>CM062573.1:8166435-13166435 GCA_031468815.1 Morus bassanus
CACAAAACCCACCTGTGCTTTGGGGGCACAAGCCAGACACACACCTCTCCTCTAATAGCCAAGGTTCAGAGCAAAGCTTGAGAGGTTGGAGGCCATTTCATATCTTTCCTCCCACAGGCCTGACAAACCTTCTAATTTCTGTCTATTGTTGAGCTTAGCTTAGTTTGCAGTTAGACGACTTTCAGAAGGATAAATGAATGTCAATGAAGAGGGGTGAGGGGCTAGCTGGATGTAAGGTTTGTATCCAAGGTTTCTAGCCAGAGCCAAGTAAAATCTCTGGTGTTTCCCAGGCTCATGTTCATTGGCCCCAGATGCTGTTCCATGCCTGTAGCTGATTTCTGTGCATCCTATTTGTAATCTGACTGTTTACCTATCCATTGCCCACCTATATTTTTATCTAGAGAAATACCTATAAAGAAACAGTAGATACATTAGTGGATCTGAACTAAAACTCCAGAGGCAAACACTCCTGCTTTGCTGAATATTTGGATATATTATGCCATCCCAGGAGGTGCTGGGCAGCTGTGCTCAGGGGCTGTTGATCCAGGACCACCACAGCCCCAGCTGCATTGCCAGAGAGTGGGAAATCTCAGGCAGTGTCCTGCATGGGGCAGCAATGTCCCTGCTGCTCTTCTGCCTGCAGTAAACCCGTGGCAGCCACCCCTTCCCACAGGCTTGAGGTTTCTCCATGCCACACACACCTCCAGCACTTCACGTAGCTAGAAACCATCCACCAATTCCTGGTCCTGCCTCCCAGACTTCCTGCACTCCCCCTCTGCTTGCCACAGCAGAAATAAGCCCAGAAGAGAGACAGATGCTCTATAACTAGGCAGTTCCCTAGAAGGACCCCATTTTACAAACAAGCACAGGATGGACAGCTTTTTTTGCAGGCTATGAAACGTGCTGTGGGCTTGAAAGGGATGCCTTGGGTTGTTGGAGGGTAATGACAAGGTGGACATTAAATGTCAGGGCAGATGGATGTGATTTTACTCTTCCCTGGGGCTTTTGCAAGGCAATGGGAAAAAAGAAGTTTTTTTCCAGACCAGGATGGCAAGGTACAACCTGCTTGCACGGGCAGGCAGATCACTTCATGCAATTAAAGGACCTTCATCAAAGCCACACGGATCTCCCAGTCCTCTTCTCCAGTTGCAAGAACTGTGCTTTTGTTTAAAACAAAACAATAAAAAATAGGGAACAAATCCTGCTATTGCCTTGCCCTGCCTTTGCAGGGAATTGGCTGGTTCTCAAACCAAAGGTGTCTTTTCATGCTGGGCAGCCTCATCCCTGCAGCCAGCCATCCATGTGCTCCTACCCATCTGCTGGCAGCCACACAGCAGCGCTCAGAGTTAATGGCCAGCGCTATGTCCTTCATTGCTGAGCTTCAGGCCTTGCCCCAATAAAGTCAGCCTAGCATTTGGTGTAAAAGCTCAACTTCTGAAGCTACCACCTGCTCTAAGGACAGTTCATCTTCTATGGAGACTGCAACAACTTGAGGTGCCACCACCCTGTGCTGCCAACGGGCTCTGGTCATGCAGGGTAAAAGAAAGGAACAGCCCTGCTGGGAAATCAGGCAAATTTGGCCTTAATACCTTTCAGCCAAGGAGGATAAATAATGGCAAAGAGGATGACGGACACGGTGCCATGTTTGAGAGGAACAGACGTGAAGGTGCCTGGTTGCTGCAGCAACAACGCCGGGCTTTCGGAAAGATGGGTTTTTCTTTCTCTTTTCACCTGCCAATCTTCCCCCCACGTCAGTGCTCTGCTGCTGCGGGAGACGAGCAGTGACATTTACACTCCCACTAACAAGCTGGTTTGGTGATGGGCAGCTCTGCGGGAGAGCATCTGGTGTCACAGAGTCCGAGCAGAGAGGAGGGGAGGGTCTTCTCAAGCAGTTAGTATGATTTGGGGCTTTTTATTATTATTATGAACATTAGTAGGGCAGGAGCATGCATGGAGACAGCAGGCAAAGCCTCGGTACAGCATACAGCATTTCTTACCCTTCGTGTGGGTCTGGTCCTGCAGCCGATGGGAGCAATGAGATGCCGCTCCTGCCTGGAGAATGCCTCTGCATGTCCTGCTGGGAGAGGGAAGGAAACAAAAAGGAAAAGAAAAAGGAGAGGATGAGCAAGCAGTCAAGCAACACCACAGGAGCAATTTCACTTCTCAGCCCGCCTTGTGATAGCAGGCTGTGTCATCAGCAGCAACCCCGCAGTTCAGTGTTCCTCAGTGCCCTGCTGAAGCTGCCCATGTCTTTGGCTCCTTGGGAGAAACCTTGTTATGGTGGCAGAGGTGAAACTCATGCTGCTCTCTCCCTCCCGGCAGGTTGGCCCACCGCTGTGCCTCACTATGCTTTCCTTTGCCTTTGGATAAGACAATTTTCAGTTCACCCAAATGGTCCCAATAATAATAGTAATAGTAGTAATAACAGTAACAGTAATTATAGTAATAATAATAACAATAATAATGCTACTGCGAAGTAAATGCAAGAAAAATACAACAGCTTTGAAATGAATTGTATGAAATAGTGGTGCAGGAAACTGCTTTGGGTCATGTCCTCTCTCTTACTGGTCAATTTGCTGCTGGCATCAGGAGGAAAGTGGAAATTAAGACCCAGCAGCATTTCCTGGCTGACAGACCGCTCTGTCATTGCAGCCAGCTGAGAAGGAGCCCTGTCAGACCATGACCCCCAAACTGGGGGTGGAAATACAAGAATATCATGGCCAATAAAACTTGAAATCTGTATATTCCCATGCCTGGCAGAGCCAAGGAAGCTGGGTTTCCTAAGAATCTGTGACTGCAAGTCAAAGACCCATGTGGAGTCTCTTATGCCTAGTATGGATTCCACTGATACATTTATTTGAGTGAAAGCATTAACAGGTTTTCTTTTCTCTACAGTGTCATTCTTTTTCACAAAGCTTGGAGGTTCCTGATATCTTGGAGATCTTCACCCTTCTGTCAAATCAAGGTTAAAATATGGGTTGAAAATTATTAGTAAGACTCAGACAAATAGGCTGCTCCACCTCCTTGCCTGTCCCCATCCTTCCCTCTGAGCGCAAAGCATGTGCTAATCAGCCACTTTTCATTAAGGAGCCAGGCTAAAAGATTAGGATGTCAAGGAGAGCAGCCCACCTCTAGTGACTTTGTCCCTCCCTGAAGCTGGTGCAGCCCCTTCAGACTAAATTTGAAGAGGCAAAGTACCTGATGTGTTGTAACCCAGTTTTCTCAGAGTAATTGCTCCGCTTTTCTAAATCTTCACTAAAATACTCCCTACATTTTTCAGCTGGTACTTAAAAGTATACCCAGTAATCTGCAGAGAAGAGATGACTGAACAAACGTACAGTCAAGCCTGGGGGGAAAACTGCATGAAGGCAGATTATAAAAGACCAGATAAATAATCCTTCATATATGAAAACTGCAGAAATTAAGATATTTGCAGAAATCTCTGATTACAGAGCACACAGGAAGCATCAGCAAGATTACAAACTGACCAGTGTATGAAGGTTATACCAGGGATAAAACAAACCTGTCCATCAGTGGCAACCATCACATCGGCAGCAGTACAACACATATGGTGACAATAGCGAATCTCTTGGCAGTGATGTCAATCAGCAAAGCATGGAAAATAAGATCGCTTGTGGAGTTTTCTCCAGGGACTGAAACTCTGCAGGGATTACCCTAACCAAACCTCAGCATCTTTCGGCAGAGGCTTCAGGATGAAAAGTTGCTCCCCATGCCACTGGAGCCTGCAGCAAGAGCTCCAGCTGGGCGGAAGCTTTGCAGCTCACATGGATAGTGGGACCAGATGAAGGAGCAATAGAAAAAAACCCATTTTTTTAGTATTCTTAACTGGAACCCTCTTTTCTTCCTATTAAAAAAAGAAAACGACGTTAAGTTCTCTTCAGTAACAGGAGTTTGTTTTTTTTTTTTAATTTTGAAAATTGAAATGTTTTCATGCTTTGTGGGTTAACTTTTTTGCCATCAAACCTTAATACTGCAAAAGACAGAATCCTTTTGCAAAACGTACTTGCCTGAAAGAGAGTGCCGATGCCAGGCAGACTGCTCTTGAATCAAAAGCTTCTGTGCTCATGCTGGTGCTTGGTTTTGGACCCTTTCAACATCACTGCAATATAGTTTTCTGCCCTTCCCGAAAAGTGTGGGCTGCTTATTTTGAAACCTGCCAAGCAAAGCAAGTGAATCAACTGTCCTACAAGGGCAAGGAACAAGCTGTGCCACCCACCAGTCCACGTGTCCATGGAGTAGCAGGGAACACCAAGAAGCATGCAGAGGCTTTGTTCCCAACTGCAGACACTTCTACAGGCATACATATTATTCTTTAACTGTGTGCCTGCATCTCAAATGGTCCATATGCAATTTTCCTCCCACGTTCAGGGAGTGGGGCTGTCAATGTTGTTCAGACCTGGGTCGCTCCAACAGATTTACACTGACCTGTTGGGCCTGCCCTGGGGAATCTGTACTAGCAAATAGGTATTGAGTCGATATTGCAGAGCAGGAACAAGCACAGAGCAGGGGACCTCTGTCTGATTGCACTATAGAGAAAGTGTGTCCTTAGAAACAAGAGCCTGGTCCATGGAGCTGAGCCAAGCTTTAGGGTCCTGCTCCTGCCCAGATTATCCCAACACCCCAACTCCACCTGGTCAGCATGGAGGAGCAGGTTTTGAAAGCTGCATTGAATGACATTGGGTTTAGATGTGGGGACTTGGTTTCCCTAGCAGTCTTTCTGAGACTCGCCTCTTCCCCAGAGAGCCATGACGATTCATTAGGCAATTGTAAAATCAGAACGTAGCTGGTGACTGTGAGTTGTGGTCCATTAATAGCCCTATTTATTGCCAACCAAATAATTAGCTTAGACATGCATCAACGGGTCTTGATTGCATATGAAATAACTGCCTTATTACACAGAAATCAAATGAGTTTCTGAGGACAGCTCAGGTGTCACCTCAACCTTGGTACTGAAGAGGAAAAGAAAAAAAAACCCAGCCATTTCAATGTGTTGCTCAGCAACAGAATTTGCGGGGGAAACAATCTAGGAATGAAGGAATGAGCATTTCCAAGAGAACAGGTTATTTCAGGCAAGATATCAGGGACGAGCAAATGTCACATAGGCGGAGAACTTTTTTTTTTTTTTCCTCCTTTAATCAATAATTTAAACTAGGTGTTTTGGGTAAAATAAGCATTTAAGTTAGCTGATTGAAAAATGGAGATCCCAAACCTTTACAAAGAGTCACATTGCTGAAGAAATGTTTATTTGTTTGTGTGAGGGAAACATTAGATTTACTAGATACTGAATTAAAAATTGAAAATGCTCTTAGAAATGTCACCTGTTCATTTAAAGAGGGAGATGATGTAATGCCAACATTGCTATATTGTGCAGCATCCCTCCCGGAGCAATCTCATATTAATTTTGTTGTTCTCCTTCCCACATGCCCTCCCCTCCCTCCCTTCTCCTTTCTCTTTTAGGACAAGACAAGCGCACTGAGTCTCAGCAATGTGGCGGGGGTTTTCTATATCCTCATCGGTGGGCTCGGACTAGCCATGCTGGTTGCCTTAATCGAGTTTTGTTACAAGTCCAGAAGTGAATCAAAGCGGATGAAGGTGTCAACCCATTCCCCGGCCTTTCACACCTTCTCTCTGATCCTACCCCAGCTCCAAAGCTGCCTTCAGAGACGGATGCAGCCAAGACCATGGGTGGAAAGCCAAGACATAGGGATAACGAAGTGACCGTATCACTCAACTTGCTAGAAAGGAATAAGCACATCAGAGGAAGCTAAAAGAGGGTCAACTGGGCTGTAGCAGGGAGCTGATGCAAGATCAGACATGTGGCATAATGCTAGTTCAAAATCTAGATACAGAGCAAAATCATAGCACAAATGGTAACAGGAACACATTGCCATTCCTTAAAATTAAAGAAAGCAGACTATGGCAATGTGTGTGCAGCATGGATGAAGTGTGCTGGGGTTGGTGAGATACAGCCGTTACTGCACTAAAAAAATCCCCAAGCCCAAGCAGTTAACAGCAAGATAAAACTGGGGTAGTGCGGTAATGAATCAGATCCTGTTGTTCCCTTTGCTGGCACCCTGCTGGCACCATTTGCAGGTTGGCAATGGTGATGCATGTTCAGAGCATTGTTGCCCTGGAACAGATGATGTGGGTCTCCAAATTCAGAATTATGGATCCTCTTAGAGAGAAATTGGCTTCTAATATCTCCTGTAATATTTTTTTTCTCCACCCTGTCATGGTCTTGCAGAAGCATACTTCCTATGATCTAGGAGATTTGTTTCAGCCCTAAATTCTGGTATGCCTAAATTTCAGAGTGTCATGTCAAGAGTGGATTAGATTTGAGAGCCTTGGGGATATGCATTTAATGCAGCATCTGTGGAACAAGTGCATCTTGACTCAGATGACTAGCAGAGGCGATCCCTTATTCAGATACCATTGTGAACAAGGGTGCAGCAGGGTCTGTGCTGTAAGAGTAACACATCCCTTTTCTTCCTCATCTTGACCTCTCCCATAAGCATGGAAGTTGGTATAAGTGTATGAAGTATGCAGTGAGTTTCATAAAATTTATAGAGATTTTCACTTCCCTGAGCATTGAAACTTACCCAGAATCAAAAGGAAAATATGCAATCGTTTCTTTGGTTTTTATGCCACCATTTCACAACCTGCTTAATGTTCTGTCAGCAATAATAACATTCCTAATTTACTGAAAATGTGCAATAGCTCTTTTCCCATTGAGGTTCAGAAAATTCTACAGGCAATGAGAGGTACATTGAGCACAGGGGTAAGATAATGCATGCAATTAATGTCCCTGAATATACAAAAATTAAATTGTAATTGCTGTCTACACTGTAAAGCTACGTATGTCACAAATACACTGCAAAAGAGTGTCAGAATGTAATAGCTCTATAGTTTTAGTCTTAAGGAGATTCTGCCCTGGTATCGGCTTCCCAGTGTTGCTAGAAATGACCCACTAATTCTCATCAGTGTTAGCTTGCAGTTGTCCTGCCATGTTAAAACCAGCCATTATGGGAAGGAATGATTGCTCCCAATGTTAATATGTTCTAAGCTTGTTCCTTTGGCTGGTTCCCACCATCAGTGGCCACCCCACAAAGCCATTCAGCAGAGCCCAGGCAAGTGCCCAGAAAGATAGGTCAGATCCCCCTCTAAACCCAAGCTCTGCTCAGCAAGTCCCTACAGACCCCCTGGGCAAGCTGCAGATCCTGCCAGCACAGTAGGCTGTCCCATGCCTGGCAAGGCACTAAGTTGACACTTTCTGAACAGCTGTTCCAGATTTATCTGTTCTTATTCTTCACCTGGATATCCCAGTCCAGAAAGGATGAGGGTGCCCTAGAGATAGCTTAAATGCAAAGAAACCAAATGAACTTCATCTCTTCGTTTAATTGTTCTAAACAGGTAGTTTCCTTAGCTCTCTGAAAGCAAATGTTTTGGATGGTATCTGGAACAGGAAGATGAGATTTGGGTTCCTGAATTAGGTTTGCATTTCCTGGTTACCTCAGTCATCACTGTAGACAAAAACATAGGCACATGCTCAACTTCTCACATGAGGAGAGTTAAACATATGTTTGAAGTGAGTCAGAGTCCACCATACATAACAGTACTGGAGTAGTAATAGCATATCTATGGGGGAAGTGTATATAATATCTGTGCTCAGATCCAGGATGACTGTTCTTATGTTGTAGAGTTTGAATAGTTTTTGCACATGGCACGTATGCTTTATACCCCAAAATACTGCTGAAACATTTAATTTTGAATGTAGAAGAGGTGCGAATTAACAGAGCAGATGCAGTAGGGACATGCAGAAAGTGAGAGTCTGAATGGAGACAAGGAGGGAGAGAACAGTGACAGAAGGACAACACTGGTTTATATTGTAATTTCTCCAACATTGCTAAGGACAGGGGGAGACCCCCCCCGTCCTTCCTAAAAAGGGTTTTTGTTTAATCCCACAGCAATCAATCAACGAAGCCATACGGACATCAACCCTTCCCAGGCCGGCTGCAGCAGGAGGCAGTGGAGAAAACGGACGTGTGGTCAGCCACGATTTCCCCAAGTCCATGCAGACGATCCCGTGCATGAGCCACAGCACCGGCATGTCCCTGGGAGCTACGGGATTATAATTGGCCTTTTGACCCATTGCCTGGGTGAGAGCAGGGGCAGCCCAACTCCACCCCCTCCAGAGCCAAAACCAAACCCAACATCAACAAGACAAACGATGATGACAGAAGGGACAATTGGATGGATCTTCTCAAGGAAATCAAATCTATTTCCCTTTTTATTTGCAAACAGATCCACTGGCAGGAGAACAGAAACAGGTCTGTACTGCAATAAGGAGAGCATAATGGGATTTAACAGACTCATGAACCATCCCTGATCAAAGAACCACTGGAACACTAATGAGGACTATGCCATTTTGTTTTAACTTGGTTGTTAATAAGTCTTAGTGTGTGCAATATATATATTTTTTCTTACTAATTCCTGTGGTGTCAGGGTAACATCAGCCCTTTCCCCCTTCCCTGCTCAGTCCTTCAATCTGGTTTAGTTTGGGATGCAAACCATAATGTCTGAGCTACTAACAGCAAAAAAGAAAATTTGATAAATGGCAAGTTGAAGTTCCTGCGGGGCATCAGCATTGACCCCTTTTGTCCATCATGATTCTGCCTTTCGTTGTTCTGTTGTGAAGTCGGGCTGTGGAGTTAATGCAACGAGGCAGACAGAGCTGCAAATGCCTCTCCCTGCAACAGAAAGGACTTGATGCGAGAAAGAACCTTAACAAAAATATGAGGCTGTTTTACAGGGGCAAAGTCATGAGTGAGTTTGGAAACCCCAGGTAACCTGAGGACAAAGTGGTAATTCTTCCAGAGATGATGAGTGGAGGTTCAAGAGAAGAATCGTGTGCTTGGAGTGGAGAGCATCATGCGTGGCAGACTAGAGCAGACGGTTGGTCTAAGATCACAGTCGGCTGCTGTTTATGGAAGAGAGAAAGTAAATGCCGCATTCCCCTCACATGCGACTCTCCTGCCTAGGTTATTGGGGGCTAATAAGCAATTGTGAACCATTTCTTCATTGCTTAGCTTCTGTGTGTGCTCCCTTTTTGGTGGTCACATAAGGGAACCACCTTGAGCCGGGAATAGACCATCTCAAGACATCCAGTTCTAGATGACTGCCTATTAACCAATAAAACATGCTAGAAGTCATGGGGCTGCAATGGGAATATCCCTGCCTTTCTGCTCTGAAATCCCTTTATGGCCATTTTTCTAATTAAGATGGACATTTTGTAGATAATTGGCCAGAATTGCTCCCTGGAAGGAACTGCTGAAGCAAACCAAGGAGGAGACCCTGTAAGAGCTTCATTCAAGGGTCCATGACATTCGACAGCATCAGGGCTGGTCAAACTCAGCCTTCCCATCAAGTTGTGGCCTGTCTGGGTAGGAAACCAACAGTAGCAGATTCCCATTCATGTATCCTTAGGGAGGGGGAAGCATCCACAAGCCAGGAGAGCAGGTTGCTGACGCCATGCTTGGTATTGCAGAAACCCACACTGCCAGACAGGCAGCTGGGAGTCCAACCACAGGCATGGAGATGAAGGGGGCAAGGATAGTTTTCCAGAACCACACAAGAGGTTCATTCTGTGAATCACTGACATGGACGGACAAATGCTTCCCACCCTGGTGAGCCTGAGACACCTCCCCAGAAGTGATGGATTCCTAGGGGAGCATCTGGAGAGAGAGAAGATCTGTGGGAGAGGGACCACAGTGAACCCACTTAGCCTTGTCCCATCTCACTGTTGGCAAATAAAGTTCAAAGCTTCTCACAGGACCCAGCAAGTATGTCTGAGGACTGAGCTGCTTTGGGGTGTTCTGAGATGCTTTTTCTCATTTTTTTTTCTTTTTTTCTTTTTTTTTTTCCTTTCTTTTTTTTCTGCAATGTAGTGAGAGAGGAGCAGGAAAAGAAGGGAGGCAGATGAAGAGAAAGTGATGCAGGCAAATGACTGGCACAGGTCTATGAGAAAGATCTGTCTACACAGCTGTCCATAAGTACATCTGGAAGGTGCCTGAATACCAGTTTTCATTAGTGTATGGATGTGGAGAGCAATACATTTACCACCTTTAACACCAGCCTGGTCTGAAGAATCTGTTCCACTTACCCACTTGTCATGCAACACTTTGGAGACCAGCAAGTCAGAGTCAAGGTCCTAAGCTCACGCACAGCATGTCTTGTGCTAATATGTTTTCCTCTCTTGACCTCTGGAAACCCTTGTGATCTTCATCTCTCATCATGAACTCTTGTTTTCAGCTACTCCAAACACCCATTCAGGTGACTTTGTGTTGGTTATCGTTATTTTTATTCAGCTTTTCTTCATTTTAACTTCAGTTCTGTGTAAGTGCTAGCACAATGGAGGCATCCCACAAGCTAGCCTGTTTCTATGCCCGGAGCCCTCTGATGCATCTCCTGACCCAACTCTTGCAACGTCCCAGACCTTGCCACAGCAGTGCACCACCGGGCACTGTGGTGGGAGCAGGCTGCCAAGACCCATCGGTGTCCCATCCTCCTCCTAAGACAGGACTGCGTGGCAGAAAGTCACGGGAAGCCCGACTGGGCAGTTAGACTGTCTCGCGAGAAGCAGCGTATCTCTGCTAGGACTGCCCGCCTGTGATGTGAAGATGTGAAATGCAGTTTTCAAAGGCTTTTGATCAGTGGAGGAGTTAAAAAAAAAAAAAAAAGATGAATAGGACAAAAGCGTGGAAAATGTTAACTTGTAATATGTATTTTTACTACACTTTTCTTAAAAATAGAGTAATGGTAAAACTCCTAAAGACATTGACATTTTTTCTCAACAGGAATCCATATTTAACAGTTTTGGCTTTCATTAAATTTTGCTCTTTGGTACCTGGATCTTTTATTTAACAGCTATATTTGTTTTACCTCTCTTTTGTTTTTTCTTTCTTTTTTTTTCTTTTGGCAGTACTGCAAAGGATTTTGCTTTATGAAACGCAACAGTGTTTTTCTTTTCACATTCTCTTTTTTTCAAATAACATTTTTATTGGTAACTATTATTCACACAAAAATGAAACTATCAGATGGAATTTTAGCACCAAGGATCCATGATCCATTTTTCCTACCTGTCCATGCCGTTTTGTGCCAGTGCTGGATGTGTGGAAATGAAAATGATGTTACCCCTCAGGCAATACTACCCAACCTGAATCAAACAAGATTTCCTTGATTATTGCTGTGTCTGACTTGTGAACAGCAGCCAAATAAACTGCTTCAGGTTGAAATTGGGAATCTATCTAATATTTACCCAAGAGTCAGGAAACTAAACATTCAGTGGGTTCAAAGTTAATTATTTTGTTTTGTTTGGAGTTTTGTGGGTTTATTATTTGAGAAGGGCTATTAGAGGATTTTAGCTTGTTTTTACAGAGAGAGAAGACACGGTCAGCTCAGAGATAACTTGGAACCAGCACTGGTCCAAAAATCCTCACCAGGATCAGCTTTCCTAGGAGCTCCCATTCTGTTTCAGAGGCTTGGACATCTAAGATGTTTCTCACTCACTTTTCACACAATGAACCTGCTAAATTCTTCATCCAAAAGTCTGTTGAAGGGAGAAAGAGAGTAGGATTTAAAGGCCCCTGGACATTTATGCAGACATTGACAGCTGCTGAGGTTAACTATAATCATTAATGTCATGCTTTTATGTAGTGCTTGGTGTCACAGATCTGGAAGGACTTCCCCATATCGTCATTCCCATTTATCGGCTGAGGAAGCTGAGACACAAAAGTGCCTTGAACCAGGCATCCCAGCTCACCCCACGGGGCCATGGTGGTAGATTCAAGGTCTCCAACATTCGCAAGGGGTTTTTTTACCCACTGGTAAGTTTTAAAGATAGAGTCAGCAAGGGGCAGAATTAATACATTTTGAAAGGGGCTGTGAACCCTCAGGCTTCAAAGCACAAGCGACTCCCTGTCAATGGGGCCTGAAGGAGAGGTTTCCCATGGGCAGGCTATGCTGGATCAGCCCATTTTGGTCTTCTGCAATTGCTTAGGCATCCAGTACTGTACTGTGGGCTTGGATCCTCTCTCAAAACACTCTTCTTGCTCAGTGGCTCACTTTTGGTTCCCGGTGAGGATGGAGAAATACACAAGAAATGTTCCTTTATATTTCAGCATAAATAGGACAAAATTCCCTCCTAGTGGCAAAAGTAAATATTCCTTGTAAGAAAGTCTCCAGCAAGAATCCAAAACCATCTTCAGCAGTTGTTGAAGCAAAAAAAACACCAAACCTTGAAGTGCAGCGAGGAACAAATGCATCACCCAGTCCATCCCTTTGCTATGGGATGATAATGCTGGCATCAGGACACAAAGCTGGGATGCTCCAAAAAGATTTGGCTGGACTTGTTTTTCCATGTGCCTACCTGCCATCAAATGCAAGGAGAACTTACTCATCTAAGCTCAGTGAAGTCACGAGGCAGGGGGGCATCAAGGTTTGCTGTAACCCAGTGGGTACCACTAACTTGTTCAGCTCCAGCAACTCAGCCACATATCTCCATCGAAAGTTTTGGGACACATGGTGAAGTTTTTACTGTAAACACAGGCTCATGCTCAGTTTTCAATGACATGGTCAGTCACCCGTCTCACACATGGCTCTGGGTCCCCAGGAGAATGTTTTTAAGCACATTTCCAACTAACACGTTGGTCCACCACAGAAGCACATGTCAGAGCTTAGATGACCCATCACGGTGTTGTGTGGTACCCTTAGGACACTGCTGGTACTCTTCAGTCTCAGTGGCATGAGAAATAACAGCACAGGTTGGGGCTTAGCTAGCGGAGGTTGCTCTGAAGCACCACCCTTGAGACTGGAGGAGGTGGGTTCAGGCCCTTCCCACCAGCAAAGGTACGAGATTAACCCCAAATACCTTTGAGAGACCTGTGTGGCCTGTTCTCTGATGGCTTTTGTAGCTGCTGACCTCTCTTAAATGCAGATTCTCCAGTTGGTTTCATGTTACCTATGGGCACTAATCAACTTGTCAATCACCAGCGCTGGTTTTGTGTCTTGGTGTCCCACTGCTGGCTGAAGACCCCATGCTTGCATCTCTGCTACCCAGTTAATTAATTAATTAACAGAAATACAGGGATGTCACTGTGCCATGTACAGCTGCCCACTAGCCTGCAGGAAGGCAGGGATTTGGGGCAAAATCCACATGCAAACCAGCTCAAAAAATGCCAGACAGTGCCAGACAAAACTGCTTGGGTTCCATGTTGCTCCAGCTTCATTATGAAGATGATACCCCTCCCAGCTTCCTTCTTACACAGAGCTGCTCAGTTCTTTTCCAGGCACTTGGTCCTGATGGTTTGAGTGTATGAGGGATGAGTTTAGTGTGCAAGGACCTGGAAAAGTTTCACCTAGGCATGGAGGTATAGCTCAAGACTGATGTCTCTATCAAAATCCTGACCATTACCACTCTGGGATTCTCCACTCAGCCCGGACCTGCAGCTTCACCTCCCATTTCCCTTCTGTCCATCCCCATCTCTCCTTCATCTGTACCTCAATCCCACCCTCAGTGCTGCCAGCTACTCCCCTCCAGGACCTGGAATAGGCTCTGGGTATGTACATGGGGGTTGTCTTATTGCAGATAAGTCTATATCACCATATAGCTTTAGAAATCAAATGAACTCCAGCTCCGCACTGGGCAGAAGTGATCCCATAACCTGTCACACTACTCAGGCAGCAACGAGCCTTTCTGCAAAAGGGTTGTTACATGGAGCCACAATCTTACGAAGTGCTATGTTATTTGGCTCTTCCCAGAGCACTTAGACTAATCTCCCTTTTGCTGGTGTGCACTTATCCCAAGGAGGCATTGCTGTCTGGCTGCCAGGAGGTACACCTGGCTCGGGGATGGAGAGAGGCAGGGTGCTTGGCATAATCACCAAGCTGGTACCCGAGTGAACTCACCTGCCAAACATGTGCAAGGGGAGACTTGTCTCTAGAGCAGTGAAACACAGTAATCTTCACCCCCAGAAGGGATACTGAGGAGAGTAATTGGCCAATGTTTGCACATCCCTTTCTCATGCACTAATTATATAGTACACACACAAACACACATGCATACACAGATATTAAGAGTTGCCTTTGACAGTCCAAATTAGCTGTCAAGGTAGCTTTTCGTTCCTAAGGATCAATATGGTATAATGTAACAGCCACAAAGTATGTTCATTACTCTGCAGGGCTGGTTTAACATGCTCTCTGGATCCCTTTGGCAGTAATTCCTCCTCTGTTGGAGCTGGCATCAAAATTAATGGCATGTCATGTTCTATAAGTCCTGACTTTTCAGATGAAAGGTACATGGTGTTGTTCGCATCAGTATTACAGTGTAATAAATCAATACTTTCCCTTTGGAAAGATTTCAGACGATTTCACAACTTGGTCTCAGGAACTCAAAAGACGACCTGCCTGCCAGGTCATGGGCCGATAAAAAAAAAATTCCATAAACAGAGATAAAAGGGGGAAAAAAAAGCAACATTCCATTGCAGTATTGTTACCTTCTTCGTATAGGACACTGGAGCCAGGGCAGCAATGCCACAGTTTCATCAGGCCCCATCGCACAAGGCAGCGCACACCTCAAGGGACCACATTCCCTGCGCTGAGGAGATTCCAAACGAAGTCAACAGAGGCTGCAAGGGGGAGCACAGCCTGATTTCACTTAACCAAATAGGTGCAGAGACAAAAGTAGAGTTTGCTTTCTGATTGCCAGACCCTAGAATAAACCGATCCGAATTTTCAGAAAAGCAGCAGCAAAGGGGAAGAGGAACGAAGATGGAACATGCCAAGACAGAGCACCCAGCAATCCCCCAAAAGGTGCCCACAGAGTTATTGTCCCAGCTTCTTTGGTAGCTGCTGCCCAGAGTGCAGTTCACTTACTTAACGACATCTTTACTAAGAAAAACTTAAATTCCCCTGCTCCCAGGAGCACATGTGCAAGATGGGAAGAGGCTGAACTTGAAAGGGGAGCCGTTTTGTTGCCTCAGATTAGCTCAAACTGTGTGACAAGCTTTCCTCACTTCAAAACCAATGTTGTTAACCTTGGAATCTGCATTATTAATATTTCAACATGAGCCCCATCAGGAGCTGCCCAAAGAGCTCTCCTGGACTCATGACAGCTCATCCTGTTTGATTCTAATCATATATGAATGCATGAGTTAAGAAGACATCATTAAAAGTACATTAAGTTTAATTATGCTAGCAGCCGCAGACAGTGAGAGCATTGGCTTAATGCAGAATGCATAATTAGATCAGACCTAATCCATTAGATTCATATTTGTTAAAGAAAATGCTCCTCGTCTATAAGTGGGGGTGACACTCCACTTATACAAAACATCAAAGTGTTCCATAGGGTTTGGAGAATCAGCACCATTTTCTGGGGACTACTGCCCTCCCATCCCCTCTCCACTCCTCCGTGCCCATCACCCCTGTGCACACTGTTGAGCCTTCACTCAGCTCATTGCATATCCAATTTAATAAAAGCACACAAAAAAAAAAACAGAGCAAGAAGACCCTCTGCTCTGGCAGCCAAGCCCTGGGGAGATGCTGCCATGGTTTAAGCCATTATAGACCCAGATCTCTTTTGCAAGGAGCTGGCACTGCCAGAGCAGTCTGTAGATGCAGGAGTGCACCCAGTCCTGGGTGGGTCGGTGGCCTCACAACCCAGTTAGACCAATACAGCCATGCTCGGGGATAGAATCGGGTGGTTCCAGTGTGGCTGATGCCCTTTCACAGACTCCAGCTGCTATTGGCTGCAGAGTGGGTTGGGACAACTTTTCAAACAAACCAAAAAGAAGACAAAAATAAACCAAAACAATGAAAGCAAAAGTGTTTCAGCTCTTTCCAGGGCTGGTCCAGCTCTCTCCACTAACACCAGGAAGGCAGTGGCAGGGGCCCACAGCTGTGGCAGCAGGGAAGGTGGCATGTCCCTTTTCCCAGCAGCACGACATTACAAACCACCCACTGCATTGCTCTGCAAAGCTACTGCATTCAAGGGAAACAACCATCACCAGTGGGCTTGAGCTAAGCCCCAAGATGAGCAGCCATGGGTTGCCACCCCCATCTTCACCCCACAGCAGGGTCGCAGGGATAACTTGTACCAGCAACCCCTCAGACCCCCAAGCAGCATCACCACAGTAGGAACGACAAATCTGCCAACGCCTGAGCCCCCCAGGTAATCAGGTTGCTGTGGCTTGGTGCTTCTCAGCTGGGATACAGGGGATTCTGTAGCCATGTGCTTGTGCCATGGAGTGATTTCAGCAGCATTTCCCAGCCCAGACCCCATGGCAGTGGCCGCTGCCTAGGCAGGGCATTTCCAGCTCCTGGGGCAGTCCAGAGGTGATGCACGTCACCGCATGCAGCTAAACCACAGTGCTCATGGGTCCACATGCTCACTGCCGTCCTCCTTGCTACAGACAGGAGTGAATTTACTATGAGCCTTTACCTGCCACAGGTTATTCACTCCCATCACCCCGCAGACTAACTTAGCTCAGCGCTGGACGTGGAGAGGATCTGCACAAAGCTGAGGTCTGAGTCCTGCTCGAGCGTGATTTCAGCTGATGTCCCCTCCAGCCTGGAGTCAGAGTGGGCTGGAAAGGGGAGGAGGTCGAGGCCACCACACGACACATGCCTGGCAGCTGTGAGCAAGAAATTGCAGTTCCGGAGGGAACCTGAGAGCCCTGTGCTCACTGGCACTCATCATGGGCAGAAGCCGCTTATGCTTAATGGCTCAACTGAGCCCTCTAACACCTGCCTAAGTGCTGAATATTATTGCTAATAAAAGATAATGGCCTCTTGCTGCCTCTTCTCCATGGAGCTGGGTAAGGGCTATGATTGGGAAGCCACAGCACTGAGGCACAACTCAAGGCATGGCAGATGGGCAGGATTAAAATCTTTCTGACGGTACCTTTCGTGGCCAAGGGCCAGCTTCAAATGGATCACAACTACTGGTTAGACAAAACTGAGATTTCCAGGAAGTTTTCTGAATAAAGCATCTGTTAACTTAGGTTTGGGAAGGCCTTTTTAGTTTGGTTTCCTTTTTTTTTTTTGTTGTAAGAGAGAGAAAGTCCCTACCAGCCAGCCCATTTTATCTATATTTCATTTTCATCCTCGCCACCTCCATCCCCTCTCTGCCCTGCCCACGCAGGCAAGGGTGATACCAGCGCGAGCAGGTTAGGCTGTGCCACAGGGTCCAGGAGGGGATGGGATGGGGGACAGCAGCCCAGGGGGCCCCTTCTGCCCCCCATCTTGCAATGCTGTGGGACACCAGTGTCATCCTGCCCACAGGTCCTTGCAAAGGGTGTTGGATGACCCCATGGCTGTTTACTTGCCACAGAATTGGTTTCTGTGCTCTCTGTTTTTCAGGGTTTTTAAGTGACAGTGGCCATCAGCATTTCTAATTTCAATCTAATAAACATGGGGAAAGACCGGCTAAAGGCTGTTGTGATTTTCTTTCCCATTTGTGCACTGAAGCATGTCTGTTTGCCAATAGCCATCATAAGCCAGAGTCCTGGTTCAGCTGAGAAGTAGGAAGAGACATGGCAAAGACTCGGTAAAACTTTCTTCCTCTAAGGAAGCAGATAATTTATAGTAAATTGTAGGTACTCTTAGCTGCTGATGTAGTTTTTGGTTGGGGGAAATTTGGAAACAATCTAACCTCATAAGGCTTATTAGAGAAAGCAATGATCTTCCTAAATGGGCAGCAATTGATATGTTCAAAGTGAGCATCGTGTGCATTCGTATTTGCACACGAGTGCATCTCTGTGTCATTTAAAAATAAAGCAGCAGCCCCCCAAAAAATCAAAGAGCACAAAGTGCAGCTCTTTGGAGAAAATGTGAGGACCTTTATATCCTCACTATCAATTCCCTTTAGTGTGGTAATCCATATGGCAAGATGAAAGGGCAACCCATGGTGCTGTTAATTGTTCTTTCCAAATGAAAACAACTAAACTATTGCACTCAGTGAGCAATCAAAGGGAAATCTAAGGTAACCCCTCTGTGGCCAGTTTGCCCCAGGCCGACCGCTGGCATTCCTGAAGGGAGATGGGTTATAGATGCAACCCTGGCAGTCACAAGCCATATATTCCCAGAGGCTCATAAGCAAATTTTAGGCACTAACAACCCTCTCTGAGACCCCACCAGATATCTGACAGAATTCAGCAAGATGTCAAATACCTGTATCTACGCTGCAATATATTTTGACAGGATTCTGACACAGCTACATGACCTCAGTGTGATCAGCCCTTAGGTTTCATTTGAAGAAGTGTTTTCACTCTGCTGTAAGAGAAATCTACCCACCCCTCAGAGACCATATGCCACCTTTTTAATACATTTGCTAATTATCCAGAAAGCACTAAGATAGCCTGAACACTGCCCCAGTGATTCCTGGATCCTCTTTCATGGTAATCGGCACAGAAAGGGCTGCAAAGTCCCTTTGTGAAAAGGGGAAACTGAGGCACAGAAAGATTCCCATGAGTTCAGGGCTACACAAGAAGCCCAGGCAGAGGGACAGGTCACTGCCTGGTCTTCTGGCTCCCAGAGGGCTCCCCTCTTCTACAGTCAGCAGGTCACCCCACCAAGACAGTCTTGACCTTTCCATGGAGCCCAGAGCTCAGTATTTCCAGAAACACAGGGGCATGCTCATGCTGCGAAACCTCATGCTTTTTTAAAAGGATTTTGTGATGCCATGAGTTTGTGCCAGGTCAGAGAGGAAGGGAATAGCCTGTGGTTTGATGCAGTAAGGCAAGAGAAACTCCACTTCAGCCTCCCTCTCTTTCTGTTGTGTTTCTTGAAGAGACCAAAATGTTAAATCAGAAAGATATTTTCAGGCTTAAGAAAAGCAAAGACCAGATTTGTAGCTTTGCAGTAAATGCTCTGAGTCCAGCCTGCTAGGTCCTATAATTAGCTAGGACTTCACAACAGTGGCACTACCCCTCTCCATGGGGCATAGGGACAGCTTTCCAGGACAGGGTTTTCATCCCTGGTGTTCCCAGTGTCACCTGATGCCACGCAGAGGACCACATGGTGGGGTATAAAGGTCTGTGTCTGGAGGCTGGTGGAGAAAAGGTTAACCCCACCCCATCCCCAGCCATTAGCTGCAAATGACTGGGAGGAACTAGGAGATTACCAGGAGCTATAAAGGTGTGCAGAGAGAAAGGGAAGGCTTTGCTGGGAGAGCTGGGCTAGGGCAGGGGGCATGGCTGGGATTTATGAAGGGATGAGGCAGGCAGTTTGCTGCACTAGTGCAGGGAGGCTTCTGCCTTCCTCCTTCTGGCTGCTAGGCTGATCTCCAAGCAGGCAAGTAGGAAAGCTTCCTTATCCTGGGCTGTGGGACTAGTGGTTAATCCCTTTGGTAGCAAGAAGTTCTTCAGCTGTTGACGGAGACAGGAGGCTGCTGTGCAGGAATAATGGGAGGGATATTAAAAGGGGTCAAGACAGAGCCTGAAAACTGCTGAATAATACGCCTGGGGCTTCATAGGAGACTGGTGCAAAGTGGGGGGAATGACATTAACATTAAATGGAATTAGGACATGGCAAGGGAGAATTTCTATACACTGAACAGAGGCAAAACTCTGAAATGCATTCCCTCAAGTGAAAGAAACCAACTACTTCCCAGGCCAGGAAATACTCTTTGGTAACTATAATGTGTCAGGTAGTGCTCTGTGCCAGGAAGAGCAAATAGCCTATCTCCAGGCCAGAGAGGAATAACCAAACCCATGCAAGCAGTCTGCAAACAAGAGAAAAAGCCCCATGTGCTTTCCCAAAGATAGATTGTGACAGACTGCTGTGATTTGTTTTGTTTGTCTATTTTTCTCCTGAAGATGCTTGTTTCTAAGTGAGGGAGGTGTGGTAGGTCTAATGTAAATGAGCTTCACAAAAACATTTGATTTTGTGGGGGAGCTCATTAGCTAAAATGAAGACTATAAAAGAAGAGTTGTCAAAGTGAGACATCTAAAGAGAAGATAATGAGTTGTACTGCAAAGCATAACTGGGTGGAATGAAAGGTACATATATAGTTTCTCTGAAGGACTTATCTTGCAACCACTGTTAATTCACATGAAAAATTAAAAGACTTTAAATTTGGGGGCGGGTAGAAAGACAGGCTGCAAGGCAGTGGTTCAACATCATGATTGAAGGGCTGACTGCAAGACCACCTAGTGCTGGAAAGAGCAGATGACAATCTGGGTACACTTGCCAATTGCTGCACAGATGTTTGCTGCCAATGGAGTAGGGAAGTGATTGTGTCCCTGTGCTCGGCACTGGTGAGGCCGCACCTTGAATATTGTGTTCAGTTTTGGGTCCCTCAGGACAACAAGGACATTGAGGTGCTGGAGAGTGTCCAGAGACGGGCAACGGAGCTGGGGAAGGGTCTGGAGCACAAGTGTGATGGGGAGCGGCTGAGGGAGCTGGGGGGGTTTAGCCTGGAGAAGAGGAGGCTGAGGGGAGACCTTATCGCTCTCTGCAACTGCCTGAGAGGAGGGTGTAGTGGGGTGGGGGTTGGTCCCTTCTCCCAAGTTACTAGTGATAGGACGAGAGGAAATGGCCTCAAGCTGCGCCAGGGGAGGTTTGGATTGGGTATTAGGAAAAATGTCTTTACTGAAAGAGTGGTCAGGCACTGGAACAGGCTGCCCAGAGAGGTGGTGGAGTCACCATCCCTGGGGATGTTCAGAAAACGTGTAGATGTGGCCCTTGGGGACATGGTTTAGGGGACGTGGTAGTGTTGGGCTTGATGATCCTAGAGGTCTTTTCCAACCTTAATGATTCTGTGATAACATGCTACAGTCGTTAAGAAAAGGCAATGAAAAAAAAAAAGCAGACACATTCAAGGGCCACAGCAAGAGAGTTCCAGCTGGGAGAAACCTTTGGTGGTACCAAAAATGTTATGCATAAACCTGGCCAGCCACCAGCAAGAAAGCTGACCTGAATCTGGAATAGCTGGGAATTCAATGGTGGAGAAAATTCTTTCCAGCCTCATTTATGTTCCTGCCTACCAGCAGTGTGGTGGCCACTGTCACCCAAACAGCCTCTATCTATGAAATGCCTTCTCTGCAGTGTCCCAGGGGTTTGTAATTCTACTTGTGAGGTTACTGGGCCGTGGACTTGCCAAGGGCAAGAGGAAGCTCCCCTCCCTGGGCTAGCTAGCCCCAAATTGTCTCTCCAAAAAGTTTCTTCAACCTGCCTGGGAAATCTGCCCTGAAATTTAATCAGGCAGGAAAGCAAGATGGAGAAGGGGCCAAGGACACAGTGAGCTGGTAGACAGGAGAAAATGAGAGAGGGGAGGATGATAAAACAGATGCTGGTGCATAATAAGTACCTTGTAACGAGCTGTGATGGAGCTCGTCCTCAACCTGATGGTTTACAAGGCGCAGCAAGGGAGCACAGCGCCGTGCGAGCCGGGAGGGAACGGAAAGCACCGTGACACTCTGTAGGTGTTACTTTCAGCTGCTCCCTGTGAACGTGCCGGCTCCCTTCAGACGTGCCAGCTATGTAACTGGGGCATTGCTCCAGCCCCCGTTGTCAGCATCTCTCAAAGGTGAGAGAAAATTTGTACGAGCACCAGGTTTGCTGGCTTTTAGAAGTGCTGGGCTGAGAACAGCCCACCTCAGAAATACTACTGAGCCAACACGTGGGGCTCCTCCTACGCTTGGCAGGGAGGCAGGGAGGGAAGGCTTAAAAGCATAATTTGTACAAGAATAAAAAAGCAGTGTCTTTGTGCCAGTTGGCTTGAAGGCAGCAAGGTGCAGCAGAGAAAACATAATTTTGTTTGGTGGGTTTTTCATCTCTCCGGTATAGACTGGCTCGTAATTACTGCATTTTACCACTTCTAGGTGGATTGCATGTTAAAGAGTGGGTTGTTTCCTACAGTGCCCTGATACGTAAATTGTGGAGCAGTAAGTTTTTAGCGAGGTGTTTCTGAAGAGCTGTGGGATGATGGCAGTGAGGCCAGGGATGACCCCATGGAATGAGGCAGTGTCTCCTTGCTGCTCGGATCTAGCTTGCCCAGGGTCCAGATGCTGCACATCCCAAATTCACTCCTCACCATGGTCATGAAGGCCTGAGCAGTCCTTTGTCACTGGCAATGAAGGAGAGGAAATGCCCAAAGTGGAAGTTACCCTGGAAGTATTTGGAGACCTGGGTGCTCCTCCATGGCTCAGGTCAGTGTTTGGACAATTTCTGAGGTTTTCCCATTTCCACCCATTTTAAGAGAGAAAACATCCCGAGGTTTTTTTCTGACACTATAAGAACCGGGAGAAATGTCCCCTGGGTGATAGGAGGGGGCAAGCCCAGCTCATGAGGGACCGGGTAGTGCAGAAGCTGCAGCAGCTCTCTTGGTCATCAGTGACTGCTGCGCAACAGCAGGGCCAAAAGCATTTGGGCCTTAAAAGCCATGGATGATCCTTTTTATGATGAGATATTTCTTTCATTGGCTGATTGCTTTGCCCTCCTCCCCTCTGCTATTTGTCGTGTGTAAACATATTTTAAGGAAAATGTCCCAGATCCTACCGCGTGTCTATAAATGGTTGCTCTGGTAAGCGCTGCAAAGGGGAAGGGATCCAGATGGCTGGTGAATGTTGCACTGATCCTGTTTTCACATGGCAGCAAAAGCCCTCCCAAAGGAAGAGCAAAGAGGAAGATCTCATCACGTCTGACCACTTGTTTAGAAACCAACTTTGGGTCCCACCAGTGCCAAAGTCCCAGGTCACATCCTCTTGCTCTAATTTACAGTTACAGCCACAGAGAGCTTTCCTTGCAAGATAAAAGTGGGCTAAAGGCAGCTGAGAGAGGAACTACAGAAAAGCTGACAGCAACGTGAGCTTCGCAGTTCAGCACAGCCCAGCTGCAGCACCGCAGACGCTGCCTGCTGCCTTGCATGGCAAGGGCCAAATGATTGCGATAATTGCTCTCCCAGCAATACACTGACTATGTACATTTAGGTTTCAATTAATTTGCTGGCTCTAAATGAACTGCCTCCCATTGCTTTCAGCAATCAAGTCTTGTTAATTGAAAATAGCGTTTATCTTATCTCTAGGAGAAGGCTGGACAAAAGTAGGGCAACACAATCCAGTGTGAAGGTAGCACCAAGTGAAAGAAGGAGGGGAAAAATGAAGCTGAGGGAGGGTGGCAGCTGGGGTGCCCAAGAGAAAAAGTTCAGGCTTTTGTCTTTTTTTTTTTTTTTTCCTGGATGGCGTCAGTGCTTTCAGGGTGTCCTGGTTTGCAGGGGTTTTCTTTTCACATGGTCTCATGTGGTCCCACTTCCAGCTGGTTGTGTCCTGTCAGTGGGGTTATGTGTGCCTGGGGGGGACACTGGCTCATGCTGTGAGGCCTTGTGAACGCTGTTCCCTCTGATGTCTTGGCGCTGGCACGGACCACTGGAGCACAGGGTGAGTAGGTCACACGTGGGTAAAACAGAGCACAAACAGTGGTGTTTACTGCATTTCCTCAGGTGCCGGGTGAAGCCCGAGTAGCTGTTCATCGCGTCTTTGTTTTCACAGGGGTAGCCATGTTCCCGGAGAAACAGTGCCTGAAATGTCAAAAGTGTCTTTAAAGACAAACAACGTCAAAAGCCCACCTCCTGCCCCATTTCCCAAGGAGAGCCTTTTAAAAAGGAGAATGCTGGCCATGCTGTAATGTTTGAAGGATGATCCCAGTTTCTTACCTTTAAATTAAGTTGCAAATTAAGTCCTTGAGACATGAGATCTAGCACAGGTTTGTGTTTCATTTTTTTTCTCTTTCTTGGTCTGATTACTTAAAACCCCTCTGTGAGTTTCCCACCAACTGAACCTAATGTTATCTTGTACACACAGTCATCATTTCATTAAAGGGAAATCAGAGAAACTGACTTTAATAAATTTTAACACCCTGTGTGAAAAATCTGGCAATTAAAGCTTCCTGCCCCCAGACCTTTGAAAGTGACACGTGGCAAATCCCCTTCAGTCTTTAATAAGTGCAGCTCATCAAAGGATGGTAGCATGTGGGGGTAGGAGGGGAGGCAGGGGAAGGAAAGAAATAGGAGCATCAAGACTTAAAGAGACTGAAAGACAAAAGATGACCCTCCATTTTTCACCTTCCTTCCAGAAACTGAGGAAAGAATGAGCATCATTAGCAGGAGACTGATAAGCCTAGCTTGCTCTGGAGGGCAGGATATGGGGAGGGAGGCAAGATGGAGGTGGGTCCTGCCAGGCAGCACTGGGCATGCACCATTACACAGAGACACTCAGAGAACAGTATTTACCCTCCAAGTACAGTTCTGTGATGATTTTTGTTGTTGCTAATCTCAAAAGGCAAAATGTTCTGGAGAATAGCAAGCAGGGGGATATCAAGCAAGTCCATGGCCCAGATTGGTGTTCCTCTGTAGACCTTCTGGGAAAGCATCCTAGAGACAAATTTATCATCTGGATAAATTCATCCTCCTTGCCACCCATTGATAACAACCACTTGAGAGACAACTGCTCCTAGTATTGTCTTTCTGGAGAAATGGTTTGCAGTTTTTTATGGATGGGGAGAAACAACTGCTGAAACTTGGCCAGTGGGAAAGAGATGTACTAACCAGGGTGTTCAACTTTCCTGTAATCAAATGGGAACCTCTCAAGATATCTGACCTAGATAGCTTCTAGCTCCTTCTGAAACCTTGAGCAGGTTTTCTGAGGTCTCAATCACCTGATATTCCTGGTTAGTTGTACAACAGAGATGATGTTCTTAATTCCCATTCCCTTATGGCTCATCTCAAAAGTGTAGAAAGTAGCACAAACCTCTTGGAAGAAATGCACAAAGTATCTGTGTTGTTTTTATGACTTAGACTCTGATATCACTTGATCAGGGGCTAAAGTCTTTCTTTTTTCTTTTCATTTCACTCTGTTGTTATCTGGTCCTTCCAGGATGGCAAGACATGGTGAATGAAGGAGATTTTAGAAGAGAAATGCTTTTGTGCACAGGCAGGTGAAACACAAGCAGTGAGGAACTGATGAGGACTGGAACTCATTAGCATGAAAATCCTTAGGTGCCTCATAAGGTTTCTCCTTTGAGTCTGCTGAAGTGATAACACCACTGGAAGTGGCTTTTCCAGAAAAGAAATCACCGACCAGGGACTACTGGTTTGATTGGATTGCAGTGAAGCTTCACATCAGGCCTGAAATACAATCTGTGGAGCCAACAAAAGTTTGCTAGAAGACAAGCCAAGACCAAGACAGAAGATGGTGTGATGCAGCTTGAATTTTGCCCAGCACAAGAGCCAGGTGAGGTGACTTGCAGGCTGAAAATGGACAGTGTAGCAGGTGGAAGGACATGAGGAACTTGCTCTAGGCAGGCTGGGGAACCCAAAATGATGCAGAGCAATTGAAAAAAAGAGAGCTTCAAGTAGGTCCTGGAGAGGTAACTGGGACAGCATTGCCTCTTCCCCTCCAGAGGGAAGGAAAGCTGGTCAGCCTCTATGGACAATGCTTGGTAGCCATGTGAAGAGGTATTACTGCCTCTGTTTGCCTCTGTTTTCCTCCATGGAGCACCGAAATGCTACAGGAAGACTCTTTTATTGAGGGCTGTTGATCCAGCCTTCTTGGAGTACCCAGACTTCTCCTTCTCCTGTCTTTATATAGTTCCTGTGACCATTTCTTCCATCCCTGTCTTTCCTGTTACATGCTTCCCTGCCTGGAGACCTGATCTCATTGGGGTAGGCTGTGGTTCTGTATTAAAAGGAGAGGTCTCCTGGCACACATCCTGTGATGGGCACACAGCCAGCTGACAGCTCACCTGGTCTCCCCATGGTGTTTCCTGCCAGATCTCTAGTTCTCTCCTTGCCACCTAGTGTCCGCTCCTGTTTAGGATTCTGGTTTAGCCCTAAGATTCAAGCAATATTTCTGCCTCTTGGTCTTTAAAGAAGATATTCCTTTTATTCAGTTGGCCTTTGTTGATGTTGAGGTCAAAGAGGACAGAGCATTTTGCTGACACCAGCCCTGCTCCATGTGCTTGCAGAAGCAAGCGCTGTGCATGCCTGTTTGTGAAGGGGATGAGAGGGCAGATTTCTCCAGCAGGATCTTTGAACCCTTACAAAAATAGAGGAGAACATGACTGCCCTGCAGCCCAGATTCACCCAAAGCTTGTGCAAACTAGTCAGACTCCATGTCCCAACAAAGCCCACGACTGGAGCCCACACAGGGCAGCACAATGCACTCTCCCCCCGCCACCTAGCCCCAGCCGCTTGCACCCCCTGTTCCCAACGCTCCCCAGCAGCAGCTCATCCAAAGAGGGTCCCTGCATGCCCTGCCTGCTTGGTGACTCTCTCTGGGTGGCCTGAGACCTTCCCATGCCAAAAATCATCAGTCTGCATTAACAGGCGTGAGGGGACGCTCAGCACCAGTTGCACCATGTCCTGCGCTGTCATTGCCTTTGGCTTCAGACCCAGAGTGGTCCAAGCACCTCAGATCTCCTGTCCTTCAGCCCTCTCTCAGCACAAGCCTTTCCTTATCAGGGAAAAATAGTCTGTGGCCCTTATATCACACCACCAGGCCCTGCTCCGACCCGCAGGTCTTCAGTTCTTCTGTGACTACAGCAGCATTTAATTTCCAAGGCAATTTAGTTTTGGGCAAAAAGCAATCTCAGCACCCCCGGCTGCTGCCCGCTGCTGCCTGCCTGCAGCATCCTGCATCAGAGCAGCCGCTCTGCTAATCAGCTGCTGGGGGGGGAAATGTGGCTGGGACCCCCAGGCAGACACATGGGCCAGGGACTGCGGGAAGTCAAGGTGTTTGATGTTTGCCTTATTTATTTACTTAGCAGCCACCGTCTCTGCGAGAATCCCTTTCTGTGAAGGAGCGATAAGCTGCTCTCGGCTCCCGCTTGCCCACCCCTGCTGGCTCAATTTTCTGCCAGGCACCATCTCGTTAGCATGCACTGAAAAGCCCCTGCTTACATCCCTGCCAGGCTGCCCTCCCTGACATGCCTCCAAAACACTGCTGGCATGCCATGGAAACAGCCAACCAAGCTGCCAGGCTCAGCAGAGCCCGAGTGTGCAAGAGAGAGGAGAGAGGGATGAGGGACAGCTCCAGAGATGCCCCAGGAACCAACAAGACAGAGATGCAGCTCTAGAATTAAATCCCCACTGCTTTTCTCACAGCTGGGCTGGGTATGGTATGGCATGGAAAGCAATTTAAAGATGTATAATTAAGACAACTTTCTTGCATGGCACTGATTTGCAGCTAAAGGTCAATGCAATGTGTCTGGAGCTGCACCAGGGGTAACTGAGGGCTTGGACCCCCTTCCCTCGTGCCACTGGTGGGAGCACATCCCTTGGCGTGGGCTTTGCGCAGGAGCTTGCACCTCTCCATGTCGGTGCAGCTCATCTCCAGGTGTGCCCAGCTCCTGCCTTGCCAGGCTCTCCTGCCCACCACTGCTTGCAGTGCTCCTGGTCCCTGCACTGCTCCAGTCCACAGCAAAACCTCATCGCTCTGCCAGGGCTTGAGCAGCAGCAGTGGCGTGATCCCATCGGGGGAGAGCTCTGCCAGGTGATGCTCCTGCACCCCGCACGTCCGGTTGCTCCACATTGCAATGCCCCTGGCCATCCCACTCCCTCTCCCAGCCCACTGCAGCTGAGCAGCCTGGAGAAAGAGACACAGCACCAAGGAGGATCATTTTTAAAAAGCAAAAAGATTTGGTAGCCCTTTCCATCACAGCAGCAGGCTCAGTGTGCCACAAGCCAAAGAGAAGGTACTTATATAGCAGTACCTAGCAGGGCAGGAGGATGCTATCGCCCAGGCAACAGTTTTGTCTCATCAAATACAAGCAAGGCAAATTATGGCAGAGCCTTTCCCATGGGCCAGGCCAACACCAAGGGGACATTTGTTAACATGCACAGGCTAGTTGGTTGCGAGTGCTGAGGGACACTAGAGCTCCAGTCGCTGAATTAACAGCAACCCTCTCATGTAATTGGGAGCTTGTGGCTGCGTGCACAAGCCCTGTGCTGGCAGCAGTTGGGCTCCCATTCTGGCTTGTCCACGGATCTGCTGGTTGACCCTGGGCAAACGGCCCTGCTTTCACAGGTCCCGGGAGCAGCGTGTTGGAAAGGGCTGGAGAGGACACAGCTCCTCCTCAGAGAGCTATAATTAATATTTGGAAACTGCTGGCTGCTCTGGCAATCCCAAGCTATCCACATTGTATCTTTTTCATTCACATCTCCTCTCTCCTCCTGCTTTGTGGAGGATATTTATTATTATCTTTACTAATTACATACCACAGTGCACTTAAAATAGGGAGGAGGGGGAAGGAATGGCCAGTGCTTTCCCACCATGGAAAAGCAAAATGTTACATTTTGTACTTGTTGAAAGTAAAAAAATCTTTCATTTCACAAAGTGTGAGATGCATTACTAATTGCATAATTATTTTGTTCCATGGCGCTTGCAAAACAGAACTTGGAGTGCTTTCAGCAAATTCTGGTGTTGAGGAAATAATGACTTGTTTTTAAAAAAAAGTACTAAATTAAGTACTCTTCCTTTATGAGAATTATTTCTTGGGCGTCTAGGATATTTCTTCTCTAACCCTTCTTAAGATAAAAGAAGCAAAGCTTTGCTGTGGTCAGTGTGGACCCTGAGAAAAGGGGACTGCTCCTTGCCCACCTCCCACCCCATGCAGCATTTGAGCCCCTTTCTGGCAGGGGGCTGGGCTGCAGCAGGTCACTTGCTTCCCTGTGAAGGATGGTCCCATGATGGCCAGATGACTCCTTACGTGCAAAATTCATCCTGTGCCCTACAAGGTGCCAACAAACGTCATGAATGCATACAGCTGGAGCAGCTCCTGCTCCCTGAAGACAGAGTGGGGTGGTACAGGTGCTCCAGCAGTCTGGTACAAAGCTTGAGCAATGGGAAGGAGAAGGCATGTTTGCACTCAGTGAGAGGGACAGTGGTGGAGCAGGAATATGGCAGACTTCCTTTTCACAAGATGTGTACAGACTGCAATATTCACATGCTCCCAGGGAGGTGGATTTTGCAGGTCTTTAAATCTGGAGGTCCCAAAGTTCTCCTGGGACGAGAGGTGGGATAGAGCCACGTCTGCGGTGCTGGGCTGCAACATGTCATTCCACGGCTGCTCTGTGCAAGCCTACCCTGCGTCCCTCTCCCACCACATCTTGGCCAGCCAAACTCAATTTAATACAACTATGAAACTAATGACATTGAAAATAGCTCTATGGACTTTTTCTGTGTGCTTCTCCCTTGCCATTCTTCTAACACACACATAAAAAAATCCAACCCTTGGGCCAGACTCAGGTCTCTCTTCCAGCTCTGCCCAGGGTGTGCCTGGCGGCACGCAAGAACAGCACAGACGAACAAGTGCAATCTTGCTCAACTCAGCAGGTAAGCGCAGATGTTTGGAAAACTAACCTCTTCAAGACCAGAAGAAAAATAAGTCTGTTTCTGCGAGATTGATCTGCTGGCACCAACAGAGAGATCAGCTGGACTTCTAGGAGAGTGCCAACAAACAGCAAATTAGAAGGTGTCAGCCCACTGAGATTTCAGACAAATTAGAAAACGAAACAGCAATGTTGCTGCGCTGTGCCTTTCAGCGGCTGCTGGCTAGGCTAAGCCAGCTCCTTGCTTTCCTGCAAGCCAGCTTAAAAGGCCCGTGACCCTGCCGCAGTGGCTGGTGGCTGCATGCTAAGGCGAGGGAGCTGGTGGCCAGGCGGGAGCTGCCACTGGAATGCCCTGTGGGGATACTGCACCCACTTCCCATGGCTCTGGGCTGGCAGTGGCCATCAGGCACCTTCAAGCTGAGCTGGTCCTCCCACCAGCCAAAATTTTGACTTCCTGTCAACTATCTATATTCTTAAAGCAAGCTTAAAGCCCTTTCTGCTTGTCTTAGAGGGCTCTGAAATACAGCTACCCAAAAACCAAAATGCCAGAGCCTCATGTGCAGCAGGAACACTGGGCAGGCTCTGCAGGGTGCTTTGGCCGGTGTAAGCACATGTGGTGAATCACACTTCTGCTACAGCCTGCTTTGAAAATAAAATTTCTGCATCCACTAAGCCACATCCCTGAGCAGGATCCCTGTTAACCTGTGCAGCCCCAAGATAGATCTGGATTTTCCTTAAGGTCCCCCAATTCCACCTAATCGTGATGTTTCCAAATCTCTCTCTTCTCCTGACAGCAAGATGTTCCTCACTGTGCAACTGAAGAAGAAAGTGAATCGTGTTCAGAAACAACCATTCCCACAGGAGGTCAGTAGGTCAAAGTTGAGTTGCCTTCACAAAATGTGATGGTCTGGTGACAGATGTTTCCACCAATGCACAATATTTCAGTAACCATTGTTTAGCTGCACTAAGGAGGATCTGAGAACTGAACAAACGCCCCACAGAAACTCTGTCTTTATCCTCAAATGCTGACCTAACATAGAGTTTAAACTCTGATCCCAAGGTAATGATGCTCCCAATGCTTTTGTCCACCAAATCTGATATTGTTCCAGATGAGATGGATAATTAAACATCTCTGCTGATCCTGAAAGCCCTAAGAATTAAAAATCCTGGATTACAACAGCACAGAAGCACATCGCCAAGGGGTGCAGATTGCCAGCCAAATTCTGTTCAGGTAGAAGCACTTACATGTGTGGCTTTGTCTTTTTCTGAAGTCACAGAATTTTAAAGAAATTTTTGTCCTTGGTTCTAAGGAGACCAAAACTTCACAAGTGTCTTGAGCAGTCTGGCTGGATTGAACTATTGTGTCTGCATCTTTTCAGCCTTGCTAGTGATGCTCGAAATGAAAGAGTGAGATTTTAACCAGGTTTGCTGTTAGAACAGAAAAAAGGATCAACAGATTACTGGTCTCACTTAGGGAAGTCTCTCAGCTTAAGTGTTATCATCCGCTTCATATTAACAGTTGCAGAAATGAAAGTTAAGTATCATCATCCTTCTTACACAGAGGCAGAAGTCCTGGACTGAGTGAGAAATGACTTGTTAAGATTGCTCAGAAAAATAAGTGCTGAACCAGAAATTTAATCTCTACCTGGGTATTATTTAAAATTCTTAGTCCTACCACAGAAATAGGAGAAGGACCTGTACAGAGGAAAACAATGGAGATGTGGGTATACTTCAGAATTTATATTTCTATTACTTTTCTATAGTCAATAGATATACCTGCTCCCACAGGCTGGGCTGCATCCTGCACCCTCCCTTGAACAGTGAGTCATGAGAGCCCTCCTTCCATTCCAACACCACTCATCTTTGGAAAGGGAGATAAGGTGCCAGATCAAGACCTGAACCCAGGTCTGAATCTGAGTTAAAAATTCTTATCAGGGATCCAGTGAGCCCCCCAGCCTCAGGCAGCTGGAGGTAGTGGGCTGTTGGGCAGATGAGTTATACGTGGTCAATTGAGGGATCCCAGAATCTTTGCTGAGCATCCCTGGGGCCACCTGAATTCATCACCCCATTCCCAGCAAAACTCTGTAGACTCTCAGACTGGGCAAAGGCACTGGAGCGGGAATGGGCCACCACGGGACCCCCTGCCCCCACGAACCCACATCTGCAAACCCAGGGCTGAGACAGCCCAGGGTCCCCACAAGCACCTGGGAAATCTAAGCTCAGCCTAGCACAAGCCCAGAAACCTGGCCAGCCTGAGCCTTTTCAGCAGTGAGATATTTTCCATCACATAAAAAAATCCCCTGCAGAAAACAGAGGAATGAGAGCTTACCTCCAAGATATGTCATCTCCCTGTGCCACCTTCAGCTCAGTGTTATCATGGAGCTGCCAGGGGACTCTGACCTTTGTGGGAAATGTTAAATCATTGCAGCTTTCATATTGTTTAATATTCCTCATTGATTAGTTTCCGTCTCCCTGAAGGCAAGAGGATTTGACTGAGAGCCAGAGCTCAGCAGTAGCCAGTGCTGTGGGTGGTATTGAGCTTTCCAGAGAGAGAAAGCTGACAAAATAAAATGCAGCAAATAACTTTCAAAAATAAAGACAAGAAAATGAATGACTTTCAGAATGGATGTTTTTCCCGACCTGGACTAAAATCCCGCTACCATTTCCATAAAACTTTAACTCCCAGAGACAGACAAACATTGACAGATTATTTCAGCTCCAAACCACAGATTTCATTCATTGCAGCTACAGAAATGTTATGTGGGCCTGGGTTGGGGTTCTGTTTTTTTTTTTTTTTTTGCCAAGAATTGGCTGTATTTGCTGTGCCCACCCAAGAGTAGGCTTGTGGGTGCACCAGCTGTGTATTCTCACCAACGAACCAGGATGCTGGCGGCAGGATGCTGTGTGCTGGCTCCCCACCTTGCCACCCTCTCATGGACAGGACTTCCAAGTCCAGCCTTGAGCAAGCAGAAGGAGGAAGAGCTGCATGCTCATCCAGCACAAGTGGAGCTGCTGTCATGGAAAAGGCTGGCAGAAACAGGGCGCAGAGGTTGGGGGAGGCAGTTTTTCACTGGGTGGGGGCCAGCACGGCTCCCACGAGGATGTCCTGCTTCTCTGGACCCAGAGCATCCATCCTCACATAAATCCACCACTGTGCCAGACATGCTGAATGAAGCAGAGCTGCTGAGTAAGGAGGGACTCGTTGTTACAGCCTATTTAATTACCTCGAAGCTCGTTTTGAGGAACCATAAGCAGTTATCTCCCTCCTAATAGAACGGCCAAGAATAGCCGTGTCTGGGCAGCTCTTGCTACTTGATTAATCTCATCTTGGCTCCAGCTCTCCCAAAGCTTCTTCCACAAAGCCCTGACTTGCCTTTTTCCACTGAGTCATGCACAGCACAGATCCCTCGACTCCCAGGCTGTTTCTTCAATCTCATTATATTTTTGAAGCCTGGGTTGGTTCTTTTCCTCCTGCTGTGTCCAGCCAAGTTATGTTGGGATCTGATTTATGAAGTCAGGTTTTGCATCTCCTGCCTGGAATCCCAGTAACAGCCTCCAAAGGGGATCTGGTGTGCAGCACATCCTGTGCCACCCTGGCTGTGCCGCAGCTTTTGGCATCGGCAGAGGAGCCCCGTTGCAGCAGCTGGTGCGGGGGAACACACCGCTCTCTTCTGCCCAGTCATTCCCTCCCTGATCCCAAGTTTTCAGGGTCTCTGGCATTTTCAAATGGTTGTTACACCTCCCCAAACTGCCTCCCTCCGGCTCTCCCCACCCGCCCACTCCTCTGCTGCGGTGTTCATTAACAGGGACCTCCCGCCCACAAGGCTGAAAAATCGCTGCCCTTGCTTCTGCCAACAAGTATCAGAGACACGGAAGAAAACCAAGAGGAAAACATAGAGATGAAGAGTCGTCATTGCTTTTGTTGTTTTAAGGGGTTTGTGCTATCCCATGTCAGCTTAGGCGAGGTCAATATAATAATAGCAGTAGATACTGGAGTAATACTGAGTATTAAGAAGTAGCTTTGAATTAATCTCAGCTTTATTTATACATTTTTAAGTACAGCAGTGTACCTCCTAGCTCCCTTATCTTTTTGGGTGCACCTGGAACTGTGAAAGCTTTAAGCTTGCAAATCCAAAGCTTAAACAGGGTAAATAGTTTTGCTTCAAACACTCCGGAATGGTATAAAAAAAAAAAAAAAAAAAAGAAAAAGAAGGAAAATAATGCTCTATATTTGGCCTTTGGATTTGTTGTGTGTGCGGGAGAGGAAGGTTTGGGGGAGTTTATGGATTTGTACAGGAGCTGAAAAGCTCGTGTCTGCTTAGCAGCCTTCATTGCAATGAACGCAGAAAGGAGCGAGCTGCTCTTCTTGCATGCCAGCGTGCACCCCAGCACTGCCTGTCAACCCATGCCAAAGGGTCCTTCTGCCACGTGGGCACTGAGGATGGATTTCCTGCAACTCTACTCAATGCCTTTAAAAATTGCTTTTTAAGCATCTCTTTTCCCATCTTAGAATAAAACTTGCCTTCCTCCTACTGCAGTTAATTGTGGAAGCTTTATAAAGTGTCCAGGAAGGAGAATCATTTTCCCTCTTCACTCCTGGGCCCTTCAAAATTCTAAAAAATAAAATTTGATCATCTTCCTGGAAAAACAATAGTGATGTCAGTGTGTCTGAGTGATGTCAGGACTGGTCATGGAGACAGCCCAGTAACTAACCCCTGAAGGATCCCCATGGGTTTCTGCTCCAAAGAAGCCTGCAAGCGGCAGAGTAGGGAGCAGTGCCCTGCCAGCTGTGGGGAGCTGTGCCCTGGAGGCGACTGTTAGAGGATGCTCCACCCGCACAAATTTTCATCCCACGGCTAAAGAGCTCTGACAGCACATGCCAGCTGAAGCCGGGTGTTTGCATCAGCCTAACACCACCACCTGCATCCCTTGCTGCAGAAATACACTCTAGCTGCACCATCCTTGGAATTTCTGCACTGCAGGATGTGCAGCCAGGGGCACTAGCGAAGGCATTTGAGACAAAGCCTGGCCAGAGGGGTGAGGACAGCTTAAGCCATTTCCGAGAGGCAGACACAAAGGGGGACAGGCCAAATCCTGTCTTTCTGATATAAGTAAGTTTTTCAACCCATTGGGAGCATGACTGAGTGAGTCTGTCAGCAGCGGGGCATTTCCCACTGCTTGGGACTGTCCACCATGGGATGTTATAACCCCTTGGTCTGAGCTGGGACTTAGGAACCAAGAATGGGATTTTCCCAGCATTTGGGGTACATCATACCTGACTCCTCAAGGTTTGTTTTTTGACCAGGATCTTGCAAGCTCTCCAGTGTTTTAAAGAGGATTTGTGTTACACTGTCCATCTTTTAGTTATTTGCAGCAAAACAGGGCACTGCATATAGGAAAAAGAAGAGCTGCAGCAGCAATTCACTGACCCATGAATAAAATTTGGTGAGGAGGTGCCTTCATTCAGTCCTGGCTACTTTTCCCATTTACACTACACTCCCCACAGTGGTTGGTCGTGAACAGTGAGCAAATCTGCCCAGAGGACAGCGCTCAGGTGGACTCGGGTTTGATGTGCGTGAGAAAACCTAACATAAATCCTGTTTTTAAGGTATCTTCAAGAGCAGGTTAATGTGGCAGTGGATTCAGATCCATTTTCCAGCTTTTCTTTGGGAAGGGTCCACATGCTTTCTGCAGGCTCAAAAAGCAAGGAGACAGAAAGGGCTTCCAATCTATTTGTATTAATTATATTTCTTTCCAGTCTTGACTTTTACAGCACTCCCCAGTTTGAGCTCCTCATTTTTCAGTGTTTGGGGCTAGCTGGCAGGTTTTCAGTTTCCATCAGTGGAGTACAGCGGATGGTTACCCCCAAGTGCGTAAGAGCGCCCAGAAGAGCCAGGGAAGTCTGAAGGAGGGAGCGGGATGGCGCCGGCCTCACAGCGGAGAGAATGAAGAGGGACAGGTGTGCCACGATGCAGCCCTACCTGCTGCTTTTCAGTAATCACCCAATTTAGCTGCTTTTTTTCCCTCTCTCTCCTTTTTCACTATTAAGATTTATGGGGAGGAAGGTGCCCAGCTGCATCTGAGCGCAATAAACCTCTCGTGGCTGGTAAAAACCAATGAGCTATTCTTTGAGCTTGTTAGCAGTCAGGAAGATGGAGGGAAGTGGGAGGAATCCAGAGGGTGAGGTTTTCTAATGCCTTACTCGTCACTGCCGAACCCAGTGCTATTTATGGTGCAATTATCACCGCAGACAGACTCCTTTATCATCCAGCCAATATTCTGGGTAGAAATCCTATTGCAGCCCAGCCACTCCATATATCATCTGGGTGCAGGCAACGGGCAGGTGAAGAGGTTCACTTGTGGAGAACACATCTGCCAGACACTGCTTGTCCCTGGCATCCCTGCCCACCCTGTATTTACAACCGGGGAGAAGGCTGCCGTCCTTCTGCCCTCCCAGCAGTGCCCAGTGCAGCGGGAGGAGGCAAGGATGGTGTGGGGCTGTTCTGCACAGCAACACCAGTGGGGGCTTCCTGCAGGAATCTGCTCCTGTTGGGGCACGAGGCATGGTTTTTTTACTAGTAACGTTAACACAGAGTCAGCAACAAGTCTGCCGGACTGAGAATGGCTCAGGGCAGCAGGGAAGGAAGAAAGATCTGCAGAGAAGTGACAGGAGGTGAGTTTTGAATCCCCTGTCATTTTGTAAATGAGCCACAAGGTAGGAGAGGGGGCATCAAGCACCCTACACCTTGGCTGTGCCTCTGAACAGCAGGTTCCCTGGGTCTCTGCGTACCTCCACAGCTCTGGTGCACCCTCCTCACCTCCTGCCTGGCCCCATCGCCCAAGCCGGTGCTGCAAGCATTGTCCTCGAGGAGTTACCTTGGGTGGGCAGCGCAGCTCCGCAGACCCAAATTTGGATGTTTTTTTCTTTTTTCTCTTCCCAAAATTCCTTTTTCTCTAGGGAGGAAACTGCGCCTTTCTCCTTACTTTGAGCTGAAATCCCTCCTAAAGTTTGGCTGTGCTTCTCCATGGGGCTAGAGGGTCCATGGGGCTGCTGCGCTGCCCACTCCTCTCACTGGTTTGGGACAAGACTGGAGCAGATTGGCTGATGGACAACACCAGTGAAGCCAGGTTTCCTCTTAAATACCTATCTGGAAAAAGACCATTGTGTGGATTCTCTGGTGTCCAATAAGGGTTGAGCATCCCCTTCCCATTGGCAGATGCATTTCTTTTTTCTATTTCATTGCCCTTTTTCGCAGATCATGTCAGGACCTCGATATATCTGGAAGCCTCTTCCCCTGTGTCAAACGTGGGTGGTACTGGGCAGCTGCTAGCAGGAACCAGCAAGAACACACGCAAGGCTGCTGAGTCACGTAGCCTAATTTTCATGGAGAATCGGACTAAACTCCCACCCACATTGCTGTTTCCACTGCCAGGGCAGAGCAGAGATGCGCCCTGGTCTCCTCTCCACCATTTCCCCTTTATCTTTCATTGCACAGAGCTGGGCTGCATTATTAAGGGATGAGCCTTAATACTTGCAAGGAGTGAAATTCTTGAGGCAGAGAAGCTAAAATAACCATTGCTCACACTGCCGGTTTACCTTCTAATTGTCACTGACTCCTGCCTTTTCACGTTCCTGGTGCTTGAAAAGGGAAGAACAGATCTAGGCAATGTAATTTAATACCCCAAACACACTGGCTTAATTGCTATCCCCATAAGCCAGCCACACAAAACTAAACAAATTCGATTAATTCGTTTCAATTTGCATGTCTCCCTCTCAGACTGTAATTAATGGAGGGAAACAATTAAGGTAAACACAGCACAGCTGAGAGAGCTGTCCTTGCTAAAAGTCACACTTTATTGTAATAATGCTGTATTTATATAAGTTCCACACTTTTAACAAGTTTTCCATTTCCTCAATGTTTAATCAGTCCTGTAAATATTTTGCCTGGGCTGAAACGGTTTTGTGAAATCAGAAATCAGCAGGGAGAACACAGGGCAGGGAGAGACCGAATCACCGACGGGCACTTGGGGCGACATGGGCTGTGAGCAGAGACTCAGGCAAGGGGCCAGTATGTATGTAGGGCCCCATATAATCTCCCTCTCTCCACAGGCTGACACGTTCCAGCTGAGTATTGGCGATGGCTTGCTTTGCTGAGGTTTGCTTTGGTTGGGTGGTGCTGCCCTCCACCGAAGGAGACCTCGCCGAGCCGGCAGTGCCTGTCACTCCCACCCGCTGCAGCAAACATCTCCCCATTGCTGGCTGCCAGCTCCGACTCTTACGATCCTACACATCTGGACTGAAGCTAATTGGTGTTCATTAAGACTTTGATAGCCCCCAAGAGAGCTGTTAGCATCAGTGATGGCTCTCTGTGTTACCCATCCAGGAACACAAACCCACCTGAACCCTGCCATGGCAGGGGATGGATAGAGCAGTGCCAGGGGTAATCCTGAGCCTCCCGCCCCGTGCTGAGCCTCAGGTGTGTCGCTGTCGTGGGACTGGGGCCAGTCACACACTGGGGGGCTAATTCCTCCTCCAGGTGCTCCCTGAGGGGCTGAAAGGTGGCTCTGAATCAGGCAATGTGGGAGGGCTGGGATGCAGCCCCATGCAGCTGCTCCAAACCCAGGGCCCTCTGCTGTAGGTTGGCAGCATCGCTGGTATGATGGGCCCAAATGGGGTTTATAAAGCCTGTAGGAAAAGCCTGTCCCAGTAAATCTGTTTACTAAAGGTGTAAATGAATGATGATCACACTGAGATAGCTGCACCTGATGTGTCTTCCCAGGTTTCCTGGTCCTGCTTGGATCAGAGCTTGGCTTTGCACAGCTCCGTGTGCAGCACAGCCTGGGGACATGCCAGCAAGGCACCTTCAAAACGCAACTGAATGGGAGGCAAAGGCATTTGTCCAGCTGCCGCTTGATGTCTGCTCCGGGTTGCCTTCAGCACAGGTCGGCAATCAGCCTGCTCTGCTCCATACGGGACAGAGACTGATCTCACACCAGGCACAGCCTGGCCAGAGGAAGCGATGGGTCCATTTCTTCAGGGGGACGGGCAGGTCCCACTCCAACTGCTCCAGCAATGGCTTTGAGTCACTTTTTTCATCACTTGTCATTTTCTGTCTTTGAATACATCCCGTGGGTGAGTTTTCTTGAAAGAGATGGCACATCTGTCTTCATTGCTTTCTTTTATTTTTTTTTGAAAAAGCAGGAACAATATGATCCACCTTTCATTGCACCAGCTGGTATTGCTAAAGGATGAAAAAAAAATTAGGTGCTGTTTTCTCCCTTTTCTTCCCATCTTCATTAACCTTAACATGTACGGTGCTCATCCTCCAGCACGAGCGTGGCCTTGCCAGAGAAGACGATCTTAGCTTGAACAATCTCGTGTTGATTTTCCACTATCTCAAGTACCAGCTGCTCTAATTAGTTTGGAAATGCGCCATTTGTTAAAGAAAGATGAGGCGCAGCCTGACACCTGCTGTATTAATTACTTGCCTCTTTAGCTAATTCCTTGCCCACACTATTAGCTGAGTGAAGTTGTCACTGATGTCTCGAGTTGAAGGTGCTGAATGGGAAGTGAGGAAATGGTGTTGTTGGAGAGGAGGTAGGGGGAGCTGGAGGATGCATTTTGGGATGGTGGGAGCAGAGCCAGTCCTCCCCATGGATGTAAAATCCAGGTACAGAATACATTCCAGCATCCACAGAGGTGGGGACTGGATGTGGTGGGAAGAGGGACCCATTTGGAGAGTGGTCCCCTGACTACCAGGGACCTTGTTGGGTGACTGGGCAACACCTTGCCTCTTCCCACCCCTACTTCCTGCCTGTAAAATCCAGAGAAGGATACAAATGTCCATTTTAAAAGCTCTGATGACGACTGTTATATAAAGGCCAGAAATCATTACTAGTTATTGTTGGGATGCGCAGAGAAGGAGCACATGCAGTGAAGGAAAAATACAGGGAAGAAACAAATCCGAGGAGCAGAAAGCAAAGCATGGCGATGCAGGCGGGATGGAGCTCCTGTGCTGCGGGGTTGGGCAGCTCATCTCCCCTCAGACCCTGAGTGCCTCCAAGGAGCCTATGCAGAGACAACCCCATCTCCCCATGGCTCTGGCTGCTGGTTTGGGGGTGAAGCTGCTGTGCATGCTACCACTGAGCCTGGGGCAGAGAGGCTGGAGGTGCCCGTAGCTGCCAGCCCCAGCCATGCCAGGCAGGACCAGATCTGGCCTCTCCATGGGCTCATGACAGAGATGAAGCAGGAGCCCTCAGAGCTGGGGAAGGAGCCACTTCTGGCCACCCCAGGTCCTCTGTGTCCCCACAGACAAAGTCAGGCCATAGCAGCCTGGGTCCAAAAGCTGCCCAAAATGGACCTTGAAGAGTAGAGTATCTCAGGAGGGAATGGTTTGGTGCGAGCCAGTAATGAGCCCAACAACCACCTCACAGTCCCACCTGCTGGTGAGGATGCTGACGTTCCCTCACCCAGGCAGACATTTGGGGAAGGGTTGAGAGCGTGGCAGAGTGGATGCAGCCAGGTCCCTCCCAGCTGCCCCTATCCAGATCCCAGCTGCTCAGCGAAGCAACCTGTCATCCCAGTGGGGCTGCGAGATGCCAGGTCTGCTTTTGCAAGGGGTTGTGGAACACTGTTATGTCCCAGCTGTGTGCTAGGACAAGAATTTGCCTCATCTCCCACCTTTGAGCTAAGGCCATGATCAGCAGGGTGGCCAGGGGAGGATGGGGAGGAGAATGCCCCTCAACCGTCCAAGTCCCCTGCTCCAGTCCTAAGAGGGCAAACAAGACCTTGCTGGCTGGAGTGGAGAAAGGATCTCCCATGACAGACACTGTGCACCTGGGAAAGAGGTGGTGGCCTCAAGCGATGCTCTGCACTTGTCCCCAGCTTCACTTCTGTACTGATGGAGGACTCAGGGCAGCCCAGCCCTACTTGTTCTGTGGGGCCAGGGCTGCGAGCGGGGCTGGGAAACCTATGGACAGGGCTCTGGCAGCTGCTGATGCTGCACATCCCCTTTACTGTGCTTTCCTCCTCGCCCGCACTCAGCCTCTTCCTGACATCTAGTGGGAGCAGGGCAACACAGCAAAGGGATCCAGTGCCAGATCCAGACTCCCAGACACGCGCTAGCCGCCTGGCCAGGCACAAGGCCTGGGCCGCCAGAGCCACCAAAGGGGCTGGCATCAGCGGCAGCACACAGCTGGGCTCCACCAGGGCATGGCTGTTTCTGTAGAGAGTTGCTGGGGGTGAAATTCAAGGTGTAATTCCTCATGGAGCCAGGTATTAATGGCCTGGCAGAGGCCCTGCTCTGAGGCATGGGACCTTTTTAGAGTTATCCTCCATCTCAGACCACTTAAGCCCTCTCCCTCTCTTCTACAGTTCTTCCAGGTTCCCGGGCAGGGTGCAAAGCAGAGCTGGGCAGAGGAAGTTCCCTTCTTGCCCTTGGTTTTGGATGGCACCTTTGGGAGGTAGAGGGAAGAGGTGAGGTATGAGCAAGAGACAGGTGAGAGCTGTCTCTACAGGACATCCCTGTGCTCAGGTTGAAGACCGTCCCCTCTCCATCCAGGGCCACCCTCTCATTCTAGAGCCTATGTGTGTCTCTCTGGATTGTCACTCATCCCTAATGCCACCTGCCAAAAGCAAACCTGCTCCTAGCTTGCAGCCCTCTGCCCATGGTTGCAAAGCAGGGGACATGGACAGATGCTCTCCACAGTATTTGAGGGACAGACACCCTCCAGGGTCTGCATCTCTACCAGACTCATCTCCTGGTTCCCATCCTTCCCCAAAGCCTTTTGCTGCAATGACAGGCAAGAGCTAGTCCCTCCTGCCTTGTCTCACATGCTCACTTTCTGCAGGGAAAACCACCTTCTTTCTTTTTTCCCTTGTTGCCATCTGCTTTTGCTGGACTGTGTTCACTGTCTAAGTTGCTGTGTGAAGGCCAGGGTGTCACCTCTCCACACATCCCCAGATCTCCCTGGTGATGCCCAAGCACTTTCATCAATGAGCAGCTGAAAGTTAAACACCAAAACCAAAACAACAACAACCAAAAAAAAAGTCTTTATTTCAATGACCAGGAAAAAAATTTAATTCAAAGAGCAAAGATACTAACACAAACCCCAAAGGCACTCCAAGCAAACTGGAGTGATTTGCACGAGTCCCTTCCCAAAGCAGCCACGCAGATGTGGCTCTGGTCCCCGGCTCTCCCCCAGTGGGGTCATAGTGTGGACCCACACTTCTCCCCTGCGTCCCTCCGTGCCACCCCCTTGCTGGAGGGACCCACAGCAGCCCAGGGAGCTCCCACACCTGGGGAACAGGAAACGGGGCGGTAGGTGAGGGGCTCAGGGTGGGGGGTGACCCTGGGTGAGCTCACATTGACCTGGTGGAAAAGAAAGGCACTTCCCAAACTTCAGTGGCATCCTGCCACCGGCACGCACCTGCCCCAGGACTGTGAGGCATCCCTCCATCACCTACCCCTGCCCACCTCGATCCGACATCCCAAGGATATAGCCCCTTGGGGGAGTCATGGTGCCCCAGAGACAGAGGCAAAGTGGGGGAGGACATGGCTCAAAGGTAGAGGAGCAAATCCAGCTTCAAGTCGTCCCCAGCCACCCTGTGCTCATTATGGTCCCTGGGGAGCAAGCCCTCAGCTCCCCTGATTGTCGCTCCAGGGTAGCACTTTGCTGGAGAGGAGGGACCGAGACCTCTCACTCCTGGAGAGAGCAGGACAGGGAAAGGTGGTGGCCCTGGGCAGGGACCTCTCCAGAGCTCTGTCCAGAGCCTCCTGCCCTGGGCTTAGCCCAGCAACACGTGCAGTGAGGAGCACTGTAGCCCCAGCCTGATTTTCTCTCCCACACATATGTCCCACAGGCCACTGAGCCCCAGGATGGGGTGCGGAGCCTTTGAGAGAAGAAGGGATAAAATTCTGAAAGCAATGTTAATCCAACAACTATGTGGATGTGACTCCTAAAATTCAACCCAAAGCCACTGAAAGCACGGATGGGAGACAAATCCCAAACCTTCAGGATTTCCATTGAGGAAAGCCTAGTTTGTCCAGGGGGATAGTCTTTTCCCTGTGTTCAGAGACAAGCAGCAGCCAGGCACTTGCAGACAGGCACTTGCTCCCCTGACATGGGGCTCACAGCCTTGGTCACTCGTCCTACCTGCTCCCTACCTCTCCAGAGGTTCAGTTCCTTTTGACTTCACTCTGTGCTCTTTTGGGGGATCCTGAACTGTTTCAGGTCCTAAGTGCAAGGATCCAGCCTCAGCTCAGATCCTGATTTTCTCCTGAGGAGGCAGAAAGTTCACAAGAAACACTGAACACTGGAAAATTGCACTAGTCAAGGAGCAGAAAGTCTCCAAAACCAATTCCAGGCTTAACTCCCTCGTGCAATCAGCTCCTTCCAGCCCCCAGGTCCGACCCTGCAACCTGAACCCAACCAGGCTCAGGAACAGCAGCCTTTGGGTGGGGGGAAAAGCATCAGTGCTGCCAAATCCCCACCTTCCCACGGCACTTCACAGCAGTGGAGCTGGCAGTCAGGGAGGTGGCCAGCAGCCTCCAGCATGGCTCCAGCCCGGGGAAGTGGCCGGTGAGCTCGGCACAGCAAACACAGCAGAGCACCAAGCAGAGCAGTGGGAAGGGGATGTCTGGACTCGGCACATTCGGAGAGCAGCATCTCCTCGCTGGTTGGCCATGGAGGTGGTTAGGAGCAGGATTGTTTAATTTCACCTTTCTTCTCATCTGAACAGAAATTAAGTCAAAGTTGTAAGCAGAAGCTGAGCTGTCAGGTCCCGAGGCTGGGAGAAGCTGTCAGATCCTCTCTTCCTCCCAGTGCCACTTCTCCCAAGCCTCAAAATCTGCCACATGGAGCAGGACCATCTACCAAAAACCCCTACATTGTCCTTCAAGGCAGAAGAGCCAAAACCGAGGCGACCCTGGCACACGGTCCTCTGCCCTGAGGATCCTCCTTAGTGCCAAAGCAGCTCAGGAAGTTATTTTGGTTCCTGAGACGCAACCCAGCTTTCCATCCCGGTCCCCCGTTCGGTGGCACGGCACGGCTGTGTCACTGAGCAGCTCCCAGAGGCGGCATGGACGGCGTAGGGTTGCTGCGGTGCAGCATCGGCCCCACCGAGCCGGGCAGAGGGTGCCCAGCTCATCGCTGAGGTCACTTTCGGGGCGGGGGGTGCTCAAACCACATGCAAAACCATGAAGCAACACACAGAGAAACCCAAGGGGGTGGAGGTCTGCCCTGTGGAGAGGCCGGGTGCCGGGGAGCTCAGACGCGGCCCTGGGGGCTGCGCTCGGGCAGCGGCTGCCTGGCGGGGGGCTGCTGCAGCAGGGCGGTGAGGATGCGCTGCAGCTGGGTGAGGCGGGCACGCAGCGAGGTGGTGGAGAAGAGGTTCAGCTGGTAGGACGGGTCAAGGGGCAGGACGGAGATGAGCCACCAGCACCACGTTGGGCCATCTGCCGAAGCCTGGAGGGGAGAGAGGGAGAGACCCCCATGTCAGGAACTGCAAGGCAAATGCGTGGCCTTTGGGCGGCGTCGCTAATGGGAAACATTTGCTCTTGTCGGGACAGCAATGCCAGCTTTGGCTAAGGTATTCCTCTGAACGGCCCTTTTGTCTGTCCAGGCTCAAAATTGCTGGATAAACTAATTTACTTTCCAGACAAGCATTCCCCAGGGAGTCTCCAGACACAGATGTAACTAGGAAAAAGTCTATACTAAAGAGACAAAGAAATATCTTGTGCGTTTCCTTGTTTAAGGCAATGCCTTTTGTAAACATGGGCCAAATCCTGCATGGTCAGTGTCTTTTATCATCACTCAGAGCGCTGAGGTGTGGGCCAGGCAGGTACAACCGCTGGGCAGTGCTATTGTAAACTACCTTTTTTAAAACCTGAGCCAAACTAAGAAGGAAATGCTCAATTCAGCTGAAAGAGGATGAATCTTTTTGTAATTTCAAGCACAGCAGTGATGCAACTGCTGGCCAGGACAGCCTTAGCCTGGGACAAGGCAGCAAGAGCATATTTGTAATGATGCATGCAGGAAACACTTTCTCAAAGGAGTGAGAACTAAATTTTGGGCTTTTTTTTTTTTTTCCAGAATCTGAATTTGTCAAGCAACTTAATAAGCAAACTGCCCTCTCAGCTCCTCTGGCCAGCTATGGCTGTCTCAGAGGAACACAATGAGAAAGGAGACCTCAGACTTGCTGAGCTGTGGGGTTCATTTCTTCGCCCATTAGCTTTTTTTTTCCCCAAGTGTTTTCAAATATAGGTAGTTCAGTTTCTTGGTTGTCATTTAGGAAAAGAGTCTGGGAAAGCTTTTAAAACTCAGTGCTCAGTTTCCAAGAACAGTTTAAAACCATCAAGAAATGTTAAACAGTTTTAACAAACAAGCCCTACCATACCTCTGAGAGATGCTGTAACCAGTAATGGGAGTGAAAAACAGGGTTTGTTTTGCTCATCTTGGCAGGGAGCTGAGCAGGGAAGCAGGGTGGTCAGCACAGGAACGGTGCTGCTTCAGAGGCTCTCTTGGTACCCTCTCTGTTTAGAGCATCCCTTCCCTCAGGGCATTACCTGCATGTCCTCTTCCTTCTCTGGCAGCGGTCCGTGCTGCATCAATATGTGCCTGGAGGCAAGGTCTCCATGCTCACAGAACCGCTGAGCCAAGCGGTAGGTGCTTTCATGCAGGCACTGCAGCTCCTGCAGCTCCTCCCCAGCCACCTGTGTGGAGGGAAGAGGAATGCAGAAGGTGTCCGTGGGGAGGCTCTGTCCCACCGCAGCGGGGGGGCTTTTGCCCTGGCCCTGCCCTCACCTTCTTGTCCTCCAGGTACTCGATGTCAGCAGTGTTATAGCCATCCCTGTGTCCGCGCCTCAGCACCCGGAACCGCCTCCTGCCAATGGTGTCCACCAAGGACCTCCCGTCCGCCAGCAGCTCGATCTGCCGAATCTCCAGCATGCAGCCGTAGTCAGCAAAACTGGAAAGAGCCAGGGAGAGAAAAGAGAAGCTGAGCTGGAATACCAGTGGTCGGAGAGCTGCTTCTCCTGAAGGTACCACCTCCAAGGAGGAAAAGACCCAGGAACAAGTGGCTGGGAGGGGGCAAATTCAGAGAGTCACTCAACTCTGTTGAGTTACCACTTGCTGCTAAGAGGGCAGGGAATAGCGAGCACACTGTCCACACTCCCTTGGATTTGCCTTATACAAATATGACTTGGGTCCTCATACTGCCCTGATGTCCAGTGGTCCTGAAGACACCATACATTTCAGAGACATCCTCCCAAAGCCCAGAAAATGCTATTTATCTCATTTCACTTGAACTGGAATGGAGCACAGGGAAGATATATCATGTAAATACAGGTATTTAATAGACTACTTGGGTTAGGAGCTGGGAGACTGAGTCCACCCGAGGTCTGGGGGTGCCACCAGGAACACCACACTGCACCAAACAAAAGCCCATTTAGCCCAGTGTCCTCTCGTAGCTTGTTAGGACAGAGTATGAAAAATATGGCTCACTAAAGTGCTCACTAAGAGGAGCTGAAGGACATGGCCAGGGAACTACGCAGCTCAGAGACGTCCTGAGCCAGAAGCCATTCCCAGACCATCATATTTAACAGCCACTGCTGGCTCTGCCCAGCTCCAGCCCTGGCCCCATTCCTTGCCTGGCTGGTGTGATACCAGGAGGCAGCAAGATCCCGTTTCACTCGGCTGTGTGGGGAATGTACCACCTCCCTGCTGATTTTATCTGCAGGGTGCAGCGGGATAGGAAGTTGCACTTGTTCCTCCTCTCCAAACTAGTTGAGATTTCAGACACTTTGGGCTGGGGCAGAGAGGGGCAAATCAGCCAGAGAGGGGCAAATCAGCCAGGGCAGAGGGAAGCCACCTTGCCCAGAAGCTCACCTTTTCCCATTCTCGTATATACACATGCCGAACCTCCTCGTGCCAGTCTCCTGGCACCGCCGGATCATGAGGCGGTAGCGAGGCTCGAAGACGTGCAAAGGGCAGGCGATGCCTGGGAAGGACATTGTGCATACAAAGATGGGGATGTTCTTCGTCAGGCTGAGGGACAGGAGGAGAGATCACCATGAAACCTCCCGGTTCCATCAGCCAATCGCATCCCAAGAGCTCTGCATCAGCTGCTCCCCAGAACCAGACGTGTCCTTTACCCCAAGAAGTGATGCTCTGGCACAGAGCAACACCAAAGCTTCCACTTGGCTCACCAAGAGCCCAAGGACAGACTCTGCCCACAAAACAGCTCCTTGCAGAGATGCTCCCTCATCCCCAGGTGCCCCATGGGGTACGTCTGCACCCACCCAGCACTGCTATGACATGGTCCTAGAAGTGGGACAGACAGCACTTGAGCAAAACCAAGCCAGAGCAATGGTATGTGGTTGGACAGCCCCCTCGGAGCCCCTCTTGGCTCCCATGCACACATGCACATGCATGCACACTGGAGCAGGTCCCTGCTTACTTGGAGAGCTCTGCAATCTCAGCCTGGTGCAGCTCCCGGCGTTCAGCCAGCTGTGCGGGGAAGGTGGCCAGCATGATGTCCTGCAACAGCACGGTAGGGCTGTAGCTTCCAGCCTTCAGGTACTGAAAGAAATTATCCCCAGAAACAGGTTGGAGAAGAGCAGGGGGGAGCCCTGAGGCCCTGCTGGGCTCTGAATCACACTTACTTTTATTGGAGCTGAGGGTAATTTTAGATCAGAGAAAGTCAGGGATAAAACCTATCAGGGGATGTTGAGCCATCTAGCAGGACAGGATGTCAGCTCCACCGAGACCTCCAGACACAGCTCAGACCCAGGGCCTGTCCAGCGCAGCATCCTGTCTCTGACACTGATGCAGTCCTTGTATGACAACCTAATTTCCCTGATGGTCTCATCTGAATCCCTTTTCATTAAAGATTAAATCAAATCTCCAGGCTAGCAGGTTTTCCATCCATTTCCATTTTTAAAAGTAATTAGCATTTGCTTCTTTCTTTCTCTCTCTCTCTACATCTCTCAGTCCTGTTTACAATTTCACTAAATCACTGTGGCATCTTGTGGAAATTAATCTCTTGGTCTTAATTATCAACTGTCTGGTCATTCACACGTGAGTGGAGCTGACACTGCCATACCAGGGAGACACTAACACACGAGCATTGAACCTTCCCACCCCAGCCCTGGGCACGCTGCCGGCAGCCAGAGCCGGTGCCCATCTCTCCCTTGGGCTCTCTCCCATGGGACACAGGCCCTCACCTCTCTCAGGCTCTGTTTGCAGAGGGGGCAGTTGGGACGGTGGTCCAGGCAGCGTTCGAGGCACTCCTTGCAGAAGGTGTGCCCGCATGGCGTCGTCACCGGCTCGAAGAACAACCTGCAAAGGGACCAAAGTCAACGAACTGCAGAGAGCAATGCAGGGGAAGGACAGCAGGAAAGCCCAGCAGAGGGAGACTTAACAGAGCCTCTATTCACAGGGCTGAGTGCTCTCAAAACTGTCATTCCACAGGCCTGCCTCAGCACCCTGCTTTGGAAACCCCGGCTGGTCTCAGCCCCAGAGCAGCGGGTCCCACAAAGCGCTCAGGGACTTGCAGAGGCCCAGGCTGGTGCTGCAAGGGTCGAGCAGGTCAGGGGGGGCAAAGCCGTGGGTGCAGCTTCTGGCTATCCCCAGCCTCGTACCTGCATCTTCCTTGAATCACCTTGCTGAGAGTATGCGATTTTGCTTCCAGCAGGAATGAGGCATTCCCCATGTCCCCTCCCACCATTTCAAGGGAAGTCTGCTCCCTTCACCAGCCTTCTGCACGGAAGACAGCAAAGCTGCAGAGATGTGACACCATGGAAAGGAATCTCATGCCACGTCTTCCAAGTCCTGGCAGCCCATGGCTATGAAGCTCACCTTCACTAAAGCTGCATTGGCTAAGCTTTGCTCATAACTCCTGTAAAGGTTCCTAACTGGCTTATTCCTTTAATTAGAAGTCTGGGCTCAGACTGTTGGACTTGCACAACGATGTAAGATGAGAATGGTCCCAGGCATGAGCACTGCTCCCCATCCCTGCAGGGTCCCTGTGGACCCCATCAGTACACACATGGCACCCCTCGGTCCTGGCAGGGCTGCAGTTCCCCAGACACCCACAGTGGTGTGTAGCCCAAAAGGCAGTGACAGGAAAGTGCCTCCTTCTCTCCAGCTCCAAGAGCAGAGCCAGCAGCAAGCACTCAAGTAGCTCCAGGATCAGAAATGAAATTAAGATCTCAGGAAAGCTCTGCTCAGCACTGAGCCCTGACTCCTCCTGAACATTATGTTTCCCTGCTCTCAGAAGAGATCTAAATTCACCTAATTCAGATCAGATACAGCCTTGATTTCTCCCTCCCCTGTGTCATTCCCCCATGCCATGCCCCGACCTGGAAGAAGCTGCCATACAGGAGACCTTGACCATCTTGCACGTCCGGCAGTGCAACACTCAGCCCCCTGCCAGCAGCCACTTGCACAACTGCTCAAGGTCCTGGGACACGCCAGAAATAACAGCCTGGTTTCAGCATGCCCTGTGGCAGTATCCAGCCTTTCCCCAGCCCTGAGTCAGAAGACGGACACAGGTAGGTCCCCTCTTCCATCTCCAGGCACAGAGCCCAGCAATGTTCCCTTCTGGGTTTGCAATACCCCTGCTGCTGATAGTATTTCCCTGGGGCAACACCTTCCTGCTCCAGCCTGCAGTTACAAAGGGCAACCACCACTTTCAGTCTTTGACCCCACTGAACATCCCCACCTCCGCTCCAATGTCCCAAACGATACAGACCTAATGATTCTGAGCCCTGAGACAGGGAGATCTGAGCTCTTACAGCCTGGCAGGGCGAAGCATGCCCTTGTCCTCCCCTCTTATCTGTTATCTCTACTGAAACCTGCGTTTCAGCAGTACCGGGGACTGAGTTTGCTATTAAGATGTGAAGAAAGATCCACACCAGGGAAGAAAACCCAGCAGGTGCTAATTCTTCATCCTCAAAGCTCTCCCATCAGAGAACTCACCGTATGCAGAGGGAACACTCCAAGTCAGATATGCTCAGCAGCTCCCCAAGGCATGTCTGGGTACATTTTGCTGTTGCTGTTTCCTCTTCATTATCTAGTGGCAAAAGAGAAGGAAAGAGAAGAATACCCCCCATCTCAATCCTGAAAATTACTCTTTGCTTTCTGACCTTGTTCTGAGGTGTAAGCAATTGGTTGCTACACAAAGTGCTTTGAAGGTTAAAACAAAAACTCTAGGAAATGTGACATAAACCCACCCATCAACCCATCCATGTTCACCCATAGCTTTTCCATCAGTGGGTCTCATGGTACTTCGTAGAGGAAGGTGGTATCTCCCTACCTCCTTTTTCAGGCAGGGAAACTGAGGCACTGGGAAGTGAAGTGGCCTAAGAAGCTCCCAGATGGAGGTCTCTGGAGACCTGCCACAAGGCATCATCACTGCTTTATGCAAACCCACATAAGTGGAAGCCATCTGGCTGGACACTGATGGCAAGTTAATGCCAATGGAGGTGCCGCTTCCCCCAACGCAGGACATGCTGTGTCCCTTGTGAGGGAATTTAAGTTCTGATTTAAACCCCATGGGAACCAAAGGAAGCCCCTCCCTGGCTCCACACAGGGAACAAGTGATGTCTGGCTTTAGCAAGAACTTTTCACCAAATGACACCCAAAGGTTTGGTATACGTTCACCAGCTCAACACAAGAAGATTGGACCAGAGTTGCCCCATCAGGTGCCCCTGGGATCTTTGCTCACTGAGCTGGCTCACAGCGCAAACACTAAGTTTTCAGTGCCAAAATGGATTTTAAACAAGTATTTTGCATGAGATGAGATTTTGGTACCTTTGACAACACTCACCTACCAACCACCAGTCCTGCCTCTCTGCCGAAGTCTCCGGTTCCTGCCGTTGCCCCAGCTGGGAAAGGGTGGCTGTCCCCTGGCCGTGTTCAGACTCAGCGTCCCCTCTGCCATCCGATGGCTCTCCTTCCTGATCCTAGACACAGCAAAGATGAAACCAAGCCGAAAACCTCTTCTCCCTTTGAATACACTGCCCCATGCACCCCACCGAGCCCAATAACACCAGGAGTTTTTCCGGTGTGTTGGTGTATATTAACATCTTGCATCTGTGGGACAGCAGGAGAGCGTGGCCTTCACAGACATCTCATGGTTAAAACATTGATCTACTCTGTCCACATGTACCACCTGGTATTTGGGTGTCTCTGAGCCCATTTTCTCTGATTTCCCCCTCTCTCCAAACCTGCCAAATTTGTCCATAGAAGGCAAAGAGCAAAAGATGAGCTTTCCTTAATAGCTGCTAACAGTCTGAACTGTTCCCAAAAGTGGTTTTGGGATAAAAAAACATTAAAACTGACATTTTCTGGTTTTATTTTTTCTGTTGAATGTAGTGTGACTTGGGTGTTTTAAACACAATGACAGTCTAAAATCTTACCAGAAGTATTGCAGCATAAAAGTGTGAGAGGAATGGAGACAGAGCAAGCCTCCTCTGTTTGCCCAATCTACACAGCATCAGCTCCGATGCTGTTTTTGCTCTCCCACACTCCGCTACCTGCAGCTTCTCATCCCAGCATGCAACTGCGTGCATGTTGCTATGGTCCTGCACAGCCTCCCCTTATCACACCTCCTTTCTCATCATTGGAAAACCCCAATTTGGGTTTAAGAGGGACATTAAGTCCACCGCAGACTCAGATCGTTGCAGGCTCTCTCACCTGAGCTTGTGCAGAAGACGATGGGAGCGCAGGGCTCGATCCGTCAACCTGGGGACGAGTCAAGCCCTGGTGAGCATCACCCAGGCATGCAGCAGCCATGCGTGGCTGAGGAGCATCCTCCTGCGTGAGGATCTGCCAGGAGAAAGTGGGGCTCAGGGGGTGCTGGGAGAAGGAAGCAGGGAGGTGGGTGGGCTGCCAGGCTCCCTCCTTCCCAAAGCAGCTTCCTGCTCGCCACAGGGCATGTCAGGGTTACTTGTTTCAGTGCTGGCTGAGCTCTCTATCAAACAAATGCCTTAGCAGCATGTAAGGAAGAAAGAAGCATGAGGCAGCAAACAAAATGGTGTATTTCAAGGGGTGGGATCCATGTTCTCCATCACCCACAAAGAGCAGGAAGGGACTGAGCTGTGGAGGGTACAAGGTCATTCACCATTCCCCTGCCCTTTCCCCCCTGGAGGGCAAGTGTCCATTCATGGCATGAGGTCCCCATGCCACGGACACTGCTGGAGGCCCCCCCGGTAACAGTGATTTTGGTACACTGGTGGGTGCTGGCCTGAAATCATCTGCAGAAAAGACATTGACTCTCCAGTGGCAGCTTTCAGCTGGCTGCTTTGCCTTGGGTGTCTACTGATGTTGCCTGGAAGCCCACCTTATGCCATGTCGGCATCTAAACCCAGCAAAACCTGAGACTTGAAGATATGGTCTGAGGAAGGGGAGTTTTCTTCATGGGTGATCCTGCATCAGAGTGATGGGAAGACTTTTGGACCAAGACCTGACTTCACTTGATCTCCCAATGCTGGCCAGAGCAGCACGATCATGATGGACATGAGCCCTTCAGAGGACAAGGGCATCTCCCTGTCTGATGCGAGGACACAGGATGCCACCACGGTACGGCCCACGCACCTTCTCCATCTCTCTTCGAGCAGGGTGGAAATTAGGACTGAGCATCAGGCAGTGCTCCCATGCCAGCAAGGCTTCGGCTCTCTGTCCCATCTCGAGAAGCACCTTCCCTTTCTTGAAGAAGCCCTGCAGAGCAGAAAAACCTGTGGTGACTACGAGACAGTGACCAGCTGAGCACAGGCCACTTCAGCTCCCATGTGAGTCCTGAGGGAGTCTCCCTGCAGCCTCCTGCCTGCTCCTACCCCAGGCCAAAGCACCCAGACACGTCGCTGCTCCCATGCTCAGACTTGTCCTGCTAACCCACCAGGTCCACTCGCAGCCAGGTACCCATAAAACAGGACTCTTCCAAAATGCAGCAGTTGCAAAAGCCAAGCAAACAAACCCTACTGAGACCTAGAGAAGGAGTCAAGGGCTTCTGCCTTTGAAGCTGCAAAACCATTGCCAACAAATGCTTCACAAATCAGCGGGCGAGCTCCCACGCCTGATTTCTCCAAGAGCAGCTCAGCCTCCAGCTAACACCTCCCCAAGCCCCCAGCTGCGATCCTGCGCACCAGCGTGGCTACGTGCCCTCACTGCCTGTGTGCCAGCAAGGACGGATGTGGCGCTGGACCTCTCCTGTTAGTGCAATGCAGCACTTGCAGCCGGGATTTGCAACTTAATGGGTTTGGCAATTGTATTTCTGAGCAGGATAAATCCAACGGCTAGGAGAATTCAGGAAAGGGGGAAACTGCTCCCATACAGTAAGATTTGGATCCAAGCACAGCTGGCCGATGGGGCCTCCCCTCCACTCACCTCGTGCTCTCCAGGCTCAGCCCTGCACACGGCGTCCAGGTCCTCCAGCGCCTGCAAGTGCTGCCCCAGCGCCACAAACACCTCTGCCCGGCACAGCCGCAGGGAACTGGCATCTGGGGCTGGAAAGAGATATGTCGTCACTCATGTGATGAGTCTGTGCGTGGTGAGGCAGTGGGGCTGGATGAGGCCGGGGAGATCCCACCGCAGCAGGATGGCCCCTGCACTGCTCCCTCGCATTGAGCACAGCCAGCTCCTGCGCTCCTCTTCGGCAGGAGTTGCTGGCCTCATAAGTCTCAGCAAGGAAGTTATTTTCCCTAAATATCTGGTTTTAATCTCTTTGAGGCTCTTCCCTTTGCTTTTCCCCATCTCCACTGAATGCCCTCAGCCAAGGGGCCCCACCACTGCCTTGGGGCTCAGCCACGCTGAGATCTGGGCTCTCATCCACCCTTGTGGGATGCAGCAAAAAGGCTGTACCATACACGTACTCCCTATGGGGGCTGTTGCTACGGGAGGCTCTGCAATTTGATATACCCAGCGAAGCCACAATAACACGTTACCAAACGAGCCTGCAGCTGCAGAAACCTGTGATCCCAAAACACCAGGGAGCCTTCTGGACCCACCTGGCTGCCATCGCTCTCCTGGGGCAGAGGGGAAACCAGAGGGGGGTTGCAAGGATCTGCCCCCACCGCGTGACTTGGGGTTTCCAAGTATGAGAAAAGGCTGAGATTTCCCAAAACAAAGGAAGGGAACTGAGCATCCAGTTCCTCACCAGTGAGATGTCACTGATGGGATCTCAGTGGTGGGGGGGGGCACAGCTCCCGCAGGCACTGCTGGATATGACATCCCAAGCGTCACGGTGCTGGGCACCCCGCACGCTCTTGCCTGCTCCTAAATAACAGGCAGTGAGACCCTCTTCTCTCCTGCCTCATGGAAATCCCATAATGACTTTCCTTTCTACCAGCACTGTCAGCAGGGGAATAGGGGTGGGGGGTGTTGGGGAGTATGAGCGAGCAGCACCCCAAAATCCCAGACAGTGCAGCTCATGGAGTAACCAGGTGTGGTTACGTTTGTGGGTTTGAACTTGTTGTGGAGGATTCCCAGACCCACCCCGTTATATCACAGCTTGCCGCAGAGGTGACCTACATCCATCGCACCACTGGCTTTCTAGCTAAGGCAACGGATCCGTGTACCCAGCCCTGTGTCCCACCCCCAGTGCTGACCATCACCAGCAGGATGCTGGCTCTGAGGCCAAATCTGCATCATAAATCAGGCACCGTTTGCAGGCACTGGCACTGCATTTACTGTGGCAAAGTGGGGCTGGCAGCACCGCTTTGCTGAAGGGCCAGCAGCTCCTACTGGGATAAGCCGGGACTAGGGGGCTGGGCAGCAGCCCACCAGCGCTCATCAGGAGATATTGTTGCTGCTGATGTCTCCTGCACTCCCAACCCCAGCAGCCTTTCCTCCCGCCCCGGTTCAAACATGGAGCTGATGCAGCTCTGCCAGCAAACTGCGGGTTTGGACTAGCAGCCCTGTGACAGCAGGGTGCAGGAAGTTGGTGTCTGCATGCACCTCTGCCTGCCTTCGCTGTCACCATGCCCAGGCACCCACCGATCCGCCCAGGCACCCACCACACCTTATCATGGAGGAGGAAGCTCTGCCATGGGTATTGACTCCTTCTGTCCCCATGTCCAGCGCAGAGCACAGGGCGACAGACCTTGCTCTCTGCCTGGGGCTCAAGGTGCCGCCGCAACCCGGAGAGCAGCAGAGAGCCTGGACCCAGCCACTCCTGCAGCAAGGCTGCGCTGGCCATGCTGAGCTGTGCAGCAGAGAAACACCTGATCCCTTGGAGCTTATTTTCATTTATAATGTTAGCCGGGACCTTAGAGGTCAAGTCAGCAAAAGTGGGAACTTGCTGCTCAATATCCCATCCTGCAAGCTTGCATCCAGAGACGAAATATTCCAGTCCCTAACGACAGGTGGAGATGAAAAAATGGGTACAAAGTCTAGAGGCTTATTTTCCATGTGGGCAAACCCATTCGAACATTTGCACAGCCCGGCAATAAAGTGACTCATTTGGTGAAAACAAGATGTGTAAAATGGGGCTATGAATTCTGCATTTCTCTTCTGCTGCAGCTATTTTTGATCTATGGTATCATTAGACATTAGGGACGTAAGCCAGCTGGCGGCCCTGGCAGCTGATGAGTGACTGATAGCGCTCCCCAGCCTCCCGGCTCCAGGCATGTCAGGAGGCCTCCTGTGTTACGCGTTACAGCGCATACATTGTGTTCACTGAGAAAAACAGAAGACAAAGAGTTGACAATTCATCTTCTCCCAAGCGAAGAGAGCTGCTCTGTGGGCTGCGCTGAGCGGGGGCACTGCAAACTGGCCCATCATGCGACGCTGAACATTTATCAGTGGTTATGTTTGAAAGCCAAGGGGAGCCCGTAAGAAGTTGTACAGCCTGCAAGCTGCAGGAGTTGGAAAACATGTCCTGAAAGCACCACCCACATGGCTGAGCCTGAGCAGCACCAGCAAGCGCAGGTTTACAGGAGCTGTGGCTGTGATTGCAATTTCCTCATTGCCCTAAGCTAGACTTCCCCTGTCCTTCAGGGAACGGAGTGTGCAGGAAGACCAAGGACAGAGCTTGCAACGTTTCCTCTTACTCACAGAGGCTTCTTAAAAGGAGATATGTAACTGTACACTCCAATCAGACAAAGTCTGGCAATAAGACAAACAGTACTAGAGAACTGTGCACATGCATTTGTGTTGAAGGACGGGCGTGTAGGGTATGAGACAGATGCCTCGGGAGGTTGCATAAAGGGACCTGCTTTCTGCTGCCAACTCCAGGATCGGCCAGCCCACTTAGCCCTTTGGTTCCAGGCATACCCTGAACCTCTGGCACTTGTCTCGTAGCGGGCGATGAATAAGTGTCTGCACCGCGGGAGGAGAGCTGGCTGCTGTCATAGAAACGCCAGTGGAGAAAGGACCTTCTGCCTCCAACCCCCTGCTCCAATCACATTGTATAACCCCTTTTATTTAAGCATTATTCTCCTAGAAATCCACTTACAGCCACACATTAAAGCAGATCAACCCCTCCAGGCCCAGTCCTGACCCTGCAGGCAAATGTCTCGCTGGAGCCGGCTGCAGCAGCTGGCTGAAAGGGGCCGGCCAGGGGGGGACACACGACACCCTGCCCTGCGCCGTAGGGCTGGCGCAGGAGCTCGGCCAAGGCTGTGTCCTCGCCAGGCTCTGGGGGTGAGGACGTGTCTGTCCCAGGCTGGAAAAGTCCCAACCACTTTACATAATGGCCACCCCCCTGGGCAGAGCTCTTCCTCTGACACTGAAATATTGCCAGGCGGCAAGATGCAAGAAGCTGCTTGCAGCTCTTTCCGGCTGCTTGCTAACACCAGAAGCATGTGGCTGACAGGACACAGGCTGTTCACCCTGCCCTGCCCGTGGTCTTGGCAGCCGGGATGAGCAGCAGGGCTTGCCTGGCCACCCGCTCCCTCACATCACCCTGGGGACACCTGGGGACGTGGGAGAAATGCCCAGCAGCTGGATCCCCCCTCCCCATCCCCACCAGCCCTGCCTTTCCAACACTTCCAGCTTCCCAGGTCTCCCACCTCTGGTCCATGCAGGCTCGGACGGCACTGCGGCGCTGGGACAAAGTGACCCGCATTGGTACCCACCTGCTCCAACAGCACAGCCTGTGCATCCTCATCTCAGCTGTAGGGCTGGTCCCTCGCACCCAGCATCCGCACCCCCGCCCCGCCAGCCCCTCGGGCCCGGTGGTGCTTACCCAGCTCGACCCCCTTCTGAGCCACCCTCAGCGCTTCCCGCGTGTCCCCGCGGGTGAGACAGTCCCGGACACGGGCTGCCAGCCAGGCCAGCCGGCTCTTCCACTCCACGCATTTCTCCAGGAGGCCGCAGAGGACCACGTTGCACCTCGCCGCCCCGACGCCCAGCAGCTTCAGCCTCTCCTGGCACAGGGGGCAGCGGGAAGGCACGGCCCCCCCGAGGCACGGCTTGCAGAAGGAGTGACCGCAGGACACGGTCACCGGCTCCCAGAGGAGGAGGCGGCAGGAGGGGCAGCGCAGCATGTCCAAGCCCTCGCTCCCGGGGCCGGTGCGGTGCCCGGCGGGGGTCCCCCCCCGGGGTGGGGAGGACGGGCCGGGGGGGCCGCGGTTCATCGCAGCAGTTGGAGCCGACGAGGAGGAGCTGCCCTTAGGGCCGGCGGTGCCCGCACAGCCCGGCCGCCGCCGGGGCCCCGCGCGTCGCCCCGCTCCGCTCCGCCCGGCTCAGCCCATCCTGCCCGCGGCTCCCGCCCCGCCCCGGCCCGGCCCGGCCCGCCGGGACAGGACCCCCCCCCAGCGGCCGGACCGGCGGGGCGGGGGGGGGGCGCCGGTGGCGGAGCTGCCGGGGCCGCCATTGGCCGCCGCCGCCGCCGCTCTGCACCGCCCCGCCCCGCCCCGGCCGCGTTTCGTAACGGAGCCGGCGGCACCGGGGGCGGCGGGAGGGATGCGGGGCGCGGGGCGCGGGGTGTGGGTGCCCCGGCGTGCGGTCGGGCACGGGCTGCTGAGCAGCGCCCCGGGGGTGTTGGGGCGCTCCGGTGCCGGTGCCCCGGAGCCGGGACGCGGGGGTGTTGGGGGGCTCTGGAGCAGCCGGGGTGCGGGGTACAAGTGGCTGTCGGGGGCAGACGGGTGTGAGGCCATGCGGGGGGTGCCGGGGAGCTCTCCAGACCAGCTGGGGCGCAGGGTCCCCGGGGGGACCTGGGGTGCTCTGAAGCAGGACCAGGGTGCAAAGTGCTGGGGGATGTTTTGCGGTGCCCCAGAGTAGGGCCAGGGCACTTTGGAGCCAGCCCATGGTGTGGGCTGCCTGTGGTATCTGGGGTGCTGCGGAGCAGGGCTGGGGCACAAGTCCTGGGGAGCACAGCATGCTCCGGGAGGGAGCCAGGAGGGTGGGGTGCTCCAGAGTGGCTGGGGCACAGGATACCCGTGGTGTTTGGGGTGCTTAGGAGCAGCCCAGGGCGCGGGTGCCTGAGCTAGCTGACGCTCTCCAGAGCGGGACTGGGGTGCAGCGTGTTGCAGTGCTCCAGAGCAGCCAGGGCTGGCGAGGCTGGGGCACACCAAAGGCCCCTTTGCAGACCCCACTATGCAGACCCGTCATGGCAGGATGTTTTGGAGGAAAGGGCTGTCCCTCCAGTGTAGATGGGAAGCCACATCTCCCCCAGATGCTCTACTTATCCAGAACTGAGCCAGTTCAGACCCTGTTTGGGGAAGGTCTCCTAACCACTCATGGACCCCGAGGATGGGCTCTGTGTCCCACGGGAGATGCATCCCCCCAGCCACACAGCCATACAGCAAGGAGCCAGCAGCTGTTGCACAGCAGGTGCTGGGAAAAACAGCTGAAATCTGGCAACCCTGGAGCTTAGTAGATCAGCCTTTATGTAAGGATGATGCACATTCCCCAAGGGCTCTTCTGTGTGTCCCCAAGAACAAACCAAACCCACGCACACGTGGGAAGGGATGCTCAGGGAGGGAGATCACCAGTGGGATGTGAGTGCTGGTGAAACCCATGCCTTGCTAAGGGAGTGGCTGGCAGAGGTTTGGGCTGTGGAGCAGGTTTTGTTTCAAAATGTGGTGTGATTACATTAAACAGCTTATGAGTGGTTTTAAAAGCTGAACAACTAGGTTGGAAGGCTTTGCTGCTTGCTCCGTTATCTTTTTAAGTGATCCCTTCAAGACTGGAAAAATCTCAGGCCCCATTTAGCAGCACAGCCCCGAACACCTCCTGAGCATGGCATTAGCAACAGCCCCAGGAGCGTCGTGGGGCTGTCAGGGACTCTGCCCCACAGGGAAGGTTTTCCATGTTCCACATCCACAGGATCAGTCTTTGGTTGCCCTCCCAGAGGGACCTGCCACATCACTTCCACCAGCAGTTCTCCCATGGGCATTTCTCAGGTGGGCAAGGCTTATTCGCACCAGACACTCTCCTCTCATGATCTAGTTCTTGCCATGGCTAGTTTTTCCACCAAAACCCGGATACTCACTAAAACAAAAGATTGCCACCAGGGAGTCCTCACCAGTCTTACCTCCAGGTTACCCCTCAAGAACGACACGTTCATGGCTCCTGAGATGTGAAATGAGGGTATTTTAGCTACCACGGCCAACTTTGCAGCAATGTGCTTGAAGACTGCTCCCATAACCTGTTTGTGTGGCTCAGCTTGGGAGCAGCAGACCTCCACCACGGGGAGCCAGTGTCAGGTGAGGAGCGGAGCATCTTTCGTCACCCCAGCCAGCTCCTCTGGGAGGCACTGGGCTGTTTCCTGGGCCCTACCTTGTTCTTTTTCTCACCTCCTGATTCACTCAACAACTATTTTCATGTGTGTGGTCTCTCCAGCACCTTGTAAGTGGCCAGGACGTGCCACTGCCTTTGCGTAATGCAGTTAAAAATCAATCAACCACGACACACAACTCCATTGGAAACCCGACTTCATTAGCACCAGTGCAAGAACAATTTGTTTTCTTCATTCCATCCAGAGCTGAGCTGGTTCTGAACTCCAAATGCTTTCGCTTGTCACTGGTGTGGTTGTGCTGACTCAGTACATAGCTGCAGGAAAAAAAAATTTAAAAAGCTTTAAATGCTTAATGCTAACCATTCTGCTGGCCAGCTGAGGACTTCACATTTTGCATAACACAGAACAGATCACACTGTGCTCAGGAACTATTTGCAAAGCAAAATAGGTTTTATTTTATCTTTTTTTTTTTCACTTTAAAGGTGGGAAACAGCCCAGGGTCAGTGCAGGGTGAGGAGTTCCAGGTGTTGCTGCAGGAGAAACCAGCTCCTCTGGCTCCCAGCCACACACGCTGCTTAGTGCTTTGGCTCCAGTACAGCCTCACTGATGTGGTCCAGATTGTTGACAGGACAACATGAGGATCAGGGATTTCACACTTGCTATATTTGCTTCGTTTTAGTGCATAAATATTTGTTGCAAACGTTGGCATTTGATTTTGACACATTAGGGATTAAGGAGTGGCTCAGAGGTGACAGCACCTACCCAGTGGTGCCTTTTTTTGTGCGGAGAGAAGACCTGTGTACTCCTTAGGGTGTCTTCAAAGGCACCGTAAGCACTTGCTAAACAGGAATATGCACGAGGAATGTCATGACCCCTTTTACACACAGCTATCCCTGCTCTGCCCACCAACCGCCTCCAGCTCCGATGAGGCTGTTACCATCAGACCCGAAAGACCTGTTGCACAGACGTAAAACTAGTTTCCCTGTTTCTGAAGCATGGGAAGGAGAAAAGTGTCAGCATCCTGGCTGAGGAGGAGGAATGTTGCCATCAGCAAGGGCCATGTGGGGCTGATGTGGCACAAATGTATAGCAGCCAGCGCAGCCTGCACAGGATCAGGCCCCCAGTTGTTTTCTTCTGCTCGGGTGATCAAGCAAAGAGCCAGGGCCAAATCCAGCCTCAGCATCTGAGCAGACCCACTCCTGCCCCCACGGCTTACAGCACTCTTGCAGCAGTGCTGAGCCTGAATCCCAGCTTGTCTGCAAGCGTTGAGAGTTGGTCTAAGGAATTATTTTTACACCTCAGTATGTGCAGATAACGTGCGGGGAGTTATCTGCATCATACCCCTGCCAGCCTCTCAACAAACACATCAGCTTCCTGGAATTTTTGCTTTCTTTGCATCATGGTATTTCTAGATCCAGGATGTTATTCAACCACCAGGTTTCTCCATTTGCCACACGTGTTTCAAAGCTGGTCCTGGTAACTGAAGCAAAAGGAAGAGGAAGCAGGTGGTGTGGGAGACTCTTTGCAGTCATGGCTCATCTTTTATAACAATCACCTTTTCTTTCAGGTCTCTAGGCAATAAGGGGAGCTGCTCCATGCCTGGTTTTCTCTCAGGCAGAGGCAAGCAGATTGCCACACTGCTCCTTGATGTTTGGTATTCGAGGTCTGTGCCATGCTGACTAGGCGTTGGGCAGGGAGCAGTCATCTAAATTACATGGTATTGTTCCTGGGTCCTGAAACTCTGCTGCCTGAAAGCTCAGAGAGGCCCTGACTCTCCCAGTAAGGAGGTTCAGATGTAAACAGGGTCGGGGAATTAAAGAAAACTTTAATATTTTCCCTTCTGAGTCATACAGGCTTTGCCTGAGGCATCATCATCATTCCTAGAGAAATGAGTTGACTATCACATAGATTGGCAGGACACAGAGTTGCGATGTAACGTTATCTCATTGCTCATGTAACTGGGCTTATGCCTGAACTCCTGGAAACTGGAGAGTCATGGGGGAGAGCATAGATCCATATCTGGCTCATTTTACTTCTCTTGGGCCAAACATCTTGGCAAAGAGGTTGGCAGAATGTTACTACTCAGTCTTGGAAGTAAGTCCCACATAAAATGCGTGGAGATGTGCTTTTCCGTGGGCAGTCATGTACAAGCCACATACTTCTGAGAAGGGAATACAGCTAAAAGCAAGGTCAGAATTGTCCCCATTATCTGAGGGGAAGCCCTAGGATGGGTAACAAGACCACGGTCTGTGGTGCAGGGTGCTATAAACTTGCCTTGATGCGTTGCAATTCTTTCATTGGTGTTTTGAGGGCAGCTGAAGATCCTTCATCTGTAGGAGATCCCATGGAGGGGTCCAAAGCAGTATGGCTCATTTAGCACCATCTAATCCTAGAGTACATAAGGGTATGAATAACATAACCAAGTGATTAGAGGAGGAACAGCTGTAAGGAACCCACTTTCTGAGGACATGATTCCACCTTTACATTGCAGCAAGCTCCACCACTTCCATGGGGCTTGGTGCCCACAGGGAGCTGCATCCTAGCCTGCCAGACCCAGAGGTCACATCACCCACTTCATCTTCTGGATGCGGAGAGCTGATTTATAATCAGTCGTTACTACAGGGCCAGATAAAACTTAGTGGCTTCACAAGCTGCTGTGTGTCCATGTGCCCAGCCTGGGATGTGTGGCCAAGAGTGACACCGTGGTGGTCCATCACTGCAGCTCGGGGACTCGCCAGGCGGGCCTGCCCCACTCATTCACCAGTCCGCATGGCTTTGGCTCCTTGCCCCAGCAAAAAGTGAGTACGTGCTGCTTCCCTCATTTCTTCCTTTTTTTACTTTTCCTGTTTAGCTCCCACCCACCTGACAAAGATGCCAGCAGGGCTGGTGGGGACCCAGTGTTGCATTTTCACTTTGCCAGAGGAGGCTGCAAGTGACAGCAGGTGGGCTCTGCGGATGGCAGAGCCTGGTCTGCAGTGATGCCTTTATCCTGCCCTGGTCAGGTCAGGTGCAGGGCCCAGCTTGTCCCACTCATCCAGTGCCTTAACGGGTGACAGGAGGGTGCTAACTGGTGGGGGAGCCCCGCTGGTGCCAGCAGGGTTGTCTGGAGCATCCCAGCGCGATGGTGCAGGGTGAGCACGGGCAAGCTATGAGGTCCTGCATCTGAGCATCCCCTCCGTCAATACTCCTTCCCCAGTGGCCAAGAGTTCCTGGGTGAGTGCTTGCCCAGCTGCACCGCCCAGGGGGCTGCAGAACTTTCCCCATCCCTGTGCTCTTGGTGTTGGCTCCTGTACAGATGTTTTTCCAGATGAGCTTTTGTATGTAGCTTGCTCATCCTCTGCCCTAGCTTTTATTCCTTCAGCTCCAGCATCTCCACCACCACCAGCCTGATAATTCAGTGTCCTTTTTCATGAGGACAAAAGAGCTCTTGCAAAGCCACTGGCTGAAATTCCAGCTAAGACCCATGTCTGCCCATGGAAGAGATCGAAGCACCCTGAAGACCTTGAAGAGCAATGCAAGGGGCTGCTCAGGGCCTTTCTGCAGCCCTAAACACAGGCACTGGGCTGGATTTCAGGCAGGATGAGCAAGGCTGTTTCTCTACCACAATTATAAATAGCTGCTTGTGGGCTCCCTGGCTGGCTGCAGCAGTGGTGGCCCGGGCAGAGCTTTCTGCTCGGGGAGCAGACAAGTATTTTTGGCTGTGCCTTTTTTTTCACAGGCTGTTTCACCTCCACTTCTTGCTGCACTTTGGATGGCAGGTGAATCGTGTTTGGGTAAGCGAGTCATCACCCTGCCGCCAGCACGCCCTTTCATAACATGTGGATGTCACAGCTTTTAAAGAGGTGAAGTTGTTAGTACTTGGTGGAAGATGTGTCACCCAGAAACCTGACCTGGTGGATCTGACGGAGCCAGCTATAGGTTTTCCTTTGCAAGAAACCTGGCACCATTTCTGTGTGGGTTTTAGGAATGTAGTGCAGTAAGTTTTGGGGAGTAAAGAGCTTGCTTTGCTCTTCTGAAAGAGCAAATGCAGGAGTCCTAGAAGGGCTTGTAGGGGAGAGAAGGGTGCTGTGAAAGTTGTGTATCCATAGAGTCATTTTTATGAAAATGAATCCCAAGCACTTCAGTGAATAAAGCTCCGCTATAACTTTCAGCTGCTAATTAACATAGCAAAAAGTCTTAATTTACAGATTTTCAGAATGAGGGGACAAGTTGCAGAAGGACGCAGCCCAGAGAGGCATGAGTGTGAGTGCTCTGCAGGGAGCAGGAGCAGAAGCAGGGATTTGACCTTCCAAAACACCCTTCACTTGCAAGACTCAAGTCATGTTTGGGTTTTGCTTTTCTTATTATTCAGCACAAAAATAGAAGAGTCATTTCATAGGAAACCTCTGCCTGGCACCCTGCAGGGTTTAGTGGATCTTAAGTAGGGCTGTGGGAATCAGCTTTCCTGGGAAACTCGGGATTTCTGTCTGTTTCCATTTTTTAGTGGAATGAAAAAGCGGCTTGCATTTTTCCATGAAGAAGGTCACTTGGGAACAGTGGAAAGATTTCCTTTTGATCTCTACCTTAAAGAGGCTTGTTTCCCTAGTAGGACACTTTATATAATAAAGCCCCTAGATGGAAGATGAAAAATTGAATCACAAAATAAAGGTGCAACATTTCTGTTCTGAAATTGTTGGCATTTATAAACACCTTCATTTGGGGGCATCTCTGCACGAAATGGTACGGAAATCAGTTCTTTCTCCACACCTAAGTTCTCTTGGCATCTCTGCTGCTACAAGGTCGCGGATGGCCGCGTGCCATGTGTGGTCCCTGCAGGTACCTCCAGATGCTGTGAGCAGGAGCAGCACAACCCCTCCTGCTCCCCAAGGACCAGCTGAGGTTATTATATAAAGAGGAGTAAATGTGTGTAAACAAGACTTGCTTAAGTAACTCCATGGCTGCCAGTTTCTCTTGCTGGTCGTCTTTTCCTACTCCACCCCTCTAGAGCCTGACGCGATGGGCGTTTGGCATGGCTCTTTCCTCGCTCCTCTCCCAGCCGGCTGAAGGCACATCAATTCCAAGGAGCCCCTAGTTGAACCTTGCAGATGCTTCAAGCAAATGAGGTGGTTAAACACCCCGATGAAGTCAGACCTCACGCCTAGCAGCGCTTGGGAAGCTGTCGGCTGTCACGTCTGTGGGCAAGCACCCAACGCGGCACACCGAGGTTGTGCTGGGGTATGTGTCCCACAGGACAGCCACTGTCTCCCTGCGGCTAAGGGTCCTCAGCATCCCCAAAAGCCAAATGTTCCACCTGCTTTTTGCCTTCTCCACTAAGTGTTTTTAGAGCCCTAAGCCACGTGGCTGGCACAAATGCTTATGCTATACGCCCATTCATGTCGCCTGGCTTCAAGCCAGGGCTCAGATGCAATGAGGACTTAGGGATGCCAGATAATTTGAAATGGTTTTCACCCCTGCAACTTTCTGGAGAAACTTGACCGATTCAAATCAAGGCAGCACAGGGGTGCAGAGGGGAGCAAGCTACGTGCAGGATGAGGTGCTGAAGGCAGGACAGAGAGCCTCTCGGCTGCCGGAGAAGACGCCTGGACGTTCGCGCAGCTGGTCCCTGGGTGTGTTTTGCTTTTTGCTCTTGTGCCACAGGGATCTGGCTGCACATGTTATATTTGCACAGAGCTTAGCACAGCGGCCTGAAGCAGGAACCATAAAACACTAACAGCAAACAGTAAAATTCTGCCTGGCTTGGCGCTCGCCATCACCCAGCAGCCCACACTGGCTCCGAGGACATGAAGGTGCTGGGATTTGGGCGCTGTGAGGACATGTTGGTGGGGTCAGCTGCAGACAGCCACTTGAGAGCTTCACCCACTTTGGGAGCTGGGGTACAAGGTGCAGGGGACAATTTTAGGACTTTTAGCTTGTTAGTTGATGTATCTGCCACCTTCTGAAAAGCAGAATCTCACTCCAGTGAGATGCAACACCTCTCAGCTCCAACTGAGCATCTACAGGCATGCTTAACCTTGGAAAACAGAGTCTGGCACAGTATGTTTGAAAAGTTTCCAACCTTTAACTTAAAAAGCAAAGGCAGGGCCTCCCCTTTTCATGTCCAGACGCAGAGAATTTATTCCAAGAGACTCCCATCCTGCGGGAGTGTGGCCTGAGGGGACTGTAAAATGCCGTAACTCCATATGCTGTTTGGAAGTAGGTTGTGTCTTGTGCAAGAGCCCTGTGTACTTGTACAGAGGGGAAAGTAAAATACATACAATAACGCCACATGGGGTTATTTTACATTAAGGTGCCCTTGTTCATGCAGCAGTAAGACACTTAGACTCGGCCTTTCCCTGCTGAAGCCAAACCAGTGCATTGAAACCCAGTTTAGCTTTTGGGATTGATTGTTTTTCACGTCTTCGTGTTTTCCCTTTAATCTTCGTGCTGGATAATTAAGACAACATTCCTCAGCATCTTTCCTGCTGTTTGTTGTGATTATACAAGAGCTGTCTGCATTTGTTCCATGAAAACAACATCTAAAGCCACATTCTGTGGTTTCAAGTAAAATCCTCCACGGTGTTGACTCTTAGACTCGAGTTTGTCTGAAATCTGCATTACTCAGGAAAATACCTTAAAATAGACTCCTTAAGGAAAACAAATTAAGGCAGCGACGCAGCGGGGAGAGCTTGTGCTCAAGTTTGCATTGAAGTTTTTATTGACGGTGAGACTTCTGGGCTTGGCCTAATACCGCCAGCAGCAGCGGGGATGCTGGCACTGCTCCGAAGGGCACAATCTCCTCCTCCGAGGTCCCTTTTCCCTGCGGGGGATGGAGCCCGCAGGCCGCCCGGCTGCGCCTCCCGCACCGCCCCCGGCGCCGGTGCGGGAGCCTTACAAAACAGCCGAGCGGTTACGAAACCCGGGAACCCGCTGCCACACGTCCCAGCCCCGGTAGATGGCGATGCCAGCTCATTTTTCCCGAAATCCGCCCCCCACCCCCCCTTCCCGCCCTCCCCTTTTTCCCTGGCGCTGCGGCCAGGCGGGCTGCGGCGGGGCTGCGGGCTCCGCACACGCTCAGCCCCCGGCGCTGAGGGCAGGACTGCAGGAAGGGAGGTTTGGGGGGCTTTTTTTCGCCTGTAACTGCTTTTCGTATGTTTTCGATAAATTTGAAATCACAGACAGTTGTAACAGCTCAGCACAGCCCCAGGCGTCTGGAGCCGCCTTTTGCACGGCCCGTCTGTGACAAGTGCCCAGACAGCGCCTCTCTGAGCAGCTCAGGCTGCTCCATCCCATAGTAAGCAGCGTGGAGGGGACAGAGAGGACATTGGTACTACCTAATTTTGGGGGACTATGCAGAGCAGGCAGCCAGACGCCCTGGATTTCTCCCCAGACTCTTTCATGGTCTTGAACAAAACCTGCCTGGGCTCTCCCAGATCCCAGCTCCCCACCTTTCCTCGGCTGTTTCCTTGTCAGGAGGGACAGATTGCACTGGGTAGGCAGCGTGACTGGATGAATAAATAGCATTTCTCTTTGGAGCCCGCAAACGCTTTTATTTGGCTAAAAGTGGCCCAGGCCCCCTCCAGCACGTGCTGCCATTTGCATCCCCACCTCCTCGCGCGGCCAGGGCGTGCGCTGCCGTTCTGGCATGCAAAGGCTAATCTTTGTCTTCCTTCTCGTCGTCCTTGTTACTGCCATGGTCCTGGGGCAGGAACAAAAAGAAAAGGGACCCCATGTGAGGGGAGTGCTGGGTGTTTTGTTTTCCATCCCCCAGTAGCTGCAGATATTCAATAGCACCCACAAACAGCACCCACACAGGGGTTTGCAGGTGCAAATCCCTTGGGCCAGCCAGGCCCCAGCACGGAGCTGTTGGTGTGGTTACCTGCTCCGAGTCACTGTCAGAGCTGCTGCTGCTCCTCCTGTCCTCTTGCCCACCTCCCTGCAGGGCGAAGAGAGAAGGACAAGCATCACTGGGGACTCTGACACCCTGTTTGCTGTTCGAACTAGAGCCTTGAGTCAGAGGGATGTCTGGTCTTGTGGGTATCTGAAGGCAGGCTTTGCAGCGCTAGTGCTGCTGTGGACCCATGTGTGCCCATGGCCCCGCAGAGACCTCCAGAGCCAAGAGCAAGGATTCAGTGATGTGTGCAGTGCAGACAGCGGTGCTGTCTACAGCAGCATCTCATCTGGGTTGAAATAGGAGGAAAAGGAGGGAGAACTAACAAGGAATATTGAGAGCAAAGAGAGAGCTGTCTCTCAATGGAAAAGCCACACACGCAGTGTGATTTCTAGGCTGTGGATGGCATAGCTCCATCTGCCAGAGGTGTGGGGTTGCCATGGGTCAGACAAAGCTTCCCTTCGCAGCCAGGATGTAAATCATTTGGGGCCAGTGCTTTCTAACACCCTACAAACCCTGGCTGCCACCCGTGCCTGCCTGTGCCAAGCATCCTTCTCCACGGGACTCAGCGGTAACCTGGGAGCTCTGCATCATTCACGTCCCCGCTGCGCCATGCTCACCTGCAGAGATGGCCCTACTCTGTAGCTGCCTGCCTCCCCTTGGGACACCAATCCTCCTCCCAGGAGCTGGCTCCATCCTGCCGCATGCTGGGCAATGGGTGCTCAGGGTGCTGAGTGCCCCACAGACACCACGCAGCCAGTGGCACAGTTGGTCCAGTGGGTCCCCAGCAAGGCCCCCAGCATCAGACGGTTTGGGAAGTGCTGGGCTCACCCTGAGCACCATGCTGGGGAGTTTGGGGCTGGAAACCCTCTGGCAAACAGTTCAGCAGCTGATCTGCAGAAAACTCCATCGTTCCCCTACCGTTTCCTCTTCCTTCTTCTTCCTCTTCTTTTTGTCCTTCTCTTTTTCTTCCTCGGTCTTTTCCTTCTCCTCTTCTTCCTTCTCTTCTTCCTTGTCCTTTTCCTTCTCCTCTCTCTCCTTATCTTCCCGTCCAAACCCTACAAGAGCGCAGAGGGAGGTTCTTTGCCAGCGTGCAGTGTCCAGCACCCACAAACCCAGCAGGTCCCCCTGGGTTCACACCAAACACTCACATTTCAGGATTGTCGACATTTCACCACAGCCAAAGGGCTCTGGGGCACGAGACCGTCACACCTACGGCACAGAGAGAACCTGAAGGAGTAACTGGAGGGTGGAGTAAGGTGAGCTTTTCAGGGATGAAAACACCTCCCTGGACCCCGCCATTCGGTTTTCTCTTCTCGGTGGGAAGAGAGGCACTGTGCACTTCCAACCCCTCAAAACAGCAGGAAAGGGGTAAGGCAGTCTGTGGCCCCCCTGAAAAAAAAAGGATCAGACCTTCTGCCCACCCAGGCAGCACCCACTGCCCTCTGCCCGGAGAAGCAGCAAGGGGAGAGTGATGGAGGCAGACAGAGAATCCTCAGGGCAAATGTGCAGGGAGATGCCTCACCACCCCCGTGAGCAGGTGCAAATTACAGAAATTCTTAAAATTAAATGAGGGTGAATCAATAGAGAGCAGGTATTGGGGATCTCGGGAAGCCTGGCAGAAAGGAGACCTTTCCCTGGGGACAGGGTGATGGCAGGGAGGGAGATGGAGGCAGCAGCGAGCAGAGGAGAAGCAGAAAGCAACGGCAAGAAAACTCTGAGCATTGATCAGGTGCCTGAAAGGTGAGAGATGAAATAAAAAGAAAGAAGACAGCTTACTTTAAAAACACCAGGACCAAACAAAGTCCATGAAATAGCCCAGGCAGGTCAAACCCTCCCTCTTGTACACAAGCAGCAAAACGGGGCAGAGGGAAGGCAGCAGGGGCGAGGGATCGGATCCCTTCTGCTTGCAGGGAAGAGCAGGGATGCTGCCGCAGCAGGTGATTAGGAAACAGTTTCTCTTCCAGCCACTGACAGAAGGAGGCAGGATACTAATGCTTGCTTTTTTTTTTTTTTTTTTTTTTTTTTTTTTTTTTTTTTTTTTTTTTTTTTTTTTTTTGCCACAAAATGACATCATCTGGTTGGTGTTTGGGCTTTTAAAAGAGCTGGTGGCAGCCTCTGAGCCGATAATATTTATTTGTGTTTTCTAAACAGATTTTAAAACCCCCAGGATGCTGCAGGGCAGCGGGAAGCGGTGGGGTTTGGGGCAGATCAGGGGAGGGGCAGGTTGGACAGGGAGGGCAGGAGTGTGGGAGGTGGCTGATAAAAGGTGTAATCAGTGCAAAGTTAAAATCTAATTAATAATGAACGGTAATCTAATTCATCTCCGTAATTAAGAAGTGCAACTACTAATTGAAAATAATTACATTTTAATCTAAAATCATTAAAAATAATCAAACATTAACAAAAGAAAAGGCAGCCCCTGGGAAGGTGCAGGAGAAGGTGTAGCTGATGTCCTGACCCCAGGTCCTATGCACCAAAGCAGCTCCGCAGCTCCCGCAGCATGTGATCAGCCCCAAATCCGCAGGGGATGTCCCTGCCTTGCGCCCTTCCTGCCAGGGGGTGAGCAGATAGGAAAGGCACAAGGTAGACAGAGGTACACAGAGCTGGACCTCAAGCTTTGCACTAGGAGATGGGCAATCAGACCAAAGCCCAGCAGCCGTGGCTGGGAAGGGGTAGTGCTGCCCCAGCACGTGCTAAGAAATGCCACCGTGGGGAGTTACAACAACCCTTTAATTCCCCACCGTGGGGCTAACCCTGTCCCTGGGGACCAACCCAGCCGATTTCCAAGAGATGGGATGGGCTCCCCCACCCTGGGACTTTGCCATGCTCCTGTCCAGGGGGGCGACGACACTCAATGCCCTGTGCAGCCCCCACCATGGGTGGTGGCTCAGATGATGGCTGCCAACAGCTCAGCTCTTTTTCCCATCCCAGACCAGCAGATCCAGTTCTGCCTGTTCCTTTGGAGCCTCAGCCACTACACATTTCGGGCAGGCAGGTCTCCCTGCCCCAAATAAGCTGGTTCCCTAAATCTCAGGCAGGCAAACCAGCAACATCCAGCGACAGGCTCTATGGTCCCCACTGACAAGCTGCAATTGTTCTCCGTGGCCGAGCAGAGCATGAAGTGCACGTGGATCAGACCTCTGGCTAACAGAGCAAACAGTGCATTCATACCCCAGCAGGTGCAATAGCCTGGATGGCCTTACCCCCAGGCACAACAGGCTTACAGGTCACAGTGTTTGTGCCTGTTTCCGTCTCACCCAGAGGACTGAAGTCCTTCCCACAAGGCTCAGGCACGATGTCCAATTCCCATCCCCAAGACTACACGGAATGTGAGCCATCCCAGGGATGCTCCTGCTGCACTCTCTGCTTCACCCTGCCCTCCTGCTCTGCTTCTCCAGACTGTAAAGTTGATAACTGACTCCGTAAAACCCCTCAATGACACGAGCAAGACAGAAAAGCTCCTTACCTGGAGCCTAAAATAGCAAGTGTCCTCCTCGGCACCTGGCTGGCAGCTACTAGGGATCTGGGTATTTGAGTGTTGCGGTCTCCTCCCCAGTCCCACTTTCAGAGCAGAAAAACTGGCTCTGCCACCCGCCACGGGCAGCACTTGACACTGGGAACATGACCAGTCCCATTTGTAAGTGCAAGAGCCTCACAGGCATTGCCTCCAGTGCGGGCAGGAGCAGAAAGCCCTCCTGACCCTTTGCAAGCAAGTCAAGCCAGCTCTGGAGGCTGCAGACACCCATGGGGACCAGCCCCAGGACCAGGGAGGGCACCGGGGACTCAGTATGGGAATGCGCTACAGTCAGGACCCCGTCTGAAGTAGAGAAGAGGGGTTTGGGGGTGTCCTTAAAACCACAGTGGGAGGAACCTCCAGCAGGTCCTTGCTCCCCTCTCGGTGGGAGGTGTCACGCTGCTCCAGGAGGTCCCAGCAAGGCCGGACCAGGCAGAGCTCAGCACTCCCAGCTCCCTCTGATGCTTGTCCTTGCTACTGGCTTTCACTCCAACATATCATTAAGCAAATACCTGTCAGCAGAGAGCAGTTACCAGCAGGTCTAAGCACTTGCAAAATATGCGTCCCCTCTAATGCAATGCCCTCGTTTCTAATAGCACCAACATGGGATAATAACAGTAACAATAATGTCAAGAAGGGCTTGTGTACTAATTTGTTTTCTCCATCTCGTAAAAGGTATTACCTCTCCCACAAGATTTGCCCTATTTAAAGCTTTCAACTCTACAACAAAGTTCCTCCCGCAGTCATTTTACTTTAATTTACAGTAATTGCAGCATGCATGGAGCACCCTCCCACCAAGTAACGCTAACCCTGGGTAACTCCTGTACAGCTGCTTGCTCCCTGCATAAGTCACTCATCCCAAAAACCTGGCCGTGTCTGCCTCAGGCCTCCTCCACAGGAGCCTACACTGGCCCCAAATACAGAGTGAGTTCCCTCGGCTGGTTTAGATCGGAAATAAGGGATGGCTTTTAAGGCAAGGGCAGATAAACCCTGGAGCAGCTCAGCAAAGCCGGTGGCAGAGTCCCCGTTGCTGCCAATTTTACAACCAAGAGCAGTGGTGCTTTCTAGAAGAGATGCTTCAGCTCATGCACAAATCATTTGGGGAACTCCCAGCAACCAGCACTCAGACTTGGGGTAAACGATGGCAGCACTCCCACCTGTCCCAGCACAACGCAGCCACCAGGTCGATGCAGCCAAGGAATTCAGGGTACAGTACAGGAGCTTGGTGGAGACATGCACAGGGAGTGCAGCGCGGGACCCTGGAACAGATCCAGGGAAGCTGTTTGGTGTCAGGACCGGCTGGCATCCAACCCCACTCCTCTGAGCAGCTCCTGCTGCCTTATGAGGATCCTCCCCCACAAACACCACACTTGACCTTATTTTTAACCAGTGACCTCATTGCTTGCTCCCTGCCAGCCCCAGCTGGGCTCTCGGTACTCTGATGCAAGGGACCTAAGCCTGCAGCATCCTCCAGTCAGAGCAGCCCAGGGGAGAGCCCTGCCATCACTCTCTGGACACAGGGACACAAAGCATCACCCCAGGGAACCAGCTCTCAGCAGCCGCAGCCACTTTTAGGTCCCTGCCCACAAACTGCGTGGGCTCTGCTCTCACCCTGCGGTGGGCACAGAGGTGCCCTTGGAGGAAGGAAAGCAGCCTGCCAGGCAGCACCCGAAACACCAGCACATGGCCACCTCCATGCTGCTGGCACAGTGCAGAGCTGTGAGGGACTACCCAAACTCCCAGAAAACATTAATTAGCACAGTACTGGGCACTCCATTTCTGTGCCAAGGAGCCTTTGGCTACAGAAGATCAATCTCTTTGTTTAAATCACATCATCGTAGACCGCTGTTTATTTAGGATCCAGTGTGCACACCTGAAAAAGAAAAGCCAGAGCTCTCCACCTCCTCCTGCCGTTTATCCTCTTCCTGCCTCTGAGTCAGGCCATTTAATTTGTGCTGCGGGTGACCTGGGACAGCTGTTCCCATGCTCGGGGCAACCAGTGGCAACATAACTGCTGCTTCTTCAAATGAGGACAACTGCTCATCGCGCCTGTGTCAGAGGTTTTGCTGCTGCTGAACATGCATGTTTTAATAATGAAAAATGAGTCCCTGGGAAGCTGACTGGGCAAGGCCTGGGAGCAAGTCCCAAAGCCCATCGAGAGGACCGAGCCCTTTTTTATGTTTTAAACCTTTCCACAGCAGCTGCCAGGAAGCAGCTTTTACAGCTGCAAGTAACAGAATCTCTCCCAAGGAAAGAAAATAATTGTGGAAGGCTTTTTCTCCTTCAAGTCACTGCCAGCATCTTAGCTAACTCTTATCTATTCTCAGCCACCTCTCACCTCCCCAAACACTACCACAAGTGCCCAAATTACTGCCAGCTCTCATTAGGTTCATGCGCAAGGCAAGACAGAGCAATAAGACCTCCAGACAGTTGGATGCTGAATTTTGATGAATCCTTTGGGTAGGAAGATTTCAGCAACTGTGGAACTGTTTTTGTTGGCGATCTACTGCAGTCCTTGCACTGGCACACAAGTGAAGCTGGTGCACGTTTGATTATTGGCTGCTATAACAAAATCCAGGTGGGCATATGACAAAGAATTACTGTCTGTATCGTCAAAAAAAAAATCACCTAATTTCCTTTAATTATTAAACTACTCTACACTAAAGCACTGCAGGTCAGTAGAATTTATCTGCAAGAAAAGCAGTTGCTGCTTCATAAAACCCCGTTACCTTTATTTCTTCTCTCCTGACATTTCTGTAAATTTTGGCTTTGCGACAGGAGCAAAGCTGCCATTTTGCACTGTTGCAGGAACTGGGACCTTGGCTGTGGGAGCTCTCACTCCCCAGCCTGGGTTCAGAGCCCTCTTTCCTATGAGACTGTTCCGTGCCATGAGAAAAGCCCCAGCTGACCCAGCCACGGAGCAGCACCCAGCCCTGCCCCGCACACCAGTCAGTGCTGAGAAGAAAAAAAACCCACAGTTTGTTCTCATTTCATTCGTGCCTACTGCTATTGTGATAGCTTTTAAGCGAAACTGTTGTCAAAACAAATCCTTTCTTTAATAACACTATCAACGAAAAGAAGAAAAAAATAGAGTTTATTGTAGTGCAGATTTTTTTACCCCAGACACACTCCTTTCAAATCTAGTTTTCTTTAAGATGCAAAAAAAAGGCTCTCCCTTTAGAGATCTGATCAGTCTAACCATGACTAAGGCAAGACTTTTTCCATATATATAAAATCAGAGGAGCATTAGCCAAAAGGTTTTCTAATAATAAAAACACTTCTTTACTGCACAAATAGAGCAGAGGAATGTTAAGCCTTCTACTGCAGAAATGTGCAAGACCTGCTAAAACCCAAAGGACTTTCAAAATGGGATTTGAGCATCACTGTTACCAACGAGCAAAGAGAGAGGCAGGTGTGACACTCGGTCACCTCTGGTTAACTATTCTGGACTTCTTTAAGTTCCATTTTAGCTGTGCATTTCTGCTCTTGTGATTCCAACAGAGGCTGCTCCCTCCCAAAGGGCAGGCTCAAAAGATGGAAATTGCAAAAAGGAACAAAGCAGGGAACTTTCACAGCACAAAGAAACAGATACCATATGTGGAACAGCTTCTGAGAAAAATTAGGACTCTCGCTAACAGAACCAAATTGCTTCCTCTCCCCCTACTTTAATATACCTTGCAAGAAGAAAGAGCATTGCATTGTAGTGTTTTTACACAGAAACAGGAGAAAAGCAGTATGTGAGTTTGTGAACAGTCTGTGGGTGACATGTCAAGCTGCACTGAAAAAGGGGAGTCCTCCTGCTAAATTCTCTCATTAAAGTGCCCAAACACGAATTGATCCCTTTTAGCCAGTTCTCATTTATTGCTATAAAGCAAAGTACCCACATTCGTAAGGCCAGATCAGCATTTTCCCAGCTTGTGCTGAAGCAAGCACTCTACAAGGGAATGAGAAAGAGCACCATAGTGAGAGTCCCCATCCCACATCCCTGAGTCATTAACAGACATCTTCAGGAAGCTGGGGCTTCTCTTCAGCAACAACGGCTCGATAAGGAATCCCTTCTGCTCTATTCTTTCCAGCCTAGGAACTGCAAGGTTCATAATCATAAATATTTGCCTTTTCTTGCACCTTCTATCCAATATTCACTTCAGCACCAACGCAGAGCTATCAGGAACCTAATTATGGCTCTCTGACTTAAAAATCATACCATGATTTTATAGCTAACTCTTTAACTAGCCAGCTGCTACTCTTTCCTCCAGCATTGTCTTCACAGTCCAGAGAGCTTCTCCAAAGAGCTTGTTAACACATACAGCAGAGGGATTTCAGTGAAAAGATAGAGATAGTCCAAGAAAACAGAGAAGCAATCTGCACTTTAAGTCTGTCACGTTGTCCATCAGCCTGGACTATGCTAATCACATCTCACAATGTGCTGTAAAAGCTGCCATTGCCAGACTGCATTTAATCACTGTTCTTGCAGCAGCAGCAGCGATCAGAGTTAATCTTTTTCCCTTTAGTAACAGCCATTACATCATTCTCCAGCATGGAAACTGAAATGGGAAGGTCAAAAAGTTCTTAATTAGAAGGATTTTTACTGTGGAAGTTCCGTTCTAGCCTCAATAAGAGAGATCTGCAGTACAGGCAGCAAGAGCTGGAAGGCATCTTGGATATATGAAGCACTGTTTGAAGCCTATGAAAACAAAAATCAAAATACACACATGAATAATTATGCTACCAGTCAGCTTTACTAACCACATACTCATTTCAAACAGCATTGATTAATGCACATAACATAAGCCTAGTGCTTGTCAGATTTTTAAGGCTTCATTCTAGAAATCAATTTAATATTAAGTTTTTGAGGTGCTTTATGCCACTAGGCAAAAAAACCAACTGGCTTAAAAAACCACCAGAGAAGATCAGGTGCAATCCAAATGTAGGATACTGTTTTCAATAATAGATGAGAAGAATTTATTTCAAAGTGAAGCATAAGCATGCTGTGGCAGGAAGGAAGAACACACCAACAGGAAACACCTGTTTCCTACCACACCTCAGAAGTTTACAAGCATTGGGAACCAACTTAACAGCTGGGAAATGTTGGGACTCTTGCATGCTAATTTAGGAGCTTGTCTAAGGTTTGACTTTGGGCATTTAAATTACAGAAATCCAGACTGCTGAATTTAATATGTGCCTTCTGACCCACCATAACTGTCATCTGAGACCACATAAGGCTCACTCTTCACTAAGTAACTCATCTGTTCTGCAAATCTCCAGACATTTATTAATACTTTCAAGTTATTAGATAGTGTCCTGGTTTCAGCTGGGATAGAGGTAATTTTTTTTCCTAGTATCTGGTACAGTGCTGTGTTTTGGATTTAGTATTAGAATAATGTTGATAACACACTGATGTTTCAGTTGTTGCTAGGCAGTGCTTACACTAGTCAAGGATTTTTTGGCTTCTCATACTGCCCTGCAAGTGAGGAGGCTGAAGGTGCACAAGAAGCTGGGAGGGGGCACAGCCAGGACAGCTGACCCAAACTGGCCAAAGGGATATTCCATACCATATGACGTCATGCTGAACAAAAAACTGGGGGAGTTGGCCAGGGGATTCACAGCCACTGCTCAGGAACTGGCTAGGCATCGGTCAGTGGATGGTGAGCAATTGCACTGTGCCTCACTTGTTTTGTATATTCTTTTATCATTATTATTATTTTCCCTTCCTTTTCTGTCCTATTAAATTGTTTTTATCTCAACCCATGAGTTCTACCTTTTTTTCCAATTCTCTCCCCATCCCACTGTGGGGGGAGTGAGCAAACGGCTGTGTGGTGTTTAGCTGCCTGCCAGGTTAAACCATGACAGATAGGTAAGCGGAATCTTAGACCACGGCTTAGAGAACTTGGCGTGCATAAGGATAGAGAAGTGAAAAAATACATATGCTGTTTTTTTCAAGTATTAAAGTTTTAACTTTAGCATAACTGACCTCCAAAAACACTCCAGTGATTAAGGGATTAAGCACATCTGCTTTCTCTTTGACCTGCAGAGATCAGACATATATTATCCTGATTGAAAATGTGATCGCATTTCTTCAGGCAAGATAAAGCTAAATCCTCAGTAAGTTTAAATTCAACATTGCTCCCTTGACTGTAAGAAAGCTAAGTCACAAGCTGCAGAGGACCTGCCCCATGGCATGCAAACAAGAACAAAGTAACCCACATATGCCCAACGCAAGTCATACATGAATATACACATTATATCTTCAAATGAACTGTGGACAACTGGAGAATTTAGACATAATGACATTATCTTCAGTAACACCTGAATATTTTGGAAAATCTACAACAGGGTCACAAACCTTATTTTCTTCTGTCTCCTTACTACTGTCAGCACCAATTCCCACCCCCACTCTATGCCAGGCTGAATGCAGCAGGAGGCATTCAAAAGCTCAGCGTACATTCAGCTGCCACAGTTTGGGGAACACTGACCTAGAAGATCAGTTCACAGGGAAAAAAACTGCATATATAAATGTGCAAACACAAAAGGTCCTTCTTGGTGAAGATCCCAAGGCTGTAATCTACTAATCACATCTCATTCCCAAGAACTGTGGTATAACTCTTACCCCTGCAGTCGTTAAGCACGTAGTAAACTCTTTAGAGAAAGTTGACAGTTCTTTACACAGCACAATTGTCATTCTGTGGAAGAAGAGTGGGAAAACCACATAGTAAATACAGTCTACAAGAAAAACTTTCTTTTAGCATTCTTCTAAAACTCAAATACCTTGTTTCCATGCATATAAAGCTAAATTAAACCAAAATTGATATAGATCATATAAACAGTGTATGAACATCCAGAAGTTCCCCAAATAAATTAGGGAGGGGAAAGATGGAAAAATAATTAAAGCTGAAGATCTGAAACAGCATTCAGAGGACAGACATATCCATTCAAGAAGGAACAGTACTAACTTGCCCTTTTTTTTACTGACAAGCATAATTTTCTGAATTAGAAAGTACTGCATATTTCATACACTTGCCAAGTATCTCCCGACATAAAAGAAAAATCTTGTATTCTGCATTATTGGCAAGACCAATCTACTAATTAGTTCAGTAATTTTACAATATCATATACCTAACACACTAAATGTTTAACAAAGAGGTAATTAAGAATCACTTTTACACAAGTGCTTTGTCATGTTTTAAATGTCTATCTACTAACTAGCACAAACTTAGGGCAAACGTTCTTCTTGGCTATATAAAAGCTTTCAAGTAGGGTTTCCTCTTTCTTATCAAGAAATGTCTTTAAGCTGGAAAAAGAGACAACTGAATTCTGCTGGAAGATAGTGATGCCACCCACTGCAACTTTGAACACATACACAGAATTCAAAAGCCCTGCATCCCATGGATTTGCAAAGAACTATTAGACAGTTTCATTGGTATTTAAGTAATTATATGCTACACATTTACTAAGAGATGAACTTACTGTGAAAGGGACTTGGCTCTGTCTGTGGCCGTCACCTCTTGTTTCTGACCATGTAGAAACAAAGCTGCAGTTTTGTGAAACATTTCAATGGAGCATGCTGTCAGTTCAGCCAGACTTCTTATGGCAAACGCATGAATATCCTGCAAGAGCTAAAAAGACTCCCCATACCATACAAAAACTAGCAGCTTTTATTATTTAAAACAAGTGAATCACAGAATGTACTATCACTATACTGCCCTTTCAGGCCTCCGAATCTGCACAGAAATAGAAATCCATAAACTCTGGGAATCACAACTGTAACTTAGCAGCCAGATAAACATTCTGTGTCAGATATTCTCTTCCTTCGTTAATCAGGTACCTCTACTGATTTTTTAGCATCACGGTCACCATCTCTGGATTCTACTTCCTGGTTTTCTTCACTCTCTTTTTCTTCTTCAGGAAGACTACTGTTGAATCGTGCTATCCATTCATGAGCAGATGTCCTCACCTGTATGAAGATGTGCCATAGTATTTAATGACTGGAATGAAGCCCCCCTGCACACCACAAAACATGGAGTACTGGACCTCTGGAGAGGAAGGAAACAGCTATGACTCCTGAGCTAGTGAGAAGAACCAGGACAAATGATCCTAGTGCCTTCAGGACTTTGAAGAGGGTTGGCTGCACTGATGTAGCTGAAGGCTCTCTAGCACCGAGTGCTGGAGTTTACCAGCAAGACCACAACTAACAGAGGTGCTTTAAAAACATGTCTGCAGAATGCTGCTGCCACTTGGTGGATCTGAAAGGGATTGAAATGAAGGCAAGAAAGGCAACTCTACCTCATACCAACTTCTGTCAAACCAGCTGCTTTGTACCAAAAGGAGGGCTTCAACTCATGACTGTAGGCTGATTTTGCTGCAGTGGCTGAAGGCTTACTGCTCCTGGTTATCTTTGCCACCACTTATTTACTGCCCAGTGACAGGGGCAAAGACACGCTGGTGTCTACTGATTCAGAGCCAAAGACATCACAGAACATGATTTTGCCCCATAAAGTCAAAGGAAAAGGCCTATCTCTTTTGCCTACCATTGTCAGAGTATCAAGCCGTGGTTTAGTTTTTAGGCATTTGATATTTTCACGAGCAAAGCAGGACCGAGAAGGAGTTCCTGCGAGGAATCTCTCCAGCTTTTAGAAGATGGGAAATAACTCACCATGATCAGTTTGTCTGGCTTTGAGGAGATACACAATTCTGAAAATAACTCTGTTACTTCTTTTGTGAACTCCTCATCACCTAAAGGAAAGGAAAGGTTAAAGAATCCACACAAAAGACAGATGTAGGAATAAGCAGCACTTCAATGCACAACTAGTTCTGCACAAGTCTGTCAACTGTTTCCTTTATTTCTCTTTGATTTATCACTTCAGGCAAGAATGCATCAAACCTGGTCTTTTTAAATACAATTTATAAGGAAAGTTCTGAAAAGGTGGAGGAGACACCAGTGCCAGAAGGTTAGCTTTTTGCTTTCTCAATTCTCATTTTGTAGCTAAGGTAATTCCTTTTTTTTTTTTTTTTTTTTTTTTTTTTTTTTTTTTTTACAGGCAGCATTTTATAATGCACAAACTTGCGCATCACCTTGGAGAGTCTGCAATGCCATGTTAACCCTATGGTTCTCCTATTATATATGGCAGGGCAGATGTTAACAGTGGGGGGAAGGCTGTGAGATCCATCGTGTGCAAATATAAAAGATAGATTAAACGTTAAATGATAGCAAGTGCAGGTGTGTAAGCCCTCCCTGATGAGTCATTTAGGTAAAAGCAGTGCAAGAAATTTACATTTATATCTGCATAATCCTCAAGAATCAGATGGCTCTTGTGTACAGAGGCACCTCTGAATCTTTTAGTCTGTGTGGCTACCTCTCATTTAAAAAATAAATAAAAAGGCCTTTTGCCTTCCACAGGTTGGACATCTCTATTCACAGTCTTTCCCTCATGTCAGGGAAACCCAGCATCAATTTGAATTTCCATCTTGGCTCAAGGTCAGTTGTATGAGCTGCCCAGGAGTCAAGCAACTCTAATCCTGCTCTGGCAAGAAATCATTCCTGCTACAGAATTAATGCACAGCAACTTTCCAGAGATAAAGGGTATTGCTACCTGTCATGCTCCTGGCCACAGACGGCTTTAGGATTAAGCATCCAGCTAAAGAATAACTTGACTTTGGCATCATGCCCATTGCTAGTGATCAGGGCTGGTTGGTTCTACACTGAGAATTTAATTGAGAACCAGTTTCTCCTCCCAGAACCTGGGGCTCTCTTACCCTTCTTTTCTTCCTCTTCTTCTTCAAAGAATTCAGGTAAAGAAAAGGCTTCTTTGAGTTGTTCCATTTCCTCCTTCAGTGTGTCCAACTCTTCTCCAGAGAGGGCATTTAGAACTGATTTCACCTAGTTAGGGGCAGCACAGCCAAAGAGAGAATCATAAATCCAACAAGAAAAAGAAACAGGATAGAATATGCAGCACTGGTTTACAATGCATGTAAAAACATCACAGACCGATGTTAATGAGAAAGTGATATTCTCCTACAGAAAGGAGGAAAAGGAAAAAGACCTATTTGTGAAGACCTGTTAGGTAATAATAGATTCTTAAGGAGTTATTCAAATTTCTTTCATAAAAAAGAGTGAATGACTTCTGAAATTGCATGCTGATCTGCCCTCCTCCCTGCCCCAAGACAGAGGGGACAATCTCTGCTGTGCTTACAATACTCTCCTCTTCTCCAGACCAAGGCAGCAAGTGGGTATAAGGGGAGAGTAACTTGTGAAAAGCTGTTGAAGACATGCAGGAGCTGAGGTTAGCTGGGTAAAGAGAACGGCTCTAGGAGCTGAGGACAGGACATAACGCTCCTAAGGTAAACACCAGACCGTAACGCAGGGGTCAAAGTGAAGTTGTGTAATCATTTTATAGCAAGTTCTGAGCACTTCATTTTACATGTATATACGTGTATTTCTAATAATTTTTTCCCTGCTCAGCTGAACTCAAAATAGAAGGCAAATTGCTCAAGGCCATTACCTTTGATTCACTCTCTCTGGAAAGCATCTCTAAGGCCTCCAGATGCGAAAGACCCTGAAACTCATCAAACAGTAACCCATAATGGGCTTTCTTCTCTGTAGCCATGGTAACCTCAGTAGCTGTCTGCTGCTCTTCTTTCTCCTTTGCCTCTCGTAAGACCTGAAAAAGAAAAGCAGAGGACTCACGTCAGTGCCAGCAGATTCAGAATATGGGAGGAGAAGGCTTTTAGTTCAATAGTAAAAATGGTTGCTTAATGACAGGACCACAAAAGAAGCGAGAAGAAATGAGAGAAACCAATGAGGAGCTGACACGGAACTTCCATACCTGAGATAACGTAGAGTTTCTGTTCATTAGGCCCTTCGTTTTTTTGAATCCAGGGTCTCCCTCAGCTATTACATCCATTGTCTTTTTCCCAATGAACTCCAAGGCATCCAGACCGCCACTAATAACACTCTTCCCCTAGGAATCAGAATTTGGAAATTGAATTGGGGGATTTGTATCAGCAATGTTATGCCAGACACTCACATAAAAGCCAAGTTGGTCCTTGCCACCCTAAAATTCAACCCTGATCGCCACAAAGAAAGCAGAAGGACAAGGAAAGAGCCACAACACACTATCATCCAACAGTTTAATATAGCACTCAGACAGCTGCAGCAATCTAATGGGAAATACATTTTTATTTTGTGAATAAGCTAGTTCTCAGCACATTAAGTATTTAGTTCTCATCCTTCCAATCAGAAAACACTAGACCTGTGGGTTTTGGTTGCTAACTCTTTTTCAAGCCTCAAAAGCAGAGCCTTTCCATCTGTGGCTCTTTCAGATTCACAAGCAAATTGACAAGACAGCAGATCACAAAAGCACAGTTTCTAAGGGTAATGGGTTCCTTTGAAGTGCGTTTCTCATGGTCACAGGAGCAAGCTGATTTCCAAGCAATTTGGGCTAGTTTCACAGAATTTTTTATAGAGGAGAATGGATTTCATCTCTAGACAGTTCTGTGGAAATCAGTGGAAATATTCCAGAAATGAGTCTGACCCTGCATTTACCTGAATACTGTAAAGGAAGGGAGCAGAGATAACAGACTACAGAGGTGACGTGCACGGGAACACACGCCCCACACAGTCCACCGTTAGGTCTTTCTGTTACTTATCAACACTTAATACAGAACTATCAAAATTCAAGATAACTTACAAATTAAGTGCCAGTTAGAAGCAAGGTGCAGGATAAACGTTGTCTGAAGGTTGAAACAGTTTCTCACCATTCATCCAACAAAAATAAAAATTAGAAGTTTCCTCTTACAATGTTTCAAGATGAAAGACAAAAACTCCAATGCTCTCTTAAACCCATTTTCTCCTGCATTCCCAACTCACTCACTGTGCTTTGGACAGCAGTAGAGATGGTTGATAAAACTCCAAGAGCCCCAGCAATAGGAAAGGAATGGCCATCATCAACTGCATCTGTGCTGCCAGCACCAGGACTCTCACTTCCTGCATTAGAAAGCAGAAAATTAACTTCCTCACTCTCAAAAAAAGATCCTGTCAGCTGCAGAGTGGAGAAAATCAACAAACACCAAGTGTCAGCCAGGAACAGGGCTAGAATTGGGATTGTTTTCCTACCTACTTTTCAGAGCTAACAGAAGTAAGCAACAGAGTATTATTTTAGCACAGAGATAACTACCTCAATGTGCAAAATGCAGAGCAAGGTGATGTTATTTTGGGGCTGATTATGTTATGAGAAACGTTTCAGTGTTGTTCTTATGCAGTAAAAACTGACCTCTTGTAGCGTCTCTAGTCTCTGAAGAGATTTCACTAGGACTGGGGATCCCAAGGGTTGTTTCTGCTTTTTCTATGACATTTGAAATACCTTGACCTAGAGAAGACAGCAGTATTACTTTAACCATGAGATACAATAGAAATCAGAACAGAAACAGGATTAGGGCTGTATATAGTTTTTTATTATTATGGATTCTTCCTGTTCAAGACAGTTTACCCAGCACTAAAACCTACTATTATCCAGCTTGCTTACCAAGGTAATTAACTCAAGTTTCATCTTAGCTTTTAAATCAAGCTGTAAATGCTGGCTGAATACCAGCTTAAAATAGCAGCCAAAAATTATGCAAACACCTTAAAAACTTGAAAGTAATTTTGGCTGGGCATATCTGCTTAAACTCACTGTACCTTTTGGTACAAGTTTTTTTCCCCATTACTTGGACAATTCTCTTGACATTTTTCCAATAATTGCAGGTATAACAGAAATCCCCTTCTCTAGAAACAAGCTCAGAAACACTACCTTGAGACGTGAAGCATGATTAAAATATTTATCAAATACCAGAAAGAGCCTTACCTACAGTGGCTACAGTAGCAGACGCAGTTGACAGAAGAGATTTCCCCCAGCTGCCCCAGTACCCCCATCCTGTCTGAACTGCAGCAGGAGAACCTGAGACCTTTAATGAAGAAAAGCAGAAGAGAGTGATTCAGGCATTATGGTGAGGCGAGGAACACAAGCAGTCTGTGACGTGTAACTTTTGTGCAGATTTTTCTTTTCAGATAAACAGCAATGTGAATTTTCAGAAAAGGTGTGGGGCTTATGCTCAGAATTATTCTGTGCTCAAAGCCATGAAACGTGAAGTCACATTATTCAGAGCCAGCACAGGAACAGACCTTGACGGTTTCAGCTGCGGGCTTTTCTGTGGCAGCAGCCTGGCTTGGGGGTTTGGGTTCAGGTCTTTTCCGAGTCATAGGCACAGGCTCAGGCTCTTGCTCTCTCTCTTCATTGCTCTCAGTGCAGCCAAGTTCCTCTGCTTTCTGTTCATCTTTGCAGGAGGTATCTTCTTTCAGATTTTCACCACTGTCTTTCTCAGACATGACTACGAACATCTACAGAAAGCAAAGCAGATAAAATAATTACTCCCTCATACAAATTGACATTAGTTCAAAAGCATCACATTTGTGTTTTAAATAATTAAACACAACTCAGAGAGAAATCCCTTCATGTTGCCATACCCGAACAAACAGATTATGCTTTTAAGCAAGAGCGCGCATCAGGTTACACCTGACTGGAAGAAATGTCACACTTGGAAGTTTAAAGTCCCACAGAAACACGTGGCTTTATCTAACCGACACGCCCTCTCTGCAGGAAAGAAACAGGTTGCTAACTCTGAAAAGCAAATGAAATGTATAAAAGGTCCTTAGATAATTAAATCCATTACTTGCTTCACGAACAAAAAGCTAAAACAAATTGCTTGGGTTGGCTGCTTTGAAAGGTGTCAGATACGAATGGGAATAACTGTCAGAAAGCCGGGCAGGTAAGGATGCAGCAACCAGTTTGCTTTTGTATTTCAGGCTGAACTTCACCAGGGTGTTAACACCACCCAGAATTTGAAATACGCTCCAGCAGCCAGACCTGACATTGCACATCGGGGATGACGGTGCCCACCGAGCCGGGCTGCCACGCTGCGGCCCGCTCACGGGGCTGAGGTTTCTCTCTCCTCCTGGCTTCACTGGCAGCACTTCACTGGCTCCAGGGCAGTAACTTGAAGGCAGCAGCAGGCAGGGCCAGGCAGGCCCACGCTGAGCCCCCCACAGCCCCCCAGGCATCACTGCCGGTGTGAAGCTGCATCCCTGGAGAGGCGACCACTGGTGCAATCAGGGCAGCTACACCCAGCCGCGGGATTTTGCTGGCTTTAAGCGAAGGAGGAGGAGAGCCCTGTGGAACGGGCAGCTCCGGGTGGCAGGCTGGGGACCCCCGCCCCATCTCCCCGTGACACCCGCAGCAGCTGGCGGGACCCCGTGCCAACCCCAGCACCCCAGGCCTGGCAGGGTCACTGCACCGAGCCCGTCCCCACCCGGGGCACCCCCCTGCGCTCCCGAGCCCCGCGGGGCCCCCCTGGGCCTCCACTTTCCCGGGAGACCCCCAGGTGCCCCACAGCCCCCCCCCCGGGACTCCCTGCCCCACAGGGTACCCTCAGGTGCCCCACAGCCCCCCCCCCCGGGACTCCCTGCCCCACAGGGCACCCCCAGGTGCCCCACAGCCCCCCCCCCCCCGGGACTCCCTGCCCCACAGGGCACCCCCAGGTGCCCCACAGCCCCTCCCCCCCCCGGGACTCCCTGCCCCACAGGGCACCCCCAGGTGCCCCACAGCCCCCCTCCCTTTGGGACTCCCCATCCCACAGCAGGCCCCTTCGAGCCCCCTATGCCCCCGGCGCTCCGAAGGCCCACCCCGCCGTCCCGGAGCCAGTGCCTATGCCGCCCCCGCCTCACCCGCCGGGCCGGGCCGGGCCGGGCCGCCAGCTCCGCGCTCCCCCCCAACCGGGCGGACAGTGACCATAGAGGCGAGGCGCAGAGCGGCGCAGGTCGGCTGACCCCGGAAGTGCGGCCCAGCCCGGAAGGGCAGGCGGGGAAGCACGTCCGGGCGGCGGGGCCGGCGGCGGCAGTGGCGGAGGTGCATGGCGGGGCCGGGGCGCGGAACGGCGCGGGTTGGGCCGGGGTGGGCCGCCCTCCCTCCCTCCCTCCCTCCCTCCGCCCGGTGAGAGCGGCGTACCGCTCCCTTACTGCCTTACGGCGACGCGGGAGCCGGGGGTCACGGCGCAGCGGGGCCCCCCGCCCACCCCGCTGCTGGGGGAGAAGTCGGGTGCCCGGGTCTTACCTCGCCGTTTCGGCATAGAAATGCTGCCGGAGGAGGGGGGAGAGCGGTCTTCTGGCGTGACGTCAGGGCCCTGTGACGTCAGGCCGGCGTGGCCCGGGTTCCCTCGGCCGCAGGGTGGGGAGCGTGGGCGTCCGTCGGTGTCCCGCTGCCTCCACGAGACGGGTTTTGCCGCGGGCGCCCGCGGGGGTCGGGGCTGCCGCTTTGCGCCCCATCGGTTTTAGCTGAGGGAGGGAAAACCCCGCTGTTGTGGTGCGGAGCCGACCCCCGGTCCTCCGCGAGTCACCCCGTGACACCTGCCGGGCGGCCGAGGGACCCCGCACGCCACAGCGAGCCGTAAGCTTGGGTTTTGAGCTGCGGGCGCGGCCGCTCCCGCGATGTCTCTCGTCCATATCACGCCGTCTGTTTTCACAAACTTCCCAGCATTTAACGCCTTCAGGGCGCTGCCAGATGCGGCTCCCAGATCTGAAGGAGGGTCGGAGGGGCCTCGCGGGATGGTCGCAGCGGCCTTGTTTCCGCAAGGCATCGCCCTGCGAGTGGGAAGGTGCGCCCTGTGCACAAGCGACCCGCTTAGATCTATTTAGTGCGCGTTATTACCGGTTAGCTCGTTGTAAATGCTAAAATACGTTTCCACGTTGTGTGCCAGAAGTGGCAGTCAATTAGAGCGGTCTGTGGTCTGTCAGGTGCGTCTCGGTTTATTGCTTTGCTTTTCTCCAGGTATGGAATGATGTTATGAGCAGGGAATGTAAAGCCATATAACTTGCAACCTCTTGGGCCCCAATTTTGCGGTGCCTTATAAACCTGTGTCATTTCAAGTACTGTCAGTACTTCCAGTGACCTCAGCAGGACGACTTACAGTGCTCTAAGTTAAACACACATACATTTTTTCAGGATAAGAGCCAAAGATGACTCATACAAGCGTATGCATCAGGGATTTTTATCTTTCCACCGCTATTTGTTGTTACAACTTATGGTTTAATAAAGGTTAAATATGTTGAGCTCAACTTCAGGTTCAGTTGTAAAATAGCCAGTTTCTATTCTGCACATTTCATCTTGCTTGGGCTTAATGCTTTCTAGAAGAATTGTAATGTTGGCGCTGTTCACGCTTTATCCTTTTCGGATCCTTTATCAGCTCCAGCAGCTGTTTTGCATAAGTGTGGTGGTTGAAAAATATGGATTTCGCAAATCATTTTATTTTTCCCAGCATTCGACAATGACAGGTCATTGTCTGCTAGCAATAATGGCTTTTCCAAAAGCAAAACGTGACAAACAATTTCTAATAAATCAGACCTGGAAGAGTTTAATAGTAAAATTCAATGACCCATCACCAATGTTTTATACATTATGCAAGCTCAGTGCAAATATAGTGGAGAGCATATGCAATTACTGAAGATAATTATCTTATTCTTATGAGGGAAAATGTTGCTGAGTATTTCTTGTGTTAAATAATTGACTGAGGTTGGTTCTTAATGTCATTTTAGGAGGAGTGTCACAGATACTTGGAAATCTAACAATTTTAATAATTTAAAATGGCAATAGCACAGGCAAAGTACAGGAGCTACTGGAATTATTCTCTGATATATCTAAAACACTATTAGTTGGGAGGCCATTGTTTTGAAAGACTGGAAGTTATTCTGTGCATTTGATCCAGTAACAAAGAGGAGGGTTGTCTTTGCTGCAGAGCTGTCCTCCGTTGTAACTGCATCAAATGCTGTGAAGTCAAGTCCCAATGCAGACAAAAGCCATTAAGTGCAGTGGCATTTTTAACAGAAGGCAGCTGGGTCATGGAGTAGTATATGTTGAAGACCTGTGACCACAGCGCCTCACTTGCTAGCGCAAGCTGTGGCAGGCTCTCAAATGGCAACTCCGGCAATCCAAATGTCAGCGGTCCACAAACTACTGACAATCTGCAGCCTGCCTTTGAGAAATCTGCACAAGGTTACCCAAATAAGCAGGTCAGCTGGCAGCAGCCTTGTGAAGGCTCTGAAACACTCTGAAAATACTAGGCGTCTAAAAAAGGAAAGTTAAAACCACTCCTTCAAACAGAAGAATAGTTGTTGATCAGCAGCAACCTTAGTATTGGGGTTTTTTCAGACCTGTGCAGTTGATGTGGCTGGGATGCTCTTCTCCAGAGGCAGCATGACTCGGTAACTGTGCGTTCCCTAAAGTGTAACTGGTGGAAAACAGGAACAAAGGAGGCCTTGGTACTATTTTTAACCATTTAGCTGTGGGAAAGTAGCTTCTTCAGCACAACGGTATAATTGAGTTCTCAGCACTGGTCTCATCTTAAATGAATGAACAAGAGGCATGATAGAAAACAGAGTGGGGCCGATAAAAAAAGAAAGAGGGCAGATGAAGGGATTGCTGTTTACAGAGAAACAAGTGGAGGGCCTGTTTTCCAGTTTCTCTTGCAGGATTCAGTGGGTCAGTTGGTTAGTCAAGCTTGAAGGAGAGTTGGACACAGCTGTTGTCTTTGCCTTCTCTGTTGAACTGGTTTTGGCAATAGCCGCAACAGAAGTGGGTCAGATAACGCGTTTCTCATTCTTCTGATGTCAAGTCTGGAATCTGATTTGACCTTCAACAAATCAACTGAAAAAAAATTCCTCGTCTGGGTAGTGTGTTATTCGCACATTTTCCCGTTCTTGAATATGCTTAATTTTTCTCTGCTGAAAAGACCATTAGTACAAATCACCTGTATTTATTTATATTACATTATTTTTCATCAGTGATAGGATTTCTGTCTGCTTTAGGCAGTGTTAACTAGTGATTCTGGAAGGATGAGAGGCGTATGCATTATTTATTAAGAAAATGTATTCCTTTGTATTGTGATATTTATGAAATTCAACTGTACTAGCATTTGTTATTGGTAGAAGAAAAGACGATAAATTTGAAGTCACCCAGTCAATGGGATGAAATGAGATATCCTTTAAGACAACATTTTGGCTTGTGGCTTCTGTACTTTGTAAATTGTTTTTTAGGGCTCTGGAGCAGTCTAGATGGAATCATAACTTCAGGGAATGCATATTTGATTAGAAATTTTCTTGAATCAGGCTTCCAGGAAAATCGATTACAGATTTTCTCTTCTCGGTGTCATCTCATTTTGTTACAAGTTGGTTTTATTCTGGCTTTTAAAAAAGGAAAATCCTTGTGTGCAAAGAACATAAAATTAAAGGCTGTATCCTTGTGTCTTGAAATATCTTTTGTGCACATTAATTTGAAGAGTGTGAATTCTGTCCCTAGGCAAAACAATTTTTCAAATTGCTGTGAATATGGGGCAGCATTTGGGTAGAGAAGGTGATAAACAAGATATGACCGCTGAGATGTAGCAGCATAAAGTAAAAGATTTTCAGCAGGAGCTTATTGTAAAACAAACAAGAAAAAAAGAGGCAGAGTTAGAAAATACAGCAGCAGCAGCAAGAGAGATTGCAAAAAAGGAAGTGTGTTTAGACATCAGTGTCCTGATGTTCAGAAGGGGACTTCCTCTCTGTGGCTGTAGATAACTGCCAAGAGAGTTTTCCCAACACAAGAAACTATAAGTATATTTTGTAGTATTTAGGAGTCTAACACTGATTGTGCCTCTAAAATCAAGTAAGTAGATGTATAAATGCAAGATATCAGATGCGTGTGCGTTTTGGGTTTTCTCTAGATGCTAAATGGAAGACTGGCTTTAGAAAACTAGGGCTTGAAAGCACTTTGATATTGGCGGGGAGGGAGGCAGAAATTGTGTCCTCTTTCTTGCTTTCCTTCCTCTAGTAAGAGGGCACTTTTTCTCGGTTAACAAATGCAGAATCCACTTTCTGACCCTAAAGGCAGTTATGCATTTTGAGTAGTCTGGACAATTTGTTCTTTTTTTAAAACCTTTTTCCCCTTAATGATTATTGTTCCTGAGATTATTTATTTGGATGGGAAGATGAACATCTAGAGGGCTGGAGGTTGTGCTAATGCCTTCTTACCCTCGTTAAATTACTGTATTCTGAGCAGAGCTCTGATTTGGAATCTCTCAGCTGACAGTTTATATTATGCTAATTGAAATCTGTTTACTGGAAATGAAATTTGAATACGCTGTAAGCTTGCTGTCATTAATAAACTTAATTCTTTTTTTTTTTCAGTTGGATTTCCAGTTTCCACTTCTAATATTGATGGTCTCGAAAGTGGATCCAAGACATTTTCTACCACTGAACAAATCAAGAGCCTCCTCTGCTATTTCAGAGCAATACAGACAGCTTAATACCATATGACCTCATTTCTCCAAATTAAATGAAAAAAGAATTTTCTCTAGCTTTCCATGAAGCTCAGCTATTGCCTGTTAATTTTGGCTGTTAATGTTGATCTGTCAGTTGGATTTACACTGGAAAATGTAGCTTTTAACGGGACAGTTGGTTTGGGGTCTTTCAATATATCACTTCATGCAGTGTCTCAAGCTTTAGTGAGTTCTCCAGCACACCATGATATCATAGCCAAAGAGGGGACCAGTATTTTAATTGAATGTAAACTGAACATCAGCCAGTATGACTATATTCTTTGGTATAACTCCAGAGGACACCTGCTTGAACAGAAAGATGAAGGTGAGCTTTCCTGCTGGTTTCTGTCCTTCAGTATTCCACTTTTGTACAGTATCTGAAAAACCTCTGGGACTTTATTATAATTTTCTCTTTCTATCCTCCCATTTTACAGTTGGGAGATAAGGGGAGAGCAAGACAAAGCCCTTTGCTCTCTGGCATGTGAATTATACCTGAGTTCTTCTGTCCTAGCCCATCCATCCAGCTGTGGTGCCCCACAGAGTCATTTCATTCAGGAGGCATTGCAGTATTCAATACAAAAGAAATTAATCTGCATCCTACCAGATACTAACTGATGTTTTTATTTATTATTGCTCTGGTTTGTATTATATTTTTCCAAACACATGAATTAAACACAGTTCTCCACAACTTGAGAGCTTTTCCAGCTGGCAATCAGTGCTTTAATTTTGTTATGGGATTTTTAAAGCATGGGGTAACATTATATTTATTTTCTGGTTTATGCACCAGTGAGACCGTGGAAACTAACACAATTTGTAATGGCCAACGATGAAATGCATGCTACTTAACCCTTTTGTACAGAGGGAGAATATGTTTTCCTAGCCGTTGCCTTTTATACTTCTGTCCCTGTAGTTTTTAATTTTCAAAAAATAATGTCTTTTAGAGATGCATGTGGTTTTCTCTACTCTATTAGTATTAATGAAGGTCATCGAGCTAATTGATAGGATCTTCTCGGAGGCCATCTTTCTGCCTTAAGTATTCAGTAACCTCTTTGTAGTTAGAAAGCCATCTGGATATTAGTTCAAAGCAGAGTAATTAGAAGAATGAGTTATGAAAACAGCTTTCGCCTTAAGTTATAAATGCATAGGAGATACTGTATAAAGCTAGCTTCTTTTATTGATTTCTTTTTACATTTTGTATATCAGCACTGCATGCTCAGCAGAAAACTGTGTCTCAAGAAAATCCTGTGTCCTTTTGCCAGCGGAGCCATTTACAGTCTCTAATGTTTTTCATGGGTCACTTGACTTTTGACTCCAAACGTATGGAAAATTAGATTTTAGAGAGGACAGCCTTTCGACATAGTGTTACACAGTGAGTGAGAAGCACTAGTTAAGAATTAGGTTCCCTGTCAGAAAGAAGTAGCAGTCCAAAAACACACAAGAAACTGCAGATGAGAGAAAGCAGTAGAACCAGAGTAGCAAGTGTGCAAAATAATTTACCATTAAGATTGGTATCTGGTTTATGGCTTTGTGTATCAGAAGCGTGAAAAGGAAATTTCCATCCTCAGTGTACTGTTTGTAGTATTATGCTAGAAATGGACTGCTTACTTCCAAGCTCTGTCTCCTGTTGATGGAGCAAACAGCGTGTGTCTAGTTTACCAAGTGATTTTTGTTTCATTAGCTCGGGTTGTTTCTTTTGACTTTCTAGGTGGACGGTGGAGGATTGCTGATAATTCCCTTAACATCACAAGGGTCAACTTTGCTGACCGGGGGCGATACACATGTGCAGCTGTTAATCGTAATGACACCTTGTATTACACAGTCACCCTGCGGGTTATCTTCACCTCAGGAGACATGAGTATCTACTACATGATTGTGTGCCTCGTTGCCTTTGCTATCACCCTCATTTTAAACATAACCCGCCTGTGCATGATGAGCAGTCACCTCCGCAAAACAGAGAAGGCTATCAATGAGTTCTTCAGGACGGAAGGGGCTGAGAAGCTTCAGAAGGCTTTTGAGATAGCCAAGCGTATCCCTATCATTACATCTGCCAAAACGCTTGAGTTGGCCAAAGTCACTCAGTTCAAGACCATGGAGTTTGCTCGGTACATCGAAGAGCTTGCCAGAAGCATTCCCCTTCCACCGCTGATCCTTAACTGCAGAGCATTCATGGAGGAGATCTTTGAGGCTGTGCGAGTTGATCCGGATGAAGTTGGTGAGGAGGAAAAACAGACCCAAGCCTGCGGTGCCCAAGCTGCGATATATCCTATCAACCCAGAGATCAAGCGCAGCGATTCACCAGCTGGGGATTCAGACGATGGGTCCATGAACGAGCAAGGTCAAGAGATAGCTGTTCAGGTGTCCATTCACCCGCAGTCAGAAGTGCAGAGCATTGACACTGTTTCTCACAATAGCTGCCAGTTTGTGCCTTCTGAGGAAGGCACCTGCTGAGTCCAGTGATACGCTGTTGTGGAAGAAGCACAGGTGACCCTAGGATTCTGCGAGAAAGGGGTCTGCAAACAATCTGCCTCAGTCCCATATGCACAAGAGTTTTCCAAATTGCAAAGTGCCAGAACTGCTACTGAAATCTGTATTTTCTGTCAGTGTTGATCTAATGATTTCAAGTCTGTTAGAGAAGGCCATTTGGAATATTGTGCAGTGGCTTTTCTCTTTAAAGCAAGCTTGCTATACTTAAAATATTTACAGAACAGGAATTCTTTGTCCTTGGCTCCTTGGTAGCCTCTGATGCTTCTGATCTGTATTAGAAGTGGCCAAGCTGAGCAGTACAATTTGCAATAAGATCTCTTCCTTTGTGAACTCTTTTCTTTCTTCACGAAATGAGCCAGAATTCCTTTGAGTCAGTGTTGTTGTCCTGATGAATTGAGTTGTGTGCTCTTTTTGAATTGCCTCTTGGTGCGTGTAGCCCATCAGAACCATGGTGAGCTTGAACAAATCTGCTTTGTGTCGTGTGCTTCTATGTTGCTATCAAAATGTACTGTACTTAGGAAAAGAGTAGTACCGGGATCTGCTGCTGGATTAAATGAATTGTAGTTTCAGAGCAGCTTAGAGAATAACCAGGGGGTCTCAGTTTTCCATGCGTCTGCAGAAAACTTGTGCGTACTCTAGTGCGTGGAGAGTGAATTGTTGTTACAAAGCTTGTCGCTTAAACTTGGTGCTGATTGCCAAAGCGCCTTACCCTGGTTCTGTCTTACAGAACGGAGCAGTAACAGCACTGCCAGCACTGTCTTTCTTTTGACTTTGCTGATTTCACTCACTGTAGAAAATCCAAAGTTTTATATTGTATTTGACATTGTTGTGAGAAAAGAATGACAGTAATCGCATAGTGGCATAATTTAAAAATGAATTCATCTACAGATCAGGTGTCTCAGGCACTTCTTTCTGAACAACATTACAGTAAAGGAGGTGAAAAGTAGTGACACTTACTCACTTGCTCTGGCTAGTGCTTTCAGAAAGCAGCAGAAGTGGTTTGTAGAGGGGCTGGCTGAGCTGTTTGCCAGCTGCTGATTACAGGAGTGGAGTAACTCACTGAACGTGCCCTGCCTCACCTGCTGAGGTGGGGTGGCAGACGGGAGAGGCGCAGGTGCTGACATACATACACACGTAAGTACTTCACCAAGGATCTCCCGCATGGCTTCCTCAGCTGCAGAGATCCAGCCTCTAGGAATCAGAGTGCAGACAAGAATCTGGTTTCTTCTTTCACTCTTTGGTGCTGATATTTTTTCTCCTTAACATTTGTAAGTTGTATCACTTAAATAGCATTTTATATCCTGTTGAGATTTAGTAGATGTAAGGCTTGTAAGCACTCCACAAATTAATTTCTTACAACTACTGGAAGCATATTGCCATATAATTTTAACAACTTGGCAACAGGAGCACCGTTTAATTTCCCACAACTCTTTTTTCTTTCCTTATTATTACAGAAGTGTCAGTTGAACAAGTGATTCTGGACGGCTGCTCAGGATTCTTAAGAGGATTTGACATTACATTTACATGAGTAGAGATGGAAAACAAGCAGGCACAGTGGTAATCACAGGGTGGGGCCGTCTGTTGTAATGCATGCTCGTAACAAAGGGTCTGAACAAATTATTGTATCATATCAGAGGACGGGAAACTGAAGCATCTATTATTTTAAACTACCTTCTGGGGAAAGTTCTGCAGTCAGCCACCAGGAAACGCAGCCTAGTTGGCTTTGGCGTGTCAGGTAAGAGCGGTGTTTGTCGGGAAGGAAGAAAATTGCTAGCCTTGGTTATAGGAGCACTCTCACCAGCTTGGTACCATTTCCAAGGCTGTAGCACACGTTACCTGCTTCAGGGGAATAAACCCTGCTATAGACACTTACGGTAGCTACTGCCCTCAACAGTGACTTCCATAGTTTGACGGCACTTTATGTCTGGGTGAAAAGTTTGTATACTTCTGTGTAACCTGTCTGGTTTCTTTTTGGAGTGATCAGTGTTAAAAGATACTCTTGTGGATAAACGCCGAGTTCTCTTAGAAGCCCAGCTAAGATGCTTCTGGCTTCATTTCTGTACTACAACGAGCTCTGCAGGTTTGTTGCAGATGCATGAGTAGAGATTTGGGGATTTGCATCATTTTGGATGTCCTAGTTGAAAGAAGAGACGGCCACAAGAGAGGATGATCTGTTTTAATCTCCTTTGTGCCCCAGGGCATTGGGATTGTACCGGCACCTGCCTTTTTTCCCCATAAACAGCTCTCCTTGCTTCTGTGAAACTGTTGCATTATATGCAGCAGTAGCATCTTGGACATTTTGCCCCGAACTACATACGCAATGCAGAGATGCAGCTACAAAATCGAAGCTCCATTTAATTGCTTCCTAAGAAGCAGTTATGCAATCGTGACTGACAGATGTCTCATCAGAACTGGCAGCTTACAGGCAGCAGAATGACACTAGAGGTGTGTCAGAGGGGTGTCAGGAGAGCAGTTTCTAGATTAATTCAATCTGTTCTTTGATTTTTATACCATATTTACATAGCTCTGATTTCTTACTAAGCACAGTTACTTGGTGTCTTTGTGTGTCCTGTTGCTGGTGGAGAGGAGAGAGTGATCATGCATAAAGGTCCTCAGAAATGCAGTTGCAGTGTCAATTGCTGGATAGTAAAGCTAAGAGTTTTGCTGAATTATTACAGTATTTTGTTCACTAAATTAATTTCATTCCTGGGAAAGAGGCTGTTTTGTAAGGATTTCAGTAAATCAGGAGTACTTATTAAATGTGGGAACTGATCCTACTCCCACTGAATTCAATTAGAACACATTGAAGCTGTACTGTATTTTACAAATGGTATTACAGGATTTTTAATGCATCTGAAAGCAAGGATGATGGTGATGTTATACTGTAAGCATAACATCCAGAGAATGAAACCTGACACTGGTTTCCAAACAGCTTGTGAACTATTCTTGTTATCCTGAGTAGATGTGAGCACTTAAGTTTGTTTGATGTGTCTAATTGAACATTAACATTGAAAGATGATGTAAACATCAGTGTTCCTCTCTTAACTTTTTGTAGGACAAGGAGAGTCTACAGTGGTTTCCTTGCTTTAAACTAAATTCTTTGACAATCGCAAGGATATTTTTCTCCTCTTTGTGACTTATTTTTGTTTTAAATCATGTTAAATCTACTTGTTATCCAAGAGTACCTAAAACTGACTTTGTAGTGGTTATTTGTATTCCCTGGATTGTAATGTAACTGTTTAATGTAACCGCATAGGATTTCATACTTTCATAAAATGAATTGATAGATTTGCAAAATAAATTAAAAACAAAAGCCTCGTTTTGTTAGAGTTTTTTTATCAGTAAGGGGTGATGAGTAGCTGTCTATCTGAGATTAAACAGCAATTGTATTCAACTAAGGAGAATGTTGTTAGCCAGCCTGACAAAGGTGGCTGGGATATTCAGTCATCTGATAGACCGTTCCTGCTATGACATCTTTGGATCTGTCATTTTTTTATGTCTCAAAGTCCCCAGCAGCATCTGTAATAATTGTTACCAGCTGCATAAACAAATGGTTACAGACCTGAAATGGTTTCAAGAAGGCCCATGCGTTCTCCTTGATTTCACTTTTGCAAGGGCGATTGTGAAGTGCAGTGACCTTCAGCCACAAACCTCTGTTTTGTTCTTACCTTTTTCACGGGATTGTACTATTCTGTGCTGTAATCACCTCTTTTTTTTTTTTTTTTTTAATCCTCCTCAAAACCCGTTATATTTGGACACAACTTAGCTCCTAAAAGGCAACACAGCAAAAATGTGAAGTATCTAAAGCCTTCAAGTGACCAAGTCTGTGTCACTGTTTTTCCAGTGAGTTGCTGAGATGGCACAGGAGTGGAAATTTCTTTGTGCCAAGGGAAGGATGTGGGCTGCTCTCAGTCTGCATCCCTAGAGCTGGAGGAGATGTAGGTCTGACATTACGCTTGCTCTTTGCTAGCCAGCAGTTTATTAAATTACATGGGGAGGGAATAACATCCCCTGGAGTGCTGTGCTAAGCATACTGAGAGCGGGAAGGAGGGAGCCATCCCACCTCATTTTGGTGGCCAGGCTTGAGTTCCTGATCCCTTCACAGTCAGTTCAGAGTATTAAACTCTGCCAGGGAATGATCACAAGCCCCTGAGCAAGGCACTTACCTACCACCACTGGTTACACTGGGAAGCGCTATTTCTCATGTAAGCGTCTGATATTGCATGGTAATGGATGTCTTCTGTATGGGCATGTCATGCAGATCTGGGTGCCAGCCTGGAGCACAGAATGAAAGTGCCCTTAGTTAAGTTTTAAACTGCAATTTGCCCCTCCCCGAACACCAAAAATCCAGCTTGCTGAGAAACCCTCTATAATGTAGTCAGCGGGGTTGTGCAGGTGTGAATGAGAGCAGACTTCACCCACGTTGTTTTTAAAGGATAGTCTCTGGTTGCCGGTCTCTGCACAAGGCAGATTAATAGAATTAAAGCTGAATCTTGAGGATTTTCCAATGAGAATCAGCTGCTTAAAAGAAGAATTATTGGACCCATACTCCTCAGGCTAGGTCAATGTTCAGTCAGCGTCTGCTTTCTATCTCCATGTTATGAGATATGCATGAATGATAACGGTTCAGTTTCTTAAGGCTCCTGTAACCTGACTCTTCATGATCTTATCCAGAGTGAACAAATTCATCCACGTGAATTTAAAGCACTTTTCCATTTGGATAACAATAGATCATTGAAAAGGGAACTGCATTAAGGATTACTTCAATTTTAGGTGTGCTCCTTAAAAAATACAATTTTTGTTAATGTTGCAGCACTCTGGTCTCGTGAGTCCAGTCTCCTGCCAGAGACATGCAGTGCAGACACCACCATGTCATTCAACTCAGGCAAGTTACAGCTTTATCGGCTTCCATTCAGCCAGGTTATTTCATACCAGCTGGGTCTCTCTCCTCTTCACTTTTTTTATTGTATAGCAGCTTGTTCAGATGTCTCCAAATACTGCCAGCTTTTTTGCATGTGGAGGGGAGAATTACACCATCACTCCAAAAATTGTTTTGCTAGATGTTCAAATATTAAAAAAGCCCCAAAAGCTGGAAAGTTGTGCTTTATCCGTGGTAAGACAGTGCTTATTCTTTGGTCACGCCTGGCTGCCAATGATCGTAATAATACTGAGCAATTAGGCCTTTCATTTTCATTAGGCTAATTAATTGTTTGCACAGCGCCCTGAATATGGAATCATTTTCCTTTGGAAAGAATAAAAGGATTAGAATGGCTTCATCCCAAGATGCTCACGACATATTTTATTTATTTTATGGGAGAAAAATTCTCTTGTGCCCCAAATGCAAACCATATACTTGAGTGCTAATGCCTGTGCCGGGACGTTTGCAATCAGCAGAGACGCACACAGATTATACATATGTCCATCCATCTGCCTCCATGCTCCATATGGTATCCGGGGTTTCTGCTGCATGTCAATGAGTCCGCAAAGAGGCTGGAGTCGTCGTCGCATGTGTGCTGCCGGGTTTGATGTCAGCCGTTGTCAGATGCTGGAAGAGTGATGAACACATCGCCTCAGAGATCGGCTGTCCACGGCACAGACGTGTGCCAAAGGCAGCACCGCTATGATTATGAGTGCTGTATTGTGCTAGCACTCAGAGGGCAGAGCACTGGGGTGGATAAATGTACTGAAGACTGTCCCAAGAGGTTTACACGTTAAGTAAATCAAAGGCAAATGAAACCTGGGTGAGGATTTCATGAAGAAGGGTACCCTGTGGACACAATATTGCAGAGGCTATTGCTAGCTCTGTTGTTTTTACATTTGTCCTATTCAGCGCCTCTTGGTGCTACCATATTATTAAATATATATTTCATATTAAATCGTTCCAAGTGTAATACAAGCTTGCAGAAAGCCATTTCAGTGGGAAGTCAGGGGATGTATTCAGCCTTAAGTTTAAGGGAGAGGCTGCCATCACACAGACTTCCAGTAAAGTAGTTGGAGATAGCTAACCGGAGTTCCCCTTGCCTTTCCTTCTCTCTGCCTCTGGTATAAGGCTTATTATGGGCCACCTGCAAGAGATGAAAGTGAAAATTGTGTCCTGTGCTACTTTCTCTTCCTTTAAAGGTCAGGGCACTGAGAACAGCCCTGGGTTAGAAGGGAGTATGAGAGGCCACCCAGGACATGCTCTCAGCCACAGATGTTCATCCCATCTTAGAAACAGCCACTGGCAGAGATGTCACATCTCCCAGGCAGTCTGTTACCTTGCTAAACTCTCCTGACCACTGGAAAGATTTCCTTAATATCTGCCCCCAAGCATCTCTAAATTTGTCACCCATCTCATCCTATCCGTGCCTACTGCTGCTACATCTGCAGCCCAAATCAGGGCCACCCCAAACATGCAGAAAAGGAATCGGGTGGTGACATAAAGCAGGGCCATACTTGGCTTTCTGTGCCTGCTGGGTCTGATGAGGTCATTCTGTGTTCAGGCTAAGCCTGCAGATTGTAACTGAAAGTCAAACTCCTTTTGTTTATTTAATGCCTGGATGTCTGAGTGTTGCTTCTTGGGCTTTGGACCTTCCTGCTGTCTAACTGTGCTGGGCGATGCAAATGTCCCTGACATGAGTGCTGGCAGCCAACAGTCCCTGCCCCTGTTCACGTCAAATGAGTAAATCCAGTATTTTGGGTGCAGCATTCTTGTGATAGCTTCTACATATATGTGGTAGGGGATGGAAAGCAGCCAATGCAAAGAAAACGAGCATGTCCCACCATTATCTCAAGAGCTTTTCAGCATTTCCCTTACCTTCCCGCCTTGATGCCTTCTCTTCATTTTCTTTCATGATAAATATTCTGAGTATCTTGCCTGGTCAATTGGGTAATAGCGAGTTTTCATTTTTCTTTTGTGAGTTTTTCTCAAGCTTAACTCTCCTGGATAAAGACTAGGGAGGAAGACAATGGACCAGAACAGACATGAAGGAATTTGGACAACTGTCCTAAATTAGAGGATGGGTTTGCTTTGGAAATCCTATATGCATCACACTCTGTTATAGAGATTTGGCTTTAACAGCAAATCTCTTGCAGCAGGGTGTCACTTCACTCCCATACATTACTTGAAATGCTTTATTAATTTGATGACCTCGTGGGCTCTCAGAAAAAGCCATTTATCAGTGTTTTGAGGAAAGAGAACTCCTCTGAGCTAAAGGGACTGTTTTGTTGCTCAGATTTATTGCTTGGCTGACTTAATCCACCATTCAAACATGATGATTTTTAGCTGCTGGGCAGTGGCCCTTTCAATGTTGAAACTAATTAACTGCTAGAACTCTTCTTAGTAAGTCTGTTTTCTTGCTGTGGTTGTTTTTTTTTTTTAATCCAAAGAAATAAAGCAAACATGATCCTTGAAACACAGGTTGCATGGATACGGTATCAGCACAGACACAGCGCCGTGTTGAATGACTTTGTGTTACAAAGAAAGTAAGGCTGGCGGATGTCCCTGCTGTCGACGCAACACTATACAAAGGTAAGATGAGAAAAGAGACAACATCTGAAGACAGAAGAAAGGAGGGATGCCAGAATCATGACAAAGCGAGAGCTCAGAGAATAGCAAGAGAGGTCTCCGATATACAGCTAGGGATCCACAGCCATCAGAGATCTGAGCTGTGGACCTTGCTGGCAGGTCAAGGTCAATGCCTATGCAGCTGAGGAGTCCTTGCACCTCTCTCCCCTTCCTTCATCCCCGCCGCTGCTCTCGCAGCCTGTACTTCTGAAAGAACCATGTACTTCATAGCTCGGATAGATTATAAGGACTGCAGTGCCTGCTGTCAGGACCTTGTCAAAACCTTGCGTGGGAGGAGAAGGAAGGGAAAAGGGGAGACGCTGGTTGTCAGGACACATCTGCCTGCAGGAAGTTAAGCTACTGGTTGTTATCTCATCAGGGAATTCTGCTCATCAAAATATTTTCTGGGAAGAGTTTATAACCCCAGTAATATTTCATAGTAATGTCTAAAGAAGGCATAAGCAGGTCTAGAAGCTCAAGTGCAGATAAGTTCAGTGTCTGTTGTTCTCCTCCCTACAGTGTTTTTGTAAAGCACTGCTGCCCTGCTCCTTGCTCTGAGTCCGTAGGTGCGAATGAAATATAAATCACAGCTGTTAACTGAAAGCAGGGAATCCCTTGCTGGCTCCAGCGAGCTCCCCATCTGTCTTTGTTCCTGACAGTTTGATTACCTTTATCATCATCTTTAAATGCAGAGCTGCAAATAGCATTAGTGGTCATAAAGAATGGCAATTCTTCCTGACATGCCTCAACCACAGCGTCGTCCTCAACTGGCAGCAAGGAGCACAGGCCAGCCATCTTTCCCCTGAGATTTTGGGCTGGGAGTCTCAGCCCCAGCTATCAGTTCACCTCCATCTGATTGTCTTCTTCCCTGCATTTCATTTCAGATGTCCTCAGGATTTCCAGCCTTCTTCTGAAGCTTCACAGTGTAGTTGCTGATCCCTGGAGCACAGGAGTATAGAGAAGCATCCCTGGGGGTGTGATCAAGGAAATCTTATGTCACTCGACTTGCTCTGAACAAAGGGAAAGTGCAGGGGACCAGTTGCATCTGGGAGAAGAGACCTCTGCTTCCCATGGGTGCTGGTGAAGCTCACCTGGCCTTGGCCAACTAGGGGGGAGCTCCAAAAGGACCATGAGGTTTTCTGTCTGCTAGTTCTTTAGGAGAAGTAAGAGGACAGTTGGTGAAGGTTTGTCATGGAGGGGGGTTGAATAAGAGAAAACAGAATTTGGTGGTTGGGAGAGTCCAAAATAGCATCTTGAGATCTGTTGTACCCATCAGCTGCCCCGTGTCCCAGCTCTCAGCCAGAGCACGTTCCAGCAACCCCTGGCCTGGAAAGGTGACCTTAGAGGCAGGACAAGACACAGTCAGGGTGTGAGGGGAACAGTGGTGAGGGCCGAGCATGATCCCGAGGATGTACCATGCATGGGGCCAATGCGGCAGACCAATTCCCTTCAGTCCCCAACAATTCTCTGTGCACCAGTGAAGCCACCCCCGGACAGAAGCACACGTGGACGCGTCTTAGCATTTGCCAGCCAACCCTGCTGATCTCTCCTTGCCTGTGAGCACCTGCGCTTTGCTTCACATCAAACTGTCCTTGAAGGGACGCAGCAAAGCGCAGGGTGTATCTTTGCTGCTGCTCTCGTGTCGGCAGCCCAAGACTTTTGGTTTGTTTAGCTGAAAGAGAGCCTGGGTCAAGGTTTTTATGTACCAAGCTGCATCCAAACAGCAAGAACACGCAGGTGAACTCAGAGGCAGGATTCGGACTGACAGTGACACTGGCAGGAGGAGCAGTACCATGCCAGGGACCAGGGCAATGTAGCCAGAGAAGGGGGATGCTGGTGGTGGATGGGATGGGAAGCCGTGGGGGTCCCACTTATGCAGCCCCAGCCAGTTGTTGGCTGGCACGAGCACATCACAGCCAGCTAGCAGACTCCAAGGCAGGGCCGGGAAGGAGCTCCTTGCCTGGAGCCCTGCACAAGCCCCGAGGCATCTCTGGTACCGCTAGAGGCAGCTCTTGTTTTGAGCATGGAGAAAGCAGCCAGGCGCTCGCAGGCACCAAACTGCAGCCCAGGGACTACGATGCAGGCAGGAGGGATGGGGCTGCTCCTGCCTGCCCTGAGCAATGGCCCTCCCTCCAGCGACGTCCCACAGACCCTCGCCACAACCCACTTGGGGTCTGACAGCACATACAGCAATGGCTTTTCTCCATGGTGGCAAATACAATGTGCTAAAGCCTGGGTGGGCAAGGGAACCCCCATCACCGTGCCAGCCAGCCTGAACCCAGGCAAAAAGGGGTTGTAGGGGACATGGAAAGCTCAGGGGATGAAGCCGGCACCTGAGAGCGGCAATGGCCAAGGGAGGAGGCTGGAGTGAGAGCCGTGTGCCCCCCATCCTGCCCACGCCAGGGCCACTGCCCTGGAGAGAGCGGTTCCCTGCCACTGGCATCCTGCAGCAGGAGGGCAGGAGATAAAAGCTGATGAGGAAAGGATTTGGTTTGTCCTTCTTTCTTTGTAGATTAACAGATCCAGCTCTGACTGAGGGATTTAGTGATTACAGCGACTTCACTGCATGGGGGAAATATTTCCTAGCAATTACTTATGTGTCCGTCTTGGCTCGCTGGGTGCTTCCCTTTGCACCATGAACAGTGGGGACAGCCCTTGTGTGGCACACTGCCCCGACGCTCGGGCACACAGCCGGCCCCAGGGAGGGACAGTCGCAACCTGGGTGGTACACATGGCTGCACCCACGCTCCGGCCAGGCCTTCAGGACAAGCCCTGCCGGGTGGATGCTGCCTGCAGTCGTGCTCCTGCCTGCTGCATGCCTTGGGGAGCCCTGGAGAGGCCAGATCCACTCGCCCACCCTCCACTTGGCACAGGCAGCACGGGCAGCACAAGCAGCCAGGCAAGTCCCCCATGGCCGAGGAGGTCCTCGGCAGCCACCCACCCCTCTCTGTCGCACCGGGCTCAGCCTGGGTGATTTCCAGCATTGCTCTTTTCATTTCAGTGCTGCAAGAGAAGAGGCTTACGGTCGCCTTAAAGGAATAAACGATGCGTGAAAATATTTGATCAATTAAGCTGAATGATTTGGCAAGTGCAGGCTCCCGCTGTACCCATCCTCCTCACAATTGCCTCATTATCCAGCCCTAAATCAAGCTGTCACAGCTTTTTTTTTGGTTTGTGGAGGGAGGGAGGGAAGGAAGGAGCTGCTTTCCAGCATTCACCTCCAAAACAGAAAACCCTCTCCCCAAGCGGGGAGCAGGGCAGTGAGTCACCGAGAGCATCCCCCCCACACCTTCCCCTGCCACCCCCTCGCCACTCACTCACGATCTGCGTGTGCTGCTGCTCCTCATTAATTTGATTGTGGAGCGGGGAGCAGAGATGTGATCGCAGCAGCCGGAGCAAGGACTGCATTAGCCGGCATGGGCTGGTGCGGAGGATGCGGGGCTCCACACTGGCTTTGCCTGGGACCAGGGGTGCCTTTTCGGTGCTGTCCCCAAAGCCGCTGCCTTGGTCACTTGCTGCTGTCCAGGAAGTATCCCAGGAAGGGGCACGTCTCATCAGTGGGGCAGGAAGGTCTGGAGGTGACCCAGAGAGGGTGTCTCCACTCTCCTCAGGTGACAAAATGAAGAGGGGTTGGATCCTGTTTGCTTCTGTCCATACCATATGTGACAAGTGTCTGGAGACTCTCCTCTTGCCTTAGCTGGGACAAAGGGCCCCTGGAGCCCCATACCATTGGACACACCTGCACTGTAGTATCAGATCAGCCTCTTTTCACTAGGAAACCATGAGGGAATTGCACCAAGAGGCTCTTGATATGAGCAGGTCCCAGAGGGACTCTGTGTATGTTCGTAAGCCCCCAACATCAGACATGGAGTCCTTCACTGTTCATTAGTCAAGAGAGAAGCAAAATATCTCTCTCTGGGAGCCTCAGTGTTTCACAGGCCCTGGAGAAACTGCCTAAGGACCCATTTCTCGCATCCTCAGGACACTGGAGCATCCCTTGCCCTGCATGCAAGGAATCCCCTCCCCAGGTGGGAGGGTTGACCCTCTCTTGGGAAGGGTCTCCCTCACCTTCTGCCCTGCCTCAGCTGTGCCCTGGATGCTGTGCGGGTCTGTCCGACTTTCCGAACACCAAGTATGCTAAATGAATTTGGAGCCAGACCCATCGATTCACTCTGCTGGGAGAGTGAAACAGCTGCAAACTCATCTGTTCAAAGGAGCAAAGCCAAGCAGCCAGACCATCCCTGCTATGCTGGCCCCCTCCACAGCAGAGACAGCCCAAACCAGACCCTTCCACCCAAGAAAACCTTCAACCCAAGAAGAAAACTAGAGGGTCATGTGGTATAAACACAGACCCTTGCATACAAAATTGCTCTGGCTGGAGTTAACCAAAAATGTGTAGTTTTCTCCTGCTGGCACCATCCCAGCAGGCAAGGCAGGGCAGGGATGCTGGCTCTGGCAGGCAGCTGGGACCCCGCTGGTCCCTGGGACCTGCTGCACTGCTGGGGCCGCCAGCAGATCGGCTCAGTGCTGGGTAGCTGATGCCAGAGCAACAGCTCACATGGGTGGTGTGTTCAATCCGCACTGTTTAGTTTCCGTGCATTTTTAATGCTGTCAAAACACAAGACACTCCCGCTGCTTTTGCAGCCTTGTTAATTGGCTGCAAAGAGCAGGTTTCTGTTCAAATTGCAGCTACTTTTGAACTTCTGACTTGCCTTAAAATCCAATTCCTACGAGGTTCTCCCCCTGCCCTTTCCAAATGTGGCTCTGCTCCAGCTCGCAGGGCTGCCATGCAGCACAAGCAGCAGCCTGCTCCTGCAGCCCTTCTTGGAGGAGCAAGGGCAAGTTGCATACCCTGCAGAGATCCCACAAGAGCTTTTCTGCTCCTGTGCTGGTCACCCTGGGCTCCTCCAGCCTCTGGGACCTCTGGAAATAGAGGACTAGAGAGCCCATGCCAACCCATCACCTAGAACCTGCAAGTGAGACCCTCCCTGGGGAGCATCTCTTGGGCTGAACCTCCAGCAGATGCCGCAGTGTCTCCAGCCCTTCCTGCACCATCCTCATGGCTCTCCCTTCTCCCTTCTCCAGCGGCTGTTTATTCCCCCAACAAGTCTCTTTGATCACATAGATGTGGGATAACGCCCCGCGTTGGGTGCTGAGTGAAGCACCTGCATGAGTCACAGAAATAACTGCGCTCTCTGCCTGTCCTCCACCCACGCTCCAGCTCAGTCACCTCTGCAAATCAAGTTTTTTCAGTCTGTGTTCCAGCTCTGCCTAAGCCAGTAACAGTTTGAGCTGCACAGCGAGGCTGGAGCCTTCCTGACAGCGCACGCCTGGCAGGCTCTGGTTTTCCTTAGATGAGGCCAAACAGGAGCTCTGGAAAAGCCTGACTGAATCCAACAGCAGCCAGAGAAGGGCTGGTGAGCTGGGACATCTCCAGGCTCAAATTGCAATCTCCTCCAGGGAGACTGGGAAAATCACATTACAAGACTGGCCGAGGCCCAGGGCCTCGACAGAAGTGATGCAAGGAGGAATGGGGGAGCTGGGCAAAAGCCCCAACCCCTCTCTGGTCATATCCCAGCCTGTGCTAATGAAAATGCAGGCAATGTCCACGTGTGCAATGCCAGGGGGGACTTGTAAGCTGAAGACCAGCAGGGAGGACGAGCCCATGGGGATGGCACCTGCACTAACACACACACACAGCCATGAAGTGCTTGCCAAGACCCTGTTGCTTGGGAGAACAGCCTGAAGCTTACAAAGAGCTACATGCCAGAGCAGAAGAGGATCCTCTCCAGCACATCCTTCGCTCCACAGATGTGTTTCGGATCCTGCTAAGCTGTAAAGAGACTGGCTAAGAGTCCTTGATGGGCGCAGATGGGCTCAGCTCCATTAGCCATTGTTAACTAGCCAAAATGCACTGACCATCGTGAGCCACAAAACCATCCTGCTGCTGGGCAGGAGGCACAGCCAGAGGCAGCTGCGGCTGGATCCAGCATTGGAGGCTGCTGGGCACAGGGGAGGAGAAGCTGGTCTTCCATGAAAAATCATGGTGAAAGCACACTCAGTGGGAGTAGCTGGAGCAACAATTCAGGGTTTCTACATTGCTTGATAATTTCAGATCACAGATGGAAATATGCAAGAGAAGCATCTCGTAAATCACACGGTCTGTGGTTTTTCCCTACTGCGTTATGATGGAAAACTGCAGTCAGTGTTTCCAAAAGCCATGCAATACTGTGGAGGCCCTGGCAAGTTCACATCCAGCTGAAGCAAACTCCACCACTCCAGCTTGCAGCTCGCCTTCAAAAAGGTCACCAAAACCAAGTGCTGCACTTTGCTGAGTGTAATTTGCACCTTTCCCCCAGCTCATTCGGCTGCTCTGATGCTTTTCACATCAGCATTGATTCAGCGTTGTTCTCATGCCAGCCTTCCACCCCTTTAACACAACTGCAACCAGTGGATTTCTGATAGGAAACATGGAAAAGGGCACAGGCAGGCAGCTGTGAGAGAAACAAAAAGGGATTTTTTTATATGATTCTCCAATAAAAAGAGAAAAGATGAGGACTTTGCTAAAAGTTACCATGCTGTAGATGCTTGGACCCAGAAGATCTTCTCTGCTGCTGCCCCCCTTTGTGGCCAGGAGAAAGCATGGTGAGTGCTGTGGCAGAGACACCTCATAGCACTTGGTGCCGCGGCTCTGCCTTCAAAACCACATTCTCCATCTGTGCTCAGACTCAGCAGCGCAGCAGTGAATTGTCACTGTCCTTTCCCTGCTGCTGCCCTGGCTGCCCTTGCACCCCCCTGTGCCCAGGGGCTGCCCCGGCTTTCCCGCAGGGCTTGTGGTGAGCATCTTGCCATCGACTGGGAGCAGCAGCATCTTCGTGCTGCAGCCCAGGATATGCTGGGGTTCACGCTGTGCCCCCCGATTACCCTGGAGCGATGCTAATGGGTTTCTATTTTAATTACATGGAAGTCTAAACATGCTGCAGGGTCTGGGTAATTCTGTACAGCACAGAGGAAGGCCTGTTCATCACCCAGCAGTTTTTTTGCATAATAAAGGTAAAGTGACACCAGGGACATGTGTCTTTTACAGTCCGACATCAGCTGCCTGCAGGTCCAGAGAGCCATGAGCGGAAGGGGAGAGAGAGGGAAGACAGGCAAAATAAACAGATAAATCCCTGGAACATATGGCTTGTGCTCAGTATCTTTACGCATGAGGCACCCCACTTAATAAAAGTTTAGGACAGAAAAGCCAAATAAAATTGATAATCTACCCAGGGAGGGTGATTCAGATGAAGTAAGCACATTACAAGGGAGTGACTGATTTACAGTTTTCTTCTGTTTGCACTTTTATGACTATTACAGTTACTCTTGTGAATATTATTCATTACTGTGCTATTATTCCCAGAAGTGAAAATCAAAGGTTTATCAGCCGACACTGGCAAGCATGAAATACTGCCCCAACGCACAGTTCTACGCTAGAATCAAAGCCTCAAACCAACCAAGGAGGCAGGAGCTGAGCACTCACCTCTCCCCATCCCCAGGTCCCCTCCCAGAAGGCAGGCAAGGGCAGGCAGCTCAGAGCCAGCAGCATCTCCCAGCTGGGCAGAGAGGAGGCGATGAACCATACAGGCATCCGCATAACCGGGATCTCATCCTCCAAAAGATGACGGACACGGGAGTGGGGAAGCGAGGCTGGCTCGGTTATTTGGCAAAAAAAAGTAATACAGGTGCGTGTGCCAGTGGGAAGCCTTGGGTTGGGCGCAGGCAGGGGAGAGCTATAGGAGAGGGGTACCAAAGGGGGTCAGGCCCGGTGCTTCTACTGGGGCCACGGCACGCTCCCAGGCATGGGTTTGGGCACAGCATCTAGCTGCACTGTGAGGTGCTGGTGGGGCAGGGTGATGGGCTCAAAACCAAGAGAGTGTGACCTGGAGCCAGAAAGAATGAGTTCAGGGCAGGGTTTTGTTTTGACTAACAGCTATAGCTGGCAGAAATGAACTAAAACAGGGTTTTATCCATCCTAAAAAGCAATGAAGAGAGGACTGAAACGTACTTTAGGTTGCTGCTTGGTGGATACCTGATCCCATAGCTATGTTTAACACAAAAGCCATTGTTCTGTGGCAAGGTTTCTCTCGTGGCAGCTGAAGCCCAGCCCCAGCCAGCTGGTGGTGCAGCTGGTACAGCCTGACAGCACAGCCCTCCCCGGCTGCATCCTCTGGGCTTTCAGGCTTTGTCATTCCCTCAGGCCAGCCTCAGCTGTGCAAAACAAGACAAATCAGATAAATCTCTTCCAGCCTCCCTTTGCTCCTCTTCAATAAGTTTTTGTCTGAAAAGCCACCCTTTGCTTTCCTCTGCTTGGCTCCACAATGGATCCTCATCCCAAACACTTCTTTTCAGCACTCCAGGTACACCTGCCATCCTGCTCCAGTGCTGATAGATATCAGCTCTTGACTGAAAAAAGCTCCAGAAGCTAATGGCAAAGAGAGCTCTGCACAGCATGAAGACCTTGCAATAATCCCCTGTGAATGTGGAGAGGAGAGGAGAGGAGAGGAGAGGAGAGGAGAGGAGAGGAGAGGAGAGGAGAGGAGAGGAGAGGGCACCCAAGATCAGCACTTCTGGGCCAGATCAAGGGCTGCTTCAGCCCAGCATCCAGGCGCTGGTCCTGGCCAAGAATGGGTGTGATGGAGAGAGCAGGAGGGATCAGGCAGACTTGAGGGACACTTCCCTGGCATCCTCTCATCTGGGTCCCAGAGCTTGTCTCGGTACTTAATAGCTCTTGACGGATTTTTTTCTTCCTAGAATTTGTCTAATCACTTTCTGACTTGCAAAGCTTTGGCATTTACAGTATCTTCTCATAATAAGTCTCTGGCTGAAGGGTGCAATGCAGGAGGAGGTTTGTGTGCTTTCAAAGCCTGGGTCCATGGTGCTGGGATCTAAGTCACATATGAGGATGGGAAACACGAACATAGAGGCAAAAAGTTTACTCCTCATCACTACAAAGTGCAACAGTGGGAGCAGAGTCTCTGAAGTCTCAATTGCTTAAAAGGAAATAAAACTGTCACCAGCTGTGTTATCAGAGTCTGTCCTCAGCCCTCTGGTCTCTCCGGGGCCCTAGGAATGGTGCATCCCAGAGCAGCTGAAAACAAGCCACCAGGATGAGCCACAATTGCTATTTAACAGCTTTAGATCAGGAAAAAAACCCAAAACCCACACTTAAACAAATGTGCCCATTGCAGTGGAGCAAGCTGAGCCTCCGCCAGCATTGAAAGTGAAGCACGTCAAGTGCTCTGTTGAGAATGGGCAGCTTGGCGGAGCCAAGAGCTGCAATAGAGAGATGTGACCAAACTAGCAAAGGCTCAGCCTAATGACAGCCCCTCGGACCAGCAATGCCAGCTCAGGCCACTCGTCCCCGTCCCACCACCATGGCCAGGGGCCAGGCTGGGGTTGTCCTCAGCTTTCCCAGCACCTCTGGCACGGTGGCTTCCAGCCAGCGTTTCGTGCAGCAAGCAGCTCCAACTGGACATGCACAAAATAAATCCTATTAAGCTGCAAATGGCATGAAGTAAAGGCAAATCAGCTGCAGCAGTAACCATGTAGTTTCCCTGCCAGAGGCTGGGGACAGAGTGCAGTGGGGCCCTGAAAGTGCCCAGCAAGGACATAGCTCCAGACTGAGCTAATGACACATGTGCGGCCAAGAGACTTTAGCATCACGGTTAATTGTGATGAGCAATAAAATTCCAGCTGGGGGTGAAGGTCCCAGTGCCTGCCAATTAGTCCTGGCATCCTGAAGACTGTCTGTAAAGGGATTATTGAACCAGTCCTATTATGCACTAAAGAGTTTGGGGAATCTCGCCACTGTGCCGCTTCCGAGCTGATGAGAGCAATGTGCACACCAGCACGTACTGGGAAGGGCTGTGTGGGGAGCTGGGATGGGAACCAGGCACCTGCCCACCCTTCCCACAAAAAATAAGCACTTCTCTCGCTCCCTGGCTAAAGCATTCGTCATGCCAAAGGTATCTGAGCCGACAAGCAAGCAGTAAAGCTGGGCAGTGACCAAGATTTTGCTGTTTAAGATAAAAATGGATTCGTTTTCTCTTGAAAGACAAACCCAAAGAAGACGCATCAGCCCCCAGCTGAGAATATTTGAAAGGCAGTGCTGATGCAAGAAGCTGTTTGCTTGGCCATCTTACTATAATGGCAGGTATTTGTGATTTGGAGCTTTTTCCTTGTCAGCCCTGATGAGATTTCATGTTTGTAACACCACAGTTAAGGGCGGGAGGCTGGGCTCAGCATGCCAAAGGAGCCACTGCTCTCTCCAGCTCATAGGTGACATTTGGAGCTGGCAGGCTCACCACTGCAGACGATGGATGGAGCATCCTGCGGACTCCTCATCTCAGCAGCTGCCAAAAATACGTGACCCTCTGGCTCTGTTTGCTGCAGAGGTTGCTGGAGGGACCTCTCTTTGATGGGGAAGAGTCCAAAAATGATATTTAGATGACAGCAACACTGGCAAACCCTGGCCATGGAAAGGTGCAAACGTTTGTGTTGTGGGTGCTGCACCATCTCCTCTCCCATGGCTCCCAGGAGGGTGCCCATGGCAGTCAGCAGCTCAGAGGCAAGGATCTCTCTCTGGCACAAGGTCCTGGCCATTGAAGGGCTCTCCTGACTCCTCGATGGATGGACCTGGGAGCTTTCTGCTGGGGCTCCAGCCCCTCCGCTTGTTCCTGTTCCCCCTTGGCAGTGCTGCTCCTGTGGGACTCAGGGGGCAGGAGCCCAGGCAAGCTGGGGATGGTACCTGTCCTGGGGGAGGACCACAGCCATGGCAGGTTCACAGGCAGACGGCAGAATTGAATCAAACACCATTTATTAGGCAATAAAGGGGCAGACTAAGCAAAAACCAAGTGAGGTGGGAGAGGATGGATTCTGGGCTGTGTCTGCAGGAAGCGTTAGCAGGATGTGGTTTACAGGGATGAAAAGCCAGCTGATTATTAGGGCAACATGTAGTGCCCGTGGCTGCAGGAGAGGAAATGTTCCTGCTTTTCCCCCTGCTCAGCACAGCACAGAACCAGGGCTGGTCCAGCCATGCCCAAGGGCTGCAGCAATGTGGAGGACCGCAGTCATCATGGCCAAGGCTGTGCCTCAGTCCGGGGAAAGATCAGAAAAGGTCCTGCTGCCAGAGCAAGGCTTCTCTGCCCACGCTGGGCTGCAGCCAGTTGCTCCTAACAAAGCATTAAGAGGATCTGAATTTTATCTCCAATCCATAAGGAGCTTTGCTTTTCCACCTGGGAGCCTGGTGCAAGGTGCCTCAAGGTGGGGATTCATTTCACCTTTATTATCCTGGGCAGATGCCCCCACGATCCTGGGAAGTCTCAGCCAAGATGATGTGCACATCTCAGAGCCCAGGGAGGTGCAGGGAAATGCCCTGGGAGCTGCCTGTGACCCACAACCTGCCCTGCTGTCCCCAAGAGGCCACTGACAGCCCGCAGCCACATGCCAAACTGACTCTGAATCTATCACTTCCAGTGCATTAGTTTCTACTCATTATTGATCACCTTGTAACAAGCTAGGACTGTGCTGCGCTCCACCAGCCATGAGTTATGAGCCCATCAATATTTGGCTGCAGTAAATGAAGTGCCCTTAGGAGCCACCCTCCCCTCATGGTATGGAGAGGAGAGGAGAGGAGAGGAGAGGAGAGGAGAGGAGAGGAGAGGAGAGGAGAGGAGAGGAGAGGAGAGGAGAGGAGAGGAGAGGAGAGGAGAGGAGAGGAGAGGAGAGGAGAGGAGAGGAGAGAGGGCTTCTTTCACAGCCATTGGGTTGCAAATCCTAATGTGGCCATTGAAAGTACTTGCCTGCTCCTAACAGAGGATAATGTGCTAATCACAGAGCTAATCACTATCGCAAATTCTGGTATTGGTGGAGCACACCCTTTTGCTCCTGAGCTCCTGAGGTATTTAGGAGCCAGAGAAGAGAAGAAGACCAGGGGTTATCAGTTGTTTATGTTTTTAAAGACTTTAGGGTCAGTAGCCAGGATTTATCCTGAGTAAAGGGTGAGCACCAGTGTGGCGTGTTCAGTTTGCCTGAGGCCAATTTCCCACCAGTGGGATCCAGACCCACCTGCCCAAGCCACTTCTCAGCCCATGTTTGCATCCCAGCACCTCCTCCCATGCCGGCATCATCCCAGCTCTGCGAGTGCCTGCTGGGAGACCCCGAGCTCTACCTAGAAGAGGACTAAAAAGCACACAAAAACCTCCAGAGCTCCTTTTGCAGATTGGTGCCGTGACCTCCTCCTGAGGACATGTTTGAGTTATTTAATCCGCGAATTGTCCTGAAGTCCCCAAGGCAGGAGAAGGCTCCAGCCAGGCAGAGGCAGGAGCAGGAGTTTTGCTGGGAGCAGCGGCTGCAGGGCAGGGGTGTGACAAGCTATGAGCAAGTGCCAGGCTTGTCACAATGAGCATCTGCATAAACCCACTGCTCAATTACCCCCCAGACCCTCATTGGCACGGGGCAGCTGCCTCCAGCCCTGCTTACCCACCCCAGTGCCCTGTGGGGTTTCCCCAATAGTCTCAGTGGCCTTTGCACCCACTGCCTAAAGAAACACGCAGGCAGCAAGGGGAGAGGGGGGAGGCTCGGTGCCGGAGGGTCTCCCAAAAGCAAATAGACTTTGATTTATTAAAAAATAGATGCTTAAGGGCTCAGGTCACACTTGGCACTAAGGTACAACAGCCACATGCGTGCTGCACGTGAATGGGCACCTGCGGCTGGGAAACACGCCATCAGGGCAGCCTCTGCGGATACTGAAGGTAGGAGAAATATCAGTGGGGATTTGGTCCTCGTGTTGCAGGGCAGGAGGTGGGTGGCAGCAGGACCCGAGCCCCTCTGCAGCACTTCGTGTGATTAGGCGCGTTAACAAACAGAGCGGCTGCGGCAGCGGCTGCTTTGGAGATGCTGGGAGGGAGGGAGCATTGATCTCTTCCCTGCTGACAGTTTCTGTGACCAGCAGCAGCTATTAGAGCATCCCTGAAAAGGACGCGAAGCCACCATGGCTGCAGAGCACCAACGACAGCAGCAGAAGTGAGATGGAAGGACTCGGTCGGGGTTGTGCCAGTGATGTTGCACACTCACAGCTTCACACTCGGGGCATCTGAAGTGTGCTGGGGAGCAGCATGTGCTGAGAGCCCCAGGGCTGTCGCTTGTGTCCCATGGCACCACAATGGCTTCTTACCCTGAGGAGAGCACACTGGGCTGTCCCCAACCTGCTAATGGGGTCCCTGCGCAGGGGAGATGGAGGGAGAGAGCTGGTGGCCTCCCCTGGGCCAGGCAGGAGAGGAGTTGAGGTTGGGCTCAGGACAAGGACAAGATGGAATTGCTCAAGCAGGCCATGAGCAGCAGCATTCCCCCCCTTTGAATTCCCCGTCATTTGGCTTTGCCTTTCGTCTTATCGCTTCTCCCACCCTGAAGGGCTTTCTGCACACAGCAGGGAGCTCTTCCCAAAGCCCTCACCTTGAATATTGTGTTATTGATCTTCCTGGCATATCAAGACACCACCTCCCTGCCACCCCCTGCTAATTGCAAGATAAACATGGATTTGAAGAGGGATGGCACGCAATGTTGAAGTGCATAAGGGAGCGAAGGGATGCCAAACATGGACAGCCAGAACAGGAACATCCAGTGAGACAAGGGGCTTGCGGTGAAGTCCCAGGAAAGTACTGGGAATTGCAATGTTTGCTGCACAGACCCATTGGTTTGAGAGGGGTGATGGGTTTCTTTACATTACAAGAGCTGACATGCCTTCACATGACCTCCCACAAGCTGAGACATGAGGGAGAGGACAAGGAGGGCTGGCTCTCCTTGCTGTGGGAAAAGCACACCCCTGTAACACTGCTCCTCCTGGCAGAGCTCACACCTGGCTCAGTGGCTGGTCCATCACTGGGCAAAACTGCTCTTGCCTCGAGCAGCTCCTCAGCTCTGGACATCTCCTTACCTTCCAAGACAGCAGAAATCCCCCAGCATGGGACACCGTGCTGATGGCACGGCCGCACGCACCAGCTTCCTATAGATTACATTAATGATTTTTGTTGTCGGTAATTTTTGTCGTTATGAGCTGCAGACTCAGAAATGCAAGTTTCTGGCCTTCATCAAAATCCAGAGCAGCTCTACATATGCATTAAAAACCCAGCACACACGATTTATCTCAAACCACCCGAACTCCTTGTTCTGGTGTATTATCTGCCAGCATCCACCCTGGGAGGCGTTACGTGGCATGTGCTCTGTCAGAGCCTCAGTGTTTTAGATCATGTTTCCTCAATAAGACATAAGCTGTTGGAAAAAAGAGCAACCATGCCACAAAAAATGACAGGGAGCCTGTGAGCGCATATGGAAAAAAGGCAAAGCAAGTTTTGGGTTTCCCATCCACGTTCTCTTGAGTGTCCTATTAAATTTGCAAACCAACCAGAGGCAGAACGATCCAAAGCCCAGCTGTTTCACAGCCGTGCAGTGGGAATTGCTCTCAGCCCCATGCTGCAGTTTGTCAAATGACATTTTCATCTTTAGAAGCTCTTAATTAGCCCCTTCATCATTTGCCAAAACCCTCTTTGGTCTTGCAGCCTGCACGTTGGGATGGGGCAACCCTGGGTGCAGGATCCCAGCATCCCAGATGATGCTGCCCTATTTCCACAGGAGTGTTCCAGTTCCCTCTATAACCTCTATGGAAATACACAGCAGCATTTCCCTCCAGCCCCCCAATATTTTTTCCAAGTCATTTATTTCTAAGAAACTCAGAAACTGGCTTAAAACTCTCCTTTTTGGCTCCACTACTCTAAAGCACAGATGCTATAAACAAATGGCAACAGCCTCGAACCTCTGGGCAGAGGCTCCTCATTTGGGGGTGATCTCCTCCCGAGCCAGGCTACTCCTCAGGGCTGCTATGCTGCTCCCCCAAAAGAGTGTGGGGCACTTGCAGAGCTCCAGGGGGGCTCAGAGGGTCTTGCATCATGCCCACAGCCCCTGCCAGCCCATGCAAGAGTGGGGATGGTGACAACTCCTTCCCACTAACCTCCAACCAGGGAGGGAAAACACAGGGATGAAGCAGGATCTAAAGAATCGTGGGGCTCCTAAGTGACTCAGAGGAGGAGCAGCCAAACAGCACTCCCTTTATTGATTTATTTATAGAGGGTGAGTTATTAATTCAAGACATGTTGTTTGAACTGGTTTCTTCTTGCTGCACCAAGAGAGAAGCCCTGCTGGGCCCAGATGTGTGCGCAGGCATGTGCAGAGTGTTAATCCCTGCCCGGTCCCCTCCTCACTCCATCTGTTCCTTTGGATGATTCGCTTCCACTTCTCAACTTCCTCTTCCCCTTTCCCCACCCTGAGCAGGAAGCGGCTGGCAATTAAAATATTAGCAGGGGGGAAATGTTTCGTAATGCACATGATTATTCCTTAGTCCAAGGGATTTTAACTAGCTGAATATACAGAAGAAGTTTTGCAGGTCGGACCCTGCAGCCTGGCAGTGAGACCTCACTGACTGCCTTCTCGTGCCAGCAACATGCCTTGGATGGTCCGTTATTGCTCAGTCAGAGCTTGTGCCTCCAGATTTTCCTGCAGTTTTATTATTATTTTTATGTCTTGAGTTTTATAACATACAGGCTTTACAGCAGGGTATTTTTTGTGATTTTTTTTTACCTTGGTTTTGTTTTTTGCTCAGGAGCATAATGAGATGATGGGCAGCTCTGGGTTTTCTGTTACAGCTTTTCTTAGCAAGATCATCACTTTTGTCACTACCCTTGCTGGCCTTTCTCTCTAGCTTTGGTGGTCCCCAAGAGATGCAGCCCACATCAGTCTCCAGCTGGTGTTCGAGCCACCGAAGCAGTGATCACACAGGAGGTGTTGTAGCTAAATAAAAGTTTCAAGAACAGCAGGGTTTTAAAAGTCTTCCGAGATATTTCTGCTGTCAACCATTAATACTGGCTTGGGCAAAGTCGTGCTTACAGGGGACAACAGCAAAAAGCATCCTCAGTTGGAAGGCTAAGGACTAACACAGCAGTATTGAACAACTGGATGGGGACTGAGAAAGCAGCTGAGAGCTGCAGCAAAGCCAGGAGCTATAAACTGACAGAGGGATAAAAAGAACTGGGGTGTTATTTCTTAACAATGCTAGACTCAGGGCCCAGGTGGGGAAGGTGACAGCCAGCTCCTGCTTGTGCCCGAGCTGCTCTGGGAGGAGTTGCCCCACAGCCAAGGAAGTAAAGGCTCTGCCCAGACATGAATCTGGGGCTGTGATTTTGGGGGCAGCGGCTGTGAAGGCTGAGGAATCCCCAGAGGCCAGCGGGGATGAACCTTCCTGTGGTTTTGTGATAAGGGGAGAGTGAAGAGCATCCTTCAGCAGAGATCATGGTGAGAATTTGGGAAAACACCCCGCTGGGCAGCCAGCAACCTTTGCAGGCTGATTCCTGATCCAGCCCCATTGACCATGTTTTACCTGAAATGGGTTAATGAGATTCACTCATTAAAAACCCCATCAGCCTGCTCACCCACCCAGCAAGAGTGTGAGGATAAAGATCCAGCAAAAATCTTCTCCCCCTTGATTTTGTGGGGTTAACACTTGAGTCTTGTGATTTCCTTTAGCTGGAGCCCCAGAGCGGGCACTGAAGGGTGAAGGGATGCCAGTACCACAGACTTGCTCCCTAAGCATCTCTCAAGGAAGGACAAGGGCCAACAGCTCCCTTTTCACACCCTCATCTCTGACAATTTGCAGAGATGAGGACATTTCAATGCTTTTGCATATGCTTTGCAAATATTGCCCCACACGTTTGGCCAAATATTGGATTTTTTCCTCTCAAGAGAAAAATCCCACTTGCAATGTGGTCCGCTACAGTGCTAAGACAAGCGTAGAGCATGGAGGTGTCCCTTACAAGGGTGCATTTCCTAGATCCATGGTTTAGCTTAGCAATTACAAGATCATTATCTTGCAAGTCCTTCCCTGGAAAAGACTATGGAGGAATCACTAGGGGTTTTACACGAGTGGCACAGCTACCTAGCAGGCAGTGCGCAGACAGGGCTGACCCCACGTAGGATGGGGCTGCTTTGCCCAACCTCCCTCGTGGGCTTCCCTGAGCTCTGCTCTTTCCAGTGCCACTTCTTGCACCAACATCCCCCTCCTTGTCACTCAAAAAAAAAAAAAGAGAGGAGGAATTTCTAGAGGATCCAAGTGTCTCTGCATAGAAGCATAGAAAGCCTTTCCCATATCAGGAACTCTCCTTCCCTCCTCTCCGTGGCAGCCGGGGCAGGGCAGGATGAGAAATTGCTCATTGGGCAGTGTAAATATTTCAGCAGCATTATCTCCCACCTTTAAGTGCCCTGTCCGCTCCTGCGGACTCACCGCTAATTCCCCAGAGTCCTGTGCAGAAGCAAAACAGATGCAAAACAGTGCACCTGAATTGTTGCCAATCTTCAAGAAAAAGTAAAAAAAGAGGTGAGTTTGTTCACGCTTTCCATGCTCCTAAAGCCTGGCCAGGCTGTGAATCGCTCGGCTCTGTTCAGGGCTGGGGCCAAATTGGGGCAAACCAAAGTGAACAGAAGCCAGGATGAAGTGACTGGCTGAGCGACACTTTGCTCCGAAGCCAGCGCCAGAGGCACGGCCAAGGTGGTGTGTTCAGACCCTTGATCTTTGCATCGCCAGAGATCTGGACCTTTGGGGACATTACAGACCCAGGTCCCTGGGGACGGTCACCATGGACTCTCATGACCATGTCATCGGAAGCTGTCTGGGCTGGCAGCAGGGCAAAGCATCACCCATGTGCTGACCTCCAGGGCTTCCCAGCAGCCAATGGGCTGTTAGAAACCACTGCAGGGACACTCATGGCCTTAGGGGGCTGGAGACACTTGGCCACAGCCCCTGATCAAGGGAAAAACAAAAGGGCTCAGGCTGGAGCAGAGGAAGTTGAGGGAGGGTGCTGGGATGTGTGTCCCAGCTCCAAGGGCAGGGTAGATGGAAAGGATTAAGAGCCGGGGAGACAAATATTGATCAGAAATGGCATTGGTAGAGCTGGTCCTGCCCCAGAGCTGAGAGGGGTGATCTCTAGTGATCCCTTCTTACGAAATCTGCCTTTGGAAAATAAAAATAATGATACTCATCCGAGATTCACCAGCGACACACAACCTACATCAACAAGGCATTATCACCACATTAGCAAAGCCTCCCTCCCTGGCATTGCAACCAGGCAGGCCAGCAAGACATTATCCCATTATATTTGGGAACAAGATAAGAAATCTTCTATGGTTTCCCTGCAAGGGACAAAGCAAATAGGGCTGGTTTCTTTGGCAGAGCCACAATAAATATCATAGAAGGAGGGGGCCGGGCTTTGCTGGCACTGGGCAATGTGGGGCGGCAGCGAGGGATGCTGATGGAGTGCGTCCGAGGCCATCTCCTCCCCACACTGGGCATCTGCAGGACGCAGCTGCTGCAGGACCAAAGCCAGGCTGGGCTGGTGCAACACAACCCAAATCCAATCTGTTAAGCAGGGAGAAATGATATCAGTAAAATGGCATTTCCAGCTTTAGCAGAGGGAGGAATTAGCAGAGAGATGAGATACTCAAAGGGGTGCTTGCTATCAGCAATCAAAAAAAATGGGGCAATCAAAAGAAAAAGGGGCAAGGACGTGGGATAAAAGCTGAGCTGCAAACGCTGGTAAAAGAAATCTTTGGCAGAGGCACAGCTCAGCGTTCATCTTTCCCAAACTGCTGGTAGGCTCAGGCTGACCTGAGCATCTCTATCCTTCATCCCACAGGAGACTGATAGCAGATCCAGGAGGAGCAACGCCTGTCCTCAGCAGCGGTCAAAATAATGATAAAAAAAGGAGGCACAAAGCAATGGAAGCCCAGGAGAGGGAGGTGAATTTAAAACCAGGTAGGAATTTCCCAGGAGACCAGTTTGCTGGCTGAAAATGCCACTCTCAAAAAAATGAAAAGTTTACCTTTGGGAAAATTTCAAGATTGATGAAAAATTATGAGTTTCCTCTGGGAGAAGGGGTGGGAGAACCACAGACATTCGCCTAGTCCTATTTCTGCCTTCAGGGAGAAAACAAAATTAATGGGTACCGGTTGAGCAGTCATGCATCGAGCTGAGAAACCCCACTGAGCTCTCCTAAAGCTTTTTCCACATGCTCTGAATATCCCCTCCATGAAAAAAAAAAAATCTGGTATTACATTTTGCCCCAATTCAGGTCAAAAAGTGGCTTCAAAAATCACATTTTCAAGCATGGGATGAGATTTTCCAGCTGGCAGTGGCTACCTTGCATCAGCAAAACCTGTGCTCTCTGCAGCATGCCCTGCCCAGCCTGCCCCAGTGTCACCAGTTTAATTAGCTGACATTCCCAGTGCCCACAGATCAGCTTAACCTCATGTGAATAAATCCCGCTGTGCTGGCCAAGCTGGAATCCTGCTTGCACCAGGGAGAAATCAGTGCCTTTCTCCCCATTTTTTTCCCCAAGACTTCGTGCCTGGCAGAAATTAAATCTCAGAAGATGGCCCCAGGTGGATTCACACCTGCCTCAGTCACTCAATCTTGTCTTTTATCTAAGGAGGAAAATAGGAAAAAAGGGACCTACAGGAAATGAATCCTCCACCAAGCCGTGATGCACAGCTTTCCAGGCTGCCTGAGTCTGCCTGGGAGTGGGATTAATATGCATCATGGGCACTCGTGGAGGTGAAGAGCATCCTCACCAAACACAGGAGGGTGCAGAGAGGGACCGGGAGGGCCATGTGGGGGTAGAAAACACAAAGACATCCTGGGAAAACTGGGCTTTAGGCTCAAAAAGAGCAGGTTGTAACAAAGCAATAATGGGAAAAGTGATGGCAAGGAAGGGAGGTTCTTCATCCTCTGCTGGTTAGGACAAGATGCGGTGGACTGAAACAGTAGCAAGAACATTTGGGGTCAGACATCAGGGAAACCCTTTAAGGACAGCAATGAAACATGGCATGGGTTGGTCGGGGAGAAGACAGGCACACTGTCACAGCGAAGAACAGACCAGATGTGCGTGTCTCTGGAGAGATGCAGGCGGAGCTGGTCCTGCCCGGATGCAGGGCCCTGGGCTAGACAAATTGTTGAGGTTTCTGCCACTCCATTTTCCACTGGTCCAACCCAGGGCCTGACCCTGGCTGACGCCCCAGGGGGATCAGTTTACAGCCACTTTTTGTCACTTTAGCACTGGTTTTCCCAAACAATAGCAGCACTCAGCAAAGGCTTGGGCACCGAGATGGGACCCCATGGAGGGAACTGGATTTACTGAGTTGCAAGACAAACCTGCGCATCCCCGTGTGAGCTGAGGGGGCTGGCAGCATGCACGGCCAGACACAGCAAGTGGGGAAAAGGACATCCACTTGCAAATTTTGCATGGGCTCAGACAGCAGAAGAGACTTTGAAAATACCTTAGAGAGGCTTGTTGAAGCGAGGTTTTTCTTGCTTGGCTCCATTGACCAGATCGGGAATGTGCAACTGATAGCTTAAAGCACTAAAGTGATCAATTTCCCTTTGGATACATGATTAGGGACTTCTCCAAAAAGATAGAAGAAGACGGCTGGGATATTTTCTCCCAAGAAGAGCAGCAGTGCCAACGGGCAGGACTGCATCTACCAGGCTGACCTGCATTTCCCTGCATCCCGCAGCTGTGTCCTGCTCCTTCCCCCATGGCTCAGCCACCAGCTAAACCTGCCCCATCCACACCGAAACCACCTCCCCACGGCAATGAGCAGCAGTGCACTCAGGGACAGGGTTTCATCTCGCTCTCAGGGTAGAGGAGGGGAGCGGGAGGATGCACAGGAGGGGGTAACCCTGCCACTACTGAGTTTACCAGCCTTTTATGGTGCCTGATTTTTGTCATCTGCAAAGCTGTCAGCTGAAAACGTCAAATTAGTGCTGTTAGTCCACTGCATGGCTCTTATCTGCATCTCTCAGGATGGAAGACACTTCAGGATGATTATTGTTCCCCACTGCTCCTGAAATGAAATCGGCCCTCCCGGAGCGCTAAAAGGGAACCGAGAAATTGTTTGCCTGAATTTGCATGAAAAGCCTTGGAGATGTAATGAAAGGAGGTGACAGGCCCAGTGTCCCTTTCTGCCAGCTAAATGACTGAAGAAAAATTTTCCTTTGCATTTCTGCTTCATTTTAGGGCCTTGATTCCCTCTTCTGCCCGTTTCTCTCACCTGCCCCTGAGCATCCACCTGCCCCGTGACTGCCATTGGGGCTGCCTGCTTTGGAGCCTGGATGATATTTTGCCACCTGAGAAAGGATGGTCTGTCCCTCACAGAGACATGGACCCTATTCCCATCACTACAACAATGACTGTGTGCCCAAGGGCCAGCTCTCCCACCCCAGGGGCAAAGTGGGATCCCCCCTGTTTTGGGACACCCTGTGCTGCTGTCGCTTTTCCCCAATTTAGGAAGTCCTGTACACTGGAAAGGGTTGCAGTGACACAAATTCAAGTCCCAGGCACTCCATCATTGCAGCTTGATATTTTCCTTTTGATCCACTCATTTGGCTGCAATTAAGCAAGGCTAACATGGTTTCATGGGACAGACAGACAGCTGTGTGCTTACCAGGCTCCTCCTGATTGCCATGGGATCGTCAACCCAAACCTGCAACACCCTGTATGGGGCAGGAGCTTAATGATGGGGCTTTGCTGGTGAAGAACCCACAGCATCAAGGCAGGCACTGCTGAGAAGAGGTGCCTTACTGGGCTGACTTTGCAACATTTTGGCAGTCAGATCCTGCAATGCACAAATGGGACTCCAGATAAGTCCCGCTTCACCCAAGCGTGCTTGTATGTGTGTGTGTGTGTGCTTCCCCAAGCTGGGCAGCAGGCAGGCTATGCAGGCAGCTGGCTCAGGGTGAGCTGCAGCTGGCTTCCAGCAGTGAATTTGCTCACAAGTTGTATTTTGTGAAATTGCTAATTCCCACCAGGCCTGTGGTGTTTGCTGCCTTCCTCCAGCACCAGTTATCCCCGGCTCGCAGCTCTCCTTCAGAAAGGAAGCACCTTTCTAGATTTCACACTTGCGGAGAAGGTCTGGAAATCATGATGCAAACAAGCCCAAAAGCTCAGAAACATGAAGGCAAATACCGAGATCACAGAAAATGTGATTAAAACATAGAAACTCATGATCTGTTTAGTTTAGGTCTGAGAGAGGAGACAAGATGCTCTGCCTCACTTTGTCAGGGTGGTGCTGGGCCATCTCCTCCCTGGCAATTGTGGATGCTGCTTTTGGAAAGTCCAGCCCCATTGGCTCCTCTGTTCTCAAAAAACTTCACCCCACATGGGTCTTCCCTCTCTTGCCTCCCCAAAGGGCTGCTCGAGCACCAGCACAAGCCCTCTGCATGAGTGCAAATGCCTCCAGCTGGAGGTACAGGGACCTTAATCCACTTTTTTTCTTTTGTAATCCATACACAGGGAAACATTCCAGAGGCAGGACCAGCTTCTGCTGGGATCACTTCTTCAGTCTCGACTTTTATCCCTAAGCTGATTCCTGCAACTGTCCTTGTGCAGCATCTTCTGCTGCCAATTACCCAGCACAGGGCTCACAGATCGCAGCCCATCTAATAAGAAAAGGCTGTTCCCCCGCGCCAATGCCAGTGATGAAGGGCAAGGGGAGGGAGAGCGAAAGAGCTGGCAAGCTGTGCAAGCACCCACTGTGTCAGAGAGGGAGGTTCAAAGCAGTAATAACTCATTGCCTGGAGTTTTCTTCCCCTCTCATCATCGAGAGGAGGCAGACATAAGCCCCTGCTCAGCAGATGGGTGGAAACGGCCATTTCAAAGATGGAGACTCCAGCAGCGAGCCCCAAAACTCGCTCTGGGGCAATGCTTGGGGCACAGGCACTTCATGAGCAATTAGCTCCTGCTTGCCGGGTCAGTCCCACAGGACCTGCTCCCTCGCCACCTTGCCATGGCCTCAAAACTCACTTTCTTCTTGATTGGTAAATTGGTCCCAGCTGTGCCCAGCCTCAGGGCCACTGGAGCTGCTGTCACCTGGCTGAACAGAGCAGACATCCTCAGGTTCACATGGCAATGCTTCTGGGCCCCAGAAACCCAAGTTTTGGGGCACTGTGGTTTAATTAGCACAGCGGGAGGGGGTTGAGAGATCAGCCCAGGTAACGAGCGCAGGTGGGGAGGGATGAGTGTGTGATGCTCTGCCTGTTGCAATTAATTTTCTCTGCTTTAGTGGCAGGCTCAGGAGAAGGCAGGAGAGCTGGCTGCTGCTGCCAGCTGCAGCAGGGCTTTGGAGGGCAATGTGACAGTATGGCACGTGGAGGATGCAGATCTGCCCTGCCGTGGGGCAGTGCTCAGAGTGTTTAATCCCGGCACCTTGCTGGCTGCAGCTTTGCAAGGGACCCAGCCAGGTCTGCCAGCCCACAAACATTCCCATTTCCCCATCACCCTGCCTGGCTGGTATTTTTGCCTCAACCTCCACATTGGTTTGGGGAGCTCTAGAAGGGCTTTAAAGCACAGTGGCACCCCCCTGGCCCCAGGGGTAGTTTTGCAGGGCTGGCCTGTGGATGCATCGTGGCAGTGAGAGGGATGGGTAAGCACTCGCATTGCAATGTGCCATTCCTGGGGAAGCGATTCCTGTCCACAGCTGGGCTCTGGGTGATGAAACATGATGGAGCAGCCAGCAAGTGCTGGGGCATCCTTGTGGGAGGAGAGCCGATACAGGGCTCCCACCATGGGGACCCTGTGGGACATCACCATGTCCATCACTCTCCCACACCCTGACACATGTGCCCCAGCCTCAGCAGAGCAGCACCATCCCCTTCCCAGCCGGACATCTCCCGGGTACAACACAGGCAGCATCTGCAGCAAACACAAGGTCCCACAGGGTGTCTCCTCCAGTTCTGTGCCTGCTTTTTGACTCCCTGCAACAGCTTTTGCCTCCCCTTGCAGGGACCAGGAGCCCACGGCCCATCTGTGCCGGCAGGATCCCACCCCACGCAGGGTCACAGGCAGGCTGCGGAGCATCTGCACATGGGAGAAAATACAACCAGAGTCACACAAGTGTCTTCACGCCACTTCTTAGAGAAACCGTGCTGACACATTCTCCCTCTTCCCTATTTTTCCCACCTCCAGCAGCGCAGTGGGCGTTTTCTTGCTGCTTCACCTCCCACAGCCAAGCGAAGGTGGGATGTTGTGTAACGTGCGCCCTCAGGAAGGGAAACTGAGTCACAGAGTGGGGGGTCGGGGTCTGTCCCCCTGCTTTGCTGGCGGGGACAAGGGCGGTCAGTGAGCGAGCCCAGCTCGACTGGGGCTATGTGGCTGGAGGAGCCCCCTCCAAATTGGGGCTCAGGCACAGCGGGGTGCCTCCCTGCAGCAGACCTTGTTGCCATGGCAGGGAATAAACCTGCCTGGAGCGAGAGAGAGGAGAATGTGTAAACAGCCACTGCATCCCTGGGAAGACTCATACGCTGTGGCTGGCTGCGAGGGGAGAAAATCAGATGGAAAAATATATGGCTGGGAATTAGGAGGGACCTTTTGGAGTCAAACAGAGGGACCAAAAAGTCTGGCTACAGAGTCAGAGAAGGAAACGATTAAAGCTCTTGTGGTTCAGTGGTGAAATGAAAGCAGCAATTACAGTGGGAAAATGCATATATAGCCAAGGAAAACTAGATAGCAGTCGTTATGTTATGGAAGATGAGAAATGTTAAGAATGCAGAAAGCAAGATGAAAATGCCAGGGAAAAAACATGCCTGGAAGGACTAAGGGCAATAAGAAAGGAGTTTTTTAAATTATCTTTTTATTATTACAGACAAATGCTTAATAGAGATGGCAAAATTGCTAATGATGATACATAACAGGCAGAAACAGGCAGCAAATATTTCCGTTTGGTATTTGGAAATGAGCAGCTATATTTGTCTCACATCGGGCTGCTGAAGCGCTTTCTAGTTCATTAATGATGTGGCCTTATTAAATATCATCTGCCAGGAATAAACACTGGAGAAGCGGTAGGCCAGGGTGCCTCGGCTCCATGCCCTGCCTGAGCTGTGGTCCTGGAGCGAAGCCTGGAGCGGGGGATGCTGCAGGAGGTAAAGGGGGCAGTAAAGGTGAGTCAGTTCCCGGAGAGGGTATATGGGATGACCCGGATCAGTGCTGCCTGCTCAGCCTGGCTTTAATCCTAGGCAAAATGAAAAAGAAGCTGATGTAAGATTCAATTAATAAAGAATTAAAGGATAGAAATCTAATTAATGCCAGTCCACGTGGTTTATGGAAAAATGGAAAACAACATCTTGTCAAACAAAGCTGGTTCGTTCCATGATGGGGTGATGAGTTGGGTTAGCAGAAGCGACCACGAACTGCACCAATACAGGCTTTGCAGGGCCCCGGCTCTGAACTGGAGGATGTCCTGGTCACCCCAAAACAATGCCTGTTAGCAAAAGGCACGTGGCCAGGATGAAATATGGGCTCCGAGCAGCTCACAGCACTGCAAGGACCCTTGCACTGCACAGCCCTGGCTCACCTGGGCTCCTGGCCCCGCTGGCAACTTGTGGCTGTGGCATGGAGGACAGAGGAGGTGACGTGCAGAGGGACCACTGCTCTGCCAGCCCGTAAACTCTTAAATGTTGGAGTTTCCCGTGTTAACTGAGGCAGAAGACGACCCTTGGCAGCTGTCTCACCTGGGAGGAGGTACACTTGCTGTCCCCCTTGACAATCTGTGAGCCGAAATGACCTCTGCTCGGCTCCTGCTCTTTGCACAGTCAGCCCACCAGCTCATTTCTCCCTTTTTCTTTTTTTCATTATTCCCTTATTGCTTTCACCTTGATTTCTTTTCTCCCCTTTGGTGTAATCAGTAGCTTCTTGGGGTCAGATTTTGAAGGCAAACTAAACACTGTGGGTGCCCATCCCAGGGGAAGGGGCTGCGTGTTTATCGAGGCCAGAAGGATGCTTCCCCACACTTGCTGGGGTGCACAGGAGGATTCTGGGGGCTGGAGGGGAGTGCTCCCTCTCTGCATGTGGAGCTGGTGTGCAAATGGGTGCTGTCTGCAGGGATGAGAGCTGTGACACTGGTGGCAGAGACGTCTGTCCACGAGCAGCCACTGTCCCTGACCCACCAGCACACACACAGCCAAATTGCAGACCCGCAGACGAGGCACAGCGAAGGGGACAGGCATCTGTGTCATGTCCAGTAGTGCCACGCACATCTGGTAATCGGCTCAGAAATTTAATCCCGTAGCTGGGCTGCTCACTCACCCCCAGCACAGTGTGAAGGTGCACAGGGTGCTGGTGGGCACCGCGTGGGCATTGCTCACACACCTCCTCCATGGGTGGGGGTTTACCAGGGTCTGCACATTTCTGGCATGTAGCACATCACTCTGCTTTTGCTCCGGAGGGGGAATTATCCTTACAGGAAAATATAAAGATGTGCTACATTGGCTGGTCCCAATGCAGCTGGCGCATCACCTCGAGGTGCAGCACCAGAGGGGGACTGTGAGAGCTGCTTGCAGGGCAGTGCAGGCTAGAAAAGTCCCTTTGCCAGTGGGAATGGAATGGAGAGAATAGCTTCTGTTCAAGGCACGTGACCAGAGGGGAAGAGGGAAACATTGCGGAGGTCTCAGCACATGCGGGAGCACCCTGGCACCATGACACCAGCCGGCTGTGAGCCCCTGCAAGGCCTGTCCCCACATGGCTGTCCCCTCCCCAGGGACTGCATCCCCAGGTGGGGAGCACAGAGGTACATCCCCATTGGTTTCATCTGCGCTCCGAGGCTCAGCCTGTTTCAGCCTTTCCTGACACTGGATCATTTACAATGCCCAGGAGGCAAATACAATGAGTCATTATTATTAGTTAATGAAGCATCCAAGCACTAAACCCACAGTCTGCCGAACGGATAAAGAGCTCAGGCTGAATCCGATTTACCACGCATCTCGCTGGCTCCTCTGGCAGCGATGGAGCCTGCCGCAGCCCCCTGGCCCCTTTTCTGCTGCTGCTGCAGATGCAGGCAGCAGCCAGGCGCTGGCAGGGAGCGGGGCTCGGAGCATCCCTCCTGCTGCCAGAGCTGGCTGTTCCCGCTGTGTCACCTCGCAGACCAGAAACCACCAGTAAGGCACTGGTATCTCCCCTCCTGCAGTGTCAAGGGCTTGGAGGGGCAAAGCCCTGACACAGCACCAGCTTCGAAGCCACTGGCTTCTAAGCACGAGCTTCAAAGCCACTGACCCCGGGGGATGAAGTACCCCACTCTGCATTTTGAGCCTGCACTAAGGGAGCCAGGGGGGATAGGGGCAGGGGGAGGCACAAAGGACATGGCATGTCCTTGGCCAGTAGCACAGATAATGCAGAATCTCTCAGGCTGCATCTCCCTTCCCAGAAGGGTGAATATTTGATAACAAATTACTTTGAAGATAATCCACTTAATCCTTTGCCATGTCTCCAGGTTTCACTGTAATTAAAGTGTGATTAATTTTCTAAAGAAAAGCTAAAACCCTATGCCTCTACTTACACCCTCTCCCCAGGGTGCACAAGATGGGCTCAGCCCTGTGACAGGGACGATAGTGTCCTGCCGAGCTTGCTGTCGGTGGCCAAGCAAAGCCCGGAATTGGACCCACACACGCCCTGCATGGCTCAAACCACCAAGCCTGGAGCAAGGACATAAAAGCCAGACATGCCTCAGGCACCAGGAAGGTCTGACACAGGCATGCAGCCCCCGGGAGCTGCTCACCCAGATGTGTCCCTGGACTGGGAAGGGGCTTTTGACCCCATGTCATCTCCCCCCAAAGTCTTCCCCCAGACCCTCACCTCTCTTAGCTCTTGTGCCCTGCCCAGAGCAGCCGATGTCCCACTGGTGTCCCAATTTTAGGGCTAGGGTCTGCAGAGCTCGTAGGATGCCCACCCTGTGCTCTTCTGCATCTCCCAAGGGCTGGTGCAGCTCCACACTGGGAGCTTCAGGTGCTCATCCCTTTAACCCCCACCTTCATAGAGGCAAAAATGTATTATAGTGGTTTTGCTCATGGCAGAGAGCTGCCGGTGCAGAGCAGGCATGGGCTGGGGAGTGGTGCAGAGGGGAGGTGCACGGGCTGTGCCCTGCTGATGGAGCGGGATCACCTTTCCATTCCCCGAGTGCCAAACCCAGGGTTGACTCAGTTGATCAAAAATAGAGTGTGAGGGGAGGTGTGAAAGCTGGCAAAAAAAAAAAGGAAAAAGGGAGAAAAAGAAAGAAAACCCAACCAACCTGACTAAGGCAATCTGCATCCGCCTCTGCCTCCCCCAAGGTCCCAGAGCCCAGGGAGGGGGGACCCAGCTCGTGTCGGGGTATTTCAGAGCTGAGCAATACCTCTGGGGAGCTGTGCTGACATCTCCCTGAAGGTCCCAGCCATGGCAGCGCTGGTCCCCACGGGGCTGGTGGCAGCTCTGACTCAATGTCACACCTCGCAGTGCACCAGGAGGGGAGCTGAGGGGTGGGAATGCGGGTGCTGGCAGCAGGTGATGCCATTGGAAGTAGATGTCAGGACCCTCCCTCTGCTCCTTGCTTCCCAGCATGGCTCTCAGGGACTCAGACACTCAAAGACATCACGAGGTGCATCCCTCGCACCCAGCTATGTCCCTTGTCCCAGAGCTGTTTGCAGCAAAACCAGATTGGATTTTCTGGCTCCAAAGAGCCAGAAAATTTTCTGGTCAGTGTTGAGTGGAGTGACCCAGGAAGCCCCAGCTTTCCTATGGACCACTGCTGCCCCAGATTCGGGCAGTGTCCCTGGGGCAGCACGGGCTGAGCTTGCCCCAGCCCCATGTGGGCCCCGTGGGCCCGCTGTCCCCTGCCACTGGGGCGGAGCAGAGGAGAGGACAGAGGCAGCCCTCGCTGCTGGCATTTAAATATTCCCCTTCCCTCATGGCTGAGCAGCCTTCCTGGACAGAAGGATGGACCTTGCTGCATGCAACTCTGACTTTTGGTCTTGCATGACCAGTGTCACCACCTTGCTGTCCCCAGGGAATTACCCAGGAGTGAGCCAACTCCCTTCCACCCAAGTTTCGAGGCTGGACACCCTGAAGAGTTCCCAGCTCCAGCACAGGCCAAGAGGAGACAGCCAAGCAGCCAGGGTAATAAAGCTGCAGGGGGGGTTTGATGGGAGCTGCCCCTGCTTGGGGACATTGCAGCACATTGCAGGCATGAAGCCACCACCCCTGGTGCCAGGTGAGCCGAGCTGTCTGTGCCAGCCAGGGGAACGTTAATGTTCTTTGCCCACATCTGATGAGGATGTGAATCCTGGCTAAAATTAACACAATGCCTACACTGCACCAGTCCTGGCAGAGGTTTCCTGATTATCTGTCCTGGGACAGTTGTGTCTTCAGGTCAACCCTGTTAGGAGAAGCTTTGGAGGTCAGGACTGTTCGTTGTAGAGTAAAACCCGCCCGAGCGCAGAGAGCGTGGGAGAGCAGCAAAGAGCCGTGCTTATCAGATAGTTCAGCCCAGATTCAGCTCTAAGGACGCAGATGAAGCTGCATTATTCAGAACATCAGGTTTTGCTATTGAATCCCAATAGCCAGCCAGCACTTTTGAAGCAGCAAACAGAGCAGGCACCTCACTGCAAGTCGGGATGCTGCCCTGGAGCCGCTTCTGCAACAGGCACATGTGCACAGGTGTGAAAATTTGCGGAAGAGGGGGAGCCACTTGGCGAAGGCGGCCGAATTGTCAATAGAAAAAGAGTTACACTGCTGAAGGATCAGGTATTCAACAGAGATGGCAGCTTCATTGCTGGGATGAATCAAAGAGCCATGTCTGCCCGTGGCGGCGGGACTCTGCCCGCATGGTGGGCGGAGGCTGTGCAGCTGTTGGGGTACATGCTACTGGAAGCCATCAGCGTGATGCTGTGCTCTAAGAGCAGGGAGTTTTTCCAATAAAATACCACTAGCTTTTGCATCATGAGGTCTGGGGTTTTCATTAAATTATAATGTTAAGGAATAAAACTCAGCACATTCCTGGTTTTTCTCTTGCAGGTATTCAGCACAGTGCTGTCTGCAAGGTAAGCAAGCTCTGCTCTGCGTACTTTGCTTTCGCTGTACCCCAGGGTAGCCCTGAGGAAGGGAAGAAACAATCGCTTTCATAAGCCTTCCTCCCTTCCTCTTTCCTCCTCCTCTTCCCCCCATTGAATTCAGATTCCCAAACAAAACCAGGCAAAGAAACTCCCACAATGGTCACCGACAGAGCCCACTCCCTTCACCTGGCTGCAGCAAGAAGCTGTATTTTAGGAGCATCCTGCTGGGCTTTCTGCATTTCTTTCTCCCCTTACAGTGCCTGGACAAGCCATATTGCAAAAGACCAGGGGAAAAGGGGTTGAAATCACCCGTCTGCCTTGACCAGCACCTCCAAAAGCCACTCAGCAGCGCAGGAACCCCAAAGGCCCTTCTCTGGCTCCATGCCCTGGCCAGCAGTGACACGCAGGGGACAGGCTGAGCATCCACGCTGATCCCCCCCGAGGGCTGTGACCACACTGAGGCACGTGGGGGTCCACCGGGGCAATGCCAGCAGGCGAGTTTTGTATTTATTTCCCTTGAAAACATCTCCTTAACAGGCACTAAACATTATGCTTAAGTGACAACGAATTACACATTTTATTTAAGAGCAGGCACAAGGAACAGTGTAATTCCCTATAGACTAATGGTGCATTTCTCCTCACAGACAGCCAATTAAATATTTAATCAGCACAATAGCCGGTTAAGTATTGTATATGGGCATAAATACAACCCAATACATTTCCACGCCACATTAAGCTGAAGCTTGTAGACACTTGTCTCCCCAGCATCAGGCATGACAGCTTGGTCAATGCATCCTTCAAAAGAAGATTCTATTTATTTTCTGTCATGTTAAGTAGGCATCATTTCTACCCTGTCCCAGCCAAGTATATTAACTCTTCAGCAGCACCATATGAATAATCTGCATCAAATTGTGCATTAGGGGAAGATTGCCACCTTCCTGTTCAGCAGCTATCTGTGAGCTGACTGCAAATTTCCACGAATAATTTCTCTTTGGGTCACATCCTGGAGCTGCAGCAGCGGCTGGAGGGCCATTGCTCTCCATGCTTCTCAGATGCTTTAGAAGAGATGGAAGATTCAGCAATTAAAGACACAAGTTAGAGAAAAAGGGGAAAGAAAAGAATTCTGCTTCTCCTCATTTAAAGGAGAGGGCTGAGGTTAAAAAGACATTAAATACTAGGTTTTCAGACAGGGCATTGCCACAGGGAAGGAGGGAGGAACGGGGCTTACAGCACCCTCCAGGGACGCACCGGAGCACTCAGCACGGGCTCTTGGTGAAGGTGCAGCATGGGCTGTGGCTATGGGCACAAGTGGGGTTTCCTGTGGGCAAGCAGAGCCTGCCCCAAAGGAGGGCAGTGCTGGATCCATCAGTGCAGGGCTATGCCCAATGCAGTGTACAGAGAGAAACATTCATTCCCTTTTCCCACCATCTAAGAGATGTATTCATTTCACGAGTGTCTTCTTTTGGGTTTGATTTCTCTTCAGCTTTCTTTCAGTCTCCACTTCCCAAGCTTTCATCAGCTCAATTATAACTGTAAGAATAAATCTATTTACGGTGCATTGTTGCAAAATGAATCAGTAAACCCAAAGCAAACACAAGGCCAAATCCTCAACAACTCAAGCGGGCGGCTTTGTGTCGGCTGCAGCGCTTGCTGCCTCCCGCATCCCCCCTGCATTTCTCAGGTAAGTGCTGTTTGCAAACACAAGGGTTCTTCCCAGTACAGAAAGGTAAGCATGATGGATTATTGACAGCTGATTTTCTTTTCTGGCTTCTGAGCAACTTCAGATATGAGTCAAAACCCTTTTCTCAGTTCTGCAAGTCATGGTGATTGGCGCTGGTAAAGTAACGAGAACAACATGAACCACTGCTTGTGGAGATAAGCTACTCTTGGAAAAGGGGTCTTTGCTTGATTTCAAGAGAAGCACATAACACAGGACGTGCCTCGATACAGCACCTAAACACAGCAGAGACCGAGCAAGAACGGGATGCAGTGTTAGACAGCACCTTCCCTGCTCAAAGCATTTCTAGGGCTTTGCAAAGCACCGAGCTAGCAGAACACAGGCAGGGAGAAGCACATGCCAATCTGCCCTGCGCTAGGATGGAGCTCCCAAACACCAGGGATCATTTAACTAGAGAGGCACCAGGGTAAATCCTGCAAAATGTTGCTGTAGAAAGGCTTTTCAAGGTTTGTGAGCCACCCTTTGGAGAGCTAGAAACTGTGAAAAGGTGATGCGTAGAGAAAGATCAAACCACGGGAGGGACACCAGGTTTTGGTTAATTTTATTTATCTATAGAACAGTTTCTATAGAAATGTGTTACGTTGCATAAAGGTTTTGGGAAAGCGAAGGCTGTGTGGCTCACTGGACACCGATGAACAGACTGGGCACCCCGGCACTGTCCTGGCCCATGACCAGTGCTGATGGGCTTGGCTGGGCTGAGCAGGTTCACATCTTCCCAGTGGCCTGTGGTGGCCAGCCGGGGCCATGATAATGAGCTTCATGACCTCACAGTGCTTTAATCTAACATGTTATTTCATCCTAGGCCAGGCCATGAGCATGCTTTTGCTGATTACATCACCTCAGCTGAAGCACAGTGAGGCTTTAAGCCCCATGAATGCCCTCAGTTATGTGCCTGTTGCCCTAATTACAACCTGAATTTCATCAAAGGTTAATTTGATCCTAGAAAAGTGGAGTGACAGAGCCAGGAATCTGTCTCCAAGTATGCCCAGCCACCCCCATCAGCTTCCTACTAATAAATCTCCTCCCATTAGGAAACAACAGGCAAGTGCTAAGGGTGATTTCCACTTTTCTATCTCTGTTGCTCTTAGCTCAATCTCTGCAACAGCTGCCAGGCACCATAAATCACCGAGCACAATCCTGGAGCTGGGGATCACTGTCTTGTAAAACAAATATCGTCCAGATTTTGTAGCGTTTGATGCTGGTTACAAACTGTTGGTTGTTGAGTTCTTCCTCCTCTCTTCCATTTATTTCCCAGGCCCATGTCTCTGCTACTCCTTGTCTGCTATATATCTCCTGTTTATTGTTATTTCTTTCCCCCCTTTGTTTTAATAACTCTTTTACTGTGGATTCTTGTAAAAACAGCTGCTCTAGCCAGTAAAAAAAAAAAATAGAATTTCTGGAAACAGATGCCCTGGCATTGCTTCAGCTGTAATCTGCTAGATTTATAATTCCTCTTCGGTTCAATATTGATTCAGAATAAAGCAACTCAAAACACACTGGCAGCCCACAGCTTTTTGTAGTTGTCTTCTATCTTTCTCCTTCTCTGCCATGACATTTCTTTTCTCTTCAACCACACAACTAAAACGTACAGAGGAACAAACCAATGCGAGCTGATGAGAGACACCCAGGTGCCTGCAGAGCAGAGGGTTTATGTCTGGGGAAGCTCAAAGGAATGTTGTCAGGAGCTTTTTTATTGTTTTCATTTCTTTCCTCTTATCCAGCATTATCTACCTCCTCTCAGCATCCCCCCTTTAGTGACTCCCAGGCGTTTCAGGGACTTTCAGAGTCCCTGAGGCTCATATGGAGGTGGTGAGCAGCCCCAGGGCTGGGGCATGGTACCTGCCGTAGGATGCAGTTGTGGCCGTCCCCCTCGGGTTCTGGGTGCGGGAGCCTGGGGACCAGGCACCGCGGCTCCTTCTCAGCCTGTCTGCCACTGAACTGCTGCGCAGGGCTTAGCAAGTCCCTTGACACCATGTAGAAATGGAAAAGATATAATTTCCCTTTGCTAAAGTACCTCAAGAGCCCTCAAAGACAGGCAGGAGAAAGCTATTAGCACACTTATTTCAGGCCTATAAAAAAAAAAAAAACATTTAGGATGGATTTATTAAATATACAGTTTATATCCCCACTGGCAAGCACAGGCACCAGGAGTCCCTGAAGCCCTCCTGTAAGTGGCTCAAGGGCCACACCATCCATCCACCAGCATACAGATTTCTTCTGACTTACCCTGTGCCAATGAGACTGTACCTAAGTCAGAGCAGAAGGCTTGTTCGGAGCGTAAAAGAGGAATCTGCTCCTTTGAACATTTTCGTGCACGTCAGATGGTGCCACCTCTCTCAGTTTCTCTCAGGGCTATTTGGTTTGAATGGTTGGGACTATTTATGCCTGACTCTTCCCTTCCAAGCCCAGTCCCCCCATGCTTCCTCCTGACAAAGGCTCTGCCAGCCCCACAAGCTGTGTCTTCCCGGCAGAGCTCTCATTTGGGTACCATAAATTAGTCTATTGATTTCTTCTTCAGCAGAGGAGGTAGATTGGGCTCTCTTTAGCTTGCAAAACCCCAGGTGGTCTCCAGTTATCATACCTCGCCCAGATACGGTACTGTCTGTACTCTGCAAGCTCAGCATAGCCCTTTGGGTTCTCCGTCGGGCTCACCCTTTGGTTCTCCCTGCCCCTCCAGCTGCCTTCGCCCCTAAGGAGATGGGATCAGCTCAAGGGCAGCACACAAAGCCCAGCAGCCACACATCTCTATGCCTACCTAACACCAGGCACTAAGAGGCACAAGTTTAGGAAGTGGAAGTAAAGGGTCAGTCCTACGATAGGGTGAGAAACATTGCTTCTAGCAGATCTGCACTGCTGCAGGGCATTTGATTTGGGGAAACAAGCTCCAGCCCTCCCAATCAACAGTCAGGCTGGCTGCCTCAGTTGGGCAAGAAGTTCACCCATTTCCCAGGCTCTGCCACGTGTCAGCCTGGGGCTGGGAAACCCTCAAGCGGTCATTTACATCGCTGCACCTGGGACAACAGAGATGCTCCTAGAGATGCTGTCTGCCCGTGCACTGAGGTGTCCTGTCCTCCTGCAGCATGGGACCCCGTGGTGGGGTGGGTGATTTTTCCAGGCGGGATGGGAAGGATCATGGTTTTAGCAAGCTCAAAAGCTATCTTTGACATGATGGTCAACCCGGAATATGTGCTACCCAGAGGAAAATGTTATAGGTAGGGGTGACTTTCTCTACCAAGAGTCCCCGTGGCCCCTAGCCGGATGTTAGACAGAGCCTGCTGTAACCAGACAGCCAAAGTCTCCTGCTCTCTGCCCTGTTTGCAGCTCAGCAGAGCACATTGGTGATCCTGGAAAGCCATCAGAGAACAGCAACAGTGAAATAACTGAGTAGTCCCCACAAAGCATCTCAGGGGGCATAGGTGGTTGTGGGTCTGGGGGTGCACTGGTGCATCAGCACATCTTGTTGTGTGACACCAGGAATGCCTTCTGGCTCTGTACTCAACTTGCAACAGCAGCAGTGAGTTTTGCAGCCTTAGTGTATCACATTTTCTTCGTCATCCCTTCCCATAGGAACAGCACCAGGATCGAGCCCATACATGAGGTCTGCCAGGCTCAGAGATGGGGGAGAGCTGGGGTCCATCACCTGCCTGAGGTTTGACGCAGCGTCCTTGAAATCTGCTTGTCCAAAATCACGGGGTTTAACAAATTGGCAGTCTCCAAGGGGAAAAAAAATAATGTTCTGTTGAAGCATTTCCAACCAGCTCTGTGGTCACCATATTTTTCTTCCAAGAAATGATGCGTTGGCAGAGATATACACCCCATGCATGGTCCTCTGGGGTGGCCCCTCTCTCCTGCATCTCTCCCTCCTCTCCGACTCATTTCCATTGTTATTCCCTGCTGCGATCTGTTACAGTTGCTCCGGTGGTTAGTTGCTCCAACAGTCAGCATTTCCAGGAATGTGCAAGCTGGCAGCCTTTCCTACACGGTCCCCGATGCCAGTGGCAGGGACCAGCCCCATCCCAGCCCGGGGAGGGATGGGGTCCCATGGGGCACGGGGCAGTGCGATGAGGGCTTGCCTGCCCTGGCAGCTGCTGTCCCAGGAGCTGTCAGACCCACTGCCAACTGACCTGGTGTTGTCCTAATTTGATTATTTGTTGGCTGCCTTCAGGGTGCTGGTGGATGATGTATTCAGCCAGGACATGTACAGGGGTTCATGACAAAGATTCACCAGGCTTATTGCATACCCCGTTAGACACAGTTACGAGAGCAAATTGCTCTGACTCAGCTCTCTAGCAAGATTTGCAGTTGTGCTGCTCTTTCTCGGTCTGTCTTTATTTCTGGGAGGGAAGAGGGAGCTGGACATGACAGTGGCTGGAGAAGCTGTCCATGTAAGTCCATAGGATAGTCCACATTGCTGTAATCCCTGTGTGAGGAGCAGGGAAACATGATTTCCCAGCTGAGAGCATCTCTCCTCCGGCACTGGGCACATTTACTCTGTGTTCATGAGGTCCTGCTCTGTTGGCAGTGAGTAAAACACCTTCCAGACGAAGGAAGGGCAGATCTCTTCAGCTCTGTGTCGGCAGAAGCGAGCACTGCTGGGCTCTGCTGGGAGCTGGCAGGGACCCAGGGCCACTCTCAAACCTTGATAAATCACAGCAATTCTTCTCCCCTTCTCAAACAGTCCAGAAGCAAAGCAAGACACTGCTCTCTGAACTCTGGTTCACCTGGTTCCTCCCTCACTCGCTCTCCTGGGCAAAGCCACGCGTCAGCTCCAGGCTGAAATCTGGGACTCCCAGAACTGACCTTTTTTCCTTAAAGTTTCCAACAAATTAAGCAAGCAAGCACCATTTATCTGCAGCTGGCCATGCTTGGGCACAGCAGACCATAAACGCCTCCCCTTTGCCTCTGCCTTGATAATGGGAGGACCCATGATACCACCACTCCGACCCCAGCCTGCCATGACGGTGGCCACACAGCTCAGGCCAAGGGACTTTTGTGGCTGTTATTTCCCCTCTGCTGCCTCTCTGTGATACAGGCAGGGCTCAGCCTCAGGTCTCCCTGGGAGGATGAACTTTCCTGACTCCTCTGAAGCTTTTAGGTATGCTTCCCAGGAGGGAGAATCTGGGGGAACCCCATGGGAAGTGCTTTGTCTTGCAGTGCCACATACTACAAGATGATGTTTATTAGCACACTCGAAGAAGCTGCTAGTTATCTTTCATCCTGCTGTATACGCTGGGAATAAGGCAGAAACTTCCATACAGTGCCTTGCTCAATAGGCTCGGGTCTTTACCATGGGGTCCTCTGGGCTGCTGAATTACAAATTAACCATGGGGCTGCTCAATTATGAATCCTCAGCAATAGCAACAGCGATGTGATATGACAACCGTAGCCTGGGATGTCTCTGGTGTCTCATGTCAGCCCTGCAGACTCACCTTCTAAGCAACACAGGTATGGGACACAGTTTTGCTTCCCAGGCTTCCTCCAAAGGCAGCACCATCCCTCCTCCCTTCCTACCCCCACCTCAGCCCAATGCTGGTGCCTCCATGTCCTCCTCCCTGCAGAAGGAGCCCGGGGAGCACAGGCAGATTGCCAGCACTGAGAGCTTGTCACAGCGAGTTTTCCTGATGGTCCCAGGTTAATCACCACCTCTCATGCATGCAGCCACTTAAGGTTGTTCTTCACTGCCCCAGGAGGCTGGTGACCAGCTGGGCTGCCTCACAGGGCAGGAGGAGAGGAAGGAGGAGGAGGAGGGTGGGAGGGATGGACTGCAGACTGCAAGGGGAGGAGAAGGAAGGACATTTGGGACCTTCAGGACAAGGGCAGCATTCTGCAGGCTGAGCTTCAGCTCTCCAAGTGCAAACCTCTGGTCCAAGCAAGTCACTGCAGCATCTTCTGTAGTCAAAGAAGGGAAAAACTCCTCCAAAGGAGCATCTGCCTGTTAGAAATGCCTGTCAGGATGGGGCCTTCCGGAGAGGTGACTGCCTCTTCATTGACCTCTGGGTAGTCCATGTGTACTTCCATATATTAGAGTTAAAGAATAATGGGATTTGGGTTGAACTACAAGGTTCAGCTGATAGGAAGGGAGCTGTACAATTCCTTACACAATGTCTTTGTGTGTTTTGGAGGGCAGAAGTGTTATCAGACTCTGAAGCAATCTGTGATATTGACAGAAAGAACCCTGGGGACACTAGGCAGGAGAAGGGAAACGTGAGGGTATCCAAGCCTTCAGCTTTACGCTATGAATTCATCTCTAAAAGGTAAAAAACTGGGAAAATACACCAAGTGGCTGAGCAACTCCACCACTGACTGGAACCATGCAGCAGCCTGGAGCTGTGAAGTTCCTTGAAGATGTGGAGGGCAATGGCCTGAGCAGCAAGCTCCCATTGGCACAGAGCTCTCGGCTCTCCCGGTGTGTCACCACAGGTCAGCACCGCAATGCCAGCAGGCGCCTGCCCTCCCAATCTCCTCCTCTTGTCTCATCCCACACCACGTCTGCCTTGCTTTTCTGCTTCTCAAATGCTGTTTTTTCCGCCTTTCTTTTTAGAGATGGAAAATAAAGGACAAAGGACCTGGTTTCCTTCTGGCTCTTGAACACAAGAGCCCTTGGAGAAGACCTATTTTAAGAAAGGAGAACCTTCCCCCTGCTGAAAAAGCGGCTCAGCAAGGGCAGGCTCAGTGCCGTGCCCTCCAGTTGGGCACTTGAGACACCTGCTAGCAGCCACTTCAGCCGCCAAATGCTCATCTGGCAGTGGCAGAAATCAATGTCTGCAAGATGTGCTTCAGCAGGATTCATGGGGAAGGTGGGGACATTCATGTCCTGGGGAGAAGCCCCCGCCACACACCCCCTGCACTGGCTCACTGCTTGGGCAGCAGCAACGCCACCTTCTCCACGGGGCTGAAGTAGCAGGAGGTTCCCATGAGAAGGGCTGCCCAGGCCCCCCTTGCTGACAGCAGTCATTTTTTTTTCAGTATGAAAAATCCTGAAGCTGATTTTATGTCAGATGCAGAAGGCAGGGCAGGATCCCGCTGAGGCCATTTGGTGCATCTCATTTTGTGCTTAGCCCCAGGCTTGTGCTCCGGTGACACCTCTTACCTTGGAAAGCCCTGGCATGCCCGCTCCAGCCCTGCCTGGCAGGTCATTCCCTGCGTTTTTGATTCTCCACTTGGGAAGGTGCTTCTTGACATCTATTCTGAATTTGATTCTCCTCTATTTAGATTTTATAGCCCTTGCTCCTCTCCCCTTGGTGGGGCTGAGTGCAGTAACTTGAGAAGATATTATCCGTATCGCTTAAGTTTTTATGCACTTTACTTAAATTTTCTCATAACCAGCTTTATTTTTCCCTTTTTCCTGGATATCTTCAGCAGTGCTGGGACTATTTTAGTGCTGGGTTAAGCATGTTTATTCTTCTTTCCCTTTTCCATAAAGTTATTTTTTAATGGTGTAAGCGGAGTTTATCACACTTAGGAAATAACCTGGTAAAGGAGAGCTTGAGCACATAAGTGTTCTTGATCCACTGCAGATCCACCCTGAAGAAGACCCCAAACCCAAATGATGCTCCTCTCATCCCAGAGTGCATCCAGCAAGCTGGCTGAAACCTGCTCCAGGTTTAGCTCAGTGATGCACAAACTACTCATGTTCATATAAAAGCTGCAAACCTCTCTTGAAATCAGCTTTATGTTGCTCTCATATATGGAGAACCTGCTTTAAGTTCCTCCTTGCTAAAACCATGTAAGCCCATGGCGAGCACATTTTGAAAGCTGGTACCTGTTCCAGGCACTAATGGCTGCTATGGGAAACAGTCAGAAAAGTGAGACTGAAGGCTAAGATGTTAAAAGCTGCCTTAATTATTAGAACGTGAGCTTCCAAATCCCTCGAGAAGCGCAGAAAATGTTGGCCTCAAAATTCACGGTGTGCTCAGAGAAGCAGGAGCCAGGAAGTTTTGGGGACATCTTGACTGCAGTCTGCCTGGCTGGCTCTGCCAGACTTGGAATCAGTCCGATTCATTGCAGCAGCTCTGAATTCAGAGCAGAGGGAGCAGACAAGGCTCATTGCCTATTCCAGCCAGAAAGACTGCAACAACAGTTGCGGCTTTAATTTTTTTTTAAATACAGTTACTTGAGTAGATGGCCAGGAATAGACCCTCTGTCTCCTCATCCCCAAACTGAGCCCCGCTGATAATTAAGTACAAACTATCAGGGCTGCTTTGGGAAAACAGTACTAGAGCTAAAGCAGCCTGATGTGGTTTTGTGCAAGGCTTTGCCTGGAGAATCAGGGTCCTTGCCAATCACCAAAGCCCAGAGGGGAGAGCAGGGACGGTTCAGTCACTGCAAAGTGCAGCAAGGGCTTTTTCTCCTCAACCACTAACGGTTCTGCCGGTTGGGCAGCCTGGCCTAGAGGCGGGCAAGGGATTCAGGTGACTCCTGGGGAAAAGCACATTCCTATGCAAAGCAAATCTCTGGATATGTTGGTGCAACTGTTTGCAGTGTGGAATGCATGAGGCTCACATCCCTCTTTGCTTCACACTCTGTTCCAGTATTTATCCTCCCAGCAAGCCATCACTGCCTCGTCCTCCAGGACTGTGCTTCAACTTAGACATCAGTAATTTCCCCTGCCGCAGGCGATCGGTGAAATTACCCACCTGATTTAAGGCCAGGGGAGTTAAGAGAGCGTTAACTCCGGGAAACTATTCCAACAGCTTGGCTGCTTTTACACATCTCCAGGCTGCAGACAGACCTGGCTGCTCCTTCCACCTTGCACCAGGCTGGAGGAGCGACCACTGGTGATGGCACTGCTTTCCAAGCAAGTCCCTGAGCATCCTCCACCAGCATCCAGCTTCAGCTGCCTTCTCCTGCTCCATGCTGCTGGGCTCTGTTTGTCCAAAGTAAATGCAGGCAGATTTCCCTGTTGATCACAGGGATTTTGCTTGCTCAGGTGGATCCACTGGGAACATCAGCATTTTTATTTTATTTATTTTTCTGCTAAAAGCTGTGCATTTGTCTGTCCTATGCAGATAAACCCCCTGGTCAGTCATGCCACAGATAACTCCCTACCTTGCTTCCCAGCCAGGGGACAAGTATTACTGGATGTTGGTGCTGTCTATCCATTCTTGGAAAGGTTGGGGAGAGGGTTGGATGCCCTCCTGCAGTGCCAGGGCTTGCAATTTCTTTTTAAAAGCCTGTAATCATCCTCACTTCTGTGAGTTATTGAAGCCTTTGCATTGTTTCACAGCATCTCAGTGCTGGCTGGAAGCAGTTCCAGGTTTTGGGGGAGCTCAGCAGGATTGCTATGGGGAGCCATGCTGGCAGGCACCCCCCTGCTGAGAAGCAAAGGAGGGCTGTGCTCCTGCCAACAGGTGAGCAGGTTCCTGGGCATTACTTTTTATTGGGAAAGAACAAGGGGGGAAAAAAAATCCCAACAAATCAATTCTGTTCTCATGAGGTTTGAGCTGGAAGGATAAAGAAATGCCATGGGAAAAAAAGTCCTGTTGTGACACAGCCACGGCTGAGATTCATCCATTTTTAAATATTTTTTTTTTTTCTCCTCCTGGTTAAAAATGAGATTTGCCGAAAAGAGAAAGCATCACCCAGCGTACAAACATCTATTGAAAAAACCACCCAAAGGATAAGTGGAGGAGTTGACTTTCGCTATGGGTGCAGCCATCTGACACAGGGCAAAGTGAGGACATGGAGACATGGACTGGAGTTTCCCACTCCATCCCCCGTAGTGGCAGCATGTACCTGCAGCATCCCTGAACCTGAGAAGAAAACCTAACAGGCTCTCTCATGGTGTTTTGTTCCTCATTTCCCCTTGCTATTAGAGGCAGATCTGTGTCATGGTTTAACCCCAGCCAGCAACTAAGCACCACAAAGCTGCTTGCTTACTCCTCCGCTGTGGGATGGGGGAGAGAATCAGAAGAGTAAAAGTGAGAAAACTTGTGGGTTGAGATAAGAAGAGTTTAAAATTGAAATAAAATAAAGTAAAATAGTAGTAGTAGTAGTAGTAGTAGTAGTAATAATATGCAAAGCAAATTATGTATGATACAATTGCTCACCACCCACCAACTGATGACCAGCCCATCCCTGAGCAGCAATCACTGCCCCCCGGCCAACTCCCCTCAGTTTATATACTGAGCATGACGTCACATGGTATGGAATATCCCTTTGGCCAATTCAGATCAGCTCTCTTGGGTGTGCCCCTTCCCAGCTTCTTGTGCACCTGGCAGAGTATGGGAAGCTGAAAAAATTCTTGACTAGTGTAAGCACTACCTAGCAACAACTAAAACATCAGTGTGTTATCAACATTATTCTCATACTAAATCCAAAGCACAGCATTGTACCAGCTACTAGGAGGAAAATTAACTTTATCCCAGCTGAAACCAGGACAATATGCCACCCCTCTGTCAGTATTTTCTCCCTCTAACCCATGCCATTAGGCTGGCACAGCAGCTGAGGGCACAGAAAGCTAGGTCTTGTGTTACTCATGCCCTCTCATCAGGAGAGAGGGGATCCCATAACTGTTCAGGTCTCTTGCAGGGATGCAAAAGACCCACTGCTTTCCATTACCCACCCCTGCAGGAGTCCCAAGGTCAGAATCCAGCCTTTCACATGAGTCAGTCCTTGCCCCGTGGAGCTGCAGCTGAAGGAGACCAGAAGGCAGGAGAGCACTGATTCCCTATGTCTTTGCCTTCTCATTTCCATGCTGTCATGCCATCTGTGGGCTTTATCCCAGGAACTCCTGTCACATCCACTCCCATTAGCATTTTGCAATGCTCTCTTGCCCTCTCCCAGCATCTGCTGACCAAGTCACTCTGGTCACCTCTGCTCCTCATCCTTCATCCAAGGCTTCATCACGCCACTACCCAATTTTGCTGCATTCTGCCCTGCAGCATCTCAGCACATGAGCTGCAAACCGGGCAACCCAGCTCGCTAGCAAAGAGTGCTTCCAAATGGGGATTGAGCTGTTCCTAATTTATCCCATATTTGTTTTGAAAAGGTGCCTTGGGAAGGTACACCATTTCCCTTTCCAGTTAGAGGCTTAACAGCCACATGCTCTCTTCTTTCCCAGAAACATAAATCCATGTTTATTTTGCATGTACCCAATTAATCCCCAAGGCATTGCATGCAAGAGGCCAAAATTAGAGCACCGTCTCCACCAAAACGCTTCAGGAGAAAGAGGAGAGGGAGAAATGCTGGACCCTTAATAGAAGAAACATCTATTTATTTGGGACCAAGGCAGCTTATGGGGTATAAATGATTTCATTTGGTAACCCTAACAGGATTTGCTCTGTCTTAAAGTGGGAAGGAAACACCTGGAGCATCCATTTCCAGTGCCACCACCGAGGAGCAGCCAGACTTCAATTCCTGCGAGGCTCTTCAGAGGGTTTGATCGTTCAGGATGCTCTCAAATACAAAATACTTATCTACCTGCAACACTGGCCATGTTCTGTTCCCAGTTAAAACTTGTGTAACTCTGCTTAAGTCGATTTATGAGGCAAACATTTAATTTAGCAAGCAGGCTCACAATCCTAAATTTAAACATATGTCAAGGCAGCTAGTAGCTTTGTTTTAATTAACTCTCAAACTTTGAGCCTGTCATTTCTTTATATAAATGAGGATGTTCTGCCAAGGGCAGACTGTAATCCTATGTGCATACCTACGAAACCGCCTGCTATTTCACAACGACTTTACAAAGAGCTCTCGCAGAGGCAAGGGGATGTGGATGTTATTATAAGGGTCCATATGGCAGTACGATGGCACTGCAGTATTAAATCAGAGGAATTGTAGCTTTCCAGCCTAGATTCTCACAGTACCAGGTAACGTATATGTAGCTTTATTGTTGTACAATTTTAGTGGCTATGCATTATTCAACAGCGGCCAAAGCCTCTGCGCTGCCGGAGGTGATTCAGTGATGATAACGGGAATATGTTTTGCTCTAAAGGCAGGAGCAATGGGATTTCATGGGTTGGTATCTTCTCCACCCACAGAGGAACAATGGAAACATTAACATTTCTAGTAAAGAAATCAGCTGGTGACAAATTCTCATCGATAATTAAAATGAACATACAAGCTGCCTTAACATGTAGTTAGACTTAGGAACTGTAACGTGCTCTCTACATTAAATGCTTTCCTTGATAATTTGGCTCTCACAGCAGGCACTGAAATCTGCTGGAAGATGCCATCTAGTGGGTTATGGAAGTTTATTTAAGTTTAAATCCACTTGCTGTTGTGGGGCGGGGGTGGCAAGAACTGCAAATGCTGGGGTGTGTAATGGTTTTCGTAGACTTTCTGTTGTTGTTGATCTAGGAAATGAAAATTTCCCTGTGGGGGTTTACACTGGAAGAGACCTAATATTTATCTTGCCAGCCCCCCCAGCAGGGCATTGGGTTGTCACAGCTTTGCTATTGACATTAGCCAAGCCGCACGGGCTGTTCCGCTGGTGGGGCATCTTCCTAATCACGAGGGCTGTTTGCTCTTCATTTAAGAAACGAATCCACTCCTCGCTTTTGGAAAAGCTGTGCCGCTGTTGTTTTCTTCTTAAAAAACCCCACCATCCTGCGCCTATAAATTATCTAGTTTATGGTACAGTAGAAGCCACTTAATTGGTACCCGAATGAAGAGTATTCCTCTTTAGTGGGAGCCATCACTGGGGAATTGATTCGGAGCAATCCTGCCTGTCGGTAAGGCCGGCCGATGGGCCGATGGCACCTCCGTCCATGGAGCGCCGTGGACGGCAGCCTTGTCCCCCAGTTGCCGTGTGTCCATGCGGCGAGCTGCAGCCCTTCGGGGAGCACCTGCAGCCCTTTGGGGAGACCTGCAGCTCTTCGGGGAGCACCTGCAGCCCTTCGGGGAGCACCTGCAGCCCCTCGGGGAGAGCTGCAGCCCTTCGGGGAGCACCTGCAGCCCTTTGGGGAGACCTGCAGCTCTTCGGGGAGCACCTGCAGCCCTTCGGGGAGCACCTGCAGCCCCTCGGGGAGAGCTGCAGCCCTTCGGGGAGACCTGCAGCCCTTCGGGGAGCACCTGCAGCCCTCTGGGGAGACGTGCAGCCCTTCGGGGAGACCTGCAGCCCCTCGGGGAGACCTGCAGCCCCTCGGGGAGAGCTGCAGCCCTTCGGGTTCAATCAACCCCGGGGGGCCGATTCGTTCTCACCGTTCCCCGCCCCGCCCCGCGCTCCCCCGGCGCCGGCCCCATCCCAACGTGCCCCACGCCTTGCAAAGCGCTCCTCTTTTTCGGGCGAGCATTAAGCAGGGCTGAGCGCCCGCTCACCCCCGGCGCCCGGCCAGCTCCTGCCGCAGGGGCCGTCGCCTAACGGCGGTGGGCATCGCCACGGGCCCCCCCGGGCCCCCCCGCTCCCCGCCCGGTGCCCCGGCACCCCCCGGGAGCCGGGATTAGAGAGTCGTTAAGGGAGGGTCGAGGGGGGGGCGGGGGGGCGGAGCCACCCTCCGGCGGCGGTGGGCGGGGCCGCAGAGGCCACGCCTCCCGCCGCGCGCGGAGCAGAGCGGAAGTGCTGGAGTTGCCGCCCGCCGCCGCGCGCGCGGGGGAAAGTTGGGCTCTGTGAGGGCGGCGGCGGCGGCCGGGCCCCCCCCCCCCCTCCCTCCGTCCCTCCTTCCGTCCGTCCGTCCCTCCCTCTCTCCCTCCCTCCCTCTGTCCGTCCGTCCGTCTCCTCCTCCCCGGCGGCGGCCCCGATGCGGCGGAAGCAGAAGCGGCTGCTGCAGGCGGTGGGGCTGGCGCTGGCCGCCCTCGTCTTCTTGCCCAACGTGGGGCTCTGGTCCCTGTACCGGGAGCGGCAGCTGGAGGGCGGCGGGGCGGGCGGCGGGGAGGCGGGGGCTGCCGCCGCCGCAGCGGGGCCGCCGGGGGCAGCGGCCGGCGAGGCGCCGGTGAGTGGCGGCGGGGGGGTGGGGGGGGCGGGGGATGAGCGGCCCCCGTGTGCGTGGGGGGCTCCCGCGGGAGCGGGAGAGGGGTCGGGGTCGGGGTCGGGGTCGGCCGGCCCCGGGTGAGCTGAGGGCAGGGGGGTCGTGGCGGGGGTGGGCGCGTCCCTGTCCCCTGTCAGCAGCGGGAAGCGGCGGCTGGGGGGGGCGAGAAGCAGCAGCCGCCCCGTTATAGGGGAGGGGGCGGGCGGGGGGGCTCCTGCGCCCCTGGGGAAGGAGCTGCTCTTCCCCAGCCTGTGTCTGCGGTGGAGGCGGAACGCGGGTACTTTCCTGGCAGTTGGCGGGGGCAGGGACCGGAGGGTCTGCTTGCCTTTTTTGGCTGAGCTTGGTAAGGGAATAGAGCGAGGTCTTCGCTCCTTGCTCCGGGGAGTAAGGAAGGGGAGTTTGTCCCATCCTTGCAAAGCAAAGGACAGTAATTCTGTCTCCCAAGGGTGCGCCTTCTGTGCCGTTTCCCTTCACGTGCCGTGGAAAGGTACAGGGAGCGAACATCGCCCGTTACCTCTGGTTCCCCGCAGAGCTTAAGGCAAAGGCTAGCAGAAAGTACCAGGTGGAGCTTGAAGATTATGTCTGTGTACTGATCCGCCGTTGGGAAAAGAGGAGTGGATAACTCTTCCTGAGAGGCAGAGGATGCCTGCTGGAGACGTGGCCTGATGATATTGCAGCACATGACTGCATTCCTTTCTTGTCCCACTGGTGTAGTAGTAAATTTAACAGACAAACCCTTCTGCTTAGTGTGCGAGACAGGAAGGCTAGATCACCCAAATTAGACACTTGGAAGCTCAGTTTAGCTGCATTTACTTTTGGCTACGTAATCGTAATTGTTTTGTCCCCTTCTGGGTTTGGCTTTGTACCATTGAAAATGATTAGGGCTTGAAAGCTTGAAATGTCAGTGTGTAACTATCAGTTCTGCTGCCACTCTAGAAGGCTCTGCTTGTTCAAAACCACTTAAAACTCTTAGTTGTCTAAATCTTTCCCTCCTTGGAGACTTGCTGCTATGACTGCGCCATAAAGGTGGAGAAACCTGCTGTGGCAAATTCTGCTCTGAGGGGGGGAAGGCTCTCAGAAAGAGGTATAGTCAAACTGAGGCTGAGTTCTTCCCAGAAGAAATGTTTTTTTCCAAATTTGTGCATTTAGTGCAAGTCTAGGTATAACCATGATCATATCCTTGTCATGTCATGCTGGTAGGGAAAGGGGTCAGCTGTTACCTGCCATAACACATAAATTCGTAGCAGATCCTCAAACCTGCTCAGAAATCCCTTTAACGTACACAGTGATCATTATGTGCCTGGAGTTCCTCATGTTACTGCCTTATGCTTGTTTTTCTGATGGATACAGGGCATCTGTTTTGCATGACTGATAAAAATCAAGCCCTGTAGTCCACTGCTCCATAGCTTCCCATGGTATGGTTTTATGACGAAATGAAGACCATGGTAAAATCACATGTCTTCCAGAGGTTATGAGGAGAAAGTTGGTAATTATTCTTAGGAGGCTTCAAAGTTCCTTCTTGGAGGTAGCATTTAATTCTGGTTACATCTATCAGGGATGAAAAAAAACAACAACAATCTGACTTTTTATTTTTGGTCTTCCAAAATTGTCCTTGTACTGTGGGCTTTGGGAAGCTGTAAGCCAGGCAGATCCTACGGTGCAGTACATCACTGCTGATTTCTGTGTATGTTCAGTGTTCTCGGTATTTAGATCTCCCGTATTGCCCGTGTTGTACAGAATCTTGACTCCATTTTTCTTTATGTGTGTTTAAAGTATGGCAGCTGTCAGTAAATTGAGATCTGCTTTTGTTTTGATGGTGTGTTGAGCTGGGCAGGAAACATCTGTGCAGCTTACAGGAGAATTCGCAATAAAACCTCTCTGCACTTGTGTAAATCAGAGTTGCTGGGTTGTAGGCTGAAGGCTTCACCTTCCAGTCTAATTAATGTGGAGTTATGGGCTGCAGTGGGTCTGTGGGTGAAGACATACTTGTATCATATGCCCATTTTTTTGAAGGATTGGGCCCTGAAATGATAGCTCCAGTTACGCTGAGCAAGGAAAAACATACCCTAAAGGACAACTGGCTGTCTTGGTAAAAATAATTTCAGATGACACAGAATAAAGACAAACCGAATGTTTGGGGTGGGTTGTTTGTGGGGTTCTTTTTGTTGGTTTGTTTGTTGTTTTGGTTTTTTTTTTTACTGTTGTCATAGAGTTATTTGCCAGCTGACTGCAGAGAGTTTTTTGGGCATCCTCAGATTCAATGGTTACAGCCTCTCTTCCTTGGTCCTGACAAGCATTCATGGTTTTTGTACTTACTAATCAACTTCTAGCTTGTAAATGAATATGCTTTTTGTCTGCTTGTTCATGAAGCCGTTTGGAAGAGCTGATTTCTTAATACCAAAACTCTAGATGATAGGAGGCTATATCATAAAAAAGTATATTCATAACAGTCAGAGAAGATTTTCTGTCTCTGGCTTTAATTTGCCTTTTTGTGCAGGCTAATCTTTGAATTGAGGACATTTCGGATGTGATACAGAATTGAGCTTTTCAATGAAATCTCTGTCCAGGCTCATTCTTTCTCTTTAAATGGTGTCTGCTGTTTCAGTCAGTAATTTTATCTTTCAGAGTAACAGCAAAAGGGGGCAAAAAAGGTTTTAAGAAACAGCTGAATTAAAGCAATTCCTAGAACATAGTTGTGTGCTAAAATTTTGAAGTTTAAAACGTGCTAGGTGTTTGTTGTTTATCTTGTGCTGCATGATACCTTCAAAAAGGCAATATATCAGTGGAGGCGATTTTGCCTTATTTAATCTTTCTAGTGCCTGAAACAAATGTGTCAGAAGATTAAGCAATCAGAAGCCATGTAAATATATTCTAGGAAAGATTAGGCTAAATGGTTTCTGCAGAAGTGCCTAGGCAGCTAATTGCTTCTGTATTTACATGTTCAGGGGAAACATTATGGTGGCTGAAAATAATGTATTGCTTTAATAAGGTGGATTAGGTCTGTGTTCTTTCCTTCTGCCTTTGGGTTTGTTCTTCAGCAGCTCTGTTGGGTGCTTCTTGCTCCGCAGAGAAGGGATGGCCTTAAGTCATCAAGGTCTTGGCCTCAAGGTCGTGCTGCAGATCTCTTTAGAAAAAACTCATGCACTGAGTTACTCTTCACTACAGCTGTGTGCTCGGAAGTGTCCTTTATCAGTGTGTATGTACAGTCGCTCAGCAGATGATACGAACTAGGAAGTCCTTTTTTCATGCTGTGCTTAACAAGTTTGGCTAGTGTTGTGGCTTTAAATGGGGATGATGGTATCGAGGTCCTAAAGTGTTTCTGCTGACAGCAGAAGTATTGTATATCAGTATGCTCACGTAATGCGGATTGACTTTTGTGTCTCTTAATCTTTTTCTTTTTTCTTAACAAGTATTCAGTAGGTAAAAACATACGATCTGTAGGTGTGGGGGTAGGAAGAAGCAAGAGAAATGCAGCTATTCCTTTTGTCTCTTGAATCTCTGCTGTCTGCCTTAGAAGATGCTGGGCATCCTCAGCTGAAATGTTCAGCTGAAATGTGGTCCTGCAGTACATAAAGCACAGATGAGTTAGTCTGTGGTCTAGTGGTTTATGCTTGGGCTAATGCAAGTATTTATGTGACTTCTCATGCTCTGCAGAGATGCTACTGTGTAGCTGTCTGGTCAGGCTGGAGGCTGGCGCTCTGCGTGATACCTGCTGTTATGGGAATGTGTCACTTGAACTCAGAGATGCTAAGCTTGAACATCTCTTTCTTTGAATTGCTGGCTAAAAGCATTGTAACAAATTAGCTGCCTTTCATTGCATGCGTTTTTATCTGATATGATGCATGCTTTATGGAGTCACCCTGTAGCTTCTTGTCGTAGTAATTTGTGCTCTATAAATTCACTCCCGAGCATGATGGAAATATATAAATCACATAGGTGATTGTGTGGTGCCCTCTGCTGCCAGCCGGCTGAAGTGGGATGTACCTGCCTGCCGGTAGGTTGTGAATGAGAACCCAACTGCAGACTTGTGATTGAAAAATGGTTTGCAAGAATGGTCCTCTTGGAAAGTTTGGGGTCGTTAAGCTTAATTGCACTAAAGGTGAAGTTTAGGTTTTGCTGAAAATGTAGCCCTAATAATGAGCTGAGGGAGAAGCGATGCTGTGCTGCCTTCTAGACTGCTGCTGCTGCTCTTGTCCTCCTCAGCAGAGGAAGATGATCGGCTTTGCCATTCTGACCTGGGGGCAGCTATGAAGCTGTCATGGATTGTCAGCTTCATGTTGTGGCTGGTAAAAGCTAATAAGGAAGAGGGTGATGTAGCAGACTCTCTGTGCAAGGAGAAGGGCTTGGGAGAAGTGAGAGGAAAACCTTTCTGCTCTCTGCCAGCCAGAGGTAAATAGAAAAACAGACTTACCGTACTTCCTAGGCAGATTTCTTTGGCAGTTAAACTGGTTGTGCCCTAGACCTTGCTACTGCTGTTGAACTCTGGGGATTGACTCCTCGCAGACCTCTTGGAGACTGCCGCGTTGGCAATTGTGTTTGCTAGTCACTCATCAGCTGATATAAAAACAAACTTTGAAAAGCTTATCTTGGTAAACATAGCATAAAACAATTGGCATCGAAGGACTGAAATGCAAGTGCTAGAGCTGAATAAACCTGTTTTAATGTAAGAGTGACTGATTTCTGGTGTGGGCTACTTTAAAGTTGATCACTTCAGTGCATTTGTGAAATGAGCAGGTTTTCCTGGACTAGGTAAGTGTGGACCTCACTTCTGATTAGCAAAGTGAGCTGGAGTGAACATGAAGTGGCTATACCATCCCACAGTGTGGTGAAATGGTAAAATTTGTGAAGTGCAAAGTAAAATTTGGAAAATATGTTTATTAGGAAACCGGAGCTTTCAGTGGTCTTCACTCAGGGTCTCATTATTCCTTCTAGTGATCTTCACTGTAACGGCAACACAGAGCTGAATGAACAAATGGGCTGTATTCTAGGTCTATGCTGTGTGAAAATAAAAGGTTTACTATACTTGCTGTTCTTTAGGGGAGGTTACCTCTATCATGGAGCCGGTGCTCCTGTTACTGGATGAGTGGTTCTGTGTTTTGCTGCGCAAACGTGCTCCGTATGCAGTTCTTAATAGCTGCAATGGTTACCTTCCTTCATGGAAGGAAGATTTCAGTAGGAAAACTTTTTAGCTCCTGGCATCTGGACTGCTTTTGAAAACCAGTGATCTCCAGAGCTGTGTGTTTTTCCTGTATGAATACAGATCAAATCGTGAGAGACAGCAAGACTTAAGAGCAACTATAGTTATAAACTTCCTGGCAGATAACTGCCATGCACTTGACTAAGTGGACTGATAAACTAATGGAAAGTGTCTTACCACCAGTGAGGGGTGTTGGGGAATTTAGGCAGAGCAATGTTATCAACCAGACTTTCAATTACATAGTTATCATCCTCCACTCCCTGTTTAAATACAGTTACAGGTGTCACTGTAAAAAGATAAAGAACTGCAGTTAACCTTCCTGTCACTCTTGTATTTGCTTCCCTGTGGAGCCAACTGTAACCTTATTTACATTGGGTAAGAACAGATCCTGTCTAACTTAAACTTTGAGAAAATTGTTATCCAGGTGCAAAAGCAATCTGCATGCTGCTCCTGTTCATTTGCAACCTTTTCCTAGACCAGGCGACACAGGCAGGTAGCCTTCAGCTTCCTTCTGGGAAGTAAACAGCTTATGGGGTGCGTTAGCAGTTTGTAGGAGGCATTCCACTGTGTGCTTGAAATATCGCTAGAAAAAAAAAAAATTGTGCTTCATAAATTAATTTTGATCCGATGTGAAAGCCGGTGTTTCAACCTGCTAGCTTGGTCTCACGTTGACTTTAGCAGAGCTGTCGCTGGTAGGCTTTTCTGGAGTGCCCCTTAGCTGGAGTGCACTGTGCTGAGTTTCATGGTGCTTCAGGATGGTGTAAATGCTTATGTAAATGAAGCTGCTGTGATATTTACCATCAGAGGACTCTGTCTCTCTCTAGTGTCCATCATGCTTCATGTTTTCCATCCTAAGTTACACCACTTTAAATTGTTTGATAGTAGCATTAATAATGCATGGTACTGTGTAGACACAGGGAGAGAGGTGGCTTTGGTGATTTTGTGCATATAAAATCTTTTAATAGTAATAAGTACTCTCAGGTTATGTGACCTGAGTGTGTGTCTAGATTTTCTTCTGGATCACCTTTATTGGAAAACTGGAAAGGAATTTTTCCATAGCTGAATGGATTAAAAACTGGCTATTCTGAGGTGATATACTGTGATGGCAACCAGACATTAATGATTATTTAAATGTCACTTAAATCAGACTGAAGTAGATTGGGTTAAAGCTGAATAGTTACTTTTTGTTAACTTTGTATTCATCCATTCCTATTCTGGAATCAAATCGGGAGCAGCCTTTCTGCCCTACCTTTGCACTTTGTCTTAACCTGAGCTAATGTCCCTGGACAGAACGGTTTCGGTCAGTCCTAGTGCAGTTTGGCCACCCATGTATTCCTTCTAGATACAGCTTGGCCTGGAATTCCTCTGCTTCTGGATAGAAATATAAAAGACGCTCTGACTTGACTTCAGGTCCCAGATGGTTTGCAAAACCGATAGCTGTCGGTAGGGATTTTTAGCAGTTAACAGAAAGTGTGAATCTGTTTATCAGATTTCACAGACTCCTGAACAAATCCTGATGCTCAAGTCACTTTCAGGAGTACAACAGCATGATGCTTTATTTCCAAATCCAGGGATAACAGCCCCCCCTTTCTTATTTTAAATTTTTTATGTTCTACTTTTGGACTGCCTTTGTCTTGTTTGCAATGAATAAATTTTCAAATTCTCTGTTATCTCTTTAAGAGCCTACTTGTTGTTTTACCTTCAGATCTGGCGTGCTGCTCGTGACTTCTTACAACCCAGTATTACTGGTCCTACTGTATTCAACATGAAGCACAAGCCCTTAGTGGTATCTTTTCTATCAGTGTAACCAACACTTGTGGTGGTATTTCCTGCGTTTCGTGTTACCCTGGCTAGATGATGGATAGGTAACAAGGATGAGAGTGTTTATCTACACAGCTTTGTTAAGAATATAAGTAGTACTGGATATCAAATTATGTCTGACTTGTCAGACTATGCCTCTTTTGTTAGATTTAAAGGGTCTAGCAAATGATTGGAAAAAGCTACAGACGAGTAAATCAATATGTAGCACAATAAGTTGCCAGGCAGCCCCTCCTTTTCAAATGCCTGGGTAGAAGAATAACTTCTACTGTGTCTGAAATCTGCTGGCAGCTCTGCATCTGAAGTCCTGTGCACCCCCTAAAATAAAAGAAATATGTCACTTGACATGTCTCTTTATTGTTCATAAACTTGATAAAGCTGTAAATCGCACCTTCAAAGAAGGGAGGTCTACCATTCTTGGTTCTTAAGTTTGCTTTTTGGTCTAAATAATTAGCTCTCTTCTCTGCCCGTTTGCAGTTCCTTCATTTTCTCTAATCTTAGCTCCCGGGTTAAAAGAGAGCTCTCTAGAGCATATATCTATAATTAAGGCTTTTTAACCACAGTTACAGTGGAGTATAAGCAGTGTTCCAGTGTTGCCAATACCCTGGGAAGAAACTTGCTTCAGTAGAAAAGCTGTTGATGTTGTTATAACTGAACTCTCTGCTATCCCAGTCATGGAGTTTCCTCTGATAATGCTTCATGCCATCCCCCTTTGATAAGTTATCTTTCTAAGGTTGATGACCATTAATAGCCTATCTTCTGTAGCTCACAAGAATAAAAATACTTTATTTATTCTGCCTGTCACTTTCTTGGAAACACAGGCTGCTAGCTACTGTGAGTAGTGTCCCTCATGAATATATTCAGAAAGCTTGAGGAAATGCCGTTGTCCTGGTTTCGGCTGGGATAGAGTTAGTTTTCTTTCTAGTAGCTGGTACAATGCTGTGTTTTGGATTTAGTATGAGAATACTGTTGATAACACACTGATGTTTTAGTTGTTGTTAAGTAGTGCTTACACTAAGTCAAGGACTTTTCAACTTCCCAGTGCTCTTCCCATTCTCATGCTCTGCTGGGTGCACAAGGAGCTGGGAGGGGGCACAGCTGGGACAGCTGACCCCAACTGGCCAAAGGGATGTCCCACACCATGTGATGTCATGCTCAGTATATAAACTGTGGAAAGTTGGCGGGGGGGGGCAGCAATCGCTGCTTGGGGACTGGCTGGGCATCGGTCAGGGTGGTGAGCAGTTGCATCACTTGTTTTTCCTGGGTTTTGTCTGTCTCTCTCCTGTTGTTTTCCTTTTCATTACAATTTTGTTGTTGTTATTATTTTATTTCAATTATTAAACTGTTTTTATCTCAACCCACGAGTTTTCTTACTTTTGCTCTTCCAATTCTCTCCCCCATCCCACTGGAGGGGTGGAAGATGAGCGGGCAGCTGGGTGGTGCTTAGTTGCTGACTGGGGCTAAACCATGACAGTCCTTTTTGGCACCCAACGTGGGGCACGAAAGGTTTGAGATAACAGATTAGCCAGAGCTTATTAAGGAATTTATATCTGTTAACAGTTGTCCAGGTGAGCACGTTGTCACCTGGCTGCTCTGATGCTGGGATAACGGGGCCAGTAGCCTGGAATTAGAGGGTAAGGAAGCGCCAAACAACTGGGATCCCTTTCTAGGGACGGGGGCATTGACAAAGCGATTGGAAAAGGGACACAAGCTCTCAGCCTCTGGAGGTGACTACTGTCAGCTTGTTTCTAGGGTCTGACTTCTTTGGGTCTTTCCACAACTCTGTCTAGGCATCTGAACTAAAACACAGCTTTCATTAACTGTACCGATGGTTGGTGGCAGACTTTCTTCTTTTGGAGATCATGATAGAAACACATGAACATGTTGCCACAAACATGAGCCAGGGATGAAATTCCTCATTCTAGGTGCTCTCAGAGGTCTTACAACTACAGCGGATGAGAGCACACTTAGAGGCAATTACTAAATGGTAGCTGATGGATTAAAACTTGCACCCTGCAAAACTTGGTTTATATTATTATATCCTTTGCTTTTCTGTATTACTGAGTCAAACTGAAATTATAAGCGGTTTAAACATATTAAAGGTTTAAAATGGAAACCCTCTTTTAAATGAGTTGGTGTAACTCCTGTGGGTATTGCAATTCTTTCCTTAGCCAGAAATAGGAAAGGAAGGGGAGGATGATGGAATCAGCGAAGGCTTGGCTGCATAGCACCACCCACCTGGTGAAGTTCACTCGTAATGTTTATTCGGTGACTATGTCTTCCAGGCTCAACTCCTTATTAATTTTTCAGCTGTAATACTTTTTTTTCTTCCCAATTAGCACAACACGTAGCAGAAAGCAACTTCTAAAAACTGTCTTTCAAAACAGTGAATGCTGGCATCTTTCCCTGTTAAGCTGAGCATTGCCTCTGCAGTGAGGTAACTAATTTCTGTTCACAGTGTCTCCCCTCAACACTAATACGTATTTCTCACATGTATGTCATGTGTAGCTGATGTAGCAGTGACCTGACACGTTTCCCTGATGTAGCTTTCAAATAGAGAACTTGGCCTGTTCTGTGTGGTTGTGGTTCACAAGGTGACTGCTGAAATCAAACTTCCAAAAGGCGTTGCAGAGTATTTTTTTAAATGCACAGAAACTGCAGCTGTTTACTGAAATAATGACCAACCAAGGGGTTAAATTTCAAACAAATGTTGAAGGGTGTTTTTCCAAGTACAAATATTTGAACTTGTCTCTTAAACTTGGATGTCTGTAAATGAACTCTGTCTTCCTGCTGTAGAGCTATTTGGTCATAAAAATAAAGGATTTGCAGAATAACAGTAAATCAGTCTGTCTCCTGCAAGTGCTTTCTGGATGAATTAAATCTACCTTCTTGTTTGACTACTCTCCCTTTCCAAAAATCTGATTAGAGTGATGTTTTGTCTTCGTTAGTCAAAGTCTTGTGATGTTTTAGGGCTTTATCAGATATTATCTGGAAACACTGTCAGCTGTCCCTCCTACATGCAGAGCTGCTTTGCTTCTGCCCTCTTGAACAAATGTTTGTACAAGATTAAGTTGTTATGAAAAGTTCTGCTCTGCTTGATCTCTAAAGCCTGAAATCCTTTGCTTGCAGTTACGTGTGTGAGCTAAGGTGACTTTTCAAAGGAAAGTCATCCTCTTCTCCATCTTTGCTTATGATTATTTGGAAGGTCTAACACTTAAAACCTCTAGCAGCCAATCTTGCTTTTTCTCGGTGGAAGATTACATAGACTTGTCTTGTATAAATTACCTTTACTTGTGTTCAAATTCATTTGGGAAGTTACTTTCACCTAGTTCATGACACCAGCAACAAAACAATTTTTCTCCATGATGGAGAAGAGGTAGGTTTTTTCTTTCTTGAGCTTACCTAACATTTCTGAGCCTTCAGATGAAGTCCAAAGAAGAAGTTTTCACAGGGACTATTCAGCATGAGTTGTTGCTTAATAAATAAAACAGGTGAAACAGAGTTCTTAATGTTTAGACCAAAGTTTTCCAAGATGTCTTAGAGTGTGATGTTCCTTTGAAAAATAAGAGTCTTAGTGACTTTGATCTAGGGGATGATACAAAAATAACCACATAACCAGGTCTGGCATCCTGTAAGATTTTTTTGTTTGTTTTTCTCTTTTTTATATTATTTGTAAAAGAGAGAGAGCAGCTCCTTCACTTGTAGTCAGAATGACTTTAATCTTAACTCTGCTTCCCTGAAAGTGGCTCTTTTTAGAGACTGTACTTTCAGCTCGGATAAGTAAAAGCAAAATATATTCCTTCAGTAAAGAAAATCACAACCCCAAAAGCTAGATAAATACAGACATAACTATGTTATAAAGGGCTTCAGTTAGGCAAGTAAGTTATTTTCTGTAACGTTACAGAAGGTCACTTAAATTTAGCCCGACTGTCAGTTCATGTTAGCCAACACGTAACAAGATTATTCTGGATCTCAAAAAGAAGTGAACCCTGTGATTATCTCCAGTCTTCTCATTTATCTTCCAGGAGGCCTGTTGCCAGGGTTTAGCGTGTGATTGCCAAGTAATAAGGAATAACCCTTTTTTTCCACTCCTGTGTATGTTAGTTTTGCTGATCCACCAAACACACTCTGGACTGCCACTTCTCTTTGATTCTTAGGCTGCGGCTTACCTTGTTGGGAATATCTAAAACTTCTATTGATGTTTTGCTGTTGCTTGCTGCCTAATTATATTTTTTTTTACTGTTTTGGAGTCTGATTCAAGGTAGTAATTTCGCCTAAAAAAAAAAAAAATTGCCCTTCAGAAAACCAGCATCTGTTCCCAGGTCTTGTTCACAGTGGCAAAGAAGTTATATTGGTACAACTGAGGTGTCTGGAATAAGACTTCTTGAAATTATTTTGCTTGCTTGGTTCTGAGGGCATGGAAGTAAGCTGCAAAAACATCTGCAAAGTATTGGAAGATCTGGGATTTGATATAGAAACGGGCAGAAGCGTATTCGGATATACGTACAGAGACCAGATGACTATCCAAATTATCATTGTTGCCATTTTCCTGCTATTGCTGCTGCTTCTTTGGAAATGTGGTTCTTCCCCCATTCTGCTCCAGATTGTTTCTGGTATTCAGATGCAGGTTGTGTGCTCTGCGAATGGGGATGTGGAAGATTGGAAAAGTCTTATCTGCAACCTGTAAAGGTCCTGCTTGTGTTGTCCTTGATTTTTGATTGCTGCAGAGTATCTGTGTATAAAAGATAATAGGTTTTCTTTCACCATAGTTGCATATTTTCTGCAAATAGGAACTTGGGCCAGCTGATTACAGAAAAAGAGTCCTTGGCAAAGCAATTATAAACTGACAAGAAAGTGTCTCAAACCTCAATCTGTGCCAAGACCCTTTTCCTTGCATTTTGGCCAAAGCTGTTATCAGCATAAAATAATACTGATTACCATGGGTGAAAGGCCTAAGCTCTGGAAACAAGTGATGTCTTGTGGCTTTCCAAGTGCCAATATTTTTATAATAAGAGGCTGCTCATAGTAGAAATGCATCTGAGAAGCTGTGAATTGATGCACATGAGCAGAGAGCACTGACGTTGCCGATAAATTAGCTGGGAATTGTCAGTTGTGTAAAAGAACTCAAATATTGGCTTACCATGAAAACATTAAATGAAATATAAAACTACAGATTTATCTCTCTGGATATTTGAAAACAATAACAAGTCGTCTGAAAACTTGTTTTTTAAAATTGTTTCTAGAGGGTATGGGTTGTCAAGCCTAATGCAGTGAAGACTATTTTTATAGTCCTTGAAAACAAAACCTGACAGACCATATTTGCCAGCATTTATATTGCTCTGGTGACAGTGCTTCTTTTTAAAGCATGCCAGAGGAAATGCTCTGTGCCGGAGCATATGTCAGTGATTAGTGGGACCAGTGCTGCAGGATGAAGTGGGAGAAATACGGTTGTGTGTAGAAAAAGCTGAATGGACAGAACATGAGAAATGTAGCGGTTTATGGACTGATTTTACAGTAGGAATGGAAAATAGTTATTTTTAGGGTTATCTGTATGTAACTGACACGCTGTCTTCCAAATCAGTTGAGGTTTAACTGAGAGGACAACTGGTGCCTTTCTCTGTATGTTTCCCTTAATTTCTTCTTCATTTAGAAAACTGTTTGCCCTTTGAATCTGTGTCATGGTTTTAACTGGAATAGTTAATTTCCTTCACTGTAGCTGGTACAGTGCTGCGTTTTGGACTTAGTATGAAAATAATGTTGATAGCACACTAATGTTTTAGTTGTTGCTAGGTAGTGCTTACACTAGTCAAGGACTTTTCCAGCTTCCCATGCTCTGCGAGGTGTACAAGAAGCTGGGAGGGGAGGGGGCACACCCAAGAGAGCTGATCCGAATTGGCCAAAGGGATATTCCATATCATGTGATGACGTGCCCAGTATATTAACTGGGGGGAGTTGGCTGGGGGAAGCAGCGATCACAGCTCGGGGACCGGCAGCGTCAGTTGGTGGGTGATGAGTGGTTGCAGCACTTGTGGTATTTTTTTTTTTCCATTCACTGTTTATACAATGCAGGTATTTGCATGCTTTATTTATGTCAGAGTGAACTTGAAAGCCTTAGGAAGTGAGAGACTTTGGTACCCAACTGTTTTTGTGGATTTAGGCCTAAGTGGATTTAAGGGCTCAGTCAGAGAGTGATCCTCAGAAACCAGCCGATCCTCTCCAGACCTGACATCCTGGGTCCAGAGTTCTCGCCAGTCAAACCCTTGGGATGCATGCTCACACTTTGCTTCTGAGTAGTTTTTGCTACTCCTTCTCCTCCCTGAAGCCCAGCTGCCATCCTTAGCATTGACCACCTCTTGTCAAGGACACTGTGTTCAGAGAACAGCTCTCGGACCTGAGTTCTGCACCCCACGTGGGACTCGGGGTACTTGCATTCAAAGCCCTGGGGTGGAGAGGAGAGGAGGACGGTGCCCTGCTACCCTTCCACAAGGATTGTTGACGGCTTTTACTCAAGAGTTGCAGTGCAGTAGCTACAGCACTCGGTCAACTTTGCCTCCCTGCTTTGACCGTGCAAAGTAACAAATAGCCCCTGCTCTGTGTTTGAGAGGAACAGCTCAGGCATCAAAGCATGCAAACAGGTATGAGTATTTGATTCTTATGCAATATAGAGGCCACCTTGTACGTAAGGGCCATGTAACTAAGACCTGGAGAAATCAGAGGTCAAAGGCCTGTCTTACCTAGTTGTTTTGAATTTGATCCTGAAGGTGCCTACAGACTTTACTCAAGGACACAGACCCCACTGGGGGAATCACAGAGCTGGAAGTTGAGCTGCAAGATGCACAGTGTTGCGATATCGAAGTTTCTTGTGGATTTAGCCCTTGACATTGTAGACGTTCTCCTGCCTTACCCTATTCTTCATATCTTGCCAGTTATGTTGGAGTATGCCCAGAATTTTTCTATTCAATATAAATGGGAACAAAATGAAAATGCCCTGTTCCCTTTATCACAATTGATGTTTGTATTTGAACTTTGCCAGTATTTGTTTATGAAAACTGCTTGTTTTCCCCTCTGAAATCTTTTTGTCAGAGTAGCTCAATACAACTTGGATTAAAGGAAGTTGCAAGAGGTTACAGAATCCCTGAACACTAGAAAAAGAATGTATTAGACTGCTGTGTAGCATTACCCTGCTAGTATCAAAATTAGACTGCTACTTTTTGTTGACTAGACATTTGACTATTAATATTTAAAGAAATAATGCAAGAAGCCAAGTTATTTCCAATTAAACCCAAGTTATAAAATAATTGTCTTGAGCTCACTACAGCTGTGACTTACCTGTCTTACGCTTTTTTGTGTAGAATTTTTCTTCACATTTAAGAGTTTTTAAAGCTATTTCAGGTCTGGTTTTTGCTAGTCTGTAAAGTTCTTGCTTTTGGGTAACTCTTGAGATCATTAGAAAAACAGGATTAAATTCTTTGAGCTCTTTAGGGAAAACTGATGGCTTCATGAGGATTGATTTGTATTTCTATAGCACACAGGGGGCCCAGTCAGAAATCTGCAAGGAGAAAGTAAAAACACCCAAAGGAAGACAAAGCAGTCTTCCCATAAAGTAACACCAACTGAAAGAATATTCTTCTTCTGTAAAGTTGCTCTATAGAAAATGCCTTAAAAATTAGATTGTTTGCTGGTACTTGTACCAAAAAAAAGCAACTTCTCAGCAGTGCAATAATTTGGTTTTATACTGTGTCACAAGTACTGCACAGCTTTCTGAAAGGGGCAGCTGTATTTTCATTGGTGACTGAATCAAGTGCTTAAAGATCTTGGGCATTTTGGACCAATTTGGACCTGTTGGACTGAGTTGGAGTGAGTCCAGAGGAGGGCCATGAAGATGATCAGAGGGCTGGAGCACCTCTCCTACAACAGGCTGAGAGAGTTGGGGATGTTCAGCCTGGAGAAGAGAAGGCTCTAGGGAGACCTTACAGCAGCCTTCCCAGATCTGAAGGGGGCCTACAAGAAAGCTGGAGAGGTACTTTTTACAAGGGCATGTAGTGATAGGACAAGGGGTGATGGCTTTAAACTGAAAGAGGGTAGAGTTACATTAGATATAAGGAAGAAATTCTTCACTGTGAGGGTGGTGAGGCACTGGAACAGGTTGGCCAGAGAAGTTGTGGATGCCCCATCTCTGGAAATGTTCAAGGCCAGGTTGGATGGGGCTTTGAGCAACCTGGTCTAGTGGAAGGTGTCCCTGCCTATGGCAGGGGGTTGGAACTAGATGATCTTCAAGGTCCCTTCCAACCCAAAGCATTCTATGATTCTGTGATTTTTCAGTCTTCTGATGTGTGATGTCCTCTCTAGGTTTTGTAATTGCTTCATACTTGAATCTGCTGGCTCAGGCATGAGATTTCTGTATCCAGTTTCTTCCTTAGCTTGCCAGAGCTGTGATGGGATCTGACTCTGAAACCTTCATTATTTTTAATCTCTTTTTAGATGTTTAGACCTTTAATAGCTGTAAAGAATTAAGAGGAGTACTGGCTTACCTCATTTGTGAGTATCACCTTCACAATAATAGGGTGTCTTCAGCAAAATGTTTTCATGCTCATTGAAGTTGGATCCATTAGTAATGGGTTCATGTGGGCTTTTGGCTGTATCTGCAGGTACAGTCTGGGTTTTTCAGCAGAAGTATGTGTACAAGTGGCTCTTTGAAAGGCTACTATTTCTGAGTAGCAAAGGAAAGGCAATGACTCTGACTGGAAGATTGGCAGTGAGGCACGCTGTTTATCCCTCCTCTTCTGGTGGAAGCTTATCGAAAACTTGTGTCTTGCTTGTGAAGTGTTGTGATGCACTGTTAAGGTAAAGTTGTGCATACAGTCCAGTGATCTTGTCCATTCAGGAGGTGGAAAAGAATACCAAAGAAAATTTTTTTCCATCCGATTTATAAACTTTGTCAGTTTAACATGAATGAGTTTGGGCATGTGTTCAGTGCTGCTGGATTATGCAGTTAGGATTCTGTTCTGGCTTCCTAAACAAGAACAATATGTAACACATCACCATTCAGAGTGTGTGTGTAATCTGTTCTTGGTTCTGTGCTGTGTACAGTCAGCAAAAAGGGTCAGGAATTAAATAAAGAGGAGATCAGTTCATGCACCTGGATCTTGTTTGACATCAAAGGATACAAAGCTTCTAAAGCCTCTGAAAACTCTCAGCAGCTCCTCAAAAGAGGAAGCTGGTTGGCAGAGAAGACCCTGGAAGCTGCTTGGTTATAGAGTACTCTTAAAATTTAATGAAATGTAATCCAGCATTTTAATTGCATGTCTGGGCTTATGATTTTCATGTTGACTTCAGCAATTCTGCTTAGTACCTAATGGGGCTAAACTCTTTGTGTAACAGTGAATCTCCTCCAAAAGATCTTAATCTTAAGAAATGCTAATACTTTAAAAAGTAGGGAGGGAGAGGCAGCCGTTGCAAAGATATCCCCTGGTTTCTTGAAGCTCCTCAAGTTTTAAGTGTCTTTTTGTGGTTCAAAGCAATCTTGGCTTTAGCTTACATTATGAAAATTTCCTCCTTAGTAGTCTGCAGAATGACTTGTACAACCTACAGCAAGTATGCAGGAGATTACTGTGATCTGCAGCCAAGATGGTGGAAACATGAAACATTGCTTTTTAGCAAAGGAGCTGCAGAACAGCTTTCCAGAGGGATTTATTGTAGCTTAACCAGTAGCCACAAATGCAGACTTGTGTCCCTGGAATGCTGAATGTTTGAGAAATGGTACAGTTTGCAGCAGGAGTTAGTCAAGGGTTAGTTTAGGTACATCACTGCCACATAATGCTGGACCATCACTTCAGTCAGTCCTGCAATATTACAGGTTTTTGCTTCTTTGCTGTTGGCTTTTGCTTACCAGCTCTGCCTTTGCTGAGAGGTGACAATAAGAAAACACAAGGAATGCTGCTGAGCCTTTTATCCTCTGACTGCATACGAGATCTTCGTAATTCATCTGTTTTGGGGTTGAAAGGCTAGGCAGGGAAGGTTGTGTTATTCCTTGGATAGTCAAATTGTTGCAGGTTTTTCTCTTACGCTTTTGGCGTATAGCTGCATGCCCAGTCTGAAATGGGATGCTACTATAGTGATTCTTGCTCTTCATGTGGTTTACAATCAAGCCCAACATAGGCCAGTAAGAGAGCTGATGTAGTTCTTGCCAGCTGCATATTCACTGACCACAAGAGAGTCACTAACTCTGTCCCTTTCCAACTGCATAGGCTGATGTGGGAATGAGACTGCTTGTGCTTTTCTGGAGCAGTGAACTTCAAGGAGAAGAGGAAGTTAACGTCCATTTCTTCATCTGTCCTCAGACAATATCCTATCCCAAACCCAGCTGGCAAAATGGGCTACATTGGGCAAAACACTTGGCACTAACTCTAGCAAGGCTGGCGGTTTTGTAATACCAGACAGCTGGCATCCCATGCATCTGACAGTGCTTGACATAACTATTGATCTACATTAATGGGATTGCCTGAGGGGCCTTAATTTTTCATTGTGGAGTCAGCAAGGTGGATGTTTCAAGTCTGTGGACCTTAATATGCGCTCCCAAGGCACCCACCCAGCTCAAAGGTGGGAACTGCGTTCTGGCACATCAGGTTAATGTGCAGCTGGCATAGGAAGTGCTTGCACTAAAGCAGCAGTCTTGGAAGTGATGGATTGTGTGTCCTCTCTTGCTTTCAGGTGTCAGAATAGCTCAGGTTTCTCTCGTGGTCTAGAACTTGAGATTGAAAGAAAATATCTGTCATGTAAACACTTTTTTTGTGTATATACAACAGAAACTGTAAATATTAAGGTGCGGTGTAATGTACCATCTAGAAACAGAGTGGTGTTGGTTGGATGGGCGCCTTTCAGGAAGAGAAGGGCATGTCTGCTGTGGCTTTTGCAGCTGCATCTTTGAGTTTCTCTTGCTAGAAGGAGACCTGCTGTACTTTGGAAAGGTTATAGGTGAAAGAAGTTACAAAACAGCACCCCAGCAAGGTATAATCTCCTCAAAATAGTCTCTTGGGAATGGCACGTACTTGATAGACATTTCAAGGTATAAGCCTTCTCTAAAGAATAAAGGAAAGTTCATTGGTATCCAGAGAAAGACCCTTTGGCCATCTGGACTTGACTTAGATGTTGTCTGCTGCTTGCTTGTGGGTGAGGAAGTGCTGTCTGAGCTGTGGATATAAGGTGCTATGCAACATATTTTAGTAGCACTTAAGCTCCCTTGACCTAATTCGCTTGCTTTTTTACTGGAGCACTGATTAGCAGTGGCTTGCTAGTGTAAAAGTAAGCAGCAGTTCTTCTTGTAAGTCAAGTCCTGTATGGCTGTGATTTTGGGTAATGCCATCTTTTTGGAAAAAACGTGGCAAACGCCTTGAATGAATGTGATAAAGGATAGGCAGGGGTGATCCTGGTGCCAAATACTGACATGGCAGACAGGCAAATCGTGTGTTAAGACTTGAATGGTGCTGGCTACTTCTGTCTGCTGCTTTCCTTCTCCAAGTCACGACTGATCTCAGCTCTTAGCCACAGCAAGCTTCCTTGGAGGCCTTAACACATTCCACAGGATTCCAGATTGTTCTGAAAATACTTTCTAAATGCCGTCTTAATTAAAGATTTCTTTAAGTCAGAATTAAGTTATTAAAATGTTCCAGGCATTTTCTAGAAGTCTTTGAAAGCTGACTGTACATTCCTTTCAAAGTTGATCTACTGCCAGTTATGGGTTACAAAGTAATATTGTGCTGCTCGTGGGTTACAGATAAGTTCAAGTAAATGTATGATTATTTTTTTTAGCAGTTTTCCTTTTTGTGAACTGACGCTGCCGTTGAGTCACTCTTCAGGGTTTTGCAGTCGTGTAGTTGTGGTCCTTTAGCAGTAATGGAAAAAAATGTCTAGTGTTCTTAGAAGGACATTTCCAAAATCCCTGGGTATGTCAGACTAGATAGTGCTGCATAGGACAACACACCAACGGCCATCTAAAATGCTTTTGTTTTGTTTTGCAGAACCTGTGACTCATTCTAAAATACCAGGTGATCATACATGATAGGATTTTACTTTACAGAAAAATTGCGTTGTGTGGAGTTGTTGGCAGCTCGCGCACCTGTGGTACTGCAAGTATTTGTGTGAGAAGAGGTGATTCTCTGCCATTAAAATAGTGATTAGAGCCTCAAACCTAAACCATGTCATGACTTTTTTGGTATGTGTACCAACATGGATTGAGTGCTTCTATTTGACTGTGGTGGTGCTTTGGGTTTTTAATTAGGGTTTTAGGATTTTAAAGGCACACTCCAACTAGCTGTGTTCTGTGTATCTAACTGAAATAGCTGTGTATTGGAGGGAAGTGAATTTCTGTAACAGTAAAGCAGAGTTCTTAGCTTAAAAGATGTGTTTGTAAGAGAGCTCTGGGTCTGCTCTCTTTCCAAATCCGTGTTGTGCAGAGATTATGTTCTTCCTTGCATTTTGTAGGTAGTTTGGAGGAGCTAGTGACTTCAGTAGAGTTGTCACCTTTTCCTGGTGAGTGCAGTTAACTTCTGCAGAAGATGATATTCCATCTCCCCTTACTCAAACAGCGTTAGGAAAACTTGGCTGCTGATTTGAAGATACAGTCAGTGCAGAGGTGTCTTTCTGAGCTTGCATTCGGCCTTTGACATTTTGCTGCTAGGTTGTATAAAGTTGCAAAAAGTTTAAAAAAATAAAATTAAAAAAATGACAGTTTATGTTGCTTCTGCTGGGTGGGACCCATGAGCAGCTGTGAAACTGCTTATCAAGTTGATGTTCAGATTCTGACTGGAAATTGCAAGAGCATGTCAGACTAGAACTTGGCCCAAAAACAAATGTGTGGTGTTAGAGAGCACTATTGTCATGTACATAATCCCAAAATTTTTTACAGTAAGTAAAATGTTAATTGTTTTCTATTTGCTTTGCAATCTTCTGATGTATCAAAAGCTGTGTAATTATGTATCCTTATTAAAGATTCTGCAGTGGGAATGGATGAGTGTCTCCATATTTGCTGTGCAATTACTGTTAAGTAACAGGAAAGCCTGTTAAGTGGTCAGTCAGCAAAAGCATTACTGGGAAACTACATAGCTATTGAGCACTTAAAAGCTGAAGACAAATTTTGAAGTGTTTTGTGTTCTGCAAGAAGGATGGGAGGCAGTTCTTACCAACTTTGCACTGAGATAAGACACTAAGCAGTGAAGGCAATAAGTGAGTGCATTAATCTGTGGGGTTGAGCAGAACATTTCTGTCCAAAGAGAACAAAGTACGATAGGGCTGTTTATCTCCCTTAAGTTTCCCAGGAGATGTGAACCCAATATATGTTGCACTCAGCTTCTTCTATCACTGTACTAGATAATCTCTTTGTAAAACATCTTACCCAGAGAGGTCGGTTTTCTAGCACAAGCCTTGCTCCTCTGTTCCTGCTCTGTTCTTGAAAGCGTTTTGTAGATTTGCCTTGTTTGTGAGAGGTGCTTCCTCCAGAGCAGCATGGGTGAAAAGAGGTTTAGAGCTGCTTGCACTAAAAAGACAGGGCAATAACAGTTGTGTGACAGTTGCTTCTCTCTGACCCACAAAACAACATATATTGGGAAGGTGCAGTTGGGGAAGGTTTACATGGTTTTTGAACCACTTCACTGCAATCTGAAGCACAAGTTAATGTGTTTATTCAGGGGATTTCCACTTGCAGAATATCGTTCTCCCAGTTCTCTCACTCTGGATCTGGACGGTGGACTGTCTTCAGGGATGTGGGGGTCTTTGCTCACAGACCATGAGGTTGTGCTGAACGTTTGCTATCTGAGTTGGACACGCTTGCCTGCCTGTTGAGCAAGTTGTTTCAGTTGGTTTCAGCCTTTTCATACAGGAATGCCTGTTTGGGCCATTGGAACAGCTGAAACAGCTGGTTTTCCAGAATGTTTTGCTTGAGTTGTCTGTAAAGCCAAAGCCATGGAAGGCTTTTTAATACTGTAATTTGGCATGAGCAAATGTGAAGTTAGGCAAAGCATGTTGAGCTGCTGGCAGTTGAAGGCTTGTATAGAAGCACTCCCTAAAGGCGCGGAGAGGCTTTCCAGAGTGCCCTATCAGCAGCAGGTTGCATGCACAGCAGTGAAACTTTGCCTGTGTTGTATTGCTGGGAGTGAGTCCACAGCCCTGTAGGTCTCAGCTATACCTGTGATGCAAGTTGCTGTGTTTTTCTAGCCTCAGTGTTTGTGTACCTTATATCTGTGCTGATTTATATAGCTCAAGAACCTTTAGAGCAGGAAAACATTATCACCTTATTTGAATGGCTTTCACTCAGAAGGAATGGAAGACCTGGGTCAAAATTGAGTTTCTGACTTGGATTAAAATCCTTGCTCTCATTCACTTCATTTGAAGCAGTATGCCACTGTTTATTTCAGATGGAGTTTAAATTTAAAAACCACAATGTAAATTGCTCAGGAAAGGATGTCATTTTGTGTACCCATAACGGTGATAACCTGGATAAAACAACTGCAGGAAGCTTATTTCTGGGGGAGAAATGAAGGGGGCATTTTTACAATAACTTCTGGAGCTTGTGCCTCTTACCAGAAAGATTTTGGATGTTTGACTGGTACAATCAAAACCAGCTGGATTATGGGAATTTGAAGGGTTTTTTTAAAAGCATTTTTTTAAAAGCCCAAGTCCAATTAGTAGAATTCAATTCATAGGAGTTTAAAAATTAATGGTAAGTTACCTTATAAAATATAGATCACTTGAGACTAAACTAAGAGCAGGCATATGGTTTTGATCCCCCCCCCCCCCCCCCCCCCCCTTCAAACACTGGCGTGGTACTGAGGCCAGACAACTTTATTTTCCTGATGCATTATAACCAGCTGCAGATGTTTTAGACATTATCGCTTCTAAATGGGCTTTGACAAATGTCTCCTGGAAGCCAGCAGCTTTAAATATTGCATGCAGTGTATTCTGAGGAAATGTTGAAAATAAAGTTTTAGGAATTAAACATTCAGTGCCTGAATCAAGAAAATTTACTTTCTGCCCTTGTCAGGGGATTTGCTAGCTGAAAACATTCTTTTGAGACATGCACAGGTGTTAGTCAGGACACATACAGAGACTGGAACAAATACTGTCCTGGATGGTTTTGCATGGTATGTTATTTACTGGCCCTCTATCATTAATACTGGAAGGTGGACACTTGCTTGAAAGGATACTTCAATATATATCTAAATGATGAACTGACATTTATAACAGGTATGCAGCTTTTGAGCATTAAGGCAAAAAAAATTGAAGCATATATTTGAATACATGGAAACATTGTGTTTTGTGTACCAGGGACAATGGCATGGCCCTCTACTGCAGAAACTTTTATGATATTTCAATTACCTTGTTCAGGATTAAAGTAAAGGACTTTATTTAAAGATCTTTCCACACTTTTTTCTTTGCTGCATAGCTTTGAATTTTGCCCAGAAGGGCATCTTCATATGTATATGGGGTACAAAATGTTGCTTGTATGTTCAAACGTATGGCTTTGGGGTGGAGAGGGACTGCATAATCATTGACATGAGAATTGCATCAAGTGTCGTTGACTTCCAAAATTCAGACAGCTTGATTCATTGCTACATAAACCATTTCACTCATTTTTCCATACCCTGAGAGAAGTTGGGAAAATATCTGTGCTTTGCTGTAGACACCACAGTGATTCAGTGATTAAAATGTGATTCAGTGCGCAGCACCCTGAGTTCTCAGTCTGGTCAACGCAGGAGGAGAGAAAAGGGGTATCCTGAGAGGATGGGCTGAGTGCCTAAAGGCCGAACGCTCAAAATAGGTGGTGGAAATACCCCCTTCGGCAGGAATCTGCCAGGCAGGCAATACATCTGATAAGGATTGTTTATATGTTAGCAGTTCATCAAATAATGGTGGTCCTAATTGTTTGTTGGGTATTTTGCCAAAAATCGTTATAGAGAGTTTTAAAGGGAAATGGGGATTGCTTAAGTGTTATCAGCTTTTGGTGCAAGGATTTTTTTTGGTAAAAAGGTATTTCAGAACAAGGTATGTACCTTTATACATGAAGGTTAACAGTCCATCTAATTTGTACCACACCAGGTAACCAAAGGGAATCTTCTTGCCTCTTTGTATTACCCCTAAAGAGCCTTTCTTCAGCTTTGGACCAGTTTAAATATAAGCCAGCTTGTGCTCATTGAAATCCCTAGAGTCTGCCTGGCACTGGAGAGCAATTCCAAGAGAAGATTAGAGATGGCAAGCATCAATGGGTAACTACTTGAGCAGGGACCTGCCTGCTTTGCTTGAAGGGACATGGCACACTGCCCTGTAGCGGGGAGCCAAATAAAGCAAATGCAAGTCTAATGATTTGGATTTTGCTACTTCACATTAGTGTTTAAAACTGCTTAGATATAATCCTCCTAGAAAATCTCTCCATGCTTTGAGACGGCGAACATTCACTGCTGCACACTGATTTTTAAGTATGAACTGGTTATACTGAATTCTTGTGCAGCTGAACAAAGGCTCCTACTGATGCCTGGCAAAGAGGAGAAGTTTTCATGTTTGATTCTGTTTGTACAGGAGCATAAAATGGTTCTTTGTATCGATGGGCTATAACAAATGAAACATTCAGCCAAAGGTTTGGTTTTGATACTTCCCAGTTGTGTAGTGATTCTGGAAAATGTATATATGAAATACTTGCGGGGAGGACTGGAATTCTGCTAAGTTGCTGTAGAGTTACTGGTTGCTTGTGTCTGGTTGGATATGTTTTCTTGGCTTACAAATGTCTTATGACCTGTGGAAGAAAGGGCAGTGTCCTGGTTTTGGCTGGGATAGAGTTAATTTTCTGAGGCAACTCAGGAGGACTGCAAGGATGTTGTGAGGTTATGCAGGGAGAAAATTAGAAGGGCCAAAGCCTAACTAGAACTTAATCTAGCTACTGCCATAAAAGACAATAAAAATGTTTCTGTGAATACGTTAGCAACAAAAGGAGGGCTCAGGAGAATCTCCATCCTTTATTGGATGCAGGGGGAAACATGGTGACAAAAGATGAGGAAAAGGCTGAGGTACTTAATGCCACCTTTGCCTCGGTCTTTAATAGTAAGACCAGTTGTTCTCTGGGTACCCAGCCCCCTGAGCTGGAAGACAGGGACGGGGAGCAGAATGAAACCCCCATAATCCAAGGGGAAATGGTGAGTGACCTGCTGCACCACTTAGACACACACACGTCTGTGGGGCCGGATGGGATCCACCCAAGCGTACTGAGCTGGCAGAAGGGCTCACCAAGCCACTTTCCATCATTTATCAGCAGTCCTGGCTAACTGAGGTTAGCCAGTTGAGTGGGAGTTAGCAAATGTGATGCCCATCTACAGGAAGGGCCAGAAGGAAGATCTGGGGAACTACAGGCCTGTCTGTCTGACCTCAGTGCCAGGGGAGGTTATGGATCAGATCATCTTGAGTGCCATTGCACGACATGTACAGGACAACCAGTCAGTCTGGGTTTATGAAAGGCAGGTCCTGCTTGACTAACCTGATCTCCTTGTATGACAAGGTGACCTGCTTAGTGGATTAGGGAAAGGCTGTGGATATTGTTTACCTGGACTTTAGTAAAGCCTTTGACACCCTTTCCCACAGCATTCTCCTGGAGAAACTGGCTGCTTATGACTTGGATGGGCGCACTCTTCGCTCAGTAAAAAACTGGCTGGATGGCCAGACCCAAAGAGTTGTGGTGAATGGAGGTAAATCCAGCTGGCAGCCGGTCACAAGTGGTGTTCCCCAGGGCTCAGTGTTGGGGCCAGTTCTGGTTTATGTCTTGATCCCCTCATCCAGATGGCTGATAGAGTGCACCCTCAGCAAATTTGCAGACACCACCAAATAGGGCGGGAGTGTTGGTGTGTTTGAGGGTAGGAAGGCTCTGCAGAGGGATCTGGACAGGCTGGATCGATGGACCAAGGCCAACTGTATGAGGTTCAACAAGGCCAAGTGCCGGGTCCTGCACTTGGGTCACAACCACCCCATGCAACGCTACAGGCTTGGGGAAGAGTGCCTGGAAAGCTGCCCAGTGGGAAAGGACCTGGGGGTGCTGGTGGACAGCTGGCTGAACACGAGCCAGCAATGTGCCCAGGTGGCCAAGAAGGCCAACAGCATCCTGGCTTGTATCAGCAATAGTGTGGCCAGCAGGAGCAGGGCAGTGATGGTGCCCCTGTGCTCGGCACTGGTGAGGCCGTACCTTGAATATTGTGTTCAGTTTTGGGCCCCTCAGGACAAGAAGGACATTGAGGTGCTGGAGCGTGTCCAGAGACGGGCAACGAAGCTGGGGAAGGGTCTGGGGAGCAGGTCTTATGAGGAGGAGCTGAGGGTGTTTAGTCTGGAGGGGAGACCTTATTGCTCTCTACAACTACCTGAAAGGAGGTTATAGTGAAGTGGGTGTTGGTCTCTTCTCCCAAGTAACAAGTGATAGGATGAATGGAGATGGCCTCAAGCTGCTCCAGGGGAGGTTTAGATTGGATATTAGGAAATATTTCTTCACTGAAAGAGTGGTCAAGCATTGGAACAGGCTGCCCAGGGAAGTGGTGGAGTCACCGTCCCTGGAGGTATTTAAAAGACGTGTGAAGCTGCGGACATGGTTTAGTGGTAGACTTGGCAGTGCTAGGTTAATGGTTGGACTTTATGATCTTAAAGGTCTTTTGCAACCTAAGTGATTCTATGATTCTAAATTATTATTAAGAAAGTTTACATTGAAGGTTGCTGTTCGTAATCTGAATCTTCTCTTAGTTCGTTGCTCACGTGAGCCACAAAGAAATCTTTTCCCCAGTCACGCAGGATGTTTCCACTACCTCTAGAGCTTGCTCTGGTTTCTTGCTATGAATTCATCAGAAAAATCTCAAAGATAGTATGTATGCAAAGATAGTATGTATGCAGCTGTCTTAATGTACTTTTGCTCAGAGGTCGTCCCTTCTCTGTACTGTGTATGGAGCCCAAAGGCTTCACATGTCTGATTAGAAGACAAACCACAGTTCATTTTCCGAAACATCAATCAAAAGCATGCAGTTTTTTTATGCAGCACTTGGAAGATTGATCTGAATATTTTAAAATCTGTAGTAGCTATGAACCTTGGCTTGCGTCTTCTTGTAAGGAAAAGAAAATGATCCTACCTTTAATGGAAACTAGCAGAAAGTTGGCTTCTATTTAACTTTAAGGAATGTGGTGTGGTTTCTCCTCCCTGAGGTCCAGGTGGAATATCTTGGCTTGTCTTAAACAACTGCTGCTTTTTGAAAATGCATTTAAAGGAATTTTGGAGGTTAAAGTATGTGATTTACACATCGCCACCGTGTACTATAGTTTCTTCATACTTTCCCTTCTTGGATGAGATGTTTAGCTTACTGTAGTGACAGCTGCTACATAAATTGTTCCAGACATAATTCTTACTGAGGATGGAGGATTAAGTGATGAAGGCTTTTAACTACATGAGCATTGGTGGTTGGTGGTTTGTTTTGGGTTTTTTTTGTTTTTTGTTTTTTTTTTGCATGCAGCGATCATTCTGAAGCTTGCAGAGATTACTTAAATAGAATGGTGTTGCTGTGGAGTTGTTGTTTAATCGGGATCTTCTTTGGCTGTCACTGAGATGAAAATGTTAGTATGGGCTTGATGCAGTTTTGAAAACTAAAGCAAGTGCCTGGTTAAAGTTTTATATAGGGAAAGTAGTTTAAATTGCAGCAACCAATTAGATTCAGCTGACTGGAGATGTTAAAACTAGGTGTACTAAGCAGTCAAAAATGTCTTGAATTTCCCATCAACTAATAAGCTCTTATTGATTCCTTTAAGGCTGGCACTCAGGTTTCCCTTCTTTTTTTACATAAGTGGCTTTCTACTTTGAAAGGTTTTTAACGTCTTTGGTTCAATAAGCCTGAAAGTTGGGGGAAAGTGGAGATGATACATGTTCCTGTGTGAGGGATTATGGAAGTGTGAATTTGACTTTGTGAGTGGCAGAGATAGCAGGAAGAACAGTAAATTAATTGCCTGAATATGCTGTCCTGCCTGACAAATAATGGTCCAGTAACCAAACAGTGTGTGTTAAGGAAGGCTTTGACACAAGCTGCCTCAGTGATAGAGGGAATGTGATGATCTTGCCCCCATTTTGCAGCTCACTTCCCCCTCTGTTGTGCTGGCACAGCTCTGGATGGGGACCTACTGTAAACTAGATCAGTGAGACGAGCTGGATTTGAAACAAGAAAAAAACCTTTTAACCAAGCTTTGCTCCCAAAGATGACGAGTATAGAATAGCAGTGTACTTCAGTGAACTGTTTTTGCTGAGCTGTGTAGAGAAAAGAGACTGTTGGTCTCACCTGCCTGAAGAATTTGCAAGGATTTACTTCAGACCGTGGACAAAAGTGTCAGGATTTATCAGTCTAAGATTAATTTTACTTGAAAGTACATAGCAGCCTTGATTTTGTTTGTTTTGTTATGCGAATTGGAAAGTAATTCCACTAAATTGTGTGTAATAAGAATCTTATTTTTTACTTTTGGCAAGATTGACATTTCATCGTTACAGTAAGTGTTATGGTCCTTCCTTCTCCTAATGTAATTTGTGAAAATCCAGTTCTACATAGGCTGCTTCTGAGCAGCTGTCCTAAATGGGATTACTGTAAAAAGCTCAGATAAATGTTAATGTTACTTTTATAATTCATAATTGCCAACTGCTCTGGCTTATGCTTTTTGGGATGATGAACTTGTCTTGCCTCTTTGCACAGTGGTAAATTTATGGAAATACATAAATATTTCCTAGTCTGAGAGCATCATATTGACACTTAAATCTTGAAGTCTCGTTGCTTGTTACTTCAAGATTCAAGAGATGTTCTTAGAAGTAAAAGGGACTAGTTCACTCAACATGTGACCCCCTGAGTATTTTATAACATGAGGCATGGGAAAATAAGTCTAGTTGAAGGCACCTGTGAAGCGATACTGAGAGAGAAGTAAAAGCTTGAGGAGGGGTGCAAGTATTTCATTGCTCTGTGTGCATGTTGAAGTGAATCGAGATGCGTCTGAAAGACCACTCTATTGCTATGCAATACCAAGGCAGACTTTTATGATGTGTTAGATATGAATTATGAAGTGATCTGAGTCCATATTCAGTGTGCATCTCTTAATAGCATAAAATTATTCAAAGTTGAGTTGTTTCCTAGCATTAAATGCCTGGCATATTTATGATTCTCTTGCCTTTCTAGAAAAGGTGGTAACTTTCATATGTAGCATTTTGCTTGCATTTTATATTGCCCTAAAATATGTAGCTTGTCTCCCAGCAGTCCTGCATGTGCCGACATCCAAAGCTAGAACTGTATGTATTTAATGGATTTAGTTTGTGATTCAGGCTAACATTCTTGGGCAAAAAAAAAGGCTTGCCACGTAGCATCATGTTCCATGATCTCATGGGGAGAGATTGCTCACAGGTTTAGGTGTGGCTTACTTTGTTTTGGGCTAAATAATCTGCCTACTTTTTACTACTAGTTTTGGTAAACAGCATGGTGGGTTTTTTTCCTGAAGTTTGACAACCAGCCTTCCTCTTGCAGTTCCACTTTTACTTAAAAAGCCATCTTTCTTACCACACCCTTTATCTTCTATGCATCTTTTCCCTAAGAGTAGTGCTACAGAGATGATGGTTTCCACAACAGGTTAGTGGATTAAATGTTAGGACAAATTACAGCTACTTGAAGAAGTTGCTGTCGTCTTTTAATTTTACAGTGTCAAGTTACTCTGTTTCAAGTACGTGCCAGAACTCTCCACCTCCTTTTTATAGAGGTCATTATATGTGGCTCACCTGTAAACGTGTCATCCCCGTGTGTCCTCTGTTTTATAGAGGGGAGAACAGATGTTGCTACCTATGGAAAGATGCTTCAGGCACTTGCTGCAAGAGATGGGCACCAGGCTGTCAAAAGCAATCTTTATGGGCAGGCTGGTCTTTCACAAGGAGATGTGTTTACAGAGCATGAAATTAACATTTTTGCACAGAGGCAAATAATTGCTTACAACGGAGACTTTAGTAGCAGATTTGAAGCTTGAATGATCATTAGTAAGGTCAGATGGAGCACATAGCGATGTCCACCTCCTGAGCAAAGTCATTCAGAACTTTTTAGCCGTTCATTTATGCTGAAAGATTTTAAGATGTTGTAATGTTCATGCCTTGAGCTTGTCACTTTTGATGAGAACTTGTAATAGACTGTGGTGCTATATCTGTATATGTGGTGTGGTTCCTTCAAAATCATTCTTGAACGGAAAACTATTTTTTGACTTGCAGAAAGAAGGGAGGAACCCCCCCCATTCCCATTATCTTAGGCTTGTATTATTATCTATTAGTGCTCTGGCAGGGTTTTTTTAAGAGACTGCAGGAATTCTCTGTGAAACAACCCTTTGTCACAAACAAAAGGGATCTCTGAAAGCTTTCTGTGGTCAGGAGATGGGTCTAGAGGGCCAATAGGTCTCTGGTAGTGTTGGCTGTCCTAATCTGTTCTGGTTAATGCTCTGACTCGTCAGGTCAGGGCTTTTTCTTGAGCAGTGATGAAAAACTGTTTCCAAAGAATGGATATTGGCAAAATTAATCAGATTGATTCTTCATTTATGACACAGATCAAGTCTTGAACTTCAGTCTTCTATGGTAGTAAGACCAGTTCATCATCACTAATTGCATCTCTTCGTTCCCTGTTTCCTCGGCCTGCTTACTCCCTCAAGGTGACTTCCCCACTCAACAGATGTGCATGTCTGACAGAACGTTTAAAAACCACTGAGCTTGAAGTAGATGAACATTTTGTAAAAGAAATTCTGTTCCATTGCAATTAACCACATCACAGAATTTTGTAAGTCTGACTAATGTTAAATATAAGTGTCCAGTCAAACTTCAAAGTGGAGGTAGCTTTTCCTCTCTGCACACCACAGCTGTAAATGGTGCTTAAGGCTTGGAGCGCTCCATTTCCAAAAATGTCCATGCTTCTTCATGAAGAGAAAAATAAAAATGTAACCAACATCACAAAGGCTGTTCTCAAAACCTTTTGAAAATCCTGCATGTTACACCCATGATCTTCCCATTGCTTTTCTGTAGGACATCATTATTCAGAGGCAGTGGGACTTCTTGCTTTGTTCACGTTGTGCTGAACAGCCCTGTAGCATAACCACTTTCAGTAAAGTTATCCTTGACTGTACTGAAAGCCAGGCAATGTGACTCTTAAAAGGAACATCCAAGCATCGTCTGAATACTCCCCAGAACAATTATCCTCATGTTCTGGGAACACCCAAAATCTAGGATACAGGATATGTCTCACTCCCTGCTCCCATTGAAAGAAGGCTTTAAAATAGTTCAGGCTACTTCTATACAAGACTGAACAGAGATTCACCTTCAAAATTCCTCCAGACAGGTGAAATGGAGCTCTGTGTTTCTGCGCACTTTATGTAAGCTGTGCAGTAGCACCGTTCTGCCAGCACTGTTTTTGCCATGAGGTGTTACAGCATAAACTTTCAGAGGACACAAGAGAGATCATGCATCATGCATGCAATTAATTACTCAGATGCTCTGTAACAAAGCCTGCTAATAGCGTATACCTTCTTTGAAATAGTCCCAGCAGTGTGAACTTCTGGGTTTTTGCCTATTTAATAAGCAAATGTGAGGAGTTTGTATCAGTTGTTCTCTGCTGTATCTTATGTACAATGATGCATTTTCTTTATTGATTTTTCTTTTTTTATTGATGCTTAAACAGTATTCTTTCACTATGAAGTAAGACTCAAATACTAGATATAACATGTTCAAGTCAAATTGGATACTTCTTTATTCTGGTACAACAAGCTATGAAATCTCTATTTCAGAGAATGTCCTGCTATACAGCAATTTTTCTCAGTCCCATGGAGCTTCATTATAGCGAGGTCAGACTATGTGCCTTAGAGAAGAGAATTTATATTTGATCATAGGGCTAACTCTGTGCTCTTGTAATGACCCTGAAGGACAGTAAATGCTTCAAATAATTCAGTTTCTTTGGAATATAGTTTTGTGCTATAGGAGCTAGAGTATATCTAAGAAAATAGAAAATGTTGTGGTGTATTTTAATGTGATTCCTTCAGGATGCTTGTGAGTGGGTTCAGCTGCCATAGCCCTCACTTATTTTAAGCTTTCAGAAAGCAGACAGTAAAATATTTTGGAATTCAGTGTTTACAGTGTACTCTCAAGGGAGAGACCTCCCTTAAGACCCTTGTGGTTGTATTGGGTTTGCGTGGCAAGATTTTGGTGGCGGGGGGAGCTACAGCAGTGGCTTCAGTGAGAAGCTGCCAGAAGCTTCCCCTATGTCCGACAGAGCCAATGCCAGCCGGCTCCAAGACGGACCCGTCGCTGGCCAAGGCCGAGCCCATCAGCAACGGCAGTAGTGCCTCTGGGTTGCCTCTGGGATAACATGTTTAAGAAAGGGGAACAAAAAAAAACCCCAATAATTGCAGCTGGAGAGAGGAGTGAGAATATGTGACAGAAACAACCCTGCAGACACCAAGGCCAGTGAAGAAGGAGGGGGAGGAGGTGCTCCAGGCACTGGAGCGGATTCCCCTGCAGCCCCTGGTGAAGACCATGGTGAGGCCGGCTGTCCCTCTGCAGCCCATGGAGGTTAGCAGTGGAGCAGATATCCACCTGCAGCCCATGGAGGGCCCCACTCCGGAGCAGGTGGATGCCCAAAGGAGGCTGTGACCCCGTGAGAAGCCCATGCTGGAGCAGGCTCCTGGCAGGACTGTGGCCCCGTGGAGAAAGGAGCCCATGCTGGAGCAGGCTCCTGGCAGGACTGTGGCCCTGTGGAGAAAGGAGCCCACGCTGGAGAAGTTCATGGGGGACTGTCTCCCATGGGAGGGAGCCCATGCTGGAGCAGGAGAAGAGTGTGAGGAGTCCTCCCCCTGAGGAGGAAGGAGCAGCAGAGACAACGTGTGATGGACTGACCCCAACCCCCATTCCCCGTCTCCCTGCACCGCTGGTGGGGAGGAGGTGGAGAAATCGGGAGTGAAGTTGAGCCCGAGAAGAAGGGAGGGGTGGGGGGAAGGGGTTTTTAAGATTTGGTTTTATTTCTTATTATCCTACTCTGATTTCATTGGTAATAAATTAAATTAATTTCCCTAAGTCGAGTCTAATTTGCCCGTGACAGTAACTGGTGAGTGATCTCTCCCTGCCCTTATCTTAACCCATGAGCATTTTGTTATATTTTCTCTCCCCTGTCCAGCTGAGGAGGGGAGCAACAGAGCAGCTTTGGTGGGCACCTGGCATCCAGCCAGGGTCAACCCATCACAGTGGTAAAATGAGACTCGTCAAAGTGTAATTGCTTCTTGGCCCAAGATGGAACATATTAATTTCTCATGTAGTTAAGTCTATTCTATAATTTCATGTGTTGTGCTTTTAATTTCATATCTTTCCATTTTCTTCTTTGCAGCAGTGTGGAAAAGTGCAAGGACTAGTTGTAATACTTGTCCTTTCTTTCTGCCCAGTCATCTCTACCCTAGTCAGCACCCATTATTTTGCATTTTTCTGTGTAGATGTTTCTGTAAGTATCTCAGGATGAAACTTGCTTTTTTCTAGACAGTAGGACACAGATTCATACAGTCTGTGATCTGTCGTCACCCAGAAATGATGATAGAATGGCTGCATAAGAAGTCACTCAAATCTTGCGTTTGTACGGTTAATGCCTTCTTTACTCACCCTTTGAATTGTATCCCAAATTTTTTGATGTGTTGTTCTGTTGTGAGGACCACTTTTGAATTTTAATCCTGTTCTCCACTTAGCTGGCAACATCAGCAGATTTAACAAGCACGCTTTTCATTCCAGTATTAAAATCAATAGATAATTTTACAGGGTCTAGAAGGATTCTGGCAAAGATCATTTTGACACGACCTGAATGTTTGCATCAAAATGTGCAAGTTTTGATTATATTTGAGTGAATTCCAATTTAGATATTAACAGTAACAAGACCTTGTATACTCAGGCTACATCACTGAGTGGAGCGATGCATCTCTCCTCTCTCCTGCCTGCCCAGTTGTTACCAGCCCCAGAAAGAAGCTGCTTGTTTCTTAGTTTTTAATCCTGACGCTGCTGTAGTTTGTAGCAGTTTGTCACTCTTAGGGTGACAGCTAAAAGCGATTTGTCACCTTTTAGGCATGTACAATGTTTTTATATCTGCATCCCCAGCCCTGCTTTTCTTCAGTTCCCCAGAAGCGTTTGTTGTCTTTCAGTTATTGGAAAGCTCATCCATCTTCCACAGGCACTCGGAGATAAAGGCCCTGAGACTGTCAACCCAACCAATTTGTCTTACCAGTTTCTATTTTTTCACTATTGTACCCTAACCAGGCTTAGTGTGCCCTCTCGCTACACTGGCACCATGAGCAATCAGGTAGTTTCTTGCCATATTACAACTTGCAGCTGCCCATGTCAAGTGATGATCACTAGTAGAGAGCATCTCTAGGAGAGACCAATGTACCTACACAGGATCCAGCCTCGAGATTCAGCAGTTCAGTGTAGATTCCTTGATCCTTTCCTGGCCTTGGGTCAGCCTCATCTCAGCCCAGGGTGGAGGCATGGACAATTAAAAGCTGTGGGATGGATGGCATAAAGATGCGTGATGTTCACAATTTCATGCCATATTTGAAAGAGGTAGAGGCAGACTTCTTGCAGCTAAGCAGCTTGCTTAGGAGAGAAGTATTAAACCTGGGAAGTGTGATCAGATGGTACATACGGCACACAAATGCTGCAGGGAGTTCTGCCAATGCTTTCCTTGTGGGGGGAGGAGTGGTGAAATGGTGGTAGACGCTCTCTTGCTGGGTATGCATGCTTGGCACTTCAGCTTTTAACTGGTGAGAAGTCTCTATCCGTTATTGTAAATGCAATTTATTTTTAGGGTGCCCAGAACTTTCCATGGGATAACCTTCCCCATGTGGTTCGTGGTGGGGTTTTAGTCCTTAATTGTGTGATGTGCATGTTCTGCAAGGCATCTTTGCAACCCATCGCTGGTGGGTTGGTGTTCTAGAAGAGGTCGAAGACTGAAGTTGATATTTTTGTGCTTGGCTTTTTGTTCCCGGTGGAATTACGCAGCTTGTGCTGGGTCACAGGGAGTGGTTTTGCTTCCTGATGAGAACAACTGCTTATAGGAACACCATAACAGTACAAGAGTTTCCTACAGCTATTGCCCAGCTGCTTTGCACTGCAGCGTGCGGCAGGACTCCTCCTCACCATCATGGGCAGTAATTCTGTATACTGCCTTCTGTACAAGGAGGATCTGGAGATGCAAACAAAGCACAAATACATCAATGAACTGGCAGCATAAACAAGGGGAAATTGGAGGTAGCATGGCTCAAATGTTTTTGACTAACTGGGGTAATAGCAGTAAGTCTGATTCTGAGAGGAGTGTGATTAATCCTGGCATAGATCTGTGCACTTGCTATTGCTGGGTGCAATGTACTAGTTGTCTGAGCAGCATTTAAATAACTTCTTGGGAAGAAGAGGCGTGTTAAATGTTGCTTTTTAGTGCTGATGTTTTCAGTTTAACATAACACTGTCAAGAAGCATCAAGTCTGCCAGGAAGTTGGTAGAGAATTTACTTTAAAATCCTTGAAGTAGCTAGAAGGAAAATAGTGGTATTCTATTGCTGAAAATCAGACAAATGTGGCGTTGCTGCATTGCTGCTAACAAAAAGCTGTGCTGAGATTGATGCTAACAGTGTGAACCGGGAAGCAAAGCAAAGGTTAGGCACCTTCAGAGCACCACCTGAAGTAATAGTAAATGTTTAATTGAAAACAATTTTTTTTTTTTTTTTTCCTAAACCAAATCTGTCAGGGTGATTGTTACAGGTACTGTTGGTTGCCCAGTGACTGGAAGGCAAGCAAGCAGTGTCAGCATTGAAGGTAGAGTGAAGAGTGTGGAAAATAAAATAGAAAAATGCTTGTGATTCTCTTTGCTTTATGGGAGTTAGCCAGAACTATTTTGTTCAACTGATGTTTAATAATTACATGAGCATGGTGTTGTTCCTTGTAGCAGGAGATAACTGGGGGGGAAAGTACTCTCTGAAAGTACCTGTAAGCCTCTTGATGTCTTAAGTTCTCCATAGAATCCTTTTGGCCTGGGTCTTTATTCAGCGGGGGGGGGGGTGGGGGGTGTCCTCTGTCATCCAGCCACATTTCCAGGAACAGTTTGTTATTAAACTGCAACTGTGATCTGCTGCGCAAGACAAGCTGGCGCAGCGTGTCGGGGGATTATTTGCTGTACTAGCAGGTGAATGCCGCTGGTAGAGGATTTGACGTTCTCTGGTTTTGGGTCTGACTTTTCAGCAGATAACGTTGTTCTCGGTCAGATTGTGCCTCCTTTCAAATTTCTGAGAGGAGGTATTTCTAAAATTTTACGTGTTACTCCTAAGGATGGATAAGGGCTCAAGAAGAAAGCTAAAATACAGACTTCTTTCCAGCATCTTTCAAAATTCATTAGGGAAAAAGCAATTTCTAAGCTTGATTATGCAGCTTGCTATGGGAAGCACCCTGTCTGCTGACAAACCACAAAATCTCAGTATCTGGCACACAACTAAATGGGAATAATGGTTCTTATTCCAGTTTTTGAGTCATATCTGTTACATAGCTTTTGTATGGATTGTATATAGTTTTCAGTAGCAGTAAATGTTGTGGGTTTTTTACCTTTTTGGAGTGTTTCAGAATAGTGGTATTAACCTTTCTGAAGCCAGTGTATTCCACATGATGACAAGTCTTTACCCCTCACCAGGGCATCAAACTTCTCTAATGTGCCCTTGAATTTTGCTTGAATAAGTTTGACATCAGCCCAATTTCTGTGAAGATCTACGCTGTCAACTGTTCCAAAGACTGCTGCAACTCTGCTTATGGATACCTTGTGGTGCTCTCCCTGCTTTTCCAGGGAAAACCCAGATCACTTTTATTTATTTTTATGAACTATAACCGTTGGCAAGCTTTAAAACTGCCTTGCTCGTCCTATCCCAGAAAACATGTTATAATGCAGTCTCTTGTCTTACTTGTGCCTTTCTCTGTCACAAAGTGCAAGGCATCCCAGTAGTGTAGTTTGCACATTAGAAAGTCCCAAAATTGAGTGATTTTCTCTTGATTTGTCAGTCTTATGGAAAATATTTAAACTTCTTCCTTTGGGTGTCTAGCGGGTAGGTTTTGTCCTGTCTTCAGTTCAAAGATTGTTGCAGCATTAGCAGGCATCTTCTATTTTATACCAGTTATACCAGCTTATACCAGGAGTTATACCAGGGTTTCCCAAGGGCCCCGTGCCCATCCAGATAGATTCCATTTTATGAAAGGCACAAATTGTCATAGTTCTTTCATCATTCGGATAGTTACAAATGCTGTAATTTTTTTTGTAAACTGAACAAAGTCAAATTTGCAGTCACGCGTTTGCCAGGTCCACCTATGTGCAGCACCAAGCTTAGCTGTATTCTTGTATTGGTTGTCTGAGTGCTGTGAATTTCACTTCTGTGAAGTATTTCTGTGTTGAGGATATATGGGATGTTCGTTATGGTGTATCTTTAATGAGATTTCTGAAGTTCTAGTAGTATGATATATGGTGCAATTCTCTGCTAGTATTTAAAATATTTGGAAGTTGTGTTCAGCTGAGAAATCCTTGACAGGCTTAACATTCCTATAATCTGATCAAGATATTATAGCTCGAGTACCGGGAATTCATGGAAATGATGGAATTAATAGGTTTTGTATCCTGCATTTTTATTAAATCTTAATGCAGATTATTCAAGTGTTTCTGCATATGCAGCATAATCTGTAAGTCTAACTGGTAAGTCAGATTTCAGAAACGGTGCGCCAAAGTATGTCCTTATAGGAAACCACTACAGCTTGTGTGCTGTTTGCTCCTGTTAAATGGAGCGTGGATATATGCAGACATCTGGAGCTTCAAATGTCCATTTTTCAAATTGATCTCCAAATCAGCTTGTTCATTCTTCTTTCTGTTCATATGAGGGTTGTTGTATTTAAGACAGCTTCCAATAGCACTAAATGCTGTGGAAAACAATGTACATCTCTGGATTTCATCCTCGTAGCTTCTGCTGGGAGTTGTGGTCAAAAACCAGCTCTTGGACACATGATAAAATATTACATGTATGTTGGTTCCTTGGGAGAGCTCACCTAGTACTAAGTTTTCAGAAAGCATGTAAAGCAGAAAGGGAAGGTGGGATGGGTGGGGAGTCTTTTAATCTCTTTTGGAATGGCAGTTCAGAGATTACTTTTGTCTACATCTTCATACTTCAGGTCTTCGCTGTCAAAGCCCTCCCCAGCTGTCATACCTCAGGCGGGATGAGTCACGGGTTGTGTCTCCCACCTTGACTGGAGGGTAGCCCAGGGAGTTAGTCTTGTTTGGGAATTTTATAATGTGTTGCTGTATGTTAAAGCAAGGTCAAAAAAGTGTGCTTATTGCTTGAGGGGGAAAGTGAGGAGGTTTCTGATGCAACTAAATGCCTGCAGGAGCTTACTCCACTGTTTTCAGCAGATTCCTGAGACATGCTACTATGTGGGAAATGGAGCATTTCTGTAGATGGGAAGGGCTGTAAGCATTTTAGTGAACTGAAAGATAAGAAAGCTGTTGTGGGCAAATTAAAGCAATGAGTCCTGTTCTGAAGTCTAAAACTAGGCCAGCTGGGTTTTTGACAGCTGAAAGAAAAGCCTGAGAGTAAAACCGCTGTGCTATCGCAAGGTGTGCTAAAACCCAGGGAAGAACTGACTTTTTGGTGGTCTGTGCTGATTTTGGAAAGGCACTGTGCATTTGGAGACCTGGATTGAATTGGTCAAATACTAATTTTAGAACAGCAAACACTGCAAAACCGTAATATTATTTCTAAAGATAAGTGAAGAACAAAGTGTAAGGTGTTTGATAGAGAGAGATTACTAAACTGGATGTTATATTGCTGTCCTTACTGATGTCTTTAGACTTCAATTGGCCGATAAACCAGGACTTTTTTGCTAGGTAAAATTTTGTTTGTGCTAAGGGATTTTCAGCAATTGAGGTTGAATAAAACTTGTTAACTGAAGGAATTTAAAGAGGGCTGGGGGGGGAGTTTCAGTTCAAGCAAGTACTGTTCTAGCACTTGATACAAAAAGCTTTCTGCATTAAAAAGTACAGAGTTACCTAAAATTGGGTAATGTTTAAGCAGTAGGCTGTCCTACCACTGAGGAGCTGCATGCCTGGTGTCCTGCAAGGAACATATTTCTTTAATAGCTCTACAATCAGCTACCAAGTGTCCCTGGGTATTCTGTAGAAAAGACTCTGTGCTGGGTCTGTATGCACTGATCCATTCAGCTGATTCTGGTCCAGCTGTGGTTTAATTAGCTGACACAGGGTCAGGACTGATCCAGGAGTGCCTGCAGTATTTGTGGCTCTACTTTCTGAAGGAAGCAGGCAGGTTATTACCATACCCCGAAGCATGGCTTTCTCAAAGAAAAGCACAAATCTGAACACGTGGATTTCAATGTTACTGTTGTTTCAGGTGGGAGAGAAGAGGACGATGGGCAAATGGTAGCATCATGGCATTGTGCAGGAAACTTTTAGGTCTGGTTTGAATGTGTTGCTTGGATCTGAGTTGCAACACAGCTGTGAAGACATACTTGGCTTTACTGTCTTTGAAAGCACTTAATTATTCCACATGATGTGCTGCCATTTAGTCCTATGTTGCCTTTTAATAGCTCCTGAAACGCTGAAGGTATGGATTATGTTAATGTAGCTTTTAAATTTTTGATGGACTGAAATAGCTTCAAAAATTAACCTTTTGAAAATGCTTAGGTAGATCACATGACAGGCTTTTAGCAGTTTTCTTTTTCTAGTAGTAGTACGCTATCTCCTGTTCCAGTAAATGAAGAGCTTTGACCAAGGTTATGCTCAGCTCCTTGGCCTAGGTCAAATGCCTCCAGCTGATGTTGGAGATATTTTTATTTTTCATTTGATCATCTGAAATGCTCAGCTATTTTCATGCAAGTACAAAGGATGGATGTTTGTGCTGCGTGGGTGTTGTACCAATTTGTTGTTCAACATATGCTAATAGATTTCTGACAAACCAAAAAAGAGTGTTATTACTTCATGGTGCAGTGAGACTTGATATTTATTTATTTATGAAAGGGTTATCTACATTTAGCATGGATGGTCCCACGATCATTAAAACTTGGGCTTCTTGCTGCAGTGAGAGGGAAGATTCCTCCTGGTTTCTGCCAGACGTGCCTTCTCTCACATTTCCTGCCTTCTGAAACACCTCGTGTACCCTAGGTTTTGGAAGACTGAAGAGAAGCTGGCTATAGATGTTTCTTATTTCTGCTTTGCTGTGGCACAGATAGTGACAACTAGGTTGTACCCAAAGTACATGCTCTGGAGTCTTCCACTGAGTCTACCTAATAAATAGAGGAATGGTTTCTATTTGCTGTCTTCTCCTGTTGTTCTTCTGGATTGTTTTGTCATCTTTGGCATCTTGTTGTAGGATATAAATGCATGATATACTTGCTGAGGTGCTGGGATAAATGAAGAGACCCAGGATGGAACAGATGCCCCCTTTAACACTGTCTCCAAAGATCATAGCTTCTTGGTTAGGGTCTCATCATAGCTCCTTGGTTTAAAAAAAAAAGTCACAAAAAATGTTTGAACAGGGTTTGAGATCTGTACAGCATTATGATTAGCATATGCACTTCAGCAAATCTTTCTTTCCTCGTGTACAGAAAACTCTTGGCTTACATCTTCATCCGCCCTTTTATTCTGGCTGGAGCCAGGCACACTAAATAGTGATTAAACAAAAGATTAAAATTCCATTTTTGTGCATTTGGCGTTTGAACGCTGATCAATTGCTTTGGCGGTGTGTTAAGTAACAGCATGGTAGACAACAGAAGGGGCTTATTTACAACAATCTGTCTAAATCCATTTTCAATATATTGCTTAATATGTCTTTCTACTTTAATTCATTTTCAGTTTTTAAAAAATGAAGGATGGAAACAGGCAGATTAGTTTAAGATACTGCTGGAGAAGTAATAACTCCTTAGTGGTAAACAACTTCCAGTTCTTAAGGAAAAGAAAATGTGCTTGAGCTGAAATAGAACTTATGGGCTTGCTGTAGGAGTTAATGGATAAAATTCAATGGCTTGTGCACTTACATAGCTTGACGAGACGATCATAATGAACCCTTCATGCTTTGAAATCTCCTTTTTGCATTGCTGTTTACAACTGACCATTTCAAAAACGAAGAGATTTTTGCAAAATGAGAAGCTAAGGTAAAGCTAAACAGAAAATTGCAAAGGCTATAGCCTTGCTGACCTGTTCTATAGGGACAGAAATCCAGATCCATAATGCGAATTTACCCTAACCATGCAGCATTGATAACTGCAATGTTCAAATGATGGTCGCTGTATTCTACAGTTAAAATGCAGATAAGGGGCAATATGCTGGTGGGGTTTGGACAAAAATGTTATGCCTCCTGCTACGCAGTTAGAATTAATGAGAAATTAGGAAAAAAGTGAAAATTCACATGAAATATAGCATTGCAGGTAAGACATGGCTCCCCGCAAATGAAATGCTTGTTTAATAGTTAAAGCAAAAGTCAGTCCTAGGAAACTTGCTGTGTTTTGCAGATTGCTTAGATATCACAGTCTAGAGCGTCTGTTGAAGGGGTATCATCAAGTTATGTGATTTGCATAATTGAATCAAATCCCATGCAGCATCCCTGAAGGAAACCACTAAAAAAAGCAACATTCTGGTCCTTGTGTGCTGTGTCTGGATTTCTAGAGCTCAGACATCTTTTACAAAGAGAAAAAAACAGAAAGGGGGGGGGGGGGAAGAGGAGCTTCCAAAATAGCATCAATGTCAGCAACCTGCCCATTGCCACAATGAGACAGACTTGGAGCGCATATATGCACATCTTCCCTCTGCCCGTGATAGTATACTGCCCGCAGCTTTACACACTGCTTTGCTAATAGTGATGACATGAGCATGAAAATTGCAGTCAGGGAGAGAAAGGCAATGTTTTATCGTTCACACTGGCTTTTTTTGGTAGTCTGCAGAAATTAAGTTGGTCTTGAAAGTGTGATTCTTAACAAGAAGTACGATGCTAACCAGCCTGCTGCAACTACACCTTCCCTTCAGGGCTATGCAAATCGCGGGTGCTGGCAAGGTCACTGAAGCAAAGACACTGATACTCATTTTCTAGCACTGGAAGTCACTTCAGAATTAATGTTCAGACATTGTTGACAGAACTTGTCAGTGACTCACAGCAGACTTTTCAGATACGGTGTTTTAGTAGTGACCTGCAAAACTAATGTAAGCATTATATGCTTGCTTGCGAGGGATGCAGTTAGAAATATTCTAACCTCTTAACATTCACACAAGTTTAATTCAACTTAATGGAGCATTTCTGAATTGGATTGACTAATGTAACTTCTCTGCCCAAGACCAAAAAAGCTCCAGAATGCAACATGTCTGTCATGACCATCTGCAGCTATGTCTACCCTTCACGATTCTAAAAACCACTTAGATGTGTTGATCCAACAGAGATTAATGTTGTGTTTATCTTGTGTGAATCTCATTTGGCTTTAGTTGTACAGGGCAGCAACACCACGAGCACTGCAGACAGAGGAATGGATAATGGGTCACCCTACACAGTCCTCATTTTACTTTGCTGGTGCCAACATGAAGAGGTGGATCCTTGTAGGTCTCCAAGGCAGAGCTGTACAGAGCCTGTTCCTCAGGACTTAAAGATAGATAACTCACATTCCATGTGCCTCCAAAGTCCAACACTACGGTTTGGGAAGGTCTGGATAACTGATGTGTCTACTCCATATTTTCCCCTCTTGCTTAATTTAAAGTTTTTCTCTTGACATGAGTGGCCTTGACAGGGTTTGGCTTAGCCCAGCTCAAAGATGTTTTCGTGCATAAATATTTTGGGACTGAGAGAAGTAATACATCTATCTACTAGACTTTCTGCTGTCTGCCTGCCTGATCTGGGCTCTGTACGTGATACAGTGGCAGTCTCTGTGATTTCTTCTCTTTTTCCTTTTAACAGCACTGGAGGATGGTGTGCTACTGCCTGCTTTCACTCAGTATTGTAGCATTTAAATTGCTTGCATCAGGTTGTTGCTTGCTCTGAGGGTATTTAAATGCGCATTACTGACCTCTCTGAAGAATGGCTTGAAGCTGTGCAGAAAATTTCCTTCCCTGTTCGCATTATCCTATATTGAGTGCATAAACACAAGGGTGACTCCAGCCCAGAGCCTGGGTTTGCTCACTCTGAGCAGGGATGGCTGGAACTGCTTTTTAATGGCTTTTAGGTTGCTGCTTAGCCTGATGAGTGTTGGCTGCTTTGGTGGTACAGCTTTGTAATGGTGTGAGGTGCTCCTCCTGCAACAGCCGACAGCCCAGTGGTGTGGCTTCCCTGCGGAGGATGCTGGAGATGTTGGTGTGAATCCTTTGGGATATACTTCGAACTTGTCTCCCACCTCCTGAGAGCTGTTGTGGAGGGCAGCTCAAGTAGCATATTTTGAACGTAGAGCAATCCACACAGGTACCTGCAGCAGTGGACGGGTATCTTTTAAGGGACATTTTCAGACTAGAGTTCAAAGGGAAGGGGAGTGCCTCTGCAATTGTATAAGTTGCCTGAGTCCCGAGAAGAGGTGGGATTTAAAACACTCTTACCAGTGCCCTGTTAGGCAGCTTGGATGTCTTTTTGCTGTTAGGTCTCTCTTTCCTATTTCTCAAGGGTGCTGGATTTCCCCTGGTCCTTTCATAGGGGCTTGGCATAGGGTGCTGGGTTACCGTGTGCACAGTGGGTGTTGTGAGGCTCAGAGTCACACTGTGTATTTCTCCTTTTAGATCTAGTCCCTAGACACTCTTACAGTGGTGGGTGGGATTTCTAGAGTAGCTGGTGGTAAGGGGTTTATACGTGTTGAATCGCAGCAAATGGCAGAAGCGGCGTTGTAAATGATTCTCCTGGTGTGCTCATTCAGTCCAGGGTGCTATAAACAAGAGACAAAAGAGACTTAAAATATTGAAGTTTCAGACTTGCCAGTTGTCCCTGTGCCCAGTGTGATACTTGTGCACAAGCCTAGTGCTCAGAAAGGTGGCAAAACTCTCCTGGAAAGCAGGTGCTCTGGTCTGTGGGAGCTTTCCAGGACTTTTCCTGGCAGAGGAGTATCTTGGAGAGGAAACTGGCCAGTGAGCAGGCCTGGCAAAGCAGGGATCTTGCAAAACAGAGGCAAAAATCTCACAGAACAGTAGTGTGGTCTGTGGGTTATTTAGTGGGGATGATCAGAAGAGTGGCACGTTGTCTGAAAAATTAGAAACCACTGTGATGGCCAGACAAGTAGACGTGCTGCGCTGTTGCAGTAGCACAGGGTGGCTGCTTCATGGTGCTGAAAATTTCATTTAACACCAAAAATAACCAAGCTGCGCTTTTACTGTCTGTCTGTCACACAGCTGTCATCCAGACCTGCTCACGTTCGCTGGCATGAGCTAACAAAAGTCAGGACAAGGGGTGATGGCTTGTAACTCTACCCTCTTTCAGTTTAATTGGACATAAGGAAGAAATTCTTCACTGTGAGGGTGGTGAGGCACTGGAACAGGTTGCTCAGAGAAGTTGTGGATGCCCCATCCCTGGAAGTGTTCAAGGCCAGGCTGGATGGGGCTTTGAGCAACCTGGTCTAGTGGAAGGTGTCCCTGCCTATGGCAGGGGGTTGGAACTAGATGATCTTTAAAGTCCCTTCCAACCCAAACCATTCTATGATTCTATGATTGAAAGGATCTAGATTGATTTAAAATCTTATGGGGGTGAGGAGTTCCAATAGTTCACAGGCCAGCTTTTAATCAAATTGAGCTTTATTACTTTTAGACCACTCGTTTATTACCCTTTGGCACGGTAAACTGAGCAGGCAGAGCAGAGCATGTACCTAGGTTTCAGGTAAGATGTCAAAGTGAACTAGAGTGGCTGAACGCATCTTCACTGATGGTTTTGTGAGCTAATACACAGGGCTCCCTTCCTGCTGACTGCTGTAGAAGAGGGGTGATGCAATGGGGATAATCTGCAAAACCGTCAGAGTGCAGTGAGGTGAACTGCATCAGGCTGAAGTCTAGTGCCTTGGAATAACAAGTAAAATGTCCAAATGTCCTATTTGCCTAGGCATGAAAATGAAGAGTTTGTAATTTAACTAGTCAGGGAAATGATGTCTGTGTCCCAGGTGCCAAAGATGCCTGATAAGTCTGCAAGGTTACTATGCCAACAGTTGCTTTTTGGTGGTTGTTTAGTTTGATTGACCCATTAGTGAGACTTTAAACCTCTTGCCCTCCAAGGAGGGAAGCTTGTTTTTCTTTCTAGGAAGTTCTAGCCTGTGGAGTTCTCTCTGCAGGTCATGAGGAATTAAAAGGGAAAAACCTCTATGGTCTTTGTGTAACTACTTCTGCAGTAATGATGCTACAAATGACTTGCATTTATACTCCCCAGCATATTACAATGTAATTGAAAAGTCATTCTCAGAGAAGATCTCTTCTTGACCCTAAAACCTACTTAAATATATTTTATATATTTATATATTTATATATATATTTTTTTCCCCCTTGGATTTTGGGGATGTCAGTGTTTGAGATATATCATGGGTTTCTTTCCACACACCATACTCTCTTTGATCCTGAATTCACCCCATCTTTCATTTGCTAACTTGTTCCCAAAGCACCCATTGCTTTTGAATTTCAGGAACAACATCATGAAAAGAGGAGCTCTAATTGGGTTTAGCGCAGGCTTATGCCTTGTGTAAAATTTGCTTTTAAGTTGAACAGCAAGAGTCTTAATAAATGACCTTTTAAATCTTATTTTTATTTTATTCAGGTATAGTAGTGTGCTCATTAATAATGATCCTGCAATAGGTCTCCCATTACAGCTTTATTGTTAATTAAATAGGATGTAAGATGTATTGGATGTTTTCAAAATGAAAATGGGAGTTTTTAATAGATTCTCTGATTAAGAACACTGGCCTGCATACATGATGGTGCCCTGAAAAAAAAATCACTTAACAGCTGTAGATAAAGTACTATTCTGAGGCAAGCAAAACTTGCTCCCTCCCTCAGCCCTTTCAGGGTAAAAACTAGTTGCTTGTGATGGCCTTACCTTAAGGAAGATGTTTCATCTCCTCTTACAGGAAGAGGAAAGATTTCACATGTTGTGTATTTAATATATCCAATCTTTTATTTAAAAGGCATCATATGTGAGGCAAAAGAAAGACCCTTACTTTGGTGATGGACAAAGGAAAAAGGACTGGCATAACAAAGAAGCTATAAGGAGGGACTCTGAGCGTGTAGGTATGTAAGATTACTATAAAAATATTTTAATACAGGTTGTAATTCAGTTTGATTTTATTCGGTAGGCTGAGTACAGAACAGCTTGTTCAAGTTCAGGGTCAGGATGATGATCTTGACGTGATGCAATAGTTATTGTGTGTTAATCCCCATTAAAGCCTTTTCCCCCAACTCCACAATAACCATTTCAATGTGAAAATATGTCGGTAACATCTTGGTATTTTTAGAATAGGTGCAGTATTGATTTTTAAAAAACTTAACAAAAAATATGTGCCTGTACCTCTCCCAAAAATGGGAGGTCCAGAAAGGAAGAAGAGGGCTAAGAATAATGTCCTAGATTATTACATTCATGCAAGTTTTATTCCCCAGTTCTGAGTTTTGTCTTGCATCACATAAAAGGGCCCATTTTGAACATCACAGCTTTACACTGGTGTGTCTGCAAGGGCTCTGCCTCTTCTGTGCAAGAGCTCTGGTTGTTAATTATACATATCCATCTGTGCTGAAAAAAGTAACAGTGATGAGGTATTCAAACCATATGTATTCTTCCTGCAATGAAACAAAAAACATTCTATAGATCCTCCACAGCGTTGCCATAGCCCCTTCATCTGTTTCTGATGTTGGAAGGAAGACTTTTAACTTCTACGATTTGCACAGCTGAATGGATTGTAGCAAAACTGCTTATCAAATAAAATTGTTAGGTTGACATGGGTGACCCAGTGCTAAATATGAGGTAGAGCACAAAACTAATGAAGGAATTTTCAAAGGGCTATAAGATGGCTGCTCTTCTTTTCATATATGGATTATTTTCTGGCCAGTTATGCACCAATTAGTAGTAATGATGCATGTTTACTTTCTGTCTATCTATAGGAAATGGAGAACAGGGAAAACCTTACCCAATGACTGATGCAGAGCGAGTGGACCAGGCATACAGGGAAAATGGCTTTAATATCTTTGTGAGTGATAAAATTTCCCTGAATCGTTCCCTTCCAGACATCAGACATCCAAAGTGAGTATATAGTTTGCATTTCTATGAGTGAAAGTTTACAAGCCCTAAATTACCATATCTGCAGGAGTGTGCTCTTTTTTCATTAGTCTCTTGTACCCTTGTTCATCAAATAAAATCCTTTCACAGCTGGGTCCTGCTGCCTCCTTAATAAAGGACAGTGTATAGTAATTGCAACGGGAAATAGAGGAGACCAAATCTGGGGAAAAAAAGTCCCCTTTTGATTCCGAGAGACTTAAAATTATCAAAAACTTGCAGCACTGCGCAGAAGAGATCTTGAACTTAACCCAGAGGTGGCTACTTCCTTAACCTCTCGCAACTTGACAGTTCAGTTCCTGAACCTACTGACATAGCCAACAACTTTTAGCAACTGATAAGGTGGAGCTATTTCTTTCTGTAGTGGAAACTGACGTAAGTGTCTGACTCAATTGACAAGTGTCCCAAGTGTAGTCAGACTTTGTCACTAAATGCTCTGTGCAGTTCTTATGTTGGCCACTCTCTGGAAATGACCATGAAATGCTCAGGAACAGAACAAGAGTTGAGTAGCTCCACTCAACTGTGTATGAAGAGTTTTATCAGAAATCCTTCTGATTTATGGATTAGTTTCTTAGACATCTTCCTCATAAAAACCTCATCAGGGTTTACAAGTAGAAACTAGTTCCACTTGAATGCTGGCTTTTGAGTTCACCTGGTTTTGGACGTTATCCTTTAGGATGGTGTCAAACTGGATTTTGTGCAAGCCAGAGGAGTTTTTCATTAGGAAAAGTGCTTCGGTTAGGACTTAACCCTTGTTTATCCAAAGCTGAGAGGTTTTTAAATACTCTGTGCGGTTCTTAATCTGAAAGCATTGTTAGGCATTTGAACGGAAGCTTGTTTTGTGTAAAGCCATTTTTATCACAGTTTAGTGAAACTGAATTCAACATCTACTTTATTCATGAGATATAGTTTCCAGAAGTCAGGTTTTATAATTTGTTAGCTGCACATTTGAGAGATTACCTCATCGGCTGTCACAGCACACTAATCAAATACACTGACTTGACACCCTTTCTCAATATATACCCATAAACCAGAGTAGTGAGTATAGCTCCATAAATATTTTAGGCATGCAGCTGAAATGTTTAAACATAGAGATAAATCGGGTAACTGAAGATGCTTGTTGATCAGCCCATACTCAAGTTCTAGGAAATACAGCTTGAGTTTGCTGACCTAAATTATACCTGGTCTCTATTTACAGGTGCTGCCATGGGCTCTGAGAATTTAAACATCAGACAATGCTAGTATTTCCTCATCTGAGGATTTAATATATTTCCTCACATTCTCCATTCCTCACATTCTCCATTCCTCACATTCTCCATTATTTCCCAAAGTTAGTGACTCCTCGTTGTTAATTCTGCTATTTAAACTTCTTTAAAATGTGAAATTTCTAACTCCAGTCCCCAGTTAAAATTAATAAGTGAAACGTCTGGGTCACCAACAACTTAAGCTGTGATTAATGATGCCACTGCAGCTGGTTTGCTTGTTGCTTGACACATCCTTTCCCCCAATGTAGCGAGTTATAATTGTGGAGATCTCAAGGAGAGGATAAAGAGCGTGTGTATAATGGATGCCGGGATTAGCTGGGCAGGGAGTGTCTTCCCCTGCTAACATTTCCTTTAAGTGCTTCTGGGTTTTTTAATATTAAATACTAATTTTGCAGGTCTTGTAAGCAATTGTAGATGTGGTAGCTGGAGGGAAACAATTTCTCTCCATGCTTAATGGTTAAACTTAATAGCTAAAGTTTCCCACTTGTTAGTCAGAAAATGAGAATTCCAGTTTAAGAAGAGTTAGAAGAGATTTGGGGTGCTCTTATTTCATATTGGAGCAGTTATAGGTAGTAGCTATCTTGGAAGAAGGTTAAGATTGCAATGCCAAGGGCTCAATGAAAGCAGTCCATGCAGCTTTATTTTGCATCTTGCATCTGTGCATTGCAGCCATAGCCTGCAAGCTCTTGGCAGCACCCCAAGACAATTCATTAGACCCAGAATAAGCTACTGTCCTTTCACACAGGCACCAGAGTAACTTCCTGTAACCACAGATGTATTGAGCTTATATAACATAGGTGCATCCTTCTCTATGCCCTGAGAAAGGTACCAGGAAAAAGCCACCACTGCCAGAGCCACTTTTGTTCCATCTGCCATTCCGGGGAACAGGGAGGGAATTACTGCGTGCGTGCATGCACTGCGTTGTGCATGTAGTGAAAGCCTCGCGGAGAGCCTGGCAGGAGAGAGTCTGCAAATCAGCTCTGGTGCAGGCTATGCAAGAGGTCCAGTGTTGTGGCAGGGCAGGGAGCGGAGTATGACCTCCCTCCCCTGCTAGTGGAAAGAGGGCAGCCTGCCCTGCTGGCAAGGTCATTAATATATTCTAAAAATCTCTATTCATGTAGCCACCTCTGTTTTGCACTGGATATGTGGGGTTCTAGGAATGTAATAAATCTTTGTCCCCTGGTGAACAGCTACTGGGTATTTTTTAACTACAATTGTTCGCTGTGTGGCCTTAGGTGTTACCTGTTTAGCAAGATTCAAACTTCACTTAGGGCCACACCTGCAGGAAAATAAACACTGCACTTATTGCTGCAGTTTTGAATTTTCTTCAGGAAGCTACCTTGAAAACACTCCCACAAGGCAAGAGAGCATTACCCCTATTTCAAAATTAAGATGATTAATGCTGTGGGGAAGTATCCTCAAATTCAAGGGGTCCATATGGGGTCTCTGCAGACCTGACTCCAGCTTTATCCAAGTTCTGCAGCGCTTTGTGTTCAAAGCTCAGCCTTCTTAACTTCCGTCTGCAAAACTGATCCCAGGTGTCAAACTAGACCTGCTGAAAAATGGGGAAGACAAGATTGATTGATTAGGAAAAGTATGATTTGAATAATTGTCCAGCATGACTAAGGAAGCCTTTGGTAGAAGGTGGGAGGTTAATCTGAGAGAGCTGGGTTTCTTTATTGAGCAGTTCTTACCATGCAATTATCCTGTCTCTTCTGTGTATTGTTCACAATGTCTTGAACTTCTGGGAATGTTTAGGGAAGGTGCTGTCACACAAAATCCTTACTTCCTGCACATTTTGTTTTAAAAAAATTTGGATGACAGTTATACATGTGATTAGAGTGATTTGCTTCTCTGAAAACTGGGAATAAGTGAGCTAAACCAATGTACTGATAATGCCTGGAAGAGATACATTCAACTTCTGAAACAACTTTGTAGAAATTCCTCTTCCTAGTGATCTTTGAGGTATAAGGACAGGGAAAACAAGTATTGTAGAGACTTTTGTATCTTAAGCTATAAGTGGAATTTCCTTTAAAAGCAGCTTCACCACCTAATAGACCCCTCTGACTTTCTGCATTGCTAAGTGTCCCTAGCCATTAACAGTACCCACTTCATGTTGAAATTTTATTTTTTTTTTTTTTTTTCCCCCAGACTAGATCAGGTCAACACTGGCTTGATAAGGCCTGAAAGTTGGTGGGGAGTTTTCAGGCACTTTTGCATCAATTTGAGGAGTAAAGAATAAACTAAGTTACTTGATGGTAATCAATATGGAAGTGCTGGTGGTCTTTGGCACTGCCTTTTGATTTACTCTGTCTTTGTCCAGCTGCAAGAATAAGCTATACCTGGAGGAGCTTCCGAACACTAGTGTGATAATACCATTCCACAATGAAGGATGGTCCTCTCTCCTCCGGACAGTGCACAGTGTCCTAAACCGCTCCCCTCCTGAGCTGATAGCAGAGATAGTGCTGGTGGATGACTTCAGTGACAGAGGTATGATAATTTGTGTGTAACTTCTCCACCTATGTTTACCTACCTATGCTTACGTATCTAAGGGGTCAATGAATTTGCACATATGTATAATGACTCAAGGTTTTATTACTTGCCAGCAGCAGAGCTCGGGTGAACCTTGCTCCAGTAATTTGAAAGGCCAAAGGTCTAGCAAAAAACTCATGTTCCATATTCAGTTTGTGCTGGCTTAGCTGCTGATGGCATGGGCTGTCCTGTGTTTTGTACAATGTGAATAAACAGAGAAGCTGGTTTTAATATTCTGCTAAGGGCCTGTGTAGTTCTTAACATTTAACCCCAGGGTTAAAAAAAAAAGGGGGGGGGGGGGGAAATAGCTCACTCCTCACATTCTGCATTTTTTTTCTAGACACAGAAAATGGCAAAAGAAGCCTTGATAAAAGGTTTCCACCTCAGACTGCCTGTGATTTGGCTTACTTTTCTTCTGAATTTTGTGCTTCTAAAAAGTAAATCTGCAACATCCAAAACTTTGACTGCTCTCGTTTGCTGACTTGCTTGCAGCCGCACTCCTTACTTTGTACTGCATTGCCAGGAGTAGTCATTTGGGATTGGGTTTAAGTGCTACATGCAAAGATGTGTAGCTGCTGGCATAACACATCACCACAAATGGAACAACCACTTGCAATTGCAGCAGTAATATGTAGGTGTAGTTGTTGAATTTACTTGTTCTGTCGCAGAAAGACAAGGGATCTTTTTCTCTGAACCGTTTAAATGCTATGTGATGTAAAGTAAAGTCTAGCTTAATTTATATCTTGTAGTTTGCACCCTTGCTATGGTGGAAAAGGTAATCAAGTAAAAGAGGAATGAATGCCTCTATCATGTAGACATTGCATAGCTAGAAAGATCACATGGGAAGTCCTCTGAAGTAGCTGGTGTTCTCCAGTGTTGGAAGAGGGTACAGTGACTTTAAGGTGTTATGATCAGATCTAGCAACTCTACTTTCTCCTTTAAAATTACTAAGACTATTTAGCTTTATCAGCTGCAGAGTTCAAGAGTTCTGCCACTGAAATTACTCATCTGGGGGAAAAGAACTCTCTACACAGATACTAAAGGATACACCTCCAAAAATCTGATACGTAGGAAGCTCCTAAAATGAGCTTGGAAACAGGCTCGTGAGTATTTAGTGTTCTGACCTATAGTGACTTTCAAATAAGCACTATTCAACAGCTGTAGTATTTGTTCTGAAGTAAGTCTCTAGTTTGCAAGCAAGGCATTCTGGTTTGAGCAAATCGATGTTATATGAAATAAGTATTTCTTCAGAGGATTTTCAGACTAAGCTGGGAGGAAAAAAAAAAACCTACCCTCCCAACAAGGTCTCTTTATTGCTACTCAGTCTAGAAGCAAACTAGACAAGCTCATGCTGTAACCACAGCTGAACTGTGCAAACAAGTTTCTTTTAAGAGCAGTGGAAGTAATGAAATCTGGTTTCCTGTGGATCTATTCTCCTTGTGATGTGCCCTTCTGACCTGGTAAGAGAGCACTTCTGGCTCTCCCACCCCTGCTCCTTGTCAATCTGTACACGTGCTGTTTTTCAGGCTCGCTCTTGCTCTGTTCCACCTGCCTCTGATAAGATGCAAATTCTTCTCTGTCAGTCATCCATCTTTCATACAAAGGTTGCAAGAAGTAGCTGAGATTAATTTATGTGCAGCATCTATTTATAGATGGATATAAAAGACTACTGGTGTTGGACAGTGAGCTAGATTGTCATGGGAAAAGAATGGCATACAGGCAAAGAGTGCTAATAAAAAACTTATTTTATTAAAAAAAAAAAAAAACAACAGTGTTTTCCTGCTAGCTCAGTTGATCTATGCATGTTGGGACAATTACTGGTTAGGATGAAACATTTTTCCTTCACTGCTGTCAGTTCTGTATCTGCACTGTAGCGTTTCCTGCTGGCTGATGCTTCTTTTCCAGCAGTCAGCATTCTTCCTTAAGCACACTGGGGTTGGCTTCCACATCCCTCCCTGGGTTTTAATAGATCCCTCGTCTTCAGGAGGCTGTTAAGTCCTAAACAAGTAATCTTGACTTGAAAGGCTGCTGGTTACAAATTTCTGGTTTTGATTTATCCATTGTATGTATTTAAAAAACAAAACAAAACAAACCCCCAACAAACAAACAAACAAAAAAAAAAAAAAAAAAAAACAAAAAAAAACAAAAACAAACAAACAAACAAAACAAAACCAACAAAAAAACCCCACACACTTCAACCCAGCACCTGAGATTTGATAATTTAACGCATCAAACTGAACTGCAGGAAGGAGTGGAAGCACCAGGAAAACTTTTACTTTGCATGTTATATGTTTGAAAGGGGCACATCCTTGGATTTGGACTGTTAGGCCACTGCTCTGGTTACCTGTTTCTCATTAATAAATTAGGCAGGTGGTAAAAACCCTGTGTCCAAGCTGATGATCATCACTGCTGTGCTGCAGAACCAGTGAGCAGTAAAACGAATGAGAAGAGATTTCTTGATTTTCTTCGAAAAGAAATTATTATTCCTCTGTCTGCAAGGTGGAATGCCATGCTTCTGTTTCAAATGCTAGTCCCACAAATTTGTAACAGCATCTTTCTTCTAAAATTATATAATCACTGTTGGACGTAGTGATAGTAGACCCTACATATGAGATCAGAGAGGCATAGAATGAACAGTAAATGTCAGCTTCTTCCCCAAACAAATTAGTAAATAGTCATCATAAACTCCAGTGAAAAGCAAAGGATGAAAAGGATAATCGCTCAATAAAAATCTATTATTAATTCTTTTTATCAAGAGGTTACACTGACAAGATGAAATATCAGATACACTCTGCTATACTTCATGATGGCCTTTCACTTGAAGGTTGTCTAAACAGATCTCCAGTAACTCTTTAAAAAGACTAACCTTCAAGAACTTGGCTTTCCCTGGCAAGGGGACTATATATCTCTTGCTAGCATTTCTTGTGTACTGACCTGTGTTGGAGTTAAACATGCTAGGCTTTGCCAAGCTGCCCTTGAGGTTCTGGTAGCGTTGCTCTCTGGCTCTTTTATTGCGCTGTTTTCTGTAGGTGTTGAGGTCAGTGCCAATCCGCCAGCCCCTTTCATCCATGTGTCTCATACACAGAGAATCTTTGCTTCACATGAAGTAAAGAGGACTTTCCTAATAATAGAAGGTATGGAAACCTGGCTTCTGCACACATCAGTGTGTTTTCTGACAGACAGAATCATAGAATCATTAAGTTGGAAAAGACCACTAGGATCATCAAGTCCAACCGTCAACCCAACACTACCCTGTCCCCTAAACCGTGCCCTGAAGTGCCACATCTACATGTTTTTTGAACACCTCCAGTGATGGTGAATCCACCACCTCTCTGGGCAGCATGTTCCAATGCTTGACCACTCTTTCAGTGAAGAAATATTTCCTAATATCCAATCTAAACCTCCCCTGGCACAGCTGGAGGCTATTTCCTCTTGTCCTATTGCTAGTGACTTGGGAGAAGAGGCCAACACCCACCTCACTACAACCTCCTCTCAGGTAGTTGTAGAGAGCGATAAGGTCTCCCCTCAGCCTCCTCTAGACTAAACAACCCCAGTTCCCTCAACCTCTCCTCATAAGACCTGCTCTTCAGACCCTTCCCCAGCTTCGTTGCCCATCTCTGGACACGCTCCAGCACCTCAATGTCCTTCTTGTCCTGAGGGGCCCAAAACTGAACACAATATTCAAGGTACGGCCTCACCAGTGCCGAGCACAGGGGCACAATCACTTCCCTACTCCTGCTGGCCACACTATTGCTGATACAAGCCAGGATGCTGTTGGCCTTCTTGGCCACCTGGGCACACTGCTGGCTCGTGTTCAGCCAGCTGTCCACCAGCACCCCCAGGTCCTTTTCCACTGGGCAGCTTTCCAGGCACTCTTCCCCAAGCCTGTAGCGTTGCATGGGGTGGTTGTGACCCAAGTGCAGGACCCAGCACTTGGCCTTGTTGAACCCCATACAGTTGGCCTCGGCCCATCGATCCAGCCTGTCCAGATCCCTCTGCAGAGCCTTCCTATCCTCGAGCAGATCGACACTCCTGCCCAATTTGGTGTTCTCTGCACACTGACTGAGGGTGCACTCAATCCCCTCATCCAGATAATTGATAAAGTTATTAAACAAGACTGGCCCCAACACTGAGCCCTATATGTTTTTCATCTGTTTTTAAGCTTGGGAGTAAGGAATTTTTACCCCTACAAAGAGGGTTGAGAAGTTGGCTAACTTCTAATAGGAGAGTGAAGACAGACTTCTGGGTTGGTTGATGGCTGCTGTGGTCTGCAGCATACCTGAGGCAGCTGTGTTGCTTTGCGTTATTGGTGCTCTTGGACAGATGAATCATCATCTGGAAGTGTCAACAGCCATTTATTTCTTAATTTGCTTGAGAGAGACAATTCTGTGACCTTTAGCAATAAACATTTTTCAACCAAAAAAGGCTGTCCTGATGACAGCAAATCTTAACAGTGAGCAGCAGAAGCTTTATGAGTCGTGTTTTCAAAATGTTTCCTTTGCTTTGTATTTGAAAAATCGAAATGTGCTTGAACAACTTGCTGTCTGGAATTTTTTTTTGCCTGCCTGTAGTATAATGCAAATGATCAAAATCTAGCCTTACTTCAAACAAATTTAGTGCTGGATTCCACATCAGCCACAGTGCTCTGGGAAAGGCTACCTGTCAGTGGGATCAGTCTAATGCAGTACAGTGGTAGCATCCCGTGTGCCTTTAGCTGTGGTCCATGTTGTCACCTCCAGCAGCTGTCTTTGCTGACAGTTGAACCTTTCTTTGTTGGGATTCCCTTGTTAGGTTGAGTTAGCTTAAAGGAAGCTGCTTTTCAGCATGTGCCATTGGTCACAACAGAGTAAATATCGTGGGGCTACTTTCTCGAATAGTAGTCTCTAGAATCAACGTCGCATTCCCAGTAAGACTATCATAGCTTACGCTTTTTTCCCCACAAACTTAGTTGGGATATCTGTGATATAAGGACTTTCTTCTTCCAACCATAAGCATTTCAAAACAATTGTAGGGATTTCATGTGCAGAAGAACATAGGCTATATCGAAGAGGGAGGCACCCATCCAGCAGACTTGGAGAATAAGAGTTAACCTGCCCGGTGTTATGTGCCTCTTCCTGCCTGCTACTGAGACCTGCTAAGGTCCCACAGGCTGACCTCCTTGGATTAACTTCAGCTATTTCAGGGTGGTCCAAAATAACGCCTACCCTTCTGGATAAGCAGAAATCAGAATGCAGTACATGTGAATTATGACTTTAAAATTCCTGATCATAAAAACGCTTAGCTGTGGGCAGTCCTGTGTGGATTTGTGGCTTCACTTTTAATTTCTATAGCTACTCTTTAGTTCTGATCTCAGTTAAATTAAGCCTTTTCATATGCTGGCTTGCAGGGTACTAATTATATCCCTCTGAGCTTGTTGTTACCAGAATGGCCGTAAGTAAACTAAAATGCTTTTTTCATGCATATCACTTTTCTCCTGGGGACTGTCAGATGTGAAATTTGTTTGCTTTTTGATTATTTAATTACAATGTTGCTGAGTGGTAAGTGGGTTCCATTATATCATAGAAATGGGAGGAGGGGAAGAAAAGTTGAAAGGCAGGTCAGTTTGTAATGCTGCAGGTTTTTGTATCGGCTCTGATGGCTTTTTATTATTGATAGCAGGCAACAAATGACAGACAGTTCATGATTCTTCAGGGTCTCCTTCAGTCTCTAGACCTACAATCTGAATCTGGCTGTGGTTGTGAGAAATGGAGCTGTTCATCTCTAGTGTCTGCCTTGTACAAAGAGATTGTTGGTCTCTAATTCTTGTAGCTTGTGGACACCTCTGCTGTATAAGCTATCTCTAAGTTTGCATGAACAAATGTAAAGCTGCCCCTGTCTCTCGCTAGATAAATGAACAGCCTTAAGCCAAAGGAACAGAGGGTGGGGGATGGCACATTTTCTCTTTGCAGGATGCTTGTCTAAATGTTCTTTGCTTTTCGCCTTATACATGTTTGGTAGCTCTGTACAGCAGTGGAACATCAGGTATATACTACTGCCGGGTGAAAGGCAGAAGTCAAACTCTCTTCTGCCTGTTTTGGAGAGGAGATCTCTTTCAGGTGGAGGCTGGACTGGAACATGTACAGAATGACAAATAGTTGAGGTTGGAAGGGATGTCTGGAGATTATCTAACCCAATCCCACTGTTCGGCTACAGCAGGTTTCTTGAGACTTTATTCACTCAAGTTTTGAGAATCTCCAAGGAAGGATACTCCATAGTGTCTCTGGGGAACCTGTTCTGCTGTTCAGTCACTCTTCCAGTGACTTAGTTTACCAAAAAAAAAAAAAAACCAAATCAAAAAAAAAAAAGAAATCAATCTTATGTTTAGGCAGTATTTCCTGTACTTCAGTTTATGCCCAAGGACTCCCAGGTCCTCTTCTGCAAAGCTCCTTTCCAGCTGCTGGGTCCCCAGTCAGTACAGGTGCATGGAGTTACTCCTCCCAGGTGCAGGAACTTGCATTTCCCTTTGTTGAACTTCACGAGGCTCCTGTTGGCCCATTTCTCTTGCCTGTCAAAGTCCCTCCAAGTGGCACATCAGCCATGCCTCCCAGGCTTGTATCATCTGCAAACCTTCCAAGGGTGGTTCCCTTATCCAGCTCTTGAATGAAGATGTGCCATGGTATTAGCCCTGATATTGGCCCCTGGGGTGCACAACTAGTGAAAGTCCAGGCCTCCAGCTTGGCTTTGTGCTGCTGATTACAACCCTTAGAGCTCAGCTGGTTTTCTGTCCACCTCACTCTCTGCTTATCTAGCCCAGATTTCATTGGTTTGTCCACGAGGATGTTATGGGAAGGCAGTGTTGAAAGTCAAGATGCCTTTTACAGGTAAGAAGAACTTATGAATGAGGGAATCCAAAAGTATCAGAAGAGTAGACCTAATAAAATGGGCTGCACAAGCATCCTGTACGCTCTGATGCCCTAGTTCCCTTGTCGAGTCACCAAAAGGTTTAACTATCTAGGGAACACTAATATCTCTAAAACTTAAACTAATTTTTTTGCATTTTTGTGTTTATCTGGAACAAACTGGCATCATGTATTTTTCAACCCTTTCTTTAATGTAAAACATGGTAGAGTTTTTACCTTTTCACACTTCACAGCAATCAAAAGTTTTAAAATATTCAAGTCATTGTAAACTTGCTGTGTGCTAGAAGGCTGTGACTTAACTGTTGAATGTCATTTAAAAGAAACATCTTGCCACATACTTGGGGCCAACTGTGTGTAAAAAGGAAAATGTGCATCCCACACAGGTGGTTCAGAAGTACTTTGGATGTATCTTATTTTATGGCTTAGCTTGACCGAAATCACTGATTGTGGCTAAGTGCTTGAACTTCATATAAAAATCACGTTTCAGCATTCAGTTATTTGCATATTGACTGACAGCCTGTTCTTACTCATTTTAAGATTACTTTTGTGTAAATGACAGTGTTTTAGAACAAGTGTTGTCCCTTGTTGAAGAATGAGAACTGCAGCATCAGTCATCTCTGAAGCATGCGTTATATGCAAAGCACTATGTTGATACAGTAATAAAGCTGAATGTGGCAGCACTGAAAATACTGCAGTCTCCAAACATCAGGATTGTTCTGGAACTGTTAACCCAGCTGGCTGGTTTAACGTCTGCCTTACGGCATTGTATGTCTGTACAGTGCCAATACATGAAGACTTAACATCCTTCTTACAGTAACCAGTCAAAATCTGCACCTGTGATGGGGAGGCAGTAACAGTTTCAGCTGAAGACTTGAATATATTTAACCCAATATGACAATGACATTTGCAAAGTCAACCTTCTGGCTTTTAGATTAAACACAGTATATTTTAGGATGTGGTTATCCAAGAGGCATGCATACTTGGCTATATTTGTTTTCGAGGACAAAATTTGGTTATAAGCAAGGTGTATAGGATCTCATTTTTCCTTGGGAGGTCGTTAGGGAGGTTCCAGATTTCAGCTTCAGCTTTCTTCCAAGACTATCGTGTTTCCTTGAGCCTTATTTTAATTCATGAAAATTATATCTATTTAGGAGTCCTGAAAATATGTATTTGTTCAGCCATTTTTAAATTTTCCTTATTCTTTCGCCACTTTTACTCACTTTTTTTCTTATTTGTGTGTTTTCAGGAGGGCTTTGTGCAATAAGAATTCGAGCTGCTCTGACAGTTGGGAGACAGTGAAGCGTTGTGAGCCCAGACTCTGGCATGTGGCCACTGCTCATCTTTGAAGGACAGCAAGAGGCTTTTGGGCCTTTTAGTAAAGGAGTACAAGGAGTGTTTTCCCCAAGCAGTGTCATCTCAGCCCTTGGTTTTGACCAACATTTTCCCCTTCACTTACCCTCTCCCCTCGTGTAGGGCCAGTCATATTCCTTTGCTTTGCTCCATTGTGCTGTCTCCACATCGTCCTGTAGCTTGCTTGAAAGTTTACTGGCAGGGGAGTTTCGGAGCCCATCTGTTCACCGAGTGTCAGAGGGAGCCACAGCCAAATCCCCTTTTCCTCCTTTAAAAATAAATCCCTGTGACTTTTTAAGTCTCTCTTTATATTGCAGTATGAGTAATTCTGGAGGTAGCCATATGGCATAATCTGAATGGAAGAACAAATGTGGGTAAGGCTACTTGGCTGAACCACAAGCAGCATAATTTGGTCTTAAGGGCAGAAGTCACTAAGTAGTGAAGGGAGAACGCAAGGGGTGATTAATGTGTCATTTGGTGCAGCATCAGGTATGTGGCAAATACAGCTCTGTTCCATTAACCACATCTGCCAGGGCTTAATTGAAAGAAATCATGTATTTAGTATCTGAAACAGAAAAGGGTTTAATACTTGAATTCTTTTTGATCTTTAAATGGAACAGTAAAGGATTTATGCAGCTAAAGAGATTATCTTTTCATCTTTAGGCACATGCATTGTAAAAGTCTTTTTTTTTCCTCTTAAATGCTCTAAAGTGCATCTGGTAAGTACATCTCTGAATATGGAGTGACTGTGCTTAGGACAAAGTGGTGACAGTCTTTCTTATTGACTTTTGAATATGATTCTTTTAAAGCTTTTTACCTTAACATATCTAAAAAAAGAAAAAGCCAAGCTTTTCTTAGGCAACTATGCTTTCCCACAACTTTTTCTTAAATGTTGCTTTCAAGGCCTCCTGTAGAAGTTGTGGTAACTGTTGTCTCAAACCACTGATAAAAAGATTATTTTTGTAAATTAAGTCACAGAATAAAGAGCTTTTTTTCTTGCTGTTAGCATTCATTGTGGACTATCTCAGGTCTGTTTAGACTCTTATAAATAACAGCTTTGAAGTAACTGTCAGTGAGATCTCTTGAGTAAGTGGGAGAAGGCTGGTTCTTATAGGTGGAGAGACTTGGAAGTCTGAGAAAACAAATGTACTCTTCACTTTCATTAGAATAAAATTCTCTGTCATGAAACATACTCATTTTGATATCTATATCTCATTAAATCTGAGGCTCTTGATGATGCTCAGTTGGTGGGCCTGGTCATTTGTCTTGTGGTTTAACACTACCAGATGTATAAAGTCACAGTGAACAGTTCTTAGGCTATGGTCAAGTTCTAAGAATTTCACTACTAAAATGCTTCTGGTGGAAGGCGATACCGATGTCATTGTTCCATGTAGAAAGTGACTTGACTTTGGTGAATATCACTGATGCTGGTAGTGGCACAAATATTACAAAGTGAAACAGGCTTCAAAGTCATTTAAGTGGTTGTGATCCACAGTCTAGATGTGATGTTTGTTACCCAAACTCCAGTGTGACTTATAAGTAGCACAGCAGAGCGCTTATACTGGTGTAGGAGTGGATTTGTGAACTCTCCAATACTCTGTTCGGTAGTGAGCACCAAATGGAGTGGAGCAATAAAATAACACCTGATGCAGATGTCCAATTTCAGTGTATGATAAGAGAGGAATTTGTTATTCTCTATTTCTGTCCAAGGCTTGTGGACGTGGGATACTTTAGACAACTGTTACTGACAGAGCTTGCTTTGGATCCATAGTGAAACGTGGATGGGATTCACTTTATGTTTTCCTTTTTTGAGTATTCATTTTCAATGTGTCTTTAAACACTGTTTCTGTACTTCTGTATACCCTTCATAAAGGGATATCTAAAACCTGCATTGTTCATTAGGCAATGGCTGGAAAGTTTTAAAAATATATTCTCTAGTGTTTTAAGGGACCTGAGGGCCCACTGTAGTTGTTTACTTCAGCTTTTTTTGTGACAGCCTAAATTAACTAACCACTTCACTTTTCATCGTCTTGTATTTATTACTTTAAGATCGGTTGCTACGGCTGAAGGATTCTTCTAGAAAGGAAATGAGGTGGCTTAAAAAGGTCCATTTTACTATGACCTCTTTCTAAGCTAATTATTGTGTAGTGAAGGATGTCTGGCAAACTAAAGTTTAAAAAAAATAAATAATTGAGGAGCAGAGCTCCATTACAGCTCATTAAATAAATCTAACTGCATTGCTTGCTACTAAGAAACCCTACGCATGTAGCTTCTATTAGTGGAAGCTTACAGGAAAACAGCTTTAATTTTATTCTCCTCACCTTGAAGTACATATCCTCACCTGCTAGGAGTCAAAAATCTAGATATCTGCCAGCTGCAGTGCAAATCAGCATTTTAATGCTTTACAGCTGCTTCTCTATAGAAGTTAATTAGAAATGTGATTCAAACACCCTCTGCCAGTACTCATATATGATGTCTATTATTGGTAATCATAGTTTCTGCTATTTAAGTGTGCATTTTGGGTGGTATTGACAAAGCAGCTGCTCCTACATAGGGACTTTGATAAAGGTGGAAACTTCTTCACTTTGAGAAAATTGGAAGCTAATGCTGCTGCAATTTAAAAATAAAAGTGGATAACCTAAACCACATTCCTTTTATGTATAGTTTTAATTGCAGTAATACTTTCTTAGTAAAGAAATGCCACACTCATTCTCTCAATATAGCGTTTATTCTTAAATGTCATGAGGACCACTGTTGCCTATTACCCGTAAGCTAAGTATGCGTTGATGTCTCCATTGGAACATGGTAGTTTACCAGACTGAACAGTGGAAGCCAAGGCTCAAGATTTAAAAGCAGAGTACCTCCAGCTATTGGTACTATGCTTTCCCCTCGGTCAACCAGCTAAAATGAATGCGTCAGGTGAGAACAGTATTGTCCATGAGGTGTTTTAGTTTTGGTGTCAGCACAGCTGTGAACAATCCTGGATTTGTGCCTCAGGATCCAATAAATTTATTGACCTTTCTGGCAGATGTCAGTAACTTACTGTAATGATTGCATTTCTTGCTGATAAAGTAAGTAAGAGCATTGGGAACTGATGGCAAAGAGGTCTAGAAAAAAAAGTGTCAAGTGTGAATTTGTAAAATATACTTCTGACACACCAGAGTTTTTTACTACAAGTCAAATGTGTCGGTATTTTTCCTGCAGCTGTATTGGTAATTTTTCGTTTGCCAAATACTTCATTTTCTGTTCTCTGACATACATGCTACAAGACAAACATATTTTTACTTTGTCGTTCATGGTTATTAATGTATGAGCATTATTGTAGGATGAAGGATTATCAAGTTAGTTTTCCAATATTCCGTTTGGCTGCAACCCCAAAGCAAAAATTTTGTAGGTCTGTGCTATTAATTTGAGGCTTCATAGCTGTTCCTCCTCACTTAGACACTTGAGATCAAAGCTTTTGGACTCCAAAGGGATGCATTCCTACCAAATCAAAGCAACTTTCAAGTGGGTTACTTCTTGGACCTACTGGCATATTCTCTAACAAGGCAAAAGTCCAGAGTAAAATTTTCTGTTAATTCTTGTGCTCTTTCTGGAATCTTTCCTTTTTTGTTGTTTCGCACAGAGCAAATACTTTCAGGCCAAGAAGTTATTTGTACATGAATACTGCTGATAAAGGCAAAGCTGAATCTCTGAGGACTGGTTTGTTTTGGGTTGTTTTTTATTATTTTGCCTTTTTTTCCCCCAGCAAAACTCAGTGACTTTTAAGGCTTTAATCTCACAGCTTTGATATGTTCCAAAATGTTTCAACATGAAATGTCTTAACACTTCGTCTGCCTGCATCTCTCCAACTGACGGCAAGTTTTGTTCTTGCTGTCGGTCGTAGGCTTTAGGTTCATGTCATGATATCCTATCCAGTACATCGCTGACAACAGTGAATGTATACTGACATGCTCACCAGATGTAGACGCAGCTAACCCCTCTAGCACAGCAGGTTGTTCTGACTCAGTCCCTGTGCACCTGATCTGCTCTGAAGCCTGCAGGTTGCAGAAGAGTCATGTTCAACTGGGTTTGTTCCATCCCATGAGCAAACTTCTGAAATGCTTTTGCACCCTTGCTTGTCTCTCCAGTGCTCAGAAGGCAGTTGATGATGTAGATTAAAGGCAATTAAAGACTAATCTGGTCTCTCATGATTTTTAACTCTAGTACAGAAAGTGGAGTGGAAATTCAGAGGACCCTGAAACAGTGTGTGGTGTGTATATTAGCCTCGGACTGTTGGAAGTGGTGATGCCATTGCTATGGGGGCTTGTCTTAATGTTTTTTCAGTGTTTTCACCTGCCCATATAGTGTTTATCAGTTTAGCAGAAGTGTGTTAGCATTGAACAGGAGTGCAGACATTCCCTTGGTTAAACAACTGGATTATCAAAAATGCTTATTTGGCCTTAAGATGAGGGCAGAGATGACACAGGTTAAAGGCAGTATTTGGGACAGTAATGCCCTTCCTGCTAGTCACCATGGCTACATCAAACTTGAGCTGAATATTAAGTGTGCTGCAAGGAGTTCAATCCTGTTTCGGCTGCCACAAAGGCTACATAGACCAAAAACTGCAGCTATCTAGTTTGTATGTCAGCAAAATGGTCTCTCTGATGTTAAAAGCAGTCAATGAGGAAATGACTGAGAGTCACAAAATCACCTCTTTAGATCAAATGTAGTCAACAGAAGAGGGAAAAACCTAAGTGGGTGCTTTAATCTTGATACATATTTAATGAAATGGGAAGGGAGAAGAGTAAACTAGAATGACTGTTCCCCCTGTGAAAGATGGGTTATGGCACAGGAGGAAAAATTGATATCGTGGGTTGACCAGGGAGTCAGTATGCAAGACTTAAGAACCGATGCATACACCATAGGTTGGCTTCACTGCTCCTAGTGAACAAAATGTGCTTAAAACTTACAGCATGAAGGAAGGAAGGATGAGTAAATGGATTTCTCTGGATTCCTTCAGGAAGAAACAGTTGAAATAAGCGTCTTTTACAAATGAAACTTTCCTGAGAGATTAAGAGGTTATGCTGTAGCTAAGGTGATTATTCCCTGCGTATTTCCCTGCTTGGAAATGCAGCCTACTAAATTTTCCCTAGGGTCTGGGTGTATTTATATGCTAATGCCAGTAAATGTGAATTTTCTTGTTTTAAGATTACACCTTTGTCTCTGGCTTCAGTACTAGTATCTCATGAAGCCATAACTGGGCAGGGTTTGGATGTCTGCTGTAGGGTGGAGGAAGCTATGAGAAAGTTCCCTTTGCAAATTCAGGAAGTAATTGATGACACAGGCAAGACAGCAGAAGTTTATGCACTTGAGTTTATCAAAGCACACAGCACAGGCTCGCACAAGTACCTTTGCCCCAACAACTTGCAGTCTGGCTTATTTCTTAGGTCCCACGCTTCCACTTTTGTGCACTTTCTTGTACCTAAAAATGGAAGCTTGGTTTTAAAACATTTAGAGAGAGAAAAAAGTCAGTAACATTTCCAGAAACATAATTCTTTTAATCTTTGTTACAATCTAAACAGTTATGACTGCTGTATTTGCAAGTGGGGTAGTATACTTTCAGCTATTGTCCCATGCACAGAAACCCTTTCTTCCCCCCACAGTTTTCATTTGTAAAGATGTGCTGAGACCCAACACTGATGCAGAATGGTCAGTGGAAACTGGGCCGTCTCCTCTTTAAGAGTCTACCACAGAACTGTAGTCAGTGGAGCAACAGAACTCATTTTCTCCCTTCCCAGGCCTCCTCTTCTTTTTTTTATAAGGAGATTCAGCTTGGAAGGCTGTGATCAGTTTAATCAGTTTGCTCTTATTGGGACTGGTGTTCATAGTACAACTTGCTAAATCAGTATATTGTCCTCCCAACCAGCTTCAGTGATCAGAGGGTGAAAACGTTGAAAGAAAATTAGAACTAGTGTAAGTGCTGCCTGTTTGGATAACAGCACATTTTGCTATTTAAAAAGATGACTCATCTGCACCAAAGCAGGGAGAAAAGTTAATTTCAATGATGTAGAGCTTTCTATTTCTGGGAGGCCTGGCTTGCACATTGTGATAGATTCAGAAGAAGTATAATTCATTCTTAAATTGTTAAACAGCACGTTAGGGCCAAGTATCTATGTAAAGATGAATGGATTCATTTGTAATCTTAAACAAGCATGTCTGCGTGTGGGAGGGTAGGGAACCATAGGCTGGGATAACCTGTAAACAAATGCCAGATGAACAGTCGCACTTCACGTTTTGGTGGTTGGAAACTAGCCAAAATAACCTGCAGGGAAGGGAAACCAGCCCTGTCTGCTTAAAAGGGAATTCTGCAGATCCTCCACTCCTCTCCTCCTGGGCCATGTTCCCTTCAGCAGGAGGGGGAAAGTTCCCTGAATTTCCCAAGTGCAATGGCTGTCCCGTCTTCATAATATCTTCAACCTTCCGTGTGTAAACTGAAGCAAAGCACCTCAGCAGGAGGCAGCATACTGTAGGGCAGAGGGAACTTCGGTTTCGCCAGTGGCATCTGAGTAACGCAGGAAGGTGTCTGTGAATGTTTCTGATTTCTGCAGCGCTGCTCCTTCTGGATTGGGTTGATGGTACTTACACGAGCAAAGGCACTAGAGTTGCAGAGGTGCTGTACAGTGTAAAATTCAGAAACCAAAGCTGATAGAGTCTAAAGTTAACATATGAACCATGAAACGTTGCACTAGTAGGACAGGGGAAATGTTTCCCTCCCAATTCTTTCTCTGAACATAAACCTGTGTCATAGTTTCAAGTCCTGATTGGTACTTAAAATCAGTTAATTTTTTTCTATCCCAAGATCACAAATGTTGGTACTCCCTTCCCTGCCAAATACTGCAGAGATGTTACAGGGACATACATAAAAAGACTTTCTGCCAACCGTGTTATTGCCAAACAAACTGTGTTGAGTCCTAAAAGCTTTACCCCAATCCTCCCCTCAGAGGACAGTTTGTCTGAGTGAAAGTAAAGGGTTTGCTTGCAAACCTTGAGTTTGCAAGCTCCTTTGAGTTCAAACATCTGTGAAATGAAAGGTTTCATGGGATGGGACCAAAAAAAATCTGCTGTCTTTTCAACCCTGGGATCAATTAATGACCCTGACAGCTCAAAACACTGAGCAAAGGCCGCATTATTCAAAATGTTCAACTTGAATCCTTTAAAGTACAGAAAGTAAATGTGTGTTGAGCACCTCTCAGTTGCAGCTGCCCACAATTCACTGCAGTCAGAGGTGGAGGTCATCTTAATCATCTGAGCTCTGGAGAGTCCCAAAGTGCCACCAGAACACGAGTCTGCTCTAAAAGAGCCCGGTGACTTCCTCAAAACAACACCCATCTTTGCCTCTTGGGAGAGAATGACCTGAGTCATCAGCTCCACATCTTTTAAGCACTGTCTGCTGCTTAGAAACAAAACAAACCCTCAAGTTCTCAGCAGGCCTGATGCAACTACTTTTCTTTAACTCACTCAGCCTACCAGGAAGCAGCCTAGCACGTGCATCCAGTTTGCCTAGTGAGGGAGGTACACACGTGCATGTAGCAGTGGGATTTGTAGGTGTCTGTGGGGAAGGTAACCACCCCATATGCAATTACCTCTAAGCAGATGCTTCAGGTCTCGGTGTGTGACTTGGGGGAGGGAAAAGGACACAAACCAGGCCAGGCTTCATCTGTGAGCTGTGAGTACAGTGGCCTGCTGCTGTCTGCAAAACTGAGCTGTGTGAGCTTGTCGTGGTTTAACCTCAGTCAGCAACCAAGCACCACGCAGCCACTTGCTCACTCCCCCCTGGTGGGATGGGGGAGAGAATCAGAACAGTAAAAGAGAGGAAACTCCTGGGTTGAGATAAGACAGTTTAATAGGCAAAGCAAAAGCCACGCGCACAAGCAAAGCAAAAGAAGTAATTCATTCACTCCTTCCCATGGGCAGGCAGGTGTTCAGCCATCTCCAGGAAAGCAGGGCTCCATCACGCGTAACGGTGACTTGGGAAGACAAACGCCATCACTCTGAATGTCCCCCCACTTCCTTCTTCTTCCCCCAGCTCTATATACTGAGCATGACATCACATGGTGTGGGACATCCCTTTGGCCAGTTGGGGTCAGCTGTCCTGGCTGTGCCCCCTCCCAGCTCCTTGTGCACCCGGCAGAGCATGGGAAGCTGAAAAAGTCCTTGACTACTGTAAGCACTGCTTAGCAACAACTAAAACATCTCCACATTATCAGCACTGTTTTCAGCATAGATCCAAAACATAGCCCCATGATAGCTACTATGAAAAAAAATTAACTCTATCCCAGCTGAAACCAGGACAGAGCTGAAGGGAATGAGGTTCCTTTGTACTGCAGAGCAGCTCTTGAGGGGAATAGCTGTTGAACTTAAAGCATGCAGGCAAGACATTATTTAAAAACTTGTTAGAAACTTGAGAATGCTGTATCACTTTCACTGATTTCTGTGGGAAAATTACCTTGGTCAGAGCCAAATCAATTCAAAATAGGCTACAAAAATACTGATGATTCTGTACAAGCCTCTGAAAACACGGCTGTGCCAATGTGATGTGAAAGAGACGGGGAGGATCCAGACGCTGCTGAGTAGAGACAGGCTGCACGGTTTGTCGTGAGGGGATGTATGGAGGTACCTTCTGCTTTGACTTGAACAGTTGAGTCCCATGGACCCTGTGACTGCAGTGCTATTTAAGCTCTTCTGGTTCTGCAGATCCATGTCCAAGTTGCCTTGTTTCTCATGCATTTGCCTCTTTAAGCTGTAAAAAAAAAAAAAAAAAAATCCTCTGTCTTCCTCCGGCTTCTGCATAGGTTTGGTTTTGAAGTGGTAACATTTCTTAGGTGCCTGTTCAGTTGGCAGGTGTGCAGTGGCTGGAATGAAAACTCAGCTGCATTTAAGAAATTCCTGTCTTGGAAAGTCCTTGCCATTCTACAAGTGGTCACCAGGTTAATGGCATCTGAGGGCAGCTCAGGTTGGATGGTGAGGCCAGAAGTAAGAAGTGCAGGAAGACCACCACAGGAATTTGACCTAGGAAAAAAAAGTCTTATTTTGGAAAGCTTTGGGACTTAAGCAGGTCTGCTAGTGAAGCTTTTCCTCTGTCTTTGCGCAGTTTTATTTACAGCTCAAAATAAAGAAAGCAGTCGTTCTTGACTGGTACTGTTAATGTATACACTGTATATCAAGTTTATTGCAAAGTCTGTTAGCAAGCTACCAGCCTAGTTTTTAATCTGCAGATAATCTTACTCTCATTTGTTTGTTTGGGCTGTATTACTTTGCCTAGAGTAGGCGCAGCTGTTGGAATCCATCCAGTTCACCTAACAACTTTCATTAAAGAAAATTGCCCTTGTAATAAAAATTACTCAGTGTGACAAGATTCCATAATATATTTTTTAAAGCCTCATAAAATTTTGTAGCAGTTAATGCCACTTGTTTGGTTTTTTTGAGATTTTCTTTTAAAAGTAAAAATTGACTTAATTGTGACAATATTTGTGATAGAGTGAAATAAATATTTTGTGTCTGGGCCCCTGGAGGCCAGGCTGGGGGCAGGAATAGTGCAGGGGTAAGGAAATAAGAAAACCTTGTCTTTGAAAAGTACGTTTCACTGTCTTTTGTATGTTGTTTGTGAGATTGCTTGGAAGTCTGTGACCCTTTAGTAAGGGAAAGTAGATACAATAAAGTCTGTTCACTTTCAGTTCATTAATAATAAGTCTTAACCTTATAAAATGCAATGATCATGCATGGATTTTTCTGCAACTGGGAACAGCTTATCTGAGCATCATCCCTCCTGGCTACAAGGACAGCACTTGGTGCATGTGTCCCCTGCGTCAGTGAGAACACATGGGTGCTGATGGAGTACCTGTAGCTTTTCCTTGTTTCTTCCAGCCATCAGAGACATAATAAGATTCCTAATGTGTGAGATATTTCTTACCAATGCGGCGTAGAGGAGGCTACTTGCTGCAAGCATGAAATGCTGTGGTATTATTTTTTTACTATGGAAACGTAGTGAAGTGCCAAAGAACCAAACCCAGCATTTGGGAATGGAATGGGAAGTCAGTGGATTAGGGTTCCTGCTGTCTCTTTGCAAAGTACTTGCCTGAGAAAACTCTGTGGCTCCTATGCCTTCTTTTCTCCTGTTACGCTATAAAATTTGGGAAATCTCTCAGTTCTTAACTGCTTGTTCATTAATAGATATAAATTAACCTGTCTTCAGTTAGTCTGTAGCAGAGCAGCCATTACCATCACTACAACTATGGCCAGGTCCAGTGACTTTTTGTTCACTTGCTGGTGTGTGTCTTCCTGTGTGAGACCAGATCCAAAAACCATGCGAGTGTTTTTTGGTAGCAGGCTCAGCTGTGCCATGCTCGTACCCCTGGAGGAATCGGTTAGGCTGCCTTCAGATGTCACTACAGGCAAAACTGCACAACAAACCAGGACAGTTCAGGAAGGTATGTGATGCCAAAATGTAAAATGACCAACACACAGGTGGAAGACAAACCTCTGGGAACTTTCACAGTCTCATTTTCTTGTTTCTGTCAAAATAAAAAGTTGCAGAAAGTCTATGTATATTTTCCATTGTTTTGGAGCTTTGGATTTTTTAAGACTTTCCAGTGCTTTGTAGGTCTGGTTTAGGTAATGTAAATATTGTGGGGTCTGATCTTGCAAGTGCTGCAGTACCTGTGGCTACTGCGAGGGGAATCGGACCCAGAGCTTCTGTGTGATGGTTACCTCCTTTATTATAATGACCATCAGCAGCCACTGTCATGTTTATCTTGTCTTGGGTAGATTAACTAAGATGTACCTCCTGGCTTGGGCTTAGCTGATTTATGCTTGAAGTGAAGGTTGATTTTGCTCTTTTCTGATGAACTAATCTTTTGTGATAAACTAACAATGGCAAGGGACGAGCTGTGAAGTTAAAGAACGGTGGTGGTGACTTTTTTTTTTTTTTTTTTTTTTTTCTTTGTAAGTCTACCCGCTGCCTCAGGAGGAAGGCAGCTGCACTAATAATATGTCTAGTCTCTGTGGAAGGCCCTTATTTGAAAAATCTGTAATTGAGTGGTCAAAATTTCTGGTTGCTTGAGAAGATCTGTTCAGAAAAGATTTGAAAAGGATGAGGGAAAAGCGTGCTAGACAGCAAGAAGTACTAAAGGCTCTATTGATCAGGGAAACCTATGTAGATATTGTGGGACAATTAGACTTGTCAGGCGAAACACTAAAATGCATTTGTGAGCAAAAAATCCTGGGGAATATTAAAGCAAGCTTTGAAAAAGGCAAAGAGCTTGCTAGGAATACCTCAAAAGCAAAGAAGTTGATTTGAGTGATCTTTGAAAGGAAGGCAGATGATGAGTGCTTCCAAAGAGAAGGTGCAGAATGTGTGTTACTCATAGGGATTTTGCCCATTTTTTTCCTCCAGTAGCTAAAACCCTAAAGCGTAATCGCTGGGTCAGCACCACGTGGGAGAGCTCATAACTTAGTTAAGTTTATTTGCCCTTTTGCTCTTTTTAGAGAGCTATTCCAATACCTGGCTTCCCTGGTGCCCTGTTCAGGGGCCGCGTTCACACTGTCTGCCTTTTCAGCCCCTACCTTTCATGCCTGCTTTGGAAGCCAAGGAAGACTCTGCCATTCAGAATGGAATGGATTTGTTCTCTATAGTCAAGGCAAATAACCCTGCGAGGTTGTTTGTATTTGAATAATTGCCTCTATTCAAGTTTTGTTGTGTGAGATTTTAAGATTGGTTAATTGCTTAGATTTGACAAACTAGCTTTTGCCTAGCAAGGCTTGTTTCCTTGATCAGTTGCTGATGGCAGCGGATAGTATGGTGCATTAATGAACAGTCCCTGGCACACTGTGAATGGGGTTTGCTGTCAAGTAAGTCAAAACTTCAGATGCCTAAAGATCAACTCGTTAGTGATTAGGCCGGTGTCAGCTCTTAGCCTATTTTTAGGTTTTTCTTTGGTGCTTCACCCTTTGATGTAAAGACAGCTGTGTGTCCCTCACTCTTTATGTAGATCAAGCTTTTTATTTCCACATCTAAACAAACTGTCCATTGTTTTGATCACTCAGTAATCTTTTTCTGCAGCTCGCCTGTTTGAATTCTTGTTGATCATGGTGACTACAAGTGTCTGTGCTAATTCAGATGTGGCTCCAGTCCATATTCAGTAGCGTAAATATTTCCATATTTAAATGCAAATATCTCTTCTGATAAACATTTAATGTAGCCATCTAAATGTATACAGTGGCTCTGCCTGCCCTACCGGCTCGGAGGGATGTCTGACTAGGTTTTTTGCTGGTTTTTACCTACGCATGAGTGGATGGTCTTGTGTGTGTTGAAGAAAACAAATGCAACTTAAATGCACTGAGTGCCGTTTACTTCTGAAAGTAAATTGTCCTGTGTCTCTTTTAAGCTACAGTGGTTTTCCACAAAAGTGTCCGAGAATCCCCGCTCTCGTTAAGTTCTCCCAGAAGTCTGCCAGCTGGCTTTTTATTCCTTTTCCTCTTCGTCTGCTGCTTTCTCTCTCATCCCGCCCTCCTCCATCTTCTCCTAGTTCCTTTTTTTTTTTTTTTATTGCTTCTAAGGTTTTGGAACATCTTCAGAAGTCTTGGTTAAGCAGTTATGTTTAAACCCTGGATTTAAAAGAAATTATTCCTACTTCCTTTTCCTGTTATTGCATTTATTAACTGTTCAAGACATACTTCCAAAGATATCTCCTTCTGATAAAGAAGGAACTGCATTTTTAAGAAATTGGTTGTTACAGCGTTTAAATTTCTCATTTTCCTACAGAACACCTGAAGAAGCGCCTGGAAGATTATATGGCCCAGTTCCCAAATGTAAGAATCCTCCGAACCAAAAAGAGAGAAGGGCTGATAAGAACTCGAATGCTGGGGGCCTCTGTGGCGATAGGGGATGTCATCACCTTCTTGGATTCCCATTGCGAGGCCAACGTGAACTGGCTGCCACCTCTGTTAGGTAAGCGTGTGGTGCTGTACTTGGCTGAAGGCTGAACTGCTAAAGAGCTGGCAACAGATGTTAGTGCTGAATTTGTTTTATTTCCACCTGCTGCTTTCCTCTCATGCTGTAAGTGGACAAACGGAAGATGAAATGTCGAACAAAAAAAAAAAACAGCCCAAAACCAAAAAAAAACCCCAGCCAACCACAAGACTCAGGTGAATTGTTGGCAACTTGTAGCCTTTAATACAATAATTTTTTTCTCTCCTAGAGTCCTGCACTGTACAGTAACCCTAGCATATGCTTTGCTTAATTAAAGAGCAGAGATCATATTCTTCTGTTTCCTCACTAAATGGAATCTTAAATAATTTACAGCTTGCTAGAAGAGTAAACTTATCACATGGTCATTCAGCAGCTTGCAGAGAGGAATGGCTTTATGATACAGAAAAGATCTTTACATACAGTTTTTAAGTAGCTTTTAGGGTTTTTTCTCCTATATAACTATATTCCTATATATAACTTCATAGTCTGCGAGCCTGTGGAAAATACTTCTTATGAATGACAGCTGCTGGTATGTATTTGTAGAACATGTGCAGTCCCTTTCCAAGGCAGTGCTTCATCTTTAAGGAGGCATCAGTTTTACAATGTCAGTTCTTTTCAAGGATGACTAATTGAAAGGACAGTGCCTTCTGCTTCTGGTACCTGCATGCCTCCGGCCAGTACCAAACTCCTTTCCAACCCTATTGCAAGTGACCTGTCAAAGCTTTCTCTGAGGTGTGACTTTGTCAAATAAACTGTGGCAACAATAGTCAAGTGGAGGTTTAAGAAAAACTAGTCAGACTGGTCAGCAGGATTGTTGGATGGTAAAACTGTTGCTTTCACTACAGTTTGTATCTGGCAATAGTGTAAAACATTTGCAGCTTCATGAGCCCCTGGGTGGGAGGACGGAATTAGCTCAAATGCCATTTAAATGAGAACACGTAGAGCATGCTTTAATTTTAAAGCATAGAAAGGACTTGGAAGCTGAAACATCATTTGTCGCCTCTGTTCTGAAAGTTAACTTCCAACAAGAGACCATCTCAGTAATAAAGTATTTAAGAAGTTCCAGATGTTTATGCAGGAATTAATCCTGTCTTGTATTATTTGGTTGGAAGAAAAGGTTGAGGAGAGGAGGTACGCTTGCATTTCTTGAGCCTGCTGAGAGTAGTTATGCCATTAGTCTGAAAAGCTTCCTGCCAGATTCTGGCATAGCGATTAGAGCTAGGTGGTACAATGGGTTATTATTGCCCTGGCTTCGAATCACTGCAGAAAGGGTTCACATCCCGGTCGCTTGTTAAAATGAGGACTGTTCACTAAGTACAAGATTGTCTGTTTTTAGCCTGGCGGTTTAGGTATCTGTGGTAGTGAGTCTGTGTCTTACTGTTCTGCTTCTGGACAATGGCCGCTGTAGCATGAGTGCCTGGTGTTTTTATCTCAATACTTCTAGCTTGAGTATCTCGATTATTGCAGAAATACCAGATAAATTGATATAAATTAGAACATCTGCACAAAGGAGAACGAACAGGAAGAAAGCTATGTTGTTCCTGGACAACTTCATATTTTGATGCTTTTTTCTGTAATTTCATGGTCAAAGGAACCCAACTGGTGCAGGTTTTCTAACATGTTTCTCCAATCTTCAGATCGCATTGCCCGAAACCGCAAGACTATCGTTTGCCCTATGATTGATGTTATTGATCATGACCACTTTGGATATGAGACTCAGGCTGGAGACGCAATGCGAGGTGCATTTGACTGGGAGATGTATTACAAGAGGATCCCTATTCCTCCTGAGTTACAGAAACCTGATCCCAGTGATCCCTTTGAGTAAGTTACTGAAATGCAGTGTGCTAAGAGCTGGCTAACAAAATTAACACCCTGTTACAGGGTTGGTTTACACCTCAGTGTAGTAAAAGTCAGAAGCTGGTGTTAAGCTACTTGCTTTTTGGCAGCTGTTTGCTTTGTTGGTTTAAAAGAAATGCATTGTGTAGTAGCTGTGAACACTCTCCTTTTCATTGCTATTTTTTGCCACCTTAATTCCCGCAGAAGTTAACATTTCATTTAAAACTGTAATGTGTAACATTTAATGTGGTCATTTATTACTGAGCTCTTTCAAACATAACTTAGTATCCCTAATGCTCTGCCAAAAACAACAAACCAATGGCAGCTTATATGTCATTCCCAGGTGGGGCAAGAAGAAAACCTAGCAGAATAATTACAGCAATTTTGATGATTGCAATGCATTGCAGAAGTAAATCTGTGATCAAGTTATGTCCTGCTGTTGCTGTGCTTGCCAACATTGAGACAGTTCTGCTGTCCCTTATACTTCTGCAGTGTTCCAAAACACCCCAACGGAACACTTTTTGAGGTCAAGCTCAATGACTTGATCATACTACTGAGGCAGAGCACCACATGTGCAGCTTATGGGTCCCTCTGGGAGAAGTTATGTCCTGTCACTTAACGGTGAACTCCTTTGCCTGTTTCGGGGAGAGGCATTGACTGGTTCTGAAGGGAGCCTAGTCTGGTCCTCCTCATTTGCAAGTGGAAAATTAATAGATAATGGAAAAAACAACTGTTTTGATGCTCCGACAGGGCTGCAAGGGCACCCAGAACACTGGTGGTGAAAAAAATATTTGTCAGCTCTTGCTTTGTTTTTTAAATGTTTAGCTAGAGATCTGTATCTTTGAATGTGTTTATAATATGGAGTCTGGTTTTTCCTTAAGGTCTCCTGTAATGGCTGGAGGACTGTTTGCAGTCGATAGAAAGTGGTTCTGGGAGCTGGGAGGGTATGATGCAGGTCTGGAGATATGGGGAGGAGAGCAGTATGAAATATCCTTTAAGGTGAGCTATGTTCTCTGGAAATTACTTTTGTTTTGAAAAGTAAGAATTGTTCTGAGGCGCAGAATGTGAATGATCTATCTTGTCCTTGCTTTTGCGTGTGACTAAAGGTGAAAGAGCTGGGAGTAGTAAGATAGTACACAGAAGAAACAGCGATGATGTGACCAGTCATTTGTGAGGGTCAGTTTTGGAGCATGGTTAGCTGGGGTGTCCCCCGTTCTGTGGTCACAGCTTCAGATGCATGTGCTCTTCCCAGCAAGGGCAAGTCAGCTTGCATGGAGCTCGCTCTGACTGTTAGGCTTCTTAGTACTCACCATGGCAAGAAGACAAAGTACTCTCCTTCTTGAGGGATGGAAAATTCAGGCAGCTCAGTGTTTGCCTGGTTGAGTACCTCAGGTCTGAGCTTGAGTTCCCAGAGATGAGAGTAACTTACTGTATATAGTCAATCCATCTGACTCCTGGCTGCAAGGAACTGAGACTATTAATTACCCTGTAAAAAATCCTCAACAATTGGAATAATAACGCTGTTGCTGGCAATGACTTCAGATCATTATCTGCCTGGCTTGGGGACAATTCTGTTAGTTACTGATTGACCAAGCTGTTCAGTTGAGGGCTTTAAAATAAGAGTCAGCCAGCTGACCAGAAATGTATATTAATAGTAACGAGTCACTGTGACCCACAAATACCACTGGTACATGTGTTATCTTGGAATACGGCACCCTGAAATCCATTCTAGAAAACCCACTGGAATGTCCCAGACCGCTGAAGGCAGGTGGCTGTTCTTTTCTTCAGCGGCGGTAATCCTTTCCATAGCCCGCAGCGAACTGAGTAAAGATTTCTGCATTAAACTCTGTTTGGGCCACTGTGTGGTTTGTCTTTCAGAGGTTGACTGTATAATATTATAGGTGTCTAAAAGCCACCAAACTAAGCTCGTTGGCCGCAGCACGAGGCTAGAAGACGGTAGTGATGCTAACATAGTGCACAATTTAGCTTTGGCGGCTACAATTCCTCATCTGTCACCCCAACAAACAGGTCATAGCTGATCTCTCACAAAACAGATTCCTAATTCTTGACACTGCTATGCAATTCAGAGGCATATCAAACTATATTCAGTGAGCCGTATTACCATACATACATATCGTGTACTACTGTACAGCAAACAGTGCAAGAAAAGACATTGTTTTCAAGACAATGTCTTTCTTCCATTGTTTGCTCACAAAAACCCCTAAGTAATAAAGTCAAATTGGAGGTCCCTTGTCCTCTGTAACAGTAGGAGGAAGGATGGGGCAAGGGGGGCACCCTCTTTGGAGATGTCATTACGGTTAGAGCCATTTATTCTTTTGTGTTGCATGTAGTGAAATTGTGTAACAATGCCTTTCTCTGCGGGAGAGGCAGTGGCAGTATTCAGCCTCTTTTCCTTGGCCCTTTTTGAAAATGCTGGTTTCCAAGAGTGATGACAGTGGCTGGGCAAGCCCTTTGTCTCTGATGCCACAGCAGACAGTCACCCTGCTTGATCTGCAGGAAATAAGACTGCTTCATTCATCTGTTTGCTTATCCTCTCTGAAACAAGCTGTGTTTTATTTCAGTCCAGAGATGGTAATTTATGGAGGGATAAATTTGCTTTAATTAATCTCTGTAAAGACCCCCTTTTTTCTTTCATTGTGCAACAGAAAAATGAAGTTTTAACTGAAAGAGGCTCAGTGTATTTTCAGAAATTAAGATAAATTGATACATTCATCTGTGGCTGATAGATTTAATAATTCTGCTGGAATTGCAAGAATAGAAGGTTTGTTCATAGAATTTATGAAGCTATGACATTTCCTGGCGAGCTTAGAGCTATGTTTTTACCTTTAGAAGCAGACTGAGATTTTGTAGTTAAAGGAGCACTGTCAAATAATTTAAAGCTCTGGGTTTAAATGTGGGGTACCTACTTTCACATTGTTTGTTATCTGATGGGAATTCAGATTCTAAGTGTGCTAAATTTACAGCCTGGCTTTAAGAAAGTATCCGTACCTGTGCCTGGGAGTTGTGGGTGCAGGTACTCTTCTGTACTGCTGGTCTTTGATCCATTGCATCAGATCTGGCCTTCTCAAGCCTCACCAGGAGTAGATTCATCCCCCCCCGCCTTAAGCATATTCTTTTTTTGGCCATGTATGGACTGTGCTTTACAGTTTTTTGCCTTTATTTTAAAATTCAGGGCTCTGTTGCTGAGAGACTGGAAATAAACAAGTTTATTTAGGAGCCTCTTGCCTTTCTGTTTTGAGATTATATGTGTTTCTGTCATCAGCTGGCTCTGCTTCCTTCCAAAGAAGAAACTTTGAGGCTGAAGGCAAGCTAACAGAGGAAACCATCAGTGTTTAGCACCTCAGAAAACATTTAGCCGGAGGATGGATCAAACTCTATTAACAGAAGCCTTGCTCCTTGGAGGAAATATGTATAGCAAACATCACTAGAAAACATAGCATGCTGGGGGGACAAAATAAATTAGGTGAACTTTAAATTAGAAACAAACTTTCTAACCCTAACTGCTGTTTTGCAGTTTTCTGGGTCTTCTCAATCCCTAGAAACAGAAATTTCTACGTTAGAAATGAAGGAGTTGATCTATCCATTCCATATTCAAGCAGAAAACACGCACTTCTTCCTTCTCTTGACCTGTGTATATCCATAATAGCCCAGTCCCTATAACCCGGTACTTCTACAGATCTTCCTATTTCAGGTCATCATCAGACGCAACAGGAAGATTGCAGTCTTGAATTTTAGTTGCAGGCATTACACCTGTTCAAATGAACCTCATTTTTTCATGAACCTGGCTTGCAGAATGCTCCAGGCGAACTGCTCTGCGGATCTGTGTGGTGTAAGAACCATTCTCCTCCATCTCAGTGGATTACCAGATGCTGACCTTTGAGTACATAATTATATTTTGGAGGAAGGGAAACAAGCATGCTGAGCTGTTTCTGTGCAGCACTTGTAACCTTCCCTTTCTGCTGCCCCTGACTCTACACCCCTAGTTTCTCTGCTCAGTGGACTTTCTTGAGGGCTTTTTTTTGCTTTTTGGGAGTCACTTCCGTACCCCTTATATATATATATATATATATATATATATATACACTCCTTTATAGTTTTTCCTAGTCTTTTGTATCTTTCTGCAGTGCTTGAAAGTTCAATTCAGGTATTCAAAATTGAATACTTTACCCAAAGTGACAATGTGTCTTTCCTCTTCTAAACACAACTTAATAGCTCTAATTTTCTAGATGCTTCTGCGTTTCCAATGCCTACATTCTGCTGCCTACATAACCACTTCATTTTCTTTGAGATTAATCTATTTAATTTGGAGTGGTATATAGGAAGCATTTAAACTGTTCCTTTCTGCAAATGCTACTTTGTGCAGCATTTATCTATACACTGAGTTTTATTTGCGATCATGTTGCCTCTTTCCCAGTATTTTTGTGACTTCTGTTCTGTTTGGCTTACGTAATCCTCACTAAACTGCTTCACGCCTCTCTTGCATAAATACATAGTCTCTGATTTTTTGGGTATGGGGAAACAGAAGAGGAAAGAGTGATGTCTCTGACTTGTATAGGCATAAATATAGATGTACTTTGTATCTCAGATCTTGAGTGGTCTGGTTCTCAATCCTTTAATTGTACATTGTACTTCAAGAGCAAAGAATGAGAATGTGGAGTGTCCCTCGCTAGGTGATTAGATCATGTTGGTTTTAGAAATACTTGTCTTGTAATTTAGAGATTGTAAAGCCTTCATAAAATTCAAAGGGCTTGGTGCAAACAAGCCATATGGCCAGTTGCCCTGAAAAGAACAATTAAGGGGAGACAAAAGAGATGAGCAGTATTCATGGTCTTCTCTCCTTGCTTCAGCAATAGGAAACATCCACTGCACTTATTCTGGTGATCATAGATCCTTTTCCCAAAGCATCAACAGGGATTGTTTCTCTTGATTTCCGTAGCATAAAACATGTTGCATGTTTTCCAACAAATCCAAGTGCTCCGTAGCTTCTGCTTGCATATCTAATGCATGCATCTCCTTTGCCCCATGTCAGCAGCACATTTCCGATTCGCATTTTGCCACTAGCCTCCTGGCAGGTGCGTAGTTAGGGTGCAGCTGCCGAGGGGTCACTTCTGACAGCATTTCTAGTTGTGTCGCTGAAGTTAGTGCTGATTGTGAGCCTCCACTGCTTATTCCAGGCACATACTCACACCACTTTCCAGCAGCTCACGTTTGCCCACACTGAAACAGGCCAGGCATTCTGCTGCTTTTTTTGTGTGGTGGTTTTTTTGTGTTTTGTTTTTTTTGTTTTTTTTTGTTTTTTTTTAAGCCAGCACATGCTGCCTAATTCTAAGGCTCTCAGCTGCACTACAGGGTGGCTTCTTTCTCCCTTCCTATCTGGTGATGCAGAGATCAGTTTCAGACCACTGACTTGAATTTTTGGCCTCTGTTCACCCTATGTGCTTGGTTCAGGTTCCAGAGTAGCATCCCACCAAGCAGCAGCAGGACAATGCCCCCCTCACCCCGCACTCTGAAATGTGATTATTAGGAAGCGCTATCATTACTCTAAAATGCTCCAGACGGTAAGGAGGGGTCATGCTGATGTGTGTTGTGTGAGAGAAGGCATAGTGCAAACACATAGATCCCAGTGCCTTTTGAGCTACCTTAATCTTTTATAGAGCAGTAAGTCCTAGCTGCAACGGCAGCTGATGCTTACAATACAGAGGATTACGATTCTCCTGAATTACTGGTTGCCCTTGCTTTCATCCTCTCACCTACCTTGTTATGCAGAGATCCCCCTTGACTTATCCACTGTGTCCTTTTCTTCCCACCTTTCCGTGTGTGCTCAGACAACCAGCCAGCTTCTCTCTCCATTGGTCCATCCCATGGTCTGTATTTCTGTTGCGGCTTGCAGAAGCAGCTTTCTTTTCAAGGCTTGACTCTTTCCTTTGTGGTTTTTTCCTCTCTTGGGAAACATTGGCTCATCATGGTGCAGTCTTTGGAAACCATAAAGCTTGTATACCCAGATGATTTGTGTTCGCACACCAACTGCGGTATCGTATTGTGTGTTTGAGAAGAGAGGTTCAGCTGTCTTACGTGACATTGTTTTCTGAAATAGCAGGAGGGGAATTGGATCAGCATAACATTCCCATGTAGAGAATTGGTGGCATATTATCTTGTGCTTTCATAGCACGCTAGCTGAGTCAAAGGCTCTTGAGTCACTTTATGAATATGGAGCTACAGCTCTCCAGGCCACTGAGAAGATGCAAGTAATATCACCGGTGGTGTTGTTTTACTTCTCTTGTGTATGGTTTATTATTAGGGTGAGATTGTGGCCTTGGAAAAATCTGTTGCAGTATGCACATTAACCTCAGTGTAGCCAGGTTTTCTCTTAATTCCAGCAAATCTGTCAACTGCTAGATTCCTAGCTTAAAATGTAGATTGGTAAAATTCTGCCTGAGGAGGAAGAGAAATTTCCTGTTCTCTCCTAATGAGATCTGATTAGATCATTGTATAAAGCACTGCCTGCCTGACCAGCTTTAATTCTTGTTCTTACGGCATTCTAGTAAATGGCTGATTGAAATTAAGTGCGTCAAGTTCAGGCTCTGATGTTTACTGTCGTGTCAGCCAGGGAGATGAGGCACCAGCTCACCCTTCTGTAAAACAACAACAGCAAGAAGAAACTGGCTTCCCTGGCCTAAGGAGAACACAGTAAGTGACAGTCAGTGTCACCGTGAAGGCACAAGGTGCTGCCCCACAGAACAGCGCTGTTTCAGCTGTTTGACAGCGCTGTATTTTTAGCAGTGTAAGTTCTGGTGTGTCATGCCTGTGAACTGTACCCTTGTTGAAAAACAACCAAATATCGCTAACTGAGTGGAAGCGTTCTCTCAGCTAGCATGCAGCTATTTTGGGTTTGCTTCACTTGCAGTTATTCCTTGACAGACCCTTGGATGTGATTCCCCTGACCTTTAGCTCTAGCTTTTTAATGCTTTTGTTAGCTGTGTTTTACCAATGCATGTCACGCTCTTCCCCTCTCCCCCTTCTTCCAGTTTTATAGATAAGGACTGGTAATTGTCTTTATGGAGGTTGTAATGAGTTCTGTCACCACACAAAGAAGCTCACTAATAAAATAAATCAAAGCAGCAATGAATGAATGGAAAGCATGCTTTTAAAATTAGATTTGTCCTGCAAGTGCCACGCTGTCACTTGCAGCATGAGACAATGTTAAAAAGGCACTGAGTTGGCAAAGTACCTTGAAAGGGTCACTGAGCTCTGCTAGCAGGAATTCGGAAGCTTTCCATGGCCTCCTCACAGTACTGGTAATTGCAGCATCACTTGGGAGTAAATATTTTAAAGCATGATTCGGAAAAGAGCACGTAAAACTGATCTTAGATTTTACTTGTTCAGTAACTCAGTTAAGTAGCTTTTCTTATCATATAATTACATGTGTTTACGTTATGTTGTCTTCTGCGCCTGGAGTATTGTACCAGGTTTGGAGCTCTTGGCCCAACACATCATCAGTTCTGTCTAGCTTCCCATACCCCCTGCCTCTCCACTGTACCGCTCAGTAGATAAGTGCCGTCTGTATTATTGCTTCACAAGACCTGCAGTGCGAGGACGGTGCTCCCTCTCTAGCTGCGTATTGACTGCAGGCGTCCATTTCTCACATTACTTTGGGATGTTGTGTTTTCAGACGTGTATTCACGGTGGCCTGACCGAAAGCCTTTCCTTAGAGATTAAGGGCAGGTAAGGTAAAGGCATCCTGTGGGTAGGCAGCAAGGATAACAAGCTGGTGTTTTCATTCAGGCTTGTGTTGCACTAAACTGCAGCTGCTTGTGAACCGACAGGGCTTTTGTGATGCAGGGTGCAGTGAACAGGGTAAGAATATGGGTTGTTGAGGAGTGTGTCTGTCTCTGCAACTGAGCTCTAGGCTTCTTCAGCTGTTCCTGTAGTTTTTATAGTTCCCAGATCTGTTGCAGCTCTTACAGCCTTGCACAAACCATTTCTGTCATAGAAACACAAAACATCCCCAAATTCTTGTTTTCTCAGTCTACCTGTTAATTTCCTAGCAGAGAAATCACACTGTGGCCCTCTGCAGCAAAAAGCACAGCAGCTACAGAATAAGAAGAATTTCTAATTCCACTAGAAGCTTCACAGAAGCTGAGTGCTGGTTTCTTTTTTTCATCTTCATCTCTTCTGTACCAGCCTCTCAAGACACAGCAGGGACAAAAGGAATGAAATTCTATAGAAGGAGTGTTTGTCAACTTTTTTCTTGTCTCTCTCACCATAACGACATGTAATTAAGTACCTTGAACTTTAAAAGTTGCCTGTGAAAAATATTCCTCTAACTGAGAGCAACCAACCTCCATTAAGTTATACGCAGTCAGCAAATGACTGTAATTATTAGGGCCAGTAGACAGAGCTGAAACTCCAGAGGACTTTAGTGTCAGAGCTAATAATTATGCAGCAGCCTTGGCCAAATATTTCTCTTCCAAGCTAAGTATTTAATATTGTCACTGTAGAATATTAATGGAATTGCCTGCTATGTGTGAAGCTGTTGACTAAGCTCATTGTACAGTGAACTGCGGTGGCTCAAATTAGCCACAGTGAATGTAGAGATCAGGAACACTGCATCAGCCTGCAGCACCAACTGACCTTCTTAAATACTGCTGCCTTCAGGGCATTAATGTAAGATCTTGGGACAAAATGAAGCGCAAGACAGTATTGTGTTTAAAGAATTCAGAAAGTCATTTGTTTTGCATACTGAAGGATACTTTAAGTATTGATTAGATATCTCTGGGAAGCACATATGAATATATTTCTTAAACCTAATGAAGTAGATTGGCTGGTTCAGAAAACATCTCCTTTGGTTTCACTTGGACAAAATTATTATATCCATGCTATATATAAGGAATAAAATAAAGAAAGTTGTTGCAGAGTGTTGGCACAAAGTGAAATCTTCCCAGATGGGGAAAGAAACTTCTGGGCCTAATCCAGACATTAACCAAGCATCAGAGTGGTGGTCTTCAACTAGCAGTGTGTCCCAGTGACTTTGAGGGCTTTTTTAAACCTAATTATGTTTTCACCGGGCAGGGATTTCTACTTAATTGTAAGGCTGCAAAAGCAATGAGTGCATGTCAGCAATGAAACCATATGAGAGCAGTGATAACCACGGGAAAAAGTAGCAGTTTCTTCTGGTTTCTGGCACTTGAACAGGCTCATGAATTCCCGGGAGTGTTTTGCACTCCCTTTTACAGCAACATTACACAACCTACAGCCAGGTCTTATATGGCAGTCCAGTTTAACTCTTGTGGGTACTATTGCTGTAATAATGTATAGCAATTTAAAGTGTGCTGTGTGCTGCTTTCTGGGTGCTTGGATTTTTTTTCTGTTCTTTTCTCTAAAGAATGCAAAATTGAACTGTTTAGCTGTTGGGCTTGATAGCACTTGTGCTAAATCAAGGCTTGCTGCATGGCTGTAAGCGGGTAGTTATAGGATTTGAGACTGAGTCAAGGAGGGGAGGGTATTTGGGAGAGAGTGTACTTTAAAGCAAAAAGTCTGGGTTAAGCTTTTTCATTACTTCAAAGTCTTTTTTTTTCTTCTTCATTTTTCTCAATATAACCAAAAGTGAATCTGTATCTCTGCTGTTCCACAGGTATGGATGTGTGGGGGTCGCATGGAGGACATCCCTTGCTCTAGAGTCGGTCATATCTACAGAAAATATGTTCCATACAAGGTTCCAACAGGAGTCAGCCTGGCAAGAGTAAGTGGCAATGGCATTCCCCACGACAGATGTCTGGCTGAAATGTGACCATGCTGTTGTCTTCTCTCACCCCACAATGGGAGGCAAATGTAGTCTTTGTAGTCCATAAATTTTACTTGTACAGTGGTCAAATCAAGTAGTTTTACAGTGGTGGATGTATAGCACAAAGGGAAGGGAGCCTAGGGGAGCTGCAGGCTCATGTGCAGACAGCTGCCATGCTCCAGACGTCGGCTGTTGCTAGGTGTTGGATAGGGACTTTGTGATCAGGTGCTGGCTATGGAATCACCAATAAAAACAAGATATGGCTTTATTTGTATAATACTTCAGTCATTTTATAGCCGTGCTCTCCAAGAGCAGCAGGCTTCAGCATGGTGATTGTGTTTTGGTGATTGAAAGACTCTCAACTTCAAGCATCACAGACCACTGAATGGGCAAGCTGTAATTTTCCACGATGGAACATTCTGTGCCATCTTATTTCTTAATCTAGTGTAGCCCAAAGAGGAAAGAGCTTTTGCCTACCATGCACTAGCTTTCTCCAGTTAATTTCCAAATTGAGAAGGGATTGTATTGCCCTCTGGTGGGAGAAAAAAATCATAGGAGCAAGAAGGCTGCAAAACTAAAAAACACAAAAAGGTACCGTGCTGTGCTGCAGTCTTATGGCTTGCACAGGGCTAAACTGTTTCCCAGTTTAATAGGATCGCCCTAGTTACAGATTTGGATTTATTACTCAGCCCAGCAATGACCTGTCAGAGCAATAGAGTGCTCTCCTGTCTGTGCCATCTCTTCAAGAAGGAGCTATATTTCTTTTGATTCAGTATTTGGCTCTTGCATACTCCTCCAGTGCTGGAAGGAGATGGCGGACAGGTGTAGGAAAGGCTTTTTCTTGGCATCTAGGATCATACAGTCACCTCGAGATGCACACCTGCTCTTGTTGTGTATAGGCTGCCTTTCAGGCAGGGTCAGCACACTGCTCATTAACGTCCTCGTTTTTTTGGTAGTAAATGACCACTGCTGGACTGACCACCTTCATGCAGGGTGGGCAGTACTGCTGGGTCACCCAAGTCATGACTGTGCATGGCACGTTGCTGTGTGGCACCAAGAATGGACCTGATGTTGCCAGAGAACAGTTCAAGGTGCAACGGTCTCCTGAGTGTGTTGTAACAGGCAGTAGGGCGGGTATCTCGAGAGGGTGGTGTTCATTGCTGTCCTGGAATTACACAGTGGATTAAGCTTTGCAGTGATACGTGAAATATACTGCTGCCAGCAAGTAAACCCTTTGCTTCTATTCTGAAGGGTCGTCACCTGAAAGTTCCATATTCCTGCAGTATCTCAGAGTTTCTCTTAAACAGCTTTTTACGCTAAAAAATGGAAAAATAGTGGTAAAAAAAGAATATTGTGAACTGAAGCTTTCCAGAAGGGAGTACTGCAAATCCCATTCCTAGATGGATATAAAAGATGCCATAAGAAGGATTTAAGAAAGCATCTTTTTGTCAGGGACCTTTGAATGTCCAGTGGTATTTACCAGCTTCATTTTCTGACTAGCTTCTCTACAGAAAAAAAGGGAAAAAACGCAACTTTTGATTAATGTTGTTTTTTCTTAGCCACAAGAAAGTAGATATAATGGCCAAGTGCCAGGATTCTGTTTTGACCTCAGCTGAAAATATCTTTCTAAAAGTCCCTTGGAACTAGAGAATAATAAAAATAATCTTCGTCCTGAAGCTGGAGGGAAAGAGTGGATGTGAATGAAAATCCTTTCTGAGCAAAACCACGAGAGCTGTTCTGAATGCTAATGTCAGTAGCTTGTGCAGAGTGTTCTCAGGTGGTTTCCCTTCTCATTTTCACATGTGGCTGTTACCCGCACAGAACTTGAAGCGTGTGGCTGAGGTGTGGATGGATGAATATGCAGAGTACATATACCAGCGTAGACCAGAGTACCGGCATCTTTCTGCAGGCGACGTCGCAGCTCAAAAGGAGCTTCGCAACAACCTCAACTGCAAAAGTTTCAAGTGGTTCATGAATGAGGTCGCGTGGGACTTGCCAAAGTTTTACCCACCAGTGGAGCCTCCAGCAGCTGCCTGGGGAGAGGCAAGTTTGTGCCCTGAAACCTGCAGTGGGCAAACAGGCTGCGGTTTGCTTTTTTAAAGTTGCCTTACCCATGTGCTCCAGTACCAGTTTGCTGTGGGTAAGGTAGCAAGTGAGTGTTTAAAGATCCTGCTTGATATGTTTCAAAGACTAAAAATCCTCTACCATTAGACTGGCCTGATCAAAGAAGACAGTTAGGCAGCCGTTTCTATCAGTGCACAGCTACAAAGAGAATAGAGACTTGGCTTGTTCTGCACGTTGCGTATTTAGTAGAAGGCAGAACATACCAACAGGGAGGACTAGGGAGAGGCGGCAGCTGAGCAACAGTAGGAATCTTGTATTTGCAAAGGGCTACATGTCTTTGTTGAGCTACTCGGCTCCTTAGCTTCCCCATCTGAAAGCCAGGAGAACTATCCCTGTTTTTGAAAGTCAGCTGTGTTCTGGGAAAAGAATCGCCCCAGGAATGAAGTTGTGGATTGTTACAAACAACAACATAGTGGGCTCTGCAGTCCTGTAGCTAATGGGCTTTGCTGTGTCCTGGAGGTTATTGTACAGCTGGGGATGGGTCCCATTTTGAGTTCCTGTGCTTTCTTCCAGCCGTTATCTGCTGGCTCGGATACATAGTTAAGTGAGGAGTCTTAAAACTGTCTTCGTACAAATATTGCCACTATTTGAGGCAATTTAAGCTTTTGTTCCTGTCACTTGGCAAGAGTAGGAGATTCAGTGACTAATTTACTATTTCAGATACGCAATGTAGGAACTGGACTGTGTGTGGATACTAAGCATGGAGCCCTGGGATCCCCACTAAGGCTGGAAAACTGTGTGAAGGACAGAGGAGAGGCAGCATGGAACAACGTGCAGGTAACAGTCCCTCTGATAAATCATCGGCCCCTAAATAAATTTGGGGAGGGAGAAGTTATAAGAACAATTGTTTGAGAAGGAAGGCCATTGCAGAACTCTGTCAGGTGAACAAAGGGTGCTGTGCACCCCAAATCTCATGTGCTAATTATACTTGATGGGCTTGTAGCAGGATGTGGCTTGTGCTTGTGGCAGGGTCTGGAGCCTGGCGGACTTTGTGCACAGCTTTTACCTCCACTTTGAAGTTCTCAGAGTGAACAAAACAAAGCACAAGAAAACAATATGCCAAAATAATAAAAGAAACCAGTAACAAGGCAGCTGTAATATGTTACAAAGTGAATATTAACTTCAAAGGTTGTGCTGAAAGAAGTGATAGAGGAGCATCATGCATATTAATGAACCTGCAGGAGCATTCAATAACCGCTTACTATCATCCTTCTGACAGGAGGCAAATGCATTATAAACACCCAACCATTGCTGGAGAGAGATGAAACCGGCCAGGCTATAGATTCACCCTCTCACCATATAAGGTGCCAGAAATGACAGCTTTATTGTAACAGAAGGGAAGGAAATATTAGTTTGTCTAAACTGTAGCAGCTGAGCTGAGAAAAGATCAAGAAAACAATGCCTCTATTACAGAGCCATGCATAACTCTTCAGGGGAATGGCTTCAGTAGTGGGAGACAGAGGGCTGTTGCATAGCAATTTTGATGCATGAAAACTAGAAACAAAACCAATTTACTCAGGCACCATCCAAAACTAAGCTTCTGTTGTGTCAGGAGGATGTTGAACAATTAGTGTTGGCTTATGTTTAGGAAGAGAATGTGTTTTGAACTTCGGTGTAGCATTGAGCCTAAATGATTGTGGTAATTTCTCTCCCAAGAGAGGTTTAAAAGAGAGGCAGAAACAAAGTAGCTGCTTTGTGCAAAAGGTTTTTGCCATACTGGTCTTTCTTACTGCGCCATGAGATCTCCCTGAAGAGAGAACCATTCCTCCACCTGACTCCAGAAGGAGCCCCCAGAACAGCCCTTCCCCTCAGGGACTGAGGGAGAGGTGTGCTGGCTAGTAGTCCTGCAGAATCCCGTTGGCTAGTGCTGGTCACACAGGACGATTGCACCCTTGCCAGCGATGCTGTCCTTGTCAAAGCACAAAGCAAAAGCTTGACAGCAGTGCCTTCCTTTAAACAAGTTTATCTTTTGTGGGATTCAGCCCTACGATGCTTAAAACGTGGCATAAGCCAAGCCATCATCAGTCATCAGACTGAAGATGCAGCTTGGCCATGCTGCTGTGTCAAGCTGTGGCCAAAAGCAAATGCCACAGGGGCAGTGCAAGGACAGAGCATGTGCATGGTGGCACTTCCACCGACTGTTCTCCTATGGTGCAAGCCCTGTCGCTTAGGGATTTCCAGGACACATGCGCTAGCATCCAGCAACTTTTATCAAGGCCAGAGCATTGCCAGACATTGATAGGTTGTGCCTAGTTACTAGAGCCAAAACCTTTCTCTTTTTCTGTAGTACCCCTCCTTTCCTTTCACCCAGAATTGCTGAGAGATGATTGCAGGGTCATTAGAAGAGAGCAGCAGGAAGCATTGCCCTAGTGATTGCCCTTCTGACACTCCTGTGGAGTGGGGTGGGAGCTGTGGCCCTCCCGGTCTCTTGTCCCAGAAGGTGTAGGACAGACTCTTCTCAAGGTGACTGCAGGCTGCCCGTGCAGACTCAGGTATTTACTGACAGCTCTAACTCAGAGATCCTGTAGCTCTCTGCCTTTTTTGCTAGCTGTGAAGTGCTCTAATTGGTCAGCTGCTCACTTAATCCATGATGTATGTCTGCATTGCAGAGACACTCAAGGCTGTTATTAGTACCCAAACTAACTAGCATGGCTGTTTGCAGCAGCACAGCCTCATTTAGCATGCTGTGTGGCAGTCCGTGGGGTAGCTGTTACAGACTCCCCTAGTTGGCAGTCCCTGTCCCCAAAGGGGGAAGTAGTTTTTCTCTAGAAGATATTGTCCTTTCCCTGAAGCCATCCCCACCCTGTGGGCAAAGAAGGGAACGTCGTTCTGCTGGTGAAAGCACCGTGCTGAGTACCAGCCATCTGAGGGTCCTGTTTGTCCTGGCAGGTATTCACGTTTAGCTGGAGAGAAGACATCCGTCCCGGGGATCCTCAGCATACCAAGAAGTTTTGTTTTGATGCCATTTCCCACAGCAGCCCTGTGACCCTGTATGACTGTCACGGAATGAAGGGGAACCAGCTCTGGAGATACCGAAAAGTGAGAGTGTGTGTGTGTGCGCCGCGCGTGTACGCGTGTGTTCCTTTAAGGTGTCAAATTGCCTGTAGGCACTTAAGTTTCCTTAAAATGTCACCACTCATGTTTTATTCCTCTGTTCATCTATCTGTGACAAGAGAATCTTTGGGCAATCTGTTATCATTGTGCCATTAATTACACTTGATGAGAAAGAGGTGGCTCTCCTCTTCCACTGGTTAGACATGGTGAGGACTGCTTTCCCAGGGCTTGCTAAGCAGAAGTACACACTCTCCTTGCAGTCCTGTCGGCAGCTGGCACTGAGCTGATGCTACACCCTTGCAAAACCTGTTTGCAGAGAGGTGTGCTGTGTTTATTGGTTTGTTCTGAATAGTAGAAGATCATGCCAAAAGTAGGTAAGGATTTCTTCATCCCCCTACTAAGCAATGCTTTTGTGGCCAACAGGTAAGAAAATTCTTGACCAAATGCTCTGTCCTAGTCCTTGCAATCGGCATGTACAGTGCCGCGAAGTGACTGCAGCAGGATGGGAGCCCGTAGGCTGGAGAACATGGCTTCAGACATAGCTTCAGAGCTTCCCAGCGCAGATGTGAGGACTGGGCTGGACCCTGTTGCAAGGGGTGGGAACGGACCCTGACACTTGCCAACCGGCTAAGTGTGGAACAACTTCTTCAGATACATCCAAGTGACAAAATAGCTTGCCCTGGTTTTTAAGAGTTCTTTCTGTTGGTTTTAAAGCAGCTTTGCTTCTCTGCTTAGTACCCTCACATCAAATTTCTCTTCTCCAGGACAAGACCCTCTACCATCCAGTAAGCACCAGCTGTATGGACTGCAGTGAGAGTGACCGAAAGATCTTTATGAATAGCTGCAATCCTTCATCTCCAACACAGCAGTGGATATTTGAACATACAAACTCAACCGTCTTGGAAAAATTTAACAGAAATCTTGATCTTTAAAAGACTGAGAAATATATATATATATTTTACAATTATAGTTTTTACTGGGGAGGGTTACAAAAAATTTTTTTAAGAATACTTTTTTTTAAACAGTTAATGAAGGTAAAAGGGAGAATCTCAGGAGAAGGTTAACTAGCAGGCCAGTCTTTACTGTGAAGATGCTGCATCCTTCTCTTCTGGGGATGGTGGAATTTTAAAGGCTTTGCCAGAGCCACTTCTGTGCTGAGACTGAACAGAAACTCTGTTTTTAGAGGAGTCTGAATGTGATTCAAACTGCTTTTTTTTTTCTTTTTTTTTTTGTTTTATTTCCCACCTGGGTCTGGTGTTAAATGATTTTGTTATCCGGGACCCTCCAGGACTTTTTGTAGCTGCTATACTACCTGCTGAAGCATTCCCACATAGGTGCTTTATCTTCCAAAGTCCATCTAAGTAAAATCTTGAACACAAGATTTAATCCTCCAATGTCATGGACATAAAAAAGGGCCATCAAAATGTAAAATGAAATTAGTATTTTTTTGCCCTAAACCAAAATATATTTCAAACAGGTTGACTATTATTACTCTCCAAATCATAGCTCTGATAAAGGAATGAGCTCTAGTGGAAGTGCAGCCAAGTGTTGGGAATATCGCTGTAGTTATTAATGATGAGGAATCTTGGTTTCTGGTCCATTCACTTTGCAGTCAGTTTGTCACTCACTGTTGAATCTTCAAGGTGAAAGATTAGCAAAGGGTTTTTAAGTAAGCACAGTTCTTACAGGCAAAGAATTTTGCTAAGAGCCTTTGGATATCAGGTTCCAAATTTGCCTCTTATTCAGACTTTTTAGCATGGACACGTCTAAGGTTTCTCAGAGTTAAATCTACTACATGAAGGCAACTTCCGTTTTTCCTTTAGAGGTTTGAAGGCTAACTTAATTCACAGCTGGCGTGAGCAGATTAATTCAGGATAATTAAGTGTGGGCTGAGATTAGCCATTGGTCTTTATCCATTTTCTTCAGTCTGTAGTTTGTTGCAGTCCTGAGTTCTGTGGTCAGTAGTGTTCTAGCCTTGTGGGAATGTGCTGTTAATCTCTCCTCCTTTCCCAACATCCACACCACCATACAGTTTACTGTGACTGGAAATCTGTTTGCTTAAGCAGAGATGTGGGATTGATGGGCCAGTTTCACTAGTACCCTGTCTGTCCCTTGTGTAGTCAGTTAGCAGCGCAAGGTATTACCCTTCTGCTTTGGCTGCAGGATCTGCCAGACACTGAACCAGAATTGTCCCGTGCCAGGAGCTGGAAAAAAGTACTGACACTAAAGGATGAATGGAGGACCATTGGTTTCAAGTCTGTCTGAAGCAAGTGTTTAAAAAAAACCCCACACTGGTAAAAATTAAGTTGTTGCAAAAACAGATTTAATAGTTCAGCCCACTTAGTCTTATACTGAAGGCAGCAGTGGCATTTTCTAGTAAAAGCTGTGAATGACGGTGCAGTTAACCTTTTGCAAAGATGCTGCGTAAATCAATAAAACTAGCCCTTTTCCGGTAATTGCCCAGCTCTGCGGTTTGTCCAGCTGAGGAGGTAGTGTGCAGCCAGCTCTGAGAGTGAAAGGCTGGAACACTCAGGGTAGGAGCGGGGCACCCCTCTGGGACTCCTGATAAGCACGGTTAATGGATTTCACCTCCTTGGAGGGACAGGGAAGCTCTGCTCTGGGGTATCTTTCCTGCAAAGGCAAGGAGATCTTTGCCTAGTGTCAAGAAACAAGCAGGCTGGCTCCCTCTGCAGAGCTCCAGAAGTAAGAAGCCCTTTATGATGTTGCCACTTGTTGGATCCCTGCCCATGTTTCAGACGTCTTTGAGGCCAGGCAGTGCTATGTCTGTCAACTGGGAGCAGACTAGGACACAAGTAGCTGCCTCTCATGCTCTCAGGTCTGATGTATTGACTATGAGGCTCAAAATCATTTCCACCTCTCTCGTCCTCGCAGCTGAGGTCACGTCTGACCTGTTCTGCCAACTTACCTGGCCCATGCAGTCATGAAGCAAGGGAAACATGGGGACTGCACTGCAGCTGGGACCGGGCTTGCCAAGTGTGTTGGTGTCTAACAGTTTGTGAGTGAAGAAAGGAAAAAAGCTCTAGGCTTTCCTTGTGACAGTTTTGCAGCAGTATTGCTATGGCAGTGAGACCAGTGTCAAACAGAGTTGACGTCGTATGTTCTCAGCAACTACAATATGTCTGTCATTAGGATCCCTTTTCATTTCTGTGGGAGACAGAGCCACTTTCCAGTGCTTTGTGTCTGGCTGTTGCTTTCCTTAAGTTATTAATGCTCTCATTAGTCTAGTAGTGCTGACTGTGGATCGCTAGATGGCCTGACTAGATGTCTTTATGAATGTTTCAATACCTGTGGAACAAGAAGCTGTTTGTCCATGAACAGTGCTAGTTTTTTATAATTGGGACACAATCAGCAAATGATATAAATGGACTGTAGGTCATTCTGCTTGCAGCTTGCAACTTTGTGTGTCTTAGTTTTCTAACGAGAGGATTAGCTTCTGTTTCTAAAATGCATGGCTTGCTTTGTACTTGGGCTCGCCTTGTGAAGAGAGTCCTAGCTGCCTGGCTTGCTGGACGCTCGCTTCAGAGAGAACTGCAGTAACAAACAGGTCTTTTACCACTTAATGATCTTCATCTGGAGAGAAAGGACAGCTCTTAGCAGTATGCACCAAAAGATTAGGTAATTGTTGAGGCGATTCCTGTTTGACAACCAACCACCAGTACATGGAAACTGGAGCCTTAGCCTGAGTGGGTCCTTCTCAGTATGGTTGATCTGATCTGTTTTCTGAACGTTTGGGATCCGAGTGTGATAAATGCCCCACAAATTCTGTATGCTTCTGACTGGCTCGCTGGGCTTTGAGCTATTAATTTATTTACATCAATTATACTTTTCAATACCCTAGAGGCTTTGCTGACTAATGAGAAGACTTAATATAGCCAACCATCCAATGATTGAGAAATAGCTGTATTTCATCATCTACATCTTTAATTGAGCCTTTGCTGGGCAATCTGGTTAATTATTCCAATTACTTTTGGTTATTTGTAAGCAAAATTGCTAAAGCATGAATACATAAGCAAATCTTCACATCTGCATGCAAGTCAAGACTGGAGATTAAATACCAGTGGTTATCTAATGCGAAATAAATGTTTTCATATATTTTTTCCCAAAAAATATTCAAACAACCCTTCTCTCCAAGGCTGCATAAAGTCTGCTGCTTTTAAGTATCAGAATCCCAGACAACAGGGGGATTCCTTGATGCGTGTTATGTCGCATAATAATACTTTGATTTGCTCTTGAATCTCTTGTTGATTTATACCAGTGCTAATCTCAAGGCCTACAAATGGAGTAATAGGTTTGGGGCTCTTACATGTGCAAGATGTCTTTTTTCATGCCTGAAAGAAATTAACTTTCTTTTCCACACCGTAATAGAAGAATGCGTGGGCCTTACTGAAAGGCAAATACAGCATCACTAAAATAAAGATGTGCCTTTTAAAATGTAAATGTACAGCAAATGCTTAAACTTGAACCATTTCCTAGTGCCTTGCTGGACAAGAGAGAAGAGGGAAAGGGGTTGGGAGATAAGGATGTAAGAGAAAGCTTGACTTGTGCAGTGTTTGTGTGTGTTTTTTAAAATGTCTGACTTTAAGTGCAAAATTTGTGCGAACGAGAGTAATTCAGAAGCTCGTGGGTTTCCTCTGTTAAATCGATATCATTAATGACTCGGGGGGGAGGGGGGGTGTCAGTCCTGATAGGAAAAGACTTGGAAAGGATGGCGGCTTCCTCTTGGTACACTGTAACAACTAGAGCTAGACCAGAGGATGTCTTGGTTAGCTGTTGGATGTTTCACCTCATGATGAAGGCTCATGCATTTCACTGGCATGCAAGATCCTGCGTTTTATTTTCCGAGTATCCAAATCAGAAATCAAAAATAGTCCCAAAGGGATATCAAATCTGTCGCAGAAGTGTCTTTCAGAAAGTCGATGCCTTCCATCACTAGGAAACTTTTAAAGGGTGTGTTCAAATCTAATACAGAAGTAGCAAGAAAGCAATTTCTCAGCTTAACTTTCTTCCTGGTTTGTTTTACAGTAGTCTGTACACAGGGCTTTGCTTTCCTTTACTGGAGAGTTCCAGTCAGGAAACTTTCCTCCTCCCTGCTGCACCGAGACATCAATGTACCAAAAGTCAAACGGGCACCACCAGCAACCGGCATTGCAAGAACACAGCGCTCTCGTAGCTACTGTAGGATCATTAGAGGAGCTGTGCTCGCTTACATCACCGAGGGGAGAGGAGAGAGATCTCCTAAAAGTCATGCTGGGCAATCACGTAACTGCTGGGTAGAAACGGGGAAGCTTTTATTTTAAATTGCCTTTCAAGATACGGACAGACACTTGAATGGTTTTGACCGGAGAGAACAGCCGCTAGCAGTCAGCCTGTCACGCTTTCAGTCGAAAGTGCCCTGGTAAAGTTATGTTTGAACCAGTCTGACTCTGCGAGCACAAGGGATTTGAATGTACCTTGCATCCCACATCCACTCCCAATTGCTGTGGTTCATGTTGCTGCTCACCTGCTGTATTTCTAACCACTTGCAACAAAGGAGCCTGGTAGTGCCCAAGTGTCCGTCCTTATCTGACAAGCGGCAATCTAGGTTTCCATTTTAACAACCACTTAGCGTGAAAAGCTTCTTAAATAGCAAACTGTTGCCAAAATAGCAGGTAGCTTTAGGTTAATCTCAGAGTCTGGGCAAGTAGGATTAAAAGGTCTTTCACAGGATACTAGCAAAAGGGGAGCTGGACTGGGAGTCAGGAGCACGGGGTCCTGCTCCCAGTCTAGCAGGGGCCTATTACTTGATCTGAAGCAAGCAAAGTCTGTGTGCTGCAATTTCCCAACCTGTGTAAGATTTAACTTTCAGTGCTTTATTTGCTGACCTAATGAGTGTTGAGTCCATATTTTAAAACAAGCTGCAAGTCCTCACCTGGTTCGAGTGAAGGGGGGGAGATGCAATGGGTGAAGAATGGGAAAGCTGAGACCTGAAATTTTCATCAGCATTCAACACACAGTTGTCAGTTCTTCTCATATACCTCATTAACCAGTCAGATTGATTTATTCACATTATAAATTTAAAGTGTAACTAAAATAAACTGGCCTCCTGCTCCAATTGCTCCTTGGTAGTGTCACGCTTTAACTTGGAGATCGGTGTATGAAACTAGGCAATGATAGATTATGGAAATCCTAATAAAAATCCTATGTCTGTTTTTTAACTCTGCCTCTGCTAGCAGAGTGTGCTCCTTCATTCGCTGCCTTTGAGCTTTCTTGATGCTTCTGTATGACCCAAAAGGCTTCAATGATTCCAGCAGATGTGAGGGATTTGGGAATTCTGTATAACGCCACTGGATCTATGTGGTCTTAAATCTACTAGTTCAGCTCTAGGAAAAAAGTCCTAATCCCAATTAGTGAACAAGCAAACATGAACTTCAACCACAAAACAAGATAAAAACTGATCAAGCTAATAGACTAAAATGTTAGCCCTTACAATAACGATAACAAATAGCTTTAGCCTCTAGGGTGGAGAAGGGAATTGGTTTCGAAATGCAATCTCTAGGATCTTGGTGATAAGGTCTAAGTTTGTCTATTCCTTGTACTGCATGCATTTTATCTGTAAAACTGGATGGTGCCTCCTGAATCAGTGTATATTTATTTCTGTGCATATTAGGACCAACAGCCTAATATCTGGGGGTGGTAAAGGACTTGTAGCACTTTAATGTAGTAGCTTTCATAAGTTGGGAATCCTTGATAGAATGCCTAGTGTTTTTAAAGTTGAATGGACTTCCTTTTATAATATATTTAAAATAAATTTTTAATGTGTTTTCTGAAACTGTGTATGCAGAAATGACTGTCCCTGCCTGTTTTGCTCCAGTGATTGCTTTCCCTTCTCTCCACTTCCTATGAGAACAAGCTTAGTTACCCTGGTCTGGTGTTTCCTCAGCGTAGGCTTCCTGCCATGTCACGCACTGCTCTCCTCCAGCCCCTTTGGGAAACATCCTTCCCAGCTGCCTTTTGAAGGTATTGGGTATAAATCGCAGGGTTTACTGTGCTCGTGCACAAGCAGCCGATGAGCTCACGCCCGAGAGCTGTGTTGGGTGCACATGGCAGGTTCAGGCAGCTGGCGGCTGCAGAGGTACCTGCGGGGCAGGAGCTGTCAACTCCCGTCTGCCCCTCACAGCTGCTTCCAGCCAGCTCTGAAATCAACGGGAACAACCCACCATGCCCCCAAACTCCAGCCTGTCAGGGGACCCTGCAGCACTACAGCTCAGACGAATTTAACAAAGAGCAGCAGCCACGAGGGGAGGAGACGTGAGGAAAAATGTAAGGAGGCGCGGACAAAGCTGGAGGAGATGTGGAGGGAGCGTGCAAGGAGGCGCTCCATGCCCAAGGGTGCAATTCTGAAGGGACCATGGCCTTGGGGGAGTTGACCTGTGCCGTGGCAGGACATCCCCAGGGGATAGTGGCCACAGACGATCCTTGTTGGTAGGGCACACTGGGAAGCACAGAGGAGCGGGGAAAACCCAGCACGGAGAAGTGAAGACAGTTACACACTTGGCCCTGGCCATGTGCGCCGCCCATCACCTCACTGAATGAATTGGGAGAGACTGCGTATGAACAGTGGCAAAGGGGAGGTGAGACTAGGAACATAGAATCACAGAATCATTAAGGTTGAAAAAGCCCTCTAGGATCATGGATCTAGGAACAGAGGACAGGTGTTTGCATAAAATTTAGCCAAAGGGAGGAGGAGGAAAGGTGTTTACTTCAGTGTGTGTTTTCTTCTTTCTCAATACACAAATCAGTGATTAGAAGTTTGTGTTAATTGGAGACTAAGTAAGTAAAAATTCCCCAGGTTGATACTGTTGTGGATGAGAGAGTGTTGGAGCATCATCTCCTGCAGCGACTGCCTCATGGTCAACCTACGGCTGGCTCTCCATAGGGAGGAGCTTTTGAGTGTAGTTGGCTGCTACTCCGTGTGGGCGAGTACTTCAGAAGAGGGGCTGGGGTGGGACTGTCGGGCACTCTTGTCCCCCCGACCAAACACTGCAATGGTCTCGCGTGTGGATGGTGGCCCTCGTGCCGTCCTCCTTCCTGCCGTGCCTAGATGGTGACCCTTCGCAGTCCTTCTTGGAGCGCGGGCCTTGCTGTCCTCTCAAGAACAGAGCCCTGCGGGTGCGGGCCTCTGAGAGCTGGCACCTGGGCAGCAGTCACCATGCCTGGGACACTTCCCTCCCTGAGTCTGCCACCAGCCACGTGTTCAAAGCAACACAAAAAGCTTTTCTCAAAGGCAGTTTTTCTGCTTACTGCTGAGATATTTGGCTATGAGAATAAAATGTTAAAATCATCCAAGCCTGTACATCTTGTCTGAGCTAACCTTCCTGTGGTTCGAGGGAGCTCAGCATCGCACAACTGTTGCCCAGCTTAGGGCAGGATGAAGCTTAGGGCAGGATGAAGCTGTCACTCCCCTTCCTCTGCATGTCTGCCTTGAGAGCAACCGCTGGCAGATCCATCCTACACCTTGGTGTTCAGGGGAGAGTTTTTAACAGCTTGCTGGCCTTTCTGTATTCTAGTCTTGCGGTGGGGAGAGCAGTCTTTCAGCCCAAGACAAGTTAAGTTTATAGGCATTGCTCCTGGCCCTATCCCATGTTCCCATTTAGGACCCTCAGCACTTTCTACCATCACCACTTCAGTTCTTTTGTGGCCTTCCCAACACTCCTTTTTACTTAACCATGAAAAATGGTGAAATAAACGGAGGGGAGACAAACAATAGCGTGTGTGAAAATCCGCATGCATGAAAATCAGCATGTGTTAAGGAACAGAAAGGCTCTCTCTTGGGGGACCAGCAGGTAACTGCAAGGTGCGCTCCTAAGGGAAGGCTGTGCCATGATTCTTGGCCACGGGAACATTTCCCAGGGGGAGTATTCGCCAAAAGCTGTGACAGTTTAAGAGTTTTAGCAGGTTCAATATGTGCCACCCTAGAAAAGCGCTGAGTAGAGCAGGAGTCTGGCAGAAGGCACTAGGGCACGGTCTCCATTGGCCCCCAAGGTACAGAAAACAGAAATCGTCTGAGTTCTGACTCGAGGCACAAAAAAATAAAAAAATACAAAGGGCTTCTTCTTCTCAGGACATCTTTGGCAGCACAGACCTTTTGGAGAGTAGCACTTCTGTCCCAAGAACCCCGAATGACTCCATTAAAACAGTAAGTTCCAGATGACAGCTACGCAGCAGACTTATCTTCAGAGGGTAGTGCTGCTCCAGCTGAGATTTAAAGGCCTGTGCAGGTTTCCCTAATTTGATTAGAGGGCTGGCTTGGATGGGCAGGCTATTACAGCTTCAAAGGCACTAAAGCTGCCTGGGTGCTGATGGGTTTATGAAACATTGTTTCTCACTTCATTGCAGCTCCCACAAAGAATTATTAGATCAGGTTAGTGATAGATACCTAATAAAGAATGTCTCTATGAGGCAGTTTATTTCATAGCAAGCTAGTTCCAGACTAGCAGACTGTGAAATCTTGAGGTTCCCATGAGGATAAATATGCTGAAATAAACTGCAATTATATGAACACCTCCATGCACCTTTTTTTTTTTTTTTAACTGAAAAAAAGGTGTCATTGTGTTAGCCTGAGCTGGAGGTACTTAACATTGAATCAGCAAGCAGACAGTAACAAAAGCAGGGTTGGTTCTTTTTTGTGTTTTTTTTCCTCTTAGCAGGCGTTGCACAACAACTTAAAAATCTTTCCATTTGCATGGGACGAGAGCTTGCAGCCAAAGACGAAATACAGTCTGACGGTAAGTACCAACCTGTTCCGGCACTGATGGTGCCAGCTCTCTAGCCACTCCCAGCTTCCCATAGAAGAGTCCAGGGAGCACCTGCAGAATCTCCTCCTCACTGGGACAGGAGGAAGTCCTGCTGCCTGTTATGATCATGTTCCCTTTTATGTACTCGCTTGCTTCTACTATCATCTGTCCCTACAGTCTGTGCTTTCAGCTTCCTGAATGTCCTTCTGCAAGATTTCCAAAGCCTGCCATTTGATTTTTGTTTGTAATGTTATGATAAACCGAGAAAGCTTGCTATCGGGAGCTCTGAGATTGCTGCCAGCCTTCTGGTGTTTTCCCTTTCCCAAAAACAAGGGAATATCTGTATGGTTTTTGCCAGGAGGGTATTACTTCAAGCAGGCAGATCCCAGGCAATTAGGGCAGGGGCTTTTATAAGCGGCAGCATCTTGCTCTTTTTAAATCTCTCTGCTCTTCACTAACTGCTTGTTGGTCTGCGGATAAAGTCATTTGTTCCCAACACCTTCCCGTCAGAGTGGCTGGCTTCTGGGAGCCCTGGTGTCCCCAGGAGAGAGCACTGTGGGTCTCTAGTAGTCACACAGACAAACAGGAATTAGTAATTGCCTGAGAGCACCAGCAATAAAAACTAAGACAAGGGGCAGAAGTGTTGAGGACAGGTGTTAAGTCCCTGCCCTCCAGATTTCTTCTGAGACACGTTTGGTATTGCAAGGACTGTCTGAAAAATAGATTTTAGCGTTTCTCAGTCTCCCTCTCTCTGTGGGGAGCAGGCAGAACAGGCTGCAGACGCCTGTGTTGGTGCCACCGCGGAGCGGGCTGACCCGATCACCCAGGGCTTTGAGGAGTCTCTTTCCTGGAAAGGCGTTTTGTGTGTGTGATTCAGCACAGCCCATCCCGTGCTAACGCACATTGTTCCGCGTGTGGGATTTCAGACTTTGAAGTAATTTTAGTCTATAGAACCTTTTTTTTTTTTCTTTTTTTCTGTTTGTGCAAAAAGTCTTTTCTTCAGGGAGATTAAATCCTTTTCCATTTACAGCTGCCCACACACCTTTGACAACAGCACATACCGTCTGGTATTGCAGAGGTGACAGCATTTCCAGAAGTAACATATTTTCTCTATAGATCAGTAGGAATTTCTTCTCCCCCCCCCCCACCTTTCGCCTTTCTTTCTTTCTTTCTTTTACCTTTCTTCTCCCCCACCATTTTACCTTGGTTTGGGTCTTTTTTGCTGAAGATGAAAGAAAGGCAAAGCTTCAAGTCAGGCTCCTTTGGGAAACGCTTTCCCAGCTCCAATCTTTTCACTACCCCTGCCTTGTAATTAGTTAAATAAACCCCTCTTCTTGAATAATGCTTCAGCCAGGAGCTCCTACCTACGCGACGCCAGGAGCCTTACGTGACGGTGCGGCCAAGGATTTGTGCAGTGTGTCGCCATGAGTTACGCACAAGGCACCGGGCGAGCGCCGCCGGCCCGGCCCGGCCGTCGGGCCGGATTCCGCGCTGGTACCGGCGCGGCGGCGGTTCCGCTGCGGGCGGCCGGAGAGCCCCGGCTCGGGAGCCCGCGGAGCGGAGCCCGGGGCCGGAGGGAGGCGGGAGGCCGGGAGGGAGGCCGCGGGCCGGCGGGCGGGCCGCGGGTGGCGGCGGCCCCTCACGGCGCGGCCCTGGCAACGGCGACGACGACCTTCCGGCTGCCGAGCGAACGCGGGGCCGGGTGGTGGCGACAAGACTGGCAGTGCTTCTCACCAATAGACGCGCGGAGCGGCGGCGAGGTAGCCGTATCGCCCAACCAGCGCCTCGCCTGCGGGGCGGGGAGGGCGGGATTTCCGCTGCCGGGGAGGCGGTTTTTTGTGTGTGTGTGTGTGTGTGTGTGTGTGAGAGAGAGTGAGCGTGAGGGGTGCCGGCGGGGTCCCGGCTTCCCCGCGGGCGGCGGCGCTTGGCGGGCCCGGCGCGGCCTCCGCGGCCACCGACCGCCGAGGGGCGGCTCTCCTTCCTTCCTTCCTTCCTTCCTTCCCTCCGTGCCGGCGGTGCGGCCCCTTCCGCCGGCGCTGAGGGGGGTCCCCCCCTGAGGGGACCCCTGCGGGTGCGGGGGGCCCCCGCGGGGGCGGCGGGGTCCCCCCCGAGGGCGCGGCGGTTTCCCCGGTTTCCCCGGTTCTCGGCTCCCCGGGCGGAGTGAGGGGCGGGCAGGTGGGCGATGAATGGTTTCAGCACCGAGGAGGACAGCCGGGATGGGCCTCCCGCCGCCCCCTTCTACGGCCAGAGCTGCTGCCTCATCGACGACGGGGACCGCTGCGTGCGCCCGGCGGGCAACGCGTCCTTCAGCAAGAGGATCCAGAAGAGCATCTCGCAGAAGAAGCTGAAGCTGGACATCGACAAAAGTGTGAGTCGCGGCCTCCGCCGGTGCCGCCCGCCGCCGCCGAGCCCCCGGCGGGGCCGGCCCTCCCCTCCCGCCCCGGCCCGGCACCGCACTGCGGTCCCGCCGCGCTCCGGGCGCCTGCGGCGGGAAGTTGCCGCTTCCCGGCGTCGGGCTGAGCTTCCCCATCGCCCGGGGGGGGCGCTTGACCCCCGCAGGCTGCGGGGAGACGGCGCGCTGGGCGCCGTAGGTCGTGCCGCAAACCCGTCCCTCTGGACCGCGCCTTCCCGTCTTTAGCCCGGCTACGGCGGGGTGAGAGGAGGACGTGCCTGGGCGAAGGGGCGGCTTTTCTGACTAGCGCTGCCTCACGACGTAAAAACCGCGTTTGGGAGGAAAGCTGTGGTGCGGTGGGGAGCAGGTGATGCAAAGGAGCGAGCCCTCTTCGCTTCGGAGGCAGCGGTGCTATTTCGATCGCAGTTTTGTATTGAAAGCCGCTGATGCTTCTAGGTGAAATCGCCGACAACGGGTTACATTTCAGTCAGATGTCGCTGACGTTACTTTTTTAATTAGTAAGAACTCGTGTTCTAGCGAAGCAGATTATTAAGAAGGAACTGTTGCATCCCACTCGAAAGGCGAGGTGTGCTGCCCCTTCTTAACCAGGGCACTCGCGCGCCTGTTCGCTGGTCGGCACCGAACAGCCCGATTTGCTGCTGACCGCTTAATGACATTAAGTGACAGCTGTCAGCTCGGGATAGAAACGGGTCGTTTGCCGAGTGATGAAATGGGTAGAGCAGAGCAGCCCGTCAAGATTACAGGAGGAATTCCTCAAAAGTGACTCGGTTAACAGAATTCCACTCTGCATGCTTTTCTTACCTGATCTTTAACGATTAAAACGATTAAAAACAACATAAAAAAAAAAAAAAAAAAGGGTGAAGTTTTTCAGTCAGCCTGTTTGGCAGCTTCCCCAGTTGGTTAGTTCCCTTTCGCACAGCCGAAATACACCATGTCACGGGAAGAGAGTGACTCAATTTGAAATATAATCTTATTCGTAAAAAATGGAGTATTTCTCCTGGCTCTAGTCCTCAGCAGATTTGTCTAGTGGTACAGTAATTTCTTTCATTTTAGAAATAATTCTTTGTTGACAGATGTAAGGCTTTAGAAATAGAAAGAGGAAATCAGACTAATTAACTCCAAATGAAGGGAAAGCATGAAGTGGGTTGCATAAAGTGATTTCGAATGTAGGGTGCCTGTGTCACCTGAAGACATTGTTGCCTTACAGGTACCAAACCATCTTGATTGTTTGTGGTCCTTTGTTGTATATATGCTAATTCTAATGAGATAATAGCTGTTAAAAAGGGGGTTCCGTGGCACAGTAAGCCATAGGAAAGAGATTTTTGCTTTTGGTTTGCTTGTTTTAATTGAGGTAATTAGCCAACTTTTATTTGATCTAGGTTTTGAAACGCATTAATAATCTCATATACTGTTTAAACCAGAAAGTTCACAGGAGTGGAACAGAATGATGTTTTTCTTGGTAGTTATGTGGTAGTAAGTTCTGAAGCAAATGCACTTCCTCCAGACAATTACCTATATTTTCCTGATGTGTGATTGCAACCATAAAAAAAGAAATATATTATCTGCAGAGGTTCAGGTTCAGCTGGAGCTCTCCAGTCCTTCATTTTCCTTGCCTCTAGTCTTTGTGATGTAAATTACGTCTAACTCAAGAGCACAATATCAGTCCTGGAGTTTAAGATTAGAAGTTCCTTAACATCATGAGGCAGTCAGTCGTGCCAGTCAAGAGGGATGCACTCTCTAATGCTGGTGTCTAAGTGGCTGCTGTTGAAAGCTGTTTCTACAGTACCTGTTTTGATTGCTTTTTCACCACTTCTGATTCTTAGGTGAGGCATCTATATATTTGTGATTTTCACAAGAACTTCATTCAGAGTGTCCGAAACAAAAGAAAGCGGAAGACAAGTGATGATGGAGGTGACTCTCCTGAGCATGACACGGATGTCCCGGAGGTTAGTAGGTGCTAAGTGGGTGTAGGATGCTTTACCAATTTTGAGCATGTTGAATTTTGACTCGGATGTTTCCATGTATTGGGAAATATTTAAATTTTAAATTGCAACTCCACTGAATCTGCTACGGAGTTACCTCAGTTTTCCAGAAGACTTTTTTCTGCTGTATAATGCCTAATTTTCTTCTTCATCCCTGTATGAGTTCTTTGCCCATGTCAGGTTTCCTATAAAAAGAGGTATGATAAGGTAACTGCGCAGCTTCCTGTATGTACTGCTTCCAAACAGAGAGCTGTCAAAACAGTATTTGATACTAGTTCTTTTTTAACGGTAAAAGTCAGTCATCGTCAGTGGTGACTGAGGCCCTGATATGGTTCTTCGTTACCTAGCACGCATCGTTTTGCAAATACACTAGAGAATCAAGTAGGTCAGTCTCTCTATGTTTGAGTATATGATATCCAGGGATATTACATTTCTCTAGACTTTCACAAACATGGTATTTCTGGCACTATTTAAAACTACCTTTAGATAATTTGTAACATCTTTTTGTTCTCAGGAAATAGGCCCGTTTTGGGTTTGGGGTTTTTTTTTCTGAACTCTAGAATAATCTCTTCTCTGTGCCATTGTGTTCTGTATTTGCTTTGGTGATGTTTCTGGTACTGTTGACACTGCAAAAAGTTGTGCAGAGGTGATGTTCGTGGAGGAGCGGAGCTCTGGCCACGTCAGCAGAGCCCTCTGCTGGAAATGCCACCCGTATCGGCAAAAAGCATTTTATGTCTGAAAAAAGAGCCACTAAGAATCATTTTGCCAGCAAAGCTGTGTCTTGGCTGCAAAGCTGTGTCCACATACCTCCTGTGTGGAGGTGCTGAAAGAGTAGCAAGTTTTTGGTTTGTGGTTTTTTGTTTGGTTTTTTTTTTTTAAGGATACCTGACCTTTTGTTGTAGCTGTTTGTGTTTCCATTCTACAAGGTTCTCCATCAGAACTTCTCTATACAGGCTTTACGTTAGTTGCCAGGATGATTGGTGAAGACCCCGCTGGCATCTAAAAACGTTTGTGCTGTAGAGCATGCAGGGTATTTGGTGGTTAAAAACTGAGGGATGCACGTCACCTAACTGAATAGGGAACTCTGCAGTGTGTCAGTTTTAAAGCCACTTTCTTGGTTTTCAGCAGAGATTCCTTTTGTCTTTGAAACATGGCATTTCCCACATGATCTTCATCTTCCTTCCTGTAACCTCCCCCACCACCACCCTTGCTTTTAAACAGTGCACTTCCCACTCAAGTGTCTGAATTTCATTTCTTCTCTGTCTCTGTACTCTGTTTCGTGTCACAAGCCATTTGTTCAGTGCCTGCTAAATTGATATTTCATGTGTGAGTCTTTTAAACCGTGTGGGAACAAAAGGTTCCCCTTTGCTTGGAGGTTGCAGAGGTGTAATTGAGAGCAGAAATTGGCCAGCAATTCTGTTGACAGCATGTGAACCAGAACAAAATTTTGTATTTCCCTGAGGCTGTTTTGGTCCTTCGGCATTAACAAATACAAAATATACTTAGATTTGTCAGTAAGGCAAGCCAATGTGGTTCTGAATGCAAGCAAGGAGCAGTCCTGCTGAGGAAGAAATAGTTATTTTTAGATAACTCTACATTTCTGCCTAACAGAAGCTAAAGGTAGCGCTTATCCCCTCTTCTCTGCATCGCTTCCAGGTTGACTTGTTCCAGCTCCAAGTGAACACTCTGCGACGTTACAAGAGACACTATAAGTTGCAGACTAGGCCTGGACTCAACAAGGCTCAGCTAGCAGAAGTAAGTGACAACAGAGGTAGTGTCATCTCTGTTATTAAAAAAGTTTTTATCTCCTCTGCTGAAGTGCACATTTCCTGGACACTAATACCCATAGTGGCGCTCTTGCTAGTATGTACTGTGTGCTCTGCGAAAGGTTTCAAGAGATGACGCCAGCAGACAGCTGCATGCTTTCTTTCACCTGAGACAGTCATGGAATGCATGGAAGCTGGCTCCTGAAAGCATGTTTTAGTAACTTGCTTTTCTCTGCTTCCTTTCCCTCCTTGTTCATGGTCACAATCCATTACCTTTAGGGAGCAGAAGCAGAACCTAGTTTCCAGTGGCTTAGGTGTTAAACTGAAGATGGCTGTTGTACTGAAACTCAGACTTCCACACTACTAGTCACCTTAAGTGCCCCATAGTTTTTCTTTCCTCACAGACACTCGAACTGGTTGGAATTGCTTCTTATTAAAGGCAAAATCACTGACCATGACTTTATAGTCCTTATTTCCCTCCCTTGTCCTGATGTCTTATGATTCTGTATCAAGTCAATAAAAGGCTCTTTCCTTAAGGGCCTCTACTGCTGCTTTCTCACCATATGGGGTACTTATTAAGAAAGAACTCTCTGTAAATCTGTTATTTGGGCTAGTTGTGCTTGGTGTGCATCTGCTCTGCTCTCTTTCCTGACTTGACCTGAAGGCATTCTGTGGGAAAAGTCTTCTCTAAACTTGAAAAAACTGTAGCAGTTACTGAATGTAACGAGGTTGTTCTTGTAAGCTGAGGCTTTCACAACCATCTGCCCAAAACTGTCTGTTTTGCTTTTGCTTTAAAGAACAACAACCAGCAGACCAAAAAAAGACAGCAAGACACTGCCTTGCTCTCTTTCAAAGTCAGCTAGGGAATGAATATAAAGAATATAGTGAATGTGTAGTGTAGTGCATGTAGGAGTAAGGTGAACGGAGCAGGGTGGGTGTATGTCCTCATTACTAGTTCTGATTTGTCATGTTCTAACTAACCAGTTCATAGTCTCTCAGCTACCTCCTGCCGTGAAGGACTACTTACTTAGGCAATTTACCATGAATGTGCCAGGAGGAAAAAATAAAAAAAAAATAAAAAAAAAAAAGAAAACTACTATGCAAGCGGAAAATAAAGGGAGCCTAACTTAAAGTTGTCACACACTTCCCAGATTTCCTGTGAAGTCTGAGCAGCTTTGACCCTACGCTGGATCCTCGTCCAGCTCCCATGCTTGAATCACTGCTGCCTGAGGCTCTTAGACTCCTGCTGCTACCCCACCGTAAGGAAAACTCAAACTTCCATAAATCTTCTTGGAGTGACTTATTGCTCAGCCTGCATCAACGTCCAGTTCTGGAGCTGTGTTGGGTATCAAAAAAGAGCTTCTTCCATATGAGAAGCAGATCTCATCCAGCTCCAACGTGTTTTCTACGTTCATTTTCTGAGGAAAAATCAGGGCTTACGCTAGTGTCAGAGAGGGGTAGCCCTAACCAAATCCTAACCCTCCCATTGCAAATCGCCCGGTGTTCCTTCCAGTGAAAACTTATCCAGTGTGTTTTCCTTTGGACTCTAAAACTTTGCTACATCTGGTTCACACAGCAAAGTGTTTCAATATTTCTGACACTCTCCTTTGAAACACAGAGATGCAGGGAAAACTTGCTCTCCAAATAATCTCGGCATGAAACGCCGCTTAGGAGAGGCTATGCTGCTTTGGCAGGAGGACATTCTGGCTTCCAAATTCCGCTTGTAGGTTGGCTGCAAATACTGCTGACGTAGCAAGACTATGCTATGTTCGTATGCACATTCCAGCTGTAAAGAGAGAGAGGTAAATGAGGACTGACAGTTTGAATTGGTGCATGTTTGACTAAAAGTGTATTACGCTTGGTGGCCATAAAATCGTTTTTGGAAAGTGAAGAGAAACCCTGTTCTGATTATTTCTACTTTTTAATTTCAGAATGTCTGTCTCTTTACATGTTGTCCTTCTAGACTGTCAGTCGTCACTTCAGGAATATTCCTGTGAATGAGAAAGAGACGCTTGCCTATTTCATCTATATGGTGAAGAACAACAAGAGCAGGCTGGACCAGAAATCAGAAGGTAGCAAGCAACTAGAATGAAGATTAACAAGACTTGGAATAAGAGAGACCTTGAAGGAACAGATGGTATTGTGCATTTTAGGTATATAAAAACTGTTGAAGTATATTGTAAAATTTTTTAAAAATGCAGTAAGTCTGGATGACAGAAAAAATTACAGACATTCTTATCAGGAGTATTTGAAAACAAACATGTGCCCAGCATGTTTCTGAAGACTTCTTCCCCTCATTTCAAAGTCACATTGGAATAAAGAAATGAGGATAATGGGGAAACCAAGTAAACCTGTAGGACTGTGGAGTTTATCAACTCAGTGTTTTAAACCATTTCTGGAAATCTGCATCTCAGTGCAATTCAGATCACAGATGGAATTTTTTTCACTGAATTCAGGCTGCATCACAAACCACCATGCAGTTTGTCTTGGCGCAGGACTGGAATAGCGGCAGAGATAAAATTCATTATTGAGGTGCATGGGTCAGAAGTTTGTCTGAAGCTTGCTCCCCACCTACACATGCTCTATCTTGCCTTGAGTCAGTGCTTCAAGTCCCAAACTTCTACAAATGATCCAGCTCACCAAATCTACTCCAGTGAACACTACTTGACTAGTCTGAAATTGATTTTTTTTTTTACCATTTTTCCTCCTGCCCCCTTCTGACATTGATGCCAAACAACTCTCTGCAATCTCTTTTTCTAATTTCTTTTATTTGAGAACTCAGTAATCAATTGTCTGTAAGCATTTTAAAACCTGCATTTCCTCAGAATGTGGTATTAAGGCAAATACAGCTTATTTGCGGGGTTTGATCATGTTGGTAGAAATGCTCATTTGATTCACTTATGCATATTTCCCTTGTATTCAAGGTTCAGTGATGGTAGGTGAAACAATGGCGTAAGACATCTGTCTCTTAATTGCTGGGTCAGATCAGGTATCAGTCACAAGTGATGTGAATTTTATACTGAAGCTAGTCTTTAGCAGGTGCCACAAAACTGCTGTGTGGGTTAGTGGGCTTGGCAGTCTCTGTTTAGTATAAAGCAAACTTACACTAACAGGCGTAGCACCATAACTGGGGTAGTGAACTGACTGGGGCATGATGCATTTCACCTGTCTTTGCAACGGGCAAAAAGTATTGAAGCACTTGCCTTTTGTGAGCATTACGTGTGCTTTCATAAGAGCTGTGTGAGTGGAGGGTGGCATGCTGGTGCTCTTTAACTGGGCGCTGTAGGAGGAGATCCCTCTGATTTTGTTATTTAAAGCCAAGGTGTCCTTACAAATAACATAGTGGTTATTTTGGCAAAAGGAACTTATAAGAATGTCGGTCGTGACTGACTGTTCTCCCGTGACCTCAAATTCTGTTCAAGGGGATCTCATGATTTAAAGCACCACTCTGTTTCTTTGCTGTCCTAACCGATGTCTCCATCTGTTACAAGATGCCAAGACTCCACACACCGAGTATATTCTCAGCAAGCCTTAATAAACGAACCAACAATAGAGAACTTCGGCTAGCATTTTGTCAATGGCAGGTTTTAATATTCCAAAACTGGATGAAGCTTTGTTGAAGAGCTAAACACACAGATCACGATCCCAGCTTAGTACTGCATCATGTTTCGTAAGGCATGAAGGGTTCACGTAGCGAAGCTCTTGTTGCAGCTCTCCCAGGGTCTCTTTAAAAATCAAGTCACGATTTAAAGCAAGCTGTTTACATCAGCTCTGAAGTGTTTGCTAATACTCCAAAAACATGTTCCACAAACTTCAATATGTCAAAGTCCTGTGTCATGGGCAGAAATACTCTGTTATGGTACACGTGCCATTTGTGATGTTTTGGGGAGTGTGATTGTTTCAGCATTTCCTTGTTCAAGTCAGTATGGATTTTAAGAACATCAGCCAGGAGAGAGATTCAAGGAATGAGGAGAGAATGTCTTGCGTCGGTATTTCATGAATGTTTAAAAATTTCCTAATTACACTGGTCCTTTCCTTATTGGAAAGGATGGAGTAATTCCCACATCAGTCAACATGATCTGGCTTCTCTCATCCAGGACAGATAGCTAAAAGGGTACGTTCTCTGACTGCATGTTAATCTTCAAAGTGCTCCTGTAATCAGAGGATATTACCAAGGGAAAATGAGTTTCTGAGTTGAGGGGGTTATGCCTTGTTGTAACTTCTAGACCAAAACTGTAAAAATGTAGTTTGTTTGGGGTTTACTTTTCTGTTGTTGTGTTTTGTTTTGTTTTGTTTTTAAGAGTAAATAAATCTGTTGGGGTGTTTTAGCAGCCAGCAGCAAAATGATTCTTTTCAAGGAAATATGGTGGCAGGTTCCATCTGTTCAGGTGTATTCACTGGAATGCTTTTGTGCAGAGGTGGTATCCAGGAAACTTTTTTTTTTCTGAAAATAGGCAATTGATGTGAAATGTAATCCTTGTTGGTTTCACTCTTAAAGCAATTATACTTTTTTGAAAAATTCCTAGTGAAGTGCGATGATGAAGAGATGTTTACCAGCCATTAGCAGTTGTTTATAAGGTGGAAAGCTTGGAGGCAAGACACCAAAGAAACAGAGGAATCTTTGGCTGTCGGACCCCATGGCCTTATAAACCCTTGCAAATGCCTTATTACCTTGTTCTCAACTTAGCCAGAGCAAAACGCCTTGAGCAAAAGAAAGCCGATGTCTTGTTGGAAGGGTTAGCCACTTTATGGCTCCCATGCTATAAACTGAAATCACACGTCAATTCAGTAGCAATATCCATGTTCAGGGTGCCTGTGATTCTTGAAAAGCATTTAGTGTCTAATAACCAGAAAACGCAACAATGCAATTGTCTTTCTGTATAATACCATTCTGTGTATTTGATTCCTTATGCTGCATGCCAATTAAAAAAGACTTTCCAACTCTTTGTTGTAAACTTCAAAGTTAAATGTGTTTGAACCTCACACTTGTGAAGCCATGAGGTGGGATGTTTTCTCAGCACTTTTAGGTGGGACTTGTTGGAAAGGTGGAAGACCCAAATCACTTTGGCTGGTATGATAAGATTTTTTTTTTTCCTTTTACATTTTGCTTTTCACAGATGGGCCTTAAATTCTGTCTAGCTTTGAACCATGGAGCACAAGCCTTGGGGGCATGGAGGATGACCAGATGTCATCTTCCATTTATAATAGTGGAAGCTTATTTCTTACAAGCCTGCATAGGTGACATTCACCCTGGGGCAGAGGAATCATCTTTGAAGCCCTCCAGCCATCATATAGCCTAATTCAATTACATAGCTTAATTCAATTCTCATTGAAGAGTTGCATTAACTTCATTAGAGTTCTGAATAGATCCAAAGCCATTAGTATGAAATCCAAATAAGGCAGAAACGTCTTTTCCGGGGTTAATTTCATCCTGTATGCTGACCCTCTGCTCACTTTAAGGGAAGAAGAAGAAATCATTGCTGGTAGTTATTGGCTTGAGCTGAACTGAAGGGAGTTGGAAGCGTGCAAGGACTTGAGTCGGTGGCAATCTGATGGCTGAAAAGTGCAAATATATCCAAGGAGGCTGTGTTAGAATGCTTCCCCCCCCCGCCCAAGTTTCTGCATCTCAAAGAATATTGTATATCAACCTGAAGTAAACAGTTGCATTAAAAACTGATGTTTCTTTTTGCCAGGCACTTCAGATGCTCAGCCTGAGAAAAGCAGAGTGGGCAGGTTTGTACCACTTGTCCCCAGTACTCTGCTGTCCCAGTTTTCCATAGAGATGTGGCTGTAAACCACTAGATAGTCTGGAGTGCAAGACTTGACCAAAACAGCGCAAGTCTGGCATTTAAAGTTAGCCTTAAGTGCAAGCTGGCTTCAGAGAGGCTCTGAAATCAAGAGCCAAAATAATCCACAGTAAGTGCGAGTTTTCAAGCGGGTCATGATGACACAGAGAAGATGAAAGAGGACGTGGCCCTCAGAGAGACTGAACAAAACACACTTCCACAGTTAGCAATGTGGAGGAAGATTTGTTCTGTGTTAGCTCTTGTAATGGATGTTTTATGAGAGGGGAAGAAGGGGGGAGCTGTGCACTTTACGTCTTTTGGTTGAGCCAAATGTAAATACCATTGGGAGATCTTCAGCAGTAACTGCAGTTGGAGGGGAGAGAAATGGTCTGCTGGGGGACTGTTTATTTAAATTCACAGATCGTTATACTTCCCCAGAGCACTAGAGTCACTTTGCCTCTACGATTTAAAAGAGTGGGTAACACAAGCTAGCCTCCTGTACGAAGGAGTCCTGGTACTGCCCAGAGTATTATTGACTGAAGAGTCCCAAAGGTGAAGGAATGTTATTGATGCCTCACTCCTCTTGTCACTGATGCCCTTTAGCCATCTCTAGCTTATCAAGTTAGGGAGTTTTCATTTTCCACTTTCAAAGTGCAAATGAACTGTTATGATGTAAGATATTCCTTGCACTTTTCAAAGCTATCCCTCGTCTTGCGTTTTTGACTTGCCTGTGAACACATCTGTTTGGAATGAATTAAATGGTTGAAGGAAGTGTGGGGAGAGGAGGGGGGCTCCTGCCTTAAACCTGAACTTCCCTTGCAAGCAACTCTGCAGGCCATCCTGTACATCAGCAGGCTCCAGGAGCCTCTTACTTAGCTGAGCCCTAACGGGGCTGAGTTTGCTCCTGCCCGAGCCGCAGCTCTCTGCTCCGCAGCCACAATGCAGGTGAGGGGAATAGCAGGTAACTTGCAGATGGCTTGGAGTCTTAGCGGGCTTACTGGGAGAGAAAAAACTGTGTTCCCTCTTCTGTTTCTGGCCTCCATGTATTGTGCTGATCTTATGCCAAATGTTTTGGACACCTTGTATTTTTAACTGTGTAATATAGCTGTGTATTGTTAAAGCAACTTAGTAACTTATAGCAAAAACTGTAGAACTCATTTCTCTGAGGTGTAGGAAATGTCCTGCTTCCACTGTGTATGAGACTTTAACTCTGTACTGTCTGACAAAGATAAAATGCTGAATTTCACTTTAATAAATGATCTATCTAGCAACAAGGCCTACATTTCCTTCTGTTTGCCTTTCTGCCCTTAGCACTGTTGGCTCCAGAACCCATGGAGTTTTGCTTTGCGTGGATGTTTTGTGCCAGGCTTCTCTGACTCACTGTCATTGCCCACCCACTTCCCAGGGGTGAAAATATTGCAGCTGTGGAGGGGAGAACGGCACTGCTGACTAGGGTGTGTCGAGCCTGAAGTAGAAAACTCAGGTGATGGGATGTTTTGTGACAAACCTGTGTGGGTTGTGTGGGTGCAAATCATGGAGTCTCTTGAATGCAACAAAAGGAAGAGCTCACAAGGTGGATGGATGTTGTTGGAGAGCCGCATGACCTTGCATTTTGGGGAGTGTTGGGATTTTCTATGATAGGGATGTTTTTTCCCCCCTCTGTCATGAACGTGTCAGTCAAGTGCAGTGTCTCATTTGTTTCATGTTTCTTAATTAATCTTTATGTCTAGTTCAACCCTGTGCTTCTAATTCCTTCTCAAGTACACCTGTGGCTCTGTTTCATGTATGACTTCTAGCTCCTGTCATCCAGAGTTGAAGCTGCATGCCCAGCTGACAAGGTGGGCACTACTCCCGAGCAATGCTGTTCAATCAGTTAGGCTACAAGATCCTTTTCCGTGTAGTGCTTTGTTTCATTTCTTTTTCCCACATTGCTCTTCCTCCTGACCATCGGCCTTGGAGGCAAAGATGCCTCACTTTTTTTGCTGCAGTGAGGAAGCAAATGATGCCAGAAACTGGAGCTGGAATACTTGCTCTCCTCAACCCTGTCACGGCATTTCCTAAGGCTCTGCTGGCGCAGACTGAGGCGTGCTTTAGCACTGATTTTTAACCAGGAAAGAGGTCGTAGTGTAGCTTTTTGGACACTTGGGCTCTCACAGAGGAAGATGATAGGATGTCGAGAGCTTTACACTCAAAATACATGACCTGAATTTATCACTATCAAATTAAATTGCACTGCATTATTCCTTGGTGCTGTCCTACAGCCAACTGACCTGTCTGCTTATTGCTGTTCAATTCATGGCAAGGGATAAAACGCCCACTGGGAGGAGGGTGGCAGGTTGTGTTTACGCTGTGTGCTGACTTCCAGCCATGCAGAATGTGCCCATTTATACTGCCAGTGGTGCATGCAGGAGACACTTGGTCCCCTCCGTCCTGCATCCCAGGGTATTAGTGTTCAGTAGCAAGGGAGCGGGGACTGCGGGGAAGAGACCTTAGAGAGCTGAATGTGTTGGTGCTTTACTAAGCTGTGAGAAACAATCAATGATTAGTGGCTATGTTTGAGCCTAATATTCTCTTAGATAAAGACTGACCTCAATGTATTGGAGAGCTGGAGGAGACTGAGCTGGCACATCAGAAACAGATCCCAATATTCTCAGTGCCTGCATTTGTGGGCTTGTCTGGAGGCCTTTGCAATGGTCCAGGATCTTTTTAGGCGAGGCAGCATGCTGCCGTGCTACAAGAGCCTTGTCCCTGTTGCAGGGAGCTCTCAGTTGAAGAAGGCAAGACCAGAGGTGACACGAGTGGGCACCAAAAAACAAAGAGCAAGGGTGGATCACTTGACAGGACATCACCTGTGTGTTGTCAAGCTTTTTTAGGAGGTGTCACGGAAAAGTCTTCACGTGAGGACAAGGGCAGCATAACCCAGTGGAAGGGGAAAAGCTGTGTCACGTTCCGCCTAAACATGACAAAAAACTTCTTTACTGTGAGGGTGCCAGAGCAGTGGAACAGGCTGCCCAGAGAGGTGGTGGAGTCTCCTTCCCTGGAGCATTCAAAACCCACCTGGACGTGGTCCTGTGCCCCCTGCTCTAGGTGTACCCGCTTAAGCAGGGGGGTTGGGCAAGATGATCTCCAGAGGTCCCTTCCAACTCCTGCCATTCTGTGATTCTGTGATTTGCATTCCCAAACTGATGAGTGTGGGCTCTTCTGCCAGCAGAGTGTGTTGTCCTGCCCAGGGAGGAAAGGCAGAAGGGCTGAAGGAGGGCAGCTGTAAGCAGCAACGTGTTGTGCAGGTGCCGTCTTTAGCATGAGGGGGTATAATGGAAACTCCGGTAATAGAAATGAACTCTGCTAGTTAGTCTGTTATTTGTATAGACTAATGAATAATGCTGCTTAATCTCATGTTTCCTCCCTGCCAAGAAACCCACAGAAGATTCCAAGCTCAAAACCAGGGAGGAATCTGCTCAGTCTTTTTAACGTATTCACACTGAGAAACTAAGCAACCAGCAGATTGATCTGATGGGCCTAAAACTGCACGTCCCTCTCTCCGCTCCCTGCTGCCGTGCGAGGGCAGTGTTAGCTCAGTAACCCGGGTGGTGGGTGCTCTGCAGCTGCACCTCCGAGCCCAGGGCAGCTGGTGGGGGGACCAGAGCCATTTTCTGTCCCAAAGATGCCTCCTCAGTAGGAGCTGGCTGTACTTGTCAGAGACCGGAAGCGGGATTATGCTGTAGTGGGATGTGACGATCATAAAAATGGTTTGTTTGGGTTTTTCCTTTTTTTTTTCCTGGTTGAACATTGAAATTGAACACGTCCGATTCTCTGCGTGAGCCGTCCTACAGCCTCCTCGCAACATTGATGGAAACCAGGCTTCGGTTCTCTGCTCCCCAGCAGAAAGGGCAGTGCAGAGGACTGGGGAAAAATGCGAATGTGGATTTAATGGTTTTATGTTTTAGAGATGTAGTTGAGCAGGCTAAGTGTGCAGGGGAGAGCCTTAGGGCTTGCTTTTCTGTTTTCCTTTTTTTTTTTTCTATTTCCCCTGAATCCAATAAGGGATGACTGCACGGCTCTGCCAGCACTCAATCTCACTTTGCCAGGAGCTGGAGCTGATTTCACATCTCTCATCCTTGCAGGCAGTGTTGGCTTCTTCCCTAAGTACCTCAAACCCCCTAATGTGCTTTTACTTAATTGTTTTCAGAACTTTCTCCAAGACCATTCACTTTAGTGTTGCAGGAAGTACTCCTGATTGCTGCGGCATCCTCAGCAGGGAGCACCAAGGTGCCTGTGGGGAAGGGCAGAGACTTCGAGACAGGGGAAGAGGGCAGTGTCAGGTAGCCGAGATGGCTCTGCTGCTTCTCCTGCCACACATATGGACTGCCAGGCACCAGAGAGCACAGTGGTGGGCACCGCATCAGCAAGCTCACTAGCCCAGGATGTGGCCATAAAGCAGAGAGGGGGCTCTGAGTCCAAGAGGTGTGTGAGCGTTGCCTGTGTCTCCTCCTGGTCTTGACGCCTGTGTGGGCAAGTCTGTCTTTGCAAAAGGGAAGGTGGTGGGTTGTATCCAGTGGTCCTGGAACCAGCTTGTTCGTAGCTCAGTTTGGTGTCTGGGTTTTCGCCAGCTCCTGCGCCTGTTGAGCAGACGGCAGGCCGGCAGCCACGGCCTGGCAGGCAGCCCTGAGCAATCTGATCTCCAGTTTGGTGGCTCGCCGTCCAAATTGCAGACCCTTCGTTCGGCTGGGATGGGAAAGGCAGGCGCCACATCCAGCTCCCCTGCACGGAGATGTGGGGGAAACAGCCCAGCACCTTCCCAGCCCTGCCCGGCCACAGAGCACAACCAGGATCCCTGTAGGTGTCCCAAAATAGGACTGTTCAGCTCTTCCCTGTCCAGTCTGCCCTGGAAGGATCCCTGTAGGTGTCCCAAAACAGGACTGTTCAGCTCTTCCCTGTCCAGTCTGCCCTGGAAGGATCCCTGTACCCTGCAGGTTGATGTTCTCATTGTTCCACACCGACCTTCCCAACAGAACCAGGTTGTTTCATTTTTTCCTGGAATTTCCACTGGTTTACTGGCCATAAACCCTGACCCTCATGTAGAAAGCGGAGCCCTTGGTGCACTACTGCTGGCCTCGACTCACCTCAGCCCTCTGTGTCTCTATTTTCCTGGGGTTAAAAAGCAGTTGAAGGCTCCATTGGCACAGTGATAGCACTGGGTACAGACAGAGCTTTTCTTATTAGACTAGCACAAACTACAGTGCCAGGGAGCTGTTGTCCCTCACCAGGCTATTCCTTGTCCTCCTCCCTTCTCTCCTTTTCCTGATCCTCTTTTCCCCACTCCTCCCTGCTGCTCATCTGCTCCAAGTCCTTCATGCACTCCCCAAAGCAGGCCAACAAAGGTATCTTCACAAGGGCCTTCCCACCTCTTCATGCCACATTCCTAGAAATAGGAGCCTAAAAGAGCATTGGGTGTGGAATTGCATGGGTTTAGCCCAAAGCAGCTGGCTTGGTTCCTGGATGTTTTGTAGGGTGAGTTGTTAAACACAGCAGCCCGGGCTCGAGTTTGAGTCAAGCTGATGAGCTTTAGTGCAAAGCCTGTCCTTCCACTCTCCATCAGACACAAGACCAAAATAGTGGAGGCTGAACTGTGAAGGTGAGCAGAGGAGGGAGTTTCGGGGTTGACACAAGCTTTATGCACTAGCTCAGATTTGTAACTCCTTCCAGCTTCTCAGTTTGGGAAGGAGCTCCTGGCCTAGTCAATTAAACCAGCCTGCTCTGGCCCCCACGTCCCCCCCAGCTGCTCCTGCAGGTCAGTTACAGGCCATGAGAATTTTGTCAAGGTAGCTGCAGTCTAAGGAAAAAAAAATCCCTTTTCCTCTCAATTCCTCAGCTTTCAGCCGCTAGTGACGCCATAAATTCCCCTACTTCTCTGGTTACTGTAAAGTCTTTCAGGGTGGTCAGGACCTGAATTCCTCATGCAAAAGAACAAGCAGGGAAAAAGGAAACTTTGCAAGCAAGTACCTTCCCCGCCTCAAGGATCCGTTGCAAGGAATCGAAGGGGCTCCAAGTGCGTGCTCTTGCCTTGCAGTCCCTCAGCTCAAGCCTCTTGGGTAACTGCCTGTCTCGCTCTCCTCTCACCAGTAAATATCCTCCCACCAGTCTGCGCTTCCCGCTTGTGCTCCCACAGGTCCATCTGGCTCCTTGGCCCCTCTGATCTGCAGGCTCCTAGGGCTGCGGCAGCTCCAGGTTTGCTATTGCACTTTAGCTTTGGAGCAACCAGGAGAGACAGAGCTTGTCCAGTATCACACAGCTATGGAGATGGCACAGAGTCCTGCTGAGCAAAGCACCCGGCTGTTTTTACCCCCAGCCCTGAGCTGTACAGCACGGATCTCCACCAGATAGCCCCAGCTCCCAGCCAGCTTCCATCCTGGACCTTAAATCCAGCTGCTGCATGGGACACAAGTGGGCTGCTGTGCCACCCCACACCATCCAGCTTCACCTGAGGGCTGTGCTGAGATGTCGTGGGAGAAGATCAGCGGGAAATTGGCAGCAAAGAGTCGTCGCTGCCAGAGAAGATGCTTGCTAATGGGATTGCTCCACCGCTGAGCGGGACAAGGATGGGCCATTCTGCAGAAAGCCATGGTGAGCACCTTTGCTAACCCCACACCAAGCATGTGAGTCTTGTGAAAGGAGTAAATACTCACCTCTCCCAACACCTTGCACTGGAGAAAGGGCCTTCATGGAGTGGAGCAACGACAGTTGGCTTTGGAGAGGTAGGGGCATGGGGTGGATGCTGAGTTTGTCCATTGTTTGAAGGATGGTCTTGGGAAGGTTGGCCCAGGGCGCAGTGCTTTTGGTCTTCTCCCAGCACAGGCAGCTGCATGGAGAAATACGCCCCAGGCAGAGCTCAGTGCTAGCAGACCCAAGCAGGGACAGCCACAGGGGTGAAAACCCAGAGAATTTGCATTCGTTCGAAAAAATAAAATAAAAGAAAGGGGAAAAAAAAAAAAAAATGTTGGAGCCTTCATCTGCCTTCTGGCTCCAGAGTCTTCCCATGCTTGGATGCCATTTCTACAGCTAAGGATTGGAAATGCATCTTCTCGTTAGATGGGTCTCAGAATCACATGACTCCAGAAGCACGGAGATTTGAGGAAGAACTATCGCATGTCGTGAACTTCGCAGCTGAGGGGGCCTCTTGGACAGAAAACCTTCCCACCTGAGTGGTACTCCCAGCAGACAGTCTGACTTGGGAGCCAGCAACTGGGCTGAGTGGCTCCGAGTGTTGGGAGAGGATCAAAAAGCTCCCCTGGCAGTAAATCTTTCACCTGCCATGTTACTCACTGGGGCTTGTGGCCATTCCTCCGAGGTCGGCCCCAGGTCAGGATTTCTCCTGTCTCTTTAGCCCCCAAACCTGGAGATTTTTGTCTTATCTTTGACGCCATCTTGACACTGAAAACAAATTATGGCCCAATTACCCTTACTGAGAGGGGCTGGGGCTACCTTAAATGTCCAGAACTATCAGGCGCTTCCTTAAGAGCGGATAATTAGAGTGGGGTGCGGGGTGGGGAGGGGGGCAAAGACTTGGGGGGGGGATCCCTGGCATGGGGATGCCCTTCCCTCCCCCCCCCCCCCACCCCGTTTGGCATGGCAGGAGGGGACATCCCACCCAGCCCCATCCCACCCAGCCCCATCCCATCCAGTCCTACTCGCTCCGGCCCAGCCGTGCTGCACCCCTGGGCTCTGGAGAGGCCAGAGCAGAGACGGGGCTCCCCGCTGCTCCCCACCAGCGCAGTGTCCGACGGGTCCCCCCTGCCCCACGCCTCCCCCAGCCCTGTGTCACTGGCTGGGGCCAGGCCAGAGAGGCCCCATGATGGGAGGGAGCAGCCCTGGCCCTGGCCGTGACCTTCGGGGCGACCTTGAGCAAGTCCCTGCCGGGGTTGGGGACCGGCTGTGCCTCTCATCCCGAGCAGGGACACTTCCGTTCCTACCGCAAGGAAACAGCGAACAGCAGCATCACATGGCCGAACGGCCGTAACAACCGACCTGAAACTTAAAAAAAAGATTTCTTTTTCTTCCCCTCTTTCAGTGCCGTGACAACGCGCTCTCCTCTGCTGTGTGCCTGGCCGTTTCTCGCCCAGGGTTGTGCTGTCCGCCTGAAACCAGCAGCCTTTTTGGGGACCAACGCGTGCTGAGCTGGGTCCCAGCCCGCAGCCTGCACCGTGCTCATCGCGGGGCTGCTGCCTGAGCCTCTCTGCCCCGGGGAAGGTGGTGTCGGGTGCGTGTGGAGCCGGGTCCCTTCCAGGATCCAGCCCAGGGAGCAGGGAAGTGGAGCTGTGCAGGAGTATTGGACGCTCCCCTGGCCTTGCAGGGTTGCTCCAGGTGCCCTCACACTCCTGGGTGAGTGGGTGGCTGGGGCTGGGTGTTTCTTTCCCTTTTTTTTTCTTTTTTCTTTTTTTTTGTCAGATTGGTATTTTATTTGGCTCCATACTGTCTACTGAGCTGTCCAGTGTAACCCTTCCCTTGCTGCTTCTGAGATAAGAATAGGCTCCCCCGAGATCAGATAAACAGGCCCATAAATACCTACAACAACAACAAGCAGTGTCTGGGCTTGGCAGGAAGGGAGACAAAAAAAAGAAAAAGGCAAAAAAGGAGCCAATTCTTTGCACGCCAAACCCCAGGGGTGCAGAGCGTGGGGTGAGAAGCGCCCAACAGCCCCTCTGCCCCCAGCGCTTGCCCCCTTGGCCAGGCAGTGGGGCGAGGGGCTGGGCAGGGCAGGCAGCAGGGTGGCCGGGTCCCCTCCACCGACCCTTGTGGCTGGATTCCAGTGGCAGGGGACACGGCACGTATGATGTTGCCCCAGGGCCAAGCGATCCCTGCATGCGTGTGTTTCTGTTCAGGCAACTGCAGACTCAAGCCTGCGTGCTGGGAGCATGATGCTTCCCAAAGGCATCAAGTTCACGGCAGGGTCGAGCCGTAGGTGCGTGCAGGGCTACCTCCCATGGCCGATGAGCTAGGATCTCAGATGGCCAAAAATTCAAAGCTGGTGGCCAAACCATTGTTCTTCCACCCAGGTTTGGTGCAGCCGGCACCGGGAGCCCTGCCGCTGCCTGCCGGAGGCTGCCAAGACGCCTCTCCCAGCCGCTCAGCTTTGCTGCCTGGGGAAGAGAGGCTGCCCCCATGCTCCCACCCGCCCTGCAGCTCCTCTCCCTCTGTGGGGGAAGGGGGTGACCCCATCCTAGGCTGGAACCAGTGCTGAGCTCAGCATCGACACCCCTTCCCAACCCCGGGGCGGCAGAGCTGCCTGTGCGGTGCCGAGGTGGAGAACGGAGCTCACTGCTTGCAAATACATCCCTTCCAAAGCCTGCATTTTGGGGAGCAGTGAAGCCCCAGGGTACAGGAGATGTTTAGTGCTTGTTTTTCACCCACCCTCCCCCAAAACACTGAGCCAACTTCACAGAAAACATCCCCTTGCTGGGCAGGAAAACCCTCTGCAGACATGGAAACAGAGAGTGTTTTCACTTGCAAAATCAGAAAGGAGCAAGGGAGGCTGGCGTTGGGGACACCTTTTGCAGAAGTTTGCAGCCAGCAGGTACCACCACCAGAAACTTGTGGTAAGAAAAGAAACAATCCTGCGGATGCAGGCAGAGCATCGCCCCGGCTGTGCAGGGTGCCCCCTTCCCCAAAGCAAAGCTGGAAACCCCGAACAAAAAAAACCACCAGAGATTTTTGGTGGGGTAGGGGAGGGTCCCCAGGCTGCAAACGATGTTCCAGACAGAGCCTGGTGTGCCAGGACCGAGGACACGGAGGACACCGAGTCCTGTGCAGAGTCCCGGTCCGTCCCTGTCGTCAGCCTGTCCCGGTCGTCTGTCTTCCCCCGCCTTACGCAGCAGAGCAAGTCCCAGGTCCCCGTTTAACCCTTTCTCTCATCCAGTGCCGAGGGGCAGCCCTGACTGGTGCCGTATGGATACGGGGATTTGGGCTGGCACATGTAAACGGCATTGGGACTGGACACATTTATGGGGCGCCAGATTACGGTGTTAGTGATGGCTTGGGAGCTCTGCTGTAAAAACCCAGCCCTTTACAGGATTGTGAAACTTAGCCAGAAAGGAGGATATTTGGGGATGATTTTCTGTACATTTTCTTTTTTTCTTTTTTTTTTCCCCTGAATGTATTTTGTTTTAGAAGTGCCCTGTTCTAGCTTCACTCATGGACTTGGTGCCGTGCTAAACTTTTTATAGCCAGAACAAAACAATACCACTGCAGGCAATGCTCTGCTCAGGCACTCAATTTTCATCTCAGCCTCGTTCAAAGAGATCAGAAAACAGATCTGGGGTGGGGAAGGCAGCGGCTCCGAAGCAAGGGAAGGCTGATTCACACAGCCTGATCTTCTGCGAGCTTTAGTTACGCCGGCCATACACCCCAACGTTGGTGTGTGTCCATCCGTCTGTATTGTACACACACACGAAGTGGTTATAAGACCCGAGCTCCTTCCCCACGGGTGAGCTGGTGTGTTTTTGGTGTGTGCGGCTGCACATGCATGGATCGATCGACATGTCAGCGATTTACGGGTGTTGCATCATTATTTCTATACCTTTAGTTGCAAGCAAAAACTTCGTTTAAAATAGAAAGTTTAATGTTCCCAGCTGAGCCCTCAGATTAACCCTACGATAACATATGACTCTTCCCCATCTTGGTTTTCTTTGCCCCGGCTGAGAGTTAGGGTTTATCCTGGCGTCTCTGGGAACGGCGGCCAGGCTGGGAATGCAGGATCGGGCCCTGAGCCCGTGCATGCACGTCTTGGAAGCCACCCTTCAGTAACAGAGCTGTGTGCACAGTCTAAAGGAAGGAGGATTCGGCTTTAATTATTAAGGATTATTAAGGGTTTATGCCTGAGAGGTGACAGAGACAACTTTGGGCTGTGTGAGCATTGGTATGTCTGAGGCTGGTGGTATCTGTTGTGTTCGGACGCTGAGGAGGGGATGCTGCTCCTTCCGAAACGTGGCCAAGGCAGTGCCTGAGAGGGGATCCCTCTGAGAACATGCTGCCGGTGCCAGAGCCACGCAGGCGAGCTGCCTGGGCAGGGGAGGGGAGCTGAGCCCTGGTTCCCTGCGTGGCAACGATAAAACTGGGGCTCCACAGCCTTGCGGTGCTCATGCCATCCAGCTGCTGCAAAAGCCTGATCCTGCCATCCTTCCCCAAGCCAAATGCATGTCTGGTCCCTCTAGCAGGTCTCCTGGGTCAGGAGGGACGGGGTTGTAGGGGAGAGGCAGAGTTTGTGCCCTGGGGCAGACCGGGTACACATTCCCAGAGCCCTGCCAGCTCCTGGGGTGAGCAAGCACTGCATAAAGAAGTCCCAAAGTATCCCACGAAGCTGCCTGAGCCCCACGGGAGGGAATTACCCTCGCACGGATCGGCCCCACAGCAGGGCACGGACTTAAGGGGAGTCCTTAATCCTGCAGCACCCCTCGTCCCTGGGGGCAGGAGGGCAGGAGGCCCAGCCACAGCAGCGCGATCTCAGGAGCGGGGGAAGGCGGAGGGGTCGGACCCGAGGCTGTTTGCGTAAAGTTTAAATTTTATTTTATTTAATTTTTTTTTTTTTAATTGTTCAGTTTTAAATACGTGGTGTGGTGCGCCCGGTCCCTCGGGAAGTGGTCATGCAGATCTGAGGTAGAAAACCCGGCACAGGAGTGTTCCCAAATGCACCTCTAGGTAGTTTCACCGCAGCCACACGTCGGTCAGGCAGCGGATGGGGACGGGGACGGGGACAGGGGTTCGTATTTACAACAGCAAACGAATCAAACCGTTTCAGCCCGGCCCGGGAGGGCAGGAGCCGCTGATCGCTGCTGACAAGGGGAAGGAGCAACGAGTACTGCAAACGGGGGAAGGGGCGAGGGGGGGAATGGCCCCCGACGGGCCCCGCAAGGCGCCTGTCCCTTGTCTCCCGCGGAGCATCCCTCTGGGCGGGGGGGAGCCGGGCCGGGTACCCGCATCCTGCGCCGGGATGGGCTCCGGGGGCCGGGCCGGGCTCTCTCCGACATTGCACTTGGAGGGGCGAGCGGGGAGCGCCGTCGGAGCAGCCCTCAGGGGTTCAGTTCCAGAGCCCAGACCTGCTGGGGCCAACCCGTCCGGCCCTTCAGCTTCTTCTCGCCGTGGCCCAAAGGCTGCGAATAGACCTCGGGCTGCTGCGGGAGAGGAGACGGGGAGAAGGGGGGAGAAAGGAGCGGTCAGGAGCGGAGCGGAGCTCCCGGGCCGGCCGGCGGCACCCCTGCGCCCGCCCCGCGGCTGGAGCCGAGCCCCGCGGCTCCGAGCGGATTTATCAGCCCGAGGATAAAGAGGGAGTTTTTTGGGGGGGTCCTCCCCCCTCACCCCGCCCGCTGCAGCAGGGGGGGAAGCGGCCGCCCTTGCTCCGAACCCCCCCCGCTCCCGGGAAGCGGCCGGGAGAGGGGAAGGCCGAAGGGGCGGGAGGCTGCGCCGCGGCCGCTCCCGGGGGTTCATCCCTCGGGGAAAGCGCCCGGGAGCCCGCTCAGCCCATCGGGAGCCGTCGGGGCGAGCTTTTCTCCACCGATGTCTATCCCTTTACGGGTGGGGTTTTTTTTTTTATTTTTTAGGCTCAAAAAGAAAAAAAAAAAAAAGGCTTTTTACTTTCCCGCAGCCCCGGGGCTTTCCCCGCACGCTCCCCGCCCGGGGAGAGCTGGACAGCGGGGTCCCGGCCCGCCTCTTACCGTCTCCCGTTTCCTCTTGTTCTCCCTGCCGTCGGCCTTCTTGAGCTCGGCTTTGAAGCCCTCGGTGTCCCCGGGCTGGCTGTCCTTGGCCAGCACCTCCATCAGGTAGGCGATGTAGCTGGTGGCCAGGCGCAGGGTCTTGATCTTGGAGAGCTTGGTGTCGGCGGGCACGTTGGGGATGCACTCGCGGAGCTCGGCGAAGGCGCTGTTGATGCTCTCCGTCCTCCGTCGCTCTTTCTTGGGTCCCCCGACCCCTTTCCGCCGGCCCAGGCGGCCGCTGAGAGCCTCCAGCCGCCCCTGCCCGGCCGGGCCGTACTCGGCGGGGCCGTAGCTCGGGCTTTGCCCGGCGAGCTCGGGGGTCACCTCGGCCGGGTTTAACACCCAGCCGGGGAAATAGGCTCGCTCCTGGTGACACCGCGCCGCCGGCCCGAAGAGGAAGGGGTCGTGCAGCATGTGGTGGTGATGGTGGTGGTGGTGGTGGTGCTGGTAGCCCCCCACCAGGTTCATGGTCCGCCCCGCTGGCCCCGGGGGCCGCGCTCAGCAGCGCGCCATGGCCGGTGCGGGAGGCGCTCCCCGCCGGGCGGGCGCGGCAGGCGGCGGCGGCGGGGAGCGCGGCTCCGGCGAGGGGCTGCGATGGTGCTGGCCGGCTTTGGGGTTTGCCGTGGGGTTTGGGGTTTGGGGTCGGGTTGTTTTTTTTTTTTTTTTTAACCCCTTCTGGAGCCTCCCAACCCCGCCTTTATATAGGGCCGGGCCCCCCCCCCGCCGCGGAGCCAATGGGCAGGGGAGGATGCTCGGGGGCCCCGGGGGGAGCGGGGCGGTGGAGGGGGCGTGCGCCGCGCTGGTGACTCGGTTTATTTGGGCTCACACCTCCCCTGTTTGCTCTCGCCTCCCGCTTGCTCCTTGCTTGCAGGGAGAAGGGGGTGAGGAGTGACCCGAGGGGGGGACCCCAGCCACCCGCCCCGTCGCGCTTCGATCCCCTCCGCTTCCCCGCTCCCGGGCCGGAGGGGTCGGAGCCCCCACGGAGGAGCTGCCGCGCCCGGCGGGGGGACGAGAGGCGGCAGCGGGCGTGGGGGAACCGCGGGTGCCCGGACCCCCGACGGCCGGGCCGGGCCGTGTGGGCGCTCCGGGGCCGCGGTGACCGGGGAGGGTTTCGGCTTCCCAAGAGCCTCCCCGGAGTGTCTGGCGGGGGGAGCGGCCGGCCCCGGGGCCAGCGCGTCCCGTCCCCACGCGGAGAGGCCTCGGCCCCGGGGGAGCGGAGCGCGGGGAGGCGGCGGGGCCGGCCGGGCAGTGCGGGGCGCTCGGTGCCGCACCCGGAGCCGGGCGTGAGCCGCCTCCGCCGGGGGAGCTGGGTGATGGGGGAGAGGAGGAGGAGGAGGAGGCGAAGGCGCTGGAGGGAGCCTGGGCTGGGCGCCCCCGGGCTGGGCACGGCGGTGGTGGCGGGGTGGCTTCCCCGCACACGGGACACGTTGCCCACGCGTGTTCTGTGCATTGCACAAATGCACGCTGCAGACAGATGTGTGCTGCAACCCTTCGGTCACGTTGCACGCACGTACAGCCCACGCAGCCGTGTCGTGCAAATATACGCTGCGCGCGCACACACATGCCGTTACACCACACACATGTGCTGCTCACACAAATCCACCGGACATGTTGCCTACACATACCACAAACATAGCAACGCTGCATACACCGCACACCTATCTGTGCTGCACCCACCCACACCACAAATACGTTACACACACGCACTTAAATGTGCCCACGTATGTAACATACACACACCGGCAGCACACATATGCTGCACACACAGTGCCACTATATGTATTACATAAACACACATGCTGCACACACGTACGGTGTATACACACATACAAATTGCATGCATGGCATAGAAACACACTTGTACGCTGCACATCCGTGCACAGACACTGCACACACATACATAAATATATAACAACGATACTACCTGCACACAAACATATTTATGATAGGACAGTGGGGACCTGCCCTGCATTTCCCTGTTCCAGCCTGGCCCTGAAGGGCTGGGGGGGGTCCCGTTGGGGCTGGGATCTTGTACATCACCACAGCCCCCCAAACCCCAGCCCAGCGTGGGGCCCTGCAGTGGGCAGCGTGTCCCGCTTGCCTCTGCACCCACGGGAGACAGATCCCCAGGGCAATGGCTCCCAGACCCCATGCTTCGCCCCCAGCCCAGCCGGATGACGTTGGAGCCGACCCCTGCTCTTGCTCCAGTTATTCCCAGTGAGGACAACCTGGGCACGGTGGTGGCGATCACAGCACGGCGGGGCAGGAAGGGGCTTTGGGCCCAAGGTATGTTAGCGATTAACGGCGCTTTCCAGCGATTCATCTTGCAGTGGAGGGTGGAAACGTTGGAGGGTTGTTTGCAGGCGCTTGTATTAATCATCCGGGCTAACACACCATTAACGTCCTCCTGCATTTTAAAGATGACAAATTTTATTTGACTTCTCTCAATCACGGTTCCCGGGCGGATTCGGGAGCCACTTAAATGCCTCGGATTTTCCATCGTTAGTTGTTACAAGGCGAGTTGCAAAGGCGGGAGGCCGGGGGGGCTGGGGCAGGGTGCAAGCAGGTCTCCAGTTCTGCTGGGCCTCGGCGGCCAGTGGGGGACGGCCGTACCGGATCTGCCCCGCTTCGCTCCCTCCGCTTTGTTCTTAGCTGCTGCAAAGCCCCCCGCTTCCCCACCCCCTTTAAACAAGCGCCCTGCAAACATTTGCTAGTGATTACCCTCCTGTTAGAGTCAGGCCTTGGGTAGGGCGCCATGTCCCTGATTTCCTCCAAAATGCCAGTGGCTGGGTGGGATCCCTGAGCCCAGCTCGGAGCCATCCGGGGCCAGTGCCTACCTGGGAGAGGGGCAGGGGTCCCACTTCATGCCCCCTCTCCCCATGCCGGCATCACCTGCAGTGCCCTGCTCCTCTGACCAACCAGCTAGGCTCTTCACTGAGCCTCTCCCAAACCCTGTAAAAGCCCTGGTGCAGCAAACCACCAGGCTGGGGTCTGTGCCACCCAACCCCATCCGTGGAAAACACCCCCCCCAAAAAAAAACTATAAATGCCATCCCCATAGCCCAACATTGCACAGGCCACTCACAGCCACCTCCAGCTCGGAGCCGTCGCCTGGAGCCGCGCAGCAGAGCCGCCTCCAGCCTCCAGCTGCTGAGCCAGGTAAGCCCAGCCCAAGCCCGGGCGTTATCTTGCTTTATCCCCCCCCCCCCCCCCCCCCAGCTGGAGGTCTCTGCACCCCAGCTCAGCTGAGCAAATAGTGGGACCGGTGTGTTGATTTTCCTTTGGAAAATCATTCTAATCTTTCGTGCTTTAATAAAATAATAAAACTGGACCCCTTTTCACGCCGACACCTTCTAAATCAAACCAGACTGCCTTTGTCATGGCGTCCAAATTTAGCACTTCTCAAACTTTTGGTGAGTTTCTTTAATTCCACGTCTCCCTGCTCGCGCAGGGGGGAAACGCCGAGCGGTTCGGATTAGGCGATTTATGGCTGGCATGACGGGAGGAACCACGTTTCTCTCCACCTGTTTTCCTTCAAATCCTTCCCAGAGAAAGATTTCCTGCCCTCACAGCCGGGTGATGGCAAGGGGGGACCAGTGCTGCATGCCAGGGGCTGAGGTTAGTCCGGGTCTTCGCAGCCCCCAACACCCTAACCCCAGCAGGAGCCACCCAGCTCGGCACCCATTCCCTGTCCTGGGATGGGGGCTGCAGTTTTGGTCTCAGCCCCTCGGTCACCTCCTTATCAGCGCCCAGCAAGCGGCAGCCCCGGGTGTCCTGTGACTTTGACGCCAGCTCCGCTCCCCCCGCTCCGGCTCCCTTATCTAAATAGGAGCGTAAATCAGGGTCTTGGCAGATGCCCTGGCAGGACAGGGACTCCATAAAAAGGGGCTCTGCTCCAGCTCTGTTTACATTGTAGCCCTGTAAAATATTCCCCTTGTCTTCCCTGCGAGTGTCTCCCTGCAACATCCCGGCACCCTCCTGCTCCCACACCCCACACCCCCCGCCCCAGGCTCCGCCGCAGCCCTGGGGTGCAGCCGGGAAGGTCCCAATCCTGACACCCTGGAGCCCTCCCCCGGCCCGTGTCCCCCCATCAGGTTGTGCCCCGAGGTACCTCCGCACACAGCCGCTGCCTCCGATCCCCCCCTCCGACAGCCGCTGCAGGCGCGGAGCGGGGCTGAGCCAGCTCCCCCGGGCAGCTGGGTTGTGTCTAAAGGTGCCCCTGGGTATTTATAGCACTCGCCTGAAATAATGCAATAATAATCACTCAGCACCTTCCTAACAGTTCTGCTCCTGGAGGCCTGGGGGAACAGTTGCAAAAAGCCTTGGGAAACTGAGGCACAAGCAGAGTCTGCTTCAAGGAGAGGTGCGTGGGGCTAGCTGCATGTGTCACTGCTCTGGGGGGATTATTTTCCTCCTGGTGATGTGAGGAGGGAGAGAACCTGCAGAAGTGAATGAAGTCAAGTCAGTTTGAGCAGCAACGAACCCAGCCCCAGGGTCACGGCCAAGGCTGGGCTACGAGCGCCAGAGCTGCAAAAGCCCACTCCGGGCATCCCTCCTCCCCAGAAGGGTTTGCCACATGTGTCTTGCTGCGCCAGCATGGGTCTTGTAGGGGCTGGGGGAGCGTTGCAGTGCAGGGGAGCTCACGTGTGCCGGCGCTTGTGCACGCCTGCGCCTGCCCGCATCCCCCAAACTGCATCACTGGGCTGCTTGACCCTACACCAACATCACACACGCAACCCCAAGCAGGGCTCAGGCTGTCAAAGCCCCACCAAAGGAGCAGGAGGAATTGGGGGTGAGCCGGGCACCCGCCGTGGCGGTGGCTGTGCTGTGCTGAGCCCGGATGCTCCTGTTCTCAGCAGCAATCCGCGACATCTTCACTGTACATGCATCTCCTGCACCACCCCTCTGGCAACGTAAAGGATGACTGCAACCATTGCCTCTCGAGAAATACAATCTATTTATGGCCCAGCAGCCACTGTCCTGCCTGGATAAATCAAAAGGAAAACAAAGCTTTATGGAAAAAAGATTATTAAATTTTCCATGTGCTCCTGAAGGGATGCGCCAGGCACTCACTGTTTATTTTTTTCCTCTCTCCTTGCTTGTACTGTAAATGACATTGTGTTTACAAAAGTTTTTATGTCATCAGAGCAAAGTCACAGCTCAGCTTCCTCTCCTGTGTATTTTATGTAGATGGATGTGTCTGCGAGGAACATTCAAACTAAACAGAGCACTGGTTTATAGGAAAATGTATTTATTTGAAAAATCGTAACTCACAATTTCGGCAAAACTGGGCTCCACATTTATTGCCGCTAATGGGGTGTGGCGGCCATAAATTAACCTGGAAAATTGCTGCGGCCGTATCAACAACGGTTCATTGTGCTGACGGAGCAGAGTGGAGCAGGCGCTCCCCAAAGACGGCTCATGTCAATTTGCAATTAGATTTGGATGCAAACAATAGGCAAAGGGAAGGTAACGGCAGCCTCGCAGCTCACCGCTGGAACCAGCCCCAAAATCATTATGCCAAGCTGGTGTGGGTGCCCCAAGTCTTACTTAAAACAGTGCTGTTTCCCCATCTGATTGCCATGGAAATCAGTGGAAGGAGGTTCTACCTGCCGTAAAGGGAATTTCTGTTTATATTACATTACCCATCATGGACATGCAATTGGAGATGATGGAAAAAAAACGAGTCCACGAGCTCTGACTGGCAGCCCAGCTGACCCACGTGCAGGGAGAGCTGGTCCGCTTGCTCCCCAGTTGACCTCTCTTCATCCAGAAGAACCTTTTGCACTGAAGCAGGAGTGATGCTTCTGCCCTAAATCCTCTTCTTTCCCCACTCAAATTCCCTGCTGAGACCAACACTGACTCTCAAAGCCCCAGGGCCAGGTGCTGACCCCAGGGCAGGAGGTGCCACCATCATCCTCCTGTCCCCGATCCCCTGGCTTGGGGCAGGGTTTGGGTGCTGACCCATGGTGGCACCTCTCTGCTCACAGGGAGGAGCAGAGAAGAGCTCCCGGCTGATGCAGGTCCCTGACGAAAACCAGTGCCTTCCTCTCCTCCGTCCACTTTCCACTCCTGAAGCAAATTTACAAGGGCTCTAAAATGTCCCGCTCCAGGGCATCAGCCAACTGCTAATGGCTGGGGATTGGGAAAGACATTTCCTCCGCGCGAGAAGGATTGCATAAGTGCTTATTAAGGCAGCTGCTGGCGTCTTCGTGTAAAGCATCTGGTTTGGGGCATGGCTGGAGACAAACTGCTGGATCTGGATGTGGTAGAGCTGGGCTCCCTGCTGCCAACTTTCCCCTCGTCCGGACGTGGGTGCAGGTTTGGGTCATCTCGTACACACCGGTGGGGAAAAGGGAGGTGGGTCGTGACATGAGATGTATCTTTTCTCCCTCTCCCTCTGCTCTCCATCTCGTCCTGGTGGTGCCACCGCAGGGACTTGCCTTCACACCTTTTGCTCCATTGGCTCTTGCTTTGCGACATTCAGCAGGAGGAGGCACAGTTTGAGCTCGGGACCCTTCCCACTCCAGGTACCACCGTGCCCCACATGCATGAGGGATTTCCCCGGTCCTTGGTAATGCCATCATCCCACATTCCTTGAAAAAGGGGCTTCCCTCCTGTCCCATCAGCGCCATGCCTTGCACAGGGCCTGACCTGGCTTGTTGGTGGGGCATGGGGTGCTCCTCCTATCTTGCACTGTGTTTGCGTGACATTGCAAGTAAAAGGGGGCCTCTGTGCTTGGCTTTGTGGTGGGAGAAGGCTGGTGACAGCAGCACAGGCCACTGAAGTAGGGTGGGAAGCTCTAATGAGGCTCTGCTGTGCTGCAGGCTCAGTGCGGTGTGCTGGCACTAGGGAGCAGCCGGAGCCAGGGAGCAGCATCCTGCCCACATTTCCCTGTGGTGAGACCATTTCCCAGTACCCATGCTTCCCACCCTCCTCTCTGTGCAGATCCACCTGGTGTTTTGAATTCATTCTGTCTGTAAGGTTTTCAGGGCAATTCCAGTCTCTTTGCGCAGTGCCTCATGCCGGGTCTGGGCTATGCCAGCATTGCCAGTTTGGGAGGATAAGGACAACTTGTGGTGCCTTATTATCCTGGTAATCCTCAGCTCTCCTAAAATCCCGGGGGTCCTCTTCTCCAGGTGGAGGAGTTACCGCGCCACTCCCAGGGGAGCAAAGGGGCTGGTCTTCCCCGGTTCCCCCTGCCGCATCCCAAGAGGTCCGTGCAGTGGCCGGGCCGGCCGTCAGGTTATAGCAAGAGTTGCAAGATGTTTTTTTTTCAAGGTTGGGTTTGTTTTCTGCGGATTGGGATGGTTTTAAAAATTAACAAGCATCTGTTAAGACTTTTTTTGCAACAGAAAATTATTTGGGGGCTGGGGGTTTTAAATAATTTTAGTGCTTTTCTCCACCCTTTTTCCCCCGTTTTATAAATGGGAGGTGGCAGAAGCAGGAGTGCAGCTGGCATCGGACTGGGGCTGCAAATATTTTCCTTTTTAGGATGCAAGTTTTGAGGGGAGGAGATGGCAGGGAGTTGGGGGGTCAGTTACTTGTGTTGTTTCCTTAGGTTTTGCTTTACAGACCCCCAAAAAAACAGGGAGAAGAAGGGGGAATCTGGAGATCTGAAAGGCAGCTGTTTCTTTAGTTGAAAACAACATTTTCACACACAAAGTCACTGCCGGCTGTGAGCCGTATCCAGCCCTCTGCCTTGTCACACTGGCTTTTATAAGCACAACCCATGCAAGACTGTGTTGTATAGGGGAGACGGCAGTGGGCTGGGAGGAGTGGTTGGGCCGCCTGGCTCTTTGCCGGGAGCCGCCGCGTCCCACCGCTGGCCCGTCCACCAGCTCTGGAATGTGCTCCCGAAATACACAGTCGCAAACATGTTGCAGAGCTGCCAGCCCCACGCCGCGCCGGGGGACACCCCCCCAGTACCTGCCACCCCCCGCTCTGTCCTTTTATCTGGCAGCGAAGTTCTCCGAGCGTGGGTGGTTTAGGTGAGAAAACATCTTTTTGATGAAATCTTCAATGCTGACCTGTCCCGCTCCCCAACATCCAGGCAGTCCTGGTTTTTGGGTTTGCCTCCCCATGGCTCGTTATCCCCCACCCCGAGCTGGGACGCACCACCCAGCACAGCTGTGCCAATGCCTCCAGGGCACCCATGGGTGAAGGGGGACAGTGGGGATGTTTCGGGGGGGAAAAGCCCCAATGCGCTGGGTGTCCCGTGTCAGTGTGGTCTGTGGTGCCGCACTGCCCTTGGGGGCTTGCGGGGTGAGGATGTGCTGTGAAAAGTGAATCCAGATCTGCAGAGAATAATGACTTTATTTATTGTATGTCAATATGCGACTCCTCCTAATACGCTCTGGAGAAAAAAACTGTTTGAAATGGAGCTTATTGGAAGGAAAAATATTTCTCCCATAAACATGCTGATCCGTCCCCAATTCTCAAAACTGAAACAAAATAGTTTGCTTTGAGCTGAAGACATTTCTGCTCTTGGCTCTGTGTTTTCCAAGAAGAACAATGAACATCAAGGAAAAACAAGCCTTCCCCATTAAAACACACTTAAGCGAAACTCCAGTTTTCTCTTAAAATTTGCTTGGAAACATTTGGAGCAGCTTCGTGCGGACCAGTTCTGCTCTTTGAGAAGCCATTAAAATGAAAAAACCCAAACCAACCCAAAATAGCCATTTATGCAGGAAGCATCTCGTTTGGAGAAAAGAAAGAGGTTTGTTTTACACCATAAATCCAAAAGGTCCCCGGGAAGCAGGCTGAAACCCACCCGCTGGCACTGGTGGCGAAGCAGCTCCGGGGATGTTTTGCAGGATGTTGGACTTCAGCACGGTGTATTTTCCATCAGGATGAAGGCTTGCAGGGGCTGAGTTTTGGCAGGGAAAGGTTTTGGACCAGCGTTCGGTCCCACTTCGAGCTTGCCCCAGTGCTCCCATGGCCTCTTCAAAGGGCCCATCCCATGCGGGAGCCAAGAAAACTCACCCCAGGACAAACGAATACTCTTCCCCAACAAGGTGACAAGGCCCTTCATAAAGTCCTTGTTTTCACTGGCTCCATGTTACACCTAAAGCACGGAAGAAAAATCCCAGTAATTCCTAAGCCAGCATTATACACACCAGCAACCCTGATATAATATTTTTCATAGAATCATAGAATCATGATGTTGGAAAAGACCTCTAGGATCATCAAGCCCAACTGTATATATATACACACATAAAAAAATATATATTTGTATATATAAATAAATTAAGATATTTGAAAAAATATATATATATATGGTGCTGCTTTTTCTGCTAGTGGCATCAGACTGTGATTTTAGCACAAATATTTCTATCCCAGGGTCTTCGGCAATGAAGTTTTGGCATGCAGCTGCCCCTCTTATGCAGAAAGCCCAGCCCAGTGAAAGCGAAACCCTGTTGAGGTGCTCAGCCCGACACCCATGCAATTGGGCAAAAATTATTACTAATGGATTTGCAAGAACTTGCCAGTTTATAAAGGGAACTGGGATCCTTCTTGGATGGGCGCTGCTCCTCACCGCAGCTCTCCAGGAGGAAGCCGCCTCAGCCTCATCAGCTCTGCATGACGCCAAAATCCCAGGGTGGAGGGTCTCTGCAGCAAGCGCCTGGCGATGCGTCCCTGCTGCCCCGAGGGCTGGTGCACCCCCCTTTCCTTGGGAGGGGATGGGGGGAGAAGGGGGCATGCCACTGTGAAACCACGCTTTTGGAGGCTGGTTGTTGTTTTCTTGAGCTGAGTCGACAAGAAACATCACGTCTAAAGATGACAGGCTTAATTTGCAGTGTCATTAACCAGAGCTGAAACACTAGATGGGCTGGGTCTCCTGTGTGCAGCGTGCTTGCTTCCCACACTGCCGCTGATCTTTCTCTGATTCTGCCAGATAAAGGCCTTTGCGGGTGCATTTCCTTTGCTCAGACCTTGTTTGTCTTCGTATGGATGTTATTATTTAGCACAGGGGATGAGGAAGACTTTTCTCCCCCTCTCTTGCACATGCATCCATAGTAGGTGAATGTACCCCCTTGTAATGCACCGTATCCCCAGCACACTTGTGAAGAGAGTTCAAATAAGCACAAAGTATGACCCTCAGGTAGCATCCCGTCTCTCCAGGAGAAAAACTCTCGTTTCTGAGCTGGCCACAGCCTTGAGATCTTGTGGAAATAAGCCCCAGGATCCGCCCCAGGGGTAGCGTGGTGAAGCTGGTGCAAGCTGCAGGTGGGTAGCAGGGCTGTGAAGACCCACAAAAGCCCCATAACCACCCATCTCTGGGTCCCAGCTGCAGTCACAAACCACATTCCCAGTTAAAAGCAGCTGCTGAGACCCAAACGCACTGGATGTAGAGAGCAGCCCCTGTCCAGGCGAGCTGGGCTGCAGCATTTGGCTACGCTACTGGCTCTGCTGGGCTTACAGACACCGGCACTTAAACGCAAAGGGCTTTTTCTAATGAACATGGTTGCTCTGGGCCCTGAGCAGCCCTTGCCTTGGCAAGCAGAGAGCTGGAGGCAAGGGGGCTCATGTGAAGCTTGCTGGCAAGCGAGTGGCAGAGCTGAGTGTGCCGCCTGCCTGCGCCGTGTGAGCCTGCAGGGTCAGAGCACGGTAGGAAAAAATACCGCAATAGGCAAAGCATCTCCCATTTGCCCCTAAGCTCTGGCTCTTCCTGTGCTGATAACGAGCCCAGTAAATCTCTCTATGGCAGCGAGACATTTTTTTTCCCCTCTCCTACCCTTGCAGCAGTGCCTCAGTGGAGGGAGCTGGCTGCAGGAGCCATGACAGGGATGCCCTCCTCGCCTCTCTGTGGGGAAATACCCCAAAGCAGTGCAGGTCCCCTGAGCATCCCGGCAGGCTCTGGCAGCCCCTGAGCCCTGCGTTGCAGGAAAGCAGCTGGGTGTAGGCAGGAGCTGTCTCCTCTCTAATCATCCCCGTGGAGCCCTGTGGCCGAACCACTTGCAGCTATCTCGGGCCATGGCGGCTGGTGCTGGGCTGACTCAGGCAAGATGCAGACTGATACAGCCCCTCTGCCCCGCACCGACAGGGATGCAGGGCAAGAGCTGTGGAGGAAAACCCAGAGTATACGTGTCCAAAGCCTCCTTCACCTTAGTGCTTCGGCTGAAATGGGGAGCTTGGGCAGTGAGCGAGCTCCCATCAGTAGGTTGGTGCTCAGCTCTGGGCTGTACAAACCTGAGTCACCTGCTAGATGTGGCTCGTGGCTTGTGGCTGGATGCACAGCACTGACCTGGGAGAGCTTGAGCCGGCTCAAACCCAGGTGGGATGCAAAACTGCTGCTCTGAAGAAGCAGCTCTGTGCATGCTCAGTGGCAGGATAGGGTTTTCTCTATTTGGGAGTTGTGATGGGACCACACAGGAGGTCTTCCTATGCAGGAGATGGCCACAACACTGCCTCCTGATTGCTCTCTCATGGTTGACGAAGAGCCAGGATCCCTTTTTTGTCCCACCACGCTGCTGTCCTCTCCCTGCAGCCAGGCCCCTGCCACTGAACCACTCTCAATAAATACTGCTGCGCCGTGGCTGGGCTGCCGCCCCGTTGGGGACCTTCCTGCCTCCCGCACCAGCAAATATTGTCGGTTTTCCTCATCCTCTCCTGAATCCCTCATAAATTTCCCGTTGCCACCTCTACCAGCACCATGTTCCCATTAAACCTTGCAGGCTGATTGCATCTGTCAGTGTCACTGTCTGGGGCTGGAATGTGTCACCCTGCTCCAGAGGAGTCATTTGTTTAGCTGTAGCAGAGCATTTCAGGACAAAGTGCTGGGTTAGATCACGGTGCGACGGTTTTCCTGCGGTGGCAAGCACCAATCCATCTCGCACAGCAGGAGGAAAGCGCCGCTGCTGGATTCTTTCCTATTTATTTTTCCTAAACAGAGGGCTGAGGAGTGCGAGAGTCGCCTACCGGCAGGATCCTGCACTTTGCTGGAGCGTCCTAAGGAAAGGAAGTTTGCTTTATAAAGTCTCCAAAACCCATGAATCTGGAGCAGACATTTTTTACCATCCTCCCTGTTGTGTCTCACTGCTTCTGTAAGGACTCTCAGGGTGCCTGGCTGGTGGCAGGGGTGGCTCCACAGCTGGGTGTGCTTCAGGGATGCTGCTCTGTGGTGGCAAGGGCTGGAGCTTGTAGGGTCTGGGGTGTCCACGGTGGTGGAGGAAGCATGTACAACCGCATCCCAGCATGGCCCCGTATCCCTGCCAGCAGTGCAGGCAGGAAAGCACTGGTGGTGACAGTGTGGTGACAGCAGGGAGCATCCAGCTGTGATGTGCCCCTGTCCACACCACGCGCAGCAGGTCCCTAATGGTGAGGAGGGGGATCTCTCAGAGGTGTTAGATGTGATAACCAGGCAAACATAAAATGAAATTAGGCGCCTGCTCTCATTACCCCTGTAAGTGTGCAGCTGCATGCAGGAACCCTGGGTGCTGGGAAATACTCTGTCCTGACTGCAGCATCCCCCACCCCTGCCTGGCAAAACATCATCCCCATAACGACAGGGATGTGTCTCTGCGGGGGATGGAGTGATAGAGATGAGGAGCAGAAGGGATGGCTGGTCACCGCAAGGACAGACACCCTTCGGCACCAGCTGTGCAGCAGGAGGGAGTCATCCTCTGCACAGTGATGAAGGACTTGGCTGCCTTCCTTTGGGACACATGCCCTTGGGTGGTACCATGCCACTGGTAACAGGTTTCCTGTTGCTTTTTCCCAGCTACCTGTGCTGATGTCCTCTGGGGGGGCTCAGATGTGCTGGGAAGCGCCTATCCTCAGGGTGCTGCCCTGTGACCTGCATATGGTAGGGGTGGAAGAGACAGTCAGTCTGTATTGCTTTGTTTATAAGAACATATTTGCAGTGATTGATGTCCGAGCTGGGGAAGTATGCTTGCAAGTGAGACTTTAAAACATGAATCAAACAATGTTTGGAATACATACGCTGCTCTGTCAAACATTTCTTGACGTTTGGAGTCTGCAGAGCTTGCGTGTCCAGAGGTACCAGTGCCTGTGCAGAGGTGTCTGGAGGGAAAGCGTCCGCCCCACTGCAAGGGTGAGCATGGGCATCCTTCAGCCTTGGCGTCCTTCAGCCCCAGCATCACCTCCCGACACCGAGAGGCTGCTGGGGGTGGGTCAGGGTTTGCGCCTGCGGCCGCTCCGTCAAGGGGTGCCTGCAGAGGTGTCCCGTTAAGCCCTGTCCATCACGGGACATTCCTTTATGCGATGCTCCTTACTGCCAAATCATCCCCCGGGGCTGCTAAGGAATGAAAGCGGCCCTAGAGGACAGTCAGCTTTCAGGCTTCCTTCCCCTTCAGATAACCCGATTGCCCATGGAGAGAAGAAAGGTCTGGAAGGGGCAGGCTGTATCCAGATGTTCACCAAGTGCATTAAGACCCTCAGCCAGAGGAGCACATGCTTCAGGTTAAGCCCCTGAGCAGTCCCAGCTGCAGCAGTATTAATGAAGTCTTCAGTTAATCGCTTGCTGAATGCTCTCCCTGATAAGGGCCAGGGTGGTTTATAGGGGACAAGGAATCTTCTTGGGGTTTCTCTTTGCATGTTCTGCTTGGAAAGTCCTATGTGGGCATCCCTTCATGCTGGCATTGCTGCTGCTGTGCCACCTCCTTCGCCTATGGAGCAACGTGGGTTTCCCAGTTAAGAGAGCTGCCCGCACCCATAGTGCAGGGGTTGTGGATCCGGCCCCGCATTTTCTGGAGCTCTGCTTTCTCCTCTGTTCATAGGGATGTTACTGCTTCCTGTTGCCCATGGGGTAGGGCTGGACGTGGCTCATCTCAGCAGAACCAGCTGTTGAAATCACTGCCAGCTGTTGGGACACCACTGCCCCAGCTGTCCCATTCCACCTGCTCCAGGTCCCAGGGGACACCTTGTCCTCCCAGCCCGGAGCCAGCCCTGGGCCACCACCTCACCCCCCCAGAGAGGATCCAGCCCCGCCAGCTGAGCTGGGCAATGCCCTCAGCCTCAGGGATGCGCACACATGACCTGATGGCAGCAGGTGATGTGCCACACTCAGAGGAGCATCCTCACCCCGGCGAGCTGTCCTGGTGAGCAGATAACCTCAGGTGATGCCAAACTACCCTTCCTGGGAATGGGATCAGTCGGAAAAAACCTCATGGGCGCGGGTGCCAGCTGGCTGTCATTCACTGGCCATAAGTGTTGTTTTCAGCCTCAGATTGGGTGAGGGCGTTTGGGACTGAGAGAGACACCAGAAACTGGGCATCCCTCCAGGATGGGCAGACCTTCCTCCTCTGGGCTCTCTGCCTGCTGCTGCCTGTGGGGACAGCAGGTCTGCCTGTCTCATTCCTTCACCCAGCCATTATTTATTTATTTTCCCCAGGAACCCCAGAAAACCATTAGAAAGGTATTTATCAATCGATGAAAACCAGAAAGACCACTGTTCCTCCACCTGAGTGCACCACCCTTGTGCAAAGTCTCTTTAACCGCATGTACAGAAAACGCATCCCGTGAGCAGATCCCCTTCTCTCAGCGGGTCTGCTTTCGTTGCCTTTTAGCACTAGGGAGATTTATTCACTCCGTGGGTATTTTTAAAAGGTATTTTCTTTATGGTTGGGCTTCTCCCGCTTAGGCGTGATTAGGAGATCGTATTTCATGACTTCTCATGGATTCCCTTCCTGAAGCTCTAATGAACTATGGATGAGTGACCACCGTAATCCAGTCTGTGCAGGAGCTCGTTAAAGTCACCAAGTCCGTTATAATAACTAGCTATGTCTGATCAGATTACTTCTTTAAATTGCTGATTCCATTGGCATAGGAGAGGCTGCTCTTATCCCAGCGCAAGCAGCAGGAACTTTGCTCCGGGCTCGGCGAGTGCTGGGATCTCGCCTTGTGCGCTGCTAACAAGGCACAGTTTGATTAACTCACATTGCAGAAAGGCCACGGGATTTCCCTTCGCTGCTTTGCTCGGTCAATCCCAGCCAGAGCAGGCAGCCTCGCGTCCCACTGGAGGCGAGTGACTGGTACAAAGAAATGATCCAGCCATTTCCTGGTTATAGAGATTTTGGGAGAGGGCTGGCAAGCAGCTGCCCGGGGCCACATCCAGCCCAGGTCTGTGTGAATAGAATTGGAGCAGCTGAACGGCAGGGGAAGCCAGCCTTTCCAGCTCTATGTCCTGCGAAGAGCAGCCTGTAGCAGCTCCTGGCTACCCTGCCTGGCAGCTGTCTGGTGCCAGCCCGCTCCATCCCACACTTGCTGCCCCAAAGAGCCCACGGCCCTCACCGTGGCATCGTGTTCTCCCTGCAGTGGCTGGGTTCACAGCCCCAGAGCTGTGGGATGGAGCCCAGCCCAGCACTGCAGTAAAATGGGCTGCAGCCCTGCTGGCAGCAGGGTCTGCCCTCCCGCCCTGCACCGAGGTGGTCATCCCAACCCCTGCCCGCATCCCTTCCTTACTGAAAGCAGAAGCAGGCAGCCCTGCAAATATTCCAAAAGTGAAAAAAAAAAAAAAGCCAGATCCATCTGCAAACGCACAGGCAAAAATGTTTCTTTGTCTTGGGAAGTGTCAGCGAAAGAAATTCCCTTTGAGGATAGGTTTGTGTTTGCAAGACTTCAAACCCCTCATCTGGACAATAACAGCTTCTGTCTAAGGGAATCAGGCCCGTAAGGTACCGGGCAAGCCTGGAGTATTAGATGTTAGGACAGTAATTAGGGCTCTGGTGCTGATAAGGGTGCAGACCTCATCCACCTTCTGCTCTGCTCATGCCAGAGGAGTGAGTGTGCATCACGCCGGACTGTTTGCAGCGATCCCAACAGCGCAGAGGCACCAGGGGATGTAAACAACCCGTGGTCTGGCCCGGCCAGGGCTCTCCATTGCTGCCACGCCGGCTGACATTGGCAGGAGGAGCAGCGGGGGCAGCCACTGTGGCTGGAGCCCAGCTCAGCACCAGCACCCCACGCTCAGCAATCGTGGCAAACATGCTGGCAGCATAATGCCAAACCTGATTTAGTACAGGGAAAAAAAAACAAACGATTTTTTTTTTTTTCTCGCCTTGGCCGCCCATGCCATGCCAAAACCTGGCAGCCCCTGCTCAGCCATGGGTTTGCCATACAATACCAGCTCCTGCCAGCGTGTGGGTCCCTGACGTGCAGGCACACCCAAACACGTTCAGGACCAAAAAAATCTGGGTTCTGTAAAACGGAGGGTCTGCCTTTGCTGCCTTCTTAGTCCCCTGGCAGGGAGCCCCAGGGCTGGCAAAGGGGCTCGTGCCAGCACCACACAGCCCCAGGCTGCAGAAGAGGAGGTTGATGCACAGGTCTGCAGGCAAAGGAAGGCCGCCGGGGACTTCTGATCATCTCATTAGCTCACGAGAACAGCAGAAAATAATTGCTCGTGGTTCAATGCAGTCCATCTGTGTGGGATTTTCTCAATAATAAGTGCATACGGCCTGGTTTTAATGTTTTTCAATGTTTTTTAAACTGAAACATTTCTAGTGCCAAAGCCCGGGCAGAAATCAGTTCCAGCCCTGGGGGCAGTGAAAGGATTTAGAGGCACAAGTCTCAGGGTGACTTTTTAACAGGGTTCGTACATACTATCCTGCCCGTAATGCTCGTGTAATTGATGCTTTTGAATACTCCAAGGAGGCCGAGATCCTCTGAGGTTTTGAAAGTATGTTTTACAGTATTTTCTGATGTGATATATAAAAAAAACCCTAATCATGAGTCAGGCAAGCAAAGCCTCTGAGACTGACTTAAAATTATTTACATGCACACACACCCCTTTTTAAGTGATTGCATTTAAAGCTTTTTAAAATGTATTTTTTTTTTTTTTTACAAAAGCTGATTTTTCATGCAGTCATAGGACCAGAGTTTTTTGGTGTAAAACCTGCCCCGCAGCCGGCTGTGGGGAAGGCAGGACATGCCAGCCAGCCGAGGCTGGGCTGTGCTTTCCTGCAGAAGGGTTCAAAGCAGGAGCTGAATTGTCTTATTTCCCTGCAAAATGTGGTTTGAGACTTAACTCTGGCCAAGCAGCAAGTGACTGTGGGGAGTTTTGGTCATCGGGACGGACAAAGTGATGGGGTCGTTCCTTTCCAGACCACGATTTTCCCAAACTGTGAAAGCCAAGCAGGTAACTGGAGTGATTTCCTTGGGATAAGGGAACTTCACAGGCATCTTGCAAACACACACACACACACATATATACACACACTTGTTAAAGCCGGCACTATTAAAGTGACACTCTGACCCCTGCCAAAAATCTGTCCTAATAATTTCCCCATGTGGTGAAACGCCGGGCATTTATTGCAGCTTTGCTCCATCGCCTTCCCCTGAAGAAAGCGCGGGGGGCTGCGCACCCTGCCCGCCGCATGGCTCAGCCCTGTCGCCAGCAGCCCCTATCCTATCTGGTAACTGGGGAGGGAGTGAGAAATAACCTTCCTAATCCCTTATCAGGTTTGTACGCTTAATCCCTCTTTTAAGTGGCACCGAGTTAACTGGCTCCCTTTCCAGGGGCATTGCTCGGGTGGGAGCGATGCACCCTGAGAGGGTCGTGGTGGCCCCCCCAGGCCTCTCCGTGCCTGGACGGCGGTGTGAGGCTGCCGAAGCCCCGGCAGCAGCCAGCCCTGGCCGTCTTGTCCTGGCTTTTCTGCTCGGGGCTGCTTCCATAAGACAAAGCAGACCCTGCTCCCCCTGTCCTCCCCATCCCAGGGCTCCCACAAGCATAGCGGTGCCCAGCCCAAGGACCCCACAATGGCATAGGTTCAGTGGCACAGCCAGGAGCTATTTTGGGGAGGGGGTTTTTCTGGGCCACCGTTGGAAAACTTGAACAGCACAGGAGTCCGAATTTGGCCCGAAGCATTTCAAATATGCCTTGCTGTAGGCTGGAGCACCGAGCCTGCCTTAAGTGGGCAAGGGATTTAGTAATCGCAGCCTGCCGTTGTCCCGCCAAGGGCACGGGAGCCTGGCTCTGGCTGCCACAAAATACTTGCTGGAGGCTGAGTATTGCACAATTTTCCACCTATCCCTGAAGCCTGCAGTGGAAAACTCAGGCTGAGCCCGAGCTGCTGAACCTGCCCCAGCGGTGGCTCACATGGTGGGGGGCTTGTGGGATTTTCCAAGGGTTGTTGATCATTTGGATCGTAATGTCCTGGGGCCAACTATTGTGATTAGTGAGACTCCAAGAGAGAGAAGCAGGAAGTAGAAAAATTGGATTTTGGGGAAGCCAGCGCAGTGCCACTGCCTGTGCTGGGTGTCCCTGCAGCACCCCCAGGGGCTCTTCCAGCACGGCAGGGAAGCAGCCGACATCTCACCCAGCCCCGCGTTTTGGGAGCTGCCACCAAAACCGAGAGCTCCCCTCTCCCACACACTTACTGACTGCTTTGGGTTTCACAGCTGTCCCCAAAAATATATAACAGGGAAACATGGAGATTTTGGTGCAGAAATGGTACCAAGAAGCTTCATTTAAAGGTTGCAGTGTGCCTTAGGTGACACCAATAGTTCTGGTTTGGTTTGGTTTTGGAGGAGATGCTTTCTAGCATTTAAGCATTTTTGCTTAACCCCTTCAAATCATAGAAAGTGAACTTAGGGCAGAGAGGAAACCTCTCCCAGACATGGAAAACTAAGTCATGTTTTTAAATGGCACTTGGCCTTTCTCAGCCTATACCCCACGCATCCCTCCGGCCTCGACAGAGCTGTTCTGAGTTTGATTGGAATTTATACCCCCAAATTTACACTTTTTGTAGTGAATATATACTTCTACAACTATTTTTTTGTTGCTGATGGGCGAGGCCAGTTTAGGCCATGGAAATGAAAGGGTGGCAGTGTGTTCTTTCCCTGCGTGGCTTTGCCAAGGCAGGGGGACTCCGTGAGAGGCAGTGTGTCCCAGCACAGCCCAGCCAGCACCTGCAGTGGGGACACACACCAGGAGCAGGATGATCCATCCCAGAAAGGGGGTGACATGCTGGAAATGGGTTAATGTGCTGGAAACAGGTGACATGCTGGGAAAGGTGTGATGCATGGCAGGAAGGGGTCACACATTGGGAATGGGGTGACACACACCAGGATGGTGGTGGCACACATGCTGGGAAGAGCGTGACACATGCCAGGAACAGGTGACACTTGATGGGCAGGGGGTGACAGACATCAGGAAGGGAGTGACAGACATTGAGAAGGGGGTGACCTAGTGGGAAGGGCGTGACACATGCCAGGAAGGGGGTGACCCCCACCAGGAGAGCAGGGCAGGACAATATGTCCCAACCCAGCAGCTGCAGATGGCACGGGGCAGCCAGGACGGCATTGGTGTGCAGTAGCATGGCTGGATCCTGTGGTTTCAGGCCACCTCAGCCATCACGTGCGTGTGCCCACGTGCGGGGCAGCCCCAACGCAGAGCGATGCGCCAGGGAGCCACTGCTTCCCTCTGCCTGGCAGCGATACTTGCCACTGGTGCTCGAGTTGTGGCTAATGTCCTTTCACCGTGTATTATACAAATAATATAAATAACTCGTCCTCGGACTTCAAACATGCCACTTCAGATGTATGGTGGGAGATTACAGAGTTTGTTAAAGCTCAGGTCCTCAATCATCCGGGCAGCTTCGAAGCTGCTCACTAAAATACAGATCAATGCTTCAATTTTATGGGAGGCCTGTCCCATGTGACCAGACTCAAATCCCTTATTTTATGGCTTGCTTATACATTCCTGGTGAAAAACGGTTTACATTTTGGGCCCCGGGAGCTCTCCTAAATCAGCTGCCAGGTTTTTGCAGCTGGTAGTAAAGGGAAGCGCTGTCATCAAGCTGCCCGGAGGTGAACAAACGAGCCGCCAAGCACGGGACTGACGGCTCACCCCGAGCCATGCGCCAGCTCCCTGGCTGCTACTGTGGCAAGGACACCACTCCGGCAAGGGGACACTGACCATGGCACCCTGGCAATCCCCCAGCAACACCGGCCCCACAGCAGCATCTCCCCCCGGGAGACCCCAAAGCTTCAGGGCTTCGGAGACACGTGGATGAAAGGGTTAAGCCATGCTGGACAGCTGGAGAGGAGAGGGATGCTAATCCCCTCGGCTCTGGCCGCTGCTAATTATTTGCTGATTCAGCTGCTGAGCTGAGCCCAGCCCCAAAGCAGGGCCTTGGCTCATGCCTGCTATCAGCGCTGGGGATGCTCAGGGCTCAGCATTGCCTGTTTTCTCTGGAGAAGCGGAGCTGTGCGCGGTGCCTGAGCTCTGGCTGCCCTTCTGCCTTGAGAGCTGCAGCGTGTCGCAAGAAGGTTTTGCAGGGAAACTGAGGCACGGCTTATCCCTGGGGAGACCCAAAGGAGTCATGATTTTATCCTCTCTCATCTTCCCACAGTGCTTCATCCCTTCCCTTCACCGACAAGCGTGAGAAAGGGGGCTGAGGCACTGCCTTTGCTGACTGCATCGCCTCCCCTCCTTTAATGAGCACAACAAGCTTCCAGTGTTTCCCGGCAGCAAAGTCCCCTGCGGTTACCACTAACAAAGTCCCCTCCAAAGTCCATAAACCCCCCGTTGTCAGCTGCCACCTCGCCCGGGCAGCTTCAGTGTTGAGTTATGGCCGGGCCGCTTAGCTCTTGCTCGCTAAGCAGAGCGCGCGGTCGGTAGCAGGCAATGGCCGTAACTCCTGCCTGTACAAACACCTCCTTGCCCTGGCTCCTTCCCGATGGCGCTGTGGCAGACAGCAGCTGCTTTGCTGGAGGAGGGACCTTCAGGCTGCGGCCAGTGGAGGTGGAAGGAGCCCAAAGGATAAAGGTGGGTGCCCCGTTGTGCTGATGGGGTGATGAACCCAAGCAAACCTGAAGTGATGGTTGGATGTGGCATTGGTTGTGGATGTGGGTGGATGTGGATGGGGTGGGAGGATGGCTGAGCCCATGGGGCACACAGCTTTTCCCTCCCATTGCTTTCCATTGAGGACACTGGCATGGAAGCAGAAAGCCCCACGGGGAGGTCTCGCCCGGCCTGCTCCCCAGCTCTCCTGCATGAGGTTTGTCTCCTCCTGGGGTTACCACAGGTTTTCCCCCGGCATGGCCATTCCCCCAGCCTGCTGGCTGAAACTGGCCCTGCAGAGAGCGTGTTGCCTCCAGTGAGCCCTGAAGCGGAGAGCAGAGCCGCTGCTTTCCAAACACAGGTGTCTTATGGTACCTAAATCTGTGATGGGATGGTTGGATGAGATGGGTCTGAAATCCAGCTGGGCTGAGCTCCTCCAGCTCCTGCCCAAGTGAACTTTGGTGGTACCCAGGTGGCACCCCGAGAAAACCCAGCTCCTCTTGCTGAAGCGCCCAAAACAGATAAAACCAGCTCTCGGCTCCTGACCCTGCGGTGCTGAGGTGCTGGTCTCCTGCTCTGGGCATGGCTGGGAAGGGTTCCCTGTCCCCCGCTCTGATGATGGCCTGGGCAAGGCTTCAATAAAATGCCAGGTGATCTTATCCCACCCTTATTAAACAAAGCTGAATTTCCATCTTGAGGAAAGCAGACAGTGTCCTTCCACTTTCAGCTATTTAGGGGATATTTGGGATTTTTTTCCCTGTTGCAAATGGGTAGCTTCATAAAGGAAAAAAAAAACAAACCCTATATTCATCTTGCTTTGAAAATGCTGTAAATAAATCAATTCACTCCCAGGGATAAGCTCTGCCTTCTCTTTGTGGTTGACTCCTGCCAGTGCTAATTGGAGCCAATAGGCACATCATGAGGGGAGCAACCCCCTTTACAGGCAACACTTTAGCCTGGCGAGCATGTTTACAGCCTTATTTCAAAGCCTAAAGGAGGAGGGATCTGTCATAAACCCTGGCAGCTTTCGCCAAGCAAACAGTGCTGCTAGAATATTTAAAAACCCAGTGTTTGGGTGGAAAAATATAGAAAACACATGTGTTTCCATGCGAGCTCTGCTGCTGCTCAGAACTGGATTTGTGGCAATGCAGGGCAGGCGGGACGCTCAGGCCCCAGCCGTGAGAGGGACGGCTCTTTGTCACCTCAGGACCTAGCAGGTCCCATCCCCGGCAGGGATGGGGGACCAGGGCCTGAGGGCACTAATATGTCTGTGTGGCCCTGAGGACCTCCTGGGATCTCCACCCTGCCCATGGTGGGGGATCCATATAAGCTCAGTGCAGGGCTCAAGGAGACATATTCCCTAAACTGTGCCTCTCCTAAAATGAGCGCTCCAACTTTTGGGGTGCTTGAAGACAGTGATTTAGAAGAAAACCACCTCTTCCAGTCAATGAAAGGGTTTGGCGTTAGCTTGGTTTTTTTAAAGAAAGAAATCTCTTGGGGAGACTATAGAAGTTAACAAAGATGTTTTCAGGATTACTTTGAAGAAAATAAGGAGAGATTTCCTGCGCTAAAGATGTCAATAAGGTTTATAGGAAAAGTACTGCGCAGGGGTTGGTGAATGGGTGAAGGAGCCGCGCACTGGCTATGGGATGGGGAAGCACGGCCCCTCGGGCTGGAGGAGCAGCAGGACTGGCTGCAGCCGATGCTCCCTGATGGTGGACGCTTCATCTCTTCCTGCGGTGCCTTCTGCTCAGCACAACTGCCTCATGTCTTACACTTGGGGATAAACTAAGTGCAAATAATTAGCAATAAATCAGGTCTTCCTTGCATAGGCCCCCTTGATGGTGCCCTTTGCCACCCCGCTCCGCACACAGTAGCTAGCAGTGCTATTTCCCACCCTCCGCAGGGTTAGGACCTCTCTGTCCCAGCAGGGTAGGGAGCAGGAGGTTGGCAGGACTCCAGCGGGGACACGGCACTGCCACAAGCCTCCCCCCAAAGATGAATGGCTGCCAGTTTTCTTAATCCAGCCACTTTGGAGAAATTGTTTGTTCTCATCCTGTTTGAAACAGCTTCAAAGTGGCTCCAGTCTAGACTGTGCCAAGATAAATTACAAACCCGAAGCGCTGATATAAACCATAGGGGAAGGAGTCATTTGCTCTAATGTAATTAAAACAAGATATCATAATGTATGTAAGTATGTATATGTGCAGGCATGCTCTCTCCTGGCAGGGCAGCAGGGAAGGAACAAGATGCTGCTAGGCTACTCCCAGCAAAAGCTAAACCATCTCCACTGGGGTGGGGGCTTCTGCCCACTTTAAAGAGGGCTTGAGCAGGGAGACCACGCCCCCAGCACCCACCAGCCAATCAGGCTGTGCCAGGCAGCTATGACATCACCACCTCTGCTATAAAAGGGGAAGGGGGTGAGCTCTGCTGCAGGTGAGTGGTGGTTGTTCCATGGTGGTTGCTTCCATCCATGATTGTGGTGCCTGGTGGTTGGTCACATCCATGATCCTGCATGCCTGGTGGTTGGTCACATCCATGATCCTGCATGCCTGGTGGTTGGTCACATCTGTGATCCTGCATGCATGGTGGTTGGTCACATCCGTGATCCTGGTGCACGGTGGTTGGTCACATCCGTGATCCTGCATGCATGGTTGTTGGTCACATCCGTGATCCTGGTGCACGGTGGTTGGTCACATCCATGATTCTGGTGCACGGTGGTTGGTCACATCCGTGATCCTGCATGCCTGGTGGTTGGTCACATCCATGATTCTGGTGCACGGTGGTTGGTCACATCCGTGATCCTGCATGCATGGTGGTTGGTCACATCTGTGATCCTGCATGCATGGTGGTTGGTCACATCCGTGATCCTGGTGCATGGTGGTTGGTCACATCCGTGATCCTGCATGCCTGGTGGTTGGTCACATCTGTGATCCTGCATGCCTGGTGGTTGGTCACATCTGTGATCCTGGTGCACGGTGGTTGGTCACATCCGTGATCCTGCATGCCTGGTGGTTGGTCACATCTGTGATCCTGCATGCCTGGTGGTTGGTCACATCCATGATCCTGCATGCATGGTGGTTGGTCACATCTGTGATCCTGCATGCATGGTGGTTGGTCACATCCGTGATCCTGCATGCATGGTGGTTGGTCACATCCGTGATCCTGGTGCACAGTGGTTGGTCACATCCATGATTCTGGTGCACGGTGGTTGGTCACATCCGTGATCCTGCATGCATGGTGGTTGGTCACATCTGTGATCCTGCATGCCTGGTGGTTGGTCACATCCATGATCCTGCATGCATGGTGGTTGGTGCCTGTATGTGGGGCTGGTGTGCGGTGTCATTGCTGGAAGCAAAGGGGAGGACTTTGGAAGGGCAGTAGTGCAGCAATGGAGGCCCGGGCCATAGTCATGGTAGGAAGAGAAAGGCAAAGGAAGGTCTGCCCCAATGCAAAAGATGAAGTAGGGAATGTGGGTCTTCCAACATCAGGCTGCCTTTCATCAAAGTGCATCTGATGGGACCCTTCCTCCACACTTCCCGTGGGGGCAGCTGGGGAAAAGGACCTTTTCTCCACGAAAGGTACAGGGTGAAATGAACACTTCTTCCTTTACCTGGAATAGGTCTGATTTTATGATGAACTAAGTAAAAAGATAAATAGGTAATCCTTCCACTTTTAATTAAATTAAGTGTAACTCAAGTGAAATAGGTGGGGATCCCCTTGCTCCTTAAGTCTCCTCTCATTTACTAAGAGTGAGGAGGGAGGAGCGAAAGAAAACAGAAAGAACGAGCTCCTAAATTTGGAGGAAAGGAAACAAAATCAAATTAAGATAACAATACTAATTTTGAGTAATTTTGTTGACAAATAAATGAAAAAGTGAAAAAGTCTGTGATGAATAATGCTGGTATCAATTTAAGAGACTTTTAAAAAAGTTAATGATCATTAATTTTTCAACATGACCTGGCATACAAACAAAGCTCAATAAAATTGAATCCTATAAAGAGAAAAAGAGGCAATTACCAGCAAAGGTGTGTGTCATTTTGTTTCAATAGCATTCTTACATTTGAAAATTAAGATACATGTATTACAGCTGGAAGTTAATATGTGTATAAACATATGTGTATGTATACATGTTTGTGAGTGCATATATATTGCTATACATCATCTCCCCCATACCACCCCCCTGTTCTCCCCAAGGCCACCGCTGTTCTGCAGCCTGGCTTTAACCTCCCTCGGATCTCCTCTTTGGGTCTCTTTCCCTGCAGCCTGCCACAGTAGATCATCTAAACGCCATCTCAGGTGTGACACGCTTTCACCCCTGCATCAACCGCAACACAATTCTTTTTCCAGTGAGTCCTGAAATATCTTTTCCCCTGGTGCTGCCCAGATGCTGTCCCCAAAGGCGCGGTGGCAGTGCGGATGGGGCGGCAGCAACCCTGCAGCCGTGATGCCCTGATGGGATGTGTGACGGACGCGTGTGGAGTTTCGGCTCATGCCACAAGAGGTCTCACGGATTTCATTGGGACCATCAGAGGAATAAAATCCCGGTTAATGCAAGCAGGAGTAACGCCCGTGGGACTTCTCCGATGCAGGTGGAGTGTGGTCGTGTCTGGGCTCTTACTTTCCTTGGGAACAGCCCTAAATCTCTCACCTGACAGCCCACAAGCCGGTCTCCGAAGCTACTTTATGCCTGGTGAGACAGTTGCATGTGAAAAGCAAATGGCCCTCATTGCTTCTGGCAAATCACTCAGAATACATTTTTACTAGATGCCCTGGGAGCTCACGGGCGCAGAGAGCCCATGGCCACGGAGCACAACCCTGCCTGGGCCTGAGCTGCTGCTTTTATCATGTTGTGCCCAACCTGCTTTGTTCCTTGCCTGCATCCCACAGGAGACTTTGTCAGATCCACAGCTCCGCGTGGGCAAACCATGGTCCTGGCACCATGTCCTGCTCATGTCCCCACTCTGAGCTGCCCCCAGCCTCCCAGCACCCACGCGGGCTCTGTGGCCGCATAAATTTTGGCTTGGCGCTTTGAAGTCGCCAAGGAGGAGAGTTGTTGTTTTTGTTTGTGGCGTGGCTTATCGCCACAATGCCTCCTGCCTGTCTCTCGCCGCACGGCCCCGGCCTGCCGTCCATGCAGCCCCGCTGCCAGGGACCGCCAGGCTGCCAGCGCCGGCTGATAAGGATGATGGATGGGGATGAGGCTGGCTCCACCACGGCCCGGCTGCTTCCTGGGAGCCGGAGCCGGCCCAGCACTCCCTGAGCCCAGAGGAATGCGTCTTCAAGGGATGGAGAGCCGGCACGGGATGTGAGCAACTCCCTGCCCGACTGAGCCCTCCACGAGCCCCGACAGTGGGTGTTGGTACAACACATGAGTGCCTCTGCATCAGCCAGGGTCCTTTCCGTATCCCCTTGCCCACGGAGCAGGGTGGGCAGTGCAGACCCAAATCCACAGCCTGGCAGAGGGGTGGGTGGGGGGATACATGTCCCCCACTCTGCTCCTTCACCTCCAGGGTGGCTCTGCAGCGCACCCTGGTCTCCTCTGTGGAATGAGGTGGCTTTGGCAGGTGATGGGGGCAGACTACCACCATGCTGCAGGGGTGGCACCACACCTATTAGCACCAGCCTGATGACATGGGGAGACCTGCAAGAGGATGGTCCTCACTTGTCATGCCAGGGAAGTGCTTTTGTTTAAATTAGACTTCCTGGGGCTGAGTGGGCTCTGCACACCCTGGTCCCTTTGGTAGGGTGCAATGGCTCCAACATTGAGAGGTCCCTACCCTGGTTTTAGGGCATCCCAGCAGGGAAACGATGCTGCATCACATCCCTGGGTCTCCCCGGCCTTCAGGGAAGCTCTTTACAGTGATTTTCAGAACTGAGCTGCTGCTAATATACCTGGAGCAACTCCCTCCATGGGTCAGCTCTTGTTCCTGACTCAAAGCAAGCCAAAGGAAACATTTTCATGCAGCTACTGCAAGGACCACATTGTAGTTTCTTTGCAATGCCATGCTTGCTTCTCTCCCTTACCACAATTTTTCTTTGCTTCCATTTGATCCAAACCTCCCTCCTTTTTGCATTTCTTTCCCATTCCCTTTCCCCCAACCTGCTCCACGGAGGACTAAACACCTCTGCTCCCAGATTTGAGCTGCAGAAAGCAGCCAGCCCAATTCCCCTTCCCCTGGCAGGAGTCTGGATTCGTTCCCCTCTAACAGGCAGGATAACGAAGAGTCCAGAGCACAGAGATTACCGCTAGCCCATGTCCCCAAAACATCACTCACCGAGCTGTCCCAAATGCAAGCCTGGGATAAAACACACTAATTGAAGCACCTCCGTCAGACAATGGAAAAATCAGATGCCTTTCCATGCCAGCCTCATTACTAGGGTTTCTTAAAGAGGTTGTGCTTGTAATTAAATAGCCATATCTTGGCTCCCAAAGACAGGAGGAAAAGGCAATTTGAAAATGTATTAAAACAGGGGGTTTGGCAATTCTCCTGGATTTAGAACAATTCATGGATTTAAATTGTTCCATTTCAAATATGTGTGCTTGCTTTCAATAGAATTAAATAAAGATGTGTAAGATGGAGGGAAGGCAGTGCTTTCCTGGATGCTTTTCCCTCTCCAGCTATCAGGGGAAAGGGTAACACTGGGCTTGGAGAACATATTTGGTAGCGGTCTGTTTTCTGGGCTGCTCTGTGTGACTGACTCAGCTGATAAGTATAGGAAAGCAAGAAGTTCTATTAATGCCAAATTTTCTAAAGTTTTTCAGCCTGGCTTCTGGTTTTATGCTTACTTCTTGCACTCCCTAACCATGCTCCTGCCACCGGTGGGACTGGCTCCCCGAGCACGAGTCATGACTGTCTGGGGATGGACAGGCTCCTCGTCTGCAGCTGCCTTTTCTGCAGGGATGCCACACTGAAAATAACAGTCTAAAGGTTGATAAAAAAGGACTCCTCGGGCACTGTGCCTTTAAACACGCCCTTTGATTTGACATGAAACATTGGTAATACCATCATTATACAAGTTTCCACATCTATGGGGAGAAATGCATCAGATAGTTGAGAACCACATGGAAATGTAACACCTCTTTTACTCCAAGAGTAGTAGAAAACTAAACCCTTAATTGCTCTTTAGACAGCATCTCTCGTGCTGGGAAGGTCTATCTTGGTGACAGCAGTCAAAGCTCCTTACTTGATTGTGGGTAGCTGCTGGGGAGGAAGTGTCCAGCAGCACCCCAAAAAGATGTCCCCTCTTTTAGGTGCCTCCAGGAGAGGGCAACCTCTTTGCAGAGCACTTGCACACATTTGCCTGCTTATGCATTTATTAGTCACTTATTTTAAGCCCAAGTAACGGAAAAATCCTCTCCCTGCTCCCTCTGGCTCCCCTAGCATCATGTGTGCGTGTGTGTCAGTGGGCAGCTGAGAGGTGAATGGGAGATCAACTATGAGATTACTTATTTGGGTAGCAGGGAGGATGGAGGAGTAGTTTGAATCCAGCCCAAATCCTGAGCTCTGTGGGCTTGACATAAGCATTTAAGCCTTTGGTTGGGATCTGGTGATAGAAGAGGGCTGGAAAGCACATTTCTTTTGTGGTTAAAGGTCCTTTTGTCGGTCCATAAATCCAGAGGGAGGTCTGTTTATTCTGTTTACTGCAGTTACCTAACCTGTGAGCCTCCGCGTAAATCACGGCAAGCTGTGATTTAGAGAGGAGCTGGTCTCCCTGTGGCGTGTGCACCGTGTCCCTGCCCAGACCCCCACGCAGGCAGCATGCTCCTCCAGAAGCTGAGAGATAAGAGCAATAAAAGCTGCAGCTCTCTCTCCAGCACCAGTACCACTTCATTTTTTTTGGCATGATCATGCATTGCTGCTAACGGATGGAATGAGGAACCTGAGCCCAAATTTTTTTTTCTTTCCTTATTTTTAGGAAGCAGAAGGCATTTCCCAGGGCTCCCTGGCTGCGATGTCCCATTTCCACCCTGTCACCCCTGGGGATGTCTGAGCACTGCTGTCTGATGGTGCTTGGCCAGATGAGGAGGTGGCCAGGCTGATAACCCCACCGTGGGTGCCTGCTGTGGGTAGCTGGTAACCCAGCCTTCCTCACCTGAGAGGTGCTGACTCGCCGGAGCCGAAAGCGGCTGCCAGATAAGGGAGTGACTCCCAGATAATGGCGCCAGCTTCTCTGTATGAGCCCCCCGGGGAAAACTGCCTGTGCTATCTGTTGGCAGAGCATGGGGAGCAAGAGGAAGAGGAGGGTTCAGGCAACTGAGAGGGAAAAAAATCACCTTTGAAACCCCAGCCCTGACATGCCGGGCTTGGATGCACAGGTTTGGCGATGGAGGAGGAATGATGCAAAGCTGGAGGATGGCAGCCGGAGAGCCAGCTCACCTGGGAGGAATGGAGCCCCCAGCCTGGGAGAGGGGGGGTCTCTCCTTCCCACAGCCCGGGCAGCATCCTCCAGGGTCCCATCAACCCTTCCTCCGCTTCCTCCCACCCGCCTCCATTAAGCAGCCACAGGATTCCCTTGGCCTTCTCCGTTAGGATGTTGCTGCCAGTTTTGATGCTAACCATTGCACTCCCCCGAGCCCTCCCCATTTCCAGGCTGGAGCAGTGCAGGGGGGGATCAGCCCAGGTCCTTGCTGTTTAGTCTACCGATCAGATTGGTGACAAGGAGTCTAGCAGCTGGCAGAAAGCACTTTTATAATTGCTTCGATGCGGGCTTCGAGCTGTTTGCCCAGTGGATCTTTCTTTCTTTAAATCCTAGAGCAGGGGGAAGGGGAGGATGATTGGCAGGGGCTGGGTGAAAAATGTTATATCCCTGACATTGAAGTCTGAGCAGCTGAAGATGCTCTCTGTTGACCTCAAACATGGAGGGATTAGGGGTGTCGCTCACTGGGAAAAGTAAAGAGGCAGCTGGGCAAAGCACAGCATCCTCCAGGCAGGTCAGGTTGGCTCGCTTCACCTTCAGGTTGGAGCATCCTTGGCTGAAAAGCTGGATAGGCAGCGCGTGGCTCTGGGCATGCAGATGTCTGTGCAGATGTGTGTGTGCATTTGGTGGCCCCTCGCAGGGAGGGTGATGGTCCGAGGACCCCCCAGCCTGGAGCCTGACAGCAGCTTGGTCCCTCGGGCCCCAGCCATGATGCAGTGTGATGTTCTGCCTCGACTTAAAGGCTTGAAAGGTTGAGGAACCCATGCCCCACGTCCAGCAACAGACGAACCTCATTTGCTGGAAACCAGAGCTGTGTTTCTGAGCGAAACAGATGGCAGAGCACTTTGCTTCACATGGCATCATTGAGAGGCAAACCGGGGCCAGCACGTGCTGAAGAGGGAGCCCAGATAGCCAAACCTCACTCAAAGCCTGTGAGTCATCTGCCTGGCTTCAACTCACATGTGCACTCAAGTGCGTAGGCAAAGCAAGTGACCTAGGGTGGTGTTCAGGGCATTGGGATTCCTCCTTCGGACACCGATCAAAGTGAGCCTTGCAAGGCTCAGTGCTGCTCGCTCGGGGTGGGATGCAGATGGCTTGAGGAGTTGGTGCAGCAGCAGGGATGATGAAGGGGACAGCCCAACCTGGCCAAAGAGATGGGCTTTGTTTTCTTTAGAAAGCCAGAGTCGGAGGGGGACATGATAAGAGCTTCCCAAGACCTCCGAGACAACAGTGATCAATCGGTCTCAGGGTATGCTGGAGCTGGGGCAAGATGTAATCAACTTAATTTGCAATGAGAAAGCTCAAAGGTTAGATATTAAGACAAATGATTCAGGCACCATAGGAGGACAGTCAAGCCTGGGCCAGGTTACATGTAGGGTATTTTAAAACTGAGCTGGATGAGGCAGTGTGGGGAGCAGGCAGGTGCAGGCGTGGGGCTTGGAAGGGCTCTCATCCCCTGAGCGCACTGGCCAGGTAGGGAACAGGCAGTGGTGCCATGAGCCAAAGATATCCCTGTCCTGCATCCCCAGCCATCCCCCTTCCAGCAGCTCAGTCTGCCTCCAGATTGGCTGGACAGGCTTCACCCAAACCATCCAACCCTCCATCACAGCACAGCCTGGACCATTCAATGTCCCCTCGGCAGCTCCTGCCCTGCGATGGGATGGGGACCACCGAGACCTCCCCAAGCCCTCCCTTGCCCCACAGCATCGCTCCAGAGGTGGCATTTCTTAGCCCAAGAGGGGGAAACTCAGAGGCTTTTGGACACTTACAAGCTATTTTACAGGAATTTTCTAAGTCTTGTTTTGGGCTGGTGCCTTTTGGCATTTTAAAGAGAAAAATTATGAGGGGGCTGAGGCTTATTAAAATCCAAAACTCGACCACTCCTGCAAAAACAACCCTGCTTGTTCCAGGCTGGGTTTTATGGCTGTTATATGTGTGTGATAAAAACTGGCTGGGGCTAGCGGCAGAGTGGTGTGGCTATTGCCATATCCCAAACCGCATGTTCACGGGTGTGTTAGTGATTTGCTGAAGCGCTCCGACTTTGGAAAGGTTTCATTCAAACAGAGAGGGTGGGGAGCAGTGCTCGTTTGGGGTTTTCATGGCTCCTTTCATGTGAAGTTACATCTCTGGTTAAATAACCAGAATTAATCAAGATTGGTAAAAAGAAAAGCACTTTCCTCCCTTTTTGGAGTGTGTCTCTGAGGCTGCAAGGAGCATGCACGCTCCATAGCTACCAGCTGCTGTAGCAAAACTCCCAAGTCCTGTATCTCCCCAGGCTCATGCTCCTGCCCGCATCCTTTTGGTTGGTGCCTGCTGTCTGCTGGTGACTAAGGAGGTTTATCTGCAGGGCTTTGCAATCAAAGGGCTGCGATAGGCAGGGTAGGATTAACCCCAGAAGGGGAGGAAAATCCCTAGCTGGCCTCCTGCCCCGTACATCAAACACCGCAGTCCCGTGGCTAATCTGCAGTGCAGCCCAGCAGTTAATCACGGAGGAGCCCAACCCTTTGAGATGGAGGAGACCTGAGATCTGGCTCCTCCAGCCCCTGGCTGGGCTGACACAGGACCCTCCATGCACCCACCTGGCCTGGCCCAGCCTCGCAGCTCCTGCTGATGCCCATCACCCTCCTCTGGGCTGCTCTCCGAGTTCTCCCACGCCGGACCCCGTTGGGGCTGGGGGTCCATTTGGCACTGCTGTTCATGCAGATGAAGCCTGATGGGACGTTTTGTCCCACAGCTGTGTGACAGATTGAGGACGAGGTGTCGGACACGGCCACTCCAGCTGCCGAGCCTCCCATCCCTCCCGGCCGTGGGCAGCTCCAGCCCCTCGGCTGCCCGCCGAGCCCTCCCGCGGCCCCGGCCCGGCCTTGGCCCCGTCGCTTTGAGGATCAGGTGCACTGTGACCCGGGACCAGGCGGGTCGTTAGCTCCATCTGTTGACAGGCAAAAACCAGCAGCCAGCACCAGCGGCGGGCTGGGAGAGCTGCTCTGTGCACTGCTGGATGCAGCGCCGGGCAGCGCCGTGCCGGGCCGGGCAATGCAGTGCAGGGCAGCGCTGTGCAGTGCAGGACAGGGCAGAGCAGTGCTGGGGTGCGATGCAGTGCAATGCAGGGTGGGACAGTGCAGGGCAGGGATGCAGTGCAGGACAGGACAGAGCAGTGCTGGGGTGCGAAGCAGTGCGATGCAGGGCGGGACAGTGCAGGGCAGGGGTGCAGTGCAGGACAGGACAGAGCAGTGCTGGGGTGCAATGCAGTGCAAGCAGGGCGGGACAGTGCAGGGCAGGGATGCAGTGCAGGACAGGACAGAGCAGTGCTGGGGTGCGAAGCAGTGCGATGCAGGGCGGGACAGTGCAGGGCAGGGATGCAGTGCAGGACAGGACAGAGCAGTGCTGGGGTGCGATGCAGTGCAATGCAGGGCGGGACAGTGCAGGGCAGGGATGCAGTGCAGGACAGGACAGAGCAGTGCTGGGGTGCGATGCAGTGCAATGCAGGGCGGGACAGTGCAGGGCAGGGATGCAGTGCAGGACAGGACAGAGCAGTGCTGGGGTGCGAAGCAGTGCGATGCAGGGCGGGACAGTGCAGGGCAGGGGTGCAGTGCAGGACAGGACAGAGCAGTGCTGGGGTGCAATGCAGTGCAAGCAGGGCGGGACAGTGCAGGGCAGGGATGCAGTGCAGGACAGGACAGAGCAGTGCTGGGGTGCAATGCAGTGCAATGCAGGGTGGGACAGTGCAGGGCAGGGGTGCAGTGCAGGACAGGACAGAGCAGTGCTGGGGTGCAATGCAGTGCAATGCAGGGTGGGACAGTGCAGGGCAGGGGTGCAATGCAGGGCAGTCTGCTGCTGGGGTGCAGTGCAGGACAGGACACAGCAGTGCTGGGGTGCAATGCAGTGCAATGCAGGGCGGGACAGTGCAGGGCAGGGATGCAGTGCAGGACAGGACAGAGCAGTGCTGGGGTGCAATGCAGTGCAATGCAGGGCGGGACAGTGCAGGGCAAGGGTGCAGTGCAGGGCGGTCTGGTGCTGGGGTGCAGTGCAGTGCAATGCAATGCGATGCAATGCAGGGGTGCAGCGTGGGGCAGTGCAGTGCTGTGCACGGATGCAGTCTCCCCTGGGACTGGAGCACTTCACTGGGGTTACAAGCAATCTTTAGGAGCCTGCTGGAGCAGAAGCCATGGTGGTGAAGACCAAGGTGGGGTGGCCTGGCTTCCTGCAGGAGGTGTCAGGGACAGCGGTGGGAGTAGGGCCCTGTGGGGCTCTGTGGGGCTCGGAGGGGACAGGCTTTGGGGGCAGCCCTGTCACACACCCCTTGACTCCCCGGCTGGAGGCGGGGACTTGGAGAGGGGGTTGGAAGGGAGACTGTCACATCCCCTTACCCTTCTATTGAGGTAACTTGTCCCTGGGACCTGCCCTTCAGCCTCCTCTGCTTCACTTTGTGTCCCCATACGTGGCTTCCCCCCATATGGTTTCCATCCCATGAGCTGATGCTTATTGCTGATGAACCTTCTGAAGCTTTTCCCAGTTACTATGAAAGGCAGCAGCCCGCAGCACAAACCCCGCAATCCAGCGTGTTTATGAACTTGCCACCTGTACAGTTGCCCCCTACATTCTGGACCAACCTGCATGTCCTGCACCCCAGCCCAGGCCTTTCCCTCCAGTGCCGAGTGCTGGATCACACCTGCTGCAGGCCGGCAGCAATGTCATGTGCTGGGGACAGCCCTTCCCTGGGCAATGCCAGCATCTGGAAATGGCACTGTGCCACATGGATCCCCCAAGAAGACTTATCCCCCACCAGGACTTCAGAGGGGAGTGACAGTGGCCCTGGGAGGTGGACGAACTTGTTGACAAAAGTGCGCACAGCTAACACCCTGGTGCCTTGCTGAACACAACAACCAAGAGCAGCTATATGCTCCCTGAACAAGCAGAGTAGTTTGATATTTGGAGAAAAGCTCAAGGGGAGCTTATGGGGAAAGATCCTGGTTTTGCAACCATAATAGTTTCCTTAGGGAGGAGATGGCCATCCCTTCCCTGTCCATGCACAGTCCTGCAGCAGGCAGCTGAGCGTGAATGCTCCAGGCTGAGCTCTTGTAATCCATGGCCACCCTCATTTTAGAGGGAGACACCCCTGGGACCTGCGTGGCAGCTGGAACAGGAGTAATCAACCCAGCACTGGGGATTTGTGCTGCCAGACTGGCAGCTGCCAGCTGGGCGTGTTTTCAGGCAGCTACTTGGTGACGGCCAAACCCCTGGAGAGCCGGTGAAATCCCTGCCTCCCTTGGTACATCGTCCTGGCAGCTCATCCTCTCTGGTCATTGCAAGGACCAGCGCTGGAGCGAGAGCGCTGTGTCAGGCAGGATGCAAACGGCTCCCAGGGCGCAGGCAGCACGGGCAGGCTGGCAGCAAGCACATATTGCACGTACATCCCTGCTTGGCTGCGGGAAGGCAGGACCCCCAGGGAGGGCTCTGCTTCGCCCCCTGTGGTGCCCCACTGATCAGCACACGTCCACGAAAGAGTGCCAGACCTGTAAGTGATGGGAGCTGCAGGCAAGCCCAGCCTGTCTGCGGCTCTGTCTTGAATCCCTGCTCATCCGCAGTGGGAAAAACTCGAAGGAGCAACGTGGGAGGTGCGTGTTGCCCGTGCTGCAGGGACCTCCCAGCCACTGGTGACCATCACCCACCGGCAGTTTGGCCAGCAGCATCCTCGGGCAGGGCGTGACCCGGCATCAGCTGCGGGGCCCAGCCAGGGGGGCTGGATTGGGCCAAGCCCTGAGCGGAGCCACTGGCCACAGTCCACATGTGCCACCCCCTGGACACTTGGCGTAAACGACTGGAAGCCACCGGATCTCACAGCAGCAACCTGCAGGCCTGGCTGCTGTTGGTGGGAAAGGCAGATGTTTGGCACCCCTGGGACTCACCCCCGGCTTGGTGGGGCCCAAAGGAGCACTGAGGCTCAGAGACAGACCCCTGATGAAGGGTGGCATGGGGTGACTTAACCATGCCACCCTGCACCCCCGCCAGCCCTCAGCGCATCCTCCCAGCTGGGCTTTCACTGTTTTGGGGGGGGTTTGGTTCTCCCATCCCTGAGGAGTGGCAGGGCACTGCAGGGAGCAACGGGGTTTAGGAACCTTTCCATTAAATTCTCTCCAAATTTGCAAAGAGCACAAAACCTCTGGGCTTTTTCACCATCGGGTTCCTGCCAGCCTACCTTTCCAGGGTGTAGCTGGGATTGGTGGCAGCTGGGCTGTCTCTGGAGCTAAGATTTGGTGAAATGGGGGAAGGAATCAGCGCTCACTGGCCCTGAGAGCAGAGGACACAGAAACAAAAAATGGGAACCCATGGAAAATGGGATTTTATATAAATTTATTGCACACATAGATATTTGCATCTATATGAACATAAAGGCTATCGCTCTTGCAGAAGTGTCGCTGTTTCACCTGGCACCGGCGCTGTGGCATGCGGGCTCTGGGAGCTGAGATGCTATCTCGGGGACTAGCTGGCAGTCCCAGGCAGAGCCAGGGCGTATCAACCCGTACTGTGCTGAGGACACTTTGCAAACATCCCAACGTGTTCCTCAGATTTATTTCTGGGCTGAAGCCAGGCAGGAGGAGGCTTTCTGCAGGCAGCTGCCTGCCAGCAGAGCTTTCCGCACCCCGGGCTAGCTGCTTTTCAAGCGAACCCTTTGTCCCCATAGGTCAAATGCCTCCCTTTTGAAAGAGGGAAAGGGCTGGTTTTAATGTTTTGAGGTGAAAGGGAGATCCCCCAGCTGAGAAAATCAGTGTTCTGGGTTTCCCTCTGAGCTGGGCGGCGTTTGGTCCCCGCCAGCCCCGGGCTCGCCGGGCGGCAGATGGCAGCAAAGCCGGGCTCGGGCTGCGCCTCCGCTCCCCGGGGCTCTCCTGCTCCCAGGCTTAGCCTGGAAGAAGCCAGCAGCAGCATTTCCTTCCAAACTGATTTTCCTTGCAGGGCGAGGGACTTTTTCCCTGGCTCTGCCGTGCCCTGGCTCCTTTCCCAGCAGGAAAGGGGAAGCACAGTGGCAAATTCAAGCCAGCTCTGGGCTGCTCCCTGTCCTCAGCCATCCCAAAGCCATCACAGTGACCTAGCCAGTGCCCCATGGGGCACGGTGACAGTCCAAACATCTCTCTCCCTGCCCCATCCTGGGGTCTCATCCCTCCCAGGAAGGATAAGCAATTCCCACTGCATCGGCTGGTGGTTTTGGATTCCTCTTGAGAGGGGCCAGGAAGAGGGGGAAAGGGGCCCACCAACCAGTCTCTGGGAAAATAAAAAAAAAAAAAAAGCAAAGCACAAGGCTGTGAGAGCTGTAAACAGGTTTTCAGTCAGTTTTTTTATGGCACCTACCCTGACAGCTGGAAGCACAGCCAGACCCCATGGGGATGCATGGCTGGCCAAGGCAGCTGAAGCTCTCCCTTGGCACCCAGTGCCAGGGTGGTGCCGGAAGGGGGCTGAGGACACCCCCTTCTTGGGATGCCCCTGGGTGCCTGTTTATGGGGGCGGGTGATTTTGTTGAGTCACAGGCCAGGGCCAGCGAGCACCCAGCGCTGCGCCACCAGCCAGATGGAGGCTTGGGGCAGTGTCACCCTCAAAGAAACAGTGGGGGAAAAAACTGTAACCCCTGGCAGAAAGCTGGGAGCATCTTTTCCAGCCTGCCGGGCTCCTCTAACACCCCCTTTGGTTAAAAAAACATAAAAATTAGGGAGAGAGCAACATCTACTTTGTGAATGTGGAGCCCTTGCAGGTAAAGCAGGTCCTGCCAGCAGGGTGGGCATGGGGATGGATTAGGCCGTCCCCAGAGGCATGGTGGGGGCTTCAAAACTGGGGCCAGGACCTGCTTCAGTGCTGTATGATTTTAGGATGCCCAAGCCTGGCCACAGGGGCACACGAAGGCTGCTGCAAACAAGCAGCAGGTCTCGGAGCCTGCAACTGCCTCTGAGCAGGAGAGGAGGTGGTTGGGGCCAGCTAGGGATGCTGATGGTGCAGGATCTGCAGCTCCTGGTGCTAAGCTGCCCCCAAGCATCTCTCCTTTACTCCCTGACTCTCATCCCTGGAAGCAGGGATGGGGGGATCTCTCTTACGACCCAGCCCAGGGCGAGGGAGGGAGCACCAGCACCAGCATTGCTGCTTCCCGGAGGACTGGCCGTGCAGGGAAACCCACCACAGCTGCACGACTTCTTGGGCTGCACCAGCATCTGCTGTGGTGGGAAATTCTCCCTGACAGAGGCAGCCTCTCTCTCCCTTGCCAGCTCTGCCTCCTGGGGCATGAAGTTATCTCTGGTGCTGGGGTCCTGGGTGCCTGTGTCACCCCACCCAGCCTGGCTCGCCAGAGATGCAGTTAAGAGTCAGGGCTGCCCTCTCCTGATTACACACATGGGTGCTGAAGCTTTTATCGTGGACAAAGCCCTGCTGTCTCACTCAGTCCCTTTGGCTGCTCCCGAGAGCCCTGTTGTGCTCAGAACCCGGCTGCACTATCTCCTCTTTTCACGTGAACCGCAACACTTGCAGCCTGCCTATCTGAAAAGCAACGCTGAGCAGGACAGGGTCCCTGGCCTCTGCCCAAGGGAAAGTGCCATTTGCTGCTACCTGGGGAACTGGTTCTTTCAGGGAAGGACAGATCCTGATTGCTCTCATGCTGGTGTTGTGACCCCCTGAACACCAGCAGCTGCTCCTGGGACAGGTCCAGCCCAGGAGCTGGCTCCCCGTCCCCGGGAGTGGGATGAAGGGGCAGGATTGCCCTCCAGCAGCCAGCAGACCTTCAAGAAGGGATGAAAAGGGTTATGCAATGTGTTAGAAAATGTTTAAATGTGAACATCTGACCTTACTGCAATTTCCCTGGGGGTTTTCCTGGTGTTTGGGCTATCACACAACCAAGTAGGTCACTAGAGGGGTTGCATGGAGAACAACTTCTCTAGGGTAAGCATCCAGAACAGCAGCACTTGGGAAAGTTCCATGGAAGCATCTTCCGTTGCCTTGTGAAAGGACAGTGCCATCCCAAATAGTCCCCAAAGAGCAGTTGTGGCCCCTGTGTCAGTCACTGTGTCCCCTGCTTGGAAAGGGGACAACATAGAAGTGTGTGGTCACCCAGGGAGCATGGGGAGGGAGAGGCAGGCTGGAGAGCCCTGGGAGGAGGTACCTGTGTTTGAAGATCAAGAAGACGATGTGCCTGGGTGCCCAGCAGTTAACGTGAGCACCAGCGGCTCGGTGCCCTGGCCTCCACCAACATTATCGGCAATCCTAACATGCTGTCAGCATGTGCAGAAAGGCAGGAGGTGGTTTAATGAGGCTCACTAAAGTAAATTATTAAATTAACAGCTAAGGCAGTACAGCTGCAGAAATGACTAGCACTGGTGCAGGAATTGCAGTGCTGTGTGGAGCAGGATGGCTCGTGCCTGCCGGAGGGAGCGAATGAGGCAAAACCGTCTCGGGACGCGCTGGGAAGAGGAATGGGAGAGCCGGCAATCTGGCAGGCACAGGAGGGGAGGGATGTGTGTGTGCAGGGACTGATGCCGCCCTGGGTTTTCCCCTCTCTGGTGGCCCCGTCCCACCAGGCAGGAGGGAGAGTCAAAAGCAGCCTCTAACATGGCTTTTGTCCACTCGTGCAGTACTGGGGAGGTCTTGTGCCCCACCAGCATTAACTGTCCCCGGCTGCCCTGCAGCCTCCGGCTGCCATCCTGCTCCAGGCTCTGGGCCACCGCCACATGCTCCTCCCTACGCGGATAAGCTGCGGAGATATTTTGGTTTGGCACAAGCTTTGGTTTTGCATCTTTAGGAGAGGAATTACAAAATAATAAGATAAGGCTGTAGACTGGAAGCAAGCTCAAAAAAAAATGTTTCAAGTGTAAAGAAGTCTCTCCTGCCTGGCAGACTTGTGGGACAATCTTGGTTTAGGACATAAATTGCTGCCAAGTGTTTCTGGAGAGCTGGAAAGCCCTCAGAACTGCCTCAGGGTGGTCCTGTGCCGGCCTTCTGCTGGCTTTACTGGAACAGAGAGAAGATTTTGCTGTGGGAGCAGGAGCTTAGAAGCAACTTGCAGGGGTGGAGAGGGGCAATATGTGCTTTTCCCATGTTTTTTTTTTTTTTTCCTGAGGATGGAGAGGGCCTGAAAGGTATCCCTCTCTGAAGAGGATAAGCTCCTGTCTGGTTCCTGTTGTTTCCACTGTGAAGTCCTGGCCCTCCCTGCTGTCAGAAGAAAACATGTTTAGGAACAAATGGGGTTAGCTGAGGAGCATTAAAATCAAACGGACTGAAACACAGGTGAGAAATCCTGGCTCCAACTGTACACAGCCTCACTTTGCATTTATTTTGCTCATTATTAACTTCCAGGTCTACCAACCAGCCTGGCAGCCTCACATAATAAAATCCACCTGCAAATTCTGCATTTCTGGCCTCAGATCCCTTTCAACGAACGTGGCTGGAGCTGGTCTGTGGTTATCACCACTGCAACAACCTCCCTCAGCTAACATCATCAGGACCTCTTCATTTGCTTGATATAATTGATATTGCTTGATATAATTATTAAAACAAATGCATCGGTGCAGAATGTAGCCACTGCATCCCCAGCCTTGCAATTAAACTTCCCATACCACATCAATTTCCACTGACAGCGCTGGGGGCAGATGACGACTCAGGTCCCTGCAGTGGGTCTCTTTTTCCCTCGTTGCTTGCTTGACTATCAAGAACCTCCGGAGCTCATTGCAAAGTACAGGGGTAGAACAGGCAAGGGCAAGAATAAAGTCATAAAATACAGTCTCTCGCAGCCTGGATTCCTGGTCCCTGGATTGTACTGACTCTCTGTGGGCAGTGGATTCAGGATCCTCCTGAATGCTTTGCAGGAGCATGTCCATGAGCATCCCATAGTCTTGCTTGCCCCCTGGAGCCGGGAAAGCAGACATGCTATATTCTGGGTTAATTAGAGATACTCCACTTCATGCCTTTGCAGCTGCTGATCTCGATGAGCCTTTCCTACAGCAACAGCTTCAGGCTGACCTTTTTAAACGACTGATGGAGCAATTCCTTTCCATTGTTCCCGTCTCCAGGACCAGGTGAGGTTCTCCAGCCCTCCTGAGGGCCACTACAGAGCAAGGGAGCTCCCTACAACCTTCCAGGCACTACGGCATTATCTGACATCCCCAGTCCAGGTCCCCGCAGGGAGGGGAGCAGGGGGACCAGGGGTTCCCCTTGCCCAGGCCAATCTCACTTTGCTGTCCCCAGCCCTGCCACCCCGCTGGGTGCTCGGCCGAAGGGAGGGCTGACACAGACACTGCACGTCTGCCCCTCCACAACCCATTCCCATCCCATGGGATGGATGGATCAAAGCATGAACATGAGCCTTTTTAGCTGCCGTGTTTGTATACACAGGCCTGCTGCTGACACAGATCTCTTAATCCCTGTGCCTGTGTCCCACAGGCCGTGCTTGTACAACGGTGGCCACGGCTGGGTGCTGGCACTGCACTTTACTGAAGCCCTTTTACCCCTGATTTGCTGATCAGCTGCTGACGGGGTGTTATCAGGAGGCTGCGGCGGGCTCAGTGGCGGTGCCTGCATCCTGGTGAAGGGGACTGTCCCCAGTTTGACTTGGTGGCACCAGGACAGGTTGGCGGGGGGGCAGGGGAGGACTGGTGCATGCTGCTGAAAGCTTTGGCATGGCTTTGATTCCAGTTTATCATCTCTCCCACTTTGTGGGCCTTCAGCTCAGAGGTGGAGGTGGCTCAGCTCACAATTCAGCAGGCTGATTTTTCCTTTGCACCAGCAAAATATTTGGGAAAACAAACACAAAGCTGGCGAGGCTGTGTGGGAGTTAGAGCCAGAGAGCCCGGCTCACTGCAGGGCACAAGTGGAGAGGAGGGGATGCTCAGGGCAGGCTGGAGACATGGCCCTCCCTGTGCCCAGGGTGCTGGGTGCACTGGGAGAGTGGCGCTGGCTGGCCGGGGAGTGTGTGTGCAGGATGGAGCTCTCCTCAAGAGACAGCGTGGGGAGGAAAGCCAGGAAAACCAGCTGCACAGAAACCTCCCTGCAATGGGAGCAGGGATGGGAGCAGAAATGTACGTGGTGGAAGAAGACCCTCCTCACACCAGGAGCGTGACAGCACATCCCCACAGTTAAAGGAAGGTGATTTAGTCGCACCTGGGGGTCAGGCAGAGCCAGGCATGGAGCTGCCCCCGCTTCAGCCCCTTTCTTCATGTGCACGATGCAGCTCTTGGTCACAGAGAGATGCACTGTCCCCTCCCGGGGTCTTTTGCCACCTGCAGTGTGATGGCTGGTGCTCAGGGCAGGCAGCCAGGCTGGGCTGGGGAGGGAGTGGGTGTGCAGAGACCCTCCACTGCAGGTGATGGGAGGAGACCTGAACACCATGCGGGAGAGCCAGCCAGGCAGTTCGGCCCCACCATTGAGGACTGGCTCCCAGTGGGGTTTTCTGCCTGGTTCCTCCTCCTCTGGTACCCCTGTGATGCCCATCAGAGCCCGGGCTGCCGGGTGCTTGTGCCTCGTGCCAAAGTCAATGTGGCTGCAAAAGTGGAAAGGAAAGCATCGTAGTAGGATGCCCAGCATCCTCAAAAGTTGGGGGGTGAAAGTCTGAACACTTGCACACAAAATAGCAAGAAGCTTTTAATGTTTCTTCTTGCTGTTTCTCAGTTCCCTAGCTACCCGAGGAGGAGAACAGCACCCATTGGAACCATACGTAGCCATGCAGCGCACAGATCCTAGCGTGCTGCTTGCTAGAGAAACACCAGGCAGTGATATAATTGTGCTGTGGGTCAGGGTAAGGTTCGAACGGCAAAGCCCAGGGCTTTGCTTTGACTGCAGAGGGGTAAAACAATATTTAAATATTAAATAAATATGCCAGCCACTGAAAGGAGCAGGAGTCCCATGGGAAATGAGAGAATTTGTGGCCATGCGTGGCTGATGGTTTTTATCGTGAACATACAACCTGCACAGGGAGTGAATGAAGCTGCTGGGAGCTGCCTCTGATTTAGTATTTCATAACTTTGGTGGTTGACTCTGAGCCTTTTGGCTGTTAATTATCCTTAGGTGCCTAGAGGAAAATATCCCAGCAATTCCACCCATAAGTCTTATTGATTCTCACCTTGAGTCTTTGGGAGCTTTTAGGGCACCTGCACAAGCTGCCACCGCTTGAATTAATTGAGCTCTGTGGAGCAGCTGCTGGCTGGTGCCTCCCCGTACATTAGGTATGAGGCAGAAAGATATATGTCCCCAGCCAGCTCTGGCACAAGGTGCTGATGGCAGAGAAACACGGACTCCCGGGACTCGCAGCACATGGCCAGCACACTTTGTTTCTCTGTGGGGATGGCACATCCCCAGCTGGGCTGAGCCAGGGGCTTCCAGGGCTGCTGTGGGCAGTCAGCACCCGGGAGGGGTGCAGGATGTTTCATCTGAAGCATGGAGAACTTAAAGCGTTTTGAAGAAGGATGCTAGAGCATTTGTATCTCATTTCTCTTTGTAGAAGTGTCTGAAATATTTTTGCTGACATTTCTGCTGGCAGAGGGGTGGCATGGAGGGTAAATATCCATCAAAGAAAATATCAGCCTTGGTGGTCAACTTATGCCATGTTTTCACGAGCACCTGGAAACTGAAATGACTTAAGGGACATGTTAAGCAACTGTGGGCTAATGTATCTACAGCCAAATATACAAGGTAGGAAATTCTGGTCTAGAGGGGGTATTGCTTTCTGTAGCCAATATCATCTATAACTAGGAAATGGGGGTGTTTTCAGATTTTTTCTTGAGCAGACAAGGTTATCTATTGGCTTTGGGAGAGTCCTACAAGAACTGTGGCTTTTGGATGAAAACTTTGTGATGATAAAAGCAGTCATGTATCATTGGATATTCCCCCCCCCCCCCCCCCCCAATCCTTTTATTAAAAACATGCAAAAAACTGCATAGCAGACTTCAGATTTTTAATTGGGATGGGATATTTACTCTCATTTAAGTCTGACTTCTTAATGCCAGGAAAATCCATGCGGCACACTCTCGACACAAACGTGTTTGCCGCACCCCTTCCCAGTGGGCAGAAGATGGGTGGAGGTGGCGAGGGGCCAGAGGCTCTGCCGAGCTGATGGGAACTGGTTTCTACCCCATGCGTGGCATGAGTGGCCTCAGCAGCACGGTGCCTGTGGCTGGGCTGCAACATCAAACTGCTGAGCCCGAGCCTGAGCCCCTGCGCCGTGCAGCCCTGCTAAGTGAAAGCACTTTTTAATGGGGATGAAATGGAACTCGTTAGTGTCTGCTGTTTTATTACATGGGTTGAAAATTATTTATTAGTGTGAATGCATTCACTCTTCATGCTGATCGTTCATATCCTTTGCTAGAAGGGTCCAAGCACATTTACCTCAGAGCCAGGGAGTATCTTCCATCTCTCTGGATCACACGGCTGCAGATAGAAAAAGCCTACAGGACTGTCGGTGAGCCCTCGGTGTGTTCTCATCTCCTTGCCCCGGCAGGAGAAGTGAAGAGTTTGCTGCTCTGGCTGTGTGTTGTGCTTTCGTGCATGGGCCCCCTCCCCAGAGCAGGAGCGTGAGCTTTAGGGTTAAAAACCATGAGCAAGGAGAGGTTAAAAGCTGGGTTAAGGAAGGAGGTGTTGCAGAAGGTCTCTCTGGCAGAAACCTGCAGGAACAGGCTCTTTCTTCTGGTTCGGAGCTGAAGTGGGTTGAAATGCCAGTACTTGGGGTAGTAGAATAAAAGGTTTGGGGTATTATTTTAAAAATACTTGAGTCCTTTGTGATGGCTACAATGTGCCACTAATAGGTGTATGCTGGGGTTGGGAGGCACCTGCCATGGCTTCCTGGGGCTTCCTGGCAGCCTGCCCTTGGCCCCAGTCACTGCTGGGGCTGCAAACTGGGACTGGCATTTGAGCTTCGTCCCGGTGTGGGAGAGAACCTGATCCAGACTGAAATGGTTGGCTTAGAGTTTCCTGATAAGAATCCTTCGGGCAAGCTGGATATTTTTCAATGGGAAACTGTCAGGTTTTCTGAAACTGAAAATTCCCAGTTAGATCTTAGGGTTGTAACTGGTGGCCCTGAGACCTGGGAATGGTTCTGCACCAGCGTGACATTTCTCTTACAGGAATGAGCTCTGGGTGCCCTTTGAAAAGTTTTTGCCCTGTGGATGCCAGAGGTAGCCCTGCAATTTGGTTGGTCGTGCTGCATTTGCAAGTCCCTCAGGAGCAGGACTGCTGTGGCACCCCTCTGGGGCAGCTGGGTTTGCTGGAACGCAGCACTGCAGGGCTGCTGCAGGAACATTTGCCCAACCTTGAGTACGTTGTCCCTGACAGTGTTCCTGCCTGGCAGGATTCACGGAGGAGTAACGACTACATAAATAAGGCAAAGCATATGACTCAGGATAGGAAGTTTGGGCTTTTCTTGGCAAAATCTCCTTTCCCTTTTGCAAAGCATTAAAGGTGCCTGAGCCTTAATATTCTACCATCCACGTGTAAAGCTTGGGCTTGCATCTACTCAGCTCACCAGGGAACAGCGCGACCGGTACTGGCTGGCGGCAAGCACACGGGTCCAAAGGTGCTGGGGAATGAGAAGATTCCCTTCGGAAGCACAGTCCTGGTCCAAGCTAACCATGGGGTCAGCCCAGACCCCTGATGCATGGAAAAGAGATGTGACGAAGAGTGCACTGCAGCTGTTGATGGGCATTCGGTCCCAGGGAGCCGGCTAGAGCAAAAGTAAAACTGCAGGAAACACATGTAATGCTGCTCCCCTGTCCCCAGTGCCTGGCAGGCTCTGCTACTTGCTGATGTAGCTGCTGTCATTGTAAGAACTGTGGTGCCTAGCTGGGCTCAGCTTTGGTTTTCACATTGCTGCTGGAGGGAATGAGGATGGAAAAATGTTTCTTTTTTTTTTTTTTTTTCCTTTTTTTTAGTGTTGGTTGTTTACAAAAACAACTCACTCTGGAGAATAATACTCCAGGTTTGGCCACAAATGCTCCAGGGGTATTAGTACCTCCTTAAATACCAGTCAGTTCAGAAACTGTTATCACAAAGGTGTTTGTTTAAAGTACATTAGCTAAAAGGTTGAATGCGTTGGTAGCTCCGCCACCCTGCTGGCTTGGTAGCATCCTGCTCTGGGCTTTATGAGGACTAGGGGGAAAATGCATTGGGCTGAAGGGCAACAGCTCAACCTGCTCTACTTGGGTCACAACATGGTGCTCGGGTGAATAGAGACAACATTAGGCAAGTGGAACCTGAGAAAGGGGCTGAGCTACCACCGAGACAGGGTGGTGGAGCTAAGGGGTGTATCAGTCACTTCTGCTGCATAGTGCTTCCGCTTCTCCCTCCACGCACTCCCCTCGCTCCAGGCCACTGAATTGAAGCTGTTCCCGAAGGGATGGTCAGGACCCCAGGTGAGGTCGCCAGCCTGGCAGAAATTAAACTGGGGATCTTCAGGGCCAGGAGAGACCCAAAGATGCTCCAAGAGGTTAACAGCCACCATGAAGGCATCTTTAAACCTCCAGGCCAGCGTCAAAGCAACCAGGCATCTGTGATAAATATGCAAGCCACGCTTCAGTCAGGGACAAATAAGTAAGCTGTTATAAACGGAGCAAGGGAGGTGGGGAGCTCCTGCCCAAATCACTGCTCAGCAGAGGAGTTTCCCTGGAGACTGCTTCCTCAGAGCCTGCACAAGGCCGGCACAAGGCTGGGAGGCAGCACCCGGAGCCGCTTGGCATGGCCTGGGCAGGCACGGGGACACGTCTGGGGTGAGGGATGAGGTGGAGAGGCAGGCTTGGGGATGATGGTTAGGTGCTTTTGTTGAATTTGGGGAAAGCAGAGCTGGATTTGTTACCGGTGAATTGTGCCACAGGAATGCAACGACTTCTTAGCTGCTTCTCAGCGAGTCCCCAGAGCTGAGGAGCCGAATATCCCAGTGCTGTAGATGCTGAGCAGAGCAGGGGAAGATGGGTCCGGCAGAGTTGAGAACACCGAGGGAGGAATGGGGCGCGTGGAGGTTGCTAGACACGGTCGGTGTGTTTGCACCAGCCGGAGACGGTGCGCACTGAGCTTCCCTTCATGTGACAGACAGGTGTTTGAGAGCCAACCAGTCACGGTGATTTGTCCCCATGGCTGATGCAGAAAGGTTGCACGGACACTTCTCTTTCTCCCCCCTGGCCCATGCATTCTTTTTCTGACATTTAAAACTATGCCGGGGTTTGGCCTGGCTGGCCACCGAGCAAGCATGGAGGGTGACACTCGCCCAGCTCCCTCCTGCCTGGCAGCCCTGCAGCCAGTTTGGCTCTCAGCCACTGCAGGCTCCTTCCTGCTCACGTGGCAGGCAGAGCGGCATTCCGAAGGGACCGAGCGGCAGGAACGCTGCGCCCTGGCTGGGGGACGGGACAGGGACCCCGCTGGGCTGCACGTCCCCTGCCTGCAGCCACCTTACTCAACGAGCAAGGGGTTGTGTTCCCCGTCCAAGAACTCGCTCCTTACAGAGGGTAAAGGTGCCAGCCTGGCTGGCAAGGAAGGCGGCCCGAATCGATGGGAGTTGTGCAGCCCCTGAGCCGTGCTTGCAAGGAGTGCAGTGACCCCCTGGCAAATACAGGACTGGGCTATACGGAGTACAGGACTTGGCTTGTGTTACTGCAACTCAGGTATCAGAGCACCCCCTCGGGACATTCAGCCAGGCAGCCAGGCCAGCAGCCGGCTCTTCTGGAGTTATGATCAACTTTATATAAACTTCCTTTTGGGATTTTACCAGCCAGATTCTTAAATGTGTTTGGGATGTGGCACACGCTGGCGATCCCTGAGGCTGCAGCACACGAGGGTGCTCTCTGAGCCAAGAGGCTGGGTTCCGAGGGGTGCAGGGAGCCAAGAAGGTCTCAGTGGAGCGTCTCCAACAGCCTGAGACTCCCTCTGGGCATCCAGCAGCCCCCTGACGCTGTTGCCCTTCGAGTGGGGTGCTGAGCTCATGTTTGTACCTCGCCCTCTTCTCTCCTTCTCACAGCTCCACTGTGAAATCAGCTTTTCTTCCTTCTCCACGCACCACCAGCTGGGAGCTACATCTTCAGTGCCTTGTCACGCCATCGGGTCTCCTGCGGGGTTTGCACAGATGTCTCTCCGGGGCTACGGGACACGCTGGGGCTTCCGGATGAACCTTTGTGGGGAGAAGCGGGGCGGCGTGCTTGTTGGTAGAGAGAAAAGGCCGGGAGACGCTTGTTACGAATGAAAAAAAGGCACCAACTAAGGGCCACTGTGAATTAGGCAAGTTGTGCTGAACGATTGCAGCGGCGCAAGTCGCCTTTTAAATGTGTTTAATTTGTGTGCGCGTACGGACAGGGTTTGGCCTCTCTGCCCCGCCGGCCGTGAGAATTAGGGGGCAAACGCCGAGGACGTCGGTGACGATGATGATGACCGAGCAACATCCCATCAGCTGGAGGCCGATCCGATGTTTTAGCCTCCTCACGTGGAAGCCTGCAGGTTTCACTGGGCTCAGGACAGAGGAGGGGGTTTCCCCAGGGTTGCGTCCCCAGGGCACACACCGAAGCCCCTCCTGCACCTTCCACTGGAGACAAATCCACCCGGTCCGTTATCCCCGGCCGTGGGTACCCGAGAGCATCCCCGTCCCTCGGCTCCGGGTTGAGGCGTGGAGCAACACCCCCGCGGCAGCCGCCGCTCCCCGCTTCGCACCCGGTTGGGGGCGCCTCACGGCCAACCCCCCCCCCCCCACTCGTGTTCCGTGCAGCCGCGTGTCGCTGCCGCCGTGGGGGCTCCGGGGCCGGCGGCGGAACCCCCGAGCGGGCGGGGCCGGGGTGCAGCCCGGCGGCGGGGCTCTCCCCCACCGCGGGGGGCGGGGAAGGGGTCGGCACCCCCCCCCCTCCCCGCCGCCCCCGGCGCGGTCCCTTTAAGCGCCCCCCACCCCCCACCCCGCGCGGCCGGGCGTTGCATCAGGCACGTGCGCGCCGCCGGCCGGCCCGCGGGGGCGCGCCCCGCCCCGCCCCGCCCCGCCCCTCCCCTCGCCGGCGGCGCGCACGGGCGGGCGGGCCGGCGCGGTGCGCGCCCCCGCGGCAGTCGCGTGGTCCCCGCGCGTCTCCATATTGCGGCGGACGGTTACCGGGGGGGGGGGGGCGGGGGGACGGCGGGGCTCGGGGGGCGCCGCCGCCGCTGCCGTGCGAGGGGGAGTTCCCCGGCGGGGGCGCGCAGATGGCGACGCAGGTGGAGGCGCTGCTGCCCGGCGCCCCGCTGCTGCCCGCCGAGGAGCGCGCCCTGGTGCTGAAGCCGCCGCAGGACGGCGGCCGGGAGAAGGGCGAACCGCCCATGGGCCCCGACGGCGGCCCCGCGGCGCCGCGGCCGCCCAGCGCGAAGCAGCAGAAGGACGAGAGCAACAACCAGGAGAAGGAGAGCCTGCTGCGGGCGGGCGGCGAGGCGGAGGAGGGCGGCGAGGCGGGAGGCGCCGGGCGCCGGGAGTTCATCGAGGCCCCGCCGCCCAAGGTGAACCCCTGGACGAAGAACGCCCCCGCCGCCGCGCCGGCGGTGAACGGGCAGTCGCCTCCAGGTGGGTGCCGGGGGGTGGGTGCGTGTGTGTGTGTGTGTGTGTTGGGGGGGGCGGGGGGGTTGGTTTGCACCGCCGACCGCGCCCCGGCCGGCCGCGCCATGCGGCACGGCGTGGGGAGGGCCCTGCGGCCTGCCGGGGAGCGGGGCCGCGGCGGCGGGTGGGCAGCGGGGCTGCGGGGGGGGTGCGGGGTGCTGGGGGGGGGGTGTGGGGGCGCTGCCGGGGGTGGGAAGCGGCGGCGCCGTCCGTGGCCATGAGGCGAGGAGCGCGTGTGCGGGGGAGGGGAGCGCGGCCCGGGCAGCGGCCATGAGGAGGAGGAGGAGGAGGAGGCGGGGGGTGCTGAAGGCCCGGCGCGGCGGGCCCCGGTCGCTCGGCGGCCGGCGGAGCCGGGTCGCGGCGCGGGGCGGCCGCAGCGCTCGGTGGCCGGGCCCCGTGGCGGCGGGCACGCCGCGCCCGCCCCGCTCCCAGCTCCCCCCCCCCCCCCCGCTCCCAGCATTCCGCCGCAGCGCAGCGCAGGCAACGTGGTCGCTTCCCCCGAGCGCCGCCAGCCCGCCGCTTCCCCCGGGAGGGCGGCCCGGCTCCCCGCGGGCGTGTGTCCGTGCGTGGGGGGGCACGGCCCGTCCCCGTGCCGCGGCCTGGCGCTGCCCACGTGTGCGGCGGCGGCGGCTCCCCCGTCGCGCAGGCCGCGGCCGCCTTTCTCTGCCGACTCATGGCGGCGGGGCCGGGGGCTGCGGCCGAGCGCGGCTCTGCCCCCGCACGCCGGTAACCGCGGGCGGAGGCTGCCGGCGGCGAGGGGTGCACGGCCGCGGGGGGGGGGGGGGGGGGGTCCCCCCAAAACGCGGTCGCGTGGGGCAGCCCCCAGCGGTAGGGGGGGGTGACGCTGTCCAAATCGCGTTTCTGACCCGCTGCTGTCGTCAGCAAAGGCTGAAATTGCCGAACACCATTTCCACGGGAGCTGAGGTGTGCTGCTTTTGCCAGGAGGGCATCGCTCATAATACCTGCTTCAAGTGGATCCGTGCTAGGAGGAAAACGCAGAAGTTTTCGCAAAGCGTCTTGTTTGGGAAAGGCTTAATTTTTCCGGCCTGCCTCTGTTAACTCTAAAATTGCGCTGCAAGATAAGACATCAGATTCCCTATTACTGTATGTGCTAGTGTTTTGCAAGAACTGTTACTGCTTAGCCTGATGATTTATCAGAGGTATTGATCTTTGGAAGATGGACAGCTCTGCAGTTTCCACCTGGAAAGCTGACATCTTAATGGAAAGCATAGAGGAGGAGTTAACTGTGCCAGGTAAAAGTCCATGTTCAGATGGTTTGGTGGTTTGCATTGTCCACACCGACATCAGCAAAGCTTAACGAAACCCAGGACAGCATTGTTGTCTGCGTTTGCCTCTTGCGCTGTGACATAAAACTGGTCACATCGCTCCCTTGTGCGAAAGCTGCGCTCCGTCGCGCTGCCTTCTCGGGTAACAGTCCCTAGAAATGAACCAAAAGATGCAAAACCAAAAGACCGAACGTTCCTGTTTGAGGCTCACGTCTAAGGCGCGTCCGGATTCGTTACCTGGTCCGTCACAAAGGTGGGTGACTCGCCAAAGTGAGCAGGCACGAGGCAGCCTGTCCAGCACAAGGAGGGGGCCCTTGCACCTCCTGAGATGATGTTTTGGAGGGAGAGAGTATGTCGGTAGCGTGTCCACCCTACGGTAGGATGAGGGAGTAATGCTGCAACACTCAGAATTTTTTTGGGCCCGGCACAATCGTCCCGGTGTTCCCAAAGGTGTTTAAATAATGGAGTTGGTTAGTGGTGCGTTCTGGGACGCTCGGCAGCAGCGACTGGTTCCTGCAGTGCCCCGGACGCTGCCACTTGGCTCTCCTCTCCTGGGGCATTGTTTCCTTTGCTGCCTGTTCGTTAGCGGAAGAGAAGATGTGTAAAATAGACACGGCTGGCGAATTCCCACGAGAGGCAGGCTGGCGGCTGACCTTGCCTGGTGGCCTTTCGCCCAAGCACCTTTTCATAGTGTTTGCAGGCTCCTGTCCTGTCTTCGCTGCTTTGGATGGAGGACTTCTTTCGGCAGGTGCTTACAAAAAAAGATCTGGAGCGTGAGTCTGTGCAAAAGATGTTGCTGACGAGGTGAGTTGTCATGTTGTGGTGACCTCCAGGAGACCACCTAAGGAGAGTGACTCCTTTATACGCTTGAAGTGGATTGAGAGCTTTTAAACTCTGGAAAGTCACCGCTGGATGTTTTTGGTTTTTCAGCAGAGCTTAGAAAACCGTGGCTCCCGATCCTGCGGTGTTCCCAGAGCAGTGCTTGTGTGCTGGAGATATTAAATGTTTCCAGCCCTGATGCTGGCAGAGGTGGTGAGGAGGCCAGTGAGGACAGCTCTGTAAAGATAAAGGGATCCCTCTATGACTTGTTTTACAGGCTTTGAAAGCCCTAATTTTTTATAATGGTTATATTAATTACAGGCCCGTAGAGCAGATTTAATGGACAAGACCTGCTCCTTAGGTGTTCACCCATTCTGTAATGGTCTGTGTTGGAATTAGTACTTCTAAAAGTAAAGGCATTGAGCTCTGGCCCAGAGAAAACAGAGCCACCTTCAAGATCTTTTGTGAGTTTCTGCTGTCTGTGTCGGAATACGGATAGGGAAAAGCTTAACAAATCCACCTCTGCTTGTTTTGAGCTATCTGATCCGCTGCAGCTGGGAAAGTTGAATGCATTGGGGGGCTGATGTAGGGACTGAAGAACAGCGTCCTTTTTTGCCGGATTAGGATTTATCTTCAGAAATTGGTGTCTTGCCTACCTGCTGCAGCATTTTTAAGCTCAGGGTTGGCAGTGAGGTCTGTAGCAGGGTGTTTGAGTGAATGTTTCTGCTTTTTCAGGAAGGAGGACGATGGAGGCAAAGCCTCTCCTTGCTTCTTAACCCCTCCTCCCAAAAGCACAACAGCGTGTCAGTAAGTGGAGCAACCATTAGATCGAGTTAGACAACAGCGATACTGCTGATGCTGTAAGCAGAGGCTGAGGCTCAGCTGGAGTGGCACACCGGAAAATCCTCCCTGGTCCTCAGCAAGATGCGTGTTACGTTCCTTTCTATTCATGTGCCTTTCATAGTCAGGGTACAAGAGAGCAGAGAAGGATCCTTTTGAGCCCTGAGATAATTCACGGTCCTGTCCAATGTGACAAGGCTTGTATTTGACACTGCTTACTGCTTGTGAGGGACGCTGGCAGAGCTGGTAATGATGCCTCATTTTTACTCTAATGATCTAGTGGCAAGGTCTGTGTGACTGTCCCCTCGTTATTATATGTTCTCTTCTTATCATGTAAATAAATGCGGCCAGCAGCCTGACTGGCGAAGGCATGATGGTAGTGCGTGTGTCTGCAGTAGCGAAGGAAACATTTTCTGGCACAAACAGCTTTGCACTTTTGGCTATAAACCAAATTCAAAGTATTTTCTCAAATTCTTCTACAGAGGAGAAATACGGCTTGCAGTTAAGACAGCTCGACCTTCTGGAACATGTTCTCCTCCTCTGTGCCCTGCACCAGGGCCGGTGCTGATGCAAGCATTGGTGCAGACAGGTGTTAACAGCACCCCATTTTGAAAACTTGCTGGATTTATTTCAAGAAATGTTGCATCAAGGAACTTGGCACTTCTTCATTTTTAAAGCCATTTACATCCTGGAAGCAAGAACACGCAGGTTTTAATGACTGGCACTGCAATTGCCAAGCTTTGCCCACACTAACTTTTTTGCTGGTTTTCGTTCTGGTTGCTAACGCTCAGCCAGGAGAAAACGGCGTATTTCCTAGTGGAGATGCAGGAGATGTGTTAATTTCTGGAGTAGAGTTTCTTGCTTGCCGTTTGGCAAATGTGCTGGGCGGATAAGCAGTACTTTCCAGAAGGCACACCTTAGCTGCCAGCAGCAAGCACCGGAGGTTAGCTGACTATTGTTCAGAGAGAGCGTGTGTTGCTTTATGCCACAGCAGAGGCTGGGTTGGGTTGGCTACCGGTACTGAGGAGAAGGCAGGGGAAGATTCATTAGCTTCTCACCCCTCGCTGACTAACTCCCCATAGGGCTTTCCTTGAAACCAGGCTCCAGTACAGGAGATAAGATGTATGGGAAGCTTATTTTACCTTTGGCATTTCTTTGCGTAGATGCGAGCATCTGCTTGGGTATCCAGCTCTGTGGTACTGCACACACCTATTTCCAAAGTATTGGGCAATTCTCTCTGTGTCGTGGCACGTAATTGTGGAGCTCTCCTGGCTGTTTGTTGCAACAGAGCTGCTATCGCAGCAGGAGTCCTTCCCACTCTGCCACCCCAAGTTTCCTCTCTGAAATACTGTTCTGTTCTGATCCCACGATTCATGTTTGAGTAACTCTTTCCCATCTTGTCTGGGAGGATGAGGGTAACTGGAACTTGCTGCTCCAAAAAAACACGAAGGTTAGTGTTTTCCCTCCCCCGCATACCTTTGCTCTTCAGCTTTGTGCTGGACCTTTGCCCTGTTCTGCACTGTTTGTTTCGGGAAGGCTGGGGAATGCGGCTCAGCTCCTGAGAGCTGACTCACTGGCCCCGGTTGCCGGGCTTCGGCACTTGCTTCTGCCGCGACCTCTGGTTCCAGGTTGCCAGGTCTGAGGCGTTGCTGGAGGATTCTCACCCACCACCTCCTTACCCTCAGAACTCTTCTTTTAAGCTGTTTATTGCCTGTGGTACCATGGGGGTTTGCATTGGGATTGCATCTGGGATCGCTGGATTGGGCAGCGGAAGGACGGACTTGGGTCAGATGCGAAGAGAAATCAAGTGCGAAAAGCAGGGCTGGGAATGGGGGCACTGGGGCTGCAATGCTCTGCTCTCCCTTCCAAATTATGACACCTGATCCTTTCGCTGCGCTCAAATAGTGTGAAATTATCCTCGGGGGAATGCCAGATGCCGTCTTGGATAGAGTTAGGTTGCTCTTTGCATACTTGAAACTACTTTGTAATGAATCTCCGACACCACCTCAGTGGTAGTGCTTGTTTGGCTAAATAAGGATTGGGCATTTCAGTAGAAAGCTGTGCTGTCTAGACCAGATTGGGTGTTTTAATCCTTACTACAGCTCCAAACAGCAAAGGTTTAAAAATCATCTTAACCAAAACTTAAATACACTTGAACACTGCCAGAGGATTGTGGTGTCCTTTATGGTGGTGCACCTCTCAGAGGAGCTCTGCTTCCATCTCAGTAACCAGGTGAACGGCGGTATGGTGGCCTTGCTGTAGATCTGGCAGATAACCGGTAGGAGAGCTGGAGGGCTTTTTGCTCTGCTCCTCCCGTAAGTCTAGGTGGGAGCGGTGAGCTTTGTTCATTCCCAACCACGATATGCATTTACATTATGGTCTTTAAAGTTTTATTCATCCTCTGGTTGTTTTGGCATTGGAACCTTTGCTGACTTCCTACCAAGGGCTTAAGTCGCCACACTGCTGGCTCTCTCAAATCCCTGGCTTGCTGTGCACACAGAGAGCTTGTGGAAAGAGGTGGTGCAACCTTGGTGATGATACCTGCTGGGCTCTCATGGTGGTAATGCTATCTAGGTGGAGCTTTGCATGGGCAAGAAGTCATCTTCTGGGGTTGGGTAAAGCTCTGGGTGCTCTGCGTGGATGTGCGGTCTCTGGTGTGGCCAGCTCTGCATTTGCCCCTTTCTTTGCTTGAGACTGGGTTCAGTTCCAAACTCATCCTCTGTGTGCCGGTCCTTGTTAGTGATCTCTGAGTGGAGTTGGGAGATTTTTCTCCTTGCATTGAAATAACTGGCTAATCTGAACATCTAGTAGCAAATAACACAGCTGCATGAACTGAGCAGGTCAGAGGAGAGGTAAAAGAAAGGCTTCGAAGAAGTTAATGCAGTGCTGTGAGAACTTAAAGCAGCTACTTGTGTATTTAGGCAACAGTAACTGGTGACCAGAACAAACAGGAACTGAATTTGGCCTTGAATAAATCGATTACCAGACTTCTTTGTGGGGAGAGTCCCAGGTTAGGGTCTGTCTGGATTGCTTGGCTGAGAGGAGGAGTGGGTGTTCACGTGAAGGTCCCGCAGCCATGGAGTCAAAACTGGCCTGAGGCATTTGGTGAAAATAGGTTTCGTGATGGCAATTCTAATGCTGCTCAAAATACACGGGGTTTTTTTGGGAAGGGTTGTGGAAACGGTGGTCAAGTGTCAACATCTTTCTAAACAGAGGCTCATCCTGTAATTGCAGGTTGCCAGAAGATCCTCCTAACTGAACTTTCCTCTATCAGAGTACGTGTTTGTGCTACAGTTTGAGGGGCTTCTGTGTGCAGGCCTGGGTAGATTGCCTTTTCTGAGCAAATTGGCATATGATGTGTTGTAGCTCTGCTGGTTTCATTATTGTACCGGGTTGCCAGAGCCATGCTTAGCAAGTCGCCCGGCCCAGCTTTGGTGTGACGCTCGCTATGGATTTTACCAGGATCAAGAGCTCTTCCTGCAGCATCAAAGCTACGTGTGCCAGGGTATATTCTGCTGTGACATGCAAGGAGAGGGAGGAAGGGCTGTGAACTGGCTGATCTAATACGTGCACTGTCAGTGGTTTACCTTTGGTGTCCTTCTGGAGCAAAGCTGACTTAGGAGGAGCCGCAGCTCGCCTCGACGCTTCCACGTGTTGCAGCGCTGTATGGAACACGCAGTGGGCAGCTGGCTTCAGTACTCTGCGGTGGTTGTGATTTTGGGGGTTTTTTTGTTGTTGTTTTTTTTTTTGTTTTGAGTCACCCTGTTCCTTTACATGGTCACAAGGCGGAAGGACTGGTAGAGATCTCTGCTGCAGATAGCTTGGGGCTGACGGTGTGTGGGAGGTGACCATGGTGGCCCTGGCTGGATTGGATACTTTGGCACGATGGGTCAGGTGGAAGCCTCCGTTTGCTTTAGAAATGGCCAGTGGAGGTGGCTGTTGGTGTGACTGAGGTCTGTCAGTGCTGTTCAGTCTGGTACTGGTGGCACTCACAGGTGACACAGGCACCCTTTCTTCACTTGATCTAGAAAATGGCACTCCGGTTCCCTCCGGAGCATGCGTGGCATGCAGGGCGTGCTGGCGGGTGCAGCTTGCCCCGACCTGCACTCCTGGGGAAGCACGTTCACTTCCTGCCGGCCACCCCTTGAAGTGGCTGGAAACGGGTCTGCAACCTACTTCAGCAGGCAGAGCTGGCCCGTGACCTCGCCACATGCCCACAGGTGCTTCTCTCCGCTCCTGACTTGCTCCCCAAAGTGTCCCTGGCCTCTGACGGGGCCTGGGAGGGACGTCCCTGCCCCACAAGGAAGGTGGTGGAGAAGCATCTCTGGTGCTCCACAGTGTTACTTGTTTGATCTCTGGCAGGCTCTGCAGAGATCCCCTGGTGACGGTGAGAGTGATAGCCAGGGGGGCACTGGGGAGAAATGGGGGCTCGGATGGGGCTTGTGAACCTCACGTCCTTGACACAGGAGCCAGAGTTAAACCATGATTGGAAAGCTGGGCGGGGGGGTGGAACTGTGCCGTGTGTCCTTCCCGCTGGGCACCGGTGCAGCAGAGGGGCTGTGTAAGCCTGGGGGGGTGGCACACACGTGGGAGCCCGGCGCTGCTCCGCTGTTCCCTGCTCAGGTATGGGGGTGCAGCCCCAGAGGCTCGGGGGGGGGTGGTGGTGGGAGGAAGCAGAGTCCATCCGGAGCGCTTTGCTGAGCACGTTTTTCCAGCTGAGCGGCAGCGTGTGCCGTGCTCCTGCAGAGTGACTCTGCAGTCTGCAGGGCATGGCTGCGCGCTGGAAGGGATCTGCCGGCAAGAGGGAGGACGTGGGGGGGGGGCTGCTTATCTCTTCCCCTTTCCTGGTAGTCATTTGACTTCTTTGACTTGCCTGCCGGATGCATGCTTGGAGAGAGCAGAGGGTTTTCAGGGCTGGATAAGTTAGGTTTTAAGAAGTCTGAAACACTGAGAAGAGAGGTGAGTTTTTCCTGGCTAAAAATGTGGGGGAAACAAGTATGAAGTTGGAAAAGCCACAAAAATGAGGAAAGGGTAGAGTTTTGTTGATGGGAAAGTAAGAGAAAAGGCGTGTGAGGAGATCGGTGTCTTACTTGCCTGGTAACTTGGAGGAGCTGCCAGAAGGTGGGTATGTTGCTAAATACTTAGCACTGTCTCTAAGCAGATTATTTGTAATATATATTCAACCTTCACACTAAATTCACTCTGCCTTTTTTTTTTTTAATTTATAACTGTGCTTTTGAAAATTTCTGGTCAGTGGTGCAAATGAGTGATTATTAATTTACCAAATGTTAGTTACCAAACTGTCTGGTTTGTGCGCTTACAGATGGTGAAACTAGTGGTGGAATGAAATAGTGAGAACTTATGGTTAGTAAGCAACACTCACATGTTTGATAAGCCAACATCCCCTTCACTTCAAACTACAGGAAATTAATTTTTTCAGATTCTCCAAGGTCAGATATTCCTTTTTTTGTATTAAATGTTACAAAAGAAGCACTGAGATTATTCCTGCAAGACACTTAGGATTTTCACTACAATAATTTTGTACCTTTCCTGTAGCCCTTCCAAATAGTTGCAAAGTCAGCATAGCTCAGGAGCAATGTCTGTTCGTGTCAGCTCTCCCAGCCTCACAGAACAAGCCTACTGAAAATAGAGACTTGACCATAATAACAAATAGCAATGCTCTTGGCCTCATCTAGCGCAAAAAGGGATATTTAAAGGAGTGGCTGAAGCACTTTGCCCTACCTGTTTACCTCCAGGTGGGCTCATGTCGGCAAGTCAGCAACAAGGCTGTGCAAGGGGACAAGTAAAGGGTTAAAAAAGAGCAAAGAATTAAGTGTAGAGTGACACCGCTATGCATGATGCTGAGAAATTACGTGACTGTAGCAGCAGATGTTGAAATGTGGAGGAATGCATCCCAAAAATGCTGTTGGGAGGTTTTACTCTGACTGAAACAGAAGTGATAGGATATTTGTGTGTGAGATCCCACCCAACAAGACAGAAAAGTGAATCATGGAGGCCTCTCCACCATGTGCCTAAATGACAAAGCATGAGACTTTGCTTGCTGTAATCATATTAACTTTCACTTCCCGACTCCTAGCTACACCTTGAGAACTTGGGGGAATACCTAATACGATTTAACACATCTTCTGAGTGCTCAGGAATCCTCTGCCACTGCAAAGGGTCTTGCACTGAGCTGAACAAAAGGGGGACGGATTTCTTTTGGCTTCCCCATTTCAGGTGAACTCTTCTAGCTCCCCTTTTTTTAATTTGAGAATGACAGATGTGATGTTTGCATGCTGGGCAGGGAGGAAGTGACCCATGTTTTTAAAATGTAAAATTTAACCTGTAAGTACAGCTGTGAAGATGATTTGGAAGAGACGTGGCAGATTACAGGCAGACAGCCCTCTTAACTTCAGTTGGAGCTGAAATCTGAGTTGATCTAATTAACAGCAGAGAAGTGGAACCAAGCAAGGATGGAGTTTGGAGGGTGATTGGAAAACCTGTGTGTTTGATTAAAACCAACCAGATAGCCTGGACCGGAGTGGCGGGGGGGGAACATCTTGGACTGTGAGTCTGATGATTTCTAATTCAGTTAAGAGATTTTAATTATGTTGTCTTCACTGTTCTGCCTTGTGTATCCTACAGAGCCCCTGCTTGGCCCTCTGCCTGCGGCCCTAAGGTGGAGAGAGCCTTGCAATTTTCAGTTCCTGGGGTTTTCACATGGATTTATGGCATCCCTGCCTGATGTTACAGGGCGTACCCATGATACTGGTGCTTTTGAGGAGGTGCGGGGATCCCCTTTCATGGAGAGGCTGAATTTCTGGCTACGGTAATGGATTCCCCTCTGTAGGGAGAAGGATCTGCCTTGCCCGCTGCTTATTGAGCTGTCCTTAGGCGAAGCTTCGCTGTGGTGTCTGAGACTGCCTGCCCTTGATGTGCATGCAGAAAAGCATGTTGCAGCACAGTGTGCGATAACCCTGTCAGAGGAAAACGCCATCCTGTGTCTGTTTCCACAGTGTGGGATCCAGTTGGCTTCTGGGCCGCACCAAAGTCGTTCCTGTATTTCAACAAGAGTCTCTGAGACATGTTAATTTTGCTTGACCATGCCTGAAATTTTACTGCCTGTTCAATATCCAGTAGCTTAAAGAACAATTTGGGAAGGGTGACTGTGGTCACTGGACCCAGACTCATGTAGGGTTGGTCTCCTGCAAGACTGGAGGCTTCCAGTGGTGTCACTTCAGGCTTACTGGTCATTAAAGGATGCGAGGCAGGGAGCTGGGTCACCAGCTGCTTCATGGGAACAGTAATCAAGCACCTTTAAGGTGCCTTATACTTTCTCCGCAGCTTTTTCTTGGGTGCCTGAATAGGGGTGTTAGGACTCATGCTTGGAGCGGTGGCGCTTTGCTGCTTCTCTGTTTTGGAGATGAGGGGAGAAGGGGTTAATGGGAGAGAACACCCAGTGTTTGTTCTCTCCAGTGCAAGCACTGATAAGTGGATGGGAGAAAAAACAGCCGTGACCTTACAGTTATTCCTTGTGTGCCTGCGCATACGTGAGTGTTGGATTCGCAGGACTGTCTGTTTGGAGAGCTCTTTTTTTTTTCTGGTCAGGGTGACCAGATGCATTCCTCAGAACCCTGTTGGCATCTCTGGTGCTTGGTCAGAGAAGAGACCCGGACCCTCTTCCAAGTAGATCCCTGTGAGGTGTTTTTGCCAGGCACCGTGCTGGTCCCAGTGGTGACCGTGTGTTCAGCCAGTCACACCCCTGCTCGAGCAGCTCAGCTCCCCTTCTGTCCGGAAGAGACTGAACCTCAGCATTAAGGTACTAATTTAGTTTAGCGTGTGGTGTGAAGTTAAAGCTAGGGAGCTATCTCGGACAGGTAACGCTCTGATTTTGGAGTAGGTGGTTTTTTTTTCCCCCAGGGGTGTTCCTCTTGCAACTCAGTGGTGCTGGAACTCTTCATCCCTTCTCAAGTACATGAAGTTAGCAGGGGCACCCCAGCTAAGCTTCACCAAAACTACAGTCGTTTATATACTGAAAATCTATTTCAAGCATTTGTTTCCACGTGGTTTGTGGGAAATCGATGTCAGAGCTCACACTGGCTGCAGCGCTTCAGCCATACGTGTAGGTGATGGGGGTGTCTGAGAAGGAACCAAGCCTCTCCTCTGGGTGGAGAGCAGAAAAGCACTTACCGGGGTCCGGTGGTCTGGATACCCTTGCAGTGAAACAGATTTGGGAGCTGATAAATGCTTCTGTAGCTGTTTATCTTTTTCTTGCACAGACCTCATTGGTGTCTTAGGACCTAACCAACAACATCACATTAGGGTTGATCCATCTGTCTCAAGCTTTAGCTTCTCTTTGAGGGGGTAAAGATACTTTTTATTACAGTAGCTGAGCGCTATTAAGAGGCACAGGAGGTGTTCGCCTGGACCTGGCAGCTGGGGAGAGTTGGGAAGATCTGGGTGGCTGAGAGCTGGACCCTCCCCGAGCCTGCTCGGCAGGTAGCGAAGGAGGGGAGCAGGAAGCAAGCGAGATCTCGGGAGGCACTTAATTGGCCATGCTAATCTTTGAGTTTGGGGTTTCTTGCTTTGCTACTTTCTCCTAGCACACCTCGCCCCCTTCTGCACTGAGCGTTGCTTTGAAGAGGTCCATAACCATCTTGGGAACCTGTGCAGGCACTGCCTTGGCCTCTGAGGGGGAGCCAGGTGATAGGGATTTGAGCTGAAATGTTGCCTGGGGACGGAGAAGAGATTCAAGCAGCACTGGTCTCTCTGCAGCAGACGCTGGACTATGTAATTTGGACCTTCTCCCTGCCTGGGCTGTTTGCACTGGGAGGATTGCCCGACGTGGCCAGAAGAGCAGAACTGAATTGTCCCCGCCGGGCAGCAGGTCAGGTTAGGAGGAGAGATCCCCAGTGATCCTGCTGTCTACCAGTATTTCCCTTCCTCGTCCCTCTCCTGGGCAGCCAGCGCTGGCCTGCAGCTTTCAAGCCGTTGCAGCCGAGTTCTGGTCATGTCTTTGCTGCCGAGTCCCTGCGTGACCTTGGAGAGGTCGTTTTTTTGCTGAAGTCCGAGTCTTTTGTCTGCAAAACGTGGAGAATGATTTAGTTACAGCTTCATGGGTCGAAAGCCAGAACAAATCAGCTGGTGTCTTCCCGTAGCAGTGGCAGTGTGGATGAGCCCCGTGTCCTGCTGGGAGCAGCCGAGGAGCACGCTATCATATATGTTTCTACCTGTGCATGCAGAGGAGCAGCCCTCGCTCAGCACACCGGCGCAGCCGTACCAGTCAGTGTGCTTTGGTGACTGGTAGGTGACATAAAGCGCACTGAGGTCGCTTTTCCCCCCGTCTGGAGAGCAGAAGGGTAATTGCAGGGAGGGGGGCAGCGGGGTGCAGGGAGCTGGTTCTTGCTGGCGCTCAGCCCGTGGCCGTGCTGCCCCTCTCGGCAGTTACCGCTGCGGGTTGCTGTGATAATGAGTCAGCGTTTCTCTTGCGTCAGGGCTAATGAGCTGCTCTTCAACCGCTGCCTCCCGGGCCCTGCTGGGAAGAAGCAGTGTCCGTGGCGGAAAAGGGGTGCTGCTGGCGGCGGGGCTGGGGACAGGCAGCGGGTGGTGGAGGTCCCTTCCCAGCCATAGCTCCTGAGCAGGGAGAAGGCAGGCTTCCTGTGAGGGTGTTGGGATTCAGCGCTGAAGCGTGGCTGGTGGAGGAGCCCAGTTGGCAGCGTGCTTCTGCAGTGAGCGGGGGGAGCAGCGGAGGGGAGATGTGGGCCCATAAATGGGGTAGCCTTTCTGGACGTGTCCCAGATACCTGAATAGCAGCAGTGGCCAGGTAGCCCCTGGGGAGGGGGTATGTGTGTGGATGCATCAGCTTTTCTCTTTAAATGCCCCATTTTAGCATACGGTCTCCTCATGCGTATAAAAATACCATCAGGCAAAAATTGGGATTCTGTATCCATCCCCCAGCACCACCTAAAATAAGGATGACTGCCCTCAATTTAGTTATGCCTCCTGGGCTTTTTGTGCAGCAACTCTGGGTATTGGTGTTCGGAGCAAGCACCTCTGCGCTGTGTCTGCACCCTCACGTGACGCTCCTGAAAGGGATGCTCCGCGCCCATCCCGACATCCTGCTGGCTGCAACACGCGCCCTTGACCTCCTCCTGCTCGCCCCTTCCTCCACCCTCCTTTGCTGATAACAGGGAGATTCATGAAACATGCTTTCTGCTGAGATGTCGTAGGCTGCCTGCATAGTGTACGGAGCTGAGGAGAATGGTAAAGGGCTTGGGCAATACCTGGCTCTACAGAGACTGACACTACGATGAAGAGATCCTGTGGTGATTTATAATCGCTCTGTTTAGACACTAAGTCTTTCTGGTTTTGGGCCCAGGCTGAGAAACAAAGTGTCTGCATGCAAGAAGGGGAAGGAGATGTGAGACCACAGGGCCCAAATTTCATGGGTCTTCCGTGCTTGCTTTGCAATATTTTTAGTTCTTGCTCTTTCCCATTTGGCTGCCTGGGGGCTATTTCGTATCAGCCCAGTGTGGCAGTCTGGATTTGGCTGGGAGGTGTGGTGCAGACAGGGACAGAGCTGCCTGACTCCTGCCTGTGGAGTGCCCACTGCTGAGCAAGTGGCTGGTCGGATGGTGGAGAGCTGCTGTAGAGCATCATCCTCCGCAGCATCTGGCCTGCGTCAGGATACCTGGCATCAGGGTGCCTTGTGGGGGGGAAGCAGGTGAGGAAGCGGTGGTGTCGTGGGACGAGTTGGTGGGGCTGGCTTGCCGGCTTTGGCTTTTTCTGTCTTGGGACTTCGCTTGAGCAAAATCCCAGCCTGGTCTCAGTGCCTGGGTCCTTCGTATTTGATTTTTAACCTTGGGAGTGCTGGGAAGGGAGCTGACCTGGACAGGCAGGCTCAGTCCTGCAGTGTCCGAGGTGGGCTCCTTGGAGAGCAGCCCTAGGGGTTTATCTTTGCCCTGCCAGCCACATGGATTTCTGCTTCCTTCCCCACCATGGCTTTCTTGGGAAAAGAAAGCGCTGCCTGATTTAAACTCCTCTTGGGCACCTCAGGTGATGCCCTTGATTGGCAGGCTACTTTCTAATCTAGTCACTAGTGCTTGCAAGGGAAGAAGCCCTCCCAAAAGGTTGTTGTGCCTGGTGGTCCCTGACCAGCCTTGCCTCATATGTGTCCTCCCAGCAACCCTATTTTTCAGAAGAGCAAGTCCTGCAGACTGATTGCTCTCTGCTCGCTCTTGGCAGCGGGGAAAGCTGCCTGCAAGCCCAGTGCTCTGGGTCTCTGCTCTGGAGAGCTTGGAGTCAAATCTGCATTAATCGTAGGTGTGATGAGTTGTCTAGGAGAGACTGAGCTTGTCCAAGAGGCTGAGGACTGGAGGCAAGTGTCCTTCCTCAACAGGAGTTGCACTGGCAAGCCTCTCGAGGTGAATGTGAGCAATATCTGCCCCGGCCATCATGTGTGGTCCTTGCTTTCTACTGACCTAAGCAGCTGAGGAGTTTCCACTGCTTTTTTTAGCAAATGTGGTGGCAAATCTGTCACTGAGTTGTTGTGTCTAAGCTCAAGAGAATCCAGGTGAACCTTGGTTCACCTCTCTAGAGCCGGATGGGGCAGTGGGGGATATAACAGTGAGCTGAGCGGAGACATCGAGGGAACACAAGCTTGGAGTTGCATCGGTGGAGGAGACGCCCCTGAGGGGTCACCTGCGGTTGCTACCTGATTTGGTGGCAGTTGTGGTTTCTAGAAGCAGGTAGCCCGGACCTCTTGTGGATGGCTGGTTGGGCAGATGGCTGGCCAGGCTGTGGCGTGCATTTGATGAAGAGTTGGTTGGACAGTCCAGTAGGAATGCAAACCGGAGAACTGCACCTGGCGGCATCTAGCAAGGGGAATGGTTGCCAAGGCCCATACTTCTTGGCTGGCACAAAGGAATTCCTTTTCTCAGCTGTTGTATTATTATTATTATTATTATTATTTTGTGTTTTGGTAGTAGCTGTTACAGGTGGGATACCCATTGACCAGTGCTTCCACCTTGTTTCTCTGCAGAGAAGCTGTCTGGGAGTTGCCCAAGTAAGGAAATGCAGGAATTGCCTTTTGTTTGGGACCTATTAGATCAAGTACAGGGTGTTTCCTCTCACTGTTGGAGGAGCCTGACTTTGTCAGCAACCATCACAGAAATACAAGATGTTTAGATGCGCCTGGGTGATGTGCTGGTGGAGGGTTGCAGTAGAACATGCAGTCTGCAAAGGATCCATACTGGTGCTTGGAGGATTTTCTGGATATGTTGTTTTTTCCCTGAGATCGTACCTTTGGCTTGGCCACAGACCATAACTCTGCATAATGTCGGAGGGAATTTTATTTTATTCCCTCTCCCACCTCCTTACTTGCTTCTGCTGCTCGTACGTAGGATGAAAGCATCCCTGCGTGAGGATGCCTTGAACACTGTGTACTGTCAAAGTTGGAGAAATAGGAGCTCTTTGGTAGAGGCATGTTTTTGCTGTTTCTGCATTGACTGAGCCCAGGCCAGAGAGCATTGCCCTGTCCAAGGGGTAGTCCTTGCTGCAATTCTTGTGACACTTCAGCAGAATGTGTGTTTTGGGCAGCTGATAAGCAGGAGCCAGGGGCCTGCCCCTGTCCCAGGAGGACCTTGGCTTGCTGGCAGCTTCCCTTCCCCCTCTTATGGGTTCCTTGAAGAAAACATAGTGTATTGCTCTCTCAAAAGTGTTGTTCTCGTAGCTTCTTGGGGAGCCTTTATCAACAGTGTTTCTCCACACATGCTGTTCTGTGTGCTCCTCAAAAGAAAGAATCTTTCATCTGATCCTTTCAGCTACTTCAGTGAACGACTTCCTCCCAGCAATAAATAGGGTCCATCAGGAGAAGGACCTGTACTTCTAACTGGAAAGAGCTCGGCGGGTGGGAAGGCTCAGTAATCTGTTTTGGGATCTGAAACTCCAGGCCCCAGCAGCCATGTGCAATGGGCTGTGCTTGCTGGCAGAGCCACCTGAGATGGGAAGGTGAAGGCGTTCCCCCAGGGTGATGCGTGATGTGCTAAGGCACTGGGCGCCTGTTCGGGTGATGGGTGCGTGCTTTTCGCTGCCCGTTCTTTGGTATAGATGCTGTGTTGGAGCCAGGCACAGCTGTTGATGTCCCTGTGGCTATGAAAACCAAGAACCATCAGGAAAATGCTCATTTTGCTTTTTGCTTTGGCTGATGGCTGCGTTCCCCAGCTGGTCACCATGGTAGATGTTCTCTGTGCAGGTTTCCGTTTGACAGTGCTGGCCAGGGGGAGCACTGGGGTGCCACCAACTAACTCATTGCGTGGAGCTTTGTACATCTCATGAGCTTTTTTTATTCCTCACCGCTGTCCGTTAAAAGCCAATAGAGAAAGTTGTTTATGAGAGCAATACATTTAGGTAAACACTGTCTCCTTCAAAATCTTTCTCACAAGTGGTTGAATTGAGGTGGGTTCCAAGCTGGATTGATGTTTAACTTGGGATACTAAGAAAATACTTCCTCTGTTTAGCTAAAGCAAACAAATCAAGAGGAAGGACCTTTTAAATATGATGTGCACTCCAGCTGCAACCAATACTGATCTTTTTCTTCTTTTTTTTTTTTTCTTTTACAGATATATTTCCAACTGATGGCCAGTCTGGTATGTATTAATTAAAAAGGGAGCTCTTCAAACCTCCCTCTCCCATTCCTTCCCTGCACTTCTCTTTCTGCAGAGTCAGCACTAACCGGATTTAGAAGACTGGTACAGGAATATGCAACAGACATTAATAAAAAAAAAAAAAACCCTAAAACCAAACAAAACCCCAAAACAAACAAACAAGAACACAACCAAAACACCCAAAAATGCAAAACCAAAAGACCTTCTCAAAAAAAAAAAAAAGCCCAAACAAAAAAAGCCTCTCTAATATTTGGCCATTCCTGTATGGCAGTGGCACGTTTTATGTTTTCGTGTAGTGATGGCTACAACTGCTGGAAGGTTACTTTCCTCCCATATGTTGTAGCGTGGCAAATCTGGCTGCCCCGGGTGAAGGAGCTTGGGAACTTGTAGGTCTTGATCATAACACATAACTGACAACATTGACATCTCATGATGCAAATGTCACTCATAATTGCTGCTGTCATTCTGTATGTTAGTTGTATACAGCTTGATGGGTCCATGAACCTGAAGATGTATGTTTGAATTTGCAATACTCTGAAAAGATGCAGACTTCCCCCTTGGATTGTTTAGTCTGTGTGATGCTGCTGAGTATCACTGTTGATGGCAACTGAGATACACACTGTGTTGCCATCAGTGCAAGACCAATGAAAACTTCCTGGCCCCAGCAGTGTGTGCAGCCTTGCCGGGAGGGACCCTATAGAAACGGATTGGGCTCCTACGGAGCCTCAGGAGGGAGGGAAGGCTACTCTGGGTGGGGGTCCCAAATCAGAAAGGGGACGTAGTTTTTAAAAGCAGGTATCGGTGATCTCAATTCTTGCCTTTCCCAAACCGCCGAGAGCTCTTCGTCCAGGTTGATGTTGTTGAAGTGCCAAGACTGAAGGAAAAGTTTTATGTTCTACCCAGTCAGTAAGATCCTCTTGTCTCAGAGCTGTAGTGCCTTGTGGAGATGTCCTGGAGCAAAGGCACTGGGAATGGGGGTTGGTGCTTGGCTTGGCCTTGTGCAACCTCGGTCACGTCACTATGTCCACCTCCTACCTGCATCTTTGTCTTTGCATGGGATCACATTTCCCCAGTTTACGCGATAGCGCGAGGATAAATCGCTGCTGATTGTGGAGGCAGTGCGTGATCAGGATTCGGAAGTTTGGGAATCCGCTCCATTGTCTTAAAGCTGATTCCAGTAAAAATAACTCACTGGTTTTGAGGAGTCTGGTGTAACATTGGAGACAGTGTAATCTGACTTCATGAACTGAACAGACGGCTGGAAGTTGTGATGTGTATGTGTTTCCAGAGCTCTAGCCAGCTAACGAGGCCATAGTATATAATTAGATCAACTGGAGGGTTGCAGAAGATGCCTCTATAGGTGTTGAGAAGCAACCCAAGTACTAACCCAACCCATTTCTAAGTCTTTAATGATTTTCTTGCTTTCAGAACATGTATGAGAGTGAAATATTAAGACTGGTTTTGAAGGAGCAAAGGTATATTCCAGTGTGTTGAGTTTGTAAGAGGCTTTTCTCCACCCTGCTGAAGATCTGCCTTCACTGGGTGTTGGGTTTTGTCTGCCTGTGCTGCAGACTCGGAGATGTCCTTTGGCTGGCACAGCTCCATCCTCTTCTCCAGCTGGCTGGGGACATTCGCAGCTGCCTCCAGGGTGGGGCATGAGTGTGTGTCTGCAGCAGATGATAGCATTTCAGTAAGTGCATGTTACATGTCAATACTGTTGCAGAAAACATTACCTACAGAGCTTGGAGGATTTTTTACAATTTTATATTTTTAAGGAGCTTAACTGAAAGCTTAAACAGTATTCCTCTTAATGGTAGCTGCACAGGACACTGCACAGTTCTTTCTCATGCCTTCTCCAGAAAAGCCTTAAAGCTGGTGCCATGCCTTTTCTTCCCATGCACTAAGCTTATCTGGAAGCCCTTGATATCTGAAAACATAGTGAAGTGTGAACACAGCAGGCAAAGGTGGGGTAGCACCGCTGGCAGGGGGCAGCAGGCTTGCCTGGGGCATACCTGCTCCTAGCATCGGAGTTGTGCACTCCTGAGGCTGCTGGGTTTGACTCCCTCACCTCCCTTTCATTGCTGAGGTTGCTTAACAAGTTAGGTTGCTCAAGTCTGTTACTGCAAATCACCAGGACTCCCGTATCTATGTCAGTGCCTATTTTTTAAGGTTAATCTTGTAAGGCTGGGTGGGTCTGTGTGGTCCTCTTGGTGAGAAGTCCATTGTTCTTCCGCCCAAGGAAGCGGTTAGCATAGTGATGGAGGATGCTGAGTTGTGGCAACAGAGTTGGGACTTGAACGGGTGGGGAGCCTGAGCCAAAAATCAGCCATTTTGTAGGCACAGGAGCTGTAGCGTGCCCCAAAGCATGTTCCTGCTTGTTAGTGTATGGATGCTGGAGGCGTTCTGCCCTCAGCCTGGTGTCACGTGCAAGCGCTGTGGAGGTGAAAGGGCAGCAGTGTTTGTGTCCTGGTTACCTAACAGTGTTTGGAAATAAAGCTGTTCTCGGAGAGAGGCAACTGACTTTCCTTCTGTCTAGCATAGCAGTTCCTTGGTCCTCTCCTCTCCCACATCCTAGGATCTGGCAGCTGTAGGGTGCTTTTCAGAAGAAGCTACTTCAAACCTTGTGATCTGAAGTTCAGGTGGAATGCGGAGAGATTTCAACACCCTTGAGAGATGCGGTGCTGGGCTTGGCGGTGGGACGGACTCTCATACTCCCCACGTGTGCTGTTAGAGGAGGGCTGTGAGGGCACATCTCCACCTGAACCTCTGCAGATGTGTTGGCCGTGAACATCTAAACCCTCTGTGAGGCTGCTGATGCTGTCCACATCCCAGGGCTTGTTTCCACACGGGGTGGTGAAGTCCGCTGGCTGCTGTTTAAGGAAATAATTTTGTTTGCTTTAAACAGATCTCGTGCTAGTTTCGTGTGCCGTTCCTGGTTCCAGTTGGTCAGGAGGTGCCCTCCTGGTATGGTATACTGCGGCCAGTCTTCCTCAGCGGTGGAGGATCCCAGCCTTTTCGGTCTCACCTCTTAGGGGGCTGCCTCCGTGAGGTTTAAATTGCTTTTCTCTGTGCATCTGTAACACTGCTGTGCCCTGGTTGAAACGCAGAGACCAGAGCTTGATTGCAGGGTGCAGTTGTGGATGTGCTGTTGTTCAACACAGCGAGTGATGCTCTGTGGTGATCTCACTACTCCTGATTTTATAATCTTCTGCTGCACCCTGAGCTGATAATTTTGGAGAATTGAGATACCTTTCTTGAGTTATAGATGCCACTTTGAATTAAAAGCTATGAAGTTTTCCATAAAGAGATGTGGGTGATGCTCCCACTGCAAGGAAGTGGTTTTTAATCCTTTACAAAAAGAGGAGGAGAGATGGATCATTAAATTAGGAGAGAAAGTGCTGTGTTGCACTCTTTTGTAGCTGGGTATTCCCAACTCCTTTGGGAAGGCTCACTCTGATTAGGATGTTTTTACTCTTTTATGCTGTGTATTGACAGGGAGGCAGCCACCTGTGGTACTTGTAGCAACCTGGATTGGAGAGAGGGGTTGATGCAGCAGGATCCACATGACTGTGCACCCAGGAAGGAAGTTGGCAGCATTTGTTATGTCAAAGTTATTTAGAAAAATCTTGAATTTCACTGTGTCTGGCTTAAGGTGGGGGGCGTAAGTAAGGATGTTTCTTGTGCTTGGAGAGCGTGCCCTGAAATCAGCTCGGCCAAAGTACAGTAATCCTTAAGTAGCAAAAAAGGAGCCTTTCTGCCTGCTCTCAGATTGAAAGGATATTTGGCTGCCTTGTTGTTGTCATGGTTTTAATGCTCTGGATTCGCCAATGGGAGAAAGCTCCCATATCTGTGCTTAGTTCAGTCCAGGTGGTTACGGGACTATAGGATTTCTTTAGCTCATTTCTGAAGACACCCTGCTTAGTGGGTGACCTAGGTCTGGTCTCCCTAAATTCCTGGGAATGTTTGCTGCACCTTGTCCTGCCACCAAATTGCTATTGCTTTCCCCTGCCTCAAGAGATGGGGCTGGATTTCTGCCTGGTGGTGGCTTTGTCTTCCTTGGCCTTGCAAACTGAGCTGCTGCTCGCTCTCCTTTTGTTATGTGCAGTCAGGGAGGCAGGTTTGCAGCTGACCTGGTGCAGGCTTCGAGGCCGAGGTCTAGCGGTTGCTTTGCGAATGGCCACTGCACAGGGGATGTGCTGGTCCTGCGGAGATCCCTCTGCAGAAGTAGCCAGAGTCAGGTTCAGGAATCACAGTGTGGAGGAACTAAGAATGATGTTATTTACATTACCTCATGGTCTCCTTTCTAGAAACCCACGGTCTGGCTCTCTTCTTTGAGATGATAGGTTTTCCAGAGGCGTGTTTTGTGCAGAGTTTGCACCTTTGCCCTGTATGACCCCTCACCCCCCTCTGCTGACATGGGCAGTGAGGAGCCACATGGTCCCCTCCTAGACAGCACGAATGCGTGGAGCTGGAGGATCTCGCAGCAGGCGCTTGGCTCTCAATTCCGTCTCTTCGTTGTTAAATATTTACAGTGAGACGTACCAGATGCTTCCCAGGAAGGGTTTTGTCAGCTTGCAAGTCCCCAGATGCAGCTGCAGAAGGGGCTGACAGCCATTAAAGGGATCGCATCAGTGTGATGCCCTGGGTTCAGCAGCGACACGGTGACCTCTTCTCACTTGTGCTACGGGCACTGCTGGTTGTGCTGTCTCATCGGCTGCAGCAGGATGCGGGCAGAGAGCACCCCTCTGCTGATGACAAGAGATTAATGATGTCTGGTCCTCGTTTTTTTTTTTTTTTTTTTCCTTCCCTTTCCTTTGAAGCTCTTCCACTGCGGTGGGAGGGGGAGCGGGTGATGCTCTTGGCTTTTGTTGCTGCACACCTTTTTTCTGGGACCCTCTCTCCGCGGTGGTGGCACGCGTGTGTGACCGCTGCACAGCTGCCTTTGTTCCTGCTCCGTTCACAGCATGGCCATGTCTGTCTCGTTCGCCCAGCCGCCCTGCAGAGAGAGATGGGTGGGCTCTCGGGGAGCACCACCTCTGAGCATTGCCAACCCTGGGCGTGCAGAGGCCGGCAGCCAGAGCGTCGCTGCTGAATGCCGACCCTGCACTGGTCACACTGGTCAGGTTCCCAGCGAGTCTCCCGTTTTCAAGATAAGGTCCAGGACCTTGGGTTGGGCCCTGTTTGTTGCTCACGGTGCTTATCAGCTTTCGCTGCTGACAAGGTGACCTGCTGCGCAGCGCTGAGGATGGGGAGGGAAGGTCCCCCTGGCCCGAGCTGCTCACTGGTCTGGTCTGGCCCCCCAGGACAGCCCGTGCATGTGGATGCACACTGGGCTCGCTCCTGTGCCGGGTGTCCCCATCTCGCTGTTACAACTCCTGGCTGGATGAGGGGCTTCCCAAGTACAGTGGAGGTAGGACCTCTGGAGGTGGCAGGTCAGCTCCTCCAAGGGGGGCCAGGGAAGGGCGGGCTCGCTAGGTCATCGTTTTTCCAACTAAATATAGTTGCCCGTGCTTTAATAAGGCCAGGATTTTTGAATCACGTGATTGTCTTATCCCTCCCAGCCGGCAGTCGGTCAGAGTAGGGGATCGTGTGTCTGAATGGGTAATAATTAACTGTTAACTAGCTTTTCATTAGAGCCTGGCAGAACAGGCAGAGCGGTGCAGCAGGGGTAAGCAGGAGCAGAGGAAACTGCTCCCAGTCCCTTCTGGAGGGTGGACACTCCCCCTTTAATTTGCAAATCAGTTGCCCCCAAAGGTGAGTGGGTTGGGGTTGGGGTGTGGTTTTTTGTTTGTTTTTTGGTTTTGTTTTGTTTTGGGGTTTTTTTTTGTGTTTTATAAGGAGTCGCGAGTCCTGCCATGCCTTGTGTGTCTGTCCTTGCTCTCCTGTGGTTCCCACTCATGTCACCCCTCCCTCTCCCTCACCACTGATTTTTTAGGTGATGAACTATCAGCTAGTCTCTGAGCCAGCTTGGAGGAGAGCCTGACCCTCAGGCTCCTCCATGATTTGGCCTGCCTGCATGCCCCTGGGCCCCTGCAGCCTTGCCTCAGGCGCCCTCCTCTCCCAGTGCCGAGGTGTCCTTGCTGTGTCTCACTGCCCTGAGCGGCAGCTGGATCAACTCACGCCTTTTCTCAGAGGCCCCAGCCTGCTGGTGATGGACTGACGCAGTGTTTGCCCGGGAGCACCACCAGCTTTTCCAGCCCCTCTGAACCGCTTAACCTGATGGAGAGCGTTTGCAGGTGTCCTCAGAGGCTTTTCTCTCTTCTGAGATGGCAGAGGAATTGCTGGCTAAATGCCAGCTGGAGACTTGTCTACACCAGACACGCTGGGTCAGGCACTGGTGCTGGAGGAGCCTCTCCCACAAGGGTGGCAGGGTGATGGGTGCCTTTCACCCTGCTCAGAGAGAGCAGGGTGGCTCAGCAGCTGTGGGGACCTGAGCCAGCCCAGCGCCCTGGTTTTGACAGTTTCTGGAGTCTGGTTAGCCGGGTGACCTTGGCTGCATCCCCAGTGCGATGCTTCCTGGGGTCTGGTAACCACCAGCTTTCCCAGCAGAGACCCCTTAGTTCAGGGCTTGGTTTTCCTTAGAAAACAGGTGGGGTTCCTCTGCTGTCTTGTTCTACTTGAGCCTGGCATCTTGGGGATCAGTGCAGTGCATGAGTGTGGATCATGTGTTGAAAGTTTCCTAGAAATCCTCTTTGTGGAAGAGCTTTGCTTGAAAAGGCAGTGGGAAGATGTCACTCGCCATTGAGAGAGTTAATTTGCTGCCTTTAATAGTAGCTGTCTGTGCCAGGAAGAATCCACGGTGCTCTCGCTGTTGCTGTTATGCCTGTTGGCATTTCTTAACACGCACCTTCTGGAGTGTAGCTTGGCCACAAGTTGAAGGGTTTTTGTCTTGGACTGGGAGGCTATGGGGAGGAGTGTTGTGCATTTTTGGTAAGTCCAGACCCTTCCTTCATCTGCCCTGGAAGCAAAGGTCAGACCCTGCAGATAACTTGTGTGTGCAGAGCCTGTAACAGTTACATGCATTTAAAAAGCAATTGTTTGTCAGCAATTGTTTGTCAGCTCCCTGTGACCAAGGCTGTGTTACATCTGGTGCCCGTTTGCTCTGAAGGTCTCTGTGCAGGTCTGCGCTTCCTCTAGGGTGCTCTCAGCAGAGAGACCGGCTCTGCAAGTGTCTTGAGCTGCTTTATGTCCCCCTGCTTCAGGGCTGTTTTGGGATTATCAGCCGAGGGATGCGAGGGCTTGCAGAGCTGGGAATATAACTGAGGTGCCCATGCTCCCAGCCTATGACGGCGCTGCCCTGGCACACTGTATTGAACCTGCCTGTGCCCCTGGCCTCTCTGCCTGCACTTTTCCAGGGCAAACTCCCGAGCTCTCGGAGCCTGCCTAGGACACCCAGGTGGGAGTGTTCTCATACTCTCTGCGGAGCTGTCAGATGCCCTTTTTGAAGTTATTTTTAGTGAGTGATCTTTGCAGCAGTTGCAGAGAAGTGTAGGCAGCTCCCTGCTTCCTTTGCTGTTACGGTAGAGCTTGTAAGGTGGAGCTGTCTGCCGAGGAGCTGCAGAAAATTGCTTGGAAGGCTTTGAGCCATGGTGCCTGCAGCTTGTCTCTTGCTCCTGCTGAACAAGCTTCCCACATGCTTTACAAGCCTGAATCCTGCTCAGCCACACAGCTTAAGAATCCGGTCTTCTGCTTGGTCCTGACCTTGCCCATTGTACAGCAGTTTTTGCTGCATGTGTGAGAAACTTCTGATATTGCAGAGGTGTTGCAAATATTCCTCTTACTTTTGTAGACAAGGCCAGGCGCTGTGCTGCCAGCTGAGGGCTGCAAGATCGTGTGCTGCAAGTGGTGGGGCCAACTGTGGTTCTCCGCAGTCCCCAGGAGCAGTTGGAAGCCCCTGTTGTGGAGACACCAACTCCTTTATGCTGGAAGATGTCCTTGTGATAGTGTCTCATTTAAAGCTGTTGGAAGATCACCATCCCAGTGCTCCCTTGATTTCCCCCTCCATGCATGCACCTCCAGCTACAACTGTGATTTGGTGGGAGGTAGAGTCGTGAAACGTTGCAAACCTAGAGGAGGTGCAGTCTGCGTGCCCAGTTTGCCCTGACCCTTGCTGGTTTTGTGTACCTTATGATGTCTTCAGCAGAACATGAGTGTGCCAAGCAGTCAGTGCTGTAAATCCCAGGCTTTTCCACTTGTGCATGGAGCTGTGGAGGCAAGCGTTTCCCACCTCAGTCAGGCATTAGCTCTGACACGTGGCTGAGGCTGGTGCTGGGAGCAGCTCCTTGGGAGGCAAGCAGAGGTGGAAGCTGCTACTTGGTCTCTGGGGGTATCTGCACCTTCCTCTGCACAGAGTGCTACCAGATTGCTCCCTGGGGAGACCAAGGTCCCGTCTGCTCCCGTGTGCTGAGCATTCCCTTCTGCCTGTGCTTCCCCGCCCCATTACAGTAAGGGTGTGTTGCCCATCACTGCCATCTTGCTGATGAAGAAACGGGTGCAGCAACCCTGGGTGGTTGGCAGAAAGCATTTCCCTGTCCCTCAGGGCTTTCTCTGCCTGTAAATTCAGGGGGGCTCTCTGTGGGACAGACTCTCAACAAGAAAAACCTTCAGCACTGTCTGCAGCTGGCAGGCTGCTGGTGGGAGGGGGAAGGCTGTTGTCAGCCTGCGACGCATTTGGCCTGCAGGACTGATCCTGCAAATGTCTCTGGAGAAGGCGTGGTGTTGGTGGGCACGAAGCTTACTAGCTGTGTCCTCTGATGGCTCAGTCAGGCTCAAACTCCAAGTTGGGGAACTTGAGTGCGTGGGCAGCGATGGGTGCCACAGGAGAGCCTCTGAATCAGTGTCCTGTTCCTGCTGCTGTGTGGATCAGGCCACCCTGGGAGAGAGTTTGCTTGAGACCCGGAGGAAGGACAGAGGCAGGGTTGGTGCCCTGAGTTTTCCACATTGGCAAGGTGGAGACACACCTTCGTGCATTTGTTCTCTGTTGGCTCCCTAGGTCTCCTTTAGGACCAGCAAGAGGATTCTTGTAGCCACAGTGGGGTCCTGGCAGGCTTGGCTGTGGCTAGCTGCCTGCTAGGTCTCTCTTTCTTATGGGAATTGCCTTGCAGGTCAGTGCTGTCCCACCACATCTGTCCTGTGCATCGTACCCCAGGAGGGACTCTCTTGCCCTCCTGTAAAGACACTGAAGGAGCTAGCTACCTCTGGGGGAAACAGCTAATCCCTGGACTGATTTCTGGTGCCTGGACAATGAGTGTGTATGTACAAATAGCATGAGTGAGTAGTAGTCCTCTTAGGTGTAAGCTGTCTAATGGTTTCTATCTTTACTCTTCTCAGAAGTTGTCATACCTGGGTGTCCTTTAGTTTCTCAGGAGGTTAATGCAATACCTTTTCCTTGCCATGTCATTTTGGCTGGGTTGCTATTCCCCCTCTCACTTGCAACCTGCCCAGACCTCCCAGCCTGCTCAGGGCTCAGCTCACCCTTGCCCAAGCTTCACTTGCTCTTCCTCACCTGGAGACCTTGAAGAAGCATTGCTGGCGCGGCTGTCCCCTAGCACTGGCTGTGGGCTGCAGACCTCGAGTGTGCCAGGAGCATCCCACGGAGTTCAGGGAGAAGGAAGGATTGTTTGGAGACTGTCGAGTGGTGAAGTTGATGCCGGTCGACTGCTGGGCACGTGGCTGGCTGTCCTGCATGGCACCCTCAGGCTCCTGCCAGGGCTTTGGGGAAACTGGGGATACCAGTTTGGCTCTTCCAGCCCCAGCGTGACCTGCGACACGGAGCATACGCCCCGCCTCGGCCTCTCCAGTGCAAAGTCTGTGCTCTTGGCTTCAAAACCACCTTCATCAGCAGTTTCTCCTAGGTGCCAGGCTGTGGGTTGGAGCTGCTCAGGGGCAGGCCAGCTCCTTTCTGTTGACTTGACTGCCAGGGAAGGAGGGGGTGTGCTGTGTCAGGGACAGAGTGCATGCCGGAGCTGAGGACTCTGCCTTCCTGCTGCGAGCCTGGGCTGCCATCTGAGGCTGTCCCGGCTGATGCTGGCGTGCTCTGATCCCTTGTCCACGTTACACATGAGTGGGACACCAGGAGCAGGCTCTACAGCTTTCTTGCTAGAGGTGCGGGTATTTCTGCTGTATAACACCAGGTCCCTGCCCAGCCCTGCAGATTTATTCCACCTCTTCTTTTGCCTTCTCTCAAAATCAATTACAAGCTGCGCTGGATGTAAGAAAAGGCAGGGAACCAGGCCATCGGGCATTGGGTTTGATTTCCCCAGGTAAGGTAGGAAACATGTCTCCTAGGCTGAGCACAGTGATCCTACGGCACATGTTCCTCTCAGGGGGGCACATTTAGCTGTGGAGCTGCTGTCGCCCTGGCTGTCTGGTCTTTGTGCACTGGCCCTTCTCCTTCCAGGTGCGAGGTGTTTGCTCACCTGGGCACCCCTGCGAGCTTCCTGCCTCAAGGGTTGCTGTGCCACAGCCAGCTGCGGGCTGGAAGGAAAGCACAAGGTGCTGGCACAGTCTTGCCCTTCTTGGTGCTCACTGTGTGCGTCAGGGAGCAAGCATCAAAAGGCAGTGAATGCTTTGGCTGTGCCTTGGCCATGGGAGGGGTTTGCAATACTGGCATCAGGGCCACGGTGCTCCCACCTGTGCCTTGTCCCCTCAGTTGTTAAGAAATAACCTCCTTTTGGCTGGGCAACCCCACGGGCAAATGATCTGGTTCTGGCTGCAGGCAGCAGATCAAAACTTGAGACCTGCTCTTCTGTTCCTGGCTGTGCCAGCATCTGGTCTGTGGCTGCAGGCAAAGCTGCTCCTTCCTTCCCTGCCTGCTGTCCCCGTGCCAGTCTCACACCAGTAAAGCCCTGGCTCCCGCTGCAGCTGTTTTGTCTGTCCCCTCACATGGAGGGGCCCTGTTTCTTGCGGGGGGGGGGTGTGTATGTGTGTGTCAGGTGGTGCTGGTACAACTGAAAATTACTTACTGCCACCAAGTAAATGCAAAAGGAGGTTTGTGAAATGCTGGGAGGTCTGAGACATCTTTCTGCAGTTTTTAAGGGCTCTGTTATCAACCAGGGCAATGTCTAGTATCCCTCAGTAGCGGTGCTTGTCCGAGCTCCTGTGGCAGGGCGGAGAGCAACACCCACCTGCTCTCTATTTCCCAGGTTGATGAAGTGACAAAGGGCAGTGGGGTTTTCCTGTAATGGGGTTTGCCAGGGGGTCTTTTCAGCTATGCGCCACAAGATGTGTTGGTGTCCTTGTATGAAGGTTTTCTTCTGAAGCCTGAGCACCTGGATTAGCCTAAATGTGTTTTGGGTGGGTTGGGTTTGGTTTTTTAAACACTTGCATTTGCTAGAGTCTCTACAAGGGAACATGAAGAGCAGTTTTGGGTTTGATGTCCAGGAGCCTGACTACAGAATCGCTGATGGGTTGGAGCTGGTGCCCTTGCTTAGGCTGGCATGCCCTGGAGGGTGCGAGGCATGCACAGCTTCTGCTTGCCATGGCTCTTGCTCTGCCGATGCTGTGTCTGTCTGTCTATCCGCCAGCACAGTCACACCCCCTTGGTCTGCTGCCTTGGTCTCGCCGTGACTTGCAGATCTTGACTCTGTCCATGCTGGCGAGAGCCGCCTGCAGCTCCCGCTCCTCCTGCCTTGGTCTGAGCAGTCTCCACCATGACTTGCAGATCTCAACTCCATCCACGCTGGCAAGAGCTGCCTGCAGCCCCCGCCGTGGCGCTTGCCTGGCTGCACTCCCTTGAGCAGCCTCCCCGGCAGGCTGCAGCTTCACTTTGCTTTGTGTTTTGTCTTCCGCAACGCTCTGCAAATGCTAATTAGTCTTCTCAGCACCTCAGCTAGATAAGGGATCCCTGTTCCTATCTTGCAGATAAGGAAAGCAGCAGAACTTGTTTCAAACAACCTCCTCCCTCCCCCACAAAGATGATGGAGCTCGTGGCACCCACGCCTGCAGCCTGTGCCCCTGCATCCTCTTTCACTAGAGGTTGTGAGGGGGCCTGTCTTTGACCGGTCCCCAAAAAAGCACAAGAACACTTATGGCCATGAGGCTCCTGAGCTGAAACAGTTGGAGGAAAGGGCTGGATGCCATTGCCACGAGCCCCGGGGCTGCAGTGCAGTGGGAGCAGGCACCCCGGTGAGATGCAGCAAGAGGGAGCCCTGCTCTCCCCCAGCCAGAGAGATCTGTGCCTAATCAGGCTGTAGAGCAAGTTCAGTTATTTTTTTTCTGCGGTGCCAGGCATGTCGGTGCTATCGGAGCAGGCAGGGGTTCTCCGTACCTGTGGAGAACCGGGCTGGTTGTGGGTTTGTGCTGTAGCACTTGGTGCTTTTTGAAGCTATATTTGGTTAGTGACATCTGTGGGTGTTGAGTGGAGAATTTTAGGGACTGTTTTGAAAGCGCTTGCTCTTCCTACGCTAGCAGGAACGTTTAAAAGCCCTGTGGCAAGCTTTGTGCTCTGGAACTGGGATTCTCAATGAGGTGCATGTGGAATAGAGGAGGGACTTGTGGGACTGCTGCAGCTCATGGGGGGAGGCAGTGCAGGTAGGCTGGGGAGATCCTGGGGGGAAAGGGGAGAATTTGGGGATCCAGCTGAGAGCTTGGGCTCTCCCAGGGGTGAAATCCCCATGCAGAAGCCTCGGGGAAGGGAACCGAGGAAGGGGAGCGCGCACATTGCTCCGTCATGCCATGTCTGACTCTGCCTTACTGACACTTCAAAGCCTCCAGCTCTGAACAAGGCTGGGCCAGCAGGATGAATCACAGGTTTCGGAAGGGGACCGGTTTTGATCATCTAGGCAAAGTTGTCCTGCCTTACGCAGGAGATCAAAGCCAACTTTGAGTGGAGCTGGGTAGGCTATTCAGGGTGTTTCCTGGGGCGTCCCCAGATAGCCTCTGCCATGCCTTGGGGCTCTTCTCTTCACCTCCCTCCCACCCTCGCCCCCCACTGCAGTCTGAGGTGCTTTTCTTTAAACAACGCCAGTGGAGTTGGCAGAAATGCTTGCTCCTGCCAGGTGTGTGGCACCTGGCACGGGCTGCCCCTCGAGGCAGGGGCCGGTGGGCTCTCCTCTCCCTGTTGAGCACTGCTGTCGTGGAGAAGACCCTCGTCTGTGGTCCTCACGGGGCTGGCTTGTGTTAGGCAGCGGTGTGCTGCTCTGTTGGACTCTGCATCCCCTGTTGTGAGCCTGCTCCTGATCCGGAGACCTTGCAGCCAAACCTAGGAGGCAGAAAACAAGTAGAATTTCTTTTCCTGCTTGTAAGGAGGTGGTGTGTGAGCAGGGGAGCCAAGACAGGTCATGGTGGGGCTGAGGTCTTGACTTGCTGCAGGTCTTGTGTGAGGTCCATGGTGGTGTGAACCCCAACAGTTGCACTCTGATACCTTAAAACACCCCAGAGGCACTCAGGTGCCTAAATACTTTTGGCTGTAGCAGGATTTAGGCACTTCCCAGATCTGGCTCCTCTCTGTATGGTCCCTCTTGTGAACTTGCCACCCAGTGCTGGGATGCACTGGAGATCAAAGCACAAAACGAGCAGTGTCCGTGTGCTGCAGGCTTGCGCATCCCTCTCGCAGAGCCCTCCTCTGCTCCCTGGGGAGGGCCAGCCACATTGGCGTGGTGATGGGCCTTGCCTGTTCAAGGGCATGTTTGTTTTACTGTGTATAACAGCAGATCAATTTCTGCGTGGTGCTTCACAGAGTGAGCCGAACTCCTCGCCACCCCTCCTCCCTGGCTGGTAAGGCCAAGTGGGGACAGCAGACCTAAGTCAGAGAGTGCCTTCCTGCAGTGGGACAGGGTTAAAGGTCCATTTCTTGGACACCTGGATTGATCAGGAGTCTTCTGATCTTGATGGGGCCCTTCTGAGACCCACATCAGAAGCTGGCTCTGTTTTCTGTTCACCTTTTCCTCTTAGCTCTCCTTTTGTGAAGGGGGAGCTGGCTTGCTTCCCACCTCCCTCCTAAAGCTAACACTTGAACAACCCTCTGCTGTGTTTTAACAGTTTTGTTCTCCTCCTCTTGCAGAACATACAACTCCTGCGAAAGTGGTGAGGGCTGCCAACCCAAGACAGCGGAAAGGAAGCAAGGTAAGGCCTGCTGCCGCCCTCGCTGGCCTTCAGCTTCTGGTGCAGTTGTTAGCAATCCATGGAAATACTGAGGGTCTGTTAAGCAGACCGGTTCCTTTGCAAGCCTGGTTGTGGAGGGGTTGACGTGCTGGCCTGGCTGCTTTCAAGTGCATGGAGAAGAACATCCTGATTCTCTGTCTCCTCCTCTTCAGCATTTTAGTGGTCTTGCATGCTGCCTGGAGTGGTTTTCTGCCCAGCTAGGCTAGGGGAGACCTTCTCACCTCCACTCTTGCAGGGAGGCACTTGGAGCACAGTGCTGAATGTGGAAGGCCTCTCCCCCAACCCCAAGGACACCCCAAATCCCTTGTGTGCTTAGCCAGTGTCCTGCTTTGCAGTGCAGACAGCGTGGTGGTGTGATAGAGCACTCTGTCCGCAGGTCCTTTCGTCCCTGTGCAATCTGTTCTTTGCTGGCACGTGGAGAGCCAGGGTAATTGATTTCAAACAAAGAGACTTCTTTGGAGGAACCAGGGCAATCTGTTCCAGGGGAATCAACATATGATGGAAGGACAGTTGCTTCTGAGGATGTTGCATGCAGCTGGGGCACAGCTAGGGACGTTGGTTGTTGGTGCTGGCTCCCAGCAGCCAGTGAAGACACATCTGAAACTTGGTGTGACTTTCCTTATCTGTTCCATCTCAGGGAGAGGAGGGCGCTGGGGATGGAAAGTGCTCCTGTCTGTGAAATGGGCATGGCCCTGCACTGGAAGTGGTTTTCTCAGGAAACCTGCCTCCTGGGGAGAGAAGCATGGCACCTGAACGTAGAGACATGATCTGATGAGGGACTCGGTGACTCCAAATTAATTTAGAAATAACCCCACAGGGGCAAGGAGGAGTTTCTGTGCCCAGATAATCTTAAACTTAGTGCCCAGCTATGATTCATCGTGTACCTGGGCAACTGTTTGGGTCCTTTCCTCTCTGTCCTGCAGGTCCTCTCTGAAACCTGGGAGAGGTAGAAATGGTTGTAGTGGCCAGGTCACTTATTCAGCAGAGAAGTGACTGGTGGTCCCCCATGTGGCCATGGGGTGTCTGGAACGAGGGAGCTCCCATCACCATCAGATACTTGCTTGAATTTTCCCACCAATTCTACTACATGATTCCTTTGCTTTGTTGTTGCCAGCACTTGGTTGCAGTCGGGCACATAAGTGAAGCCATGCCTGGCTGTAACCTGCCACTAGGTGGAGGCAGCTTCTTTAATGTGATGTGGTTGCTTCAGGTGGGTTTAGGATGCTGAAAGCTGTGTGCTTTCCCTGTCCAAGGGACAGTGCCTGTGATGAGTGAGTTACCTTGCGTGGCTTGATGCCAAATGCTGCTGCTGAGGCAAAAAGTTTGGTGGGAGCTGGGAGGCTGGTAGCTTACGGGGCTGGTGGCAGCCTTGTTACAATCCCTGATAGACATAAACTTGTCTGCAGTTATGTGAGATTAATTTGGGGGCCCTGCTTAGATGGGGAGAGGGGCTGTGTATATGCCACTTGGGTGCCACCCTTGAACTTGCCAGGGACAGTCATCTGCAGGACAGTGGTGGCTGGAATGGCTTCTGGCTGCTGATGCAGGGAACAGCACCCGCAGCTTGTGCGCTAATGAGACCTTTCTCTTTGGATACAAGGTTGGTGACTTCGGTGATGCCACAAATTGGCCAACACCTGGAGAAATAGCCCACAAGAGCGTTCAGGTGAGAACACAAAATCGCTCCGGTGAGCAGGATAAGGCCCTTGCAGACCTCCCCATCCCTCTGTGGTGCTGGGAGCGCTGGCTGAGCCAGGCCATTTGGGATCCTGAGTGTCAGCGCAGAGTCAGCCAGGAATAGTGTGCAGGGTGCAGGGGATTTCCTTTTAGGGCTGCCCCGCGCATCGGCCTCCCTCCCTTGGTGCTATTCTGGGAGCCTGGAGCCCAGTCTAAACCCCTGGGCTGGGTGAAGCAGGTAGGGCAGCTCCCAGACCTGCTCTCCTCAGGGCTGCTCATTGCAAAGAGGAGCCAGGGCAAAAGCCAAGACTTCCACAGGAGAAACTGAAAATGTGCATGTGAACGGGCTAGTGTGCCCGAAGGGCACGGCCTTCCTTTCCTGCTGCAGGCGTGGGTGTTGTTGAAACCTTTCTATTTTTGGATGCTGCTTTGCCAGCTCCTGGCTGTCTGTCAGGACATGAGGGTCACTCACCCTTTTGCCATGGGGGCGGTCTGGTCCCTTGTAGGACGCGTCCATCCAGGAGCACCCTGACAGTCCGTCTCGGTAGCTTCTGTGCCTGGGGCTTGTGTCTCAGCTCGAGCACTTCTCAGCATCTGTAGAGCCCCTTGCCCTGCTAAGACATAAGCCCTTCCCCAGGAACAGTACAGCTCTGGGAGGCACAGAGCAGCGATGCTCCTAGCCTAGGGCAAGGTCCTCCTGTTCCTGCTCCTGCCGGGACAGCTGGGGTCTGCCTCCAGCTCTTCATTTCTCCCATCTCTCACATCTTACCTGCACTGGTGTGTCTCTAGCAGCCGCACAAAGCACCGTCCCTCCGGAAACTGCCTGTCAAGAAAGACATGAAAGAGCAGGAGAAAGGCGATGGGAGCGACGGCAAAGAGAGCCTGAAAACCAAATCAGATGAATCTGGGGAGGAGAAGAATGGTGACGATGATAACCAGAAGTCAGCCCAGAAGAAGAAAGGTAAGGCAGGACCTGGCAGGGACGGTGCCCCAGGCTCAGCCTGTCGCCCGCTCTGTGATCCGCAGCCAGGTATATCATCCACCGCTTTCCCTGGGGGCCTTGCTGCAGGACATGGTCCCAGTGCAGGGACAGCCACAGTGAAAAGGTGTTTGCAGGCTTCAATGGGACAAAGTGTCATTTTGGTGGGAGGAGGTGGAGCAGGGCCCAAGTAGGGGTTTCTGTGTGTCTGTCCGGGGAGCATGGCAGTAGTCTGCCCTCTCATGCGTGCTCCGTGGTGGCACAGAAAAGCCCCTGACTGTGGGTTGCATCAGCCGTGGTTGACATGTGGACCTGAGCCTTGGCGGGCAGAAAGGGGCAGAGGGAAGGACAAATGCCGTGAAGCAACAACGGGGTTCTGTGTCATGTCCCTCCATGCCTGAGGGTCTTGGTCGGAGCCTTTCTGCATCCAGTGAGGCCTGGAGGGGGATGTCTGAGGGCGGGATTCATCCAAAAGGCCCCCCTGCTTTCTCTCTTCCATCTATAGGGGCGGTGTGGCAAGAGGGAGCTGCGGTGGGGGAAGCAGGTGCTCTCTGAACCTGTGTCACACCCAAACCCTGTCCTTTTGCAGGCAACAAACACAAGTGGGTCCCTTTGCAGATAGACATGAAGTCAGAGGTGCCTAGGGACAAAACGGCCTCTCGGAACAACCGGCAAAATGAGCAGCACAGGCACCCCTCCAACAACCGCAGCGAGCTGAAAGGTGGGGGCTCGGGCTGGGGACCCGCTCTCTCTGCCCCCCAGCTGTGGGGCAGAGTGAGCCCTGATGCCCACCCATGGCATGGGGCGGTGGGGATGCTTCCTGTGTTCAAAGGGTTCTGGGGGCAGTCAGCTTGCTCCAGGGAAGTGCCTTCACCCTGTAACACTTCTCCTCCTGCCTCCTTCCCCGTCTGCCGCAGGCTGGCACCCGGACAACAAGCATGAGCGCAGCTGGCAGGACCACGATGAAACCTCCAGCGTGAAGAGTGAGGGAGGAGCCGTGCGAGGGACCTTCCGGGGCCGAGGCCGGGGCCGTGGCAGGGGCCGAGGCCGCGGCAGAGGAGGTGATGACTGCATGTGTGGTCTTGTGACATGAAAAGAGCATGTGCCGAAGTGTGCAGGGCTCTGTGTGTGTGTGTGAGACCTGTGTGGGCTGGGGAGGGCTGGGTGCTGTAGAGATACAGGGAAGTACTGTGGCAGGTAATCCCTGCTGATAAGTTGAGCTGCTTTTATTAAAAGCAAATTATTCTTCTTAGTATTTTAATAAAGGCAAATGTCTTTCCCCGCTACTCAGGCCAAGCTCTTCCACTTGTTTTCTGTCCCTTGCATTGCATTACCTCTGTGTGCAGGAGTTGAAGCATGCTGATACTCTGCATAGTCTTGATGTCATATTGAGAGCCAAGGAGGAGTCTTGGCTTGGATGGGGAAGAGCACCTGCATTGGCATTTGGCAGGGCAGTGTCCGTGCTGACCCTGACACAGCTTCAGTGCAGGGCCTTCATGTGTCACCTGGGCTGCCCAGTTGCTCCTGAGTAAGATGGCTCCTGGCCTCTTTTTGGCTTGGTCTGTTGAGGCTTCACTGGGATCCGTTCTGTGGCAAAGGCTGAGATGAGGGATGTGGGTCTGCGATGCCCCATTGTGAGCTGCCGTGAGGGCCCCGGGAACAGTTCAGAGGGAGCTGTTTGTGCAGGAGTCCAGCCCCATCTGGCAGCACAGACTGTCTAGCACATCCCAGGAGCCCTGTGCTGACCTTTACTGGTGTCTCACAGGGCACTTTGACTACCAGTATGGGTACCGGAAATTCGAGGGCTCGGATGGCTCCCGCACCCAGAAGTACGCTAGCAACATCACTTACTACTTTGACAACATCAGCAGCGCTGAGCTCTACAGCGTGGACCAGGAACTGCTCAAGGACTACATCAAGCGGCAGATGTAAGCACCACCTCTTCTTGTCTGAGTGTTGGTCGGTGGTGGGATGTTCACAGATGCACTCTCTAGAGACTGCATAGCTAATCCCGTGGGTGAGGTTAGAGCCGAGGTGTGTTGACTCTGTGCCATGCAGCTGACAGCACCAGCTTGCCCCAAGTCTGGGCTCCCCAGACTGTCTCTTTTCAGCCTTGCAGTAGCAGAAGTGTGTGGGGGGAGGTGTTTCCTTGGGGGTGCCCAGAGGAAGGTGGCTTGGAGCTGCCTCTCACTGATGTGCTGTCCATACAGAGAATATTACTTCAGCGTGGACAACCTGGAGCGAGACTTCTTCCTCCGTCGCAAGATGGACTCAGATGGCTTCCTTCCCATCACTCTGATCGCCAGCTTCCACCGGGTGCAGGCGCTGACCACTGACATCAGCCTCATCATCAAGGTGAGAGCAAGGAAAGAGGAACTTTTCTTTTTGTTCTACTTCTTGCTACCCCTGTCTGAGGCCTGTTTTCTAGATGGGCTATGGGTGAGGTGCCTTCCCTTGTCCCTGACTTGCTCTTTCCTCCTCTTGGTCCTCCTAGGGAGGAAGGGCTGGGGCTGTGCTACTCAGCGTGCCAAGGCAGGGCCCTAAGTTAACCGGGTATCACTTGGTTCCAGGCTCTGAAGGACAGCAAGGTGGTGGAAATCGTGGATGAGAAGATCAGGAGAAAAGAGCAGCCAGAAAAATGGGCTCTGCCTGGCCCTCCTATGGCGGACTACACACAGACAGACTTCTCACAGTTCATCAACTGCCCTGAGTTTGTACCCCGGCAAAGCTTCCAGAAAGAGACAGGTGAGCACTGGGGGAATGTGGAAGGAGGTGTGGGATGCAGTGCTGCTACTGCAGCAGAACTGAGACCCTGAGAGTCAGGAGTGTTCCCCAGGGCAGAGCTTTCTGCTTGGTGATGGGAGCTGGTATGGGCTCTGCCCTCAGACCTCCAGAGTCCTGCTGCCTCTGTACATGGGGAAATATGAAGGAGACTGAGTCTGTGGCTTTTCTTCTGCGGGGTCTGAAGGGATTCAGAGAGGATCAGTCCTGCTGGAAGTCTATTGGCTGTGCCTGGAAATACTCTGCCACTGCTGAGCAGAGTAGAGGATGCTCGTGAACCCAACCTTTCCTCAGTGGGTGAGGAGATACTGAGCACAAATGGGGCAGCAGGTATGGAGCTGTCAACTGAGTGCTGGGGAAGGGTCTGCTGTCCTTTGTGGGCTGCCCCCTGCTCTTGTCACCCCATCCCATGGGCCTGAGAGGCCCAGTGGAGGATCATCTTGGTGCTGTCGTAAGAGTTAGTTTTGGCAGGAGAAGATCTGTTCCCACTGGCTTCAGGCTGTCTTGGCAAGGTTTCCCTGAGAGTAACAGTCACCACCTGTGTTAGGGCTCTGTGTGTCTCGGATACTGTCACCTGCAGAGCTCTGTGGCCACCACCGGCATCACAGCCTTAACTGGACACTTCCCTGCCCACCCCCAAACTTGTGGGCAGTGTGCTGGGGATGCCAGTTAGTCCTGCAAGTTGTGCCATGCTGCCAAAATAACTCCCTCTTTGGTCAGGTGCTTTAAGTACAGAACACCTTCCCTTCCTCCCTCCCTCTAAAGCACCTTGTGGCTCTTTGTTGGCTCTAGAGTCTGCTCCTGGCTCCCCGCGTCCCGCCAGCCCGGTCCCCACCAAAACAGAGGAGGTCAGTAACCTGAAGACGATGCCTAAGGGCCTGTCCGCAAGTCTGCCAGACCTGGATTCAGAGACATGGATTGAAGTGAAGAAGAGACCTCGGCCATCCCCAGCCAGGCCTAAGGTAGGTGGTGATGTAGGAGCTGTTGGGATGGGGATTTCCTGATTGTCTGGGTGACTTGAATCATAAATAGGCAGGTTTCCGATCAAATAAGATCAGTTGGTAATGGGAGTGATGTCCTAGTCTCTCTTGGCCCCATCTGACCCCCTTTGGAGCCTGTTCTCAGTGGTATAAACAAGTTTTTCTCCCCAGATGGGCAGCTTCTGGCTGCGGTAAGGAAACATGGGGCAATAATTGGCACTCCAAGCAGTAGGCTTGTGCCGCTATGCAGTATTTACCCCGTGTCACCCTTGTGCCCCTACATGTAGAAACCAGAGGAGTCAAAGACACCGCAGCAGCAGAAGCAGAAAGACCAAGATGAACCTGAGGAGCTAGACTTCCTCTTTGATGAGGAGATGGAGCAGATGGACGGCCGCAAGAACACCTTCACTGACTGGTCAGATGAGGATTCAGATTATGAGATCGACGATCGGGACGTGAACAAGATACTCATTGTGACACAGACGCCTCCTTACCTGCGCCGGCATCCTGGTGGGGACCGGACTGGCAACCACACATCCAGGGCTAAAATGAGCTCAGAGCTGGCCAAGGTGATCAACGATGGGCTGTACTACTATGAGCAGGACCTGTGGACAGAGCAGTTTGAGCCAGAGTATTCGCAGATCAAGGTGAGAGCAACTGATCTGAGGGAGTGCATGTGGGTGCGGGGCTCCTCGCGAGGAGCTTCGTGTGCAGCAGACTGGCTGCCTTGGTGTGGGGTGGAAAGGGCGGTACAGTGGGTTACAGCACACTCGTGGGGTAGAGCTAAGCCAAGATGAGTCCTCTTGTAGAGCTCAGGATTCGATTTGAAGATTTGGACTTGATGATCTTAGAGGTCTTTTCCAACCTTAATGATTCTATGATTCCTGACTCTCAGTGTCATGCTCTGCTGTGTCGGGGATAAACACAGCTCTGTAACATGGTGTAAGGCTGCAGCCAGGTAAACAAAGTGCCGGTAACAAGGTGGCCTGGAACCTGGGGTCCATTGCTCTGCTGTCTGCCAGGGTCTTGGCAGGCAGTGCCAGATCTATGGAGGGAACTGGGTGTCCGTAGTGCCCAGTGCTCCATGGCATGGTCCCTTGGAGACTGCACTTACTGGGGATGGGTTCATTGATGGCTGGGCTGCACTTGGTCTCTGCTCTTGTCTGCTTTCCTGCCAGTTTGCATAGACTTGGGCTTTTCACAGAAAGCCTATCTGCTGCTTTGAAACATTTGAGTCCCAGCTTGGTGGCTCTCATGGTCAGGGACTTGCCTAGGCTTGTTCGGCAGTTGAAGTTACTTTGGCTGCAAGGTGGGATGGCCCATGGGAGCTACCAGCTGGGCTCAGCGTTCCTATGTCTGGTACGTGGCACATAGCTGAAGCAGTGCTGCTCTTTGAGGTGGCAGAAGCTGAGGGTATGGGGAGAGCAGGTGACAGACGGGCAGTGTGTGCTGGGTGTTTGGATCCTTCAAATACATGGAAGCGTTGTACCCCACTGCCAGTGTGGCAATGAGGATGCAGGGAGAGGAGGCTCTAGGGACACAAGAAGGTGATGGGGGCGGCAGGGTCCTGCCAAGCTTGCCTTGAACCTTGCTGCACCAGTGCTGACACAGGTTGGTAAAAGTCTGAAAGAAGCAAGCGATGGTTAGTAGAGCTGCCTTGTAGGATTCCTGAAAGCTTGGGAGCAGCAGGTGGCTCAGATCTGGCTCATGCAGGGCCCTGTGTTCTGTCTGCTGCATCTCCCCTTCCTACCTTCATACAGCACATCGCCCTTCGAGGCACTGAGGCCTTGTGGCTGCAGTTGGTGCCCAGCATTGTGGCTGTTGCACAAGCAGAGCGGTGGCCATGATGAGTTGATGGGATGAGGGCAGAAGAGGGCAATTGGTTGCTTCATCGTCTTCCTCTTCCAATGCAGCAAGAAGTGGAGAACTTCAAGAAGGTGAATATGATCAGCAGGGAGCAGTTTGACACCCTGACCCCAGAGCCCCCGGTGGACCCAAACCAGGAAGTCCCTCCTGGTCCCCCCAGGTTCCAGCAAGGTAAGAGACGGGGGACATGAGCAGGTGGGACTGACTTTGTCCCTATTCCTCCTAGTGAGAGGTCCTCAGAGGTTGGGTAGCAGCTGGGGAGAAGGAATTTGGGCCACTGGTGTGCAGGATTATCTTTCCCAGAGCAATGCTGTTCTCCCAGCTGAATGTTTTAGGGCTCCAGGAGAGAAGGCCCAACAGCAGAGGTGTCCCAGCAGAGTGAGGAAACTTTGGCGGACTTTGATGTAGCTCCCTGGATACGACTTTTCTTTTGGACCCTTTCGGAGTACCTGGAAGACAGCTGCCCACTGGGCCTCACTTGCTTGTGTGTGGGGCCTGGTGCCCTGTCCTTCTTCTGGGGATGGGAGACTTGTCACTGCTTGTAGCCACTGGGAAGCAGACACCTTGTGGAATCCCTGGAATCTCAGTCCTTGGATCTGCTGCTAGGCTTTGGGCTCTCTGGCCAGGCTGGATTTGAAGCTGCTTGTCTTGGAGGGCTGGGATATGTTTCTTTGTCCCTGCCCCTGCTGATTCCCATCTGCCAGATGGGTGTCCCTTGGCTGTAGTGATGCTCTTGTGATCAGAGCTCAGCTTGACCCAGGGTGGGGGGTTTCTCTCTGCAGTACCTACAGATGCTTTGGCTAACAAGTTGTTTGGAGTCCCTGAGCCTTCAGCCATCGCCCGGTCTTTGCCTACGACTGTACCAGAATCACCCAACTACCGCAACGCCAGGACCCCCCGGACCCCTCGCACGCCTCAGCTGAAGGACCCGACACAGACGCCCCGGTTCTACCCGGTGGTGAAAGAGGGCAGGACGATAGATGCCAAGGTGGGACCAGGGCTGTGGTGTGGGACAGGAGCTGGGGTTTCCCAGTGGGGCCTGGGGAGGAAGGGGACACATCCCTGATGGACCGTGTCTTGCAGACTCCACGCAAGAGGAAGACGAGGCACAGTTCGAACCCCCCGATGGAGTGCCATGTGGGCTGGGTGATGGACTCTCGGGAGCACAGGCCCCGAACTGCCTCCATCAGGTACCAGGGACAGGCATGCGGGGTCATGGAGGAGACAGAAATGGGAAAGAGAGCGAGTGTGGGAAGGGAGGGGAAAGGCAGCGTCTGGTCTTGCAGGGGAGGTCTCCTATTAGGTGGCCGCAGAAAGGACTGGGACCCAACTTATCCCTCCTGGAAGGAGCTGAGGAAAGTCTGAAGCCTTGGAGTAATGAGATAAGGCTTGATTGGAAACGTTGGTTCCCTTCCTAGTGGGATACCTTATGGCTCAGGTCCCAGACCCAGAGTAGATGGTCACAGGGAGTTGGTGGGACCAACAGACAAGTGCCGTGGGGTGGAGTGTGACCCCACTCCGCTGTCAGCTGGGCGATGCAGAGGAAGGGGATTGATGGGAATCTCTTGTGCTCAGCTCCAGCCCCTCAGAGGGGACCCCAGCTGTCGGAAGCTACGGCTGCACCCCACAGTCCCTGCCCAAGTTTCAGCATCCTTCGCACGAGCTGCTCAAGGAGAACGGCTTCACGCAACATGTCTACCACAAGTACCGTCGGCGCTGCCTTAACGGTAGGGATGCCTGCACCACAGGGCGTGGGACAGGGTGCCTGTGCTCTGCTGCATCGAGGGGCAGGGTACGGCTGCAGAGCACGCCCATGGAGTTCAGCAGGGAAATAAGCAGGGTCCTACAAGGCAGCCTTGCTGGTAGCTCATGTTTCGCCATGGTTTGTGATGAGCACAAGCTGTGGCTCAGGGTGTCCAGCACCGGGACTGGGTGTAGTCACGGTGCCACAGGACCCTCTTGTATGTGAGCCCCTGTGCAGAGGTGGCTCCCTGGGAGAGGATCTGCCTTGTAATCATCTCTTCTTCCTGAAACAGAGCGGAAACGACTGGGCATTGGTCAGTCCCAGGAGATGAACACGCTCTTCCGGTTCTGGTCCTTTTTCCTCCGAGATCACTTCAACAAGAAAATGTACGAGGAGTTCAAGCAACTGGCTGTGGAGGATGGGAAGGAGGGATACAGGTAGGAGAGGAGGGGCAGAGTGGCCTTTCCTGGGAGGGGAGCAAGGGAAGAAGGATTCAGCCTTTTGCAGGGCTCACAGCAAAACAAAGGCAGCATTTCTGCCTTGTTTGGAGGTAGGACTGGGGCCACCCTCGGTCACCTCCTGGTGCTGGTACGGAGCAGGGCTCTTGCCTCGAGAGCCTCTGCCTGGGTGTTGCATGCACCAGTGTCTGAGCACCATGTGCTGCTCTGTTCCCAGGTACGGTCTGGAGTGCCTTTTCAGATACTACAGTTATGGGCTGGAGAAGAAATTCCGGCCAGACATATTTAAGGACTTTCAAGAAGAGACCATCAAGGATTACGAAGCTGGTAGGTGCCTCCTTCGGTTTCCCCTGGGGTTGGCAGCGATGTAGCCCAGCTGCATGGCTGCCCCTGGGCCTCTTCTCCTGACTTCGGGGAAGCCACATAATGCTGTACATTAACGTGCGTGACAGGGACTGGCTGGATGTCCTGTTGCTTGCTTCACGGGAGAGGGTTGAGTGGATGCTCACCAGCCTAAAGACTGCTGAGGGGATGGAGGGGGGCAATGGGAGGCTGTAGCTCTCCCAAAACATTTCTCTAGAGGCATGGGTTCCTCTCGGATTTCCCAAGGCCCTGTAGTAGCTGATCCTTGTCACCACCAGGTCAGCCGAGCCTGGGGACATCCTTTGTCAAGAGGGCTGCCCGGTACTGATGTAGGTTGCTTCCCTCGAGGTTCTTCATCTCGCCTTGGTTGTGCCCACCAGTGAGACAAGAAAGGAGGAGAGGGTTTTCCTGGAGGAAAGGGTTCTGATGTCTAGTTTGATTTTTGTTCTGCTGACGTGTGGTTTTGTTTTTTCCCCTTCCAGGACAGCTCTATGGGCTGGAAAAGTTCTGGGCCTTCTTAAAATATTCCAAAGCCAAAAATCTGGACATTAACAGCAAACTGCAAGAATACCTCAGCAAGTTCAAGCGCCTCGAGGACTTCCGAGTGGATGTGAGTAGATGCAATGCCTGCACCACACTGACGGCCTCTGCAGACACCCTTTGGTCCCCTCTGAGGAGGGTTTTGGGGGCTGGTCCCCAGGTGGTGCCAGGCAGGGGAAGTCAGTGACACCTAGTGTCATGCCCTGTCATTGCAGCCAGGCCAGGAACAAGCTGCAGGGTTTGAATATCACAAATCCACTTCAGAGCAGCTCTGTGGGGGATTGGATGAGCCTGTCTTCCCTGATGAGCCGAGTAGGGAGGAGGAAAGTGAGCCTTGATGGCTTGAGTGGAGCCAGCATTGTGTGGAGCTTCGGCTCCCAGAATTCTGGACTGTGCTCCTGTGTGGGCAGGAGGTGCCTAAGAGCAAGTCATCACCCTTGTGCTTGATTGGAAGTCAGTCTGTCTTTCTGACAGCAAATGTGGCAGCGGTAGATTTGGAGAGGAGGGTGGCTGTGCTTGGGATGGGTATGCGTGTTCCTTGTGGGTCAGGGAGAGAGGCTGCAACTAGAGGTTTGCAGGAAGGCTGTTCTCTGGTCCAGGGGGAGGCCATCTGCATTTGGAGGAGGCTGTGCTGATACTGGGGTGCTTCTTTTCCAGCCACCCATGGGGGAGGAAGGTGGACACAAGAGATACCCCACGACGTCAGGGGGAGATGGCAGGAAGCGCTACCCATCCCAGTCTTCCAGCAAAACGGTCAGCCAGTGCCCATCCAGCCAAGCCCACGCCTCACCCAGCCAGCCTGCACAAGAGGATGCCAAAAACCTGAGCCAGCAATCTCCCGCCCCGTCGGCTGCAGAATCGCAGACAGTGGGGAAGTAGAGAGGCTGCAGCATCTGCTTCCTGCTGGGGGGACAGGGTGGATTGGTGTGGGGGACTGGCTTGGAGAAGGGGAGACGTGAGGGGGTGGGACAGGAAGGGAGCTGGAAGGTGGGTGCCCAGGAATTGGCTGCTTGGGAGAAACTTCAACGCACATGATTTTTTTTCTCTTGTGGCTGGAAAGCAAAGACGATCTGCATCTAAAACACCATTTTGCTATTACAACCCTGACCAGAGCCAGACCCACTCCCAGCAGACCCACCCTTTGCTTTCCCTTCCCTCCCTTCCTATGCACACACTCATGTCTTAGTGTCTCTTCAAAAAAAAAAAAAAAATGTTCTGGCTGGGTTGGAAAGGGGAGATTTTTTTATTATTATATATATATATATCAAGTTTTAAATTATTGCTAGAAGTTTGTCTGGATTTACCAAAACAAGTCTGCTCTGTGCGGCCCCAATGACTCCCCTCTGTGTCCCCCCTCGGATCGCAGGGCAGCCTGCTCAGGAAACTCGGAGGAGCGAGGTTCCCCGATGGGGGACCGAAGCCGCAGCGTGTTGCGATGCTGCGGAGCCTCTGATCTCCGTGACCTGGCCGACGTCTCCCATTCCACGTACGGCGGTGCCTCTCCGACACCAACCGCCGCGACAGGAGCATCACCCTGTTTGTCCTGGTCCCTACTCCCCAGCGTCTTCACCTCCAACCTTCCCGAGGGTCTGGCTCTCCCTCTACCCGCCTCTCCCTTCTATCACGGACAATTAGGAAGTCAACCAAAGGACCTTTACCAAGGATAGGCTTGTTCTGACTCCTTCCTGCGAGGGCAGCTGGTGGGAGGCCGGCAGGCACCTGGACTCGAGCCTGCATGGATGGTGCACCCGCTGCCCCAGGAATGCCCATCGCATGCAAAGACAGGACTTTGCCGAAGGAGGTTTTCTCTTCCTTTTCCCTTGGAAAAATGAAACAAAAATAACAAAAAAACCCCACAAACCCCTCTAAAACAACAACAAAAAAACTCTTTAAAAAGACACATCTCCCTTTGCTTTCTTCCTTGGAAATATTATTGAAGAAAAAAAAAAGAAAAAAAACGAACAAAAAACCCACAAAAAAAAAAAAGTTGCCTTATGGTGGAGCTAGACTGGGGAGGCTTGCTGGCTTCCCGCACCCTGGGGCGTGCTGGGCTCTCGGCCCCCCCGGCCCAGAGACTCCTCACGGCAGAGCTGCCAAGCTGATCTTCCCTGCAGCCTTTCCTCTGACCCCCCAGCTCGCTCGGATGCCTCCCCCCGTTGCGGAGACCCCCCCGCCAGCCCTGATTCTCGTGGGGGAAGGTGCCGAGGACAGTCAAATCCAAGACTTGTGCTCACGAAGTAGTCGAAGCCGCTACGTTGTGTATATACCGTTGTAGCATCCTCCCTGCGACTGCAACTGTACGTGCTTACCGCCTCACTGGGACGCCCCGCGCCCTCTCCGGGCAGGCTGGGGCGGGAGGGCGCTCTGCTCCGCTCTGTGCCTCCGGCGTGGTCGGGGCGGGGGTGAGCGGGGAGGTCCATTACAGCAGCTGGAGGGACCGGTCCGTGCTGCGAGCGAGTGGGAGGGCTGGCATGTCCCTGGTGCCACTTAATGCTGTAGCCTGACGAGGGAGCAATGCAGCCCCGGGGAACCCGTCTGTTGCAGCTGTCATTGGCCTGGGGCTGCTGGTGGGACTCGTGCTGGGTGCCGGGAGACCTGCCCGGCAAGGGAGGGCTCTCGCCTGGGTTTCCTTGTGTGTCACGTCTTGGCAGGCGGCTGTGTGGAGCCTCCTGCTCAGGGCAGCGTCCCTGTGCATCTCCGAGGGCTGAGATAACACCGTGCTGCGCCTTGCTTGGCTGAGGCAAGGGGATGGCTGCAGAGCTGCTGCGGCATTTACTTGGTTCCTCTCCCCAGCGCTGGGTGGCCTTTGGCAGGCAAACCTTCCCCAGGCTTGTGAGCTGCATTCCCTCGCAGGGGGCATGTGTGGGAGGGCTGAGATCTGCTCCTGGGGCCCAGAAGTAGCACTGGAAAGTCATGCTCCCGCTGTAAGGGTAGAAGCTCCTGTGCAGCCAGAGCCTTGCTGCTGCCGTGTTCCGTCTCCTGGGTTGGGGTACCTGCTTTGCAGCTGGCCTGGTTGCGGCTCCGGCACTGTGTCCTCGTGAGCTGCAAAGCGTGCTCCTGTGCATGGTGTGGAGCGGGCGCCGCAACGGGCTACCCAAAGATGCAGCTAATTGCGTTACGCTCTCTGCAAAATCACAAGCTAGTAACGATCAGTGTTTTCCCAAAGTATCCAGTTGATCCAGAGCTGCGTCTTACAGCTGGGAGGAGGAGTCATCTCTCCAGGGCTGTCCCTGTATGGGTGTGGGGCTGGTGGCTGAGAGCAGCCAGGAGCCGAGAGCGGAGATCAAGAGGGCGAGCTTGGGCAAGTTGTCGATCAGCTGTGGCTGCTCGAGGGGCCCTGGCTGATGTTGTCACCTTCCCAAACTGACACTGCGTCGAAGATGCTGCTTTAGTAGGTGGGGGGGAGGGGGGAGGTGGGCTGGTCCGCGTGGAGCAGCTTCGTGAACTGCTGCTAGAACCGAAAGCACAGCTGGGTTTGAGTGAGGCTGGGTGGCTGCTACTTTGCCGTTTCCTGGTGGTGTGATCCTGCCCTGGTCCGTCCGCCCCTGCCACATCACCCTGCAGCTTGGTGCCGCTCGCAGGCCCGATTTCAGCATGCCAACCTGTCGGAGCCCGTGGCTTGCTCCGTTACAGCAGCAGTGCTCTGGGGTTGCAGGGTGGTAACGGGGCAAGACGGGCAAGTAACACTTGTACAGTGCTGCGGCTGTGACTGTTATCCCTGGATTTCCCCTCTCTCGTGAGCCAGAGTCAGATCTCTGAGGTTACGGATGCGGCCGGGTTTGCCCCTGATTTGGGAAGGAGGAGCCTCGGAGGCCGGAGATGGGGGTTGATCAAGGACATGGGAGGTGCGTTGCTGGTTGTTCCCAAGTGGAAGCGGGTCTGGATGTGCCGCGGGTGGTCCTTGCTGCTGTGTCCCTGTGCTCCTCTCATCGGTGCGTGTTCTTGTTTGAAGCCAATTTTCTGTGTTTTAGCAACAAATAGGAAATGAGGACAAACAAGCTTCTGCTGTGGAGTTGTTGCTTGTTGAGCAGACTGTAGCATTGCTTGGGTGGTAGAAGAGGTAAGACATTTCCCAGAGAATTTCCCAAAATCTGAAGTGATTTTAAATTATCTTTTTTTCATTTCTAAAGCTGAGACTCTAGTCTTGGCATGGAAAAGTTCCCCCCTCCCCCCCGCCGAGTCAGTGGTTTGTCACACCAGTGTGGCTGAGGGCCCTGCGTGAAACCCCCGTTTCCCAGGGGAAGGTGGGTCAGAAGAGCCATCCCAGCGGTCCCGCCGCCCTCCAGGTTTGCAGACTGTGTGCCTTGTTTTACTGTCCGTCTGACAGCAGCGTAGCCAGGGAGCGAAGGAAACGCGGACCTGGCAACCTGAGGCCGCTGGTGCGTGCTCCCGCCTGTCCTCCTCCGGACGGAGGGAACATGGGGCCGTTTGCTTCTGCCGCTTCTGCTCTCTGCCGGGGCGCGCTGCCCGCGGGTCGCACTGCGGGTGGTGGCAGAGGGCAGGGAGCTCCGCGGAGCCCTGCGTACGGGGCAGCATCCCGCACCCCTGTGCCGCGCGGTGCCCGGGCTGCAGAGCCAGGCTGACGAAGGGCTGACGCAGCACGGCTTTCCCTGGTCTTACGGCTTGCAGAGGGGACAGGTCTGCAGAGGCACTTTCCCTATTGCTGCGTACAGAAGGCATCGCGCGCGGCTCGCTCCACCGCCGGACAAAGGGACAGCTGACCAGAGAGGGGTTTTGCTTTTGAGGAAGCTCGTGCCCTCCTACTGAGGAGGGCGTTTGGCCTTGCTTCTAGCTATGATGCTTCACCACAATCATGTTTTATGCTTTTTTTTTTTTTTTCCCTTCAATTTTAGTGCTCTGAGTGATCGGGCGTGCGTCCTCCTATGAACGCTGGTCCGTCCCGTAGCTCGTGAGGGCTGCGCGGTGCTGGCACCCAGCCGCCAGCGTGGCTGGAGGAAACCCTGGCTGCTTTTGGGAAGGCTGGCAGAGGCCGTCGGGCCTGCGGACAGGGTGAGGGGAGCGCTCCCCATCTCGCCCCTCTTCTTGGGAGGTCCTTGGCTGCTACAGCCGGGGCTCCTTGCCCAGGTCCTGCGTGTCAGCCCGTCTTTAGGATACAGGCAGTTACAACAGGTACAGAGCTCTGGCGCGGGATCAGGAGCGGAGGCGGAAGGTGTGTTTTGGAGGAGGCTTTGTTGCTTTGCTGTGGTTATTTGGGGGGAAAAAAGGAAAAAAAAAAAGTAATAATCCTGCTGTTCTGTTAGCCTGTCTGTCCCTCTTCCTGCTGCCCCCCTCGTACCCCTGATGGCGGCTTGTCACTGTAGCCCTTGGGCTCCCATGGGTTTCGGCAACTGCTCGTCTTGCTTGGGACTGGTTGACTGTACTGTAACAAAATGATGCGTTAACCTCAGTATCCTGCCACGTGTCTGTACGCATTCAGCATGGCAGTGCAGAGGGGGCCTTCTAGCTGATAATGCCTTTCCAGTTATTTTATCAAATGGCAAAAAAAAAAAAAAAAAAAAAAAAAAAAAAGGAAAACTGTAAATGTAGCAAGCTGTGTTTGCAATGCTTATTTTTTTTCCTGTCTCCTCTGAGACTGGTTATGTCACTTTGTCACTGTTTCGAAATGGATGTTAGGCTCTTTTTGAGGGGGTTGCTACACTTGGTGTTAAATGCCTCACTGACTTTTTTTTTTTTAAAAGGTTTCCAATACAGGTAATAGATGAATGACCTTTTTTTTTTTTTTTTTCTTTTAAAGAAAACGTTCATCTCGGTGGCGTGGAGCGGGTGGCTGGAGGGCAGCGTTTCAATGAGTAGTTTACAGTTTCACTTTCTGCAGACACTTGAACATAGGACCGATGTATCTGTGACAAGCACATCCCTTTGGTGGGAAGCGGGGAGCGCCCTGGGTGCCAGCCAGCCCCCTGCGGCATGCGGGAGCGTGCTGGGGTCACCCCCGGGTCCCCGCGCTGTCCCCTGCGCTGGCTCTCCAGGTGTCAGCCCCGCGCGGGGGCTGGCTCCTGCCAGTGGTGTCCCTTGCTTGGTGCCACTCGGTCCCTCGAGCCTCCCTGGTGCAGCCCCGCTCCCCCTCCTCCTCTCCCAGCCTGTCCCGGTCCCGTTGGGGTTGGAAACCTTTGGATCTGTGGCTCAGAAACCCCCGCTGAGCTGCACCCCGGCGAGGGCGGCCCTCTGCTCGCTCGCCTGGAACAAAAAGGGGTGCTGGTTTGATGTGCTGGCCCTTCTCAAACCCTGTGTGTCCCAACCTCAGCCTTCTGTTTCCCAAAACTAGAACGTGTGTGCAACCTTCTTCAGCTGCATTTATCGTAGAGACAAACTTAAAATGACTCATCACAGACCATGTATCACTTGGGAGGAAAATCTTGTTAATACGGCCCCGCTGTACATGATCCATCTTCTGTCGATAGTACATAATCTTTGACCCATGTGCTAGGATCATCATCGCATATAAAAGGAAAAGAGAAAAATGTAAAATACTTGAATGAGAGCTTGTATTATAACATTAATATTATTCAGAGTATCTGCTTTCTAGGCTGATGTGATTCATTATTCTAGTAATGCTTTAGTCCTTTGTAATTTGTGGTAATTATGCTTTTTCCTTTTTAATACAAAAAAAATGTATAAAAATAAAAACTTCAAAAGACAATGCAGCCTGGATTCTCTGTTCTGCTGGCTTCCCCTCCCCCGGGGGCTGTGGGTGGCTGAACAGGCTGGTTTGGCCCTGTCTGGTGGCCGGGACTGGAGGCGAGGGGTGGGGTGGGGAAGAGAGTTGGCTTCCACAGGTGGAGCTGGGCTGGCAGCAGGTGAGTGCAGTGCCCATCAGCCCTGCGTGCCCTCTCCTTGGAGGGCTTGCTTAGGATGTGGGTCTAGCAATGGTGAGAGGCAGGGGTCACTTTTGCCCCAGGCCCCCAGACAGGGTTGAGACTTAAAAAGATCCTGGAGAAAATTCGCAGCGTGTCTTGAGATTGGTTTTGTAGGTACTTATGGATGCGCATAAAGGTATGGGTGCATCTTGTTGGGTCCTTACAGGGCTTTGCTGATCTCCACACAGCTTAGGATAGCAGCGACTCTTCTTTCCCTGGAAAGCCTCTTTTCCGTACTTTATCATTGTACAGAGCTTGTTCTTTTGGTTTGTGCCTCCTTTTGGTGCGTGGGGAGAGAGTAGAGGCTCAGCAGGAGGAGGTGATGTACCAGGGCTTCTGCCATGTAGCACATCAGCTCCCCGCTCTGCTTCCCTGTCCCATGAGGGGGAAACTCGCTTCATGTTTGCATCATTAGTTTGTGGAGCAGAGATGAGGATGTCGCAGCCCCTAACTCACACCTGGACTGACCTCTCGTGTGAAGAAAAACTGCTTGGGGAAGTCAGGCCTCTCTTGCGTGTGCAAGGGAGAGTGTTTCAAAAGCTGTGATCCCGCTGACTTTCCATGGGGTTGCATCCCATATCCCAGGTGTTCTGAGTCTCAGAAAAATAGTGTTTTTAATTCCTGTCATATGCAGTTACAGTGATCTTGCTGGTATTTCTATAGAATGCTGCTCTAAGACGCCAAAGCGTGGCCTGTGAACACTGAAGCATTAAAACCTTAATAATGAGAACTCCCTGGGAACTCCCCAAAGCCATGTGGCCCAAAGCACATCTGGCTTACGCGCAGGCAGCTAGAACCAAGGAACAGTGCAAGTAATTAAGGAAAAAAACCCTCTAAACTTTGTTTAAAAATAGCTTTCTAGAGCATTTTTTGTGCCTTAGGTAGAAAATAACAGGCAGCAAAAGTGCAGTCATCTCAAGTAGCATGTTTAAGTTCAGCTGTGGGTTTCATTACGTGTGAACAATAACTTGTTTCTCAATTAAAATACTATTTGGCATAAATCATTGTCTCTCACTCTGCCAGTCACTGGGCTCTGCAAGAACCGCAGGCTGCTGTCCTCACTCTGCCCTCCGGGGTGCCTCAGGGATGCTTTCCGAGAGGGGTGTGAGGCTGAGGAGGACCCTGTGTCTCTGGTAGGCTTTGGTTTGTCTGAACACTGTATCCGTTCCATGCAGATAATCCAGCACTCCCAGGACTCCGTAGCACTGGTTGAACCTGGAAACCAAACAGAGAATAAACATCGCTGGAAGTTACTGAGGTTGCCTCGCCCTTCCTGTTTCCATCTCCTTTCAGAGCCCTGATAAGCCGTCCATGTGATTTCTGCCACTGCACCCGTCTCCCTCACAATTCTAACGAAGCCTGGGTGGAACCTCTGCGACTTCCCTCTCTGGTGCCATCGTTACCCAGAAATGGTGGTACCAAACAACAGCTGGCTCTCTCCTGGTGTGGAGGGTTGATGCCAGGTGCCCACCAAAGCCACTCTGTCGCTCCCCTCCTCAGCTGGACTGGGGAGACAAAATATGCACTTCCAGCACTGGGACACCGGCACAGCCGTTCCGCCCAGAGAGTGTCTCGGCTCTGCAGTGCTCTGTGTCCTGACGCGAGCCGAGCTTCGGAGGAAATGACTGATAAGAACTGGCACCATTTGGGTGTTGCCCAGCATTTGGGTGGTGATAGAACCACCACATTGGCTGTTTCTGCAGGAGAGGCAAACTGTGTTCAAGGGAATATGTCTATGAATTTAGTGCACATCTGGGAGATGAGAACACTTCTTCCACTACTGTGGTATGTATCCCTGAACAACCTGCTGAAACTCTGCTCTCTCCAGTGCAGGAGGAGGCTGGGAATCTCTGCCAGGAAGGGTTAATTGCAATTGTTTGGGCAAGGTGTTACCTGGTCAGCAGTACTATCCCAGTGTATGGCAGAGGGACAGACAGGGACGCCCCCCGCAAATTTATTTCAGCTGCATGACTTGCCCTTGCTCTGTCTTTATCCTAGATCACATGCAGTGTCTGCTGAACTTCTAGGAAGAGCCTTGCAGAGAACTGTCTCTGACCCTGCGCTTGTGCTGGGGAAAGTCCTAGTAATACCTGCTGCTTCAGACACTATCTGCTTTCTTTCCTCCCATGTAATCTTAGGAAACTTGAAACGCCCAGCCCTAGCTGCGGTGTTTGTGCTTTGGAGAAAGTTTCCAAGTCAGCTGATGAGGAGGGCAGATGTCAGCGAGGTGGCTGGTGGTTGCGTGGGCAGTGGGTTGGAGTCCACCGAAATCCCGATCTCTGTTTAACTGCTTTAAGAACTGACAGTGTTCAGCCTGCTGTTGGGCACACTGGATAGGCTTCGCTGCTTGTACCCAAGTTAGGCAAACCCACGTAACCCTCAGAAAGGAGCTTTGCCTGTCAGCAGTGCCAGGGCGCAGGCAGGAGGGGAAGGGGAAGCGGAGCAGTGCCCAAACGTACTTGAGGTGGTGGAAGTCGTGGAACTCCGGTGATGGTAGGAAGGGCAGGTGGTAACCGCAGTGTGAAATGCTTGTTGTTAGGAGAGCAAGGGAGAACCACACTGCGATTGAAACTATATGAGATCCCATGACCATCGGGCCAGCCATGACAGGCAGTGTGTTGGAGAGCTAGAAACAAGAAGCAAACTACCTCATTAATCAGTCCACAACAAGCAGACCCTCCTCTAGGAGCTGAATTGTCTCACCTGGGTGATAAATCACATTAGTTTTGTGCAAACAGCATAAAGGGAAGATCCCTCTGCAAACACCGTACTAAAATTACGTAATCATCAAAGAAATCATTTACTCTGAGCTGAGTTTTACTCACTGAAAAATTGTGAGATCAAACCAGGGGTGTGAGGGCAGCATGATTCCAGTAAATCACCCTGGAGTCAGAGGTCTGAATTTCAGCTTCACCTGAAGCTGAAGCTGCTCTTGAGAAACCTAGCTGTCACAGGGCACTGGCCTGGGGACACGTGCAGTCACAGGCAGTGATGTGATGATCCCAGTTGCATCGTTTCATTTTGACCTACCAGTGGCACAAATGGCTGTCACTGCCCAGACCAAGCTTACTGCACCAGCTAGGCTCAGCTGGACTCTTGAACATAAAAAGTCCTTCTGGTGCCCAAAGACTGTCAGTTAGGGAGACTCACAGAGCTGGTGCCGCAGCCCAGGGCTATTGTCAACAGGAGATGGTGCTGAGAAGCGGAATCTTCTGAAGGTGGGATGTGTTTGCGTGAGAAGTCTTGGCTGGAGCAGCGCTGGGAGACACTCCTGCAAACACTGATCCCGCCCAGCAGCATGAAGATCTTGACAGAATTCTGACTCCATGCAGTAACCCAGATAGTGTAAGTGTCACATCTCATGCTGAAAGCCTCGTCTGTGCTCCCAGCCCTCTCTGTGGCCAAGGACGCACCATGCAGTCAGTTCCTTATCTGTTAGAGGCCCTTGGATCTGTCTCTTAAAGCTAGCAGAGTTCTGGGCAGTGCAACCCTTCTACAGCCAGGCTTCTTGGCAATGCAGCTTAGCTTCCTCTTCCTAAGAAAGAAGAGTCTAAGGGCTCATTTGCTTTTCTTCTCTTATCACTCCTCCTCATCCCATGGAAATCATACTCCGTGCAGGAACCAGGGGGTGACCATGGGGGAATCTACTTACTATGTGTTCTACCGGGTGAGCGTAAATGGAGACCACGCCAATGGGGGCTGTCCATTCGTGGTGCTTCTTGTGAATGTGCTTATACAGGACTGGGAGGTGAACAAGCCTAAGTAGAGAGAACAGAGAAATGTAGGTTTTGAGCTCTGTAAGAAAGGAACGTAGAGTAACCCAGCAGAATTTCTGCTGGGGATTTGCTCATGCCTCTTCTTTAAAGTAAAGATTTTAGAGCAGCTGGGAATAAGAGTGTAGGACTCCGGGCTTCCCTCTCTCTCTTTAACACAGAGCCCTCACTTAATGTATGTGTCCATTGACTGATGTTAAACTTAAGTCCAGATAAATCCCATAAATCAAAGCCCCTGAATGACTGATTTGCTCAAACCTGGGAGTACTTTTGAGGGGAAGACTCACTTTATATTTTCACTGTTTTGACTTTACCTACTGGCAACTACTAGAGGCAGAATTTTAGGTTCTGTGGGCCCTTAAGAAACTGGTTTTTTATGAGGTTTTTTTGTGTGCATTTGTCCAAAAGGGAAACCTACATAGTTCTGAGAATGCCCTGCTTGATTCTGCACAGCCTTGCAGGCTTTTTTCTTCCTTGCTTAGGTTTTTCCTTTAATGTTGGTGTCGGTGCTTAGAAAGCCTGCAGTGTTAGGCACCAGGCCCTGTTTCACAGGTGCCGTACAAGTGAACAGGAGATCAGTCACTGACCTCTTAAGCTTTTTTCTTTCAAGATAGCCAGTCTTGTTCTCCTCTTTTTGAAGAATGTTGGGTCACAGCTTTTGTGTGAAGCTATCTCTTTGGTTTTTTCTGAGCCTCTAAGCTGCTCCACCTTTGTAATTTTACCCATTTTTGCTTACTAGAGTTACTAGCAGCATTGCAGCACCCAAGCCGCGTGCTGTAAGGGTGGGTTCCAGGACCTGTAAGTCTTCTGTTATAAATACAAGATTGGTGGAAGAGGGGGGACTAGGACCACTGCTGTTGCAGGAGGTGGGTATAAGCTTAAAGGCATAGGGGAAAACCACAGAGTCCTGTTCCTGTGCTCAGCTCACCTGTGTGTATAATAAAAGAGAATTTCTTCTATTAAGGTGAAGATGCTTAGCTCCACAAGAAACCATTGGAAGGTGGGTAATTCCTTGCTGAAAGTGTTGCCCCACCATTTCATGATGTAGAACATGGGCACAAGCATGGGCAAGGAGATAAAGAACTGATTACACAGCGCTGTGTAGACGGCTTGGCGCAATTTCTTTGTGTCCACCTGCAAAAGAGAAGTCAGGACTTGAGGTTAAACCAGAACCAATATGGCTTTGAGTTGGGAGGATAAAGAGCTTTAAGGTTTGTAGGCTGTTTCTGTGTTAGTTTGGGGATCAGCTTTTTAACAAGCTGTCAATTCAGATCTGATTGGTAGCCTAATTACAAGAACTGCCTTCTTCTCTGCAGTGGATATACAAGACTTGGCTTGATTCTCCTGGAATCCTATCTGGTTGCAAAAGAAAAGCATAACAGGTTCTTCTCCCTGCTCCTAGCCTAAGAGACTGCAGGAAATGTTTAGCCAGCAGAAGAGGCAGAGTGAGAAATACTTACAGGATCATTCTTGCCCAGCTGAATGCGATAGCGAGTAATGAAAGTTGGCTTTCCTGTTACATCAGCCACCATAAGGATTCCATTGAAGCACCAGAAAGCAAGGCTAGGAACCAATGCAGCCCCTGGGGTGTGAGGAAAGGGCAGAGATGTGTGAATAAATTGAGAGGTATGGCTAAATCAGAAACAAAATACAGTAGCATAGTATCCAGAGGACCTTGTTGGGACCCAGATGTGCCAGGCACGTATACCCTGCCCTGAGAGGCTTTAAAGCGGAATATGGGTTGGTTCTGACATCTGGTTAAGAGCTAGGGAATGGGGAGGAGGTTAGAGTAGGCAAGTGTCTTATAGGTTGAAACTTGCCACAACTGAGGCTAAGAAAGGGCTTTTCTGGGAGATCTCTGTCATGGGTGGATTTTAAATACAAGTTGGATAAGGTCAAGTTGATCCCTGGGACCTTTGAACATCCCTACCAGGCCTGTTCACCAGCTGTTAATCACAGGCAGAGGAGAGTTTTATAGGAGCTACAGCAAGAATAAAATTCACTAATTTTACTTTAATTTTCAGTAATTAGGTCTACTGAGTCATTCAGTTCTCACAGGAGCAAAGAGTGTGTTTTCAAAGGGAAGCCACTTCAGCAGCAGCAGAAATATCAAATTTTCAATCTGTACGGGGGGTCTAATGATGAACCAGTCCAAAGGCAGCACAGTTGTACTACATCAGCTGTGGCTGGCTTTGAAGCCTATGTGTGATTTTTCAGTGGGAGGATTAGTGAGTTTGGGAAGGCATGTCCATGTCCCCCTTTTAGATGTAATACATAAAGAGTTCCTCCTACAGCAGAGCGTTGTTAACCTGAGTAACTCACCAAGGAGGAAGATTGTCCACTCCTTTCCCTCACACAGGTAGTAGATCTTTAGCCATGTTGTTTGCCAGAAATGGCCTGAAGCGTCCCAGATGTTCTGCACGTACCTGTGGGAATAAGTGTTCTTGGTTGCCCACCTTTTCATGATCTACTTTTTCCCCTCTCCACAGAAAAGTTTCTCCTCAAGCCCCTTTGTTTGAACAATCTTACCAAGAAAGAGAGTTCACTAAGGCAGTGAATATGAGCAGGCCTGTACCAAGGACATAGGCCGTGATCTTCATGGCAGCCCAGAGCTTCTCCTCCTGTGAGCAAGCAACAAGAGTAAGCACATGCTGCTGTGTTCTACACTAGTGTTTTTTGTATTTGAAATGCAGGAGGTCAAGGCAGTCCTATGATGGCCCATTTTGTTTAACAAACACTCTAAAGAACATAATAACAAAGCTGTTATGGGATATTGTGTGTAATTGAGGGGGGGAGTACGCACACATCCATCTGCCATGTCACCAGAAGTGTCACTGACATGGAATATCTCTGGAATAACCAAAGGGAGAGAAGGGACCATTGGGGGTTTTTTTTCCCTCCTCATTTTTATTGGGCATGCTCCTTGGTACCTGGGGGACTATAAGTGCCTACTTCTCAGTAGGCATGGAAGATCTGGAGGTAAGGAATGGTGCTCCATCTCAACACTTCCTTCATCCTACCAATATATTTTCCCTCCCAGTATGCAGTATGCTTCCTCCCCACAGTAGTCAAGAACTGTTGTGCTCAGATGATCTGATTAACAGCTCCAGATAATCCAGAACGACTCCTCTCAACATTCTTCTTTGCTTTGAAGACTGATTCTGAAGTCAGGCTCACGTGCCCAGAAGCTTGCCTTTTTTCCCCCAAGTATAACAGAGGTTTAATACAGGATATTACCTTTCCTTGCATAATTCACTTTGCTGGTGAAGCCTTTAGGCCACCATGGGTACAACTCCTCTCTAGTACTGAGAGTACAACTTGCCTAGTAGGTACCATGTGCCATCTGTATAGAACAACTGCACATTAACAAGGAGGTGAAATACTCAACTTTTCAAAAGTGTAAAGTTCTCTAAATCCCTGCTATCAGTCATGGAAATGTTATCTACTAAAGAAATATTCCTGTGTACAGCACAAGGGCACCTGTAATGTTAGCATGACTTTTATCACAGTAAGGACTTTAACTACACAAAGTATCTGCAAGAGAGTCAGAAAATTACCAGTGAGACCTCTTGATTCCAGGAATAACTATATTCAAAAAGCAGTATTCAATATATCTGAGCACTTACATATTAAAAAACAAGTTGTTCATCAAATATATGACAAATACTTAATTAATTATCTGTCTTTTAGAGTAGCCCAAATTGGAATTGGTTCTGGAGTTCAGAAGTCTTAATTTGGGTTTTATTGGGTGTATATGCATTACATCTATCTGCAGGATAAATGATTAAAAAAAAATCAATGCAATTCTAAAATAATACTGTGAAATAACCAGCTAGTGTCTTGTTTATTACTCCGTCCTTCCTGTTTTTAACTGTGGTGGTGTGCTGCAAAAACAGACTGGAGTAAAAATAGTATGATTCATAGTTGTTGTCCTGCTTGTCTCCTGTCAGAGAGGACAAACAAGAGAGACAGCTTGCTAATAAACATTGAATGCAGGTGTGTTTAGAGTAATGCAATATAGAGAAATCCTCTCTACACGGCTTTCAGTGCTAAGAGCTTCTTTAAGATTCTGTAACAACTACAGAACATTAAATGTCGCCCAGGACTTGTCAGCAATATTTATCTGTCCCAGAACAGAACTTTGCTCATTAGCACCGAGACTTTCCTTGTTTAAACAAACAAACGTTTGCTTCTATCATCTCTTTTTTTTTTTTTAATCAAGTTAGCAACTGGGGAGGAAGTAATTTAAAGGACTCTTTGCCCTACAGCTTGATATTTGTGAACCCTATAGGTTTATATTAGAAGCAATGCAATCGGTTGCCAGCATCATCACTGGGTGTACTGAGCTACAAATGCATGGCTGGCAAAAGCCATCTCTTCCAGCTTCAGATAGTGCATGCTGGATTCTGGGCTGGAGATTGGCTCTCTTAGCAGTTTCATAATTCCAGGTGCATCAATGTTATGCCTCATGTATGCTGCCATGAGATAAGACTTTCTTAACCTTTAGACCCTGGAACACCATCTACGTATCCTTTAGAAAAAAGTTTACAAAAGCTTAGAGCTTTTTAACAGAATCACATCCTATAAATCCTTGTTTTTCCTGGGATGAAGAACGACCATACCAAAGAAAAACTCTGATGTCTTACAAGTGTCAGAATTTTTAGTTAGACCAAATAGTATTTCAGATTCTTTAGCATTTTCCAGCTGAAGAACTCAAGGAATTTCAAAAACTAGTAACTCCTAATACTCATCAGACACTGTGTATTTCCTGCTTTGAGATAGGACAGAGAGTAGTTAAAGCTCAGCACTTAAGCTATTTTAAAAGCCCTTTGGCTAGAAACTGTCTTGTTTTGAGGCTGTGTTTTTATTGCATGTGATGAAGTGATTATGTGAATGAATGCCACACGGTATAATTACATAAGCTGTACATGAGTAGAAGCAGAGAAGTTTACATAGGGAAAAAAAAAAATCTTGTTAATCAAGTCCAAGTGCTAACACCCTGTTTCTCTTCATGCCAACAGCTCCAGCATGGTAGTTTCCAAATTCTGATCCATGGATCACTTGAGATCTTGCCCTTAAAGGGCCTGTACAAGTTGGCAAATTCCTTAAGTGCAGAACAGGGTTGCTGCACTGCAAGGTAAAAAGACTGGGGCACATCAGCTAGGAAACCTGCTGTTTATGACCACTTTGGGAACTGGGGCCAGTTAGGTGACACAGCTTCTGGCTGCAGTTGAGGGTTGTGGTCTCTTGCCATGCAAGCAAAGATAACAGGCCCTTCAACACTTGGTGCTGTAGCTGCAGCCCACTGGAAGGGAAAAAATGTTGGGAAAATGATGCTGTGGTGATAAGAGATGAGCTCCTAGTTGTGCTAAAGTGATCAGAGCATGGATATGTCTGTCACTTCTCTTAGAAGATGACTCAACACATCCAGCCTTTAAAGCACCTGCATCACACATTCTTTAAAAGTTGACCTTAAGCCTTTACCTGCTTCTGCTGCTCAGCCAAGGTGGAACACCCAGAGTCTCTTTTCATCTGAAACAAGAGGTGATCTAAGTAAGTGAACCTTGTACAGCTGGAGAGTGGAAGAATACACTGCTGACAGCAGCAAATCCCCTCAACTTCGAGCTCAGTTGCAAAACTGTAAAATATTTACTCTGTACTCTGTCCTGTCCTGCTCCCTCCTTCATGTTGGCCATGAAGCAAAGCCAAGCTCTTGAGAAGAAAAATCCCCTTATTTTCTGATGAGTTAATATTGTCCCAGTAGACTAATAGGGATGCAAGGGTAACAAAGAAAAATGGGAGAGCAGCCAAAACCAAAGCTTCTTATCGTGGCGCTGGTGTGTTGTGGCACAGCTGCCTCCCTTGGTCTGGCCCAGGAACACAAGGCACTCAGTAGGAACTCCAGCCCTTCACAGGCTGCAAGGGAGTGATGATATGGGACATGTGCTCCTCCATAACAACGGCAAGCTGTTAAACTAACAAGGATGAAACAAAAATCCGACTACAACAATGTAAGTTTGTGCCATGAAGAATTAACACAGTAGAGCCCCACACAGCCCTCACTCATGTGGCAGAGAAACCATAAATTACAGCTTGAGAACGTGGTAAGCGAGAAAATCATCTCTGCTTCAAGTCCCGCTATGGTTAATTTAAGGGTTTAAAGTCCTAAACGGACAGGTGGCCACCTTGTAATAAATCACCCTGCATTTGGCTCTGGCTTGATAATTTCTTGCCAGTTTTGATAACAAAAAAAAAAAAAACACAAACCAAACCCAAGGTTTAAGTAGCTGCTGGGGCTTCACTGCTGTCCATGGCCACGGAAAGATCTCTGTATTTCAGGATGTGCTGTGGCTGTCCTAGGGATTATTGCATAGCTGTTTCTATATTGCTGCACTCTTACCAGAAGTTATAATTAGCAAAAGCTAACAAAACATTCCTTAAGGTTTTCTTGGTTTCACCCGGGCTTTAAGAACAAACACATGAATTCTAATAATATGAAGGCCAGATTACTGAGGATTGCAGAATTTAATCCATTTTGCTTTTCATCCACAGAGGAATACTCAAGCACAGGCAAACTATGTTCCCTAAGGTAAAAAGGAGAGTACAAAGAAGGTAGAAAGCACCTGTCTAAGGTACAAAGAAAAACAGTTGGAAAATTATTCATTAGAAAGATGGTATTCTATTACCTTTACGATGCAAGCCTCTTGGGAGTATTCCTCTTGCAGCACTTTGGAAAGGAGGAATACACTGCCAAAAAGAAGTCCCTGTATTAGCCTGGAGGTTATACTTAAGCTTTGAAATGATAGCTTTATGGGTACATTCTTACAAATGCAACTGTTTATTTACAGGTGTTTCCAGCTCTGTTTTCCTGCGTTACATGTTAGTAAGCAGGTCAAGGGGCACGAGACAGAAAAACTGGATACCACCTTCCTGCTTGTGTTCCTGCTTATTCATAGACAGAAAAGGACAAGGCCAATCCACCGAGCTACATACTTCAGTGGAAGAAACTGATGTTAAATGGTTCTGAGAAAAAAAAAAAAATCAGGTGAAAAGTGATTTGAAACTTGAAACCATGAGCCTGAACTCCCAAACCCCTATTTCGACACTAGGGTTGTATGTACTCCTATGGGAAATGCTAACTTTTGGTAGCAGCCTTAAAAAAAAAAAAAACAAACAAGTTAACTTTGTCTTCCTTGCCAAAAAAAGTAATGTGAGAGGTGCCCTAAGGTGCTATCACTTAAAATGAGAATGTGTTAAGGAAGCCACAGTGTCCTAGGTCTTCTCGTCTTTCCCCAGATCTAGAGCTCCTCGCTATTAGACTTTGTGAGCTACTAGAGCCAGTGTATGAGATCTGTATGTTTTTTTTCTCTACTATATCAAGTTTGCCAACCACAACCTTATTGAAAAAATATAGTTGGACTCTATATGTTATGAAGACTACCTATAAGTAACAATGACACATAACCTGCTAGCCTGAACAGAACAGCATACATAACTTGCCACAGGACAAATCAATCTCGTCCTCATTTGCAAAAGACCTTCCGATCACAATGATGCATTTTATGTTATGTAACATGTGCTATATGCCCATCTAGTCACACAGGTCCTCTCAGCGGTGTGTCCACTGTCTCCAAGAAAACACTACTGATGTTTGAAATATGTCAAGGTTGAATAATCCATTCCTTTTTGAGGCTTTGCTCCATTCCAGCTTTCCTAGCAGGCTCTTCAGAGCTTTGAGCAGTTGAGTTTTGAGTATCCACACAGAGGGGGATTCCACAGCTTTTCCGGGAAATCTGTTCCAGGATTTGACTACCTTCACTGTAATTTTTCCCCCCCTCCTATTATCTTATCAGAATTTCCCATGTTCTAACTTGTATCCCTTGCCCTTTTGCTGTGCACCTCCCCGTCTTCTCTACAACTACCCAGTAGGGAGCTGAAAACAGCAATATGAAATTATTCTGCTGGGACAGTGCAGTTACTAGTGTTGGCCATAGTCTTCTGTGGTTAAAGAGATTATTCTACTCTAATGACCTTGCAGTAGACAACAACCTTAGAGAGGCAGACATAAAAGGAGTATCTCAGTTAGCTGCTTGCTGGAAGGCTGATGCTCCATAACAGTTCCTCCACACAGCAGTGCTGCGTCAAACCCTGCTGAATATTTGCATGTGAAGGGCTGGAGAGCAGAGCAGAGCAGAAAATGTGACTCTGCTTTGAGTTTTTAGGAGGAGAAAGAGCCATTGCTTGATTAGGTCTCACATTCTGTGAGTTTAGGAAAGAGTTAAAATTATAATCATGTTTCTAGTAGTACTCCTTTTAAAATAATCAAATTATTATAGAAGTCTTGCTTGGGCAAAGACTTCCAGTTCGAAACAGTAGTGCCATGTCTGCTTACTCTCCCTCTCCCCAAAATCTCCATACACTACCTTTACTAAGTCACACTTACAGGACAAAATTTTACATTATCTACATTAAAAAAAGATAAATTTTGACAGATTATGTTTTCCCCAACATCTCATTATCTACTCTTTTTTCTGTTGAATAATGTCTCTTCTAATTCAGAATACACCAAATACATTAAAAAAGCATTCGTGTAACCATGGCTGTTTTGGCAAACAAAAAAGCCATTCAGCTGCTTGGCACTGATCTCATGTTGGCATGTTATACGGCCCCGAATCAACCACTGAAGTTCTCAGCTGCCTGCAGCTATTTCCAGTATTAGCTAGAACTGGCGCTGGTTAAAAAAAAGAGAAGTTCCTTTTCGGTTATTTCAAATTAGTTGATACAAAAGTTGATCCAAACCAAAATCTCAACCCTAAGTAAAAGTAGTTGTTTTTCCAATCAGTCTCTTGACGTTAAAGGGGAAACATACATTAGTCAATAAAGAATTCTAATACTTTTTTTTTATTATTATTATTTCCATATACTTCACCATTTATCCAACAACTGTTCATTAAGTTACAGATTTGTTTTCACTGAATTTTCCACTTTATGTATCAGAAAAAGCTAGTTTGTCTAAGTCGTGTTTTAAAATGCTCAACAAACATAATCTGAAAAGGGAACACCTGCCATATTTGTTACATTTGTTTTAACATTTACATTACTATTTATGTCCCAAGTCTGCTGTCCCCTTACATTTCTGTTGCCCAGACAGTCCCCAGCTGAGGCTGCACAAGCACCCGCTTCTCCTTGTATTGTACCCAGTAGCGTATCGTATCATACCGTATCGTATCGTATCATATCGTATCATATCCTTCTCCTGACACCAGCCAAACAGTCCTGCTGCTGGCAGGTGCAGCTGAGTAGCAGGGAACATCTGCTGTGATGCACTGGCTGCCTACCACAGTTTCTTGGGATTCCTTCTTCCCTCCTACTTGAATCTTCTGTTGTAGACCTTGCTTCACTGGAATCAACTTTTGTAATGCATAGACAGTGGAAAACAACCGCGCCTGAGAGAAAAAAGGCTACGACGAGTCATGAAAGTATAGAACATATAGAAAAGAAAACATGAGGACAACTTACCTGGTCACCCGAAAAGTCGCATATCAACCACACTACCTGGACGCAGGACTAGATGTCGTGTTTGGTGGATGTCTGACTGTGCCAAGCGCTGCACAGATGTGAAGGCAACCACACTTCCTAGAAAAGCTTACAATTATACTTTAAGGAGACACATGACATTGCCTTTTAATTATTTCCTCAAAGTTTCTGTCATATCTTTTCAAGCTACTACACCCCTGATCTCTAGCTGCCCGTTCTTTGCTCACCTCCTGCCGATGGTAGCCTAGGAGAGGTCCTTTGTGCCTATTCAAGAGCCCAGAGTTCAACTCCTCAGCTTTCACTACTGCTGTGTAAACTTTATGAGGGATAAGGCAAAGGCGCCGGGGGTGTGTTTCCAAGCAGGAGCTGGCTGTCCCCTCCCAGACAAGTCATGTGCAGCCAGTGCCATGTCACTGTTAGTACTGGCAGTGTTCCCTGTGCATATGCGTGTGCTGTCACTCAGTGAAGCATTTGGAGCACATCTCTGCAGGTAAGAGTTTTTCATCAAGGGTTAATGGCTGCATCTGAGAAAAAAAAAGGCACTTACATCTTAAAGATAAGTAGTCTCTATAACACACTAACTCAGGTTTTGAGCACAAAATAGTTAGTGCCAGTGCAACCAGATGGGTCAAAGGTGTATTTGTTAAAAGCGGTAAGGGTTCCCGTGGAATTTGGCAAAAAAAGAGCAGTCCAGTTTTCACTGTGTTGCACTGAATCTATAAATTACACCAGCGCTGTTGCTACATAGTGTCCTCAGCCAGTTACAGGTCCTGGTTCCACCTGTAAGGACAAGATACAACCAGGTTACAATGTACAATTTGCTGGGGCTCAGTTGTCTTTAAATATGATGTTTACAGACCATAAAGTCTGTAATTATGGTATTGCAGAGAGCAAGATGTAATTTGCAGTAGCATTGGTCTTTATTATGCAAATGTGGCCCCAATTGATGTTATTTACCTAATATATAGTGCCCTATTATGAATAAGTTCTGAGAATTGAGGGTGTTACTCGCCATCACTCGCCATGACTTTCCAGTTTTGGAAAACAAGGAGTACCACTTCTGGCTCACAGTTAGCCCTGTGTGGCTGTTCACAGGTGAAGCAACTCACGTTCTCGTTTGGTGAGCAGCACCTCAAGCTAGCAGCAGCCGGAGTTGCAGAGAGATCAGCAAGCATGAATAACGGTGGTGCCTTGTTGTTGGTGCCTGGATTCTTGTACCCACCATCTGTATTTTTATCAATTACTTTTTTTTTCTGGAAGGAGAGTACTCCCAGAATGCCCCTCCCAACTTCACGCTGTTTGTCCTCTTAGTGCAGGAGACATTCACTATTCCTTCATTTAGATTTAAGACTGTGTTACTGTTTTCATTGACACTTTCTCTTGACTAATCCTAATTATTCCCTAGTGGGGAAAGAGTTTGTAATTATTAGCCATTGATACTAATTGTTATTTATCATAGGCAGCAGACTCAACAGGGGGGAATGTAATTCCTTCAAACTATTTATACGTGTGCAGAGGAGGAAGTGGAAATCGGCATTTCAAGAGAGGAATGCCATATGAATGTTGTCCTGAGCTGACCTCTATTTGGATTTGGGCTTGGGCTTGCACTGGGAGGACTCTTCATCCAACAACCAAAAGTAGGTGATAAGCCAGTGAATTTCACAGACCTCAGTGTTTTCTTTTTAACCACTGTTCAGTTCTGACGGGAATTGTCTCTGAAATATTTATACCCAATAGGAACAGACAGCTCAGCGCATTCATCATAAGGATGTAAACGTAATTTACCTTCTGCCGCAAGTCTGTGTCTAGCGCAGGTCGGCAGTAACCTAAAAGCTGCTTCTGTCTGCTGGCTAGCCTGTGCCCTGCACTGGTGTCTTCACCACGAACCTGCCAACATTAGTGCAATCTCTGCTGAGCCATGCAAGAAGTCTGATTTCTTCTCAGCAGAGAGGCTTTTTGATTAGACACTTGATAAAATAACTTCTCTTTATTCACTCTCCACAGTTTTTGTAATAGTCACTGTTTGTTTCACTGTTTGCAAAAAACATTAGAAGGAGAAAAGCTATGAATTATCTTTCAGGATTGTACAAACCCTTACTGATAGTCCCTCTAACATCAAAGAGGAATCTGGACTTAGCACACCTCACCTAATCACTAATACCCAGCATTCTGAACTATATTTCCAACCAACTGCTGGGGCATGCGTGTGCCACCACCTAGTACTGCTGTGGTATGCTTTGGAAACGTCTGTGGAGCCATGGAAGTGTTAGGAAAATGTAAATGAGGTCCTCACCGTTATGGTTCAAACATGCTCAGCAACAGTTGCATCTTTTAACTCTCAATTCAAGTTTTAAGATTTTCATAAGTCAGTTTTCTACCATTTGAGGCGCTGTCACTAAGCTCTAAAGGAACGCACAACCGCTTCAACAGGGCACAATCCAGGACATGCAGCTCAAGCTGACTAATGTGAAAATGCTGAGCTAGAGCCCTTTGTTACACCTTGTGAGGTAGTAGGTCTGCATGCACAAACTGCTTTGTTACTGTGGCCCTAACCATGTAGAGGGTGTGAGGGCTCTTCAAGAACCTGCTTTGGAGTGCGGAGAACCTGGAAACAGGTCTGGTAACTTCCAAATACAAGAACTATGGGACTTTTTTAAAGAGCAGGGTGCCTTTTCCAGCTATTCTTTGTCTTTATTAGCCATGATGAGAATTAGCCATGAATGAAAAAACAAATTCTGATCTCCTTGAGCAAAATACGTTTCCAGCTCTCACCACTGGTGCTTGTAAACATCCTTGAGTAGCTTTTTTTTAAACTCCATGGAAACTGTTAAACATTACAAGCCTAATTTATCACAAGTGATTATTTCCTGCAATACATTTTCTATTAGAGCAGCAAGGCACACATATTTTCAGTGTCCTGAGATGATTCATCCTCCCTTTTTCCCTGGATCCAACACACCTTCAAGTGCTGGGTTTATGAGGCAGAAAAATATGTATTTTACTCTCAGCTCTTTAGGAAAAAAAAATTTCTCACCTTACATTTACAGAGTGCTGTAATCTAACCTGCTATATTAATCGCTGACGATACCAAGCTGGGAGGAGCGGCTGATACACCAGAAGGCTGTGCTGCCATCCAACGAGACCTGGACAGGCTGTAGGGCAACCTCTTGAAATTCAACAAGAGCAAGTGTAGGGTCCCACACCTGGGGAGGAACAACCCCATGCACCAGTACAGGCTGGGGGCTGACCTGCTGGAAAGCAGCTCTGCTGAGAAGGACCTGGGAGTGCTGCAGGACAGCAAGGTGACCATGAGCCAGCAGTGTGCCCTTGCGGCCAAGAAGGCCAACGGTGTCCTGGGGTGCATTAAAAGGAGCGTGGCCAGCAGGTCGAGGGAGGTTATTCTCCCCCTCTGCTCTGCCCTAGTGAGGCCACATCTGCAGTACTGCGTCCAGTTCTGGGCCCCCAGTTCAAGAAAGACGGGGAACTACTGGAGAGAGTCCAGCGGAGAGCTACCAAGATGATCAGGGGACTGGCGCACCTCTCTTATGAGGAAAGGCTGAGATACCTGGGTTTGTTCAGCCTGGAGAAGAGACGACTGAGGGGGGAGCTTATCAATGTGTCATGGTTTTAGCTGGGATAGTTGATTTTCTTCACTGTAGCTAGCATAGTGCTGTGTTTTAGACTTGGTATGTAAATAATGTTGATAACACCCTGGTGTTTTAGTTGTTGCTGGGTAGTGTTTACACTAGTCAAGGACTTTTCCAGCTTCCCATGCTCTGCCAGGTGCACAAGAAGCCGGGAGGGGAGGGGATACAACCAGGAGAGCTGATTCGAATTGGCCAGAGGGTATTCCATATCATGTGACGTCATGCCCAGTATATTAACTGGGGGAAATTGGCTGGGGGAGGCAGCGATTGCGGCTCGGGGACCGGCAGCGTCGGTCGGCGGGTGGTGAGCGGTTGCAGCACTTGTTGTTTAATTTTTTTTTCCTTCTTCCAAGGTTTCATCTCTCTCTCGCTCATTATTTTCCTTTTCATTATATTAGTATTATTGCTGTTTTATTCTAATTATTAAACTGTTCTTGTCTCAACCCACGAGTTTTCTTACTTTGGCCCTTCCGATTCTCTCCCCCATCCCACAAGGGTGGGGGAGTGAGCGAGCGGCTGTGTGGTGCTTAGTTGCTGACCGGGGCTAAACCACAACACAATGCTTATAAATATCTAAAGGATGGGTGTCAAGAGGACGAGGCCAGACTTTTCAGTGGCGCCCAATGACAGGACAAAGGGCAATGGGCACAAGTTGGAACACAGGAAGTTCCACTTAAACGTGAGAAAAAACTTTACTGTGAGGGTGCCAGAGCAGTGGAACAGGCTGCCCAGAGAGGTGGTGGAGTCTCCTTCCCTGGAGACATTCAAACCCCGCCTGGACGTGGTCCTGTGCCCCCTGCCCTAGGTATACCTCTCAAGCAGGGTGGTTGGATGAGATGATCTCCAGAGGTCCCTTCCAACTCCTACCATTCTGGGATTCTGTGATTTACCTGCTAATGATGTGTGTTTTCTTGCATGAAATCCCAAACTCAAGTGACCATGGGAAGAAAGGTGACTACTTTCTGCCAATCCAGCATATTGCATAGCATATAAATTACACAGTGCAAGAGACTGCAGAGCTGAGACAGCAAAATGATAACTACCTGTCATCTACAAAGATAAACTTTGAATCAAAATAACATTCAATAATGGGATGTCATAAGCTGCTGACAGCACCAAGGTCACTTGATAGAGAGCAGTATTTGGAAAAAACCTCTCCTTTTCTGAAAGTTATGTTTCTGCTGAGGTACGAACATTAAACCTGAGACATTGAACTATGTCTGAAGCATAAAAGATACTAAGATTTGTTTTTCCAGATACTTGTATCACAATGGTAGGCAAGTAGCTGAGATTCAGTGAAAGGCTCCCAAACAGTGGGCAGGTAACACACCTGTGGAAGTACCAGAACTGCAGTATTTTATAACGGATGCAACCCTGTCCAGAAGGCTGGCAGACTAAAAGAAAGGAAATACTATATAAGCTTAATTATCAGCAGACAGGCTTCCAAATAAATTCAGTATCTGCTGCCAGCATCAGCCAGCGAAGCAAGTGTTGGCAGCTATGTTACACAAGAAGTTACATTATGCTGCTTTACCGGATATAAACTTCTGCTGCCAATGCAATTTAAATAGCATTTCTGGAAGAGAAGTCAGCCTCAAAGTTTGCAGACGTAGTAAGTGCTTGAACAGCGACTTCCAAGCTTCTGCAGGAAGAGGCAGAACTTCCTCAACTAACGAGCTTGCTACGCGCTACAAGGCGTGAGCAACAGCCAGCAGTCTGCCCTCACGGCCTTGAAAGATACACCTTTATCCCGCTCTGCAACCCTGCAAAGGCCTGTGGGTCGGGGGTCTCTGTGACCCGCCCGTCCCCCTTCGGTAAGGGAAGGACGGTCCCTACCGCTGCTGCGGACATTCGGCCGGGGCCTGGCACTGTCCCTGCCCCAGGCCAGGGGGCTGCGGGGGCCGCTGGGGGCTCTGCACGCCGCCATGCCGGGAGCCCACCGACCCCGCGGCCGCCCGGCCCCGACGCCCCAGTTCGCTCGGAGAGAGGAGGGCACCTCCCTCCCGTATCCTCGCCCCCTGCCCGCGGACTTTGGACTCGCCCGCCGCGCCCAGAGCAGGGCGGCCGGGCGAGTCCATTGACCACGCTGGGGGGGGGAGGGGGGAGGTGGCGAGAAGAAAGATGACTGGGCACAAGGCCAGGGCTGTGCGCATGCGCACTCCGCGCAGCGCCCCGCGTGGCATTCCGCCTCTCACCCCCCCGCCCCCCCCGGCCCTCCGCGGGAGCGCGCGGCCAGGCGCGAGCACCCACGTCCCCCCCGCCGCGCGCGCCCCGGCCGCCTTTCCCATATCTCTCGCGAGAACAAAGCGCCGTACCGGAAGTTCCGCCCCCCCCCCCCTTGCCGGAGGCCGCATCGCGCCTGCGCGGTAGGCGAACGGCCCGGCCCCGGCTTCCGGGCAGGTAGCGTGGGGGGCGGGGAAGGCGATGGGGAGCGCCGGAGCAGACGAGTGGCGGGGGGGAGCGAGGGCTAGAGCGGCCGGGCGGCGCGCGAGCAGGTGCGGGCGGGGCGGCCCCGGGGCGCCGCACGGGACCCCCCCCGGCCGAGGGGACGGTGCGGGGGGACACGGGGGGACACGCACACCCCCGCGGCCCTCCCGCTTCCTGGCCCGGAGGAGCCGCGTCCCGGGCTGCGGGGGGCCCTGCGGGCGCAGGGCCTGTGGCGGCGGGCTGGGGGGGGGGCGCCCGGGGCGGGCTGGGGGGGGGCGCCCGGGGCGGGCCGGGTCCCTCCGGCCGCGGGTCGGGGCGATGGGGCCCCCCTCGCCGAAGCCCCGGCGCGTTTTGTCCCCGTTGCTGCAGGGAACGGTAACAAGCGGTGGTTTATGCGGGGCGGGGCGGCGCCGTTAGTGTCAGCCGAACACCTCGCCTCGGTGCTCCCTGCGTTACACCTGGGAGGCTCGTGTCTATGCGTGTACCCCGTGAAGCATCTGTTACTGCTTTTAAAACCTGTCGCAACAGCCGAATATTAAATATGATGATTCCCTGACTGTGCATCTTGCGCCCAAAGTTTCAGAGCTTATGCCAGGAGAATAAAGACGGGGAGAACGACTTCGTAGATAACTGGACTGTTAATTGTGCACCCACTCTTGTAACCTGAACGCACGCTCTAGATTTTCTTCTTGTTCAGCATGTTTGCAGGAGGTGATAAAAGCAAGAAAAAACTCGTAAACTTCAGATGGGCTATTTGAAGCCGAAAAAGTGCGACTGACTCCAGCAGACCATCAATTCTTATATGTAGATCTTTCTTCATATAAAGCATTATTTATTTATCTGTTTAACGCAGCGCACCGATAAGATCGCACAGCTTGCAATTCTACGCTGCCATCTGAGTTCAACGTCAGCTGTCTTTACTCTGGTCCCTGCAAGATGCCAGCAGCCCTTGCAGAGAACAGCCAGGTTATCTGTGAAGTATGGGCCAACAATCTCGAAGAAGAGATGAGGAAAATTCGAGAGATTGTTCTAAGTTACAGCTACATTGCAATGGTAAATATTTTATACTTGACCTGATTGCCTTAAGTCAAGGGATTTTTGGGGTAGGGCAGTAAGTTGATTCTTGAGCGAGAAATGATTTCCCACTGTCTCCACTCAAACTGAGCTAGAAGTGGTGAAAAGTTAGAAAGCAGTTCAGTAGAAGCTTTGCAGAATTTCATACAAATAGTGTTGAGTATGGATTGAACGAAAGATGGGGAAGAGAGAGACCACCCTAAAAACCTGAATTCGTTTAATATTTAGCTATTCATAATGTATTAGTTTATGCAACAGAAAAATGAGACAGGGCAGATGTACAACTGGGTTTAAACCTTTAGTTTTCCACCAGTGTAGTTGTCCTTTGAATGTCTTTCTCTGTTTGGTTATGGAAGATGCCATGGTCTTGTGGGACAAAAGGCCTGTAAGTGACAACTAGTCAGCTGGGCTGCCTCCTTTTGAATGAGGTCAGATGTTGGTTCTTAGGGAAGACAAATATTGTGGCTGCAGGTATGACAGTGTGTTCAGAAAGCTTTGTTTAAGATGACCAGAATTTCCCCCAGGAGGGAGGAAACTCTTCCTTCTCTTAAAAGTCTGTATCTGCTTGGCAGGAGCCAGTTAGTTACACAAATAACTGGTTTTAATTATGATACTGCAAGTTATGCTAACTTTGCTTAGGAACTCTAAACTTCAAGATATGAAAAGTCCTTAGTAAAAGCGTGGCACAAAAACACGTGCCCCCTGCAGCGTGTGTAGTATTTCAGTGTAGAATGCAGTCGTGGAAGTCAGTACGATTTTGTGTCGTCATAGGTCAATGGGAAAAGAGCTTTCTTGCTTCTCTTTGACCTCATTGAAAGTGCGCTGATTACTTGTTTTAGTGGCTGTGCTCTGAGAGTGGACACACAGAGATCTTGGGCAAGGGAGAAATTTTGTCAGGTACACAGCACTGGATCCTTCATGAAAGTTTTGGCATACACTCTGGTCAGTAGAAGTTGTGTGACCTGATCTGAGAGTAAAAATAGTCTAGAAGTGTGGGTTTCAGCAAAGATAGCACACAGTCACTGGCCAGGTAAGATGTTTTTCATCTAATAGGTGGTTGCTCTGCCGTTTAGGTCTGTTTTGATTGGCAGGAGTTTTCGTTAATGTGGGCATTGGCTGTTCTTCAAAAACAGTGAAGGTTATCCCTGTCTGGACTATTGAGTGAAGATCGTCAGAGTGCTAAATTTACCTTGTATTTAGAACATGAAAGAACACTGAATAAATAAAAAGTCCATTTCAGTAGATTTAAGGGAAATGAGAGTCCTTTGAGAGATGTTTAGATTATACAGTACTGCATATTGGATGACTTTATAACATTTTTGTTTTGAAATAAAATAAAAATGCAAGAAAAGAAAGCTGTAATAAATGAATGAATGCAATAGTTAACAAATTGTGTAGAGTTTTTTTTAGTGTCTGACTTGTAGCAGTTTAAAATCTGTATGAATATGGAAAAGGAAATATGGAAAAAAAAGTGATTTTTTTTTTTTTGTTTTTTTTTTGTTTACACAGAAGAATTCACAGAATGCAGGGCTAGGACCTGCAAGTGTGGAACTGAACAGACTCCTAGTAGAGTAATAATAATGACTTGTAATAGAGTAAGTGGTGAAATAAGGTTTTCCCTTCTCTCGTAGGACACAGAGTTCCCTGGAGTTGTTGTAAGGCCAATTGGAGAATTCCGCAGTTCCATAGACTATCAATATCAGCTCCTTCGGTGTAACGTTGACCTTCTGAAAATTATCCAGCTGGGTCTGACTTTCACAAATGAGAAAGGAGAATATCCTTCTGGCATCAACACTTGGCAGTTTAACTTTAAATTCAACCTTACGTGAGTCTCTTGAGCTAGGGAATAATTGCTGTTCTCTTCTGCTGAAGTGATGCTTTCTTTTGGCAAATGCAGGTGTCCGTATGGTCGTCGTCAGTGGCTCGTTCTGAGCAATAAAAATTCAGGTTCTGACACAGATTATGTGGGAACCTGTTTTGGCATGGTAGGAGTTTGCCATATTTCTGGAAGTCAACCCGTACTAAAATCCTATCCTTAATACCCTTTCCCATGATAAATAGCCTATCCCCAATAATTGCATGTGCCTTAAAAAAAGTTTAAAAATAAATGGATGTGCTGTTTTCAGTAAAAAGGAAAGCACCTCTTTACGGATCCGTGCTAAAATATAAACTGGAATCTAAAAAAACTGGTGTAGTCGTCACACCTGTTCAGGAGAATGAATCTTGTTAAATGGAGGGTGGCAGTTTTCTTGTCTCCGCAACTGTAAAGACAAACTCAGCATAATTACCAGGAGAGCCGCATGGAAATAAGGAGAGGGTTTATCTGGCAAAAACACACATTTATAGGAAATCAATCAGTATTTTTATGGAACTGTCATTGGAAAAGACTACAAAAATTCATAGCTAGTATGTGCAGATCATACAGTTCTTGAACCCAAAAGTTGCAATATTTACTTCCACAACTCTGAGTCTCTTAAAAGTATTGAAATCGGAGTGAAGTGGTTTTCACAGCGTGACCACTTCATTTGACTCAATTATCGTATTTGGCATGAATTTTGCTCTGTGTTTTGTCACGTCCTTCCCCCCCGTCCCAAATGAAACAAACCAGCATAAAGTCAGGTTCCTGCTCAGCTCTCCCCTGCGCATATCGTCACTCATCCCTGTCCTCCTTTCTTAGTCAAGCATTACACAATTTTGCTTAGTCCCAGAGATGGAACCGGAGATGATTATACGGTGGTATGTGCTGTGAAGCAAAAAAGAAAAATGTAGACAGGAATGATGCTCAGTGCTCTAGAGTTGCACGTCTTCCTGTTTGGGAGAACTCCCCTTTTTGCCGTGCTGTCATCTGTGGTGCGTGCTTTCGCCTCACGGAAGTGACATTTTTCAAAACGTCGTACAGTTCTACAGAGGTGGATTCTTTGGAATTTGCGCTAGCAACAGAATTTTATTAACTAGTAATGATTGCAGAATAGCTTGTTACGGATGTTGGAGGCTGCAGTGGTGGTATTTACACTGATTCAGTTTGAATTTTCTAGAGAGACAAATGTGGAACCCAGAGATAGCCTACTGAACACCCCAATTTTTGAAATACAGTGTGGGGGGAATTTTCCTAAAATGAGCCTGACTTGTTTAGTACCTTGAGTGCAAAGCTGCTTTTCTCCTTCAGCGAGGACATGTACTCTCAGGATTCCATAGACCTCCTTGCCAGCTCTGGGCTGCAGTTCCAGAAGCACGAAGAAGAAGGGATCGATACCCTGCATTTTGCCGAGTTGCTCATGACATCTGGGGTCGTCCTCAGCGACAGTGTGAAATGGCTGTCCTTCCACAGGTAGGTCTGAGGTAGTCACTGATGCTGTGAAGTGAGAAATCTCCTTTTGACTGAAATACTGCTGCTTTTGTCCATGGAGACTGACACAGATTTTAAGGAGAAGAATTAGCAGCTCTGCAGTTCTTAAAAGAAGCTTAAAGATACAGAGGCTAAGTTGAAGAAGTAAGAACGCTTGGCACTTCATTTTATACTAGCGCTTACTGTGGTCTGAATTTTGTGGATGCCTTTCTTGCAAATCCTTTTGCTGTTAGTCTTCCCCTGTGGAAGACCTTATTAAGTTGAAATGTGATCTCTACACTTACTAACTTGTGTGCATTGTAAAGTAAGGTTTTTGTGTCTTCTTCCTTACAATGTTGGTGGTGGTCTGAACTTCCACCTTGTGTTTACATAGAAGAAGAAATCTGTAGTTAAGATGTCTGTCTTGTAGCGTTTCAAGCAGCTTGATTACAAAGCCTCTGGTCCTTGACATCATGGCAAGTGAAAGAACTGGAGGGAGGAGGAGGAGGAGGTGGTGACAACAGATACTTAAGAGGTTTTCTTGCTTTTCTGTATTGCCCGTAGCTACAGAAACTTGCAGTGTTGGGAAGTATGTGCTTCCCAATGGCTTAGCTGATCTGCAGGAGGTTAGCAGAGGCACCCCGGGAGCATTCAGAAGTCCTACACTGACACAGATGATCAGGATGAATTCTGGCTCTGATCCAGAGGAGTTTTATAAATGTCAGAAAATGTTAAGGTTTGAAAGCTACAGTGTGTAAAACTCTTGTGAAAAATGAGATATTGGTACGGACTGAGTGCAGGTGTTGCCTGCTTATCTTGTTTCTTTATGTTTTTGCTTTCAGTGGTTACGACTTTGGCTACATGGTGAAGCTGTTGACAGATTCCAGGTTACCAGAAGAGGAACATGAATTTTTCCATATCCTGAACCTTTTCTTCCCATCCATCTATGACGTAAAGTACTTAATGAAGAGCTGCAAAAACCTCAAGGTACTTGTACCTCCCTAGCAAGCAAGTGATGGATGAGCATCAATACTGTAAATGTACAGGAAGCCAAATGACAGAACTGCTGCATATATGAAGTCTTAAAACTGGAACATGTATAAAAGCCAGTAGTCACAGATAAGTGCCTATGACTAAGTCTGTACCCAACAGATACTGCCTCCCCAGTTTTAGACTTACCAATACGTATATTGTATAGGGGGACATTCCCATAACCTTCTGGTTTGTGTGTCACTAATTTCAGAGGCTAATGATAATTCAGCATGCTTATCTTCCCTATGGAAAGTGGAGTATTTCTTCTTACATGAACTATTATGTGACTTGATTAACTGGTAGACGTTTGGAGGGTTAAAAGTAATTTATGTACTGAATCACAGCCATGTTTGAGGAAAGGGAGGGAAAGGTCCAGCATTTGTAACCTATGAATGTGCCCACAGTCATCTCAAGTATCCGCAGCAGGAAAGAAAGGTACCTAATTTTGAGAAGAGTATTTATGCATTCTTGAACAATATTTTACCGCTGTGTTTCACTCACCGCGGGTGTGTGTGTGTGTAAGTCTGCATCCATTCATCGTAGCCAGTGTTTGCCCTCGTGTTCTGGAGAAGCGTGGCAATTTTGGTAAGAGATGGATCTTCCAAAATAAAATCTATTCTGTTCTTGTTGCAGGGCGGCCTTCAAGAAGTGGCAGATCAGCTGGATTTGCAGCGAATTGGACGACAACACCAGGCAGGATCCGACTCTCTTCTCACGGGAATGGCATTCTTCAGAATGAAAGAGGTACTGCAGCATTCTTCTTTATGGTTCTTCCTTCTCCGGTTCCTATCCATAAATGTCAACATGTGCAATGTGTGTTTTGTTTTGGGGTTTTTCTTGTGGCCATCACACTTCAAACTGTCAGTAATAGGAGTTGTTGATATTGGCAGACTTCTTCTGTTTACTCCTCTTTCATGTGCTTATTTTAAATCCCATGCTGCATCTTATAGGTGGCTGACTTCAAATGAGCTGTTTAATTAGCATTAGGAGCTTTCTGATTTACAGGCACAATTAAACAATACCTGTTTCTTCCCTTTTTTTTTTTATCTGCAGTTATTTTTTGAGGATACAATTGATGATGCAAAGTATTGTGGGCGGCTGTATGGCCTTGGCACAGGAGTGGCTCAGAAGCAAAATGAAGATGTGGACTCGGCCCAAGAGAAAATGAGTATTTTGGCTATTATCAACAACATGCAGCCATGATAAGCGGTACCCCTCAGCAAAACATGGTTACCATATTGGCAGCTGCTGTCCTCAACCATTTTCCCTAATAGTGTCTCAAAACAAAAGGCATCTACAGTATACAGCCTGCAGAAGGCCTGCAGTTTTGCTGAAGAGCTGCATCTTCATTTGAAACCCAGAAGAGGAGAAGTGACTGAATTCCTAATGCCAGCATTTGTGGTTTGCCGTCTTTTTAATACCAAGGGCAAAAGACAGAACCTACTGTGTATACCTCTTGTTTTTTTCCTCTTTATACGGTACAGAATCTGCAAGGAAGACTTAACGGTAGAATATTCAGTAGAGCTAAGGGTCTGGAAATCCAGTGAAAATGGACACAGACATGCACACACATTTGCAAATTGTGCTTTATAAAGCTTATTTTTAAACTTCTGCATGTTGTGAGGGTGACTGCTTCACCTCATGTTTTGCTTATTTTATCTTCGTGTAGTCTGTGGAAATTGCTCCCTTTGATCACTGCAGAGGTTTGGGAACGGATGACATTAAAATAATCCTTGCAGCTAAAGATACTCAGAGATTTGCTTTAACAACAATGGGAACGGATATTACTGGAGTTGATTTGATCAGCTCTCCGTAGTTTCTAATTCTGTACAGTACAGGTTTGACCCATACTGAGCCTCAGCTTAGTTCTTACGGGTATTAATAAACTGTTTTGGAAATAGATTAAGAGGCCTAAAAGTTCACCTTTGACGGGGGATTGGACCAATACTCTGACTTCAGTTTTCTTTAACTTACTTAACCTACAAATTTTATTCTTTCCCTTGCAACACAAGTAGTTCAGCAGATGGATAAATATTTGTTCCTCTTCTCCCCCTGCTTCTCCAGCCCCTAATTTTACTATATGCTTAACAACAGACAAAACAGCTCAATTTCTCTTCATTATAAACATCTGAAAAGTAGTTAGAGGATGGAAGAACAACCTGGCATTCTGACTTTTTAAAAAAAGAGCTATTCTATAATATCTTTTTTTCCCAACAGCTCTATAATGAGCTTTCTAAAACAAAAAAGAAAGGAAAAAAAAACCCACCACTTTTGGACATGAGAAAGTTAAAATTTTAAGACTTTGTCTTTCATTTTAAAAAAGCTTAACCAATCCATTATTAGGAGTTGAGGTTTAGAGCTGGTATTTAAAAATGCTTGTAAATACTACTTGTTTTTAATTTTTGTAAAATAAATTTTTTTTTTAAACCAGGCCTTGTTTTGGATTTTCCATCAAGCACAAAAATTCCCAGAGTTCAGGCTTTAGAATCTGTATTTGAGCAATACATGCTCAAAAATGCTCAAGTTTCTTCTTTTACCATTTATGATGTGCTATTGGGGTAGTTCTTAGTGAAATCTGCTTTTGAGCTTATTGTACAGTAGCTGATGAAAGTTGAGCTCAAGGTCTGTTTGGAGGATGCGTGTTCTCATTCCGCTTATCTCTCAGCACAACTAGCAGCATTGTGGAGTATTCTTTCAGTGTAGCACAGCCATGTAAAGCAACAAATCCATTTTGCTCATCTGTCCTGTGTGAAGTTTTCATGCTCCATTTAAACTCTAGTGGTTGTTGCTTAAAATGTAGGAGGGTTGTTTGGTTAAGCACTAGCTCCCCCTCCTGGTTTTCAGATATTTTGTACAAAATTTAGCAAGTTCAAGTTCACAGCAAGCATTTACCAGATGAACACATCTACAGAAGGATCTTCTTTTAGTATAACCCCGGTTTTCACCTACTGCTCTTCAGGTTGTTCTGAGGCTTTACTTTTTGGAGCAGGAAATCTATCAGTATCAAGTCTGCACTTTGGCTGGAAGAATCTGGAACAGCTCTTGCTGTAAAAAATCCATCCCTCCTACTATTTTTCTTAAACAATAATCTGTATTGCACTTACAAACTTCCTAAATTCATAACTTCCCCCCACAAATCCTACCACGAACTTTTCTGTTGCATTTAAAAACTTGCTTCTAGAAATCATTAAGATAGATGCTATGTTCACTAAGGCTTATGCAGCCTTGTTCTTTTCTTAGGAGGAGTTAATTTTTCTAACAAGACAGGCAAAGCCTTTAGATAAACTGTAAGACTGGGCAAAACATTGCCTGTTAAGACTGTAGAATCTAGGATTGGTTTTGGCACTTCTAGAATAGCAGCTTTTCTAGAGAACTTGATAGTGCCTCAAAATTTGCCATCACTGTAGCAAAAAGCAGTTTGTTCAGCCATGTATGTTACCAAAACCAGGGACTTCTTTTGACCTGCAGCAATCCGTTACCTCGTGCTAGTCGTGCTGGAAACAAATATAAAAGATCTTGCCCTCTGTTTTATGTTGTACAGGTGGCTTCATCACACAAAGCTAAGTCATAGCACACACATAGCTACTGAGTTTGATTTATGTAGTATGTTTAACAAAAACAAAAGCACAGGCTTATTTAATGCATTAGCCCTTCATTGGTACTGATTTCTCTCCATCAAATTAAATGCCAATTCATGGTGGTAGAAGACTTTATTTAAAGGAAAGAAAAGAAACTCACAATGCTTTTAAGAACAATACTGACTTAAGGGTCAGTTTGCTTACAGAAACCATTGTTTTTCCTGAGGGCAGCTACTATTCCTTCTCTGCTGAAAGACTGACAGAGCTGCTCAAAACTGTTTCTCTTGCATGTAAATAGCAAGAGCTTTCATTAGGATAACTTCCAACAAATAAAAAAAGACAGTACAAAAATCCTGTATACAGTTCAAGCCCACAACCTACTGCTTTTCAATTTTCTCACACAATCTCCTTAATACTAGTTGATGACCACGAGTGAGTCTGTATATAAAACCTGATTTTTTTTGTCATTTTATCCAAAATAACCACAGCTATCAAAACAAGCCTTCACTTGAAGAAAGAACAGCCTTGGTGTTAAGTAGCTGTGGGCAGCTCAAGGGAGACAGTTTGGTCTCAAAATGTCATGTCAGGAACCTCCTTCCCGCCTTTTTGTAAGTATTAGCGCTGCCATGTTTCCTAAGGAGATCCAGTGCCTGCTTGCGTAGTTCAGGAGGGCACTGGGATCCAATGTGAAGGAGTACGAGGCAGCACTCCAGCACGTCGGGGAACGGGAAGACCTGCCAAAAAAGGAACATGAGGTGATGTCTACTCTTTCAACTGTAATTGTTCAACTACAACACACTCAGGCAGCCAGCTCTCTAAAGAGACTGCTTTATAATATCTTTGGAACAGACAGTCATGAGTCAGATGCATTTTTGCCTCTTTTTCCAGTGCATTAGCTCACGTTTAACCAGGTTTGCCCCTTCTTGCACAATCACCATGATTACCTTCAGTTAAATCATAGACGAGGGAACAGAGGGGATTAGACAGCCTAGGAAGCGTTATTTTCAAACATGTGATGTGTAGTTTCTACAGTTCCTGATCTATAAAGGCTATTTCATACTTAAATTTCTGATTTCACTGTTTATCAAAACTGTCTTTGCACACGTAATTCTAAATAGCAAGGGATTACTTTTAAAATGCATGGGAGAAATCCGTACAGAATATCCCACTGAGTTCTCCCATACAGGAGCTTTACCTACACTTTCCAACTGCATGGAGAAAGTTATGCTTGAAAGAAAAATACCACCCTGATGGCGTGTGTCGATTCTCTCTCAAAATTAACATAGGATCACAAAGAAAGTCACTGTTCCTTACTTTCTGTGTGAAAGGGATTCCAAGATGAGGCTGCACTTACAAAAAGACTGTCTTTTTTCAGAACCACACCACCTCTTCTGAAAACTTACCTTTAAATTGTCTGGAAATTCTGCTAGTTTCTGCTTTGCTTTTAGAAGCTGCTTCGTTAGCTCAGGGAGCGTAATTGGTTCCTTTACTTCATCTTTACTGTCAGGAAAGGAACAGGTGTCATGAGTAACTGTTTTGCTTAAATGACTGCAGAGCTGTATACTGTACTGTACTGTATAGGGAGCACAGGAGAGAGCTGGACAATGCTCTAGCTCTTTCTTGCCAAAGTCCCAAATAGTTGTTCAACAAAGAGACAGACCTCTTAGATCATGCCTGTCCTTCTCATTATCCTCCCCTTTTCAAGCTGCCCTGTTTTATTCACCGTACCAACACACCCTGTGTATCAGAAGTTATTCAGCTGTAGTGAGTTTATGCACAAGGTAGTTCAGCCCCAGGGAAATGCAAGACTTTTGAGCTGTATGTTGAAGGGCTCCTGGGTGACAAGCTTGAGATTAGAGGCAATCTGAGCTAAACAAGAAGAAATCTGCTGCATAAACACACACAAAAAAGCAATGCCTTTCTACCCATTCATTCATGTTCTGAAGCTTACCAATTCATCTGGCTGCTGTCAGAGCATGGTTTGTCCGATTCAGCCTCTGAACTCTGCTGCAGGTTGCTTTCTTGGGTGCTTCTGTTTGTGTTTTCCTGAAGAGTGCTCCTCTGCTGCTGATGCTGGCGGATCATATCTGCTAAAATCTGCTGGACCTCAGCTATATCTCTCTGGGTGTTCTGTAAAGCAGCAATCTCTTCTGAAAGAAGCACTTTGCAGCTGTCCAGTTTTGACTGACTGTCTACCAAATCGACTGAGCTAGTTCTTGAGTCGCTTTCTGTCTCACACATACGAACTTCAGTTGTATTGCAGAGGTTTTCATCCATCTCAACTGCATTTTGATCAGGAGTTTCTTCAGAGGAGGACTGACCTGAAACATAACTCTTCTCAAGAGCTGTCTGCTCACTGGGACACAGCACAGGATCCAAACCAGGCTCCTGCGAGACAAGGGAATCTTTGGGTGGGTTCCACCACAGGTCATACAGCAGTCTGTAAGCCACAAAGCCCTCTAAACTTCTGCAAGCGTCCATGCTCTGAGAATTTGCACTGTCCAGTTTGTGCCTCAGGTTATCACAGCCTAATAATGAAAAAAGGATTACAAATAAGTTTATAGAGATTTCCAAAGAAAAAGACCAGACCTGGTAAATGAACAGCTATCCTGGAGACCCAACCCAGAGATTTCCTCAGATGCTGGCAGAGTGGTGCAGGAAGCAGAAAAGCAAAGGCAGACACCTTTGGCATCTTTTTAAACACAATACTCTGTTCTAGCTAGCAGGACACTGCATGTTCTCATCATCTATGGCAAACTTCTTTGGTCTGAAGCTGCGCATCAAGATGTTCACACGATCAAGAGCCACAAAATAAATGTGGCGCTCTCTGCAGAGAATGAAGGGAAGGGCCAATTGGAGTGGTTTGTAACTATGACATGAACACAGCTTTCCCATGTCCCCATCTCCTTGACAGAACAGAATTTGCTCAGTTTCCTACATCACCCACACCAGCTGACGCTACCGAGCTTCCTTCCACAGTCAGGAATTTTGATCGCCCAACGGCCCTTGCACTAGCCACATTCCATGGGTTTCCATATACATGGGTATGCCTTGCTCCTTCCAAACGTGATTAGGCCTAGTAATATTAATGGACACGCAGCTGTGCTTACAAGGAACATCCCCCTATCTGTCAGTGCCAGGAGATACACAAGAGACGACTTACCTTCAGGAAGGATGATACTGCAAATCTCTTGCATCAGAGTGAAATTACCAGCATCATAACTGCGGGTCACAGCTCCGAGAATACTTTTCACTGCCTCATCCCACGTAGCAGTCTGATAGCTCAGGGCTGCAAGGGTCAGGTCATGGCAGATATGGAAAAGCACCTACAGGAAGCACCAGAGAGCATGATTAATAATTTTACTGCAAAGTATGAACTACTCACAGCTTATGACCATTGTGGAAGAGCCCAGAAGCACATGACTTAACCAAAAGCAATTTTAACGACAATGCAATTTACATAGTCTCCTTCATGCAGGAGATAGAGCACTTTTACATTACTTACATCTGTAAAATCAGCAGCTGTGCTTGCACGTGTCCTACTAAACAGATGAGAAGTGGGAGTACACCACAGGTCAGTGACTCACTGCGGTCAGAGACAAGAGCTGCAGGAGCGCCAGTCTATGAACAGACCGTCTGAACTCCAGGATATTTAAACAACAAGCAACACTGCCTCTCCTAACAGTTTGACACAAAACTCTGAATCACTGCTGAGACTACTCAGCTATGCCAATCACTCCCACCCAGCCAGCATATCTTGGCGATCTCAGTGCTAATCACTAACACTGTATGTCAGTTCTTACCCTGCACAGAAACAAATGCAGAAACAAACTGGTGGCTACACAAGCCATCCCAGCTGCCTGTCACCTACTTCTCCCACATTATAACCTCATCCTGCAGCAGGGTGTAGATATCAGTTCCCTGAGAATGGCTGGCACAATACCACAAAGCAGCTGCACATTACTCCGTATGCCAATAGTAAGGCTTAGTGTGTATACAGATCTAAGTCCCTTTACCTGCTTTGGGTGTGTGTTGCTAGTAGAAGGAGGATGCTCAATGCTGCGCAGCTGCTCCCGTGCACACGTGGCTTGTTCGGTGGTGTCCATGCCCAATACATTCTGCCACACTTCTAACACCATGTCAAAAAATGAGGCCTCTCTGCTCAGCTCCCAGCTGTGATAACAGGGTGGCACAGGGCTCTTCCGGTCACAGGGATTTCTTTCACTAAGGCACTTGCAAAGCAGTTCGTTAAGGCAGAAAACAAGTCTTTGTCCCTTTAACAAGAAAAAGGAAAAAAAAAAAAAAAAGAGCACTGAGCTGCTGCTAAAAGAAAAACAATCCCTTACTGACCACAGCAGGTGGACAATTTTAAGAACACCATGGCTTGTAGCAGCTTGTTGGTGATAGACTGTTTCACAGCTGCAGCTACCAAAGAACAATGCTGATCGACTCAGAGACCCTAAAGTCAAAAGAAAACCTTAGAACAAGCCAAGCTTGCCTTCTGCTTCTCAGTCCGCACAAAAATAAATTCCTGGATTAAGCCTCCAGCAGATGGACTTACAGTTAGCTCGTTTGTTCCTTCAATGTAAACAGCGAATACTTTCCTTCACTTCTTTCTTCTTATGATCAGTATTACATACTGAAAAAAAAAACCCCACTTTTCTCAACTACCTCTCATATAACTAATAAGCATAGAGCCTACGTGCCTCCCCACCATGGGCCCTTTGCCTCTGCAAAGGCACATGCTTTTTCATGGGGTCATTGCGATAAACTTGTAGAAAAATATTCTGAGGCAAAACCAGCTCAGACGACTATCTGCAGATGGGAAGTGGTGCCCAGTTAATCAGGTTAATCTGGAGGGAGACAATACTAAAGAAAGCAGAAAGGAAACGACCAGACTCACAAATAAAGTTTTATGTTGCTGAAGGACTTCCTGAGCTCCCACCCAGTTCCTGGATAACAGCAGGTCCTGGGCACATCTGAAAGACAAGGTTGCTGACAACTCCTCCTCTCCAGATATCTGTGCAAGCTCAGCAGCAGTTTTAAGGGATGTCACATCCCCCTTTTTTGCCAACACCTTAACTGCATCATAGGGTGAGGAAGCCCCCAAATAACTGTAAAGAGATAAAAGCAAATTGACTTGATTAGTACTAAGATACCATTTTTAAGTTGTATTGCAACACAATAGCACAAACCTACAAATGAAGGTAAACCTGTATTTTCCACAGGTTCTCAGAGCTCTCATCACTTTGCCTTACCAAAGCTTACTATAGACATATGGCACCTGATCTGATGCAAAGCGACAAAGGGGAAGTCAACACAGCCTAATAACCTGGACTGAAACCTCTGGTGGTGTGCACACCACGCATGGCTTGGATGAGAAATAGAAATAAATAGATTCAAGAGACAAAGGTTATATTCAGTAGTTTATCCCTACTGCATTTCTCTGGATTTCATCTGAATCCTTTCACAAGCCTGAACACCCTCAAAAATGCCAGAACTGAAATCAGCATCAAGCAAAGGACACTATTCCAGCCAAAATATTTCAAGTGTTATTAGTAATTTTGGTAGTCACAAATCTGAAGCACTCTAGTTGGAGGAGGAGAACCCCGTCATTAGGATATTACCTAAGGCCTCAAGAAACTCTAGATGAACCGTTGCACTGCACATTTCCAGTGGAAAGTTGGAAACATCACATAGTCTTTTCGTATATACATCCTAATCTTAGTCTTGCTAGACTAGTTTTCAAAGACTTCCAGTACTGCCTATGGAAAGAGATAGCTCTACTCTAGTACGGCATTTGGACCTTCTGCTCTGAACTGCCCTCTGGACCTTCTAGAGGAAGTCTAGTGAGGTCAGGCTCAGAAAGCACCTTAGACAAATAATGACCAGACCAGTTAACAGATTTCAGCTCCTACAAAACCAAGAACCTCCTTTGTTTCAGGCATGGAACCAATTCTGTATTCTTCTGAGTAACACTCACCATTTGGCGGCCATGGAATAATGACCATCTTTCTCCAACACAGCTGCCCAACTGGTGTAGAGATCCTTCAGAATTGGATCTTCTGGACGCAACCTGGCCTTAGCAATTACAATTGCTTCCCTAATGCACATATGAGAAACCAGATAGAAAGGTTAATTGACTGTGACCAAAAAGTGAACCAAAATGCCAAACCTACCCCACTAGAAAACAAGAGCAAATCCGAAACATAAATATACAGCAACCTGTAAAAATGGTTCACTTTCAGGAGCTCCACAGCTTCATACACTTTATGGATGGACAGCAGATGGGAGGCAGCCTTCACATACTGCTCCTGAAAACACAGCTGCTTCGCAAAGGCTTCTACTGTCCAAACCCAGGCCTGATATCCAACTGCAAAAGAGAAGGCAATACAATTGGAGGCAAAGTTTTAAAACTGGAAGAATTCCTGTGGGATGACATCATCGCTGGCCTAAGGGTGCTTGTAGAAACATCCTGGTCTTTGTCATAAGTAGGATATGTTTTGTGTTTGATAACAAAAATCAGGGTAGTTAAAGAAGCAACTTCCTTCCAGTCTGGAACAATCATGAGTTTCCAGCCCAGAACAATCAGAATGAGGCTACCCTTGGCAGCTAATTCCATCTGCTTATGGAAGAACAAAACATACCCATGGGTGAGATGGCTACCAGCTGGTCTGTTAGCTCTCCCCTCTCAGCAGCTGCCTGGAGGACACCCTTCATATCTCCCTTCCACAACATGAGCTGCTGAAAGAGCTCGGGATGCCCATTCTCCAAGTGATGTTTTCCTGTTGGAAGCAAACACACTTCCTATCAGCATGAGTGCAACAGCATTATTTGCCATAGTAAAATAACTTGGCAAAAGCAAGATTATTCAAGCTTAAGGTATCGCAGGTTTTCATCTGAAAGATGTAAAAACTATTTGGGAAAAATATGTCTTGTCTTCTTTTCACACAGACCTGCATTCTTAATCCTAACACTTTAATCCACAGAACAGAAAATTCAAGCATTTTCCCCCAAATTATTTTCTCCTTGAATGTAACAGTTACAACAGGCATTTTGTCAAAGTGGATTCATTATTCCACTTACCTTCCACATCAATCATCTTGTGCAGAGAAGCCCTGTCTGTGAACAGCCCCAAATGGATGCAGTCCTTGAGGTCAGGGGACACATCTTCATTATTATCTAAACCAGATAAAAAGAATGAATATTTAAGATTTGGTACAACACTGGGAACTGGCACCTGCCATGTGACTGTACTGCTCCATTACACTCAACTGTTGGCAAATACTTACGTCTTCTACTTTCTTTCCTGTACAGCGGATTTAACAATTTGCAGATCAACAGCTAGGACTTACATCTAAGTTTGATTAGAAGGACCGTGTTTGTGCAGAACATTTATTCCAAATCAAACACAGCATGTTCCTTTGCGTGCTCTAAGGAACAACACTGAGAGAATACAAACACCTCCCTCATGGCTTATTTTCTCCTGCCCACATTATGCTTCTGAAGGTGAAAAAACACTTTGCACGTACACAGACAATTCTACCCTATCTCCACAACACAGGATCCTACTCAAAACCTCTCTGGAGTGGCTACAGAGTGCTGAAACACTGCAAGAGAAGTTAGACAAGGGACCACAACTAGTCACACACTTTGATAAAGGTATAGATTTTAAAAGAATAATATGCCTAGTGGTCAAAGTCAAGTCCTTGGACACATGCTTCTGAATACTTTAGAGTGCCTACCCTCTAAGTATTTTAGTTTTAGACTGATACCTTTGGTTTTCAGACATGTAGCCAGCCTCAAGCAGTCCTGATGCAATTCATCTTTTGATCTGTGATCCATGAATGTGCTGAAGGGTAGAATAGAACGAGGCTTCCTCTTCTTCAGAGAGGCATCAGGAGCTGAAAAATCAGACACATTTTAGTGGCTGCTGCACAATTACAAGAGTGTCCTACACCAGAACTCTCCAATGTATTCCAAAACCCCCTCTTCCTCACACAGGAAAACAAAAAACAGATGCTCAAGTACCACATGCATCTCTGTTAGGACAACTCTGACTTCTGAATACTGATCACTTTGCATATTTTTCTGCCCATCTTGCCTGGAATGAAACTAGCAACTAAAAGGCAATATCTAAGCCTACATTAAACAACTACTCAATTGACCTGACAAGCAGGGCAAATAAAAACAGCAACTTAAAACGTTTAAGAGATTTTAAGAGCATGCTCTTCTTTCTCTGGCATTTACTTGGTGTCACATTAGGAAGGGAAGCTGCAGCCAAACAGAGCCTAGAATGAGGAACACTGCCTTGATGCAGGACTGTTGTAAGTCCCTGAAACATACTAACTTGGTTTCTCTTTAGGTGGATCCTTTTTCACAGGAATGGCTTTCTGGGTCACAAAAGGCTTTGGCAAGTTGAATGAAGAATAATTATACGCAGATGAAGTATCCTTGGACACTGTGGAGTTAAGTGATAAAAAAAGGAAAAACAATATTTGGAAAAGCTCACAGCAGAACACTCAACATATTCACATTCTGTTACATTAATTTTGAAATTTACAGAAACCAAGCTTTGCTTTGCCATAGAACTTCATAGCTTTTTAGGGAAAGGAAATATTGAGAAAACATTACAGAACCATCAGAAAACTAAATAAGACGTCAACAGACACTAACGAAGCTCCACCAGTATTATAAGATTTATCACCAGAAGGCAAACACTGATCAAAAATGACATCATTTCAAGCCAAACACCGTAACTTTGTTCATTAGGCCAGAATCTTCTTATTTAAAGACTATTAGTCCCAAACTAGTGTAGAATATTATGAAAGGCATTCCAGAACTGTACTTCCTTCAAGTGGACTATTTCAATAAAACTGTATTATGAGAAACTCTGCATGAAAATATTAAACTTGGTGATGCTCTGAGGGCTAAACAGTCTGGGAACCATTGAACTAAGGTGATTTGATTATTACCAGTCACGGAGACTTTATCAGACAACTCTGCCTCCTGAGCTTCTTTTTCTCCTTCGTGGTCCGACGTTCCATTTTCCTCTAGCAACATTTCCTTTGCGCTCTCATCTCCATTCACGGCATCACTTAGATCCTGCTTGGTTGGACTCTTTCCTATTAGCTTTTTCTTCTTCTTGGCTTTGACTTTTGGTTGCATACTTCTTTTTTTCTCTAATTCTATACTCTTTTTGCCTGTAAACAGTTGCAAAAGTTACCCTGATATTATCTGTAGAGACTTTTGGTTTATTAGCTGTCTGTGTTTCAAGATCAACATTTAGTTTCCAAATAAGGATACAACTCAATTTAAATCTAGACACAAGTTTATTCCTGGAGAGGTAGCAGGCAGATTTGGAGCTCAGGATAAGAACTTATCCTTTCAACGTGGCAACCCGCTATTTCCCAGCTCCAACATCATCTTCAGGAAAGGATCTTCTGTTTGAATATACTTACCCTGAGGAGGCCGTGTATGCTCCTGCTTTGAGATGTGCCATTTGTGAACAGAAAAATCATCTGCTCCTGTATAAACAGAATCCGAATCCACTGGTGACCACTGGACACTCAGCAGCCGGCCCTGGTGCCCTCGGTAGTTGCAGAGTGGCTCTTCCTTCATAACATCCCATACCTTATAAACAAGAAAGAAATCCAATGACTCAGGAAGTCTCATCTTCCTCTAATACTCTGCATTTTCTCTTCAGTGATTTGCACTTCTAGGAGCTTGTCTTTTAGGGCATTCGCAGAGGTATCTCAAATACCAACATGCAAATGGAGAAAATTCAGGGCTTCCTTTGTTTGCATCGATACATTTGCATAACATCTTTCTTTAAGGATCCAAAAGTGCTAATACGGAAGTGATAATGACTGGACTTATAAATCAATTCACAAGTTGCAAAAACACCCGGATACCTGCATATCAGGTATCCAGAACCAGGAGATGGTTACCAAGGGTAAATTTGCAGTACTTCAGTAGTTTATCTCACAAAAGAAGCTTTGCTGTTTACTCAGCTTGGTTCCAAAACACTGGAGAATGGATGATTTGAAACTAAAAGAAATATACTTCTGAGCGGCTGTGGACCAATACCTGTGCAGTGCCATCATAGCAAGCAGATACCAATCTCCCCTCATGGTGGGGGCTCCAAGAAAGACTTGTGATTTTAGCTGTGTGTCCAGCCAGAGTTCGAAAAGGCTCTGTTATTGTCAAAGGACTTTCTGAAGTGCTCTCTGAAAGAAAAAAGAAAAGGATCAAGCATGGCCCCCAAGACAAACCAGGAGGAAACCAAAACAAGATGCCAAGAATTGGAATATAATCTGCAAACCATTACCTACGACGCTCTTCAGATTATGTACATAAATAGTGGCATTGATTGAGCCTGAAGCTATCAAGTAACTCAGCTCTGGCTGGCTCCCATGCTCATGATGCCAACGAATAGCGTTAATCAGTTTATGATGTTGCTGGATAGTGCAGAGCAACTTCAAGTTTGGCGCCTGAAATATTTCAATTGAGCTGAAATGCAAGAACAGCAATGTAAGAAATCCACCAGTCAGTGAAAATGGCATTTTTTTTAATTATCCTGCATGAGAAGAATGACAGAACATGAAACAGAGTAACTAAGAGTTTGTTTTCTGGATTCAACTCAAACCCTTGTTTAGTACACCAGCAAAAGTGCATTATAACCATGAGTGGATCCCTGAAAAATAATTTAACATGATGATGTGGATCCTCCATGCCAAGAGCAGCTAAACCAAATAACAGCAAGGAATACTGTATTATCACAATTCAAATACATTGGCAGTACAAGAAGAGAGACAAACCAGGGCAATAAAAAGTACTTTTGCTTCACTACAGTGATTCTAGTCAGGATCAGCACATATGCAGCCTTAACCTACAAGTGAAACATACCCATCTTCATTGCCAAGAGCCAAGAGTTTGCCATCTGGTTTCCAGCTGATCTCTGTATGTGCAGGCAGTTTGTGCTGTAGAAAGAAGACACAACTATTGCCAAAAATTCTTAAACCTCTCTTGCATACATTCAACAGAGCAACACTGGCAACTGCACAGAGTTGCAATTGGTCTGCACAATGAAAGTCACAGAAGGGTCCATTGCATTTTGTAGCAGTGACATAAGTTTGAGCAATTGAGAAGGACTGAATGGACTGATAATGCAAGAACTGGTGATTATTTTTATCAGTTCAGTGAAATGTCTCAAAGGAAGTTTGTCTGGATTCCAGTAGGACCTTGATGCTCGATCTCCCTATGCTCCTTGGAAAGCCCCAGACATTGCAAGAAAATTCTATCATCTTTCAAAAGAAATCAAAGTTTACTGGTAATTATTTCTATTCTTTCTAATTCAGATGAAACCTACTTACAATTTAAACACCTAAAAAATGATCTTTTCATTGTTTGTGACATTAGTCTCTTAACCCCCACTGAGTCTTCTACTCAGGAAAGAAGGCAAAACCCAGCTGAGATGAATCAATATAGTTTGATTGACTTCAGTTGACTTATACTGACTTAAAGCAACTGAAGATCTAACCCACTTCACTTATTTTGTACTTTCAACTAAGAAACAGCTGATCATACTTGAGAAGATGTTACAGTCAGTTATCACCAACCACTCTGCATTAGCAGCAGTGGAAATGGAAACAGATTCCTGCAGCAAAATCATGACTGCCTTTACTGCAAAATTTATTGAAAAAAGTTAACATTTGAAACGAGGACTAGAGAATTTGAGGTAGTTAACTCATGCATGCCCACCATGTGATATAAGCTATGACACTATTAAGGATATTACTTTAAGTGCTTTGAAACTGGAAAGCTCTGTACGAACTAATTATTTTAAACAGCCACACACAGCTTTAAAACCAGACTCTATACTTCAGTTTAACTTTTCTGGTTAAATAAATTACACAGTAGAAAATGAAGTAACTGATGCCAGGAACAGATGTGCCATGTTGACACTGGGAGAAAAAAAGACCCTTTTTCAGAGGCAAACACATAAACTGTTTAAATAGTTTGAGTCCATACGTGTCTCTGAAGTTCATCTGTGGAGACTGCGGGTTTCAAATTTTCAAATTTTGTATTTGCTACAGATACATCATGAAGGCAAAATCAGAAGCCTACAACGCCACAGAAACTATGACATGGTTACCACAAATCCATAAAAAAACCCTCAAAATCACACTCACTTTGATTGAATTAGTGTCTCGGATGACTTTGTTGATGTCATTTGCCTCTCCATTAAGCTTCCAGGGGTTGTGCTGAAAAACAATGCCTTCTCCAGCACAACTATATAAAGTTACAGAGGGCTGTTCACCTTCTCCTCCTATCAACAGAGAGAAAAAAAGCTAAATACACTATGTTCTTCATCAGTCTTCCCAGAAGTAATCACTTAAAATCACTATAAATCAAAACATTATTTTAAAAAGCTACATACATGTTTCATTTGCCTGTGACCCGGAAGCAAGAAATTCTCACAATACAGTCCTCTGAAAGGATCTCTCATTTCTGCCAATAGATCTCTCTATAGCACAATCACTGCAAGCATTAAAATTCCCTTTAAAGTTTGGTCCTTAAAAAAATTCAAGTTATGTAAGAAGAGCTAATGGAGCTGTTCTGTTTAATTCAAACAGTAGAAACATACTTCTGGAGCTAAGGAACCCATACTTGATCCAACGCAGTTACTGCAGGAAGCCTGTACAAACAGTTACTGGTCTGTAATACCCTGAAGTAAGCACAGAGGTGTGGTACGCCACTCCCATCTATTTCCTGAAGCTACTAGAATTCAAAACCTAGGAGATTTGTTTTGCTCCCTTGCAAAACTATTAACAATTCCTCAAGCAGAATGCATTCTTAGCTTCTAGAAAGGATTGCTACCAAGCAAATGGGGCTCCTTTTCCTAAGAAGGGAGGGCATACCAACTTCATGGCATCTGTGTGCTCTGCATGGATGTTTTACTTTGTCACAAGGCACTGGAAGACTCACCAGAAGACAGAGGAGGAGTTGGTGGCCCCCAGGCTAGTGTGTATACAGTCTTCTTGTGGTAAGTACTGGAGATCTGAGGTGGCTTATTCTTAGCACTGGGCAGGACGATAAGGAAGCAAGGACAGTCAGATTTCAGCAAAGGAAAATTAAAAAAAACAAAACAAAACAAACCAAACAAAAAAAAACAACAACAAAAAACCACCCCCAAAAAAATCAAGGCAACATATTTCCAGTGGTGAAAACAGACACCAGGTGCTTTAACATACTAAAGCCATGGCTCAGCCAAGCCTTCTTTAACATCTCCTGTAGGACACTACTAAAATCATAACAAAACTGTCCTGATGACCTTCACCTGCATGTTGCTCTTCATTCTCTAAAAATGTCTTTCTGGCTAAAGTTTTCCTTGACTGACGTCCTTCCCACAGGTGATCTCTGGTCATGCAATTTTACCTTCACCTTAAGTAAAGATTACCTTAGAAGCCACCAGACATAATGGAGAGATGAGAAGATGCACTCAAAATCCAACCGTTTGACTAGCTTTAATTTAATCCTACTCTTGTCTAATAGTAAGGATATACCTCAGGAAAGACCACACCACCTATGCATGGTAACATACCAGCAGGATCTGACACTAATGAATGTGAAAGCTACTTTCTTACCTGCTGGAGAAGGTGTCCAATATGCCAACTTTTCCATCATCTGTTCCAAAAGCCAAGCAGCCTTCCTTAGTTGGATGCCAAGATAACTGCAAGCAAAATAAAGAGACCCATTATGACATAAGCTACAGACACTTTATTTCTAAATAATGAAAAGGAAAACACTGAAACTGATGAGCAAGCACCATCCCTTATACGCACCCTCCCAACTACAGGCACTTCATTTGATCATTCCGCTATGAGTACCAAAGGCTCTTCCCCTGCCAGCTACAGTGGGATGAGAGGGACTAAAAATCATTAAAATGCTATTTGACATCTACATTACAAAATAGAAATGGAGAATATGGTAGGACGGTGAGAAAATTTTTGGTGTGAACAAGAATAACTACCATGTTTTACTGCTACCAGCAGTTTTAGCAGGCAGTAGCCTCTGGCCAACCACTGGTTAAACCCAGACTGAAGACATCCATGTTGCTTTTTGTGCATACCAAACTTCCTAGCAGAGCAAGGGCAACCCTGGATGAATCAAGGAAGGATCACAAAGGAGGATAAAAGTGAAAAACGTAATATAACAGCCAGTTGGACTTCAGCTGATTTTCACCAAATGTAATGCAAGCATCTAGGGTTGTAAGAAGGCCTAAAAATTTGTTGCCAGATTCTAAAATGTATTGTATACCAAAAGAGTTGAGTACAAAAGGAATGTCTTGGCTTTATATATTTTTAGTTGGGAAAAACCTTCTTCAGAGTGAAAGAGAAAGAAAAATATTCTTGAAAGAAAAAAATGGAGTGAAAAGAGAAGAGACAAGGGAAAAAAAAGGGAATCAAAAGCACACTTACTGCTGTAACCTTGGACTTTATGCTTTGCCAGAAGGTTTTAACATCATAAATATTGTTCATGGACAAAGTATTCCACACCCGGATCATGCTGTCTCCAACACCGATGGCAAGACAGCCTGTGTCCACAGGGGAGAAAGCAAGACTATAGACAAATCCCCCAAGCGAGGGCATGGTCCAGCTACAATTGAGAGTTGATAGGTCCCAGCACTTCACCTGAAGAATATTTAAGGAACAAGGAATGGTTAAATGTAGAGTGACTGATATGAAAAGGAAAAACAAAGCACGAGTGAGATAAAAAATCGAAGGGTCAAATTCAAGGCTTGACATAGTATGTGACCTGCAACCAGAGGATTACATGTCATGGACAGGGCTGTAATAGTTGGAAGACTGTACTGGAATGGACAAAATTACTATATTTTAATACTATGGTCCTCTTCTGACTTCAAAAGAGAAAGCACTCTGCTGCCTGTAAAAGCCAAAACATTAAAAAAAAAAAGCTTTAGTTGGTACAAGTAAATGATTTTAAGAAGGAAAAATAGGCCTTTTTAAAATGAAACTACAGGAACAAGAGATGGCAAGATCCTTTTATTAAATGCTTACCATTCAAGTCCAGAACGTCATGTTCATTCACTCCACCATGGTAAGAGCTTGAGCTTATAAACTAACAAAAATCTACTCAACCTGTGCTCAGAACAAATTTTAAGCAATGATGTTATAAAATGCTGCAATAAACGCAGTTCAAGAGAAAATTTGTGGCCCTAAAAGGAATAGCCTTGCTTAGTCAAACTGTACAGGCACTGCTATTTTTATGTCAATTTTATAGATGGTTCTTACATCTCTGTCCATTGAAATGGAAAAAAGGAGCTCTTTGTCTTGTCGCTTCACAGAACACAGATTGAAGACAATACGGGAGTGATTTTGTCCTTCTGAAGATCCTAGAAGCGTCCACTTGCGTTTTCCAGATTGGGTCAAATCCCAGAGCAGCAGTTCTCCTCTGCAAAATTTAAAGTCTGTACTTCATTGTTCTCTTCAAAAGAATAATATAAGCTATATATAGACTGTATTACATGTATACGTACTGCAAATGCAAGAGTAATACAGCTAGGCACACGTGCACTACATGTGCCTATACACAGAGGCACACACACAACCACCACCCTACAAATGACAGCCATAGTTAACCCCACTGAAAACTGACATGTCATTTTCTCCCAGTAGATGGGCAAAACCACAATTAGTATCATTAGCGGTCAATATTCAGTTAGATTATCAGACAAATTATGGGACAAATAGTAGTTTTCTAGAAGTCTGAACCCCCGCTTTAACTCTTGGCCTGTCTTCTCTCTAGTTGTACTGGGAAGGAAGGAGGAAGGGGTTGTCAATGTTTCCTACCCAGTTCTTCCTTAAGTATCAATAAATGAATCTGCAGTTACTGACAGTACCCGGGCTCCCGTGTGCCCCTACTTACCCAAAACAGCTGGATACAATTTCTGTGGAACGACCAGAAGGCCAGTGAACAGTCAGCCAAATGCGCTCTTTAACAGCAGGATCAACAGCTCCACCTCTTCTCTTCGTGGGTGGCAACTTCAGAGTCATTACACCTATGAAACCAAGCGGGATCATCTAGACCTAGTACATCAAAATTCTGCGTCCTATGAATCTGAAGCGTTAAGTATGCTCCCCATGCTTTAAACTATCAAGTTAGCAAATGAAGGCTGCAGTTAGTGAAGAACTCTCCCACCATATTGTTATTGTTTATCTCACATTATTAATCTTACTTACTTCTGCCTCTAGCACAGCTCCATATTCGTATGGTATGATCTTTGCTTCCTGAAGCCAAGTAACAACCTTTCTTCGTGGTCGTGTCCTGCGTGAGCTCCCCATTTGGAACTCTGCCTTCCTCTGAAGGAACTACTGAATACCATTGAAGTCATGTTACTATACTTTAAAATTCAAAGCTTTACAAAAATTAACTGAAAATATATTGATTTGTTTCAGAACATATTTTACTGAACTTATCAGTTGCCTCTGCTTAGCTACTTACTGACTTCCTATAAGGAATTCAATTCTCCACAAGGGCATTTACATGAACTAAAAATCACTTCACGAACTATTTATCACTTCTACATACCTTGGAGCTCATCTTGCCAAGCAGGTAACCTTTCTTCACCAGGCACAGGGCACCAGGCCAGACAATGTATTTCATCGTCATGGCCTCTTAGCCGATGAAGTACTTCTCTTTTCCTGCTGATATCAATTATAACCACCATGCCATCCTTGTAGCTAAAAACAGAGATTTAAATTAATTAAGAGATTCTTGGATCCTTGCGGAATAACACCTGACTCGATTTCTGAGCTCTTTACCAGGTTCACTATCACCGTATTACAGACAGAGAAGCCAAATCACAAGCAGCAATGGGACTAGCAGACTGATGGTCCATGGGAGCTCCAGTATAGCACTGGCATACCTGCAGCTGCCTTTTCAAGAAGTGCAACCAGTATGTTTGGCTTCACAAATGGCAGCAATTCATTATTAATACAGCTTTCAGTCAAGTGTAATTAAAAAATAACAGTTTTAAGAAACTTCAAAGATGCAAAACAACCTGGACCCTTACATTGTTATGGATTTCTGTGTCTTGCAGGTCTACCAAATCTAAATGTTATTTCTAATTTGTTGTATATCAGAAGAAAAAAAACAGCCACCAAGACCTCTTAAAATTAAACTTAAAACCGCGTTGCAAAAATTCACAATAAGATTCTTGCAGAAGAATGGAAAACAAAATGTAATGAATATTCACCCAATCGCCACCAGGTTTTCATGATGAGGAGAACAAGTGAGACAAAAAATTGTCCGAGGCTCTGGGAAGAACTGCTGGCTGTCACTTCTGTTGTGCCAGTAACAAACAATTATACCTTTTTCATCACCGGATACAATCAGATCTTTCACAAGAGGTGACCAGTGCAACGCCGAGATCGCGTTCTGAAGAAAGACAATTAAATAGAATCATAGAATTGTTAAGGTTGGAAAAGACCTCTAGGATCATCAAGTCCAACCGTCAACCCAACACTACCATGTCTCCTAAACCATGTCCCGAAGAAGCACCACGTCTACACGGTTTTTGAACACCTCCAGGGATGGTGACTCCACCACCTCTCTGGGCAGCCTGTTCCAATGCCTGACCACTCTTTCAGTAAAGACATTTTTCCTAATATCCAATCTAAACCTCTCCTGGTGCACCTTGAGGCCATCTCCTCTCATTCTATCACTCCTTCCTTGGGAGAAGAGACCAACACCCACCTCACTACACCCTTCTCTCAGGTAGTTGTAGAGAGCAATAAGGTCTCCCCTCAGCCTCCTCTTCTCCAGACTAAACACCCCCAGCTCCCACAGCCGCTCCTCACAAGACTTGTGCTCCAGACCCTTCACACATTCAATCAATACATTTAAAGCTGTCTTACCACCATCTCACACAGAACAACAGGCAGAAAATAACTTGCGAGTACTCCCCAGCGTCAGCTGAGTTTGTTCTTAAGTGTTTCGGTTCTTTTGGGCTTTGGCACAATTGACGTATTTGCTCATATGGTGCCCTGAGTCACTGTAACTGTTCAAATGTACATTCTTTGCTCTGTCTGGAACAGTAACTCACCGAAAAGATTTTAAGTGAGCTTGGTTAAGTGCCAATGAGTACGCACTGCGAGCACACTTGCTTACTGAGGCTTTGATAGTAACCAACAGCTTATCAACATGACGTACCAATGCTGCAGTCCTACGGCTAGCACAAAAAGCTGGCCAGAAGCATTCAGCGCTTTTGATTTCACCGGGTTTGAAACTCACTTTTCCTAAAGTACCATCACCCTGCTTTGTGTGTGTGCAAGACCTAAAAAAAACCCACCCCACACACTGCGAGTTCTTTCCATCTCGCCCCCTCCGTCCTGTGTCCCTGCACCTACCTGGTGCAGGCTGTACTCCCCCACCGCAGCCAGGGCCTCCGTGTCCCAGATTTTGACGCTCCCGTCGTCGGAGCTGCTGGCGCAGAGGTTGCTCTGCCCGGGGCAGTGGCAAAACGCGAACCCGGAGATCCTGTCCGTGTGCCCGATGAGCTCTCCTGCACCGACAGCGACAGACGGCGATGGGACCCTCTGTGGGGGCGCAGCCCCTTCCTAAGCCCCCACCCCCACCCCCCGGGGCTCCCGTTCCCCCCAAACCCCCCCGGGGCTCCCGTCCGTCCACCCCCCCGAGGGGCTCCCGTCGTCCCATCCCCCCCGGCTCCTGCACCACCGCCCCCCACCCCCCGGGGCTCCCGCTCCTCCCCACATGCCCGAGCGGCTCCCGGCGGAGGGACGGCCCCGCGGGGCCGGGACCCCCCCAAAAGGCTGGGGGAAGGTGGGGGGGCCCGCCGGCAGGCCCAGGGTCCCTCCGCAGGAGGGGGTCGGGGCAGTACCGTAAAAGGCGGGTGCGGAGGCGGCACCGACATCCAGCAGGCAAACGCGGTGCCTCGCCGCGAAGCCGAAGAGGCGGCCATCGCTGCTGGCGTCGCTGCAGCGGCTGCAGTACCAGTTGGGCGAGGCAGGCAACACCCGCACTCCCGCCGCGGCCGCCGCCATCGCCCCGGGCCGCGCTGCCAGGCCGCCGCGCACGCCGTCGCAAAACGTCGCAAAACAAGGCGCCTCTCTGCGCCGAGAGCGCCTGCCGTGAAGCGACGTGGGAAAGATGGCGGCGCGGTGGGCGGTCGGCGCGGGTGAGCCCGGGAGGACGGAGTGGGGCGCTGGTTTTGGGGGCTCTCGCCTGCTTTTTTTTTTTTTTTTGTCTCCCCCTCGCTCAGTGTGCTGTTTCCTTGCAGGTAGTGCCTGGGTGCGCGGTCTGCTCGGCTGGGCGCGGCCGGAGAGGTGAGTCCTGGAGAAGGGCCGGCGCCCCGGGCAGCGGGACACGGGCCGCCTCCCTCGGGGGTCTCCGGGTCTGGAGATTCCCCGGGTCGCCTGGCTCGGCCTCCTCGATGGCTGCTCGCCCTGCCCCGGAGCTGTGGGGAACAGGTCGCGCCGTGCGTCCGTCTTTCAGTGTACTTAGAGATGGTGGCACGATGGAGGTGCCTCTCTCCTCACCCCTTTCTACCGGGCATCCGGATTTCCTCTGGCTTTATGGTGCAGGTCACAGTAACGCAGTACCTGTTGCTCCCCTCTGTGTTCTTCCCAGTCATTGCCCTTCTGTAGTTGCTGCTTTTTCCCCTCAGCCTGGAGGCAGAGTTGTGCAGGGGGAGCATTGGTCACTGCTGACTGTATCCCTGATTTCAGAAGAAAGACTGGTGTGGATTCTCAAAGTGCAGAGCTTTGGTCTCTGCTAGAGCCTGTGGAGGTAAATTGCACAGACCTGTGTCGTTGAAGGAAGAAGAAATAAGCTTGTGTTGCCTGTGCTTTGCTTACTGCCTTGCAGTTGAGCAGAGTTACATGCTAGTCACTTGTTTTACCCAGTTCTCCTAGTCTCTATGTCTCCCACTTAGCACTTATGTGTGACTCTTTCTAGAAAGGTGCTCAGCTTTTTTCTTTCCTGTTCCCTTTACTCACCCATATATAACATACTTTTGTTTGTTGCTCATCACTGTTTTCTTTTGCTTACAATGTATTTGTGTCCTCTTTCTTTTCTTAAAGTTACGATAAACAGATGCATGCAAAACCACATGCTCTTTGCCTGAGATTGGATTACCTTAAGATAGACTGTAAGATTCCTTAGTTTGTTGAATGTACCAAGAAGACAATACTTAATTCATTACTGCTTAAGTTGTTAAACTGCAAGATGATATTCCTGTGTTTGTCAGATATTTTCCTGTATTAATTGATACTATGTTTGGTGATGATGAATTGTTGTCTTGATGAGTAAAACTTTTAAGTGTTAAGCAAATAAACCAGTTTTGGTAAATATCTGCAAAAATATTCCATAACACTTAAATTTGTATGTTATGCTATCCCCCATGGATAGGAACTGAAAACTTTCTAAGGTGTACAAAGTCCTCTTGAAACTAATCAACATGTTCTGTTTGCCAGTCGTTTTTAAAATGCTTTGCACAGTTTGGCTACCCACAGAAAACCATTCAAACCTTAGTAAAAGTCTCAGTATCTGGTCTTGAACTCATCTGTTTCTGGTAGCTAGGAGCGGCTGCCCAGTACTGCTTTATGTAGTCAGCAGAGGGCAAAATGTAGCTTGTTTTTTCTGAATCTGAGGTGAGTAAACTGACTGAAGACTAGAGTTTTTTTGCTGTCAGCTGTCTTATATTGACCTGATTATGTTTTGAAAGTAGTTTAAAATATCTTCCCTTTCGAATGTCAGAGGGGATGAATGTTTATAAACTTCTAATACTGTTTTGGTACTCAGTCCCTTGAAAAATGAGAAATTTTTACTGCTTAAAAGTTGTTGGTAAGAGTTATTATTTAACCAATACTCTAAGTACTGGCTAGTCTTGGAGAAGATATAAATTGTTTGTGTGAATAATGAACTCCATGTAAGAACAAAGAGGTGATTGTGTCTTTAAGTGTCCCCAGGTGGTCACACAATGTGCAGTGTCATGCTATACAAATGTGACTTATGGTTCATGGTTTGCTTTAGGAAGCCTGAGTTTTCTCCTTGATTTAAAAAGCCCCTTCAACATAAACTATAGAGGACTCGAACAGTTTTATTTTGTGACTAGTCAAATGTGTCAGTTCTCTTTATCAAGACAGGTAAGTTCACAGATTTCCAGATAAAATGGGCAGGGACAAAAGACTCTTGTGTTCAGCAGCAAAGACTGTGGTCTTGTCTTGCAGGTGGCTAGCATCCGGTAGCCTTTTTCCTCTGTCATGCATCCACACAAGCACATCGCTGCAGAAGTTTGGGAAGTGGGAGAAAAAGAACAGGATTGTTTACCCTCCGCAGCTGCCTGGAGAACCTCGCAGACCAGCTGTAAGGATACACCTGTGACCTTCTTTCCCTGTTTATGTTTAGCAATTTCTGAACAGATTGTCACTGTCTCTGGGTGTATCCACAAGGCACTAGCTTATTCCTTTGTTATTTAAGATTTTAGTCAGTTTGGCATATTTATATTTTAGAAGTTAACATACTTTTGAATGTTTTTCATTTCTAAATTACATTGGAGCTTCAAGTTGCTTGTAGCTGATCACCTACCTAATACGTGATGTGAGCTGCAAAGGTGCCATCCTCTGTTTGTAGAAGGCTCTGAAATACAAGGAGGTAGAAATTACCAAACATGTATCATTATACACTTGTTCTGAGTATAAATTACTAGAGAAGAATGAGATTGTATTGTTGTTTCTGTGCACAAAGATATAAAGGTAACTTTCCTTGAGTAGTGGAACCAGTGGTGCCAGTTTGATGTAGGTACAATAAAGTGCATGCTCTTTTCATTTCTTAATTTCTCTCCGTTATAGATTCTCTGAGGTCTGATAACGTGTTGCCTCTTGCTATGGCCTCCCCTTAATGAAGTTATTCAGAGATTGTTTTCTGTCATAGTAGTTGCTTGAAATATTTAATGTGGACTGAGAAGTTCTAAAGTTAGGTAGGAAGAGCCGTGCGAGTCAGATGTGGTGTGCAATTGCAGGATTTTTTTTTTTTTTTAAAAAAACATTCTATACTGTACAGTGGTGTTGTTTTTTCATTCTGTTGCACAACAACTTGTGTTTTACTAAACCATAAACTGAAGCAAAGAATCTAAAATCCTTTTGTTACCTGTATGCTCAGTGTAGGGCCTTCTGCTGGCTGTTCAAGGCAACTTTTGGAAAAGTCACCAGAAGTAACATGGTGAATTTTTTAAATGCAGGCATAACGGATGAGTTTTTGATAACAACAGGTTTCTGCCTGTTTCTCTCTGTCCCCTCTTATTGACCATTTTATAACTGGGATGTACAGTTAAATGTGAACAGAAGCAAGCCTCTTAAATTAAGTCACGCGTGAAAACTAAGTGTTGTTTATTTGATCACCGAAGGGACTAAGCAGTGCCGCTTTCTCTACACCACAGCCTGGGAGAATTTTAGGTGAATTCTTCAGTATTTCCTCACTCTTGAGAACTGATATTTTGGAATTCCATTTTTGTAATTGTTCTTCACTGGGAAATAATGCGTTGTGGTCTCTGTTAGGCATACTGCTCAGCAAAGTAAAAGCATTTGCATCTCAAAAGAGTAGGGTTTTTTTTTGGATGTGTACTTTTGTGGGCCATGAGCATTTATTGTTTCTGTGAACATTATGGCCTAGGGTGTAGAAATACATGCTGTGTACTGTACTGACTAATGCAATGTATGTGAAAATGCAGTTATCAACCAATTCACTTACTATATCAGTTTTTTACCTGTTCATAAATAATGCCATCTCTTTCAAATTTGTATTGATGTTTAATTTTACTAGCTAATTTTGGTCTCTGTTGGTACAGTGGTAATGTTAAATGGGTCTTTGGAGACAGCTCTTCACGCCAATCAAACTTGAAACCCTCTTCACTTCTGAAGAGCTAATTAAGTTCATTCTGGTAATATTGTTTAGTTGCTATCCCAGTAAGTTGACTTGACAGCAGAGTAATGTTTTTAAGACTGAATGGGCATGTCAGTCTTAGACTGCTTCAAAAGGTGGGGAGGAGGAAGGGAAAAGATCATGAAAAATCTTCTGACTATCCTTTTCAGGGACTTCTGTTTGTAAACCTATTCTTGTAAGATTGTATTAAAATTTTCTATGTGCTTTTTTTTATAATCCTCTCAGTTTCAAATGTCAAAGGTATGCCTGATTTGGTATGCTCGTGGTTTAGTAGGGGGAGTCATTTTATTCCTAATAAGAATATAGATTGTGGAGCAGACAGGTATGCTCCATTCTTGTTTTCACAGCAAAATTACTGGTGTACTAACTTTTTTGGTTTTTACCTAGGAAATATATCACTGTCGGAGGGAAATAAAATATAGCAAAGATAAGATGTGGTATCTGGCAAAACTGGTAAGCAAAAAGTACTTTGTACTGTATTTGTTAGAGTGCACAATTTAATTGCTGTATTTGCCTTAACAGCCTAGTTTGATCACAGTCTAATCAGCATCTTCATAACAGAGTCCTGGGGAAGAGCACACATCTGTAGAAGCGAGCAGTTGTTCGTAGTTTGGTTTAGCTGCTTTATCCTAGTATGCTTTCAAATGTGTACTCAGGATCTTATGGAGATTATGGAGATTATGCACTGTGGAAGAATTTTCATATTGGTTTCTGCCTAGTAATAGATGGCAAGGGGAACTTGGAAGGATAGTAATGGGCTAGTTTTCTTTTTAAGAAAAAAAATTGAATGTTTTATCAGGATTTGTTCAATATTTAGCTCAAGTTCTGTATGTAAGATATTACATTGAAGAAATGGTAATTAAGGAAACTGAAGTTTTTTGATTTGCCCTTTATTATGGCAAAGTATTTTAAATACTATCTTCCGAATAAAAGAAGGGAGATACTTGCATGTGCAGAAGCTAACTTTAACACTTTGATTGCAGATAAAAGGAATGTCCATTGATCAGGCTCTTGCTCAGTTGGAATTTAATGATAAAAAGGGGGCAAAGGTGATCAAAGAGGTACGTAGTAGTATTCATTAACACTCCTAGTTTCAAGAAAACTTTAAAATCAATACCTATCACCAGAAGTTTGGAGATGTTTCTATTAAGCCTGTCGGAAGCACATTCAAACAACATGTTTTTGTAGTCATGTAATGTTGTGACTTATGAATATGCAGAGGTCACTTGTGCTGGCTGTTTTAACTTGAAATGACAATAAATTACATGTGGGTACCCTCTCTAACAATGCTTGGTATTAAGTTCATGGTAAATAATGTAGAATCCTTGTCTATATGCTTTGGTTCTTAAAGTCGTAAGAGATGAAGGATATCATCAGGGAAAGGACTGAGTTCTGTGAAGGTGTGAAAGCTTTTCATACATTGTAGTTGTTAGGAGTCTCAAGTTACTAATTTTCTTGGCCAAAGCATTGATTTCTGGCATAATAATGACAAAGAAGTATCCTGTATTAGCTGAAAATATTGAATGACCTAAGTTCATTTTGCCCACCTTGGAATTTGTTTCTAGTTTGATGTCTAATTAGGGAAAGGTCCATGGATGGAAGGCTGACAAATGCTGGTGGGAACCATCTTTTCCACTCCCTTTCCTCCCGAAAAAATGTGATAAAGTTGTCCTGAAGCTTTTCAGTCTGTATGCGAAGAACATGCTTATGTAAAAGATGTCTGTCTTCTAACCATTTTGATCTCTGTAGAATACTTTTTCTGTAACTGACTTAAACTGGCAATTTCTTCCATGTTATCTAGAGATAAGTGGCATTGCTTAAATTCCTATGTAGTATTGCCATTTCTTTTCCTTTTGTTACAGGTTCTGTTAGAAGCTCAGGAAATGGCAGTAAGAAATCACAATGTGGAATTCAAATCAAATTTACATATAGGTACATTTTTTTCTTATTTTAGTGCAGAAAAATGTCATCGTATCCTACAAAAAAGTTTTAACCTTCAAATCAGCAGAAATGAATAGAGTATAGTTTCTAGTAAACTTACAGGCATGTGCTTCTGACTCGCAGCACAACTGAAGTTAGTGTGGTTGTTGAGCCTCCAGCCATCATTTTGTTATAGTTGGTGCCTGACTGGTGGTGTTCTCGCATCTGCTGGATGCATTGTTTTTAAGATGCATTCATCTGAGAATGGAGTTTCCACTCCATATGTGAAAAGAGAAAGCCCTGAAGGGAAAGATGCCTGACGTGGTTATGGAAGACTAGACAACAAAAAGTGAGCTCTTATTACTTTTTAATGTTGCCAGTGAACAGATGCTGGAAGCTTTATCTGTGGCTAGTACTACTAGCTTTGCAGGATTGGAATCTAAACTTCTGTTAGAAACAGTATAAAAGCAAATGAATATTGATGGTAGACTTTTTAAGAAGGCTTTTGTACAGGTGATTGCAGGATAAGCTTGTAATAACATAGTGCTTTCTTGCCTAGAAAATGTTAGAGAAATGTTTACTTGTAGGTATTTTAGGCCCAAAGAAAAAATTCCCGTTTCACCAAATATGGTATAAATGTTATTAAGCTGACCTCATAAGCTTAAAGTAACCTGGATTGTAGAGCAGATTTGATTAGGATTCTTTGGAGCCTTCCAGGCCTCTGCCATAAGAAGCTTTATCTGCTAGTGCAGGACTGGATGTGTAGATAATGAAAATACCTATGATGAATGCAATAAAGGGAGAAAGGAGGGAAAATGAAGTCTGTAAGACTTCTGCAGGAATTCATGAGACAAACTACTGAAAAACAATGGAATTAATACCACCTTCAGAAGAGCTATATAATCTAGTAAGTGCTCAATGTAGCTTCCTTTGGATTTGTTCTCTACTATATATTTATCTTTGCTCGCATGCTTTCTAAATTCACCTTTTTGGCACTCCTGAAGTGTTAATTCAACTCATGGGTTCCTCTATAGCAGCAATCTCCTAAATGTAATAGAAGGAAGATAGAGTAATCCCGAATAGAATTAACTTTTCATATGCAGTTGTGAAAAGTACACTGACAAGACAGTGTTTCAGTTGCAGATGTGTGTAGTATTTTATTCTTGACTGAATAGTCTTCTCTTTGCTCTGCCCCCCCCACCCCGCCTTTTTCCTTCAGCTGTATCAGCGACGGGCAGAGGCCGCTATGTGAAGCGGATTCGTTACCATGGCAAAGGCATGTTTGGCATCATGAAAATCGTCAGTTGCCATTACTTTGTGAAGTTGGTGGAAGGTCCTCCTCCTCCTCCAGAGCCACCAAGGACTGGTTTTGACCAAGCAAAAGAATACGTGCAGCAGCTGCGAAGTAGAACCCTTGTTAATACACTGTAACAAACTTCTGTGACTATATAGGTATTTCTTGTTTGACAATGTAATTATAGAAAAGAATAACTGAAATAATGTTTTAGTTATATCTTTGGTGCTGCTGGAGCTGGATGATGCAAGAATGATCACAGGCTTTTTTCTTATTTGTCAAGCTGTAGGTATGGAAAAGTCTTGGAAAAGCAGCAACACGTTACTTTTTTTGAGTTACTTGGACCACAGCATTCATGCTCTCTACCCTGGACTATGAAATCTAGAACATATGGTGCCGTTATAAAGCTTGTAGGGAACTGAGGCATCCTCAAATTCATGCAGCCATCTCTTTGTTATATATGGTTGGGTCTCTTATTGTAAAAATATGTGCTTGACAGTCACATTGCAAGACCAAGATTTGGACTAAAATTACTAAAATTTGACATTTTAAAGTAGCAACAACAGTGGAAAAAAATCAAGCAACAATAATAGTTGAGATTATGAGGCATCAGTATATGGTTTCTTTATCTGGGCCATAATGCTCTTTCCTTACAGCTTCTGTTGTGCATCTTAAGCATTGTGTTTGGGAGTGGGCAATAAAAAAAATCGTTTAAAGCTCTGGTTTTGACAGAGTCGGTAGGTGGCAATATTTAGTTTGTCAGGAGAGGTAAGTGAAAACTTGTAGCATGTTGAAACTCTGTTCTTGATTCTGACCGTGGCATTAATAGTCTGATATGTGCACAAAGTTCAGGCTGTTTTCTGTGGAAACTCAGTATGGGTAACAGGCACAATATGGAGGAAAGCTTGTCGTGCTGAAGAGTGAACTAATTATTCTGCGCTGTCTGGAAACAAATTGCTTTTGTAATGTTGAGGCAAGTAAAATGCTCAGTGGATTTAATATGGAATGGCTTGTTGCATATACAAATCAGGCTTTTATTTCTCTGAAAATAATCCCATTATTATCATTATTTTGAGGAGAAAAAGGCTGAGGTCAGTAGGGGGAATCTCATTTCCCCCAGTCAAGTGGTCAGCTCTGATGGCCAGAGATCATGAACGTCAGCATAAAAAGGGAATGAGTAGTTGCTTGTTTATGAAAATGTCTGGTACTTAGAGCTTTCTTTTCCATTCTGGGAACACTGGAATGGGTGATAGATTGCTTACCTCATTGGGGTCTTTTTACCACACCAACTAGTGGTAGCCTTTCTTACATCTGTTTACTTTGATCAGTATTTGAATGATAGCAAAGAGACAGTTCCTGTAAGGAAACAAATTATCTTTGTCTTAATGAAAGTGACATACAGCTGTTTCTTTTGACTACCGAAGAAAGGGTCTCATGATCTTAAAGAGTGTTAGCAGATTGTGAATTTACACAAGAAGTACATGCATGGCTCAATACCATTAATGGGAACTTACTTGCAGTCTGTTTTTCTGCAGTGCTCTTACAGACTCATTACTCGCTTTAAAGCCACAGTTTAGTAACTTTTGTCTGAAAGGTATGTTTCTGATGAAACACTGTCTCTGTAGTCCCTGATGTGTGTTTGAAGAACTGTTTCTGGTGTGCTGTGATAAATAGCTGTGTTTTGCTGTGCCAGCTGCTGTTAAACTCTTTTGTCATACTGAATCTCTTACAAGTTGTAGCAAACTTGAATGACTTCATCTTTTTGAGGGTCAGTGATCTGGGAGAAGGCTAAGCAATTGCAAAATAATCCAAGCTTAATAAGCACTTGTCATCTAAGCATGTAAAACCTGTCTTCCAGATACTTTATTCCAGTACCTGTTTCTCCTACATGCTGTAGATCGTTGCTCTAGTCATGAAATTGCAAACGGGGAGAGAAATGAGGATGTGACTGATGTCTTTTCCAGCTTCTTTAAGATGTAGCAGGTGGCCCTGACATTCCTTTAAACAACCAGACCTGGGCTTTTAAAATTTTTCAGTCAAAAAGCAAGGTTGTTGCTTGTCAAGACTTGTGTTCTTTCTCAATAAGTGAGAAGACTCTCTTTTGACATGCTTTTCAGCATTCCTCTTATTCCTTAGTATCCTTTTCTGCCTTTTTAAAGATCTGTAACCCATAGTGGATTCTTACGCTGTTGGCTAAGGAAGCTCCACAGCGGTGGCCGTGACAATACAATGATGGGAGATTGGGTGAGATGAGGGGATTGACCTGGCTTGATCCCTGCCTTTCACTGGTGGGACGGTAAGAGTGTCTGAAGTGGTTTCTGTGATAGGTGCATCAAAACGTTGGTATGGGAACCTGCCTGAACCTTTTTAAAAATTGGTAAGATCTAGTGATATAGCTTTATACGGATTGAGACAAAAAATTCCATGCTAGCTGCAACAAGTCTTTAGCAGAAGATCATTTATTACTGTGACCTCCAATAAAAGAACATTCTTAAATAAGCCATCACCAGAAGGGAGGGGGAGAGGCGCCTAGGCCTTGACTTGATGCTAATGTTATTAGTAACATCTGGGGGCACTGTGAACTCACCGCTTGTGTGTGTATGTATGTGCTGATGTTACAGAAATTGGGGAAGGAGCAAGTATGTGTGAAGGTGTAGTAAGGCTTCAGGGAAATCTGAACAGAGCAGGACTATGAGCTGTGCTCAGTAATGTGAGATTTAATTGAGGAAGTCTTAAAAACCTGCTGTTGAGCTTGTTCATAAACATTTTAAAGTATTCATTGAGAAAGTTGAAGTATTTTTGTCAGACAGCCTGATGTCTTCTTGGATGTGGGTTTTCCTCCTTTTTAAACTCTGGGACAGTTTACTGAGAAGGGACTTCATCAAAGATAGGAGAGACTCATGAGTATGGTTACAAAGTGATCATCAGCCATTTTGAAAACATGGAAGATACAGGAGGATACGTGTGAGTGTGATACGATGACTGGACAGTTAGAGACCCCTGATTCTGGTCAGGTCTGTACTGGAAAATGCTGTGATGAGATGGACTATGGTATGACTCGGGTGATACCTGGGCACAGACAGGTATGTTCTGCCCAGTGCTTCAGCTGTGTGGCTGTACCTGACATGAACTTGACTAGACCAAGGTCACACAGCGCAAATCTTCTAATCGCCCGTCTTTGCACAAAGGGGAGGTGTATAACAGAACTGCCTCCAACGTATTGTGGAGATGCTCGGGAAATCCTTCAATCACTGGAGTGAAGGAACAATAGGAATCACTGTTTCCCTTCTGCCAGTCCCTATGAAAATCCACCGTTGGGATGCTGGAAAGTCATTCACAAACAGCGTTCTCCTTTAAATAGAAATAAGGTTACTCCTAATATTCTCAATAAACCATAGAAATAAATTATTGTATTCTTCACCATATGAGCTACAGTCCTGCTAAAAATGCCCCTATTTCTAGCTTTTGGAAGAACAAGCCTTTATTGCTGAATGACATCTATCCAGCTGCACTTCAGCCATGTAATTTAAAATAATTACTAATTAAACAAAATAAGACACTGTAATAGCAATAATAATCACACAAGTTACTGTTTGCTGCAGCCTTACCTAGGGAAAATAACTTGAAAGAAGGGGAAGGTTTCAGGACCTGACTTTTGAGTACTTAGATGGAAGTAAGGACCAAGATATCTCTTGAGAGTAGTCAGGAAATGGAGAGCTAATTTTGTATTTGTTCTGTAACATCAACACTCTCATCTTGTTTCAGGGAAGTTGTACGCTAGTACAGAGGGCAGGTTGCCATTGAAGAGAACGAGCCAAGGAGAGTGTAACTTTACATTGTGTGAATTAGGCATCCACCTCAGAGTATTAGCTGAGGAAATTAATCTGAAAGTCTATGTAATACACTTGAACAGAGCATTCTTGAAACTAAAGACAAAACGTGGGGCAGAGCATCTGAATAGCTATCGCATCTAGGGGTGCTGCTTCTGTGTATTGCACAGTAGTGCAGCCATCAGGTTTTGTGTGGTAAAATGAATTTTGTCACATATGAACCTAAATTCACTCATTCTTTTTTTCCTCCAAAATTGAAATGGAGCCTTAAACCGTATTTGTATTGATGTGATATCTTTATTTTAAATTAGCTCGGAGTTGGACCATTGTCAATGCTGCGTCGTCATCTGTGTCTTTGTCTAACAGTGTTGGAAATCCAGCCACCCCTCTGGTAGCCTGTACGAATGCTATGCGACTCTTCCTGTGAAAACTTCTTGCAAAGGCCAGCCTGGGCCTCCCAAGCTGTACTCTGTTGTCCTTGTCCTTTGTTCTGTTGCCTGGTGCTGCCAAGAAGTGGTTGACTCTGTCAGTTCACCCTGCTAACCACCTTTTTGGCAGGGTGAACAAGCCCAGCTTCAGCCTTTCACAAATCTAATTCTCTAGCCCTTGTGCTGTACCCTCTCCAGTGTCCACATCTCTGTTGCAGTAGGGGACCTAAAATCAGACTCTGTGTTCCAGGTACAGCTTCACCAGCACTGATGAGAGGGAAATAACTTCCCTCAGTCTGCTGGCCACGCTTTTAATGGAGCCAAGTATGCAGTTCGCTGTATCTGTGATGAGAGCATGTTGTTGGCTCACATTCAGCCTGAAGTTCATGCAACTCCCAGGTCCTTTTTAGGTCACTCATCAGAATTGTGGCAAGTACCTGTGGTACCTGTGTTCCAGCTCTCATTGCTTTTCTGTATACAGTAAGGAGGACTCCTTTGCCACTAGGAAATTGTTCTGTTATGTGGATGATAATTTTCTTTCCTAATAGAGAAGTTGCAAAGCAGTTTTCTGGCTTCTGTGATTAATCAAACTCTTAGGCTAGCTAAGAGTGGAGTAAAGGCATTTGTATGCTATTGTGGTAAACTCCATCAAAGTATGCAGGTAATAAGCAGTGAAATGTGTCTACATCCCTCGTATTGATTATCTCCTTCAGAGCAAGACAAACATAGGTCCTTACTGTATGCTGGCCATGTAAATTAAAACTTTAATTAAATGAAAACAGAGTGGACTGTGAAATGCTCTGCATTGGGCCATTAAAGGATTGCTGTTCAAAACCAGCTCTTCTAGATGCCCCCGATTTCTTGCTACCTTTTTTCCCCACTTAAATTTCCCAATAGTGCATTAAGATGAACTCAGTAGTTAGTAAATTTTCCCCTGTGTAGTTTACAAGCTCAAGGTTATGGGCCAGAACAAGTAGTGTCATGCTATAAATTAGGTGTAATGGAACTGCTTGAGAGTGCGCACAGAAGTCCTACTTTCCCTCACACAATGTGCATCCTAAAACTCTGAAGGTAGAGTTGGCACAAACCCAGAAACCCCCGCAAATGGCTGATTAAATCATTAATAATGACCCTCGTCCTGCTACCCTCTCTCTTCTAGAGTTTGAATTCCCTGAATCATTCCTGTACAGCAAGGTGTACTGGAAAATTCTTAAAAGGGCTGCAAATCAGAGAAGATGGAAGTTTTCACCAGAAGGGGAATGTAGCTGAACCCCACTGTGGTGCAGAATGGAGGTGGGACATCTGCCTTGTGGTCCTTCTCCTTCCAGCAACTAAATGCTTTTTGTCAGTGTGCTGTATCGTAACTTACGTGGCTTTAGCTTTCAGCTATTCAGTATAACTTCTCATATTCCAGCTTGTCTTTTTCTCTCAAGAAACATGAAACAGGTTGAAAGACAAGCTGGAGATATCAAACTTTGAAGTGGAAATGTTCAGTCACCAGGGATGACCTCTACACAGAGCTTATAGTAGTGGAAGAACTACATTGTAATAGTATATCCATGCATATGCTCTAGCTATGTTTTGTCTGCCTTGTCCATGTGAATTGGGGAAGCCACCCAAGATCCCTGTTGGCAGCAACCTCTTTTAAATAGCACTGTTGCTAAGTTTCATCCTGAGTGTGCCCAGGGCCTTGGATAAATGTAGAAATGTGGTTGCAGACAGCTGAATGAGGGAAGAAAAATGGCACCTTCTTGACCAAGACATACCTGGAGAAATTTGAGTGTGAAACAACTAGAACTGTGGTGCCCTTAGAAGGGAAAGGTGATTTCCAAAGTCAGCGAAGGGTAGGGACAAAATGATGTGGAACTTGGATTTACCTTGGGCTGACTGGAGTCAGGAATAAGGGTCAGAAATCTGGTGCAGTTACACCTCTCTTACCTACAGAAGTCAGTGGAAATTTCTGTCCGAGACCAAGGCAATACCAACTAAACTATTGGCGAAGTAGTTAGAAATGCCTGGGTTTGTCTTTAGTATGTCACATGTCAAAGCAGAGATTCCCACCTGTTCTCTTCAAGCCCTGGATGTTTCAAAGATACCCTTCATTTTTCTTTTGCTGTTATTATCTATCTCTTTCAGGGGCCTATGCTCACTACTTTTGTGGGGATGGATGCTTGGAAAGCAATTACTGTTTGTCTTCTCCATCTGTTCTGATGCTGGATATGCCTGTCTTCTTGAAGATTTTCAGATTTTGTGCTGGGAATGTGTTTCTCTTTGTAGTGTTGAGAGATTTAGATTTTTAATGGGTATTTGTTTTGTCTATCACATGCTAGATGTATTCACTTGATAATGTTAATCTCTCAGCAACACGGGCCATCTTCTCATGTTGTGATCTAGCACGCAGGGATTTTATTCATTTAACAGTTTGACTTTTGGATCAGATAGCCATTAGAGGTAAATCCTGCAGTGTGCTGTGTATGCTCAACGCCGCCGGAACTGAGAGCAGCAGTAACTTTCAGGGAGCCTGCAGCATCCTTCAGGATTGTGCTCTTAGAAGCTTTCTTTACACATGAAGTATATGAATAAGTTACTGTGTGGTGCTTGTCTTTCCTTCCTAGACCATACCCTTCTTTAATACGATTTCTCTCTGATAAGTGAGACTTGTTCATGAATTTTTTGCAATGACTACCTGTGCTCAGTTAACCCCTTTTGGGTCTTTTGGGAGTTCTTTTCTATGTCCATCTTTGATACGAAACAAGGTGTGCTTTGTTAAAGTTAGTTGGAAAATGAGGGGGAAAAGCAAACAAAAATACTTTCATGAAGTGACACTTCTACCCCACTCCAACACAGTTCAATAAACTCAGTATCATTGTCCCTGAACGTAAGACATTAACGTTTCTTTCTGTCTACAGTAGGAAAAGGCAACCATTCATCTTCTTGTTCTCTGACACAGAAGCTTCCAACTTATTACTACTTCAAAAAAAAAAAAAAAAGCAAACTTAGTTCAGGTCCCTTTATCAGACAGCATAGTATCTTCATTTCTTAAAAGTAGGTTTGAGATGTTATATTTGTTCCTGATAGGAATCATGTGGGCCAAAATTCTAGGTTTCAGGAGGCTAATAATACATTTTCCTGGGATAGCAGGGGAACGGGGTGATGACCCAGGGGTGCATCATGTACCTATAAGGTGAAATGTAACAGCAGCCCCAGTGGTAGACAGTTCCTTGGCACAGCTGTGACTTTGGCAAGCCAGCACATTCATGGCACTGACAGCGTAAGCATTTTGTGGCAACTGTGCAAAGCAGGCAGCCAATTATTTTACTAATGCTTGCTTCTCAGTGCTCTCCTCCTTCATCTGCCCTAGAGAGGAAAACTTTCTCCCCTCTACTCTGTCCTCTTGGATAATGGCATAAATGGATTCTTTCTGTAAAAACGTGGTGCTAACACTGCAGTAGTCTGCACTGTGTGGGACTCAGCTATGTAATTGTGTTCCTCCTCTGAGTTCCCTCCTTTTCCAGACTTTATGTGTAGATCCTGTCTGTGACTGTGCTAACTGTAGCAGGGAAAGTCTGAGAGCATGCATCTTCGCTGACTCCTCTCTGAGCTGTTCAACTGCTTCCTGTTAACCAAAGTGATGGAAGAGTTAATGCTTCCAGAGCAGTTCTGAAATTCTCCTCCTGATGATGCTTTCAGTGAGGACTTTGTATAAGCAGGTGGTGACCTTCTGCTGACTCGTTTGCACAGCTGGTTCAGGTTGACTCCAGTAGTTTCAACTGAGGAACATAAAAAACGTTTGTGTGCCCATTAAATTCTCAGAGTAGTCAGGCCCATGGGGAAGTTTAGGGCTATAACAGCATATATACGCAAACATAAAGAAAATGTTTGGTACAGTATGTGGGTGTGTCAAGAACAGAGTGGTAATTCTTCCTGTTTGAAGTTATGTTCTTGATTCAGTGAGCTGAAGGTTAGTTGTGCTCTGAACAGGAGTAGCGTGGCAGAAATCGCAGCTTCAAAAGCTGTTTTTGGTTTTGGAAGCCCAGGGTTCATCTCTATGTTTAGTGAATCCTGTAGTTCAAATCTGAGTGTTTTAAGTTGTACTAAGTTAACTCAGCCAGTTTCTGGATAGCAGATGCCTACTGGAAAATGATTCCCAGCTTCCTTAGCAGTCATCTAGCATTGTCATCTTAACAGAATCTTGGAAGATTTCTGGGCAATATGACCAAGGCATCACTCTGACCTTAATTCTGATTAAGTACAATGGTAAATACAAACTGAGCTCTATCCTGCTGGTACTAGATTGCTACCAGCCTCTGAGCTACCTAGATTAAAGCTAGCTGGAGTGTTCAGCAGTGAAAAGGTAACTTCAGATACTGTCCTCCTCCATCAGTTTCAAAGGGAGAGGGGTATAGCTTCCTAATTGAAGACTGTCCTCTACCTCACCACTGTTGTCAGCTATGGAATCCAATACAGCATTTTCATCTAGGGCAGTGATGAAGTGGTTATTAAATGCAATAGAAATCATTCAGGCCCCTTTTCATTAAAATATTCCCTCTTATCTCTGGCTTTCTATGCTCTTGGAAAACAGTTTGGCAAAATACAGAACTACGGAGGGAAATGCTCCGCTACTTTGTTGTTTCGGGGGGAACAGGGCTTTGAAGCACACAAAGGCGGGCAAAGGATTGATATATTACCATAGAAATCTTAATCTTGAGAGGCTGGGGTACTTCTCCTCCCCAGCTTGGGCACAGGGCTTTTGAGCAATGATCCAAGTGGATTAAACTTTGTGGAAACGTCATCTTTTGGGTACTCATCATGGAATAAAGCACCAAACATTTGAGAAATAACCAATCTCTGGCATGTGTTATATGCAAAGTAAAGAGTGTAGAAAAAATGTCAGCACCTTCTATTAGCCAGCTCTTTTGAATACAAACATAAAATATTAATTTAAATCAACTGAAAGGCATTAAAAACTTGATGTTCTCTTTGCCCCAGAAGTACTCTGCTGATAAGAAACAAATTAAAAATGCAGAGTTTTCAAATAGCAAAAATGCTGCGTATTTCAAATTAAGTTGGTCTTTTTATGTGTAGCATTTTGACTGAAAAAATATTAAATGCACATAAAAATGATTACTGTAAATGGTGAAGACATCAAAGTTTGGCATCAAAGTTAAATGAAAGCACTTGGAAGTCTGTTTGTTTGATCTGTACATAAATAAGCTTAAAAAGAAGCCAGGGCTTTTTTACACAGCCGGAACTGGGTAGCCAGTTCAAATTCTCCTGCATCCCAGGGATTCCCAAACAAGGTTAGATCCAAACATGGTCATTATTTTTTGTTGTTGTTTTTTGGGTTTGTTTTTTTTTTTTTTTTTGCATTTGCCCAGCATGTGTCTATGCCAGTGCACCAAGGAAAATGACTTGGCAGAAGACACAAGTCATAGGCTCTTATAAAATGCTTTTGAGTTCATACGGAGAGTGGACAAACTCCAGGATACTGAAATAGAAGCATTGTTCTTCTAGACTTGGAACAAGGGCTATCAAAATGAAAGTAAATTGATGAGTCCTTAACCTTGTTGAAGCCAAGGCTTGTATAGTCATCTGTAGTCATTTTGGTTGTGTTTCACCACTAAAGATCTGTTCCTGGCTTGGCAAGAAGGTATGAATTAGGAATATGGGTCAGAGCTATGTTAATCTCTATCAGCTAAAGATCTGCTACAGAACTGAGCTGCACTAATGTTCAATTCATTTCAGTTCACTCTTAGGAAAAAAAACCCACACCTTGAAATGTGGAATCTGTAAGAAAAAACGGGACTTGGCTTCTTTGGTGCCTTTCACCAAAAGACCCCACTGTGCTTTACAGTGATTAACTCTTACAGGAATCTGCATGGTGCAGAGGAATTACTCTGAGCTCTGGGAGCTCTTTTGGTATAGAACAAATATAAGACCTTTATCTGCAGAGAGCCAAGCTTCAGCTCATTTAGTTTGAGAGCTGGAAGTTGTAAGTGACTAGAAGCAAGATTTCAAAGAAAACCACCTTGGCTCCTGTGCCTTCTGTTTAGTGGCCTGAACCTTTTGGGATTAACAGACTTTCAGTGCTTAAGGGTGTGTGACAAGTCAGTAAAACATGCTCTCAGAAGCACTACAAACTTATCCTGTTTCATTTGGCCTTTAATCTCGGCCTGAGCACAGACCTTTCACGAGTAACCTAAGCTGGAGCTGCGTATGCCTCTGTGGTCTGAAGGAAGACATTCTGCTTTGAAGAGCAACTTGAAAGGCCATACTTTACCCAATGCAGGAGAACATGCTGCTGCTTCACCCTGGCCTCTGTAGTCCTGGAGTTAAACGTACATCCTCCCTGGGAAGGCAGACTCTCTCAGAGGAGGCACATCAGAGCCTGTGCCTTTGGAGATGATGACTTCAAGGTCTCTTCTGGGACTGTTGTATGAGATCACTGCAGGGCAACCAGCAAGGCAAGTCTTAGTGGAGGACTTGCCCTTCAAAAATTCAGCCACAGCCTCAGGGTGTGTGCCTCTGACTTATAAAGGTATTATTTTTCCCTGCTGAGAAAGTAAAAATTGTCCTCCCCCATGTTCTCTTCCATTAAACAGTTCTAAAACACATGCCTCTCTGCTGGTTTTGGCTGGGGTAGAGTTAATTTTCTTCACAGTAGCTAGTATGAGGCTTATTTCGGATTTGTGCTGGAAGCAGTGTTGATGATGCGGAGATGTTTTCGTTCCTGCTGAGCAGGGCTTACACAGAGCCACGGCCTTTTCTGCCTCTCACCCCAGCCCACCAGCGAGTAGCTGGGGGGCACAAGGAGCTGGGAGGGAACATGGCTGGGACAGCTGGCCCCAACTGACCCCAGCGATGTCCCACACCGTATGACGTCATGTTCAGCATATAGAGCTGGGGGAAGGAGGAGGAAGGGGGGGATGTTCAGAGTGATGGCGTTTGTCTTCCCAAGTAACCGTTACGTGTGATGGAGCCCTGCTTTCCTGGAGATGGCTGAACACCTGCCTGCCCATGGGAAGGAGTGAAGGAATTCCTTGTTTTGCTTTGCTTGTGTGCGCAGCTTTTGCTTTACCTATTAAACTGTCTTATCTCAACCCAGGAGTTTCCTCACTTCTATCCTTCTGATTCTCTCCCCCATTCCACTGGTGGGGAGTGAGCGAGCAGCTGGGTGATACTTAGTTGCTGGCTTGGGTTGAACCGCAACAGTCTTTCTGGCACCCAGCGTGGGGCTTGAAGGGTTTGAGGTAACGACAGATTTGATTGGAATGTGCTAGATTGAATTTATAGCTGTTATTGCTGTTTAGCTGTTAATTGGCAGGCTCCTACTCTTGCATGGGGCTTGCTTGCCTCACTGTATATTAGAGTCTAGTGGTCATTAGTGGCTGCTTTTTTGCTTTTGCTGCTTGCTGTAGTGCTGATCATCTTACCCTGCTGTGCCTGGGAACATTTTGATAACAGCAATGGTGATATGCCTGGGCTGGCGGATGGCCAGGGCATCGCTGCTGTTTTTGTGCTGCTGCACTGGACAGGCTGGAACTCCAGTGCAAACTCGAGTCGAAGGGACTGTGACCTGTGGATGAGTCCATGTGGGAGCAGGACACCCTGAAGCGTCTGTGGCCATGGATAGGCCCATGCCAGAGCAGGTATATCTCGAAGCATCTGTGGCTGTGGTTGTGTCTGTGCCACAGCAGGTATTTCTCTGAAGGGATTGTGGCCCAAGGATAAGTCCATACTGGAAAAGGTACAGCTCAAAGCTTCTGTGGCTGTGGAAAAGTCCATGCTGTAGCAAGTACACCTTGAAGCATCAGTGGCTGTGCATGAGGTCATGCTGGAGCACCTCTAAGCCTGTGGCTGTGGATAAGCCCACAATAGAGCAGGTACACCCCTGGAGAGACTGCAGCCGTGGCAAGGTCATGTTGGAGCGGGTTCACTTCTGAAGGGACTGTGGCTGTGGGTAAGGCCACGCTGGAGCAGGTATATCTCTGAAGGCATTGTGGCCCATGGAGAAGGCCATGCTGGAACAGGTGCACCTCAAAGCAGCTGTGGCTGTGGGTGAGTCTATGCCGCAGCAGGTACACCCCTGGATAGTCTGTGGCTCATAGATAAGGCTCCACTTGGAGCAGGTACACCCCTAAGGGACTGCAGTCTGTGGATAGGTCCAAGCCAGAGCAGGGGCAAGGGGAGGCGTTCATTACAACGTTAAACCCAGTGGTCTGGTCCAAAGGGACCAGGGGTGGAGATTGTAATGGAAATACCTTTAAATTGTTATAACCCATGATTTGAGTTGCATGTTACAGTAATTACTATAGTTTTTACAGAAATTACTATATTATTCCCCCAAAACAATTCATTATCTTGTAAAGGTGGAGTTTCTTTTTCTTACTGGGAAACTTCCCCTGTCAAGTGTTAGAAGGAGAAACCTAAAGTCTCCAGGTCACTTTTCCATTTTCTTGCTGTGAGTGGGAGTGCAGGAAAGATGCTCTTTATGAAAATAGCAAATTTTTAAGTGAGAGAAATAACAAAAGACCTCCCCCGGAATGAAAACACAGCCTTCATCCTTCTGGAGGGGTGGCAGCCGAGGTTGCAGGCTGCAGTTTGGCACTGTGGTCTGCCCTTTGGGCAATGTGCTGCTTTTTATGCGGTGAGCCCAGATTTCACTGGAGCCCTGTGAGAGGATGGCTGTGCTTGCTAGGGTGGGTGGTAGGGATGTGATCAACTCGCCTGTTGCAGCATGATGCTGAGGCTGCTGGGCTTACCTTCTCTGGAGATTTAAGTCAGCTTTTCAACCTGCTTTCCTGGCTTTTGCAACAACGTCAGGTTTATTTTAAGTTTGTACAGGCTACTGTATTCTCCATTGCTTCCATTTAGCGCTAAGCTGAATTTCGTAGGGGCCTGCAAAGCATCCCAAGGGAAGGCTGAAGGAAGGAGGCTGCAGAAACAGACAGTGTTGGTATGTCACTGTGCTTAAAGTGAAATTGGTGTTGGCGTAGAAGTGGATAGCAGGCTATCAGTGCGTGGCAAGCTGTTTTTCAGGTATGAAATTAGCTCAGAAATTCGCATGGTTCTGCTTTGTGGACAAGCGGAAAAACCAGGAAGACTCAATGTTATCGCCTGCATCTCCCTTTCCTGGGAGAGTTTCTCTGCAAGTGCAATAAATCTGTTTTCCTATAAATGCAAGAGAGCTCTTGAAACAATCTCATTTCAATCCCTCCTGTTATTTTTAATGGATTCCAGGATGAGCTGGTTACTATGTATAGCTTTTTTACATACAAAGTTGGGTTTGAACCCAGCTGAATATTCAGTGCAATTAAAGCCAAGTCTCTGCTAAAACAAAGACAAAAGGAACAGTGGGGAAGGCTTTCGTGCAAAAGAACGGAACAACAAGAACAGGAGGACTGAATGTTTGTTATTCATGTATATTCTTAGAGGTGATTATTGTGATTTCATTCCTAAAAACTGCCCGCTTTAAGAAGAAATTATTGTATTCTAATAAGTAGTTTATTAAAGTTGCAGTAACTGAAGTTGAATATGAATTATTAAAATGTCTGTGAGGTACAGGGTTGGTTTTCTTTTGCCAGGTGTCTGTGAAAAATAAAAACAACAGGAGAACATGCAGCAAAGCAGGAGAGGCAAAATGCAAGACAAGAACTGGCCCTGGATCAATGGTCCCAGTCCTGCTGGCCACGAGACAGGATTCCCAAAGCCTGCCAGCAAAGCCAGAGCTCTGAACCCCCATCACCTGCAGGACAGCCCCTACCCTGGGGTGTGGGGAAGGGTCTGCACTGCCCGAGGAAGCAAGCTGACAGTTTACTGTTCTCATTAACTTGTGTAAGGCTGAGGCATATTTTTGTCTTGAGAAATAAGGGGAAATGAGAATGCCAGGAGGGTAAAGTAACAGCAGGTGGTTTGCAGCACATGACAAAGAGGGAAAAGGGGATGGTCTGTGAGGACAGGTAGAGTCTTTCTATTTATAAAGTACCTGGTCTACCCCGCAATTTCCAGGTACTGAAAGGGTTTTGGTAGGGAAGTAAGAACAGAGCAAAGGAAGCCTCAAGAACTTGATCGATTTAGCCTTGTAAGAGGTTGATGGCTTAGCCCTTAGCATGTACCAGAAAATGCAAGGAGGTTTATGTGATGGCTTTGACATATTCTGGCAATAAATGCAGTGTGAAGGTGTTTCCTCCAATTGCTCTAAGCTTTTGACTTTACTCTGTCACTATGGGAAACTCACTGTACATAAGAGAAAAGAGAGGATGTGAATTTCTGTTGCAAAATATTTGTGTTTTTCTTTAGCATAGTTCACTACAGAAAGGAAGCGTATGCCTTTGCACTCTGTGCATCTCCCAGACTTCCCAGCAGTGTCAGGACTTGTTGAGCAAATTTGACAGATGAGGACAAGTGTGGAAGAGAATGAATTTTATAGAAAATCAGTGACAGGAAGAGCAGAGATCCTATAAGCACCTGAAAAAAAAAAAATGTGGTGACCTCCAGAAGAGAGACCTTATCCTGGTCCTACTCCAGGGCAACTTTCAACTGGAGTTCATATCTTCCTAGAGCATGAAATCCATCAGTCACTTGACACAAGCCAGTAGAAAATTGAACTACATTTTTTTCTTTTTGTGCTAATGTGGGTGAACTCTGGAGGACTATGGAACCAAAATGTCCTAAACAAGTGATCCACCTGATTTCAGTGGGATGTCCTGTGCTTAAAACCAGTTCTCATTTGAACAGCAATTGCAGTCTTTAATTTCCCCCGATTCCTGGGAGTTTGCTGCATGCTTGTACAGTTTTGTCTAGGAGAAATTTAAGTCAAATGATTCTGCTTTAAGCCCAACAACCTGCTGGGCGACAGAACACAGGTACAGTCATATACATATTTTTGATTGCTGGCTATCCATATGAGGGGATGTAGGCATATGTGCCTTTTTAGCTGAGTTCCCTGCTGTGTAGTCCTGCTTCTGTCAGAGTCTCACAGCAGAAAGACATGCTTTGGCCCAGTGATGTCTGCATGTTACTGTTTTCTTCACGGTGCTCATATTCTTAACATTTATAATTCAAACATCTTCAGAAAGAAGTGACAGTTTCTCTTCTACAAAATAAAGAGCAAAATGACTTGTGTTAATTATTCCTTCTCGCTTACTCGCTTACCAGGTCATATATTACTCCAAGGCTTTTAGCGCCTTGGGCCAAAAAGGGTCATTACAGCAAGCAGCCTAATGACCTGACCAAAAAAATATAAGTGAGGGGGAATGAGTCCCTCTCTGCTGAGCTCTCTGAAGTAGTTAATGGATGCCTTGGGAATTCTGGAAAGCAACAGCCCAGAAAACAAACAGAATTGTTCAGTGTTGGATATCACTCTTGTGACATCTATGCTATTACAAAGATTTACAGCTGGAATAATTTGATCGGGGTTTTTCTCTTTCCCCCATTGACTCACAGTTTGGAAGGCAGTCAGACCCTGAGAGTTGGGTTTTGCATAATTGAAGCACAAGAACACATTAAGTGGAACGACTAATGGGGACGAAATCTTTTTCCTTCCTTCCAGACTGGGTTATCAATTATGAATTAGCACCAATCTAAGATCAAAGGGGTTCCATTTTTGCAGCTGAATTTGAGGATTTTGGAACTGAACAGATGAAATGCAGTTAATGACTCATTTCAGGAAGGCAGAGACAGGAGATAACTGACAGGGGTGGAGTTAAGTGTTTGCTTTAATATGTTTCTGAACATGGACATACATTCGCAAATGTAAAACTGGACGCTGAGATCAAGTTACTCATATAAAATGATGCTGTTAGTTCCCCTTGCGGGGCATGGCAGAGGGGAATCTGATCTGTAGCATTTTTCTTAATGCTGTATATGACCTAGTTATTGAGACATACTATAGAAATATATTAGGGTTACCATGTATTTGTTACACAAAAGGCTGTTTTGCATTAATACAACAAGTTCCATTGCTCCAGAGAAAATACATCTCTCCAGCAAGAACAGTTCAACCCATGCTTAAAACAAAAAAAATTATGAGGGTTTTAATTTAAAAGTGATGACAACCTAATGGAGGGACGTTCAAAAGAGCAGTCCCAGGCAGGCCTTAGCTACACACTCCCTGAAGCGGCAAACAATAACGTAGCTTATGATTCAAGATAGTAGATGGTGCCACAAAGATCTCAGAAGCCTTGGGGAACAAATAGTAATCTGCCGTGCTTTCTGCAAGGAAAGTGCAGGAACTCTGGACAAAGCAGACAGGTGCATCAGGTGCCTGGTGTTTAAAAGCCTTTTCTCCCTGAAATGCTCTGGTTCTGAGTAAGTAGTACCCAGGTCAAACCAGGTGAAAAGGTGTTTGTGATTAGGGTCTGAGAGCCTCTCCCCTCAGCTGCTCCACAGCGTGGAGGTAACGGGCTCTGCAGGGGTGGGAAGTCACGCAGGTGAGGCTGTGGTTACGTGCTGGGGCTGGCAGGGAGAGGACACCAGCCGTGGCGCTTCTCTGCAGCTAGAGAAGAGTAATTTCTTAACCTGGAGGCTTGAAGGCAGCGGGAACCTGTGAAGAAGCTTCCCAAGGAGTCCTGGGTGCCCTGGCGAAAGTGAGTGACTGGTGTAATAATACTCCTTAATTCATAGAGGAAAATACTGGGGAAGGTGAGGCGGGCCAGGTGAGAGGAGGGGACTCAGCTGTGCTGCTGCTGGGCTTCGGGACCAGGCTCAGGGAGGTGAAACCTCTCTGTTTCTTTTAGCTCTGGGAGTGGCTATCAGCTCTCACTTCAAAAATACAGCAGAAAAAGTCAATTATATCATATGCTTTTCAGTAAAATACTTCTTTTTTTGGCCTAAAAGTCATCATTTTTAATAGGATGTTAGATAAATTTCATGCTACATATTACTTATTTTGTTTGGGTAATGCCTCGTAAGTAGGATTTTAGATTAATTTAATTTTAATTGCTTCTTATTTTGTTTGGATAATGCCTCATAGTAAGACTTTTGAAATTAATGTGAACCTATTACTAAATTATAATGGAGCAATTGTGATAGTAAATTAATTATTTTCATAACTGCTGTTGGAATTACAAGGAAGGAGATTCTAATGACCTGGCTTGCTTTTGCTGATATATCAGAAGAAAACGTGGTTTGAAACACTAAATTTTATATTCAAACAGTTTAACATTTGGAGAGAAACTTTCCGAACTTCACACTTACCTGAAATGTGAAATGAATGTTCACTTTGGAACAAAATAACTTTTCTAATTGGGCTGAATGCAGAGGCCAAGCTATTTAAACCTGCTTCAGTTTTTATTCAGAAATTGTTTGGGTTTTTTTTCTTTTGTCTTGAGGACTTCAAACACTTTTATTTGAAAGCTCTCTAATGAAAAATGCCTTTTTTCCCTCCTAAATTTTGCTTTTCATTTGAGCAAGCTCAGACTTTGGGAAGGTGTGTCCTGTTGCTCTGAGTTGCACAAAGCTTTAGTGTTATCTATGGTTGTAATGATGAGCACCTGGAGATGAGAATGTCTCCTACAAAACAACAAGAAATCTGTTTAAATCACTGGTTTAAATGATTCTTTTTCTTTCTCTGGGTCAGTGCCTGCATTTGTTCACATGATGTTCATGTTTCTCCAAGGGCTTCTCTACTTCCTGATACAAATTTTATTTGGATATTTGATCATTTTTAAAACTTTGTGAGAGACAATAGAAGGCATGACCTAGGCGTGGTCTTTTAGAAAAACAACGTAAAACAATTATTATAGGGAAAATACACAGATAAGATTCAGCCCTTGTTTATAACTCTGGGCTGAAGTTGTCCCTGATGACTCTGTCTTCAGACCATGGTGTAAAGTTTGCTTCTTTAAAGGATCTTCTTGTGGCAGCAGAGCTATTGCTTAAGACGTTGCTACTCTGTCTGGAGAGGGGTACTAGCTGGTGCACTGAAAAGGGGGACAGCGATAACTGTGATGTGTTATTGATTTGTTATCCGGTGGTTTAAGTCTGCTCCAGAAATGGGCAGCTCTGCCCTCTCGCTTCCTGTGTGTGAGTGGTTCAGCCCTTTGGGTCTAACTAGCTAGAGGAGGGTGTGGAGATGGTGAATCTGTAGCTCAGGGGATCTTGTTTAAGAAGAAGGGGAAAAGATCTCCGTGGTATCCAGGTTTTCACAAATCTTCCTGGGCTCATTGGTTTGAGTATCATGGGGTAGAACGAGAGCATCCCTCACCCTTCAGGAAGGTGGATCTGGCTAATGCAAGAACACAAATTGTACAGCCCCTTCCAGGCCCATCTTGAAGGCTGCTAGTTTCTTTCCTGCTGGCAATATGTGTAACCCTTAATGCTTTTGTAAAGGGTCCTCTTCAGTGGTTCTGGGGCTTTGATCCTAGATCTAGGCTCCCTGCGCAGAGGGAGCCCTGTCAACCTCCATGCTGCTGTCCTCTTCACCCAGCCTGGGCTGAAGGTAGGGGGATGCTGTCCTTTATGGGGCCTGATCCAGAGGCTTCTGGGGGTGAAAACGTATCCTTGCAAAGCTGTTGCACTCAAGTGGGCTGCAGGGTTGGTGGTTGGTCTGGGGAGTTAAACCCCATTCCTTACCTTGCCATCTCTGTATGGCTCTGCATCCTCTGGGGTCTTCCCTTGTGCTGCCAGAACATGCAGCAATCTCATTCCCTGGAGAGTGCCATTGATATGAGTGAGTAGGTCCTATCCCCTCTGTTTGCTGTTTGTTTTATTTGGTGTGTTGTTAACCTTTATTCAGTGCACTTATTTACTTCAGGTTTTAATAGTGTGATAAGGTCACAACAAATTTAGTGGGAGGCATTTAAAGCACTTACAGCAATAAATCACAGTGTTCATCCCCCCTGTGCGGTTTATCCAGAACCAGAGAAATCCAATTTGGTCCATAATATGAAGGCCAAATAAAGCCAGGTATCATAGTGAGAAAGCTTTGACGTATGGCTCTGAAAGAACCTGCACACTTCTCCTCTATAAATTAACAGCTATTTTGCAGAGCTGACAAGTAACTGATATTCTTGGAACTGGTCCTATTTGTGGCTTCCCCCCCTTCCATTCCAGCCTCTTGATCTTTCCCTTTAGAAAATCCAAAGAGAAGAAAAAGCAGTCTTTTCTCTAATGTAGGTTTTAAAACACTGGTGGTATGGACGCATCTCACAAGTGCAATGAACTTGCTGGTAGTGCATGAAACCCTAAAACCTCAGGGACTTATCTCTGCAGGAATATGTTTTTATCTATTACTTTATACACTAAATTTTTTTTTTTCCTTAGACAAGACAGCCTTTGCAGGTAAGATCAAACCAGGCTGCAGGTCATCCTAAGAGCTGCAAAGTCCTAGTGACCAGAAATGAACAGTAGCAAGCTCTATTCAAGAGCTGTAGATAAAGCATAAGGGAATGTGTCATGGGCCGCTAAACTGCGCTGGCTGGGAAATGGGCTTGATAACCTGGCGTATATATCCTGCTTTAATTCCTGTTGGTTTATGGCCCCTGCAGTATAGCAGGAGCCCTGCCGGTCGTTTGACCTTACCCCTGCCTTTAGTCCAGCAAAATTGGAAGGGTGTTTGAGAGAGGAGGGAAGGGAGGCAGGAAGGGATTAGTTGCAGGCAGTAGTGTTGGACTCCTGAACTCTCTGAATGACCCAAAAGGAGATTGATTTTGCTGATGTGTAAAGCCTAGCAACTGCCTGGTTTTAAGCTAACATTAAAAATTAAATGCTAGCTTCCATGTTATTAAAGGTGGAATAAAAAATGTTACGCCTTACAACATTCAGAGCAAGAAAAAGATGGAGACTTTGTAAAACTCAGCAATGCCGTGACTGTGAAGTGCAAAAGCGGTGTGAGGAGGAAGGACCGTCTCCTCAGGCTTCTCCTTCATCCAGGTAGCGAGGGAAGAAAAAACACTGTCTCCAAGTGAGAGACAGTGCTGTGATGTCTGCCAAACTTGCCAGAGAGCCGTATCTGGCTGGACTGTGTGAGCCGCACACCTGATGGATGCTTGAACACAGCCTCCATAGAAATAGGCAAGTTGGGTTTTGCCAGGCACTGCTGCCTCTCGCTCATTGTCAAGTACTCCCTGCAAGAGCAACTCCCTGAGTGATAGATCAAAAAGTGGCAAGAGCTCATAAAAATTTAGGTACATCTTGTTTAGGTAAATAAAACCTTGCCATTATGGAAGAATGGAGTGACTGGATGAATTTTTGTGGGGGCTGTGGGCAAGGCAGGTTTCCCTCTCACCGCCACGGGAGTGTTCTGGGTACATGTAACCATTGCTGGTTCTGCCATTTTAATTTTGAGTCTTTGCTTGAAGACTGCAGCTCCTAGAAATGTCTGTTTGTTTTTTAAAGGCATGAGCATCCTACCTTCATCTGCATAGGTGGATCATGAATACTGGACCTGTTTGCGTCAGGCTGGGAGGAAAGCCAAATGTTTTTTTGTCATCAAACCCTAGGACTTTTATCTAAATACATGTACTCTTGGAGCAGTGGTGCTGAGAATACTGTGTAACCTGATTTGGGTCCCTATGACAGAACATGAAAGCAGTCTGTCCCTGCTGAGAAACTTGGGGAACAGGGGACAGAGGTTTAAGAAAGCTGGATGTGCCCTTGCTGCAACCTGCCATAGGTGCAAACTCTGTAGCTGTTGCTGGCAAAGAACAGATGAGAGCAACCAAGTCACTGCAAAATGGGGCCCTTGCCTTTAAATAGGGTGTGGGCCTCCACTCGAAGCACTGGGCACCAGCCATGACGGCTCTGTCACGGACTGAAAGCTGCAGCTCCGGAGCATTTTGCATGCAGAATAGTCTATCTCGGTCTTTAATGCCTAACTATTCTGATCATCCTCTTTTAATTTTTTGCTGACTAACTACATCCACAACTTCTTTGCTGTAGTAAAAATCTGCTTAATGCACAGCCATGTTGTAAAGTCAGGCTGCAGTTCCAACATGGCTAATCCTAAAAGAAGCATTTGTTCAAAAAAGATCCATTTCCCTAGGAAATGTGCTTTGATTTGCGAAATAGAAAATGTACTCATTTAACTGAGCCATTCATGTGACAGGTCACTATTTCACCCTTTTGGTGCAGTAAAAGTTTATTCTTGTAATAGGTTTATTGCTTTTCGTTTATTCGTTTCCAAAGGACTCACTTGAGTGCTGCAGCTCTGATCTGGAGTACAGAAAATTAATTCTTTTTATGGTAGTCTATTCCTTACATAAGTCCTCATTTTAAGTGCAGCTCAACTGTATTACAAATAACAGTATGTGGTCCTAGAGGGAGTACCAAACCTCTAATTTAATATTGTACTAGAGGCCTTATAATGTAAGCACTGCTGAACCAAGCTTTTCTCTTTCGAGCCCTCCTCTGTGTCCCAAGGGGGATTGTGAGATGCCAGGCTGGCTGCTATCAATGTGCATGGATGTTACTGGGTGTGTGCATTCATTCTGGTTTTGGATTTTCTGGTCCTGAGCCTCATGATAAAAATGAATGTCCAGATGAACACTTGTCTTTAGACTGTAGTAACTAGGAAAGCACTGTGTGTGGAAATCATCTGTTACTGCCAGGGTTTCATGCTGAGATACTCTTCTGTGAAGGTACCAGAACCCGTGGAGACATCCTAAACTCCCTCTGCTGATGTGCTCGTTGTCCCTGGCAGCCCTGCTCTGCGGACCACAGCAGACTTAACCTGGTGCCTCAGGAGAGGTCTCCTGAGTTTCCAAGGCCAGACTTGGGCAGGATGCTGTGCGTGCTGTTCCCTTTGCTTCTACTCCTCCATTTGGTGCTTTGAGAGAGTTTGAGGGATAAAACCTTACAAATCTTGGTTTGGTACCTGTAGAATAGATTTAAATGAGAATGATAGTCTTATTAATTATAAGAGAAAATGAACCACATTTGGGGGTGGGGTTAAAACCACTCAGTGTCTCGCAGTGGCACCACTCCAGGATGAATCAAAGTTCTGGAGAGCATTTTTTACCTCTTCATTTTTTGCAGAACGATTCTATCTTCACTTCCTTTTCCGCTGGCTAATTTTCCCTGGGTAGGTTTCCTCTTCGTCACTGACAGAAGATGACCTGGATCTGGTGTGTCTTTTCTGGAGAGAGCAGCCGAGCTGATTTTACTTATTCTCTGTGCCATTTAAAGCCAGGCATGATTCAAAAGACTCAAACTCTTGGCCCTTGCGAGTAAATCCCAAGCTCTGAGATCTCTTTATTGTTGTGTTTCATGCTTTATGGACTAAAGTGCCTGTCAGAATTTCTTGTGAGCTGTGGGGATGAGATGATACTCTCCACCTCACTTCAGCGTGCTGACAAGGCACTAAACATTAGATGCTGACTGGCTCAATTTCATTTTGCTTGTGTCATGCTGGTATCTCACCCCCGGTGAAATCAGAGTCCCTGTTTATTTTTCTGTATGTACATACAGCGAGCAGTGGTTTGGCCTGCAGGAAAAAATGATCTGGGTAGCCAAGAGAGAGGGCAAGAAACAAAGATGTGCCCTTTTCTGTAGGGAATTTAAGGCAGACAGAGAAGAGGAGCAGCCTTCCCTAGGGAGCTTGCTAGAAGCCCTAGCAATGACTTTGAGGCTACTCTGGCTACTATGCCAGAAGGACAGGATGCCATCCAAAGAGACCTAGACAAGCTGGAGAGGTGGGCCTGTGAGAACCTCATGAGGTTCAACAAGGCCAAGTGCAAGGTCCTGTGCCTGGATTGGGGCAATCCCCAGTATCAATACAGGCTGGGGGACAAAGGGATCGAGAGCAGCCCTGCGGAGAAGGACTTGGGGGTGCTGGGGGACGAAAAGCTGGACATGAGCCAGCAATGTGCCCTTGCAGCCCAGAAAGCCAACCGTGTCCTGGGCTGCATCCCCAGCAGCGTGGCCAGCAGGTCGAGGGAGGGGATTCTGCCCCTCTGCTCCGCTCTGGTGAGACCCCACCTGCAGTGCTGCGTCCCGCTCTGGGGTCTTCAACACAAGCAGGACATGGAACTGTTGGAGTGGGTCCAGAGGAGGCCACAAAGATGATCCGAGGGCTGGAGCACCTCTCCTACAAAAAAAGGCTGAGAAAGTCGGGGTTGTTCAGCCTGGAGAAGAGAAGGCTGCGGGGAGACCTTATTGCCGCCTTTCAGTACTTAAAGGGGGACTGTAGGAAGGATGGGGGCAGTCTCTTTAGCAAGGCCTGTTGTGACAGGACAAGGGGTCATGGTTTTAAACTAAAGGAGGGGAGATTCAGACTAGATATAAGCAAGAAATTTTTTACAATGAGGGTGGTGGAACACTGGAACCGGTTGCCCAGAGAGGTGGTAGATGCCCCATCCCTAGAAACATCCAAGGTCAGGTTGGACGGGGCTCTGAGCAACCTGATCTAGTTGGGGATGTCCCTGCTTACTGCAGGGGGGTTGGACTAGATGGCCTCTAAAGGTCCCTTCCAACCTGAACCATTCTATGATTCTATGTCGGTGGCAGTGCAGGAATCAAGTGTGATGCTCCTTGGGGGTCTGTGACTCTTCCCTTGGCTGGGGGCGGGAAGTGGAAAATGGAATTTAATTGCCTGAACAGCAGAAGCTTGCTTTTGAAGCAACTATTTATTATTACATACTCTGGTACTATTTCTGCATTGTCAACACTAAAGTTCCCAGATTTTTGATGCGGGATTCGAATGCCCAGTTCCTGCTTGCAGGGCTGCTGGTCAGGGGCTGGTGAGCTCCGATGGGAGCATGTGGAACTGGAGGCAATGCTCAATGAAAGAGGAGAATGGCACAATTTCAGGATGTCATTTGTAATTATGCTTGTAATCGTTACCTTGCTTTGAAAGACTTTGTGAAAGTGTGGACATATGGACTCCCTCAGCATTCACTTGTTTTCAAGAGGCATATTGTGAGTGGGTGAGTGGTTCGTAGGGTAGAAATAAGGAAACCAGATTCCCAAATGGTGAATCACTTTTTTGGTTCTCCCATTAACAGAAGGTCTTCCTTTCAAGGTGACTTTATTAATTGAGGCCTTTGTCATCTCTTGCATCACAGAGGAAAGTGAAAAGATAACAGCAATTGTGTGTGGCCCTGGTACAGAAGAAACAGACAGTGACCGTCTGCAAAACTGAGCGCTTTCCATCAAAAATTAATTAAATTAGCCCAGATTCCACAAATAATATGGCTAGATCTCCCTGGTACCTCCCAATAGAAGCATGTTCTAAGTCAAGTGCACCCAGAGACCGTATTTGGAAATAAGGCAATTATTAGTTTAATTCAGTTGTCAAATTAATTTTACAGAAGCAGAAAATGCCAACCACTGGAGGAGGTGGCAGTGGCATGTAGCACGCAGCTTGCTCCGACAGGACTGTGGCGGAGGCAGCAAGAGGACAGATGGATGGACAGACTGACCACACTGACCACTGACAGTGTCCAGACCACCCTTAGCTAGAAGCAGCCTGTTAGTCTGTTCTTTCCATGCTTTTCTAGATGGGATTTTTATTCTGCCCTCAGCACAACAGCATTGAAGAGGCGTAATCGAAGGGCAACTTTCTTAGCTGCCACAGCTGCTGTACTGCATGAGCTCCAGAGAGCACAGAGAGGTTAAGTCTGGGAACTGGCCAGAGCTCCTAGACAACAGCCCGCTCATCAGCCACTGAAGAGAAGTAGTCGTGACACCGAAATTAGAGTCTGATAGTAGGTAGTTTGACTACAGCCCTAAGCATCGCCATGAAATGCATTAAGTGACCTGTCACATGCAGTTTGCCGATTTGCGCATCCTCTGCCCTGAAGAAACTGTGTGCACAATGAGTTATTTGTGGTGGTAGGAATTTTTAAAATAACCATACACCCTCCTGTCTGGTGGAGAAGGCAAACTGAGATGTGGGGATAGGGGCAGCAGAGGGTGTATTGATGGTCCTTTAATCACATAGAAGCTGTTTTACTTCATGGGCTCTGACCAGTTCCTGAGAAGACACTGTCTTCTGTGCCTAACGCAACAAAATACATGTGCTTTCTATAAAGCTTGGTGGCTGTTCCACCAAAACCAACGTGACTGCTAAGGTAGTTACAGATGGTGCAGGCTTGCACATGCCTTGGTCTTTAACCACTTGCTTGCCAGAAGTCTTGGAAGAGCCATACCTGTGTGAGGTGTGCTTGTTTGCTTTTAAAAGTTTGTTCATTCTAGAACTCAAATATGACTTTAAAACACAATCATGGATACTTCATTGACCCCAACAGGGTATCTGTCTTTCTGCAAAACAGTGACAGTCTGACAGATGCAAAAAGTACTGCTATGGGTAAAAGATATTCTCTAATTATTTAAAATCAATATAAATATTTTAGCCCACAAATTACTAGAATAAGGGGAGGCCATGCTCCCTGCAGTTGTCAAACTTACTCTAGAGCTGAGAGGTTCTCTTCCAGCTAAAGTATCTCTGGGTTTACTAGTTATTTTGTTAGAGAGAACCTGTACAGTCATCCTTGGAGACTTCCTGATAGGTACAGAAACACACGTATGCAAACCTTTTTTTTTGCTGGCTTGTTCTACATCTCATTCTTTTATAAGAATCAGAAATAGGTTTAAATATTTCCATTTCAGTATCCATATCAACTGAGCTGCCTTCCTGAGAGGATGCCTTTTCTAGGCTTTTTGGGAGTGCTCAAGTTTCCTAGCACCAGTGGATGTCCTTGTTCCATCTAGGACAAGCCGGGCATAATCTTGATTGTTTTCTTGAGTTCCCTTACCTGCTGATGGACTGTCTCTGTTTGGTGGCTAAATTTTTCACAGTTGCTTTCCAGAAGGCATTTTGTTTTCTGCCTAGCACTTGCAGCTGTATTTTAATATTGATGTTAGGTTCAAGTGCTAGTTATATTCTGTTTCAGTCTGTTCAGTGTTGATTTCCACCCTCTCGCCGTGCCCCCCAAGTGATTGCTTTGACTGATCTTCACCCTGCTTGTATTTATGTCTCTATGCAGGTTTCTCTGTATGGTATGGTTGGTGGGTTACTTTCTTGAAATGCTTTCTGCCATGATGTCGTTTCTTGATATCTGGGCTCCAAGGATTAGACATACATATGTGTCTACCTGACTTGCTATTTTTGCCAGGCTGTTCACCTTGTCTGCAGCTACTTGGAGGAAGGGCACAGTGAGTCCATGTCATCAGCCAACTCTAGGACTTGTAGGTATCTCTTGGACTGCCATAGGGTCTGCTGAACCTCTCTGGGTTCCCTTTCTTTCTCCTGTCTCTGACAGTGCCAATGAGCAATGTAGGTCCAAGCAGAAAAACTGTGTCCCTATTCACTCTTATGGTGTAACTCACACCTGAACACTTAGGTGTGCTTTGGGGCAGGGAAGAAACCCTCAACCTTTTCATATTAATGTTATGGGGGGGGTTGGGCAATAAACTGACCATTAAAAGAGAATTACTTAATAAGCAGCTGGAATTTTTTATTGCAGGGAACCTTACACAGCATGCAAGCCCTCAAAGTTGGATGTAATTGGGTGATTCTAGCTTTTGCATTGGTTTTCTGTCTGGGCTGGATTATACTCTTTTTATGATGAAAATATCTGCTTTAAGAAATGATGCTACCTGAATCTGTTTTCCCTGGCATTTGACAGTTGAGAGGTTTCTTTTTGCTGGTACACATGGATACTTCAGGCAAAGTAACTTTAAATCTTTGGGTGATGGACAAAACCAAACTTCTCTTGTTTTGAATATTTTTAATTGGTTAAAGCAAAAGAAACCCAACACTATAGGCTTTCCTTCACTGTTTCATGCATTAGAGTGTCTTACACCCAGACCTTTAGTCAGAGATGTGATACCGTGACCTTAGTGCCTTTGAAACTTTGAGTTGGATAACCTTTCCTGTCCAGCACCTCGATCCAGGCATGAAGTGAAATAAGACAGGAGGGAGCACTTGGAGGTAAACATTCAGTGCTCTGTATGGGGAGTTTAGCCATCCACATGATTGCCATTAATGGTAATGATGGTTGTGAACCTATGTTCTCATGCATCAGGTTGCACAATTACCCCTTTGGTGCTATTAGAACATCTCTTGAGGTTTCCTCTTCACTTCTTGCCATCAGCCAGAGCACCTGCATCTCCTCCAGAGCACCCCATGGGATCCACTTTACCACTGTCTAACAGGTCTCATTGTCTGGGGTATTTCATCAGTATTTACCTTAAGGAGAAGAATCCTGCTGAGGCACAATAATAAAAGCTGGAAGGGACAATAAAAAATAACTATAAAAGTTTCTGCTTTTCTGGTACCCAGTACACAGAGCAAGGCCCTGTCAAGTTCTCTCACAACCTCTGCATGGGTTTTAGGTGACCACTTCTGTATCTGCAGGAACAGTTTCTACTGGCAATTTAGTTGCCCATGTACAACTTGATCACTTCAGCAGCAGGAACTGCTGGGGACTGCCCTGCTCTTCACCCAGGGGGTAATCTGTGGATGTGAGGTGACCAATCAGTGTCCATCAATTGATCTATGCACAGCACGAGCTGCCTAGGGGCATCTCTAGTGAAAGATGTCCCTGCCTACAGCAGGAGCTATGGACTAGAAGATCTTTAAAGGTCCCTTCCAACCCAAACCATTTTGTGATCTCTAGCACTGTCCAAAATTCCCACTCTTGCAGCAGTTGGTGGCTTTGTTGGGAAGTGGTCCATTGCCTTCAGGCAGAGATTAGCTGGGGGGCGTTCTAGGCCACCCAGGGCAGTGATGACTGAGTACACACAGGCACTTAGTTATGTCACTGTTGCCACTTTAATTTCTTGCTTAAATCCCAATTCTTACTTAAATGCCACAGAACTCGTCACTAGACCCTAAGTTAGGTTCTGGTTTTCATGTTAGTTAGGAAAGTGCAAGGAGCTTGTGGTGTGTCTACCTAGGAGGCTACAGCACCAGGCGGAAAACCCTTTGCTTGCCTTAAAGGCTGTAAAATAACATGGTGTGCTGCTCTTGCCTGATACTTTGGATCAGCATCATTTCTTTTCTGGGTGGATTAACCTGTGTTGAACTTGATCATCTGCAACTAGATGGTTTCAGGTCTTTGCCAAGTATCTCTGTTAAAATTAGTCATTTGTTCATACTATTAGTCACTGTGCCCATGTAAGATTAACTGGTGACTCTCGGTAATCACTTAACGAAGAGCAGGTAAGTCTTGTGTAGGGGAACCTGCTGAGTTGAATATGGTTGGCAGAAGATGATTCCTCCTTGCTTCTTTGCATTGCTGATCAGACCTGAAAGTCACTTGCTTTCTTCTTCAGTGAATTTTAATACAGTGGTGCCTGCACAGCTTCTGATCAAAGGAGCAGAGTCACGGTGCTGTGGTGAGATAGATCATAGAAAACATATTCCAAGGTTTCACAGAAGTTTTTCTTTATTCTTGTTTTTCCCTTTTGCTGATTCCTTTCTCTTACCCAGCATCAGTATGATGAGGTGTGGTGCTTTAATGCTAACGAAGTTCTGAGCTTGTTGGTCTCAGTGGGAAATATCGGTATTGCATCAAAAGCCACCTGGCATAGAAGACATGAGGTGACCTGTGGACCCATCAATAGCGGTAGAGCTTGGTGATACTTTGCTTTCCCGCAGTTGAGCAGTGAGCTAAGGAGTCAGCACGTAAGCTTTGCTTTACCAGATGATTTCTCAAGGGCCATTTAAGTCAGCCTTACTTTTGTTTCAATTTGTTGATCAGGCTTAGCATGACCACCACAGTCAAATGATCTGATTCTTCTAGGTGTGCTTGAACGGTGCTGAAAGATTACATGTCTGTGCTGAATCCAGAGCTTGGACCACAGGCATGATCCAACTTACCCTTTGAGTTTCTGTTTTGTAACAGGTATGTCCTTCAGTTTGGCTCTAGATGTGATGAGAGAGAGCCTCTCTATAGGAAACTATGGCAGTGGGAAGGGACTTTTGCTTTTGGGATGTCCAGGCCAGCTTCACGCTGGTTATGCTCTCCTTCACAGCACTGGGGCTAAGTCACCTTTGGTGCAATCTGCTAAACCTGTTGGTGGTACACCATGAAGGGATCTGAACCCAGCTGCAGTTTTCTTACCCACTTAAGCATGTTTACTTAGCTTTGCCAAAAAGATGGTGCGTGAAAATTGCTTTTACTACCAGAAAAAGAAGTTTGCAATAAAACCTGTCTCCTTGGGTGCACTAATTCTATTTTACAAAGAAAGAACATATTGTTTTAATTAATCATATGAAAGTAAAATTAGCATGATTATGTGAAAGGTGCTGTAAATCATTCTGATCCACATCATTGAACAAAGAGCACTTAGTTATTCCAGAGTTGTTAAAGATTTTATCTACCCAAGTGAAAATTCAATTAGCACAAACCAGTATCATATAAAACTAAGGATTCTGACTGCAGGAAAAACTTTGCGTGTGAATACTACCTTGTGCCAGTTTGATAAATTACTGTAATTAACTGTATCCCACGCAAGCTAAACAAAATTTACAGAAATGTTGTTGTACAAAAGGAATATCTTCTCTCTCGTTCTTAGGTAGAAATTCGAACAGTCTCCATAATATTGTTCTGACAATCCTATTCTACGCTGAGGTAAAAAAAATTACTGCCAACAAATGCAGGCAGCTCTGAAACTCATTGTTTTGGGGTTCTTTTTTTTCCCCTCCTGCTGCATTAGAAACAGGCACTGCACTTAACATGTTTCAATTAAGCAACTTGAATTCAATTAGTTAACCCAAGACATTAGTAGCGATAGGCAAACTAAGAAAGAAATGAGATTGCTTAGAAGAAGAGCTGTGTTCCTATTCCTGGTCTAGCAGGGAGACTTGCAGAGGTGTTAAAGAAAGGGGCGGAAACGGTGGGTATGGCAAGTTATGCCAGGATATGTCATCTTAACGGAAAAATAACTATACAAATACATGGTTCTGTTCTTGGGCATGTCTTTCCTCACCTGTTAATTACATTTGTCAGGTTTTGGGTGAATTCTCCTCCTGTAAGGAAAAACTGCTGTCTGCAGGGTCGGGCTCTTTGCTGGTATGTGTATGTGGTGACATATTGATAGAGTTCCCTAGTTTGAGGCTGGTTTCTGTGTTAACCTCATCCTGTGCTGCTCTTCATTTGTCTTGCAAAACATCTTATTAAGCAAATAGTAGTGGCCTGTTCTAGTGAGAGTAGTCAAGTAGAGTTGAAGTGGCAGTTTGAAGTGTTTTAATAATCCAGGGAGGGTTTTCTGACTTCTGTGTAGACGGGGTTAGGCAGAACATGCAGTGTCCCGTCGCCAGATGTAACCATGCTTGGGGAAGATTACCATTATTGTCCCCAAAGATTCTACCCTGGGCAAACCCTGAAGATATTGTAGAACAGTCTACTATGTTTGGACTGGACCATGTGTATCAAGGAAGGCAGTCTTTCAGGGTCTTGAATGTAACTGCTATGTGTTCTTGTTGGAAATATGGTTGTTCAAGATATGATCAGGTAGTGTCTGGTGTCCTTTCTTCATCTTTTCTTGGGCAGCCTTTCCCACACAGAGAAGGGAAAAACCAAGATAAAAGTGTGCAATCTGAAGGAAGAAAGGGAGAATGAAAACCCCACCTTTCTTTGGACATTTGGGTGTGAAATGTGTCTTCTCTCTTGTTTCAGTGGTTTGCTTTGGTTGGATTTTTGGGGTAGTTTTAACTTCCTGTCAAATTTAACTTAATTGTCCAAATTTGGATCTGGAGATAGCTCTGTTTGCCAAAAACGATGCATATTAAGGGTCTATGCGGCGCTACCACACCAAACTGTTGGACTTCCAGCATCTCTCTTGCTTTTTGGACTGAAAACAAAAAAACTGAATGTGAGTAAGCCTTGAACTGTAAAATGGACTGGTATGTGTCCCTGGACTCCTAACCCTGCAACTAAACCTTATGGCAGACCTTGGCATGTATGTTAATCAAAAGAGAAAGCTTTCTGGATAAGGTTGCTGTGCACCATAGCCATACCATACCATACCGATCTCCCCCCATTTGATTCTGCATTTGAATGGCAGAATTGCTGGCACTGTTTTCTGTAGCACCTGAAAGTGTCTTGAACATCTCCCAAATATTTAATGACCTGGTCTGATTCTAATTCTATTACAGCTCAAGCACTGGAAGTCCTGGGGTCAGATCCTCAGCTGGAATAAATGAGCATTGCGCTGATTACAGTCTAATATCTCTGCCAGTCAGCATTGGCTGAAGAGCTGGCTTCTGGGTTGTGAGGGAAAATGTGGGCAAATGTAACTGGTAGCAAATAGGGTACAAATGGCTTAGATTTAGGCAAGGCAAGTGAAAATGTGGCAGGGGGAGTGAGATGGAAAGGATGATAGCGAACACTTGAAGCAGCTGTCACTGCGGTTTAGATTATTTAAGTGAAAACGTTTACCCACAGCACAAGTGAAGGGTGTGTCTGTGTGGCTAAAGTTATGTTTAAGCTTGTTTCCTTGGAGGTGAACAGGGAGGGAATTCCTTTTCCTACTTTGAAAAAAAACCCCGACAACCAAAACAACCAACCAAACAAACAAAAACCCCACAAAAGAGCAAACCTCCATGCTGGCGAGGGGGTTGTTGGGATGTAACTGCTACACCCCCTGTACACCACCCCCCACCGCCCCCCGCAACACACTGCAGCTCTGCATCTCTTTCCAGAGCAAATTGCTATTTCTCCGCAGCTTGCTTTCCCTGACGGTTTAATTTCAAGTCTGCTGGATTTCAGGCTTCCTCCTTTTAATCCCCACTTATTTCTTTAAACAGAAATGCTCAACCGTTTTGGAGCGAGGTGGATTAGTAGAAGCATTGTGTGCTGTGGCAGTGAGTGATCTCTTGGTGCTGGAAAACCCACAGTGTGTTTCCTCCTGGTGCCAGATTAGCTCTGCCATTCCCTGCTGAGTGAGGAAATGGGTCATTGCTAATGTTGTTTAATTTTGTTTCTCTGAGATGGGCTGTGGCTGCCTTAGGTCTATGTAGTTCAGCAACGCTCAGTTTGTCAGTCGTAAGCCTCTGTGCCTTTCAATAGCAGGATGATAGGGGTGAAGCTTTTACAGAGTTGAAGTGGGTCATCTGTGGGTTTTTTTTACCCTTTTCAGATATCAGTCTGCAAGACAAAAATTCATTTTATCTGAGTAGAACTTGTTGGATTGAGAACCTAATCTGTTCTCCTTTTGCTTCTTGCTTAAAGCCCAAAGTGGTACCTTATGAAATAGGTGATTGTGCAACTGCCTGTCTTACCCATCCCAGGCTTAGGGCAAAGTTTGGGTGAATGGTTTTGTTGATTGCCCCTTTAATGAAGTCTGTTCCATTTGCTGACTTCTGAGTGCTCTCAGATATACTGCTACGCTCTAAATAATAAGAGGTAGGACTAGCAATTTGCTGGCTTTTGTGTGGATGAGACACACAAAATATTTCTTTGGAAATAGAAAGGACACAGCAAGAAGCAGCCAGTCCTGTTACTTTTTTGCTCCAGCTCAAGGCTTTGCAAGTAAATAACTGAAAAGGTTGTTCTAGCAAACGTCTGTGTGCATGCCTGCATGTTCGCATGTGTGTGTGGGTAGCAGCGGGTAACAGCGGCTATGCCCAATGTCTGTTGCCTCCATGGCTGGTTGCTAGTTTGCCATGGATGAGAAACTTACTGCTGTGACCAAGTCACTCTGGTAACACTGGTGGTCAAGCTCTGGGTTCTTGTGCCCAAACCTGGGCTCAGACTGCTGTGCCAACCTGCGCGGGTGGCTGTCCTCCTTGTTAATTGAAAAGCAATGCCAATGGACGCCATGGCTGCCCTCACCATCTTTTGCACTGATTTAAAGTCAATTGTGTATTGAGTAGTTTATTCATCCTTTCCTCTTTGCCCCTGTTATGCTTTCTTGTTTTCTGAACAAACGTTAACTTAGAATGATAGAATGGTTTAGGTGAGAAGGGACCTTTAGAGGACATCTAATCTGACCTCCCTGCAGTAAGCAGGGACATCCCCAACTAGACCAGGTTGCTCAGAGCCCCGTCCAACCTGACCTTGGATGTTTCTAGGGATGGGGCATCCACCACCTCTCTGGGCAACCTATTCCAGTGTTCCACCACCCTCATTGTAAAGAATTTTTGCCTTCTATCCAGTCTAAATCTCCCCTCCTTTAGTTTAAAACCATTACTCCTTGTCCTGTCACAACAGGCCTTGCTAAAGAGTTTGCCCCCATCTTTCCTATAGTCCCCCTTTAAGTACTGAAAGGTGGCAATAAGGTCTCCCTGCAGCCTTCTATTCTCCAGGCTGAACAACCCCGACTCTCTCAGCCTGTCCTTGTAGGAGAGGTGCTCCAGCCCTTGGATCATCTTTGTGGCTCGTACAGTTTTACTGGCTGTCAAGCTGTGGTAGAGTTTATTTGGTTAGTCACTTTGTGTTTTGTAAATTTAATTAAATAAGGATAGACTAAGTGACTGTGGAAGTCAGCAATGAAACATTACGTTCTCATTAGGCAGAATAATACAGTTGCTTTACTGTAGTCCGCAGAATCTCTGCAGAGTCAACAAGATGGACACAAGCGAGAGGAGAGGAAGCTTTACAGTGACCTCTTGCCAAGGGGGGTGGAGATGGGGTGGTTGCTTGTCATCAATATGCTGCCTTTGGAAAGGGCATCCTTCTTGGTCAGAGCTACGGAGCGTGACGAGGAGGCTGTTCCTGGCTTTCAGGTGCAGAGTCAGCACTTCTGGTGCATCTCCAAGCACTTGCCTGTCCTCCCCATCCCATCGCTAAAGGGTTCCCTTCCCCACCCTCTCACTGCAGATTTCCCACTGGCGAAGGCAAAAATTGTTCCTTCCTTTCCCCTCTGTTCTTCTTTATTCGTAAGGGAAAAGGAAGAGGTAATAGAGAAAAATCGAACGGGACAGAAGGACAAGCCACAGTCTACGTAGCAAAGTGGGACTGAGTTTGTCCCTGTGTTCAGGCATGTGTGGTTTTGAGCACTTTGAGCTGCTTTTTTGTCGCCACAAATGCTACTATGATAAAAATAATAAGGCTTTCTCTTGGGATGAATAAAAAGCCAAATTTTATGTTAGAGTAAGGTAGGATTTCAATGTTGTGCTTGGTTTAATAGCCTAAAATATAGGTTCTGAGGACCCCACTTTTACCCATTTAGAATTCATACCTCCGTGTGGAAATGTCTGTTGTGGAGGCTAAATGGAAATCTTATATCTGGGAGGATGGAGCTCTGCTTCTGCAGAGAGGATGAGCTGCTGTGAATGTCGGCTGCAGCCCATGAGCAGAAAGGTGACTGAATTCCTGGGAGACAAACAGCTGGAGCTGTACTGACATATGGCTGGGGACACAGATCTGGGGGTGGATGAGTCCCTTCTATAAATAAATGCTGAGGAATACAGCACAAGGGATGCAAAGGACAGAAAACAATGCCAAGGACAAAAATGCACAGCTAGGGAATATGCTGAGAGTGTGGGGTGTGCATCATATAGTGAAAACCAAACCAGAACAGGGGAAGGTTCTGGGGTTACAGCAAATAATGATGCATGTGTCCTGTAGAGAGCCTCGAATGAAAGGCACTTGGTGAAAGCGCTTAGTTCCTGGCTGGGGCTAAACCACAACAGCTGTACATTGGATTGAATTCCCACTGAGACCTGTGGAATTGGTCCCATTTTTTTTTTTAATGAGTTGATTTGGGCCTTGCAGGCCATGTTTTGATCCCTTGTGCTTTGTAGATGTTTTCTTACTCTACTGGGCAAATATATCCATTGGTTTCAGTTGGACTGTTTGAGCACTGAAACTGTGTTAATTGTGAGTTAGGATATTCCTGTTGTTGTTTAGGACCATAAATTGTCATGGAATCAAGAACCTCTTTGCCTAGCAGAGTTTTAAAAAGGATGTCTGTTCGTCCTGGTGCAATGCTGGGTAGGGCTGTAGCTGGGGGAATAAGACTTTAAGAAAGACTTTAAGGAGAGATGAGAAAATTAAACTTATTTGCAAATGTGGGGAGAACTCAGCAGACTTTTTTAGATGAGAAATCAAGTGTGGTGGGGGAGGACTTGTCAAAGCAAGAGTCCCCACCTTTTGCTTCAAAGCAGCATAAGAAATTCACCCAGTTTAATGTTACTTATGTCATGCATCTAATTCCTTTATCTGCTAATGATACCAAGTAATTAGCTTGTCAAATATTTGTAGCTGACTCAAAAATATTTCTATTTTTTAGCCTTGAAATGGAAAAGGCCATTTTGCTCTCATGTCTTAAAAAATGCCAGACATTCAGCTGACAGTAGTAGGAATCTGAGGCAGCAGAATGCTGTTAGTGGAGACCACGCAGGGGTCAAGTTTGGACCCCCATCTCCAAAGTGCTCCTGGATCTTTAACTCTTGCAGGTTGTTCCCCCCCCCAGACCTTCTGGTTAGGGTAGTCCAGGACACTGACACCTCTTTGGGTTTTCATTCTTTCCCTCTAAATTACTAACCCCAGCTGCCTCTGTTTATTTTAAAGTTTATGGTGACCATGTACTGCCTAATCGCAGATCTGAGTGTAAATCAGGAAAAGGCACCTGGGGCTTGAGTTTTATTGTCAATAAATAATCACGGGAATCTGGGAGCTGCAGGGCTGTGAGGAGTATCTGTCGGCTAAAGGGGTAGGACGCTAAAAGTGCAGTGAAGCACGAGAGCGGAGAAAAAATAACTAACTAATGCTTATTGAATAAAACTATTCTGCTCTTGATCTGTGGGAATTAGATTTAGAAAGAATTAGATTTAGAAGAGTCTCGAGCAAGCTGATTCGGTGACGTGGGTTTTGGTATAGCGCTGAGGCTGGTGGTGTTTGCAGAAGCACAGACGCCAAGGTCATGTCTTTGAACTACATATGTTTTTGATGGGAATAAAAATGAAAGACATTCCTGATGTCTTTGAACTGGTATCAAAAACAAGAACTAGAGGTCACAAAGTGACAGTGAAGGAATGGATGCACCCAAAATATTCGTGACAAGAACTTCTTCCGCTGGGCAGAGCTTGGTACTGCCCTAGAAATTGGCTGTGTAAAAATACCCCACAAGAAAACATTCAAAGGGAGCAGAATGGGTTTGTATTAGAACAACAGTATGGCAGTATGTAAATTAAATCTTGTGTTGTGTTTGGAGTGAAGGCCAGGCTGGTGTCTCAAAGGTCAGCTGTAGAGAGCAGCAGCAGCTGTGTTGCTGGAAGACACCAGAAGAGGACATGAGACCAGGGAGGTTACCTCCATACTGTTGGTAGGGGATGGATGTTCCTCTCCCACACAGGTGGTATAGTAGAGAGGATTGGTGACTTGGTGGGTGAGAGAGGTGATGGGAGATATGTTAGAAATTTAGTACTGGTTTCTGTCTTCCCCCTGCTCTTCTGCAGTTTGTTCTGGAGTTTTCATCCTTGCAGACATCTTGGGTCCCTGCAGTACCGCTGCTTGGTATGCCAACATCCCTCTGTGCTGCAACACATGGTGGGCATATGTCCAGCTGTATGAGGGAGGCCAAAGGTTCCCAGCAGGTGGCTGTTGCTGGTGATGTGCCCCCTATCAGGGCTCCTTCCAGCGTGGGGCTCTGCTGTGGCTTCTTGTTTGTTGGGAGGTGTAACATCTGCAAGAGGGGGGCCTGGAGCAAAGAGACTGCCTGAGATAGACATCGCAAGGAGGATGTTTGAGGTGGAGAAGACTGAGCCGCATGTCTTGAAAGAGTTTATAGAAGTCCAATGTCTAAAATGCCCAACATACTTTTTTTTCTTACGCTGGGCAGTGGCACGGTGCATGGCTGCAACAGGACCCATGCTGAGACCTCTGGCTGTTTCATCTATCCAGCCCCAGCTATGGCTCTTCCCTTCACAAATGTTAAAGCTCAGCTGAAGCAGATCCCCTCTGAACTTAGCTGAGCTTAAGGAAAAATTTTGCATTGTCTGTGGGTCTGTTGTTGGTTTATTCACTTATTAACCTTTCCTAGCTGATTCCTCACTCTTCCCTGTTATGTCGTCTTCTTCCTGTCTGTGATTCTGTCTACATTATCCATCCATCCAGGAGGAGTGTCATTAGAAAGGGCTGTCACTCCTGATGATTGACAAAAGGAAGGGCATTTGTCCTTTTGTCTATCAGTGTGATAAGCAAATCCAGTGCCAGTCATTTGCATGCAGAGGGGACCATTTCATTAAGAATTTCATTAAGATGGTAATGTTTAATGTTTCCTGGAAAAAATGAGGTTTTGGGTTGTTCAATTATATAATTAAAGTCAGAGAATTAGGGAAGATTGCAAGCTGCTTGCATAATGTGGGTAAGTTTAATGGTAAAACTTGTAAATAAGTTCAAAGGAAATGAGCTTTCTTTATGTTACTTGCCTGGAATGGAGTTTGTCTCCTGTAAGGGCGAGGGATACAAAGGAGGACAGATGGGGAGTTAACAGGCTTTGACAGAGGAATGTATTAGCAGACAGATCTCTCTTTTTCTCTGAGTTTGAGCAACGGGAGACAAGTGACCTGGTAAAACACAGAAAGCTCTGCCAGACAGCCAGGCTCAGCCAGCCTGCTGTGTGAGCCGTGCCCGTGGGCTCTCTGGAAATCATGCCTTGCGGAGGCTGAGATTTAAGAACATTTCTTCCACTTTACTTAGCACAGCACTAGGTTACAATGGCATTGGCCTAGTATTTTGCAAACTCGCATTAATTTGCTCCCTGTGATGTTATATCTCTGTTCCCTCCTTAAGTAGGGTTGAAACGCCGCACATATGTTGCGCGAGAACTGTCCGCCTGCTTCGTGTGTGTGTGCGCAAGGGAGGAGCATCCAATGCTGACCTGAGTGAAGCCTAAGAGCACATATATAACCAAGCTTGTAAAGTGGAGTCAAGATATGAGATGCGTACACATATATATGGATGTATATATGGACATATCTACACACACAACATATGTATATATATGTATATCTGAGAAGAGCAAAATCAAACACTGCAGCATTATTTCCTTAAGCTAACAGAATATAGCCTATCTGCTTTGCTGTATAATAGGTTTCCTTCAGATCTAAACTGAAGGCAGTGGGAATGGTTTAAGAGGGATCCTTTTCTCTTAGGGGACAAACTCTTAACGACAGCTGTGCCCCATCAACACAGTTTTCACCACAGCAGGATGAAGTCCTTCTGTCTCCCCAGTTTGCCCAAATCCCCTCCCTGCTAGGAGGAGCTCTCCAGCTTGGGTTTCCCAGAGCACTAGAGGAGCTGAACCTGGAGTTTATGAGCACCCGCATGGCTCATTAGACTCCCTAACTCCTGTCCTGCACCAACACTAGTTATCATTCAAGTGGGGCATCTGACAGTGTTACCAGCTCCATGTAGTTGTTCCAGAAGCTCTCTGAATCTTTTCATAGGATCCTTTAAATGACAGCCCTGAAAAGGGATATAAAAAGAGAATTTATTAGGGAGAATTCCCAACAGAAACTCAAGCAGTACAACACCTTAAAAAGAAAATGGTGACCTGACAATGCTGCAACAATAAGTCATGTATTATGTGCTTCTCCTTTTAGTGCTTTATATACCTTATTTTAAGGAGATGACCATTTTGGACACACCGTTATTCTTTATAAGGGAGATCTATATTTAAGTGATATGAGAATAACAACTGTTTCCTCCTTATTTTTTTTTCTATTTTTCACAGTATTCCAGCTCAGTTCATTGTGGGCTTTTATTTTGTTTAATTTGTGACTTTTGAAAGGTGGTCAGCATATTAATATTTCATATGGAAAATCATTTATATGGATTAATTTAGTCAATACACTTTTCCTCATTCAGCTTGTGAAAGACCCACAAAAAAATTCCTTAAATTTCTTAAATTGTTTCATTTTTTCCCCCTTAATATATATTTTGCAGCCACACCTTGGGTTGTGAGATAGTTTGGAGCATTTCATTTGGAGTATATGGTGATGCAACATTTATGGACCTGAGATTAGGCTGTGTATTGGCTAGTGCTAATAGATTTGGTGGCAGGGTCCCTCTAGCCCCTAGTGAGCCTATGCTTCAATATCTATTCCCTGTTCCTGCAGACTAACACTTTTGATTTTTTTTCTTCTCCCCAACCTCTGTGTATTCAGCAAATCTTTTCAGCTCATTGACAAGAATGATGCATAGGTCTTTCATTATTATTTATCTGTAATGTATTATGAGTCAATGAATCACATATTTGCTTTCTGCCTGATAAATACTTGACTGCAGGGAGAAATATACCCGGTCATTAGCAGCCAAAGAATGGTAAGTCCTATGAGTTTACTACTGTGTCAATAAAAATGTGTCTAGGCATTATGCTGGACAAAAGGGGATTACTGGGTTATTGAATGGGAGGTGAGTGATTATTGATTGACATATATGTGTTTTGAAATGGATTTGACTAAAAACATACCGTACATGTTGTCAATTGCCAAACTTTTGGGTTGTTGCTGTGATAATAGAAATACTCCTTTTGTGTTGCCTATTAATAGTGATGTTATTCACCTGCTAGGTTTTGTAATGGAGCCTGCCCATAACATTTCATACTTGATTTGTTGGCTCTGAGTTCTTCCCAATGAAACAGTGCAAATACTGGCATTCACAAGATCCAGAATGTGCCGAGTGGATTTGCCCATGAGCTGTGGGACCAGCAAGGGCCAGCCCCTGCCCTGCAGCTCAGTCTGGCAATAACACAGTGATCTGGAGCAGTTCTCTGCTTTAGCACTCTTCATTTAACATTTCCATATTTACTGCCATCATAGTGTTGAGAAGAGTGGGAATGTATTTTGCTTCCCAAATTCCCTGAAGGAATTGGCTCTGTTACTGCAAAGTAGTTGAGAATGCTGCATAGATGGGGAAGATTGATGAGCAGTAAGTAAAAAATTTAAAGGCGTGTGTAAGACAAGCTTTGCATGGTATCCATTTATCATCTTGAGTGGATTTCATCTCCAAGCTGAGTTCAGATTTTTAAAGGAGAACACAAGAGATTTTGGTCTTGGAGCTGCAGCTTTAGAGAACTTCAAGGAACAGCAGCCACTGCAAAATTAGTCTATCTCTGGATCTTTATTGAACTATTAGTCATTACACGTTTATTGCTGCAAAGGCTTGGTTGCCGCTGATGGCAAGAGGGACACAATCAGACATTTCAACAGTGTAATTACTCTGGTGTGGAGGCAACAAAGTTGTTCCAAGGTCATGTTGTCACATCAGAGTAGGCTGTTTCCTGCATCTCATTTTTATGCCCACACACAGAGACACTTTTCTGGCTGATATTTATAGAGAAGTCCTACAGTCATTTTAATTATGCACAACACACTGATGCCTGCTTCACTGATCATAATTGCAGCTCTGACCTGTTTTATTTCGTGATTTAGATGCCTTCTCTTAAGCATTTCTCTGGGGTATGATTTACAGTGGCAGGTACTGGAAGTGAGGAGACAGCCATTGATAACGTGGCTTCAGCTGGTGGAAGCTGAAACATGCTGTGGGCTGTCACTGAAGGGTTCCTACATATTCTTGAGGAAAGTGTTGCCATATTTCAAACAGCTGGGAGGGGAGAGACCAGGACCTGCTGTCCCATCCTGCCCAGATGACCTGTCTTGTCCATCCCCTCCAACTTCATTTCACCTCCTAGCATTTCCCAGCATGACAAGCCAAAACCTTCACACTCAGTTCCTTCTGAAAGCGATTTTTTTGTTGTTGTTGTTGGTTTTTTGTTTGTTTCTTTGTTTTTGGTCCCCCCCGATCTGAGTGATTGGTCATGCAAAGGGAGGTCTAGGATCAATGTGAACGCTCTTCCATAGGCAGCCTTCTGCATCATGGTGTCCAAGGAAAGCCTTCCAGCACTGCTACAGTGACCCTTCCTTTAGTCACATTAAAGATTCACTAACCAGAGAAATCCATTTCTTTTAAAACAAGGAAATGTGGGAACATGGCATCTCACAAGCAGCAGCGCTGCCAGCCTGCATATCAGCAAAAGTACCCCAGGGATTGTCTGGGAAGACTTAATTTTTTAAATCCCTTGTCATGTTGTTATGCCACTCCTTCATTTACCAGCAGAGGTATCAGAAGACAACTCCCATGGGCCTTCTGGACTGCTTAGCAACAAAACATTTGTCACCTGATGCTTTTAAGTGGATATCCAGGGCAGGTAAGGCATGAGTGTTTGGGAGAGAAGATGACCCATTTCTATCTTTCAGAAGGCTTCCTCAGATTGAAGCTTTGCTAACAGGGATTTCTGCTGATGGAAGAAAGCTGGGCACCAACATGCCCTTTGGAGAGTTGCCCTTCCATGAAGTGCTGTCTGCAGAGCCCTGTTTCAGTCACTTTAGCCGCATTAACAAGTCAGGGCTTGCATCTGCTCTTTCATTGCAGGAAAGTCCTATTATGTTCAAATTCAATATAATCCGTGCATCAGGACATGGCCTGTCTGCACACAGACCCTGTGGTGGCTCTCATGAGCTGAGTCTGGAATCCTGAACCCTAGAAGTGAGTAATAATGTGTCTTGGGGCTACGAATAAGACTCTTCTAGCTGCAGCAAAGGCTTGGGGTATTCCACAGTGTGAGAGGATCCTAGCTGCTAAGTCGATGAAGTACACCAGGCTCCCGTTTGTCAACACGCAGATACAGAGTAAGGGCTGGTTTCTGTATATGCTATCTGAACTAGGAGCAGTTCAATTCTTGCTATGCATTTTTTAAATGGATTTAATACTTCCTCTGAATTCTTTACCTCAGCAAAAAACAACTGGTGGTAGTGGTGGGATAGACTGGAGAACCACATCCACAAATGACAGAAGGAAATCTAAGCAAGAAGTGATGAGAAAGATGGCTTGTTGCTTGCGTTGGCATCTATTTGACTGTACTCCTCTCTATGGCTATAGTCTGCCTTTTTTTGGTATGGCTTTCTCTAGTATTTTAAAGAAACATGATGCGGCATAACTCTTGCGGAAGTGATGTTCAATAACGTAACACTTTAATTGCTGTGGAAGTGTTCAGCATGGGGCACCTAATAGCCTATTGGAATGGACTATGGCTTTTCTCACCTTCAGGTTAATGGTTTGTATTACATTTAGCTGCTCTGAAACGGGTTTAATGTCACATGCTGAATCTTGTTTGGAGAAGAAGCCATAGTAAGAGAGAAAATGTTGATGTATTTCAGTTGGGTTGTTTTGTTTGGTTGGTTTTGGTTTTCTTGTATTTTTATTTTCCTGCTGGGAAAAGAAAGGCAGGAAGCGTTGGCCTTATTCTGTAGCATTCCCAGGCTACTTCTGCTAATTTTTTAGCAGGGACTGAAACAAAAATTCCCCTTATCTCAGTGTGTCTCAGCAACCCATCTTTGTCCCAGGTTCATTGCACTGGTATGAGGGAGATGGGAGCAGCCATTGCCTCCATGCTGACCTGAGAAGTGAAATTAATTTTATTGCTGATAAATAGCTACTGAGTTACTATGACTGTCCCTTATTGTGTGAGAGTAAACAGTATGGGAATCCTCTGTGTTGCTTCACGTTTTCCAGTTGTATCACATCATCTGCTCCACAAAGCTTGTCAGAAGCTGCAATCCTGTACAAGGGCTTTAGTGGTGGGGTTTTTTTGTTTGTTTGTTTTTTGTACACTGAATATTGAAAATCTAACTTATAATAGCATAAGGGTGATTTCAAGCATGGTCCTGCTCTTCAAGTAAGACAGAGTGTCCTCGGTAAGAGAGGAAAAATACCTGGAGTCCAAAGCAAACAAGTAGCAACCTTGGGCTGGTGCTTCCTCTGCCTCTCTCAAAGCTGCACCCTACAGCGAAGACCTTACGCTGTTGTTTCATCCAGACAGAGGGTCTGGCCTCCATGTGGGTTTGCAGACCCACCTGCTCCTTGAGCTGGTTCTTAACAAGGAGCCAGCTGGTCAGTTTTAGCGGTGGCTGGACATGCTCTTAGTGGGAGAGGATGTAAAATAAAACCAATCTGCTCTGCCCCATTTGCTTACATCCTTTTTCTTGGGCTCTTTCCCCACTGAGGCAAGAAGTCTGTGATTTCCACAAGCAAATGCCTCAGTCTGGCTCAGATCAAACTGCGTCACAAGTGATAAGTCCTTAAAGCAGATGTGACAGCTACAATAGGGCATGTCACCCAGCTGGTGCCATCAGGACCCTGTGTGACAGCCACAGTGCATCACGGGTCTGGCAATGGGCAGAAGAGCCCCTGAGAACTTCTCAGCACAAAACCAGCTTATGAATGATTGATCATCAGTTCATAAGCACCGTGTGAAGTGCTCACACCAGCTTGACTGAATTCGGTGTCTGCCATTTGCCCTGACCAATGCTGCAGGGAGATAAGTGCTGCTTACTGACCTGAAAGGGACTATCACTGGTTGACTTCACGGGAGGGGGTTGCCTGTTTCAGAGCTTAAACCTACCCCTTGGAGCATGGTGTGACTGCACCATATCTGGGCAGATCTCATTTGAACTGTGCAAAGGAGGTGCAGGCTCTGCCCATTTATCCTTGGTGTTGGAAACCCATTTCAGATGGGTTCTCTGCTGGGTGCTTGTACCACCTCTGGAGCGGTGATGGTAAAAATAACGGTGTGCAGAACTGGACTTGATCAAATGGATTGTGTAGGCGGTGAGTGATAATCTACCTTAAAGAGTTAAAACCTGAAAGGTTTTTTTTGTTTATAACTTGGTATCCAATGTGTCCCTGCTACCTTGCTAGAGTCAAGAGGAGTTATTTGGAAGTTATGAGGGAAAAGGATTTAGGCACTTGGCTAATCTCATGCAAGAAATACTTAGTTACCCTTTGGTTTCTGTCCTTACAACCTCAAAGTTCTTCGAGGTGCCCCTCTACATAGTGGAAAGAAGTCTGACAGTTTGGATAGATGTCTCTTTGTATCATGTGCAGGTATGAAGTGGGATAATAAGTGTGATGAAATCTTAGGCTGTTTCCTTTGCTATCTTGTGCACCTGGGAAGATGTTTTATTTTGACATTTCCTGCTTTTACCAAAGAGCATTTCTCCTTCGTTCCTAACCTTCTGTGTTAGCAGGTCAAATAAGGTTGGCAGGATACAAGCAGAAAGCAACCACTGAACTCTGACGCTTTCTTACAGTACAAGCACTGCAGAACTGTACTGTGTGAAGCAGTGTTCTCCTGCTGCCGATCCTGATTCAAATCCACCTGGGCCTGTCTTTTGTAAGCATAAAGCTTTCTGGGATAACCCACCTCCATCACCCTCATTGCAGCTTCTGTGCTGGGACAGAGTTTTTGGAAATCACCAAAACACTGCCTGTTTGCATATCATTAAACACTGGAGGCGCTGCGACTGTCAGTCTTTTAATTCCAGAATACAACAATATGCTGACAGCAAAGAGTTGGAGTGGTAATGACATCAGCAGGACAAGTATGGGAGGTTGTTAGGGGTTGTATATGCACAGAGAGGGCCTTCCCCAGCTAGCAGAAATTGCATGGTTTGCCTTTCCCTTCCTGTCTGCCAGTAACACACCATCAGCTGGAAGCCAGGAGCTGTTTATTGATTATTACATACTGTCATTAACCAGCACATGCTGAATGGAGGCATTGAAGTAGAGAGTGAAAATCTGGCTTTTGACTCCTGGGACTGATTTTCCACAAAGGTGAAAGCAAACCTGTGACAGTCAACAAATTGGGAAATTCCTGATGTGTCACACATCACTACCAGCCTGTGCAGCAGCTCGGGAGCATCTGGTGCAGAAATACGACCCATTAGCAGACCTCCTATGTTGTCAATATTCTCATGGATAGGCCAGGGTGTAAAACCAGCCAGGCAATATAACAGACTGCAAGTCTGGCACCTTGAGAAAATTAATCTTCCAGAAGTGCCCAGGAAGGGGTGAAGTTACTTTGAATGTGCTGCCATTAAGGTGCAACAACTGGTGGCCTAGAAGCAGCTTGCAGGAATGTGAGCTGTACACCAATTAGATGAAACCTTTCAGTGGTGGTGCCGGGGTTTTTAGCTTCACTCCTGTGCTCTCCAAGCCAGGTCCTCGGGCAGTGGGAGCAGTGGTTGCTGAGGCTGTCACTGCTGCTTGCTGCTCATTGCCTGAAGCCACCTTAATGCACTGTAATCGACAAGGAAACGTGCCAGTATGGGCAGGTGTTAGAGCAGCTTACTAATTTTTATCAGACAATAAATGTTTTCATTTATTCTCTGTAGCAGAAGAAGCGTCAGTTACTCTTTGGGAAAATTGAACAGAGATAATAGGTTTCTGCTAATGCTCTTCTTCTATCTTGCTTACTCAGAGCCGGTCCCATCTCTACAATGGTGAGACCAGCTTGTCCGTTGAACATATCACTGCCAAAGCAAACTGTGGAAATCTAATGATATTACATATTGCTCTCAAAGATGGAGAAAACATTTGTAATGCTCTGGCTTATCACTAAGCTGCCCAGTCGTGAAAGAAGCGGCAAGCTGATGCATTCAAGAAATAGTACAAAAAATAACAGAGGAAGAGAAAAATGTTTTAAGAAATCTCTGCTTGATGCTAACTTTTGCTGTCAAAAAGACCAATGCTTTGGCTAGGTCAGTACAATTGTAATAGCATCTCTGAGATGCAATTTGATGTGATATTTGTGGAGGTATTGTTTGGTAAGTTTATTTTACATTTTCCCCTACCGATCTCCTTCCCTGTTCCATAGTTATGCTGAAAAAATAGGCATATATTTTTATATACACTCTTAATAATTAAGTTTTTATTCATGGCGACTCCCCACTGGTGAGCTTTAGTAACAATTATCTTCATTCCAAAGTACAGGACTGCATAGCAAGAGATTAGATTGGTTTTGTGACTTTGCAACCAACTTTCTTTCTAAGCTTGGGTGAACGTTTTGATCACAATTATGTCCCAGTTCACCAGTGTTATTAAATGTAATAATATTTAATAATATAATTTAAAACAAATATTTTGGTATTAATGGGTACTCTGATGTAAGCCTGCCTCTTTTCTTCAGAAGATCTCAACTCTGAGCTTTCATTGACCTTGAACATTTTTGCAGCTGACTTTTTTTTTTTTTTGAGCTATTGGGTTACTTCATGCCACCTGTCTTGATTGTCTGAACCAAGCACAAGCCTTCATACGGCCAAGGACTGTGGGCCATGTGCAATGTAGGGGGCTGAGGGAGCCCAGAGCAAAGCCTCTGCTTGGAGTGGACACCACAGCTCCTGCTGCATCATTGGAGATGGGCTGCACAGGATGTGTGAGGGGCTTCAGGGGCACCCAGTCATGGGATGAAGCTGTTTTGGTTCACTTCCATCTAGGTCTGTAGGCATGGCCTGGGAGCTGCTCTCTATCATGTCAGGAATAGTACGTTGCTCAGGGTTGGGTAGTTTCTGGTGTGTAAGAATTAAGAGTCTCATGCTAGGCACGGCTCTCGGCCAAGGTGATTTTGCAGTGTCTGTGTTACCTGTATTGATGGATTTGATGCCTTTAGCCAGATTGAATTGGTGTCTTCTGCCAACAGAAAAAGTGAAAAGACCTCCAGAGTGCCCAGTGTGTTTGACATGAAGTCCACAAAAACCAGAAATCATTGCTGCAGCCCTTGTCTCTCTTATCTTTGGCTGTTCCTGTCTCCTCAGTACAACAATATTCAGATAAAGCTGTCTAATTGCTAGGGAAATCTCCTTTCTAGGCTGTTGTTGAGTCAGCTAATGCACCTACCCTGGACGTGCAGTTGTAGGTGTAAGGTGTAGCCCAAGGGACATCCGCTGGCTCCACCTCCAGGTTTTGACCAATTCCTGTTTTATGAGAGGACCTAAGGTTGCAAGGGGGGTTCCCAGAGATGATCAATCAGCACAGTAAATCCTGTTGCTTCCTCCCCATCACTCACTGGAAGGGGACACTGCATTCTAGATATTGGACTTAATTGCTTTCTGAATGGCAACACATTAAGTTTAATTAGCCATAAAATTGAAGTACAGATACTTTAGGTCCAAAATAATTTTCCAGCTCAGTAATCTATATGTGGCCAACCTCTCATCATGGTGTCTTGTGTTTCCAAAGGCATTTCAGGATGCAACAGTTACGCATGCATCCATCGAAACGCTTTTACCTGGAAAAACAACTTTTGCATTTGGCAGTTTTTTGGTTGCAAACAAAAAGCAGGAGTTTGGCTCTTGGCTACCTTGCAACTGAAATAACCTCTAGGATTGCTAAGTAGATGTAAAATTCTACCGGGTCTGAACAGTAGTGTTACCTTTTATCTTTTAGCTGATTGTTCTTGTAAAAAGTAAAAGTGGGAAAAACCAAGCTCATTAAAATAGGTGACATGCATCCTCTTTTAACTCTCTTGATATTAAAAGAAATAAGCCAGATCAAATGCAGAGAGAATAACTACAGAGAAACTTCAATCTACCTATGAAATCTTGTAAAATTAAAAGAAAAAATAGTTCTCCTATACTGAAGTCATGAGCTCTCTGAATAGAAACAGGATGAAAAGAGGCATCCTTGAAGACCCTGTGTTTTTTCTGTTTCTGTTTGGTGTTCCGTGCTGCCCCGCTTCCAGCCATCAGGTGCTCCTGGCCAGGGTCTGTCTGGAGCAAGTCTGCTTGGGCACTTTCAGCTGCATGTGGTATCTTCAGGTTTTGTAACACGTTGTCATCTGCTGGAGCTGCATGAAGAACCAAACTGGGCAGTGACTAAATTGTATTAAAGCATGACTGAGATGAGGCTCAAGAGAATGAAAATAGGGCCGTTCATCCATTTCTTCGTGTGTGTGTGTGTTTTTTGTTGTTTTTTTTTCCCCCGCATGCAGCTCACATATATCCATTGGAGCTCATCACTACAAACCCACATGCACACCAAAGGTTTCAGGAAGGAATGTTGTTATTTATCTGAATAAGAATATCTGGAATTAGATAGCTAGTATTAACAGCAGTAAGGTTTTTAAAGAGATTGAGAGATGACTCATGTTTCAGGGGAAAAAAATCCTAAACAGTGAGTTATGAGCAAGCTGTCCATGAACAGGCCACACCACTGGGAGTCCATAACAGTGCATCTTGGACCTTCAGCTACTTGCTATGGAATAATTCCTCCTCTATTTGGAGGGAAAATAGCAGATACTAGTCTTACCCTGTTTAGGTGTCACTCTGTTTCCATTTCTTCCCCAGTCTGTGGGATGAAAATGTAACAGAACTTGTTATTTATGATGGCCCTGAATTCAAGGAATTAAATAAGATAGGTACAGGCTAGGTGAGCTCAAGCACAAAAATGTATTAATATTTCCATGGTGGCTGGCTAGGATTCTGCTTGCATTGAGCTGCAGCTTTGCTTATGCTTACTCTGTATCTCAACAACATCATGAGTTTTCCTATTGCTTTCCCTATAAATCATTCTCTGTCAAGCAAGCTACATACCTCACTGAGCAAACGCTAAACATTCCCTCCTTAATCTGGAGTATATATTATTCTGCTAATGCTCATATGGCTACTTTTTATTTTTTTCAAGGTCATTAGTCACTTGCCACAATGGTAAAATGCGATGAACAATCCTATGAAAAGTTCAGTGAAATGAATAACTAGCTTTAAACTATTTTATGGAAAAAAAAATGGTAGCAGTAAACTAGGCAGTGTGTTTCATGTAGATGAATTTTCTATGATTAACCTTGTAAGGCTGAAATTCAGTCTTCCACATTATTCTTTAGATACCCTCATGAAATTACTCTAATGATCAAGAATTTCCTTTATTATTTTCTTGTACTCTTTAGTTTCTCAGATGAGACGTGGGTGGTAGCTGGAATTTCCCTACCTCTGAGAAATAATGCTGGTTCTCTTGTGTATTTATTTTTAAAAATTTGAGAGCTTTTCCCCATAAGCCACAGAGTAGATGAGTAATGAACTGGTTTCAGTTGGAGCTGCTGTTCTCGATACACAACATACTATGGTGAAGTAATAAATTCACAACAAAAAGGGCTGATCGTAGTGGGTATCCTGATATAATGAGTCCTCGGTTCTTTAGTGGGAAAGATACTATAAAGATATCAACACTGATGTTTGTATTTTCTTATTCAGATGAATAAGTAAATAAATCAGGTGCACCTGGTTTAAGGAAAAAAAAAAAAATTAGTTTGTTGTAGTGGCCTTCAGGCTGATCTAAGAGAATTACCTGTGGCATGGTACAAGCAAATGATCCAATACCTTGCTGTGAACACATCAATCTTCTCCTGTAGTGACACAAAGTATTAAAGACACATTAGCTGTGTTAATTAACGTAGAGGTGCCCAGTGAGACCTGATTAGGGTTAGCAATTGCTCTGAGGTTTTGGGTGGAGGTCGTTCTGGCTGGGTAAAATGTTACACTTCTGAACAGAAGTGGCAGTGAATATTACTTTCTTCCCTGCTGCCTTTGAAGTCTTTCAAATTCCAATGTTTTCTGTTCCTGCAAATTTTCGTTTCCTTAATGCTGCAATGCATGCAAAGATGAGGTTTGCCCCTCTGGGAAGGCTCAGCATGAGTACACTAATCTATTTGAATCCCAAGGGCTTACTGGGCTAAGTCTTATATGGATCTTGACTCATCTTTGCATAGGAATGAATTTCTGCTACAATTGTAAATGAGTAGCAACATCAGTGTTGGCTGGTTTTTTTTTTTCTTATCTTCTAAATCTTATGTTATTTCACTTCATAGATAAAACTTTTCAAAAGGGTGTTTCAAAAACACATTATTTTGTATTGAAAAAGAATTTTTCTGCCCTTCATTGTTACACAAGAAGTCTTGAGAGCACAATCAGAGAGTCTCCCATATAACTGAAAGCCCAGAAAATAAGCAGAACTAAGTTTTTGCTTGCGATGTCTGAAGCCACTGTAATTTTTGGAATATGGAAGGTTCAGGTTTTTTGACTGTTTATTGGAGGCAACTGCTGTAACACTTGCATTCCTTCCAGGTAATGCACTGTGCAAAGGTAAAAAGGCACCTGAGCAACTTGTGAAATTTTGGTGGACCACCTAATGCCAACAGAGTTGGGAGATACGAGTGATAGGAGCAGTGTATTCTCATCGCTGAGGTGACCGCCTCAGAGCTGGAGAGTGGTATTTGGGCTGGGGATGCCTGGAGGAATCACTTTGTAGCCAGATGTCATCTCCTTTGAGTCTGAGTCCTGTTATTCTCAAAACATTATGTTCACAACAGTATAGCCATGTAAATAAATGAAGGATAAAACCCCTGATTCAATGGAGCCAATGCGCTAAACCAGCAATGTTTTGGAGATGACTGTTCATAGCCTTGGAGTGATCAATGCTGGATGGGGCCAAATGAGCTGCTCTGTGGGCAGGCCTGATAAAGAAATACCTCTATTTGTTTCTACTGCAGTTAGAAGTGGCTTCAGTTTTCTAAAGATGGCTTCTTGTTGTCAAATTATCATTTATTATACTGTTGTTGAAATGCTAGACTGAATATCTCAAGTGCCACTCGACTTGTAGCGGCAGATTTGTTGGCGAGGGATGGAGGCAGCGAGAGAACACAATGCTCGCCCAGGGAGAGGTTGAAACTGTCACTTCGCTCTTTAATGGAGACAGGAAAGGTAATTAACAGCTAGCTGTGTGTACAGATTCGTATTTCATGGGGAAGATGACTCATTTTGGCTCTGAGCAAGTATGAGAATGAAATTAAACCAACGCCTGGTGCCATGCCAGCGACTTTGGCATTTTAAAAATATCTCCCCTCTGTGTCCCAACACAAGCTCACTATATTTTCTAAATCAGTATGTGCTTTGTGGGAGCAGGGTTTTCCAGGCACTCTCTGTAGGTGAAATATAGCTTTTATTTTCCTACTTGCATCCAAATTCATTCATTTAGTAACCTCACTGTGCATTAGCTGTGTGGTTTTTATGGGCACCAGCCTGTTTCCATAGAGTCTTGAAATTGTACTAGCTCAAGGTTAGATTTATTGGGCCAGTTGAGGAGTTTGTAGAAGAGTGTGGTGGGCAGGGCTGGCAGAACAGGATACACTGAATATGATGTGGGGAAAGGCTGCAATTATTCCTTCCATTGGGAGCATGCTACCTACAGTTTTCTCCTGTATCCCTGATGGTTCAGCCATCCTGACCATGCTACATCTGGAGAGTCTCTCCATCTCCAAAGGGTTGTGGAGTTTTTTGTGTGTGTAAGGGGTCAAAGGGATATTCCAACAGACAGCTGCAGTTTATGCAGCAAAGTTTGGGCAAAAGCGCTGCAGGTGAAATGCAAGACAAACTGTAATATTTAGAGCAATGTATTCTTTGCTCAGTGGTGTGGATTTATTCTATTTGTTATCCTTTTTGGAAATTGATCAATGACAAAGCTCCCCAGTTAGACCTGCCTTGTCCTCGCTTCTGTACCTTTTCATTCTGTAAGTCTTCCCTTTTTCCTCTGAACAATATATGTCCATACATGTGCCTGCTGAGGGGTGGCTGGATATCATCCGTATTCATGGAGAGACTCTTCAGTCAGCATGCAGGTCTACCTCAGCCAAGGATCAATGAGGAACCTTTGTGGTCTGTGGGATGAAAGAGGAAGAAGGTAGTTACCTGCATCCTCAAGGAGGCAGTTTCCTAAATACCATGTCATGACAGATAGGAGAGGAATTGGTGCCGAATGTGCCATATGCACTGAGTTAGAGATGGGGGCAAGCAGCAGCAGCTGGCTGAGGATGGGACTGTGATCCCTGCTATATGCAGCAGCCTCAGGCAACCATGAGACTGTGCCTCTGTGCTGTCCGCAGTTTCTCCGTGGTCATTTGTGTTAACACTGAGCAAACGTTGAACAAAGGAGTTACAATTCCATTATACTTATATTTACCTTTCACAGCTGTAAAGGACTATCCAGTGCCTTTTTACTACTCAGGCAATGTAATAGATAACCAGAAATGAAACATATTTTGAGATATTCTAATACATTCCAGTGATATCTTTATGCTGTGAACTTTCTGTAAAAGGTGGTAGAGATCTTGGTTGGTTTTGGGAGGATTTTTTTTTTTTGAAAAAAAAATCCATAAATAAACTTCTACTGATGGACTGATTCATTATATCCTCCCCCACCCGTTTCCAAAATAACCCACATCCAGCCCCTTGCCAGCTTTACCACAGCAGGAGCAGAATTTGGATAACGAGGGCATGAAGAAAAGGTTACCAAACAAAGCTAAGGGAGTTAAATTTAGAGAAGGAAGAGCTAACAGGTGGCCAGAGAAAAGGCAGGGAGGAAGACTTTGGAGAGGCAGTGAATAGAAATGTGATTGCATTTGTTATGAGTGTTTTATAATAGGGAGAATGTTGGAGTAAAATAAACTCTATGAAGAACTATTTAAAAATGTATTGTTTGCAGAAAACTGTAATCAATCTAACTGACAGTCAGAAAGGTCTGTTTAAATTGCAGGGCTTTTCTCCCTTGCATGCTTACCAAAATCAGCTTCAACAAATTGGGGGGAGTATAGAAAGAGATAGTGAACTCATCCACTGACATGTTAAACCATTTCTAAATCTTAACTGCATTTTGTCCCTTTCCCTTATTTTATATAGTATGACCTGACCTAGTTTTGGTCCAAGGGTTCATCTTGGGATGTTAACATCAAGATCCAAGTGACTTTCAGACCTTTCCTTGCTTGTGTGTCTTCATACCAAGTTGTTTCTTTGCCTCAAAGCCAACTTCTATCAAAGGAGCAGTGAAAAAACAGGGATCTAGCAAAAAGTCATGTACCCCCTCTTTCATTTGGCAATGATAGCTTTGACGGCAATTGTGCTCCGTGGACTGACTCCTAAAACAGAGATTAATTGTCCATGTGGGGGGCTGAGATGTATCTAAAGAAAGAAACAAAAGTTTGGCCCATATTCTTCTATGCAATGTCCTTGGGCTCAATTCTAATTGTGTTGGAGGATATTGTCTGAAAAGAAGGATTTGGTTTGCTCTGTGTTACAAGAGTGACTTGTTGACTAACTCAATGCTATATATTTTTGAACTGGTACCGAGGCTTTCTTAGTTTTTGTGTTTTATACAAATTTTGAAGAAAACTCTATCTTGGCCACAGAGCTAGCTTCCAGGTTTTTTAGACTGGAGAAATGGGATTGCTCTTTAGCATCAGTCATCTGCAATGCTGCTTTGGTCTATCCATCAGTCATGGAAGGAAAGATTTCACTCCCAAAGTAGGTAGATTTTCATATATGGAGTCTAAATGAATTTTTGTATGTAAATAGTGCGTTGCAGGTATTTGCAGAAGGACAAATGAATCCCATGTGAAGTGCTCACTGTACTGAACTGGAATTTGGGAGTCTCAGTCGTGCTACATTTCAGAGGATTTTGTCAGTATAGCGGTATTAAGCCCTTAGGTAATATATTATTGTTTATACTTAGCAGAAATCCTCGAAGGATTACTTTCTTTCTTCTTGTAGAGTTTGACTAGATTAAGGAGGTGTATTATGACAATGTTGTATCACTACTCAGTTTTATCTGAAGGAATAACTTATATTTTTACTGTCCCTGAATCGTGATCAGTTGTGCACTGATATGGCCAGGGTGCTTTTATGCTACCTAGATGTGGCCTGTGGCTGGTGTGTTAGAACACAGCATTATCCTGAAGATGACGTTTCAGCCTCTTTATGACTCAGGGACAACCTCTTGAATTTTTTTCTTTGACACGATGGCAACTGACACCGTTTTCAGAAATATTGATTCTGAACAGGAGCTTTTAGATAGTGCCACGGCCATTGTTACAAGGACAATAACAAGGCTTTGCTTTCTCTTTCCTTTATCAGTCCCTGGAAAACATAGTCCAGGCTACCTCAGCCAGCTTTAAAAGGGAAAATGCAGCATACAACCTCTGTTCTTCACTCAGTGGAAATACTTTTATTTTGGATATCCTTTTTATTCAGAGGATTAGCCTAGCCTCAGATGGCCTTTTGTTCTAATTCTGCCCTGAATTTGATTAATGCTATCTCTCTATTTGGGAATTGACTAATTAAGGCTATCCTATCTAAAATCAGTTTGCTTTACGTGTTGGTTTTGTTTTGTTTTGCTTTTGGGGGTGGTGGTGGTTTTTTCCACTCAGTTATTATTTTGAAATTGAAATAGAGCAGGGCACCCTGTTGTACAACTTCTTTTAAAGTGTTTTCTTTCCCGGTGCTAAAACCAAATCATATTTAAACTCTTCATTTTACTTTAGAGTTTTCCCTGATCCAATCTACCTGTCCTTATTTAACCAAATCAGCCTGTTTCAGATTACCATGTTGCTAATTACAGTATTGATTACCTCTTCCTCTCATTCATTCTTTTTTCAGGCTTGTTAACGAGTAGCTTGAAATTCTGCAAGGGGCGTTTGCATAGCATATCCTTGAAATTACACTTGGAAACTATTACTTGGACAGTTACTTTAGAGGCATTCTTGGAGGTCATTACAGTTTTTGTCAAGAACAGTTTAATTCTCTGCCATTTTCCACTTTTGTTATTATTGTGGATTGTCATGGGAGCAGGTTAATTTGGTCCAATTTCCTCCTCATGTTCTGTCTCTCATCTCACGAATGCAAACACGTGAAAGTTGGACTCTGCAGAAGATTAAACCTGTGGTAACAAGTAATTCCTGTGACAGAGGCTTTAATGAGAAGAGAAAAAGACCTTAAAATATCGTCTTTTACTTAATAAGGATAATCTAAGAAGTAGATGAAAATTGCCAGAGGACAGCTCTGACCTGTCTGCTGGTTGCTTTATGAGCCACACTGGGACTGGTCTTTGGGCATGTGCATGTGGGAAGGTGACTCCTTGGGCAGGCAAAATCAAAGACCCTATCTTTGAAAAGCAAAGAAGGCTACTCAGTAGTGATCTAGGAGCAAACGGGTTGATGGTCCTGCTGCCTGGAGGGCAATGCTGCACGTGAAGGTCTGGCTCCTGCGACCTTCCCTTGCAGTGGCTTGGCTCCATGCTGTCCTCTGTCCCCACTCACTGCTAAGGATGACATGGAAGTAGCCATCATCCAGTCAGCCAAAGTCTGTCTAGCGGCAGATGCATAGAAAAGACATGATAAATAAATAGATGTGGAGCCTGCCTCAGATAAACCTTTCCAGTTTTTGGCAATTGCTGGTTTAGAGGCTTTCAAGCCATATCCTTAGGTACTAAGCCTTCATGACTTTGTCTAGTCCCTTATTAAATACTTTTAAAAACCTTTGTCTTCTGCAATAACTTGTGTCAAGGAGTTCCATAAATTAACTCTGTAAAAAAGCACTTTATTTAATTTGTGTTAGACATGCTGTCTGATCATTTAATCAAGTTCTACCCCTCACCCCCATTTATTAAGCTGGGAGTAGTTGCCCTCTCACTACCTATCCACTCCTGATTTTACAGACCTCTTACTCCCCCTTCCATCACTCTCCTACTGTACTTTAGAGACTAGAGCCCTTAAGGAAACGCAGGCCCATTATATGGGAGAGGCCAGCTCAGAGCTGCTCCTCAGGGTCAGATTCATCAAGTAGTGCTGTGGACCTCAAAGGGAGCACTCTGTAGCAACGAACACTTATATCCATGATATTGAAAGAGGCTATTTGCAATAGGAAGCATTCACTGTAGTCTTGCCTTTCACACATACAACTATTCAGGCAGGCATAAGTTTGTTTTTTAGGGTAACTTTTTTTACAGTGGGAAGCAGTGAGTTTGCTGTCACTTGCCAGAAACACCTGCCGATCACCCTAGGGAGAAAATAATTACTTTCTGGGAGTTTATTGATGGCAGGGCTCGGACAGATAACTAATTCCAGCTCTGGAATTCTCCTGAGACTTGTCTCTTGCTGGCTCATCCCTTGACCCATCCCTAAACCTTAGCATTCTTTGACCAGAGGGGCAAAGGAAGCAGGATGAAAAATAGATGCCATATTTCAGTGAGATTGCCTGGTACATCGTTTAGATGTGCACGTGAACTTAGCCCAGCAGGTCGGTCAGGCCTTTCTCCTGTGCTTGTATCTCATTGACTTCAATAAAAGTCAAGCACACGTAAACCATGTACTTATGGTTTCTCCCTGGATCAGGATGAGAGCGGTTGTCTTGCAGGTAGCTCAGCTGTAACCCTGCACCTTGGGTCTGCTGGGACTTGGGAGGCTGGAGGTCTTCCTGGTCCTGACCTGCTGGATGAGCTTAGCTAAAAGTCACTGCCCTGCTCTGTGCTTCCAGGCTCCCTGTTTGTAAGTTGGAGCAATAAGTGTTCTGCCTCCTTGAAATCTGTGGCAAAACATCTCTGTATAAATTACAGGTGTTACTAAAAGACTGTCATGGCAGCAGCTTGGAGATAACACCCACTATCTGAGGCTTTTGTTGTTGGAAACTGGCTCGTTTATATGTAAAGAAATCAGAATTTTTATAAGCAGAATGTTTTTTCCCAGGTCTGGCTGCTCGCAAAAGCAAGAACATTTCCATCAGGTATTAAAATCTGGCTTTTGCTTTCAGCGGCAGGCAAGGACGTATGTTATTACTGTACTTGGACAAAATGTCACTCAGGATAATACAGAGCTGCAGACAAGCATTGCTTTAAAAGCAGGCCCTTGTCTCTCTGTATTTCCTCAGCACACTGAATGTTTGGCTAAGCTCCAGGAACTCTGCAAACATAAACAAGCATTTATGTATTAAGCCTTTTTATCAGGCTATGCTCTGTCTGAGCTGGGATGTAGGCAGCCTTTCTAATAAGGTGTATGCAGAATTGTTAATGGCTTTCCCATCAACCCATGCAACAAAAATATCAAAACTTTTAAATATTAAATTACTAAAAGTTTTTTAGAAGTAAATCACTGTCTTCCTTTCACTGAACAGTATTAGAAGAATGAGCTAATTATGGGTTTGATAAAAACCCTAATTTTTATTCCTAAGTAAATGGATTGCTGCATGTGTATGGTAAGAATATGAGAAGCAGGTTGAAGCTTTTGGATGTGGCTTGTGCTGGGTGCTGAAATTAAATTTGGCAGCACTGGTCCATCCCTATCCCCTGGTCAGTGGGTGACAGTCCTGCCAGCTTCCAGGTAGCAGAGAAGGACCAAACTAATAACGCTTATGCAGTTGCTAGCATAAGATGGCCAGCAATTTAGGATTTCTAAATGCAGTTCTAACAGAAATAGCACTAGCTCCCTTTTAATGGCAAGGATGAGTAGGAGCTGGGAATGGTACAATGCTGTGTCATCTCTGGTCCACCAACCTGATGCAGTGGGTGACTGCCCTGGAGCAGTTGCAATCACAACTCGCATTTCGAGTTGATGAAGTTTGAATTGCTGGTGCTCAAGCTGAGCTTATTGCAAGCTCTAATAAAGGATTTCAGGGCTTTTACTCTGCTCTCTTTTCTTCGCCAGACTCACTGAAATAAAAAAGAGATTAATTTAAAATATGTATGTTTAAATAGGTAGATATATTTTACATTTGAAGATACAATCTGTTGTTCAGTCCTTAGTTTACGTGTTCTTATGTCAGTGGAACAATTTCTGAAATAAGCTACTAACTGAATGCATGCCACAGCAAAACCTGGGCTCAAAGAGTGCCTTGAAATAAAGTTTCATCGGCTGCAAGATGTGCTTTGGATTCACAATGTCAGTCATATTGACTCATTTCCTATATATTTATAGGTCACATGCAATCCTCTCCATCCTTAGGCAGCAGGAGATAGTCCTCAAAAGAGAAGAGTAAATGTTTGCCTCTTTGGATTCAAATTTCACTTGCATCAAATAGTATCTTAAATGATCTCATTTATGTTTTCATCAAATAGGTAAGTAGGAGTTATTGAATAATACCCTCTATCTCCATGGGGAGCTCAATAGAAGTGAGGTGGATATGCACAGGTATTAAAGGGCACAGGATTGGGGTTACACAACTGCATTTCCAATGCTCCCCTCATCAGGATCCTTATCACTAAAATAGCTGAGAAAGGGACATGATGGTGGTAGGGAAAAGCTAGCAGTGAACTCTGGAGAACAGGGCTGATGGTGGGAGAGCTGTTCAGGAGGGTGGGTTAGAAGCATCCACCAAGTCTCGTCTGTGTCCAAGTTGGAGGTTTCTGAGAGGTGTGTGGGGAGGACCTTTCTGAGTGAGCTGCTGTCACAGGAATGGGTTCATGTGCTGAATGAATCTGGCTTTGAGGAGTAGCCTTTGATATACCACACTATTTCTGGAAAAATCAAATATTTGGGTTCAACCACAGTTCATTTTCAAACCTCTAAGGTATACTGGAACTGGAGTTCATCATGCCTCTCTTTCCTTCCAGGAGTATTTGGGTTTTTTTCCCTCACCCTTGTTTCTTGCTGGTCCCTATTAGCATGCAGCTTTTCTTGTATCTAGAGATCAAAAAATCCTGTATATATGACAGGGTTATTGAAAGTAAAAAGGGAATAAAAGAGTGATAGCTGGGAATAAAGCCAATGTTGTGGTTTCTCAAAAAGCATCCTTCTGAAATATAAGTGCTCAGAAAAGACACCAGATGTTGTGTGTGTGTGTATTTTTAATATAGCTTTGACTAGGGGGAAGTGAGAAAGATGGTTATCTAGAAAAGGGGATTTGGGGCAGGTGGGAAGGGATGATGAGCTGAAGACCAAATGCTTCCCTTCGTTTGTACTTCCTCTTGTCAGGGAGGGGAGGAACATTTCAACTGATTGATCTTGGGGCCAGAGCAGCTGTGGCTAGTACACAGCAGACACTTTAAACCACAAGTTTCTTTTAACACCCTCAGCATTAGCCTTTCCTCTTCTTAAATGAAGAGGAGATGCCCTTAGCATCTGCCGTGGCCTGGGATTGCTTTCTCTAGTGCACTGGGATCCCTTCACATCTGCTTGAGGCAATTAACCTCCCCTGCAGAGCAGATCTCCAGATCTGCCAAAAGAGAAGGAAAAAGTGATGCTCAGCCAGCTTTCTCCATCCTACTGTTTTGCTGAGACTCACACTGGCAGTTCAGTTTTGGGAAATGAGGAGCTGCCAGGGTTCTTGTATCAAGTTTGGCTTTTGGAGGCCTGTCTGCAAGCTAGGGCAATGTTCAGGGCTGCAGCAGAGGTCAGATTGGTCCCTGCAGTCCCAAGGTTGATGCTGGAGCTTGGCAGCCAGTTTCAGTCCTCCCAGGAACCTCTTCCTTTTCTTCCTCTTCCCAGTTATAGCAGGGCAGGGGCTCCCCAATTTCCCCCAGCTGGCTAATGCACTTAGCGTGACCCCTGTGCATCTCTTCTTCAGCAGAGACCTACCACCAGGGAGAGCTTGTAGATGTGACCTAGGTCACACTGGGACAAGTACTAACGCTCTGCACTAGCAATCCCCATGTTAAACGGTTTGCTGGCACATGGCTGCCATGACCTCGCTGAGATCAGAGGAGCTGTGGCAGGAGAAGTTTCTGCTCAGCAGCTGTGAATTATGTGTGTCACCAGTGCCACGGAGGCTCGATTCTGTTTCTGAACACGTCTCTGCTGGCAGGATGAGCTGTGAACAAAATAAGGTGCTGGGAAGGAAAGAAGAGTCAGCTCAGTGGTCTGGGAAGGCAGAGAATTTACTTATTTGGAGTCATTTTTCTGAACAACTCGAATTACAAAACTGAAGCTGTTAATGGTGAGGTAGCCTGCTGATTGCCATGGGGTCAAGGAGCCACTGTACTTATTGGTGCCAAATCACTAATGCTCTGTGCAAGTTCAAGTGAGGCAGGTCTCCCTTTCTGTGTCAGTCATTTCTGCTGTATGAGAAAAGTGAGTGAGAAAGGAAAGGAGCAGGAATCTCCTGGAAAACCTGGGAGACTGCACTGGAGCATGAGCCATCCTGGGGCATATTAGCAATCTCAGTGTTGTTTGTGCGTGTATTGTTAAGGAAGTGCTTCTAAATAATAGCTCTGTTGCAGTTTTCCTATGCAGAAAGCTTACTTAAGCATGATTTCTCCCAGGACATTTAGTGCTTTTCTTTTCTTTGGACAAACATAGAAGTATAAAATGGATCCATCCACAAAAGCCCCCAAAGCTGCTGCTTTCACCAGCAGAGCTGGCTGTCACCCGGGATGGCCAGGAGCATCACTCATGGAGCATCTCAGTAATTGGACTTTGCCAAGGAAGAAGTAAATAAAAGGTACCCAGTGAGGATTGCTCCAATAGCATGGATTTCACGAATTGAAAACATATTAGCTTCTGACAGCTCTGTTCTTCTATAGACAAAACAACTGTGTTCCCAGGAGCTCCGTGCTTAAAGTTTTAAACCTTTTCCCCTCTGGTGAATTCTTCGTGCATCTAAAGAAGGCTCCTAGAGCCTGATTTTTACACTCTTTTGCACCTTGGTTTATCATTCACACTAATGCCAGGCAGGCTCAAAATGTTCCTTTGCATCTGATTTGGCAGCATTTCACATCCAATTGGCACTGGGGCATGTGTTTGTCTCTTACTCCACTAGGTATGAGGCAGTAACAAATTTGGTCCTCTAGATATTTCTTATAGCTGAACCCAGAGTAAGATATATTCTCTGGGACTCTGCAAGTTTTCAGTTCATTTATTCTTTACTCTCCTCATTTTGCCTCAACTGTTGATGCCTGCTGATAAAATTGAAAAGAAAAATTTTCTTAAAGTTTTGAAGATTGAAAAAAGGACAGGTGCATCTCAGAAACAGAGTTTTAGTTCAAGTTCATGGTTGGGCTGTCCTACTAGGCTATGCACAGCATACTCCCGACTGGGAAAGGTTGGGAGGAAGGAGACTAGTGCAGTGGCTAGCTTCTCATAACAGCACTTTCTCAGGCTGGTAGAGAGAATGCTCAGTGCTTTGCATTGGTCTGCCAATATATAGCTGAGTCAATAGGTGCTTTTTTTTTTCCTCTCCACATGGATAAATTTGGCTCATGGGTTTTCCAGTAAATCACTAGAAACCTATTTATGACTTGGCCTTCTTTGTATGACTTCTACTCCAACTGCCAGTTACACCAAATAGAAAAACTGACAGCAGGGCAGATCTATGCTCCTTCTCTTGGTATAAATTGGGGCCGTTTTTTTTGCCTAGTAATGGGTCACAGCCAGCCCTTTCCAGTATCCGTAAGAAATGGAGGTAGGTGCAAGGTCGTGCTGTTAACAAGTAGAGATGAGTGGAGCATGAAAGACTGAGGAGGCGAACATGATAATCTGCCAGGCTCTAGCTAGGCACCTTTGGGGTGAGCTTTCTCTCCTCGGTTTGGATCTTGGTTATCTGTTGAAGGGAGAGAAGCCCAGGGATTACATGACTAGCTGAGCTCTGGCCCACAGGGATGCTGGCAATGCCTGCAGGGCAGTGCTGAAGGCAGAGGTTGCCTCTAATGGGAAAACTGAATCAGTGCTGCCTTTTGTACAAGGTGTGGGGGCAAACCAAACACCTCCAACTACTTCTGGATAACCTGAAATCACCAGACTTCCACCTGCTCTGATCTTTGCCAAGCCAGTGTAGTTTGTCCTGATTCTGGAAGCCAAATAAATGCGTTGGGCAGTTAGGTAACCACCATGGTACAGCAAGTACCTCCTGGCACTTCCCACTGACATTCTCCCCTGAAAGGGGGAGAGAAGGAGGCTTGGCACAGTCCTGCTTTGCTGCATTGCTAAAAACAACTGTCCATCCATTTCAAACCTCAGCTGGGCAGCAGTTGGGAATACTAAAGAAAGGAAGCTGAACTCCTGGGACAGTGTAACCTAGCCCTGGTTTTTAAGCAACTGTTCTCTAATATGAGAGATGTGTTGGCCAGACTATCCCTCTTTCTTGGCTGTGGGAAGAAACAGTGCAGTCTGTGGGGACAGAGAAAGCAGAGGGGAATGAATGGAGGATGTGAGGGAAAGGATTTTGCAAGACAAAGTCAGAATCAATTTAAAAGCAGGTGCTGAAGATCAGTACCTTTAGGGGAACCCGGGGAGCCATCTCCACATCCTCTGCTATCTGGAAAGGAAGTTTTTGCACTGTGGTACACAAAGGAAGAAACAATCAGGCCTCTTTCCCCTCTTCTAATGACAGTGCTCAGCCCTGAACATTTCAGCTGTGAATAGGCAGCCCCAGCCCAGCATACAGCAGCTATTGTATTTGTGTTCACTCCAACTTTGCAAAGTCCTGCTCTGATCCATGCTGACTGTTGCTCTGCACTGTAATGGTGGCTCTGGAGAGATGGTATTGAATTTCATGGTTTGTAGGTTTTGCCTGTTTTTCTGGGGACTTGGAGAAGTGTATGCTCAGGCTGCTGTTTGTGATCTGTGTGGAGAGGCAAGTTACAGTAGCTCACATGTGCTTGGAGGTAGCTGGGATCACTGTTTCCTAGGCTTGTTGGGGAGCTGCTGCTAGGGCATTTTCACATGGGTGTCTCTTGAAAATGTCCTAGCCCCATATAAGTCCTATTTAGCCTTCAGTGATTCGATTCATGTCTTGGGAAACCTGTGCTGCAGAGAGGAACCCAAGAATTCATTTTTATTGAGCATTTCCAGACACTGCTAGCTGGCTTTGAAAACTTCAGCTTATAATTATTTTTGATTATATCAATGTTTATATGCTAGTGTGCATACTATGGGCCAGATGGTATAACTGTTGCTACCTGCATTGCAGATGCAATTTGGCCCAAATGATGGTGTAAGTCACCCCCAAGTGTCTCCTGGGTGTCAGAGTTAAATATTAGCTTTTGTGAATATTATTTTTCCCTCCTATGGATGAAACAGGGCAAAATAGATACGGTGAAAGGAAAAAAAAGTAAGTAACCAGTACAGCTAATGGCTAATTCCTGGCTGCAGCTTTGGGCTCTTGCAGCACAAATGAGAGAGCAGCCTTCAGACTTCGCTAGTCATCTCAAAAGAACAGGTCCTAGTCACCCAAGATAGGATTAGGAGGGTACAGAAGCATAGAGCCTGTGCCATTTTTGCAATCCCTTCCATCGTCCTCAGTTGCTCTGTGCAAAGATATCCTATAGACAAGGTTGGGCAAAGAGGCAAGGTTGAATACAGCAGGAAATTTCAGTACTGCTCAAAGTGCTGCATTCCCCATTTCTTCCTTGTAAGGGGGATTTCATGTGGTCGCTTTGCAAATAGGCGTGTGGATTGATTTAGCAGCTGTTGTACTTGTGTGATACCTAACATACTTGACATCTCATGGATGAAGGGCTAAAAATCAGGGAGGCAGGATGAAATGACCTGTAATCACAGGTGCTAACACTCATGATTTTATCTAAATGTCTTGGGGTATTTGGTAATGTTTGAGAGTCCTGTGATTACGCAAGACTGTTCATTTGCAAAGGAAAATAAAAAAAGCATTTCAAGAGCAAAGTGTTATGGTACGGTCCTTAAGATTCAAACAACAGGGAATAAAAAGAACAATGCATGTATTTTTGTTGTTGTTGTTTTAAAAATGCATACAAAATACCATGACTTTAACCTGGTTTTCTGGCCTATTCACAAGCTTTTGGAGTTTGTAATTCTAAACCTTTAGGAAAAAGTGTAATCACAAGGTTTCAGTGCTTGTGTGGATTTTCAGTGTTTTGTGTTTCTGAAGAAGGTAGTCCATAGAAAAGAGTTTAGACACCCTTTGTCTGCCACGGGCTTAGGCTGTAAGCTTTAGAGGAATCTAAACTGTTTCAGGCTTAATCACAGAAGCGTGGGTTACCCCTCTTGAGAATAAACAGTACTGTATATTGTAACTGCAGCTCATGTAGAGGGGAGAGGAGAGACTACCCTGGAAATCAGTGTAAAGCCTTTAGTCCTTTCCCTGCTTTTTGTTGCTTTCTCCCAGGTGCTGTGACTGTCTTAAGGAAACCAGAAACGGCTTTTAGAACAAATGAGACAAACAGTGAAGTAAAGATCAAGGATGCTTGAAATGAAGTGTAACAATCTCTCACTCCTTCCTTTAATGCATTGGAAAATAAGTGCAAAAAGAGAAATATGAAGTGCAATGAATTTTGACTCCTTCAATACTTGCTTAAAGGAACCAACATTTTTTGCTGGGACTTGGATTTCAGGAGTAATTGCTGTGTTAACATTGCAGTATTAAATGCATTTCCTCTGAACTCTTCTTGCAGTGTAATTGTTGTATCGCTGTGGTCAGCCGCATTCCCTCTTTCTGCAATTGCTTTATGCTTCCCCTGCAGTAGGAATGCTGAATTCAGGATCAGAGTTTCAGAAGCAAATCAGAAATGCATCTGTGTACAAATGGCTCTGAAATAAGTGAGCTTTTCTTCTTTGACACAGAGGTCTTCAGAGCTATAGTACTGCTGCGGATATTTTTTTTGCTTGGTTTCTAGCAATGCAAGTAGGCAAGAGCCCATTTGCATTGAGATCAGAAGAACCTTGTGATGGGACTGGACTTGGGAGTAGGACTACTGGAGACTGTGCCCATCTCTGCTATGGTGCTGATGGGTAACCAACACAATGAGTAAATCAAGGCATGAAGAATTTAAGTGGTCAGCCCCAAACGCTAAGGCCTGGCAGAAGTGTGGCTCAGTTCTTTGAGCCCCACTGCCATGCTTGCGCGTAAATGTGCTTCCATGTTCTTCATCAGTACTTCTTTACACGTATCAAAGGGAAGGCTGCTGTGCTTCTGAAGGGAGAGAGTTCTGTCCCTTTCCTGGGCTGCTTATGTTTTCCAGTAGCGGCCTGTGGTATCTGTGATGGAGCAGAGGCAATCCTGCTCTCCTCTTCTGCACCCTCAGTGCCATCTTTGCTGCATGTCCCCACATACTCGTTAGGTTATTTGCTGCCAATGTTGTCTTACAGTTTTTTTGTTCTTGATGTTTGCAATGCATCCAAGTTTAGGCTAAGCCTTTTGAAGCGACAGCTGGGAATTAGGCACCCACGACCTAGGAGATTAGCTGGAATTTGCAGCGTTGCAAAACTCAGCTTTGGTGATGCTTTTGGTGTATCTCATACCAGTGGTATGGACTTCTGCTGCTTTTTCCCAGGTGCTGTGACTCTTTTGTGGAAATCAGAAACAGATGATTTTCTACAGAGCCCAGGATATGCTTTTTCATTTATACTTACTATTTATGATAAAAATTGGTTTGTGATCTGATAGTCTTTAATCCCAGCAAAACCATCTGTGCTAAGCTAGATGGGGTGACTTTTTGGAGTCATTTCTCATGACTCTTTAGTGTCCTCTTGGTACCTCCTGATATTATTGGTATTTTTCACTGTTGTACTGTGGATAATGGCTCATGGCTTAGACAGATGACCTGGATGAGGGGATTAAGTGCACCCTCAATAAGTCTGCAGATGACACCAAATTGGGTGGGAGTGTCGCTCTGCTCAAGGGTAGGAAGGCTCTGCAGAGGGATCTGGACAGGACGGATCAATGGGCCGAGGTTAATTGTATGAGGTTCAACAAGGCCAAGTGCTGAGTCTTGCACTTGGGTCACAACAACCCCATGCAATGCTACAGGCTTGGAGAAGAGTGGCTGGAAAGCTGCCTGATGGCGAAGGACCTGGGGATGCTGGTGGACAGCTGGCTGAACATGAGCCAGCAGTGTGCCCAGGTGGCCAAGAAGGCCAACAGCATCCTGGCTTATATCAGAAATAGTGTGGCCAGCAGGAGTAGGGCAGTGATCGTGCCCCTGTACTCGGCCCTGGTGAGGCCGCACCTCGAATCCTGTGTTCAGTTTTGGGCTTCTCAGTACAAGAAGGACATTGAGGTGCTGGAGCGTGTCCAGAGAAGGGCAATGAAGTGGTGAAGGGTCTGGAGAACAAGTCTGATGAGGAGCAGCTGAGGGAGCTGGGGGTGTTTAGTCTGGAGAAAAGAAGGCTGAGGGGAGACCTTATCGCTCTCTGCAACTGCCTCAGAGGAGGGTGTAGTGAGGTGGGTGTTGGTCTCTTCTCCCAAGTCACTAGCAATAGGACGAGAGGAAATAGCCTCAAGGTGCACCAGGGGAGGTTTAGATTGGATATTAGGAAAAAATTCTTCACTGAAAGAGTGGTCAGGCACTGGAACAGGCTGCCCAGGGAGGTGGTGGAGTCACCATCCCTGGGGGTGTTCAAAAACTGTGTAGACATGGCACTTCTTCAGGACATAGTTTAGGGGGCATGGTAGTGTTGGGTTGAGGGTTGGACTTGATGATCTTAGAGATCTTTTCCAACCTAAATGATTCTATGATTCTCTAAATACATACATGGGAGCCATAGTCAAATAAGTTCAGCTCTTCAGGACTTTCCTGTAGACTTTTAGCATTTCACAGGCTGCTTCTCCATTTCCCCAGAGGTCTTCAAAAGAAGTTGGTGATTGCTAAATGTTTGTTGCCCATGTGCCTTCTAAGCCTTTGAAAATCTGGTCCCCTCTGGGCTGGGCAGATGATGCTGTGGTATCTGCACATCACTGACTCTGGTGGGTTTGGCTGATTTGAACTTCACGATGTGGTGGTTTCCGATAGTATATGTTCTCCATTTTCAGGTAATAAACCATACCAGGGAACTAATGCTTTCTCTCACATCTCAGCTCTAAAGTTTCAGTTCCTGACCCTTCCTAAAAGTAGACAGAAATTTGAAGTAGATGGAATTAGATGGTTTTGTATCTGAATGGATCTCCTCAGCCCTTGGACTGTCAAATGTTAAGTCTACTTGAAGTCAAAAGGCTGATACTCATTATAGTTATACTTGTATAAGTGGGAGTCTATCAGTATTCATGGGAGCTGTATGCAGGGTTTGGGACCAGCACTTTCTCAAAAGCATTTAAATAGAGTGGGTGGCACTTATAAATTGAATTTTGCACCTATTCACTTTATCAAAGGTGGGCCTGATCCAGCCCAATCCTGAGCTCCCACATCTCTCTGACTTCAAGCAGAGATGGTTATTCCTTGCAGGACTTCTGTTTTTGTCATTGTAGGGGGAGCCTGGGATGCTTAGCTTAGACTGGAGTTCAGGCGCTTCAGTTTGGAGTTTCACAGAGAAAGTTATGTCAGGTTTTTTTCTCTTTTTTTTTTTTTTAGATTAGCTTGTTGGGGGATATTTCAATAGACTTGATGTGCTCAGTGCATGCATCCTTTTCAAATTCTTCTTGTTTTGTGTGGCTCGTGTTTTCCTCATGCTTCAAATCTGTCCTAACAAAAAAAAGTTTCTCATTTGCTTAGACTTTCACAAAGTTTCAATACCTGTCAGATCACAGTGCATGAAAAAGCTGAATGCTATTCTATTTACTGCTCACAGTTATAATACCCCTCTTAATAATGTGAAATATAAATGAATTATGTGCCCTCATTTGTGGTTGCAAGTTGCTATTATGAATAATACAAATAGATGCTTCTGAGGTGGTACACAAAAATTTTTTGAAAAGAAATGACAGGAAGAGTGGTAGAAAAGAAGCCTCTTGGTTGGCTTGTTGTATGAGATAACTTTTGTGACTGACCTGTGCAGAACTCTTTAGACCCACTGGTCTTTTTTTAAGACAAAAGATTTAAATAAAAAACTGCTCCTATTCCAAAATGCCATTCTAGTGTTCTCAACTTTCCTGTTAGAGATGAGAAATATGTTTTAAAAATAACTTTCATTTCAGAATTTGTTTGCTGGAGGAAAATTAGAAACTCGACATCTAAATCTTTTGCAGGGACTGTAGGAAGAAATGTTTTCTACAGGATATAGAGTGTGGGACTGGTTTGAAATCCGTGAAGCAACAAAGTCAATTTCGTATACCTAGGATACCATAAATAATTCATTTAGTGTTGTAATTTATCATAACTTACAAATAAAAAAATTGTTTCATATATTTGTTTTTTAAAAATTTTGCCAGCGGTATCGAAGAATCACATCGTTAGTTGTAAGTACGTGGAGAGTCAGATCTGCTTGTATAATTTCTTTGCAAGGCTTGGGCTATATCCCCCTTCCCCCAGCAAAAACTTGCTGCTGCTTTTAAAAATGAGAAACAGAAGATGACCTGAAGGAATCTGACAAAAAAAAAAAAAAACAACCACCAGCCTGAAATTAATAAAAGTGGTTGCGTGGTTCATATTATTCTCTTAAATATTTTGTTGAATTGCAGCTCAAATAGTAAGATCTTGAGTAATGGGTGTCTAAATACATTCTTTCTAGCTTTATTCTTTAATAACCGAAATACAACTGATCATAATTCTTCATTATGTGTTAAGTTTCAAAAAAATATTTTGTTTTTTTTTCAGAAAAATACATATGTTCAAAGCTTTTTGAATTTTGCAAGTATTACATTAAAAGACCATCCTTCTTGCTCTTTTTGGCATTGCATTTTTCTCCCATTTCTTTTATTCTTCATTGCCAGTTTTGACTGCTTGGCTCAGTCACAAGAGTTTATCAAAATAAAGAATGTTTTGTTTTAGATAAGTGTGAGCATCAGCTGTGAAATGATTAAATGAAACCAGGAGTGAAAAATAATTCCTTAAACATCAGCAACAAGAGTGAGGGTTGAAGTTGGTGTGGGTTTTTTTTTGTTTGGGTTTGTTTGGTTTTTTTTTGTTTTTGTTTTTTTTTGGTGGGTTTTAAACTGCTCATTGAGTTTGTATTAACATATCCCAATTAGCTGTTATGAGCAAGTCCTGCAGCATCTCCTTGTGCTTGCAGCTTTGAGGTTACTCAGAGTAACTCATGCCTGTGGTAGATATGGGAAGCATCAAGGCTGGTTTCGGGATTTTGGAGTCTCTGGATACAGACTGAGCCCTCTGTGCTCTGGAGCAGTAAGCCGTGCCTCTACAGCTCTGCAAGTGAGTCATTTAAATCTGTATTGAGTCCACCCTGGTATATTTTCCTGTATACAGCACCAAGATGATGTATGTGGTCTCTAGCATGCAATGAGTTGTTAAGTTTTTCTAGTGAAGCCGATTGAGTGCTATGAGGCTCAGCTAAGGACGTATTTGGGGCTGCTGATGTGTTACAGCAATAGACACGGTGCTGCTTTTTGCCAGACTGGGTGAGTTTCAGGGACATTTTGTCTTCTGCTCTCTCTCCGATGGGCCTGCTGGAGAGTGAATTCGATAAGCGTGCTTTTCAGATGGTGATGATATAGAAGAAAAAGACTGCCATGAAATCACAACAAGGATCGTCTCCCCCTCTCTTCCTTGTGCTCTACCTTCATTTATCTCGGCAAGCTTGAATTGCAGTCCCATTGTTATTAACCTTTCGACTGCTGGCATTTTACCCAAAGCACTCAGCCACAGCTGGCAGCAGAAAGGAGAGGATTTGAGCAGCTATGTAGTGATGAATTGACGTTGGTGCTTCATGAAATTGGCCACTCTCTCTGAAAAGTGGAAAATGCATTGTGCAGCTCTGTGGTCTTAATACCATGTCTGTCCAGGTAAAAGCCTGAAATCCAGAAGCAAACAAGAGAAGGAAGAACTGCAGCGCTGGAAGGCTTATTTTATTTTTTACTTTCCACAACCAACTGCTTTGCCTCTGTACAAGGAGACAAACTTTTTCAGCTCTCATGGCAGCAGCTGCCTTCCAGCTGGTGCTGACAAGTTAGGCTGTGCATCTTTGCTTTCTGCTGAGGGGCTGTTGCTGGAGGGGAGCACCAAGTTAGCACGTCTCTCCCAAGGGCTGGCCCCTTCTCTCTCAAATCTGGCACCCAACTCCAGACATGACTTGTTTTCTAGGCTGTGCCGCCAGGTTTCAAGGTGCCTGGTGGACTGCGGTGTTGATATTAGTGCTGTCATGCTGCCTTCGGTCCTCCCCAGAGCACCTTGGAGCCATGGATGCACAGCGCGATGCTCGGTGCTGTGTTGGCTGGGTCTTGGCTGTGTAATTGCCATCCTGCCATCTGCTAGGTGCAGGACAGGGAACATTTTGTACTGGCTTTCTCTGGCCTGTCAGTGTAGCACACGACAGGAGGTATCATAAACCACAGAGGTGTGATGAAGTCTGGTCATGTTGCTTGGCAGGGAAGGGAGGCTGCCTTCCATAGGTCTGGCCCCTGGGAGCTGTTGGCAGATCTGCCTGTGATATCGACCATCGCGCTGTGAGTCTGCTGGGCCCTTGCAGGTACGTGGCTGGGCATGAGCAGCCTGTATTTTGGTATGTTCATTATTCTGCTCTAGAGAGTCACGCTAGATAAATGTCAACAAATGATTCGGTCTCTAGTTAATGAAGAGAGCTAATTGTCCATTTCTTCTGCATAAGAAATGCAGGGTTTTTTTTTTTTTCCCCAGCAATGTGGCAGAACTTACAGATGTGCAAATACTGTGGGCAACATCTATTATTTAACTTTCATTACCATTAATATGAATTAAATTGATGGCATTTGTCAGGATGCTTTATGTGTTGTAACAGATGCCTTAGGGAACAGCTTTTGAAAGAGGAGAATTTCAGGAAAAGAAAAGTCGGTTTAGTGGCCGGGAGGAAAGGGCTCTGGAGAGTTGAGTTTAGCTGTCAGAAGTGAGAGCTGAATTTGGTTCTCTGAATGACCTCATGTAAATGTTTCAAGACCAGAGTTTCTGTGAAACTTACCTCCTATTTATGTAGCTTCCTGAAGTGGCTGGATTTTGAAAACAGGTCTAGTAACCCAAATAAGATATGAGTTTAATTATCTTGTGTCCTTTTCAGGAAAATTGTGAAAATACAAGAACAGGTGGTAGGTAAAACACGTGTGCAATAAGTCAGATGTGACCAAGAAGTGTTGGCTGTGATTTGCATGTTCTGTAGACTTGACTGTACAGTGACATAACTGGAATTTCTCAGTCCTATTGGAGCCAAAAGACGGCTATGTAGGAAACGACATGTCTGATGACATCCAGGTGTATGATTTTTGGAGTGTGAGGGTTGCAGTCATATACTCAAGCATCAAAAGTCATTGCTGCCTGAGCAGGCTGGTAGTTTAGAGGCTGGGTGATCTGCATCCAGTAACTGTGGATGTTCCTCTGTTGCTCTCATCTGCTGAGAGGGGGAGAGGAGGAAAAGGAAAAAAAGGGGCTTGAACAGAAGGGTTTCAATTTAAAGACAGTGGAGGTACTGCAGCAGGAACTGTTTCCCACCTCTGCTGGCTTCTGCAGATGTGTGGCCAGGCCCTCTCTGGGGGCTCTGCCCAGCCAGAGTGTCTGGTAGCTCCTGCTTTAGTCATTATTTGTGTTCGTGTGGGCTCGGTGAATCACAGTGCAGGCAGGAGACCTGCCTCTCTTAATCCCTTTTGCATTTCAATTCTTAAAATCAATTTCAGAAGAATAACCTCTTTTTTTAAGTGGATTTAAAGAAATAGGAGAAAAATAAAAGAAAACCCAAATTCAAAGACTTGAAAACCCAGTCACTAGGATTATGCTTAGTCTAGGTTATTGTGAGTGACTCAGTATGAGATAAATTAACCCAAATGCCTGGTTACAGTAGTGCAGATCTCACTGCAAGTGAGAGATTTGAGCTGCCATCTTCTTTCTTTTCTAGTGTTAATTTTATTTGCTGGCCAATGAGTACTCCTTTAATAAAAGCATTGACTTGCACAGCAGGCTATGTGAAAGAGCCTCTAAAAATACCCAGGTAACTGGTACTAGGCTAAAAATGAGAGATGAACCCAAATGCAGCAGTTATTGCAAATTCTGCCTAAACCACCTGGGCAGTAGATGGTGCAGTATAGCACAAAAATAGCCAGCTGCCTTTCAGCAGTTTTGTTGGGAGCAGGTATCAGTCTAGCCTTGGCCAGACAAACTCAGTATTGTCAATCTGTAGATAAGGAGTCACTGTGTGCCTGCCAAGAAAGTGCATCAGTGTTCCTTCTGTAGGCGAGTAGATAGGCATGAAAGAGCTGGTCAGTACCCTGTGGTTCCCCTGCCTGGAAGTGAATGTTCCTGACATTGCTATTGGGTGCAGACTTGCTGGTTTTATTTCCAAAGTTGTATGGAGACTGTCTGCTGAGAAACACATGAAGGCTTTACCTTCTTTTGCATTGAGCATGAAATGGTAGCAACTTTCTGAACTCTCTTGGTCCAGGCCAGTGCTGAATAGATAAGGAAGAAACTTCCTACCTCATCGTGAATCCCCAAAATCCCACAGTTGCATTTTTAATATCTACTACAAAAAAATCTGTGGTGATGGACCACCTCTTTCTGATTCCTACGTGCCTCCAAGGGATTGCTCCTGTTAAAAATTCAGAGGTTCTGCTGCCACTTTGGTTTATATATTCTGTCCATGTTCAGTAGTAGTTTCTGTAAATGTTGGGCCAGCTGCAGTTTATCTTGATACAGAACATGGACAGGAGCTGTTGTGAGGGGCAAACTCCCCAGACTGGAATCACTTACAGTATAAGCTGAAAGGCCACCAACCTGTGAAAATCTTCACAGGACTGATTTTTCAAGTCATTGTTCATACCAGGATGAACTCTAGACCAATTCAATCTTTTTATAGTTCCTAAATAGTAATACTGGTCTTTCTTCCTGTACCTTGGGTCCAGGCAAAATAAGAAGAATAAGATTTGAGAGAGGCTCTTAAAGTTTCATTTTGTGAGGCAGGAGATGAGAGAAGGAGCCTTTTCCTTTGGCTTGCTTGCCAAAGCAGGCAGGGGTGAGACATCCTTTGAGAAGGCCTGGGACTAGTGCAACCTACAAGGCCAAAGAGGTCTCGGAAGCCCTGAAGAAATATCCGTGTTGTCTTTGAGTTGTTTATACATGTGTAGTTGGTCTTCTGGCCAGAGATGTGTGCTTTAGGATTCATCGTTAGGGTCTGCACCTCTGCTCCAACTTCACCATGTGTATGATACTGAAGAAGTATAGATAATGCTTGCCTTCTGATGCAGGTGAGGTTCAAACATTTTGAGATTCATGAGTGAATGGTCTGTTTCAAGTATCAAGGCTCCACCTGCAAATTTATGAGAAAACATGCATTTTACATTACCAGCATTTTTTTGAGAGAAGGGAAAAAAAAAAAGAAAAAGAAAAACCTTTTCAGAGAAACTACTTCAGCATTTACAAAACTTCCACAGTTTTTCTGAGGAAAAAGGTTTCTCAGTTCTAATCTCTTTGACCAAGGTTTTGACCAGACCTACTCAACGACAGCAGCTCACTTTCTGTATCAGAATTCTTGCTTGGTAAATGTGCAGTTCAAACTCCTGCTCTGCATTAGTATCATTTATTCAATGTGAGATGATGCAGAATGAGAAAACTTTTGAAATCCTTGAGAGATTTCACAAGATCCTGAATTTGCCGTCCCCAAATTAGTAGTAAAGTCCATGGCATGAGATGAAGTCTCTCAATATTGGAGTACAGGTGATCTGTACTTATGTGAGAAACTACACGCCTCTTTATACTCTATAAGTTTATGCCTGTTTGAGGAAATTTTTCACTGAACTTCCACTCTCTGCAAAGCAACAAGCATGGAGATGTTGGGCATGTAGTAACCTGGTAGAACATCCAAGGGGTAATTTGTTCTGACAATTTTTATGAGCAGGAAAAAAAACCTCATCAAATGTGTGTCACACTTTCTGACCCTTCTCTGTGGTTCATTTACCTCCTGGAAGAACCACCTGCTTTCTGCTTTGATGCTTCATTTGCAGTACTTGAGGGAGGAATGATTATAGTGGCATGCAGCCACTGGTTAACTTCTCTCCAGATGTGTACTGCAGATGGCTATCCTAAGAATCCACCCCAGACCCAGATTTCCTGTTTAACACTGACAGGCTTGATTCAAACTGAAACACAGCCTTCTGCTCTACTTTTCTCCTTTCTAACTGGTAGCATCCACAGAGTGGTGTGAGCCAAACACAGTCCATAGAAAGCTACACTATATCTATTGTTGATTCACTGGTAGCATTAAAGAAGAAGGTATTAGCCTATTCTCCTAAGTTCTGTCTCAATCTATACAAATGGCTACAATCTGATCTGCATTTCATGAAGATCAGAACTGACCCTCTGAAACCCAGTGTGTTGGTGCTGGATGAACTGTTTGAGCAAACGCAAATGCTATTTTTTTTTTTTTTTTTTTAGCATTCACTGGGCTTCTCTCCTTGTTGCCTCTCTCACATTTTCTGTTCCATGTCTCTGAACAATAGCACTGGCCTCTTTATTCCTGAGCTCTCTCAGGATGTTATTTGTTTATCATATTTCTTTAGTAACAGCCAGTGTAGCTGAGTGATATAATTTAGCTTTGTTAAGTCCTGACCATAGTAGAATGCAAAGTGGCTCCTCTCATTTCTTTGGAGTTCAGAAAAGCTGCAACAAGAGGAAGAAAGCAAGTTGTGCTCTCTCTGTATGCTCACTTCTCTTTCCCTGCCTGCTTCCTAATGAAACTCTTGTATTTCTTTTTTTTTCATCATGGAATCAATATTTTTTTTCCTCAAATTCTGTTGATCATCTCAGGGTACATAGCAGAGAGAGGCCGAGCGCCTTCCTCTCAAACCACATCCCCTGCAGATGTGTTACTAGGCATAACAAAGCACATCAGGTCACTGCATTTCAGTGTTGGTGCTCTTGACTTGGGATCAAGTAATCTCGGGGCGTAATGCGACTCCTCTGCAACGGAACACCTCTGCTGTGGCACCAGAATACAGTGCAGAACGCAAGAAAAGAGTGAAGCCTGGAGAGCCCCCGCAAGTTTTGCTGTAGGGGATTTGTTGCTTACCTACCAGGTTACAACATAAAGGGCTAGACATGCGATTACAGGAGTTGGAGGTAGTGCTACTGGACTAGGGGAGACTCAACCGGTACTTCATGGATGAAATCAAACTTTTCGAAGCAGTGGTCCTAACAAAGCCTCTCAAGCAACAGGCTACTCTGATGTTACTCACATCTCCAGGAATTAAAAAACATAGGAAATTACAGCCAACAGAGGCAGGAGAGTGTTATGCTCCATACTGTAATTTTTAAAAGCCTTCACCCTTGATGTTGTGTTTCATAACTCTCTCTTGGGATCCAGCAAGTGGGTGCAGCAATTGCCTGGAGGATGTAAAATCTTGTAAAAGCCGTAAGGAGACAGGACTCCCCATAAGCCTGGGTTTTGGGTTGTGCAGAGGAACCTGGTGAGCTCCAGGGCCAGCAGGAGTCACAGGACCCAGGGAGTCCAGCTTTGTGGTCCCAGCATGAAAACCAAGACTTTGGGAGTCTGTGAGAGCTGAAGTGTCCTTCTGTGCACGATCCTGCAGGAGGGGAGCAGCACTTCTTGCTGCTCCGAAGCACTCCTTTCCATCAAATCTTTGTGAGTGCTTTCAAGACCTTATTCCAGGAAATATGCCAAGAAAGGGCAAATATACTGGTTATTTATAGGCTTTCTTACGGCCTTCCTTATTACTGCCTGGAGTCCATCAGGGTAGGCATTTATGTACTGCTCTGACCTTTTCTGCCAGCTGAAAGAACACGGATCCTCTGGTTCTCCACTGACCTTCTGGTGTACTCTTTCTTGGGAAGGTAGAAATAAGAAAAGAATCCCCAAGGAGCCTCAAAGGAAGAAACGTTTTCCCCTCATTAAAAGATCTACTGTAAGTATTCATAATTGGCAAAGAAAGAGGTTTTTCAGGCTTCTTGTTCCCTTTGTCATGGGTGTGAATCAACCAAAGAATTTTTTTTTTTGTTATCTCAGCTCAGGATGATAGGAATAATTTTTATTTGTATGAAGTCACTGTTAAGAATGTTTTCAATATCTCCTATGAACAGAAGCAAAACTCCCACAGCAAAGACTCCATTAATCTTTGCTGCCCTGATCTAGATTGACTTATTCAGTCCATGAACTAGATCATTAGCAACACTAGGGATTTCCCCTCATCCTGTGGTGGCGAGATCAGTGGAAATAATAAACAAGCGTGAGCGAATATGCAGCCTGATTAGTGTATACGCATATATTTTCATGCTTGGAGACCTTTGTAATATCTCCCCTGGCATTAGGTGCTGCTTATTGACGCCTGTGTGGCAAAAGGTCAGTGGTATTCCCACTCCCCAGGGCCACTGCTTATCAGGGACAGTATTTATGTTTGACTAAACTTCAGAAAACTTTGACCTTTTCATTATTTTCTTATCTGTGCAATTTAAAGTTTTTTGGAGGGTGGGTAGAAGGAGAAGAACTCTTCTGCCAGCCTTCCCAGGAGTCACCCAGGGGAGCTGGGTTTTTTGCAAAGGCCAAGTTGTCTCCTTCAAGACATAATTTCTCTGAAATAGAATAATTTAAAACCTAATTTTCTTACTTAAAAACTTGGAATCTCTTGTGTGTGGGTGAGGGAGGTGCAGATGTTTTCAGATGCTTGGGAACTGTTCACTGGTTAGTTTAAAATATTTAGGTATTTGCATGCTTCATTTTGAGGTATGTAAAATAAATGGAATCATAAATCACTCCTTAAATATTCTATTTGGTGCTAGGTGACTGGAAATAACAGATGGATGCTTACAGGCGGGATTTAATTTTGCTCTAAGTTAGCGAAGGGTTGGAAACGAGTACACCAGGTCTTAGTCCCCTAAAGCTCTGGATCTATTTGCATCTGTCTTGGGAACTTTGTGAGGTATAAGACTTGCATTAAGCACATAACAGCTGTAACCCCAGATCAGGGTCATCTTCAACACTGGGGGGGTTTAGGTCCAGGCCTGGGGGACTACTCCCAACTTTCTGCTTAAAACTGCCGTGAAAGTACAGAGGTATTTAAATAGTGTGGGTGAGGCTATAATTTCTGCCTTTTCCAAAATATCATTGAAAATAATACATCTGGAAAATAGGAGGGGGGAAAAAATCCAGCAGTACAGATTGGAGAGGTCAGAGATTTAAAGCTCACTTGCACACTATCAAACTCCTCCTGGCAGCGTGTGCAAGTTGGTCTCACAACACGGAGGGAGATAAGGCTGAATGCTGGCTGCAAACACCTGTAAGAGCTAGACGTTCACATGATATCCTCATTGTTTGTCTGTCAGCTGTGCCAATACATTTTCTTTTCATGCAAGAAAAGGAGAGAGTGGGAGAAAAGAGATTGTGAACCTCTGCCAGGAGGCTTGTGCTCTCTGTACAGCTCCCTTTGCATGGACAGCTGCTGCAGGGTGAGATTAAGTCATGAGGAGGGATTGCATGGGAGAAGAAGAGAAGCAGTGTTATCCTATGGTTCTTGCATTAATGAAAGTTAACAGAGATATAGAATTGTACCCAGTAGTCAGCCGACTAGTTTTAAATAAAGTTTAAATTGCAGATCCCAGCTAATGGAACCAGTTTTCCCTTGAGCATATCTCTAAGCAGGAAGAACGCAGCTTGGAGCAGTGTCTGGAATTTGGACCACTGTGCGGGCAACAGGTCTTCAGGTGATCCGGGGTGTGGGTACGCTTGTGTGTGCATCGGCCATGGTGCTCACTAGTTGTTGTTGCAAGGCTCAGACTGCTGAGCTTGAGAACTGCCCATTGCTGTGCCAAATAATGCTTTCGTTGTGCTGTGTGTTGTGTCAGAACATGCCCTGTTTTCCCAGAGGCTAGCTGTACCACAGGTAGTTTCATAAAGACACTGGGATGCATCTTTGGAGGCAGAGATTTGCCATTACTGGGAATCTGGGACTGGGCAATCATGGTGGTGTCTGGGACTGCACAGGGACACAAATCTCTAGTGATCCTTTGTCTTGTATGATGTCCTAATTTTTCTCGTAACCACTGTGCGCAGAATTTAGGACCAGTTTGTCAGGCTCCTTTAAGCAGGCTTCTGCTAACGTATCTAGAAATTTGACTGACCTCAAACATTTTCCCATTTGCTTATCTGTTTTTTTTCTAGTAACTGGACCACTGGTAACACTGAGGTTGAGAAAACTACAAATTATTTAATAGCAGATGTGCCTCCTATTTCCACTTACCAAGTCACTGCCTAGTTCAGTGCAAACATTTAATTTTTCTTTTAGCTGAAGGTGAAAGAATCTCTCCAGCAGTAATCCTGCAGAGCCCAGTGTACACACTTCATCTTCTGTGCTGGGCCCACATGGCCAGCTCAGTGACACTTGGCTTGGAGAACTCTTTCCAAGTACCTCTAAAGTTCAGCCTTGACTGGGAGGATTCTCCATCACAGCAGCATCTTCATTACTATCAACTTGCAGAAGCGGGGAGAGAAGGAACAGCGCTGTTGAGGTCAATTTGCAGGCACAGTGCTCTTGGCTTGCTGAATAAACTGGGTTTTGAGACGGTGCTGATGATTTTGCTTGCATCCAGCAGAGAAAGGTTATTGAGCATTCAGTAAATCTCCTGGGGATCAGTTATAAAGAATGGTATTTACAGGAGGGTAAACCATAAATCTTTATGACCTTCTTGCAGTTAACAGCATTTAAAGTTGCATTATTCTTTTCTTTTCCTGTAGACAAGGTTTTGATAAAACTATCTGTCAGTTAACTTAAATAATCCACGGACAACGGGGTCTTTGCTGGCGAAGAGGAGAAGTGACTTAGTTGAATTTTAACTTGTTTGTTTGTTTTACTTCTTGCCTTTTTTTTCCCAGGAGATTAAAGATTAATTTAATGTTTTGGTGGATTCTCTGAGGAACATTTACCTTGACAGGAGGCGAAAAAAGCCCCCCTTAGGTCACCATTGTCTTCCTTTCTGATCTTCTTGTCAAATAGGCGATGACAACAGGACTGTGGAGAGTTGAACAAGGGAATCTCTGTCATTCAAATTGTTGCATGTTTGATCCCTGCTGTCAGATTTTCATGAATTTCATATGCACAATGTGTGTTTTCACTTGTTACAAATTAGTGCCTGGTATTTTTCAGGCTACCTGGGATAACCTCCTTCTTAAATAACTGAAATTTATGTAATTTTACTTTTTTAGTTGTGAGATTTTTATTGTCAGTATTTTATTTACTTTGTAAGAAAGGTATAAATTGCTCCTTTTCCTTGTGCTTTCATTAGTCTCACTCAATGCCATAATTCACTGGCTTTTTAACACTTATTCTGAACAGATTATATATTATTTAAATATATTTACTGACCTTTTGCTTCTGTTAAAGCCTTACAAAATTGTCTGGTGTGGATACTTTCATTTTGTCACTATGTTTAGGCCTCATATATATAAAAAATCTTTCTAAAACCAAACAAACTACACTGATACTCTCTGTGGCATGGAGGCGATTAGATGCGGAAGACTCAATTTTCACTAATCTTATTAATTTCTATTTCTGTACAGAAATATTTATGCCACTATAAAACACCTTCATACTAGTAAATGTGCATTTATATTTACGTTGCTAAGCTGGTGTAATTATATCAGAGAGTGGGTGTAGTTCTGCTGAAAGAGTTAAAGCAGGACAAGCTCTTCTTGTAGGCAAACCTTCAGGTGGGTATGGAGGTCATGTTGCCCTGTACAACTCCAGCTGCAGGAGCTGAGGAGGTCTCTCAAGGACGTGGAGATCTCATTTCAAGCTGGTGATTTTGCAAGAGGTGCAATTGTTTAAGTAGAATTGTATAAGCATAACATACAGGTCTCCAGGCAAGTTACAGGCTGTTTAAACCTCCCTAAAAGGCAAAATGATTTTAGGAGAGAGAGTCAAATTTTTAATCTAGATTCTTCACAGCCTTACCCCTTTGGTGTAGTAATTGGAGTTTGTATGGTTAAAAAACTGAGTGCCAAAAATTCTCAGCAAAATTCATCAGCTTGAGTGCAGAGGAAACATGGACATCCGGTGGGAGATTGGCTTGCTCTCTGTTTCTTCTGTTTCTTTTTAAGAAACAAACGCCAGTGCAGGAAACTTTCCAAATCATTCTTTGATTTTCTAAAGCAGTAGTTTTAGGCTGCAGTAGGCTGTGGGTGCTTGAGGAAAGAGCACTCATGTATGAAGTCTTGTGTGATTCCCTACCAAAGGAGACATTAATATTTTAAAAGGAAAAGCAAGTGTCTATGGCTTGGAAGTAGACAGTTTTGTGTTGTCCTTTGTAAATTATGCAGAGCAAAAACTTTCATAAATAACTGGTAATGTATAAACATTTACCATCTGGAGCAAGGTTATTACATATATTTGTTTGAAAGAAATGTACATGTTGCTCCAAGGGTCTGGTTTGTGAAACATTTAAGTACTTGCTTATGTCCTGCTGAAGCCAAAGAGATACTGTAACTACAGATGGAGCCAGCTTTTCCTATTAACTCCTCCTCAGGTGTGATTTGCAAATGAAGTATTTTGGCTTGGGGGAAGACGTTCTCTGGAGAAGCTAGTGGTGACACATGGCACAATCATTTATGGCTCTCAGGCATTGCGTGGGAAAGTATCACATCGCAACAATAGGGGAATTAACTGATGCTGACAATTGAGTAATTAGGAGGGTATGGCACAGTGTGGATATAAGTTGGTAGTGCCTCAAAGTTCTTTGTGCCCTTTGCTTTAAAATTAAGAAACAGATGGCCTGTTGGAGTTACTTGATTCTCCTTCCCCCCTCAGGTGTTCATTTTATGCTAAAGGCAGCCATCTGCTTAGGGCTGTTGACTTGTACCTATGGAAAATAAATACCAAATAGGTTTCATTCTACTGTAAGTGACTTTTAAGCTTGGAACATCGTACTGAAGTATTACCATGCTCCTATTTGTGTCTGTTTCTGTGGTGACACAGAAATGTACATTTAATACCCTAACTGTATAGTTAGTAAGAACTGTTTGGAAATATTAGTGCATGACATATGTTTTGCTTCTGTCTAGGGAAGAGGCATACCCTCTAATGTGTGTCTTACTGTGGTCCTTTCTACAGTGCAGCTGGATTTCTCTTTATTTTCCTTTTTATTCTAAAATTATCTGCCAGTGCTCTTTTCACTTGTGACCATCTGAAGGCAGACAGGAGTTTCCTGAAAGCCCCTGCAACATGTGAATGAAGGTACCATGTTGTATTTTACTTGTAATCTGCTCATTTAAGCAAATACTGTAGGATACAATTTTCAGGCTCTGGAACAAATGCCTTATTATTTCCTTTAGTCTTCCAGATCTCTGAGGATCTTTCTCTATTTCTCTCTTTACCTTTGTTGCAGTCCTCTGTGGTGGATGCCAGGCTCCTGGTAAAACAAGTCTGACTGGTCTTTTCATTGGTGATTTGCTTCCAGCTCTAAAATATTCAGAATTTATTTTTGAAATCCTACAGTATTGTGGGAACAATGTTATCCCGGTGCTGCATGCCTCTGTGGTCCTCTGTGTTGTGATTCATGCCCAGGTTCCTGCCTTGCCAGGCTCCGTGCCGGTGGCTGTGCTCCCCATTTTGTGTATGCGGGTGCAGCTTGTGCTCTGAAGCACAGGTTTTTGCAGGAATGGAAGCATGAAATATAGTGGCATGAGCAAATATGTACAGATGTACAGAATAAAGCTCAGAGCTTTAGAAACTGGCTCAAAACCTCTTTGGAAATACAGCCAATTGGGCTAGGTGCATCCCAGGTGTAAAACTGTGGACTTAAATTCACTGATTGCAGTGGCCATCTGAAACACTCAGAGAAGATTCTGGAGCAAAAATCATGGGCACGAGGGACCTACATCTGCTCACACTAACAGACACTGTGATCTAATGTTTTTGCATGGATGTAGGCATGTATATAAGGAGGTCATTCCTGATCCTCTTACACAGAGTGCGTGGATTAAATATTGAAAATTTTAGTAACAGGTTCTGGCTCAGACAGAAAAATTCCTTTGCCACCACCATGTTCTCCTTTGTATTGTAAACAGTGCAGCTTCTTCAAATGGAAGGCACCTGTAAAATAACGAGCACTGCTGTCCATCAATTCCTAGCAGCAGGTCAGGAGAGATGTGAGATTGCTGCAATCGGCTAAAAACTTTGCCAAGAAAAATCAAAGTGGGGGTGAAGAACAATAAATAAAAAATGAAGGCGGCCAACACAGTATAAAAGGAACATGACTGAAGAGAGAAGAAAAGCAGAATTTGAGTGGAAAACAGTTTAGTGAAGTCATGTTGGAATGGGCTGAGTATGCAGGTGAGAGGTGCTCTTTACTTATCTGTTAGAACTGCATTTTGATTCTTTTGTCTGCTGCTTTGTGCAGCTCTGCTACCTCTCCTCAGGATTAAGGAAGTCTTTCCAAATGAGCATAACTAATTTTTGCTTGCCTACTTAATTTCTTCTCCTGTTTTTTTTTGTAGAGCATCTTTTGAGAGAGCTGTGGCTGCTGTTGCAGCTCTTAATTCAGTCCCTCCAAGCTGGAGGAGGAAAAAAAGAGTGTGAACAGCAGTCAGTGATGCAGGAATTTCCTAAGCTTTACTCCTGGGCCTACACAGTGCTAGATAATTCATTTTTTCAACTTGGTGGAGGTCCTGCGGTTACCTGACTCTGAGAAGGTGAAGCAATGTTTGCAAGAGGCTTGTGAAGCACCAAGTGATGCTAACAGTATTAATTTGGGATTAGCCACTGCAGCTCAGAGGATGGTCTCCTCCAAACCTGGAGTGCTGTAAGCAAAAGCAGCAGAGGGAATGGGCCATTTTCTTGTGTTTATAGCATTCACAGTGCTCAAAACTTTGCCTATGTCTGTTGTCCCTGTAAAAAGCAGGGCAATGTGCTGTACATCAGGGCATAGGAAACACTGTGTGGGGACATGGAGATAGGTGACATGTTTTTCTTTTCTGTTGTTGCAAGCACACTAATGCTGGCAGTCCACAATGAAAACCTCTACCGTGTTTCTCTCTATCACAGTAGACAACAGGTGGTTTTGAAGGCTGGAGGTCCTTATGGCAGTTGTGCAGTTTTTCAGAATAGTTTTAAGGTCTGACAATAATTTCAAGTATCCAGCTTGGATGTGGTGAAATCAACTGTGTCCTACATCTGTCCTCTGAGACCAGTTCAGCTTCTTAACATGACCATTTTTTATGGTTAGAAATTACCTGCCCCAGTAGCAGATTTCACCAGTCTATTATTAACCTGGGGACCAACAACTTGTTTTTCAGAAAATGACCAAAATTATGTTCCCAGCCTGTACACTCCTGCTGCTATATTCCTGTTGTCCCCAAAAGAAAGGTTAAAAATACACATATTTACTATAGCCACATTGCCTGTTAACATGGAATTCAATAAGCAATATGATACTCCACAGGCAAAAAATATATCGCCGAAGACACAAATGAATTTAAACAAATTAATCACTTCAGAAGAATGAATTAGTGACTAATAAACAGATAAATCTCTTGGGTGTTGCTAGAGAGAGGAATGAAACTCCTAGTCTGGGATTTACCTGAGACTGTCCTAGGTGAAAAGTGCCTAACGGAGAGTTGTACCAAATAGATCTCATAGTGCAGGGGCTGGACTCTCTTCATCTCCCTGTTTGTGGCTAGTTTGGGCTTTGCTAGATGGAGTGAAATCCTGGGTTGGACTTCTCCTTTTTCTTTCCTACACTGTTAGTGCCCTGTTAATAATTTATTCTCCTGACATGATTGCCAGGTGATTCTGGACGCTCCAGCAGACAGTCTTTTGCTGCTGCACTGTTTCTGTGAGGTGTTTTTATGTAGTGAGATGAGAAGCCAGGCTGAATTATATATATATATGTGTGTGTGTGTGCTTATATATATTTTCTTTTTTTCCCCTCAGTGTCTTCCAGTGAAGAGATGACTATAGTACTTCAGTTGGCTCAAGGGAGAAAGGTTTTTCTGCACTGCAGAACCAATTATTTTGAGAGATGCTCTTAGGTGCAAAGGCATCCACATCCAAACTGCCTTGTGGCTGAATGTGAGATTTTTGGGTTGGCTGGTCACTCCACCAGCTGGGGAAGCTGGAAGATGAGTGGTGTGGAGCAAGGCTTGAGTGAGCCAAGACAGAAGTCTCTTGATCCCCTTCCCCTGTTAGAATACTTGGTTTGGCACTTTTCCAAAGGTGAGCTCTAACTATGAGCTGCTCTTTGCTTAAAGTGGCTTAGGTATTCTGTGCAGCAGTGAGAGGGGGAGAGATGTAGCACATTAGCTTCAATTTTGAAATACCAGTAAATGCTCATGTGGTATGTGTGGTACATTAATCCTGACCCATGAAGACTTGTACAAACAGAAAGTTGAATTGAATAAAAAATAATTCAGCAGGTTAGTTTCTGTTCTTCGTTTTCTGAAAGAAGATGTGTTCTTTACTTTGATTAAATCTAGAAAGGCAAAGTCTTGTAATGGGAGCGTACTAGGCCCAGGGAACTGTATTACACCCCAACCCTCATCACAGGAACGTGGCAGCACAAAACATCATCCAAGGACATATGCTACCCCATTGCAGAGGACACCTAGAATTGAATTTGTGGGGGTGCTGCTGTGGTTTATCTCACCGGATGGGTTTTCTCTGGAAATTTAACTCTTCGGGGTCTGCCTCAGTAACATGTCTCCAGAGAGATGTCAGTATCACCTCAGGAAGTTGCAATGGGCATGTCTGTAAGTGCTTGGCAGAGGGTAGGACTGGAGAATGGGTTTTGGAGGTCTTTGAACCTGGACTGTGTGCTTGATTTCTGCTTTGAAGGAAGGTTTAATATGTATGGTGTCTGCTTCAAGGTGTTTGGACTGTGTGAGCTGTCAGTTGATCTTTATGTTTGGAAACAATCCACAAAACAAAATCCCAACAAACAACTGCAAAACAATGCAGGCTTTTATTGTATCTTTTATTAGCAACGAAAAGTGAACTAACTGCTGGTTCCTGTGGGGCTGCTTCTGCCTTGATGATTTCTTAATATCTTTTGTTTTCTTCAAAGGTTAATCTCCTTTAGCTACCTTGTGATATCTGGCCCCTTCTCCCATGCACCTGCTGTTCTCAGCTGTGTCTTCAGTAGTGACCTTATAACTCTTGTAGACAAACATGATTGTTGTTGATCTGTCAAACCCAATATCCCTTTGCTTAAATGTTAGGTGGATTTAAGTTATTGCTTTGGGAGGCAATAATCCAGAAGGGAATTCATTTTACAGGGAGGTCTTCTGCCTTGCTACAGGGCTGTTGGTTGGATGAGTCACCTGCCTAACATCATCCCAGCTTGTTTCCTTCTTCATTTGTTCATACATCTATTTGTCTCTCACACATAGACTAAGAAGCAAACTCTGATCCTTCCATCTGAGATTTGGTAATCCTTGCTTACAGCCAATGAAGGAGTGTCTCTGACTTAGCAGTGTTATATTTACATGCCTGAGGTTTTACTGTGTAATGCCATTGCAGCGAAAAGACAGCAGATGAAGGCTAGTTATCGTTTGGACCCTGCTGCTGCTTTGGTTGCTTACAACAGCAGTTTTAGAAGCCAGGAAAGTGAACAGTAGGGACAGCAAATAAGAGTTAATCCAGCCAAAACCCACAAAACCAACTGCAACTGGCTGTGATGGAGGCTTTAGGAAACCACTGTATATGTACAAACATGATCTCTGCTGCTCAGACTTCCAGAGCAGTGCCAGAAATGGAGATTAATGGCTGCTCTACTAAACACTATAACATACTCTTCTTTCTAGGGGTGGGTAGACTACACTGACCTTAATGAAATAAAAATCTGTTGTGAGAGAGAGTGACTGAAATCATAGAATCATTAAGGTTGGAAAAGATCTCTAAGATCATCAAGTCCCACCCTCAACCCAACACTACCATGTCCCCTAAACTATGTCCTGAAGAAGTGCCATGTCTACACAGTTTTTGAACACCCCCAGGGATGGTGACTCCACCACCTCCCTGGGCAGCCTGTTCCAGTGCCTGACCACTCTTTCAGTGAAGAATTTTTTCCTAATATCCAATCTAAACCTCCCCTGGTGCACCTTGAGGCTATTTCCTCTCGTCCTATTGCTAGTGACTTGGGAGAAGAGACCAACACCCACCTCACTACACCCTCCTCTCAGGCAGTTGCAGAGAGCGATAAGGTCTCCCCTCAGCCTTCTTTTCTCCAGACTAAACACCCCCAGCTCCCTCAGCCGCTCCTCATCAGACTTGTTCTCCAGACCCTTCACCACTTCATTGCCCTTCTCTGGACACGCTCCAGCACCTCAATGTCCTTCTTGTACTGAGAAGCCCAAAACTGAACACAGGATTCGAGGTGCAGCCTCACCAGGGCCGAGTACAGGGGCACGATCACTGCCCTACTCCTGCTGGCCACACTATTTCTGATATAAGCCAGGATGCTGTTGGCCTTCTTGGCCACCTGGGCACACTGTTGGCTCATGTTCAGCCAGCTGTCCACCAGCATCCCCAGGTTCTTCGCCACCAGGCAGCTTTCCAGCCACTCTTCCCCAAGCCTGTAGCATTGCATGGGGTTGTTGTGACCCAAGTGCAAGACTCAGCACTTGGCCTTGTTGAACCTCATACAAATGACCTTTATTAGTGGAATGACATTTAAAGATATCTTCTACGTCTGTTTAGTCTGTAAAAAAAGCATTTTTCAGCTGGCTGTTGGTCTGGCTTGACATGCATCCAGTGTCCAGGGCTTGTGAGCACTTGCCTGAGTAATCCTGGGCTCTGCAACACCCTGCGCTGTGCAGAAACATCTCCCTGGAAGCAAGATGTGTCTGCTTGAGCTGCAGAGCTGATGGACCCCTCGCTCCTGAGAGCTTGATGCCACCTTTGGCACCTTATTTAGCATCTTGTGCTCTATGGTTTGAGCAGAAACTTTCACAGTATCCTTTTAAATAAGCCCTTTCAACATTTAGCTGAGGAGTAGAAACGTCTTAATGCAACTAAGAGTTGCTGCTGGCCGACCATGTGTTCAGCTCAGACAGTTGTTTCTCATTTTGGCTGTAGAAAATTGCTGTAAATAAATCAAGATCACCAGCACTTTAAGCACAGGCCATTTCTTTCATGGATATCCACATGGAGGCCAGTCAGCCCAATGGAGCCCAATTCCATAATGGAGCTGATACTCAGTGCAGGAATATAAATATTAACAAATACAAAAAGGTTTCTCGGGGCACTACAAAACTAAAAGTAGCCTGAGGTGAAGTTACTTCATTTTATTGTAGATTTGTGAAAAGACGCAGGCACCCAAGCAAACTGATGAGCTAATTATTTTTCAAAAGTGTTTACAATTTTGGGTTATTTGTCTTGTAAAACCTCAGAATGCTGTTGCCTTTGTTTATAACTATTTATTTGTCATATTGTTTGCATAAACCCCATCTGTTCACAGATTATATGCCCAGATTTAGCCTAGACAGGATGTGATGTAATTTTTTGGAACTGGTATAAAAGCAAAATGTTGCATTAAGGACATGTGTGCATTTGTGTTCTTAGAAGATGATCTCTTATTTCAAAATGCATATTTGCTTTAACAGGACAGAAGCAGGGTACATGCTGAGTGCTTTGTACTCTGTGATGACTGAAGGCAGCTGGGCTTGTGCATTTGAAAATTTCCATGGATTTGCAGCTGTTAAAGCAGCAATGGAGGATGTGGGTGCCTCTGCATTATGACTATTCTGAATAAATGTCAAGTGAACCAGCATATCTGCTCTTCCTTTTGTATTTTCTTGCTTCTCCTCTTCCTCATTTCCCCAAGAAAAGGGAAATTGCTGGAAGCTACTGTCTACCTAAATGCAAATTATTGGAGATATCAGGTGGTAATTTAGCTGTTCTTTTGTGTGCTTTGGGTATAAAAGACAGGTCCTATTGCAAACTGATGCTATGGCAAGTCCTTGCTTGCGGGGAGAAGGAAGGTGTGGTTTTGCTCTAGAGCACTCCAAAGTTCCTCAGATTATTTTTATTCTGGTACTGTCTGGGCACTTCCTGAAGGTTGCTTAGAAGCTCCAGGCAGACTTGTGTTGTGGTTTTTGGTGGTGGTCATTTTTAAAGGGATTATTTTGCCTCCCCTGACCTGATTAGCAAGGTACCTTTAATGCAGTCATCTGTTAGAGATGGGCCTGTTTATGAATTAGACAGAAATGGGGGCCTGAATTGACCTGGAAAGCAATTTGTTGTGAATCTCCTGAAGGAATGTTAAAATGACAGTAGTAAAATATTGCTCTCTGCTCACCTCTGTAAGTTGTGAGTAATTAGAGAGAGAATCAGTTTGTAAGGAGAGTTTTCTGTTGGTAAAAATTCATCCTGCTAAATATTGTAAGGGAAAATACATTGATAAACTTGGAACTTCTTATAGCCACAGGTACTCAACTTTTTCCAACTTTATGACAAATGCATACCACAGGGGCTAAGATATATTTTCCATCTCTCTCTCTCCCCCCCCCCCCCCCCCCCAAACCTAACACAGATGACTGAGCAGTTGGAACACTTGAAGTTACCGTGTTAACAGCAGCAGAACTTGGAGAAGGGCCTAGGGTTTTGTGAAAGTGTTCTAAAAGAAGCTATATGCTGGGCAATAGCAGTTGGTCTCTGCCCTAAAAAAAACCTCTTAGCCCAGCTTTTGCAAGCTCAGCTGAAAGGTTGCTTTGCTTTTTTTTAAGCTGGAAAGGCAAAGCACAGTGGGAACATCCTAGTCTCAACCTCAGTTACCTCCCAGCATGTCTTTCTTCCTGTCTAGATGGCTTGTACCAGGTGCATCTCCAAATGTAGAGAGCCTTTCTGTCTTGTTGACAAAAATACATGTATCAATTGGCACATAAAAATGCGGCAAGTGGCATTTATTCCATTATGTCCCATACTAGCTTAGCAGTACAGCTATTTACACAAAGTCAATGGCACAATCAACATTTGTGTTTTGAGTACAGATGTTTGCTGGTGTATCCTCCTCTGCCAGATGCTTTTAAAAATCTGTTACTATTAAAAAAAAAAAAGATATCAAATGGTATTTCCAATATTAAAAGAAATTTCAGAGTCATTCCTTTAACTGAAATTTTTAAAGTATCCTTTTGCATGGTGCAATGAGTTTTGAGAGAGATTAATATGACACTGTAGAAAGAGCTGAAGTAAAGTTTGTATTTCTGCATGCTACAGTACTGGAGAGATATTAGAGAAATAAATAAAACCAATGGAGGTCAAGTATAATTGGGAGGAGGCTGAAAAATGGAGCTGTTTGAAAAAGTTTGAAAATTATATTATTTGTGTTAAAATAGAGGCAGCTGCTTAATGGAATAAGGGGCTAAAAAGCAACAGCTTAAGGGATCCAAAGAAAAATAACTGTCTGAGTGCAAGGAGCAAGCTCTCAAAGGTGATATCTGAAGTTGCTGACACCTGCCTGTTGGCTACCTGTGTCTTGCACCACAATCAGGAAAGATGAGCATCCTGGACTGAGATTCCCTAAGACCAGGAATTACGTGATCATAATTCACCTCTCCACTGTTCGGAAGCAGCATATGTAAATGTAAGCCAAGAACATCTTTTCTTCCTGGGATACCACATGTGACACCTGCAAGGCAGCTCGTTGCCTTTTGGAGTGTGCATACAGTCCCTTCCCAGTGCTTTTTCTCAGCCTGTATTTCACAGGTCTCCTAGTGGTGGTCGAGAGCTTTGAACGAGAAATGACCAGAAGTCCTGGGGAGAAAATGGAACAAAGAAAGCCAGTTAAAGACAGCCACTGCAGGGCCAGGTGTGTGGCTGTGCACGTATCTGCACTCCCTTCTTCCCAAATCTGGCATGCTCTGCTTCCCACCTCAGTCGGGAGCTGCAGGTGCTTGGCTTTGTGGGGATTTTGTACAAGGAGGAGGGTTAGGGATGGGACCTGGGGGACCTTCTGAGCTGGGATCTCTCCGGAGGGTCCTGCTGAATGTGGACAAAGACTGGGGTCAGGACAGAGCTTAGCTCAAAGCACATTTGGAGTGGGGCACCAAACCACCAGGTGCTCTTGGATGGGAAAGGGCTTCAGGAAAAGGAAAACAGAACAACAGCTGTTTTTGTGGGGGAATTTTCTTCATTCCTGACCCACCCAGACCATCCCTGCTGTAAGTTACATGGCTGTTTCCTGGCTCTGCTCCCGAAATTGGTTGTTATCTATTTGGAAGAGCACTTTTCCTAAGTATTAATCCAGTTTTTGGCTTTCATGAGGAGGGAGTTACTTCAAAGGTCAAACACGTACTCATCTTGTGTGCAGCCTTGCTTATGGTCCTGCTCAGCCCCACGGCAGCAGCAGGCACAGTCTGCCTGCTACATCTCCTTTTTGGGCTATGGGGTGTCCTGGGAATCACAGCTTTTATTTCAAATTCCCTGTGTCTTGATTTTAGTTAGTTGAAATATAAATACAACTAGAGTTAGCAGAATACCTCTGACTTCTATTTTTGCCCTCTCATTTATGCTCCAGGCATTATGCTTTAGGCAGCAGCTAAAATGGCATCTAAACTATTAAAAAGCCCACAGGTCCTGACTTAAAACTCTGTTTCATGTTTAAAAGGAAAGGTTGAGTTATCAACGCTTTGTAGTGATGTCTGCTCAGCAGGGATGGTACATTAAAACTTGCAGCGGTTTCGGATCCTGTTCTGCATCCACAAAGAAAGCAAAAGGATTTAGGTCCAATTTGAACTGAACAAGTGAATATGTAGAATGCATAGTAAATTGTACCTGCAGACTTGAAAAGACCTGATTTTTTTTTTAATGTGACTTCAAAAACCCAGACTCATCTACAAAAATTTAAGTTTAGAGTTTTTACATGCAATTACAGAGCTTTGCACGCATAAGCTTTTTTGTATAGTTTGGGGCTTATGTTGTCTCTGGATACAAATTAAGTTATAAAAGCATGTAACAAGTTCCTAGAAGGAAGGCATCTGCTTCTCCAGTGCTGCACTGTCACTCTGCCTCGTTCTATGATATTTACAAGCCATGGTTTAAGCAGAGACGTCTCAGTTTTACTCGCTCTGCCTTTCCTGTTTTCACAGTTGTACGATTCAGGGTATAATTTTCTTATTCAGTCCAATTTGCATTGCTGCTATCTCTTTTTACAGCTATCTATTTCAAGCTATGCCCACTCACTGCATTAGCCTGTAAATGCAGACATCAGCTACTGGAGCTTCCCAGAGATTGATTTTATGGAACTTAACTGGAAATAAAACGATACCAATAAAATCTTTTTCTTACTTTGCCTTGACAAACTGCAGGCAAAGCCTGCCATGCATCTTATGATGGGTTCTCCTTTAGTCTGTGAGTGGTCCCATTTTCCTAGGAAAAAGAGAAGCGTGGAGCACTGCTCACAGTGTGTAGGGATATAGCAGAATCTGTAACCTTGTAAATAAGGGGCTATTGCTCTCAACTGGAGTCATAAACTCTTCCATTTTTTTTTTCAATTACCAGCAGTTGCCATCATTTGAAAGGTTCTAGCTGAACAAAATTGCTTAAAAAAAATGAGGGAGGGATCGTTTTTTTCCTGTCTCTTATTTCTACTGGGAAGGGAGGGGATGAAAAAGAATCGGCATCCAGCACTGCTGAGCATAGAAAGTCTCTGACCTTGTCATAGTCAGTGTTTGAACCAAACAGTTCCCATAAGATTTGTAGGAATTAGTTACACAGGAAATAGGTAGATAGAGGATATGAAAGATACTATCTAATGAAAATGAGTCTTATGAATACGGGCAGTTGGAAACCTTACCTTTTAATGGGGAATGTTGCAATCTGAAAACAGTGCAATAGGGATGAAATGTTGGCAGTCCTCTGAATGTGGTAGATGCTAGGAGAGGTTATAGAGGAAGGAATATGCTTGAGTAGACTGCGTAGCACTGGAAAAACAGACTGATTTGGACATACAAACTTCTTCAAGAAAGGAAAGCCATTTCTGTAATAAAACCTTTTTCATTGGCTCGTATATTAGTTGATTATGCACCTTTCTTTTATGCTATTTTCTTTGCTTTATCTCAGACCTAAGATTATTTCCTCCCCCTTTCCTTTTCAGATATGATCAAAATACATTTATTTCTCCTTGAGAAACAGTGTTATTGTTATTTGTATAGCAATAGCTGTGTTCACAGGGGTAATGAAATATCAGCAAAACTCCAGTTTGCTGAGATAACATGATACATAGGAAAATAGTAAAAGTATGGTGATGTACTTTTAGAAAAAAACATGCTGAGGGTTTAGTTCTTGATTTTCTTTGTAATATTTCCTACATTGTCTCTGTATTAGAATATTTATTTTTTGCTATTGCTCTTTTAAGAAATTCAAAGATCAAATATTCTTAATACTGCTGTTTCCTAAATAATATGCAAGTGGTTGGACCATCAGTGTAGTTCTGAACAACATTATTCCTGATGTAGAGGAGCCCTTTAGAAGTCCAGTGCTTGCTGGAGAAGCTCCATTGCTCTTAGGTGCACTTTTCATTGTGCCTGGTAAATTGGACTCATGGTGAACACTGCTACGAGGTTCCTTCCTACCACAGAGGTAGATGCAAGAAAATGAAGATGACAGCTTTGGGACTTATTCAAGAATCCTTTAATGTCACTGGAAATTCCTCATTGATTTAAAGGGGAAAATTCTGCAGGGGTGTCAATTGTTACCCTTACTGGGCCAAACCAGGGATGTAGCATCGTGTTCCCAGTCTGGATTTCAGATCTGATGGAGGTACTGGCCCACAGCGGAGGCATGTACTTTACAGTTTCTAAGCACATTTGGCGAGTGTCCCATGGAAGATGGCAGAGCACAGCCCCAGCTCTACAGCAGCACTAATGTCCATTGCTACATGATTGATGCCTAACATGTCTGTTTTCTGTTGTCTAAGCCTGTTTCCCTTTAAAGCTTGGTTTCAAATATTGGTAGCTTGAAATGTAAGATGTAGACCCCAGATCAACTCTGCTGTAGTTACCTTTCTAATCAACTAACTTCTGGCTTGCATTTCTCAATAGCTGCAGGGATTTTGTCATGCGGCAGGTCTCTGAGTGGGCTTGTACCTTTCAGCAGAGAATATGTCTATGGAAGGAGAATACCTGCTGATTAATCTCCAATGTCCTTCCCAAAATTGGCTTCTTCCATCACAGCTCACTTGTGCCTGCCACCAAGTACATGAAAATAGTCTTGTTAGACATGAGGGGGCCTGCACAAATAACACGCCTAATTTATCTTTTCAGCAGGACAATGAAATATGTGATATTATCAAGATCAGTCCTATTTATATCCTACTGCTCCATCATTTCTAGAGTCCTGGATTTGGCTAAATAATCCAATGCAAAGAGCACGCAGGCATATTGCCAGTGGAGAGAAGAAAGCTGAAGTGTTGAGAATCCTCTTATCTGAAAGTGTCATGAAAAATGATAGTTTTAAACCTTGCTGACTAAAATTTAGACCCTACGGTGGCGCATCTTGATCAAAGTGATCCTAATATCAGAGATTAGCCCTTAGTTATCCATTTAGGAGGTCCCTGCACCTCCTAAAGAGGAGGATTCCTAACCAGGAACATCATCCTCTTCCTTTTGTGGACCTGCCTTATCAGCCTCCACCTGGACTCTAGATCACCTTCTCAGCTTGTATTAGGCAAAAGTCCAGAGCATGTTTGCATGGTGCACAAAAATGCCGTGGCTTCAAACTATACAGGTTAATAAAATCAACTCTAAAGTTGCTGTCTTAAGAATTATTTGTTCAATGGTCATAGCAACCCATCGGCAACTATTGCAGGCGCATCCACTTGCAACGCGGGCTGTTTCAAGACCGAATGACTCTATTGGGTCTATTTGGGTGACTTGCAGCAAAACACGTGGTCCTGAAAATCAAATCAATGCTGGCTATTGGCAGGTTGTGACTCGGTGGCAGTGTAAATGCATGCTTAGCAACCACAGGGACAGTATCGCTGTGACAAACACCCTGCGTGGCTTCAAAAAGCTAGCGAGGATTCTTGAAAGTTTGTCTCTGACATAAAATAGAGTGGACTGAGGGCACTGTGCATGAACTGGATTCAGTTGGCAGTGTAGTCTGAAATGCCCTTATCGTCATGATGGCATTTTACCAAATAGTCATGTTTAATAATTTTCACTATATTATATTTTCACTATAGCTTATTCTTGCTTACGTGGTCCTCTTGTTGGCTCTTCCTCTGAACAATGGTGATGTCTCAAAAAGAGCTGAATTCATAATTTTTTTTTCTTTAGAAAGCATCAGTAGTTGTTCCACTTGTGCAGAAAAATTCTGGTGTGTGAGTTACTTAATCCGGAACCAAAGCTCAGGGGAAGTCCTTGTAACCGCAGTATGGGTCACACAGTGGCCCTCAGCTGCTCATTTAGGGAGAAATAATAGGTAGCAGGTTCCAAACACGCTCAGCAGGGAGAAACTTATTTGCAAAAGGAAGTTAGTCTAGCAGAGCTACAGCGAGCCAGTGCTTACTGCTCACCCACTTTTACATAAAAACAAGCCCAGATCAGAACTGATGCCCCAAAAATCTGCTCAAAGCTGTAGATGCTAAAGTTCTGTGGTTTTTTGCTTTTGAAAATCCATTCATTTGTGCCAGTTGGGAAGGAACTTGCAGGTTGAGCTGTGGCTGCTGAAGCAATGGAATTTTGCAGCACAAAGTGGTGAAATAAGGTGTTCACAGCAAGGAGAAGACCATGACCTCAGGGTTCATCTCACTGTGCCTTGGTTCCTCTTCTTTCTCTGCAGTCTTTGTTTCCAAATAAGTTTTCAGTGAGGTTGTTAGAGGGAATACTTTGCATCACTTCAGCAGCGTTTTGTTGTACAAATGAGGGACAAAATTGCTCGTGGTCCCTTGGCTGAAGCAGGAAGAGAAGTCCCAGGCCAACCAGATGCATTTTATTCTCACCTATTTGGGTTTTATCTCTTTATTGCCTTCTTATCTTTTTCTTTTCCTGATGGCACTCACTGCTTGTCAATGGTTTAGGTTGGGGCCAGGAGCATATCTTTATGGGTCGGACATACTGTCTGATTTTGCTGGATTTGTATTGTCTTTTACGAGTATAAAGTCTGTGCGTCTATCTTCTAGGCCATAGGATAGAAATTATATTCAAAATTAAGCTGGTCTTCCATTTGAATATACACTTTTTATTATGTATTTAACTGATGGCTGTTCACACTAGCTGACCTCCTTTCTTTCTTGTATTTTCTGCTCCACTCTAGCAGAGGTGCTGCTGGCAGGCTCATACCCAACACCTGAGTCCAGTCTTAGACTGGAATAATTTCAGAGCAATTCCAATGAACAAAAAACACTTCTATTTGAGGAAAAACAAGGTGATAGCAGAAGAGAGGGCCTGGATATTTCTTTTTTTTCTTTTCTTCTGAGTGCAAAACTATTCTGAGTTATTTTCTGTGTTTCAGTTCAGTGTTTGTATTTTCCTTTTCTGTCCCATCAGTTAGTGGTACAGTGCCTTGAAGACTTAGCCTGAAGTTTCTGCAAAGAAGAGGGAGCAACGACAGGTCAAAGAAAGGCCAGGAATACACAGATATATTCTTGTCTGTCTTTGATCTGTTTTCAGTGTCTTGTCACAGCCCTACTCTATGGTCAATGTTTCCAGTCCATTTTTCTGTACAAATTCTTCATCCTTCCACTTTGGTGCCAGTACCTGAGGCAGCCATCTGGGATTAGGAGAAGGACTTTAATTGGCTGGTTTTATATCAGCTGTAAGAAAGAGATGATATTTTTATCGTTAGGCCAGCAACAATGCTTCAGCAGCTATCTAGTGCTGTAGACTGACAAAGTGGTCCTCCTTAGCCCCCTCCACCCCTGCCCTCCCCGCTGTGAAGGAGAAAGCCAGGGAAGCTGCAGCATCCTAATTTTCCAGATGACAGTGCTCGCTAAGCCTCCTAGAGGGCTGCAGACGGATCTGATCCCAGCTGCATTTGGCTCCCCTCTGCTTGCTGAGGCTTAGCCAGGAGATTGCTGCTTCCTCTGGAGGAACGTGCACCTTCCAGACTGGCCCATAAATGCGGGAGCTGCCTCAGCCCCCCTGAGCAAACAAGGAACAAAAATTGTAATAAAACTTATTAATATGCCAAGAGTTGGCCAAGTTACTAGGGCGCATATTGGCAGAGCTGTAAAGCAGAGAATGAAGTTCAAAATGCTTGCAGTTATTTGCAAGCTTCACATTGTTTTACAGAATAAATTACTTTATGGTGTTTTTATACAGAAAAGGACACAGGGGACAGCTCCTCAGCTGCCTTCCCTGAGGCATCCTGACCACAGTGCAGCTCTCCTGCAGGGTCCTAAATAACAAACCAGACATGAGTGAGGGAGAAAAGGGAAAGATCCCCCATTAGGAAACAATTTCAAAGGCACTTTCTTCTTCTTCAATTTTAAAACCATGTTCTTTACCCAAAATTGCAGTGTCTTCACCAGCTTTTCTTGTTCTTTGATTCTAGAACGTGATTCCAAAGATAAAGGAAGTGTCCTTGGTGGTTGAGATGCCACCCTTTCCTTTGATTGAGCAGGCCCGTCTAATGCTGATGTTTAACAATTTTGCCTGCAAACTTTTAATGCAGCTTGAAATCGTATCCCTTCCAAGTATGTCAAAGACACCTTTAGAGAGAAAGGGTAAAAATGGCTTTACAGCTGGTTTTAATGTTTTTCTGAACCACAGATCTGATACAGGTTCTCTTATTAATATACAATCCCAGCAATTCTCCCCCACCATAACTCAAATCTTTTTTTCTCCCGTGAGACATGCATTTGGTACTAAGCCACAGCATTAAATCCTCCTGTCCTGTGGCATTTTTACCCATTGCTTTTTTGTTACCAGATGCATGTCTCTGATTGACAGAATTACTAATCCATTATAATCATATTTTCATAATTAGTCCCACTGAGCCTCCAATGCCTGCACACAAGCATAGGTAAACTACAGCCTGCCACAATATGTTTTTACTTATTGACAGCTCAGTGTGAAGGAAATGTCTGTCTAGTTCCTGCAACAGTTATTAGAGTTGCCTTTTGTTTTTCCTTTCACTCTTTCTTTTTTTTCCAAGTCTCTGCTCATGCGGACTCTTTGTTGATTATAAGTCACCATTACCAACTTCTAATCCTTAAGAATATCAGGAAATATTGGAGATTGGAACTTGAAAGTCACTTTTGAATAAAAACACATGGAAATGCATCAATTATTCACCAGGTAAAGCCTGAGCAGACATAGATGCCAATACCTGTTTGTTTGCCTGATGGAGAAAAGATTGCCAAAGCTTTCAGATTTGTCTTTTTGCATCTTTCACATTTTGTCATTATGGCTGTGTGCTACGTGCCATGCGATCTTGTGTTCCACCCAGCCTTTTCTCAGTCTTGGACAACTTTGAGGCATTAGCTCATTGCATGGCCCCTCATTCTGGGTTTGGTTCTGCCATTGGTCATGGACAAGTCCCTGGGAAGAGGGTGGGGACAGTCCAGCAGAATCCAGCTGAATGACTCTTGGGCAGTAAGTGCCATTCACTGCTGCTTGCCCAATTCCTCTGGACTTTGCAACCATCTGGACTACTATGTGACTTCACTGTTGGTTTCAAAAGCTTTCTGAAATTTGCCTTAATTCTAACAAGATTAGTGTAAATCTTGGATACTTCTTGAAGTATCATCTTTTAATTTAAAAGATTGAACAAAGTGTTTAATAACCCCCACATAAGATAATAAAAAAAAAAATCTGTTTAAAGATGATGGTTTGGATTGGACAAAACCTTAATTATTTAGAATAGCCTATCTATCTCACAAACAAAAGGTTTGCAAAAGTTCATCTGTGTTCAGCCTGCCCTGACATTTCTACCCCCTGCACCAAGCCTTTTCCCCAACAACTTCAGAGCTTCAGACATTAAATCTGAGCACCTTATCTGCCCTGCAAGAGGACAGAGGGCTGCAGTCCCCAGGCAGCAAGGAGAAGTGAGGCAACTGATGCATTCACCAATAGAAAGATAAATCACTGCTGCGGGGATCATAAGGAGTTACCTAATTGCAGGAGATCAGGTCCAGAGGGGAGCAGCAAGGACTTTACCTGTGAAAATCAGCCACCTTCTTAATTACTGCCATCATTAATCATTTGCACGTGTCATACACTCTGTTCTGATCACACAGTGGGTAAGTAGGATGGCGGGAAAGGTAACTTAGAAGGGCTGTGTCTGGCTCTGTGTTTTGATCAGCAGACAGCAGAGCTGATCAGACAGCTTTGCTGATCAGAATTGCAGACATAACCTCCTGCTACCTCTGTAGTCTTTAGGCTGCTGCAAGGGCAAGAGGAGTTCCCACTTTATTTTCCATCTCTGGCTTCCCTGGTACTCAGAGCTGCCAGGGCACCCTATGTCTGAATCTCCTCCAGGTGACAGGATGCAAAATCCCCAAATCTCAGAAGCCAGTGTTAGATAGTGGAGAGCTCATGTGGGACTCCCCTCTAGGTGCTCCTGTCTGCTGCAGCTGCTCCTTGTGCTCTTCACTGCTCCTGTATAGGCAGGGTATGTGGATTGAGCACACCAGTGGTACCAGTACTTAAGGGTTTTGCTGGGGCATATTGCAAGGAGGGAATCTCTTTTTCTGCCTCTTTTAAACAAGACAAGGGCGATGACTTCTCTCTGATTCCCACATCCTCTTGTTATGGTATCAGAGACCATATCTTCCACTGTCCAACTCCCAAGAGCAACTTTATGGGCTTTAAAATGAGCATATACTTGTGTGAAACCTAAGTAATGAATGAGTACTGTGCTGAGCTGGGCAGTGCTGAGCACTGGGGGACTTTTGCTGACACATTCATTTCCAGTAAGGCACCAGGGGACTCTGGGCGAGACAAATCCCTCCTTAGGAGACTCTTCTTCTCTAGAGATACTCAGCACTTATCCCTCAGCCACAGAAGTCTGGTTTAGTTTTCTTTGCTTTTTGTTTTACAGTCTTATTGCTTAAATATAATGGGTGGTCTTAGGGTCTGAGCTGGGCTGCCTAGCTGGCAATAGAAGCACCTCTGGGCCGTCCCTGGCAAGCACCTTTTGTAGTGGGACAGATGCAACACAAACAACAAAAAATAAAATTGCCTTCTGCTGCACTTTGTGGCCAGAGCAGACCCAGCAGTATTTGGGTTGATGATCTGGTAATACAGCTTTCTGTGTGGTTGGAGCTCCAGCTGTAACACTCTGAAAGACATTTACATTTAAGTAAAATGGATGCGGGCTCTGATCTCTGAAGCTGCGTGCCTGTTGTATCGCTTTCTTTGCCTTTATGACATTCTTGCCTTTTGGCCTCACCATGACACAGTGGTTGAGTTTGCAGAGGCTCCCAAAGGCCTCTGTAACAGATTATGTGGCCTGCCTTCCCCAGGGTTACCAGTCTTTGTTTTGGAAGATACTAGAAAGAATTTTCTTATGCATAATACAGATTGGTTGGAGGACAGTTTTGAATTTAACTTTCAAAATGAGCAAACAGCAGTGGATATTTCTGCATCTCTAGACATTCTTGAAAACTGTGGTGGAATGGAGAATTTTGGCCTATTGTGAATTGTAGTTGCAAAGCAGGTGTCTTGAAGCGTGAGAAGTTTGGGATTTATGTAAGCTGTGTCAGGGTCTTCACTGTTGCCAATCTAATTAATGCAGGAAATGGTCTGATACTCTCTAGGGGCAGAACATGGCTAAGATGTGTAAAAAGGTACTGAAGCAACAGGAACATAGCATGGCTTTTCTAGTAAAAATCACAGGTGAGTATTGGTTAGTGAAGCCTGTGCTGGTGTTTGATGGAAAACTCAGGCCTTGAAGTCTTCCATGAATAAATTCATTAGCAAACCTTTTAAAAAGGTCTAACTCAATTTTCCTTCCCATTACCCCCAAAATGGATTCTAGCACAAAGCCAGTTAAGAGAAATAAGGAGGGCAAAACCTGACCAGAACCTGCCACTATCTTTTCTCTCGGTTGGGATGGGAGGTGAGGCTGTGCGTGTGATGAGAGATGATTGCATCCCGGTGTATCTGTACCTGCAGATTCAGAGCACAGGGAAGAGGGCTGAGCAGGGAACAGCTACTGCCCCAGTTCTTTCTTCAACTCCATGTGATGACGTGAAGTAAGACCAGGGTTGAAGGTCTGAGCTGGTAGCATTGCTTCTGTTTTCTTTGTTAGTATGAGTATTTCATACAAACGTATATTTTAGTACATTACTAACAGTAATAACATGTTTGTGGGAAAAGAAATCATATAGTCCTGTGTTTTCTGTTGGCACATAACAAAGACTTTCAAGCACAGTAGGAGGCCAACTTATTTTGTTTCAGTGCCTGGAATCAGGGCTCCCTTAGCTATACAGCTGGGGCACTACAGAGTATTGCTACGGAGAATTTTCCATGAAGCAAAAAGTGGATGTGTTACTTGTAATATAATGCATTTCAATGGGCTGTGTGGGCACATAGGGGTAGGTATTCCTTTCTCCAACCCCAGGGTTGTGGCAGTAAATGTCTCCACCTGCTGTGGGAAAGCCGTGGATGACGGATCCTTTGAGGAGAGTTCAGCTCAGGGTTGTATCAGTAGGTCTGTTAGGTACTGAATAACGTATCCTGGCAGCAATGTTTCAGTCAGTGGCACAAATGTGACATTTGCCTGCATCATGTCTTTTTTCATCCGCCTCCCTTAGATCAAGGAGGCTTAAAATCTCTCCAGTGTTTTGGATGACTGGTCATCTGTGGAAAGGCAGCCACCTGAAGGTGAAATGGCTGAGACAGTTACATCAAAACATCCTTGGAGAAACAAACAGATCCTGAATGTGAACACGGCCCTTTCCCCAACAACTTGTACGTGACGTGCAGCTGTGAAATAAAGCATACCAGGGCATAAAAGCAATGTGGCATGATGCACACTGATGCTTGCTTTTGAAGGCTTTGAGGATCACCTGTGTGTCAGGGCCATACGGTTCTCTGTGAAACTGCTTGGGGTAACTACCGACTTAATAGAGTTAGATCTGTAACTCCAAGTGTCACAGAGGAAATAATTCTTATGATCAATGAGCTTGCAGCATAACTTCTTGGGGTGGCTGGTAACTAAGAAGTTTGTTCTAAGGTTGAGAAAAGGATCAAGAAGAGAAGCAGGTACAGCCAAAATACGCTACACATCTGTAATTTATGCTTAATTAGATTTAATGCTTGGCAGTCCTTCAGAGCCTTTTTGGTACTCTATATATCTTGACTTAAGTAATGTAGGCAATAATACTACTGTACTGGAGGCAATGAAATCTGTTCTTGGTAAAACTGGGACAGCATCAAGGTTTTGCATGGCTCAGCCCATCATCTTTTGGTGAAACTTCAGGGAAACTAGATTTCACAAACTGGGCTTCAGGGCAGTTGGCCTGTGCTGGTTTTGCTGTCTACCAGGGAGGTCCTGCTGAGATTCACCTTGGAAGTCATCTATTTTTGTCTTCTGCAGAGAAATAGAAAGGAATTGCTAACCTGTGAACTAACAGGAGCTCGCTCCTTACAAATCCTTAACTCGTAGCCCTAAGGCAGCCTACCCCATCAGCCTCAAGAGGACCCTCCTGAAATCTTTTCCCTTCCTTCTTTAAACTCTATAAATTCACCCTTTCTACACATCTCCCAGTGGGACTGATGCCCTAAGACTGTTCCCACCACTTTTCATAGAAAGTAGATCTAGATGCTAATAGATTGAATAGAAGAGTTCAGTGAATTCCTTCCTCTGATAGCGACTTCTGGCCATCCTCCAGATGGGTCCCGCATTTCAGAGAGGATCACCAATGCAGCAGCACTTGGGCAGAGATTTGGCAAGCTGTGTGGGAAAATACCTTGTATGGTTGTTTTCCTAATTGCTTTGCAGAACAAAATAGTGCTGCACTGCTCAGTTACTTGAGAGGACAAACAGAAAATGGACAGACAAACCAAGTAAAGGTGATTCGATCAACTGAAAGCTATTGCAAATAAACTTCCCAAAGTGAAGTAACTAACTTAGCTGCATGTTTGTCAGCCTGTCAGTTTATCTCCCACCCTCCCTGCCAGACTATCAGAGCACTAAGCACTGCAGTGTTTGCTTCAACTTACTCAATTTACATGTACAGGAGGAGATGGGGGTAGAAAAGGTGGTATTTGCCTCTGCATCAAAGTGAGGGAACTGGAGAAGCAGAGGAGTGCGCAGAGCAGTTCCCAGAACCATAGACTCTGAGGGTTAATTACAAAGAAGACCAAATGCATCACAGAAAGACTAATTGTAATAAATTGGCCAAGAAACTTAAAACTTTGGTTGTGCATTGCAGCAAAACAAGAATTAATTCCTGGGAGCAGATAAGGCCCCAGGTTGGCAGAAGGCTAATGTAATTGGCTCTGGTGCATTCAGACAGCACTGGCATCTCAGTGCTTTGCATTTGAGAGGGTAACAAAGAAATGAGAGCCTGCCCTGCCAGCTACAGCACTAGAACTGATTGGATGTGGCGCATGTTAAAGCAACAATGATCCTACTGTGTGGCCTCCGGATAATCACAGAACAAGTGAGCAAATGCAGATAATCGAACAGCAAGAGCCATGACAAAGGAAAGACCAATGAGGCTCCAAGCTGGGAGAATCAGAATAGGCTCTAGATCCAGGAAATATGGGATTGCTGGCTGAGAAGTGGGTCTCCACCTGGACAGGGAGGGTTGCAAGCATCAGGATCAGGCTTTGTCTTGTCCAGCTTTTGCTAGAATAGATTAGCAAGGAGAAGCTAGAGTATGTGCTTGAGATGCTTTTATGGTATGTTGGGTTTTGGGTTGGTGTTTTTTTAATTTGGGTCTTTTTTTTTTTTTTTTTTTTAACTGTAGCTGCTCTATCCTTTCATGACAAGAAGGGGAGTAAATGCTGGAGTAAGGAATGTGGAGGAATTGGTCAGTTTGCTGAAAGGGCTGTACGTAAGGAAGTCTGAATTAGTTTACTGCTGGGGAAGGTGATCTGGGGTAATCCACATAAATTAATTTAAGTAATTCTCCTCCTTTGTCTCAGCTTGGCTTGTGGTGAAGACATGACACAGTGTAGGGTTTTCCATGCTCCATAACCCCTGAAAGATGTTGATGTCACAACCATCTACATGGAAGTAATAACGAGTGGACTGAATATGACGCTTAAGATTTGCCAACAGAGTAAAAGTATCCCCTGTGCGAGTGCAGTCCTGCCCTGTGGGCTGCAGTGTCCTACACCATTCTTGCCTCTTCTGAACCCCTTGCATTGGGGTAGACCCCCTACAGTAAATGGAGGTTTTGGGATCCTCCTTTTTTGTCTTTGTCAATACATGGAAGAGCCGATGTGCTGACTGGCAATGGGATATACCCATTTTTGCTGCCTTTCATGTCTAGTTAGCTAAAAAACCCAGAATACATGTTTTGTCTGTTCTTTCTCTTGTTCTACCTTGGGTAGTCTCCCTAGGGCTACCTGAAACCTGTTTTGATTCTTTGTGAATCATTTGTTGCCCAGGGTCTGAAATAACAGATCTGCAGTTCTGCCTTAACCATGTTTGCTGTCTGTGAAACAGGAAGCACTTTGTTCCTGGGATACTGGGTGCATGAAACTAAAGCAACACTCAGTGAGAGCTGCATGGGGAGGAGATGCAGAGCTCCTGTGAGGAGATGCGGAGCTTCTGCCACATGCACGGTTGCACAGGAGCTAAATGCTGCAAGAAGAGAAATTCTGCACTTTCTCTTACACCCTGCGTAGGTAAAGGGCACACCATCTGAATATTAGAGGGGTTGTCTTGTTATTACATGCAGCAGTGTCAAAATTTTCTAAAAATCCCATGTTGCATTATGCACATTAAATAGGCTATGCTGACAAAAGCTCTTGTGTCCCAAGACCCTGATAGAAGTTCATATGCATGGACTGTGTTCTTTTCTACCAGCTAACATCTACAAAAGGGATTTTGAGCCTTTGTAGCTGGAGTTGATTGGTCTCTTTATGTATAACTGATAAATTTATCACTGATCACTGTGAAGAATTTGCTTCTGGATAACTGCTGATGATTGCGCCCAGAACCTGATGGTGGGGATGCTTGTTTGTGTGTTATCTATGTTGTAGTTGCTGAATTCTCACTCTTCATATACATTATATTCTATGCATACATGCATTTACTTCAGAAGGGCCCTCAGGAAAATGTATCTGAAGTATGTGTATTATATCGAAGCTTGTCCTGATTAAATCTGTGGAGAACGTGGTATATGGGCTAGGAACAATAGAGACAATTTCATTAACTGCATTGGCTTCATAAGAGACACAGTGGACCCCTGAGTCTGTGTTTCCAAAGGGTCATGCAGGTTCTTATTTCATTTTTATCTGTAAAGCAAAGGCTAGTTATTCCACTTGAGTTATTGCGTCAGGAGCACTACTTGGGGAAATCCCTCAGGAGTGCTGCATGCTACATAAGACTCAGCAGTTCCCAAAAATGACTTTGCTTTCTGTCTCAATTTCCCTGCCCAGATGGTCTCTGTGCAGTGTGGGACTCTGTCCTTTTCTGAGACAGTATCATACTTCAGAGCTGGGAGGGATGTCACTGCTCTCCTGGTGCTCTCTCGGTGCTGGATGTTTCTCCTGGAGATGTGTACTCATGCAGCTGACACAGACGGTCCCCAGACTCCAAACATTGCTTTTTCCTTTCATCCTGCTACTGCAGAGCTAACAGACTGGTGCACTAATCTGGTGCACAGATGTCTGTGTTGCCTGAGAACAGCTTTTTCACCCTCAGTAATTCAGAGATGCATTTGTAGTAAGATATGTAACAAACTGTTACAACCTGACAATTCTTCACAATCGTAAGAAAATACCTACACCAGGTGTTAAAAAAAAAAAAAAAAAGTCAGTCTTCTGTGGTCCAGTAACTTTCCGGATTACTTCAGTGGTATGCAATTACCACCACAAAATCCTTCTGTACACAAAACAGTAGGAACTTCTCTGATACAAGTATATTTATAATGCATATCTCCTGGGTAGTTGTTCAGTGCATGAACATTACACTGGCATTTCCTATTTGAACATTGTCATTTTACTGCTTTATCTATCTAGAGGAGAGCAGAAATTATCCTTTAATTACAATGAATTTAATGGTATTGGTTATGCAGCATTTTAGTTTGCGCACAGCATGACAAGGCTTAGAGTTTAGCATGGTCCTATCAGGCATCATTGATTCAGCTTTTCATCCTGGAGTGCTGAGTCTTTTCTAAGTCTCTGCTAAAAGCAGGTAAAAGCTTGTAAGCTGGAGATGTTTAGACTGCTAGAGTCAAAAAGAATCAAAATGGGACTACAGGGAGGCATGGGCAAGGTAAGTCATGCTAATACTTTGCTATGCTGCTCCTGAGAAGGGAGAGGAAAGCATAGGAATAAAAGGCCTGTCATTATCAAAACACAACACTATAACATGAAGAGGTGGAGTAATTTATCTTTAAGTAACAGGCTGACCTATTCAGAACTGTAATTTTAATGTAAGGCTAACCTTTGAAAATAGATCAAGTGATATAAATTATTAAGGGATGGATATTCGTCAGAGAGATGGTCTCTATTAGTAATTTTACGCGTGAATGGTTATCTTCAAAGGTAGAGTGGCTGTCTGCTGAGAAAGAAAGTGCAAAAACAGGTTACCTTAAGTTGATGTGTAAGGCTGACTTTTAATCCATGTTTTTCTAATCCAATCAGAAAAAAAGGCTGAAGCAGGGTCATCTCTCTTGCTACCCAGCCCATGTAGCTCTTGAATTTTTTTACTGACAGAGAAAACTCCTGGTAATGTTGCTGATGATCCTAAAATATATTCCAGTAGTTTTAGGGCTCAAACAGGTTGGCATGCGTGCCCATTTGAGAATGGCAGCACCCATGCTGGGTGCCACTGGAGTGTCCCAGTGTCTGGGCAAAGGAGAGCCGGTACCCAGCGACCCCTGATGGTGGGTGATTCCTGCTCTGGGTGACCGGCTCCTTTGGAGTGCTGGCTTTGAATCCTTTTTGGAGAGGAAAGATGTGGGTCCCTTTTTTTCCTGCAAGTGTTCAAGAGGAATGTCTTATAAAGTATTAGCATCTGTTACTCTGAAGGTGTTCGGCCCACATTTTGAACTTGGAATGGGAGAAGAAAAAGGGAGACATCAAGCTATTTGTGAAAGATACTTTTTCACCCTCTGATCACTCTGCCTTTCCTCCCCCCCACCAATTCCTTGTTTCATGAGTTTCCTTCTACTTTGTTTGCTTATTTCATGTGCAAACTACCTCCTTGCCCTTGTGAACTTGTGATCGAAGTACTGCAGTGGACTTAATGTAAAACTAAATATGAATTCTTTTGAGAAGCTGTTGGTAGGAGGCTGTGGCCATAAACTTGATTGTGCCCATCCTCCATTCTTTGCATATATTTGGCATGGAAAAGCAGGAAAGTGAAGGTAAACTTAAGCTATGTATTCCTAGCCTGTTTGCTTCTGTAAACAAAAGCTTCATGTTTTTCTTAATTTTTTCCTGTCTGCAGCTTTTCGTATGTCTTGTCTTCCAGTCACAGATGCTGCTATTGCTCAGCTTTTGAATGGGATGTGCATAGAGAGTATTATAGCCCTTCCTCCATCCTTTAGCCACACTGAAGCCTGTAATACTTTGGGAGAAGTTGTGTGTACACTGAAGCACGTCCCTGTTGAATGGGACTTACACCCAGCACATGATGCTTCATGCAGTCCCTGCACTGCACAGTGACTCTTAGCCATTGCATTACCCCTACAGCATAATATAATGTATTTGATCTTTTCTGACATCTTTATTCACTCAAGAGGTGAAAGGGGAATAATCTACAATGTTTGTGTCTGCAAATTCTCCTAGATTCTGACAGACAACATTAGCAATCATATCAGGGAGGGCAAGACTTTTTATTTGGCCACCTTTAACTTCCAAAAGAATCTGGAAACTGCCCACGTGTACGTGAGCATCTCTTCTCAGCAGGAATTTTTCTTTTCTCTTTTCCCAAGCATCAATCTCATCTGTATTTCCATCTGAATTAAAGCCCCAAGACTAGGGTTTCTAAGGTAATTGGAATTTATGACCTTTTTGACAATATCTACGAAGAGATTTATTTTCTGAATCCTATTTTCTTCAACTCCACTTGAGCAATTGGCAGGGAAAAAATGGAAATAGAAACAATTACTCCAGAGTGTGGAATCTTACTGACTTCTCTCTTTTCCTCTTTTTTTCTACATCTAGTTCATTGCTGTGCCAGGATGAATGGTTTGTTGTTAAAGCGCTGGAGTGGGATGCAAGTTGAAATTTCCAGATATGTCAAAGACTTCCTCTATGACAAAATTTAATAGTTCTGTGATCTCTGCATGTACTGTAGGCACAAAAGGTATCTAAAAATATGACCTTCTTTCACATATTTTTTTGTCTGTTTGGAAAATCATAAAACAGACTCTGGATATTTGAAACGCCTTCACTTTGTTTCTTTGAAAAAAATGCCTCCTGTTTGTGTTGAAGTGATACAGGTTAACACTTGAACAAGAAAAAAAGATAAGCATTTGGTGTACTAATTTCAGGAGCAACTGTTTTCAGTAGCCTGGAACCCTTCTGCAGTATATTGACATTTTAATTTGCACAGAGTAGCAGCTGCCCTTAATGATAAAGAAAAGCGACTGCTCTGCTCTGCTCCGTGATGATTTGACATGGCAGCAGTAGTCTTGTGGAATGTGACAAGACAGCTTGAAATAATGATATGTAGATACAATGCCACAGACATGTCACGAAATAACATAAATTACTAAAAATTATAGGAAGAGAAAGCACCTTCACAGCAAAACTATTGAGACAAAAAGTTGTCACTTATCACATCTGAGGTTTAGAGGAATATGCCACTTTATGTGATTCCTACTATAAACAGCTTAGTTTAAATGGTCTTTTATATTTGGACTTTTTAAAATCAACACAGCCATCAGTAGACTTTAACTTGTCTCATACAAAAGTAAGATGGTTTTCTAGCATCTGCAGTGCTTTTTACTATAAACTCTTTCTGACTATGGACATGTGTGTGACCACGCTCAAGAGGCCATGAAGGCTATGCCCACATTAACAAGTAATACATCTCGACAAGAACACATCCATAGAGCAAAATGGTGCTGAAGGTCCAGCAACCACACTACACACATTTTTGAGGTTTTTACTTCAGGTAGCTGTAGTCTGACTGGTCTGCTGCCCACCCGTTGCTGGAGGGCAGTAGGTGATCTCCTGGAGTGCATCTTCCAGTCTAATTTTATCCTGAATTAAGATTGGGTGCTCCAAGCATAGGCTGTGATGGAAACCAAAGCCCAGTGAGTGGAGACAACCAGGAAAGTGTCTTCAAAAGCACACGGTTGATTCACAGTGAGGCACTAATACACACATGTCCAAAGACATCTGGGCTCTCTGAGTGCTTCCAAAAGGTGAAAAAAATTGTTTATTCAAACAAGCAGATTAATCCTGCTGGAGTTAAGAGAATTATCATTGTGCTGATTAGAATTGGATCAGTGGATGATCCTTTTATCCAGGAGCTTCCTTCATCCAATTGGGCTGGTTCAAAGAAAATGGAAATTGTTTCTGAACCATCTCTGATGTTGGGTAATGGAAAAGCCAAAGCCTGACCTCTTTGAATCATTCCTGTTACAAATAATGTCAACATGGCCACTTAGACACTGTGCTAGACAAATCTTTATGCCAATATCTACTCTGAACTTCCTTCCCCCCTTACTGCTCTCTTCAGCCTTCTCTTTCTCTAAGAGAAGAGACTGTGCCTCATTCTTCTACGAAAGCTTCTGCTGAACAAAAGCACTTGACTCTGAAAGTCATACTCTGACATCAAACCCTTAGACCTTTCAAAGCATCGCTCAGGGTTTTAGATGTGAGGCTCCTATTGAATTTAATTGGAGCTGTGCAGCTGCACCAAAGCTTTCAAGATGCACACCCTGAAATATTCATGTTGCCTTCCCTCTTTCCTTTCTTTCAGCCACATTTGTTAAAGTTTAAAGGAAGTGGCTTCCAGTTCTTGTAGGTGCAAATCTGTGCTTGCATAGTCTATGAAGACATTAGCATTTAGACATTGAACACCCTTGATTTGTATGCACCAGTCACTTGGTAAACAGCTGAAGTGGTTGCATATATGCTGTCAGTTAATTCTGGCTGCAAAAATGGATTCAATTTTTTAAAAGCCAAGCCCTATCAGATATCTGCTCTTCTGTTACTTGCACATAAAATTATTTCAATTCTAGCGTTTTAAAATCCCCCCTGTCCAGGCAGAAGTTTTCTGTGTTTGGTTGGTTTGCTCTCAGTTCGCAGGATCCCAAGGTTGTCCAAGGTTGCTTTCATTTCTGAAGGAGAGCATGACATAAGACAGAGGTAGGGTAGTAAAATATGGACGTATTCTCTCAGTTTGTGTAGCACCCTTAAACAGAAGGTCTGGGGGCAGGGCTTGGCTTTCTGAGATGGGTTTGTTCTGTGTCTGAGAGAAAGGGTATGTGAGTGTTAGGCATAAGGGCACTACAATGTAATAAGGATCATATATCATAATAACAATGATACCACTCATTTTAGAGCCACACATGTAGTGGGTATGTATCCCAGAAGAATCTCATCTTCAGAAATTATTTCAGAAATAATTATACTCTGTTCTTCTTTCTTAAATATAGACCCTTCAGAATTAGCCATCATCTTATTTTCAAGCTTTTCCATCTCTGAAGGCTGCTTAACATGGAAGAGTTCCTAAATGGTCGACTGCACTGCAAAACAAGTCTGCTAAAAATGCTGTCTGCTAAAAGACGTGGGAGTGCTTCTGTTTATAGGGAAAAGCCCAGCAGAAAATAGCAGGGATGCAGCTTTCTACTCTCTACCTCTCTGCTGATGTGCTGTGTAGCCTTGATTCAGTAATCTGTTGTCATCCCAGTCTCTGTCCATCAGTAAAATGGGTATAAGGGTAAAAGTAAGAAAAAAGAAGGGCAACCTGTGGCGAAAGCTGACCTTTTCATGGCACTCACCGTTTATAGAGTTGCCGATACTACAAGCACAGGAGTTCCTATGCTTCATAGCTTCATTGCATCTCCTGCTTCTTTGCTGTACTGAATTAACTGACCACATACATAGCCCTAATCTATCACAAACATGGAGTAAAATGCGTTATCTTAAAACACCATGAAGGCAAGCTGGCTGATAAGCAGAAAATCGGAAAGATCTGATTACTCATTTGTTTGTAATTGTGGGTCCACACCCACAATTAATGTTTCTGGGCTGATCTGAGGCTTTCAGAAGCAAAGGATGTTAGAAGAACTTCTTGTACTTTAGTTTGTTTTTGTCAGGCTTTGTAAAATCTCTTCCATGAACCGACTTCAGAAATACTGTTCTATCTTTCAGCCTGGGAAAGATTTGCCTCATCAGCAAGGTGCTGTTATTTTAGCTGCATACCTTTCTAATTGAATTGAGAATATAACAGAATCATCACTAGCAACACTGCAAACCTTCCCGGTTTGCTTTGGATAATTTTGTCTCACTGCTGCAGGGTTTTCTGCATACTGTTGGGAATACCCAGGGAAAAATGCAAATTGTGACATAGAATTATTTAGCTCTCTGCAACAGCCGACAAGATCTAAGTACGTTCTCTGTGTCTGTCTCTGACTGCTTCAGATTTCACTTGTCATGTGTTTAGATTGGCAATTGTTTTGTATAGATAGACCTATAGTGTTAATATCCTGCTTTGATGATATTACTCCTTAGGAATATTAATGACTGACTTCTGTATGTGGCATCTTTAAAATGTTCCCTGCTGGTGCTTCTTTTTTATTTTTATTTTTTTTTTAAATGGTGAAAGAGCACTGCTGAAGGCCCCTTAGGTAAATAGTGTTTAAAGTAGCCCATGCATTTTAATTAGCAATGAAATACACAGATAAGGATGAAAGATTTGTTTTCCTTAGGCAACTCATGAGAACATCAGGCCCACAGGTAGCTTAGTTTAACTCCAGAGAGATTACATTTATATCTCCTCATCTAAATCTTAGAAATTCTCATACAAGCAGTACAAATTAAGGCAAGATAAAGGTGTCTTCTCTGCTGGAGGTTTAAGGTCTTTTTTGCTGCACATTATTAAGGTGTCCTATACAGGATGGGAAGAAAAAGCAAAACTAGAAAAAGAAAACTGTAGCATAATCTGTATATCACACTGTGTATTTTTACAGGCATAAGAAAAACATGGGTTATTTTAACTAATGATTGGTTGTAGAGATGTGTTGGTTGTGTTTCCTGGTCATGAACCAGTGGATCCATGAAGCATATTTACATGCTTTAATTATTAAAAATTAGTTTTCTCTGTTAGCAGGCTTCTGGTAGAAGATGCACCTCTGGTACTCACCTTTGGTCTATAGCCACAGGCTAGTCATTTAACTTTTTGAGGGTTTTGGTTTTTTTTTAAACTTGATTATTTTTTAATTCTTTTGAGAGGTTAAATATCTAGCCTGCGGCTACACAGCATATATAAAATGCTCCTGTGGTACACAGAAGGTATTTCTTGAGGCAGGAGGTTAGCAATGACCTGTAGAGACAGGAATTTTTCTGGAGCCTCCATCATCAGTCTGGTCACTTGAGCTCTAAGCAAGGGTTACCATTTGCTTCTTGGGAGGAGTAACTTAGAGACTGGAAGGAGATAAGGCCATGCATGCAAAGGTCTTAGAAGAGATGTTTTGCTGTGAATTACTTTCCTAGCTGCTGTAGTGTTGTTTCTCTCTGAAAGGGTATGGATATTGCTGTGTTTAGAGATAAAGAATGTTTGGTGTTGCTGGAGAACATCAGGAGGACAAGGAAGGCGCTGCACGTGCAGAGCTCCTCATAGGGCCACAGCTCATTTCCATACCATTTTCTAGTTTTCTGTCGAGGTCATTAGCTCAGGAACAAGGAAATCTGCATGACCTAGCTGAGATCAAACGGAAGGGACATAAACTGACTGAAAGCACCAGAGTGCCTCCTGGTTCCCAGTGAGAAGGCTGAGCCACAGATGCTGCTGCCACCTCTTCCTTCTGTCTTTCAGAAGACGCTGGACTTTGTCATGCCAAAACAGAGTGAATGACTGAAAGATAATGGTGAGATTTTTCTAAATGCCTGCCCGAGACCATTGTCAGCACATCTCAGATAAAAATATCCGTTAGGTTGGAGATAAAGAAACCCATCATACCTTGCAGTGTTCGTTGTCTAGGGGTTGGTCTTCAAAGGTGTCTGGTCCTGTGCTGTAAAAGACAGCATATAGACCCAGCACCACCCATCATGTTTTGCTTCAAGAGGAGGCTGAATATGCCACAGAACTTGATGGAGATCCTGTGATACCAGAATAAACTTGTGTAGAGTTATTGTGCATTATTCAATGAAGCAAAGCATTTCTAAAAAGCGTCGTCTCCAAGTGCATGCAAGATTGATTTGATTTCCAGACCTAAGACAGATTCTTTAGTATTACTAAGCCCAAGACCCAAATGGGAAAGGGACGGTGTCTGCTCTCCAGGTTGTGCACTGATCTAGGTAGCCTCTGGGCTGCCTTAATTAGTGTCTTCCCTGCTTTGGGATATTCAGAGCAAGAAGGGCAGGCTGGCAGCCAAAAGCATTAAGTCTATGCCAGACCAGGATCCCACATGGTGGTGGGGTCTGTAGCTTTGCCTCCCAGACCCCTTGCTGTGCTGATGCCATCCAAATGGGGAAGCCCAGAGCTGAGAAATGTGAGCCTTTGCATGAAAGGCTCGGAAAAACCTGTGCCAGGACCATAACCATCACCATGTGCAATTATGGCACACACACAGGTAGATTTGTTACAGAGCGTAAGGTGGAAGAGCCTTCCACTTCCTAAGCAGAAGCCTTTTTATAGAAGCCTCTACCATTTACTGGCCATGTTCTGTGGTCTTTTGAGACATAAGTCAGGGCTGTCTCCAACCTAATTACCAGTGTAAAAGACAATTTATCACTTACCAAAATTTTGATTGCTTTTTCAGCCTCGCATGGCCTCTTGGTTGGTAAATGGAATTTTGTACAAGACTGGCATTTTTTTAAGGGAAAGTTGTTTTTTTTGTTTGGTTGGGGTTTTTTCCTTTTTTTTTTTTTTTTTTAAAGAAAAGAAATAAAGAAGCCAAAAATTCAACTACCAATTCTTTGTTTAAATGTCTGATGTTTTTGTTTTTTTTTTTTGTAACATAAGCTTATAGTAGTTCTCAGTTAGAAATCAGGAACAATAAAATCTCATTTAAGAAGTCTATCTTTGGATTCATATGTTTTAAAAATATTGCCTGTGAGAATGAAGATGTAGCTTCCCATAGCCTAAAATACAGGAGTCAGCAGGAGAAATAGCTTACTTGAAAAAAATCTGAGGCATAATTATTAATTAATGTACAAAAAAAGATTTTGTGTGCAAAAATCTCTGGCTTTTTCTCATTTTTATCACTGATTTCCTTCTCTTCTGGACTTTAGATGCAACTCTGAACAAGCCACCTTATGTTATATTTTTCCAGATCAAATAATCAGAAGAAAACAGGTCATATGTTTTGATGGATACCACATAAAAGGAAATGTTTAGACTGTTATAGCCATACTCAAATTTGATTATAGGGAATTAAGTTTCTTCAAAGCAAATGGCTTTCTTTTACTTCTCAGTATTTCTCATGCAATTAGCAAGTTGGTTATATTAACTCAGTTGATAGACGATATTACCGATCTTATCAACTTTCACTTGTGTATACAGGGTTTTATTAATTTCTTGTTTGCTTATGAACTTCTTTGTCAACAATAAAATTGGTGGGTAAATGTGGAACATATGTGTCATGGTAATGCGTTGTTTGCTTTGCTTATCAGTAAATAACAAACTTTTGGCAAATAAATAAGAGCAACAAGGGAGCAGGTGGGTCTTAGGGGTTTCTTTTGCCACTGTTGGCACTTTGTCATGTTGCTAAGTTACAGTAGCTTCTGGCTTCTACTTTAGGGAGTAGAAGTTATTTTTAAATGTATAATGAGCACAGTACCAGGGAGTCCCAAAGCTGTTCTGGAAGTGGCTGTAATACAGGGGGGATTGTAAATGCGGTCTGGAGAATGATGCTGCAAAACACTGGTCTGATATATTCCTACCGTTGCATTACAAAGGCATGCACATTATTTTTTTTTATAAAATCCCTTAAGAATAGCAAATAGCAATAATTAACAGCTGGATTGGATGGCACCTGCCTGTGACTCGCAGAGTATAGGCTGAGCATGGTTGTTTTTCTGAGAATGTAGGAATGATAATGACTAGAAGTAAAAACTTCCAAATTAACCTCCCTGAAGAAAATATTCCCAGAATAGATTATATTTCCTTACCAAGAACTTAGTTCTTTGTATCACTAGTCAAAAGTTTTTATTCCTCATATTGCAACAGTAATTTCATTATTACCACTATGGAGATAACAAGCAGTAACACCCACTTTCCTAAGTAGGAATTTTGAACTTGCTGCAAAGTCACCCAGCATGTTCCTCACTATTCCTTCTCCTGAGGCACCAGAAGGGAAACGGAGTGGTATTACTTAGGGTTCAGTTGCTCTGGTGGCATTACAAAGGCTGAACTGAACTGAACTGAAAAATGGGATCAGCCTTCATACTGGAATTAGAAAATACATACAGATTTTTATTGATATTCCAGTTGGTGAGAGGAAAACATCATGTTCCTGCTGGTTGGAAGTTGCACTCTACCATCTGTTGCTGGGCAATGTAAGCCCTTTGAAAGGGCTGGAGTTCAGCTGCACTTGGCTTCAGGCTTAACCTACCTCTCTAGTGGAGGAGAGGAGTCCAGGGGGTCAGATGGTGGAACCATATGACTCTAAGCTGCTGGGAGACATTGGAGGGTGGCCTGAGTCCAGGGAGATGATCACAGGGTAGCTTACTGCGGAAAATTGCTAGGTAATGTGCAGCAAGTTGTCTAAGTGCTGTGAAATTGTACAGGGCAGTGAGAAGGGAAAGGATGCCCTGTAGCAGGAGATTGAAACCCAGAGAGAGATGAAGGAAACCAGTGAGTCTACAGAAAAAAGGTGGGATTTCCTGGCCTTTAGCTGAGCTTCTGGTTTATATCAGTTAACAGTTTCCAAGTGTGGAGATTAACTCAACATATTACTTGCCAGAGAGGCAGTCTTGGTAGATCCCACTGCAGCAGGAAGTGAAACCTTCATAGTGTGTTCTCTAGTCTGAGTTCTTCTACCTGAAGTTACTCTTTCACCCAATCTTTCCTCCTTTTTTGTTGAAATGGGTCCTGGATGAAGGGTTTGGGTTTTTTTTTTTTAAGAGTTCATAGAATTGTCTCAGCTTTGCTTCTGATTAATTCTGTAGGTGTTCTATTCCTGTTAAAGATATTTCCATTGGGGTGTAGGGAATATTCTTGTCCGTGCAAGGGAAATGCTCTTCTCTGCTCATTGGGAAGCTGATAAAAGACTGCCACTGTTTTTTTCTGGATACCTCAATTTTCTCTTAGGCTGAGTTATCTAAATTCTGGATTCTTATATGTAAGAGAACGAAGTATGTGAAACCTCAGAGACCCAGCTGGGGAGAAGCAGCAAGCCCCAGGACACTTATCTAAGGGAAAAAACAGAATAGCTGAAAGGATGACACTACTACTAAGCATTTCTTTTGGAGATGGTTACAGGTATAGACTGACTCGCACACAGACTACCTGAGGCACTTCTCCCTTCGTGCCCCCAGGAGCCCACTGGGATGTCTGATTCATCCCTGCAGGCTTAGACAGAACCATCAGGCTCTGAAAAATGGACTTCAGGGGGATTTCCCTCATTGTCTCAGCATGGTGCTCTTTTCTTTTTTTTCTCTCTTTCCATATTGCAGAGAGAAGTTCTTGTACCTCCCATAGGACTGATCATGGAGGTTTGTTACATGTAAGCCACAGCTCCATATTCTCAGCAATTCAAGAGCAGACCAGCTTAGAGCTTCTACCATCTGTCACTTGTCACCAGCGCTGTTCCTCCAGGTAAAGCTGCAGTGGGACAGTGCTGCAAAGTGGCTCCAGCAGCCAGCTGTAAAGCTGTGAGTGAGGAAGCAACACAGAAGGATGATTATTCACTGGTTTTCACAATAAGGGAATTAGGGAGCTTCTGAATCTTGCAGTAGGTTAAAAGCTCAGAAGAAGCATTATTTGCAGGTAGTGCATGGCTGAACTGCAGAGTTTGTTACCATGTGATTTGGTGGGAATAAAAAATTTGGATGACTTCCAAAAGCCATTGGGAAACATTACAGAATGAAAATGCACTGACTGGTAAGCACAGGGATGCAGAAATTTCTGAGACTGGTAACTCATCCTAGTTCCTCACCATGGAAGGATCATTTTAGACCTTTTCTCTACACGCCCGCAGCTGAAGACTGACAGGTACTGCATTAGACTTCAAGCGCACATCAACCCGTATGACAGCTCCCATGTTTCTTATGCTGGCTTTAAAGCATTAAGCTATGTGGATGGAGATGATTTTGGACTCCTTTTGATATTTGGTCTCAGGCCAAAAAATGAAGAAAGAAAGGCAAGTATATGCACATAGGATTTATTACCATCATTTGCTATGGAACAGTCTAGCAAACAATTTAATTCAGCATTCAGTTTGTAAAATAACATCTGTATGACCATGCAGTCTCTATATTGAAAGATTTTATAACTGAAGTAGTCAGATATGGTGGTGAGGATAGCCACAAAGGTATTGTGGTAGTCCCATAAACAGATGGGTAGCTGGTCCTGCTTATCTTATCAGACCAGAGCCACTATTAGCATGGTTCACAGGCTTCTTCGAGCAGTAGCAGTTCATAGAGATGCTTGGCTTCTCACAGATCCAAAGTAAAACATATTAGCCTTGACCTAAAGAACAAGGTTAAGATAAACACATCATCTTCATCTTTATTGTGAGCTAAGAGCATGCATATGAGCAATTACTGCAGATCAACCAATGTGTGGTAACTCATTACACTGCAATAGCTTGATCATACTTCTGAGCCCTTGGGCTTCTCAGTTTACTGCAAGGATCTTCGTTTACTGCTGAGGTTATACCTCTTCTTTGTTTTTCAGTGAGCAATTACACTTTTACACTTACACTGGCGTTTTATGCTCTTCTCTCCTTTTACCTGTAATTCCTTTGACATTTGTCTGAGACACACCTCAAAACCCAGTGTCAAGACATAGAAACTAGTAGACATTGTTGTTCTTGACCTTTTTTGGAACCTCACAAGGAACAGCCCTGGAGCTGTTTCCTCTGAAGTACACTGGCCAATTTATATCTGTGACAGATGCCTGGGAGGTGCCAAGACACAGGTTTCCTACCTTGGGAAGGAGCAAAGGTCTGCGATCATTCAGCCCTATGGAGGGTTAATTATTGTTTTGCTTAAAAAAGCATTCGGCTGCCCTTAGGTATAGGAATTTATTTAAGCCTTATCTGCATAATTATCATGTTTATTGCTCAACACAGCTGGATGGATATGAAGAGTATGCAGGTTTTGATACATACTTTATGTCAGAACTATTACAAGGGAAAACAATCATCTCTTATAGCCTCTGCAAAGAGGCTGGCAGTAATAGTTAGTTTTCTAACTTTAGAAACAAATCCTAGGACCAAATTTATTGGGCTTATTTACATATTTTTGATGCTAAAGCTTTTCCTCCCTTTATGGGAGTGTGTGCTGTGGTGATGAACAGCCAGGATTTTGAAGGGTGATTGGTGACCCGAGGTGCTTGGCTTAATAGACTCAAATTGCAGAGAGGAGGGAACTGCATCCCATGAAAGTCATTCACCTCATTCAGGGACTCCTGCCAGGCACCCAAAACCACCATTTGTCTTCAGAAATCTTAGCCACTTCTAACACCAATGTTATTGAGTTATTTAACATAGGAATTCTGGAGTAGCCAGAAAAACGTAGAGAACATTTTAATCTATGATTTTTAATTTTATGTATTTATTTAAAAAAAAAAATCTTGCCAGAACACCATTGCTCTATTTGAAAGCATAGCGTGTTGTATGCTTTATAGGTAAACTTTATGAGACTCTGGTGGATATTTCCGTATGTGTAATAGGGTGCAAGCATCTAAATGGTTCAACTTTGACTCATTCATTAGAGTGTGCTTACTATTTCAAACTCATATTATTGCATGAGGCAGCATACTGCAGGCTGAGGCCTTCCTGGTCCAGCCTGCAGAAGTCTTGCAAATACCTGCATCGCACAACCCTGGGGCAGCAGGTGGCTCACACGCTGGTGTGACTGCCAGCGATCTGGAATAACACCTGAAAATGAGTATGAGATGCACACAAGTGCAAGAAAGCACAGGGCAAGGATCTCTACTGTACCTTCTAACACTAAAAACCTCTTTTTTTGTCCAAAGTGGAAGAGGGCTGTTATACTGGAAAAATGAACATTTAGCATCATTCTGACAAAGCTGATATTATCACCAGATAATGTCTGATCGCAGAAACTGGATTATGGAATAAGAATACAAAAGACCTAAAAAAGTAACATTTCACTTACTATCACCTTCATCAGTGATGTGAGAGCTATTTAATTTAAAAACCTGATTGTGTGTGGTAGGAGTAGTCTGTTGGAGTGCTAGCTACTTCTATTTTCTGTATGTTTGTTATACAAATGAACTTCTAGTTGTGGTTGGCAAGATGATGAACATGGTGAAGTGACAGGATGGAATTTCTGCATAAAAGCCCAAATAGTTAGAAAGGAGGGAGGTGAACACCCATCAGTTATGACTTCTATCCTTCGCTCCACTAATTTCTCCGTGTTCCATAGATGATAAATTACTTATCACTCCCTTTCATTGGGAGACACATGTTCCCATTCTAATGTCCTGCCCCTACTCCTCAGTTACCTTCTCTCTTTTGGTTTGATCAATATCTCTGGTCAGACAAATTGTTTTTGACTTGCTTGCTCTGAAGAAGACTGTGTATGTAACTTCTAACTGTATGAGCTGGTCTTAAAAGTTATGTTATTTCCACCCACAAACATTACCTGGCTCTCAGTTACAGCTTTGTCCATATAAAATAGGTGGTGTTATTATGGCCTGATGAGCGTGGTAGAAAATACCCATTGGACTAAAAAGCTGTTTAGCACGGGGTAGCTCCTGAAGCACTTATATTGTATATAAATCCCTTTGGCAGTGAAAAGACCTCCTGGGCCACAGCACAGAAACTTATTTGCCCTTTATCCTACAGGTTGTGAAATCTGGGAGAAGTATATAGAAAGTACTTGATTATCTCTCCAGAATGCTTTTCCAATGCAAAACCATTTCAGAACTGAGCAGTTCTTTAATCTCCTTTCCCATTTCTGATTTACAGTTCTGCAGATCAGCACAAAGTGTGAACAATTTGTTGCATGGGCCACGGGATCAGTATCAAAATCAGGAGTCTGAGCCTGGGTTGTGAACTTGGGCCCGTCTCAAGCTGAAGGATACCATACTCTCAAGTGAACTGAAAAGCTACGTGTGTTAGTTGCTCCTGGCCACTGCCAGGTGATTTCTCTGGGTTTGCACACGGGGAGCAGAGCATGATAGCCCTGCTGAGGGGTACCCTGTGTTCTCTGAAAAAGTGGTAGATCAGAGTTCTCACTAGTAGGCTATATATTTGGCATCAGATTTTAATAAGGTCTGCAAATATATAACTAAGCCTACCATTCAAAGATTTTTCTGAATCTTTTTTTCATGAACCTTTTTCAATCTTTTTTCTATTTTAACCCCAAATTCACTTGCTATTATGCTAATTCCAAAGTCTTGGGATGAGAAGTAGTTGAAATGTTTTCATTATTCTTAATAGACTGTCCATGGTATGAAGAGTAATGTTACATTCCCAATTAAGAGGCTTCACTCAGCATTTAACAGAATTATTGTCCCAGCTCATCTTGTTAAGTTACCATCACGGACAGTACTGTTGAGATGTTGATTAGCTTAGAGGGGTCTCCAGTTTATTAAAACACCTTCCTCTCTCTTCTGTGGCTACACTCTGTCATGTTTCCTCACCAGAACAAACCTTTCTACAGGTGATCAGCCCAACATATGGCCTCAAATTGGGAAACAGTGAGACTTGGCTGTTTCCCTTGCTGAGTAGTACCTTACTCCAAATGAGGTCTTATTGGAGCAAAAGTAACCCTGTGGAAAGAGGCAGAGGAACTGCTCCTTAGGTTGCTTTCTTTTCATTTCCTGATATGTAGCTTGCTGCAGGGTGAAATAGGGATTGTCTTGTGAAGAGCAGCCAGTGGCTGAGGCTCTATCTTAAAAGCCTTCCTTGTGAGGGGTGGTTGTTGAGTTGAGTGCCCTGGATGGGAGACTTTACGGAAGTGCCCTATTTGAACCTCTCATACTCTGGACCTTGATGCTAGGGGCTGGAATTCCTTGTGAGAAGGTGGTGGATTGGGTGAAAATAGGAAAAGTGTATTTGGTTTGGTCAAAGTAAAAGAGAAATATGAAAGATGGGAAGAATGAAGACCATAAAAATTTTATACAGAAGTTGAAGAGTCTGGTTTCTTGGGGACTATTGAAGGATAAACTTCTGAGACATTTAAGACATGCTCCTCACTAACTACATTCACAAGTAGATCTTCCTTCTTCCCTTTAAAGCCTAGCACTACAATCCTCTGACAACTTGCATTACATTCAGCAGGACCATACAGTATTACATCATGTCATGTTTTTTTCCCCTACTGCCTGCTACTAACAGGAGGTGACGTTACATGAGTGAGCTAATGTAGCTAAAGTAGCTGTGATGGTGTGGGCTGTCACCTGAACTGAAGTCAAGAGGGTGAAAAAGACTAAAGCAAAGAAAAAATATCCTGTTCTTTGGAAAGTGCACTAATTTTGCAAGTGATAGGATTCAAACTAGATGTTGATGAATTATTAGCAGAGATTTCAGCAGTTTTTCTGGGGGAGGGGGGAACTTATCATGATCTGTTTCTGGATTTTCAGGGTTTATTATCTCAATGTATTTGTCAATGGCTTATAGAATGTTCTTAAATATTCACTTTATTTGCTATTTTTGGCAATTAGTCACTGAAGGCATATGTTATAATTTCTGCACCTTGGTCAGCTAAAAATGAACAATAAATAAACATGGGATTTGGCGTTATTTTTGCTAATTGCAGGCTTCCTCTTAAGGAAATACTCATGACCTGTGGTGGTTGAGTCTAACAGAGAAAGGCCCTCAGGAAGAATTTGCTGATGTTGTTATCAAAAATGTCTTGAAATCTTGTGTTAATTCCAACAGCTTTTGGGCAGACAACAGCACTACAGGCTCTTTAGAGTAGCAATCTCTTAAGTTCTGCAGTCTCTCCCCATGCTATTTTTCACACAACTCCAGATGCAGCCAGCACCAAGCAGTGGGGGCTCTCTCTGATGCCAGAGTTTTATGCTCAGTCTCATTGATCTTAACTTGCACCTTTTTGTTGAGCACCAGGCCTCGCCCCAGAATAGTCAAGAGTCCAGTTAGTGGAGATGCTCATTTGACATTTGGGTCCAGGCTGCGGGTCTGCTTGATTCAGAACAGAGAAATGAATTCAAATATCCCCTTGGCTGAGCAGTGTGTCAGGTTACATCCCTCTGCTGGATCAAGGAATATTTATTTGTATCAAGTAAATAAAAAAATCCTGTTAGAAGAGAGAGATGTATTTTTGGTGAGGTGGTGTAAATGTCATATCGCATTTGAGTGGAGTTCTGATCTGAAGCAGTTTTTTATATATGGAAAACCAGCTTTTGGCCATTTTGGGGTGGTTGAATCTGTCTGATTTGACCACAGACTCTGTACTAGACATGGGAAACCTGTCTTACTTAAGGGCTTGTCTAAAGTGATATGTCTCCAGGAAATTTTGAATCAAAGTCTTTTAATAAAAAAAGCCCACTGTCCTTTTAAATAAAAATAAATTCCTTAGACCTTCCTTTATTCTGAATTCTTATTGCTTTTTGAGTTTTACTGCACTGTACCAATGAGGCACTCTTATGTGGAGAACACCTCTAATCTGAGACATCTCCCTACATGTAGGCTAGCATACTCCTGATAAAGAGCTTAGATAAGAACAACAAAATAGTTGTGAGTGCAAATAAATGTAATTACACAGAAAATTTAAGCTTGTACAGAGTGGCATCTGAGTAAAGAATGACTAAGTGGTGGGAAACAGTGAAGAAGGTCTTAGAAGTACCTACAAAATATGAGCTTCAAGGAGGAAAGAATTATTTACAGATAGAAAGTATAAGGGAGAGTAATGTAATGAAATAAAGGGAAACTTGGTTCAAGTATCAGACAAACTTCTGACAGTGAGATGTAGCGTGTTATGATATGGTTTCCCTGGGCAAATTGCAGTAGTTCAGTGTCTGGCATGTTTAAATCTAGACCAGATGAGACACTGAAAAACAAATAATAAAGAACAATCCTGTGGTGGCAAGAAGATGAACTGGAAGACCCAAGTGGTTGCTACCAATCCCAAGATCCCATGCTGTCACTCCACATATGTACAGCCCAGGAAAAGAGATATTTTTCTTTATTTGTGGAAAGTTAAGAGGTTTGACTATGCCATCTGTAGTAATCATGTATTGGCTGAAATGAAAGGAAAGGTGAGGATTCCAGGAAGATTAATTATGTTGTTATGGTGTTAAAAATCCAGTTATTTTCCTCAAAAATATTTTTAAAATTCTGTCTCAAAAAAGGAAAGCTTAAAATGAAGGAGTCCTGCATATCTGCTTGCCTCTTATGACTGAAAAAAAATTGATAAGCTGAAAGAAAAAATTAAAAAACAAACTGCATTGTGTCTGATGGATAATGAAGCCAGAGCCTGGGGATGTCTCATATGTCTGAAGCGCAACAGAATTTATATTTATAAAGTAGCAATGTGGCCAAAAACATGCTAAGCAATAATTGGATTTCCCATCAAATATCAGAAACTTTAAAAAAATATGAAACTTTTTTGGGAAAGAAATTAGAGTTAAGCTAGAAGACTCTGGGAGTGTATGTTACATTCCTTACACTTCAGGGTGAACACTCAGGTGCTTTTGTAAAGCAAATGCTTGATTTACCAGTAGACAAAAGAAGTATTTAATACTTCCACGGGTTTTTGAGTCAGTTATCTCCATGGAGATGCTGCTGAGTATCATCTCATCAGAGCAGGAGTCTCGCATCCCCAGCTCTGAGGTGGTACCTCGCAGCTGGCCTGAGCTCTGAGCTTAGAGGTCCAGAGTTGGGAGCAGCTGTGTATGTTGGCTGTGGTATCTGAAATACTTCAGTGAGGAAATGGAGAAAAACAAAGTGTAGTGGCCTGTCAGTCTTCTGGATGTCTGAATAAGTGATTTCTCAGGAAACTGCTAAGCAAAAGCTTAGCTGTTGTTTTTTTCCACCACCCCCTGCTGAAATAGGACTTGTTTGGCAGTATGGCTTATGGCATATGAGAAACTCAAGTGACTTTTCCAAGGTCGTGTTGAGTTTACAGTGTGGACAGGGTATAAACCTTGACCTTGAATCCTTCTGTTTCTGATTGGACTCTGATCTGGTGGCTGGGAGTTTGCTGAACCTGGAGGTCCACTGGTAAATAGCTCTTGATGCCTGGAGAGTGGTGCAGTGTGGCTCGCCCCATAGCTGGAGCCCAGCTGTTACAAGGAGCCCTGATCCTTCCACCCAGGGCTGTTACAGAGCTGCTGTTACTGTGGCATTGTCCTGGTATGGAGAGCTGCAGTATCTATTGCTCAATGCCGTGGTCAGGCACAGGCAGTGGCACTTGGTGCACTGAGGGGTGGCTGTGTCCCTGCTGTGACCTACAGCCCCTGCCCCTGCTCCAAATACCCTCGTGCCTCCTGGCCCCCTGCCCTGCCCTTTCTAACCCTCCCTGTCACCTAATAAAATCTATAGAAGGCATTAAAACTTCCACTGAAGAGCTTTATGCTTCCTCTCCCTGCCAGCTGACAGCAGGTCTCAGCAACTGTGGTCCCTGCTGGGTCAGTCCTGCTTTCAGGATGATTAAAATGGACCAGGATATGCTTTTCCCACCCAGGGCAGAGGGGAGTTCATGTCGTCTCACTTGAAGAGAGCATCTCCAGCTCCGTTGAAGGTAGGGAAGGACTGAGAGAGGTTTGATGGAGCTCACATTTTCTGACTTTTCAGGAGCTTGCTGGTCCCAGCCTGCTTCTATGCCAATTAGAGAAGGCTGCCACTCTCATGGCTGACATGTAATTTCAGTCAAGGACATTTGAATCAATGTAGTATTTCATTGAATCTAAATGCTCTGACTTGGACTTATTTTAACCTTTGTATGACTGTAGAAGGCTGTTGGTTTGAAGAGATCACAGGGGGGTGTTAAAACTGTCCATGTGGGAGAGTTAATTTTATAAATATAAACCGTGCAGACAGTTTGCTAGGAAACTACGCAAATTATTTAGGAATAAATTGTGCTTGCAATATTAGGAGAGTGCTGCAGATTGATAAGCTGACTTTGGAAAGGTCAGTGGCCATGACTTAATTGCTCAAGGGCTCCCACTAATGATCTCTCCTGTGCGCCCAGTGCTGTGGTATGTGCACTGGCAGGGAGGGCCCCTGCGTGAACGGGGCTGGTGAGCGGCAGGAGCAGCATCTTTCAGGGGCAGATGTGCCTGTGCTGTTAGAACAAGTGATACCAGGTTCAGTTTTCAAACCTGGTCACCCAACAGCCCTCAAGTTGTCATCTGAATCTAAAAACTCCTCAAACAGCTCCTGTGCAGGTCCTGTGGAGCACAAGCCCAAGCTGTAAAGAAAACTCATTTGGAAACTCTCTTTGCCTTTTCTTTTTCCCTTCCTGTTTTACCTATTCCCCTGGTATTCCCTGACTGATTATATCGTCCTGATTTAGTCCCAGAGTAGTCATTTCACACCTGCTCTTGTCTCACTGGCCTTTTGTTATGTTTTGACTAAAAAAGTCAATTATGGACACAACTATTTGCATCACTGAAGAGACTTGTATGGCCCTCTAAATCTCCTGTGTGCACAATTCTTTTAATTAAATTTGCATCTTAGTTGCACGTTTCCCAGGACTTTGGCTGGTGGCACTAGTTTGAGACTGGTGGAGCTCCATTTTTCCAGAATTGTGAAGAGTTTTCTGCAAACAGGTATGATTCACGTTAAGCTATCAGTTTTGTGAGGTGATCATTAGGAATTGATAGGCTCTTTTGGAGGCTATACGACTCAGTAATTTTGGAAGTCGTGACTTGGCTGTTCCATATTGCTGACTTGCAATTTTGGTTTTTGCTGAGTGGTGAGTTTCGATTTTGCCAAGTTGTGACCTACAAAATTAGAGAGTTGTGCAGTCGCAACTTGATGAGAGCTGGAGATATCTGAGGTGCTTGGGTTTCTGAGAGACAGTGATAGTTTTTCTGTTGAAGCTCTTAAACTTGCTTCTCAGACAGGCCTTATCTTAATTGTTATGTTAACAGAAAATACATGGAACCACATATTCTTTCTTCTAAGTAGGTGAGTAACTGTCCCAACCTTCTAAGGAGAGTAGCTCTCTCTGGAGATCTCTGTCCTTGTCTGCTAATGAGAAAGCAATACCTGCATTAATTTCAAGGGATGCTGGATTGGACTTCATAGGAATCTTCTGTATTTTGTATACTTTTGGCCTGACCTGTTCTTTTGTAGGTAGCAATCTAAATTCAGGCCATTTAATTCACATTGAATAGTAGTGTTCAGGCCTTCTGACAAGCCATAGATACTGCAAACAAATCTTTAACATTGCTCCAGAATTCCCCTTGAACAGATCCATTTTAAGAGCACAGGTGGATGGGGAGCATCCAGGGCTAAAGAGCACTGAGGTGCACAAGTGGTCCTGATGTCAGCCAAATGAACTGGATCATCCAATTATTTTCAATTACAATTCCAATCCTTTCCTTAATGTTTTCCTATGCTGATATCTGTGTTGGTAATGTAGCCGACTCTGGCTTTATGATTCCCCTTGTTGCAACGTGCTGTGCTTAATTACTTTGCCTCTGCAACAAACAGACATTTTGAACAATTAAACAATAATATGGAAGCAGGAAAGGAAAATAGCTCAAGATACTTTCATTTTAATTATGCTGTTAATGTACCCCATGGTTTTGAATCAATGCTGGAATAATGTTCTTTTGATAGTCTTCAATAACTTTAAACAAGATCTAATAAATTTGTATTTTTATGTGAAGTTTAGAAGGAAAAATCCCTTGTTGTGGATTTTATTTTCAATTGAAAATCACAGCTCCCATGATTTGTACACTTGTGTTCTAATTGGGTGTCCACCACCACTGAAAAATCACTTAAACACCTTAATTACTATACTGGAAGTGATTACACTTCAATCACGTTTAGTACTTTCCTGAGTTGCTGCCCTGTTACAAAAACAGCTCTCTTGCATTTTAAAAATTGGTGAAATGTGAATACTTATATTTAGGGCTTTTTTTTCCCTATACACAATCACAAATTTCTGTGCATTATTTTTTTAAAGCTAATAAGCTGACAGTAAGGCAGAGCAGATGCTTCGCAAGTAGGAAGGAAGACTGGTGTCATAAAGTGAATGCCCAGCTGCTTTGTCCTTTAAAATTAAATGAAGAAAATTTGGAAGGGGTGCTACTGAGCCACGCTGACACTTAACACACAACCTTGCTGTATTGTGCTGCACAGCCACAAGTGCATATTTAGTTCCTTAAATCTTCTTCACCAATGTCACAATAATAAAACAAGCAGCACTAAAACACCCAGTTTTCTGAGGTGATATGGGAAGCAAACAGATTAATTTCTTTATTAATACAATTTATATGGAATTACCATAATTTTAAAACTGTGACTTTTGACAGCTCTCCTGTTATAAAAAAAGTATCTAAGGCACATGGAAAGCCTGTGAGCTGCTCTTGTAGTCTTAAATAAATAAATAAAGCAAGCAAAATATAAACAGGGCATTTTAAAGCTCAGAGGATGTGATAAGAAAGCAGTTTCCATTATTGCAAAATGTTTAGTGTATTTAAGGAGATACCGGAGAGTGCCATGCTTAGTTTCTAATGAACCCAGGAAGGGTCATGCCGGGATACCGCTAAACGAAGGTTCGTTTCACACATCATACGCTCCCAGTCTTTGCAGGAAATATCTGGATGTCTCTAGTGTTTGACTGTCCAAATTCAGCTTTGCAAGATTCAGCATCTCTTGTCTCTGCCTATATAACTGAGGGCGGAAACTGTCTTCAAAAGCCTTAGCTCGTGATAAGCACTCTCAGGAATATTTGGTTTGGTAAGGGTTTTGTACTGGTAAATCTGGTTCTGAAAGCTCCAATTTAAATTTGCACAGCGGCATAGGAAAGGAAGGTCTGAATAAGCTCCCAATGCCTACGGGATGGCAATATGGTTGGCCAGGTTTGTGCTTACGCGCAGCATCCCCGCCAAGCCCTTTGGGTGTTATCTGCTGGCTGGTTACGCAGGCGGGATCGTGGTCTGTATGAGCAACATATCAGTTTGCCTAAGGAGCCAGAAAAATTACCTTCAGTGGGTTCAAATTATTACAAAATGGGTATGCCTTTAAAAGAAAAAGAAAAAATTATTTTCTTATTGGGTCATTAGTACTCTGAAATTCCTGTCTTTAGCTGCATTTCTTAATGAAGTTTAGCCTGTGATGCCTATTAAAGTAGGTCAGTTCTCTGGTTACTGTTTTAGACTGCATAAGTTTTTACAATTTATTGGAAAAAGAGTTTCAGCAGAGGATTTATGAATGGACAACCAATTTTAGAGCATGTGTGTATAAGCATGTGCAGGATGCATGCTCAATCTGAGATTTTTAAAGAGCAAGTGAATGATCCATACCAGCCCTTGAAAAGGGGTCTCATGCAAGCCTGTGACATTGGCTATCAAATAAAGATGGCTTCAAAGTTATTACTCACTGCTGAAAACCTTGGCTATGTACACTGAAGCACTCACTGTGCTGGATCAGGCTAAACCAACGTGATTGTTGCTGCTCAACATTGTGGTTTGTCCTGAATTCTCCAAAACTGAGTGTAACAATACTACTACTTAGATGCGTATAGCTTGTCAAATGATTTGACAAACATTAATATATTATGCTAACCTTTGTACCACTTGGTATATAGCTGAACATGGATCCCAGATATTCAGGCGATAGTGTTCATGCTGTAATTTCTAGACTGACTTCTCAATAATTCATTTTGCCCATAAGGTCCCTTGAGCAAAAGTTTTGGAAGAAAAACCAGAGATGATCTTGATTTGCAGCGATCAGGTAGACAAGTGCCTCTACTTTGCAGACTGAAAGCTCTTTTCTGCTAAGCAGCAGATATAGCTGTCAGTGGGGAAAATTATTTGATATCGCCTGAGTTTCTCAACCACAGCATAAGTGAAGTGCTTCCTGTAGTATGGAGCATTTATGGATAATATTTGTAGAGTAATTGCCATGCAATCACTGCTTCACTGCCAAAGATTTCAGTCAGTTGTTATGAATCTTGCAGTAAAAATCATATTGGGGACAGTGCAATGAAAACATCACAAGCGTTTGGGAAAATGATGTCAGGTCAGTTGGTTTGATTTGACTTGATGTGGGTATTCAATATGCTGCACTGCCTGGTGTTGAGAGCATTTTCATTTCAAATTTGAAAAGTGGGAAGCCTCTCAGATGAAAAATTAGTGGGAAGCTGGAATTCAATTACCGATATTCACGATATCTAGGAAGAAACAAGAACCTGTTGTCCTTTGGGTGACTCCATGAGTTGTGCTCTTTCGGAAAAGGGACAAGAAATCCAGGTCTAAAATAATGGTAACTTTTTTCTTGCTACGTAGCATATTTTTGATAAGTATTCTTATCCTTTTTTTGAAAGATGCAGCCTTTTCTTTTCATTTGTGGAAATTAGATTCCTGATGGCAAATCGAACTGAACTTTTCTTTGACTTTTTTTTCTAACAGTAGAAAAGTCTTGTATCTAATCTAAATCCAATGTCTAATATCTTTGATTTTTTTTTTATCTAATATTAAATAGTGGCCAATTGTATTTAATTTTAATTCTGAGAGTTCATTGCTTTCTTCTGCTTAATGATAAATATTTACTCTTTGCTATGGAAGATCAGTGATCCTTCCCTGCGGGATATCCCTTCATCATAATTTTTAGCATGTGTAATATAACTTTTTTGATGACTTTCACTTGAAAGCAGTGGGAAAAGGGATTTAATATCAGCTTCTTTTATGACTTTTAGAAAGTTGAGCCGGGGTGTGGTTTCCCTGTTGTTCTGCAAGCTGTGCACTTTCCCGAGTCTCTTGTGCTGAGTCACCAAAAGCAGGATCTCATCATGTAGCTTTTGCTGTCTACATTACCGAGCTACATGGTAGTCACTGTTTTACTCCCTAAACTGAGCTGTCAGAGTAGCAAGCTGATTGTTTCTCATTAAGGTTCTGCAAAATGCTCAGCTATGTTTGGAGGAATTTGCTGTAAGGTGGCTGCAACTTTCCATGACCTTTAATTTAATTTATTTGTTTTCCTTCCACTAAGGTTCTCAAAGTCAGCAAAAGAAATATTCTTACCGGGCTGATTAACCTGAGGAAGTGTCTCACTTAAACAAGGGTGTAAGATAGGTGAGGGACGACTTCAGCAGAAGGAATTCAGTGGAGATAAAGCAGCTGTGCGGTAAAGGCTGGCTGGTGTGAAATGAATTTTAATGGAAATGAGCATTTTGGTACAGATTCTATGGCAAGACGTCTCCTTTGCCACATTAACACATTCGGTGCCTCCCCCCAAGCTCTGCGCAGAGCAGCCAAGGCTGAAGTGATCAAGTGGTTTTCTCTCGTGCTTGACAAATTTCCAGGGCCTCCCTTCTCAAAGAGACCCATTGGAGGGTCTTGCTCCCCAATGACTTGGAAATGTTCTTATTGTTAATAATTTCTTCATAAATGTTGTTTCTGAAGCCTTATAATCTAGTCTCCAACCTAGCCCAGAACTAGAAAGATCAGTTTTTGTATTTGTGGTGATAGCTCTGCTGTAAGCTGGTATTGTTCCCATAACCTTAGTAGAATTCCAGTGGGGCTTTGTGCATTGTATTTGGGGGGCCTGTTTGATTCTTCCCTTCACTGATCTGCTTTTCTTATCAATATTTGCCACGCTCCAGCAATGTCGTATTCGTTCTTTCTGCAGAACACCAAATTCTGTTCTGAAATTTCTGTATTTTATGCTCTACTGAGGCAAGGAATGGATTTCCTCTTTTTGTATAGCAGGGATCTATATAAATATGCTCTCCCTGGCACTTGGAGGAATCTAATAGCTTAAGCACTTCATTAGCAGAGTACAAGAGTTGCTGCTGTTTCCTGTTGGCAGAAGGTGAGCTAGAATAAATATTAAGCATTTGTTTCACCCTTTGCTTTTGGTGCATCCACAGAAACAAGCCCATATTCAGCTTTTTCTAGTGTTGTGCTGGAAAGGTTGGCATTTTTATTTAAAACAGGAATGTAGTTTTGCATTCAGTGGTTGCAGAATTCAGTGAGATAAAGTGTTAACATGAACTTGTAGAAATTAATTCTTTGGTTGAAGAAGAATCGATGACCCTAAACAGAACTAAAAATAAGAGTAGCGCTCTTTGAAGTGTTTGCACTGTCACTCTAGAGTAGCTATGGATACAGGGCAAGTTGGATACTGTTTGCTCATACCACCACACGATCTCGAGAGTAGCTGTCTTTCATATATGTGTAAGGATTCCTGTAGTTTTAGGTAAAACTAAAGGTTTTGTACCTAAGTTGGCAAAAATTATCTAGAAAAATGTAATATTCCATAGCTGATTAGCTCTGGAGCACATGATACTAGAGTCAAAATGTGAAAACTTTTAGAAACAAATTAGCTTAAAATTTATTGAAAATTCTTGATTTTCATGGTCAGAGGTTAACGAGGTTTGTCTTTCATTTAGCTTCCCAGCTCTTGGGAGAATAATGAAATTGCCTGAAGATACAGACCACTCAATTAAAATCAACAGATGAGTCAAACATATATTAGAGTTGATTTTTGGTACTCTCAATTTTTTGTGCATTGTAGTATCTTGGGCTTTTAAGGAGTGTGTGAGGGGATGGTTTTTGAAACACATGGCATCTATCAGTTTGTTTTTTATATATACGAGCCTCTGATGCCTTACTGATAGGAATGCACCCTGAAAACAAAATTGTGTGCACTAGACTGACAGATCAGGATTGATTAGAATAAGTGTGCTGGGGAGAGGGGATGCATATAGAAAAGAATAAGGCAGAGAGAAAATACCAGAAGATGGAGAGATTTTTTTTTGTATTTAGAAACTTCATTAACAGTTTCTCTAGTACAGCAGATACAGCTAAAACATGCCTTCATGTTTAATTTCTGATATTGTGTGAATACATACAAAAAATCAGGGGTGCCTTGAGCAGCAAGGTGTCTGAGGGCTGCGACACTGATGCCTGCCTCTTCTCTCTGCTGAGCCTCTGCATCTTATTCCAGTAGCAAGATGCCTATTTTCCACAAAATTTGAAGGAACTTAATACCTGTGAGATTCCTTCACCTCTGCCAAATTTGGGGAAAGCTGGCCAAAAGGCTCCTTGTGAAAGAAGATGGTACAGTTTTCTGTAGGGGAGGACCAAAAAGTATTTTTTTTTTTTTTTTTTTCCTCCCCTCTAAGTTGAACATAGCAATTTAATTTTTAAAGTGCTCTGTCACTTTGCTATGATCTGTGTTGCTCCAGCAGGAACAGCTCATGTAAGAGCAGCTCCAGGCTCTGGAGGCCATCAGAGCACCATGTGCCTGTGCCATGCACCTCCTTAGTGCCGGATAAAGTAATTTACGTATGGCAAGGGAACTACCTAACCTTTCAGCTGGTACTGCACTCCCCTTGAGCTCCCAAATACTGAGGGAATCCCTGGCTGCCTCTGTGTGGCAGCTGCGTTTCACTGCCTGCTCTCTCAGCTATACCAAGTGTCGGAGATGCTGGTGGGACTCCGGGGGAAATCCGAGGGCTTAGCATGGCGTTATCATGTGTTACAGCTGCTTCTGCTCAGGGGAGCTGCTTTACACAGACCCAGAAGTAACTTCTGTCCAAAGAGCTTCACACATTGCTTTCTTACCCTGGCATAAATTGACAGTAAGTCTGCTGAAAATTGTGGAGCTGCCACCTCCATTAAGTGAGAATTAGCTGAAAGTAAAACCTGACTTTCTCTTGCCTTTATTTCTTTCTGTGTAGCCTCCACACCATTTCAGGACGAAATGAGGAGAAAATGAAGAACAAAAGAAAATGCCTTTTGGCATGCTTTTGCCCTGTCAATATTGTTCATTTCTCAGAGAAGGGAAGCATGCAGTTCAGATGCCCTTCTTGTGTATTCCAGTTGGATTAGACAAGGGACTCCAGCCAACCCAAGCAGTTAGCATGTCCTTGTCAAATGTCAAAGCCACAGGCTTTGTCAGATGTTCTCTTCAGTACAAGAAGAAATGCAGTGGGGCTCTGAGTTTGCAGTGGTCTGTCCTGTCCACATGGAGATCATAGCAATACTGAGATTTAAGTTAGCATGATGGCTGCAGGAAGACAAACACATTGCTGAACCATTGCAGCAATGTTTTGCTGCTTGTTCTTAGTCAAAGAGAAATAAATCTGTCTTGGGACCTGGTGACAAAGTACATGGCAAAGGCTGAGATTCTCAGTGCTGTCTTTATGTTGGTCTTTGCTCATAGGATTTACTCTCAGGAATCTCAGGCCCCTGAGACCAATGAGAAAGTCTGAAGCGAGGAAGACTTATCCTTGCTGTAGAAGGATGAGGTTAGGGTACATTTAAACAAATGGTCATTGGGAGTAGTCAGTGTGGATTTACAAAGGGGCAAATCATGTCTGGTCGACCTGATAGCCTTCTACGATGAAATGACGAGCTCAGTGGATGTTTTTTTTCTAGACATTGACAAGAACTTCACCACTGTCTCCCCTGATGTGCTAATCGACAAACTGAGGAAGTGTGGACAGTGAGGTGGATGGAAAACTGGCTGAACTGCCCAGCTCAAATGGTTGTGATCATCAGCACAAAGTCCAGCTGGAGGCCAGTCGCTAGCTATGCACCCCAGGGTCAGAGCTGTTTGACACGTCTATTACTGATCTCAACGATGAGACAGAGTGTACCCTCAGCAAGTTTATAGATGATACAAAACAGGAGTGGTCGATAGGTGTGTGTGTCTGTATAAAATGTCACTTTCTGCTGGATTTCTCTTGCTTATTTCTTTAAGATGTTTTGAAAGTGCAGAAGGTAATTTTCTACCCCAACTGTGCCTGACTCCATCCTGCCAAATCACTGTGGCACATAATTGTTCTCCTCTTGTGTATGAACCGAGGTCTCGCAAAAAGAATTGGTTTGCAAAGTAGTTGAGAAAAAAGGAACTGGGGAAATTTAACCTTAGTGGGTTAATTTTAGGTTTAAAACCCTAAATGTTTAAACCTTATTAGGTTAAATTAGTTACTATATGGTGGTTATTCACAGGAAAACAGATCTACTGACCGAAAGGTGCTTAAAAGTGGGTGCCAATAATACCTCAGCAGTTGCTCAATGCCCCACTAGCATTCTGGCTGGCTGAAATGCAGAATGACATACTCCTGGGTGAATTTATAAAGGCAAATATTTTGACAAAGAAATTTAATGAGAGCATATGGGGTTTGTAAATAAGGTTTGTGGTGGTTTGAAGGGATCATTGAATATGTTGATCCCTAAGGAACTCTACCTCTCCCTCTTTTTTTTTTCCCCCCTTTTTCTTATGCCACCTCCTTGCATAATGGGGTCAAAACCATTTGCAAGTTTGGTTTAAAGAAGCCCAGAACTCTGCTGTTCCAAAAGACAAAGGCAGGTGGGAGAGCTCGATGTCACCATGATGCATGCCCAAGGTGAGACCTCAACCCTGTACATACCGTGAGTGAGCAGCATCAAGTGGAGTAAATGGACAGGTGGTGACTATACTCTGTAACTGTTCCAGGTGATGATCTGAGTGTTTGCATGGAGGTCAAGGCACTGTGCTTGATATTGCTTGATCAGGAGCACTATTCAGCCTAGCAAGCTGGTTCTGAGGCCAGCTCAGACAATTGATGTTTCTGGAGCATTTTTGACCTTTTGTACAAAGGAGTAGTGGAGGTGCCAAATGACTGCAACCTGGGTTTTGTCCTCTCTGTGGACAGAGGCAGCAAAGAGGATTGTTTCCTCTGAAATCAAGCTGATTTATTCACAAAAGGCTGCAGGAAAATCTAAAAAATGGCACAAGATCTTTAGGACTTAAAATTCCATCACTGTGGGGTACCAGAAGCTGTCAGATAACCAATGAGGAAACTCTTTGTCGAAATCAGACTGGAGTGGCTGGTGTTTTGCCTTTTTCTTTTCAGGCTGATGACCTATACTACATGGGCCAAATTTGTGTTTGAAGTAAGGTCTCTAAAGCTTATAATCTTGAAGGAAATCTTTGGATCGTGGGACAAACCAGGAGCACAGCAGGGATGATGGCTCTTCTCAGTGTTGTGTAACTGCCTACTAATAGCAGGTTGTCGAGCAATGCTGCTGCCTGTGAAATGGAAGACTTTTATGAAAATCTGCATCTGTTGCAAAGTATTTTTTAGAATTGATGTCTCTTTTAGTACGATTCCTGTCAACTGCTTCTTATAATGGAGTGTGGGAGCTTTTTTTATTTAAAGCAAAATATTTGGTATTCTTCAGGTGGAAATCTTCCCAGATTCAAAGTAGGACATGTTCTTCATCCTTGAGAGGTATCCAGAATGACTTGGAAACTCAGGAAGTAGGCAAAGATGGACAGGGTGTTTAGCCACATGTGTGAAGTCAATGTGAGACCAGACAAAAACAGCGCCAGAAGTCAGGCAAAATGTGGAGGACCTGGCTAGAGCCCCATCGTTACTGGCAGTGAAGGTGTTCTGCCCTTGAGCTCATGACCCGTCCCATGAGTTCATGAAAGTGTCATGCTATTGGGGAGAGCTGATAATCTTTATATAACTTGAAAGATTTAATAATATTTGCCAAGGAAATTATTATTTTGAGGGTTTTCCCTTTTATGTTCAGCTTCAGCAGCTCCAGCATGGTCCAAAAGTTGGATTTCTACAGACATCCTGTACAGACACCCCCTGACCCCTGACTAATGATGGGCTACAAGGAAACTAAATTTAATTGGTCTGTCAGAAGAACCAAAAATGGAGGTACTGGTTATGGGCTGCAGAGGTGTGATGTCTCCATCTGATTTCATTCCTAGGGTGTCCACAGCAGCAGAACATTGTAGAAAAAACAGCATTCATGTTCCAGCCTTCAACAGTTACCTTGTGTGAATATCATGAATGCTATTTCATCATCATGAAGATTAACCAAAAAAAATAAAAGGTCAAATACTAAAAAACAATTAAATGAGCATTTCCATCTACTGAAAAAATCAATCAAGAATGAAATTCGTTTTTCCACTTCCAGTAGATTCAAATGTATTTGAATGTATATCTCTGAATGGCTGAAAAGACAAACTACTCCCGTCCCACCCCTCCAACAAAACACACTTTGGGAGCGATGGAGAAGTGATGGTTTTATTTCAGAAGTTCCAAGCACCAACACCTTCTGCTCAGTTCAGAACAGGCTGCTTTGATGGCTTTGAACTGCAGGTAACAGGTTTCTTCTGTTTCTACTTTCCATGTTTTGCAGACACATTTTGAGATTTCTCTCATTCTGTGACACTGGCCATACCTGGGGAGAAAAGGTCCATGTGGCCTCAGGTCCTCTCCCCAGCAGTGAAGGGAATAACAAGAATGGATTTTAGGAGAGGAATATAGGCAGCAGAGCATGTATAGAGCAATTCTCCTCCCATCTTCTGCTGTCTAGGACCCAAGCTTGGTGCTTTTGGATCACTGTGTTTATTGGTTCTGCTAGACCTCTCCTCCATAACGGCACATGCGCCCCTTTGGAAACCATTTGTCCCCTTTTGCCTCACCCAGGGGCATTAAATGGCACTTATGGTTTTTTCTTTAAACTTTTCCTAACGATTCTGGATATTTTTCTAGCCCTTTGGATTACTGTTGAGGGTTGATCTGATTTTCACTGGGAACTAACCAAAGGCTCCAGCATCCATACGTTGAATGGCAATAGCTAATGTAGAGCCTATTGATTTTACATGTAGAGTTATTTTTCCCAGCATGCAATGCTTTCTTTAGCAAAACTGGTTTTCATCTACCATCTTACCAGCCAATTGCATCGTACTGCAAGTTCTTTATGCAACAGTTCATGGTCTGCTTTAGATTTGATTACCCTGGATGATTTTGTATCACCTGCAAACTTTTTCTTTTCACTATTCATCTCTTTTTCTGGATCATTTATGAATATAGAAGTGTACATTTTTGAGTCCTTAATGATCCACCTTCAGAAACATTGATTCCTGCCACTGAAATTTGCTATTTCAAAAAACATTACAGAATTCAATAAGAATTGCTGACTTTCACAGAATGCTTTTGGGTTGTTTCATGAAATACATATTTTCAGTAGCAAAAAATCATCAGCCACCACCACTTCTGAGTAACTGCACTATAATTTTTTTGGTAGAGAAGATCTGTATGCATCAAAAACGTGATACTGAAGGAGTTTAGTGGTGAGTAAAAGTGACTACATAAAAGTGTAGAGATTTTTTCTTTTTAACTCCAGCCCATCCCCCGCCCCATGGTAGGAGAACAGCCAAAAATTTAGAACCACAAAACTGTCCGCCTGTATGTTTATTTTCTTTAGGTTTGAGGGATTTTTTTACATTCACTTTGAAAGACTTATGCTCTCTCTCAAAGCAGTGAAACTTCTGTCCCTAAGCTTAGCAGAAACAAGCAGTCTGGTTTTCCTGGGCTGTCCAGCTTTGCTAGAACATACTGTCTAAATGCATAGTTTTGGGCACAAGGTACAAAATTTCTGGCCAAAATAGTTATTTATTTAGTGATAAAATTCTTTGGCATTTCTTTTCCTGCACCAGAGCCCATTGCTTCCAGGGAAGATGTGGTCATTCACTTTCTTTCTTGGTGTGCACCAAGACTCAGACCTCTTTTCTGTTTTTTTCTGGGGCAAGAGACTACAGATTTCAGAGACTCGAAGTCACCAACTCTGGGCTTAAGGCCCAAACTCCTCATTTCTTACATATGTTTCCTACTATATGTAGTCACCCTGAATTGTAATTTACCTTCATTGTGGATAGCAGAAGAAGAAAACCAGGGCTAAAGAGTCTTGCAGAACAGTCCTGAAAATCAGCATGGATTTATCACGATATCTGCAAAATAACTAGTGTCCTTTTCTTGTGCTCCCGCCTTTAACTTCTGTTTCTGTACCCTTGTTCCAACCATGCCTTCAGTTCTGGCAAAACTCATGCTCTTCTTTGTGCCTGAGAATAACAAACAAACTTTTTTTTTTTTTTTTTTTTAACTTTTGTCACATGCCGTTGCTGATAAACTACATGTCGGTGTCCCGCTTCAATACTCCTGTAAAGAAAATTCTGAGTTCTGGTGCCGCTCAGCCAGCAATTGGGTGATGATAACAGTTAATGTCATCTCTCTTTCAAGTGCGTCAAGGTCACTTGTCTGGAGCACACCATAATAAAACCTACTTTGACAAGATTAAACCATATTCAGTCCCTATTACAAAACAGCGCAGTTTGATACAGATACAGCCCATTCTGACAAGGCTCCCAGGTCTTGAATTTATTTTTATAATTCACAGAACTAGTTCAAAGGACTGAAAATATAAAAGTGATCTGTCAGCATTCCCTGACTACTTAGCAATCCACTATTGTTGTTTAAAATAGCTTATTTAAGTCTTCATTTTGCTGTTACTCAAATGGATGAGCGATGTTAGCTTTATGTAAGTGTTACCGCTGAAATAATCGAACAAAGCAGTAACTAGGCACAAACAATAACTTCACCTTTCCTGGACATAATTATTTTGGTGCATGTCAGGTATTCAAAAATACCATGATTTTGGAATAGAAGGTAGTTGCACGGTGACTATGAAACACGAATGCTTTTATAACACGCATAATATAAAAAAGTATAATGGTTAATGATCAAGTCATAGCTGCCTCACTGGGGTCAGCTGCAGTTTTTGCACTGACAGCAGTCAAGCTGGAATTTGACCCTGCAAGTTTAACATGGTAGCCATGTTTTGTCATTAGCACCTTGGCTCCACCAGCTGAGAAAGAGTCAATTCTGCATTAGCGCTTTCAAAACCTCAAAACATTTTTCACTGGAGTCCCAGGGAAACAAGCTTCAGAGTGAATCAGATTACCTTACACATGCAAGTCCATCCACCAGAACAGTAATTCCATGGTGGTGATTCTGCCTTGCCCCTAATCCTTTCTTCTGGGCTGTAACTTAGCTAACTTTTTTGCAGTTATATCTGATTTAATTTGCTATGCTTATTCCATCTTCTTCTTCTGCCCTCAGTGGGGACAGAGCTATTGTTTCTTATGGGAGACTCAGCAGTGGGAGCCAAAGAAGTAGGATTTCTTGTTTTCTATCTAGAAACCCACAAAATACCTCCTGTGGCGCTTTGCTGGCTCAGCTACAGAGCTCTCTGGTAACACACCCAGCTCCAGTGCAATACCAAAGAAGTCCAAGCACTTCCCAAAAGAAGTGTCAGGGATGGTGAGACTGCTATTGGACTTTGATAAGACCCATTTGAAAAAGGCTTAGCACTCAAGTTGCTACAGCGAATGACATCTGTACATGCGTGCCAGCCTAATGTGACATGTCTTTGGCTTTAAGACAAGGATATCAGCGCCATCTAGTTAGCCAGGGATTTTGGTGCAAAATCGTTTTAAGCAAAGGTGACATTTCTGGCATTAGTTGTGACAGCTGACCTTTCTTTAGATCATTGCAGTCCTAATGGATCTCTTAACATAAGTGGCGCTGACACATGACAGAAGTCCTTAGGCATTCAGACGCTCTGCACAAGTCCATTAGATGTTACAGTCTACTGTCAGTTACAGTCAAATCATGCAGCCGCTGCTGGCGAAACAGGGTATTTCTGCAGGTGATGGCAAAAATATGTCACCAAACTAGTAGTCTGCACGGTCGGTGTGGCTGGCAACTCTGTCAAGTGCTCTCAGCTGAAGAAATCTGCCTTTCTGGATTGGAAGAGACAACTGTGTGAGAGAGCAGCTGAGGCGGAGATGGAGTTACTCCTTTCTGTCTGTCTCCGAGATACAGTTAACTCTTCTGGTTATGCTGTGTTATGTTTTTCAGACAGCCCCAGTACAGACACTGGTCTGAAAGGTGATGTTATAGGGCTTGACTCCCTACAGCGCAGTAAGCACGTGGCAGGTGTGTGGCTGAATGAATGCTAATGTGTAGGGAGTATGCTTAGAGGATTGGCTTGGGGCATGACATTGTTTTGTGCTCCCTCCAGAGCCCACCTCTAGCATTATTTGTGTGAATGAAAGTTAAATGTGTTCTGCTGGTGAAGTTTTGCCGTACTTCACCTCTTTTGCCCCACTGCACTGGTGCAAATCCTGACTGTGAATCTTGACTCTTGCAAAAGGGCCTCCTGGGTCTTACTTCTTTAGCTTCTCTGTGAAGTTAATTCGGAAGTCCTCTCCTCTTGCCTTTAGAGGTTCTCCTTTAGCATTCCTGCTGATGTGGTGCCCAGCAGGATGCACTGATTAGACAGTGGCTCATTAGTCATGGGGAATATCTCTTTCAGTATTGCTTGAAATTGTTTCAAAGATGAAAAGTTATATTGTGCCATAGCAATCAGCACAACACTCATTTTGGATTACATTGTAATGGTTTTAGGAACAGGAGAATGATGGGGTGTTTTATTTAGCACTTCAGGAAGCTTTCCACTAACTGGTCACCTTTGTAAACATTGCTGTTAGCAGGACTGGGGTTGGTTGTTGAAGCAAATCTTTTTGATATCTCGCTGGAAGTCGTCGTCTACTTCAGTGAAACTGTGAACATTAAAGATCCAGAGATCCCCTGGACCACCTGTAACTGATCTGGTTAATCAATTAACTGTTATGTAATTAATCTTCCTGGATTAAGTGGGAAGCCGTGTTGTGGACTGTACAAATTAAGGAGTGTTGTTTACACCATGGCTTTCCTCAGACTATGGTCAAAGCTCAGTCAGTATTTTAAGAATCCCATTTGTGAGTCTTAAATATTACTTGTGGCAAGAGTAAAAGAATATTCTTTCAATACCTGTTGGCTTTCTGCTTAACAGCACCGATGAGAGATGAGTCCAGTTACTGAATCACAGAAATTGGAAATGGCTAACAATAGCAATTGACTAAAATTCGAACTATCATTCACAAACACACACTTCAAAGCTGAAGACGATGCACACAATGCATGCATTTTCCCTTGGTAATACTTGGGGATAAAATATATGTAATTTCAGTCTCACACTTATGAATTTCAGTTTCTGCAGCAGATAGCAATGAAAAAGTAGTCCTCCTTCCTTTCCGTGCTGCTAACCATGTATTTCCTCTCCCTTTTCCTATAGCTTTAACATTTGTGGAGTCTCATGGTGAGTTGTATCTGTCCATTGATCTAACTAAAAATGAGCACTGCAAAAAAAGTTTGGCTTTCAATCAGAGTAGCAAACTGAACCAATGCAGTGTGCAGCTAACCCTGGAAAAGTGAAGGGGTAGGAGCTTGTTACTGAGAGCAAGCAGGGAGAGAGAGAGGGCAGACCCTTCTGGTCATCATATAGGTTGCAAAGCAACTGTAAAGCTGAATGTGGAATTCAAGGATTTATGTGGAGATTCTTGGAAAATTATGGGCCCCCTTCCCTTGAAATTTAGGGACTTCAATTGAAGTCTCTTTTAATGAAAATATGACAACTTCTGTAGCATGATATACTACTGTCATAAATACGAGTAACTCCTTCCAGTACATATGCATAAAAGGGCTTCTGCAAGTAAAAAAACCTTCTTGTTTTCCAGGAAGGAAGACGAGTGAGAAACTTCACAAAGTCTTCAGGAGAGTTTATTTTTTGATTCTTCTAAACAGAAATTGACTCTACATTGCAAAGAGTTGGTTCAATACCTGGCATAGTTGAGCACTTTTTACACTTGGTGGGATGGGTATGAGCATGCTGCCCCTCTAGAGTGCATAAGGTGATCACAGTGATGCTTTCCAGAAGAGTTTGAAAACAATGTAGGTAGTTTGCTCTATGTTTTCACTTGTTCTAATAAATCTAGATCAGGTGCTAAGGAATAATGCAACTACCTGTCCACTCCTCAAGAGTCTAAAGGCATTAGTGCATTTCTCTGAATGAAATATGTTCACTTCATATCATGTTACAATACATCATGTTGTAAAACAACATGACAGCATGTCAGGATGTGACAAACAACTGGTGCAGTGCATTAAGAAATTTAAATGAAAATTAGTTTAGACCATTTTTCTTCCCATCAGCTGGAAGAATGAGAGCTTGATCTGACATTTGTAGATCAGTTAAGTAACAGAGAGGAGCTGCATGTTTTTATCCCTCTCCAGTTCCTAGCAGGTGGTCTGTGTTGGTGGGCATCTTTGGACATGCTTGACTGAAAAACTAAGAATGTAATATGTAATTCTGGAGAAAGGAAAATGGTCGGTTGTTACTATCCTCAACTGCTTTTTGAGATGAATTTCAATGGTTTCAAAGAAAAAATATTTACATATACACACACATTCTGCAGTCACCCTGAGCGCTCTGTCATACTGAAGTGACATACGGTTTCACAAGAGCTTCTAACTTTCAACTGGTCTTGCTTGATCTTCTGCTGGACTCTCTGGGTTAAATTTTATTCTTGATTATTTTGGGAGTAAACAGATTTAGTTCCTTAAAAATTATTTCCCTTTATTATGGTAAACAAAGAGCAGAATCTGATCTGTATAATCATGTATTCTAGACATCAGATGCAGCCAATCTTCTTATAGAAGACTAGGATAACTCCTGTTAATGTTATACTACAATGAAAAACAGCTATTTCTTAAATCTTGAGCTTTAGTTAAGAAACTAGAATCTTAGTTAAGATTCAGAACTCATTCCTGTTTCTGAGTCCATGACTGCTTAGTTTCAGTAATGAACTCTTATGAAAAGCTTTAGGAAAGGCTTTAAAAAAGTCGAAGTTTTTGGTGAAGTTGGTTTTCAAGATTATGCTGACCCTTTGGAAGAATTTCAGGCTTGATTTTCCTTTATAGACTTTGTGCTGTTATCCATTATGTGATTCTCATCTAGATGCTTTATAATTCCATTTTAATTGACTTTCAATTAAGTATCCATTTTTTCATTCACAATCACTCTCTTATCAAAAACTCCTTAGCCAATCTAGATGGCACTTAATTTACCATTTCAGCAGTTTCTTGCAAGACTGATATGTAAAACAATTTCAAATGTTAATATTTTACAAGCTTGGGGGAAAGGAATTTTAAGTAGTAGTTCTTTCAGAAACAACTTCTTTCAAAAGTTACTGGAAGGAGACAGACAAACAACATGGTTGCACAAGCCTTGCTTCTTTAGGAAACCAAGCTGAAGACAGAAGGTCTCAAAACAGCTGGATATCTCGTAAACTTCTGGTTTGGTATGGAAGAGCATGGGAGCTAGAGAATCTATTTTTACATCAAACATTTCAGAAGAACCCAAAGCAGTACAATTTCTTCTTATACATAGAATTGGGATGTTTAACATTTAATGTGTTATATTTGAAAAGAAAAACATATTTATTTCTTTATAATTTCATGGTACTTGGACCTTCAAGATAGATATAACTTTAGCTGATATTTTTCATCTCCCTCAAAGAAAGAGAAGAAAGCAGATAGATATGACAGATCATGCCCTCTTTCTTATCATTAATTTAAATTGGATCAAGATCTGACAGAGGGTCCTGAACTTTCTCCCAGTTTAGCGGGTGGCTTCACCAATACCCTCAATTCTGGGGAAATCCTTGAAGGAAAAAACCCTCACAGGGAGCTTTGCCTAAATCTTACAGTAGCAATTGGGAACTTCATTAGAGCTGGTGAAGGAGGTATTAATCACAGGAGTTGGAATAGCTTGTCCTTCCCCTAGGAATACAAAAAGCTGTGCTGTAAATGACATTGCTGCTCCAGGAAAACTTGGAGAATTGAGATTACAGCATTTCAGTGTGTTTTTCAGTAAGCAGGCTCCCTTTTTGTGGATAAACATTTCACTGCACCTATAAGTGCAAATCCAGACTTGTTTGTTGAACTTGCAAATTTCTGGCTTGTTGCTTTGCAGGTATAGAATTGCAAGCATAATTGAAGGGCTGAAGTTATTGTTCAGTCCTTTGGAAAATGCATGTTTTTGTGCACTCAGAAATGGCCATTTTCCTAGTGCTCTGACAGCTACCTTTAATGTATTAACCATAAAATAAATGTTCATTTGGGTAATATATTGCATCAGTTACTTTCTGGATAATATAAAAACACATAATTATAGTCACAGTGGGTTTTTTTGTCAGTTGGTGTATAGGAGGCAACATAGCAGAATGGGTCATGCTAGAGAAGGACCAGGGAGTCCAGGGTACGATTGTTCCTCTTTAGAGGACATCATGGAAATTCCTCTTCCAGATCTGCAAGAGCACTTTGCAAATAGGGAGAGCAGTGGCAAAGGAGTGCTGCTATCACCTGCTTGCCTCGGATGTCGTATTCCTAGGCTTAGCATAAAACAGGCGGTCATAGTTTCATGGGCTGTACATGATGAAATTCATTGAACCGATTTCACATCCCACCTTTCCTAGCAGGACAGTCAAGTTTCTGAAGCATATTTACCTCTCACTGGGTTCTCTCCTAGGACTGCTACTGAACCAAGGAAGTCACCCCTGCAAGGACAAATTTCCCCAAAATCTAAGGGCAGGGAGATTGCACCTTCTGTTCCCTCTGACATATTTTTGGAAGGAAACTCAGTAAAAAACACCCTTGCAAATGTTCGGGTAATATTTGGAATAGACAGGGTGATTTGGTTGCGGTTTTGTAAAGGTTCTCCCTTTTTCTTTTTGCCACTATGAGTGCTACCATGCAGAGTAGTTCAGTCCCTGTTGAAGGCAGTCCCTAAATGTCAAACCTGAAAAGATACAGTTCTTTAATTAGCAGGGCCATTTTATTCCATGGATGCTCCTTTAAAGCTTCCCTAGACCCTATAATTTCTGCTCTGATAGATTGAGATTTTTTATGTTCACTTCTAAATGTCTTTGTTTCTTTTGTAATGGATTAAATGAAGTTTTAACAAGGCTTATGGTGAGATTCCTCATCATTAAAATAACAAATGGTTGAAAAGCTGCCTTCTGTCTTGCAGAAATCTAACAGCATTAGTGGACCATAATCCAGCTGGTAACTGATTGCTGAACAACTGCAAAACCTTTCATACTTTGAGATGCTATCAGTACATAAAATATGTTTTCATGAAGTTTATTGAGCTGCTTATTAGAGGAGGTTAAGGCAATGGAGCTTCACAAATTCCATTTAGCATTCAAAAATATTTTATCTGAGAGTTTCAGATTTTTCAAGTTTAATTGGGTTGCTTTTATCTATTCTGGATACCTCAAGGTAATATTTCCTGAAAAATGTGCAACATTTTCTGGTTCTAGCTTGGTGGTTTTTTTCGGTTCTAACCAGATTTGAGAAACTAAAGATGTCTGTAGCCTCCAAAGATGGATCATTTTGGTTTGTTCATATTTTAATGTTCTTATTTCATCAGAAGGATTCTGTGGTCTCTCCTTGGAGCAAAGCACTAAAATGTTGCTGACATTGTCCCAGTTATTCTGTCCTCATTTTACCGCTTCCCTTAAAATCCTTCCCAGTGAATGTGCTCCATCCTAGCTGACTTGCCCAGGGACACGTCCTTCCCAGCTGGAGGTCTTGCTCTCCATTGCATTGCAGGCCTTTGATGCCATTCCTGTAATGCAAAGCTGACACATTGCTAGTTGTCCTGAGGCTATACTTGTTTGAATCACAGATCAGCAAGGAAAAGTGCTTCAACCCGCTGCATCTATTTGAGGGACAAGGCTGGAACAGAGTGCTGGGAACCATGACCTTTGCTAGCTCTCTGTTTTTGACAGCCAGAGCCCCTCCATCAGGCAACTGGCTGGAAGCAACCAGCTGGAGCTCCTGCTTGGTCCAGCCGTCTGTCTGGATCCCTTAATTATGAGAACCACAGCCTGTGGACGCCCTTTTTAATCCATCCTATTTTACACAAATCAAAGCCCTTCTTCTCACTGCCATTATGGTCTCATCCAAATTTCTTTCCAGAGAGTGCCAGCCTGTTCTCTAGTTTTATCTAGTGATCAAGCCTTTTGTAGTGTGTTAGCAACAGCATAAAGCATTTCTTGACACTTCTTATGCCTTCTGGACACTGAGCACTTGACAGCGAGTTTTATGGATAGTTGGCAATGAAACTTATGAGTGCTCAGTTCACAGCTGAAGAACGGCACCACAAAATTTCCTCCTGGAATTGAAATTTTCCTATATTTTTTTTTTAATACTGATAAGTAAGTTGGGTCCTGCTTACATGCTTTGCACACCAAAGGAAAAACAGTGAAGGGGAATTTTGTCACTGTTTTTAATGCTGCTTTAATATCAAGCCTAGCATTCAGCTTACCGTACCAAATACAGCCTCACCTATACAGAAATTTCCAAGATCCATATTCATCTTTTGTCTCATTTATTTGTGCATCTTGGATACACATGGAGCAACGCTCTGTTACCCTTAGCCTTTTACATTAAGCATATGTGCATGGCTTCCCCCTTCCCAGGGTTGCAAACCCCCTTCCTAGGTGGACTGTCAGGTTACTGGGACTGTATAGGAATTTCCTGAATCTCTTTTGAGCTTCTTTATCAGAGACTATAGCTTTTGGGGTCAGTGACCGATCCTTGCTACAGAAAGGAGGTCTGGTGAAAGAACTCAGTCTAAGGAATTTGGAAATATAGTGGAACTAAACACAGTTTACCCTCTTCCTTAAACATGAAGAAATTGTCTGTTACAGCTCTGTAAATTTCTGTTACAAATGCCCTTGAATTTTTAAATTTTTTCTTTATTTCTTAGATAAGCAGCAACCTGTACAGGTGATTAAAAATATTTTCATTGCATTCTGGCTAGCAGATCCAGAAACATAAATGTGGAGGAATTTTTACCATCCAGGATTTACATTTGAAGCCATTTCATTAATCTGATGTTAGAGACTATATATGTCCTATTAAATTTTAATTGAAAGACTGCTTGAAAGCTTGTAACCATTAAGTATTACCCCAGACTTGCCTTTCTGATTTGGCAATCTCACAAAACTACAAAAAATATGAGGTTTTTGTTTTCTTTAGAGGTGCTTTGAGAGAGCTCCATGTAAGTGAGCTCCAAGGTCAGTGCAGTGTTGCTTTGGAATGGCTTTAAAAACATGACTGGCAAGAGATCTTCCAAAATTAAAAGTCTCTACGCAGATAAAGTATGACAGCCCTGTCTACTGTGATTACTTCTGTTCTGCAGGGTTGTCATTCATCCCCAGTCATTCCCTTTGACTTTTGAGTCCTGCTCTCCTTGCTTCTTCCTCACTGCTTGTCCACCCTCAGGCAATCCTGGGAGAAGGGTCTCATCCAACTCCTTGGTTTTACCTCTCCTCCCTTTTATTTCTCTGTCTGCCTCCCTATCTCCCCCAGATAACAAATTTGACTTTGGCCTGTCTTCTCCCACTATGTCTTGAAATGCAAAGGTGCTCAGCCAAAAGGGATAAGGTATCAGAGAGAAGAAGGGTTTTCATTTCTGCCCTTCAGCACATGAAAGGATATGTAAGCTGTACTAGGCTAAGAGAGGAAATCCCTTGTAGGTATTTTTATTTATATATTTATTTATTTATGTATGCTAAGGCAGATCACAGGCCTGCTGTGCTTTGTAGCTTTCTCCTCTCTGGCATATCCCCATGATGGTCTTCAAATGTCAAGGGGAAGTCATTAGTTTTACCTTCTTAAAGAAACTTGGTGTCTTTTGTTCTAGGCTTGGGTGCCATCTGGCATCTGCTGTGCTGTGGGTCTCTGGGCAGTGGGTGAGATTTGAGCAGCAAGAAGTGTGTGTCCAGAGAAGAAAAAGAAAGAATTTTTATGTCCTTCCTAAAATAATTCTAAGCTGCTGGTGATCTGTGTGTTAAAAAGTAGGTTGCAGAATGTAAAAATCAGGAATGCAAGTCAATATCTGTTTACTGCCTCATTACAAGAGGGGAAAATGGAAAGAGGTCAAGGGATGAGGGAAAGGCAACTAAGAAGTGAAGGTTTTGTGTATAGCATTAATCAGTGTGGCAAGTAATGGAGATACCAGGGGGGCCTGAAATGGATCCAATCCTGAGAAAGTACAATTAAGTCTTTGGCAGAAAAGCTGACTGACCTGCTTTTGGGAGTAAGGGCAGGGGGAAGAAAAGGGGACAATCTTAACAGTGTCTCCCCCATGCTGTTGCCTATCTCTTGGAAGCAAACATAGCCAGAGACCTGGCTGAAATGTGACAGCTGCCCTGTCTGCAGTAGCTGGCCTAAGGTTAGGCTTGTGGCAAGAGGAAGGAAAAAACACTACTGGCCTACTAAATGGAAGTGTGTTTGTAGATTAAATTTAGAAACTGTACATGATGCTGTAGAAATTACACCTGCAGGAGAAAGGACCTGTTAGAGCGCAGGATCTCTACGTCCTCCATCTCTCATATTGGTGTGCACAGATAATACCCCTGTTCATAGCATTGTGATAGTTTCCTCTTAAAATCCTTGAAGCTTCTCAGCAGAAGCTGAGTGCCAAGCATTTATCAGCGGTGGAGGAATTTGCATTTTTCAAGAAATGCCCTCTGATGTATGTGCTATGACAGGAGAGTTGTGCTGAGCTCTGCTGTGGTCCCATTCATTCCCTGAGCCTGGCCCCTCTTCAACATGGCTGAATAACCAAAAAATACTTTTTGAGAACTTACCCAATTGCAGTCGGATTTGGAAAGAGTTGGTGCTTTTGCAGCTTGCTGGGAGTATGTCCCGTCCCTCTCTCCAGTGCCAGTCTCCTTTTGGTGAGTGGATGTCAGCCCCTGGCTTGGGTGAAGAAGTCTCAGTCATCAAGCACAGTAGCGTAAGGTTAGCTTCCAAGCATTTTGGTAGGTACTGGAGCATAGGAAAATAGGCTGGTGGTACATTCATCTCTGCTGAGGAGTCATATCTAATTGTGCAATTTTGTAATGAGGAAAGGTGAATCTGGTAGAAAGCAGAAAGAGACCATGAGCTGAGAGGTACATGTTGGTCCTGCCCTGTACATCAAGGCCTCTTGGTTTCTGTATGTGACATTCTGTCATCTCACGGATTCAGAGAGACTGCAAAGAGAAAAGGACGTGAATCTCATCTGAGCTACATGCCTGCCTGTCTCAGACAGTTTTCCAGAACCGCTTGTCTCTTCCTGAGAAAGATGTCAGGAAAGGAGTGTGTTTCAGGTGCCTGTCACTCAGGACAGTGGTAGCAAGCTGTGCATCTCTCACTGTTACTGATTATGCAAAATGTTTTAAATTAGCCAAATACCCCCCAGATCTTTACCATGTTCTGGGAGGAATAATAAAAGAATTGATAAAGGCATCATTCTTCCTTTGCCACTCCCTATTGCGCTAAATTCACCTTGTGTTTAACACCATTGCTGGGAACCAATGAAGGGTTATTGTAGTAATGAGGATAATTCATAAAGAGGCTTTGTACTGTTGAGAGCTATTAGTGCCTAAACTACGGTGGGGGCTGTCCCGAAGTGGATGGAACACACTTCCCCTTGAACTTCTGAGTGTGTATCTCTGGGGCTTAGAGTATAGAAATTCTTAATAGCATTAGTGACTCAGGAACATCATTTCAAGATTGCTTCTAGATGCTGCTGCTGTAATTGAGCATGTTCATTATTTATAGGCTTCCAAATTAAGCATTCATTTATGCTGTGTTTGGAATAAATGAAATCAACAACATGCCTTTGGTGAAAGAGCCACAGATGCAAACAGAAACGTTCACAGCTTTCAAGTCTTGTGTTTGTTTACGTCAGTGAATGTGGACTGTTAGAACAACTTCCACCGCTGATTATTTTCAATTAAAGCTTCGGAGATTTTAAGAGGAAACTGTCACAATACTGTGATCAGGGATATTATAGCCTCTGGATGCAAATTAGCTACCAAACTTTAAAACAACAGATTTACAGAATCTGTTTCAAATTAATTGCCAATTGGCCATAAGCACCTCCAGCTCTTGAAGTCTGCCTCCATGGCTGATGGAAAAGGTACTGTGAGTTTGTCCAAGCTGTTGGGCTGTAGGCGGTAGTTTGCCTGGGAGGAGAAAGGGATGTGAACAAGTTTCTGAACAGTTCTTCATGAAGTGTCTGTCAAGAACCTTTTCCACCAGAGTCTTCCCCACTGCAAATGCTGGATGCAAACCCAGCTCAGGTCTAGCTTGTAGGCCATCTCTTTCCCTCCAGTGATCACCCCTGAGCACCAGGCAGCCCCCAAACATTGCAGTCAGGCATGAGGAAAGAGGGAAGGCAGATTCAGATTACATCCATTTGTTCCAGGCAGACCAAAGGTGTGTTCTTAAAAAAGCACAGTGGCGTGGGATTGAAATAGAAAGGACTGAGGTTCTGCAGTATAGTGGGATGCAAAGAAAATTTACCTGTTGCCTTTTTGCACTGGGCAATACTTACTTTCTGTTTCTGTAAGCATTCTGTAAGCATATGAGTAAAATAAAATATGGTCTTCAACACTCCTTGAAGACATAAGCACCATTTCTTAGATTTGTGTCTAGTGCATAGCCAGCAGAGAGAAATCATTTTTCATTCTTCTTTACTATTAGATCTCATTCCACAGAAACTCAGATGTTTAACAGTTTGTGCATTTATTTTTAAGGCAATAAACCAGCCATTTAGTCCCACAAAACAGTCCTAGTAAATTTTGATGGTTAGTATTTTTATTCCTAATATACTATTTATTACAGTTTCTTAGGGGAATCAAAGTAATTTGCCTACTTAATGTTATCTTTAGTAAATCTAAATAAAAGAAACTTGAGCAAGATCTCCTGTGACTCTGGTCCCTTCTTGTGTCACAGTCCGGGAATACAGGCATGAAGCTGATAAAGAATATTTTATTTTTCTTTTGCTCCAAAAGTTAAGTCTATGATGTGCATAATGCTTACTAACACAGACTGCTGTGTAAATTCAGGGTGGTTTAAAGGCCATCAGGAGTAGCCCTTGGTTAATGTATAGTGTTCATATACCATCTCAGGTACAAATATGCAGAAAGTATGGAGAAACAGTGAGTTGCTTCTACTTTGGTGCTAGAGCTTAGACCAGAATAGATTTTTGAGTCCAGTATAGCAGTTGTCGATAATTTGAAGAAATGAGTAAGTACCACTAGTGCAGTAACCATGTAAAAAAATGCAGTAGATGCAAATCGATAATATATTGCCAACAAAAGAAACAAGTAGTGTGTGAGCATATGAACATTTAGGTGTTTTCCTGAAATAAAGGATATTTTAAGTAGAAGCAAGCTGCATATCAGGTATGGCCCATCACTTCTCAAATTCGGGCTGGCAGTTACATCAGACTGAAACCTACTGTATGGACTGTCTCTGCATCAGGATTTCATTTCTTAAATGGGAACCTGCAGGAAAAGGAAAACGTTTAATAGATAACACTTGTTGCAATGATAAATCATAAACCTTCGCATGAGCAGCCTCAGAAGAAGTTTATTCATCTTTGCATTGGGCTGTTTACCACTGTGACCGTATGCAATAACTGTATATGATCAAACTTCTATTATTTTGTGTGTTGTTTGACGCTTAAATAATATAATGATAAGGACAAAATATCAAGGGAGCTGCAAGGGAATAGCAAACAAGTAAAAGAAGCTGTTTGGCACCTTCTAGGCAGTGCCACCTATTAAAACAGCTCAGCTTTCCTGCGTATTTTACATGCCGCAAAGGGAACCTTGAGGCAAAATACAGAAGAGCACATGCGTTTAGCACTAGCACATTTAAGTGGAAGCAAATGCAAAACAGAAAAATACTGGCTTTTTGCACTGTCCACCACAATGTCCCTTTATGGCTCTGCTGTAGCTTTTAGTTTCCCTTCATCATAAACCAGAATAGATTAATTTCTCCAGCTGTGTAGATTGTAAAGCAATACCAGTAGTTTTATGTTCAAGTTTAATGCAGTAATCAGTCTTTTAGAGGATGATCAGCAATAAACAGCATGCAATATTTGAAGATAGATGCCCTACTATGACCTACAGTAGGGTGGTTTTGACAGAATAGCTAAAATGTTGTTAAAATGCTTAATACTTAATTTGAAAGTTATGAAAGGCATTATGCTATCTAGCGATTAACATCATTCCCACTGAGACAAACAATTTTTACCAGACACAAGTAATTTCTTCAGGCCTCTTGTCTTTTAAAAAATATGAGAAAAGCAAACATTTTGCAAAGATTATGTATGAATTTAAATTATGCTGGGACTTAGACTACCAGCTTGACCCTGTGTTAGGCTGTGTGACACGGCTACGAAGAGCCACAACTCCATATTAGAGCAGCATAAGCTCTAAGATTAGAAAACATCATTTCATGTTTGTTTGAAATCAGCAGTTGATTTTGATTCAGCTGTCACTGCCATTCTTTTGTGTTTGTTTTCTCTAAATGTTTCTGTGCTCAAGTTTTATTAATGAAATGACATCCAGGAAGGTATCTAGTGGACATTGTCTACCTGGATTTCTCCAAGGCTTTTGATACTGTTTCCCACAGCTGCCTCCTAGAGAAACTGATGTGTTATGGTGTAGACAAGTGGTCCGTGCGGTGGGTGGGGATCTGGCTGACAGGCTGCACCCAGGGGTGGTGGTAAATAGCTCCTTTTCAAACTGGAGACCTGTCACAGTGGGGTCCCCCGCAGATTGCTATTCAGCCTAATGTTGTTTAATAACTTCATAGGTGATCTGGATGATGGGATCAAGTGTACCCTACCCTGATGAAGTTTGCTGGTGATGCCAAACTGAGTGGGGAAGTGGACACTTTGGAAGGGACAGCCACCCTGCGGAAAGACCTGCATAGGCTGGAAGAGTAGACTAACAAGAACCTTATGAAGTTCAACAAGAACAAGTGTAAGGTCTTGCATCTGGGAAAACATAATCCAGGAGTGCAGCACAGGCTGGGATCTACCTGGCTGGGGAGCAGCTCTGTGGAAAGGGACCTGGGGGTTCTGATGGACAGCAAGCTTAATATGAGCAAACAGTGTGCTGCTGGGGCAAAGAAAGCCAACAGGATGCCGGGTTGCATCACCAGCAGAGATAAAGAAGTCATTATTCCACTCCACACCTGGAATACTGTGTTCAGTTTTGGTCCCTGTTATACAAAAAAGATGTGGACAGGCTGGAGAGGGTCCAGAGAAGGGCCACAAAGATGATCAAAGGACTGGGAAGCCTGCCATATAAGGAATGGCTGAGAGAACTGGGTTTGTTCAGCTTTGAGAAAAGAAGGCTTAGGGGAGACCTTATCACTGTGTTACAGCATTTAAAGGGTGGCTACAGAGAAGATGGACACTCCCTTTCTACAAGGTGTCACATGGAAAAGATGAGGGGTGATGGGTAGAAGCTACTCCTGAAGAGATTCCGACTGGACACAAGAGGAAAATTTTTCACAATGAGAACAATCACCCATTGGAATAATCTTTCCAGGGAAGTGGTAGGTTCCTCAACACTGGATGCTTTTAACATTCGGCTGGACAGGGTGCTGGGCTATCTTTTCTAGACCGTGCTTTTGCCAGGAAAGGTTGGACCAGATGTTCCTTGAGGTCTCTTCCAACTTAGTATTCTGTGATTCTATGAAGTAATATTTATCTAAAACAGTCACCAAAATCAGATTGTGAAATCCATAATATTTTTTGGCATTGTCAGTTTGTACTCTTGTGACCATTACAATCCAAAATCCATGCTGGAAGTCCCAGGGAGTCATATGACACTTATACAAATTACAGCATAAATGAGCAATTATAAAAAATTGATTGCAATGTACATTATTCAATTAATCTGCCAACCAAGATTATTTGCTGCTGACAGGCACGAGCAAATGCACCTAAGTGACATACTGGATGGCCACCAAGGGGAAATGTTGGAGAAAAGTTGTTTTTCAGATGTCTTAAAGCTAGTTCGGATACTGACTATACAACCTTCTTCAATGACTGGTGAAACCAAAATGCAAAATGTTACAAAAAAAAAAAAAAAAGAAAAAAAAAAACTTTTCATCCTTAAATAGATTTTTTTTTTTATTCCAGAAGGGACTATGATGTTCATCTATTCTCACCAGATGTAAAATACAGGCCACATAGCTTATCATCCACAACAGTTGCAGTGAGCTTCTGGCTTCTGAATAAGACCAAAGGCATCCACTCCCTAGCCAAATCAGAATAAGCTGCTGTTCTTTTTTAGTAGAGGAACAGAGGCTTTTGGATCTTGCTCCAAAGGTTTCAGAGCTCTGCTCTTTTTCATGTGTGTGAAGTCCATGATGTATGTTATCTACATGGAAAGATGGCAATCAATAGGATCCATATGGCAGCCACGAGACGTGCTCAGCTTAGAATAATGTTTTCAGGATAACTTCATAAAACATGTATTTTCCTTTTTGTGGGGAAGCTTTGAAAGAAGCCTTACAACGTTGTTCTCTAGGTGATAAAGTGCAATCACTGTATAAGAAACACATGGTGGAAAAGCATAAGGAGGAGAAAACTTGGCAGAAACAACAATCCATAATTTAGAAATGATGCTATCTTATTGCATCCTGCAAATATCATTCCTACCAGGAAGTTAAATTACTGCACATTGAAAGTGTAGTCAAAGAGAACAAAATTATGAACTAGAAGGGGGCTTGCTCTCACATGTCTGCGTGGGCGCATTCCCCTGGCTATGTGCACAGCTGGATTAATGCCTGGGAGCACAGCCTCTGTGCTGCTGCAGTGCTTGCATGTGTACCAGGGCACACAGGTGTTTTCTGTCTCTCACTGTGTGAAAACCACCCGAGAAAACTCTAATCTTTTCACAGGCAGAATTATCCTCGCTCACGAGCTTTTCTTGCTTTGTGTTCCGAGTGAGAAATATGCTGAGGTCAGATAGTCTTAAAATTAAGCAAGAGGTAATGCAAAATATTTTCAAGGAGTAGACTATGGGAAGTGATATAAACCATAGGTGTGGAGTAACTAGAGGCTTCTTGTTAAAACATGCAAAAAATTGGTCCAATTGCCTTTAGTCCAGGTTGTCAGCTGCTGCGGCTGCAGTTAATTTGTACTGCAGGAGCAATTCAGAGCTCTTGGCAAGGAATAGCTGCCCCAGGTCTTATGCACCAGGTATAACAAGGCATTTCCTCTTCTAAGAAACTTCGGGTACATTTAAACCAGCAGATTTAGATGTAACTGTATCTTCCTGCCTAAGGTCTGACCTGCTCGGGTATAAGCCGGCTCTAACCTTGACCATGGCAAGACTCAACTGGGCAGGACTGTATCCAGGTTGGCACCTGCATTTGGGGGTCTAACCACCTTAGCTCAGCCCCATTGCTACACTATTGTAGTTATTCAGTTTTTATCTCAGAGCCAGCTCACATCTGGCCAGACAGAAACACCAGCCATGGGGCTTAGGTCTTCCAGCACCTGCCTCAGAATTGTGCCTTTGGGAAGATTTAAAATATAGCTTAATTTTCAGGGGTAAGAGACAGAAAAATATTCATGTTAAAAGTGTTTCTTAATTAACTGTATCTGAGTAAATAATTCACAGTGAATGAACGAACTAATGAATTTAGCCTGTCTCTTTTTCTTTCTTTATCTTTTCTTTTTTCCTGTGCACAAAATGTCCTTGAACAGATTGCAGGTTTCTTAACTTGCTACAGGAGCGTGTCTGATATTTTATCTGCCATTTTTATTGGGTTGTTTGGAACGGGTCTGTTCCCTGCTTGCCTTAGTGAAACTTTTAAAAGCAGGAATTGAATAGAAATAGTGCTCTCTGCAGGGCAATTTAAGGACCCATGCTAGGGGGAAAAGCATTAAGGAATTTATAAGATTTAAACACTTTTATGGGTAAATCTCTCTTCAAGGTGCTAATTTTATGCCCGTGCATAACAGACAATGGTATTTCCTTTGCCGAAGTCCTTTGGTTTGGACTTGTCTTTTAAGAAACTGATTGCAGTGTTGTACCAGAGAGTTGAGCATTTTATAATAGGTGAAATGGCTGTATTCCAAACCTGAAATTTATTCATTTTGATCTTCATGGGCCTTTTTGTATCTGAAATCTCCTGGCAGAATCAAGCCCATTGCTAAACAAAGAGCCTCACCACGTGCAAAGGCAATGTCATTAGTCAGTCCAAAATTGCCCTGCAGGACAGTGTTATCACAGCAACTGTGTGCAGGACAGCCAGCTGAGTCTTGGCAGGTTATTCCAATGAGAGGGTGGGCGCCTGTCTTTTAGTTGGGAAATCATCACTTTTTGGGATTAGATACTCACTGCCGGCTCAACCCATCTGTCTTTGTGGTGTTGCTTTTGCAGCAGCATCATCCAAATGTAACAACTCCTCTTGCTTGCTTGCAGACAGACAGATGCAGTATACACACCTCCTGCCTAAATTAGCATAATGTTTTGCATAAATCTCTTTTGGGTATAACATGGTGAATGGGCCCTGGAGCATAACCCAGTTGACTGGCAGTTTTGTGTGGTTTAGTTGACACTGTGATTTCACCTGTTGCTGTAGGAGGCAGAGAAGAGAAAGAAGCCAAGAGGTTTCATGTCTAGCGATGTCTCTGGGTTATTGCAAAAATGGGGCAAAAAAAGTGGGAGACCAAAATGTCCGCCTTTCGGGTGTGGGTGGTAGCAGATCTTTCACTCCATCCCTTTGGGATGGCAAAAGATGCTTCTGAATTCCTGATGAGAAACATTTTCACGCCTTGCAATGGGGCTGCAGGTACTGCTCTGATGGAGACGTGATCCCGGCTTCAGCCCTCTGAGCTCTGACTCGGAACGATATAGGGAAAAACCCCAAACCTGAAGTGCTCCTTGTTGAATTAGCATAACGTGAGGATAAAATAAAGTAGGGCATTTGCAGCTGCTATGTAGACTGTAACTGGGGCAGGGTATTTTAGCATCTTGTAGGTGATATTAGCCCTGTAGCATCCTGTAGCTGCTAGGAGAAAAGGCTCAGCGATACCGGTTAATGAATGCTGTTTCTCACACAGGAAAACCAATAGAGAACAGCATATGGACTCTGTGACAAGAGCAACTGTGGGGTGCTGGACTCCACTGACTTGATAGTTTTCCTTACATCGTACTTAGCTGTAAAATTCTAATAGAGAAGAAAGAGGCCATTATATTAATGGCATTATGGGGATTGCAGCATGATCTCTAGGACCCATGGGGATTTCTCTGATGTCCAGAATAAATGCTCTTCTATTTTAATGACCATAAATGACCTCTCTCCAAACCTGGTATTGATGAAATAGCTTTAATGTTTCAACATCAATACTCCAAGCTTTGCTGAACAGTGACATTAATCTGATATTGCATAGCACATGGGGAAGAACAGCCAAAAAATATGCTGGAACTTATAAAGTTATGCAGCTTTCTAGCCTGACAGCAGCTTTCATGCTATTTTCCCACCAAGTGGAAACAAGTCGTGGGATACAAATGACAGAGACATTTTCTCTTAAAACCTGATGGAAGGAAATCACAGGTGGTTGGAAACTGCTCATAATTTCTAAGGCTACAGCGTAAACAGAGGAAGTTTTTTGAAAAGTTGGTGTACCACACTCCTGTGTTTGCTTCTGTCAGGTTACAATCTATTTGCTTTTTCCTAGCAAACATTTTTTGATTACTTAGCATATCTTAATTAATATGCAAACACAGACATGTATTCTTGCAGCATAAAAACTAAGGCATTGGCTGATTTATGATTTTAATCAGGTCAGCCGTAGCTGATATGCAGTAAGAAATAATTAACTAGCTGTTTGTACACAGAATTGCATTGTACCCAACCCATAGGAGACAGCTTTTCCTGACACTTCAATCCCCTGCTGACTTTGTTTTCTTAGCTTTCCTTCTGGTCTCAAAATAGGAGTGTGTAATAGTTTTCCACCTCTGAGATCATTGCCCTCTATTCTTAACTAAGGGTAGGTAGGGCATTTGCAGGCCTTAGGAAGCAATTTTGTACACAGTTGGCTGAAATACTGAAATAAGAGTTTGACTAGTAGTCACAATGGCCAAAAGTCTTTATCCAGGAAAATCTCTTTCTGGGTATTTAGTAGTAGCTCTCACTCTTTACCTTGCTGTTTCTGACATTACCAACACATCTCCAAATTTCTTAAGTATGCCAAAGGACTTAGAGAATTGTCACATAGACCGGACAGTTGTGACATATTGATATTGACCGGTCTGAACTGGAGCTCAGCTTTTCAGAAACTGGGGCACAGACCCAAGTTCTCCCCCTAACAGGGAAGTATGGCAGTCGCAGAGAGAGTGACTGTTTCCCCCAGTGGTCCCCCAAAATCCCAGCTGTGCCAGTTTCTCTAAGCTGCAGAATCCAGCTAGGTGATAATCAATTATGTTGCCATATCTGTCCTGTGAAAACAGAGCTTTAGTCCGCAAGGCTATCAGTTTAATCTGTTTTATTGGTAGCTGAATGTGGATTTTGTGTGCCTGCCACTGCCTCTGTAGCTACTGGACATCTCATGCTGTTCTCTGTCATATGGGAGTGTAAAGGCTGTGTATATGTGGCTCTTACTTGTTGCCTCTTTGCCAACATAGGAAGTTTGCAAAGTAGTGAAACTTGCCTTGAATCTTGAGTTTCATTAACCCTTCATGAAAACCCATAAGCCTCTCCTTGCATTGGAGACCAGACAGACGACATGCTTTCTAATGTTGCTTCTCTGCAAACTAATTGATATATTTGGCACTGGCCAACAGGCATCAAAACATTTGTACAGATGTGAGGGTCTGTCTAGACTAGATAATTGCTTCCCCTTTTGGCTTGATTTCACTGGTTGCCAAGTTGGGTAACATTTAACCTTGAATTCTGGAGGCACAGTCACTGCCCAAGCCCTCCTAACGAGGAGCCATCTAGCAAGCTGACATGACATGACTGTGTTAATCTGAGTCCTCTGCCTGTGAATCTGGTCACATTGCGGTCAACTCTGATGTATTTGCATTAATCTTGTTTCTGTCCATAGATCTTAAATCACCCTGAGTGCACTGCTAAGATCTTTTGTTAATTGTTTTCTCCCTGTCTCCCCCCATGAAGCGAAGTTCATTCTGCGAACGATGCTGATGCAGCCAGGTTAATAAGTATTGATGTCGCCATGTTAATAACCGTCTTGCTGCCCATGAATCTGAGCCTCCCCCTGACGAGGTGGTGGACATGACCCACTTAATCATTACATCTCCCTGCCCATGGATCTCAGTTCACCCTGTGAAATTTTAATCATTTTGACTAGCTAATCATGATAATTTCTCACTGTCCAAGGGTGTGAGTTCATCCTATGAACAGCTCCGATGTCCTTGTTAATAATTGTAATCTCTTACTGCTCACGAACTGCAAAACACAGGGATGTCTCTGCCAATTGTTTCAATACCTCTCTGTCTGGGGGCTGGAAGAGCTCCCCATGCCTTGCAAGTGATGCCCAGGGCACTTTATTCTTCTTCTGCCCCCAATTCCAGAGCCACTGCAAATCCTTCTCTTTAACAGCGCAGTTTTTCTGGCAGCTGCCTACATGCAACCAGCTGCGTGCAACCTCTTTAAAATGACATGTTGAATAACAGAGCACGTCTGCATGCAGAGCAGCCCAGCTCTGTTGGTTGAATGGTGCTTTCTTGAAAGGTGAGCTCAGAGCACAGAGATAAGCATTAACTCAATAAGACATTTCAGTTTATTCTGCTGAGATGCACCATTGTACTGGGTAGGTCTGATAGGACTGTAAAACTAAATAGGTGTTGATGTGGTGCTACATGCTGTTCCCTTATGTTGGTTCCAGCATGGGGCCCAGTGCTTTTAATGAACACTTACAGCTGTTAATGCCTCAGCCTATAACATCCTGAATCATTGCAGGAGCCTAACGGACAATGAGAGGGAAGATCAATTAGAATTTTAAATCATTGTAAAGTCCCACCACATTTTCCATCCTGTGCCTGGAGAATGTGATCCTGGTTGAAGCTTGGAAAGGACATCGGGAGTGTGTTGAAACCACACAAATTGCAGACGTTTTGCAAACTCCAGCCCACGTCTTTAATACAGGCACACGAATTGCAGTGAAGACTCTGGAACTGCATGTAACAGTGGAAAAAGAAACTTGGCTTGTTTTCAGCAGGTTTCTCCCACATGCTCTGTGCTGCCCCTCCCAGGGCTCCTTGAAGCACCGGTTGTTTTTCTGAAAACCCAGCTACCTTCTGCTGCAAGTAGAATAAAAAAGCAGCTCTAAAAGAGGCTGCTGAAAGCAGCTTTGTGAGCCAAAGATGTAGAAATAACAGTATGAAGCAAAATCTAAAAGGAACTACCTCCATCTTCAGAGAGCCACAGAGCCAGTGTCACCAGTCATCTTTTGGAGACAGTAGGCAAAGGTCATCTTCCCCACTGAATCCTGAGTGATTGCTTTTTTCCAGAGACTTTTGATTGGGCAGCTTACTGTGATCGTATTAGATGAGATAGTAGACTTGTGGTCAAGATTTTGTTTCATTTTTCTTTAATTTTCCTCCCTCTCATCCCTAGATTGGTTTGGAAGTTTAGATTAATAAACAGAGAAGCAGTTAGTTTGATTAAAAGTGGCATATGTTCTGCTGTGGCAGAAACAGACGCAGGGGCGTTTCATGCCTGCATTTTGAGAATGAGAAACCACTGTTACTCTTGGGTACAATGCTAAATAACTTTTTTCCAGTGAAATACTGGAAGTATTTTTATGTAGATGATTTTGTGCTTTATGAAAATCCAATGGCAGGGAAGACTGGTGTCTTGGAAAACAGAAAAAAAAAGTTAGAGGTAGGGAGATTTATACTTCAGTGAAGTTAATTAGCATTAAAAAGAAAAGCACACTATGAAAAGTTGACATGAAATGCTGCAGGAATGCTGAATTAAAGGGACAGCAGTTAAGAAAGACTGAGCTTGAGAAGATTTATGGAGGTATTTCCCATAGGTGTAATTGGGGGACTGTGGAAAACCAGTGCTGTTCCTTTTGTACAGTGTCAGGAATGAAGGAAGCAGACACATCCTTTTGTTTGTTCGTGTTACTGTCCACAGTGTGGTTGAGGTGCTTACAGCAGGTGCAGAGAAGCTGGAGCTTCTGCAGGCCCTTCCTGGCTAATCAGAAATGACAGTGCTCCCATGCCTGAGCCTCCTCCTCTGCAAAGGAAGGACAGTAAACATCGCAACATTTCATTATTGTTTGAAAATGTCTCATTTGCAAACACAAAGTCTTTTTAGGCCTATTTCTGGGATGCCCTGAGCACACAGCTCCAAGCCTCTTCCTTCCCTGATTAGCCCCAAAGTGAACCAGCCCAGCCTCAGCTTCCCGAACAGCTCTATCCCATCTCCATCTCTGTAGCAGATATACTGTGTACAGGCAAGGAAGTAACAGCTTTTTAAAGGAGCTCAGGAACAGAAATCTCATTTCTAAAGATAATTTCAGCCATGTCTGCACTGTAATAAAGCCCAAGACTAGGAGCCAGCCTGCTGTTTATATTCACCTTAAATCTTAAAGTGCAAGCTTTTAAAAGTTGTTTGGGTTTTTTGGGTTTTTTTTTTGTTTGTTTGTTTGGTTGGTTGGTTTTGTTTTTTTTTTTTAACCAGGCCAAGAAGCTTTCCCTAAGCCAAAATCAGAGCATGCTGACTGTATTTACCACATGTAATTCATTCTAAGGAGAGTGACAAAAATTACTTATCTCAAGAAACCTGAAAGCTGGAAAAAAGCAAAGGCAGCAGGGACATGAAATATGAATTATCAGAGCTGTTCTCTTAAGTGTAGCGGTATGAGAAATAGAAATATTTAAGTTTCTAGTTTGGGCATGATATTCTGCATAGCCCTCTTGGCTTCAGATGGAGATCTACTGCCTGGTGTAGGTATCAGGAGAAGATATAAAGTGATCTTATTAGTGTCATTAGGATATGTTTTGTGGAATGACCAATAATCATTCACTGTCAGATATGTTGCAGTTTTTATATTGTACAGTTGTATTTGTATCACACACTCCTAACAGTAAAGACAGATAAAGCAGGGTGTAAACTTAAGTTTATTGATTTTTTTTCCTTTAAATGACAATAGGTTTGTGTGTTCATGTACGCGACGCTCGTGGCATGCATATGGCCAGTTTTGGCATTTATCAGTGCATCTTCCGGCCGTTTATCATGGCTTTGTTCCTACTTTGCAACCTTGTCCTGATGGTTGTGATTCTCTGTGTCTCAACTGCATTTTGGATCTTCTGACTTCAGATCTCATCTGTGACCGATGCCATCTGATGGTGGCAGCAGGCGTGGAGGATTTCAGTTCTTTCGTGTTCAGTGCTTGGGACACACGTGACAGGATGGTGACTGCAAGAAGATTTTCTCCTCTGTGACATTAATTGCAGGTTGGTCTTCTCCTGTTATGTATACTATGCACGGAGGTAGGTGTTTGCGGTCCCCAGAACTGAACATATATTAACTGTCCTCTGGTTTGGTGAGGTTTTTCTAGTAGAGATTACAGCAGGATCTCTTAGTGTGATAATTCAGGTATAATAACTTCTCCTCCCCTGATGGGACTGACTTGTGAAATCTATTAAGCCATGTGGTTCTGGCTCTATTCCTGGACTCCTCGAGATAAAGGCTTTTTAGTTTTTTGTTCAAAGTAAAAATTTGTTATCAACAGTTTAGACTCACCAATTACCAGCATTTTGAACCTGCAGATAACTCTGACTAGGAAACATTCGTACATTGACCATCTAATGCTCATGGTTTAAGAGGAAAAGCCATGCATGGTACTTAATCCAGTTCCCACAATTTCCTCCATCTGAAATGTTGAACTAGCTCAAAATCAAGGGGTAAAATAAAACAGAGAATCTTCTGACTTAAAGAGATTGGAAGGATTTTGTCTGAATATAACAGCTTCCTGACACCGCTTCAGGATTTGATTCTACAATACCCTGTTCCTATCCCTGCTTAATAGAAAGACTTTCCAAGGTATTAAATTCTGTACTTCCCCTTGTCCTCCTCCCTGAGAGCTCTGCAGATACGCTGTTGCTGGACAGCAGTACTAGGTCCTGCCCTCCAACGAGTCTGCCTGTGTCGGTGCTGTCCCTGACCCATCCCTTCTCCGACCCATCCCAGCTCCACATTTGGTGCAGGCTCCCCACCCTTAAATGGGTGTTTCTCTGAGTTCCAGTATCCTCTTTCTAAGCTGGACAGGATAAAATAATAAGAAATAATTGTTTGAGCAGGCCTCTCTCTGTCCATTTTCCAGTCTTCTTCAGGGGAAAAGCACCCCAAACCCTGCAAAAGAAAAGAATGGGAAAATAATTGTCAACTAGGTTACATGTAACAGATATCTTTAGGGTTTTGATGCAAATGAAAATGTGGAGCCTGTTGGGAAAAATGCAGATTTTATTTTGATTTTTATATCAAAACTCTCATAGTCAGTGGAAATTTGCTTCCATTTGCACAGGCCTCTGCTAAATTACTTTAAAAAAGATATAATTTCCAAGCCAAATTATCTGTTGGGATGAATAATTTTCCTGATTTTGAATGGATTTTTTCCAGGAGAAAATCTGGCCAGTCTCACTTAACCAAATCACAACTTGGACTGTAGGCCTGGAAGCAGGATCCGTTTGGATGTTTTAACCTCCAGTGAATAGCAAATAGAGAATGCTGATGTCATGCAGTGCAAAATAAAATAAAACAATATGTGTAATGAGCTGATTTTAAATGCAGCTTTAAAAAAAATCACTTTCCTTTTTCTCACAATCCATCAGGGCATCAATAGTTCTTTCATTGCTCCAGCAGATTGTTATTAATAGTGCAGAAAAATGCAGATCGTAGGCTTGGGGCTTCCATAAGTTTCCTACGGACACTCCAGGAAAAGTAAAATGCAAGTTAGATAGGCTGTAGCAAAAGGGAAGAGGCCAGAGTGGGCAGCAGGGGAAGCAGCGTGACACACTGATGAGCCCTTGACTACATGGAGGTTCTCAGGCTTTGTCCAAAATAGTTACACTTGTGAATTAACTAAATCCAGTAAAGACCTGTGTGGGTTTTTCCAGTTCAGGATTGTGAGTGGCTTTGAATAAGTTTGGCATAATTCACCTCCAAAGAGAATAAGATGAATCCCAGTACATCTATACCTAATCAGAACTTAAACTGGCCACAATTCTGGTTAATACATTAACAGGATCAATTTCAAAAGCTAATTTGGATTCCCTTTCCTGAGGGTTCCCATGTGTGTGCAAATGCTAATACCTGTCAGTATGCCCACACAGCCTTAAAATTCATAATTTCCAGTAGTTTCCTGTCTGTTTACATTTCCTACTGCTGTTTGGTAAACGTTGTACCTACCTATCCATCCTCCACACCAATGCAAACCTCCACCCAGTGAGCTTGCATGTTTTACTTCTGACTGTTGAATGCCATTCTGAATTTATTACAAAAAAGAAACAAAAGGTCATTCTTTTGTTCCTGATGTCAGATCTCATTTTCTTTTGAACTGTAGCTACTACATACCCAGTGGAGATAGTGCATTTTGACTTTGAGGTCTCTGTTGATTACTAACCTATTCATAAGGAGTACTGTAGACCTCAGGAGTATTTTATAGCCTTTAAGAAGATGTTTCTTTGGGTCAATTTAAGACCTCTATTAAAGAAAGTTCAGGGTCTCCTTCAGATTCTGGTTGGTTTTGTCAGCCAACAAAGCATAAAAACATGACTACGTTTTACAATATTAATGATCGGCTATAAAAACCTGACATAACATTTTTATAGCTCTGTAACTAATCTTTTTATTATCAAGTTACAATGATTTGCATCAAATATGTATCATCTGTAGTTAACTTTAAAACTTTTACAAGTTGATGGTACGGAATACTGTTGTAGACTAATTAAGTTTATAAATATATGGGTTTGTTTGAAATACTAAATATTTTATATGGAGGATGTAAAAACTTTGATTGAAGTCAGCCCTGCATGTCAAACTTTTCCTGCTGGAACAACTATGATGGTGTATGTCAGTTCACAGGTGGAAGCAGAGCCTGGGAGTTGAATTATGGCTTTGCCCATGATGTTAGCTTAGGGTACAAACCTGTCTGCTGGGATGCTAAACTGAGCTTATCAGTCACTTGACCCATGAATAGAGCTTAAAATTCGCCAGTGTCGGCCTTGAAGGGTGCAGTGTTGCCTTGAACTCCTAGGACTGCATCTTCCAGAAGTCCTGTATAATCACAGTCCTATGGGAATTTTCATTTTAGAGGAAGTAAGGGGGAAGGGGGAGAGGGGATGGAGGGAAGGCTGAAAGAAAAGCTCTCTGGACTCATGGGTAATAGGCTATGGGAAAGCAAAATGGGCAGAATCACAATGCCTTGGCTAAATTGTGCAATGGAAGCGCTTGAGAGATAATTAAAGGCTATTTTAAACTGCTTCACCATGTTTATTCTCAGTGACTTGCAATAAAAAGGAGCAGGAGAGGGAAATGGTACAGGCTCAGCAGCAACTGCTTTTCTTTCTTTATCAGAGCAACATCTACCCTCTGGCTGCAGTTTAGACAGCAATATATACTTTGCCTTCACACAGCACCCCCTATTTAAAGGTCTTGCAGGTTTTGCATAGTAATGTCTTGGCCCCTCTGGGATTGCTTTTGAAGGGAGTCATGGGAAAAGTGGAGGGACTTTCTCTGCATCCTCAGCACTGTTTGTTGGGGCATAGCGGTACTGCGGTGGGAAACATGGCTGGTCACACTGTCTGTACAGACTTGAAATAGCTCCTATGGAGCTGGCATACATGGGGATGATTGAAATATTTACTTGGAGCTGCTGTAGTTGTCCCAGCAGTGGCCCTGAAATAAAAGTCTTCTGTGCATGAGCTTGAACCACTTAAAGGTATTGCAGAGATTTGATCCTGTGCTAGGTGTATTGGTGTTGGCCTCTGCAGAGGAATCCAGAGTATCCCTCGTATTGCTGAAATTTTTTTCGATGTTTCCAGCTGACTAGTACCAATGATGCAAAGGTATGAATGATCTGTTTCGCAGACCAACTGTACAGCACTGGCTACATCCTTTCAGCAGACATATAAGTTAAAAATCTAGCTAACTTGAGAGATGTCACAAATTGGAGCTTAATTACAATGTGTTGAAAAAATGCAGGAAAAGCTCAAATGATCATGATTTCTGGGCTTTTGAACCAAAAGGGGAACTCACTGAAGTAATTTCAGTTCATTACAGGTATTCTGAACCTGCCTTGCCTAAGTGAGTTTAATTTTTTTTCACCTGTCACTTATCTGCTTTTGCAAAGCATAATTGCAACATTTGTTCAGAGCTATAAGCCCCTGAAATGGGAAACGGATTTTTTTCTTCTGCGCAAACATTAAAAAACAAAGGGGGAAAGGAAAGACATTTTTTGAGACAGGCTTTACCACACACATGTGCCTATGCACAGATACATGGCCTTTTTTAGGTTTTCTTTCTTTATTTTAATATTTTAAAAATACATATATCTCTGGGGGAAGCTTAATAAGAAACAGCCAGCTGAAGCGAAGATTTTAAGAGGAAGAAGTAGTCAGGGGACTTATGCTGTAGAGACAGCAGTTCAAGCAGTGAAAAAGAGGACACAGCTGTGCATATCAGAAATCCACAGCTGGGGAAGTGGAAAGAGAATATTCCCACATCTTCCCTTATAAATCATCCCTCACCTTTCTGATCCCTTAGTTTTCTGTTGTGTTGAATAGTTTTATATAGAGGGAGAGGTATTTGCATTTTTCTCCTCCTGCTGTTTGTGATATCTAGGTCAGTTACACCTTCCAAAGCACCAGAAAAGCACTGCGGATTTCTTCGGTGTCCTTCATAGCAGGGTGTTTTTCTTACCCTTCAGAGTCAAGGATTCTCCAGCAAAAGAACAAGAGAGGCCTTACCAGCAGGTGCATAAACCAATATACAGAGAAAGCAAGAGGAAAAGGCAGCACAGACTCTGTCTTCAAAAGACTCATGCTAGCAAGGTGTAAGGAGAAGGTGGAAGCAGCATTGTTTTAAAATTACCTCTTTGGACCCCAGCTGAGCAATAAAACAAGCCAGGCTTGGACACTCACTGTAATGCTTTTGGGAGTGGGTGTAAATGAGCAAAGCACTGAATCTTCTCCAGCTCCAGGAATTACTGATTTCCTCCCCATTCCTAACCACAGCTGGAGACAGAGCAGCACAGATGCTCTTTATACTGTTTCTCAAGGTTCGAGTTTGAGCGCAATGGCTACAGCAGTTTTGGTAGAGGAACTGTTCTGTACAAGTACAAAATAGCTAGATCAAAAGGTTTTGGTTAAATTTTCCACAGAGCTCTTCAAACTTGGTACTATTCCAGCAAGTGAACAAATGTTGAATATTCAAATTCCTATTTAAACTGAAGATGGACTTGGAGGCTTTCAGTCTTCATGTGTGTCCCTGGGTTTTGATTCAGAGTAACAGCTCACAAAATCTGTGAGGGGCTGGTCTGCATCTGCAAAATAATAGGTACCACAGCTCATATACTAGTAATTATGCTCCAGAGTTGAACCCTGGTAATGGCTTACGTGATAACGGAAGCTAGAGAGCTTTGCTTGTTCTGGCTAAAATAAAATGTTTCCATATGAGTAAAATACTGAAGTGCCTTTTTCTTGAATAATACATTCTATCTCAAAGCATTTAAAAGAACATTTCCAGCAGCCAGTTTTGGTGTGCAGTATTCCAGCCCTTCGCTGCTGTAGTACATCATTACAAAATTTAGCAGAAGAGAGGGAGAATACCACATTTACCTTAGAACAGTGAAGGAACCATGGTTAGACAGAAGAGCGACAATGGCATCCTGGCCATGTCCACATTGGAAGTTCTGCCTCACCTTCTGCTATAGTCAACTGGAAAAATACCCTTTAATTTTAATGACCATAGAAATGCAATACTTTGGGAACACATCTCTCCAAATGAGAGGTGACAGCTTTGGAATGAGTGCTTATATTATAGTTGTTCTGGGAAGCAAAGAAGTTGGGGTGTATGTCAGTATCATAAAAGTTTATCTGTCAGCATAATAAGAGTATATCAGTGTACTAGGAGTATGTCTTTCTCATACCAAATCTAAGGGAGTTGATGTGCATCTTGTTATTGCACGGTTGGGCTGAATACAAACCCTGATATAATGCCAGTAAAGTTATGCCAAAGATAAACTATGTTATTGTTTAATTAGTTCAATAAGTCTGTGCATAATGTGGGAGACTAAAGAATGGACAAATAGAACTCACCATGTGATAAAAGCTCTCCTGCTCGTCTTCCTTCTCCTGTCTATACCTTACATTGAAGAAGATGGTTTGCTTCCCCAGAGGTGGTTGAAAGTTCTATTTTCCACCAAAACTAAAAAGAGAAGATAAAACTTCTGTAGTTTATTTCAGGGATTTTTGTTTTTGGAATATTAATGAGAAAAATAACAGGAATGAAAATGTTTTCTTTTTCTGACATCTCCCCAGAAAAAAAGAGTGAAACTGGTAACTACTCTCAAGTTTCTAGTTAATTCTTTTTAATGCTTACCTTGAAAAAAAATCTGTAAAAAGACAGATTAGGTCTAGACTTTGTAGTTATAAATGCCCTGAAGACATTAGATACCAATTTATAACAATGAACCATTTCAGTTTCTGAAAGAAGTCTGTTTTGAGAAAATATTTTTAGCTGTTCAAGTCAGTGTTTTTGAACAAGCAAATTCACTGTAGGAAAGCATTTTTAAATGACCATAATGTAGAAATCAGAGTAACCTGAAATCACTTTGGCCCAGAATCTGTAAGCTTCTGTTAAGTGCAAGGTAGGCTAAAGCAGAGGGAAACATAATTATTACTGCACCAAATAACAGAGTATTGACATCCTGTCATTGGATCAATCGGATCTCTTCTGTAGGCTCAGTTAATAAATTGCTGTGTTAAAATATGATGTCTTCTTATAAAATACATTTATTTTCCCTCTCAGCATTTATTTTAATAACTTCTCATACCAAGAACTTGTGCGCACCTGCTTTTTTCCACACTCTGTGTACGACACCTTGCATAAGGCCATTTTAAAGGGGATGCGAATCTCAGCATTTATGTCTGCACATCCTTGGGTGACAAGGGATGAGTGGCAGAACAGTCTGAAACATGCGGCAGGGTGCTTTACAGCAGCCTAATTATCTCATGTCTGGGTGCATATCTGCAGTAATCTAGACAAGTTTCTAATTTTTTTTTCAGTACTGTAGGATGAGTCAACTTAATTCTAATTAAACATTGTCCATTGCATGGTGTGGCCAGAGAGCCAAACGAGATCATAATCTGCCATAATTACTGATTGCAGCCAGGCTGCTTTTCTTGCCCTATCTAGGTCCAATATGGTTACGAATGGGCAATAATGTTTGGTGCAGGTATTATTTTGTGAAGCTTAGGAAAATGCTTGTGTTCTGTCTGGCCAGAGGACTGTCAGTGAGTGTGGAGAGCCATGGAGATGTCATGGGTACTGTTTTCTCTGTCTAAAATATAGAGGTCAAAATCCTGCTCTTATTTATATCAGGACTCAGACTTGTGAATTTACATTTTTTTACCTATGTAACAGTTACCCTTAAGTCCCCCACTGAAGTTTCCCTGAGTTAACACGTAAGCTTGTCACAGTCCAGGAACCCCACACCAGCAATGAAGTGTTGCCTGGATTTCTCATTCCAGCGGTGGAAGTAGCTAACGGAGTTAATGTCGCAATATTTTCTGTTCTGTCATAAGCACAGTGATAAGGCACTTCAATTTATTGTCCCCTCATGTAAGGGATCGAGTGACTAACTGAATTATGGGAGGGCACTAGAGATGTGTCTTGGTTTATGGATGTGCCCCATTTCCAGAAGTCATGGCTGGTCTGGCCTTTTCTCTTGAAAATGACACAGGCATGCCATCACAGGCAGCAGGCTCCGTCATCCTTTGCTCTGGTTCCTGGATATTGCACATCACTGAGGTCTCTCCAGATCCTTTTTCTTCACCCACCAGCCTCCATGCTACTTCTCCTTTTCCTTTGCGTATTGTCTTCCCCATTTGCTCTCTTTCCAGCACTTTCCCGGCCCCAGTATATCAGTCTTCTGTTCCCATATGACTCGCACTAATTACAGAGCTATCTTGCTGCTTAATGCTACCACTTCTTTTCTAGCTAGTTCTTTAAAAAGGCTGTTAGCTAGAAATACATCATCCTTCGGCTTTGGACCTGAAGTCCACTTAGTAAGCATTTTATACAGTCTTAATAAATGAGGAGAGAAAAAGAAAACAGCAGAGGAATACAAAAAGGGTCCCCTGGGAGTAAGGTTGTCAGAAAGTCATGGCTACTTCATAACTCTGGGCATTAGTCATTTTTCTTACCATGGGTGGTCCCACTACAGGCTGAATTTTGAAAGGTTTTTTCTTACTGTTCAGCAAAGATGTGACATTGCAGAGTGCTGGAGGAGAGGTGAGACCCGCAGGTGCTAGCACTGCCATGTCGTGCGAAGGATGACTCTTTCTCACAAACTTCAGATCCTGTTTGTTGTTGTGGTTCCTTTGGTGCTTTGCGGGAAGCCCTCACCCTGCTGAGAGGAGAGTGTTGCAGCTGGGCTTGGAGCAGGGGTAAATGAGAAGTTTCACCCTTTGTGTGGCTGCAACGAATGGCTGCTCTCATTGCCATGCCTTAGTGCCAGTGTGGTCCCAAAATGAAGGACTACTGGCAAAGCTATTAGAGATGACCAGAGAATAGGTTTGAGGATTTGGTATTGTGTGTGTCTACGCTACATGGGGGGTGATTCCCACCTGGACCAGCTGTCTCCATCTCTCCTGTGGAGGGAACCGAGCTCAGCCCTTAGCAGGTACCTGCATTCAGTGTGTGCATATGCTCAGTGTATCGCAGACCCTGCTGCTCCCAGACTCTGCAGTGTAATGGCACTGAACCATCATGGTTTTAACCTGGGATCCAGGAGGTACTTGCAGGAAAGTAAGGTGATTTTGGAAGCTGCTGATTGTGCTCAGGGTGGCTGGCAGGGCAGCGCCGGCTGCAGCAGCCTGGTGCTCCCTGGGGGCAGTTCCTCTGGCTGAGAAGCTCCTCCAGCAACGCACGGACTTCCCAGCGGGATACATGAGGCTCTCTCCTGGGCTGTGCTGCTGCAGCCTGCCTGCGAGGATGCTTGTTCAGGTCTCTCTTCGCCCGTCCGTGGTGTGGAGGTAGAAGTAGCCTTAAGCTTGGAACAGAAAAGATCCTGTAATAAAATTTATTCCTCTTTCTTGTAGTTATTTTCTTAGCAGTGGGTTTGTGCTGTGTCATTTTCTCATCTGCATTGCCAAACTACAATGCAAGTGTTTTAAATTTCTGTGAAGAACTTGCTTTGTTGTATACTGATTTTTCCCTTGTGTCTGAGCCCAGTTTCTTGGCTGTTTCCAGCCTCACTGACCCAAGAAGATGACTGACCAATAAGCTCTGATGGCTGTGGAAGTCCTTGCTGACCAGAAAGTCTGTCCCTCTTGCTTTTATGTGTCCAGATATGACACTGGTCCCAAATGGCTGAATTTAGCTGTGTTCCTCCTGAATTCAAATTATACCCACAAGCAGTACTGTGCATTTGCTGAAGCTCATTAGGATGAAATGGGAAATACATGTATTTCAAACGTATTTTATTTGGAATACTAATCTTATTTTAGAATTCACGTTAAGCCGTTGAATCCTTGGCAACTAACATGAAAACACACTGAATCATAATGAAATACAGTGCTACTGTATTCCATTATACACCATACCAGCATGACAGCAGCTTTTTCTCATGCTGAAAATAGGATTGCTTATATTTTATTTTTATTTATTTTAGGGGAACAAGTAAGAAAGCATTTCACAATGAAATCTAGCCATTAGCTCATATCTTGCTGCATGTAATAGTAGCTGTGGGGCAGGGAGAGGGGAACTGGTGACTGCACAAAAATCTAGGAAGTATTTCAATGCCTGGTACTTCCATTCTGGGCAGTCTGGACCTCTGTTCAGGCTGCAGAGAGTCAAATAGCACAGAGCAGTGTTGCAAGCACTAGGCTGGGGGCTGCAATATACAGCACATCAACCAGAGGAGCAATCCAACACGCTCTATATCATCATAACACTGTAGGTAAAGAATACCGCGGTGATATAGGGGAATAATACATGGCTGACACCACTTTATGGCAAGCAGTTGCTGTGCAGTCATATATAACACTATAGGAGTCAACACTCCACAAACTTCATCTTCTGCCCTCTTGTGGAAACAAGCAGCTGTGGAACAAAGATTACCAAGTGCACAAATCGGCATAAAGCTCTTCTTATCCCTATCCCGGGCAGATATAAGCTTGTAGTTGAAGACTGAGGCTTCGTTGCTTTGGGAACTACAATTCAGAGGTACTGATGGGGCAGAGAAGAAATATATAGCACCCTGAGTGGGCTGAATCATCCTAGTTGTTTCACTCCCTTTTATGCTGAAACATTTTATTTTTAACAAACAGCCTGAGAAACAGAGAGTTAAGGCCCAATAATAGCATGACAGAAATGAATTAGTCTAGTAACACCAGAGACTGCATTGGAAATGCACTATACTCACCATGGTAATTACCAATTTTAAGAAAGTAGATTATAACAACTGCCCTATATTTTTTCTTTCTGTTTTTGTGAGTAATGATGCTTGTGTGGGATACAGCAGAGAAAATATCAGGCTTTAAGAACCAGGGAAAAATGTAAAGAGCAGAAGGATGGAAAAAACTTAAACATAGGGGTGTTTTATTTGTACTGTGGTTCAAACCAGCTTCAAGTTGCCTGTAGGTTCTGGGCTCCTTTTCTCAGTGATGGGCCACGAGTGATCCAGCTCAGGGGAAATGTTAAGGACACTCAGAACAGGATACAATGTATATTCTCTCTTCCACCCCCTCGCCCCCTGCAGAGATGTCAGTCATAAGTTATTTTTCCTCTGGACTTCAGTCTTCAGTTCGTTCTGCTTGCTGTGTCCTTCATCCTGCTGGGTAAGCATCTAAAATACTCCCTTGTACTGTCTCCTTCCTCTGCTTCATTAAAGAAGTGAAAAAGCAGGAGATGCTACATAGACGAAATAGGAATTATAAGAGTGGAAGGGACCTTGGCAGATCATCTAATCCATCTCTCTGCCTCAAAGGAGGTGAACATGTAATTAACTGCTCCTAGTGGCTGTCTGTCTGACCTGTTCTTCAAAACTTACTGCTTGGGGATTTTCATCACCTAAGAGTTTAGCCCAGTGTTTCACTAGTTTCATGCTAGAGAGTTTTCCTTAATCGCTAACTAAAATCCCCTTTGCTTTTATTTAAGCCCCTTGAGACTTATTCTCATGCTTTTTTGAGAATTTTGTTTATTCTTGTGGTTTTCTGTTGGACTTTTTCTTATTGACCTGTAGACTTTCATCATATACTCAGGCTAAATCTGTCAGTGTTGCCCCCAGTGCTGGAAAGAAGAGAAGAATTGTTTAATGTACCATTTCCAGGTGATGGCTGAATCTATAACTTAAAGACATTCCGTACTTCTTTGGTTTGGTCACTAAGCTCTTCATTTCAGATAATTCCACTAAATAGTACTCTTAAACTTTCAATTTTCCCTTTTGGGAAAACATTACTTACAGACTTTTTCTTTAAATTTGCTTTTAATTTGAAGAAAATAAACTAATGTTGATTCAGATGTAACAAAATTATTTGTTATAAGTAGGGTTCCTATCTGAATTTATTGCTCCCCTGAAGCCAAGTATTAAGCATCTTGTTTACTCGGAGTCCATGCAGCAAAGAAATGTGTTGGTAACCACAATTGAGTATCCGATGGCCACTGATAGCATTTGTTCTCTAATTTCCATCTGGAACATTAAAGCTTTCCTACTACAATTCCTGTAACCACAACTCTGGTATCATTCATATCTCTAATAACATCACACAGATTTCTGTTCATATCATATCAGATATAACAGTGACTCATCTTGTTTTTTATCTCGGTCTTCAAAGAAGACAATCATTGTTCTGACTATACAATGATTGGCTTATCTGAAGTGTCCTGAAGAGATACTGACTCTTTTAACACCTTTTTTATCAGTGCTCTAATTACTTGGAATTTTGTCATGCAACCTGTGAAACCACGTACACATTATAAAGAAGATCTTGACTTTCCCTCAAGCTGCTAAAACAAAAAGGGGTTTGCACAGAAAGCGGCTTCAGATGACCTGCTGCTGTGTTTCCAGGCACAACCCTGAGGGAGAGTTTTGCACACAGAGAATTTGGGCTGTCCTAAGGTACTGTGTGGATCTCAGGACCAGTGGAAGTACTTGGCTGTAGATCCATTTGACCTTGCTTTACTCCCCTAAAATGTTTCTCAGCTCTCTGCAGTATGCTAGCAGAGGATTCCAGACTTTTGCACACTCAGAACATCTTGTTCTGCCTGAACATACACCTGAATGCACTTTAATATCTTCACTTGCCTTCCTTACCTTCAACCTTACCACTTTCTCTGGGCTCCTTTCCCCCAAACTGCTGCTCATATAGTCCCTGCTTTTTAAACCAAGCAGTGCTGGCCAGAGATTGTCCCTGGCTGGCATAGAAGCGCCAATTTATCAGCCTTATCTAACTAGTGACTGTCTAATATTAATGTAGCTGGAGAGCCATTTTGTTGTTTATTGGAGGCAAAACTCCCATCTGAAGTCCATGGATGGTTTTGCCTAAATAAATGTTGTATGGTAGCTGCAGATAAAAATAATAATCTGTCCAGTTAAAGATGTAAGCAGGGATTTTGTAGTTTTTTGAGCTCACTCTTGCTAAAAAAGCGAAGTTTAACTCATGTTAAACAACCTAATCCAGGTTTGTTTAAAATTATGAGTTTTCCTGCACAGCAGCAACATCTAGATGCTCTTTATTGCCCTTATCCAGTACTTCTGTGCAGACAGCTCAGTGAATGGCAGCAGAGAGGTCAACACAGCTCTGGTCCTCATAGTGAGAACTACAGCTCCTGCCTAACGTAGCTGAGACCTACAGAGGGTTGAGGGTATGGGGTGTCCCTCTATTATCAACAGAAGGGCAAATTTGGCCAACAACCCGGGGCAAGGATGAGCTGCAACTCAAAGTGCCTAAATGTTTTCAGTTCTCATGCAGGATGGTTGCATTTGGATCCAGAGTGTGGTGCCTGTTTGCCTGTTAATTCTAGCACAGTTTGCTCAGATCTTTCTTGAAAGATGCTCATGGAGGGAATGGCAGGAGACCGCACTGCTGTGGGGCAGCCAGGCAGCACTGATGAGGTGCAGGTTCGTTAGCTTGGCACGGAGCCCTACCAGCACAGCTCTCTTGCATAGGGATCCTCAGCTAGTTTTTACCCAGTTTTGTATAGTGCGTGTGAAGGTACTAGTTGGAGTTGGCTTTGGCTTGTGTCCTCCCCTACATGCCCTTTAATGATGGAAAGATGAAGTGTTGCTGTATTTTCATCACTGGGGTTAGCAAGCGTATTTTCACAGAATCTGGTTAATTTTTGTTTCAGTCCTCTCCCAGCCTTCCTCATGCCTTATCTTGCAAGTTAGATAAGCTGCAGCAGACCTGTCTGCTTCTTTCTAAAGTCTTTTGCAGTAGCAATTCCAGAAGACCCCTGAAAAAAGGATTGACTTCCCTTAAAGGATGGCTCCTTTTTCCCTGGGAGCAGTGGAATGATAGAGCTCCTGTTTCCCTAGGAGCCTTCCTTGCAAATTGAAAACTGAATTCAAAGAAAGGTATGTCCTAGTTCAAGGGAAGAAGATTGAGTTTTACATGAGAAGTACTGAAGTATGCATATTCTGGCCCTATGTGCAGAAAGACCAGCAAGCTCACTGCCTAAATCTGTAGCTGTAGCATGGAGGAGACAGAGACATAATTTTCCTTCTCCCCCCCACCCCGAAGCTTGGTAAGTTGAGGAGGCAGAGGCAGTGATGTCCTAATGTATAGACACTGGTTTTGTTTGTATACCTGAGCTGGTGCAAGGGTGCCATTTCTTAATTCCTGAATCATGGGAAGAACTATTAAAACCACACAAGCCGTAAGGAAAGCAATGAAGGGTTGTGCATTGAGCATCTGGGTGAGGGGAGGTAAACTGGTATCAAAACAGTGCATAAAATCCAGCAAAGCACACACCCAGCCCTTTGTTGTGACCACTGCTACTAGACAGGAACATGGCCAAAGGTCCTGATCCAATTTATTCCAATAATTTCATAACAGCACAAAGAGACTTCTGAAGTCCTTGGCTCCAATCTCAGCTGTAGCAGTAATGGGTAAAGAATAAAAGAAAGAAGTCAATTATAAAATCTGTTGCTCATGCTGTGAATACGGGCTCAGATATCCCAAGGCTTTTAAGTGTCTAAACTTCCACTGACTTCTCTGAGAATTTAAACCTTCAAGTAAGAGGAGGCACCAGCATACCTTTACAGATCTGATGGTTGGAGTCCAGAGCCCAGTCACATGTAGCACCCTGTGAGAAGGAGATAGGTACACATGACACCCTAGTAGAACAGTGGTAGCAAAAACAAGGTCCTGACTAACCCTAGTTAATTATGGAGGAATTATACCTTTCCAAGAGTCACATCCTCCCCACTGCATGTACAACAGGTAAGGTTTTATCATGACAGTGCAACTGGTCTTTGCTTTTCCCCAGATTTCCTAGAGGTTTTCTAACCCCTTTTGTCCCACAGCACAGTGGGGGCTGGAGTGACATGGAAAGGGACAGGAAAATCTCTGATAAGAATGAGAACATTTGCCCTGTCAGGTGTGATTAACACCAACATCGTTAAACACCTTACCAATGAAAACCTGTGGGATGTGCATGAAATTTTAAAAAGCTGTTCTCTTTCCAGTCATGCCTTCTTTGTAAATTATAATTTCAGTAAATTAAGCAGAATGATGATGAAAAATTTAACGTGGAATGTGGCAACTCTGACAGCCCAGTAAAGTCTACAGCGACCCTTGAAAAACTCTTCCTTTTGATATCACGATGCAGCTGTGCAACACAGCCATGTCCATCCTACTGTATGCTGCACAGCAGAAAATGATTACAATTAAAATTAAATGGTTCTCAAATAATCACGACAAAGGCAGATTTACTTGGCATTTTCTTTCTCTCATAGAAAACCCCCTACAAGAAAGTTCACCAATCATAATGAAATTACAGGCTGCTTTCTGGTCTCGTGTTAGCTGCAGAGTTTGTGTCAAGATGAGCTGTGAGCAAGGCAGCCTACACCGGATGCCGTGAGTGGCACGATACAGAACCATATCACTAATAGCAGAGTCAGGGCTCTTGAGCTGTCATGTACAAATCTTGTTATAATGAGAAGAGCATTAGTAATAGAGGCTGAAATTTTCAAGCTGCCTAAGGGATTTAGATGCTCAGTTCCCATTAAATTTAATGGGATGCGTGCCTCAAAATCCCACCTACAATAAATTTTTACCAGCTATTTTTCATGCAAGGGAAGGAGAGAGGAGAGAAAAATAGAGGGGGATGGAGAGAATCAGGTATAAGAGTGTTCCTTATTGGGACTGAAGGCCATCTGGGTGTTGTAAAATAGCATCCAAAAGGGGACTAGAATGATATACTGCATAGGGTCTCTTCTAATACTCGGGTAGTTTGGGTCTGGACTCTGCTCCAGCCTGCCCTGTGAGGTGGATGGAAACATAATGCCCTCTGCGCTTTGAGACTTGTATTTCTGGACTGCAGACCTACTTGCAGTCATTAGAGCACATTTTAAAATGAAAATTAGGTAGAGAAACATAGATGGGATAGCTGTGGTCTTTGGAGATATGTAGGAAGAGGATGAAAGGAGGCTGCGTTACACCAGTTCACTGCTCTAATTAGGTCTGGTTGCATTTAATTCTTCAACCAGATTTATCTGTATTTAAATCAGGGGCATTTTTTAAGTATCAAAAATATTTAAGATCAACATGTTTCCTTGGTAACCGTGGATCCCATTACTTTGCTTCCAGGAAGCCACCAGCTCCTAGGCTCAGCCTCAGCCTACCGAAGTTCAGGCCCCAAACAGAGAAAGAGTCACTCTAGGTTTCCTCCATAGATTAGAAAAAGAGAGAGGTGGGAGTGATGTACCGATGGTCCAGCTCTTGTCCCTGGGGAGGAGAGGGGTTCACCTCATTTAACTTCATGCGCTCAGATGTTAGGCACCAGCTCTTAGACCTCTGCTTAAGCTTCCTCCGTAGACTGGTAGGTACTTCCAGTAGGAAATTCCTTAACCGGAAGTTATGAATATAAGATAGATGCCCTGATAGGAGTCTACAGTTACATGGTCCTGGCTCAAATGAATGCTGACAGTTAGCTAGGATGCCCAAATAATCAGTTAAGAATGAATCCCATTGGGATTCAGTTGCACATGCTTTTGATCATTGTTTTTATATTTGCTCTTAATGAGAGTTTCCCTTATGTCCATAATGATCGTCTCTTTTGATTGTAAGTCACCTACCAGTACCTTAGGTTAACAGCAGAAAACACAGCTCAGGTGTCAATACTTCCAGATTTCAACCCATGACTTGTATTTCCCTTTTTTCCCAAAGAAGAATCTGTTTTCAAGATGGTTAAGGTTTCTTTCTTTTCTTTATTTTTCTTTGTTGGCTATTTCCATGGCTTGATTTTCCATCTGGAAATAAATAAGGATAAAATGCTCTCTCCACCCTGCGTTTGCCCTGCCTGTTCACTGTGAGTGATGTGGAGGCGGGTAGGAGGGATTCCAGGCAGCCTGCTGCAATGTGGCATCTGGAGATGCAAACTTGGAGGGGTTCCCAGGAAGGGAATATAACATTTGGCAAGGAAAGAAAGAGCTTAGATGAGAGAGGGCTGTGAGGTTTCCCCCTCTTCTATCCCCGTCCTGTTGCTTATTTCTGAATATTTGTTTTATTCCCCAGCCATATTAGAAGAGTAAATTACACAGATGAGCTAATGAGATCATCTGTGTCTGTGCCATTTGGGGAAGAGGGAAATATGGAGATGTTTTCTTCTTTCTATCCTTTCTAATCATTTACATTTATTTTGGGACTAAAAACGCTCAGATTCTGCACACTTGGCTCTGCAAGCCTGGGACAGATCCTACGGCATTTCTTCTGTGACTTGATACATATTTCACCTTTGCATTTACGTGGCTTGTCATTCATCCCAAATATCTCTGTTGTCTTATGCCATATGTATGGGGTGAAGTTCTGGTCCATGGTAGTTTTGGGTTTTATAGAAATAGGACCTAGATTTTGCCCATGCAGAGCTTCAGGTTCAATAAAAATAATGAGTCATTATAAGGAAGAAGGGGTTGATAGCAATCTCCTTGTTCTTTTTGCCCCTAAATTCTGTTGAGCAATGACTCTAGGCAGTACTGGGTAAATGTTCAGCTGGCATAAATGTAGGCACCTTCACTGCAGCATTGTTGATTTATTGGGATGTGACCCTATGTTTGCAATTAAGATTATGTCCATAGAACAGATGGGTCAGAGTGATGCATTTGCCTTTATGAGGCACTGAATCAGATTCACCACAATAGATCATTCATATCACAAATTGGTGCCATGCTGTTCTAAATAGCAGTGGTGCAAGGAGGAATTTCTTGCAGCAGTTGACAACTTTCATACTTTAGTATGTGAAGTTGCTTCTCCTGCTAAATGTTTATTTGTGTGGAAGGGAAGCAAGTCTGTAAGACATTTTTAGTTTCTGTGCTGAAATTACAATTCTGTTTTTAAACAGTTTGAAAGATGCTCAGTTAGTAAAAAGCCTTTTAGTGGGAGGGTAAAGACAGTTCTTTATTCAGAAACAGTTTGTACAGTTTGGTTGTGAATCCCTCCATAGAGACACTATCGTTGCTTTTATCTTCACTCTTGGTAGTTGCCTCAAATGTAAATTCTCAGAAATACACAAACTCCAATTGGGAAACACTTAGTGAGTCTCTCAGCTGAGACAGGGACATTATTACTTGAGTGCTCTGATGCTAGTGATGTGGAATAAGAGGTAATATATGGGACATTTCCATGGGATCATCAGGATACTGCCATGTTCCCCATTACATGCTGCTTTTAAAAGAGCTTTCCTGGTTACTGGGAGATGCTGCTTCTGCTTAGACCAAAACTGGTGATGCTGGTGTCTTTTGCTCCTTGAATTTCATTGTCATCACTCCTTTAGGAGTAGACTAAATCATTGTTGGTTCATTCAACTCAGCTGTCAGTAGACACAAGGAGACATGAAAAGGAAGTACTTAAAAAGAGAGATCTGCAAGAGCAAGAGAAAATTATAAAAAGGTAAAATGTCTTCTGTAGCACAGATCTTTTTTCTCAACTTTGCTCCCCCACAAGCTACCCTACCTTACCTTCCTTTCTTAACTTACAGATAAGCTTAAAAGTAAAGTCAGTTTTTTTCACTCTGCATCATAAGGGGTCTGTTCCCTCCCTCCTAGGCATGGAGGAAGGGAATATGCTATACCAAACTGGAATGGCCAGTCCTGCCCCATCTCTTCTTCCAAGCTTTACTTTCTCATTTCTTGCACTGGGACAATATACGGGAGAGAGGGAAGAGGCAGAAGGAGGAGTTATATCTTTTCATTTTTCTCCTTAAGATCCTTTGACAAACGCTTTTATGGTACACCTTAATATCTGCTTTAGGCTGCTTTTCTGTTAGGACACCTTCTGCATGATAACAGAGATAGCAAAACCGGGGAATTGTTGTGGTTTAGCCCCGGTCAGCAACTAAGCACCACACAGCCGCTCGCTCACTCCCCCACCCTTGTGGGATGGGGGAGAGAATCGGAAGGGCCAAAGTAAGAAAACTCATGGGTTGAGATAAGAACAGTTTAATAATTAAAATAAAACAGCAATAATAATAATAATAATATAATGAAAAGAAAAATAATGAGCGAGAGAGAGATGAAACCTTGGAAGAAGGAAAAAAAAATTAAACAACAAGTGCTGCAACCACTCACCACCCACTGACCGACGCTGCCGGTCCCCGAGCCGCGATCACTGCTTCCCCCGGCCAACTCCCCCCAGTTAATATACTGGGCATGACGTCACATGATATGGAATACCCTTTGGCCAATTCGGATCAGCTCTCTTGGTTGTATCCCTTCCCCTCCCGGCTTCTTGTGCACCCGGCAGAGCATGGGAAGCTGGAAAAGTCCTTGACTAGTGTAAGCACTACCCAGCAACAACTAAAACATTAGTGTGTTATCAACATTATTTTCATACTAAGTCTAAAACACAGCACTATACTAGCTACAGTGAAGAAAATTAACTATCCCAGCTAAAACCATGACAGGAATGCAGTGCTTAAGCTAAGCAACCCTGCTCAGGGTCCCCTCATATGATCGGACCAGGCTACTGATAATTTGGAGAGTGTCAACATTTTTTAAAGTTTTTGAGTAGGAGAGCAGCAAATCCCCCACCCCTTTCAAACAGAAGGGTCACATCTTGTCACTGTGATTTCTAAGCCCTGGACAAGGAAATATTAAGGCAGAAGTAATGTCAGGAAAGGGTGGCTGTGCTCCATGATCAAGCCCTGAGTGGAAAAGCCCAACTCCTTTTGCTGTCTGAGTGGTCTCTCTCACCAACCAGACCAAGCTGTAAGTCTGTTTCCTATTTCTTACTCTGGGGAAGTTCAAGCATGGCACAGAGGATAGTAAGAGTTCAAAATAAGGGATGCCTTCCTTCCCTCCTTAATCCGAAGATGGTGGGACTTCTTCGTTTTGCATATGAGTCATCTGAATTCAGAATGCTTAACCTGTGGCAGAAATAATTCAGATTGAGTCACCATCCCTGGAGGTATTTAAAAGATGTGTAGATGTGGTGCTTAGGGACATGGTTTAGTAGTGGACTTGGCAGTGCTAGGTTAACCATTGGACTTTATGATCTTAAAGGTCTTTTCCAACCTAAATGATTCTGATTCTATGTCATTAACAGCACCAGGTCAAGGTAACGGTTGCTTTTTGCATGGATCGTTTCAGAATATTTTCTGCGGGTGTTTGTAGCAAGCAAATAATAGGATGCAGTTGTTGCTATAGCAATAAGCCTCCTTTAGTGAATGAGGTAGGGTAGCCCCCCTCAGACAGACCAGCATACTCCCACTAATTATCACTGCAATGTAGGTAGCTGACACGATTTACTTACCAGGGCAGTGATAGGTATTGATAAACCCTGAATTCTAGGAGCAAATGGATCCCATGGGATTTATATATTTCTGAAAATCCTTCTTTATTTGAAGTTTGAGTCACCAGTGAAAGTGAAATTTGCTGACTATAATTGCTTTAATTATACTAATGAGTGATTTTTTTCACTCGTGTATGATCTCAGTATGGGATATGTAATTTAGGTGTGTGTGATATGTTGTATTTTAATTTGGAAGCTCAGAGAAACTCAGTGGCTTGGACACTCTCTGTGATAGCTCTGCAAACAGTCTGGACTACTGAGGGCAGTCAAAATAACACAGCTAAACCCGGCCTTAATTCTCATGGAAAAGATTCAGTAAAATATCCTTGAAACATTTCATCTAGAAGAGAAAAATTAAAGCATAAGAAAGGCTATAATAATATCAACTTTTTCCTAGTGCCAGCTTTGTTTATTGGTTCATATAGTGATAGTGGCATGCAGTCTTCAGGGAAAGAGTGTTTTGTTTTTAAATAGTCTGTGGGCTGATCTCAGCAGGTTGGCCAGGCAGGACTGCCTGCATACACACCATGTGAGGCATCTAATCTGTGTTCCTCCTGCTTTGTGAGAGAATGGGTCCGTTCCAAATCCCTTTGAAGTCAGTGCAAAGGTGGCCTTGGATCCTTTGGAAGGATCTCTTGGATTGGGTCCTGTGAATGGGACTTAAAGCTTGACCATTCAGCTCTGCATCCAGACTTGCTCCCTGAGTCACTGGAGTGATTCTGAATTTATGCTGACAGAAACAGAAGGAGAATTAATCCCTTCTTCCCAACATTAGCACATAATGAAGAACTACTAGCTTAGTTCACTTAACTGGTGTTACTGTTTCCTCTCATCTCTTCTCTCCCTCATATTCTTCACATACTAACAATAGATATGAAAAACAGATCCCTTCAGATGGCTCCTAGAGATACCATCTCATTTATGGTGATGATGGGCTAGTGGCTGTTGGAGAAACAGAGTGAAAAAGAAAAGCAGTTGTAAAACTGCTGCTTTCTGTGGGCTGCTTGCACTTGTCTATAAGTATTTATTATCCTAGATGGCAATCTAACTGATTCTCCTTGATGTACTCCAGCACTAATAAAGGAATTTTGCAGTATTATTACAGCAATTTTAAATCAATTCGCTCAGTGAACGCTGTTGCGCTCCAGAAGTCAAGTATAGAGACCACTTAAAAAAAACCGGATAACGCAAAGACAGACCTGTGTTTTCATCGCTATGCAGATAGCAAAATAAAATTCCAGTAAGGGAAATGCACATTAGAAAACTGGAGGTGTTGTGAAGGGAGGGGACTAACATGAAAGATGATGTTTCTGCTGCAAGGTTTTCTTCAGGCTTCAGAGCATTACTGACACTGTCACCTGCTTTGCTTTCCCATCCAGCTCCCAAGCGGCCTTCAGACAGAAACATCACATCTTATCATGGCTCTGTTTTCTAGAACAGGTCTTGCTAAGGATCATCATGAAAGCATCCAGGTGCCATGTCTGGATCTCAGGTGAATTAAAAGATACTGCCTGAGGTTAATGATGGGTTCATCCTTCGAGGCCAACAAAAAGCCAGAATCTGATAAATATAAAGTACATTCCACCATGTGAGGTAGAAGCCTACTTCTTTAATATTGTGTTTCATTCCCTAGGCACTGAAGGTCCACATAATTTTCAGTTTCTTCTGTCACCATGTCCTTCACCAAAGCAACTTTTTCTTGTTGTTAAATCTCCTGGGAGCATTAAAAGGATTTCTGTTATTGTGACTAGAAACAGCAGCTGGTTTTTAATTCTTAAATTTCCTTTTCCTCTCTTTTACAGAAAAAAGCTTTTGTCTGTAAAATTCTGAAGAAGGATTACTTGGAGTCAACTTGGGTTTAATGCAGGGGGGTCCCTAGAAATGAGAAATTGAAATAATTTGTAATTGTTCATTACTCTAGGAATTGAGTTCTTATCATTCGATAAAAACATTACCTAAAATGGGGGATATAGCAAGCAAGTACTGGCAAGAGATCTGTGCAAAATAAGCATAATAGTGCCTTTTTTTTTCTGCTTAGAAAGAATTCTTTTTGGCAAAATCCTACTTTATCTATAAAAATGTGGTTCTGATGCCTATTAATTGTCACACCTCTGGGCAGGAGGAGTTTGAAGTTTCAAGGCAGATAATACCACACCAACACTATGATAAACAGCCAAGCAACTATGCTCTATCTTTGGTGAAAGATAAGCTGGAATAAGGAATGTGATTAACAGTTGTGTTCAAGATTTATCTAATACACTTGGAGAGCAGGTCAATGCATTGTCTTGAAGCAAAAGTTAAGGTAAAGTTGCAAGTTCAAGCAGGTTTGACTTCAGCATGCTTGCTGTGCAGCCAGTGAAGCTTTTTTGATTATTCCCTGTGAAGGTTTATAGGATAATGAAACGAATACAGAGGGGAAGATAGAACACAAAATATAATTGCTTTTTCCTCCAGCCACCCCCTGCCAGAAGCTGTGCTATCACACAGGATATGTCCTGTTCCCTGTTGGTCTCTGCGCACTGAACCAGGATAGATGAGCTGTAGCATGACCAATTTTGCAGAAGAAGGAGAAGATGAAAGGATGTTCCTGGGCTTTTTAGTTCTGAACAAGTAAGATTTCACTGCTTCTCAATCCAGAACGTGTGTCCTCGTGGCCCTTGACTTTTAAATATCAGTTCCGATTTTTTTTCCATTCAAAAAATGTACGTGTATAGGCATGGAAAGGCGAGGAAGTGAAGCTGAAGAAGCAAGTCTTCTGTGGTTACTGATCAGCTCAGATCCATCAGGCTCAGCGCAGAGGCTCTGACACAGCCCAGAATCACTCGGACGGCAGCGTCAGCTCTCAGTGAACGTAGCAAGAAGGCACACCACAGGGAAAAGAAGTAACATAGTGTGAAAAGCCATGACATCAATCATAATTGCAGTGGTAAAACATTTTAGACCACTTTCAGGGAAACTTGTTCTGCTCTCCTTCCACTTCTAACCCCCCTGTACGTACTGAACTGATAACTTTCCAGCAGCCTTCTGTTGCCTGCAACGAGCTAAAATTGTTCAGCCAGCCTTGAGGCGGAATAAGTAGAGCTGCTGTCACATTGCATGCACTGCAAATTGGCTCCATTTTTTATCTCTGATGGAGATGTGTACAATGGAGAGGAGGGGAGAATTATTGTATATAAATGTGGCAATACACACGATTCCCACTTAGAATTGATTTTTCCCTTGTGAGATATGCTGTCTCATTGAAAGAGGGAGAAAGGTATCATTTTAAACCTGACTCCTGTAAGAGGAATTAAACAGAAAAAAAAGAGCCAAAAAAGTGGAGGCATTATCTCAGGGGTGCTATTAATAATTTTCTTAGGAAAATTTATTTTTACTGTGCACCTTACTGACCTCATGGAACAAGCCTTCCTGTATCTTCCCACTGTAATATTTAATACTGAGTCTCTCCAGCTCTTTTCCTTTGCATTCAACACCAGTTTGGCTTGCTTGTTGCAAGTGGCAGATTGGAAAGAAGTGGAGGTTACCTCTGACAGAATTGTCAAATTAAATTTATCCTGATCCCTGTACCTTCTCCAGGAGACCCCATATTTATAGTGAAGTACACACAGCTCATAAGCATTGGTTTTCAAAAACACTTTGACAGCAAATAATAAATATAAAATAATACACAACACAATATGCAATTGACTTATATGCCTCCCAGTCAATGCAAGTGTTATCCAGCATACATAATTACATTGCAGACAGCACATTCTTTACCTGGGAATGACATACTCTGATGAAAAATAAATAATAATAATAATAACCCCCCCCTAAGTATGCACCACTGGGTGCCTTGTCTAAATCTGGCTATGAAGAATGAATGTGAAATTAGCATTCAATTAGAAGTGAAGCAAATGCAGGATGTGAATGTAAAGCAAAGGACTATATCAATGTCTAAATACGAATGTGACATTTGTATGGCTGCATAAATAAGTCTCCTTGTGCAGCATTGCTCAGATAGAAGATCTGCAACAGGAGCAGCAGAGTGTGGTTTTCCACAGGGCAGGAGAAGTCTGGATTTAAGGTGATTTTCTTAAGTGGAAGACCTGTCCTTCATTTCTGTTCCCATCCTCTTTTTTCCCTGGGATCAACAGGGACTTGGGAACGCTGCAGTTTTTTCTCCCTGTCCTATTTATCTGTTGTTACTGTACAAGATCCATAACAAGTGATTTCCTCTGAATTTTTCCCCTTCCATTTTTTCTCTCAGGTTTTCCATAGAGTTCAGCCTGGAGCTTACTATATCTTCTGAATGGTTTTGCAATATTTGTCTTTATATCTTGCTCTTCCTCCCCAGAATGTAGAGCGATGAAGGTGGAGTGTTGGTTACCCCTTACCTACAGGCAGGCATCAGCAAAAGAATATTTGGCCAGGCCATGCAGTCAGTTTATGCCATTTAGGATCTGAAGGGAGCTTTCAACCCTTGTCAGCATTAGATGTTCTGCAGATTTGACCCTGTCACCAGATAGTTTCTCACGTCTCCCAGGGGCTGCCGGTGTGCTCAGGAGCACCCTACGCACACGCAGGCCCTTTCCCATGTACTAGGTTACGAGGGCCATTGGTAACATGTCTTTTTTTTTTTTCAATACTTCATACTCTGAGTATTTATCTGAAAACAAAAAGATGTGTCAGCTTTTCTGTCGGTTTTGACTGTGAGAATTAAGGCAGGTGGAACTGATATCTTTCTTCCTCTGACCTGTCTCCATTCAAGACTGAGTGTATATTTTTTAGTTGATGTGCTTTTTGCCAATCATATTTAAAAAAGAAGGCAAGGTATGGAGCTTGTCAGGGTAGATGGCATTAAAGCTAAATTCACTGGATTCACTTCAGGTGTGTCTGATGCCATCCTCAGATCAGATCAATTTGGGATCTAAGAAAAATGCTCATTTTAGAAAAATTAAATTGTCCTTTGCCATCTTCCAAAGCTATCAAGAAAAGTTTGCATTTGTTACAGCCAACTTTGCCATCTGCTTGACCTTAAATCCAAGCATTTATGCACTGCTTCCCAAAATAAGCATCAGTTAGGTTTGGGAGAATGCCTTAAGGATGTGCAAGCCAAATTGTACCAGTCAGAAAGATGCTGTTTTTAAAATCAACTTTACGGGTGAATCTTCCCATCACTGTTAACGTTTAACATATCCCCCTAAGCCTGGATGCTCTTTGAAGCAAGTTACCAGCTTAATTGGGACTCTTTAATAAAATTTAATGCTATTTTTTTAATGAAGAAAGATGAAAAGTTGCCTAGAGGGGAATCTTGAGCATAAGGTATTTAAAGAAATTATTCTTTGAGAATGTCGATCTCTTATCTCATTCTCCACAAATCATTTAATGAAATAACATTAGCATTTCACTTCCAGTTATATTCACTTCTCACCCTGCACACATTTCTTTATTTTTGTTTTTTCTCCTTTTCAAGGAAAAAATATAGCACACCAAGGCTCTTGAGCAGCAATCTCATGCTACTGAGTGACAATTAATATTGTATCATTCTTGCAAATGGGGGCATAGTTTTTTCCCAGACAATTAGGTAGATAGCTTTCTCTTGCATTTACTAACACTGATCTAAAGTTTAGCAGGCTTGCCTTTGCCAGTTACATAATTACTGCAAACTTGGGCATCTGCAATCAGGCTCCAGATACAAAGCAGCCCTATCGCTGTTCCCCATAGGCAATAACCTAAAACAGGAGACGGCTTTCTGCTCCAAATATAGATGTTGAGTGCTCTCCCTTCAGATTAAAGAAGTATTTGTGTCCTGCTGTCAGTGCCTGTGTTTGTCATTGAAAGACTCGGTATCAGCGTCTGATTCTGTGAATGGGAAGAAGAGGCAATAGTTTTTCCCTGCAATTTCCTTAAAAGCCCCAGCTGTCCATAACAGCCTGCTAGGGAGTAACTGTTGTATTTTGAACTAGAGAAGGGGAACATTTGTGGTGTCCTTTCCTTGACAAATCATTGTCTCATTTCTCTCTTTGCCACTTCACCTGTTGTTATCTCAGGTCCGGTTTCTTCTTCTTAAATGAAGTAATTGTCCAGTTTTTGTGACACAGGTGTTGGATGGCAATGGGTGGTGTCAGCAAATCAGTATGTTTTACTGCAGGTAGGATCAGGAGGAAGAAGAGGGGATGGGCTATAGGAGCAATTGGGTGAAAGATAAATCCAGCCCAATACCTTTACCATACAAGGCAAGAATTTCTTTATTCTGGACCTGTATACAAATAATTGTCTTATTCTTTTGACCAGTTCATAGTGGTTATTCAGTTTTCAGTATGCTAGACTCTTCTTCACATATTTGTTAGTGCTTTATCTCTGTTCTGTTCTGCCCCCCCCCCCCCCCCCCCCCAATATAAAAGCCAATGGTATGTAATTTCCATGGAACCTGGCTCAGCCACATTTTTCTCTATGACTTTTCCCCCTAATTTTGAGGGTCTGTTATTTTCTGTAACACTGTAATATGATCTTCATGGTTCTTGTGAGATTTAGGGAAGAGTGGATTATATGAGAATTTCCTGAGCAATCTTCAGAGTTTTTTCTTACATTCAAATCACAATACTCATCCATAGGTAATAGAAAGGAACGAAACATGTCATGGTGTTCCTTATCCCAACATACTAGTTTAACTCCTCCAAAATCAGTGGGAATAGTTATCCTTCAGCCCAGAGAGAAATTAATACAAGCCCTGGGATCTGACCGGTGATGCTTAGACTCCTTATCTGTCTACGGTCCCATTTATTTTAAGGTCAGAGTGCAAGACTAGCATATAGCTTTGTATAAATATAATGTTTTTTGACCTTTCCAAAAAAGGAGACCCATTTTTAAAATATGAGGGTTTTATACACACACACACACACACAAATATATTTTAAAAAAATTTCTATTTTTTATGCCCAAGAGAAAACATGCATCATTAAACCCCAGGAAGCAAAGCAACAGGCTCAAGCAGAGAGGGAAATTCCTGTCTTCATTCAGATCTAAAGTTCTTCAAGATCTTTCTGTCATTTGTGAGCTATCTGTAACTGTCATGCATTCAACAGGGAACTCAATAAACATCAAGCCAAGCTATCTTCCAGTCTGCCAAATCTTTTCTTCCCACCAGGCTAATCCCCAAAGACACCCTACAGATCCATCCCAGCCCTGCCTGGATACCTGCTTCAGAAAGGACTCTCTAGCTAAGTAAGAAGCCAGTCAATTAACTAAGTGGCAAAACAAGCACAACTCATGAAAACCACTCTTTTGCTTCCTAATGAGAACTCATAATAACTATGCTGGATTTTTTCCTTTTATATTTATCAAGATATGATTTAATTTTCATGAACATTCAGAAGACAAAAAGAGTCCCCTAAACTCAAACTGACAGAAAATTCTGGGGTTTCTAGGTACTCTGTAGCAATGATTCATGCATTTGCAGCTGGGATAATAATAGTCTAATACCTTGATCGTATTGCATTTTACATAATTGTTCAAAAGGCTACAATTATTGTGACTGTGAAGTGTAAAACTACAGGAAGAGAATAAAAAAGCAACTCAAACTAATATGTTTAGCCTGATTTTCTTGTACTAATTACCACTGGGAAAACACATATTTTAACCTAGCAATGTTTGAATGTTTTTGCACCACAGTGCTGCCACAAATGAAACAGTATAAAAAAATACAGTGATTGTTGTCCCAAGTGCCTAATTACTGAGCACTGTTAAGTGTGTTCACAGGGCCATGGAGGTATTCTGGCTTTCTGAAATATTTCTAGCAAAGAGAGTGTGGTTGCTAGTGGTTTAAAGCACAGATCATGCTCACCTGTTTGGTTATTAAATGTGTTAATGTTTCTGCTCTCTGCCATACTAAACAGCATTCTGGCTGTCAGTGTCATGAGAAATATGCTGGGTTTGTGTTATTTTTACCATTTTCTCATTGCTTTAATTGTTCCCCAGTGTTCCTGAGGAAAAGCAATGTTCAACTGCAGGAAAGAAGGCAAAAACCACTCATCTGAAACACAAAAGCAGGCCTGAGGAAGGAGAAGCTGGGACAGCCATTCACTTTGCTAGATGCAAATTTCCATGCAAAAAAATCATCCCTGTGGCTGGGCTTTCCCGTGTGATGGTTTGCATGCACACATGCACACAGCCTCCCACCGGCCACGTGCTGCTGTGTGTCCTGGCTCCTTTCCTGCAGGTGGGAGGTTGCAGTTGCTGGTTGGGAGGTACCTGGAGCCCCTGGAGTTAAAACAGTGCCCAGCTCACTACTTGCACCACCACCAAACCTCTCTCTGAAAATAGCCTGGCCCAGAAATCCTGCAGAAGTAACAAACACCATGAATGAAAATTGTCTATGTGCTGAGGGGGGGTGGCAGGAAGCTGAGGGCCTGGAGAGATGGGCTGGAGTGATGGGGCTAGCAAAGATCTGTCCCCTTGGCTACTGCCCAGGAGCCAGAGCCACACAGCCGCTTCAATGCAAAGTTCAGTGCTTTGGCTGAAGCTGTGGCTGAGGATGGGCTCACATTAATATGCCAACCTCTACACTGAAGCCATTGAAATGCAGGCACATGTTTGCCTCTAATTGTTCTGGGGAGAGTGGACTGCAGGGAGCACTAACTTTTTAAATTGCCTCTGCTAGATTTCTTAAAGCTTGACCACCAGAACTGTCATCACCATTTAAAGCTGTGAAAAGTCCAGCCCTCTAGACTGAGGTGGAAACAGATCTTGGACATGGCCTTCACCCCACGTGAGGAATGAATTTTTCCCAGAAAGCTGCAATACTATGAAATGTGCTAAGGGCACATAAACTGAGCTTCAAAACGGTTTCCATTTAGAAGGAATGATGTAAGGCAGGAGCAAAAAGGCAGATTTCTAGTGCACAGAAAACTACTCTTTTGTATTCTTACTAGGTTATTGGAACAGCCTTTAGGTGTGATCAGTTTCTTCTGGTTCAAAAAGACCCTCTGGCTTCTTGTTGGGTGCAACAGGATACAGATTTCTGTACCCCACCTAAATTTGCTCCTGCAGTGTCAGGAAAACATCACCTCTGCATCATTTTCTCTGTGAGTTCACGAGCGGGAGGAGATTAGATGCTGTGAGCATTGACGTGTTGTCTTCATAGGGCAAGATCTTCACAAGGATTTACTTGAGCCTGTCATTACTTTTCTGTTCTGCATTGGCTCCTGCGGTAATGGGAGGGGAGAAGATTAATAAACCACAAATGCCAGAACAGAAAGGCCACCATGGTAATCGAGTCTGCATGGGAGTTTGAGCCAGGAGCTCATTTTCAGAACAACATCTTGACTTTAAAATCTTGCAGGATGAGTTAAAACAAAATTTGCTCAGTCCAATATCTTCAGTAGTCCAAATGACCATCAAAGCAAAGGCTTCATGGTGGCATTCTCTAAAGCAGCTGTGTTATCTTGAAGTTAACCAATTTCCTCTTTTCTGATTTTCCCATTCCTGAAAGGCAAAGAGTAATGCTCTGCCAGCGTAGCACTTGGACTTCTAAGGACTTGCTGTTCTGGCAGATCAGAAATAGATTTCTGTGCCCCTCTTATGTCAGTCTTCAATCTCTGGAGACTGACCTGCACAAGTTTAAATTAGCTTGTTCAGACAGTGTATAAAAATCAAAACAGTCAGCTTGTGTGTAATGGTCAGTGTTCTTGGTGCTGCCTCCTGCAGCACTCGGTGGTCCCACAGCCAGGCTGGATCTGCAGACCGCTCTTGCTAGTGCGGGCTCAGGCCTGCAGGTCTCCTTGTGGTGGGCTGGGATAGGCATGGGAGGGTGAGGCTCAGAGGTGATCTGCAGCTTCCCGCAGAAGATGTCAGCGGGGGGATCTGCATTCAGCCTCCCTCTGAGTTTCCTCTGCGAGTTATTCTTCACCTCTCCCATCCACATGATGATTGCTGACACACGGTGTTTTCCATTTGACTGACAGCAGCATTTGTCTGTACCAAAGTCCTTCATGCTCTGTCAGATGGTAGTTAACGAAGGAGTGAAACTCCATCATCCCTGTCTAATGTGGGACACTCTCTGTGTCCCCTGTGCATATGCTGACTCCGAGTAGGGTCATGAAACACAAGATACTCCCGAGCACATTGGCACTTCCCCAAGGCACAAAGGGTTGGCAAACAGCGATACTAGGTCAGGTCTCGAAGACAACGTAACTGCATGCGCTGCATGTCACCAAAACATTTGATTCATCCTTCTGCAAGATCAGCACTTGTTTTACTCAGTGCAATGGTTCCTTTGAGCTATCAGAATGACAGAAAGCAACCAGAGTGAGGAAAGCATCTGGCGCCCAATTTAAAAAATGCTACATTTAATTTACTAATTTGATCACATGGTCTGCAGCACTTTTTGGCTGTCCCTGTGTCCTGAGATTTCACCCTGCACATGAGAACATCCTGCCCAGGAGTAAGCACCCACCTTTCCCTGCATTGTGTGCTCAGCCTGCTCTGCAGGACTATATATAGGGCAGATTAACACAAACCGCTTGATGGGGCTGCAAATTTCCCTGTTAGCAGCATGTGTAGCTGGCAATACTGTGTCGTACTCCTTAGTTACACGTAAAGTTCTTCTGAAGCAAAAGGACAAAGGCAATATTTGTCGTCATTCTGGGTTATTTCAAAATTGCTACCCACAGCAGAGCATCATCAGTCATTAGAGTCACATATAGGAGTATTATATTCACTTTGCGGTCTCCCAGCTCCATTGCCAAGGACATCACAGTCACAAAGAGACATAATCAGTGTGCTGTTGCCAATTTCAAGACATTGTAATTTAGCAAAAAATTCCTGTGTTAGGAGTCCTCTGAAGTTGGAGGAGCTGCTCTGAATTTCTCTGCATTCCTTTTATTAAGTTTGGTGTGAATTGCATGGACAGAGAAATAAGGAATGAGGACCTTCTTTAGCATGCCACCGTTACGCCTATGAATTGCAGGGCACGTGTGCAGCATAATATCAGGCATGACCGATACAACAAGGGACAGCAGGAAAGAACTGAAGAAAAGCCTCAGCCTTGAGTGACCTTGCTATTGAGAATTTTGAAGTTATTCTTTTCCCTATTGTAGCTATGATAAAAAGACACTACACAAAAATTCTCCTTTGCATAGAAGTTTTTGGAAGAAGCTTCAAATGTCAAAATGTGAGACAGCTGACCTGGTCCCTCGGGTTTTCCCAGACGGCATTTAGTTGGTCCAATCTTTATTCCTGACTGGTGACAACCTGATGGGTGACATTAGGCAAATCACAACCCTTTATGCCTCGCTTTTCCTGTGCACAATTTTATTTACCCAGTGCTTGGTAAGCTAAGGATGTTTTTAAATTCTCTTTTAAGATCTGGATATCATTTGCCCACTAACAGCATGTTGGTATTTCATTTATATTGTATCTTACGGCAACATTTTGTAATGTGCAACCATTTAAAAGCTATTTTTTACTTTGAAAAAAGTCTGGTGACACTGGCGTTCAAGAAATTCTCTATCCTGTATAAAAGAAAATAAAAAAAGTGAATCTTCACAATCTGGAAGTGGGGCTGTTCCCAGAATCTTCCCTTTCTGCTCAAGGGAGAGAAGATTGTCCACTTCAACAAAAACATTGCTTCCAATGGTCCCTTTCCAGCCCAGCCAGGTTGGGTCATTATCATTTTTGATTACCAGTGCTTTGCCTTTATTTGCCCTCTGTGAAATGCTTATAAGCATTTGGCCATACGTTTAATGTATGCAACTTACTTCGGGGTTCTTTGCATACTTGAGCATGAAGGGATATAAACATAAATGCGGACAGATTTATTGCAGTCTAATTTAATAAAAATGTCAACAAATAAATGCACATTTGACAGGGGAATAAATATCAAATAGGAGCGAAGCAGACAGTGGAGTAGGTTGTAAGAAATTAACATGAAACATTTTGGTTTGACAGTGACTATAAAATAAAATTGTACTTTGGAGACTTGGGGAGCGATTTAGCAGAGGTGCGCTTCCAGGGCACACAGAATCAGCTTGCATGAGCTGGTCGCAGGGAGATGGGTTCAGGATGAGACCACACCGCTACAGAGGGGAATGGTTTGTGATCTGTCACTTCCATTTGTAAACTGACATTTAATGTAAGGGGAGCGAGATGCTGCCTTGATTGGTTTACCGGTGCAGGGCTGCAGGCTGTGCCTGCACGTTGCTTAGCAGCAGCATGCCAGCCCCAGTCCAGGGCTGGCCAGCTTGCTCCTTCTGCCTGGCGCTTGGACTGCTTGGCCCCTGTGACTCCAGCTTCATGTATTTATGCTTCAAGGGAGAAGCAAGGAAAAGGTTTAATCTGTGTTTTGCACCTAGACCGGCTGGGTGTTAGCTTACAGAGCGGTTTGTTCAGGGTGAAATAGGAAGAAGTTGAATCGATTCTCTTGGTACCCCATACGCTCACGTCACTTGCATTTTAAATGCTTCATCCTCCAGTGCCCCTTCCTCGCATCTGCTTGTGCTCCCCTGAACACCAGATGCCTCTCAGGACCCTTGCCGAGACACACAGCGGACGTCCTGCTCCTTTTGGGCCCCACAGCCAAGCCATTTCACCAGCTACAGAGCTTTGAGTTAAGCTTTATCTGGAGGGATTCTGAAGTGTTTCAGCTGTAGGGCCCATTTCCATGTCAGACAGATTTAAGAGGGCTGTACTAGGAGAATTTGAGGTCTCCCATGGATATCAGAGAGCAGATCCATAGCACAGCATCTTACTGTGATGCTAATGGGCTCTTCTTGTGCTCTCCATTGATTTCAGTGAAAGCGAGAGCGTTAGGATGCTTTTCCTAAAGAAAGCACATGGCACTTTTTTCTGTAGCAGTGAAATAGTTGTTCAGGTGTCTTGCAATATTTGCTTTCACCTTTTTTTGTGGTATTCCTTCTTTCCTTCATCTTTTGGGCTTCGGTTTCTCACAAGGTCCCCAGGCAATTACTGGGGCTGTGGTTGCCACAAACATTGTTCTCTCCTCTTTATTGCAGAAATGCACTCAAATCCTGGGATAGATTTTGTTTTAATGGCCCAGTCAATATATGGTGCTTATTCCACCTCAAGCATTACATAGAGGTTTTTAAAACATACTTGTCATCTTAATACCCCTGCTAAGTTTTTGAAATGCTCAATATATCCTATATGTTTCTTAACATTTCAGCACAAATCCAATATCATACTTTCACTGTAGGCATAGAATCATCACTCACTATATCAGGGGCTGTATCTCGATGTGTGTACACAGAAACTCAAGGTAACCAGTTTGCACAGGGGTAAAAGTGCAGTGGCTAATGGGATGGACTGTGTGGGAACAGAGTTTGTCTCACGATAAGTAGAAGAAAAGCTTAAAGATTTCCATACCACAGGTTGGGGGGAGTGGAGGGTGTAGAGTGGAAACTTTTGGTCCTAAAGTTCTGGAAGAATTGATGTGTGAAATTGCAAATCTGGTAGTAAGAGTTTTTAATAAATCTATCAATTCAAGGGTGGCACTGTGTGACTGAAGAATAGCAAGCACAGTATCTGTATTTAAGAAAGGGAGAGAAATAGGGAGACCAGTATGTACAGGCCTTTTAGTCTGACTTCAGCTCTGCAGAATCAAAATTTTTATGCCCACTGCTGTGATGAGTTGTGAAGAGGACATAGGCTATGTCAGGAAAAGTACTGGCTGCATAGATAAGGAGCTGTTAACATCCATGTATGATCCAGCCATTTGGTGAATATCTATGCTCAAAAAACATGAATTAAAACAGGGATGCATGCAGATGGGGGTATTATGGAGATCAGGAGAATGGAGAGCCTGATTTACAAAGAAGGCTAAAGGAGCATGGCTTGTTGATCACAGCAAAATGAAGGCTTAGCAGGGTTATGATTACTCTCTGTAAAAACATCAGGGAGAAAAAAGGACTATTTGCACTGGAGAACAGTGTTATTGTAAGAGCGAAGGGACACGAATAAACTCACACTGGGAATCAAAAGAAGTTTTCTAGCCGTTACAATAGGGAGGCTGGAACAGCTTTTTAGTAGGAAATGCAATGTACAAAACCCCAACTACTTTTAAGCCACAGCTCAGTAAGTTTATAGAGAGATAATACGATGCAGTGCATATGATAGCAGGGACTGCACTCAGTGACCTCAGGGATAACTTCCAGTCTGTGTAAAGATGCAGGAACTTCATTTCAAAGTCCTCATTAAACTTTCTGTGTATTTCTTTTTCCTTATCTTCCTTTAAAAAAGGATTATCCTGTAATAAACAGGGTGGTGCCATCTGCCACAGTCTCTGGCACAGAAGGGAGAAATTGCTGTTTCGTGTTAGTTAGCTGTATTGAGGAGGGTGGGGGAAGGATTTGGGGCTGCTTCCATCTGGCACTGGGACTGATTGAAGGTGAGAGCTGATCTCTTGAAATTCAGTGAAAAATGATGGGTAAGGCAGATATAAGTTGTGAAGTGCCTTGAAAATACCGACTGAGCAGCTTAGGTTTGATGTGGCTGCTGAAGCAAGGTGAGAGGAGGCCTGTGTAGAAGGGAAGGGCATAGTCTGAAGTGAAGCTAAGGAAATTCTCTTTACGGTGGTGTTCTCAGAGGGCACAAGCAGGGCAAAATGGCAGTTTTCTGTGTTAGAGAAAAGAAAATTAGAGTTGACCTGTGGTATAAGATGATGAGAGCCTGGGTGAGATATTTAGCTGTGCAGGGAGAAGGATGACCCTGTTTCAGGAGAGGGAACTGCTGTGATGATACATTGACCTAGTGAGAGCATACAGGGCAGATCAGAAATGATGCCTAGGTTCCAAAGCTGGGAGACACTGAAGTATTTCCAAGCTTCCACTTCCAGCACTGACTGTGCTGCTTCTGTTCAAATGGAGCAGATTACCAGAAAAACCTAGATTTTAAAGTATTTAAAGTACGGCTACTGCAGGCTCAGACCCCTCCTGGGAGACGAAGGTCCCCAAGAGGCTGCGCTCCCTCCTGGAAATGTTTTACTGGATCCCATGCTCCAGCACTGGGAAGGGGGAACTGGATCCTGAATAAGTACAGTGAGACTGGTCTCCTTGAGGAATTGAGAAAAAGGCAAATGGAAGGGTGAAATCTGAGTTTATTTGTCTTTCAATTTTGGTTCCTAGGGAGTTACATTTTTAGGTGCTTTTCTCTAGCCGTGAGGGTCAGAGATGTCTTTCAGTGAAAGCTGAGGATCCCGAATAATTACTGAAAAAGGAGTTCCCAAACAGGTATTTGCAAGTGCAGCCTCCTCAAATTAATATCAGTCACAGATCTGGTGGTCGAAAGTGCATATAACATGTTTTCACACTGCATCATGGTGGTGCTGGAGTTTTAGGAATCCAACCACATGTTGCAAAGTTTGCACTTGCACCATGAGAGTGGTGACAAATCTGGTAGATGACTTTATTGGAAGTCTAATTTTCTCACTGCTGTGCATCTCCCCACATCTGCATCCCTCCTCTCCCCTCAGCACTCTGTCCAAGTACAAATTTCCTGTGGTAATGCCGTGTCTGCATTGAGTCACTCCCTCTTCTGTTCTTCCTCAGAAGTAAGGACCTAGAGCAGCTTCTGGTGCATTTCTGAACTGCCCAAATCCTGATTTCTTTATTCACAAATCTCTGATGCAGACTCCTCTTGTCTTCCCTGGTCAGGACTATAAAAGCTGGCTTTTGTAGACTAGTTGCTATCAAAATGCTTATTGACAATTACCCACATCCTGATGTCCTTCTGGTGTTTCTCCTTTATTTTGAGAGGGTTTGTCTGTAACGCTGTTGATCCAAAATTAAGGATATGATAAAGTGGATGATTCAAATGGCACCGAAAGCTTTGTGCAGGTAGGCTCAGTCAGGCCTTCATTAGCTTAGCTTAAATCACTTGAGGCTACTTTGATTCTGAGCAAGTTCACAGAGGATTTTTGGATTAATTTTCCCACATATCTCCATCCAGGCAAGCCCTAAAAAAATCATCAGCATACACAGCATGCCTTTATGAAATGAGCTCTTCTAGGGATGAAGGGTACTTCTAGAGAGCTGAGAGACTGCAGGCATGGACTAGCAAATGGGGCTGACATGAGGGTGGCAATGGGCAACCACAGACTTTCCCCCTCCCTCAGAGAAGTCTCCCCCTGAGTTGGCAGAGGCTCAGACTCAAAAAAGAGAAGATGATGGTAAATTAAAAACTCTAGAATAGTATGGCCTGTGGCAAATATCAATTTCACTTTCTGAGCTTCAAACATCTGCTTGTGTTACTATTTGACAATGTAGATTGCTCCTTTTTTCAGTTTCCCCAGGTGTAAAATGGGGTAAAAGATACTGGTCTCATTTGGAAAGTGTTTTGATACCAGGCACTAGAGAAGTTCCAATTATCACCATCCTGTTAATGCTACCGCTGTTATCATTCCATGGTTTGCTTTACTGAGGTAATGACCCATTAATATTATTTTGTTGACTGTACAGAGGATCTTTCAAAGCAGCAGTCAAACGTGCCATTAAGAGCTCCAGACAAGTCACTGTCCTAATTTATAAGCAGATGCAACTAGTAATAAATAGGAGATTAAAATGAAGTAATGGTTGAGCAAGTTTTTACATAAAGAGCTATAATCTCAGCTTGCTGTCTCCCCAACCATCAGTACCTCTGCATGCACCAAGACTTAGGTCTGCAAACAAGGAAGCGGCTTCTGTTTCCATTGTTGTGTATCCACTGCTTTTGCAAACATTAAATCTATGTTTAAAAAAATTATCCCCTGAACAAGCCCCCAGTTCATTCATCCTGGAGACATTGCTGAGAAGTTGGCCAACTGATATGTGCAAGTTTTCCGTGTGGTTGGTGCAGCTTTGCTGGGGCTACTCTAACTCCTAAGAATGCTTCCTAGGGACCCCGAGGAACTAGCACAGCTCTTGTCTTCTAGGCTGTTGCATGGAAGACCAAGTATGTTCTAGAACTGATGTCAAAATGGCTAATACAGATGCTGTGTTTCTGATTTAAGAAACTCTGTGATATACTTTACCTCCCAGTAGGGAGAGTTTGATAGTAACCCTCCCTGCCCAGACACTACTGAATGTTTCATTAGCTAAAAAATGCAGAGATGGCTTTTCCAGCAGAGACTGCAGAGGTGATGGGGGGCCTGTGATGTGGGACAACATTTATTCTTTCTCAGCGCAAAAGCTCAGCCAAAAACCTTTGCCCAAAAAAGCCCAACCAAAAAAATCTAGCCCAAACAAAGTGGTAATTACTGAAATCTGAAAGAAATAAAAGAATATGCTGTTAGTTTATGGAACACATTGTTGTTTTATATTTAGCAGACTAAATATACATTTATACCAATAAAAAGAATAACACAATTCAAGGTATAATTCCTTACCTTTTATTTACTTTATTAAGTGATGAGGCAGAGGCACAGCAATTAATGGTATCTGTTGCCACATCTGAAACAGAAAAGGATACAATGAATAGATTATCCTATTATGAGCTTCTCTGAAAAAGGAGGGATTTCAAAAGATAAATTCTCAATGGAAATTTGTATTTGATTTTTCTTATGCTAACTGTAATGACCGCCCAGTTTTCAGTCCCAGGAAAGTGAAGCCCCACTGTCCTGCAGGGTGTTCAGTGTACCTGGTGCTCTGTGGAAAGGATGGTTTTAGTTTCAAGTGCCTTGTGGGCAGAATCATCATTATTTTCTTTTTCTCTTTTTTGTTTGTAAACTTCAGAAGTCCAAGAACGAACCTGCTGCTTTGCCTTCCTTGTTCCCTGCTGACTTCATTCCCCTGATCAAAGCTAAAATAAGTATGCCTGGTTTGTTTAATAGAGAGGGTCTTACACAGTCACGCCTCTTTGTTTGCCGACATAATTGAGGAGAAGACAGCTTTGGGAATAGTGCTTCTTAATTGCTCTCACAGACGCTGCAAGGCACTCAGTGTAGGGTCGGGCTAAATTGGGCCTATTGTGGATTTTTGAAAGCCTTGGTAACAGAAGAGTCAAAAAAACCCCCAAGCCCTTATGTAACCAGCAAAGTAACCTTCATCTCAGCGTCAGCTTTTCTCTGCATAAAACTTCCTCACAATGAACTGGGGAAATGGTGCAGCAGAGGTATTGCTGCCCCATCCCCACGGATCTCCAGTGGGCACGGACAAAGAAGGGGTGGAATTGAACATCTGGGTGTAACTTTTGTCTGTTAAAAAGTTCAGCCTTTTAATAAAACATATGTGTGGTGGTAAAAGCTTCCTTTCTAATGAGTACCGGAGTGCAGAAATCACTCTTTCTCGAAGGAAGGCCAGGCTGTAATCCTCTTGATTTTAAATCAAAGGTTGCCTGTGACTCCTCAATCCTTTGCAGCCCAGAAGAAGTCAGAAGAGCTGCTAATTAGAGCACTGGTTGCCTTTTTTTGGTTTGAAACCCTGAAATGAAGGGCAGGACTTCTCTGTATGTTGTGACAATGAAGAGACATCAGGTTCCTGGCTAAGGCTTTTAGATGAAAAAAATAGAGAAGGGCTTCCCAGGGACATATTCCCCTGGCTGTGGAGCGGACAAGCCTTCACCGGCTTGGGATGACACTGAGTGCAGTAGTGTCCTTGCCCTGTGGGACTACAGGCTAGAGCCTGGGAACTGGACTGTAATTTTAATGATGCTATTAGTGAATTCTCAGATTGAACCTCTCCCTTTTTTAGAAACAGGTTTTTGTTCTGTGAAATGATTCTATTTTCCACTATTTATTAGGTAGGATTCAAACATAGTATTGATAAGTATTCCTACACTGGGGGGGCGGAGAGGGAGATATTTTATGTGACAATGGGGACAAAAGCCTCATTCTTTTCCTGTTATATTCATCACAGTTTCTTTTGTTTACAAGAGTGCCTTACTCCATCAGAGACATGGCAAATTGTCTCCTAAAGGTAGCAATGAATTCACTACATATACACCTAAACCTTGACAATTATTGTCTTTTGCTATATATTTTTTAAAGCCTTGAATAGCATTAATCACACAGCTGAGGAAAAGCATACGACCTTCTCTGTATCAATCTTAGAAAGGTCTCATGTATTAAAAAGCTGTCTGCAAACAAGACAACTGCAAATGGCTGAGCAACTCAACAAGTTCCCATGGTAAAAATGAGGGTTAGAGAGTCAGCAAATAAGCATCTCTGACAAGCCATGGGAGCCCTGATTTAGCTGGGTACAAGTACATACCTAAATGTAAATATGTGATTTCCCTGAGACTGCTTACACCTTGGTTCTCTGTGCTTGCTTCTGGGCCCCACCAAGATAAAATACTTGCAAGCAAATGCATGAACACATCCTTCTCTCTGCCTTGTCTTCTGAAAGTGATTCATACCTTATCTTTCCTAGAAATACATCACAAATATCCTGGCCAGATGGCAGAAGACATTCATGCAAGACTGGTTAAGAATTTCAGGTCACTTTTTTTTTTTGTCACTAAGTCAATACCCTAAACCCACTTCTTCGGTTGTTGCTTGGTGGAAGCTCTATGGGTTGGGGACTACCATTGTGTATTAATTTATTTTACTAAAAAAAAAAAAAAAGATAACACTGACAATACTACAATAAATAACACTAACATTTAACATTTGGCACACCCTTGAATGCCTTTCTGCAGTAGATTGGAAAACCTGACCAGTATTCAAATTATTATAGGAAACTGTTACAGTTCAAACTTAAAGGAAGCAGTTGGCTTATGAAACTTTGTATTGCTAGAACTTATCAAACATACAGCTTCAAAAAGGGAATAAGGTGGAAGGTTGGGAGGGGATTTTTTTTTCCCAGACTTACTCCTTTATTTTGCTAGAAATGACAGCTGAGAATGAATGGGGGCTCTCCTCAAATCTGAAAGGATGAGAGACGTTTTAACAAGGAGAATTTTCTCCCAGACTTTTGCATGTATGCCAGCAATAGGAAAAAGTTAACAAGACAATAATGGGATGACTCCTCTGTTATGTCCTTATCCTTCAGGACTTAAAAGCCCTGACATAGTTAAAAAGTATTTTCTCATTAAAAAAAGGCTGTTCAAAAAAAAAAAAAACCAACCCACCCAAAAGCAGATTTAAGCTTTGGGGTTTTTTTTTGGCAGTGATGCAGAAATCTCCCTTTTTCTATTTTGGAGGCTTTCCAAAAGTTTTTTAAATGGGTCTTCAAAATTGCCTTCACTTTTACAGATATTTTAGCTACATTACAGTAATTGTGAGCAGGGAACCAACGTTCAGTGTGGCTGCTTCTCTTCAGTTACCCAGCAATCTATTTTTGGTTCAGTGTCATAGAGTATCATTATCAATGATCTAAAAGAAAATATCCAAATACTAATGACAAAAATTACAGATGACAGAAAAACGGGCAGGTTAGTAAATAATAAATCCATTCTTCAGAGTGATCTGGAACCAATGAGCAACAAGACTCATTTGAATGACACAGAAAATATGAGGTCCAGGAACCAAGAAAATAGGTCATGCTTACTGGCTGAGGGGACTGTAATTTTGAAATGATAAACACCTCAATGTGAGCTGGCTGCAATGGCTGTGTAATTAAATAGAAACCTTGAACATGTGAACTGGGGAAGAATGAGCTCATGCAGATATTACCACGATATAGAGAAACAAAGACAGATCATTTTTGTGATGCTATGTGACAAATTTAGAAATGCTTCTGAAAAAAAATATTACACAAATGGTTTGAGTTCTAGAAGTCCTGATTTATAGACTAAATTGGCTCCATCTCATTAGCTTCTCCAAGAGGAGTTGGGTGGGATCTCAAAAGTGCTAATGCTGAGGAAGACTTCTGGCAGCAGAAGACCCTTGGATGTCACGGAGGACATCACAGCATGGTCCGAGCCTAGCAACTGGAGTGAGAAACATTCAGAATAGAAAAAAAGCAAATGGTTTTAGTGATCAGCACTGGAACAGCTTACCACAGACCATGGTGGATTTCTCAACATTAAATACATTTTTTAAATGGGTTTGGGCATCTTTCTAAAAATCATAGTAGTGTTCAGCACAAAGCTGTGGGGTTTTCAGTGCAGTCACTGCCTGGGTGTTCATGTGTCCCCCTGTGAACACCTGGAGCTCATGCTGTGGATGCCCATCCATAATGTTTCTCTCAGGCTACTACTACCGACAAGCCAAGAGAAGGAAGCACATTTAGCGGGCTTGTTCAGCCTGGGGAAGAGCAGGGAAAGTGGGGGGAGATCTAACTGCTGCCTTCAGGCGGGGGCAGCCTTCAGGTCCAGGCTGTACCCACCAGCCCTGCACCGTACCTGCAGCAAGTGGGGAGCAGACACCAGGCATTGCCTGGCCATGGCCATCCTGCCTGCTGTCTCCCGACATCTGGAAGCACTTGACTGCATTCTTTTAGGCTAATATAAAGCACTTTACTTTAGGCAATCAGCAATGGCAAACAGATAAGTCCTTCCCTTTTGCAGTGCAGAGAGACTATTAGAAATACTCCTCTTTAAAAAAGTGCCCTTTCAGAAATATGCTTTGGATTTAGGGACTCTGCATAGTCCTTCATCTGTCAGCTTCCTCCTGCTTTCCTCACATTTGATGGTTCACTGCTTTCAGATTTGTTTCTGCCTGGCCGTCCGTTCCCATTCTCCTGTGACTAATATTTAGTTGTATGGTACTACTGAGAGCCTCTGCAAGGTGGTAGCATGGCATATACGGGACCCAGCGGAATTCTGAAATGACCCTTTTAAAAAACAACAGCATAAAATAAATTAGGAAAAGGAAGAAGCTTTTGGGAAGATTTGATGCTTAGAGCAGCAACCACAGTGAGGAAAAGTTAACTGTTTCAGAATGGGTTTTGCCCCACCTGAAGTCAATGGGGAAACTCTTCTTGAGTCACAGCATTTGCTCAGGTACCAGCCTCCCATCCCTCCTCCTGGTCTTCAGTCCTTGTTTCATCTTCAAAACTAGAGTGTTATGGTTGCATGTTTTAAAATTACTGGTAACTTGTTGCTCGCTAGCCGGGCACATGCTCAGAAGTTTCAGCTGCCTGATGTTCGTGGCTGCTCTGGAGCTGGCGGAGCGAACAGCAGAAGCACATCATGTGCAGGAGAGAGTGGCCAAACTCTACGTCCTTCTGGGGTCAGCTAAGGGATAAGGATAATGAATGATTCACCATTAAATAAAATTAAAACTCCAGTACTGTGATTTTAATACATGGCCAGAAACCTAGCAGACAGATCCAGCCAAGTGCCGTCAGTCTCTCTCTTTCTGCTCTCTCTTCCCCTGATGTGCCCCCAGAGAAGAACAGACCCCTCAGGGTGCAGTGGTTACCACACGAGTAGTCTGATGATGAATGTTGCTTTTACAAGTAAGCCTCGTGTCTAGTTCTAGCATGTACCAGATGTGGTATGAGGGGGATAGGAGGTTCTGCCATTTAGAATAAATTATTTGGGACAGAAATTTAGTGTTTAATATGTTTGTAAAGAGTATGGTGAGTGCCTGGGTACTCCCTGGGCAGAGTAATAATTGCACTTATGCTTTTCTGTTTCATATTTATAGTCCAGGACAGCTAGCCCTTGAGTAAGCGTAAACTGTACTTCCATCTTATTTCCATTTGGGTTATGAATATTTCACACACCTGCAGTCTCAAGAGTACATAATTGCGAAACCACACTCAGACAGGGACTGAATAGGCACTGTTGCTGATTCTTAATGAGCCATTAATCAGATGTTTAACTACAGGTAATTCCCTTGAGTCCAGGTGTCCCAAGAAAAATCTGTATTCCCTCTAAGTCATAGAGAAGCAGATGACTTATGAACAGGAAATTGCAAGCTGCAGACTAAATGAACAGCATTGGCTTCCCATGGCAACTCCTAATGGTGAAAGGTAAAAATTTTTAGTTTGATTTGGGAGTCTAAGTCTCACTGCCATGAGCCATGGGCTCCAAAGTCATATAAGAACTTTGTGGGAGCTAAAGACTTTTGTTTCAGTTGTTGAAGGGTACATTTTGGTGAGAGCTGGGAAGATGCTCTGATTGCCTCCTGTCAGTCAGCATTGCCTGCTCTTCATGGATGGAAGCAAGACTGTGATTCTTCACACAGTGTGACATCCTCCTCTGGAATTCTCTGTCAAAGGAGGGTGTGTATTCCAGCTGCATTTTAACAAGGGATGGATAATTTTATGGCCTCTGTTATTTGTAGCTTTGCATGGTAAATTAAGGATAATAAAATCATATATTTCAGAGTGTACAACAAACTCTGTGGAGATTAGGAAGGAAGTTTCTTCCACCTGCAATATTGTATTGTTGTTTAGGTCAAGCTGGACTGAAATGGACATTTCTTTCATTGGAAAAATAACAATTTCCAAATTTTGTTTAATTCCAAATATGCCCAGTGCTATATTTTGAGCATGAGGTGATATGCTGAAAAGTCTTTGTTCAGAAGCACTGCAGTCTTCCACTAGAACAGATCAAAGTGTTTCAGTTTAAAAAAAGAAAAGAAAGGTTTTCCTAATTTCTAAACTTGTGTAAAAATGTGGCTGGTTTCATTCTCAATTTTGCTGGCACTAAAATGTCATATTGCACTAATACGGCTAGGTGAGTTACTGGTGTTTATGACAGATCTGCTGTAAACAGCATTTCATAAAGGACACAACAGTTTTAAGAGCTTATCCTGTTCTCTTCATAAAGCAGTCACAGATTTTTGTATTAGCCAACCGGTGAATGTAGTTGGTTTTCCTCTGAAGAGCATGCACATGGAGATGAAGCCAACCTACGCATGTTAGATATTAGAAGAGCTCCAGGTTATTAACTATGAAGAACAAAAGGTTTTAGATGATCTCTCCATCTGTTTCTCCCTTCTGTGCCAGAGACACAGTGTAGCAGACCGTATCTTCATAGACATTTTCCAGGTGGAAAATGTGCATACAAGAAGCGTGTGTATCAGCTCCTATATCTCTTTCCCAAAGTATAAGCTCCTTCCATCACAGCTGAAGGAGCCATATCCCAACAGCAGACGTCCATAAAGCTGGCAGTTGGAGTCTCATTCATGCTTTTGCTCCCTAGGTGTTATTTCCTCATAGGATGCTCAGTTTAGAGGAGTAGTTAATAATAACTTATTAATTAAACCATCAGTAACACTCCATGCCTACCTTTTTTTTTTGGGGGGGGGGGGGGGCGATGTACGAGGGACTGCTTGAGGGAAGAATGATAGTGCTTGTATGTGCCTTCTTGCAGAGGGACTCTGTATAGCAGCACTCCTGCCTACATTGCCCTCTTTCTCAGAGACCTACGTAGATACTGGACTGGAAGAGGCAGTAGGAAGATTTTGGGCAGCCAGGCACTGCACTTTTGTATAGCTGTGTCCCAAAGTCTTCACAGACCTGGAAAGGAATAGATGGAGAGGATACACAGGTCTTCCTGCAAGTAAAGTCTGCTCAGCAGCCACCAGCAGAGCTGCCTTAGCAAGCATGTCCCACCAACATGTGTGCTAAAGAATGTCCATATGATACAAATAAGAAAAGTTCATTTACAGGAAAGGTGTTATTCTTCATCCCCTCCCATGGGAAGCATGGCTTGCTGTCAGCAGATGCTAGACATACTGCTGCTCCACAGCTGAGGGTGCTGCAGCAGAGTCAGTGGCTGTAACACACGGCATCTCCAGCCCACGTTTGCAGGTGCAATCACCATCTTTATTTTCACTCTTGCTTGCTGTCTGGCACAGCTCACAGCAGCTTACAGACCTGGCATCTTCCCCTCTGCTGAACAGACATGGTGTGAAACCTGCCACCTCTGAGCCCTACAGCTGGGGAAAGCAGTGGCAGATGTGGACTTCTGATCTCATGCAGGTTTGCTTCTCTCCTGATCTCACCTGCTGTTGCCTGTGGCCGCTTTGATTGCAGTTGAAAGTGTGACACTTCATTGACTGATGAAGTTTCTCATGGTTCTTGGGCTGGTGTCCTCTCCTGCTGCAGATGAGGTATTTTCCTGGATTGTGGACCGTGGTATATCGTAAGGGGAAGAGGACATGGTAAAGGGGGTAGATGACACCAACTAATGAAAGAGGCACTACTGGCTCCAGACTTGCGCCTGTAGAGAGAACCTGGGCAAAACCCACTCCGGACTGGGCTGTTATTCAGTAGGATGTGCATGGCCATTTCTTGTGCAGACAAGGGCGAGGTGCTCTGGAAAAGCTAAGGAGTAGGTTGTAAAAGTCTTGTTAGGCCTTTCTCGATGAAATGGCATTTATCATACAAATGGGAGGACATATCATTCATCATTGCTGGTTTTACCTGCCAAAAGAGAGCTACAAGTTTTCTTTTTTATATCCACAAATCTTGAAGTTCACCACGATCTGTCTAGATGGTTTCTCTATGAAAAAAAAAAAAAAAAGTTTTGAATCTAATAAATAATCCTCTGGAATATTTACAAAATATATATAAATGCCAACACTTCCTCTAAAGATATAATTCAGTGTATTAAAATCAACATACGCGCACTGGGTGACTGGTTGTGAATATTTTCCCTAAACCAAAAACCAGCCAGACAGGCCAGCAGGTTGCTATGCAAATGGCTGAAAATCAATGATCTGCCTTCATTGCAGGCTTAATTTATGAACAAGATGTATTAAATTTTTTTATTGAATTAATTACTGCATACCCTACTTCTTCCTGTGTCAATAGCTGTGTCCAAGGAGAAGGCAAAAAAAATCAAGGGTAGATGACCCAAAGCCTACACCACTTTGCACATGCAAATTAAATATTTGCAAATACCAGTTTGAAACTGGTTCCACTTGTCGCTTTGTACCCAATAGCAGCTGATCCTGGAAGAAAAGAAACCAAAGTGGGCACTGCAGTTGAGAGTGAAACCCTCACCCAGGTCAGCCCTGGCTGAGCTTGGCATTTCTCTCTGCCACATGTCAGGTCAGCCACGAAAGGTGCTCCCCAGCCCATGCTCCTGCTGCCACCCTCATTGTGTCCCTAACCAACACCCCTTGTTCTTCACTGCCTCCCAGGAAGCAGGCACAGAGACACAGCGCACAAAGGTGAGCGTTAGGGACTGGAATGGTGCCTCTGAAAATGGTGTGAGATTGTAGCAGAAATAAAAAAGAGCAGGCAAAAATGACATCGTGCACAACATGTCTTGAGCTTCAAATTATTGGCCCCTGCTGTACCCTGGGTGCTGCCAGTAACTTTTTCAGACCTGTTTAGAGGACGTAACTGGGTGTCCTTCCTCTGTAACTCTGCAGTCCCATAAAAAAGATCCTCTTCTTGGAGACTCTGCACATATTTTTTTCCTTTCTAAATTGCGGGTTAGGGATTCCCCCAGCTACTGCACCTGAAAATTGAGAATGATGTAAATTCTAATATCAAATTATAGACAAGTGATAAGACCTAAAACCACCTTAATGTATAATGAGTATAATGTTTAACACATACCCAAGAAGTATGCTTAGCACTGTTAGATCAAACATAATAAAATTAAGTTACGGACTACTGAAATCATAGCAATTCAGCATCTTGTCATTGCAACACAGAACAACAGAAATCAATATTTTAGCCCTGATTTTCAAAGCATCTCCTGAGCTCTGTCTATCATTATTGAGGCTTTTTACCTGCATGCTTTTTTTGGACATTTATTTATTTTTTCCCCCAAAACACAGATGTTTGCCCTGTATTGTATTCATATGAACAGACCAGCCAGATAAGCATTCAGCTGCTTTGTGGATGCAAGTACAATCATTTTGCATATAACGAAAGGAGAAACCAGCCCCTAACTGAGGAAAATGTCAGTTGAAGTATCAAAAAAAAAAAAAAAAGAAAAATGTGTGTGAACATGCATTCAGTGATAGACGCCTGATCTCTGAGATCTTGGCCCTTTAGCATAAGATTGCTGTGGAACCATTTTCAGTTTTGACACTGTGTTGGACTCATCAGATATGTTCCCAACTTTGCAAGGAGGGAAAGATGGTGTCTGACTCAGCAGGCAGCAAAGTAAAGCAGCAGAGACTCGAGGAAGCCTGGTATGTCTTCCTTACAGTCTAGCCATTTGGGATTTCAGTGTGCAAGACATTTTATTGGTCATATGTTGCCTTTTCCCTCAAGTGCCTCTGTGCCACATTTGCTCTTCATCATTTTTGGGTCCAGCTCCAAATGATGCTCATTTGCCTTTAATTTCAAATGTGTTCTGGGAGGTGCAGGGATCCCTCAAATACTTGAGGAATACTCATGAGGGTGAACAGATGATAGCATAGGCTGCTGTGCACACACAACTGGGTGAAGGAAGGCAAAACTTTGGGCTACATGTGGCAAGGGGATTTAAGTAAGGGAGTTTAATTTTGAACTAATTTTAAAATAGTGGAATTTGATTTTCTATGCTCCTAATTCTGCCTAAGTGAACAATAGAATCAAATTCCTTTAGACCAGGCACATTGCAACCCCAAATATTTAAATAGAGTTGGAGTGTCACCGAGGGCTGAGCCTACCTACATAAAAAAGCTCCAGCAATCCTCAGGTGCCCTCGGAGGCGAACTCCTGGCATCACTTAGACCAGCACAGAGAGAACAGAATCAAGGCCTTTGTGTTCAGTAATTTTGACACACTAACGTATTCAGTTCTCAATCACCTAAGCATCAAAGCAATTAAGCATAGGTTTTCTGCAGTGCATCTTAATTGTGCAGTCTTCATTGCAGATAATAGACGACCAAGCTCATATGGCAATGCAGAACACAAGACAGCATCCTCTGCCCAGCTGTGGCCTCTTGCATCAGAGGTCTCCTGCTTGCAGAGACAGCAGTTGATGCTCAGGGATATGTACCCTCAACCTGTTTCTCATTCAATGTCTTTGATCCCATTATTGGTACTGTTTGACCTTGAAACACCCTTTATTTTTTATTTTTAAGTAGATTAGGAAGAAAGCTTCTTGGAGGTCTTAAAAGGCTGTATGCTAAAGATGATTTCTGCAACCTGATACGGATTACCATAGTTACTCTGTGTGAGCATGGCAGCTTTCCAACACCTCTGCAGGAATGATCTAAAAGCTTTTCTTTTATTGTGTCTTGAGGTGAGAGTCTGGCTTTAAAAAGCATTCAGAATTCTAATTCTTTCCTCCAGTTCGTTGGCAGGGGGGAGTCCGGCGCCGCTCCATCTGATGTGGATATCACTGATAACCTACAAATGATGTGTTTGGGATCTCTGATTGTGCATGTCCAATCACTTCGTTAATTGAGAACACAGAGAGCTGCAGCTCATGGCATCCCAATTATGTCTCTGATCTCTTATTCCTCCAGCCTCTTTCCAGGCATATTGTTTAGGGCTCATGACACTCTCCCTTCTTTGTGGAACGCGTGCATTTGCTGGGCCAGATCCGTAGGTAGCAAAAGCAGCAGAATGTAAAGGGCAGTCTCTTGAGTCTTGTTATCTTCTTATGCACAGTAATAGCACAGTCTGCATGCCATTCATGATTTTTATTTAATAGAGTTTCCTGGTGTGTATTTTAGGATTCATTTAAAAATACATCAGTGATGAGCAGGGTAGGAAGAAGAATCTGAGCCAAAAATTCTCTCTAAAACCAGACCAATAACTATCTTCTGCCTGCAGCTGACATTTAAGAGTATTCTTAAATCACTTAAAGTGATTTTTAAAAATCACTTCCAAAAAAAGGAGTCTGAGGGAGAGACTGTTGGGTGGATTGCCTGATGCCAACTTGAGTTGGGTGAAGAAATCGAGTCCTAAGTTAATGTTGAATTAATGTTAATTAGTGATTAGAGTGAAACTGGAAATGGCAGACTGTGTGTGGAATATCTCAGCATTGCTTATGGCACTTTTTTAATGATGAAAAATCCAGGTCACTTTATAAAATGCAAATTTCTTCCTTGGGTTTTTAACTGGGGCTTGACAGTAGAGCCCAGTATGGTATGGACCACCACTCTGACCACATCTGGGGCAGGGAGTATTTTTTCCATTTTATGTCTCTATTTGGCAGGTCCAAGATCTGCCAGGAAGCCTGCAGCCGAGGCTGGGACAGACCTGTTTCTCCCAGTCTCAAATCAATTCTTTATCCGTAAGACTATTCTTTATCCTGCTGTACTGTCTGGAAATGATAAATTATTGCTCTAGATAACAAATACTTTCTTCTTCTTCCTCCCCACTGCTTATCCCTTGTTCATAGTGCTGTCCTTCCCATCTTCAATAGTTGGGTTAAAGCCTGTGCAAAAACCCAGGTCACAGTGAAATGTCAGCATGCAAAACCAGTCCAAAATGTCTGGATTGCTGATACAGACATGCTGCACATTCATCTGTCTCCCTCCTGAAATCAATAAGTGTGCTCAGCTCCCTGTATGAGGGGTCCTAGCAGAGCCTTCACTGTAAGTTTTCTGCTCCAGTTTTGGTTTTGGCTGAGTGTCCTTAAGAGCTGACTGCACTGCTGTCGAGGCTGTTCACTGCAGGGAATGCCAGAGCTGGTTCAGCCATTTACCATCAGGTCCACCAAGCCCAGCACAGAAGACATTTAAAATGCCATGAATATTTAAAACAAACAAAAATCAAGCCCTCAGGCATCCTACTTTTCCAAATCATGAGAGCTGTGACCAAATACACAGGTAGTTTACTTAATTAAAATTAAGCTGCCTTTTCTGTTTCCCTTCTTTTCCTTTTCCAGCAGCACCCCATTTAATGCCTGTGGCAATATTCATCACCTGTAGGCTGTTTTTTTTACAAGATCTAACGAAGATCATTCTGGAGTCAATATTTTGCCAAAAGCTAAGTGATAAGTCTAGTGGCTTGCATATAATTTCCTCCTTTTCTTTTATTTCTTCTTTTTTTTTCCCTCCTTTTTTCATTGGGGTTTTGAGTTACTGTCAGCAGAGCAAATGAGGTATGCTCATGAAGTATGAAAGCTTCAGTTTTGTACCTTGCTTTGCTCCCTGCCTCAGCTTCATTTTGCATGATTTCTGTGCAGAAGCGCTGAGAAACCATTGTGTCTTTAGGTGCAAAACATACAATTCTCCACTGAATTCCTTGAGGTTTCATTATTATTTTATGAGGTAGGGAACACCGGTTCTGGGAGGACAAAATGAAGTTGTTTAAAGGAATAGGGTGGAGAATGGGCAAAGGGAATGAGGTTTGCAGATACCTTTAGGCTCCTTCAAATAACCTGGTCTGAACAAAAGGAGGTGGATTTTGGTACAAAGAAATTTTTGTTTTGTGAATGGACCTTACTAGAAACTAGGCATAAAAGTCCTCTCGGCAGCTGGATCCCTTCCTAAAAATGTCCATCCTTCAGGTCATAAAATTAGGGCTGTAGCTTTGTACTAATGCAGTTAAAGAGCAGATATATCTGGGGCCCTAAATCTCAAGATTGTGTGCAGCAATGGCTGTGTGCTGGCAGGTGCATGCAGAAATGCCACAAAGTCATGTTTTCCCTTTTGATAAAGTTGTTTCTGAGCTTTTGCAAAGAAAATTATTCTGAAGATCTTGGGTTTTGTTTGTCTGTTTACCTTAGAAGTGCTAGTGAGGCATTGTAAGCAGGGCAAATGTGGAAGGGTACTGAGAGGAACAGGGTACTGTGCCCCTGCGTTAGGCATCTGGTCCCATTCGAGCCCAGTTTACCTGTGGCAACTTCCAAAAGGGAGAAAATCCAGTCCAGTTTCCCTGAAAGTAAAGAGCTGCCTTGTGAATGAGCTAATGCTTACCCAGTCTTATGAAACATGTCTATATCAATTTTAGAGAGAAGGTTGTTATGAGGAAGTACTTCCTAAGACTCAAGCAGGCTAGTTAGTTTGTAATCATTTTGGGTCAAATAATTCAAAAACTGATGCAAAAGTGAATTAGTAAGTAGTCTAAACAACATGGTTTTATGGCAAACTTTATCAAAGAAACCTAATTTTCACTCTCTGATTATATTACATGTCTGGTGGACAAAAACGATTGTGTAAATTTTGTGCATTTAGACTTTTGTAAGGTGTTTGACTTGGCACTGAATAGCGTGCTGATTAAACATTAGCAGTATTCGGTAACATTAGAATATACATTAAATGGATTATGAAGTGCCTGACAGAGCTCAACAAGTAGCTGTCGATGGAGAATCAGGACTGAATGGACCTGTGATTTCTGGGGCACATTAGGGTTGAGTATAAGTACCAAAGCTCTCCATTGTTTCTGTCAATGGTCTGTATGAAAACACAGGATGAAAAACTTCTGCAAAGCACAAAGATCGAGAGAGTGGTATGCAATGAAGAGGAAAGCAGACTGGCACTGGGGAAGCTGAATCTTTCAGCTTCCTCAGTAAAGAGGACGAGGAATCCATCGACCTACACGTTGGTCTGTGCAAGGGCAGAGCTCTGCACGCAGGAGCACTCACAGGATGAAGGGAGCAGTGCTCCGAAAAACCTCCACTTCGATCCCACTGTGATGACCTGACAAAAGGAATTTATGTGGCCTTTAAATATATAAACAAGGGAGTAGTGAATAACAGGAAAAGAGGTAATTTCACTTTTATGTGCAGCATCACTAAAACCTGGTCCCAAATAGAAAAATATTGTGTTGAAACTTTCGAAAGACAGGGTAAAGTTGGAGAATAGGTAGGCAAGGATGGCTAAAATTATTTGAGGGTCTGAGGAAATGTTTTGCAATAGGAGGCTTGAAAGGCTCAGTGTGTTTGGTTGACCAAAAGAAGGTCTGAGGTGATTTTTTATGCATGGGTCTGTTTCTGGGAAAAAAACCCACTCTGCCCTAAAAGGAGAGAAAAGTGAAAGAAGACCCCCTGCATGAAAGCTGAACCAGATATAATTAAATGAGGTGTGGGTTTTGGTGGATTTTTTTATTGGTTTGGTTTTTTTAACTGGGAGGTGAGTTTAGTCATTAGAGCAAATTATCAAGAGAAAAAAAGAAGATTCTCTGCTTTTTGATGGCTCCAGAGTAAGACTTGCTGATTTCTCCACTATTGACTTTCTTGGGCCTTATAGCTGTGTTTGATCAGAATTAGCTGGGTAAAATACAACGGTTTGTTATAAGGTCAAATGAAGATCTAATGACTCTTCCTGGCCTTCAGCTTGATGAAACTATAACTGCATATGAACACACTGATATTAAAAATTATCTTTTTCAAAAAGAAAAACCCCTACCAGTGTTATTGGTTCCCTCGTGTGCGACAGTTGTTCCTCATAAGATTTTAATGTTTTAATCTGGAAAGCTCATTGACATTTTGTTTTGAAACACATGGTGCCGCTCAGCAATGGAGTGCCTTTGTTCCCATAGCTGCACCATCTGGGGCAGGGAGAGTGATGGGGCTGCCCGGGAGCGCCCTGCCCCATCCGGCCATAGAGGCTTGGCAGGGTTTGTTCAGGTGCCTGAATTGCTCCACTGCCATCAACATGGTTTGTGCTGAACTAATGTCGAGGCCATCTTGGGCTGCTCCAGCACAGCTGGGGCTCAGCTCTCTGCTCAGGAGTATCAGCAGCAGCAGGCAAAGCTATGATAGAAGGAAGAGATTTATGATACAAACCTGATTCCACCATCAAGCTTTAAAGATTTAGAGGCAAAAGGAATAACTACAGTTATGAAAAATGTCAAGAAGTGTTTCCCATTAGGGAGCAGTCGATGAATTTACTGCAGCTTGGCCCAGCCGTGTCTGCCGTCTTACCCATGCAGTACTAGGGCTCTGTTTCTGACATTAAAGCAGTCACCTTGTGCTGAGTCTGTGCACAGGAGTGAATGCCTCTTCAGCTGTTAACCACCCCGAACGTAACTGCTCTTTGTCAAAAATCGCCCATTTGCTTACAAATTCTGCAGTGCTCTTGCTCCCAAAGCCTTGCCAGACGGGAATCACTGCCTTCTTGCGGTTGAGCTCCCCCCAGGTGCAGACCTAGCAAAGTTTGGGCTTAGACTGTCTCAGCTCTGACCTCTGTGTACGGTATTCTCTATAGATTTCCCCTCATATGGTTACTGTAATGACTTACCCATTTCTAGCAACCTCAAATGCATCTGCATGTCACGTGGCTGGTAGCGACCTCACGGACTTCAGTTACTACAATTACGGCAGCAGTCACAACGTGCTCCAAGGCCAGTGCCTCTAAATGGGAAGGAGGGAGTGTTGCAGGGGAGCCTTTAAATTCCAAAGCGAAACTATAATTAGCTGTAATCGTACCCAGAGTAACTTCACCGCTATAATTCTCAGCAGGAAAACAATTACATTGCAGCAGTATAACCAGACAGACATGCTGTAAATACAAAACATCCTTTGGAAATATATGCTCCATATTCTAAACACACTTAGAATTAAGGCAAACAATTCTTTTCTAATTGGGATTCAAGGCAGACATACCAAGGGGTTTGTTTTTTTTTTTCCTTCTGCTTCTACTTTTTTGTTTAGCAGATGTATAAAGGTGCTGTGTTAGTTAATATGTTAACGGCACACTCAGGCTATCATTGCAGGAATGGCGGGGGAGAACTGACCCTCGCACTCAGTCTGTAAGTCTCCCTGTTGCAGCGGGTTACTTCTGTCCTTCGGAGATGAAGGCGGGTGTGAAGAGGTGGTTTTGGGTGGGTTTCTGGCACCGGAGAGGACCGCAGGACTCCTGAAGCACAAAGCCAGAGCTTCTACTGTTCATGTTTATGAGACACAGCAGCTCTGTTGAGCTCAAAGGCTACAGCTGATTCAATACCCTCAGTGTGCTCTGGTCACTAGGGGGGAATAGAGGACTGCAGAGTGTGTGGGTCACTGACACGTTCCTTATGAAAACTGCAAATGCTTCAGGGTCTGTCTGCCTGAAAAGCTGGAGAAGCAGGTGGATATAGAAGGGAAAGGACCCATGGCTTTCTTTTTCTATACCTTTATTTCCTGGAGAAGACCCAGGGTTGATATTTGGGGCATGTTGCAATCCTTTCCTTTCCCCCATCCATTCAGGACTTGGCAGATGGTGATGCTGAGTGATAAGATGTTGATTTGCCAGGGGTTATTTTAAATTCCTGAGCTTAAAATATGTTTCTGAACTCTGTTCAGAGAGCCTAGAACATATGTAAGTACAATTTTTTAGGAGCTTCATTCTTCTTTTGAGGGGTTTTATGCAGCACATGGCCCTAAGTGGCTCAGAGAAGGAAAATCTGGCCATTTGCTGCTGCCTAGTCCAACTCTTCTTGAAGAAAGGGAATCAGGCAGGCTGGAAAAGTTTCTTAGCTTCTACCATCCCTCGTCCAGTTCAACAGGGAAAGGAGATGGGGGGGGGGGGGGGGGCGGAGAGAGAAATAAAAAAAAAGGAAGGCTCTAAAGAAATGTATTTGAAAATCTACAGTGTCCTCTGGGAACAGAGGTATCTTCTTTATATTTATTTTAAAATTGTTCTCCTGCGATACATTCAATATGATGGTTTCACATATCTACAGGAAGTTTTTCATTATTCACTGAATACTTTAGGTGTTGTTCTGTGGGGGGAAGATACAGGTTTATGTGGTTATATCAGTCAGGGTTTGGCTTCATGTGGTGCAATGATTCTGGCCATGACTGTTAAGGTTATTGTGAGATGTTCTGGTGTTTTCTGTAAGTGTTTATCCTATTTCCACTGCTCTTAGTGAACATTTTAGCATTGTCTTTAATAAGAGTGACTAAGTTGTAGAATTTAAGGACAGTAGGGTGAACTAAGATTAAGAAGGTTGAGTACAGTATCCATCATAAGTGGAAGTACACAGTATTGCCCAAGGCAGAAGATCAGGACAATGCTCTTCTTCAAAGACAGAAATAACCAAAATTTCAAAATTTGAAAAGAAAAAAAAAAAAGGAAATAGAGACAGGAAAGGAATAAAAGAGAGATCTTCCAGAGATCACAAAGCCAAACTTAGCTGCTCTTTACTGCAGCTCTCAAAAGTTTAGAAGTGCAGCCTATAATGATGAAATGCATGGCTTGCAGGGGAGAGCTAAATCAGGCTTCTAGTGCAGACCAAAGCATTGTTCTCGATATATGTTTGCCAGTGCAACTAATGACTGTGAAGCAAACAAAGGGGAACACAGCTGATGTTTAACAGCCACTGTACAACTACTAAGCTACTTCTGCCTCGTATCTGGAAGCTTATATGGGGAACATGTGGTAGGTTTCTCTTCTCCATGCTGGCGGGTTATAAACCTGAGTTTTCCCTAGATATGCCCCTTTTCCATGCATGTTCTTTCTTACTGTGTGTGAGTAGGAAAGATGGGTTCAGGATGGAGCCTTAGATTTATAATCATTGATCCATTCATGTTTTCAGTGAAAACACTAGTTTGCACGTACCAGAGCAGGAGCTTGCAAGAACACAATCACTCTGTGCATGTGTAGAAGTACAGATATATGTATACACACAGGTATACATGTCACAAATATAAACAAGCATACTTCTGCTATACCTCTCTTAGAGCTTCTGGTCTGAAGAGAAAAAGAATTTTCCTGTGTATTTGTCTTCTTTACACTGTCTTCTTTGCCCTGATTTTATTTACTTAGAGTAACACGAAGACACAAACAACACATGAGGTATAGAGGAAAATAAGTGCTTGTCTTTATGTTTTGCCTAGATATATACCATTAGCTTCACAGAAAACATGACTCACTAGCAGCAGGTGTCCTGCTGTTATGTTAGGCAGATTAGTAATGATAGGGAGGGGGCTGCTCTCCCTATATGGCATCCCCGAGGGAAGCTAAAAATAGTTCAGACACTTCCAGCAAAGTAAAAGTATTTGTGGGCTTTGAACGAAGTCTGCTTCTGAAGGTAAGAATCGGAGCTGATCTGTTTAATCTGCCATTCCTTCTTTTTTTCTTTCTTTTTTTTTTCTGTGTGAAGCTTGCCTTGACAGTTGATCGGCAAATATTATCTGGCACAAGGCTGGGAGTTTGGAATTATAAACAGTTACTTTCCGTGTTTGTGGAAACAGGGTGGGGATTGACCAGTTAAAGAAAAACAGTGTAACAGAAAGCCTTCCCAGCCAAGGCAGAGACAACAGAGAAATGCGTCTCAATTAGAAATAGTTGCCTTTTTTTCCTCTCTTTTTTCCTGTCTCAATTGTTAGAGAATCTGAATGGCATATGAGCAATCACAGCATGTGACTCTGCTCTGAGTAGCAAGCTATTGCTGGTAGTTACACCCACCGTGGTACAAGTCCAGTAAGCAAAGTTGTCAAAGTTATCGTAGCAGAAGAATATGAAAAGAGAGGAACTGTTTGTATATCCAAGATATGTGCAAACCAGGGTGTTACGTGCGCTCCGTGGAAGCGTGGCTGAGGAGACTTTTCAGCCTTGCTGGTAAATGTCTGTATATCTGTACACTCAGACACACTGACAGACAGACTACTGCCTAAAAGAAAAAATACTGTTTCGGAGGAAAACTGTGGAGGATGTATATGTGTGTGTGTGTGTGTATCCACGCGCATCCACATCTGCATGTATGCAGGGAGATTGCGAACTGCTGGACTGCAGAAAAGCCCACAAGCCTTGCATTGAGCCACCACCTACGTGACTTTGTGCAACACAGAAATGGAGATGTAAGGGCTGAGTCTCACTTCTGAAAAATGAGATACAAGGGCTGCTTGTTACACCAGAATAACCTCATGGTTATGGTCATGATGGATTTTCTCTGATTTTTCGAGTGGCATCGCCAATATTGATAACAAGCAACTTCAGCTTGTGGAAACCAGATAAAAATCCAACTGTCCCACACGGAGCACCTCTGAGGACAGCGGTGTGCATTGCACACCCACGTGAGCCCGTGTGGGCGCCTTCCTGGAAAGCTGCCATCTTGTCTTTGAAACCTCCCCTGACTCCAAGCCCCGGTGGACGAGGATTTTCTGTGTGTGTGTCTCCTTCTCTGCCCTTGTTTAAGGCTGGTTTTGGCAAATGAGTTCCAGAGGTGTGAGCGTACCCGGGGGCCTGCCTGCGGTGCTGCGGAGGTGGAGATGGTGCGATCATCGCATCCCGCTGCTTGAGCTCCTTGCAGTAGGTGTTGAGAGCCTATCAGTGGCGTGCATTGGATACCTGGGCTGTTGCTGGAATTACTGCTGATTCCCTGCTGGACCAGTAACTCCCTTGGCCAGTACGGGGGAAGGGGGAGACCAGCAAATGGGAGAAGCAGTCTAATTTTAGCTCCCTGATGTCGGGCCAGCTTCTGCTAACATCAGCGTCAACGGCAAAACTGACATTAATTTGAGTGGGAAAAGGACTGAACCCAAATTAATATATGCTGGCCTCTGTAATTATCTTTATTGGTTGATAGGGAAAGAAGACCTTATTCACTCAATGCATTTCTATGGCTGCCTGGCTGCGCTCCAGTGATACACCAGCTTGTGAGCAGACGGGCTGGGAGAGGGGGACAGGAATGCCGTATTTGTTTATGAGGGGCTGTAATTCACTGTCACCCCCAAATGATTAAATCTTGCTTATTTCAAACTGACAGGTAATGGAGTAACACCCACAAATATGGTGGGTAGGATTTAGCTCCAGGTGTTGGTGGAAAAACTTTGCCTATCGAGTCCAAAGTTCAAAATCCTGATCCCTGTGAACGGCCGCAGAGGAACACATATAGGTTTTAGTCAGTGTTAAACACTGCATTTCTAGACTGATAAAAAGAGTGAAAATTTAAGAAAATGGCTGTATGCTTAGAAGCAGAAGAAGACAGGGCAGCTTTGCTAGGTGCTAGGGATGGACATAAACTAAAGAGAAATCCTATTCGGCAGCACAGAGAATCTGCTGGGGCTGGCAGTCTGAAACCTGCTCTATGATAGTTGTTTTCTTCTCCAATAAGACAATGTATTGATTAGGGTAAGCAGAAAGGATCAGTCCTGAAGGAGCTCCACAGGGCATTTTACCACACTGCTTAGTTCAAATGGTCACAGTTGATATTCATGTGTTTTCCTCTGCTGAGCAAACTGGATATGACAGAAGACAATGTAATTTAGGGTTTTGTCCTCTTCCTGAAAATGAATTGCTACATGTGATTTCATATGCTCACACTTGCATGTTTATGGGGAGTCCCAAAATCTAGTTTCCATTGTGCCGGCTCCTGTTTAGCACAGACTTAATTTTGCAACTTTTAAATAAATTCTCTTGACAAAATAATATTATGACATATTGAAACAAAAAAGACATTTTAATAGAAGCACGCTGAATAATCAATTCTTTCTGAAAGCACACATCAGTGTTACCTTTGCGATAGCTAAATGACCAGTTAAAGTAAGCACCGTAGGCCCCAGATGGCACAGAGATGTAGAGTTGTTCCTGACCCTCATGTGGGCTCTCCAATGCTCTTGAATCTCCCTATTTGCTATGAGAGGGTGCACACGTGATTTGCAATTGAGAGGACTCTCTAACTTGTTTATTCCTCTTAATAATAACTCATGACAAGGACATCAAGATGCAAACCATGCCAGACAAGCTCATAGGAGGGAGGCCACCATGGTGGATGCTGTCAGTAATCTTCCTGCAAAGACTGTAGCGATTCTTTGGGCTAGTCTTCTTTAGCTGGCCATCTGCTTTGCATTCCCTGGTGGTACTTTGGTTTGCATCTCCAGTTTGTTTGTCATTTCAGTCTCCCACTTTATTATTTCCAGAGCCAAGTGAACCGCTGCCAATGCCAATGCAATGAGATTGCATTGTGAGCTTCGCGACATGGTATACTTTTTTTTTTATCTTGAAGCCTCAGCTCCTGGAATTAGTTGATTATGTTAGAATCCCAGCATTCATTTAAAAAAAAAAAAAAAAAAGAAAGAAAAAAAATAATGGATTTCTGCTCCTCATGAACTAAGGAAAAAGCTTGGAAAAAAAAGGATCCCTACAGACTTAGCAATCACAAGCCAAATAAAAAGAGGCTTTTTTTTTTCCCCCGACATCAGACTGTTTTACAGACAATCATCCTATTTCTGAGTCTCTCACTCACAGTTTTTGAGTGCTGGGTGCTGGCAAACCTGAGCACCAGCTGTTCATTTCTAAAGGCAGGGAAAATAAGTAGAATCATCTCTAAGAGGAAAAGTTCCTTTACCTTTGCCTCTGCTGCCTTTTCCTCTGCCCCTGCAGCACACTCCTGCCTCTGGTCAGTTCAGCAGTGAGAACCCATTGCAGCAGCTTGAACAACTTATGTCCTAGTAAGTCCCGGTGAGAAATGGGAGGACAAGAGTTTGCGTTAACCAGAACCATGATTCCCTTGAGGTCAGGGGCAGCAGCTGCTGCTGTCACTGACCCCATAACTTTAAATAATCTTAGCTATGGCCATACAGTGTTTGTGTGTTCGTGGCACATCTGAAATGTGATTAGGGCTTGCCCGGTCCTGGGGTGGAGACTGTCACTCTTTCCCCAGCTTGGGGATATATTTGGGATGTAATTACTAGAGCTGGGAAGGGTCCATCATTTATATTTCAGTTTGCCTGGTATACTCTTTTCTTACTTTCATTTTTTCTGTGGGAAGAGAGATGACACAAGACTGATTTTAACAAAATATGTTTGTCGGTCTGGATTGTTCATTGGTCTGGGCTGGGGCCTTAGGGAAACATATTTGTTTTTATTGTTTTTTCCAGTAACTAAATGGAATTAGCATCCCCTGCCATTGCTGGCCAACTGGATCCAGTGCACAGTGCAAATCAGTGCAAATGAAGGACAATAACTCTCATGAATTTGCAGGAGGGAAGAATTAAAAATAAAAAGAATAACAAAAAAGAAAATGAAGAGCCATAGGTTAAATTTGTTGCTGGCCTGACTTGATGAAATCTATGGTGCTTGGTACTTCCCAGTTTTGCTGATGTGCTTTTATTTTCTTTTGGCCTGTTAAATTTCTTTAGTACTTTCACTTTTTTTTGTAGCTGGAGATGAGATGAACACAGAAATTTTCCATATAACCTACAACAAGAAGGAGTGTACTTATAGAGGCGTGTGTATGGGGCAGGACCTTTGTGCACTTTGCGTGCACTGTTCAAAAGCACTCATGGTTTGCAGGCTTTGTAGATGGGCAAGAAAACAACTTCACTAGGCCTGCAAGCTGTGTGATATTGAAATAGAAAAAAGAAAATTCTTGCTAGTTAATCAGGGTTTTTTTCTATACCTCATTTAATTTTACCTGGTGCTGTTTTAGTGATAGTGAGATTCAGTGGCACAGTAGCAACTCAGAGAATCACAAAGTAAAAGACCCCAACCACCTTGATAAACTTTTGTAAGAATTAAATTTTTATTCTGCCAATGATTAACTTTATAGTTTGGGTTTTGTTTCTTAACTGTACCCTCTGCTTAGTGTCATTTTTTTGGGTACTGATTTTACAGACCTCTGATGAACCAAAACCTGGCACTTTTTTTGAATTTTAAGGGAAGCGAGGGGCCTGGACTCACAGAGAAGAGGGAAGAGCAGCAGCAAGTGGTAACGCGATGGACAAGTTCTCCATGAATACAAGTATAACCTGTCCTGGCAAAGAGCAGTCAGTATCTACTGAGTTTATTGCAAACTCTTTGAATTTTCTACCTTGATCCTTAGCTCCAGAATAAAATGTGGAAGGAAAGAAACCATTGCTATCTGGTAAAACCAAAGCATTTGCATATAGTGGCAAAACAACCAACTTTTTACAGTAGAAAAAAACCACTTCCACTGATCCCATCTCGAACACCTGAAACTCAAAGGGAAAATGAGCCCTGTTGCTGCTGAAGCCTTTGTACCACATGCTGGGTAGCTGAGTGCCAGCTACAGCGGTGATGCTTTGCAGGTTGGGCACTCAGGGACCAGCTAGACCTAAGGGCTGGGACGTTGAGGGTATTTCAGCGCAGCCAGAAGCAGGGTGGTCTGCTTGGGATTAAATGAACAATAAACCTGGCCTCCCTGATTTTTGATGGATCCTTTGGAAAAACCGCACTGGCTTATCTTAAATATCCCAAGAGCAGCAGGGAAGGATGGCCCTGGAAGCGCCCTCCTGTGCCACTAGTGCCCTGGTCAGGTCTGGTCAGGTCCCGGGGGGGGCATGTGGAGCGTGTGTGCAGCATATGGTGGCTGCTGCAGCCTGTTCCCCTCCAGACCACCCACTTCGCCCAGCCCCTGGCCACTCCTGTGGAGAGAGAGGCTGCTTGGCTGCTGGCAACAGTCTCCTAAAGCTAAAGGGCTTTGGTAGGGAGAGGGATGGGGAAAAGGAGGAGGAGAAAAAAAATAAAAAAAAAAAAAAGGAGGAAAGGAGAAGAAATGTGGGGGAAAATGGGGGAGGTGGTGGAAAAAGGGAGGGGAGAAGGGGGTCAGGAAAAAGGGAGATGGGAAAATGGGAGGGAATGGCGAGAAGGGAGAGAAGGGGAGACATGAGGAAACGGGAGAAAAGTGGGGTGAAAAGGGGGGGAAGGAGAGAAGTGGGCTGCAAGGAAAAAGAAATAAAAGGGGGGAGAAAGGGAGAGGGGGGAGAAAAGGCATCTGAGCGGAGCAGAGGCGCTCCCGCCGTGTGCAGCCGGTGCCGGCGGGGGCGCGGGCGGGGCGGGGCGGGGCGGGCGCGGCCGGGGCCGGGGTCGGTGCCGGTGCCGGTGCCGGTCCCGCCCCCCCCCCGCCGGGGCCGGGGCGCCGCGGCCGCGCGTGGGAGGCGGCGCGGCTCTGCGCCGCGGCGTGAGGCAGCGCCGCGCCCCCGCTGCCGGAGGAGCCGCTCCGCCGCCGGCCCCGGCGGCGCGATGTCCTGAGGGGCCGCGCCTGCCCGCGCCCCTCGCCCGCCCCGCCGCCCCGGTGAGTGCCGCGCCGCGCTGAGCCGAGCCGCGCCGAGCCGAGCCGCGCCGCGCCGCGGGGATGCCCGGGCGGCTCTGCCCTGCCTAAGCCCCGCTCTCCGACTTGGCGGAGTTTCGGGGGTCTGGCCGGAGCTGCCCTTCGCGGGGAGCCGCGGCCCTTCGGGTACCCGCGCCCGCGGGTCGCGGTGCCCCCGCGCATCCCTCCCTCGCGGCGCGGCGGCTCCGCGTGTGCGTTCCCGGAGGGACGAGAGGCTCTCGGCAGCAGCGGGAGGAGGCTGCCCGGCCCGCCGGGAGGCTCGGCCGAGCTTTGCGGGGGGGATGTGCTGCGTCTGGGGGTGGCGAGGGTGCCGCGGCCGTGGGGAGGGGACTTTGGGAAGTGACCCGCTGGCGGGGGTGCGCGGCAGGACGGAGCTGACGGGCTGCGCGTTAAAAGCGTGCGGGTGCTGCGGAGAGGGGAATTGAGCAGCACGTCGGGAGCAGCAGGTGAAAACGAGCAGAAATCTGGCTGAATTGGGGGGGAAAAAAAAAAAGCGGTGGGAGCGCCCGGCCGGGTGAGGGACGCGGGCGGGTACCGGGGGTGGGGGGCGACCATCAGGTGCGGTGACCGCGGCTGCTCCGGCGCCGGGGGAGGCTGCCCCGACCGACCGAGAGACAGACAGACAGAGAGACCCCGGGCCGTTCCGCCGCCGCTGCGGATCGGTGCCGCGGGCAGGTCCCGGGAAGGTCTCGGGCAGCCGAGCTGAGCCCCCCGCTCCGGAGCTCCCGCTGCGGGAGCAATTCCAGCTGCAAACTTCTGGGTGTGAGATGCTGCTTAGAGAAGAAGCTAGAGCTCCAGCGCATTCCTGCATTGATTGTTATTTTGTTTCCTGTTAGGAAAATGTATCCAGCAACAAAAACTTTCTAAGGAAAGTAATGGATTTTCAATGAGAACCTCCTTTCCCTAAGTATTACAAAATTTCACAGGCTTGTTGGTTGTATTGACAATGCACTTAATTTTCTGGTGGTCTTAGCAGGGAGTAGCTACTGACGAAGATGCATTTTGGTCTGCAGCATTAAGAACGTTTGTAGAAATGTCTTTGCTTTAGCATTTGTGAATTTCAGGTATAATATCTTTTACAAAAAAAAAAAAAAGTCAGATAAAATTTATATCAGACTATGGAAGGGTAGAAAGCCCATGGATCCAAGTACTTCCTGTCAAGTCAACTTTTAAAACAGCTTCTCCCTGGACAGCAATTCACATTTTTCAAGGGGAGAAAGGATGGGTGAGATTGAATTGTCCAAATTAAGTCAAAATGAATTGCTTAATATTCAGAGGGGTTGATAAATGAACCATTAAATCAACAGTTGCATAGTGTCTCATTGAAAAGAAAAATGAACAACTGTCAGTTGTGTGCTGGGCAGAATAGGTCAGCCGGTGATGATACTGCGTTAGTGTGCTGAGCTGAGAAGTCCTCCTGCTAACAGATACGTTTGCTCTGTGATATTACACAGGTATGGGAACGAGCTCTTGTGCCCTGTGCTAGGAGGAGCAGCATCTGCTGTAAATGACCATAACCGTCCCAGCTTCATCTCAAAGGAGACAAATCTTGGTTATGTTTCATTTGGCATAAATTAACATAATTCAATTGACTTCTCATGTTGATGTACATTTGCTGAGAATCCACTCCTGTATTTCAAACTATTTTTTTTTTCCCCCTCCCTGAGGAAAAGCTGTATTTTGAATGCCAGTTTGAGGAAAGACATAAATGGAAAAATAAGTGTCATCAGTTTGAAACAAGTCAGACAAGACTCCTTATAGTAAAGCATACTTTTGAGAGCATCACCTCTCAGTAAAACAGTGAGTGAACTTTGCTTCTAAACCCTTTGATTAGTGTAGGTACAGCTGTTGCAATATTCTGATTGCCGCTGAAAAATTGTCTTTGCCCCTTGAAGTCCTTGAAATTCTTGTGTTGAGTGCACCAAGGATGTTGACTCTATCCTTATTGTGCCTTCTGGAAACTTCTCACACTTTGTTTGAAGAATCATGGATGGTATGCCCCTGATGTTTTTCATTTACACCTCTGCTCTTGCAGGTAACTTAGATTAGCTAATTTTGCATAAAGCTTTTAAAACTTCAGAAGTGACAGCTCTTTTGTTTTGTGCATTCTTTTTTACAAAGAGGAAATTATGGAGATACTTTTTTTTTTTTTTTAATGCTCAGACAGACAGATTATCCAGGCTCCAGCTGAAGGTGGGCTAGTAAATTGACTCATGACTTGAGAAAGCTCCTTGCCTCCATTTCATTTGGCTGATAGAGAGTCTGTATGCAAGCCTTCAGACAGGCAGGGCCATTTATTCAGGTGTTTATAATTATATACAGAAGTGTGTTACGTAACATGGTCTGTTGCTCTTTATTTAACGTGATGCGTGTGGACACAATGCACATGCACAGATCCTCCAGGTGAAGCATTATTAGGTGGGTGCAACGGAAGTTGTTTGAATGCATAAGGAGCTTTATATCATCTGTGACGAGGCAGATGGACAAGTAGGTGCACTTCCCTCATGGGAGAGGAGGTTCTAGATCTGGAAATGCCTTCAGATACTGCCTGATGGTGGTGTGCATTTTTCAAATGTTTTGCTGTTCTTAAGGACTAGGGTAGCTGCAGGTATTTTTGTGCACCAGCAATGCACAAAATGGGTTAGACGAGTCTTTGCTTGTTTCTAATCAGCCTCAAGAATAAAAGAAGTAAAAAGTGTTTTCTGAAAACCAACCGTGCCTCATAAGGTTATCCTGCTGCTTCTGTTTCCTTGCTTGCTATTTTTCTTTGAAATCGTAATGCATTTCTTTAGTCCTTTTGATAAAGACTTGAACTCAAGCTTGCTGAGAAATGGTCACTCTATGCTGAGGAAGTGTTGGCATCTTACTGACTTATTTTGGGAATACTGGAGAACAATATAAAAGATTCACTTGCATTGATTAAAACCTCCAGGGCAATCTTCTAATACTGCAGTTCTCTAGGTGAAAAATTAACTTTCTCTGTTGTCTATTCCTGCTTTTATTTCATTTGTGAGAATCCCAGGCTCTGTTATCAGTTTACATCAAGTCCCTTAGGTGTGCTTGAAGTGGAAAGTATCTCGGCATAAAAGCTCATGCACACTATCACCCTTGGAGTCCATTTGTCTCTGGCCACCAGCAGATACGCCTCAATACCGTCAGCCTCCAGGACCCTAATGGAGGCAGGATTTGTGCTAGGCCATGGTTCCTCACCCGGGAAATGTTCCCTGAGTGATTGTCACAAAAATAATTAACAGCTATCTCAGTGTTTTTCCAAAGGTTTTGGCAAGATGGCACTTTAGGCATAGCTTAATGACAAACTTTGATTTATGAGGTAACTGCAAATGTTTGAATTTTTGTGTCTGGAGTGAAAGCATAGGAACTTTCTGTATTTCACCAGCAGCTTTCCAGTATGACGTGCAGGTAACAACTTGTCTCTCATTGATTTGAATAAGAGATTTTTGCTGAATATGCCTGGAGTAGTTTGAAAACATATTGTTAACCTTTTTGGGGGGCAGTAGGTTACTAAACACAGTAAAGAAGTTTGCAATCTCTTTAAATAACCTTCAAAAATCTTATGTCTTAGCTACTTTTTACGTTCCCCTCCTGCCCTGGTTTAAGATGGATCCTACGGAAAAGCTGCTACTTTTTTCAGTTTGGGGCAAAATATTGTCAAGAAACAAAAGAATGCTTTTCCCAGCCCACCAATTGAGGGCTGGTATGTCTTGTGTATCTGTGCATTTTCCCTGTGAATTCTGTGCTTTCTTCCCCTCTGCCTCAATCAGTTGTGCTCAATAACACCTCACCTGGACATGGCTCGTATCTGACTCATTTTGAAATGGTTCAAAAGGATCCCATTGACCTTACTAGGCACTGGGTCATGCTTGAAATCTTGCCATTCTGGTGTCAAACTGTGGTTTGTTTTTGTTGGTTTTTTTTTTTTTTTTTTAATCCCCCCCCCCCTTGATTTCTGAAGTTTTTAGCTGCTGTTCTATTGAATGTGAGTACAGCTAGTGAAAATGGTTGTGTGGTTGGGTGTTTCTTTTAGCCTTTGAAAAACAGGGGATCCTGCTTTTGACTAAAGATGGAGCACCAGGGTGAATACCTACTCCTCTGCTTAGCAAGGGAGAAGTTCCTCACAGAGGTGAAAACTCTGTAAAATCTCAATATTGCTACTCAGTTTAGCCAGAGAACCTGATATGGACACTCGGGTTTTATTATTTTTGTTTTTTAATTTAATGATGGTTTTAAGAGTCTGGTGCTGCACAGAAACCCCCCTGAATCTAGTGCATTGTGAAATGGTAAGCTGGTAGTGTTGGGTTATGGTAATATTTCAATCATTGCCCCTCTTCATCCCAAGGGAATGGTAGGGTTTGTCAGGTTGGGTGTTGGAGAACTGCCATGAATGCAGAAAAACTGTGCTGGGACCACGTCCAGGGAGGTGTTGTCCACCACTGGGATGAGCCCAGATCTGCTAGGATCATCCCAGCAGCTGGTATGTCTGTACAGTGGTTTTATCCACTCCTTGTAATAAAGACGTGAGCAATAAGACAGGTTCGTTGTTTCTTTGGAAATGTGGCAGCCAGAGCTAACCGTTTAGTTAAAATCTTTCCTGCTTTCTCTGGAGGTTTGCCTGGTTTATAGCTGTCGTTTGTCGCCAGCTGATGTACTGGTTTCTACACGTGAACAGGTACTTGCCCCATGGGGGCTTGTACCAGCCCGATTACTGCTCTGCAGACCTGTGCTCAACCCAGAGTTGAGCTATGGTGGCTGGCAGCTACAGCCTGGCTTGGTGTGCATCTCTGTAGGTGAGGTGGGAACGTGGGGCTGAGCAGATCTCTGTGGCTGTTTTTGCTTTTTTCTGATATTAGCCTGAGAAAAAAAGTTTGTTCCCTTGCCATACCGACACGACTCAAAGACTCTTGCTGCAAGGCAGCTCCGTTATTCTCTGTAGTGCTTGGTTTGCTCAGCAGAGGGAGAACAGACCGTATCGCACAAAGCACCCAAAACCGCCAGCAGCCAGAGCCACATCGCTCTGAGTCATGGCAGGGAAAGGAGTCCCAAAGCCTGCCTCCCTGCTTGATTTTTTTTTTTCCCCTCTTCTCTCTTGTTTTAAAGCTTTGAGCTAAGCTGTGATTTTTCACCTCTCAGTCGAAAGCAGCTGCCTCAATCTGTAGATTAATGGACTATTTCAGATGGCAGAGTAGGTGGTTGTGCTAGAAAAGATGTGTCCAAATCCAGGAAGCAACATGCCTGAAAAAAATCTCATAGATCCAAGTGTTTCCTAAATATTCAGGAGCTTTCCTGAATATTTAGGAAGAAATGCTGGAGCTGGCCTTTAGTGACTGAAGCTTTACTGCACATCCAGAGACAAAGAAAACAAAACCAAACCCCTTGAATTAGTTGAAATTCAAGCAGCAAGTAATCCACATGACTCATCTCCAGTCCAGATCTTTAATTGTCGTAAATCAGCGTAGCTCCATTGACTTCCCCAGTGCTGTGCCAGTTGTGCCACTAGCTGGAGGGCTGGCCTGCTCTTTTTTGGGGGAGAGTTTGAGCAAAAGACTGTCACTGAGGTTTTTTTCATTTGATATTTTTGAGGATGGAAAAGGTATTTGGTTAAAGAGTAAAAGCTGTGCTCAGGCAAATACAGTATGGTTCAGTGGAGATTTGCTCCCCTGTAGCATACTGTGTGGAAATCCAGGAGAATTAGATGTTTGGTTTTTGTCAGAGATGTCAGTTTAATGTGACAAGAAAACAGCTGTTAAAACACTGCCAGATGAAAGCAAGATAAGTATGAAGGGGCAAAAAATGATGGGAAGTTCCTGCAATTGGATTGAATAAGGCAGTGTTGTGGGAGACTCAACTTGTTCTCCATATACCACTGACCCAGTGGGTGACATGGTCTGCTTCAGAGGGCTGTGGTCTTCAGAGCAGGTAGTATCAGTGCTCTTATACCACTTAAATCAATAAGGTGCCATTTACTGAGGTTTTTAGTAGGTAGAGCAAATTAAGCTACTCGCTCTGGTAGTGTGAGGCAGTTTAAGTGGAGTGGGGCTCCAAATACTCTCCCCTGCTTGATCAAAGGGCATGACCCAACTCTGCACTGGACATTTTCTAAATAAATGGAAGTGTTCTTTTAAAGCATGAACTGAGAGTCATCACGGAGGATGATGATAAGGGTCTTAACCCTCTTTTAGACAGGGAATTGTGCCCAGCTGGCAAATGTGGAATGTGCTACTCAGAAAGCAAAAAGAGCATCATTTGGAGGTGCCTGTGAGCCAGGGATGAGAGTCAGCTTCCTGGGGAAGGCTCTCCCATCTTCTGCACTGGCTTGTAAAAACTAGAGCCAGCCCTGAATTTGCTTTCAAATTCTTACCTGCCCTGCAAACTGGTTATGAAGAGTCTGCATTTCCATTCCTTCCTCCAGATACAGCTAGTTCTGCTGCACTGTTAGAGACCAATCTCCAGCCTTGCTTCCAAGCCCAGCTCTGCCAGGTCCTTCCCAGTGCACAAAGTGCCTGTATCGCCTTCACGTATCAGCTGTGCTCTGCTAGGAGCAGACGGTGGGGGCGATCATATCGAGCTGATGCTGTTAACAGCGGGAGAAACACCTCTCTCCTGAGGAGAGTTCATCTCTGCTGGATAATGAGCTCTGTCTCGCTCAGGACTGAATTGCTGCTATATGGATCACAGCAAAGCACAAATGAGGATGCAGCACTGGGCACTTCCTACAGCCTCTGTTATACATAGCAAATAGCTAATTAAATGAGAGCTGTTTTGAGCTACTGGACTGCTGCTAGCCTGACTTCTTATTGAAGAATCTTGTGCAGTTTGTCTTGCTCCAGTAACTTGTTGAAGTCTTTCAAAACTGTGCGTTGCAGCAACCCCAGATTTTATTCTGACTTTTAGAATGCTGCAAGTGTGTCATCTGAAGAGTGGAGTTGGGGAGTGAAGCTTCAGCTATATTGAAGAGTTGTCCGTGTATATATCCAAAATGCATAGCCATGGCATGGGGTATGAGAGCCTTTCCATGACTTAAAAAATAACCTGTAAATCTCTCTGTTTATATATATATTTGAATTACAAAATTGTTTATGCAGAAAGCATAAACTTTTTTTGGAGTGTCAGCACGGGCAGCCTTGCTCCTCTTGCAACTTATTTTATGGATATAAATGGGGTGTAAGTGGATTTTCTACCTTATGCTATCTCTCTGAAGGAGGATAAAATTCATTGTTGTTCCTGTCACAGTCAGGTAAAACAGTAACCTTGAATTTTAGCAGTTTTACATTATCAAGTTTACAGATATTCCAACTTTCAAATTTCATCTTTTAGTATACACGACTTCTCAAAGAAATGAATCCAAACTAAACTTTAGAGCAAGAATTATACCTTATTTAACCTGACGACTTTTTATTTTGTTTCACTAAAGCCAAAGAAGAATCATAGCCCTTACAGAGCATAGCTCAGTTTTCTGCTTACACGTTGGTCCTGAATAGCTGAATTATTTTGCAGATTTGTTCACAGAGCTTGCACTAGCATTTTGTAGAAAATCATTAGCTGTATTACTGATTCAGTATAGGCACTGGGAAATACACTTCTATCTGTTCCTGCTTAAGAGTGCTACAAAAGGCTTGCCTTGCATGTTCTGAAACATGATTAATTTTGCTGGGGTAATGATGAAATTGCAGTGCTTTGATAGGTAGATTATTTTATGCTCTGCCAGAAATGGCTACTTAAAAGGAGATATTAGATCTGAATGAGATATTCAAGAGCAAGTTACAGGTTTGAGTTAGCTGATAGGCAAGAGGCCAATCCTACTGCACTGGTGTCAATGAATATACTAGTAACGGAGTCAGGCATGAAGTAATTAATTACCAACAGATGATGATTTTTGAAGGTGTGAATAAAAGATTTGATGTATTGGTTGAATTGTCTGAAAAACAAATCTGTTAGATATCATTCTTTTACCCTGTTCTCTTTGTTCCCCTTCTTTCTGTCTGACTTCAGCAGTGGAGCTCTTTGGCTGCTGAGCAACAGGCACTTTTAAATTCCTCTGCCCAAGTTGGTATCTCTTTGACAGTTATGGCATGGACCCTTATGCAGGCTGATGTTCTATGCTTTTACATGCTTTATTTTCACACTTTGAAAATAATTTTGCAAGTGGGCATTTTATTTACTGGTTTAGACAAAAAGCACTTACTACACAATTCCTGAGTGTTACGGTAATGATGTTTTCTGTTAAGAGGTGTTTCCTGAAAGAGCTTTATGAAGCCAGAAGTGAATAATTTTAAGTATAATATTTAACAATCTTCTTATTACTGATGTGTAGGATATTATAGTTGAGTCAGAAATAGAAAAATGTTGCAATTCAGGGTTTGGAGGAGGGAGACAGGGTGTACTCGCTGTACAGTCAGTGTGTCTGAGCAAAGGTGGGGTGTCCTTATGGTGTTGTCCTAGACTGAGAGCCCTCTTCAGTGTGTCACCACCCAGTGATATGCTCTCTTACAGACTTCGACCTTACCCTGGCATGGTCCTCTGCCATGACTTCTTGCCCATTCTTTCATGGTTGATCTTGTTCCTCATAGTGGATTGGTTAGATGACTTCTAATAACATTTTATACTTTGGTAGTTTTGGTGCTCTGGAGAGCCAAATGTCTCCCCTTGAGCAGGCTCAGGAATTCATAGCTTGGTCCTGTTTCCCCCCAAGCTTTTCAGCCAGCTTGGGACTGCATCTTTGGGCTACAACAGCAAAAATTGTCTAATGGACTCAGGGTGTTCTAACAAAACCTGTACATAATATATTGTATTTTAGATGCCTGTCTATTCAGCGCTGTGTTTAGTACTTCCTATGCATAATCTTCATACACAAAAGTTGCTTTTTCTTGCAGCCTGCAGAGAAAAAAAATAGAAGGTGCAGCTTTTCAGATGGAAATGGAACATATAGTGTCGGGCTGGACTTGGACCTGTTCTTTTGGGATGGAAGATTGCATAGGTGACTCTGGAGGGTTCTTTCTTTTCTGACTTACGAGGCAACTTGAATCTAACCTACTCCATAATTTCAAGCCTCATACAATATTTCCCATTTGTTACCCTGATAAGACCAAAGGTAAATTTTTATGGCACATTGTGAGCCAAATGGTTAACTACTTATTAAATAACTTTGCTTCCAGGACAGATGGAAATGAGAAATGTCTCTTACAAATCTCGGCCCAATTAATACAATTTATCTAAACATGCTCTGGCTTATCCTACTAACACTTCACAAGAAAGTAGAAATTGTCCTTACTATGACCTCTACCTCAGAAGAAAGTGAGAACAACTTGGGTGGTCAGATGAAAGGCTTACATAGCCTAGCATCCTGTCTGTGATATGTATCAGTCCTGGGTGGTTTGACTCTTCTTCAAGCTGTAGGGTCCCAATGTGTTTCTACTTCTGATGCATTCTTAACATATAAGACTTTTCACTGTTTAGAAATAATTTTGCTCTTCTAATCCATCACAATTGCATGTCTTTGTACATTTTCTTTTCAAGATGGGATAACCAGAAATATAAGCATCTTTAAGATGCAGATAATAATGTGTTTATTTTGGTGTGTAATGGTATTTTGTATTTCAGTCTTGATATCTTTCCTGAAAAGTTCTGAAATTTTTTGCTTTTCGGTTTTGGTTGTTACTGAGGTGATGTTTCCAGAAAACCGTCTGTAATGACTACATCTCTTTTCTGCATTAGAACAGTTAATTCAGAGCCTGTCAGTCTATGTGGACAGTTGTACTCCTTTTTTCTCAGTGCAATATTTTACATTTACTAACATTTAATTTACTCTGTCCTTTTGCTGTCCAATCACAGTGTCTTGAGATTCTTCTGCAGCTTTAATGTCAGTTATAATTTTTTCTGCTCTTAATCATTCTGTTTTGGTTGTGAAGTTTGGCAGTTCATCACCTCCCTCCCCCCTTCTCAGACCGTTAAGGGGCATATGGACTAGTACAAGTCTCGGCACAGATGCTGAGATGATGTGTTAACAGCCTCCCATCATTGTGAGAAATGATTCTTTATCCTTCCCTTTATTTCTGGTTGGTTTTTTTTTCTAGTTGTTGATCCTTAAGATGACCTTTCTTTCTAACCCACCATAGCCTACCTTTTTTTTAAGGCTCTTTTTAAGATTCTTTGAGACTCTTTGCTGAAGGGTTTGGGAAAAGCCACATGTACTGCAGCAGCTACATACATATCCATGCATACCATGTCACCTTATTCACATGCATGTTAACTCCTTCAGGGAAGTCTAACAGTTGTGCCTGAGTGCTGTCTGCAAAATCTCTGACTCTTCCTGAGTATTTAATGCATCTGCTGATTCTGTTCTTTATTATATTTTCCATCAATATTTCTTGTATTGAAGTTAAACTCAGTGGTCTGTATCTTGGAACATTCGGCTTTTTCCACAGCTGAACATTTCATAAAAGCCACTGAAAGAAGTTTTACATAATATTTTGTGGATATTGTGGGGTTTTATTTGACCCGCTCTGAACTGCAACATTACAGCTTTGTTCAGAGTTGTGGGATCAGAATCAGAAATGATGAAAAAGATGCGTCTGCATCACTGATACATCACCATGGTGTTATCACGTTACACTGCATGACCATGCTGAATTTCACCATGAAAATTTTCAAACCAGTACCCTGAGGTGTACAAGATGAGACTTTATCAATGGTAATAAGCTTTAATGTATTTATTGTGAGGAATAAATCAAACACTACAACTCTCATTGACTGAAACCAAATGTTGTATTACAGTCTTAAGCCATTCTTGTGTCTAGAAGTATCAAGATATAGGGCTATCTGCATGCCCAGCAAAGGAACTTTAATGAGTGTTTCAAGTTTTAAGGGTTCTAGAAATAAAACTTACAAGTTGGGAAAAGAAGATACTTTTATTTTACTCTCTATATCTTTGTTCATTGCTCTACAAAACCCTAACAGAATACCAGTACTGCAGGCTTCTGATGCCAGCATTTGTCAGTAGCATTGTATTGTAACTCTGTTTTATGGAAAATTTAATGTTAGAAGCTTACCTGTGTTCTCAGCGGGAGAATCTGAAATATATATATATGAAGTCCTGTAATGAAAAGCAGTGGGAGAAAACTACAGTCCTTGTAAATACTCATTTTGGAAGGTGCTGGCTGACATTCCAAAATCCTTCTTTTTGTTTTGCACTGTTGGTCTCCCCTGAAACACCAGGTCATGCTGGGTACATGCTCCTTGTGACCTTATGTGCCAAAGCTATCAAACTTCTCTGCTGTAGCAGCAGAAAGCATTTACTCACTAAATTGTCATCTTATTCACCAAAGGGTGGGGAAAATTTTGTCCAGAGGTTACTGGACCATCAGGTGTAAATCAGCATGGTCTCCAAATTTTGTCTCATCAAGAATTTTCTCTCCGGTCTGTGATGGTGACCTTGCATTAAAAAGGGGCATTTGTCGTAGAACCACGTACTGTCCTTGTAATGATGAGACCTAGGCTACCTGTTTTGGCAGTGAGCAGGTTTTTAAGAGACTCGTATAATAGCCTAAAAATCTTATGATAAAATTGAAACAGCCAGTCAGTGGATGACTTCCACATAAAATTAGATGATAATTCCACTTAATTTTGTTGTTCCTCCTTCCATTATTTCTGGCATTTGCTGTGCCTCAGTTGTACACCTGCAGTTAGAATTGAAACAAGGAGCAGCTGCAGTCTCAGTCTTGAGCCATCTTGGGGCAGTTGCAACTGAAAGAAATAAAATTTCTACGGTTCCAGTTATATGGTTCCAAGTAGGCAGAGCCCTGAATGCCACACTAACTCAACATGTTCTTTGACATTGTCCTTGGTGGCAGGACTAGAGTTTCCAAACACAAACTGCCCGTGTTGCTGTCCCCGCCAAAACTGAGGGAGATGGCTCTGGTGACTCCTCACTATGCTGGGTCACTGTTGGTGCAACTCAAGCAGCCTGGTGGCATTGCTCATCATGTCTTACAGCACCTGAAATTCAAGCCTAGGTTTTCTCCAAGGGGGTGGCTGCTCCATGGAGCATCTTTCCAGTTGCAGATGCCTTAATCTGGTGGCAAAAAAAATCATTTCTTTTTTCGTCCATGCATCCCTTACTAAATTGCTTGAGTTTTCTCATGTTTGCACTCCTGCTTTTCCCCAGCACCTTAGAGGGGATCATGGGTTTGTTTTAAATGAATTCTCAGACAGCTAGATGGATAAAAGTTAACAAGAGGCCATTGTGGATCACAGTAATAACTGAGCTCAAGATACAGATGAACCTGCAATAGTCAATATGCTTTTTATGCCTCCAGCCAGCCAATGTTTGTCTGCCCCATTTAATCCCAGAGCTAATTGCTTGTCCTTATGCCATACTTCGTGATCCCCCATGCACATGACCACTAGTTTAGTTGGCCCTCTGTACTGGAGGTGGAAATGCTACGTGCAGATGGAAATAAGGCCTGAAGTGTGACATGTTCTTGAGTGAGGTCAGTTAGAAACATGTTTCAGAGAAACAACGGCAGGCAGCTTGCCTGCTTCTGAGGAGGTCTGGAGCTGCGTGGAAGCTGAGAGGAAAGGGAACTGACCTGTTGTTTTGTTCATGGAGATTAAGAGAGCCCACTTTGGGTTTTTTGGGTTGCTTGTCCGGTCGGTTCATGGTGCTTAATCCTTACTGGTGCTGCAGTGACTTGGAAGAGGGGTAGGTCCTAGGAGCAACGGCATCTCTCTGTGTGAAGAAACAATCCAGCTTCACTGCATCAGCCTTGTGATGGCAGATGGAAAAATGTAAACATTTCACTGGGGAGAAATCACTGAACTCTTATTCCCATCGTTGAAATGGCTTGATTTCCCACTTTGAAAGAGGTGTGCAGGGCTGAATGGCCGTGCTTGCTTGTCCCAGGCTGGACTGCCCAGCTGTTGGCAGGGCTGGGGCAGTGCCCTGGTAGCCACCTTGGTGCGCGGTGTGTGGGATGTAAGCTGTTTCTTGAAGGTGTTGCACAAATACACACTGTGTGCCAGCTGCTGGAAGGTGCCTTCAGTCACATCTGATCTCACTGGGTTTCATTGCACTTGTATAAACAACAAAATCATTGCATCAGGGTTTTACACAGCAGGGCTGATATTGGCAGTGGTACCTTGTTAAAATGAAGGACTGTCTGTCTTATTACAGATAATGTGAGATCAACCTTCATTTTCTGCTTTCTGACAATATACTGTACCAGATAAAGTCCAATGAGAGTTATGTGCAAGTTCAGTCACTTTAATACTGTTTTTCAAGAACTGCTATGCTTAAGAGAGTTTTTGTTAGCAGGGGAGAGGTGAGGGTTTGGTGTTTGCTTGATTTTTAAGTTGTACAATAATGCAGGACTTGTTTCAAAGGCTAGATGTGCCTAGGAAAGAAACAAGGAATTATGAAATCTGTCTGCAAAAAAACAGCCGTCAATGTGATTTGCATGGATGATATCTTTAAAACAACATCTGTGGTTTTGTTTGCACACATCCTGTTGGCATGAAGTTTGCTTTGTCCATGTTTATGGCAAAGATGTATCTCTTTCTATACCTGTATTAATTTGAGAGGATGAAATATCAAGTATATGAATATAGCATGCTGCAGATAGTAAATTCTGACTGTAAGCTTGCAGATGGTTCAGAGTATCGTGTACTTTAGTTATGGCATCTCCTTCTCCAAAAATGAAAGAGAACTCTTGAGACTGTTGTCACTACAGTTAAGCAAAAAATTAAAAGCAATATTAGTTATTAATTATTAATAATTAAATAATTATGTCCAAATCCCTGTAGTGTTAACTGAAAATTAGATGTCCAATAGCTGTAGTCACATCCAAGTTCAGGTATCTAATTTGGGAGCATCAAGGGCACATACAGTCACTAGAGCCTCCACAGGGTGATACAAAGCTCTGAATTTAGAGCCCGATACGTGAAGAATTGAGGTTCATGACTTGGATGTTTAAATTAGCTGCCCAGATTGAACTGATTCTCCACCTCTTCTCTCTGCTTGCCTTTCGTGTCTTTGAAAACACTGTTTCCCTCTTCATCCCTCTCTTTTTTAAAACATGTTTTCTTTCTGAAAATTATCCAAGCTTAGTTTAGTGATAATGGATATGGATAATGGATTCAAATGATGGAAGATCTACCTACGGAAAGTGAAGACAGAAGCACTTTCCCCTTTACTGAAAAAAATGCATCTTGCTTCCATTTTGAGCCTTGATGTATCTGGCTTTGATTTCCAGACACTGGAACTCTGCTAGATGAGGGAGCCCCAGCTGTAATTAGGCTCCTTCTTCACCTTTTCATTCATAAATTATATATCCTTAATTCCTTTACTTTTTCATGCATTTTATTCAGATTTTGATTTATAACTGAGTGTGGTAATACTATGAAGCTGTTCCAGCTTTAGCATATTTGATAAGTACTGTACCAGCATTGTGCACTAGTCGTGTACCTGGAACATGTGAGAGGGGTGGGGGGGAAGGTTTCAGCGTGGGGTCTGGCCCTCAGCACTCCCTACAGCCGTTGTGGTTTGAGAGGGGTTGGGGATTGATGGACATCCCGTATTGGGTGTACATTGGTGAGTCCCTTCCTAAAGAACTCCCCAGTGCTGTGGGGTCAGTGACTGTGAGCAGCCCCAAAGGGGAAAATGGAGCACTTGTTCCAGGGTAAGCAAATAGGGGGAGGGTATCAGAGTTGTTTCCTCTTATTTTCTGGGTTTTTCTGGTCCTGACAGTGGCATTGAGGGACTTTCCAGAGAGAAGAAGAAAGAAACAGAGAAAGATAGAGTTGGTTTCTTTCTTTTTTTTTTTAAATGGGAAATAAGGGCTTTTGTTTTTAAGGTTTGTGGTTGTTTTTTGGTTTTGGTGGTGGTTTTTTTTTTTAATCTGTAATGACAGAGGTTTATGCAGTTGCTTGTGCTTTGAAAAAGTGACCTCTCATTGGTAACACAAGACAGAGTGTAAGGTTGTGCACTGAAGGACTTGTAAGGATTTGTCCTGTAAGCTGGAAGCTCTACACTTAAAAGCAGCAGAGGAGTAAGACATGTATCGACTGGTCTGTGAGTGCTGTCTATATGAAGCTGTGGAAGGTCAGAGGCAGATAACAGATCAGGTGAGGCTTTTCTGATGATGACAGTGGAAATATCACTGGTGATTTCTCGACTGGAATAGTGTTGATATTCGTGGTGCCTCTTTCTTGAGAAAAATGAAACTAAACTGGGCCAGGACCACAGAAAAGTTGGTGGCATGATGAAAGCTCTGGAAAGGAGCCCTGACAGGAGATGAGTAAAGGAAAATGAAAGCTGAAAAGAATCCTGATCACTAATTAAAAATGTACTGGAGGTGAGTACAAATGAGAAGGAAAAAGAAAAAAGGAAATAAGTTAAGGCAAAATACTGGAGCAAGAATAAAAGATATACTTTGGCTATGAATCAATTTGGACTAGAGATGAGGAGGATGACTATAATTAGTAGAGCAACATGCTTCAAAGAGTGTGTAATGGGGTGTAGTTCATGGGAGGGTTAAGGGAGACGATGTCCCCTTAGGAGGACTGTGCCCCAAAGTCTTTGCCAGTTCTAAATAACATGTTTGTTCATGTATCTTCCAAGCAGCAACTTGGTGGCTTTTCCACTTTCCTTTCTCAAATTGCATAGTTTTTCTTTTAAAAAAACCGTTCACAGCCCACAGTGCTTTGGAGACTACATTGTTCACTTTTACAGGCCTTTTTTGTCCATCCACAAAGGCCAGAATTGGTTTTGCTGTGTACAACTGTGAGATTTAGTAATGATGCCATTTTTGACTTGCCAGCTGGAGAGAACCAGAAGGGAGTAGCTTCTCTGCCCCAGCTTACCTCTGCAGCCTGGGCTTTCTTCCCAAGGCAGGAATACATTTCTGGTTATCCCATTCCTGATAAGAACTGAGCACTACTTCTGTCCGTAAAGACAAGGGGTCCTTTTCTGTTGCATTAATTCATTTTGAGTGGAGACACTGAAATTCCAATCTGCTTTTGTGTTTTGATAGGAATGGATGACAGAGCTGTCATGTCCAGGGGAAGAAGGCTCAGATAAAGGAGCTCTGGGTTCCCATGCCTGGATTCTCCCCTGCACAGTACTCTGTCTTCTGTGGTCAAGACATAGTGTACAAGGAGGCAAAATCAAGATTCCTGAGCAGGCTGCAAATCAAACAAACCTCTTCTGTTTCTTGCCTTTTTTTTTTTTTTTTTTCCTCCCCAAAGTATACAAAGGCATGGAACAAGCCATGCAGAAACTGATTTGCATTTCCATTAAAACCAGAAGTGAAAGTTAATATGCAGCTCTTTAATGAAGCTGAGAGAATGACAGCATCACTGTTAGGATCACAGAAAATAAAGGTCAACACACAGAAAATATTTGCATGTCAAATCAATGGAAGTTACACAGAAGACAACCAGTCCATCCTCAGGTTTGCTTTCTGTGTGCATCCTGATTCATGCAAGTTCCCAGCATTTAATTTAGCTATGCACATGGTCTTTAATCTGTGTTTTTAAACTGAGTTAGGCTAGAAATACTGTGAATTCCTTTCAAGAAGTGTTTGCTAAGAAAGCCTGTTGTTCAGTGAATAATAATGATCAATAACAGGAAATAAAATCCAAGAGTTCTCTGTTTCTTTGTCTAATTAACCCTGAGAAGTAGCTCCCTGTGTTACAGCTTTCTCAAACAGGATGAGTGAGGAGCACAGGTAGCATGAGTACTAACATTGTACAAGCAGATTAGAACATGTTTTGTTGGCTCTTTAGTATTTGGGATCAGTAGTACTTTCTTGGCAGCATCAGATGTGGGGAATGCATAATCTTTCTGAGCAGCCAATTAAAGTAATGACTTGGATGGCAAGTTTCTCTCCTTTTTCCTCCTGTGTATGGCTGTACCCTTCCTATCAAAGAATTTGTATCTTAATTGGCAATCCCCCCTGCATCTGCTCACTCTGTCACCCCCTATAGAGAGGCACAGTGCTTAATTAAAAGGGAGTTTGTATTTGTTTATCTCTGGAATTTCACTTGTGCTTTTGTAGATGTTTCAAAGGCAGATGAGTTTATATAGACCTTGCTAAGTAATTAATCCTGTAATATTATTACTTCAGAAAAAGAAAAAAAAGCTGAATTCATTGGAGATGAGAAGAAGCTCCAAAGTTGTCAAACTTGGTATGTGCTTTGGAAAGAGGAGTGTGGTGAGACCCATCAGAGGAGCCAGTCTTCTTGGGTGGGTGATATAACCACCATGAAAAGTGAAGTTTTTGCTGCACTATTCTTCTAATGTGCTTCTCCCGCTGAAGGAGTGCTGTTCCTTGAAGTGGCAAGGTTGATCTGCCTCCAGAGACACTTTAGTCTGTGGCCACAGCCCTTACGTAGGGGAATGTTTTATAGTCAGGAACCAAGCTGGCAGCTCATTATTTCTAAGACTATAGTTTTATACTCAGTGGGTCTCAGGTACTTTGGAGTTATGCGTCATCTTTAACTCTACAAATTACTTGCAGAGGGCTATGTGCTTTTGTCATCAAAATTTTAATTAAAATCACTGCTGAGGTGTGATGGGATCCCTTGAGACAGATGTGAACTTCTTCACATAGCTTCAGAGACCAGTGGTCTGGAAAATATTGCTCTTCATTTTAAGAGAAAATGAGTGAATGAGGTTCTTGGGAGCAGCATTTTCCCAATACCGTAGCTTTTTTGTTACCTCATATCCTTCCTCTTGTTCTGCCAGAAGGAAGTCACATTTCTGGGGATCCACCGGCTGGACTTTGAGAACTGCTTACAGCACAGTCATCCTCCTAGGGTCTTGCTAGGATTACACTGACCTTGAGCTGGAAGAGCTGCTGCTGTACCCACCTCTTCTCAGGGCAGGTTCTTCTGAGGGGTTCAGCTTCTGCCATGCCAGGTAGTTAGTATTTCACACCACTGGGCTTTAGAAAATGTTTAAAATCACATGATAAAATGTCTAATCATACTGAGTTGGGTTTCTTCCCTCCCTTTTTATTCCACCCTCTGCACCAGGCTTTAGCCAGAAGACTTCTTAAAACAGTTGTTTATTTGCCAAGGCTGAAATAAGGGTAGTGTAAGCACAGTTGTGACTGGTAACAGTAGCACGTACATATTTCATACACCCATGAGGGACAATGTTGTAGTTTATTTTGCATGCAACAATGCTGATGCCTCATGATCAGAACCCTGCTACTTAAATAGGTAAGGAGTAGTAGTGCATAACTGTGACTGATCTGACATTCTTTGAACTGTATACAGAGTTAGAAATTTCATGTGAATAGAAAGCTGCTGAGTATCTGGGATTGACTCAGTGATGTACTTTCATGTTTATTTGCCAGGTTCTTGGCACAAAATAGTGTATTTTAATCCCTTCTAGACTTTGGCAGTGCTGAACCATAAGCACAGCACACTCAAGGGAACAAAAAAAAAACAAAACCCCGAATTGAATTTATGCTGGTGGTATGGACCAGAAATAAAGCTGCTGGATAGATTACTGAGAGTTGTAGTACTTATCCTACATTAAATACGATAAACCTAAACAAAGAAGGTTGCTCTGTTGCTTTCCCTCAAGTTCAGAGTGATCTAGCCAAAGTAGTCCTGTGATGATCCGTCTTATGTGTGGTTGGAGCAGGGACTGGAGCATGAAGTAGAAAGTCTTTGGATTTGTTGTATTCTAAGCTGTGTTTCTGCTCCCCTGAGCCAGAGGCTTTAACTGCATGCCTGGTTAGTTAGTGCAGAGGCAAATCAGTCCCTTGATGTGCTTGCTTGGGTGTGAGAGGATGAATTCAGAAACCAAAAGATTAATTGCCTGAAACTTTAGTAGTATTTTTAATTTGGGTGGGTTTTTTTTTGTTTGATATTTGGGAGGAGAGGGGTGTAAAGAGAAGCTCTTCTGGAGTGGCAGCACTACAAAAGGAATAAGAAACCCTCGAACAAATGGATTTTCTGTTTGCTCTGTGCACTCTGCTTTTCAGTTTCATTAGGACACGTTAGACTCACAAAGGTGACCAGTGAAATTGTCTTGACAAAGATTTCTCCAAGGAGATAAAAATAAATAAGTAGGGAAGAGTGACTGTAAAGACCCTACCAATTACCAGGTTCCCCAACCTCCTTTCTTAATTTTCTCACAAGCTAATGGTGGGTGGGGGGTGGGGTGGGGGGGGTGCAGGGAAGGAGGAGGAACCCACCTTCATCAGAATGCTGCACAGAAGAACAGGGTTGCTATTAAAAGCCCAATAATGACTTGTATCAGTTTATGCAGATTTGCACTGCTGGGTTACTCTGTGCCTGGCACTTGGCAAAGCACAGATAACATTTAAATCAGGCAGTAAGTGTAATTAAGTACTACCCTTCAGCGCATCTCTCCTTTTAAGACATTTTTATACACCGTGATTTAGAACATGACAATTGGGTGAGATTAAAGCAGCAAATTGTGCCTATAAAACAAGCCCTGAGAATAGCAAGGGACTGTAAAATTTTATAAAGGGGAATACAGCACATGCCTCCAATCCGATAAAACTTTTGTGAGCTGGGAGATTAACTGTGAAATACAAATAAGATGATACAGTATGCGTAGCATTCAGATAGTAAATTGCTTGTTATTGTAACAACTTATTTCCTCTACCCAGAAGATTTCTTACTTAACTTTTCCAGAAAATCTCACAATGTGAATGATTCATTAACCGCTGGAGGTGTGGAGAGAAGGTAGGAAGTCAGACAGCACTGATGTCCCTGTAAAGAAAGCAATAGTGTAAATGTAGTGTGAAAGATCATCTGTGCTGGAACACGTGCAGTCAGGCTTGTGATTGGTTTCTTCCCCAGCTTCAGGTGAGTTGTATTTGCAAAGGGGAAAAAAAATCCTTACCTTATTTCAAACCCTTAATAAGACCCATTGGAAGGTTTTCTTGGGAAACAAAAATACTACTTTATGTGAAAAGCATAAAATGTTGTCTTCAGTGTTACTTGACAAGTGTTTGGCTGTTTGGTTTCTGCTGCACTTTGGATGCATCTGAGCATCTTCATCAGCTGCACTTGGCACATCTTAAAGAAAAAGCTCTGAGCCTTTTAGAAACTTCTTACTTTGTTTGCATTTCTCAAACCTGGTGGGCCACAAGTCACCTTGATAAATCACGCTGAAGTTGTTTTCATTGATAGTAGCTGAAAGGCAGAAACTCCCTTGTATCACTGATCTCACTGGCTTCTGCCTGTGTGTTATGGCATTGCCTTTCAGTCTTAATGATCTCATGTATCCCCCCTTCCTTTCATTTACACTAATCCTACCCCATTCAATCCTGCACTGCTTTTTTTATTGATTAACTTAATTGTCCTTTATTAAGAACCATTGAGTCTAAATATATGCAACTTAAAGTCTGGTAAAGGGATGCAGATCCCAAAAGCCTGCTCGTTTCTTCCCAGCTGCACTAGTTACAGAGAGAAATTGTGTGGCCTATTAGACTATTGTATGTCAGTCACGTTAGAAAGAAGATCATGTGTGGCGTGGGGAGGAGGATGATGGCTGGCTTCCTTACCATCTGATATTCTCTGACCACCTTTGCTCTGCATAAAAAAAAAACCTGAACAACTTTATAACACTTAATTTTAATGATGTATTATATAAGGAAATAACAAAACTGGAAGAAGAGGTTTAAATTATTCTGGAGGTGTAATAGACAGGTTTTTAAATGCTGAGCAGGCACTGCACTATGAACAAAATCTGATGCCAAGCCATGGACAAATAGCAGAGTGAGGACGGAAATGGAGAAGAAACAAGTAGGAGCCTCTGATGAAAATGCAGCTGCACTGACAGCTAACCATTTTGTGGGCACATGTCATGCTCAGCCCTTGTTTTGATATGGGGATGTTTACACATTGTGTGTTGCTTTTATGCTTGACTTCCTTTTGACTTTTGGATTTATTATTCAATGCCATATTTATGTTTGAGATTGTTTTGATATTGTTAGGGAGATGTCAATACTTCCGAATCAACATTAAAAAAGTTCTGGTATATAGAAATGTTGACCTTTTCTTCTTGCTTGGTTTGAAAAGTCAGTTCAAAATGGCAAGGTTTCATACAGAATGGAAATTCCCTTTTCTGTGAGGTGCAGGTACTGGCAGCCTAAACAGGCGCTCTTGTCCCACCAGTACACTGTTCCCACCTTCCATCGCATCCCACTCTCCCAGGGAGGATGGGAATTTGCTTCTCCATCTCCTGTCACTACTGGATGTCCAGGGAAGTCCTGGATGGGTTCATTGTTGCAGGTCTTGCTGTATTTACCTCAAATGACAGTATCATTGGCTCAGTGAATCAAACCGGAACAGTTAAAATATTTCAAAACATGGAGGAAGTTATTAGCATACAAGAGATTCTTGAAAATGGAAGTCCCAAATATTCGAGACAGTGTTATGACAAGCTGTCAGTGAACAGCATGTCGCTCCTGATCCTGGTTGGGAAGGCAGCTGCCTCTCACACCTGTTACACCGTGCTGCTGCAGGCAGAGCCCTGATGAACTTCCAACTTGACCTCAATCCACACTGTATCTGATCTATCTTGGACTCTTAATTTTTGCAGTAACTGAGTTTATAGCACATTGTGTTTAATGCTCAGGGGAAGTTTTTCCCCATGCATTGATGACATTGATACCAGTTTTTGCCCATCCTAATGTCCATGCTTTTTCGCCTGTTTTTCATTTGAGTGAAACGAGTCCTCAGTCTTTGATTAGATATGTTCTGTCTCACCTCTGTTTTTGATGAGGATGAACTAGGCTTTGGGATTTTGCCTTTACTGTTCATATGTATGTTAGAGCCTATAGCATATGCCACAGAACTAGGCACCCAGCCCATAGTGAACTTCAGAGTGAATTGGACCATAATTGAAGATGCAGCATGGGAGTTGCCTGCCCTGATGTGCTGACTAGGACTGGAATCCTTTAGTACTTCATTGTTTTTCTCTATTTTTTTCCCCACAGGTTTTAGTGGTATCTCTTGTTGCATAATCTATCCTTCAGAAGCATCAGTTTAATTTTCTGCATTAGAGGTGATATGGAGTAAGCACAGGAACCAGGGGAATATTTGTTCTTTGGGGTGGAAAGGCATAATCTCAAAAATTTGACCTATAAGCTGTATTTTACTTATCTGTATACTTTGGTATTAACATTTGTTTTCTTATTTGAATTGGTTTATAACTGGTCTATTGGGATGGCCGTGCTTGTTGATTAAAACCCAAAACAATGTATTTCTTTCTCAAGGTAATGCTCATCATTTTTAAAGTTTACATTTCAAGCTTCTGAGAGTGAGCGAAATGGACTGAGGTTAAAGTGAAGTGAATTGCTCTGCTTTAACCTAAGCAAAAGGTGCAGCAGTAAGAATGTCAGTATTCCACCACGGGTAGGGATTTGTAAGTCCAACTCTGTTAACATTAATGTGAGTTAAGCAAGCAAATCCTCTGCCCATAGATGGGGAAAATAGACCTATTAATTGAAACTGCTGCTCAGCAATTCAGATGGTTATTTTCAGTTTTTCCTAGCAAGCATGTGAGCGCTTCTGTATTCATGAACACATTTTAATACTACTGGGATATGTTGGTGCTCTGTCTGACTTCAATGTGGGCTGAAGAGCTAAATACGGTTGGGGTTGTCTATCTCATCTAGGCTTTGAGGAGGTACCATATTGCTTATCCTGTGTTGTCACGTCAGAGCTTCTGACTTGTTGCAAGTGACAGACTTACTGAAACTACACAGTGCTAATGTGTGGGACTTCACTCCAAATAACTCTCTTCCCTCTGCCTGAAAGACCCCCTCAAAGTAGTTCATGGCTGGTGAGGACTTCCTGAAACTGCTTTGTTGCTTGAGGAAAGGCTTAGAAAGTGATGGGGAAGTTAGTGCTCAGCAATGCCAGTGTCAAATTGTCTGGTACACTGATCATTCCTTTACACATAACAATGATTGGTCAGGGATTATTGCTTAATTAAAGACTTAATTAACTTAAAGCAAGCATAACTCTTAAATTATTTTAAAAAATTAAGAGGATTAAGACTAAGAATACTGATGGCTCAGGTGTTCTTTGGCTGCAAAGTCCGCAGCTAGTGTGATGTGTAGTTGTGAGCTGGACTTGTCTCATACAAATAATTTTTGGTCTCTCTTTCTCTGTAACACTGTACATTTTGGCAGGTTTTTGTCCTTTGAGATCTTTGTGTTAAATAATATATACCATTGAAACTTGAATAGTTTGTATAGCTTGGCTAATACTTGATTAATGGGTTAGGCAAATATGTACAGGAAGCATATGCAAGGCATGGTATAAAGTCAGAATAAGATCTTACGAAAAAATGTTCTTCCATTCTGAGATCTGTGTTTGAAAGTTTCTGCATTAAACCTTCCTGCCTCCCTCCTTTATTCATACATGCACGCACACACACACACACACACTCCCCCAAACAAAAGCATTTGGTGTTTGGTCTTTTTTTTTTAAAGTATCATGTGATGTAAGAGAGGAAGTTTTTTTCTGAGTAATTTGCTTTACTGTCTGCATTTCAGTGATAAAACCTTTATTCAGTGCTAGGTTGTGAGTCCCTAGGAGTTGCCAATAAATCATTTCACTTAAAGATGTGCTTTACTACTTAAGGGTCTCACTAAGACTGAATTCTGAAACCATATAAAAACACTTTATCTCTTTCTGGGAAGAACAGCAGCAACAAAATGTGTTGCTAGGTCTTCTCTTCGAGGCTAGATACTGCTGTGAGAAACTGGCTACAGAGGAAGGAAAGATGGTACAAATGCATAGGGTATTTGCATTTGTAATATGCTTTCTTTTTCTTATTAAATAAGAGAAGTAAAATGTTAGTTGAAGTATTATGATATTATCATATATTACCTACCTACTGCTGCAAATTAAAGTGATTTTGCTGTTCTGTAATCAGTTTTGAAGAAATTGTGTTTGGAAATATGGGTCATTAAAAGCCAAGAAAGCAATCCAAAAAGCCAGACAAATGTTTCAGCACACTTGGCTTCCTTGGATTTTATTAACAGTAGGTATTATGTATCCTTTCAGGACAAAATTATTATTGGCTTGGAATCTGTGATGAACGAATCATGAACTTCATGGTTCTCAGATAATTATGCTCATGTCTATCTGTTTCAAATGGGGCCACCTTAAAAGGCTTTCATATAAGATTGCAGCTCAGTACCAGTTGGTTTGGAGAAGTGTCTGGCCCAGTATCTCATATGATGTCTTTTCTGCAAAAAAAATCCTTCTTTGTTGCATGCAGGCTAAGCATTAGCATCTCAAACATTTATATTTGAAAATATTTATGCAGTTATATCTAGGCAATTAGACTTTGGGGGGGTGGGGGAATGAGAAGAATTAAACATATATCTCATCTCAAAAAAGCCTTGAAACATGAGAGGACAGAAGAGGCACTAGGTGTATTGGGAGAAAGAAAATGCAATAGGAAGTTATTTTGGAATTTACACTGATACCATAAAACTAGAAAAAAGAAATCCCTTTGCCTGCTGCGTGCTTGCTCCTCTGGTTGTATCTCTCTCTGAAGAGGCATCTGGCTGAGTGGGCATCATCTGGGCATGCGATGCGGCATCGTCTGTGCAGACAGAGGTTTTACTGTGCACTCGAGAGTGAGCCACTAACATTGGGCCAATATTAAAAGCCTCAGCGATATGGATGCGAATTTCCTGCCTGGAGAAGTCTGAGAGAAGAGCGCAGCAGGTTATCCATTTTTTCTTCACACCATATTTATTTCCTATAAAGAAGCATATTTAGTAGTGTTCAGCTGAAAAATGAAGTAAAACTGTACCTACAGTTCGTTCAAAATAAATGGCTCTCATCATCATCATTAAACTTAGGCTGTTGTCAATGCTTCTGGGAAGTAAAGTTTGCTTAACAAAAAAAAACAACTCTCCTTGAATGTGTTGAAGACAAAGAGTCAGGCTAGCAAAACCCTTAGCATGTCTGTACTTAATGCCAGATCAAGTAGACCAGACCATTCCTTCATTTCTTTATTGGTGAACTTGTATCTCCATTGCTATAAATTAGTCATTCTTGTCTTATCCTTGGTGCACAGAGGGACCAGATGTTCTTCCTCCTCATTTTAATCACTTTACACATTTGATGATGGCTCTTGCATGCTTTTCTGGTCTTCTCTTTTCTACACTGCTTGTTTGGTTATTTGTTTCATTTAACATGAATGTTTCATTTAACATGTTGTTACACTTGGAGTGCTTTCTACTGTGCTCTCCTTCATATATTAAACATATATCTGTTTAATGAGCAGTATATAAAACTGAACACTGCCACCCAAAGTTACCTCAGTGCTTAGGAAATACAGATGTTTTGACATGAAACATGGCTTAGATGGCTACTACGTGGTTTTTGTGGTAGTAGTACTTCAAAAATGTGGTCCTAAGCACTCTTAGGAATTTGACCTGTACTGGCACAATATTGCATGCCCTCTAGGTAGGATAGGGTAGGGGAGGGTGTACAGAAACCTAAATATCAGGTGGGAAGCAAGTATGTCTTTTAAATCCAAGCACCCTTGTCTTCTATGCAATATAGACCAGGTAATTCTGCTGTTGGGTTCTTAATTGCTGGTTGAACCAGAACATGGCTTCCAAAACACATCTGCTCTCTGTTTAAACCTGTGTGATGAAGAAACATCTCAAAAAAAAAAAAAGGGGGGGGGGCATTTTAAAAAGGGGAGGGGGAGGCACAGCAATCTTGGCAATTGTTGTGTGCCTGTCTGTATCCTTTGGGATTTCTTAGGACAACTGGCAGTGTGTTAGCAACTAGACGGATCATAAACTGAAGAGAAATGGACATTTTTGAGCCAAGATAGCAGAACTACAAGTATGTTTATTTTTGGAAGGATTGTAACGCCAACTGGCAGCACAAACTTGGCTAGGTTAAGGGTCTGGTGCGGCTGTAATAAAACGTAAGGATACTGAATTTAGCAAAGAAGCAACAGGAATTATCACTGGTATTGTTGCCGGGGAGTACAGATGCAGTCTGGCATTTTATCAGCATAATCTTAGTTTGAACTTCATGAATAAAATTTAATATAGGGAGCTTGGAATAGCTGGTGCTGGATTTATACTCAGAGAGCAGGTACATTTAATTTCAGTAAGTACATTGCACTCCTCCTCATCGTTTGTGTAATCTGATTGTTAACTGTTTCATATCCATCAGTTTTTACCTTTCATAAAATTTCTGTGGCATAAATTATATGTTATGTTATTTTCTTCCTGTTTATCATTCTCCACAAAGGAAAACATGGATTAGGTTTTGAACTACTGGTTAAATGTTTCAAGTGGAAACATTCCTCACTACAATTCTTCAAATTAAAAGAAAATGCTTTTGCTGTGCCATTCCTGAGTCTAGAAAATTATTAGCTGCAAACCAAGGGAGGAAATAACCCATGCAGTTATGCTACTACATCCAAACCCAGCATGAATACATGTGAGAACTAAAAATGGCAAAGGGAAATATGGTGGAAATAAGGGATGATGTTGAGAAGTCTGAAATGGTGAAAACCATTTGACTTAAGTTCTTGCTAGTTGTTTTGATTTTTTTCTTTTTTTCTTAAAGCTCCATTTGCATTGATATTTTAACTCATGTAGAAGCTATATTTGGCAAGAGTTCTCAGTGACTAAAGCAACTCCCTTTCCATCCTTGTTTCCTTCTTAACGATCATTTCCTTTTATTTTTTCTCTAATGTCTTACTGCTTCCAAGAGCCTATTCATCTGGATTGATTATAATCTGAATCATAAAAAGTTTTTCCTTAGTATATAATGCAGTTTTTGGGACTTGGTGATGATCTAAATCTTCCCCAGCTGAGAAAATTTGCCAGGTATTTTAGAGAGTTTTCTTCAATCTGCTAAACTGCAGCACGAGTTCTGATGTGTTTGAGTGTGTTCCTTTTTGTATGTTTTTTTTTTTTTGCAGGATTAGTGTTTTTCATTAATGATCCTATTTTTGTGCTGGATGAACTGAGGAAGCTCAGATAGTGGGGAGCCGGACTGAGGTGTGATGCCTGGACAGCTCTTCGTGCCACAATCTTGTGACTATAGATGTGTTTGCTCTGGCCTCGGCTCAGTTGGAAAGCCTGTGAGGTTGGACTAGTGACTCCAAATTTCAGTGTTGCTTACCAGGTCATATTTCCCCTAATATTGTAATAGGCTTCAAACAACTTGGTTTAATTAACTAGCAACTGAGGAAGAGAAAGGAATAATCCCTGTCTGATCAATCACATCCACTTCCTGGATTAATGAAGCTAAGTAGTCTGGTGATAAAAATAGGAGACAATACAGAGGATCTGCTGCATGGTAGACAGCAGATAGAGCCATAGTGCTTAGCTTGGGCCTCATTCAGTGCTTCGAATTATCATTTTAATGACTAACCTCCTGCCTGAACTGAAAGTCTCTGAACTACAATGTCCCTGCTTCAAACCCTCCTGTAGCTTGCTGGTCTGGTTTCTGATGCAAGTAGTAGAAAGCTGTGAATTTCTTAAGAAAAATGTTTGGACATGTCAGGTTGACTGGCAACATTTGTGTATTAGTTTGTTTATCAAAGAATGGAATCATACTGTTAGATTTTTATTCTTATGTTTTCTTAGTAATTTACACTTGATTATGATTAATATGGTTCTGCACAGTGAGAAGTAAAGGGGGGATGCTAGCACGTTTTCAGTGTGCTTTGCTGTGTCATCCAGATGAATACCCTTGGGCATGCTAAGACCTATTGCTGATGGGGAACTTGACAACTACAGTGTTAGAGAGTGTTTCTGTGCAGAGTGCTCGCAGGCTGGCTGAGGGATGCGGGTCCATGATTAGCTGGAAGGCACTCCAGTCACGACGCATGTGTCACAAGCTGAAAGCTTGACCCTGAGCTGCTGCTTAAATCCATTGCCAAATTCACAATGATCCTGTGAAGCTCTAAATCCTACCAGTTTCTCTGGGCGTATTCTTCTGCAAAATTTTGAGTGAGCTTGCTCCATGAGTCAGTGGAGCTGAGCAGATTGCATGAGGATGAGACACCTGGCTGGATCTTCTCCAGAGCAGAGAGGACTGAATGCTGGCTAAGTTTCCCTCAACTTCACTGGGAAGAGAATTGAATGTTCAGCGAGTTTGCTGCAGTTCTGGTCCATCATTAAAAGGGATAGTCAGAAATAGGAGGAATCTGCGTGTGGACTGGAATCCCAAACAGAAGAACTGCACAGTCCCAAAGAAAGGAGAATTGCACACCCTGAAGACAGCCCGGTAATCTTTCCTAAAGATAGTCAGCTTTTGTCTGTTAGCCTTCATCAGCCCAGAGGGGAACAATTTTTGCAGTTCACCTCCACTTCAGCCAGTAGGTGTCGGCGTATGGATTTAATTGTAGTTCAGTTGATAAGAACATTAGATAACTAAAGAGCTCACACATTTCATGTTAAAAGAGTATGTTTTGTAAAATCCCCACCTAGCTCTACCTACCTTACAAGTTCTATAAAAATATTTTTAGACTCTTAAAGGCTTCACAGGCCTCTTCATACGTGAGAAAATTTCTTTAAGCAGACCATTTTCCTAATGATGGCCCCTCTCCAGCACTCCACCTTTGGTTCCAAAATGCACAGGGCTCAAAAAAAAAAAAAAAGGCATTTTAACTGTTTTTCATGTTTTAAATTGATTATTGGTACCCCTGAGCATTCTGGAAAAAGACTTTCTCTATAGTCCAGGATGGGGAAGAGAAGAAAAATACTTAAGAATGAAATATTCCTGCAAACCCAGTACAAACAGTACAAAGTGCCTTTTTTTGACCTCTTCTAATCCTCATCCCTATGTTTTTTATCTTCCTTTTAGATTCCCTTCTTTTCTACAGTAAAGCTCATCACAGGAAGAACTTTGGAGGAAATGTCTTTTGTAATGTAGATCTTAGAGCAAGGGGCTGGGAGAAAAGTGGCATGGGATGTGTGCCATGTTGGAGGATCAGCTGTGGTTTTAATACAAGTTTGCAGTCCTTTTTAACCCTGTGAGTTACTGGGTTTCAGAAGTCATGCACGTGGACTTCATCCTTGTGTTTAATGGCTCAGCCTAGGAAAAATTAGAAATTTTGCACTGGAAGACCATTGCTGGTTATACTTTCCTATGGTCCATGGTAGAACCCTTTTTTTCAATGCAGTTACTGCTCCTTCTGTTATGCGGGCATCCATGACCAATATTTTTGTTCCCTTGTGCTAAGTCTTGTCCTGGTGTACAGAGAAGTTCTCTCTCCTTTTATAAAATACGTGGGAGGAGTTGTGGAGAAGAGGTCTTGCCCAAAGCTGGTCGTTGGCAAGCCAAACTCAATTCAGTTGGAGAATTCACTCATGCTGGTGACTGTAGGAACACTGAAAATATCATGGCCAAATAGCGAAGTGTCTTTAGTGAGTGAGGTCACTTATTTCCCGTGAGATGTGTTTTACAACATCTAGACAACTCCACTGACAATATATTATATTTTCTGCTTGGAGAGAGTGCAACTGCTGTGTCTCCCAGCCACTGGTTAGGGAGGACTACATTCACCAGCCCACTGCTGGGGTCAGTCCCGGAGAGGGAGGGAGGTCTGGTGCAGACAGATGTTCCCATGTAGATCCCAGCCCAAGGGGATCCTTCCTATGCCCTGTGTTCCACTAAGGTCTTTTTGTTATTGTGGTACTTTCATTCCCTGCCTTTTTGCATGCTTAAATCAAATTAAAGGTAAGAGAGCAGAGTTCCAGCAGACTTCTGGTTTAGGTCTGGTCCTTCATCATTCAAGGTCTAAAATGCCCTGTAGGAAACTAATGCTTTATGTAGACCAACTGCGGTCCCAATTTGCTACACAGATAATAGTAAACCCTTCCCGAGATTAGTGAAGGTTCTTTTCTGAATTAAAATATCACTTTGGGGAAAAGCTGTCTGTCTTCACTTGCTGTTTTGCACAGTCAGTGTCTCTTCCAGGCTGGATTTCTGCTAGAGTGCTGGCTCAGGGCTTTCTCCTACCCTTACAGGTTCTTACTAATGTTGCTTGGGTTGTGCATGGAGAGACTGTGGAGCGCCCTTTGCAGGGGCAGGGGAGGATTAATAAGCTGTGGTAAGAGATAAACCGAACCTTTGCAGGGCTATCAGGACAGTATTGAGAAATGGAATAAGGCTGCATCTCCTTGAACTGTGGATGCGCTTTCTTTTAAACTTGGCTGTGGTAATTTGTGCTAAGAATTGCTCCCCCTGCCCCTCTCTTCTCTGCTTACTATAGATACTGAGCACAATTTTCAAAGTTGGACCAATTCAGTCTAGCATCTCCTTGGATAAGTATCCACCCTCTTAAGATTAAAAAAACCCAAACCCTCTTGTGCTGTTTGACTTGTAAACTTGTTTCACACCTCAGCCTCTTCCCTGAATCTTTTCCCTGGGGTGATTCTGCAGTTTTGAAGCTATGAGGATGTTGAATGGTTTTTTACTTTCTAGCAGAGGTGTACCAGTCCCCAGCTGCGCAGCCCGTGAATAATGCATGAGGAGTTTATTTGCTTGTGTGTGGGAGAAATCTTTGCTTCCTGTTCAACACTGGTCTTGTCCTTTCTCTTGCATGTGAACTTTTTTCCTCTCTGCTGCCTTTTTTTGAGCATCTGAGCAGGACATGACTTCACTTGCCTTTGCCAGTCAGGGGGATTTTTCAAGCTCAGTGTTTCACTCACTTCTGAGTTTGGCTTGAATACCCATTTTGTCATCTTAAAATGTTGTTGGGAGTGTTGAAACACTGCGGTGGTGTTGAGCAGCACACAGGGAGCAGATGTCCTCTGGTGGCAGTCCCCACTGGGTAACAGGGGTGATTGAATATTGTCGAACCGGGGAAAGCAGATCAGAAGGCCTTGGGAAAGGGCTGGGGCTACAGGCACCGCTACTGCAAGGATCACAGATTTTTTTTACCAGTTTCTTTTTGCCGTTGTGGCCAGTGCATGTTGCAGACATTGGTATGCATCTGAAAATCAGGTGGGTTGACTTGCTGCAAGATCCACCTACATTCCAGCACATGGAACAAGCCCCTTTTCATTTAGGTGGTAGTCTAACTTCAGTGCAAATGGAGAGAGATGTGACTTTAGAGCTGAATGAGTTGGAGAAGATCATTTTTAGTATGTGCAGAATTAATTTGATTGGTCATATCTGACACCAGTCAGGAAAGAGAGAGGTATTCAGGCTAAGAAAGCAAGAACACATTCCAAGCTTTTTTTTTCCTCTTATATCCCCTGAATATGATGAATATTTTTCCCTTGGCTGTCATAGTCCTCTAATGAATGCTTTTCCACCGTTACATTTTTAAAAATGAGATTCTCTCTGCAGCAAAATCCACAGTTTAAAAATACCTTTTGTGACATACTTTAATGGTGGCAATTTCAAAGCCTATGGAGATGGTGCTGGAAGAAGCTTCTAATCTAATAATGAAATGTGTATGGCACACACGGAAAAGAGAGGACTAGCTAGAATCAGCTTATTTTTCCTTTCTTGTCTCTTGCTTCTTCAGCTATTTCTGGTATCTTCCCCTTTTAATTACAGGGCAGAGCTGAGAAATGTAAAATTGTAGTTGTCATAAAAACTAGAAGAAAAGGTCTGTTTCCATAATCTTGTAGCTTCTTAGGTTGCAGAAGCCTACTGAAATCACTGCATCCTCGTTTCAGAAATGAAAAGTATAGTCTGCTTCATCTCTGACTGCTGTCAAATGTTCAAGCTTTCCTCTTCCCAGCACGTATTCAGAACACATTTTCAGTTCAGCTAGGAATGTTAGTAATAACTGATGAACAAGCCGGAATACTGAACGTGGTGAACGATTGACACTTTTAAAGTTAATCATAGAAACTTTTCATCCAGAAGACACTGAGGCGGCTCTGGATGCTGATATACCATCTGACATCAGCAGCCAAGAGCACTGTACAATGTCAGTTCAAGATGAGTGGCTATAAAACAGCAAAAAAGAAATATGATTCCCATGACATTAAGTCAGCACTGGAGTCGGGCAAACATTCCTGACTAGGAGACTACTAACGAAAGACACATTCTTGCTAACACCTACACGCTCAAGGTTCTGTAGTTTTAAGAACTCCTCTTGCACAGTTTAAAATACCACATCAGTAAGAAACTCTCCAACTAATTAAATAAATTGCATCAACTGTTGGGTTTTTTTTTCCTATTGTGATAATATATTTCTGGAGAAAGAAATAAGATTTGATAACAGCTTTAGCAAAGAGGGTGGGGATTTGGGTACAATTTTATAATATTGGGGATGGAGATTAAAGATTTGAAAAAAAGTCATTGCTGAGTTTAGAAATGCAATTCATTCAAGGGGAGTTGGGCTCCCAATCCCATTTGTTTCTCCTGAAACTCTGTGCTTTGATTTCTGAAGCCTTGCTCAGTGCCTACACTGCAGGCACTGCTGTGGTTATAGCCATTTTGTGCTCTGTTAACCACAGCACTGGGACCTGGCTCCTGGTCCTGTTTTCTTGACTCTGATGTTTTCAATGTGTCTACTAGGGATGTTGAACTTTCCCAAGCCCCCATCAGCAGGACTGGCAGAAGTCAAGTGGAGAAGTCCAGACTGCTTTTGTTCATCCTCACTGTTTGCGATGGGACAGCCCAGTACTAGGAAGTAGCAAGCTAGATTTTTCTTCCTGAAAGCAGAATTTACATTGGCTCTCTAGCTATGACTTGGTATGATTTCCTTTAGCTGGGTTACTGTTTACTTTGCAGGCTACTCCAGTTCTCCTTATCTTTTGTTCCTTTTGTCTTCGAAATTCTTTTTTGTTCTTGAAGAGCTTCCTTCAAGTGTAGGATGTTTTCTGCTGGGTGAGATCATTTAGCAGAGAGTCTTGTCAGCTTTCACCATACTAGTAGCAGATGCTACCTCAGAGGGCTCTGGGTTTGTGTTGTTTACACACACCAGATCTACTGATCCTGCAGCACAGAAGTGGGAAGAGTAAGTGAAAGGGTTGCACTCATGCTTAACAATGTCTTCTTTTTTAGCATGCACTGAAATAAGCTGCTTCTCTGATATGGGCAATGTTAGGTGACAAACTGTTACGGATCCCAGTACTTTCTAGGGTACCTATCCTCCCCGTAAATCCCATTTTAGTGAAAAATGCCATATTATGAAAAACAATTTTATTAGCAACTCTCTTCCAGAGTTACACAAGAAATTGTGTAATTTCTTCATCTGTATTTAATCTGCTGAGATGCTTGAAAAATATGTTGCTGTAGTGACTGCGGTGGTGATAAGAAGGGAGGCTTTTAGGTGATGTTCCAAATGGCTTTTCATGTTTCACACAGCCTTGCTTGATGCGAGGGCTAAGGGTCCTTGCAGAAGCTAATATGTTAACTGCCCCACTTTTCATACCTAGCTAGTGGTCCCATAGGATTAGCAAAGGTTCCTCTCTGAATTATACCATCTCCATGGGAATTTCTGCCTCTTGCCGTTCTTCCATAGAAAGAGTTGTGTTTAGCTGGCCTCTTGCTTGTGCTTCTCAGTATACGTAGGATGCTCTTGAGCTGAACATACAAGCATGGGAAGAATATCTGTTCTTGTGTGTTGAAAGTATTTTTCTCAATGAAGTACCGGGCTTTAAATCTATTAATAAGCAACATCCTCATATTGAAACAAGTCCTCAGTTACACCTCAGTTACAAAGGATATATTGGCTTTTGTTGGGTTTGGCTCCTTCTCCTGTTAACTCTGTTTGAGACAATCTAATTTAATTTGTAACAGTATTGTGAAGACTTTCGGTGGTTAATTACATCACTTCTGGGTGCCAGCAACTTTGAGATTGTTAATATTTATCAATAGTATTTATAAGCTCAAATACTTAGAAGGAGCTCAAGTACAAATTTCTTGAACCCACCAATGAAAAAACCAAAACCACAAACCCTTGCCTTTTGCTTATAGAAAATGTTCCTTTGTGTTTTTTTTTTTTCTTCTAGAGATGTCCTAAGATCTTTTTTGTATTTAAAATTCATCAGCTTAGGGGAGTTCCCACATTGTGACTCAGAAAAAAAAAAAAAAATCCTAGACATTAAGGTAATGAATCTAAAGGATTAATAGATATTTCTGGATTTCAAGCTTTATAATTCAACATTTGTTCGTTGTTTGGTACTTCTATCTGGCCATACTGAGCATCTTTATTCAACATCTTCTCTCAGATTCTCCTGGGCTGTGTGGGATTTGCTGAGCACTTTCAGTAATAGTAATGCTACTTTATTTCTGCCCTGGTATTCTGGGAGATTTGTTCGAGGGCACATCTTCCAGGAATTTTATACAAAGGCAACAAAAAGAACACTTATCTTAACAGAGCCACAACTTTACTGTCAACTATAAAAGAAGAGCCAACAGATTCTAACTTAGATTGAAAGTCAGCTGCAAATAGAGGCAAATATTCCCATAGGCACAGGGCATCTCTCTGACGAGAAATTGTTGAAAATGTAAATGGCTGAAAGAGTTCAGTGTGATTACTTTGTATTTCACAAGCACTGTGGTTTCATATGCCCCAGGTCAGCTCTTATGAGATTTACAGAAAAGATTTCTGGAAGACCTATGGCAACTTTCCACATGCCATCTTCAAAATCCTCCCATTTTCTCCGCAGGCAGATTCACTCTTGTGAAGGACTCCTTCGGGGGAACGGATAACAGATGCCAGTATGACCCCCTTGCACAGCATGACAGCACAGGGCAAATATAGGAGAAGAAGAAAAGCAACTTTTTTCTTTTCTTCCAGCTCAGAGCTGTCACATTAGCTCTTCCAGTTGTGAAGGCATCCTTGACAGGACAGCACATCTTAATAATGCCAAACAGTGTCTTGACCATAGCTTGCGTAAGTAAGCAGGGGGTAATAATGAGTTCAGACTCCATCGGGAGGCCATCAGCTAGATGAGGAACAATTGACCTTTCAGGAAAAGCCATACTATTAGATGCAAACTAAATAAAGTAGCTGAGAAGTTAGCGTGGAATCGGAAAGCCACGTATTTGCCTCAGATAGGAGGAAGAGGATGCTGGGGCTAAGGTTCTTTTCATCTTCAGGCAGAGAAAATGCATCCAAAATCTACTTTTCAGGAGGTGGGTTCACCACAGCTGCCTTCTCAGAGGAGTGTGGTAGAATTAATGACTGTTCTCCTTCAGTTTTACTGATAAATCCATGTGCCAATGGAGAAACCAGACAAATGGATGATACCATTAAACTCCTCATACTAATTGGCTTAATTTGACAAAATAATTTCTTATGTCCATGCTTCACATTCAAGGCAGTCTAGAAGTTCACAGCACTGAAAGTTGCTTATTTTTGTGCCCTCTATTTGCCTGTCATTTCTTGCTCAGGGCATAAGAGAAAATAGGATAGATTTGAGGAGGATGAGCATAAGGAGGTAAGAGTAAAAGCGAGGGAAGCTGTAAGTTGGAGTGACTAGTTTAAGGACTTTGAGATTTGGTGTAATTTAGAAGAAAAAGTGCTCTGACCTGAGCAGGTGGCATGGATTTCTTTCAAAGATACTGTTGTTGTCCTGGGTTGAAGAGAGGGAAGGCAGGAGAAGCAAGCAGCCAGCAGAGAGTCCTGCTGACGGGCAAGAGTGATTCCACCTGCAGGACTCAATGAGCAGAAAATTTGTTGTTTAGCCTAGTAGTGGGCAGCACTGGAGAAGAAAAGCTCTTGAAATAAGACTTAGCGCAAACTGTTTGCAAAGGTGCCATTAAAGTCTGTCTGGTCTTCAATCCCGAGTTTGAGGAAAGAAGAGGAAGGGGATAGTTTGAAGCAGTGGTCTGATGCCTTTAAGGATTTAAATTCAAAGTGGGGGGGCAAAGAGAGAGAGGTTCACAAATTCTATTCATGACATTTTATCTCAAAATGTCAAGTGCTAAAGCTCTGGAAATATTGCTTACATGGTGGATGCAGTACTAAATAATTGAAGCCACTGGAGAGTTAAGGAAATCTCTACTTTCTGGCCTTTATTTATTTAAAAATAAAAACTTTGGCAACACTGTACTGCTGAGTACATATGGCACTAAATCTCAGTGCAAAGTGCTGAGATTTCAGGGACTGAGCAGAGATGCTCCCTGTGGCACTATTCCCTCTGATCTCAGAGGTTAACCTTTGACAGCTTTTGCTCTTACTTTTCATCCATTCTGTCCTTTGCTGAATTCCTGGGGATAAAGACTGATACAATTTTGTTCTGTAAGCAGGGAATATATGCGTTTAGTTGGTACATGTGAAAAATGGTGAGGTTGCTTCTCTCTGTTTCTACCATTGAGGAAATGTGCATCGCTGTAAGTGTTGAAATGTTTAAATATTTAAGCCAAGAAGTCTGGAAGGGTCCTAGCTCAGCAAATTTTGAGGTTTTGCATTCATCCTTGGGTTGTTTTGGGGTAGAACAATTAGTCAAGCCCAGGCTGGCTTTATTCTTCATGCTGTACATCTCCATGCAACAGCAGCCATGTCAATGTGTTAGGCAGGGCACTGCTGACATTTCTCTCGCTTTCCCTATGCTGTTAACAGATGTAGCAGGAGCAAATATGTTCCTGCACAATAGTCACAGCTGTGATGGCAGCATAAACAAACCCCTTTGAGAATCATTCCTATGGGTGAAGGAGTTTCCTATGGGAACCATAGTTTCCATACTCATTATTTTCTCTCACCTTTACAGCTGTGGTGTCAGAACACAGTGCCATCATCAATATAATTTTTGTAGATGAAGATGCCCAAAACTTCCTCCTCTAAGGTAATCCCACTTTTATGAGTGATCCCTTTGTCCATGGTTATGGCCAGTATTTATCTCTCCTGATTTTAAACTCTGACTCAGAGATGAATGAGTCTTGCTTTCTCAGCACTTTGGGACCCCATAGAAATGTGCACACATTTCTATAGAGATTGCATCTGAGAGAGGCTGGTCTGAGAGTTGGTGCTGGAGGCTCCCCACCCACCCTTCTTTCCTCAAGACTTAACTAACCCCTGCGCCGCTATTAGACAGAAACTCCCCTCCAGAAATGTCGCTGGGTTGTCTGTGGGAATATTATTCAAAAGAAACAAACATGTGGGACATGCTGTCCTAGTATTGGAGGAAAGCCTGTTTGCGTCTACTGCATTAGAAAGATTGTCCGAGAGCGGTTCATCCATGTGTGAAGTTGCCCCTTGTAATTCTGCCAAGACTGAGGAGTTCAGGGAGATCTGCTGGCAACGGCGCCAGGGGCTCTTTCATGCACCCAGTTTTTCCGAGATGCTGGAGGTCAGAGGGGAGCGGATACATAATTTGCTTGTCTGAACCGGTTCTTCTGCCTTGTTTTTTGTAACTGGTGAGTCTTCACACTGCGTACCAAACTTCCAGAGACGAAATATTGATACTGCATAATTTAAATGGGAGAACTGAGCTTCCTCGCTCTGCAATTTGCATTATGCAAAAGTCTGAGATAAAGAGGGTGAGAACACATGTTGCAGGCTCTCTCCTTTGGAAGCTCATCACCATGACAAATCACCCAGCTTATGGTACAATTTACAATAAGCATTCCTAGCTGTTTACCTTTATATAATTACACAGCATGGGCTTTTTTTTTTTCTCTTAAGGAAAGTACTGTGAGGCAGTTTTGTTTCTTCGAATTCTAACTTTACCAGCATTTTTTTTCAGTGCATGTGTTGGAGGAAAAAAATGCACATTTTCTCTTGGCCAAAGTAAAGTAGATGTGCCTATTACAGCAACCCAGAGGATTATGTGCAATTCAATTTATATTTTTTCTTAAGGTCAATATTTAATTGCTTTGTTCATGTCCCAGGAAAAAAAAATATGATAGTACAAGCAAGTTCCTTTAACCATTCTTTTCCATATAGCTTATACTTCTGTATACCTTGCACAACTTGCCTTGTGCTAAGCTTGTCCTTACAGGCCAGTGCTCTCCTTAGAGATTTCACGTCTCAAAGTTTTAAGGGGGAGCGTGTGTGTGTGAATATACGTGTGTGTGTGTATATATATGTATATCTACACATACATTTTAAAAAAAAAAAACAAAAACAAAAACCCAAAAAACAAAACCAAACCAACTTGACTTTCAGTTTAACTTTGACGAAAGCGCTTTGTTTTCTTTCAGCTCGAGCAAACTGGGTTAAATTTTAACTATGTTGAATGCACTTCTATAGCACCTTCCCTCAGGGATCTAAAATAATTTTCTCACCACTGCTAAGTGCTGAACTTTTCCTATACACTCTCAAAGTAGGTAGGATGCTACTATCTGTCCTGTAGGGTAGAAAAATTAAGATGGATGTTGAATGCAACATACTGTTTGGAAGAGAAATGGGTAAGATTTTTGGCTTTTGGTTTTGAATATTGTTGCATATTCACACAATCATAGTTTTCTGGGAGAGAGGAATCTTTTTTAGTTACAACATGTAACTTTAATGTGCCAAAATGAAGTGCAATACTTACATGCGTAGCAGCGTAACTGCACTTTTGGTCAGTATTGAGCATAGCTTGTTGGCAGTGCTGAAACAAATGGGTAAAATAAGGAAGGAATAGTAATAAGTATTTTTGAGCAAATATGGAGTGTGTTCCTTACATGAGCCCTGATCTGTTGTAGCTTAACCAGTCACAGTGTGGACTCCAGCTTCTGGAAAAATGTGTTTAAAAGGCAATCCAGCAAGGAAAGAGGGGGAGAAAATCCCTCCAGTTGGCAGGTGCTTGTCCACTTTGGTGGTGTAACCTCCAGCCAAGGCAAATGGAGGTCCTGTTGTGCTGAAAATGAATGAACTCTGCTCATCTGTCATATTCAAACCTTTGCACTAAACATACAATGGCAAAGACAGAAGATTTGCTTCCCTGAATTTATTTTCGTTCAATTTCTAGTATGAACTTTCTGTGTGTTTAACAAACAAAAGTAGAGCGCAATGATGTTAACCATTGTTTGGTGATTCCACAGTGGTTGTGTTCCTAATAAACTGTGAAAAGAAAGCTGACTACAGGAAGGTTGATGGCTAGGTTAATATACACTGTAGTGGAGTCATTTTAAAATAATCCAAGCAAAGAAAGGAGATTTATAGAAAACTACATTTCCATTACTTGTGCCTCTGGCACACTAATGTCTCATCCAACATAGCAAAACCCCAGCAACATTGTTATTGTTTCTTTTTGTAATGTCCATGGCCTTTAGTATTGCTTTCCTTTGTTAATTTTTGAAAGATTACTTGTAAGTAAGGGACATAATTGACTCAAATGTGAGTCTTGACTGAAAAGAGCATGAAGAACATAGCAGGAGTCTTGTGATTTTTAAAAAAAAAATAAATCTAATTTTTGTGCATGTCAGTATTTAGTTAAAATTCTGATACTCAAACAGAGTGGGGTACAAGCTCCTATAGATGCCTTAAAGGCAACTGCATTTTCTCTCTGTTTTTCTGAGCTGGAAACAGTGGAACACTAGGGCAAGTTTAATTTTTGGGTCAGTGAAAGAAATCCACTTTGAAGCAAGGAAACCAGACTACAAGCTCAGTTAGCGTTTTTTTTTCCTTTTTTTTTTTTTTTTTCCTCAAAAGACTCAAGATCAGTCTTTAAGCACCATAGGTATGGCCGCACATTTTAAACCCACTTTTTGTTACACTTTTCATAAGAGCTTAGCACCTGGTGAGCCTGTAAGTGGAGTTACAACTTAGAAAGTCTGGCTACTTGCTTTGGTACTGAAATAGATTTTTAGAAGAAAGCTGCTTCTATCTCAAAGGGCCAAGACTTAAGTATTTTGTATTCCTATTACTTTGAATGGGAATTTTTCTTTACTAAGGAGTTTGGCAATTGGCTTGCTTATAGAGCTGGGCACTTCTTTCATGTAGGTCCATTAATTTTGATCTTGCTAAATATGTATTCCTAATTGCACTAAGTCAATGTATGTAAAGAGATCAGAGGAGGGAGCTGATCCAGAAGCAGGGTTACTTGGTGTTGTGTGCTTTGAAGCTGTGGGATTGAATGACCATATGATTTTGGATGTGACCTTCAGGTAGGTAAAGTGAATGTATAGCTTTAGAGATACTCGTGGTATAATTAGTGATTAATCAGGGTGCTTTGTTATGTGTATTTTTGAATTCTGCAGTCAAGGCTTTTGTGTATAATGGATGTTTTTTATTTTCTTTCTTCTACAACTCATCCTTGCTGACTGGATCTGTTTGCTCCCTGATGTCTGTAGGCTCTAATAAATTGAGGAGTTTAGGCAGACAGCTCCTTAGGCAAGAGCTCTCCCTTGGCTAGTAATGCTGTTGAGATCTGCCTAGACTAGAAAAGGCTCAGAAAAGGGGACAAGCTTTTGACTGAGAGGAATAAGAGAAGTGTAACAACTTTGATGTCCCCCCTTCTTCTCTTTTCTTGGATGTTTAATTGGCATTAGGAAACAGAGCAGGTCATTGGATTCATAGGCAAAAAAAGGACTGTTTGAGTCTGAAATACTCCTGTTGGTAGTCTTTGCACTGGTGTTATGAATTCCAACATATTTAATGGTTTTCATAAATACCTGAGCTGTCAGAGTGATGTGATAAAGCAAAAATTTGAGTTCTCATCATAGAAAAAATGTTTGTCGGCTTATTTGGGGAGAACAGCTTGAAGATGTGACAGCTTTGGATTTGAATGCACAAAACCCCTACCAAACAAACAAAAAGACCCCCAGAGCTTACATTCCCATGATGTTGTTATCTTGTATAAATATCCAGAGAGAACTGGTTTATAATTTCATGTTTATTAAGAGAATATATCTTTCACCAGCTCCTGCTTCCTTGCTTTCAAAAGCTGGCCTGACCCATTCTTAATGCCATAACATTACAGGTCAAAGAAGAGATCCTGTGTAATACAATCCATACTGATTTGCCTAGCGGTATCTGTATCAAGCTAATGTCTTTCAGTTGTTGGGAGTACTTGGCTTTTGTCTTCTCATTACATAGACAATTGCCACTTGAAATCATGGGGGTTAGATTCTTTCTTTTTTTTTTTTTTTTTTCCCCTCTTCCCATGTTTGAATATTGTCTGCTGGCAAAAGCTTGTAGCTTGACAGGGAAAGGTTCAGAGAGATGAGAATTGTTGGACACAATAGCCCTAATATCCTTGCAGAATTACTAGCACTGTGGTCATGGGAGGAAGAATGGTGATTCTCCCTTTGTCTTTAGGGATCATCTTCAAGATTAACCATTTGTAGACAGGACAAGATCAGTTAAAATTTGTTCTGTTACAATGATGTTACCTTCAGTATCCCTTCCAAAAAGTCAGTATTACAAACCAAAGAGAGTAATGGGAGCAGCCGTGGCAAGAATTAAAACAATACCAAGGTTGGGTCACTCAGGCCATTGCTGCATTTTTCTCTTACTGCGCAGGGAAGGGGAACACCCTTCTCCTTGTCCATGGGGGATGAGAAGAGAAATAATGGGCTTCAGTTGCAGCAAGTGAGACTTACTTCAGTGACAAAAACTTTCTAGGATGAAATACCGCATTAGATTGCTTATGGGGGTTGTGGCACTCCCATCATTGTGGGTCTTTAAGAATAGGTTAGAAAAACATCTGTCAGGAATGATATCTATAGAGCTACTCCTGCCTTGGGGCATGGAGACGGACTAGATGACCTCTTGAGGTCCCTTCCAGCCCTGTTTTCTATGATCTCTAATCCAGGACTTTTCATTACTCATCCCTTGAAGCCCCAAAGGTGACAGGACTATAACACTTCATTTTTACCCTTACACAGTCTTTTTTGCTGGATGGCTTTACTCATTCTGAGACTGGCTTCAAGTACATTTATCATGTGATTCTCCTTTCTTATGGCCTTTGGGGTTTTTTTGTTGTTTTTTTTTTTCTTTGTTTGTTTGTTTGTTTGTTTTTCTCCCCAGTCTGTCACCTTTAGGTCTTTTCTCTCCGTTTTTTAAAGTGGATCCTACTCACTTCCAAACTTCCTGAAAGCAAAACTTGCTCAAAACTTAGATCTATTTTGTGGATTTGAAATTTCAAATTAGATAAGATGGGTTGGAGGAGCTGTTAAGTACCAGTATCTTGCTCAGTGCTGCAACAGATACAGGAATAGGAACTGGTTTTGCCTTGTTGAAGTAAGATAGGAGCAGATGGTGAAATGGGGAGTTGTCCAGGACAGAGGCTATTTTGCTTGTTTATACAGGACTTAGTACAGTGTGGCCCTGAAGCTTGAGTAATGGCTGCTCTAATAACCTTACTTAGGATGGGAAGCACATGAGATACCAGATGCATGTGTACAGTTGGCATGTGGCATTGCTATAAGGTATAAAAGAACTAAGGTTTGTGCTCTGAAGTGATAACATGGGATGATTTAAAGGTGGTTAAAAAACGCAGTAAATTTAAAGATGGCCAAAACAGTGCGATCCCGCAAGTCATGGGTTTTTATTCATGTATCACAGCAGCAGTAAGTACCCTACACAGCTGCACAGTCCTCTCTTCCTGGCACAGCTGGATGTTTCACAAGCTGGTGTGAAACAGTAGGTTCCCATTATATTTGCCCCTTTTCGACTCTGCCTGAAATGGAATTAAATTTGCTCTGTTAGTGGCGTGTGATGGTTTTTAAGTGGTTTCCTTGCAGGTTCACTTTAGGGTCTCCCCAGCTCTCAATTTGGGTTAGTAAAGTGGAAGATTGCACAATAAAAGCAAAGTGTCAGGCTTGAGGTAAACAAAGGTCTTGCTTTATTGTATAGTAGTTTTCCAGTTCAGCTCTGGGATGCCTTGGTCTGTGAAATAGCTGTGTTAATTCTCTGTGTGTCTGAGGGTAATCGCTACAATCGAAATTGTAGAGAGGAAGGTGCTTGGAGCGATCCCTACCATGGTGATGGCCCCACTCCTGCATTCCGTGCTTGGAGAGGAACATCATGCTCGGGACATCATGCTCATTTCAACAACTATCCAAGACTTTGACCTTCTTCCTCTTGTTGACCACCTTCCTCTTCCTCCACCTTTGAACTGACAAACAGAAGATGAGAAATCCCTGGAGACGTTTGGCACAGGGCTGCACAATGTAGTGATTCACCAAAATGTTTTATGTTGCCCTGAATATAATATGTTCAGTAAATGAATGTGTGTTTGCAGCAGTGGAGCACAGGTGGAGTGCCATGTGGGGGTCCGATGGGCACAGTACTTCCATGTGAAACCTGTACTGGTCACTGCTTGTCTCTGCCACATGGGGCAATGTATTTGCAGGATTTTCAAGTTTAACTTGGGTAATAATACTTAAATAATGAAATTATTAACCCTCCCTCCTCCTGACTTTTTTTTTTTTAAATTGACTAACGCCATTTTGTTATTTTTCTGAGGACCTGACTTTTTTGTAACTAATTATTCTACATAACCACTCAGCTATACATTCTGAGTGCTGCTTGCTCCATGGCTGAATTTGATGCACTCTATTTAATTATGCAGTTTAAAAATAAAAAACAAAAAAGGAGGGGAAACTAAATTTTTGTTTCTCCAGGTTGCAGGAATTGCTATGTCTGCTTCAATCTAGCTGTTCCCTTTAAAGGGTCTGAGTGCTGGAACCCACAGACCTCTTCAGCAAAGTTATGAAGGCAGAATTGGAAAAGCATGTCTTTATGGGAACTTTGATTAATTTTTCAGGGGGTGACCAGAGCTGCTGTGTTACAGATCTGTCTAATACAATATGTCCAGAAGCCCTGTCATCTGGATTTCAAAGTCAGAGCTGTATTTTAATAGACTTGCCCTTTTCATCCTATCTGGTCTGTAGGGGTGTGTCACTGGGACTGAACCCTGTTTGGCCATGTGAAAGAAGGGTGCCAGGCTTCCTTTGCCAGGGACTTTGAGTTTAAATCTATTTCAGGCCTTTAAAAAGGTCAGTTAAGGCTGCCAGTCAGAACCTGTGTCTAATGCAACGCTATTAAAATCACAGAAAAATGAAATCCCCAATTTCAGGCTGGAGGGCAGGGAGCAAGGCAAGTATCAGACACTTTATAGAATGCAGAATATGCTCTCATTGCAAACTGCTTCTGCAGTCCGAAGCAAGCAGACGTGTCCCTGTGCACTAGGAAGGTCATTCGGGCTCTGCTGTAGTCTTTGGACTCCACCAGTAGGGATCTGACTGCTGGTCTGGGGCCTGAAGAAGCTGCTTTCCTTTGTTTGCCAAGAGAGGTCAGGATGATTACTTTATCTTAGCTGTTACGTGGTGTATCTTTCCAAGGTAAGCTGTATCTGGCTGTTTAGGCTCCCCACATCTGTAATATTTGGGCTTTTGTTCTGCAGTGAGGCAAAGGGGAAGCAGAAGTTGCAGGGGGGGGCGTTTGGGTCTGGATTAGGGTTTATTGCAGTGTTGGCTGTGGTTGGTGGGCAGGGGGAGAAGCTGAACTTGATGCCTCAGTGGCCCATTCCTATCCTCTGACCCCAAAGAAAGGTACCCAGCTTACTCTTGGTCTGTATCCTCTGAGACACTTAATTGTCCTAGTGAAAATATTTGTGTGGATTCCTACTAGAGTAATAGGAGCTTTTATTTCTCCTTTACTTTATTCCTACTTTGTTGTAATCCTTCAGCTTGTGCTTTTATTTGTCATCTAACATGCGTTCTTTTAAAATTGGAAGGAGCTGACATCAGCAGTTTGAAGAGCCAAAGGGAAGATTTCTTATAACGGTAATCAGTCTGGCTAATTTCCCAGAAGCATCTAGACCTGCCGAGATACAGAGGAGCCAGTGTACGGGACAGAGTCTCTTGTTCCACAGTATGGTCTAATTTAATAATACTTTGTTGATTTGCAGTGCAAGTTTGACTCTGGGTTTTGACTGGTGTCTGGGAATGCAGTTTTTTGTGGTCTGGAAAATATTAGATTTGTTTCATATTATTGTATCAGGAGGGATTTAATTTTGTTGGCTTCTTTACCAAATAATCTGATGAATGTGAAAAGCAGCTTTAATGTGATTTCTCATTGATTATTTTCATATTAAAGCCCTGTGATCTGAAGAGTAATAAGTGTGTATTCACTTGCCATCTTATAAGTACGTCTTAGTTTTAATCTTTTAGGTTTTTAAAATTGAATCAGCAGAAATTGCAGAAATTATGTTTATATTCACTTGCTGTCTTACTAATGGATCTCAGCTTTAATCTTTCTGATTTTCCAAATTGATTGAGCAAAAATTATGTCACTAGGATTTAATTAAGCATGCAGTTTCAGCTTAATTCTTTCCTAACGAGTTAAATTTTCATATGCCAATGTGAAAAGTTTTAGCAATATTAGCCTCTTATCTCATACTTATTTCTCAAAGTATTATGATAGTTTGGTGTTAAGTTTGTGGGTTTTTTTTATTAAAATCTTGACTGCTAGTAAAACATACTTGTCAATTTTGTAGTTAACTGCTGTATTAATTTTGAAGTTATAAATAAAATTGGAAAGTAAATTTGGTATCTTTGTATTACACAGCAAAAAATAGTTATTGCAGTAGGGATCCTGTCTGCTAATACACTTATCTCCTGTTAGCTAATCACTGCTTTTATTCAACCTGCGCTTTTTGGCTGGATGAAATCCGGACTATGATAATGGCTGGAAACAAGTAGGGATCTGAGTGCTGGTGGATCTATGAAATGCACTGGTGGAAGGAGGTTTGCACAGCAGAACATCTACCTCTGCTGGCAGTGGGTGGCCTCTGTCTTTGAGTTGGGAGTATTGTGCATGGGCTGGCCTTATGTCGTCATAGTTGCATGGAGGCAGGATTGTGTGGTGGATGCTGTACCTTTGCTGTGTGCATGCTGGAAATCAGTGATTAAAGTGATCAAAGGAGGTCAGCTTGCCAGCGCTGGTGTCAGCTCCAGCAGTTCTCCCAGCCTTTCACAGATATGAATGGAGAATTGACGCCTTTTCCATTATCTGGCACCTCCCTTTTCCATAGCACTGAGTACCTCCTAGAAATAGATTTTGCAGTGTAGCTGGCATGCGTGATTGTCATCTCATTTTTTCTCTTCCTTCCTAGAATAGCTTTGAGAGTTTGTTTTTTAAATTTAGTTTATCCTTGTTGTTGTATGTGCTTGCTGCTGAGGGTAGGCCAAAAAAACCCCCGCAAGACAGAAAATGAGGGTTGTTTTTAAGCCATTCTGAGGTGTGCCCTGCTAGCAGGGGTACCAGGTGAGCCACTGCAGTGTTTTACTCCTCAGCTCTGTTTACCACTACCTACATTCTTATTGCAAAGGGGTAATTTTGAGGGTAATTTTTAGCTCCTGTGCATTGTCAGGGAGCATGAGAAGTTCTTCTTTCTCACTCTGAGTCTTTTTTTTTACAGCTCTGCAGGAGCAAGGAGACCCCTCCTGAGGGGCAGGGTGTGGGAGGGCCATGCAGATCTGTGCAGTGGTTGGCACTGGCCTCTGCAGACGCATAGAAATCAAGGATCCCTTCCAGGCCCCTGCTAAAAAACTACCAAACAAAAAAAAAACCAGCCAAAAAACCCCAAAACCCAAACAAAAACCCCCTCCCCCAAATGCCACCCCCCCAAACCAAACCAACCAAAAACAAAAACAAAAACAAAAAACAAACAAAAAAAAAACCACAAAAAAAAAAACAAACCAAAAAAACAAAAAACCCCCAAAAAAACCCAACAAAACAAAACCAAACCCAAAACCCCACCACCCACAAAAAAAACCCAACAAAAATCCCACCTGCAACCTGCTCCTCTGCGAGCCTTCCCCGGTGTGGTGGTGCAGCACCTCTGTGTTGAAGAGGCCATGCATGGACCTGCACATCCCACCCAGGCCTCTGCAGCCACAGCCCATCCCAGCCCAAATCTTGCTCTGTGCTTGAGCCTTTGAGACTTGGGTACATGCTGATGATGAGTCCTTTTCCCCTTTCTGAAGGCTAGTCTCTGCGGAACAGGTTTTTGTCCTAAACAAGAGGCAGAGGAGGAAATAAACTTTTTAGGAAAAGCAGATATGATTATGAATTTCTTTCACTTCTTTATTAATATCTTTAATAACGTAAGGAGCATTAATAAGAAAAAGTGGACTGGGATGTGATGATTTTTTGATACTGTTATACAACCCTAAACTTAAAGCGTGGTCTGAGGTGAGGTAGTGGGTCTGTATCAGTATATCTGACCACTATTTTGACTGAACACCAAGGGAAAAGCATAATTATATCTCAAACCAGAGTGAGCTACCACACCAAGGCAGCTGTGAGCCCCCTCTCCTGCTGTACATGTACAGGGCTCCCAAAACCACCTCCTTAAATCCTTCATCCTGAAATTGCACCTCTGTGGGTGGCTCCTGTGCTGTCAGCGAGCTCTGAGCAGCGGTGCCAGGGTCCCCCCAGTTGGAGAGGATTATAGGATCAAGGTTGGATAGTATTGCGGTATAATGTGATGTGGTATTGTATACTATTTTAGGAACATCTCAGTTTTTCACAGAGGAAAAACCAGTGGTAGGTTAGCTGCCTGGATTTTGTACGCAGCTGAGGCTGAAAAAAAGCCTGAGAATTTCTGGAAGAAATACAAGTTGTGTCTTGCATGCAGGGAGCGGTACTGTCCCTAATGTTGTAAAGTTTTGAAGTCCAATGGTTACCACTGCCCAGATGTGCCTTTAGTTTGCTTTACTGTTATCAAAGTAGAAACTAATAAAACCGTGCCATATCCCAAGAGAGACTTGAGGAGATTTTTAGGAGCACTTCCCACATTTCATGTCTCCCACGCAGTCACTTTGGCTGAATGGTGCAGGCTAATACGTGAGCATCACTGCTGCTGTGGGTTTGATGCATGACTGGTGACTGGGTTTCTTACAGTCACCTCCTGGGAGCAATCACCTTCTGTGCGTTGACTTGTTTAGTGTTAACTTCAGTGTTGCCCTATAACTATGCTTTTGCTTTCTTCATCACCTTGAGTTGCCCCTCTATTAACAAGTTGAATAAAGAGGATAACAATATAATTGGACAAAATGTTTCTAAATTAGTATTGCAGTTCTTGTAATAGGCTTGTAAGGGAAGAGTGGGCACTGACACTTGCAGTAGCCTGTGGTAGAGAGAAGCACAGTATGGGAGAAAGGTCAGGTTTAAGGGCATGCAATCAAAGGCAAATGATCATTTTAGAGGTAAAAATCTACCACTTAAGCTAAAAGTTAATGTTGGTTCTTGCAAGCTGTAAAAATATCCTGCCTGTTATGAAGACTGCCACTGCTTACCAAAGTGAGGTGCTTAAACCATCTTGTAAGTGCCTGCTACTGAAGTCAGGGCAGTAAACATCAGTGAGATCAGGCTGCTGACCTTCGAAAAGAGTTTTCCCTTCTGGAGGAATAATTCCTGAAAAGGCAGACTGCTAACTTGATTTTTGTTGTTTTATAGTGTGCAATGTCCATAGTTTTACAAGGGGTCTCTCCCCGCTGCAGGCACAGCATCAACTGTTTCCACTGCATGTGTGTGTGGGAGGGTTGGACCAGAATGTTTTAGAATATGTTAGTTTGGAAATTAAGTAACAACGGTGGAAAAAGTCTATGAAAAGAATAAAGAGGATTTATGTGGGAGAAGGGAAAGATGATAACTTTGTGTCCAAAAAGAGTATGTGACTTGCTAATACTGTGAACACAGAGTGAGGCTGTACAAATAATCATTTTTGTGAAGGTTTTATAAAATGACACAACTCACTACATGGCTGAGCTTAATTTAGTAATAGATCAGTGTCCTTTCTTTTAGGCAGTGATGCTATTTAAGTAGAATATTCATTATATCATGATAACAGAGATCCTCCAAAAGCTAAATAATTGGAGACAGGCACTGGAAAAACAGTGAATACACATTACAGTTTCAAAGACTGCTATTGCTGAAAGCCATCTAATTGTATTCTGCTGCAATTAATAATCATCTTAATGGCTTTACATATTTATGAATATATAAAAATAAATAAGACAATACACAGGCTAGGATAAAATGTTGGTTCATAAACTTTTATTGCTGAACAGTAATTAAGCAGACCTCTAATCAGAGCATCATTTTTCATCGTGGATAGGTTTGGATGGGATGGGAAAGTTTGAGAAAGGAAAATGTGACTATTCAGAAAATTACCTTGCATGAGAGATTTCAAATCACAGATATTTTAAATGAAGCATATGCTTGCTTCTCATTTGCCTGGCCATTAGCTGTAGCATGGCTTTTTCACTTGGTATACCCCAAGTATGTGGAAGGGCATCAGTTCTTGTTCCACTTTCCCCTGTAAGATGTCTGGTGAAGTTTTTGGCTACCTTCTTTTAGTCTTTATTGAACAGGAGGAAATACTAAATATTAGAAGACATTCCTCCTGGCCTTTAAACAAGTACTAATAATCTCTGAGGTTTTGAGATTAAAATTTGTCTCACAAGTATGCAAATATAAATTCAGGATAAGGCCACAGAAAGTATTGCTTGCATTTTTGGCCCAAGTGGAATTATTCTCTGCTTACATCCATGCAACTGAGGGATGAACTTGACTGGCTGAAGTTCCTATTCAATCTGCACAGTAACTGGTTACTCTCATTAGGACTTTTTTTCCCCTTTACAGCCCCGTGCATTAAAAAATGTTCCTGTTTTGTTTTGACTTGACCTTTCATAGTCACTAAAAATCGATAAACTCTCATGCATTTATTAAATAAGGATGATTCTAAGAATTAACATGCAAGGTTCACTGCTGTAGCAAGAGGAGAAGGTAGAGAGTGGAATATTACTGCAGAGCCAAGACAGGCTGCTGTGGTTACAAGAGTACTCTACTCCTTTCCTAGTAGGAGCTGGTGACTGCCCGCTGATCAGACAGGCCAAGACACTGCTGCTGTCTTCTCCTTTACTCTTAAACTTCCTTCAAAGGAGAAAGCCTGCTCATATCTTTTTTCCTTTTTCTGCTTTCTCTTCTCTTATGAAGGGAAATTACTTTTTCTCCTGCTTTGGCTGGACTATACTTGACATCCTAGGGATAGGGAGTGATGGGACTTCCAACAGAGCTGGATACCACTTGAGCTTCAAAGAAATTGAAGTATTTATTATGAAACATGCTTTTTGGATGCCACACAGACCTTTACACACCCTTTAGGTCCCGGCAGTTACGGAGAATAAGATCCAGCTGATAGAGAATGCCAGATTTCTGATGTTTTTAGGGGCCTTACAACTGGAAGCTCTCATTTAAAAGCATTGCTTGAGTAACTGACAAATTAAAATAGGAGAATGTTGTTCTCTTTTTAAAGTTGGCCTTTGAGGTAGGACTTACCATCCACAGTGTTGAGGAAGGAGATTATGCCTTGCACCCTAGATGAATAATGCTTATTAGATAAAAGTTTGAAAGTTCTTTTTTCATTGCAGGTCTTGAATCTTTTCAGCATTTGTATTAACAATTTCTGCATTCAGCTTTTCTTTAGCCTTAATGCCTAGTGCCACCTGTGATCATCTATATTTGCATGCAAATCCCCTTTCAGATTCATGGTGTTGGCTTCTTACAGTTGTGTTGTGTTACGCTGATGTACTGACTGGCCTGGTGCAAGAGACATAATTGACTTGGGAGGACCAGTGGCTTGGACATAGTACAGTACTTTTCTTCTCACTTTGCAGCTTTACTTCTGACCTGCATGTAACGACAGTTTTTCTTTGAGAAGAGCAAATAAATGAGTTTAGTAAAAGCTCAAGGTGCAATGCTGAATAGCTTCAGCAAGAGAAGTGAGGTGGCTTTTGCCTGCATTGTTGATGTTCAGACAGAAGTTCCTAAATTCCTGAACTGTTCAGCTGTGGGGTTATCTGTGGCTGTATTTACAGCTTTGGTTGTGAAGATGGAAGTAACTTGGATTCCTAAAGATTCATTGATTGTAGAAAAGTCTTCTGTTTGACCAAGCTAAGTCAAAAGATTTTAGTATAAGCAGAGCTCTCTCTCCCATCTTTGTAACCCTAAATTGCCTATCAGCTTAATCTATGCTGTAGTTTTTGTTTCCAAGAATACACTGACTTTTATGACCTGATTTTTTTTTAAGTAATAAGATTTGTGCAACTTCTGTGCTCAGTTTAGTGTTCCATAGGATGTATATACTTACACATCCTTTCTGTTTCTAAGTTTAGCTACCCAGATTTGTGCAAATCTCTGGTTTGCATGTAAATTAAGGATTGGTGTTCTTTAGCATGCCATCAGAGACGTGCGTGCATATGATGACAGAAAGACAATCCTGTACATTTTTAGGTCATTTGGAGGAGTAAGAAGCTGAGCTTATTCTTACTATGTTCTAGTCTCTAGCCCCACATATACACATATTAGCTAACATCCTTTGAGTGGCCAGTGTAAATGCTATTGATTTCAGCAAGAGGTTGGCTGAGCTCAACATATCTGATATACCAACTTACCTAACACATGGATGCCCACCTATGCACCCACGTTAATGATTTTGAACACAAACTTAAAGTAGGCTTTTCTTTAGTGTTTTATCAATATATCCCTTATGAACTAATAGTAGAGAATATGCATGTCCTGGCACATCTTTTCTCTAAATGTCTGTCACAAGGTTTTCTATGCCTCTTGTTTATGTGTGTTAATAAGGGAAATGTTGTCCTTGCCGGTTTAAAGCCAGTCATTCTCTTGTGTAGCTGACACTTGGTAATGTGTCTTTGAAAAGTTTACAGGTTGACCCCCAGCCCTGAGCAAACAAAAAGAAACAGTCAAACCCAAAATCTGGGAATGACAAGCTACTTACGGCATGATCTGCTACAATATATTAAAACCAGAGTACCTATGTGAACAGTTTTCTTTCAGTACGTGACAACTCTCACACAATGGTATCTTGATGTGTCAACATGCATTCAGATCTCAGCATATTAAGAATGATTTAGAAGGAAGCAGTGTCAAACCATATTGATCAAATTTTGGTGTTTCAAGATTTAATTTCTTTTTTCCCCTTGGCTACTTTATAGGGAACAATGTTTTGGGTAGGTTAAAAAAAAAACAAAAAAACAAAAAAACAAAAAAAAAAACAAACAAACAAAAAAAACAAACAAAAAAAAAAAAAAAACACGCACCAAAAAAAAAACCCAAACCAAACCATCTATCAATGTAAGTAAGTAAGTACCTAAATAATTCTTATACTAAATGTATCAGAAGTGGAATTTTATAGCATTTTTGTTTTCTCAGGAAATAATCATGTCTAATCTGCAATACCGGAGGAGTGATAGATATGCACAGAGAGGTGGTTAGATGATCGGTAACTGATTGTTTTCTTCTTAAAGAGCAGACTTCTTGTATTCCAAAATGTGAGATTGCTTTCCTTTTATGGGGTCAGCATTGATTGTACATAAAACATGTGATAGAGGGTGTCTGGAAATGGTAATTAAAATTGTAGAGTTTCAAAAGTGAGCATTGATTATATTTCAGGGCCATTCCTCTCAATTAAAAGTTAAAGTGTAAACGACAGTCATTCAGCTAGAATGGTCTAAGGCTTTTGCATTAGGACAAGGAGGGTGCTTGAAATGACAGTTTAAGTCCTACCTTTGTAGTTTTTCTAGTGAAAAGTACAACATTACAGGTTAATTACATTTAAGAGAGGAATGTAACTGTTTCCTCCTTTTCAACTTCCACTATCAAATTTTTGATGATTAAAGCCCTTAATGAAGTACTTAATACTTCCTGTGAAACATGGCTTAGGTGCCCAAAGGGAATCTTCTAGTGCTAGACTTGTCTGATAGGCAGGGAAAGGGGACCATGAGGGGTCACGCTGCTTAAAGGACAGAAGTTGGCCTCAGATATTATACAAGTGGGGTATATCAACACATTGAAGATCAGATGAAAGGTGTATCTTCTAGACTATTTTCTTAAAGAAGAAGAAAGAAATTTTAGGGTTTTTTCAGTTTCATGAAGCCAGTAAAAGCTAAGGCTTATAGTGGAGAAACGCATGAAGTCCTGCTTGCAGCAGAGCTCTGCAGTCTCCATGGCAATGTTGTTGGCTTCCTGTAATTTCATCCAGATTGGGATGTCATCCTGACACCTCCCTCCTGACACAGGCGATGTGGAATCGACACATCTCACAGAGCAGCCAAGTCAGCTTGAAGCATGCACAATTGCTTGGTGCAGGTTGAGAGAGAGACACACACCTAGGTGGCACCTTTCGCTCATCTCAACATGCCATTACTGTGGCAGCTTGCAGTGTTAATGCCAATTAGTGTAACAAGGCAATTCAAATGAGGTTGAAAGCCACTATATTCAAGGCAGCCTAACTGTGTTGGAAATAACTCTTAGTTACGATGGTCCCCTTATCTTTTAAAGGCAAAAGAGCAGTTCCTAGAGATTTGGTGTTGCACTTCTCTTTCTGCATACAAAAGTTGTTCCTGAAGCACTTTTCTATGTTGTATACCATACGCACAAATGTGTCAAAATAACTTTTCCTGGAGCGGCTAGGATACCGCTAGAACTGTTTCCACGACAGTTGGCATAAAGCTAAATGAATCCAAAGCCCTTCCAGCGTGATGTGCAGTGTGTGGAAGCAGGTTTCTAATATAAACCTTCATCCTTCAAGACACAAACCAGACAGTAACTAGCAGGTTAGAAAGAACTTTCTCAAAGGGTGGGTTGTTCCACGGTTTGCCATCATGGATTTTTTTAATGCTTCTTTAAGAAGCATTTTGTATTAGCTCTTCTTAAAAGCAGAAGATGGGGTATTTGATAGGCTCACTGCTGAGCTTGCATGTCTCTTCCATAGAAATTGAAGGTGCCTCTGTTCCAGTTATGGTGCATTCTTCTGGCTTGTTCCCATTATTGGATGAAATGCACTAGTGAGTTGAATAAAGCACAGTTTGGTTCACAGTAGAAGTACAGACCGTGCTTTCTGTCTTAGACTTCTTAATGGGAGTTTACATGGGTTGCCTGAGGCAGGAAAGTGCAGAGACCAAGGTGCCACCAAAACCCTGTCACTTAGCAAAGGCAGGAAATTAATTGGGTGGATGGTGTCCAGACGATTGTTACAGGATTGTATGCCCTGATAGCTGTTACAATGTATGCACTTACCCTACAGCAAATGTGAGAGCATACAAGTAATTTAGCACTCAATAAATCAAGTCAAATTATCCTCCTTCCACTCTAGGTGCGTAGGAGGTTAATGCAGTTCAACAAACTGAGCTGTGGCCTGGCCTTGAGGTCGTCTGTGGGCAGGGTACCAGCCCAGCCAGCTGACCTGCCGCTGTGTGCTCGGGCTTGGGACTTGCTGCAGGGGTGGGATCAAACATATGCTTAAAATGTTGTCCACTCTGGTTTTAAAGAACACCAACTGAGGGAAAGCTTATCATGTTCTCCAATAACCCCTCCAAGTCTATAACAATTCACACAATTAGGAAGCTCGTGTCTTATTTGAAGGTTGAATTAATGTAACTTCATTTTCCAAACACTAGATCTTACTTCATTAGCATGGCTGGAAAAACTCCCTACTACCAGAACCCCCATTTGTGAGTAGCTGTGGACAGTGATTAAATCATCTTGAAACCTTCAAATTGCTAATGCTGAGCAACTCTGGGGACCTAAGACCTCTGGGTTCGGACACCCTAGTATTTGACACCCACCTTGAAGAAGCGTAGATGCAAAAACTGGGGCACATAGAAAGCTCAAATCGGGACCTGTTTTCACTGAATGTTTCCTTTTTCATGTGTTCAGGGTTGCAGTATTTTTGCCACCGCATTGCATAAAGAGCATGTGTTGTGGACATTAGCTGCAGGAAAGAAGGAATTGTCTGTCTTATGACTGTACATACTGTGCAATGCAGGCAAAATATTTTTTGTGTCTCATTTGGAAAGCTTGAAATTAAATGGGTCAGCCAGCCACAAAACCCGTTGGTGTAAATCAATAGGATTTTTAGAAGAATTATGCCAGTTTACACCACATCAAAAAGTAGTACGGGATGATGCAGTAATTCTTATTACTACAACTGCACGCTGCTAGAAGCAACGCAAATTGTTTTAAAGAGGTCTTATCTTTTGTTACTAGTAGATTATGTTTAATTAAATAAAAGTACATGTTAGCTTTGGCTTATTATGCGCTTGTTTAGAAGGTAAAAAATAAATTGTCCTTGTGAGATGAACCAGTATATTCATTGTGAGACTTAAAGGGAAGTGACAAGCCTATAAGTTAGGTGAAAATTGAGAGTTCAAGTGTTTTCTAGGAAATTGCATGCTTACATGATTTAACTGTTAATGTGTTGTTGATTTCAGGGCACAGTGTTTTGCTGCCTAAATCACACATGCTGTCAAAAAGTCCCAAAGTGTTTTTTGGCTTTTGGTAGCATATAGGCAAAAATAATGCCCAATTGGTGATCTTGAATCACTGGATACCTGCCCTGCAATTGTTGCATCAGTAATTTAGAATCACAAATGGGGTTGCATCCAATTCCTAGCATACTACAGGCAAGCTGGTTCTGTTTTTGCAGAAAAGTGTACAAAGAAACTAAATTTTCACCACAAATGAAAATACTAATTGCCTTTGGAAATAAAGTTATTAATGGTTCTATGTTTATGTATTGGCTGCAGGTAGTCCCTGCCTTGCCTAACAAGACTTGAACATTAGACTATCTTATGTCCATAATAAATGATCAGACTAACATTATGATCACCATTAAATGATTAGATAGGAGTAACAGGCTCTGTAGGGCTTATTTCCTCTCCATAGAGTTTTGCTTGTCCAATGGTGGCACTTGAATTATTTGGAATGACCTTGGCTGTGAGGCATTTTCAAGTGCTGAGAGTTTGCCACAGAAAAGCTAAATAAGCCCAGTTAATATTACTGTAGCAACAGAGGTGAGCATGGGGAACATGTGGTACTTGAGGTATTTGACCTGATTGCTCACAAACTGTGTGTTTGATCACTGCACTAGAAGATACTGTCATCCCTGGAAAGGGAATGTGATGCCTTTAATGCAGTTATACCCCCTTCCTGTAATAGCAGCTGTGTGAGGAAAAAGTTTTTCTCACCTCTGTGTTTGCATCGAGGGCAAAATCCTGTTCTGTAAGACACAGTGACTGTGAGCAAGCTTCTCAAAACCCATCTTGCTGCAGTCAGGGTTTTATTTATTGCTAGAGGAACTCTAACATCTCAAATACAACTGCTATGTTTTGTTATTAAACAGCCGAGTTTTCAGCTTGGGTTTTAAACCTGGTGTTTTTAAGTCTGCAACCTCTCAGCTGAAGGACGTAGTAAGAAGTCCTGCTTTCTGAATTAGTATTTAATGTGTAAAAAGTGTACATACCAATTGAAGTTTGCCTTCAGAAGCTTCTAATTAGGACAGAGTGATTTGATTTTTCAGGAGGTACCTTTGGGTTTCCTGAAATAATGAGACAACCACAAGGGTGACGCAGAGCAGGTATCACAGGTTACTGTCATCTTTGCAACTGTCAAAAGTGTTTTGGTGGTAAGTGAACCTGTGCGTTTGAATAAATAAATATTTTTTACTTAATTTATGGTTTTCATGCTGAAAAAAGCTGTCAAGTTTGAGATATAATGGCTGATATTTTTTGTTTGCAGTGGCATGAAAATTTTCAGAAAAACTGAGTCATGTTTTAAGCAACTTCCCCGCAGGATGCGGAGCCACCTAGGTATTATTTTCCGTTTAACTTTATACAGCAAAGCAGGAGCAAGGAGGCAGGAAAGCAAAGTGTAAAGTGGCCTCTCAGGGGGTAATGATATGGTATGCATTGCAGAGAAAAGCAGGCAAGTGTTTGAAATCACTGCAGTCAGTCTAGGATGTGTGAATAAAGACAAGAATTGCCCTGTATCTGGTTTTCTGTCACAGCTGAAAGGCTGTTTGTGGTAGCTCACAAACAGCTTTTTATTTGGCAACTAAGATTTTGTGATCCTGAATTCTGGGTGCGCAGGTGAGACCTCACAATTGATGGTTAAATTTCAGAGGGAGCTCCTGAGCGGTGCTGTGGAGAAGGATAGGCTTTCAACTGTAAAGGATTGTGCTTGGTTCTGTGAAGCAATGACCATGGCCAAAACACATTTCTGCCAGAAACTTCTGGACAGACTTACATAGGCAACATTTTTGTCTCTTAATCTCCTTTCCAATGAGAAAAGCAACATGTTTGTGGATTGTGGAAGCATCCATGTTCCTATTCTCCTGGTTAACATTTGGAGGCACCTTGAACCCTCTAATCCCAGCAGATGTGCACCAATGAGAGAGATTTCTGGAGACTCAGGCCTTGAATCAGCGATGTATCACCTACTGGATGCAGTGTTTCAAAACTGAAACCTGTTGAGCAATGCAAGTCTCCAGGCTTGTGCTGTGTGACCACAGCGTGGTTAGTGGGGTCCTATACGTGGCACTGGGCTCTGGCTTCCTTTGAAGTTAGTCTATAAAAGTGAGGAAGGATTTCAAAGCAAAGCAGCAGATGTAAGACTTTGTCCTTGTGAATTCATTGTTGTTCCCTGGCACCGAGATCCTCTGTGTCAGAAGAGGGGAATTATTAGTGAAAGATATAGTAGGTAGAAACACAGAGACTTTTTGTTTCTGTCTGAAGTCACCTCGTTTAGCTTTTGGGCTGGTATGCTGGCAGCTGAGCAAAAGGCTGTTTATTCTACATGACTCTCAGAACAGTTTGGAATAGCTTCCAAATACAAATCAGTGGCTTGTTCCCCAAAAAGCTAGTCAGAAACTTTTATCGCATCTGTCAGTCATTCCTCTTGCTTTTATGGGTCAGCTCTGAAGAGCCAGTGCAATTAGGGCATTGTGCGTATTCTTCAGGCGAGATTTATGGCTTTGCCAGTGGAATGCAGATTTTGCTTATAAAGTTTAAATTATTATCTGTATACTTGTGAAGACCTTGTTTATTTAGCAAAGCCACTTGCCTGGTCTCAAAACTGGCAGAAGAGAATCCTCCTTCTTCCCCTCTTGCTTTCCCCATGTCCTCCAAAATAACATGAATGGCATCTTTTTTTCTTGCTCTCCCAAAAATGTAGGTTTCATTTCAATGAGAACTATAAAATTACAGGTAACCTCTGTATTGGGTTTGCGTGGCAAGGTTTTGGTGGCAGGGGTGCTGCAGGGGTGGCTTCTGTGAGAAACTGCCAGAATTTTGTGGAGGACTGTCTTCTGTGGGAGGAAGCCCACGCTGGAGCAGGGGAAGAGTGTGAGGAGTCCTCCCCCTGAGGAGGAAGGAGCGGCAGAGACAATGTGTGATGGACTGACCCCAACCCCCATTCCCTGTCCCCCTGCACCGCTGGTGGGGAGGAGGTGGAGAAATCGGGAGTGAAGTTGAGCCCGAGAAGAAGGGAGGGGTGGGGGAAAGGGTTTTAAGATTTAGTTTTTATTTTCTCATTACCTTACTCTGATTTGATTGGTGATAAATTAATTTTTCCCAAGTCAAGTCTGTTTTGCCCGTGACGGTAATCGGTGAGTGATCTCTCCCTGCCCTTATCTCGACCCACGAGCCTTTTGTTATATTTTCTCTCCCCTGTCCAGCTGAGGAGGGGAGCAACAGAGCAGCTTTGGTGGGTACCTGGCGTCCAGCCAGGGTCAACCCATCAGAACCTCTTTTCCTCATCTTCCCTTTTGCAAAACAATTTCATGTAATTACACGGAATTACAATGAAGTCTGTTTGTGGGATTTGTTGATCCATGCAGGATGAAGTGTGTGCAATTCTCCTCCCCTGGAAATCCCCTTGCACACTGTCTTTGTGTGTAGCCTATCTGCTGTAGCAGATACTGTCTCCCTGTTGGTGTTGGTAGCTCTCTTCAGCAGTCTGTTACCATTGAAAGCTATGAAATGATGAAAGAGGAGGATGAGGAATAACCAACTGCTTTAACATTTCTTGCAGGGATGAAGTCATACATGTTAGGTGTGTTGTGGGGAGCATGCTCTGGAAGGTGTAATTTGTTATTGCTGCTGTTTTAATAGAGCTGCAGGGAGCCTGATGCACAAATGAAGAAGTTCCTTCTTAGTACTGGCCCCTTCTGATATCACGCTCCCCAAGATCTGCATTTTTCAAAGTCTCCAACTTCCATTGCCTTTTAAGAAGTATTCCCCAGCTCTGGGGGAGAGAAAGGGGATGACTATGATTGTAAGACAAAAGTACCTGAACTTTGGCGCTTACACAGAACTTCTTTCTCTTTGGCTTTTAAGTCCCTTGTTTATGGAAATAGATTTTCCTTGTAGTCCCTTTTTTTCTCTGGAAGATAAAACTGCAGATTAAGTAACGTTACCCATGGGAGCTCTCATGATGGTTATCAGCTTCCTTTGAAATACTGAATTGTTCTCTGTTTCACAAACTGTAATGCTGGCAAATAGGGATTTCGGGACATAAATTTTTCCAGTAGTGTCTATTCAACCACTGTCTCAGGAGAGCCTTTTTTTTTTAATTCCTCACTCTTGGGCCTTATGAAATATGGTAAAATCTTTTCAGTTTGAAAGGGACCATGAACAAATAGATGGTATTAGAGAGCTGCAAAATGTGAAGTGATTCTTCTGCTACAGTTCCTCCTGCGCAGTCTTCACAGCAGCTTTGTAACATAGGTCAGATCTGCTATTTCTTTTCAGCGATGAATATCCACTTGGGAGCAAAAGCAACATGTAAGCTTCATATATGTAGCTGTAAGTCAGAATGCCAATTTTAAAATAACTTTTAGGTTCATTTATGAATGTCTTTAGTAGCTCAATAAGTGGAACCTGCAAGAGCAAAGAAGATTATTGCTGCTGTGGTATCATAGAAGAACTTGTTTTTTTCTGATTTAGTTAGAAGGAATTTATATGAAAATAACCTCCAAGAAAAAATAAATTACATGCATGATTCAGTAATTCACAGTGACTGTGAACTTGTCTACTAGCACAGGTTTCATCTTGGAGCAAAACAAAATTGCAGCTAATTTGTGACAGAAACAGGAATGTCAAGAAGGAATGAATAAAATGGACAAGAAGGAATTCTTCATACCAGAAATGTGTTTTGCTCTTTTCAAAGAAATGTTTGGTTTAGTTATGTTCTGCTGCTTCACCTTTTTCAAAATCCCCATGTGAACATTTGGGCTTTAGCTCGTGGAAAATATTAACAGTTCTTCTGCATAAAAATGCATCTGACTGATGGGGGTTTCTCATGGTAACGGCTCCTTCAACCAAACAGGCTCTTGACATGTTTCTCTCCCATGGGATAAATCACTCATAAAGGTTAAATATGACTGTTTGGACTATTGTTTTTGTCCTAATTCAAAAGCTGACTTAGGATTGAAAATTCTTTCATTGTTTTGGTCCATTTGCTTTTGTCTCAGTTCTGGTCTTTCTGTTGTGCAGTTGTAAATTAGCACATTGCATTGTGTTTGCAGGTAAAATTTTAGTGAAAATTCTTATGTCAGTGTGGTTGTCCAACAGGAAAAAAATGGATTGCTCTGAGATAGCTCAAGGGAGAGAAGAACACTTTATGGAACCTGGGATCACAAGTCACTTTTCAGTATCTTGAATCAGGTACTTAAAAAAAGCAGGAGAAACAAATTATTGAATTATATGTTTCAAAATGAATCTTTATTTTGAATTATAGACCACCTGTTGTAAGCTTCCATGGTTTAAATGTGTGTAACACACATGCGGTATTTTATGTCCCCCAAAAATTATAGGTGAGAGGCAGAATCAAAGAAGGAAATCTGGTTTACTCAACCTGGGGTAAGAGAATGCTTGTATGATCCCCCAGCCTGCCTTTGGAAGGCTTTGTATTAATGTGCATTAGAAGAAGAGAGAAACCAATGACTTAACTTTGGAAAAAAACCCACTTGCCATGAAAGAAAACTCAGTAGATGTTATTGGCTGTATTCCACTTATAATCTCTCCAGATGTTTGTGGAAACATAAGTGGATTTAAGTATCCTTAAGAAACGTGTGGTTGATGAAATCAGCTAGATTCAGGGGTGGGCATGCATCCTTCTACAGCCTGTTTTAGAACTTGACTAATACATAGCTTTCTTGCCTCCTGCATTTGCTCTCATTAAAACTTCTGAAATTCTTGGGAAGAAAGTGGCAAGTTTTGTTTGAACTTTATTCTTTCGATGCTGCATATGAACAGTTTTAAACTCGCTACATTTCAGCACTGTAGTGTACAGGTAGGTCAACAAGGATTCTGAACTTGTCAGAAACAAATGTGGATTAAATCTATTTATTTTCCTTGAATCTTACAGTTTTGTTTCTGCTGATGTGGGCTCCATCATAGCAATTGCTGTGTAGTAAATTATTACTAAATGTTAGGTGGTAGTGGTGATTATTTCAAAGATAGGGTGATCTAGAAGAGACAGCTTGCACAGGAAAAGCAGTCAGTCATATTAACAAAACTGGCAATAAATGCCACAAAACATCATCATCATTTTATACCCCTTTTGGTCATGCTGTTGAGCTAGATGAACTATGTCCTTGTTTGTGTTTCAGAGAAGAAATCTGAAATATAGTCACTTCAGGGAAAATGCAAGTGCCTTGATTTATTGATGTTGTTTTATCAATTTTGCACAGGTTTTGTGGGGAGGAGGGAAGGGAGGAAGGAAGATTAGCAATTTCAGATGAAGACAGGCAGAAATGTTCACAAATGCCTGTCACACCCCAAAAACAGTAATGAAATTACTGCCGCAAAGCAAAATGATATAATTGATTATGAAACTTAAAATCAGTGCCTAGAGCGTTAGGAAAGCTGACAGTGTGAGCCAGTGTATTTAAGAAGACGAGTGGGTGCAAATCTATTAACTATGTTTTTAAGGAGAAGGAATCTTCTGCAGAAGGATACGGTATCAGTAATTTATGGGCACAAACAAAATGCTACATCAGTGATTTATAGTGTCAGGCGGGGCTATTAACTTGATTAGAGTTCAGAGTTTAATTCACTTCCCTCTTTAAAAGAGGAGAATTATCTCTGTAAAGGCTCATATGAGTTGTTTCAAATGGTGTGTGAGGACCCTTCTGGGTTAAGCTGGAGGAACCATTTTAAAGCAGTCAGAGAGGTGCTGGGCATTGCATGTTCCTGTTTCTTAGGCATATGGTACCCATGATCAAGTCTTCCCCTGCCCCCCACCCCGCCCTTAAAGGAAGAAACTATCTAACAGAAGTACTAAGTAACTAGGTGACTTCTCTTTCCAATACTGTCAACCTATTGCCAGCTCTTCCTTCACATGCACCCCAATAGCAAAAAGAGAATTTGTGTGGGACAACAGCACTTTTCTTTAAAACCCTAGCAGGTGGGAGAAATTGTAACGCTATTGTCAGAGTAGGGTTTCTAGTGTCATTTGTGTGTTAGAGAGCATCCCTCTCTTTTCAGTTGTTGCAGAGGAGACCAGTTTTAAGTTGAATATCACTATTTAAGGTACTAGTTGCTGACAAAACTGATTCCAGTGTCAGTAGACGTTTGCTTTAGACCTTTTTCCCTAAATCTCTGTGTTCACATGACTCTGCAGTCTGAAAGTAATTGATGTTACCACAATATTTTATCAACATCTATCAATATGAGAAACCAAACTCAGCAAAACCTAGATGGGAACAATTCATAAAGTTCGTGGAAGACAGGTAAGGTTGGGGTTAGCAACTGAGAAGACAATTCAGGTGTAAGCCACGATTCTGCTGCTTCAGTCCATCACAAGAACAGGAGGACAAGGTTGCTGGTTGCCCTGCGTGAAGTGGCATTGACTTGCAGTCCCCGTAGATCACATCTCTGTGCAGAGCAAGCAGGAGCAGGTCTGGTTCTGTCTGGGCTGGACCCAGTGCTTGCCTCTGGTGAGTGAGAGGAGGCAGAATATGGGCTGGTGGCAGGAGGTGCTGGAGTTTCTGACTGAATAACCTCCCTGAGAGCTTCTGGTTGCTGCACAGGAGGGTCCCTGCAGGGCTGCAGTTGGCGTACTGTGACCCAGCACTGTCACTCATCTCCTGGTATGTGACCTGATACAGCTGTTGTGTCTCGTGACCTATGCTGGAAAACAAGATACTTGAGAGTTAGGATGAAAATTTTGTCAGTTAAGGATATTTAAGTATTTTCTTCCTAACCTATAAGACCCATTCTGTTGGCACAGATTTGAAGCCATTTGACTTCCTTAGTCAGAAGAAGAGAAAAGAAGTGCTCTCTTCTCAGTATCAAATGACTTAATTTCTTCTGAAGATCCTAAAACCAGAACTGCCTCCTGGAAGCCTTGTGACTGTCTTAGTATCCTCTGTGCTTATGTGAATGATATTTGCATAGTTTGTCAGAAATTTCAAGGTACTTCTTGCACAAAGACCCCATGAGTTAGGCATGGCCTCATTACCCTCATTTTATGGATAAGAAATGAAACCCAGAGGCACCAGGGGAAAGGAACTAATCTCCCCAGAAGCAAGACTAATGTAGGTGAAAAATTAGAGTCTCATTGCTTCCTTCATTAGGAAATCTGTTTGCAGTCACAAGCCCCGGTGACATTAGACGTTTGCCACCCAATTCTCTAAATCTGCTTTTTGAACACAGTTTCTCTTCCTTGTTCGCCCTGAAGAGCTGCTGCTTGCTATCTTGGGCATCCTCCTCTTTCTCAGTTTTCAATTAATCTCTTCCTACTCAACTCAGTCTGTTCCTCTCTGGCTGGCAGGGACATCTCCTGACAACTCTTCTCTATGGGAGGGAGGTGTGATTTAATGGGGAGGAAAGAGGAGCTGAGTGCTTGTAGCTGTGAGTGATGTTTGATCTGTAGGTTTATTGGTGTATATGCCTCACCTGGCTTAAAGTCTGCTCTGGTATCTCAGGAGATCTCTTCCATCCCTTGCAGCTTGCTTTATATTTTTCTGGACTAACTTCTTGGCTTTATCTTCCACTGCTGTGGGTAAAACTTCAGGCAGATGCAGTGCTCTTGCTCTGACCTTCAGTATTGCTCCCACAGCTAATATGAAATGCCATGCAAACCTTGATGCAATTTTCCATGGCTGCTGTAGGTAAAGTGTCTTATTAATGGAGGAACCACAGGGGATTCTGATTGCACTGTTGCTTCTGATTGTCACGCTGGCTTAAAGATAAGTTATGCTTGGGGTAGTCCGGCCGTATGTCCCCATGCATTTCACTTGGGTATAAAATAATCTGCACCTAAATACTTTTCTATTATCAAAGCATTTTAGGTGAGTTCGGAATTAAAAGCTCTCCGTGTAAGATTGGTCTCCTAAGGGAGTGATTTGTGAGGCAGTAACCTTACTGGGAGCTGGGGGAGGGGGAATTGAGGCTGTGGAGGGGAGGGGGTTTAAGAAGGAAGTGGGGAATGGGAGTGGGAATTGGGTGTTGAACAGGGAATTCTTGCTGGGAGTCTGGGAGGGAAGGTATTTCAAGAACAAGGTCTGGATGGAAGTCAAAGTATTGGTCTGGGTAAGAACTGTGTATGCTAGGTGGGCTGGACATCTGCCGGCAAATGGAGCGGTGGAACCCTTGTATTTGTAAGAAGCAAATAGTTGGTCTTTGTGTGAAGGGGGAAAAAAAAAGAAACTAAAATAATTCTTCTGGTCTAAATGCTTGATTTCAACACAGCTGGAGTGATTGTAACTTTCAAAGAGCATTTTCCCCCAGATGAAGTTTCAACTGGCATAAAAGCTAGCATTTGACATCTTTTTCATGTAATGACTATATTAATAAAAGAATGCCTCGCTGTTGGCTGCCTTTGTAAAACAATTCCAGTGCAGTTCTTCATTCTCTTAACTTGTGTGTGTGACTTAAAGTCAGCTCAAAACTCCCACTGGAATGCAAGCAGGTCAGCTTGTGCACACACGCGGTTAGAGTATTAGAAAGTACTCCATATGGCTTGACAAAGGCTCTTTGCAATTGTTCATTTCTGTTGCAGTGGGAAGTTTTAACACACTGATGTTTGCTGCACTGCAGCATTTAAAGTTCCTATCCCATAAGCACTGAAAGAAATATCACATTCAGCTCCAACTGCTCAGGCATCCAACTTGAGATGCTGCAGTATGGTCTATAAAGCCTACAGTTATTAGGGGTTCCTTTGTAATTAATAATAAGCTTTAATAGTTGTTGCAAACACTGACTTCAGCTACTTGCTGAAGGCTAAATATTCTTACAGCACTGAAAACTAACCTCACTGGCCAGAAGGTACTGGCCGGAGTCTGTGTGTTGAATTGTCTTGTTTCCCTGATGTGAGGATGGCTTTCCTTAGACTGCTGTTTGATTTCAAAGTGGTATTATGGTTCTAATTTTTTCTAAAGTGCCAAAACACAGACTTATCTGTGCTCTCCCTTTTTCCCTGTGGGATGCACCCACAGTTAGTTAAACCTCGCACCTTTACGGGAATCCTAAAGTTCACAGCTTTTCTCCAATACTCAGACCATTAGATGGGAAGGCTGGTTTAACGAAAAATGTCTAGGGAGTGGTTTATGTGCTATGTAATTTAAATAGCCATCCTGATTTCTTCTGTCTCTTAAAAAAAGTGCAAGGGATAAGGCAGGACTGTATAGAGAAAGAGCTAATCTGTATTTTAAGCCACTCCACCAACACAGCCTGGTGGGGTGTGTATGCGGGAGGAGGTTTCTAAATAGGAAACTGATGTGAGGAATCCTAGGAGCCATGAAGATTGTGTAAATGTTTTCTCTTTAAAGCAGAAATAGTCTGCTTTCTCTACTGAGAAAACTCACTTTGCTTATGAGAGCGCACAGTTTATAAACTGTGATGACTGGAGAGGAAGCAAAGGGGATGGGGCTGTCATTCTGTAGACTAAAAAAAAGGCCAAAAGAACATTTCTGTACTGTGTTGATTTATTTTATAATCACTTTATCTTCATCTTGTTGCTGTCATTCAGATACAGCTGACTATGGGTGTAGGAAAGTGCAGAAATTTTGAACAGAGTATAAATAGGAGAATTAACGTTTGTTTCATATTGTGAACATAGTCTGGATAGGTGAGAAAAAGGAATGTGAGATAACAAAGCTGATGCCTAGCACTTATAATTTACATGCTATTAATAAATATTCTTGGAAATGACATTTTCCTTAGCACCTTATTGTAAACTGCTGCCAAGGCTACGGGGTCATATTTCCTACTGGTATAAATCTGTGTAGCTGAATTAAAAGCATGATGACTTTCTACCAGCCTTGAAAGCTGCTCCAGTTGGACGAGAAAAAGTTATCTCTCTTTGTCAGACTGAATTGCAGAACTGGGATTTGCTCTTCTCTGCATATCGCTGTGACAGATAACAGGCCTTTAATTCAGTGGAGAAAGGCATATGAATAACCAACAGCTAGACAAATTAAAATCAAAAGTTAGACACTTTGCTGGATATTGGAAGATTATGTAATATAAGACCAAACTACCAGGATGATGGTATGTTTCCTTTGTTTTAAAGTTTTCAGATCATGACAGAATACCTTTCCAGGAGACTTTTAGTTGGACCAAAGCTATGGGCTTAATAGAGAGGTAACTGTGGGAAACTGGCTTGTGTGATATGGTCAGATTAAATAGCTAATGGTTTGTTCTGGTCTTAAAAATCTCTGATATCCGGTGCTAGTTACCTTGCTGATGATGGTGTAATATTCCGATCCCTTTGAAAAGCAGTGATGTGAATGTCTTTCTGAGATGTTTTATGCAGTCCTTTAAAAATGCAGTTCCATATTTTAAGAGAAATCTTGGTTTTGTGAAAATGATGCTGTGTTCATATTAAAGCTACACTGAGGTTTATTCATTAAAGCCTTTTTTTTTTGTATGATTGATGGAAAATAAAAAAAAGCACAGCATCCGCTGGCTGCAAAGTGGGTACTTTTCTGAGTGATTGCTCAGCAGATTTCAACAGATGAGGTTTTGTAAACTCATCACAACACAGTATATGGGAAAAGTATCTAGGTTAAAAAAAGCAAGAGAGCTCTGGGTTAATATGAATGTGATGGTGAGTTGTGTCCTGTTCCATCTCTGGATGAAGACTGTTGAAGTCCTGGGAAAATCATGTTGACATCCACCACCTCCGACATGGGTGTGTGAATGTTCTTTGCTGTAGCTGATGGTTGTTTGAGACAGCCAGAAGTGCCTATGATAAATGCTTCTGCAGGAGACCGGAGGCATTGCAGGGTGTGTGCTCTACATATGGTTTGCTTGAAGACATAATTTTGGATAATTGTTCTTGGTTTTTTTCTAAATTTTCTTCCAGAGAAACTCAGTAACACTGAGTCTCTGGCAGCTGAGCACCAGGCTCCAGGAGGGTTAGCAGAGGCTTAAAGGGGCAAAATTGTGTTTATTGAAGATTAGTGCTGAAGACTGCTGTCTCTTTCTCCCACTTCAGTAGGAAATCAGATTTTGAAGGGAGCTGTGTTTCCTGGCTGTGAAGTCATTAGCTCAGGTTTTCTTTGTATTTTTGTGCTTTTCAGCTGCACTGAATTGATCATCTTCATATGGTATAGAAAAGAGTATCTTGGTGGTTTAGGGTTTTCTTCTTTTTTCTTTTTTTCTTTTTTTCCCTTTTATATTTTTTTTTTTTTCTTTTATAAAGCTGTAGCAGCCCTGCTTGTGCACATGGACTGAAAATCTGGCTCTCCTGCAGTCCCAGGCAAAACTAAGAAAATTCACCAGAATTTCACTCAGGGTCTACTAGTACCTGTTCCTTCTACTTATTGTGCAGGCAGACCCCTCACCAGGAGAATATATGTCTGGGAAGGGACCTCCTGGGTCATTGGGTCCATTTTCCTGCCATCATATGCAATCACATCTTATGAGCCCTTTTATTAACTGACCAAACTCCATTTTAGAAGTATGAACAATTTTTGCCCCCACTACTCCCACTGAAAAACTGATATAGAAACTCATCTTCTGATTTCTAACATGTATTTATTCACAGCTGGTTTGCACCCCCTTAGTTTTATGCCAACACTGTCCTTCAGAGTAGTAGAAGTAATTTGTGGGGGGTATTGTGAAAAATACTCATGGATATGCTGGTGTGGGATGTCACAGGAGATGATGTTCCTTGTGAATTGGGTTTTTGGTATTTTGGTGTGATCTGGAAGAATCTGTGCTGTCTCTTTACCACCTCTGTTCAAGAATTTGTCGTTTTAAAGAAGCAAGCTGTCCTATAGATATGCTGTAGCTGCATATTTCTTTCTTCTGATCAATGAGAAATCAAATTTCAGACCATCAGACCACTTTTTGGCAGGCAGGTGATAATAGCTTTAAGTTTAAAGAAACGGATGAAATGACTGGACAATCTAGGACATGGAAAAACAGCTGGAAAAGAGATGACTGAGTGAGGGGGTAATGGTGAAGGTCTGCTAATCATGCGATTGGAAAAAAAACTAAGCGAGGATATTGTTTATTGTCTTTTATAATAGAAGAATCAGGAAACATCATATACTTAAGGTGACTTCAGAAATTTGCAGAAGGAGATTATTCTTCACACAGAACGTGGTTGTGGAAGGATAATCTGTGCAGGATAATCTGGTTGCTGAAAGTTTCTGTGGGTTCAGGAAGTGGATGTGGGAAAATGCATCGTTGGTTGTCATGTGCAGAGACAACCTCTGCTGGCTCAGGAAGTTCTTGGGCCACAAGTTGGGATTATTTTGGGAAAGTATCATGGTATTTATGTCGTGTTATATTTATTCCTGATTAAACAGTATTTGTGACTGACCAGAATGTTTAGTTCAATGAACCTTGGGGCTTGTCAGGTCCAGCTGTTCTTAACGTGGTTTTGTACGTATCGTTTGTTCTTATATGTCTTGTAAAGTTTTCATCTTAACAACAAGTGGTAAACATTACAGTGATTAATGTGTCCATTTAAATGCTTTTGTGATATGTTGTCTAACATGCAAGTTGGTCCTCAACTTTCCAACTGAAATCTTTAATACTGAAGAAATCCAAACCTCTCTGGCTGAGAAGTCATAATAGGTTTTATAGGAAAAACTGCTGGAAGAATTAGATCAAGACCCCTAAAAACATGGAAAGGGGAAGAATTATTACATTTTATATTTAAGCTCAAGCCTCTATGTTTGATTGCAGGAAGACATTTGAAAATAGCTATACCAGAGCTCTGAAGGATTCTTCAACCTACTGATACAAGCTCTGGGAACTGGGCTGTAAACTCCTTGAAACGCTAACAGATGTTGTGGTATATAGCTTCAAAGCATTGAAAGACTGTTTTCCCCACGTGCCTTTCTGTGTGAGGAGACTTTTAAGAGCTGCTGAATAAATTTTATTATCTTTTCTACAAAAGCACTATCCACATGGAAGAGACAGGCTTTGAATAATCGTGGGCTCAGAAGTGAAACAATAACAACATAATGCAGGCCCAGTTGAACAGGAATGGAATAGGAACGGAAAAGAGGCGTGCCAGCCTGTTTAGGACCCAGAGGGGTGAGAGTTTTGAGGTGCTTCAATAGCTTCTTCAAGAAGATATGTAAACACAAGGGAGCTATATTGGCTTCAGCTCTGCTACATTAGATAGAAGAACTCTTAATGTGGAGGAAAAATACAGATGAATAACAATCCAGGTGTTAGTCATGTTGTTTTATGTGCATTTAGAAATGCATCTGACAGTGATGAGAGTGAGTTGAGAACCTACAGTGTATTGAATGGGGAAAAAAATATCAGGAAAAGGGAGTAAATTTAACTTGTCCTCTATCCTTCCATCCCCTTCCCGCACACTAACTGGGTGCGTATTCATACTGGAGAGTCTGCTGTGCTGCTGCTGTATGAATGCCCAGGAAATTATAATCCCTGCTCTAGGAATTTATTAGACTTTTAAAAAAGAGAAGACAAAGGAAACATTTAGAAACAAGGGACTGAGATGTAAGAAATGAGATCCAACTCAGATGAATTACCAACTTTTCAACCAAGAAGTATAGGGTGTTTTTCGACACCTATTGCCCTTCTGTTACCAGGACGAGCAAAACACCAATATTGCACTTGTGATATTATCACAGGTTCATGAATATTTCTGCTTTGTTTTATACTTTCTTGGGGGAAAAAAAAACCAAATTAAAATTCAGGTGGTTCTTTTGTTAAAAACTTCATGGATGGTGTTTTTTTAACTTCTTTTTTTAATTTAACTGATCTTCAGAATACACAAAAGACTTCAAATGCCTAATTTTTCCCCCACTGCATTTATTTATTTATATCTTGCCTCTGATTCAAAGCCTTGTTGAACATAGCTTAAGTGGAAGAAACCAGTATAATGCTGTGCACGTTTTTCTGCTTCATTCCACCATCCCATAAAGCTTCTTTTCTACCAGTCACCAGTGTATTGAGTAAACATCAGAGACAGTGACATGTCTTTGGTGAGGCCTTTTTTTTCTGCAACCAGGAGTAAGCCAACCTTTTTAGAAGGGCTCCGTGCAAGAGTGTCCTTATATTTTGTATGTTACAATTTGGAGTGTTTGTTCTCCTCTATTTAGGCCTTTGCTTGCCTTCTGTCATTGCAGTGAGTTGAGAGTGCAAAAAAGAAAAGAAATATTTTTATCATTGAGATTTTTCAGTTTGAAGAGCTGAATCAGTTGTGGAATTGCTCTGATTTCTGCCCCACCCCACCCCCCACCCCTGCTCCCCCCCCCAAAGGGGAGTGCACCCTTCAATATCATGGCTGCCAGAAACCCTGGTCCATATTTAAACTATCAAAGGCAGGATGGAGTTTATTTGTAAGGTCAAGATCTACTTAAAAGAAATAGCACTTCCCATGGGGAAAAACACTGACGCAATTTGTGAAAGTTGTTTTACTTGATGGTCACATAAACTTGATAGCACATCAAGAATAGGGTACCTGGCTGTGATGTGACACACGCAGCAGCATTTAGGCAGAAGGCTTTGTTTTTCTTACAAAAGTATTGATGGATTTTCATGTGGATGTTTGACTTTTGAAATCACAGCTTCAGTATTCTAAAAGACAAAGAAATGAAATTGTAGGATAAAAGAACAAACCCAAACCAGCTCCAAAAATATAGGAAACATGGCAGCAGAAGTATCCACTCAGGGAAGATTATAACCATTCAAATTGCTAGAGCCTTTTTAGCAGCTACTTCACATTGTGGGTTTTTCTGGCAGAAGGAAGATGACAGGGTTGCCAGCCTGCCTAATGATCTTCATCTAACATTTACCTTATTGAGAGGGGAATAATTCTGTTAAATTAACATCCTAGCATATTTGCTGTCCAGCTAGTTGATGAATTAAATAGCCTGAAGAAAATGTTTTATGATTCGTTTATCCTTAAAAATTGCTGAATTTTTCACACAAAAGGGAATGACTTTTCAGTAGTTGTATTCTGCAGTGCCCTACACCTCTTGTCTGTAAAAAAAAAAAAAGTATAGATATTTATATATAAAAATAATAACTTTAATAAAAACTTTGTGCCTTTGGGAAGTAGGAGAGCACACAGGCAGATACTGCTCTTGGAGTGACCCGGTTCATGCCAGCACCGGTGCTTTGCCGCATGGCGTGTGCCTCCTGCTCGGAGGAGACGCAGACCGTTAATGACAGCCTACAAGTCTGTGACACTTGGATCACTCGATCAATCAAATGTGGCACCTTGTGCCAGCCCAGCCAGCTGTCCGCTTCCATCAGTGTCCAAAAGTGCCTCACCGAAGGCCGCAGGTGCCAGCTGCCATCCTCAAATAACCACTGGACTTGCCCCAGGATAAGTGTATTTAGGGAACCTGTTTAGATTGAATTTTCTGTCTTGACAGTCCCTTTTGAGTTTCAGTTTAGAAAAGGAGAATAAACAAATTATAAGCTAATAAACAAAGCAGCACATCTATAACAAGGAATCCAAGCCTGGGGCTTTGCACTTATCTGTGAGGCATCACCATAAGTGCCTGTGACAGCAGGAGATGTTGCTGAGGAAGCAGTCGTCTTGTTGTGCTTGGTTTGACCAAAACTTGTAAAGCCACAGTGAAGTCTGTGGTTCACGGATCCACCAACCCATTGGAATTTGACGTTGCTTCTATTACTGTGTGTTGGGTGTGCCAAAGAGGTCAAGAAGAGGAAGACTCAGTTTTATGAGAAAATATATTGTGAACATGCTCATTAGAATGATGTTCCATAAGGAAATTTGCTTTCTTTCGGTCATTTCCAGTGTGAAAGAGAAACGCACACTATGCAGGTGTGGAGAGTGTGTCTGCGAGCCCTAGCTGAGGTTCTGATGCTGCTGGCACCCCCTGAAAGCTTCCATGTTTTGAGAAGCCCACCATGTAGGGGTGAAACAGTGGTTTTCAGATCCATGGGCAGGAACACTTCTTCATCCTTAAGTCTCGAGGACTCCAAAGCTTCAGAGCTTGAGCGTGTCAGGCTGAGGAGCTTGAAGGTACAAGAGGCTCAGGCAGGAGGAAGATATGGGCAATCAGGCTTTTACAGAGGAAACATGTTTCAAGGCAAAAAAAAAGTTTCTTCTGCTGCTGTAGCCCCCAAAATGATGTGTGGTAGGTGATATAAACTGTCTTCACAAAGTGGGGCTGTTCTGGATTGCAGTGGTTCTGAGTGCAACAGGTTGCCCTCATACGTCTATATCAAATTTTTATCTGCTATTATTGTCACTAGATCCTTGTCCTCACTTGATGCTTTCTAGGCTGCTCATTCTTATTCTCCAGCATGGATGAGTTTTCTGTTATTTGCTTGCTGAGTGCAATCGCTTGCAATTTTCCAGGTTGAAAAAAATGAGGCTCCTTTGAAAAAAATGTCATGGAATATCCCCAGGTTGAAACAGGCACTGAGCACAGCTGATGGCATAGGGCCTTTAATTTACTAAACGTCAGTGATTTGATGGCAATTCAACATGACTGGTGATTGTCTGCATCATGTTACTGCTGTGGCTGAAAAGGCTGTTTACCTTTGGAAGACAGAAAGCTCAGCTGAGCAACACACAGAGCAATCTCTTGTGACCTGCTAATAATTTTTTTCCAAAAGACTCCGCAATTGCTGAGGAGCATAAACTCCTGGAAAAAAAACCTTCTCTTTGTGCATATGCTTGTTTATATATCTGTAACAAATAGGTCAAACCAGAAAAATGGTGTTTGGGGCTAAATTTGCAAAAGAACACATTATTTCAGGAGTTTTCTTTGCTGTGAAGTGATTCTTAACTTGACCAGTGGAAGACATATGTTTTTCAAGAGATTTCTCTTATGTTTATTGTCCCAGCTCAACCCAGCACTGAAATATTTCTCTGTATTTCTGATGTTTATTGTGGGACTACTTAGAAGTGTGAGTGGCCCTGTATGAGTTGGAGAGCAATGGCTGAAAAAGAAAAAGAGCCATCTGGTTCTCATTAATTTGCTGAAATGATCAGAACACTTTCTAAGAGAAACCACACTGTATGTAGGGAAGGTAGAGGCAGGGACTCTTCCATTTATGCTAACAGCTCGGTGCAAGTGGATGCAAACTCACCTGCCAAAGAACGATCGTGTTTCTAAAAATGAATTTTGGGTCCAAGGTCCTCAGATAACATTGGACTTGACGATCTTTTATCACAAGACTGCATTGTGGACAGTGGCAGTGTTACCTTCCTCCCACTGCCATGCGAATGATTATGGAGGGAATAATTTTTTGTGTGTTACGAAGACAGCTAGGATCTTGCATACTCTTTGAAGAAAGAAGTTAATTTTTAAAAAAGCCATTTTTAGAGGTGCACATCTACAATCAGTACAGCTTAAACTGAGACGCGCATGTAGTAAGTTTTGGCTGCTGCTCCAGCGACAGCCCCTAAATGACAGGCTTTGTAGCTTATCATGAATGGCTGTATTTCTGATGTGATGCGTTCCTTTTAACATTTGGCTTTTAGGCCTTGCCTTCTGGGCTTTTGTGGATACAGAGGAAAATTTGTTGAAACACTCGTGTGCATGCTCTCGTTCGCAGCCTGAGTGGTTTCCAGACTCCTGCAGTCCTATGTGGCCCATCTGTTGCTGGTGCAAGCGTTAATGTACATGACTTGCTTTGAACTCACTGCTGCTGGTGAATCTATCAAAGAGATTACTAGCTTGCTAAAGATGATTTTATAGACTCTGCAGCTGGTTTGTTTAAAACTAGATTACTGTCACATTTAGAAACATTTAGCACCACTGGACCAATGAGGAATAATAATTTGAAGAGGCTGACTAGATTTAATCAGTTTTTAGGAGATGAGACTTAATCAAACAGAAGAGATTGAGAAGGCTGATAGAGCTAATGAATTTGAACTTGTAATACAGGGCCTGCCTGAACCGTAGCACATTTTCGCTGGCCACAGTCAGTTCATAATAATGAAGTGTTTGCAAAAGTTATCAAGTCAATAGGTATAAAATCCTTTGTGCAAGGAACCTCGGCAGTGGGGGGAGGAAATTACCTGAACTGAAACTCAAAGTAGACATTGCATTTCAATATGGACTTCAAAGAGTTAATTTTCAAGCTATTTTCATAATATGTAAGAGAAGAGAATTGGGAAATTAACTTAAAGAAGAAAGAAACCCTTGTGAGCTGCACACTGAAGCAGGTCTCTGGATGGCTGCTCTTGGTGTAGACCTCCAGCATGTATTTACCGGATAGCCCTGGGCAGGTGTGTTAACTTCCCTGGCCTTCAGTTCCCCATCCATAAAATGGTTGTGCTAAACCTTCCCTACCTTTTTTGCCTGTTTTTCCTGTTATTGTTATAGCTAGAGAAGTCTCGACTTCTTTATAAAGAAAGGCCAACTGAGGCAGATGCTGTGCAAAGGTATGCTACAACAATCTCTGCCCTGATATTACCAGTCTAAATAAACTGCATTATATTGCTTCCACCTTTAACCCTCCCACAGCCCAAAAAACACACACGCACTCCACACTCCCATTTTTTAATCTTACTCAAGGTTGGGGATAGCAATAAGATCAGAGTTTGTGTGATGAGTAATGTCTTTTGCAATTTATAAATCGGGGCAATGTTTTAAGTAGATAAAAAACCCTCTAAGCTCATCATTTGAAATCCATGCTTGTGTAGCAGGAACCTGACCCATCTCTTAGTGTTTTTGGTGGGAGCAGAATTCTGCCTGTGTTTTCCTCAGCAAGGCAGCAGTTGTAAATACTTTTCTGTTTGTACTGAATTAATTGTGAGAGATGCTGCTCTTCACTTACCACCTTCTGGCAGTGCTGGCAGAGCTCTGCTGGGCTTTGGAGGGAGTTTCGTCTCACACCTCTCTTTAAAGAGAAGCTGATGTGACAACAGAAGGACCAAACCCTGAGAGGTCCTTTTAAAAAATTCAAAAGTTGGGGTGCCTGAGGTGTTTTTGCCCCCTGTAAACCCCCTTTCAGCTGAAGCAGCTGGTGTCGAAATAAAAGGTAGCTCCATTCTCCCGCCTCATTCAGGTCAGGTCCCTCACTCTGCTAGAAGAAGGGAAAAACTCTATCGTTGCCAAGGTCTGCTATAAAAGACAAATATGCCATAGGAGGGCAATGAGGGGAATTGGGGTGGGATAGGGATTTTTAATCAACATCAGGCCCGACAGTGAACTAACACTGCAACCAGCTGAATGACTGAGAGCCCTGAAAAGGTGAAATACTCAGTAAATGCCATATTTTGTCTAAGACTGTATCAGTGGCTTCACTCCCTTTTCTCAACCAAGATCAGAAATGCTTTGTTCTAGTCTGGCTTTTCTCATAGCACTCAGTAATGATGGGGCTGCATGATTAGTTTCTTTAAATCATTGTGCTTACATGACAGGCTTGGTTACCAAAAAACAACAATAGGAGTTCTAGATTGTTGTTTTTGTTGTTATTGCATCAATATTGTGAAGCTCTACTTGAAATTAAATCTTTATTATACCATACACTGTTGAAGACTGTCCCTTTTGCTTATTTCAATCCAAGTTGACCATGGTCTTTGTAAATCATGAAGGGAGATGTAGCATCCGTGCCTTCTGCCTACAGATTTGAGATGCAGAGATCTGTGGCCATCTTAGGTTCACTGAGGTGTTTACAGTAAAATGAAATCTAGCTTAGCCAACAAAAGCTGCCTGGTCATTTTTTTTTTTTTTTATTCCCTCTGTAGGTGTTGGAAATAAAGGCACCTCCAGATGCAATTGAATCCCTTTCTTAGACTTCCCTCTTAGGATATAATGAAATGCACACTAGACATGGTGGTCTTCCTCCACTGACTCCAGAAGGAGCCTCAATAATCACTTTGAATAGATGACTCTCCCTAGGGGTAAGTGTGATAAGCCCCATCCCAAGTAGAACAGAGCTACCTGGTTTCCTTCTGAGTTCCCGGTGAGCACCACGCTCCATTTCTGTGCTCTGACAATGTAAAAACATGCACATTTTACTGCTTAAACACTAGGTGTGTTGTCAGAAATTCCAAAGTCTTACCTGTCTGAGGTCATATTTTCCTCCCCAAAACACCCAGTTTTAGCCCTACTTAGTATTTTGCATCTGCAGCGTAGGAAGGTGTCAATTTTGTCAGTCTCATTTTGTTAGAAGCAGTGTACAGTTCTGTTCATTTGTACTTTTCTTCATGTTTCTAATAGTGGGTAGCATGCTGAGCTGATTAATGGGCTATGGGAGGATGTCACTGATGAGTACAGACTGAATATCTTCACATGAAAAAGCTATGAGTTTCCTGTTGAGTTTAAAGAACAGCCTTATTGAACCTTTGATGCGCAACCAGATGCGGTGTGTAGAAGCAACCAAATCAAAGGTTAGAGGGGGATGAAATTAGTTCAGTTGACTCTTACTTTTTATGTATACACTTCTAGAAATGATTATTACCTTGAGAGTATCTAATCTAAATACAGAGGTGCTTAATTTTTGCTCCCTAATTATACAGGTTGGTACAACAACTTTCATTAGCTCATTCAAGATTTTCCTGAAATGGGCAAACAGATTGGGATCTTCTTGTATTTTCAGCATATCAACTTGTTTTGATTCCTAGCAATACAGAAATTAAGCAGGGAGAACTGAAGAGCCATTCTCAAATGGGGTTCTTTAATTTTAATACACTTAAAGAGTTCAGATATTTTTAGCTGTTTTCCTTTCATATGGGGAATATCAATGTAGGTGGAATGGTTGTTCACAAAGAATCTCAGGATAGGATTGTTGATACTCAGGGTGGTAGCTTTTCTGTTTAAAATGACATAAAATACAAGTACAAACAGATGTGAAATGCAGGAAGGAGCTACTAACCCATTTCTGATTATACTGATTTCCTGCTTTGGGGGTGGAGTGAGTAGCATGGAATAGGACTCAATCGCTTGTTTGTCCTGCTGATATGGGGTTCAAGCAGAGCTGGTTGAACAGGAGTGGTTTATGACCAGATACACATTTCATCAGTAGGAATACTACTTATCCTGAGTAGAGGGGCTTTTCTCCAACCTACAGACATTGAGATACAACATTTCCCTGTTGCACATCCATTTCATGAAAGTTAGAGGTGGGTGCCCTTGATCTTTTCCACCAGATCTAGCCCACAACAAATGTCTGCTTTTTCTTCATAGGGAATCCCAGGCTGTTTTGCATTGGTGACTTTCATTGTGCAGACATTTCATCCTGGCACAGTTCCTCCATCCAGATTTCTGCCTAAATCCTTGCCCTGGTGCAGTGGAAGGAGGCCTATGAGGAATAGAAAGCTGGGGAGAAGAGATGGAAAGGTTTTCGTCATCAGGGCTAGTCTACACTGTTGCAAAAACTTGCAGAAACTACTGCTTTGGTATTTATTCCAGTCATCAAACTTGGAAGGAGATCCATAATTGGATGTATGGTTTCTTCCTAATTTCAGTGTATAAAGTGGACATGGTAGCATGGTTCAGTACTGAATGAAGGAGAGCATCTATGTTACTCTTCACAAACCTCAGTTTTGATATCTGCATGAATTTATACTCTAAAGAACCTTCTACCATGATAGCAAAGGGCCTCTTCATTTGCCATGCAGGATGAGAAAGATTCACTGTTGGATGCAGTTCAGCCGTGGGGTTCTGAGCTAATACTAGATTTCTCCTTTTGGGAGAACTTTTTTGCTGTATTTCCTGCACTGTTGATCTCTCCATCTTCCCCCTGCCTCCTCCTTGACTTTTTGGGAAGGTCATATGCCTGGGATTTACAACTTTTTTTTTTTTTATGGTGACTCTTGTAGCAAAGATGAATGGGAAGGGAAGCTCTTGTATGTTCCTCTGCCTGGAAACTTACTCAAGGTTAGAGATCTCAGGTGACTTTTATTGTTACCTTTTTTTAACAACAGCCTCTCAATATGAAATATAAACTAAAATATAAACCCTTGGAAGAGTGGCAACTAACTGGAGATAGAACTGAAAGGACTGGCATGGAGATACAAATTGCTTGTTGTTTATAGTATTTGTCTACTTAAAGCCCACTTCTCTCTTGAGAGCCTGGCTTACTTAAAGAAGAATTGCTACACTCTGAGAGAAGTTTTCTGTATCATAACAGTGTTATAGAAACATGTTGTGAAACCAGCTGCCATGAAATTGAATTACAGGTGTTGTATTCTTCACTGCTTAAATTGCTCTGTTATATCACGGGCCTCATCGTTTTGTTTTGAACAAATAACTGCAATTTAGAAGGAGCCTAAAAGATGATGGTATAAGCAGTCAGGGGTTGTTTAAGGCTTCCCTAATGATGGAAAATTATTCTTATCCATCTAGAGTGTGTTGTTTTTGTCAAAATGCCTGTGCAGTGAATGGAAAAGGAAAACTGTTTCCTCATGGCATCTTTTTCCTAAGTTTGTTTTTATATTTTTCAATGTGTGAAACAATTCCCTGCAGGTTTTTAGACTAGTCAAAACAATACGGTCATTTATATTTAACTTTGGCACAGCTCTGATACATCAAATTATGGCACTGGATGTAGTCAGATATTTCACTTCTTTCACTTTCAATTTGCTGGAATTAAGTAGATGGTTGCTCAACCTAAAAATTCCCAGGTTTTCATGAAAGAAGTTTTTAAAAGATCCTTCAGGGAATATTTAAAAATAACTCTTAGTGCAGAAAACAATTACTGTTTTAGGCCAGAATTTAAAACTATTTTGTCTAGATTTAGATTCCTAATCGCTGCTCTGTGTGTGCCCACCCTGTGCTCCGTTCTCCCCATCCCACTCCTGCCCACCTTGCAGTGGAAGCCTTTTCTCCGATGTTCCTTGCAGTTTACCCTGGAGCTTAACGTATGCGAATTGCCACAGTTGGTTTGGAAGTAGTGTAATTCCCACAGAAAAGGGATGCTTGTAAGAATCTTGGACTTGAAAATTAACCTTGCTTCCCCTACCACCTAGCCAGGTCTATATTATGCTGCACTATATACTGAAATTCAGAAAGAGAACTTGCTGTTTTGTAGGGCTTAGAACAAGCTTTATTAGTATCCTGTACTCCAACCTGTTACTAGTCTGAAGATTTGATAAGGTGTTACATATGTGTGTTCCTCCAAATGTCACAGATTTCACAGAAAAAAATGAGGCTAGGAAGGATAGCAAGAGGTCAGCTTGTCCATCCTCTTGCCTGAAGGCAGGACCTGTTCTTCCAGGTCCTGCTTTATTCTTGACAGATGGCTGTCTAAATTGTTCTTAAAACTTCTCAGTGATCAAGATTTTCTTACTTGCTTCGAAGTGTCATTTGTGGAAAGGCAATTAAATTTGCTTGAACTTACTTTGCCCGTGTTCCATTAGCAATTAGGATCAGTTTTCTTGCTTGTTTCAGTTTTTTTGTGTGCCGGCTTTTTGCTTGTGACTTTTTGGATTAGCAATAGTTGCTTGACTCCCCCCTGCCGCCACCCCCTGCTCATCTCCTGGTTTGAAATGTGATTTTTTTCAACATCTACTTTTAGCCAATGTATGTGTCAGGCCTCTGATGCTCTGCCCAATTGATTGGAGGTAGTATGCAAGTCCCTTTGTATTTCAGAAATTTCAATTTCATGGCAATCTTTAAAAAGGAGAAAAAAGGAGGGAGCAATTTTCAGAGTCAATTCTTTTGAATGCATGTTTTTGCTAATAAACCTTTCATACATTCACTAAATCCTTTCCTCTTGCCACTGGAAGTGTGATGTGAGAAGATAAAACTGCTACATGAAGTTCTGTGAAAAACTAATGTGTACTGTAATTTCGAAGCTGTATTGTTGAAGGGCATTTAAATGTTATGTTTCTGTTTTCTGCAAATTCTATTTTAAGAGCAACCAAATATCTAGTAAGGACTATTTCAGAAATTCGGTGAAGTGCTGCTGATACTAAAAGAAGAGAGGAGAAACAAGGGGCATAGGCTGCATAGCCTAATGAGAGTACATAAGCCTAATGATGCAAAATTGCAAATTGCACAAATTACAAAGCACTGCCCGTTGCATTCAGACCTGCTTTTAGCACTCTCAGGGCAGCTCCAGAGCTGCAGGGTCAGATCAGGATTCAGATGCGCTGGCAATGTCATGTGGCTGTTGCCAGTCACAGCATCCGCAAAGATGCTCTCTGACTTCAGCCAGCGCTGGCATGCAATGAGTTGGTACCATGTGCTGAAATAAACCTTTTTTAGAACTGCACTGTTGGATTAAGTTGCTGTGGGGCAAGCTAGGGAATAAACTTGTGGGATATCGGGGAAAGAACTGATGTAGCAGTATAATACCACAGATACAGGTTCCCTTGCCTAGTGCACCCCTGATCGTCTCCTGTTGGAAGCAAACTGGTTCATAAGTGACGATACAGCTTCAGCTTCCCCAATATATTAGGGAGATGCTGTCTGGGCTTCTGCCTGCAGCCAGGGAGGAGTTTGGATAGAAAAATCAGAGCCCAGGTTTGGAGGTAATAGAAAGTTAAAAAGGCAGTTTTACAGAGGAGTGTTTACTTTCTCACTGCCTGCTCTTCCTGACCCATAGAAGCTGCCAACTGCAGTGTCAAGTCTATAAAGTGTTAATGCAGCTCTAGCCAGAGCAATGAACTATAACCAAAAACTTGAGGGATGTTTCATTTTTTTCCTTGGCTTTTGCCAAGAATTCAAGCAGAAGTGTGAAAATGTATTTTTCTCACTGGTGTCACTTTCAACTCCTAAAATCCATCTGTATAAGCATGTCTGTCTTGCCTTTGGGATGTTGGTTGTTCCTCCTCCTTTAGCTTGTACAGGTCAAGGATGAGATAGCAGCATTAGCTGTGGTTCTGTTTGTTTTGCTAGTAGTGAGATACCTGATAGTCTGGTGCAGCTTGCGTACCTTGGAGATGTGATAGCCAGATATTTCGTCTCTTGTTTTCTGACTATTCATCTTAGTAAACTGGGATAATTCAGGGGAAGTGTTAGGTTTCTTTTTCCTTTAGAAAAGAACAAAGCATTTTGCATTGAATGCAAAATCATTTGAGAAGTGATGAGATTACTCAGTCAAAGCGGAATAAAAACTGGGAGAGATGTAATTCATTGTTTTATTTTTTCAAGCTGCTGACATGATGTGAGAGTTGCTAATGCAGTATGAAGTACAAATGATATGCAAAATTCCCTGATAACTCCCTGGGAATTCTCATTCCATCAGCAACTTTTGTATTATCATAAATGAGACAGCTTGAAAGGCACTTGTTGCGTTTTGTATTGCATGCATAAGTCATTTGCACTTCAAATGAACTGGTCTAGATTATTTTTGATGTTTTTTTCTGCATGGCTTTCATAAGCAATGGAACAATGCTGAATTACTACTCTCTTTCACGTTTAACAATTCAAGAATTGCAGAGTGAGGAGACATGACAAATGAGCACCTTGGTGCGAGCTGCCTAGCAATTGGAATTGTAAAAACTAGGCTTCAGAGAGCCAGATCAGGATGCCTGATCACCTTTGAAAATTGTTGAATGTCTGTGTTGTGGGTTGACCCTGGCTGGATGCCAGGTGCCACCAAAGCACTCTATCACTCCCCTCCTCAGCAGGACAGCGAGGGGAGAAAATGAGAAGGGGTGGGGGGGGAACCCAACCAAAAAAACCCAACAGCAACCAACCAACCAACCCAAAATCCCGTGGGTCAAGATGAAGGCAGTTTAATGAAAGCAAAAGCTGCACATGGGAGTAAAAGTAAACCAAAAGATTTATTCTCCACTTCTCATTAGCAGGCGATGTCCAGCCACTTCCTGGGAAGCAGGGTTTCAGTATGTGTAGTGGTTGCTCTGGAAGGCAAACGACATAAATAACGAATGCCCACACTTCTCTTTTCTCTTAGCTTTTATTGCTGAACGTATGTCATATGGTATGGAGTATCCCTTTGGTCAGTTTGGGTCAGCTGTCCTGGCTATGTCCCCTCCCAAGATCTTGCTCACCCCCAGCCTACTGTTGAGGGGGGGAAGTGTTGGAGAGACAGCCTTGATGCTGTGGGAGCACTGCTCAGCAGGAGCCAAAACCCTGGTGTGTTATCAACATCTTTCTAGCTACTGCTCCAAAGCAGAGCACTATGAGGGCTGCTGTGGGGAAAATTAACTCCATCTCAGCCAGACCCAATACAGTCTAGGTTTTGATTGTAATTTGTTTCTTATGTTCCAATTACAGCTGGTCCTTCAGAGCTCAGAGAGTAAATGTCAGCGAAATGTGTTTCTTTGTCTCTTGGGGACCCCAGGCTCAACCCCAGTGGCCAGTTTCTGTCTGTGGGGCTTGAGAAAGAATCAAGGGAGGCAGGAGGAGAACAGGTGTCCTTTATGGGCTCCAGAGAGCACTGTAGTCACTCTCACACACAGTGTATAGAGATGCAATCAAATCCAGTGTCCCCTCTTCATGAATAGGTTGCTGGATCCGTGCTGTCCTTTCCCTGGCCCCACTGTGCTGTGCAGGGAGTATCCCCCTGCCTATTCCCTGGCAGCAGGCAGGGGTTGCCAGCAAGTGCACCAGACAGGAGTCTGGCTGTGCCCATGTCGTCTGGTATGGTTTTCTTCTGTATTCTTGAGGCTAGCACTCTCTGTGGTAGCTTGGGCACATTCATACTCTCCTTCACTCAGGTCTACTTTGGGCCTCGTACAATAGTCCTGATATTATGTCAGTTAATATTTTCAGGTTAGATGGCCTGATGCAATAAGGGAGCTGTGTTGCAGTCCATCACAGTGGTCCTTTCTGTAGCAGGAGCTGAGGGGCAAGTGTTAGATGGCACGACGTGTGCAGGCCCTCCCCAGGGAGCAGTGGTCTTTATCGTAGTCTTTCTCCATAGTCTGCTGCAGGGGCTGTTTCAGACAAAACACTATCACAGCAACATCCAGACAGTTTTCTGGAAATAGGTTGTTCCCCCCCTGAACATACTGGGAGAAAGCTACTGTGCATCCAGCATGAATGGTCAGGGGCCATGAGCTCGGGAGCGAAGCAGAGTGAATTGTATTGATGAGTGCAGAGTTTGGTTTTCATCCAGGAGGTGAAATAAAGCTAATGGAGTCTCTCCAAAGCTTCAGGGCTTGATTCTCAACTGTTGTAAATCAGCGCAGTTCAGTATAGCTAAGGTTGAGGATCTGACCATATGACTTTATCTTTGCAGTGTACAACAGATGATTAAGTACAAATGCATGTTGAGGTGATGTGGGCGAGTACGTAAGGATGAAGCAGGAATGTGTCTAAAAGCCTTCTAATCTATAGTTTGTTCGATCCATGCCATTTATCTCTCCATCACCATTCCAGTATCTCTGTATTAATCTGGAAGGCACTCCTTGCTGAATATGATGAATGTATAGAAGTCCAGAAAGGCTGGGAATGCTCGTGGTTGCTGTGTTAAAAATAATTATCTGGTGTTTCTAGCCCAGATGCAATCCTGGAAAGCATGAAAACAGCCTGGGGTGTATGCTTACGGTGCTAGGAGAGGTCAGTGGGAGGTAGATGCTCACGAACTAATTGGACTTTTGGGATTCTGTTTTAAGGATTGCTTTCATATAAAAAAATGTACATACTAGGACACAATTACTGCTCAGTCAATTGTTTCCTAAACTGATAGTTGTTTTAAGATAAGAGATGTTTTTATTTCACTTGAAGCCCTTTTTCTCCATGTCTAAAAGAGCCTGAAAAATATTATCTCATGGAAAAATAGCTTTGGGTATGCAAGTGAAAAAGGTAAGCGCATTCTGCAGTGCTAGCAGGGTCACTATGCATGCCTCAGTCTCCTTTCTGATTGCTGTTTAAGGAGAAAAACTGGCTTGAAACGCAAAGGATGCAGGCAGCTGTGCGTTTTATCTAACATGGTACAAAGTGGCCCGTAGTGAATTGAGTGAGATGTTGCTACCTGGGTGGAGGCACTTCATCCTCCCTGTGTGGCTGGAACAATATAAATGTTATATGTTGACTTTTAATGACTATTCATGAGTTGTGCGTATGCTCCCACATTTGATGTCTGATGTTAGGCAGGGCAAAATACCTTAGCCTGCAGCCTGGAAGGGCTAAGACTTGCTGAGTACTGAAAGCGAGTTCTGCACTGCTCAGAGAATACCAAACAGGGAGTGTCCAAGGTCAAGCAAACACAGGAAAATAAAAAAGAATACTGAGTAGGTAGTAAATATTGTACTTAGGAGGCTTCTCTTCTCATCCTATAGATTTATGGTCTCAGCGCCTGCACTTTGAGTCTCACATCAGTGTTGTTCTGGACCTGCCTTGGTGGTTGCATCCTGACTTTTTTAATTGTTTATAATACTCACATACCAGCACAGTACAAATATCATTGTGTGGCACCTTTTGAAGTCCTCAAAAGTTGAGGTTTTTTCCCCCCTCTGGTGGTATTACACATTCCCGGTACTCTGATGGTTTCTGCTTGCCTCTAAAAGGCCCTTCATGCTTCCCAGTGCCCTTCCACATACACCTGGACCTTCTGTCCTTGAGACATTAGAGACATTTGGGTCCTGCCATCTTAGGCAATGCTCTCCTTTTTGGCAGCCAAGTGGTGAGCAACACAGCGTGAATCCTGCTGCTGACTCTTATTGGCATTCATCTTCTCTGGTTTTAGCTATCTATGACCGGCCTAAAATACTTGTCTAGGTGTCCTGTACAATGAGTGGGTAGAGATGGTTATGGATCCTGCGTATGTTGAACGCTGTCTCCTTTCTCACTTTTTTTGGGGCAGGACTAATGTACTGGTTGCAGTACTGCAGTTGTCTGAAGTTTGTATAGAGTTGGAGTCTTTTTATCCACCTGACTTGAATGGAAGTAAGATGTTTTACTGCACTAAAAATCTGAATTTGCCTCAGAGCTACAGATAATGATGACCTTTTCACTGTGGCAAATTTACACGGTAGAGCACTTGCTGTGAAAACCAAATATTGCCCTTTTCTGGCTATTGGGCTCAGATCTTCACAGTCCATTGTCATGTGGGCCCAGCAGTGCTTCTTTGGAAAGGAGGGGTTGGTTCTTCAGGGTTGCAGGGCCTCCACAGCAGAGTCTTGAGACTGGTGTCCCGGTGTCAGACGGCTGCAATGAGCTCTGGGTGTGCAGGAATGAAACCTGGCTTCACTATGTCTGGGCTGAGCCTATGGGGGAAACGACTCCAGCACCAAGGGGTCCCTACCCTTCTGTTCCACGTGAAGCAGTGTTTAATTGGATTCACCTTCTCTAATGCAAAATACAGAGCAAAATACAGATTAAATTTAAACCAAAATGTCCACCTTGAAACAAGATTGCTCCACTGAATATTCCCATAGCCTTGCTCAATGCGGTATTACAGTATTCTTGTTACGGTGAGGGGAGGTGCTGTAGTGAAGAACGGAAGAATATAAAGCAAATTGCCTCCATAAAGCAGTTACTGAGGTGGATGAGCCAGATTTGTCTTGTCGTGCTTGGCCTGTTTATTGCAATAGGTTTTGCCTGTGACATTGATTGCAGGGTAACTTTACATCCCAGCTAATTACTCTTTCTTTTCCTAATACCTTGTGTTTGGATAAAAATGCTCTATTTTCTTTTTTTCTTCTTTGGATTCACAGCAAATCACTGTTTCTTTGTTGGGTGATAGAGGAGGTTTTAATCTTCCATGCTGAAAATCACCCAGCAGCTCTTTAAATGAAAAATCTGTTTTCTAAGAAAAACAGAACAAAACAAAAATACCGGTAGCTAAAAAGTACTCACAGCATCTGTTGTTTAACTGTATCCATGTTGCAATTAACAACAAACCGTAAAAACATATCAGCATTCAACACCATTAATTTTATTTCTTTTTTCATTATATTACTTTATTATTCTTTCAAGTGGGTTCTGCAAAAGTACAAAATGATGCTGATAATACTTAAGAAATGAGAAGCCAACTATGTAAGCTTATAATCCTCAGCAAAGTCTATGAGATGTATAATTTTTCTTAAAGTAAACAAATTGATACAAAATTATAGCACTTCCAGGAAAAATGTATATGAGCATTTATTAGACTCACACCTGCTCAGCCATGTAAAACTTAATTGCTCATGGTTTTGTGTTCAAAAGTGCTTTATATCTCACTTTGTCATGCTGTTCAATTTGGGATCTGAGTATCATTATTTTCATATTTCTTGCTCACATGTTGCTAGAGAGATCCAGAGGTATTGCCCAATATACAGACATATACTCTTTGAGTTATTATGGCGCGATATTGTATCAGCCCCTGAGTTTAGTTTTAAACCTGTTTCAATTTAGTGTAAAGTGGCCTAAGGTTGGTTTAAATGAGTGAGCAAGGCAGCTTTTTGTGCGCAGTCCCAGCCCACTTGCCCTGCTGTGTGAGAGCACAGTTGCAAGCACACAGGTCTGACTAGTCTCTTAAGTGCCCACATAGCCTCTGGCAGTAATGTCGCTAATTAGCTTAAATGTAGCACCTGAACTTAGATGAACTCCTGAGTACAGGTAAAGTCTGGGGCTCCCAGTTTTTTTACACTGCCTGCCAATGTCAGTGTGTGCAAGGTCTGACTGACAGTAATTTTTCTAATTTTTAAAACAGAACAGGAGGAGACTTATTCTATGTCTTCCACTTGCAGAGTTCATTGAAGTGTATGATGTTTATACATGTGTGCAGAAATATCCTCCCCACATAAATGATGATCAAATGGAGACACTTAACCTCGTACTCTGGTTTATGCTGATCATTCGCTGCTGTCAGGGTGTTTTTTGTGTTTTACTTTTTTTTTTTTGTGGTGGGAAGATGACACATAATGTATATATGTCTTTTGGTTCCACAGTATTAAGTGTAAGGTCTGTATATAAATGCAGCTAATGAAATTGGGGACCATGTGGTCTCAAACCATTTAAAATAATGGCATGAGCAATCTCACTCCATTACATTTGAGTGGAAGCTGTTCACACTAAAGTGCTGGTTCCCTGAGGAGCCAGGGAGCCCTGATTGAATCTTACTCGCAAAATGGACAGTGAAGATAAGTTTGTTGCAGGGCAGATGACAGCTCTGACTCAACAGAAACTGCAGTGCTCAGGGGGAGGGTCGCCTTCAGCCTGTAAATACATTTTTCTTTCTTTTTCTTTCACTGCTGTCTTGCAAGCTTTGCAGCAAAGGCATCTGCCCGGCATTCGTGTTTGTCAAAGGCACTGAGGTACAGCACCCATCTGTGGTGCCAGCAGGGTTGTGCTGGGTCATGCTGGTGTGCTCTGCTCTTTGGTGCAGTCTTTGGGTTTCCATCCTTCTAGCTCTATGGTTCAGAGTAAACAGTTTCATCAGGAGGGTGGTTCTCCAGCATTAAAGGCTCTGTCCTGTCTTCTGGCATACTTTTATCAGAAGACGAATTTAAATATGTGGGGTTTTTCTTGACTACTGTGAAGTACCAAGAGGTCCTTCTAGCAAGGGGATGGCCAGGCCCTGGCCTGGGTGCTTTAAGCAAGTAACCTCCTTTTTATCCTATTGTAATGTGTTTCAAAATGCAGAAGTTGTTTGGAGATACTTGACAAATTAATTTTGACACAGTTTGATGAGCTGTTGTGTGTTTTGCTGCAATTTGTCCATCTGGAGTGGTGCCCATCACTGGCAGGCATGTTATTTTCTTGAGGAGGCCATCCCCTCGTGACCACTTCACAAGCAACGTGTATTTTCTCACCACCACTGGTCAGTTAGTATCTGGATGAGAACTGGATGAGAAGCCTGAAAATACGCAATGCTTACACACTCATTTCAAGATTCACTGCGGATTTTAAGTCTGCTTTCTGTTCCTGTAGAAAAAGCACTTGCAGGGTATTTCTGCACTCTGGGGGAGTTGCTGTGCACCAACCAGCAACGTAATACATCCCAATACTTGCAGGGGAAAAATAAAATTGCTCCCAACAAAGACCTGTAATATTTGAATATAAATACATCTGACAAAAGTGCAAATGCGTGCATATCAGGACAGGACAGTACTTGACTATAATCATGAAGACTGACTAGAAGAAACAAGACTCAAAATTAAGTGGAACGCTACAGAAATCGGCTTGCAGGCTACTGGCCAGTATCGAGAGGAAACAGGACTTCTGCAAGACAAATAGCAGTTCCCAAATGCTTATCTAGCAAAAACACATTGAACAAAATAAACTTGACTCTTTCCAGTAAATGTTTTATGCTGATGAGAAAACTCAGTGACGTCTTCAGTGATGGAAAATAACAGGAGAGGGGGAAATCTGGGAGGGAGAGAGGAGTAGAGTTGGAGATGTAAATGTGGAAGAGAGGCAAAGCAATGCACAGCAACAAGACTGCAGCTTCGCCCCTTCCCGTGGGAATCCCTTCACCCCTCATCTGTCCCAGCATTGACATGGGATTGTGGACAAGGACTCATGTGATGTGGGAAGCAGCCAAACGGAGCAGCAAGGTGTGTCCTGTGGGACCTGTCTCCCCCCTGGACACAGTGGATCATCCTCCTCTGTCTCATCTTCATTGTTGCTAACTTTGTATTTTCTGTGGTGACATAGGGAAAGGCAGGCTCAGCCTTCAGAGATGCTGTAGCTGTTGTTATATACAGTCTCCAGAAAAACCCCTGTGCTCATCCAAGCTCAATCTGAGAGTGTATTTTATGTGCAGCTTTTCCCAGCCTTCCCATAGCTTTACAGGCATATAATAATTTTACCAAAAGAAACATTACAAATCCAAGGAATTCAGATTTAAGTTTAAGTACAACATAAACCTCAGTGAGAAGGTTATTTTGCTGTACAGTTCTATCATATTGGGGAATTAATTTATCAGAAGTGCAAGAGGAGGTAGGTGCTTCTCTCCCATGTAGCTTAGAAATGAACTTTTATGTGAATGTAATGGTATTTCTGAATTTCCTGGAAATTGAATGTGATGGGATTTTTTGGGAATACTGAAGGCCTCCCACTTCTTTGTGTTTTATTGGAAGTGACATGTGAACAGTGTCCCACAAATACGGGTTGCAGAGCCTCATGTTTCATTGCCAAGCTTGAAGCTTTCAGCCTTGAGATTCATTTTGTGAGTTTGGGGAGGGAGAAGGAAGGAGAAGGAACACTTTGAAAAACTTTGATATTCTGAAGGTAGGTGATGTAGTTTATAGGTTCAGTTAGCCTGGTGTGCTCACTGGGGTAAACCCCAAAATCCTTAGATGGCACGTGTTATATGTCAGTGTATGGACAATGTTAAATTTGTATGCCATTTGAAAAATGTGATGTTTTTAGTGCAAAATTGCAAATTATCCCATGCTTTTATAATCAGCTGTGCCAGGGTGAAATGCAGTTAAATCCAGTGAAGTACAGTATTTGTCCTAGCGTTAGACAGTTGGTTCATTTAAACATAGCTGCAATGAAGAGCTCATTTCTCTTCTCAGTTTGTTTCCAGTTTAGTTTCTTTTGCCTTTGAAGATGTGATGGCTGCTGGTTTGGGGGATCACTTAGTATTCCCGTCTTGTGAGAGGCATGGCAAAATACTGGCTAATACAAAGACTCTTGAAGCTGTGATTCACCCTCTCAGATAGTGTTAGGATTTGGATTTCAGCTGCATTAAGGACAAGAATTTTGTGTAAAATACATTTCTGAACTGTTTGTAACTTTGGTGTGGTTTGGATCTGAGCTCTTGGTTCAAAACTACTTGAACTGCAGGCTAATAACTTTTAAAGGGATGGAAATATAATCCACTATTCATATAAACTACTACTGTCAGTTTGAACATTTGTAATATTTAGCCCACTGTAACACTGAATGCACTTTGGCATTGTTAAGTCTGAAAAATTTAGGGTTTTTTGTGTTTGAGGGCAACTCCTTTTCTTGGCTGGGCAGGTAATCTTGATTTTAAAAAAAAGAAAAAGGCAACACATGCCCCCTCCACCACCTTCAAAACCCCATGAGTTTAAATATTAAGCCTAGATTAAATCCTGAGACTGTCACCTTTTGTGTGTTAGGGTTTTGTTTTGACCTGATGGAATGGACATAAATCAAGGCAGCAGTTTCCTGTCACTGTCTTTCAGGTGGACTTGCCTTTCAGGCTGTCCATTGTGTTTTGTGGTTTCCTCCCATTTTCCTCCTGTTTCCCACTGCTTGGTTTCTGATCTTCCCTTCGTCCTTCCATTGCGAGCATCTACTTTATTTTAATCTTCTTGACAGACCCTCTTATCTGTTCTTAGCAAGCTCCATTTAACCCAGTCTGCCTTGAGCAGATTTGTATTTCTGCCTTCTGATTTCTCCCCAGGGCACGCTGCAAGCAGGCCCCTCTCTCCCATTCAAATGTAATATTTTGATAATTTCAGACTCTTGCATTTAGGATTTCTGTTCTCCTGGAAATATGAAACCTCGAGCTGACCATGAGTGGGAAGCTCTGTTGTTTCTCAGTCCTCCACTATTCCCCCAAATCCAGTCCTGGCCTCCACCAGTCTGAGACCTTCTCTGCCTTTCTTCTAGCAATGCCCCCCCCGCCTTTTTTTTTTTGTTTGTTTATTTTTAAAACACAGGAAGAGGAACTGAATGACATGTTGCTGAAAGTTTCCAGGTAAGAAATTTCCCTGTGTAATAGAACATCCCCCCCAGGGACTGACGACTGTCCCTCTGATTGACAGTTTAATCTCAGAGGGATTAGACTCCTTGCTATGTACAGCAGAGAACAAGATGTATCCCACTAAATGTGTTTGGTCTCTCAGATTACAGTGCACGTGAAGGATAGGTGATGGCAGATGGTTGGAGAAGGCATTTTCCTACATGCCGTAGGGTGTTTGGGAGACAACCTGGGACCCTGGGGGCAGCAGCAGCCCCTGGAGTGGAGTGGGACTCGCCCTGCAAATTCTCTCATCATTTTAGAGGGTTTGTTTTTAAAATCATTGGAGGACTGAAATAGTTCCACTTAGTTGGAAGAGAAGAACCTTTTACGCACCTCAGGCATTTTCTTTTCAAAAGCCGCTTTTTTCAAAGCGTGACTTGGCTCTTATACTGGTGAGTCTTTTTTTTTTTTTTATATTTTATTTTATAGACTCCTACCTGTGTTGGTCAGAGTTTGCAGAGGACCGAGGGGCAGAAGGCAGGTGCGGGAGCTGCCCTTTGCATTTGGCAGTGCACTGGGGGCTGGCTGCAGCCTCAAGCCCCCTACCGAATTTGCCCCTCTCGTTTCAAAGACCAGGCTGGCCACTGGCTCCGTGCGAGTGCTGGGAGAAAGTGGTAGAAAATTATTTTATAGAAGCTAGTTATTGCAGGGCTGGTGGCCAGCAGCCTCTGACTGAAGCCTCTCTTTTGGAGCATGTGAAGATTTATGGATAGCTCCAGCAAGTGCTGAAACATGTTGATGAGCAGCAGCCCAGCTGACTTCACTGAACATGCAAGCATCTGAGTTTAACATCTTTTTTAGCAACTGGAATGTATTCCTGGGGGAGCCTGAAGTGGTCAAAATGTTACGGGTTTTTTTTAAGCTTCCTAAAGTACCATATACTGAAATGGATATATGAAATTAGAGCATTCACCTTTTTTTTTTCTCTCATTATTTTTTCAACATATGTTAGAAGGAAGAGACTGTTTAGTTTCCTTTTCTCCATTGTGGCTGAATCCTTCACAGCAAAGAATTGCACTTTCTTTTCTAATTCTCTTCATTTGACATATGCCTTTGATTGATAATTTCCATCCTTTCTTGTTCAATACAGAATTTTCTTTTCAAAAAGCATTTGAATGATATTCTAAAATACAATGGAATTTCCAACTTTATGTAATTAAGTTGTGTGAAGTCAGAAGGAAATTGGATAGGAATAATGAACCTGGCATGTTATTTCCTCTTTTCTTCTGTACAGGTACTTAAAAACCAAAACAAAATCCCAAACAAAATACCCCTGGAAAGGAAGCTGTAGTGTCTGATGCAGCAAGGGATAAAGACTTTAATCTCTAATATAAATGAAGGAGACTTATTTTTTCCTCTATCAACACAAAGAGGTCACTCTGAGACCCTGGCACTGGAGTTGTCTCATGGGGTATATATTTTGAAATTGCAGTGTCATTCCTCTCTTTTTAATAAGCAGAAAATTGTATGAGATCTTTGACAAATTCTCATCACTATCCAGTGACCTACCTAGGGGTGAAAAAGGAGGAAAACCCCATGACAGCAGGACGATGAATTAGTTAAAACATTATACCAGGAAAAAACCAATGTGGAGTCCTGTTTAAAGCATGTCTGAATTGGTAGCATCCACATTTTTTTTTTTAATTGTGTTTAATACCACTGTAATCCATCGAAAGGTATATAATGGTCTGCTCTTCAGTTCTAGGTGTACCCTAGTAGCTATTTTCCTTCTTTGTTAACATAAATATTAGTTATGAGGAAGCAAGTGTGGTTTAAATTTCTCTTCATTCCTGACAAAGTATATAATTAGCTTAAGTTTATCCTTTCCTAAGGGAGAAATACTGCAGTTGGTCTTTTGTTTCCCTTCCTCATTACCCGGCATTTGGCCAGAACAGCATGCTGTGGCCCAACAGCAGTGGGATGTTTTGCACATGTGATATTCTGCATATTCAGAGTTGGCTAGAAAGAATACCAAACTTTTGCCTGAATGTGACTAGAATAATAGGCAGGTGCACTGTAATTATAGGCAGGTGAACTGTTCTAAAACACCCACATTCATATTGTGAATGTGGGCTTTCCATTTCTCCACTATCTCCCCTCAAAAACCCCAACCAACCAACCAAAAAAATCTTTTATTTGTTTTTTAACACAGCAAGCTAGCTGAGGTGTCCTGGGTCAGTACACAAGCATATTCCTTTCCATGCAGCACAGTGACTGACTCTCTATCTTGACGTTGGGTGACTTTTAAGAAACCTGCATGGTTTGGGGTTCATTGCATTTTTTTTCCCTTACCTAGTCCTTTACTCATTCTTCTATCCTGAAAAATGGAGATTATTAAATAGAGTTTCAGTGCTCTGTCGTGTTTGCCTGTGTAAGGTGTAAATTACATCAGGATTGGACTCTGAGTTACTGTTAGATCTTGCTAGGCATGTGATTTGAACACATTTTATGAATGTGAAAACATGCAAAAAAATTTTGAACTTGTAGAAAAAGATGAGCTTCCTGCAATTCAAATAACAGTGGGTACATATTGTATCATATTTGTTCCCAATTTTCTTCAAAGAACTGTTTCTCATTGCTGCTGTTTGTTGTTTTGGTGACATAATGGCATAGTTGGGAGCTGTAATTTGCAGCATTTTCTTCCAGAGCAAGCTATACACAGATGTTTTGGATGTTTAGCTGTACTGTTTCAAGGTAGCTTTGACAGCGAGTTGATGATTCCGTTATCCACTGCGATGCCGGCGGGAGGCTGGGTAGGAGCCTGGGACAGAAACAGAGACAAGAGGGTGGAGTGGCTCAGAAGCATACAAAACCGTGCAGTACTTTGCAGCCTACGCTTATTTTCTCAGGGATACAAAGCTCTACATGTTGCTCTGCTTCACTGAAAAATAATCTATGCAGTAAAAAATGAAGATTAGTTTAAAAGTGATTTGACAAATTAGAATATTGATTTAAAAACAGGGGGAAAATTTGGGGAAAAAAAAAAAGTGTTCATTGTGTTCAGTTCCTCATCAAAAGCATGAAACAAAACAAGCAGTGGCACATCCCCAGGTCTGTAATAGTTATTTTCCTTTTCAGTCCTCTTGAAGAACAAATCAAAAACCCACTCATTTACCTGTTTTCCAGCTTTAGCCCAAGTTGGCTATGCCTTTCAGTAGACTCCAGAGAAATTTAAACATATTCCTAGGCCTTCATTCAGCGGTTTGTTTAATGTACTTTTTCTTTCTTTAATTTAATTTTTTTTCCCTGTTTGATCCAGGACAGGCTTTTCCAGGCTATTCTGATGTTCTCCATCGGTTTTTGTTGTCTTAATATCCTGAAGTATATAGTACTAGGGAAGTGCTGTATCCCAGGGGTACGTGGATTCACTTTCCCAAATGCAACAGTGCCCAGCACCAGGAGAAGCCATGCGTGGGCATGGAAGAAAGCTGCATGCATCTACTCCTGTTCTCTTCCTTCATGCAAACTTAGCTTTCTAGCCAAAACACTTCTGTATGCAGCATCCCTGCCTGCCTTGACCATTACCAGCACATAATCCTGAGAGTATATAGCCACTTGTGGTCCATCAGCCCCAGATGACTGTGGATTTCCTCCTCCCCCTTTATTGCCACATATCCCTGTATCAAATCACTTATTTTAATCCTTAAATAAAGATATTTAATGATTAAGTAAATTTGTATAATTAATTTTCCTTCGTTGAGCATCCTGAGATGCACAAGTGGACTCTAGGTAACACTGGGTAAAGCCACATGTGCAAATTAACTCTTTGGCTGTGTACATTAAAAACATTATCTGATTCTGTAAACACAGGACACTGAGGTCTGGTGTCGTAAATGAAATGAACTAAAGCAAAGTGAAACTCCAGTTTCCACCAGAGAGTTGAGGCATCTTCTTCTGTAGCTTTATCCAGTTTGGAACATGACTTTATTTATTTTTAGCTGAATTCAGCCCTGAGGGTGAATAAGTGGCAGCCAAATTAACATGATGGTCTCTAAAGGCTCTGAATGGATTTCAGGTCCTATTTTGAATGATCTTTGCAGTAGTATTTATCTGGACCACAACAGTCATATCAGTTTTGGTAAGAAAAAAGCGCATACTTTCAGTAGAAAATTTTTTTCAAAAATATGTATTCTGGATTTAAATTACTGGATTGAAATAGTATTTCCTATAAGAACACTAGTTAATATCTGACAAAACTTTGTCAAATAACACAGTAGTTCTTTTACTGGGGAACTGGGGACAAGTGGAACACACTACTCATAGCATCGTACCTTGTAGCTGAATGGCATAGAAAAAGAATTAAATATCATCCCTTCCCTGTGCACCCATCCTGAGCAGGGCAGGGAGCAAAGGTGGTTCTTGGAAACTCTTGCTCTGGGCTTGTCTTTGGCCCATGTGTTGGCTGAAGATCTGGTGTTTAATTCTGTTTTACCAGTTGGTTGTCAGTATTAGGCCAACAGCAACCCTGACTTCAGTCTGCAGAGTTGAGTACAGGCTGTTCTGAATCTGCCGTTTTCAGAAGTTCATTGCAATTAAACTCCCAAATGTTTAATGAGATGTAGATAGATAATATTGTCTGGTATTTCAGATAATAGTCAAGATGATGAAATGCTGCAGGAGGAATTAGGGGTAAGAACAGCTTATTCTTGTTGAGGACAGAGTAGTTGGGGAGGGGATGCGGCTGCTTCCCAGTGGGATAGGCACCAGTCCTCCTTTCTTCCCCTGGCACTGCCTGGCATTGGTGTGTGACTTGGGTCAAATGCCTGGGAAAATGTGGCACATAAAAGCTAACTGCAAAAATGACATAACAGTGATTCTTTGCCTCCTGGGGATTTGTGAGGATAAATCTGCTAAAGATGATGAGGTGCTTATGGATACTACATTAACGGGACCAAATAAAGCTCTTTGGGTAACATGCCGGGAGTGGAGGGTGGAAGGTGACTTTTTTAGGTAGCTGAAATTTATATGTAGGAAGTTTGTACCCGCACAATGAGGTCAAAATCACTGTCCACCTCACCTGCCTAAATTGTTCCTGCATAAGGCAAGTGAAGCAGAAGAAAACAGCTTCTTCAGCTCTACCCTGTTCCTCTGTCTCAGGGTAAAATAAAGCACTAAAGTATGTTGACTGCCTCGTTCAGCCACTCATTCCGCCACCAGCCATCTCGCTAGTGCAGAGGAGCCAATCTTTCTCCATGAGAAATCTGAGTGTTAATAATTTCTGGCAAGTGTTGTGCTGAAGCAGACAATTTGTAACGCCAGCCAGGCGTGTTGAGGAGTTACACTGGACAGTGCAAGGAAAACACTTCATTCATGTTTGAATTCCTCGCCTCTTCACAGCCTCCCGGGGCAGCGGTGCAAGCCAGGGCAGATCCATTTCACATGGGTGTTTTCCCCTGGAAATGCCTCCAGCGATGGCTTGGTACGTAGTGACAGCTGCTTGATTCTGTGAGAACACCCCCTGGGTTATAGGTTTTTTCTTTTTTCCTTTTTTAAAATGAAGAAAAGTGGTAAAGGTAATTATCAGCCTTAATCGTACCTTATGGTGGGCTGTCTGGTCCCCTACTATCACTAGGTCAATGTGAAGTATAGGCTAGGCGTATTCAACTGGGTATATTCAACATGTTTGTTTACTAAATGTAAGCGTAGTTAGTTATATTTTTGATTAGTTATATTTGAAATGAGACCTTCCCCCCTCACTTCCAATATTTCTAACTGTCATTTTTCTCCACAACATTTTTAAGCTGTTTTGCAGATGGATGTTAGCAATTGGGATGATCAGGCTAAAAAGTGAGTCATAGTAAAAGAAAAATGTTGACTGTGTTTTCAGTACTGTTTTATTTAAAAATCACTGGGGAAAGGAAAAGCAAGGTTGGCTAAAAATTCCAGCATTTTCTTGTGATATTTTTCAGTTTAGAAAAAAAAAGGGTGTTTTATAACTAAGTCTCACTTCAAATTACTGCTGGCTCTCCAGCTGGGTTTCTCTGGTATGGTTGCCTGTACCACATTAGGATCTTTCTTCCCTGGCAGAGATGAGATGTGTGAGAAATTAGTATCTGTGCCATGGGAATATTATTAAATATATTGCTTGAATTGAGGAAGTCCTTTTCCTGTTCTTTAGGGATGACATCTTAGAGATCTACCTTATTGACTGACCTCTTAAGTCTAAGCTACTCTGAGGTAAGCATGTATGTGTGGGATCTGGGATAAGAAGCTGCTGTATCCCAGTTAATCCACAGTATCTGCCCATGGGTAAATACAAGGTAATTCAAGGCTGCTTAATTTAGGGTTATGAAAATATTTGTAATCATAAATATATTTTTAATGCCAGTATTGTTTTTCAAGGCCAACTAGTTCCAAGGGTTTATGGAACTGTTTTAGATCTCCGTTGCGTTGCACAAGTAGGATATAAACACCCAGTGAAGTCTCTTTTAGTCTTTATGTTCCCAATGCAAGGGATATTTTTGTAATAGATATTACTGAAAATTGTTGAAAGTAGTAGAAAAATTCTATTTTTAAAATATAATGTATTCCATGCAAGAAGAGATCAACACACTGCTGTTCAATGCTGTGTAAATATTTGTGTATGAATAGAATAGTTCTTTTAAACAGCTCTGAGGAGAGTAGATTTTCTTTGTGCAAAGATCGTACATATAATAGTTTTCACCTACCATTTTAGCAATACATTCACGTCGTAATTTTATTTGCACGGCACTGTATGTGTACAAGACGACAATGTCAGGAAGCAGTCAGCATTTCTCATTACATGAAAATAACAATTTAAACACTCAAAGGTATTTTGCTAGTGACACTTCTCCTGTCTTCTTTCTCTTTCTAATGCATTGGTGATTGATATTATTGTCCAGTTTGCAGAAAGACAGTGTCTAGCAATTCAAGCTTCACTAAGAGGTTTCTAATAAAGTTAGAAAAGCTGTAAAATGAGATCAAGTTTCACTAAGAAAATTAATATTCTTTCACAGCTAAATTCATTTTTTTAACTAATGAGATGTCTAAATGCACAGTACTCTAAAATAGATGCCCTTCAGAAATCTAGAATGAAATAGCATTTGTGTTTAATATGATACTTAATTTTTATTTCCCTTTTTTTATTTAGAACAAAAGTGAAAGTGACACATTGCTGTAATATTTCCAGATTACTGCATTATTCTTATGAGGTGGTAGGGTACTTCATATTTCCCCTGGCAGTTCTGAATAACAATTGTTAATGACTTAAATAAGAAATTTTTCCTTAAAGGCTGTAGAAGTAAATCTGTGTGTCAGAGGCACTTTTTGAGAGCATCATCCAGCTTTCGGCACAAAGTTTCCCTGTGCCCAAGCAGGATAATACAAATGATTGATGCCTGGGCTGAGTTGTTCAGCTTCTTTAATTCTCCTCCTCCCTATAATTTCCTTTTGCTCTCACCTTGTGTCATATAAGGTGGTAGCGAAACAGCTGTCCTAGAATCTAATATGAGATATGTTGCCAGCATATGGTGGTAGTCTTAACTGGGGTATGATTTGAATACCAACAGCTTTTCCTGCTGCGGCCACCGAATACAGGTGGTAGGCATGACTGCCAGGCAAACACCGAGCGCTGCTTGAGAGAGGCAGAGCGGAGTGTATCCCAAATGCAAAAACCCAGTTGCTGGGATGTTTCTCCTACTCTAAACCAAGCTGATTTTTTTTTTTTAATTGGTATTAAAGAACAACTGTTAATACTGAAAATCAGGTCTGTCATATAAGCTTTGAAACAATTCACATCCTGAAAATAAAGTGTGAGGCTAAGCTGATTGGTAGATCAAAGCCCAGTAGTGTCTGGGCATGAGAGCTGCTGACTTTGGTGAGCTGCTGTGAAGCTGACCGGCAGAGCCGGCAGGACACACATAGAGACATGCAGCTCTTGTCAGCTGGTTGCAAATGAAGTGGGTTATTGTTTAGTTAGCAGTCCCAGAACACTGCTGCAGTATTTCTTCTCAAATCCTGGTGCCCAGCATAATAATACATCTTTTTGAGGTATGGAAACAATTTACATGAATATCCAAATAAACTGACTCTTTGGAGAACATTTAAATGAGCAAAATAAAGGAGAGTATCTGAATTGAGACATGACTGAAAGTTAGTAAGGAATGGACAAAGGGTCACTGAGGAGCTTAAGGATGAGACATGTGAAGATTTTAATAGAGCCCTAAATTCATTTTTTCATTTTGCTATTAATCAAAGACCCCACTTTCTGACCAGTTATGAGCTTGTTTTTAGTTAACTGGAGCCAGATATCATTTTGCACACTCAGCAAATCACCGGTCTCTGAGGGGCAGGAGCACATACATGTGGTTGATTCTTCTCACGCAGCTTGAGCAGAGCAAACAGCTCCAGTACTGCTCTTTGGGGACTTTGAAATGAAAGTTGCTTTGTTTCCTTACAAGACTTAAATGTTGCCTTCATATACACATGCATGGCTTCTTGCTGAAGTTCCCACTCCTGCGGTTCCTGGCTAGTAGAAATCTATACGGATTCGTTATCTGCAGTAGGGTGACATAATTAACGTGAGCTCAGGTATAGCCCTTAAAGGATTCTTAAAATTTCAAGCTAATTTGAATAGAAATTTTGAGCCGATGACCGACAAAATTCAAATCCTGCTTTAGGAACAGCAGAGTGGCTATTTTTGTTAATTTTATTCCCATATTCCTGTAATCTAGTTGTGCATGAGTAAGCATATCAGATTGAATCCCACAGTGTTGATTGTTTCTGGAAAGGGATGCTGTAAGTTGGCTGAGGGAAAATACTGAATTATTAAGTAGTTCTCTAGATACATTGCATCTCAGAATAAAATAAATAGAATGGCAGAGACAATTGTTACACTGAGGCAAAAACCTGAGAATTGCAGATGGGATAGAAATTATTTTTATACAGAAGAACAGTATGAGTCTATCAGAAGCCTCTGTTTGATAAAACCCTTGCTGAAGTCACCAGAATTGGTTTTCCTTTGTATGGGAATGCTTTGTTATCTTGCACTGACTTTTTTTCACCAGAAATAACCTAAATTTTATCTCAAGCATGATGTTCATAAAATCTTTCTAGATTATAAAGGCAAGCCCATGAAAGACACTTATATTTTGGTTTATTATTTCAAAGATGGGGCTAAATAATCTTCTATAAAAGGCGTGTGTAATAGGCTATGGATGATATTGGGGATGGAGGGTTTTGACCTGTCTGTGTAATAAGATAGCTAGCTCTAATCAACTAAATCAAGCTTGTAATTGGCCATTAAGACTCTGGATGTCTTTTAGTGCCTACTGGAATTGCCATTTTGTTGGTCATATTTTCTGTGGTGCCTCAGGAACATTGCTGGTTTGCTCGCATTAATGCACAATTTCCATTCTACCTGTCCTTTAACCTTATTTAGAAACATCAAATTTTTAACGAGAGTGCCTGGCAAGATGATGTGGTGTTTGGAACTGCTCCTAGTTCTACTGGAAATCCCGGCTGCCTGGCAAAGACGTTGTTGTAAAAACAGCCAAGAGATTAAGCAGAATTAATTTACTTGCAAGATTTGAGGTGAAGAAGAAATTTTTCTCCAGATCAGAGTCAAGAATTGTTTTTAGGTTTTTTTTTTGTTTTACTTTTCTGCATAGGACCTGCTGCTTTTCTGGGGTCATCTGGGTATTTTCATCCAACTTCTTCCTTGTGCTGAAGTCTGTTGTTTTCTTCATGGAACCCTTTCTGGTTCAGGCCCGGGTTCTTGGTACTAATTTGCAATTCTCCATTGAGAGTGTCGTGTAGCTTGGAAACAGGGGATACGTAGTGGCTGTTCTGGGATGGTGTGACTGAACGTTGCTGCTTTGCAGGGGCCAGACTCAGCCTGCTGCAGTTTTGTGTTCCTTCCATTACCCCTAAACGTGGAAGTCACAGCTGACAGCTACATTATTTTAAAAGCATGAGTCTCTCCTATCTCCTTGCCATGAAATGTTGCTATTCAGGGTGTTTTATGTGTTGGTGTAATTACATCAAAGAGTTTAAATTTGATGGTAATCATCATATACATTTAATAAAAACAGTTGTATACTAAGTGTCAACTGAATATTAAAATCATATTATTAAATATGGATCTGCGTGTGGCTGCTAACTCTGCTTTTTATCAATTCATATATACATGATACATCACTCAATTGTATTAAATTTAAGTTAATTTAACAATTAATCTTCACTTAGTTAAAACTGCAATTTAGGCAACCTCCTGTTTAGTGATTGCTGTACACTCTTTGAAGCAGTCAAGCCAAATGTTTGTGATTTATGTATTTATTTATTTTGTTTTTACTGCTTTTTGAGAGGGTATGCTTAAGGGAAGCACCTGATAAGGTAAAAGCTGGAAAAATCATTTAAAGTGTGTGTAGCTAAAATATTGCCCTGACCAGCTGATCTGGCTTTCAAGGCATTGTGCTGTGTTACAAATTCATAAGTATCTTTAGTTTCACTGTTTGAAACTTATTTTGTGGAGACTGTGTGGCAAACAAGCCCATTCATAGTGCTTAGAGAGTAAGTGCAGAGCTGCAGAGGTGAGGAAAGCTTTATTAATCCCACCTCTGGTCCTTCAGCCTAACTGATTTTTGACACAGCTACTGGGAAACCACTGTTTTTTTCTCAATTGAATGTTCCTTTTCCTGAAGCGCTACAGAGAGCACTGAAAGTGCAAGCTGCTTTTTTTTTTGTAAGAAACTAAGGTTGAAACTCTACGGGAGGAATTTAGTGAACATTAAAGAAACAGTCATTTAAATTATGGAGAAATGCAATAAATCACTGTGCTTGGTACTCATTCTGAACTTCATCTCATTTCAAGTCTTTTTTCCATGTTGACAGAATGAAAATATTAATTTGGTTTTCAACAAGTCTATTTCAGCTGCACTTCATGTTTCTGCCAGAAATTTTTATAGATTTTGTCACTTTAAAAAATGTATTACTAAGGGCAGGGTTCAGAAATTAGTATCTGCTGCTATTCATTTTGAGTTATCCCATTCAGGTGCAGTACAGCTCAGGCAAGCAAATCTGCTCTGGATGCAGCACTACACCTGCAAGGCAATCATGGAGCCGGGCTGGCAAAGGAGAGCGGCTTGAGACCCAGAGAGTAGCAAAATTAACTCCATTAGAGTTAAAATAAAATTAAATAGGGTAAAATTCTATGATTCTATGAGGACAGGCTGAGAGAGTCGGGGGTGTTCAGCCTGGAGAAGAGAAGGCTGCGGGGAGACCTCATTGCAGCCTTTCAGTACTTAAAGGGGGACTGTAGGAAGGATGGGGGCAATCTCTTTAGCAAGGCCTGTTGTGACAGGACAAGGGGTCATGGTTTTAAACTAAAGGAGGGGAGATTCAGACTAGATATAAGCAAGAAATTTTTTACAATGAGGGTGGTGGAACACTGGAATAGGTTGCCCAGAGAGGTGGTAGATGCCCCATCCCTAGAAACATCCAAGGGCAGGTTGGACAGGGCTCTGAGCAACCTGATCTAGTTGGGGATGTCCCTGCTCACTGCAGGGGGGTTGGACTAGATGTCCTCTAAAGGTCCCTTCCAACCTGAACCATTCTATTCTATGATTCTAGGAAAATATTTCCAGGTCTTAATCTCAAAAAATAAAAGTACATGCCAAAGTCATACTGCATTGTGATAATGTCTGGATGATCTTAGGAAAGGAAGCAGGATTATCCTTCTCAAAGACCTTGCTCAAGCAGTTCCTCAGGTGATACACTGGGTATATATGTCCTTGTAACCTGTACAGTAACTACATTTCCAGCACAGTCAAAAAATGTAACAAAGGAGCCTCTTTGGTACGGTGTTGCTGTGCAGAGCATGGGCAACCCTTTGGTCATGTACAGCCATGAGTAGTCTCTTGCTTTGTAGAAACTGGACATCACTTCAGCTGGTGCCACTTCTTCTAGTCTTCTCAATAGTTAAATTATTCCTTAAACATTTATTGTGCTGTAAATTGTTATAGAAGTCAGGTTCCTCTCCATGGCAGACAAATGCAATGTCTCCACAAAGGAAATGCACCTGCAGCATGGTACAGAAAAGATTGCAGTGTGATGGTTGGTTAATTGTCTTCAAGTTCTAGGCTTGCTCATGCTATTTTAATGGCCTGCAAGGCTTTTTATTCCAGCATATATGGAAAATGAAATATTGCTAGTTGCATGTGACATAACAGTTGGTGATCTTGCACAGTCTGTGGAAATGGGGGGGAATAGATGAGATGTAGAACAATGAAACTATTTTTAGCTTAGTAAGATACACTTGCTGTAAAGATTTCAATCACCACCAGGCTGCTCTGCTTTGGAGGATCATGCGTGGCCTGGGTGCACACCCAGGGTCTGAAATGCAGACTTGGTTTCTGCATCCCTGACGCTAATTCCACAGGTAATGAGACCTTATTAATTAGGCCTGTTCCACAGGAGCACTTACTCTCCACTTATGTCATGAGTTTTCTGTAAGTGAAAGTGTAGTACAATAATTGTGATGCATGATGGGCGTGTTTAGATAACCCTCCTGTCATTTTAGGGAGTGAAGTACTTCAAAGACAAACTTATCCAAAGGTGTCCCTTAAACTTTTCTTTTGTATTACCCTCTGAATTACTCTCCTATCTCCTTCCTTTGATATGTTAATTCAGTCATTTTTTGCTATCAGGGCTCATTGCTCCTGCTTTTTTCTTCTTTTTTTTTTTTTTTTTAAATGTAATTTAATTTTGTGGGGAGTTAATGCTTATCAGTCTTGTTTTACTACTTGAGAATTTCTGTGACCATTTTCCTTCTTTGAAATGAAAGTCTATGTACTTCCCTGACTGACTTCTTTTGTGTTTACTAGTACATTATGTTACTATTTTTTTAACAGTTCTTCCTTATTGTTCTTTACTCTTCTAAAAACAACTGTACTGATTTTACTTGGTTTTAGTTAGGGCTACTTGGATCTTATAATGCTTTAGCATAATTAAGAAACATATATATCAGAGCTCCTCACCAGAAGGTTTTATCAGGCTCTCTTCTAGGCACATACCTGTTACCTTTGAAACTTTAACCAAGATTAAAATTTACCCCCAGTTCATGAAAAATTTATTCCTGAGGGAAGCAAATACTTGTTGGAATTGAAGCATGGTCACAAATTAAGCCTCTGGCATTAGGTGCTTCTGTCTCTTGGCCAAAAGCATCACCTGTCAGATTTCACCAAAACTTGTATAACATATGAGATCTGACTTGTTTTTCATCAGCTATACAGCAAATGATGATGAATTCATTTACAACTCATTGTTTAAGCCTTTGAGCAACAGCTTTAAATACCTATCTACCGTTGTCTCAAAAATTAGGTGTCCAGCTGTGCCACCCGCATGCAGACTGGATGATGCTGATTCTGCAGGGCTAGGGTTGCCTCATACTGAATTGTAAAAATCTAATTCTTTATCCCTTTCTTACTCAGCATAAAGATGATGAAACAGTTTTGTCATTTTTGCTTCAGATTTAGCACAAGTCAAATGGTTTAGCAGGGGCTTAATTATATTTACTGTAGAGTTCAGCCAGCTCTTTCAGTTTTTTGTTTTTTTTTTCCCCTCACGGTACTGCAGAAACATGTTGGCAGTACAGCTGAAAATATCACTGCTCATTTCCTTCCCAGCAGCCGGTGGTGCCCTTATAACTGTGATAGTGCTGATGCACTAATATAGCAGAGCTTCAGCGACCAAAGAAAAGGGGAGGAGGGAAAGCCCAGATTTAGAAGTTCATTGACATGCAGCCCTTCATGTCACTGCAATGATCTCAGTCAGATGCCGCTATTAGGAGACTCAGAGGGTTTGTGTAGTCACAGTGGTGACTGAAGTGTAACATAAAAGTAGCGGGTTTTAAATCAGCCTTAGTGGATATCGGTACCGGTCTATCTGTCAGCATGGAGTCACCTCCCTTGGTTCTCTGCAGGCCTGCTTTCATGGTATCAGAGGGTTTGCCTTCCTCTCTATAATACTGATGTATTTAACAATATTTTTCAGCTTGTTAAAAGTGTACTGTGTCTTTGCCTCTGGGCACTTGAATAGCAATTAACAGTATCAGTATGTAATGAGGTACTCTATATAGGTTGAAAGAGAAAGTCCTTTTCCTCTTGTGTGTCTAGCAAACATCAAATGAAATTCAGTCCTCTTGGGTTACTGTTTTTTTTTCCCATCCTTGTGCTTTGTGTTGGTGTGAGTGAATCTTGGTGTCTGGGGATTATCACTCACACTGATGGAATTGGGTGTCTGTGGTCCGTCAGTGCTGAAATTCTCCACTGAATTTCTCTTTGTATCCTGGCTCCCCATTGGAAGCCAAAGTTGGAGAAGTCCTGAACTTTGGGGATATCTCGACCTTGCTGAACCACATCTTTTTGGTGGGCTGGAGCTAGATCCAAGAGTTGGCTGTACTCAAAGGGATGGGAAGTTTGCATCTGGAGATGGATTTCAAGTCTTACCTCTGCTTGATTTTCCCTGGCTCCTCCATGAGCTACCCTATGCTACTGTGCAGTTGCTCTGACAGGCAAGACAGAGATTTTGTAATTAGGAGCCTTCCATCATATGGTGTCCCTGCTGCGTTTCATCGCCAGCTGTCTTCCCGGGGCTGAAGAAGCTTTGCTTTTACCATGCTTCACACAGCATTAAACTGTGTAGAAAAGGTTAAATATTGTAGGCCAGATGCTGCTTTCCCTTTGCCTTTTACCAGCCTAGAGAGTAATTTCACTCCTGGGATGGCACTTTGCTCATGTTAACTGGTGCATGACTGCAAGAGGCTCCTGTTCCTCTTCCGTCCTCCTAGTCCTCTGGCACAGCGAGAACTGTTTGCAGAGGATTCTTTCCACAGCAGGCTGATTGTGTGGGACCACCTTTTCTTTTCCATTTTGGGGTTGTTTTCGTGGTTTTCCTTCCAGCTACAGGCAGAACATGTAGTGTGGTTTGTTTTTTGGGTTTGGGTTTTTTTTTTTGTTTTTTGTTTGTTTGTTTAAAAGGAATCCTTGAAACAGGAATGACAGAGATCTTTTATGACTAACATGTTCTTTGACTGAAGCTAACCTCTCTAGATATTTATCTAATAAAACTGAAGTTTTCTGCAGTATCCACAAACCAAGAGGCATTCTTTGAAGATGAACTCCTCCTACCCGCTTTCCTTCTCCATTTCTATTTGGAGATGCTCCTTACCCTGCTTTTATCCTGCGAGGGAGGAATTTTCTGAGTCTGAAATGAAGAAGCAGCCCCTGAGGGGACTTTAATACAGAGAGTTTACAACTCAGACAATAATTTGGGTCAATTTAAATGGCATGTGGGTGTGGGTTTAAATAAATAGCTTTAACCTTTAGCTTACTGATGGAACTGAAAATAGATACAGGGTTGGGCACATTGGAAGAAATGTGTACCATTGCTGCCAGCATTACTTTGAATAAATAGATCACTCTTCAGGGCTGTCAAGCCAGCACCTTTTCCAGTAAGAAGAAATAAGATTTTTTTTTTCTTTTTTTTAACCAGCAGCTGAACTAAAAGAAGCTCTTACCTTTTTGCTGATGGCTTCACATTTACAAGCCTGTACTTTGCAATATGCTTCTATCAACTAGAATTTAATAATATTCATAGATCTTCATGGTTACGTAATTGCCCAGCTACACCTGTATGTAGACTTTGCCTAACCAGTTATATCCTAAAGGAAGAATTAAAGCATGTGTTGATCATTATTGGATGTTATTACCTTGTTTCAGCCAGGAACTCTGTGAACTGGTTTTTTTTTTTCCATTATTTGTGGCTCAGGAACTAGAGAAAAGCTCATTACATTATTTGCTTAGTTTACAGGCCAAAAAGTGGTGGATGTGCTCTAGTAAGAGTCCTCTCTAGTCTGAGCTCTATCACTCTTGTTGCCCAGATACTAGATGTGGAGTAAGGACGAGCTCCTGTAGGAGGAGGAGTAGAAAGTAACAAAGTACCAGCAGAACTCTTATGCTAGCATACCGACATGGATCTAGAGAAGAAATATGAAGTTCATCATTATTTTAAGCTCCTAACAATGTGAAAATCTCGTCCAGAGTATTGTAATGAGAAGTACATGTGTCAGCAATTCAAAATAGTCCACAAAGAGTTGATTTAAAGTCAAAATTTGCAATTAGCTGGTGCGAGGGGAAGAGAAAGCTTTTCCTTTCCTGAAAGCAGTGAAAAATCTGTTTAAAAATCAAACAGAACAAAAGAACCACAAAACAGATGTAATGAAAACATTTTGTTAAGGTTTTGAAGTGTAGCTGAACCCAAACTTGGAGATTCCTGGTTGAGCTGTGTTTTCCCCTGCCTTGCAGCTCCAGGCCCCAGTCACCCAGCTGACGGACAGGGAGTCTGTGTCATACCAGAGACAGCCTGGAAATCACAGCTCTTTAGTTGCTATACCAGCGCTGCTGGGCAATGCCTCCATGGCACTGAGAAGGAGAGCAGTGAGGACTGCAGCACAACATGGGTCTTCAGGCTTGCTGCTTTGGAAAAGGGCAGTTGTGACCTGCATGCCCCAAAAAGGCTCTAAATCCTGGGACTTCTTGTCTTTTTTGCCAGGCCACTTGGTGAGAGCACTCAGAGCTGCAGAAAACAGCCTGATGAGTAGCTTGGTGACAGTGAACTTCTTGAGGAAAGAAAAAGCCAGTGTTGGGTGTCAAAGGCTTGAGGAAACATGGTTTCTGGTTTATCTTCTCCTCCCTGTACCAAGTGCTGGTCAGGCTGAAGGAAGGAAGGAAGCTGCAGGTTTGGCCTGGTTTGATATTTTGGTATGAAATAGCAGTGCTGTAAATGTTTGTTGCATCCTACAGCACTAAACTCAAGCAGATGAGTGTCCTCACTCTTCAAAGCTGGAGCTACACTTTCTTTGCAAAGGCCAATAGTATTAAGCAGCAGCGTATGTTGCTCACCCTTAGTAATGATGAAGCTCAGCAGCACAGTAATTGCCTAGACAAATAAGATGCTGGTAAAGTTAACTACCAACTTAAGATCTTGTAAAGACAGTGAGATGTCTTGGAGGAGTATAAAGCTATTTTCAGCTGCTGATTTGCTCCTGAAGCATAAATGTAGGCATGATAAAATATGCAGATAATATTTCATAGTAACTATCTTCTGATAGATAATAATGGCAAAGAAAAATAGTGTCATAAGTTTTGCGTGGGCTACAGTTTTAGAACCATTTCCTTCTGCAGGTTGTTACAACTGGCTATACCTGCTGAGTAGCAGATACGTAGTTACACAGCATGTTAAGGACAAATAAATGCATTTTCACCTTTTATACTTGCATACATCATTACCCCATTACAAACGGGTTGCAGCCTTGTGTTCTGTAAAACATATGACAGTCTTGACCCTCCGTAACTGCATCATACCATGACAATATGAAGCTCTGTGGGAAGATATTTTGGCATACATTTCCATAATGAAATACCTTAAATTTGCTTATGCAAAACAGTTGGAAGTGATTCACTAACGTGTGAGCAAATTTTGCAAGGAACCACTTACAAGAGCAGCAGATTGGTCATGAGCTTGTGATTTCATATTTTGTGGGTGTGGAAGGAGCTGTTGAGTTGCCGAGGCTGGGGGAGAAATTGCAACAAGGTGCCGCCAAGGACAAAAGCTCAAGAGCTGAAGTCCAAAGGGTTGGACCTCATTTCACAGCAGTGAGACCATTCAGCGTACAATGGTAAGGGCTGAAAGGGAGATGCTTGAGAGAGGTAGAGAAATTCTTCCTTTTCAGGTTATCTGCTAAGTCTCTGGTCAATCAAGATGAGGAAGAAAACAGCACAGGTGGTTTAGTTGTTCTATAGCTGTTCACAAGGGTTTCGCAAACCTTTCCCTGAAGCATCTGCTTTTGGTACTGTCTCATTCAGGTTTCTGATCTAAACAGAGCGCTTGTCTGATCTGCTATGGCAGATTCCAAATTCTAAATATCATATAGCATAATCTGTAAGGACACAGCGATATCCCCTGCAAGGTGTTTATCTTCCATGCCCTGGGCATTTTTGTGACTTTATGTTCATCCCTTGGAGGCTTCTAGAGTGCTTATCAGTGGAGGATTCAGGGTTCAATACAACTAACAAATGCTGGCCACAGCGAGCGCTGAAGGCCGGTCGGTGTGTTATCTTCATCTGCAATTCTGTATTAGAAGTGGTTATGGTCAGTGTTCTCTTTCCTTGGTAACAGCAATATTAAACATGTTCCTACATCCGTGTGCATGCATAGCTGTGTATACATGCAAGGAGCAGTCTGCCATCGGTGTTTATATGTATGAACTCATGTGTGTGCCTGTGTATGGACAGATGGAGGGCAGTTTGATATACAACATGGGCAGGTGTAGATTTTCAGTTATCTGTGGAGAATGTAAGTGCATGTGTCTGTATGCGTAGCTGTAATGAGTTAGCACAAATACCAGAAAGATGAATAATGCACTTGGGAGAAGTGATGCACCCTGCAGCTTCAATGCTAAACTGCTTGGTGTGCAGAAATCGGCAGCCGACTTGCCCTCCGACACTGAGCACTCGGGTTCGAATGGGAAGGGTGCGTATGGGGCGGGGAGATGCTGGTTATTCATGTAACAATTTGTATTAAGTAGGCACTTTCTTGTTTGTTCCTTTTGATCCTTTTAGACACCCTAATTATGGATACAGTCTTAACAAGGATGATAAAGGTTCTCAGGGGTTATAAACTAGGACGAGAGGTTAAGAAAATTATGTTTATATTCATTAGAATAGAAGAGATTAAGAGGGGTCATGACCAAGGTGTACAAAATCCAAAAGGTATTGAAGATGCCACTAGAATATTCAAGAGAGAAACTGTGAAACCAACGTAAGTGGAGGGCAGGTGGCATTTTGATTGGAATTAGTTGTGGGACGTTTTTACAAGTGTATTGCTCTCAGTGAGGATAATAACTTAATGTTGATCAGTGGTCTATAGGAAGACAGCTTAGGACACAGATATGTTGATGGCCAGAACTATAGGGTATGTCACATAGCTTCTTTTTGAAGTGTCTGAGCTGGCTGGGTTTGGGCAGAGGGTAATGACTTAAAAACGGGATTGAGCTTTTGTGCTTGTTTGGAACTTAAGCTGGGATGCAAAATGTTGGGAGGGGGAAATCCCCACACTTCCATATTGAAGATGCCTTTATGCAAACTTGTTAATTAAAGCAGTGCTACAGAGCTCAGGTATTTGGGGGCTCTACTGCACAAGGACTAGATAATTTGGGGGGAGCAGCAAAGCAAAGAAACAAGATCTCTGATTAGTTCTTTCCCCTGTGTGTCCCCGTTTCCCACTGCTGGGACAGTGCCAGCCTCTCTATGAGCTCTTCCAGGTAAGAGTCCCATCTCTGTGTCTTTCATCTGTAGCCCTTTATAGGGATGAATTCAAGATTCTCAATGCCTCTTGGGTACCGTCTTTTGTACAGTGTGTATGACTACCTCCAGTGTGGGACAGGGGTAGATTGGCCACTGAAGTCCAAGGATTATCTAGAAGATATTTAATCCTGCCAGTTTGTGACCCATTTCTTTAATACCTTGCTTGGAGAATGAAAAAAATGGAGCACGTTCAAACCTTTTACTCAGTCACACTGCAGTAATGTCTGTATATATTTTTTTCATGTCTGCATACAGTCCACTTCTCAAATTTTTTTATTAAGCGATCTCTATGTGTTTCCCCAGAATTCTGTTCAAGATTTAAAGCCAAAGCTTTGCCAATCAATGCAACTTATGGCATTTCAATCAGTTTAATTGAACATGAAATAATTTGTTAGTTCTTGGCCCTGTGAAGTGACTACAGTCCAAGAAGAGAAAGCAGTTATTTTTAGAGTATTTTTGTTCAATTTGAAAATCTTTTGTGAGGAAGATTGCAGTGATGATTTGAGAAAATGCATGTAACTAAGAAAGCTGGCAAGCTCCTACCAAACTAATACTGGTTCTTGAAATTCAGCCTAGAGTTAGCTAAAGCTGCTGTAGCTGAAGAATTTAGTCTTCAGCAATGTGTAGGGGTAGGTTGTTGGCAGTGTGTAGAGGACACAGGAGCTGTGGGTCTAGGAGGCCTCCATCCTATCCTGCAGTCCTTCCCACAGTGAGTAACTGCCTGGAAGTGTGGATATTTGTGGAATCCCTTGTAATCGGTGCATATGGTGAGGAGGGGTAAGGAGTGAAAAACTGAGAGGCTTTTTGTTCAACCCTTTCCCCTGTGCTATTCAATCTAGCTGTGCATCGCTTGGTGGGAAGACAGGTGTTGGCAGAGTAGGGTACATGTTCTGTGCTGGAGCAGTGTGTATGGGAGGCATGTGACTTCTGAGGTCAGTACATCTAAACCTAGTATCGCTCTTACTAAAAAAATGTCATAAGGAACTAGTATGGCTACACCAGGAGCTTTTCACTAATGTGAAATGGTACAAACCTGGCAAGCAAAAGATGCGTGGCTACAGAACACTATGAGTTGTGCAACAACATAGGCTACAATCAGAAGAACCAAGAGGCAAAGTCAGTTACAGCTATAAAGGGTTATGGAATGATTTACAAAAGCACTGTAAGTAAGGAGGCAAAAGTCCACCTGTAAGAAAGGGAAGTAAATAAATGGACTAGACAGAGAAGACAGAAATACCAAATGCCATTATTTTGCACTGCACTTCACTGAAAGGTTAATAACTGTGTCAGATCTATAACAGTGTTCCCTGTAACAAGGGGTTATGAGCAAAGGCAAGAATGAGATAAGGAGTATTTAGATAAGTGTGATATATTTGGCTCAGCATGGCCTTCTAAAATGTACCCACCGAATTATTTACAACGACTCTCAGAAGCTTACGGAGGATAGGGCAGTTGTCAGAAGTCCAGAGGAAGGCAAAACCTGTCATCACAGAGGACGGTACAAGGGAAATAGAGGTTTGTAAATACCCAAAAATATATAGAGCAAATTATTGAACTTGGACATAGCTGTGAGCAGCAAATAATATCTAACATGCTTTATTAAGCCCAAACTAATCTAATTTCCTTTTCTGATTGGGTGACTAATCTAAAAGAGAGGAAAGCAGAAGCATTTTCTCTTTCACCAGGTTTCTGATACTCACTTAAGCACCATGTTCTCATATGCAAGGGAAAGCTGAGCTCAAACTTGTAGCTTTCAAACTTTTTAATTAGTGGATTGGTAGAAGATTTTAGCAGAAGTGCACATTCCCAGGTAGCAAGGAATTCACTGGCCAATAACTACTAATGGCTACACACCTGACTTCAACAAAATCTTCAAGAGCAGTTTATTAATACTTATCTCAAGTGTCCTTGGACATTTTGGGTATGAGAACCACAAAATCACAGAATCACAGAATGGTAGAGGTTGGAAGGGACCTCTGGAGATCATCTCGTCCAACCACCCTGCTTGAGCAGGTACACCTAGGGCAGGGGGCACAGGACCGCGTCCAGGTAGGTTTTGAATGTCTCCAGGGAAGGAGACTCCACCACCTCTCTGGGCAGCCTGTTCCACTGCTCTGTCACCCTCACAGTAAAGAAGTTTTTTCTCACATTTAAGTGGAACTTCCTGTGTTCCAACTTGTGCCCATTGCCCCTTCTCCTGTCATTGGGCACCACAGAAAAGAGTCTGGCCTCATCCTCTTGACACCCATCCTTTAGATATTTATAAGCATTGATAAGATCCCCCCTCAGTCGGCTCTTCTGCAGGCTGAACAAACCCAGGTCTCTTGGCCTTTCCTCATAAGGGAGATGCTCCAGTCCCCTGATCATCTTGGTAGCTCTCCGCTGGACTCTCTCCAGTAGTTCCCCGTCTTTCTTGAACTGGGGGCCCAGAACTGGATGCAGTACTGCAGATGTGGCCTCACTAGGGCAGAGAAGAGGTGGAGGATAACCTCCCTCGACCTGCTGGCCATGCTCCTTTTAATGCACCCCAGGACACCGTTGGCCTTCTTGGCCACGAGGGCACACTGCTGGCTCATGGTCACCTTGCTGTCCTGCAGCACTCCCAGGTCCTTCTCAATGGAGCTGCTTTCCAGCAGGTCAGCCCCCAGCCTGTACTGGTGCATGGGGTTGTTCCTCCCCACGTGCAGGACCCTACACTTGCTTTTTTTTAATTTCATGAGGTTCCCCTGGGCCCAGCTCTCCAGCCTATCCAGGTCTTGCTGAATGGCAGCACAGCCTTCTGGCGTATCAGCCACTCCTCCCAGTGTTGTACCATAAGCAAACTTGCTGAGGGTACACTCTATCCCTACATCCAGGTCATTGATGAATATGTTGAACAGGACTGGACCCAGCACAAACCCCTGGGGAACACCGCTAGTTACAGGCCTCCAACCCGACTCTGCACCGTTGATCACGACCCTCTGAGCTCTGCTGTTCAGCCAGTTCTCAATCCACCTCACTGTTCTCTCATCTAACCCACACTTCCTTAGCTTGTCTGTGAGGATGCTATGGGAGAGAGTGTCAAAAGCCTTGCTGAGGTTGAGGTAAACAACATCCACTGCTCTCCCTTCATTGACCTAGCCAGTCATACCTTCATAGAAGGCTATCAGGTTGGTCAAGCATGATCTTCCCTTGGTGAATCCATGTTGACTACTTCTGATAAACTTCTTTTCCTTTACATGCCTGGACATGACCTGCAGAATGAACTGCTCCATCACCTTTCCGGGTTTGCCTTGATAATTTTCATTAGTTGCTTGGATGACAGACCAGAAAGTACATTTCCCAACTGTGGATGAGCCCCAGCCATTAAAAAAGAAAAGCCAGTTTTGCACATGCAAAATCAAGAATTGCTGTATAGGGACAATGGCTTCAGGAGAGCTCAGGGGATGTCACTGCAGACCCTCAAACTGATGGGCAGCCAACAGAAGTTGCTGTGACTTGGTGTTCAGGAAGGATGTAAGCAACCCTAGAGAGAAGCAACAAAACTAGCACTAGTACTACTAGTATTAGTTTGTGGTTTACTATACTTAGAAAATGCTGCAACTTTACTGAAGGAGGGAGGTAACCTGGGAAGTTGGAGGGAACAATATTGGCACATTTGTGACTATTTCAGAGTAGCTGCTTAAAACAGTGTTATGATCTCTTGTTACCAGACTTAAAGGTGTCCAGACAGGTAGAAAGTTGCCTTGATAACGGAACCAAAATTTCAAAATCTGTATGCAAAAATGCATGACATGGAGGGGTTTATGCACTCATAAATCCAGTTAAAGTCCTGATTGAGGAAAACAGTGAAGCATCTGCTTAACTTTTTCTGTGACAGGTTTTAAGCAGGTGCTAAAAGCTCTTCCCTGAATGAATTGCTTTTCTGAGTCGAGACCAAATCAAACATATGCTTGTGTTAGAAAAAAGAGATATGCAGTAGCATAAATTCTCTGAAGGGGGAGGGGAATATGCATTAAGATATTTTTAAATGTCTGTTTTTATAAATACTTTCTCTTAATGGAAATTGCTGTGTACAGCAGTTTACTCTTCTTCTTTGCTCTCTCTCTACCATCTCTTTCCCTAGTGTATTTACTATGAAAGAGTTTTGCCTTGGGCAATAGCTTGTACTGTAGTGGAGTATCGCATACAGAAAACTTATCTAACATCATACAAAAATGTAATAGGTGGGCGGAGAACGGGAATCTAGAGGTAAGCCTTTAAAAAGTTGTCTTAAAAATAATTTTTTTTAAACATTCCTTGGGCTTTTGCATAAAGATTGCAGAGTAGGCATTCCAGCATCTTATACGAGCACTGGATTTATGCTCTGTAATAAATGTATCTGTAGGATTCTGCGTTGTTGTAATGATAGTGAATGATAGTAAAATTACAAGAATTAATGATGACCCAGCTGGAATAATTTAGCACTGTGATAACTAAACTCTAACCTAATACCCAGTGTATTCACAGAACTATTTACAAAACACATTGAATGCGAGAGTCTTGAGGGAATCTTCTACAGAAAACAAAGTGAAACCCTAATTATAAACAAATGCCATAGCGTGTCATTAAGAGGATTAAGTGGCTTCATATTGATGTCTAAGGTATTTTGGTTGATTGTTGCTAAAAATACCACATGCTTGACAATTATCTTCTATTTGCCACCCTCTCTTCTGTTAGTTGTCTGTCATGCAGTATTATCCTTGTTTACCAGGACTGCTTTGTACCAGGTCTTTATCTGCAAGGTTTGCTGCTTCGTGCCAGACCTCATCTGGATTTTGCAGTCTGATGTGTTGGCACCGGTTGGTGCCAAACTGTTAATACCTTAACAATAGTGATGGAGAGGCCAGGTTCAGCAAACACTGGGCTGAAACCAAAACAGCACAAGACTTCTGGAGAGTGTTAAAATTAGTTTATTCTATGGTAGGTTTGGTTTTTTACTTAGGGTTTTTATTTTTTTTTTAACAAAAGGCTTGGTTTTTAGTTTGAAATAACTTTTCTAAGAAATATATCTTACGTTATAGTTAAGAAATTTTCAAAAAAATACAAATGAGTTTTGTATTGACTTTAACTCATAATAAATTTCTAAATAAATAACATTTCTGAGACTTTGACTTTTGGTCTAATTATATATATATATTTTTTTTTAAGTAACAAATTTTTACATTGTAAGCCCATTGTAGAAGGCCACCAAATTTGTGAGGCATTATTTGCCCTTAGTGAAGCCATGTTGGCTGTCACTAATCACCTCCTTATTTTCCATGTGCCTTAGCATGGTTAGTTTCCAGGATGATCTGCTTCATGATCTTGTGGCACACAGAGGTCAGACTGACTAGCCTGTAGTTCCCCCTGTCTTCCTTTTGTTCCTTTTTAAAAATGGGATTTATGTCTTCCCTTTTCCAGTCAGTGGGAACTTCACCAGACTGCCACAACTTCTCAAATATGATGAATAGAGGCTTAGCAACTTCATCTGCCGGTTCCCTCAGGACCCACGGATGCATCTCATCAGGTCCCACGGACTTGTGCACCTTCAGGTTCCTTAGATAGTCTCGAACCTGATCTTCTCCTACAGTGGGCAGTTCTTCATTCTCCCAATCCCTGCCTTTGCCTTCTGCGGCTTGGGCAGTGTAGCTTGAGCACTTGCCGGTGAAGACTGAGGCAAAAAGGTCATTGAGTACCTCAGCCTTTTCCATATCCTGGGTAACCAGGTCTCCTGTTTCCTTCTAGAGATAGCCCACACTCTCCCTAGTCTTCCTTTTATCACCGACGTACCTGTAGAAGCTTTTCTTGTTGCCCTTGATGTCCCTGGCCAGATTTAATTCTGTCAGGGCTTTAGCTTTCCTAACCTGATCCCTGGCTGCTTGGACAATTTCTCTGTGCTCTTCCCAGGCCACCTGTCCTTTCTCCCACCTTCTGTAGGCTACCTTTTTGTGTTTGAGTTTGTCCAGGAGCTCCTTGTTCATCCATGCAGGCCTCCTGGCATTTTTGCCTGACTTCTTCTTTGCTGGGATGCATCGCTCCTGAGCTTGGAGGAGGTGATCCTTGAATATTAACCAGTTTTTCTGGGCCCCTCTTCCCTCCAGGGCTTTATCTCATGGTACTCTACCAAGCGGATCCCTGAAGAGGCCAAAGTTTGCTCTTCTGAAGTCCAGGGCAGTGAGCTTGCTGTGCACCCTCCTTGGTGCCCTAAGGATCTTGAGCTCCACCATTTCATGGTCACTGCAGCCAAGGCTGTCCTCAAGCTTCACATTCTCCACCAGCCCTCTCCTTGTTGGTGAGAACAGGGTCCAGCATAGCACCTCTCCTCATCGGCTCCTCTGTCACTTGGAGAAGGAAGTTATCATCAACACATTCCAGGAACCTCCCAGATTGATTATGCTCTGCTGTGTTGTCCCTCCAACAGATATTGGGGTGGTTGAAGTTCCCTATAAGGACCAGGGCTCGTGAACGTGAGGCTGCTCCTATCTGTCTATAGAGGGCCTCATCCACTCAGTCTCCCTGGCCGGGTGGCCTGTAGCAGACCCTCACTATAATGTCAACTGTCCCTGACCTCCCTTTAATCCTGACCCATAAGCTCTCATTCGGCTACTCATCTATCCCCAGGCAGAACTCCATGCATTCCAGCTGATCACTGACATAGAGGGCGACACCCCCTCCTCATCTCCCCTGTCTGTCACGCAATACACAGAATCGTATAGGTTGGAAAAGACCTTTAAAATCATCGAGTCCAACCATAAACCTAACACTGCCAGTTCATCACTAAACCATGTCCCTAAACACCACATCCAAACATCTTTTAAGTACCTCCAGGGAAGGCGACTCAACCACTTCCCTGGGCAGCCTGTTCCAATCCGTGACAACCCTTTCAGTGAAGTAATATTTCCTAATAACCAGTCTAAACCTCCCCTGATGCAGCTTGAGTCCATCTCCTCTCATCCTATCACTCATCACTTGGGAGAAGAGACCAACCCCCACCTCGCTACAACCTCCTTTCAGGTAATTGTAGAGAGCAATAAGGTCTCCCCTCATATATATATATAGGACACCCACATGTATAAATATTGAACATACTAGTTACTGTCTCTGTGAGCACTGTCTCGGGGTTGGCTCTTTTATTTAGTTTACATTGTGAACTTTGCAGACCCATTATTAGTAGGCCTCAGTCAAAGAGGCTTTTCACAGAAGCACAAGCAAAAATGAAGATCACAGCAGTCCGTTCTGCCTCACACTGATGGCCGTGCTGCTGCAGCTTTTCAGTAATCCAATCATCCTCTGGGAAAGTCACATATTTAAGGAACATAAGCAGGAAGAGAAGGTATCTGCTTTGTGCCGGAGTTGAAAGACATTGTCAAATGGAATTAGAATTTCCATCCAGAGAGCAATCAAAATTAACCTTTTATCATATGTTAAGGTAACACTCAATTTGTTATGTAAGCGTTAGTGAATTAACTTAATTGTATTATTTTGAGGATGCATGCATAAATAAATATGGAATGTATTAGTTATCTTGCATATGGAAATGAAGTTAAAGTATTAGTGAGGATGGAGACTCCTCACTACTAGGTGCTGTTTCTTAACAGTCCTGCTATTCTGGCTGTGAGCTGGATTATTTTGAGCTACTGTGTTTCCCTTTTTGGATAATTTAACCCAGAGTAGTCCTACATTTAGTGAGCATTTACATGACCAGGCAAGATGAAATCTTCATAAATTATTACAGACCAGTGAAAGTCTATCACACTTCATAAAGGATTTTGGGTACAGAACAGTAAAGAAGCTTGCTCTGAGTCATAACTGGTGTCTTCAGCAAGGAAAAAAAATTTTTTGAAAATACCATATGTAATGGACTATAAAGGAAAGAAATGTACTTGTATATCAGAGTAATCCATTAAACACACACAACCTGCTGAGAGATACAGCAGTATCATTCCTGTATAAATCAGTTCATAAACTCGTTTTTAATTTTTTGGCAGACTTAGGAAGCCAATTAGCTTGGTAATAAATATTCAGCTTTAATGGGCAAGTAAATAATTAACGTTATTGCCTTTGTAAATTTAGCTTTTCAGTTATAAATTAACATAATTAAAAGAGTAATGTTTCAGTACGCATTTTACCAGCCAAATCCAAATCAAGCAATTAAACTGTAGGTTTTCCACATCAAATGAGTTGAGTTTATAATGATACAAACTGTAGGCACAAATCTGTTTTTTTTTTATGGTCAGGTTCATTACAAAAACATGAAGGAAAATATTCTGCAGTAGATGTAATCAAGTATATTATTTGAAGAACCATTAATATATACTTTAACTGCTTTTTGTTGTCCTTCCACAGCGAAATACAAAGGGGAAAGCATACTTCCTATCAATCTCTGGCCCTGGGATAATTGCCTGTGTGTAATTGTAATGGCCACTGTAAAATGATTATTGCTGGATAGTGCTTGTCACATCTCTTTGTTGGATTGATTTCAGATCCGTACTACGCATTGTGTTTTTGCAAAGACAAAAATTGCTCTGTAGTCATTAACTTAAAAAACTCCAGGGTGACTTATACCAGCTGAGAATTTGATCATACATTCTTCCCCCTCTACTTACCGCTTCATATTTTTTTGTGATGTACATGTGCCATTTTCCTATGTAATTCTTCAAGTTTAGTGAGCAGTCAGAGCAGTAATGCTTTTCTTGAGAAGAACAGATGAGTTAGTAGGAATCTGTAACTATTTCTAATCTGAATGCAGGTCAAAGCTGGCAAAATTCAGCCCTTTCAGTAAGTGTTCCAGAAGAGCAGAGCATGTGGCTGTAAATTCAGGTTGGCTCAAGAGTTCAGAAGGTTGCATCAAGATTTCTGAATTTGCTTGTGAAAGACAGTTAAGGGGCATCTGAAACCATATGGCTTCTGAAACTTAGAAGCTTCAGGGACATCAGACTGTACAAACTTGGGCCTTTTTTTTTTTTTTTTTTCTTTTAATTGGGAATTTCACAGAGCATTTGAGTTTCTTTGAATGGTGTCAGTTTGTGACTTTTAAAAACACTACTTTTCATTAGAAATGGAAAGAACCCAGAAGAAGTGACTCTAAAATGCACATATAGCCACTGACACACATGCATGAAAGCTTGAAGGCTGGAAATTTGTCTCTAGGCAGAGAAGTCCTGAAAGGTCCCACTGAAAACCCAGAGCTATAGACATTTCTAGTCTTGCAGCCTTCACAGATAATACTTTATCATGGGCTGAGCAGTCTATTTATAGCTCTTCAAAATGTTTCTAAGAAGAGCATTTTGCAAACTGCCAAAGGTTTGCAGATTTGTAATGAGAAGAGTTTCTTGATACACAGGCTTGCCCACATCCAAACCTGTTCATTGACATTTCTACAAGCTGTGATTTCATAGTCATTTCATGTCCCAGAACCCAGTGGGCAAATTTATCACTGGCAAAAGCCCTCTGAAGTCAGTGAAGTTGCACCAGAGATAAATTCAGGTCAATGAACTTTATTTTAGTGGTGTTCAAAACATTTGCAGTGCTATGCAGATAGATAGCTGTAGGCTTTTTTGCAGTATCCAATTGTTTAAGGGTGAGCAGACTGAAAAAAATTTACCCCTGAGATGAATTTGTGCTAATTGACTTAAATACATGCAGAACTGCCATACAGTTTTGATGATATTATTATTTGGGTTTTTAGAAGGAGTTTCAAAAGAGGCAAAACACACTAAATTCTCATGCATGATTTCTATGGGATCATGTTTCCAAACAGATTTTAACAGAACACAATTACATGCTGGCATGATGAACTGTGGGGGGAAGAGAGGGCATCTAACCACCTGATGGCACAGGCAGTTATCATGTAAGCACTGTTAACTCTATATGTCAATGTGCATCTATAGAAAGATGAAAATTTTTATCAGTGATAAGGCTGATTTCTGTCTCAAATGCTGCCCTGTTATGAATAGTTTTAATCTGTATTTCATTATTATACTTTGGCTACATCTAGATTTGGATGGGGTTCAGGTGCATTGTATGGTTTCTTTGCTGATGGTGGCTGAATGAGCCTTTTCATCTCATGCCAAGCTCTACCTGGAGTTAGTGACATACTTCTGGCTGGGGTCTACTAATCATGGACTTCAAACGGAGTCAGTAGTCTTGAGCTGTGACTGAAGAGAATTCAGCATATTTCATAACAAAGTTATTCTAACTCCCTTACATTTGATAGTCTACTTTTAGCTGCTTTGGTTTCAAGCACAAATCGAAAGATAGCTCTGAGACTACTGAGCACCTAATGAGATTGAAGGCAGTTCAGATACTTGCTGTTCAGGCTGGCTAGACCGTGCAGCCTGCTGGGTGCTGTATTTCTGCTCTGTTCGTTAGGATTTACAGCCCACCAGGAAAGCCAGGCTTCACTGACTGCAGCAGTGTGACACTGCCTTATTTTATGGGTGGATGAGAGTATTTCAGATAGTTTGGTGACTTGTTGGAAAAGTCCATCTAGCCTTCTCTCTCTGAGAGCAGGCAGCAGGAGATGTTTACATGGGTGAACTCAAGATTTTTCTCATGTGGAGTCTGTGGCAGGGATGCCTTCTGCATCAATACTGGATTGCTCATTGCTTTGCACTCGTTATTGATGGTTTTCTCTAGTTCAGTGTGTAAGACTAGATGGCCTGGTCCAGAAAGCATAGACTGGAACAATGTGTGTGCTTGGAAAGGGGAGAAGACATTAAGGGAGTCTTGATTTGCAGTTGGAAATGTGTTGGTGGCTGTACACCAAAAGGCCAAATTCTGGGGCTTGCAAGTGCTCCCGTTTCCTTATGGTCCTTTTTAACTTGCATCAACTTTTTCCAAACTTCTGACACTTCTCCCAGAAAGCTCTGGCATCCGCCTCTAGCCCAGATCTGCTCTGGCTCCTTCCTGGCTCTCCAGTGTACTCATCCAGCCCTTATGTGTCTCAGGCATCTGCAGGCTGCTCAGGCTGCTGCAGGCATCTGTTCACCCGTGCATCCACCTTGATGCTCTGCTAGACCTCTGCATGCCCTCTCCTCTGTTCTCCTGGCTCTGTCCTTTTGTACCAGTGTCTGAAATTAAAGCACTTAAAGGCTCTAGAGTTTTGCCAGGCCAGGCTTTTATGTTGGTTTGCAGCTCAGGCTGAGTTTATTTTTCTTCAAATATGTGATCCACATAGGAAAAGCTACATTTCAGAAGTTAGGCTGGTGTTTTTCAAGTGTCAGTGAATTTGATATACTTTTCAGGCTAATGTATCAGATCTGTGCACCGAATGAGGCTGCCTTTGTGTGTCATTTATGGACTTGGTTGACTTTTACCTTTCCCCTGGGTTGTAACCGTGTAAAACTACAGCAGTGGGTGGGACTTCAGAGGGACAGCACATTGTAGACCACTAACTTATCTGACAAAACTTTTCAAAGTTTGGAAAGTGATTAGAAGCAATTGTTTTTACTAATGTAACTAAACTTGGCTTAAAGCATCAAAGGAGAGTCACATTTCAGACTCCCAGAAAATGCATCAGAGTTTGATGCTATGTGTAGCTTTTAAAATCAAAACGTTGAGAAAAATCATCTGAATTTATAATGGAAAACCCTGCTCAGTTTCTGGGTTGACAACTGACTGACAGCCGTGTGTCCTCCAGGTGCCACAGAATCCAATATATTTGTATTTTCTCTAACATTTGGTATACCAGCTTAGGCCAATATGTTCCACAGAGATAAACAATAAAGTTAGAGAGTTAAATAAATAACTTTAGAGATAAGCAACTTTAGCAAAGGACGAAAGGTTTGCTTAGCAATGACATTTAACAGTAGATGGAGATATGTATTTATTTATTCATTTTCCAACAGAAAACAGGTTAGAAATGGCAGTAACACAAAGCAGAATATCTCTGAAGAGTGACAGATTAGGGCAGCAAAGACAGTTGTTTCTTATGAACAATCTTAATGCAAGCCTGTAATAAATCTCACGGATTCCAGGGAGAGCAGAGTGAGGCCAGTGCCAGAACTGTGGGGAAACTTAATCTGAAGTATTCAAAAGAGAGAGTCCCTGAACCAAAATAAAATAAAATAATTAAAAAAAATAAAGGATTAAAAAAAAGCAAAAGGAAGGTGAAACCATGTCTGAAGGAGATCCAGAGAAGTCAGTTTTGGGTGGCAAAATACAAATGCACTGAGTTCAAATGAGATTAAAGTTAATAGTGGTCAACCTAATACCTTTGACACAGAGAAAGAGAAGTACAGTATTTTTATAAAAAGCTTATGCTTTCATGTCCTGATCCTGTAATACAATCCACTTATGTCTATCAGCTGTGGTAAAGAGATCCAAAGGTATTTGAACCTTCTGGTGACAGTGTTGTTCATCCTGGAATGTACCTGAATTACAGAATATACAAAATGTATCCCAGAAGGGTCTCAGTGCACTAACTTTGCATGTGTAGAAGTTTTTCTTGGAACGGATCAAAAAATAATGTTTTTCCCTGGTTACCTTAATTTATTCTGCATTGTTGCATATATTGACGAATTTTAAGGCTCGCAGTTTGACTGTGATACTAAGGTGAGTGATGTGATTGTTTCCTAGTTACATTCCCATTTTAAGTTAGGTAAGAGGAAATCCAGTTAGATACTGTCATATTAGGAAAGTTTGTATCACACAGCTGCCTCTGATATAAACCTGTCGGCTCTTGTTGGAAGAACTGGATTTATTTCATTACTCAATTATTTTGAAGATCTGACCAGTTAAGTGCAAGCTGTTTGATACTCATTCTCTTCTAAATCCATCAAATCAGTTAAGCTTTGCTTTTGTCCTATGAATGTGCTTCCAACCCTTTGAAAGCATTATTCAACAAGGACGTATGCATTGCTATAACTTTATCATTGCTTTCAGTTGAACTGACAGAAAAAACAATAATCTCTTGAAAGAGCTTCAGTACAAGGGCAGATGTAAATGTCTGAGTCTAAGGAGCCCAAGAGATCTTATTTTATAGTGTAACCAGACTATAGTAGTAGTAGGAGTAATAATAATAAAAAAACTTAATAGTATAATGCAGTGTTAGCAGCTAGACAGTTAAGCAGTAGCCCGCAACTTAATGCTTTTGAACTTGAGAAGGAGCCATCATTAACGTGTCTTTCTTCAGCATGCATGTTTTATTTCAAATTGGAAGTATTTCCACTGAATTTCTTGGATTCCACTTTCAGAAATTATTTACTTACATGTAGCAGCAGCAAGACTTGTGCAGTGTCTTAGCATTTTCTAACCCAGCAAGATATTAATTATACTTTTAAACCTCGTAATGTAACATTAATACTCTTATGATGGGAATAGTTCATACAAGCATCATGGTTAATCACTGCTTTTACCTTCTTTTTCCTGCATACCCTTAGTTTTCATTTGGATGACAAAAGCAATGCTGATTTCAGTAACAACATGGTATTCCATTATATTCATCTCAGTCAATGTATTCTTCATTTTATTATTGCCTGCATTCTTTAATTGAGTTAATTTTCTGAGGAACACCATCCCACTGCCAGCCTCCACTAAATTTCCTACTTGCGGACCTTATCACTCGAATTGCGGTTCTGCTGTTTCACTATTTGTTTTGTTGTCAGGGAAGGAAAAAAAAGCGCCTCAAAACAGCTGAGTGCCAGTAGTGCTGGCGACTTCTGTTTTATTGATGTTTTGTACTGAGCCATCGTGAATGACAAAGTATGTCTGGGACACAGTTGTGGGCAGTGCTCTAAGTGTTATAGTTGGAAAGGTGCCAAAGTTGCATTGCTACCAATTTTTTACCATTAGCCTTCTGGAAGGAGGGATTCAAAGTCTCATTTTATTCTCTTCTTCACCAGTGTCACCTTTACACTAAATTAATGTGAGATCTTTACCAGAGATGGATCTGACAGGATGAGTTATTGATCCTACAGTTCCTTGACGCGGCAGGAGCAGAGGAACAAATCCCATAAAATGTAGAAGCCGGCTTCTCTTCGGATTTGAGCTGTGAGGAGTCAGGAGCATCCTTTGAGATAACTGAATACCCTTGCTTTCAGCTGAAGCTAGTGTGGTGGGATTGCATTAAGCCATGCTGTCCTGAAGCTCACTAAAAAACAGTGAGCTCGATCCTGAGGGTATGGCAAAATGCAGCAGCTGTTGCCTACTCCCCTGTATGGGGACTAATGTCCAAGGCTGTAATTAGGAGATATACCTGCTAATGAATTGGTGTAATCCCCTGCTGTGTTCAGAGTCTGCTGTGGGATCTTTTTTCCTGCATTTACATAGGAGGTCGACCTTGTTAAATACTTAGCAATAAAAATGTGTTTTCCCTTGCCTGTTTCACAGCCTTTCTTCTGGCTCTACGACTGGAGCTTCTCTGTATTAGTCAAACATGTTTACCCAAGTTTAGCTATAGGGAAAGAGGGAAGTTGTAAGACTATATATGAACATGTTACATACACCTGAGTGTGGTGTACATGTCTGCATGGGTGCATGCACATATGGGGTTTTGATTTCTTAATGGTCATATTAGCAGTAAAAATAAAATAAATTTAATATTTAAGCAAGGAGATATGGTTTCAATTATGTTTAAGTCACCAAACTCTTTAAATATTTAATCTTTTCTAAGCTGAACTAATTTCTTCAATTGCAGTTAGGTAGGTTGTAATTAATTTTTGATTAGACTAACTAATACTAATTTGAATATCTACTATACTGTACTATTTGCTTGCAAATGTGTCGTTCAGGTTCTAGATGCCTCCTTTTGCCCTATATAAAGTTACAAATGCTCACCAATATGGTCATACCTAGCCACAAGGCCCAAGCTGCACCTTAAGCTGTATGACACCCAAATACAAGGATGACTGTGCTGGGTCAGATAAGGGTCCAGTCAGCTCCTGTCCTCACTCTGACAATGACTGATAGCTGATGCCTAAAGAAGAGTACGAGAACAGGGCAAAGGTATAGCAAGGTTTCCTGTGACACAGTCTCCCAGCCTTCATTGATTTGTGGTCTGGGAACATCTCAAGATAGAAGTGGTGTCTTCAAGTTTAATATTTGATCTGATTTTTTACATCTAAAGTGTATAGTTATTTTGTATAATTCATGCTTTCTATCAGTAAAGGACTAAGGTTCCTCCAAGGGAAATACTCTCTTTTTACTGGAAAAATGTCTTGTCTGCTTTTTCTGATAAATAAGAACATCTATATGCCTGCTTTTGTGACTTGAAGACTGATCTGATACCACTTAACTATGTTAATTTAGGAATGCACCTGAATATTTAATCCAGGACTCCAGAAAGTGGATGTAAAAATCTGAAGTGGTGGGATAATGAAAGTAATTTGTAGTTTGTCAGCAGTTACCTCCACATGTCTGATCAAAGGAGAATGGGGGGAGCACAAAATTTTAGATCCAAAACTAACTGAAATTGTAGGATTTCTAGTACATGGGGCATATCTGTACATTCAGACTTGGGTTTTGTTTCAGATAAGTGCAGTGCCGGCTCCTACAACAGCTGCAGACTGAAATGAATGGGTTTTTATCAGGGATGCTGGTGTTTGTCTCACTCCGCAGCCGTGGGACGGTCCTGGGTCTCTGGGCTTGGGCAGTGGCTCTGGCAGACCAGTGGCAGCTCAGGCTTTTCCAGCCCTCAACACAGCTGCTCACCAGATTTGGCCAAAGTCAAGGAGCTCTGAGGAGCAGCTCAGAAGCTGTGATGGGCTCTCCAGGTTCCATGACTGTGAGAAGGAAACCTCTTGCCTGCTAGGACACTGATCACCAAGTCAGTAGTGGCTTACTGAATGTGAAGGGGGTTTTCTGCAAAATCATGCAGATTTAGGGAACTGGAGTGGCACACATAATTTTTTTTCTTCTTTTTTTTTTTTTTCCCCCTCCTCTAGAAGGCTCTGAGCCAACACAAATTGTAGCTCATGAGGGTTTCCTTGCATGATTTTTTAGTAGCCTTTTACCTTACTATATTGCTGACTAGGAATGGTCCTTAGTCTGCCTCCCTCCCTCCATCCCTTGTGTGATGCACATTATCAGAGTGTGGAGGAAGCACGTTGCATTCAGGCTGGAACATCTGCACCTTGCTGCTTGCAGAAATCCTGGCCACAGATTTCATTTCGTTATGTTGCGCCGTGGGGGTGAGGGATGTCCTCAGCAAATGCTTGTATCAGAGAGTTGGGAATGGTGCACAGTCATTGCATTTTTTCATGACCAAAGTTGTTTTCCCCTCCATGTCCATGTCCACACCTCCTGTTACTTCCCATCCTCCCTCATTACTATATGCTCATAGCGCTCCATGCTTTCAGTCTGGATCAGGCAATGGCTCAGCAGCAATATTTTCCAGTTCGCTGCTGCTGTGCTCTCCATAGTGGTAATGGTAATAATGGTAATGGTTAGGAGGGAGGGAAGCTTTTTTTTTTTGTCTTCACCAAGAGCTGGAAGTGCATGCTTCTGCCTGTACTGCAATTTATGATCCACCCAGCAGTGCAGGAATTCAGACAATATAGAAACTGTATGCGCATGCATAGCAGCATATTAAGGCAATGTGCCAAATTCTTACCAAAGAGATTTGCTTCAGATGAGTGTTGGCAAGCTGTACTAAACAGGAGCTTTCAAAAACACATCTTTTCCAACTGGAGACCAGGCTCCTGCACTTAGCTTGCAATGATGATCTAGTCCTACTATTTTTACTTCTGTTTCTCAACTCAGCTGATGCTATAGTTAATGCACAAAAATGTAGCACTGATTTTCTTTGTGACTATTTTGTGTTATGATTTAAGAGCAAAAATGAAAAAGTAATTGTAACTGTGGTCTCCAGAGATAGAAGTCCCTCAAAAGCAGTAGAATTAGGTCTTGCTACCTGCAGAATCAGCCATTTCTATACCCCTAAGTCATTCCGCAGCCATTTCAGTTGGCAGTCTGATTTTTCATGGTTAGCCTGGAAGAGGACAGGAACTGTGAAGGTCCACTTCTGTCCTTCACATCTGAGTTCAAGAGAGGCAGAAGGTCTGTAAATGTGTGCCAAGAAATGCAGGGCTAGTCTTTGCTGTCCTGACTCCTGTTGTGGGTATCTCACAAGCTGTTCCACTTGTAGAGCCTTTAGGTTTGGTATGTAACATAAACCACTTATACAAGGTCCAGAGAAGTGATTATTACTAAATAAAGTGAATATATTTGATTGTTCTGATGTGTGTGACCACTCTTGCTATGTGGACTTTTGGTAAAAATAACAAAAAAAAAAAGACAGCAGTATGATGCTAGTTTTTAGTGTGGACAGTTTTACACGCTGATTACTGAAATCTTCCTTCGTGCAAGCCCAAAAGCTAGTGGGTTTTCCAGATAGCTGTAACCTGTTCATGAGTTCAGGGTTTTTTGTGAAGATGTCATGGGATTTAGTGGTATTTTGAGCTGCCACGGGCTTTCTCCTGTGCAGGAAACCTCTAAGGAATAAACAGGTATGCATGTCATCTTTTTTTTTTTCCCTGTTTTCTTTGCTCTTTTTGCGTTTCTAGGCAAAGTTAGAATATGTTCATGGCTGCTGTGTTGAGTTAATGTTAGACAAAGCATCTCTAAGCCTGGTTTAATGATGCAAACCACCTAGTGCCTATGTATCTGACCTAGAGAGGTTGGATCCTGCTCTTTGCTCAGTCCTCACCTGCTTTGTACTGCTGTTCCAGGTCTCGCTTTGCAGGCTATGTTGTCTGGGTGGGGAAAGGATGGTCTTTTGAGTGTTTTCCCATGTGTCAGGGATTAGGTATGATTAACGCAATGACAGCAATGAATGTTTTAACTCCTTGGTTCTTCTTCAAGGTTTTTGGTTGCTGCCAGGCGGTTGTCTTCATCACTCACTTCTCAGCTGGGTGTCTGCAATGAGGCTCCCACATCCATGTTCAGTGCCAGAGTCTGACCTCTCGGAAACACCAAGCACGTCTAGCAGTGATAGTGAGCTAGAAAACGTGGCCATGCCGAGCCCCCACTCTCCCAGAAAACTCAGGTCATTTACCTGTCTCTGACAATTGTTTTACAGTCTGAACTTTGGGAACCCACAGCTGCATATTGGGCTGACAGTCACTGCTTCCCATCAGCTGTAAGGTCCTAATGTGATTGCCTGTTCAGGAGCTTTGAATTCCTTGAATGAGAGCCATTTTAACATTGAAAAGTATTAAAACTCAGGTGAAGTCTCTGCTTTTAATATGAAAGTCCTGTTATTCTGCAGAAATGCCATAATGAATTAAAATATTCCCTATGGAGAAGTGTATTACTTACTTTCTTATTACAATATTAGACTGGAATAAAAAGCAGCCGGGCTGCCATTCATTTCCTGGTGTAGGGACACAAAGTACTGTAAAGCAAGAATAGCTTTGCACCACAATTCTTGAATTCAAAGATTGCCCTCCGAAGGTGCCACGCATGATGGATTGTCACAGACTCTTCGTCCTGCCTTGACATTTCGTTCCTATCCGATGTTGTCTTATGTTCTGCTCTGAATCTGCCAAACAACTGACCCTAGAATTTAATGCCACACCTTCTTCTCTTTCCTTTTTCTGAACAGCACCTTTTGCAGCTGAGGCTCTGAAATACTGGAGGACACTGCATCTTCCTCAGGGACACAGAAAAGGGGGAGCTGGAGCCTCTGGGGAGCTCAGAAAGGAATTGGGGTTGGTGGTCGCCTGAGGAACTTACCTTCACACCAATGTTGTTCTGAAACGAGTTGTGACCAACATTCAGGTTTGGTAAGGTACGTCATTTTTTCCCCTGTTCTTATCTTTTTGCTCTTTTCTGAATATCTACATATGGGTAAAATGGAAAATTAGCAGCCTTCATGTTTATTGCTGTATGCATGCCATGCTCATACTGCCTCTGTAAATTACCTTTGCTCTCCCTGAATTTGGAGGGCGTTCATCAAGAACGAAGTGTTTTGAAAGTCTTGGGCTTGAGGGGGTGCCTGTTTATATCAAGTACTTTATTGAACAAAATGCTCGCTGATGGTTGTGTTTTGCTGTTGGTGATGTATACTTAGTGACGGGCATAGTCCCACTTGTTGTGTTCGTTAACGTCTGCAGTTCAGAGGGTCAGAGACAAAAAAAATAAATGGCGCTGAAGTGGCCCATTTCTAATACAGCCCCGTGCTTTCCTTTGTGCCTTGTATATTCTTGCTGTTTGCCAAGGATGGAAATGATACCAATTTCTTGCATAATCGTGTGTTGCCCCCTTTGTTGTGTAGCACTTAAAATTTTTGCATGTGTGGTACGTTCACATATCCACACAAGCATTGCTTTGGCTATGCTGCAACAGTAGCAAGGCAATATGCAACATATCTTTTAACAAGAAATTGAGGACCAGGATTTGAGGAATGTATTGTGGACAGAGCTTGTTCCATGGAAGCATTTAGGGTAATATAGCCTCTGATAATACAGCTGCTTTTATCTAAGCCAAGATTTTTCTGTGGAGGCAAAGTTTGCTGATAAAAAAACCAAAATTTAAAGTATTGGTTCCCAGATCTCAGTAGAATGGTATCAGATGATGCTATATCTGTTTTCATTTAACACATGGGTCTTGACTTCTCCTCCATGACTGAACCAGCAGTGTAAGCTTGTTAAGAAAAGTACAGCAGCAATATAACACCTGTACTTGGTGTTAGTGAAGAGGAAGAAAAGAAAAAAGAAAAACAAAAAGTCAAGACATTCTTAAAAGTATCTAAGAAAATATGAGGCATCCAGGTGAGTGTGCATTCATTTTTCTGCTTTTGATATGGTTGTACCAGTAGTGTTACCTCTGGAAAGTGTAGGTTCAAAATCTCATGCTTCAGCAAAGCTCTTCTTGTCTGGAGACTGCCCGTCCCCAGCGACTGCAGAAAAGTTTGGTGGGAATAGCTTAAATTAGGTACTTAACTTTTAAATGTTGAGGGTCAAGAAAAGTCTGTTCCAACCACAGCATCAGCTGTTAATTTGTACAGGCATTTCAAGAAAACAACACTGATGTCAGGGAGGAGAGGTTCCCATTATTAAACTGCTGTAGCGCTTGCTCCGTCTGCCTGTCTGCTCCGGTGGCACCTTATTTCCAGAAGAGGAGGTTGTTAAACATTGCTTATGCTTTTGTTATCATCTTCACTTTTGTTTATTTCCAAGCTGCTGCTCTTGTGATTACAATACCTAAAGGGGAAAGCTGTAGGAGACATATTTCATAATCAAGAGGGCTTCTTGACTCTTGCAGAAAAATATTTTGCACTGTTATAATGTAGAAATCACAGCATTTTTTTTATTCCTGTTTCTGTGTGAGGTTTGTAGGTGCAGCTGTGTAAATCTTCCTTGCCATGAATGTATGTGTTTTACTGGGTATGCAGGGTGCCCCAGAGCATATGAAGATCCACACCAGAGCAGCTGGTTGCTGGCGTGACCGTGGTGCTGACCCTGCCTTGGGCAGGATGGTGGTGAGATGAGCTCCCCACATCCTTCCCACCTGAGTTGGTCCAACTCTCAGTCTAAGGTTCACGTCTCAGGCTGCAGCATGAGTAGTACTCCCGTGCAGAGGTTGTGCAGGACTTTGCAGAACCTCGCAGTTTCAGAGGACAAAGAACATTTTCCATACAGTTGATTTATGCAAACTGTTATTTAGGCATTAAACTCTAGGTGGAACTTTGGTCATATTTTTGCGTTTTACTTTGTGACTGTCAGATCTAAAACTTGGTTCTTATTTAAAGAAAGATCACATTTATGGAAACTTGATCTTTAAGAACATTGCAGATTGAGAAGATTGTGCTAAAGTTTAAAGAGTTGGCAGCACTGCTGTTGTTCATTCAAGTAGCTGAGACCCTTTTTTATCCTTTCTCTTAGTCTTCAGGGCTCATGCAAACTTACCAGAATAATTGTCTACCATCAACTTCATCTGTTCCCATGACACCCTTGTAAGACAAAAGTGCTACTTATCCCCTTTTTACAGGTGGTGAATAAGGAACAGAGTCACTTCTAGGTCACTTTTAAGCAGTATTCCTCTGGGTCTGATTTGCATGCAATCACAAGCACAAAAGGTGTCTCTGATACCCTCAGCTGGAGGCATGAAGATAGTCTTAGCTGAGCAGCTGAGTCAATAGGGCAAAGTACAAGATTTGGATGTGGACCTATCTGAGGTCACTGCTCTGATCTAAGCCAGTTTCTTCCATGTGTTCTGCTCTCCCAAGCAGAGGGTTTTTTTATTTAAGTGATTACAGTAACACCAAATGACATCAGGACCCACGTTTGCTCTGTATCTCTGCTGGAAATGGCAACATATGTCCAAATGATGTTAGCTGAACTCATTCATCTTTGCAGCAGAACGTTGTTTGCTCATGTGAGACAAGCGGATTACCTTTTAGCAGCATTTATGCAATTGTGGTGATGGCAATCTTATTGTGTAAGGAATTATTTTAAATGGATCTGTAGATAACATGCAGAGTAATATTTTTTTCTCAAATTGCTCATTTTTTAGATTAGTAGAATCCGGTTAGTAAAATGCTCTGTTCTGCTGAAAAAGCACATTTAATAAATATGTAAGAGAAAAAATTTAAGTAGCCATTAAATATAGTTAATAAATTTTATCTCACAAGTAGAATTGGAAAAAACCCTGTTCATTTAATGTGCTTTATGGATCTCGTGGCAATTAATTGTCTTCATTACATGGACATAAATCCTCAATGTAATTCACCTTTTTCAGATTAATTGCTTTGGAACTTTTCCCTTTGCTTTGTTTAGGCTGTAATATTATTTCTCTTTTTAGAAAGTTGAATCTCAACATCACATTTTTTTTACCATTCCCAAATGTTCTGTAAATCAGTTCCAGTTAACAAAATCTCTTGCGTTACAGGACAGTGCAGAGGTAATGTTGCAGCTGTGATGGTCTGATACAGGTGAAGTGGAGAGTTTCCATATTCAAGTCCTTCTTGACCTATAGCAGAGCAGTGGGCAGGTGTCCTTTTCTTACTCTCTGTATTATGTGGTCTGATAAAAAGTTATTATTTCTCTCTTCAAATGTGTCTTGCTTCTTATGTGATTTCATTTATGAAATCAGAAACAAACACTGATTTTATCTGTCTCTAGGTTTGGATGTCAAAATACGACTTTAATGCCACTTTCCAATGGCTTGATGAGGGGTGCAGGTCTACTGGCTGTGGATGAAAATGTGTCAGTAAAATTGTCCTCCTACATTATTGAAGGACAAGTTCAGCTGGAGCCTCATGGGATGTCTGCTTAAATTCCCAAAGTTAAATTCAAAACTTTATTCAAAATAAACCTTTTCTTTCTTTCTTGACTATTTTGCACACCCAATAGGAGAATAGGACAGCATGTAGGATCACTTTTTACATATGTTTTTTATCAGTGAGCATGCTGAAGTTGTTTGTATGAGTAATATTTATGCAAATATTTTCTAGTGTTTCTCTGAACTATTTTGTTGGGGTGAGGAAATAAAATGGCTATTATGTTTGCATGTTTTGTTGCAAGATCAGCAGACTGGCTGTTAACGTAACAATTCCCTTGATGACACCACTTCTGCAACCCTATTCACTCAACTTCTCTTGACAGGGCTTTTATTGAATTCATCAACCTGACACATATCAAAGCACAATTTCTGATAACAAATATCTTGGTGTAAAATGAATTAAAAAGCTGATATCAGCAGCAGTACTGAGTTGAATTTCTGAAAGAAAATAAGAAACTCCAAAACTAACAAGAGATTCTTAAGATATCAATCACAGAACAGTAATATAATAGTCCTTCACCTGTACTCTTGAAGTACTGAGAAGTCAGAGGGTCTGCCCAAAGTCATACAAATGGGTTTGTCCCTGGCCTGTCAGCCTGTGGCTCTGCCTTCTGGACTCTGGATTTTGTAGTGTTGCTTCAGAGAGCATGATGAAGTAATGGTTTATTTTCTTCTGGAGGCCTTTCTCCTGTGAGGACCAAGGTCCTCCCTGTAATTACTTTGCACTCTGGTCTTTGAGAAATTTGGAGAATGAGTGGTGGAAAATGCTAACCAAGATCTGGATGGAGTAAAGCTTCTTTCTCTCAGAAGACAAAGTGGTTTGGAGACCCTTGTCCTCTGCAGAGCTGCTGCTTGGCAGCCCGTGGGCCATGTCTTGGGCAGAGTCCAACCGGGGTGGAAAAGGGCATTTCTTTGCAGATGTTTTGAAATTACCTGGCTCAAAACCTTCTTCTGAGAACATGTTTCCATACCTGCTTGCAGCCTTCTCCTATCTGTCTTGCTCTCCCCATCCTGCTTTTCTATCCCCTTCATTTTTGCATCTCTTAGATGATAAGCAGCTTCAGGCAGGGCTGCCTTTGCACTTGTACTGCTCTCACTGCGCCCAGGCTCACTTACCTCTTATTTTTGGCTAGCACACGCTAAAGTATTAACTAATAATAATCATACTTTTTGCTCTGTGGCATGTCTGCTCTTTGGATAAGTATCCACTGGCAGTTTGCAGCCTAGCAGAGAGAAAGAGGAGGGCGGCCAACAGTTGATGTGGGAAATTAATTATGAACTACCATCCTCCTCCCACGTGGTTAAGGCATTTCTGCTTTCCAAGATTTACATCCAAGGTCACAGAAAAAAGGAGAATACTGCATTTCCTTCCTCGAATAGTGGGAATGTTGCCAGAACAAAGCTTAGTGGAGAATGTCACATGTGGGACTGATCATTCAGGATGCTCTAGAGCCTTTACTGCTCTGCCTGCAGCTGTGACACCACCCAGACAGTCATTTTTACCTTTCGTTGGACAAATATTAGCTTAATTGCACATCCAAGTAGATAAAAGCCTGTGTGTGTGATGGGAGGTCACCCATGTCCCATATGTAGTCAGGGTGCAACAGTTTGTTTCTTTATAGTGGTGAATTGGTAACGTTCAGGTTCAGATAAGCTACAGCTTGGTATATTTTCATCTTTCAGGGTGACATATTTATTTCATAATGATCCACAAAAACTGGCCTGTGATGTAGAGGGTGGTGAGTTTGACAGGCTCCGTGTAGCCCTGGGAATGTAATTACCTAAAGGAGCGGTTCTGTCCCTGAAATACCTCTGTCTTAAGGAACACAGAAATAATTGCTGGAAACCCTAGCACTGTGTGTGCTTCAGGAGCTGTTCTGGTCTCATAATTGCATGCTGGGTCCTCCTCACTCAAGTTGAGTACTGCAGAACCAGCACAGCACAATTTAAGTGCCTAAGATGTCCTTCCTTAGATAGTTGTGTAGGATGCATGAAAGAGCCTGAAAGAGTTAGGACTTTGGAAAGCCCTGACAACTTTTGTAAGTGACTATTTGGGGCTTAGCTAAAGAAATGAGCATTTATTGTAACTTTCCTCAATGAAGCCTTTGTTTAGTCTAAGGATATTGAGGTGTGCAATGGAAACAGCCTTGCAAAGCCACAACAGTAACTGGTGTGAAGTGTTACAGAGATACTTTGCTGTATTAAGTGTCTCTTTAGACCAGAAAAATCCTTTAGGCTGTTCAAGTTTTCAGTTCAGGTACCAGGAGTCTCCACTTTGCACATTTTTTCATGAAAAATGCTCACAGCTCCTGACTAGTTTGATGGTTAACTGAGGGGTTATGCTGTAAGAAATACCTAGGATTTTGTAAAGGGCGAAATTGCTGCCTGGTGGAAGTCACTGACCGAAATCATGATGGTGTGGCTTCCAGTTTCCTCTGCCTGAGCTCTACCTCCTGATTCACACAAACCTCCTTCTAGTGCTGTTAGGCTGAGTTTTTGCAGCCAGGAGTCTATATTTGGAAGCACAAACCTGTAGTACAAGTTCTTTAGATGTGCTGCAAATAATTATGAATATGTTTAATGAAGGGAAGCTGAAGCATACTGAAAACATTTGGAAATAAGAGAGAATGTGTGCAGCCAACAGTTAGCTGTGAATGGAGAGTTCTTGTTGGCATCGTTTAATGGGAGCTTTCCAGCTTGTAGTTTCTAGAGTGAATATGTAGAAAACAGCAAAAACTAGAAAGACAGGGTAGCTGGAGGTGAATGGGAGGAGAAATGGCTGCCTTTCGCCTCCGGGAGAAAAGGGACAGTGAAATGAGCAGCATTTCTATTTATGGGCTAATACCCCCAGCAGTCTCTGCCTTCCAGTTACTGGGAAAGGGACAGCAGAGACCCTGCTGGCACTGGCACCCTCTAAGCAAGGTAGCATCTTATTCCTTCACTACAGCAAATGCTGTCTGATGTTTTCTCCTGACTAGTCAGTTGATAACAGGGAGATTTTTTCTAATTTCTTTTTTTTCTCTACTAGGTGGGGTAAGTACCTCCATTTATTTCTCACCAGACAAGCTCGGTGCCTTTTGACATTAGTGGCCATAGGCCTTTTCCCCCACCTCAGAAACTGGCCCCTGACTTTTTTGGAGACTCCCTGTCTTCTTTTCCTCCCAACACTGTTGTGCTTTCCAGTCTTAATATCATGTGAGAAGGAACTCTTTAATTTTGCATCAGATGTTGTATAAAGACTTGGGCTGGGAGACCAACAAGTTGATGTGCACTCAAGCTGTGTTGTGATGATGCCATAACCCGTGCAGATGGAGAAGCTGAGAACCAAAGCATTCAGAGTAAAGACTGTAAAAGGCAACATAAGGCTTAGGAGCATGCCATTATCCTGGCAGACCTCATGCCTCTGTCACGTACTGGAGGCTCTCAGCTTCTCTCCTTCTGTCCAACAATATTCTGGAAGGTTTGCACCAGCATGCTGGCATAGAGAAAATATAAATAAAATAAAGAGAATTCAGGAGGATTTTTTACAGACCCCTTTGTGTTTCATTTATGAAATGGGTGGGAGAAGTGGTGTTGACTGCCACTGCAGCTGAGGAGACCTTCCCAAGTGTTACTGAGTTTGTGGCTGAAGTAGGGAGGCTGTAAGTCCCCTGCACAGTTGTGCTGTCCCAAGGGCGCCAGCAAGACACGGAGAATGACCATCCTGTGCCTGTGCTTGCCTCTCATTCTTCGGTCGCTTCTATTCTGGGATTTTGACTGCCTCTTGGTCTCTGTACCAATGTGGCCCACTGCCCTCTAACTGATGACCACCACTGCAGAGGAAGCTCACTGGGCTGCTCTCCAGTGGCCATGGTGGGACCTACCCTGAATTAACTGGTGGGACAGCCCAAGTGGTGGATGCTCAGTTGCATAGTCTGGTATACTAGAAACTGGTGCTACCATTTGGGTTGAATCCATGTGAAAGATTAGCAGCAGGAGCGGTCTGGGCACACTAACAGTTGCTGTGGCTTGGGCAAGCACCATGCCTTTGCTGGGTTGGAGAGCAAGTGTGCTGTGCACTGGGTGGCCTTTCTTGAGAAAGGGGACAAACCGTGTGGGTATTGTTGGGAATAAGGAAGCCCCTTAGACTCTGAATTGGGATTTGTGTTTGTGTGTGACCCCCCATGGTGATACCTTACCACTGTCCCCTCTTCCATGAAGGCCGTGTGCTCCCGTTGGCTGTGCTGGAGCTGATCAGGGAGGGTGACCAGGGAGGTAGGAGGAATTTAGCCACATATACACTGCAGTTTTCTCATAATAATGCCTCTCTCCTCCTTTCAGGACCACTGAAAATTTCCCCTGCAGTGGTCTTAAATGAAAAGGTGGTGAAATAACAAAACAAGTCTTTCTCATTATGAAGGCTTGTAGGCCCTCTCCTTGGCTCAAGAGCAAGGGAAAAGGCGGGGTGGGCAGCCCTGCACTCTGCTCGCTTTCTGTCTGGGAGGAATTTCTAGTTTTTAATGATTAATTCAAACATTTCTTGTCATAAGTACAGTGTGCAGAGAGTGATAAATCTGTGGTGGGTTATAGGTTGAGGTTGCTCAGTGCTGACAATTAGTTTGAGCCACAGGCTTTGCTTTCATTGGCATTTTCACAGCATTAACCCAGACCTTGTCAATTAAAATCCAGACACATTTTGATGAGGGACATCTTCTTCTAATGATAATTGTAATAATATCACTTTTATTCATTTAAAATCTGTCAGGCAGGCCGTGTTCCCTGGAAAATAACTGCCCAAGTTTCACATTGTCTAAATAACTAGGAAGTATCTTTCAGTTTTCTGAGCTGACATTTCATCAAAAATAACTAAAAGGAAATGAGGCCGTAGCTGTTCATCTTTGAACACTTACCAACTTCATTCAAAGCAATTTGACTTTATCTGCTAAAATAAGCAGATTTATTAGCCTTCACTTTGGAGGCTAATAAACATTTGGTAATTGCGTAAAGTTGATGATGGGGATTTATACTATTTATTATTGGCTTATTCGAACGATCTGACAGCATAGCTCCAGAGCATGTCCTAGGCAGTGATGCATTTATGCAGCTCACCTGTCCATTAAATGGAGGAAGAACCTTGGGTCTAAGGATTGATTAAGGAACTTGTCTGAGTTGCGCAAGAAGTCTGCAGTAGAATAAAACCCAGAAATCCTGTGTCTGTTCTAGTACATTAACTGCAGTCATTTTTTTATGTGTTTATGTTTCTGTAAATATTATATTTAGAACCTCTGTCAGGCCATAAAAATGAGTATTTAATAGTTGGAATGGGAGTGATGTATCAGGTATCAATTGAAAATCCATTGTGGTTTTATATTAGTGTGGCATGAAAAATAACAAAGTGAAAATCATGTTTAGTTTTGCATGGAACAATACTTTTCATTCTTCTGAGAGGCAGTTCATAAGTGAAATCCTTTACGAAAAGCTAGGGTAGGGAAGCAAACAGTTGTATCAGGTAAGACTGTATCTAGATCTTGCAATGTGTTCGGTCTGTGCTTGTCCATACAGGTGGAAAGTGCTGCACTTCCTTTTATTTAAGAGTTCCTTTGTTTCTCTGCTAAAAAGTGGATCACTGGCCTTTAGCCAGATCACAAATATTTATTTCCTTTGTTTGTCATCTCATTCCTTTAAAATCTAGGTTCTTCAAATAGTCAGCACTTGTGTATTTAAAAACCTCATCAGTATTGTAAATGGGCTTCTTCTCTGGTCCTTCTCTGAAAGATGTAGTAGAAGGAGCTCTGATTAATTAAACACACCTCTAAGTGATACCATAATATAAATAACCTGCCTTATTTCTATAGCATAATATAAATAACCTGCCTCATTTCTATAGCAACTGGAATAATGCCACCAGCTGTTAGTAGTTCAAAATTCAGGGCATAGCATGGACTCTGAGTAGGAGGCACAAAATATTGCATTGAAAGAAGGTTGAGGAATTATAACTGAGAAGTAAATGGACTTGTGCTGCTGCAACTGTATTCTGGAATTTAATAGCTGTGCATTTAGTAAATACAAATACTAATCCACTTCTATTCTGGTAGGGCTCTTTTTTTGCCTTTCCAGTATGAACTGGCAAGACTGTAATCTGCATTCCGGTGCGTATAGAGATGGCACTGACAACAGCATAGCTTGAAGGCTGTAAATATTATCACATATTTTTCCAGTGAGCCTTTGGCATCTGAGCTGTGTGTTTATGTCTCTCATTGCTCTCTCTTTTTTTTTTTTTAAGAGTGCATTTATAAGCATTAGAGGTGATCAATAAAACCTGTCCTACCTTTGCAAGTTAAATAGGCCTGATTTGAAACTACCAGGCTTAAAGAGATTCAGATTTGCTAACAGGATTTAAAAGCAAGCGAGGTCCATTTACATGTTATTTCTTTTCCACTTTTGACGTTTGAATTACAATGGAAAATCTGTCACATTGCACGTTTGAGCATGGAAGTTGCAGCTAACACTTTATTGAGCATGCCTTGTAGCTCATGTAGCAGCTGCCTCCTTACCTTGCAATTCACTATATCTTACTGAAAAAGTAGTATAATTACTAGATACGGAACACTCCTGACTGTGCAGAGTGAAGTCTCCATGAACTTTCATTCTAGGCAATATTTTCTGTCAGTCGCTTTTGGTCTTTTGGAGATGTCCAAGGGGAAAAAAAGACTGTACCATTTAAAAAAAAGGCAGAAAATAATCATAAAGAATCCAAAGACTTTGAGAAGAACTGAATCATAGCTATAAAGATATATGTTCATGATGTTCCTGGCATGAAGATATAAAATGCTCAGTGACAGATTTTTTTTTTTGTTATGCGTGGAGTTATTTTGAAGATTTATTCTATAGAGACCTCACTGAAAATATTAGTATGTTAAACAGTGTTCAGTATAGCCTTTTGAAAGGGAGACAACTCTTCACAGCACCCAACTGTTCAGCGGTTTGGGTCCCTGCTGCCACTGAGAGCAGCTTTGGAGGGCAGCTCAGTGCTGCGATTTCTCCTGCTCAGCTGTCCCACCCAGCTGTACACACTGCGCTGGGGTGCTGCAAAGGCAAACCTTTTACCATTTACTGCTAATTTTCTAATGGCTAAATTTGTTGTTTAATCCTTTGATGACAGTGTGGAAGTAGAGGCTGGAAGGGCAGCATTCCCCTGCAGCGCAGGTCCGGCTGGGCATGAGGAAGGGATGGATTGATGCTGTACAGCAGTCTTTTATTTTCCCATCTTGTGACTTTTAGGCATTTAATTTAAGAACCTGAAAACCATGTGGAATGGTCATGTGTCATGAAAGACAGGTTTGGTGGTACAAATTAAATACTTTATTGGCTTAACATTAGTCTGAAAGTTGTAGCACTAAGTGGGTCGTTGAGGCAAATGTGCTGAAATAAAACCTTCCAGCAAGAATGTTGTATCCTGCAGATGTTATCTCTGTTACAGAAAACTGTTTTAGGATGTTTTAAATATTTTTATGGGGCTTGTTTGTCATAGCCATCCAGCTATCTGTTGGACTAGTGTTTATTCCCATTGTACGTAATGTGGTGCCTCCTGAGGTTGCAGCTGAGATTGGGCATAATACATGCATTTACTGCAAGTGTGTCTCAGTTTCACAAGACCGTTATGTGCCAGCCATGTCTCCTCTCCTCTGCATCATTCAGATTTAGATTAAGAAGTGTGTGGACTAAGTAAAACCATCAGAAGGCACTATTGTTCAAATATTGATGGATGCCTCTATTGTTTTACATGGGGTTTGTGTGTGTTAATTTCAACTTTAGACTTGTGTGCATGCGTGCTCATGCTCTGTTGGAGTAATTATTAATAAACATTATTCTTAGTGAGCCATTTTGTTCATAAATGGTTTTATCTGTCTCTGTGACCAGTTTGAGCCCTACTATGCTTGGTGCTGGAGAGTGAGATCGTACGTGACAGTCCTTGGCCCAAAGAGTTTTCATGCTAAAAAACAAAGTATAGTGGATGAACGAGACACATTTGCCAACAAGTGTGGAGGCAACAGATGGAGCACAGCGGCGAAGATGAAGGGTGTGCAGAGCTCCGTGTGTTGCAGGGCATCGATGATCAAAACTCCTCTTTGTTGTGGTGCCTGTACTAGGCTCACGGCAATCAGGGATTTGGTTTGCTTAGACTAATTCTTGCCTTGTTAACTACTACTTCTTGATTATTTCTGTCTATATCCATCTGCTGCCTCTTTTATGTTAGAGCTGCAAATTCCTTAGGGTTCAGACAGCTTTTTGTTTTTGTCTTTGTGCAGTACCAAATTCGGTGGACTCCTGGCCCAGTGTTAACACTAGTAGCTGTTAGCAGTGGCATTTACACATGAAAATAAGACATTGGGAGAACAATTATTTTCACATTTTGATTATCTTTATTTGCGTTCCAACATCTGCTGAATCTTTGAAACTGAAAAATTATTTAAATAAATGATACATGATTAAAATGATTATTATAATGTTCTCTACCACAAATAGTTCCATGCAGGAAATGCAGGGTTTTTTTGATGTGGTTGTTTATCTATCTATCTATCTATCTATCTATCTATCTATCTATCTATCTATCTGTCTATCTGTATTTGCCTGGCAAATAGATTTTATCCTACAGCCTGCTGGCTGTCGCTTTCCTAGGTGCTTATTCATATTTAATGTAGCTCTCCCATGTATTTGCATACATAAATACACACTTGTTTTTAACACCTGTTAGCATCCTTTAATTATACACAGACCCTGAGGCTCTTGGCTTTGAGGTCTGTGCAGCCGCAGATAGCTGTATGTTGTGTATTGTTCCTCTTTCCCAAGACCTGAGCCCACTTTGCACTGACCTGCCAGCTGAAGTTTACCCTTCTGGCACAACGCCACAGCTAAGTGCCTTTCAGCGAGTTCTCGGCTATAATCCTGAGCTGATTTCTGGGATGCAATTCACTGCTACGGTTATCATATCAAAAGGGGAGTGATTTGCATTTCCCGCACGTCTCGGTGTTGTCAGCCTCGGAGGATGCCGCAGAGAGAAAGTTAACACAATTTGATAAAATAATGAAAATGAACTTATTTACAGTGTTGTATCTTACGCTGTGGAGGAATTTGATGAAGATACAAAGTTGGCACTAAGTGCAAATTTAGACTGTGCACAGAGATTAATTTTGGGGCTTTTTTGGCTCCTGGGAAAAAATAGGAAGATTGCCCCTAAAGGCTGAATGTGTGGAGAGCTGTCTGCTTGCCTTTGTGCGCCTTTCCTCTTTATCTTGATTTCTTATTGTGTTGCCCCTTAAAGTCTCTCTCTTCTCTAGATATTCATCCAGACTGGTGTCTGCATAACACATTATCTTTGTTTCTATCTGACCCCCTCAGCCCTCTGCATTTCCCTCTCTGAAAAGACATTGAGCAGTCACGCCAGCATCATTTGTACCAAGTGAAACACTTGGTGTTGAGATATTTTAAGCACGTTCATACTGGAAATGCCATCGGAATGGCAGGGCTGCAGCGTTTGTTGCTGATTCGCATTCAGCTGCCCGTATTTGTATGCAGAAGACGACTCAGCAGCGGCCTCGCATTCATTTCCTGTGTATCAATTACTTATCAGTAACACACAAGCCCAATTAAGGAGCTGGAGGGAGGTTGTAGTGCTGGGAGCATGGCTGTGCCTCCCCTGCAAGTGCTGGAGCATGACTTGAAAGGTCCCTTTTCAGAGTTTGCATGGGTGAGGCTGCACACAGTTGAGTTTGGAGAGGCAGAGAATTTATCTGGTGCAGGGGACTGAACTGACGATGTTACTCATCTCTGAGCCAGATTCCTGCAGTCTGATCTAAGTTCAGCTTTATTTCCTATTTTTTATGCGCACCTTTCTTGGACATATTCACTGTACTGCATGAGGGGTTGCGTGAAAGGGGCACTCAATGAAAACATAGTGGGCAAAGCGCTCTCAAGTTTATTGCACCTTATCTTTCTCATTTGAGGTTTTGATGCTGTGTACTTGCAGCTGCAAATGTAAAAATATGTACCAATATCATAAGCCTGCCAGGACTAGTGACAGCTCCTCTGCAGGGTTTGTAGTCCCAGGTCAGGGTTTTTTTAGTCATTAGTGAGTACAGGTCACCAAAATTCACCTTCAGGTGAATTGTTTTGGACAAGGTATTCTTTCCATCCCATTCCACTTTGCTTTTCTTCCCTGCATCTCAGTAAAGAAATATCTTTTTTCATGTCTACGTTTTACCCAGCTTTATAAGATTTGAAGATTTGCTTAGTTCTCCCTCAATTTTAGCAAATCTTTGAAAAGCAGACTGTAGAGGTTGACCACACCAGGAAAATACCCCCATGCCACCTTGATTAGTTTGTGTGCCTGACCTCCTCTTCCTCCTAACTTTGACTACTGCTTCTTGTCATCTTGTATTTCATCTTTTTCTTTTCTTTTTTTCCCCCCTTTTCCTTTACTGTCTATGAAGATTTGCGCTGCTTGATACTATCACCTCACCACACTGTTTGAATCTTAATGCAAGTGCCCTGGGAAGAGATTACACTCACCCTTCAAACTGATACGTCTTTTTTAATGTTTGATGTCCAAAGAGAAGGCTGTTTCTAATTTGGATCCTGGAAATTAAAACCAACATGTGCACGTGTTGCTTTATCCAGATGCAATGTAAATTTCAGTGGAAATAAAACAACAGCGTGGGTACTTGGCTGGCATACAGCTAGTCAGGGCACTTTTCTGCATACCTCATCCCTGATAAAAAGGGATGCTCTGCATCTTTCTGTCCTCCTCACTTTGTTTTTTCCTATTCTATTTTTTTAAGAACTGATTTCCTTAGGGAGTTGTTAATGTTCAGGGCTTTTTTCCCTGACATTTTGGACAATGATGTGACAACACAAGTGCATCTATTACTCTTCTGCTGGAAGCTGACTAAAGCAAAGGACTTGATGGATAATGGCCACATTTTCCAGCAGTGCCTGATGTACATGTGAGAAGAATGACTGAGTGACCTGCATATAAAACCAGACTATATCGGGCACAAAGCCCGAGCACAGAACTAGGTACCTTCCGTCATGAATTCCTTATTTTGCTCCCCTTCTCTCTGTTGCTAGAAATCTGGTGCTTTCTGTGTTGTGGCAGTGGAGGTTGTGGTGTGGGAATCTATAATCTCCTTCACAGGAAGGGAAGACAAAGGGCAGTGGGCTCATATGGCATGGGGATCTTTGAGAAAAGGAGGTCGTACAATTGAAAACAGAGCATCACTTCACCTTTGGCTGCTAAAGAAAGCTGACTCTCCTTTGCCTTGAGTAGTCAATTTACACCTGTGTGAATTGAATGTAAAACAGCACTGGCTGGATCTTGTATTTGGTGCTGCTGTGGGTGTCTACAGCCTTCTGGGAGAAGGAGAGCGAGCTGGAAGCTATTGGGGCTGGCTGGGGCTCTGGATCTGGGAGTCGGATGGCCATTTGAGCATCACATCACAGCAGAACTCCTTGCCCTGGCAGGTGAGACATACTGGCTGGTTGCCATGTGTGGTGCTTTGCTGGTTGCTGTACACCTTCTGCTGAAGCTGATAGTGCTCTACATTATATTCCACAGCATAGGCATGCTAAAGTTGATTTTGAACTTACATGGCTGGGAGGGTGTGGGGAGGAAGGGGGGTTACAGTGGGGAAGGGATGGGGTGTTCTCCCCTCCCTGTCCCCCAGCACATCGCTTAGGCATGATCCCCCTGACCGCTAACTCACGTCTCCTTCCATTTTCTCTCCCTGCAAGACCACTGTGAGAAATGATCAAGGATTCCTATAGCTTTCATGGAACTGGAGAAGGAAAAGTGTAAGAGTGCTTTTACCAAAAGCATAAGAAGGAGGATAAGACCAACTGCATTTTGCATCTGGAGCACCAGGGCACAGGGATAGAATTGATGGCAGTTCTGCCCTCAGCTGTATCATTCTCATGAGCAGCATATCAGGAGTCTGTGGCAGGGTAGGAATCCCCAAACCTTTGCTGAACTGCTCTGGAATATAATGAAAACACATATTTTTAAATGACCAATTATTAGATGGGCTTTTAGGCTCAGGGGGTAACAGGTGAGGTTTCTGCGACATAGTGAAGTCCATTTCATTCTTGATGTTGTAGCAGCTCAAGCTACAGCCTTTGCATCAGGGGAAGTAGGTGCTTCAAGCAGACCTTGAATGTTCAGTTTCCACAGAGGACACACTCATAAATGTTTGTGAACAAACAGGTAATTGCAGTGTGCCAACAGAAGAAAATAACAGAATGGAAAAAACAGAGCCCAGGTTGAGTACCCATTTCTGGAACAAATTTTCTGTAAATAATTCATCTGGCTTCTCCGTGCTTCAGATTTTCCATTTTCCAGGGGTGCTCCTTCACCCTCACCTGGGATTTTGGGAAGATGAGTAATTTGCCGGATGTGTGGTAGTCAGGGGCCACACCAGAGACACTGAAGAACATCCCTACATCAGGCATGGATGTACCAGAGAAATCAAAGTGCCCTCTGTAGCACTGCCTGCTATTATACTTGTTCTTTCAGTTTGTATAATGCAGCAATGTCTGCAAAAATTCCTTTCCTCTACCTAATGTAGATTATAACTGTGATAATGTTTACTTCAAATGAAATAGGGTGCTGTAGCTGTGATTGGCATCTGCAAATCTGCAAGTAATTCCTTGCATGGTTTCAACCAAAAAAAAAAAAAGTAATTAAAATACTCTGTAAAGAAATTATGATATCCCATGTGCCTTATCATAGAACATTTTGCCAAGAAGCTTGTGGCTGTAACAGGGAGGTTGATATACTTCCCCACTGTCACAGCATTAAAACCTAATTGCCCCCGGGTTTCTTGATTATCTCCAACACAGCTGTCATGTTGCCCTTTTGAAAAAAATGAACTGACATCACATGCACAAACTTCAAAAGGTCTTTTTTCTGGAAACAGGCAAACTTGTTATCAAGCACTCTCTGGTGTGTTTACCAAACTTGTTGGACTATTGTGCTGAATTGGGCCCCTGTTGCGTCTATATCACAAGATAAGTGATTATTCAGGTTTCCTGTCACACTTGTGCATTACCACGCTGTGACTCCTGCCATTATTTTTTACTTGCTGCCTACATATATAAGAGTATTATTTAATAGTTGCAGCTGAAGAAGGGGTTGTGTGTTTCCAGGATGTATTCATCTCTCTTGATGCAGGAAAGGTATCCTCAGAGCCCTCGCTGCCTCCTGTTGTGTCCCCTGTAAAATGGGAGCAGTAATGCTGTCCTTTTCATATTGCATGTGCCGAGTGCTTCGTCCTGGAACAATGCGTTGCTGCTGTTCAAAATGGGCCCATTTTCTAAGAAAAAGAAAATAGTAATATAAGAATAGTGAAAATAGTTCATTTTCTGAGCTTCTAACAAGTGCGACCTCTCTTCCCGAATAACTAAATATAGTTTTCCCTTTAATTGGAGATATTGCCAGCCTATCTTGTTCCTTAGAATAGCCACTGATTGATAAGGAGGATTTTCAAAACAGTAATCACCCAGGTCCCTGTGGCTTTTGGTAGGAGTTTAGAAGCTGATTTCCCTTTGCGGCTTTGCTATTAGTCTCCCATTGGCCTAATCTCCCAAGCAGATACATGTGCTGCACATGCAGACCCCCCTGGTTCCAGCGTGGTGGCCATGTGAGCTCCTGTGTAGCTTTAACCATGGCACCAACACAGTTTTATGACTTGGTGAACCATGCTGGGCTGAGCAGGAGCGTTATGCTTGAGCTTTTTTAGTGGCTTATGGGGGGAAAATGGCTCAATTTTAGGTTCCAGCCATCATTCTATGTTCCTGCGAGGGTTAAAAGGAGATTTTTCAATGGTCAAAATGGATGTGAAAGAGAAAGAACACTTTGGAACTTTGGAAAAGCTTCAAAAAGCTGTGTATTTGGACAAATGCTTTCTGGACTATCTTGTTCCTTAGCACATAGGTGTGGCTGTCAGGAGTGAGTTCAGGGCAGGGTTAGGGTTAGTGTTGTTGCAGGACTTTGGCGTCATAGTCTGGCTTCATAGTCGGGCTGGTGGAGATGAGGGATGGACAGAGAAACCGAGGATGCTTTCTCGCCAGGACCTGTACTCGCCCAGTTTCTGGAGCATGCTGGACATGGCCCGAGCACTGCTTTCTTACCTTCATGCAGTGGGAGATCACAGATGGCAAAGATTTTGAGAGATTGGTTTAGTTTGAAAACAAGGCCTTCCCTCTCCCCCAAATACTTTATGTTTATTTTTGAAGGGGGAAAAGCAATCAGCCAGCTAAAAACAGCATAGTGATGACAAGTTAGTGATGCCTAGCCTGTTCCAGAAGGCTTCGTTGTGCAAAGCACTAAGTGGTTTTATTTGTACAAATGAATTATTAAAAAAGAAAAAAGCTCATAGCCTTTGGGAAGCCATGCTGAGACTGAAACAGCCAAGGAGGGAAGGAGGAACGTACCCCAAAACCCATAAGCATGGAAATAGCAGTGAGGTGAAAAGTGAGAGAAGATTTTTGCAGGGCAGTAACTGTGAATTAGGGAGACTCAAGTGATTGGGTCACTGGAACAGGTGACCTGCGTTTTGTAGGAAACACTTTGTTCCTTGCCTTGCTTTAAGCCTGAGTTTTACAGCTGTGCAGGTTTGGGGGGAGCGGTTGCCATCTCCCCTCTAAAAAAACCCGTGGGAATCCTCGTTGCTGGAAAATTTGTAAATGGGCCTGATTAGAGCTAGACGTGCAGCGACCCGCACGAGACTCATTTTCCCTCTTTAAGTGGCAAGATTGCAGTGGGCTGAAATGGTGTCACTGGGAAGGAATCCATCACCTGCAGGGATCAGCAAGGAGCTGCAAGCTCCATGCAGGAGAGGGGTTTGCCTGGGGGTCAAAGCTGGGCTAAGAGGATGCAGTCTTCAACCAACTGACCCACCTACACTGCAGCTCAAAGGTGGACAGAAGTTGTTCTATCTTTTCTGAAAGTGGAGAGGGAATTAGTCACTGCTGGAATGAACTAACAACCCCCTGCATGCATCATGCAGGTGCACGTGCAGGAGGAGAGGGAGGCACCGCTGCAAGTGTAAAATGCAGCTGGCCGACAGCTGGCAGACGTGCATTAGCATGATGATAATCCTGTAAATGGAAATGGTTGCAAGAGAGAAAAGATGAAAGTGTGTATGTGCTTGTAGGATCCTTGTTATCATGTTATCTTGGGTCTTTAGGGACAAAATAGCCACTCATGCATGGAGAGTAAACAGACACACAGTATGTATAAATAATGTGTGGAAGAGAAACGTCTGACTGCAATTTCCATCTTTATTTAAAAACCTGCTACTTAAGCAAATTATTATAATTCCAGTGACACTAACTAATCTGTCAGTAATTAGGATGGGAAATGGGAATATATTCAGTGGAAATGATCTTTATATTTCACCAGTCCAATTGTACAGCAGTCTTCTTGAAGAATAAGCTGTCATTTGCCCAGAGTTTTTTGGAAGGCTATAATTTAGCTGATTTAAGAAAAAAAAAAATCAAGAAAATTCCCCTGGAGAACTCCATGTCAGGTTGAGAACACTAAGTTCAGAATAACATAATTAGTAGATCTTTCACTGCTTTTACAGTATCTTGTCTTAGTGTTGCTGATTATGTAAATAGTTATAATAATTCCATCTTTTCTCAGCATCAGTGACATCCTGTGAGCTCAGCTGTTCTCCAGGCTCAATGAAGCCATGCCGCCGCTCATTTACCATAGATGCTTTTGCTGCTCCCTTTGGTGAGCTCTTCTCTAGCAAGGCATAATCACACTCTTCCTGGATTTAAAAGAGAAACTATTTATCAGATAGTTTTCAAGAGTCTAAACTGCAGGTGAAGTTCTGTGTGTTTGTGGTTACGGGTTTGGTAAATGAAACATGTTGGAGAAATGCACTGTTTTAAGAGAAAAAAAAAATTGAATGTTTCCACCTTGTCTGACAAGTGCTGGCAACACACTTGCCATTGCTTAGATAATTAAAAATTATACTTAATCAGTAAGCCAACTTATTTCTCATCAAAATAGCCCTTTTGGTCTTATGCTCTTGAGCATTGCAGCTTTGGTGTCAAGTCTCCTCTGGCATCCAGCACTGGGTGCGCCCCACATAGCCCGGAATACCTGCCTTTAAGTAGATACAATTTGCCAAAATAACAATGAAAGAGTGCTAGGAGAAATGCTTCAGAGAGAGACAGCACAACCACAAGAGATGAGTAGTTCCCGATGCTGGGAGTGTTAAACCTTGCCTCTTCTGCTCTGCCAACCCTGTAGCTGTGACTGCTAATTTTTTATCTACTCCTAAACATGCTGGGGATCAGCTCCTCTGTCCAAGAAAATGTGCTTCGTAATGCCAGGTTCAGTATTTTGCACAGAACATGGTAATCAAGTGAGTTTTTTCCTTGGCTTTGCTCTCTATGGGGAGTAGATTAAGATCACCAGACATATTTCACTCGCAGCCCAAAAGAGGTTTAAATAGCTGTTTTGTAGGAATAAGGCAAATACAATTCCTACCTTACATCATGTGCCCTTATTGAAGCAGGTCATTGTCAATGAAAAATTCTCTCACTAACCTTTAAAAATGGGTTTTTCTGTAATTCTAGTTCTGCTGAGGGGTAAAGCTGTATACAGTAATTGAATCAGTGGTGCATGCAGACTGAAATTTTGCAGGATGAAATTATGGGCCTATAATGGATTGTCTCTGTTTTCCTCTCTCTGTTCTCTCTCTTGTATCTTCTTTCTCTTTGCTGCTCCTTCTTTTCTTGTTTCTTAGTGTTGGAATTGGTATCTGGAAAGGTTGAGTGGTTTAGTGAGGAAAGCTGAAATTGTGATTGAGGAAAACCTGGATTTTTAATCTGTTTTGAAATCTTCACCTCCTAGTGCCCTTGTCATCTCTGCTGGCTAAATCAGGATGAAGGAAGGATCTTGCTAAAAAGAAAATAAATAAATTAAAAATAAATTTAAATCCTCAGTAGGGTAGAGTAGGGCACCTCGTACAGGCACTGCCAGGGAGCCCCTTAAACATAGGGGGGTGATCCTGAGATCCCGCTGTCATGGGAGAAGGGAGCACTGGGATGCTGGGGGCCGTTCCAATCCCTGGGATGATGGTGCTGAGCTGAAAGGGCTTCTTTCTCAGCAGGCCAGAAATACAGCACATTCAAACAGTGGCACACCTTCACTGGGGTATAAAGAGAAACTGTAAGTCTGTCCGCACATAAATCAGGTGCAAGTGTATGGCTGTGCTTTCAGTGCACACTGCACGTTGGCATACCCTCACATGGGCCAGGGAGTCATAAGTGGCAGTGTCTGCAGCAAGGACTAATTCCCCTGTTTGAAAACCAGGAGTGAGAATGTGCACAGCTGCTTCTTCCTCCTCAGATTTCAAAACCATGTTTGTTTTTTTTTTTTTCGCTTGTTGCAACATGGATATTGTTCAGTTTTAGGAGGCATTCCTTCCTGATAAGATGCCTGATGACAACACATCTCTCAGCAACCAAAATTGTTTTGCAGTTTTAGCTTTAATTTAGGGAAGTTTGCTGAAGCATCCAAGTTGGGCCAGTAGCAGGTGTTGTCTCAGTCAGGTTTCCCTTACCCTAGACTATGGGAATGTCTCCTACATCTTTTCAGCTTTAACATGAATTATTTCAAATGAGCTATTCCCCTTGCTAGAATATCAGGGAAACGTACCATTGAACAAAGCTCTTCTTTCCATTTTATTTTGGTTGTTCTCTCATCTTTCTAAAGTCACAAGCCAAAAAGCTCACCTTAGTAGCGCCATACTAGACCTAGGCTGACTAGTTTCCAGGCAGGCCAGAATTAGATCTCCATTTATTTAGCAACTGCTAAAACAACAGAAGCTGCTTTCTAAATGCCATATCAGTTGTGGGTATTGGAACAATTGCAATTGTTTGTTCCCTACTGATACTTGCTCAACAGCATCTCTCCTGACACTTTGGCTTCTCAAAACTGTCACTTTGCACCTCTCTGAAATCTTTCATCTCCACGCTCTGAGGGATGTCCTACATCAGTCCTTTTTGCCATTTGTCCACTTGCCATTGCGCTACATTGAATCAATTTTTCCAGGGTTGTCCTTTGCTGCCACTAGTAATAAAACCCAGAGTATTGACCAGAAAGGCTTACACAGGGCCTAAATTCAATTCTGTTATGAAAAGCAAAATCAACCACGAGATCTTTTTTTCCCCAGTATGTACTGGGAGACTGCATTAAGATTTAGAAGTAGGGCTGGAAGTTTTAGATCCAGGTGACTGGCTCTCTTTTCATTAGTGAATGCCTTTTGCTTAAAAATAAATAAATAAATAACAAATCTCTCCTTTTGGTGTTTCTGCCTCATATGCCCGTGTCACAGCCTTTTTTCCTTATAATTAATCAACCCATATCTCATGCAGCTCTGCTTGTCAGCAGGGATTAAAGCCTGACAGTACTTAATCATCTTGTATTTCATAGAAGACTAACAATCTCCCTGTGCTTTCTCTTTCCTCCTTTCCCTTTCATTTCTTTGTCTTTTCTGGGTATGCAGCAGAGTGTCTGCTCTGACTGTCTGAAGTTTTTATACAGGGATTGACAGGTATAAAATTCTTTTCTTGGCTCTTTGATTCTGTGACCCATGTAATTCCCTCATGAAATCATTTGCTGTGACATTTTGGGTGTACCATGACCTACCCTGTTAGCACAGAGGTCCACCAGATGCTGAGCCTGTAGGAGTATGTATTGAACCATATTTTACCATGATTTTTTTTTCCCCAGCAAATACACAAAAGCTTGGAGCCAAGTGGGTTGAATAACTAGACCAATTGTTATTTTATGTTCTGGTGCTATTTAGCAGTTTAAGTTGTTTCGAGTATATGTGACCAACCTGGACACTGACTTGGATTTATTTTATTAATTTAGGTATCTCATGGAATTATGGATCTCAACATTTGACCTATTCACAGAGATCCCCTTCATAATCAAGGGATGGAAGTGGAGCCTTCCTTTAGGCTCAATACTTCTATTTTAATATATACATCTCAGTGGATCAGATGACTCATCCTAGAAGGGCTTCTTAGTCTCCATTGACTGTAAAGGATATTTAAATAACTTGTCCAAACAGAGGTGTTTTCATTAAAAATGTAGAGTGAGATGAACCTCATGATGGGTCTTAAGTCATTGGCACATCCATGGGATGGCTATCCATTTCTGCCCCACCGTGGTGTGGCGTGGGAGACCGACGAATGAGCTGTGTGTGGCCCCACTCTCCTGGTTTGGAGGAGCTCCAGAGGACCCCCAGCTGTGAAACACAGAGGTATGAACCTGAGGGGTTGGCTCGCTGCGGGAGAAATGCTCCATCTTCTTTCATTGTCATTTTCCCAGAGTATGGATTGCTAATTCTTCAGACTTAAGTCAAAACAATCACTATCTTAATTTAATTAGACACCCTTTTTAGTGTGGGTGATGTCAGATATTATAAGGTCTGTAGATTGAATTGTTTGAATGTATTCTGTTTCATTTGAATTTGTAGGTTAAGTAGTGTTGACCCCGGCTAGCTTGTATATCAGAGATTGCCAAGAAATCCCAGGTAACATTGACGCAAATGGCATTTTGCTCGCCCCGTACCAAATACCATGCCACTGAAATGTGTTTGTTTTCTCCTGCTTTGCTGCCATTGCTATAATGATGGATGAAAATTGGAGGAGGAAAGGAAAGGGAAAGGGGAAGAGACTTAAAACAACAAAAAAGCAAATTATTTTCATCTTCTAGGTAAATGTTTTCTTCCTGCAGAAGAAAGCCCTATTTATAACACTGTTGCAGAGCTGAGAGAGGTCATAGGAAGTAGCAGTGTAAAAACTTTGGTGGATGCTGTTGAACCATAGATGATTGTTTTTCTCCATTCACTTAAGACTTAACTGTCACTAATTCTTGCTATAGGAGACAGCTTATTGTCTTTGGCCTCTTTTAAAATCAGATGGTGGATGAAACATTTGGTTACAGTTTTGGTAACAAAAGTAAAAAAGAAATCACAATCATTGCTGAAAAGTAGGCGTTTTTCTTGGTTGACTCTAAAGAATTATAGTAGTGCAGTGTTACGAAAAGAACAAACAGATCAAAAGACAGTGAAGAACATAGTATTTGCTGGTTTCTTTTAATTCTAACGTGGACAACTTCAGGTCAGCAGACTGAAAATCCATACCTAAAAGCAACCAAGGAGCTCTTCAATAGAATTAGCACATGCAGGAATCCCAGGGACAAATGTTTGTTTTGTGCTGTATGGGCTGTCAAACTAATGATCAGAATAGCACTTTTTGGCCTCAAATTAAATCAAAAAACAATCAAATATTTGATTAATACAGTATGCTTCCTTTTCCTTCCAGAACTGAACTGAATGCATGTTTACAGTTTATGGGAAATAGCAAAACCAGCAGGTTAAGGTAAAAGCTAACCACAGTACCAGAAGTTGGTGCTTTTTTAATTTATGAGTTTTAAACCTCAGTTTATAAAATACAGAGCATGAGCAGTGGTTTTTAAACATATTTGCCAAGAAAAAAGATCTAGAAAGATGTAAAATAAAAATTAGGAAATGATAAATGCAGACGTCACTTAATTAAGAAAATGAATTCTACAAGCATAGTGATACAGAAAGGAAACATCCGTTAGCAAGGAAGGGGCATTGAGGCAAAGGGTGTTTGTCATCTCAAGTGACAATTAGATGAGTTTCCAAACAGAGCAGGGCAAAGAAGATAAAAATATGCAAGAGAAGACAGTAAGGCAAGAATTATTGCAGGAATACAGAGCAGGTTTTTGCAGGTCTGTTGGCCTGATTTATGCTTTCACACCCTTCTTAGCATACAAACATCCCTGAAAAGAAGAGCCTGTTTTGCTCTCATTATTGTACAGTCCTGCAAGCTCCATGGCAGGTAAATCTGCTCAGCAGCAGAACCTGAAACCAGCTGTGGGACCAGGCAGAAGGTGGTTCAGCAGCCAAAAGGTAAACCAAGTTGGATACACTTGTTCCCTGCCCACTCTCCAAAGGACTGTGGAGGAGGTGGCAGCAGCCAAGCGAGCGGTTTGGTCTGCTCTGAGCGGATCAGGGTCATGCTCAAATCCATGATCTGCAGAGCAAAACCATTTGCAAAGGCTCAAGAATGCAGTGGTGTCTCTCATAGCTCCCCCCGATCCACTTGCCATGTCTTGCCCTAAAAAAATCAGCCTCCATTTCCTTATGTAGAAACCTGAATGCAGATGAGAAAATGGTGCTTCTGCTAGGTGCAATTCCTGTTCCCAGGTTATTTCCTCTCTATGCTGAAGTAACGTGTTTGGGTAACATGAGACCGGCTCCACACCCCCCACAGGTGTTGTCTCCACAGGGGTCTCAGGGCATTGAGTGCCATAGTTTAGCTTCAGGCCAAATATTCATGTTTAGAGGAAAAAAACTTTGGTTTACAGTGGCATAAGGAATTGGCAAGGTGGTTTGACACAGGGAAGTCTGACAAAATGTGCGAGTTTTCTGTTGATGCAATTCAGATGGTCTTGCTGGCTTCTGTCATTGAAGGGCTCTTACAAACCCCTGCTTCCCATGTGCTTCAAATAAGTGTCTCCTGTGTTAACTGCCAGGTCAATTCCATTTTCAGAGCCCTTTTGGACCCATTTCTCTATGGCTGGGTGACAAAGAGTAGCTCACAGCAGAAACTTCCAGCAGTCCCTTTTCACAGAGCTCCTGTCCTGGGGATCTTCTAATTTTTGTTCAGGAAGAGTAATTCAAACCCAAGTTCTGTAGGAGGATGGGAAGTGTCAGCCAGGGTCATGTTTCAGCTCAGCTCAGTTCCCTTGGAAGAACATCCTACTCCTGATCAAACCTGAAACAGGTATTGGGACATCATGGTTAAGCTGCGTGTGTCACAAATGGGGACGGGGAATGTCAGTGCTCCCTAGGTGTGCACTGACGCCTTAGGTTACCCCCACTCCTCAATAGGTACCAGTACTTGAAAATAAGTCTTTAGGTACTCTACAGAATATCAGGCAGTGGCATCACCCTGTCAGGCTGTTTCAATTTCTAGAAATTTAGTGTTTTGAAGATTTTATTGAGACATATAAGCAGAAGCAAATTCATTCAAGATTAATGTGAACTGTTTGAGCATATTTGTTAGAGCTTGCTTCTTGTTCTTGGTGGTTTTGGGGTGGTTTTTTGTGTTGTATGAGTAAACTATTAATGGTGCATTTGTTTGTAACACCCTTTTGACTGGCAAAGTTTGGCAGAAATTGAATGCTCTGCAGGACAAGTGGCTGTTCAGTCACAGGTCAAGTAGGGTTTTAAGCTCCAAAAGCTGAGTGATTTTGTATCAAACACTATGGCTCTGGTTTTGATCCAGCTTCTAGCAGCTCTGCACCTGTGATTAGCACTGTAAAAGAGACAGGAAAGTAAAAAAATTTGTAGTTTTGCAGAAAGTCAAATCTGGCCCATCTCCACAGAGTTCAGTTACAGCCCTTGGGGCTGGACTCTTACAAACCTTATAAACTTTGCAGGACTGCAAGCCATGGACTTTCCCCTTCTTCTAGGGTTAATATGATTTTTGCTTGTGAAATCCTAGGAAGCTTAAGTTATTTAATATTTACTTCTTCATCCTTTTCTTTTATTCTACCTATCTTATTAAAATATAACAAAAAAAATCCAACCCAAACCACAAAACCCCCACTAAAAATAATTGCCTTAGACATAAAACAGTAGGATATGTTCAGTCTTGAAGTCAGCAACTGCAAACTATGATTGCATTGTATAGAAGGGTTACAGGGAAGACTTGTGTGGTGATGGTAGGCAGGACAGCTTCCATTTTTCTGGCAAGTGACAACTGCAGGGTTTCTCCTCTGTCTAACAATGCTAATTAAAAAAAAAAAAACAATCTTTTTGAGCTATTAGACTGGAGTTGGTCTCCTCTCTGTGATACACACCGTAGATAAAGATTTTATGGTCTGCGACTCTGCTGTTTCAATCATGTTTATACATCATTTATTTCAAATTAGTGAAACTTAGCAGGAGTCCAGAAATTTGCATCTGCTCCAACATCAGGGCCAACATAGGCAAAAATGGAGCAAAAGCACAAGGACTACTAGCAATCCAGATAGTATTGGTTAAATGACATTACTGCATTCAGGGAATACCTTTAACTCCTCTTTTCTGTCAACCATAACAACTATATGGCAAGACACACAGTAAGAGTGTGTTAGCAAGGAAGCTACCTTAATGTGGGGCAGTAGGGAGAGTATTTTCAGCTGCTGTGAGTTATTTTAGCTGCCTGGAGCTGTGCTACGTTACACCAACTGGTGATCTACTTACTGGCATTCTGTGTCAGGCAGTAAGCTTGAACAATATATTAATTATACATTCCTGTGCATTTCTGGTTCAGATTAACATGCTAGCTTAATCTTTCAGTTTGGTTATGAAATTTGCTGGATGAAATATTGCTCGCATTCTTTCTATTAATGGAAACCCACACACAATCCACGTGTCTGAAGTACTTGTCCTGATTACCTGCCACATTCAAAAGTGCTACTTGCAGAATTATTTTGCCTAGTTAAAGTTTTATTTTGTATTTATTCTAATTGCCAGTGTTGCTGTGTTAAAAGTTGCTAACGCGTTGGTGGATATTCTGTTTTAATCTTTTTTGCCATTCCCTAGCAAGTAACAGGTTGCCTGTTTTACAAACCCAGTTTCTGTACAGACAGAACTGTTTGCTGGGGCTGGCCCGTGCTTCCATATGGTACACATTAATCACAATATAGCTATGTAAACAAGAACTTGTATTTTATGCTGCATACGGTTGCCCAGCTTACGTTGAGTGAAATACTTCATTTTAGTAAGTTGTATAGACATACCTGAGACTGGAAACAATGTAACGTGACTCTCCATTCTGTAGAATACATCAGTTTGCTAATTAAAAGTCTACTCTCATGGTTGATGATCATTACTTTTTATAAAGCCCTGGAATGCTATTAAGCAGGTCTGGAATGGTGGTGTGTGGTTTATTGTTTTTTTTTAAATTGTTTCCTGCCTATTTTGTCTGTGATTTCATTGTGTTGAAGAGTCACTTCCTTTTCAGTTACGGTTTTCATAGAGTAAATCTGCAAGTATTGTTTATAGTTGAAATGTTCTCAATTGTATATTTTTTTTAACAGCTTGGATTTAATAGCTGTTTTATGTTTGGAATAAACAAGTAAAAAAAAATAAGTAAAGGGCTGTGAATCAACAAAAGGAAAATAAAAACAAAGTCCTTAGAGAAATAAGTAACAAAATTGTATTCCTTCTAACCCAGAAAATTCATCACTCCTTTTGTCCATGTGTATACTCCTGTTATTATTTTGCTTTGACTTACGTGTACTTCAGGGACTCTGTCATACTCACTCCAGGTAGGAGCTATCAGTAGAGCTATTACAACAAGACAGAAGAAACACAGCCTGTCTGAAGTATTCAACTGTCTTTTTGTCTACAAAATTGCAAATAGATAAGCTGTAGCATGTAACTTGGGCATAAAGTTATCCAGATTTAAGAAAAGCTGGGTATTAGTATATATTAAAAGAACATCTAGGGTTGCAAAATCAAAGAATTAACAGTTGTATAGCAACCAAGGAAATTGAAAAGGATAGAAATATTCCATTTCTAGAGAATTACATAGTCTTTAACACTGGAAGTTAGGAAGAGGCATTCCCGGGGAATTGGTTACCTGATGCCTTCAGCATTTCCTCCTCCATCTTCTTCGCCACCTGGCTTATGTTGTTAGCCGAGATGGTAATGCGTTTGCTTGGTCAAGCACAACTGCATCCTTCAGTGTAGAATCTGCTTTTGTTGAAACACACATATTGGCCAAGCTCTTGGCTCTAAAGTCAGAGAAAAACCAGATTAAACTCAGTGTTCTCCTTCTGGATTAACAATGTTATGAGAGCGCAAGGTGCCCGAAATAATTACCGATGCTGGTGGTAGCACCTACAGGTCCATCCTGTGACATCAGGCAGCAAGGAGAGTCCAAACACGCCATCGATAACAGGAATGTGTGGTTGCAAGGAAGGGAGAGTACCATATGTCATTATGTCTCTTCTAGATAATTATGAATTAGATAATTCATATTCATACAGATAATTATGAACAGCTTAAGAATTCTACATATATGAATACATGACAGCTGACGTGTCTTTCTATGCTGGTATCTTTTATAGAGTTTGCTGTGACCAAGGGAGACTCCTTTCTATTGTATTCTCAGCCTTTCCCCCCATCTCTGCCCCAGTCACTTTTAGCAATTCTTAAGTGCAGGCACATGAAAAACATTGTTTTGATCAATAGTTTTTATGGCAAAATCCATAAAACAAAACAGTCCCTTTATACAGCTCAGAACAAATAATTTAGACTACAAGCCCTGACACAACTTCTGTTTAAGCTTGGCTGGAGGATGATGCTCTAACATGCAAAGTGGAGTTGTCTCGCATTGACATTTAAATATAATCATAGGAGTAGATGGTTGAGAGCCCAAAATGAGACGAGAGCCATAAGCGACTGAGTAAGTTGCTGGCAGAAGAGTTGATGGGAAGGACTGCAGCGATTGCAAATAAGGCCTGTCCAGGAGGTTATGTGATTAGTGTTTTCTAAGAGTAAAGTATGTTGCAGAAATCAAATGAAGCCTGCAGCAAGGGGTGGGGGAGGGGGGGAATCCCATAATTCCTCCAGTTTTATCTAATGACAGATTTATCATTTTCAGTTGTGGGTTGTTTTTGGGTTTTTTTCCAGCCTTGTGCTGGGGGTGTTTGAGAGTTATTATGAGATTTGAAAGAATGCTGAGTTTTTGATCTTGTCATGACTGAAAGCACTTTATAAATGTCAGAGTTGGTGCGTGAAAATCTAGGACGCTGCTCGGCTGCTTCGCTTGCGAGAGTTTGGCTAATGAGGCCACAAGAGAGCAGGTTGCTGAACAGCCCGGTGTGGTGGCCATGCCTCAGCAAGCCTCGTGCTTCAGTGCACCTTCCAGAAAGGGAAGAGGCGCCTAATGTGTAATGGCAAACAAATTGCCCACCTTAAATAATAGTAGTGTTTTGCATTCCTGTGATACTTGGGAATGTTTATGCAGGTGGAGGTTTTTTGTGCTGTGTGGCAGAGTTGTGACTACCCCTTTATGTCCTAATTCTCAAGACGTGGGGCAGATGTGTTGAGAGCTTGTTGGACTAAGGCCCATGTGTTGGTGGTATGACCTATCTGCTGCATCCAGACTTCACCAGAGCAGGGCAAGATAACCAGAGCAAGGCATGTGGAAGGGCCACGTGGCGATTGCAGTTGTGACAAAAGGTTAGCTTTGTGAAGGTTTTTAATCCAAGATAAGCCAAGTAAGCAATGTTACATGGTGAACATCTCACATCAGCAGACACCGAAAAGGTCAAGTGTCTAAAGTTAGATGAGAAGCAGTAAGTTTTTCTGGACAGTTTTTTTGAAGTTTCATGAACGTGCAACTCTATAAATGCTCACTAAGGAGTGGGCTTTTTTAATAACAGTGATTAGAAATTTCCACAGTCTGTTTAGTAGGAACAGGAGAGCTGTTACAGAAGATCCTACCAGCTACCATTCACATGCCTGAATAACTGATTTGTATTGGAGTCTAGCAAAACTATTTTGTTGACGGTATCAAGCAAGGATAGTAACTTTTTTCTGGTATACCGTAGGCATATATTGGTGACAAGTTTCTTCCTTCCAACCCACAACTTTGAAAGTGACAAGCAGCATCCTGGTTCAACAGCATACAGAAGCCCAAGTCTTAACCTGGCAGACAAATAATTTCCCTGAGTTCCTGAAAACTTGACACATGCTTTAATTTATCTGCTTAAAAGGTTTTGTATTTAGTTGTGATCAATGGTGACACCAGTGTCGTGTGGGCAGGGTGCTACCTGAACTGCTGTGTTCCATTCCTCTGCCAACATCTGTCTTTGCTGATCTTGAGAAGCTCAGAAGAAAAAGCCTGTGCTTGAGGGGAGAATAAAGGGACCTACAATAATGCAATTCAGATGTACAGATTAGGATACGATTTTTCTAACGCACCCAGAATGCCACTTTTTCCTGCCTACAAATTGGGGCTCGAGTTTCTCAGGGTTTTTGGAAATGGCAGGTGTCAAACAGAAACTGTACTGATGGTATCGTAGAAAACTCTGTTACTAAACTGTACTTTTCATGAGAGAAAACAGGACTTTCCAGAGTGCTTGCTGTGCAAGGTGTAGGTGTGTTTTAGACAGGAGGTTCGCTCTAGGAAATGGCAACGAAAATGGTTTTGTGTCTCACAAGCATGAGCTTGTTAATGTGACAGTCGCCATGTAACTTTTTAGTAGATCCATTAAAATGTTTGCAAATCACACTGCAAGACAAGAGTGTGTAAATACCAGTGAACTGCATATAAAATAGCAAAAATATTTTTAATACCTAAATAATCAGGCATCCCCTCTCACTTTGCCCTGGCCTGCTCGATCTGTACTCTCTTCAGGAAAGTTAGCTTGATATGAAATATGTAAGAAGGACATCCTGGGTTCCGTTTTATTTTGTAAAATTGAGTTTCTGGCTGGTTGATTAATTAATTGGTGGTGCATGGCTTTGTTGACATCCTCATTTCATGACAGTTGATTTGGAGCACTTTAACACAACATCCATTTTAGGTGTAATTTAATGTAGTATCTGCTAAGAGGGAATTCAGGTGTCACCTGGGATCTTGTCTGCTGGTCTCGGCTGGGCAAATTTGTTGAGTTTGGGTTTTGATGACTGGAAACAAAAGCCATGGTAGTTAGACAACAGCAGCCCTGTTAAACCATTGTAATCTGACATCACTGCTCTGGAATCCCTAGAGACCAGGAATTTGGGGAGATGAATGGGATTCAGTCACTCTGTCTCTAGCTCTTCTGTCTCTCATGGTAAAGGAGCATGCAAACAATGATTTGGAATTTATTTTCACTACAAAATGGATCTTTGATCCCAAGGCAATAAACAGTAAAAGAGCAAGCAGCAAAGAAACAAATATTACAGGAGCTCATGTTAAAACAACACCTGAGATTTCTATTGGGAATTTTGTATGGTTTTTCAGAAGCAGAATCTCACATGCATCAAACACTTGCAGTGTGATATTTTTAACAATTACAAGTCCAAATACGTGCAATTACTGACAGTAGGACTTTTGTCAGGAATGACTGCACCAGGTTTAATTTAATGTACTCAGCCTTGCAATCGTTTTTTTTTAATCTTGCTGTGCCAATGACAGCATTTTTTTCTTCATAGGTTTTGTTTTCTACCCTCCACAAATCACACATTTAAGACTGTTTTGTTTTGCAACATCTCTGAAATGCTGGTTTATTAGCAAGCCAGTCCACACCAGATTATTTTAATATTGATAGACTGCATCAACAGTTGAGATAAAGATGCATTCCTCCTGCTGTTTTGTTAAGGTTTAGTAGGACTAAATCACAAAACATTACTTTGCTTGGAAATTGAATTGAAAAGATCCATCTACAGTAAGATTACTTGTTTAGAGAAAGCTGCTCTTGCATTCTGAAGATTTTGGTGGCTTTCACTCACAGTTTGGGTGCCTGAACAATACCAGGCAAACTTGAAGTGCCTCAGTGCTCCAGCATTCTGCTGAACTGGGATCCTACTTTTAAAAGATATTTTCATCTTTGCTTCCCAAAGCTCTGTCCTTGTCATAAATAGAAGATAGGAAAGTAAACTTGAATTTAGGGTTATATATAACATTATTTTTCTGTGCAACATAACCAAGAGCTACTAGACTTGCTGCTGACAAATGTTGCTGGTGCTTACTTGTTCTTACTCGGTCTTTTCAGGCTGCACATGATTATAAGGGCTGGTCCTGCAGACAGGATTTTTTCTTTTTCTTTTTCTTTTTCTTTTTTTTTTTTTTTTTTTTACTTGCTTTGCACTGAAACACTTGCATGCACATTCAGGATATTACTTATTTCATTCTGGCACTTTTAATATGAAACTTGCCAGATTTTTATCCTGGGCTTGATAAATGGTTACCTGTGGGATGTGAACAGACAGTGTACCATGTTTCTGTGTTTGGTGTTGAAAGTACCTTTCAGCCTCTTGCACGTGGACCTCCAGCAGCTTATCCTCGCTTATAAGGGATTACAGAAAGTAAGTAGTAAAACCAAGATTTCTGTCAGGATTATTAAATACAATCCTGTGGTCTGCACTTTCTTTGGAAATTTTGTAGGGTTCTATTAGGCAAATCAGGTTGATCACTACTGACTATGACTTGTTTTGTAGAACAGATTACTGGGTATTTCAACATGTAGCATGTTATGTTGCTTGAAGTTATCTGACGAATGATCTGCATGATCTTATATATATGCCTTTACCAGAGATACAACTATATACCTTTAGCTTGAATTCCTCAATATATAACTCTCTCTGTATTCTCAGTCTCTTTTTAAAAAAAAAAGTTAAATACACTGTGATAAAAAATTCAATAACTCCTTCTGGAATCTGAAATAAGAAGACATACTCTTGGACATAACTTGTAGCCTGTGTTTCAGAATTTGGGAAAAGTCTGGCTCATTGTCTTTCATGATATGTGTCAGGCCTCTGACATTATTCCTTTATGTTTCCTGGCAAGTATTTCACATTCAAGAAGGCTTATATGCCTAGGGGAAAAAAAAAAAAAAAAAACAAGAAAAAAAGACAATTGCAGTGACACAGGTTAAACTAATAGAGGCTATGGTTTAGAGAAGGTGTGGAAGTGTATTTAGACTTCCCATGTGCTAGTGATTGTTGCCTGGACTGTGGCCAGTTGGATCAATATTGTTGTTTCTGAGCAGGTTTCCCAGGTGCCACCCCTGGATGTGTGCCTACTGTGTGCATGTCCAAGTGCTGAATTCCTGTGCACATCACTTGTTGTGACTGGGACAGCTCAAGAACTTTTTACTTCTGGATGGAAATAGTAAACCTAGTATGACTGCTTCTGCAAAATGATGAGCAAAAACATGCCTGTCCTTGCCTGCAAAGAACTTGAGCCTTGCCCCTCTGGTCTTCTTGCAGGTTCCTTTTTAAACACTTGAGGTTTTTGTACTGTAACCCACTGGAGTAATTTTCTGTGCCCCCTATTGTTCCTTTACAGCAGACAGGGAAATGTGCTTCCTTGGAGCACAGACACTGAAGTTTTCCACTCTCCTTGATCTAGTAACTGCTCACGGTGGGTCTTGTTTGTGGATGAAGGAATTCACATCTGCACAGAGAAATACAAATTAATGTGTTTGATCCATGGCTGGAGATGTATTCAGAAGACTAATCTTGAACACCAGAACCTGTTACATTTAGGTATGCTGGCATGACAGTGGGAGAAGCCTCGCTGAATCTTTAGGAGAAGCCTCGTTGAATCTTTAGGAGATGGTTTGCCCAGCTGGGCATTTAAAAATTGTTTTCTTGTATTTTTGGCAAAAGAAAAATATTTATGTCAAAGGAAAGTGAGTCTCATGGTCTCATTTTGAGTGCTAAAACACAAGTATTGATTTCATAAATATAGACATTGTCCAACTTAAGTAATTTCTTCAACGTATGTTGACTTTATTCCTCAGTTGTTAATGAACAGAATTTTTTATAGCAAAGTGAGATTGTCTGTTTTGCCTGATTATATCCAGTAGTGGTATTTGCTCTCAGGACACAGGAAGAAATTCCCAAACCATTTGATATTCTGGTACCGGTTAGTATATAGCTGTTACCTGTTAATTACTGAGTGTCGTTGGCAGAAGGGTGCAGGACTCTCAGTCTTTAGCACTTGGGTATAAAAGTCTCCAAGAAACACATACTGCTCTTTTTCTAAACTGTAGGTCCATCCCCCCAGTGTGTATTTCTGTGTGAATTATAATCAAAGTCTAAGAACTGGCCAGTGCTTTGCTACCTTCTGTTGACAGCTTTTGGCTTTTCAGAAATATTTTAGCTTCATGCATACCGTAGCTGTCAGCGTGATTCAGAGCCTTTGGAAGGAGAGCTTCCTCTTGCATTTGTTATTTGCTTAGCAAAGCTTTGACTTTATGGCTATGTATTTCGGAATCTTTTATGCCAGGGAATTATTTATATTTCAGAGATATGGGAAGACACCTTGGAGCTTGATACATGTCTTGATTGTTTTTTAACCTTAGCCCAGTGTGATATTCTCTCTAAAGAATATTCTCATGTAATCCTGCAGGGAAGAATAAAGGTAACACCGTTGCCTGGCATTAATACTGTAAATCAGAAGTACATAATGACAAGTCTGAGAAATGTACTAAAAATAATAATAAGACATGCTTGTTTCTGAGCAGTAAATGCTGTTAAGCTTTACTTTGAATTCTGACATCCATCTGAAATCTGTACCCACTGCCCACAGTTATGTGTCAGGGGGCTGTTTGCTTCTTCTGTAATTCGGAGAAACCGACTTAACTTTATGTACTAGTCCAAACACAATTCTCCCTCGAGGAATTCCTTGGCCAGGCTGTAGGAAGATGTTTCTGAGAACCCAAAGAGAAATAATATGAAAAACATGGCCAGCTCTGTCCCAGGGGCGTTCCTCTCTCTGGGAGAAAAGCAACGACCGGGGAGGGAAGATGGCCCATTTCCTATGACTGTCAACAGGAGGGTGATATTTTCACAAGCAGGAAAGCTTGAAGCAGCCTGAGCTCCTTCTCAGGCCCAGCTTACACGCAACAAGTGTAGTTTTGAGGTGACTACAGAGAGGATTTGTGGAGGAAAGCTTAGAAGTGGGGCTTTCTCAAGGATTTTGGAACCCTGTGTAGAGTTCCTCCTGGTGGTTTCCTTCTGGAGGTCTTTCTCAGAATCATATCACCTTGGCAGGTACAAAGATACTTCAGAGATACAGTATGCCCTTCCCCATCCAGGTCAGGCTGCTCATCTGAGTCTATGCAGGGCAGTTATGGTGAGAACTGGGTGTAGCCTTCTCTGAGTGCTGGAGAGTGGGGCAGAGAGACTTCCCCAGGGATGCGGGCATCATGGATGCCAGGTATAGGGATTGGGACTGCGCATTCCATTATACCTTAAGGTAGTGCCATTTGCCTAGTGGGAGGGAACATAAACACCTAATCTATGACTGCATTCATGGCACTTGATTCGCATTTCCATTCACAGGCTCTGAGGAGAAAATGTTTGCATTTAATTCTTTTTAAAAAATCAGTATTAGAGATATTTGAAATAGCCTAAGAATCCCTTAAGATGTAAGGGCAAATTCTATATTAAAATAAAGGTCCTGCAATTGCTAAAATGGTGATGAGACATTCGATTCAAGGCACTGTGGTTTTCTTCTCCTGACCCTGCTGTACAATGCAAAAACAGCCCAAAGCAATATATTCACTGGCAGGTCTGATAAAGACTATGCATGGTCCTGCAGCATTGCAGTGGCCTCAAGAAAACATAAGGCACAAACAGATTCAGAACTTGATATGGGCAGTGGATGGTGGTTGTCTCAGGGCTTCCGGCAGTTGGAAATGTAAAGAGGCAGGGACAACATCTGCTTCAAAACCCTGTAATAAATATGTCTACTTTGGATGAAGCTGTGTGGGCAGTCTGAACCTGATGAGGGGGTTCAGTCTGAATAGATGTAGTTTGTTTCTAGAAAGCTGCCTGGGAGTGATCACATGAAGCATTTCAGCGTCAGATGGGAAGTTGCTTTTTTCCTTTTTGGCATGAGTGTTGTAAGTCCACGGCCATTCTGAGATGAAAAAGCAAGAAAATGATCAAAGCAGATGCTGGAAATGACAATAACATAGTATGGTCCTGACAAATCTATGCTAAGTGCTAAGCTTCAGACTGCTCTGGGAGGAGAGCTGCCCCAGCAAGACTCAAAGGCAGGCTGGTTAATTTAACCATGAGCCTAATCAACCAGCTCTATCTAATTTCCATGCAAGAAGTGGCTGTCTAAAAACTACTTCTTAAGTATGTTTCTATCTCTTTTGGCGTCTGGTCGCTGGGGCCTGATGGACTAAAACCTGGAGGCAAAGTTGGCTCATTGCTACAGCCCAGGCAAACCTCTGACCTATATATGCTTAATTTACATGTGAGCATAATTAGAAGGTGGATATGAACAATGGATTGCATGAATTCCTCTAGGAAATTGGGTAGAAAATGGCAAGTGTTGAGCAGCTTCCACCCATGCTTCAGGAGAGAGGCTTGCTGACAGAGCAGCTCATGACATGGAGGTTTTAATTGCCATCCAGAGCTGATGATTCATAGATTTCTCTCTTTCCATTCCCTTTGCCTTGGCAGATCCTGGATGTCCTGTTGACAACTGAAGCCCAACAGCTCAAACCCCAAACACTTTATCTATCCTTCAAAATCCTCCCAGCCTCCTCCTCTTCCCATTAATGTTGACAGCTCCACCGCCACCCCAAGTCCCACAGACTCACAACCGTGGTGTCACTTCTCACTCCTCCCCCATCTCCAAGGCTTTGTGAAATGCTTCTGCTTTTCTGTGCTGCATCTCTTGAATGTATTTTATCCTCTTCATTTCTGCCACTGACACTAAATATAGCATCCATCTCTGTGGCTTTTCTGACTTTTTGCATTGTCTCTCTATATGTAAACTCGGGAGGATCTGTTACAACCTGCATTTCCCTTCCCCTTTCCACACTCCTGCCCACACTGGCACTCACCATGGACTGGTGCTGAGTGGGGGGAGAACAAGCAGTAAGGAAATAGGGAACTGATTTTAATTTCAGAGGACCACAATACTCTTGTTGTTATGCCCAGAGGAACACAGGCTTTCCTACTAATCCAAATATGAGATTTCTTGGGTTCTTCATCTTTTGCTTTACTTCAGTGACAGATGCTGCTAAGTGGGGGGGGGAGGAAGGGGGATAGCAGAATAAAGGAGATAGTAAAATGTGAGTTGCTCTTAGTTTGTCTGAACTTCACAAATGGACATTGCTGCTTGCTGGGAGGACTTGAAAGGTTTGTGTAAATGAATAAATTAATCTATGAGGTATTTAAGTAAAAAAAAAAAAAAATCAGCTGTGAGTATTTCTGCCCTCAATTACACACATTAGGCATATTCAAATAGCCATAGCACATTCAAATCCCACCTTATTCCTCCTTATTCCTTCAGCCTTAGGCCACCATATTTATTGTCAAGGATTACCCAAAGAGAAATACGCAGTTTTGCTCAGTGTAATGTATGCAGAGGAAATGCAGTGTTTCTGGGGTGCATTTATTTGCAACTCTTGGTCAACCATAATTTGCATAATGACAACTATATTACACTCTTGCACTGGTTTTCATTAGATAGCAGGTGTTGTTGTTTAGAAGTATCTAAATACACTTTTTCATTTAAAAGAGAGGCACAGGAGTAAGCTCTTTGTGTTTCATAGGGTTGCCAGGGTAGCAGTAGCAAAATATAGCAAATCAACAGTGAGATCTGCAAGAATGAATACAGACCATGCCCAGAGGCTATGGAAGGTATCAAGACATATTTCAGGCTTTATCAGGAATGAGGCAAACATTTGCACGGCCCTGAAAGAGCTTTGCAATGAACTGCCATAAAATGGCATAATTAAAAGTTACATTCTGTTTGAATCTTCTCTAACACTCAGTAATCAAACACCATAATCAGAACAAATTATTGCATTTGTATTCTGCCATCCACTGAAAAAGATGCATTGCTTGGCTTATAGCCTTATCTTGATTTATTAGGTCTAACTTCGGAGACTAGCGCAAAAAGTGAGTCAGATTCCTGAGGGACCTGTTGCATATACACAGTGGTGCCTTTAAATGCATGTGGTTTTTTTGTATACTTCCAGTTGTTTAGAACAAACTTCCAGGTTGTTTTTTAAATCTAATTGGAGTGTGCAGACAAGATGAAGGTTAAGCCCAGGAAAGGTTGATCGGGACATAGATATGCACACTTCACTGAGGTTGGCAGCTTCACCTCTGATGTGACCTCCAGGTGCTATGAATGAAACCACAGGATTAGTAACAAGGCACATGCTGAGCTGCCAAGTCTCTTGTAACAAGATGGAGAAGTGGAAACAGCATTTCTATTCAGAGTATCAAAATCAGCCCTTGAAGCATAACATTGCTAGTTGATTGCAAATAATGGAGCTGCAAAATGATTTCTGCACAGGAACATACTATTTGCCTGTGTAGCAAACAACTTTCTGTGCCCATTTCAACATACAGCTGGGATGTGATGGCCATGAATTATTTAGTTTTGTATAAGCAGAATTTTTCTGCAAAATAGAAAAACAGAAATAGAAATCCAAAGCCAACATTTTGATGGAAAAATTATGCTTATAAGAAAAAGTAAGTTGTGCCTAGTCCAGCGGACTTTTAGGGTACCTGGTAGAGCATCAGCCTAACTCTGCCCTTTCTGAAGGACACACTGTGGCATGCACTGGCATTCATCAGTATCCAGAAGTTACCAAGAAGTTGTAGACAGTTGTCTGTTTCCACATGGTTTTCAATAGTTATGTGACATTCAAATTAAAATAAACTATTCAAAACAGTGGAAAATGTGCTGCAACTGTTGGAAATGTATGGGACTAATAGTCTACAGCAGGCAATACAAACCGTTGGCAAAATAAACTTAGCGTCAGGCTGTGGCTGATGATTCATGGTTGGCAGTTGCCAGTTGTTTGAACAAAGGCCACTTTTCCACCAAAGTCTGCCAGACCTTTGGGGAGGGTGTTCTTACTTGGTTCTGAATTTTCTATTCAGCCTGATTTCTGTTCAAGGCAGTCTGGAAAGCCAAATTCATACGTCAAAACCTAAAACCGTAGGTCAGATCCAAAGAGCTGGGACTCCAGTAGAGAAGAGGGAGTTTCTGAAGAGGATTGAGAGCTTCCTATGGATTATCTTTCTCCATGATCCTCCCTCACACCAAACCATGACCTCCTTCTTCAGCTCTGCACCGTGGCTTGGGTCTGCAAGCAGAGGTTTGCATCTGTAGCTCCCTCTCTGACCAGATTAGCACAGGTTAATGATTTCCAGCATGCTGAAACAGGCAACTGCCTGACTTTTGGTGATGCCAGCTGTGTAGCTGATGCCACTGTTTCCTTTTGTTCTTTGTCACCTTACTCCACCTGGTGTGGCAAATTGAAGCCATGTGAGCCATTTTGAGGAGGTACAGAGTAAACTTGTTGGATGCTCTGCCCCAGGGGCTGTGATTTAATTGCCCCCAGGTGTTTATTAAATGGAAAATTGCCTAGCTCTTCTAACCATGTACAATGCCCATGTACTTAGTCTCCTGTCAACAGTTCAAACGTGGGGACTTGGCAAGCACACCCTGCTTCTTGAAATGTAGGCCTCAGAGGCAAAAGTTTGTTGAAACTAACAGGTGCCTCTGAACTTTGATTTAAACTCATAACTGTCACCTGGGTTTTGACAGATGGGTAATGAAAGATCAAGACAAATGCTGGTAGGAGTCTTTTGAGATGTGCTGCTATTAGCATTTGCTCTGAGCACATTTTAAAAAGAACATAAGACTAACAATTTAATGTCTGTTAGTCATCTTACACTGGAGAACTCCTGCCAGAGGAGGTGAAATGTCTAACTCAAAATTCATGAGACAGGGGATTGGTAATAAGGAAGAAGCAAAGGGAGGCACCAGAAGACGAGCTATAGCCCTGAACCAGCAAAAGAATAGAAATGACGAGACAGATCAAGTCAGAGTTCTCAGATATGGGTGTATGTCAGTCAAAGCTGCGATTCCTTGGGTATGGGCTGGGATAAAATACCTGTAATGAAGTCCCTGCTGGATGTGGTATTAGCTACAGATGCATGGGACATGGTGGAGGAAATAAGGTGCTTTTTAGAGTGACTGTTAAAGTTGTCAGTGGAGAGTGGTACAGAATAATGCAGGTAAACTTCTTCAGTCACCCCTTAGTTGTACCTCTGCTTACCCTGGATCTGGTTTTACGTATTCTTTAATATAATACTTTTACAAGGGCTCAGAGTGTGATATTTTAACATGCTCCAGTAGCCCCATATTCCATAAGTAATGAAGTGCCAGTGAAGTCGGAGGGATTGTCTTTTGAAGAGGGAGCTGCTCCACAAAACTGGCTCTTCTTTTCCATTGAATTTCATTGCATTTACCTTCCATAGCACTGAGATGTCTCACAAGCTGCTGAATTCTGGCCCTAAACAAGCCAAGTAATTTCTCTTTGTGCCAATCTGTGCGTATCAGCAATAACATAAATCTGCATGTGCCACAGTGATCTGTGCCCAGATGTGTGAGAGGGAACGAGCCAAGAGATTTATGCTGTTTCATATTCTCCTTTTTACCCTTGAAAAACCTGCACTGTCCCATTTCCACAGAGAATGGAAAGGAAGAGGCTGTCTTGGAGAGAGGGACTGTGCTAAATTGTGTGCTCCTCCTCTCTAAAACCTGCCAGAGACCTCTCGGAAAACCCTTAGGAAGGGAAAGCTGCTGAAAACGATGCCGACTTGTGCTGCCAGCTGCCTGGTTGTCCTTCCCACATAGCTCCGCTGGCGGTGTGGGTCCTGCAGCGTGTGGCACCACCGGTGCCTCTTGTGCCACCTGGTACTGGGCTCTAGTGCAGGCTGGGGCAGGGGCAAAGCAACTCGGAGTGGCTGGGGTAGAGAAATACAGAAATCATGGGGGTTTTGTAGTTCCACCTCTGATCCTGGATGACCAGCTGGGTTCTCAGTCCCCAGGAGAGCACACATGCTCCTCCACTGAATCCCCTTTTTCCCTTCAATAAGCTTTTGTGCCTTTAAGACAATCCAAAGCAAGAACAAGTTTAACTACAGTAATTTTGTGAAAGACATAGGCTTTTCAACTCTCTCCTCCCTCTATGTTTCCTGACAGTTATCAGTGTATTTTCTAACAGTGCGTCTGTCATAAAATAATAGATCGATGTGTTAAAACCTTCAGACACTGGGAGAAGTGTTGGAGGTCACAGGGTTACCTCTTTGGGGCTATCAGCATAGTTCAGAGCCAGTGACATCCACAGATTAATTGCCCTTTTATTGATTCTGAATTGACTTCCTTAATTAAGGAGAGTGCCACTTGGTTGCATGATTGGTTTTGCCATTTTCAAATTATTAAAACAAAAGCTTGGAAGTGAAATCCTTTGCTGTGTACAGACCCTTCCTTGGAAAATGTTCTGATGCATTTGACAGACTTCCCTGCATACAGTTTAAATTTCCCTACACAATTGAGATTAATTGGTATGATTATTTTAGTATAAAATGCAGTGAGGACTGTGGACTTGCAGCATCTGGGGCTACAGAGGCAGTGAGGGGCCCCGTCTGTATGTGATATTGCAATAGAGATGCTTTTCTTGGAGGAACCAAAATAACTGGCAACTTGGAGAAAAATGTTCCCTTTTCACATGGCTTGTCAATATGTTAAGTGCTCTGGAGACAGTGCTTTTGTGCTTCTGCAGACATTAAATCCTGTACGTCTCATGGGCTGTGACAGTCCTGTTTTCAAAAGTTTTAAGCATTGATTGTACTCAGGATGACGTACCCAGTGGTGGAAATGCTGCTGAAGGGATAATGCCGATGCTAGAAAGAAGAGGGTGAAGCATTTTCCTGGAGTACAAGTCTTCAGTCCTTCCCCCAAGCTGTTATTTGCACAGAAGCTTAGACCATAGAGGGAACACAGAGTTTTGGGAAGGAAAAGTAAATTCCAGAGTTAAAAATGTGAAAATTCCCACATATTTTCTCCCAGCTCTTCCCACATTAAATCTGAGGCAGTTTGGCGTGTTTCTCATATGGGGTTTTCCTCTCCTTTCCCACTTGACGAAGTGCACAAGGAAAGAGATGATGTTGAAGTGAATGCTGTTAGTCCTCAGGCTGCAAGGGTGTTGGAGATTTTGTTCCTTTGAATGATTTTGACCAAACTGGAGGGGGGAAAGACAGGAATATTCTCCAGACTGCTCTCATTTACCAACTTCCCCCATGCAACAATAGTGATGTCAACAAAATTGCTGTTCTGGCAGGGTGAAGGGGGAGATTCTTGTGGCGAAGTTGAGGTCTGGGGCAAATGTGGTGCTCTGTGAAGCTGTTCTTCAGGGAAGCAACAGCCTGAGGGGAAAACCAAGAAAAAAGGCTGCGTTGCATTTCCCCTCCTGGCATTTCTGAGCATGCAGTTCCCCCAGGACCACCGACTCAACATGGAATAAGGCTTTCTTTTGCTCCCCTTCCTTCTTCACCCTGCTGCTGTTGGGCATCCACCTGCCTCTTATGTTGGATCTTGCATATGCTCCAACTGCTCAGTACAGATAATTGGTATTGGAAAAATAGCATGCAGGATAATGCTGTCCAGGGTCACCTTCCAATATATTGTAGTTGCCTTAGAGACTGTAGCTAAGGAGAGTAACCTGTAGTTTTGCACTCGTCCTAAGTCACTGCCTACACAGAATGTAGGACAACAGAGGGCAAGATGGACATGCTAGTTAACTGGAAAGTTTTAGGAGAGCCATCACTGCAGGTGATGTGAAATTGGGTGGGTTTTTTGTTCTTCCTATCTGCAGGATTTAACATCAGAACAGTGGTTTACTCTCTGGGGACAGATCATGTGCAAACCCTGCTGCTTACTCTTAGTCAGAAGCAAAGCACACCATTCCCACCACTGATCCTGCTTTTAAAATAAAAAGTATCCTGCAAATGTGTTATTCATTTTTAAGAGATAAATGTTGGAGCTATAGAAATAATTGTAGTCCAAAGAGTTTCAAATATATTTCCATACATAATAACTTTCTGAGTGTGTGTGTATATATATATTCCAGAGTAAATACATATTCCATTTAAAACTAATTTGTATAGTTGTAATGAGGCTATTGTGATAAAAGGTGATTTGCTTCTTTAATGGTTTGAGTTCTAGTAGGGTGAGAAAACCATGGGTTTGATCTTCACTGGGTGGCAAATCACCAAATTAGCCCTACTGAAGCCCAAACTGAAGATCCAGCTCACCTGGTGTCCGTTATTCTTTTCTGTCTTTTATTATGTAGTTGAATGCAATTGTCCAGCCTTCCCTACCTAAAAACAGAATTTGAAACTACAAAGACAACAGTGGTCTGAGGTCAACAGCTTAATTATAGCTGTTCAGGTTGCCTTTTTTCCAGCTTCCTCCAGCAAATTTCTTTTTATCAGCAGAAATCTGAAATTGGTGATCTTCTAACTGTAAGCATTGGTTAGAAATGGTTGGGGTGCTGCGGGGAGCTGCCCTTCAGACATCCCGTGCTTCCCTTGTCTGAGCTGGAAGGCTCCCCAAGCACTGCATCTTGACGACATGGTTCTGCTCCCCATCCTGTTGAGCATGCTAGGAGATGCCCTCAGGTGGAGATGCCGGGATTGTCGCCATCCTAAACTTGATAGTGCTGTATGAATGTGATGGCAAAACAGCATGAAGAGCATGTATTGAGCCAGAAAGGGAACAGGTCAGTCACCCTCCCTGGCTTTTGTCACTCATTGGGTATGTTCAGAAAAGCTGGGGCTGGATGCCCAGGGTTAACTGGCAATTAACACAGTTTGAGGAGGAAAAGAGCTGCAGAGCACTGCCAAGTGGCTGCAGTCACCTTTAGTAGCATCTCAGAATTGCAGCCATTACTCAAATAAGCCTGGTTCTACTTTTTACTCTTTGCAGCTCTTCTGTCCCCCATTCAGAATTCAGCCATAGACTTGCCAAAAATTCTTCCTGAAATGTTTTGCTCTCTGAAGATATCTTGGAGCAAACACAGTACGATCCACATGTGGTGCAAAAATTCCTTGCAGTTGTACTGTGTTGATGGCATGATCCATCCCAGTGCAGCATCTTCCAGAGGAAACCCAGTAAGCCCAGTCTGTGTTTGAGATAGTTTTATGCAGAGAAAACCACAGGGAAATGCAACTGGACCAAGAATCCTCAAGAGGGAAACAAATCCCAGCTGAAGACAGACAGCCTAGCTGGCTGTTAAAAAGACTGTCTTGTCTATATTTATGGCTTTTCACAAACTTATCTGTATCAAACACAGGTGAAGGTCGTTACTTTGTTGAAGCTATAAGGAAAGAAATTGTATGCACCTATCAGGTATAATGCAATGAGAATGTGTCTTTTTCCTTCCCTAGTGGCTGAGCTATAAAAGATGATAAGCCTTCTATAGCTGCTAGCAGAAGATGATGCCTTTAGGTTAAACAAGAGAAAGTCTTGCTTTTAGGCTTCAGTTCCATAAATTATTGAGTTGCTTCAATAAATCTATGTAAATTCAGTAAGGCACTTAAGTACATCTTTGCCATTAGACATATTAATGAGCCTTAAGTATGCATCTTATAGAGCAGATGTGGATTTATGGGTCCAGGTTAAAAGGTCTTCTCCTTCTTCTCCCATAAGATGGTGCCAAATGTCTCACAGGCAGGTATCTCTTCTCAGGCACTTGATGTAGATGTGCCGGGTTGGCCATGTGGTGCTGTCCCCCATCCCAGCTGCTGTTTGGCTCTATGGAGCACCCACCAACTTGCTTTGCTCATGAAGGGGTTATTCCTGGAGGTCCTGTGTTATGAAATGCATAGGAACCATCTCACCAGTCCGGATAAAGTACAAAGCGTTTCTTCTTCATCTGTCACTGGTAGTAGATGCCGAAATACAAGCAGTATCAGGATGGTTGGTAGTTCACAGGGGCTTTCTGAGCCAGCAATTGTATTTAGACCACCATGGACCTGCCCTCTAATAATGTGTTTATCTTCCTTTGAAAACCATTTAAACTTTTCAATAGTTCATGAGCTCGGAAAATATCCACTGGGATGAGGGTTTTGCTAATTATAGTGGTTGCTGGTTATATATTTTAAACCAACGCAGTTTGCTTTTTAGTCAGCCAGATTTGAGGCTGAAAACAGGTAGGAAAAATGCAGGATTTTGCCATCCGCTCATACTGAAGTCCCTTGTTTTCGGTAAGTAGCAGTCCATTGCATTAATTGTCTCTTCTTGTATGCACAATACCTAGCGGTACTGGCATATATTTTTTGCTAATAGAAACTGTCATAGTGTAAGTACCATGTTCTAATTGCATTGGCCGATTTCCATCACAAGCATTAATTTATTGTAATACTGTTTGGAAATCTCAATGAATTGCTGACGTGAGATTTGCCAGCTGCTGGAACCACTGCAATTCGCCTCATGCTATGTATCGGTGTTACTGTTGTTCAAGTAGGAGCAGTAGAAGGGCTGAATTGAAGCAGTGTGTCTAAGCATTTAAAAATAGCAAACAGATTATTTTTATAAGTGGAGCCAGGGTGGGAAGAAGCAGTGCCAATCTGCATTGGGAAAGAGAGCGCTTTTGGAACTTTCTTCCAAAGCTGCAACAGTTTTCACAGAATCACAGAATGGTAGAGGTTGGAAGGGACCTCTGGAGATCATCTTGCCCAACCACCCTGCTTGAGCAGGTACACCTAGGGCAGGGGGCACAGGACCGCGTCCAGGTAGGTTTTGAATGTCTCCAGGGAAGGAGACTCCACCACCTCTCTGGGCAGCCTGTTCCACTGCTCTGTCACCCTCACAGTAAAGAAGTTTTTTCTCACATTTAAGTGGAACTTCCTGTGTTCCAACTTGTGCCCATTGCCCCTTCTCCTGTCATTGGGCACCACAGAAAAGAGTCTGGCCTCATCCTCTTGACACCCATCCTTTAGATATTTATAAGCATTGATAAGATCCCCCCTCAGTCGGCTCTTCTGCAGGCTGAACAAACCCAGGTCTCTTGGCCTTTCCTCATAAGGGAGATGCTCCAGTCCCCTGATCATCTTGGTAGCTCTCCGCTGGACTCTCTCCAGTAGTTCCCCGTCTTTCTTGAACTGGGGGCCCAGAACTGGATGCAGTACTGCAGATGTGGCCTCACTAGGGCAGAGAAGAGGTGGAGGATAACCTCCCTCGACCTGCTGGCCATGCTCCTTTTAATGCACCCCAGGACACCGTTGGCCTTCTTGGCCACGAGGGCACACTGCTGGCTCATGGTCACCTTGCTGTCCTGCAGCACTCCCAGGTCCTTCTCAATGGAGCTGCTTTCCAGCAGGTCAGCCCCCAGCCTGTACTGGTGCATGGGGTTGTTCCTCCCCACGTGCAGGACCCTACACTTGCTTTTTTTTAATTTCATGAGGTTCCCCTGGGCCCAGCTCTCCAGCCTATCCAGGTCTTGCTGAATGGCAGCACAGCCTTCTGGCGTATCAGCCACTCCTCCCAGTGTTGTACCATAAGCAAACTTGCTGAGGGTACACTCTATCCCTACATCCAGGTCATTGATGAATATGTTGAACAGGACTGGACCCAGCACAAACCCCTGGGGAACACCGCTAGTTACAGGCCTCCAACCCGACTCTGCACCGTTGATCACGACCCTCTGAGCTCTGCTGTTCAGCCAGTTCTCAATCCACCTCACTGTTCTCTCATCTAACCCACACTTCCTTAGCTTGTCTGTGAGGATGCTATGGGAGAGAGTGTCAAAAGCCTTGCTGAGGTTGAGGTAAACAACATCCACTGCTCTCCCTTCATTGACCTAGCCAGTCACACCTTCATAGAAGGCTATCAGGTTGGTCAAGCATGATCTTCCCTTGGTGAATCCATGTTGACTACTTCTGATAAACTTCTTTTCCTCTACATGCCTGAGATTACCTGCAGAATGAACTGCTCCATCACCTTTCCGGGGATGGAGGTGAGGCTGACAGGCCTATAGTTTCCCGGATCCTCTTTATTGCCCTTTTTGAAGACTGGAGTGACATTGGCTATCCTCCAGTCCTCGGGCACCTCTGCTGTCCTCCATGACCTTTCAAAGATGATGAAGAGTGGCTTAGCAATAGCATCTGCCAGCTCCCTCAGCACTCGTGGGTGCATCCCATCGGGGCCCATAGATTTGTGAGGATCCAGTTTGCCTGAATGATCTCTAACCCAATATTCCTCAACCAAAGGGAAGTCTTCCTTTCTGCGCTATCTCTCTCGTCTGGGGGCTGGGATGCCTGAGGGCCAGCCGTAGCAGTAAAGACTGAAGCAAAGAAGGCATTCAGTAATTCTGCCTTCTCTGCATCCTGCGTCACCAGGGCACCCACCTCATTCAGCAGCAGGCCCACAGTTTCCCCAGTTTTTCTCTTACTACTGATGTATTTGAAGAAGCCCTTCTTGTTATCCTTGACATCCCCTGCCAGATTTAGTTCCAAGTGGGCCTTGGCCTTCCTCGTTACATCTCTGCATACCCTGACAATGTTCCTATATTCCTCCCAAGTGACCAATCCCTTTTTTCCACATACTGTAAACCTCCTTCTTCCATTTGAGGTTTTCTAGAAGCTCTTTGCTCATTCACACGGGTCTCCTGGCTCCTCTGCTTGACTTATTCCTCACAGGGATGCACCGATCTTGATCTTGGAGGAAGTGGTACTTGAATATTGACCAGCTCTTTTGGACACACACCCCCCCACCTTCTAGAGCCCTAACCCATGGCATTCCTCTAAGCATGTCTTTGAAGAGGCCAAATTTGGCTCTCCTGAAGGCCAGGATTGTAATCCTACTTGTTGCCCTCTTCTACCATGCAGGATCCTGAACTCCACCATCTCACAGTCACTGCAGACAAGGCTACCCCCAACCCTCACATCCTCAACCAGCCCTTCCTTGTTCGTTAGTATAAGGTCCAGCAGCACACGTTGTCTCATTGGCTTTTCCACCACCAGCGTCAAAAAGTTTTCCTCAATGCTCTGCAGGACCCTCCTGGATTGTGCACGCCTCGCCGTGTTGCTTTTCCAGCAAATATCAGGGTGGTTGAAGTCTCCCATAAGAACCAGTGCCTGCGATTGTGAGGCTACTTCCAGCTGTCTGTAGAAGGCCTCGTCGACTTCCTGATCAGGTGGCCTGTAGCAAACGCTCACACAGTGTCACCTATATTTGCCTGTCCCTTACTTTTTACCAATAAGCTCTCAACTCATTCTTCCTCCACCCCTAGGCAGAGCTCGATACATTCCAGTTGCTCCCTCACATAAAAAGCAACTCCCCCACCTCGCCTTGTTGGCCTGTGTTTCCTAAAAAGTATGTAGCCATCCATGGCAGCATTCCAGTCATGAGAGATATCCCACCATGTCTCTGTAATTGCAATCAGATTGTGGCCCTGCCACTGCACACAGAACTCTAGTTCCTCCTGTTCATTCCCTATGCTGCATGCGTTGGTGTACAGGCATTTTAGAGACGTAATTGTGCAGGCAGGTTTCCCTGGAGGGATGCACAAGGATCCACTACAGCCATACACACCCTTGAGGTGGTTGGCCTTCTGATTGTCATCTCGTAAGTCAGTTAAGGCACCTTTGCCACTGCTTTCGTTGGCCTGGCTTATTCCCCCATTGGATGTGATGGCATTTTAGTGTAAGCTAACACTAGTTTTAGTACAAGCTGTGCAAACTTCAGCAGATCTGGTACGTTCCACTCTAACATCAAATGTGGCAGAACTGCATGAAAGGAAAGGGTGATTTACATTCAAACAATAGCAATTAAACTAGGGGTGCAAATTACTCTATCATGAGACTAAGCCAAGGCCACATGTCAGTGCATTAGGCTTCTAGTTCACGTGTATTCATAAATCTTCAGTATGAAGGTTATAAAACTGTTTTCACCAATATTTGTCTGCCTGAAAAATCTATGAAGCATTAGCAGCAGCTTGAAGCTATGAAGAGGAACCACTCAGCTTAATTTACATGTAAAATATATATGGTAGAAGCTGCAAAAAAGATCTCTTGATATTTTCCCATAATATAAATATTAGATGTTGTTTAGATTTCTTTCCTGTTCTTTTATGGAGGGGTTTCAACTCAATTAGAGTTGGGTGGAAACACATGTTCTGCCCAGTTTTGTACCAGAATCGCGGAGACTGATCAAAATGAACAGATTTAAAAATTAAATTTATTATTGAAAATGAGATTTATAGATATTTTCTCTTTGGGGAATATGTTGCTTTATTGATTTCTTCAAAACAAAAAATACCGATATGGACTATTAGAAGCTGTAAGGTGGTGAATGTAATTCCTGGCAATTTTATTACTCCAGCACTCTGAAAAGAATTTGTTCAGCTAATTCTTATCCCTGCTGATAGGAAGTAAACATGAAAGCCTCTGTACACTGGTAGGGAGAATTGACCTCTTTGTTCCTTATACTGTAACAGTACCGACTGTACAAAATGCTCTCTAGAGGAAATTTTTTTCATGGAAAAGCAATCTTGATATTGCCTGATTCTTAGACACTGAAGAGCAGCATTGCTAGGTCCAACAGTTTGGCTCTCTCTACTTCTGTAGAAACATAGTTAATGTTATATAATATATAGTTACATATGTCATATATATATAAAAATATATATGATATATATATAGTGAGATGATATGATATATAGTAATGATAGAAGTTGTTAAACTTCTGTAGAAACATAGTTGGTGCAATGTTTCAGGGCCCAGGCCTGAGCTCTGCAGACACACATCCAATAAGACCATACCTGATTTTATTTCAAATGGGAGTCAGCCAAGAGAAATTTGCTGAGGGTAGATGTATGAAACTCATGTGAACTTGATCACAGTATAGTTTACAATGACATTTGGTTGAAAAAGAACCAGAGAAATAGGGTTGTAGGGTGAAATCCTCCTCATGTGGCTCATGAGGGAAAACCAGAAGTATTTATGTAACTTAAGAGAGTAAATTTGGCCTGCTTATTCCAATACCAAGTACTACCATTGAGCTGGAGTACTTGTAATTTGTATCTTTTGATGGTGGTAGAATGACATATTTATTGCCTGATGGAAATCCCTGCTTTCCCTGCTCATGGTCATAACTCAATTATTATTTTTTTATACAACATATTTTTGCAATGCACAGAAGAAAGAAATTCCTGGATGTGTGGTACGGTCAAAATCAGCTGTGCAACAGTGCAATTCAGGTTCATAAGTTTCAGCATGTTCTTGTATGTAATATTCCAGTAGACTCCAGAAAAAAATCCCATTGCAAAGAAATGCAAATAAAAACAAAAAGGCGTGGAAATCACTGATACCTACCACTTACATCTAAATAATGATGATTCTAGTAACAAACATATAACTAAATTTCTGGCACCAGCATTTTCACTACAGCAAAGCAACATTTTAACAGCATTCCTAATCAGCATATGCAACAAAACAGAAACTCAGCTCAGCGCTGCTTAACTTGATGCTTTTTTTTTTTTCCACACAGTGTTTCATAAATAACTTTAGGAAGTGAATCTGATGATGATAATAATTATACTACTGCTGTATGCAGCTAAAGACTTCTTACAGAATAACAAATAACCTGCTAGAAAATCTCTGAGATCTCCCCATGCCTGCCTACACTAATAATACTGTAGTGCTTTGTGTGTACATAGCCTTTTTAAAGGCACTTTCATGTTAATTATCTAATTAAGCCTTACAGTTCTCTTTGAAAGTAAGTAAGTATTATTATACCTATTTTATGGAGGTGGAAACTGAAAAATAAAGGCTTGATGTCATTTCATCTTACGTTATACATCTTGCTAGAGCATTTAGGTGGGAGCACAGGCACCCAAGATTCCCCTTTGGGTAGTAGAGAGAACTAGGACTCTCTGGAGGCTGATTTAACCCACCTGAGCTCTGCCTGACTTCTGCTGAGAGCTGCCCTTGGATCGGCTGGTGGGAGTATGGGTGAGTTAGGTCTGCGTTCAGTGTCATTAGTGCATTATTGGCTAAAATTTGTGGAGAGAGAAAAAAAAAAACCAAAGCCAAATCAGTAAAGCTCCCAAACTTGTTTAGAACAGTGGTCTAGTGTCCAAGTTGTCTTTAGCATCTTTCTCAGTTGGAAAAGGTCCCGCCGCTTACAAGGTCCACTCACATTGCTGGTGGCCTGCAGGGTCTTAGAAATGAAGCCATTAACACCCAAATATTTTTCAAAGGCCTGTGGCAAAGGTCTGCATTTACCTGCCATGTTGTGGGATTGCACTCTGAGTCCTTATGTGTAGAGAAAATGAGATAGGAAGAGAGGGCTCTCTTGCTCTTTGCAAGAGGAATGCCTAAATTTCCATGCCTGTCAGCAGCAATCTGGCTGTGAGCAGCAAAGGATCTCTGCGGGAGCCATAAGGCTTGTTCATACTGCAGGCCCTAGGCTAGCTTCAGCACATGTGGAGCTGATTTTCAGCTAGATATCTCAGGCAATGTTATGGTACAAAATTTGGAAGGGAAAAGTATAAGTAGCCTTCCTCCTCCTGCCTGGCAAGCAGCATCTACCCTAGCTAGCTTGCTGCACTGTTTTCAGTGTTTTGAAACAAATTCTGTAAGCATCTGTGAAAGTGTTATATGTATAGTCAATGATGAAGTTTCCAAATGCATGAAAAAACCCCTAAGAATAGAGATGCTTAACATAACAAAAGAAATAAGTTTTGTAGATGATAGTTTATAGTGATGTCTCTTTAACAGAGTGATCTGCAGCCTTTCATAGGCCATAGGTGCAGTACTGAAGGAGCAACACACTATAGGCAGCACCAGTCTTTGCCCTTCTTACTGTTTCGGTGGAAACTTCTTGATTTCCCATGGCTGCGGGTAGCACTGGAAGATCCTACAGGCAAAATACTGCTCTAAGGCCGCAGGTTGTGGGCTACTGCTTTAATAGCTATATTTCCTCTGACTTTCCTGTGCAAATAATTCATTAAGTGATTGCGGCTGATAGCGCTTTCTTCTTGCTTGCAATGATTCAGACATCACTTTTATTTTTTCTAAGTCTAACTACTAATACGCAGTTAGTGAGTAACTTCACTGGTTCAGCAGAAGCCATAGTGCTGGAAATTTAAGGCTTGGATACTTAAGCAAAAATTATAACCAACTTAATCAGGCTGTGGTTGGCCCGAGAATGTGCAGTGATGGAGGAGATCCAGAGAGTCATGTCCATGAGTGATCAGGGAGAACCACTGTAACTGGGAGCAACTCCCTTGGCATGGAGGAGTCAGGCTGTGAACAGTGGAGATGCCATCCACAGAGATGTCCCCTATGGGGCATCTGTCCCGTCCAGCAGGTGGGTTTGAGACAGTAGTGATTTCAGCTGCAACTGCTAAATCTACCTGTGATGATGAATCGGAGCCCTTCATTACAGCCGCTGCCGTCATGGCCATTACGATAGCGGTGCCAAGAGAAGCGTGCCGTTGTTGGCCGTGAGGAAAGTCACCCATTAAAACTGTGCATTACATCAGGAAATGGGCCATTTAATGGCACCGCTTGAACCTGCCAAGAATCTTTTTTTTTTTATCCACATTGAACTGTTTCCAATAAAGAAACTGAGACTATCACAATGATGTTATTTTTCAGAAAACCAGATGAGTCTTAGAGGAGGGGCCTGTTGCAGGGGTTATTAGTATTTGCTGTTCCCCTGAAGACTTCAAGGGAAGTATGTGCAAAGCTGAAAAGATAGCAGAGCTTTTCTGTTTCCTTTCATCTGCTTGCTGCAGGGAAAACCACAAGGACTTTCTTCTTATGTTGACTGCTGTAATGATGTGCTGTACTATTGAGCTTCCAGGTCTAACTGACATGGATCAATTATTTTGAGTCTGATGGACCACCTGCTCAGGAAACTTCTATAATATTTATAAAAGACCTGGCAGTGCTCTCCTGGCAGGAGATACTTTTATATTCCCTCCTGTTGAAGTGTTGTCCGGGTTGAATCATAAAATGAATCATTGCCATGCTGGCAATGGGATGTTATTTGGGTTTTCAAGGACCACAGTATGACTTCCTCAGTGTGTAGTACTGGATAGATAATTAGCCTAAAGTATGTGCCAAAACTTGAGACCAAAATTATACTTTGCACAAAAAGGCTTTGTGTTAGAAACACTCATGTATATGTCAATACAGGATAGCATGTATAGATTATTGCAGGGTATCATCTAGAGCTTATGGGTGGTAGTGTCAGTTGTGAGAGCTGTATTTTTGCATCTCAGCCAGCTTTTATCAACATGCTTTCCATGTGAAATATCATCCCTGCTTCTCAGCAGCAAACCACTCTACTCTTCACATGCAATGGGGGAAGCACCCTGTTTCTGCAGATACCTGGCTGCATGTGTTGCTTCTTTACAGGTATTTCCTTACCAGTCATTGGGTACAGAAAGGGAATGTGCAGCACACTTCCTTCTTAGGAGGGGACATGTTTTTGTTTCTCTTCAGTTATAATTTCTGTGTGGTCAATGAGATGAGCAAGAGTATAAATTGTGGAATTAGGAATATGGCAAATTGTTCTCACCCATGCCTTTGTAAGATTGTGTTTAATTGCTGGGGTAGAGTTTGTTACAGTTCCCCAATATGTTAGACATCTACAGTTTCTCCCAGCACTGAAATTCTTCAGCACTTTTCTTGCTGTGACAAAGGTTTGATTGTCATCATTTTCCCACAGAGTTTTACTGACAACAGCATGCAGATACTTTAACTATTTTCTTTGGAAACATCTGGTTACTTTAACCAAAAGAGACATCCCTTTGGGATTCTTTTGATTCACTTAAATAACTGATATTAATTATTTTTCTTCTGGCTAAGAAAATAGTCTTAAAATATACAGTCATCTCTTCTGAATGTGTCTGCTCTGTGCTTTCTGGCCTTTCAACTTTCAGTCATGTTAAAGATTATGTTTCAATTCCTCTGAGCAACTTTATGTCTGGAAGACTCCCTTTGCAGGGTATCTTCCTGAGCAAGGCGTAGTGGCAGGTGTGGAAAAAAATCCCTGAATACTTCAGTTGTCTCATTAAATGGAATATTTGTACTCCTGAAGTTGCAGCATGTGGAGATTAGACTCCTTTAAAACACAGAAGTGGAAATATTTATGAGTTTAGGTGGCTTTTTAGCTTGTTCAGCTTCACTTCAAAGTGAAGAAGTGTATATAATGTATATATTGCTGGTTACTTGTTATTTTCTTGGGGAAAACAGCAGTGTGACCAGATTCCATTTTGGTTGTGCAATGTTAAATCAGTGCAGACCTGAAAGCACGTTAGTATTCCTGACATTTCATCAAAGCCCTGATTTGGCAGCTCTTGACATTTGGATCAGTGACTAAACTTGTTTTCCTGTTGATAGCAAGTCATCTGCAGTTAGAGCAAAACATGGCTCCTAGACCTGACAGATATTCCTTTGCGTTGAAAATAAATCCTAACATTACAAGGTCATTTGAGAGCTGTCACTGGGAAAAAGATTTTGCTCTTAACCCTTAGCTGGGTCAGTACTTCTTTATATTTCTATGGTCTTTACTGAGGATCTGAAAGTGCTTTATAAATATTAGATAGTATTAGATAATCTCTCTGCTGAGTTTGGCAAAACAGTATTTCCTTCATTCTGTGCTTTAGACAGAGAGAAGTTGAGTAGCAGTCTATGGTAGAGCTCCGGATAAAATTTATGCCACCACCAGGTTGGCCTTCTGTACTGTGATGTTTATTAAAAGGCTGTATTACCTGGTTCTACCGATTCCAAGTTGAAATAAGATCTAATTATGCTTTATAAACAAGCTCGAGAACTGCCAGGAGGGAGAGAGAATTATTATTTAAGTTAGAGGACAATACTTAATTTTTTCCAGGGTAAAGCAGAAAGGGTTAGACTGTCCAGCTGTTCCCCATGCCACCCTAACACTGGGGACTGAATGCAGGTGTGAGCAGGGTCTAATTTAGCTATGGCCATTAAGGGGTGTTACAATCCCTGTTGGCAACACCAAGTGGAGTAGTCCTAACCCAGGCACCTATCTTGGACATTTCTGGAGGGGTTGAAGAGTGACATTTCATGGTTACACCACTAAACTCCCTTTTTTCATACAGAGGCAGAAAAAGATCCTGAAAAGGCTGACTTTATTAATCATGTGATTCTAATCTCACATACAGTTGCCTACATAATTGTTGTATTATATGTTCTCTGTTCCTCTGGTTCACCTTAATCAGCCTCTTTATTGATGCTTGATTGGCAATTTTGCAATGTGGGATGGAATTCAGCTCAGCACTGGATCATGGACCTGGAGTGAATAGTTCCTCTCAGCATAAATGTATTTTTTCTGTAATACATCACTTTCACATCAGCAATTCTCTACATGACCTCCTTGCTTTTGATTTCCTATTTGCAATATCAGCTTTTTCAGAAAAATCAATGATGAGTGGTATAATTAATTTTTACGTGTTTTAATTAAGTTTTCAGCTGCTCCAATACTTTTCGTTATCTTAGTGTGATGTCTTGCTGCAACCGAACAGTACAATGAAAAACCTGGTGATTAAATAAAATATTATTTTGAAAGTCCCCTGCAAGTTGTTAAACTAATTAAAGTTCAAGGATGCGAAGTGAAGATACCAGATATTGCACAAAGAAATGTCAGGTGTAGAGCGAGGTATTTAGAAGGTCTCAGGAGCCTACAACAGCTCGGGGCAGATTCTGTTTTTCCTACAATGGTTCATGTGTCATCCCATCATCCTTCTGATATCTGATGCCATTTTCCAATAGCTGTAAGGGAGTGTAGTAGGTACCTTGGTGAGATCTGCGGTCCCCAAGATGCTTCTGCAGGTCTGCGTGAAGGTGCACACTGAGAGTGTGCCAGAGGGTCAGGAGGACACTGAGAGGAAGAGGGAGCTGAAGCTGATTGAATCTTTCTGGGACATTTCCTTGGAGTAGTTCTGTTTCTTGGCTCTGAGAGCTGATGCTGCATAGTGGGATGTGGCACTGCTTAGTGTCTGGCATGACCAGTGCTGGTGGATTCCCAGTGCAGGGTAGCAAATGCCATTTTCATGGGACACCAAACTGGAACTTGCCTAGTAGAAGATACTGTTATCCTGGTCATGAGGCTGAATGACACAGTGATGTCTTCATGAGTTGAATTTGCAGGTTGAACTGAGATCACCAGAATTAATATGGGATAATACAGAAAGCTTTGAGTTCTTGGCAACTTTTGAAACTCTGTGTTGCAGAAAAATACAATATTTAACCTGCTGCTAGATAGGAAAAATACTGATGGTGCATTGATTCTGCCAGGGTTTTTTTTTAGATGAACTCATCTTACTCCATTTCACTGGTAAACTAATCTGTTCATTGGGTTCTTGGGTAGAAGGCAGACATTGCTTAGCTGTTGCCTGCTTAATTATACCCTGTAATTTTGATTGACAGTGGAACGTGCATTGAAAAGCAGCTGGAAATGTCTGTCAGCTAGTTTAGAAACTGGTGAGGAATCTCTCCCTCCTGCAGCAGCTGCTTGCTGTGCCAAACCTATCCCAAGTGAGAGGTTGGTAGATGGATGGACAGGGGAAGCAGGCAGCCTTCACCCTTTTTTGAATGGTCGGAAATGAAGTGTCTAAACTGTGCTGCAGAAAACACTGGGTTCCCACTCCAAATCTGAGGATGAAGAGCTTGTGTTTCTGTGTAAGGCATTCACTGGGATTCCTGTCTACCGGAGTGCATGTGAGGATGCTTTTACGTGTTAACTCAATATTCTTACAGTGCATTTGGCTTTTATGTGTGGTTTTTATAATTTGATGCTCAGTATTTCAGTAAATTGTGTGAGACTCCAAATCATGAAGGTAAAGGTGCTTTCAGTGACTTCTGCAGAGGGAAAAAAAGTAACAATGAACACATTAAGTTGAAAGCTGTAAGCTGTAAAAAGAAAAATATTGAACGTTAATGGCACTGTGTGAAGTTAGAAACCATTAAAAATGGCTGGAAGACAGTTTGTGCAGGGACAAGCTGGTGCTTTCAAGGCCACCAGCAGCACCATGGTATTTGCCTTTTCTTCATCCCCCATCTTTGTCCATGAAGTTCTGCTGTTGCATCGCTGTTCTTGCTCTGTCTCCTCTTGATCTCACTGGTGTCATGGGGGAGAAAGAGAAAGAAAAGACGAGGTTCTGTCAATATCTTAATCTTTTTGCTGGCAGTCGCTATTTCCTTCCTCTGGGAGTTTCATCCCAGGAGAACCTTCGCAGTGGTGAAAACAGGACATTTTCCATGTTTGCTGAGGAGCCATGAGCCATTGACTGTCAAGTGAATACCAGAGGCTGATGGACATGGAAACTTGGGGAGAGGGTTAGTGAACATCACCAGCTCAGCAGACTTGCCCACTTCAAAATAATACAAGTAATCATCCCTTCTTTGGACATCTTTACTCCAAGGTTTGTTGCCAATATGGAACAGGAGAGGGGATGTATGTCCATTTGCTGGGATGCTGCCGTCAGATCTGGTGCAGGAGGGAAAGGGGAATGTGAGCTACAGGGACAACACTGAGGCCAGTGCCATGATATTCTGTTTGCAGCCAAATTACAGCTCAAGCTTTGACTGCAGCTCTCCTTTTCAAAACTTTTAAATGGGCATAAAGTGCCTTACAAAATAAGCAGGATTCTCCACTCAAAAGGAGTGTAACTTACAAAGTTATTTAAATATCTCTCCTTTCCGAAATGTATGTGCAACATGACTTGGGTGATTTACCTTATAATGGCTCAAAGCCAGGAGCATAATGAAATTGTGAGCAGAAAAACTACTCTAGTGCTTTTTCCTTTTTGCTATCTGCTGATTTATTGGAAATGTCTTTCCTTCAAATAATTGTCTCATTAACCAATGTGCTGCCAGCATCGTGGGAAAGAAAAGATAGGTGAAAGAGAGGCAGTGAATGTTGTTCTGTAAAAGAGAGGAATTTTGCAATGGCATGTCTCCTCTGCTCTTCTGACATGGGCTTTTAAGACCTAGACTTATATTGCAATAATAATGAGATATTAATCTCCAATATAGATTCTCTGCCCAGTTTGGGACTGCCTCCCAAGCCTTTGGGACTCCTGTCTTTGCAGTTCAGGAGCATGGTTTTGGATCTTCATGACTAAATTTCATGAGTGGCTACATCATTTTTAGTATGGCCTACAGACTTTTTAATAGGGCCAGTAGTGATAGGCAAAGGGGTAACGGTTTTACACTGAAAGATGGTAGATTCAGACTAGATATAAGGAAGAAATTTTTTACAATGAGGGTGGTGAAACACTAAACTGGTTGCCCTGAGAGGTGGTAGATGCCCCATCCCTGGAAAGGGTCAAGGTCAGGCTGGACAGGGCTCTGAGCAACCTGATCTAGTTGAAGATGTCCTTGCTCGTTGCAGGGGTCCCTTCCAACACAAACTATTCTATGATTCTGTGATCCTGCTAGTGCCATACAATCACTTACAGTAGTAGAGATGAGAGAAAATACAGGGAACTAGTACCATATTAATATGGCCCTTGTGGTGCCTTATGGCTATTACCTCACAGACAGCAAAGGACAGAAGAAGGAGAGGAACTCGGACCTGGCAGGGAGGCTTTGCTGTAACACACTTGCTTCCAGCTCCTGATACAAAAACCTGGCTGCCTGCAATCCTTTTTGTAAGAGACAGGAAATAAATTGCTGCTGTTGAACATTTTATTTGCACTTGCAGAATATTCATCCAAGAAGCAAAGGGAGCACCAGAGGAGTGTGATGAGGGCTCATTTTTTCTTAACAAGCCAGTAGGAAATAATGCCAGAATCAGATACAGCAGAAGATTTTTGACAACATGGAAATTCCTCTTTGTGCATTGCCAACTAACTCCAGCTCAGTGCGATTCCTCTCACCTTGAATCAACAGCAGCTCCCAGCACTGCTGCAATTTCTTAATCAGTGGCTATTCAGTACAGCTTCATCATTTGAACTTTTCCATTGTAGAGACAGACTAAGTGTGGCAGATAAATAGCTCTTGTTTCTGTCCTTCTGGAAGATCAGAAAGAGACAAATACTGGCAGAATTTCTGGATAGTATCTTTGTTAGTTGGTATGTTTAAATTCTTCTGGAATGCTTCCTTAAACATTTTCTTTTTCCTTAGGGAAAAAAAGGTAAATTTGATGTAAAGAGGTGTCATTGATCTGAATCCATTTATAGAGAAAATTAGATTCTTTCTAGCTGTCAGAGTTTCTGGAATAATTTTCTGAAGAGATATTAGGGACTAAAAGTCTAACATATTTTGTTAGTTTTGAATAAGTTTATGTACTGGAAGAAATGAGGTTGTGTCTGAAATAACAGGCACGTAAATAGTTGATGTTCCTTTTGAAATGGAAGTGTTCTCTGGTCTCTCAAAATGGTTCAGGTCCATGTTGTGCTCCGCTGGTTTCAGATATAGCTTTGTCTGTCTCCCACTTTCTGTGCATACACATGCCTGCATCAGCAGATGGAGACTGTGTCCATGGCACAGCAGTGGCAGATTTTGTAGCTGCATCTATTTCTCACTGTCTTGAGACTGAACAGGCATCTGCTATTTATTTTTTGGTGGATATCCAAAAGGAAAGTTGAAGGATACAAAAAAAAAATTTAGCTTCAGGTTTTGAAAAGTATGTAGCCAAAAGACAGGGTCATGCCAGTGTTTCTTGTCTCAGTTACACAAGTTTAAGGGTCCTGTGCTGCTTAGAGACTTCTGCTGGAAATTTATACCTGCATTTTTTGTGTGTTTTGGACTTTATTATGCCCAGGCTACAGCACAAATAGAATTTCATGCATGTGAAGTCCCACTCACTTCATAGCCTTCTGCTTCTGTTTGAAGGGTGTGTGTTTGAGAATCCATAAAAGTCTACACAAAGCAAGTCCCAAAACATGCACTGAAGCCTTCACAAGTAGACTGAAAATGTTTTCCAAGAGGTTGTAAACTTTGCAAAAGGAAATGAACCTTGAGACAGGAGCTGGTGATTGCAAGAAAGAATTCAGACCACGTCTAGAATTTTCCTGGTAGGAGTTAAGGAATGATCTGTAGGTAGACATGAGATGAGGGTTGGATCAGCAGTTGTAGAAAGAAATGCAACAGTGTTTGTAAGTGCAAGACTAAGACAGAGTGTGACTCGCAGCTTGACTGCCTTGGTTTGCTAACAAAGGTAAACTGCCAGGTGAAGGGCACAGAGAAAGAAGTCAAAGTATCTCTGGCCATGCAAGTTGGCTGTCTTGATGTGACAGGATTCAGTAAAAGTTTTCTATCCCATCTGCAATCTCCAAAAGATGAGAATACACAGATGTTCTTGGTTCTCTAAAATAACACAGAAACACTCTTGATGCTGCCTTTTGGGGTCATCTGTTTCAGCTTTCTGTCTTAGCACAAAAAGCATGGCTAAGAAGACAGAAGGGAGGAGGAGCTCTAAGAGGAGGCAACTCAAGGAGCTCATCTTCAGTGGTGGTAGAAATCTTTCTCCTGGAGAAGCGACTGCATTGTTAAGGTTTGGCACAAGTCCTTGAGGTGTGTTTTGAAGCTGGCTATAAATCTGGAGCCACCTGGGACAAGAAGACTAGTAGCAACCCCTTTACAGTTATCAGGCAATCTTTGGAAACTGGTCTCCACATACAGATAAGGACTGTGATTAAGTTGACAGTGTGGCCACTTGCAAAGCTCACTGAGCTTGGACTCACTGATCAAGATAGTCAAGGCAGGTTGAAGAGGCCCTGAGGCAATGTGGAATTTGACACAAAATAAGGTTTTTTTCCCTGCATAAGAGTGGCAGCTTGCAGAAGAATAATGGTAGTTCAAAGTCATGTAAATGTATGTCGTGCCTCAAAGTTGTGTTGGAAGGGGAATTAAAAAGTTTTTCCTGAAACCTTGCCAATTAGAAGAAGTGATAAATGTTTGCATTCACGGATGCCCTGAAATCCTTGCTCTGAGAAAAAAAGGAAAGACGGAACAAGATTTTGAATTCGTTACTTGCTAAAGAAAAAAAAAAAGATGGGGCTGTGTGCAAGTTCTTACTTTGTTGTATTTGCTGTTTCATTTGACTTTTTTTTTTGCTACTTCCACTGACGTCTGATAGATGGCATTAGCGTATAACAAATTTCTTAAGTCCTTTTCTTATTGGAGGGGGTTTATTTTTCATCCATTTTACAGATAATAATGCTGTCTTATTCAGGCTAAGCAGTTTTAAAGCATTTTTTTTTCTTAGTGTTTCAGTTATGTTTTGACTAAATGCTTATATCATTCAACATGCCTTTTTCCCTCCTCCTTGTGCCATATAATTATTATTTCTTCTAGAGGGCATCAATCACTGAGAAAGAAAACAAACTTGATATCTTCAGCTCACTCTGAATTTAGAAGCTCTGTTATATTGTGCACTGTTTTTATGCAGTACCATATTTATTTCGTATTCTTCAGGCTTAGAAACAGGGACAGTATGCTGAAGGAAGAAGAAAAATTTCTCATACAGAGAGAAAAGAAGATCAGATACTCAGAGTAGTAAACAGAGGTGCTTATATATGGGGTTGAAGACACATTGGACTGCTCTGGAGAGACAGCAGAAGGAGTTCCATAAATATATTTTGTCTTTTTTAGTAAACATAAGCATTTTTAGCTGATTTTGTGCACTCCCAGGAAAATTAATAAGACTTCCATGACACAAAGGTCATTTTGCATAGTAAAACAGGCAATTGTTATCACTTCCTATGGATTTTCTTTATCTGGACGAGGAGATGGAAGTTTCATCCGCAGGTGAACTATGGCATAGGCTTTACGAGTCTACCAGTAGCTTTAGCTACATCAATGCTACCTAGTAAGACATCTTTTGTGCTGAGATGTACATATTCATCCTTACTTTTAGCTTCAAGAAGCAACTAACATTTTGAGCAAACATTTTGGTTAAATGCTGGTTGAAAGACATTTGGAGCAGTGGGCCACAAGATTACTACCTTTTTCCCCCCTCATTCTTCCCACCATGGAAACAAGATGTATTTTCTTCATAAATAACCAGACTTCCAACAAAAATCACCATTCCATAATTGGTTTCTTCTCAGAACGAGCCAAAGCCCATAATTCTCCAAGCTTTGCGTAACAGTAGCAGAAGGGAAAACTGGAGTGCTAGGGAACTGTTTTGTGGGCAAATTAATGATTTTAAATAATCCTCAAGAGGTATGTGTTTATGAAGACCGTCCTTGCCAGATCAGATGTACTTGATAGCAAAACACTAAAACATGATAGAGATATCTTTGAGATTAATTTTGTATAAAGAGTATACAGATGTAAACCATGCTAAGCACCAGATTTTATTGAATCTATCTAATTATGAGCACATGATCAGCATAATTTTCTTGCATTTTCAACCACATTTTCTTGATACTGAAGTATTTAAGGTAATTATGAAGAAATGCCAACACATAGTTGTGACAAAATTTATACTTAAGGAATCCTTGGGTTTGTCTTTATATAGAAATGCAAATAATTTAGGATAGACAGGGCTAAACTCACTCTGGGCCCTGGTGTAAGAGGCATAATCATGGTGCAGACCTGCCAGCTCTTGTTCTCCAGGCATAGTGCCAGCCTCTGTGCTTAGACTGACTCTTCACACCTTGTGCTATGTCCTCCAGCAAGAGAGTTTGGCCCTTACTCTCACAGCTTTAAGGCTGGAAGAAGACCAACCTAGCTTGGTTTTGAAAGTAGATAAAAAGATGGAGAAAGGGTAAGGCTGATGGGCTTCGGATGCTCATTTAAAGAAGTCACTGAAGCAGGTTTTTATTAAAATATTTTATTCATGGGTTACTCCAGTTGCCTGTGGATAGAATTGCATGTAATTTGAGTTATGTGAAATGCTCATGTAAGCATCTATTACAGAAAGTACTTAAAATGCGACTTGTGCTCAAGTGCTTTGCTTGCGTGGGGCTGCAGCCTGCTGGGTGCATCCAGTGACCCAGGAGCCTCCGGTTACACCTTCAGCAGTGCAGTGCAGCCATGGATACAAGACAGGGCTGCGCTGATGTTTCACAAGCTGATGTGGTCATCTGCTCCTTGGCAAGAGTCAAGTATTACTCATCCCTTTTAAGAGTGGTGTGGCAAATGTGTTTACCACAGTGCTGAAGCAAGTTCAGGGTTCACTGCACTACCAAGGAACTGATGGGGCCTGATTTTGGCCCAGTGATAATCTCTCATCCTAAGGTGCTTAGAAATCCTTTACTGAGATATGTGAGACTTAAGCATCACTTAAAGGTTTGCTGTTCACCGCATTGCAGTGAATGAAGAAATGCAAGATGTATTCTGGTAGTCAGCTTTTTTTTGTTGTTTTTTAAATAGCTTCTAAAACATGTTGGTTTAGAGCATGTGTCTGAGAGATGTCTCAGTGCCTGCAAGCACTCCTTGTTGCAAAATACATGGACAGCTTGAGAGTACAGTGGATGAAGAAAGTGTGTGGGTGTTTTTCTGTCCTTTTGCCTGCAACAACCTGTAACTTCCAGCATAAAGGTGTCATTTCTCTTAGGAAGACAGCAGCGGGGCTTTCTGAAACCTATCAAAGAAAGATTGACTAATTTCACACGGGCATCACCATCTGTCTGAAATGCTTGCCGACCTGCTGTAGCACAACAACATTTACTTGGTTTCTAAGGCTAGCAGATGGAAGTGCCCTTGCTGGGGTTTCTCTGAATCTCCCCGGTTTGTTATTTCCCCTTTCTCTCCCATTCCATCTTTATGGTGGTCTTCTATTATTATTTACAGGTGGGTTGTCTTACAACTGTTATTGCACCTTTCCTTGGCCTCTGTCGTATCTTACACAGTTACCGAAATAGCGCTGATTGTGGACTGCTATCTGCTATAAAAATAGCACGTTGTTGTAATGTAGAGCATTAAAATTCATAGAAGGTAGCCAGGCTGTTTCTTGTGCTTTCTGGACAGGCCTGTTAACCTTTGAGGGATTTGCCATGGAGTTCCAGAGGAAGAATAATAAAAATAAGTAAATTAAAAGGAACCCTGCTGGGAGAAAGTTTATGTGTTGGGATGATAAACCAATAAAACTCGGGGACTGTCCCAGACCACGGTCCCAGCAGCGTCCCCTGCAAGCACATGCATTCCCTCACCTGCTCGCCTTTAAATCCTGGGTGATTTAAGTTAAAAGAAATGCACTGGCTTTGCTGTTGCATTGCAGGGAGATTGGTTTAACCTCTGTGTGTCAGTAGGGATGGAGACTTCTGTGACGCCATGCTAAATTGCTCCCAGTTTTCTATGATGATGATAAATAACTGAAGGGGTGAAAAGAGAAGACTTTGCTCAGCAGCACTAATGCGAATGGAGGGCAGTGCTGTTTCATACAAGGGGGCAGATGCTCACTTACTAGAGCAGCGTGTTGAGAAACACTTAACCTCTGGCCTTCTCAGGTGGGAGCTGTTGCTGCAGAATTCACATCTAACCCCACTGTAACAATACATTACTTGTTACTTAAATATCACTACTTAAATATAGGTATATGTATATGTTTTCTCACACAATTGAGAGTAAATGCTCTGCATTGATTTCTCTCAGGCTGATCTTCTGCAAGGCAGGCAGTTGCAAAAACACTAAGCCTTTTGTTAAGTCATCTTTGCATTTGGAAACAGGTTTTGTAGGAAAGGGATTTCATTTTTCACTTTGTGTATTTCCTGCCATAGTGGAGGGATAGTTTACTCCAGCTCAACTATGCCCCTAACCCACAGAAACTGACAAGGCAGGAAATTTCTGAACAATGAGAATAAGCCACATGGGCACTTGGAAAAAAGGCAAAATCAAACAAGCTTTTTTTAAATCACCAGTTAGTGATTTCATAGAGTTAAACTACAATTGTAAATGTATCTCTGAGTGAGGGATAGCATGAAAACTGTACTACTCTTTGAGAAGCATCCAGATAAACTTTTGTCTGTCATTTTGGGAGAAAAGTGGGCATGTAAAGTCCCTCACATTTTAGAAGGGAACAGCTCTCTTACCTTCCTGACAACCACTTTGCCCAAAAAGTAAGTCTGCGTGCAAGACACAAAGCCTCTCTCTCTCTTTTTCTCTCCTTGTCCTCACACCCTTTGTGATTCTCATTGGACAATATCAGGAAATCCAGGAGGGTATCTGTAGCCTGAAAGAATGGAGAATTTAGGGCAGAAGTGATGTTAACATTAATCTCAGCAGTGATGAAATTTCATTCCAAAATATATCAATAAGACAAGATTTTCCCTGTGTCCTACTAATGAAAAAAGTTCCTGTTGCTGCCAAAGTGTAGGGTCACTGTGCTCACAGGTAATCCAAGACTGTAATTATAAGGTTATAGGAGAAAAAGGCAGAGCCAAGAACCAAGTTGTATGTTGACTCTCAACTCTGCAGACGGAGGGACAGGATATTTATTTCTCTCTTACATACTCTATTGGGACCAAACATTTTTACAGTCATCCTTAGTGTGAGTCTTGTCTTACACAGAGATTTGGAAGCAGCAGCAGCAGCCCTCTCTGACACTGGAGTGAGGGCTAAGCCTTACCAGATGCTGAATTAGATAAATATTTGGAAGAGGACAGACCAAGTACAAATGGTCTCATCAGCTTTCTTGGGCATGGCAGCCCTTATGGCTGCTGTTGAACACTTGGGAAAAACCGCTGGCCCAGGCTCCGAGAAACTGGTTAGGTATGGGAAAGCACAAGGAATGCTCTCAGAAATTGAGAGGTAACAGCTACAACAATAAAGGGATTTCCTACTTAAATGGCTTTTTACCCTTTGTGACATCCTGCCAATAACTGAAGCAGAGATGCTGAGATTGAGAGGCCATCAGGTAGATAGATCTCTGTAGATAAATCTGAGTCTGGAAGTTTTGCACAATGGCCTTTTCACGGTCCTTGGAGTAAATATCCTCACAGATATGCCTCTACCATATTGAGTTCTCTGGCAGAGGTCAGGCGTGATTACCGACATACAAACATGCATTTATTTCTCAGGTCATTACATCTTTTTTCCTTCCCTCTGGCTCACACATTCTACACAATCTCAGTGTAGCTTAATTTTCCTATCAATATGCTTTTTAAACCTTCCCCCTCATTCTCTGTTGAAACTCAAAATATGTGAGTATGTGTGCGTTTATTTATATATAAGCATAATCATTCTTTACTCTGCTACATCTCCGAGTATTTGCATACTGTCATAAGCTGCTTTATGAACAGTATGTATCTTATCACCTCTTGCAGAATATAAGCAGAGAGAAAGAATTTGCAAACTTTGGCCAAAGATTGCTCATCATTTTGATTACCAGAACTGCAGTCTCCTTGCTTCTTATTCTAGAGCGGATGTTTTACATCAGGTTTTAGCCTGATGGTGAGTGGCTAATGTTGTCATGGGAAGAGGAGGGCAAGAGTTCTCCTTTGGATCAGATATTATGTATGAAGGTCAGTGCTGCTCATCTCAGGAGGCTCACATGATCCTGGAAAAGTCTTAGTGTCCAGAATGACACACCACAGCTCATTAAAACAGATGGCAATGTCCAGGGCTGCTCATGGACTGACAGTCTGCCTTGTTAGTGTTCTGCAAGGGCCCTGCTAATTGCTTTGTAAAAATACAGATATGCTGCCTACGAAAATTGTTCCATAGAGCCAAATTTGGGTGCATTGGGTGGTGTTAAACTTTGTGATAAAATAGGATATCTAAGTGTAAGAACAAGCAGAGCTTCTTTCTTGACAGAACAAAAATAGCCGGGAGTGCAAAGGGAAAGACTGTAATATGCAGACTGCTGAGCAGCCCTGCTTGACCAGCAACTGCACTGTGCATTAAATGTAAGCAGCATGGCATAATCATACTCCAAAAATCCCCACCACAATAGACCTGGCAGAGAAACTGAAACTTTTCCCCACAAAAATGATTATTGTTGAGGTGAAGATTTGTCTGCATTGGAGCATATATCTAACCAAAGCTTAGAGAGCAGCTGTGTGCCTTGAACCTGGTTTCTGAAAGAACGAAGGGTGAGGCTGGTTAGATAAGAGTAATAAATTTGGATACCATTAAGACTTCAATAGAAGAACAATTATTGGCCTGGCAACTGCTCTTATGTGTATATGAAATTAATCTTCACTGTTATTTTTTCTTTCTTCCATTTCTTATGCCAGAGGGGTAGAAGCCAGGGAAGTGGCACATCTTTGCATGGTGACACCCATCCTGCTTCCTTGTCATGCTGCAAATGAAGAGGCTCTATTGTTTGAAAATGAAGACCCTTCCGATTATTGATAAATAACTTCTTGATGGGGAGTATTACACATGCTGGCTGGAAGAACAGGGCTCTGTAATAATAATATTGCCTTGAACTTACAGCCCACGTAGTTTGAGAATGATTCAGGATAATTACATTAATGTTGCCAGAGAAATGAAAAGGAACGCTTTCCATTTTACCTATTAACAAGCTCTACTGGCCTTAAATTATTTCTGAGAAGAGCCTACAAATGGCTGAAATCATCAGAATAATTACAAAGCAGTGGCTGGGGCCGGGGGAAGGGCTGGAGAGGTCCTGACTGTGTCTCTTTGGCTGACAGGTAAACACTGCTGGTGCTTTTGTGGAAAAAGGAGCATGGCACGGAGCTTTCTGATGAGACACACTGCAGTCTGCAAATGGGCTCAGGGAGTCTGCAGGTCTTGGACCCTAAGGAGAAAATAGCCATTAGGAGTAGGTTGCTCTCAATGCAGGCATTACACATCAGCCTGTGTAATGTTAAGCATGAGCCTGCTATTGTTCTGGCACGCTGGATACTTGAATTTCCATCCTTCATCCTCCATTTTCTACAGCTCTCCTGAGCCTCTGCAGTGGAAGATCTCTGCCTTTGGTGATGACTTTTTGCCACTTTGATGCTTGCCTCGTAGCAACAACAGAGATGCTGATGTTTCTAAAATCCAGACCCTGAGCAGCAGCTGTCTGGGTCTGGCCTCTCATAAAACTCAGTCCTTCGCCTCCTTGAGCCCTTTACCTGAACTTATGTTGTCTTTTCAGCCTTGTGCAAACAACACCAGCTGCTGCCCTGACCTCCCTTTCCCCAGCTTACCTGTAAAATTACTATGAATCTGGTACTTTTTGTGGTGTTTCCCTTTGTTCGTTTACACCATCGTACTGTTTGCTAACTCCAGATGAATAGAAGGGGCAAAATTTAGTAGTCAGATCTAAATAACTCAGTGTCATGTGAAGCAAGGTCTCCACTTCAGGGTCGCCTCTGCTGTTACTGGAGTTTCTCATCTGCATGAAATTCAGAGCATCCTTCAATGCCTGCCTGCAGGAGCAGGGCCACAATGGTGTTAGCTCTGCCCCTCTTTGTCTTTAGTTTCTGAGAATTAGAAGATCTTGCATCTCATAAGCAGTCCTATATTTATAGCTTCTTGCTAAAATATAGCCATATTTATCTTCTATAAACTAGAGCAGTGGGTAAGGATGTAGGCGCTTCCAGCTCATGGTTGCATGCACAGTCGGTTGCTTTCCAGGCACAGTCGCAACAGGCTCCTTACAGCCAAACACACACACACACACACACACACACGAGTGCTTTTTCATTTTCTCCCATTTCCTTTTCACTTGTTGGACAAGTCCATCTCAGTGCTGCGTGTGATTACCTGATGACCTGTGTGCCTTCATTCATTCGCAGCTGCAGCACTTAAATAGGATTTTACTCCCTACCATCAAATCAGACCTTCATTCCCTGCACACAGAGGGATGGGTTTTCTTCCTCCAGTGAAGCATTCCTCTCCAACAATGTTGCAGTTTAACCTGGCAGGCAGCTAAACACCACACAGCTGTTCACTCACTCCCCCCTCAGTGGGATGGGGAGAGAATCGGGACAAAAAAAGTAAAATTAATGGGTTGAGATAAAGACAGTTTAATAAGACAGAAAAGAAAAGCAAAATAATAATGATAAAAGAATACACAAAGTAAGTGATGCACAGTGCTATTGCTCACTGACCCGCTGACCAATGCCCAGCTGGTCCCCAAGCAGCGGTACACCCCCCAGCCAACTCCCCCAAGTTTACATACCGAGCATGACGTTGTATGGTATGGAATATCCCTTTGGCCAGTTTGGGTCAGTTGTCCTGGCTGTGTCCCCTCTCAGCTTCTCCCTGGCAGAGCATGAGAAGCTGAAAAGTCCTTGACTTAGCGTAAGCACTGCTCAGCCACAACTAAAACATCAGTGTGTTATCAACATTATTCTCATCCTAAATCCAAAACACAGCATTGTACTAGCTACTAGGACGAAAATTAACTCTATCCCAGCCAAAACCTGGACAGACAACTACTGCCATTAGCTAAACAAATTTGGGGAACCACCTCCTCCCCTCCCTTTCTCATTACATTGCCCTCCATCCTCTCTGGATGCTCAGGGCTGGGTGAATCTGTCAGGAATGCCAATAGCTGCCTTCCCATGGCTTGCTGTTCCTGATGCAAAATAGTTAATTTTCTAATCCATCAGCTACCTTAATTCTGCATTTAAGGAGATGGAGCTCAAATGAGTCTTGGCTTTCCCCTTTGCATGCACGTACGCAATAGATCTGCTACAAGAGTCCAAGGCTAAGGGTGATTTAAAATAATAATAATTAGGCAGATTATTTCTTTCAATTGAGAGTTAAAAATTTTTAAACACTTATATTTATTCTGTTGTGATATTTCAAGAGATTTAATGGTTTAAAAAAAAGTAGTTTGGAGGAAAATCTCGAACAAGGGATTGTTTAATTATCTCATTCAGATATTAAAAATTTTATTTTGATTTCTTCCTCTACTCCAGGTGCACCCCCCCCCTGCATTTACATGCTGATTCTGCATATTTGTTTTCCCTTGATTTTCATAGGAAAGTTTTGGGAATGTTTCATCAAGTGCCTGGAAATCTGCATGGTATGAAAAATCCGTGGATTTTTTTTGTATGCAACTAGATATTATCAGTTAAACAGAATTAGGTATGAATATTCCTAAGTCAACAATAAATGCTAAAACATTTTCAGCTGCTTCTAGAAAATTCTGGGTGCCAAAATGCAGGGCAGGTATAAAGAGTAGAGAAGAAACTTTCCTTCCTACCTTTTGTAGGTCTCATGTGTTTCCTGGTGTAGAAATTTATGGATCTAGGTGGAATTAATCTCCTGCACAAAATCAAGGTCCCTACATGTTGCAATCTCCAGCTGCAAAAACATGGGAGCTTTGGAGGGGTTAATTTGGTTTTATCTTCCTAAAGAACTCTAGTAGGTTTTTTTCAATCCTCATAACCCTGCCAGTACTGAGAAATAATAGCAGTTACGCAGATAGTTATGTCGACATCAACTTAAGTTTTACGCTTGTAAGGTTCATATATTTTTGGTAGCACTGGCAGTAATACAAATGATAGCTCAATAACAGAAAAGCAGAACAGTCCCTGAGCCACAGTTCTGATGCTTGAAGCATCTTTAAACCCCATACCCAAATGAGAAAGAGATAAAAACAACCTAGTCAAAGTGGCTTAGTTTGAAGGAGCATTTTATGTGTTACTTGATGACAAAATAGTTAGGCATTAATGCAGTTTACAGTAAGACACCCTGAAGTTATCAGTGAGGTTGGCCTGACAGATTTAATGTAAATATTTATAGACTTGGCCTACTAATTATGCCAATGGAAAAAATGCAATATTAATGCTGTCACCTCCCCATGTCTCTACCTGTCAGCACGCTGCCAGCTCGCATAAATATTCTGAAGATAGAAAGTATGGCACATAAACAGAAGAGATCATTTACATTTTTAATAAGGGATTAAGTTATCTCCAGCAGTAGTTTCCAGGCTGTGGTCCACAGACGTATGGGAGGCCTGTGGACTATTCCCAAGGGAACTGTAAGAATGACAGAAAAAGAGAGTTTTGTATCTAGGGTACATAGAAATGTCTCTCTGTGAAATTATTAAAGGGGTATGCACCTCCTTTGGCAAATATTTAGGGGTCCACACACCGAGAAAAATTTGAAAACCACTGATTTAACATATTTGTTTAAGGAGCTCAATAATTTCAAAGTACCATACTGCCATGTGGTAAATGATTTGACTATTGGTCCTGCCAGAGCCAGGCTGCCGTAAGAAGTCCTGGACCACAAAGCACTGAAGCATGTGCTTAACCCAAAACACACGTTGATCCATTGAAGTTACTGCCTGTCACCATACGTAACTGGTTTGCTGAATAAAGACCATGAGGAAATTTAAGACAGAAGGCAAGGTCTACTAACATCTTGCAAACGGCTCTGCAGATGCCTGATTGTCTTGTACAACTGAAAATCTAATTATGTGAATCTGCAGTTCATATTTTTTCTGCTTCAGTTTATTTATGCTAAGAGACTCCAAAGGTTTTAGGCGCTGTTGGTTTCAGCCCGAAGAGTTGGGTTGCCAACCCAAAGAGTGTTATCATTGTCATTGTGGCCAGTTTAGGAGACTTTCTTTTAGCTGCATCGATAGCTCTCCCGATTTGCAATCCAAAAGTCTGTGGTTTCTGTTCTGGCACAAACTGACTCCTCACAAGCTGTGCAAATAAATCTGAAATGCTATCACCAGTGGTTGTATGTGCGCGGCTTGAGTGTGTGTGCCTTTCGCTTGGCTTATAGTCTTGAAAGCTGAAGCAGAATGACTGGGTCGTTTCATATTGTCTTCTGCAAAATGCCATCTTATTCCGCATACTTTCCCACTGAAGTCAGTGCAGTTGGGGTACTGGTCCAGGTTGCCAGAATCTGGCCTGTGTGCATTGTCAGGGCACATGGGCAATATTGCTGACCGACATGTGGCTCTCTGCAGGAGTTTGGAAAAGGGCATTTTTGGTAGCAGTGAAGGATGCAGGCAAAAGCCACACGCAGTATTATCCCAGCAGCTCTCAAAACAGGTTGGATGGGTGCAGGATTGCAGGCTTTCCTTACAGGCAACCCATGTGGGTTTTGTAAGATCTCATTGCTGGTGCATGAAGGGTGGGTCTCACCTTCCTGCAGATAAATGAGTCCTTGCTACGGACCTAGTCCGCAGCCTGTGGAAGGCAACAGGTTTCCTACTGCCTTCAGTGAGCTCTGGATCAGACCATACATAAGGGTCTCAATTATTTCCAATCCCCAGCTGCATTTGCCTCTTGTAAACACTTCATCTGGTCGCCGCACCTCTAAATCACAGGACAGAATAACCCAATAGAAGTGGAGTGTACAGTTTTGAAAAGGAACATTAAGAGGGAAAAATATAACTCTCTCTCTTTAAATTGTCTCTTTTCTATATTGTTACCTTGACAACTCTGCTGCTGTGTTTCATCTTTGGTGGGACTTAGCCATGGTGGAATAAGGGGGACATCCATGTGCGTTTCCACATCGACTCCGGCTCCGCTTCACGGGCACATGCCAGGCGCAGGGCATCTCGAGCTGCAGAGCCCACGTTCACTGCCTTGACCCATGGTGTGGTCTGGAAATGATTACAGATATTAAGAACTGGGACCCATTCTGATTAAAGGTATAACATTATATCTTCTATTTCTTTTCCTTAAGCCAACACCAGAACAATGTTACTGCTCTTAAAAAGGTGATGCAAGGTGCTTAAAATATTTTTAAGGGTTAGGACAGCTGGAAAGCAGAGAGGGATGAAAGTACTCAAAAATAGTTGTATTATTTTTAGTATAAGCAGATACAGGAGTACGTGTCAAGATTACGATACAGTTCTGATGTGCTGAACTGAGTCTGGAGATACTAAAAATGTGCTTTCTTTTCTCACAGTTTTTAGAAGAGACAGAGGCAAAGGTAAGAGGAGAGTAGTGGTGAACTGAAATTTTTATTCCTCTGCTTCCTTGCTTGTTGGGGTTTGGCAAAGCTGTCTGTTAACCTGGGCACCCGTGACCCACTCGTACTAGCAAAACATACAAAGCAGGGTGAGGTGTTATCTGTGGGAATGGGATCTCTCCCACCCCCTTTTTCTTCTTCCTAAAGAAAATCCCCACCAACGTAATCCTTTTATTCTTTTTAACCAAAATGGATAGCTTTGTAGCTGCAAAGGCAAGACACGCAGGCTCCAGGGCTGAGTGCAGACGGGGGTGTCTTTGTCTGAATGTGTGTGTGGAGAAGGGGGCTTTTAATGCAAAACACATGTGTTTTCAATTGCTATCTGGAGCCAGCCCAGTAGCTGTAACTTGGCCTGACAAAGCCTTATTGAAGTATAGACAGTGTGGTTTCAAAGCAGTTAGAAAAAGAACGAGAATGCTGTTCAGGAAATTCTTCAGGCATGGGCAGGGACTTGGCTGCAATTCTGCCGTTGGAAAATCTGACAGGGGCAGCTCATGAGCACAGGCCAGGCCTCGTGCTGCTCTGAAAGCTGCGCTGCATCTTCCCCCCAGCCTCCAGCACCCCTCGGGGTTTTCATCTGCCCACCAAGGGATAGGTAAGAGCTGCGTTGCTCCTTCCCGCTGCAGCCAGGATGATTTGCTGTTCTTTTGTGCTTGTGCAAAGAGGCTTCTTTCTTTCAGACTGTTGTTTAGAGAAAAAAAGTTGAGAATGGGAAGTTGTGGCATACTTGCGAAGGGATGGGAGTAGTTTGAGGCTGGGTGGTGGTTTCTGTCTAACTTTGCTTTGGTAGTAATTCTGCAGGCAAAGAAACTCCTGCGCTGCATCTCTGGCTGCGTGAATGCTGTAACCAAATAATTCCCAACCTTTTCATTTTCAGGAATAAGTATGTATCTAAACTGAAGTCACCTAAAGGTTCTTCAGATTTTGATGAAAAATGTGATTGATTCATGATAAATACATTTGTATGTACATTGTATAATAGCTGTTTAGTGAGTTGAAAGCATGTTTGTCTAGGGGTTGTTTGGCAATTTCTGGTACAACTAGCTTGTGAAGAGAGGCAGTAATTCAGTAATAATCATTGCCTTGTGATTTCTCTGCATATTTTTTGCTGTATTTTATAAAGCATGAACAAACTGCAACACACAACACAGAAACCACGTAGAGCCGTTTAGAAGGAAAAACATTAATTTAGGGGCTGTTCTATCTGCGACTTCTCTTCTGATTTGTGTTTCTTTCCCCAAATAACTTAAGAAACATTTATGATAAAAAGCTCTCTCTCTCTTTAGGAGCCTGCCAGATTTAGGCAATGCTCTCTCATCATTTTAGTTGCAGCATTAAAGCTTGTCTTGCCTTTGCAGAGATATCGGCACCTTATATGGCAGGCTTGTGTTTGGGAGTTAGGATACGGCGTGTTTGTCAAGGCGGATGGAGGTGTCAGGAGGAGTCCGCCTCATGTAGCTTCAGAAACTTCCTTGCCTCTGCCAGTGCCTCTTGCTTGGATTTTCACAGAAATGTTATTTGATATGTTGAAAATGCTTTTTAGCCGTGTTTTATGGTGTTGTTGGTTTTTTTTGGTTTTTTTTTTTTTTTCTTTCAACAAGGAATGAATTAAGGATATTAAATTATACAGTGGGACAGCACTAAGCTTTTCTGGCTGGTTCATGGGAGTAGACCTACAGTTTGCTTTGCCTGCATCCAGCAGGACTGTACATACAGGGTTCAAACAGTCATTCATCTTGGCAATCAAAAAAATTCAGTGACAAGGTGAGGTTCACCACCAAAGTACATCAGATCCAGTATGTGACAGGGCCAGAGCTTCCTCCCAGTAATGCTGGTGAAGCGTGTACTCAGGCAACTCCAAAGGATAACAGCAGGCTCAGGCAGACAGCAAAGCCTACCTGGCAAGAGTGGGATTCAGTGGATTTGGATCTTTAATGGGAATATTATCTGGTCCAAAGCAAACAGAGTCTTTGTGATGGAAGGGGAAAAAGTAAGGCATTAGGGAGCATCTTCTCCTTGCCACTATATCTGTCTTTTCCTGTAGAAGTGATGGTCAGCTGAAATGGGTTGGTTTGGGCCAAGTAAGGACTTTTCTGGTTTAGGGTGCAGAAAGGGCATCTTCCAAGAGACAGGGATATACCGTAGCTTTCTGGAGGCTGATGGGGGTGAACGGAATGAGAGGAAGGACTGAGATGAGCTGTGGAAGAGGGAGGCATATTATGAAAATGATGAGGCTTGATAAGCTCAAAGTTTGCTTTGCAGAAAATACACCTGCAGTGAAAATGCTGTGTTAAATGAAGGTCTCATATGATCTGGACTGCTTGAGCCTTCACAGGCTGCCATCTTACCCTGCAGAATAGGAGCTCCATTGCTTTTCTCAGCAGCTGTTAATTTAGGCACCTAGTCAGCCTATTATTTTCCTCACTGCTAGTTATAAGCTTATTTAAAAAAATAAAATAAAATAAAATTCAAGTTCCTGCCTCTGATCATGCAGCATCACACCTCCCAAATCTGATCGTCAGCATTGAAGAGCCAGAGAGACAAAAAGACTGGAATACGTCTGTCTTAGCATGAAGCAGCCTGGGCTGCTGTATCATAGAATCATAGAATGTCCTGAGTTCGAAGGGACCCACAAGGATCATCGAGTCCAACTCATTTCCCTGCACCGGGCAACCCCAAAATTCACACCATGCATTTGAGGGCATTGTCCAAATGCTTCTTAAATATTGTCAGGCTTGGCGCCAGGGCTACCTCCCCAGGGAGCCTGTCCCAGTGCTCCACCACACTCTGGGTGAAGAACCTTTTCCTAATATCCAGCCTGCACCTCAAGACACAGTTGGCCCTCTCGGCTGCCAAGGCACACTGTTGGCTCATGTTCGACTTGCTGTCAACTAGAACCCCCAGATCCCTCTCTGTGGGGCTGCTCTCCAGCCTCTTGTTCCCCAGTCTGTACGTACATCCAGGGTTGCTGTGCCCCGGGTGCAAAATCCGGCATTTGCCATTGTTAAACTTCATACAGCTGATGGTTGCCCAGCTCTCTAGTTTGTCTAGATCTCTCCACAGGGCCTCTCTGCCCTCGAGAGTGTCAACAGCTCCCCCCAGCTTTGGGTTGTCAGCAAATGTAATTAGTAATCCTTAAAGTCCTGCATCCAAGTCATTTATGAAGATGTTAAAGAATACTGGCCCTATGATGGATCCTTGTGGAACCCTGCTAGTGACTGGCCACCAGCCTGATGTTACCCCATTTACTATGACACTTTGAGCCCAACTCATCTGCCAATTGCTCATCCATTGCATTATGTGTTTATCCAGCTGTATGCTGGACATTTTGTCCAGGAGGATACTGTGAAAGAGAGTATCGAAAGCTTTACTGAAATCCAAAAAGATCACATCGACTGGCTCCCCTTGGTCAGCTAGGTGGGTAACCTTGTCATAGAAAGAAATTAAGTTTGTTAAGCAGGGCTTTCCCCTCGTGAACCCATGCTGGCTGGGACCAATGACTGTGTCGCCTTGCAGGTGTTTTTCAATAACTTCCAGAATAATATTCTCCATAATTTTGCCAGGCACAGAAGTGAGACTGTGCCTGGCTTTAAGGGTGCTCCCGCCCCATGTCTGGGTGAGACAAGCAGTGCAGGTTTTTCATTACGTATGGGATCAGTCTGGATCACGGGATGTCCTGGGTGCCCAACTGGGCTCTTTGCCATACCCACTTTTGCTGGGAACCCAGTGGAGACACTGGTGCGTGGGTTTGAGTCTAGGCAGGGCAGGGGAGGCTCTTTGCAACATCCTGGACTGGATTTGATCAAGGGAGGTGGTGGTTTCCTCCCCAAATCTGGCAGCTGCTCCTGAGCCTCTCCCTGCCAGAGGTGACCTTTCTGCAGCTCCACCTGGGTCAAGTATTCAAGCTTTGCTTTGTACCCAAAAGGACTGAAGAGTGTGTGCATCTGTGGACAGAATGCTAGGCATCTAAAATGAAATTGGAGGGTCTCCTGATCTTGGAAGCATACAGATAAAAGAGCCGTTAGCACACCCTAATATGTGTATTCGTCTCCTGGTCCTTCCCAAGAGCAAACTAGAAAGCAATTGTGTCTGTGCAAAAGAACAAATGGATAAGCACAGTAAGCACATCATGTGGAGGGAAGATGGTGGAGGGAAGATGCAGCAGAACAAGTTTTAACTTGTGAGAGCAAGATCACCGCAAAGACTGTACTCTGGATCCTGGCACATGCTCAAGCCTACAGTTCTCGATTTGTGCCATGCCGGTTGGATTCCAGCCGTATAAATCCATATTATGATCCTGCTTTGCACATTCCTACAAGCCATATCTCTTTTCTAGGTACTGTGGGGTGAGAGTGTGTTGGGGCAGAAGTCTGCAAAGTATCACCTCCTGTAGCTTGCTTTCTGATTCGAGCTCAGTTGATTATATCCCCCTTGCTGTTCCCACAGCCTCCTGCAGTCACACCTGCTGCTGGCTATTTTAGTTAGTTCTCATATTTGTTCATCCTGCTTTGAGACACTCCAGTGGGAAAGAGCGTTTATAAACTTGGCACAGATGGACATAGGCTTATGATCACTTCACATCATCTGAGTGGTGCAAAGGAACCAGTGTGAGAATGCAGCAAAGCCGGTATGATGTTTGCATGCAGTGTGAATGTATCACTACAAATTGTGGGGCATTTTGTGAAAGATATTCTTTGTTAACTAGCATGATAAATAAGAGAACTCACTGCAGAAACTTTTTCTTTCTTGTTAACTTTCCTTTCCATTTTCTCCTTAATTCTGAAAAAGAAAAATATTGAGACAAGTTATCCAGAAAAATGTCTAAAAATTAAAGAAACCTTCATAAATAAGAAAACAGACATGTTTCTTTTCTTCTCAGAGAAGACAAGTAATAGTAACATCACGTTGCTCACAGACTCTCGCAGCATCATAATAAAATACCACTTCTAGTTTAGGACATGCTTTTCAGAGATGGAGCTGCCTGTTACTTTGTTTTGTTCTGGCAAACTCTAATATGTTTAGAGTTTTACTGTAAGTGCTCCTTGAATGCAGAGCAGAGATGGAGCAGAGCAGAAGTCCCATGGTCAGCTCTTTGTTCAATCCATCTGCTCGAAGATACTGGTTTATAAACTGAGGCTTTTGCAGTGCCGTTATCCTCAAGCATGTTTGTTTTGAAATGCTCTCAGTCCTAGCAACTGGGGAAATTACATGAGCTCTCAAGGTGTTAGAGGGTAGGGGGTAGCCTGGAGCATTGAGGGATCTGGATTAGAGATGCTTTACCAGGAGATGAATCCCCAAGGTCTCCCCAGCTGCCTGTGCTGATTGAGTCCAAATTCCTCAAGATAGAAGAGGTAGGGATGGGAAAAGAGATATTTCCTAGTGCACCAGGCAGAGCATACACCGATGGACTGTGCAGACCAAGAAAACCTTGTTGATGTGCTTATGTTTGCCAGAATCAGGCCTGATATTTGAAGAACCCTATATCTGATGTACCCCACTGATAGAAACTAATCAGAAAATAAGAAAACATTCCTTAGGATGTTTCCTTTCACTTTTTGTCTCTCTGGCCATGTATCACATTGCCTTGATACCCGAGAAGTGGGCATTGAGTGATGATGGTCTTCCCAGCTTGTGGAAGAACTGCTCCCCACGTGGAGGGATGGGAACTGTTGACAGAAGCAGAGAGGCAAGCAGAGTGGGAAGATTTCAGCTCTGGGGACACCAATGACAGTGACAGAGGACACGCTGGCACAGTCATCAGGGTAGAAGAGCCCGAGTTCATCGCTTAGTTGGTGCTGGTGAGAAGTGCTGTGAGATTTAACTACCCCAGCAAGTATTTTATCCTTTGGGCTGTTCCCCAGTGCTCAGCCCTTGCTGGTCAAGTTGCAAGTGAGAGGTCATTTTCCAAAGCTGGATCCTTTAATGGAGTCCTGGGCTGTGGTCTGACCTGTGGGGGGGGCCATAAATCACCTTTGGGTCATGACACTGGTGGATGAACAGGCCTGGGGCTGTCAAGCTCTTGAGAGAGAGTTTTATGGGGAGCAGAGAGGCAAAAAGTCTTGTTGATATGTGGCTCAAAACACTCTTCTTCATGCCAAATTTTGTTCTCAGTCATGCTCCAGAAATGTCTGTTCTTTTGACCTGGTGGATAGTGTGCACTTAGAAGACATAGAAATTAAAGAGGATGAATCTGCAGAGCATTTACAGCTAGCGAATACAAGTACATTGCCTTCCAGTGATATGGCAGAGAGCACCTCTGAAGGTTTTTTAGGGTTTTTTCCCCTCATTTCAGCCCAGAAGAAATGGTTTTGTGTTTCAAAAAGCAGAGAGATAAAGAGAAGAGGATGTCAGTGATACAGACACAAAGAGAAGGCAGATGTGGGAGTTGTGGGTCCAAGGCCCGAGGGAATTTGAACCCATCTCTTTCATCTCCAGAAACGTGTACCCATCACCATGCTACAGGTTAGCCTGGGGTTGGATGCTCTTCATTTTTCTGATGAAGTTGTTACACCTTGGTTATACGCAAGCAGACAGGGAGGAAAGGTGCTGTGTCAGGACTTAGATGCCTTTGGTATCTGCTGTAGTGAGCAGTTTCAATGCATTTCTGGCACCAAATTTTGAGTAGGCTCATAAGAGAGAAGCCGCCTTCCCAGATTACATCCCCTTTCAGCTTAAAATTGTTCTATTACTAAACATACATCATTTCGGTGCTGATCAAAGAAACCCCCGTGGCACAGAAAGGTTATTGATTCCTCTTGTTATCCCTCACTCTGTTCATAGCCCTCATGGAGCCTACAAAGCCGGCATGGCCAGGGGATGTTATTGCTCCAGTGGTTGCAAGGGAAAGGTGTTTATCCATCCTTGTGCATATAAAACACACCTTCTGCCTGATGAATCAGGGTTGTGTGCCCTGAGTGAGAAGATTTCTGCCGGGGCAGGAGGGATGTGGTGGAAGGGAGACAGGCATGCAATAAAGATTTGCCATAAGTGATGGGGTCTGATGTGATTTTTGAAAACTCAGTGCCAATTCTGATTTGTGTTGCTTTTCAGCTGAGCCTGGTTTCAGCTTTACCAAAGGAAAGTACTGAAGTTTCTTTGCCAGAAGTACTCGGTGAGCCACCTGTGCGGATCAGGGAAAGTAGTGATGTGACTCTTACAGTGGTCTTAAAAAAACAAATAAATCTTTCTTCTTGTGGACCATATCTCTAAGGTATGCTGAAGTGAAAGGATGAATAGCTTTTCTAAATGGACTGGATTTTGTATCAGGCCCTGTTTGCAGTGTTCGTGTATAAGGACACAGTGTACAGCTCTTGTGCAAAAAATTATTACCCATTTTTCTGCAGCACCAAGAATTCCTTGGAGAATTATGCAGGTTCCAGGCTATACTTTTGTAGTCATGGTAATGTTGTCTGTGGCTAAACTGCAAATATTTGGCATGCTGCATTTTTTGTATTGTAAATGGGATTGTACATGTGCTAATGGTGGTCCAATGCTGTGCACATGTGTCTCTAAGCCCTCTCATGGCAAGCAGACACATTCAGGTTTGGCTTTTGGAAGGAGTGCTTTTCTTTCCAATTTCTTTATTTGCTTCAGTATTATTTTTTCACCACTATTATGAAATTATTTGGTTGTTCCTAATGTTTTCCTGAAAAAAAAAAAAAAAAAATATCATTAAGCAACTAGCACCCTTCCCCTTTCCCCCAGAAGCTCAGTAATTGAGAGGAGGGGGGTACCTTGCAAGTGCAACCACTGGATGTCCTTTCACAGCGATATTTTTTTTTTTCTGGTGCCTTAGTTCTTTTTAATGTTTGAGTCAGGAGAATTTGCCAAAATGTAAATTATGACTAGCATACTTTTCCCTCCCACACAGAGCAGATTATTGATAGTGGATATAGCTTGTTCCTTGTGTAGTTGCCTTGCAGGCTGCCTTATTCTACTCATTTGTTTAACACACCTCAGCACTCTCTGTCCATCATTCTGTCTTCTGTTCCTGGAGAACTACAGACACGAGCATTTTCTTTTGGTATTCACAATTCAGGGGGGAAATGCTAGCTAGAAATCATATATAGCTTTAAAAGTAGCTGTATGAGAGCTTATATAGAAAGACCATGCCATCTATGATTTCCATGTTATTTTCTTGTTATAAATTTATGCTGTATTACTCAGTCATGCTCATCATGCCTGTTGTAATACTTTAGTGGCTCTATCTCTGTTAGGGCAGCTGTGAGCTAAATATTTTATCGGAAGCAGAGAAATTGTCAAAATCAGGCTGCTGTCTGTACACAAGTTGCTCTTTGTGGTTATGTTCTGTTCCTATAAATATTTTTGATGTCTGCAAAGTTTTGCCCCAGCTGGATATGCCATTTTCTCCATCCTAGAGTTTGCAAGTGAACAAAAAAGGAGAGAGAGGGAACAGCAAAGAGATGAAGAGAATAAAAAATTTTGGCAATAAAGAGATATTTTGAGCTGGGTATTTCATATTGTTTCTTACTGGTCAAACCTCTTCCATGATTTGAGAGGGTTAGAGATGCAATTTATTCATTCTCTCTAAGGGAGAGGCTGCATTTAATATGTGTTCTCCAGGCTCCCCTGTTAAAATATTAGGCAATAAAATCCTTGACTGTACAGTAGTTGGGCTTATAATTTCCCCCAGGTAGTGGAAACTCTGTAATTTATTGTTGTTTAAGTTTTCCCTTTGCACAGATTGGAGTGGTTGTAGCAGTGTAAAAAGGACTGTTTTTCTCCAAGTGCATGTTTTTTTTGGTGACCCAGCTCCTCTCTCTGATGAGCTCTGTGCTGCAAAGCCCTCCACAGTTGCTGACTTGGCATATGCGAGCGAACATACTGGTGAAGACTGAGTTGGATTTCTTGTAAGCAACTTGCTTTGCTCCTCCTTGGTAAAAGCTACGGGTCTGCCTGGGCTTCAGGTGGTTTTGTGGTATAGAGATAGCTACCCCAGCTGGTCTGAACAGCAGAAGTGATTTGTGGTGAGCCCACTTACACCACTGAAAACTGCTCTTTGATACAGAGACACCTTTCTTTGGTGAGGTGCTTTTAATGCACATTGGCTAAACTAGCTGAGCCAACCCGTATTAAGAACAGGCTTATTTGCTGTGAGCTGTTGGCTCCTCCCCATGCAATACGACCTTATGCACTAATTAACATTGCAGATCTTCACGGCATTAGCTGGGGCTGGGGTAGTCTGAGGTTGTAAATGAGGCATGGTTTGTGGGGGGATGTGAGATCCTTTTTTTAGACCAGCTGAGAAAGCTGGAAAAAGCAGGCAGGCTTGGAGGCGTGGATGGGCTGGCTAAAACTCGCCTTGTTCTAGTTTTAGTTTAATGAGCACAGGCAGCACCTTCATTCAAAAGGAGGGAGCTCAGCCTGGCAGCTGCCTGCAGATGGGCAGCGGTGGTGCTCCTTTTGCGGGTGTCCTTTGCAGCCTCTAACTGTTGCAAAAGTCTGACCTGTTTTTTCTCCTGGGTCGACTGTAGCCCTCAAGCATATAAGAGGAAAAAATGCTTAAGAATGGAGTGGTTCAGAAACCTAAGAGGAAAATGATAGGAGTACCTGATTTGTTATTATTTTTTAAAATTTTCCAGTTTTCAGCCACTGTCGTGAATTTTGAGTGGGAGGGGTTAACGTGGCTGCTGACATTAGGGGAGGTGGAGATGGGCACCTCCACCCCCTGGAGGAGAATCACTGTTGGGATGAGGGCAGGGGTGTGAGCACACCAGCCTCCCGGGGCTAAACACAGCCTTCCTGAATATGCTGCTAAGTCGGCTTTGCTTTATAGGTCCAGATCAGAGAGGTGTCAGTGCCTCTGATTTGAAAAGAATTTAGTGCCTGAATGGATTTATTTAGCACCTGAGACTGTTTCAGCCTGGGTGAGCGGTGAAGGCTCATGGAGGAAGGGAGAGGTGGATGATCCCCTATGCTGCAGGTGACAACACCAGGCACCATTAGAAAACGCAGGTCTTTGCGACTCCTGGAACAGTGAAAGGTAAAAAAATGGTAACTGGTTCTTCAGGCAGCCCGTGCCTCAAATGTGTGGGTTTCAGCATTGGAGCAGCAAAGCTAAAGTGTTAACTTCATCCCTGGTGCAATGCTACTGGAATAGAAGTTATGCCATGAAGAAACTCACTTGCATCAGTCTGCAATGGGCTCTGCACCACCACTGACAGCACGCTGTATTTTATTAGATGCTGGAATATGAAGCTATTAGCAAAAAAGTAAGGAAAAAACCAGGAAACTAATGGTAAACAAGCATAAGCTGCTATCAATGAGCATCTAATTTCTACCATTGTCTCATTCTGCCCTCGCGGCTCACACTCCCACAGAGAGGAACTTGCATTGTTTCCTCCTGTCATGTGAATTTTGTAATTCACTGAATACAAATGTCAGTGCCAGATACCCTGAGGAAGAAGCCCGTGGTGTTGAATCTGTAGTGCAGGAACGCGTTTGGTGGTTTATTTGTCTAGAGTCTAAAATGTAAAACATTCAGCAAACTATGTGTTATTAGAGATCATATGATATCATCAGTCTGTGCAACAACAAAGTCTGAGAACATAAGAAATGGATCCTTGGGGGAAGCCCATGAAAGCAGCTTTCTGCACCCCAAATGTGAAGGGCAAGAATGTGAATACTTTCATTTTTGTGGCACAAAATGCCTCCGTGATCACAACCCCGTGTGCCTGCAGCCATTCGCACACAAGCGTTGTGCAGTGGCTGTGTTCCGGACACCCATCCCAGCTGGCTGCAATGCCGTTTAAAAGCACCCATCTCTTTCCATCCCGGTGGGGGCAGCCGGATCCCCGACTGCCTGGAGCCAGCCAGGTACTGGGGTGTAGGAGAGGGGTCGGCTCCCACCATGGGGGATTGTAAGCAAATTCTTCCTGGGGATGCTGCTGCACTCAGCACCAGCTTTCCTTGTTTCCCTCATCCCTTGGTTTTGGCCCCCGATTGTCGTCCTAGTGTGCCATGCCCACCCAGTGTGTCAGAGTCCTTGTTAAATCAGCATGGATATGTGGGGATAATTTGTTAAGGATGTGGCAGCTGGAGAACCTTGTGCTTCAGGTTTACTTGGTTAAGAAAGATTGTGGTGCGCGAAAGGAGAAAGACAAATGTTTTCCCCTTGCCTTTTTTCTTTGGCTGGAAGGAATGATTTTATTTGAGATGGGTTTGGGTTTTTTGGTTTTGGTTTTTTTTTGTTTTTTTTGGTAATTAAAGCCTCTGAGAAGTAATATTGCATCTTCAAAACAAACTGCTGAACTCAACTGCTTTTACCAAACGCATGCAAAATTTTCCCCTCAGGATCCTTAGAGGCCCTGGAGTGCCTGCATTGCAAAACCTGGGGCAGCGAACAGAGTCACTCAAGAGTGATCTTTATAGGATACCTTTAGACAGTGTGCTTACGCGTATTTATAAATATATATATATACACACGTAACATAAAATTCTCTTTTGGTGTGTTACTGCATACAGTAAGCAGAAAGAAAATTAATGCAGAACCAAGATATTGAAAGAGATGCTGCCCAGCTGGTAAACTCTGAAAAAGAAAAAACAAAACCTTCTAAAAGGCACAGACAGAAGCAGTTTTTATCATCGGCTTTCTCTTGCCGCTTAATACATGTGGTTATTTCTTTGTAATCGTTTCAGATGCCTCAGGAACAGTACGCGCACCGGAGCACCATGCAGACCTCAGAAGGACCCCAGGTATACAAAGTGGGGATTTATGGCTGGAGGAAGAGATGCCTCTATTTCTTTGTGCTGCTCCTAATGATTTTAATCCTGGTGAACCTTGCTATGACCATCTGGATTCTGAAGGTTATGAACTTCACAATCGTAAGTAGGGGTTACCCTGAAAGGTCTGGGGAAGATGAGGGAGGGTGATGGTCTTTCCTCTGAGCATGAATTCAGATACAGCTTTGATAACGGGGTGTTTTAGTTGCCATGGATAGCTGTTATTACAGGGAGGAACAAATTTACCCAATGATCTTCTTTTTCTGCTGGAGATGTCTGCAGTACTGCCAAGTTGAGGAATCAGCTGAGCGTTGCAAATCATGTTCCTCCTACCTGCTATATGTATACATGTATATATGTAAACAATATACGCCACCCTCCTCCAATTTTGAGTTATAAAGTATTTTAAAATTAATGAAATAGGTTATTTTGAGCTGGGGTGTGGGAATGGGTTTGAGCCTTTCTCTTATACTTTTCCTGCTTTTCTCCATGACTGGGAAGTCGAGAAACTTGATTTGCCTTTTTCTTAGGGAAAATTCATGTTTTTCCATAATGCCGTCGTTCCAGAAGCTTCATGAAGAAAAACAAAATTTGCAGAGTGGCTCTCTGGGTGTGGTATTTAGGCGGAACATATCTCTATCCTCGTTGTGCTGTGGTTGGTGCACATCAGTCCTGCCAGCAGCACTCCCTTGCTGCACAAACCCCCTGGCCAGGCTTAGCTTTCCGGAAGCCCCTAGAAAAATATTGGGCAGCTGTACTGGGAGTTAGATTGCGCTGGGGCAGATGGTGCCTTCTGGGCATGGAGTGCTCTGTGCATCACTTGAACTCTGTTCAAACTCTTCTTGAGATCTTAAGGGGCGCCTTGACCTTGAATTGTCTTTTTACAGGGTGAGTTTCACCTCTCCTGCTCAAACACACTGAAAGTCAGGACATGATGAACCAGGCACACCCCACTTCCAGAGCTAGTGTGCCTTTATATATGGGAGGTCCTAGTTTTTCAGTAGATAATTTGGCCAAGCAGAGCGAAAATGAAATAATTGGTCCTCTCTTCTTCAAAGCAGTCATTGTCACCTCGGTCAGATGGAGTTATTTTAAGATCATTTGAGTCTTCAGAAGAAACTAAGTTAGAAGCTTTAATCCTGGATTTACTTCATGAGAGAGCTGTAAGGCTAAATTCCCCTAGACCACTTTCAAGAGCTTTCCCAGCCAGGCTCTGATGTGAGCAGCATGTTTGAAGTCTCCCAGCATTTCTTTTCCTGCTTTGGTCTTGTGAAGCCCTGAACAGCTGTATCCAACATTATGTCATTAATGGGCCATGAGAAGTTGAGTAAACAATCTCTGACTTACTGTATCCAGCAGACAAAATGCTGTGTCAGGGGAACACATAGCACTCATTTTCTCTAACCAGGATGCTGTCAAGGTGTGCAGAAAATTGCAATGCATGTGTGCTTAGGGAGCAAGCAATTATAAAGCAGTAACCCACAAAAAGCTCCTGTGAGTGGGTGAAGAGTGGGCCAAACTGGAGCAATTAATGTTTAACCAGACCAGTTATTTAATCTTGGGAAATTGATACCATTTCAATACCTGTTTTGTGCTGAATTGTGGTCTTTAGATTAATGTAGTTGAAAAGTAGATATTTCTGAGGTGATGGAAGACTTCGTCATATGCTGATCACACAGGCAGTGGTATGGGTATCAGCCCAAGCACAAAATAATAGGGTTTCAGATTCCTACTTTTCAGGAATGCAACTTTATTTCTTTAGAATAACATAACCTTGGTAGGTCAGTCCCATGCTTTCTGCTATTTGGTGGTGGTCAGTCTACTCTCGACAAGCTGCTTGGGAAGCCAGGTGAACTTCTCTGCTCCTTCCTCTCTCACAGCCTGCTCCTGACGCATTCCATTTTGCAGGTCATCTGCAGAAGGGTCATCTCCTAGGGATACTTACAGAAACCTTCCCCTTCCAGCAGCTCTGTCTGCCCCATTAGGATATACACTGGCCTTTTTTGGGATGCACTGATCTTCAAGGTCTTGTCTGATTCTGTTTCCTTAAATAGTTGCTTACCCTCTGGATACTGGGGATTAGTCCAAGGTAAAGTATATTTGTATGTGGTTTTAGTTAATTCATATCTTCTAATGTTAGTAGGTGATGAACAGCTTTTGATGATAAAAACACAGACGGTAGCACTGAATCCTGCAGCGGGAACTGCTTTATGGTTATAGGCATGGCCACACTAGTCGGGGTGTGTGTCTCTGACACAGCCAGTTGGAAATAAATATAAGAACAGGGCATGTAAAATGTGGTCCTTGCCCTGGTACGCACCCATTTATCTCCTGATCCCCTGCTGCTCCTGCAGCCCCACCAGCTGCTTAGAATCCTGCTCTGCAATCCCTCCTGCACCATTCCCTGTGGTTGAGAAAACCACTTTGTTAAGTGAATTTTGAGAGGCAGAATTTTATCTCTAAATAACAAATGTAGGAAAATTCTCAAATGAGGAGATGCAAATATGGAAAAATCTTTAATTTGTTCCTGTTCTGATAAGAGGAGCTGAGAGTCCTTCTGGGGTGGGGGAATGATTTGAGTACTCAGTAAGCAATAGCTGCTGCTTAGCAGGTCTGAGTTACTCCAGAGCTTGCAGAGCAAAAAAAGGAGGGGAAAGTTTGTAGTTCTGTTCTTGTAAAAAATGTAGTATTTCCAGTATCTCCTCACCCCTGAGCTCTCCTCCCAGAACCTGAGTCTGTTCAACTCCACAGGACAATCCTGCCACTTACCAGAATTTAATGAGTGCTCATTATAGCCAGTAAGTGCTCACAGTATTTTAATGAGCACAGCAAACCTGCTCAAGGAAACTTAGGGGTGTTTTAAATGCTGATAATGGGGATTGGAGAAGGGAGGAGGAGACGAAGCAAGACAATCTCAGGGAACACCCCCCCACACCTCCTCATGCACGTTGTAGCAGTACCCATCCACTCCACTTCCACATCAAGCCCTGAGCTCCCTTTCTCTCCCCTCTGCATGCCCCACTGGCTCATGCTCCAGGAGACAACTCCTGTAAAACCAAACTGTAAGCTTCTAATCCATGGCTTTTAATATGCAAGGCATTACTAATTTATTCTAGGTTTTACTTTTATCTGAACATTCAAGGCTTGAAGAAATTTATGTGTGGCTATTGCTTTTTACACAGGGCTGTGAAAACAGTGTCACATTCACATGGGGCCAGTTGGTCACTGCCTAGCCTATCCTCTGGTGCAGTCGTTCATTTCTCATGTAGTATTTGATCCTCAATTTGGTTTAAATGCCTTTATCAGACACAGGCTGAATGAAAAACAGGCCTCAGGGGGACCTCAAATATCATGTGCCTGTCCCACAGCTGGTTCCCATAGCCGGGTCCATTTATCCAGTCCATTTACTTTAGCACTGCGCTGCTCTGGGACTCTGGGAAGCTCTGTCAAGGTTGCTACCTCTAAACCTTACTTTGATTTCTAAGCCAAACCACGTAATGAATCTGGACCAAAGCCACCAATTCGGGTTGAAACCCAAATCCACCCTGAAGGTGGCCTAACTTCAGGGGTTAGGTCCACCACTAACTGAGGTGGAAACCACGATTCAGCACTCAACTGTCCGATGATATGTAGATAAAGGGAACTCTGCTTCATTCAGATCTTGGACAAGCCTGGTAGAAATACATGGTTTGCACATACTGGTTTTGGGGAGAAAAAAATCTAATGCCTGCGGGCTGTGTATGTGACTTAGCCACTCAGTCTGCAGGTCCAGCGCAGGCTTGGGCTGTATCCTGCTGTCATGCCTGCATGCGGGAGGGCTCAACCTCGAGCTGTGCAGAGCATAGCTGAGGCCGGCACAGCCCCCGCAAGGGTTCGTATGTGCCACTCTAATTACAAGGCTGGAACCAGAGCTCTTAACGACCTTCCTCTTTATGGCCCACCTGCATTAGCATCCAGTGATGTAGCTCTTTAGCAGTAGGATTGCCCATGACTGTGTATATAAGCACATGCATCTTTTATGCTGTATGCCTATGATGTGCTGGGGATCTCTATTTCAGCTATTACTAGTGAGCTTAAGCTATTTTTTAAAAGCTTCCTGTTGTATTAGTTTCTGAATATTACAACAAAAGATGTGCTTACATAAAGACAGCAAACTAATATCCTTGTTTTAAACAGTACAAGGCTCAGAAGGCCCTGGTAATGGGCAATGACAGTGCATTGACCTTTTTCCACAAGGTTAACGTACAATGCCTTGTATTTTAAACAGATTTAGGAGTCTAAAGCATTATCCATTAGTACCCCTTTACTGCCTCTTAGGCAGCAGGAAGACCTCTAAACAGGAGAGACAAGAACTGTGTCCTGTTGCAGCTGCATTTAAATGGTAAACATCCTCCTACTTCTCTGCCCATCAAACCACTGAGGACTCTGCTTTTCCTTTGCCCCTCCCTGGTGTTTCTATCCATAGCTGCCTGTTCCTGTGTTTTGGATTGTATGCTTTTTGGGACAGAAGCTGTTTGCATATGGCCTCCTGTAGTCCTATATATTGGCAGGTTCTACTAGACTGTAAACAATAATAAATGGAAAAATACTTTCCCCTAATCAGCTTGCAAGGCTTAAAATTCCTGGAGAACCATCTTCTAAGAATCATCCAACGCAAAGGCTCTGGAATAGTCTTTGTAAGGACTATTTCTGCAACTTTGGTATTCAGGAGCCCTTCACAAGCCAAAGTGAACATCTACCTCTGAGCTGGGAGAGCATATGCTGCTTCTAGACCTGTGCAAATCCATGCAGACTGCTTGTGCCATCTATGTGTGCATCTCTGAGGAAATGCAGTGTAGAAATGGGCAGGCAATGACCCATCTCATTCCATCTTCCTTAGGATGCAGAGAAGGGAAATCTTCCCTTCCTAGCCTGGTCAGGCTGAGGTTGGGGTGCTCCCTAACCACAGCACATGCAAACTCTGTTCTCCTTCCAGAACCATGCAAGGTTTTTTGAAGGCTTGGGTGCTTTAGTGTGATGTTCAACCATATTTTATGATTTCAATTGACAGGAACAAATGACCATGATTGTTCAGATTTTTCCTTTTTTTGCTGCAGGCTGCATTCATAGCTGAAGAGGTATGTTTTAGCATCATTGAATGAAATGCTAGCAATTTAGAGAGACAAAATGCTGCTGTAGGTGGCACAAATGTTAAATATTATTATCTTGCTTGCTTTATTAAAAGTTGATAAGAAAAATGAGCTTTTAAAATTTGGTTATGAACAGTTATTTCCAATACAATTACTCCCTCTTGTGTGTAAACTACCTGCCACATTTTAATTACAGGAAAACAGTAGGGTAATAACACAGCAGTAAAGATGGATTAGAGGTAGGAAAGATCATTGCCCTAACAGGCAGGATTCTTTACCAGTGATTTAAAGGAACAGACTTCGTTCTAAATTTTTTTTTTTTAAATTAAAAATTGCCACAGAATGACTTTGCAGTTTGTAATTCCTTTTCATGATCAGTGGATCAACCCCTTCACTGTAACACTTTTCATTTGCAGGTTTTTTATAGTAAATTATAATTTCCTTCCTCCTAGATTGAGGAAAAAATGTTATGCTTTTCTTTTACTCTTTTTAGAGATCTGAATTTCATTCCTAGAGAGTCTCTGTTTCTGTATGAGAAGCAATTCGGATTACTTATCTTTTTTAAAGATACATATAGTACTTTTTTGTCTTCACTCCTTTGGAGTTTAGAATAATATAGGCAGTTTTAATGGGATATTGCATGATGTTATTACAAGTTTGACCCCTTCATTGTTGCATCCTCCAGAGTGTCAAGCATTTGGTACTGATGACTTGCTGAGTTATAATGCATGAGTTTCTCCTAGTGCTACATCTTTGATAACTCAGTCTCTGATAATATTTCATTTTTATTATCCTAATATCGCATTTTCTTAGCCAGCATAAACATATAAGGCTTTCATCTTCCTTGTTACCAAAAAGTGATGAAAGGACCCCATATTTTTACCTCACTGTTGCTACTCTGTGCTGAACAGTTGCATTTTTCAGACACCTGCCATGGCATTGGATATGCTTACAGATATGTTATAGGAGCAAAGGAAGTAATGAAATAGTAAGTCTTCCAGTAATACCCCTAAACCAGGTTGGATATGCTGCTCTGAAATCACTTAGGTTTTTCTTTGACTATTGCACAAAGCAGCCTGCAGTGTACAGAGTGCTATGATGGCAGATGGTCCCTTTCCCTCAAATATTTTGGGCTGGGTTTCATGAGGCTTACATGATTGTGCTTCCATCTCAATGGAAAGGCATCCAGCTCTCACTTCTCAATTGTTTCTAAGCCACTGGTCATACTCAAGCCATCTGAACAGAATTATGTGTCCAGGAGACAGCGATATCTCAAACACATTTAGTTCCTATATTTTTCAGAGGCGGAAGGCAGCAATCGTATTTATTAGTATCTCTACTGTGGAAGAAGCTGCTGCAGAAACTCTGTATTTACTACTCACTAGGAGCGAGAGATATTATAAATGTCCCCATAAGAGAAAAAGCTTTTATTGATGCTGGTTTCCTACTGACCACTCGAGAATTTAGCCCTGAAATCCAGAAACCCAGCATCTCTTGGTTTGTACTACTATTGATTTGAAGGAAAATGTCAGAAACTCATCAACACTTCTCTCCTCATACTTGCAGTTCAGTGCATGCATACAGGCAAAATATTATCTGGCAGATTTGCTGTATGGGTGACGCTGTCAAGCTTCAATAGCCAGCCTCCTGCATATCTCCATAGCAGGAAAATATATCACTGCATTAAAAATACATTATGGCTTTAGCCCCTCCAAGAACAGAGGGACCAAAATAGATGGAGAAGGGAGGAGAGGATCAGGGATTTGGGTTGTTTGTGATGTGAGGTTGAGCATTTGATCTCTGGCAAAATGCTTCATTTCCAGGCGTTTCTGCGTGTGAACAGTGTCCCATCTGCTGGTGCCCCGAATCCCTGCTGTGCTGCAGGGAGTGCAATGGGAATTGTTATCAGACCGGGAGGAGCTGCTCCATGGTGCGATAGCAGCAGGATCTGGCAAACAGCAAGGAGGGCATGGGTGGGCTGTCCGGGGGATTGAGTCATAAACTCTTGATCCCAGATCCTGCTTTCTGCCACCTCCGTCCAGAGGGGATTGTTCTCAGCTTCTCTTTCATCTGAAGAAATAAGATATTTCACATTAGCATTTGTCTCAGTGCCAACAAAAGATCTTCAGACTAGCAGTTCTGAAGCAGAAAGAGATTTGTCTCTTAGAGAACATGTAAAAGGTATTATTATAAATGTGTGAAAGAACAAAAACAAGCTCGCTGCTAAAATGCCAATAATCAGTTAGTCCTCTGAATAGCTTACAATCTGATCCCTCCCCATATTCTCACAATACAGTAAGAGAAATGATTTAATTTGGGAATCCACACAGAAATGATGTGCCAAGCTGAGGTATAGAGTAAGTTTTCCACTGCTTCTTCTCTTCTTCCTTGTGCTTTTTTTTTCTTTCTGAGCTTCCCGATATCCCTCCTGAGCTCTGCACGGCAGAGAGCAATGACCTTCTCAGCTTTGAAAACACAGCAGCCATTGCTATAACAAAAATATAATTCTTCTGAAGCACCTCTTCTGCGAGGTTGCCAGAAGGCTGAGGTGCTGCTTAGAGTAGCCTCCATGCCTCTTTCAACTTGTCCTGGAACTGCAAAGCCATCAGCTTTTCAGAGAGCTGCTTCTTAAAATATTTTTTGGCATTTGGTCCTGAACCCCTGCTGTTTTGCATCTTGGGTTGTAGCATAATCCATGGTAAGGGGATGGAGGCGGGTGTCCCTTACATTGTAAATGACTGTGCAAAGCACAAAGTACTGAGCAGGAGAAACCTTCACCTCCTTTGGGTGAAGCCCCAGCTTGTGGGCTAATGGCTGCCCATTAGCTGTCATAAGCCTGTGTTTGGCTAAACAAAAGGAGTAAGAAAAAAGTGGCATATTCTCTCTGCAGTTGTATGCATTTACTTTATTTACTTTAATTTTCAGAACCTGCTCTAAAGAATGACGGTTTTGAGGACAGAATTACAGACCTGTGGCTGTCTGTAGTTTGTCTTTCCCCTCCCCTCCTGCAGATGCTATATTATCTCTTCTCTACTTATACGCTACCATGCCTGATTTGATAGATGTGTTTAAAATACTTGCTGCCATTTCATGTGCCTGTTCTTCCAGAGCTCTGCTATGGAGATGAGCTTGAATATACAATTTGAATTCATCATAGCTTGCATTTTAGTTCTGGTCATTTCCACTTCAATTACGTCTTCCCCATTACCCATCCTGCTTTTGCTGCCGTGGTCAACAGTAAGATGGACTGAGGTAATTATTTGTATTGAGGCCTGAGTTTCTATGGGACTACACTCCAGTGCACTTGCATGAAGGACAACTTCCTAACACTGAAATGATGTGGTTGCAGACAGATTTATAGAAGAGGAATAGATTTACACAGGTAATTCAGCCTTGACCTCATGAGTTCTCATTACTAAGCATCCGCCCAGCACTACTGCCCACCTCTTTCCTTTTTAAATGAGATCCAGTAACTAATCGTGAAATTATGGCAAACTGCTATATGAAATTTGTGATTATTTGCATTTAATTAAAGGCTTCTCTTGAGAAAATGAAGGGCGGCTTAACCTCAGAGAAGCCTCTACATCTCTAGTAATTGCTTCTAATTGAAGTATTTAGAGTTTCCACCCCACCACAGAAAAAGGAAAAAAAAACCCGAAACCTGAAAAGTTTACTCCCACACACGGGGTCCCTGAAAATTATTTTATCCTTATGCAATTAAGGTGACAGAGGGTCCTCATAAATGATTCTTCAGTGTGGGTTAACCAGCTGAAATTAAAGTTTAATTACTCAAAAGCCTGGCTTGTGGTGTGTTTATGAGAAGTCCAGGGACACAGTCCATCCTCCCAAACTGCCGCGCTGTGTGACGGTGTCCCCCGCAGACAGGCGCAGGGGATGCAGGTGCACGTGCCTTGCCTAAGTCCTCCTGGTGGTTTCACTTCCATCATGGGTTTCTGGTTTTGCACTGTGGTCTTGTTGACTTCCAATGGTATTTTGGTTATTCCAGGAAAAAACTGCAAGCCTTTTGACTTAGTATGTCCTGTGAAGCACAGGAGAGGGTCTCTGCCAGCTCGAGGTGTGCGGGGCTGAGCACAGGCCCTGCCTCTGGGGTTGGGAACATCTCAGACATCTCCCTGCTCCTGCACCTGTACAGGGCTCCAAGGCCACAGGCTTAGTCTTTGTTGCTGCAAGAAGTGGATCTTTGTCATGACAAACTGTTTATTGTTTGGCAGTTGGTGTCAGCGTGGGAGTATGGGCTTGGGCAACCTTTTCTAGGATGCTTGCCAGTGCCTTGCCCTGGTAAACCTGGTGCATGGAGTGTGCCCCTAAAGCAGCCATGACATTTTATGAACCACCCATCTGTGGCACGTGTTAGGAACCAGTCCTGCTCCTCTTGCCAAGGTGCAGCGGTGCCTGTTTGGTGTAGAGACGTGAGCTGTGGCCGGAGGGGTGTGATGGGAGCCTGCGGGTGCTGTGTCTGGGGAGGAGCGCAGAACCTCACATTAAAGCCACCACCTGAGACTCAAGCGTGTGGCACTTCAATTACACATTCTGCCTAATTACGACTATCAGCATTTCTGAGCCACTTCTGGCAGCACAGTCACGCTGATTGCACCCTTCGGCTCTATTAAAATCCCTCCTTGTATTACAGATCTCAAAACAGGCATGACAAAAATAAAAGTGTATGTTGTAGCAGCAGACATGGCCATTTTCTACTGTTTATTCTCTCTGCTGAAGATACTGATGTTGAAAAACATGAGAGCTTTCTGCTTTCCTGTGTTCTTGCATTGTTCATTAATGTCTTGTATCACACAAGTCAGCAGGAATATATGTCTGATTTCTGCTTTTCATTGTCTTGAAGGTTCTCTTTAATGTACGCTGAAACACATAAAATATCTAGATGGACTAAAATCTTTCAGAGTGACCTCTTAGAGGTCTGCAGGTGAGTCAGAAATGGAAATCTCATTGTCAGCAGTAGATTTGTCATATTTTTTGAAGTTGCAGCTACAGTTAAATACATGAAAACATGTGACCTGTGTCTGTTACTTCTTAGCAAGCAAACATGCTTGACAAAGTGCACCTCCTCATTTTAGGAAAAAGAAAAAAAAGTGCTTTAGTTCTGTATGCAGAGCCCTGAAATACTTGTATTTCGTGTAGGTGCAAGTCATATAGACGTGTGTAGGTGCTGATTTTAATTCAGATTATTTAGTAGGGTGGTATTGTTTCTGACAATAAATATTTAATCTTTCAAAACAAGACATTAAAGAATTTTGTTCTGGGAAACTAGGAAATCACATGCCTTTCACAGTCTTTCCTTCCGCTGCCTGCTAGAAAGGGAATTCCTGCTAATTATATATTTGTGCACATAAGCCACTTCTGAATCAAGCACTTATTTACAGAGAGAGTTCATCAACAGAGACTGATAGAAGGTTTGCAGCAAAGCCTTGGATCTTGTGAAGGGGAGGAACCTTAGCCGGAGCAGCTGATGCCTGCATTATAGGAAGATTGGGTGGGTCTCAGCAATTCTGCTGTGGTTTTACAGAAAACTGCATTGTCTAGAAGGGAGAATGATTCAGTTCACCAGCAGGTATAGATTATAAGGCAAATTTCATCTTTATTTGAAGTTACTTGTCAAGACCTATTGACCAAAGAGATTTGTCTTTCTTAATATTATAAATGATTCAGTCTCTTATGTTGCCCAAGAAAAATCCTGTACGTTAGAAGGCAGATGTGTTTAATTCCTTTCTTCTTCCCAGTGGACCTACATTTATTGCCATTTTACCTTTCTTCTAATAGGAAGCTTTTCTTTGAACAGTTTGCCTTGTCAGTCCTCTTTTCTTTGAGCTGAGAATGAGGAGATTTTACATATTCAGAGCTGAAATAAAAATTCTCCTTATGGGGAGACTGAGATCAGTAAGAGACACTGGTGCCACCATTGTGCTTGTGGTGTCGGGAGCCCTGCGAGGTAGTGGGAACCAGGACATCCTGTGATCCATCGCCCACAGAGGCAGTGCCATGGTCATGTTTCCCATCCTCCCAGGTACCAGCCAGAGCAATTCACTGTAACTCATAAGAAATTTGCACTTACCAAAGTGGAAGGCATTAAAATACTCCTGTACAGGAGCAGTCTGCACGAGGGAAGGGCTTTATGCTTTGGGGAAAAATCTGTTCTGCAAGTGAGGACAGAGCCTGGGACTGGGAAGGCAGTTAATTCCCTTTTCCCTGGAGAGTATGCTAAATAAACATGGAGTAGCCCGTCATTTGATGGATGACTTGGTTCTCCTCTTACAGGGGTGTAAATCCATGGCATTGCTTCTGGGTTGCACAGGTATTAATGAGAGAAGAACAGGCTGATAGTGTACTGCTCTAGAAAGCAGGCTGCAAAGGAAAGGGTTTTAAACTTTCAAATTTAGACAGTATCTGGGCAATTGGAAGGAAGTGTGTGTCCTGGTTTTGGGTTTGTTTTTTCCTTTGGGGGGTGGGGGAGGTGGGTTCTCCCATAGGGAACAAAAGAGGCTGTTGCTTTGGGTTGGTAATAATCTAGAGGGTGACACATTAATTGGATTTCACTCACCTGTTAGGTTTGTCGGTTTGAAACAAATACATAGATGTTGTGTGAATTTATGCAGTACAAAACAAAGACAAGGACCCAAGAGAGCTCTGTGGACAGAAATAGCTGGCAACAACTACAAATCTGTGCTCCAAAGTCTTACAGAAGCAGGCTTCCAGCTTAGGAAACATGGCACAGGAGCCTGAAATGCTGGACAATTATATGTGAACCCCAGTAAATGAGAGTGAACTAATCTGTTGTAGTAATTTCTTTCTTTCCTTTTCCTCATTTAATGTTTTCCTATTCTTAAAATTAATCCATTCAATAAGAAATGTGAAGTTAAATGGCTAAATTCACTGCTCAGTCACAATTATCACTGACGTTTGTATTGGATGAGCTGGCTGAAATGCTTACAGAAAACAAGTGTAGAGAGATGATGAGATTCATGGGGGGGAAATGACCAACATTAATCCAAAATGTTTTCAGAAACAGCACCAGGAAGGGAATACACTGGTGCAATCTGTAGTTCTTGTTTTTGTTTTAAAGGTCTCTAATGAGCCATGTGTGCAATGCATTTCACCCTGGGAAATCCCACTGAAATCTGGCACTTGGATTTCATTTCTTGTGCTGCTATATTTAGAGCAGAAAGCAGATCTCCCAGCGTGACTCCTTCTGGCTTATAGAAGCCCTGTGAATTGTTTTAGTAATATACACTAATCGGTTACCAAAACTGCCAGCCCCCCATGAAAATCCTTTAAAAAGATAAAAAGTGGAAGCAGAGCAGTTACCTTTACTTTCAGGCTGCAGTCCCGCAGCAGTAGCCGGTCATCGTGTCTGTGCTATGGGGATGAGGGATGGATGACCTGGATGGATGACCTAGATGGATGTGGTGTAGTCTTTGTTACTGTGGCCTCTTGCTTGACCATTGTTTTTCTGCACCTCCTTCTTTATCCTATGATAAGAAGTCTGATCAAAGGTGTGTCCATTGAGTTTTAATGAGTAAATTAGTGTTTTTAAAAATTTGCAGCCGATGGAAGTCTCAGAGTATGCACATTCCTTCCTCACTGTCCATCCATGTTTGCCACTAAAAGTAACAGGAGGTCTGATGTATTTATTATTAATAAAAGTTTCCATCTTTCTTCACCAAAGTTCCATTAAAAATCATTCACAGCCATGCCAAGTCAGGCACTGAACATCATCTTATCATAATCAAAGGAATGAACCTTCCTTTTCGATAGAATATTTTTCCTGTGCTGACACCTGCCAGCCCAGCTGTACCCAGATTTCTGCAGTTGAAGTGCCAGGATGGTCCATGCCTTGCGTTAAAGAAATGTTGTGGCATGGATGTTTAAATTCTACGGAGAGGAGAGAGGTAATACACATCACTGTTTGCAGTGTAATGTGAGAATATGGCATTTTTATATTCAGGTATTTTGAGATGTATTTCAGGTATTTCATTTCCTTTCTGTGCTCATCTATATAAGAAAAAAGTCTTTAAAACTTAAGAGCAATGAAATCACTATGGCTCAGTAGAAATGACATTCAAAATCTACTAAATTAAGCAGAGAACATGTCCATCCTAGCAGCTTTTTGTTATCTTTCACAGTTCTTTGATAGGGATGTAATTTTCTGTAATCAGTCAGGAAGATGGCTGGACATTTTTCTATTACATTCTGAAGGACTTAAACCTTTTCTGGCTTACCTTAGCTATTTTTCATGTTTATATACAACAGTATAATGCATCAGCATTTTTATATGTTTCCCATATAAAAATGAGCCGTGCTTATAAAGGCTGTCAGTCTTCCTATTCCACAGAATAACTGGAACATCACTGTAAGTTGACACCAGCCTAAAATTCACATAAAGATGCTGAAATGTCTTATTTTATGGCCCTGATGCTATTTAATAGCTAAACTGTGCCCTTTTCTTAATTTACTGTCACTATCCAGAAGTACATTAGTGTTGGGGGATGCTGCTGCAGACGTCCCAGGGTAGCTCTGCTGCTTTCGTGGGTGCCCTGAAGTCAGTGAAGCTGCATGTTGCCTAAGGAACTGGCCAAGCGGCGATAATTAACTGGTGAGTTAGAAATGGTAAGGATACCAGTCTACAGTGCTTTAACCTTCTTTCAGCAGGTTTCTCCTACCAGGGATTGGAATATAAAATGATTACTTTTTGCTCTCTCCTCTGTATTTACCCTCAGGAGGCTTCTGATAGGATTTGGCTATTAAAGACAGCAGTAAATGCCTAGCTGGAAGCTATCTGGCATTCATAACCTTAAGCTATTTAGGAAATCAGAAAAGCTGAATGGATTTTTTTGCCTTTTTTTTCTTTCTTTTTTTTTTTTTTTTTTTAAGAAGAAGAGCTACAAGAGCAGAAGGCGCTGCCTGCCTTTCAGGTGAATTCCCCTCAGGATGATAAATGATGTCTGAACTGAGCCGAAATGTTCCTAATGGCCCTAGTCAAAAGGCCTATTACAGGATGTCTAACTCACTTAAATTCCTTTCTGCTTTAAATCGTTAATGATTAAGTATTTTAGGGCTAAAGTGATATGCACTTAAAGGGCACTTTGCTTTAAGGTTAGCCAAACTCAAAAATGAACACCTGAACTGAGGTATACAGACTCGCTCGAGTGACCTTCTTCTGGTGGTGGAATCAGGATATTGTCTCTACAGGTGGGTAATTTTGTGGGGATATTTGCAGGATGCCAGGAAGTTTTATGGAAAAGGAAGTGGAGGAACATTTTTGGAGCAGAAAGAAACAGCAGCTTTGGCTTGCCCTTGTGATTATTAAGTCACTTTTTTTTATACAGCAGAGAGAAAGTTTATTTTTCTTTCATTATGAAACTTGGAGAAGTAAACCATATGGTGACATAAAGGACATTTTCCCAAAGGAATGGCTGGTAATTTGTAAGTCACCAGTCCTGTACTGACTTACGCAACTACTTGCTATTAAGCATGGTTCTGCAGCAATGAAGGTTCTAAATATGTCTAGTAATCACAAAGATTTGGACTTCTGTCCAGTTCTGTGCTCACACCTGCCCTGCTGCTGACCCTTGAGCGATGCCACACGCTTATCTGTACAGGTGTGGAAATACGTAGTGGATACCTGTTCAGTATTGTCAGCTATAGGAGCTTCTCAATTTCTTAGGTTTTTAATCATAGAATCATTTAGGTTGGAAAAGACGTTTAAGATCATCAAGTCCAAGCATAAACCTAATGTCTCCTGACAGTGAATCACAGAAAATTCCAAGTCACCTCACATAGTATTGGCACTTAGAGAACATGGGTACCCACAGCAGCTGTGCTTATGTGGATATTAATGCCTGCAGGTCCAATTTTGCTTTCATTAGGTTCATGGATGAGTTTATTGGACTTGAGGTTTGCCTTCTAATCCTTTTCCATGAGTGTCAACAGTATGCTGATTCAGTGATTACACAGAGTCTTCTGCTCAAGCAAAGCTAAGTGTGACCTTAAGATCCAGTATCTGTGATCAGACTCACACACATCTTCCTTCAGTCAGGGCATTGATTCAGCAAGTGTGCAGCAAGCAGCACATACATGAGCAGACACTGAGCAGAAATATCAGAATATTGGCCTCATAATAAAATGTATGTGCGTGCCTGATGTATGCATATAGAAGTGGGTAAGCTTGCAGAGAAAGCTGAAAGAGCATGTTTTTCAAAATATCTAAATTGCTCCTTGTGGTGTGCAGGCAGATTCTGGGCATCTAGGACCTAACACTGCCATCTTCCATCCTTTTTATTGCAGAATAAAGGCTGTATTCTCTATAAATTTCAAAATACCCATTCTCATTTGGTTTTTCCCCTCTTGATGATGCAGCTCCCCACTGGGGATTTTAAGCAAACATTGTTCCCAGCTTGTTTGGGATGCTGTTAATGTGAATTCCTGGCCCAGTGCACTGCAAACGTCTGGCTCCTTCAGAATATTTCTATTCCCCACTGTGTCACTTCTCCTTCGATATCTGATGAGTCAGCAGGTCTTTAATTGCTCTTCCTCTTAGCTAGGAGTGCTCTCATTCAATATGTTAAATATTTGATTGCCCTAGCTTTCCAGATAGAGCAGGGCACACATTTGGATGATCAAACTCCCGATGCAAAACCTGTTGCCCCTCTAGACAGGAAGCCTGGGAGCTCAGCCCGAGGCGTGTCTGGGAACTGTTGCCTGGAGCCCATGGGGGCTGTGGGGATCTATGCAGGCCAGGTGGTTCAGGCTGCTGGGAGGCAATTTTGGATGGCAGCAGCTGTGCTCAGGAAGACTTGCTGCAGGAGGTTCTGCAAGTCACCTGGGAGGCCCCTGCGTGGCCAAGAGGCAAGCAAGTGTGGCGGCGTGCTGTGCTCTCAGCTGCTCCCAGGACTCCTTTTTGCTCTTTTTCAAAGAAGCATTGTAGACATACCCACCGGGATACTCCTGTGCTTGGTGGATTGTGGAGTGTGCCTTCAGGGACTCAGTAAGATGGGATATTACAGCCAATAAAATTATCTTCTTGTAACTTTCCTGAGTATTATGCATGCATTTCGTACTCAGTGAGCTGAAATAAGGGCACTTTTTATAGCACCTTCCAAGTACTTTAAATGCATGTGTTTTGTAGGGACAATCTCTTGTGTCTTGCATAAGAAAGCCTGGCTTCCAGGTAAGGCTGTTATTGGCACCACCACTGGGCAGGGTTGGGTCTTCAGCCTTACAAGTGGCTCCCTGAGATGAGAAATCCAGTTCAGCGTTCACAAATATGCCGTACCTGCCCACAGAAAGCTGGGACTTGCTGGCGGTAAATGCCTCCACGCTTTGGGGAGGTATCTGTCCACATGATGCTGTGTAGGAGCGTGCAGACTCTCACATCAAGGCAAAGCATGAACATCCCGAGGATCGTCAGCAGCGTAGGTTTGAGGCAGTAGCTGCAATGCAGTTTGTGGAGTAGAATATCCCAAATGTACCTCTCTGTGTCTATCTGGGCTTCGTATTCCTCTGAAATCTCACTGCCTCTGTGTTTCTAGTGGAGCATGGAGTTGTATTAGGAGTAGTATATAGAGTAACACAGAGGGCAGTGTGCACTTAGCGCACACATTCAGTCACTTCGCTTGTGGGTGGCACTGGGGAGAAGAAAGAGCTCGATCAGAATAACAGGGAAAGGAAGAGCCCTACAGCTTCACTTTGTTAATCTTATTAGCCTGGTCCTGGTGTAAGAGAAGCTGCTGCAATGCACATGCTCAAGCAATGGCATGAAAAAAATCACAGAAGTTTCCCTCCCACTGAGTCAAAGCGAAGCAATCTCACTCCCACCGAAAGGATGAAATAAATGTAGCTGCTATTAGAGCAGAGCAGTGAACACCAGAAACATCATTTTGTAGAACAGATCTTTTAAATGGACCTTTAGATTAAGAAAAATAGATGCAGAATAAAATTCTGTCCTGAAGCAAACTTGGCAGTACTGCAGCAGTGAGGCAGAGGAACCCTTTGAATAGATAAGTGGTGTTTTCCCATATTATTCAAAGTGCCCACTTGCTGAACAATTGGAGCAGAAAGTTCTTGGTGGATGAGGAATGGGGAGAGAATAGTCTGTCCACGTGGAGCCTTGACTTCCACCAGGCCATTAATATCAGGGATGTTTATGACCTTCCAGTCAAGCAAGGGAGAATAACTCATCAGCAGTCAGGTTCAATCCAGCTAATGTTTCCAAGATTAAATGCATACTTGCAGACCGGATCCAATTGCCAATTTTACAGTGAACCCTTTCTGTCATTATAATGTTCAGTGTTTGGGCCGCTACAGGTTTCAAGCTCCCTAGTGTAAGTTATTGTGCTATATGCAAAGAGAAAGCTGGCAAGAAATGTGGGAGTCTTCCTTTGCTCTGAACAGTGCAGAAAAATCATGCTACAATGCCTTGTGAAAGCCATCCTTTGTTTCAGTATCTGGATGCGGCAGATGCCCTCGATGTGAGGCAGTCACCCTTGTGTCCCTTCAGCCACATACAGCTCTCCAGGAGCTCAAAGCCGGAGGACTGGCCTGGACTACGTTACGTGACTGGTGGGGCAGGTGATTAGTGAAGAAGACACTACATGGCCCTCAGGGACAAGATTGGCTATTGTTGCCCTGTGGCACTGCAAGGCTATATTTTTTGAATTATGACACTCACAGATTTGGCCAGTATCTTCATGAATGGAAACCAGTTGATGGTCCAGTCCTGTCCAAGGTAACTGAGCACACAGGAAAGTTTACTGACTACCAGCTTTAAGCACCGGCCAAAGCTACAGGCTTTTGCAGCAGTAATGCATACTGTGTTCTAGACTGGAAAATCAGGGAAAGAGTTTGCCACTATACACAAACACCTCAGGTCTCTAGAGTGGATTTGTAATGGAGGTGGGCTTCCAGTCACCTACTCAGTGCTCATGTCAGGGAAGATTTCCATAGAGCCAGTTTATCTGTCTCCTGTTGATAAAAATAATTGGAATTATTGGACCTTCAAAGCCGTGGAGAAAGTAATGGATGACCAGCTGCACTTCAAATGAAAAAGTAATCTGTGGAATAATTACTGCCAGTCAACCCGAGCCCAACTGTGAAATATTAATGGGTTGCTTGATCAGTCTACACAGAGCTTTCAATCATCCTCCTAGAGAGCAGCACAAACCCAGCAAACGGCTCAGGATTTGTAGTCAGCCAAATTATTGACCACGGCAGAATAAGATGTTCTAATGTAGTATTTGCTATAAGCAAGTAACAGTTATTGGGTCCTAATGGAAAATTTTTTCTTAATAAGTTCAGAGATGATCTGTCTTACGCCTCTCCAAGCACCCACCAACTCACAGCGGACAAGCAGTGGCAGCCTTGTGCTCTGCAGATCTGTGCACAGCGCTACTGTGAAACTCGGCAGCATGTGACAGTCTTAGAGAAAAAAAAAATTGAACAGAGGGCTTTCTATATTTAACACTAACCCGTGTGCCTTAGAAAATGTTTGAACAGAATGTATAGAGCTTGGAAAGACTGACAAGAAGTGAGCTGCCACCCTGATCCAGCAAAGGACTGCACTTCAGGCATGTGAACAGTCCCATTTGCTTCAGAGAGACTTTGCATAAGCTTAAACACTGCAAGATTGAAGTCTACTGAGTAGGAGTTCATAAATAAAAAGAGAAATCTGTGCACCAGATTTCTCCTCCTGAGCCCTTGAACGTAAGGGAAGTTCAGCTTCAAAACGGGGAGCCAACCAGGGAATGAACACAGGCAGCTTTGATTAGAAATGCTGCGAAGTTTTGACCATGCCATGAGATATGGGCCTCATGCTGCATTTGTTAATGGGAATGATCGTTTCTTTAGTGTCTCTTCTCTGTCTACCTCCTGGTCCTGGCAGAGCTGTTCATCTCAGTCTCCATCATCCCACGTTGCCTGGATGTGGGAACAGGACAGTGCCAAATCTCAGAGAAAAGTCTGGTTCATCTCTGAAGGGGATTTCAAGTTTGTGATTGGCCTTCACTATATGTTGCAGAAAAGGAGGCAAATCTGAGCAAGAAACAGGATCTGCAGGAAATCTAGTGGGTGTGAGAGAAAGCTTTTACTGATTTTGTGCAAAGGTCAAGTAGCAAATGGAGGAATTAGACCAAACCCATGACATGTCCACCTTTTTTTCCTTCTGCCCTACGGAGTCATGGAGAAAACATCCCCTATGTAAGGGGAGGACTGTGACTGACTGGCCTTCATGGGCTCTGTGGGCACAGACGGTTCTTTCTCTGGACAGTGCCAGAGTGGGATGTATGTCCATAATAAATGAACACTGAGCAGAGAGAGACAAGAAGGTATCAAAACCTGCCTGTGTCCCCAGGATGGGTGTGGGGAACTGTTCCAGTTATCGATCTGTTTTGATGTCTAATTGCAAGGAGGAGGGGAGTTCCTTAGTGTCTTCTAAATAGCCAAGAGAGAGAATTAGGATACTTCAGAACATAATTCAGGGCACCTAAGTTATGCTTCTGCACTGAATGGCACTTGGAGGAATGTCTCTAGCCACCTAATTTAAACACATAAGTTAGATCCTAAATTTAGTTAGTGTGAATATTCCCAGTCCATCAACTTCAGAAACTTCTTTTTAAAGCTAGGAAATTCTAAGCTCAAAACTGACTCTTTTCACTGCAAGAGTTGAAGGACTTGGATCTCTGTAGTCACCCTGTACAGCTTTGAATTTGGATGGGTTTTGACTCCCTGAGAAGCAAGTGGCCCAGCCATCACACAGGTTAGCACCAGGGTTCCCCTTCTCCCTGCAGCTCTACAGCTGGCCTTCTGTGTAACCTTACGTCATTTCTCTGGCCCTTTTTTCTCCTTCCTAATACTTTGCAGATTGCCACTGTGAGATCTTTTGGAAGGGATGGTTTTTGTATAATAATGTGCATTATTATTATTAGGTTTGTAGTTCTTATGTTTATATATATCATAGCAAATCTGGGCTCAGATTTCAGTATTAACCAGTAGTCTCCAGCCTCACTAGTCCATTTGGTTGAATATGGAGCAAGTAGTACAATACAGACAACTTTGCTGTTCTGGGCAATGTAGGCTAGTGAAGCAGAGTCTTCCAGTGTCTGCAGGCAATGTCAGAAAGCCTGTTGAGCCACATGTTTGAGACAACTGCTCTAGGTATTATTGCATTATAAATAGCAGCTAATAATAGTAGCATAGCAGCAAGGTTCTCAGCTGATGTAAATTGGAAACTGTAATTCCGTAGAAGTTAATGGAGCTCAACTGATTTACACAAGTTGGCTGTCTGGCCCCTAGCAAATGATTCTAAATCTGATAAAATTAAATGAGATTCAAAGCTCCCTCATATAAGAGAATATTAAGCCCTATCTTTGCTGTCAGACTTTTGCACGGCTGTCAGGCTTTGTAGCTGGGGCTTTAAGATACTGTTTTAAGTTATTGATTTTATTATTTGATATTTTTTCACTTCGCTCTCTTTTATTTTGTTTAGTTAGTTAAATCTTTACTCCCCAAAAAGAATTAGAAAAATCACCCATTTTGATGGATCATTAGGTGCCATTTGTTAGTATTCACAAGTTGTTGGCAGAGATCTTAAAGCTATTGAGATTTGTGCCCTTTAATTTCAGTTCAAAATGCAAATAGACATTGAAAACATCTGTTCAGCATCCAAGTTGGAGAAGTCTGCAGCCTCAGTGTTTTTCCCTTGTTTGAAGGAAAGTACTGTAAATTTTATTTAATATGACTTCCTCCAGCCTAAAAATTTTAAAAAAAAAAGAAGGTCTTCAAACCTGGTGAAGGTAAAAACTGGGTGTTGAATTAGTTTATAATCTCTCTTTACTGTAGCCCAGTTTGGATGTATTACAGACTGTGGGCTGATGTGTAGCTTGGATCAACAAGGTGACTGGTCCTAGGGAGGGTTATGCAGTGGTCAGAAGTCCAAGCTGGTTTAGGAGAGGTTCATCTGTTGAAGATTTCTTGCTTGTCTCAGGCCTACTGGTATAAATGCACAAATCGTTGTTCCTTCTCTCGGTTCTGCCACAAAGATCCAAACTGGCTGAAATACTTTTAATAGCAGGTTTTAGAAATCCAGACTGGTTTGACAGAACTGGGTCGAGGGATGGTTGGGTGTGCTGTGCCCTGCATGGGGGTGGACTGAGGAGCGGCTGAACGTGGGTGTAAGGTGGCGACTTTGCTATCGCTTGGCTTTGGGCAGAACAGCACATCTGACCGCAGTGTCTGTTCAGAGGAATATATTTAGATTTGCTGGTTTTGAAACAGAAACCTAATCTAGCGATTGCCCCATGAGTCACTGCTGCACTCTTAACCTGTATGCCTGAATTGGAGCAAAGTCACTTGAAATGAAAAATCTTCAATGCAAAACTTCCCTGAGAATTAGGATGCCTGGAAACAGCCACAGGCAGGATCTCTAAAGAAGTCCCAGGACTGAGACTACTCAGATGGGTGGAAAGTGCTTCTCACTTGAGCCATGCTGCTGTGAATAGTTTTGGGCAGCTTCCACGTATGTTGATGTGAGATAAAATGCTAGAAGTTTGTTTGAGAACAAGGGTAAAGCTCAAACCATAGATTTGTTTTCTTTACTACATCGCTGCGTGCTAAAGCCTCCACTAAAGCAGAAGGTAAATGAAATCATAAAGATGATCTCTGCTGAATTTGATTAAAAGTGTCATATGTATTTAAAAATTCATGACACAGACCCACAGTTGTTCATGCACACATGCAGGCTATGATCATACAGACTATGTGTATTGTAGCAAAGCAGCATTAAAAGTTGCATTCATCCTTGTTTGAATTGGAAGGTGTTGGTGCAATTCTTCTTATCCAAAAACTTTCTCCTTGAATTAATTTCTCAAGTCACTCCTTTGTACAAACTGCTTTCCATTGTATCATTTCTGTTTGATTCATTTGTAAAGCTAAAATCTCAGGGTAGACTTGAAAGAGTAAAAAAAACATAGTCTGATTCACATATATTTTTCCTGATTCTGGTAGTGAGCTCAGAAAATCTACATTCTTTCAAAATACAGAGCGTTGGGTTTCCTGAGGCATAAAAACATCCCTAGTGCATCTTGCTGTAAGTAAGAAATGGCATCCCTGTGCCAGTGGGGCTCCTTCACCAGATGGAGTAGACTCCATGCTCTCGGGTCCAAGCAGCAGCTGCAGGAAGGACTGTGTTTCTCTTAAGACCCTCTTAATGTTGTAGTTTGTTGGTGAGCAAAGTTCATAATTGCTGCAAGTAAATTTAGAGTCAACAGCAATAAAATATGTATATATAAAAGAAAATGTCCTATGCCAGTCTAATGGAAAATGAAGCCTGCACGGGTCCCTAGAAATTATACATTACTGGTTTTTGCAAGACTAAGCAAAAATGCAGTAGCACTTTGTGTTAAGATCGTTGAATTACTTTGTGTGAATAAGGGTAACAAGATTTGGACAACACTAGGAGGGAGACAGGGAAATTAATTTTCTTGATGTGCTGCCGGTAACTTTCAAACAATTCTGGGAGACTCCTGATAAGGGCCAATGAGACTTGTTCTGGGAACAAAATGATGTTAACCAATCTGCGAGTAAACTCCGGCTCAGTACTCCACTTGTCATTATTCAATCTGTCCAGATGAATAACATGGACAAAAGGATACTCTAGTCCCATGATGCAGAGGACTGATACACAATGAATCACAATCAAGCCAGGGACTCATTTTTTCCTTTTTATTTTTCAGGTAAGAGAAGCAGTTACCAGCTTTTAAATGGCATCATAAATTATTTGTTCCCTTTTGGCAAAAATGCTTAGTTGCATCTCATAAAGGAAATCATCTGGGCTTTTGAGAAATTATTTAAGACTTGTTTTAGTGTGCATTGTTATTTTTGTTTAGCCAAGCTCTGGTCTAAGTGTAATTTACTTGATCTTAATTAGTCCAGAGCTGTGAATGAGCATACAGAGCCAAAATGCTTTTGTGCTGTATTATCTAGTTTTTAAAAATGAGTCTACAAATCCCCAAATCTCTCTCTCATCCTGTACTTCAGATCAATGCAAGTCCAAAGTTTTGCTTTGTAAGATATCATTTCCTCTTTGCTAAATATTCTAAATATTTTCCTAAGTTAGACATTGCTTCTACTTCTAGCACACATTTTAAGAAATGTTTTTTTAGATTTGTGTATAATAAAGGTATTAAAAAGAATGCTTTTAGGACTTTTAATGTATCTGCAAAGACAGGAGAAACACATTTCCTCTTATCCCAACTGCAGTACAAGGGCTCCTCTACCGTCTTCCTGAAGGAAAGGAGTAAGAGGAGCCCCTAGAAATCTGAGTAAATTTTCATAAATATATTTCTGAGTAAGTTTTCATGGAGCATCAGTTAACTGTGCAGTCTCCGTGAACAGGCAATATTTGGCATCCTTATGTGCTGGTGGTGTTCACCAAGCTGGCTTTGGTCATCAGCTCTTGCTGCTCCCTTCCCTCTAGCCATTGCCTTAAAACCAATCATGCAGCCCTCAGCTCTTCTGAGCTGACCCTAGAGAAGTAAGATACTCCATTAAGGCATGCATTAAGGAAGACATTGCCTTCTTTTTCCTGTGATAGAGAAATTTATATTAATTCGTCTAGACCAAAGACATAAATATTTGATTTTCTTGGAGTCACTGTATTAACAAAAAGTATGCACAGTTCACTTTCGTTTCATTAGTTAAAATAAGATAAGGCAATTTCAGTTCATAAACAGAGGTTCTGATTCTATTGGCACAGCTTTAAAACATATTTAAAGTCTTGTTACTTGAGATCTGTAAACAAAATACAGTTCTTTTATCTAATTTATGTTGTCAAGAGCAAAGTAATTTACATAAGAGGTTTGATAGACTATCAGGAACAGCTGTACTTTCAGAGAGAAAAGCCTATTAGATCTTAATCCATCTGATAACCATATTACTTCCACCAAATCCAAACTGCTTTTGTATTCTGTATAAATAATTCCATTTAGTGTAATTGATGATTTTACAGCTGGAACCAGGATAGATATTGTTGGAGGAGAATCAGCCTATTAGTCATGTTTTGGAGGTTGCTCTGGAGAAGACGGATTTTGATAAGCTCAAGCTAGTCTGAGCGATTTGCAGAGCAGATCACTAGCCAAGTTGTCATTGTGCAGCTTCTGTTCGCTCTCAAATATCGGCTGAGCTATTGTAGTTCGGTACAAGATAATAGCAGTAACTGCACGCAGAAACCAACTTCAAAGTGATGTAGCAAGTTATCATCATGCCTTGGTCTGGAACTGTATTATACCTCTGGAAATTGTTAGACAATCAATGCAGAAAAGCTGCAAAAGACAAGGTTTGTTTTGTTTCTGCAAAAGCATGATTTATAGGAACTGCAGATTCCAGAATATGTCAGGAATATTTTGTCCCTGGTCTATGGATACTTGGTGGGTACTCCAGCAGCCAGCTGCTCATCTGTGGTAAGGCAAGATGCCTCAACAGTGTTTTGAGAAGAGTTGTCCAGGGCAGATGTGAGTTGAAATGACCTTGCTGCAGTGCAGCAAACCTTATTTTAGGTAATTTTTTTTAGTGTAGTGAAAAGGTTAGCGTGAAACTACTTTGTCTGTCTGTTTTGTTGTGCTCATTCCTTCTTGTCCCTGCTTTATTTTTTTCCTGCCTGTGTGTTACTTTTTTTCCTAGCTGCATGATTACACGTTCACCTTTTGTTCATTGCATTCCCACAGCAAACAGAATCACACACTTCTCGGTGAAACGTGTTACTGCCTGTGCTGGTTTTGGCTGGGGTAGAGTTAATTTTCTTTATAGTAGCTACTATGAGGCTATGTTTTGGATTTGTGCTGGAGACAGTGTTGATAACACAGGGATGTTTTGGTTCCTGCTGAGCCGGGCTTACACAGAGTCAAGGCCTTTTCTGCCTCTCACCCCAGCCCACCAGCGAGTAGCTGGGGGGCACAAGGAGCTGGGAGGGGACACGGCCAGCACGGCTGACCCCAGCTGACCCCAGCGATGTCCCACACCGTATGACGTCATGTTCAGCATATAGAGCTGGGGGAAGGAGGAGGAAAGGGGGGACCTTCAGAGTGATGGCGTTTGCCTTCCCAAGTCATCGTCACGTGTGATGGAGCCCTGCTTTCCTGGAGATGGCTGAACACCTGCCTGCCCATGGGAAGGAGTGAAGGAATTCCTTGTTTTGCTTTGCTTGTGTGTGCGGCTTTTGCTTTACCTATTAAACTGTCTTATCTCAACCCAGGAGTTTCCTCACTTCTATCCTTCTGATTCTCTCCCCCATTCCACCGGGCGGGGAGTGGCTGTGTGGGGGTGAGTTACCAGCTGGGGTTAAACCGTGACACTGCCAAAGAGCACGAAGCCATGCTTGTGAGGACTTCTAAAGGTTCTGGTTAAAAGAGCAGGCTGTGTTTAAGCATAACTATAGTCTATGTGTGGTGATATTTCAATGTTCTAGAAATCCAGAATTGGTTTTCACACTCAATATTTAAACTTCAGCAATGGGACCAAGTGCTGACTTTATCATGATGGGCTGCCACAGCAGGTTAATGCACCTTTAACAGAAAATAATTGGAAAGGGTGGTTCCTTGAGGGAATGCTAAACATGTGTTTAACTGTAGTATAAATATGACATTGCCTTTCTAATTCAAGTCATATATGCATGGAAGGTCACAGGGTGCCAAAGGGCCTGCCATCATGATATATTTCCCCTCAAAGCAGCCCTGAAATATAGATGTAGCCCTGCTGAAGTTGTAAAAGCTCTTTACTAACTCTCTTTAAGCAGATGAAGAATTAGAACTTGATGCATAGTATTTCTTTATAAAAGTAGGTTTTTTATTTGCATAAATTCTAAATGGCTTCCAGAGCAGAATGAAAGTAAATGTAATAGTTCAAGATGACATAGGGAAAGGAGAAGAATGCAACGTGGTTGAAGATTTTGAAACAGAATTTTTTTTCTTTTCTATGGTAGTGCTGGGTGTTGTGATGCCCACAGGCTAAGCAACACTTGAGACTGAAGTTTATATTTCAGCTAGGCTCGGTTATTGGAAAGGCATTCAGTGAGCTTCCCCTGCAACTGTGGCAGCAGCTCAGACCCATCTAATGAGCAAAAAGAGGTTCTGGAGAAATACTTCCAAGTGACATTTGAAAATATTCATTTGAATGCTAACCAGGGGTTGTCTCATGAGCAGCCCATGGGCTGTTTGCAGAACATCTTGTCAAGCTGTTAGTAATGCCAAATAAAAAAAAAAAGAGCAAATTGTTCTCCTATTTCTAGGACTGAGTTTGTCCCATCTCCCCTCATACAGAGCATGCTGCAGAACATGTTTTGCTATTTGAAATCATGGCACATGGCAGATTGTGACAAGCTGGGCGTTGGTTAGGGTCGTGGATTATTCTCTACCAGAGCACAGCCGAATTGCAGGGCTGGCTTCCCAGAGACCCTGGTTCATGCTCAAAAGTGAACCGTAAAGGTGAATCTCATTGCTGAAGTCATTCTGCTCACCCTTCTGCTGTCTCTGAAATGCATTTCTTTATTTGTGTATTTTGTAAGTGGAGCAAGTAAAACATCAGGTATGAAAAAGATGTATGAGTTCCAATCTTCAGCTAGTGAAATGGAAATGAAGTTTGATGAATTTGTATCAGAAAAATGCTTGAATGAAGACACAGTCGAGACTTTTTTTTGAGAGACTTTTATTTATATTATGGCCAAAACATGAAAATACGCCTTACGGAAAATTGCTAAGAAAGAAGGTAAAATTAATCATGGGTAGGGTGTTGTGTGTGACCTGTCCATTGTGTAGTCCCATTTAAGGCCAACACTGGGTTTACTTGTTCCTTAGATTTTGAACTGGGACTTTCAAGCACAGGGGTGGGGATTAAGTATCCCTCATCTACAGCTGAGCGTGCAAACGTAACAGCTCCAATTACAGATGCAGCTGTGTACAGATAAGTGCATTTTTGTTGTGAAATCCTTAAAACAAACTTCATGCAAAAATAAAAGGAAGTCTGATGTGGTGTCAGTCAGTGTAGTACCTGGCTGGTGGCATCCCATAGAGTTACAGTGACTTTTCCTTGACATGCTTTTGTGCTCCATCCTGCAAGGAAGGGAAAATGTGATAAAGTGAATCTGATAAGCAATCATTGCTTCATATGAGAACACATGGATGAATTTGATTGGGATGAATAGGGAATCAGAAATCAATTAATGACTGATTATTGTTTCTTCTGCAAATTGATTTCAGATTTTGGCAGCCTTTAGGAAATGTTCTGCCAGGTTCAATAAGCTTACAATGTTAAAAACCAGGCAAGAATATGTAGCACTTAATTAGTCCTCATCTTTTGGTATAGTCTTAAATACCTGAAGTAGAAACAGGAGAACAAATCACACCTTTGTCATCTTGTGCCCATTTCACTTTTTTTTTATGTTCAATCTTAATCATCTTTTCTTTCTAATTGTTTGTTAAAATGTGTGATATGGGCTTGGATGTGGATCTTTCTCCTTTTATACATGCGGTCACTGTGTTTAAGTGCTTATCTCTCTGTGTGAATTACAAAAGGGTTCATCATCAGATTCCAAAAACATGTGCGACTTTATTATAAAACCCATCAGCATACTGAGGAATTGTTAGTCCCACAGATTGCCTGATCTGTCTGACTATTGTGGGGAGAACAAAAACGAGAAGCTTGAATTGCAGCCAGGAGGAACAGGCGAGCTGCAAGGCGAGGGTCGTGTGTGCTTAAGTGCTGAATGCCTTCTGCAAACTTTGAGCCTTCTTGCAATTCAGGCTAAATTGAAGATATTTTGTACAGCTGAAGATGAGATCTGTTATACCCAGAGAGATGAATACACTAAATTCTAGAAGGATTAATGACTCCAAAGCGCTTATAAAGAAATAAAGTAAAAATATTTACTTTTTAAAGTATGGGAACTTAGGAGTAGTGTTAGTAGGGAAGGAGAGTTCACCAGAGGAGCTCAGTGAGAGCTGAGAACGTGTAAATATTATCCAGCAGCTCTATAAACGAGGGTAGTTAAACATGCCTTTGGAGTTGGGTAATTGTTAAATCCTCTAAATTGCTTCATGAAAACTGTGAAAGGCTTTTCTTTCAGGAAGGAAGGAAGGGATACTTTTTCGTAAAGTTGCCTAAAAGCAAGAACTGTCCTTTAATGGGCAACACTGTGTCCTTTATGTGGCCTAGAAAATCTTCTTTCATATGGCATGAGCCTAAATCTAACCCAGCAAAACCTTATTCTAAATAAATATGTTTATGGCTGAACTGAGTAAGGTCTCAAAATTTTGAACTGTAGAATACGTTGAGCACATAAGCAGAAACATGGATTCATTTCTATAATATGTACAAATATCACAATATATAAAAAGCCAAAGCATTTGCTTGTGCTTACACATTCGGTGAGCTTTGAAATAAGCTTTTTGGCCATTTGGGGCCCTCAGCAAGGCAACAGTGCCCATGTGCCCCCTGCCCCAAACTGCCTGCCCCACACTCTGCTTGCAGGGTCACTGCATCCCTCCCCAGTGCATGCAGAGTCGCAGAGGTTGCACTAAGAGTGCCCAGGCATATTCAGGGTTACCTAGTCATAAATTGTGCTTGATTCTGAAATTTCTACCAGGAGCAAAACTAGATCCTCAATCTAAATATCTTTAAATTTTAGTGTTGCAATCTTTTTTGTGGGTTTCATGATGCCATGTAGGTTATCACTGCTGCTGTATGTGCAAGTGCTGAAGCAAAACATAAGTATTACTGTTGCGCATCAAGACCAACTGTAAATATGGAAACATTTATGTAGTGTACAGCATAAAAGCAAGTAAATTCTAAAGTGAAATGGTTTTGGTTAGTTGTGTAAACAGAGGAGAAATGGGCATATTTAGAAAGGGCACATAACATCCTTCTTTACTTGTCAGAGGTAGTGTTGCCTGAAAGAATGGATTTATCACCTGGCATGCAATGAGTCAATAATTACACACTCAGGAGAGACATTGCTTATTTATTTCAGGGTTGCACAAGCCTGGGTGTTTGGTGGTTTCCCACAAATCAAGCATACTGGGTCAAAATCACAGTAGGTATTTATACAGTTAAATGTGTTAGTGACACGTAATATTCCTGTCCCCCAGCTAGTCATTGGGTAGTTTCTTTCTCACTTCATCTTAAAGGTACAGCTCCTTTTAAATTTACTATGCATGCTCAAATAGTAAGGGGCTTATTTGAGTAGGGGGCTTTCTGACCTGTGGGCGTGATTTTTAGTAATATAATAAAGATAGTTCACCCAAAGGACACTTAGTTCTTACCAAGTTGGCAACATACATAAAACATCCTGATTAGTTGTCCTCCTCAAGGTCTAATTACTCCGCGATGTCCTTGTTAAAGGATACTGAATGTTTGTTCTTCTGATTAGAGATGATTAAGTGTCCTTTACTTATTAGCTTAACATGTATGAAGAACATCTTGGCCTAATACAATGTTAGCTAAGTTTCTTCAACAGTAGCACGTGGGTGAATGAGTCTGTTCCCAGCCTCAATGAATGATGGTGAACTAGCGATAGGGTGAAGGTGGTTCTTTCTTTAGATGCCCTGCTGTTTGTCAAGCCCACCTGAGACACATCTCCAGACCTGGATGCGCTTCAGCAAAGCGTTCAGACATATTTTCAAAAATTATCATGTGCTAACAAAGCCCAAAGAATAGGCTGTGCAGCTGAATACCACTTGTCCACTGCAAATGCAAGATAATTCATGTTAGCTTAACCCTCTTTAACTGCAGAATACTCCTTGTAGTTACCCAACTTTTACCATGAGTTACAAATATGAACAGGCACAATACAACAGCTCGGTAGACCCTCACAGATGTGTTTGACTGGGCTGACCTATCTGTGTGCCGAAGTCTTTATTGTACAGATTTAAACACAGGTTGATCTGGCTGCAGACATGCAGCGCTTAGGCATCCAGTCTGATTTTCTCTCAGAAATTTCAGACTGCAACCTTTGAAAGAGGACAGTCAGAACTATCAGTTACTTGATAAAAATAATAGCCCTTTTGGGACATGGATAATAATGAAAGTAATTACTGATGGGGTTTTGGCAGATTAAATGGACTCTCCAGATGACGCAAGATACAGTTCTTCCCCGTGTCAGTCTGGGTAGTGAGATATTTGGATATGTTTTTCAGTGATATCTGTTAGGCTCTCCTTTTTATTTTCTGTGTAGCTATTCACCTCAAGCAGTCTATGAATAAGAAAGAAAAAAAATAGTATCTAGTTTAAAAGGATGGACCATATTCTTGCAGTGTCGTCAGGGTTTTGATAGCACCTTTAAGGCCCAGCTCCTCTTACTTAATAAATTCTTGATGTAAAACTTCACTTACATCATATTAAAAAAAGTTTGGATCATTAACTTTAAGGAGAGTCACTTCTACAAGCTCATTTTTCACTAACTTTCCTTATGGTAGAAATATACATTACATAAGTGTGGAATGAAAGTTTTTGCCCTGTGGCAATGGGATATTACTTTTACTACTCTAACTTCAGAAGTGAGTCTATAATGCGGGGAAAAATGAATATCAATGTCACAGAACAGCCAAAATAATATTGAAGTGCTTTTTTAGCACTAAATTTCTGATACACGCTTTGATACAAGGAAGCCAGCACCTCAGCTGTGCGCACGGGGTTGTGCCCTGTTGATCTTAAGCGTGGTTGCTTATCAGCTATGAGCACATAGAATAAGGCTTTCTGTTCGGTGTGGTGTCACCGCCAGAAATGGGGTGTGCTGGCGTGCTCAGGTCTATTAGGGATGTAAGGGCCATTCTGCTAAAGGCCATTGGAGAAAGAAGAGTAATGATTTTTGTATGCTCAGAAGGAGCATGGATGCGAGGGAAAGCTGTGTTTAATGCAATGACATTATTGTATTTGCAGTAGTGCATATAATATGTAAGCTATGAGTTCACTTTTCATATTAAGTGTGTTCACATGACCTTTTTTGCCTTCTGTTGTTCACAAATGTATTTGAATGGAGATAACATTGAGCCCTGTCAAGAGCATGGGAAAATCCTGCACCTCTTGCAGTGTTCACGGCTGAGCTGGGCTGCCTGGGGCCCCTTTGTGTTGCTGCTCCCTTCTCTTCTCTGCTTTTCGCAGTAAATACTTGTTGGCCAGGCTGGACTGGAGCAGCAGTGACATTGGTTTGAGCTGTGTTCAGTTGGCCACGGGCAGCTCCAGAGTGACTTTCAAGGATGTGTTGCCCCAGGCCAAGATTTGGCTGTGCTGGCACAGCCATGTCCCACCGATGGCATAAATCCCTCTGGGCTGCCAGAGCCGGCCCAAGAGGATACAGGACCCAGTGAGTCCTGACCCAAGTTTTTACTGATGTTTTCCTTCAGTATACATTGCAGTTCTTCTTGACTTATGCCCCATGGTATGTATTATATTGATCTCTTCTGTTTCACAACTAACTTGACGAAGCTACTTTTTATACAAAATTGATTTTTCTGTTTATGGTGACTGATGCTAGAGTCTCACCTTTTCCCAGTTTTAACATTTACATGTACATTAGGGAGCATTTAGTAAAAAAGGTTTTTCCCCATTTTCAATGAATATTTTAAGAGATGCAGCATCCATATTTCCTCTTGAGAGATTTGCATAAAATCTCACTGAAGCTACCACATACTTTCATCAAATTTTGGAGGAGATTTCATCGCCCAACAAAATATATGCAGTGCATTATACGGTAGTTCTAGGACATTACCACCTGAAAATGCAGCCCATAACACATAAAGTGTATCTCCAGTCAGCCTTACTCAGCCGCCTCCTTGTCTGTCAGCTCATCTGTCCGGAAAATGTTCAGCCAAGTTCCCACTGAGATCAGCAACAAAGTTCTAGACTACCTCAGATCACTTTGAATTAACAGTGTACTGAGTTCAATTAAAATCTATTAATGTCACATTGGGCTTTTAGCCATGATTTTAAGAAATCATTGGGGAATCAAACTGCCAAAATTTCTCAAGTATGTCCCAGACAAGTTTAAAAATTTAATGAAAAGTAATTAGAAATACAAACAGAAAATGCAGTGGTGTTAACACTGCTGAGATAGACCATTGGCTTAAGGAATCAAGAATATTACACATCTGATGTGAAATTTCCTTTGCCAAGTTTCAGGTGTCCAAAGAGAGAGTTGTTTTAGCACATCCCACAGTAAGCTTCTGACTTGGGCAGGATGAATCACTCTCCATTGACTGCTTTCTATTTTCATTGGCTACGGAGTTAACCTGAGCACCTTGCTGAGATTGTGCACCTAATGATTAGGTGACTCATATTTTAGGAAGGTAATCTGGTTCTGGTTTTGAAAGGGCAAGAGCACAGGGAATGAAATGTAACTTCCAGACTAAGGGCAAAATACCATTCAAGTTATTTGGACTGTGAGTATCTCATTCCTTACCCAAGTAAAGAGAAAAGTATGAGAAAGTATTAAACAACCCGACCTGATGCTGGTTTCTAAGATGAAATTTCACTGTTGTCATTAAAACACCAGTGTCCTCTCTGCTCTGTACATTCAGGTTTTTGTTTCAAATGGTCCTAAATTTTCAAATAGTTATCTTCACCAAATTTTTGCAAACTTCAGTGCTATTTGAGTGTTTGGTTTTACCTCATTCTGGACACACAGAAAAGCCAAATCCCAATCCAGGCTGCTTTGCAGTTTCAGAGTGGTTTTGCCTGTGACTTTACTTTGATCACACAGATTCTGTAATTTCAAAGATCAAGAGAGTTAGAGTTACGAGTTGCGAGTTGTCAGCTTGCATTCAATGGGCTCTTTTGAAAATCGCAGAGGTGGCTACTGTTGGTCGTTTATGCCGCTGGGAATATCCTCTACGAGCTTCCTTGGATATTAATTCCAGACTAGATAGTTCATACCTGATACTGGAAGAAAACTACCAGCTTGTAACGAACCAGTCCATTCACTGTGAACCATCAATGCGCAGCACTGAGAAATTAAATACAGTATTGCCAGTTGTAATTTCAGAGCTCATGAGAAGCGAACTGAGAGCAGTTATATGAATATTATGATCCAGAAACTCTGTTATCTACTAGATGCATCCATATTGATAAGTGGTTATTCTTGTGTTCTAGCTGGCTGACATTTATGGTTGTCAGGATTTAAACTGGGGTTTTCAGTTCAGTTAAATCAGATGTCTGCAAATAAGTATCTGTTATGTTTAAGTTTCCCAGAGCCTTTCTTTCAAACCTGTTATTTTCTCTGAATCTAATGCTTAGTTCAGCAGAGCCTGAAAATGAAAACAAACTCCAAATGGTCTCCACAGGATATTTTGGGGGGGAAAAAAAGTATTTGAAAAGATAAGAACAAACTATGACTGGGATAAAAATGTATGTACCAATATTTATTATTTATCCAGAGCTTTCCAAAAAATCATTAATAGAAAAAAGTAGTTATGGTCTGCTAAATTATACTGCAGAGGTCTTGAATTTTAGTTTAGGTTCTTTGGTAGTCAGGAGGATAAATGGTGTGAGGGAAAACTATGCTATCATGATTTCCCTTGTCCAAATTTCTTGCACACTGGACTGGGGTTCCCGTCTGCTGCAGGTGGTTGATGTCTGGGTAGGGGATGTTCATCGGGCTGCCTCTGCCTCAGCTCCCTGGCCCTAGGTGCCAGGGGCTCTCAGCCGTGCCAGGGGGACCATCTCTGCTTGCTGAAGCATCCTGTGTTGGTATATTCAAGGATGGTCTTGAAAAAAGGTGCTCTAATCTTTCTGCCTCAGTTCTCTCTTGTATTGATTCAACTACTGGGGACTGGGAAAAAAATAGTCTGTGAAGATGCTGAAAAAAATCAAATGAGCCTTTAATAAAAATCCTCTGAGGTACTCTCTCACCCCATTCAGATGTTGGATTTCTTAGAATGTCTTACATAAAATAACACAAAATTTTCTTAATATTTTGAAGAGTTTCTGGAAGAGGATAGAGGAAGGGATATCTTCATTGAAGAATGACATTTAATGATGCAAGAATTCTGGGTCTCTGATGGTGAAAGAACGAAGCAGGTGAAAGCAAAAAGTCAAAACAGCTGGAGAGTTTGTAATAAATATTGTTCTATAGCAGCTTCAGTGGCACAGGTTTTCCAGGGCCTCACATACCAAATTCACAGTGCAGACTTCAATAATTATCACCACAGATTTGAGCTGTAGATCTTCCCTGAGCTTATTCAGTAAAAATTTTATTTTAGTCACATTTTTACCTCCACATTAGATGGAATCTGAACCGTTGGCTGATGACAGCAATCCCAGCAGGTTCATTGAGTTGTGGACACTCAGTCATTGTTTAGATGGTTTGTGAAAAAATGTATTTAAAATTTATTAAGTTTCTTTTGAAATTTATTTGAATTTATTTAATTAGTATTTTAGAGGTGGATGGGGGTTGTTTGTATGAGAAGCCGGTCAGGAAAGAAGGAACGTGATATCACTGTGCACATAATCGATAGTAGTCGCAGTATTAGCAGGGTCTATTGAATTGTCTTCAAGGGCCTTCTCTAATTGTCTCTGCAAACTGAATTAGCAAGATGGTTTCGCTAATTTTTTTTTTTTAGTGGCAGCTGCCTTCCCAGTGACATATATTCATTAGCTCTGGTATGATTTCATTAACCGATGTACATTAAGTGCCTATTAAGCAAGTTGTGCTTATGTTCCTAGACAAGCAATGATGATCTTCTGGTGAGCATACTTATTAGCTCATTAGTCTGGATAAACTGGTTTTTATTTATATTTTCAATTTGTCATTACTTGTGAACTGTACCAGATGAAAGATGAATGTTAAAAGGTAATTACGCTGGTTAGGTTTAATTATTTTTTGTTTCAACTGTCTCTCAGAACTGCAGACCTGGCCAACCAGGCAAATGAGCACTAACGAATGAAGCCACATGATTAAAACATCTGTCACTGTCCTACCGGGTCGATTGAAAGCTTGGATTGGCTGCGTGCTCCAAGTGCGATGATTGCTATGGAAAGCCACATAAGCCAGAGTTAATGTTCTCCTAATCCTTCGCCTGTTGAGTTGACAGTGATAGGTAGCAAACATGCATCAATGAGCAGTAATGAAGTCGCTTTTAGATTGGTTCAGCACAGGTTTTTCAGGCTAATTAGGTAGACAAAAATGTTAATTTAATCAAAGGAACATGTATTCATTAAAGAAGTTGTGTAAGATAACTGAAGTAGAGAATTAGCTCAGTTGAGAGGTAGACCATAGCTCCTGACTAAATTGTCCAGATTATAAAAAGAATGATGTATTTATGTACAAGTTTGGGTTTTTTTGCGGGAGCGGGGAGAAGATACAAATCCATGCTTTTTCTTTGGGAGTCAGTGGATTTACATCAGGAGTCAAAACTGCCTCCCTGTAGTTGTTTGTATTAGCTGGGGGGGTTTAGGACTCAGAGAGAGAAAGCAGAGAGTGAGCGAGATGTTCATTCTGCATTCCAGATGGCGTAAACCACATTAGCACATTATTGCTCAAATGAGCTCTTTAGCTTCTTACTTCATGGGACTTTATTTAGCACCAGTGTAGCATGGCTGTGTTTGTCTGATTTTGCTTGGTTTTCCTTGGGATATGACTAATGTGCAGCTTACAACCTTGATGGAGATGTGTTGAGGGACAGATCAAGAAAAAGCAAGAAATAAAGATTTTCAACTGTTAGGAAGTAAAATACAGTGCAGAGTGTCTTACCTCATCTGATTGTATCTCATCTAAATCCAATAAAAAGGAAGGGCGACTCTCTAAGACTGCTTGGCTACTGCAGCACAGAAAATAACTAAAACATTGTGTTAGAGTTTTGTAATAATTTTAACATTCCCCCTCCTCCTCCATCACCCCATGCACAATTTAGATTTCGGATTTATACAAGAAACTGAGTCTTCTTTTTTTGTGATTCACAATTTATGTTAGGGGATTTGGACCTTCTTGGTGAATTCTGAATATGGCCCTTAGCCTGAAATCCACTGCCTGCCTTAAGCTCTCTTCATTCCACCACACAGAGAAGCTGATGCTGATTGATGCAGCATTTCCCAGAACACGATAGTGTCTGTAATTGTACAAAGACACATGGTGACCCATGAGAAAAACATCTGGGATCAACAGACATAGATGCAGTCTCAGTATTTTACATAGCCAGTTCTGAGGTTTTGGCCAGAGCAAATATTATTTATATATATTAACCGTAAATATTTTAAATAATTATATCTAATTAATTGTATAGTGCTTTAGAGGAAAGAATAATTATCGCCTATTACTATGGTAAAGTATATTTGTGGTATTTCTTTTAATGGCTGGGAGTTTTTTTGTCTTATTCCTTCTGGGAGGACGGAGAGTGTTCAGTGGATGCTACGGGTCAATTATATATTTCTGTATAGGATGTCTGGTTGGTTGTTTGGGAAGACAGCTGGAGAGAAGGAATATTGGCATGTGCTGGCATACATGGATTAGTTTGGTTTATAACATAATTTTCAGTGTAATGGTTTATGGGATGATTTTAATTCTTTTAATGTTTGTTGTGTTGTGAAGCAAAGTTAACAATTATCCTTTTTATTGTTTGTTTGTTTGTTTAGTCCATGGATTCTGGGATGGGTCTTATAGGGCAGCAGATGGTAGAAAGGAGATTGAGGTAGAAATTAAGATTTCTTGTTATAACTAACAGTTTTTATGGTTTGTAATAGAGGTTTCATTTCTGTGGTTAAACAGTGTAAACAGTTTTCATTAGCATCTAAATTTAACATAATTTTCAGGAAGATGCAAGTTCTGGTAACTGAAGATGGTGATTGATATTGATCTAAAAGTGAAGAAAGAAACAAATAAAATACTGAAAGTTAAATTTGGGAAACAGAGATGAAGTTGAAGCTTTTTAATTTGGGGTAAATGAATCAGCAGCATGCATGACTTTGGAAGTGTAATTTTTTTTAAATGCTTAGGAATAAATTATCATATGGCTGTACTATGAGGTGTTAACAGAGCCCATGTAATTGGGACACATGGGCAAAGCAGTCCTGGAGAGATGTCTGAAGGAATCCAGACTGGGTTCTTGCTTCTGCAGTGAAACATATAGATGTTTCGAACCGATCATGGTATGCGGTCCTTTTATGTTTGCCTGATCAAGCTCAGCCATTTTATGAAGGCTTGGTTTTCAGATGGTGCATGTTAGTGAGTTCTAAAAAATACAGATTCTCTGGATTTTTTTAGTTTGCAGGCTCCACATTTGAAGTGCCAAGTCCTAGTCATCTTTGAAAATCTTTTCAGACTAATAAGAAACGTATCATTTTGAGAAAGGGAATATTTAAATAATTACTTGAGTTTTAGCTAAAGGCACCTAAATAATTTTTTAAATTTGGCTCTAGCTCCTGACACTTTTCAGGTTGATCTACATGCCATATGTTGCATGCGAGAGCTGAGTCTGTGGTATTGGGACAATACCCAGTGCCTCACTTGGGGGAAGTTAATGGAATTTTTTCCCCATAGGAACTGCACGGTGAGGTCTTCTGCACTGGGGAGAAGGTGTGTACTGCATGGCTTTTGGGATCTGACAGACAGGATTGGTTTTTTTCTTTCTTTTTTAGGGGATTGAAGACATTGAAAAGATATTCAGAGGTGCTGTCATGGAGCAGAGAGGGTGCTCGTTGGTCATGTACAGTTTGGAAGTTTTTTCCTTTCTATTGTGCTGATATTAGAGATTGGCAAGAGCTGATCCTGATGGGAGTCTTGTGTGAAATACACTGTGAGTTGCTATCACTTTTTGGCTGCTTTAAGAGTGCTAACCATATGCTATGCAGCTCAGCACAGCCCTGTTGCATCCCTTCCTTGGCTTGGCTTTTCTGCTTGGCGTCGGAGGTGCAATAATTCATTACCGTACCAGGGAGGAGGAAGGGGGGAAGAAAGTATGTTGGCTTAAAGGGAGTCCTAGGATCAATGGCATCAGGAAGTCAGTGGGTGTAAGGGATAAAACATGGGCTTGACGGTTGATGCTCATTCCAGCTGTCTGAATCAAGACTTCTCCAGCCCCTGGAGCTCAGTGCAGTGGCTCTGTGTGCTCACTGCGTAGTGATGCCCTGCAAGGGAGGCAGAGTAACTAGTAGGGGCTACAGTCCTTTCTGAAGTATCATCTCTCTGGTCTCAGTGTCTTCATCCCATTGCTGTAGCCCTGTCTCACTTCTCTATAGCTTTCTGCAATGTCGCCCAGGGAAGGGAAGAGCTGTGTATTGCCAGTGATTTCTGTTGCTCCAGTGAGTGTAAGCAGATAGTTCATTTTTGCATGGTTTAATGAGTGTTAACAGAGCAACTGATGATCTGATTCTATAATTCTATGATCCAGAAACAAAGAAATCTGCTGGTACTGTTATTATATGTTTTGTTTTAAATGCTCCTAGCAAAACTGCCTATTCTAATGCTTCCTTTATCCTTCACTTGTTTTCCTTCTGTCTCTTCCATTCCTGTTGCCCATCAGGCAACCATTGCATTGCAGAGGTGCTTTCAGAGACAATAGAGCCACCTCTGCCTATTTCCCAATATCACAGAGGAGACCAAAACCAGGATGGTTTTCTTTCTCAGACTGACAAGTACCATAACCAGGAGCCCTGCAAGCTGCTCTGGCAGAAATTGGGTAGGCTTCCACACACACACATCCAAAACCCAGTTTCATTTTTTTAGGAGTTTAGAACTTTAACAAGTTTGCAAAATTTGCAAACTTCTGTCTTAGCATGGACTAAAAACTATTAAGAGCAAATGGGTGGTTATGATATCTTTGCTTTATTGATGGTATGATAAAATTCTCCTCTTGGGCAAAGAGCTTTCCACAGGATGATTGTTAGATGGGGAGCTGCTGGGGTGGGATTCCCTCCTCACATCCCCAGCTCACATCAAGAAATGCTTTAGAGTGCTGGTTGGATATAACAACTTTAAGAGTTCCCTATTTTTCTTTGTTCATCTGATATAAGTGCCCAGGAGGGGCTCCATTACTTTCAGGAGGAGATATTGAGTAGAAACATATTCAAATAGCATTCACCAGTTTTAAAAATATTTATTGCTACAGCTACATCTTTGGTCTTAGCTCTGACTAATTCTTTTTTCTTACCTTTAATGTGGGGATTATGTTAAATTAAAAAAAATAAATTACAATAGTTCATTTTCTATGAAGTTGCACCCTAAGGTCATTGCCTTAACTTCTGTCTTCTTTTTAAATACTGTGAAGGTATTGATCATTTTAATTCTTTTAAATACATTTCAATGTTGCAGAGGGATGCCAGTGTATTACTTGTTCGCTGGTGTCCTTTACTATAAAAAAGCTTGAGTTCCTTGCTGTGATGATTGTCTGAGATCCTTGTCAATTGATCCTAGCTATTGTTTATAAGAATTGCTATAGTTTGTGAAAAGAAAGGCTTTGGCCTTGCTGTCTTTCTGTTAGCAGGAGCCAAAAAATCAAAATATATGAAATGGTAAGGTACCTTTTTGAAATTTCTACAGAAAGACTGTGGAAAATTCTTAAAAACACTTGAAAACTAAGAGAAAGAACCCTAAAATGTACAAAACATCTGTCATCATGAGTGTCATTCTGAGATAATCAGGTCAAATACATGCTGTTCTTTCCATCTAAACAAATGGGTTATATAATGGTAGAAAACATTTTTGGCCAAGTGCAGCAGTAACAATATTATTGCAAGGAAGAAATGTTATCACTACAATTACCTATATAGGAGATTTGAAAAAAATCCTAATATGAAACAATTTAAGCATAACTGTGAAGTTATTATTTCAAAACTAGATGTAATCAGTTATCAACAATACACAGTATAGCTTAATTAATGGTTGAAATACTTGAAATCTCTAGGGGGTCTGTCTGCACTAGTGTTTAGGGACATGCTATAACTCAAGGTAATTGAATAGCAATTAACTTGAGTTAATGAACGTGCATTCTTGGGAAGACACACAACAGTTAATGGATCAGCCTGGAATGAACCACAATTAAGCACACACCCGTTTGTTTTGCTGAACAAGCATCTACTGAATGTCCACACTAGAATATATAAGGCTGTTAATTACCTTGAATTAATAGGCATTCATCTCTACTCCCATTCCAACCGAAATACACTCTGTAGATAATCCTAGGACAGCTGTTGATGTTTCATGGCTAAGGCAATTAAAGATATTACCTCTATTAACCATGGCACAAGACTACAGGTCTTTAAAACAATGTGAGCAATAAACAGGAGTTTGAAGTATATGAAGTGGAATTCATGTTACATTAATGAACTAATTGAACTGATGTGGAGACTGGCTTCCATCAAAATTTCAGACAATCTGGAGGAGAAAGCCCATTTCAGCAATGCCATGCACATGCTCCCCTTTTGCATGGTGTCAGCTTGTTGCAGAGGTGAATACTCGAACACACGCGGCCAATAACCAGTGAGTCAGGGTCTGCATTTATCAGCTGAAAGAGAACCTGATTGTCAAATGTTTTCTGTTTGCTCAGAAAATAGAAGGCAGCTTTATGCCAAAATTCCTTCAGTGATTGTAGGGACAGATAAGATGTTTCTTGGAACTTGAAGAACACAAATATTTGAACACAGTCCCAAATACAGCTAGAAGCCAAAACATGGAGAGTTTACACATTTAAGTGACTCCTTCTGAAAGATTTATAGTGAGTTTAACAAGACACTAATAATGTACAAAGTCAATAGCCAGAGGAGAATTTAAAATGCAAATGTATAAGTAAGCTGTTTGCGTTATCCAAAAGTTAAGTAAACAAAATTGTATTTTTCAGTGATTTAGGAATCTCTGCCTTACTCTAACAAACAAGAAATTATTTAGGAAAAAAAGCAGTGTAAGATTCAGGAGAAAAAGGAATCATTAAAAATTAGTGGCTATGCAGGCAAAGCAATTACTTTTAATGATATAGCAAAATGGAATTCAGTTCATTCAGTGTAAATGAGAAACTGCTGCAAGATTCCACTAAAAGTGTAGTACACCCACAGACCTGACTTGTTTGTTCAACTATGGCTGCATTTATTCTTCATAGCACTTTTCTAAGTAAAATGTAGTTTGACTGGAAAAGGATGGCCTGTAATGAAACAATGACAAGAGACCTGCAGGAATTGAAATAGCTGAAAGCTTGTATGGGTAAATTTGTATGGCATGATGTAGTTCTGTGTAGGGAGCCACGAGGTCACTTATTTAGAGTTCAGTGAAGTGTTGCACTAACGGAGTTTTAGTTCTGCTGCTGCCAGCTCCTCCACCTTGGGTATCTCTGCGTGGTGCTGGGCAGTGCCATGCAGATGCACCCATGTTGGATTTGGAGGAGCATGCTCCCTCGGCAGGGGTTGGTGTGGTCTGCAGGTGAGGTCTGGAGAAAAATAGAGGGTTTGGAGAGGCTGAGCACTGTTGAGCTCAGTGCACCCATTGGAGCAGCAGTGTCACCCTGCCCACCCATCGCCTGGCCCTAGCCCTCCCTGCAATGCCCTTTGCCCAGGCCCTTAGGATGTGTCCTCTAAGATCACCCTGGAGAGCCTGAGAGCCCTGTGCAGCTGTGGGGCAGGCGTGCCTGTGGTCTAAGAGGGAACCAGCTTGTGCATACATGATTCAACGCTTCTGCAAGAGCTTCTGTGGCCAATTCCAGCCAAAAGCGGTTTGGACTCTGATCATCTTGAGCCATGAATCATGGTGAGAAAAAAAATATGTTAGCAGAGGTTCCTCTTTCATGTCACAGTTAACAAAGCAGTTCATAGGTGACAAAATGTTTTGCTGAAGGTGACTTGGGTCCTCTTTGGCACACCCTTGGTATTCAAAATGGGCAAAGATGGAGGCTCTGAACTAAATTCTGCGAACAGGATTAATGTGTTTCATTTAGGTTACCTGCACATCATTCAGTGAGCTGTCTTTAAAGAGACAGATTAATGACTATTAAGAATTTTATACCCTGCTATTTTCTCTGTTTACTGATGTTACTTTCCATCGCTTCTCCAGAAATACTTAGTCTGATGTTTAACAAGCGAAGCTATTATTATCTTAACTTACATAAGATTTTCTTCCCCCGTCATAGCGATTGAGAAGGGGGAAAAAAAAACCAAACCACAAACCTTTAGCAGGACTTTAACAAACTCATTGCACAGTTTCACACTAGATGTGTAAGTGATATACCTGTATTGTAGAAACAGTTCAGAGCTGCTGAGAAATAGAAGGAGGCGGCCAATCTGAGATAAAACGAAAAAGTTGAGATCAGATAAATGCTGAATGAGGGACGGGTTTGAGTCAGAGAGATTTTTTTTTGGCTTTCCATAGCATTACTCTAACTTTCAGTATTTCTATTGAAATATTGGCCCTAGACACATCAGTAAGCTTTGAAAATACAGGTTGTTAATGACTTTGCAGCTGAATCCTAATTTTCTTTCTGTGTATTCTTTTGCATAGCAGAAATACTCCCTGTGTCTATATAATTAGTGTTTTAATGTTTGTTTTCCTTCAGTTGAGTCTGCCTTTTGAGATATGTCTTTGGTTCTTTCATCATTTCACAGAAATTAAAATTCTGCCTAAAATAACTCCAACTATCCTTAAGTTACATACAAAGCATTTTCAGCTCCCAAACAGATCTTTTCAAGCTTAGTTTTAAATAAGGTCTTTAAAGTTACAAGGACTTCCACTGCCTTTTCTTAAGAACTGTGGGGTTTTCCTTTTTTATTTTGGAAAGGATATTGTTGACCACTAGCAAATATTTAAATAGTTTCCAATTTAATACAAGTATCCTGTACTTAGGCAATGTCTTGTATTTTAACAAATTCTATAACTTCTGACAAAGTCTTACAACATTTTGATCTGCAGCATTTGCTGCTTGCGTTTGCTAACAAATGTTGGAAGTAAACATTATGACATAATCTTTAAGCATTTGAGGAATAAACATGGTTTTCTAAGGAGTGTCTGCTACAGACTACAAAAGCTTGGAACACTGATTAAAATAAGAAATTTTGTCAGACATTTCATAATTTAGAAATTGTTCGATTAAGCAGCAAACATTCCATAGGAGTGTCTTTTTTGTGAGCTCATCCTGTTCCCCATGTTAGAAATTTTAGATATTTTTCAAGGATTTCCTAGAAATACTCAATGTATTGCACTGATTGCCAAGACTGCTAAAGTCTTTAAGGCCCCACTAATAACTGAAAGGAAAAAAATATTTTTTTAATAAACCCTGAGTGAGAAAATAGCCATGATATGTAGCTATAGCTATAGCTATAAACTATACATTTCTTATAGTGTCAATAAAGACTGACTTGAAATAACCAATAATAGAATAATAAACTATAACATTTATATTAATGCCTCTTCCTTGTTAACAAGATCACTGACCATACTTACCTTAGTTACTCTCATTAGTAGTCCCATTCAAGAAAGATATTTATAGGTGATAAAAAATTATTAAAATTTATATAGATTTATAGGTGAAAGACATTTATATTATAGATTTTACCCAGGTATATAAGGACTTCACAAGGTATCCAACAGCTGGCATTGACTAAAACATTCAAAAGCATATCACCAGTAATCCATCTCAATTCATTCTTTATTACCTTTGCAACTTTCTACAAGTTTTGTCAATAAGATATTGCTTCTAGCAGTGTGACTTTATTCTTACATTAATATCCCAAATTTATCATAAGGTTCTAAATTTCCTCCGGCCACCAAGATGTCCCATTGAGCCATTTAAGCTCCCTGAAACCACATTCTTTATCTGTAGGCTGGGAAAAATATTTTTTGCCGTATATCCTTGAGTGTTTTGAGATTCAATTCACTAAAGTTGTCAAGTAGGTCAGTGATGAAAGCCAAAACTAGAGAGAGAAATCTTGTTTAGGATTTAGGTGGATGGGAAGGGGAGGAGGCAACAGTGGTGCAGAGCTCCTACCCTGTTGTCACAGCCATGTCCCAGGCAAAGATGCTGCCATGCAGCCTCCGTGCAGAGAAGGAAAGAAATCTTGTGGCTTCAGGCAGTCTGAAGACAGGCTGTGGATGCTCAGCCAAAGAACAGCCAAAAGGAAATACAAATGTTTGCCTTGGCGTTTTTTTGCTCTATGCTTTGTGATCTTTTAAGGGATAAAAATTCCTTCTTGAGCATTTTTGGGTCCCTAGCCAAGTGCACGGTTAGTGATTATGTGTCATTATCCCCCGGTGGTTCTTCTTTCAGAAAGAAAAGTTTTATTCAAGCAGTAACAAGCACAGACTGCCAAAATGGCCAAAAAGCTGTAAGAAAAGTCTCAGTTGCCCTCAGAACCCTGTCTAGATCATGATGGAGAGCTGAGCTCCTCTTGCTGCCTCTGAGCCAGCCTGGCTCTGCCTGTGAAAGGCTGTGTGGAGGAGCTTACCGGTGCACTTCCAACCAGCATCGCTTGCTGATCGAAAACATTTCACTGAGTTCATTATTTTAACATAGCCTGATCCTGTCTACCATCTCCCTGTGTGCTGCGATCTGCATGCAAGCGTGCCAAGCGCCGGTCAGGGCTGCCCCATGGGACTAGGCAGCTGCTCCCGGCGAGGGCTGCATCCTTCTCCTGCGACTTGTTTGTTTATTTTCTTTGAAAAGTTCCTAGGGAGCATAACCAGGGGCTTCTGCCAAACCTTGCAGACCCCCACTGGAGAATATGACATGTTCCAATCGACGGTATCACACGCTCTGCTCCCCCTTCCTTGTTCTGCCAGGCTAGAGGGACTGGGCATCGCTTCTTACTCATGTTGGTGTTGCTGCAAAACTGTGCCTAGCTCATGTCCCACATGCATGTGGCCTGGCAAAAGGTTCAAAGGTGTTTCACAGTAAAGGAAATCCGGATCTGAGACAGTATTTATTTTGAAAGATTTCATTAGTTAGATGATCTTGGTGCTATTGAAAAAAATTTAAAAAGTTGAGGTGAGGTTATACACAGCAGATAAATAAATAAATAAGTATGCAGATTGTGAGTCACTTAATTTGGTTGTGCTGGTGTCATGTTTTAAAAAGGAGCAGAAGAAGGAAGAAATGCTAAGATCCCCAAATAAGGCATATTTCTGTAATGAAGCGACACAGAGAGCTATGTTCTCTAAAGCGCGGTAGGAGCAACTACTTTCCTGTGACTTTAAGACTCTCTGTTTAAAAAAGTATTTAAAAAAAGGCACTGCATCTTGCTCTGTTGTAGTTTGCCAATACCAGTTGTATATTTTTGCATGTGATTCTTGGCTATTTCACATAACTGCCTGTTTTTCATGCACATGATATTGTACTCCTGACTCCCAAGAGAAACTCTTGGCATCCGGCAAAAGTCCCCTATGACTCAGTAAGCACCCACTCAATAAATAATTTGAAATTAAAAACACCCCACGCATGAGTTGTGAATATGAAAAAATGCCATTTTGCCTTTATTTTCCTCAAAAAGTGAACAGTAGGAGAATTATCTCAATGTTTTCCTTTTACTTCACAGCTCAAGAAGTATAATCTACCATGATGAAAATTTTGGAAATTATATCAGGAAGCACCATCTTGCAGGATGCTTCTGGACTTGGGTTGATGACTAGCAAGCTCCTAGTTCACTTGCTGTGTAATGATAATTATTTTTATTCTCGTAAACACTCTTGAATGTGCACTAAAAAGTTGTGAAGAAGACGGGGCATTAAACAGAATGCATTTTCTGGCAAGGAGGCAGAGAAATGCAAACCACAGGGAGAAGAGAAAGTATCTGAAGTCTGAATTATTGGCATTTGAAAGTTGCTAAAAATAACCTGTTCTTTCTTAGGAGCAGGATATATATAGTTTCTTAACTGCGGTGCTGTGACACAACAAGGTGCTGGAGAGAAACCTTGGGACCTCTTCCTTTAATGCAGCTTTCTTGTGTGACTGTCAGTGGAGGCATGACTTTGTGCCTCAGTTTCCCCTAAGAGGGTGTTTATGTGTGTAAGCATGCACACAGTATATTATGTGCCATGCACAGATGTGAGAGCATGTACAAGGTGTGTAAGATGGCTGTAAGTTTGTTCAGATGCTAAATACTTTGGGGCTGGGAGTTTGGGGAAGAGTAAATGATGATAAGTAATTAAACTCTCGCTTATCCTCTGGTCCCCTGTAGCTGCTCCTGGGCAGAGTGTTAGGGGAAGCCGTGGTGGCTTGTTTGCTTTTGGCTGTGCGTCCATCCCCCTCAACAAGGTGCAGTGGGTGCGTGCCGGAGCTTCCTCCGCATGCCATGACCTGCAGCAGCTGCAGCACCCTGCCTGAATGACTGCCACCGCAGTCTAAAGGCCACAGGTGTTTTGCAAAAGCCCTTCATTTCCTACCTCTTTGCTCTGGGACCAGATACCAGGTGGGTGTAAATTGGTGGAGCTATTTGGAATCAGTAGATGCAATCCACAGATCTGATCTCATTCTTTGCCCACCATTTGCGGTGGTGAGGGACCCTAAACATACCCATATATTTTCCTCTATGAATAATTATTTGCTTGCAGTTGTTCAAAAAGCAATAGAAGCAATATACTTACTTCAGCCTCTTTGGGAGTAGCGCTTTCAGTTCTCTCATTTCTTTGCTGTCCCCTGAGCCTCCCTTGTTAACAACAATGTCATATACACACTGTAGATAAGTCTGGAAGACAGTTTAAATTATTTTTTAGTATATTCTGATAGTGGAAGAGCAAAATCATATATTTTTGTGACAAATACAGCTATAAGAATTCTGTGGTGGTTCCTTAGCCATGAAGGCATCTTCTTAACAAGGGGACTATGGATTCCCCCTAACACAGAGAATTTGATTTTAAAGCAAACTTCTTTTTACCTACCTGTGCAAATAAATTGAATGTGCCCAATCTCCTAACTCTTTTTGGAAGTATGAGTCTTGATTAAAAAAAAAAAAAAAAGAAATCATTAAAATAATCCCTGAAGCCACTCTGTCGGTATAGTTGGAATCACATTTTTTAAGTATATTTTATTTCATGATATCTGTTTATTGTTTTGCCTGGCAACCCATTTATTTTCTGTTTGAATCCTGTTGCACACTGCTGAGGTCTAGGTTTACCCCAGTTATCTATAGGCATTCAGAAGAGATGCTTAAGTCACCTTGGGGGAGCTCCACAGCAGCTGGGAAGAAGTACTTCTAAGGAGTGATTTGGGTGCTAGGTGAACTCTGTTGCCATCTCTCCCCCAATTGCAAAGGTAGCATAGGGTGATTATCTTCCAAATGCAGGTTCATCAGTTAAATGCCTAATATTAGCTGAATCCAGGCTCAGAAGTGATTAACTGAGGTGCATTGAAAATATTCCTCCCCATCCACCCTGTTTTCTCCTGGCTTTTGGAAACAGAAGAGATGATAGTAGAGGAGAGTAAATGAAGCAACTGAAAATATGGGTTCGCATCGTGATTATCCTACCTTCGGAGGCTGATGTTGCTATAGCAGCAAGTATATAATGCAGGCACAGTGGTTTTTGAGAAGGTCAGTGCAACAGGTGCCTCCTCCAAGTATTCCCATAGCCTGTAGGTCAGTCTGCTGAGATGGAATCCTCAGATGTGCCCTATAGACAGGACTTGCAAGAGTGGCCACAGCCCTGCTCGGTCTCTCTCCACCTGTGCTTGTATTTGTGTGTTGGTGTGGATCTTGAACAGGGGTTCGAAACCAGAGCATGTTTGTGCAAGCCTTATTTCTTTGAACAGACCTCGTATTATGCTCTAATTAGTGCCCCTGAGTTGTTTTGGCATGTGTACATCAGACAAAAATGAGCCAATAATTGGCCCTATTTTCAAGAGCTCACCTTCAGAAATGCCATGTGAGACCTGGTACTTTCCTTTGCACACTCTCCAGTCTTAATCTGCCAGCTTTGTTGCCAGTCGGGGGGAATTGCTAAATAATGGATTAGTCAGCAAAATCTTACTTCAGAGTGTAAGCACAGAACACAAAAGGCATCCACTAAGAGAGTGAAAGACGAAAAAAAAATCCTCCTTCCCCCTGGAAACTCCTTCCAACAATACAAAGATAAGTGAGTTCAGTTCGGCCTTGATGTAACTTGGAGGAGCGATGCCACAGAGGATGTGTCCAAGATCTTTATAATTTAAAAAAAAAAAAGTGTTTATTCTATCCTTCATTTGGTGATTGGCAGACCATCATAATTCAGGAGTATTAGACCAGAATTTATAAAAATTATTTCTGCAACCCCTTGAACTGTACAGAGAATTTATAGGCTGATTTTATATTAAATTGCTGCATTATAAGAGTACTTGTTCCTACAAGTATAAGAATCTATTTTTCCACTTCTGAGTGCACACAGATTTCTGCAGGATGGGACTTCTCCCTGCTAGTTAGCATAATTATGGTAATGAGCTAGACTAAAAAAGATGGAGAATTCAGGGGACACATTTGGAATATATATTGATGGTAAGATGTGAAACTTTACTATTTGTGTTGGAGCAAAAAAGTAGAAAAACCCTCAAGAGAACATGGCTCATTTTATATTGCTTCAGTGCCAAAGTGCTCCATAACGGGGAGTTGGAAGGCATGATAGGCAAATTTTGATCTCTTCCCTGCCATACCGATGGAAAGGGAAATTATTACCCTAGAGAGGAATCCTGCATGCGATGGTTGCGTTGTAGTAACAATGTTGGGATTCATAATCATTTCCCCAAAAGGTCTGCTAATCTTTTTTCCTGCAAAAATATATTCTCAGATGGGGTAGCTTATTTCATAGAAGTCCTGGTTTTGTTGTACCACACATGGTCATACTTTGAGTTAACTCACTAGCAGTTTGCTTTGAAAAGAAATACTGCCCACCCAAAGTATTTCCAGCAATACACAGTAAATCCTGAGCTGAGCTTTCTTCAAGCTCTGGCTGAAAGATTTGTTTAGAAATTATTCCAGCACTAGTTTGGAACTGTTTCAAGGGATGGGATTTAGTTGCTTTGGTCACTGGTAACGTAATTGCAAAACCACATTTGATCCTGTTCTTCCTGCTTCTTAAGACTTTTCTCCTTAACTTCCACTAAAGCCAATACATAAGTTTCTTTTGCCTCCAGTGACAGCTTCATAGGGCTCTTCGAGTAATCTTCATAATAAACAGTGTTGGCTCTGGTGAGCACTTGGTCAGTGTGGAAGGAATAAATAGAGGGGAAAAGCACTATGGGAATGTCCACGTGGAAGATGTCCCTAACGTCATCATGGCATGTGAGTCTGATGGGAATGAGTGAAGATTTTCTGCATGACAGCTCATTGCTGTAACTGTGAGATGTCCTCTCGGTTCTCGTGCTCTCCTCCTTGTATGCCCTCTTCTCATCTTCTGCCTCTTTTTCTGCAGTCATGCAGAGGAACTTACAAAAAACAGGAGTTCCCACTGGAAAAGAAGGGCTCTGAGCTTTGCATAGGCTTAGTTTGGGCTGAGTTTTACATTAAATGTAATGGTCTGCAGGCAATTTCCTCCACTTGCACATAATTCCTTTATAAGTTAACAGCCACCTGACTTTCCTGTAGCTGTCACAAATGACTTCACACCTGTGGAAGGAACTAAAAGTGACTACATAGCTCATACAACTTTAACAGCAGATTCTAGAGGTCATTTGCCAGTGGGTGACTCCCACAGCTGGTCTTTGCTCATTCAACACCATGTCTCCCCGTGACTGATTATTGCAGCACCAGAGATTATATAGAGGTGTCTTCTCACAGACTGTCATGAGCTTCTGAAGGGAGCCTTCTGGAGGGAGCAGCGAGTTAGCTGCTTGCTGGTCTTGCAATTTATAACGTTGTTCTAGTGCACCAATTAGCTGCAAAGGTTTTAGCTGTGCTTCATCTGTGTCTCTCTCCTTCCCTGGAGAGGGCACATACACTGTCTCGCAGTGATGCAAGGCGCTTGGGGTCACCTTCCGTCACCCACCAATGTCTCAGCACAGCATCCTACACATCCTACGCTATGCCCATCACTTTAAATGAAAACACTACCAGTAACGCATCTGACAGGGACGTCTGAGGTCAATAAGCAGACGGAAGAAGAGGGAGAAGGATGGCAGTTGTGGACATGAGACCTCATAGTGCAATTCAAAGCACTATGTATCTGTGCATGCATCACATGTATACGATCCTATATGCTGTGTAACACTACATTGGCTTGTTTTTCTCTACTGTCCACACAAACCTGAGTCCGTACATGAGGTCTCAAAACAAAGTCTTGTGTCAGAGGAAGAAGATGTCACATATTGTCTCCTTACCTTGGAGTGTATGTCACTCTGAACTGTGCTGTGTAACCAGCTTTAACTTTATAGGACAGGTGCTGCTGGTGGGTGTTTAGGCTCTCCTGGCTTCCACAGGAAAATTTTGCTGCTGATCCACAGCTGGATGCTGGGATCTTTATTGAGATGACAAATTAACTGAAGAAAATGGGGAGAAGGAGGGAGGGCAGGTCCTATTAGTGAAAGCAGGTGTTTGAGGCTGTGAAGAACTGGCAACAATGTGTATCTTTGCAGACCTTCCTTAAATCTGTAGAATCTGGAAACTTTTAATGTCAAGTCAGAGGTAGAAGAACAGCACAGAAACCTTCCCAATAGGGGAAGAAAAAAAGAGGTCACTTGAATTTGCTTTTTTTTTTTTTTCCTAACTTTGGATGTATTGAGCTGTGTAATAACTTGCACATATCTAGAAGCAATGCAGAACACAGCAATCAATAATACAAGCAAAAATAATCAGGTGTTTGAGGCATCTGACATGAGCAGTCTCCAAAGATAATTCTCTCCCACAGGACATTGCCAAACATAACTTCAGTTTATTCCTAGTAAAAAAGTAAATGCTTACCTGCCATGCAGAGACAAACCTTGCCAAGAGTTTTTCTCCTGAAAACTAAAAAGGGATGGAGGTGCAGGAAAAAGCATAGGGAAACACCCACCAGTGCCAGTGATGCCCAGCAGATGGCCAGAGCAATATGTGTTCCCCATCACCGGTGTCCCTAAAATCCTTAGAAAGAACTCAGTAGACAAATTTACCTTGTATGTTCAGAAATGCCAGGAGAACAGAGGAAGCGCAGAGGAGCGTGAGACTGAATTTATTGTTTGTAAAGAGCAAAGCATCCTGGCACAAAGAGTCACAGTGAATATGTGTTATCATCGCCTTGATTCTTGACTAGGTTAAGCTGTGGCACAAGCCCAGCCTGATCTAATAAAGCTGTCTGGGGATGGCAGACACCACTGAAAATTACCCCTGTTCCTATGTGTGAGCCATCCACATTGGTGCAGCTAATGCCACTTCCATGTATTACCACAGCAATTACATTTCTTTGGTTAGGTTGGCTGTTCTTTCTTACTCTGTTAACTGAATCTCCCTGCTACCAGCCATACAATTAACAAAAAAAAAAAAAAAAAAAAAAAAAAGTAACCCACAACTGTTAAAAAGGAAAACAAAATAAAAAGCTAGGCTTTACCCACATGTGTAGCCACAGTGCTAACCACAAGGCGGAGAGGAACCTTGGTGACCACGTAGCAGCAGTGCTGGGCTCTTCCCCTAGCACTAACACCATCATTTGTAATTGGTTGTTAAACTGAGTTGCTTCTCAAGCTAATTAAAAAAAAAAAATCCTTTCTCATTCAGCATAACCGAAGCGACGTTTATGTTATTCAGGATTTTACCATTGCTCTCCCCTTTCAACATAAAGCAGTCAACAACAGCACATAAATTTTTATTCCTGCACATTAAAAGGCATTGTATAAAAAGAAATGTGTTGTAGATTATAAAATTGATGTGAAAGATTTCACCATACCCTACCAAAAGCTGAATAATTCAAAGCAGGTGGTAATGGAAAGTTCCCAACTCTGTGCCTCCTCTTTGGGGCTTGCCTCCTAGAAGCTCCCACAAAGCTGGTCAGTGCCTGCACAATAAAGTCATTCACTCTCTGCTGAGGAGTCTACTAATAAAAAGGGGAGAAAAAAAGATTGTCGGATGCCAGTGTATCAAATAATCAATACCTTTTTTTTTTCCTTATTCACAAGCAATAGAGTGACAGATAAAGATATATACCAATCACAGACACGATGTTTAATAAAAACTTGTGGTCTCTGTCACTCTGGCCAGCTTTCTGCTACATTTTATAGGTCACGGTCCATGAAATTTCATAGGAACTTTCATATATATACTCTGTAGCAGACTATGACATTTATTTGTTATTAAACCATATAATTTAGGGAGGATGAAGATGCTTTATCCAAAACAACATACAAGGTATTCTTTCAAACAGTGATTTCTCTCTAATGTATCTGTGTTTTGGTATTTCTATATAATTCTGCAAGCTGCTTATTTTTTTCTAATGGGAAATAATAAATTAATATGATTTAATAATGATTGTACTGTAAGAGGCCAGGATACTCATTAACTTTATACACAGATTACAACCTGTGCTTGGTTTTTGACCTGCTGACCCAGACTATCACTACAAAAAACCTGTCATCTTTAATCATGAGCAGCAGAGAGTTAATCGTGGTACACGTCAGTGCTGAGCATTGCATCCCGATCCCGAACATCAGGGAAGTCAAGAAGTAATATCTGGTGGGTGCAGCCTTTATTAGGTTTGGCAGATACAGCAGGAGAAAGGTGAGTGGGGGCTGGAGGTTGAGAAGGATCAAAGGCTGAGAAGAATAACATGAGAAGTGTCTCTTTTTCACCAGCCCAATGGTTTTGTAAGAGAATACACCTGCTTATACGATACAAATTAAATGTGTTCTTGATGTTTTGGTTGTAGTACATGGTCCCATAGGCTTGATATCTCTTTTGGGATGTATAGAACCTGCTAGCTGTGAGCTAAATGTCGCATATGTGTGTTTTTCATATATAAAAATCCTGTGGGGGACACCTGGGAGACAGAGGGTGAAGGAGAGAAGGGATGAGAAACACACAAGAGAGGAGTAGAGTAGAATGCTGGATCTGTATCGCTACTTGGGATAGAATGTAGTTGTGAGCCATTGAAATTGCTGGTTTGCCACAGCTTCAGTGGTGACTTGACAAGTCCCTTTATCCATTAGTCCACGTTACTGGTAAAGTATTGCCCCACTTCAGCTCAGGAGTGAGCCCTGGAAGTGGTCAGGATTGTATATCCACAGAGGTGGTCATTCTTGCAGCTATATATGGCATATACCAGCTTGCATGACCTGCAACTTTTCTTAATGAAACCACAGAAGAGCCTGCAATGTGAAAGCCCTCAGGGTTTGTAAACTTACTGAAATATCTATTTGGGGAAAAAAAATGTAGAGTTTTTTTAGCAGCACAAAATGTGTGAGGGTCTGCAGATAGCTGTAATAATTCCTGCTCACTCAAATTGCAAAGCATACCACTATCAAAATTTAATCTGGGCTCTTTGGAGCATAATCATATTTCACTCATTTTCCTTCATCTTTTTGCTCGAGATAAATGAACCCCTTCTGTGCCACCACCAACCCAGAATTCATAAGCCAGTATTTTACACCCAGGACAAGGAATGTAGCAATTGGCACTTTATGACCCATCTCTCATTCCCCTCCCTTCAACAATCAATAGCATTTTCAGCATATGTCTCTATTTAAAGTTTACTTACAGCTTTCATTTCAAAATGAGATGACAGCAGTCATTTTGTTGCCCAGCACTTCTGAGCCTGCCTTTGTTCATAAGACACCATGCTCTGGCAGAAACGATCTTTACTTGGCAGGGTACACCCTGGGAGCGTTATTTCTTGGAACAGGAGAACCTCTGGCAAGTGACCAGTGTCACTGCTGAGCCGTGCTGTCTTTGATTTTTATCCCTTCAAATTCATGCCTTTTGGCAATAGTTCATTCAAATCTGTTTTGGTTAGCCATTCACCTTTAGTGACAGTGATTCCTCTTACAGTGCTGGAGGTGCACATGCAATGGGAGGAAAAGAATGTAGACAGATGTGTTTTATTTTTTGCTGTTGGATTAGAAAACATGCAAGACGTATATCCAAATACATGTGGTTTTCCTGGATTTTCCCAGTCTTCTCTTGATCTTGTTAGGGCTTCTACCCAAGTGCATACCCCTTTCCTCTAAAATCCCTGAAACAGCTGTGAGTTAGGTGCTGAGGTGGCTCTTCCAATTTGGACTTCAGTGTTTAAGGACATGCCTAACAGCAACTGAGAAGGCAGCAACCCAGTCCTACTCAATGAGTCCCTAAATTGCATGATGACATGCCATGGAGTAAGTATGTCATGTCTATATTTATAGATCAGTAATTCCTCCAAATTACTACTCCTGCCATCTTGTGGCCTGTGTGACCCTTGGTTTCAATGACTCTCTCACTGTAACATGAATCCTGTTGCTGTAAGTGCAGATCCGTGTGTCCCTCATTGCAATGTCCTCCCCACGATGAGCTCCAGCTGCTCTAAGTTTTGTGATTATTGTATCCTGCCTTATCTTGGAGGCCCAAGGCATCGTATAGCATCATCATCCTGATTCTCGAGCCTGGAGAAATTAAAAAAAAGAAAAAAAAAAAAAAGACAGGTGGAAAAATCCATTAAAGAGTATGTTGGAGGACTGTCATGGCAGTTCTTGACTATCCAAGTCTCAGTCATTTCCCAATCTTAATTTATACATGTGGAGACATAGATTTTGTTAGCATCAGTCTCAAATTCTAGTGACGTCAGTCAAATTTATGCTAAAAGATATTCTTCAGATCATCTTTTTCTCAGGAAAAAACCCCAACTTACCTCAATCCTTGCAGACTTTGACAATCACCTTGAATTTTAGAAATAATGCCTTGCATTTGATGTGGTTTTGATTATACATTTTCCTTTGCAATTCCTCCCCACACCATGTTTCTTACACGCACACACCTTTCTAAGTACCTTTCTAAGAGCCTAAACGAACCTAAATCCCTCATCATAGTAAAAGTTATGACTTTCACAAGTTAAAGGTGAGATATAGTTTGGTCCAATTCTGCTCTGTGCCAATGTATCCTTATACCTGTATTATTCTATAAAAACTATAAGAAAAACTCATATAAAATTTTGACATATGTTTTGTTTGCTATTATGGTTTGTCAGATGTTTCATTACATCTTGGACACACATAACTAAACAATTTCTAAAGAAAATGGACTATTTGCAGTCATCTGCTGGAGGCCTGCAGCCAACACTTCACGCCTGTTTTCAGGAATATTTTTGCCATGGAAGCGCAGGGAGCGGTGGGGACTGGGGGAGCCTGGTGCAGGGCTGGGGAGAGGGTGAGGAATGATAGCTGCAACTGTGAAATCTGAATGAGGAGAGGACAGAAATGCATGTTACGTCAGTCATTTAATGCCTGGCCAATGGACTTTGCAGCAGTTGTTTGAAGGGTAGGAGAATGACTCGGGAGACCCAAACACTTGGATATAGAGGTTCAAATTGCTGGGATGTGCTTGGGCTGTGCTTGGGCTGTACAAGGAACAGACTGAGGGCTCCGATCCAGAGCTGATCATTGTAGGAGAGAAAACCAGGAGTTAGCCCAAGACAATCTGTTGGAAAGATATTCCTGTTGTGTGGTTGCTTCTCCTGAGAAAATATTTACATAAATATATATTCCAGTAAAGCTGTGTAGCAGCTTAACAGTATTGAAAGCACGAGAAAGACTGTGAGACTTGAAACTAACCAACAGTTTTCCACACCTTTTTGCTGTAAAGGCTGATAGCCCTAAAGAAACCCCACCAAAGAGTCCATGTTGTGCAGAGATTTCACCAAATAATAGGGGTCAAGTTCCCTACCACATTTTATTGCAATACTCCTACATACCCAAACGTTACTTTGTCGATTCAGTGGAATTAATAACATATTCTCCATATGGAGTTCAGTAGAATTAATCACATAGTCTTTATATGGATTTGCTATGAATGAGAAGGTATATTAATATACAGGCAGGCGGTGAATATTACAGTGAATAGTTTCCTGTTAACAGAGAACATTGCTGCATCTCTTTGAGTGGAGAAGACTGGCTTAAAAAATACCTTTTATCTGTGTAAATGATTTACTGGGGGGCGTTGCAGATTGCTCTGAATAGAATTTTTCTTCACAGAAACAGAGCTAAAAGAATAACACAAGAAATTGCATTCTCTAGTGCCTTCCAGTGCTTTACATGTTCTTCTCTTTGGGGAAAAAAAAATCAGCTATTGACAGCCTGGCGAATTAAGTAATTGTAACTAATGGGGTTGTTTCTTTTTGTCTGTGTTTTAGGATGGAATGGGGAACCTGAGAATCACGGAAAAGGGGCTAAAGCTCGAAGGAGATTCAGAATTCTTGAAACCTCTCTACGCCAAAGAAATCCGGTCAAGACCAGTAAGTTGTCGGGAAAGGAAAAAACACATTTTTGTAGCCCTAACTGTAAGAAACCATGAAGTGGCAGGGTGGCATGGTTATCGGATACATTACTTTGGCCACTTTATACAAATGTAAAAAAAGGACAGTGGGTGTCCTTTGGGTAACTCATCTGGGTACTGTATCCTCTGGACAGTTGCAAGGTTGATACACGTGGGATTAGTTTGTAGTTAAAATGCTTCCAGGGCCACTGAGATTTCACACTGGGTTTTTTGTCTTCTTTTGATTTAAATCGTAAACAACCCTCAACTGAGAGACCTATTGTTTCCGAGGTAGAGGGGTGGCAGGCAGTTGTGAAATCCAGCTCACGTTTAACTAGTTGCCCCTCTTCTTCAGAGAGCAGAGAGGTGATGCCTTGACACAAGGGCCTGACCTTTTGTTAGCTGGCACAATAAACCCATATTATGTGCTCAGTCCTATTTCATGTTGGGTTTTAAAATTATGGCAGTTAAAATTCAATGTTGCTAGGAGCGACCGCTTGACAAAAGTGGCAAGGATGTTAACAACTGAAAATGAGAAAGAACCCAAGTGTGATTGAACTAACGTTTTCATAGCAGCACTTCATGGACTGCCAGTGACTTTTGGTCTTTCTAATGCAATCCTGTTTGTCCTGAGCAGCTTTGAAATAACTGAACCAATTATAGAGAGTTTCCAGGATCCTTTTCAGAAGATGTCATCTATCCTGTTTCCCGATCCAAAGTGTTAATTTGAGTCAGATACCAACATCCATTTTGATAACAATGGAAGATAGCTAATTAAATAATATTAACATCCCTTTATCTCAGCATTTCAGTGGTCTTGTAGGAATTGGAACTTGTAGCATAATCAACACAACATCCAATAAAATATCCAATTTAATTATTGAAGGTTGTAACCTCTGTAAGATGGCTAGGAATTGATTTGAACAAGCATAATCATTTAGGAAGAAAACTTAATGAGAAAAAGTTCATATCTATAAATGTTTTCATCCCTGAATTAAAACAGAACTGCAGAACCTTACATGTCATACACTTTGTAACATAAAATGTGTGGAAAAGGTGCAGCATTAGGTTTGATAAATAGACCAACAAGTTGCCACTTACATTTCTTTTTCACTAGTTAGAGTGCTGGAAATAATATCTGATTACTAAGAGAGCTGAGAACCACTTCTAGCTAGTGGGGAGTTTACTGTTTACATGTTATCATAGTGATCTACATTTTAATACAGCAGGTGGGACAAAAGATGTCCCCTTCCTGAGGTTATGAAACTAGTTTAAACAGCATTGGCAGTGTAACGAATGCAATGAACAAGAAATATACAGTAAGGCTTTTGTGTGCGTTCCTTGCATTATCCCGCCTCCAGGATTATTTTTGCTGTTAGCCAGAGAAGGATCTAGATGCAAGCCAGAAGGTCTGATCTACAGCCTAGTGAGTTGGAGCATCCCTGCTGGCTTCAGCAGATGAGTCCTGGAAACTGTATTAACTATATAGTTACATAAACAGTATGCATAGTTTCTCTGGCTTCTCAGTGGAGTTAAACTGGAATAGCCTGTGCTGGCTTTCAGGTTGCTCACAGTAATGCTGGAATTACTGTTGGGCTGGAGGCAACAATGGGCAATCCTATTGATTTCAGTCAACTTCTGCTTTCTTGTGCGATGTGTGAATTTGGCCTCTTGTAAGTGAATGAAAGAGTTGCAGTCACTCAAAGGATGCTAGTTACCGAATATTTTAAAATATTATTAAATAATCAATGCTATATTTTTTTAAAGAACAGTAGTATGACCCATTATTCTGTTGGAGAGAAGCATACTAGCAATTCCTGAACTTGATGCATATTGCTAAAATAAAGTGCCAAACTCATCACTCAGTAGTACAGATGAACTTCCATACTAATCCCATAGTAATCTTCTCTGGGTTTTCAGAAGTGCATAATGTTGCTTTAAATAAGCAAAGTGTAACAGAAACAATATGACAAATAACAATAAAAAGCATCCCAGAAATAAGCTGGCATATAATATTTTTAATATATTTAATCAAACAACCTAAGAGTTGTGTACAGTAACAAATAATGTTTTTATATAAAGCTCAGAAGACTTTCAGATGCTGGTTATTTATAGAAGACTTTCATTTAAAAAAAAATTAATTTCGCTGTCATTCTGTGTGGTAGATGAAGGGCTGTTGGTGCTGTGTGGAAATGGCAGGGGAAGAATCACTTTTTGTGTAAGTGACTGCAGTCCCGTGATCTCCGTGGAGTGGGTATTCCCACTCGTGTGTCTTCCCACCCGTGTGTCTCTGCAGTGCTGCCCCCCATGCTGCCCTGCTGCCATGTTGTGGGCAATCGCTGGGCAATCCCTGCCAAAATATCTCCAAAACATGAACTGTGATAATTCTAGAAAGTCTGAATTTGTCACTGGTGCCTCTTCTCTGCTGCATCTCTTAAGTCCCAGGAAGGTGGTAATTAAAAGTATACGCAGACTTGCTTTCCTAGGAGCTGTGCCTTCTGGTTTAAAGATAATTTTGGATTTCTACTTAAAAGTGGATTTCTTTTTCAAATTAATTTGTCAGGAAGGTTTAGAGAAGAGGAAAAGCCCTCAAATGTCATCCCAAGAGACTGGCTGTGTGGGAACCTCTGAGCTTCTGTAATTTGTGCCTTAAAGATCTCTGGTAGGTACTAGCCCCTGCATCACCTTCTGGACAGCATACTTGCATTTATCTGTGCTCCTTTTGGAAGGTGTCTCATTGCAACTGAAATTACAACCAGGAAGAATTGAATCTGGTTTTCTGTGGCATGCAATTGATGACAATCCAATGAAGCCATCTTTCTGGGAGTCCCTTCAAAAATATTAGCAGAAGGATTGGACCAATATGGTTCGGTCCCATGCCAGAGAAGTGGCCATTAAAATCACTGACATGAACTGGCTTCTTAAAGCTGCTTCCAGCCAGTTTCTTTCTACATCACCACTGCCTGCTGTCTCAGGAATGACAGTCTCCATGCCCGCTTTCCTTTTCCCTCACCCATTCAAAAATGACGCCCCCAACCCCTCTCTCTTCATATAACAAGGTTCCTGTTGTTTCCCCATACTAGTCCTGCCTCAGTAATATTCAGTGCATAGTGCTTCCTGGATTAGGAGCCTATTTCCAAGCAGCAGAGCTTGCAAATAAACATAACCTTGTTCCTGCATGAGCCTAAAATTTATCTGGAGATTAATGAATAGTAACTGGTGGTAGCAGTGTTTGCACCCTTGTAGTCTTGTTTTAAAGAAATGAGATAGATGCAATCCCTTTTCAAGGGGTGATCAGAGCATCTTAAACTCCCAGCTGAACATATTGCACACTAAACAGTATTTTCCATGCCACTTGCATGGAACATGAGCATCTTGCTGCCTTTAATTAAGAAGTTAACTGGACCATGAAGTATAGCCTGTGTAAATAAAAGTGATTTGTACTTAGTCAAGAAGGTGTATTAGGAATCCTTGCATTTCTTTACTTGCACATAAATTATGGAGATTATTAAAAATTGGAAGGGTCATCTATAAACCCATCTGTAGCTCAGCTGCACTGTCACTCTCAAAATGTAGCTGTCTTTCTAACTGTTGTAATTCATTGTGGACTATCGTGTGAACCATCTGCTTGCTTATAAATCAGGCAAACTTTGACTGAAAGTTGCACACAGCAGCACAAATTGTTAATTTTATGTGCTGGAAAGCAATGGCAACAGTTTTGTGGTCTTCAGTCTTCATTGCCTTAATTTGAATAGAAATTTAAAAGTGGAAATTTTCCTGCCTTTGTTGAGAAGAGCTGCTAACAACCAGGTTGGTTGAAACTTACAGTAAGCACAGATTTAGGTTTCTTAGTGCGGTTGGGGTGTTTCGAAGCTTGCCACATCCAGGTCTGTCAGTAACTTAAAAGAGGTAAGAGGGAGAACAGGCTATGTGCATTTCCCATCCTAGTAACAACAGAAATAAAAGCCTGTGCTGTGATTATACAGGAAAATCAAGTGAATTACTTCTCTCAGGAGCTGTGTGACAACCAATGAGATGATAATCTCAGCTTTAGGAAGCAGAGAAGGACATTGCCATGGTAGGATTAGGAAGTTTTTGCTCTTTCAATGTTCATTTCGAGTGCATCGATAGAAAAAATAAACCTCAGTTTGCAAATGTTTACACCTGGGCTTAAATTTTCTTACCCTGAATCTTTTAAAGACAAGAGAATGGATTTGCCTGACAAAGATTTTTTGCAGTATAAAGCTCTTGACTGAGGTCCTGCCCATTGACTCTCCTGCTGATGGGTGGGTCTGGGAACACAGATCTGAACACGGGCACCAACCATTCTTGTCTGTCCTCTGCTACCGGGGGGAAGCTCCAAGCTATTCTATTTTTGTACAGGTATAAGCGATGGCAAAATTCACTGAACAGATTTTGAGGAGATTTTAAATGTCTTTTAAAAGAGATCTCTTAGTGTATTTAGCCGGTTTCATGTTGAAGGTCTGCTTCTTATTATTTATAATCAACTCAAAAAAGAATTTGAATGAAGAATCCTACACATCAAAGAAAAAAATCCTGAGGCAAAGTAGTGTCTTTTTTTATTTTCCTTTCTTTGGGTGATGTCAGACATCTCTGTCCTGCTCCCTGTGGCAATGAGTGGCTCACTGAGAGCAGCGTGCTCGCTCAGAGCGTTGGAGCAAACCTGGTCTCATTTGAAGCCATACAAAATAACTAGTGACTACAGTGGAAGAAGGACTGGGCCTGTCGTTAACACTTGGCTGTGATTCTGCAAGGGCATCTGTTTGGCCTAAAAAATTCGCAGTTGTGAATTAGGGCTGATAACTGCTATTCCCTTTACTGGTGTTTAGTAAGTTCCCATCAGCATAAAAGCTAGACTAGCAAGTGCATAAAATATGCTTGTCTGTACTTTACATTTTCCCCAGCCAGTATTTGAATGATAGAGATTTTAAGGGAAGCTTTTAAGAGTGATAAATAATTATTTTGCCAATGTACTTGTCTCACTATATTCAGATCTGGAAGAAGAGTGGTATAATTTTAAAGCACAGAAGCAGTTCTGTAATGGACATATTATTTTGTATTATTTGCTCTGCAGGTCTACCTGCCTCAAAGCTAAAAATACACTCTGAAAACAATAAACCATGTGTTTGGATTAAACAATGACATACCTGCCTCATATCCATAAATATATATTTCTAAACAGTATAACATACTAATTTGGGTTAAAAGGTAACATTCAACCATGAGGAAAGGCAACGCAGATGGCAAGATAATTGCGACTTTGTATGATGCTTTGTACGATGTAGTAGAAATCTAGCTTTCAGTAAAGGCTCAGATAGATAGCCTGAAAGAAGGCTGCTATTTTTTGAGGAATGACACAGAATAATTCCTTTTCTTCCTTTGTCAGAGTTTACAGAGCAATAAAAGGATATTGAATTAGTTCCTGATGATTTGGTCTAGCAAAGTGCTTAAGGATTTCAGCGCGCTCACTGAAACCATCACAGGGTGGAAATGCAGTTTGTCTCACCGTGCTGCCACCACTTAGCAGTCCCTGTGCACTCCCACCACCTCTTTGGCTATTATTCCTCCCAACATTCAGCTATTCCCTTAGTGACCAGTTCTCTGCAAAGAAGAGAGGAATCTTCTTTTTTGCACATTAGGGTACGAATGAGCCTATAACAGCTCCTGGCAGCTCATGGAGATGTTGGTCTCCTGCCTCTGGAGCAGCTCAGCTGCCTCTGTGGCTTCAGGTAGAAAAAACTCACACTATCCGAGGTTGACTTCTGAAGCACGATGCTTCCTCTAACTGCATCTTCATAGCTTACTGCTTCTTGGTTGATTTTTGGCAGAAGATGTTAAAATATTGTTTAAAAGCCCTAATAATTTTAAAAAAGAGCAAGGTTGCTCGTGATGGCACAGCCAACAAAAGACAGCTTCTTGCAGCTATGCCTGGCCATCTCATATTCTCTCTATAGGGTTTGTTAAGCATTGGCTGTGGCACCACTCCAGATACCTTGTCATAAGTTCTCTGCCAGTGTGCTTTTGCTATAAATGTGTCTCTCAGTTTGGTCAGTTTGAGTCTTGCTTGCCCAACAGCTGAGAACAGAGAGGGGAGCTGGCAGTCAGCGGGACAAACAGTAAAAATAAACGGAAGCGGCCAAGGAATCATTTTGGCAGAAGCGGCTTCACCTGATGCACAAATACTGTGGCCATCACCATCCAAAGCAGATTTGAGTCCACATAAGGCAGTAGGCTGTGAGCATCCAGTGTGATTTATAAAACTGATATGCTCTGCTCTTGATAAATTTCATTCTTAAGCAATAGAATCCAGAGAGCCTACTTCAGACTGAACCTTCGTTGCCCCAGCGCTTTGGGGACAGTTAGTGGCTCAGTGATATTTCCAGTGTGCTGAAAAGGTGGAAGTTTAAGTAAATTTTACAGCAACTATGAAAACATTTCCCTCTAGCTTCATAGTAAAATTGGCCAGAAGACTTTCCACTTTGAGTTTTGAAGGAAATTTTGTAGGCTGGCTGAAGGGGTACTTCCAATAACACCAGAATTAAATCTTGCTTTGTCTGTTCCCTGTTGTTTGTCTGACGAGCTAGTGTTATGTGCCACACTCTGAGAGCACAACAGGGAACTGAAGTATCCTGCCAGCTGCAAAATCAGAGTATCCTGAAGAAGAGCAAGAGAGGAAGCTCTGAAGTAAACAAACTTTTTTGTTTACTTCAACTTTTTGAAAAAACTCCACAAGTAGCATTTCAAAGCAAAATCTTGTGGAGGCTGCCTATGGCATTTTGAAAAGGATTTCATTAAATGTTGCTAACTTGTCATAAGCTCTCTTAAATGGAAGGGTAATGGCTCATAACATTTGTAAGCTTTTTAATTTCATGCAATATGAGCAGTGTAATCAACACCTATTAAAGTCAATCAGCTGTGCCAAGTGGGCTACCTACCTCAGCGTTTGTCTATATTTTCATCATGGGTACACCTCTGAACTAACTCTGGAAACAACATGTTTGTACTTTCTTATCCTAACATCAGTGGAGATTTTGGATCCAGAAAACCTGATATGGTCACTGCAGAAGTATCTGAACACATAAGCTGAATAAGCACTTTGTAGTCAGTGGTTTTCACCTTCTAGTGAGGGAGTTTGGGCCATGGAGTTGGTGCAGACTAGTTAACAGCTCTGGAGCTAAACAGGAAGGAGATGGAGAATTTCCCAAATGATCTCCTAATGTGTTTGACTTTTTCCCTTTGACAGGTGAAATTTCTCTGCTTGAGCTGGCTGTGTAATGAGAGGGGAGCTGTTCAGATCATGCGTTCGTTTTGCTGTTCTGATCCAACTCCCATCTCCTCTTCACTTTAAACATTTGCAGCTGGACTCTGCGGTCATAAAAACAAGTGATGTGCATCACAGCTCAAAGTGAGCTGCTGGGTTAAGGCTGGGTGCTCTGTGGTCTCTAAGCTTTTGCACTGCATTTTTGCCATGATCCCAGAAACTGCTTGTATTTCAGCTGTGAAGAGGAGGACAATGGGGCTGAGTTTTGTCATGGGGCTGTATTTCCACAGAAATGTTGTAAATCAGCTAACATCATGTTTTCAACTAAGTTGCAAACCTTGAGACAGGATTGCAGGCAGTAGAAGCTAAAAGAACAGAATAAACATTTGATTTAGTTTATTTCCCCAAAAGGAAAAAAAAATATGTGGAATTATTGATTTCAAAGTTGAAATAAAAAATAGCTGAGCTGAATGAACTTGGCAGGCAGGTTCTTGCCTTCCTTGGACATGTATTCCTCTTCTAGTGTCTGTTATCTCAGCTTAGGTTTGGCATCTTGAATTTGCATGCTACTTCTATGAATTAACTGGGAAGCTGCTGTGAAGCTCATTTTTCCTGATTAGCCATTTAGTATGGCCTCTCAGTATTCCTACAGGCTTCTAACCCTTCAGGAGCTGTATATCATCCTTCTTTTTCTACGTTTAATCTTATATTAAAAAAAAAAAAAAAGCACAGGGGGTTTACTGGGGGATTCAGGAGTGCAGGACAAATCAGTCTCTCCTATTGATTATGGGATTTCTGTTGCTAACTTGTATTGCTGGACAGATATTATGTTAAAAGAGAAGCTCTGCTGGTAGTTGACTACAGCTGACCTGAACCAGCCCATGGGATCGAATGCATTCATAGAGTTGCCTTGAATTCCCAGTCTAAAACTTGATCCAAATTTCATCTTAACAAGCTGTAGCCCCAGAAAGAAGTAAGCCTCACAAAGCACCTGAAACTGCTCAGGGGAAAACACTTGCAATCGTGTACTGCTGCATTTCTCTCTCTCAAGGGCAAAAGCCTTGAGTTTAAGAATTTACTGTGTCTAGACATCACTGCTGACAATCAGGATTCTGGCTGCTTTGGAAAGGCTTTTTAATACTAAAAATGAAAAAGGAATAAAACTTTATGCAGTATGGATAGAGAGAATAGAGACAAATAGACAAAGGAAACACTAAAAGACAAATAGGAAGATCCAATTATAAAGAGAAAGAATGTTTTTGTGATATTTCCAAGAAGCCTCAAGAGCAGAGCTTTGTGTCTTTTTACCACAGGACAGCAAACACTTCTGCAACTCTTCTGTTGATCAAAACTATTTCAGCAGCAAATTATGTGTTTTCTAAGGCAAGCGTTACTTGACAAGACAAGCTGTGCTGTCATTAGGAGGTGCGGTACACACAACTGGTTTTGCAGACAGTTCAGTTTGAGTGTTTGATTTGCAACAGGAAAGGAAAGTGAGACCTTCCAGGTTTCATTTACCAGTTGCTATGCCTGTAATAAGAGTTTCTCTGATTGTTCGGTTTCTAAATGACAAATGTTGGATTTGGAGAAAGAACAACTCAGGATAAAAGAAGAACTACTCTAAATTTGCTCATGTTCTTTTAGGGCAAATTAGTTGAGGCTTTTGGGAAAACTGAGTTGTTTCTTTTGAAAGAAAAAGCAAGATTTCTTTGCCTGTTAACATTTCCCTGACTGGAACATCTCTGTATTTGATCTCTGTTTGTCTGAGGCCGTGCCTGGCCGTCTACTCCCGTGTACACCAGTGTCTTTCAGGAAGAGACATTCCCACACCAGTATTAGTGACACAGTGTTGGAGTGCAGGACACTACTGTACGGGTGTGATAAAAATGGCTATAAATCTAGTCAAAGAGATAGGGTTTCTGACTTGTCAGTGAATCATTGATCTAGGCTTCAGTCCAACCAGATATTTAATTATATGTATAATTTACAGACATAAGTAATTTCATTGATATCAGTAAGGTTATTTGGATGCATAAAGTCAGGCGCACATTGTGTTCTTTGCTGGATTATGCCCTGTAATTTCTACATATACTGCATGCGTGTGGCAGAGCTAAGCCATCCTGCTGGTCCCTGTACAAACATGGAGACAGACATAGCTCTTTCCTCCAAAAGGCTTTACATTGTCAATAGGTGGACAGAGAGTGGGACAGGAGATAGGGATGAGAGTGAGCAAAACAGCTTGCTCGTTCACTCCTACAGCAGCTGAGGATTGGTGTGAAGAGTCCTCTGTCTGTGCGCATGCTCATTTTAGTAGATCATGTGCCCCAAGTATAAACGAGTGTGGTGATAGAGCTGGCAGATATTTTCAAATAAAAGTTGATACGGTAAAAAATTGTCCTTCTTGGAGGGGTAAAGGAGAGCAGTTTCCATGATGCCAATTTTTTTGTTTTGTTTCTTTTTTAATTTTTTACTGCAGGCTTTCAGTATAAAATATCACATGTCCATTGATTTCCTTTTGATTTCCTGTGATTCTGAGTCCAATGAACTTTTTAGGTTTGCTTCCAGTTTGGTCTTAAAAGGTAGGACAATTTTCTGAGGCAGGTTGTACAAAGTACTAGCAAGGAGTCTGCTCCTCATTTCTCTCTGAAAAGGAATAATAGATGGAACAGAAAGAAAATTCAAGGTGTTTCAGCTCACAGTATTTCTTCCTTGTTCATCCATCAGGCCACGGTCCTTGTTTGCCATCCTTCTGTGAAATAGCAGGAGATCCCTCGCTTTCAAACCTTAAATTTTCCCTGAGCAGGGGCAAAGCAAAAGCATCCGTGGCTTTTGTCTTCTCACCGATGATGTTCCCAAGTTAGCATCAACTGTGCGGTGCTGCTGTCATCCAACTTCCCCCAGAAACATCCCTTCTAAGGGTGGAGAGACATCTTCCTTTGGACAGTCCTTCATTGTGGTCTACAAGGGAAGGTTTTATTTAAATGTAGCAGTGCTAAAATTTGATTTGTAAATCACTGTCCATTTACGAAAATGGTGAGTAAATGGATGCCAAGATTTGCATGGTATCTTAGTGCAGGATACTTTGTTGGATTCTTGATTTGTAGTCTAAAACTATGCAATGAAACTGCTTGTATGACCTAGGCTTTTTCCTTTCTCTTTCTTTCCAGCTACAGCTTGATATTCTGCTTCCAGTTCTTTTTCTCCTTGAGCAGAACAATATTGTCCATTGTTTCTCTCTTGGTTTAGACAAGGGATGGATTTGTCACGGGGCATTTAATAAATAAAAGTGGTTAACATCTGAGTTCTGCCTCTCTGCTAAGAAGCCAGCAGCAGCTGCAAAAGATTGCCCGTGGCACCATGAATGGGTGGTTACCGATTTGGAGAGAAGCGTGCTGTTCACTGAATCATCCATATCACTCTTCACAGTGCCTGGAAAGTCTTCTTTTCCAAGTAGTAATGCAAGCTGAGCCTTCCTCTTGGATGCGATCTTGACAGGACTGCAGCCTAAGGCAAGACAGCTGAAGAATAAGATGTGTTTTTTTCCAATGAGAAGCTTTGTAAGACATCAATATTTAAAAGCAGAGAAATAAATAAAATTACAGACAGTCAGGTTGATTGAGGGGAGAAGAGAGGTCATTTGTCTGACAGAACAAGCATATCTCTCCAGCAAGGCTTTCAGTTCTTTAGCCAAAAGCTGTTGTCTTTTCTTTTGATCAGGTTGATCTGGAAGAGTGCGAACAACTCATTGTTTTTTTTTTTAAATCATTATTTTTTGAGTTATATTTTGCAGGTTAGAAGTAAAAAGTGGGCATAGCTGTTCATCACCTTAGAGCAGTTGATATTTCCCTCTGAGCAGATTCATTGTTGGTTTTTACACACAGGTGAAGCCACACAGTGAATGGCCAAATAATTCATAATCCAAACACATACTAATTGCTGTAAAAGGTCAAGAGGAAGTGATGAACCTGAGCTGATTTAGTGACTTGGTTCCCAAAGAGCCATGGCTGGAAGAGAGTGGGTTGATGGGATGAACCTGGATATGTTTCCTCTCATGCTTTCTGTGGTTAAGTGTTCAGAGCCTGTGTCCTCCAGTTTTTTGCAGAACATCCTTCACTGATTAAATGAAGTGCCACACAGGGCAATGGACCATATGTTGTCAATACTGCCATCTTGAGGAGCACCTTTTATTGCATTTTTACTGTCGCTTCAAGCCAAAATATTTTATCTGTATTCTGCTACCTCTTGAAATCCCCAGCTCCTACTGCAAACTGACTTTTGCTATATATGTTTCCTTAAGATCCCAACTGTTATTTATAAATGATGAACCTTCATGTTGGTACACAGTTGGGAGAGCAGCAGGTTTTTTGTTTCTTTCTGCAACTTTATCTATTATGCAGCATTCTGGGAAGCATAGCTTCTCTGAAGTATAAGAAACAGGAACACAGAGGCAGGACTCTTCCTGCGCCTTTTCCTGGTAGGAGCCACTGGTTGGGTGTCTTCACTGATCCATTTTGTTCCTCCGGAGTTTTGAAAGAACTTCAGGAATAAAAACATCAGGAGGCAAATGCCTTCTGTTTAAAAGTGGAGACAACCAGACAGGCTGAGCCACCCTGCTGATTGCCCAAAGACTAATTCGGGGTCCTTGGGTTTTATATGCCTCCCTGTGCTCTTATTTTACCTTCACACATCCTAATCTCTTTGGCTGCTTTTGCCATTACTCACCATTTCCCCAAACAACATTCCTGTTTTCTTCCAGGCATGGAAAAAGCATCTGCTGCTCTTTCTGTGAGCCTGATATCTCTTGAAATACCACTCCCCAGCTCCCCAGTGGTGTTGGTTAGGGATGTATTTGTGCTCATCGGCCCTGTACCATGGCAATACCGTGTGCTCCTTTCCTCTCTTCACTCTGAAGCAGATACTCAAGAATGTCTGTTGAATGGCAGCTGCAAGATACAGTTAAATCCCAACACAGAGCACCCTACTCCCGCTCATGTAACTGTCCCACTGATCAAACCTTTGCCATCATGCTATGTCTATAGGTACATGTGTTCAGTGTAGCAACATCCAGCATGATTTAGCATCATCTTTCTTCCAGATCAATCCAATTTCATGTCACATGCTTAGCTGCATCTCTCATTTTGCGTTTTCAAGTGTATTACTGCTTTGGCTGTTAGACATTCGGCCTCTCCAGGATGGATAGAGGTTTGCAGTTCTTCCTCTCCAAGATGGTTCCTGTCTGACACGAGCTCACACATGGACCGTTGTGGCACTGCAGGTCAGGGTTTGGTCCCTGTGTTTATTCCTGTGGGGAAGCCTCTGTCTAGTCATGTAGGCTGACAGAGCATCCTTCTTAAAGCCAAGTATTGATCATTTCAGCAGAAGAAACAAAGGGTTACATAAAAGCAATTCAATAACAGTCTGTGCCATGTTTTTGTAACCCCATAACCCTGCATTATAATTAAAGCAGATCAAATTACTTTGGCATCAGAGGTACAGTCATGGGCCCAGCCGTTCTTTTCTGTCCTTCCCATTTTCCCAGATATGCCCATACAGAGTTGACTGAGTATATTTCTACAATAAATATTCCCACAACAAGGCCAAAATATGGTTTTCATCAATCATTTTATAGCTGCTTCAAACCTGTCACACCAGTGTATGTGCTTACAGCAGCTCAGGGAAAAAAAATGCAGACAAACCACAAATAAAAGCAAGAATTTGAATAGAAAACCTGAATTTGCTATCACCAGGAATGGTCAGATGATCTTGCTTTGTGTCTTGTACAATGGCAAGTGCACAGTCTCCAATGAATAAATAATTGGAGATCCAGGAAACAAGATTATTACTCCCACAAAGCTATTGAAAAGGAGAGCACACTGAGCCCTTCAAACCTGTTTCCTGATGCACAGACCTGCATTTGCCTATGGAGCACAGCAAACCTGAAGGACAGGTCTCGTAAAGAAGAGCCTTACAATTGCAATAGAAACCCAGAAACAGAAACGCTTTGATTGCGGGAACGTCTGGGCTGAACCTTGTCATTTCACAGGCCAGATGCATTGGAGAGAACTCCACTGGGTAATCACAGAAGTGAGGATGGCCTTCTGCATCCTGCCTTCCAGCCGTAACCATGCTGTAATATAGTTGCTTTTGCAGAGTAATTGCTTTCTCTGCAGGGCTTCTTCCTATTGATTCTGCTTGTGTGGATTTAAATTGTTTGCGGGTTGGAACTAGACTCAAGTTGGTCTGCATCTCCGCTTTTCCATGCTAGGCAGCTCACGTGACAGTTCTATCTAAGAGACTTTAATGATGTCTAGATAGCATCACTCCCTGGCCTGCGTGTATGTATTTGATTTGAGGAGAGAGGCTGGATCAGATAAGTTCAGAACATCAATAAATACGTGTATTTTGTTTGGTGACACTTGTTCAATTTGAATCTTTTTCCCAGGAAGCAGCTTGTGTTGTGTCATTTTTTCAGCGTGCCGTGTAAATGCTCTGCATCTGCAACTGTCGAGGATGGTGCCATCCCATAGCAATGCCATCTGCTCGTTCACAAAGTGCTTTTTGCGTAGATAAAAAATGTGAGGTGTTACTCATAATTAGGCAAATCACTTGCTGTGATCTGTGATTGATTTGATTTCTGTTGCTGGCTACCTCACATATGTCTATGTGTCCCTAAGTGTTGTCTACATATCAGCATATGGATGCAGCTGAATCAGAGACTCATGAGTCCTTTTTCCCAATCCAGACAGATGGAAACGTTTTCCCTTCTTCTTCTTATTAGCAGCAGCTGAATTTCAGTAACACCAGGGGCCTCTGCTAGGATCTTGCCTGGGTTTCGTGCTGTACATGCATACATAAGTTGGCATGGCCATTTATAATCTAATACAAGAGGTAAGTGATCCATGGCATGCAGCAAAGGAGAGATATTATTTCAAAGCAATGTTCAGGGATAGCCACATTATTAGCCTTCTTAGAGAAAAGTATCTGGATATATAATTTGGCATTACGCAGTGCAGTAACAAAATCTTTAAAAGGTGCTGTGAGTGTTGCAGAACCCAAGTGTGTCTGCTGAATCAGACTTTTGGAAAATATTACTGTGCCTTTCTTAGTATTAACAGTATGTACTCTTTAATGTGTATTCACCTCACTAATTGAGTGAGATCCTAATTGTTTCTGGTTGTACTATGGTCCAAGTAATGCTGATAGAAAGAGAAAGTAACTTAGAAATTACTAGTTCTGTATAATTTTAATATTGTCTTCAAATGCCTTTTATAGATAGTGAGATATGATTTACCAGCAGTTTTAAAAGATGTTTAAGGCAGGCAGTAGGCATACCAGAAAGGCCATAAAAATGAAAACACATGAAGAGAGGTCTGCACACTTGTCTGGAGTAAAAGTTACGAGCAGTGGAGTAGCTATATAGTTGGATGATTTAGAATATTTTAAACCTCAGCAGAGCTCTCTTTCTTTCTCTCCCTCTCTTCTGTGGTCCTGTGCCTATCTACAGTGTGTTCACTTCAGCAGGAGATCTGCCACCACTGGAGTCTGACCATAACTAGGATAGCCCAAGGCAGAAAATAAGTTATAACTTAGCACAAATCCATAGTCCCGCTGCTACAACACCTGCTATAGACAAGGATCGGTGAAAACTGCCACTGAGCAGCTACTGCGGTTAGGTATTTCTACAGAAGAATTCAAGTAAATTGAAATGGTTAGTGACTACTTGGTTGATTTTTCCTGGAAGTGGTGATCAATGTGCTGAGAACCTAGGACCACTGTTCTCCTGTTTAAGAGCATTACAGTTTCTCAAGTCCTGCTTAGTTTGCACAAGGGAGAGCCATTCCCCAGTGATGCAAAGTTAATCATCAGCACACATTTGATCAACTTTGATGTAACAACCTTGGGTGAACTCTGCAGTGAAGTGCTTGAAGCATTTTCAAAATTACTTGGTCATTATACAAGTTGTGCTGTTCTCTTTATTTCAGATGTTGTCTAAGGGTGTCTTGCCAGACGATTCCTGGTGCTGAGCACGCTTCATCCATCGGAATTTTTCCAAAGCTAATAATGCTTAGTTCGGTACTACCAATACAGAAAGATTTGTGAATGTGCAGCAGCCTTCAGATGTTACAAATCCCGATTTCCCAGCCCCATGGATACTGAATAGAACTCCAACATGCATGGTTGCATTTTATTTTTATGAGTATGTCTATCAGTTTCATCATGTCATCTGTGGTTTTCCTTATATAATAAGTCAAGGGAGTAAAAAAGAAAAAAGAATGGCAAAGAAGTCAAGGCAGATGTAATGTCTTGGAGATTTTTTGGTGTTGTTTTTAATGTCAGCAGACATGGTGTAATTTAATTTTCAAAAGAATCTCAGCTGCAAAGCAGCTGATTAGGCATCTTGAAGAAGCAGCCACTCTCTCAAAGCACTGTGTTCATAAGATTATTACACGTATTCTTCTAAAGAGAGAAACTCCTAGATTGCCAGAAATAAATCACTTTGAAGGATACAAACCCCCTTGGGTAGCCATCCAAAAGCAGAACCCAGTCATTTAGATCTCACATCACAGACTTTCCTTCTTTGCATTTTAAAAAGAAGAGTCAGAGATGTAACTGCTTTAATGTAGCTGTGGGAAAACTATCTTTTGTTTCCATTGTTATTAAAATGAACTTCAAGAAATGCCATAAAAGAGGGGGGTTTGTGGTATTGGACATCAAACTCCAGCATGTGCGCTACCTATGCCATTAAAATGTGTCAAGTTGGGTGGGACCACACTGTTTTCTGAGCTTCATGGTGCCATAAAACATATCTTTCTGCAAACGTGACTCTACCTTGTTTGCATAGAAGAAGGGACTTGAATTTTTTGGTTTTGAGGATTTGAATACTTAATAAAATGTCAAAAGTTGGAATACAGCACACTGAGTCAGCTCATGATACTACATTTATGTCTTTGAGTGCCATTTGCAGGGCAGGGATCTATCAGCTCCATTACTGATCCAGGTGACATGACCTGGGCACATTACACTTGTGAAAAGTTTGTTTCCTGGAAGAAGAGGATGCAGACTACATTTTGTTATCTCTGCACTGGATCTATTGCCTCCTTCCTAAAAGCAGTCATCTTTAGACACAAATATAACACATACTGGGGCATTTTGTACCATTTGTTTTAATCTGTTTGTTACCAATTCCATTCACGGTTTGCCTTCATTCTGCTATGAAAAGCTTACACTGTCAAATCAGAAGTTTTACTAAAAAAGGGATTTAGTTACATGAACATTATATTCAACTCTTTGAAGGACAATGTCAAGATCAAAAGAGACTCAATGATTAAACAACAAAAAGTATGTTCAAATCATATTAAGGGATGTATTCAATCTAGCACTTAGGGATTTAGCCACATGACTTAAATTTTTGTGCCAGAAGGCTTCTAGGCAAAATCCTACTCTTGCTGTGGCGACCTAGATCAGAAACAGGAAGAAGAGCTTTTGGGTTTACTTCTGAAATAGAAACAGTAATGGTTGGCTTGCAAGTCTGGCCTGAAATCTAGATTTTCTGTTGACATAGATGAAGGCCAGGCTGCTGTTCCAAGTGGGATCTTAGAGACAGAATTCACTAGATACTCCCAAGTTTGCCGCCTTCGCAGCCAAAGAGAGATGCTGTCCAGTGTTTCGTCTGTTTGCTTTTCAGGAGGTACACGATGTCTGTACAATGTTCTGGTGAGGTTTGCTGTGGTTCACAGCAGTGCCAGTTGCTTGATCTCTGCAGCATCTGTTACCAATTCTGAAGGTTTTTTTCCCAGTTGTTTCCTCCCAACTCTCTTTTTTAAGGGGGAAGCACTGAGATTTTCCAGCATCAGACACTCCCCAAAGGAGTTCCTATTCTCAAGGCAGGACAGGGGAAAAGAAACACACACTCAGGGTCAGGTCTGGGTTTTTTTGACCGTGCTCACAGCATGTTCTGGACATCTTTGTGGTTAGGAAACTCTGCGGTTAGTCTCATGCAGTGAGGGAATTACTGGTGCTTCCCTTTGAAGGATGAGCAAGTCATACAGCAACATGCAGAACTGGGTCAGGGATACTAATTTAAGCACGTCTGTGTCAACGGACCAAAAATGACAGAGTAAGGGTTAAAAAGTCAGCTTTCCCGGTAGGTCTCAGGATATGGCTGCCAACTGCAAAAATGAGCTCGCACAAGGTACTGTGTCCTGAGTAGCATGTGCTGCTGGGTCTGGTTACATTAGGAGGTATGGCAGAGGTGATGTTTTTGTGAGGTTTTGTTAGCAAAGTTTGCCACTCTTGGTGAAGAACATCTTGTGCCCTGAGATGATTGCTTTGTGTCCCAGTTAACAGGCAATGAATACTTGCCGCTCCAAAACAGACAAAACTGTGAAAAGTTGCAACTATGAGTTGTCCCTAACAATGGAAAATGCATTGCAGGAGAGTAAATATCATTGCTGTATTACTATTACCACATTTACCTGCTAGTATAGTAGGACTGATTGGACTTCAGGAAAGGAATATATTTGTAATAAAACATAATGCTTCCTCCCTATCAACAGCTCCTTAAAACAGCACTCAAGGGTGCAGGCAAGTGAATGTGCTGCTTGTGGCTGTAGGCCAGGTGCAGGACAGCTTTTGCTCTCGTAGTGGACTGGCTGCTTGCTTTACAGAAAATGAACTTTTGCCCTCTGACAGTCCAGCTGTGTATACAGGGAGCAGTGTTCACTTTCTGTAATGTCAGTGAGAGGTACAGTTGAGCATGAAAATGGTGCTCAGAGTGGTTTCTCCATAGACTGCTCCTTGCCAACCTACATTATGCTTTAATATTTTAATTTTTCCCATTACTTTGTCAAGCCTGCAGGAAATGCACCATTTCCGTTATTTCCACAAGCTTCACTTGCACTTACTGTGTGAAGTCTTTGAATCCACAGGATTAAATCAAAGCTACTCCTTTTGACCATCCAAATTAGAAACACACTGACTGTGATGTATTATTTTAAAACTGCTTGTTAAAATTTAAAAGGATTTCTAAATATTTTTAATAATTCCCTAAAACAGACTAAGGACATCTGTTAAAGTATTGAATTTCCTTAAAGACAGCACTGGTTGGGATTGTTTCAGCTGCAAATTAGGGTTGTCAGTCAAAGTGCTTTTTCTGGTTTAGTCTTTGATCTAGGAGAGAGTTTTTAGCTTCTCTTCCAAAGTGAGCCAAAGAAAGGCAGCTAGTGAGCTGTTCGGGCTTGTTTTGCCATGTGTTTAACATAGCAAACAATCAGTTGATACCTTTTGCAGTCTTCTGTGTTTTACCGGATACCTCACTGCTTAGTGAGGAAACAAGCTACACTGTTTTGACGTATTTTTGTACTTTTCACATTCTTTATTCTGCAGCATGTCTCCAAAGTTTTAATATGTTGAGTAGCTGTGGCAACTTCTTTTGTGTGTCTGCAGACATTGGCATTATTGTTAAGCCATTGGGTCTGCTAATGAGGGGCTGGAGTAAGATGTATTTATTATGTAGGATTTCCTGCAGAGGTGAGTAATAGATTCATGGTGGGCTGGAAGTAGATAACTAGCCCAAAAGAGTCCATAAAAGATCCCAGCCCCACCTGCTCCCAGAAATGGAGCTGCAGCCCAGAGCAGGGTGGGATCCTCCTCCATCGGTGTCCTGCAAGGAAAATGCTTGAAATTAATCAGAAGCAAACAGGAAAATATGCAGAAGGGGAAAAAAAATGCATCCTACTCCCATCGACGTCTCTACCTCAGTTTCTCCAGCCAAATGATCAAAGGAACCATGGGAAAGAAACAATAATGTACAATAGTGTTGGAAAGGAGGTTGCATAGGAAGTTAAATCAAAGGCTGTAGTTCAGTGCAGTGCAATGAGATGGCTAGGATAGGCATGAACTGGGACTCTGCTAACACAACACAGTTAAGAGAGTGTTGTTGTAAAGAGGTTAAAGTTGTAACAGCCAAGTCTGGGCATAAAGAGCAAGTCAGTGGCGGCATATGGGCTGGCAGCATCTGCTCTTGTGAAGAGAGATGCAGGGAAACCTTGTAGTCATGTTTGTGATGAGAGGAAGAAGAACAAATGACAGAGAAAGAGATTTCTCAGTACATCAGGTAGCATGTAGGAAGTGAAATATGTTGGGTTACTGTGTGATCAGCGCTATCAGATGTATTTTATCTTAAATGTGCTTTTCTGAAGAATTGGGTGGAACCTTTTGGAGAGAAACAGGTAGATGAAGAGAAAAATATTATTTTCTCAACTTTTCTGAACCCAGAAATTTCTTTAATATTATTTATCTGGAAAGATTCAGAACTGGATTGTTGCATAATATATTTCAGAAATGTGGTGTGTCTCATACTTCCAGTGTTATAATTAGAGTCAGACATGCTTATTTATTGCATGCTGATAGTCTAACTCTAGGTCTTTCAAGTTATGTCAGTTTGGGAGAATATTACTTCACTACATAATTATTTTTATTGTGGTGATGATGCCATGTTGATCTAGATTTCTATTTGCTCCTGTGCATCAGAATACTTAATTTTGTTTCATGATAACATGAAAGTGTAAGAGAAGTGAAGGATTTTGCCTTTTCAGTTACAATTTCTAACTTTTTTAAGAGTTTTTTTAATGCTTCAATTATTTTTGTTCTGTGTGAAGGAAGCTGGCGTCATCACCAAGCTTGCAACAGAGGAGACATTTTTTAAATGTTCAGTGTGCAAAAGATGTCAGTGTTGTTACCTTTCTAAATAGAAGATGATAGACAGAAAATCTGCAGAATTTTCAGCAAAAAGGAGTATTTTTTTCAGCTCTTTTTCATTTGTTAATGGAAGACGAATTATGGAAATGAGAGCGGCATTGCATTAAGTGCTTGAAATGTTCCTTCCCTGCAGACCAATAAAAACATAACTCTTCCATTAGGGAAATTTAGATTTTTGAAGGCTGCATGAATCTGAGCTCTGAATCAGTGAATGAGATGACTATGCTGGGGTAAGCGTTTCAAGGTCTGATTATGTATTTAAAGTCTTTCGTAGGTGGATACCAGCTCTTAGCTTGTCTTGTAAGACTTTGGAGCAACTTTTTCTATGACTCTCTTTATATGAACCACTTGGCTTACCTTGTAGTACTTCTGTAGTGCAATCTCCTATTATGCAGATCACTAACAGAGTTTCAAAGCCAGGGGGATTGAATAATTTTTCCTACCTGAATTTGGACTAGAAGGTTTCCTGGCCTTTTCAAAACACTCTAGCTGCTTGCATAACTCCGCAAACAAAAGTCAAATAGTGAAAGTCAAAAATATGACCTTTCTGTGCTTGATATGGCATGTTTATAGTGGTCATAGTCTCACCTATGACTATAGATTATGCAGATTGTAGCTATCTGCCTTTAAAAATATCCTTCATCTCTAAGTGTGAAATGAAAATGTAGCAGTCAACTGCTAGCACTGGGGGTGTTCAAATTAGGTCCCTGATCAGGGCTGCAGGGAATTAATACCAGAGCAAGTGGGTATTCAAGTGAAGTAATCTTTTTTTTCTGTTCTATTAACCATACAATTGTAATCAACATTAATTTCTAGGTTCTAGAAGAACACAAAAATGAATAAATAAAGAGCATCATTACCAGTCATTACCACTGCTCCTTGCTTCTAACTTATTAATCATATTTCAGTTTCGGATACTATATTACTTAAGCTGTCAAACACATCACAGAGGTATGCAAGGATGATTTGTCCTCATTTAGTGTATGAGGAGACAGAGACACCAAGAGCTTCAGAAACTTGGCCAAGGTCTGGAAATGATTAAGTGGAATTCTTTCTTTTTATTATTTTTATTTAGTTGTAAATAGTCTGAATGTAGCCATAATTGTCTAGGTACAATTGATCAAACAAATCTCATTTCCCCCTTTTTTGCTGAAGGGCTGATCCCATGGGTGCATGCAGCACAAATAGTTAAGGCACCAAATGTAACTATTGTGAATATTTGTTCACATGTGGAGCTGGTTTTGTTTTAGTTTTTCGAGGTTTGTTTCTGCAAACACTGCTGGGAATCATTTACCCATCACTAGAAGAGTTCCTTGAAGATCCAATCCATCACAGGACTCCCATGAGTGCATTCCTGTGCTTCTATTATGTTTTATATGCAGTCATCTAGTCTTTCTGCCATGATCCAGAAAAATGGCATCAATGCAAATATTATTTGTGTTCCTTATAAAATCAAGAGGCAAGGAGAACATGCCTGACCTCCACAATCCTCTATCCCCATCCTGATTGTTCATTCCTAATGGAAGGATTCTGAAACACTGGAAAGAGCCTTTGGTGTGGGAAGCACATGGATGTAAAATTTTCAACTCCTTGCTGATTTTCTTGTTGTTTTGTCCCCTTTGCCAATCCTATGGCTTAGTCAGTTGATGAATTTAATCAGCTGCCTGCTTTAGATATTGGCAGTGAATTTCCACCTTGCACATTAGATTTTTGGCTGATTTTAGTTGGGGTCACCCTGTGCTAGTGCCTTAGGTGGCTAATAGCCCCTGAGAAACCAACCGTGTGGATTGGGGATGCCTGTAGAAAACACAAGTTCCCAAGTGTCTTGGATGCATTTGCACACAGAAGGAGCCAGATGGTTTTCTCTGTGGGTTTTCTTTGGCTTCGCTCTGCGGGAGTAATACCTGAGATGGTTGCTGCCAGGTAGCTGTGTGGCTCCTGTGTGTTAACAGCTGTCCGAACTCTTCTCTCAGAGGTATATATAAAGCATAAAAATGAAAAATTGGCAGAAATCTGTGTGGTTGAGTGGGGAGTGGGGAAGAATTCATGTCTTGTGTAACTCCAGACCCAATGGGACAGGTCTGGTCCCAAGCTGGCATCCCAGACTGGAATGTGATGGTGGTACATGCCAGATGGTTCATAAGTGCTTTGAGACCAAAGGCACTTTCTACATGTTAATAAGGTTTTCTCGCTCACAGCCCTTGTGCACGGCTCACTCATGTGGCCGTGTGGTACACAGACACAGTTACCCATTGGAGTCATCTGGAGCTGTGTGAAATATTGCAAATTTGACTCTGAGATGCACTACTGCAGTCAGCCACCCTCCCAAAACACCATGACCTTCAGGAAGCTTAGGTCAGGTCCCATATCGCCTGCACATTTTCAAATAACAAGTTGGTTGGCTTATACTGGCTATAAAGCTAACCATCCCTAAAACAAGGCTAGTTTCTGGGACATTATCTGGGTCAGAGATGTGGACTATGTTTTATCCTGTACAATAAAAATTAATGCAGGCTAGCCTGCACCTTAACCACATGCCCAGCCCTGGGGCCATTAACAGTAGCCCTGCAGCATTAGGCAAAGTGCCAGGTGTCTCAAGCAGGCTGGTCTTGGGCAGCCATCCCTGTCTCACGGTCTTGATCTCACGGTCTCATTCCAGGGCAACCCACTGTACTTCCAGTCTGCCAGAAATGTGACAGTGAACATCCTCAATGAGAAGACTAAAGTCCTTACTCGCCTTGTAACAGGTAAGGAGGGGAAAAGGCTGCGTGGAAGAATTAAGAAGGGATGAAAGCGGGTGTGTTGTGGGATGCTGCATTGGCTTTAGCACGCAGGAGGGGAGCCCAGGTGTCTTGTGAAGTACAAATGAAAACTTCGCTCCACTTTGTAGAAACAAAGCTAGAGACATGAAAGCCGTGCTGGAGAGGCAGCTGGCTGGTGCTTTCTGATAATGAAGCAGACCATCGTTTTCATTTGAAAGCCAATCCAGAGACAGAAAGGTTAGTTGTACAACTTCAGGGTCAAGAAGAACATATGCAGGGTGACATTTCTGTTGTAACAGGCACAGGCTTTTCCTGAGACACTTTTTTACTTGTATGAGATCTTGGGAACTCTGTTGATTAACTGTGGCTGGGTTGGGATGCTTTGCAATTTAGAGCTCTCTGTGCCCTCCTGCTGATGAAGAATGCTCTCGTGCTCCCAAACGTGAGTGTGTTTGAAAGGGAAATGGGTGTTTCATAAATCCCCAGTGCACAGCAGCCTTTGAATGAATGCATGTGTAATTTGGGTTGAAAGAGCTTAATGCATTATATATTCCAATATATAATATATATGATATAGGATAGATATTTATTTATTGAGATTTAGCTAGGGACTATGAGAAGTATTGCTGTGTGTCAGAGCCAGTAATCCATAAACATGTTGTTTCTACGTGAGACTGGCTTGTTTGGTTTGCTTATATAACATCTTGGCCTCTAGTCACAGTATTAAATAATTAAATATGCAGCTTCAGTAAGCAATGATTTAAGCAGCACACATGAAAATTGCCTGAAGGAAGGAAATAAATTCAACCCCAAGCTCCCTTATTCTCACATTCAGAATGGACGTGTTTAGTTTGTTGGTTCTCCATATATTTTCAAGAGGGTATTTGGTTCGCTTAAGCACCTCCATTTCATGAGAGCTTGGGAGGACGCAGTCAGTGGCATCTCCCGGTGTGATCTCGTTATTGAGCTCGTTTCTGTGTTTGGCAGCAGCTTTGGTTTCAGAACAGAGCAAAGACATGGTCCCATGTAGTGCGTGCTGCAGTGATGAGTAGGGAGGCAGTTAATTAACAAGATACAAATCAAACTTAAAGCTTGAACGTCATGGATTTTCTCAGAATGACTGCAAGATTTTTAAGTGTTTCCAGGGATCTCAGCATAGTCTTACTTTTCTGTAGTGCAAACCATTGAAGCTATTCTTTGTGTGCCCTGATGCCAATACAGATGACCTGTGCAGGGAAACACTGCATATAGATGAAGTTTGAACCTGCCTATAAGAAAATACTGGCTTTCAGGTCTTATTTCTCTTGTCTTTTGAGAAATGGGACTAGTCAGGAAGATGGCCAGAAGTAATGCAAAATCCAATCACCTGCCTTGTGCAGTAGCATATTCCAGGGAGGCTGTGGCTTGGACTGGGTTGCACAGGGCTGTTAGATGCTGATTTGTCAAAAGTTTAGCCTAGGTCTGGTAATAGAGGGGTCTGTTCTTTGTAGCCTTTGAGCCGCAGACCTGCACAGAATTGCTCTTCACGCAGCTGATGTTGATCAGGCTCCATGACAAAACACATTGTGAGAGGCTTTCCAGCACTGCCGTGCACAGCAGCCTGAAGGAGAACCAGCAGAATTGCAGTAAGAGCTACAAAGGAAGGTTTTATTCATCTAAAAACTTTCTGAAATGCGGGAGACTCTGCTGTTTGTCTTGGCCTGCACATCGTTGAAATGTTCTAAAAGAAAACATTTGCTCCTGTGGCGATGCTTGTCTTTTATTTTTTTTTCAAATTGGACTGCACGTGACACTGATATCAGTTTAATCCAAGTATATTTAACAGGCAGAAAACCAAGAATTTTTTACAGTGCAACATCAGTCCAAGCAAAATGTGCTCAGGAATTCTCAATGCCTCCTACAACTGCATCAATACTCTCAGAGCATGGCTGGGTATATTCATTGCTATTTCACATGTGGGTCTGTCTTTTTGTAAAGACTGCCCAGCTCTGCCAAGTTTAATGGTGATTTTATGACATACATCAGCATTAACAAAAACATAAGTAGAAATAGTTGGGGTTGTTATTTGGGTAGAAAACAGTGCCCCTTTCTAATGAGAGTTCACCCTCTGAAAAGCACAGACCTCCCTGTTTGATGTGTCAGATGCAGGCTGTATCTGCAGAGCTATTAGGATAATCTCAGCAGATAAGCTTAATAAATGTATGAAGCTACTATGTGATTTTCTTACACTTTTCACTAAAAGGTTGTGCTAAATCTCTTCTTCCCTCTAGGTCCCCAAGCAGTGGAAGCACACAGCCAAAAATTTGAGGTGAAAACCCTCTCTGGAAAATTGTTGTTTTCTGCAGATGACAACGAAGTGGTGGTTGGAGCAGAGAGATTGAGAGTTTTAGGTAAAAGATTATTCACTAAATCACTGTTTTAATAAGCACCTCTCAAATTTTAGAATAGTTTTGCCTAACTTCCCTTTGTGCTTGGGGAAAGCTTCTTTTGGAGATAAAGCCTTTCACTGTCTTTATTGCTTTGAATCTTCCCCAAGCAGATAATGGCCAGGAGTTTCTATCTGAGGGGTTTCTTAATTTTCACAATGTGTTATTTCCCCTGCAGAAAAAAAACTCCCCCAGAAGTGGTTTGTCTGGCTCAATGAAGCAATTTTAAAACCAGCTTTGGAGACTGAACAACTCTATCTCTCTTGGGTCTGGGATGAAAGGCAGTGAGGGAACGCTGTAAGGATGCTTCCATGGCTGCAGTCACTGTGCATAGGGAAACCTCAGGCTTCATATTTTTGATTGCCCCACTTTTACCAGCTCCTTCATCCTAAAGCGAGCACCAAGGAGGAGACCTGCAGTGAAAAAGTCAGCATGAATTAGGATCTCATACTAATTCTCTGAATAGTTTGGTGTCTGGTTTTTTTAGTTATCTTTCCTTAGCCACATGAGAGAGCACATTGCATCTCTGTGCCATCTTTGGCTATGCTGTGGCTGGGTTAAGCGCCCTGTGCATGGGAGCAGAGGCCAACCTTACCAATGCTACTGCTTCACCGTCTGCCTTGCGAGACAGAGGGGGCAGCTTGAGCTCTCCTTTTGCCCATGCAGGATCTGCCTCACCAGCTGTCCTGCCTGCTGGGCTTTACATCAGTAGTTCCTAATAAAAAATGGAGATACACTTTGAGTTTGGGGGCGTGGGGGGTGTTTATTGTTTGGTTTGTTTGTTTGTTTTTTTTTTTAAATAGAAAAAAGAAACAGTTATGGTAATTGTAAAATTTTAAAAATGTATTTAATAGTTCTATGAAATTACCTCTTAGGAACTTGAATTCTCTAGCTCTCCAGCTCAATCTGTGGTCTTTGGTTGGTCTAAGATTTGCTCCTGAACGTTTTCATGTAGGACCAGACTGGGCAGCTCAATATTGCTAGCAGTTAGTCACATAGCAGTGCCTCTGGTCTCTGTGGATGTGCTGATACCTGTTTTCTAATGGCTTGATTTGGATGCATCTGTTCACTCCAAATTGTTCCTTACTTACCTAGTAAGATCCTAAAAAGAGAGATCAGGGAAGGAGCTTAGAATTATATATAGAATTTTTAATTATTCTTGTTTCTACATATTACATAACATATTGTTAGTATATTATTTACAATCTAAAGGAGCTTAAAATGAGTGCCTCAGAGTCTAACCATCGCAAATGGGACTTTGTATCCAACTCTTAACATTTTTTGTTACCTGATGTCATGCTATTCTAGATGGTTCCTGTTTGTAGACAGGCCAGGTGTAGCTCTTTGCAGGTCACTGTTGTTACATACTGGACTAGTTCAGTCACTAGCTATACAAAGTCAGGTGAGTTTTATAGGATAAACATTGAACTTCACAAAATTAGCAGTATCTTTTTTAGCTTGAAACTTTGAAAAGAACCATTCAAAATTCTTGAAGTGTTACAGAGCTGGGGAACATTTGTCACAATCCATGTTCTACCACAAATCTCCCTTCCCACTGCACCCTTCAGAGCTAATTAATTGTACAGTTTTTGTGCAGGGTAGATGAAGTCTGGAAGCAACAGTTTTTAAGTGTTTTCTTGGAGACCTTAAAATGTGAGAGATTTATGTCATTGGTTCTTCAAAACAAATACAGAAACTTTTCCTTACAAGTTGCAAGTACTCCCTTCCAGATTACATACTTACAGAAATATTGCTTTTTATTTCCTTTGTAGTTTGGAGAAACCAGCAATTATTTTTTATAGCTATTTTGAGTTTCTGCCTTGTTTTAGTCTCCAGAATAAACAGCATCAAAAATATTGCTAAACACTGTAGTGCACTTTCATTTTTATCTGCAGCTGAGTGTTTCTTGGGGTTTATTTGGCTTATGCAGATCTATCAGAAAAGAAAAGGTAGATTGATACCACTGGTGATGTTACATGGCATATATTTCAATGACCTTGAGCTGAAATGCTTTCAGAGTTCATGCTTGGCTTTGTTTTTCTCCAGCTTTGCTTCCCCAATCTAATTTTATCTCCAAAAGTGTTTGCCATGGCTGTTTGCCATGCTGGGAAGTGTTATACCATATGTTCGTATTTCTTCCAGTGTTTTTGTCTGCACTTGAGGCTAGTCCAACTTGTAGCACACAGACAAATTCCTTTGATCATTTTTCTGGTGTTTGGGATCTCAGGTGCTGTCGGTATGTGTCTGCTTACACCTATCTATGCTATGTAAATAATCTCAACTTGTTCTTGTTATTGCTGAACACGTACTTGTCATAGAAGGAAGTGTATGTATGTCTGCAATCTGGCTTGAAAGTCATCTCACAGAGGTTAGAGCAACAGTTATTGGGCTTGTGGCTAGATTTGAATCTTGTTAATGATTATTACTTTTTTTCTTTGTATGCTTTTCAAAGTTGTTTCTGAAAGTTTGTTCTACAAAGTAATCCTGAAGCCTTGTCATGAGAAAAGAGGTACTTTCCTTTTTTGAAATGGACTCTGGTCTGGGTAGCTAAAGGATTTTTCAACATTATCAAGGAATTAAAAAGGAAGGAATACATAGAATTATGGATTAAAAAAAATACAAGTAGGACATATGCTGCATTTGATGGTGCTTCCAAAAATTGCACAACATGGGTAGTGCAGATTACCAAATGAAAGTGCTTTTTATTTTAATTGCGTCTTGGGGGGTTATTTCTGATTTTTAACCATTAAAGGACACAGAAAGACAGAGTTGGTCCCCTCTGCTTTTCATGCATGATGTAATTTAGAGTACTTCAAAGATTTTATTTGATTTAGTGAATCCAGTCAAACCTGCTGTCATAGGAGAGATTGCGGGAAAACAGGAACTTCTGTCTGAGGAGAAGGGCAGTCCTCTGAGCACTTTGACCATGGTCAGCTCTGGTAACATCTACACAGCCTTTTCCAGACACAAGCACAAATTCCCTCTGCCTTGCTCAAAGCCAGCTGGGAGCTCAGCAGCTGGATTGGTCCAGATGACTCAGAAGGAGCTCATATTTGCCTACAAAAAGTCATATAGAAGTGGAGCCTTATGCCAAATCTGGTCTGCTGTTTTTCTTCCAAGCTCATCTGCCAGTGCTTGCAATTCCCAGCCATCTCCTCCACTCTTGTAGTGGGATTGGATGGCAGCACATCCTCACTGTCAGCACCACTTTCTTTTACAAGCTTCACTCCTATAGTATTTGAGCACCTCATGGTCTTTTAAAAGATACTACAGCAAACCTCAGAGCCGTTCTCATTTCTCAGAACTGCGACTCTGGTTTTGCAAGGCTTAGACCTTTGAAGGCAAAATCTGCCACTGCTCTGCCGGCTAAATGGCACCACGGTGCTGCTTTTGGGGTTGTGTGTGGCATAAAGAGCAAACCTTCCCTGTGCTGGCAGCGGTCAGCATTGCACTTTGGCAAACACCACATAGATGCAAAGTGATGCCTCATTGGATGTCCCCCGCAGGCTCATAAACACATACGGTCTGTGTTATGGGAGATGAATGAGCTGGTTCTAATTGAATTCATATGTGGTGTGTCATACAGTGGTTCTCCTTCCCCCCTCCTCCCTCCCTCCAGAAATGAAACGTGTTCGGATCATCTGAAAAATAGCGCGGAAGAAATACTCTTTAGTTAAAAGAGCATTAAAAAAATAACTTTGATATATATTAATTACCAATTTCATTTAATAGCATTGAACATTATAGCATTTATAAACAAAAGACAATCATAAAGCATTATTCTGACTGTTAATTAGCTCTATTTATTCTCCAGATTAGTTTTTAAATATGCCCTCTAGATGCCACTTGATACTAATTAACAGAGTTACATTATTATCTCTATAGAAAAGCATTTTTAATTAAATCTAAAGCAATTTAATTTAGCATGAGTTTTTATAGAAATTAAACTCTGGTCACATGCTTAATTTAGCCTTATAAGAAAACATCTGATGACATGACAGTGTCAGTTTTCCCAACGCCTTGATGTCTTTTTTGGAGGTTATTTTTTGAAGTTTGTTTTCAGTGAAACTTGCCAGTATACTCTGGTATTTAATATTTATGATGGATTTAACCAATTTTTTTTTAAGACTAAATGTTGATGGGAATCCACATGCATTGCAGTGAGCTGAGATAAAAGTGCAAAAGATGCATTCCTGCAGCTTACAGGCTTTTGCAGTCCCTGGTTTTGAGTGGTGGAGGAAGTTTTGCGTGGGAGGTAGGATTGCATGGGCTAGATGCTGTCCCATAACAAATCAACCACGCTTTTTAACCCTTCAAGATTACCATTTTGCTTTGGAATAAGGATAGGATTAATCATAAAACTGCAAGGTCCCTTTTCTGTAACAGAAGAATACAGGGATTGGTCCCAAATCCCTCCCACTCTGGGTCCCTGGAAAATGTGCCTCTCACTTAGACATTTATACTACCGTAGCATAAGCTTTTCTTCTAATGTAGCCTAATGATAAAAACTTGGCTAAAGCCTTTCCCTCTGGCAAACCCTAACTAAAACAGCTGTGTTTAGGGTGGGGTAGGATGCCCTTCATCTCCCAGTATAAAAACTTCAGGAGCTTCTCTGCAGGAGACGTGTGACCCACCCGCCACACATTGCAGTTCTCACCAGCACCATGGCTGGCTAAAATGTATGTTTGATCTCACCATCCCCTTATATGCCCTCCCTTCAAATAATTAGCTGGTAGCTCTATTTCTACCTTGTGGCTTTTTTCCACTGTAGCATATTCCCTCTGGGCAATGAACCATGTGGAGCATGCAAATGCTGACCACAGGTTAGACTTTCAGGAATGCTAGTTCAGGAGCATTTTTTGTTTTAGTTTCTCTCCAGGTGCCTGGGCATGTACCTCAAAAGAGGAGTCAGCTGTTGAAATGTTATTACAAATTTATTTATAAGTTTGGAGTAATTAATTCCAAGGCACATTTCCAGCATTTTATTTATAAGCTGTGTATTAAGGACTTTAAAGGTTTTAGTGGAGGAACACCAATGACAAAAGCAACATAGGCCAAGCTTATAGTCAATGAGATCACTGCATGATTGTCTCACAGAAAGCTCTTTTGAATGGGAGGGTTTGGGTTGGGATTTTCTGCTGTTGGGGCCAGAGGGAGTAACCTGCTCTGTATTTGCAGAATACAAAGTGCTGGCTTTCATTACCCATGGAAGTGTTAAAAAAGCATTTCTAGTGTCCTTCACTTTGGACAAAAGGAGAACATGATTTAATCTGAATGTGGTAAACTAATATGTCTGTGTAAGCTGGCTCAGCTGGCTCTAAAGCTTCACATCCACAAACATTTTTCAGGGACACTTGTATTGGCTTGATCTGGGAGGAACCCTGCAGAACAATGCCTGCAATGCCAGCCTGGTTAAAGGACTCTGCTCACATTTCCTCAGTATGACAATTTTAGTAGCTTCTTGGCATGTCCTTTCTAGCTTATGTTTGCTGCAATATTTACAGCAGAGTAACTTTAATGAGCAAGAGTAGTTATATTTCATTAAAATAATCTACAAAGCTTGTGGATTTGACTGGTCCAGTCATTTCAGAGGGTGGTGTGAGCTAGAAATTTAACAACTTCCAGGAATTACACCCGTTTTTGCTGCATGCACCTTTCTTCAGAAGAGGTTATTTATGGGTCAGGACATGCACGGTTGCCCTTTACAGCAGCCACTATGATTTCAAAATGGCATTTTGCTGATTTGTTTGTGGCAGAGGGAACAACTGTTGTAGCCAAGTGTTGAAATCAGGCCTGATCCAGAGAGGAAATGGAGCTTTCTGGTCTCACCATTAAGTCTGCTGCAACTTCACCCCTGAGGATAAATGCCAAGCTTGAATCGTTGTGTTGTGGATTTTGTACGTTTTCCTGAAACACATGTCCTTAACACAGCCTTGGGTCAGAGGCCTTTTCCAGTTCATCCAGTTGCAAATAAGCTCCTGCTTGCTCAGATGCTTCAAGGCACCTGGAGGTAGCAGTTGCTCCAGCACTCCCTTCTGTGCTCTTGGCAGGAGAAAGGAGCGTGCCGCAACTGAGCTGCTCACGTGGCTTGGACAGGCATTTGACCTTTTGCTGAAGATGTATGAACTTCTTTAGGAAGCAGCTATGAATATTCACTACACACTCCCTATAGGTAATTAAGCAGTAATACTAATGTTGTCCCGGAGCAATTGCCAAGCTGTCGTGTAGTCATTGGTCCTGTGGAAAAGTGACAGAGAATAAAATGAACAAAGTAGGGAAATACACTGAAAAATGAAGATACAAGGTTTTAGCACTGGCACTAGCAAGACTGGAAACAGCCTCCACTGTCCATAGCATTCAGTCATGGCAAAAGAGTTTCATGAAATTTCTTTGCATTCATTGCATGAGTTGTGGTGCTGGAAAAAAAAAAATACGTTTAGCAAAATTAAGGAACATTGGGGTGGGGTGAATTGGGGGCGGGGGGGGGGGGGGGGTGTCCCTCAGAGGCTGGGCTGGGATTTCTGGATGCTTTCTTCCAAATCAAGTTTTTTTCCCATTTTTTAAGGGAAGAAATTAAAATGACCAGATCTTGAGCAAACATACTGTTCTTGAATGAATACTTCTGATTGCTTTGCTGCCTTGAGGGCAATAGACACTCTTGACCATTCCTTTTAATGCTGAATTCAGGTAACATTGCCCTCCTTTTTCAAAATCCGCTCAGCCAGATTGTAAACTTGTCTTTTGTTGGAGGGAACAATGTGTGTCGGGAGGGAGATATAGTGAGAACTTTTCTGTTGTTATATTATATAACAAAATAATATAGCTATATATTATAAGACATATATAATATATATACCATATATATATAATAGTAGAAAACTATACTGAGAACTTTTCCATGTGTTTGCTTTTGCTTCGAAGTACATTCCAGGCGAAAAGGAGAGCATTTTCGTAAAGTGTTCAGGCTTCTAGTCCAGGCTGAAATGCATGTTCAGATTGTGTTATGTTAATCCTGTTTAAGGAAAAAGAAGAATCATCCACCATCTGATTAATATTGATTAAATGTCACAAGGATTATGAAAGAAACATACTGTACACTTACCAAACACTGAAATCAAGTTTAAAAATGTGGCAGATTTGTATTTTATTTCCTAAGTGTCCTTCACAGCCTTCCAACCTGGTCTGTTTGAAGCGTACATAATATTCTCCTTGATAAATTTCCACTGTGTATTCCTACTTCAGGTGCTCTCCTGAGTTTCTTTGCAACTTTGCACAAGAATGCCAAGAAGAGCTTCAAAGGAATTCAGTGATGACATTGCTATTGTTGAGCTGCAGAAAAAGTGTTGAAGGACCCCAAAACTAGTCAAGAAGGAAATATCTAGAGGTCAGCATAAGTTGTAGCAAGCTTTCTTCGTATGTCTTTTCTCAGTTTGGATGCAAGCCCTTCTGTTCTTTTCTGTTATTCCCTTTATATTTCTCAGACATTCAACCACTGAAGCTAGGCTGTTGAAGATCAACCTGTGTCTACAGACACATACACCACTAATGACCCATGTGCTCATCCTAGAGCTTGCGGCTTATCTTATTGTTTGCAAGTTTTCTAGCTTAAAACTAGGCACCATTTATTTCTTGGGACTATGAGTCAGATAACTGCTCCTCCTCCACCCAGCGGAGCTGGTGGTGCTGGAGTCACAAGGAGTTCCCCTCTGGCCTAACTCAACCACAGCCCAGTGCCTAAGGCTTGACTCACTCCCCACGTGCATACAGTGCCAAGACCAACATCTAAAAGATTCTGAATAAATTATATTACATTTTTATTATAAACACCTTTGTTGGTGCTGCACGTGATTTCATTACATAGATTGTCCTTAAAAGAACAACTCCCAAACACTTTGACAATGGAGGTAGGCAGACAGACAGACCTTTGCAATGAACTATTTTTATAGTATCCTAGAAAGAAACATGAATGAAGCTTTATGGCTTTTGTTCAGTGCACTGGCTTAACCTAGTTGTGCTATTATCATTGGGCCCTGAAATGGAGCTCTTATTGATTTCAGATTTGATGGGATTCAAGGGGAGCAACAGCCATTACTATATTCATCCATTTAAAAACATAAATTAAGGATGAACAAGCCTTTTAAAGCTAGGAATTAAAAGAAGAGGGCACAAATCATTTCTACCTCTATTGCATTAGATTTACTTCCTGGACATCTGTTTGAACAGACACCTTTCTGAGACTATCACATATTACCTTGATGAGACCTACAGAGGAGAGAACCTCATCAGATGGGTGTTTTCATGAACAAATTGCTGAATGTGTCCTGATCAATAATAGCAGGAATAGAGGTAGTTTACGGAGATCACCAGCCTGCTATACATTGCCTCTTGACTTCAGCTAGAAAAAAATCATAGCAAATCCTTCTCCTTCTCCCCTCATTTGCACAGTGCTACATTAGGACAGAGCGCTAAAGAGAAGATATGCTTAAGCCAACTTAATCAGCAAGTTCGTCACAGGGCTCTGAGACCCCAATTTCATTACAGAGCAGTGATATACAACACTAAAGGTGTACTGTAGGTCTGGAATTATTACTAAAAGAATACACAGAGTGGGAAAGAAATGTGTTGTCTAGAAAGAAAAGAAAAAGGAAAGTGGGGAATAGCTAACCAGGTGCATCTGCACCTGAGCGGAAACCTGATTTCTCTCCTTCACGTTCTGTTCACCCCCAAGTGCTGTTCAGCTGATTGCCACCTACCCTCGACAGCAGGAGCATGAATCATTAGTCTAAAAATACCTCTCATCGCACTGCATTTGAGCTCTTCTCTCCCTTCCAGCAGTAGAAGCCTAGAGTGAGTTTTGTGCAGAGGGAGCGATACGTGATCAGTATCGTGCCACAACGGCTGGAGCCAAGTTCTGGCCAGAGGAAGCCAGGATGGCCCTTGCATTTGCACCAGGGAAGGTGCCAGGACAGTGTCATGCAGCTCAGGAACTTTTGCAGCACACAGGGAAAAAAAGAGGCAGCGTGGAAAGCTGAACTGTTGATGCCCGCTTGCCTCTGTTTGGATTTGTTGCTGGTTAAGATGCATGTTCTAGCTAAGATTTGCTCCCTTCTTGGGACATTTGTAACTCCTCTCTCCCCTACGGAATTGCCGGCATCCAGCCAGTGTTGAGCTCACACCAGAGCCTTTGCCTTGGTGGGGTGTTAGTAATCTCCTGGTCTTTTCTCACAAAGCTCATGAGATTGATCAACCAACTCCACATTTGGATGAAGAGGGCTAATGCTTCAAAAGGCACTCTTCAACAGGAGACTGGCAGACCAACATGCACATACAGAACATGATGCTTCTTCTTTGTTTCAATGTGAAACAGGGATAAAAAAAAAATGCCTTGTTTTATTCTACGTCTTGTATTCATGTCATAGAGCAAGATGATTGCCAAAAGCCCAGCCCACTGGCTCACTTTGTTGCTTCCATGTTGGAAACAGTGAGGGCAGATTGCTGTGCCAGGCACATGCTCTGCAGCAAGAAAGGACAGTGTCTTCCTGTGCAAGAGCTGGAGCTGTTCAGAAGATGCAACAGACCAGCAGCAATGGAGGCTCTTATGGCAGGTGCAGAATGGGAAGGGGGAGGCGAGAGGAGAAGCTCAGAAGCTGGAGATGTCTCTCCAGCAACTCACTTGCAGTGGTCCAAACCACAACTGGGCTTGTCTCCTGGATGTTGCAGTAGGCTTCTAAGAAACCACTAGTGCCAGAGAAAATGCAAACTTTTATTTGGCAGACGTGTTCTTATGCAGTCTTTCTTCTGAGACTCAAATGAAAGAAGAGAAAGAAACGAAAAAAAAAAATCCCTAAACCCTGAAATTGAACTATAAATGTTCCCTTGCCATAGGACTCTTGATTTTTGTTCTTGCATAAAGTGAACACATACAGGGGTCTTTGACATTTGTGCTCTCACACCTTATGCATTAGAAGGGGAAAAAAACTCTCTCTTTGAGTGAATCTTCATGGTGATTCAAAACACTTTAGGTAGGTCCTGTCATACGCTTTATAAGTTCCTGACTGATTGTGTGGAATTAAGTTATTGGGGAGAGAACCAGCTAATGGAAACACATTGATGAAATAATTTTTGAGGGACATTAAATGGAACTTAAAATAAAGCTGAAATGGCTTTATGGATTTTTCAGTCAAACTGTTTATGAACATTTATCGGTGGTAAATTACACAGTGTCAGAAGAGGGAATCAGTAGGTATGGCTTTTAATAGAGGTTGCTCTGATATAATACTGTGAGAAAGAATAATTTATTGCCTAGGGATGTACAGTATCATATGTTTAAATACAAATTATATGATTGTTTTCTCCTAACTGTCTTTGGCTGTTTCAGGTAAGTTACCCTTAGCAGCAGCAGAGAGTCTCATAAGATGAAAAAAAATATTTTCAGTACTTTGCAATGAAATAGAAATTTTGTATTATGAATTTTTTATGGTAGATAGCAAATGTTTTAAAAACAGATAATTCAAGAAGCAGAAGCTGTGTTGTACAATAATAAATTTAATATACATTTACTTATACTCAGTAAAGAGAGGAGAGGAATATAGTAGCTTTGATTGAGAAGGGAGATTGTAGCAGCTAATTCTTGAACTGTTGGAGCTGTGCATTAATACTATTTGCCAAAACCCATCATTCCTCAGGTAAAGGACAGTGAAAATAAGACTAGGGGAATGCAAGACTAAAAGGCATTTTCTGGTCCTGCAAATCTTGTTCCCTGGTTTTGAGGCACCGTGTCTCATAGTCATGAATTTGTCAAATCTGTTAGATTGTCTGTCCCATCGAACTGAAAAGCTGCTCCCATTTTTACTCCTCTTTTGGCTAAAAAACACTTTTCTTCCCGAGTATATTTGGGACCAGTTTATTGGCTCTTGCTCTCATGCCAACACTGGCCTAGAGCCAGTAGTTCTTCTTCCTTCGTGTCATTTATCCTCCTAATGTATTTATACACAGCATTCGTATCCTTCCTTAGCCATCATGCTGCTAAGCTAAAAAGCCAAGACTTTCCAGTCTTCTTTTTTAGGATAGACTTTTTCTGTTCATGCAGTCATGACAGTATTTCCTCTCTGTATGCTTTCCTCACTGGGGATGAGCTGGGGGCTACATAATAGTTCAAGGATTCACTGATGATTCTTAAAATAATGTGGTTTTTCTCATGTTCCTGTTAGACTTGCCTCTTGCCTTTCAGTTTAATGTCACGTTTGCCTTCCCTTTGGCCCTGTACTGCTGCCATGAATCATGAGTAGCACTCATGCTTTATCCAGGGACGTTTCCATCCTGGAAGCGTCCAACACAGAGAAGAAATTTTTACTGCTTTCTAAGCACATGACCTTGGACTTCATATTTTTAAATTTCACCCTCTCTTTCTTCTTCCACTCCCTGAGGTCAAATATTTGTTTCTCCATGATATCCCTGTTCTCCTCTGCAGAGCCAGAACAGCTCAATTCGGTGTCAACAGCACATTTCCCTCAAACTTTCCTTCTTTTTTGCCAAAGCCTTTAGTAAAACCACTAAATGAGGTCACTTCCTCCAGCCTAATGCCTTCACTGTCAACGCCGTCCAACGCTGATGCTATCACAGCCTGGCTAGGGACTTCCATAGTGGCCAAGAGCCAGACTCTGACACAAATGTCCAGTGTAGTTGAATCTGTCCAAGGAGGTTGTTTCCTTTGGGAGGCACTGCAGGAGCTGCGGATCCCCAAGGCAGAGACTAAGACCCTTCAGCATAGAAGAGAGAGGGCTGGTGGGAGTGGGCACGTTTGAGGTCTATAAAATTTATAGTAGCACAAGAAGAAGAGGATGGTTATTTACTGGTTTTCACAGTCCAAGACAAAACAAGCATCCAGTGAAATCATCAGGCAGCAGGTTGAAACTAAAGGAAGAATTTCTCCAGAGTATTTAATTCATCTGTGAGCCCCCTTCTACAGAAAAGGGGACACTTAAAATGATAATTAGGTGAGGTGAGGAAAGCTTATCAGTGTCTCTCCAGTGGCTGGATGACACAGCTAGCTAAAGGAATCCCTCAGCTGCTGACAGCCAGAGACAAGGGAGGGATGTCTCAGTCTGGTCCCTAGGCATCCCCTCGTGGCTAATGTCCTACTCAGTGACAGGGACAGGTGGCCCTTTGTGAGATTTTGTGTTCTTAAAACAGAATAATAAGAAATTATATTGTCAAGGCAGGAAGCCTTGTCAAGGCAGGTAGTGTTCATTCCTAATTCGTATCAAAGGAGAGAAACAGAAGGATTTGGAAATCTCATTGCTGTTCCCAGTGCATAAGGGACTGTTCCATGGATCTGGGAATACAGACAACAGGAAAAGAGGGTTTAAGAACCCTGTGAAGGGAAAGGAAAACAAGGTGATGGAGGAAAGGAATAGCAGACTTTTTTATTTTCAGCCTTCCTGAAAGTACTGCACTAGAGTCTTCGCTGGCTTTGTTTCCAAAGCTGCCTCTTGCATTTAAATTAAATAATGAAAGCCTGGAAAACCGCAAGTCATTAGAAATATGCTAAAGTTTCTCCTTATTCTGCAGGCATTTTTGGTTACATGCAGATCGTTATTCTGGGCTTTGCATAACTTAAGTGGCTGACTTAAACTGTGTAAAAATGAATTAAAATTACCCACATAAAGTGACCATTTAAGCAATACAGGTGGAAAGGGTACAAGAATATCAATGTGCATCTCTCCAGCTGCACTTCCTCATCTTCCTCCCCTCGAAAATCATTGTTTTATTATGCAGATATGTGCAGGCTGGGTCTTTTGCTAAGTTTCATTGGAAAGCTAATAGCCAAGGCAATTGTGTGGATAAGCAAAGACTTAAATCATTTGGAAACTGTTGAGAGAGGACAGGTCTGATAATAACAACCTTCATGGCTGGCAAGTTACAGCTGCTTTTGACAACTTGTAACAATGAAGGCTTATAGTAAAGTTAAGAGCTAAATATCTGTATTGTGCCATAGGATCAATTTCAATTCCCAAGTATAAAGCTTCAAACTTTAGACTGCCTTTATCATCTTTGAGATTACTTTGTTTTTCTCTAGGTTAAAAAGGAGTTGAGTTTTCTTTATAAATGTTAGAATGCTTATTTTCATTCTGATTTCATTTTCTTTAACATAGTGGGACAGCTTAGTTAATTTATTTCAGTGCAAAGAAAGTGTACTTATTGAAGCCACGGGTGTTTCTCAGTTACAGCAGAAGTTACAGAAGGATGTTGTATTAACATGTTTTGCATCATCTCAAAACATTTTTTATTCTATAGTGGTGACTTCCAGACTGCACATAGGTAACAGTTATGATAGCATGTGTTAAGAAAGACCTCAAACAGTATATGAAAAAGGTCTCATCAGGATCAGTAGCTTGCACCAAGAGCTTTATCAAAGAAAATGTTAAGGAAATAAAAAAATGCCACTGGTGCTGTTTGCATGCTGACACTGAAATTGCTGTGATGAATACACATAATGAATGACTGATTTTTCACAATCTCTCTGAACACAAGACCACAGGTCTAGATTTAGGAATATAGGTTATACTTGCTCACCGGGTAGGTAGCTGTGTGTTAGAGAACATGAACATAAATTTCTAATGCACTGCTGTGTGTAAGGCAGTTAATACCATTCTTAGCTGTGTTTTAACTGGAAGTTTCAACGGGAGGAAGTGACGTTCTGCAGCACAGAGCATCAGTGACAGCACTTGGGGACTCCTGTGCCCCAACAGAGTATTTTAAAAGTGGAATCAGTTCAGAAAAGAACAATGACAAGTCCAGAAAGGATTCAGAAAGCTGTAACTTTTCAGAGAATAAAAGAGAAGGTTGGGGTGGTTGGGTCACTGTTGGTAACTACCTACAGAAGGTGGAGGGTCTGCTCATGCAGGGCCGATTGGCTGGCACGCGACGACACGAGAAGATTTAGTGGCTGAAAGCTGAAGTGAGACCAATTCAGATTAGATTCGTGTATTTAAATTAGAACAATCAGCAGAAAGGCTTACCAGATGATGGCATGGGCTGCCTTTGTCTTAATGAAACTGGGAGAGCACATCTTTCTAGAGAGACACGGCATGGCTCGGTCACAACTATGTACCTGATGCAGGGATGGCTGGGTGAAATGGCCCAACCTGGGCTTTGCAGGTGGTCACATAAGAGGATTGCAGTGGCCTGAAACTTAGGAAAGCTGTTCATATTGCCTAGCAGTTTACAGCTCATGATCTAAAAACACTCAGCAAAAGGGGAGAGTGCTGCCTTCCCCACTGTCTCTGAGAAGGGGGAAATGAGCAGAAGTTAAACAATTTCTGGGTCACACATCAAACCAGTGGCTGGGCTGGGACTAGAGCAGAGCCTGCTGCCTGCTTATACTGCATTTCCTCAGTGGGCACCTCTCTCCTTTTCCCCAGGCAGGAGCACAGCCTGACCTGAGAGACTTTTGCAGTGATCAACCCAAAATTTGGTTTTCTCCTTTGAGTATCTCTCAGAGCCCAACAAAAGAAATAACTTTTTGACATGCATCCAGGTTCATTAGTGAGGGATGTAGCTGGATTAGATGCCTGGTTACCATGGGGGTATCTTTTCCAAGCTCCCTGCATCAGTTGGGTCGGCAAACACCCCAGAGTCAGGGCACAAGCAGCTGCTTTTACAGCCAGAAGTGCAATTTACGGGCAAATCCCAGTTGTAATCAAGGCAACCAATTCAGATGATCAAGGTCTGGCATTTCCTGGGGACAGAAGGGATGTGTGCAAGAAAGAAATGGGGCCAGGTGATGGGTTAAATTGCACCTAGATATGATTTGACAATCACTCCCCTGATAACAGCTTATAACGTTTACAATTTGTCCTCTGTTTTGTTTTGTGATTTCAGGAGCAGAAGGCACAGTGTTCCCTAAATCTATAGAAACTCCCAATGTCAGGGCAGATCCCTTCAAGGAACTAAGGTAAACTTTGGAATATGGTTTAATGGTAACTCAGTGGCAACTTGCTGGAGTTGTGCGTACTGATGGGCATCATTTCTGATTTTGCATAAGAGCTTTGGGGTTCGCTTTGGAAGGCATCACCAAGGGGATGCCGTGGAAGAGAAGGGACCTGCCGTGTTTACATGTAATATGACTGAGCTAAAGGCAATCATGGGTCATGAGAGCATAGTTTCTCCTCTGTAGCATGCTCTGATTACCCGGGGCTCAGGCTTTGAAAAGAAATAAAGAAATCTTTTCCTGGTTGTGCAGGGAGGTGCTGGAGTCCTTGCTGGATTGCAGGGAGTAGCAGCAGGCAAAAAGTTAAAGCTCTCCAGCATTATCTGTCTTGCAGAAATGCAAACCCTCCCTGACCTACACAGGGTCTAGCTGTGCATGCATGTAACTGCTGACACTCGCAGAGATGCTGCTTGCTGACAGCAATGTATTGGGAGGGAATAAACAACACAGCTCCTCAGAACCAGCTCTGCCCTCAAGCTAATGCTGGACATTATATTTATTTTATATTAAAAAAAAAAAGTGTGGCATTACGGGTTAGTTTGGATGACTGATCTCTGAAAAGAGACTAATTATATGGCCTAATAAATTATTTACTGAATCTCCTGATATCTTCTGACCAAGAGGGCTGTCAGGGTTTGCCGTCAATGCTCTAATTATCCTTCCTTAGAAAAAGAGAGAGAGGGGAAAGGTGAAAAAATCTCCAGGACATTTTGTCCTTAGGACTTGGGTTGCGAACTCTCCTTTCCTGTAAACCACTGGGGATGAAGCAATCTTCAGAGAGCTGAAGTTGTGCAGGAGTGTTGCAGATTTCCTGCAGATGCACTGAGATGGGAGACGATCTCTCATTAACTCTCTGTTCTGATACGTGGGATAGCTGTGGGCCAGCTAGATCACCGTGGAAGATGAAGAATAACCTGGCTGCCTTCCCTTGGGTGTACTGGTATCTTTCACTTTCTCCCTGGAAACACTCTAATTGTTCCCATTTTGCACTCTGGGAATCATATGTCAGACAAGAAGTGCAGTGGTGGCATGATTCAGTTTGCTATGAAAGTTTGTTCTCTTTCTCCATGCAGTGACTTTAACCCTGCCTTGTGGTTTTCCTAATCTTGGTATACTTCCTTTAAAAAAAGAGGAAACAGGGTCTTTGCTCACTGTGACATGAAACTGCCAGGGCAGCTCCAGGGTCTGCTGTGGAGGAAGGGAGCCCCAGGAGGGCAGGGTGCCGTGGTGCAGAGCACACATACCCTCCATTTCTCTGGGCAGAGCAAGTAAATGAAGCAGTCAGTGGGTGGGTGGATTTGTAGGTGAGGTTCAGGTGGCAAAGGTTTTCTCGCACAGCCCATGTTTGCTGACATTTTCGGGCAGGGGGCCGGGAAGCAAGATCATGGTTAAAATACCTAATAGCATCTAAGTAACTTGCAAAACCAGGTCCCATTTTCAGTGCAAAAGAGATGCAATATTTAGGTCCAAGTTTGTGGTTACTTAGGACTTTTCTAAACGTGGGAGGGAAATTTAATCCAAATAAGTGCAGGGTGTCATATTAGAAGGAAGAAATGTGAATTAAAATGGCCTTAATCTGATTGAGTATGCTTCTGTTCCAAAGAGAATTAAGCTAAATGAAACTGAAATTAATTAATGGTAGTGTCCATGTGAGGGATTGAGTCAATATATTTGATCTGCTTTAAATTCAAGTTGTTATTTCACTTGTTTTATATAGACAGCTGTTAGACAACTGACTTCCTTTGAAATTAGTGGACTCGGTGAAAAAAATCCTGTACAAATCTGGTGGGTTTTTTTCTTTTTGGTTTTCTTTTTCTTTTTTAAGGGAAAACCATGGAATAAGATTTACTTTGAAAAGAAGTCCCACAGGGTCCTAAAATGTTTTGTGTGCTTCTGAAAATTTCATCTTAGCAAAAATCAATGTTTTTTCCACCACCCTGAGCAGAAAAGAGTCAATGGTAGCACTGTGTAGAGAAAGCAAGGTTTCCCAAGAGCAAATGCTCTATTCTTCCCCAAACCAAGAACCATCCATCTCTCTCTCTCTACATGTTGGAGCACTGGCTGCTTCTTAGGTAAAATGGTGCCTTTTGGGTGCAGTACAGAGTTAATAGAGAAAATAATCTTACTCTGGGGGAACATTTTTTGGTACCTTTCTATTTTGATAGCAGAGTGCATGCATAAGGTGTCCTTTTGGCCTATTTAAAAAGATGCTGCAGTGGAATGGGAGTGAATGAGGTGGCAGCCTATGGGTCCTGAGCTGTCATAGATTGCTAGGAAAGCAGCATTGTAAACATGCACTCAGTAGCTGGCTTGACTCTAAAAGGCCTTTTCTGTAATAAATAGCGCAAACTTTCTTTCCTCCTTAAGCTGAAGTTCTCGGGGTAGGGAAGTGCACATTCAGCTATTGCAGGCTGTCACCAGGTGCCACCAACCTCCATCACTCATCCTAGACAAAATGGTTATGATTAGTTACATGATTTATCCATTTGCTCTTTTCAGTACCATACTGACTCCCACTTTTTCATTAGGAGACTTCAAAATAAGGTGACAGCGACTGTCACTATCAGAAAGAGAGGAGACCAACTGCTCCTGTCACCACTGGGAGTCAGACCATCTGCATGTCTTCTTTCCCTTCCTCTTCTCCTTAACAGACAGACTGATTTCCCCTGCAAGATAGGCAGTACGCCATTGTGCCAGTCATCTCTGTTTCTTTCCTTCTTTTCCTCCCATCTCCCAAAGGCCTTCAGTCATGCCCCTGTGTCACAAACACCGACATTCTCCAAGTGACAGCACACATGTTCTCAACAGACTTTCTGTCCCCCTTTAACTGATGAATGGTCTTCAGTTCATATAGCATAACTCATTTATTAGTAACCAGCTGCTTTACTAGGTGGTCACTGTCCTGGAGAACAGACAAGGTATGGTCCTATTCTCTGAGTGCCCTTTTTAAGACACTTTTGTCTGCAATGGTTTAGATGGAGAAAATGCCAGTGGCAATATGTGCGGAGATTCTTCATCACATGCTAAGCCCGTTAGAGAGCCACAAGGCTGCAGAGATTGGTTTGGTGCTTGTTTGAGACAGATCTGGGCTTTGCTGCTGAGTCTTCTCAGGAGGTGCTCTCCCATGTTGCAGAGAAATTCATGTGTGCTAAAACAACAATCCAGTTCAGCCCAATATCAGTTGTGATAGACATGCCAGAGCTCACAAATATCTTGTTTCATGCAGGGTGTTATTAATGGTTCATGTTTTCTCTTTGGGATCTAGAATATTCTTTAATAATGACCTAAGACTAGAAATGGTTGAAAAACTATTTTACACACTTCTGTGAACATTTCCATGTTTTTACTTATTTAAAGTAATTTTAGACTCTTGAAAGTTTTGGTGGTTGTTCGTTGGGTTCTAAACTGGTCAAAAAGAGTAAAAAGGAAAGCAAACAAATTCAAATTATTTTCAAATTCTTGGAATGTATGACATTGCCATTCAGTATCATCCTAAAATAGTTTAGTGGGAGGGCTTGGGAGATTTGTTAGGACGTTGAATTATTTGTACTCATCTGCATTGACTCCTTTTAATGCAGGTCTTTGACATACAGTAATGTGATTGCTTCTGTATAAAGGTTGAATTAAAGATGACCTTTTCTCAATGGATTATTTTAGTAGTACCCAGGTAACTTGGCAAGAGCCTGTCTTGAGAGCCTCTCCTTGACGTTGGCAGGAATCACTTGCCTTCCTCTATTTATCTTCTTCCAAAAGGCAAATATACGCCAAGGAAGCTAAGAAGATCAGCACTTTCATTGGCACTGGCACATCCTCCAAGGCAAAGGATAAGGGCTAGACTAGCCAATGAGTAAGGAAGAAGGAAAATAACTTAGGGGGAGGGGATTAAACAGTGGGTGATCCAGTATAAGAAAAATTATCAGGAGGATGTGGTTAAACTGCTAAGTCCTGAAAGCTGGGAAGGCGTATGCTGAATGGATGCTGTGTGTTAGTATCCATCCTGGGCTCCTGGTGGGAGCAGGCACCTGGGCTCAGAACTAGTGTAGATGCCTCCCTGATGGCCAGGTCATACTGGGCAGAGGCACCTGGAGTGAGGAAACCTGGTTTAGGGCATTTCTGTTCCCAGAGTTAAATAAAAAGAAATCAGACAGCATGAAATTCACTCCACGAGGGACAAGCACACACCTAGTATTCATCCACAATTACTGTAGGTTAAGAATGCAGTAAACTGCTCATCCAAGGCCAGGAAACCAAGGGATGACTGTTTTTCCTGTAATGCACAAATATAGTTAAGGGAGAATTAATCCCTTGGGCTTGAAGGGGTAATTTTTGACCAAAGCTAATTATGAAGCACTGAAAGTACCAAATGGCAGATGAAATGTACTTGCAGCTTGATTTTATTAGTGCAATTCTACCTTACCATGTACAGTACTGAACTATCCAAATAGTCCAAGTGAGACCTATTGTAACAAAAAACAATTTAAATACAGTGCTCAGCTAATGTAACAATACTCGTTTTGCAAAACAATAATTCTTATCGAATTAAGGTTTCTCTCAGCTGTGTTTCACAGGCAGCAGAGACATTTCCAATAAGTGTGAATACAAATAATGTTTCTGTCTAAAACCCATTACATTAATAAAGATTAAGAGAACAAAAATTAGAGGAAATGCAAAAAATGAATGGTATGAAAGAGGAAGTAATTGGTGGGAAATGGAAGTCATTTATAAAGTCTAGTGTGTGATACTGAAACACTGTTTAGTCTACAGCAAACACTTGGGGTTTCCTGGGAGGTTTCAGCAAGGGAAAAATGGTCCATGTAGCCTTGTATCTAGCTGGTATTATTTTCCAATTGATTTACCAGAAAGGATGTAATTCTTTTCTCTGTTATACCAGTGCAATCCAAATAATTTGGTGGTCCTACCAGCTTAAAAGACAATAGACTTTTTCCTTGGGATGAGCTTTACTTTCCATTGTAACAAATATAACTATTTTCATATGACACAGGTGGGTTGTATTTATATGACTATCTCCACTAAAGTCAACACATACCTATTAGCATACAACTAAAATGAGAGAACAGTTTCCTGGTTTCTAAACTTCAAGCTAATTTAAGTGGCCTCTGATGAGTTTCTTTTGAATGGCAGAGGTCCTCATCACTCTCAATTTTCTAATCTAGGAGACCACATCTGATCTAACAGTTTTCCCATGATAGCTAAGGCTTCCTGAAATGCTTGCTGTTGGATGAGACTTTCTCAGAGCAGAATTCACACTGATTTCACAGCCATGGCCACTTTGCTTTAGCCTTTCCTTCTGTTGACATCCCTTCAAAGCTGCTGCCTGTTCATCTATTATAGAAGACAAGCCACAGCCCTCCCAAATCAAAGGTAGTCTTTCCATAGGCTTCTTGTGAGCAGTATATTAAGCTCTCTTTATAGTATTGGATATAAGGCTTAGAGTTAGGGAGGCAGTTGACTGATGGGTCTTTCCATCTGTTAAAGTATTTCTATTGCAAAGAAGAGGAGATGGGGGTTGCTGTTCCCTTTCCTTACCCAGCAAATCTAATCTTAATGGCCTTCACCTCTTTCACACCCAGCACCAGAAAGAGGGGATTTAGCTCTTCGTGTCCTTTCCTTCCCTGTTTTCAGCAGGTGAAGCCTAGATAGGGATCAGATGCTCAGGAGGCACACGCCTGGGAGATAGCAGAGGTGTTGACAGAGCTTTGCTGACTTATCCCGGCTGGATAAATCATGGCCCTGCCCTGTTCACAGTGCTGCTAATAGGATCTCTCCATAGACAGGCAGATCCTCTTCAAAGAGGGCTAATGGACGGTGAAAGCAGGCTTGGCAGGAAGGGGAGCTTGGCAGGAAGGTGTTTCAAACACAGTATATTGCTGAAGTAAAAAATGAGATAAGCTCAAGCTAGGAAAAAAACTAAAAGCATTTGGAATTTGTAGTTGAGCAGCCTGCAGCGGGGTGTGTGGCTCTTCCCAGATGCGCTCATGTCCCCTGTGCTGCAGGAATGGGTGGGTGTGAGAGCATGCATATTCCACCAGAGCTACGTGACACTTCAAGTGAAAACAGGGGAGTGGGAACAGGGAGGTAAGGAGGCAGATTTCTAAATGAAATTACTCCCAAATGGCATAGCCTACGGGATAGAGAGCAGTGGAAATACCCCTCTCATTTGGTGGTTGGTGGGACGATACACAAGGCTCCTCTTCTTCTGCATATAATTAAGCAGCGTAATTGCAACAGGAGCAATGGCTCCAGACAGAGACCAGTTTAACTTTTCCTGGGTCCTGAATAAAATACAACAGCCTGGTTCATTATTCTCTCTCTGCATTTATTCTGTAGGGATTTCCTAATGCAAACAAATCATCAATCCTGACTGTTATCTCAGATTGAATATCTTTCTTGTATACAAGATCTGTATCCTTCCTAGGTGTGTCGTGCCTGGGATTGTCATTAGTTTTCAACAGCAGAATGTCGCTTGCTCCATAATCAGAGCATTCATCTAACCTTTGAGTGCCGTTCACAAAGGTGTATGAGCCAGATGTCCTCTGGGACTTGAAAGAAACCCTATCAGTGTGACCAATCTGTACAGTCAGACATGCACATATATCCATTTGAATTAAAAAAATGTGAGCTTTTTTTGCTTTTTTTAACTCTGTGCAGCACACCGCTCACCTTGAGTAGAAAATAGATGCTAATAAATGCGAGGTCTTAAAAATATGAATTATAGCCATTTCACACTCCATGGCAGACTCACACTCGTGAAATGGCTTAATACTTAATTACAATGCTTGTCCTTCTCTCAAGTGCAGATGACATTCCTCAGATAGATTTTGCAATGACATCTGTGGAAATAAGTTGCGAAACCAATTAGTTATTCATATAATACAGAATATTGACTAGGCACTGATTAAAAGGATGTGGTGACACATCTAACATGATGTATCTGTCTCGTAGGTTAGTCTGCTCCCTGAAGTGGTATTTTTTGGAAGGTCTTACAGAAAATGATGAAAATACCCTTTAGCCTCTAGAATGCAGATGTTTATAGAAAATGTTGCCTTTCGTTTACATTTTGATAATGATTAAGGAGGGCTACCACATTCCAGAGTGGCATACCTTACTGCTTGTGTCCAGGGAGGAATACCTGGTCTGCAGGCTCTAAGGAGCATTTTTGGGGTGTCGACTGTAACAGGATCTGCAGGTTATTGACTAACTGCAGCTGTAAGTATCCTAAAAGCAATCATTAGAGAATCACACAGAGAGAAGGGCAGGCAAACCAGCATTTGTTTCACTGCAAGTCAGGCAACGTGTTCACCTTGCAGCAGAGTCTGGCTAGTGCTGCTGTTATGTAGGGTAGCTGGGAGATGCTGCACCGTGAATCAGTTGGTGTGCTGGTCTGGGATGCGGCATTTGTAATGCTCTCTGAGAGGCTCAGTAACTATTGTTTTATCATAACATTTGTACTTGAGATAGAGCTATTTGTACCAAGGATATTGAACGTGAAATAGAGAAGTAAATAGAAAGGTGGCAAGGAAAGCACCTTACCCACCTATCACTGTGATCCCAATCCTTTGCAAATACTGTGATATTTAGGATGTAATCGTGTTCAAAATGACTGAATAGCTCGGAAGAGAAGGAAATTTTCCTTTGAACACTGTTTTTATCTTAAAGAAATGAGAGAAATGTAATCCACTGAGCACGACGTTTGCTTTTGGGTAGAAAAATACATGGTTTTCTTTAATATTTCTCTCTATCCCTTTATACTTCTCTCCAGCTGTGTATCTGGCATGTCTAAAACTCAAAGTGAAGAGCAAAGGAGGCAAAATAAAAATCTTTGCCCTACTGAGCACTCAGTACCCACTTTTAAGGAAGGACTGTCTCCCCACTGAGACTTTGCACACGAGCCTGGGAGCCCTCTGGCAAACAGAGCTCCCCATGCCTGCAGCTGTGCAGAGCGCAGCATGGGAACCGCAGCTGGGGTTTCACCTGCTGAAGAGCAGCAGTTAACAAACCAGCTTCCTTAAAAAATGAGCATTTAACATGGACTTCTCATTAACCTGGTGCAAAATAGGGAAGGACAGTTGAGTTGCTTTCCTCCCCAACTGAGGAACTCCTCAGGGTTTTGTTTCCTGCTGCTGTCTGCTGATGCCAGAGGGTTTGGCTATATCAAGGCAACATTTATTATTTAGTGTGAGTGAGGTACTTTGAGCTATACAAATCCACTGTGATTAAAAAGGACACTTTTACAAATACGCTAATTGTACTTCAGACTGTAGTCAGGAATCAATAGCTGTTGCATAACCCTATTAAAGAGACGAGAAAAATGTTTCCATAACTGTAATGGTATCCTTTCTTTTGAAAGCAGTATTTTGTACACACTCATTAAGTAAAATCATATTCACTGTGCCTACAGAATCTTTATTCTGAATTTATGTTTCATGTGGAATACAGTTGTTTTCTCTAGGCCAAACAGGAGTAGCTATGTCATTTCCTCATGACTTGATTTTATCTTTTTAATGTGCGGTTGCTGCTGCTGTTCTACTCATGTATTTTGCAGTATGGATTTATCCCGTGGGTTATTGTGGCACCTCTGGCTGTTTTGAATAGCAATAAATTCCAACCAAATAGCGTTGCTGAGTTGATACACAGGGAGTGTCACTCCCTGCTCCCGAATGGTGTTTGGACTCAGCGCTGCCTCTCGGCATGGAGGCAGCACGTGGCTAATGAGAACCCCTTTCTAAAAACAACTCGGCAGTCAAACATGTGTCCCTCTTTGGGGACTCCTGCACAACCCATAGTTGCTTCCCTGGTCTCCACATCATCTAGAAGGATAATAATATATTATTAATGTGTGAGCATTAGCTGTGTGCTGCCATGCGCTTTCTGGGCCCAGCAGTGAGTTGGCTCAGCACTGTGGGGCTGGAGATGGTCAATGGCCCATCTTTCACCTTTTGCACACTCATGTCCCATGAAGGGAGGAAATGGAAATGCGGAAGCTACTTGTGCCAGCAGCATGGTTCCTCTTTCTCTTCTCTATCTTAGCAAAGTTGAGAGCCTGTAGACTTCGCTACCTCATTTTTAGATTCTGCTGACCCTTCTGAAGCTATCAGTCCCCCTGCTCTGATTCCCAGCTGAGTTGGCATTGGAGTGAATCACTGAAAGAAGCAGCGGTTTTTTGTGGCCAAACATGTGAAAGCACCGTATTAAAGGTGGAGCATTGCTGGTTTGAAAGGCAAAGCGGCAGCCACCGTTTCATCCATCAGCAGAGGTGGCTGCTATAAATACATACCTCAGTACATATACACACCTTTGCTGGCAAGTAAAATAACACCGCGTTTCAGTTCAACTGCACAAGGACATTGTGTCCTTGGATAGAAGAAGCCAAACTTATAAGTGTGTGTTTCACAGTGTCATGTAGCTTTGGGGCCATGCAGGAGATGAGGAAGCAGAAATGTGATTTCAACCCAGTAATAGCCAGAAAGCAGATAAGTGGCTCTGAGAAAGCCTGAAAAAACATTCAGAAATACAGCTTGGTTCTCTAGAAAGGATGAGCAAATCTCCCAGGGGTGGGCAGTAGCTGCAGAAAGAGAGGAGCTTTCCCCCAGACTAGGGTAACACAAATGGGTGTCAGGCTTTTGGAACCCTCCTGGCAGCTGTTTCGCAGCTGAAACTCAGCCGCAATTCTCTGTTTCTCATGTTGAGTTGACCTCAGTTCATGAGTTATCTCTTGCTTTTCACAATACGGAAAGAAAAACACATTCTCTGCCTCTTTGCCTGGTTTCATGTCATTAAGGATGGTTGTGGGAAGGCTGGCTGAGGACATGTTATAAAGTGGCATCAGGGAATCAAGCAAGAAAGTAAACCAAAAAAACCCCAAACTTTTGTAAAACAAGGTTGTAAAGCAGAGGGGAAATGGCCTCCTGGTGAGTTTGAGAATGGCTGAGAGGACTCGATAATGAGGGGATGTGCTGCTGTAAGGAGATGTTCCCTGCTAGTGAACTCAGTGAAAATCTGCTTATATTTGATATAATAAGGGCAAAAAGCAAGACACAAAGGGTTTATGCTGCTAGTGCTGAACTGTGTGTGGCAGTGATAAAAATATATCATGTCCTGTCCACTTCCTTAAGTATTAATATTTTAAAAGACAGAGAAAGAAGTAAAGTGTCAATTACATTTTTTTATTAGGGATTTGGTGTCTTAACTTTAATGAAGGAGCAATAAATATAAATGGATATTAATGGAATGTTATTAGAGCTGTTCATTTTGATAGAAAATATGCAGTATCTTCTCATGCAATGCCAGAGGTTAAAGATTATTATTGCTTCCTAAGGTTTCCAAAATTAAATTCTCTCTCTTATGACCCACAAGGTATGATTGAAAATGTGTGCATGTGAAATGGTTTGTAATAAATTCATATTGCAATAAAAGTCTGTTTAGAAAAACAGGATATCTTACAAGAATCAGCTGAGGACCTCTGCCTAAAGATGGAAATTTTTTTATAAACCTGAAGAATTTCATTTTGGAAACACAAGTGCTGCCAGAAGGGTGACCTGGAAAGCACAGGGAAACTTGTGAAAAGGTCCTGAGCTTTCAGCCAACAGCTGAAACCCAGAGTTCCCTGGGTTAAAAACTACTTGACTTTAACAGGCTTTTATCTGGTTTATACAGTTCTGATTAATTACAAATTACATTTTTGACAGAATCTTTTAGGGTACAAAAATAAGGTCCTTCGTAATTGCTGTTCATTTCTTCTAAAGCCTCCAAACCTCTCATTACCAGATAATCAATTGTTGTTCCTCTGGGACAGAAGGAACTGTGCTGGGAGCAGAGTGGAAAAAGCCAGTCCCAACTGTATGGAGATTTGAGCAATGCATTTCTGCTCCTTGCCAAATCCAAACCTTTAGGTGTGTATCATACTCCATGGCTTAATTCACTAATATTTTCTGAAGTACAAAAACTTTGGTAATGCAGTTTTGGTGTTAGTTTTAATAGGCTAAATCCTGTAGGCAGTGCTTTGCCTTCATTCAAAAAAAAGTTCCTATGAAGTCATGAGGTAACGGTGGCCTTACACAATACATTATGTCCCTTGAATTCTGTATAATTCACTTCAGGTTAATGAGGTTGTCTTGTAAATACACTGTATGCATTTCTGCATGAGCTGCACATCTGGAAACCACCTGGGTCCTGAATTCAGCCCTGGTGTCTGATAGCTGCCTTAGTGAGGGCCTTGGCCTATCTATGTCCTGCACAATTCCATAAATGCTCAGTTTTTGCTATATGAGATCAAACTGATTGTATCAAGAAGAGAGTAATTTGTCACTTAGGCTCAGTTCCTCATACCCATCACCAGTTCATACCTAATTTTTTGCAAAAAAAAAAGGTCTTGCTGAAAACACCAAGGGCAATACAACTAAGGAGAGTGGAAAATGGAACACTAAATCTCTTCTAGTCCTTTCCTGCTCTTTCCTGCTTAGCATGTGACAAATTTCCTAAAACACCCAATAAACGTTGTTTTTATAGGTTCTCAGTTGAGCAGTGGGGTATCATTTAACCTCTCCATCCATTGGCATTGTTCTGAACAGTGAGAAGGGACCAAGCAATGACTTTGGTAGAACATTTTGCAGAGCTCTGAGGTGCATGGTATTCAAGCAGCATTACACCAAGAGTCTAAATCTATGAGTCTAGAGGTTAGTTACAGATAGAAAGAATAAATCAAGCAATAAAGAATGCCTATAAAAAAGGATGCTGCCTCTTAAATGAAGACACTTTAGAGTTCATCATAAACCTCTGACATATATTCAGTCACTCTGCCTGCTGTCACAGTCTGAAATATATTTCAAGGTGCCTGCATATTTTATATTGTAACCTCTAATAAATACATGCACATTTTCAATGATGTTGCATCATACATTGTGAACTGATGTGACTTGAAAGGGGAAGCAGTGTCAATGCAATGGGAGTTCTGCTGGCAAAGGTACTCAGATACACATTAAAAGTGTTTCTCTGACTCACACAGTATGTCAAAATGTCTGTGCGATACCAAAGCGAGGGCTGGTTTCATTATCATCTCTTTGAGGAAGCTTTCTTCTACCTGGATGCCAGTTCTCTGTTTCTGAGGGAAGCAAAGTGCATACTATTTCCTTAATATCTGTCTTTCCTAGCCCAGGCTATGGTAGGTTACAGCACTGGATAACCTGCCAGTGTGACCGAACTATTCCACAACAAATAAAGGGATTTTTTTTTAGATTTGAATTTCCAGGAAAAAAAAAAAAATCAACAAAAAAAACATCTTTGGCTGTGCTTTTACTTATTAGCTTTCAAGAGCTAGGCTGAAATTTTGACAGAACCACCAAATACTTGCATATAATGGTTCTCTTGCTCCCAAGTGGAGATTATGGCTCTTTTGAAAGAATGATTACAAGAGTTTTGTAGGACCAATCCTTAAAATTGACCATCCCTTAGTTTGTAGTAGCTGTCAGGAATTAACAGTGTGGCACTGATTTATAGAGCTATCCAGGCCACTTCTGCAGAGCTTCCTTCTCTTCAGAGATGAGTATTCTGGGAAGCTGCTCATATATGTGTTATCCATCAGGATCTGTCAGCATCTCTCCATATGGTTTGCTGCAGTCAGAAAAATGCAAAATTCTTCTTAAACGTGTCATTTTCTGCAGTTCAAGAAGTGCACTTTCTGAAAGAGAGATTAACAATGAAGCAGAGCAGGCAATAATTTTTATTAGTCAATATTTCCAAAAGTAACTTAAGACATTTGAGCACCTAATTTGAGAGATTCGTTTTTTATAATGAATTTTTCAGAGTATGATGGTCTATACTGTATAAATATCGGGGGTCACAAGCTGGTCATTTTAAAAAAGAATGTTAGACAATTCTGGCATTTTCTACTTGATTTAAAAAAAAAAGAAAAAAAAAAGAAAAAAGAGGAACCAAACTTAGAAAAAAAATAGCTGACACTTTAAGTTTTTGTGGCCACTACAAGAATGTGCAGACTTTGCAAATCTGACTCAACTACTCGAAAAATGATGGGATCTACTTTCACTGAAAGGCTAGAGGCATAGAGGAGAGACCAGGATGATCAGTTATCGCAGGAGAATAGTACGGTGTGTCTCTGTGGGGATGCCACTAAACTTCTCATAAAAGACCATGTAATCTTCACTTCAAAACATGTAAAAATGACCATGGTTTTTTAACAGACCTATGCATATATGTGAAAGTCTATATGTAGTAAGGGAGAAGTGATGTCTTGTACTTGTTCTTTTATTGGCTTATCTGTTTTCTTTTGGCATTAAAATTACCACAATACCAAAGTCTGAAGAGTTTGATATATGTGAATTGGAGACTTTGGGTAGTGTAAAAAGTATATAGACAAGTGGATTCAGTGTTACTTTCCACCTGAATAATTACTGCTTTATCCTGGGTAGTAGAACAGCTATTTTCCATTTCAAACCTTAATATACTTATGGAGACAGTGAGGCTGTTGTGTTTTTCAGGGTTATAACTTTGAGTGATCTATGGGCAATGTGAGATTTGACCATGTGTAAATTCCATTCTTCTGTGATGTGTAAGGCCCTGATTGCCGGGGAGTTAATGAAGCTGCGTGTGGATGGGCAGCCAGCAAGCACACCGTGCCGTGCTATTGAGCAAGTCAGTCAGAAATACTCTGGCAGCTTTGCCATTAGCACAGCTCAGCTTTTCCTGCTGTGCACTCTGCTAATATAAATATTCCTGAGCTGCTTTTATATATACTCAGGCCACCAGCATGCGGTCTCTACTTTTTTCCTGAAACTCTACCATTTCTTATATTGAAATAGGAGCGTTTAGAGCTATTTGGGTTCTATTTCTGTAATCACAGCACAGAGCACAGTGAGACTAAGAGCTGGATGTCACGGTCGCAGGACAAGCTGCATTCCTTTTCCCAAGTGCATCCACCAGGTCCTTACCCTTTTGGAGTGGGGTGCCAAGTGTCTCCCATTTCCACACCAAACCCTTTGACAGCCCTTGGTGCACAATGCAGAGCACTATCGAAGTGACCGTGCTGGCTTTGGCACTGGAAGAGGGACAGCCCAGGTACCTGGCAGCTTTGCCTGGGGTGATTTGGCCTCCCACATTCTGTTGCTCCACATAGAAATGCTCTCCATGCATCAGCCGTGCCTGCTTTGCAGTTCTAACTGAGCTCGAGGGCTGATGTTCCTGTTCCTTAACAGTAAGTGTGCACAACACAAACGTGACAGGCCCTGCTAGTAGCTTTGACATCTCCAGCAGCAGAAAGGACTGGTAAATTTTCCTCAGAAGAGCTCACGGTCTCACTTGCCAAGCCCAGTGACTATAGTGTAGCCTAGTTCACTCTCTCAGTGGAAAGCAAATAGAAAAATCGTTTTCACAGTGCCCAGCAATGTTTATCTTCCAGGTTGGCTGGACTGCAGTGACATTAGTGTCCCCAGAGCTTCTGAACTTAATAATTTCCAGTTGCTGCTTGCCTGCTTGGAGCAGTCCTAGTCCACCCTCCAGTGTGTTCTTCCTGCCAGTCACTATGGGAACAACGATCAAAGCTCATATTTATGGCTCTGTAGATGTCCAAGGTCACAGAGCACAGGTCTAGTGGGAACAATTAAAACAGGCCTGTCTGGTTATATCTCTTTAAGCTCTCCCCACATTATACCTCTAACCTCTTACTAGAGCAGTAAAGTTAAAGCAGCATGACTGCCAGGATGTGACTGCTTTATAAAAGATATCCTTTAGAGGAGATAAAGATAATCTGTATACTGTCATCTGCAGAAGCATACTAGGAGTGTAGTCAGCATCACTGGATAAAACCTGCCCCCAGGTTTCACTCTGCACCCCTGCTGCCAGAGCTGTGCCCTGCCAGAGCTGTGCCCTGCCAGAGCTGTGCCCTGCCAGACCCGGCCATGCCTGGCAGCCCCAGGCAGGCATTCCCGCTGGAGGAGCCCGGCCCTCTGCAGGCTGCAGGAAAGCAGGTCCTGCCTCATCCACCATGAATGCTGCTGGGATGGAGTTGTTTGAACTCTTCCGAAGTGGCAGAGTATGTTTATACTGGTTTGGGGGGGGTTGTGTGGTTTCAGTGGTTTTTGCCCTGGGTACTCCATTACTGTCATCGCCTATAAACTAAAAAATTCAAATGTTCATCTTCAGGGTAACAGCAAATGTTGTTTATACCTGGCCACTTGCTCTACAGAATTACATAGGAAAAAAGAGGACTGTGGCAATCATTGGTGTAAGACGAAGGGAAGAACTGCAGTGAACTTCATAATATCTGCAGGATAGAAAAAGAATTCTTTGGCAATTTCCAAGTTTTGTGAGAGGCAGCTGTCTCCCTCTCCCCTCCTGTTTATGCCACAGTCAGGTTCTATTGCAAGACCTGTGTGATGGGACTCATGATCCCATTGTTCGTGTTTTATTGAGTCTGGGGATGAAATAGGTTTCTTCCCTTGAGCGTTAATGTGGTATGTTAAGTAAGAATGAAAATTGTTTTGACCAGAAGATCCAGCAGCAGATACTGTGTGAAAAGAAGATACAGTTACCTCCTTCATATGCAATGGGCACAGAAAGATGCAACATCAGTATTTTGAAAACAGGCCAGCAGGCACGTAAACATCTTTACAAATCTCCAGTCTTCTTTTAATGGTTCTGTTATTTTAAATATATTCACTTCCAATTCACAGCTAATTGAGTTTGGGTAACCTGAGCATGTTTGGCTAGTATTTTCTTACATAAGATTAGTTCCTAAATGCTGTAGATGAAATTAGTTCTTACTGTGTGTAATGCTGTGTAGACAGTGAAAGAGATAGTCCTTGCACCTAACTGTGCCTCGAGCAAACAAGAAAAGACAAAAGGAGACCAGGCATGGCATGCTGAAATGAACTCTCTGGTGGTGTGCAGCAGTGCAGGGGCTGAGGCAGAGGAAAACCCAGGTTGACTCCCAGGCCATTGCCTCTCCACCACTTCTAAATTGCTTTGAAAAACAAGTATTCGCTGCCACAATAAACTGGGATGCTAGGAAGTTGCAGGAACATGACAATGTGTTTCAGAACAGCAGCTCAAAAAACACCAAAGTTTCCATTTTGAAGCTTTGGGCTCGCAGTATTAAACCCAAGCATTAAACCAACATTCCCTGGCATGTTGATGTACAGCCATTGGTTGGGGGTTGTTGGTTCTTCACCTTCCTAAATCGCAGCCAAGTCTTGGTGAATGTTTGAATCCAACTTGAAAAGTTGCATTTTGATATCTGGGCAACCTTGAATCTGATCGTGAAAAATGAAAGGAAACACTGGAAAAAATCTGTGTCGTTAATGTTGAGAACATTCCTTATCCATCTTGGAAAGGGCGGACAGTAGGTAACCAGCTTTGAGTGTCTCCTCCCTACTGAGGAAATTTCTCTGAAGGAAGTTTCCTACTGTATTTCTCTGATACAGATATGTAGATTTCTCTGAGCTCTATATGGCAGGCTTGATATTCAGTGTCAAAACAAGTGGTCTATTAGGTTGACTCATTCCAGTGTTTTATCCCAGCAGTGATGCTGGGTGACATTAGCAAGTGGGTAGTGGTACTGGTTTTGACTGGAAGGTCCAGTGTTGAACGTGGGTCCTCGGCGTGGTGCATAGATGTGACACACATGTCCTCATTTCCTTGGGGCCATAAAGTGAGGACTAGGTTCACTGTTCTGGAACTGGAATTAACTGCTCCTGGCTGCTAGGACATGGGGGTATTACAAGGAATGCTGAATTTTGGTGTTCCCTGCGCTAGGGGTGTGACAGGCCAGCCTTAACACATAGCACTTCTCTGTCTATGGGGAGCAGGTGTCATTTGGAAACCTGCCAGAGTGGCAGCTTTGAATGGTAGAAATCAAGACATCTCTCATAACTTTTGCTTCAAAGAACAGAAACGGACCAGCATTTTAAAGAGAAGGGAAGAAACGTGCCCTAACTTCTGCCCTGCCTGACTCGGTGGTGGCTTTAGTTACTGACACAGATGAAGACCATGGTAGTAATTTTCACTGAGAAGGTTTTAGCAGTGGTGGCCACCCACAGAAAATTGTCAAGATTCCACGTGCACTGGAGGAACCTAAACAGAGTTAAGTTCTTGTCTGTTTTATTTTCCCTCCTGCTACCTACCAAGCAGACAATCAATATATAGTGTTAACGTGACTGCTGAGAGATGCCATGAGGGAGCAGGCAATTCAGAAAAAGCAAGGAATTCCAGGAAAAGAAATTACACCTTGCAGCTTTGATCGTTGTTGGTTTCAAAGACCATAAAATAAACACAATTATTTTTTTCTCTTGCAAAATTTCTTCATTATTATTGTGTTTGGCCATGCAAAGGAAGAATTAACGTTGATTTCAAGGTCCAATTTACTTTCCTATGTTACGTTTCCAAGGTAACTCTATTGACTGTTTTTTAAAGGCAGTACTTCGGAAGTCAGTGGGGTTACCTCTGTGTACATGGGAGCGTTTCCACTGCATGAGGCCATCTGGTGAAGTTCCTTGTGGAGGTAATGACTCAGAGCCATGCTCTGCAGTGGAGGTGGCAGTCTGCTCTGAGAAAGTTTTCATATGAGTTGGCTTGGGTACTAGGAGAAGTCAGCAGCAAAGAGTTGCCTGTATCATTTTGCTGTGTTTGGGAGAATTACTCTTCCTGGGCTGCACTGAGCCATCCCCACCACTGCTATACTGCAATAAACCCAGGGAGCACTGAACGCACTCACACGTGGTCACAAAGGCAGTTCATCACAGGGCTGGAAATTGAATTCCAGTGCTTCAACCACAAAGCCAGTCCTCCTACCTGCCTGCCTCTCTTTTTAAAATCAAAATAAAATAGAGTAAAATGAAATTAAGTTCCCAGCTAAAAACCTGTTCTAGGAAGTGGTTATGCCACTCAGTGGTACAGAGGCTTTTCTGACATCAGTTCATATCTTTTTTTAATCCATTTCATTTCACCTCCATTTGACCTCTTCCATTAGCAGCTGTAATTGTCTCTTTGTTATCTGCTAAAAAGTCCTATAAGGGAGGTTATTACAGTCAAAACACAGACTTGCCCAAGGAAAGCTGGAAGCAATCTCATGGAAGTCAAGAAATGCTGAACTTTCTCTCATTTTGCTGTGGTTGACCCAAGGAGCTGGAGAACAGATTTCCATACCTTAAAACAAACAAGGTCAACAACCTACAGCATGAATGCCGGGGTAGCACAGTGGCACATATCAAATAACATAAGCAGAGCCAAGAGAAGGGGTCACAGCTTCTTGAGAGAAGCATCTGTGAGCAGCAGTGCTTCATAGCACTTTCCACCAGTTCCAGGTGGAGAAGGACGGGGATGTTGCTGCCTGACACAGAGGTGGGTTCATGCCAATATGGTCATCTCCCAGCACACAGTGAATTGCCACCACCAGGCTCAGCCTCTCTTTTAGTTAAGAAAAATATCATCTAGCATATCTCTCTTGAAAGATTGCCAAACCTTACTTTAAAACATGTTTTACTTAGGAGTGATTATATGCAAAAGATAAACAGGAAACAGCTTCATTTTTAGTTGAAGATAAATTGATGCTAAGAATTTGCGAAACATCCTATTCCCAGAATTAAAGTAGTCCCTTTGGAGACATCTCTACACTCTCTTTTTCAGCAAGTTGGGGTTTTTTTGTTTCCTGATCTCTTTCTCTCTCTGCTCCATTCCTCCCTCCACCCACCCACATAATCCCTTTATTTTCTTCTCTGCACCATTTCCCAACCTATTTTCCTTTGCATATTTGAAAGCAAGAAATTAGTTGGAAATCTCAAATAGCTTTAAGATTTTCAATTCTAGACTATCAAAGAGCTTTGAGACTAACTTGTTCAAATATCCCCATCCCACCCATTGTCCTGCCAAACTTCTTGGTGCTGAAGTGGCAATCGGTCACACGGAGGAGCGCTGGGCCCCTCTCTCAGTCTCTGTCCTTAGCAGTCTTGCCAATTCCTTGGCTTTGTCTTGGTGTTCCTCCAGAGAAGATGTGTTCATTTTTCACTTATTTGTATTCTCTGTTGCACATTGTACGTTGTACACAGGCAGATTTTCCAAATTGTAAAAATAGGTTACGAAGCAGTGTTATAACAGAGGGGTGTAGAGGAATCTTACATGAGTGGATACTTATTAAAAATTGGCCGTCTTGTTAAAAGACAGGTTTCAGTTCAGATAGGTTTGATACAGGAATGAGCAACTGACTTCCAGGCTGGTTTATGCCAGAAATCAGACTAGATACTGGTTATCACCCTATTCAGTGGTAGTATCCTGACTTAGACAGCATCTTTTGTCATCCCTCTTTGCTATCCCAGCTTTAGCAAGTAGTAATAAGTGTGGGAAAAGTTAGGTCAAATTTAGTGATTGCCACTGGGTTTGACCCTGTAAAAGGTATTTCTTCTTACTGGAGCCAAGTCCTGCATCTCTGTGTGTGGTCATAGTTGCTTGTACAGGGAAGTGTGTGCGTGCTTGTGATTAAGTGAGGCTGCTCTGTATCGGCCAGGCAGCAGAGCATGGAATTGCATCTGGAAACAGGAATTGTGCCTCTAATCAGGGAGCAAGGCTGTGAACGAGTGGTCTGGAGGGTGAAACACCTCCCTAACTCTGAGCAGGAGCCCAGCGCATTTGAAAAGGATAGTGCAGTATTGTTGTGTAATAATGGACTGGATTTGAGGCATTTGGATCATTTCTGTGGCCTTACGCATGCAGACATACAACTGTATTGCTGGTGTAAATTGTGACAGTGAGAAAGGCTACAATTTTAGCATATTCATCCCTTTAGATTCACAATTTACGCATATTTACAATTTTGTGAAGTATACTGGGGACAGCAAATGGTACATCTTCTGCATAAAAATAAAAAGTAACTGAAAACCTGTTATATGCTCTATATAGCTCTGATCAGAGGGGAAAAAATGACTACAGATTTGTGGTTGACAAGCTTCAGAAAAGGTTCAACAGAGTGTGAAAACTGACATTTAGCAAATAGCAATTCAGCCTTCATTTTTTGTGAAGCTGCTTGAAATAAACTGCAGGTTTTAAACAAAATGTTTGGTCAGTTGTTATATTGGATGTTGCTTGTCTCATTACTGCAGTTAATTAAAAGATGGGACAAAAAGTCGAAGCTAGCATCAATAAGTTTGTTAATAAAGATTTAATTTGGTGGAATCATTATAAATTGACTGTACAATGAATGGATATGCCACAGGAGTATGAATGTCTGAAGATCTATAAATGGGTTTTCAGAAACAGCCATCAGGTTGTAGCCAATTTGTCATGCTAAATAAGCTCTTCAAATCCACTTAGGCAAGTGTGTACATGTTTCCAAAGGATATCACCATCAAGTATATGAGGAGCAGCTGAGGGAGCTGGGGTTGTTTAGCCTGGGGAAAAGGAGGCTGAGGGGAGACCTTATCGCTCTCCACAACTACCTGAGAGGAGGTTGTAGTGAGGTGGGGGTTGGTCTCTTCTCCCAGGTAACAAGTGATAGGACAAGAGGAAATGGCCTCAAGTTGCACCAGGGGAGTTTTAGATTGGATGTTAGGAAAAATTTCTTCACCAAAAGGGTTGTCAAGCATTGGAACAGGCTGCCCAGGGAAGTGCTTGAGTCACCATCCCTGGGGGTATTTAAAAGACGTGTAGATGTGGTGCTTAGGGACATGGTTTAGTGGTGGACTTGGCAGTGCTAGGTTAATGGTTGGGCTCAATGATCTTAAGGATCTTTTCCAACATAAATGCTTCTATGATTCTATGATGCATATAGACACACCTTTTTTTCCAGCAGGTTTTTTATTCTACCATTTCAAATCCTTTTTAAGTTTTGTTATCTCTATATTTCTCATTGTAAGTGATTTACTATTAAGTCCAGTCTTTTTAGAAGGAACAGAATAAATCGTCGGAGGAGAGAAAAAGTAAATCATCACTGCAGAAAGCACTGTAGGCTGAATCTGTGCACTATCCACGTGAGATTTGAATCTGCCTGACCCTTCTCCTTTATGTCTGACCAAATGACAGGTAAAAAGCCCATGACAGGTAGACTTCAAAAAGAATTCTAAAATGGAAATCTAGATCAAAATTCCATTGCTTCGTAAAGCAGTTCTGATGTAGAAGACTGCATGCAAAGTACTGAGGAAAATGACTGCAATATTTGCATAGCACTGCACCCCTGCCAGTAATCCTCTCATTTGTGTATGTTGGGTTATCACAAGAAAGTGATTTCTCTGTCAGTGATGACATGTTGGTCTGCTCAGCAGGATTATTTAACACCCTGAAAAAGAGAAGAATAAGATAAATAATTGGCATCGTGCCACCTTCTTCCAAAGTAGAGCAGAAGAGCAAGCCATGAAAGTAGTGGAGCGTTGGCCCAAATTGACCCAGTGGTCAACCACTGACTGCACATGAAAGTCACCCCAAAGTAGACCACTGTATAATGTCTGTTAACAAATATTTTATGGGTTAATCTAGCAAGTTTTAGCTGACTCAAGTACCATCTTTCCATCGGATTTTATAATTTTAGGCCAATTCATGTCCTTTTGTCCTCCTGCCACCATCCAGAAGCCAGTATAAACTTCAGGAAAAAGCTCATTTAAGCCTCAGCTGTTACCTCTATGCTGCAATATAGCTGTCCCTTTCCCTGCTCCAGTTGCTCAGGGTTGCTATGAGATCAGTGGCCCCACAGACCTACTTTGTGATGTGTTCATCTCCTCTGTGTTCCTGATGGCAGCACTTTGTTAGACATTAGGTAGCAAGCAGTGTCAGTGGCCCCGATGAAGAGCTGCAACGCTTTGTTTCTATTTCTTTTTCTCCTCCCTGGCTTGATGACAGTACGTCAAGATAATACCCAATCTTAGCAGCCTCTTCTGTAATTCTGGTTGAAAGGGTTTCTTTCAATTTATGCCTTTTAATTAGAAGCTTTCAACCTGTAATTAGAAACTTACACCAGCCCAACCTTTGTTTCTGAAAAATGCATTTGTGGTTTAGGCAATTATGGTAACATAAAAAGTAATTATTTTTCTCCATGTGTGAAATGAGTGTGCTCATTAATGCACCTAACAGGTGGAGGTTTTTATTTTGTTTCAATTTGTTTTATTTTATTGCAATAAGTTAGGTAACAAGGTATACCAGACAAGCAAAAAAAAGGTGAATTAGATAGTTGATCAGGCATATCTTATTACCAAGTCTGTTACTTTGCCACACTGGGAGTGCAGAGAAGCTGTGGTCAGTGGGAGGAAAGGCATGGCCATAATGCAGCCCCAAGCCCTCTAGTTAGCACACATAGCCACAAAGGAATATCCAGACCGTTACTTGACCAGTTTTGACCCCGACTATGTAAGTTGTGACGAGAGACATTTGGTGGTGAGTTTTTTGTAATAAAAATAATTATAGGCTCTTAAGTTCCAGCTAGTGACACCAGTAGCAGCACTATGGCTTAGTTAGAGCTCAGCCTGCTCTGTGACAATGTCATTTACTGTCCCCCTTCTGATCATGCCAGGAGAGGGGACATCTGTCCTTTGATTTTCCTCCAGCCAGAACTGAGTCTCTGCTACTGTGTTTCGTACTGTCTCATATGGCTGTTTCCTGGCAGAGATTATGTTAACATACAGGGCTATACCCTACAGGCTGAATCTTCTCAGTCCCACCTACAATTGCTATGGTTTTATTAATCACGCCCATGCTCTCAGCTGGCAATACTTCTGCCAAGCAGTGCAAGGTGGCACTGTGCCTGCTCAGTATGTGGCCCCTGGCCACTCACCATCTTCTTCTGGCTGCAGCCAGGCCCTATAATGTGGAGGTTTCCCACCACGTAGCACACTAATGACTCTGGATATTCCAGCTTATCAGTTAAGGCTGAAAGACTGAGCACGGCAGGACAGAGGTAATCCTGCAGACACCTCTCCACTCGGGTCTGTCAGGCACAGTAGGGATTCGGAGCAAGACCAATCTGCTCACAACCCACCAGGTGAGGAGAGTGAAGTTGCAGTCATCTCTACACTTAAAATAGGAATAATTCATTTTGCATGCCTGAATCCCTTCCGTGGCCACTTAAACACATTGTCTTCTTAAACCACATCTGTATTTACCAGAGATCATTTCCAACTATCCCCCAGTTTCTATGATAATTTCCTTCCTTGATTTATAAACAACAGAATTTCTTAATTATCTAGATAATTTTAGTTTTCTCAGCCATACCTCCACTTTGTTAAACATTAATCTCATACTTTTTTCTTTGACAATCTCTACCCTTCACCACTTCTCCAGTTCATAACAGAACTAGATCTCAATAGTATTACACTGTATGTTTTTTCCCCTAGATTGTTTTGATATCTTCTGTTTGATCTCTGCTTTTTTCTTCTAAATACTATATTTGGCTTCTTGTAAACCATTCCAGAGATTATTTAAATATTAAAAAAAAAAACCCGCAAACCCTAAAACAGTTAGGACAACTTTCCTTAATTACATTTCCTTCAGCAATTCCCACGCTGTAGCATGGTAGACAATCACAAAGAATTTACAATTGTATTTTGATTCGTCTGTGTTTTTCTAGTTTTACTGGTTTTAGTGCTCTGAATTAGCCTCAGATAGTGCAAAGTGTACTGGAAGACTACAACAGGGGATTTGCAGTGTGCTGGGAGGAACTGCATGCTTGAGCTTTTCCTCTTCTTGAAGAATGACATTTTTTTCAGAGGAAAATGAAAGCTGTTTCTCACCTGCTTAACGCTGCATGCCAGTACCGTACATACAAACTCCTCTGGTTCCTCATTGGCTAGACCTACCCAAATCTTCTTTGAATATTAGCTGAGCATCTTCCTAGTGCTGGCTTTGACCTGCTTCGTAATGGTTTCAAACCGTTCCTGTTACTCCATTAGCCCTTCTCCGGGAGCTGTAGTCTCTGAGCATATATTAAGATATTTCCATTATATGGTCAGGAGAGTATTGTTTTAGCATGGACTCTGCTTAGAAAAAGTTCACTAAACACAGTACCTGCAGCTCAAACTAGGTGAAAAATATATAAACTGGTTTGTTTGGCACTAAGCTGAAGTTAGCAAAACCAGCAGCAGATTTATTACACTTCTTGTGATTAAGCACTTCTTTTTGTATTGCAGCTGTAAGAGTTCTATTTAAAAAAAAAAAAAAAAAGAGAGAGAGGGAGAGAAAAGGCAAGTTGTAAAATGAGATTTAAGGCATTAGTTTGAGATTGAATTAGCAGAGCTGAAGCAGGGAGAAATGGTCAGGACTTGATAGATATAGCGCACCAGGAGGGGAGGAGGGAGCAAGCACACAGGTACCCGCAAACACACACACGAACACACAAACACGCACACACACACACACACACACGAACACATGAACACACGAACACACACACACACACACACTGATTTGTTCATTCATCCATCAGGGGTTGCAGCACTTACAAAGTCCAAGCAGGGCCATTCATGCAGCATGTTCACTAGGTTCCCTATCCAAGGGAATATTAAAGCTTATGAATAGCTTTAAGCACAAGGCTAATTCATAGTATTTTCTCAATTCCTTTTTCTTTCTCTTGATACAGCTTTGTACAAAATCTCTTTAGCATCTGTGTTGCCCAAATGCAGAGAAGCAAAGTTGTTGCACCCCTTGCCATTTGAACCAGACTTACCTCTGGCTTCGTTAGAAAACTGTAATTTCCAGTAAAGCATCATTACACTTCTGCTCCTGTCAGGTCTCTGACAGATTTAACTGGATTTTCCTTAGGAATTAACCATGGATTGTGGATGATAGCTGTAAGAATTTTCATTCATTGTCCACTAGATCATGTTAGGAATTATATGAGGCTTTGGACCACCAGACATGAAAGTCTGTTTCAGAGTATGGCTGCACTGGAATTGTCACTTATTAGATTTGCAACATAAACACTGGAAACTGTATGGTGATACATGCTCTCAAACTGAACAGTATTTATAGTGATAGGCAGAATTTACAATTGGATGACATGATAATAATATATCCTTGTTTACTTCTGTAATAAATGCTCCTAAAGAAAATTCTCTGGAAACCTTCCATAAGCAAGATTTATTTCTGTTGATTGAGACTGTAATCAGATGTCCCCAATCAAACAGTAATTGGTGTGCTTCATTAAAATGTAATTGAAAACAAGATTTATGTCAATGCTAGGCAATAAATAACAGGGATACAGATTTTCTTATTAGTGATGATCTCTTCTGTAGGCTCTCAGGGTACTTTCTGCTTTTATACCGTGCCATGTATGTCATATTTTGTCAAAATCATGGTATCTTGGAAAAAGACATTGTGCATTTTCCTCTTTTGATTCTAACCTCTCACTCTGATGTATCGAGGGCAGCTCCCTTTTTTGCTCTTTCTTCTTGTATATTAGGCTCACTGTTGTTGCCATATTTTAGCTTATTTAGTTCTCATGAAATGGCAGTACCTTCCAGTAGGAAGGAAATCTGGTGACAAAGGGTAGAGCTCAGGGCAGAGCGTTTTGCTCTTTGGGAGATGACAAGATTGCTTGAATTTATGATCAGTTGAGGTTTTCACCAGGTGAGTCCAGACCCAACCTTTTGTTCCTCCTCCCAAAATTTTTCTGTTCCAATACAAGCAATGGTAAGAGAAATTTTAAAAAAACGTTTAAAAACATTTTAGAAACAGAAACAAAGCATGCTTTCTTTGCAATTTAGTAAAAGCTAATTAATTTCCAGTTAATAGGGAGAAAAGTGGTGTTTTCTTCTATGAATAGATATATATACGATAACACACAAATAATGGAGGCAGAAGTATAAGTCACTGTGAATGGGTGATCCCATTGATTTCATTGAAACAAGGGAGTTAAAAAACTGAAAACAAATTTCAACCTGAGATACTGGTTCATTACAGGCAAATTGATGGAGCTCTATGTTTACTTGCTAGCATAATTTACCAATTGTATGAGATGTAAACAGGCATAGTGGTAACATTGGCTAATTTTATGCTCAATGTGAAATCTTATAGCAGGTCAGATGGTTATCATAAGAAATAATTAGAGTCATTAGAAATAATGGGCTACAGCTGCAGTAATACATGCTCTATTCTCAGTCCAGAGGTTTCTAAGAAAAATTAAATTAGCTCATGTTATCACACTGCTCATCATATGCTCCTCACCTCCTGAGAGTAAACTCTTTCCATTTCCATACTGCAAGCAAAGTTTGTGCCCCACACAGAAAAATCCACTGTTGGGGACAAGAAATTCTGAAGCTTGGGGCCATTCCTTTTTTAAAAAAAAAAAAAATAAAAAAATAAAAAAGTGGCAGCAGTAGGTCCCCAGCTCACGTTAATAATACCTTTCACATGCTGAGGATCATCCCTCTACTGTGCTGCAGCCTTTGGTACCAGCCCTTCCCCGCGGAGGTGCAGATAACTTCACTTCCCTCCCGGTCCTTCTCTGCAGGCTGATGCGCTCCAAGGAATCAGCCTGCATTTGCCCAGTCCAGTTTGCATCAGTGCTGGATCCAGGCGAGTATTTTTCCCCCTTAACTATTCACATTAAACTCTACTTTCTTAAGGAAATTATGTCCACTTTGTTGGAAGCACGTCAGCAGCCCCTAGCTGCTGGTGGTACTGCCTTCACATCTGTAATATCCTCTCTTCTCCCCCAATTCAAAAGGCTGTTCGTAGTAGTAAGGAGAATGATGCATTATCCTGGAGGGGGTGAGGAGAGGAGAGGGTCAAGGAGGAAACATAATCCATGCTGCTGGAGTGATTAATCTGTTTATGATGAAGGAAATGAAAACTAGAAATCTGGGTAAGTAATGATCTTTCCAAGAGAATGACTTTCACTGGAACCACAATACAAACTCATGTGCTGACCTCCTTTAAATTATTGCTGAAGCTTTCAAAGCAAAGCAAGGATGGCACTGAAAATTTTGCTCTCTTGTTGATTTCCAGGCGCACAGAATTTCCAGCGGTAGCAGGAGAGGGGTCCACTGCAAGATGCACGCATGCCATCACCTCTCTTTAAAATGTGAGATGATTCAGTGATAGGTTTGAGTAAAAGAGCTTAAGAGGCATGTTTAACACTGTCCTTTAAGCATAGTGAGCTGGAGAAAGGTTTCCCCTGCATACATCATCTCGCACATTGATATGCAGGCTGAGTGTGCTCAGTGGGAGGAACAAGACTAACAGTATTTTTGATGAAGGTAAGAGGCTAATATTGCAGCTTTGGAATGATCAGTTATCCACCTGCCAGACATCTACCTTTGACTATGGTACTTACCTGGCCTCAGTTATTACAGTATGTAACCGCTTCACAACCACTAATATATTTTTCTTTTCACTCCCCCTGTGGACTTGGGAAATGCTATTACTTCTGTCACAGAACTAAGAACTGCGATTAAGGGTCAGATTTGTCCTGGCATTTAGGTGCTCAATGGGATTTTCAAAAGTACCTAGCACCCATTGTAATAACTGGAACCTGAGTACTTTGATAGTTCTGAAAATCCTGTTACTTGTCTCTTTTCTTTTAAAATTTTGGGCTTACATGACACCCTGGGATCCGTAGGAGAGGTTCTTGTGTTGTGGGTAGTCACCCAGACAGGAGACTGTCTCTTCATCCACCTACTAGGAGACTGTGTGTGGGACAGGAGCAATTTTATGGCAGTGGGAGGAAGTAGCTTATCACGGTCCTGAATTCAGCAAGCTGTAACTCTGTAGGTAGTGGTGAATTTACCTGCCTTGCACAGTTCTATGAGAGGTCAGAATCCGGTCCTGGAAATACTGGAGCAAAAATAAGCAGTACCCATGATCAATAGAAAGGCCTTATGTGCCAATTGCTGGGATGGAAAATTCAAAAGCAGGAGCAAATAATGGAACAATCTATATTCATGCAGCTGCCTTTCCAGCCTACTGCTGTAAGTACAGGCTCACACCTAACTGGGAGATGTGAATCCCACTGAAAGCTCCAGAGTATCACACTGGAAAACAAATGTTGATTTTAAACAAATTATCTGTTCATCGCTAAATCATTTTCTTTCATTATTAGTCTCCAAATTGGTTCTTCTCTGGAAGACAGAATTAGGTTTAAAAGCAGAGTGTCTCTTAAACACTTTCTTCAAATGAAAGTATTCGGTAAACATTCCTCAAACCCCCTAGAGCATAAACTCCTCAACTGCTTTCTCTGGCTTTGCATAGATTTTTCAGTTCCTGGTTTAAAGACAGGTGTCTCAGGGATTCATTCAGGATATCAGAAAATAATCAAATTAAATCCCTTACAATCATAAGCCCCTCAAATGCCAAGGAAAATTTTATTAAGACCTTTCTGTCCTCGTTTACTGTAGCATAAATTGGGACAAAAGTCCCATGCAAACAGATGGAGTTACACCAATATCAAACATGTAAGAGAGAGGAGTCAGACTCCAAACCCACAGCAAAGTACAAAACCATGTGAGCTGCATGCCCAAGTTTCTTATTATTAGAAGAGCTACCCTTTGCTGTTATAGTACTTGCACTCATTTCCATAGTTTTAAGGTTCTAAAAAAAAATGCCTGGGCTTCAAAATTATATTTTTAACATTAAAGGGATGGGTTTTGGTTAATTCAGCGTGTCAGCAAGATTGCAGCTGTCTGAGCTAGTGATTTAGGGTGACAGAGTGGGGATCAGCTCGGCTAACTTTAAAAAACACACATGGTGCTGCAGGGAGCAGGGTGGGTTACGGAGCAGCAGCAAAGCCCCAGTGTTGTGTGCTTCTCCCATGTTATACCATGGACTATGAGGAGGTGCTCAAGAGGGGAATTTGTCAGGCAAGAAGCTCTGTAGGGTTTAGGATGTGTCTAATTGCATGGGTTTTCATCAGTGTTTGTAAGACACTGTTATCCTGCCTGTAGGTTTTCTTTGGGTGGAGGAGGGAGAACAACTCAGTCACATTGTTAGATATAAAAAGAGAATAAAACTCTGGGACGATGTTATCTAATAGAGTCCCAGCTACTTGTTAACTTGTTCAAAGCATGGATTTAACTCCATTTGATGTTATGGGGACCTGTGTGCACAGGGAAAGATACGCAAAGAGAAGGTCCCTCTTGATCCCCCCCACCATGCGAAGACATTCACCGATTTCCCAGCTCTTCGCACTCTCCACTAAAGTATGGGACTGGGAGGATGCTCCAGTACAGAGCAGGAACTGAGAGCTGCTGCTGCTGCAAATGAGTGCATTTGCACTGTGGTGTCTGAACACTGTTTTGTACTTATAAGATTTATTTCTCAGTGGGCAGAAGAGCTACAGGATTAACAGATGAACAAATATATTGAGACAGCCAAGACATCAAAGACACTGAAAAGTCACTAAGATGTCGGAGAGCTGAAGAGTCACCTGGCCATGGTTCTTAGGAATTATTTTATCTCAGATTAGCTCAGCTGTCTTGGGGTTTGGACACATCCTCTGGTGAATTTAGCTACAGTGACTTAAGACTTTACTGGCTTCAGCTCTGTGCTTCTCCTCCAGAGGATCCTGCCCCTGGAGTGGAGGCAGCAGGAGGGAATATGTGCCTGCATCCCAGCCACTGCAGCTCAGATCCTGGGGTCTTAGTGCAAGCCCTTCATTTTTCAGGGTAGATAGCAGCCTGTGAGCTGCACCACCAAGAATGAGAGCGTACTGTATCCCTGGGCAGAAATCTCCAGGGAAAATGTGGGGCAGACAGCATGTTAGGCCACTGTAATGAAAGACACCAGAGTGCATGTGCCAGAGCCCTAAGGCTGGGTGCTGTGGCTATTTTTACCATAAAGAAATTCTAACAGATATTGGAGAGGCAGTTATTGCAACTGGAAGGTCAGCAGGAATCATATCCCAGGTAGCACTATTTAATGTCAATCATTCTTTGCAAGTTTTTCTCCTCCATGCAATTTGCAATTCAATCAGGAAAAAAAAAGTGAGTAGCAGCAATCTTAACCTTAGGTTCCTCGTACAGGAAACAGCCAAGGGGTGATACCAGTGGAAGGATCAGAAGAAGGTTTATGTAAGATGTAGCTTCCCTGCAGAAAGCAAACAAAAAGCAGCTTAGAAAGACTGTGCAGAGGCTGCTAACCATGAGACCATGCTCATTCCTTGGGCTGAGTATGCCTCAGTTCTTCCTTGAAATTTAGATTTAGTTGAGTCAGACAGGAAATTATGGATGAGTCTGGGGTCTTGAGGGAAAGGTGTTTGAAAAGCAACAATATGAAGACACCAACAAGAGGGAAAGTCATAACTTGAAAAGTGCCACACAGAGGGAACTGTGCCTTTGCTTTATTGAACTGCTGGCTGCAATAAATACAGCTGAATTCCCTCAGTCTCCCGTAATGTTGTCTCAGTACCAGCAGGAGTCCATTTAAGAATACACTTACTTGCACAAATGATTATGTATGAAGAGTAGGGAAACAGCTGAAGTGCCACTGCAGTAATGCAAGCAAATCCTAAAAGCTGCCCAAGTAAGCTCGGTGGTTGTGTGCTGCCCTTGCGCTTTGGTTTTGTCAGTGCTGCCTGCCCAAAGCAGCTGAAGCAGAGGAGTTTCTGTTGCAGTCTGGCTGCCTGCTTCATCTGGGGAGATCATAGGCTAGATTTTGTGATGGTACAGTAAATAAATGGTGATAAAACCAACTAAGAGGGTATTCCCAAAGAGGTAGAATTGGTTTTTATTATCATTTCCAATACAGAAAGTAATAAGACACCGTATTATAAAGAAGAGACAAGTATAATACAGGATCTACGAATGGATATCAGCAAGGAAGACTGAACCTTGCACTTCGACATTCTAATGCTTCTTACAGCATTAACACAAATTGCCTGAACTAAAAGGTTTGGTTGTGTTAGCCAGTGCTATAACAGGGTTGTCAGATCCCTGTGTGGTGTGTCCATGGTTAGGAGGGTCAAAGCACTGCACGGGGGCACCTGGCTGTGCGCAATGAGATGTGAGCATAAGAGTAGAGATGAGGAATTTTGGGGCCTTCAGCCTTTTTTTTTTTATTGATTTCCTTATGCCCTTAAACCCTTCTAAACCTCACATCTTGCATATGAGCAAGTTGATCATGGGGGAAGATCTTGCACCTCGTATCTTGTCCCAGCATTTACAGCATAGTAAAGTTGATGTGAAATGTTAGCAGATTGGATTTGTGATGTGTTTTACCACACTCTGCATGAATTTTTTCCACTGACTAAACCAGGATCTGAATGTCAGCAGGTCCTAAGGTGCCATGTAATGTGCAGTCAGGCTGTGCAAGATGACAGCCTGAGATTAAGCATGAATATTCAACCCATGGAGCTCTGTAACTCCATTTCTCTTACAGACTGGAGTCACCTACACGCGCGCTGGTGATGGAGGCTCCAAAAGGCATCGAGATCAATGCTGAGGCCGGCAGCTTGAAAGCCACGTGCAGGACAGAGCTCAAGCTGGAATCCAAAGATGGAGAGGTAAGCAAAGGATGTCAAGCCCTGCAGCAAAAACAAACCAAGCCACACATCTCCTGCAGATTTGTAGCCTTCTGAGTCACTGAGCCACTCCATTAGAAACGCTGGTGTGGAGGCACTGGTGAAGCAGACCTTCCTAGCTTAGTTTCTGCTAGCAGTTATTGAATGTATCATATGTAAACAAGCCTCACTCTGTGGCAAAAGCTCATTCATTATTTTTAAAGTGCTTGGATAATAGCATCTGTTGTTCAAGCAGATTTATGCGGCTGTAAAATATACAGTGCTCCTAAATTCTTTGTTTCCTTGTCACTTTAAAACAAGATTTACTTGGCCAACATAATTAAATCTTTTATCATACATTTTTTTATAAGAAGAGCTTAATTCACCATTATTGATCTGAAAAGCTTTTGTAGCTGATGTTTTCATTTTGGAAAGAAAGGAAGCATTAGGATACACAGGTTGTTGCACTGGGGAAACTTCCAAAGAGGAAGAGAGAGTAGCTAAAACTGATAACAAAGAACAAAAGTAAAATAGGTGTTGAGTTAAGCCTCTTCTGGTGTCTCAAAAATACAGAAGCCATGGTTATCATCCCCTCCTCCTGCCAGAATGATGGAAGACACCAAAGGATGTGGCTGAGGAGATCCTGCTGGGGAACCCACCAAGAGCCTCAGCAGGAGGAGCTTCCCATTGAACACAAACCTCGCGGCAATAGGGCTCCAACATAAGCTAACATTTTCCTATATTAGTGTCAGGTGTAATAAATACAATGGGATTTTTATTGTAATTCCTATTATTTCTAAATATTTGCATTTTAAGACATTCTAAAGCCAGACCAGAGGTGTTAACAAAAAAAAAAAAAAAAACAAAAAACAAAACAAAACCTACCTAATAAACTACAACTGAAATACAAGGCATTTCACTACTGCAAGCAGTTGCCTCAAAGTTTCAAACACTAATTTGCTTTTAAAATACATATATTGACCTGTTTCTTTCAGGAGATTAGATGGTTGGATACTAAAACTGAAGTGGAGACTCTTACTGTAATTGGAAGATAAGAGCAAGTACTGTCAGTCACCCTGTAATATTCTGGTGTGCAGGTTATGTTACTGTGCTCTTCTTGGTAATGTTAGAGCACGCCCCTGTAGCTGCCATGTGTCTAAGAGCTGCCACATGTTCTCTTTTATGTTCTGTTTTATAAGGAGAAATTCAGGTCTGTTGTGGCATTTAAGTTATTTTTAATATACATAAAAGTGTTACACATATACATAAAATATACATAAAAGTCAGTGCTGTGAGACTGTAAGCATAACTGGCAATAGGATCACCATGCCAGAAGTCCCGGTGGAGGTGCAGAGTCATTGTGTAGACATGAACCATACACGCTCGCCACCTAGCAGTGGGGTACCTCTGGCTGGGTTAACCCAAACACAGAGGTGCCCCAGGAAGCTACAAGCCAAGAAAACACAGTAGCAGAAACAAACTGGAGGTCTAGGTGGCTCATGGTAAAGGCAGATCATATGCTCACCCAGATTTGTGTCAGACTTTCCTACTTTAATACACGTGCCTACCCAGCTCTTGTAGCAGCCGAATTATCCGAATGAAGCTTCTTTAAAAACAAGATCAACAATGTCATCTCTCCACTAATTTTCTCTCTCTTTTTCTCTCTTCCCCCACCTCCGACTTCAGATAACGTTGAATTCTGCAAAAATCAAACTACCTAACTTGCCTCAAGGATCTTCCTCTTCTGCAGGGTCCAGGCAAAAAATCTACGAGCTCTGTGTGTGTCCCAATGGGAGGTTGTTTCTGTCTCAGGCAGGCACTAGCTCGACCTGCCAGATAAATACAAGCGTCTGCCTTTGAGAGACAATTTGCAGTGGGACATCACAGGCAGCACAAAAGCCAGTTCTGGTCTCACAGATTGCAGCTGCCAACTATTTTTACTAGAACACAGAAAGCCTATCAAAGACTTTTTTTGTGTGTGCGCGCGCGTGTGTGTGAATATATATATAAAAATATATATATAAAATATATATATATCCTCTGTGTAAAATGATGTTTCAGTACAAGGAATCCCAGGGTGACCCTGTTACATTTGTGTAGCATTTCTCTTTCCCACACCAAAATTGACTGGTACAATCTGCTGAATTGGACTTGATGCTCCCCTGGACCCTTCCGTATTAATATAGTCTAATGATCACCCCTCATTTTTGATCATGCTCTCAGAGCAATGGGATTGCTGGCTGGGCAAGACCCTGGAACCGATGTAGACCCACCAACACACAAAGGAAAGAAAAGCATCTCTGATGATTTTTGCACCATTAAATCAGTGGCATGGAAAGAAAAAAAAACACCCACACAACAAAATAGCCAGATGTGCTGTACTGATCACCTAGAGTGATCCAAGGTACCTGAGATTAAATTACACTCTTTAATTTTCACCTGAAGCATGGCTCCCTCTTGGGAGACATGGATTGCACTTGACTAAAAGAAAAGTCCAGATCTTGCTGGAATAATCATGTATTTTTCTGAAGGGGTTTGAGACTTGCCTGTGCATGGCCAAGGATGCCTTGTGTTATTCAGATGTGATGCATCAGCTCTAACCCTAACCTAAAGTCATCTCTGTGCTATCAAACCTGGTGTTGCATTCAGTTATTGGAAGGAAAAAAATTGTGAAAGTTGGACTAAATAGAAAAATCCTGAACCTCCTTAGTTAACAGGTCTCCTGGATCACCCTACACACTCTCCATTAGCACCTTTAATTTTGAAAAGATTGAAGATATCGTGTGGAGGTGTGAGGATTTAAGATATGGACATTACCTATCAATACCTATAGAAATGGAGAAAATTACCTGTTCTACCCATAGATACAGAGAAATACATAGAAATTAGATGTGTATTGTGAATGCTATGCCAGAATTTTTGTCATCTTTCTTTTCAGGGTATACAGTCAAAGGTCACTTAGATTTGGTGGAGACTGCAAATATCAGAGATGCTGACAGTGAAACAGACTTTTTTTAAGGATTTTTAAAGATTGTGACAAAGCCAGAATACTGGAAAGCAAGGGCTTTGGGTGCTGGTTGCTCTAGAATTTAAGCCCCAAAAACTCTGTGGTTGAATCTCTTCATGGGTGCATTTTTCTTTATTTAAGTCCAGGAGTCATTTACGGGCAGGATAAAAAGTGAAATCTGATCTGGTAATATTACTTCCACAGTTCAAGTTTTGAAAAATAATGAGAAGAGCCCAGATCATTGAATTCTGACCCATAACTGCATCCACATGCATGTAAAAATCCTTGAAAAACAAATGTACTAATTATTGCAAAAGTGTCCAAGTTGCAGTAAATCTCACTAGGACAGCAAGGTTTCTAAGCCACTGAGATGCTTTTGAAAATATTACCTCATATGCAAATATGACAGATCTATGCCCATCCCTAGTGATATATAAGCAAAGTTGGTATTCTTCAAGAGATCGTCAAGAAAAAATGTAGCTGACAGAAATATTTATAAATAATTTAGCCCGTTCCTTTTTTACAGATTTCCACATATTTTCTTGTGGTCTCGAGAGTACCAGGGTTTGATTTGGGTTTTTTTTTTAATGAACAATTCTGGCTTAATCCAAAACTGGCTGGACTCAAAAGAAAAATTTCTATGAAGTTTAGATCAGATGTGTTGCTGCCTAACAAAGCAACACCCCCATAAAATTTGTTCCTGAAAGAGGATTGAATGATCTACTTTTATTTCAGTAATGTTTTTTGATTAATTAACGAATTCAAACTATTTGTTAATGAATGATTCCTGTAATTATTATGTCTTGAGTCAATGTTTGAATGCAAAGGGTCACCCAGGATAAAAATTGTATTGGGACACAGGACTATACCATCTCTGTTCAAAGAGGGGAATTGTGCCTATGCCTTAAGTCAATGCACTCAGCAAGGAGAAGCACATCATATTTATCTTGTTATTAAAACTACTTTATTTGGGGGGAGGGACAGGAGGGTGTCTTGGGAACTGGTTGTGCAACTTAAAACAGATATTAATGAAATGCATTAAGACTGTAGGGGCACCTAGAATGATACAGACTTTTTTTTTTACCATGTTAAATATAGCAAAATACTGTGTACGTTACCTCTGGGACCACAACTGAAGTCCCATTCATAGTCCTACATTTACTGTAGAGTTTTTTTCCCTGTTTCATTTAATACCAATCACAAACCTTATAGCAAGCATGGCCCAATTCATAAACAAATCCCATGTGAGCAGTTGTGAAGACGTGCTGCAGGAAGTGTACGCTGTACAGAAAACAAGTTGTATTAACCTCCCCATCCCCAGAGTGATGGTGAGAAAGGCCGGGCTGGACGCAGGGACTGACCCAGCAGGGATGCTGCATCCTGATTCCCAGGCTCTGCTCCCAAGAGGCTGGTGGCTCAGTCCTCATCCCCATGCACCCTCTGGGTGCTCTGCTGAGGATTTCCATCCCAACAAATTAATTCTGAGTGGCTGGTCTTCTCAGCTGGGCTCTTGGATGAGGTTGTCACCTTCTCATATCATGAAGGCCATGAAACTGCTTAAGGACATTCAGCCATTTATTTCGGTATGAATTTCTATGGGGGAGCTGTTAGGGAACAGCCTTACACATCTGTGCCATCACTGGAGACGCTCCTCTGAGGTGAACAAAGGGTACGTTAGTTATGTCTACATAAAGGAATTCTAGTTGCTTCAATGTATTTTACAATCAAGTTTCCATCTTAAAAAGCATAAAATTATATGCTGTGTTGAAAGATGAGGAATTGTTGCTAGAGAGATTGACCCTGTATGGAGACTTGTAAATCATCTGAGCCCCACTCGAGTTTTAAGACAGAGGTTTAGATGATACTGCCTGCACTTGCGTTGGCCACATGATGAGTCCCCTGCTGTTCAGTGAGTGGCAAACCAGAGCAAAGAGGGCTGTGTGTCTGAGATCCCAGGGGAAAAAACAGGCATTTTGTTTAAAAAGCAGCATGCAAACCCATCCAGCTATCTCACGCTTCATAGTTTGTTGTTGGGGGCTGTTGTGGAGCCCAGAAATCACAGTTTCTGTACCCATATGGGTTGGGTTTCCCTCAGTCCATTTAAACTAGAGCTTCCCTGGCTGGAATTTCATCCATATGCTCTACCTGCCATTGATAAAATGCCAAAAACAAACAAGGGCTTCTGTATTTCTTTATGAATCGGGCCTGCAATTCAGTTCAATTGAGCATTTGCTATTGGGGGAGATGAGGTTTATCTCAAAGTGGAGTTTAGTTTTACCTCCCAACACTAAGGCAAGGCTGGGGTGGGTGGTGAATTTGTTTCTACTGAGCTCGATGGAAGAGATGCCAACGACTTCATGGCCTGAGCTAGGACAGGAGCTGGATAGGTGAAAATTCGGGGCGCTGACTGCAGTGGAAACACTGCCAGCCCTTGGGGTGACTGTGGGACTGAACCCTGATTCACCACTGTGTGCAACTCTGCTCTGCAGCCACGAGCATTAAAATCCCATTGAAATGCTAATCAAGGGACTGTGATAACTAAAGTCCATATACCTTAGGCAACCGTGAATACTGCAGTTAAAGATAAATGCATTTATGTATTGTAACTGTTAACTTTATAGGGCTTCGGGACCTTGTTAAATCTGCTTTAAATGTGACACTTTAGCAAGCAGTCAGGAAGATGACTGTCAGTGCTCACCTGTACACCAGTACCTTATCCATATGTAGTGTATGGCCCTTCTGCTGTCACAGGTGAGTTAGGATGGTTTTTCTAAAGCAAAAAGACTTTGCCATTAACAAAAGCAGAGATCCTAACACTGATTATACAACTGTATCCATTCTCCCAGTTTCTTTGGGTGGTTTTTTTTGGTGGGTTGTTTTTTTCTTTACACTTTTTGAAGTATATTACCCAGTAGTCGGTGAAATGGGTAGCTTGAGAGTACAAAGAAATGTTAACACTACAGGAAGTCATCAAAAGGGGAAGACAGTAACTACTAAAATATGTATAAGGCCTCTCCTAGGTATACACTTTTTTTAAAAACAAGCATGCATGAGAATGATTTATATCTGGTTCTCTCAGTCATGTGCTGCCAAACAGCTGTATTTTGAGAGGGTTGGGGTTTTTTTTCTCCTTTAATCAGAATATCACATATATGCACAAACAAAGAAGTTCAGGGCATAAACTTAAAAATACCATCTGCCATATACAGTATAGCAAAATTATGTCTAAAAAAAAAAAAAACCCTCCCTAGAAATTTCTCCAAGCTTAAAGAGAGATTCCCATGGAACTTGTGAAGATGTCAGGTTAGTTCACATCATACCTTGTCTGCAAATACAGATGTTCTTAAAGGAAATTAGCTTTTGTCATCATAAGATGTGCACTCACACACACAAATACATATATGTATATATATACACTCACACACACTTGTTTACAACAAAAGCCAATTTTCTTTGTATTTGTTGCTATGGCTTTAAGTTTCACATTGCAAAAGAGAGCGAGAAAAAGACCAAAGACTTACAGAAATTCATCCCTCCTCTGGTTGCCCTCACGCCTGAAATGCATTAACTTTAATGGTGCTTTTTCAAACTGGGCAGGAAAAATACAGGTTTATCGCCAAGCTGCATTTGAGAGAGTAAAGTAGCAGGAAGACTCTAACTTCATTAATGGGGAGAATCCTAATGTGAAAAATCTTTAAATGTGTGCAGAGAGCAAGGTTACCTGAAATTTGAAATGTGAAGAAATAACCCAGAACGCTAAAGAACGTCATCCTGGGCTGAAAGTATAAATAAATGGAGTAAATGCTACTGGCTGTTCACTTACCTGCACTGGAGCATTATCAGATCAGGAACTCCAGCAGCTGCTCAGTGAAGAAGAGTAACTGTGCCATAATGATTTTTGTTTTAAAAGTACACACAGTAAAACCAAAAAAATGTTAGAGGCTGTGTTCTTTTTTTTTTTGTTTTGTTTTTTTTATGGCTGACATTTTAAATTTTGAAATGTCATCATCCAGAATTCACCCCAGCAAATGCAGGGCACATTCCTGCAAAGCTTTGCCAAGCACTGGATTGGTGCTTTTTGACTGCGAAAATACTCCTTTTTACTGCTGTTGAGGAACACAACCCCAGCAACAATTCCATTTTCCCCATTTTAGCCTTTTTTTCTCAGTTCTGAAATTGTTGTGTAATATTTGGGTAGCTGGTGTCCTGCCACACAAGGGGCTGTGGGCAGGTGGCCAGCAGCCCCCGAAGACCCATCATGTCGCTTCTCAGTCTTGCATACCCCCAAAACCAAAACCTGCATGTAGCAGTGGTACTAAGGTGAAATTTGGGACTTCTAGGGAAATTCTGCACTGCGATTGCAGTGTTTTCAAAGCTGATGTAGCTGAGTTTACGACTGTGAGTGGAGCAGGGTTAAACACTGACGTGGCGCTGATGAGATTATTCAATCAAGAGTGGAGTGAATTAAATAAGGCAGGTAGGAGGGAGAGGGTAGAAATGGCAAGAGACATCACCCTAATCAAAGTAATGCAGCAAACTTCTCTGTCTGTTTACACTGTTATACTTTAGATTAATAACATCCATTTTACTAAATATGGTAGCAATTATGCATAATCTTTCTTGGTGCATAGTGGAATTACTGTCACTGAAACCACTTACAGCTTGGGATTGTTCAAGATTGCTAGGGTGTTGTTTCCATCCACAAAACCGACAGTGGCTTGGGGCTTAGATGGAAATTATAGTGAATAGCTTGTATTTAGATACATTTAAGACTGCTGTGGTTGAGAAGCCCATGGTTATGCACATACAGCCCTGAGGCTTTCTCATTTCAGACTCTTGTCCTGCCATTTGAATTGTATTGTGCCCTTGTGAAAAGCAAGACACTTTCTTTATACAGGAAAAGATGGATATTTAAAGCTGAAGGATTTTTATCCAAAACAAAGAAGAAAATATAATCATAGTGCATCATTGAGATCTGCCATTCAAGTCACTTCAAACTAGAGGTGCGAGTCCCTTAAAAATTAATTTGCTATAAGTGTAATTCCTGTCGGAAAGTTAGCACTGGTGTCACTCCCAGGAAATATCTCACCTTATTACGGCTTAAAACCACGCGGTGGCTGGGATTTTCTGCCACCAGTCAGTACCAACAGGCTGCCTGTTCAGAGGAAGCCAGAGTTCCTTTGCGGCAACTCATCTCCATGGATTGAGTTTTTGTTAGTTTTTGACCAGCATTAAAAAACAGGAAGGATATGTTCACTGTGAAGCGATATGTAATTGTATGTTTGTCTCGCATTTAGTTGGTTTATTCTTTCTGCCAGCAAGAGAAAATATCAGAAGGAGAAATTTGTGAAGAAGTGTTACATTTATGTTGTGCCCTGCTACCAAATGCTTTAGATAAAAACATGCAGCCTTAGTTAAACAGTCTTTTCTTCTAAGATTAAAAAGGACTCTTTGGAGCCTTTCTTCAGGTCGTACCCAAATGGAAAGTCTCACCATCTCTAACATATTTGCCGTTATAGGAATAGGCCCATTGCAAAGCGTAGGTCATGTGCATCTTTGCATGTAACAGCAATTTTAAATTGCATTGTACTGTCACATTTTTGCCTCATTCAAAAGGCTTAACTACCGATAGGAGATAAAGTGTTCTGAAGCCTGCTGCTGCTAAATGCATTATCACTTTCTAAAGCAATGTGGTTTCTTTGGTCTTTTAAAAATTTCCTCATAACGAAGTCCTTGAAACATCTTGAGGCAGGCTCACGCTGGAGAGCAAAAGAATAATTATTTGTGGGAGGATCTATTTTTATCGAAGGCTGGATTGTAGATGAAAAAATGTTGCTGTTAGAGTTTCTCCCACACTTACTTAGCTGCAAACACCACCAATCCCCCAACGCTACAGCTAGATTTCTCTAGGATAGCTGCCTGTGGAGCAGGGAGTTAGTGCCTGCGCTAAGCCAGAGCCAGAGCCTGATAATTTTGTCTTCATCTGGGTCCTCCTCTGGACTTGTGCTCTGGGTATCAGTTTTATTATTAATGTAGCGGATAATGAATGAAATACTTTGGCAGTATTAATGATTTTACAGATAATAGGGGTCTGCAGTCTAAGTGGTATAAATAACGCTGGTGGTTGCTGTTCTGACAAACCGTGGACCACCTTGAAGGCATCAGCAGTAACTTCAGAAGGTGCAGCTGAGCAGCTCTTAAAGCCACCGCTGCTTTGTCCTGATAATACCTGTACAGGATCCAAGGGGATGCCGTGGGGATGGTACCCCAGAATGCTGCCTCCACTTGGGAAGCCTGTGAGGTGGGGGAGGCTGGTGGGTGGCTTTGCTCTCTCTCGTTTATCTCCATCCCATTGCCAGGTCCTCTGCACTACAAATAGCAGCAGGCAGGATGCCTGCCTTGGGAGACTGGGCTGGAGCAGTGCAACAGGGCCATTCACAGCACAGGGATTCGACTCCGTAGCTGGTATAAATCAGGATTTGGCTCCATTTAACTCACCGGTAGCCTACGCCGCCTGAGGGTTTGGCCCTAAAGGTTTAACGCCTTTTGTGATGTCAAAAGGAAGAGCTTGGCTGCTCTGTCTAAACCACAGCCTGGGTGCTCCGGGGGGCAGCATGGGACACAAGATTCTGCATGCCTCTGGGGTTTCCCTATCAAGTAGGTGCATATAAAGAGCTCAAGCTGCCATCTGGAAGTGGAGGCATGATCATCCAGCTTGGCTCCTTGCCACCACCACAAACCACGCTGGAGTTCAGCTGGTGATCTGGTGGGTAATGCGTGAAGCAGGAGGTCTCGCCGGGCAGGCACCAAGGGTCTGCCGGTCCCGCTGGTGGTAGGGCAGGGCTGCACTCTTTGCAGAGTGGCTTGCATGGGGAAGGTGCTGCTAGAGGAATTCACTTTCTTGTCCCCTCTTGTGGGTTATCAGAGAGAGCACAGAAGTTAAGATGAACAGATGCTGCCCTTGCACAGCATAGTAAGAACATGACAGAAACCTCATAAAGAACAGGGCTGAGCAATTATATACTATGTTTCTTGAAGAAGGGCTCAGGTGACAGCATTCACACCTGGATTTCTCCCTAGATCAGAGCTTTTCCTGAGCTGTGACCCAGATCTCAGTCTGGATGTGCACTGTGCGGTAGTTTGGGAGTAGGGAAGGGATTGACCTGCTGGACCTGACTCAAATCCCTTTGGGTTTTGGGATTGGGTTTTTTTGCCCACCCCTTATTTGAATTAGTTTCCTTGCGCACGAGTGCCAATAGAGTTGTCGATATTAACACAACAAACGCTCCGTGTAGCTAGATCCAACAGCAAAACAACATTCAGTGAGAGTCAAAGCAAAACCCTGTTCACCTACAGCAGTAGCATAAAAGGCATGATCCATACGCTAGAGCAGTTTTCATCTGTGATGGTAAAATACCTTGTCTGACCTCTACTCTGATAATCACCAATGACCTTGATTGTGTAAACAGGATAAAATGAATTTGAAGTCTTATCACAGTTCTCATTAAGAAATACAAATTTGTTTGGCTTTTTTCTTTTTAATTTATGTATGTGTGTGGTTGTGTGGGAAAATATAAAGCTTTTTTGTATCAAATAACATCAATCCTTGCACACTCTATGCAAAATTTTGTAAGCATTGCAATAATGCTATGAATTACACAATGAACTATTTTAACTTTATTACACTTTCTGTATAAAAAAAATTTGTATTTAAATGATTTCAACTGCAATCTTGTAAAATATATTAATAAAATAATGATTGTTAAGAAGGAAAGAGATGTTGAGGATTTTTTTTGTTTGTTTGAGCATGGCAAACATGAATTACACTTAAACTTGTCTGTAGGGTACGGATAGGATATGTCTGAGGGATACGTCTGTATATCTGTATGTCCGCAGGATATGCCAGACTGGATCACACTAGTGATGCATTTCACAGCATCAAATCCCTGGATATATTCATGCCAAAACTGCTGTAGAGGACAGAATGAGAATCTCTGCAGATGGCTGTCAGAAGAAAACCTGTTGTCAGTAAACCAAAAAATATTCCCTTTGGGGAAAGCTGAGTTACTGTCTTGCTTAAAGTTTTGTTGAACTACTCACCCTTGTCCTAGCTTTGGAGTCCCACAGCCAGGAAGTGTTGCAGGCATTGAGGTCCTGCCTGAGCTTCCTAAACCTCTCAGAGAAGATCACTGCCTCTTTCAGTACAGGGGAGCTGGTGCTGCTTGTGCTCCAAACCAGCAGGAACTTGAGGTTTTCCAAGTGGGATCAGAGATGGGTACACATGTCTGGGAATGAGCCCCTACCTGTGCACAGCATGGGGAGCAAGAGCTCAAGTTTGCCTGCAAAAAAATAATAATTTAGAAAAAAAAAAAACAACAAACAAACCGAAAACCGCAGCAGCCTGGACCAACCTGCAGAAAGCCTCTTGAAAACCTCTGGCTGCTTTAACGATCCATCAGTTTTATTTTAATTGGCGAACTAATCAGATGCTCATGGGTGATTCTGCACATGCCAGGCAATCACTTCTGAGGGCATTCTGCAGGAGCTGGGTTTTAAATATGAATTTGTTCACCCTGGATTTTGTCAGTAAATGAGAGCATTGATTGAGGCTCATTATCTGAACAAATAGCAGGAATTCAATCCGGCTGAAGAGATGTGCGTGCGTTCCAAGTGCACAGAGAGTACGAGCCCAGTCCTCGCTGCTGAGACACTGCCAAAATCCAGGCTGTAGGGATACTTGTTTACCAGTTTGTAGGGGCTACTGTTTACCAGGCTTCAAATAAGTTCACTGCACACTGTTCGGTGGGCACGCACAGTCTTTCACTCGCTTGCTGGGTTTTGGACTGTTTGCACTTTTTTTAAAAAAAAAAAAGACATCTTTTAGCTGAACTTCAGCTGCAGTTCTTGGCATGTATTTGGAATTTCTAGCAAACTGACAATGAAATAATTCATGAATTAACCCCCATTAAGAAGCATGTTGGCAGGAACTTCACAGCACCCACAGGAGGTGCAGCTCTTTGTAGCTGCATGGGCAGCACCCAGCACTACCATGGCAGGCAGCAGCTGGATCCTTCCCCAGTCCCAGCAAATTCCGCATCAGCAGCCTGTAAAGGTGTTGTGATTTAAGCAGTGAGTAGTTCTGAAACTCAGCCTTAACAGCAGCATATTTGCAGTGCCCCCATGCCAGAAATGCAAAGTGCAGTACTTAGCAGCAACAATATGTTAACCGGTTTTTAAAGCCTGGGAAGCTGTAGTTAAAAACAGGATTTGTCTTTCAAAGCTGACTCCTGGGAAAATTATCAAAGTGTGATTTCTTCCCAGGTATCTTGCCTTTCACTTTTTAACACATTTTTTGCTTTCTTTCCTTTCTATAGGTAACTCATTGTTTCCTAAATAGCAAGCAGAAAAGATGAACCAAACAAAAAAAGAATTACAAAAGCAGAAAAGAATCAGTGAGGTGAAATGAGTCCAATTCATACTCTGTAAAATGATAACAACTTCAACATTTTAAAATTTTATGTGCAGCCGGGTTTTTGTATTTTTCATCTAAGTCTAGTACAGACAAGTTGCTGCTACTGAAGTTCAGTTATTAAATCAGGGTGATTATTTTTATTTTTATGAAGAGTGTCCAGAAATCAGTGATGAGAAGTATCTGTTTTTAACAGGTTTTCTCCAGTGCTGTGACCTTGATTCTTCCCTCCTTAAACTGAACAGAAAAATCCTCCTGAATTTAGTGATGAAGGTTCAGACCTAAATAGCTCCAGTGCCAAATGTATCCCAGAGGAAGATTATATGGCCTCATTTAATAGAGAAAAAGCAAGAAGTCTGGCCAGCAGCTATAACTTGGCACTTTTCTACAGTCGTTTTGGAATAAAAAGCAGAGCATAGGTAGTCTTTAAATATTTGAGTCACACTATTGGGTTATTGTAATATACATTACTGATATGATCTGCACTTCACTTTTTAAAATTGGGGTTTGTGAATAGCCCTTCACATAACAGCTCTGCTTCAGGCCATCATGCAACTGAGCTTGTGTAACATCAGCTGTGGTATTTTCCCTTCACACCTACAGGGACATTGTTTTTACCCTACTAGGCTTTGCTTTCAGTCTCACAAACCGCACAGCAATGCAGGCAGAAAAAAACCCACCACCTCCTCACTGAGGAATGCATGTGACCATCTGCTTTGCTCCATTCAGGGGATGCATGTAGGGAGGGGAAAAAGCACAAAACACATTTTAAATCTCTGAAATAACCTCATTTGGCTTAGTTTTCTGCTCCCTCCTCTGCAGCATGCAGCTGCAGAGGCAGAGTTGGTGGCAGCCCAGGCCTCTGCTGGGGCTGGACCCCTCCTGGGGCTCCTGGTCCCACCTCTCTTTCCTCAACAGCCCTATTCCTGTGCCACTGCCTGACTCAGACTAGGAAACAGAAATATTTTAAATGACAGCATAACCCACAAGTAGGAAACAATAAGACCTCAGTGCTTCTCAGTGTTTCAGCACCTTGTCAAAGAAAAAAACTATCTGCATTACCTGGCCTAAACTCTACGTACAACTTGAGTTTAGTAGCTGAGAGCTCCAAGCCAGCCAAAGGATGCTGAACATGACTGAGACGGGATTTTTTTTTCCTAGCTGAATATGGATATTACATCTGCTTTGCCAGACTGGGGAGATGTAAAGGGAAAAAAAAAAACAAAAACAAAAAAAAAACCAACACAACCCCCCCGCCAATACCTGCACATGCCAAAAAGTGGTGCTGTGGCTCTGTATGTCTGCCACTCTTAGCCTGAGTCCAACCAACATGCTACATCTCCTGCCCTGGGAGATGGGGTTTTGATGGAAGCTACTGCAGTTGGGGCTGGCTGCACCATGCCCCGATAGCTGCGAACTGCTGCATCCCCAATGATTCCAAGACCGAGGCAGGGTGACGGGGAAATGCCCTGCTCCTCCCAGCACGGCAGGACGCAGCCGTGCAAGCACACAGGATGCTCCATAACAAGACATTCCCCACTGCCATGGCAAGAAGTCTGTCAGGAGGAATGAGATACGGTTTTCACCCCAACGTGTTCCACATGACATATTTATATGGGTTTCAATGCTTGTATGGGAACAAACCATGGAGGCCCCAGGGATAAAATAAGCAGTGTCAGAGCTGGCGTTTGACCCAGAGAGGGCCACATTTATCTTAATGTTCTGCCAACACAACCTGTCTTTGCAAACCAGCTCTGCAAAGCAGCTGACTGCCAAATCCAGGGTAATGAAAAACTTCTCATTGCTTTCTATGATCAGCAGGCTTAGGAATAATAACCGACTGATTGGGAAATGTGTGTGTGTGTGTGTCTGTGTGTGTGCGCGTGCGTGTGCACAAGTGGGCACACACACATGTGTAGGGATGGGGGAGACACATTTCTGAATAATGTGTTATTTTTGTGTCACTTGTAGCAACTCCTCAAAGCATTTGGGTATTTTAAGCAACCCCACCAGTCTCAAAAGAGAGTTTTTGCAACACAATCATCTTGAACCATAATAACCAAATTTGAAAATAACTATCATCTGCTATAAAGACATTAAAACATCTATAGTGGAACCACCAGGCTGTGAATGTTATGGGAGATCTGCACACATACACACAAAAGATTAACAAAGAAAAAAAAAGAAAGGAAAAAAACACTGTCATTTCCAAGAAAAACCACAACCCACCACTTACACGATAAACTTTTAAGCACAGAATGCAATATCTAATGAATTATTTATGAATTAATTTGCAATGAACAGTTTAGCAGTCAAAGGAAACATAAACTGGCAACGCAGCCCTGCCTGGGGTGATGGCTGGGGACGGGAGTGCGCTGTTCCTGTGGCAAGAAGATATTTAGCACTACACACAATGAGTTGCACACTAAGAAATTTTAAGACAAAAATCTAATTCCTAGCAAACACCAGCCTGGTGTACTAATATCCCAACATACCCTGTGACTGGCACATGCCATTGCTTATCCAGTGCCAGGTGGCAGACACAAGTGCTTTTTGGTCTGCAGACATCTGCTGTGGCTGTAACCGCTCTGGCAGGAGGAGTCACCCACTGCCTTGCACCTTTCCCCCACTGCTGTTTTTATGCTAAGCTAAAACACAAGTACACTGAGCTGCTGCTTAAAGGCTAATGATGGGAACAAAGAAATCAGGAGGTTTAAAGGCCACATCCTGCTTTTAAATTAATTCTTTATAGCCAGGCTATTAAAAGGGGCTGTCCCTGCCCAGCGCTGGAATGGGCTCTGCATTGAGGGCTCTGCACCAGCAGTGGCCTTTAGCATGACATTAATTTAATGCTTTGTAGGTCTTTTTTTCCCCTGCTCAGCTGGGATCCCTGGTTTGACTGTGTGGCTGCAGCCGAGCCACAGTCCTGGTGCTGGCTGGGCAGCTGCGTGGCATGCTCTCAGGCTAACCGGCTGCTGAGTGCCTTATTTCTCTAATGCAGATATGGATCATGGGCATAAACAAACCTGGCTGGATTCCTGGCAGAGCTGAGAATTGCATTCAATAGCTCCTGGGGCAAGGGTGATGCAGGAGTTAGCAGGAGAACATAGGCAGGAGAAGCTTGGGAAAAATCAAAAGCAGAGCAGACAGCTTGGACCAGACTGGGCTGTTCTGGGCTTGCTGCAGCTCCTGTGGCATCACCAGGCACAAGCTGTGCTCAGTCACAATTACTTGTGCAAATAGAGCAGCAGGACACTTCCTGCCATAGCTCCTGGCTTCTGTAGTTTGATCCTAGCAAAGACAGTAAATAGTTTAAAAATGCTTTTGGATTTTTTTTTTTATTATTTATTTATGGAGCAATGCCAGAGTCCTGCCTGGTTCCAGTGGGGTGGCTGAGATTGCTGCTCCCCTTAAAGCACAGTATGGCTGAGCATGGTTTAGCTCCCCTCCCACAATGACTTCTTTAATGGTCACTTTTTTAAATTATATGCAGCTCCACCACCTTTGATCCTGGTTGTGCCCCTGTCCCCAGGTCCAGTGTGATAGTGCAGAGTCCTGCCAGCCACATAGGGCATGGGGTTTTTTTTAGCAGTGCCGTGATGGAAACCCTGTACCCAGACAGCCGACATTTCTCTGTAGGGAGAAGAGCAGCATCACGTCCCCTGGTAAGTCTGACTTGTACCTGTGTAGGCTCTGTATGATAAGGTAAAGCTATGATAGTTCCCCAAAATAAGTGAAAAGCTGCCCTTTGTGTTTTCCACCAGAAAGACTGAAAGTAAAAGCAGAAAGATGCTATGATAGTTCAAAGAATTTCGCATCATCTGACCTTAGAAACCATTTAAGACACCTTTGCAGTTCAAACTCTGCTCAGACTTGGGCAGTTGGGAGGATGGTCAATGTTTCCCTCCTAAAGAGGGCAGACCAAGCAGAGCAGCTGAGAACTGAAGAGTCAGGAGATGATTTTTCAGTTTTTCTCCTTTTTCTTCCTTTCTGCTGTCTCCGTTGACCTCTGGACCTGAAGCTTGTTCCACATGGGCTTGCTGTTCATCAAATCAAATACTTGGGTGGAACAAAACTGATGAGCACAATGTGCCAGGGAGAGATCTGTTTTTTGGCAGTTTTGCAGGACAAGGACATAGCACATACAATCTGTATCATGGAGAGAGGTCAGAGCATGATGAGGGGAGATGGAAGCTGGTGGGACCCATGTGTCCCAGGGGTGAAAAAGGTACGTAGACACAGCCACCAGCTTCCAGCAGTGACTGATGGATCCTACTTGTCACTTTTTTCCCCTCTCACACATGGTGGGAGTGGGGATATCAACCAAACATGCCACATTTATTTTCTTCTTAGTTTTCACTTTCTGATTTGGTTTTTGGATCTCTGTAGATGATCACTGTTAGGGCACTCAGTAGAGACAAGACACCCTAACTCTCCCCCCACTGCCATTTTAAGATATACCCACTGCTTTGCTCTTTCTTTCCTCAAGATGATGATGGGAGACAGCAAAAATGATAGCAACAATATTGAAAGCTCTGCAACCCTAGGGCAAGTTCAAGCAGTTCCCACTGAAATCAGTAGGCGCTCTGTCTACATATAGAGTGTCACTCCCATTTTTTAAGAGATGGAACAGCCAGCTTAAAATGAAAGGGCCAAAGTTTGGCATGATGTGAATGACAGTTTGGATCCAGATTCATCCAAACCATAGACTGATTTGGCTCAGGATAGTTCATGCAAGCTACTCACTTCCTAAGAAATACAAGACTAAAAGAGACACCAAGGCTGAAACAGGAAGGGTAAAAATAACTAATTAAATAATAATAATAATAATAGTAGTAGTAGTAGTAGTAGTAGTAGTAGTAGTAGTAGTAGTAGTAGTAGTAGTAGTAGTAGTAATAACCTGAGGGCTGCTGCCCTAAGAAGAATATTTGCCCCCTCTGCTTTGCATGAGAACTGCAAGGAGGCCTTTAAGATAAGCCTTAGAAGGTGCAGGAACGGAGACAGCAGGCAATTCAGGGTAAACAATTCATTCAATAAATTACAATGAATTATTTGCAATTAAAAAAACATTTATAAGCTGCTAAATTCCATTAACATTGCATGGCCTATATAAAATGATCCCTAATTGCATATTAAAGAAAGACCTCTCTTTTTATGTTTTCATCTCACCACATAAAAAATAATTAGGTGAGGAGCACATTGCCCAAACCGGCCCATCATGCAGCAGGCAGTACACTGAAAGCTATAATGCACATATTATAGCACTTTGAGCAGCAGCAGAAATCTGGATGCAACAGGAATAAATGCAGCATGCTTGGGATCACTGAGAAACTGCATTCCTCCATCAGATGTGTAGCTGATCTAATGCTGTAATGGCTTTGGTGTCATGTGCACCAGAAGTCATTACCAGGCAGTTGTAAAGTTCCATGAACTCCAGAAAATAACTGCATCGGACCTTACTGCAATTACTCACTCAATTTATGAGAGCAGTTAGGACTTGGGGATATTGTTATTTTACTGTCGACAGACTGGAAAGAACAAGCTTCATTGCACATGCCTGACTCTTGCCTTAGGAGGACATAAAGAGAGACCAGAAACGGTAAATTCACCTCCTACCATCCCAAAGAAATGGAGAATTACCAGTCACTGAGTCTGCATCAACCAAATACCCATCAGCCAACTACCAGCCATGCTGTGCTGTGAGGGAGTCCAAGGTATGTGGGCATCTGTACCTGAATGAAATAGTTAAAAGCCATCATGACAATGCCTAGGCTGCAAAGCCAGAAACACTGCAGCAAATCTAGAAGCAATTGCTCCTTGGTCAAATCTAGAAAAGAATACACTCCCCCAAGGATATCGTGACAGAGTGACACTGGAATTCTCCCAGCTCATTTGGGTTTGCTCTATGCTGAGATTAAGTCATATATAACGTTCTTGTAAAGTACTCAGTTGCAGTTGGATAAATGGACAATTCTTAATGATCCTTGCTGAACTGCAAAATCGATTAGGCAGTGATTTCCCACCTTGGATTTTTCTATGCCCCTCAAGATTTCTCGCTCTTGGAATTTGTCACATCCATGAGAAATTAAGCATGGTGCATTGCTCTAGTGGTAATTTCTCTGGCTTCCCTTAATCCCAGAAGCCAAATGGAGTCTCCTGGGTAGTTTGCTTGCAGTGGAAAAGGCTTAAAAAGCTGACAGTTTTCACTGCAAAAAAAAAGCCCCACCTTGGGTGAAATTAAACATGGGATTCAGAGTCCCTTGCTTACACTAAACACACAGAAACCCAGAAATACAGCACAGGAAAGGCAGTCATCCTCCACCAAAACAGCAGCAGACAAATTTCCTGCTCAGCACAAACCAGGCTATGATCTCGGGCACATACACCCCCCAGCATCGTCCTGCACCAGGCAGCAGCACCTGCTCTCAGCACCTCTGGGCTGGTGCTGCACTGCACCATGCAGACATCCCTGCCCTGCACTGCTCCTCGCTGTGATTAATGAGAACTTGGAGCCAGAGTGGGCAACTACAAGTCTTTAATATGAAGTCACCTCGCAGGCATTAGAAGCTTGTTGGGACAAGAAAAAGGCCTGTTTTCATTAGACTGCTAACAACTAGCTTTAACTTGCAGTTTTCATGGAATGTTGTTTCAGTTTAAGCCTTTTAGGAAGTTGTCGACCTGAGCAAAAATCCCTTCAAAGAGTAAGGTGCAAGTGAAAAGGTAGCTGAGGGAATTAGTGATGAAATCATATTTCCTGATCCAGTAGTGCCAAGGCTAGGTCTGATTTCAGTGAGAACATTCACGTACCTAAAGAGAGGCATATGCTTCTGAAGCAGCCAGTGGCAGGCTGCAAAGTAGCTCCCTCTCTGGGGTGGACACAGCTGTGCCAGCATGAGCAGGATGGGTTTTCTGTTTATCAGCAGGGGAGATTTGGAGGGGGATTTTTTACATGCTGCATGGAGAGGAATTTCCAGAGGAATTAAAGCTTTTTCTCTTCTGGCTCTGGACCTGGTGCTCAGGACTTCACCCAGCATTCAGACAGGAGACTGTTCTGCCTGGAGTAGAGTTTAAAAGCTTCAGAAGAAAAAGAAGGGTCATTCAGCCATGTCAGTTATTTAACAGCCCAGAGATAAGGTGTGCTGAAGGAGTCGGGGGAGCATATGAAAGTCAGAGGTGAAACTGGAATAGTCCTTTCTTCCACTTAGGTTCAAGACCACACTAAGACACTTCAGTTACTGGTTGGGGAAAGGCTGCACAAATCATAGAGGACGTGCTGGCAGTTCGCTCGTTGGAGCACAAGCTCTGCCAATGGCATCATTTGGATATTTAAAGCCCTTGGCTCTAATTATAGCATGGCCATGCTTGAATAAACAGTGCTAGGATTACAGTCGTTGTGGAAAATGGGATGGATTATGTCCCAGTCTGACTGAGAGGGGAAGCTAGTTCTGGTTTAGCTGGGCAGGGGGAGCTGGAACAGAAAGCCTCTGACATCCTGAAACCTCTCCACAATGATTTCCCTCAAGAAGAAAGGGCTGATTAGGTGCAAAGAGAGAGAGGCTAAAGCAGACTGAAACATCCCTTATGCAAATGCTCTGTTTAAAGCCAACTGCATGCCGCCTAAGCTGATGGGCTTGCAGCCTCTTCAGCAGTCAGTTCTGCAGAGTGGGAAGTCAAGGGCATCTGCTATCCTCCCAGAAGGGAGCAAGACTCCTGGGGACCAGGAATAGTTCCCACTTACGCAAAGAAATCCGGCCCTCAGTCAAATCCTAGGCTGGGATTCTGGCTAGAGCAAGACTATGCTGCCAAGACACTCAACTCTCACACAACTTATCTCAACTTGTGGTATTCAGTGTCTTAAATAATGTGTTTAGTGAACCTCATGTAGATGGCTGAATATATGAGCTCCATCCTATAACAGGAAAAGCCACAGGCACCACTAGGAGGCCCAGCCCTCCAGGTCTTTATCTTTGCAGATAAACAAGTTTTGAGTCTTTGGAAGAAATGCTCTGACTACTGTTAATTATTGATCACTGAATCCAAGCTTCTATGCCCTGGACATCTGCTGCTGCACGGAAGATGTGAAGACAGTGTCAAAATGGAACAACAGGGTTAGAAGACAAGCAAATATCACCATTGTAATGAGAATTGGTGTTTTGCATGACTAGTCCATCTTCTTCCATGCACAGAAAGATAAATTGTATGGAACGGTGCCCTGGAAAGACAGTTCTTTCACTTCCTTGTTAATACTGAAAGTCAAAAGTTAAACACAGCAGTCAAAGCACATATAGGACTAAGGCAACATTGCAACAACGTCAAACCAAAAGGGCCTCCATCTCTGGCTCTCATTCCTCTTCCCTTTCTGGCCAGACAGAACATTCCCTGTGCTCATGTATTGGGGTGAAGTGAGGAAGCAAGGAGCCTTCAACAACAGTACTATCCCAGAAATAACAATTACTTCTCAAGAAACAGGAGAGCTGTGGGCCTCCAGCATTCAGACTTGGCTTATTCCAAAGGAAGGAAAATAACAGCACAACTGAGCAGTAGTAGGAAAAGCCAGCTATTTTTAGTATGGTTATTGGGGGGAATTGAGCACAAGTTTGTGTTTAGCTCCTGACTCCAAGAAGCTTGGGACTTGCCCCAGAAGAAAGATAACCTGGGGTGATGAGTCCAAAACCATGGGTGTGGACAATGCTCCATCCAAGACTGCTTTGTTCTGCCTTTCTTTTTGAAATGCTACTGTACCACCTTTGGTTTCTCCCTGGTGCACTTCCTAAGATGGTTCTCTCAGCCTGATGCTGAGCAACAAATGCGGTTGTGAATTGTACACTAGGTAATGAGATGTCAGGCACACGGAAAACCTGATAGGCAATGTTCTCAAGTTCTCTGTTAATTACCAATGTTTGCTTAGCAAATAGCTGTTAAAATGCCTCAGTGCACCGACTTTTCTGGGACCACTTTGTTTTTCCCAGATGTTCAGCTGGCAAAAGACTGACAGATGCCTTCCTCTGATTATTTTCCCTTTAACTGGCAGAAGTTTGGAAATGTTGATTTGACATACCCTACAGTAGATTCTGCAGACATCAGGTCAGGCACCTCTGAGATGCAAAAAGTTGCTTTCCAAAATGATAAAGACAAGCAAGTAACATGAATTTAATGTGGAAACAGCATTCTTCCACCCCCTGGCTAGACATGAAACCAACATGAGGAATAAATAGCATAGAGTGATAACATCTGGTTGTACAGAGACTAACCCTGAGGCTGGTCTGAATGAGTTCACCTAGCTCTAGCCCAAGAATTTAGAGATCTGAGTTACCTCCAAGGCAGAATTAACATTTGACATATAGTTAGGTAGGGCGAAAGAGCCGAATGTCTCCATTCAGGGCCCTGAAACTTCTTGTTTATGCCAATACCTCTCACTCTATCAGAGCAGCCATTAGCTGGCACAGACTTGGAAACATCAGTATTCAGCGAAGTGCTATTACTTCTGGCTTCTAGCTGCAAAGTGAAACTCAGGCCAAATTTGTGAATTTTCAGTCTTATGATAAAATTAGACAGAGCAAATTATTTGAGGAAGATTGACTTTGAGACTAATGCATGAGGCTAGAATCCAGGAAACCTTATGCTTAGAACAATTCCATATAAGCCATTTAGTATCTCTGTCTGCAGCTCTATTCTGGGATTAATACATTTCTTGGGAAATTCTTCTCTAACACATAATGAAATAATTAGCACAAAGAAGCTTCAGATAACCTGAATACAGAATCCTTTCCTAGATCTACCCCAGTATCTAGCATGTTAGCAGAAATGCACACTTAATGCCCTCTTGCAGGGGTTAACACAGAACTCTTTTATTTGCAACATACCTGAACATGATGTAATGCAGAAGCTGTTTGCCTAAAAGGCTTAGACATAATCTGGGAAAAGTAGAAGTTGAGGAGGAGAAGAAATTAAACAGAGCCCAGGTGACATCACTAGAAGATACCTATAGCAGTTACCTTTTGCTCAAGTCTTGGCTTGAATGAGCTTTGCGCCACTTAAGAAGAGGCAATCTGCTTCCCACCACGTCTGATCTACAGACTTGCTAAAACTTATAAACGAAACCTATATTTACTCAGAACAATTATAAAAGGAAAGATTCCTGATACCATGGAAGGTCTAGCTGACCTTCTTTTAAGCAGGAAGGCTGTCAGACCATATAATTTTCATTGTCAGCTACAATCCATCAAGCAGTGACTTTAATTTCCATATGTTTCTAAAAAGAAAAGGATAATCCCTCTTATAAAGCTGAACTTTGATTTCTAAAAATTCATGCATGTTGCTTTTATGTATAGGTCAACACTTCCATTTTCTGGACGAACTATCAGTACTTCTGCACTGAATGAAATTTTGATATGAAGCCAAAGCATTTCATTATTTCCTCTGGAGCTTCCTAAACAAAAGTGTTTGAAGATCATCACAATTCAGCACGCTGTTGTATTTCAGTGCAAGTGGTATGTTAATGGCTGAACCGCTCAACTGGCACTTACAAGCAATTGTAAGCAAATACTCTCACAAGCATCAGTTTTGTAGGTTTACTCTATAAGGTAACCTGTTAATGAAAGATGCAAAACTTTGTCAAGGGATACATCAGCCAGTGTACATCTTGCTGAGTAAATACTAGATGGAAGATACCAGTTCTGAGGGTAGGAAGGAAGGGAGGGGTGGAGAAGCTGTTGTCCTAGATGGCTGAGCTACCTTTTTTCAGAGGACACCAGTGGAGAAAGCCTGAGGTGCAAATCAGGTCCCTTTAAACTGCCTAGAGAGATTCCCCCAGGCTGGGAACAGTGTCTAAGTCCTGCTCTGAGTGGATTATCTAGATTTTGGTAGGCATACAGTGACTGCCTTTACTGCATATAAACAACTTTGATTTCTTCTCTGGGCACGTCAGCCCAGTTCCCTCCTAGACACAGTAATTTAACTGAGATACAGTTCAGAGAATAAAGTTCATGTCAGCTTTGGCCTATCACAGAATAATCACAAGTTTAATAATTTAAGCTCCCTAATAGCTGGTTCCAGAAGTTTTGAGAAAATAAAATAAAAAAAAAATCATAATCAAGAACAGTTTTGTTAACCTTATTTGAGTGTTAGCTGGGAAAATATAAAAGGGAATGTTAAAAATCAGTTTCTGTCCTCTGTAGTTTGTGCCTGGGGAACAGATCTTCAGCAAATATTCGTAGCAATGAAACATTTATAGACATGCTAGTTAGGTTTACCTACAGATTTTATAGCCATGTTTCAGAACTAGCATCCAGGTGTCATTAGCCTACTCTGAAAATTCATGACCTGCACATTTTTAAAATTATAACATAGAAAATTCTTTCTAATCATATAGCAGATGTGGTAGAAATGTATATTGTCTAAATTTCCAGTAATAAATAAGATTTCATAACCAGGATCACAATTTATAACTGCAAAATTTCTGTTGACTTCAAAGAAAACAGAATTTGGATCTCTGAAGGAATAGCACAGCAAACAAAATTCCTGCAAATGAACACCTCTCTAGGAAGAAGACTTCTAAAGCTATCTGTTTTAGTGTTTTGTTCAAAATAAAGCCACAGGTGAAAACCTTTTTGACTTTTAAAATACATTTAACTGAACTGATCTGTCATCTATGCATCCTGCTTTATCTAACCAGTCTCTCTATTAGCACTCATCACCATGGTATCTGAACTTCTTCTGCTGGAGGTGTTATTCCAATTACTTTAGTATAGCTGCTGACATGTAACTGAGAGCAAAATGTGAGCTTCTGTTAGGAAAATAATGCTCCAATTAGTTGCTCCCTCTTTGTCTAACAATGCAGAAAGTCACACTGTGAAGGATTATTTCCAGAGCTTGCTCTCTGTGGTAGTCTATCCTCCTTTCTTTTTTATTGTTGCCACTGCGATGTTGACACAGAAGTTTGGCAGTCTCCCATCTGAATCGCATATTGGAGCTCAAGCTATTTAGGACAGTCAATACAAATCAAATACCTCCTATGTACATTAGCCACTGCTCAGCTGAATTTCTTGCTTCTCCTGTGCTGACCCAAATCAACGTAGGAGACAGAGAAAGCATTTTTCTTATGCATCCTGACTCCTAATTGAAATAGGAAAACTCCCAAGGAGGAGACCTGTAAATATACAGCAAGTCTGAAGAAACTGCTGTTTTGTGATCGTGTACAAACAGCTTCTTTCTCAGCAGTTCTCTGGGATTTAGAATAGATTTCATGACTGACAAAATATTTCACCGAGTCATAGCATAAGGAAGAATTATAAACAAGTTTGGAGACTATTCCCAAGCTAAACCTTGGTGTATTGACCTTCTCGCTCAACAATTGGATATCTTGCTTAAGGGTGGGATAATCAGCACTTCAAGCTTTTCACTGCGGGCCCTCCTATCCCACCAGCTGTTGCAGTTATTTGTCAAGCTTGAAAGTAGCAGCTGGAAACCACCTCACTCCACTTCAGCTCTTGCCTTCCAGAAATGAAACAACAAGCAGGTAACAGGACTAAAGAGCAATGCCTCACCCAGCTACCACCAGACTTTCTCCTTGGCTTATGTCCCATCTGCTAGTGAACAGACACTGCTATCTTCCTCTTGCTCAAACAGCTCCCAAAAGCTCCGCGTGATGAATGGATCTCATCTGGGGACTGTAATCTGAGGAATCTTAAAAGAACCTGACTATGAAGACAAGACTTAAAGGTGTTAAAGCTCTGTGTCAAGGAATCACCACCACTTAACAATCTTGAGTATTAAAAAAAAAAAAAGTTGTTGTTAAATTCCTTGAAGGAACATGAGACAGCAGAGCTCCTTAAACCATGGACTTCACCCCCAGTTCAGCCTGCAGGAACACCTTATCTGAACATTGCTAAGGTGAGACACATGAATCTTGTAGGAGATCCAGTATTTCTCACTTTTTTTTTTTTTTTTTTTACACTAGGAGGCTTCCTGTTGCAGGGCCCGGGGTGGGGAAGTGTGCTACACTTGTTAGACCTGGGAGCAGCGCCCTTTTTCTTGCTAAATGAGTTTTCATGAGCTTCTCCAGCAGGCATCAGTTCATATTTTATGGTGTCCTGTGGTGAAATTAGATCTTCTCTAAAAATGAATGCTCCCTCTGAGGGTTGGGGGGCAAGGAGGTGTTGTGGTTTTGGGTGGGTTTTTTCAATAAAAGGTTTTTCCTTCTCTCAGCAGGTTGCCCTGCCATGACAAATGAGGACTTGGTGCATGTAGGCGCACACACACAGAGACATTGGTAACATACCTCCAGGACTGAGAGCCATCTATGAGAAACCAGTTGCACAGTTTTCCAGACTCTCAGCAGAACAGCAAATAAAAATCTGTTCACACATAGGAGGTGGGACTCAGCCTGATGACTGTGAGTTGTCTGGACAGTATCAGGGAAGAGGACAGTCACACAGACTGCTGTGACAGAGCTAATTTGCAATCCATCTCTGACCATTCCACATCCAGGCTCCCACTGCGCTCTTTGGGGCAGCACCTGTCGGTAGTCCCATGTCATAAACCTTCATATAACATATAAGATGATAAAGAGGATCTTAGGAAAAGAAGAGTTAGTTCTGCTAACAGCATGAGGTACACTTGCAAAGCCTTGAGCCTTAACTGCAGCCATGGGAATGCCTGCTCTGAGACCATCGCTCACGAGGGGAGACAGCAAACATCATTGCTGTTGCATGGCTGTTACAGTTACCTCCCACTTACTGCAGTTTCTCACTTAAACATGACTGCTTCTGCAGTCTACAGCAGATCCAATTCTGTTTAATGTACTATCTGAAAAAGAAACTGCTTTGAAGCTTTGTAGCTCATCACAACCAGTAGAAAGGATTAGCTGATGGTTTTGTGAATGGGATGGATTAGGAGATGTGCTGGAATACAGATTTACTGGCTTACAACAGGCTGGTGCTTCAGAATCACCAATGTTTGCTTTCTCTTTTTTTCCTAAAAAAAAAAAAAAACAAAAACAAAAACCACAAACTCAGAACATGTAAGGGCTAAATCCTGATTCTGTCACAGGTAGCAGCAGAGGACCCTTCACCTTAACTCTCTCCCAGTATGGCAGAACCTGGACTGACCAGTGCAGCACTGTGTTAATATATACTTTGCTGATGATAAACGGTATTAGTAATTAAAACCCACTCTGTGTAAAGGAAATAGCAACCCCCTTTCTACAGTGAGACCCAGCCCAGAACTTCACAGCATTCAAAGCTCTTGAGATATTTTGCGGTTAACTGAGACATTCTGATTCACCAACAACACCTCGCTCCAATGGCTGTCAGAAAAGTAGAAAGTTGAATAAACTGCCGAGGTTTTTATATCACTGACCTCATGGAGGAATTTCATCTCTGTATGCAGTTGTCTCAAACTATATCCTGGAGTATCAGCAGAGGTATTGGGTATTGACTTCCAGAACCATGTTAATATTGATGAAAAGTCATTTACTTCTCAAGCCTGGTGAATAAATAGCATCCTTCCCAGGACTGTGGGGTTTCGCTGTCCAGACTGTGATGGTTTTATACATATGTCAGTCAAAGTTCAGCTTACTGAAGGAAGGTGTTTGTTCTACTAAAAGAGTTGCTACCTGAACAACTTTTAACATACAAAGGTCAAATACCTCTCTGAGCATAGGCATGAAGCTTCTTAGAGAAATAATGAGCAGGAAAAAGTGACAAAATCTTCTAAAAAGAACCTATGAAACCAGAGTGAAGGATCAAGGGGTTTGCTGATCAGAATCTTTTTCAAGAGCCTTCTTTTTGGTTAAAAATAAGTGCAACTGACCCTGAAACCCTTCTTAAGAAAGTCTCTCCTTTGAGAAGTCACCTTCAAATTGGCAAGTACTGAAGCTTTAGTGTTCCATAGTAACACCCCCTCCACCACCTCCACTCCCCAAATGTAATTAAATTCAGATTAAAACTTTAAACAGCTGAAAGTTAAATCATATATTTGGGGTTATTTCTACAATCCCTTTGGCAGCTCTGAACATGTGGGATGATCTAGTGTTTAAATTATTAAGATTTAACTTTTTCCCCAAATGGGGAGAAGTATGAATCCAACGGAATTACCAGCAAAAATTTCAGTGTCACCACGGATATGTGAATACAAGCGGAACAGGTACACTATCACTTCTAAACATGCTTATCCTTTCAATTAGTTCAGCCTGAGAGAGCCTGTCAAGGTGAAACATGCTGGTATCTCTCCACAGACTGTTACCTGCCTTGTCTTGTGTCGAGTCCTACCATTGAGACAAGATCAAGCTGGCAAGCAGAAAAGTTAATCAATGGCCACCACAATGTTATATGTGCCTTACCTTACCCTGAAGTCTTACAAGCAACTTCAGACAGGTGAGTTGTCCTCTGGCACTGCAGGAAAGGGTGATAACTACCTGGAAATGGCTAAAAAAACCCATACCCCAAATTTCCTCTTTAGCAAGAGGTATGAAGAACAGGACTGTTAGCTGTGCCTGACTTCTCCTTATATCATTTATCTGAGTCATCCTTTATTTTTGCATTTCCTTGTGCAGACTTTGAGGTTACCTTCATGTCTTATTTCACAGGGAAAAATGGTAAGCTCCTGTTTTCCCTGGGCTGCATATTTCACACTGCAACCGAAGGAGCAGTGCTAGCCAGCAGGCCAGCTCTTCCCATTAATAGGCAGGAGACCCCAGACCCTGAATTCTGCTTTATTTTATGTCTAATGATACACTACAGAAAACAGACTTAGAACCTGTCACTACACCTTTCTTTTTTTTTTTTTTTTTTTTTTTTTGCTGGGAACCAAGGAGATAAGAAACTTTTCTTTTGGGTAAGTTGTGGGTGTTTTTCTGACAGCCTCTGTATCTTGTACACTTGTACCTCACTTAATGTAGATAAAAGTACAAATATTTTGCATAATTACATGGATGTTAACATTCATAGTGCCTGTGGCATCAGTTCTAATTTAGTAAAGTGAATCAGTTCCTTTTCCTAACAATTCATCAGTGCTGTGCCAAACAGAAAGGCTGCATCGTGCTTGGCTGTTACCACACTGGAACATTAGCAATTCTAATTGCAAAACTCCTTGAAGTGTTACTCTACTGGAAAAAAAATCAACTTTTTAAAAATATAGAAGTTTCTCCTCAGCTTTGACATAGTACAGGTTCTGCAATAACAGAACCAAGTTATAACTATGGGTTAAGGTGTAAGAGTTGCCATATTTTCTCTCCATGCCATTGCCCTCCCTCATTGGTCTGTTTTACCTCATCACAGATGGATGTGCTGTTAACCTGGCCACCATTAGCACAACAAGACTATGCTACCAGAGCAGAAAGTGCCTTACAGTTTTCACCTTGAAAATGAATTGAGGCAGAAGGCCAAATTTCTAGAAAGTAGTGGGAAAATGCCTAGAAAGCAGTGGAGGAAATCCTTGAAAGAAGTAGGAAAATGCCTAGGAAGGAGCAGGGAAATTCCTAGAAAACACAGGACAATTCCCCCAAAGCATCACCCAAATTTCTGGAGAGCAACCAATGAAGACCTTCAACACAGCAGAAAATTCCTAGAAAGCAGTGGGGAAATTCTTACAGGGTTTGGTGTAAATTCCTAGAAATTTCTAGGCCATTTGCCTAGAAGAGCAAATGCCTGGAAAGCACCATGTAAATTCTTAGCAAGTGGTGAGGAAATTTCAAGAATGCACCAGTAAAATTCCTAGAAAACAACAGATTAATTTTCAATTAAATTAATTAGTTAATTTAATTTTCTAAGAAATAACGAAGTTGAAAAGCACCAATTGAATTCCTAGAAAGCAGCATGAAAACTCCTAAAAAGCAACAGGAAAATTCCTGGAAAAGAGCAGGAAAATTCCTAGAAAGCATGGAGAGGAGAAGAAGAAGAAGAAGAAGAAGAAGAAGAAGAAGAAGAAACAGAAATTTTCCTAGAAAGCGTATGATGAAAGGCTGTGATAAAACTGCCTACAAAGTCACAAAGAAAGATTCTGAAAAGCAGAAAATTGCCTAGAAAGCACCAGGAAACTTCCCAGTCAGATTCTAGCCCAAGGAATTGTTGGAAAGCAGTATGTGAATTTCTAGGAGGATTCTAGATGGAGGAACTCCTGGAAAACCAGGGAAATTGCCCCAAACCTTCTAATGCAAGGATTCCTGGAAAGCAACTCATATTCTTAGAAAGCCATGGGGGTTTTCTAGAAAGGTTTTAGATTCCTGGAAAGCTGTGGGAAATTCCTAGAAAAGATCTAGATTGAGGCATCGCTGGAAAGTCATGAGAGGCTCTAGAGAGAGGGTCTAGACTGGGATATTCCTCAGAAGCCATGGAAAATCCTTAGTCCATTTTCCTTGGAGTTTTTTTTCTTTAAGTATAGCACAACCTTTTTTTCCCAGTATGTTACAGCCACGCAACCACTCTAGTGAGGAAGCAGCTACAGCAGAGTGTGCTGGTTCCCTATGACACAACAACTCTGCTTCATAAGCACAGTCATCCTGGAGGAGTGAAGAGCAGCTGCAGCAGGCCCTGGTGGTATCTACTAAACATTTGCAAATTTTGTGCTGAAAAACATAGGGTAGGACAGTGGAATCCTTATAAACAGTCATTTGGGGAAGGAGAGTGCAGAGCTGCCTGAGAGGCTTTTGTTGCTGCTTATATTAAATTAATTCAAGAAGCCCTTACAGTAGCTCAAGCAGAAGAGAAAAGACCCACTCATCAGAACTTATCCTTTATGGAAAGCCAGTCTTATTCCTAATGAGGTTTCACTGTGTCATGCAGCTAAACAAATTCCAAAAAAAGCCTTGGCAGAGGAGAGACTCAGCATGAGCATGAGCTCCCACACCAGGGTGCCGATTAGCTGCATGACCTGATTATGCCAATAATTAAAAAGGCAGCATTGGGCACAGCCGGGCATCCTGGGAGACAGACAGGTTACTGCTGTGGGTGCAGAAAATGTTAATCCCTTCCCTCTCTTGTTCTGCTCCTCTGTGTTTGTGTCTCTGTTCTTTCCTTGTTCTTTTTTTTTTCCTTTCCTTTCATGCCTTTTTTTTTTTTTAAGCAAGCCAAAAATTTGGGGTGAAGTGCATGCATCACAGGGTGGTAAGGTGGTACAGTGGTAAGGGTGGCTTTATGGCACCATATGTCTGAAGTCACACAGGATCTGACTGGAGCCTGGTGCAATTTAGAACAATCTTGAAGTAGCCTCTATGGGTCGTCTGGGAGCTGTTAGGAAACAGCTACGGTCTGGTCACACCAGCTTAATTGCCTTCTGTCACATGTGGCCATTACAATCAACTCCTTAAGCTTGATGATTTCTCTGATTCTAGCAGAACATCCAAGTTGCTGATGAAGAAAGTCTTAGACACTGCCCAAAAAGACCAAAGATTTGTGCCTGTCAGTTACTGAGCAAGTCTGATGCCTGCTACAGAGATGGACATATAAGGAGGGAGGGGATGATTGCATCAAGCCAACAGGCAGTACATGCCCTCTGCCACCACTCTACCACCCTTTCTCTAGCCCAAGTGCCTCACATTGCTTTGATTTTATGCTTCCCATGTTATACCATGTGGCTAGGTGTTTGGTTTATGCAGGGGGGAATCGTGGCTATACTCACATATAAATTGAAAATGTATTAAACCTGTCAGTTATCCTGTTTTATGTACATATTTTATCTCTGCTTCATATTCAGCTCTTTCGCAGCCACAATATTTTGTGTTCTTTATATGAAAATTAATAAAAAAATTGGATCATCATGAAAGACTTCATTTCCTTAAGCTAGCAGTGGTGAGAAAAAATTCCATCTGCTTTATGTCACCTCCGTTTCAGTCAGTTGAAAGTAAATTTCCATCAACTCAATCCATATACTTTTCCTCTCTGTTTATTCTTCCTGTACTGCATGGAATCAAGCTAAACTGCAGGAAGATTTTTATGGGCTTTTTAGATTAGTGCACATGATGTTGCACACAGGCAAGAAATACATCTCGCTCGTACCCTCCTGTTACCTGCCCAGAGTAGCCACTGAATGGCATTTCACATGCCTTATTTCCCATTTGGATTTATGTAGCTTCTATTTACAGCCTTTGAAATTTACTTATGCTCTTTCCTTTCAATTAAAAAAATATTCTGCTGGCTGTTATTACTTACTGGCTGTGACTGGGTCATCTCTTAACTTTCCCTTGGATAAAAATCCTAAATATCTTAGCTTCTTCAGCCCCACACATTTATGCTTTCAAGCTTTGTTGTTCTTTTTTAACCCGCTGTTGTGGTTTAACCCAGCAGGCAGCTAAACACCACACAGCCGTTCGCTCACTTCCCTCCACTGGAATGGGGGGGGAGAATCAAAAAAAAAAAAAAAAAAATCGTGGATTGAGATAATGACAGTTTAATAGGACAGAAAAGGAAGGGAAAATAATAATAATAATAAAATTAAAAAAAGAATATACAAAATAAGTGATGCACAATGCTACTACTCACCACTCGCTGACTGATGCCCAGCCAGTTTCTGAGCAACGGCCTCTGCCCCCCAAGTTGGGGGTCCCCCAGTTGGCCCAGAAGGGCCAACTCCCCCCAGTTCATATACTGAGCATGACATCATACAGTATGGAATATCCCTTTGGCCAGTTTGGGTCAGCTGTCCTGGCTGTGCCCCTTCCCAGCTTCTCGCTGGCAGGACATAAGAAGATGAAAAGTCCTTGACTAGTGTAAGCACGGCTCAGCAACAACTAAAACATCAGGGTGTTATCAACATTATTCATTTTTCTCATACTAAATCCAAAACACAGCACTATATGAGCTACTAAGAGAAAAATTAACTCTATCCCAGCTGAAGCCAGGCCACCCACTATGATTTGATGGACTGTTTTGAGTAGGTGGAACTGGCCCAAACACCATGTTCCCTTGCTGACTTATTTGGGATGGTGAGAAGAGGTCCCACCACCTCCCTCCTCCTACCTGAACACTACATGATAATTGCATTTGCTCCACTAACTGCTGCTGGCTTCCTCCCTCCCACTACCCTAACACAGTTCACAAGGGAAAAGAAAGCTTCATCTGGATTTTAAGAAATGGAAGAAATCTGGCTGCACAGATCCTGCCCAGAAAATTTGACCTTGACCATCCTATAGACACCACCCATGCGATGGGTCCTGGGGATCTTTTGTGTCATACCCCCAGCACATCAGGCTGGAGGAGGGAAGCATCACCATGGTGCTAAGAGGGATCATTCTCATATGTCCTTAGGGAAGTCAGGACAAACCTGCTGGCATGTATTCTGGGGGGCTGGTGCTGTGGCAAACTGCTCCACCAAGCCAGGGTGCAAAGGGTGAGCATTAAATGTGAAAGGGTCCCCAGCACGGACCTGCTCAGTGTCACCTGCAAGGACACTTGTGAAGTCCCAAGCCAGCCGAGTACACACTGTGTTTGTGCAAATACTGTGGAATTCATCTTCTTTTTCAGCCTGAAACTCACTGTTTTTGCCAGGAAGACTTTTCTGACTCCTCTCCGTGCCTTTCCCCCATAGCCATTACATGCAAGTTATTTGCTCTCAGTAATTGAGAAGGGATGGGCAAGGCAAGCAAGTCACTCACATTTTGTTCAAAATCCTTTTTGTGCCCTTCTGGTTTAGTTAAATTTGGTCAGGCTTTTGTGCTGCCCTTTGGACCATAGCAAATAACTCACCACTTCAGATTTGGGACAGTTAACAGAAAAGGAACAGTAGTGCCACCTGCAGCAGAAAGACTAAAATGTTCTGCAGGCTGAGTATCAAGCAGGAATTATCCTTTTGTCCATATATAGATCTGACTTTCAGGGAAACCAACCTATGCAAAGACAGCAAGCTCAGTGCTTTTTATACATGGGGATTTCTGCATTGCCCTTTTCCTAAAACACTGGCTGAATGAAGGCAGACTATGATGCTTGCCGCAAATTCAAAGCAAGCTCCAGCCAGCTGTGTGCATGAAGATTTTGGACTGTGCCTGCTCAGACCAGCAGTGGCTTTGACAGTGCCCAGCTATGCTCAGACAGGCAGCATATCACAGCCAGCTCAGCCCTGGCAGCCCACGAGTGAGTGGAGTCACAGGGAATTCAGTCCCTGCAGCTAGATCATCCCTTCTTCCAGCAGCTGTGGGGAACTTGTGGGCTCTCAGTGATACTGTGAAGACCATTACTTCTGAGTAATTTCATAGTGGAGTGAAAATGAGTGTGATGATGAGCAAACCTTCCCACAATACTTTCCATCGGCAGCCCCCTGCTTGCTGAGGACCTCCACTGATCACATCTTCTTTCCTCATTGTCTCCTTAGGTCTTGGGTAGTTTTTTCCATCAAGCTCTTCTCTTTGCCCAACCAGAGAAAGGCTAAGATTAAGACCCAACACTGCTTCTCCCATACTAGCCTGTAGGACTGCAACGTGTGCCCAGGGCTTTCCGAAGAATAAACAGTGATTGCTCTTGGAGCTGCTACTGCCTTGAATCTCTGTTTAATATCAATTTGCTAATGTTAATCATTCTAATTTAGTGAAAATAGACTTACACAGTAACACCTTAGTTATGTTTTCAATCAATCAGCAGATAATTAATGGACAACCATCATTACACTCTGTAGTCATAAGTAGCACAGAAGAACAAGCACAACATAACCACAGTGAGAAAAGATACCAGCCTGACCAGATTTTACATACACTTTTTTCTGAAGTATAACAGCGCAGAGCACTTCTAAGTTGCCCAACATGTCCCAGCCAGCCCCCAGGCTTTGCAACAAGACATGGTCACAGAGAGAATCCACATGTGCTATTACACAAGATTTCCACAAGCAGCCACTATGAAATAGTCCATGGGGTTCACCTCAGCTCCAGCATCGGATCACAAACCTCCTGCACTGGTCCTCAGCGACAGCTTTCCACGAGCACTGAGGCTACAGCCAATTGATCTCTAAAGACACAACTCACTTTTATTTATAGGCCAGCACAAATGCTGTTGCCCCTTTTGGGAAAGATTGAGCAGCTCTCACAGAGCATCTCCATAGAGCAAAAAGCCCTGGGGATGCGGCACAGAGCGGTATGCAGAGCAACGTCTTCTGGGAGGAAGATGCTCTGATCAAATCATGCAGGCAGGATTAAAGGCATATGCACAGAAAGGGCATGCTAATTAACTGCCAAAAAAAGCAACAGTAAGTTTCTGTAAAACATCTATCAGAAAAATCCCATTTCATTAAAGTTCAGACCTTCTGTGGACATTTGCTCGCTAATGATTTTTCATTAAAGAAAAACACAGGCCATCCCATAAACATCTTGGTAACATCTGTCTTCTATTCTGAAAATGTCAAGATGGAGCACTTCCACCGCTTCAGCAGCAGCCTGGTGTAGCTCTTCATTCCAGTATTTGTTTTGTGTTATGGAAAAGATCAAATGTTTCAACTGACCAGAAAAAAAAAAAAACATAATCCAAAAATATAGCTTTGTGGGACATGAACCTTGCTCTTTAAAGCTTATTTTGCAACAGGAATAAGTATTCCAAAAATATATAATTTCCCAGGTTTGACAATCCCACCTTGGCCTATGCTACTAACAAGGGGAGCAAAACCATCTTACTGAACGACAAGATCACTACATGAGGGAGGACACAAATCTTGTCTACCCACCAGTCTGGTTCAGGTTTATAAAAGAAAAGCCAAACAGACATAAGTCTTTACAGACTCACTGAGGTCAATAATGCAATGCTGGCTTACCCTTATCTGGGAGATCAGGTCAGAAACAGAGAATCCAAGAGGACACCAAGTCCACTTTTGCTTTTATTGCAAGATCTAATACACCTGCATTTGACGGGTGATGGCATAACCTGCTGTCAAAAGCCTCCTTCAGCTTGTTCCAATGAACCTGTAGTTAGAAAGCTTTCCATAATAGGCAACCAAAAGACTACTTCAAATTAAGCTATTTTTTTCTTTTTTTTCCTAAAAGAATCAGAAGGACCCATCCAGATTATGGCCTTTTTTTACATACTGGAGGACTCAAGGTATACAGCTGGGTCCCTAAGATGACCCTTTAAGTCTTTAAGACACCTTTCAAGCATGTGTATGGCTTTAAATGTGCCTTCCCCAGAAGCAATTCAAACAGAAAATTGCCTTGCCTGCTTCACACAGATGCAGAAAGGAAGACAGCAAAAAAATACCTAAAGTGTTGCAAAAAAGTAAATACGAGTGTGCCAATGGAATGAAAAACCAACACCAAAGTCATTGCAGATTAGTGGAGCATATCTGCAAAGCTGATTTTTCTCTGAAAACTTGTAAGCAAGCTTATGAAAACCAGCTAGGCTGGAGCAGGCATGCGAATCCTGTTCCATGCTCACTCCTCTCAGAGAGGAGGTGTGCGGCAGCCGGAGGATGAAAGCTGGCGGCTACTACAGCAAGTGCCTTCATGGATCTTTTCGTATTTCTTATTCTTGAGTCAGCATACAGATACTGCCATGGGAGCCTGTGAGAGACCCAATTCCCTCTGCCACACAACCAGAAATCTGGCATAAAAGAAAGCTGGTGGGCTCTTGTGTTTATGAACAGCATTGTGAGTAGGAAGCTCTTAGCAGATAAACAAGTAGATATATTTCTAATCCTGTAATGACAGAACATAACTATTTGCACTGGCTCCTCCAAGTCCAGTTCAATCACCTTGACTTCCCATCGAGCAGTACTTTACACCAGCATTAATGACTCAGTTAAACCTGCAAAACAGACAGGATCTGGCCCTGGACAGGGAAACCAAGTCAAAAAGGAACAGAAGCATCAGAATACCCTCCCAGCAGAAATTAAATCTCTGTCCCTCGCTTTTTATCAAGATTAATTATCTTAAAGTGTTGAAGAAGAAGAAACACTGGGATGGGTCTGGCAGCCTCCTGTTGGAGCCTATTGCCTATCCTGTCCTCACTGAGTGTAAATTGCTGGAAGACCAATACTGTTTAGGTACATGTTGGATCCCTGGGTTGGCAAACAGTGCCCCATGCTCTGCAATTCAGCAGTCTGAAGCTGATTCCAGCACTGAGCCCTGGCTGCTCCCTGGGCCCAGGCATGCTTGTCAATTATTCAAGAAGATAGGTGGGCTCCAGAGCAAACAAATAGAGGCATAAATGAGTGACCTTGAGCAGAGGCACTCTATCACCTGGGGAGAGGTCACTGCAGGCTCTGTGTCCCTTTATACATGGATATTAAACAGATTAAAAAGGAATATATAATGCCTTCCACACCCCTCTCCTTCACTTCTTATGTTGACAATTTTCCTCCCAGCAAGGAACACTACAGAAAACAGGAGCTTTCCATTTGCTGACTACAGTAACAGGAAATAAAATCTTAGTCAGGAGCAAAAACCAGGGAGTTTTATGTCTGCAATCCATAAGTGACTGTTTTTTTAAATCTAAAATATAGTCTTTAATTAGTACTAATCCAGTTACTTCCCTAGAACTAAGATGTAAGTTTGTTATAAATCTTCCAAATGCTTGTGAAAAAAAAATTACTGCTACTGCTTTTTCCATGTAAGCCATCATTCTCAACTGAGTCATTATGATGTGGATGTAATCTGAGAATTCAATGCAGCTCTTTCGAGGGATGGCCAAGCATGCATTTATCTTTTGTTATATTTGCAGAAGACAGTGGAAAAGTAGGTGGAACAGATGCGTTTATACAGACTTCACTGCCAGAAAATGGCAAACTCATCTCTCTGACTTTGGGGTTATTCTGTGTTGCTTTCAGAGTCCTTGTTTTGACCAAAGTAATTAGATAGCTCAGTGGCACAGCCAGGAATATCAGCAAAATAACTCCCTGATTGTCCTTCTCTTTCTTCTTGTTATCCACGCATCTTTCTTGGTCTCCTTTACCTTCCACGATGCTGAAATGCCACCCTCTGCACAAATTAAATAGTTACAGCCTGGAGCTGATGATTGAATTATCTTACAATACCTACCTAAAGAGATTTAAATCAAGCAAAATATATTGGTGGTTATTATTCTGAACACAAGGGAGCTCGTTCTTGAATTTTCAATCACATTGAACTGGAGAATAAAATTAATCAGGAATTGGATGAAGTGGAAGGTTCTTGATCAGAAAATTTCTTGTAAGTTCCCACATGAATTAAACCTGTAGACTGAGGAAAGAGTTACACTTGGCTTACCCAAAATAAAAGATTTTGTGTCTGCCTAATGTTGTCCACCTGCAGCATTGGCTCTTGGAAATGTAGCAAAAGAGTGTCACCTAATGGCCAAGCAAACCCTACATTTTCAAGGAGCTGCTCTATCCCTCCTTTTCTACCTTATCCTTTGTAGCATTCCCATGTTAACCCTATCCTGTTCTGCACGATACAAACCAAAAGACACTGCCTTTCCTTTCACAGATTACTTTTTTCCTTCCCTGGCAGAGACAGCACCTATACATCTAAAATCAAAATAACCATTATCTTATATCTTCTTATTAGAGGACACCCTCTGTCCTGCATGTCACATAGTCTAAATGTATGCATAAAACACAGCTCAGCTTTCCTCAGACCCAACCTGCATGGCATTGACAATGTGGGCTGGTACATGCCACCTCTGGGAGATCTGAGACAAAGACTAAATCCTTCAAGGAGGATGGTCTCCAGCCCATTTCTGGCTGTTATAGTTTAGTGCTTATGGCATGAGCAAGACAGTCCTGTGATCTCTCAGTGGATTTTTCTCCCCTCCTCATAAGCACTCTCCTCTAATGTATTTGTGGCTGATGTTGCATTGAAGTCTTCTGAATTTTATGAGCCAACACAGCCTGTCAAGCAAGGGTGTGATGACAGCCAGATACTTCAAAGAAAGGTGCAAAATCTCCTCAGTAGTCAATTGCTGGATAACCTGGTTCCAGGAAGGTTTCCTCCTAACCATCCATAACTAAAAGTGATTTATGCCCAGAAAGGCAAGAATTCATCCTTTCAGTACGGAAGAAAAGGAAAGGCAGAGCCAAACCTACCTTCCCTATCCCAGCAATGTGCATTGAATTGCTAGCTCTGCAATTGCAAATTGAGATCTGAGAGGGTTCCGTTGCCTGATATTCCTTAACCTGAATTGAAAGGGCAATGAAGGTACACTGCGACAAAACCCTAATAACGTGTTCCCATTTTCTTGGTGCAGTTTTTGCTGCAGGTAGTTTTCTCAGCAATCTAAATATGAAACGCTTCAGCAGCCCATTCCCAGGAGAAGGTCACTTCCAGAAGGGAATGGAGACACTGAATTCATCCTATCAATGTTTTATAACAAATGAAATACTTGCAAATCTAAGTCCCATACATAGCTTCTGAAACTACGATGCCTTCATTCTTCTGTGTCCAGAAACTATATCCTATTTTTGCAGAAAATGGCTTTAGACAGAAAGCAGTATTTTTTGTCCTTGCTTGGAGGTCACTAAAACCATGAAATTCACCCTTGCTTGAATACTAACATAATTCAAGAATCTCCAAAATCTCCTCTGATTTAAGGGCTAAATTATGCTATCTTTATTGAACAGGACTCTGCTCCTGTGACCAACTTATTATTAACCTAGCCTCTTGTAGCATTGTTTTGGACAAGCAAATGCACATAGGTTCAAAAAAAAATCACTGGGCAGAGATTGTCTTTTCACCTATATTCATCTGCAGACCTTCAGAGCAACAGCTTGATCAGGGCTCATTAGCAACACAGTCAGCAACATCAGAAAGAACAGGAAGAAAGAGGAGGGCAGGAAGCCAAAGAGCCAAGAAGGGACTACGAGGCACCTCTTCGGGCGCCTACCTGCTTGTCTGCTGGGTCCCAGCACAGCCCTTCCTATCAGATATTCCCAGTAACCCCCCACTTCCTTCCCATTTCCACCTTTGCCAAGTGCTACACCTCAATAACTTTCTATTTTAATCACTTAGTCCTGTTTTCCAGCACATTTATCATCTAATTAACAGTAAATACCTTTATTAAGTTAAATACAAAATGCAGCACTAAGCTGTTCAAATGGGTTTTTAGGGGCATAGACAGGTTTCCTTCTTCCCTTCTCCAGTCTTGTAGCATCCACATTCAAATTATTCTTGCAGATATTCATGTAATTGGCTGGTCTCAATCATTAATTAACTGTATTCGTATGGAATCTCAATTTGCTCATAAGAAAGTAATATTTAATGTAGTTCAATGTTCACCTGCTTTTTCATGAAGGAGATGGGTGAAACAGTGCCTGATTAATTTTATCCATTAGTTCTCTGTTAATTTAAATCATGAAGAGGGGAGAGAGGAAATGTATTTAAGTGCCCAATCCCTTTTCACAGTTCATCTATTTTGGGTTTCCAGAAAGTGGGCCAAGAACACAAATATTTTCTTTTTTTGTGGTCTCTGACCTGGACCCTGCTGGCCTGCCCTGACCCTCGTCAGGAAAGCTTGCCTTGCAGTAAAAGACCAAAGAGCTTCCACTTATTTGATTGCACCAAGAGCAGGTTAAGAGGTCACTAAAGTATCCACATGATTTTCTATTAAGAAAGAGCTCTTTAATCTAGCAGACAGGGACACGATAAGACCCAGTGACTGTAAGCTGAAACTGGATCAATCCAAGATAAGTATGGGGAGTCATTTTCTAACTTTTTTTTTGCAAACCAAAGAGAGTAATTAACCATGGGAACATCTTCCATTAGTGCCTGATAGATTTTCTATCATAGGAAGTATTTGAATTAAAGACTGGGGAGGTATCCAGCTCAAGCACACAGGAACAAGCAGAAGGAAGAAGGTAAGATTTACTCCCAACCATGCCACTGGCGAGACAACCCCAGGATGTTGGTTCAACTCTGGTGCCAATGGCATTTTTTAAAAGCATGTTAAAAAATTTAACTATCTGAAAAAGAGAAACACAAAACAGTTTAAGATTTAGAAAAGTAAGAGGTTATGGGACATTTTAAAGGTCGAATTTATTTGTCAAATAAGTCAAAACCAGTCAGTATTGGAAATTAGTGTTTTCACAGGGAAGAAATACCGGTGCTGGGTGGAGAAAGGCATGGTAAGAAACTACGGCTGTGATTTGAATGCAATCAAACCAGAAACAAAACAAGGAGAGGTCTCAGACTAACCCTGGCGGACTTCCCAAGGCCCTGATCAGTATCTCCAAAGCACAGCTGACCATATCACTGGAAGACAGTTTAGTCAAGATCCCACTCTTCTCATGGGAGAACTGAGTCAAAGCTCAACTCACTGCAGCAGGGACAGGCATAGACCAGACACAACCCACAACCCAGAAAATAAAAGACCAGCATTTGCTGCAAGGTCAGCCCTGGTACACAAACACCTGCATCGCTCCCCAAGGTTGCAGCCCTTCTCAGATGAATGGGAGCCAAAATCTGAACAAGGGTGGCAGAAATTGTCACTCTGGATAATGGGACCTCAATTCCATTCTGGTTAGGGATATTATGCAGCTGAGGCCCATGTGCTTGACAAGGTGAAAAATAAAAAAGGGGTTAAAAATTTGAGGGATTTTAGTCCTCCTAAAAATACTTGAGTGGGTTATCTGCAAGACATCTGTGTTCGCATTAGCAGTTGTAAGGAGTCCATAGAGGTGTTTCTGAGCAACACTTATTTCCAGCAGCCCAGCCTCAACTAAACCCTGCTGTGATGTTTCTCCAACAGCAGACTCTCTTCTATCCAGCAGTGGGATCGGGCAGTTGTCAGCATAGTCAGGTTACTGAAGTCCTGGAGCTAAGGTATTGCTGTGTCCTCAAAACTTGTGAAGAAAGGCATGCTGACCAAGCAAGGAAGGAGTCACACAGCACAGTCCAGGGGTCTTTTGTTATTATTGTGAAGCCAGAGGAAGTGAGATGAATAGCTGTAATTTAGGGAGCTCACAGGATTTTCTAATTGATCAGGAGAGATGCTAGAGTTATTGCCGTTGTTGCTCAGGCAGTCCAGCACAGGAAAATGATGAGAAATCCCAAGAGAGGACTGTTACCCTGCATCTGCTCTGCATTTCAGGAAGGGCCACTTGGATGAGAGACACCCTAAAGGGATGCAGCTGAGATCGAAAAAGCAGCCTGCTGCGGGGGGTCGCCACACTGTGCTGCTTTGAGCATGGGGGATGATACAGCCCAGCTGTTACAAGTAGATTTGAAACTAAACAGAAGTGCTCTGCAGTCCCTTGCAACACCGCTTTTACAAGCCTGGGAACACAGAAGAAAGGTTTCATCACTACTGGGGCTGACACACGTTCTCTGACATTTTAAAATATTAAAAGCCCATCACAACTGATGAAAGGCAGCAAGTGGGTCATGCCCAGAGAGATATGGAGCAGTTTCTCTTCAGAGAGACCAATCATTGAGAAAGACAAGGGCTGTGCAAGAAGGCAGCTGGAGGCCAGGTCACTCCACTGCATCCATGTCTGTGCTAGCAATGCCAGCCCATGTCTACACTCAGCCCGAGCAGGAGCTCAGGACTCAGCTTGCTCTTTGCTGAAGCGACTTGCCCATCACTAGAAAGCAAGAACCACTTGCTGGTTTCCTCCCATATTCTTAGAGATGACTATCTGGGATGTGGTAGGCTTTGGGAAGAGAAAAGGATTTCTATTTGTGTTAAAATAACACCTAGGAACCCCAACCAGGAAATCAGGTCCCACCCTCACTTCTTTAGAGGGAGGGGAATCCCTGACTTGAAAAGTTTAGTCAAAAATATAGAAATGAAGAGAGAAAATAGGCAGAAGTCTTGTCCAGCTACATTGGGTTTGCATGGCACTCGGTCTGGGTAGATATTCTCTTGTAAAGCTCCCTAAATATCCCAGGTACTTCACTCCAGTGCTTGAATGGCAGCATAGAAGTGATAGAAAAATGGAGAGCAAAGAGCTCTCCTCTGTAATGAGAATTCCCACAGGATGACACCATAAATCGTGTTTGTATCACTTGAAAAGTCAAAAGAGAGAAAAAAAATCCTGATAATATTTTGCAGGTAGTAAAATGGAAAAAAAGAGAAGGCACAGAAGAGTTCAACTTTGGATTCAGGCAGAATATAACCAGCTAATGGACCAGTAGGATGTTGGTATTGTTAAGAAAAAAATTAAGGAACTACCATTAAATAAATAGACAGAGATGAGTCAACCATGTTAACAGATGCCACCAAAAACCAAAGAGGTTCAGAAGACAACTAAATAATGTATTGCAATATCAGACACATGCTGGTGACCCAGTGCTACAACATGAAATGGAAATTAATCAATATAAAGTAATGAGATAATAATACGTGGATTAGTGAGGACAGAGATGGATTTCTGATCCAGGATTTTCCCCAAAAGACAGCTATGTGCTCTAAGAACTATAAATCTTTAATCAGTTCATCAAGTAGCTCACTTATTCCTGTGTGCATACACTTGGGCTGGATGAAAGTACCTCCTGCATCTGAAATTTAGGCATGGCAGTTTCTGGGGCTGAGTGAAGGTGCTTGGCTACTCGATTGGATCCAGATCCTGAAGTGGTCTGGAAGAAGGGCATTGCACAGGGATTAGTAGCTGCCTTGAAAAAGATCCAGCCAAAGCTGAACCATCCAGGGGGATGATCCACCTGCAATCTTCTTAACAGGCAAAAGGGGCACAGGATCTACATGGGTATAAAATGCTTGCTAAGACATTCACAGAGAGGGAAAAGGACTTTGTTCCTGGTCCAAAAGCTTGGTTGAATGGTTGTTGAATGGAAAATGCAAAGCAATGGTGGATTAAGAGTCCAGATCCCAGGTCTCCCTAATCCTACTCCTTTCTGACAGTACTTTCTCTCTCTGCCACCAGTGGGACCCAAATCTTTTTTTTGTTTTTTTCCCACCCAGTATCCTAGCTCGAGACAATGGAGGAAAGCATCCCTACTCCAGAGCACCCACTAGCTTGGCCACTCTCTTGGGAGAATTGGGTTTAGAGTCCTTCAGGAAAAGGGTGGAAATGAATTCCTGATTACCAATGCATAAGCACATGCTGTAACTCACAGGTTACTTTGTAAAGAAGAGATTTTGCCCTCAGCACCTCTCCTTCCTCTGGTTGTGTCTTAAAAGAAAGCAGCAGCAATTACATTTTATAGGAAGCTCAGTATTGAGGCATAGTATCACCCTGGGAGCAAGTCACAGGCTGAGCCCCGTGGAGGTGACAGCAAGCTGCGTGCCTCATTTCTCGATCTCGGAGGGGTTCAAAGATGGTGCAGCAGGAGGAAAGCAGCTGGGTCTGTTAAGACTGTGGATTTTATTAACCCACAAACAGAAGTGCTGAGAAGTAAAACTTTCTGGTAGGTGGGGGGATTTAATGTGGGAAAACAGCACTGGTAGATTTTGGTATCAGGTAGCAGCTTGGGTAAGGAGGAGGCACAGAAAACTTTGGATCTCAGTTTCTAGTTTGCTTTGACCCCACTTGTGCCTCAGATAAGGGTTTTTTAGAAAAGCTTTCTGAAGTCAGGAGATTTATATCTTATTTCCAAATGGAACAGACTTTGCTGAAAATGGTATGGATTTAACCAGGTCAATACAATTTATGAGTAAATAGGAGATGTTTAAATCTAGTTCTACATAAATAGCCCCAGCAGGAAAGTAGTGGAGCCTACTAAAAAAAACTAATCAATTTTTAATGCATCTCCATCAGAAAATGGAGCATCAGCCAAGGAGATCTCAAATCCTTCCTGCAGAGGGTAGAAAAGGGAACCCACCAGCATACATATGGGCAGACTTGCTGGCTATAGTTTTTCTAAAAGGATTCAAACCAGCCTTTCCCGAAGTAAGGTTCACATTCAGTGCCAATATTATACACAGTTAAGAGACCACAGTGTGGAAAGTGATCTTCCAAATTATGAAGCAGCTGGGCAAATCTGTTAAGTGCAAATGCAGCAACCACTGCCCACGAGATAGCAGAGGCATAGGGTCAGGGCATCAACCTGACCATGTCACAGTGCGCTGGACCCAAAATCCAGACTGCTAGAGTGGAGAGACCAGATGCAATAGCAATTTAGGAAGTTTATACACATATATTTACAGAAATAGAGGAAATCAGTTACTCTAACAAGCATTCAGTCAAAGCCCTGTTGGGCTTTCGCAGCGAGCACCTTGCACTCACTCTGCTCTCTAGCAGGAGATGTTCCATCATTACCAAGCAGCTTTATGACCATCCAAAACCCCTCAGATGTCTATCCCTTGAACTTGCACTTCTTGCAAGAAAGAAACAGGGAAGAACTATCTTGAAACCTGGACTTTGAGCCAAGATTCACATGACACCTTTTAACAGCCTTTCCTGCCCTGGTTTTCAATTAACTGCTCTACACTGGAGATTGCAGCCTGTCAAGTAATGCAAAGAGTAAATCCTTTCCTAGGCCTTTTAAAACTATTCTCACAGGCTCCCTGACTGCAGAGGGCTTTGAACAAACTGTTTCCAGAGAGGAAAAGGAAAATCAAGTGAATTGGTTGTTGCAGTCAGCAGTATTTCTCCTAGGCTACCAACACTGCTGCTCTGCTCTGGGGAGGAGGAGCTGTCACATTACAGTGGGCTACTTCCAGACAGAGTCATCAGTTTTGACTTCACGTTTCTTTGTGGGTAGATGGAAATTTCTTGAGACTAAAAGTCGAAGGTAGGAAGGTAGGTGCATTTCTACCATACGCAATCTGAGAGAGGTAAGACTACAAGAAAATACTACAGAACTTTTCTATTTGTTTCAGGGCAAAAATATTCTGAGAGAGTGATGGGTAACTGAAATGTTTTTGTAAAATCTGATGCTCCTCATTTTTCAAGTGATGGCCAAATGGAGGTGAGATTTGAAAAGGATGCCTGCTTTTCCAGGAAACTTTTTAAAAACTAGATGTTGCTGTACTCCAGTAATTGAGACATCCAAACAGTTGGTGAGAAATACAGGGTTAAAGAGAATCCACAACACTGGGGACATGAAATGAGCTAAAGCAAATTAGAAACCTTTTAAAAATTGTAAAATTGGAGAAACTGTTAAAAGTGCACTCAGGTTGACCAAATTGTGTTACCAATTTGCAAGAGGCACCTGAAAGATAGTAGCTGAATATTGGGAAAAGTTTTTTGTTTGGTTTTGGGTGGTTTTGGTTTTTGTTTGTTTTTTTTCTTTAACTTTATATACGGTTTATATATGTGTGTGTGTGTATATATAGTACATGACCTTCCAGATGTGAAATTCCAGATTAACTTTTAAGTCTCTCAGAAAGGGGCAAATACGAATAGATAAATAATGGCTGAGAAAGCAAAACAAAGCACACCCAGAATCACGGTTGCCTTTGCAAAAAAAACTCTGTATAGAATAAACTTCCAATCCCAAACTAAATAAGCCAGGTTTACCATGGATCATAAGGCCTTGTGTCCTACACTCCAGTTTCCATGCTGAATATCCCTTTAAGAATTCAAACTAATAGTGCTTTCCTCTTGAATTTTGCAGTAACATCATACACAAAGCTCCAGAGATTAGAAATACTCAGGGGCAAAATGCCATGAAACAAGATCACACTGCCAGACACCGCTTATAAACAAGAAAATCTGAATTCTCAGCAAAGCCTGGGATTTTTCAAAGCACCCATGGACATACGAGGAAGCCTAGACATATCTGATGCTCTGCTCCTAGAAGCTGTTTTGCAAGAAAAGAAAATGCTGCACCCATAACACTATTCCCTGTATCCTTGCAGAGACACAGCTCTGATGACTGCTCAAAGGAAAATTGCAATGTTAAAATCAGGTATTTTTTCTATTTCTATTATTGTTTGCTTCCAGATAAGGCAATGCACTACAAAGTTACTTTAGAAGTAGCCTTTAATGTACCTCAAAGACTTCTTGGAGTTTAACTGGTCGTTTCCTCTCTAAGAGATGCTGCTCACAGCACTGCATTGGGGCACGGCGGTCTGAGGACCCTTCCCACTGCAAATCAGCATTTGTTATTAATTTCCATGTTGAAGAAGACTTTAGAAATCTCTCTGAAAAAGAGGGAACAGAATAAGCAAGAGGAACTCATTGTCCCATCAGCACCAGCAGATGCCAAGGAGCAGGGACAGATATGTGTATATATACACCTATATACTCACATATATGTATGTATGTCCCCTGCTGAGGGGGAGACAAATTGCAGTAAAACAGTGAGATATATATACGCATAGTTTACTGCAATTTGTGCCCTCCTCAGGATGTTTCCCCTTCCAACAGGAGGGCCAGAAGCCCTCCCATCTCCCTCACTCCTCCAGCACCATGGCTCTAACCTGACAAAAACTGTTCACTGCATTTTACATAACTTCATTGGTCTCACTTTCCAACTTGTTAACACCTCTTATCAGCAAATAAAAGCCTCCAACAGCAGATGAGCAAAGTGATTGAGAAAGCCATAAAAACTGAAAGGAAAAAGCTGTCTATAGTTAAAACAAGCTCCAGCTTTGGCTCCCCAGCAAACTCCCCCAGTAAATATAGAGAACTAGCAGGTTTACTACCCTCCCTTTGATTGTATGTCATTATTACAGCATTGTTTTCCCACATACCAATTCCTTCTTAGCTCCCACTTGCAATAAAAAACAGAGATTTGGGTTCTTTTTAAAGATTAATAGACACAGCTGCCCTCATACTCTAAACTTGTGAAGTGGCAGAATATCACTCTTTAAACTCTGAATTCAAGGCTCTGACAGTTATCTGCTGGGGCTGGAAGTCAACTAAGTCCTGGATTACAATAGGGTTTCATGGAGGGAAGGGGTTGGTAGTGGATTGGTAGCACTGTGGAGAAATCAGACCTGTTGAAGGACAATTCTTCATAAAGAAACTCCAATTTGGCACAGAATGCCTTGAGACTAAATTTGTCTGTGCTCTATTTTGAAGACAGATAGGAAGCACTACCCGAAGCAAAGCATGAAATCATTGCTCAAACACAATGGTTCATTCACGTGGGAGCAAACTTTCACTTGGGGTTTGGTTTGGAGGTGCATGGGCTGCAGTGCTGGGACATGCAGGGTGGGGGTGGGAAGCCATGTGTCCAGTGCTGTGCACAGGAGGAGCAGGAATGGTCCAGTTCCCAGCTAGAGGAACCTAGGAAGGAAATTAAAAAAAAAAGGGGGGGCCTTTTGGCTGGAAAAAACAGAAACTTGCTTACTTTCTTTCACTGGTGGGAGACAGGTTGCAAGCAAACCCTTTCAAACAAGGGCTGACTTTTGTTTGGCTCTCCCAACCACAGGGGGATTGGCAATTGTCCTTGTCCCTCAATGAACACATCACCCCTGTACAATGTCCATGCTTGCTGTGGAGCCACAAGGTCCGCAGAACTGCTCCCCAGTCCACAGAGCCATCCCATGGCACTCCCTGGGCTGTCAGGCTAGACACAAGCTGACTATAAAGAAAAATGACTTGCTATAGCAAGCCTTGCTGTTCACATGGTTTAAGAGGGGCAAGTGGGTAACCCTTTCAGTCCCAGGGTTAACACAAGGGGGCTGGTAGGAAGGTCTGCCAGGGCAGTGCAGGGCACCTTTATGTCCCCAGAGTTGGTGTCCAGTTTCAACGCTGGCTGCATGCCTGGCCAGTTTCCAGGACAAGGCAAGTTGGGACTCCTTGCTGGCACCATTTTGGAGGGAGGGACAAGTGAAAGTAAGTCTAACATAACCTTCACTGCAAACCAGTGAGACCTGTCAGGACACAAAAGAAACACACCCATGGAGCAGCAGCAAGTCCACAGGCTTGTGGAGTAGGAGTACTCTTGCCAACACAGAAATGCTTCATTTTAGCTCTAGTTATGATGTCTGCATTTAGTATTCATTGCCATGTCACTGATCCTCATGAATTCCTCCCATGTGCATGTGCCTCTCTCATCCATTTCTATCAGCATCCCACTGTAATTTATTATTAGTTAAGAATTAATAGACACTTGGAAGTATAATGTTACATTTTTCTCTTATCTTCTGGTGCTCAGAAGCATTTCATGCAGCCGATCAAGCATTAAATCTGTCATGTAAACACATTATTTTGTCATGTAATGCATTATGATCGCACACTACCAGGAAAATGAAAAGCACTTAATGGTTTGTGTTTGATGTGTACTGTCAACAAAACTCAGGAAGAATTTATAAGGTGGTGTAGTTTAATGAGTACCTGTTTAATAGGGTTTGCTGTATCATTCAAAAATGTGGCTTTACAGGAGACATGTGATACAATGAATTTTATTGTGAATTATAAAGCCCAATCTAGATCTCCAAGCTTCTACACAGCAAAGATAATAAGATCCAGGGAGCTGTTTGTAAGCAATAAATCATGACCTTTTCTCCTTTTCTCTTTGAATATTCCTCTCTCCTTCATCAGGTTTTATGAAGCTGCAGGCATCATGTCTGAAAGTGCTATCCAGTATCTTCATATTATAAAATTAATTTCTTTTGTAGAATAACTCAGCTATAGACAGGAAATGAATGAACTAGAGAGGGAACAACAAGTTGATAAATGTGAACCCTGAACCCTACCAAAACACCCAGCCACTGGCAAGCCTGGCAAAGTTTACAGGAAAATAAATAAATAAAGAGTTTGTTAACAGCTTGGGAAAGCTTCAGTGAGTGGATATCTAGAGGTAATCTCAACCCAGCAGACACCTGACAGAACACCCCCACTCCTGGCCAGAGGTATCACAACAATAGCACAAAAAAAGCAAAAATCTGAACACAGCCGGAATTTCTTCTTCCTTTCCTCCCCAGGATGCTGCTGGGAGCACCTCCCGCAAACCCAGACAAGATGCAATTTGATATGACAAACCCCAGAGGAAAGCCTGAAGACAAATCCCAGCCCCATCATTAGCCCACAGAAGAACTGACCAAGCAGTGTTTACGCTGTAGAAAGGGAGGCCCTATAGCTTCCCAGCATCTTGCTTCCAGTATTAAAAGTGGTTTAAACCATTCCAGTGACAGTGCAGTCACAGGACCTCCCCGGGCTTCATAATCCATACATCCATATTGGGCATCTCTCAACAAGCTTAATAAACCAGCTCCATTTCTCTTCAGCACTGGAGCGGTTTCATTCCCTGTGAAGTCTGCCTGAAGAGGCACCTATCTATACCCCCAGCTCACTCAGCTGTGGCCTTTGTGTTCCCCATACCCATGTTTAAGATACAGTTATGGTACTAGTAAACTACTCAGGAAAGAGGAACATATTCTCCAGCTTTGTAAACCAAGCAACCTAGAGAAAGAAGAAGGGATCAGGTTACTCAGAAACTACATTGAAGTTCATAATCGATGGCCTCTCATCCCTGTTTTATGACTGATTCATTTAATGGCCTTCTGCAGGTTTCAAATCCTCTGCAGAACAGTTCTCTACCATCTCCTCTGTGCTGTGATACAGACACCACAGAGCCTTTAGAGATGTTCAGATCAATGGTGCTGATGGTGTCCAGAGCATGACCATTATGTGGAACAAGCTGGTCAGACTGAGAGAATTGGCATAACTCAGCAGTTTGATGACACCTTTGCTTTCTGCAGAGACAACATGATGCACTTTGCTAGAGCTCTTTACTTGGTAGCCTACTACACACTCCTAACCATTAATGATGCAACTGGGGAAAAAAATACTTTTAAAAAGCTAGAGTGACACAGATATCCTGTCCTAGAGAAGAAGGTGGAGACCTGATCCCACCTCAGAGACAATACTCATTAACTTCAGAAATAGATGCACTCCCCAGCTAACAAGACAATGAGGTTTTATACACCCATGATATTTTCCCCAGCAGTGCTATTTAACCTAACTGTACTGTCAAAGCCATGCAGCAGACACAAAGCCTCATACTGCGAGTGCCTGTGATATGGGTCCAGGGTCTTGCATATACCCAACAGAGTTCTGAAATTCTCCCAGAAAAGATCATCGCCCACCTTCCCTTGGGTGGGCTGGGTCACCTTCTGGACCAGTCCCATCCTCCTTCTCTCAACTATGGATGAAGCCAAAGGTAACCACACACTAAGTGGATCCAAGTTAGAGCTCCCCTTGACCTCATGGTACACAGTTCACAGGATAGAGTCTTATAAACATCTCTTCAGAAGGCTTTGGTTAGAATTCATCCAGAACTCATGCAATTAAATGCTCTAAGTTATTAATATTAATAAGATTTATTGCTCCCCATTTACAAAAGATTTGCATTTTTATGTATTCTTTTAGCATGGATCATCACAAATTTCTCTGGTATACATGAGGTTGCAGTTTGTGTATTTCCATAATTACTTCATCATATTCTCCATTAGATAATGGACCAAAGGCATAAAACACCAAGCAGAATTCAAAAGCAGCATTGACTCACCGCCCCACTGAGAGACTGATTTCCCCTTGTCTGTGAAGCAGAGCTCACAGGAAAGCCCTGGGAAAGCTCTGCCCCAGCATGGGCTGAGGCTTGCAGGTTGAAATTTTAAAAAAAAAAAAAAAAAAAAAATAAAAATCAGTGCTTGATCATTACATTCTACAGGGGTTTCCCTACTCCCCATACTAATGTCCATTTATAAGTTGTCTGCATGGCTCCCTTGCACTTAAGAGGACTACATCATGTTCATTACAAGTTAAGAAATCAAAATAATTTCAGTTCCACAGTTTTTAAAGTAGGACACAACTGAGAGCTGAAGGGCTCACACAAACACCTGCACACCAGGTCCAAAAATGTCTTGGACAAACAGTCCCTCATGCCAGGACACCATCACTGCATCCCCTAAAGGAAAATTTGCATCCAAAACTAACCCAACCCAAACTTCATGGATAATTCACTAGTGCACTGGAGGGGGAGGGAGGAAGAAGGAGAGATGAATTTCATGTACATAAAATCCTTTTTGTGTACTTAGGAATGAACAGATTTAAAATTAACTGGCTTAGTTCACTGCTGGGCGAGTGATCTAAAACATCCAATAAATAATTCATCCCAGAAACATACATCACCATGCAGCCTCGTCTGTGACGCAGATCATTTTGGGGGGGGCAGAGTGTCTCACTTTGTGAAAGAGATACAACTTAATTCCGTGCAAAGTGAATAATCCAAAATTCCATAAATGATTCATCACTGGATTAAAAGCTATAGATTTCTCCATAAAATTCTCTGCCCCGCATTAAATATGCAGATGATTGCATGATGTTTATTAACTACTGGATGGCTTAGTTAAGAATGACACCAGCTCTGGTGCTTGAGAGCAGCTTTGAAGCCATGAATATTCACTAGATGTACATCTAAGCATGAAAAGGGGTTACTTTCAAGGATTCAGGGTTCACTAACATTGGTAGAACTACAGAGCATACACCAGTACATGAGAGGAGAGCCAGGCCTTAGTATTTTTTGTTTTAGAAAACATAACTATAGACAGGACTTGTTCCCTGCTTTGGATTACCTACCCTACACCTCTTTTCCTAGGTATTTAAAAAAAAAAAAAAAAAAAACACAACCCAAAAACATACCCACAACCCTTTCCTTTTTTCTAGATATTAAAAAAAAAATCTGCATTTTTGAAATAGCAGAACATGCAGCTTCTTTCCCTCTTAGAAGAAAAAACAAAAGCCATTTTGGGAAGTAGTGGATTTCCCTTCCCCTTGGAGAAGGCTCAGTGCTTGAAAGACTAAAGAAAGCCAACGAACTTGTGAACTTATGGTGTGAATTTGGGGTTGTCCTGTGCAGGGGAAGGAGTTGGACTTGATGATCCTTGTGGGTCCCTTCCAACTCCGGACATTCTATGATTCTATGAACTTATACCAAAGACCACTTCCCAACACTCTCCTCCCCAATTTTTCAAACAGTTTTTGCACACTCCAGTTAGCATCCATCTTCCCAGTGTCCTTGTGACCTCAGCTTCAAACCGCTGGGAGCTCTTAAACTGAGGTTACCACAGGGTAAGGAGATGAATCTTCCTACCAAAGAGTTCTCTGTAGGAAGCCCCATGCTAATCTCAGTGTTTCTTTTAGTCCTGAGCACTCCCCAAAGCGATAATTTGGAGGGCCCCTTGCCAAAACCAACACCTTTTCTCATGCGCTTGATAGCAGGAGGGAATGGATACTGAGATGAGCTATGGGGTGGTTTTCTTTCGCGAGGTCGCTGCTGCCACAGTGTAATTGCAGGAGGTGTTGAGTCTTGGGTTTTATGTTTTAAATTAGCAAGAGAAACCAAAGCCATGCTGCTCCCAGCTGGGGTTAGACATCAGTGGGAAGGGGAAACCAAGAAGTGCATGGCCACCATGGCCTCAGGAGCACAAGAAAATCAGGGTGTTACTGAGACTTGCAGGAAATCATGTTGCTAGAGGACACATAGGCCAGAGGCCAGGCCAGGTGTGCAGAAAGTGTGCCTTGGTCTCAGCCATGACCTGAGCTCCTGGCCGGGACCTCCACCGTGACTGGAAGAGACTGCATTTATTCTGCTTGGTGGCAGCAAATCTGCAACACTTTTACAGCCTCTTCTAATCTCTCCAGCTGTTTCTCTGCTCTGTCTCTGTAGCTCAATTTTGCCATCTGCTGTCACGTCTGCAGCAACACATCCCATTTCCTCTTTCTACTAGGCTAAAATTTTCCACTTTTTCATGCATTCATCTCACACTGTGCGGTTATCGCTGTTCTTTCCCAAAGTCCCATGATGCTATTTATTCTTACTTCTAATTTCCTATGTACTCAGCCACATTCTTCCCTTCTGCTTGCTCTTTCTTAAGCTCCAATTAGATTCCACCTTCGGAACCCAGAGATTTATTTATATTAACCTTAAAAAATGCCTAGAAAAGCACATTAAGGCTAAGAAACAAACCTGGAAACCTAACAAAATGTGCTGCTGAGATGGAAAGGGACCACCAGAGGAGTCAGCTCCAATAAAGTCTATTAAGAGAGGTCTCTTATTAATCTCAGAATGATATTTAATTCATTCCTCTTGTTTCTCTTTAAAGGATTTGTATTCCTAACTCAGTGCTTGCCTTTTTTTTCAGTATTTCCTCCTGTTTTCTCATTAGCCAATCCCATGCCCCAGTATATTTAGATGTCCCTTTTTAATTGCTTTTCTGTACCTCCTCCATACTAATCAGGTAGTTCAGTCATTATCTCTTCGCGTCAGACCTCCTCTACCCAATTTAATTGGTCATTTTGATACAGACAATTGTCCACAAAGTACTGGGGTCCAATGAAAATTATTACTTGGACCAAAAGCTAAATCCTTCATTAATTAACCACCTTGCTCCATGGAGCAGAGCCAGACTCCCCAGATATAACACCATTTAGGCTTGACATGGACTCTGAACAAATTAAAGCCTGCTTTGTTCTAGCCACAGGCTCCCAGTGCAAGCCCATAAATGCTGCAATATCTTCAGCAGTTCAGAGCACTGGGGAGAGGTGTTCAACGTGGATGATTTCGGGTCTTATACTTGGCAGTTTGAGAGGTGGCAGGAGGCAAGGTCTGGGGGAAATGGAGTTTTGGGGAAATGCACAGCAGTTTTAAAGCAAATGGCTTTGCTTGTTGGTGGCTCTCTGGGAGGTATGGGAGGCCAGTGAGGGCAGGGTGAAGGTGCATGCAGGCAGACTTTGCAGGGAGACCTGCTTCAGTGAGTTCAACAGGCAGCAGCAAGTTGTAGCAAAGCAACTCTTGAGGACACCTGCACCCCACAATGCAACAGCATGAGCCTCGCAGCACTGCCAGGGGCCAGGTTGCCTTCTGTCAAAGTTTTCCCAGTCTGAACCGCTGGCCCCTGTAAGGCTTTGCAACTTATACCCTGTGTATTGTTTCAAGCTGCTTACTGGATGGTTTTCTCGGCTGCAGTGCTTTATGTTTAGTCAAGTGCACTTCTTATTTGCCTTCCAAGGAAAAGTCTTAAAAATAAAGACTAACATCTCCAGATGCCAATGACATACTCTCTGCTGTTTTCATATAGTTTTTCTTCACTAAATGCAGAAACTGCATTCTGGGGCTTCTGTTGCTTTTGGAAAACAGCATCTCTTTTTTCCTCCAGGTACATTTTAAAAGGCTCCCTTTAACCTTTCACTGTACATACGGACAGCCAGGGTCAGGTCTTCTGAAATTACTTCAATATATCTTCATTTAAATATAACCCTCCCAGATTCCTTGCTTCCAATTGCCACCTCAGTCTCAGTAACTGGGGTTGATAAAAAGATAAATAAAAATGCTCAGCAACATAAGTTACACTTATAGCTTTGCTACAGCATTTCTGGGCTGCATTTCCACATGGCTGATCAAATCAAACTCACTTTGTTGGCTCCTATTTCTTCTGCCCTTGTGCAGCTCCCCAAAGCAGGGCCTTCAAGTCCAGCCAGCACCACAGCAAATGTGTTAGAACCTTCCCCAGAAAAAGCCAGCCCTACTCCAAAGAAGTCATTACTGAAGAGCTGATTAATAAGAGCAAAAGGATTGGCCCAGCCCTGCCAATTGGAAGTTGCAGTGAAGATATTGCTGGCTTAATTAGCAGGTTTACTTGGGGAGAAAAAAAACCTTTTATTTTTTCAAGAAGCACATCAAAACTGTTTGGTTTCTTTTCCCCCTTTTATTTCTTACAGATTTGTGTAGGATTCATGCCTAGAAGCAGTGTCGGACATCAGGCCCCCAGGCTCAGCACATGCTGTGTTTTGGGGTAGCGGCAGCCGCATTAACTAGCATGGGACAGACACTGGTCTCAGCTGAGCAAACAGAACCTGGGAGCCTGCAGGCCACGTCCTCTGTTTGGGGACTCTTTTCTGCCTCCCACAATGTGGCTAAACCAGGGTGCACAGCAGGGCACTGAACCCAGGTGAGACTGAGAGGGACCCCAAAGAGGAACCTCCCCTGCCTCCGCATAACTCATGGCCTGTGAGAAGATGCTGTAGAGTCAAAAAGTCTCACCACAGCCCTGAGCATGATTAGCAGGGAAGTCCGGATCTGCCACAAAATGTTTTCTTCTGCTTAAATGCTATTCCCACATTGTGCTCTTACTTCAAGTTGTCATTGCCTGGTGAACTCCAGGCAATGGAGATAACAAACAGTGTCATGGATTTGAACCTTCTCCCATGCCATTCACTGCAGCAGAATTTGTGAGGACCCCAATGACATACACAAAAGGTCTGCAGCACATACCCAAGCCTCCATGGCCAGTCCAACTGCACTGATGCCCCCAGGCTGGTTACCAACTCAGTCTGTTCTTTAAAGCCTAAATCTTAACCCAGCTGAAACACAAGCAAGAGCACCCTCAGAAAGGGTGTGATTAGCATGGTGAAATGATGGGCTTTGCGCTGTCATGCACTGGTGATCTGCCCCACAGTCACCCGAAGGCTCCAGTTTCCCAGCTGAGTAGAAGTAAGGTTAGTGCTGCAGAGCTATTGTTATGGTCAAATGAGAGGCAGCATTTACACGGCTTGAGGATAATGGGGAAGATTTTGGCCTTCCCTGGACTGCTCTGTGCTGCTGGCAGCCTTGCCTCCTGCTCAGGCACCCCAGGGCCAAGACAAGGTCCACAGCCCAGAGCTGGGCTGCCCCTCTCTGCTAGCCACACACCTGCCTGTGCAGCCCACAGTGTCCAAACTGTCCCCATCCTTAGGGTCACATCTAAGCAGAACACAGAGATATGTCTGAGCAGCTAAACAGCCACAGCCTGCTTGCCAGCTCTGCCACACTGAAGTCCTGGGAACCGGGATGGCAGGTCCTATTGGTGTCCCTGAGGAGTGTGGGGGCAGCTTGTTGTTGCAGAGAAAGATTGGGGGCAGTTTCTGTCCCTAGCAGCAGCAATGTTCTCCCCCTCAGCCCTTCTGTCCCACTAGAAGCAGCAGCAGGTGAACGCCACCCTTCATTTCTTCTTCTTCACTGTCTTTAGTGTCTCCAGAGCCTTTCCTTGGAGATCACAGGATTTTTGCCTATGCTGCTCAGAGGCACCGAGGTGCCTTCACCCACCTCCCATGGACACCTGAAGGGATGGCCAAGTTTCCAAGATGTAGCTGTGCTCTGCATTGTGCTTCCCACCAGCAACTTCTCTAAAAAGAAAAACAGGCAGCACTGGTGGGGCCGGCACCCCAGTCTCATCCATACAAAACCCAGCCAGATGGCACTATGCTACCCTGTGACTGGGTGCTGGGGCCCTGAGTTAAGCACCCTGGGGCTGCATGGTGCAGGTCTGCATCTCCAAGCAGGCTCTACCATGAGAGCTGCTGGGTTTTGCAGCTCATTGTCATGAGGACCAAAAGGCAACTTCAGGAAAATGTCTGGGGATCCCCTATGCACTTTGATGGGGGAGACATGGATTTACATATGAGTGGTATGGGGGTTTGTGGGGCGGGAGAGAAAAATTTCCCTGCAGATGGGTCTTCTGGGCATTCTCCCACCTCTGGAAATGCTGCAGTACTTCTTAGGAGAGCTGAGACAGCACACCAGTCATTTCAGCACCTGGGGACTAACTAATTCCTGTTCAAATGCCTTAGGATGTGGCATAAAAAATAAAATTGCTAGTGATAAATTACAAATTTTATTAACATAGTCTCCAAGGGTCATTCAAACACATTGAATCACAGGCAGTGTTGGTACCCTTTAAGTCATCTGCATTTTTGATTTATACTCGCAGCATTCTTGTGGTTTAATTTTTCTCTTGATTATATAAAAGCAATAAGAACTGTATTTGCTGATTTTTTTTTTTTTTTTTTTTTTTTTTGGCAATTTGAAGTTAGGCAGCATTCCATGTTATTTCTTCTCTCTTCATTCCTCACAGTGCAAGTTGTATTCAAGGAAGAACATTAGTAAAAATGGAGAAAAACAAATTAAATTCTGTGACATGGTATTAGTAAGAAGGCAGATACCAGAAACACCTATGAATAATTCATAAAGCACCTTCCCAAAGAAGCTTCTTTATGCAATGAGTGTTAAAGGTGACATGGCAAAATTTGCACCAAGATTTTAAATTCTCACAGTTGAAGCTTCAGCCTTTGGTTTACACTCATTGATATTTTGAGGGCTCATAAGCATCTCTCAGTGCAGCATGGAACAGGTCCTTTTTATTTTCCATGGCATCTACAGATAGCATAGGAGCTCTTCACAGGGAAAAAATGCTGTTTTCTCCTTCAGTGCCACTGAAAACTTTTTCAAGGTCTTCTGCTGGTCCAAGGCTGTAAGGAGAAGCATAGATCACTATGGTTGGGGCAAAAGCACATTGCTGCTTCAGAGCATCCTTTCTTATTTGTAACATTGGCAAATTCCCACTGAAACAGAGACCAGAAGCTACTGAGTCCCCTGACTTCAATGGTCTAATGCCTCTTTTTACACCGGAGGAGTATTTACCTTGTTTGCATTCTTCTAATGGATAGGAAAGCGCTGTTCAGATCTTATAATGACAGCTGTAGGGTAATCACCATGGGCTTCAGAAAAGAAACCCTCCTTGGCCCCCAGTCCTTATCTCCTAGGGTATGCAGTAGAGGACCATCTATCATTGAAAAATTATTGGTCTTTGGCAAAGGGATGCTACTTCGCTGGATTACCCTGTGGTTTGTCTAGAGAAAATCCTTTTTTCATGATAAGCCAGAAGACATGAACTTATCAGTTACACCTCAATGATCACCTCAGATACTTCAGTGTGACCCAAGGAGTCTGTGAGAGGGTGCAGTGGCCTCATGAGAGCTGCAAGAGTTATCTAGTGATGGAAAGCTTGGTTTGCCACACTGTTGTAGTGTGCCTCTCATGGGGCCCATTCTTTGTGTGTTGGCATGAATTACCACCCCATGGAGGACTGTCTATAAATCCCTGATCCCTTTCTGAGCAATCATTTTGCCAGTTGATCATCATAACCATTTATCTCTTCATTTCTTTAAAATAACCTCACCAGGGTCATGCCCTGGTATTTGATCAAAGAATAAAGCAGATTAGGTATTTCCCTAAGCTGGGGTCACTACATAACAGTAAGTACCAGTTGCTGAAGTTCTCCAGTGCTCTGGATGTCTGTTCATTGCTACATAGAAGCAGTATCCAGGAACCACTGCTCCATTTTCTGGGGTGAAGTTATCTGAAGCTTGCTCGTAATACAACTTCGGTAGTCAACACCACAAGCCAATACTACACTCATTACAATGAGTGGCCGATACCTTCCTGCCTCTAAGAAAAATTACATTGGAACTTTTTATAGGAAATTACAAAACAGATTACCTTTTTACTATAAACTTCTTTGTGTGTTTACCTAGAAGAAAAATAATATTAATGTCACAATGGCAAAAAGAAATCTACAGTTCTAATGAATCTGTCAAATGCGTTCAGAAGAAAAGATAGCAAGCTGCAAAATTTCTCTGGGCTAAGCAGGAAAGAAAGGATCTCATTCTGATTTAAATTACACCAATGTCTGTCAGGAGCAATTCCAGGAAACTATGGGACCACTTTACCATAAAGTAAGAGCCAAGAAGATGAGCCAGACCTGCAACAAGTGAGTGAACAGGTTCTTTGCACTGGCTTCCTCCTGCTGCATCCCCACCAATTCATGTTCCCTGGTCTCCTTGTGGTGACACAACCCTGGAGTAAGGACAGCAACCCCCTTAAAATGAACAAAGTGCTGTCACAGGGGCCATGGCAGATTTACCAGAAGATTAACCAGAGACACAGAAGGACATCTGCACTAGGCCAGCATTAGAAACATTAATCAATTATGTGCTTAGGGATACTTACGTTTCCAAAACAATGACGAGAGCATCAATATGAGAAAAATGGACACCACTATGACACAGGCAATGAGAATGGCATAGCTGGGAAACTGGAAGGGAGAAGAGAAAAACTGAAAAGACTTTAGAAGCATGTTTACTTCAGACCTCTTCACGCAGGAGTGGGCTGCCCTAGTGGCTAAGAGCTCTGAAATATCTGCATTTGGCTGGAGTTTGCAATGCTTTTCTGAGCTTGCCTGTACAAAATATGGAGAAGACACATCAGGTCGATCATGATAAACAACGGGAATTACCTGTGAAGTATTTAAGAAATCTTCTGAAGCATTTGAGCCTAGATTCATCCCACTTAACAAGAACTTCTTAATATGGTGTCTAAAGTAGGAGCTTAGTCATCCTCATCCTTCTCTTAATTAGAGACAGGGAAGCGTAACAACCCTCCTAAGTTGCCTTTTGCCTGGTCACACCCCGAGGATGCTACCTCTGCCTCTCTTACAGGACTGTCAGGGGGATGAGGTTTTTCTGAAGCGTCCAAGCCAAATGGGATCATCACAGGCTTTGCCTCTATTCACTGGAAAGATGAATCAATGGTTTCTAAGCTTCTAAACAAAAGTTCATGCTACTGTTTGAAAACACTGTCCCTTTAGTATGAATATATTGAAAATCACTAGCTTGTCCTGCTGTCCTTCTGGCTTCTAGTTAAACACTCTTGAAACTTAGAGGAAGTTTTACCTTATCTCCATTATCGTCAGGTTTCTCAGCCTTGCTGTCTGAACTTGTTGAAATCCCTGAAATTACAAGAGATTGAAATTATTACTGACACAGTCACCTGAAGGAGTGAGGGCCACTGTGGTTGTCACTGCTTTAGTCAGGGAGTAGTGAACTCTCAGGGAATGAGGAAGGTAAAATCTGGGCCTGAGTGGGAGAAATAAAGCGCCTTGCAACCAAAAGGGAACAATCTGCTTTTGCCACAAATGGTATATCAGGCAGTCATTGGGAAATGTCAGTCTTCATCAAGGAACAAGGAGGCTTCCCAGGGACAGCCCATGAAGCAAGACAGTAGAAACTCGTCTGCTGTGAAGGAGTTTTCACTTCTGGAAGCATGACAAGATGTCGTAGAGAGCAGAGGCAGTAAAAGAGGTACAAGTCTAAGTGGAGGTACTGCCTCACTTTAATTGTGATCAGACTTCCGTGTGATTGCAGTTTCTGAAAGCTGCATTAGTATTGAAAACCACAGGAAACATCTTCACGTTCAGATAACTTACCACAGATTTAAGAAAGCTCTAGGAAGATGATGCATATCTTTTTTCTATCCAGGGATATTAAGAATAATTCAGTTCTAGTCTTCTAAGCTTTGGAAATAAGGATGAACTAATTAAATGCTCAAGAACTCTTGCAGCAAACTTTTCTGCTGTTATCCTATGATCCTACTCTCTTACTTTTGCTAGTGAATTTAAAGTCACAAAAAGTTAATCTAGGTTTGGGCCCAGGCTCATCATGACCTCATGCTACAGAGTACTGAAGTATTTAAGTATTTGGAGCACTTGGTTTGTCACAGGAAGCACCCAATGCTTAGCAGCATCTTAAAAACAGACGAGTCACTCAGCTTAGTGAATCAAAACCTCAGTTTACATCTTATGACGGGAAAGCTCCTATGCCTTAGGTTATGCCCTAATGTATAGAAAGACTGTGATGAGTAGTGTTTTCAAAGGTTTGACAAGAGAACAACCACGGAGCCTCAGTCTGAGAAAAATGTACCAGGGACCAGATGAGTCATTTGTCGAGGCATGTGTATGAAACATGCTTGCAGTGCCCAAGACCGCAGCTGACGGAAACTATATGCATGAGATACCCAGAATGTCACATGGTGATGTGGGTGATCAGATGGTCACAAATAATCCCATTAGAAAAAAAAAAAAATTTCTTCTTTTTTTTTTTTTTTACTTTTAAGAGTGTGTTATTCAGTGAATAACCTAATCTCCTCAAATTTCTCAGTTCTGATCAGCTCTCTCTGAGAGCTGAGTTGATTTGTCTCCATGTACTAAATAATGTGCTTGCATTTCATCAAAGACATGGACAGGGCACAGGTAGCTCATATGCATGCAATGGTAGCTAGAAATTTGCACTGGAGTAGCAAAGAGATTATGGCTAATAAGCACTACAGCTAAGCAAATATAGGTAATAAAACACTAGCAAGTGTTAAAAATCCCAGGGATACGCGAACATTGCATTTTGTCATACGCCTGTTTTATGACACCCCTCTTTCCCTTTCTTGAAAAGGAGAAGAGAAGAGAAGACAAGAGAAGAGAAGAGAAGAGAAGAGAAGAGAAGAGAAGAGAAGAGAACAGAACAGAACAGAACAGAACAGAACAGAACAGAACAGAACAGAACAGAACAGAACTGTAGTTCAGCAGAACTACCCCCAGATACACAAGAAGCGCGTATCTCACTCTGACATGCACACCCCACAAGTCAAAATTAAACTTTCTGGCAGCATGCTGCAGCCTGGCTGATGGGAGCAACTATCGCTGCTTACTTTCCATACCTGAAGGAGCGAGGGTTCTCTTTGGGATCTGAAGCATGGTTGCCGCTAGTGGGGTTGTTGCTGGGGGAAAGCAGGAGAAGACAGAAGAGAAACTAAATCAGAGCCTGGTCAGCAGGAACCAACCGCCCCAGCTAACACAACCTATCTGGCAAGAATCGTGCTTGGAGATGGAGGGCTCTCTCTCAGCCATGGGTTTCTCTCCCAGCCACTGTGCTAACACCAATACAGAGTTCAGCAACAAATTAGCCTTCCCTTACATTACAATAAGGCTGAAGTTGGTCCATTTAGTGTGTTATTTCACAGAGTAGAAGGAGACTGAGTGAAGAACTTAATTTGGCTTAAGGCTCTTACTCGACAGTGCTCAATTATGCTGCAGTATTTTCACACATTATGACAGTTTGACTCTCGGAAATAGCATTACACAAGTTTTTGCATAGGTGGGAGTGTACATGACTCACATAAGCATGGTACATTTTCTGCTGTTATTGCTTCTGTGGTGGCTCTTTCTAGCCCACAGTCACAACTTAAGTTGCCCCCAGAATCCCAGAGGTAAGACCCTTTGCAAAACTTCCTATTTACAATGGCAGAATATAGGCGTTATCCAGAACTATATCAGAAAGATGACAAGTGAGACAAGGGTGAGAAACCCTCACGAATGCTCAAGAGACCAGTTTAGTCTCTTCTGTGAGCCCTCTCCAAGGGCATTAAGGAACAGTTTCCTAAACTCTATTTCTGCTGTAAGTCTCTAGGTCTAGCAAAAGAAGACCTGCAAAAATCTAAATACTGTGTTTTTAAGAATGAAGAGATTCTTGGCACTAGTTGAAACTAAAAGAACTCTCTTAACAGCCAAATATGACACGTCATCCTTGAATTTTAGCTTTACTTTTTTTAAGTCCTCATTTTAGTGGGCACACTATCACACCTGAATAACTTGAGCCATTCTACTTTTATACTTGACTGGGAGACATGAAGTGCAGACTTCGTGTAAGTTTGTTCATTTCTAAGATATGGTATGATTTCATATACGCGTTCCTTTTCTCTTGAAGGAATGACTGATAGTGGTTGTAATTGCCTGCTGCTTTCCATCATGATCAAGGACACATGTGGAGCACTGGAAAGTTGAGCCTGCAGCCACATCTGGCTGAATATATTCAGTGAGGTTCAAAGCTCACAACACTCAGGGAGGATTTAAAATGGAAAGCTCAGTGAACTCACAGTGATGACAAATCAGATATCAGAGAATTCAGCTTGGATGGTGACAAAGACCAGTTCTTAACTTCTCTCAGACCTGAGATACCCAACAGTAGTGAGTGACTCAAAATCTACTTCCTTTGGAGGCTTAAAAACATGTTTTTCTCAGCTGTTGTTACACCCTGATCTCAAACAATTTCTGTGTGGACCCCAGATACCTCTTAATTCCAGATGCAATGAACAGCTATCAGTACATGTTTGGTACACTCTTAAGAATAGTCAATACTTTTGTTTATGACAACTTCTTCATTTCTCTGAACATGCAGCTTCTGACCTTGTAACATTATCCTACTCACCTGCAGTTGGCATGTCTTCCACCATGGGAGAAGTGTGAGCACTTTTAGTTCCCACTGCAGTCAGAAGTGTACTTGGGAATTCAGTAGTCACTGAAACAAAATAAAAAGTAATGCTTATAAAGATCACTGATTAGGATGGTCTTCATATGGCATTCAAAATTGCTTGTACTGTTCCGCATCTGCAACTAAGAGGTGAAAATCTGCACCTTGGTTTTCATGTCTGCAGTTCATCCTACTCAGATAACTGATGTACGTTACTAGCGTGCCCAGTGGTTAGATGTTTTAATTGTTCAGCGGTGGGTGTAATTAATTGTTGCCAAGTTTAACTGGGGCATATTGTTATGGCTGGAAGACAAGAGATGATACGGAAAAGCTGTCCTCAGAGGTTCAGGTCAGAAAGACCTTCAAGTGATAGAAGATCCAAAAAATGTACAAAACCCAGCCTTGTGTGCAGACGTCAATCTGTGGAAAAGAAGTCACTGATGTGGATAAAGTAGCAACCTAGGAATGGTTAGGATGATAACAGGTCACTCTGATCAGCTAAATATTAATAATAACAGCAGCTTTCGTATGAGATGGCAATGTAAGCACTCCATTTTAAGCATGCTTTGAATTCTCACTGACTTTATTATTCAAGAAGAACATGCTCTAAACTAACCTTTTCAGCAGACCATTTCAATTGTCTTTCCCAAATCAAGAAAAAAATTAGTGCATAGTTGAGTGAATCTCTCTTACTCAATCCCAGGTGCAGGACTCTGCATATACTTCTGTTGTATTTCATGAGTTTTCTATCACATAATTTCTCCAGCCTCTGAATGCAAGCCTGACCCTCTGCTATCTTGGCCATTCACCCCTGTTTGTCATCATCCACAACACTGGACCTGTGTTTCCTTAAACCTACTGAGACATACCTATAGGCATATTGGAGAAAACTTCCCAGATACAAATACAAGTATCTGGAGAGCCTCTATGATGCCAGAGTCAGGCTAACACAAATCATCTCTGCTACACAGAAAAAAGAAAGGATTGGTGCTGGTTACCCTTTGCAACTCCAGGAAGAGGGACAGACTCTGCTGAGCAGAACATGTCATCATCTTCAATCCTCATATCAGCTGCTTGGAAACCAGTTCGAAAATCTGGGAAAGCACTGGTTGTCACCATAGTTGCTGGAAAAGTATCGTTTGCTGTCACAGTAAATGTTGGGGGAGCAATGGTCTCCAGTGTAATTACTGCTGAAGACTCAGTGGTTGCAGTTATTACTGGAGCGATGGCGGTTCTTAGGGGGACAGCAGTCTCTGCTGTTGCTTGATGATCGGTGGTTGCAGTTGTTGCTTTGGGGATGGTGGTTGTCAGGAGGACAGCAGTCTCTGCTGTCATTTGATGATCAGAGGTCTCAGCTGTTGCTTTGGGGACGGTGGTTGTCAGGAGGACAGCAGTCTCTGCTGTCATTTGATGATCAGAGGTCTCAGCTGTTGCTTTGGGGACGGTGGTTGTCAGGAGGACAGCAGTCTCTGCTGTCATTTGATGATCAGAGGTCTCAGTTGGTGCTTTGGGGACAGTGGTTTTCAGGAGGACAGCAGTCTCTGCTGTCATTTGATGATCAGTGGTCTCAGTTGTTGCTTTGGGGATGGTGGTTGTCAGGAAGACAGCAGTCTCTGCTGTCGTTTGATGATCGGTGGTTGCAGTTGTTGCTTTGGGGATGGTGGTTGTCAGGAGGACAGCAGTCTCTGCTGTTGTTTGATGATTGGTGGTTGCTTGGGGAGCAAAAGTTGTTTTTCTAAAACGTTTGGGGGAAACTGGAGCCTTTCTCGTGGTGGTTGTCCTCACTGGAGGGGCTGCATGGAAAAAACATAGCCAAGAGACAAGCTAGATCAGAGCATTCACAACTGACCCTGAGGAAAGCCAACCCAGAAATGAATAAAAATTATCTAGCTGCTAAAATACTGAGAATGAAGGTGGGGAGTTGCTACTTAAAAATGTTGTTTAATTAGAAGAAAATATGCCCCAACCAAAGCAATTCCCAGATTTACAGATTTGGGGTTGGTTTTTGGTTTTTTTTTGGTAGGTCTCCAACACCCCCTCTTTGACCATCTTACAGAAATGAAAGAGCCAGAACCTTGCATGGCAGAACCCAAAAACTTACAAACTTTGTGATTTTGCTTTTCTATATTCTCATAAAAATAAAATAAATAAAATAGCTCAATTTTCAGCTACAAAATTCTTGCTAAACTTTTCAACCGGTCCTTTCTTATGAACTCTGTTGCCCTCAAACTCAGGGATAGACACGGGATTGCAGCATTTCTCCCCAACTCTCCTGGCATATTGCTAACATGCATAGAAGAGTACTGTGTACATCCACACTCCTGAACAGCCTGTAAAAGTCAGAAAAAAATTGTCTTTCTGGAGTGTGGAGGGTGGGTCCCACTTTTTTTTCTGTGCTTTGGAATGCTTTTCAGCCTCTTCTCAACTTTGTAAGACCCTTAGTTTATCCTGCAGCTCAGCAAAATAATAGGAAAGGGAAAAAGTCCTTCAAGACTCTGAGACAAAATTTCTAAACACATGGGTCTCCTTATGATGTGAGCCAAACAAAACCCTTTTTGGTGTTGGGGTATATTGCAGATGAAAACCTGAATTTCATTCCAAGGGTGCTTCAAATGACAAATCCCTTTTTTAATGCCATCATCTTTTAAAACTTCAAATATAGCTACAAAATGACAAATTAAATATTTCATTTGAAAGAAAAAAAAAGGGTAAAAGTTACTATTTTTTCATCAAAACTGCTCAAAAAATGTGATTCAAATTGGCAACTGGTTGCAGACCTCCCTTGAAAACTACATAATTTAGGAAAAACCCTTTTTGCCAAAACCAATAAATAAACAAATAAAGCACACATAAACTCCAATTTTAAACTCCTATACAGTGGGAGGTTTCTCCCTGCTGGCTGTAACATGAAGGTCCACAAACTCACCTCTGACGACCTCCAGCCGCATGTTCTGTTTGATGTCGTTGAACCAACCTGGGATCTCTATGCGGCAGCAGTATGTACCTGCATCTTCTGCCTTCACTTTCCCAATTGTGAGAGACACATCTCCATAAGAAATATAGCCCCGGAGACTGTATCTCTCAGATTTTCTGAACGTCACCCTATTCCCAGTGGTGTGCAAAATTTTGTTATTGCACTTTGAATTTGGGCATGGGCCTCTGCCCCAGCACATATCAGAGATGTCCTTATGTTGTGCCACCCGGTAGAAGCAAGGCAACTGAACAGGTTGCCCTATAACTCCTCTGACAACAGCTTCAGATGCAGTGTGAGCTGTCAAGGAAGAACAAGGAAAGATGAGTGTTGGCAGTCTCTAATGCATGACTCTACCTATGCAACACAATGAGGCAGGAAAAGAAATGCTCCTGCCTGCAGGCAGGTCACCAGTTGCTGATCCCCCAAGCCTTTGCCTGGAGCCTGTGGCAGCTAATGGCCCAGGGCGCTCTAGGCAACAGCCAGGAGCTCACGTTGGCTTGCTGCTGGAGGGCTCCCTGCTCTGGCCCCAGCCAGCTGCTGGAGGGCTGCTCACAAAATACATTGCTTACATCAAACATGTCATGAGTGAAGCCGAGGTCTGTCGCTGACAGGCCGAGCGCAGACTAGATCTGTGCAAATGGTATGTGGGAACTCTGCTCCCATCCCATTTCCTCTCCTAAGAGACTTTGAAAGTTATTCAGAAACCTGGTGCGAAATACATCTGGTTTTCTCAGTCCACCATCATCTCCTTCAAAAAGGAAATGCTGTCATAGTTGCCTTTCACTGAGAGTCTCAATAGCAGGGTCCAAAACACCAATTCATGTGTGAAATTAGAGCCCAATTAAGCTGGCAGAGCAGTGGGATCTGTCTATGGGACCCTGTTCTCAGAAAGTGCGCTGCTTTTTAGGTTTCTGAGCAAGCCCTGTCAACTATCCCACTTATCTTGCAGAGCACTGTGTATGTGGAAGTTTTAACTGCTAGCATTATGCTGATGTTAAAAAGAGCATATGCGTGCTTTCCTTGTGCTTTTACTCTTAATGACCAGCTTTACTTGGTGTTTATAGCCAATACCCACCTTAATATCTGGTTTGAATCTTTGCTATGTATTGCTCCCTCTTAACAGTCTATGCAGTTCCCAGATTGCCCTAAAAGGGATTTCTTCTTCATGAAAAGCACTATACAAAAAAGGTTCCCATACAGGAGCAAATCTTTTCTGGTTTACATTCATCTAGTCTGTGTCGGTCCTCCTACCTTATTGCCTTTTTCCCCCATGTTATCATTTACATTTGGTGGAGCAGGAACTGAGGGACCTAGGGAGCATCCAGATCTGGTCCTCTGCTGCAGCAAAAGGATCATCCCACAGATCTGATGCTTCATGGCCAGCTTGCTTACCCCAAAGAGGACTTACAGCAGTTGCTGCTGTTATCACCAGCTTTGGCCCTGGTTTACCAAACATTTCTATTTTGCCAGCTGTTTGAATGCCTTTTCTTTTTGGCATGACTCCCAGATAGCAAACAGATGCTTCCAACTGTGTCCATGTCTCTTTTGTTTTGTCTTTAATGGACTATTCCCCAGGTGAGGTTTTAGTCTGTGGCAGGCTGCCTCATGACTTGTTATTGGGATGACATTTCAGCTTCATTATTGCTTATCCCATTGGCAAGATAAGCCAACTCGTTCAGGTTTCCACAGCTCCAAATGCTAAAAAAGTAGAGACAGACAAAACAACATGCAATATGGTGTGAAGGGCAGAGGCTTTTGCAGTGAAATGAAGGTAGGATGTGCCAAAAAATGAATTCTTGAATGCAGGATAAGGCTTTGCAAGATGGCTGCTTGTTTTAGTCCTTGGAAAGGGTAGGTTTGTTTGCTTTGTTACAGCAAAGCAAACACCCTCTTTCTGTGACAACAGAACAAAACAGTCCATCCAGCTGACCTTGAAAGCATCCCTAGGGGAGCATGGGGTTAGTCACTGAGAGGGTTAACACATGTTTTCAAGCCACCCCAACAAAAAAAACCAAGGCCAGCTTGAACTATTCCTAGAGTTAAGATCAATGCTGCTTGAGGAGAAATGGGCTCATCTTCTGTTCTTATTTTGTCCCAGTCCTGCACAGCACAAAAGCAGCTTCATTAAGCAACCCTTTACGAAATGAAAATTTGCCTGCTCTTCCCTTTGAAAGCAGCAGAGCCCTGAATTAATTAATTAATTAATTAATTAATTAAAAAGAAGAAGAGGGAAGACACAAGGAACCAGAGTGTCTCCAGTGCAGTTTCCCACCAGTATTGGTGTTAGAAAGTTACACGTTTTGCAGTTTCAAATCCCCTTTTAATTTATGTGAAGCTAATGTTGCTAACATCTGCCTGTACTGCAGGCTGGTATGGAAAGCTTCAACACCACAACAGCCTTGATTCAACAGTATGAACGCCTGCAAGGGCTAAATAGCTTCCTTCTCAGTTGCAGCCTCTTCCACAGACATATTTTTCAAAAGAAATAGTAAATAGGACTGAATGAACATGTCTTTGAAATCCTGAGACTGTTATATTGTGACACCCTAGTCTTACTGTGAGAGGAATCCTACTCTTGCCCATGGCAGTTACCCTCCTAGGCATCCAGATTTGACCCAAGGCACCCTGAGCATCAGCTACACCTGAGTAGTCCCACTGAAGTCAGTGAGGTTTGCCATTCTAAGTCCTTAATCCAAGTGAGAGAGAAATGGACTCCACATGTTTAATATATCTTCCAAAATAGAAAGGGGTATTCATAGTTGTTCAGATCATACAGTTATACACATATTTATATATAGTCTCTCTTGAACCAACCCTCAGTGACACTTGGAATTAAGCAGTAACTCCAATAGTTGCTGCTGTAGTGGTCTTCTCTCCCATAGACTGGTCATTGGATAGACAAAGACATACATCCTCCAGCCAAGACAGCTTGTTGAACACGAATTTTTTTCTTGATCTATTTCTGGAATAATTTTCCTTCTTTGTAGAAGATACTTGGCACCTTTTCCCTATTAACCCTATTTTTTTTTATTTCCTCTTGAAGCTTCTGGACTGATGAAATTGCAGAGAAAATGACTGATAAACAGAAAAGAAGCATTTAACTGCCCACTCTGCTGGTTTCCTGACTCTCAAGACTACCTGTTCTCAGCACCAAGCCGAGTTAAAGAGAAGGTAGCAAAAAGCCATTCTCATACTTTAGTAGCTCTGCAGGTAAGAAAGTTTTTGAAAATAAGACCAAATGGAGGCGAGTACCTCCAATTTATTTTGAGGCTGAATCTATAGCAAGGAAAGAGCCCTCCTGTTTCTTCTGCTGAGACTGGCAAAAGACAAAAAATATTATGGAATTCCCTGGGCTACAGCAAACTGCCAGTGAAGCTCCACTTGTGCAGCAGACTCCATGGAGGTTGCATTACTTTGCCTCAAAGAGGCACGGATCACCTCTTGCCCCTCAGTGTATCCCACTGCTGACCAAACTTTTCCACTACTTTTCAGATCGATTTAAGAACATCACAGTTGCTGTAGATGTTACACATAAAATTTCATCCTGGCAGCGGTTAGCCAATTAATATTTAGTCATCTAAGACAGAATTTCCTGTAATGCCTAAGTGATTTAAAAGCACAACTCCTATTAGCAGCTCATGCCCCACTGAAAGTGGGTGAACTCACATTCCTGAGCCACCTCAGGCAATTTGGAAACTGCATTGCTGATGCCTAAATGTGCATGCAGAAATGTAGCTGATACCAACCACGCTTGCAAGACCCAGTCTCCCAAGTTACTCTTCTTTGACTTTCACCTTTTTTAGGCTTCAGATTTTAGATGGGTGAACTGAAGACTTGGGAGTAAAAGGAGGGGAATCTCCAGCTGCACTTTCCCACACTCAATTCATAGCAGCAGACAGCCCTCAGAGTTTCAGAAAATCCTTTCTTTATCATGTATATACATTCATTACTCTGTCAATATTTCAATTCCCTAGCTTGGGCTGTGTCAGCACTGTAGCATAGTGGAGAGACAGATGAAGAAGCAAAGCCAGCAGTACAATTTCAACAGTAGTAAAGATATTAGATAATTTTGGGGGACAGGGGAACTACCCAAGCCTATACGCAGAGGAAACCACAAATATTTTTAAAAAAGAAAATAAAATTTAAAAAAAATCCATCAGTATTAACTCAGTAAGTTAAGAAAACTTTTGAAGTTCTGTAACAAGTATGACCTTTTTCACCATTTTGTTTTCGCAAAACAAGTGTCACTGGTTTTAATTTTACAAAATTTTTGTTTTCTAAGCAAGCATACAAAAAGCAGGTGAAGACTCACCTATAAAGATCTGTATCATAATCCAGTGAAACAGCACAAAAGGGGACATTTTAGCTGATGGAGGCTCCGGGACAGCAAGTGGAAGGAGAGAAAACTAGACCTTCTATTTCCCAGAGAGGCTGAGTGAGCCCCACTGAAGTCTCATTTCTCCATTTCCAGATTTTATGTACCGCAACTGCTTCTTTCCTACACTTCCGGAGAGAGGCCAGTCAAAAGAGGTGATTCTCCTGCTGTATTTAGCAATGGTGTGGCCTCACTTTGAATATTGTGTGCAGTTCTGGGCCCCACAATTTAAGAAGAATGTTAAAGTCCTTGAACATGTCCAGAGGAGGGCAACAAAGCTGGTGAAAGGGCTGGAAGGCATGTCCAATGAGGAGCAGCTGAGAGCTCTGGGTTTGTCTAGTTTGGAGAAAAGGAGACTGAGGGGCAACCTTGTTGCTCTCTACAGCTTCCTGAGGAAGGGACATGGAGAGGGAGGTGCTGATCTCTTCTCCCTGGTATCCAGTGATAGGATGCATGGGAACAGTTCAAAGCTGCTCCAGAGGATGTTTAGACTGGACATTGGGAAGTATTTCTTTACCGAGAGGGTGGTCAATCACTGGAACAGGCTTCCTAGAGAGCTGTTCGATGCCCCGAGCCTGTCAGCATTTAAGAGGCATTTGGACAATGCCCTTAATAACATGCTTTATCTTTTGGTCAGCCCAGTGGTCAGGCAGTTGGACTGGATGATCGCTGTAGGTCCCTTCCAACTGAACTATTCTATTCTATCCCATCCCATTCTATCCTAATCTCCTTTCCTCTTCCAAGACAGTCAGCATGGTACTACCAACAGAGATTTCAATATATTATTTGTTTTGCCTTTCCATGGAACTCTTAAGGCCCATCACCGTGCTGCATAGCAAGAACAAGCTCTGTGCTCTTACACTCCTAAACATTTGGCTTAGTCTCCACCTCTGACTTTGTTCACATTTTCTTAATCCCTTAATTTCCCCTGATTCTGGCTTCTGCTTGAAGACCCCTCTCTTTCTTTCCCCAGCTTCATATTTTCTATTTGCAAAGACAACCTTGGAGGAACTTTCACAAATGTTTTCTCGCCAAAACAATGTCCTTCCCAAAGATTTGCAATGCCATCTCCAAGAAATATTTCTTACTCTTTCCGACCTCTTTTTTTACTTTCTGAACAATTGATAAGAAGTCCTCTGGGAGTTCTTCTCTGGAAAAGATGAGTAATAAAGCAGAAGTAATTCAGGGCATTAAGGTCAGAAATGAAGAATTGCAGATGGACAAAATTCTGGGCAAATAAATGTAGCATGGTGCAAACGGGAGAGCAATTCCAAGTTCAAATGGTAAAGTGATGGGCTTTAACCAGACATTACTCCCTCAGGAATGAGATTTTGGGTTTACTATGAGTAGTCAAGCCCATGAAAATATCACCCCTCTGCTTGGTAGCATTGAAAAAAGCAAATCAAATTTTAGCAGTTATTAGTGGAGCCATAGAAAACAAAGCAGAAGACAGCATTACACCACTGTACAAAACTACCTTGGATTCTATGCATAGTGCTAGTCCCTCAAAAACATATCTGAGATCCAGAAAGGGTCCCAGGAAGGGCAAAAAGAGTGGTGGAAATTATGGAAGAGCTTCCACAGGAAGATTGGATGGGTAGTCCAAGATGAGTCAGCCTGAAAAAGAGAAAATCTAAGGGGCACCATAAACAGGTCTACAAAATCTTAAGTAGCATGGTTGGAGAGGGATTAGTTGTTTGATATCCCCCCCAACACAGCATCAGAGAAGGACTCTTGTGCTTGCAGACCTTGGTAGTGCACCGGAGTAGGAGGCTACCTCTCATTAGCATCCTCATCCATCACACCATCACTACTTTACAGTGGTAGGAAGTAGATCCCCAATAGACTAGGCTCCAGCAAAGCCAGGATGACTGATTTCTTTCACCAGTAGGTAGCCAACTGATGCTGCTGTAGCCAGCTTAGTGGCAGATTCAAGCAGTGTGAAGATCAGAGATCTATCTGAGTTTATTCCGAATTGAAGTGATGCTGGAATGCTGCTCTGTACCTTCACATGCTTCAGTGCAGCATAAATAGCAACCAGTGGGGATAGACACAACAATACAGCAGTGTCTTATTGTCAACATTATAAGTCAGGTTAACTAGCAATCATTAAAATATCTAATTTGCTATATTCTGCCAGGTACATTTCATACAATGCCAAGTACACACAGCCCCAGCTGTTCTGTGAACAGAACTAATGAAACCTGATGTGTCTGATATCCTGGAGACTTTTTTCCTGCAATGATCCCGGTTTCTTCTTTGTCTCCCATCACTCACCATTAAGCAATGGCTGCAAGCCCATGCCCAACTGATGCCAATGCAGGGAGCAGCTGAATCCCACCTGGGCCACAAATTTGGAGGTTCATCCAGCTACAATTTTCCATGAAGCTTGTCAAAACAGAATTGGTCAGCATGTTGCAGGTAACTAGGGAAGGAAGAGAATGAGCACACATCATGTCAGCTTTGTTTCTTTAGCAAGACTAGGTTAAATACAGCAGAGTGAATTGGCAAAGGCCACCCAAAATCCAAGTGTACTGGGAAGAACCAGAAAAATGTGCCTTGCTTTCTGCTTCTGTACTGCTGCCTGATGGCTTCTTGCAGGCAGAAAAGGAAAGGCAGAGAGCTGTCTCAAAAAAATCGGTTTCCAGCTCGTTAGCCTTATCATGCTCAATGTGCTGCGTTTGTGTGCAGCTGGATAATCTCTTAATGGGTGAATGGGCTCCAAGAGCCACCTGCTCATCTCTTGGGCTTATTTCAAAATGCCTGTTCCAAGATCCACTGACACAAGTGGAAGTAATGAAAAAGCACAGGGAGCTTCTGCCTGCATGTATTTGCATGCATTATTCTGCATATCCAAGGCAAAGTTCTTTCTCCGCACAACCTTTGCACAATCTGTTTTCCAAGTAACTGCACAGCAGAAAGGAAACTTTAATCAAGATTTTGGTTATACGATATTCTAGAACTTTATTTTACACAGAAAACTTGCTAATATAAGAATTAGTCTGTAATGTTAAGAAAAAAATCCTTATGGGTAAGCAGTTTTCATGATTAGCCATCTTAAGGACGGTCCTCAAACTCCTTAAGAGCATGAGTGGTTGGAATCAGATAATTTTGGAAGCTCCACTTGTCTAACTCTGATCCCAGTAGAGATTGATTTGGTAAAATTGCAGAAAGCAGAAATTGCTGAAGATCTTTTCTGAGATCTAGTTCAGAGTCCAGATCAGACTTCCTCCAGCTCCAGTCATGGGCTAGAGCCCACAGCAGCAACCCGTTCAACCAGGCAAAAGGAAAGCAACATCTGCAGTAGGGTCAGTAATTTTAGTTTAGTAATTGTTACTAATAGTCAAATACAAGACCATGGTCTAATGCCTGCAGGCCCTTTCTGTTTCGGTACCTCCTTACACAAAGCAACATGCGACTTGAAGGCAGAAAATGGCAGAGCTGGTTTCCTCCATCGCTTTTCCTGGCCCAGGGATCGGTAATCACCTAAGATCTGTGCTCCCACACTGAGCTCTTCAGTCAACCATGAATTCACTTCCGCATTTTCAACCTTTTAGGCCTGCTCCAACAGACAGCCCCAAGACAACGCGCAGCACAAGTGAAAATACAAAGCACACCAGGGTCACCTATCCCAACTTGCTTTCCATTTCCTCTTTCCTCAACAGGATGAGGAGACTTTCCCTCCTTCGTGAGTCTTTGCAAGCACACTCATCTGCAATATCCCACCTTAGCCAGGCTCTCCAGGACTCCTAGGGGAAAACACTCTCCTCCTCAGCCAGCTCAAGCCCTCCCATCTCTACCAGCTAGGGGAAGGAAGGGTAATTGCTCCACTGACCCCAGCTTCCCTTAAACCACAACCAGACCTCAAGTCTCTCAGCTGTTAACATAAATACCTACTGATTTTATTATTGCTCCTTTATGCCCCATTTTATAATACAGCTTTGTTCTTTGCATGACTCCCTGGAAAAGGATGAACTCAATGATAGAAATTTTGCAGTAAGGCTGTGAGTCTTCCCCATGGCAGCAGTGTCTGCTTTGGGTATTCCACATTGCTGTTTGGGATGAGGTTCAGAGCAAAATCTGTGCTGACCAATATTTGGTAAGAGTTGGTCTCTCTCCTGCCTGTATTACTTTTCTTGTCTTTCAGGAAGTCCCCAGCCTCTGTTTAAAAATGTGCTCTTAAAAACAATTACGGAAAATTATTCTTCCACTTAGAGGGGATTTGGGTGTGTTATGTCTATTACTCAACAATGCATAAAGTGTTGATTCATACTAATGGGGCTGCCTCTATTTATTTTAAGTAAACCAAAGTTTAGCGTTGCAGAGAATAAAAGCCGAATCATGTCTAACTGAGGAGCAGTGGAGGAAAGGCGCTGGGCCACAGATTTATGAGCTAAAAGCCATCAAACAAACGCAGCATAAGACATTAGAGTTGTGTGGTTTCTAAAGGGGTGTAAAGGCAGGGCAAACTTTCAGCCAATATTTTGTGCAATATCCATGTCTTCTCCACAAGCTAAAAAAAGTAAGAATTTAATTAACTTTAGAAAGTAGTTATTTTTTGTTCCATTGTTTTAGAGGCCTGGAAGTGAGACTTTCCACCCTGAGGACTTCTCAGGGCATAGGCGGGCTGGAGGGGAAAGCCACAGAAAGTGACGTATTTTGCAGAAGAAAACACACTTAGTCATAGTCCTCTGAAAATAAGCTGTGAATAGTCTGCACATAGAAGTACTGATCCTGTAGGCTCCGAGGACATCCCATTAAGAGGTGAACATCAATAGCTCTTTCAGATTTAACTGTGGATGGATGGGAATTAGTACACTGCATTACTAAGCTGTTACCAGGACTTCAATGAAAATTCAACTAAATGTATATTGAAATACTAATACTACCAAGTTTTTTCATGTGTCAGCTTTGTCATGGCAGCTATGAGATTGCTTCTGCCCTCAGATGGCATGAACTCTTTTGTAGCTGGCAGATACAATACACAGTGAAGACAAACTTTTAAAAAAACATATGTGGTTTTCCTTTTGTGATGGAGTAGCCATTCTGTCACTTTCTCTTTTTTTCCAAACAGGAAGAGAGAATTTGAAGCAGATAATAAATATAATGGTGACTTTCTTTAGGGTTTGATAAGTGGATTCTGGAAATTTCCATTCAAGCCAGTAGGGTTTCTGCTTCTGGAACAGGCTGATAAAAGTCTTTAATTAGAAGTATAGCTTTTATTTGTTTTATGAGAATGATGTGAATAATGCTTCAGTAGTCCAGTCACATTTAGCTGCTGAGCAGAGGGAGCAGCTAACATTTTGCAAACAATTTAATGTCCCAGCAATGACAAAGGCAAGCATGCATAGAGTCCTTAGTGTATTATATAAATGTTTTCCTCTGCATGGATCTCATCTTCCAGGGCACTATGGTTCCCTGCATGTTCTGGTCTCCAATATGCAATGAAGCTGCACAAGAGAGTAAAAACCATGCTGTTAAACAAAAAACAGACAATAGAAACACAGAAGAGGAGATAGCTAAATCAACCAGCTCATTGGAAAAACATAAAATATGCAAAAACACTTATTTTAACATGACTGATAATGAATCATTTTTCCACTTATGAGACAACCCACACTTGAAGTTTGCCTGCTCCTAATGCAATGAACTGACAGTTATACTCATTTTTGCTTACTGACTAATAATAAGTAGCAAGATTTTTTAATTTCTTTTTGCAATGTTTCCTATTAACTTGAGATTAAAAAAGAAAGTCAAACTATGTGGTGGAGCAGTCAGCATTCTGACATTTTCTTTCCGCAACCTAGTTTGTCCTATTAACTAAAGCAGAAACAGAATACTTACTTTGCAAAGTTACCCGTCTTCTTCGTATTGTATAAATATTCTAAGGACCATCCCAAGTGAAAATAAAGAAAACAGAAAGAAAACAAATAATTTTCTTTAAACCACCAGAAACAAGTAAAGTAGTGAAAAAAGAATTTAGGTTAAAAAAAAATAATCAAGTGTAAGAAACTAAATAAGTGAACTTTAAGCAGACATTTCAGGTTGGATATCCCCATTATATCCATGAGATCTAATTCATATGGCTTGGTCTAACCAAGAGCCTCTATTGAGAAAGTCTGGCACATAGAAGAATATTGGATATAGTTATATGAAACTAGTGCCTCTCCCATTGGGAAAGACTGGGACAACATGGCAACTGAGGAATGGGTAGGAAGAAATGAGTGGGGCAGGGGAGGTGGACTTGTATCACACATCTGCTCACCAGACTGTGGGTCAACTGGTTGCTAAGGAGTCTGAGCCATAAAATGATGAGACCACATCGGCACCTTGCTGTTCTGTGCCCCAGAGGCTAAGAGGGAGATCTGAGCAAGCAACCACAGCACAGAGCACAGAATGAGGCCACCCAGAGACCTTAGCTCACTTCCCTGAAGCAGAAGACATGGCATCTGCCACAGCTGTGATTAGACATACCTGACCAATCCTTGAATAACCACCTGTGAAAAGTACTTACGTCTAGTGAGGAACAGAGCCAAAATAAGGATGGCTAGAAGTACCGCACATAAACCAATCCCAATGTATAGCCCATTTTCAGAATACTGCTGACTGGGAAGTGATACAGACATGTTCTGTCAACACGCAAAACAGATGAGTGTTAGTGGCACTGAGAGCAAGAAGCCGATACGGTACCCAAAGGCCATTTGGGTGTTTTGCAACCCTGCAGTAAAAGTACACTTGAGAACAAGAGCCTAATTTGAGATACAGGACTAGTTTCAAGCAGAATCACTGCAACAGTTGTGTGAACCATGCTGTTAAACACATCATATTTTGACTTTGTCAAAGGACCTGAAGTTACGACAAATCCCATTTGTTCAGGTTTAATACTACTTAGTGAATGTTTGATTTTTTAAGATTAAAACGTTTCCTGGTGTCACACCCTCCCACCTTTTTGTCAGCTTATTCAGTAGTTATTCAAGGCTTTATACTGATAAGTAAATGTGCCTTCTCCTTGCATTGGTCTTTATTTAGGCAAAACTTCTTTCTGAAGCCAGCCATTAGATATTTAACCTCTCATTAGGAACTCAGGCCTGGAAAGACGCTGAAGTGCAGTACGGTCCCTGACTTACATTCTGCACATGCAGCAGTATGAATGCCCACAGCACATACTGCCTTGTAGTTCGTCACAGCAGACCTTCCCAAAGGCTAGCTTGGCTGTTGTGTCTTCCTGATAAAATTTGGGTCATCTTACTGCCTGTCACCCTGCAATATGTGCTGGAGGACTCAGCAGGCCAGACACAGAGCTGCCTGTTTGAACCCCATTGCACGGGGAGTGCAGGGCATCCCTGTGCTGTCAGGTGGTCCAATTTCAAGTCTTCCCCATATCCCGCCATACCTGCAGGTTTGAGGTTACATCCAAGCAGTCTGAGGTGCTTGAGCAGGGACCAGAGGCCTGAAAGGCAATATAGACGTTGCTAAAGCTCTTTCTGCATTAGTAGGAAGTACTTTATGCATGCAAAGCAGGTTTTTTTCCTCTTTAATAACAAACACATAAGCATTCTTTCGTAATCACTAAACAAGCAGACCACAAAAAAAAATATTCTTTTGCAATTAAACTAAAGCAGTACAAGTGAAGTGTAGGGATGACCCAATAATCTCTCATGTCTATCCACTTCGTCTAGATATGCTATAGCACGACAGAGATGCTTACAGTCTGAGGAGCTTCCGAAGCAGAAACTGATGGCCATATTCTTGTGATGGTTAAGGATGATTCACTGGCGCTCCCGTGAGCTGAGCAAAGGCAAGACAAACACATCACTTGCACAGAGAACCATTTTGCCTTGACAGAGAGGAGTTTGTACTGCTGACTTGGGACCACCAAACTTAAGCATCTCTCTCTTAGGAGTCTCAGCTCTGCATATCACAGAGGTTGGTGCCTTCAGAGGGCAGCACAAAACTCTGAATATTGGAGCCTCTGCTGTCCTTTTCAGAGCTTTGAATTCCTTCCAGGAAACACTCAGCTCTTTCTGTTATCTCAACACAGGGCCTAGAAGGAAGAAGTTATCAAGGTAGGCATCTGGTTTTGGAGCTAAGAAGAGGCAGTGGATGCCTAAAGCAAACTTAGGTTATCCAATGAAAAATGATTAAGGTCAGCTCAGGGCCTTGAAAGAGCAAGTGGTGCAGAGTTACAGAAAGCAAGTGATACTTTTAATGTCCCAGACAGCTATACAGTAAACAGACTGACCAAAGTGTGATATGTTTGCATAAGGACCTGCAGCATATTTTGAAGTAATTTCCCAGAGCAAAGCTGTTTGCAGTATTTAAAATTCAGAACTACAAACTGATGTCTTCCATATCACCAGTCTCAGTTTCTCCACGTGTTGTCAGATGATACACAATCCTCCTAAAAACAAAACCTCCTGTTCATATTATGACAACCCCCAGCTGGTTCCTTTGATGTTTTAAATTGTTACCCTTATCCCAGAAGCTTTATTTTGAAGAGGACAGGATCATCTGCTTCACTGTTCTCTTCCATTGGAGATGCTGGGGTATTCCTACATCAGAGGCACATGGCCACCTGCCTTTTCCAGTATCCCTCTGTGTGAACATGCACATATTAACTTGTATTCTGAAAACATAAAAAATTGTTCCAGCAGCAGCTAAGGAAGATGTCACAGAGTTAAGAAAACCCTTGAGTTCTAAGATTGGAAGCCATGTTATATGCAACTAGAATAGAAACAGTCTGAGAAAGTTTTCACTTCCTCTTCCATAAAGGAAATGCAACTGTTGTAACATTTCACAGCTGCTTAGCTGGAAACATCTGAGATGGAGGCAGAAATACAAATGGCATCCCTGATTTTTCTTTAAAAATCCACAGAATAAGCTATTGGTACAGTATGAGCTCTCTCTTCTGTACTGGAAATTAAAGTTGTCTTTTTCAGACTGAAAAAGATGCAGCTGAGTGGGTATAAGATAGACATCTATAAACTTGTGAGTGGAATGGAGAAACTGAGTGAGGAACAGTTGTTCATTGTCTCTTCCACTACAGTGAGGGGCCTCACATTATTAAATATGCATAGGCTACAGAGGATGTGGGCAGCCTCTGAGATACACATTACACCAGAGTAGAAGAATACTTTGGCGCTGTATCACAAAATTACTGCCCTGTTTCTACGATCCTCCTTAATCATCTGCTCTTGACTGCTACTGAGATAGGATCCTGAATTACACGCACTTTTGAGCTAGCCAATAAAACACTTCTATATTATAGAGCAACAAATAAATTGATTAAATAGAGGGCACACCCAACTCCTAAAAATTTGTGGTTTACTGGTCACAGGATGCATTTCCAGAAGACAAGGTCAGATTTTGCACCATGAAGAAAACAACATACCAAAACAACAGCCACAAGAAAAACAATGCTTGCAGCACCAATAAAAAAAATCTACTTAAGCACCTGGAAGCAAACTTCCTCCCACGTATACAGGTTCCTTCTGTTGGACTCTCTATATAATGTCAGGCAGAATTTAAATCCAAGTTCTGATCTCTGGTTCTATGGTAATGTTTAGTAATTTTTAGCTGAGAGATTTCTATCATCTGTTTCCTTCCTAAGATCCCGATTTGCAATATAGCTTATATATGCTATTGAGATTAATACTTGGATAAAAGTTACCTGAGGTCTGTTCAGAGGTGTAAGTGTGAGGACTTGCAGTAGAGATCCTTTCTGATGTTAAAAAATAAAACAAAACCAACACACATTATAATTAACCTTACTGTGCATTTATGTAGTGAAAAAGAGAAAGTGTTCCATAATAAAAATTTGCTAGCACCAGCTACACAAGTACCTCTGTCAGCCATTTGTTCCATATATTATTATGCTTTTTACAAACAAGAGAAAAAATAAAAATCAAAGGAACAGTTGATAAAAAAATTGTCTATACTAATTTTGCATCCTTGGGCTTTACTCTTTAATCAAGCAGGGAAAATGAAGCACCGTTTTCTATGAAAAGGGTGCAAGTATAGCACTTCAAATGAATTAAGTACCCTATGCTGCCCTTTCTCTTAAATTCTTCAAACAGTGCTTCTAAGAAAGCTCAGTAGTGCTATGCACCATGAAAAAAAGCACCATGCCCTTTTTTTAATTGCAGTGACTGCACTGGGATTACAACAATGCCAAAGACAGCTTAATTTAAACAGCCACAAACAGCATATCTGCAAAGTTCTAAAGATCAGTCCTATGGATGATTATAGAAATCATTTCCACCACAAGCTTTGAAATCCAGACTCAACAGCAGATTTATCACAATAGTACTGACACAAGAGAGCGCCTCTGCACTCACCTTTCTCTATCACAACCTCGTGATTAGTTCTCTGATCATTGAACCACCCTAGGATCTCCACGCGGCAGCAGTATATCCCACTGTCTGCTTCCTCGGCGTTCATGATCGTGAGGGACACGTCGCCCGTTGACAGGTTCCCTTTCAACATATACCTGCTGTTGTACTGCTCTGTCACCCTCTGTCCATCTGTCCAGATAATTGGCCGATAACATTTTGAAGCAGGGCACTTGTCACGACCCCAGCACATTGATGTGATGTCTTGTGACCTCTTAACAGCGTAAAAGCAGGGCACAGTGATACTTTGACCAACCTTTCCTTTCACAAGTGATCCCAATACTGTGGGGCCTGTGGACAAAAAGACAAATGTAGTTGTTGAGCACAGTGCATGCAAGTGGAAGCTTCTTGCATGACCCGATACCTCCCATCTCACAAACACTACCAGGCATTGCTGGATTGGGTTTTCCACAAATAGATGTGAATCCCAGCAGGACTGATGCACTGAGGGATAATGATTGGGCCAGTGATTTGTTCAGAAAGTGTCTCTAGCCAGAGGAAGAAGAAATACACTTTCTGCAGCCTCTGCAGGTAGGCAGAGAGGTGAAGAGAGAACAGAGTTTGGATCTGCACAACTTGGTGGCTTCTCTTTAGCCATGTCTGGTCTGCTAGCTCTTTATTTTTTTTCCTTAGTTCAGATTTAATCCAAGCCACACACGGGGGACTAGCAAGACATTGACTTTCATTAAAATCATTGTGGGGAAACTCTTCTTCCTTTTCAATGAAAAGCTACTAAACGGCAGGTTTCATCAGAATGATCACTGCTGAACATGTTTCCTTTCTCTTGGCTAATGACAGATTTTGCGTATTCTTATCAGAAGAGATTTTTCAGAGCTTTTCTGAGAAATTTTATACCCTCTTTTTTCACTACCTTATTTTCCTCCCTCATTCTTATGCAGTTTCTAACTACTTTGGTTCCCGTTAAAAGTCATTTTTCATGTTTCCAGAAGGCTGTGTCACGCTATTCAAGCCAAAACAGTGAGACCTAGCAGCCAGTAGACCCTTCATCACAGTGATATAGTTTCTTTTGTTGTATTTAGATGACTCGAGTCAATATTCCCTTTAGGAGGGTTTTAATAAAAGCTGTATTAAGTGCCAGCCAAAATCATTTGTGCTCTGGTGATCCAGTCATAGACATCCTGTAACCACTGTCTTCTAACAGGTGACACAGTGGGGCTCCTGAGGTGCACATTCTGTCTGCTTGTACTTCAAAGAAAACTATTTGCCCTATACTTACCGTTACACATTTCTTATCAAATTTAGTAACACAGGATCACATGTATAAACATTTCGATCTACCCATATTAACATTTCAGATATAGAATTCTCTGCAGCAAGTACAGGCAACAAATTATCTCTATTAGAAGTCTAGCCCAGTCTATAATCAGGAAGGGAGCTCCCCGAGGCATGTCCGCCAACATGCACCAGTGGATCCCAAGCACTGTATGGCTTGATTGCAATTGTCCCTTGTGGAAAAGCTGGTTTTTCCCAGCTCAGCTCAGTCATTTTCCTAACCTAAGCTATTATAGTTAAAAATAAGTCTGCATTCAGAGACTTTGCCACAAGGGCATACTAGAAACTAATCTCTGAAATGAATACATTTTATTTAAAATAAAAAAGCAAGCTCTAAATCAATCTCATCATAAAAGGCTTTATAAAGAACTAGAGGACATATCTGTAATATTCCTTTTCTTTCTACTGAACATATTCTACCACCAAATTTTTAATGTCTATCTGCCTATACTAGTACCACTCTGCAACCTGTTGCTTTCAGTGTTATTGCCTTTAACAATATTTTCCTAGGAGGACTGCTTTCTCAGAATAAAAAAGGAGAAATTATCAATTTGTCCCAATAAAATTTCATATTGGCTAAAAAACACCAGAAGCCACAGTTGACCCTTTCACTGTCTTCCTAAGCATTCACCTTCACAAATCCTGTTCAAGTGAAATATCCTTGTTTTACATCTTTTCTAAAATGATTTAAAGTTCTCTGCTCATCTCAGATCATCATTATCTAAAAAACCCAAAAGATCATTCACTAGTAAGACTAGCAGACAGCCCAAGAAGCAGCATATTTAAAACCATCATACCCTCAATATTATTTTGCTTTAAAAAGGAGATAAGGCCATCAGCAGACTATTGAGCCACTGTCATGAAGTTCTATTTATAACACAAAACTGCAGTTTCCATGCCATGTGGCCACTCTTCCCATTGTAACATAAACTCTCTTTGCAACCCTCAGAAACATTGATGTGTGTTACCTCCATCCACCTCCACCTATTCATTTAGACCCACTTAGTTACCTGTAAACAGGATCAGAAGTATCCAGTTCATGCAGAAATAAGAAGACATTGTGGCTGAAGACGAGGAACAACACTCCTGTTCTTCCTTCGGGCACCTATATTCAAGAAAAGTTATCTTCTTTGTTTCACTTCTTAGTACATCATCTTCAGACACAGCTGAAAATGCCCTTTAGGCTAATCCAGTCTGCCTTTCCTGTGGTTAGTCTGTCTCTAGCAGCACAGCCAAGCGCTGCTGCCGACAGTGTACGCAGCTCAACCCTTACTGACTGCGGTTTGACTAAAAGGCTAAAATACTTTGCAACACTTCATCCATCTACTTCTCTTCAGAAATCTACTTCTCATTTTTTCCAGATCTGCTTGATTATGGTAAATGAAACTTGTCAGCACCACCTAGCTGACACAACTATCAGTAATCCATTGCCCCAAACTGCTTCCCCCACCTTTTTTTGCCATAGTAGATAGAATTTGGGTAAGAGATTACATAGTAACACATGTAACAGACTGTGATAAACAGAAAGGACTCTGCAAAATAACAGGTTCCTACGAAGAATTACTCAAGCATTTAATCATAAGTTTCTGGTTCTAATACTTAGAAGAAGCTCAGAGCATCTGTAGGCAAATACTATTTTCTTTGTAGGCTATAATTTGGTGGTATTGGAAAGCTGTCCTACTGTTACACAGTTGTAGGCGAATAAAGTTGCAGTCTTTCATCATCTGACTTAAAAACTCTGTATGCATCTGGGCTTTTGCAATATAAAGTAACACACACAGAATGCAGAGGTCAATTTAAAAGTAGCATGGAAATCATGTCATCCCAGGCTCAAGGCTCGCTTTGACAAAATGTTGCTGAAATACAGCTTCTGAGAAATGACGTTCCCTGGCCACTCTCCCTATCACTGGATTACCCAACTCTTCTTGAGGACATCTTGTCTTTTTATATTGTTTGGACTAGAACTGCAGCTGTGATCCAGTGTATTTGATCTAGGGCCAACAATTGTTCTTTGCTGAAGTAACTAATCCACTTTACACTGTTTTATATGGACAAAAATCAGTTATAAGGAGTTCCTTTTTATCAATAACAGAAATAGCAGAAATGCTTCTAAAAACACACCCAAAAAAATACATTAGGCTAGAATCAGAACCAACAAAGCTGTCTGGCACTGACTACCTTACATGAGAGCAGAGTCACCAAAGTGACATTTTCTTTAAGTAAAAAGGAGGAAAACCAAGGGATTAAAGTAGCCGAGAGACTAACACTAGCAACATACCTGTAGGAAAGAGCTGAGAGAAGGAGGGAGAAAGGGGAATTTTTGTATGCGGTGGCTGGAAGCAGAACTCTTAAGAAAATGCTTCCTCTTTGCTCCTCTTGTTTCTAGGGAAGCAGGAAACTGCAGATAGCTGCTACAGGAACAATTCTGATCCTTACTGGCAGGATCCTGAAACTGCTCCACACAAATGAAAAAGGCAGGACAGCATGGCTCTGGCAGAAGGCGGGTAACCACATTCACCACAGCTGTGCCATGATCGTGCACAGCATCTGCCGATGAACTCCTCTTGGTGGTTCAACGTGTCACAAACATCCACCTGCAGACCAGGACACATTCCTTCTGCCAGTTACCTGCAATAACCTGCAGTGTGCATTGGTCCACGTGTATTCCTCCTCTGCAGGCGCCACGTCTGAGCTCTGAAATAAATAACTAGGATAAGAAAATAAGGAAAGTGTTATCCCAGAGCTCTGCCTGAGCCCATTCTACTCACTTCATCCAGGTTGTTTCGTTCATACAATAGTCCACAGTAGTTTGGGTGCTGTCTGCTAGCTGTATCCCCAGGAAAGCTGTTCTCATCAAATAGTAAGAGTGTGTGAGAGCTACAGGGCAATAGTTAACGCACTTGCTTTGGATTTCATCTCAAACACAGACCATGTGGAATGCTTTGATGTAATTTCCGAGTTTCTACATGACCGTTTTCCAAGTTTCTGTTTTTCGTTTGTTCAAGAAAAGGGGTCAACGTCATCTTTTTCATGGAGCCCTTAAAGTAGCTGCACATTTTTTCTTGACTCAGAGCATATAGTCAGATCATACTTCGTAAAAATAAAACCAAACCAAACCATTAAATATTGAAATAAGCTTAAAGCACTGCTGGAAACATCTCTTTATTGCACCATTTTGAGGCCGTATCATTAAACAGCTTTTCTTCTTTTCCCTCAGGATGATCAGAGCTGCAAACTTTCCCCTTTTGTCCACCGGTGACACACTTGGCTTCTCTGTATGAAGAAACTTCTGGAACTTTTCAAGTAACTGTACTTCTGTTATCCCTGTGCTTGTTCAGATACTGTAATAGTAGGGCTGGGCTTTTTTCCTTTCCTTCCCTTTTTTTTTTTTAATTAAGAAAACATTGAACAGAATGCTGCTTAACACCTGATGTTAACTTTATCTCAGCAAGTTTCATAAGGCACATTGTATACATTAATGTTTCAGGGGTAGAATACTTCAAATGTTATCACATCCAAAATAAAATCAGGATTTGCTGAGGTAAGGAAAGATCTCATCATCAGGAGCAGATTAACTAACACACTAGAGAAGACAACATTTATAATCCAATTTGCTAGTCAGTGAGTCACATCATCCTACGAAATGGAAAATGCCCATTTCCCCAGATAAACAGGCATACGCCACCCACTGCCTTTGCTGCAGCTACAGTCTGTTGCTTTCCAAAAAAGTAAAGTTGTAACAGAAAAAGGGAAAACTATCATTGCTGTGACCTGACAACAGAGGAAAAAAATCAATGCTTTGGCTGAAAAAAGCCCAGGAAGCCTCCCACAGCTTTTTAAGGGTTTGGCTTAAACATAGAAAAAAAAAAATTCTAGAAGAAATTATTCATGAAACTTTTTGGAAAGTGAAAGCAGCCTTAAGTATTTTTTAAATGACATGGTCCCCATTTACATCACTGGTTTCACAAGAAAGTTCATTGCAATTGTTAGTTGCTGCTAGGACCCAGCTTGTGCAGTATTTTGAAACTATGGTACCCAGGCCTATGACTTTATCAAAAGCATAAAAATTAGACAAAAATCAACAGAAAACCATTGAGCATCTGTGACAGTTCTTTTTGAATGACAAAGTTAAAACGTCTGTGACAAACTGTAGTTCCACAGTGCACGACCTCTCTTATCCTGGAGGTACTAAATGTTTCTTCATATCTTCCACACGAAACGACATTTGCAAAGTGGATACCAAATTAATTCTGCTCACTTGCAACAGTTTTAATTACCTACAAGTAACGTAATCTAGATCTAGTCTGGACAGAAAGAAGGAAACAGCGGTGGATGAATAATACACAAGTGTTACCTTTGTAAAATTATTTATATATTTCTAAAACCCCCATGTTTCTACTTCTTTATTGTTACTATGTCATGTGCACTTAAAATAGCAGATGATGTCCTCCAATGAGTCATAAACTCGCTTCAGTTCATTTCATTTTATCTGCACTGAGCTCAACCCCCACCACCCAACAGCTAAGTACTTTTGCCTGCCCATTTAAATAAAATTTCTGAAAACAGAATTATCAAGTGAAACAGAAACTATGGTTAAAAACAGTTTGTGTGAGTTCCCTCACGCATAAAGGTTACCTGGTTTTTAGCTGCTGTACATACTTCGGAAAACACACATACTACAGTGCTATACGGCAAAAAGACGGAAGGAGGATTTCCCTGACAGGAGGGGTGGGGTAAAGACACCACTTCTTCACTATCAAGTCATTCTATTCCTCTTGCTATGGGGGCTGATCCAACTCAAATGTGCTTTAAACATGGTTGATATGGCTTCCACTTGATTGAACACTTGCACGTACTTTCAAACTTAGAAGTTCTCAATTAGTATAACAGCTAACTAACCAATCAGACTCTCCTGGAGAAAAACTTAGGTGGGCTCGGTGCCCAGCTGAAAGGCTGATACAAAGCATCTGCACTGCAAAATGACTCACTTCATGCATGTATACTACCTATGCAGTAAATATAAGTTAGTCTAAACACTTATATGTTAAAAAAAAAAAAGGTAAGCATGTTTGTAAGCTCAAGACTGGTTATGATGTACATCTAAGAAAATTAAAATTAAATTAATTTTTATTTATTTAGTTAAGATTCCTGACAGTGTGTCTCTATAAAACAAATTACACCATGTTACATCTGTAATAACGGAATACTTAAGTTCTCTTTAGTACAGTTACATCATTACAAAGACAGAAAGGAATGGGTTTTGCAGACTTGACACTAATTTTATTTTTAATATTGAATTATGCATACCTGAAAGGACCCACTGAATTTGAACACAACTAGCACTTATTTGAAGTGGAGGAACTGTCAACTGCAATTCCTCTCAGTCAGAGCCCTTACTTACTTCCACACTACAAAGGAATCAAAAAAATAAATGAGGCATACCCAAAGAAGCAGGAAGTGACAAACGAAAGTACAACAGAAAAAGCTAACTTTATCATGTGAGGTGGAAGCCACAGATTTAATAAAAAGTTTTTATTTCTACCAATAAACACACAGCTTGCAAAATATTAAACATTTTCATCTGCCTAGTCACTCACAACCTCCAACAGGCATACAATACATGCTTTGTCTGCTCGTACAACAGCAAAACAAAATACAACATATACCCTCAGAATGCATTCTGCCTCTCACTACGGTGAGCTTACAAAAGTGTTTTCTTCATGTCATTTCATCAATAATGCTACACATAGCCGCATCTTTGTCTAAAACCTGATCTCTCTTGCCACTGGAACGCTCTCTCTGTTTTTCGCTCTGTCCAATACAGTTGCTGCCATCATCGGTATCCATTGGTTCTGCTTTCACTCGCAGTCCTCCCTCTGAATGAGGCAGATCATCAGGCAACGAAGCCAGGCAGTTCTGAATCATCTCAACAACTCGCTCTAAGTGCTTCTGAAATCGCTCTGCTGTTTCCAAACGCTGACGTTTCTGCACTTCCATCATGACTCTCAGCGTCTCCCTAGCTTGGTGAGGGCGATACTCATTTATAAGATGATGGACATGAACAAAAAGCAGTTTCAAGTCTTCCAGTTTCTCCTCTCGCTTTATACTCCCTGGACTCCTTATCAAGATATCCAAGAGGTCCAAAAAGTTGACCAGGATAGACATATTAAGTTTTCTTAATTCCTTCTTGTGATCAAACTGCATAGGATGCAACCGTTCAATACCCTGGCTCTCCAAGGGCCGAATAATCAGGTCATCACATTGAAACTGATTACCAAACATCATGTAACTGTCTTTCACAGGTGGAGGAGGTTTTGGAGCCAGGCCTTTACGGATGTTTTCATCAGTATATTCTTTTATATATTGCATCGGAGGCGGAGGAAGGGCACTCACTTGCTGAGGTTCACCCATTTTTGCCAGACAAAAATACCTAGGGAATGTAACAAGAAATATATGTTAAACAACTTCTGTGACAACCTTATCATATAAATGGAAACAAAGGCAATATAAGAGAGCTGGCCATGAGAAAATGAACCAGAAGAAAGCCATCTCAACGCATAGAACGCAGGAAACCCCCGAATAAATCCGTTAACTTTTCACTAAGGTACACTTTTAGCAGGATTCGCCTCACTAGAAGCACATAAGCATTCATTTCTCGAACCACGAAGCGTGTAGCCAGCGCAAGCACAGGAAGAGGGGGGAAAGCCCTTCCCTAGCTGAGGCCTGGCCCGGTAACACCGCGCTCCGCGAGTGGGGAAACCGCGCAGCCCGGCGGCGGGCAAGCACCGCCCTGAGGGGAGGATGCGGCCCGGGACCACAGCCGCCGCCGCCGCCGCCCCGCTCTGCTCCGCGCCGGGCCAGGCCAGGCCGGGCTCCAGGCCGGGCTCCAGGCCGGCCCACGCCCCGCCGCGGGGCTCGCCAGGCCACTGCTGAAGAGAGAAGAGCCGGAGGGCGCTACGGCAAGGCCCCATCGGCGACTGACGGCGTACCCGGCGGAGACAGCCCCGCTCGGAGCCCGCGGCCGCGGGAAGCCGCCGGCCCTCACCTGCCCGCCGAGCCGAGCCGAGCCGAGCCGAGCCGAGCCGAGCCGAGCCGAGCCGAGCCGAGCCGAGCCGAACAACCTGCACCCCACTTCCGGCCAGCAGCCCGCTTCCCTGCCTTTTCACTGGCTCGCCGGCCTCGGGGCGTCACGCTCTGATTGGCCTTCCTGAACGCCGGTCAGAAGCTTGCTCCACTCACCGCAGGGGCTGGCTCGGGAGGCGGTGCCAAGCGCGGCGGGCGGAGGGCGTGTCATGGCGGCGGGCGCCGGGTTTGGGGCCTGCCGGGGCTGCCCCGCCGCGGGGCGCGGGGGGCCTCCCAGGGGCGTGGGCCTCCCTCACCAGAAGCCGCTCCTGAGGCGGCCAGGCCAGAGGCCTGTGCGGGCGGGAGCGGCAGGCGTGCCGCTTGCGGGCCTGGGCCCTCCCCGAGGCTTCCCCGCCGCCCTGAGGTGGTGGTTGGGGGCGGGCGTCCGGTTCCCCGCTGCTGGGAAACGCGGACTGCTTTGAAGGAACGTGTTTCGATCGGGACCTGCCGGCGTGATTCTCACGCGTTAACTACTGAAGTACGCGGAGATCATGTAGCGTGTGATCGCGTGGTGTGTACTGCGTCCACGCCTCAGAGACGCTGAAAGCATCACCGCGGAAAGCTTTTGCATCGTTCCTTCAGCTGACTACGCTAACCCTGAGTGCATAAAGACTGAAACAAGCGGCTGGGCTCCATTGTTTTTCTTTCAGTTTTGTTTTAGGAGGAGTTGAAGGAAAAATGGTGGATTTAAGTTTTTCACCCTGTGGATCATGGGGAGCTGGGCTTGGTGTCATCACCTCTGCAGGGATTTCTCCGCGAAATGGCCAACGGAAAGGATTTTTTGACGCTTGGCCATTTATGGCCCGTTTTCTCTCTTCCTCAGGAGATGGCAGCAGTGGCCTTTGTCTGACAGGGACCCGTTGTGTGCACATGCAGTCTCATTTACAGATTCACTTTTCGAGATCGATCATTTCACCAAAAAAAAGTTTCGGTTGAATGATAAATACTTTGGATCCTCTTAATTATTTCTAAAACAATGTAAAGAAACTCCAGAACAGTTAGGTTTATTTTACTAGAAAACCTGAAAAAATTTACAGCTCACATTTTACTGAATACCTGAATATGTATTTAAATATTCCAAACCAAACAACACTCTACAATTGACAACAAGTGCAACCCTGGCTGCAAAATAGGCTGATCTATTTTCATTTGTAAGCAAAGTGTATTTTGGGGAGGAAACAACCCCCTTTGAGACATTTGTTCTCAGATGACGTAGCAAGTGTCTGTCACATAGGAAGGGCTGAAGTCTCTCCCATTACAAAGTTCGATGCCGTTGTTCTCTGGCAGTGCTGTACAGTATTTACACATTTTACATGATGTTGGTGATTAATTATTACATTGTTTCTCAGTTCCATATCTCGTCATTACTTAGTCTGAGTTAAAGGTTTGTCCTTTTCTCTGTATTCACACAGATTGATGTCATCAGTGTGATTATAGTTTAGTATTTATCCATGTATATGTATATATGGATATGTCCTATATTATGTTTTCAAATATGGGCTCAAGGATTTTTTTTTTTTTTTTTTTTTAGTAACTAGGCCTCAATTTATGCATATTGTCCAAAGGAGAGTATTCTTGCCGTTTGGTAATGACTTACAACTTTGATTTAGGGAAAACTGACAGTAAATTGATCTGGGACAATCTGTGTTTGTCAATAGTCTCCTGACTGACAGATCTGATGCCATCTGGTATCTGAAGCAGTCTCTTCACATTCTCTTCCCTTGATGCCATTACGTCTACTTAAAAAGTGAGACAAAGGTCCTTACATTAAGGATTTTGTGGTGCCCTGAGATGTGAATTAATCTGGTGTTATTTTCAGAAACACATCCACACAGATTGAAACATCACGATTGTGAATGCCTTGCTCAGACCCAGGAGCCTGGGTACAGAAAGCTGTTGTTCTTTGAGCAGAAATATCCTAATGAGCAGCCACGGTGGGCAGCACAATGCAGAAGAAACATAACAGGATAAGGTGGTTTGCCCAGGTTGTGTTCAGTTTTCAGCATTTCAGCACTGGACTTGGGCTAACCATCCCTTTGAAATGTAGGAGTTGTGCTAGTACACAATCTGTTAGCAAAAGCCACCTTTAAGAAAACTGGAAGGCACAAAAAGTAATTTGATTCTAAAATAAATATTGTATGCTTTAATTATTTTGACAAAAGACTTAAAAAACCAAACAAGTTAAAGAATGAAGAGGTTCAAAAAGTTGCCACCAGTCACCACCTTCCTACCATGGCTATGGAACTTACGGTCTCCACAGACTGAAGGAGTGCTTTGGTGTAGACATTGAACTGGGACTCTGGTAGTCTCCTGTGCCACAGGCTTGCTGTTTGGCATGAACCAGTTATTCAAACTCTCTATATTAAGCCACAAGGTCCTTTGGGATCAGCAGGAAGATTTAAGAGACCTTTAATCTTCATTCATAAAATCAAAATACTTTACCACATTGCTCCTTTCATCAACTGGTGATCTTGTCAGTTGAGAATCTAAACAGTTTGGAGCAGAAAATCATGTACTATCGGCCACAGGGATCCAAGATGGCTTATCTTTTCATTTTTTCTCTTTTGTTTTTTTTAACATGGTGGTTGTTTCTAAGTAGTACTTCAATGCATACAAATAATCATTTTGAAGAAACGAAAGTGCTCCAGGATGGAGATGCAGATCTTCTCAAGGCACATCAATGTGGAACTGAGAGAGCATGGTTTTCAAATACAGGCAAGGGTGCAGTTCCATGCTGCAACTAATAAGTTTTCTGCTTTGGGAACGGAGGTCTCATTCCTTCACCCTCCTCCCCCACTCTTTCCTCCTGGTCCTGCTCTCCTTTCTTCCTTCACTGCTCCTCCAGCCCCCCACTTCCGGCTGTGCAGTCCATCCTTCTCACTACTTTGTACTATCACCCTCAGGCATTGGATTGCAGAGTAAACTGATGCCAACTCCAAACCCCGCAGAAAACATGACTGTAATTTTTCTGGATTACGTTTTTTGCTCTTCTAGTGAGTTAAGTCAGCTCCTCGATCATGTGAGCATCTCTTTTAAGAGAGGAGAGTGCATAGGCAGAAGGCAGAAGGAAGGGAGGAGGTCAGGGAGATGGTGAGGGGAAAGGTTCTCCTTGTTTCTGTGGCAGCAAGCTCTCAGTTTGTCTCAAATCATCTTGTTACATCATATCCTGAAAGACAGGCAAGGAATAAAAAGCACCACCTCCAGAGATGCACGAGAAACCCCATGTAGTAGGAGGTACTAACACACCTTTGGTTTTATTGGACTTTCCAGACTGATTTCACATTCTTTTAACAGGAGCTGAGCTTGATTCTCTACTGCCTTGCACACAGTGAACTGTGCAGCGAGGATGTAAAATGCTGTGAATTCAAGAAGTAGGAGGCAGTGGGGGGCCAAGCACTTGTTCTTCACATGATCTCTGTGATCTTTGTGTGTTGTTTTCCCAGTCTGTATGTAGTAGCCAAGACAGAGGGCATATAACGTCAACTAATGAAAGAAGAAAAAAGGGTTTCAGTCTCATTCTTGGTAGCATGGCTGATTCTCAGAAGACCCATGGATGACCCTTTCCAGCCTATGGGGAGCTGCTAACATTTCTGTTTACAGTGGTTCCAAATGAGAAATTAAGAACAATGGTGAGTGTCATGTGTAGCACTCTACAATTAGCTTTTTGCTACATTTCAGCTCTTTATAAATAGAAATAAGGACACTATCCAGTACAAGCCCACCACTGATAATACAGCACAATCACTACAGCATCTCCAAATTGTGGGAATGAACCTGGCCACCCCTTCAGCAGGTGGAGAATCAGTTCTCTGCCTCAAAGACACAACGTCTTAATGTATTGCTTTAGTTAAGTTTACTTTGTTTTTTCTTCATAATTCCTTTTAGGCAAATTGGCATGTTTCATTATCAGGCATTCCACTTCTGTTAATTTGGCAACAGTGTGTACAGTGTGTGCCACTGCAGTATGCTAAGTTATTTTAGCAGAATTTGAATCCAGGCATTGTACAAACACAGTAAATAAAAACCCCATTTTCACGCATCGTCTTAGAACAGTGCTGCTCTCTTCTGTGCTAGAACATATTTCTTCCATTTTTGATTGCTATTGCACTCTAAATAGCAAATAAAATGTTTTTTCCCCCACACTGTCTGAAAAATAGCCCCAAAATGAAACTCAGTTCCAGGCTTTTGTTGGGTTCAGATTGAGTGTTACATCTTACAGCCTAGTTAAGCAATGAGCTCAGGAAATTCCTTTTTTGGTGATTGTTATAGGCTTTGTTGCAGGTTATACCAGGGAGGAGGGGAAGAGAAAAGGAGCCTGTTGGGGGTGAAGGGGACTTAAGCAAGCTTTATGTCTCCATCTGCTGTGGTTAATTCCCATCTCCCAGTCTCCTGCTGCGGCTTTGGGAATTAATGAATTTGCAGTGCAGTGCTGTGCTGCCTTTTCTTTCTGACTCCTCAGACTAAAATACCAGCTGCAGTCTATTGGTGCACCTACTAATGTAGGAAAGAAGTTTGATGTTCCCGTCATGTAAAAATTGCGGCACACCAATCTTCAATGCACGTGACAGTTGCACTGCTTTTTGCTGTACAGCCTATTATCAGAGGTATCAGAACAGATTCAATTCCCAGCACCGAGCCTGGATGGTTATTTAGCAATTAAACAGATATCCCACTATCTCTCATTAATTAATTGACATGGCTCAAAATCCAGGCACATTTTGCTAGAATCAGCCAGCACTCTTTCCTATGCTCATAGTCTTAATGTTGTTTCTGGAAGCAACCCCCCTACCTGATTATTAAGCCAGACATTAATGCTGGGTCTTTACTCGGTCACGCATCTGTGGTGACAGCCTATTCTAACTTGTAAATGAACATGTCTTCAAAAAACATGTCTGCATGGCATGAAGAAATAATCCTTATCCAGCCATCAGTAACCTGGGCAGCTACAAACATGTCGTGTTGCCAGAATAAACTGTGGGATCCACAGCACTGCAGTTTTGCCAGCAGTGTAAGTCACGCCTTTGTCTTCAGAAGGAAATAGTAACAGACAGGAACCACAATAGGCAGCCACTAATAAAAGGAGCTGGAACAAATTCCCAGTTTGGGTATGACCCAATGAAACTGGGTTTTCCTTTCTGCATTTTTGCCTTACAGAGAACAGCTGAGCAAAGGATTATTTGTACCTTCATCACAGAAGAGCCTGCCCTAACCCTGTGGAAGATCATGAGTATAAAACATGTTCTCTTATGTTACTGCCAATGCCAGTAAGCCTGAGAGTGATTTGCTTCAGGCACTCAAATCGTGGATAATTCACTACATCCTCCTAGCAGATGCTCAGAACAAGGCATCTACTTTCCCAGGGCTCCCAAACAGTTCACAGGAGAATCTTGCTGTGGTTCTACAAGAGCAACTCCCTTGGTCACTGGGAACAGTGTGAGCGGATTCAAAGGTGCAGTTTTAAGACCTAGAGGAAAGCTGGATGCATCTGGCGTACAAAGACTGGGCTAATTCTTCCCTTTTTCTGCAGCTTTAGGTCTTGTTCTTTGGGTCTATTGGAGACATGTTTATGGGGGTGATAATGAAATGCCAATGAAACAAGACAGCTGAGTAACCTAAATAGAGTTTCTCACACTCTAAAAAAGCTAAGTAGCAAAATGGGTTGAATTCTGGAAGCTTAGAAGTTAAATGATAATCATCATATTGAACAGCTGGTGAAAAGGAAGAGCTGGCACCCAAGCAGTAAACCTGGCCCAAATACTACACATGATAGAAGTACACAAGTCATTTTATGAGAGTGAAGATACAGTTGCAGCCTTCTGGTCTGTTTTTTTACAAAAACTTTCTATATTTAACTTTTTAAATTTCTCTGCCGCCTTCAGGACATAAGCATTGGTATCAGAGCAGGATGTGCGGGTGGGGAGATTTCCACAGTCTGCAGTAATAAAAGTGTGAACTGCATAATCTGGGTAAATCCCCTAAGAAAAAAATCCAATCCCTAAACCAACATTTTTCGGAGCAGAAATAGAGCAGTTTGCAGGACGTAGCAAGGGAAGAACAAAGGTGATTAAAAGAAAAAAAAAGGAGCCCATTGAGGCCACAGTTGATAAGAACAACTTCACCTGTAACCTCAACTTGCCCAGCACAGAGGAGTATTTAGTGCACACAGCAGCTCAAACTTAAATCTGAAACATTAAAACGATTTCAGATTTTCCTGCACATGGATGGAAAAGTGTCAAAGGATACATGGTAGCAGGCTTTATAAAAGCACTTAAGCAGAGAAGATGTAGGATACCTACAAAATTCCTCAGGCTTTATCTCCTCATTTTAAGGGATTACAGTGGTTTTAAGATACTTAGGACAGTTATATTTAATTCCTTTCTATTAAGGATACAGAACTTCTGTACCATGCAATATATAGGGGCCAAAAGCCTTGAACAAAAGGAGCATGCTCATATGTTCAGTGTATCACTGCACCATCATACAAGGTCGGGTTCCAGAAATGAGATACCTGTGTTAGTGGGATATTCCAGCTCACCCAAGGAGCCCTTTCAGGAAGGCTATGTAGTTTGTGTGTAGAGCGCTACAGACTTGTCCTCACATCTTCCAGCTCTGCAGCCAACTTGGTCCTAGACAAGTGGGTATTTCTACCTAACTATATGTATATATATATGTATCAATATCTCCTGCTCTACTGTAGAAGGGTCCTGAAGCCCTTAAATGACTGAGGCTTTGCTTAAAACGTTTATAACCTGTTAGTCACCCAGGTGGATGATGGCCTATGATTTATGCCTACAGTTCATGTCTTCAAAGCAACAAAGAATTTTATTTAAAAATTGGATAGGAAATAATGATCTTTGAAATTAAATAAAATTCAAATACACATAAGCAAGTTACTCTTTCATAAATGTATAAACAAACATAAATACAATTCGTAGACCATATGTTTTTGTATATACACGTCAACCTGGCTATGTATTCATTAGAGAGCATTCATATTCTGGTTTTGGCTTGCTACACTCAAATATTTGCATGTTTGCTACATGTGGGGTTTGGGATTAAAGTGAAAAGGAACATGAAAGGGTAGATCTGTGGCAAGAGTGGATACAAAAATACATCAGACCCTACCTTCCTCCCCCGTTCAACAGTGAAGAGTTATCAGTTGATAAAGATATTGCAAAACGGAAATAGTTAGCAGCTCTCACTGAAATCAGCTCCTGCGTTTACATCAATGGCACCCAAATCTGTCTGTGTTGACTTGTTTCCTTCCTTCCAGTCATTCTTATTTTTTTTTCCCTGTCTAAGATCTTAGCTGGCCCATCATCAGTTTGAACTCACCATGGGAAAGTCAGAATGGCCGCTCTCGCCTGTTAAATCCTGCTAGTTCTAACATAACTACCAGATTCTCTATCACTCCAGGCAAAAAACTGTGATTATTTTCTTACATGTGCTTTCTACATGTGTTCTATCAAATCTGTACATTCTCTTCCATGGTAGCTCAGCCTGTCCAGTTCTCCCATGTGCAGAGCCAAATCTCATTTGCTCCTTGTTTCTTGGCTCATGCCTTGATCCTTGCAGCATCTTCCCATCAGACCTCCTATAACGCATCGCCATCATACCATGTTTACATCAAATGAAATGCAGTTGCCAAGCCCCCATCTGAACATTTGATCAAATCGCTCCCCTCTTCATGTCCCTCCACTAAACCATCTCTTATCTCATGAAGAAATCAAGCTGCCAGTCACGACATTCAAAGAGTTTCTTTGCTGTCCCCCCACTACTTACCAACCTTGCTGAATCTCTTCTCCCCCCACATCCTCTCATCTCTAGCATCATTGCTCCGCTGAGAGGTCTACATTTTGGTGTCTCATCTCTTTGCTGTCCTGTATGCCTTGCGTTTTCTACAGAGCTGCAATGTCACACCCTTGCATTTCTATTTATATTCAATTTTCTGAGAAGACAACATGTACATCTCTGCCAACAAACTGTGACCCCCCTTGGCCCAAGCTACAAAGACTTTTCAGAAAGTTCTTAATTTTATAGTTAGTGCAAAGAAGAGACTAGAAAGAATAACAAAATCCTAAATAAGTGTTCATAGCTAAAAATGCAGTGACGTTACAAACTGTGGTTATAAATTCATCTGTACTGACACAAATCAAGCGAAATGCTACTAAGATCAACAGCCTTTTTGGGGGGATTCACTGTTGCTAGCAGAGTGAAGTCCATACAGTTTGTCAGGGCACTCTGCTGTCCTTGTTTTGGTTTATTAATTGCAAGAAAGGATCTCTGAGCATAATTTAAACCAGCAAATTCCCAAGTGTGAGGAAAATCACGTGCAAGGAAAAGTGGTCCTGTATTTTAGGGTTGCAAGCACCTAAACAAGGTCTGGAAGTATCCAGATAGCTGCTGTTTACACAGAGTGCAATTTTAGAAAACTCACAGCAGACTCTGCATTTTTTATATATGTGCATTGCATGAGGCAAACTGTTTTGTAGAAGAATTGGGAAATTTGGCCCAAGTATTGATCCTAGTCTACAAATAGATATGAAATCCCCGCTGGCAGCAGTGACGATTTTTCAGGACATCACAGACTTGTGTCATCTTTCTTGTTCAACCACAAGGGTTCCTTGGAACTCAGTCACTCTGCCAAGAAATGAAACATAGCTTTACTAGACTTGTGCATGACGAATGTTTCAATATATGCTGCATCTCATCTTTGGCAAGACCACCACATAGAGACAGACAGATATAGGGATCGACTGTGCAACAGCTTCTGTTTGTCCTTGTTTCTGTTCCATGATACTGCATTGCCTTTAGCAAATTCTCTTACATATCTGTACGTCAAGTGCTATCTTTAAATTGTATTTTTATGGCAAATGCAGGTTCTCAATTAGCATTGAACAAAATTGGTGAGGAACATTTGATGATCCCTGAAACATGCTGCCTAAACAATACAACATGAAACAGCAAGGAAGGGATATGCCAGCTCTTTTTTTGGAAAGCATAACCAATACATTCTGTTGAGAAATACAGTTCCCAACTCTGTCTGTGTACTGCCCTATAAAATCCAAGTCTTCATTTAAACAGAGTTTGCAATTCTGATATTTGTTCAGATTTTTTTTTCTCATGAACTGAATTTAAAATAATGAAGTATCTTCTTTGGAGCTTGAAAACAACTCTAAAAATATATCAGCAATACAGAGCTATCTCCTTATGTCCTAATGCTACATTGAACTAAAGCCAAAAGTCAGCACCGGTAAATGATTTCAACTGAAATAATTTTTGGAAATACCTTATTAATGAAAATACTTATCTTGCAGTTTCCCCACATTCCACCAGCCTCCATCTCTCCAATCCTCAACAGCACCAGCAATACACTTCTACCTCACTAATAAAAAATAAACAAAATATTAAAAATGGAAGAGCAGAGAAAAATAGATTGCATTTGTTTTAAAATGTAACAGTGGTGGTGTACTGAGTGCATTAGGTACATATTAATTTTTTTGTATTTCTATACTTAGCCTGGTGCAGACTGGCCTTGAATGGTGCCCTGAAGTCCTAAGGAAACCAGTTGTGCTTGGTCTGATATTTGTGCTCGCTTCACTGCTGATTACACTGGTCTTGATTTCATCCGCAGAGGGCATGTTGTGCCTGTGCCTCCTGGAACATCCAGCCACAGACTCATAAGACTACACCTGAAGCAGTCAGTAATCAGTAAATAGTAACCAGTGATAATTAATTAGTTATCAGTTATTGTAACCTTTAGTTTTCTGTTTAAATATCTAATGACTACAAAGATTCATCATTCCTTATACAAGTATATCCTGGATATAATTTTCTTTGCTTACATAGTAGGAACTTTCATGTTATGTGGGAAAATTCCTCAAAATAAGTTGTATGAAATCTGAGACACACATGTCAGCTGTTGAATACTGTAAATGGGAAGGCACCATTCCTTTGAAAAAGAAACATGGATGCATGACCTATTTCTCTTCTGACAGGAGAGACACTCATCCTGTATATCCATGTTCAGTGTGTGCATTTATAACTGTATTTACTAAATGGGTGAGTAGGAGACAGATGCTTAATCATGCCACACCTCTTTTTAATTAATCCTTAATCATTGACTCACATCTACTGAATGTCCCTCAAGTGTTATTTTTTCCACAACATTTACCTTAGCGTATATTTCAACATGTGCTGTTCGTTTTATGACTTCAGAGAGGATGTGGTTATGGTTTGACAGAAAGGAAGCTTTGCTGTAGATGGGAAGATAAAGCTCAAAGCACCTACGCTGCCTTTTGAACACCTTTTTTTTCTTTTTTTTTAATTAACTGTCTTCCTTCTTGTGCCTCTTTCTTGGACGGCCGCTCAGCACATAGGGCAGACATCGCATGTCCTGGGAGGGGAGCATCTTAGGCTCAGCCATGAATAACTGTGTGCTCCTGGAGGAACTTCTGATCAAAAAATCCCAGCAGAAGAGAAGGACTTCACCTTCCAACTTTAAAGTGCGCTTCTTTGTCTTAACCAAATCCAAGCTGGCTTACTACGAACATCGCCATGGGGTACGTCAGCCATTTTCTCTCTCATAATAGAGTAATGAAGGGAAAGCATGAAATTTGTTAAAGGGAAGGATGCTAATGGAGGGAAGGATGATCTTTCCTAAATTTTATTAACTTTTCTGGTCTTTACTACAGCACCATTCACTGAAAATTGCGGAATTGTCAAACGGGTCATTTAGAGCTTCTGGTCAGTGGGCATTCGGCGTGCATGGAGGAAGAACACTACCTTGTACTTTATAGAAAGAACCTAGTTTTGTTGTAGGAATTTAGCAATGGCTGTTATAAGCAGTGCGTGAGCTTGCGCCTGGCAATTCAACTGAGTACAGGGGTGACCTGGAGTGGCGTAATGCAAAGATCACAAGTGTACCCTAATTACATCTGTGAAAAAAGTCATCCACAGATCTTCACTCTCATTCTTTTCTTCAGAGCAGGAGGCTGATGGCTGGTAGGAGACCAGTCTTGCATTTTAAAATAAATTCAGCTGCCATGTGTACCATGTCTAGTCTTCAGAGTTAGCTTCAGAAGGGACGCAATGATGAGATCCATGCTCAGACTAGGCATTGTTTCCCCAAGCTTGCATTTCCCTGATTTGCTAAAGATGGAGAAAATTAGAAGTCAATCTGTGCACCCCATTGTGCTAAGTGTTGTAGTGAAGTGAAAATTATTTCCTCCTTCTATTTAGCTGGATGTTTGCTGAGCCTCATTACGGTTGTAAATAATACTGCTTGTTTTCCAACAGTCACTGAACATGCTGTTAATCCATTATGTTTAGGCACTGTTACTGTACGCAGAGCAGAACTGGGGATCGTGCTGCCTTGCTGTCCAGCACTGGCAACTTCAGACCATCTGATCTTGCTCAGTTGCAGAAAATTAAGTTAAAACAGAACCCAACAAGAAAAGTGAAGTATTATGTGCCCTTGTATTTTATCATAACCTAGTTGAGGTTGGATACCACCTTTAAGGGTTAACTGTCATTTTTACTTGCAAGTTATTGCTCTCAAATACACCCAACAAAATATTTTTCTTGCTTTTATTTTATAATCTGTGTTTTTCTTACCTCCATATTTAAATAGGATAATATTTATTGCTGCGTACTGTGTCTGTATTTGGTTTGAGTCTCTCTTTGCTGCTATCCAAACTATCTTTCAAATGCCATTATTTTAAGATTTTAAATTCCATTATAACTATTCCACTTAATTATTCTAGGTTAAATTTTCAAAAGCATCTAAGTGATTCTGCTGTAGGTATTTAGCGAAATCTTCACAACTAGTTTTCTTTGGTGCTTTCTGAGTCTTGGTGGACTTGAGATGAATTCAGCGTGCACTTTGCCTAGATACTTTTGTGGAATTGCAGTAGGTGTCTGTCAGCATCTTTAGACACTGAAATAGTTTGGAAAATCTGACTCAGGTGACTTTCAGTGGGGCATAGATTTCATACACTATGTGAATGTCTCTGGAAATTTTCTCCCCAGTCTCCCTAAAGGTCAATTAGGCAAGATGAGGGTTGGGTATATTATCTACTTTATGTTATATATTATGTATTTTAAATACGCACATATTATATATATGTAGGCATGTATATGTAAACACACATAACTTTAGGCTTTTGTACACATTTGAGGGACAGTCAATATTTCTGTAATTACAGGGCTGAATTTCCATGAAACGCTGATTTTTTTCTGACACAGGCTGTCAAAATCAGGTTGTTACATGAACAGAAGAATTTCATACGAAATTGGGAGAAACTAGTTTGTCTGATGAAATACTCCCAGAACCGATCCTCAGTCTCTTCCGTAATCTTCCCCAAAGTTAGACCATGCTGGTGAGACCTCCACGTGGTCAGTGGAGTTGCTGTTCTGGAGAGGAAAGCTTGGGGCAGCCCATGCGAGCACCATCTTTTTTTGTGCTGAGAACAGAGTAAACCCTCAGCAATTTTGTTCACAGCTAGTGAAGGGAAAATTACGATACCTGTCCGACACGCAGGCTATGCCCATGCCCGTGACTGAACCAGGACCAGAGGGAGTGCGCAGGCATTGAAATCGATGATTTGTAATGCTCATTCTCTAGCGCAGGCCCTGGCACAGGTTTGGCTCTGCTCTGCGGGAACTCTCAGATAATTTGTGGGGCTGGCAGGGTTTAGCACAGTCTGTCACCACTGCCAGTGAGCAGTTTGCATATGGTCCCCCTGCTCTAGAGGTTCAGGGCAAAGTGGTAAGGACATTGCTATTCTTTGCCAGCTGGCTGCAGTGATGGGGAGTACCCCTAGGCAGGCGTATTGCACCATATAGATGGGGCCAGCAACTGTTTGGGCTTTTAAAGTATGTATTTTTCAAGGGAAATCTCTGTAAATGTTTGCTATAAGAGTTTTCAATGAGTTTCTTAAAGAACTCCTTACCAACCTGTCCAGTGGCTTACTGTACTCAGAGTTCAATACTGTACAGTACCCACCTCTCTGGTCCCTGGTCAGTCAGTAACAACAGCCTGTGCATAAAGTCAGGTAAAACAACTAGTGAACTGCTTAATGGCTTGAGAAGTCCCACTGGTTTCTGTTGGGAGGCTTAAAGCAAAGCATGCACTTATGTGTTAAGCCCAGTTTTGCCTGTGTTTTATGTTTTGCCTGTATTTTAGCACCCAGATCCTTTCTCCGCATTTGGATGCTGTGGGTATAAAAAGGTGTTTAAGCATTTATTGTAGGAGTCCAAAGCAAGGAAATAAACAGGTCAAAGGAGTACAGGGATAATTCTGTAAATGATACCAAAAGCGGTCCAGACAACCAACATCATAAAGGCAAATTTTTGCAATAACTGTAATAGTATTTTCATCATAACGGCCATAGCTAGACAGAAAGCACTGTTCTCAGGGGCCAAGCACACAATCACCATTAATGTTAATGAAAGATATTTACATATCTCATTAGGAGAATGAGCCCCCAGCAACTAACAATAAGAAGCTGTGTTTTCTAGAATTCATTACACAGTGCACAGTGCAGTGCTGTCTTAACATAAAGCAAAGCCCTGACAACAGGCACATGTATTCAGCCCCCATCTCTACTAAAATACATCAGAAGTGCCTTTATTATAACATGCAAATCAAGTCCACAGGCAAAAATCCTTTGTTTCCAGGGTCTGATTTTATAACTCCTGTGCATGTGAGTAAACGAGCAAATGGGAGTAATCATTTTAACTATTTCAATGAGTTTGATCCTCATGAGAATAACCGACAGTGAAGACACTGCGATAACTCTCAGGGTGCCAGTACACTTGCAGTACTGCAGAAGAAGCAGACGTGTGAATCCCTTTGGAGAGGTGTCTAGGACAGAGTTTCAAATGTCGTTACTTAGCAAAACACTTAAACTGGTGAGTTACCTATATCCCATTCACCTAACGCCTTACGGTGTTTGGTAAATCCTTCAGGTTAGCAGACAGGGGAATGAAGAGAGATAGTTTAATATTTCAGACACTAAGTAGAGGTTCTTGCATAGTCTTTGGCACGTCACATTCCTACCTGGATGGGGACAGCCAGAAATGAGCAGCTCTCCCTGTATTTCAAGCTGGCTGTAATCTAAAAGTGGCACGAATGTCTGAGGCTGATGCCACCCTTAGTGAATAGGCCACTGTTTTCTTGCCTGGTGCCATGCCAATGCGAAACCATTACCATTACATGATCTCTCCATCAGGGCTGCTCATCTTGGGGTGGCTCAGACCTGTGGAGAGTGCTCCATGTCCCTACGCCACAGCTTTCCCTCTTCAGAAACAGGCACTTTGCCCTGTACAGGTATTCTGAGAAGTATTGCAGGGCTGGGAGAGTTGCACCTAACACCTGGGAAGTTCAGGCACATAAATATTTTAAATTTTATATCTTCATGCACTCATTGGCTATTACTAGTCCAGCTTTTAAAGGCAGCAATGAAAGGAGCATAGAGAGTTCCTTTTTCATTTACATCAGCACTATTCTTCCTCCACTGGTCAGATGCTCAGGAGGTCACATAGCATAAGTCAGCCTTGTCCTGGGCTCTTTCATTCAGATCTTTGATATTCAGATATAAAGATGGCACTTTAGTGTGTCTTGAAAGTTGCTTTCAGTTTCTTGTTCTAGGCGAACAAAGGAATAAAGTTGGCTGAAAGGCCTTTTATCACAGCATTCAAAAAATGCTTCAGCTGCTTCTGTTGCATTATCTACACTTTGTGTTATTTGCAGCAGTCCAGCTACCCACGGCAACAAAAGCAGCACTTTGTTCCTCGGTCCAGCAGTCTATTTTACCTTGATTATTTCACACAGAATCCAACTTGTCCATCCTGCCCTGGAAAGACTTGTTTTTTTCCCCAAGACTCTAATGTAAACAGACTAAGACTTTGCTTCTGAAGATCTTAATTTTGGTGTTCCTGTTAATTAGAGTGGTCATTCATACCATTTTCATTGCTTTGTGTATTCTGAATACCTTAACAGTCATGAAGCTATAATCCTCATCTAAAGTGAATATAATTATGGTTTTAAAGACTACCTTCCAAATAAATACATATCTGAGCAGATACATAATTCTTCATAACTTGTCATGTATTTATTAACAAGTCTTGTTTGCTTGCCAGAATTTGCAATACCATCTGTCTTCTGAAGCATATCTCCAATGAATTTATTAATAATACACATATCACCCACAAAGAAGTCAAGCTTGGCATCTGTCTACATCACATCTGTTTCAATGAATTTTTATGTAATAAAATCAATACAACCTTAAATAAGATGGTGACAAGGTACAAACCTGTGCCTAATGTTAAATGAGTACACCTCTGTAAATTTAAAATGGATTTTTTAATAATCCAAATTGTATTATTGGAGTTGAGGGGGGATTAAGTTCATATTGTTTGCCACAATGAGTCTCATTTCTATTGTGAAATCACAGAATCATGGTAATACTGGTTGGAGGGCACTTCTTAAATTCATTTAGTTGGAATTCATGCACAGGGCCAGCATTAGATCAACGCTCGGAGCAGGACTATTGCCAACACTAGAACAAGTCAGCTGTAGCGTCGACTAGCCACTGCTTGAAAGCCAAGGACAGAGATTTCATGTCTTTGGGCAACCTGTTACGATGCGTGTTAGCAAATGTTTTTCTGGATATTTACAAAGTTCCCATCTAGTGCAGTTCTCATTTACAATTTCTGCAGCATGATTCAGGGTGGTGATATCATCTAGATATCTACATATATTGCTTGAAGCAAAATATGGGTTGCTCTGTGTCTGGTGTCTATGGCCTTTCTAACTCTACAAATCTGTGGTAGACTCTGGTAATAAAAATAGCTCCTTTTTGCTGGAATAACTAATATAATCTTCCAGAATTTGATATTAATAATTTTCTTTCTGCACTTTCTGTGCATACCCAGTTCTGTTTCTACTAGATCTTTGCCTAGGTATTTATTGTTCTTTAATTTTTCAAGAATTTTTAAAAATTACTTCTGAGCAATGTCTTCCCAGCAAATGTCAGATACTTCCATTTTCTTTAAATTACAAAGCTCAAATCATTTTTCTGTCAGAGAACACTAAGGATGCAGCAAAATATTCAACCCAGGTTTTCTTTATCTTTAGGAAGGAAGGAATTCCTCCTAATATGAATATACCACAATAAATATGAGATTTCCTAATTGTTACCTTTTTATTAGACTTTTCTACTGTGACCATTTTTGCTTCCAGTGCCTGCTTTTGCTTTATATTGCAATCGATATTGTAACTGATACTGTTGCAATGCCTGCCCGTTGCTTAATACCTTTTCATCCTTTCTAACTGATTTTTTTTCCTTAAAACTTAGACTTTTTTTAATGAAACAGAGATGTAATTTAGTCAATTTATTTTAGCTTCCCTTCTTTCACCGAATCCTTCATTCACTGCAATCCACTCCTCCCAGTCTTTGCTAGAGTCAAGAATAGTTTTGAAGAAATTAATACAGTATTCAGTAGTTGTTCCATATACTTCTATGTAAGAGAAAAGACTTATTTCCATCATGTTAGAAAGCTCATTTGAAAGCCAGGAATCTTCCTTTTTTCACTTCTGTCTCTTGACGGCGACATTGATTTTCTTGTCAAACTGCTTGCGCTGAGAGTAGGGATATGCACCTTGATAATCATCTCAGACGGCACCTGAGACAATGTGAACATTGGAATTGGCTGTGTCCAATCTTAAAGTAAGAGTTCAATGAAAATACTGGGCTATTGCAGATGTGTGAGACCCTGTGACGGGCCAAGACAAAAATACTTTTATGGCCAAGTGTGCTTTTGACCAGATCTCTTTACCTGAACCTTAAATACACACAGCCCATGAAAATATACACTTTGTACCATAAAAATCTTGCAGAAGGGTTATGATTTCAATTTTCCCCTGCACGTCTTCTGTTTTCAGCTCATGTAATTCTGAAAACCAGACACCTCAGCAAGCCTGGAGGAGTGAACAGTGAACCGGCCAACTCTTGGCTAAGTGTGCAATGTCTGAGGTCCGGGTCTTCAGGGTAGCTCTATTGACTTCTGTTAGCCTTTAAAAAAAAAAAAAAAGTTAGATTTCTCTGGTTTTAAATAATTTTGGTGGAAATACAACACTGGATCTGGCCTATAGGACTATAAGGATAGTAGGAGTAATTCTGCTGTAGCAGATATTCCCCAGGTAAACTGAGAAATTAACTGAGTAAATTGATGACAGAGATTGCATGGAACAGGCTTTGGCTACAAACAATATTGGCATCAGTAAACAAGATTCCATACTGAAATTTGTCGTTGGGAGTGACATTGCATGGTGAGCAAACTGATAGCATGCAAACAGTGTGTACGGACAGCAGGCAGCAAAATTGTTAAGCAGCACCGTAACGTCTCACAGGCAGATGAAATATTTAATTTCTGATGTAGGAATCTGCTGTGATTCAGCTTCTCTTCTTAGGTCTGTTCCCATGTCCTGTGCTCCAGGTGAGGGTGCGATCAAAGACATTTTTGCAGGTCCCCATTTTGCACAGCAAAAAGATGCTAGTGGCTGCGACTGCTTTAGTCAGGTATGGCAGCGACTGAGGACTGCAGTGGAGTGCTCATGGATGACTTACGGCACTGAAGCAGAAAGCCCTCCAGCTGCCTTCCCAGACTCTTAGGTGTGCTTCTCCATCTCTACTACTTAGATGAAATGGAGGCATCTTAGGCACTGACTGGAGTTGATTTTGTCATTCAGTACAATTCAATGCACTCTGCATCCAGGGTATGCCCACCTCTAAAACACCTTCGTGTTCTTTAGATGTGAAAACAGTTGTAAAACATTTTTTTTTTTTTAATTCAAGTGTGAGGACAAAATAGTCATGATATACATGTGAACAGAGCAGCTACATTTAGGGATTTAAATATCAAATATAACGGGGTATGTTGGAGGTATTAAAGCATAACACAACAGTCAGAGCTCTACTGAAAATCCCAGTACTATCAATTATCACCTCTTTCCGATTTTCCTTTGGAGCACTTAGTATTGGTAGGAAATGCAAAATCCCGTACAACTTTCTTTTAAAATTCAAATTGCTCAATTTAAGTTTCAAATTTAATTTTAAAATTGTTTAAATTATTTCCCAAAAAAACCTCAAACTATCAATGTTCCTAATAAGAAAGAGAACTCCCAAAATACTGAACAAGGCAAAATTTCTATCAGTCCAGCAATCAACAGTTCTTAATGTCCTAGCTATTAATGATAAAAATAGCACATACCGCAATGTGCTATGTGATATGATAAGGGATAGAAAATAACTGTGTCAACAGAGTGTTCAAGGAGGTTCAAATTCATGCTCAAGTCTTTCGGTCAGTGGAAAAATACCGTAGCAGAATTACCATTAAAAATAAGTCCATCTTGTTCCAGTGATATCTCATAAGCTCCTAGCTACTATTTTCTGTGTTCTTCTTAATTGCTACCTCAGCACCAACACCTGACTATGAGAGACCCGTAGTCTAAGTGGTAAATAAACTGGAGACTCTGTAACACCATAGGCATAAGCAGAATTTGCGCAGCTCAGCAAATCAAGAAATTCCTTTCCAACTTACTGCTGAAGCTCAGCAAGGCCTGAAGAAAGTCATACCCAAAAGGCAGTAACATGTCACTAATTTAAGAAGATGATGTTCACCAAACCACATCAAGTTGAGCTCTCTGCCATTGGAAGGTGTTACACTTTCCACAACGTTTCTGCTTCATGTTGATATTAATCTGTCTGCAAAGAGACAGACAGGTCTGTTGGAGTGGTCTGTTCATTGACCCATTTATTTCTTACCAGTGGTTAGACCTGTAACGGTGCCTCTTGCCTTGAAGCCATATACTCATATCCTCCATAAAATGCCATTTTAATAACTCAAGTATGGCTATGGTAAATTTGGAGTTACGTGGAGAGAAATCGGAGCAAGCAATGGATATATGTTCCTATATTATTCCTAGAGCTTAATTGAAGCACATGAGTGTATAGAAGTGTAGATCACACCAGAGGTCCATGAGCCATGTGGCCTGTCTACAGGAGTGGTCAGTATCTGCCATTTAGAGCAGAACTACAAAAATAGCCTCAAATGTTTTCCTGATAGGGAGTATCTTGAAGGATCTGACTACATAAACGTAGACCTTATTTTGCCTTTTTGAGTTCAGATATAGCTGTATGAGAGAAAAACCCTTCAACTTTAAATATTTTTTTCAATCATTTTGCAATCAGCCTGAATTATTCTGAAGACAGTCATTTTTATGGGATTTGTTGGGGTTTTTTTAATTTTATGTCAGCCTGAACTCATTGCTCTCATGTGCTACCCGAGAACGTGTGCTGAGCCAGGAGCAGCCCACACCACTTCCCATCTGTGACTGTGTCCCTTTGCTCTTCATAGCTGGGGGAATATTTAAAATTGGTTACTGTGCTCTTACTAGCAACATCATAAAATTGTCGCTTTGTTACTTAAGACATCCACCCCTGTGGGCATTCAGCCACAGCTGTGGGCTCTGGGAACACAAGAGCCCTCTCTGTTTTGACTTCTCTTCACTCTTAGCCCTAATCAGCTGAGTGGAAAGGGTTTCTGCCTTTTTTTTTTTTTTTTTAATGTCCTGTTGCTGGCTGGACATAGGCATGGCTGACAGTACGACTTAGACACCATAGTCTTCATGACAGGTGATAACACACATGAAGGGGGAAAAGTGTGAAGGTCCCAGGTTGAATTTACAGCACTTAAGTTCAGTAAATCCACTTTTCTATACAGAAGTGCAGCTAAAGGACAGCAACACAGATGGAAGCTGAGCACTGTATTTCCAGATTTTAGAAAGGGAATTGATTTTCATGAAAAAACCCTACTAAAAAGACACACGTGAAGTTCTGTCTGCATTCAAGCACTGCCCCAGGGCAGCTGCATTGCCTCTGCTCCCTGAAACTAGCTCATGCCCATTCCTGAGCCCGTTTTGACCTCTCCATCACACCATGGTGTACATGTACCACAGTTTAGAAAACAGCAAGATAAAGCTACAGGTGATGGTAGTATGATATGGTTAAGTCATACTATTGTTATTGCTAATTTGTTGTTACTGTGTGCAGTTCCCATGTCACTAGTAAGAGCTGTGGATAGGGGCCTAGAGAGCATTCACTGTGGAAGAATAAGCCCTCTGCAGAGGTATGTTAGTCCCCTTAAGGCCAGTGCCTGCAGTAGGCGTTGAAGGCACTGCTCTTGCCAGCACAGCAGTCTCTCATTGCCACTCTAAAAATACTTCACTGTGCAAGCAAGCCTCTTTTCACACTTACCTATGCTTTATTCTAGTGGCGTGCAGAAGTCAAGACTTTTGCTTTTTTGCTTTTTTTTCCTGCCTGTTCCTGAGGGACTGTATATAGCATTGAAAAAAAATAACCTGGTTTGGTTTCACCACCTCAAGCTCACAGAGTAAGAAACCCCAAGATCAGCTTCTGCCTCTGTCCAGGCTGCACCCTGAGCCCAGCCGGAGCAGAGGGACAGGGAGCAGGTGACGTAGGACAAGCGGGTCATGCCAAGGACCAAGACAAAGAAAGAATGGTTCCTTCCAGTCAAGACAATAAGTGAAAACAGGGAGTGAAGTTTGGCTCAGATTCTTACAAAAAAAACCTGATGCTACAGAGAAGGTCATTAAATGCTTTTATTGATGGAAATGTTTTCGCGTTTGAGCATACAGAGGACTGGAATTTCCTACCTTGCTCCACCACAGCTACAAATTAGCTTTCCCCTACCCTCCTACCGAGGGAAAATGTCCAGCTGCAACCGGGGAGCAGCGGGCAAACACGGGCTCAGGGACAGACCTTGGGGCAGGAAGAAGGACTCCATATCCAAGGGGGGACACAGCAGCGCTACAGAGGGGACCTTACTCCTTTCTGCTGTGAGGTGCCTCACTGGGCTGGGAAGAGCGGCCAGCATTGCAAAGGAAGGGACTGGGCAGGCGATGGTAATGAGGTACAGGGAGACAGAGAGGTGAATGCAAACACCCAGTGATGCGGGGCAAGGAAAGCCCAGCTGCAGTGTGGGGAGCCCTTGGTAGTGACCACTGCCAAGGAGTTTGGGGCCACATGAATCCTAATTGCTTGGGTTTCCCCTCACCAGCACAAAAGAAGCAAGACACAAGTTCTTATACCACTTTTGAACCATGCTGGCTTTATGCAACATGGCATGCTGCCTTTCTGCCTGCCAGGAAATGCTGCCTGCTGTCTCATCCTGTGCTCCTTGAGATAAGGCTCTGCCCACCCCTGCCTTAACTCTCACTAGCATTTGGCCTCCCTCTCTTCCCCCTGCTTCCAGCACTGGTGGCTACTTTTTTTGCTGGGGCCCTTTGGTAAATACAGTGGGATTCAGCAAAACCTTTAAGCATCCACCGAGAGACCTTCAGCCTAAATGATTGGTGCAGCGCGTTTGATGAATGGGCTTCACAAATTGCAACAGCAAAGTGTTAGCCAGAAAACAGCAAATTCCGTAGACTGCACAGCCCTGTATCTTACAGGATCTTAGACATTTGCGAAACCTGAGGGTGCCGAGCCGTGGTCAGGAAGTGTGCTCACGGCGCAGATCTGTGTCACCTGCAGCGGCCACTGATGCCTCCCTGAACCTCCTGCCATGGGCTCCGCAGCGCTGCTCCTTCCCCTGCCCCACCCCATGAGCTGGTGAAAAGTGATTTGTTTTGTTGCGTGGCCAAGCTGCTGTGGCATGGGTGAGAAGCAGTGTTGGTGGTTGTGTAGTCTTAGCACGTGATAAATGTCAGGTGGCTCATCCACCAAGCAAGCATGGTGAGATGCCTTCTTGTGTTGCAGGGCAGGGCTATGTCAATTGTACCATAGTCAATTGTTCTAGTATCTAAGGCAAATAGGGACCATTGTGGTCATCTAGTTTATGCAGTAGACACAAAGTAAAGGACCAATCAGTGAAAGAGCTGCTGGAGCTGTGTGGCAAGAGGAGGTGAAATACCAAAGATGAAGACTGTAATGCGTTGGGCTTGTGATGCACCTGGCTCTGTTCAGATCTGTTAGCTCTCCTTCCTGGAATTGCCATATTGCAAATAACGGACCAAAAGAAAGACAACAGGATGGACTGATCTGCAGCACACTGTACTTCTCCTCATGGGACAGCAGTATGCCTTGGTTATCTTTCCACACACATTACACAGTAAGACCACTGATGTTTCTTCTGACCAACCAGCTAAAACATCTACTTAATTATACTCCGGGAAGACTGAAAACAACAAATGGAGATCTGTCAGCATGTTTTGTCTAGCCCTTTTAGGAACAAGTCTCTGAGGTTTTTGGAGACCATTTTTAAGAGGCTTTTCCTCTCTACTCCATTCCAAATGGCCCAGTTGCTTTTGTTGGATTAAAGTGCAGTCAGTCATCACAAAAGCAGGGATATGTTTAGCTTCCAGCCCAGTTTCTGGGTAATGCCTGGTTTGTGGGTAGTAATTCCAGTTATCAGTGCTGCTATGGGACTGTAATTGCTTTCTATCAGCAAAGTCCCATCTGCTGAGGATCTGCTGGGCAATGCAGTGGTTGTGAGATGCACCCTGACACTGCACTGCAATGTGAGATTATGGGGAGCTTCCATTGCTGAAATTACATGATTAAAAGAAGCACAGTAGGTGATGAGAGCTGCAGGACGACTGCACAAAGCTCCTTGAGAAGGCTGGACCCTGTCTTTCACCAGAGTCTGGAAGGGTATCACCGAAAAACAGTCTGCAGTGAAAAAGCAGAGCGGGTGACTGGCAGAGCATCACTTCCTAAAGCCTCAGAGGAGGACTGCATGTGGTTAAGCCCTGGGACTTCAAAGGAGTAAGATGAAGGAGGGTTCAATGCTAGCAAAATTGAAGGTTTTTATAGGAAATAAATGGCTTTGTGTCTCATGGAAGGGGTAGAAGTCCCAGGGGCAGAACAAATGATAGAGGAGGTTTTGGAGACAGAGGAAGCCAAGTCTGGAAGAACAAAATGAATAGACAAGAATGAAAGAAAATACATGGCGAAAACAGGATGCAGTAAGGCCTTCTAAGGCTTGGCTATACTCTTGATAGTTAATTGGCATTTACATTTAGGGGTGCTTTACGTCCTTGGGTTTATTAATATAAAAAAACCCCACTCCACCCCATGGAGCTATGTAGGCAGATGCTATCTACAGGAGATGGTGCTGGCAGTAAATCCAGAGGCGCTGGCTGAACTGCAAGCAATTACAAATACAAAACCCAAATATACCAGGAAAGTTCTGCAAAAGCAACGTGAGACCACACTGTAATAATTTCCCTCTCTTTCCTCAAGTCCAAGTATACAAAGGCAAAGTACCCAGCCAGTTGTGCAAGAATAAGGTTTGAGGAGCCTTGGGGCCTCTCTGTTTGACAGTGCACTGTGGCAAACCTCACTCCATCCCCAGTGGCATCAGCTGCTTCCCTGTTTTAGGCTAAACTTACTGATGGAAGGTAGCAACAGAGCAGCAGTGAGGGTCGGCATGGAGGTGCCATGCAGAGGGGCAGGCACCCTGCCCTGGTGCTGGCCGCTGCCAGCAGGGCAGAGCTGCAGGGTCATGGTGACGTGGGGAGTAAGGGGCAAGAGGGAGCTGGAGGGTGAAGGGCACAAAGGGTTGGGCTGCAGGTCCGAGGGAGGGCGAGGAAGTTGCCGAAGTCTTGCTGTGTCTCTGAATGATAACCTGTGACAGGTATAACGCGGTCGCTGAAGTTCATGCTCTCTCCCGTTTACAGTCACCTGTGTTTGAAAAACAGAAGCTTTTGCAGTGTTTTTGGGGTTCTTAAATCTCACTGATTTCCGTCACGTTGTTGCAAAGCTGAGCTAGGAGACAGCTAGTGTTTAATCCCTACTGAAAACGAATCAAAACAGGAAACCAGTTTGTCTCCGAAGAGCGAACACATTTGTAGTAAATCCTTCAGAAGCCTGCACTAGATACCAAGCCTTAGCTCAGCTCCCGCCTGCTGTGTGCCGGCATCCGCTTCACCCTTCTCTTGCAAAAGCTGAATGCCACACCCTGAGGAGCTATGGGGCAAGGATTCAGTAGGTAGGTAGTTGGGATACTTGGATATCTGTTCTTTTCTTACCCTTTCCTAACTGCCCATACTGTTATCCAGGTATCTGGTATATGATGAATAATAATGCAGCAGAAGGTGCCAGAAAAATATTTTTGTCACCAAGTTTTTGAGGGCAATATTTATTTCAAATTTTCCTGTTATTTTTTCTTAGCTAAAACCCCAGACAGAACAAAAACAGAGAAGTGTTTTGTTTCTTGGAAAACAGATGCAGTAAAAAAGTTAATTTTAGATAAAATGCTTAATTTTTAAATTCTCCATATGCAAATATTTTTAATTACATATTTATTGGTTTATAGCTTTTCAGTATGAAACAGGAGTGTTAGTAAACTGAACATTTCATGAAAATAGTTCTTTTTCATTAAAAAGGTGTTTCATTTTGTTGGAAGAAAAAATAAAACCTGAATATCAACCAAAGGTTTTGACTGGTTCTCTAAGAATCCATGTGCTGAGTTGAAATACATGTATGTGTATGTGCAATCCATATACAAGTGCCATGTATAAGAATGATTCTTTATACTTTTAAATGTCTTACATAATCAGTTAATTTGCTTCTGCTTCATTAAAATTAAATCTCCTGTGGATATGACAGTCTGGTCTAATTATTCACTTAATCCACAATCACTGGCATTAACCAAGTGCTGTTCTCTGTCTTTCAGAAAAAAAGGACTTTGAAGGGTTCTGTGGAACTTTCCAGGATTAAATGTGTGGAAATTGTGAAAAGTGACATCATCATTCCCTGTCAGTATAAATATCCTTTCCAGGTGAGTCTGTCCATTGACCATACTGATAGAGATATCACTTCATTTTGTATTTCAGTAAAATTCTCCCTCACCGTGCAGTCATTAATGAACCCAACACGAGGGTGAATAACAACAAAGGACAAAAAAGCAGATCGAGGTTTGAAATGAACAGGGGAATCAGAGATGGAGTGTTATTACAAGATCCATAAACTTTTACACTCATTGATTTTAAATTGGAAAGGATCGTTAGATCTTCTAGTCCTATCCTGTGTTTAACACAATATTCAGCTATCCCACTAACTCATGTTCAGAAAAAGCCCATCTTTCACACCCGTGTTGTGCTGAAACTAAATCCATGCAGTGGCCTTTGCATCAGAAACTGGTGAATGCGATGTGTTAAGGAGACTATCCCAGAGAAGAACAGAGAGGGCTTTTAGTGATGAGATGGCTTAATGACCAAGAGGCGGACAATGCTAGCTCTAGGATGAGTAACACATTGTCTAGTGTTAATTATTAATACATATGGGATATATTTACATCGCCATGTGAACATAAATGCCACAGAATATTTGCTCAGTTATTGCAACACAAATTCCCAGTTTATGATGTTATTCCCTGTGCTGCCATTTATCAGAATTTTATCATATTGGTGACAGTATTTTTCTTAATAATTACGGTGTAGGAATTTCAGGGAATACAGGGACATCTCTCTTCACAGATTACTTTAAAAGAGTGAATTATCTGGACTCACATTTGCAGATAAAAGCTAATGATTGTAACCCATGTACACAATAAATGTTAAAAAAGACAGATAACTTTATAAAAAGAAAGAAGAAAACCATAAAGCAAGATTTCTTTTCCTTTTTTTGCCATTCTTGTTTTCTCAAAACCAGCATCAATTTGGAGGCTTGGCTTGGTACCGTCATTCTGACAAATCACGAAGTAGCTTGTAGAGTTTTCTCTAAATCTTCATTTGAACAGTAAAACTGCATATCCACCATGCTGTAGTCTAAGCCCTGGAAAATGTTACCTTGCAGAGATATGAGAAGGGAGAGGAAATAATTTGCCAAATTAGGTTGGGTCAGGAAACTCTCCCTCCAGCTTGGGGTGGTCCCCCGCCAGGATCATCAAAATTGTCCTGGAATTACAAAATGTTGTTAAGTTGGTGCATAATGAGCACTCAGGAAACCAGATGATCGGAGTGTTACGGTTTTGTTTATGGGCATTTGGGAGCAGCAGCAGATGCTGTCGCAAATGGCTCTCGATGAGCAGGCCGACGGGAAAGCTCTTAACTGGGGCTGGGTAGAAGCTGCCTGGCTGGGGGAAAGCTTGATTGGGGAACCTCAACCGCTCTCAACTTGAGTGAATGTGGACTAGAGAAGGAACAAATGCTCAGATCTGTTTGTTTTCAGTCTGAATTTTCAAATCTATATCTCTATATCTCCAATGCTTGTAGGAACAGCAAAATAAAGTGAAGGTAGCAGCCAGTACTGGTGGAATGGTAACAGCAGACCCGTCAGGATGGATGGTGCTCTGCTGAGGTTGTGGGAATTGTGCCTGCTTGTAGCACAGCTGAATTTTGTCCCACAGTCAAATTTGTGGTATTTTGTAAAATGATATTGTCTGGGTTTTTTTTTTAAATATCTTGGCTGCATCCAGCTGTAAATCTTCTGTGGAACCACCATTGGCTTTTTGGTTTTGTGTGGCTCATCTGGCAAGTGAGCCACTTGCAGAGAGGCATGAAATGAGTGATTTTGTGCAGTTGTGCATGCTTATAGCTACGTCTTTTGGGGTTCTGCTTACTGCATATTTCAAAATCTGCCTTAGATTGTCAAAACAATATACAGACATAACAATAATATCAACAGGAGTGGCTTTAAATGAGTGGGAATTATTCCTCCCCTATTTCTATTTTTTGTAAGAGATTATAATTTATCTTTCCATGGCATGCAAAGCAACCGAGTCACACAGCTGTCTGTGTGTGCCTGCAAGGGCTTCAGGCCAAGAGATAGCAAATGTTTCCTGTTCTTTAAACAATAATCGGCATTGCCTCATCTACACCCCTGGAGAAACTTTAAAAAACAGCTGCTCTCTTGGAGAAACCTCTGTTCAAAGACAGTGGTCAAAGTTTTTCAAAGCATCTGTGCATCAAAGAGGCCAGGTCCCATTTGGAATTAAATTGTTGAGATAGATATTGGAAGACAAATGTAGATTATGCAATACATCACATTTTAGGCCCAAATGCAGTTATCCAATTCAGTTTCTGAAACATTTCGGTTCTTGTGATGATTTTAGTCCTGTGTCTGAAACTTCACAAATGTTCTGTATTTCTCTTCCTTCATTTGCTCGTCATTAAGGCCAAGTTGATGAAAACAGCACTTTGATTGCTCATTGTTCATCTGCTCCAGCTTCTTCTTTCCCCTCTATAATCCCAGTGAAAGCTATTACAAACTTTGAAGAATAATAGTAATCCATATAATCTCCAGGGAGTTGCTTGACATTTATACTGACACAAGAAAAGCTAAATTTGGCTCTTAGATCTTAAGTGAAGGTATCTTACAAGAAACTGCTAAGAAACAGATGCCATTTCCCCAGAGATGCTTTAGAAGCATAAACTGCAGTCAGCGAGTAACCGGCTGAATCCTCTGCAGATTGAAATTGCTACATCTCCATTGATTTCACGGGCATTTCTTAACAGCATAAAATTGATCTAAACCATTGCTTGTCTAGAATTCTTTCTTGATTAGGGCTTCTACTCTGTTTTAAATAATGAAAAGTCAGTGAGGTTAAGAGATGCTTCTGAACAGGCCCTGTTACCCTACTCCCCACATCATAATTTTGTGCGTAATTTGTTGGTATGGGAGCTGCTATCTGTTTCCTTCAGTGATTCCTTTGTCCCCAGTGTATCTGGGATAGTCTCTAATGGCTGGGTCCCTTCTTTACTCCCCTCTCCAGATCGTTCACGATAACTACATACTCTACGTGTTTGCACCCAATCGTGAGAGCCGGCAGAGATGGGTCTTTACGCTGAAGGAAGGTAATAAAACCCCTGTGCCCACATAATTGTTGAAGTTACTTATCCCAGACAGTTTTCTTACAAGCTATAATGCAGAGAAAATGTGCAAGAGGAGTCAATGTCTTATATCTAAGCACGCAAAGTGGTAATGAGGAATGAGGTTATAAAATCATATTGCTTGTAAATTTGGTGGCTGTGTTTTCAGCAGCAGTGGAAAATTTGGACATGGAATGCTTTATTTGCCTCTTTCAAGGATAAACTGTTAATATGTTACTGTAATTTGAGGTTTCTTATTCAGGAGGAGATGAGGATTTTCATATGGCTAATTTTTTTTAGAAATTAATCTTTTCTGGGTAGAAGATTTTTCAGCTCTTATTAATATATATTTTGCTTAGATGACAACCTTCTTAGAGAATCATGATTATTAAGAAACATTTTTGCGGGTAGCTTTCATTTCCTGTTCACCTCCTGAATTGTGCTGTGGTTCAGTGTAATAATTCTGGTGAAGGCACAATAACTAACCACTGCAGGCAGAAACGAAGCATAATACTTCACATAAGGAAGGTGTTACTTTGTTACATGAAAATTACCTTTTCCTGCTTTATAACACAAGCTGCTGTATTGTTCACTCTGAAAACATTGTGCCTGATGGACTTACTCTTGCAACCAGTTATTCCCCTTCTGGAGTGCACCTGCTCCAAGGTTCTACTTTATCACCTCTTCTCGTTCAACATTTTGAGACTGTCCCCTCCCTTGAACAATTTTAATAGTCTCTTGAAACAGGCCAGCAGAAATTTTTTGTTCTTTTTAGGAAAATTACTGTTACAGAGAGCCTGAGGTTCAGAAAGGAGGCCCTTTAATCACTCATGCAGACATTCAAGACTGGTATTTACATGTGCAAAAAATGTTTAGTGCTGGTGAATGCCAGCTTGTACAGCTCCTTCTGAACACCAAGCCAAAGCAGCAAGTGTCTGTGTCCTACGTATATTCATACTGTAGAGCTGTAGTCTTTCATGGGAATCATCCATATACGGCCTGCCAGGTTTTCTTTCTCTTTATGAGACCTTCTTTCTGTGGTTTTGGAGTTTATCAGTTTAAAGAGAGTCCGTTTGGTAGGATTGTGTTCTTCTGCAGTAGAGAGGTATGGGCTCCATCACCAGCAGGAAGGCTGTTCCCCCACATCAGTGGTGGCATTCACTCCTTTTGGGAGAAAAGAAAACATTAACGAAGGAGGCTGATAATATTCACCAAAGCTTGGTTTGACAAGAATAAGAAGCTCTTTAAAGCACAGATTATTTCTATTCAGTTCTAGATGTCTTTCAGAGCTGATGTGAATGCAAATAAATTAATTTTCCCCCTCCTTTTTCTTCCCCTAACACTTTGCAGAAACCAGAAATAACAACAGTCTGATTTCAAAGTGTCATCCAGATTTTTGGATAGATGGCAAGTGGAGATGCTGTGCTCAGACAGAGAAGATGGCACCTGGCTGCGTGGAGTATGACCCCACCAAAACTGGTATGGGATGTGTTAAGACCATCCTGACCTTTAAAATATTTATTCCTAGCAAAAGTAAAGGATCAAATCTGTCTCGTACAGAACATCTAAGAATATCATGTTACATTTCCACCAAGAGACATGTTGATGCCTTCTTGGGATATTTCTTTTTCTGGCTTGTCTGTTACTGTATATGGCATTCATTGTTTTGAGCTAACATTTTCCTCTGTGTGATGCTTGGTGCTGTCTTTGGAATGAGATGGAGAACTAAGAACTTGATCAGCTGTGGTCAGTCAATAAGCCATAATAACAACTTTCTTGAGACATATGCATTCAACACTGTGTGTCCTATTTTGTCCTAACTGTGTTTCCTCTGTGGTTTCAATAGCCAAGCGTAATCTTTACTTTGCCTCCTGAAAAAGCATATTCAATCATTCTTCACCCAAGACACTTTGACCTTGTATCTGGGTGATTCCTTAAGTAATCTGTACACCAGTTTGAAACCCATTCTATGTGGCTGAGAGTCACTGTGTAGTTGCAGGCTGTTGGCATGTCTTACTCTAAAAGACCAAGGCTTGCTATTCACTGCTTTTGTATTATCTTTATTAATTCATTACGTTGATGTTTTCTCCCCTGGTTTTGTCCAGACCTACTTCAAGTTAGCTTTCTTGATTTCATTTCAGCCTCAAAGAAGCCTCTTCCTCCCACTCCTGAAGATAACTGGGTGAGTGCAGTGAGTCACACTAAGCTGTCCTTAGTGTCCTGTGTGTTTAACTAGCAGTGGTGAATATATCCTCATTAAGGTTCACCACAGTGCAATGACCTGGAATATCACCTGTGGTAACATTCCCTGGGCTTCTCTATTACCTTTTCAATATTTTTTCGTAAGCTATAAATCAGCAGCATCCCACTAGATTTAAGTTCAGTCCTGCAAAGACAGCTTGGTTTCACAAATAGCTTTCCGATGGTGAATGAAGCTTCGACTGTATTTTTTTTCTATCTATAGAAAGGGAAACTGGGGCAGTAGAAGAGATATGAGAAAAGCTGCTGTGAAGAGGAACAGAGAAGTGATTTTCCAAACCCACTTGTGGATGGGACAAAATGTCATTGGCTTATTTAATAAGAAGGAAGAAGCAGCGTGATTGTTAGGGCTGGGTGCCTTACTGGAGGGCAGCAGGGCATTGGGACAGTCTCTCTAGGGAGGCCATGGAGATTTTATCACTAGAGGGTTTTAAGAGGAGTTTAGGAAACATCAGTGAAGAATAGATCAGACAGAGGTCATCCTGTCCTAAGAAGGAGTAGATAACTATTTTCTGTGCAACTAAAATTTTTATATTAAATTCATTGCTTGAAAGTGCTGAAAATTCTCATGTTGCCATCATACCCCACTAGATGCCCTCGGGTGCTTTCCTAGCTTTGACGCTTTTGAACCCAGACGACACCAGTGCTGCCAGGGAAACATCATTTTAGGGAGCATGCCATTGATGTTTATGAATATGAATACAATGACCCTTTTTCCTAATTTGTGTAGAAATTGTTGCTAGACCCGAAGGAAGCCTTAGTCATGGCCATATACGACTATGAAGCCCAGAATCCGCAGGAGCTGACGTTACAATATAACGAGGAATATTACGTGATTGACAGCTCTGAGGAACATTGGTGGCTGATTCAAGATAAGAATGGGTAAGCTCCTTTTCAACAGCTGATTTACAAATCCTTTCTAAATCCTTTTTTTTCTTACGTTAACATATATTCTGGCTTCTGATATAACTTTTGTGAAGCATACTGTGATATACAGGAAAAGAGTGATGAAAGGTTATTTATGGTAACTTTCTTCCCTTTGATGTTGCTTGTATTCAGGCAGCTGAAGAAAAAGGATCTGAAAGTTAATTTTAAAAAAATAAACAGTCCTTAGCTCAGGCTGATATTCACTGTCATACACATGGCTGAAAATACTGTGAAAATTGTGAAACTCTCCAAGTTTGGAGGTGCAATCAGTTGTTTCCTTTTCCAGTAACCCTACTAAATACTTAACAACCAGCATTTCTATCACGCAAAGAGCAGGCAAATCTTCTGGGGTTGACTCCCACAGAGGCAGAGAAAATCCTGTCTGTCTAGCGCACTCACGCTGTGTCGCATTTTAACAGGCATGAAGGCTACGTGCCAAGTAGCTACCTGGTGGAAAAATCACCCGAGAATCTGCAAATATATGAGTAAGTTGTGCCTATGTTTATCTTGTACCTCTAAGTGCCCTGGATTTGTTTTAGAAGCTACAAGCCTCAAATGTCCCTACCCTAAATAATGTGCCGTGGCTAGCGCTGGGGACACTCAGTTCAGAGGCTTTTCAGCAGAAACGCTGACATGGAGTCTTTTGATGTTTTCAGATGGTACAATAAGAACATCAGCAGAAGCAAAGCAGAAACACTCCTCAAGGATGAGGTAAACCAGTGTTATGTGTGGGGTGGATGGGCAACAATAATTAATTAATGACAAATGAGGAGAACTTGCAAGGGCTGCTTTGTGTAAAGGAGAGCTGAACCTTGAGTTCCTGCTGTGTTGCTGTCCTTGGCTGCTCTTGCATCTGCGATGCAAGATAAAAGACCACTAGCAACCCCCCTTACCTCCATGGCAGCTGAGCGTGGGCAGAGAGCTGTGCCATCCTTCTTCAGTCAAACATACACAATAACTGGGGCTGATGGAAAACACTGTTTCAGAACACTGTGTTGACTGAAAACTGTGATTTTAGCTCATCTCTTCTGTCTCTGCAGGAGGCCTGCAGATGCCAGTAGTTCTCTGAAAGTCTAACCAATCTCGTGCTGAAATATTTTGGGAGAAAGCCAAGAGTATGGGTTTGGGTGGTTTTTTTTTAGTTGTGTGTGTGTGTGTGTGTGTGTGTGTGTGTGTGTGTGTGTGCATGTGAGCACGCATCTTTAATTTTTCAGTTAAGCCAGACTTTTCCAGTGAAGACTGCAGTGAAATTAAAAAGAATACAATTCTTGTTCAAATTTTCCACACAAACACAAGTTTAGTTTTTAAATCAGCTCTTACACTAAAAGGAGACCCGAATAAAGTGTTGCTTCTTGGAATGATAGTATTTTATGGAAATAAAAGCATTTTTTTGTGGTTTTAAAAATTCTTTTAGTTCCTGTAAACTCCTACGGGATGTGTCCACGCATGGTTTAGTCCAAACTGTTATGTTAAATCTTCTCCTCTGCCATCTGATCTGTTAGTGCTTGGCCCTGCAGGATCATGGCCTGTGATACATTTTAGCACTCAGATGAGTAGAAAACAATTACAGTGAAAAATTAAAAAGGAAAATTGTTCTGTGAGTGCCAGAGTGGAGGAAGCCTGCTTTCCTACACATTTATGTTTAGATATGGGATGACTGGGGTACCTATGAAAGGGCAGGATCTTGCCCAAGCTTTTCCCATTTGTGGTGCATTGGTAAATTATTTTTCATACACTCCCATATGGAGTCTCTGGCATTGAATAAATTGTACTCTTGTTCTGCAGCTGCTCTCTTGATGGAGGGCACTCAAAGGGGTTTGCCTTTCCAATCGGCTGCCTATTTCATTGAACCTACTGGAAATTGATATCACCAGTATTCTGTCAGATAGGGTTGAAAGCAATCAATGGGTTCAAAATTTCTAGAGGAGAGGCTTGGGGGGACAGAAAGACACACACTCGTATACTCACACCCACACATACTCAGTACAAGCGCAAAAGTCTCATTTCCTCAGGAAACTGATCTAAAAATACATAGCACCCAAAAGAGACCAGCTGGGTGTACCTGCAAGCACTGGGCAGCCACCAGAGCTGCGCATGGAACAGAGCAAGCTCTGTCAGCTGGCTGATGGCTCAGTTTTTTCCTACATGTTTAGCACATCCTCATGTCTGAGCAGTATACAGGGCTGAAACAAGTAGAGCTTTGCCTCGAGCCCGCTTCTTTTTTTCCATTATGTCTCTAACCAGTTTTCTCTCCTTTGCTCCTGTTACAGGGTAGGGAAGGTGCCTTCATGGTGAGAGATTCAAGGCAGCCTGGCATGTACACAGTCTCTGTTTTCACCAAAGCATTGAGGTACAGCTAAGCTCAGCAGCTTTTCGCATCAATTACATCAATGAAATGGCTTCTATGAAAGTGTAATCTCTGTAGTTGTTTTGGCATTATAAAGAGAGAGCAGAAGGCTCATGAAAATGATAGAGGAAAACACTTCCAAAAAAGGCAGAAGAGTTAGCTGCCATTCACAAAGTGTATTAAAGGCTCCACTTCTCCCTGCATCTAAATATACGCCTCTAAATAGTACCTTAGACATCACTGGGGTTGTAATTTTGATGAAATTGTCCCTCCGGCTGAAGTGTCAGTAGGATCAACGTGGACTATATGCTGGACTCATCAGAGGTGGGTAATACAAGACTAGTGAAAGGGTTTCAGTGATGGGGCAGAAGGTTTTGTTTCAGAAAGAAGAGGCAGAGAAACTTAGTACTCAACCTGCTCTTATCAGGAAACCTCAGCCTTTCTAGAGATGAGACCATCTATGAGTGAGAGGGAGAACATACAAGTCCACAGCTTTCGCTAGCAATTGCAGCTCACTCCTTGCTCCTCTCCCATTCATTCTGCATAAGGAAGCTTCCCCCCTTTGTTTGCTTGCTCCTTTTCCATTTACTCCTCAAATTCCTGTCTTTTTGCTGCAATCTAGCTTTCCTCAAAGAAAACCTCATCTTTTTCAGCACGGATAACAATCCCGTTATAAAGCATTATCACATCAATGAGACAACTGACTTTCCCAAGCGATATTACTTGGCAGAAAAGCATGTGTTTGACTGCATCCCTGAACTCATCAACTATCACCAGCACAATGCAGGAGGTGAGTAAAGGCTGATGCTGACCAGGGAATTTGCTCTTTCACCGTGCAGCCAGGTGACTGCTTGGAATGAAAGAAGGTACCAAGCCCTCTGTCCTTCCAATGAAATGTTAAATGACATCACCTTTTCTACCACTTATCCTGGCACTTGGATGGTAGGAAAATTACCATTTCAGGCCAGCTTCCAGCATTATATCTTCTTCATGGTCCTTCTAAGGCTGATATGACCAAAACAGATGCCATAATGACATACTATAGAGAGTCCTTTCATTCCTGGGAGTCCTGGGTGTGTCACCACTGCCAGACCAAACTATCTGTTTGAGTTACACTGCAGGGCCTTCTTGCACAGGAAGTGATATATCCCTGGGCCTTGATTTGACACAAAGTTAGGGACATGGCCAGGATCCATAACCAGACATGGGAGTCACCAAAGACTCCCATTCCCACAGTCCAAATGTACCAAGGGAAGCCCTCGGCCTCAAAAATACCCTACAAATAAAAGGTATAATTTGGAATTTTATCAGACTTCATAGAGACTCACAGCTCACATTTGCTGACACAGTGAAAGCAGGAAATAAGCTGAAACTGCTGAGAACTGGCTTCCTTTTAGCAGGCAGGAAATCACAGTCTGAATAAAGGTTCAGCTGCCCTCAAGTGGAGCTGAGAACTCAGTACAACAAATCTACTTCCAGTATCCAGGCTCCCTTCTGGGATAGTGACAGCCACACTTCCCATGACTGTGACAATAACTAGAACCCATCTTTTCTTCTGTTATTCAGGTCTTGTCACTCGTTTGCGGTATGCAGTCTCTTCCTGGAGAAAAAAGGCCCCAATCACCGCAGGGCTGAGCTATGGTATGGAGTTACTCTCTTGACCCTATAGGAATCACATTTCTTGCTGGTTAGTTGGGTGATCCTGAATACCCCATGGATATTAATAAATATTCATGTGACTATAGCTGCAATAAATAGCTTTCTTCAGATCTTTACACTGCACCATTCACTGAATCATCATCTTTGTCATTACCATTGGTAACTGAATGAACTGATCATGCAGTGCCTTGAGGGAGGTGATGAGAACCCCAGGGTCTCAAAGAAGTCAACATTAAATACTGAGATGAATGCTGAACAAAGGTGATGGGAGTGGGAGCACAGCATAACTTGATGAAAGATGAGTCTCTCCTGAAAGATGCCTCTATTTGCATATAGTTGTCTACAGAATTTTGCTGGTATTATTTTCATTGTAATTCTTGGAGACATCAAAGAAACTGAAAACCATGTTATGTTCGGTAGTGCACATATGAATGACAGAAACAATCCTCCCTGAAGAACCGGATGGACAAGACAAATGGGTAAAGAAAGGGGATGTTGTTTTTCCTATTCTTGAACATGACCTGCAGCATGGGCTAGTCAAATGAGCTACCAAAGGTCAGACAGACAATTTGAGGGAGAGCCAGAAAGTCTCACTCTGAGTCCTGTCTCAATGTTTAACCCACAAAAGCTTTTTGATTGACATTTTACTGCTAGGTCCTCACTCTTTCTCCCTTACAATCAACAGGAAAATTGGTCATTAACCCCTCTGAGCTCACCTGTGTACAGGAAATTGGGAGTGGTCAGTTTGGGGTGGTCTACCTTGGCTACTTGCTGGAGAAGACGAAAGTAGCCATAAAGACCATTCGTGAAGGAGCAATGTCTGAAGAAGATTTCATCGAGGAAGCTAAAGTCTTAATGTAAGTAGTAGATTCACCAAGAAAATCAGACCCTGTAGGATTCACAAGACTGAACCACAGTGTTGTGATAATGTTCAGGAATATGAATGGGGAATTTAAACTTGGATTATCTACTATGTATCTAAACAGTATATAGACACACCAGTGAGGTCCAGTGGTTACAAAGGAAGGCAATTCAAAGTGTAGGTGAATTACTGTGCTTGTAAGTCTATCAATATCTCGAATGGTCTTCACATCTCTGCTGTTCTGGAAGGCAGGGTTAATTGATGGTGTGTTGTGGAGACCAAAATGGGTTATGTCAGAAATAATCAGATTAAGAAATCTCATAAAATTTGAGGGAAATGTTATTGAAAAACCCTGCCTGTGCAGTTTTTTTGCTTTGCTCAACTGAAAATATTTCTCCTTGGTTTTATTGACTTTGTTTGTATTTTTTACATTTCCCTCCCTTCAAAGTAGACAGAAGTGGATTTTTTTTTTTGTTTGATTGGATGATTTTCCATGCAGAAGAGTCTTTTGGTGACCATTACCATTCAAATGGGATGATACTTAGTGCTACTTGATGTTAGACTTGTTCTACACATTTTCTTCTTTCTGCTTTCATAGTTGGCCTTTGTAGAGAGAGGGGTGCAGCCGGGTGATGTAGGCGGCTGTGTATAACACACCTGCTGTAAGAATAGAAGGCACTGCGCCTATTTCAGCCTCTTTTTCCACCTTCCCTCCACATCCCACAGGAAGCTGTCTCACCCCAAGCTAGTCCAGCTTTACGGCGTATGCTTTGAGAATACTCCCATTTGCCTGGTGTTTGAGTTCATGGAGAATGGCTGCTTATCTGACTACCTCAAGAGCCAGCGGGGCAGTTTTTCAAAGGAAACCCTGTTGGGGATGTGCCAAGATGTGTGTGAAGGAATGGCTTATCTGGAACAAAACTCTGTCATCCACAGAGATCTGGTATGTTGGTCCCAAACAGACTTTTCTTCTGCTCCAGCTGGGCTTTTCCCTGTGCTTTCTCCCTTCCTTAATTTCAGTTTTCACACTCTTCCTGCCTATCTCTTGACAGGAGATGCAGTATCATCCCTTATTGCAGAAGCAGCATCAATACTTTAGGGAAAAAAGCATCCCCTGGAGCGCTGATTAATCTAGTTCCCTTAATTGTGATTGAGAGAGAAGAAATGAGGACATAAAGTTTGTCTCTATTTCTGAGTGGACTCCTTTGCTCCCCGAGAGCCCCAGCTCCCACAGTTCCCAGGGACTGACCACTCTTCATGTCTAAGATCAGTAAAGATGCCAAAAAGACCTGTTTTACCATATGTGTAAATGTGTATTGCTGATAAAATACTTTTAAATACATGGTGTTCAGTCAATCTGCATGAGTCACTGCTGCTATTTTGTTAGGGGAGCAAGGACTGTGGGTAGCTGTGGATATTTTAGGGGCTTCCTCTGCCCTTTCTGGGCAACAAGACCCTGCAAGTCAGACTGGTGGTTGAACAGCTTTCTTGGCAATAGGAACACGCTGGCCATCAAATGTACAGAAAGCATGAGAATCTCAAGTTTTCACCCTCTTTGTATGGTACAATGTCACTTTGCTTCTCCTTTTTTGAAGCACTATCTGCTCTACCAGGGTAAAAGCAACTGAGTGCCTGTGATAGTCTTTCAGCTCTGACCTTCTGCCTTTGCACCTTCTTTTCTTGCAGGCTGCTAGGAACTGCCTGGTGGGGGAATCCCATGTGGTCAAAGTGTCCGACTTTGGGATGTCAAGGTAATGCCACTGAGGCTGTGTACGCTCCCTGCAGGGCTGTCACAGGACGGGGAAGTTACTCAGCACACTCCCTTCTTTTCCTTTTCCAGGATTGTCCTTGATGATCAGTATACCAGCTCTACGGGTACCAAGTTTCCAGTCAAGTGGTCTGCTCCAGAGGTTTTCTCCTACAGCAACTATAGCACCAAATCTGATGTTTGGTCATTTGGTAAGAATCAATTGTCAAAATGGAAAAAAAATCAACAAACACCAGCTCAGAAAAACCTAGGGCTCAGTCCTCAACTAAACTTTCCTAAACACTACATCCTTTGGGCTTCAGGGGTGTTTTGCCTGAATAATGGCTTAAGAAAGCAAGCCTAAGTCATTTAGGTGAAAGAAAGGAAAGAATAGCAAACTACCTAGACACTTTGGAACACTGCAAATACTGCCAACTTAACGTATTATACCTATGCAAAGTTATGTAATGCCAAATAATGAACCCTGTTTCATGGTGATATAGCAGGAGTGTCCAAGAAAAGGCTGGAGAGTCACTGACAAGATTATATAAGGAAAGGAGAAGAAAGACATTTAGGCACTCCATCTCTCTGCATGTCAGTCCTGGGACTGATGCTTCACTCAAACCCTCTGCTTTTCTAAGTTTGCTCTGCTTTATGCCAATGTGAAAATATTATTTCACTGCTCACATTTTCTCATCTCATTTCCTGCTCCCCAATGCATTGTTTTATGATTTGCATCTGTTCTTTGGCCTCCCTTCTGGACCCTCATAGATAAGAAAGCTGTTGTATTTTTTTTCCCCAAAGTCATCGGCACTGGAGATAACAAAGGCTCTCCCCTGGCCTGTTGATCTGGCACACTAATGTATCTGGCCCATCTCCAGCTAACATGCAAATTGCAGTACTGCAGAATGAATCGGTGCAGTGTGCTGTGCACAGCACACAGTCAATGGGGTGCCACTCAGCTCCGGGCCTAGCAGTAAATAAAGCAGGATTATAACCTTTGCTAGTCTGTGCTTGTGAATTCTATGCTTCCCTCTCCTTTTACTGTGCTCTGCTGTGGAGCTCATGCTGGTTGAAGCTGTGCATTCCTGTGGTGGGTTACGAGCAGCGCAGTGGGAGCTGGGTGCTCAGACCCACGCAACAGCCTTCAAGAACCCAACCCAGAGACGCTTCAGAGAGCACCATTCCTCTCTCTGTGTCCCTTGGCATGTGGAGGAGGCTGTCAGCACTCGCCACGTAATACCAAGAGACAACATTTGCCAGTGGAGCTATCTGTGACATCTCACAGCAAAGAGGCAGTGACACGGGGAGAGATGCTACTTTGGTAAGAATGTTCTGCTTCACAAATTGGAAACTGGCCTGTACACGGAGAGCCAGATGCTTCCAAAAAGGGTGCTCAGTTTGATTTACAGTCAAGCCAAGCCTGGTGAAGTTGGCTCATTCCAGTTTCAGGGCTGAATGAAATACCGGTGAGCTTTGTTTGTGTTGGTCAGTCCTTCTTTGTGAAATGTGCAGACAGCAGTGTTGTACATCTGTCAGACTTGTTATCTCCCCATCCAGTGGGGTTTGCATAAGAGGATTCCTCTGTCATGTCATGGACTTGTGACTGTGAGAAGCTTTCTGCTCTGCTACTCTGCAGCCCATTCATCTCTTCTGCCAGGCCTGAAATCCTGCTGTGCCCAGGAGAACAAAATGGGTGTGAGAAATTCCCTGTGCAGGAATCTGCACACTGGGGGAGTACAACTGCTTAGCTTATTCTTCAGTAGAGCCAGTATCATTGGTGAGGAGCTCCAATCTCGATGCATCTTCCTATTTGAAGAATTCAAAGCTGGAAAGCAGGCATTATTTAGCAAAGTTGACTGTGGAGTTACACAACTTTATTTCAGATCAGTCTATCTATCTGTCTCCCTTTTCTTATACAATGGGAGCACAGTTTACCAAGTCAGTCATATTAGGTGACCAAAAAAATTAAACCTAATAATAACAACACAGATGCCTTGCATTTGCTCCATTTGCAGAACCTCTCTGATCTGGTGGCCAACCACAACATATTCCACAGGCTTTTTGTCTTTGCCTGTCTCTCTTCCACCACACTAGAGAAGCACAAGTTTCTGTACTGCTCTGAACAGTAATCATAGGAAAACATTTGACTGTTTAGGAAAAGAGGAAATATGTGCTACAATCCTTTGAAATTCCACTGTCATTGCATGTGAATTGATCCCTGTGAATCACACCACCTGGGACATTTTGCAGATGAGCAGTTCCCAGTACTGAGGCTAAGCTGACTAACAGGAATGGAGCAGTTCATATTGCTTTCTTGCTCCCGAGTCTTACCAAAGTACAAGTAGATTCTGGTGTAGAACCCACTGCAGGCAGGAACATCAATGACATTTCTCTTGTATGTGATTAACTGGAAGCAAAAATAGATAAACTGAATCAGTGACAAAAAGCAGGTTCTCTTTCCCAGATTACACATCTGGATAGAGTACATGCACAAGCGTTCCCTCTTCTTCACAGTCTGGGAGAAGACATACAACACTGCTCTGCTTTCTGACACATAACACACTTAGGCTTCATCTGACTCATGAGGAAAGACATCCCTGTTGCACTAGACTATCATGAAGTAGGATGCAAAGAAGTCAAACTTGCAGTGACCAAACTGGTACTTCCACACAGTCCAGTGCCCGGCAGAGATCCTAGTTGGAATCCTCAAACTGTACAGCTGTGTTAGGGCCTGATTTTTCAGATGTGTACTGAGAATCTGAGAAAATGCTTTTCCAAGTAACAGACACCAATGTTGAGCTGCAGAGAAGAGCAAGTGGAAAGTGGCCACGGGCCAGCTGAGGATTTTATTTGCTTCTTTGTGATTTTTATCATTTGTTTGCTTTAGGAGTGCTGATGTGGGAGGTCTTCAGTGAAGGTAAAATCCCCTATGAGAATCGCACCAATGCAGAAGTAGTAGAAGAAATCAATGCAGGATTTCGGCTCTACAAACCCAAGCTGGCCTCCAAGGCAATTTATGAGGTCATGAGCCACTGCTGGATGATGGTTAGTATTGTAATGGGAGAGCCCGAGTTCCCAAAGACAAGAGCTCTCTTCCCCTTGGCTTTTAGGAGGAGAGAGAGGTATATACTTCGCATGCTAACACAAGATAAAATCCTGGAGGTGAAGCACTCTGCAGCTTTCATCTGCCTAGCAAGCAAACTCTGGGCTCTTTGCCTTTTATTTAAGCTGTTCTTTCTATAGAGTACGTTGACTTCACTCAGAAGTCTATGTAGTGCACCTAACTCAAGTTAATTCAACAGTTTGCTTCCTAAGAAAGCTGAGGATCTGTGGGGCTGAGTTTTAATAGTGACGGTAAAAATGACAGCCAACCCATTACAAGGTACTTAGTGTCCACTAGGCAAAATTCACTGCTAGTAGAAAAGAAACATTGCACAGAAAGAAGCTCATTCTTCTGCTGGCATTTTCTCCATAACAATAGATTGTATTTTTGTTAATACTCAGTTTCTTCACAAGGTTTTCCTTCCTAACCTTGCCATTCCTCACAAGCTGACATTAATGTTCTCCCTCTCTCTTCTCTCCCCTGCTCAGAGGAAAGATGACCGGCCATCCTTTTCTGTTCTGCTGTATCAGCTGAGTGAAATCTCTGAGTTTGGTCTGTAATCATGGCACCAGCCGCTAAGTGAAGCTAAGAGAGTCCTGAGGGGGCAGATGGCTGGATTTTCCCCACACAAAGCATTAACAGGAATCCTCTCACCATAGACACTTGCCATATGCCTGGGGAGAAGGAGAGGGCAGAGGCTGATACTTCCAGGCAGACAAGATGTCCCCAGGTCTTCCAGAGCCTAGGCAGACACAGGCTTTGGTTTGGCCAAGAATGTGGTTTGCAGCTTACAAGCAGAAGCAGCAATTGAGCACAATCCAGCAAATGTATTTCTCCTGAAGATACAGCCTTAAAACTAAGAGATCTGACCTTGCTATTCCAGTTCTGTGAACTCCCAAATTAAGGCCTTCCCTGGGGAAAAAAAACCCTGTCTGTGACTGAGGAGGAACATTTAGACATTTCCATGGCGCTCCAATTCAGAGTAGGCTGGACCTGAAAGCTCTGAACAGAAATAAGCCTGGCACACAGGGGAACAGGCTGGATTTAGTGACTGCATTTCTGATGGTGACATTATAAGGTGGTTTTGTTCTCCCTTCGCATGATTTTCTCTGAAACTATGGCATACCAGGAACAGGATTCCGGGACCCGGTAAGCTGATGAGGTGTCTGTATGTGCATGCGAGTTTGTAAGGAAGGAAGAGAAAAAGCAATGTGTTGAAGAGCCTTGAAATTCTCTCAAATTGCATTGTATAGTGAGTGGGAAAATGGGAATCTCTGATGCAAATGGAGACATTCTCGGAGGGGGAGAGTCAAAGCTGAAAGTTTGTATTAGTCTTTTCTTCAGTCTTTCTACATCAGAAGATAAATGCGTGATCTCCAGCCAATTTCTTTGAACTGAGTATGGAAGACTGAGCAGTGCAGAGAGCTGTGTGTCTCCAGTGCAGGACAAGACAGGATCCCAGGACCTGATTATCTGTGAAAGGCACAGGAACCTACTCCTGAACTCATGTATTTGGAAGGAAGGAGACGGAGGGCTCAGAAGGGTCGCAATGAGGAGAAAACAAGCAGAGTATGTACTCAGTGCACCAGTGATAATGAGAAGACTTTTCTCCTGCTTCAAAGAGTAACTGAATCATCACAAGTAAATCTATCTCTTCTGTGAACAAACTGGTGAATCCTCTCGGGACTGATCAAAAAAAAAAGTCCTATGCGAATGGACTGCCTGGGTCCACGAGGAGCTCCACGTTATGTGGTGACAGCAGAAGAAGGTATAAACAATATCCATCTCCTGGTATTTCACCACGAGACAGAGACACTTTTTTGACATAAGTGGCCTCAAAACCAAAAGTGTGGGTGTTAGTGGCCTGCAGAATTTGTAAATAAGATCAGGACTCTGCTTAGCATTAACAATAACTAGAGAAGTCAAGTGGACTCACAGATGATATGCGCCTTTATGCAGTATTTTTTTATGCTTCTCTGTTTGGGCAGGTGAGAACACACATAAGGTAAACCTTGTGTGACAGTAGTTTACAAAAACTCTGAGGTGCAAACTTCCAGCAGCACTCTCTCCCGTCATTACAGAAGTCAGGTTCAAATACGTTTGCCAACAAAAATGGAACAAGGAAATAATGTAATCCCATGATCTCACATATCCTGTGTCAAACCATTTCTTTATAGAAGGAGGCTTAATTTTTGCTATTTTTCAGGCCCGTTGTTCTAGGGTAGCTTTTAGGAGCCAGAATATATTTTCAGGTACATGGATACTGGCAAGGCATTAGTTCCTGCCTTATACATCTTCCCACTTTGCTTTGATTCCACATTATTTTCTTTGGTTTATTCCTACAAAGATCATACAGAATGACTCTCCCAGGTAAGGAGAATCCTGACATTCAGACCAGAGGTTGTCAATCCTAAATGCAGGATCAGAGTGCTACCTTCAGACCAGGACTGCTGCCAAAATCTCTTGGTAGTTTGTACCAATATGTGGAATATGAGCATCAATAAACAGATTTTGAATTTTCGCCTGCAGTGAATTTAAGCTACGTTTCTCTTTGTTCCTCTCATCCTTTCGTCTGAGTTAGCCTGTTCTCACATTCTGGTGATACTAAATTTGGCATTTAGCCACTGAAATTTTCAGCCCTAACCATGTTAAACTGCACGTCTACAGCCAAATTTGAGGACAGCTGGCCATAACCCTATTTTCTGCCCCCTCTCAATTGCACTTACACAATCCGTACAACCACAGGATACTCTGAAACGATTCTTCCCTGAGCACAGACACTCTGTGGCAGGGGTATCTGCAGACCCACAAAGTAATGCTTCTGGCTTGCTGCCCCCTCCATTCTAGGAGGAACCAGAGGTCTGCTGGGCTTCAGGAGGTTGCTGTTAAGTAGCAGCAATATTGCTCCGCTAGATAACATTTCTGAGATTATATTTATGTTTGGATAAGTGTAATATTTATTAGCTAGAGAGTGTGCACAAAATAATATTGTGATGGTTTATGTTCAGTTTTCTTTTGCAGTATTTCTACGTACACAATATGTATTTTTACAAACAATAAAATTGCTGAGTACCAGCTGTGACTTTCACTGTTTGTTAGCAACAGTGCAAAAACCGTCCTCATGCTCTTATAATCATACAGTTTGCTCTTCCTCCAAATCCTCCCCACCAAGAAGCAGACAGGCTTCTTCTGGCTTTCTGAAATATCTCTGTTCCCCAGAACTGTGGCTATGTTCTGGGATTAAATTATGTGCTGGGTTTGTTGGGCGTAGGAAGTATTAAGAATCTCTGCAAATTGGGTAATTTACTATATGGACACATAAATTTCTACATCTAAACATGTATTGTGGCAGCTTTAAATTCTCTGAATCTTCATGAAATGGGAGTAATAATATTTGAGTGCTCCCAAAGGGTGTTTTCCCACTATTATTTACAGGGGACTTCACGAATCTCAGAAGGGCAGTGCCATACTGTGATAACGTCACTATATTAACACACTCTAACACAGTCTTCTCCCAAGTTTTGGCTTGTGCCCTTCATGTGGCTTAACTGCAGATGTTCTCCACAAAGTAGAGATGAGAATATCAGCTGTCTCCTGCCGCAAAGTGAATAACCCTTCTCTGAATACCCCTTCTCTGTCTCCTTGGAAAGTATTGGCAATGTGCTGAATGTTTAAACCATTCCCCCTTTGCTAGTTTGACCCTCTTTGCTTGGCTGTTCTGCAGAAAGGTGGGAGTTTGTGCTTGTCCCTACTTTTGCCTGCTGGTTATCAGAGGCAGTGGGTGCACAGCTCTGCCTACATTGCACATCTGGCTGGAGCCGAGGCCCAGAGCACTGTCCCAGCATGTCCCTGACCTGCTGCTGCCGTGGCCAAACACTGGCACAGCCAGGCTGGCATCCCAGCTAGGAAAGGCAGTCAAGCAGTACCCTCATCTAGAAAGAGCAGCTGATGCTTCTCAGTGGAGACCAGGGGCTGGAGCGCAGCAACGTTAGCCATGAAAAGCTCTTTCCTGGGCATGTGTTGGTCACCCTGGGGGTTGTGGGTGCTTGTTCCAGTGACTAATTACCTTAAAATTAGGCCTGAAAAAAATCTAGAATTTCCTGAAACATTTTTTAATGAACATGTTTCTATGTGATGTTTGGCTTTGTCCTCTCTGAACGCTGCGCTCGTCAACACAGCAGGATTCAGGTGAATGGCTCTGCTAAATCTCACTTGGCAGCCACTTCAAATTTGTGTGTTTTCTTCTGTTCAGCTCACCCCACCACCATGTTATCTCTCCCCTCCACACATAACCAGCTGCACCTGTAGCTGTACAGGGCCTGCCCCTCACTGCGATTCTTCCCAGCCTGCAGAGAGATCTGCAGGACAAACGCAGAGAAGCTCATTCTATTATTCTATGATCTAAGACAACACAGAGTAGAAAATTAAAATAATATCGTAACATTCATGGAATTCCCACCACCCTGAGCCTGACCGATAATGGGAGCAGATGAAACTATGCAAAAAGGAGTCCACAGCAGTTTTTACTGCCACAGTTTTCTTGAACTGACCTTGTTTCACCCACAGCCTCAGAGCAGTATTAGCTGTTAAATCTTTTGGATCTGCAGTAACAATGCTCACTTACTGATTTTTTCTGACAAGCAATAAATAGTAAAAAGAGGAATGATGGCTACAAAATGTTCCAGTTAAAGGTGAGATAGAAGAAATGCTATGCAGGGGAAGAAGAGTCTACTCCCAGAGATGCTATCAATAGTTTTTTTTCAGGTGTGGTCCTGTTTGTTAAAACGAAAATAATTTCTAAGACTGTCTTGCTGCTTTTGTAGCTTGCAGACCCCAGTGCCTTCAGCCCTTGGCATCCATTCAACCTATAGTAGCAGCGCTACAGTGTAAACCAGGTGTCCAGGCTTCCCTGCGGAGCCAACATACACCCACGAGGAGCAAGCTCAGCCCCACACTAGCACGGACAACAGAGCAGCAGCCTCTAAGGAGTCAGGAGCGGTCGCTCTAATCCAGGACAGGCCAGATGGCAGTGCATTTTTAGCATTTTCCCTCAGGAAAGGGATACTGCCAGGGCCACCAAGGAAATATATCTAGACCTATATCTAGACTTTCAACAGCCCTTGGGCACCCACCAATGTCTTTCAACAAACAGACAGCCGCATCAGAAGGTGAGGGCTGCAGAAAAACGAATGCAGGCCACGTACAGGGTTTCTATCGCCACACCACGAGGCGATGTTCCTCCGAAAGCTGTAAGAGGTCCAGTTTGGATTTCACAGTAGATCTGAAGAGCTGTATTGGAGCTTTAAAAAGAAGCATGAGCAGAAGGACTGGAAACTTGTCCCTGAAGAGACGCCAGGTGCCAAAAGGAAGATCTTTTGGATACGGTGCTGACTCAGAAGAGGCTTGGAGCTCTGAGCAAAGGCACTGCCTTCTGGTTTTGGTCCCTTTCGTGCTCAGTGATCCAAGGCTTCCTGCGTATTCTATTAACAGGGCTTTTGTTAAAATGGTGGGTAACACCTAACGATGGTACAGGTCCTCCGAGGGGAAGAGAGGCTGAATACCTGAGACCCAGCAGGCTCAGCAGCAGGGAGATGGGGAACCCCAGCCGGGTCCTGCCTTCTCAGGGACCCAAACGCGCTCACCCAGCACCAGGCCTCCGGGGGGCTACGGCAGCCGCCCCCGGCCCCGGCCCCTCCGGGCACCGGGGCGGGGGGGTCCGGTGCTCTTCCCCCTCCCCGCCGGGGAGCCCGCCGGCACCGCGCTGCCGCCACCCCAACCTTGCCCTGCCACGGGGGGGATGCGGTAAGAGACCCCCGCCGCGGGGGGACGCGGCCCCCGGCCCCGCCGCGCATCCCCCGCGCTGCCCGGGGGGAGGAGCCGCTCGGGCGGCTCCAGCCCCTTCCCGCGGCGGGGGCCGGGGCTCCCCCCGCCGCCGTGCGGAGGGGCCGGCGGAGAGCCGCGGAAGTGCACTTGCTGCAGCCATTTCCTGCTCTTTGTGCGGGCGGCGCGGAGCGGAGCATCCCGCGGCGCGGAGCATCGCACGCCCGCGCAGCGCCAGGTGAGCGGGGCGGGGGTGGGCGCGGAGGCTGCGCGGGGGGCTGCGCGGCCTCACCCCCTTCCCTCCCACCCTCCCCTTCCCCCGGTGCTGCGTGGGGCTGCGCCCACCGCCGCCGAGCCCGGTGCCCCCCCCCGGCGCGGCCGGGGGGGCTCGGCGGGGCGCAGCGGCGGGGCGCAGCGGCGGGGCAGGTGCTGCCGCCGCGGGGGCACAGGGAGGGCGGGAGGCCCGGGATGTGCGGGGATGTATCCCACAATGCTTAGAGCTACCTGCAGCGCTCAGCTTCCCCGCAGCCGCTGCAAGGCGCTGGGGGGGAGGGGGGGAATAGCTCAAATCCCCCCTCTTCCCCGCCCCGCGCCCCCCCGGCATCGCGGCTCCGCGCCCCCCCCCCCCCCCCCCCCCCCCCCCCCCCCGGCCTGGGAAGGGGCCGAGCCCGGGGCCCGGCGGGCGCCGCAGGCCCCACCGCCGGCAGCAGCGGCAGCGCGAAGCCGAGCCGGGGCCGCGGCGATGCTTGGCGCAGGGAGAAAGCGGGGATGGAGGGGATGGGGGAGCGCGGGGCCGGGGGCTGAGGGTGGCCCCGGCGGGGGCTCCCGCCCTGCGCCCGCAGCACCCGTGCCGTGAAAATATGGTGTCTCAGGGGGAGGAGGGGGAAGGAGGAAGCGACGGGGTCTGAGCCAGGGTTGGGAGCGATGGGCTGGAGCTGCGCCTGCAGGTTCGTGCTTTGGCGTCGGTTGGAGTTGGGAAAACCTTTCCCTTCCAAAACCGCCGGGTTTCCCGGGCGTGAGACCGTTCAGGAGCAAGGTGCGCCCCGGGTAGCGTTTCTTTGTATTGAACTTTCCACCCGAGGATGCTGGAGATGCGCGGTGCCAGCTGCATCCCACCCGGGGAGGAATGGATGGATTCTGCAGGAAATTTCCGTAGGTTGGAAGGACCAGCGAGGAATGAGGAGAAGAAAAAGAGACACATGCTAAAACCTTCCCGTCTGCTCAGGGTTGTTTTGGAGAAGGGGGAAGGGTGACGGTTGTGTGAGCTGTCAGAGGACACAGCTAGCAGCAAAGCTTGTCCCCCTTCGCCATCTGCTGCTTTCCACGGGGGGTTCCTGGCTGGGGGGGTTTGGATCACAAAGATCTTGTAGAATTAGGCCGAGTCGCTAAACCCTCTGCGCCCCTCCTGCCCTGCACAGATACCGAAAGAAAAAGCACCCGAATGTTTTGCATAATGACAGTTGTCTGGGGTTAGTCACTGAGCTGGGTGACTAGTCCCATATTTTGGTGTCTGTCACAGCCGTATAATTCTAGGGTAATTCCCTGCAAAGGATAATTATTTTCTCATTTTCTCTGTACAGTTAATTGTTATTAATAAAGCCCGAGGAATATGGAAAAATCTTCCATTTTATGACCAGGGTCTCTTGAGCAAAGCAGACTATGCTGATTTCATTATCATAATTTTATTAACAAAAAATTATCATCTTTGCATGAAAAATAGGAAGATCAGTTTTGGAAGATCAATAATTGGCCAACTATTGACTATCCTGTATGATTTAATTTGCCAAGAAGTGCTTTAACTGTCAGCAGTGGGGTTACTTGAAAACTTGCTCTAAATTTCTCAACTATATTGGAAATATAGCTTCCCATACCTGCCTCCTTCCTCCTCCCTCTTTGGCACCAGAAAAAAAAAATGAAGTTATTCTAAAAGAAAGAAATTCCAAAATAATTGTGTTGCTGAGAGACAGAGGCGGTGTAAATGTCTGGAACTCAGCCCTAATGGAATGGCAGAAAACGCAGAGTGGAGATACAGAAAAACAGCTTCAGGAGTCATGCAGTTTGGCTTCCTTTTTTAATGGGAAGGGTAATTTCATGGTTATTAACATCTGTGCCTGTGTAGGGCAGAAGCCCAGCTCTGCCAGCCTCGCTTATTCTGGCTGTGTTTCTTTGCTCCTGCAAAGAACCTCCTGACTGTGGTGGTGGTTGCAATTACAAGTAATTCTTACAGCATGTGAGAAGGGGTTGATGACATGTTGCTAAAACACAGGGGGCTTTAATCCCGTGCACTTTAGGCAAGGGTCAAACTAAGCTTTTGCACCCTGAAGTTATTCTTCTTGCCTAAAAATACATTGATGGCCAGGAGCATTTATCCTCCTCTTGCTGTGAGACAGTGGGTACCAGAAATGCTCCTGCTTTTATGCACCCAAGACATGAGTCTGCTGGAGTACTTTGTGGGCCAGGATGGTTCCTGACCACAGGTTAGATGCTGTTTTGGAGTAGGAGGGAGAAGCATTATCACAGGGGCAAAAATAAATTAAGTTATTTTCCCAGGTTGTCCAGAGACTGAGCATCAGAGCTGGAGGAGAGTCTCAGATCATCAGGAGGTAACCAGAAGAAGTTTGTCCTCCTTCTCCACACTGCCATTTCTGCAGCAAAAGTCATTTTGCTGCTCATCTCACTCCAGGCTTGCAGGGCTTGGACCTTGTCTTACTGCCAGTCTCCTGGGCAATTCCCATTTTTTTCTTGCCTCCTTTCCTGCTCTTGGTAGCTACTGCAGCTCCAGTGTGAATGTCTGCTGCAGGAACAGGCGAGCTGAAAAACCGAAACAGCCCGTGCCACTTCCCCGGAGCTCTCAGCTGTGCAGCTTCGAAGCTGAGCGCACACGCATGCAACATATTCATTATGGCCCTGCTTTTAAAAGTGTTCCTTTGTTCCCCCAAGCTGCTTTAACAATAAAGACGTCTTTGTTCCTTTCGCTGCAGAGAGGATGATATTGCACCGGTACTTCTGGGCAAGCCTTCCGATGGGGAAGGTAGGACCTGCCCTGCAAGTTCAGACATCTGCGATGTCCATCCTCGCTCCTTCTCAAAGCCTGCCTATGCTGTCTGTTAAATCTGGCCCCCAGGACGCTGCCACAACGGAGTCACCATGTCAGGAACTCTTAATATCTGCTTTGGTGTGGTGGGGCCATGTCTAGTGCGTGGACCCCACGTGGCCGGCTTGCTGCGGTGCCCAGAAGCCCCAGTGCCTCAGTGTGGTCATTTGCCTTTAGAAGGTGTAAGAGATGGTCAGAGGGATTGCGACTGAGATGTGGGATGGGGAGAGGAAGTTTCTGCAGCAGATGGGCAGAAAGTGTGGGCAGCACTGCAGTCATTAGCACCAACACTCATTAGCAGAAGAGGTAATCAGCCCAGTGGCTGCATCCCTCTCCAGGGTTTCGCTGGGGTAGGGTTGGCTCCTGCCAGGCTCACGTTCAGTTTTGCCAAAACATGTAGGACCGGAGGGACTTCGGCCTTTCTGACCATCAGCAGGATTGGAGAAGAAAGTAGTTTTACGAGAGGGCTCCCAGCAGACTGCGTGGCTGTGTTTGAGTCCACGCAGGCAGGATGTGCTTCCTGTGTGCGAGAGAAAGCCTCGTCCCGCTGAGTGTGTTACGTGTTACGCAAAAAAAAACCCATTCCTGGGCAGGCTGCTGCGCTGCTCCCCAGGTGGTGCGGCCCACAGCCACCTTCACCGAAGCGCCATCGGCAAACCACCAGCATGGGCTGACTCTCCTCTTCCCAGCACGGCCGCCCCTGCCTTGAGGCCCAGGTGGTGGGTGGCGGTTAAGGCTTAATGAGGACTTTTTGATGAGTGTCCCCAGGGATCCCCATCTTCCCTGGGCTGGAGCCGCTTGGATGCTGCCCCGTTACCTGACAGCTGCCCCCCTTGTTACTGGACCGAGGGGATGAAGCTGGATTTGCCGGGGGCAGCCCCAGCACGTTTGTGTTAGAAACCTTTTTGCAGGAAGGTGAGGGAGGGTGGCATGGGTCTGTGGCAGTGGGACTTCCCCATTTGGCTCTCCTGGGCAGCCCCTGTGGTGGGGAGACACGACGCAGTGCCCCATGGTCCAGGCCAAGCAATTGCTGATGCCTTCAGAGCCTTCCCCAGCCTTTGTACAGCCTTTGCCCAACCCCTCTAACTGCTAGATGCTTACAACCGGCAGTGGACCCCAAACAAGAGCAGGGCCCCCGCCACCCCTACAGCCACCCCAGGGAGTGGGCAAGGGGCCACGGCACAGGCAGATGGGCAATTGCTCAAGACTGCTCCTGTGTGAATGATCTGGCATGATGATCTAGGTCTGCCAGCCCTGGACCAGTAGCCTCTCTGTCAGATGCTCCAGCTGCGAGGTTGCTGTCTGTCGCAGTGTGCTACGGGCATGAGACCCAGGGGAAGTCCTGGCAGACCACACTTTTCCCCATAGCCTTCGTTGGTTTTGCTGCTGGGCTTAAGAAAGCATAGAATGGAAATTGGGAGGCCCCGTAAAGACTCATCTGTTAAACCCTCAGAGTTGTGTAGTTTTTCCGTCTGCATCCAGATTCTTGCACTCTGCTCAGCCATGGCAAAGCACTGGGTGGGCTGACAGCCGATTGCACCACTTGCTCACTATGGCTTGACACTTCCTTTTCTGTTCATGTGTTTCTACACGCTGCCTCTCTTCCTCTATTTGAGTGCAAGATTTTTAGGGCAGGGACTGGCTTAGTCTCTCAGGTTTGTGTGCTACGTGGCACAGCAAGACCCTGATGTCACATCTGGGACTATATCTCTTGGTATGGCCCGAACAGCAGCAATGATTTTGTCCCTTGAGTTGCTGAGCTCTTTGGGTGTCACAGGGTTATTGGAGAAGCATCTTTGATTACAGCAAGCTACCAACACCTTGCACAAATGGCCTTAGAGTTGGACTTAAAGAAAAATGAGAAATGAGCCCAAATAAACAACCGTAGCCCTCAAAGCTATAAAATGGAAGGTTTTTGTCTTCCCAAGCCTGAAGTATGTAATGAAGCATGTGTGAGTACCAGGGGTGTAGTTCTGGGAACCCAGAGGAGAGCAGAGGCACTGGAAGATGGTAGTGGAGAGCAGTGGGCAGCCGAGGAGGTCTGTGGGGCTGGGCGAGTGGAGCCACCTGCCTGGTGCGGAGCAGCAGAGGGTGCTTGCAGGCAGGGAGAAAGCTGCTGCTGCCGGCGGCATGCCGGGACATAATGTCTGGTTTTGACAGTTGCTACAATTTGTAACAGGAAACCATTTTAGCAAAGAGGGGTGAAGAAGGAAACAGAAATTTGAGCATGTAGGGAAAGGGCTGCTTGAGATTTTTCTTCTCCAGGCACTAATTTCATGGTGCTTCAGCTGCAGGTATAACCAAGCCTGTTTCTCAGCTGCCTGGCACCTTGGGGAGGCATTTGTGGAGGTGAAATGGGTTTTACCAGGCTCATACATATTCTTGCAGCCCATGCATGCAGGCAGCAATGATGATAAAAGGCACAGCAGCAGACTCATCCTTCTCGTCACCCAACATGAATCCTCCCCAGGGCTGCACGCAGCATACATCCCCCTTGACCGTGGTCCTTGCCAGCTGCATGTGTGTCTATCTATGGACATCCCGAAGCCACTGTCCTTCCATGCTCCCAGTGCTGGAAATGAAAAGCCAACTTATATTCTTGGAAACAGTAACTCAATGAAAAAAAAAGGACCTAAGGGATTTGTAGCAGATAATCGGCTGAATATGAGAGCATATGGAGCTGCTGTTGCGACCAAAAGAACTGGTATGATTGTCCACAAGGAGGGAGCCTACATTGCTGTTGTATCCGGTGCTTGTGCAGACGCTGCTGGAGCCCCAAATCCTGCTACGGTGTCCGCACTTGAGCAAAAATGTTGCAAAATTAATGATTAAAGGATTGGAAAATATGCTCTGTAACAAGGCAGGCAAAGATCTCAGTCCGCTTGCCTGAGCCAAAGCAAAGGCTGCAGGGTGTTTTATTGAAATATATGAGTATCTTGATGGGAACTTTGATAATAGAGAGCTCTACTGTCTTGCAGATTAGAGCGATGAAACTTGATGGCTCACATTTGAAACTAGACAGGCTCTGAGTGGGGAAAAAAGCACTGGGGGAGGCGATTTGCTAATCGAATGACATGTCAATATTTAAAGCGAGTTTTCTCTCTGCAAATCTTTAAATGCAGTGGGGTGTTTTTCTAGGATACACATGCTGTAGGTCAGCCACAGCTATTGCACATGGATTAGGTATTAACTGGGGAAGCCCTGTGGCTGTGATTATACAAGCACTCAGCCTGGGTGACAGCAGCCATCCCTCCATGCTTGTGCTCTTAACAGTAAAGGGGAATGGCCGAGGAGATAAGGGTCGTGGAAGTTTGTCCTGAGGTTCCCAGTAGGTAGCCTGCGTGGGGTGAGTGAGCTTTCAGAAACGTTTCCCTTTGCTTTTTATTTCATGTGCAACTGGCACCGTTGGCAGCTCCGCAGCAGGCTGGGACTGGGCAGGGAACACTGCGTGTGTGGTAAAAACAGGGAATTTTTTTTTTTTTTAACAGCAACTTCTTTTTTCGCTGCTTGCAGTGCCACAGCTTGCCTGTGCAGCACTCGATCCTTTCCGGTTCACCTTTGAGAATGCAATTTGTTGTTTACAGCTTCCACTGCCGTTCATGTGTGTGAGAAGGAGAGCATGTGAGTATCAGCATGGGTCATACTTTTCTAATTGTGCTGCTTCGAAAGATATTTTTGATAGCGCCGCTTTGCATTTCGAAGCACATGTTTTCTCTTGGGGCTGCTAAAGCTGCACTGCAGCACCCAGCTGTGCTCTGTCTTGAGCAGTTTTGCATAGAGTTAAGCAGAGAAGGGCATGGGTGGGTAGTTGTGTTCCTCTTATTCTGCATTCCTACTCTGCTGTTCAGTCACAGAAGGAGAGATGACATAGAGATGTAGGTTAAATACACAAGAAAAGGAAAACGAGATAAACCGGGATCATGACTCCTGCAGTGCCAGCCAGTTGTGCTTCCAGTTTTGTCCTTTGGTGCTTTCCCACTCAGTCTTCTGGCTGCTGTCTGTCTATCACCCTCTCTTTTACTTTGGATTTAGCACGGAAACTGAACATTCAGAACCATGACCACTCACGTCACACTAGAGGATGCCTTGTCCAACGTGGACTTGCTGGAGGAGCTGCCTCTGCCAGACCAGCAGCCATGCATCGAACCGCCTCCGTCCTCCATCATGTACCAGGTACCTTCAGCTCCTGGAGGTGGTGGGGCAGGGAGGGTTGTTCTGGTAGCTCACGCAAGGCGGAGGGGCACATGGTGCTGTGAGAACGAGCTGAAAACATCCTGGGTTCACCATGTTTAAGGAAATGTTCAGAACAGATCTAGCCACAAATCTGGTCCCAAAGGCTTTAAAAGGAAAGTACTAGAGATTGGTGAAAGGGATCTTTAAGGATAAGCAAGACATAGGGAAGTTAAAAATGAAGACCAGAGTGCATGAACGGGTAAGAAGCAGGAGATAAGATTTGTGATAACAGCAGAAAGTTCTCAGAGATGTTTTATTATGCACATATTTCTGTACTTCCTTTTTATTGTAGTGCATGCATCTAAGTAGGTCAAAATCAAAGTTCTGCCTGATTTTGGCTGGCCTGTGCTGCTCGCACAGCTGGAGCTGCTGGTCTGGGGAGCTGATGGCATGCAAGGGAGGGCAGTCGCTACAATTGCTTCTCTGCCTTGAACGACCGCAGATTTAGCTGCAGCTGCACTGACCAAGCAAAGCTTGGCATGAGCCCAGGGCAAGGCTTAGCCTCCTGCTTTTGGATCCGCAGCAGGATGCCTTGGCTGTTTGGCCACCGCACCACACCCTGCCCTATAGCACACACCCAGGGTTAAATATAATATGGGGTTACTTTCTCCATCCTGCCACTCCTGAATTGATGTATAAACACACGCGTACAGTGATTGCTGTGCCATGTACGCAGGGGTCTGAAATTACAGTATCTCTTTCAGCAGGTCAGACTGCGGGCTCGTTCAGTAGCATTAGTATCTCTGTGGGTTATCAGACCCAAAGGCAGTTCTGGACTGTTCAGATTTCAACTCTCTCTGGAAAATTTTCATCTCATGTTTGTTATCTCTTCTTTAAATCAATTTTAGTCTTTGCTGGCTTGTGTCCTGTGAGGGGCTCAGGGTCCAGCCTTATGGTACAGCCTCCTTTCAGGGCCACAAGTGTGTGCACAGCACTGGGCCTAAAAACTCGTCTAAACTGGATCTAGAGATATTGGCCAAGCCTGTTTCCTCATCATACTTGGTTAGTATGTAGCCCTCTCCTCTGCTAGCCAGAAATGCATATGCAGCCTCGGCTTTTCTGGTCACATGCAGTGTCCTGGAGGCACTAAGAAGAGTGGCCCCGTGGCCATGGGTCTGTACTCCTGGCTTTCCTACTCAGGAAGTCAGTTATTGAGGTGAATGCGGTCGCTGCAATGCTAATGTCATTGCAAAGAGCAGCTCTGGGCACCTGGGACTTCTGTACGCTCTGCCCTCCAGCAGATACCATCAGCCAGCCTTTGCAGAGGAAATTACCAGGGTGCAGAGCATGTGAACAGGCACTCAGCGCAGAGAGGCTGAGGAGCTGCTTTTTCATCCCTTGCCCTGCTCGGCACTTTCTTGCTCCCCTGTCCCAACCCAGAGCAGTTGCTCAACTTCCAAAACAACTGTTCATCCCAAAGCATCTGCTTGCAAGGGCAACACTAGCGCTGATAATAGCGTCTGGATGAGTGCTGACTTGCATATTTATGTTTTCCAGACATCTCGTTCTCTGCCCTTTCTGTGTGTTTATTCTTTGCAATTCCTGCTGACAGGATGTGGTCTTCCCCTAGCAGCCAGGGCACAAATAGAAATTAATGAGGCTGCATCTGTCTTTGAGTTACCAAGCTAAAAATCCTTAGAATAATTGCTGTAGGTTTGCTCTCTGGTGTGGCTGCAATTCTCTGTAACTGATCCCCACCTGGTTTGGTTTGGTTTTACAAGGATTTGTCAGTCTTGATTGCCATATTTTCACACATATAATCTGCAGGATTTCCTGTAATGAACACATGTGATTCAGAAGCATCTCAGGCTGCATGTATGAACCTACTTCAGACCTAGAGGTGCAGCACCTCAAATTGTTCATAAGCTGCTCCCACGTCCCAGGAGCCCTACTGATTCTGCTTTTTGCCAACACATCCCATGCTGGACTGGATCAGGTGAGCAAACAACTAGCTGTTTTTTTAATCCCCATCTCTCCATTTCACCCATAGGCTAATTTTGACACAAACTTTGAAGACAGAAATGCCTTTGTGACTGGCATTGCCAGGTACATCGAGCAGGCGACGGTGCACTCCAGCATGGTGAGTCCCCCGGGCGCTGCCCCAGCGATGCTGAGCCTCTGGTGCGTGCCCTGCCCCAGCAGCACCTCTCTGTCTTTCAGAATGAAATGCTGGAAGAAGGCCACGAGTACGCTGTGATGCTTTACACGTGGAGGAGCTGCTCACGAGCCATCCCCCAGGTACTCAAGCCCTTCCTAGACAGGGATGTTCCCAGAGCACCTAGCTGGTTTTGTCTTCAGCGTGGGTTAGTTTGGACTGGAGACAGAAGAACAAAAAAGCAGAGAAGACTGAAGCAGATGGAAGGGTTGAAAAGAGACACCACTGACTCTTCAGATTGTCCTTTCCCCACCAAAGTCTCAACCACTGATCTCAACAGCTGGTAGCCATTTCAGAAGCAGATCTATACTGCTGCCCTGGCAAAGGGCATCTGCACTGCACTCTCATGTATATGAAAGCTCCATCCCTGGCACATCCTAGCAGTGCCTCTCAGCTCAGTCACACTCACCACAAGCCGACTGCCTTATATACATTTCCTGGTTTCAAAAGCCCCTTCCCTGCTCCCCAAAACAGTCACACCACAAGCTATTTCATCCCCGCAGCATCAGCTTGTTTGTCCTACAGCTGCTAACAGGAGTCAGCTGAACGCAGCTCTGGTCCAGCATGGTACTTGGGGTAGTGCTGTGATTTGTCACTTGGGTCTTTTATCCACTTCTCTGTCTGGAGAATGGATAGCTTTTGCTTTAATTAAAGCAGTGTGGTTATTTCCTTCCCAGTGCACTGCTTGAATATTTTTCGCTCTCGTGTTGTGGAGAGATGGAGTTTGTTTCCGGCAAAGGCAGTTAGTTTTTGGAAGTTGAGAGTAAAAATCATCAGATCTGGTTTATATCATGCTTTCCTGATACCATTGTATGTTATCATACCATTACATGGTATCAGGAACTTCAGCTTCAGTTAAAAATTGCCCCAGCTTCGAGTGGAACTCTTGCGTTGTGTGGAGAAGGGAGCCCAAGCATCCTGGGATGAAAACAGCGGGTCCTCTTGAGATGTGGCAGACTCAGGCTCTCCCAGACTTGCACAAAGCAGATTAGACAGCTGGGGCAGATTTCAGCTCCCAAACTGCTGCCCAGACTCTGGGGTGCTCTTTCTGCCCCCACGGGAGCCCCAGAATTGTAGGTGATGTGTGAGTGCATGAAGGAGCACTTTGATATGCCAGAAACATTTCCCCAAATGCCCTTTTTTGCTGCTGATATACCTGAAGGTCCTGATCCACCCCCATGTTTAATCATTCTCCTCCTCTACTGTTAGTTCTGCTTCAACTGTTTTCTAGTCCTTCTCTCTCCAACCTGAGTTTCAGTGGCTTTATCCTGCAAAAACCTACAGACATGAGTAAGGCTGCCCTTGTGGCTCACTGAGCGTGATTCAGACTCCAGCTCAGAGCTTGTCTTCCACAATGTGAATGCGTGCTGGACCACTGCAAAAACGCCAGCTGACAGCGCAGCGGAGTGGGCGCAGTGTATTTCCATTAACCCTACGGATAAAAGGGTTTGCAGTGCTTCCGTGGAGCCAGGAAAAAATATTTACACATGGTTGGCAATGCCCATGTTTGTGATTCCCCAGGAGAGGTCAAACCTCAGTTCCCCTCAGGTTATACTCTGCTGATGGTCTCGTGAGACCCAGCCATGGGGAGATTTCTGCTGCTGATTGGATATTTGCTTATCTCCCGTTTATAGTTGATGCTGTGCTGCTATTGCCTCTCCTGGCTACACTAACAGAAGGCAGGTTGTGGCTGAGCTGATGGCAAGACAGTGCCACAGATCATCTGTTTTGCCATTTTAGTGTCCTCCCATCCCAGTCACCCCCGTGACATTTGTGCCTCTCCAAGCGCAGCTTGTGGGGTCTCTGCTCTCTGCCCTGTCCTCCCCGCAGGGACTGCAGGCAGTGCCATGTGTGATGGAGGAGCAGACAACAGCATGGCAGAGGGTTCATTTACAGATTCACCAGATTTGATCTTGCAATGATCCCTGCACTTTGCCATGGGGCACATGGCTGCGGCTGGGGGGTCCTGTTCTCAGCCCCTCAGCCTGGCTGCTCGGTCATGTGCACCTCCCTGCGTTACATCAGAGACCGTGGTTTTACAGGTGAGGAACAGAGCCTACACCTAAATGTGCACCACTCCTCCCTACCACAAGCTGCATCCTCATGGCCATCAATATTGCCTGACTGCAGTATGAAACACCAGGGCAGGAACATTAGATTCCCCATTACAGGGAGGGCAAAGCTGCTCTTGCATCTCCCCGCATGTGAAGCCAGCTGATTTGTCCCCTCACAACTGTGGATCAGCTGCTGGGCTACTAAATTTGCACCAGAGCTGCCAGTCCCATCTCAGCCTTGTGTCAGCAACAACTGGAAACAAAACCGGAGGAGGACAGCGGGATGCATTGCCTTGGGCAGTTGGGGTTTTCCCTGAAAGTTTGGCAATGACTCCAAGTAACTGTTTGGAAATGAAATGGGTGACAACTGAATAAGTCCTTAAATTTAGCTTCCTGGGATTCCAATGAAGGTGACTCACTTCATTGCTGCTAGCCACATACAAACCCAGTGATTTTTAACGGGTCAGCAACAGAACCAAAATTATCCCAGTGAGGCTATAGCAGAGCCATAGCCTAGTGCCTTGTGTGTCCATGGGACTTTGCAACACAAAGTCTCAGATAACTTTGTGATATAACATTCCTACATTGTGTAGCAAGTCCAGTCTCCATATTGCATGTGTTCTACTCCAGACAAATGCATTAGAAGACTTTTATTTCTCAGAGTCAGGACTGTGACTGTTTAGAATGCATGGAGAGAATTTCACATCTGAGAAATAGCCCCTTCTGCTGTCACCTATTGCCTTGAGAACAAGCTCCCTGTCGGGTCACTCGTTGTCCTCAGATGGGGACAGGATTCACTGTGAAACAAGCAGAAGATGGTGGCCGTTGCAGTCCACAGCTGTGTTAGAAACTCTGATGCTGACAAGTATGATTTGTCTTTGCAACGCAGGTGAAATGTAACGAACAGCCAAACAGAGTGGAGATTTATGAGAAGACGGTGGAAGTCCTGGAGCCAGAAGTCACCAAGCTTATGAAATTCATGTATTTTCAGGTAAGTGGTCAAGGAGAGAGGCAAAAATAATTTATTACTTTGGTATTAGCTTATCCTAAGCCTGCCAGGCCAGCTTGGAGAGCCCCCAAGCCCCCGGTATGTCTCTTCCTTGCAGCCACCAGCAGATACCCGAGACCTGTCTGAAGGAAAATCCGTATGTCCCTTCAGCTCTGAAATCTTGCTTACAAGTTGGGAATGAGCACACCTAAGCCCTTGAAGTTCACAGAGGACCAGAGCCCCTACTATGCGGAGCTTATGGGTGGCACAGGCTCCCATTTTTCAGGGGTGTTGGCTGGTGGATGTGAAGAGCTGTTTCTCTACTGGCACCAGCACAACTCGCTCTTCTGCTCTTTCCTCTGAAGCAAAGCCAGGAAGAGCTGAGGGCTGGTGGTGCAGCTGGCGCCTGGGGTAGGATGGAGCCATGCAGCTGGACACCCTCCTGCTGTGCCAACAGGAACAGTCCCCTAAACTCAGGGGTCAGCTGGCAAAGAGCACCAAAGCTTAAATTTAGCAGTTGCTACACTTGAGGCACATGACAAAATAATATGCTTAGATCTCAACAGAGCAATGACCACGCGGCAAACGCATTGCTGCTGTGGGCTCCAGGGTCCTCTCCCCGTCACAGCCTGCATTTGTAACTGGTTGCAGCTGGGTTTCACCATCATTTTTAGGTTTTATGTCCTATGAGGTCTTTATGCCCCACCTAGAAAACTGATTTTGCAGAACACGCCGCACTCTGGGCAGACACAAATAGAGGGTTTGAGCTCCCCTCCAGCACTGAGGACATTTGACTGCAGCGTTTTGTAACACTGCTTTGTTTCATGGCGACAGTGGAGAAGGAACCTGGAGCCTCGATCCCCAGCAGAAAAATGCTTTTGTTAAAGACAAGAAGAGGTGGTGGGTGGGTGGAGGAGGGTCCCATCGGTTGCGTGGTGACTGCACACAAGCAGCTGCTGAGATGACCCTGTCCCACTGCCTTCCAGCGCAAGGCTATCGAGCGGTTCTGCAGCGAGGTGAAGCGCCTGTGCCATGCTGAGCGGAGGAAGGACTTTGTCTCTGAGGCCTATCTCCTCACACTGGGCAAGTTCATTAACATGTTTGCCGTCCTGGATGAGCTGAAGAACATGAAGTGCAGTGTCAAAAATGACCATTCTGCCTACAAAAGGTGAGAGGGATTGAAGCAGTGGGAGCAGGGACAGGACTGTGCCTGGTCTGCAGGGAGCACCTGGTCTGCCCAGAAGTGAGGTCGGGTGGACATCAGGAGGCTGGAGGCTGGGTTCCTGCGCTGTTGTAGGCTCTCTTTGTGAGTTTAGGCAAATCTCTGAGCCTCACAGTATTTCGGTTCCCCCTTGATAAAATGAGAAAAGAGCAGAGCTGTACTGCAGGGGGACTCTGAGGCTGCTGCATTGCAGCTGCAGGTGAAACAGGGAAGATGGTTGGTGAGAATCTCACGTTGGGTGAGTGATCCTTGGTGATGTTGGATTTCTCCCTTCCAGAGCTGCCCAGTTTCTGCGGAAGATGGCAGACCCCCAGTCCATCCAGGAGTCCCAGAACCTCTCCATGTTCCTGGCAAACCACAACCGCATCACACAGGCAGGTCCCTTTCCTCTGAACCAGTTAACCTCTCTGTGGGTAGAGGCAGGCAATGATCTTGCCAGGACTGAGAGTGCTTCAGACTGGACTGTGGCAATAGCTGCCTTGTTTGTTGGGTCATTGCTGCTGACTGACGATTTTAGGGTCAGGCTGTATAATTCTAGCAATATCTCCTCCTGGGTCATCCTGGGTGGCTTTGAAGGTGTCTTTATGTCAAGACAAGGATGAAGGTCTAAAAGATGGAAGAAGAGCTCTCGAGAGGGGTTTCTGCCAGAAACTCTTCCCCCGTTTTCCCCAGTATATCCATCCAGTCCATCTCTGTGACTGCATGGGGACTGCAGATCAGACCCAGGGCCCTCCACACTCCACAGGCTCTGTAACTTCTGCTTATTTGGTGAAATATTGCATAGAGACAGGAGAGAGTCAGAAAGTCTGCTTCTGAGGCATCTTTCTTTACATCTCACCATCTGACGTTTGGCTGTTGTGATCAGTCTGAAGGGGAGAGCTGTCCTGCAGAGGGAAGGTTGTTCCTTACACATGGTACCATGAGGTCAATCTTCTGCCTGGGACTTAAAAGCACGCAGATGAGGGTTGAAGAAACCTCTTATCATTGTAGTCTTAATTGTTCAAATACATTTCTCCTCTGGTTCCTGCTGTTCCTCTGTCCATGGGGATAATGTGGCCCCTGTCAATGTTTCAGTGTCTGCACCAACAACTAGAGGTTATCCCTGGCTATGAGGAATTGCTGGCTGATATTGTCAACATCTGTGTGGATTACTATGAAAACAAGATGTACCTCACTCCCAGTGAGAAACACATGCTCTTAAAGGTGAGATTTGGCCATGCTTACGGGGCTGGGTACTTGCGTAGCTTCACTTTTGTTTTAGTAAAATGAAATTCCCTTCTGGGGAAATTAATTTTCTTTATTTTTTGCTCCTTTGGGTTTGCATGCATCCCTTCTCTGCAGGGCCAGCATCCTCTGGACACACGGGTGGCTATGAGATGGGAAGGCTCTCAGCATGCAGCATCAAAGCTGCCTTCCTTCCTTTTTCTGTTTCCCTTCTGATCTCTGTTACTTCGTGTTGTCTGCTGCAATACCTCAATCCTCCCATTTTCACCTCTTCTTTGTAGCTGAACGACTGGATGTGGCTGTGGGTTGGAGATGTCCCACCCCAGTGCTCTGAAGTGTCACCTCTGTCAGGCAGTGCCATGAGCTGCCTCTGTTCCTGCTGTAACTTGGACCTTCTCCCATCATTTCTCTCCTGGCCTTTCTGGCCTTCTCCCATATTCCCATATAAAAATCTTCCTCCCTCTCTCCCTTTCCTTTGCTGTTCCCCATATCCATCTCTATCTTTTCCCCCAATCCTTCCCAAGGTTGCCAGCAGCTCTGCCTGCCTGGGACTAAGCATGTGTGTGGTGGTGGACAAGAACACCAGTAGGTGCCCGGCATTCTCCAGAGCTAGAATGGGCTTTTCTGTTGTGTATGGATGTGCGGGATCATGGGCTTGACCTGGGTAACTCTATAGGACATGCCAAAATCACCACCAACTTTGCAACCCTGAATTTTCTGCTTGATGCCCATTCCCAGCAATAATTCCCTGCAGAAGGCAGATCCTTCCACATTTGGTTTCCCAACTCTGTAGAGTGCTCAAGATGAGCATGCCAAAGTGTCTGCTTGTTTTGTGTATTTGTCCTTACTGTACGTCAGTTATTACAGTGATTGCAGTCAATATTACCATAAGAACTTCATTACCATGGTATGAGTCAGCTAAGGTTCTTTGAAGGATAATGTGGGTAGTTTGAATATCTGTAATGATTTGTACTGAATTAAAGGGAAAAAATCAATCCAGGAGAATATTTTAAATGTTTTCAATTCTTCTCTGGGAGTAAATGTTCGCCTTTGGGTGGAGAAGACTTTTGGGTTTTTGTTATTTGAGAGAGAGGAGGAACAAATTATTAGAGTATGCATCATGTGTTTTTGCACATGGACCAATCCATCGTGTGTCCTCTGTCTACAGTGTACATCCTTGCAGATGTGTGCCCATCTTATACAGTCTTTTCATGAGTGTCAGGTGGTACAGGAGCCTGAAATGGTCTTTCCTAATGCTAAGTGGTGGAGAACCATCTTTGACTTGTGCTACTCACTTCATGCTAACAAATCCTAGCCTTTCTGTCTTCTCCAGGTGATGGGATTTGGCCTGTATCTCATGGATGGGAATGTCAGCAACATTTACAAGTTGGACGCCAAGAAGAGAATCAACCTTAGCAAAATAGACAAATTCTTCAAGGTCAGTGACCTGTCTGGGTGAGGCTGGAGTTTACTGCAGACCAATAAATGAGCAACTGTACCATTGCACGTGCTGCCAGCAAAACCCAAACCACAGGAATCATTTACAGGTCCAAAAAACTCAAAAGGTCGAGAAATTATCTAGGCTGAAGGATGAGGAATAGGATTGCTGTGAACGTGCATGGGCACAGATTTGTAGCATGGGTGAGATGAGCGATGCTGGCCCTCGGAGCCAGCAAAGCTGTGGATGTGTGAGTGGTGCCTGGGGCTGGCTCTGCTCCCACAGCACTGGTGCTAGAGCCTGGGGAGCTGGTGGGAGCCAAGGGCCCTGCACGCCCTTGCTGTGCAGCTGGCTGCTGCTGTGGCTCTGCCTGCTTCCTGCCGACGGGTAAAGGACGGGTACAGCACATGGGAGGTCTGTTTTGTGGATAAGGGAGGGCTGTGCCAGACTGACATTGCTTCTATCTCTTTGCACATTTCTGAGGCAGGTTTGCAGTCTCCTGAAGAGCACTGTCATTTCAGGCCACCAGCAAACCTGGCTGGTTTGCTGAGGTCTGGACAGGTGATGGTTGCACTCCCCTTTCCCTCAGCGAGCTGTTGAGCTGAGGGACAGGGGACACAGCTGGCCAGCCAACGTGTGATCTGGCAGTCTTATTTTGTGTATAAACTGTGCTCCCTGTAGGACAGAAAAAGCTTCGTGGGGAGCTTGTGTCGGCTGGAACTTGGAGGTGCTCAGCGAGTTTCTCAAAGGGCTCACCTGGTGGTTTGATGAACCATTTCTGTCTTATCTGAGATCCGGGTTTTAGGGAAAGGCCCATGAGAACTGGATGCTCCCAGTGGCAGGGTGTGAAGCAGCTGTGCAGCCTCCCTGTGCCCATGCACATGTGCAGCTGAGTCCAGCCCTGGGCTCGTCCACAGCTGGAGACCAGGCTGCATTGTCCCCGGGGCCACTCAGCATGGGAAAGGTTTGGGATAACCCTGTTGCTTCCCCTCAAAATCTGGTGTGTGTGCAAGCTGCCAGCCACCAGCAGCAGATGGAGTGGGGGGCTGAGACTCCGCACAGTACTGCCTGTGGCATTCACAGGGGGAAATGACACCTCCTTTCCATTGCTTCTGTGCACAGGCTGGGTCTAGGAGGCATCTCAGATTTGGGGCAGGTCACCTCTAGGTGGCATGGTGGAATCTGGCAAGGGACAAATGTATTGGCAGCAAAGAATTACAGTATAGCAGGAGGACAGCAGAATAACTTCCCAGACGGAGCAAATAGTTTTCTTTTAGACCTACTGAGCTTGAGCAGTCCTCCTAAGTTGGAAAGATTAGGTTTTGTTACTAACATTTGCTCCACATCAGTGAAAATGAAAGGATGATGATTTCTGGGGGGCCACAGAGTGCTTCTTCCCCATCACTCTTTCAGCAGAGTGGCTTCTCCCTGCTGCTTTACCCAGAGAGCTGCTGAGGAGCCTGAAGGACAGCGTCAGTGGTGGTTACAGGGTACAGGATGCCTCCCTGCTTATTGCCCAACTTGATGTGCTGGTTCTGTGCAAGAGGAGGGGGTGGGTGAGCCCAGATAGCTGATTTCATGAAGGTTGATGTACCAGCTGCTGCTTCATTGCCCTGACTGAGTGGGGACCTATTTACCACAATTTGCATCATCTCCTGGAAACAGCTCTGAGAGCAGGGCTCAAACTCTCACATAGGGAACTATGGACAGACACCATAACTTCATGGATGGGGCGATAATGAGGTGGTTGAATACGGTCCTCACTGGGAGGCTGCTGAGGACTGCAGCTCTGCAAAGGTGATTTATCATGCCATCCATCAGCATCTTCCAAGTTTTCCTTGGTTCAGCTATGCTAATTCAACTGAACCTCCGTTTAAATCAAGCCCTCGGTACAATCTGTAAAGTTTGGTCGTCTTGGTGCATTCGAACAGATTTGCTGTTCATTGCAAAGTGCTGTGGGCCATCAGAGAATCAGGTAAAATACCTTCCAGCACGTGGTATAACTTCCCTTCCCAGCTTTTTTTTCCATTTGCACTTCTCCAACATCTGCTGTGGTCTCACTTCATCAGTTAAGTACCAATCCAGACTATCAGATCTCAATAAGAAAAGGCCAACTACTCCTCTTACTGCATCTGCTTATTGCCTTCTGATTAAATTTCTAGTGGATTGACCAGGAATTTGAGTAGTGAAAATGAACTGCCCCTTCATTTAAACCTTTTATGAAAGCACCACTGAGAATCCCTGATGACAGCATTGCACATTCTCCATGCAAGCCAGCCTGAGAAGAGAAGCATGTGGTAACAGGACAGGGAATCTGCCGCAATCTTTCCTGAATTATGGGGCAAGGCTTTTGTAGCTGGGTGAACTTGAAGCTTCATATTTTATTGAAGAGCTGTTGGTAGCTCCTGGTTTAATTTTGTTTGCAGCTGAAAGCTTAGTGAAGCAGGGACCTGTCTGAGCTTGAGGTATGTTCAGTGCGCTTTGAATTTATTTCCCATCCAAATCCTCCTGAGATGTAAAGGGTGAGCAAAGCCACGTTATATTGCAGGCAGACATTGCCTGTGTCTTTCTCTTCGTGGAGAAGTTTCAAGACACATCACTAGCAGCTGCAGGGCCAAAGTACAGTCTGAGTCCCTGGGGAAAGATGCCACATCCCTGACAGTCCAGGAAGCAAAGCAGCCTACAGCTCCCCTCTGAAGGGAGCCGTAGCAACTTGCTGCCAAAATACCAATGTGCTGGCTTTTCATCCCTTTGTTCTCTTGGAGGATTATGGTGGGAGGCAATAAGTCCTGCTCAGGAATATGCTTCTCTCTTTTTGTTGTAAAAACAGACTTTTGTCTGGCCGGTTACAGCACTGAACCATTCTGGCAATAACCAGCTTGGTATCGGCGAGTTCAGGGCTCCAGAGCAATCACAGGGGGTGATTTTTCCTTGCACAAAAAGCCTTGTGATCATTTTTGGTTGCTTCCTAGGTGTGAAATGACCCTGGGTCCAGGTTTGCACCTTGCTTTAAACAACCTGACACTTTCCATAGCTTCAGAGATGCAGGATGCCGTTTCGTAGTCCCTTGTGTTGCGCTGGGGCTACGGGCTCTCTCTCCGCCGTGTTTCAACCATCTTTTGTTTTCTTTTCCAGCAGCTGCAGGTGGTTCCTTTATTCGGCGATATGCAGATAGAACTGGCCAGATACATTAAGACCAGTGCTCACTATGAGGAGAACAAATCCAAGTGAGTGCCTGCCATAATGTCTCTTGGCTTCTGTGTGTGTCCCGAAAGCCATGGGAGCTGCAACTCTCCGGCGTGCGTGAGGTCTGTGCACGGGTACCCGTGTGTGTCCCTGTGAGGTGTGAGTCCCGGTGTGCCAGCTCTATGTGCACATGTGTACCTCCCTGCCCCTGCATGGGAAGATGTCCTCGCCGGCCCCTGAGTGTGTGTGTTTGCAGCCGGCTCTGAACCTACTTGTAACCATACTCCTGTGTACAGGCAGGGGAGTGGGCATGCCTGTGTGTCTGCTCCGCTGGCAAGGGCTGGGAGGGTGCTCAGTGGCCGGCAGCGAGGCAGGAGGAAGGAAAGGCAGCTGGCGTGTGGTTCGGGGCAGCCACTGCGTGCCTGGGAGGTGTGCGTGCCTGGAGGTGTGTGAGTGCGAGCAGCGTGTCCCTGCTCTGGAGAGATTTTAATCCACATTTTTCATCCCAGGGACAAAATCCTCCAGAGCGTGAACACAGCAGTGGATCTCTGTTTGCAGCAGCCGGGGCATCTCCTCTAGTTCCGGCAGGTTTCGTGAAGAAGGGCAGTGGGAATGAGGGTTGAACCGGGGGGTCAGATGCACTGGAAATGAATTAATATTGTAGGAGAAGGACGGAAATGGAGTCTTTACAGCAGTGCTCAGGAGTGTAAAGCACTGCTTCCCAGCCTGGGTTCACAGGCAGTTTGCTGCTCTCATCAGATGAATTTGCAGACATTGTTTCAGATCACATCAGACGTGTGCGAGGCCCCACTTGTCTTTGTAGCTTTTCATCGCGCTCAGTTATTGCTAGAAGAATCGATGTTAGGTTTGGATACCCTCGGAACAGTGTTTGCAACCACACGTAAGCAAAGCCTGTCCGAGCTGTGTCAGGCTGTAATCGCTGATCACAGCCCAGCTTTCACCAGCAAGTGGCTATTCACCCACGGGACCGTGTTGTGTGGAAGTCAGATTTCTCTGGCGTCTGTGAGAAGCAGCCTAGTTGAGCTGTATCTTCAGCAGGACAGGAACTAACTAACCTGCCGTCTCATCTCTCTGCTTCTGTTTGCTTGTCCCTTTCCACCCCGGAGGGTCCAGCTTTTCTGCCCGCCACATGGTTCACCCAGGAACGGCCCTCCCCTACCCTCCCGAAGGCTGGTTGAAAAGTGCCAATTAATTTTTCATGAGAAATTTGAAAACAACATGGCAAAATTTCCCAATTGAAAGGTTTCAATTAAAATTGAAGAATGGAAAAATATTCAAAATCTACAAAATGTAGATTTAAAAAATATTTTCAAAAACTCAATTTAAAAGGGAAAAATGATCTAAAAATTTACACCTTTTTATGCCAAATCATTCAGAAAGCACATTTCAACAAAATGTGTCAGCTGCATTCATTTTCTCATTTCAAAACCAAGGTAGCTCGTGGGCTGTCTACCTGTGCACAATTTTAATGTCTGTCTTGAAATCTGTCTTACCAGGTCTGTGTGCTGTACCTTACTAACCGGTGTTTCTTCCTCACTCACTTGCTTTCCCAGCAAATTGTATGGGACTCCCAACACTAACTCTGCCACGGTGGTTCCATATAATCCTCATTTCTTACTAATATTGTTTTTGTCACTTTCTTTCCCTCCCTGTCTCCATGAAAGTGGAATTAATTGGTGTTTTTTCTGCATGGCGCTTTGTTTCTGTACTGTGGACTAGGTTGTGTGTGGCAGGGAGGGCTGGTGCAGCCCTGGCCATTCCTGCTAACCTGCCGATTGTCTGGTGGGGAGCACAGGACATTGGAACGGGTAAGAGTTGAGCAATGGGACTGTGGGAGGATGGATTTCACAAGGGTTGACATGGCCCAGCACTTCCAGGACCTTTTACCACCACAAATATTGACAGCAAGTGCCTTGCAGTTAACTGTAGGAATGTGTCTTCATGCCTATGTCCATATCAGAGGCCGGTTTCTCACCTTCCTTTTGTATGGCAAATCTAGATTGGAGAAGATGACTATCTATCTTAAGATAGAACAATTATTTGGGGGGGGGGGAAGCAAGATATGAACTTGTACATTGTGATGACAGAGTAGGACATGAAAGCCTGACTGACAAACATTTGCTTGCACAAAGCATTTTGGTGGAGCCGTTCCAGTTCTATATCTGTGGCTAATACAGAATAGGGAAAAAGGAGATATGACTTCATATGACTGTGCCTTTGGAAGGGGAGTATTGCCTTCTTTTAGGGCCCCATTTACACTGTTACACAGTACGTGTGGCTCAATGCAAATGAAAATCTAGTTCATTCAATCATATTCTGCTTGTCATTTATACTCAGGGTTGTTCGCTGAGCTGGTAGTGTGAGCCAGAACCAAAAATAGAGTGGAGGGATATTTCCTTGCTGGTCCCTTGGGTTATCTTTCCTTGCAGGAGAAGGCAGCATGACCCAGCCCTTTCAGACCTGGAGGGATGGCCTCTAAGGGGATGATTGTCCTTAGGTTTAGCAGAAAGGATGCAAAGGATGGTGGGGCTCTGCAGTTCATCCTTCCCTGAAAACTTGTCCAACGGTGGCCTGGGAAACAGCCACCTCTGCCCATGGGGGTAGGTGAGCCCAACATGGAGAGCAGCCTTCAGGGTGGATGGAACAGAGATGTTCAGGCTGAAAGGTGAGGCAAGCAACCCTGTCCTGTTTTGTGAGATCACCTCTGGAAGACCTCACACACTCAGGGGACATGAGAGAGAAGACACGATCTGACATTTGCCCTGAAGGTGGCATGTCTTGAGCATGTTGAAGTGAAGAAAGCAGCTGAGCGCAAGGCTTTGTCCCTGGGGGTGTTTGAGTGGAGCCCCGTATCCTGTCCTTGAAACCGTTGCTTTTTTGCCCAGGTGGACGTGCACTCAGAGCAGCATAAGTCCCCAGTACAACATCTGTGAGCAGATGGTCCAGATCCGAGACGATCACATCCGCTTCATCTCAGAGCTCGCTCGCTACAGCAACAGTGAGGTAAGCCCAGCAGATAGTTGCCGTAATCAGGCTCATTAGACAGACAAGGCTGGGGGAGGACAAGTGTGGCAGGAGTATGGTCTGCCAAGGACGTACAGTGAGGAGGAAAGAAGGTCTCAAGTGGAACAAACCAGTTCTTGATCCAGCAGTTGGAAAGCAAGTTATGAAAGGCCCCTGCAGGTGCAAAATCATGTGCACTGGAATATCTACTGCAACAGCTTCTGCTCTTTGGCCACAGCTCGGTTAAAATAAGAAGTAGAAAAATTTTTGCAACTAAATGTTTATTGTCAGCCAGGTGGCAGAACACCCCTGTCTTGCAAATGGGTCTTTTCTATTACACAGAACTATTGGTCAGGGCTTGAAGAAGGTTCACGAGGGCATTGCTGTTCTTTTCATTACTGAATGTCAGAGCCCTTTCTGATGTGATTGTGACTGTTTTTTGCAAATGTCTGATCCTCATTCATCACTATTAGTTTAATGAATTGTTAGCATTTTCAGCCCTTTTCTTTCTGGCATTTATAAGTGCTTATTTGAACTTTAAATCAGTAAAGGACTCTCAAGGATTTCTGTAGTATTAGACCATCACAAAGGAATGGGAAGGTGGAATGACAACAGTCAGTTATTTGCTCTGAGGTGACAGGTCAGACTCATTTTTCTGTAGGAAATAAATTGACTGCCTGGGTAAAAAGAGTCTTGCCAAGTTATACCCCTTTTCCTGAGGGACAGTATATGCACTGCGCAGTTTTAGATTGATCATAAGGTCACGGGGAATTCATTTCAGCTGGGATTTGAGAGAGAGATCTGTGGCTGCTCTTTGGCTCAGCAAAGCCTCTGCAGCAAGTTGCTGAGTCTAGCCTTGATGTGATGTGATGTTCTCCAGGTGGTCACTGGCTCAGGACTGGACAGCCAGAAATCAGATGAAGAGTACAGGGAGCTCTTTGATCTCGCTTTACGGGGACTGCAGCTGCTGTCCAAGTGGAGTGCCCATGTCATGGAAGTGGTGAGTGCATCCATGGAAGCAGTCAGTGTGTAACATCCTCCTCTTCCCAGGTGAGCGTGAATGTTTTAAAAGAGCATGTAACAAAGGCTGTGGAAGGTGAGCTTGTTTTCATGCCACCTAACTTTAAGCCATTAACAAACATGCTAAGATCATGCAGCTAATGACCCTGAAGACCCTTTGTACCAAATGGAGAAAGAGAGGTTGATCATCTCACCCTGGACCTGAACTGCCCTTTGCAGGTGCTGAGGTGTCCCCACTGATGTTAGAGGGGGACTGGATGACTGTTCTCCTAACCCGAACACCTCAGTTAAGTACAGAAAGCTGGTTGGGATGTCTGGGTCTTGAGCAACTAAAACTGTAACTTAAATGATGATGGAAATTCTTAATTTGGAAAATTTCGACCATATCTCAACACAAGTCCATGCATGTCAAAAGCCCTATATGACTGGCAACCTTCCAAATAAACAAAAGCAATATTCAGTACAGTGATAATAAAGCCACGAAAAAGCACAAATTCTGCTCCCCAAGGAATGACAAACAGCTGTAGTAATGTCTAGGGAGTGTTTTCCTGGCATAGGGCCCTCTTCAGTCTTTCCAGCCTGGCTTCTTACTCTTTCCAATGTTGACAGTGTCCCCTTCCATCTTGCAGTACTCGTGGAAGCTGGTTCATCCCACAGATAAGTTCTGTAACAAGGATTGCCCAGGAACAGCAGAAGAGTATGAGAGAGCCACCCGGTACAACTACACCAGCGAAGAGAAGTTTGCCTTTGTGGAGGTAGGTGCCAACTGCACAAGAGTAAGAATCAGCCAGGGCTGGTTTCCTGTCCATGTTCCTCAGGCCAGGGGAAGAGGAGGGAAGGGCATCTCACCTTGCTTAGGTTCCTCAGCAGGTTCCTCAACCCTGTGGCCCACAGGTGACCAGAATTAAGGGGCAATTTACATTCTTAGGAGCTCCTACTGGGGTAGAAACACTGCACCAGTGCATGACTAGAGCAATCCTCCTCCTCTTTTGCTGATCTTGCTCTTCTTATGCTGTGTTTGTGCACTGGAAAAAGATAGAGGTGAATCCCTATGCTTTATTAATATTGGTGTATTAAGCCCTTCCTGACCTGACAAGGGGATTCAGGACTCCTGAAAAAAAAAAAGTGTGTGGGCTTGCAGAGCAGTGTGATCTGGAGCAAGATCAGGAGCTACGTTCAGGCACTGTGCAAACGCAAGGTCCTCAGCCAGTCCCCAGGACCCATCAACTCTCAGTCCGGCTGTCCATGGACAGCAGGAATAGTCCTCCAAGCCTGGCTGTGGGAGGCCCTCTCACTTTCATCTTGCCTTACACAGTCCAAGGTGATTTGAATATTGCCTTAATTTTTGTGGCTCACTCCCTCCTGGGAATTGTCACTGTACTCTTGTACAAGAAAGATTGTGCCCTGGTGCAGATGCAGGTGTGTGCAAGCCATGCAGCTGCACCCACGTGTGGAACATGTGCAGTTTCCTGGGATTGTGTGTTACTAAAGATATCAAGAGATCAGGAGTGGAAACAGAGCCTGCCAAGGGACAGGGGCCATGTGCAAGAAACTGGTAGTGTAAATGCTCTCCTCAGCTTGCTGTGATCTGTAAAGCAGCTAACATCAAAAAAATTAGCCACCAAATTACTGGACCTAAAATACTTGAATACAATTAATATAGTCCCAAATTCTCTTAATGTTGGATTTATGGACCTCTCCATAAACAGGAAAAATAGCAAATACGTCTGGTTTCAATTTTTGCTTCAGGTAATTGCCATGATCAAAGGTCTGCAAGTGCTGATGGGCCGGATGGAGAGTGTCTTTAACCAAGCCATCCGCAACACTATCTATGCAGCCCTGCAGGACTTTGCACAGGTGACCCTGCGAGAGCCGCTCAGGCAGGCAGTCAGGAAGAAGAAGAATGTCCTGATCAGGTCGGTCTGTCCTTCTTGAATGCAATGCAAAGTCCATGTATTTCTTTGTGTAACACATTTGTACTGTATAAGCACGTGGCCCTGCATACACCTCTTGGTATAAAACCAGCCAACATACCTTGGCCAGCAACTCTTTCCAAGGTAACTTTTGGGCATGACTCCCCCAATAATGACAGTGTATGTCCCCACCTCAGATACTTTTCCTCCTATATGTGCACAGCAGTGAATATTTTCATCTTGAAGCAGAATCAAGCTTAAGCACTACTTTCCCTCTCCCACCCACTCCAGTGTCCTTCAGGCAATTCGGAAGACAATCTGTGACTGGGAGGGAGGTCGAGAGCCTCCCAATGATCCTTGCCTGAGAGGTGAGAAGGATCCTAAAGGTGGATTTGATATTAAAGTCCCACGACGAGCAGTAGGACCATCAAGTACACAGGTATGTAAATGTCCATCTCCTGTGTAGGGAATTAATGGTCTTACAGCCATGTAGGAGTCTCCGATCCAGTGCATTAGCAGCTGTTTCCATGGTCTCTTCCACAAAGTCTTCACACTGTTGTGTGTTAAATGTTGCTTTGGTGCCTACTTTGTTGTATAGTTTCCAAAGCTTCTTTTTTTAGGGGTGTAGGGCTTATGGGTGCAGAGAGTAGTAGCCACCTGGGATAAGTGTTATTTTTTGTTGCAGAGCACCATGGCTGTGTGTGGTGGTGTCTCAGTGGAGAGTTATAACTCCATGTCAACTTTCTTCCAAAGCTTTACATGGTGCGGACCATGCTGGAGTCCCTCATAGCAGACAAGAGTGGCTCAAAGAAGACTTTGAGGAGCAGCTTGGATGGGCCGATAGTCTTGGCCATTGAGGAGTTCCACAAGCAGTCCTTCTTCTTCACCCACCTTCTCAACATCAGTGGTGAGGTTATGGCAGGGGAAGTCTTGAATCCAACTTTTGCCTGCTCAGAAAGGCAAAAGTAGATCAGCTTTGCTACTCACTGACCTGTGCAGAAGATTTTCCTTGATTTTTCCTAAATGTCCTACTTCTGCCTGATTCAGGCCTCTTTCTAGGTACTAATCATTATGTGAACAGGAATGAGTCAGCAATAGCAAATAGCCACAAGTGGTGTTTTAGTTTCTAGGACTAGAGTTTTCTTTCTGTCCCAGACAAACTTATGAGCCACTGGGCAGAGAAGAAATCTTCCAGAGTAAATCTGAGCCATTGAAATGTTCTCCCTGGAGCCTAGAGCAAAATGAATGATCCCTTCTTTCTTCTTCCATTACAAAGTGCTCAGACAACATGTGCATGGTCTGGGTTTAAAAAAAAAAAAAAAAAAAAAGACATCCCAGAAAAGTGTACCACGCCCAAAACCAGTCCAGTATGAGGCTGCAGCAGCTGCCCCTCGCTGCCATCCCCATGGGGGTAACATGGGTGCCCTCCTGCCGGGGGGTTCTTCTCTGTGTTTCAGAAGCGCTGCAGCAGTGCTGCGACCTGTCCCAGCTCTGGTTTCGGGAGTTCTTCCTGGAGCTCACCATGGGCCGCCGCATCCAGTTCCCCATCGAAATGTCCATGCCCTGGATCCTCACAGACCATATTCTGGAAACCAAAGAACCCTCCATGATGGAGTAAGAGCCAATGGGCTGTGGCGGGACCGCACATGCACTGGGGCTTGGGATTTTCTTGTGTGGTGATGAACAGTCTTTTTGACATGGGAGGGAAAATAGATGTTTCTTGACTTGCTGTCACATGAATGTGTATTGTATGAATACCTCTCTAGCAGATGCACATGGGCAGCTTCCTGGCCCTGGCACGCACTTACACGACATAAACCAGCAGTTGGCAACTGCTCTATTCAGATGTGGGCACAACTTGGTGGTACCATCATCTGCATGCAGCAGTCAAACAGCATATGTAACCAAAGGGATGTGGGCCCTGGCTAAGGCACATAAACACTTTTTCTTTTATATACGTGGTAAATGATGAGAGGAATTGCTGTTATGCAAGTGTAATTATGTTTATAATATCTTCCTCATTACGAAAACTTTGTTTTCCATTTTATGGCCATTGTCAGGGCACTCTGTGGAGTGAGGACAGCATGAAAGGTTTTTTAAGGGCAGAGAAGGAGCAAGTGTTGATTGAACAAGTCACAGTTAGGTCAAATCCAGATGTGTTCTAGCTGCTTCCAGCAACTGACATAGGGAGCAAGAGGGAGGATTTGAGAGGCTGGAGTGAGTGGAGATGATAGGAGTGAAGACAGAGAAAAGCCATTTTTTGCACCAAACCAGGCACATACACTGGCTGCCATTTTTGCTGCTCCAAGGTTAATTTAAGACACGATCTGTCTTCTTGCCCTCAGGTATGTACTGTACCCCTTGGACCTCTATAATGACAGCGCATACTATGCCTTGACCAAGTTCAAAAAGCAGTTCCTATATGATGAAATTGAAGCTGAAGTAAGTTCTCTTCATCTTTATTCTATGGAAAGACTTCAGTGGGGTCACATTGCCCTGTTTGACAGTCCTGCCAAGCAGTTCAGTGAATTCCTTACAGGAATCTCCTGAAAAAAATACCCCATCAGACTGAGAAGTTTTCAAAAGATCAGAATTTCCAAAGAGTTTACAGACTCTGCTGATTAAGGGCTTCAGCTCAGCTGTACCCATGGGGAACAGTCAAAGCCAAAGGCTGTCAAACACTGGGGGCATGGAGGAGGCAGAGGGTTATGAGACATAAGAGGAAAATGAGAAACTGGAGATCCCTGAGGCAAAAGGATGATTGGGAATGGGGGACCAGGACCTGTAAGAACCTGCAGAAACTATAAGAGAGAAATGTTTCTGCAATTTTCTGCTTACCTTTAGCATGTGAGAACTGCAGTGTGGTTTTTTGATAGTGTGACATACATGTATGTATTAAATTAGAGCTCTGTATTGAGTTGTATTGATCTTGCATGTGTAGGAAGGAGCTGTCCTATGTTGGTGACACCCTCACGATGCCTTGTTTTTTTTTCTCCCCCAGGTGAATTTGTGCTTTGATCAATTTGTGTACAAGCTGGCAGATCAGATCTTTGCTTATTATAAAGCAATGGCTGGCAGGTAGGAGAACCTGACTGCTGCTGATGAGTGATGATATTGCTGCATCCAAATTGCTGTTAACCAAAAGGTTTCCCTCAGGGTGTAGCCACTGTGGGTAGACATAACAAAATAGATCATCCCTGTCCCCCAGAGCTGGCTGTCCATGTCAGACCAGTGTAGATGGGGAAAATAAATTAATGGTGGCAAGAAGACATGGTTAAAAGTGAAGAAATAATAATTGGCATCCTAAGTAGCTGTCTGAGTACAATTTGTGAGAGCAGCAGAAAAGCAACCCAAGCCTACTGAAGGCATGTCCTTGCCTGACTTCTGTTTGTGTACCAAGCAGATGAGGAGTGGAAGCTTCCCATCTCTAAGAAACAGGAACATGCACTTGTCCTCGCCCTAGTAAAGTAGCAGGACTTGTAAAGCCCAGAAGGGTACTCAGTATCTTAGGCCACACATTAGGCCAGCTCTATATGACTTCTGCAGAGTCGTTTGCCCTTGTGGGGAGATAGGCCGTTTGTGACATTTCCTTCTAATTTAAAGAACATGGATGATCTCTTCTAAGAGTCCTCCTCTCATGTCCCCAAAGGTGAACTAAGTCTTCAGTGTAACTCTGCAAGGAGTTTTGTCTCTAGATCGCATTTGGCCTTAGAGGAGAGCAATCACCATCACCAACCAAATGTTCCCACAGCAGATTTTCAAGTGGGGAGCACACCAGTACCTGGCACTAGTAATATGTTTCAGTACGATCTTTTATCTTTTTGAATGATTTAGCCATAAAAGCCAAGAATGATAGACAACAGCATGGCAGTCCCCAGATAACAACCACTGCTCTGTGATTTAGTGGTGTAAGCAGAGTTATTAGTGTATGGCAATTTCTTGGCATTCAGAGCAAGATGAAAAGAAGGATGAAAACAACTCTGGAAAAGATCCAGACAGAAGCTAATAATGTATGTTTCTTTATTCCTGACACTGCTTCTTTTTTTTCAGTGTTTTATTGGACAAACGTTTCCGGGCTGAATGTAAGAATTACGGGGTGATTATTCCATACCCACCATCCAACCGCTACGAAACGCTGCTCAAGCAGAGGCATGTCCAGGTACAGTGCAAGCAGTAGACGCCAGTACTCATAGCTCTTGGTCTGTTATCCTTTTGTTCATGGGTGGCATCCTAGCGCTGGGCTCATCTGAGGTCAGTGCCAGAATGAGAAGGTGTGAACCTGTTTCTCACACACCACACTCATGCATGGGGCCCAAGGGGCAAGTGGGTTACACCCACATTTCCCTCCTTCCCTCTTAAGTAATGGTAAACTCAGCTGAGGTGTTTGCGTCACCACTCTCACATTTAAGCAGATTTGGATGTTTGGTTTTAATTTGTGTCTGTTAAAAAAAAAATAAAGTACCTTTTCCCCATCTGTATGTAACACACAAATATCTCCTCTTCTTTTCTCAGTTGCTGGGTAGATCAATTGACCTGAACAGGCTCATTACCCAGCGTATTTCAGCCGCGATGTACAAATCATTAGACCAGGCCATTAGCCGCTTTGAGAGTGAGGACCTGACATCCATAGTGGTAAGAACTGCTATTGACTGAGAGTATGAATAGAGAGAGTAATACACTGCTATGGATACACAGTCAACTGTCTTCTGCTTGAAGTCCCACCCACAGTAGGTTTCAGCTAGCCATGTATCCTCCTTTATGCTGCTGAGTCTCTACTATTTCTATTTATGCAGCTCTAATTACATTATTATTGGACCATTAAGTATCTGTGTAAATCATAATGTGACAGTCAGCAGTTAGTTTTTGCAGAGCTCATGTAAGAGAGTTCTGTGATCTGGGAGAAGGAAATCTTGACTTTAATTCCCCCTGTCGGATGAAGGTGGCTGAGACATTGTTTGTGTGTGTATAGGATTTGCTGCCTTTGATACATTACAGGGGCATCAGAGTCAAGTAGTGCAAAACGACCAGTTTCCACCTTTGAAGGATTCTGATGTGAAAGCCAGCCAGTGCTCAGTGGGGAACAAATTAGTTTTGCTTCCTGCAGGTTTAGGAGGTACTGGACCAGGACCCCTTGAGTACCAGTGCAGTTGGCCTCAGCCGCTGAATTAAATTGATGTCTTTAGCATTTGCGACATCCTCACCTGAAAAGTTCTGTGTGGGTGTGAATATAAAATCATTCCCCTGGCAATGGAATCAGCTGTTTCTCTTGTCATCTTGGTAATATGTTGCATTTGCTGCTGCATTATGTGCTGCAGGAGCTGGAGTGGCTCTTGGAAATAAATCGCCTGACTCACAGGTTGCTGTGCAAGCACATGACTTTGGACAGCTTTGATGCCATGTTCCGGGAGGCCAACCACAACGTCTCCGCACCCTATGGGCGCATCACCCTCCACGTCTTCTGGGAGCTTAACTTTGACTTTCTACCCAACTACTGCTACAATGGATCCACCAACAGGTGAGGAGAAAAAGCAAAGCAGGGGGCACCTGGAGACCCTGCTTTTCTTTCCAAAATGTCAAACCTGCTACATAAAAATCACACGCATTGCGGGGAGGTTTGCATTCCCTATGGGATGCAACAGTTACAGTTAAAATGAAGTTAGAGCCCACCAGCTCCCCCTGGCCTTGAAAATGTTAGTAACAAATACAAGCAACAAAGTTGGACGGTGATTGCAAGCAACTGAGCTAGTTTGGTTTAGAGGGTTGGTTTACTGGGTGGCAGAGCTGTGGTAGCGGCTCATATATGGGTTTCTTGCCTGCCCCAAATGAAAGGAAACCCCATCTTTGGTAGGTTAAACTGACAGGGTTTGCACCACCAATGGATTGGGGCAGCAGTTTGCATTCCAGTTCATGTAGCTCAGGAGATGAATTGCTAATTAGTCTGCAACTGCAGTTCATCCCAGATCGTGCCATACCCGCACTTGGCACAACTAGCTGGGCTCTGACCGCTTTCCTCCCCGTCTCCGGTACCTGCCACAGGTTTGTGAGGACAGCAATCCCGTTCACGCAGGAGCCCCAGCGGGACAAGCCAGCCAATGTTCAGCCGTATTACCTCTATGGATCCAAGGTCAGTAAATGAGCCACAACAGCCAGAAGGGGTGGATGTTGGAAGTATTTATTGAGGAAGAAAGAAATGCAAGAACTAGTTCATCAACAGAATGGCAGGTGCAAATGTGCAGGGTCACGTTGCTGTGTGAAACCAAAAAGCCATGCAAGAAGCAGATTCGATGTGCTTTTGCTATTGCTTTCCCATATTCTTCTCCATAACATGCATATGTTAGGGGATGCTGAGACTGCTCAGTGCTTGGTGGTAGCACTGAGACCAAGTCACATCCATCTAAATGCACAGAGAGGAGAGCAAGTTGGAGCTCCAAGGCAGTGCTCCTCCTCAGGAAAGGTACCACTTCAGGAATCCTTGAAGTTTGAAATAGGAATTACTAAAATACTTGTGAGTGCAAATATAGACTACTTAATACTGACAAAAGCTCTTTTGTCAGGCTGTGATGACTGTTTATACAGGCGTTATGAGGGCTTGGGGTGTGATGCTAGTGGAGGATCACTCAAGTGTGAAACTACTTGAGTGGAGTTTATTTCTTGTACACATTGATTGATGACTCTGAAGGGAACCTACAGCACTGATGCAGATTAGCTCATGACACTACAGTCAGCCGAGCCTGGCCGTTCCCAGAGAGCTGACTTGGTTTCTTTTTAGAAAACCCTCAGCAAATGACAATATTTTTGTCACTTGACAAAAATCTTTCTACTTGCAACCGATGTCCCTGCCTCATGTTCTACCCTGGGACAAACAGCCCCCGTGGACACACAGACAGTCCTGTTGGCAAGAGCTGGGAAAGAGCAGCACAAACCAAACCTCTAAGCAGGGTCTTCCTTTTGCTTTCTTTTTTGCTCTCATTGAAGACCATGCTGTGGCAAGATGGCCCTTTTATCATCGCTGTTTTTATAGGAAAAAAAGAAGTGGGGGGGGCTGTACGGACTCTCCCTTATGAAACTGGAGCTCCTCATTAGCACAGTGGTCATGGGGACTTCCAGAAGCTCCTCTCTCAGTCCATCGTTCAGTGGACCCTCCGGCGAGCTGCTGTCTTCGCCCACTTCTTCCGGGCTGGCGTCAGGATGCTTCAGCCTCGCAGCCTGGTGGCACCGTGCAGACCAGAACTGCAGGCAGCCATAGGCCAGGAGAGCAATGAAGCAGAGGAGCAGCAGGCTGCTTACCATCCACATGGAGGTAGTAGATTCGTGCTTAGAGCTGCCAAAAACCAGAGGGGTTTTGTCCAGAGTGTGGAATGTGGTGCAGTGATTGCTGGAGGGGTAAGAGTTCTTGCACGTGATGCAGAGGACATAGATGGTGGATGGCGTGAGTCGGTGGAGAATGAGGGAGCTGAGGGGGTGAGGAACTTGCTCCTCACGGTGGAAGTTTTGGCGTAAATAGCCGGCGAAGACGCTGTTCCAGTTGGGGCGGTACATGACATGGTAGTAGTTCTCTGGACAGGGGTTGTTCATGGCCCAGGAGATGGTGGCACTGGTGTAAGTGATGTTGTGCACTTCGATGTTCATCGTGCCCCTGTAACCAGATGCAGGGAGAGGTTGAGTTTACCAATTCGTGTACAGGCTCAAAGGCCACGGACATCAGTGAAGTCTTCCCACCAGCTTTACTGGACTCAGGACTATGCCTGGCTAGCTTAGATTAGGTGCTAGGTCTTAGATGGCTAAAACTACAGAAGATGAATCCTGCTGGTGCCCAGACTACTGTATCACCCTGCTTCATGACCAAAAACACCAACTGAGATACAGGGTGCACTTTATGCTCTGGTTAGATTTTCAAAAAATCTCTTCTTTTTGACTGGTTGTCTATATAGGAAGCTTTTTTAGCTTTTTTGTTTCCCATGGAAGAGAAAGGATACTGCAAGTGTGATTAACATAAACTGATCATTAAGCTAGCTGCAGCTTGCCTTGCAGAGCTTCCAATAGATATTGTGATTTTACACAGCTTTTTAAGTGGTATTTAAACGCTATTTAAAAAGCTGTATAATGATTAATTTATTGTTTTAAGCTGTTGATGCATTTTCTGTACCTAACTTGTTGCTTAATAGAGTATAAACTCTTTCTGTTCCTACAGCATCTCACACTGTAATATCAGGATCTTAAATGTGAAATCTGAAGGCTGGTGAAATGTAAAATCAATGCCTTTAAGGAAGTACAAATATACGAATAATAAGTACAAAGCTCACCCCGAGAAAAAAGACACTGACCTCTAACAAACTACTGTTTAACAACAGCCACAAATCACTTCAGTACATCACTCCTTTAGATGCCCAGAGTGCTCTCTGAGCCTCATTGCAGGGTTATCTCTCCCAACCGTCTGAGTGCTCTGAGCAGGAGCTGCATGCAATATACCTGGTTTCTTTTTTTCTTTCTTCCTCCATCTTTTAATTTAACTAACTTTCCTTTAATTCACTCAGGCAGCAGCTCATCTTAATGACTGTTTTAACCATTCTTACACAAAGAGCAGAACAGCACACGCACCCATTGCTGAGCCCTCCCGGAGCCACGGGCAGTTGCTTACCTCCCCGGGCAGGTCCGCGGCAGCCCGTCGGTGCTGGTGAGCTGCGTGGCCACGGGCGGGCAGTGCCTTCCCCTCTTCCCACCGCTCGCTTCCCTCCTGCCTCTGCTAAATCCCTTCCCTGCACGCTGCCTTGTATTATACCCATCTGGGGCTCCGTCATCTCTCACCATAGCAACCAATAGGAAAGGATGGGCAGGCATCTTCAAGTGATTTGGGAATGTTATCCCTAAAAGCTTTTGCCTGGGAGAAGTGTGTGTCTCTGAGGCAGAAAAAACAAGCCAGGTAGTTTTGTTTGCTGGCTTGTTTGGGTTGGTTGGCGTTTTCTTTGTTTCCCCTGTCCACAGTGCCCCAGCAAGGCCATCACTGCACCCCAGCAGGGTCTGGGGCTAGAGACACATTGGCACGTGGTATGAAATCCAGGATCCTGGCCTGCGGTACACGTGGATAGCTTAATACTCCGGGGCTTTGTCATTAATTCTGTGATTTCTTGCACATTTAAACTACTGATTTAAGCCAAAGCCAGTGAGAGTAGATTTTCCCCCCTGATGCTGCAGCAATGTCAATTAGCTTTTTAATATTTTCTAAGCTGTGTGGTGGGAGTAGGAACTGGGTTTTCAAAGACCTTGACCTCCTGCTGAGCTCCTGTGGGATTAAGACAGGCTATTCTTTGAATGCGTTTGCCTTATAGACGCCTCAGGGATGTCCCCTGTCAGTCTGCCAAGGGGCAGGAGGGAGAGGCAAAGCCAGTGCCAGCAGTGTTCGGGGGAGCAGCCCAAGTCTGTGGCCAGGAGGGGACAGACGTGGCACTGGGGACAGACGTGGCACTGGGCCTGGTAAGGAGAGGCTCTGAACAAGTGGCTCACTACTCTCTTAAACCAAAATGTGTTTGAGAGAGGAATTTTCCCAGAAGAAATGTTGGTTCTGGGTCTGGAGTCACTCATACCATGTTGTTCCTGGAAAGGTGCTTGCAATGTTTTGAACATCTTCTAAATATCAACAGTGATGAGATGATGCAAACTGCATCAGGAGGGGCTGTTACAAACCTGGGGAGTATGTATGTGTTGTGGTTTAACCTGGCAGGCAGCTAAACACCCCACAGCCATTCACTCACTCCATCCCTGCAGTGGGATGGGGGAGAGATTTGGGGGGAAAAAAAAAATTCATGGGTTGAGATAAAGACAGTTTAATAGGACAGAAAAGGAAGGGACAATAATAATAATAATAATAATAATAATAATAATAATAATAATAAAAGAATACACAAAGTAAGTGATGTACAATGCAGTTGCTCACCACCTGCCAACTGATGCCCAGCCAGTTCCCGAGCCACGGTCACTGCCCCCCAGCCAAATCCCCCCAGTTTATATACTGAGCATGACGTTATATGGTATGGAATATCCCTTTGGCCAGTTGGGGTCAGCTGTCCTGGCTGTGTCCCCTCCCAGTTTCTCCCTGGCAGGACATGGAAGCTGCAAAGTCCTTGACTAGTGTAAGCACTACTTAGCAACAACTAAAACAATCAGGGTGCTATCAACATTATTCTCATACTAAATCCAAAACACAGCACTGTAACAGCTACTAGGAAGAAAATTAACTCTATCCCAGCTGAAACCAGGACAGTGTGACCCTTGCTTTTGATTTACATTTTGCAGTCCTTGATGTTTTAGTTTTGTCTTCCAAGATCTGTATTCCCTTCTGTCTTTGTGAGTGAGCTGCGGCTGCCAGTGAGCTGAAAACTGGGAGCAGAGATGAAAATAATTATGAGTAGGGATGGAAATGAAAGTGCTCCCAGGTGGCTTCCTGCCGCATGGCTCAGTCCTGCTTACAAGAGCAGGAGAATAGAGAGCTCTTAGCTGGTCCCATGCTGTGAGTAAAGTACATCCTTGCCTACAGGGAGAGAGCTGAGGATACAAATCCGTGCTTCAGAAAGGTGCATTACATGAGGTGGTAACATTTTCATGAGAGAACTGCTTTCTTACGGTGTTTGGTTTGTTGAGTTTATCAGTGTTCACAGTTGCTTTGAAATTAAATTTCAGTTGTTCACGAATAAGATGTGTTAGCAGGAAGAGAGGAAAATGAGGAAAATGGGAATAGCTGGATTAGGCCAGCAAAGGGTCCTGCTGACCTTTCTCCATGCAGTGATCAATCCCACTAGCTCAAAGGAAACTGTAACAAAGCTTGCAGTGATGTTGGTATTACCTGCTCCAAAAATCAAGCTTGCACCAGTTTATGCTGGTGATGAGCTTGAAATTCTCATTGCCCAGGATGAGAAGATGCCAAAAACATACCAGTGCCAGGACTGCTCCAGCACTGGTGTTGCCCATATCTGCAGGTGGACCCGGCTGTGGCCCTGCCTGGGACCCCTCGCTCCTCACCATAGGATGCAAACCATGGGCACGCTCTAGTGGCCAGCAGAAACTGAGCCATTTTCTGCCATTCAGCCACTTATAAAATGCAGCAGGTTGCCAAGCCTTCTACAAAGAAGCTGCAAAATTACCAGCAACGCACTACTTACTGCTCATTAACCACTTCTTAGCTCTGTAAATGCTTTAGATTGGGCTTCATTTATGTATTTTCATGAGTGCTTCTGATTTTTTTGGCATGGCTGGACCCAGGGTCATGCCAGGCTTGCTGGAAATCCCTGGTTCCCTCCACTAGTTGAATTTGCCCCCTCCTTTTTTAATGAGCGTGCAGGCAGATGTAACCTGAAGGACAGTGCCTGCTGCTGGCGCTTGCAAAAATAGTTATGGTATGCAAATAGGATGGAGCCGCTCTATTTTCCACTGCCGTGTCAGTAGCAGCACAAAGGCATTAAGGAGGTGTGGTTGCTGCAGGTGGTGTTGGCAGTGGAGGCTGCTGATCCCCCTCCAACGGACCGCATGGCTGTGCTACCTGGCCTGCCACGGCCATCGGCTTGTTGTAAATAATAGCAGTGTATATAGTCACTGAAAATCAGTAGTCAGTATAGTGAGGCAATATGCTGAGACACAGAATATATACTGACACAGCCTCTATAAACAGAATATACACAGACATAGTCTCAATACAGCATATAAACATTCCTGCTGCATTGTGCATGACCTGTCCATCCCAGCTAGGGAATATGGGGGTTTTTTTGCATGAAATTCTTAGCAACTGGTTGACAACAGCTGAATATGGTAAAAGCTTTAGCGGGAGAGTGAAGGTTGCTTGTGGCAGGGGAAGGAACCAGGCCATATTCAGGCTGTTTAACTTAGAGACCTTCCTCTGATCTTCAAGAGACCCTTCTCTGACAATTCTGGTCCGAATTGTTTTCCACTTTCTTAGACACCATCTCAGCTGTCACACTGAAGTTAGGTTGGCTGGGAGCCTGGAATAGTCTTGGGCTGTGTGCAAGTCCTTTTTGTTTCTAAGTATATTCCTCTTTCATTAGCTCTTCAGTTTTCCAAGGAGGTTCTGGCACAGGCAGTATTATCTATCTATCATCTCTCTCTGAACTATTTAATCAGATAAAACCCTTCCTGCCTTCCCTCAGGTGAGCTCAGACAGGTCTGGGTGATGGCCAACAAGAAACTCAAAGACGTGGAAATAATTGGGTTTTGGCTTGCTTCATTTGCTGCTGAAGCTGCTCCAGAGCATCCCTAGTAACCTCATGAGCTCCCGAAGCAACATGGGGGCCTTCCCCACATGTTCCCAAGTACAGATGGCTGTCCCTGAGACCTGGGTGTGTGGTGGGACATGTGGGCTCTGTGGGACACCAGGAACTCTGCCCCATGCTGCAAATCCCAGCCTGCCTGCACTCCCAGCCCCAAAACCTGCCTGTTTGGCCCCAAACCAAAGGTGGGGCAAACCTCCACAGTGTCTTCAGCAGCTGCTGCTCCTGAGAACAGCCAAACCTCTCGATAGGTGGTGAGATCAGAGGCTTTGCTCCGGCTCTCCGAGGGGGTGGAAGCGGCCGCCCAGCACGGGGAACGAGCCATGCTGTGCAGCCAGCTTGTACCTTCAGCTGTTTTGTCTTAAAATACCCGCTGGTGTCATTTTTTGCATCCTACAGTCTTTACCCCAAGCTGTGTATCAAACCCTTAAATGGAGTTATATTTTTAATTGCTGGCAGAGTATTATTATTAGACGCAAGCCTGCTGCTAATGCGCTGTGTGGCTCTGCAGAGAGCTTGATGAACCTACCTCATGTTGCAGACAGGCGGGGATGAATCACCCCGCTCATCTGCAGCCAATGCATGTCCTAAAATGTGTCTTCTCCAAATCAGGCTTATTCCTGGGACCTCCACTTGAGGGAAAAGCCAGCCTGAAAGCTGCTCTCCAGACTCATTATCCCACTGAGAGGCGAGGGAGTGCTGCGAGGTGGGCGGCTGCGTGGCAGCACTATCCGCTTGCTGCCCGTACAGCAAAATGTCAGCCCAGTTATGGGGAAAATCTGACCAATTGCTCCAGAACTGGGTACTGATGGTGGCCCATCCTAGGGGATCATGGCACAAGCACAGGCTGAAGACCTGGCTTCTAGCAAAGATGCTTCCACAAATGAGCATGGATTCATGAGCCCACTGAAATGAGTATATTTAGTTCCCCCCTAGTCCCCGGTTTGCTAACTGTGGGGAAATAACAGGGTAAAGGAGCGCAGGGGGAGGTCATCTCGGGGTGCAAGGAGCCATCTCAGGGCTGCCTGGCTCACCCCTGCAGCAAGGCACTTTCTGGAGGTGCCAGGGCTGGAATAACGCATTGCAAAAGCCACAGCAACAAAACGCCACGGGAGCGTGGCTGGGCTGGGGCCCTGGCAGGTTACTGGCTTCCCTCTGGGATGATTGTGTTGGCTGTTTGGCAAATGTTACAGCTGGGTGTCACCTGGTGTTTAAACATACTTTTTATGTTTTCTCTAAAGTGTGTTGTGTTTTACATATAAAACATAACACACTTTAGAAAACATAAACTATTGCTGTTTTTCACATGTATCATCGGTGTGTGTATCTAGTGGCTTTGGATCAGCCTCTACCAGACACATTTTTAAAGACTTGGTTATCTAAGGATGGAGACACAAACCTAAGCAGGATAGTCAAAAGCAGTTCTTGTAACAGGAGTTGGCATGCAAAGAGCTTTGAATGTAGGCTTCTGTCTGCCTAAAGAATTTTTAAATTCTTGCCCGTATTTATTCAGGGCGCTTTTGTTTAGTTTTGATGGGAGAGAAAGTTCACACATGTTGTGAACGAATGTACTACGGAGCCTCCAAGGTAGCCTTTCTGTACATAATAGTATTAAAGGGCATTTTTTTTACCTACCAGGACCAGGAGGTAAAATTATATTTCACAGAAAGTAAGGGACTTTCTACCTGTGTCTTCTTTCTGCTAGCTGTTTCAAAGAGCACTTGGGAATTATAATGGGCAATAAGCTGTTGGACCAGAGCAGTGGGACTGTAACAAAATGAGGAACAATTAATTAATTGATTAAAGCAACTGACAAGTCTATGAAAGCATGATCAGTACATCGGTCCGCTGAAACTCTATATCTGAGAGCAAAAGAAAATATTTTTCCAATTCTTAGCAAATGACTTCACTTTGTAACTCATTAGTAACTCAAATGAAGCATTAAAGTAAATCTCGAGGAAGTGAGTCAGCATTGGAGGACAACTGAAGCCTTCAGCTGGCTGTATTGCAGTTGCTGGGAGCAGCAGCGTTGGTGGATAGACAACGTTTTGTCCTATTCTGCTACTTCAGCACTTGCTCCCTTTCACCCTAAGTTCTTCAATGCATTGGTCCCTCCACTCTCTTGGCTCCATTACTGGCAGGGAAGGAAATCCTAGTAGAGTGGGGTCTGTAATATCTGCAGGGAAGCAAGCTCCCTGCTGCATGAGGATGCACTGTTCCTCTAATACACAGCATTCACACAAGCAAAGTCAGCCTTGCACAATGCATTTGGGATACAGGTTTACTTGTTTTCTCATTCTTGTTTAAAGAAAGATCTTTTAGTAAGCGTGAGCCAGGGGGTTTACCCGTGTTTTGCTGGAAGGGGCACTACATGCCAGAATCTTTTCAAGAACGTGCTTTTTTGCTGTTTACTGAGGTTGTAGTTGTTATAGATGTCATGGGGGGAGACCGCAGCCCTACTCTGCTGGGCTGAGTCATGATGCCAACACTTCTATTGCAGAGCCCAAGCTGAGCATGCGGTATCTCTGCTAAATCTGATTTTCAGGGGGTTTTTTTGCAGATCACACAAGTGAATTAATTCCCTCTACTTCTGTTTCCCTCACACCAAATGGATCCTATGAATATTCCAGTGGCAAAACATTGCAGCAATTTCCACATTTCCAAGATTACACTGAGAGAGTACATTCCTGGAAATCTCTCTTTTCTGCTGCTAAAAATTTTCTGGGGACCAGAGCCCAGGTACTATTCTCCCTAGACCACGGTCAGATTCTTGCCCCTTTCACAGTCCCATGGGGATATCTGTTAAGTACAGAGGCTGATGTAGAGCTTTGCAGAATGCAAAAAGGAGCTTTTCCATGCCTCTTCCAATTGCCCTTAGGCTCAGATGCTGCAGTTCCTACTTTTCTTAATAAGCCTCATTTAAAGCAAGTGCCCATAGAAAAAAGCTTTTTTTTTTAGTACAGAAGAATTTGGGTTTGAAGAGGCAAAGGGCTAGTGAACTGAAATCCTTGATCAGGAATGTATGGGAGAGTAAATTACCTTGGAAATGAAAGTGGTGTTGCTACGTAGCAGGATAATAAACCTTGTGACATGACAGTGTATTGAGATTAGAATATGTTTATGTAGGAATAAAAGCAATCTCCTCTTTGCCACAAGAAGTAGAAGAAATGGGAATTGTCATGGGTATTATTATTTCTCCTCTATCTTAAAAATTATTTGAAGTGATGGAACATAATACCGTGATAAGAGAATTACTTACAGGTCTGGTAAATGCTCCTGTCTAACTGTCATTGTGCTTCTAATTTCTCAGCCTCTCAACATTGCCTACAGCCACATCTATAGCTCCTACCGCAATTTTGTGGGGCCACCTCATTTCAAGACGATCTGCAGGCTTCTTGGCTATCAAGGGATTGCAGTGGTCATGGAAGAGCTGTTGAAGATCGTCAAGAGCCTGGTAATTATGAGCCTAACCCTGGCGACGGAGAAACCTAGATGCCTTGAGAGGCACAGGTTGGACAGTCAGCCTGGGCTTTGGGTTCAGGGTGTTCGCATCTGGGCACCTTCGTGTCCCTTGATCCACACCGAAACGCTTGTAGTAACAGTGTGATTTTCACTGTTGCTGAGGAATCCCACAGATTTCTGTGGGATGATGGAGTGTTTCCACCATATTGAAGTATTAACTGTGATCAGCCACCTACATCTGGGGGTGGTAGAGTTGGTACGCTGCTTTGCTAAAAGCCATCAAGAAGTGATTGGGTGGGATATGGCACTCACAGTCCCTCAGCACTGCCTATGCTGCAGTCTGGGAGACGTTCAAGACACGTGCTCATGCTCAGCAATAGCACAAAAGCACTCTGTCTCACTGCTTTTGATACCCCTGGAGAGCTGCAGGAAGGTAGAGAGGAGGGAGCAAAACTGATGAAACCAAATTTTGAGTCTTTATAAGAAGATTCCTGCTATAGGTGAGTCCTTATTCAAGCCATACTGTCCATTTCCATCAGATATTCAGAAGCCAGACTGCCAATACCCCTATCTGCTTTCTAGTTCTCTCTTCTTTTTTGGAAGAGAAATGTGATGTCCCCAGGGGAGCGATCCCATGTGCTCCCTAAGGGCACTAACAGTACCGAGCATTAAAAAGGGAGGAGGGATTGTGCAAACAATGTATAATTTTTCAGGCCATGCTTTTCTGCTGAAACCCTTGCTTTACTGGAAAGACAATTTTCATTCATTATAAATATTTAAATTCTGTTTTGACTGCAGTGATGTCATTCTGAACTTGTCTAACAAAGCAATGTAAAACTGAACATCTCAAGCGTATATCCAGTTTCCCTACTGTAAAGCACCATAGTTACTGAAGATGTAATTTGTGTCACTTAGTTGAAAATGCTGTAGCTGGTGTGCAAGATCAGGCAGCATTCAGCACAAAGACAAAGATTTTATGTTTGACTAAAGAGTGTTTAGTGCATAATCCCATATAATGTATCTACAGGATGCAGGTGTGTAACGCCAAATGACAGCAAGCACTTTTAACTAAGAAATATACTTTGCTCTTGTTCATATTAGTTAAAAAAATGAGATCTGCAGAAGCTTGTTCTACATGCATGTAAATTCTTTTTTAAACTCTGAGTATCTAGTGATCATTCCTCAGGTGGAAGGAGCATTTCCTGTGCTGGGGAATGACTCGTTTAGCAGCTCTGGTGAAATGCTTTTTGGGTTCGGAGCACAAGTCCAGCTGGATCTAAGACTGAGCCTTGTTTGGGTTTCAGCTGCAAGCAATGCAAACACAGCAAGCTGTATTTTGAAGTTGAAAATCCATGCAGCTGTGATTTATTATTTGGGAGGAAGCTATAAAAGCACTCTAACTTGATGCACTTGGGCTGAAATTTATATTTGGGTGAAAACCAAATTAAGAAAATTCTTCTTGGACCCCAGCTGAAGTTTCGTCCTGTGCTGTCAGATGTGGACCCATCCACAACCAGCCCTCTTTCAAAACCAATGCCAGGAGAAGCCGTCATTCCAGTTTAACCTCCCTTTGTCTCTGACAGCTACAAGGCACCATCCTGCAGTACGTGAAGACTCTGATCGAAGTAATGCCCAAGATATGCCGCTTGCCAAGACATGAATATGGCTCTCCAGGTGGGTGCTACAGAAAGATGCGCAATGATTTGAGCGAGAGCTTGCCCATGTTTGTGCAGCATTTACTCAGACACACACTAGTAATTAAACAAGGTTTGGCACCTGACATGCCAGTGCAGCATGAAGCCCAGGCTTGTTGAGACTTTCAGCTTGTTTGCTGTTGACACTGGAACATGTATAGGAAACATTTCCAGGAAATCTCCAACTGGAAATTTCCCTTTGAACACACAGATGACTGATAAAGGAATGTCTTCTGGTAGCTTATGGTTTTTTTCCAGGATTTTGTAAGCTTTTGTTATTGTGGGTTCACTGATATTTTTCAAAAGCGCTACTTAGTTGATGCAAAGATTTTTTGCAGCATGACTGCAGTCTGCCATTGAGCTGGATGGGCAAACTCTGGCTGGTATACATGAGCCAGCACCAGGACATCCATTAGTCTTGAATCTCTTTTTCCCTCTGATTAGGAAATCCAAGGACTTCATATGAATTACTTTCTGTTTCCCAAGGGTTACTGAAAGCAGGATAAGACACTGCATGCTAGTTTTCCCCAGTGCCAGTCTCCATCTATTTGTTTAGCAGTTAGAGCTTGCAATTTGTGATTAAGGAAATATGAGGCACTGATTGTCTTTTTATCCAAGTTATCGGAGGGTGATTCTGCTCTTGCTTTTCTGACCATCCTTCCTTGTCTTTTAAGGAATCCTGGAGTTTTTCCACCATCAGCTGAAGGACATCATTGAGTATGCAGAGCTGAAGACCGATGTGTTCCAGAGCCTCAGAGAAGTGGGCAATGCCATTCTCTTCTGCCTCCTTATCGAGCAGGCTTTGGTAAGGCAAAACCCCCTGCACCAACAGATTGTACTTGAAATTGCCAGCTCAAGAGTATAAGTGGAAGTGGGTTCTCCAGCAGAAGAGTTTGGGAAATGTTACTTTCCAGCTTCTCATGTGCTCAGGGTCTCTCTGGGGCTGTGTTACTGGGGTCTGTGGGCATGTCCATGGGGATGATGTGCATTGGCGCTTGGTCACTGACATCTGGGATTGCCGAAGGAGAATCTGAATACTGGAAGATCTAGATTTAATTCTTGGAGCCAAAGCTACCCCTTTGTCTTGGTTTCGGCTGGGATAGAGTTAATTTTCTTCCTAGTAGCTGGTACAGTGCTGTGTTTTGGATTTAGTATGAGAATAATGTTGATAGCACCGTCATGTTTTAGTTGTTGCTAAGTAGTGCTTATACTAAATCAAGGACTTTTCAGCTTCTCATGCTCTACTGACTGAGAAGGGTGGAGATGCACAAGAATCTGGGAGGGGGCAGAGCTGACCCAAACTGGCTGTCCTGGTTTCAACTGGGATAGAGTTGGTGTGTGGTGCTCAGTCACCAGCTGGGGTTAAACCACGACACCCTTGTTCATCCTTCTCAGAAATAAAACCAACTTGAGCTTATTCCTAGACTGTAAGCTCTCTGGGGCAGGGTTCAAGACTTCTTTTATATACATATTTGTACAGTGAGAAGTAGATTTGAGCCATTTGCTCTTTTGGGGTGCCAGTGCAATGAAAAAAACTGATTGATTTTAATGGTGGTTAGGATAAAGCAATCCAACAGGAAGGAAATCTCAGCTGATGATATTTTTCCTATGACTTAACTTCATTGAAAACTTAGCTGGAGTGTTGACTTGGTATTGCCCCCTGCACAAGTGTTTTGCACATGCTCAAATCTCTCAGCTTCTCAGCTCATGTGATGCCCTTTCTGATATGGGGCAAAGACTATGGCTGAGTGCCACACATCTTAGCTTGTAGTTTTTCGCACAATAAATTTACTTTGTAATGAATTTATCTCACAGTTTGGCCTAGAGCCAACTGAGGAGGGTTCAACAACACAATTTTACATTAAAAATGCATATTCCATGTCATAATGGTTTCAGCAGGGTTGTTTCAATTTTTTCCATAAATATTTCAGAAAGACTTCTCTAGCATAAGATGGGATTTCCAAGCAAAGCCAGAAAGTTTTGTTCAGAGTAAAACCAGAAGAAAGTTCAAAGATTCCAAGTTTTATCCAACCATGCAGCACAGGGAAAACCAAAAATCTCTGCATGTCCTCAAAATGGATATTTCTGCCCTTGCCTTTGCATTTTAACCCCAGATATAGAGACTTTTAGTTCCTGATATGGTGTATCAAACACAGTCAGTGAGCAGTAGTTGCCTAAGATTAAGAAAACTAGAGAGATGTGTATCAACTAGCAGCTTCGTTTTATTTTATAGAATGCCCAGAGTTGCTAACTATATCCTGGCAGTTTCTGTTTCTTTTGTGGCTTCGTCACTGCTTTCTGCTGTTCTCAGTGTTGGATTTTGTGCTGGATGTACTGCATTTGCCTTTTCCGTCCCATCTTTAAATGGACACTTAGGGGACACATGGTGGTTTCTTTTAGAAATCCTTCATTTCAATGCAAAAATGTTCCTCCAGTCCAGGAGCTGTACATCAGCAGTATACTGGCATTTTAGAATAGCAGAAAATAAAGAAAAGAAGATGGTGAGAATTTGGGGGTCCCTTTAGGAAAGCTGCCTGTCAAAGTCCACATCTGCCCACTTTCCATGCCAGCCAAAGTCTCTCCCTCTCTGATCCCCTGTTTCTCCACACAGAAATAGATTCAGAATATAAAGCCATTTTGCACACAGCGGGCACTGGTTCTCGCTCACTGGAAGATGTCAGATGCATAGAGCTATCACATAGCAAGATTTTCCCTCTAATGGAGCTCTTATGCAGCAGGAGCAATTGCTTTTACGGTGCAGTTATCTCCATAGCTGTCAGAATGATCTAAGGCTGGTGGTATTTGCTGGCCAAGACTGCTCTAGTGAAGATGTGCAGTCTGCTCCATTCTACCCCCTTTTTACTGTTTAAATTTGAGGAATGAGGGGTTGCTTGGGGCTAAATTTCTAAGCAGAATTCTTACTCTGAGGTTATGGGCCTTGGGGAAGAGATCTATTAATAAACATGACTAATTTTGGGACAGATATCAGGTGAATGCAGGCTGAAAATGGTGAAAGTACTCTGTTTATCAGAGGGAAACAGCAGTGAAAGAACATTCATCTAGGAATGAATAGTGTTTTGCAAACAAAATAACCAAGGTGACAGGCACACTCTGTTAGCATTAGCATTTCTCTGCCCATGGAGGGTCCCTGGACTGTTCCTGTCCCTCCAGCACTGTGTCACAAACTGCACTCCCACAAACTCGCTCTCATCCCAGCATCCATGCGCCAGTACAGCCTCCCGCAGCTCCATGCTACACTGTCCTCTCCCTCTTGGCTGGAAGGTGGGGCATCCACCCCTGCATCCAAAACAGACCCAGCCGAGTCATTCCATCTGGCCCCCAAATATCTTTTGCTGCGCTGTCATGACCTGCTTTCGAGTGTGTCTAAATCTCTACAACAAGCTCAGTACTGAAAGCATGTCCTAGAACTAGACTTTTGTAGGAGCAAACTAATGCCTTGTTGTGACGCAATGCCTCTGTGTTAAACAGCTTTGGTTTCCTTGCTGCTGTTTCCCATTGCAGACTTGTATACAATGTATTGTCAGCCATCACTCCTCAGTCTCCACCTGCCTATTTCTAGGTTTCTCCTCCTTGTGCATCTGTGTTTGGGATTATTTTTTCTCAAGTGCACCGGCATGCATTTTCTCAGGTGGCATCTCATGATGTTATTCCTCTCTGGACTTCTGTATTATTCTCCCTGGTGCCTACACCACTGGGATTCTGGTCTGATAGCCCTGGCTGAGAACACCATATGAACAACCAAATAATTTCAGACCAACGTATTATGTACCTATTTGCAATAGAGCCATGCGTCAGTATATTTTACATGTATGCATCCTGAAATAACTAAGCCAAAGGGTAATTTCCACCTGGGCACTCCCTGTAAAAATAAACAGCAGGAAGTCATCAGGGTAAGATGAAACTGAAATCTCCATGTTCTTTATCCCCTCTTACTTGCAGTGCTAGTAAGCGGAACAGAAAATAAATATAAAGTTCTCACCTTGTAGAGGCAGGAAGGAACTTATTTGAGTTAAGGAAACTTCCTGACTTAAGTTGAGAGGTATTTCTTCCAGTTTTAGTTCATTTAGGTTCAAACCATTGGAGTTACTACTGAGCTGGGTTGGATTTGAATAGGTGCCGTAGACATGAATTGTTGTAGTGTTGCCCAGGCCCCTGAGCCATACACTCAACCCCTATAGGTATTTTTTAACTTACTTTATCTTTCTTTCTTCCTGCCTCAGTCCCAGGAAGAAGTTTGTGATTTGCTGCATGCTGCTCCCTTCCAAAATATTTTGCCCAGGGTCTACATCAAAGGTAAGAAGCTGAAAGGGAAGCAGTGGACAGACTCAGAGGTCTCTGCCCAGAAGCTGTTTCTCTCCCATTTCTGCTGAGGATTAGTTCTGGCCCTGCTTCCCCCTCGAAACTGATAAGTGGATACAGCCAAAAGTCAGGTGGAAACAAATGCCAAGGGTGCATTTTCTGTAGCCTAGTTACAGACTGAAACCTTAGTCAGTTTGGGGGTTCCCTTAAGGTTTTAAAGACATTTCACAGCCTCTTTGGAGAATGACAGCATGAAATACCCATCTCAACAGGAGTGATCAGTAACAGGGACATGCTTTTGGACATGTGTGATTAAGCTGCTGCTGAGACTGCAATGGCACATCTCTCCCTTCTCTGCATCACTGGTTCCCTCATTTGCTGTCGGTTTGGCTCACTGATCCAAAGTCTCGTTGGATGGTTGCTGGGGGGCAGCTCTGAGCAAACTTGGCGGAAATTGCGGGTCTCCACTTCCTCCTCTCATTTCACTGTTTGCTGCTCGCTTGACAGAAGGAGAACGCTTGGAGGTGCGCATGAAGCGTCTCGAAGCCAAGTATGCCCCACTTCACCTGGTTCCCTTAATAGAGAGGCTGGGCACTCCGCAGGTAAGGATTTCATTGAAAGGGATGGCTGTTGAAAATTCATAGCAGTCCCCAGATGGCCTGTTTGGCCTTGGGAAAGTGATCCTTTTTTTTTTTTTTTTTCCCAAAACATCAATCGGACAAGAAAATCAGAATCCTTGCCCTAGTGGGTCCAGAGATGGTGTGTTGCTGCCTCCGGTCTGGAGAGCTGGCAGGGAGCTGTAAGGCAAGTGTGCTAGAAGCCAGCTCTGAATAAGAACAACTCTGAAAAACTCTTCTTCTCCATTTTAAAAAGGTGGAGAATTACTGGGGTGGTTTGAGGGGAAGCGTTGCAGGGCTGTCCCTGACTTAATCAATTGCCATCACTTTTGGGGATCCCATTTTAGGGCTGCAGTGTGGTCCATTTTGAAGCTCATCCCTGTCAAGGAATACATGTGAGAATGGTTTTCCTCCTAGCACATGCTTAGAGCTTCAGCACATGCTTAAAATTACAGCTCCATTTAAGTGTCTTCTTGAGGTGGGTCTCAGCTTGGAAAAAATCTCTTGTGCAGAAATTGAATACTGTTAAAAATATCTCAGTAGATTGATCAATGTAATGGGCAAAATTTGAGCTCCATTGCTATCAATAGCCAAACTTCCACTGCCTACTTAGTGGGGTTGATGGGATAAAAATCATTCAAAGTATTAAATGAATCAACACCCTTTTTCTGTAATGTACTTCCAAGGGAATGGAACGAACACTCAGTTTTATGAGGACCTACGGCAAGCAAAAAGTTGTTGATTTTTTTTTTCTTGTTTTTCTGATGGATCAAGGACACTTTGAACTTTGCTTCATTGGAAATCATATGAAACAAAGAAATTGGCTGGATAACTGAGGGGTTTGTCTTACTTTGTAGACACTTCTCTCACTTCCCATTGACTTCCTTTTAAAGGAGACACTCGAGAAAAAGAATTCACCTCTGTGTTTTTGTGTCTTTGTGTTGGTCTTTCTATCTCTCCTTCTTTCCATGCAAAATCATCATTGAAATCTGCTGTTAGAGTCCACTCGTTGCTTATCCCTGCCATAGTTATGATGGTGATGAAAACAAAAGGTATTTCATGTCTCACTAAAAATTAATTTTTCTGTAGATTGTTCCCATATTCATCACACGGGTACAGTTGAGATCTTTTTTGAGCTCAGATGTAAATGAACACAAGAATCACTTTCTATAGGTGCCTTCATAGCTTCTAAGCTTGCTCCTTGCACAGTTTTTGACATGCATTTTGGAAATGCAGTTTTGGACACAGGCCATACAGGGTTTTTTCCTGCAGAACGCATAACTGCCTTTTAGCAATTGTCCAGAATCTGAGCAAAAGTTGCCTGCTAGGTACCTCTCCCAAAAGGTGGCCCTGTGCATTTCATATAATTACATGCTGTGAAGGGGCTGAGCCAGAGGCTGATGTAGTTAGTGGGATCTATCAGTCTTTGCAGGCTTTGGGTACGGTTCTTGCAAGCTTGCCAGTTCACAAGCTGTAAAAGAGGTATGGCCCAACTGGGTTTGTGCAATGGCAGGAAAACTGTCGGTGATTGTTGTAAATAATTGTTTTGCATTGGGAATACTGAAGCAGCTGTTTGATAGGTGATTCATAAAGAACCAGGGGGGTCAAAGTGGTCCATTAAAGGAATCCTCTCCCTTTTAATGCTGATCATAGGGGTATTTAGTAACAGATTTTCAAAAGTGCTTGGTTAGTCTGATTTTTTTTCACTGGCAGTAATGGGAGCCTTTCCTTTTGAAGACAGAGGGAATAGTTGAGCCAGCACAGTGGTATCCTTTGACAATTTATCTTGAGAGCACCCTTCCTCTCCTGATCTTAGAAATCAGTAGGTCCCCAGACAGTGAGGCAGATCTGGCCATAAGGCTAATAGCTCTCCAGCTGCCTTCACCATGTTAGGTATCTACCCAATGGTAGTAGTCCTGTATCAAATACTGGTCGTATGGTGATGAATTTTAGAACCAAATTCTGTCTGTGAATGCATATAACTGAATGGCACGACATCCTTTGAAAGCCAGATAGCTCACCTTTTAGATTAAGATTTCTTCAGAAACTGTATACTAAGATCATTGGACTAGTTTGTTCTCAAAAGTACCTGTTCTATCACTATATCTTAGCAAACAGTCATGCTAACACCTAATTTATATTTGAAATGGCTTTACTTATACTGTGTCCCCGTTTTGCCATCATAGACTAGTATGTGCAGATGCTAATCTGCACTCGTAAGAGCTTGGAGCAGGTGAGGAGAGAGAAAGTGTACAGCCTTTAGCTATAAAAACAAGCTGGATAAAATAAATCTTTACTTGCTAAGCAAACATATGCAAGTGCGTGCCATGAAACCAGTGATATCATTCCTGCGTTCAACAAATCTAGGGATCCCAGACCCAATTTGGCCTCTGCACAGCAATACAGCTTTCCCTTGATATTTGCTATTAGTTGAACATTAATTGATCTGAGGTTCCCAGAACGTCCTTGAAATTGTGGCACAAGCAGGAATTGTAATGCTTCTAATTTCAACAGCCACTAAAAATGCTTTAGGTGACAGCCAGCATAAACTAATAGTCAGGAAAGGGAATGTGCAGGCACATTCATGGTTTTTTTTAGAGCAGAATAAAGACAATCCAAGTAAACCAAGTATAATTCATGTTCTTAATGTCTGGCCAGGACACGTGCCTGCCCGTTGTACCAGATGCTCTGAGCCCCCATCGTGATTCTGATCGGGATGACGTTTTTATAGGCATTACAAGAACAGCTGGAAATGGAGCAAATGGTTAAAAACTAAAGCTCCAGGAAGTTATCTGGGATAGGCAGGCGGTCAGTAAATGTCATGCTTGCTCTGCATGCCTCTGCCAAAGTGGTGAGAGGGGCAAAAGGCTCTGCCTGTGGGGCCAGGGCACCGTGGCAGCCACTCATCTACCAGGGTGAGCACGGCAGAGCTGGAGCCTCCCACAGCCACGGGCACAACTCTAACAGCACTTGGCTCCCATTTCCCATGTTATTTTTGGTAGCGCTGGAAAGAGAAGTCAGTAATGTGCTGGAAACGGCAAGAAATAGGGCAGCTAAAAGGATATCAGAGCAGCGAGCAAACTCTATGCTTGCACCCCAGCCCCACTCAGTGAGCTCGGTGGGATCAGTCCTCCTGTGCCAGAGGGAGACCCTGCTTGCTTATTTAAAATCCCTTTTTTTTTCCTCTGGGTGAGCAGTGGGGATGAAATGAAGTCAATTATCTTTTAATTTTCCTCTAGTGTAAAAGCCAAATGAACTCCATCCAATGGAACCATTCCAGATTTGTACTTGTAAATCTGAGTGGGAATGTCACAGAAATTCTCCACACATGTAAAGCTTCCACATCTGGAAAAAAATATTATTTGACTTTCTTATAAACCACAGGTTTTCCAGTATTAAGGTTCCGGTGGCTTCTCATCTTCCTCAGAGCTTTTTAACACTAACTACAAAAGAAATCAAGAAAGCCATAGGCTATCTACATTTTAAAGAGATGATGGCAATGTCCTGGGAAGCAAAATGTCCCTGTTCCCTCCTGTTTTATTTTCATAATCTGCAGAAATGAAATTAAATGCAGCAACACTGAGTAGCACTAATAGAACAGCATGCTAGCAGAATTAAGGATCAGTATTTCTGATCAGAGCTTTGCCTTCCAACTTTTGTTTTCTGACGTATGTAGTTATTTCAAAAGATACTTAGGTTGGTGAAATATAATTGAGCACAATCTAAGTTTTCTTCCATTTGAGGGATGAGTATTCTCTGGTGGGGAGTGCCATGGGAGCAGCCATCAGAGGTAAGGTTGGACCTCGCATGGAATGTATGTTAACTTTGAAAGAGCCGGGGAGACCAGGAAGCGTTAAGTCCAGCGAGAGGGTCCGTCTGTATTACATCGTCACTTCTGTTTCTCTGGTTGTCCTCCTCCTCAGCAAATAGCCATCGCCCGGGAGGGTGACTTGCTGACCAAGGAGCGGTTATGCTGCGGGCTGTCCATGTTCGAGGTGATCCTGACGCGAATTAGGAGCTACCTGCAGGACCCAATCTGGCGCGGGCCACCCCCGACGAACGGGGTCATGCACGTGGACGAGTGCGTGGAGTTTCACCGGCTCTGGAGTGCCATGCAGTTTGTGTACTGCATCCCCGTGGGCACCAATGAGTTCACTGCAGAGTGAGTGTCCATCGGCCGGCTCTGCTGTTAGTGCTGCTCATGAACTAGCAGGGCCAGCAAGCCCCTGGGGTGCCCTCAGCTGCAGCAATAGCCTCAGCCAGTGTGGAGGTGGGGGGGGAACGTGGGTCCTTGATGAAAGGACCTTATTGTGCATGGACATAAAGAGATGCCCAGAGAGCTTTCTATCTGAACAGCTGGGGAAAAGAGCAATGTAAAGGGACATGCCCAAGGTGACATGCAGAAGGAGATGGGTAAACAGGCCAACAACCCAAGTCAGAGGCTAGGTCCTCGTCTATCTTACCCTGTGATGCACCCTGCACAGCCTGGCCCTGGCGTAATTCTGCATATCTCCTTCTGAGTTCATTTTCTCTAGGTGTATACCCACTTCCTAGAGGAGTAGGACTGAATCTGATTTCCCTAGGAATTCACCAAGGAAAGTTCCTGGTGCCATGGTAGGACTTCTCTTACCTAACTCTATCCTGTCATCTCTATCCACCCCATCACCCTGTCCTCCTTCCAGGCAGTGCTTTGGAGATGGTCTGAACTGGGCAGGTTGCTCTATTATTGTTCTCCTTGGACAGCAACGGCGCTTTGACCTCTTTGACTTCTGCTACCACCTGCTGAAGGTGCAGAGGCAGGATGGGAAGGATGAAATCATAAAAAATGTGGTAAGTTGAAGGGTGAGGTCCCGAAGGACCTGAACCAGCACATTTCTCCCTCTGTTTTTTGTCTTGCTTTGTCCAAACTCATAAATTACAACCATGCCTGTTGTTAACCTTACTCAGACTGGACGCACTCGCTGTGAGATTTCCATCTGCAGTCTCAGATGAAACCAGAGAAACCTCAGGCCAAGGTTTTAATTGTCTTGACAATCGAGTCTTTTTTTTCTCCCAAAGCTTTTCCCTTCTTCCTGGGGTTGGGAAGCTGGACCTGAGAAGCTGGTATATCCAGCAACCATGCTGTGATCTCAGTGGCTTTATCAATAAGCAGCTGGGAGTCTAGACTTCAGAACGGTTAACTTAGGACCGCTCACTGACCTTGTTAATGCTCTGTCTTGAGTCATCAAACCCTATAATGAAGTGAGTCACCGATCCCTGGGAGGTGCTAAGTGGAACTGTAACGTGTGTTATAGCTGCTTTGCTTTAGCGGAGGTTTCCAGGAGCAGGGCAGAAGTACTGGTACTTTCTCACTGTCAGATAACGTAAGACTCCCTTAATCTACTGTTTTTCTTCCTCACCATTCCTCTAGCCCTTGAAGAAGATGGCTGACAGAATCAGGAAGTATCAGATCCTGAACAACGAGATTTTTGCCATCCTGAACAAATACATGAAGTCAGTGGAAACAGACAGTTCCACGGTGGAGCACGTGCGCTGCTTCCAGCCCCCAATCCACCAGTCGCTGGCCACCACCTGCTAGTGTGGACACTGACCCCGCAGGGGTTGGGAAGGGAGAAGGGACTGAACCCAGAACAGCTGGGAGGGGTAAACTCAATGACGTGAGACCTGGCAACAAAGTAAGACTGGGTGTGCCTCCTACACACGAGGACACATCTTCCCATCCGGCCCTGTTTGAGTGCATGTTCTTCTGTACCATCCCTGTGATCGGTTTTACTTGTAGCTTTCAGACTTGGGGGGGGGGGGGGGGGGGGGGCGGGCGAAATGTGCTTTTCTTCCATGAAGTGGTCCGGTTTTCCCCTGTGATTCATCCAATCAAACACAACGCTCTGAAGCCGTATTGCAGCCCCAAACGTGGGTGTCCCGGTGGAAGAGCTCCATGCTTCTGCAGCGCCGGGAGGCCACTCCCACCACAGAAGCAATGGGGCAAATCAACACCCCCCCAATGACATGTGCCACCAGCCATGGAGCAGGAGGGTCTGAAGACAAGCCCCTGATTCACTCTTTGGGGGGAAGAAGGGATGAAGCCAGGATGTCACCTGTGGCAGCACCCTGAGGATCAAGTGATGGGTGCAGAGGAGCCGTGCTGGGCTGGTCTTGGATGGCTGCATGCCCCAGGCTGGGGCTAGCTTCGTGTTCTCTGCCACGTCATTGGCCTTTCTAGCATCTGTTAAAGAGAGCTTTGGCATGTGAGTTTCAGAATAGCAATGATGTGGTCTCCAAATAACTCCTCAGCACTTCAGAGAGCTGGGGAAAGAGAAAATAGCCTGGCTTTTTCCCTGCTATGCGACATCCACTTATTTTAATGCAAAGGGTTCTCCCCTGAAGACACATGTTCCATGGACCAAAGATTTCTTACAGACTATGGAAGAGGCTGCATTCATGTGAATGTGCTCTTGAACATATTAATTTGGGTGGAAATAATCACTGGTCCTGACAGGAGGCAGGTGTAGTTACCTCAAACATACATGATCTTTGATCTTTGGCCAAGGATGAGAGCTGGGGAGTGTAATTTGTGTATGTTCTGGGATGCTATTTTTCCCTTGTTTTAGACAAATTCCTAGTGGCATAGTAACCAAATATCTTTCTTCAAAGAATGGTGACTATCAGCAGGGCTTAGGAAACTTCGCATCACTCAGAAATTATGTGATTGTTTAGAAGAGGTAAAATACAGGATAAGCATTAAAAAAATACCCAGAATTTTCCAGGTTTAAAGGCATTCAGAGGGAGCACCGGAGTCTGTTTCCTTTTCCCACTCAGCTAATCTAAGATCCCTGGATACTGAGAACAAATTCAGTAGGAATTTCAAGAAGGATTTCATAACTCATGGTCGTCCCTGCTTCCCCTCAGTAGCATCACTGAAGTGATACAAAAGCTTGTGCTTGAAGTTAAAGGAGATGAAACAACATGCTCCAAGAGAAAATTATGCTAGCCTCACCGCTGGTAATATTTTAATTTTTCAGCTTTAGCCAGGTCACAGCAGATAACTGCTGTTGCAGTATACCGATGTGATAATAAATATTCCTTTCATGCATTTCATTATGCCTTGTAAAATGCATGCTATTACAGATGTTAAAAAGGCAGAGCCTGGACATTTATTCTCTCAGAGGAAACATATAATTAATTAGTAGAAATGTCCCAGCTGGCATATTTTGTCTTAGGAAACAACAGCCAATACACTACTATTAGCAAGAGGAGCTCTTGCTGTGTGGGATGAATTTGTTCTCCCAGACACTCACCATCTACTCCCTTGATAATAAATAAATACCCCACACATGAAAAGTGCTGGACATTTTCACACCTTGAGTTTCCTTTAATTACCGAGACAGACATTTAAACTGCAGGAAGGAAATTGTGCGGCACAGTAATCTGAACGTAAAATGAAATCTCAGGAAGTCTGGCTGAAATTTTTGAGTGGCAGGGAAGGACCCAGCCCGGCAAGGTGAGTTGTTTCCTCCATGTCGTGAGGAAGAGCAGCAGAAGAGCATCTGGGACTCGATGACACTGCAGGGCTCTTGCTCTCTATTTACTCTTCCACTAAGGATGTCAGTTCTGGTTTTCCATCATATTCCAACACTTCTACACTACTGGAGTGAGCGTAAATACAGATATATATTTTTAAAAGGAAGAGGAGAATCAAGCACTTTATTTTTTGTGGAAAACAAGATACAAGGAAGATAGATCCCACCAAGATCCTATTTTTCCTGACCTAAATAGTAAGTGCTTGTTATTTTGGTATGAAAGTGTTGCTGAAAAGGTGGCACAAGTCCCTGGCTGGCTCTCAGAGCCACCTCTGGGCACAGCACAAATTAAATGTCCTACTGCATCTGACATGTTATGGGATGTTGGAGTCTTCTCAGAAACCAGCACGAGCAAGACGTTACTACAAAAGGATGAATTGTACCACACAGCCCAGTCTCAGCTACCTAGACTAACTAGGATATAGTAAAGTGAATATAAATGCCTGTTTTCATCTGTTTAGGTCTGGAGTGAGTCAGATGTTTTAACCTAAACATGAATATCACTTTGCATTCTTTTGCTGTAGTGTTGCCATAATAATTCTCTGAAATCCTGCAAAACACAGTTGCATGTACTTGAAAGAACAGGTAGATGGATTCTATCTGTTGCCTTCAGATTTGCTGGCAAAAACGTAAAATCCCTACAGATTCTGAGGGATTAAATGTTTTGAGCAAAATGTCCAAAGTGCATGAACAAAATGTGAAGTGTTTTTGACTGTAGAGTGTATGCAGATGTTTTGCCTTGTTGCTCAAGTAGTATGAGATACCAGCTAGGAATAATCTTATGGTCTTCATTTCTGAGATTTGATGTTATTGTCCTTTTATTATCTAAAGGATGCAAATAGTCTTTAGCTTCAGTTCTCTAACCCACCTTGACTGTGCAGGCTTAGGTGTTTAAAGAACTCCATGAAAATGGAATTTTTTTCCTCCTATCCTTTTTTTAATGTCATAATTGCTGATGGAAATAGGGAGCAAATATGTAACAGTAGGGCTAAATAGTAACAGATTGCCATGGGGTCAGGCATCTTCTCCACACTTGCAGACTTTCTGCCAAGTTTGGGTGTCTTCCATGCAGATATGCACTAATCCTATAGTTTTCAGCCTTTTACAATCCGCAGACCCCTAATTTTTTTTCCTAGGGAAATGTGGACCCCTATTTGGATACTTTAAGACCACTAGCTATGGGCTTGCTTTTTTACCTACATTTTCTTGCTTACTCTGAAGTAGTCTGCAAACTCCCCGGGATTTACCAGCCACCACTTGGAATGTCCGCTTCAAAGACAAGATGTTGGCTCGATACAGGAATTACAGGGGGGAAAAAGGATGGCCTGTGACACGAATAAAGTCAGACTAGGTTATTTTCATGTTCCCTCCAGCTTTGACATTATAAAATGTGACTATTGGCAGTGCATTTGCCTTTCTTGGCTGATGCTACACTTGACTTTCAGTGATACAATAGAAAGGGGAAGCAAACTAGTTCAAGCTCAGCACTTCAGTGGTTTTCCTTTTAAACTCTGACAGCACTTATTAGCATTGAAAAACATGTTAGTCCTTTTTATCCTGCATTACTCCAGTCCAGTAGGTTCATGTGTGTTTGAGAACAAAAGAAAAAAGAATTGAAGGTGTAAAAAAAACCAAGAAAATAATCTCAAAAACTCTTGTCAAATGTACCATATTTGTATGAAAAGCTGCTTGAGTTATTTTGTACAATGAATTTTATTTATGGTGAGGTATATTTACGCTCGTGATCTGATACGGTGTTAAATTTTTGATCCATATTTGCTATGCAGCTGAAAATGATATTTTGGTTTTGTAATATTATTTTTTGCTGTTGTTCTAAAATTCAGCTAACAGAAGTTTCCATCTCCATTAGAAATGCTTCTGCAAGAGTAAAGCATCTGGTACATGGTGATATGTTCCGTAACAGAGCAACCAACAGTGTGTACAACAAATGTGGGATGACTTTTGTGATGAAGAGAAATAAAAATTGGGCTCATTCATGCAATGGGCAGACTTTACCTTGTGGTGTCATCATCGTTGCAATAACTATTATTTGGCGAGAGCCTCCAATTGCACCTGGTGCAAAGAAAAAGCTAAGAGGAATAATGGCAGCATTTTGTTGATAAAAATGTCGAGCTTTTGTCAAAAACCAAAGAAAAAAATGAAGCTTTGCGGGCAACACCAAAACAAACAAATTTTCTTATAAAAAAAGTTAATGATTTTTGAGAAAAACATCCTTCCACAACAAATTTTCATTTGAAAACTTGTTTTAGTATAAGAGGGCTGGGGAAGGGAAAATCATATAACTATTTTTAATAGAATTTAACAGACCCTACTCAAAACAAAGCTAAGGTGAGGAGCTAATTTCCTGTCATTACCACAGCTTTGTCAACTCAACAGGGGCCTTTTTATTCCAGGAAACTCTCCTTGTTATTTTTTTCCAAATTTCCATTTGAAAATGTTCTTAGGTTTGTGTTAAAATCATCCAAGGAGCAGCTGTGGTTGTTGAATGCAAAAAGAGCAGTGGGAACCGAGGGGAAAAGACCTTCTGGGAGCTGAGGAATAAGGATGAAACAACAGATGTGGATCTATGGGAGTGTGAGCACCTATGCTTCATCAGCTCTAGACAAAATACTGTAACTGATGTTCCCTTTCATAGCTTCTTCTCAAGGTTTTCTCATGGGAACAGCTTCCTAGCTTGAGAGGAATAAACATGCAATGATGCTTCACATAAAATTAGAGGTGAACTTTATACCATGACCAGGCAGCTCTGTTGATCTTTCCGATGTGCTTTAAGTCACAGGACATGATGTGCCTGCAGCTTTGTGTGTAACATACTGCTGTGGAGGACTATTCGCCTGACAGTTGAAAGTTGCCCAATGTTTACTGATTTCAACATGGTTCTGCAATGGGAAATGGCAGAGACGAGAGCAGGACTTTCTTCCTGACTCAGCCACTGGTACTAGGCAGGTTGTTTGGTTTTCGTCCTTTACTCCATCAAGATTTCTTTTCTTTTTTTCTTCTTTTTTTTTTTAAAACTAATTTTAGCTGCTGTCTTGTGGACACCCCGGTACTAACACCAGCCCTAAGAAGTGCTGAGAGCTCACAGGCTGCATGGTCTCACCTGGAGCCAGAAGCAATACTTGCTTTGAGTATCAGGGTCCAAGACTCCGAAATTTGGTCCCCTAAGGGACCAGCATCAAAGATACAGGCCCACATCTTTCTTCTTCCTAATGTTTCTAAATACGTTTACATCTTCAGATTAAAGGCACTTCACCAATGTGAACAACGTTCATTAATGATTGTTTTATTCTTTCAAAAGCATAACAAAATGTCCCTTTCTGTGACCCCTTCTGCAAGCCAGGAGTGCTTTTCATGTCTAGTTTTGCTTGATTTAGAGTATTGTAGATAGCAAACATCTGGCAGATGTCTGAGATCTGCAAACAAACGATCTGCTGATTACATGTCACTTCACCTCGTGGCACCCACTGCTGCTTTGATGCCTTAAGGCTTCTGATGCCTGCTGAACATCCACCTCCTATCCATCACCAACCCACCACTCCTGTTCTGCCAACATAAATGGTTTACAGGGCCACAGTGACCTGGATCACTGAACTGAATTTAACAACCCTGGGAGAAATCACTTGGGGTGCGGTTTATGGCCTGATGACCCTGGATCACTCAGCTGCTCCATAGCACAGACCCACAGGTATGTGCACTAGCACAAGAAGGGCAGTGCAAGGGTGGGAAACCACCATGGGTGTGACAGGCTTGGTGGTGGTGTTGTCTAAACTCTTATAGCACGAAATTACAGCCTCAGCCACTGCAGACACGGTTACCTTAAGATAGGCTGAATTAAAAGCTGTCTGCTCAACGAAGTCGTCTTTCAAGCTTTGAGCATCCTTTCATGTAGTGCTGCAATCATCTGAACACCAGGCAATTCCCTTAACCCCTACACAAATAGGTCATTGTCAGAAAGAGGAGGACTTACCCTCTCTTTGAAGCAGCAAACAGCTCCTTGGAGCCCTCAAACTACACAAAGCAATAGCAGAATGTTGCAACCCTGTTCTGAAAGTTTCCACAGGAACCATGCCTAGCAGACATCCAAGGACAAAAGTTTCCACCACCTGTTAGCAGGATACTTCCACCATTATTTGTAACACAGTATAATTGATACCCAGTATTTTTCCATCGTTTTTTCCAGACCAGAAGAGATGAGCAGAGAAGAGCAGAGGAAAGAAAAGCCTTTTGATGTTACTGAAGAGGTTATTTGCATGCAAAGCTGTCTTGCTCTACCCCCCTGGATTCCGGTCAGGTTTTTTGGCCTGGAAACCAGTATTTCAGGAGGAACTGCATTGTTAGAAGAGGAGCTGCTAAGGAAGACTCCCTGATTTCTGATGAGTTATTTTTAAGGAAACATCTGATGCGAGTATCAACCAGTGAGGTCATAGCTTGGAGCTGAATTCCCTTAATTACAGCCTTCCCATTAAAATGAGGATATGAAGCAATAAAAGAGGCACTGGTTGCATCCCTGCTTTATTGTTATCAGTCTCAACTTGCCCTTGACTAAGCGTAGTAGGCAATTCCATGCCAATCCTACCTGGCTTTTAACTCCCATATTGCCATACGCAGCCTTGCTAAATCCATCCACAGCAATTCCTGTGACTTAGTGATTTTATATACCACACCCCCGCAGCCCCTGCACCAGAGAGAAAGACATATGTGACACACTTGTGTCCCGTGGTTGATTGCAAGATCTGACTGAAGCTTCTCCCACGGTGGAGACAACTAGGCACGCTCCTTCCCTGATGCCTGATAGACTCAGCTCACGCTGCGGCATCCCCTCCCTTTGGGACCTCTTCCCTGTCATGTCTCCTCTCTTCCTAGAACAGAGAACAGCTTCTCTTGGAGATCTCAGCCCTTGTCAAATCTGGCAAAAGTGGTCCATGGGGTCAAATATGCTTGGAGATGAACTGGGATACATAAACACACCTGTATGTGGTCACATTAGCCCTTTCCTTTAGGAAATCAAGTTGACAGGGGAAGGTAAATCTGTGGCCCAAACTGCCTTTTGCTTTTGACAGCACCACCCCCTCTGCTGTGGCAGTCATTTATGAGGTTGCACCATGACCAGAAAGATTATTTTAACCCCAGATCCCTTCCATAAAAATTTGCTCCCTCCCTAACACCTCTCTGTGCACAGTGGGGAACTGTGCTCAGCACAGATGTCAACAACACTCACCCACAAAAGTTTGGCAATTATTTTGGATGCCGTTTAACTGCCAATAACCACATCCCCACTAGGACTCCCCAGCTACAAGCAAGACCTCAGGGTGTTGGAGAAGGTCCAGCAAAGGGGAGAGCCCCACAGTGCCCCCGAGCACCTGAGCGAGCAGGCGGAGCAGCCTGCGAGGGGATGGGGACACAAATTCCCCCAGCCAGCCACAGGCAGTCAGCACTGCAAACACAGCAACACTTGTCCCACTCTGCCATCACCTCGGTTTCTGCAATCAGCGTCATATTCACACATTGCATGAACAGCTCTCAACCAGCATCAGCAAGTAAATTTGCTAAATAAAGGCCAAATCCTGCCCTTATTGTCTTGCCCAGGGTGCCTTTTGCCTGCATAATATGTAACAGCAGAATCAGTTGCTCCCAGACCAGTGGTAAATCAGTGCACATTTCATTTCCTACATTAAAACCCGCTGCCACACGATTTGGATTGATTATCAAGTGCTCCTGTGACAAAGGGGAGGATGTGAGACTTGGCTGGCACAGTCTCTCCCAGCCAGTGACCTGCAGGTCTGTGACTGATGAACAGACCTGATTAAAATCAAATGACTCACAAAACACTTGAACGTTACATTTGCTGGAGAAAATAGTTGTACAGAGATAGGATCAGGCGCTGAGTGAAGGAGCCATGCAGTGCTAGCAACGCTGCAGCTTCATGGTCTAAGGGCAATTTCTGTAGTAACAGGCAATATTTTTTATGGGGGGAAAAAACGCAAATTTTCAGACATGTTCAGATCCTGCAGATCTTACATCTTTATATTGCCTTATGACAGGCAATCTACCTATAAATGCAGGCTTGCTGAAGAAAAGCTATTGGTTTTACTTATCTCTGCTGACCTACAGCAAAATCCAGCTAATGGCTCCTGCTGCAATGAAAGGGCTTTTGTATCAGCAGTTGGTTTCTGTGTACACAGGGCCACCGCGCACAAACACAGGAATGGAGGGCGGCAGCCGAGGAGGGTGGGGATGAAGGCAAACCACACTGGTGTTCAACACTCTCTGAAACATTCACACGCTAGTATCAGCAAGCGAGGTTTCAGCTGCAGTGGGACGGGGAGTTGATGGGGGAGTTACAGCCCCTGATCTGTCGATCTATAGTACAGGCTGAACCACGTGGGCATGATGAGGCCTTCCAACTAAATGGTCACAAAATAGAAGGCTGTAAAATGAGTTTAAGTGATGGAGAAGCCCATGGGCTGGAGCTGACTTTCTCAGGGCTGGGATTCAGCGTAGAGGCAGCTAAGTGTTAAATCACAGCTGCTACTGCTGCTGGTGAAATTGTGTCCTGGATCTCTGATCTCCTTTTCCACAACATTTTACAGCACAAGAGTGCCCTCATCATAACACATTCATTTTTTGTTGATATTTCTTTCTCAAATGTGCCTCTGCCTGGAGCCTGGCCTTTCCCACTACAGCTCAAAAGTCAGGAAGGTCCATTAGGGAAATTTGACCTGACCTTCAGCAGAGAACATGCCTTTGACCAGCGAGTATATGATGCAGGGAGCCCTGCACCCACAGCAAAACTTCCATTAGGATATATCCATCTTCCCTAGACCTCTACATGTTTCTCAGCACCCCAACCTCATCCTTCAGTCCTACAACCTGCTGCACACAGCCAAAGTACCAAGCAGAGAATAATGAAGACCAATGCTTGAAGCAACAGGACACTTTCTAAAATGTTTCCTTGTTATATTAACTGCACTTACAGTCTCTTTTAGTAAGGGGAGACATCTTCAGGAGTACAAACGCTGTTCAGGATTTAATTTCTCTTGTTTACTCTTAATTTCTGTTCCACTGCTCTCTGCACATATATGAAGTCCACAGCTTTGCAGCGTACGCCCAGTGTCCCACAGCTCAGCCACTGCGCCGGGGCTCGCGCACCGCCTAACCAGAACCGCGGCCTCCTGCTTTCACAGCACCTTCTCCCAACAACTGCAATAAGAAAAACCCACTCCAGAGGAGAAATCCCTGCCCGGGCTGAGCCGGGGGAGCCGCATCCCGGATCCGTGCACAGGCTGTTGAACCCACCTGCTGCTGCCCCCATACCGTCCTCCTCTCCCCCTCCAGCCCCGAGCAGGCAGGGGGGACAGGGCCAGGGCTGCCATGGGGCCGTGCAGCCGGGGCACAAGGCTTACACAGGACGGTGGCTTGCAGGGGCATCGCTGCCGGTGCACCGAGCGCAGCGGCGGGCCAGCCCCGTCCCGGAGGAGGAGCCGGCCGGGCAGGTGTGCCGGCAGCCCGGCCCGGCCCTGCCCAGTCCCGCCAGCAGCGCCTTCTGCCCTCGGCGCCGGGATGCTCTGAGCCAGCCGCAGGACGGAGGCGATGGAGCCGCTGGAGGCGAACAGCAGCTGCAGCAACGGTGGGTGCAGCCCGGCCCGGCCCGGCCGCGGCGGGGAGCGGGACGAGCCGCCGGGGGGAGCGGGACGAGCCCCGGGAGGAGCGGGACGAGCCCCCGGGAGGAGCGGGACGAGCCCCGGGGGGAGCGGGACGAGCCCCGGGAGGAGCGGGACGAGCCGCCGGGGGGAGCGGGACGAACCCCCGGGAGGAGCGGGACGAGCCCCGGGAGGAGCGGGACGAGCCCCCGGGAGGAGCGGGACGAGCCCCGGGGGGAGCGGGACGAGCCCCGGGGGGGAGCGGGACGAGCCCCCGGGGGGGAGCGGGACGAGCCCCGGGCTCAGCGCTGCCCACCCCGCTTCTGCCGCCGCGGCCCCGCGGGAAAGCGGCGAGGCGGGGGGGCCCCGGGGAGGGGGGGCTGAACCCACGGCACCCCCCGGCTTTATCCCCCCCACCCGGCTTTGGGGCTGTTCGCTGCCACTGCTCAGTTCTTCTGGGTTTGGGATTTCTTTTTGAGGGCTGTGTAGGAATGGGAAAACTCCCTTTATCCGCAAGCCACACACAGCCTGTGCTTACGGCGCTTACAGAGAAGCTAGGAATTTTATTTTTTTTTTTCCTTTAAAGATTACCTAATCCAGTCGGTAATCACCCATCCCACTGCCTTATGCTTGTGCCCAGCAGCACACTGCAGAGACTTTTACCCAGCCAAAGCCTTCCTATTTCCCAGGAAATATTTCTACAATCAAGGATGTTTTTCTATTAGAAAAGAAACCTATTAGGGAACCTTTGGAAACTCATCTAGAAAGTCACTGAAATTTTTTCCATCAGAAAAAGTTTGGATTCAGTTTGGATCCAGAACCGTAAATACACGTGCCAGGGACAGGGGGTGCAGCTGCAGAAGATATGTGCCATCTTGTTGCTACATCTTGTACAGAGACACGTGCCAGTCTCTTGGTTCAGGAAAAAGGTGGAACGGAGACCCAGGCTGCAGGCAGTACTGTGAGCAGTTTAGCCATTGCATACCCCTTCCTGCAGAGACACAACTACTTGCTCTGTAATTCCTATGTGAGTTCAGGCAGAAAATTAAAGTCTTTTACTACTAAGGGACTTTGTGACGCTCCACCTGGCTGTTCTGTTCCCCATGGTCACAGTCACACTATCTTTACTACACTCAGAGTGAAGATTGCAATAGGAAGATGTGCTGGGTGTGGTAGGGGTGTGAGGGTAAGAAGAAACTCAGTAATTTTCTCACCCACACACAGCAACATGCCTTGGCTAGAGACACAGGGGTTTAGTGCTTTTGGTGTTAACAGCACCATGCCTGCTTTCAGTCCTTCCACACTGGCAGGACTTCGTGTGCTTCACGAGCACTCAGGCACTCTGCAAACAGGTAGAATAAAACCATTACACAGTAGAGGCAATGCAGAGATGAAACTTTGGTCCGGGACAAGGCTGTTGTTGACTTACGAGCAATCCCATGGCACTGCTCAGTACACAGAGCTGGAACAGATGCACAGTTACAAAGTACTGGCATCACTCCACATTAAACCCAAAGCTGTAAGCTGCAGACAAGCTTGCAGATATGAGGATTAGTTGGCTGGAAAGCACCAAAGCCTTTGAATCAACAAGGTTGAGTGTTGATAAGGCATAGTTCAAACTCATAACATTGGAGTTTGGTGGAGAGACTCTGGCAAAGATATTTGGAAATTTAAATTACATTATTATAGTGGTCCTTGTGGCCTTCTGGTTCAGTGTGTAGACTGGCAGACACATTCAGTGTCAACGGACTGCTTGAACTACACGCCATAAATCTGTCACTCAATACCTTGCCGTTTCCACATGTGAGTTGAGAGGTGTCCTGAGTTTTTGAGAGCTGGTGAGTACATGCCTTTAGGGTGACAGCACAGGTGGCCGTTCAGAGGGACAACTGAATGAGTCCAAAGGCCAATAGAGGCACTGTTGATAGTCATATGAGTAATTTGCTGTTTTATCTCCACGGTGGTCTCACAGGGTCTCTGGTCACCCTTTTGTGCCTTTCCCACCGGGTTGTGTGCCAGGTGATCAGCGATGCTGACCCAGCTGACTCTGTCCAGGACAACAGGACTCTGCATAACTTCTGGGTAACTCAGCTGGAAAGCAATTATGGATTCTACATTGGCCTGGGCTTGGCTGTCTTCTCCAGCTTCCTCATTGGAAGCAGCGTCATCCTCAAGAAGAAGGGGCTGCTTCGGCTGGTGGAGAAGGGAGGTACCAGGGCAGGTAAGGCTTGGGGGCGGGGGGGCAGGAGGGAGGAGATCCATCTGTTCCCAGAACCACACACATCATCCAAACTCCAGCCCTCATAAGGCAAGGGAACACCTCCGGGTACACGTCAGCCTTCCATCTGCAATGTAAGAAAGATATTTTGTGGATGTACTTTTGTATGTGAGACCCAGAGAGTGGTGCTGTGCTGGAGCCAAGGAGCTAATTTACAGAGCTCTGCATTGGAAGGGCTCAGCTAAAAGCAGCATTCCCCTGCCTTGCACTGCAAATAGCAAGTCACATGCACTGCGCGATCAGATGCGCACCCACCAGAAGAACAATACATGCCCATCACAGCTCTTACATGGGAAGGTGTAAGGCCAGGAGGAAGCAGAGTGTTGAAAGCTCTTTGAAGTAGGCCCCTTTGCACAAAGGTAGAAGTCATCACTGTGCCACAGAGTGGAGCAGAACAGCACAGGGCCATGACCCCACTCTTGCTTATTGATGCACTAGGCAGCTTTGCCACCAAGTCACTGAGACAAGGATTTGGCCCCATGTGCTTTAATTGCATTAGCAAGAGCCATTTATTAATGTGGGACTGCACGTCGGTGCTCTGCGTGAACTCTGCTTGTGGCTTTCAGAAAGGATACTTCTGAGGTATGTTGCTCAACAATGTGTAGATAACTTTCTTCCAGCGCCAAGGGTGAGGCGTGTGTTTATGTGCACGTATATATGGATGGGAAATGTTGGAGTAGCACAGCCTACAGCAGAATTGCACGGTTGAATTGGATGCATCCCATCAGCATTGCAAACATGCCCTCTCGCAGCAGCGTAAGTGCTACCTGGCAGCTGACCTACTTGCATAACTACAAAACAAAATAATGATAATTAAAATACTACTTCTTCCCAGTTCTGGCCTAGGAACAATTCTTAAATCATTTTACAAAGGAAGTAAATATTGCTGTCCCCATATGGGGACACAGAGGCACGGAACGTTGAAGTGACTGTCCAAAGTCAACCAGCAAAGCTAGCAACAGCACCTGAGCCGCAGGCCAGTCTCAAGTCCATCTCCATCCTCTGCCATTAGGCTGGCCACATGCAACTGCTGAACTCAGCTGGGTTTGCTTTTTGGCATTGTATTTGCACAATGAAGTATCAGTATTTTTTCAACTGTAGAAGATGTCTCTCTCCTCCTTCCCTCCATGAACTCCTCCCACAACAGAGCCAAGAGAGTAAAACAAGAGCAAACCCCTCCCTGTTTTTCAGGATGTTTAACCAGGAATTAGAGATTAATGGCAGAAAACTGCAGCTGACAAAAAGAGTTCTTGAGAAAAAACCCAACCAAGAAGAAAACAAAACAAAACAAACAAACCCCAAATAAACCAGAAATTTTAAGGAATACCAAAGCATAACATTTGAACTTCAGCATTTGTGAACTTGTTGAGGAACCAGAAGAGGCTGAATTCTAGCAAGAGATTTTTCCATGTGTCTTGAACTCTTCCTGTCCACCTCTTCATTCCCCCTTTTCCTATCTCACCCTTTAATCTCTCAGTTCCGGTGTTTCACCCACATCACTTCTCTCCAAAGCAGGTCAATCACTGCTGGTACTGACAGCTCCACTCAGGTCAGACTTACAAAAAACGTGGGCTCTCTCTGACCCAGCAAAATCAGCATTCACAATGTCAGCAGGCTCAGGCTCTTTACATCTAACAGGTTGTGGGTTAAGACCAGAGCTGGATTAGTTCCCAACACAGTATATCCATTATTCCTCATTTATATGCACATTTTCTTTCATTTAGTTGTTCCAATGCCAGGAATCATTTTTTCATCAGAAATGCTCAGTCAAATGACTGTTCCACATAAAGTTAACATTAGGATTTCTGGCAGTTCAGGCTGAGGCCCTGTGATATACACTGCTTTGTATCATAGTTGTAAAAGGAGCAGATAGCTTCTGAGACAGGATGCAGGGAGCCTTCACCACAACCATACAGCAACGCAAATTCCAGCACCACATGCCTGCACAGAGCAACTGACCAATTTTTCCCTCTCTTCATCCTTCATAACTATAACCCCCACTTGAGCTGGGTTTGGAAAAACTCATTGCCTTACCTTAATGCCCATGCACGAGACTCCACAGTGACCTGGTGCGACGCGAGGTGAGGCACAGGCTCCCCGCAGGCAGGATGCGGGCTGGCAGTGTCCTAAGGAGCAGCCTTTGGGTGGGGGGCACCCAGCACAGAGCAGCCCCTGCCAACCTTCATCCCTCTGCTCTGGGAGCACCCCACAGGGAACAGGCAAGTAGAAGATGAAAGATGACACACGACTAGTCTGTGGGAGCTCAGCTGAGGTGTTTATTGCTGGGTTTAGGGGCTGATGCACCCTGATGAACCAGTGAGGATGACCACAGCTCCCAAGGCTGAAGGGCAGCCCCAAGCTCCATGCTGCAGCAGGGCAGGCTGTACCCCAGGCCGATAACCTCTGTGGCTTTGGGGCAACAGGTACCATTCCCATTGCCACCCAGGATTAAACCACTGCTTTTATTGTATTTGCTTTGTTCAGCCCTAAATGCCAGCTTCCGCTAATCCCTTGACTCAACATAACTTCCACGTAGGATGAAATGTCTGCATATTCTGTCCTTCCAGGATGTTTTCTTTGTCACACTCTTCCCCTTGCAATTTATCCCGCTCCAAAGGGATGTTTCTCATCTCTTGCTCCAAAGAACGCGGTTGTTAACTCCTGGATACCTGTGTGCTTTGCTTCCCCAGGAGATGGAGGCCACGGCTACCTAAAGGACTGGCTCTGGTGGGCTGGCTTGTTAACCAGTAAGTAGAAGCTCTTTCCCTGGGTTTGCAGCTTTTCCAGGGTCTGTCCCTGTGAATCAGGTGTGGAACAAGCCCAGTGTCTGGTGGCTTAAAGCCTTTATTCTGGCGAGTTTCCCCCATGCTCAGCAGAGGGGCCTCAAGTCGAGCAGAGGCAGTGAGCCACACAGGATCTCCCTCACCATCCTCCTGCAGGGCTGGTAGGACTTGCTAGCTCAGTTTTACCCAATCAAAAACATGAAAAGTCAGGTTTTAATAAGGCAACCAGCTGGTCTGCCTGTGTACCAGGCACAGCCTCCCGTGCGTGCCTGGGGGCTCCAGGAAAGGTTACTGCGGCACAAAAGAGATAACAAGGAGGCATTGGTAGCAGCTCCTTTCTTGTGCAAAACTTGTTTTCCCTTAGACCAAGCCTTAAAACCTTTTTTTCATGCTGCAACACTACCATATCTTCTCAAATTGGACTCATAGCTGCACAGAGAGCAGCAGATTTCACAAGAAGGTTTTTCAGAGCAGTCTTTTCTGGCTCCTACTGCTTCAGCAGCAGCAGCAGCTCAGGGTGTCCCCACCTTGCTCTGCCCTTGCAGCTCCTGCTGCACAGCCACCATAGCACAACCCATAAGCAAGCATACAATACTCACTGCTCAGGGGACGAGGACAGCTCAGCCAGAGAGTAACACCACAACCCCAAGGAGTCACTTCATAGGTGAGAAGCAGCCTCCCAGCACTGAGGCTCCCACGGCTGCCCACCCCGTCATGAGTTACCCAGGCACATTGCAGCTGCCTGGCTGGGCTATAGGGGTTTAATGAGTTAATATGTGTCAGATGTGACATGGCCAAGCCCTGGCATCCACAGCCCTTCTCTGTGTGGTTGCAGGGTTCCCGGGATGCCTCTCTGCTTGCATTAATTTGTAATAGATTTTCACCCACTATCTGGCCCTGTTTAGAAGCAGTATGAAACTCCCATAATAAAACCCACTCTCTAACTGACATCTTATTAGTTTGCAAGCCCACAAGAGAAAACACAAAAAGTATACTGTAACTCACTGGTATTTATTTTTCTTGTGTTTATTTAGTGGGTGGAGGGGAAGCTGCCAACTTTGCTGCCTATGCCTTTGCTCCTGCAACTATTGTCACACCTCTGGGGGCTCTGAGCGTGCTCATAAGGTGATTTATGTGTCTATAGTTTGCAATTAGCCTTTTTTTATTTGCCTGTTTGTCTCGTAAGATAGAAAGACTTGAAGTGATGCTAATATGATTTATTCTGCTAAAAGGAAAAAAAGTCTCAGTGTTTTCTAAAAAATGCTCTGACAGTTGTTGCCCTTTTGGGGTATCATTTAGAAACCACTGAATTAAGTAGCATGCCCTTCTGGAAATGCTGCATGTGGATAGCAGCCACATACACTTCAGGTTAAATTATTGCAAATATCAGTGTTACTTCCTTCCTTATTCCAGCTCTTTAGCCAATTCAAGGTTGGGTGTGGTTTTTTTTTTTTTTTGGTTTGGTTTTGTATCTAAATCTAAAAGGGCCAAAATATCAGGCATGTTTTTAAACTTTCATTTGCCTTTTATTTTCTAGTCTTTTAGGGTGCTCTGATATTGTGTTTTTATACCTTTGACTGTTGCCAAAAGGGCTGAAACCCTATTTTATGTTTTTATTTTTAAAAAGGAGATACATATCAAAATACATGGCTCCAGGTACTGAAGGTTTTATAGAAGGACTGTTATTGTGAAATGCATAAGCAAACTGAGAGTTGGGACTGCTCTGGTGTCTTGCCTCAAATTTTTATGGACAGCTAGGTATTTTTGCAGATATACGTACAGCCCCTTCAGAGTTTCTCTGGAGCTTAATAGTTCTGATGATTTAGTTAAAATCAATGTAACTCTTTTGTTGTTAGGCTGGTTTTTTTTTTTCTCTGTTACTCTGGTCCTTGAAGTCATGTCCTTGGGCACTAAAGGTTTCATAATGCCCAACAGCTCATGAGTGAATCTGGAGACCTTGAAAATATTTCTGAAGATGTGCTAATACATTCAGCATTTTTTCACCTTGCTGTTACCTGAGGTGTGATCTACAGACCACACCTGCATCTCTACAGGTTCAGCTGTCAGTAGATGCAATGTGATTGTGTATTAACACAATAGAATCCAACAAACCAAATTTGTGTCCTTGTATCACATGAAGGGATTCTTTACCTTATTTTTGCTGCTATTCCTTCTTTAAAGGACTTTAAAGCACCAGCTGATATTTTTCTGTCCTGTGCAGTGCCATCCTGTCTTCATATTTGCTTGGAGAGCGGCTCAACCTGCTGGGAAAGCTGGGCTGCATGCTGAGTCTCGTGGGCAGCACTGTGATGGTGATACATGCCCCAGAGGATGAGGAGGTCACCACTCTGGACGAAATGTCTTCTAAGCTGAAAGAGCCAGGTACACAAGAGGTCGTGTTTTCTCTTTTGGGGCTGGGCAGTGTGTACTGCTCTGTCCCCCATCCCTGCCGCTTAGTTTTGAGTTATTTCTCTCCCTCTTACAGGTTTCCTGACTTATGCTGCGATCCTCTTGGCTGTCTGCTTCCTCCTGATCTTCTACCTCGCACCTCGCTATGGGCAGAGCAACATCCTCATCTACCTCACCATCTGCTCCGTTATCGGTGCCTTCTCTGTGTCCTCAGTCAAGGGCCTGGGTATTGCCATCAAAGGCTTCTTTGCTGGCCGGCCTGTACTGCAGCACCCATTGACATGGATCCTAGTCATCACACTGGTGGCATCCATCACTACACAAATTAACTACCTCAATAAGTCTCTAGACATTTTCAACACCTCTTTGGTGTTTCCCATCTACTATGTGCTGTTCACTACCATTGTCATCACAACTTCCATCATCCTTTTTAAGGAGTGGGTCACCATGACTGTAGTGGACATCATTGGGACAGTTTGTGGCTTCCTCACCATCATTTTGGGGGTGTTTTTACTCCATGCCTTCAAAGACATGGACGTCAGTTTAGGGAATCTACCACAAGTCCTCCAGAGTGAACAGCAAGAGCCAGTCACCCGAGATGACAAGAACATCCTGATAGAGGTGGACAACTCCAGCATCGCCCCAGAGGATAAACCCAAAGTATTCATGATCTACACCTAGCACATTACATGCGAGGGTCTGGAGGTTGGGTGAATGGGTTGATGTCAGTATTCCAGATGCTAGTGAGCAATTTAAAAAAGGAAAAGCAGAAAATAAAACCAACAGTGTCTTATCCAAAGCTTGGTAGAGTCAAGCCAAGTCTTTCGCTGGGCTTTTGGATTGGATCTTTCTCATGGTGTGGCAGCAAGGGGTATGTTTAATCCTCACTGGGCTTTCATACATGCAGCCACTGAAAATGAAAATCCTCTTGAAATATGATACTCCTGGGACAAAGGTCCTCTTTGAGGCCCCTTCCCATCTCTTATTCTTGGCAGGGCTAATGTTTACTCTTCTACTCCTTCCCTGGGGTGGCCATTGATGTGTTTATTTCCAGGCCCTGATTGAGTCATTGATAAGTGTTTTTGTCTTTTTTTTTTCCTTTCTAGACACTTGCATGAATGCTAAAATACACACCACTATCTCAAACGGAGGTGAGAGACAAGGACTGAATTGTGTACGCCTGCTATTCAGACTCTGCTCATCCATGTTAAATTACTTGCTCGGCAAATATGGGACAAGAATGTTGGTGAATACGGGCAAAATGTGGTGAATTTTGGAATAGGTGTTCACTTAGGCTCCATGGCAGGACCCACGCCATAAAGTGTTTTTACAGGACCATGCCAGAGAAATCTTTTTCTGCTTTTGTTTTTTGTGACGTGCAGGAGTTTCCCTGCAGCACAATGTTAATTAGTTTTATGTGGGTTTTTGTTTGTTTAGGATTTTTTTTTCACTCAGCAGCTATGGTGCCCAGGCCGTATTGATGTGGTTGGTGAAGCCACTGGGCCTGATCCAAATCTCACCCAGCCAAGGGGCAGCCCCCACTCAGACTGGGAAGCTCTGGCAGGTTAAACCCTGTGTCAGGAGAAACACTGCCACCATCTTCAAGATTATTTTGTGGTCTGTGAAAATCTTTTCAGCCTGAAAGAGCGAGTGGCTGTAAATTTTATGTTTTGGGGTTTTTTTTTTTCTTAGCAAATGTTTTGGCCTTGGAGATCCCCCCAACTCTTTGAGCCCCATGACCTGTCTTGCTATCATTTAAGCCCAAAAGCTTTTTGTTGTTGTTGTTTAGAGGGAGGCATGAACTGCATGTTAAAAGCCAAACAGGCGTAAGTGGGTGATGCTCTGCAGAGCTGTAGGGATGCAGTTTATCCCAGAGTGGTCCCATTCATCCCTCTCCATCTCTCTCAATATAGTATGGATGTTACCTGGACTCTCGCTCACAGTTCATCTTCAAAACCCCCTTGGATTTGTATCAGTGGTGAGGATGAAGGGGTGAGAAAAATAACATTTTGAGCTGGAATGTGAAAAAGGAAGGTATCACTGCAGTTAAAAGTTTCTCCCATCTTGCTGCTGGGTCTTATAGCACGGGGAGACTGGAGCCCATTTGCTCACAGCAAATCCCAAACAGAGAGGGGTGAAGAATTGAGCTGCCTTTGCCAAGCTGGCTCAGTCCAGAGGCAGCTCTGGCTGGGTTAGCCCTGGACCATGGCACACGCTGATGCTGTCTGAGACACTGACGTGGTTATACCTGGGTCTGAGTGTCACTGAGCAGATGAAACTTGGGGTTGCGGGGGAGAGGAATATGCAATCTCTTATTTCAATAACATTTCAGTACTTTTTTTTGGAATGTGGAAAGGGAAATAAAGGCTTTTTCTAAAAAAAAAAAATAAATAAACCCTTGCAGGTGGGTCTGAAAGTTTTTAATGATTTCTCTGATCTTATTGGTGTAGCCCTAAAGGATAAACAGGCTGAAGGGCAGCTGAGTACTGCAGGAAGAGTATCTGGGGAAGAGAGTAAAACAGCAGCGACCTCATCTGGTAGCAGAAAATAATCCAAGTAATTCACTCTAGCTTTGTTTTTGGCATCCTTATTGGTGTAATGCTTTATGCATTTTATTTTAGAAATAGAAATAGTCATCCTTCTCACTGCCTAGAACTGCATTTCATAAAATCCATTCTTCTAGCTATCCTGCCATGTCTGGACAAATGCCACATATAAAATGAAGATTTGAAACAAGGTAACGAAATAGCACACAGTGACAGAATATTTGTTAATGACACCTGACAAATTTATTAAAACTAGGCAAAAGGCACAATGAATTGCATTCTTCAAGTATTTGCATAGATGCACAGAGAGGATTATTGTAAACCATTAATATGTGGACACTGGAGAAAGTGAGATGTATTTTGGTATATGTTCTCCCAAGTAACATCATCTTTCAAAAAAATTAGCTTTTACCATCTTTTACTCCTCCTGCAGTTCCTCTATTCTCATTCACTCAACTTGCACACATATGAAAATTTAAAAGGACTTACTTAAAACTACCTTTTGGAGACTTTATGATATCCCAGCAATAAAGTTTTCCATTAGGGTTTGGGCACATCCATTTGTTCTCTGAGTTTTGTGTGTCTGGGGGGGCATTTTTTAAAAGCTTGATCCCATGCTCACATGAAATGCAGTGAAAATATTCTTAGTGCTTTTTGACGGCCATTTGATAAAGATCACCAGGGGTTGTAGCAGAAGTATGCTGCTGTCTTCAGTGAGGGCTCAGATATAAGATTGAGTTCTTGTGGTTGAATTTGCACTACTACATTGTATGTACAGTATGTGCCCTGCTCACTGCTCCACCTGTGAGCAGTAAAACACGCCATGACATAGGCATATTAGCTGCACCCCAAGAAAGAACAGAGTTGGGGGTTGTTTATATGTAATATAATCCAACTATAGAAAAAGACATATAAAGATTAGAAAGCTGATGTCTTTCACTTGCCATCCCTTATTTCAGAAAGAAGTATTTTAGGTTGGTTTGTTTTCTAGACAAATGGAAGGTAAGAAAAGGTCCAAAATTATCAAGATAAGGAATGATCAACCAGAAATTCAAGACGCATCCTGTGGACTGTTTCCTTGTGGAGGAAGAGGTAGTAACGTTGCAAAAACTAGTGTGGTTTAAGACATCCTGCAGATATACTGCTAGAAATAACTACAAATTTAATGAGTGTTCAGGGTTTATCTGTTTTTTTCCAATCAGTAGAGCTTAGGGAAAGACAACCATCAGACAAGACCTTTTTTTTTATGTCAATAATACAGTTTCTCACATGTGCAGCAGCAATCATGCTGTTTGAGGATTTGTCCATAATAAATCAGACACAACAGAACAGTTGTAACCATAGCTCCAGAATCCCCTGTGTTATCCTAGGAAATCATTTCAAGAAAAAAAAAAGAGAAAAGACAAAAGGTCTTAATTTAAAATCCTGAGAAAAAATGTACAAAGGCCCAAACTATTAGAAGAAAAAAAAACCCCAAATTCATAAGGGAGGGTTCTTGGGGTAAGAACCATAAGCTGCTTAAAGTGCACACAGACAGCTCTCTCCATCCATGTCCTAGACAAAAAAATCTGGAGTAAATGAGCTGCCCTACAAAAGCACCATGTGTCATATTAATATTGTTTTACTACCTGGGCAATTTTAAGGTAGATTTCTCACTGGTATGGGGAGCAGACAGCCCGTGCTGAATTACTGCTCAGCACAGACCAAAGCCTGAGGAGACACATGCAAAAGTGTCTACTGATTATCCATGGTACCGTATGCTGGAGAGGCTTCAGCACTGGCTTTTGCTGAGCTTCCTTCTGGCCATTTACCCTGTTACCTTGGCCAGAGAGTTTCCCTGTCGTACCTTGACTGTGTCCCAATGACATGGATGAGAGCGCACAGGCCACGCTGGGGATGCTGTCAGGTCTCACAGCACTGAGGCAAGACAAGCAAGTGCTGCAGGACAGAGAGGTTGCAACGCTCTTGCTGAAGACGGTTATATGGGGAAAATAATTTATCTGCTCTATTAAAGCTAATCAAAATCTACAGTGACACAAATTATTTTAACCAGGAATATTGCCATGGTTTGCTCCCTGTTGTGGACCCACTTGACACCCACTGTAAACTGAGAATAAGCTGAAGAAAGTTATCAATGGCTGCCTTCTAATCTCCCAAGAGGCAGCAGTTTCTGTATAGCACCAACGTATGCTCCCACAGCTATGTGGATGGGCTGAGGAAGCCAACAGGGCTGGGTCTTACATGAAAACCCACCAGGGCCAGCACCTGCATTCACGGCTTTTTCCCCCGGTAACATTTAAATAACTGATTAAAAATACGTGAAGCCCCCATCACCCCATCCCTGCATTGGATATTGCACAATAATATTTAAATACCGTATAAACAAGTCATCCCTATATGGAAAAGGCTATCAGCAGAGAGGTTTGAGTTCAGCTTGGCATGTACCGGCACAGTTCCTGGGGGCACTCCTGCCAAGCCTGGCTGCAGCTTGTTGAGTCACATAGGAAACAGGTGAGGCTAGAGGAGAGGAACCAAGACACTGTCTGGGGCTGTGAATGGTTTTTTGGGTGACAAAGGCCATCCAGTCCCCTGTAAAGGTAAGAGCCAGCCAGGAACAGACTTCTTCATGAGTGCCCATGGGAACCCAGCTGTCCCACTTTCAAGATATTTGCTGCTCCAGCCATCCTGACACCATTCTGGATGAGACAGAAAATGGAGAAAAGAGGAGTGAGCACTGATGAAAGAGCAAATGCTGCCCTCTCCCTCTCCTGGGGCTGATGTTACACTAGGCCAGGGGAAGCCTGTCTCCGTTCACATGTATTCACACCCTAATGCATCACGTAGGAAACTCTCACACCAGGATCACAATAAAGTTCATGCAGTTTTTTTTCCATTTTTCACAGCTAGCCTCAAGTACATTGTTGGCTGGAGACAACACCTGTGGTGTGTGGAGTGGAGGTGTTTTGTGTTAAGGTGTCCAGCTGGGAGGAAGCTGAACACAGAGACTCCAAGTCCCTTACTAATGGTCCTTCTTAAGGACCATTTTGGGAAACAATCCTGCAGAGAAAGCATCTTTTTAGCCATGACTAGAGAGGGTTTCTCTTCCTTACTGGGATCTTCAAGTCTTGTGTGGACCTTCCTGTTTTGCTGCTCTTCACTAACCTTTTTGGGTCACACGCACCCTCATTGCTCAGCCCCACTCACACAAATGTTTTATCTGAGGAAGTGCTCAGGGATGTGGAGGACTGAATTAACTGTTTTGCTAAACTCAGTAAATGCTTAATAAGGAACAGGTAAAAACAGAAGCCCCTCCAAAAAAGGCAACCAACCCAACAGGCTTTTCATTTCCACCCCCCGAGGCTGTGCATGAAGGTGGTTGCAGTGTAATAGCAAGGTTACTCCCTTCAGAGTAGTTTTATTCCCTGGTAATGAGGGGATGCTGCTGTGCTTCCCATCACCATGGTCAGTGCCTACCTCTGCCACAGGCTGGAGTCGTCATGGGTTTCTGGTGTGTGCAGGAGGCAGTGAGATGGCAGGGCTGTTCCCTGGCCAGGCTCTGGGTCTGGCTGGGACAGGATTAGCCGGCAAAGCTCTTTGGGGTGGCCGTGGCCTAGAAATATCCTACACAAGAAAGAAACATTGTTGAACTCAGCCTGCAGAGATGCCCAGCTTGAAAACAGAGATAGTATTTTTAATTTTTTGTAAGTCTGAGACAGCAGATGGGGTATGCGGCTGCACATCTTGAGATCTCTGATTTGGAGTTAGCCCCAGGGATATTACAATCTAATGGCTGCATGATGAAAACCAGGAGAAGCCTTATAGACTGGGCAGGAGTCCCCATCATAACTCAGTCTGTAGCATCCCTGCCTGAGACAAAGGACTGAAGGGACACAGGTAGAACTATGCTTGCAAAGACCTCTCCCTCTCTGAAGCAAGGAGGAAGCGCAGGTGGCTGCCGCTATGGCTTATTATATTATGCAGGTGATCAGTGGTTTTCAACACATGGAGTTTTTCACTTATCAAGTTTCATGAAGACTGGATGGCCTTAGGCTTCTGGGCAGCTGGCTTCAAACCAAGGACAACCAAACAGGGTAACAGGGTTACCTTCCTCTGCCTCCTAAACGGAGCTGTGGGCTGAAAGCACGTCATATTCTGGCTACTAGAGGATCCAGAAGTTTTAAGCCGTGAATTTTGCAAGTAATAGGGAAGCTATGTTCCAGAGCCTTTTAATCAGCCACATTGTTGATGCACTTAAGGTTGGAAGCAGGTTTCGCACACATACACTCACTATATGATTGCCCATACAATGCCTGTAAACCCTGTATACATGTATATACATGTGCCCATACAAACACATGCAGCCCTGCACCCACCGACAATTAGTTATTACTTTGTTTGTGCGCACAGCTGTCCCTAATAAGATACTCAGAGCATTATATTTTCCATTCCTCTAATGAATTTCAGTGTAAAGCATGCCCCTGGGGAGAAGTTACCCACACAAGAACTAACTGCCTGTTGTTGCTTAGTCTCTGTGCTAAGTTGCTGGCTTACAGGTGTTGATTTAATAAACACAGCTGCACTCACAACTTGGAGGGCACTCAAAAACCCTGCAGTCTCCTTAGACTATGCATAAATGCAATGCTCGACAGCTGCATCAGCCGATGCTTGGGGATCTCTTGCTCTCCAAGGACCTTGCCCTGTGACTGCAGGAAGGACAAGGCAGATTAAATCCCACCAACCGCTGGGACCAAAGAGCTCTACAGGAACAGCAAGAGAGCAAATCTGGCAGATACTGCAAACGTCTAGGAAGGACACTGACACTAGCAAACAGTGAAATTAATTATTTCCGCTGTACCTTCTAGATCTTGTGGCTCTCCTCCAACCTAGAAATGGCAAGGTTTCTTTTGGAAATCCTCGGAAAAGTGTTCCATCTAGTAGGTCTGACTGACATAAAGAGACTGGATGTGTTGGTGGGTAACACAATGGAGATTGTGGGGAACTTGTCAACAACCAGCTGGGAAGGACACCTATTCCTTATTAGCTGTAGTCAGCTTCCTGCTTTTGTTTTAGTTTTCTTTCCTGCTGAAGTGCCGTCTGTTCACAGAAACAATGGAGCTAGAAACAAATCACATTCACTAAAATATTTTGTGTTTGTTTTCCTCTGTATCCTTCAGAGAGATACTGCCTGGGAGCCAGCCTCCTGCTGTCCCCTGTGACTGAGCCCTTTTTTTCTTTCCTGGCCCTAACCTAATAAAGGTAGTAAGGAAATATTTTGGTAAAATGGGTGTAAGTCAGTCTGAGTGATTTCCCATCTTTTCTATAAGAATGTGGGGTCTGTACTAAGCTTGGAACAAAATTGCCAGCAAAAGAAGTAAATCAATACCCTTTCCGTACAACGCTCAAAATAATCTTATGGCTAGGATGCTCACATAAGATAGGGTCAGGCTGGGTTAAGTCTATTATTTCCTGTGCAACATGCTGAAGGTCCCATTTCTGCTCCACATCAAAATTGGTCTGAGGCTCCTGAGGCTTTAGTCCAGGGATGGCCAAATGCAAGATACCTGGGGGATCAGCCCGAAGAATGGAGATCCTGTACTCAGTACTGAACCACGGACTTATCACTGACTGGTAACCTCAGAAGGGCTTGTTTCCAGGAGACAAAATACATGCAAATGGTAAGAGGACCTACGCTAGGCTTGCTTAGGGAAAAATCTGTACAGTCTTTTCGTTCCTGGCAAATTGTCTGTTTGATTTGTAGCTAAAAAATATTTAGATGACCTTGGTAAAGTGAGTGCTGCTTTGTGATCCAAGCTACTTGACTTCAGGTCCAGGTCAGAGGTATCGGGGGACCTTAATTAAGAATAATTTTGCATGCTAGCGTCCAGCACGGTCATTGTCAGCTACTCTGCAAAGCAAGGTGGACCACTGGTAATTGTCCTGTGGCGAGATGGAGCACGCACCAGTGAGCACAGTAACATCCACACCCTCACCAGGGTTAGAGAGGCTTCACCAGCCTCACTGAAAACAAACCTCCCCATCAAATCACATCTGCAGGACAGCGGCATGACTCCATACCTGAGAGACGGGGGGTTTGGGAGCAGGAGGTGCTGGCCTGCTCGGGGGCGTCCGCCGGGCAACATCCTTTGCAGGTGCCGGCTGCGCTGACCCAGCGGGCTGCCCCACACCGTGGCTGTGGCCAGCAGAGAAGGCAGATGGCTGCTGCGTGTTTACTTGGAGCCCTGGAGCTTGCTGGGGAGGAGCTTTTGATGGGATTTCAGGGAAGCCAATCACCTGTGCAGAAGACCCACAAATCGGCAGAGTTAGGTATTTCCACTTCAAACCACCTTTTTACTCTCTGCTACGCTTTTGAGGATCTACATGAGGTCTATGAGCCACATAGTAGAAAATATTGCCCACAACACCAGTATGTGTTGTATATGTCTAGGAGGCATTGATTAGATAGACTGGGACAATTTGGAACCATGAGGCAGAAATGGGAATCAAGAGGACAGAGTAACTCAGGCGTTAGTGTTATAAGTGATGCTTGCAAATACACCCAGGGTTTGCCATTTCTACAGTTTTGAGTGGGGGATGTGACAGAAGAGGATCTATTAGGAGAGACAAGCAGCCACACAGGCCTGGTCAACTCCCAGCTCCTGACTTTAAGGAAATTGCTAGAAATAGATGCTACATTCAGCTCCCACTGACTTTCAGCCATGGGTGATATCTGCCTATTTTTCCCATCCTTTGATAAAACCGCTCCCTAATTGCAGTGTGAGAGGCAACCACATCCCACATCCTAGGGCAGCTGCATCTCTTTCTGGGGAGGTGGAAGGTGACTTTGCCCCTACCTTCCTCTGCTCCTGGGGGGTTTTCAACTTGAAGGCAGGGTTTGCGTGCCCATTTCCAGAGGTGTCACTGACAATGACAGAAAGAAAAGAATAAGTGTTATTTCCTTGATATGTTTTCTCCTTTTTCTTTGCTGTATTTTCCATTATATTTTAACTGAAGTAAAAAAAATAGCATAAAACACTGACTATACCAACAAATCCATTTAGTTATATTCCTCACAGCCTTTGCAATTTCCCTTCTGTCCTGTCACTGAAAGGGGGTGGATGGAAGCAGACAAGGCACAGCACTGACAATTTACCTGAACTGAGGGGTCTTCTTTCGAGAACAGATGGCAAATTTATTCCAGCATTTCAGATAATAGAATAAAAACATCATTCCAATGAGAAGGAGAATGGGAGCCAGGACTGCCAGAGTTATCACAACTGCTGAAGGGCCTGAGGGCAAGAAAGTAGAGTTAGTTAAATGGAAAACTTTCTGCTCCCAATCTAACTCAAGTTGTTCTGAAATGCCACCGTAATAGAGTTAGTCCCACTCACCTTTGGGCATGGGGGGACCACTGTCCAAGCTTCCTCCGCTCCCCTGCTTGTTGCAAAACGGAGGAGCCCACCCCTGGTTGCAGTGGCAGTTCTTGTTGTTGTTGCAGACCTGGAGCAGGAAGACTCAGAGATTTTAGTGCCAGCTCCTAATGCATCTGCAAGCTAAAAAAAATGAAGCCTTTGCTGGATAAAACACTAAAGAAGAAACTCCTATTGGCATAAATAGGGACTTAAGTGCCTGGAAACATTTTCTTTTCAGGGAGTGAAAGTGCCTTTTATTTCCTCAAAATTTCCCTTTCTCCAGAAGGCAAGGGTTCTTCAGCTGAAGTGCCACTAACCTGTATTCAGGAGAAAAGCAGCATTTAGAAATTCCTTTCTCTTGTTCTTATCTCTAAGCTGAAGGACACAAATCTTCCATCCAGTGAAGATTTCTCATTGTTTAGGTTTATTGCTTGGCCCATTGCTATTTGTTTTATCATCTAGGCAGCCCCTGGAGGAGGGGCTGATCCCTCTGATTAGGAATGTCCTGTGCTAATTGTAGCATTTAATTTGACTCTGTAGAATAGCTGACAATCACTTCCTATAGCTTCATGAATCGTAAGAAATGAAGCAGACTGGGATTGAAAGAGCAGAGTGAGTCCCTCTCCTTGTCAGGTTCATCATGGGGCCTCCCAAGCTGCTGAGGAAGGCACACACTGCTTCACGCTGCTGTAATTATCACTCCTCTCCATCGCCTAACTGGACCATGGAGATGGAGAGATGCTGATGTTTTGTGCCAGAAACATCACCAAAAGGTAGAAAAAATTCTCACCAGCCTTTTCTTTCCATCCCCTGGGGGCACAGCAGAGCACAGTTAGGAATAAACTGTTCTAAACATGACTTTCTACTGTTTTTCCCGCAGTAAATGTGATTTTTTTATTAAATCTAAACTGGGCCCAGAAGATGTTTCTGTAAGATTACCCCTTCTTGTTTTTCATTCATTGCAATTCATATCCCTCCTGTAGACCTCTTTAAATCCTATGTCAAAAGGACACTCATGGACCAGAAAACACATAAAACATGAAAGGAATGTGCAAATTAATAATCAAGAAGCAGAAGTTCAGAGCAAACCTAAGCATAGTATCAGAACTGAGCTGAACAACCATCCACAGATCAATGGCAGCCCATCCTGCTTCAGCCTGAAATGGAGATGAAAAGGAAGATACCTACTCCATGCCCATGGCACTTCTTGCTACAGCTTTCAGAATCAAAGATGATGGATGTGTTCTGGCAGCGTCCCTCAAAGCAAACCTGCAGAGAAAGGATCCAAAAACTCAGTGTTCGCTCTTTGGGTTATGTACCATATTACTGCCTTGTGTTATTTCGTGACTTGCAGGGTCCCAGACGCCTTGGCAGTACAAGTAATACCATGGGCAGAATAACAGGCCATGAAGTTAACCTGGTTCCCAAGCAAATATTTAAGCAAGACAACCTCAACCAACTAGCGGATCCCAAATTTAGCACCAGCCCTGGACTTCATCTGGCAAAGACTTAAGGTATGGCCTTTAGTGTGTATTCTTCCATTGATTCTCAGAAGCCTCTAAGAAATTATTTTTCTAACTAACATAAAAATCCCCTAGAAAGGCATTAGACATAAGAAATGAATGGCTTGATAACCACAAAGCGCTTTCCAGATGGAAAAGTGATACCCTGAACCTCCCCCAAGCCATTACAGGCAGGACTGTACCTACATGATGGCTTCCACATTTTGTTCCTGTCAACACCAATCCAGGATCCAGCATCTCCTTTTCTTCACTCTCAGATCTGTACACATGGGTCCCTCGGCACCTCAGCTGTGTCCTCTGTGTGCGGATAGTTGTGTCTATGGCCACCGCATTGGACTGCAGGGGTTTGGAAGCAGAGCTCTGGCACTGGATCTTCCCACATTTAGCATCTCTGATTTCAAAGGAAAGGCTAAAGTGATTACTTCTGGCTTGCTGAATGTTTTGCAGGCATCAGCTCTACGTGTAAATCAATGCAGCAGTGTTGAGTTATTTTTCAATAGCAAAAGGGCAAGCACCTCCCAAGAGCTAGCCCAAGCAACAGTGTCTGATGGATACCAATGGTACCATTTCACTGTCCCCATGGGTAGGCCAGCTTCAACAAAATCACAGATAAGACTAAGAAGGTTTTATCTCAGTTAAAAAGCTACATTTTAGCTTACAGATTTGAAAATCCTCTCTTCCGTTGCTTTGAAAACATACCAACTAGATGTTTTAAAATGCAAGAGGCAGGGAAAATGGTAAACTTAAAGCTTCAGTCATAAGGGCTTTAAGTCCAACAAGGATGCAGCTGGTTTCCCAGGAGGCAGAGGGAGGGAGTGAAACCAAAGCAGGGATCAGTTTTATCTACTCGCCCATAATTTTGTAATATATAAAAACATCTTCTCCAATGAGCAACTCTTGGCTGCCACTCTGCTTTCTACCTCATCTCACACTTCTTGTAGTTGCCATAGATGTCCTTCCCACAGTTCCCGTAGATGTCTCCAGCAGCATTAACCTTCTCAAAGCAGGCGTCTGGTGCTGGCCTTGCTCCTGCATGGAAGAGACTCACATGGCTGATTCCTGTGGAGCCTGGCAGCCCATCTTACCCCATGCCAACCACTCAGTTGTTCTTTTTCTGGGATGGTTTGAGCATGGGAAATTTCTGCTGCCTCCTCCAAGTGAGCAAGGCAGGAGAAAAGGCTCCTCAGACTTTGCTACTGATAGCAGGTATGGAAGGTATTACTGCCTTACACAGGATAAATAATAGCAGGATGCCATATAATATTGCCTGTTCAAAGGACAACGTATTTTGCTGCAAGCAGTGTCCTTACCAGGCCCCCACAGCTGCAAGCACTGGTCTTTATAGGTGAGACACATGCCACTGTAGCAATAGGCCTTTCCTCCATCGCAAGAAGCCCCATCAATTAGGTAAGAGTTGGGGGGGCAAAACGGTGACTCGCCAGTGCAGTATTCTGGGAGGTCACAGAGTCCTGAGCTTTCCCTGCAGAGAGTTCCTGGAGAGATCAGCTAAAAAGATACAAAGGGAAAAAAAACTAAATTATTGCTTGGCTCATTTGTGGTTTCATGTCTGCACAATGTCTCCCTGTAGATAAGAAAAAATCTTGCATGTGTCTCTTCATCCACCTTGTCTTAGGTTTTTTGAGATCAGCAGTGATCCAAATGACTCTGTAAGTTCATTAACTGGGTGAGCTGTGTAGAATCAAATTAATGACTGGATCCCTTCCCTAGTAGCGATGAGATCATGCACAGAAAATAAGGCTGGCAGATCTCAAGGGGACACTGATCCATCTCCCTCCACCCTAGGGTAGGATCTGATTTACCTAAACGATTTCTGACAGATGTTTGTGTAATCTATTCTCAAAATCCTCCCCATTTGGGAAGTTTGTTTCAGTGTTTGCCTGTCTTTTCTACTGGAGACATTTTCCTAATGCATAACTTATGTCTCCCTTGCTTATGAATTTACCCAGTTCATTCTTGTCCTATCCACCAAGGACATGCAGAATAGAAGGGCATATACAGTTACATCCAGGAGGTTTTTCCAAGTCTTTCGTGAAAGGTGTGAGGTCCAGGTGGATTCTTGGAAAATTATTTTAATAATAATTAAACATGCTCAGGATAGGTCAGTAAGAACATGCAGTCAATGTGCAAACACAAAAATGAGCTTAAGAGAAATGTTTGCCTATGTTCATTTTTGAGATAATTTGTTAGAGCTTGAGATCTTTGGCTCCAAAATCACAAACACATTTTAACCAGCCTCTGTGAGGAAAGCTGAGATTTAAAATGATAGTGGTCACACACATACAATCCTCTTTGCTAGCATTTCTTCAGCAAGCACCTAGGCTAAAGGAATTCAACTGCATCCCAGAAAAGAGGGTTCAGAGCAAAGATAGCATCCAGCCTAATCCCTGGAGGAAGTGTTTGCTCTAAGAACCCTGTCTAGATTTCTTCCAGAGCCAAAGGAGAGAAATATCCATTCTGATTCATCCCATCCCTAAGCGTTTAGGAGAGGCACTGTGACTTCATTCCAGCAGTATTCACAGCTCATCTGAAGTTAGCACAGGAGTCAATTAAATTAGTCAGCTAAAAGAAAGGACCCCACTAGTTTGATTGCACTCGTAGCTGTTGTACCTAAAAATCAGACCATGTTGCTTGCAGGTGAGGAGCTGAACTCCATATTTGGCTGTGTTTCTTCCCCTTTCCCCTCCATTTTTCAGCCTCACTCTTCCACCACCCTCTCCTCTCTTAAAAAACCCAGAGATCCCACCTTGCACTGATGACAGCAGCTGCCGTGGGCACATTCGGCACCCAACTTCAGGGAGCAGGTGCTGGCATCACAGCAGGGGTTATTGCATTCCTGGAAGACAGCGAGATGCAGCAGAGTTTACAAGGCAGATATTCAAGACAAGAACATGACAGAGCATTGAAGTGTGAGACTGGCACTAATCTGTTCTCATACATGATGCAAACAAAGTAACAGCCGTCCCTCCACAATATGTTCATGATACCCAGCATGTGCTGAATTACAGTACTGCGTAATTGTAGCCGGTGTTGGACTGACTGGATACTATAGGTTGTGCTCATTATATCTAGTGAGTCTGAGATGCTGGTTCCAGCTCCCCTTTGTGTTATTAGTCAAACTATGGATTTGGAGAAGTGAGATTCAGTGCTAAGAAAAGCCTCATCCTTATCAAGAATGGAGCTGTAGGTAAAGTGAACTTATATATGAAACTGCAACATCTAAGATAATTTTTTCTTTGCTTTTTTAAATGACATTTTCATCATGTCTGTTCAACCACAGATTACACCATCCCTGAGTTCTGGGATGCATCGTACTACATACTGTGAATTTAGTTAGACATGATATTTTACAACCTTGATTTACATTGCATATACATTTACATACAGGGAAGGTATGCATATCTCCTACACAAACAAAAGCTGTTTATATATCACATAACTGTATTTGCAAAATACATAATAAAATCATTGTGTCCCACTAAACCCCAAATGCTTGGATCTGAACAATTGTTACCTCCACCTCTCCACAGTCACACTCCTCCCCCTCTTCCAAGTAGCCATTTCCACATTTCTTCCCACCATACATTTTTTTGGTATCCGGCATATTGGAGAGACACATCCCTCCACCAGACTGCAGATACTTCTCCAGCTCTTTTCTATTGCACTGGTTGAACACCTTGGGGAATGGGTGCCTGAATATGAACAGTGTAGAAGAACATCATGACAGATCTGGGTGATGGTTTAGAGAACCAAAAATGAGCACATGCAAATCCTGACAAGTGCCAAAGGACACAGGTCCTTCTCTGAAGTCTCTGAAATTTTGCAAAAGAGGATCATGATTTTGTGTGTGTTCAAAATTAGATCCATCTGGATTACTTTAGAAAATAAGGTGATTGCACTGCAAGACTGTCAGGTAATATCATGGCCTTAAAAAATAAACTCTATTGAAACAAAATATGTTGAGTTAGACTTCACTTTGTCAGCTGACAAGTATGGCTGTCCTTACCTGCTCAATACTGAAGCTGTGGCTTATTCCTAACTCTGCTTAAACAAGCCTGAGAATCCAGTACTCGGACTGTGAATAACTGCTTGTGAATTTAACTGATAAAAATAACATTTCCTTTTTCCTATCTGCCTCACTGCAAAGGACAAGAATATTTTCTGTTACAAGAATTATTAATTTCTGTTGCTACAATGCTTGAACCTGTGCACTCTATTCATGACCATGCATATGTGAGTACATGTTGTGTATTGCACATTCTACCTGCATGCCAATATGTTTTCACTTCTCTCCTAAATGTTTTTCCTTATTTGGAGGAAAAAATTCATGTAAAAGAAGGTATCTAATGGAGACGATTTTGTTAAAAACTGCTAAACCAGAAGGAGGAAGGCTTGAGGAGACTTCATTTAAGTGAATGACTTCAGCTGACTTTTTTACGTGACTGAAATATGGAAGCTGTTGTGGTTCCTCATCCAAAATGAGCTCTGGAATTCCTGTGGGTTTCCAGAGTCAGTCTCATTTCCCCTTTGTCTCAAAGCCATCTATCTCTTCCCTTTTAAACACAGGTTTCTGTGGCTCAATGAAACCAAAAAAGTATTCTTAAGACAAGCAGTTGATCTGTTTTCCTGTCCTCTGACTTAGAAATACAATCCTATTGCTGTGCCTTTTAATAAAATCAGTTCTTTCCTGAAGCAATCCTTCTTCCTCTCTTTACCACATTGTAATGCACATTATCTTTTGCACAAGATGCTTTAGAAACCCTATGAACTATCTATCCACGCATCTTGTCTGCAACACAGAAATGAAACCCATGTAAACCTTGACATGCCAAGGTCACACATGTTCTGGTCACCCCTCATTTCTCTGTACTTGCTGGCAATAGGCAGTCCAGGTTTTGCAGAAGGATGTGTGTGTATATGCATTGAACTTGCTTTGGTGTAATGGATTACTTGGTAGGACTCAGTGGGAAGCACAAACTCAGAGACAAGGGGTTAGAGGGGTCCTGAGACAGTCTCTTAGGACAGAAGATAGGAAAATTTTCCTTTTTACCGGGCAGTTTAGAGCTCCACTTCTAAATGCTCTCAGGTCCCTACAGTACCTATGGCCAATCTCAGGCAGGAATAAGTTCACTGGGAATTTAGCAAATTGCTACTGATACATGAGCCAGGGTTTGCCCAGCAGTATTTTCCCTATAAACACACTGGCTCCAACAGGCAGCAACAGACCCACCTTCAGTCTGCATTTCTAGCTCTTACTCCACCAAGACTCTTGTAACAAGGCCCTTTGCATTTCTCTGTGAGACCCTGTAAGACGAACTCACCCAGTTGCAGAAGCCATGATGCAGCCTCCATCTTCTGCAGGGGTAGTACAGCAGCCAGCTGAATCATGATTCATGCCAAAATTGTGTCCCATCTCATGGGCAATGGTAGCAGCAACACCAATGGCATTATCAGAGTGATCCTGTGCAAGGTCAAAGAGGCACATCAGCATTTTACCTGTGCCTGTCCTGTGTACCTCTGAGTCAATTGGGTAGGTGGCACTTCTCATTACTACATGTAGAAAACACCTACTGCAAGTATTCCTGCCTATGAACAGGTGAGCTAGAGGCCTTCACGGGAAACGTTTTCTTCCTAGGCTTTAGGAGGCATCTATCCTATGTATTCACTACTGGCCAGAAACATCATATTATGTATTAGCAATTACTTACCATGTTTACTCCTCCTGACTGGAAATCAGAGCACATGGCCATCACAGGAGCCAAGCCTACTGTGGTTCCATGGAAGGGCACACCCCTAAAATCAGCCCAAAAAGACCATGAAATGGCACCAAGGCACTTGAGAAGGTAAGGCAGAGAAATGCATCCTGCAGTCCACAGCTTTATACATATACACAGTGCCAGGTGAATACCTTTTCTTTAGTAGTATCTTCAAGTACAGGACATTATAGCAGAGCTACAAAGCCTTAAGACCTATTTTTCTTGGACTACTACTTTTTTTATAGGCCAACCAGCCAATCCTATTTTTTATAATGGTCTAGTGCCAAAAAGTGGTCCTCTGAGCTTTGCAACAAGCAAGGAAAAGACTGTTTCTGGATCCTTAATTGGGTACTGTTTTGAATACTTAATTTACCTTAAGCCTGCTATTTGCCAGTTTGGGATTCAGGGACTTGACAGAGTACTAGATAACACCTTTGAGGTGCAGCCACGCTCAGCTCTTGCCTGGTGAGCTGGAATTCTGCACTGTCCCTGCCGGCATGTCTGAAATGGGAGCCTTGGAAATTGTGCTCAGGACATGACTAGGTAAAGGTGAAATACAGTAATGTTAAAGGGAAAAAAAAAACCCAAACCCAAACAAAGAAAACAAGGGAAAGGCATTGCATCTCCACATTTCAGTCCTACAGGTTTTTCCTCTGACTCACCACTATTTACTGGATGAATTACCATGGGAGAGGTAAGAAGGTCTAAGAGTTGCTGCAAATTTTTCTTCCAATGACATCTGCATTGCTGGCCATAGCTACTGGCCCTAATGAGATCAGTAGGATGATTCACAGATCATTAGCTAGCTCCCAGCACTCAGTCCTGTGTCTCAGAGGGATGAGTTAGGAACAAATGCCTTCTGCAAAGGGCTTAGCTCCCCTTTACAGGGCTTGCTTATAGTTCAGATTTTCTTGAAATTGTACATGTAGCTGTGACAGATCATGTGCAGCCGCCTGTGATATGCACACACAATAAAGCTGATGCACTTTGGTGCTTGCGTATTGAGACTGCTGCATAGCCTGGGACCTCCACTTTTCCTACAGTGATTGTGCTCTGGGTGCCAGAGCTTAATGCTGGCCACTACGTAAATCTGCCACTCTGAATCTTAGAACAATATAATCTCACACACTGATTTCTCATCCACCCAAACTACTTGTCAGAAACAGATTATTTCAGGAGAAATAAACCTACGTGATTAGTTGGGCGTTATCGTGTTTTCTGCGCACCCGCTCCTTGCTACTCCAGGCCAGAAAGGACTTCAGGGTGGAGTAGGGGTTCTCAGTTACATCACATTTATTCCAATTACTCCAGATCTCCAGCCCCACCAAGGCAATCCGGATATTCAGGGATCTGTAAAACTAAGATACAGGAAGGAAAAGAAATGACAAAATAAGCACCACTAATTTATTTTACTGTCATTTAAACCTTGCATATAAACCGTGCTACATGCTACTACAGATACATATGTCCAGAGCAGATGTTCTCTCTGGAAATGCATTGCAACTTAGTGCTGCAGCACTACAGAGAGAAATGTGCACTACCCACAAACCTAAACTCAATTGAACTAGAGATGCTGAACTTTCATTTTTAAATGAATGACAGAGAGATAATCTAGAAAAAGAAAGACTGGAGACTGAGATCATGTATATCTCAGTATATGTCAAAATTCCTGAAAAGAGGAAGGAAATAATCTGCTGCCCACATCAAGTACAAATAGGACAAGTCTTCACGGATGGTGGGGTGATGGGAGCAGTGGAAGAAGTTTAAGGGGAGAAGAGGATTATGAAGGGAGTAGATCTGAAAAGTTGTGACATTTACTTCAGCAGCAGTGGGTACCAATGTAAGGATGACCTCTGAAGGCTTCTTCCACCCCTACTTGCCAAGATTTCTACAATTTGAAGTGAATACCTTAGTCCTTTGTCAAAAAGCAGTATTTAGGTAACATAGTTAATGCAGAGATGTATTGAAACACAGAGATGCTCATGCTTGTTCCAAGGTAAGGAATGGAGATTCCCACACCCCACCCCTGATGTCCAACAACAGAATTGTTTGTCAGATGCTCTCCACTCCCCAAGTCACTGGGGAGAACTGTTCAAACATTCTCTCTCCCAAGAAAGCAGTTTTCCTCTGTCACAATTGATTCTCATAATTCATTATTTGGACTTTGCTTTCATCATTTCACGCACACCTGATCTCACCTTATCTACGTAATTAGCAGCCTCCACTAATTTAAGCCTTGTTGCTTCAACATTGAAGTGATGCTTCTGAAACTGAACAAAACATGTCAGGCAGCACAAAAGCAACTAGGAAGAGCTGAAAGGTGTTAAAACAAGTCACATTGCCCTGGGAATAAGAAGGTAACTATGAAGTGAAGCCCAAAAGCCTTCCTTCACTGTACATCATAAGCCCACCCACACATGTATATTCAGAATTCATCCCTGGCATCCCACTGCAGCAATGTAGTCAAGCAGTGGTAGTAACATAGTGGAGCAACCCAAATTTATCAGAGCCCCCAGAACAGGGACTGATGAAGAACTGACAAATGTGCCAGGTAAAATATATGATAAAATGACTTCATGTCTGAGGTCAAGGCTGCTGTAGCACTCATCCCATCTCGCTCATCCAACGAGTGGGGGATGCATCTCACTCATCCAATGAATTTGCCTACTTAAACCCCCTGGCGATTAACAAGTTAATTTTAGCAAACTCTTTGATTCAAGGAATTAAACTTGCAAAATGTTTAGATTTTTGTTCAACAGATGACAAAACCTGCGACTTTTCTTCTAGCGAGGCAGACAGTAAACGCAGTAAGGGCAGTTAACGACAACACTGCAAGGGTCTACCCCAGCTTGTCTAATGAAATGGTGAACAACATATTGCAGTTCCTGGGCATAATGTGTTTTCTCATAGTTTCCCTGGTATCCTGCTGCCTAAGACAGAAGGCTGAAATAGGTTCTGCCTCTTTAGTTTTGTTCAGAATAAATTACAGCCTGGAGCCCTACGTGGCTTTCACTATTGGAGTTTCAAGTTGTAAATAATGAATAGGACCAGCCTGAACCCCGTCTGTGCTGGAGATCAGATGATCAGCAAAACAGTGTGTGGTTTGCCCTGTCAGGAAGTACATCTGGCGTGCTGTCCAGCCTGGGGACGGGGGAGGGATTGATGACTTCACTGGGTCTCTTCCAGCCCTATTCTATGATCTAGAGCCTTGAAAATGTCTATTTATATATCTGCTACCAGCTTAGAGCAGAAGATAATCATGGTTATCTTCTCTAGAGATTAAGTGTACTGCACAGTTACAAGCATGTCATTCCTGGAAACCCTCAAGTCACCCTAGGCTGAAGGCAGTCTCCCCCATTGATAACCAGGGCCAACCACTGGCACCCTGGGAGGCAAGAACTGACCCCAAACCCCAGTCCTTCAACCAAATCACAGCCTGCATCTCTCCCCTGGCCAACACTGACTGACAGTGGCAGCAGAGGAGTCATGGCTGCTAGGACAAAGGTGACCAAGTCACAGCTCTCCCTGTCTGCTGGTGGGGGTAGGACTGTCAGGATGGCAAGAGGAAACCTGCTGGGCTCCACCTCCGCACCTCAGGAGATGCTGGTGGTAGGATGATCTCTCTGGGCCCAGTGCTCTGTTGGTATAAACATGATCCCTTTTCTTACCTCTGCATAATCAGCCACGAGCAGAAGCTCCACGTACTTTGTAGCCTGCAGAGTCTCCCGTTTCACCTGTGGCAGCAGCAACACAGGTTATTTCCCCAATATCCCCCAAGAAACTCTTAGCAAAACATACGTACAGGCCATTTTTCCCAGATTGTTTTTCATTGGCCATTCACCCCACCCCATCACACACAGGGACCTCCAGATGTGACTGATTTACAGCAAGCAAGTATCACAAGCCAGTTTAGCTACAGCAAGCACCCATGTGCCTGTCCTCAGCCCACCCATCTGTTCATGTATCGGATGCACAAATCTGTGCAGGAACAGCTACAGCCCAGATTCCTCATGCAACACAATGGTCCCCAACACTCATTTATTTCCCTGCTGGAGCCACTATTTGGCAGCCAGCTTGCTACAAACCTTCTCAAATATTCTCCTTCATTTCACTTTCTGAGCTATGCTTCCGGAGAACAGCAGGGTCCTCGGGCTCGGAACAGGTGGGAAATTTGGAGCATCATGCGTGGACCCAGTTTGAGCCCTGCTTACCCTCTGGCGAGGTGGTTTCATCCCAGTTGTGAAGTCCCTGAGCCAGTCTTCAGCTGCACCCCCAGTGCCCTGGTAGCCACAGGCTCCTCTCTGCAACCTCAGGTCATCCAACCTGTAGATCAAGTGCTGGTTTGGGCTGTCGGGAACCGGCTCTAAGATATAGCTGGAATTGCTGCTCAGTATGATAAGTCCTCTGTTGAAACAGGAAGCAATAAGAAGGAAAGTTATTTACTATCACAGCAACTGGAGACAAATCCGTCTTCTGCTGCTGAGTTCCCATCTGACCCTGGCAAGGCACTTATCTTTACCAGGCCATTCAGTTCATTAATAAAAAGGATTGGAATATTTTTGAGTTCAGAGGGGGGAATCCCTGAGCTTGCATATATTAAAATCTATTCAGTGGGCCTCAGACATTCAATTAAGGGGCTACTGGTGCATGTGCTGCAACAATGCCAACCTGAGAAGTACTGATTTTTTTAGAAATACAGCTTTTTCTTTAGGGGCAGTGGAAGCTTTTCCACCAATTGAAGAAATTTGTCTTTAATAGAACTAACCTAAAGAATGTGAAGACTTTGTTTATTGACTGAAAAAAACACGGTTCTTTCTGTGACTTGCACATAGGCATACGGTTCTGGTTTTCTCAATGTGCATGTTACAGCCAGGAGAGCTGGAAATCTCCCGTGTTTGATGCCCAATAGATGTGTGGCTTGACGGGCAGCACGCCTCCCTGTGAAGGCTCAGAGTGAAAACAGCCGTGTGTGCTCAGCTCCCGCGCTTTCCTAGCAATTAGAAAACAATGTCGAGGAGTTGCCAGCACACCGCTGACAGCTCAGGGGTGCAGGAATGCTACCACATGTGCACACCAAGGAGACATCTCTATGTCCTCTGCAGCTAGGGAGGCAGAGCCTAGGAAAACACAGGCTGACAGAAGCAAGGCACACCTGTGACTACTTTTGCTTTTGGATTATTTACTGCAAACCACAGGTGGCTGCACTGTCCTGTTTATCTCACTGGGCTGTTTGGCCTGTGCTACATTCACTTGAGATGTCTCAGGTTTGCTTTGGCATGGGCTGTTTCCTGGCTGGAGCCAGTCCCATCAGCACAGCTTCCAATCAGCGCTCAAGAGCAGATGACCACTAATACCAATAAAGCCCAGGCGGTGTTTTGTAAACAAACTCTGAGCTGGTGTAAATGAACGCAGCTCCTTGGTCGCAACAAGCTGCTTAATTTACTCCTGCTGAGGATACAGACCATCTTTTCCTGCCAAAGACTCCATTACTACCAAAGCGAAGGTTTTAAATGTGTAACACGCACAACCCTGGCACCACCCAGGAGAAAGCAGAGAGTAGGGCTGACAACCCAGGAGAAAGTTCAGACCTGAAGACTTTGCCCCAAAACTCACACAAAAACTTGCCAGTTGTGAGAGACTGGGAGAAGGAGCCCTGAGCCACTAACGAGAGTCTTTTGCTCCAGTGGGCTCGAGTTAAACTCACTCATTGCACGAGTCCACATTGCCAGCACAAAGGGGGATGGAGTCTAGGAGCTGGCTAGGAGGCCATGGTTACTAATGATACCCAGATTTCTGCATTTCCCCTGACATGCTCCCTTTTATGCCCAGGACTCTTGGCTGGGTGGCATTTGAGGTCTGTTTGCCCAGAAAGAAATAAGGCAACCGGGCTGCTGGGGAGCCAAGCTTGAGTGGCAGCATGCTGAGGAGCTGAGCAGGGGCATTCCTGCAGCTCCAGCATCACCAGGCACTTACCGCAGCCCTCTGCATGTGCTGAGCGTGACACTGGAGTGCTCCCAGCCCCTCACAACTCCATGGTAAAAGCAGTGGTCCTGGAAAGCAGAGGGGAGCAGGGTTGGCAATTCAGTTTTGGGATGGACGTAAAGCTATATTTAGGCATCACTGAATCCCACACGGGTGCTGCCGATACTCCAGTAATTGTTCTCTTTCTACTGCATTTGGCAGTTGACTGTCATAACTAAATCTTTGTGAATGTGCACTCAAATTTGGCCTTTCAGCTGCCATGCATGGCCTGTGTGAATGCATCAAACGGCTCCTTGTTGCTAGTAAAAATTAAGAGCTTTGAATCCCCAAGGAAGCAACTCAGATGGCTGCAGCATTAAGGCCTATCCAAAGCTTCCTGCCTGTAATGGGAGCTGCCTATCGATGGCAGCTGGCCCTGGGTCAGGTCCCAAAGGATGTGCCTTAAGCCCCAGAGAGGGTGACGCCATGGGCAGTGGGCAAGTCCCCGTCTGGGGGCTCCTGGCAAGACAAAGGCAGCCTCTGGCAGGGACAAGAAGGCTTTGGGGTAGAAACGCCAACATATTCATCACATCCCTTCCCCTCACCCTGGGGCAGTATCAGTAAAGATGATCTCATGGGGGTTTTTTATCTCTTTTTTTTTGCATTGCAACAAATGCACATCTTTGTGCCACTGCAGCAGAGAGTCAGCCAAGGCCTGCGTGAGATCAGTAATTCATGGGATTTTTACTGAAGAGGAGCCAGCTTATGCGGGCTGGTTTTCCCAAAGACTGGGAACATTCCCAGTATGGAGTACCCAGTGGCAAAGCTAAAAGCAAGAGGACAAGCAGCAGGAGGAATAAACAATTCCAAGCACCCAGAGAGAGGGGAGTGATGCTGGAGGCTGACCTGGGCCAGAGCTCGGGCAAAACAGTATGATGTTTTTACCATTGCTGGGGGATGGAGACGCTTTCTTGCTGGAATCCCCCAGGTCAGAAAGTCAGACTGCCCTCCCCTTCAGCTTAAAGCAGACCCATGGCCTCAAAGAAATGCTCTGGAGAAAGAAGGTCACCCACTTCTCTGGGCCCCCTCCCTGGTCTCCCCTACACGCCGTGGGAAGGAAAGCGCTCTCTGCACTCACCGTATGGGTCAGAGAGGTGGTCTGGGGTTGTCCAGTCTGGCTGTAATGAGTCTCAGTGTAGCTAGGTGCAAAGAGGTTTCTGCAGATACAGGGAGGGGGAAAGGAAAGAAAAAAAAAGAAAAAAAAAAAGACAAGATATTTCTTTAGACCTGGATTTCTGTTTCCTAGGTGTGTTAGAAAATTGGCTAGATGCAGCTTTTTCTGAAGTCAGGGTAAATATTCCTGTTGCTGTGAACCACTGTTGTGGACTTGGGGCGGTCGCTGTTTGCTACCTGCAGTGCGAAGCCAACTGCAACGCACAGAGAGGGCAGGCAGGAGACAGGTATTTGGGGGACACCAGCCGAGGGCTACGCTGTATCTGTGCACTCTGCTCTGGATCAGCACTTTCCACCTGCGAGGCACTTGTTAACACTGTCCCCAGGGAGGCAGTGGCTAATGGCACAGGAGCCATCGGAGCTGTTGCAGGACTGGCGCTGCAGGCTGTGCTTCCCTGTGCAGAGCACACTGTGAAGGCAGAGGGTCAGAAGGTAGAAGCATAGCTGACCATGCCATATCCATCTATCTGCTACTCTGACAGGAGCTGAGCACTACTTCTTGTGGAGCACAGCCACTTCTGGAAGGGCGCAGTGAGCCATCTTCCTAAGTGCTCTTTCAAGCCATTTATTAAATTAAAATAATAAAGGAGAGCCTGTGCCTGAGTTTGATAAGGTGCCAAGATCCACTTCCAACAGCTGCAAGTGAACAATTCAATTTTTACGTGAGGACTTAAAAGGTACCAAGCACACTACATGCCGGTTCAGAACACATCTGGGCACTGGAGTGAGTTCTCAGCTCAGATCCAGACTCTCTCCAGTGCCCCAGTCTGAGCACAATTATAAGCCAATCTGCATCTGTATGTCAACGTCTGACCAGAACCCGATTCACATCTTTGTCCTAGGAAAATGCCAATTCCCCAATTTGAATTTGTTTGTGTCATCCTCTTATAGACAATATTCTCCCTGTCTTCAGCTCAGGATCAGACCAAAAGTCTATAAAAGGCAACCCTGTGCACTGAATAGTAAGTGTTTTGATTTGGTTCCAGAAGAAACAGCCTTCCCCTTCTTTTTAAACATCTGCATTTGCTAAACAGTGATGTAAAAAAGTACAGTAAGTCAAAATCTGGGCCAAACCAAGGTCATATCCTGTGTCCATCTCAGCAGTAGTAAAATGTAGGTTTAAAACAGTTTGTTAAAACAATGGCCTCACTTCCAAAATTTGGAGAAGGATGACAGAATATGGCCCATCTATGAAACACACTTGTGCAGCAACCCCGTGGTGCTGTCAGGCCAGTGAAGCGCCATACTCGCCACGCCACGAGGATGCCATGTGCATCCTGGGCAATGCAACGCCAGCAACGCTGCAGCTGCAGTTCAGTCCTTCTGCGTCCCTGTTTAATGCATTTCATGCACCAGATTTTTGAACTATGTCCTGCAAGAAAGGAAGAAATAAAAAGTTTTCTTCTTTTCTTTACTTGATTTCCTTAGGCTGGATGAAGGAAGCTGTATCAGAAGCAAAACCAAAGATTTTTCTGTCTGTCTTGGTTTTTGGTGTGTGGCAGTCAGGTCTAATCTACCTTGAAAGCCTCTGTTTGAATAAGGGATTGGGTGCTTGTGATATCTAATTACATTAAGCCAGAGCAGCAGAAAACACAGCCTTTTATCAGAGTGTTTGAAAGTGCTTCCCCCATCCCACATCCAAAGGCTCAGACACCTGAACAAGTACCAACGGCTTAGTGTCAGAGAAAACTGTCCATCACTGTTGTATTTGACAGCATTTGATGTTGGGAATACAACAGCTTTTATCTCCGCTTCCAAAGTTCACTGTAGCCCAGGAAAGCTCATTTTGTTTCTTTCTGATGTGTTAATTCTCATCACTAGACCCTGTCAGTGATCAGAAGGCAAGATTGCTGCGTTCAGCTATCTCAGGTCTGTAAACTGAAGATAAGCACAGAAGCACCATCCCACAGAAAATAACTCCCTTCGTCTCCCTGACTGCGGTAGCTTGCTCAGCATGAGGCTGCAAGAAACAAATGTTTAATCAACAGATTGCATTAACTTGCAGGAAATTGCCTTGAGCAATGTGCTCTGGCAGGTATCTGGTCTGTGTTAGAGACTGTCATCTTGAGAGTAGACACTAAACCAGTGTGCATCTGCCCAGTGCTGCTAAAGCCAGAATTAGACACCAGCCCATGGATTCCAGTAGCTGAGGCTTGCACAGCCTACTTGTTTCATTCCCAAACAAGCACGCTTATGTTTTCTTCCTGCTCCTTTATTCTTGGAAAACATTCACTATGAATAGTTATTTTATCTCTTCTCCAGCATCTACCATAAAAATCCTCAGTGCTTTGATTCCTGCCCAGCCCCACAGCGCTGCTGCCCAGCCGTGGTGCCAAGCCATGTTTCAGGGCACAGGACGATGCCACACAACACATAGTGTGTACACATCTCTTCCTACCTGCAGAATCAGGCTCTAGCCCCTCCTAGTGCAGATTAAGGCACTGAGGGGTCTGCCTGAATTTTTAGGGATACTTATGCAGCTACTGAGCTCAAAGCACGCATCATCTGGCTGAGTGGTGCCATGTTATGACTTTCTAGTCTCTTTCCACCAGTTGACTCTTATCCTACATTGTAGACTCCCTATGAATGGTCCAGCTTATCCTAAGCTGAAACTGTCCTTTTTTGAAGCCCCTTCCCTGCCTTAACACAGGGGAGCCTTGGGGCTCTTGCAGCACTGCTGAGAAGGGCGATCACAGTGTGTTGCATGGTGTGCGGTGGGGAGGGCAGTGAGGAAAGAGGAAAAACAACAGGACATCTTGCAACACCCTTGGGGTGCTATCTCACTTCAGAGCCTGTGAAAGCTCATTCCCAGGCCAGCTTACTTCCTCAGCTAGCATCAAGCTTTCCACCAAACTGTAAATAAATAGAAAAGAAGCCTTCTTTCCATCTCAGAGTGCCCCAAAGTTATCAGCCAGTCTTGTCCTTCTTCTCCACGTGTACCCATTGTTGGATAAACAGGTGAGATCAGTGAGACACATGTACCCCAAAACCTTAGCAGTGGCCTTTATTTGCCATCATTTCAGGACAGCATCACAGCCAGGCTGAGCGGCTGATTCCGGGGGAGCTCAGCCCTGCAAAGCATTTCCAGAGTTGCACAGAGCTCACCTCCTTGCTGGAGAAGGAAGGCCTGGAAAAAAACAGCACTATTTAATCCTTTCTTCTCTGTTACATTATATGTCTCAGTGACTACTTCTCCAGCAGCTCAGGATGAAACTGCAAAAGTCTGGATGCAAAATAACATCATTTAAAGGCTTCTGAGTTCCAGTCAGGCAGCTGGCAGATTGCTAGCACACATCATCTTTATAAAAGGCAGCATAGAGTCCATCACTAGAGGAGTTATCAGCATGAAGAATGGATGAAGTCAGAGGAAAAGCTGTTTTTGGATGGGAGCACTCTCCTTTACTAAAACTTGATCACAGTGGCAGCCACGTGGGGCTGTCTGAGGCCAGGTTAAGCTACACATGAGCACTCAAGAAGCTCTAGAGAAGCCCTCACACCTTTCTAACAGTGACCAGCTTTCAGCAGGATCAGTTGTCCCCCAAGATCAAGCTCAGTGTCCAGCTCAGGGTGGAATAGCCTGCTCTTGGCAGGATTTGTTCCCCAGAAAGCCTTGGGAGCCGGGTTAAATGCGAGCAAGGAAGCCAAAAGAAGGAAGAGTGGCTCAGTGCCATAATGTACAGATGGCTTGAGACTGTTTCTGCTGATGACCGACGTGGAGTGATCTTGGTCCCACTCCAGCCTGTCAATGATATCATTGTTTGAAACAAAACCCTCCTCCTCATGCTGCTGTGCTGCTCCCCGGAAGGGCCCTGCCGTGCAGGGCTGACATTATAGGGCAGCATGGCTCTGTTTTGCCACATCGAGACACTGTGCCAGGGAGGTCACATACTTTGCACATGAGATGATGGTATTCAACAGGAGAGGCAGGCTGAGGGCGTGAGGCAAAATCCAGCTTCCCTGGTGGGCACCTGCCCCTGTGGCACTTGGGGACAGTGAGAGAGTGTGACCTCCAGCTCATCCAGCCACCGCAGAGGAGCAGAGAAGCAGCTGGGGGGAGAGGGGCTGCATGGCACACCCAAATGCTCCCAAAAACAGCAGAAGGAAAGCTGGGGCCTTTCTTGCATGACTACATTCATTTGAGGGAGTGCACAATTCCCAGCTGCTCCGGAGAATCTCACCCCTATTTTCCTGATAAATGGGAGCAGTTTTCTCTTGCCTGTGAAACACCACTCATCAGCACAAGTCTCAGAGGGACTCAGAGCCCTCCATCCCAGGGAACCACTGTGAACATGCTCAGCTCCACCAGCCAGAGATCACCTGTGGGCACCAGGAGGGCCCCAGCGGCAGGCTGGTGCTCTTGCTAATTGGAGCAAGAAGGATTTCTTATAAATTGGTCCCATGAGCAACTTTGTTTGGGTTCATTTTACAGAGGAGCTAGTCTGCATGAACAGCTGCCAATTTAAAACACCCGTGAGTATATAGGAGACAGACATTTTTTATTTCCTCCCAAAAAACAAAAGCTAAATGGTCCGTGAGAAACATCGACTCTTAATTTTTCAGCCATGGGACCAAGAAAAGTGAAGCCTGCAATTTCTTACATCTCTTCCCCTGTCCCTTTTCTCAAATCACAATAAATCTGTCCAGTCAGGCTGCCAGCATCTGGGGGTGGAGGGAATTGACTCTCCCAAGAAAGTTTAGACATCAGATTTCCATCTATAATTTGTGGTCCCACTCCATTGCCTCTCAACAGGATTCAGGTAGGGTAAGAAGGGGAATTTGACCCCTTACCTGCCAGTCACTTAAATGTTCCCTAAAGGCAGAATTTATTATCAAAACCTGAGGTGAACCCATCTTCAACACCACCAACACATGACTCATGACAGCACAAGCAGGCAGGCCTGCTTTCCATATCCACACTAGTGGGAAATCAGAGATTTCACCTCTCTGGAATCCTCCAGCCAAAACCTGGCACTTCATAAAATCAATGAAATCCAAAATTTTTTTTCTTGGTGAGTTTCATCCAGACAAAGCCTGGAGCTCTTAAGCTCCCTCCCTCAAGAGCCTTTGCTGATATGTCTGAAAACATGTTTATTGTGTGAACAACAGCAGTTTGGAAGGAAAAAGTAGCTTCCCAGCTATTGATGTGGAACTACACTAGCTATTTGTAATGCCTGGGAAAATATCACAGGCTAACAACTCTCCATCCCCTTTTACCATCTGCATCATCTGTGACATTCACTGTGTAAATCATGTTATAGGACTCAAGCAAAATTTGTCACATAGCCCCTTGGGTGACCAACGGGAACCATAAAAGTTGCCTGGAGAGGAAAAAGGAAATAAAATAAATGGGAAACTGGCTGATAATGAGTCAGGGAGCAAAAGATTTAAAGGGCTCCATTTCCTCATCTCTTCCTCCCTGCCCCACACAGAGAAATCACTGAATATCTCCAGGGAATCAGGAGGCTGAAAAGCAGCTATGGCTTTCCAGGTCCCAACCCTGTTTTTCTGATGACTCCAATAGACAGTAGAGCAGGATAAACTCAATTTCCCTCCTTTACGTAACCCTTACCCCCTCCCCATGCAGGAAGCCCATTAAACGCTGATGATGTATAGCCCATCAGTGGAACAATCTCATATATCCTTCCTGCTCAGAGGTGGGTAGCAACCTCCCCTCACTCACTTGGTAGAAGAGCCCCTGGAAATGAGCAAACACAGGAAACAGTGAAATACAAGTGAGATACAGATGTCTTATCGCATCACTGAGAGCATCAAGTGGGGCTAGAGTGCTCATGGCCTACCCAGGTGGGGCCAGAAGAGAATGGAAATGATACTTTTCCCTATCAGATGAGTTGCCTAAAAATAACTTTCTGGTTGCCCTTGAGGTCAGACCAGATGAGCTCTCGAATTTCCTTGCAGAGTCTTCAGCCATCTGCTGCACATCTCCAGTGGGGCTCTGCCACCAAGTGCCCCACAGGGTCGTGGCTGCTGTGGGCAAGCAGCAGCCAAAGTACACAGCTAAAACATGCAGCATGTGCCCCACACTGCCCGTGGGATTCACCTGCAGGCAGGGACGCCCCCTGGAGAAACCTCCACTACCCCTTGCAGCTCAGAGGGCCTTTCCCAAGTCTGCTCTCCCCATGAGAGACACACAGTGGAAAAGAAGAGGAAGGTAAGTCTTGTTGATAGTTTTCCTGCACTCAGGTGAGAAGACAAATTTCATGTAGGTTTCTGCTTTGCAAATACGAGCTCTCCTTTTCACTAGAAAGAAAAGGCTCACACCAGGCAGTGCTGCCACACACATTTAGAGCGTCTCAGCATCCCCTCCCTGCTTGGCTCAAAGCTGCTTTTTATTAACAAATGCAAATGCCTTTTAAAAGTCACTTTTCATCCAAGGTTTGCAACTCAGATTCTTCTGTTCCTAAGCCCCAGCCAAATTTAAAGCTGCTTTATAGGCATCTCTCCATGTATTTGTTGTTTGTGCAGCTTTAAGCTTTCCAATCCTGCAGCTGCAGGACATGGTTTTAAGTCATATAAAACAAGCCTGAGTCATTTGGGGGATATACTTTTATCGTTATTCAGAAATGTTAACTGATGTTGTGAACTCTGCTTGGAACTACAGTGTGGTTCCACCTTCTTATCAAATGCCTGAACAGGAAATAATGCAATATTATGTTAACGGCTAATGCAATAATTGTATTCGTAGAAATATGAAGTCCAAACTTGGATGTGTGCTAAGCTTATTACAAAATACAGAGTTGTACACAGTTCTGAACAAAGATACATAATAATTTCTGTGGTTTACCTCTGTGGATGAACACAATGTCCTTTTCACATGGAATGTGAAATCACAGGCTGGGTGTGAACATTTCTTCACATATTGAAAACAGCACGTTTCTTTCAAAGATAGTGCATCCCTACTAAAGCTGTTAGATTATGACTTCCCCCACCACCAAAGCAAGCTCATATTCTCATCAGCTTTGCCTCTCCATAAGGAGAGCGGTGAATGTGTAATGAGGCTGCCTAATCCGTGTTTCACTAGCTTGGGATATCTCCTTTCTAGGTTTAGGAACCATTGGGTAAATCATATCCCAAACAGACCCTGCTGATGTTAATCATTTCATGCTTTCTTTGAGCAACAGGAGGGTGGGACATGGTTATGAGAGGACAACAGGAGCCAGGCGAGTGCATTCACACCCTGTGCTGAGCCTGGGGACAGAGGGGGAGCAGAGCACCAACCTTGGCAGCAAAGCTGGTTTCCAGAGGCTCCTCTAAACTGGATCAATTAGATGACCCAGAACTCTGGGGCTCATTTTTATTTAAAACACCCAAAATACCTTCCTTAAAGTTGCAGTTCCGTTATACCCACTTTCATGTGAACTCAAAACCAGGAGCAGCCAGGTTTCAGACAGCTTTGAAGGGATGCTTCCCACTTAGGGGATTTCAACTTCTCTCCCGCTGTCTGGGTGCCCAACAAATGCTTCAGAGAAAAAGTCCCTGGTACTACAACTACTCAGTACCCCAAACCTCAGCTAGAACCTCAGGGTCCCCTGTAAGATAAGCAATAGCAGTGGTGAGCTCCTGGGTGCTGGGGAGAGAGCCCAGGCTGGGAAACAGGAACCCAAGGAGCCAGGCCAGACTCTACCTCACTGCATGCTTTGACAAGGAGAAGCAATTTTTATTGACTTAGAAGTGCTCTATGGATGCTGCTAATTACAGCATCCACAGGGCTCCCAGGGACTTAATGTTTTTGTTTGCTTCATCATTTCTCTTCTGAGTGTCTCTAAACTACTTCTGCACCTTTGCAAGTCTCTGAAAAGTGGTGGCTCTCCAGAGCTTCTCATCTAATCAAGTTCAGGTTTGCATTTTGGGATCGTGCCATCACCTTTCTTGAACAAGGACTTGAGGCCTGGCGAGACTCCCACATGAAGCACTGCTATCTACAAATCACTTGCATTTTCCGCAGAAAATAAAAATAAAAAACTCCAGACCACTTGCTGTATTTCTTCAGTCCTAGTAAGGTGATGCATCCTACAGTGGAAGTGTGTGCACACACTTAAGCCTGTGTGTATACATCTCAATGAATGAAAATGCATTTCAGGAAATAAACACAATAGAAACCTTTTATCATAACTCTATTTACTAACACCAGCAATGAGTTTGCCTGCCCTGAAAATAGCACAGCACCGCTCCCACAAGGCACCTGGAGGTTACATCATCATGCTTGGAGCACAAATGGATTAATTCAGCCAGGATCCGTGCGTGCTCTTGCCAGCTTCTACTCTGCTAGAAATAAATTCACCTTTGCGTAGCAATTGCAGAATATGCAAGACCTGTCAGTCCTTCCACCAGGAAGGAGACTCCCAGCAGCATTAGCAGTTATGTTGCTTCCAGATTCAGTTCAGAGGCTGGCATTGCTGACCACTGTCATCAGCAACAGCTATTTTTCCCTGCATTAGACAGGACTGAGTTAGCAGTGCTTATGGTGCCTGGTCTCTTCTACCACTTCTCTATTTTCCCAGCTGAGAGATGCCAAAACACACAGAATTTATAGCTGTGTCTGTTTAGTTCTACACAGGTGCATGACTGCCTAGGAAACGTGTCCAGCTTTTGCAGCACTGAAACTCCCAGTAGCTTATGGGGCCTATTACAGAAAACACCTCACAGGATGTTCTCGCCTTTCATGTGCCATCAGATTTCAGTCTTTACTGCAGACAGTGCCAAGAAAAATCTGGTTTTCCTCCAAAACGCCCTGAATATCATTTAGGTTTATGCACTGCCATCAGAACTAATAAGATCTTCTGACACTTCACTCTTTCAGGAGGAAAGCTGAGCCACCAAGCTCTGTGATTGGGATGTCCATACAATACATTTAAAATATAACCAGGGTCATTATTCTAAGGTTATTACTCCTACTGATTCTAGTAGGCAAACATTTAGTTGTGTTTCCATAGAGAAAACTTCAGACCCATTTAAAAATAAATAAAACACCAATAGTGCAAGTGGACTGCTTAGCAAAGACAAGCTTCTTGCAGCTAAATTTCCAGCTGCAGTTCCACCACTGGAAACTAATGTGCTCACAGGGCAGAGAGCCTCTGGAGCAGCCTCCAGACCAGAGTCCTTCTACCTACCCGAATCTCTTGCAGCTTCAGCTGAATTCAATACACATCATGCCCTATGATATCACACAGCATCACTGTGTCACTCCTGAGGGGAGGTTGCATTTCAGTTATTGCAAAAGCATTTTTCAGTCTGCTTTAGCAGGAAGGGCACTAATGGAATTGAAGCTGTCAGATCATTTCTCCTAGAAAACGGAGCAGGACCTCTTCAGATCACAGCAAATGAAATCCTCATTAGAGTCACACTGACTCTAAAGCATCGAGCCATTTGGTAAATAGTGTACTTCATATCAGCAACAATTTCTAGTTAATGTAGTAAGAATTATGATGCAAAAATAAGTTTACACACTGAGGGCCAGGTCACCGTCTGCTTTTTGCTGACAAAGCTCTATTACAGTCAGCGCTGCTGGGCTGATAAACATCAGTGGGGACTCGGACCTGGAATAACCTTGAAATCCAGAAAAGGACTTCCTTATCCTGTCTTTATCAAAACTCTGTTGAAGTCAGTGGAAGTTTTCCTGTTGACTTCACTGTAAACCTTATTCATTATTTTAGTGACACCACAATGCAAGGAACAAGCACACTTACCCATTTTTCTCCAATTCCAAGATGAGTTCCTGGCCTTCTGCCTTTACCTTAACTTCAGCTCTGAATGGATGCTGCATGCAAAAGAGATGGTGCCTGTCACTCATACATCATCATAATTATGAACACATCCTGAAACACAAATTGTTCCCCTGGAAATTGCAGCTGACCTTAAACCACTCCTCACCTTCCTCCTACCTTCAGACCTGGAGTGCTGGGGAAGGGAAGGCACGATGGCTGCATCCCTGTGGCACAGCCATGCAGAGCCGGGAAGCAGTACAGGCACGCTGATGGGATGCCGTATCTGAGGTAGTGACCCTGGTGTCTCAGGAGGAATAATGGGCTCAGATGAGGCAACAAGTCCTGCTGCTGGAGTGCTTGGAGGAGCAGCTGGGTGGGAGGGGCGTGCTGCACCCCCCTTCTCCTGTACACTATGCTCACGACCACATCATAGGACATCCCAACTTGCCCCAGAGGTTTACGAGTCAAATATATGAGCCAGTTAACCAAAGCTTCCTTTGTTGTAACAGCAGAAAAAGACATTTTTAGGACCCTATTTCAGGACAGGAGGAATCACGCCTCTTCCAGAGATTTTCACATAGTTCCCTTACTTGCAGAAAATATCAGTAAAAGGCATGTAACAGCATCCTTTAGATGTCTTTAGGCTCTAGCTGTTGTTCAGACAGCATTTCACAGCTGCCTTTGTACTAGTCCCAGGCTGCCACGGGACTGGAAACCATGACAGCAACTTTCTAGTGTGTTCAAGCACACAGGCACAGCCCTGGTTTGCAATCTGTCTGCAGCTCTGAACAAGGACACAGGACAGCCGGCTCCCCAAGGCCTACTGGTGTTAACAGAAAGGACCCTCATTTCTTAGTGCAATAGCAAATGCATACACTAAACCCAACATTTAAAAGAAAACCAAATCATTCAAGAGACTGAAAGTGTAAAATATGCTTTCTAGAGGATCAACTAAGAAGGGCCTCTGGAGGTCTCCAGTTTTACCTCCCTCAAAGCAGGACCACTAGCTAAGGTCAGCTAGGGATTTCTGAGTCTGAGTGCTTTCTCAGAAAGGAAATGGATGAATAAACTCCCCAGAAGAGAAATAACCCACTTGGTAAGAACAGACTTCTCTGTTCAGCTGGAAGAAAAAAAAAAAATTACAAACTCTGTTGAGGAGATTAACCCATAGTACTTCCTAATTCAGCGCTGGAGGGGATTCTGCAGAACAGATGAACTGAAAACAAAATGAAGCAAGGCTGACTGAATAGGATGTTCTGATGAAAGATCTGTCAGCCCAGAGATATGCTCGCTTGCCGCTTCATCAATTCCAAGCTCAATTACAAACTTTTCGTTTCATCAGCTCCCTGCTCATATTCTGGGTTTTGTTCATCTTTCTTTCAGTTTCCTGGACATTGCACCAGGACCACACAGATGATGCAAAACAAGTTAATACATTTAACACATACAACAATGGCTAATGCCAAGGGACTGAGTTTAGTTTACTGAATCACAGGTGCTCAGTACATCTCAGGGTATGTCTGTTGTTTTGCTAACTAACATGTTAGCAATGGAGGTTGCCTTGCCCATAACTGGGGGGGTCTGAGGGTCTCCATCATCATAAAAGTCTCTTCACAAAGGTTGTGCAAACATCATTATTACTAATAACGCTTTCCCTTCTCCCTCAATAATCCCACTACTTCAGAGTCTGTCAATTGCTGTGTAACTGAAATATCCCAGCTGCACGTAAGCTTTGCTAACACTGGTTTTAGAGCCAACAGGAACTTGCCTGAAACAAACCAAGTACGACCCCTGAGACCCAGCAAATTTGTATAAGGGGAAATGCTGTCCAGATGTATTTGTATCACTATGAATAATAGACAGAACCAAAATTTCCAGGCAGCACTGCAAGGACATTTTAAAGAGAATTAAGATTATGAGAGAGTCATTGTAGCTTTTTCTTTCTAATATGACACAATAAAAAGTTTTAGAAAGTCTCATCATATGGAGAGGACATAAATCCCAAAATAACAGCACTTATGGTGAGACGTCATGATTTTTCTTTGGTATAATGCTGCAGCTTCCCTTTTTTCTCATTCACAATGTAAATAACACGATCTGGATATTCCTCTTTCATTTGATTATGCAACCGATACATTCTTGGTTGTAACGCAAATGCTGAGAAGTTGACCTGTGGTTGATGTTTAAGTTCGGCGCCTCAGCAGTTCTCAGAATGGCCGCATAGTACTGACACACCACTTCATCTGTCCACATCAGAGAAGTGGGGGGGAGATCTATATCGATACACGTGGTGCCTAAGACACAGTTAGACACACCTGAGCTGCTGGTTGGCTTTTCTTAGTGAAGCACCCTCACAGCTGGGATTTATCTCCTCCTAAAGCAGACGCCTCTATTCGGCTGTTCCCTGAATGCCACTGATTGTTTTGCCTCACTGCCCCTTTACAGACATTTAGATCAGGTAGACTTAATCTAGGCGTTAAGGCACGACAGAGGGCAAACGATCACAAGCCTTTCCACAGGGCGAACGCAAGCCGCCGGGAGCGGCCTCCCGCTCAGTGCCCGAGCCGAGCCCGGCAGCTCACGCAGCCTTTCTCGGGACCTGCGGGAGCTGCAGCAGCTCCCCGCGCTGCCGATGGGCTGTCGGGCTCATCCCCGCAGCTCGGCTTAAAACGAAACGCACGTCGCAAGGTCCTGCGCTAACGGCGACATCGCTCCCGCCGCCTCTGGAAACGACACGGGATTTCTATTTGAAAACAAAATACAAGCGAAGCGCCGGGCGCGCCCTACCTTGGCGGTGCCGGGGCTCCCCGGGGCTGCCCAGCGCGGCTCCACCACCTCGGGCTGCGGCTCCGCGCCGGCGGCGACCGCTCCACCTGGCGAGACACAAGAGGAGCCGCTCAGCACCCCGACCCCGTCCGCACCCCCGGCAGGCAACGAACACGAAGCCGGGGCGGGAGAGGAGAGCTCTGCGCTGGTTGTAGAAGCAGGAGGATCCCCCCCCCACCAACCCACCCCGCCAGCCCCCCGGGGGCTCATGCAGCCAGAGGCACTTGTGCGGGGCGGGGGGCGGCCGGCGCAGCGCCCCCGGCCCGGGCACCCCGCACTCACGGAGCGGGGGCGGCAGCAGCAGCGAGAGGGCGATGCCGCAGAGCAGCCCCCGGCCCCGCATGGCTCCGGGCAGGAGACGGCGCTCCGCCGCCACCTCCTCCCGTATAAACGCTTTCTTCTGCCAGCACCGCCCCGATAATCCGTCACTGAGGACCCTAGCCTGGGGGGTGTGTGTGTGTGTCTCCTCCTCTTCTTAAGGGATCGAGAGCAGCCCTGCGGAGAAGGACTTGGGGGTACTGGGGGACGAAAAGCTGGACATGAGCCAGCAATGTGCCCTTGCAGCCCAGAAAGCCAACCGTGTCCTGGGCTGCATCCCCAGCAGCGTGGCCAGCAGGTCGAGGGAGGGGATTCTGCCCCTCTGCTCCGCTCTGGTGAGACCCCACCTGCAGTGCTGCATCCCGCTCTGGGGTCTTCAACACAAGCAGGACATGGAACTGTTGGAGTGGGTCCAGAGGAGGCCACAAAGATGATCCGAGGGCTGGAGCACCTCTCCTACATGGACAGGCTGAGAGAGTTGGGGCTGTTCAGCCTGGAGAAGAGAAGGCTGCGGGGAGACCTTATTGCGGCCTTTCAGTACTTAAAGGGGGACTATAGGAAGGATGGGGGCAATCTCTTTAGCAAGGCCTGTTGTGACAGGACAAGGGGTCATGGTTTTAAACTAAAGGAGGGGAGATTTAGACTGGATAGAAGGCAAAAATTTTTTACGATGAGGGTGGTGGAACACTGGAACCGGTTGCCCAGAGAGGTGGTAGATGCCTCATCCCTAGAAACATCCAAGGTCAGGCTGGACGGGGCTCTGAGCAACCTGATCTAGTTGGGGATGTCCCTGCTCACTGCAGGGGGGTTGGACTAGATGGCCTCTAAAGGTCCCTTCCAACCTGAACCTTCTATGATTCTATTATTCTTCCTCCACTCCACCCCAGGTGCAATAGGGACTCTGCCCTGCGGTGCAGGGGTGTGGGGCTGGGGTGGGGTGGGCTGGGGTGTTCCCCCGGCACCCCAGGGCAGGGGGAAACCTGAGCACGTCTCTGGGCACACACACACACCCAGTGCCCCCCAGCTCTTTTGCCAGCATGGAAATCCATTGTGCCTCAAAAGCTAGCACAGAGGAGAGACCTGGTGGAGGGAAGCAGCCAAATCATTGTCAAGAGTCTCTGGTAGGAGTGGCGCTATGGCTTCAGTTGTTTGCTTATTTATTTACTACACCTATATGTAATTTTATCAAACCTTCCATGGCTATATCCATGTTTCCAGAGGCATCCCTCTGCTCCTGGGAAATGTGTTGCCCCTCGATGGCTGAAGGGTTATAGGGCTGAGATTTATTGTGCCCATAGAAAAGGGCAGAAGTGAAAAGATGTTCACTGCCTCTCTCCCCTTAAGGCAAATGGAGATGCTTGGGCTGGGAAAGGGCTTGGAAGCATTCACAGCTTGTATTCCCTGTGCTGCCCTCCAGGGATATCCACTCACTCCCATGAGGCTCCCAAAGGAACATCCCTGTCTTCTCCTGCATCCTTCAGGTTGTGGTCCAATGCATCACCTCTTTGCTAGTCCTCTGCCCTTCAAAGGGATGAGCACCCAGAGGACTCAAGGTGAAGGGTCTGGAGAGCAGGCCTTATGAGGAGCAGCTGAGGGAGCTGGGGGTGTTTAGTCTGGAGAGGAGGAGGCTGAGGGGAGACCTTATCGCTCTCCACAACTACCTGAGAGGAGGTTGTAGTGAGGTGGGTGTTGGTCTCTTCTCCCAAGGAACAAGTGATAGGATGAGAGGAAATGGCCTCAAGTTGCACCAGGGGAGTTTTAGATTGGATGTTAGGAAAAATTTCTTTACTGAAAGAGCGGTCAGGCACTGGCACAGGCTGCCCAGAGAGGTGGTGGAGTCACCGTCCCTGGAGGAGTTCAAAAAATGTGTAGACGTGGCACTTCAGGACATGGTGTAGGAGGCATGGTGGTGTTGGGTTGACAGTTGGACTTGATGATCCTAGAGGTCTTTTCCAACCTTAATGATTCTATGATTCTATGGCTGCCAGATGCAGTGCCTCACTGCTGGGTCAGCCAGTGTGGCTCAGGGTCGCACCAGGAGAGGAGAGCACCAGTTAGTGGGGCCGTGCTGAGGTTACCACCCGCAAACACCTAAGCTCTATGGTGCTGTAGATGCTCCTTGCAGATGCTGAGCCCGTGAAAAGCAACTGCCTTCCCTTATGTCAGTGTATTTCTGCTGTGACTCCCAGCCAGCTCAGCTGCAGACACACTAGCAAAGCTGCAAGGCTGGACTGACATGCATTTTTATGGGGTTGGCTCAGAGTGGCAAGGAAAGGCATTACCTCTTAGTCATACTCTTCAGACAGCCATTGATCCACATTATCCATACAACCCTTTCCATTCATCTCTATACTTAAAGTGCCTGTGTAGGTGAACCACCAGGAAACCAACTTAAGAAATGGGGAGAATTTGTGCCTGGCTACATTTCAGAGTGTATCCGTAAATCAGGCCGATAGGAAATTAATACTTCATTTAGAATAAAGGTTTGCTAGATAATAGCAATGATTTTGTCTCTTGTCCAGAGGTTTATTTATGCTATTGAAACCACTGAGCTCTCTTTTACTGAAGGTCTTTGCTGACTCCTGCCACTGTGCTCAAAGGAAATGGAAACCGTCACATTTGCAGATGCCATTTTGGTTTATGACTTTCATATATGTCCCCTCTCTCCCCCAGCACTTCACATGCTGAACCTTTGTGATCTTGTGAAGCTCAGTTTATTCCTGATATCACTCTGGCAAAAGAAAGCTAGGCCATCTTGGGTACACCTAGAGGGAATCAACAGGGTGAGCAGGCTACAAATGACATTTTAGCTGACCCACAGACATGTCACAAATTTTTGCCACGCAACTAAATCATGTTATTTCCCAGAGCAAAAATCCAGGGACCAGATTTCAGCTCTTTTCTAATCATGTTGAGTATCTTGAAGGGAAACCTTGATTTCTTTGTGAACTCTCCCGTTTATTTATAGCTGCCTCTAGTATAGAAGAAAACAATGGCACTACTGTTGATGATTTTTTTTATAAATAAGTAAAAATGCAAGCCAAATTTAGACACAAATTTAGCTATTCTGCTTTCATCCCTGCATAAAATTTCTGTCTACTCAAAGGAAAAAAAAATACTTTGATGAAGAACATGTATATTTGCACTGAAAGATTGCCACAAATCTTCCCAGTATAAGAAATCTTCCCAGGGACTGCTCCATATATTTCTCTAAAAGAAAGTCAGCTCAAAAAAAGCATAAAACTGAATAAAAGAAGCCTTATTTTAAGACTGTTAAAATGCTTAGGCCAACAACTATCTGCTTGTGATTGTTGTTAGCATTCAAGCATCATGAAAATAAGATACATGCAATGTTTGCGTTTGTTATATAGTGATATTTTTATCTTTGGATCTTGGTAATATGAGAATTGATATCTTAATTTATAATCACCAGAAACTCCCTCTGTAAAAATATAACCACAGACTGTGCAGTTGTTATATATAGTTTAATCTATATATATAGGATATATCACATTACTGAGACTTTGTTGCATGGAAAGATTCGGGATATTCTAGCCTTATTAACAGTGCTCAGATGGTGTAACGCTACCTGCCTCTGGCACAGGATGAGTCAGATCCTGCCTGTACCCATCTCTTCAAAAAGCTCTTACCAAACTCAATGGGACATTTGCATGATTCACAGAGCAAGGCCAGGCTTCCAGTTATCTGGGAATTACACAGACTCAGACTCATTTCCTCCAGGATCCCAACTGCCTGATTAAAAGTATAAGCTGGGAATTTGGAAGTCTGTGCTCTGTTCCCTTATCTATTGCCTCCCCTGTGATCAAGGGATGGACATACCTATTAGCTGCAGCCTCCATGCGGCACCCAGAGCAAGGGTCGGTCATGCAGTCCTTCAGTAGGTTTGAAAATTAGGTGTTTCAGTTTCCCCAGGGCAAAGCTGATGAGAATGCTTTTGCAGTGGGGTTTCTGCACTTACCTTACTGTTTGCAAGATGGTTTAACACTACTGTTGTTAGCTGGAAAGCAAAAGATGATGATTCTCCCATTATGTTCATAGTAAATTAGGAGTTAGCCACCTAGAAGGAAATAGACCTACAGAGGAGAATGCCTGTTAAAGAAACAGACTTATGCGGAGAATGACTTGGACATGGATCAGACTAAAAGCTCAGTGATATTTCATTGGAACTCTCTCTTCAGAAATGGGAAAGGTTGTTGAATGAACTGCTCTGAAAAGACTCCCGCTGACACTGAAGAAAATGTTACCAGGAATCAAAGTCTTAGAAGGAGAAGGTAGAAGACTTTTTGTCCTGCCTAACCTCTGCATTTCAGACACTCGCACTGATGAAAAATTTTGCGTCTTTGGTTGACTTCAGTGGAATGTGAAATCTTCCTTTTTTCAGAACATTTTTCTCCTTTTGAAATGATCCACTTGAAATGATCAAAGGAGGAAGGCTGTGAATCCATGAAGGGAACTGGTGATTTAACAGAGAACTTCATTATTCCAAGTCTTAACAGTTGAGAACAGCTTCGGCTGACCCAGAATCTTCTGTTTAGCTTTGGTTTCCCACCACCCCTGTAGGACAGCGGGAATACTTGGAAGAGCCCTAGAGCAGCTGTCCTGCCAAAGAGGGAGAAGTGCTGTAAGATGATCAGGTACTAGACAAGGGCTTGTCCCGATGTGCTGTTAGTGAAATAATATCAAAGCACTCTATGCTTTTTTTAAAGGATGGGTCACTGCTGCTACTTCTGCTTCATTCCTACAGACAAGTGAACTTCGTGGTAGAAGGTTGTATATGCAGACACGTTGCATGTTTTTAACTGTATTTGTACACGTAAAGTACCCTAGTGCTCTCCACGCTGCCTGCAAACTTCTCCAACATAATCGTGATTATACTGAAATAGCTTATTCTTATAAGAGAAGGGGAACAGGTATAATGGCACAAGGGCTTTTAAAAACATCCAATCCATAAAACTGTCCAGTAACTTTGGAGAAGAAACTCATCTCTGCAAATGGATAGCCACAGGCATTGATGCAGCAGGAAGCACTACTAAATGTCTTTAGACTCTTACAGCAGCAGGAGGAAAACACTGTTTGGAAAATCTGCATCAGATTTGTTTTTCAAGCTAAGAAGCGTGCAAGGTGATTTTTAGTTTAGATTAAGGTAAACAGCAGAGAAAGAAGGGAAAAAAAAATCTTATATGAGAGTAGAATATGTCTCTCATGTCTCAAGTGCCCTCCGCCCTGCCATGAAGCAGGCTTGCAGGAGGGCACACACTCACTACAGGACTGGCCCTGCCTATGACTCGCTTCACACGTTGCCAGAGGAGAAATAACAGCACAGATACTTGACACTTCAGGAATCTGCATTTAGGAGATGAGTTCGAAGGTGGGCTGAAAATGGCCTAGAAATGGGAGCTAAAAACCTCTTCTATCACAAGAGAATTCCCCCATGTGAGGCTGCCAGAGCGTGCTAAGGAAGGATTCAGAGGAAGCTAGGTTTGGATGGGTTGTTTGTATAATTTTCAATTCTGTTGTAGGCAAGACACAACAGCCTTCAAGAGAGCGCAGCTGAGGGCTGGGTCCAATGCCTAGACCTGCAGGCACAGATCTCGTACGACTGATTCAGGACTTCAGCTCTTGCTGGAAGGGAAGGAGGGATCAGCCCTACATTTTGTTTCACGTTGATATATCCAGGATGTATCAACCCTCAGTCTTCTTGTCTTTTGGCCTTTGTGGTATTGAACAGGGCAGATTTCCACTGAGGGTATAACACTGTGTTTTCCTCACTGAACAGCAAAGGTCCCATTAGCAGACAGATGCTGTGCAGCAAATGCCAAATCCCTCAACCCACTGAAGCTCACTCTGAGCTACCAGTACCGGGTTCACAACTAGCACAGCGTACAACCGAGCAGCTCTGAGGCACCTCCCTTCAAACAGTGCAGGACAACCCTGTATAGAAGGAAGTAAATTTGTATTATCCATGGCAAGCAACCGTTCTAGATTCTGGTGCACTGCAATATGTCTTATATGCGACTCCATAGTGTATAAAAAGAAAAATGGGAGAAGAGGAAATTTAGATCTAGAGAATAATCCCACAAACAGCTGTTTTATACCCCGAAACATACTTGTGTAGGAATTAGTACATTTGCCCACATGCATTCCTGCAGGCCAGATCAGCTTTCAGTGAGAAGATAATTTAGAAACGAACAGGCATTTTCTACTATTTATAAGACTTCCCTTTTCATGATTCATCTGCATTGCAGATGCAGTGGGAACAGGGGGCTGCTTACAACACAGTTACAATGTGTAGGGTAGACAGGATTTACTCATGCTTTTGTGTTCTTTAACTACAAAATGCAGTAGTTCTCAAATGAGAGGTTTTGATCTTGGACTTGGAAAATGCAGTTATGGCCCACAGAAGCAGAAAAGTATGAAAATGTTGATGTAAGACTGAAAACCTAAAATGCAAAGAACCCAGAGGATATCTACTCGTGACTTAGGACTAGCTTTTGAGGCATATCGAAATTTCATTTGTACCTGTCTTTAGCACTAATGCAGACTCAATGGATATGGGGGGCCGAAGCCTCAGGTTCGACAGGATGCTCAGGGTCCAACAGATCCCATGTGATAACCCATAAAATACAGGATGTCCTATATGAGATGGTCAGCCTAGCTTCCTCTGAATCATTCCTTAGCATCCTCTGGCAGCCCAGCCCTTCACATATGCCTGTGGTAGCCGTATTTACATAATTATAAATATAAACACATACACACACACACATACACATACATACACTAGTATTAGTAGTCCAAATTGTCTGAAAAAGTGATTTCAGCTCATCATTCTCGGCATGTGCAGCTTAGCTGCACAATAAGCCTGTGAGTTACATGAATTACGATTTACCGGTCCCCACTCAGTTCAATGTCCATGGCTTAAAATGAAGCACTAGGGATAAATTGTTCAGGTGTTTATTCAAATCCAACAACAGCAAAATAACAGGATTCCCAGAAGAAAATGTCCCTCTATTCCACAGCATGGCGGGGGGGAGTTAGTAACAGAAATTACAAATTTTGGCCAAAAAATTTTGAATTTCATTACTCTCTGAGTTCAGCACAGATACTGTCTCTATTAAAAGCCTTTGATATTCTTGAGAGAATTTGGTATTTTCTGGACAATTCCTTACAGTACTAACTGCGCTCAGGGATCAAGTTAGAGCCCACCGGTGTAAGTCACAGAGCCAGATCCCACCCACTACCCTCTCTCTGGGTGCTACCATGCCTCACCATAACTTCTGGACAATCCAATTTTTATTAATGAAACTGGCTGCAGACCAAGGTATTACTGAAACTGATGTAAATATTCAATGTGTTATATAGCAGTTGTACCACAAATACAGACTACAGTTAAAAATTAACCAAATCAAGCTTAAAACTGTCTCATCAAATGAAAAATATAAAGCACTGCAGAATCATTCTTGACTTCACTCTCCAGGCCTTATAGTATTTTACTGCAGCAAGAATTACATTATGGTCATAAACCAGAATTATTTCACTTGCTAGAACTCCTAAAGTAATACCTACAAAATTATGGCAAATACCATCAAAACACCTATTTTGACATTAAAAGGATGCGCTTAAACACACCTCTCCTCGGGAAAGCACAGAGCTGAATTCCTGTGTAAGTGCTTTCCTGAGGCAGAGCCCAAACAATGCCCTGACGAAGCAGGTGGAACTCCTGAGGCTTTTGACCTCCCCAGATCTGTATGAGACCTCTCAAAATACAAACAGATCGTCAAACTCTTCAAAATGACCTATACAGCTCGCTCAAGCTACATGGGTTTTCCAACACACTGACTGAAAAGACAGTGTTGAGGAAAACATTTATCTCCCATTCTGTAATATTTCTCTGGATTATAATTTGTTTTAAAAATTACAATTCTCGCAACAACTTTACTTCGTCTTCCTCGTCGCTGTCAGTTACATTGATAAGGTGGATGCTGGAGGGAGTAGATGAGGTGACTGACAAAACCTCCTCCAATGCTCCAACGTCCAGCTGTGGCAGGGGGCTTAAAAACCGCTCCTCATTGCAACTGTTGTGACAGGACACTACTTCAAGGCTCTCACAGCTGCGGTGGTCCTCACGCATACTTCCTTCTGGGTATTCCTTGAAAGGGTAGTCTCCGTCCAGAGCTGAAAACATCACCTCCTGTCTTTGGTACCTGTCTTCATAAAAGCCAAGGCATTCAGGCACTGAGGTGGAGAAATTCCCATAGCCAAATGGAGGTCGGCTGAATGGGCATGTGCTGCAATGAAAGAGATTGAAAGGTGTCTTTCAGAAATGGAGATCGCCTGGACTTCCATTCAGCTAAGAAAAACAGAATGTCGCTAATGTTCTATGCTAGTCAGCTTATTCTGTTGAAATATTCAAAACATGCATACTTTAAAACCACGCCTAATTTAAACACTGGGGCCATAACAAGCGTTATGTACAGATTCCACATCTGTGCATATGCACCTCTTCATGCAAGATACGCGCATAATGTTGCTCTGAAAACAAACACAAAACCCACTGTATTTATCAATGAAATAATAACATGGATAAACCAGCATCAGATAAGCCTGCAGTATGTTAAGCAACATACTCAGAATAGTAAAACAAAGCATCAAAAGTCGGTTTGTGTTATTTCTGTACATCAAAATTCATGACAGAGCTGGGGTAAAATGCTCTTATTTATTCTTTGAGTGAACTCTTGCATTTGTGATATTGTCATTAAACAGGAGGACTGACAGAGAATCCTTGTGCCCAATATGTGGTGGTCAATGTTACTATTTAAGGAACGTACAGTGATAAATTTTTAATAAAGCAACCCCATAGTAGATTGCAGGAAGTTACTATGTCAAATGTAACTGTAATCCTCTGATGTCAGAAGTTTGAATTTTTATTCTGATGCAGAATGACAAGTGTATTGTAATTTACACTGTGTTACAGAAATTCACTACATTGTTAAGAAAACAAAGTATGTGAATAGAGTTCTACAGTGCAGACATTATAAAGACGTTGGTACAATGTCTATCGAGGTTTCAAGGAGACTATTCATCTTTCCAATCTAACATTTAAATTTTTAGTGCATAAATCTGCATACATACATTTGTGCTGTCAGTGCTCCTCAGAAGTTATGATTCTTGTATGCAAGAAATGAGTTTATAAGAATGTGAACCCATAAGTCATTGTATTAGAAAGATCCTGGCATTAGCAAAGCTGGCAGCCTTCAGAAGTCCATTAATGTGTGAACTCAGAACAGTCTTTTATGGTACAAGAACACTCCTCTCCCTCAGAGGCCTCACAAAACTGTCTAATTTCAGAGACCAAGGGCTAAGGAAAGTTCATCTTTAGCAATTTTGGGAATATATGCCCTGCATTTCTTTAAAGGAGCTCAAAAATAGAAATATTTGCACTTATCAGCTCATTAAGTTCTTTTGAGTTTGATGAGTCTTCATCAGCCCTAATTTATGATCAGGTAGTCTTATTACCGTAGGAACATATTGGTTGTTTCTATAAGTACGAATGAGCAGTGTATAAATGGGCAGAAATTAAGTCTAATAGTTGTAATAATTTATGTTTGATATTGCAGAGTCATGAAAGAAAAACAATGCCTTACAAAGAATAAGCATCAGTAGGCCACCAGAATTCTTGCATTTGAGCAGCACAGCTGCTGCTGGGAGGGCACTGGTGCTTTCTGTGCATGCTTAGCTCAGGAAATACCCATGGGATATATGTGTTAGCTTGCAAATTCTTTAATTAGGTGATCTCCGATTGACTGCCCAGAGACTGCAAAGGAAAAACTAGGAATTACAACTTAAATAAGAATTCTGAAGACATTTCCCACCAGGCTGGATTTCAGATGTGTTGGTAGTTATGACAGCCGCAATCATAGTACCCGGGAGACATCTCACACACCTACTTTAATTCTTTCCTATCGTTTTCAAAATATATTTACACTATCTCTACCTAATGCTTTTCTGTAGAAATCAACTGCACTTAGATGCACAAAGTGGAGAGAAGATAATTCTATTTACTGTGGGCTTGGGAGCGTCAATTACTGCAATAGTACTATGGAGCCTTCAATAACTGAGCAGGTATTATGAGCAGCCTCAGGCCAGCAGGTCCCACCACACAGGAGCTATAGGAAGGTAAGAGCACCTTTCCTTCTGAATGCTCCACCTTCTTTCTGTAAGTCAAAAGACTCTCAGCCTTTTACAAATTTTTCTTACTGGTATTGAAATGAAGGGTTTCATTACCTTGAGGGGAAATAGTGAGGTCCAGGTACAAAGTAAGGGTGGTGAAATGAAAACCGAGGAGGTACTCCAAACAGGCTGGCTGGCTGACCCATGGGAGGAGACTCATAGAGATGTGAGTGAAGAAAGGGGGTAGCCTGGGGGAGAGGTACACCTCTAGGAAAAACAGAAACCCCTGGGTACTCCTTTGGGGGCTCGCTATTAGAGACAGAAAATCTGCCATTAGTGGTGGTTATGTTACTTGGGTTTCTGCTGAAGCTCTCAATGAAAACCGGTGTAGGTCTCTTCAGAGAGCAACTGAGCCCAGATGATACATCAAGAGCTTCTGTCTGAGCAGGTTCAGCAAAGTGCTGTGGTGAAATTACAGGGCGCAGGGGCAGGGTTGGAGCTGGAACAGCCACGGATGCAGTGCTTGCACTAGTAGTCTGGAAAAGAGTAATCGGACCAGCATGTTGAATGGAAGAAGCCGGCAGACGGATGGCAGAAGGAGATCCACCTTTAGGAAACAGAACAGTTATTTATCAGACATGAGTAGAGGAACAGATTTCATAACAGCAGCACAGCAAACCACCACCAGAGCCAGAGCCATTTTCCCCAAAAACACTTTCTTGCATTACTTTCCTGCAACTCACAGTCATACACCACTTGGCCTACATGTGTTCTGACAGATCGGTTTGGAGCCCACGCATTCAAGCTTCCTTCTACAGAAACCCAAGGGTGAAAGAAGAAGGAACTGGCTAGTGAGTGTTGAGGCCGTGAGGCTGGTGAGGGCTGTGTCTTGTCCTGAGACAGCCACAGAATGGGGTTGGAGCATGCATTTAGCACCTGAAGCTCAGAAGACCTCCCAAGTCTGCTAGCTGAGTTGGAGTGAGACAAATTCTTAACAAATCTGTGTGGTGCCAAAGCAGCAGCAAGGAGCAGAAGCAACAGTTAAAACACCCTACTCCCCAAAATGTTTTCTAATTTGTTTCACCAATGAACATACCCACTAGGCAATTTCACTTTGAAACAGTTTGCAGAACACACACTTGCATGTACACTTTCAAATCACACCTCATGTCAACAGGGCTGCCTTTATACAGAAAGATTTCAAAACACATTGCATAAGTATTTTCAAACCCCACTACCCAGTCTAAGAGTCTAAATTCTGAGTCAACAGGACTTAAATGCGTCCAGATTTTTACGGTTAGTATTTAAGAATAATTTCAACCAAAATAGGATAGTAAACGCTGGAATGAAACATAGTAGCGTCTGAGGACAACATAATATAATAAAATGTACTAGGGTAAGAAAACAAAGAATACTTTATTCAGTCAAATTTACAGAAGAATTTGAGAAAGCATCACATCGCTAACTCAGAACTTCGCCAGAACAAAGCTGAGTGTTCTCTTTTACATCTCCAAATATCACCACACAGCATATAACAGGCATTTCATTTTCTTGTCTCATTATAAAGAGAACAGTGCTTGCCAGTACGCTTAAAGAAAAAAGTGCCATTGCCTGGATCTAAGCTACTTGTTGAAATCAACTATCCATGCACTGACAGGGCCAGAGCTCCTTCACTACACAATATGCAGGTCAGCTATTATACTTGACTGTGGGCTCTCATACTACACCCTATTTCACTGCCCATATTGACTTCTTACAAAAGGATGGTCCTTCCAGGTTAGGTGCATCTTTTTAGTCCACTCCTTCTGTAACTATATTTTTGTTTGCATAAAAGCCAAGCTATGTATGCTCAAACTGTGGGCATGTGCAAGTTCACAACAACTACATGTAGAACTATTCCAGGTGTGCATAGATACCTAAGTAACTGTTCATGGAAAACATGCAAATGAAAAATTTCTTTTTCAGATTTAGTGACTGCTTTAATATTGCAGCACACCCCTTACTAAACACCCTACTAACTTCCTTTTTGATGACCTTGTTGACAGTTCTGTCGGCTGTCTCTTGTAAGCAGCCCAAGTTGCTGAGCATTTGCTCTAGAGCAATGGCGCCCTCACTACCAAGGGGCACTGACATCAGGGTGGAGGTGCCATGGACTAAGCTAAAGAGTTTTGTCAGGCTTAGTAGGGCAGGGTTGAGCACTAGCACAGCTAGGGCTGGTGAGGTAAGATGTATGTGAGCTGGAGACAGAACAAGAAAAAGAAATAGCTGTAGTGTAACAGGAAGCAAATGTTGAGTAATAAAGATCCAAAAAGACCAAGAGGTAGCAGGAGGTAACCAGGAGCTACAAAGACAATAGCAGGAATCTGTGGGCAATGAAGAAGCCAGAATAATTTAAGAGGCTGAGGACACAGTAGGTAGAGACTAAGAGGCAGAGGTGCAGCGCAGTGGAGGACTGATAGAAACAGTGGTGTCAAGAAAGACTGAGAAATTGTTTTAACTATATCTACACTACCATATGTATAACTTTTACTACAATAGGTAAATTCTGAATTTTTAAAATCATTCACTAGTGAAAACTCACAGACTGGATGTCCAATAGTGCTCTTAACATTGGGGATGACAACAGAGTAAGCAGGTGACTGGAAGGGACAAATGCCAGCTGGATTTGTAGCGATGATACTCTGAGAAGCACCGGAAAATACAGCAGAGACAGGCAGTGGAAAACGCTTCCTTTTGCCTTGTCGTGGCTGATAAACCCAACCTGTCAGAGACGAAAAAGGATGTAGATCTAATTTTTGGGATGGTCTCATTCCTTATGTAAAGCTATGGTATCTGTAATTCTGAAGTATCTAAAAAAAAGAGTCCAAAAACTGCTCCTATAGTCAAAGGCAATACTCAATTTGTTTCAGTGAGCTAGCAAATTGGGCATTTTATGAGAGGTGGAAATAAAATGGACATATTTGGGCATTTGGTTTATGTTACTGAGTAGTAACTGTGAAACAAAGAAATACAGAACAATGGGGAGTGACATGGCATAGCTGAGGAAAGCATGTTAAGGAGAACACAACACTGTACCATGGCTTTCAGTGCGGAAGAAAACCATGACTGTATTCAAAATGTGGATCTTTCCAGATTGTTTCTTTAACCCCTTAAGTCTCACATACCTGTGGGTTACAAGAGACAATGGAAAACAGGACCGTCTAGGAATCCTGTCTAGATTTTGGAGGAGTATGTTTGCCTTTGACTTACATTAACCAAACACTAACAGATGTATAAATATATTATGAATTCACACTGAGCAGCCCTGTTTCTTACACAGGCTAACTCCTAACGCAACTTTAAAGAAGCCTTTTTTTTTTTTTTTCTTTGAGGGGTACGAAGAGAGAGGGAGGGTGCTGCTTTTACCTTTTGCTTTTTATGACAAATTACTCAGATCTTGTCTCCCAGGATTAGCCATAATCATGAACTAGCAGGATTATGACAACAGAGAGAGAAAGGATCATGACACCTGGTATCTCAACAGCTTTTAAAAAGAGTGTGCAAATTACTTATGCTGTGTTGTATTGAATTGCAATGTTATCGAGAAATGAATTTGTTAAGGGCACAAATTTTTAATCCTTTTGACAAAAGGTTGAGAAACAACATCTTCCATGCTGTTATTTGGGAATCCCAAGTCTGCATGTTGAAGAATCCCACAGAATACAATGCCATTCGTGCTTCCTGTGGCACTTCCCTTTCCTGCTTTTAAGGAATGGATGCATGTGTCACCACAGGCCACCTGAGCCGCTTTTTCTGGAGCATGTAAAATGATGCAGCAGGCCATGTTCACAATAGACTCACGATCTGGCCATTAGACTACTAAAGCATTCAGAAGAGCTGCTGTAGCTGTGGTGGTCTAAGACCGTAAGAAACATTAGAGGCTATGAAGGGTGAAACATCATTTTGGATGCTTTAAAAAATTCATATGCTTTCAGGCACTAGAAAGCTGACAGAAGGTCTGTGTGCTTGAAATTTTTGTAATTTTTTTCTAATTCTACTACTTGCTCGGAAAAGCATTTTTCAAAAAATCTTGCACTTCTAAAGCATTCAGGTAAATAAATACATGTTTACCAGGAAATTCCTCTCTGTGCCTTCGTTTTATTTTCAGAGCTTCATCATAATAAGGCTGCTTCTGCTCTTCAGTCAGTTTGCTCCACTCCAATCCAAGCTGAACACTGATTTCTGCATTATTGGCAGCTGGGTTAGCTTTTGCTAGGGCGGGCCGATGAATCCTAGCCCATACCATAAATGCATTCATTGGACGCTTTACATGGCCACTTTTGTCCTTGCTAAATGGAGTATCTGGCATACCTATGCAACAAAACGAGGAAAGAGGATCATATTCCAGGCATTATATGCAATACAGGTTACATTCAATAGTACATCAAGAGGATATCTGGCAACAGTCAAAAGAATCACTAAAGCTTTGGAACACGTGAAACTCGGTGCACATTTGGAGAGCATTTCCCAGAAAAATAACTAAGGCTAAGGGAGTATCCTCCACTAACCTTCACTGAACCACTGCGTAAGGAATCATTTACCTGGCTTTTGTTACATATTCTTAAAAAAAAAAGAACTATATGGAACTGCTAACACACTGGTTTGGATTTCATTTGGTTAGATTGTTTCCTTATGAATTTATAAACTTATGAATTTTTAAACTAAACATTGTATAGCATAGGCCATATCACTGCAAATCTGTCATCACCACCAGAGCTAAGTATCCAAAGCCCTAAGAGTGCACAGACCAGATCTAATGATGGTATGGCAGTTCAGTCCCACACCTTCTCAGCTGAGGTGGTTGCTGTTCTGAATTTCTGGTTGTTTTTTTTTTTTCCTCTCACTCTTTTCTCAGATTTGGGCACTCATTTTGCTGGAGGAACCTGTGTTACCAAATGAGTGTTACGTGACACCCAGCTTTGGTTCTTTGTAAACACAGACTGCATTTAAACTGAGCTGGTAACATGAGGAACCCCCAGACCCCTCACAACTGATCCCTAAGCAAGCAATTTCCTCTCTGAAAAAGCTTAGAAATTGACTCTTTCACATTATCAATAAAGGGCAAAAGTCGTCTTCTAGTCTTTAAGACCTCACTTTAAGTTAATTTTGAAAGCCTAAATATCTTTCAAAAGAAAGCTTCTAATCCAGATGTTTCAAAATGCTCCTCATTTAACATGTTCAAATTTTCTCAGAGAGGTGTATGAATGCTTCATAGCTTTAAAACTCAAGCAGATTCCTGGCCTTAAGCTTGCAATCACAACTCAGTGCAATTCTGAACACTGCTATAAGGGGTTTAATGTAGTCGGGGAGCAACTGGACAAAACTGCATTCATTTTAACAAACCACTAGAGAACTCTGTGCTCCCATATGTTTACATCTTACGCTGAAGAAGAGAGTTGTACAAACTCCAGTCTATCCAAAGGGATGGTTCTCCAACAGGCCCTTTCCACTTGTGTTCTCCTATCTGATAACCTGTCAGACATCTGATAACTGTGTGGCACTTACTGAACCCTTCCAAGCTCTCTTAACATAATACCTGAATCGGAAGGCAGTACTGTGAGGGGGACATTTTTAGTTTCAATCTTTACTGAAGGCTCGAGTAAAGACTGCATTTTAAGTGGCACTGGTTTCACCGGCACTTGAGTGACATGGATCAGCTCTGGCGGCAGAGGGCCTTGGATCTGTATGCGTGTCCCGGGAGGTAAGGGGTGAAACACAACTGGGATCTTCAGATCTTCACGGAGGATCCCAAACCCCTCGCACAGCTGCACCTTGCGGTCATCAGTGCTGGCATGAGCAGGCCCGCACGTGGAGCCAGCCGGGGCACCGCTCCTCTCCACCTTCACGCTGCAGGCCTCAAAGGCCGTGTCAGGCGGCTCCGCTTTGACAGCAGCTGCTCTCCAGGGCTCCTTCCCGGCCCCCCTCTTCTCCAGCACCTTCACCTGGTTCTGGCTTTCTCCGTAGCCCCTCTCATGGTCCCCTTCTCTCTTGATGGCACCGCGGGCCTCCCCCGCACCCCCCCACGGAGCCGGGGGGCACCCGAAGTGCCCCCCCGCCTCTCCGCCGTCCCCGCGGCATGCCGGGGCATCTCCTTCCTCCGGCTCGGGCTCCTCCACTTTGATGTGCAGCACCCCGAGGGGGCCCTTGGCCTCGCCCGGCGGGGCTGGGGCCGGCGGCGGCGGCGGGGGGCGGCGGTGGGGGCCGGGGGGCGGCTGCCGGGGAGCGCCGGGGCGGAGGGGGCGCTCCCTCCCCCCCCGCTCCATCCCGCCGCCGGCCGTTCCTTCGCCGACTGCGATCGTTGCGCCAACGCTCGCCGCGCCCTCGCGCCGCCTCCTCCCGCCCCCGCCACGCGACGCCGTCGCCATGGAGACCGTTGCCTCCTCGCCACGCACCGCCCACCCGCCGCCGGGGCCCGTTGAAACCATGGAGAGGTCCGCCTAGACGCCTAGAAGGGCACGGCGGAGGGCGCCGGCGTTTCCGCTTCCGCTCCGGCCATGCTGGGGTGCTGGCGGGCGGCCTCGGCCATCTGTGCGGGGAGCGGCCGCCGCCTCCTCTCCATGGCGAAAAGCAAGTTCGAGTACGTGCGGGATTTCGAGGCGGACGACACCTGTCTGCCCAACTGCTGGATAGTGGTGCGGCTGGACGGCCGCAACTTCCACAGGTGAAGGCCGGGCGGGCAGCCAATGGCCGGGGCGGTTGTAGCGGTGCGGTCGCTATGGCGACGCCGGAGCGGGCGGGAGGATGGGGCTGGGGTCCGGGGCGGGGGGGGAGTCCCTCGGCCGAAAGGCGCTGGGGTGCGGGCTCGGAGCGGCCTGCCGAGGCGGGGGGTGCTGGCTGGGGCCTCGGCTCCTCCCTGCCCGCCTGTGTGCGTTCTGCAGGTGCAGGGGTTACAAATCCCCCTTTTCCCGCCGTGTTTTCCCGAAAAGCGGGTTCGTTCTCCCAGGGTGCAAAACGCCAAACTCCGCGCAGAGCGGAGGTATTTTATTCAATCCATTTTTGCGCAAAGATGGGCGCTAGGTGGTAACCCCACAAGGGTAGCACACCGCACCGAGAAACTACAAGGTATTTATACCGTTCAATGTGTCGGTCACAGCTAATATTCACACACACCCCCCCAGCTAATAACTGGTGAGTTTCTTTCTCATTTCAAATAAAAGGTACAGCTCCCTTTAAGTTTCCCACGCACGCTCAGAGAGTGAGCGGCTTATTTGAGGGGAGGGTTTTCTGGCCTACGGGAGTGATTTTTAGTATTATAATGAGGACAGTTCACCTGAAGGGCACTTTGTTCCAGTTCTTATCAACATCCCAATTAGCTGTTCTCCTTGGCTACACACTTTATCACCCCGTCCTCGGCATCCGCTGAGGCGGGATGTTGGCTTTGATCAGCCTCTCAGCTCTCCTCAAGGATACAGTTGTAAAACATGTGCTTCCCTACTTCTCAGCTCCCTTCTCTGGCTGCCAAATTCTGTTTTGCCAAGCTCATATGGTTCATTGTTATGACTTAGTGGAAAATTCTGTTTTCTTCAGGATATCACCCAGATCCCCATGAACCCTTCAGTCAGCCTCTGCAGGGCACAGAGTTACTACAGGTGTTTGTCTTCAAGGGCCACAGGCAGCTTCAGAAACATCCCTTGGGCAGGGTGGTAGGGAAGTGGTATACCAGTGCCTTGGGTGTGCTGGGGGAGCCACAGCAACTGGTATACAGGGCTGTTTATTCGTGTTTGGAGTCAGCATCTGTGTGGCATTCACCTTCCTTTGGGATAAATAGAGCATGGTTCTCTTGCGTGGTAGATGATGTGTTCTTGCTGGGGATTTGATCTCTGCTTTGGTCAGGTGAGGTTCTGGTAAAGCCCTCAAGTCTCGACAGGTTCATTGAGAACGTTGCCCTTGTGAGACTGAGTATAAAATGCACCCTAGGAGAAAGTGAGTTTACAGAAAGTCGTATTTGTCATCCTTTTCCAAGTAAAATACAGAACCCAATCATCCTGAAGGACTGGTTAGGGTGAGGTACTGATGGGAAGGAGAACGGGCTATCCAGAATGTATAAAAAGAGGGATTTTGTTATTATCTTTCATACCTGGAGGGAATTTGTGTCACTACTGACAGGATACTGGAAATCAATATTAATAGAAAGCAAATATGAGAAAAATGAATAGGTTAGCATTTTTAGTCGCTTTTTAAGGGATTCTTATTCAACCATTTTTGCTTTGAAGGTTTTCTGAACAGCATGAGTTCAAAAAGCCAAATGACGACCGTGCTCTTCATCTGATGACCAAGTGTGCCCAGACAGTGATGCAAGAATTGGAGGATATTGTTATTGCTTATGGACAGAGTGATGAATATAGTTTTGTTTTCAAAAAGAAGAGTAGATGGTTTAAAAGAAGAGCAAGGTAACAGCTGCTTTGATACTGAAGTGAACTTGTTTTTGACATCTCTAAACCTGTAATTCTTCTTCAGATTTGCCTTTACACGCAGAGGATAGGAGTAGGGCTGTGTTTGGGTGTATACACTACAACTAGTTGAGGTTCTTCATGTGAGCTCTTTGCATGTGATCTTTCAGGAGAATATGTTCAGTGATACAGAGCATTAAACAAAGTTTTGATTAAACAAACGTTAGAAACAAACATTGTTACAACAAGAATGTTTTAACAAAATGTTTCCTTTTCCAAACTGTTCTACCTGATTCTCGGTAATTCCTGTTCTTCAGAAGAATCTATGCCATAGCTGATATGTTGGGCCATTATTTAAGAAATGCTGCTATCCACCAGAATTATTGCTGCTGATACCTCAGATAATCACAGATATATAATCGTATTGACGTATTTATTTCTTTTTTCCTTTTGCTTTGTGTTTGCAAGTAAGTTCATGACTCATGTCGTCTCCCAGTTTGCCTCAAGTTACGTTTTCTATTGGAAGGATTACTTTAAGGACCAGCAACTTCTGTACCCACCAGGATTTGATGGACGAATTGTGTTGTATCCCAGCAACCAAAATTTAAAGGACTACCTCAGCTGGAGACAAGCAGATTGTAAGCATTTCTAGAAGAAAGAGATTTGTGCAGTTGAGTTCTCTTCCTCTCTGAATAGAAACGCCTTTATGGCCGGTGCACTTGTACAGGTGTATCGGTATCAGTGAAAGAACAGCAGGTGGGGTGGTAGTTTTAAATACACAATATTAGAATTGTTTTGGGCTTTGTGTGGATGTAGAAACACTGGCTGAAATTCTGAGTCTTCAGGCTACAGCTATATTTGTTGCATGCTGGGAGTGAGTTCAGCCCAGGAAATATTAGAATTATTAATAGAATACATTTATTATCTTTTATGTTCAGTGTTTATTTAGCCAAGGTAATCCTCTTTAATGAAGAGATGTGAATTTTCAAATTCACCCCATGTAGCAAAATTGTAGCAATCAAAAGTGGTGTTTAACAGACCATTGGGTTTAATTTCTAGGTTTTCATCAGTACCTGGTCCCTGTTGCTCAGATGAAGATAACTTCCGTTACACATAAACACCCTTCAGCCTCTGCTCTCCCTTTTCAGGGTTTTATAATGAAGTCTATTTTCTTGTCATTATTACGCTATGCAGTACCTTAAAAATTAATTGAAAGATTGTATCTCCTTTAGCAACTGATATTATTGGTTCCCTGTTATTCTTGGCTGTTTCTTGGATATGACTCTGGAAATAAAGTTGTTTTTCTGAGTAGTCACTCAGATTTAGCAAATACTCTTTCTCTCACTCTCGTCTCTTTTTTTGTAGGCCATATTAATAATCTTTATAATACAGTATTTTGGATGCTTGTACAGCGAAGTGGTTTGACACCAGTGCAAGCACAGGATAGGCTCCAGGTAAGAGGTCTTTTTTTTTTGTTTCTTTTTCTAGCTACAAAAAAAGTCATAAGATTTGCTAAGCTGTGTCTTGCCTACCCGGCAGCCCTGGCTGGCTTGCCTGTTCTTAGTGTAACAATTTTGTGGGTGTAGATTCAATAACTTCTTGAATTGTACAGATGTTAATATGATTAGCAAATAATGCATTTTTGGTCAAATATTAGCAGGATTTTGATTTCTTAATTAGCAAGTTTAGAAATCTTAAAAATGTCATACAAACACCCGGTATCCATAAGCACGAAGTACAATGGCAGGATTCAGCTGCTGTTGATCCCTAGTCCCTTCGGTAGTGTTTTGTCTCATTGTGCAGACTGCAGGAGATTATTTCGGTTTTCTCCTAGAGTTTGTTGACTGTCTTCTGTTCATCTTGAAAGTGTAATAAAAACCCTCTCTGTTCTAATATCCTCATTTGGCAGTTGGAAATAATTCCTCTGTTGGGAGGGGTAATTAAACCTCGTAATTTAAAGGTGAAAAACCTGTGTAAATTTCAATCTTACTTCCAATATTCACCTGTCTTCTACCCTAGAGATTCAGTTTGTTTGTTTGTTTGTTTTCTATACAGTACTTTTTATTTTCATTTCCTCTCAGGGAACTTTGGCTGGAGATAAGAATGAAATCTTATTTTCTGAATTCAACATCAACTACAACAATGAACCTTTGATGTATAGAAAAGGAACTGTCTTAATATGGCAGAAGGTAAAAAACTATATTACCACTTGCTTCATGCTCATGTTTTAAATAGCTACACTATGGCAGACAAGCTACACTGTAAGATCACCAGATGTATCCCAAATGTATGTCTGTGTATAAATATATTTTAAAACTCTCCATATTTGCCATATAATGATGTGTAAGATGACTGTTCTGGAGGTGTTTTTGAAATATCTTTATCTCTGAGCATAGCATAAAAACTAGTGTCTGAAGTCTGGCTTGTATACAAGTTATGACTGTTCAGATATACGTTGTTATCTCTTGATACACATTTTATGTAGAGTTTCACAAGACTGATGTATTTGCTAGATAAATCTCCCTTGTTTAATGAATCATACAGTTGGTTTCTTAGCGTTACCAGCTTTGAAAATTGAGGAAGTATTCTGCTTCCTGAAAAATTACATTTTAATGACTGTTGTCAGTTTGATACGGTAATCACTAGGGCCTGTGCCAGGCCCTTCACAGGATTAGATCCCAGGTATTTCCACTGCAAAGGAGTGGCAAACTTTTGTTCAGTAAGGTAGCTCAGCTCAGGGTATGCTTAGTCCTTTTCTACTTCTGTGAAGGAGCATAGTGAGGAGTGGAGCTGTTAGTGGGGAATTCCTTTTAATGGAAGCTTGGAAATGTTCATCATTCTCGGATTACATCATTGATGCAGAATTAGTTTAAGAAATTTCCGTCCTGTGTTTTGTATGAGATGAGACCCCAGGAAATCATAAATGTTTATGGCTTAGTGTCCTTCTGTAGTAGGAGATCTTAATTACAAATATGTATGTTTCGTGTGATGAGGACCTGATCAGTCTGTGCTGAGAGTTCTCCGTAACTTGTTCAGCCTTTCAACTTCTATATGTAAAAAAACTGATAATCTTTTTTTTTTTTTTTTTTTTAATTTTGGCCAGTGACTTCTGTTATTTCATTTGAACTACTTAGAACAGAGAGAGGCTCCCTCCTGGAAATATATTCTACTTGTTCCTTTTACATATTCTTTTTCTTGGTAATTGTAGACGTTTGCAAGGTTTCCTATTTGTTTTATATAGCTCCAAATTAAGTATTGTACTTAACTCAAGAATACTTGCAATCAGTTATGCAAATTTATGGGTAATTTCTTCAAGCCATGTGATGATGGCATGCAGTTTCAACTGCTCATGTGTTAGTCTTTGAATCGAGAATAGACTCTCTTTCAAAAGATTCAGTGTTCAAATTCTGTAGTATGCTGTAGGGCTGATAGTTGCTTTTGTTGTAGCTTTGTTTCTTATCCATTTGTGAATCCTCTCTGGAGTCTTACATGTCTGCTAATGTGTCAACTGTATTTTCAGGTTAATGAAGTCATGACTAAGAAAATAAAACTGCCAAAGGAAACAGAAGAAAAGGAAGTTGAAGTGACCCGGACTAGGACTAATGTTGTTCCCCTGCACTGTGACATTATTGGGGACCAGTTCTGGGAGGAATATCCTGAGATTCTGGCTGAGGATAGTTGATGTCTCTGATGAGTACAACTGGTAGTTTACATCTTGCTCTGCTTGGGTTGTTGGCAAATGAGGAGTATGAACGGTGGCTGGGAGCGTAACCTGTAACACTCTTCAACAACTACATTGGTTTTAGCACTGTTGTTGCCTGAGAAAAAGACACTGGTATGTTGTCTGATATATCCATACGGAAAACGTACAATCGTATTATATTTTGAATGTTAAGAACTCATCCTAAATTAAGACTGCTCCTTGTACATGCATATTTGTAGAATAAGTGTTTAGAAATTTCATGCATTTCTATAGCATTTAAACCATGAGGTATATTACTGAACTGCTGAACTATAAAAAAAGCTTGCATATTTGAACAGGTAAAAGCAGAGGAGAAAGTAATTCTTTTGATTTTTGTTTCAACTGAGGTGGACCAGAATACTTCAATTGGCACTTAATATTAAATTTCAAGGCCAGTGCGTTTAGTCAGATTAGTGACAAACTGTTCAGCTGCCTAATGTCTGATTCTTACAGAAAGGAAATGGAGGAGCCCAGCGGTTTCCTATGACTGACTTTAAAAGCTTTTGTCCAATGTACAGGATTTTTATACTTTTTAAAAATTTTTAAAAAAGTAAAATTTCTTCCCTGCTGTGTTTATTACTTGGTCTTTCTCATTCCTGGGACTTTTAGTAGTAATTGGTGAAAGTTCCAAACGGTGAAGTTAATAATAAAGATGCTGTAGAGGCTTGAATTCTGTTAGGACATGGGTAGACATTGTGCTCTCGTCTTCAGATGACTTCCCAGGCCATGATCTCCTGTCGTGCAGTAGAGTGAGAGGTAGCAACACGGGGGGAACGTTCCTGGTGCCTGTGAAGAGGGTGCGAACAAGAACTTTATTGCTGCCCTCTGATTTTCCTGGGGACGACACAGACTTAGCAGTCCTGACAGTACGTGTTAGTTAGAGGAAAGCGGGGAGTGTGTGTTGCCTGGTCTTTGCACAGTTTTGTTCTAGTTTAACTATCACTAAGACGCTTTGTCAAAACAGTTAAATCATACAGCCTCTCAGAGCACAAATATTTCTGCTAATGTAAAGGGGCTTGTACCAGTGTAACTGGAATTTGAGGGAAATAACCTATTTCTGTATAGAAATACAAGTATAATGATATAATAGGTGTTTATAAGGGTATTGTTACTGCTTTTAACCATACTGGTTTCAAAAACTTGGTGCTAGAACAGTAATCTGGCAAGCTGTTGCTAAGGGAGAGATAGTCAGCAGTGGGGACTAGCCATAAAAATGGAAAGGAAGGCTCAAATGTGACTGACTAAGGTCAGTACTGAGTTAGGTTCCCATGAATTCATGTAGCAGCCTGCTCTCTGTTTCCCCTTTTCTTCCTGCAGGAAGAACTTACACATTTAAGGCAACGTGCATTTTGTTTTGTGTTCTGGGTTTTTTTGATTTGTTGTTTTTTTTTTTTAAACCGCTAAACAGGTATTGATGTAAATTACTACTTTGCAGTTTCTTCCCAAGATTAAATGATGAGTTTATGTGTTTATAATAGCACAGCGCTTCTCTTCTACTGCTGTGTGCTGATACTGAGCAGTTAAGTACATGCAATGACAGAATGCATATAATTTTCAGTTTGTAGAATGGGCTGTGTAATTCCCAGGAAGAGGATAGGAGGGATTGTGAGGTGATGACTCTGAATGAATCATTGCACCAGTCATTTACTGCTGAAGAACTTCCTCTTTGTCTATCTGGTTTTGGTTTTGTTTGGGATTTTTTTTTGGTTGGTTGGTTTTGGGTTTTTTTTTATTGTAACGCAAACATAATTTATTTGACTTCGATATGCCATATGTTACTATCTAGTGCCTGACTTTGGATGTTACATACAGAGCAACTGTTCCAGAGGTGGTAACATCTGGATTTTGCAGTCTGAGTAAAGATGAAAAAAAATTTTGTCAACCATGATTCACGCTTGGAAAGTATTATGTAGGGTTTTTGTCATGTATATTACAACTGCCTGATACATAAATAGATATATTGTGGAATGTAGAATCATAGAAGGTTCAGGTTGGAAGGGACCTTTAGAGGCCATCTAGTCCAACCCCCCTGCAGTGAGCAGGGACATCCCCAACTAGATCGGGTTGCTCAGAGCCCCGTCCAGCCTGGCCTTGAATGTTTCTAGGGATGAGGCATTTACCACCTCTCTGGGCAACCGGTTCCAGCACTTCACCACCCTCACTGTAAGAAATTTTTGCCTTCTATCCAGTCTAAATCTCCCCTCCTTTAGTTTAAAACCATGACCCCTTGTCCTGTCACAACAGGCCTTGCTAAAGAGTTTGCCCCCATCTTTCCTATAGTCCCCCTTTAAGTACTGAAAGGCGGCAATAAGGTCTCCCCGCAGCCTTCTCTTCTCCAGGCTGAACAGCCCCAACTGTCTCAGCCTGTCCATGTAGGAGAGGTGCTCCAGCCCTTGGATCATCTTTGTGGTCTCCTCTGGACCCACTCCAACAGTGCTGAGGGCTCCAGAGCGGGACGCAGCACTGCAGGTGGGGTCTCACCAGAGCGGAGCAGAGGGGCAGAATCCCCTCCCTCGACCTGCTGGCCACGCTGCTGGGGATGCAGCCCAGGACACGGTTGGCTTTCTGGGCTGCAAGGGCACATTGCTGGCTCATGTCCAGCTTTTTGTCCCCCAGTACCCCCAAGTCCTTCTCTGCAGGGCTGCTCTTGATCCCTTTGTCCCCCAGCCTGTATTGATACTGGGGGTTGCCCTGTGCGTGTTTGTGTGTGTATAAAAAATGGGTCTGTGTTAGGTCTTCATCCTCAGAGTGTTTTCTAATTAACTCTTCCTTACAATAATATGTAATATGTAAACGTACCAGTTTACATAGGGATGCAGGCTTTGGAAGCAAGACATGGATTGTCTGCATGGCCATGGCCTTTAATTTGTGTTAGTATAAATGCTAGAGAAAGAAACTCCCTGTGGTACCCTCAAGCATAAGGTCATACATACGACTTTGTAGCTCGGGGGGGGAAATAAATCTTCCCAAGCTTCAGGGAGTAGACTGGCGTTAGTGGCACACACGGCTCGACTTGTGCCCTACGCCTGTTCTTTTAGGTACTGCGATAGCTACAGCAGTCCCCTACTGTGACGCGGTGAAGAAGTAGGTGTTTCCTCTGAAGCCGGTCCGCGACCGCCGGCTGATGCTGTATTTCCGTAACAGGAAGCATTAAACGTACGGGACCCGGTTATGAAAGATTAATGGTGGGCGGTGGAACCCGGTACAGTAAAGCCACTCCGCGGTGTTAACGCATTTGGAGCAATGTTTCCGCGCCGTATACCCCTCCTCGGGATTAAAGTGCACGTGATAGTGCAGCCACCTTTTGCCCAGGTGCCGCTCCGGTGCCCGGGGGAGCGAGGCCCCTGCTCGGGGGGGCGCCCGCAGCGCGGAGGCCGGCGCCGGGGCAGCCCCCGGCGGCGGAGCCGAGGACGCGGGGGGGGGGGGGGGGGGGCAGCTCCGCCCCCCGGGGCCGGTCCCGGGCGGCGCTCGGCGCTGCCCCCCGCCCCTCGCCGGGCCCCGCTCCGCCTGCGCGCGGCCGGTCGGCCCGCAGCGGCCCCTCGCGGCGGGCCGGGCCGCGCCGCCGCCCGCCATGGAGGAGGAGGAGGGAGGCGCGGAGCAGCGGCGCCGCCGGCCCGGGGCCGATCGCTCCCCCAGCCCCAGCCGCCTGGACGTGAGCTCCAGCCGCTTCGACCCGCTGCTGGCGCTGTACTCGGCCAGCACGCCGCTGCCCTTCCCCGCCGCCCCCTGCTTCAACAACCTCGCCGAGTACGAGAGCTTCCAGCGCGGCCTGCTCCGCCCGCGGGGCCGCCGCTCCGCCCCCGCCCGCCGCGGCGCGCCCGCCGCCCGCCGCGGCCCCTCCGCCGCCGACCCCGAGCGCATCCAGCGCCTCCGCAGCCTCATGGTCAACGCGGGCCCCGAGCAGGAGGCGGGCGAGGGCGGCGCGGCGGCGCGGCGGCGGCGGGCGCCCAGGAACGTCCTCACCAGGATGCCCCGTAAGGGCGCGGGCGGCGGGGCGGGAGCTGGCGCGAGTTGGGCCGTTTGAGGAGGGGGGCGGCTGGGTGGGCCGGGAGGGGGAGGTGATGGCGTTGGGGTGGAAGATGGCACTCGCGTTGATGTCCCGAAGGAAATGGAATTTTCCGCTCAGCCGTGACCGTGAACCGTGTGAGGTTGGCAGAACGGAATTTGGCGGCCGAGAGGGGAGCTGAGAGGCAGGGAAGCACTTGTTTTACACCTGCCTCCTTGAGGAGAGCCGAGGGGCTGATCAAAGCCAACATCCCGCCGAGGACGGGGTGATAAAGTGTGTAGCCAAGGAGAACAGCTAATTGGGATGTTGATAAGAACTGGAACAAAGTGCCCTTCAGGTGAACTGTCCTCATTATAATACTAAAAATCACTCCCATAGGCCAGAAAACCCTCCCCTCAAATAAGCCGCTCACTCTCTGAGCGTGCGTGGGAAACTTAAAGGGAGCTGTACCTTTTATTTGAAATGAGAAAGAAACTCACCAGTTATTAGCTGGGGGGGTGTGTGTGAATATTAGCTGTGACCGACACATTGAACGGTATAAACACCGTTATAATATACTGTATAAATAGTTTCTCGGTGCGGTGTGCTACCCTTGTGGGGTTACCACCTAGCGCCCATCTTTGCGCAAAAATGGATTGAATAAAATACCTCCGCTCTGCGCGGAGTTTGGCGTTTTGCACCCTGGGAGAACGAACCCGCTTTTCGGAATGACAGCGTAGTGGGTGAAAGCCCGGGAAAATGCTGCGCGGAATTGAGGAAGGCTGGGTTTCACAGAACTGCTCGCTCCGAGGTGGCACTGATTTTGTTACGGTGACTTCCTCCGCTGTTACTTGGTAAATTACGTTCATCCTCTTGATTTTAAGGAAAAAAGGATGTGAAAGCGCCGTGCTTTCAAAAGTACTCTTTAAACCCAAACGTGTTTGAGTCTGTGCAGCTCGTACTTAAATCATAACCGCAGCGTGAGCCTGTAACGTGCTGCTCTACCTTGGTTACTAGCTGTACATCCTGGGGGCATAAATACAGCGCTGGCATTTCTAGTAACATGACGACAGACCAGTGGATTGAGGTGGGAGGCAGCTCTGATGATGCTGAATTTATCATCTGTCATGATGATACAAGTTTCTTGTCTAAATTGATGCATGCGGTCAGGGTAATAGCCCTTTAAAGGGCTATTAAGGGTGCGTTAATATTAAAGGGTGCAACTTGTGCACCTACACCAAGAACCAAATGGCAATGCCGTCGAATGAGATGTAACTTCAGTGCACTTAATTAAAAATACGGGGTGTTTATTGGAATCAAAGTATCTCTTCTAAGCACCAGCATCACCTTACTGTTCTTTTTATGAAAAGGCAAAGCCCAAAATGTTCAATTCTGAGTGCCCAAAGCAGAACTTTTTTCTTGCTGAGACACCAAAACATAATATGTTCATTGCCATAGGTGCTGCATGATACTAAATATCATGTCAACTTAGCGTTCTGCACAAATGCAGAGGTTCTGTTGGGGTAGGCTTTCCAAAAGAATTAACCTTAAATATTAATTTAGGATCTTAATAGAAATAATCTGTATTTGGATTACTGTGATGGAAATTGAAAAAAGCTCTGTAAAAATTAACTTTACTGGTGGTCTAGCAAATAAATTGCATGCTTCAATTAAGAGCACATATTTAATATCCACACATCTAAGGCTGGACAGCGTGGACTTTGAAGAAGACTGGCACAACTGACATACAAAGTCCTATTCAGCAGTCTGGAGAGTTTTAAGAATAATTTATAGCCAAGATTATGTGCTTTCCCTGTAAGTAGGGGGCCTGTCTGCACAGTAGGTGGGCTAGCGTTTGAAGCTTGGATTCTAGAGTGGTAGCTGCCTCTGAAAATAAGTGTGAGACGTGGTTTACTGCACCCCACAGTCATGATGCTGCGCTCCCAGGTAGCTGTGACAAGGTATGACGTGTTCCTTAAATTCAACATGTCAGAAATATAAAATGGAGCCAAAATTTTGCTTGTCATGACGGTGATTTCAGGAGCCATGAAAGTAAAAAGGAAGCTACTTCAGCAGTGCCTGTTTTGGATCAGTTCAGGAGGAGCTATTTCTAATTAATTTGCATTTACCATAAATTATGTGCACGCAGTTGGTGCAGAGCGGGTAGAAAGGCATTTGATAGCGTTCTGAGTTATTTCAACTGTTCTAACTTGCTTTGCCTTTTTTTTTTTTTTTTTTTTTTTTAAAACCTTGCCTCTTAATAAAGTCTACCCTGAGGGCAGGGACTTGAACTTAACCAGAGTTTGGATCTTTATTTTCTCCTTCCTGGGGTATTTGCGCTCTGGCTTACAGTAGTTTTCTAGTCATCTTCAGAATCCTGGTGTTAAGCACATAGCTTATTTTATCCAAATCAGGACTGGATTTTGAGTACAAAACCAACGAGGTAACTCTCTTCCCTACAGACTGAAAAATTATTAATACAGGTACTTAACAGCATCAGAAGCCACAGGCCAGTCTAGCTGCATGCGGAGCCTGGCCATTACAGGCTTTGACGCTTGCAGAAGAGGTATGTTGCGAAAATAAATTCCTTGCGTTGCTGGTTTTATTTTTTCCGAGAAGTGGATATCAGATCGTTGAAAGGTTTTTGGATGATGTGTTCTGCCCTTTTGATCAGGTGAAGCTGGAGGTTTGCCCTGGTGAAGTTGGAACCTTATGCAGCAAGGAAAAGTGGGAAGAGCATGTATTGTCTAGATTTGGTAGAGCTGTAAAGTAGTGTTTTCCACCAGGCCTAATGGGGCGCCAACAAGCAAAGGCATAGTTGGAAATAAAGATTGTACTTGAATTTTTATAAGAAGTTGTAGATAAAGTTCCTATGTAAAAGGAACATAGGAATCTAAAATCTAAATCTAAATCTAAAACGATCCTGCAAATTCTCAGCATTGGTTAGAAAAAATACTGTTATCTGATTAAAAGCATCAGTCTGATGTAGTGGTGGTGTCATCTGTGGTTCCCGTGATGGCCCTGTGAATTCAGAATATAGGTTCGCCATCAGTTAGGCTGAAGGAAGCCCAGAGACTCGTGAAAAAAACCCCATAAACAAAGCTGGGAGGTGCTGAGATAGCTTATGCTCTTTGTGAAAACAATTTTCTCCAGCTATCTAGCTGGAGAGGGCTGGCAAGAAGACAGTGGATCTCAAAAAATACATATGATTAGGTTAACTCAAAGGAAACTGCTTTAGATTTCCCTGCTGTGCCTAAGAATTACCATGCAGCCAAATGCTGCAGGTCAGCTGTCATACGGTAAAATTATACTTTCCCAGGATGCATTTTCTTGTGTGTAAATCTTGAATATGTACTCCCTAAAGCACAAGGCGAGAGGTCATCTCTGGCTCAGATATTTTTATTAATACAAAGAACTGTGTGAAATTTTAGACCAATACTTCTCCCTGGCTCTCAGTAGGAGTCGCACAGCAATCCCGTGGCTGTGTTTGCACAGGCAAGCAGGTAGCTGTAATTTATCACTGCAGCGGCTTCACCATGGCATGGGTGGAAGCTGTAAAGTAAATAATATCTACCCCTCTAGATAATATACACTTGCAAAAATCTCTACTGTGCAAATAAGGCTTGTGTTTGCCAGGTAAGTTGTACGTTTTACTGAATTCCTTTGGTTTTGCCCCGACTAAAAGCATTATTGTTCTGCAGTTTAGCATGGTTTCGTTGGTGGCTGCTGCTTGTAGTAATTTTATTTCTTTGCCAAAGACTTGTATACCTTTGAAGGATGTTCAGCTGAAACAATACGTTTTCATCAACTTAAACTGATCCAGGTTAGTTAGTTGAAGAACTTTGAGTCATCTGTTGCTTCAGAAATCTTGTAAAGAAAAGGAACACATCTGATACAATACTTTATTAACAGATCATAACTAATCTGAGGTAGCCTTAACTAGGCATTTGTCTTTTCTGCGAAACTCTTTCTGCTTCCATGAGCTTTCTGTTCCCTCTGAACCACTTTTATTTAAGATTAGCATTACTTAGTATGTTTTTGAAATGTAGCAAAAAGATTTTCAGCTAAGGCTGATTTGGCTATGGGTTGTATCGAGTGAAACCTTCCTATTTTCTAAAGTCTTTGCTGTACCCACTGTAAGGAGAGTTTTGGTGGTCTAGTAATTACAACCACAGCCCTGGGGCTTCTCATTTCTTTTGCTGTGAAGACAAGTGTTGCACCAAGATCTGCCATACTTCTATATCCGGTAGATTTCTACATATTTTTGTGTATATAGATATATATATCTATCTATCTGTATTTTGTTGAAGACCGGTGATGTTCTCTTTCTGTTTCAGTCCATGAAGGCAGCCCACTGGGGGAACTTCATCGCTGTGTCCGAGATGGTGTAAAAATCAATGTCCATATCCGCACTTTCAAAGGGCTTCGTGGAGTCTGCACAGGGTTTTTGGTTGCATTTGACAAGTTCTGGAATATGGTAATTATTGTTCCAGCCCTCAATTTATAACTGCTCTACTGAAAACTTGAAATTTGCAACAGGTTTAAGCAAACTATATTTTGGGAAGATTAATGTGGTATTGTGGTTCATAAAGCTAATTTGCTCTGGCACTGAGTGCTGGGTTTCAGACTTAAGCAGTGCTTGGTGATGGATTGGTACGTCTGAGAGGTGCCCAGACATCTTAGAGAGGTTTTCAGGTGAGAGAGCAGCTTTGAAGCACTCCCAGCAGCTTCAAAGGTTTTGTGTAAGAACCCAGGAAGGTGGAATATGAGGAATATCAGAAGCTTCCAACACTTTCTCTGCAAAACCCCATCTTCTTATAGTGGTAGCCACTCCTCTATTTTCTTTCACTAACACGTCACTGGGATGTCAGGGGCAAAAGCTTTCCCCTGTGTTCTACCTCATGCAGATCTTAAAGACAGTGGATGGAAAAGCAGCTATTAAATATTCGTGAGCCTGGGGCTGTGAAAAGTTTGGAAATAGGTGGCAGGAGGGAAAGGATTTTGCAGGCAAGGCTCAGAAAGATTTTGCAAATAATACAGAACGGATGCTAGGCTTTGCCATTGCTTTTTTAAGTCAGTACAACTTAGATGATTAAGAAGCCAGCTCCAAAGCACAGTTTGTTCCTAGGATGGATTTTCTTTCAGAGAGAGCATAATTTCATAATGCTATGACACAAAGCTGGTCTAGAGCTTCTTCATGTTTTCTTTAATTTTGACCTTTCTGTTTCTTTTATCTTCTTCTAGGCCCTGACAGACGTAGATGAGACATACAGGAAACCAGTAATGGGCAAAGCTTTCTACGCAGAACCTCAGCTCACACTAACCCGGGTAGGTAACCATCTCCAGTTTTCTTTTTTTTTTTTTACTATCTCCTTTTTCAAAGTAGTAAAAGGGGAGCATTGATTGGAAAACTACATTTACATTTGAAATATTTTACCTCCTTTTATTACAGATGACTCTGAAGTGACTTGAACATGGTGGGGGGGAACCAGTTTTTTGACCTTTTTTGAAAGTTGTCACGGTTTAACCCCAGCTGGCAACTCAGCCCCACCCAGCCGCTCGCCCACTCTGTGCCAGTGGGATGGGGGAGAGAATCGGAAGGATAGAAGTGAGAAAACTCGTGGGTTGAGATAAAGGCAGTTTAACAGGTAAAGCAAAAGCTGCGCACACAAGCAAAGCAAAACAAGGAATTCCTTCACTCCTTCCCATGAGCAGGCAGGTGTTCAGCCATCTCCAGGAAAGCAGGGCTCCATCACACGTGACGGTGACTTGGGAAGACAAACGCCATCACTCTGAAGGTCCCCCCCTTCCTCCTCCTTCCCCCAGCTCTATATGCTGAGCATGACACCATATGGTGTGGGACATCCCTTGGGTCAGCTGGGGTCAGCCGTGCTGGCCGTGTCCCCTCCCAGCTCCTTGTGCCCCCCAGCTACTCGCTGGTGGGCTGGGGTGAGAGGCAGAAAAGGCCTTGACTCTGTGTAAGCCCGGCTCAGCAGGAACCAAAACATCCCTGTGTTATCAGCACTGTTTCCAGCACAAATCCAAAACATAGCCTCATACTAGCTACTGTGAAGAAAATTAACTCTATCCCAGCCAAAACCAGCACAAAAGTACTTTGGCACGTTAGAGTTCCTAATATCAGATCACAGTAGCTGCTACTGCTTAGTGCAATATGCTGACCTTTTATAAGCTCACTGTGTGGTTTTTGATTTATTTGTTCTCTGCATTTATTGCACCCGTGACTGATCCTGTCCCCATTTGTCCTGCCAGATAATTTGGCAGTGCATAACTCTGATACTAATGTTCATGGAGCAAGTCTTTTGTCTCCAGCCAACGAAACGGTACGTCTGTTTGGTCCCTTCTAGTCCAGGTACTGTGAAGACCAAGATTGTGCATGTTGCCCCAAAGTAAGGCACTCTCTAGGACCCATCTGCAAAAATAGATGTTTACGAAGTTGAGAACTGGAGAGATGATACATGAACTTCTGAACAATGAAGGAAAAAAATGTGACAGGGCTGTGCCTGTTAAATGGCGTAGCTCTGGGCCTTTTGAACATCAGGGAAGCACCACAAAAACTTCTAAACAGTTTCATTGTGAGGAATTTGCTTTTGAATTTCTGCCATTTAAATCTGTTTTCTAATAGATCCCACCCTTCCTTTTTTAAAGATTAGTTAAAAATAATCAAGTTGTCATTGTTCCTTTAGCCCACTCTCACAGGGATTGGCTTTCCATCCTGTTGCTGGGAAGAGACGGGCTAACTGAGAATCCTTTTCATTTGTCAGTATTTTGTAAAAGCTTGCCTGCTGCCAGAGTAAAAGCAGTTTCTTTTCCAGTTTCAGCACCATGCATTTCTTAGATTAATGAATTCGTACAGTGCTTTGGATCTGCTGCTCTAGCTTTTATTATTTTTGTATTGGTTTTGGTCTGCTCACCTCCCAGAATACCCACATGGCCTCTTTTAGTTTGTTTTAGGGAACACAAAAGGTCCATCATGTTTTCAGTATACACTCTCTGCTGATTGAGGCCCCTTATCTTAGGGATTCGTGTCCTGCCTGAGGATACAAGGATGGAAATCTCTCTAATACTCTCTGACAACATTACAAGAGTTGGGGAAAGTGAGCTAATGGAGAAACTTGGTAGCTTTCTGTTGTTCCTGACCAAAGTTAAACGCTACTGCACATCAGAATTGCTCCCCAAATTAAGTCCCTCAGTGCTCACACAGAGACACTCATGCACGTGCAAGAGATCCATTTGCCTTATGTCACGGTTCGACTTTGGCAAGAAAATGTAGTATTTATTGCTGGTAAAGATTCTTCATTAACTGTGTATTGTGAGCTCTGATTTGGGATTGTATATGCAAATACCACGTAGAAATGCCAAACAAGTGGCCTGTCTTGTTTTATGAATGTGGTCATATGCACAAGTGTTTTTTTACAGCTGTTCGACAGACTCAAACTGCAGGAGTCCTCAGTAAAGAAGGGAGCTGACTCAAAGACTGCCTCAGAGGAGCTAGCCCTGACAAATGACTCTCAGACGCTTGGATGGAAAGTTGGATCAGGACGAGGGAGAACAGAAGATGAGCGCGAGAAACAGAAACGCTCGGGCAGAGCTGGAGAAAAGAAGGTGCCAGGTGACGGTTTGCATCTGGCTGCCAGAGGTCAAGCTGATGTGGGTAGCGGGACTGCCCACACAGAGGGTGCCAGTGCTGGTGGTACCCGTGCAAGAAGCCAGTCACGGAGAAAAAGGCGGCCCAAAGTGGATTATCAGCAGGTGTTCACACGTCACATAAACCAGATTTTTATTCGAGGAGAGAATGTCTTGCTTGTCCATTTAGCACATTGACTTGGCTGAGCCTTCGTTATTTATTTGATAGCATGAATTGCGGCTGCAGCTCTCATTGCTATTTAGCGTTCTCATTAGTATGACGGTACTGTGACTGGTTTCCCATTGCCATAACAAGGTAGTGGAAATAATTCCAACTGGAGCATGCTGAGCTTGATGCCAAAGCAGCCTCCTTAGGTCTCTGTTGGGGGTCTCAGGACACGGTCAGCAACTCAGTTGTTTCTGTGATATGAGGGAGGTAAGCACAGATCCCACTGCTCCTTAAAAAGAAGCTAAATGAGAGAGTTGGAAGAGAATTTTGGTGTACTCAATTATAGGAGCTAACTGTGGCACACATTTAAGGAGCTTAAGACTAGATCTACCACCTGAAATGAATCACAAATGCTATTTTGCATGTTCTGAGTAATCTCAAGAGAAGATTGCTAATGAAACCAGCAGTTTATCTGCTGTTGTTACATGGATGTTTTCTTTTCCAGACATAATTCTGACGGTAATTTTGAGATAGTCTATCTCAAACATCTGTAGGTGGAGTGACATACTACTGATGGCTATTAGCCTCCTCTTCATAGTTAGCTCTGTAATGCCCTCTGTGATAGAAAACCTCTTAACTGAAAACTGCTCCTTTTCTGTGAAAGATGGCTGGACTTGAATTCGTTTTCAGTATCAACACTTAGGCTTCTGTTTATAATACTGTGCTTTGGCCCTGTGTCACCAGCAAGCAGCTAACGTAGCTGATCCAGGGACCTCAATATTTGGAGTTTATCTGTGAATGTTGTGGATGCAGATGGAAAATTGTACTTTTATATTTCACCCATTTGCTACTTAGTGTAATAGTGAAGTTTGCAAAGATCTAGTTTTTTTCTTCTCAGATTTAAGTGTTTGTGCTGAGCACAATTGTACTGTATCTAAGCGCCTTTCAAGTTCCCTCTATTGGAACTAGAGGTGCTGTGTCTCCAGCAGTTCTCATGGAGCAGAAATCTTCATGGGTCTTCCCTACCCATGTGAACGATGCATCATCTAATTCCAGTTGAACTGAGCTTTGGAGCTGTGCCTAAAAATGTTTTGAAGTATAAAAGTCAAACTCAGCTCATCAGTGTTTTTATTTTAGCAAGGTTCTTAAGCTACTGTAGATCACGCCAGGCTTCTGCAGGTATACACTGCTTTCCAAGAGCTACATGCAGAATTTTGAGGGTAAGTGAAGCTGTTATATTATCTGGTCTGTTCCCCTAGTTGTCAAAGGACACTAGATTTCACACTGCTATTCCTGTATTCATCTCAGCTACCTTATGCTTTGCAGCAGCTCCATGCATTTAAGATGAAATTGGAAAATTGCCAGGATAATGGTTAGATCTGACAATGGGTAGAACAATTTTTTAGTGCTTTATAGCAGGTCTTGAATTGCATGTAGAGGTCGTAAGTCCTCAAACTGAGTGACTGTACACTCCATGCTATATATTTCTGTTGCTGTAAATGCAGTATACTGCTTGCTTGTTGTTAGGGGTATGTCTGGTGCTTGGGTGAACTACAGAAATCATTTAGCAGGAGTTCCTGGACACACAAAGCAGCTGTATGCCTCTGGGGGAGCCTGGAACTTTTATGTCAACATTTCAGACGACATGGGACTTGGATGGCTGATCAGCTCAGCCACTGAGCTGCAAACCCAAGTTTAGCCTGTGACAGAAGCGCCTCAGACTAAAAAAGTACTGTTGACACAAATCAGTTTCATCAAGAGTGGGGGAAAAAAAAAAGAAAAAAAAGGAAAGAATATCTACAAATATCTACAGTTTCTTATTACATGTATCTTTATTGCTGTAATCTCTTCCTACTATGAACTGAGACTAGGCACTGAAAAGATACTTCTCTTGGAGGTTCTTGTTTCCTCTCCTTTTGTGCTGTTCTTGTTTGTGTTCATGTGGACTGCAGTTCTTCCCTTTTCTAAATTTTTTTCCCCTTTTCCTGTCAGTTCTTTGTCTCCTTGGGATGTTCTAAACTCTGGTTTAGGAAGATTGTTCTTGTATTGACCCCTAGTCATCCTGGCTTTCTGAACCTTTCCTGATCGGCTTTCTGTGTTGTTGCCAACTGACCAGAACCCTCACAAATTATAGAAATGTGTGAAGCTAGAAACAAGGGGCTTATTTCTGCTCCTGACTTCTCAGCAGCTTTTACTGCAAGTGAATATTTTTCTTCATTATGTTTTTGGTTGTGGTTTTTTTTTCCCCCTCTGCTTTCTGACTGGTTTGGTTTTATTTCAGTTGCTTGGGATGACTATCTCTGCCTCTTCCATTCATGCCAAAGGCTACTGGTTTTGAACACCTCTCCTCTTTCCTTCATGCTTGACCAAAGGGTGTCAACTCTCCACTCAGGCCTATGTACTATGATATCTAATTGAATTCTTGCTTTTCTTTACCTCATATTCTTAATTCTCTTTGTCGGCCTAGTTTATACTGCCTCATGCATTATATAAGAAACAACTACCATGAATGTTCTTGTGGCTGTACTGCCCTCTTTCTTTGTCAGTTGACACTTCACCAAGTTCTCAGTTGCTACTAGAAGTCTTAGTGTTCTCTTTTATCAGAAGTTTTTCTCTGAAACCTTGCAGTTGTTTGTTTCTTCACATCTACAAGTTTCTTTTTTTAGGTTTTATGAAAAATGCTGGTGCTTAGACTTGTGTTTGTGCCTTGATTTTTTTTATATCATCACTGACCTATTCTTCCAAAATTATCACCTCAGTCAACAAACCTGGTTAAGAACTATACAGTTTGTCTACTTTTTTGCTCTACCTCATTATTAAACTGTTCCTCCTTCGTTCTCATTGTAGTCTCATCTGTGGAGTTGGTTAAAATTCTGTCTTCCAATTTAGATTTAATGGCTTATTTGGTGGTTCTTCCTTTGTTTCCTACTTCCCTATCCACCTCTCTCATTATTTCCAAGCTGCTTCCTAAATACAGCCTCTTCTACAACTTCAGATCTTCCAAAGTGTCTTCCTTTTCCCAACTTTTTCTGACATTGTGTCTTTTTAAAGCCCATTATCAAAATGCTATTTTATGAATTTTGTCTCTTTCAAGCATCATGATTGTGACTAAGCAAGTGATCCTGTATGTGTGTTGTCACTTGCATGTTTAACACTTCACATAAAGTTGTTCTTTAAATAAAATTGAATGTGATGTTCTGAAATGAAGTCTTCTACCTCACTTCATGTAAATCTCTAAAAAAAAAAAAAAAAGAAAACAACCCTTGGAAAGAAATCAGCTTTGGTTTTTTTATTGTTTCTGGTTATTTCTTTCCATGTTTTTCCTTTTCCAAACTCAGCATAAAATCCATGTTCTTTGTTCAAAAAGCTGTCTGCTCCTAGCCACTCCTCTATTGCTGCAGTGTCACAAAGATGATGTGAGCAGAGACACCTGAAGTCATTATGCTAAGGAATGAAGAGTAGAAGCAGGAGGCAATCTTAAGAAAGAGTGAGCTGTGTGAGAGTGAAAAAGCTTTGGGCCAAATACAAAGAACTCTCTAGAAAGGATCCACATCCTGGTTGCAGTCTGTCCAGTGTCTCTAGGACATTGTTCAGCCTGGTGCTCAGCAGTGATTCCTAAAGCATGTTTATGGGGAGGTACCAAATTACTGCAAGGAGTAAAGTTTTCTGAACTACCTTTGAAGAAGTGTTGTGATAATTTGAGAATTTTTTAGAATCATTTCTAAAACAGCAGGCAAATATGAAACTTGTGAAGTGTTACGATGCCAGCTGCAGAAACGATGTAATGCAATAGCCTTGGAATGTGATGTCACAGATACATCTCACAGTGACATCATACATCTTTTCATTGCTAACACAGTTCAGTAGGGAGCCAAGTCTCACGGTTACTTTAAGAGTGGCGATTTTCTTTGTACGGTGATATAATTCTAGGGACCTTTGCAGATAGTCTGAATGGGGTTTTCATGGAACCACAGCATTAAACCTTGCCTATGCTGAGGGGAAACTGGTAGGGAGAACCAGGCTGAGAGCTGCAGTGTTACCCGACAGCTATTGGTATCATGGCTGAAATTATTTCTTGGGAAACTCTTTTGCACAGGTGCTTCATTTTTATCGAACACTTCTTAAACAGGGCTGTGGTCATAGAATAGATAAGGCCAAAGGAAAAAAGGGAGCTTGTAAAAAGTGTAGTTTTAGTTCCTTCTCTCAACTGCCTTGTCCAGCTTGTTAATTGTCTGGAAGTTTTTTTTTTTCTGATCTAGAGACAGGTACTTAGCATGTCCTCACCAGGTGATTACTGAAGTAGTGGCGAGTACTGCTTCCATCTGCTTCTTACCCTTCAGTTTCTGGATTAATTGTTTCTGATGCAGCTTTCCCTTCTGTATCATTTGGAAGCAGGGCAAGGTCTCTCACTAGGAGTAAGCTTGACTGTCACTGTTTTTTCCCCCTTCCTAAGGAATGTTACCACCATCTAGTTTTGCATCCAGATAGCCTTTGGCTATTTTTGGTTTACATGCTATTCTCTGCAGACTTTTGGAATTATTTAGTCAGAAGAATTATTTATCTTGGATCGGTTGGAGTAAACTGATTTTTAAAATTTTTTTTGTTTTGTTTTACTTATTTTCCTTCCTAGGAAAACTAGGTTTTCCTAGTTTACTGTTGCAGTCACCTACTTGCAGCTGTGAATCATTGTGGGTGAAGAAGTGTCCAGGAAAAAAGCAGCAGAGAAAAAATATGTCTAATTTTTGTTGAGTTTGACATTCTGTCCAACATGCTGCCCACACCTTCTCTATTGCTTACTGGCACTAACCTTAACGAGGCAGGTGGAAACAATTATTTCATCCAGAATCTTGAAAGAAAATGGAGAGGCAGTAGGGGCAGCAAACTGTGAAAACACTGAGTTTTTGAAGATGTATATCTCCAGGTAAACTTTCTGTCTTTGATTAAACAGACCAGAATTATAACCACCATCTTAAACTGCAAGCTCTGCAACTGGATAAAATTGGAAGGTGCCATACTACACCCTTTCAGAGGCAATGCAGCGGCAGTAGCAGTGATTCCTTCAGCCAGGCAAGCTCTTTCCTGAGAAGCTGTTGAGTTACATGTTGGTGTCTGCCTCAGAGCATAACTGTAAAACACTGCAAATTAATACATAGATGTTTTCACTCCTGCCTGCATTGCAAAGTATAAAACATAAATGCTAGAGTATGCACCTTCTGCAGTCCAGAACTATTTCAGTTCATGCTTTCGCTTCTTGACATCAGCTTTAAAATTTGAAGGTTGTGCTATAGCAATCCTAAGACTGTCTTTGCTAAAACGTTATGCAAGGCTACACTTACTAGAAATGATATTGAAAAACTAAGGGGTTACAGAACTTGTGGAATTCTTATTGTAATTAAGGTATGGCAAACCAAAAATCTCTGTTCTCAAGGATATTGTCAAGATGCACAAATGGAAATGTATAAAGCCACGACTGGAAGAAGAGAGGATAAATACTTCCTTTCTTCTAGTGAAGGAAGATGATCTTCCTAGAGTGAGATAGTAATTTCAAAGCTAATTCTCCCAGTTTCCAGTGTTGATGGTAGGTGGGCCTAAACAGTCTGAAACTCAAAGTGAATTAGGCACACACAAAAAGCAGAGCTCAGAGACGTATCTGTTTGCAGACTTGAGTCTCAACAGTCTAACTTTACAATGAGAGCTTCTAGAGAAGTAACTCCAGTTTGCAGTCTTCGGGTGTCTGCAGCATTAGCTCCATGCAAAGTTTTCTTGGCATTCTTATCCTCACCCATAAGAAGATGACAAATACGAGGGTTCGTGATGTGCTGTCCTGTATTATCTTGTTCAAGAAGCTGCTGTGTACTTAGTGGTGAGACCTGACTAGGTGGATGGAGGAAGCCATAAGGGCGTCCAGTTGCAACAGGAACTTAAGGAGAGAGACCTCAAATCTTAGTAATGTCCTTCTAGCTAATGAGCTAGAAGTCTAGCAAAGGAGGAGAGAGTCCAAGATGAGCTTCATTTTTTAATTTGCCAAAAATATTAACACCCTGGTAGGGTATACTTGGACCAAAAGATAAGAATGCACTCTAGTTTTCATTTAGAAACTTTAACTCAGTCAGACCTTTTTCCAGCAGTGCCTGTGTCTCACCTTCAGATAAACATTATTACAAGTTTGTTTTAAAAGTACTTTGCTGTTCACGTAGCCAGTAATGCGCATTTCATATCTAAAAGGTGCTTTTAAGAGCCACTGTCATTAGAAGCAAAACAACCATTTTCAGGAGGTTGCATGGCTTTTCTTCTATCCTGACTCTATAACCTAAGATGAAATTGGGAGCAGCTGGATGCAAGTAAAGCAGTTAAAATTTGCTTGAAAAGAAAAATTTTTTTTTAAAATCACAGCTTTTTCTGTCAGATGTTGCTGATCTATCAGGAGGAAAAAGCATCAATTATTATATGGTAGAAACATTGTGGAGAAAAACCTTACAGTTTAAGAGCATCCTTTGCTACCATCTTTTTTACCCATTAGCAGCCTGGGCAGAAAAAAAAAAATGAGGCCGCTTGGGAAGAGATGGGCAAGGCAGTCTGACCGTCCTCCTCCAGGAGGGCACGGCAGGATCAATGCACTTGATTAAGACTTTTCTTAAGTATAAGACTGTAAGTATAACATGTACCTCTCTGTACGTTTTCCCAACTATAGGCTTTCATGGCATGCTGAAGGTGGGAAAGCAGGCCAAGGAAAAGGAGGAGAGAGGAATTACTTTACTTGGTGATAGCTCCTCGAAATGGGGGGTCACGTTCTAGCCTGTACACTTTGGCATAATTGGGCCAGCATTGGGCAATTGTGCTCTGTAGGTGAAGGGGGGAGTACACCGAGACAGTTCTCCAGTGCAGCCTCTGTTACGTTGTGAGCGTTTCACAGCACGTGAACTGTGCCCCAAGAGTCTCTGCCAGACTCCATCTCTAATAACTGGCACATTGGATACTGCCTCTAAAATTTTGCAGAGGAAACCCAGTGGGAGAAAAAACAAGTAAGCAAATTTCCCCTTTTGAGGCAGGGATGGTAGGAGGCTTGGTTATCCTTGTTAGCTTCCTGGAGGTGCAGGAGAAAGGACTACTTTATTGGAGGAATATCAGAGATAGCTTGTCTCACAATGTTTACAAGTCCTTTTAGATGTCACTGTAAGGGCTCTTGCTCTTAGCTGGTAGAAGTGAAGGCCTGTCAGGGAAGGAACATGCCTTCTGATGTTCTTGGATAACTATTTTATCAGCTGCTAACTTCGTAGTGTACACTTGGATGACTTAGCTGAAGAAAATTAGTACACCTGAGACTTTCAGTCAGTCTTGTATTCGTTTAGAATGAAAAGTAGTTTGATCAGTTTGTGTAAAAAACATATCCATCCTTTTTTCCTCTCAAAAGATCAGCACTCTCCCTCAGGAAAGAAATGAAAGCTGCTCCTGCTCCTGTAGTGATTGCTTCTGATTTCCACTGCTTCAGAGCAAAGTGCAGCTGTGTCATTGTATCTTCGGTGTGACAGATCATTCTGAGATGAGAAAATGAGAGAAGTGTTCAGTTTCTTTAAAACTAAAATGGGCATTACGAGGGGAGCAGTTGTGTTGACCTCTTTTCAAATGGTGCGTGCTTCCAGTGTAGTCGCATGGACTGAGACTTGTTAACCAATTAGTCATCTATAAAACTTCCTTAACGAACCACAGAGGAGCAGCACGACCTACCAGACTGACATGGGATTTTAAGTCAGGTGCTGACAAATTCTGACCTCTCTACTGCCACTTGCTCGCTGAATGGCCTTGGCAAGTCACTTCCCTCCCTCTCCCTTACGCTCCACAGCTGTAATACATCTGAGAGCAATCCTTGCCTGTCTGGCAAGGATTTGGGGAAGTGGTGAGTGCTATACAAGAGCTAAGTATTGTTATTTAAAACTATATAATATGTCAGGTAACGCAGATACATAGATCATCTGCCCTCTTCAGGCACTTGACTGTTAGCCTTATGTCTTGGCACACTGAAAATGTGCAGGATATCAGGTACAATGACACACTTCAGTCTTGAAATTACTTACGTCTTCAAGGTCAGATTTGGTGACTTCAATAGCTGTTTCACAGCTGCAATACCATGTTTTGGTCAACTGGTGATAAATAAGAGTGTAACTCGTTCGTAATTCCTTCTCTGTCTTCCTAAATATTTTGTTTCTTAGGAAGCTGATGCTGCTATGAACATATTGAATAATACTGAATTTGCAATATTCTGCTTTCCAGATATAAATGTTTATATTTAAAAGTGCTAAGACTGCAGTGCAATAAATATATCCATGTTAACAGTTTGCTTGAAAGCATGTGTTTTTGTGCTCTGTCAATATGCTTGTGTCAGTGGCAAAGCTGCTGCTGCAGGGGTTAGGACAGATGCCTGGATGTGGAGAATGTGGAGACCACCAGGTTTTGAATGCTCTAGTCACATGATTTAGGGGCAAACCAGTCATCTGTGTGTTCAAAAATGTACTAATCGACAAAATAAGAATAATATTATGCCTGGTTTTTTGAGGTGTGGAGAGGAAGTGAACTTCATGTGGAAGAATTTAAGAACTACCGTCCTGATCACTCAAAGGTCTCTTACCTTAGCATGTGGTCTTCCACCATGCCATCAGGAGATGGTTTTCCAGGAATGGGGAGGTCCAGAGCCAGCATCCCAGCACCTAGTCAAGCGTGTGCGTAGCCAGTGGGGAACCTGACTTCCAGGGACCTGTTTATTCCCATGGTAAATGATGCTGATGTATTTGGATCAGAGATGTGAACTATATGGATGCAGCTTGCTGGAGATGTTAACATACCTGTGCTCTGGAATTCAGATATTTGCTACAAGGCGTGATTCCCATTGCAACAACCTGGGAACTGTTTAAAGAGAACAAAATCTGCAGTTTAGTGCCAGGAGTGCCAATATGAGGATGCATGTAATGAGAAGGATCAGACAGGGAATTCACAGAAGAGGTCTGCAACCCATTGACTTTCATTTGCATTTTAAAGTGGTGTTTTACACTGGGAGTCTGCCCTCTCTTCCAAGTCTCTGACGTTTCCCTGATGTCTTACAAGCTGATTTACAGTCAATGTGGCAGTAGACTCTTGCTCTTTGAGATTGCAGTTCTGTCCATTTAATTTACAAGTGCAAAGGACATGAGTTTTTCTTTGATATTCATGCAGGTGCTTAAGGGTAAGCCTGTGCTGAGATACCTTCCTAAACTGGAGTCAAAACAGTTGACTAAGCTGCAACAGTTGTACTCCCAAGCTGTTGGGGAAACAAGTTCTGCACTGCCACAAAAAAACCTTTTTTCATTGTGTTTTACTGCTCATAAATAGTAAAAAATAAACTGCAGCATTTCCAGTGTGGAGAGGCCTGTTAAAACATGGTGCCACCTGAAGTAGAACCTTCGGTTGACGTAGCAGGTTGGAGTGTTTGAGCCCTTTCTGTGCTGCCTGAGTGAGGCTAGCTGCCAGGTTAGCTCCTGCCGTGGCTGTGAAGAGCTCACCCAACCCTCTCCACCGGCTCTACCCCGAGTGCAATAATGTGTTACGTTGCTCCAGCTGCTTGTAAAGCTGATACCTGTGCTCTGCCGATTAGCTTCCTGCGATTTGTGGTGTGGGGGTATTTTGCATGCAGGTGACATACATGTGAGAGTACTTAAGCAGACATTCTTCTCCTATCTAATGAGAGCATTGCTCAAATTAAGGAAAAATGATAGCTGGAGTGGTAAGGAAGAGTCAGAAATTCCAGTTCTGATTTTAGCTGCTCTCCTGGAGTTCTATAAATCATTTCCCTTCTCTTTCTGATGTTGCTTTGTCCCTGTTTTGAGAAGAGTTGAAATTTTTAAAAGGAAAAACTGGGGGAAGGAGACATCCCTGCTAGCTATAAGAAGTTAGGTCTTTTCTGGCAATACTGAGGCAGCTTTTTCCTGATCAAATGCTGCTTGATTTCTCTGAGCAGTTCTTCTCAACTTCAAGCTGTAACGTCTTGCTGTGAATGATTTATTATCCCAAACAACTAGCTTATTCCCCACAGTTTCTTGTAAGCCTAGGAGATCTCTCTCATCGTGGCACTTACGAGTCTGTCCAGTCATCTTTCATAACATGGACAATTTCTTTGGTTTGATTATTTGTTTTCCACAGCCTTGCAGTCCTCCCTTCCTTAAATGATCTGAGTGATGAAGGATATGTCAAAAACGAAGTTCTAATAGTACAGATAAGTATGTTGCTGATTCATGCGGTCAGTTTATGGGTCAGTCTGGGGGATGCTCATGGCCTGCTTGACATCTGAGCAAGTGTTTGAGTATTTAAAATAGGTATCATTAGGTTTCTCAGTTAATAGACAGTGGATATAAACTGAAGAGTACGTAGCAGCACCAGCTGGGTTGGACAGAATATCAGAACGATAACGCCAGTCTGCCTCGGTTCTACTGAAGGGAGGTGTAGTTTTTGTGAAGCTCTGGCAAGACAATTGCATCTCACAAGATTTGTCTTCTTCGCAACCCTGGGCTGTGGTGCAGCTTTCAACAGGAGACAGCAATTGTTTGGATCCTGATGGCTGCTTTGTGGACCTTGCTCCACCTACCCCTGCTAGCATCTCAGCACTTCTCTCCTCTTCCTCACTTCTCCTTTCACATTTTGCAGTATTTCACAAATTTTAAACCGGGTATTTTTATTATAGCCACCTGCATCACCCTCAGATCTCTTCTGTGTGCCAGTCATCTCTGCTGGTCTCTGGTCAGCTGAAGTCTTTGGGATTGGGATCACATTTAATTTGTTCGTCTCAGTTTCACCGTTACCCAGCTCTGCTGGTGCTTCCCCTCCAGCTGCCGGTTGTGTCGTTACAAACTGCAGCCACCGCTGGGGTGGCTCTGCCCGCGAGGCCACCCGCTCCGTGCAGCTCTGCGCTGTCGCTGCCTCACGCTTGGGAACCGTGGATACGGAGGTAAGGCTGGGCCTGGGTACGTCTGCCCTAACAGCCCCACGGGAAGCGCACAGGCCTAGCTGTAAAGAAATTGCGCTGGGATACCACTGTTTACGCAGATCCTTTTTAAAGGGTAGCTGGGGAGGGTGAATGGTTCAGATTTGGTTATAGTTTGAATGCAGACTGTATGTGTAAAGAATGATCTGTGCCGACTGCCCAGGGGGTTTTATGGTGTGATTTTGGTGATCTGGACTCCCCTGGGACATGGCTCCAAACCCCACAGACCCTGTTCCTGCAACTGCTGCTCTGAATGGGCCAAACCAGAGGGAGGACCCAGCCCCGGCGCTCCCCCTGCAGAAACCCATCCGCGGGAGGGGACGGACGGGCACCGCGGGGCGTCGAGGCGCGCCCCTGTTCTGCACAGCGGCCCCGTTCTCTGCGAAAGGACCGGAGACATTTTCAGGGGTCTGGATTTCTCTCTTCCATGGGCACTAAATGCTCCAGAAAGATGGCTCAGAGAATCCCGTGCGTGTTACAGCCCTTCAGGTTGCTCCTTCTTCACCCGGGAGTCTGTAGGCCGGAGCCTCCCTTCAAATTCAGCCGGCGCAGCGATGGAAACGGCGGGTGCACTCCGCCAAGCCCTGCGTCAGCTCTAACGAGCAGAAAAGCTGCTGATGCTCCCTCCAGGGAAAGGGACGATTAGAACGAGCCGGGGGTGCCTTCGGCCGTGCCGTTTGGAGGGCGGGGGGGGCCGGGCTCGGTCGCAATTGCCGCACAGCTGCCTGCTCGCCCCTTCCCCGGCCCCAACGGGGAGGAACCGGGCCGCGGCCGCCGGGCTCCCGCTCCCGCTCCCGCCAGATGGCGGTAGGCTGCAGGGAAACCCCGCGGCGCGGCCGGCGGCGGCCACGAGCCGCCACGCGGGAAGGTCCGCCTCAGCGTGAGGGGAAGCTCCTTCCCCGTGAGGGCGGCGGCGCCGTGGAACGGGCTGCCCGGGGAGGCGGCGGAGCCTCCTGCCCTGGAAGGCGTTCACACCCCGCCTGGACGCGGCGCGGTGCCCCCTGCTCCGGGCGTGCCTGCTCAGGCAGGGGGGTCGGGCGGGATGAGCCCCAGAGGCCCCCTCCAGCCCCCGCCATTCTGCGAGTCCGTGGCCGGCAGCGGGCTGAGCGGGGCCGGCAGCGCTGCGGCTCCCGGGGGGGCGCGTTTCCCTGAAAGGCTCTCCGCCGCCTTACTCCTGACGCTGGGGTCGCGGAGGGTGGCTGCGCTCTTCGCTGGGTGTCCTCCACATCCCACCCGTGCTTCTGGGTTCGGGTGGAGGTGAGAGCGGGGCGGCCAGAAATCCCCGGTGGATCCATGGGGTGCGTGCGGACTGGCGCCTGGCTCCAGCCCAGGAGTTTGGATGCTCATCAGACAGGGCATCGGCTGCGTTGCGGTGCTGAGGTCAGGCAAAGCCGCAGCCCTCGGGTGAATAGTGAGGTGTGAGATCTCCGCAGGACATCACTTCCCACCTTAACTGGCTAAACCAAGTTCCCCCATAAAAAGAGTTGTCTTGGAGTGATCGCATGGCTGAAGCCACCAGGAAAGAGCCCTCACCTCCAGGCCAGGGGCTGACAACAGGAGGCGATGCCAGGAACTGGCCAAAAATCTGTCACCGTATGTTGGCTTAGGGGCATTCTCTGCGGAATGATTTCTGGGTCTCGCACCAGAGCCTGCAAAGGAAACGCCAGGGTAGGCAAAACACCACCGGATTTGCCGCATGGAACATGAATCATAGAATGGTTCAGGTTGGAAGGGAGCTTTAGAGGCCATCTAGTCCAACCCCCCTGCAGTGAGCAGGGACATCCCCAACTAGATCAGGTTGCTCAGAGCCCCGTCCAGCCTGGCCTTGAATGTTTCTAGGGATGAGGCATTTACCACCTCTCTGGGCAACCGGTTCCAGCACTTCACCACCCTCACTGTAAGAAATTTTTGCCTTCTATCCAGTCTAAATCTCCCCTCCTTTAGTTTAAAACCACGACCCCTTGTCCTGTCACAACAGGCCTTGCTAAAGAGTTTGCCCCCATCTTTCCTATAGTCCCCCTTTAAGTACTGAAAGGCGGCAATAAGGTCTCCCCGCAGCCTTCTCTTCTCCAGGCTGAACAGCCCCAACTCTCTCAGCCTGTCCTCGTAGGAGAGGTGCTCCAGCCCAGAGACAACTGGAGATGAGACAAATGAAGAGACAAATCTGAAGACCTTGCTGGGAGGCAGCCCTTAGCAGAGGGGACCATTGCCAGGCCCAGCTGCAGGAGCAGTAGCACGGCTCTCACAGGTAACAGTGTTGGGTTTTGGGTATAAGAGTAGCAGGAGTCCTGTAGCTGTCGTCCGACATTGATGATGACCCTGGCTGGAGGAAGGGTTGGCTGTGGGAGGAGAGCAGGAGTCGGTGCTGCTCGGTGGTGGGCGTACTAGACAGCGGCTGGAAACAGCGACCACTAGCAGATGCTGTCCAGGCTGTAAACAGTGCTCTGTGGGTATCCACATCTTGTCGTATATTTACAGGCAGAAATCATGTATCATTTATGCACAGTGATGTAGTGGAGCAAATCCTATAAAGTAATATGCTTTGAGAATATGGATGCTGAGATAGAACTTTCTATAAATGTACCGGCACAGGCTTGAAGAAAGAAACCAGCCCCTTTCTGGGGGACAAGGCTTGAGCGCAGTAAGTTTTTCCCATCAGTGTGTGGTCAATGGAACAATCATATGGCATGTATGTCAGGAAAAGGATATGGGAGTTTGAGTGGAAAAACTGATACTATCGTGCTAATGGTATAGAGCCCCAGGAAGGATGGCAGACAGGATACTGCGCCACGCTCGGCGGGAAGAGCACGAAACGATGCTGTGGCTGCAGAGGCTGGAGTCAGCCATGGCCTGTATTGCAAGCAGGGGAGAAGCTGAACTAGACAGCAGAAAGTTACCGGTCTTATGCTTCTCTGCTGGGAAGAAGGGCTCTTTGCTGGTTCTTTTGGGTAAAAGCCAGTAAATATTAGGCAACATACCAAAGTTGTCAAACTGGTACAAGAGACGACTGGAGGAAAACTTTAGTTTTGCTTTAGTTTGCCCTGAAATACGAGCAGCGGGAAGCTAAAGGAAGGTGGGGACTCTTGGCAGGACCTCCTTGCACCCAGGGCTTTGCTGGGAGGTGAGGTTCCAAACCCGGGGATAAACAGGTTCAAAACAACACTAAAGGGAATACGTTTATGCCTCTCCCGCTAGCTGCTCTAACACCTTGTGAACGCAGCTGGGAGTGGGAACATGCCTGTCTTAGCATTTTTTGGAAGTTAAGGTTTCAGTGCAGATGCTATAGCAGGTCATGCAATGGGAAGATACTCTGACAGCGACTCTTCCAGTGTCACTTTTAGTTGTCTTTAGGGTGAATCAGTATTTTGGCAGGCTTGAAAAACTGTTTGTATGTGAGATGAGAGTGCTTCCTGGCCTAGAGTTAGATCTTGGTCAGGGGTTGGAGCTTCACTGCTGAAAACCTTCTACCAAATTTGCACCGGCACATTTGAAAGCTGGGAGGGGAAGCCTTTCAGCCCGGCTGCTCCTCAAGGTTTTCAGCCAAGTTAGCTGCCTCTGCAGCCCAGCCGTGAGCTGCAGAAGTAGCTGTGTGAGACAAGTCCTCGACTTGCCTTCTTGTGACCACCATAAAAATGGAAGTGTTTAAATCTGAGAGCAAGGCAATGTCTTTTATTTGTACTCTTTTGGAGGACTGACTCACAGGGAAGGGGTCCCATACAGAACGGGTTTTTTCATAACATGCTGTTAGGGTCGCATGTGGTATATGAGACAATTAACCAACCGTGGGTGGGAAAGGGTTATTTGGTGAGAAGCACTGGCAATGTTTGCAGTGTTTTGTAAACCAGATGTTTAAAAATTAAATATTGTGCAGAATATGCTTGTCTAAACGTGCACCTGCAGGCACCCCCGAGCGGGTGTGTCACCCCGGCGCGGGCTCCCAGCCCCCCTCTCACGTTGACATTGTGGGCGCTGGGGGTGATGTTGCAACGTTGAAGTGAAACTGGGTGCACTGGAACAGGTCATTGTTGTAACTCGCCCTAAAATTGGCCCAGTGGTGTGAATTGGTAGCAACTCCAGTCTCTTCCAGCTCGCCTTTGGCACTCAGGCCGTTGCTTGCGTTGCAGTAATGTTTGCATGTGCACCGCCTAGTTTACAAAACTGCCTTGTGTCGGGGTTTGCCCACTCTCCTCACATGCTGACGGTTTTATACCGGTAAGATAGTGAGTATTAATTAATTTATTTTAAAAGCAGCCATGTGCTTGTCATTCCTTGTTGCATCAAAATGCTCTGAAGTCACCCATTCCTCAGCTTGCTGTTTTAATTAAAAACATGGTCCCTTAAAAGAGGATTGTACTGTCCCCAACTATCCAAGACATGGCAAATGTTAGTGCAGCAGAGTGTGAATCGCTTGCCCAGAGCCATCCTCTGCCCTGGCCTCACATTTATTACCAAGTGTAAACTAATGAACAAAGAGCTGGCGTTTGTCACAATATCCAGTGTAAGGGCTTTCAAAAAGTGCTGCAGGCTGACATGGAAAGATTGCAAGAGGCTGCAGACCCTGACCTCAATAAAGTCTTCAAAGGAAGCTCCTGAAAAGTTTTTGCAGCACAAAAAAGAAATTAGCCTGGTAATGTAGCAGCCGGCGCACTTTAATAGCTAAAACTATGTTAAGGCTTCTGCTGACTGGGTGGAAACAACATCTTTGTTTTGCGTGTAAATGCTGTTCTGTAATGTCTTTTTTTTGCTCCATTAGAAAAAAAAAAAAAAAAAAAGGACTTGAGACTTGCAAGATGAAGGTACCAGCTTATGCAAGCGGCCCACCTGCAGTGACTGAGCTGGGCAGTGTGCGAGGGAAGAAGGAGCTGGGGAGCAAGGGCCATGGAGGTGCCACTCTCTGCGTTCCTGCAATGGCTGTGATGCTGAAGTCCCAGATCCCAAAGAGAGAGAAGACCTTGCCTCTCTTAAAGAAAAAGGTGGGGAAACCAGCAACAGCTCAGGCACCCTCCTTTGCTGTGAGTCTGTCTGTCCCCAGAGTGGGAGCAAACAAGTCTGGGGGGCCGAGGGAGCCCAGTGGCCGTGCAGCGCAGGGAGGAGGCAGCAATGCAACGCGCAGCGCTGTTTTGGGGGGGCAGGGTGCTGAGCTCATGCAGCGGTTGTGCCAGTTGCTTGGCCGTGGCCATAGCTTTGGCCATCTTCCCTCTCACCAGCTTTCGGCTGCTCCAGCCGTTGCACTGCGTGGTGTCAGGGTTGCGCTCCGTCGCACACCAGGTCATTCGCTTTGCCCGCAGCAGAGTTGTTTCTCTTGTCAGGCTGCAAGTCCTAAAGCCAGAGGCAGACCCGCTCTCTGCCTGTGCGCTGGACTGTATCCCGCTGGATGGCATTCCCGAGGCCGGGAAACATCGCTGCAGAGACGCTGGCTGCTGGTGAAAGGAGAGACCAGGGCAGCTCATCTGGCCAAAGTGGTTCGTCTCTAATTAAGTTGAAAACTGTCATCCTGTCTTGGCTCCTGCCTGCAGCCAGCCCAAGGCCTAGAACACGGGCCGTGGGCAGCTGACCCTCGCTGCCGCAGCTGCGCCGGCGGAGGGGCTGTACCCGGTAGCGCAGGTAGCTCCCACCAATGACACTTTTCCAACCCCTTTTTGTTTGCAGATACTTAACGTTTCCCATGAGCTGCAGGCCCCAGTGTAGGAAGTGGAAGGTGACAAGCACCTGCTTTGGCTTTTTCCCACAGCCCAAAGACAACGTCCATGAGACAACGATCAAGTACGACTGCCTACCGTCAGTGGCTCTCTCTTTGCTCAGTCCTCCCAGTGCTGTTACGGACCTGGAGTCCAGGTGATGGGGAAGGAAAGTGGCACCATGACAGCTGTACATGTGAGACAACAGTGGAGAATGTCCCAGCACCAGGTAGGGAGGTTCGTGCACGTCGGACTGGGCTGCAAAAGCACCTGGAGGTCAGGTTTAGGAAGCCCAAGGTGGAGGCAGACACTTCCTCCTCTCCTTTTTACACCTTGGTGGGACTTGGGAGGATGTTGTCCCTTGGCCAGATGGGCGAGGGACAAGGGGTGAACAGAGGCAATGTTAGAGAGACTCGTGAAAGAACCGAATTTCCTGGCTTTTAGGAATTTAACCCTTAGTGTATGCTCATCCTGGATTTTGTTTGCAAATCAAAAATGGAAAAAGCTTTTGGTAACCTCATAGTATCACCAACAGTTTGTTAAGAGACTAATTGCCAAGTAGCTTATGCATGTGGGACCATTACTAATTCTGTAGCTATGCAAATTAAAACAGTGATGTATGATTTATAGCTTTAATAATGTTCTGAAGGCTCTTAAATTTTAATCACTTGCAACATCCTTTTTAATATTCAATTACTTTATTAACTAATTAGGTCACTTGCTGAAAAAGCACATAAGGCTGGTGCTATTTTAATATCAGCTGAACATCACAAAATACCTTTGAAATGGTGTAAATGGTTTATTTATTTTAAATAGATCATTAAGATGCTATAATTAATAAATCAATTACAGAAAAAAGTCAAGAAATTGATAGATGCCAAACCACAATAGTAGTGGCTTCCCTACTTACTTTATAAATATTCGCAGGGATGCTGAACTCGGTGAACGTGGCCACCGAAGCACCTTCCTAGATAATTCATATTCAGCTGAAGGGATAAGGTTCAAGATATGTTTGGTTCATTATAGATGCTTTTTGTATGAATTTAGCTTTCTGATTGATAAAAGCTCCACAAATGACCTTGAAAAGTTAAAGCATTTAAAAGGACAGCCCTCCTTTACAGCTTGCTCTTTTGTCTGTCTCGAAAAAGATAAAACCATAACGTCTTAGTCCTGCTAATGCTGGGATGAAAGGCAGAGCTCTGGAGGGAGGGAAGGTGGGTTGCTAGTCAGTGACCTACCTGCCCTACTCAAAATGGACGAGCACTTGCCCCTGCCCAGAGACACGGGCTGTGGCAGTGCAGCAGCACGCGCATCCGCAGCAAGAATAGGAAATTGTACCCCTGCAAAAACCACAGAGATGCTCATCTATAGCATAGAGGTTTACACCTCCAGTTCACACCAACCCTTGATGGTAAAACCTGAAGTTTGAGAAATTAAATTTGCTACCACTGTGGCTGCAACTCTGAAACAGACTTTGAATAATCTTCTGTTTTAAAACTTAGTAATTAAAGGTAAGAAAAATACTAGTCTAGGAATTAAGTCAATATTTTTAACAGATTTTGGCTGAAACTATATCAGTGTGATGATACTGAGTGCAATAGGTTTCGCTCTTGAGAAGTTCCTAGAAAAGACCTACAGTAATTACAGAGCATTTATCTTCCTATTGTAACTTTTCTTGTAACTAAAACCTGTAAATCGGGGGCAAAAAGCTTAATGCTACAGCGATCTTTCTGCTAAACATAAGGCTGCCCTTTACAACTGAGTTGCAAAGAAAACAATTCCAAATCTCAATTTACAGAGTTTCCTGGGAACCAAAATGTATATGGTCTAAGTCTGGCTCTACAGCAGAGTCCAGGTGAAGTACAAGACTGCTACTCCAGTTCCCCAGAACCAAAAATAATAGCTACCCTTACCTCTGTCCCAGGGGAGCCTGCAGACTGCTTATTCAACAGTAACTTGTACCATTACTGCGGCTTAAGATGGAATCATAGTTTTTTTCTTAGGAAAATTCTACCTAGTTAACATTTCTCATCAAAATAATTATCACTGCTTCAAGAGGCTACTGCGCAGCATGACCATCCGTTGAAAGGAAGAACATACTCGACTAACCTGGGCTGGATTAGGCAGCTGTGCAAAAGCGGTAAGGATGCCTAAAATAATGCTAAATCCACTTCACATTTTATGGGAGCTGCCACAGGAAATAAAGGTGCAGAGTGATATAAATATAAGGTACCAAACGTTGCTACAGGTTGGGACAACATATGATGCTACGCACCTTGGAACAAGTGCAGATATAACTCTTAAGGGGTCAGAGATATTTATACAGTCAAATGAGTTCAGCATCACTGTTTTTAAGAGTGTTTATTTCACCCTACAACCATCGTGTTGTACAGCATGGCTCAGGGGCTGTTCTTAGTCCCCTTACGAAGCCCCAGGTCTCAGTCAAAGAGGTGCATTTTTATCACATTCCTGTAACTTCTCCCCAGTCATTTATTCATGTGATCGATTCCTGTGTTGCTCTAACATTTGTGTAGGGATAAACCACACCATCCTCTTTCAAACCAAAAAAGACAGACTAATTGGAGTTGCAAATAAAAAGGTCACTAGTGCCTCTAACACAACTGGTACCAGGAGAAATAAGGGGGCAAAATGCAGCAGAAACCACCCGCGAAGCTTTGTGCATCCAGCCCTCTCCCCCAGCCCCTCGCCGTGCGGCTGCAGCCGCCTCCTCCACCACGGAGCTGCTGGTACCGAGCAGCAACCGTTAACCTCCCCAGCTCGATTCAATGTGACAGTGACACTTCACAGCACATTGCATCCAATCTCATTTGAAGCTGACAAAGATTGTTTCTGTTTTATATCTATTGGTTTATTAATGGCCTACAGCCTCTTAGGCAGATGCATATTCATTAGATAGCCAGCTGTTAGGAGGTTCCCAGATGTCGAAAGTAGCTCTGTCTTGGAATGCATTTTTTTTTTTCCCCCTTATTATGAAACAAAGTAATTGTAGCTCTATTAAAGAACCAGTTAATTACTGAACCAGTACCTTATGGCATGATTTAAAAAAAAAAAAATCTGCAAATTTGTGAGGAGTAAAGCCATTTTTGAAAACAGGGATGAGCTGAGCCTTCGCTGTGCTGTACACACGTAGAACTTGCATCAATGCAGAGACCTGGATTAAACTGTGTAAAGAAATCCCAAGCTGCAGACACCCAGGGAAACACTAAGCTCTGCAAAGGCACCTTCCTTCATTTTCCACATTCTGCAGAATTTCTCTCTTACCTCGTATCTTTCCTGATCTGAATAGTAGATGCAGAAGCACATAAAAATGAAAACGAGACACATCTCAATTTTTAAAGGTCATTTTACATGGAGAAGCAAACTTCCACAGGATCCCAGCTAGATAAAAACTGTAATCAGATCATTGAACAAGCTGTGCAGATTGACTTACACATTCCACAGGCCATCCTTTTCAGTCTCACAACATTAACCAGGCTCACCTAGTTGTCTTTGCAACTTACTATTTTTTTCTTCCTTTCCTCAAAGCGCTAAAAACGGCTCCCAAAAGGCAGGTCTTAGCCGCACGACTAGAACAATAACCATCCCCCTACCACCCCCCCAGGAAGTCTTTCTCTCACTGAACTTTTAAAACATTAGAATCGACTCCAAATCCAAGCAGTTTGGGGAAAAAGGTTCACCCTGATTCTTTGTTTCTGGCTGATGGGAATGCAGGGCAGGGCCCTTCGCGCCACCCCACCCCACCACAGCACCCTCCCAGGAGCAGGCACTACAGCGCCGCTTTCCCCCCACGCAGGAGCTGCCCCTGTTACCAGTATAGGAAGGGGGCAACCGCTGTTCCCGTGCTGCAGGCAGAGCTCCTGGGTGGAGGAATGGGAAGCATACAGGTGTTCAGTATTCCATGGCCAATTGTCTCAGTCATACTTTTAGTTTTTGCCAGTCAAATCTGTCAGCAAGTACCTGGAGCTGTACAATAAGTGATTTTTTCACTGTGCTGACAGTTCCGAGTACTAACCAAAAAATCCTTTCCTTTGCAGTCAAATTAAATATTTCTCTTAAAACAGAGTTTCAAAGTGTGTGCAAACCCAATGGATTTGCCTGAAACAATTCTGAATTTTAGTCAGTGATGGCTTGGAATAAAACTTGGGGGGGGGGGAATATTAAAAAAATAAAAGTCACATCTCCATTAAAAGCTTTAATCAGAACCAAGTGATGGTACTATAAAATGTCATATGCCGTAAAAGTGTTTACAGTGACGCTCAGAGGAACGTGGAGGCAATTTTGTAGAGTGACTCCTGGAGCAAAGGCCTCTGAGAATAAAAGTGTCTTTAGATATTTGTTATCCTGTTATAGTTGGTATCACCTTGAGTATACAATGCCTGCCTGCATTATGTAAACACTTCATTGATAAATCCTTCCCCCACCTCCCCTAAGCTGTGTCAGACTGTTCTTAGCTGACAGATATAGCTGAAACAGATGCTGCTATAAATACCCTTGTTTAGCTGTTTTGAATATAATTTGTTTTGTAGTACATGGTGGATGCTCTAGTTATCACTGAACTTCCACCTGTGCTGGAATTTATTACTCCTTTGTACACATCAAGATGCATTCTTTGAATGATTCCATAAATACACCCACAGCAATGGATTCTGATGCCCCTTTCTCCTCCTCTTAAGTATAGACGTCCTTTACAAAGGATTTCACTAATTTTAACTGAACTCTTAGAAGTTTAGAGGCTCCAGAGGTGGTAAAAGTTTACCTCTTATGGCCAGACAAACAGTTAATTCCCTCTGTTTACTCCCTGTAGGCTCCAAACTCCCATGGCAGTTGCTGCTTTTCAGCTTGGTGTGAAAAGATCACACAGCTATGCTGGCAGCAGTCACAAGGCTTACAGTCTGCATCTTTAAACCTTGTGCACTTTGGACGCTACCATGATAATAAGCACCCTTTTTTTTTTCCAAGGGGCAGTGGGGGAAACCCACATACACGCCAGTACAATAGCACACCGTGTAGGCAAGTCCTATGTAGCACGCAGCCAGCCAAACCTCGGCTTCTGGACAGTTCGCAGTTACAGCTGGACCTGGCTTTAAAAATGAAGAAAGGAGTTGTACTAACATAGTAGCATGATTTAGGTTATATTAGGCAGCAGTTGATAAACGGTAGATCTGTCATCATTTATGAAGTAGCTCATTTGTATTTCTACCGGGAAAGATAATTTCTATTTTTAATACATTATTTTGCTCGTACCTGAAATAATCAAAGATGGAAACATTTTATGTTATCCATCTTAAACAAGTTCAATACTGTTTGAAGTAAACACAACCCATTTCATATTCAGTGTTTATCTGAAGATGTAAACCACGTTCTGCTAAGCACTGCTACCTCTGATCCATGTCTTTTAACTGGGGGAGAGAACAGGATAAAACCTCCATGCAACAGGCCCTCATAACTGCGGGCTGAAGACGAAAGGAATCTTTCTGGGTTTTCTTCTCTCATGTTTGTTTGGTTCAAAGGACTTCCTTCTCACCCACCTGCACACAATCTGGCTGGCTGAAAGAAATCTTTTCACACCCCATACAACCTTCATAATTAGGATACTGATCCATAAGATGAACAAGGTATGGTAGGGGCAGTGAATCAGTTCCGTACTACAACTCCTCCACAAGCCTATGTACCCTTGACTGAGATACAATGGACACAGCCACAAAGATCCACTCTAAACTGATCAAGTGTTTTCCACTGGAGTTATTCGAACCCCTGACAAATGTGCTTCATTATAATTCATCTCTTGATTAGAAGCTAAATCACTGGTTCCTCTGAAGAGATGTGAGCAACCTGAACAAGGACACGATCTTTCAACTCAAAGCCAACTGTTTAACCAGCTGAACTTACCTTAAAAGGACAGCATTATGAACAGACTCACCCTCCTTATCAGAAAACCTCCTGAAGACTATTGAGAAGCACTGCACCCCTTCAGCATGACTAAGATAGCAACATCGACCATAGGTTTAGTTTTCCTTGCCACCCATCTACCACCCCAGGAACTAGCTTTCTTCCCACTACAATTTTGCATATATTAAACCAGCCTGAATCTTCCCATCTGTTAGAACTAGAGGTTTTGAAGATGATTATTCCAAATAAGTTTAAAGGTTTCAGAACAGGAACCAGACCACGCTCTCCTACTCAGCCGTTAAAGCCTGCCTTGATTACTTTGATGTAACAACACTTGAAAGCTCCTATTCTTTGAAACTAATTTAAACACATTGAATTGTTGAAAGATTAAAAACCGCAGTCAGCTAATTACACTCACTCTCATCTCTTATTCAGCAAATGAATCACTTTTCATTACCACTTAGCTGAAGTACATGAATTTCTGCCTAATTAGAAATGTTGTAGATGGAGCATTAGCAAGGCTGGAGCGGGTCAGGATATCTTGCCTGCTTCATTTTTAATTCCTAACAGTAGAACCAGATAGGAAAGGCTTCAGATAAGAAGTCATTAAACAATTTTAAATTATTTATAAAAATTACTTTGCCCAAATTATAATTATTTTTTTTCCCAAATGCTCTCATAAACGTCAAATGGAATGAAAGGAAAAGCAGCCCAACGTCGATTTTAATGAACATTTTAATGTTATGTATAACAGAACATGATGAATACAATGGAAACAAAGTTTTATCAATTTAATAATAAAAAAGAAATCCAACATAAGAAAAGGGAGGCAATAAATTTCATACCTATAGTATAGTGCTTATTCTTAACAATATTCCCAGCTTGTGAATGTAACAATGTCTTTGTATTCCAGATTCTAGAATCATGATTCATGTGAACTTAAATGCAGAATTACAGAAGGAAAAACAAAAACCCCCAAAACCGTAATTCATTCTTTTGTTTTCAGTAAATCAGTAAAATCTTTGACTGCTACAGGTTTCCTTTATTAATATATATTTTTTTTTACTCCTCTATTGGATTCCACAGCTGCTAATGCCATATTTACACAAAAAAAAAATCACCAAATGTTGTATAAAAGCTAAGATCCATTGCTGTTGGATTAGGTAGGGTTACAGATTTACAGAAGTTAAGTGTAATTCACCTTATTATTCTTTTCTAATGATGCAAAAAATAAATATTTTTGCCTTTTGACTGCTGCTGATGCCATAAACCAGTGGCTCCATAGGGATATTGGTGACACAAAGGATGCTAACTGCCACTGTAAAAGTAGTGCAAGAAAGTGCATTTTCTGGAGTTTTCGGAAAGGAAACCTTCCAGCAGTCTTGGATAAAGCTTCTCCCAGACTTGCACTAGATATCAGTTATAACAATAGAAGCATGTTAAGACCCCAAAAATCTGCTGATCGCCAAACTGCCGAGAGGATTTTTACAATAAAAATTTGGGCAATATAGCAGTGTGGCTGGAACATTAGCAAAAGTATATATACATTCCAGGTCCCTTTGAATTAGCCATAATCACATATGTAAGCCATTTTTGGACAAAAATATATATTCTTATAAAAAACTGATCATAGTACTTGAGTGACTTCAATTGTGGACTCAGTGGTAGTAAAAGGAATGATCCAATTATGCCAAAGCGGTCAGGGAGAGGGGGAAAAGAAAGTCAAGCTCTTCAAGAAAAAAAGAAAAGTATAAAATTAGATTCAAACATTTTTACCCAACCCCCATTCCAGTCTTCCATCAAGTCTCAAAGTTAAAATTGGTTCTTCTATGTAGGAAAGATTTTTTGATGGTCTCAATACAAATTATTTTGCAAAATCATCTAACACATTCTTTTGAAGAACCTTTCACCTCTCCAGAATTTGAATAGTAGCTACATCAACATTTAGAAAATAGCTTTTGGTTCTTTATGTAGACACTTTAACTGACAAAGAAAAAAAAAGTATTGATCAGTGTTTTCCATCCCTTCCCCATCTATATTTGTGCAGCTAAAAATCCTTCATTCAGTCTGCCCATTTATTTAATTTTTATTTCATTTTATTTATTTATTTTACAATCTTCATTTGCTAAAATTGGCAAAATTTGCAAAGGCATCTTGCTTGGGTGGTACAGTCCCAGGAGTCAGAGAGGTCATAGCGATATTGGGTACCCCCATTCCTATTGTGCCTGTCAAACCCATTCCTGTAGCTGGCACGCCCATGTTCATGTTCATTCCCATCATTCCCTGGTTCATCATAGGTGTGGGTCCCATGGAGGTCATTCCCATCGTACCTGACATCACACTGGGCATTCCCATCCCCACAGGAATGGGCCCTCCCATCAATGGGCTTGTCTGGGGTCGAACAGGCATCATGTTAGGCTGAGGATTGAGGTTCACGGCTGCAAAGTTTTGAGTCATGACATTCATAGGTTGTTGCATATCTGCGAAAAAGAGAACAGGACACAAAAAACATTAATCGGAATCTGATGCTGAAGATGCTCATGTATTTTAAGAAACTTATGTGGTAACTGCTGTGAACAGAAGATACGATGGCCAAAAACATAGCTATTTCACTTGTTTTCTTATTTTCTATGTGAAGCCTCAAAAACTTTTATAAGTTTTAAATAGCATTTTATACCAATATATGCTACCATGCATATTCTAGAGAAGTTCTACAGATTAGGAAGCCTGAAATCAAAATACAGCAGTGGTGCAAACTCCACAGTAAACACAGGCACAGATATCAGCCTCCTAGCACATCAGTCTCCATTTAGAAAATGCCACTTGTGTCAGAAGCATCGTAGTAGTTTAAGAAACAATTCTGACTAAACATAGGAAAACAGTAATTGACAGAATACTCCATCTCAAGGACAACCTACTAAACACATACAGGGCTCAGTGTGCATGCAAACCAGTGCAATAATCACTTACTTTGTTGCTGCATCATGGTATTAAGTGATGGCTGCTGGGGTTTGGAGGGCTGCATCCCAGGTACTAAATTGTCCAAACTGATATTTACACTGGGATCTGACCAAGTTGAGGGTAGAGTTTTGCTTGCATTCTTCTGGACCATCTCTGTGCTTGCATTATAAAGAGGGTTAGGCTTCGGCATCATAGTGTTCAAGCTTTGCAGAGGCTAAAAAAGAAAAGCTTGTTGGGATCCACTTGAAACAATCTACCAATAGGTGTCAGGACTAAACAAGTGTTAATTTTTCTACAGAATACAATAAAAAGCCATTGAGGTTTTTAGCCATGAACTTCAGCTCTTCCAAAGCAGTGTTGCCATGTGCTGTTACGCCGTTAGAATGGGTTAAAAGAGTATTTTGTAAGCCATGCTCCCATATCAATATGTGGAATGACAGTCATCTGCAGTCAAGTTTTGAGCTCAGACATACCGATTTTTTCCTCCTATCACCAAGTTGACCTGTTAAGGTTTCCAAACCCACTCTCTACTGAAGCAGGCACTTGTGTGTTTTGGAGAACAGACCAGTCCTCACCTCCACCCACTTGAAACCTGTAACATTCTGTGGAGGATGTCTTTAAGGTTTAAAATATCACCAACCTTGTCTTGCCCACCAAAGGAAAAACACTTCAGAGAACAATGAAGATCATCTCAGAGAAGACCAGCTTATAAAAGGAGGCTTTTCAAGTAAATTTGACACCTTTTCTTTTTAGGAGGCTATGCAAACATTTCTGGACAAAACTGTCTTACAAAATGCTCAACACAACATCTGAGTGACTAGGTATGGACTCCAGGAGTGGAATGGATTAATTTTCAAAGTTGTGATTAAGGAGAAGGCAAAAGATTGAGGAAGGTCATTAGCAAACTGTACAAATAGCAGCATACCTGTGACCTTGACATGGGTAAACTGATGCCCACAGCATTGGAGCTCATCATAGAGAAATTCATGCTTTGTGAAGAGGTCATGGTTGTCTGAGAGGGGCCCATCAAATCAAAAAGATCAGAATTTGAAGTGGTTGGAGGCTGGCCAGAAGCTGGCTGTGAGCTAGTGAAGAGCTCTATAGCTGGCTGCTGTGCTGTGCTGCTGAAGAGCTCTCCAGATGAAGCACTGGGACAAGGAGAAGCTTGGTTGAAGGCACTCCAGTCACCAAAGTCTCCATTTCCACTTGTTGCTGTACCTGAAGGAAAGGCAACAGTGCAGGAGGAAGGAAGACAGAGAAGAAAGGCAGAAGACTTAGAGAAAGGCACTAAGCAAATGCCATAATCCATGAACTGAAACAAATGAGAGCTGATCTGTGTCCGTCCAGATTAACATCTGCAGGTAGAACCTCCATCTGGACATCATTCCCTCTCATGAATATTCCAACAATTTTAACAAGGTAGCAAAGGAAATATGAAACACCCATGCACAGTAAGAAGAAAGATGTTTGATACATCACCTGTGGATGCAAGAAAAGTAGGGACAGGTGTTCTTTAGTTGAAATATGACTGAAAGATAACTTAGGGTTTAGTCAAAACAACACCTAGAACTTTGATAATATTTATCAACTTTTTATCTCAGTGCTCTGGTATTTGCTGAGAGAACAGTTGTCAGGAATAAGCCACTTGATAAAGCAAAATCCATCATGATAAAACAAAGACAACTACTTCAAAATTCATTTATATACAATTAGTACCTCTTTGTATAAAACAATGCTGAGGGGAATAAAAACGAGGACTTTGAAAGCAGGTTGCCAGGGAATTCTTATTTGAGGTGATACGGAATAAATTTCTTCCAATCCCATGGAGTGCTCATGAAAACCACGTTAAGTTTTCTAAATTTGATTCCTGAACTAAATGCCTTGGCTTGAAGCATAAATTCAATCTTGCATCTAACAATTCTCTTAGCAGAAGTTTTGCTCAACTCTTAGTTCATTGCTTAAACTTTGTTTCATTTCACTATACCAGGGCCTTTGTAGACAAGCATTTAAATCAGAACACAGCAACTTACAGCTCTCTCTATATCTTACTGTGAAGAGCCTAATAGTATAAGCTGTTTGTAGACAACTGTAAGGGTACCTATTTCAGGAGCACAGATGTCCAGAGACACAAATCAGTGAACTGAGAATATGTCATAACCTTTGAGTCAAACAGGAGGAGATGTTATCTCCCTTAAAAACACATGTTTTCTCTATTAACAAGAAAAGGGTTACTTCACAGGAGTGATAGGGGAAGAAAAGCTTACAAAAACATCTACAGGAGATGCTAAAAATAAAGCAATGCCATTCAAACAGGTCCCATTGTTACACAGTGAATCTTGTTCCAAGTTTGGGCCATTGTACAGGTCAGTTTTTTTATTGTCACTGATACACTTTTGGTACTTCAACTAAGTCACAAGCAATGCCATTGCCATATGAAATGAACTTTTGAGTTCTAATGACCAGTTAAATGATCCCTTGAATTTCTTTAGATGAGCAAATGAAGACTCAAACACATATATCTGGGGTAGATGAATCTAGTGCCAGTTTCCATTTCCTAACCTATGCAACGGCTAGTTCTGTAACGGCCATCCATAGCAATTTTCTACAACTGTTACCTTTTCAGTTGGTAGAATACTGCAGCAGCCTTTTACACTCCATGTAAATATTTATCAAGCACACACCTTCAACATTCAGTCATCTTAATCTTTACCAATACATTAGAATTTAAAGAACAGTAGGAGGGTAAATCTGTTCACAAAATGAAAGTACTGCCAACAACTTCAGTGCACGAAGTGGACAAATATTCATTAGCTTAAGGCCTTACTAGAACATGTGCTTTGATCTCCCTCACAAAGAGGGGCTATATTAGAATGTTTCAATTAGTATTACATATTAAAAATTAAAACCTACTTTAAATATTCCTGATAGATGAGTAAATGCTGAGTGTGCTGCTTCTATGTTCAGACCTGTGCACTGAGCGCCAATAATGGAAGTGGGGGTAAAAGGGATAAGGTTTTGCCCCTTCAGTAGAACTTCAAAGATGATTAATCAAGAAGGAAAAGATTTCTAGAGGGGCTTACGCTGTTCAGGAATGATTAATCATTTCACAGGACTCCTTGTCCCTTGCATAATGGTGATTGGAATAGATTAATCATGTTAATGCAGATAAAGGATTGTATCAATTTAGACTGTATTAACACACAAATTATTTGCATAGTAGGCGGCTTTGTGTTTGCAAAACAACTCGGTTTTGACTATGAAAGCCTGTAAAAAAAAATAGAGCAGTTCTTTCCTGCCACGCAAATTAAAGGTGTATTAACCAATTCATGCCCAGCAGGTTTCCTAACACAGCAAAATAAAGGAAGAGATAAACATGCTGACTAAAAGCTGGCTTGCAGGTAGGTTTGCTGATCAACCTCTTTGCTATTCTTTTCTCATTCTGGACTTAACCCGACACCGTTGCTGGGAACCCCCAGTCAAACACCACTACTGCCCAAATTAACTTCACACGAGATAGCCAGCCAGCCCCCTCCATTCCATGTTTGTTTGCAGCACTGTCCTGTCTGGGTAGCACTGTAAGCTCCCAAAAACCACGCCACCAGAAGGAAGCTGATTGCTTTAGGTGGCTTCCCAGCATATTTTTTTTTCAGTCCGTTTTTAAGGGAAACATTTTTCAGAGAGTGGCCATGTCTACGTAACAGCTTGTATGTCTGCATGCAAAATGACTGCACATGCACTGAGCCAACCATATGGACACGACAGCTCTAAACTGCATGCTGTGCAACCAGGCAAGGGCAAAACTAAGCGCTGTCCCAGCAAGCATTACTAAGATCTTGCTCTTGTGATAGGCAGGGACTTGTTCATGCCTGGCTTAAGTAAGATCTAGATATCTTTTATTTAATAGGCTTCTTCTAAAAGGGAGAAAGACTGTAACAAATTGTTATTTAGCCAAGCTAAAATAAAGTGTTGGTCAGCTTCATCCCACAAATGCATATATGCAACTTCACCAGCCAGGTTGTAGTGGGTATGGAAGACATAACATGACTAAATTCCCCTCTAACATATGAGGCCTTCCAAGAGTAACCCAGACATCCTTGGAAGCTTTGGAAATAGCCTATCTCAGGCTCCCCTCACTATGTCATCTGACAAGGCCAACACAATTGTGTCTCTCTAAACAATTACAAACTTTTTTTAAATCCTAGGAGACAGGTGGGAGCTGAGGTCATCTTTATGGACTTCATTTTTCTAGCACAGGTGGGCTGCTATTTTCCATTGAACATGATTCCATCTTTTGGTTTTGTTCAACTTAAATGTTTAATTCACTGTTCTGCCCATATTATTAAAGCTCTTAAGACCGACCTGAACCCTCTGCACATGACCGGAAACTATAAACAGCAGCATAAAACCCTTCTAACAACTTTTCCTTGCACAGCATTACCACAAGCAAGCAAGCAAACCAGACTACCAAGCACTTCGTGCAAGTCTTTTTACCCCACCAGGGCAGCTAACTTTTTTTTTTTATAATTAATACCTACCTGTATCTGAAAAACTTGCAAACTGTTGAAGTATTAGAAAAATGACTGCTTTTTATTGCAAATGTAATAGTTGAATAACCTTACATGAAACACTGGAAAGACTATGATGATTAATAACCTGAGTGGTCCTACCACTACAGCCAATTTTCCAATCATTTTGGAAACACAAATACTGTCATCTTGAAGCATTCATCACTCTCAAACTCCAATTAAAATAACTCCTTGCCCACAAATGCAGAAGTGGGATGCACTGGGCTCTTTTTTTAATTGTTTAGTGAGTACTCTTCAGCCAGCATTTAGACCCACACTTGTTTATTTCAGGTTTTACTTTTCCACTCCAGAAGTCACATCTTATTTCAGTGCATTTCAAAATTAGACCTGCGTTTTAAGCTTTATTATATGCTTATTATATTATTAGATGAACAGGGATATATTTTTAACTCCTACTAACATTTTTCTGAAATAAAGTTCATTAAAAGTTTCAGGTCCAATGAGACACGTGCTGTGCCAGACAGTAGCTATCTTCTTCCTTACTCAATATAGCACTTGTGGTTCAGTTAAATAAACACAGTTTGCCCTGGAAAGGGAAGTGACTTTCAATAATGCCATGCAGCATCTCTTCCCCTCTTTCTGCCTTTAAACAGCATTTTCAGTCTGTAAATTAATCCTACCTTGCGATGATGGGAAACTTGCTGAAGCAGCAGCTGAACTAAAATCAGCAAATCCTCCAAATGGGTCAGTTGATCCACCTAAAAACAGAAGGAAGCCAACTGCTGTTACAGGATTGTGCAAAGATCCATTGCAACAACTGCATGCGGGATTTATGAAGAAAAGCTGTTCTGTTTATGGCAAGATGGATTTATTGATTCGGCTCCCTAAGTTGGCACTGTTTTTGCTGTTCATCACCATACTATATTTATACAGACCTGAACAACAATAAACTGGATTATTTCCAGCTGCCTTGCAGAACTTGCCATTTTGTTTTCCTAGGGAAGAACTAAAAAGACACAAGTTTTTGCTATCTCTAAAAATAAATTTAGAGAAATTAAAAAGGTTAACAAGGTTTTAACTAGTGAGGGATGCTCCTAGTTTGGCAGTTTGCAAAATTAAAACTTTGGAACTGTAATATATAAGAACCAAACATTCTTATTGTAAAAAAGTTAATTTATTATGCTTACTATGAAAAATTACATGTTGCCTTATATTTGGCATTTGTGTTACTTAAAGCATGGAATCATTCTGCAGTGATCTTGAATTGGGATTTCAAGGACAGAGCTTGCATTTATGTTCATTTTTTTATGAGTTTGCTTCCTTTCTACAGCAGGAACATTAAGTTTCTCAACCAGACGTTTGTATACAGCACATAAATTATTAACTTCTGAATACAGCATAGTAACATTTTTTCACTAAAAAAATAGAGTTCAAGATATAAAAACAGAAGAAAGATTTAAGAACCATACTGGAATGCTGCTGCTTTTTTTTAAATAAATAAAAAAAGTTTACAAAAAAATCAAGTTATCCTTGCTATTGCTTTTAAGTAGGTATTCCACTGACCTGAGAAAGCTAAGAAGTTGACCTTACTTGTTTGTCCTCAAAGATTTCACCTCCAAGCAGTCCCACCCTTAGAAGAAGCTGCAGCAGTTCAATTATTTTGCTTTTAGTGTTATGCGTACATTATATAGGTTACATCACAGCTGCTTAGCCTGCAGTGCTTAGAAACTAGCCAGGTGGGACTGGAACATCTGTGCTGCACTCAAACACCACCAGGGACAGCTTCCAACATCTGGTGCCATTTCTGAATTGTCTTATCGCTGCAAGACATTCTGCCCCATCTGCTACTCTCAACTGGGTTAATTAAACTAGAACCATCTCCTTTTTAATAAATGGCTAGCAGTAATAAAAGGAACCATTCACTTTCTAATACATGTGTACTTGTATTTCTTTTTAATGTTATTTTACTGTAGACATTGCCAGGAAGGCAACTGTTCTTCCAAGGGGAAATGTCTTTTCTTGCTGAGTGTGTAGCATATGATATAAAACATGAGAAGGGAATGCAAGGATGGTCTCTTTGAATTTTCAGAAATGTAGCACTACTGAAATCCTTCTACCACCTTTTCAAGAAGGAGAAGATTTCATAAAAAGTTAAGAAATCTCTTCAACACAAACTCTGAAGTGATCTAATAAGCATCTTGCATATGTTTATACACAAGTTTTATACTGACTGCAATCTGAGAATGAAAAAGGGTAAGATGACGCAGTGAAATATCAAGCTAAAAAACCCTGTTCTGATCATGTTTACTTTGCCTACTGCAACGAACACTGTCAAATCATTTTTTTCATCACATGTGTCCTTATAGAGTTCAGAACAGGTTAACGATTTGAGGGTTTATATCAGAATGAGCAACACAGGTGACATACTCTCGACCGCATCCTTAAAAAAAAATCAGTGCTCTCATGCTACACCTATTATCCCTGGGCTGTTTGACAGAGTATCTAGGGGTTAATTTAATTTTAAAAACAGAACTAGGTTCAAACCCAAAATAAACCCTTAACATTTTTAGTCAAGTCAATTTCTCTTCCACCTGTATTGCCTGTTTTCAAATCAAACAGTTCCAGAGAGGTGGCAGAGCTTAAGCTAAATGCAGTAACTCTCTAAAGAAAGGTATCACCAGCTAAGACTAAGAAACCTCATCTCCAGTAACACCAAAAAATTACTTCTGGCAGGTCTAACCACAGAGTCTACATCTTCTCAAACAGATTGCTCCTTTATGGCAACCAACTGTCCCCTTCACATACAAATTGTGTTGCTTTAGTAATGTGTAACCCCCCCAAGCCTCACCAACCTTCCACATCTCTGCACCTGAAAATACAGAGATAAGCAAATTCTGAGTTCCCTGAATTCACATGACTTCCCTGCCAGTTCCTTCACAGGACAGATCAAAGGCTGCATTTGACCCTTTCCCTGTGTCTTGCCTGACACTGGGAATGTTCCCACACCCTGTGCTGCAAGGAACAGTGGTCATAACAAGTGACCTGCACGTGAAGGACAGCGCTAATCTTCTCAACATGAGCTATCCTCAAAGATTCCCATGCGAGATCTGTCATTACAAATGAACCCTTTCCATCTGCCTTCCCAGGTCAGCAAAGAGGTTATTTAGCAGGACCAGCTGGTAATACGCCTCTTCTCAACACCACTTCTAAATGCTGCTTTGGAAAAAAGAAAAAAGGCAAAAAGAAAAAAGGCTTACTACAGCAAAGAACCAAACTGATAGAGGATTGAAATACACCGTAATATGGAAGCTGCCATAGTTCTGTTTGAAATATGGGAAGGCTCAATTTGAAGTGGAAACATCAATGTGATTTTATTCTTATACATAAAAACATCCACATATGTATATAAAGAAAATTAAAAAAGGCTCTCATATCTTTTTCCCTAAGAACTGGATAGGAGGAGCTTCAGTATTGATTTGGGGTAGTGGTTCTGATCCAGGATGTTAAAATTCCATGGAACTGTGGTAGCTCCAATGCACAGCAAAACCTTTGTATATGAAGTTATTTTTATTTTACTAATGCAAAATAAGTTGTTTCTTAAATTTGGGGGCATTTGTGCATAAAGGAACAGATGCGTGAATTTTATTTCTTAACCATTAGGAATTAACACATTTCAGAACAGACATACAAACTATCTACTTTCCCAAAAAGTGCACCAAGTTTTAAAGATCTACCAGAAATAAGAAGAAAAGATTGAGACAGACCTCTGATACTAAATTACCGTGACAGTTTCCCTCCCCTCCAATAGAGTTTTGATGTATTTTACATTCTATTGAATACTTACAGAGGTAGCATTTTGGTAGCCTAGTGATGAAAGGAAATGTGTCACACATCGTGCTCAAACTACTGGCTTTGCTCATACATTATAATAAAAATACCTAGTGTGACATATTACAGGGATTCCTGCTACAATACACCCACAAGTGGCACAAATTCAGATAGAAGTAAGAGTAGTCTTTACATATGCATGAATGCAGCCACCTTGCCACACATGTGGGCCTCTGGCCACTCCGGACTGCCATTTTTTGGTACAGTCCCACATGATTTTATATTGTCTTTAAAACAAAAGACTGGAGCTGAGTATCTGTCAACCCCAAGATACACACATACACTCTACAAACAATGTGAATACGATCCCATATATAATAAGAGAAATTGCTTATCTGTAATGGAAAAGTCACATGAAAGGTTTCTATCTATGAAAAGGCAGACACTCATATTTTATTTGCTATTCAAAGTGATCTTTAAACAAAAACTTTGCCCACAGTTAACTCTCTCCCAACTGTGGCATTAGACCACAAGTGCATGGAAGTCCTTTTTCTATTCCATGCTGGCCACAATCGAAACTGTCAATATTAAGAACCTGTAAGCACGATAACAAGTCTTTAAAGTTTTAAGTTGTGAAAAGCAAACCACCAAACCCCTGAACTCCTCTATCAATCCTGTATGCAATGCACTGAAATCTAACACACTCCTAAGAAGAAACTGCATTTTGAGAGCGTAAGGGTAAGTCCATATGAAGGTTAATGGACTTAAAATTCAACTGCACATTTAGAAACTGAAGGGATGTGTTTTACAATGAATAATTTCACTTTTAGGTAGCAATTTCGTTTTGGTGTTAGCGTTGAGATCAACCAAGTGCCAGGACAAAATAAGAAACAAGTTTGCCCTATACTTTAGATGAAAGCTTATATGAAGATCTATCTCCAAGCTGCCTAGCCTTTGAATTGCACTATGAGAAATGCTTGAATGTGAATGGATTGCACTTGCTTTTAGAGTTAATTATAAATAACTGCATTACAAACACAGCTTCTGACAGACTGATCTGGCAGTTAATCTTTGTGCTGCTAACATTTTTTAGTCCCATGCAATAGCACATAGAGTACCTTGCTACAAAAGGTTCTAGACAGCTCTAAATTTTGAGTATTAATTTCTCAATTTATCTACTATTCTATCTATGTAACAAACAAGCTGATCCTCAGAAATGGTTCAAAATATGCATTAAGAAAATAAAACCAAAGTGTGCCTACCTATTGAGACAGGCTGGCTAGCTCCATCAAACAATAGATCAACCAGGTCATTAGATGACTTGCTGCCAGAGGGTACAGAAGCCTGAAGAAAAAAAAAAAAAAATCACACAATATATCTCATCTCATGATGGCGTCACTCATCTTAAATGATATTAAAAAGTCTTCTGGGTTTTTTGGGTGCTTTGTTTTGTTTTGGAGAGATGGCAGATTTTGTCTTTGAAGCCAAACATCACTGAAACCTGGCTAAATTTCAAATCTAATACTGAACAGCTAGTAGCTCAGACTTTTTTCTGATAAATGAAGAACTTGATAACTTGTCAGTAAGTGTGCAGGTTTAGAGAACCCTTCACACTTCAGGCCAAGATTTTATCTTTGCTTTCCTGGAGTGTACAACAGCGTAATGACTACATTTAAAAAATTCTACACTTTAACGCAATCACACAAAAAGGCATTCTGTAATTAAACTGTTCCATTGCCTTCGAAAATCTCAATTAAACATTTTTGATAAAATAATTCCCTTGAAGGCTGCATAACAAAAATTCTACCCTAAACTAGAAATTGTCTCCAAAGTTAGAAGAAAACTGGTTCCAAAGCCATGCTTTATTGTGATCTGCTGTCTCACCTTTGCTGTCGGCTGTGCAGTATGAGCAGCAACATTCTGTTCTGGACTTGCTTTATCCCCTGTATAATGCGCTGCTGCTCCCAAGTCAATGGTTTTTGAAGGATTTGCTGTGCGTTTGTGTCTGGTGGTGGTAGTTTCTGTAGCTTGTGTAATATGAATGTGTTTTGTTGTCACAGTCTCCTCTTCATCTTTAAATTCAGCTTTGGGAGATTTACCTCGTCTTGATTTTTCCTCATCACTGTCACTAGAAAAACAAAAGCGATAGAATACCATTTGTGATGGACTTCCCCGTTCCTGAAGAGGACATTTGGCTTAAGCCACAAGAGTTTTGGTTACTGTAGTTCCCTGTTATGATGGTTCATAATAAAAATACTGCTTCCTCCTACATTTGAGAAAGGAAATGTTTTACCCTTACATAATGCATCTACATAACACAGCATTGCACCTATTATACAGAAGTGATGAAGAAAAGCAAGTTGTTTTGCTAAACATGAACTGCAAGTCCACGGCAAAGGATAACAGGAAATCAGTGTTTAAATCCAGTCCATTTAATTACCTTCTGACAGGAACTCCCACACACAGTATGTAACACTTCAGCAACAGAAAGTTAAGTTGGCAGGTCTGCTCAGTACTTACACCAAGAGACAGAAAGAAGTGAACCAAATACAGGTACTATCTTTCAGATTTCAAGAATTCCTTTCCTGTTTCAACTCATTTCCATTTCCAGAGAAACAGGCTTTTATATTCTTTGAAATGTTTGTGGAAAAATAATGTCTACAGAGTTACACAATGCAATGATACTACTCATCTTCTGTCAGAGAATGCACATTTATTCTTAAAATGTAAAAGAAGTGTCACCATTTTAGGTGAAAACTTTAAACAAATATTATGCAGTGACATCTAATCTGTTACATTTTCTACTTTTATATTTTAAGTCTTTCACAAACAAACCAATTGCCCCCCACCAACAGTCGTGTTGCCCGTTATCGAGGTAAGATTCGTGCATAACAGTGAAAATTGCTGTAGAGAAAGCTTAAATATATTGAAACATATTTTGAAATAGTAATTCCCTTAGCAACCTAGTGGAAAGTGGAAGGTTTTAATATTTTAATAATGCATTAGAATACTAAAACTGCAAAATTTAAGAAAGGCTGCCCCTTTGTTAGTGGGAATATGACAGTAACAGCAATATACTCTGGAGAGTAGCCTTTGTTTTCTGTTAACAATAGTGTGCTTTTTGGAATACACTGCATGTGTCATTTCCTCTATGCATATTACCTACTCACCACTGGGGATGGCTCAATTCATTAACATCAATGAATATAAATGCTCACTCCCTTTTTTAATTTTTTATTTTTAAAACAAAAATATATCATAGCTGCTAGCCAACCTAGCAATTACTGGCATTTGCTTGAGTCAGCCTTACACAGACGAGAGCTCAAATTGCATCACCTAACCTTATCCTTCCAAGGCACTTCAACCCTGACTTGCAACAACAGGCCTACTGTTCCAGTTCTGGATTTCTGCAGGTAGCCTACCTACATGCACAGAGGGGACCACTAACCCCATTTTCATTTGTGACATCAGGATTTTAATACAAGCCCCTCGAAGACTCATCTGCACATTACCATGGTACACATGGTATATCCACCCTAAAAGCCTCGGAGGAGTTTGGATGATGCTGCCTTTTAGAGGCACGTTGAAAGTATCTAAGACCAGGACAATCACAAACTAAGGTTCAGCCTCTTAAAACCTGCTGCAGTGTACTTCTTGCCATCACTACAGAGTCTGCCAGTCCATGTACACTATTCTGTGGGTTGAGGAAATGATTGACAACTGTCAGAGTCTGATCAATGGAGCTATTGCTATAGAACTGGTAGCGATTAATCTCACTAATGTAAGAATGAAAAAAGTGAGTCTTTGGTGATCTGCAGCAAAATAAATGTCTAAAAGCTTTTGAGAAAAGAAATTAAACATATATGCCAGAAAGCAGGACAAATATTACAACACTCAATTTTTTGACAACCTGTACTGCTTCCAAACTGTCTCAGGAGATCCGGTTTGTTTTTATTTTTCTTTAATGGTCACATTAACAAAAAAAAGAAAAAGAAATGTTACAGATTAATGCTCCCTTTAAGTGTGTCTACTGTGCTCAGAATATAAAAATTGCAGTGCTTCATCTGAGAATTGCAGGATGAACTTAAAAATAAAAATTACAGCTAGCGTTGTACCAAATAATTAAAAAAAACTTTTCCAAAAGTAGTATATGGTTGCAACTTCTAGAAACCCAAGTATGGATACACGTTCTTTTTCTTTGCTTTGAGGTTTTTGTGGTATGGTTTTTTTTCCGACAACATTCTTTAAAGCAATACAATGGTTTACTGATAGTTTGAGGCTATCTGAATTATACTGCTACTACAAAAGTAATCCTTTACACGGAAGATGCCTTTAAAAACATGACTGTTTATAAAGTTTTGCTTCCTTTCCGTTTTTACCTGCATCAACCTTTCTAAATACTGGAGAAACAAGGATTGACAGAGCTTAAGAATTCGTATGAAAAAACTGTAATGTTTCAGAAGAACCTCCGTATATCTGCAGGTAATTTAGAAAATAAAACTTCAACATACAAGGCTAGACTCAAGGCAGCAATTGGTTTATTCGCCTAAGACCTAAGAACTATCAAGCAGTATGACAGAGAACAGGAGGTTTTCCCACCTCATGGGGTAGTGTTTCTGGTCTTCTCTACTTCCAAGGGGATATATTCTGGAAAAAAGAATCCAATTCCCCCACAGCAGTACTAACATTTTTCTTCTAAAGAAAAAGAAGCAGACCTGGCTTCTCCAGAGAGAGCTGTGCAAACTGCAGTTTCACTGAAATCTACCGTAAACTCAAGCCAGCTATATCACAGGTTAAGTTCTTAGTTCAAGCATTTTTTTTTTCTTCTATGCAAACTACAAGCTTTGCAAGTAGAGTCAGAAATCCAGAAGTTTGGCCAAGTTCTTCTGGTGTGTATGCTGGAGGTAAAGATCGTGTCATCCAAATTCCATTAACTACTGTGAAGATGTATAAGTCACATCTATTCTTTGTGCTTTAGGACCTTCATTGGCTTTACAGTACTAAAGTAATAATGATTTATAAAGCTATTAAGATCGAAACAACAGAACATAAAACAGCAGATTTGCCAGCTAAGCAAGTATCACCATTTAGTCACTTTTCCAAGGGAAATGGCAACTTAATTCAATGTTGTTATATAGCAGCAGGCTACAAATAAACTAGCAAATTTTTGCAGGCTTTTTTTGTTTTCAGAAAAAAATTTGCTGAAGTGTGAAAACACAGGATTTCATCAAGCATTACAAGAGATTGTTACGTTGTTGTGAGCTTAAGCTGTCATATGATAATTAAAATTTCATGTTTCTATTCAGTTTCAATATTTAACTTCATACAGAATATAGTATTCAGTTAATAAAACATGAATTTATAAGGTTTGTATTTACAGTATCTTTAAGTATAGACAGACAGACATTCTGTAACCTTGAGTTCAATCTTCTTAGGTCCTTTGATGCCTTCTGTAGAAAGAAATCCCTTCATTTCAATACACTGAAAAAATACCTTCCAAAAGGAAATTTCAGCCTGGTAGCCGAAGCAACGTTAGAGAAGCCATACTGCTGCAACCTGGATTCCTTCTTATGGCAGGATAACCAGCAACTACCAGATTGTTTTTGCCGATGTATGTCGCAAAAATCTTCCTTTTATTTCAAGTTCTGAGTTTATTACTTTCATAAATTTCAAGACAAATACCGCATTTGACATTTACCAAAAAATGGAAGAAAAATAAAAAAGGGACAAGGGTTACAAGACCAAAACAAAAATGAAAAACATAGTATTAGCCAGAGAAAAAGATCAATGTAACTTGGGGTAGAGATGTACAGTGGAGAAGTCCTCAAAATAAGCTGTTTTTTATAAAGATTAGACTCCAGAAAGGACTGTCTAAAACACTGGAAGGTGCAACACTTCGTATCAGCACAAGTAAGAGACCAGGAGCCATTCAGAAATAAAGCAAAGGAAGTAGATAAAAAAATGTTTACTGTATGTCCTCTACATGAAGTGTGAACAGTGAGCTTTACAGATGTCACGTGACAAGTTTCTTTTGAAAGGTAAGTACAGAAAGGCACACAGCAATATACCATTGTTAAATCTGAAATTGTTTACTTTTCTTCTGATCCCTTCTCTTTGTAGTCTGTTGGTAGTAAGTTCTAAGATGGAACCCTGATGTGTGCAAAGAATGCCAGTTTTATGATTTATTAATGCCTTTGCAAGAGGACCATACTGCCTTTTTCTCAGCAATGCTACCACTACAATTATTTGTTTCTGTGCAAAATTGCTTGAATTTTCTAACATATACAAGTGTGTGCGTGTGCATGCATATTTTTATACACACATATATAAGTGTGAATGTATCTAAAGATATTCCTATAAAAAATATTAATCAAACCTCAGTGCAAATTTGAATTTTAAGTTGTTTCCCAAAAGGGAATTATTTCAACATACTTGAGCACTTTCTCTACAGCAATTTCAGATTCTGTTAAGTATAAATTTGATCTCCAGATAATAAAATTCAATGCCCCTGTTGAAGCATGACGTATTTAAAGTTCTTTCTGCAGGCAAAGCCGGGTAGGTTTTCTTCCTTACTGGAAAAATTTGGCCAGATGTAAAATACAAGTTTCTTGAGATGGTTCAATTGAAATTGATTTTTTTTTTTTGAAATAGTGAAATAGTCACCTGCAGTCTGTTCTTCCTGAGATCAGCTCAGAGAAGCAGCACTGGGTCAAGCCAGGTCTATGCAATTTTACATCTCCCTCCTCTTTGGTACTTCAGCATTCAGAATAACTGTAGCATTAAAAGGCAGCCTCCAGTATACTGGCGCAAAGACCACCACTGAATTGCTGAGACAAGGAAAAGCTTAAGAAATTTCAGCCAAATTCCCTGCTTTGCGAGCAGCTATCTAAGCTAGGGGCAATAATGGAAGGCAGCCAAGAGCAGTTAACTATTGACAGAGCTACATTATTCCCCAAGGCCAGTAAGAGCTGCATGAGAAATCCAGGAAGCAGGTATTGAACCCAAACATTCTTCCATACAGACAGAAAAAGAATGACAGAGTACTGTAACTAATAAGCAGCAATGTTGAAGAGGTTTATAACAGCAATTTCACAGAATAATATTAAAATAACTAGTACCTGCACCTTTCTGGAGAGTCTTCTCTATCTTTCCTTCGGAACTTGCTGATGGTATCATCAATCGTGCTTCCAATTTTGTCGCTTAGCTCACCTAACTTATCGCTGAATGGAAAAGCTGGTTTTTTATCCCATTCTTCATCCCATTTTGACTTGGGCTCAGGATCATATCTTTCACCTGTGTAAGGCATTAAGATAAGAAATACTAAAGGTAACAGGAAAGAAAAAGTAAACGCCTGTGGTCTTTTTGGAATCACTCTCAAGCCCCCCTGCCCTACATACGTAAACCTTACAAGTTTTCAAAGCAACCTGAAAGCTCCTGCAATGCTGAATCAACACTATTACAGCAAGGTACAACACGTAATGCTAATCATTAAGTGGCAGGAATGCAGATTCAAAGACTTTTGTTTATGACAACCACAAAATCTTAATGCACTGCACAGCACAGCAGATCAGGACACTGTTGGACTCTGCTGGAGAAGAAAGAGAGGCACAATCAACCCTGGCTGCATAAGCAGCTTATCAGAAGTGGGACACACCAGTTTTGTAACAGTCATTTTAATGCATGACATTCCATTCTTGGCCAAGCTGTGTGCTCAGAGGTAAATCAGTGTTTTTTCATACATTGCCATTCATGAACGCATAAAAGCACAGTACCAAAGTATTGAAAGACATAAGCGTGCAATGCATGATAACTTTCTGTTCTTTCCTTTCCACACTCCGTGATTAAAAAAAAAAAACTTTTAAAGAGATGAAAAATGAAGAGGCAGTAAAGCAACTCACCCTTTCAGCAGTCACTGAGTACCTGAACATATTTACTGAACACTATTATCAAGAAATCAAAACATTTTTTTCTAATCAAGTATTCAAGACCTCCATACTGGTATCTTCACTTACAAACAGCTGACAGTTTTACCTGAAGTAAGTACATTTGCTGAACAATCTCATTAAGAAAGTTCTCAAAACTTAAGCCTAGGTTTATTTATACACACCCAGGCAATTTGAGTTTAATTTAAAAGAAAAAAAAAACCACTTATATTTTCACAAAGACTTATCTATCGGAAGCATGGTGCACTAACTTGTATTGTGATCTTGTATCAGACCTTCTGCTGAAAACATAGGTATATAAAACAACCCAATATAGCTCAGTTTCTAGACAACACTTAGACAAACATTTTATATTTTGGGCCATGACACACATGAAACAAGGCATTTTTGTGTACTATTGAAAAATGTGAACCACTAGGTAAATTTTTTTACTTAAGCTGAATAAAAATGAGCAGCAGAAAGGAAGAATAGTGAAAAATTCATTACTTCAAGTTATATACAAATTATATTGTAGCTCAAGTTATGTTCAAGATGTATTCAATTAAGCCATTTTTAATAGAAAGAAAATGATGGATTCCAGAACTACAAGGTATGAAATTTGTGTTATATCTGTTCAATAATATCATATACCAGAGGATGTATATTCTCACTGAAGAGATAAGTGCAAGTCTCCAATGATATTTGTTTAGATCCATAAAGGATAGACAAACTTTTTCAAAGTGGAGAACCTGTTACAAATCAGTGAGATACTGAGTGAGATCTTTATCACTGAAAAAAGAGAAATTGCTAAGAAATGTACTACTGTTAAATTTTGCAGGAGAATAAAATGGCCTTATTTCAGTTTATGTCAGACTCTCAAGCATTTTAATGTAGATTCCATTAGACAGTCTCCTTGTGCGATAGGAATTTTAAAATAAATAGAAAAAGCCTGAGAGCTCAGTATTTTCACGACAAAAAGAACTAAGGAAAACTCTGAAAATGCAAGCATTTTATATTTAAATAAGTAGAATCTTTTAGATTAGAAGTCTGACCTGGGATAAATTGTTTGTGCTGCTAGAAAGATTTTTTTTTACTTTACTCAATAAATGAAGGGATAATTAGAAATCCTTTACCATAAAAATGAAATACAAGACAAAGGAAATAGTCCTTTAAATTAAAAAACTTGAATAACTAAAGAGCATATGGAAAAATACTTCTACCCAGCATACATGGATAGATCACGACTCTGTACAGAGCAAGTCAAAAGATAAGCTCAGTGAAAGAACTGAGGGACATGTACTTAAAGCACAAATGCAGTGACTCATAAGTATTTCCTAAAAAGAGAATCACCAGAATTCCAAGCAGGTAGCAACAGCCTAAAATAATATAATAAAACAAGACATATCCTGCCATGGAGATAGAGATTTTCAACTACTCTGCATATGAGGAAAAGGGAGAACACAGGAACACGGAGACACCTGTCAAAAACAGGAGAGCGCAAATCTAAGTTTAAGGCTCACAGTGGAGTGAAAAAACACACATAACACCAGCGGGGGGCCAGATGAAGTTTAAGTCCTGCACAGTTACTACTCAGATCTTATACCAAACCCTTCTCTCAAAGAAGACACTGACTAGCAAACCAGAGCCTTGTGCCATTGTGACTTGGGGACTCATACCTTAATACAAGCAGCCAAGGATTTACTCAGGCCAAAGAAAACACAGATAAACATCTCAAGACTGACAGCTGGATCATGGATGACACGCTGGGATACATCAGACAAAAGCCAGTTCAAGCTCAGATCCCTGCTACACATTATGGCAGGGACTGGGGAGCAAGGAGGAAGCTGCACACTTGGACTTGAGAAGCAAAACATAGGATTGGTTTTGTGCCTTTATCCAACCAAGGCTGTCAGAGAAAACTGTGTCCTCTGTAAACAAAGACAAGCTGATGGCATTACATCCTCTAAGGCCAAGATCTTACAAACACACTACGCTGAAGATGCAAATAGTCTGACAGAACTTATCGCACACATGAACATCAGCCGCCTCAGCAAAATAGGTGAATGTATTTCCAGAAGCAAGGGTACATCAGACTACCTGTCAACAGCATTCAGATTTTTTTTCTTCTTCTTCGTGGTTTTTTGTTTGTTTGCTTGTTTGTTTTTATTTAAAAACATACACACACAAAACAAAGGACCCTAGTAATGAAGGTCCTATTGCAAGTACCAGACCCAAGCTGGATATAGGACTGGCACCTTGTGCAATGATGGCTGAGATTCATGATGGCTAGATGCTTTGAAAAATCAAAATTCTGAAAATTAAAGACTGATGCTAGGTTTTCTCATTTTTTGTGAGGGAGCAGATGACCAAGTGACCCTTCACACACATCTTTTTTTAATATACATATTAAATATAACATATATATTTTTCTTTTAATGAAAAGTTTCAAACTTCCTTTCTGGTGTTAACTATGACCTCTTCACTGGCAGCTGCAGTTCCCAAGGATTTAGGGATGAGCACTGGTGCACCAAATTTCCAGCCTGCATACAGGTCTGCTGTGCTGTGCAACCAACATCCAGCTGCAAGCTTAGCATGTCTACACAAAGTAAATTTGGTATTACCCCTCGGAGCCCTCCTTCAAAAAGCACATGGGACTGACAGTACTAATCAAACAAGATTTTAAAAAAACACACAAACTGAGAAAGTAACAACTGTATTGGTAAACTCCTGACATAAGCTCCATCACTTACAAGGTACTTAGTGCATATATTTGAAGTCAGATCTGACACATTAGAATCCCTACAGATAATCCACAGGTATCTTTCAAGTGTCCAACAGTATTACTTGGGAAACCAAAAAGTTTAATGGCATATAATATCTACATTATTTCACCCAAACAGTATTATTGCCCTAAAAGCCCTAACCCAAACTAACCAATGGTTCTGAAGGAGATTGACAGGAGTAGGTGAAACAATTCTTGTGCTGTGGTGGGTGGAAAGTATCACCACTTTTTAAAAAAAATTAAAGACTGACTAAAACTGACTTACAAGGGCATTTATTTATCTACTTCTGCTACAGAAGCATTCATTTCACAGTGAGATTCTGACATGGATAAAACCAAGACAGGTAAGTTTTGGCTAAGCCAATGCATTAATGTAATTTGTATAAGTTTCTAGTTAGTATATTATCTAAAAAAGGTAAACTTAAAAGATTTACTTAAAAGATTTTTGAAGTAATTTAAAATTTGTATGTGGGGGAAAATGTGCAAGATTCTTTTAAAATAATAACACTAGCAGTTAAAGAAATATAAAGAAAAAGCATCTAAAGGAGCATCTTAGAAATTCCGTAAGTTATCTGCCTTATCTAAGCCAAGTTAAAAGTCGAGATTGTCAATCCTTGACCAAGAAAGCCTAGTACTCACTGTATCTGAACCCTCCAACACTCTCCGAAGAAACCCCAATGTATTTGTCTTTGTTCTTCTTCGCTTTCTTCCTCTCTTCCCGAAGCCGATCATCATCTTGAGCAAATTCAACCATTTCTTTTACCTTCTGGCGTATGTTTATACCTTGGTCTTTGCCATTTTCATCTGTATAAGTAATGCAGGACAGAGACGATGGATGGAAGAAGGGGGGAAAAGGGAAGGAAAAAAAAATCAGAGGCAGCAATACTGAACATCAAACTGATAAGAAAATTTGAATTATGAACACAGCAGTCAGAAAGATCTTGCAACTACTCAGGTCCACTGCATTTGTTTACAAGGGACCAAATATTTTGTTTCAACACAAATCTTCCTCCTTAGATAAATGATAGTTTTCACTGAATGGTGTATTTAGAAACATCTAACTGCTGCTGAAACATTGAAAAGATTAACAAAGACTGAGACAGAAATTATATTCCACTTGAACAATTTTAACCTTTCAAAACACAACCCCTTTTCCTCAGTCTTTTTAGTACAGTTTTTGCAAGTTTAATTGCAAGAACTCAGTGTTATTGCAAAACTGAATTTTTGAAAAATTGCTTTCAGTTGGGATGTACAACAAGCTAAACATGCTCCTTTCCCAGCCTTTTTCACATTCAAAACACACACTGGCCTTGCTGCCTTTGCACTGTAAATATTATTTGGTGGGAGGAAAAAAAACCCCAGCTTCAAACAGATGTGTGTGTTTTGGAGCTCTAACCTTTTCTTCCCATATGATTAAAGCTATTCCTTTACGGACACCACAGGGGACCAGTCTCTAGTGCATATTTTAATATAAACCCGAACACTCATGTTGTGTTGGTTCTGTTGTTATTAGCCAGTCTTTTCTGCAAGTTCTTGTCTTCACTAATTAATACTCCAGGGTCCCACGTCTTGGATTCTGCACTCTTCACACAACTGGCAACAGTCACATTCTAATTAGACTGGGGAAGCTTCTAAGCTGGTTCAGGTGACTGACAACTCCAACTACTGTTTTAATTTGCTTATAAGATTTTTCTATTGCTCACCTACAAAGTGGTAATTTTCCAGGGATCGCAAATCATAAATGTGTTCTCTGGCACTTGTAACAACACGCTCTGATCCATTCCTTATGAGGTAAGCTAGGAGCAGCAAAGACTATAAAAATACAAAGCACCTTATGATTGCATGAACAAAAGCTCTATCTTTTTTTTTTTTAGAAAAAGCAATAGAAAACCAAACCTACCCCCCTCCCCAAATTAGTAAGTTATAAGACTTTCTCCTTTTAAATAAATGCTTATTATACAGGTTCACACAGAAAAAACACTTTTCCCCCCACATGAACCTTTTGCTCTTTAGAATATCAAAACTGTATTTGTCAAACCCTGATTTGTTACTACTAAATCAGAAGCAGTCACCTTCATCAGCTACTGCTTATTTTAAAAAACAGTAGCAATTTAAAAGAAAAAGTTAACCCTGCTAAATGAAGCATTTTCTTTTGCCTCTTTAGTCACAATTTTCTAATGCTTTTCACTGAGAAGTAACTCATACAGAAATTTAAGCCGCCTTCTGCATGATGCAATGTATATACAATGTATATACAAAACCGCATTTCAGAACAATTTTAAGCAAGCAACAAAACAAATGAAGTTTAAATAGTACTTTAATTGCAATTTTTTATGTTGAGAATTTCTATCTAGAAAAAAAATAATGCACTTTCTGCAAAGTAGTGCCTTTATCAGCTAAAGCTATCATTATATTTCAACCTATCCAAACCTGATAAGCAATTCCAAGCAGTCTTTATAACATTAAGTAGTTATGTGTGATAGCATTAAATATTAATTTATATTGTACTTCAGGGAAAACAATTACTATGAATACAAAACATCAAGCACCTGTGAAAAGCACAAGCCATGCCTTAGAATTAATTCTGTCTTGTTACAACCCAGGCATCAAGAAAAACAAAATATAGGCTAGTCTAATTCATCAGTTCTAAAAAATGAGGTTATATTTGCATAATTCAGTGAACATTGAACACCACTGTAAGTGCAGCATGATATAATCTTAAGCAAAAAGTTTCTGCACCATGCTAATTAGCCAAAGACAAGAAAAATGCAAATGATTTGTTCTTTTTCCAAAACCAAGTAAGTAGGACATAAAAGCCTCATATGATAAGATCTGCAAGAAAATTTGGTCCAAAGGTAAACTACAGTTTTTAGAAAATTATGAATTGGCAAAAAATTAAGATTAGTTTCCATTTTATTTCAGGTATTCTTGAATTCCTTCAAAAACATTTTTCTGATAGCACAATAACTTATTGTCTACTTCTTATGGAGCACCATAACAACTCCTTTGGGTAGATTCAAAATGTGAATGCTACTCCAATACTAGAGTATCAGCAAAATGTAATTGATCTATTATGTTTGTTAAATAGCATCTTAGACACTTCTAAAACCAGAAATTTTGGTTTTTCCATATACAGCATTTGAAAGACATCTTTGACTTCAGTAACAGAATTATAAAACATATAGTTAGGAAAGAAATTATAGGTTGCTAGTACAGTAAGTGATATAACAGTATCTAAACAAGACACTACATCAGAACATTATACTAGCAACAAGCATTATGTCCTTCATAGACCAACACAAATCTTTAATACTTCCAGTTCACGTACATACACACCTTATAAACTCTCCTCCAGTTCTTTTTATTGTCTTTCAGCATTCGAGTCCAAAGCATGTTCATAAGTTCTGGAAACTGTTCATACATAAAAGTAGCCCTAAAGAATTAAACAAAAGGAGTAAAGAAATTTTATTCTCCGTGGTTTGCCACAATAGCTTGTTAAGACTCAGGGATGACAGTAGATGGCAGACTTGATCTGAGCCCATTCACATTTGATGACATTACAAGGGAAAAAGCTATCCTTATTTCTTACTCATATAGAAGTAATTTACATACCGGTACTACAAAAAGAAAGTAACTCTAGAAGTCTGAGGCAATAAAAAGAACCTTCACTAATTTATAAAGAAAATAATGTTTAACATGAATACCCTGCAACTAGTCAAACATTCAACTTCCAAACTCCTTTTAACAGAAAAAAAAAGTTCAAAGAAGAATTTCACTTTTTTTTTTGCTATTTGGAAAAGTCACAAGAGAGCAGTTTGAAAATAAGCACTCCAAAAAAGTCAGAAATAATTATGAGGCTACATAAATAAAAATCAAGAATTTCAAAAATACTTTGACTTCATTTTTTATTTGACAGTTTTTAATACATTATAAGATTATGCATTAAAAAACTAAGACTTGATTTACAGCAACTTTTCAGCATTATCAGTCAGCGTTGATTTAGCAGCAAATTTCACATTCCTGTATAAAATGCACTTTTCTTTTCGTCATCACTGAGCCAAATTATCACTTACTTGGCAATCTCTCCCATGAGCTGCCCCGAAGGTCCCCACGGATCATCATTGGTTGCTTCTCGAACCTTAGACTCTATTTCTGAATAATTCATAACCACATTGGTGCTGCAAAGGAAAAAATTAACACACATGAAGATTAGCATCAAAACTGAGAAACACATGAAAACTTAATAATGACACTAGTGTGTATCTCACTTAATGAGATACCTCTCTACAGGATGGGAAAGAAAACGTCTTTAGTGCAGAAGTTACCCTGAGGACACTATACAACACATTTAAGTTATCTTTAAGAAGGTTTTGCTATTCTATTAGTCTTCAAGAATACAGATGAGAAACTAGGGATTACATTACAGCTGGATTCAGTCCAGTAAAAACGGCTTTTGGTCAAATTAAAATCCAAACCAAACCACTAGAGTCAAAGCTGATAGCTTCCCCAACTAGATATGGTTTGCTTACAGGTTTGTATGGTGTATAGTTATTTGCAAGAAGCTTTATAAATCAATCAGAAGCAGATTTTTTTCAATGATGAGTGCTACAAGAGAAACTCAAGAATATATGTATCAAACAGGTTCTGGTTAAAAAAGAAAAATCACACAGAAGACTGAAATAAGGGAGATAAGATTCACTAGGAAGTCTATTTCCTAGCTTGAATTTATTTAATTAAGGGAAAGCAGCAAAAAAGAGAAGCTGCAGAGCACTCTGCGTTACAGTTAAAGCAATGCAAATACTATAAGGAGCTCAGGCTGTCTTTGAGAGCTCACAGAAAAACATAACTTGGAGAAAGGAAGCAATTTTTCCGTATCACTTATATTAGAAGTAGTCAATACGTGATTATTTTTTTAATGAATCTCTCAAACTGGTAACATTCGACTATCAGCCCCGCAACCTCCTCTGTGCCCCTAAAAGCATCCAGATACATTTGATAACACAACGATTTTCCTTAATTTTAAGGTGAGCGAGCAGGCCCAAATCATCATTCATACAGAGAATGTCTGAAAAACAGCTCTCTAGTCACGGAGCAATATAGCACACAATAGTAATGAAACATCAGTAAGAGGAAACCTAGTGGCCTCTGCCTTCCCTACATACTTTGCAGTGTATTTGAAATAACTTAGAAATTACATGTTTACACCTACTGTATCAAAAGTTTGAAAGTTTACTTAACTGTTAAAAGTATATCATACAACTGGTTTCAGAGGCCAGAACAACCCCTGTAAGATGACCGTGTTAAACATACAAACCATACTGTAAAGTCAAATTGATTAAACTGTAGGAGAGATCTAATGATCTTCTAATACAATGTGGAGAAGGCGTTTGCTGCTTAAAAACCTCCTCTGAACCTGAAAGGACTAGAAGAAAAATCAAGATGCTTAATAGTTATTCCTCTGTCCATGCAGGAGTTGGCACAAAGCAGCATTCAAGCAATACCCATTCAATTTTATTTGGCATAAGGATAGCAAAGATCTTGGAACTGGGAGTTATAAACAGCAGAAACAAGAATGAGATCTCCTTAAGTCTGAAAGGGGACACAGAAGGTAATTGTTAAAACAGAATAAAATTCCTGGACTTAACCTTGGATTCTCAGCATGAGAATTCCTGCTGTCAGATTCTGATGTACAATTTTGTTCAACTTTGTGTCTAAACACAGTGTAAGCTACATGACTGAATAAAAAAAAATCAGCAAGCTAACAGAACCTATCTATATAAAAAAGCCTGTAGGAACACAGCAGTAGTTATGAACAACAGCAATTAAGGTTTTTACAAATTCGTTTATGCTAAATGCTCCTGAAGCTTCTGTTTCTGACATTTTCTTTACCATACACACAAACGTAAACTAATACCATATTTCCCATATGCATGGGACATTAAAAAAAACAAAACAACCCCAAAGCTAGAGGCTTCAGCACTTTGCAGCTTTCAGCACACTAGTTCCCTTGTCCGAAGCAAGGGAAGGCAGGGAGATGAATGGAAAGGTTCTGTTTGTTTTCATAACCCCTCCTTAAGCGCTTGTTTGAGAGACTTGATGGGGAGTTGGGGGGGAAGCATAAAATGAAGCATTTCCTTCATTTCTTAGAGCAAAGAATTTAAGATTGGAAAAAATTATGAGAAGATGCAAACTTACTGTAAAAAAAATGCCAGCATTAGCTATGGAAGAGCTCAAAGTGCATGGCTAAAGCAGCATCGGGGTTGAAAGGGGGAAATGGAAGGAAAACAAGGGAAATTAAGTAATGCCAAAAGAAAGAAGAAGGTGCAGTTAAACCCCTGTAAGCACAGAAACATGCTCTATTTCTAAAACCCTCCTGCAGTAAAGTTATTGTTCTCAGCAACTAGGAGAAAGCTCTTTTATGAATGCCAAGATGAGATCTAATGGCACAAAGAGTTCCAAAACAAAGTATCTTTAAGCCACATTTAATTCAGCAACAAATGTAAACTTCAAGGGAAAAAAAAACTGTTGTATAGTTTGGCATCATTCCAGGTCACTTAAAAATAACCATTTCTAAAAAGGTGGAAATACAGTTTTATTCTTCCTTTCCCATGTTTTCTATGGCCCTCATTCCATGCCCTACCCATGATTCCTGTGACCTTTGCAACAAAAAAAATAATTTACATCCAGATGTGAAGGGAAAAAGTGACTAGCTTGATTGCCAAGACTTCCTGTGATTGATATAAATTTAATATCCGAGGACACTTTCAGACACCAGGGGGGGCTCTCTGATTAGTTTATACTGGGCAGCTTCCAGGGAATCGTGCTGGACTGCATGGACACAGTCTGCTTTGCAAACAAATGGACATAAAACAGTCAAGACTGACAGAAAGTATCTTCGCGGTCAGTGTTTAAAACACCCTATTATCTGCGAGACTGCATTTGGATTTACCCCAAATCGTTAAATGAAACCCTGCACAACTGGAATCTTGCGACAAGCACTTTTACAGAAACTTCTGACATGGACAAAGACATTAAACACATGAAGCTCATTTTGAAAGTTACATCCAAAATAAAGGCACACCAAATAAATAAATAAATGCATTGACATGAACATTACAAACTGTTGCATTCTTTTCTGTTTGTGTCTTACATTTCTTTCCAGTCTATTAAATCAGACTAGTGTCAACAGATGATTTTTACTCTTTATTGTGCCCCTTAAAAATTATTTCAGTATTGTTTCTTTTTTAAAAAAAGCTCTTCAGAAAAGCCAAGAGAGGGCACTGTCACATCTCTATGAAACAATAAGCACGGTGCTGGCGAGGAAAACGTTCGCTTTTAATTTCTTGCAAGAGAATGCTCAACTTTAAATGTTTGCATCTACAATTTACAGCAATACTGAGAGGGTAGCTCAAGTCTGAGACCAGATTCCTCCACGTGAATAAATGAACATTGCTGGTGAAAAGCCAGTGGATAATAGTTAGATGTCTGATCACCTCCAAATGCATCAGACAGTAAGACACACTTCCTCTTAAAAAATACAGTTAAAAGTTTTACATGCTTTTTATAAACTATATTTTAACATATTTTGAAACTGAATAGATGTCCATAGATGAAATACCAAAAATACTTCGCCCACAATTTTGTCTGCATGTTTCAAAGAAAATCTTTCAAAGGATTCAACCAATTGTACATAGCTTCAAATTTTGTTCTAAGTTACATTTTGGGATTTGTAAATTGAGATAAAGCTGTCATCTGGATCCAGGTGCCATATCCTAAGGTGTGCTAAAACCAAAGAAAATAAGCATGAGGGGGAGAGGAGAGGGATGTGAAGGGTGAAAGGAAGTATTGCACATACCTCAAATGTGTAATTTGAGGTAAAAATAATGCTTGGTTAGTGTTAGGGAGAGCAAGCAGACAAGCAAGAGGAGACAAGAAGTTCTGCACCTACCCATATAAAACTAAGGGAATCAGAAAAGCTACCAAGGTCCAGCCAAAAAGTTTCTCAAGTATCTGCCACTTCAACCTCTACAGTTGCAACAGTCTGAAAAGCACTTTAGCTTTCAGGCGTAAGAGGACAAAAATCCTACAGGTCTGAGATTGTCCTTTGAGCACTATTCTTTGAAACATGGAAATGACGGATAGCTTGTGGATGGCCTGCTTGAAAATAAAGCCTTACAGACTGAAGGAACACTTCACAGCATGGCATACTTTAAGGCATACTCTAAGAGGGGTCCCATCCTCCCCTCCCATATCAGTGGATACTGAATGTAACCCAGAATGTGGATGGACATAAATTCAAACGAACACTAGTGAGTGATAAATATATCTGCAGAAAACTTCTGTTTGTGTTTGATTTCAAAATACTCCAGTATAAGGCTCTGATAGATGTATTTTGGCTACTGTGCTCAGGCTTCTGACCTTACATAGTAATACATGAATCAAGCTGCTAATGCTCAGAGGGACAGTATTAGTGAGGATGAGGTGTACTCTGCTCTCAGTAACATATCAGTGCTTCTTCAGTGTTTTTTCCGTAAAATAGCCACAAAATAAATACTGAAAAGGAAAGCTTTCCTCTTACAGACTAAGAAAAACGTTTTTTAAAAAAATCACTTTTATGCCAGGAAAGTAAAATAATTGTATTACCAGCCAACATTCTATTAAAAAATTAAATAATCACAACATCATGAATTGAAATGTTTGTTTCAGAGTGAAGGTTTGTCATTGTTCAGGACCACAAGGTGTTCTCTATAGATTCATATGCTGTAACTGAAGTCAGCTCAATTATCTGTTAGGAGATTATCATCACTTACAAAATATTACACAACTATAACTATAGTGCTTCTAGTAATAGCTTCCAATTGGTAACATTACAACCAGTTTTGTTGTGCCTGAACTAATTTTCCCACATCAATCACTGCTGGTTCCACTGAAGAAAAAACCCCAAACCCTAAATCTCTCCATATCATATCCCTTGAACCAGGAACACTTTGGAAACATTAATGTGGAAACACAAGGCTCTGAACATAGCAAAAGAAATGGAAGGAGTCTATTTTCTCAGCTAATCTCTACTCTAAAATTATCCACCAAACTCTAAGGTTAATCCTCAAATAACATTTCATTACAATGCTTTACATACACTACTAGCAAACCTGCTAAAGAAAAACGTGCAACAGTTTTTGGCCTTGTTCCCTCAATTCAACACTTCGGTTAGAACCTTGGATGCAGCATACAGCACTAGTAAGACTAAATAGTTCAATGCCCACAGTCTTTCCAAAAGAACACCACACAGTTAGATACTTCCACTTCATGCTCCCCAGCATGTCCTATATCTTCCAGACTTTTTCCGTGGTTAGTGGTGTTCTGTTCCCTCGTCACCCTGACAATACATTCAAGTGCATGAAATCACAACTCATAAAGGAAGCTTACAGTTCACTGCTAGATTTTGGGAGCAATGTTCTTTTGAAGGAAGTATTCCCAAGATAAGCGTTTAACAGGAAAGGAGTAAAGAGCTATATCTCAAAGTTTCAGATCTTCAAAAGACATGTAAACTTAGCATTTTGTATTAATGCTCAAATAGCAGCAGAGTCTTAAACATGCAGAAACCTTTAAATAGCATGTGCACAGGAAACCTGCAATAGAGAAAATAAGTGCCATGAGAAAAGGAGGTATTTATAGATTAAAGGTAATGAAAGAATAATAAATATCTATCCAGCCAGCCAGCCAGAATGGAACTTACTTTAAAACATATTAAGGAATCAGAAAGCCTATCAGGTCTTAGTCAATGCTTCTGCACAAACTTAAAAGCCTTGAAAATGCCCTGGGGCAAGAGTCAGACCACTCCATTAAAAGCACCATTAGGATTAGAGTTGCTATTGATGTCACTGGTGTCACTGAGGACACAAGTACAATTCTGGACATTAGATCCACAGAAGATCTGTGAAATGCCATGTTTAATCTTGTGAAAACTAAAATAAACAGAAGTCACAGAGAGGGTACATTACAACCGTTTCTTTATAGTGATGATAAAGGTATTGGATTGGACAGGGTAAGGCTAATTAGAAACACTTCGCAAACCTCTGGGAAGCTGCCCACTGTGCAGAGGGACTGAGCAGCAGGAGCAAGAAACCTGGTTATACAGTTAAAATTTTTTTTTCAATGTATATTTCAAACCAATTACAATATCGTGTATACATGGGACTCCTACGTGCATAATATTACGCCTTTAACTATTACTCCAAGGACATCACTGGATTATGCACCTTCTGTTTTCCTTTTTTTAATTTTACAACTGGGAACACTAAAATACTAAAAGCTGAGATGAGAAACTTTCTACATTTTACCACCATTAACAGTTTCCAATGAGACACCATTCTGCAAATACCTTTTTAAAGTCTAAGCGCAGAAGAAAAAAAGAAATTCAAGCATTACCCACATGTATGTCTATCATACATATAGTTTTAACATTAATGCTATTCAAATAAATAGTAACTCTAAAGAAATTATATTTTTAAAAGAAAAAATTTAGTCTCTTGGGGGGGAGGGGTCTGGATGAACAGAGGACAACAGAAGCTCTGTTACTGTACAGCACTATGCAGTGTGGTACCAAAGTCTTGCAAGAAACAAGTATTTTAACCTTTTGTTATTTAAGGTGCCAAAACAAACACGACGTAATTTTATCCTGTAAATAACTGTGTTTAGCATGATCCTTTCAATAGGCAGTCTCATATACTAATACTTTAATCTCATTCTTTCTGTAATTTTGTTAGCAGCTTCTCTATTTTTAGAAAGTCTTCTCCACACCTCCTATGACTTTCACAGTGAATAAAAGCAAATAAACTTTAAATTCAGTCCATAACAGAGCAGATGATACTGACTCAGACTGAAATCTCATCACCTCACTTGGGTGACATCGCAAAGGAGATAGTTACAGTAACAGTCTCTAAAGTCCACATGGACAAAACTCAGTAAGAATACACTTGCACAGCTCTATGCTGTGCTTCTTGGATTTAAAAATGAATAGATCGCATGGTCCAACCAGGAAGGACCATAAATGCTATCTCAAAAATAAATAGTTAAGAAATCATCGAATCACAGCATAAGGAAAGTTTGCTTTAGCTCTATCTGAATAAGGAAGAACATATGCAGCTGGTTCATTTATTCATCTTGCATATCTCCATCTAAACATCGCTACGATTTTTATGGAAAGGCACATAGATAAGAAGAGGAGTGCTTTCTCATACAGATGGTTTGTTACTAGCACGGTGGTAGCTTCAACGTAAACCTCTGAACAAAGGCAGCACTAACTTACATCTGGAGGCTGAGCTAATGCTCTGCTCCAACAGTTCAAGTGCTGGCTTTGTCTTCCAGCAGCTTATTTTCTCCTAACAGTTGGGTTGTCTGCTCCCTTTCAGCTGAGAAGCTAGCAGTCTTCCACTGTAGCAAGATCAGGACCCACTAGCTATTGTTCATCTGATCCATGGTGAGTGTTTTAGGAATACTACACAAACACAACAGCAGCAATTTTATTTTCAGATTTCCCAAAAATCAGTACAGGGGCTGACAACTTAAGGCAAAAAAAATACGTATAACGTAGCTTTGCTTTTAGACATTTGAGACTGCATCCATATTTTTTTTTTTTAATAAAAGAATGAATGAATGCACTATAAAATAATATGAGCAAAGCGAACATTCAACATCTGGAGGAGAGATAAGGCAGACCCCGGTAACATTTCCACGATACAGTTATCTAAAAGACCCCCGCCCACAGACACACATGCATTTAAGATGAAGCCTCTGAAGGGGAGGGAACACCATCTTACCCCCACCATTCGCCTTCTGTGAGTCATGCAGCTAAACTACTTTTAGTACCTAGATTAAAAGGTTCCTCTAAAGCAGGATTGGAAATAGATGGAAAGCTTTCTGAGAATGCTACAAAGTTATTTTAATATTAAATGATCCATCTTTAAACTGCGTGCAGAAGTTAGTTTCAACTACTGAGAGTACACAATACATAGAAAAGCTGAACAACTCATCGGAGTACAGGATACGTCCCCCCAACTCCCAGGTGTGGGAATCTTGGAATCTATTAAATTGTTAATTAGTTTCCAGAAACATTTTTTCCAATTAAAAAAATCATTTAAAACTTATCCATCTGGGCATGAAATACTTTCTACAGAGCATTTGAATTGGTGAGCTAAAAAAGCAGTCCCGACCCGCACAGCACCTGCCTCCCAAACCACCAGGGGCCAGCACACCATGCAAGCGGCACCTCCCAAAAAGGGGCATCATATATTAACTCCACTTATTTCTGTTAGCATTGCTTCCTTCAAGTTCTGAAGGATTAAAGCTGATCACTGGTCCAAACTTCTGTTTCAAGAAACTGAAAGGATTTAAGACAAAGTCAAACCAAAAAATGCAGTTCAGCACCAGATTTCACTGCCCTGTGACAGTCTGTCACTACCTTAGAAAGCTCAATGTGCAGACGGGTTCACAGACAGAGTGCAGAAAGGTAAGACGTCATTTATCCACCCATTTTCCCAAACAATAAAATGGACATTCAGGAATTTATATACTTAATGTTACTAACAATTCAGAGAAAAATGTATTCATCGCCTTCAAAACAAAGATGGTGCTGCTCTTGCCCTCAGTGAACTCGTATATTCAGTCTCAGCCAGCATCCCTCTCCTTGCTCTGTGAAGACAAACTAAAAAACATGTAACGAACTTAATGCACTTTCATTTTGCTCCTGTCAGTAACATCACTTTTGTTATAAAACACGCACCTTAGATTTAGAGCCTTACAGATGAAACATATGGATATCAAATACAAAGCCAGCAGTCCACATTCAACAAAGAAACAGATGGGTACCCATCTGCCAAAATGCCTGGTGAAATACCTCAGGTTACACAGAGGTAACAGTGCAACATTAGCTGATACTTCACTGTTTGAAGTTACTTATTTTTAAGCCACTCCTTAGAAGCATTACAAATACGACACCAGTCAATTTTAGTACATGAACACCGGGTATTATTACAGATCTTTTATGCAAGTGGCAATTATGCTCTTTCTGACCAATGATACCATCTTCATTACGGTACAGTAGGATCTGAAGTACATTTTCAGCTTTTCAAGTTAACAGTTTCATAATTTATGTGGCAGATGTGCAAGGCAAACTGCACAGAAAGAGATAAGCCAAGAAAAACATCCTGATGGCCACAAATGAATTACGACTTGTGGGAGGAAGGAACTATATAGCTATTTCCTGTGCCTTACAACTTCTAATCACAAAAGACTACCAAGTAAACAAGATAACCCAAAAATCCACCACACACACTTTCAAAAAGAACAGCGACTTTAAAAATTAAATTGAAGCCTATTAGAGAACTCAAATCTCTCACTCATAGAAACCACCAGGGCATATTGCTGAAGTCTTCCCTTTCAAAGTTCTCCCCCCACAAAAGTTACCCAACTGCAGCTTGCTATATTCTTAATGTTTTTGTAATTGCTATGCTACAGCTGAAGTAGTTTTTTTACAGAAGCTGGGAACAGGAGGCAAATAATTACGTGATAGTTTTAAAGCATATTTGTGCAAGGAATGAACACTTCCCCCCCAAGTTGATTTAAGACTGATTTCATCTCTCCTACTGCAGATTCCCTGCAGTATGTTAGTGTTAATATTTTCATATTCTTATATAAAACCATCCCTTGTGGTTTACACCAACAGATACATGGCTGTTTTAAATATCTTAATTTGTCAACAACTGTAGAGTGGCAATACATGGTGGTAAATAACTTCTCAAACTCACTGAGGATTTTGCCATGTTAATACTATCAATTGTGGTTTTGTACCACCTTTATAGAAAGTATTTCTTCATCTAAAGCCCAGGCCCCTTTCTTTATTTCCCCATTCTTTATGGGATGTTTTGATTCCAAACATCTACCCTAACATTCTTCAGTTAGCATCCTCTTATCTTCAATGATTAGTCTATCTTCACTTCAAACACACATTTCCGCAGTTCCATTTTTAAAGGCTTAGTAAGTATTGCCATTTTGCTTATTATACTTCATTCAAAACAACCTTCTTTAAAAGGTGACTTACCAAAATAAATGTTGTACTCCAGCAAGTAGAATGAATCAAAATACTTCCTTTTAGCTTACATTGTAAGAACATCACAATAGTATTTCTATTGTTTTTCAGTATTAGTTTTTAGGTCACATTTTTTAGTTCAAATTTTAGTTGGAATTAGAGTACAATTACACCTAAACTAGTCTTCTGACAAATCCGACTAATCTTAAGGATGAAAACCAATTTCACAAACAAGTGGAAAAAAGCTGCCTTTCAGGCAACATTTGACACTTCGGCGTGATAGTCACATACTAAAACAGCAACTCTGGTTTTGATTCAGACAGAAAGGCCAGACTGTTACTGCCCTTTGCAAGTTTTCAGTCTCCTTGCACTCATGTGAGCTTGCATCTGGTTTATCACATTGAAGTCACTGCTTTGTAGCTCCTACTCCTGTGGGTTTAATTGCTTTCAAGGTTCAATACACTACATTTAAACAACAGCAGCCATATAGTCAAAGAAGAAGTGGAATTTCAAAACTTGGATAACCTTTTGTAACTGCAGAACTAAAGAGATTTCCACATGTATGCTGTAATCACATGACTAGATTTACTTTTGCTCAGTCCTCAGACTCACTTTGCTACTCTGCTCCTTACACTTCAGATTTTTTCTTCCGTAACAAACAAGCTGCAACAATTTTAAAAGTATTTTTAGAATTAACTACATTTCTTTACAGAATTCAGTCAGACTGCACTTCCTCCTTCAAGACTCAGCAAGAGCCACTACGTGTTTTCCATCAAGTAGTGCATGTTTAATTTTTCCATATTTGTGATCCAGTCAGGTAACATGACTTATACCAAAAACAAGTTTTTAACCAAGTAGGACAAAGAGCAAGAGAAATCTAAGTAGAAACACGCTTTCTGTAGAGTGCTTTTTATATGAATAAAACACAAGCACAAAAAAGTCAATTCCAATAAACACTGCTAGACAATTATAACATAAAACTAAAATTTAAATACGTTATTTTGGGACAGACACACTGAAACACTCTTCACCATAGCTTACACCCTCCAATCATCTGTAGTTCTTTGTACTTTGTGGCATTTATATAATTTCAAGAGTAACTTCTCTGAAAATAAAAAGCTCATTTCAGGTGTTCATGTGTTGCATAAACCGCCTTCTGAATAACGTATCTAGTGCAACTTCCTTCTTTGTATGCACAAAGTATTAAGATACCATATTCAAGCCGACAGCTCAAGTGCTTTACGTGTGTACAGAAACCTTCAACAGATAAAGAGACTCACAAGTACTCCCAGTCAGCGAGCTTTTAGGATTGGGGCACAATATTTCAATGTTGAGAGAGAACTATTTTACAAGAAGAATGAGGTCTTACCCTTAGGAAATAAAGGGGGTAAGAGTTTTCAGAGGACAAATTGTAGTTATGCTCAACATGAGGCAACAGTAAGCTTTGAAGCTGTGTAACTTCAACCCACTTGTGTGCCTCAGACTTCCTACTTTTGACCATAAAAAATTTTGAGTGACCTTGGATGGAGGAGGAAGATAGGGAGAAAAAAAGAAAAACCAAACCAAAAAGCCAACCTCACAGTAAAAAGAATACTCTGCCAGTAGCTATAACACTCCAGACCCTCCAGAATGTTGTGTAATGACCTCTTGCCCTGGTTTCGGCTGGGACAGAGTTAATTTTCTTCCTAGTAGCCGGTACAGTGCTGTGTTTTAGATTTAGTATGAGAACAATGTTGGTAACACCCTGACGTTTTAGTTGTTGCTAAGTAATGCTTACACTAATCAAGGACTTTGCAGCTTCCATGTCCTGCCAGCGAGAACCTGCGAGGGGGCACAGCCAGGACAGCTGACCCCAACTGGCCAAAGGGATATTCCATACCATGTGACGTCATGCTCAGTATATAAGCCGGGGGAGTTGGCCGCAGGGCAACGATCACTGCTCGGGGATGGGCTGGGCGTCGGTCAGCAGGTGGTGTGCAGTTGCATCACTTGTTTTTCCTGGGTTTTGTTCCTCTCTCTCTCGCACGCATTGTTTTCCTTTTCATTACAATTTTTTATTACTATTACTTTCTTTCAATTATTAAACTATTCTTATCTCAACCCACAAATTTTTGCACTTTTACTCTTCTGATTCTCACCCCCAACCCACCGGAGGCGGGGGGAGCAGGGAGGCTCGGCAAGCAGCTCTGTGGTGCCTGGTTGACAACTGGGGCTAATCCACAACACCTCTGTACTTACGACAACATGTCTCCTATTCTCAAAACAAACCTTAAGTTTTCAGAGTGTCAAAAGAGCTGTGCCATTAGTGCTTTAACACAACTCCCCAAAGACACCACTCCTTTGATAAGCCCCCCCCACCTCTAAAGCTTCTGCAATTCTGCGCTCTTTGTAACTGTTCGCTCACCATTCACGTGAAATGTGTTCACCAAAAAACTTCATACCAGGTTTTGTGACACCATGAAAAACATGTAACAGTTGTACGTTTACAGTAATGCAACAACAGGTCAAGGAAACCTCCTGATGCTATACATGTTTGAAGTATATTAGCTGAATAGTTACAGGTAAGAGATTTTACTCTGAAAAGCAGGAACACTGGCTAGTTACTACGCCTATGAATGGCGCAGACCTACTCAGTGTTACTAATCACACTGAACTCTAAATAATTCAAACTTTCCTTACTCAAAGAATTGTTTCCAATATCTGTCAACTGACACAGTATTTGGTGTGGACAGAAAAATGCACATGCAATAATATGGAGTTTAATATCGCCAAAAAACACCCCCCTCCAACATTAATGGACCATGCTTAACAATCCTTGTCATTTCAGCTATCCCTTCATTGCAAGCTGAGTACCATTAAAATGCTGCCCTAATTTCAAATTTATTACAAATTAAGCATTACCCTAAACACATGCTAGCTGTTCCACTAGTGAGGGCTGATATGCAGGTGCTGAAGCTTTTAACACACAAACTGATTGTTCTCTGCTACTGTATAATCACTTAGGTACTGTGACACCCCATGCACCCTGTACTCTGCAATATCAATCATCTTCTGCAATCGTTTCAAGAGGAATAAACCTGAGTACAGGTAACTCCAAGGCAACAGTAAGCACCTATTACAAGCTCTTCTCTGATCAGATCCACAGGCAAGGTACAGGTAAGGTTACCAGATGCATGCGAGTCCCACTCCAAAAGCACTACCCTTGTTCCCTCCAGCCTGTCCGAGGGCTCTAATTCCTGCCAACTCCTCTCCCTGCCCCTTCAGGCTCAAGGCAACCAGAGTCAGCCAAAAGCATCCCAACCGCACATAAACCATACATGTCAAACACCCAACTTTTACAACACAAGTCGTGCTCTTTCCCTAACACCCAGGCTAGCTTTAAAGGGCTTGCAGTTTCCTTCTACCTTCAACTACAGAGCTATGACTCTATACAGCTTCACATTTCATCTGTCATGCAGCAAAGTATTAACGTCATGTTACCTAAGAAAGACTGAGATGTTTATCTCATCAACAACAGCGTCTAGAAGCATGGTCCAAGTAGCAGGTGAAGCAACTAAACAAAACCTTCAACTGCTGTTTTAGTACAGCCTTGTGTCCTGGAAAATGTCTTCAGACTGAGACAGAAGCTGCACTGCACTTTTCAGAGTAGGAGAAAGGAAGAGAAAGCAACAGTTTACACAAAGTTATCAAGTTGCAGGCTCATAACTAGTTGTTTTCCTTCATTTATTCAAGTGTCTTTCAGTGGAATTGCTATGCAGGAGGTATTCAGTAGGAGGAACACTTGAGACTATCATCTTCATATTTGTTTTTCTGAAGTGAACCACATTATCATTTACTGATCTAAACACGCTGGAATTAATTCTACAGTTGCTGCTGTTTGCAAAAAAAACCACAACTTCAACATCAGATTTCAGGCCTTTTATTTCCTGAAAATAATTAAAACCATAAAATGAATACTGATGTCACTACAGAGAAGCTGATCAGCTTCTCTTCTCAAAATCAGTTCCTTACAGTCTGATTGTTTACGATTTGGAGCTGAAAGCAAGAACTATTGCGCTATTTTATGCAATGCTACAATACCTGCTACACTCCATAGCTCTAATGCACCTGCAGTGTTTCCTTTCATATCCACTGCTGAGATCCAATCCAGAAAAGACCATTACATCCATCAGACAACTTAAGGAAGATGCTGTCTTTAAGTAAGACTACATGGAGTATGTCTGGATGCAGGAACCATTTTCTTGACTCCACTGTACACAGCCATAAGATCACAATCAAGGCCCTTTAAACTTGTGTTTCAATGTCTCCAAGAGTATCTCCCTTTTCCTAGGAAAGCAGCTATTCAAAGACTAAGCCTCTCCCTGCACCTCACCTTGCTAACAAGTAAGAAGAAGTTCAACATCTTATAAATTAAAGTGCAATTAAGACTTCACAGTCTCCCAGTGAGTACTTCGTACTACTTTAGCGTAAGCAGGGCTATGTAAGGGGAAACCTGTTCTGTGTCGTAATCTCTAATAGTGTCAAAAGATGCCTATTATATTCTGTAAAAAAAAAAGTAAAGGCAAGCATGCAGAATAAGCCATGAGCATCCAACAGTTTACAGCTAGGGGCAAAGAATTCCAGGGGATTTCCTGCTACACCTTCACCTTTTGCCAGCGCTCCTTCAACATCTAGTGGCCCGAAAGGCGCTCTCTGATGTCTTGCTTCCAATTTGTTTTGAGCTAGGCTGTATGCCTTTCACAAGCTGTTCTTCAGACTTGCTCACCTGCCTCATTTTTGTTTTCACATGACAATGACCAGCAACTCTAAACTTTGCATTTTCTTCAAATAGACATTTCAGCTTTCTGAAACACATTTTTGCTTTGAATGATTTCCTTAACCCTCCTCTTTACCAATGATGTTCCTTTTTCATCATCGTCTTTGAGAAGTGATAACAGTTTTGTTATGAGCCACCAATATACCATTTTTGTAATGTCCACATCATCTGCAAAGACTCCATTCTTGTTGAAAGCTTTTTTTAAAAGAAAAAAATCCTGATTTATGTAAGCAACCTTTTTGAAAAATGCACCCCAAAAAAAATTTTTTTTTAATGCTTCTGTTGCTCACATAAAGACTTTTAATCCAAGTGCTTTATGTTCGCTATTACAGAGTGGCTCAAAGAAATATCCTGATCCAGATTCAATGCACAGCTCAGGATCAAGTCAAGGCTTCCCACTTCTGTCTTTTTGACTAGCTCTCTGGTGAACCAATCACTGATCATCTGAACATGTACTGTTCTCAGCATAAGATGCTGACGCAGTGTGTATCTAACCTACATAGGATACGAAGTCACCCACTACTCTCACGTTACCTGCCCCCATCGTCTCTCTGCCATCCACACAGCGTGGGAGGATATTGAGCAATACACTCCACTTCCTGTTCTTGCTCTGCCCTCTTGCCTTTAGTCCTGAATTTTCAGTTCATTGGCACCGACCAATTGACACAATTTGGTTGTTAACTTTTTCAAACCAATTTTTCTTCAGCATGTTGCTCATCCGTTCAGCCGTGCCTGTGTTATTTTGTGCTTAGACTATAATGGAGTCCTGCTAACCACACTGTTTTAAAACAGGACACTGCCAGAACAGATTTATCCAAAATTTTCTGAAAGAAAAATATTCCAGGTTCCACCTTATTCTTCAGTCTTCTAAAAATCTGTCTTAAACCAAGACAGATATGCTTCGTAACAGATGTACGTCTCATACAATGGATCTCTAAGAACTATTTTTCCCTTCACCAACTGGAGGCCTTCCTCCCATTAGTTTGCATCTCCTGATCCAGTTAATTTAGTCTCATCATAATAAAGTTATGCTGACAGCCAGTTCTGACAATCAGCTATTTCCCCACTATTTCTTCTATAACATCTTATTACATGGGATTACATGTTTGACCACCCTCACAGTAAAAAAAGAAGTGTTTTCTTCTGTCCAGATTCAATTTGTGCCCACTGCCTCTTGCACTGTCAAGTTCTATTACTATTTACTGTGTCTTCTAGGACTATTACTGGGATATGTTTTAGCCTTGTTTGCCGTAAACAAGTCTTTGATTTCAGATGGTTCTTTAGAAAGACAAAACTTAAGTTTCTCACTAAGCCATGCCAGAATAATTACAAGGAAAAAAGTGCATGAGGAAAGCAAACACCACTGTTCCAAAAACACATTGGGGAAAAAAAATACTTGCACAGAATTTAAATCAATTCAAATGCAGTTCCTAGGAATGGCACAATTACTTAGTTTTCTGCTTACTATACTGCAGCCTGTAAATTAGTAAAAACCCCAAAAAATAGTTTATATAAAAATCTAATCTTTTCCTACTTCAGATTGTTCATCCTTTAAAACCCCTGAATTAGTATGTTTCTTTCCCACTACAAGTGTATCTAAGAATAAAACGCAGTCACCATAATCCTAAATAGACTAAATTAGCTTCATACCTATTTTCCTTTGTCATTCAATTTTCTATGAAGGCAGCTCACAACCTAGAAATCATTCTACTACCCTATTAAGAAGCTGGATAAAGTAACTTTGGCTAATAGTTAAAGGCAAGTGTCCTTCTACAGCTATTCACAGCAGAGTATCCAAAAATGGGCACAAGCAGTACGAACACACCATTCAGAATAAGTGAAGTATTAAGATATCAATGTTATGATAGTAACATTCGTTATTTCATTAGAATTTTCAGATTGGTATCTCACATTAAATAAAAACGGTAGCTTGGCAAACTAAAAACCCACAAGTTCACAAACAGACATTTTTACTCAAAGCAAACATTCTTTTGTGGAATAACTCTGGCAAATTACATAAAAATTAACTTTCAAAATGCCAAGCCATGTTTATTTGTGGAGGATAATGACATTTCCTCTCCTTTCATAGGTATCGTTTGTTAAACTGGTTCCTCCAGGAGATCAAGTAACTCTTATGTCCTAAAAAGGTAACAAGAGCTGTTTCATTTGCCTCAGAGCCCCATTTTCTAGCTCCTGTCCACATACAGATGATAATTTCAAATTACACTATGTATTTACAACAAACCAATTTCACTATGGTTCAATACAGGAACTATTTATTTATTTACTCACTAATTGTAAGATTACTGGATTTTTATGATCTAATGTCTGCAGCTACAGAAGTTACAGTTACCATGTAATTAATAAAAACCTGACACTGGCAGTTTAAAGGCTGAGACTCCACTTTTCAATTAGAAGTCTATTAGCACTAAGTTTTCAAGCCATCTCAAGAAACACAATCACCTGGTTGGTAGCAAGGGAGATAAACCACAGTGATAGAAGTTAACTCATTTAGACAATAAACACCTGTGAACAGAGGGCAGGTTTTCCCCACCTCTCTTTGCATGATCATATGGAAGAATAGTTAAAATAATTAAATAATCATCAAAACAAGGAATAATTAGAAGTGGCAGCAATCATTAAAATATCAGCTCTATTCACAGATGTAACTTAAATAGAATGTAATTTATTTTTCAGAGGATGCATCCACCCACTGCAACACCAATAAAATTATCTAAGGTTATCAAAAGCCTTTTTTTTAATCTTTACATTCAAAATGGACTTAGAGAAACCTTCAGCTGAGTAGTCTCACAGAACACAAAACACACCTCCCAGGAATCACATAGGGATGTATATTTACTAAATACAATGTTATGTCTTGAGAGGGAACACTGAACAGTCTGTAATGGATATTAGGATGCTTCTAAACAGCTTGGCAGGATGGGCAGAGCAACCAACAAGAAAAACATTTATTGTTACGAGTCAGAATGGAGCAGAGAAAAAAAACCATACTCCCCAACTCCCAATAGGTCTCATTATTATTACAACAGATTAAAAAAATGCAGGTCAGTCTCATCAAACAAGTTGAATATACACTAATATTTCTAACTGCATCCCAAATGAACCAGTTAATATCTATTAAGCATGCAGTCAATATTTAACCGGTTAGGATAGAGGACACTTTGGATGAAGGGAGGGAAGAGTACAACAGCTCTGAGGCAGTTTCCTTAAAACACACAAGTACACACTACCAATACTGATTTTTGTCACATTAGTTTCTTTTTAGTGGCAAATCAAACACATGCAAAAAGATTTAATCTATTTAAAATGACAGTCTACAGAGAATACCTCTCTCACCACTCCATAATAACTGAAATACACACCACCAGTATTTCTAATATTATTAGCTGCACTTTTAAGTTGAATCAAAAGCATCTCTCATATGAAGATCTGTTGGATCCTGAGATCACTTCTAGCCCGAATCATTCGGAGTAGCACCATACAAGACACACAACTATCTATTTCAATCTACACCTTCCTCCCAAATTTGGGACCTGAGAGTGGAACTGGAAATATTGATGCATACCCTCCAATACAACAGTGAGACAAACATAGTAAGGTTAGGTCAGGAGCTTGAAGTAGCGATATACAGAACAGAAGAGCAACCGGAAGAAATTTAGACTTAAATTCTAAGTTTGTGATCTTCTAGAGCAGTTCTGCAGCTAACAAACCACTAATGGTGCAGTTTCAAATAATAAAGTCAGGTAAAAATGTATCATCACTGAAAAAGGGTCCCACAGCCTATCTTCCTGTCCTTTCACCTATCAACACAAGTGCTTGTGGTGCCACAAGCAGCTGCCTATGCAGCACGCTGCCAAATCAGTTATGAACCCTAAAAGCTTAGGGCTTTTTTTGTGTTTTTTAGCTATATCAGCAGCAGCATAACAAAAGCAAAGACAGTGAATGGCCAGGTATAAAAGTGAGACATTCGCTTTCAGCGGCTTAGAGCTCCTCAGTGTGCTGGTGAAACCACATGCTAAGGGTGTATGTACTTCAAGCACTAAACCTGCACCTTGCCCGCCTTTGCCCTCAGCCACTTATTCTTACCCACATACTGTTCCTTTCTTTATGCCAGTACAAGTATTTGTGTGACCATGGAGTTAACTATACCAGGGAACTGATCCAGTGGAGAATTAATTGGCAAAAACAACCGGTTAGTCAGAGAGAGATTCTCTCATCGAGCAGAAAGTACGCTAGTGCCAGCAAAAGGGAGAGAGAAGTGTGCAGTCTGTGGCAGACAGAAGGCTGTGAAACCTCTTCTACCATCAGCCTACGCTTACACTGACTGTGAAACTACAACCTAGGGTTTCATGGCTTAGGCTATGTTTTCATATTTGTGATAGTGCTGATGGTGTTTGAGACTTCAGGGCAACTACAAGGGGAGACTCAACCATGTGTTCCTGTGTCCTCCGCTTACACTAGCTTTAACCCCCTCTCTCCTCTCCCCTTCCCTCCCATCTCAACACTGCTTCTTCAGATGTGCGACACAAACACTTGTGCAGTTTTATGGCAAATGAGTCTAGGGAACTCACCTAACTCAAAACCAAATAACCTACAAAGTCCTTTTGGAGGAGAGACAAAAGAGAGAAATCTTCCATTTGGATCTGTTCCTCTATCCAGTTCACTGCACAGCAACCCAAACCACCATACTTACATACCAGATAACACAGGCATAAATAAGTAATGAATATTTTTTTTTTTAACACACTTATTGAAAAAATACTCAGAGAGCCACAGCCAACACAGCATTCTGGAAAGAAGTGAACTACCAACTTGTGACAATTTCACATGGCCTTATCTTAACAGTCACTGGTACCTCAAAAAAATAAAGTGCATCCCAGTTAGAATCAGATCTTATTTTTCAGAAAGGCAGAAGAGAGGAGCTGTTTTGTCATGGAAGAGTTATGCTCTCCTACACTACCCAACTGCTCTTTCTAAAGAGACTACCAAGCATCCTTAAAAGAAAGTTTTAGCTATACTACAGCTGTTCATTCCAAATGGAACAGGTAAATAAAGCTCATGCTCCAAGCTGAAAGATGACAGTAGCTGTCAATCTTTGTCTATAACTGGACCCATATTTGACCTATGTCAATAAGATCCAGCACAGTATAAGGAGCTGGAAAAAGACCAATCACAAAACTGAATATTTTGTTCACTTGGTACATTTGCTCCTAATTTAGTTTTTCCACTTTCTTGCTCTATATTAGTTTTGCCTTATGAATAAAAAAATTGAGATAAGCATTTAAACAAAGTCTGTAAAACAGTCAACTATAAACAGAAATTGATGCTACTGTACATTTTTGTTTTGGTAAAAAAGCAATTAAAGGGAGTAGCTGTCTTACTTTTTCCAAAACCAAGGAATCTCAATTTTTCCTCCCTTTTTAAAATACTGTCTTAATATTAGTTTGGAACACACAGTGGTAATTTGGAAGTTGAAGTTTCACATCAAGCACATGCAAGCAAAGTATTTGAAACATACTAGAACCAAAAGGTCATGTTCTGCATGTTGGAGATGAGCTTCCCAGCTTCAAATGGGACTTCTTCTATTACCACTTGTGGACAAGCTGTAACCCAAACTTCAGAATAAACCAATGAGAGAAATTCTAGAAGTTCCAAAATGAAGCACACAACTCTCAGGATCAACACATTTTTACGTTCTAAATCTACCATCCTGTGAGAAAATGCTTCACTCATTTCTCTTGATGTCTCATCCTTCTGTTTTTACAAAAGCTTATCTTTTTCACATAAATACAGAAATTCATCTAAAACTTGAAAAAAATGGAGGCAGATATGAGGTACAAGAATCAAATCAGAATTTCAAGACTGCATTTTAGGACCACTGCAACGTTTAGAGTTGCACCTTGAAATAGGCAAGCCTGAGGAGAGAAAGCAGTGGTGTGTTCCACATTTGCACAATGCTTTGGAAGTAATTATACCTTGTATAGGAAATAATTATGCAAATCAGCTAATATTTTATAATACACTAGCTGGCAACACAACCAAGAGGAATTAGCACAGAACTGAGTTAAGCACCTTGATCATTTAGACCACAGTTGCACACGGTGATGTAGGTAAGGCTCTTATCTTTGACCAGCTTCATTTACTTCCCAAGCAGAAGCCTAGTCTTATTTCTGGCAAGGCGATGCAAAGCTAGGTTTTAAAAATACTTCAAGGACATAGAAGTTGTCACACATACACACATTGTTTAGACTCCCTGAAAATACACAAGGCCAACACCTTTGCTAGCCTTACGGAACGTTAATACAAACTCTTGTTAGCTTCCATAGGGTGTAAAATAGCAATAATATCTTTGAAAGAGCACTAACAAAAGCACCACTTGAAGGTGTGTGTTGATAAAACTTGTGTGTTCGGTTACAACTACCTTATGCTAACTTAATACATACTTCAGCTTGTGATATTTGCCTACTTGTGATTATTTCACTAGTTGAATATTCAAACAGGAAAATGACATACCTATGTACATGAGATAACAGAGCATAATCCTTTCAAAGATGTTTATCACCAATACTAAATTACATGGCCCAAAGACTATAACCATTTTTATTCCTTATTAGAAACAGCAACTCTTTGTAAGTTTTTAAAGGAAGTAGGAAAGCCCTAAGAAATAAGTGCTGTGACAAGTGCTGGGCAGACACAGCCACACACTGCTGCAGAGCCAAATGGTATGTTCAAATACAGTCTTCCTTGGCATTCCCAAGACTACTACTTCTCTCTCTCTCTCACTCTCTGGTAACCAGACAGAGGACAAGTCCTTATAGGGCTGGAGATAATAATCATCACCTTGCTTGTAATAATGATACAAAATGCTGTTCTTAAAGCAGTTATCAGCAGGACATCTCTTAAGCAGCAATAGGAGGATAACTCATGCGGTGAGGGTTAACTGTCCCTTACATAAAACGATGGAAGTGTTCACTGCTCTGAAGATCTTGCTTATGCAAACCAAAATAAATCTTCAATATAAAGAAAACTAAATGATCCTGGAACTGGAGCAAGAGAGCTTACGGGAAGGTCAAATAGCAATGGACTAGTGTTAGACAGTTATTTACCCTTTCACTGGATGTATCATATGATGGATCATTTACCATAATACCTGCTATTACTAAACCAGCAAACAGCACTTCATTACAGAAGAGCTGAACAGTCTGGGTGGACAAACCCATGAACCGTAAGGAAATTGCCTGTAAACAAGAACAATTACAGGCACATTAAAAAAAAAGTAGTCAGGCAAAAGGATTTAAACCCCCCAGCTGAGTATACATAGGATCCTGCTTATATGTTGGTCAAACGTGAGCATACTACAGGGAATAAGCAACTGAAAGTTAATTGTAAGCCATTGTAGAGTAAATGACTGGTATGCATTTACCATATTAATAAGTATAATGGAGACACATAGCATGAGCTAGCAGACAACCACATGAGACTGGAAGTTGGCAAATCCAGAGTTTTAACTGTTATCAACTCACTGCGACTTGGTTTACTTGACACAATTATGTTAGTTTTCCTCAGCTGTGAAGTGGGGGTAATCCAGAAACCTCTACTCCTCAACTCAAGTGCAAGGTCTAATTTACATGCCATGCTTTAGGCCACAACAGTTAGGAACTGCAATGACAACCGAAGCAGTAATTCACTCTACCAATAATTTACCCTTCTCTTTACAGCTTGTATAATTACAAGTACTAAAGAAAACACGCTGTTCATTAACTAAAAGAACTTCTCCCCTACCTAGTTGTACTGGAGCTGATGACAGCACCTCCTTTAATCATTCCTTTTCTGCTAACACTAAAAATCCTTCCTCCTTGCATAGATGTAACATCAGAACAAATAATAGACTACCCTAGTCCCTAACTCTACAAATAAATTCGCAAGTGGTATAAATGCTTCCAGCACTTAGTATCCATACAAGCGTTACAATCAGTTCTAAACAAGACAATTTGCTCTCCATTTAAAAACAACTTAAAATATTACATACTTGGGCAATTCCTCAAGCTTGCAAAACGTATGAAAACATAGCTCTAATGCTTCCACTCCCAGTCTACAACATGAGGGAGTGCAAATACACTCCTGCTGGGTCACTAGAAATGTGTGGCTAAGAACACTACTAGCAAAACAGTTAGGACTCAGCTAGGTAGACAAACAACTGAATTGGAAAGGGGATGGAAAAAACAGGAGAATCGCAGCTGTCATATTCCTAATACTGGCAAGAAATTCACATACTCTCTCCACTTCTTTTTAAGTATACATCCAAGAAGCTCAAAGACTCAGTGACAACTGTCTTACCCACCTTAACTAATTCAAATGAACATCTGGATTATACTGTCCTTACTACATACAGATCTGTCACCTTCAGAAAATTTTTAATTAGACTGTTTCTCACCCTTTGATGTGTGGAAGGTGCTTAAAATGAGCTCTCTCACATTCTGGTCGTGGACGTAGAAGACCACAAAAGCTAAGAATGGCAATGAAATTTTAAAGAAAGTGTCTGTAAAGTCTCATCACATTGTGACACAGGCAGCAATCTAATCTCAATGGGTCCAAAGGTCTTTCATCCTGCTTACTGCATGCCCTACATGTCAGTGACAGAAACTTGTTAGCTAAAATACTAAGTTACAGTGACATCTTATATTAGAGGAATTATTGCCATAAGGAGTCCAACTAGCCTTGCTAAGTATATATGCACAAATGGTGTCTTCTGTTTTAAGCACAACCACCTTGTGCTAGGTTAACAACATACAGTAACATTTGAGGAAAATAAGAATCCGCAGATTCCACTTCAAGAAAAGAGAATTCAACAAAACTAGTGAGAGATGTGATGGCCTGGCTTTTGAACTGGGCCACAAGGCCAAGCTAATACCTTCCTGCTTCTGCCAAGCTAAAAATTGTTTTGACAGGGTTTCTTAATATTCCTTGTTTTCTTCTAAAAAACCCATGGGGTTTTCTTTGTAGAGCTCCCCTAGAAATTTCACAGGGAACACAAAGGACAACATATACTTGTCTAATAAGATTAAAAAAGGAAGTTACCCAGTTACATAATACTCTACATTTCTGTAGCCAGGACTCCAGAACTGTATCTCAGGTATATAGTTTTTTGCAGGTTCTATTCTCACACAGTGGGAAGATACTTGGTTGGGGCCTTTGATGGGTTGATTATCAAAGTACAGATGCACCTATACCAATAAAAATATGACATTTCTTGTATAAGCTGCTTCTACACAGTACTGGCCAGCCTGCAGATCCTTAGTGTCATGCAGCTCACAAACTGTTCAAATGCAATGCTTACCTTCAAGTTTCAACACAACTACAGGGCTGTTTCGGAGCAGGCATGGGGTAACCTGAAACTCCTCCTGCTAGGGGAGCCACAGAACATCTGGGACTACTGTCACCAGGTCATCCAGAGATAAAGCTGCAAAACCCATCATGCAGCAGAGCAGTGGGATAGCTGGTGACCAGCATACATCCCACCTGTCAAATGTTCTTAGAGCTCACACTCCCACCAGCTATCTAAAGTATGCTATTTGTGCCTCTGCGCTCTGTCACGTTAAGATGTTGGTATGCAGCTCATTCGGTCAGAAAAATTGGCCACCTCCTGCATATAATGCTTAGGCTCTGTACTTCTACTGCAGACCTAACCTAAGTCTATGACAAAACAGAATTAAGTCTACTGCATTACTTCAGGAGTGACTCAGAACTGCCACCTGACTCACTAACTTTGCATCAAGCACCACCCTGGACTTGAGCCATCAGAAACCTCTACCATTTAAACCAAGTTTACTGCTACAGAGCAAACAAGTTGAGCACAGAGGGCTGCATTTATACAGTTTACTTTCCAATTCAGTTTTGACCTACTGGGGAGAAAGAACCCATACAAGTCAACATCCAAAAAAATAAAGTGAAAAGCTGCCTTCTGAAGTTGATTTATTCACATAATAATGTTAAATAGAATTTATTCCAGAAGAAATAAGAAAATTTAGAACTAGACCTTCTAAAATACACGCTAACCAGAAACTCAACAGAAACTCAATATAATTCCACACATTTGAAGAACTCTCACACACATTGCAGTACCTGGGAAAAAACTGGAGGGTGAAAGGCGTTTGACATTTATTTAGAAACTGAAAGAGTAAAGCTTAGGACAAGCAAATTTTACCCAGCACAGACAGGCTTTATTAGTTATTTGGTTTAAGCCCCAAACTTCTCCACAATGCCCAGTCAGAAACAAGGTATTACTGTTCAATCCTAACTAATCAAGGCACTTTAAATTTAAGGCAGGGGGGTTATATTAGCAACTAAGAATAATGAGGTTATCAAAAGAGAGAACAAGACACATAATTGTCGCATCTTAGAATAGTCTAAAACTAACACTCTATTACAGTCTTCCTAAATTTCATATGTAACAGGACCACCATTCAGTATCAAAAATAACTGTCTTATGCACAAAAGGATGCAGATCCATACTTTTGAGTTTCTAGAAAATGCTACAATACAAATAACAGAGGTGATTCTAGCATGAACTACAAAGCAAAACTGACCTAATGAACTTGACTGCTCAATTTCTATCACACTGAAAACATAAATACCAAATACTTAAATAACACTAAACGCAAACTTGAATTTTTACTGTGTATTTTGCAGTTAACTTATTTTTTGGTTCTAAAGCTTTGAAGAATTTCAATAGGTAACTGTTTTTACTTAGGTGTTTTGTTGTTGAAGTAGCCCACAGACATTGAAAAAAAAATTCAGAGTAGCTTAACTATGTATCATCGCTTACTGAACTTTCACACACTGAAAGATCTGAAAATTTTTCAAGTCCTCTACCTTGAAATATCTCTGACCTAACCAAGCTCTCAGCCATGTGAAGCCCAAATAAGGATAAAAAAACCTAGATGAGCAAGTTGCAATTCTAGAATGATAAGTATCAGATGAATATAGAACCAAGATGTAGAGCTTACAACCACAACAAAGCTATCAAAGTTTGAACTAGAAAAATTTCAAGCTATTTGCACAGTTTCAAAATCCCCATATAATCATATTCCTTTTTTAAGGAAAGTAAGAAACTTTCTTGTTCAAGTTCAGTATGCTCCTGCCATAGCATCAGCGATTATTTATGAGGCAGATAATATTACTTAGCCTCTTCTGTAGAGAATTTTGTAAGTCATGACATTAAGACAGAAAACATTATGACAAATCTGCACCACACACAATGGGACTATTGATTTTGATGTCTCTAAATACTCTTTACTCCGCAGACTCCACTTCCCTCCTGCCCTTTTTTTTTTTAATATACATTCTGCTTCATTTGGATATTATTCCCAGAAACTGAAGTTTATTCAACAAACATTTCTGATCATTTGAAATGCCCACTTCTTGCACCTGGTTTGCAAGTTGAATGGCTTTTCCGAAACAGATTTTGATGTACTGTTTGACTTAATAACTAATGAAATATCCTTAAAAGTAAACATTTTAAAAACAGTGACAGTGTTATAATGCTATAGTGATCATTAATCCTACACAAATAAAAGTACACAAGGAAAACTCAGAAAAACTCCATTTCCCTGAAAGTGTCCTTTTAGGTCCTGGAACTCAAGACAGGCCTATTTGGGTTATCCTGCCATAGACCTCATTTGTCACATTATTAAAACTACTTTAGTAAGGGCTGTCTTTCCATGCAAGGAGCTGTAAAAAGTAAACAATCTCCTCAGGAGAAATCCTATTCACAATGGTTTTTAAATGTTATGTTTCTTGGCCTAGAAAAGTCTCAGTCTGGTATACAGCACCATAAGCAAAACACTTGATTATCAAGAATAAGCTGCCATTTCTCTTCAGTTTGCTGTCTTCACGCCTATATATAAAGCAGGCCAGTTTAAGAATTGTTTGGAGAAACAAAAGTAAGAAATGTTCAAAATGGAACCTCAGTTTTGGAAGGCTTGCCCTTTGCCTTCTAAGGCTAGACACAACTATTAGTTCACATAATCTCACATGGTATATACGCATCTACAGACCTTCAGCCAGTAATTCCTCTAAGTAGTCCACAATTCATGGAAAAGCACTTCACATTTGCCCCTAAAGATTTATTATTTAAAGAGGCAAAACATGATCTTTGTTAAGTTCTCCACCATATCAAATTTTTCTCATACCAAAAAGAAAGGAGCAGCTGAGAAATGCAACAATAACGTCACATTCTCAAGCTGCAACACGGTGATCTCAATAAGCAAGACTGCAGCCAAGTTTGCAATGGGAGGAGGTTCTAGTCAAGGAAATAAACTTGCAGATATCTGAGCTATTTAAATGTTTAAGGGGTGGGACAGAGCATTTCAGTCCTCTACCATGCTCCACCTCTGAAAGGCCCAGGGGTGGTGAGTCAATGGCAATCGCAGCAGGGACCTGTCCTTAGGGAGGAGGGAAACACTTAGAGAGCATGTGGTGACTTTGGAAGCGCTCTGAAAATTTGATGCTGTACAGGTGGTTCTTTACTCCCCTCCTTCTTTGAGCGACTGCTCTGCTTCTTCCTAAGGGGCCTAGGGGCCATGGCAGGAGCCAGCCCAGCAGAGACAGGTTTTAGGGGCTCCTGTACCAAAGCGGACACACCCCCGGCACCCTAGCAGGGAAGGGGGTACCCAAGGAAGAAGCGCGGGTCGCCAAGAGCTGGAACGGCCCAGACGAGCCAAGAGGGGCGGGAAAGCAGCCAGCCATAATGGCAAGGCCACAGACTACCTGGAAAGCAGCCCCTGCCCGCCGGAGGGGCCCGAGCCGCGCCGGGAGGACGGGCAGGGGGCCGCAGCGGGCGGGCAGGCACCGGGGGAGCGGGGCGGGAGGCGGGGGGAGCGGGGAGGGGGTCGGTTGGGCACGGAGGGGGTGTCGGGCAGCCACCTCAGCAGGGGGAGGGGCAGCGGCCATGTTGTGCGGGGGGCGGGGGAGCACGGGCCCGGCTGAGGGGCCACCGCCGAGCCGCCCCCGGCCCGCGCCCCGCCCGCCCGCCCGCGCCCCGCCGTACTCACGCCTTGTCCACCAGCTCCCGCACTTTCCACATATTGAGCATGGCGCCGACCGCCTGGAGACCTCCCCGGCCTCGCCGCCCTCCGCCGCCGGCCCCAGGAGGCCCCGCTCGCCGCGCTCCGGGCAGCCGCCGCCGCGCCGCCGAGCCAGGCCCGCTCCGGCCCCGCCGCCGCCTCCGCCAAGCGAGGGACGCGGCGCCGCTCCCGGAAATGGAGGGTCCAGCAGGCGCGCGGCCTGCTGGGAGATGTAGTCTTCCCGCCGGCGGGGCGGGGCGGGAGGCCGGGCCGGGCCGCAAAGCCTGCTGGGAAGTTTAGTCTCCGGTGAAGCGCGCTGGCTCTGCTGCGCGCAAGGCCTGCTGGGAGTTGTAGTGCCGCGGCTTCCCCTGAGCGGGGCGGGCCTGGCCTCGCCGGGGCGGGCCGCGTCGCGAGGGCGCCGCAGGCACTGTCACACAGCGGTGGAAGCGGGGCTTTGTGCCCTCCTTGGCTTCGGGGTGCAGGTACGGGCCGGCTCTGAGCCGCCCTCACACTGCTGCAGCATCTAGCCTGTGGTGAACTTCTTGGCCCGGGCGAGGCACCGGAGGGAGAAAGGTCTATGCAAATAGCTGGTTAAAGCACAAAACACAGGTGTAAAACTCACGTCTGACTAGAGTATGGTTTTATACCCTGCTTTTATTGTGAAAACTCATTTAAGAGCAGAATGGTGTCTTTATAACTGCCTGTTCATGGTATACAGACTGCCATGAATTTTGGGTGGACTTTCCGGATTCCTCCTGCAGACCAAGACTGGGATTTCTGCGAGAAATGTGACACAGGAAAGCGGATGAAAGGGTGCAGCATGTGCTCTAAGGTAGCACTGTCCATCGCGTCACAGCACATGTGGGAACCTTATCTCTACTTCTTGAGAAAGACTGAGTCAATTGACAAAAAGCCAAGGAAAAATCACATACATTAAAGCTGCCTCAGGAGAATATTAACTGTTTTAACATACTTGTCAACAAGCATTGCAAGACCATCTTCATATATTGCCTACGCAGGGTATTAAACAGGAATCACAGCTCCCTGGGTATAATGAAAACAGTGAAGTCAGTGAAGTGATGTTATAATCAGGATTGTCAGACAGTTTCACTACATACATTTACTTTTGTTCTCCATCAACTTGTTTTCAATGCGAGTTTTGAATGACCAGTCATGATGGGGGATCTTCTTCTTCTCAAGAGAAGTGGAAGTCTGTTGGCTGTTTCCTTGCAAGTCACAGGACATGAAGAGAGTGCCTGCCTACTATAGTTAGCCAATAACATATTCTTGATGTATATTGCTTGTGTCATAAATGAACATATCTTGCCTAAAGACAATATACATCTGCAAACTTTTACCCAAAGGCAACATGTATCTGTAAACTTTTTGCCTTTTAATTGTTTAGCCAGAGCAAGCAAAAAAAGGCGTGAGAAAGACCAGTTGCAACTGCACTTACTGATCAAATAACAGTCACCTCTTTTAAAAGTCGGTGGTTCTCTGAACTATTCAGGAAGGCTAAACAGCTGATCACCTGCCCATTTTCTGACATCCCATTATATCTTTTACATAGGTACTTTCATGGCTTCTGTCTCCTGAACATCTCAGTGAAATCTATTTGGATATAAGAACATCCTGAACGGATCATCAAATCCAACATCCTCTCACTAAAACGTAAGTTTTAGATGTTCATGTAAAGAATGTAAGAACTGGTGAATGCGCATGGATCAATCCCCAGGTACATCTTTCCCATTTTCAGTTTTCTGTGGCTTAGGGACTTGGTTCTATTGGTGCTAAAGCTTTCTGTTTAGGAGCACTGGATGGACTTTCGTTTTATGAATTTAACCGATTGCTTTTTGAGTCCTTTTAGATTAGCTTACACAACACCTTGTGGCAATGAATTCTGTGTTGTAACTGTTGTGTGAAAAAATAGTTCCTTTTGTATGTTTTAAATTGTCTGCTTAATAGTATTACTAGTTCAAGTATTATGAGAATTAGTATATAACAATTCCTCATTGCTTCTTTCCTTGTCCGTTGCGAATTTAGATACCTGTAGATTTCTTACTGCACTGTTTTCTTCACTGTGCCTAAGACTTGCAGTATACTTAGTTTCTCCTTGTTCAGAAGTTGTGCCATACCTTTTCAATTTGACTGTATCATTTTGAAACTGAAGAGGAAGAACCAGCACTGCATGCAGTAGTGAAGACACTGAACAGCCTAGTGATGTTTTATAGGTTTTTTTTCTCAGTTCTTCTCAAAAGAGTTCTTAACATAGCTTGCCTTTTTGGATGCTACTGAACACGGAGATGATATTTTAATCTGCAGCACAACATCTATGGTGACTGTTTGTGGTTGGTGTTTCACCAGTTTTGCTGTCCCCACAAATGTGGGGCACATTGCCATGTGCCTTTCCATCATGGGCTGGGAGGAGGGAGATCCTTAATTTCATACTGTAACACTTGGCAGAGCAAGCTGGATGAGGACTCTTGCTCTTTGATATCTGTCCTTCATTTTTTTCTGCAAATAAACAGGACGTTGGTCTTCAGGAGTAGGAGAAGACATTTATAACCTCTGTTTAAAGAAGAAATAAAGTATTACAATTGGAGCTTGCAGAAACACAACTTTACTGATTTGTTAGAAGTGTTGTTATTTTTAAATTTGGCTTCAGTCCATATTGGATCAAAATCAAATTTCTAAATACATTTCTGATGAACTGCAAGTTCCCCAGATTCTGCTGTGGTGCAATGAAATTGATGTTCTTGTTAGTGCTGGTTTCCTTGAGCAGCTGCAAGCAGCTCCCAGAGTTCTGAGTACTGGAACAGGCCTGCCAACTCATGATGGGCTGCAAGAGGCAGTTTCCAGGGTCCAGACTCATACCTGAAGGTTCCCATACCCCCAAAGTCAAATCCATCCGTTCCTCCCTATTTTCCCGTCAGGGATGACATTTGGACTGAAACAGTTAGGGGTCAATAAGCCATCAGGATTTGGTTGATTTTATTGTTTGTTTTTTACAAATCTTTGTTTCCATGTGAAAAAAAACACGACCTGCTGTAATCACACACTTCACAAAAAGGGAATAGTAAAGAGAGAGTATTTTAGATGCAGGCATAGGAGAATAACAGAATACGCAGAAGAAGGAGACAATGAAGCTGGAATTTAAAAGCAGTTAAGATGAAGGCGCGTATCTTTTAAGCATTACTAGCTATGTCTGGATGCAGTAATGGGGCAAGGAGAGACGACTGGCATTTATTGTCAATTTTAAGGTGTAGTAAAAAGCAGGTCTTTATGTGAGATTGAATGCAACATGACTGACAGTAATTTTGCCATCCCCATTCTGTCAGCTACTGATAAAGTGCATGAGCATATGTATAATTTCTGAATGATGTGAAGACACTTTCTGGTTCATAAGTAGTTCCTTTAAAAGAAAGGTCTGATCAGTGTAGGTAGAAGGTAATGCAGTTTCAAAGCGATGCAATGTTCAGCATAACAGGTAGTAGTTGTAACATATATCATGTAGAGGAACTGTACTTTATTATAATTTGAGCCATCAATTACAGGAGAAGCAGTTAGAAAAATTGAACTAATTTGAACGCTGCAATAGAGTTTGCACCTGGCTATTCCAGAAGTTAATACGGGCCATTTGGTGCACAAAAACTCTTGCACATTCCAAATGCCTGGAGAGCAATATTGTTGTTAATATCAACCATATTAATGCACAGTAGAGAGATGTCCAAGTCAGTGATTAATTTATAATTAAAATGTAGGAAAAAAAAAGAGCAATGTCAAGGAAATCACATTGCAGCAGGGGAGGGAGGCAGTGGCACAGACTGAGACAAACTTTTCATTTAAGGCAGGATTTGTTTTCATGATTTCATAAAGCTCCACTTTTTACCCACTTACACAGCTGAAGTCTGAATTTCATAAAGTCTGTTTGTTCTAAGAATTAGTCAATAGGGCAGAAGTAACATGAAAATAATGTTCTCTGTTTGTAGGCTGGTTAGTGTCCCAGGCTTTTCTGAACAATTGCAGCTTCTCTGAATCCAAATCTGTCTTTCTGTAACACATCCCATACACACAAACATGTCATGTTACAAACAGAAGGTCGCTAGGTGGGCTGTTTCAGAAACTGTCTCCCTGCTCAGCCACAGAGCGGTTCTGCCTCTGGTAAAAATGGCAAAATCGTCCAGTCACTTCCATGGTCATAAAACTGCCTGAATAGCTTCCACCACTCAGCACCTGAGCCCATATCACCCTCATATCACAAGGAGAGAGTCTTGGGGTGCAGGGAATATTGGCAGTGAATACCCCCTGTGGAAAGTGTGGGGAGAGTGAAAAGGAGACTCTGGCAGTGATGCATGCTGTTCTAACTTTATCCCTCCTAACACTGCCCTCTTTTCCCCTGCGCTGAGGTGTTACACCCATTTACTAACAGCATTTGCATGTCCAGGACCTGTCTGATTCACTATAAAGGAATGTAGGTAGCAAACCTCTTCAAAGTTTTTTAAGAAGTGAAAATTATCCTCTTTTAAGCTTTAAAGCCAAGACTACAACTGCCCATGTTATGCTTGTGGAAGGCAGGGAGTGCCAGGCAGAGGTGGTGACCTATCTCAGAAGTTGAGAGGACAACTCTGCCACTCAGACAGCTGCTTCTGCCAAGATAACACTAGCAGTTTTTTTGCAGGGAGGCTGTACTGAATGTTAACATCAGTCTGCATTCAGCCCTAGCGCTGCTTTATTTTCTAGCCTGAAGAAATGAAGGTTGATTCCATACTGTGGTCATACTGTGGATTTCACTCTGTTTCCTCACAATCTTTTGAAACAGTTGAACCATTTCACTTAGATGAGACAGAGGTGCTTAGTTCTCAAAAGGAATTACAAATTCATGCAAAATTCTTACAGGTTTCCTGAAAATAAATCACAGAATAGAAGAGACCTTATTGTTACTGCTCCTGAAAAAGTAGCGCAAGCTGAGCTCAGCCTTTAATGGAAAGCGTTTAAGGTCAAGGTTCTCTTCTCAGGGTTCTCCATTGTCCAGTAAGCAGTAAATTCTGGCTTTTCCTGTGCTTAGGGCATTCACAGTGTTGCTCTTTGTTGTGGATTCCCTGATGTCTAGAAAGGGGTGAATTCCTGCTGCCAAAATATTACCATTTAATTATCAAACCAATCAACTGTGAGACAAATGTCCCCAGGGAAGCAGTCTTCATTAGTTCCACTTTTTACAGAGCTACTTGGGTTTTTTTTGGTTTCTCATTTTCTCCCACATTAGCAACTGGCAGTGTGTGCATGGCTCCAAATTAGGGTGAAAATGTGGGATTTGGGGATTGCCAGCTAATGGCTGATACTAGATGTTCTGACCTTTCCTTCAGGCTGATGATGTGGCATTATCTGACACTCTTCTTGGGCAGGCTTTGGAGCCATATTTTTTAAAAAGTTTCCACTGTTAGAAATATAAAATATGGGAAAAACTCCTCTGAATTACGTCCTGATGTCACAGCTATCTCTGTCATGCCCTTAGACACCTCCTTTAAGAGGCTGTGGTAGTTTCCAAGGGACATTTAGGAGTTTCTTTTTGAGAACTGACCCTCAGAGTAGAATTCTCTTCTCTCAGATGAATCATGCATGATCTTTATTCTTCTCACAGAAACTCATCTCCAGATTCCTCAGTCTTTTGTTTTTGCTCCAGTATATTCTAAGAATCTAGAGCCTGGATTGTAGCTGGTATTTGCTATTATGCAGCTGTTCCAGTAAGTTCTTTTGTCCACTGACAACAATCCATCTCTTTTTAGCATTTAAACTATACAGGAGGAGGAGAAAAGGACAGACCACTGTCTGCTTTTTGTAACAGTCAGCCCTTGACAGGTTTGTCTTGGTTAGCAGTCTGGGTTTCAAGTTCCAAAATTCCTGTGACAGTGGCCAGAGTTAGAAAACTGGTAGCAGAACAGGGCTGAACCAGAAGCACATGCCAGACTAGTGAGGTCAGAATTCTTGGGTATGGTTGCAGCCGTAAGTGTTCCCATTTGTTATGTTGTCAGTTTGACTGTACTCCAAGTCACTCAGCTTTGTGCCAGATCCCAAGCCAGAAAGGTCTTGTTTGCCTGATTTCCTAAGGATACAAAGTTTATGAGATCTTGCTGTCTCTGTATTTGTGTCTCTCAGTCCCCTTGCAATTACTGTTGGGCCAATTTCAAACAAATTAGATACAGGGGTGGCAGGCTTAAGGATATGAAGTTATGTTTTGTGAAAATGCACAGCTGTATGGAGAGACATACCATATGAATGCCCCATAAGCATGTAGGAGTAGAATGGCTGTAGTAGGAGTTGAGTTGAATAGCTAGGAATCCCCTTGGAGAGCGCTGTTACCAGTGTTCCTGCTTCTGAAGGAGCTTGTTCATTCTTACACACAGGAGAATCCAACCATGAGGCACAAAACTATAGGAAAACAGATCTCCTTTATTGCTGACTGAAGACCTTGTTTCTCTTTGGTCTGGCTACTCTCATATATATTAACTAGTATCATAAATGTCTTACATGCCCCATCAGATAAAGCCCTACAATGGCTTTCCATCAGCTATGGATGACAGAACAGAGTTGTAGTCATGCTTCCTTCTTGACACTACTAAATAGCCCCCCGAAGAGGTGAAAGAAATGGCAAATCAAAATCATCTTCAAGCCATGGTCCAGGGCAACTGCTGTTTGGTAAGCCAGTAAAACATCATCAATGAAATCACTACAACTTTTTCTCTTGAAGGTCATACATACATATTTTCATGGATGCAAGCTAACAAACAAAAAAAAGGGAGATATGAAAGCAGTGTTTGAACAGTCAAAAATTAGTCTCATGCTTATTTGGCTGGAAATTAAACCTGTTAACACTTTTACAAGATGGTCTTCAAATTCCTTTTTCAGAATGTTTAGTGGGACTTGGATTGAAACACAGTAGATGGAGACATTTTTACAGACTGGCAGGCTGGGACTCTCCAGCCTGGAATTATCCAGCCAGTTTTAGTCAGAGAAACTGGCTTTCTATCTCAAAGTGGGAGACAATGCTTTAAAATGCCTTTTTTTTTCCCCGACCACAATTTTTAATTGGATCATGTTCCAAAGAAAAGAATGAAAGAAAGTGCTGCTGATTTTTCTATGTTTAAAAAAAAAAAAAAAGCTGTTTAATGTGTTTCTTTTCTCTCTATCAGTTCACATTACAATTTATATGCATCAACAGGAAAACAGTGCAAATGCAAGTCCTGTAATGAAGGTTTCCCACCTAAATAACTTCTCTTAGTAGGAGGAAATGGTACTTTAGCAACTTTTACTTCCATGCTTCCCTCATCCTTCTTTTCTATTTCAGTTGCTTGCATGGAATGTGGTTGTTTTGGTTCATGTGTTTTAAAAAAATAAGGCTTTAAAAGCTGCTGGTTTTGTATTTTAAAAAAACTGCAAGCACCATCACCAGCATAAAAGCTACTGAGGTTTTAATGAATTAAAAGGAAACTTGAAGGAGCAAAATCAATCTCAGAGGTGAAACTGATGAGGTTTATTGTCAAGTTGAGAGGCATGTCAGATGGAAAACAATACCAAAAATTAACAGCATGTATTTCTTGTGCTGTCTACAAGAACCAGATTTGATCCACTGGGATTTAAGTGGATGTTTTCTTGCAGCATTGAATAAGCTTATCCACAGTCATTTACTATAGCTTCTTTCTCAGGATTATTTGGTACTGGCCACCATCAGGTAAAAGACAGTGAATTAAACAGACTGATCATCTCCAGTTCCAAAGTTCTTCTGTGAGGTTCTTGACAGTGCATTCAGTATTGAATTTACTGTGTCTGGGACCTTCAATTCTTAGATCCTGACAAAGAAAGTGAGAGCTACCATCTACTCTTTCTCTGATCTTGAGGATAGCTTTGGGAACAAAGTGATGCTCACTTCCAACTGCTTGTCTCTTCCTTCTGGAATAATTGCCAGACAGATCTAAAATTTTGCCTTGCACGCAGTACCACCCAGTAAAACAAGTATGTTGCACAAGACCATAATGCAGTTGCCTGGTTAATTTTATACCAGTTGTTCTACTGCTTTCTTCGTTTGCAACAGTTTCAATTCCTCTCTTGTTCCCATTGGTGTGGCTTTTATTTACCGTCTCCTCCTGTGTCATGAACTTAATACTTACCTTGAGTTGCGAGAGAAATATTAGCAGCCCGTAAGCTTCAAGGTGCTTGTTCATTAGAGTTCATCAGTTTGGGAACTACTTGCTGTTTTGGAAGACAGGAACAGAAAAAGAGAGTGTAAATGCTGCTAGCCTGAATAAAAGGTTCTGTTACTGGGAAAAGGAAAAAAAAACCACAACAAAAACAAAGAGGTAAGAGCTCTGGAGAGGCAGGAGTTGTCAAAAAGCCTTCCCCATCAAACAGACTTCAGAGAACCATAGCAGACGGATATTCAGTACCAGTCGAATGTGAAAGTGTAGGAAGTTGACATGCTGTCCCTTGGAGAGCCGAGGTATTGACAAAAGACATGCAAACTTGAAAAATGTACATTTGTGGAAAAATCCATCCTGACAAGTGACTGCACTTAAGTCGCCAAATGGACTTCACCCATGGGATGAAACTCAATTATTGTTGCACATCCAATGAATCCATCCATGGAGAAAGCACATGGCCAATAAAAGGGAATCGTTCAGTAATCAGATCTTTCAAAAACTATTTAGCTCTTTGCCACTGAGTACTTGCTATAAGTGACGTGTACTTCCCTGCAAACCTGCTTAGCTCCTTGACTAGCTGGTTAGAAGTGCTGAGCCATTCAGAGCTGTTCTGGAGCACAAACACATCCTGCACAAGCCATTCAAAAGAATTTCTCAAATCCTTCTGAGGAGACATCCAACATCATAGCTTTTTCAATTGCAGTTTGTATTTAGTACATCTGAAGGATGCTTTTGTGTTTGGAGATATTTTTGTGATACTGGCAGGAGGAGCTATTTAATGCTAAAAAGATTGTGTTAAATGGTTTAGCCCAGAGAGTCCCAGTCAAGGCACCATTAAGTAAGAAGCTGGGAAGCTTTAAGTCATTAAGACAGTCTTCCATTTTAAGTGAGAAAGTGTCTAGTGTGCAGCTGCTGCTCAGAGTTTATCTTTCCATACCAATATTTACTAGGTGCCATCTCTCTTCTTTTGAGATTACATTATCCTTTGCACAATCTGTCTACTTTTTATTTGCCATCTTCTTGATTTCAGCGTAGCCACAGTTATGATCATGATTAAATCCCTCTTAGTGAAAGATCTATTTTGGGTCATTTTTATTTCCTGCATCGTAAATGAAAGCCAGCCCCACTAATGGCATCTAAGCCATTTGTTTTAGGATGCACCTGCACACATATTTGTTTCGTAACAAAAACATCTTTGTGAAACTGAAACACTGCAACTGTTGTTTGTGAAAAACAGGCAACAGTGGCTGGCAACAGGTGCTTTTAAGAACATGGATATTAGGTGCAAGTGTTTCATAAGTCCACTGAGTTGCTATGGCCAAATTTGAAACCTTTGCTTCTTCCAGCCATCTAGTTCTGTGTCTCTGTTTTCATAGATCTGTCATGGCGCTTTTCAGAAGATGTCATTCTCTAGAATAAATTGAATATCCAGTTTTTCGTGACTATTCAGAATGCAGTTTCCATCAGATATGTGAAATTCCAGTTCCAGCATTGTGTACACACACATATGTGGACATGCACAGAGACATCTGCCCTTCCACTCATCAAGAAAAGGAAAAATGTCCTGGGCACTAAGCTGTACTTTTTTTTCCCCTTTATTTCTTTTTTATTCCCATTGTTTCAACCAAGCTTTTTTCATAATCGGTCTGTCTTTCTCTTTCTCTTTACAAACTGGCAATTTGGTCTTGGAATATTCTCTGGGCTGCCAAGCAACAAGCTTCTCCTTATTCAGATTTTCAGGGAAAAATGTAACACATCCATTTACACTGTCACCCTGACGTAAGTTTGAGCCCACTCTCAAGACAAGAGTTATCCGGCACTATCAAGTCAAGCAACAGCGATGAAGGATCAAGCATCAACGATCAGGTCTGCACCATCCCAGCTTCAGAGCCGAGAGCTGGAGAAAACTTTAGCACAGTTTTATTCATATGGTGTGAGCGGATATAAACAGGGTACTGGATTTAACTCTTGTTTCGGCAGTAGGTGTCCAGAACTTGACTGTTCTGAAGCATTACATGAGTACTTTGATCTCAATCCATAGCCAGCAATGCAAATGGAAATGCAGGGGGGCACATGGCCTAGCAAGCTTAAGTCCACTGTCAAGCCTACTCTTCACTTCTTGATATAATCAGAGCCAAAGACTGCTTAACATTTCTAGCAATTACATTAGCAATTTTATCTCAACAAAATATAAATTCCACATTCTTTGAAGAATCTCCTTGGGGAACTGAAAAAAAACTGCCTTCGAACCTAGTAACACATTTTCATAAAAACACTCCATCTTTGCTTCATGTTTATGACAAATCTTCATCACACTCAAAGTCTATCTAGCAAAGTTGTTTCTCTATCTAACATTCTTTTCAGCATTTGTCTTCACAGATACAGTGACTCAGCACAACAAGAACATAGTATGCAAGTCTACCATTAAGCAAATATTTTTCATTGTTTGCAGAATCCCTAGAATTCAGCAGAGGAATAGACTGGTATTTGAGCCAAGAAACATCTGAATGTCATGTAAAGTTCAGTTAATTATTTTCTAAATAGTCACCAGCACTACTGTAGCTTAGAGTAGGGTTCAACTGGTATTGTTGTGATCACACTGGAGCCTTTCAGAAGAGGGGAATGTTTGCTTTCACTTTGGCCTGCTTAGTTTCATATTGTGACAAAGCCATTTCAGTAAGGGATGCATTCTCAAAGACTTAGCAAAACCATGGCTGTGGTCTTTTAAAAATTCCACCATTGTGCTTCCAGGGAATCGGCTTAGTCCAATTAGTACTCTGCACATATTCCACGTGCCCTTCAGCCAGAAGCGCACAAACCAGCTGTGGCCACAGCAAAATTCAAATTAACTGTGTCTTCATTGTAATCTTCTGTATCTATGTTTATGGCAGCATAAAATAAAGAGGAAGTGCTTTTGAGTGTTAGGTTCAGCGCCACAAGGCTTGAGCTTTCTGGCTCTGCTCTGGGCTCCCTGACCTGTTCCAGCAGTGCTGAGGGGAGGGGCAGCTGATTATAAAAGAGTTGCTCTAGCAGTAATGAGTCAACACTAGTGAGCAACCTCTGAACACACCTCAGCAGATCTAGTGCTCTAACATCAGAGGTTCCAAAGGTAGCAGAGAATTACCTGATTTGTAGATCAAACTCCAAATCTTGAGACCTGCAAAATAAGCTAGAAGGTCTGTCTTTACCAAAACCTGGAAAAGCAACCTAAGGAGCATGGGAGCACACCCTTCTCCAGGTTTACAAAGGTATTTAAGCATACAAAGATGCAGACAGACACCTAATAGGATTTATAAAAGTGCCTAAGGGAGTTTGGGACCTAATTCCCATTGGCTGTCAATGGGAATTAGATGTGTAATCTACTTAGGCTATTTGAAAATCCTACTGGCTGCATCTTTTCATGGCTAAGTACCATTACAAACCTTAGCCTTAATGAATAGAATTATTATTATACTTGGTTTCATTTCCTAAAACTCTGATCTTGGTATGAAGTCTCAGGGAGAAACTGCTTGACTTCAAGCACAGATGGGTGCCCTGGATACGAAGTGTCAGGAAGGAATAACTGAGCTGCTGCAACAGCCTTCATATCACCATTGTGTCTGCAGCTAGCCCAGAGAGCTCCCAGGGGTTTTGTGTATTGGTCAGCGTGGCTTTAATGTGTATCATGTAAAAAATGCAAGTGACTTGCGGAAGGAAAATTCTGCTCACTCACAGCAAAGTAATAAAGAAAACAAAATCATAAGTGCCCAGAGGCTGTGACTAGCTAGTTGAAAGGGTTTCATTTTTCCTGCAAAGAACAGCGTTGGAATCTTCTCACCGCTCCATGGACTGAATTAAGTCCCATCTGGTGCTGGAGAGAATTCAGAGCTTTGGGCAGTACGAGGACCATTTGGTTTCCCTCTTTTGCTCAGGCAACCCAGACACAGGCTGCAGTGCAGAGTTTAACTAAACATGTCTATTCCTTTCCCTTTTTCTTGTCAGGCTTGGACTCAAACAATAACCAAAATTCTCCTATCCATACAACTTTTCAAAAGCTGTGGAAAGCTTGATTTCCCTAGATTTCTACAGGATGTAGTTTTCATTAAACACAACTTGAACCTCTCGTAATTGTTTATCCACTTAGCTTTACATGCTTAGAGTTATGTTGTGAGAGTCAGTTCAGCATACAAAAAGGTCTGAATGAGTAATAAGGGTAGGAAATAGCTGGGATGGATTTCTACATTGTCTGAAGCTGCAAGAAGGTACTAATTATTGATAGGGTTTCTATAAATGTGTATGAACAAAACGAGGTGGTTGAAATGCTTTTTGACTTTGGTGGAATTTGAAAATACCGTTTGTGTTTAGTAAGAATATTTTGACACTGAAAATGACAACAATCAAAAACTCTTTTAAAACGTTATGTGTATTGCTGGGTGAGAACCTTGTTTAGAGTCATTGGAGTCCTTGACCAGGCAGCATGCTGTATACATGTAGCTAGTGGATATTTCATACAGTGACTTAAATTGGCTGAAAATTTGGCCAGTCTTTAAGCACACAATTATGAACTTTTTGTCATGTCTCACTGTGTAGAGTGGTTAGAGAGGAAACCTGACGACTGCTAGAAGAGATAGTAAGTTCTTGTATGGAAAAGTGAGTCAGCACTTCAGAGTGACAATAATTTTGCAAATGCTGCTTCTTAGTACTATGTCATTGTTTGCATTTTGTATAGAGAGTGATTATAACAAGCAAGCATATGACTGCATGCCAGCCTGGCACTTAAAATGCAGTTTTCCAGTGTATCACACCAGAGAACATGTCCCATAGCAGGATTCCTTGATCTCCAGGCCAGAACTCTTACCATTTCAGCACCTGCACGCACACAGAGCTGAACACAGCCAATCTGCCATACAGGATGTTATCACTTGAGGTTCAGTATAGTTTTTTAATCAGAAAGAAAAGGGTAAACTCTGAATGTGGCTGCAATGCCCACTGACAGACCTCAAGGCAAAGAAAGAGCTGAATGTCCCGTAAAAATGGGCAAGTGCCTAGGTGCAGTCAGCACTGGGGACCGTGATTGTCTGAACAGTCGCTAGGAACCACATGAGGCTTGGCTATAGCCAACTGCATTCAGTTTTACTGCAGACTGCAACTGCCTGCTGAAATCTTGCCACAGCTAGAATTTCTTCCCAGCACACCCATTGCTGAGCAACAATGTGTGTCCTTTTCCAGAGGATGGGATCAGCCCAGTCTGGCTCTTGAGAAACACACCAGCTGCACTTGAGAGGATGATGGGATGAATGTTAAAGGAGCTCTGCAGACCCAGCAGAATGCTAGGTTTCCATAGCTCACGGCAATTAGGCAGTGTAATCCCTCATGTGAAAGAGACACCTTTGCCAGAGGCGATGGCATTTAGGTGCAAGGGGGATACACCATTACAGGGACGAGAAGTGATATGTATGTACAGAAGCCAATCGATCTGTAAGAGTAAGGACAGCCAGCTTCTTTCTTTTTTTTTTCTTTTTTTCTTGTAAGTCTATTTGATGCTAATGAACTGGAGGGGTATTAGGACTAACTGCTTCCTGGCACGGAGTACACAGACATTGTGCAAGATTCTTTTCAGCTCAGCTTTGCTGACATGCCTGGTTCTGACCTCAAATATCTCAAGTTTTTCCAGTTCTGAGTTCCTCTACAAGTGAAAAGGCCTGTGTCAGTGAAATTATGCCAAAATACCTGGGGAGCTGGGGCAGACTGGAAAGACTGGCTTGTTCTCCCTATGATCTCAGGCAGGGGGTTGAGTTGCACTGCAACTCTGGGAGGCCAGTCTTCAGTAGACGCGAAGAGGCATCAGGTGGGATGTGGAGGATTAGTTCGAGTGGGATGAGTGAACACAGTGTCTGCCAGCAGGCAGATGGCTCAGTTCCTTTATTTCCAGTGGAAAATATTTCAATTATAATTTTTTTTTCTTTTCATCAACATTTTTCTTAGATCCTTTTTAATTTTCTGAATAAAAGGAAATAATCCTTGGCATAATAATGGGTGAATACTGCCGTGAAAAAGCCAGCTCCCACTAAATGCCCCCTGCTCCTTCAGTAGACATTTTCCAACAAAAGGCTCTGGAATTTCAGCTGTCCCTGTGTGTGCTCCAGATGAGTTTTACTTGGGGTGGTTCATGTTTCTTCCAGTTTCTGCATGTTTTTTTTTCACTGTTAGTCTGATTCAGCATCCCTTGAAAAGAATGGACATCTTCCTGGTGACTCTGTCAAGACTGACTGATCTGTATTCACAACACAGAGGAGGCACAGGTTCTTTTCTGCTCCTCATAATGATCACAGCAATAATTTTCACTCTTCCTGGCTTTTGTCTGTCTTGGTTGGCAGGCTACAGAATTAAGTCTCCTGCCTCACAAGGGGTTTATAACCCTCCCTCTGAATATACCTCTTAAACTTCCAACTTGGGGTATTTCCTAAATTATTTTCTTTTCCTTTCTTTTCATCTACTTCCTCCTTCAGTTAGTGAGAAAAAGTTAGCTGACAGCTGGAAAAACTGCCCATATGGTTTTATTTCCCTGTGTTTCCTCAGTTCTGAGTTTTTCTTCATTATTTTATTTGGAAAATGTCCTTGAAAAAGTGTTTGCCCATCGAGTCCTAGAGCAGTATCTGTGTCTGTGTGTGACTGCATGTACACATATGCATATACCTAGTAGTATCTTGTGAAACATCTCTCTTTCTTGGCTCTGCTGTTTGAACTGCAGATCACAGCACATTGACTGACAACTGCAAAGACATTAGTTACTGTATATGGGGGAAAAATCTGGCATTCAATTGACATGATCATTGTTTTATAAACTTGCTTACCTGTAGCTGTAAAGAGTAGTTTACTTATCCAGAGGTCTTAAAGGAGCCACTGCTGGAGAGGCTGAGGGAGAGTTTAATAACATTACTTGTTTATGCCGTTTGAGAGTTCTGCTTTGTCTTTGATCTGTGTGTGGGCATCTGTATTTATCAATTTTACTCACCATTTCTTGATCATGTTATCTCTCTTAAATCACTGCAATGTTTTTAATGCTTCTTACTCAAATTGCTCCGAGAGGTGTTAGTTCTGTTTGGAGAAGGGAGCACTGAGACTGGAAGCTTTACAAGGCCTGATACCCCCTCCTCCCTTGTTGCATGTTCAGTAGTTTTTAACTGCTGGAGCTCTTCCCAGCAGCTGAAGGGCTGTGTGACAGAGGAGACTTCACTCAACTTGAGCTCAAGGGGCCTGGGATTGATTTGAAAGTCTATTTATGACTAGCTGGATTTAGCTAGTCAAAGTTTACACAGCTGTAGACAAATCCAGCTGTGCTGGTAGAAGATGTTGCTATTCCCAGGAGATCATCATCATCTACCTTGCCAGAGGTTACTGCCCCAGCCATTCTGCCAATGAAACATCCCATGAGTGACCCTGAATTCAGGCAGTACCAGGTGGATGGATGGATGAACTGATCCAAGTGATTTTGCAGGAAGCAAACTACAGTGCACTCACATGAGCCTGCTCCATCAGCATGTCTAAAGAGGGAAAGGTGGTATACTCTGGTAGGCAGGTCAGCGTCACATAGCTGGGGACAGGGTCTTACACGGATACAACTACATGGAGAAGAGGACATCTCTCCCTGTATTAAGTCATGACATAACCTTCCTCAGTTTCTGCTTCACTTGCCGTCCTGTGTCATCAGGGCTGGTTAGAGTAGAACTTGTGAAAGTGTCTCTCACTCTATGCACACTGTGCAAAACCAAGTGTTTAGTGCTCATCCCACCCAACAGAGTACTAATCCTAGAGATAAGAAAAATTTGCATCTTCTGAGAATGAGTAAAAGTGGCTGAGTCTGACCAAAGGTCAAACCGTGACACAGAAATCAGCCAGAATTAGAAGTTATTATTTTAGCAGGCAACTCCATTCTCAAACATTGCTCTATCTGGCTTGCTGTAGGCTTGGAGGCACTCCTAAATGCATACAGATTGGTCTTCAAAGAATGAAGGTGGAAAGGTATTAATCAGTGCTCCCAGCAAACATAACATGGTACAGAAGAGAGGAAAGATTTGTCAGACTTTAAAGTAGCCAAAAATTCGCAGCAGTAACAAAAAATCCTTAAACTGATGGGCAAATATGGAAGGCAAACATATTTGCTCTGCTGAGCAGGGACAAATATATCTAGATAAACTAAGAGAAAGATTTCACTTTTGCCTAATCCTCGTGGCATTTCTAACCCACAGATTTCTGGGAAACTGGTAGAGGCCAAATCGCATGACATTTCTAGCCAGATTTGCTGACCAAGGACTTTGGGATCAGCTCTGAACTTTGGATGATTAGTCAAATTGAAATGCTTTGGGCTTAGCTATTAACAGAGTGTCTGGAACTCTGTGCTGTGAGAGTTGAGCACCAATCAGCTCAGTGCAAAGCCGGGAAGCCTGACTGATTCCTAATAGCCTTGCCCTTGTCTCTAGTAGACTCAGCCTAGACTGTCAGACCCAAACCCTAGATGTCTGCCTTGTGTTCTACCTAGCTCTCCTAGGGTAAAGGGGGTTAGTGAAAGAAGCTGCCAAATATATGGTACCCTGAAACAGTGCTACAGAGGTACCTGCTGTCATCTGCTCCTCACCCTTGGATTTACCAACTTCTGCCTCCTCTTTTCTTGCTCCACACTTTCAAGGTTGCTCCTTCTTCCCTTCTTCCCTCATTCTCAACCCTGAGGAGTGAAGGCTGTGGTTTCATTTTGTCTTCTTCCAAATTTGGGACTGCAGTTATTGCCTTCAGTTCCAGGGCCACTACTGAGCCCGGGCATGGTCCGGGCTGTTGCTATCCAGAGCTGCTCCACTGTTCCTGTGTTAGGCTTTCCAGCACCACAGACTCTAGTCACGCAGCACAGATCTGCTTCGACCTGCAGGAGCTGGCTCATGTCTGGCAGGACTTCTGCATTCAGGCTCCATGTTGGGCAAATGCAGCTGCAGCACTGGAGCCTGACTGTCCTTGGAAGTGCTGCAGCCACATGCAAACAGTGCTGCATTTTAGCAAATATCTATGGCTCAGGTGACGTGCAGTAATCTTCCTCTGGAAATCTTGGAGTCAACTGCACTTGTCTGGGCACCTGTCAGATACGCAGAAGGGATCTCAATGGGAGTTGCCAGAGTGAGTACGATTCAGCCATGCAACCTTCAGCAGGCTTGAGCGTACTTGGCATGGGGTCAAGACTCTTACAACAGCTGTGCCCCTTTGCTAATGGTTTGACAAATATGAGCATTTTTGCATTTGTCACAAAATCCCCAGGCCTGTCGCTTTCATGTTTCCCAGGGCTTTAATTCCATGCCAGTACATTGGGCTAGGGGGGAGAGAGGGAGAAGCAATGCTCCACAGATGGCCAAGGCTGGAATATCCTGGGAAGCATTAATCCTCTGAAGACAAATATTCCTTGAAGAGAGAGATTTTAAATATGTGCCACATTTCTACAAACACTTTAAGCTGGCATAAGCCAGCCCTGCAACAACCTCTTTCAGAGGGAGGTCCACCATTCCGGTTCCTCTGCCTCCTCCTTCCTGGCCCAGGGCTGCTCCTTTCCCCATGCTGGCACCAGCACACACATGGCTGTGCAGTGAACCAGGCCAGGGAACTCTGCCAGGTTAAAACTAAGCAATTTCCTTTTCCCCAGGTTAGTTTCAACCTGGATGAGTTCCCTGATCTGGTTCACTGTGGGGCCACAAGAACACTTGAGTTGGCGCAAGGCAGGGAGTAGCAGAGGGGGTGAAGAGGAAGGTGGGCTGAGGGTGAGGGGAAGGAAGGGCCATTTCCTTTAGCAGCGGTGCTGGTTTATGCTGGCTTAGAAACTTGGTGTATCTGTGGTGTTAATTGCTGAAAATTATGTGCTCCAAACTGTGTGTCACAGCTGGGAGATTTTCAGGAATAAAAGCCTCTCTCCCTTTTAAAACAGGGCCTTATTTCTTAGGTTCTTACTAGATTAAAGTTTCGCAGGTCAGAGTCAAAACTGAGTCCCTAATGTTATTATGCCAAATAATTGACAGTCTACCTAGGCATGATAAAAGCGTAGATGGAGGCACGGGGAAGGGAAAAATTGCTTCTAAAATTATACAGCAGATTAGGAGCAGAGCCACAATGAGCTGGCATGTCTCCTCACAGCTTGGTCCCCACCAGTGGCGTCCTTGTCTCTCTGTATGGCAAGGAGAAGACTGAGTCAGTTGTCTGCCACACTGCCCTCAGTTCCCATGTGCATTGATGGTGCATACTTATGTATTTATTTAAATATCAAGGAGAATAAATCTTCTGAGTGGCAGCTTGGTGAATGATTTGTCAAAAGTTGGCTCATTTACCCTAATAAAATGTGAACTAATTCCATTTATCTGAGTGGAGCTTTCTCTGGATTTACAGTGATGTAACTGAAAGCAGGATCAGCCCCACTGACTCTACAGCAGTATTAGCACGTATTCTTGCTAATCAATCCAAATCATACTACTGGTGTTCTACTAAGTTCATCTGACGTGTCCATTAAATTCTAGGGCACAAACACTGCCTTTCATTTATAGCTGTAGCCAACAGGAAGATATCAGAATCTGACCTGTTAATGGAAAAATGCCCATCAGCAAGTTTCTAGTATTTGTTCCTCTGCAGTCTCACTGAGCAAGAGACTTATTGCAGGCATGCTGGGCAGTCCCGAGGTCAGTGTGGCTGTTCTGGCTTTACATGCTTTTTCTAACATGAAGATATGGCATGTTCATTACGCTTGTTGCATATGTAATTCACACTTGAATCAGCCCCAGTCTGTTGCATTTTGAAAGTGAGGTTCTTGTGTGCTGATTGTGACCAAAGGCGTAAGAAATTCCCCCTTTTAAGAAAAAAAAAGTTAATTTTAGTTACTTTCTTGCCCTTTTCTTTGGTTCCTTAGAGTGTTACTGTTTTCCACTGAGAAGATAATTTAAAGTGATACTTGACCATGTTCCCATACCTTTTCCCACCTGAGGAGAGATGTACTTGAAATTATTTGCATATTTATTGACTATATGTTCCTAGGATGGCCACACTGCGATGCCGTATCTCATTTACAGCATGCTCCTGCTGGCTCTGTAGCTTGTTAAAAGAAAGACACTGTAAAAAGAAAAAAATATGCAATGCGCTATATGTGGACTACAAACATAAAAGTGACTGAAGTATGGAGGGAAAGGGATAGATTGGCAGCCTGGAGATATAATAAACCATTAAATCATTTAACGGAGGCCTGCTGAGTTTGTTGTTCAATTACTGTTACTGATGAAGAATGTCAATAATTATGATTTTCAACTCTATATGACATTTACATTTGTAAAAGTTTCAGAGACTGGCTTTACCAAAACCTAGTGAGGCTACTATTAAGGAGCTAAGATGAGGCTCAGAGAACATCTTTTTCCAAAAAGAATGTATTATGCATATGTGGTCAGCTTATTTGAAGCCCACAGCCTTTAGTCAACTCTGGCAAGCCCGAGCAAGTCGAGGCAATAGGATGGTCTGACCTCACATGTACGTCAGAGTCTGAGATGAATAGAAGAAATGGGAATGTTTATTCTTCACTGAGCCAGACACATGGTGGAGTACTTCTGTGTAATAGAACTCCATGAAAACTTTGACTAGGAATGATAGAAAAGTGCTGATTCCATCCATCCATCATCATCACCACGACCATAACTTGAATTCTGTGAAGAGAACTTTAGGCATCTTTTCTATTTCATGAAAGTGACTGTTATCTGGTACAACTAGATACAACACTATATCTTTGATAATAGACAGGAGTGGTAGTTTTGCCTATAATAAAATGTCTGCATAGGACTTCTACCAGTGGCTGAATTTCAGTCTCTGAGAGGCAGATCAGGTCAGTTCTGTATTTGCCAATTGCGAGCAATATGGCATTATTGTGTATGCTCCTACCCCACATTCTTATTTATTTATTTTTCTTCTAGATTTAGAAAGTTGATGTGTTAGAGAAAACAAAAAGAATTTAGATTAACCCTTCAAACAGAGGTTATGTGGGAGTGCCATTGGTGTCTCTTGTTTTACAGGTATATCACTAATGAGAATTAAAGTGGCCCTAGATGTTTGCAGTGATAGACTTAGTGTGATCAGAAAAGGTTAAAGGATTAATAAACTCTGGCTTTCTAGAGTTTTTCTGGGGCAAGGTCATGTAATCCCACAAACCCAACTTTTCTATAGCCCTTTTTACCGAATGGAGATGACAAAACAATTAAGATGTTCAAAAAAAGAGAAATGAACGTAATATTAAAATGCCATGTGGTAATTTATCTGAAGGGTCTCATAATTCCAGATTCTTTTCCTATGCACTGTAATAGTATTGGTCCTTATAATTGTCTGTGGTATTCAGATGGATATTATAGCTGAAATCTCTAAGTACTGCATTAAATTTTAGCGTAAGTTATTGGAAACTATAAATAAGATCTCACTGATTATAAACCTTCAATGAAACACAAAATAATAGTCTGAAAAAAAATCACAGCTTAATTATAATATCAAATAAGATTAATTTGTAACAACAGTGATACTTACATGGTTTTGTTTTAGCGTCAGACAAAATGTCCATACTTAATGAAAGGATGGGGTTTCATACATACCAATGTAACTTAGCTATTATTCCTTATTTATGCTGGTACAGGTGAGAGTAGAACCTCATCCAAAATTCTGAAAGGCTCACTGTACATTATATTATATCATCTCATAAAAATATTTTTGTGAAAAATTGTAACTTTTGAAGACCTTCACTTTGAAGAGTTTGGAAAGATTCTTTTTGTTTCTTATACATCTCCACAAATATTATTTTTCAAATTTTTAACCAGAATGCTGATCAAGACATTATTCTTATTTTGTTTCCTCAACGCCCATGAAATAAATACTGTTGAGGAGACAGGGAGAAATTTTTTTTTTTTACAGAAAATGTTAAAAAAATGTTTTTAAAAGGCATAAGATGTTTTGTGTTAAATATTGCCAATGCTGAAAGATGCTGAAGGTTTCATTTGAACAGTTTGGTGCAAGGTTCCCACTTTCAACAAGTCTGTGTCTCAAACCCTGTTGTGTAATAACTCTAGCTGCCAACTATTTTGAAAAATAAACTGCCTAAGTTGGATTCCTGTTAAGCAATCAGCTTTAATCCTCTGGAGAAAGGGTGAGCAGCTTTGTTCCTCTTCATTGAAGTCTGGGTTAACCTCCATTTCTTTGTCTATAATAATTTTGGACCATAGAGAAAACCTTCCTGGGCTAAAAGTTCTGCTTGGACACAGAGTGCTTCCCAGCTCCCAGTGCTGCGTGTTTGTATACCTCTTTAAGCAACCAACCCTGTTCTTTTTGAAGGATTCTGAATACCACAGAAAAGTAGTTATACTTGGAGAGTGGTTTCAAAGTTACCTTGAACTGATCTAAACCAGCACAATGCCAAGAGGGCTGGTCTTGCTCTCCTATCTCTGTCTGGAGACAGGTCTTTTGGAAAAGTAAGGGTCACTTGGGGCATTGTTTCACAATAGCCTAAGCTGGTCTGTGCTGGCACTGGCACCGCTTCTCGTTGTGCGTTCCCTCCACGCTTGTTATTGGTTCAGAGTTCAACTTAGCAGAAACTAATGACTCTTTTTGTAGTATTAGCTTTCTGCCACCTTAGTGAGCTGAACTGGGTCATACAGGAGGCAGCCCAAATAGCACCTTTTCCTGTGCCAAGAAAGATATGGACTGTGCACAAGAGTTCAATATCTACTAGGATAGACCTTGACAAAAAGGGTGTGAGACTGTCAACATGAGAAATACTTCTAACCCTAGGACTTTCCTGTTTTGGTTACCTAGTACATTTGCAAACACACTTGTATTTGCTTTTTTGTTTAAACACCTATCTTTCTTGTCTGGGACATTTCTGCTCCCTGATCTGGCAGCTGACAATGCATTTCCTTCTGCTGAGAGTCATCAGAGACTCCCCAGGGCTGCCAGTACACAGAGAAGAGGGTTGCTAGAGGCACTTTCACACCTACTAATGGAAGAATCATCAAAACTGGTCACTGGGGCAAATGATTTTCTCTTGGAAGTGAAAAGAGTTAAATCTTGGTGGGTGCTTCCTGGCATGAAATGCAGCCCATGAGAAGAGACTGCTGCAGGGGAGGGGGTGTCTTTTTAGGAGTATACACACCTTCTAAGTACTATATCTCTGCTTGCTTCTGTCTTACAAGACTATGCAAAAGATGACAAGTGTCTTTTGAAAGAGCTGCAACTGTTTACTATAGGATTTGTAGAGGAAAGTAATACAGCCTCTCTGTTTCCCCTCCAAAACCAGGACTGTGAGACTATTGCAGCAAAAGAATAAGGCCTATGCTGAAAGAGAAAAACTCACTTCCTTGCATGGGAGTTACAGGCAGGACTTGGGTAAAGGGCTAATACCCATCAACACATTTTTGATGTCACTGTGCTGTTCCCCTCTATTTGAGCTGACAGCTGATGCCAGGACTTGGCTACATCTCCATTGCATTGAGAGGAGTTTGGATGTCAGATGCAGGGAGATGGAGCAAGCTTGGGCAGCCAGCCGTGAGCAGAGCGAAACAGTGAGGAATGACTCTTTGCTCCGGGGTGTGAGGTGCCATTGCTAGTCTGACCTTTTGAATACAAAGCATTTGTCAGGAATCCAGAGAAAAGCGAGCCTAACCAGTCAGGGTGGCTCTGCCTTTCTTTTAAATAGAAGCTCATGTATTAAAGCAGACACATACCCCCCCCTGGACTGACCCAGACATTGTAGGCAAGTATCTCTGATGAAACTGAGGCCGTGTTCCCTCTGGTTAGCAGGAGAAAGGAACCTCGCACCCTTGTATGAGCTCTTCTCTCATTCCAGCTGGGAGCCCAGTAACTCCCAGTCCAGCCAGGGGAAGTTGTTAAAGGCTAACATGATGTTAAAGGCACCATGAGATGGGTGCAGGCAGCTCTGGTGAGACCTGTGTGAATCTTTCTCATAGTTAATTCTTTAGATATCCTGTCCTGCACCTTGGAGCTTCAGTGCCCAGGGTCTGACACACAGACAGCCTTTCTTCACAGGGTGTCTCCCAACACCTCTCCAACTCCCTGAGCCACCACTCTCCAATGCAGATCTCCCAAAGTCTCAGACCTTGAACTCTGGACTCCCATGACTGAATCCCCTGCCACGCTCTCCTGCAGGCAGGCCAGTGCACCACTGTCTCCTTGTCATGTAGATTCTCAGCCTCGCACCTTGGTGGTCATGGCAGGAAGCTGAGGATGTGAATGGCTGCTCAGGGGCAGGGGAATGGAGGTGAAGTTTATGCATCCTAAAATCACTGTCAGGTGTACTTTTCTGCACCACAACTGAGAGCTCTGTCCATTCCCCGTCTGGAGATCTGGTATAAAACATGTGTTTTCCCGTATGTGACAGGTCACAGGCTGCTCTGTATGGCAGAGTCGGGAGGATGAACCATCCTTATGCTCCATCATGCCAAGTATGCTTTTTCCAGGAGCTTTTCCTTCATCCCCCTTTAGATTATCTTTAAGCTGCTGCAGAGCTGCACCTGCAGTAACCTCCCAGGGACCTGTGGAAACATTCGCAGGTTGCAAACCATGGAGTAATACATTGGCACATTTCAGTCTCACTTTTAACTCCGCTTCATCCACTAAACCAATCAAGCATGCAAATCTCTGCAGATTAAGGAAGGCAGGACACCAACCGGGAAGGGCCCCCTCCTGTTTCCTGCGCCTCTCTTCAGCAGCATACAGAACAACTTGCCTTCCAAGCTGACCCTCAAGGACACACAGAGCTGCCTGTAAGTGGTGTGGTGATGAAGAATACCAGTTGCTTTGAGACCAGCTGAACATGGAGCTGGGTCTTGTCTAGTCTCTCCGTGCTCGGCCCTGACATCTAGTGGAACAATTGCACCAAAGCATTTAGGAAGCTGAGCAGAAAAGATCAGGGTTTGCTTCACTGCGAGGCTCAATGGAGCAATCATTTCCTCTTTATGCTGGTTTATTTTATTGCACTTAATACTACCAAAGAATTTGCTGTGGGGGAAAGGAGGAGGCCCCGACATGAACAAAGGGAAAACCCTTCGGGTAGTCGTTTTTTCCTTTTCCTCCAAATATTAACTTCTTTTTGCTGCCAGGTGAATGAATGGACTTCTAGCTGCAGCAGTGACAAACATCAGTTTCACAGTTACTTCTTGATTAACACTATTAAATGAAAACCAACTGTGACACGATCCCAAGAGACCATAGGGTAAAACTGTCAGAGAGCTCATAATAAACCCTGTGAAAAATGCAAAATTGCTATGGGCTAAATTTTCCACCCGACTTCTCAGAACACAGCTGTGCCACTTGTAAGTACAACTGTTTGCACATGCGACCCATGCTCTGTTTTCACAGGTGAGAAAGGAGCTCTCAGTGCACGGAAACGTTTGTGTATATAAAGTAGATTTTTCAACTGCTCGTCTGGAAGTGATGCACGTAATTGTCTTTCATAAGGAAATTATAAATACCTCATCTTAGCTGAGAGGACAAACATGCGGTTTGGTGCTCTTGGAAGGTTGTTGAATGTTTGCGATGCCCTTTGTGTAGGAGCTGAAAGCATTAAGATGACAGTAATGACAAAGATGACCAGCTGTTTTTGAGGTACAACAGGAAACTTTATTTGTAACATTTAGAGACTGTGCTTTTGTGGTGCTTGATCACCAGCACAGACAAATTGAGTTTCCCATGGCCAGACAGCCCTGCAAGGGGTTGGGTCTGAGGGGTTCATGCCTGCTCAGACACAGACTGGCAGTGGCCCTCCCACATGCAAGTCAGACTTTACAAAGGCCAAAACTCATTCCTTTAGCCCCTGCTTGAGGGCAGGGGCTTCCAACAGCAGCACAGAGCAAAGGGCAGGAATGCCGTAAATGGCCCCAGGAACTTCCAGCCCAGGGCTGGAATAGTCCTCGGAGACACGCTTCAAAGCGCCCGGTCAAGCAACTGACTAGCCGTGGTAACAAGTTACTGCCTATCAGCTGACTTGGCTTGTGAGACACATCTTACTTCATCACTGATGCCAACGGAGTTGATTACTGTGGCTGTGCTGATTGTTGGCAACTTACTACACCACTTTTGGCTGTGTTTCTAGACCCTACAAGTCTGATCTGAGGCAGCTGAAGTGGAATCGGAGCCAAAGCTTTTGCGCTCTTTGAGGCTACTACTTGATCCTTCATCAAATGGGGCAGTGACATTCAGTGCCAGGGGACATGCCGAGTGCTCATTGTGTAGGGGCAGAGGCAGTGTCAGAGAGCTCCTGCAGAACGGTGGCATCTCTGCTGCTAATGTGTTGGGCAGTGCTGCTGTCTCGGGGCCGCGGCTTCCCCTGATGGGTTTATTTAGGATTTGCACAGTTTGATCACTGCACAAGTCTTAAACAAGGAATTAATTGAGATTTTAATAAATGGTCACTGCATGCTAATTGAATACCCACTTGATTATTTAAAAATATTATGTGAAGTTTGTGTAATTGGTTACATTGGTATTAAATTAGCATATAAAATCTCCTGCAACTCTCATATGATTTAATGAGGCTGTTATCGTGTGTGAATAAAACGGTGATAGATGAGTGAAAACCTCTTTTCCAAGCACGGAGATTCTTTAATAAGGTCAGGAACATTTCTGACACGTACTGGGTTACTCATGTTATGCAGGTCACTTTTTGATGACAGAGTGACCCATGTGTATAATGAGGACTTTGGGATTGAAATGGATTCCTAACTAACCCAGCATGTGACTGGATTTGGACCTGCAGTCGCACAGCAGCCCGTGAAAAAAGACAGGTCACTACTCTGTCCTGGTTGAACTCCACTCTTTTTAATTGTCAAGCATTGAAATGGACTGAGCTGTAATTCAGGGTGCAAAAGAATAGAAAATGTAAAAGGCAAATCAGTAATCTGGAAAAGGAGGATTTGAAGCTCCTCCTCACATTAATCCTGATGCCACTTCCGTCTGGCAGGTCAGAGCTGCCTTGTGTGTGGTCTGCCTTGCGTGTGCTGAAAACCCAACATCAGCCCAGGGACAGCCCGGCCAAACCTCCTTTCCTCCAGCTACAACTCCATCTCCTACTGTTCTGGCATGAGAAAGGTGGAGTGTCTTAAGAGACTCTTTGATGGCCATTACAGGAGTTGGCTTTGTGGTGTGTTGAACTGGTTTGGGACCAGAGTGTGTAGATGAAATGGAGCAAGTAGATGCATTAGACCACAGCCACTCTAGTAGTGTGTGGGGCAGAAGAGACATTACCCTGCAATGAACCCCCTGGCTAGAATGCATTAGGGTTCACTGGCAGTTGGTATAAGGAATAACAACCACATGGGCAGGAACTGAGGGATGTTTGCAGGGGGTGTGAAGTCACTTACACTCCAGTCTTCCTAAGGTGTGCTGATGGCAACATAGTCAGCCACATAAGATTAAAATATGGATGCTAGGATTTAATGTAACTGAGCTCTGCTCTCCCCGTGTGGAAAGCAGATGTTCTCAGGTTTCCAGGTGCTGAGAAATGCTATGTCAAGCTCATGGAAGAGCTTGCCAGGTAGTTTGAAGACAGCCAGTTTTGTCATCTCCAGGGCATGCTCCCAAGCCAGTGTTCAATGCCTGATACAAGGCAGACAAACATCTGTCAAGATTGATACAGGCAGAGCTGCTCGTGCCTTGGGGCAGGCAGATAGTCTAGGTGATCTCTCGAGGTCCTTTCCAGCCCTCATCTGAGACTGATTTCCTGTGGAAATGGTGCTTGTACAGCTACTCTGCTTGTCTGTCCTTCCCTCCCCAACAGTTTTGGAGCCAGTTGGCCAATTTCAAGCACATTTGAACTCAGAGATACTAAATTCCCAGAGCTCTGTGAAAATCAGCAGCTGGGTAGAGAAAGACCCAAATTAGTGCCCCCACTGAGAAATGCAGTTATAGCTCATCTTATTCATTCAGAGAGGCAGCAGCCAGCTGGCCAGTCTTTATATGTAACGGCCAACCTCTAGGCACAAATGGAGGCATCAAGCACCCACAGCTTGTGCTGCCTCATGCTCAGCTAACAGGGGATGGAGGAGGCAACGGTGGAAGTTACCGTGTGGGACAGGAAGGAGAGGGTCATAGCAATGGCTTAGGGGATGTGGAACACAAAGCTGGAGGGAACTGAGCTTCGTTAGCTGCTTTGCTCCTCTAACAAGTCGTTTATGATTCCATGGTTGTCTTGCCCTCTACGTTGCCTGTTAACGATCCTGTTCTTTAGTTGCTTGGCAGAAGATCTAACTTGAGAGAGATCAAGAAGCAGCAACACATTGTCCAACGTTGTCTGACTTCCTCCATCTGGTGATTTCTGGTCTAGCCCTATACTCACTGACTGTGAATTAGGAGATGACGTGAAGGTGTCCAGGAGTGTATGAGCATGTAGCACGGATAATTACTATATGGGAGGGTAAGAGTGAAGGAGAATATATACCTAAGGTTGTGTGATTGTGCATGTACATGATTCCTGAGAATCATACTACCCATGCTCAGTGTGGGAAAGAAGCAGAAAATGTACCTAGGTTGATATCTTTTGTTGCCACACGTCTCTGTTGCCCTGGTGTGGGCTCTGCAGTAGAATGAGTATGCACGTTCCTGGTGTCTGTGTGTAAACAGACTGCCCAGGCCTTCCACTGGTCTACAGATACAGGGACAAATTTTGAAAACACAGTTTCATTGCATTCCTTCTAAGGGTCTGATTCCTTATCTCTTTCCCTCCTGCCCACTGGCTTGATTTTGCATGCTTATCTGTTACATCCTTTTCCTGCCCAATAAAAACCCATTTTTGGAGCCGGACGTGCATATGTGCCTGACTGCTGACCTCTACAAAGCTTTTTAAATACCCCTAGCTGTAAGCACAAGTTTAACTGACTGTTGTTTGAATTAGTGTTCTTATTTATTTGCACTTATGGCAGAACCCTGCCACTTGGCAGACCTAATGATCTTGGATATCACAGGTAATGGGGTGGCCAGTTTGCTTCTGATTGTGGTGTGAGTATGGGGTGCGGCCAGATCATACTTCTCTGCACCATAGAGCCTTCAGGCAGGTTCTTGTCTGTGACTTGTACCCAATGTCTGCTCAAACGTGTAAGCATCAAAACACAGGCTGTGCTTTTGATCATGCCAGAGCTCATTCCAGGGAGGAGCAAACTCACTTGCGTGTTGATTCTTCCTTAAAATCTCTGCCTCAGTTTGCCACCATAGCTCTCCTGCCAGCATCAGAGAAGTAATTCCAAAATGTCTCAGCTCAGAGAGAAGGCAATAGATAGGGAATACCAGGCACCAGTGGCTACAGAAAGAGGACCCAGAGCACTGTGAGAGAGGACCAGATTTTCCTGGGCGCACATGCAGAGCCTGCAGACAGGGCAGTACGTGTCCCTGAGGGCAAACAGCACCCCATTTACCCGAGCACCTCCCTAGTCTGTCTGCCTGCTAGGCCACCGTGTGCAGAGGCAGCAGACAAGCAACCTGCAAACCACTTCCTCCCATGCAAAGCTGCGGGTGAAGCTAAGATGAGCACTAAGACCAAGGTCTAACTATGCAGGGAAAACATGCTCCAGGCTCGGGGGTGGTTCTTGCTGCAAAGAGAGAAAACAAAGAAGGGAAGAAATAAGGTATAAAGCCTCAAAGTGATGAAGTGGTTTGCTTAGGGTCACACAACAGGATAGTGACAGAAGTTGATCTGAGCTTTCTTGATGCCTGGTTTAGCGTTATTTCAGCTCAGCTGCCTGGCTTCCAGGATGTTGTGACTGCAGAGCCTCCAGTCATTTACGCCTATTATTATTTGTACTTCTGTGAAGTAGGTTTCTGGATTTCACCCATGCTGGTCTATCCTCCTGGGAAGTCAAATGGAAATGCTATAGTTTATAGCGATCTCATTCCCCTGGCAATGCACTGGAATCACAAGCGTTTATGTTAGCTAAATATAGCAAAGAGGGACCTGTGGTTGATCAGTATTTCTCCCATTAGTGCTGTAGGTGGAACTGCACTTAATAGGAATTACACTAAATGGATATAGGAGACATGGGGATAATTGACCAAACTTGTCTTAAATGTGTTTGTGGAGAGAAAGAAGCCGCAAAATGACAGGCATTTTCCCCATTAGCCTCTATAGAGAAGTTAGCAGGCACTGTGGGCCGGATTCTCAGCTAGAGGGACTTGCCATTGACTTTTTGTCTTCACTGGAATCAAGCTGATTTACCCCAGATGCAAACAGCGTATTGGTGTCACCTGAAATATTAAATGTCTTAGGCTCATGGAAAAGTGAGGAAAAGACATAACTACTACAACCACAGGTTTATTGTCATGACTTTGAGCTTTTTAAATAGGAATAATCGAGCCTGCTGAACAGTAGAATTAAGGCCAATATGCCCACTGGTGTAAATAAGCATGCAGCTGTATGGCCAGCAATAGCATTCCACATATTATGCCAGTAAGTAATTTAACACTGACTATATTATTTCCTTAATATACATTGTATGCAAGCTGACAGGCTCATTTCCCAGAAGGTATTTTTTAGTACCAGTGTACCTGAAACTGCAAAATAGATGTGTGTTTTCAGTCTTCCCTCTTTACAAACAAAAAGCTGTTCATGCAAATGAAAGGGAACTTAATGCACCATTTATAGCTGCGCATTTTGCACTGGTATTTGCATTCAGCATTGATTTCCTTTTATTTCAAAGGACGTAGTGACAGGATTGGTAAATTATTCCCAGCCAGTATCCATATCAGTCTAAACATGAGAGGTTGTGTTTTTTTCACTATCACCATTGGGGATTGTGCTAAACAGTAACCTCCATGTAATGGTTCTGGTCTCTGACCCCACCTCCAGTGAAGTCTTCTACAAACATCTCTTTATACCACCGCATTCATCTTCTGATGACATGTATATTTCTCAGGTCTCAGAAAGATCTTCCTTTGAGGGGAGATTGTACTGCAATGCATTGACACAATGCTTCATATCTCTAAAATTCAGAAAAAAAAATCATGAAGTGTGCTCTTAAGATTGAAGGAAGGAGCTTTATTTTTAAGAAACTTTCTAGCCAGCATAGTGACAGGGAAAAATAACATCTAGGTATGCTTTTTTTCGCCAGTGTCATGCCAGTCTATGATTCTAGGACCTGAGTCATGATTTTGGAATGCTCCATTGACTCCATTGGAAATTAAGCACTTCAGGTTGAAGTGCTTGTATAAGTCTTGTCTTGAGTAAGATTAGATTTATACTTGTGCCTAAGTGCTGTGCTGAACAAGGGCCCAATTAAGTTAAATATGATTATTTTGTTTCCAGAGACAATCCCCTTTCACAAGTCTGCAGCAACCAGCTCCTGCAAATGCATTCATCGTTAGGAATGAACACAAATGCCTTTACCAAGAATCAAATAAAAATAGAACAGTTTATTTTAAAGAGAAGCTGGATTTTAATCTTTTCTAATAAAAAAAGGAAACCTGATTAAACTCTTTACACTTATAAGTGCCCTACTTTCAAATCAGACCTGACACTAAGTAGGTTAGTGGGAGGAGAGCTTTTACAAATTTCCTTTAACAGAACTTGATGTGATCCTCTGACCTGAATTTTCAGACTTAATCTGCTTTAAAGAACATGCTTGAGCCTAAACCTACAATAAAATTCACAAAAAAGCTAAGCTGTTAATTTAAAACAATACCACAACAATAACACCCCACCCCAAACAAACACAAAAACCCAGCCTAGGACCATGCACAGTCAGCCTGTTACGATACTACTTGTGCATGTGTGTGTATAAGTGTGCTTGCGTGTACGCTTTTTCCCCTCGTTTTTTTTTTGTAGGAAGAAAAGTTGCTATTGAAAGTGTTAAAGAAGCAAACCTGGGACTAAGCCCAATGCTACTGAAAGGGGCTTTTGATGATACATCCCCTGAAAAACTACAGTCCTCCCATAAGTCATCAGATATGGTATTGCAAAGGCATTTAAATGTGAGGTCCTGTCAAGTTATGCGAAAGCCCCATGATGTATGGCCCAAAGGAGTTTATCTTGCTCTGGGAAAAAAAGACCTTGGAACTGACACTTTATATTCCAAAGCCAATAAAAACATCTTAAAATAACGCCCCCTCCCTTCCTCAAAGAGTAACTGACAGTGAGAGAGAGAGCAGGGGTGGGAGAGCAGTGATCAGCAATGATTCAGTTTCTGGGTCTGAGAACTTTGTTGTGGGCAGTGCAACTCCAATGATTTATAATTAACTCCAACATGAAGAAGAAAATGCCAGGCTTTCATAACAGCATTACAAAAATAACCACATTCTCAGTGTTTGCAAAATTGGAAACAAATGTCCCAAGGAAAACAAGAGCTCTTTACAGCCCTATCCATGCTTTAGAGCAAGGAAAATACTGGAATTCAATCATGACCACAGATGATGAGCCAATATCATTTGTCATGGGAAATTCATCTGGGTAAAACAGGATTGCTCCATTACCCTTCCATCACTCTAACAAATAACTGGATTGAAGGCTCTTAAATTAAAAGCAGTTAAGACCTTTTCTTCTTTTTGGCAGAGAAATGTTGTCATCTTCTGTACCCCAAGGACCTGAAAGTGAAAAGCGATAGACTTAAATGTATACATTTCTTGCATCCAACTAATGATACAAGATTCCTCGTTTCTGGCTGATCATATGAGTGACCTTAGATAGTAGTTATGTAAAGACACCTGATGGTTTTGGGGTCTGGGCCCAGTAGATTCTGGTTTATGTGATTTTAAGTAGGGCATGTTATTTCAATTTGGCAAGATATTACTTTTAAACATGGGAGTAATCCCAGTACAGCTAGTGGGGCTACTAGGCAGAGATGTAAGTATCTTGCTGACTCAGGACCTGAATTAGACAAGTAGCAGTGGCGTAAGGCCTCCAGAGAATAACAGTGAAAATCCTGAACTGGGTCATGAGGAAGTAGTAAAGATGAATAGTTTCTCTAAGGAGGTTTCATAAGGGAAGCCCCGACAGATTGTTGCTGGCTTCCATTATGTTAGTAGCAGTCTTGTGCTAATGGATCTTTTTTCTTAAAAATTAATCTCCAGGGTCCTGGGATTTTAGAAACCTCTCTATTTCTGCATCTCTCTCTCTATCTCTATCCCTATCTCTAAAAAACTTCTCATTCTTAGAGTTGAAGATTAAAAGAAGGCTGATATAATCATGTAGGGCCTGACTCCTTTTTCCCAAATGCCAGTGCCTGTCCATGCTGCACAGAGGAGCAGAGACATTCAGAAAGGAACACGCAACAAACTGTTCTTTTTGAATTCCTTTCTGAATCCTTATTTTGTGGATCCTGAGGTGAGATGTGTCAGGGACATGCTCAGCACTCCACAGCTGTATCCTCTGGGAGCTTCACCATTTTTATTGATATATTTCATGCTAAGTACAATACCGAATGTAGTCATGCCAAGCAATGATGACAGCCCCTGACCAGGAGCATTTACAGTATAAAAAACACAAATCAATAAACGTCACGGCTACTACACAACAGAGCAAATGCAACACTAACCTGACAAAGGAAGACAAAAGCAAATGTATAATGAAAACATCCTCTCAATGTGTTTTTTATACTCCAGTGACCCTATAGCTAGCATTTATAACTACAGCCACCTATATAGCTGTCATTCCATTTTTGATAAGACGTATCCCTGTTTAAGATGACAGTTTCTTTGGAGATACTTGAAAGGAAAGCGCTGTGATTCTCAGTCATTATTATTTTGGTCCAGACCTAACATTTTTCTTTTTTTCTTTGCCTTCTCTGCTCCAGTTGAACTCCTGTCAAATGCACCCATTGGAAACAATAAGATAAACCACCTCTGTCATTTACTTCCAATGCAGGAAGTCTTAACTGTGCTCTCTGTTCATTAGCACCCCTGGCTTTCAGAGCAGCCATCCGCAGAGCTGCTGCAGGATTCAGTGACTACAAGCCTGTGAAACCTAATTTTGATTCATGAGCTGAAATCTCTCTAGCACAGCCCTTGTGGAGCTTGAAATGTAGCTGCTTTTTACCTGGTCTTGTGCGTGCAGAGTCAGTATTTGGCCATGTTTGGAAGATTTTGCAGAAGAACCCTATAAATCTCTTGTGATGGGCCCTCTTTAAAGTGGCTTTGCAGGAAGGGAGTTTGACAAGATGATTTTTGTGTGGCTGTTCTTTGGAGGTTGCTGTTAGATTTCTGCAAAATCTCACTACTTTTATGTTTTGTACAGATTTTGTTCTTTTGCTTAATATAATCAAACATCTCAAATTAAGAATTATCAAAAGCACTGGATAGTTTTTACTCTTACAAAAGCAGAAGAACTTCAAAATGTCTGTTTTGCTTTGCAAGATATTTGTGGAACTAGTTCACTGGAAAGTACCCATTTAACAAAACTGAAATATTTTTACAAATGTACCAGTTTCATCAGCATTTTCATGGGAAGATATTTCAAAATTCACTTTGCTAAGAGTGAAATGCTTCACTTTGATAAGAAAAGGACCTTCAGTTCCAAGAGGGTCAAAATGTTTCATTTCAATTTCAGTATAATTTCTTATAATATATGAATGAAATTAAAAGGAAACTCAGTGTGAAAACATTTTGACCTTTCTGACGGAAAACATTTTTATGCAGCATAAATGAAGAATATTTCAACAGAAATTTGGAGGTTTTTAGTTTTCTTCCAAATTCAGAATGAAACACAGCTTCAAAATGTTGATTTTCCTTGTCACATTTTTATGTTTTGAACAATTTAAATTTTCTCCAAGAGCTGCAAATATTTATTAAATTGACATCTGAGTGGTCAAGATGTTACTACTTGAGGTTTTCCTAGTGATTAGGACCATGATTGTATTTAAGTTACTATTCATATTACATTTGCTGGCTGTAACCATACCTGGAAATACTTGAGAAAGCTCCATTTTGACAAATGGATTGTAACATTGATTTGGGATAGTGAAGATCTCCATAACCACTGGCTGACTAACAGTCATAACATGTCTGTGGGGCAGGTAAGCATTATTATATTCATTTAATGGATAGATAATCCATTGTACGAAAAGGTCTCTTGTCAATCCAGTGTCTGTGCCAATATTATGAGTCCTGACTAGGTGAAATTAGAGTTGATACATTGCAATGAAGGAACAAATGGTGGAATCTGTCTAGCCAGCCAGCCCTTCCTTCACCATTTCCTTTGAATTTAGACATCAGCACTTGGCAAATTCTTGTCTCTTTCCCAAATTTTTCTCGAGTACAGTGTTGCGCAACACACTGGCAGCTTCCAGTCCTTCTGTAACCACACACCGACAGGAGAATTTTTCCCTGGGATGAATTTGCTAGGTTGAAGGAAACGTTAAGGAGACTGTATCCCCTCTTCCTTTAGGATCTCACAGTGCATGGCGTACTTCTGGTTGTGGGATGGAGGATAGTACATATAGCTGCAAAGTCCTCTCACGCACATGACTTCCAGTCCTGCTCCCTGTGGCGTCACTAATTTATTTCTGTGTTCTTCTAAGCTGGTTAGAGCAGCGCCCGCTTGCTGCTTGTCTCTGCTGAGCTCTGCTAAGGATGCCGGTCCTAAGGTGGGACTTCATGATGGAGTAACATGCCTCCTGGCACTTGTGGGATTTAACTAGCTATAAGCCCTGGACAACTAGATGTATTTGGCCATATAGTGCTAATATGAACTGTGCTATAAACAATTGTAACCGCCTGTATGTGTTTTCTATGAATTTTTACCCGTTTTTCCTAGATGAGAATTGGCCCATTTTTTATTTCCCTATGCAAAATGAGTTCTTCTATTTTAGACCTTAGAGATGCTTGTATTGAAGCAACTAAGGAGGAGCTTGGCAGTGAAAGACTATCCCAACTATGCCAAATAAAACTGGCCTTTGTTTTGTGCCATTTCCGGACTCTGCAACATTATAATAACAAATCCTGAAACCATATGACAGTAATACAGAGCATCTTTTTATGATAAACATAAGTAATGATCCCTGTCAAAGAGACACGGGAATGAGTAATACATAGCAATCTCCATTCAAAAGAAAAGAAAGAACAACTGTTGGGAAAAAGAAGTGACATTTTCCTAAATCTCTGCATATCGGTGGCCATAAAGCAATAAAATTCCAGGACACTGTGAGCTTAGGCACACAGAGAAGTAAATGGGAAAAAATGTTTGGGAAGACAATGTAACATTGTCTCATAATTTACAAACCCCTAATGATTTCCAAAGCTGGTATGCGAGATTTACCCTCCTTTTTTGGCATTCAAATTGACGCAGGGGCTTTTTCTTGCCAACTAGAACATTCTTTAGGTGTTTTTTTTCTTCGCATGAAGTTCGTTGTGATCCCATGCTTGCTATTATTCATAAATTAATTTCTGGCATCGCAATAAATTCTAGGAAAACCAATAAACCACAAACATACAGCTAATTCTTTGTCATTTTTCTTTCTTTCTTTTTTTTTTAAAAACATTCTGTGGGAACGAAAAAAAAAAGAAGCAGTAGATGTTTGCCGAGGTGCTGGTTCCACAGCATGAATTTATGTTTCCAATTGTTCTTCCTAACTTGTCAAAGAAGTTTTATTGCAGTCGACAATCTTTATTGGGTCTGTTGGGCAGGGCCAGCTTCAGAACGCATCATAGAGTGAGCCTGTGTAATACATGGAAACACATTTCCAATGACTGGTAAAACTGGGGCAGATCCCAGAACTCTGACTCAGTTTCTTCTCGGTCCTTACTATGAGATCAACAAGTTTTCTGTGTGAAAAAACTCACCTCTGAGAAGGTCATGGGGTCCTTAACTGTTCACGTCTGCATTTAATAGAAATTTCAGCCCACCAGACATTTTCATTTCAGAAGTGGAAGGGGTTGGTCACCGAGGTGTGCATTTGTGCATGCATATTACACACTGCATGCACCAACGTGTGCACAGACTGCTTTGGGGGATAAAGTGGTACTTCTTACAGCAGCTATACCTAGCAGGCTGTCATGGGCCAGGCAATAGAAGGAAGCATCATTAACAACCAGGGGAGAGCCTGTCACTTACAGCTCATTCCCCAAGACAAAGGAAAATGTGTGTCTAGTCCATTAGGCAACTCAGATGTGAAAATAGCTCCATTTTTCTTGGTGCGATAATACAGATTTAGAGCCTCATTTCCATTAAAATTACTGGGTTGAAATGTCCACACCGGTTCCTTATTATGATTAATCTATATACAGGCAGGTATGTACATATAGTAGCTCTAGCTCATCTATCTGTCTCTTTTGGCAGAGCTTGGTTCAGATTCAAATTTGCTTTGGGAAACAACAGGCAGGGATTGTAAAGTCCTTCTCCACTTGGATATTTTGCTCCAGAACTCAACGGTATTTAGGCACCAAATTCGCACTGAAATATTAGATCAAGAGTATCTAAGTGCCCTGAAGAGCTGGGCATTTCAGCTTTGGTTCTAATGAAGCTTCAAGTAGTTTAGCTACTTAAAGAGTGCTACTTGACTAGAGATCATAGGAGTTTTCCTGGCCATCTGGAAGCTGAGCTTATTTTCCTGTAAGTTTTTCTTTTTCAGGCTTTCATGCTACAGCTTGGGAAAGCTTGCATGAACTGCCATGTCCTGCCCTTGAAATAATGGAGGCTCCTTCAGGCTTGATGGGCATTGTTGGCAGAAAGAGCAGATTTACTGACAGAAGGGATGAATGAACTTTCAGTATCCTTCTTAATAAGGAATAGCCCTGCCTGAAGTTTTCTTATGTGAGCTGAGTAGTTTCAGTTCAAGCATTACAGCAATTAGGAAAATCCTGCTTTTTGCCAAAAGGGAAGGATTAACAGAAAGTTTTCTTTTATTTAATGCTCTTTTTTCTGAGTGAGTCCCGTCAAGACTCAACCAGGCCTGCAACGACAGTTGGAATCACCAGCGTGCCAGGCAGTAACACTAATCCAGAGGTAAAATTCTTGCAAAGTGTTTTTCTTGGAATTCCTCACCTTGCTCACAAGTGTATGCACTTGCATACAGGCATAGGGGATTATCCCCAGGCAGGACGTTTGCACAGGTCTGTAGAATCCTTTCAGCTGATGACAAGGATAGTAAATAATATGTACTATATGTACATATATGTCACCCACAGGCCTCTGGGGTGAAATGGGGAAGGGTACTGCTGGGAGGAACTGCAACACAGATCAAGTAGGAGCCGCAGTTTTTTACAGCTTTCTAGCCCTGTGTTGCTTGTGGGTGTGCTTGGGCTTTGCTCTGATCTAATTAGCTCTGTGCTAGCTATTGCCTTCACTCGCAGAATCTGTGGATTCAGTGATGTGCCAGAGTTACGGTGACTTAACAAGGTATAACCCATCGGCTGAGCTCTAGTAACATCCACGCATGCACTTCTAGCACGCTCCAGCAGCAAAGTGGTGCAGCTTAGTGTCAATGCCTTTCCCTAAGGTCAAGTGAGATCAAATTACGTCACAGATGAGGTTGGCTGTGAGCTTGTATGTACTCCGCTCATAGCTCAGCAGAACACAGTAATTTGTGGCATGAATGTGTATCTGAGCCTCTGGTCTGTCCTGTATTTTGGGGATAACTGTGAAGGCTTTCAGAAGGAGACCCCATCTATGAATGGCTCTTGGGGTAGTGTGGAAGAAATGGGTGTGAATGTGACACCAGGAAGACCATGGAAAAATCATGCAATTGTGGGTGGTGGAGACTGGGCAGCCATCTATCTCCTCACCAGGATGACATAGATATATGCTTCTTACTCTGGAAGAGACTCCTTCCTTTCCCCTGCTTCCTCCAGTCCATTTCTAGTGCTCCTCAGTCTAAACAGAACAAAATGCGATGGTATCCAGTTCACTACAGGACTGAGAGCAGTGGACAGTCAGCTTTGGGTTAGTGAGAAATGATTAATTTTTCCAGAACACTGCACCGCTCTTTTATAAAACATATTAGTGTTGTTATAAATCAATGAACATGGTTTATAATAGCAATGATGCCCTTGAAATCTGTTAATACCGCAGTCAGTAGTGGTGTGCCAGAGCATTTAGTGTCCTTGGTTTCACCTTGGGCTATTAACTAACAAATCGGTTATTAGCCAGTGGTAATGACCAATTTTCTAGGGATGATTGCTTAAATATTGCCCACCTTGAAAAGAGAATTATTGCTCAACTGAAAACTGAACCCTTATTTTCAACTCGACAGAGCTAATGATCTTATCTGATTTCTTTATCTTCCTCCACCTACTTGAAGGTGGTCCGAGATCGTATTACTAGCGAACGGCTTCGCCTTCTGCCTTCTGTGACTTGAATCCAGGAAAAGTTCCATATTTAATATTTATTCCTTAAGCATTGGTGGATGAAGACAGATGGTAATGAAACCAGCGTTGCTGAAAGTGACCACAATGATAATAGATTCTTTATGATGTCCAGGAATTCTGGACTCTCAGTCTCGGCTTAAATGTAGCATGGCGCCAAGCCCGTCACCTTAAGCTTAGTATTCCTGTCATCTCCCTGACCTGTCTTTAGACCTGATGAGTGCAGGCTGCACTAAAGGCATCAATCTGTCTTTCTCCCCCTATAAATGTTTTAAACACCCAAAGCTGGTCACAAATGACACATTCTTCAAGAAAACCTTTGTGGGGTGGGGGCTTGGAGGCAAAATATCTAGGGTAAAAAAAAAAGAGAATACTTACTCTGGAGTTCACTGGATGTATATGTTTGTTAACATATTATACATTGGAGGTATATGCCTGTGGTTTGTGCTTTCTGCTTCTTACCATCTTCTCCCAAAAGCAGCAAGTTTTAAACATTTTTGGAATCATGAACCTCTCCATTTTTTCAGGAGAAGTGCAAACAACTACATTTTGAATTTAGTATATGGACAGTGGAATTTTGGTTGTTAACTTTTGAGGATCCCTTAGGACCCACCCAGATCTAAGGACCACAAGGTGAATGAAAAGGTTTTGATGAGAATCTGAATTTCCTTCTCTACTCAGGCTAACTCTGCCGCTAAATAAAAACTCTGCATTTCAGAAATGAAAAAACGTAAGTGTGGTTGTAAGCAGCAGTGGTTCGGATCTTTTGTGGTTGGGGTGGGCTTGGAACAAGAAGTCAGAGGAAGAATTTGGGCAGCACGTTTGGGTACTCGAGCTCCCATGGCCAGCGATGCTCTCTTGCAACTCACACGTGTGCTGTCCTGCACCCTTGTCCCGCAGGGTGCAGTTTGTGCACTATGGCTTCCTGCCCAGCTGCAGGGCCAGGCCCACCCACATTAAGGTTAAAAAAGAAGCCCGTGGTATCCACAGGCGTGGGGGGTATTGTATGCTTACCTCACTCTTCCTCCATCAGGAATGTATAAATGAGAGTTTAAACCTGTGTAATGGCACCAAATGGGCTCAGCTTCTCCCTCCCCAGAAGTCTCTGGCCTGCAGAGACAGCAGTAGCTTAGGGAAAAAAACCCAAACAAACCAAACAGAACAGCAAACAAACAACAGTGTTCTGTGGACAAGCAACTTATTTTTTTTGTACCATCTTCTACTTTTCTTTTATTTCTTTTAACTTTTCCTTGAAGGCTGTGCAGTTTGTGCCATGATAATGGAAGCTGTATATGCAACTGAACTCAGTAAAATCAACGGCAGAAGTCCCCATGAGTCCTAGCAGGTCGAGATGTATAAGTCAAATACTTGAGGAGAGGTGGACAGACTTCTTAGCTAAAAGTGGAAAAGCTCATATGCCCATGCAGGAATTTGATGTCTTTGTTCTGTGTGAATATTACGCTGCTTAATTTTTTACAGTTGGACTCAGTGATCTTAAAGGTCTTTTCCAACCGAAATGATTCTATGATTCTATTTTATAAAATAACAGTATTTAAATCACTACAAAAAAAGTGCAACATGGGTGTAAGAAACTATATCTTACAGGGCGGCAATGGAAAATCAGGCCCACCAAGCAGGGAATGAATCTTCTAAGATGCTGCTGGATAAATAAATAAATGGACTTTCTTTTTTCTTGTTTTCCAAACAAGAGTAACATGCAGTGCTCTTCATCTGGCTGAGACAGCAGGAACAGTCTGCTAGGGACATTGGGGAGCATCTTTCTTGCCTCCACTCTCTATGCTGCCAGTGCCAGGTCACTGGTGCTGGGTCTTGTTGAGATTCCCAGTCCAACAGGAGTAAATAATGGATGTTACACCAGCTGGCTGGTTGGCCTGTAAAATTCTGTTTCTAAACACAGGATAAAAGAAGAGAAAAAATTACATGCTCTTCTGACCATATTCTTAATACTGCTTCACTCTAAAGTGTATAACGTAACTTAGCAATTTTTTAAAAAGACTTTCTTAGTGCATTAAGCCAAAGCATAGTCACTGAATGGTAGGGCCATGCAATAATCTGTTTTCTGCAATTAAATTAGCTATGCCACTGTTTTATGCAAGCTAAAACACTTGCAGCCTGGTAACCATCAGCAGTGCTCTAAAAATCCAGTACTCACAAACCAGAAGACTTCGCTGGGCTGGGCATAGCCAGAACATAAAGGGGAAAGTGGTTGTGCAGTTGTGTTGCTACTACTTTATCACAAGAGCCAAGGCATATGTTCGGTGCATGCACCTTTTCAAAATCAAACTGCCTTTATTCTGCCCTCACTGAAAACTGAAAATGATTCCTATAGAGGGTATCTTTATGCCAATACCAACTGAACTGGAACCACCCCTCCCTGAACTAAGTATCTTGAGGACAGACACTTAGGGAGAGATATCCAAAGTGACTTCCTTGTCCAGCTGGAAATACTTGAAAAATGCCTGCATTTCAGAAAGTGGATGCTGGACTCTGCTTGAAAACTCACTAAGTTGTTTGAGCCTTCAGAATAGAAATTCTCGTAATCGCTAGGCATTTTGGAAAGCCTGATGTTTGTTACCCTGTCAACCTTTTGAGTAACTATATGAAGCAGGTAAAGCTCAACAATAATTAGGTCCTTCCTCTCAAGGCAGAACATGAAATCTCAGGAGAGGCACTAAAATATGGCATGACGAAGTGCAAAACAAATTAAATCATGGTCATGCAGCTGAAGTTCCCTCCTTTCAGTAATCCACAGTACACACAAATGCACCTTAACTTGCAAAATTTATTGCCACCAGCAGCATAGCCTCAAGAAATGTGATTTTCTTCTTCCTTTCAACTGACTTCTTGCAAGTCTTTTTGGCACTTTCTATGTGCCTAGACCCAAAAGAATAAGTTAGCCCAATAGGTCAGTAGAGAAGGGGTTAACACCATTCCTTTGGATAGACAGTCTGCTCACAGCTGAGTGGAGGGATGGGGCAGCTGTAGGGCATTATCTGCCCAATGCAGGTGAGACCCTCTGTGAGAGATGCAGCTTAAAAAAGAAGGAAAGAGGTCAGGGGCTTTGTCAGAACTCTTTTGTCATGGTGAGGGCTTTTATTCCTCTTTTTGCTTTTACTTGCCTTTCCTCAAGGTGTCTCTAAGATGCTTTTAACAGATAGGATAATTTCCTTTTAGGAGCACTAGGGGCTGTGATTAGGATACTGTGCACCTCTGTTCCCCTTTGTTATTCTGAGGGTCCTCTGCAGAACAGAGGAAGGGAACGTACCCTCGTTCTTTTTGATCTGAGGGTTGGCTGCATTTGTCTTGGGCTTCTAGGTAGGTGGGAGCTCTCATCCAAAGGCAGGTTGACCTCTTAAGGGGCATGGACTGCAGTAACTCCTGCATGGCTTGAAGCTTTCTGAAAGTTTCTGACTTGCTGTATGGGGTGTAAACAGCACACATGCAGTGAGGTTGTCCAAGAAATCCTGGACATACAGCATTCTGTGATGTGGTATGTTCTCCATTACTGGAAACTTTTCTATTGCAATTGGATGTCTTTCTAAAAGATACTTGATTTCAGCTGCAGCTATTGGACTTGATGTGGAATTTAATTTAGAGAAGCCCTATGGCCTGTGCTGTGCAGGAGACTAGATTGGGTGATCAGTAGTACCTTCTGGCCTAAAATCATAACTTATCTAGGTAAAAGCTGGTTTTGGCTTTTACAATGGCCAGGTTGCCCCCAGCAATGTGATTTTTTTCTAAACCTTATCCTAGAAAAGACTGCCAAAAACTTCTGCTACAAGGAGCACTGGCAAATACACAGAGCACTATGTGTCTGCTCTGTATATTTGTGGTGAGCAAAATATAAATCTTTCCAGTAAAAGAACTTAGAAGAAGTCTGTTTGCCAAGTTACTTTCCTCGTTGGCTGGGAGTTTAAGGGAACTTTTTTTTCTCGTTTAAGTGAGAAAACAATTGAATAGATTCTCTGGTTCTGACCCCTGATCTCCAAGGCACATGCTCCCTCCACCCTGGGTTTCGCACAGCTTCACAGGGAAAATCAGGAGCAAAAAGTTCAACTCTTAGAGATTATCTGAGCCGGAAGTTAGTACAGAATAAGTTTGGGGGTATGTTTTAGGCACCGTAACTGTTATGTGTTAACTCCCAGAGCGGATGTTCTTCTGTGCTAAAGCACCTTTGTGTAACTTGGGTTGATCCACTTTAAAAGTGGATTAATTTAAACTACAGAAAAGGTACTTTTGGTTCAGGAGTTTGTGAAATGGCTACTGTGTTTTAAATTTTCATCCTCCTTTCTTTTGTTCTCCTTTGCTGTGTAGTCATTACTGGAGCAGCACTGACACTTGCTTAGAGTAGCTGCAGAGAACCATATTGCATTTTTTCTTCTTTTAAAAGGCCAGAGTAAAGTCAATACATTCTTCTCTTAGTAAAACAGACAGTGAGATATTTCAGTGTCCTAGGGCAGTCTCCTTTCTGGTTCAGAAAACCCTGCCTCGTAGGCAGTGTCTACTGCAAACCTGTTGCCAAAGTAGTTTGGCAATACCTTGAAAACAGGAAGGGTGAAGGCACCAAATAACTGCTGAGCAAAGCAAGCTTCTTAAAGTCTTGATTGGAACATGCACCTGACTGACACTTGCAGAAAATTTTCCTAAGTCTGAGAAAACAAATTGTAATTGTTCTTTTTATAAACCCAGTAAATTTTAATTAGAGCCATGTCAGAGCTATGGTCTGTCTTGGAGAATCTTTGGTTTAAGCAGTGCATGTGCAGACTCAGGGAGGATCCCTACAATACCATTATGTGGAATAACTTTACTGATTACAGCATGGAAGTTGTAGGTGCAAGTGACCTATTAGATGAAATTTTCTCTGACAAGTTGATAAAGTTGTTCCTTCTGGTATCTGATGTGTTGATTTATCTATATTTATTGGAAAACCATTCCAAGCAATGGTCATCCCAGTAGTGATAATTGAGGTGTGCATTGAAAGTTGACCAGTATTAAAGGCTGTCAGGAAATGGGGTGATAACACTCCATAGATAGTTTAGCACATCTGTGGCTATCTGTGAGATAGTTCTGCTTGCATGAACACCAGTAACGAAGGCTCAGTCATCCCTACCTGCAGCATGCTTTTATCTAGGTAAGATTCTTGTGCTTTCTGCTGTGCAGTGTGAAGTTTTGATGCATGTGCAATGCTACGGCAGAGACACAGGAGATCAGAACTGAAAGAGCAGATCCAGAATGACACAAACACCAGAACGACACAAACATCTGGGAACTCCATTAGGAGTGTGGATTCCCACATGGTGTTGGGGGCGGGGGGGCGGGGAAATTGGGCTGCAGACACCAGGCAGTCTCACCTTGCCTTGGCGGCTTGGAGAGAAAGGAGGTGGAGGGGTCAGTAGCAACAGAAAAACAATGAGGAAGGAAGATCTACTGAAGCTTGTCTCCATTCTCTCATCTCTTTCCACTGCCTTCCACTGCCTTGGCCAGGTTGCTTGATGAATTTTCCTACTCTCAGCTCTTGGCTTTTTTCTTTGAAGTCATGCTGTGCTCTGCTCCCAGATGGCTTCTCCTATGCCCCTGTGCTTCCCCTCTGTCAAGCACATCATTAAAACTCATTCTTTCCAAAAGGTAATTTATAGACTCATAACACTCCACATTAAATATCTGGGGATTTTCAAAGGGAAACAGTAGAAATCATTTCCAAACATGCTAACTTTGCTATCATTTCTAGTTCTACCATTCTCCCTCCCCTTACCCCATGTTTCTATTGGTTTTACTCAGACTCAAGGATACCACCCCTAAGGTGACACTTATTTCTAAAGAGCCTGGGAGACTGAAGAAGATTCTCTTCAAGTAAATATGATACATTGCTTATTTACAACAGCTAATGAGCAGATGAAACTGCCAGGTAGAGTTTTGTCTTAAAAACCTGACTTGAGAACAGATTTTGATCTCCCTCTTCAATGCTGAAGGCTGTTTTTTTTCTGTTAGTAACCATGCCAGTACATTCTGCAAAAGGCAGCACATCCTATCCTTTGTGTTAATGGGGAACCCACTGTTTCTATGAAGAACTTCCTAAAAAGCCACTAAGAGGTAAACAGTGAACTTGGCTTCCTCTGGTACTACTTTCTTCTCCACCTGTCTATATAGAATCTAACATGCTACTTGTATTATGTAGGTCATAAAAAATAAAGTAGTTTGGCTGGAAATAAACAAAGGCAACAGGTAGAAGGGTTAAGCTTGCTATTTCCTTTGCAGGCTAGACACTTGCATTCTTTTTGCAAAACAGATGACCAACAAAAACATCAATACTCTTGCATGGCTTGTGTTGTGCCAAAGACCTTACAGTCTGTTTGCTACGTGGCTGTGCTGTTAGGATAAAATTTTCAGTGATGTCAGGATGAAGAAACCTCACACTGGTGCATGATGGTGGTAGTTGTTATCTTTCATGATAAACTTGGTGATGATCTGCACCTTTGCCCATTGCTTGAACTAAGAGTAAGCCTTCTCCTTCCCACAGCCTAGGAAACCCTTGCTAGTTTACTTAATGCTTTTCCATCTAGTGTCCTTTTGTGGTGGTCACAGCAAAACCTTGAAGGTGAAGGTGAAACACATCAAATAAAATACTCCTGCTGCTATACTGGTTCAGCCAGGGAGAGAGCAGTAATGAAAATAGCATGAAAACACCTCATTATGTTTCCAGCTCTGTTTGGCAGGCCAAAAGACTTTGGAGAAAACACAAAGAGACACCAAACACTGTAGTGAAGTTTGAGCTCAATAATAATAGAGTATTCACTAGTCATTAAAAGGAATTAATACTTTTAATAATAGCATGAAATGGCAAATAGTTCCGAAGTGGGCAGGTTTGTAGCAGTTGCTTTACTTCCTTTAAAAACAGAAGACAAAACAACAAATACAATATGTAACCAAGCAATAATATTCTATTTCATAGTCTCTGGCAATAAGTTAATAATGGCTCTGTGGTGTTAAGGGCTCGGGACAATTTTAAAGGAATTTGATATTTTGGTCATCCAGGGAACCATTTTTAAAGTGAGGCTGGTCTTATTCACGTGATGGAGCCCTGAAATCACAGAAGTTGACCTGCAACAAAAGCAAACAAAAAGAAGGCTTTTTGATTCTATCATAAACATTTGGCTGTAAATCACCACCAGCCCCAGAACCCACTTAAAAAATATGACGTTATTTGACATTTTCCTCACAGTCAACTAGAAAGCTCCAGTTCCCAGATCATACAAATTTAGTTTAATGTAAAAGTACGGTAAGTTACCCAGTGCCTTTCATGATTATATCAGCAGCACTTTCTGTTGGCTGACACATCAGGCTTGTTTAAAATCACTAGACCAAAGCAGACATGCTTTCCTTTGACGTTTTTTCTTTTCTTGTAATTTCTGAATTGATCAATTATAGGAGAGTTTGCGAAAGTAATAGTAAAAAAAAACCCAAACAGAAAATGGAGAATTTAAGTGACAACTGTTAAGTCATCATTATTAACAACAAAATGGTGTTTTATGACTTTGGAAATAAACAGATTTACCAACCTGAAAACTGTCTCTCTTGCTCCTTGCTGTTTCCTTCACAACTGCAATTTATAAGAAGAAGCTGTCCGGCTGCATTTCAGGGATACAAGAGAAAGCAGCTTCTGTGTGAAAATTAGAAATAGATTTCAATTTTCTTGCTGCTGTTGTAACTAAACAGCCTGTTAACCTACTTAAATAGGAGAACATACTGTGTATTCCTGGTCTAGAATACATCAAAAGTAATGCGATTATGTCTGTTTTGATACAACCCTATCTCACTGCTACCTAGATGCGCTTACATGAATGATACATGGAATTAGTTCCACGTTTCTTCTCTTACAATTAGCCTATTAATGTACCAGACAGATAATGCTAAAAGCCTGGATGCTTGAGCACGCACAGTGCCTTCTTCATTGAGCTCCAACACTCAGCCCCTGTGAGTCCTCAGGAATGTATCTGTGCATGCTCTCTGCCTCCTGCTTGTCCTGAGAGCAGCCCTGACCTATGGACCACAGCTGAGATACTTTAGGCGCTTATTTACTTTGTTGGCCTCAGAAATTCCATTTAAAAAAATGGCTCAGTGTCAGGCTGCCCACAATGGGGCCTTTGCTTTTCCTATGTATGCGTGTTGGTGTGTGTACGTATGCACATCACGGCTGCATGCATTCCTTGATATGTGCAGAGAGAGTCTAAGGGATTTTTAAATACCCAGCTCTCACATGCACGTTTTTGACATATACTTGTACGTATGTATGTTTAGACCTATGTATACAGTATGCATGTATATGCATGCAGACCACGTATTTTTGTGTTTGTATATGTAATGTGGAGGTTTAGACAGTCTCCCATGACTTTTTATGTCAGGGATCCAGCATGGCTGGTGAAAGTTTCTAATCTTTAGTCTATCTCGGTGAAACACTAATGAACTTGTAAAAACAGGAAGCAGTGGAAAACAAATGAATTTCAGCTGGTGTTTGAAGAGCTGTCAGATCCCCTCGCTGAAATGTTTCAGAGGAACATCTTTCTGATAAAACCTCTGAGAAAAGTGGGGGAGTTTCAGAAGAGTGATTGGAAAAACAGGATGCCGACTGGCAGGCTTTGCTAATGCATTGCATCTGTAAAGACTCCAGCAACTGAACATAGCATTAGCTGTGTGAGAGCCACGGAACTAGGGAAAGTTATTACATTGAGCGTGATGGGAAGAAGGGGGAAGGGGAAAAGCAGGCTACTCCCTTTATGCATCTTGAAGTTTGCAGTTTTTTTGAGCTTTTGACATTTTTCATTCCATCTACTTTGCTGTCAGCACGCAGACTTAATTCTAACACTAATGAACAATGCTACTTTGCTGTCCAATATCATCTTTCATCCAAGACTCTCCAAACATTTCACAAATGTTAGGGAAGCTTTGCAATACCACTGTGAGACAAAGCTAGGACTTGGTGTCTGCACCTCATTGGCAGATGTTATCCTCATTTTACAGTGGTTTAAATCATGGAATTGTAGGATCCTCAAGTTTCTACTAATTTCCCCTTTTCTCCATTCCAGAGTTTCTATGACTGTTAAACTGACCTCCTGGTGCTGGCCACTGCTTTCAGGGGGCTGCTTCCTCCACTAAGTCAGGAGTCTGTTGCTTTGTGTCTGAACTCCTGCTTGACCCATGCTCTTGAAAATCAGGGTATGGGAGTGAGCCTGGAGCAGGGCCCACATGGATAAAGGAGCTCAAGGATATTCTTGGTTCCTCCAGTCTAGACACAGTCGTGCTTCAGAAAGCTAGGAATTGGGTACTTAAAAACAGAGGGGTGTTAAGAGTGTAGAGTGAAGGGACTTGGCAGCAAGTGTGAAGCAAAATATAGCAGAACTATTGATTACACAGAACCAGTCCTGGTTCTGTGGCTTTACCCACATCCTTCCAGTTCTGCTTTCACTGGAGTTGTCCCCCTGAGCTGAACTACCATCCAAGGGACGTGCGTGAGAGCAGGAGCCTGTCTGTAGGGTCTCAGTCTTGTGAGACCCTAATACAACATGTCAGCCTTACAACATACAATTTTTCGTACTTTCCCTCCTGCAGTCAGTTGCTTCTTGTTTCTTTGCATTCAGTCAATCTGCAGTTCAGCAAAACGCTTATGTGTGAGCTTTCCTTACTCAGCAAAGCACTGAAACTTCTGTCTGCAAAAAATCTTATGTCTGTTCAGAGAATGACTCTGAGGATACACACATGATCTGTTTGAAGTCAGTGCGCCCAATGCATCATGGTGGAGCTGAGAACTGCCTTTGGATGTCTTTCTCGGGCTGTCACAACCCTCTTTGGGGGAGTGCCTCCGAAGGCTGTAGGCTTTGTTTATGCCTAAGCAGTTTCTAACATCCGAGTCACAGCAGCAGAATGGCAATTCCAAACATCCTGATCTCCGCAAGAGGATCTAACAGTGGGCCCAGGAAAGCCAAGGACGAAGCAGCAACTGAAACAATGTAAACAGGAATATGTCTTTAAAACAACAAGATGCAGAAAAATATCTACCAAAGCTGGTCTTCATTAAACCATTTTTCAGCTGTCTCTTTCAGCCGTTCCCACTGCTGCTTCAGCGCATCCTAGTTCCTTCTGCTCCAACAGCCCTTCCTTGGAAGGCAGATGCTTTTGTGGGTAAAGCACCAGGCTGGGAGTTGGTAGACTTAGTTTTGCTACTGAGTTGGGCAAAAGCAGTGTCACATTTTCCTTTTTGGCGCCTGTCCTGTGATTCTTACCACCCCTAACTCCCAAAGGCCTGTGTTCATCTTAGTTTTACATGGGCAAATCACAGCAGCTGTAGTCAGTGGGTTTACATGTGTGTGGAAGGTGTTAGGAGGGTCACGTGGGCAGGCTGAGAGAGGCTCTTCCAGGCAGAAGCTCTCTTTGAGGAGACTATTCAGGACATAGCTCAAAAAGTCGCTGCTCTCACTTCTGAATGTCAAGCAGTGTTTACATATGTATAAAAATATTTTTCAATCACATAAAAATACCTACTTCTTAATTTCTATATGCAGTGCTCCTTCCGTAACTAATTAATCATCATGATGTCCTATGAAAAATGTAATTATCTCAGTTGTCGTCCCATTTCACAGGCAAGGAAAACCCTGGGGACACCTTGCTGTATTGTACCAGTACTTTATTGATCTCAGTAAGCCTGTGTGCCTTTTAAGCACAGGACAAGATTTACAAATCCTGCCTCGGTTCTGGAAGGAAATAGATGATTAAATATATGATGTGCTTTTACTTACAGAGAAAAAGAACTATTTTCATATTTCTAACATAATGCTTACTTGTCTTTCTATTGCTTTGCTTTGATCTGCTTCATCTTTTTGAGGCAACTGGCTTCCTAGGGCAAGGTCTGCCTTCTGTTAGCTGATTACATACTGTGTTCTAACACCCACTCTAACCCTGGCCGGCCCTTCACATTCTGCAGTCATTATCTATTATTTTTGACTGGATAAATAGTTTTGTTTATTTTATTTTATTTTTTGTATTTGTATGATCACTGAGCTTTTTGAAAGAGTTATAATAATGATGAGTTGCATTTTTTTTAATTCAGATTGCTGGTATTTTGATAGTGAAGAATCCACTTCTATGAGACATACTTTATTAATCTGCCAAAACTAAGGTAGAGTTCTAGGCCATGTTGTAGAAAGTTGATGGAGATGTCCAGTCACAGCTCTAGGTAGCATGTGTGCTTCTAAGAGTTATCAATGCAAAAATAGACATTTGGATCTATGTAAAATCTTATGTTTCTTGGTCTAAGACTCTAGACATCCGAGTTTAGAAAGAATTTAAATTTTGAAATCCGGTTATTCAGTATTTGTCACACATATCCGGCTTCACACTATCATATTCATTAGTGTTGTCTATTGCTGGCTTTGACTGGAGATCAGATATTGGATGAGAAGGACTTTGTTGTCGGGTAGTTTTGGGGTTGTGTCCCTTGATGTTGGCCTCACCCCATTTTGACTGCTGGACCCCAGTGAACTCAGACCCTTAGAAATGGCCATGGGATGTGTGACGTTAACACTGCAAATCTGTTTTGCTGTGAAATCCTCTATTGTTCTGGGTTTGAGGCCCTGAGAATTCTCTCCATCAGAAAAAATAATTTGCCAGATGTCTTAATAAGCCCTGTGCATTGACGGTTCTATATAAGGAGGATTTTTTAAAGCAGAGGATGTTTATTTTTGGCAGCTTCTGTCATTTAATGATTTTCCTGCTCCAGCTACCCTCCAGAAAACTGATAAGTGTATTTGCTTCGCATCTTTTAAATTAGAGATGAGCCTCAGTACTGAGTCCAGTCTATATATTTGGCCTGAGTCCAAACACTGTCCGAACATGGTGGATATGGGGAAAGTTCCAGTCCTTGTGTAAAACCATGCAGGTTACAGAGTCTTTGGGTCTGCTGTTTTGCTTTTGTTCATTATGGATTTAAAGGTTTAGCCCAGATTTCTATTATTTAAAAAAGCATGTATGTGTATACATAACGGGAAAGAGAAATAGAACATTGACTTGAAAATCCTCCAGTTCTAATAAGGGAAACAGCTTTCTCATAGGTTCCCACATCATCAGTCAGCTCATCACATGCATGCTGCTGCAAGACATTTTTCTTGTAATGAACTGAATAATCACATCTGTTTCTCAAGCTTGAGAAAAGTTTAAAAAGTCATTAACATTCTCCCGTTTCCATCACTGGCAGAATCTACTTTTTTTTTTGTTTTTGTTTAATCATCATCTCGGCAGTGTAGACACGTGTGCATGTGAAAAAATGTCTGTCTGTGTATGTGTGTGCCTGCAGCTGAAATGATGTGCGTGTATTTGTGTACACTTCCACGTAGACAGACAGTGCCTATTTCTGCGCATGCACACAGTCATCACTTGCAAGCATGGACACAGAGATGGGCTCTGGGTACAGCAATGCATGCACACACCTGCTCTTCTCTGATAATTCTGACTGTTTCTTGCCCTCATAACCATGCACCAAACTTTCCGTGTGGCTGTAAATCTGCTCCCAAGCACATGCAGGCAGAAGACAGGAGAGGGCAGGCTTTCCCTCTCCTGCCTCCCTCTGCCTGGGATCTCTGCTATTGTTATGTTTATGCAAACAGCCTTTGACATAATAGCTTTGAAACAGTTGAAAATTGGATTGTGCCTTTAGGCCAAACATTCAGACCACCACCTTGGCTATATTAATCTGCCACAGTAAATTGGGTTCAGCGTTGGCTCCACACTCTGTATTTCAGAGAAGGATTACAGCTTGGCAATAACTTTTGTACAGGAAAGACAAATGCAAACTCCTGGCAGAAACATTGGAGCTGTTTAGTTGTGCAACCCCCTATCTGGAGGAATACAGATTGTGCTGAGAATTTCTTTGGACATCCAAGGAGCAAATAAAACAAACTCCCAGGCTGGAATCTCCATTCCTTTCTTTTTCAGCTTCCTAATGCTATCTAATTATGGTTTCACCTCCTGAAATAAATACCTAATAAAGGATGAACCTATTAGGAGAGTAAATTTACTGCCCACTAGTTAGCAGAAATTCTTGCCGTGCTCCCTTTAAGCGATAATGTTATTGGGATTGAACATTGTTTGACTGGTTAATGGTCCCTCTACTCCAAGACGGATTATATGGAAAATAAAAGTCAAAGCAAAGCCAGTCACAGTATTAAAGCCCACAGTCAAAAACACTTTTAACTTAAAAAGATGTGTTGAAAAGAAGTGAGAGGGTAACAGCCCCTCCAACAGGGCCTCAGCAAGAACCTAAACTGTGGTCTGAAAGGGAGGCAATGTTCCCTGGATTCACCATAGTCAGTGTCACAATTAATTTTCTACAGATTGTGTTACTATTTTATTGCACATTTAAGAAAGTGAAGGTTTATTTGGGCCTGATCCCAGAGGTGATGTGCTAGTTTCAGCCTTTTCCGATTCATCCTAGCAGATGTGATGTGTCCATGGAATTTGGGACTATATTCTTCCTTCTATCTCCAAGAAAGGTGGAGATCCAGGTGGAAAGGAGGAGATGGTGGCAAGGGCTCTGAGGGCTGGCAGGAGAGATCTGAAGGTGAGGTTAGGATGGGAGCAAGGTGAAGGCTGGGGAGAGAAGAAAAGCAGCAATTCCTCTGGCAGTCTTCCCTGCTGCATCTCTAGTTTCCATCGTGGTGCTGGCCCATCAGCGGATTAATGAGGCCATTGACTTTGCCAGGGGTGGAGAATATAAATAAAAGCAATTTCCTGGCCTAGCTCCCACTGAAATCTAATCCAGTGGGAAGAGAAAGGCTCTCGTCTTAAGATGAAGGCTTTTTTAGCTCAGGTGGCAGCTGAGCTGCTGATAACTTTATTGTGAAAGCGAGAATTTTTTGAAAAATATATATTGGACTTTCTAAATTCATGCAAGCTTGCACACCAGCTACTTCTGGTGTGCAAATGAGGTGATACATGTATTGTTAGCAGGAATGAATAATAACAGGTACAGTAGAAACACATTTCTTGCTTGAGTACCTAAATGTTTCCTGTGCTGGAATTTGCCTGGATCTCATTATGCTGTATCTGCAGAGATCTCCCAGTCAGATGGTCTTAACCCTGATTTATTAATTGCATATACCAATATCTCATCCCCTCCTTTTAAGGCTACAGAATACAGCAAGAATTTTACCTGTCTAACACACGTTGTTCTTGCTTCCGAATGAAGCAGTCCTTTTATGTTAGCATCGGAAGTAGTAGTTAGGTTTAAACAAGAAGTAAAGCAGGCATGAGCAAATCTGCTCTGCCACATCCCCCATCAGCTATGATGGACCAAATTCAGAAGTAAAAAATACCGAAGTCCATGTCTTAAACACGAACTCTGACCACCTGCCCTGTGATAAGTAGCCTGCAGCATAGTTGGAGTGGGACAGCAAGGACATCACGCATGCTCTGTTACAAGAAAAAATGTCAGAATTAGCTCACTTGACTTTTTTTTTTTTTTTTTCATTTTTCTAGTCTGCTCAGTCACACTTTCCTGTCTTAAGCAACTTGGTTTTGCCTGTGGGTAAAATATTTGGTACTGGACTCCTCCAGAAAACAGAAGTCACTAACTGAAAATGGATAGGAAGTCACACATAATAGGAGAATCATATATTTCCATAGTACTATGAGGAAGTTTTCCTGTTTGAAAAAATGCTTGTTTCACAAAAAACAATTAATCTTTTTTTCTGTCTCCAGCTGTTTCCCCCAGAAAGAAAAAAAAGTCTCACTAGATGTCTTCAGTATGGTGTCCCCCCCCCATTTATCAGGCCTCTCACACTGAATGGAGCAGTATTTTTATGGACAAAACTGAGTGAGCTGGCTGAATTTTGCTGTAGCAGACTCTGATGTGGTAAGGCTCTTTGTCATATATCACAGTCAGAAGTCATTTATTATCCTGCTTTCCTTTGGGAAGAGACTGGGGCAAAAGATCCAGATTCTACCTTTCCTTTTCCTCAAGTCTGTGTTTATAATCATCACTTATTAGCAGGATTATGGTAGCATCTAGGTAATCTTGCCAGTATCGGGGCATTATTATGATGAACAATGACAGAAGGCTATTCATTAGAGTCCAGAGAAATTGTTTTGCTTGGCTGTAAAAGCACTTGGGCCAAGGAGGTCAGACAGCTTTATTCAAAGTCTTCTGCCCATGTTACCAACTCTCGTGATACTATCAAAGTCTCCCACCATTCTGGGCTTTTCAGAGAGCAGCACCTCCTGCTGTCATGTGAGTCCACAAGAAGCTCAGCCTTCATTAAATGAGAGAGATGATTCAAGCCCTGTTGATTTCAAGTGAAAAGACTGAAAAATATGGGAAGCAGAAGGCAAAGAATTATCCTCTTGAGAGATGTATATGTAATACATATATATATTATATTTTTTAAATTTTTTTTGAAGGTCAACTTTGTACTTTCTTGGAGCCTGACTCACTGGAGACAGGACAGGCAGGCACCTTGGAAATACTTAGCCCCACGTTTCTCAATCTGCAAGCCTGTCCTCCCTGGTGCCAGTGCAGAGCAGGAAGGCAGGTGTGAAACACCTCTTTGTGTGACTCAGGGTCCTGCCAAGGCATGAAGGATTCCTCATCATATGAAGGAGGCAGAAAGGGTGTGGGCTAAATACTCCATAGATATATACTCCATAAAGCGAGGCTCTATTTCAGTCTAGCCTACCCATCCCAAAAGGATTTAGAGGGTGAAGAGCTGGGAGCCAAGAATAAGTGGAGGGAGGGGGGCTACAATAAAAATACTTTCCTCTTTCTCAAGATTGCCTTTACCACAGCCAAACACACACAAATGCCACTAACTATCTCATTTACCCTTGGTTTCTCCTTTCCCCTGTCTAGCCCCTTTGTCTCCTGTCTCTATGGCTTGTCAGATATATTTACCCATACAGGCTCCCAGGCTTTTGCCCAACTCTAGCAATGCTTAAAAGGCTGGTTTTCAGGAGAACACTACTAACAGCAGACAGAAGAAGGGTCTGAATTAAATTAACCCAAAGAAAGCAATTCCCTTTACTGGAGGTTTTTTGATAGCCCCAATTTCAGTTTTGTTCCACTTTGGGACACTCCAAATAGAATCCTTTCTGCCAATGTGATCCTCAAAATAGAGGAAACCCTGAATTCTCTTTTTTTGTCCCTTTGAGCCACAAATGCTGGGAGCCCTGAGGCCCTAACTGATGGGCAGAGCTTGCTGAAACGCAGATTGCCCCACTCACGGGAAACCAAAATTGTTGGAACAAATGCTGGAACAAAACTCAGGAATGAGAAGGCTTTCCATGGATTGGAAATGCCAGCTCTTGGTTTGTTTTGTTCTCAGAAGCATTTGGGTTGATGTTTTTGGTTTTAGAAACAAAACAGCTGCCTGGTCTCCTGAGGCTATGCCAGCAGTCCCCCACTCCCAGGAACTCTTTTGAGTTGCCTCCACATTATTTTCCAACAGAAAACTATTTCACAGGAGAGTTTCCATCCAGTTCCACTGGGAACCTCTTCTCAACCCTAACTAGCCTGGTACTACCAGGGGAATCCTGGATCCCATTTTGAGCTCTGCTTAGTTCTTACTACTTCATGCTTGGACCTTGCCTTGCCATCCCAAACTACAAGTGAAGAAGGGCTTTGCTGTCTGAGTAAATGCTTCCAGGTTCAGGGTCTTCCTTCCTATTCTGAGAGCCTACAAGAAGAACCTTCGGTCCTGTCCTTTCAGGCAAAGATTTTTTTCCTCTTTCTTTCCCTTCCCTTTACAATTAATTAGCTAATAATTTTGCTACTGATCCATTCTCCATTAAAAAGCTGAATCCCTTTTGTTAGATCTGGTCAGAACAAAGGTAGGAGAATTTATGTCTTAATTTTAGTTCATTATGGCAGAGAGCATCCCACCCCATCACTCTCTCTCTCCCCCTCCCCTTCCAAGCCCTCCCTCTTCCTTTAGAGGATCAGTTATCACTTTGCCCCTAAACTCCTCACACTCTGCAGAGGCATTGGAGGAGCCTTCACTGCCCTTTATCTTCCGCTGCCTCATTAAGAGAAATGAACCTGAGTCTGAGAGAAATGACACAAGGGAAATAAAAATGTAATCCCTTGGTGCCACCTATAATGAATTGTTATGAAAACCATGAAAATATCTGTCTGCAGATATTGTTCTTTGATTTGAAGTCAGTGTTGTAAGCGGTAATTTTTGTCATTAAAGCTGTTAATCTGCGCAGCGTTCCTCATAAGTTTTTATGAAGAAAAACAGCCCTGCTGCCTACATGCTCATGCAGGGAGCTTCTGAGCAGTGCTACATGAACAGGGTGCCTTTGAATAATTAGCTTTAATTATAACCAAGGTGGTTGTCTGTCTCAGAGATGGGACTGTTTCATGGCAGCCTGCTGTCCACCGTCATGATGGGATGGAATGAACTGGTTCATCTGAACCTCACTGACACGTTATTCCCCCACCTGGCTGACAACGGGGTGTGGGCATGTCCCAAAGTACTGAGCTGTGTGCCTGTGCAATTAGCCACAGTGATTGCCCCAACCATATGCTTTTGCATTTGGGATGGGACTGTACGGGGTTGTTGTGTCCAAAGCAAAGATGAGCTGTGGTGAGCAGGGGAGTGCTAGGAGTATTATTCTTTTTTGTCCTTCCCCAGATGGCACAGAGCTGAGCTCCTTCCTGCCACCCATCCCCAGCTTTTCTTGAGTGGGGGTTCTCTTTTGCCACATCTGAGTGCTTCCCTGAGATCTCAGGTAGTTTCATGCTGTGCATGTCAAGACAAGACTGCAGTCAAGACACAGCAGGGGGGGTTCCTGCAGCCCCCTTCATCAATGCCTAGTGCATTGATTATTGTATGCATTTCCAGTGCACTCACCATATAAGTGCACTCCATTACCCCAAGGAGTGAGTACTCTGGAAAGAAAACACTGATGTTGGGGAGGGAAGAAAGCATGGGAGTCTTCTGGTGTTTAGATTGCTCTGTCTGAAAGGAATTACAGGCATCAGTGTTTTCCGGAGTAAATTCCAGCTCTTACAGAAGTTGCATTTTGTGTATTGAGAGCAATTAGCTGCAGCAAAAGAACGTGGAAATGAGTGTAGCTCAGCAGGGAAAATGGGGAGAGATGGGGACATACAAATCTCTGCACACCAGGAATCTTAGCAGCCTCCCTTCTGTGGTCACAGCCCACCACAATCTCTGGCCTTCACTAGCAGGGAAGTCACTTCTATGTAGCACAACTTAGAAGTGCTCTTCAGAGAAAACAGGCTGTAGGAGAGAGTGTAATGCAAACTCAAAACTTGGATTAACTGGAGGGAGCACTAAATCTAGGGCTGGCACCTGAGGCTGTCACACACTGTGGATTGGGAGAAAAGGGGGCACACACTGACTGAAAAGAGGCCCCTCTGCCTGTGGGCTGGCCTCACTTTGCCCCAGGGCTAAGGGCGATACCTATGTGAGCAGTGCCCACATGTGCATCTCCTTGCCTGCTCTACTGGGAAGTCAGTTTTGCTGGAGACTTTGCTCCACTGCAGTTAAAGAAAGGAAATCCCAGTCAGATCATGAAGGTGTTAAGCCTCAAACCATAGAATTCAAAGCAGTCTCTAACCATTAAAGATTTCAGAGAAGAACTAGTATAAGAGGAAAATCAGCCTTTGGAAGGTTTTGTGCACCTCCCTCAAAGAATTAGCTCCCTGCTGAAAATGGACTATATGAACCTGCAGTTTCATCTTGTAAGGATTTCCTTATTCCCATCAGAAATTAGGTAAAGTCTCAGTGTTGATTTACACTATGCGAAGGTTTGGCTCAATGGCTTGACTTCCCAGATCTTAGCACAACCACAGACACTCCCGTGCTCTGCAAACATTTAGGTTCCCATTCGTGGAGAAGATGAAGGCTGAGACTGATCTCCACTGACTTTGCAGAAAGGCCATTGTGAAGTGCATGAGAATAGAGGCAATATTAGAGACTTAAAAATAGAAATAAAAGACCAATGAAGAGAATAAGTTAATAAAACTTTCAAGACACCAAGTTGATGGAATAATGAAAACAACTAGCAGGGCTTGCCATGGCCCCTGTCCCTTTAAAGGAAGCCTCTTCCCCATTTGGTCTCTGCTTGAAAAACAGAAGGGATGTAAATAGCTTATGATTCAAGGCATAAGACATTCATTGTCTTTTCTATTCTTATGCAACTGTCCATTCTGAAGTCCTGGTATTTTACCCTTAAGCATCTGGAACTAGACAGGGTCCAGTATAGACTGCTGTGCAAAAGAGATCAGGCAAGATTCTTGTATATAATATCCATAATCTCTATAGAGAAAGTCAATTATTTTTCCTGAAATTCTCAAGAGCATCACTAGCACCAGGTCTTTTACATAGGGAGCTTGGGGCTTTGTGAGTTCCCAAGAAGGAGCTATTTATCTGCTCTGCTTCAAGAAAGACAACTCCAAAATTTGGCAAATTACGCTTTATACTCCAGGCAGAGTAGCAGTGCAGGACAGGCAATTCTTCCCTTGCTTCTGACATCCTACAGCTCAGCAAGTATTTACCAGCATTTTTGGGGATATAAGAACAAGATGATCAGAGAAGAGGGCTCTGCAGACACCATTAACATGGTAGGCTGCATCTGCTGACAATAAGTCAATGATTTTTTCTGACATGACTCTAAGAGTAGCAGAAGGACGTCTGTAGGATGACTCATGTTAATGGAAGAATGGTATGTATGACTTGAGATTTAGGACAGATGTCAGGTTCAGAGAAGTGTGGTGTAAGGAAGATCATTTTTATTGGCATAGTAGCAGGAGACAACTTGTCAGAGTGATGTTGACTCCTTTTTTTGTATTGTTTTGGAAGGTCCCTTGGGAAGATGGCAGATAGAAAGGGCAGAGGAAGACCTGGCAACATCCCCAGCCAAATGTCCTGCAGACAAATAGACCATGCGGTGGTGGTGATTCCATTACCTTCAGTTTGCAAAGGAGCCACCTTGGAAGAGTTGGGAGGAGGGTCTCTATCATCTCTGGTGTAGTCAGTGTGGTTCCTCCCTCTCAGACCTGGCTATGTGTTGAGTTTGCACCAGTTCCCATACGTTCATTTAAATAAGGGACCTATTTAAAACATGGCAACCCCCTACACAGACACCCCTTTGGGGTTAAGCACAAGCATGCCCACCAACAGAAGTTAAATATTTGTAAATCTAGGTTTAAAATACCAGAAAGCAATCCACCAAGTTTTATCAGGCTTCTAATGAGACCAGAAGATACACATCTTCTGCTGGCACTGATTTCAAGCTCCTGGGCTTACTTTTCCTGCTTTTGAAGAAGGCTAAGTATTTCAGGACAGCTTCATGGTCCAGGAGAGGCCCGGTGAAGACATTAAGCAAAACTGTAATACTTCCTTTTCTTTGTTCAAGAAGTGTATGTGGGTTGCATTCTTAACTGCATTCTGGTAACTATAACAGTAAGATCTACAGTAATGATTAAAAAAGCCTTTGAATGAATTCCAGTCTCTCCTCCCACCTCCTAAAAGCTGGGGTGAAGTTCTATCCAGCTTTCATGGAGAACAAAAAATTCAACCAGACACCTTTAGTGGTATTAATTTTATTTACGTAAAATCAATTCTTAATATTTATGTACAATCTATAAGGCAAGGATCCGGGCTGTCTACTTCCATTTCCATGTGTGACCTGCACCCTATCTCAGACCTTATTCTTTACTGGTTGCCTCTCTGGGCACATGAATTTATCTACTGCGATCTCTGTCACATTTTATCCCTCCTGTTCACAGAAATGATTGCAGCTGGAATTTGAGTGGAATTTCCTGTTCTCCCTGGTTTCCGTCTTCCCTCTTGCCATGGGGTGAGGACAGGAAGTGGGATCTTGCAGTGTATTTTGAATGCAGTGTGGGAGACGTAAGAAAAAAGTGAAGTTAAAATGGTATCCACTGCTGCAACTGCAGATGTGTTCCACTGTACTGCCATTTATAGGGTCTTATGTTTTCTGTACACAATGGGATCCCGGTTCACAATAAGGCCTCCAGACAGTTCTGCTTTATACAGATAACATTAGGAATGCCCAGAATAATTTGCAAGTTATTAGCTAAGTAATAAATTTCACAAGGCTCCACTGAATAGGCAGCATTGTAATTTGCAAGTAGAGAAGTGAAGACCTAAAACTGAGCATGAGTTTCTGGCTTAGAAAGAGAGGGAGAACCCAGGTCAAGGATCACATACCCTGAACTCTGGCTGGTAGGCACCCAAGCATCTCTCTCTGCCTGCTTCAGGTATGTCTATAAGTGCCCTAAAAAGATGTGTTTCCTCCATGAGGTTATAACAGATTCCAGAGCTGGCATGAGCTGAATAAACAGATGACACAGTATATTGTCTATTACCTCTGGTTGCCATAGCTGAAAGACTCCTACAGACAAAGCCTGCTGCACAGAAGCCTTTGAGTTGCATTGTCTTTTTGTGGATGGAAAAAGAGGAGCAAGGTGATGTACAAAAGAGGGAGCTGGATAGAGTCTGGGACTTGAAAGACGCACAGTTATATTCCTTTTCTGCCTTCTCCATTGTGACCTTGTGTTTGTTCCCCATCTGGACAGTGAGGTTTCTCCTTTCCTCACACAGGTATTACAGGGATGGACGTGTTACAGGTTGTCAAGTGGCCAACATGCCAGGAGATTGGAGACCTTACAGTACTTGCCATTATGGAGGGCTGTTCTGCGTCACGTCTCTGGCCTCCGAGGTCCACTCCAACCCTTGCAGCTCAAACACCCAGGGTCTGTAAGCTGCAAGGATGAACCAGCTTCCCGTACTTTCACAGCGAGAGTCAGGCTCTGAGCCATGGCCAGCAGAATCTGGCTGAGAAGCGTGGGAAACTTAACAGTAAGAGAGAAAATCTGCTCTATCAAGGGTTGTTTTCCTGGGGCTGCAATTTCTGATGCATCCAGCACATTTTTTGGGTAATCTGTACTCCTGGAGCAACATTTGAAAGAGTGGAAAGAAAAGTATTTTATCTTCAAAAAAACAATTGATCCAACAAATTGAGAGGGTCGTGTCAGTCACTAACAAAGTAAATGGAGCTCCTCAGGACTCAGACTGCCACCTTTTGTTGAACCCATTAATGTTTCCTTAATGGCAGAAGAGTGAAGTGGATTTTCCTCTTAATTACTTTTAGAGTAGGATATAGGTTTTTAAAGTGGATCCTTTCAGAAGGAAGGAATAAATTAATACTTTGGAGATCTTTTCAAGCTAATCTTTGTGTCAATGCAGGAGATTCACTTCACCATATTTTCTCTTCAACTCTAAGTTCGAAGCAGATAAGTTTTCCTTCAATATCTCATTGTAACCACCTCCTTTACTAGGACAGTTAAGGGCTATTGTCGTGATTGTTGTAGACATGCTTTGCTCAGCTGTTTCTCCACTCTGAGGTGTTGCAGTTGTCCAACAATCATAATTTTGAAATGTTTTAGACTAGATATCAGGCAGGATTGAACTTATGGAAGAAGCATTCATTTAGGGTTGGTGCTTGTGCAAGACCTAGGAACAGCTCTTAAGGAGCAAATGGCTCTGACCCAGTGGAAGCATTTGGGACCTGCCTCTGGCAATCACTTATTCCAAAATTGTGATATTTGCTTATTTAGCCAATCAACATACATCTACATTAACAGTTGGGACCCACTGGAAAATTACCCTAAGAAACAGATCAACTTACTGGCTACTCTTGTCAGTCAGGTTCATGGGAACTCCACCAGATCTTTGCCCCTGGCTCCTTCCATTTTATCTCTTGGTCTGGGACATGTCAAAGTGTGCTGGGTGATCACAGGCATCCCATAAAGGCATGCCTAGAAGTGGCTTATAAGCCTGTTTCTAAAAAAGCCCTGCTTTATAGGCAAGAAACACCATGTGAATGATTTTGACAAAGGCTGTGAGCTATTCCGTAGATGAGGAATGTGACCAAAGTGCACAAGGCTGGTGCAAGATGACCTCAAAGTTTGCTACAACCATTGGTGTAGACAAAACCTGAATGGCAGGAGAGCAGCATATTTGTCATGAATGAACATCAATGTTCAATTTTCCCGTAGTGGATGCAGACTGTGTAGACAGAGACTGTCCAAACCAGAAAAACTATTCCATGTCTCTTTGTTCAATAGTGGTTCCTGCTGCATAAAACCAATGACATTACCTCCTAATTGGCTAATGGGGTCTGAGAGGCAAGATGTCACTTCCATTAAAATACATATACAAACATTGATGATTTTTCCTTAGCAGTTGGAATTTTTTCTGTGGGACTTTGGACAATATTTGAGAGGGTTGACATATGGGATGAAGTCTGCATGAAGTTTTTTTAATAAAATTCCGAAGAAGAAATGTTGAAATATTTAATTTCTAACCAGCTGTGGATTTTACTTGGGGTAAATAGCATCCTTTGCTCCTTTACTTCCTATAGCCATGGCTGATACAGTGTCATGGGAAAACTTAATACTGCCAACTGTACAGCACTCCTTATCAGCTGGGTTGCAACTGTTACCTGTGAATTACCCTGCTGTATGCATATGTGTTATTTCTGCTTCCTTTTCTTACGGGCCTGAATTAGGACTTCCTCCAACACTTCTGCAATAGGAACTCTGCTTTCCACATTACTATATGTGCTTCATAATTACTTAAAAATTCTTATTTTCACCCCATTCCAGTGAGTTGAACTCTGGTATTCTTACTTAAGACATAGGGAATCAAGGCCACAGAAAGGGTAATGTGGCCATGACCAGTGACATAGGCATCCAGATATCTAATTTCTATTTGGTTCCTAAAGAGAATTTGCATGTTGATATCTTTTTACGGACTGGGGTCTGAAGAACTATTTGCAGAGCCTAATTTTCAGGTGGGGATGAGTATTGCCTTACAAAAAAGCCTATGAAATTTATGTCCTGTATGAGTTTTCCAAAATCCTTCAGGAAGCCTGCAACTAAGCAAGGCACCAGATTCGCATCTCCTGACACTGAGCCGCACTACCTAATTGATGCATTTCATACTTGTAGGAATGTGGCCAATTTTTAATCTTTGATCTTGGTGTGAACTTACTTGATGTTATAAATGTTGAATTTTTAGTGTATTTTTGTACTGTTACAATTATGAAATTGACTTCTCATATTTATCTTCCTTCAGGAAACTAAGTAACATGATGATTGGAATCAGTTCTTTGAAGCCTGTGATTCCACAGTATTTTTTTTCTTTAGGCTGTCTCCAAGCAGTGACACCATGTCTAGGTCTCATCATAACAGACCTAATGAAAAAGCAAACCGAACAACCCATCATTAGGTTCATATGTCCTTTAGGATTCACTAATATCACAGTGAGTCAAGCTGCAGCGCTATCGTTTTGGCTGCAGTGTTTTATGGTCCCCCTGACCGAGTGAAGTCACACGGTCATCTGCACTGAGGTGTGGGGTGAGCAGCATGCGGTCTCCTTGGAAACTGCAAAGTTGTGCGGGAGGCAGGAGTGCATGTCCCAGAAACAGCAGAGAGAAGAGAGTCTGATAGGAGATCTCCAGCTGGAATTTCACTGGAGTAAAGCATGTCTGATAACTTGGCCTGCCAAGCCTTTCATCTGACCTGCTGCTGTCCCCGTCTCTCACCCCTCCAACCTCCCATTAAAAATACCAATGTGTTTCCTTGCTGGCCGGACATCCTGCCAGTGAGCTTTGGTATCACAGGGAGCCGAAACATGCAGAGATCCCTGCCGCTACAGCGTGCGCAATGGGCTGTCACCCTAAAGCAGTGCAAGCTGTGAACAGACAATCAGTGCTTCAGCCATCCACTTCAGCGCCTCCTTTCAGAGGGCTAGTCTTCCCCACATTATATATGATTAAAGATACTGTGCTTACAGCTAAGGGGTTCCCAGGTGTAGCAGTGTGTTAAAATCAATGCCTGCCAACAATTAACTGCCAATGCCAAATATTTTGCCTTCCCTTGTGATAACAGCTTAATATTCTGTAGAAAGGCACTGCCAGCTTTGAAAATCAGAATATGAGTTGTCTCCTGTTCCTCTGCTAAAGCTCTCCATTGTCACAGATTCTCCCTATTTAGCTGGTGGTCCGTTGATTTGTTTGTTTGTTTATTTTTTTATTGATAATACAGGATCACCTGGGAATCCCAGTTAGGACCTGCAGCCCTGCGGGGACAGGAGCTCCCTGGCCAGGTGCTGTAGAAGGCAGGTCCAGCCCAGAGAGCTCACAGGCTATGTGCCATGGTGCAGTGATGGATGAATTGGACAAATTGGGCAGATGTGGTTTGGAAAAAACTTACTGCAATGGGATACACAGAGTTTAGCAGAAAGGTCAGCTGGCTGCTTGATTAATAGAAAGCAATGGGAACAATCTGTAAGCACTAAGCACAAGTGAATGATAAGATATGGTTTACCAGAGGATAGGTAATTGGACAGGTTTTTGGCACAAATGGGTGGAGCAGTGCGGGAGAACACATGGCAATGCTTAAGGGAGAAGTTGGCTTGCAGCTTCTCAGACCTGTCTGGACACAGTAAGCCCAGGAAGTTCCTAGGTTTTTTCCTGCAGAGAAAAAAATTAGCTTTTTTTAAAAACACTGAGATTTAGTTCTACCAATTTGTTTTCATTGGTGCTCAGAAAAGTTTCCTAACGTTGTTTTTATTTGTTTTATATTTCCTATGAAATTTACGGTGATCAAACTTTTAAAATGTATCTTTTGGTACAAGTTTTCAGACTTCTTACAAAGCCACATTTTGAAAAACAAACATTGCATTTTTTAAGGGAAAACATTTCACCAAAAAACTCCTTGTTCATTTTCTTTCTCAGGTTTTCACAGGGAAAAATCTGTAAAAAGCGCTAACTGTGTTGAATGCTTTGGCTAGCAAAGATTTCCATGTTTGTTGAAAGATATTTTTCCTGAGAAACATTCTGATGAAAACACTTCAACCAACTCATGAAAATAGAAAGAAATAATATTAAAAGAAATTTGCTAAAGTTTCCTAAAGGGAAACAAGTGTCAGTGCTGGATAACTAAAAACCAGGGACTCAGCCTTTTCTCAAACAACTGAACAGAACTTCCTTGAACTCATCTTGACTTTTCAATGCTGTGTCAGAACTTGGAGATAAGTGTTGGAAAACATGCTGGCGACAGGAGTGAATGCTGCACTGTTTAAGAATGAAAAAATTGCAAACCAAGCCCTTTTTTTCCCCCCTCAGCTATAGCTCTTGCTTTGGGAGACAGGATATGTCTCAATTACAGGAGTGCCTAGCGGCCGAAGTGCTGGATGGAGGTTCTCTGTGCAACAGGAGGCAGTCACTGCTCTGAAGATCTTGCAGGCAACAAACAAAACAAAAAGGATGGAAAGAATGAAGAGGTTCAAGGATAGCTTCTGTTGATAGTGATAGGAAATCTGGATATAAACTCAGGCCAGAATATATAGTTGAGATTTTACAGAAAATGTTTGCCTAGAAGAGAGCGTAGTCTCACTACAGGAGGTGGTGAGGAACACTGAGCATCCAGGTCCAGGAAAGGAGCAGTACGCTGGAAAGAGGAGCTACACTGGCAGAAACGTATAAAGAAAAATTATGCTCTTTGTTCAGAGAAAAATTTTGGATTGGAATGCAGTTCACTGCCTTAACTATTGAGGAGAGTAACACAGAAAGAGAGTGCTTCTGGGAGATTTCCATTAGAAATTGCAAAATCTTTTTCCCCCCTTTCTCTGCCCAATGCAATTAAACAGTAATAGGAGTGCGTTGCACAGTTTATGAAGCAATAATCCAGTTCCCAAATGGCTAAACCGGGAGACTGATGGCCAAGTCATTTATCCCAATGAGGAAAATAGATTATTGCTCAGGAAAGCAGCAGGATGGCACTGTTACAATTATTCTGCTGTCTGAGTTTATCAGTTCAAAAATCTAGATACGAATTCTTTCTCTGGGATCAGTTTCTGCTTTCCTTGCTTGCATTGCCAGTCCTGGGCGAGGAGTCCTGCTGACTTTGCCATGATTACCTGTGGAGCGAAGTATAGCTCTCAGTGAATAAGAGTGACAGGACGAGGGTTTCAAGGCTGCAACAAAACATGGTAGCTAGTGAAGTCAGTGCAATTTTGGCCGGGATATGTGGAGACATAACATTATGAAGTAGGAATGTAACAGCTCTCATGTGACTGCACTGGGGATATTGTGCTTAGTTCTAAGCACCTCGTTAACAGAAACGTATTAACAAATTGGAGGGGATCCAGAGAAGAGAAAGTCAGTTGGGTATGTTGATTTACGAATTAAGATGGACCTGAGTGGCTGATGTCCCATCTGAATCCATACTGGAATGCCTCCAGATCTTGCAGATGTTTGTGGGTTCAGGACTTTATGATCCTGAGTCTGCTGGAGTCAGTAGAAAGACTCCCATTGGCTCCACTGATCGCTAGATTTGGGTCTGCTTGAAGAAACCTTGGCTGAACAGTGATTAAGGCTAAGGATATATATATAACTTGGAAAAAGAGTAAATAAAGGGGAATGTGATGTAAGCTTGGAACTATTAGAAGAGTGCAAATGTGAGGACCACCGTCTTGGCTGACATACTGGGAAAATGAACTGGGGACCTTCAGAGTTGGAAGTAAGAGCTTTTTTACAACTTGAGCCAAGGTGGCCAGACTGCAGCATGTCCCTCTTTTCTGGATCTGGGAAGAGAGTGGAGTGCAGGGGGCCTTTGTGGATGGTATTACCCCAGTCTGATAAGCATAAGGAACCTTTAGCATTAGTTGACAGAGACATCATTTTAGGAGCAGGGTGGTTTTAAGAAAAAGAAATGCATTTTGCAGCCATTAACTGATGAAGCAGAGTCACAATACCCCTATATACTTTTTGCATAAGCTTTCTGAATGAACAGGTTGGACAGCTACTTAGAGAGCAGACTGTTCTTGCTGATCATTTAGTTTTTGGTATCGTAGGATATGATGTGACAACTCCTCTCTCCCTCACTGTGCAAAATCAGCCCTTTCTTTGATCCTGGGATTGTGCATTAGGATATGTTCATAATTACCATTTCAGCTAGAGCTGAGTCTGCTACACAGGTGCTAGTCACTGCCCTGAAGCCATCTCCCTTAAATCTGCTGGTATAGCTGTGTGTTTCTTCCCTAACCCGGTTCTGGTGAAATGATCCTGACTACTCCTTCTCCACACTATTATGAAAAGTGTAGCTCATCTGGATCGTTTTGACAGAGCCAGGCTGGAGAGTGCCAACACGTGCAGCCAAATCTGTAGGATGGTTACCTCTGCTATGAGTAAATGCTCACGCTACAGAGAGATATGTGCAATGGTGGCCATGCAGGTTATATCTAATATGACACTGAATAACTCAGGCACTCCAGACTCTGAAAATAGAGAAGATAAGCAACCCAGTCCATGTGGAAAAACAGAAAAAAAAATTTAAAACCCCAACTTGATCCATGGTGAATAGCAAAAAGAAAGCATGGTATCTCATGGATTTTGTGTCAAGGCTGGATTCTCTGTTCAAGAGAGGCCTTCCCTGTGGTCAGGGTGTTCTTGCTATTTCTTTCCAATATGAAGCTTCCCTCTCTAATATGGACAGTGCTCGCACCATGGAATTTTTCTTCCTGGGAGCACTAACACTGCCTCTTTTCTCTACACAGTTCTTTCCAGGAATTTCATATTATGGAGATTTCCATCCCGTTTCCAGTTTGGCTGAAGTTGGCCAGCAGGTACACAAGTTGTTAGATGGGAAGAATAACAAACAGAGACATGATGATCTCACAAGCTTTTTTCCCTTAGTAAAACGGCCAAAAAGGTGTTTGTTTACGTATTCCCAATGGCATACAAATCTGACTCAGGTGGAAAGCCCACTCGTTCCCAGAACACCAAGAAACTTCAGTGTAATTTAGATTAAAAGCTCTATTGTTTCAAAATCTGCATGTTTGCTGCCTGCTTTGTTCCCTTAGCTTGGCTGCAAAGCGGGAGTATAACACAGTGTTGATACTGTGAGCCTTGCTTTCAGATCCTTGCTAACATCTGCTTGTTTTATATTCCAAATGCTGCTTACAATATAAAATCATATCCCAAACAAAAGATATTTCTCTACAAATAAGGAACCAATTAATGTCACAAAGTCTAAACCAATATATTAAAAATAAAAAAAAAAAGGAAAGCAAATGTCACTGAACTTTGAGTAACTGATAGTGCTGCTAATGTCCATTGTAAGGCTGTTGGCTCCAGCCAGTGCATGTTGTGATTGAAGGTACTTAGTTCTGTATAAACAGTGGATCAGACAGGGTTTTTCTGATCATTTTTTTCAAAAGTACAAATGTGATGCTGGAAAGCCCCAACGGATGTTGTTTCATGTCAGTGACATAAGATGGGGCTAAAATCTTTCCAAACGTAGTACTGTAGGTGCCTTAGCAGACTTAGTAATATCACAGCAGGGAACAGCAACGTCACATCTGGAACATTATAAAATTGGCAATGCTGAAAAGGCATTAGTAAACATTATTAAGAATTCCTTGCAGGCAATTAGACTGCAATATCTTTGGAGAAAGTTTTTTTTTCCTTTTGCATCTTTATTTCTATCTTGCTAATGAGAGACTAATGAGCCACAGACTTGTTACCTAGGAGGAATATCTCAACAAAGCTCTAGTGAACTTAAAACCAGTATTTACAGACTGATGACTGTTCACATTCATTATATGTTTTAAATGAGGAGGGACTACAGTGAAAAAAAAAAAGGAAACAAGTTGTTCCTTGCTAAGAGACTTCTGAAACTCTAAATGTCAAAAGTTTCCTAACGTCGAGGTTAGAGCCTTCCACCTTTCCCGCCATTTAAGGCTGAGCACAGCTATGTGTAATTTTTGTGTGTTTCTGCTTTGCTGTTACCAAAATATTAGTCTTCTCTGACCATTGCAAAACCTACTTGCTGGTTTCAGTGATTTCAAGAGATTTTATTTTCAGTTTTTTTGCTTCCTTAGGAAACCAGGCTAGTAAGCAAAACCTGTGTGGACCCACTGTCTATGTAGTTGTACATTGGCATATGCCCGTTTCAGTCACTCCCTGTTTACAGATTTTTGTGAACACAATGTCTTTTTTCTGGCTTCCTAATCTTAACTATCTGAAAGGCTGCTGATAAGACATTGGAGAATCTCAAGCAGAGCAAACTTAGAGTTCCAGGCACAAGGAAATCACTCAGAGCTTACCAGCAGCTCTGATCCAAGTCCAGTGATTAGGGTACATGGATGGGACCTGGGAGCTATGGCTGAAATGAGTTGCTCTGCTACAATGTTCCTATGTGTCCTTGAGCAAGCCATGCATGGATTTTTTTTTTAAAAAACTCTCTCCCTTACAGGCCAGAGACCTAAATCCATCCTGAGACATCAGGCTGAGTAGCCCACGGACTGAGACAAACATGTCTAGGATGTGCCCCTGAGGAGCACTGAACACAAAGACCTTTGCAACTGGATCCCATTCAGCTCTTGAGCAAGCACTTAATGTCAAGTGAAGGGAATTTAGTCTCCAAAGAGTACAGTCACCCAAAATAGAGCATGTGTGACCGCACTATAAATCTGCTTGCACCTTCCTTTCCTCTTCCCACCCCAGAAGATCTTCATGCATTCAAGGCATGGTGGCAAAAGCAGCTTCACAGAGTCTTTGTTCACAGAGATGGGGAGTGTGCAAATCCTTTTTGATTTAGAAACAGCTGTTTTGACATCATTCCCTTTGTGAGGATACACAAAAGGTTTTGGTTTTGTTCCAGACTAAGTTAGGAAACCTTGAATGTTGCCACAGAAGAGTTCTTGGGCTGCTCACTTTCTCTTCAATTTTCCAGGGTTATTTTCTCTTGGGATGTCTGGTTAACTTAAGTTGCCGGTTCCTCTGGCATCTTGGCTCTTTCACCTTGACCCTCTTATCCTTGGCTTCTCCCTTTTCCCAGTCTGTATCCCACATGCTTATTTGTTTTATCAGGTCTGTTACAGAAGCCATTGTGTTCACTGGAAGCTGATGTCTGGGACTTGGCACCTGATACAGGACTAACAAAAGACCATAATCCAGGCTTTTGAACCGTTCATCCACACAGCTCTACGTCAGCTGTACAGGGGTGTAAACCTGCGATTACCAAGCACAGGGCACTATCCCACCTGTTCCATCATTTCTCCGCCTTATGTGCACTCACTCTAAGGACTGTAAGCAATTACTCTGCTTGGTACTAAATACGATATGCAGCACATGGTAGTGTAAAATTATGGAATTTGAGGGTTTTAATGAGCTCAGGTGCAATACAAAAGAACTTTTTTTTTTTACCCTGTCCATAAAATTATATGGCTTGGAATCAGGGGTTTAAACAGCCCTGGACAAAGCCATTTTATTTAAAGGGTGGGTGTGGGGGGGAATACAACAACAACAACACCCTAGCCTAGCACAATTATATGCAGATTTCTTCATAAATCTGGGCTGGAGCAGATGTGCCGCACATGTTGAAAATCCAGAGCATGTTGCTGGAACTTAAAACATAAACATGAACCTGTTTCCAAAGAGGAAAATCTGCTCACAGCGAGGAGCTGACCCCGTGCTTTAAACAAAGATCAAGTCCATTCTAACTATTGTGCTTTTGCCATGTGTTTACTTTCCTTGCTTGATGCCTAGGGTAGCTTAAGGAATAGCCAGAAGAAAAGAAGCAATTTACCTAAGTCAGAAAAGAGCCAGTGGCACTCTGGGTGTAACGAAACAAGAGGTAGGATGTGACCCAACTCATCCAGCTATCAAGGGTCCTATTAGACTGGGTCAGCAGTATCATGCCAGATCTCTCATCTGTATTTTTAGATGCTTGAAGTCTTTTGCCCTGTAGCTAAATCTTGTAGAAAAACATAACTGCACTTCACAGTGGGTAAGGCTGTAAGAAATAGTCTGCTTTAAACACAAACCTGCACTCTGTAGGAAGTTGGAAGTGAAGTTCCTGTAGCCATCTGTGTGATTAAATTCCTTTGGAGGGTAGCAGGGCATGTTCTTGAAGGCTTTGCACCCTCACTGAGTGCCACCATACTTCCCCTTCTTAATGGTGACAAGCCGAAATGCTGGTAGCCCCTCCTATCAGAGGCTGTGAGCTTCCAGATTTCAGCACAATCTGATGCATCTCTGATATGTGTGGTAGGATGCAATGCATTTTTCTCTTTTATTTGCTTTTCATTTTGTCAGAAAGAGGTGTGGGTTGCTTAAGGGACACTGAGAATGTAACGTGCTTTCTTCCTGACCCTTGAAAAAGATTAGCTCTCCATGTAAGGGGCAAAGGTGACTTTCTGGTTAATGTGAGGCTGCTTACATCCCATCTGCTCCCACTGGGTGTTTAGATGAAGAAAGTAGTTCATTCTCCATCACCAGGCATCGTGATGCCATGACCTACATGAATACAGACGTTCTTGCTCTCTTTCTTCTTCTGGAGGAAAGGTGGTGGTAGATGTGGTCATCTGTGTGCATGTGTTCTCTGAACTCTCCATGGAAGATATTGGATTAAGGCATGATGTTGAAATCCATGCTCATCCACTTATCCCACTGCCTACAGGCTGGGCTACTGATGATGTTAAGGACTTCGATCTCTAGGACTTACGTACGCATTCATGCCACTGCTTGCACTGGCAGTCAGCTGCAATACCCTGCTTGTGGGAGGAGGATATTTGTCTGGAGGTTTCAGAGCTTGAGAAACCTGCACCTCTCTGGTAAACTGCTCACGTTTTATTTTTCTTTCAGTCAAAGAGCCATGAAGGGGAATGACTGTTAAAAATAGTCAGAATGACGTAGATGTGGATTATGTCAGAAAGGGAATGAGCAGTTTATGCTGAGAACAGTCACCAAAAAAAGTATCTCTTTGGTTAGCTGAAGGTAAGACAGATGTGTATCTGGATCAGCCCTCTACTTATTGCCACCTTTCCTGCTCGGTGTCTGTCTTTGCCGCCTGCACAGCCAGGGGTCGGGCTGCCCCGCCAGAGGGGTTATGAACATTAAACCTGCCAAGGGCAGTGAGGTACCTCCTTGCTTTGTTGAACAGGGTTGAACAGGTATCATGATGACTAATTGAAACTGGGTTTTCATTTGAGAAACCCTCACACGTACAAACTCCATTAGCTAATCAGGTTTCCAAGGGGTTTTACAGTTTTGAAGCCCAAAGGCTCCTACCACTGATAGTACGCAGCCCAGGCACCGCACCATGCAGACGAAACTAAAAGGGCTGTCAGTGCTGACATGTTCACCTTAAACTGGAAAATTTTAAGTGTTCCCAGTGGCCCAACTATTTGTCCTTCCACCTGACTACCGTTCAATCCATTGCCCGCAAATATGGTAAGAGGAAGAAAAGATGTATTATTATTAATAAATGAATGGAGCTATTTGCTATTTATTATTTAAGCCCTCAATACCGGCAGGCTTTAGTGATACATGAAATACAGGCAAGTAATTTATTTATTAGGGAAAATAATGATTTTTTTCCCCCATTCTGGAGCCCTCTCTGACCCAAAACAGCAGGGGGTTTATCAAATACAAATACAATGACTTGTAATTTTAGAGTCTTTCAGAGCACTGTAACTGACAACCTTTTTAACATAAGTACATTGAACAAATAATTTATAGAAGTATTCTGGGAATATTTTAGGGTGTTTTATTACTACTTCTGAAAGCTATGGCATGTTATTGATTTTGGTGTATTAATATAACCTAAAAGTGAGGGCACATGCTTACCTCCTAATCCAAATCAGCTTTGATGGCAACCCATATATTTTACTGAACAGAGCCTTGAACTAACGGCAAAGGTTAACAATTACACATCATAGGCAAAAGTTTAAGATAATGAATTTTGCTCATTACACACTGTCCAGCTCCAGCCACAGGAAGTTCCCCACTACTCCCTCCTCAGTCTCTCATCCAAATTTCTCTACTAGCTGCTTGTCAGAATTTTGAAGCCTTATTCTTGTATTTGTGTCATGCAATTTACATTGTATTCATGAAGGCTTCCACTGAGGAAGTGTAATCATCATTACTGTTTTCTGTATGCCATAAAAATAGTGTATTTCTCTTAAAATGGGATTGCTTGCTTTATATTTTTTCATGTATATATGTGTGTGTGTGCATATACAGAGGCATAGGTGTATATAACAATAGCTCTGATACATACATTACTGGATGTGGGTATTTCTCTATTTTGTTCTTTACTGTTCCTGGAGTACTGCTGCTGGGCACTACAGAGATGTTCAGTTCCTCCGTCTGCTTCTCTCCATCTGTCCAAAGGGTCCAGAGTGGCTTCAGCGCAGTATGTCAGGAAGATTGGCACCTCTAGCCCTTGCTTTCCAGTGACCTGGGTGCCTGTCTGTTCAATGCTTCAGTGAAACTGGACCAATTCACCTGGCTGCTGAAAACTGTACCAATGCCTAACCATTGCCATCGTGGTGCATAGGTCAGCCAGATGACTCATTAGAGGACTCTCCAAACTGCACCACCAAATGTGTACTCCTTTTTTTTCTCTTCCTGAGTTTTCTCAGTAATATTCTCTGCTGGCAATAAGTTTCACCATGGTTAATTCAGTTCTGGAGGACTTTTTATCTCACATTTAGTTCTTGGCTTGAAAAAGGAATGATGAACAGTTTTTAAGTGCCTTGACATAGCAACCCTGTGAACTATGGTTCTTGTCTAGCTGTGCTTTCTTAAGAGCATCCAAACAGATAGTTTAATTGCCATTATCTTCCTCCCCTTTCAACAAACAATGGTTCTTTTACCTCACCTTTATGTTTGCCTGATCACTCAGTGGTGCCATCAGTGATGGCTTGGCCACGGGAACTCCTGGTTCTGCCCAGCTTGTCGAGTGGGCAGAACCTTTTGGGGCAGCTCTGCAGCATTGGGGGCCATTAATGAGGAACAGACAGGCAGCTTCAACAGCAGAGTGAGGGAGAAAAATGAGGGGAGCTGGTAGAAAAACTCCCTCCAGACTTGTACCTGCTTCAAACTTTCTGGGAACTCTGTGGCTGGGGCAGTCAGAGACTTGTGCTGCACTTCACCATCTCTGGCCCCTTGTTGCCCTCCTTTGCTGCTGTCAGCATAGATATAACAGCATCATGATGCTATTGCTGCCGCTGCTCAGATTAAGAGAGAAAGGCACGGGGCACTCACTAGAAAAGACTCTTAAGTCTTGAGGTGCTGTTGTCCTCAAAGCCAGAAGAACTCTTGCTTACCTTTACACCATGATTTCTGTTTAAAAAGCCTATGCATGGGGAAGTGTGTGAGGTGGACTGAGAGGTATGCATTAAAATAGCATAAAATATGGACAGGGTTTTTTTATTTGGGGTAAGGAATTCAATCAAAATAACTCTGGAGGGGGAAAAAAGCATACAGATCTTGAGGAGCAGGGAATAGGCCATCTGGCTGAACATGCCGCCTGTTAAAATGTATCTTAATCCCCACTTCCTGCTTTTTTGCCATATGCTTTGCTGTGTGAAAAGTCAGGTACAAAGCGGTGCCCTTAAAAGAGAAGTTTCACTCCTGGTCACCTAAAAAGGTGACTCCTAATTAAATCCAAAAGAGGCATTTTATATTCATCATAGTAGGTTTACTGACATCTTTATTTTCCAATAAAATGCGCTTGCTTCTCCTGTCCTTATGGCATGGCTGATGTCACTTCCCACCCAAGAAGTTTCTGGAGGAAGGACTTTTTCTTCCCCTTTTTCACACAATTTAAAATCTGTTTTACTGTTTTTGGTGGTAAAACTCCAGCACCATTTGTGTCCCGGTGTAGTTAATGTCCTCATTCTCAAAGGAGGAACACCAAGGGCCTTGGGCTGAAAGAGAAGTTATACCCTGTCTGCCTGCTCCCTTTGCAGTCAACATTTAATGATTTGTAAACAGTAATAATATACTGGCAAAGGAGAGAAGATGCTTAAATGCAGTGCTACGCAATTGCAAATGTAAATTAGTTCTTGGGCCTGTCGCAGGCAGGGTTTTATCAGTATGGGTTTTGGAACATACTGGGCAGGGCTTGATACTGAGGAGCATTTCTTAAACTTTGTGATTTTCAAGTTTCATAAACTTTTTAAGCTTTCAAAGCAAATCTTCAAGCCCTGGCTAATTCACTGGTCTTCCTGCAAGTTGGTCCACGCTTTTAATATGACTTTCGTGCTGGAACGTTTCTCACGTTGTCACAGAGTTAGCTCAAGACAGGGGCCCTTTGGAAAGGGCTGTCAAACCTTTTGAAAGCTAATGGGAACCCGGGAACTTGAAAAATCTGTGAATAAGCTCAACCATTCATACACTGCATCCATTGCGTAGGATAGTCCAGAACAGTGGTGGGACAAGCAGGCAGTTTGCCCCAGGTCCCTTGTTAGTGGGATATAGACAGGCCCACTACAGTATTGTAGTTCCTAATGTGCAGTAGACTGCACAAATTGCGGCACTCCTTTCCTCCAGGTGTACATGATACAGAGAGCTCCTGTTGTTGTTTTGGGTTCTTTATTTTTATGTTCAGTAGATTTTATTGGGTTATTTTCCTATCCTGTGAACACAGGCACCAGGTAGTCAATAACAATTGCTCCACTAAAACGCAAAAAAAAATCTTCAGTGTTAGCTGCATACACTAGAAGTAAAAAAAAAAGGAAGGGGGAAAGATGAAGGGAAAACCAGATGCCAAACATTGTTTTACATGTCACGGAGGCTGCTGTTCTACAGACTCATGTCTTCGAATGAGCGCAAGTAAAATGTTACAGAAAAGGTGCTTTGTATTGCAGTCTTCTTCTGTTCTTTGATATTATCACCTCTGAAAATCAAAATGCTTATTTAACAGCTGCATTATCTTAAATTAACTTTTGGTTACCAACCTGAGAACATTTTGGCCCAGACAAGACTCTCCTGAGGTTACAACAAATCAATAGGAGGGCCAGGAATAGAAGACTAGCTACCAGCTCCTTCAGCTCAAAATCATGTTGTGCCTGAACCCGTAGCCAAGTGAACACTGGGATTTTAGTCCCCGAAAGGATGAGCTCCGATTCCTCCTCTCCCATTGCCTGGAAGTGCTCGATTGGCATTCAGTGCCTCCCCAAGCTAGACCCTCCCTTAATGCTGCTACTTCCAGTGTCTCCACAAAAAGCAAAAAAAACCCCAAACTCCTATGTCTTCTCCTCCTAAGCATGCGGCTCCAAGCACCAGTCACAACTGCTTTGTGTTCCCTGCTTGCTTCTGCCATTGAAGCTTTATTTAGGCTTGATAGTGAGTGAAACAGTCAGGTGTAAGATTTTAGGTCTCTGCTCAGACGAATCGTGCACGGTACATGCTGAGCAGCCTGAGTGTTTACAACAGCCTGTGACAGAACGTGTTACTTGTTGCGACTTGAGGCACTGCCATAGAAATATGGCACATTGCACAGAAATTGCTTTTGCAGGAAGCTGAAAGTCGTGTTATTAGGGTTTGCTATTGGATTAACCCATCGACATGCAATCCAACCTGATACCAGCAGCGAGGATTTATTACTGGCTGTGACTTTCAGTCATACCAGAGCTCACGATGAAATCGCGGGGGGTGTGTGGGTGTGTGTATTTTTGTGCATGTGTGTCTGTGTGTGTGCGCGCGATTGCTGTGAGCGACAGAGAGAGCGGCTGAGCTGTATGGGAGCTGGGAGTGAGTTCCCGTGCTGCAGCACCGCATCCGGAGCCCTTTGCAGCATGTCATGCCCTGTGCTTGGGGTTAAAACCTGCTCCTGTGGTGCTTAGCCTGAAAACTATTTGTGTCAGTGGAAGGCACTTGCGGATGAAGGAGGGATGCAATTTGTGTCTCAGTTACACAGATGGAGCCATTGAGGTTACAGAGTAACTGGGGGTTGTGGTAGGTCCCAAACTCTTTGCCATTTAGTTCACCAGCCCTATGAACATTCAGATTATATCCTCTCCGCTGATGCTGCCACCCAGAATGCCAATTTGTTTCAAAGCTGTTAGTGTTTTGGGGGACATGTGAACACCTGTCCAGGGGGAATTGGACCAAGATATCACCTGTTCAGTTTGCATATAGTCCAGCAAACTGCTGACAGATGGCACCGATTTTCAGCCACAGTTTGCCAACTGTTACCGATTTCTTACCTACGACCAGAGCACCAAAAAGCTCCATCATTTACTGCCAACTAGGATCAGCTGTAATTTACCTCTTTTAGCCATGCAAATAGTTTAGAAAAAAGCAAAATATTTCTGCTTTTTCTTGTAGCTGTTCGACCAATGTCCCGTCCCCCCTTCACTCCAATGCCATGAAATACAAATAGTCATTTTCTCAAGAAACATCAGTTTTTCTCAATTACCAGCCTGTGGGTAACCAGATCACCATTGTACCTAGCAATGATGAGCAGGTTTTAACGTAAAAAAAAAGACAACTAATGAGGTAATTAACCAGTTATTATATGATAATGACTCTGCACTTGCATGCTTGATGGCCTCAGTGTAATTAAAAACTTCTAATATGTGTCTGTTTGTGACCTGTAAAACAATTAAGAGGTTCTGAGGGTCCAGGCTATTCTTTCTTTCTTCTTTCTTTTTTTATACATACAGTTTTTCTGTCTTTAAGCCCTCTGATCTGAAAGTAGTAAAATTACATATGAGACTTAGAAATAGATTTGACTCTATGCAAATTTTTTGGAGGAGATAGAGGACTGCAGCCTACACACCAGTGACCATCACAACCTGAGCTTTCCTTAACAGGGCAAAGAGTATTTGTTTTGGATTAAATCACAGAGAGTTAAGAGACACTGTAATTTTAATCTTTGATTTAGCAGAAGATCTAGGCTGCTGCCAGAACAGTACTTCAATACTTCAATTTAAATCTGAGCATGAACGTTCTTGAAGTAAGTGGAACTGCTCAAGAGTTGTAGTTGAGCATGTGCTTAAAGTACTGCTGTATCAGCTGGGAGCATCTAAAAGGCTGCCCTTTTTTAACCTTTAAATCCACAAAAGGAATAGTCTTCATTTGAGTAACATGTACCTTGTTGAGATTCTATCCTGAGTGCCTCTATCTAACAGTGCTGGGGGATCAATAACTTCCTATTTCTTCAGAATATCTTTTTCCTGTATTTAAGACTGCGCTTGTTGCTACAAGAGTCTTTTTCCTCTTCCTTTAAATGTCCCTCCCCAATTGGTAGTTTATTATTATTTTAAATCAGTACACACATAAACATTGCTATTTTAATTAGGGAGAAGCAAACAGAAGTCACAGGCTATAAGGCACTCCAAGTACGCTTGCTACTCTCACATTTTAATTATTTATTGGAGTAAATAAAATCAAATATTTTCATAGCGATTCAGAACAGGATTTGAAGTAATTACTCTGTCAAATTCATCAAAAATTCTCTCATCAAAATAAAAACCTTGATGTCATTGAATAATTTATAATACAAATACACAGAAATTGTAAAGTATTATAAATAGAAAACTGCAGGGTAAGTGAACATGAATTAGTTAAGGGTTATGTTTCTGAAAGAGCCTGTCATAAGCTGTATAAATTTTTAATAAGCATTTTTGAGGCCTAATTTTCAGTGTACAGTATATACCAACAACTACAGGAAACAACCCGAAAATGGTGATTTAGAAACACAGCTGTTTATGATAGAGGCCAGATTGTGACTCCTCTTCCTGGGCCTTTCTCTCATACAATTTGAACTAATGATGTTTGCCACTGAATGCCTATGGCTTAACACGAATCATCTGCCTAAATAGCAAATACATTAAGTAAACCTAATCTCTATTATTATCTATGAATACCAAATGCTGGGACAATATCTAGCCTATTAAAACCCCAACTGTTCAGTGAGGCATCCATACGCCGATGACTTAACACCAGCTTGCCTGTGCTCAGTCTTTGATGGGGTTTCTGGTGTGACTGAGGATCTTTGCTCCTCGTGCAAGAGCTGGAAGGGGCTGTTGGTCTTCCCTGGCACCCGGGGCCTGATCCTGCAAGCTGCCGTGTCCCCACCACATGCAAAAGGATCTGGAAGCACTCCACACCTTGCAGGTTGATGGTAACTTTTGCATTTGATCTTGTAATGCCAACGGTGATGTTCCGTGTTACTAGTAACCAAGGATGTGTCAGAGGCAAAACCTCTGATCTCAAGTCCCCTGTTCTTCTTTTTCTACTTACTGAGTTCTGGATCAAAATTATCTGCTAAAAGGCCTCCCATAAAACAAATTAGCAACAGATCTGGTCCTTCCCACGCTAAAGCCATTTTTTTCAGTGGATCTAAGCTGGATACAAATATCAACAGCCTTTTTAAAAAACTACCACTGCCAACTCATGGTAGACTCAAAAAATAAATCTTCCTCCTTCCCGGCCAAATGAAACCTGAGATTTATGGTGGGATCTGGATCTAAGGCAGCAAAGGAAACCTGCTGCAGCTCCGCTGATGCCGAGGGAGTTCTGGATGAAGCGGTGTAAGGCTGAGGTAATGCCACTGGCGTCAGTGGATTTGTTCTGACTTAATCCCATCGTAATGAAGCCTGGAAGTCTTTTTTCAATTCCTTGTTATAAAGGTCATTAGGCAAATTCTACTTCTATTCCTAAAAGTAGTTCTAGGAGTTAAAGAAAACAGATTTGGTGCCTTTTGTTGTTTATTCTGTTTTAAGAGGGATCATTTAAGGGAATTTTTTTCCTTGGCTTTCTTGTAGCACATCACCATTTTGGTAGACATGTCAGTTCAGATCATATCTGGCTAAACTTTTGTTTTTTGAGAGCCAGTAAGAACCATGCACTTTTTTGATCGATACGCATTACAGAAATAGACACAGGTAATGATTTTCAGACAGCTAAGCCAAAGAAGCTTTATCAGACGTAGAATATGCTATCTCATTTCATGCATGCATCTGGCAAGGTTCTTTCTATTTCTGGGACCTAAAGGGCCTCAGCAAGGTAGTTCTGCTTGTAAATCTCTGCTACATCAGAAAGGTCAATATACAAGATGCAAAGCAGGAAGTGGGAGCAGGATTGGAACAAGTTAAAAATTGCAATCCTCCTCTGCTAGAAAATGAAAAGCCATGTACGGAACTCATGGAAATGGTTAGGAAGTACTCAGGAAGCTTTGGAAAGCTTTGGCTTACGCAAACTTAAATGTAGCCTAAATTTTGCATTGATTCTCTGTACAAGGTGAAAAACACCCAGCTTGAATATAGTACAAGATGAATCTATTGACTGAAGAGTAGACATAGGAATTTATTGCTGTACTGTTTCTCTTCCCATTCATCAACCAAGATTTTCTTAACTGGCTGCATTAGCAGTGCCACCAAGCATTTTGTGGATATTTTCAGTGACTCAGGGATTTAGTCCTCAGTGTAATTACTGCCTAACTCTGTGTTCCCCATTCTGGATGATGTGGGGAACATTTGCCTCATACTCCAATGGTTACATTGCTTTACATCAGATTGACAGCAAACAAGTTTTTAATGACTATCTAATTAAAGAGAAACCATTTGATCATTTTACTCTTAAATTTTATCTATAATAAAGCTTCCTCTTATAAATCTAGGCTACCAAAGTCTGCATGGAGCACAGAGATGGAGGCTTCCATGTGTTAGTTATTCGCTGGGTCCTTCCTTTCTCTCTGTTTAATAATTGATAGGCACAATTGTTCCTCCTACTTCTTCACTGTAGTCAATAGGGTGTCATCCTCTGCTGTCATCTCAGGTCACCTTCCTGAACTGCTTAGGTTTAGGAGTCAAGTCTGGTATAGACAAGTTAAAACTTTTGATAGTAGAAAGAGATATTCATTTAATATGTTGGTTGCTAATCATTATCAACCCATTTTAAAATGAGAAAGTAGCTCGTATAGGGAATCACTTAATTTCCCTAAGCACATTTGGGTCTCACTTGCTTTAAAGATGTGCTCTTAGCTTGATTTTTCTCTTTGGGTTTGGGGTCTTTAACATTTCCTCTTCTGTTGCTTGTGGTTTCATTGTAACATTATTCTTACCGCTTTTCCTCTTCCATCTATTTCACTTTCTACTCCACAAGGATATTGTAGTTTTTTTGGACGTCAAATGGAACGACAAAGGGAAAAAATCCCCGCAATTCTTTTTTCAAACTATGAATAGTTTTCCTTTAAAAAAAAAAGTTCTGGTTCATCTGCAGCCAAGTTTATTGGAAATGACAGCTCAAAAGTTCAGTGAGTGAGTGAAGTTCCTAGAGATCAGAAGCCCTCTGCTGTTTCTACTGTTTCCAGGCCTCAATACAAGGGCACCTTTTGGAAGTTTCAAGGTCAGCTGTAGGTCTATTATTATGTTGAATGGAAAGGAAATAATTTTGCACTTGTATCCAACTTCTTGTCATCTTTCTCCTTACCCTACTTGGCTTCTTTGTAGTACTTGAAGGCCTCAGCTCCATCTCTTTTGGCCATTGTAAATGGTTTGATTGGTGTTGGCCATGTTATCCCTTCTTTCCTCTTTATAAAAAGCAAATGATCATGTTGCATTGAAGAAACCATTATTGTCATCAAACAATCTGCCTAAATTTTCACCTTCTCTGAAAGTTTCAACTCCTCATCAACATTTCAGAAGGAAGTAACTGTGTTGGTTTTCAGTAGCTCTGAGGAATCCTACCAGTTCTGATCCACACTTTGGATAAGTCATAGCACAGAGACCACTTTGGACAAAGGATGCACTGGTCTTTTCCTTTTATTTTTTCCTCTTTGCTGCTTTTGGTTTTTTGAAACATTTGTTCAAGCCCCCTGAAGCGAAGGCAGAGACATGAATCTGTACAAAGTTCCATTAACCAACCATCTCTCCTAACCGGCAACATGGAGCACTCTAGGATCAAAATTGTGTATGTTATGGCCAGAATCGTAGCTTTGCCTTCCTATGAAGGACTTAGGCTGGTGTGTTGGGATCAAGCATTTGCAGGAAGCCTACCCACAGATATTTCTTCTCAAACATCTCTTGGCAGCTTTCCCTTCTTCTGTGCCCAGGAGAATATTGCTATACTTTGTACATTAGTCTGGCTCAGCCCTGTCTGACTGTGAAACACAATGCCCATTCAGCAACCTGCTCCTTGCCTTACCTCCCCTTTTCTGATTCACAGCAAAGATAAACGGGATACCAGGACGTGTCTCTCTGAGTTACTGTTTCTGCCATTGACTGGTTTAAACCAGGGCTCAGGATTTAAAAAGTAAGTGCTGTCATGCCCTAAAGCACCTCCTGTGTTTTGCTTGGCACATTGAGTTAGTAGCAGTTTCTTAATCACTTGGTTTTGCGTATGGTCACTGGGGCTGAATGTGGGACCACAGAGCACCTTCAGCTCTTAGGTCTGATGATTTCCTTGGCTTTTAGGGAATTACTCCTAACTGACACAAGCGTAATAAGGATAAGGACTGGAGCCATCTCTTATCCCACAAAACAAGGAATGATTCTCTCTTCAGAGCCTACATGGTGTTTTCTGTGTATTATACCTAAAGTGCAGTATACATTTGTCTGAAAACTAAAGGCTAAAGGCACATTTCAAGTCTGAGGGGTTTTAATTACAGGTCAAAAGGAACAGAGAAAAGAATAAATATGTAGAGAAGAAACTGTGTGAGGGACTTGGCTGGCAATAGCAATCATCTTAAGTAAAATGATGGGAAGTGCCTTCAGGCAGGTGAGATTGTACATGCTTATGACTATCTACCACTTTTATGCTGGAATAAACAGTGATAGCATCTGATCTCGTGGACTGCAGTGTCCTATGGAGACTACTATTCAGAAAGATATGAGGCTTTATAAATTTCCAAGGAGAAAAAAAATAGCACAAGCTCAAACTGGTGGGCAAGCCTGCTGCCTGCCTCTGACCTGCCCAGAGTGGTTTGGCAGGTGTGAGGAAGTCACATTAGCTCCCAGCTACATATCAGTCGGATTTTCAAAGAGCTTTTGGTGACTTATAAAACAGAACGTGGTTTGGGGTTTGAGTATTTATCTGAGCAGATGTCTCCCTCTGTATGGGCCTAAGCACTGTTTGACATCATCTAAAGCTGTTTTATTGGCCGTTCCAAAACAAACAAAACGCAAATAGGCTTAACACCTTTGGAAGGCAACTGCTTAGTTATTGTGTGGAATTCATTTTGGGCTGGGGATCTGTAAAGCTGAGTCAATATGCTGATTTGAATCTAAGCTGCAAGTTTACCTTTTAACCTGCACTTATTCCTTCTTCTAATAGAGCTTTTTTTTGAACCACATATTATTGTGCCTTTATTGTCAGCTGTCCTGCATGCATTTGCATGAGAAATACTATGGGCTCTTGCTTTGAGTTGACACTACCTAGGAAAGAGTTGGAAATAAAACCTGCGCTTCTGTCCCCACTCTTCTTGCTTTACAGAGGGATACTCCTGAGCTGCTAACTTGAAGATCTAGATGTCACATCCACTTTAGTATCCACTGCCTTTGGTGGAAGGACTGACCATTGGGCAGTTACATCGTTTTCCCTTGAGGAATCCAGGAGGGTTCTATAGAGCAGTTGCTCCTCCCCAGGTCCTCCTTGTCACTTGGGCAGCTGCTGCTGACGTGCTGCTAGGTGCTTTACTGATGATACCAGGGGCTCTGATGTCTTCAGCTTATAAATAACCTGCATTAAGCTGCCATTGCTTTTAGAACAGCCTGTGCAATGATTGAGAGGACTGACTCAACGATGAAGGCTATCTATCTGAAGGTCTGCTCTGGTCAGACAGATAATACTTACAGGAAGGAGGAAATGTCTGGTGAACTGGAAGGAAAGGGCAGCAAGGGGAGCTGAATCCTTCCTTCCTATTTGCTACTTTCATCATGTTAAATCTGGTGTCATGAAGTATCCCATTTTCCTTTTCTAGGGTCTTCCTAGGTAGCATTTTATATCTGGGCTTACGGGCACAGTGTTGACATTATTTTCTTATGAAGTATGGTCACTGCTTGTGTTTTGGTGTGGCTATGCACCTTGAAGGGTTTAAACTTAGCCTAAAAAAATCTCAGACTTTCCAGACCTAAATCTTCATCTAGAAAGCCAGGTTCATATATAGGAGGTACTTGTTTGTTTTGCTATTTTAATTTACTTGGTTTTTCTTGTGGCATGCCCTGAGAAACTTTGTGTCAGCTTCATGCTTTGAGCTGGCAGCTGGGCAGGAGGGGCATTGTGAGAGTTCCTCAGTGTCTTCATTCTCTTCTGTTGCCCTCGTAAGAGTCATTAGTGCCCTTGTATTTCTTTGGCACCCTGGGAAAATAAGGTAGAGCAATATGCTGGTGTAATTTCCTCAGAAAAGAAGCAAACTGCCTGGGCTCCTTGGGCCAAAATTTAAGGAAGAGAATAAAGATTTTGGGTACTTACCTTGAAATACCTTTAATAGCTGAAATACTGGGACTTAAACCTGGGCCAGAGCTGTGTGACTCTCGGCAAAAACCAGCCATCTGAAAAAACAGGCTCTGGAAGCTGAGTGCTCCATAAAAGGGAAACATCCTCAAACTTTCTGAAAGTCTCTAGCAGTGTCACATTATAGAAACAGGGACCTGTCAGTTTATCTGTTGGCTCGGTGAGGTCCTTGTGTGACCTCCATTCCTGGGTCATCTCACTACCTTAAGATCTTTTATATTTTTTATGTTCATGAGGCCAGATTTACACAGCAGAATATATCTGAATAAACTCAAGAGAATATAACTGATTCCCTGACTAAAATGGTCTCCATGCAGTCTTTACTTGTGTTTCTTCTAAAGACACTTTTGCTGAAATTTTGCAAAAGCAACCAGAATCCCCCAAAACAGAGCACAAACACATGCACCAGAATAGATATGTGACCACCCCCCACCCTTCACCTTGTGTTCCCACATGGCAGCACTTACAGTTGCAACAATGCCACTGCATTGGCTCTTATAAATGATTCTGCCACCCCACACTGTGATTAAGTATTGCTGTTATAAACCAGGTACCTCTCATGTTAATAACAACATCTGTTAACTAACAAATTGCTCATTAACCAGGAGTAGCAGTGGATTTCACCTGATTACAGCTCTGCAGGTCTTTTACGAAAGAGCTATCAACAAAATGTTGTGCTTTTTTTATTCTTTAAAGATTCAAAGCAATTTTATTTTTAGTATTGAGTTTCTTAAAGCAGTGGTTATCCTGTACACTTCAGTATTATGTAAAAGCACTGTAAGATGATATTTAAAAAGAACAGGTACTTTCCCTTAGTATTTTACAGGATAAAATGTCTTTTCTATATGCCATCTTTGAATGGATTCCTGAACAATGCACCAAAACTTAGCTATAAACACACTACTGTCGTATAATAGACCCTATACTTTACAATACCTACAGGGAATCGCTTTTTAAAGTCTATAACATACAGTAGTCTTTTTATATGAGTGACTGAATCATATAAAAATAAAAATTGATAAAAAATAGTAATAAATCTGGATTTTATATCATGCACTGAGCAAAGTCTAAATTAAACTACTGTATTAAACCTTCTATGAAGTAGACCTAATTAATTAAAAACACCAGGGTTAAGCAATTTAGCCATCAACCTCTTAGCTTAAGTGGGGGATGAGGTACATATGGTAGCTTACTGAGGAAGAAAAATGAAGGACCTGTTCTCTCCAGACTCACATTGACATGATCTAGGGGAGGTTAAATATGAGCTGCTATTCCCAGGGAGACTTCTCCTACAGCTCCTACAGCAAGATGACTTTCCCAAAGCCCTGGGCATGGTGGAGTGTGTCACTTATCTCCTGTTTCCAGAAGAGCAAGTGGAACAAAGCAGGCTTGCAACGCCTTTCTGAAGGAGTCAGATGTTGATTGAAGTGGCAGTGGTTTCTCTGAGTTCAGACTAGCTAGTTACACTGCCAGTGCAATGGAGTTTGTCAACACTCCCAGGAAGGAAAGAGAGATGCCAGTGTGTTTCCTTTCTTTTCAGAGGTGGGTCCTGGCCCTGCGAGCATGCCTCTTGCATGCTGGGCAACAGGCCTGAGGATGATATTCAGGCTGAGAGAGGAGCAGGACTGGAGGGTGGCCAGCAGTCACCTTTTTTGGAAGGCAACCTCAGCAGAAAGGCAGCCCAGTGACTTGATGGACGGTTTCAGCTTCCAAATTGTCAATGTGTTTATAAGAAGGGGGCAGCTCAGGAAGCTGCTAGCTGAAAATTTTCCATTCAACCCTCCCTCACCATATTCCCTCCAACTGTTAACTTTTTTGTCAAAACAGAGTTTTGTGAAAAAAATGAGATTATTTTTGTTGCAAGGTCTCTGTTTGTCACGGAATGACTGAATGCCCAAGACATGAAACTTCTAGGAGCTAGTTAATGTCTAAATTCAGACTTGATGTGCCTTTTCACATGGCTCCCTCCAAAAAAATGGCAATGGAAGAAGCAAAACATGTTGCTGCACATTGATGAATGAAAAAAACCCAACACTGGTCAGAGCTATTTTTTTCAGTCTTTGGCTCCTCACCATCATGGGTGCTATGAATAAGAGGAGACTCCCTAGGCTTTTCTTCAACAAGGGCACACGCATTCAGCTAGGTTGCTCGTGGGTGAAGCTGTGGGTAGTGACTTGGCTGGGCCTTGGAGGGCTGACTTTAAGAACAGATCATGGGGCATCTTTCATTTTCTTGGGTTCCACAGTGAGAACTTGTTTGGTGCTCCTGTTTTTATACTTTGTATTTTATACTTTATATTTTACTATAGTAAAATAATAATGTTCCATGTGTGGACAACAGTATGCTTAGAATAGTGTTTTCATTGTTTCCCACTCTCTTAACTGGATCCCATTTCCTCAAATCTTACAAATCCCCAGGGTGATTATAAAGAAAGTGTATGTAGCTGTACCATCCCCCTCAGGATGCTGCAGTTGCTCCAGAGAAGAACTCTTAGCTGAGGACTTTGCATGGAAATAGAAATAAAATTCAATAGTATTTGGACTTGGATGTCAAAAAGTGATGCAAAATTATAAGCAAGCCCTACATTGCTTTGTGTTTTCCTCAAAACTTCTGAAATACCACACAGATGGACTTTCTGAATGCTTAAACAGTGAAATGGAATAGAGTTAAGGTATGTAATACCTAATAAATTCCTGGTACTATTCTATTAATTTAATATTTCTTCATCCACTTGTATCTCCCATTAAACCCTCAATCAATGTGACGATGAATATTGCATGCACATGCAGGTCATCTCACCTTTTCACCTCCCTGCTACTTTTTTTTTGCCCCAGACCTGACAACCTAAGGGTGAGGTTTCATGTTGCACTGAGCAGCTCTGATGAAGAGCTGCATCCAAAAAGCAGACTGACTCTTGCCATATGCAAAAATTCCCCTTTGGATCAGGACTGGAAATTGTGTCCTTATGGGATGAGTCAATTCAAGTGGCTGATACAGCAGAAAAATATTAATTTATTTTGCAAGTCAACCAGATGCCTGAGCTGCCCAGTGACCATATGGTGAATACATCCATCAAGGAAGGGAGAGGCAGAGGCATGTGGCTGTAGATAGAGGCTGAAGTGGGATGTCCCTTTAGGCAGGGGCTTTCCGTTTGACCAACTTGGCTGTAATGCGAAGATGCACCCTTAGGAGTAGAAAAGATCCCTGACATCAAGCTCAGGAGTTAAGCTTGTTTGCAGGCTCTTGAGCCAGCAGATGTATTTGTGGTTGGAGATGCACTTCAGAGTTCAAGTGGCATTGGGAACACTTTGCATAACGTGCAGCCCACTAGGGCTGAGCTAGTGAATACAGGCAGCTGCTGGGAATTGCATGGTGGCTCTTAGTGAGGAAGGCCCAAATCTTGAAGATTTTGTTCACTATTTCTTACTCATCCTATATCCAAGCAAACCCTTCATTCTGTAGAGGAGAGTGAAACTAAAAAAGGACCTTAAGACTTGGCCTCCTATAAAAAACAAGTTTACAGGCACTTGTCTCTCAGAGATCCTTTAAAAGAAATTATTCTCTGAAATGTGCTCCTACAGACATGGTCTTTTACCTCAGGATTATTATGGATCTAGCATCCTAAAATCAATACTCCATAAAGGGGATTCTAGGTATATCAGCTAGGTCCCTAAGATAAGGTGGGATAAATTTCTCATCTCAATAAAGAGAAATAAGATCCTCTTGAGCTTCATGCAATCCACCTAAAATCTTAATTGTCTTCTGGCGGTGCATCTCTCTCTTCTTTGCCTGCACGGGAGGCCAAGAGTGACTGTTCCCAACTTCAGGGAACATTGCACACAATGAAAGCTGGCAGACCTGTGTGATAAGGACTTGAGTTGCCATTTTTGCAAATATCACAAACTTCTGAAGAAACACAGAATGCGTTTATCTAGAAATAGTGCATGTAAGTCTCCTTTTAGTGTTACATAACTTCACTGCTGGCAAATCCTGGTGAATAAAAAATAAAAGTGTTACCAGTGCAGCACTGGTCTTTTGCATTTATAAACAATGAAGCAAGAACAGAGAGATCAACAGAGCAGTCTAAAAATGTATCTTAATGTGCCGGCAGGGACCTTTACAAAAAGTCACAAAGATAAGGGAATTTTGACATGACACAGTGAGCCATGAAGGAGCTACTTTAAAAAGAAACAATACATTTGAATATTCAGACAAAGCACTGAGCAGTAAGTCAAAAAGAAACTACTACACTCAAATCTTCTGCAGCTTAGGAGCTAATTAGACCTATGCCTCAGAATGGCCCAAGCCTCATGCAATGTGGCAATGGTTATGATAATTATATTTTCATTCTGTGTTGGGCTATGAGTTATATGCATATTGCCTATAAATGCTAATGGGAGCTATGTATGTAAATCCCCTCCTCAATGAGGTGAGATTATGCCCTGATGTATCTTAAGTAGCATGTAAATGCAGCAATTGGGGTGGCAACTAAAGACTAGAAATGCAGGGCTTTGCAAACCTTTAAAGGGAAGTGATATTTGGCTGTGTGGACAGGCTTTTTACTGGGGAAGGTGAGAACAGGTGACCTGAAAACCTGGAATTACCAGTGATCACACTGATTTTCTTAGCATGTATTTCCCATCAAATATAACCAGTGGTAATGATACAAAAACAATATCAATTTCCTCTATGTATTAAGAACTTTATCTGCATAGGTACAGATTACTATACATTTCTAAGTTGTCTGATGTACGTCAAGACTGCAGAAGATTAGACCCATTGTATATGATCTATTGATGCTAGTCTTGTCACCTGGAGTGCAAAAAGTTAGCGTTTATGATTGCATGACCATTCCTCCCTCTCAGCAACTTATTTGCTACCTGAAGGCTAATTAAAGTGGTCTGTTAGTGCCTAACTAGCCAACTGTGCCTGTAATGGTGTAAATAGTACATACAAATGAGCTAATGATGTGCAAAGGGACATTCCTTCCTCTGTCCCATAGTCTGCTGACTGTAGGACTTGTCACACATTATATTATTTCTGTTATGCCCTGACCTGTACCTTGATGTACAGTGTGTCTCAATCCCCGCTGCACCATTCATGCATTTTTAGCTAGAGACTTTGGGCGTGGTTCTGTTGCAGTCACTGCCTGGGGCCTGGAAGCAGTCGGTCTTCTGAGAAACACGCAGAAAACTAGATCTTCCACTTTTGAAGTGTATCGCCAGCTTTCCCCAGCGTGCGCACTCCCACGCTTCTCCAAACAGACTCAGATCTGACCTGCAGAGGGGCAGGTCCAAACCCTTATGAGCCTGAGCAGCTCGTTGCTTTTTAGTAGAAGCCTGTCCCAAAGTGACTAACAAAGTGCAGTTCCTGAGGGAGGCAGAGGAGAAATTCCCTTTGTTGGAGGAAGTCCACACATCAAGGACCTAAATCAGAGTCATGTCAACTTGTCACACCACCCTTTGCAGCATTTGAGGGTTCATAAAGTTTCCAAGCTGTTTCCTGGCCCGAATGGCAGAGCTGGAGGAGGGAAGGGAATGTTAGGGTCACGCTGCCTCTGTGATCGCTGCTGAGCTGATGGCAGGGGTCTCAGTCTCCTCTCCTGGTATCTGCTTTCCATTAGGATGAATCCACAGGCCTCAGCAAAGCAACTATTGGTTTGCTATGGTACAAGTTTGAGGGGTGCCAGGCTCAGAGCCTGTTTAACAATAAATAACAGCAAACCACATATGGGAGGCTTCATGACCTGGATAAGGACTTTGCTGGAGTGTGCTCTGAGACTCCCAACTCCATGAAGTCTGGACTGAAGCAAGACAGGAGGGGAGAGGCTAGGTTTTCATTTGGAAAGTGTTCCTTCATACAAAGAAACGAGTATCAGCTGAATGGCACAAATGAACTCCAAGGAGAGTGGTCCTGAGCAGCACTTGAATAGTAATGTCTCCCATTCTGCCCCTTTCTTTGTATTACTCTGTTCTTATTCTAAGTATTTATTTACTGATTATGAGAAAAAACACATGACCTCACAAGACCCCCAGCAGGTGCTCACGGCCTCCATGGGCTCCTTGAACAACCATGGTATTCTCTCCCTGCCTTATTATGGTCCTTTCTTGAATGTGGGAATGTAGAGTTCAGACCTGCTGGAGTATTTGGGGGGATTGCAAGATATAAATAAGCCAGCTGGGGCTTCAACCCACCAGCTCAGCAACATTATATCGTGCTAGTCTTTGTTTTCACTGTATCACCTATTTTTCGGACCAGCGGTATAACCAAGTTGTAAACTGCACACCTTACAAATCAGTCTATCCTGACATTGCTGGAGCGTTCATTACAAGCTGTAAAAAAACACTAGCAAGGAAGGTTTCAGTTCTGCAGCCCAATTTTCCATTGCAATAACCCAATTAACTGGTGTGTGTTTGTTTTACAAAGCTCTAAGCTACAATAAACCATGCCGATACACAGGCTGCAGAAAGCTTCGTAATTAGGACAAGGTGTACAAATTAAACCACTCTTTTTAAACTTCAAACCAGCTAACTTCTGACATACTGTACTGCTGGGGCTTCTGGGACTAAACCCAATTAACATCTTAGTATTTTATAAGCATCGTTTTAATTGCATTTGTATGCAATCTTCTCTCCAAGAGCCTTTCAAGGTGCTAGCCCTCGTTCAGATTTTATTACTTTAGTGATTTAAATCTCCTCTATCTGTGCTTCCCGTTAATAATGACTAGTGCTACTTCAAATGCCGGCCCAACATAAAACTGAGCTCTCCAAAGAATTATACTTTAAAACAGTTACATTTAACTTTATTATTACATTTTTAATTTTTTTCTCCCTCTGTTTGAACATTATGCCTTGAACCATTTTATCAAGCTGTCAGTGCAGTAAGTGCTGGAAGAGTGAATGTTTTACTTCTCGGTACTTTGCTATGGCACAGCCTCTTGGCCTACACATGACTCCGTTTGTACTGCACAACATTGTCTTACAAAAAGAGCTTTTCTAGGAGCAGCTTAATGAGTTTCGTGTCCACAGATTTTCAAGATGCAGGGAGGTGGGGGGGAGGTTTAACTCTATGAGAGACAGCAAAGCCAATCCCTCAGGCTGAGTTGCTTTTGTCTTTTTTAGGACAAGACCTGCCCTCCTTCCTTGCCCATCAGAAACAAGCCCTGTGAAGCTTTACTCGTGTGAGTAGTTTTATTGACTGTAATGGGATTGCTCAAGTTTGGATGAACTGGGCCTCGATGGGAGCAGTGGAACATTCCATGGAAAATCTGATGCACTCTAAAGAATGTCAATTCCCATCACTGTAATTTCTCTCTGTATAAAATTCTCTCAAGTGATCTGTTTTTCTTTATGCATCTGCTTCTTTGGAAAATGACCTGCATTTCAAAGATCAGGTAGGATTTGAAGAGAGCTGTAGAGGCATTAAGTAGTATAATGGAACGCCCGCTGCCCAATTAATAAAATAATATATAAAACATGTTCTGAGATTCTTTTTCCAGCACAGTATTTATTATCCTGTTTCACATTCTTTCAAGGATGAAAAAAAGAAACAGGAATGTGTTGGATCTTATTGAAATGATTAAATGAATAAAATGTTTATTTTAAAACGCTGGCAGCCAAGCTCAAAATATTTTCCTCTTTGCAAAATACAGCTTACGGTGTATATAGACTAATGTTACTCTCATTTAGGATTTCTGTTATGTGGATAGAAATATTGGGTCAAAAATGCAGAAAGTTCCTCCTGAAATATTTTGAACCTTTTCACTTGATTGAGTGTCTTGTCAAACAAAACTGGCAGCAGATCTCTTGGAACTGCCTGAATCTATGCAGATACGATTTCTATCATGCCCTTATTATGTGTAGTCCATAATAAGGATGAGCATGTATAAATCATTTCTGGCTGGCACTTAGGATGCAATACTCAAAGGAGAAAGACATTTCTGTCTTCAAATGTCTAGCAATTTCTGATATTATACAGTAAGTCTCCCCAGAACCATACAATCCTCAATTCCACGCAGCCCTCTTATGAAAGAATGAGACTTTCATATCTTCCTTGCAAGAGCCACCAGTGAGATAAGAATTGTGCAGTTCAGATGTGTGCTGTGCTTCAGCCAGGGTGGCTATATTGAACTTTCATTTGCAAAGCCTTCGCTAACAAAATTGCACAGAGATGAAGGTTTTTGCCTCTATCGTTCCTATATACAATTATCTATGAGTAAGCATTACTTTATATATAGTAGATTATATAGTTATATATTATAGGAACACATTTCCCATGGAATGTTCTTCTATGTGCATACCTATAATGTGCACTAAAATAAACACATATATTGTATGAATGTGCTTGTGTTTTCTCGGCAGCAATAACCTAGCTAAGCCTTGGTATTGGAAAATGTAACAGCATATGAAATGATAGATGATCTGAAAAGTTCTAACAAACCATGCCTTCCCCATATACAGAAATGCAGAGAGCTGGTCAAAACTAAAGAAGCCATTTTAAGACAACAGTATAAAAAGATGTATGTCATCTGTTTTCCAGTACTGGATTTATAGTTATTTTACTCCAACTCTTTAAAAAATATTTTTCTGCAACATATTCCAAAAAAACCCCAGTCCTTTTCCAAAATCCTTTTTCAAGTTTCTCTTTTCTTTTTTATAGGACTTTCCAGGAGGAAAATATGGGATTTGGAAAACAAATTTTAAAATAATTTGAAACATCATTCTGATCAAATCTTTAATAACAGTATCAGCAGAAATAGACGCAGGGAATGCCAAGGAAAATGGATTATGTTAATTAAGTTAACAATTTTTAATGACAAATTTTGTTGCAGGGAGAAAAGGTGATTTTTTTATTAAGAGCATTTTGTGCAAAATATTTCAACCACTATGAAAACATAAAAGACTAGATATTTTCTATGAAACAGTTCTTCACTGTAAGAATATGAATGATATCTTTAGTATTATAGTTAGACATAATAAAATGTTTGTGAGGCTTTATACATTTTATATCTGATTCATTTATACACAAATACATATGTTATAGTGGAAAGAAATCCATCTTGGTATTTTACTTGACAGATTCTGATTGTTTCCTAATATGCAAACAACTAGAATTTCTCAATGAAGAGTTTAGTTCTCGGGACTCTGAAAAGCAGAGGGCATTTTAGACCAGGAGTTCAGCATGTGGAGCTGTCAGGCTTGATATCTCTGAATTTTAGGTGAATTGGAGCGCCTTGTTCCTATGGAGGTTGTTCTAAAGGGGACTAATGTCTTTTGGGAGCTGAGCTCTAGGGAGTAAGGGGCAGAGAGCAGGAGAATATTTTATGCAAAAGAACCGTCTGTCGAGAATGGAATAGAAAATTACACTTCTTTAATGACAAGCTTTTTGTAAAATATGGAGAGCCATGGGGAAGTATATTATTCTGTTTTCTTTCTTTCTATACAGTGGAAAATAAGAGGTGTCACAGTGAGTTATCACGTGCACTGACCACTAATGCTCCTGTTTAGTGTACAATTGCCTGCCACATTACACACAATCGCATGTGTCATTATTATATTAACTGGGTTTATATACTGTTCACCTGACTTCACCCAGCAGTGCTTGCATAATTATAGTAAAAGGGAGAAGCTCATTTGGCTAAGGGAGGTTGCTTATAATTCTGTTTTCTGCCCATTTAAAATGATGGGACCACAGCAAAAAAAAAAAATCTTTATAGAAACTAACATCCTCTTAAAAATTTTGTTTTTCATGATCAGAGCCGACACTGTCAGAGGGCAGATACAACTCTGATTCATGCCAGTCCAGTGGGTGCTGGATTAGGCCCTGACCTCCTTTGCCTTCTTTGCAGGTTCAGCAGATGGAGTAGTTCTTGAGTAAACCAAAATAAAGCTGCAAGGTTCCCACAGCAAAGGCTGTCTTTATCGGTGCATTGCATAGCTCTGACTGCAGTTTTGATAGCACAGTGATAAATAAATATGAGCAAATTAATTTGCAGTAATTGACAGAACAATTAGCAAAGATTCAGTTGCAGAGTCTTTATTCCTGGTGGCGAGGGAAAGAACCCAAAGTCACTTTCAGATCTCAGATTTAATTTGCAACTAAAAAGGCATTCCTCTGTGCGCAAACTAAGACAATTTTCTGGGAAGTCACTAAGATATAGTAAATGTGGAATCCAGTAATACCATTTCTAGAGCTCCTTTTTAGAACAAAACTGCACTTTCACTTCACTAAGAAATGCAGATAAGGGCATTCTGGGATTTCAGCTACACTTCAGGCTTCGTGCGACAATGGGAAAAGCAAAAATGAGTCTGGTGATGCAATACTTACTAGGAATCAATGTTCAGCTCCTGGTGTGCACGCTGCGAGTATGTGTGCTGACGGCAGCTCCCTGACCCAGCCACCATTCCCTGCACTGCGGTGTGTGATCCACAAAGCACCACACCAACCCGGGAGAGCCGGAGCACTGCCAGCTGCCCCTCACGGACAAGCATTTGCTGTACAAAGTGCAAAGGAATCTTTTCCTGCTGAGCATATGGCTTTATCATACTTTTAAACACTAGGAACACAGCACGTGAAGTATCCTGGAAAATGCTGGGAAGCAGAAGTCCAGAGCAGTTGATGTTTCCACTCCTCTTTCACCCAGAATTAAATGTGGATGGCAATTTCCACACCACAAAGGAGTCTGTCACGGCAGGTCCAGTTCTATGGCAATGGTGCTTTGATCACAGCCCAGCTAAGCCGGAGCTCAGTCTCGTTTCTCCTGCGAGCAAGTACTACGTATGAGGACCCACAGTTTCCAAGGTCTTCTCCAGTTATACTCTGTCAGATGCAGCTCTACCAGCGGTGTTACTGGTGTATTTCAGGCTTCTCTTGAGAAGAAGGCTGCGGAGAGGGACAGGCAAAATATTGGACAAGTATGAGAGGTGCAGAGGAGGTGAAAAGCCTGACTACAGTGACCTGAAAGGTGTCTGAGAGAAGCAGCAATGGCCAGCACCACTGATCCGTGGGTTGTACTGCCTAGCAAGAAGCCTTTATCTGCATTTGTCCCGAGTCTTCATTGCCCGGTCATCTGGCTCCTGTTGTGTAGTTCTGGCTTAACAACAGCAGTTCAATGCCTCAGCCAAGTGCCCTGGCTCCCTGAGGTGTTGACTGGTTTGTGTTTCCAAGTGTTACTTTAAGAAACCCAGAGAAGTTGAAGTGTGAAAGTTTTATGTTATGTGAGAGAAGAGGTCAGCAGGCATCTCAGTTAGGAAAGAAACAGCGAGCATGTTTTATTTCCAAAGCTGATGGTGAGAGCTTCAGAGCCACTCTTTCAGCAGAGAACTTTGTCCTGCAGACAATGGGGCTCTTCAAGAAGGGAAGGGGGGGGCAAACATGAATTTTCAGTCTGGTACAAAAGCTTTAGTTTCCAAGGGTCAAGATGGACTTTGGAAAGGTCTTTTCATTCAGGGCTGTTGACTGTGCGCACACAGGCTTAGCATGAGCTTCAGCTGGCTGAAGAGCGAGGTGTAAGAGATGGGGTGCCTCTCTCGTGTGACAAGCAACGATGAAATGTCCTGTTTGATTCTTCAGGCTATGAAGTGTACTGGTTGGGTTACCTGTTTTATCGTGGAGTCAGGCAGAGCAGATACTCAGTCACTTCCACTTTGGTATTGTGTTAACACCCCTGGAAATGGGTGCTGGCCACATCAACTGTGCCCCAGACTCCTTCATTTAGGGTGAGGAATGGTGCAAGAAAGCATGTTAGATTCAACTGTCTTTGGTGTCTAATATGTAGCTTGGAAATGGCACCCCTGATAAATGCTCCCTGGAGCAGAGGAGGTCAGGCCAGTCAACTTGCTCTACTACTATGTTAAGACATTATAGTCATGAGACAAGAAAGGCTGTGGGCAAACGTATGCATCTGTCAAAGGCGCTTCCACAGCCCTTTCCCTGCAATGCTTAGGTACCATCGCTGAGGTACCACCTCCCATCTTGGTGGCAGAGAGCAGGGGGTGAAAGAGATGGCACTACCTGCACAATTGTTTCATGGTTGTTTTTTCTTTTAAATGTAGCTCTAATATCTGAGGCAAGTCTTTACTAAATATCAATTTAGTATTTGGAATACCTAACAGAGCTTTTGTGGCTCTTCTCCAAGCTTAGCAGGCTCTGCAGCCTGGGTAGACCTGAGCTTGCTTTCCATGAAATTCTCCCTCCCTCCCACATGATACTCTTCAATATTTGTCTGCAAAAGGATTATGAAACAGTTGAATTCATAGTGGGCCCAATCCAACACCCACCGACTCAATGAACAACCACTTCATTGTCCTCAGTGGGGGATGGCTTGGCTCTTGTTTGCAACGATTTGCAAGTCACTTCATCGCCTTATTCTCGTAGAGGGCACAGCTTGTCTGCTGGATGATGGCAGTCGAGCAAAATGTTGTGCAAAGGCAAGGGTTTTTTTCCCTTCTAATAAATGCCTACCCTGACATTTCTTGCCCTTCCTTCTTCTGCAGCATGCACTGGGCATTTGTCACAACAAGCTACTGAACCAGATGGCCCCACAGCTCGGATCCGTCTGGTGGCTCCTGTGTGCCTATAACCGCCCAGGAAGGCAACAACAACAAAAAAAGAAAAACAGACATGAAACCTGTCTCTGCAACGAAGCATCTCCGGCAGGGCCACGAACTCTGGAGCTGAGCCGCTGCTGGACAACGGGCTGTCGGGCGACGCGTGCCCGTTCCCACGTGGCACAGGGGACGCGGTGGCAGAGCCGCGGGGACGAAGCGGGGTGATGCACGGTAACCGCAGCTTCAGCCTTCCGCAGAGTCCCTGGCTTGGGAGTTTTGCTGGCCGTGAGTGTAGGCAGGAAGGTCAAAAAGCGGCCTTTTGGGTGCGAGGGATGTTTTTGGGCAGCCGGCTCTCGGGGGCTGGAGGAGGCAGCGCCCGGCTAGATGGCGCTGGCAGCCCAGGAAAGGCCCCGAGCCGCCGGGGAGCAGCCCCGGCCCGCGCTCCCCACAACAACCGCCCCCCAGCACCCCCCCAGATGTGTCCGTGAATTATGTATAGGTTTTAGTAGATTGTGTCACACATCTGAAGTTATAGGGATTTGATATAAACCCACCATGCAGTAATTATGAGTGTAAAATACATTTGGGGGAAAACATTTTGCAGACTTGCCAAGACTAACAGCTTACAAATAAAGACCCATTCCTGCTCTGGCCTCGCACTGCGCCCTGGAGAATTTGCACATGCATTTGAAATGAAACAATCCCCGTATCTCTGTGTTTACTAGGGGGAAAAAACCCCCAAACCCTTCCTTGCATAGGTCCTTCTATAAATATGTTCCTGGCAATGGGCAGTTTGCAGTCAGACAGAAACTGCCGGTCTTTAATGTGCAATAATGCAAGGTTTTTAAGCAAAAAGTTGGCTGCTAGAATTAATTGGTGTCTTATTTTTCCGGCTGGAGCTGCTGTTTGCAAGTTAGGGCTGCATGAGCCGTCCCGTCGTCTGCATCGCAAATTAGGACTGTGAACGGCAGCTCCCACTGTATTACACCGGCAAAGAGGAGAGAAGGCAGGAAAGAGAGAGACAGGCGAGATTCGGAAGGAAGAGAGGGAGAGAAACAGATTCAGGACTACTGAGAAGGATCTAAAATGAAAAGAAACCCAGTGCGTGTGTGTGGGAGAGCAGTATGGGAGCAGGACAGAGGAGAGGTGAAGGGGAGAGAACAGAGGATTAGAGAAGGAAAGAGTGAGAGAGATGAGCCCAAGGGAGCTGAGGCTGGGCTGGGATCAGAGGAAGGGCCAGGGAGGCTTCCTGCCAGACTGGTGGGTGCTGCTGTGCCCTGTGTGCTGCTGAGCACTGGGCTGGCCTCTTCCAGGGAAGTCCCTCTAGCTATAAACTGCTTCAGCAATGCAGTTAAGGCCCGGGTAGTACCAACAGAGAGGATGTGATTGTTTCCATCAGAGGACAATGTTTATTGAAATATTTGGCATTTCACAAGAGATGCTCAGGGATGCTCCATCCAGAGTGGACTGTGACCGGGGTCCACCATTTTGACAGTAATGTGTGTAGCTCATTTCCCCCACTTTGTAGCCTATAAAGAGTAGCCATGTCCAATGCAGAGGATGGATGCTGTACTGGGATGTTCAAATCATGGTCTGTCGACTCCTATGGTATTCATAGGAAGTTTTGAAGTTATTTGCAAAAGGAAATCAAGAAAAACAAGTTTACAGCCAGTCGGTGCACATGCAGCCATATTTTTAGGGATGTGCAATGAGAACAGGGTTGAAAACCACAGGTAGATAATATCCCACAGTGAAGAAGGATGGGGGCTTGAGGGTGGGACCACTCTTTTGTGCTCAAGTGCCCTGGCAGAGCTCTCATTCTCTCATGTGTACCATTTTTGCCTTGTGTATAGCAACATCCCATCTATTAGTTTTCTCTCCCCAGGGCTTCCCTCTCTAGGCTTGCCCGTATGGTTTCACAGTTACTCAGAACTCAGGATCTGTCTTAGGGATGCTCATCCAATGAACAGAAGTAGCATGGGGACATGGAGCAATCTGAAACCTGCCTGTGACTTATTTTTGAGGTTGAAGCAGGACTTCAGTGGCATCCAGGCATGAACTCCCATGAGATGCCTCTTGTTCCTAGTGCTGTGTGTACTGCTGCTGGGTTGTGGCCATTTTAAGGAGAAACGTGAGCATGTGCATCAACACACTTCTTACAAAATGAATGTATCTTTAAATAGAAAATGACCTGTTTGTTGCAGTGTTGTTCAATGGCCAGGTTCTGGCATATTAATACCTTGTTTCCCAATATATTAAACTGTCTTCCTTCCCAATAGGAAATGAAGGATTTCTACAAGGATGCCAAACCCTCCCTGCCACAGTTTCATTTCTTCCCACAGTCTTTGCTATTGGAGGAGGAGGGGAGGAAAGAAAAAGAAAAAAAAAAAGAAAGAAAAAGAAAGAGAAAGGAGTCTGATGGAGTGAACATACAGCAGGAGCTGAGATTGTTTTTTCTGGCTGACACAGTTAGTGTTGCTGGTGTGTATGCCGCTTCCTTGAAGGGCCAGTGGGGGGGAAAAAAGAGATTAAGGTCATCAAGATAATGCAAAGAATATTCAAACTGGAAGCAGAGGGGAAATATAGAAGGTCTGTTTTTCCAATAGTAAGTAATCAGAGTACAGGAGGATGTAATTTGCAGATTAGGAAAATGAACAAAGACTATAAAATTAACTTTATGACAGAGAGGAGAACAGTCCATTTGAAGGGGAATAAACCAACCTCCATAAAGCTTTATGGCTGATACAATCAGTATGTTGGTTTAAACTAAATAGGAAATATCAGCAAATAATCAACCATGGGGCAGTCTTGAAGCCCTGGTTGTGTTGTAATCTGGATTGGATGTGACACAGAACCCAAGGCTGGGATTTCAGGGCAGTGAAACCTCCACAGATTCCCAGTCCTGGCTGTGCGGGTGTGCTTGGGGGTGGGGAGCAGGAGGGGAGTACTAATGTGCACCAGACCTGTCACTGACAGCTGTCAGTCATCCGTCCTCTCTTCCTCTGGTGACTTTTCTTCAAGCAAACAAAGCCCAACCCTGTAAATGTGCTTCCTCCACAATGGAATCAAATTGTCTCTTGCACTCATACCAGCCTGGGAGCAGCTCAGTGGGTAGATTGGAAACAAAAGATTTTAATTAACAAGGGGACTGCAAGTTAGTTACAGAGCAGGTTGCTAGAACAGGGACCTCCCTATCTCAGAGTGATTGAAACTGTGCTCAGCTCCGTGCAGAAGAAACTGTAGACATCTCCAAGGAAAATGTCTCATTTTCCTCACAAGATGAGCTGTCCTCTTCTCTTGAATCAGTAGGCGCTGAGCTCCTGGTCTGGTCCAAATGAATGACATCAAACTGGAGCAGAAAGAGATTTTTCTTACATGATCTGCTATTTCATCCTAATTTTTATTCCCTTCACTGTCATTCTTATTTCTTCTTCAGCTATTTTTTTGAGGTGAAAAGAGGGGAAGGGAGGAGTAACTCGCACTTGGTGGATTCTGTTGTTCATGTTATTCACGCCTGTAAATAACGTTTCCAGTAGCCTGTGAGCCTACGACAAGTTTTATAGGACTCAAATGCAAGCCCTCTGAGGAGCTGTAACTCCAGAGCCGTGTTCTCCAAAGGACAATTCTCTTATGTCTCTTTGCTATTCCATTTTCTAGCAGAGAGGAAAAAATACAAGGCAAATAAACAAATATATCCAAAAAAGGCAAGTGAGGGCTGATTGTCCTCTTGTGAAATTTGAGGTAAATAATTAGGAGTAGCTCCAAAGGTTTTAATGAAGTTGCCTGAACATAAAACTGCTCTAAGATCAGGAGTAAATCTCCCAGGCTGCTTAAAAAGGAGGAAAAGCAAGTTTGCTCAGGAAGCAAGTTTGCCCAAGAACGTAATTCTCCTAATTTGTGTGACACAGATCCTGCAACAAGATGCTCAAATTTAAACAGTTTTTTTCTCTTAATTTTAAATAAAGTGCCTGGTTGTGAGTCTCTGTGATACTGCAATTCCTGGGGTCTATATACTCTTTTCAGAAATAGAGAGCAAAACTCTATAGGCTTGGGAAAGGTCAAGTGGCCTCAATAAAATACAAATAGACCCAAACAGTTGCTTTAACAATACCAGACAAAATTATAAAAATCCCGAGGAATTAAATAGTTCTTTTGGTAAGAATGGGAAAGTTCTGCTACTAACAACATTTTTTCAATTTGCTTTACATTTTATTATCCCCTGAGTTTTTCCTCAGGTGTTAAAAACACAAGGTGTTAGAAGTTTTGTGTGAACTTCTGTTTTCTTGAAATTTTGGGTTTGGGCTTTGCAAAGCACTTGTCTTCAACTTTGTGAGTTGGATCAGTTGAAATTCAGGAAAAATCTTTCCCTAACAAATTTTGAGTTTCCTCATTAAAAAAAAAGAAAATTTCAAATAAATATTTAGGAAGCTCTGTGAAATCCCATTCAGTTATCAGAAAAAAAAAGTACAGAAAATAATGTGCCTTTGAAAATGCACAACCTGCTTTCTTTGTGCAAAACTTTCAGCATTAGTGAGACTATATTTAGAATTAAGAATGTGATTTTGTCCCATTGAAGTCTCAGTAAAAAAATGAGAGCCACTTTTATGGTAGAGATTTTGAAGCTTTGCTAGTTGTGTTTCATTAAACGACTGCGCTTGTCACATAGATGTACATCTTACTCCTTTAATGGGTCGGCCTGCCCCTTGTGATTAGCAGATGGAAGCGGTTTGATATATTTATCAAAAAGACTGTCCTTGGTGGGCCAAAATAAAATGAATTCTCTGATACACAAGAAATTAAATACTTTTACACTGGCTTGGCTTGGGATCTGATGCCTTTTGCTAATACTTATTTTTAGGTGGAATCAGTAGTCAGAGACCTTAAAGGCAAGGGCAAGATTTCAAACCAGATTTATGCTCTTGAACACTTTTAAAAGTGTGTGTGTATACATACATATATCATTGCATTTATAGTACCATGCCGTAACTATCTGCGATACTCCAGCTGCAATGCATCTGAATGCCATGTGGTCTTCAGTGCTTTTCACCTTCATAGCCCCCCTGGGAGTTAAGAAAGTGCTATTTTTCCTATTTTACAGATGGGGAACTGAGAGGTTCGTGGGCAAGTAGGAAGATCATGACAGTCTGGGGTGTTAAGCACAACTTTTCCATGACAAAAACTGTAGATGTTTGAGTCTAGTGATCCCAACCATTGGGCTTCCTCAGTTAGAGGCAGGAAGGGTAATTTAAGAGGCAAAAGAAGTCCAAGGAAAACTCAAAGTTTACCTGCAAGGGGCAGACCCCTCAAAGTGAATAGCAGTTTCAGGTCCCCCAAAATCCAGTGCTCTCTTTCTATGGATGATCCTTCCAAGGGGTGCCGGGAGAGGTGGGGATGTGCAGTCATAGCGGGGGGAAAGGAAGAGCTCTCCCAGTGTCCCAGAGGTCAGGACCTTTCCTTATTTCATAACCTGGCAATTCTCCCACTGACCTCAAGAAGTGCTGATGCTCACATGGAAAAGTGCATTTCCAGAAGTGTCAATTACAAAAAAGAAGAAAAAACAACCCCCCAAATTCTGATGCTTTTTGCACGTGTCTCCATCTAGCCTGCCGGGCCATGCCCTTGCCTACATCATGGCCACTTCCCAACCAAAGCAGCTATTAATATTGCCCATGCCGTAGGCCTGGGTGTCTCAGTGAGAGCAAGTGCTCAAGCCTGGGACACGAGGAGCCAGCGGGGTGTTGGCATAGTGCTGGGCAGAAGGATTTTGCACTGTCTGCAGTGCAGTGGTATGAGCCACGCTGGTGCTCAGTGCCTGGCTGTGCAGGAGGGTGAGCAGTGGGTCAGGGCACTGTGGGGATGCAGGACAAACTGATGGCTCCCATGCCAAGAGACCGCAAGCTGAATTCCTTCTTTCTGGCTTTAAGGTATATCACCATTGTTAATTTTTCAATTCTTTCCCAGACTATTATTTCCACTTCAGACATAGCACATCTGAATTGTTTGTGTGCAAATGTACACAAGCCCAGGCCTTCCACCTTGCTGAGATTTTTGCCTCATTTGACAGCACAATGATGCTTGCCTATTTTGAATGAACCTTAACAAACACCTACTTTCCTGCCTGATTTGGCCTCTGTGCATACTATGTTTAGAGCTTTGGCTTGACTGAGTTAGACACTGACATGCTTGATGAGTTTTCCCACTGAAGAAGCCTCTGAAAGGATGGAGAGGGTGGGCTAGCACCAATCCTCCCTGCTAATATTGCATTGCCTTCCCAGGTGGCTTGATCTTGGATACGGATGTTACACACATGATGGAGCACTGCCTGTCAGAGCTGAGTCAGCACAACTGATTGCCTCCAGTCAATCTTTGTTTTCTGTTACTAGAGTGGCATTTCAGCCCTTTGCAGTTGGTGGAGGTGACACTAAGAGTATGGTCCTTCTGAGGACCGAGGTGGAACCCTGCCCATCTTGGGCTCCATGCTGACCCCGGGTACTGCTGTGGGTGGGGCCCAGGGAAGAGAACGCAGCCCCCTTTTCTGTTTTGTGGTTCATGCTACCATGGGTCAGGGTCCCTGCTTCCTCTGCTCAACCCTGCATTACCCTTGTTAGGTGTCCTGGCAAGCTAAACTGTGACAGTCTAACCCCTCTGGTTTGTTTGTATTATATTCACATTATTTCTGAACTTTAAGGGTGATGAGTTTGCAGAGAAGCAGATGCTGCTGGTTCTGCTCTTATTTGCTACTTTTGGAGGATGCAGGCAGTGAACTGAGGCTGTAAAGAGGGAGCGATGTGTTGTTACTGCCTGCCTGGGCTTCAGGCAGGCAGTGCTCACTGCAGCATGCAATATGGCAATTCATAAAATGTGACATTCATGTTGGCGGGACACTGCTGTGAGCCTATTTTACTCCATGATAAAGACTACATCTGTCAGGGTTCATCTCCTCATCACTGGGTCCATCGGACAATCACATGGGGCAAACTTGTTATATGCAGGGGATAGGATTGGCTCCACAGCGCATGTACCCCAAGCCTGTGTTACAGAGAGCCCAGGTGACACTGTGTTAGTGGATTATCTCCTGGAGGAGTTACTGCTGCAGAGACTCTCTGCACAGTCCAGGTTACACAGAGCCTTATTCTGTGGGGTACTGGGTGGGATATCATCCTCTAAACCTCTTTGGGAGCCAGTCAGTACTGCACTTCCTCCAGGCTTGAAAGGAAAAACCCATTGTGCATTTCAAAGCCAAGATTTTAGGAACAAAAATGAACCTTTTAATTACATTTTTCACTTAGGAATGTGAAGGAATCACTGTGAACCTTGAAAGTTTGATATGTACCAGACCAGTAAATAGATTTGGCTTTGGTTTTTTAATGTTTTGCATACTTTGTTTTTCAAACTTTCACCAGCTCTGCTTTGTTTCAGTTAATGAAATTCTTCTATTGCAGCACTGGGACTTTTAAAGCATTTTCGTAACCTCCTGTCTTGGTCTCCAAGGTATAAACATTATTTTATAATTAGCCTTCACAACTATGTTATACATTTGAAAAGGAGGAAAAAAATGTTTTTCCCCCATTTTTATATAGGGGAATTACAGTTTCTATCTGGGGACTGAAAGAATGTGTGTGTGTATGCGCGCGCAGAGGAGAGAGAGAGAGATTCAATCTGTCGAAATTTCATCTCCTGCCAGTTACACATGAAATCATTGTTTCGGAGAGAGAGTGGGAAATTACTGAATGCATTGGAAAAATCCTCACTCTATTCCTAATAAAACTGCTTTAAAATATGATGGGAGTGGGAAGACTTAGGGACATTTGTATTCTACTAAAAAAACGGGGAAAGAACATTGACTTTTCGCCCCCTGTTATATAACTTGGCATCAGGCTCTTGCTAGCTGACACTGATGGGAACTAATTTGTCTCTTGGCCTTATTCCTGCCAATCCCCTATGGTGTTTTCTTATGGCGACTTCATATCAGAATAAAGCTGTCACCAAGGTAACCACATGTGCATATGCACAATCATGTACATGCACTGTGTAATTAAGTCCAAGTGTAAATAATAATATTCACCATAGTGTACAATACTTGAGTGGTGCTGCTTAAGGAACCCTCACGATATACCCTTGGTGGAGGGTTAGCCTCACAGTTTTACAAGATGGGGAAACTGAGTCACAGAGCACGGGGGAGCCTCCCAGGTGCAGGGAGAGGCAGTGCATCAATCGGAGCAGGGGAACTCAGTTTCCTGCAGTGTGCGGAGAGCAGCCAGCTTTTTCCATAGGCACCACTTATTAAAGCAGTCACTGATCTTTAAGCTCAGGTCCTTTGAAGTGTTTCTGCCAGGTTTACTCTCATCCAGGCAGAATTTTTCGTGTGTGCAGTTCGTTATAGACAGAAAAGCTTCTCATCCACCCACCCTGAGATGGATGCACAGGGACTCATGTAAGGATCCTTGCCTTGACTTCAGTAAAATTTGGATCCAGTCTCAATGATCGCTTCAGCCTTTGCAGCAGGGAACAGCCCCACGTGAAGGGAAGCTGCCTTGAACCATTTTTGAAGTGGTAGCTTTCCTTGCTGTAATAAATTTTCAGGATGTTTTCAACAGAGATAATAAATCCATAGGAGAGGGATGGCTTAATGGATTTTGAATTTTCTGATAAGGAATGTGCCAAGCCTTTCCCAATAGAAATGTCCCCTTGAATCTTCCATTCAGGTATGAGAGAGATGCTTGAGTTACGGTGCATTTCCAAAGGTTTGTGGGGTTTTTGTTTGGTTGTGGGTTTTTTTTTTTTTCCTGTGGAGAAAGCCGCTCAGCCAAAGCCTAACCTAGAGGCAAGCTTTTATAGATAAAAGAGTGATCCAAGGAAGGGAAATATGTGGGAATCGAGTGGTTAATTTCTGTCTTCAGCAATCTCATAGAAAAAAAAAATACATGTAAGCATGGAAAAATATTAGTCTATCTCTTCTGAAAGCCTCCAAAAAGATTTGTCTGAAGCGTGCATTTAAACGGGAAGGATACAGGTGTTTTCAGAGCTCTTCTAGCCTACAAGCAGGCCTGGGGCAAACCTAAGCATACAGTATAATGTAACGAGAAACATTCCTCCATGCTTCAGTAGGAAAATGCAAATAGGCTCATTTCCTCTTTTGAGGAGGACTTTAGATAAGGCACTCTTGGAGCAAAGTAACATGTTTGGTGTCTTCCCTGCCTGGAATATTACGGTGGGAGGGGATCGAGCTGCACACACCGAGCTGCGCAAAACAGTAGCAACACGGCTGCTGCTGGCACAAGGATGGGGCTGCCCGGGAGGCTGCTGCAAGGAGGGCTGCTACAGCCAATTCCCCCTGCGCTCTGCACTGTTTATCCGCAAGGTTTGTTGGGTGCCAATTTTGCACTGCACCCTCTGCCCCTCTCTTTCTCTCTGCCAACACCCCTGGGTGTAGGCATTGAGCTGCTGTCATTTGGGAGCTACTGAAACTTGAAAATAAGTTGCCCAAGTGAGAAGTACAGCAGAGACCTGCACTCCCAGAGACTCCTGCCTGTCACAGAATAAAGCATCTGTGCTTTGCTGGAGCCTGTCTGCCTCCTGCTCCCCCTCCTCCTCCCGCCCCATCCCTTTCAAGGGAAGGCTCTGAAATATGTTTTGATTTCATTTTGCAAGTAGTCTGCTAAAAACATTTCTTTCCAGCCTTTTCTTTAAGTTTGTTTTCTTTGCTAGTTCAGCCTTTAGAAGAAACAACAACTTTCTTTTTTTCCATACCCATTAAGAATAATATTTTTTCAAAAGTTTAGGCAGAATCCAATAGCATATACTTCACTGCAAGAGCTAAAATGGGAAGGGAGCTCTTTTGAAAAATCTAGCCCAGTTGTGGCTGCTAAGCTATGCAGGTAACCAGCAAATAATTAAGGCTACCACTGAAATTCAGTATCAGCTGGGTGACAAAATTCCCTTTCCACCAAAGAAAATCCCAGGTGAAAAGAAGATTATTTTAATTACGATGTTTTTTCAGGAGGTTTACAAAGTATTCCCCTTTTGCCTCTCACTGAATAATTTTGATAACTGTTAGAAAATAGCAATTGCCATCAATTCTTGGCTTTGCATTTTTTTTTTTTTTGTTATTATTCTTGAATAATCCATGACCGTGGATGCCAAAGTAGTAAAAATGTTTCTTAAAGCTCCAGCTCCAGGCATCAGGTAAATACCTACTTTTGTGGCAAAGCAGAAAATATGCTGGCAGGGGGAAGACCTCTGATTAATTGTTGTGCAACCTTAAATAAATGCAGGAAAGGATTCCAAATATTTATAATTAATTTTTTTTAAGCAAAGTTCACCAGATTTCAGGACTTGATTCGTGGTGCCTGAAGACTTGAACTTGACAATGCTACATGGACTGTGGTATGACTTTTGTCTAATAGAGCAGAGGAAGGACTAGACTTGAATTCAGCTTGCCTAACTAGATGTTGATCTTTTCATCAAAGAAAAAATACTGGCTTGCTCTTTCGGGTTGCTCAGTTCAGTTTACAGAGCGGCCGTTCTATTTTTAAAAGTTAAAATATTTTTCATATTGCTTTAAAAATAAACTGACCAGTAACCAACCAACCAGTAATATATCTAATTTATATAGACCTTTCAAAGAACTAAAAGAAAATGGTAAGCTAAGTGTTCCTTTATGTAAAATAAATCTTTTCAGTGAAGGTTTCCAGCTGCTTCTGAAATACAGGAAAATCAAAATTATCACTGGCATTCACAAGCCAATTATTGAACTCAATGGCACAATCCTGAATTTCCACTGATTTAATTAAGAGCAACATTTGGCCCTAGCTAGAAGCAATAATAAGTGCTTCTTCATTAGGTGTTTTCAGGGTAATTTCTTAAGGGAAAAGACAGATGCTTCTAAATCTGTCATTTGGTGAACTGTTCTGTGTAATATATTAGAGCCGTTGATTAGTGTAATATGGCAAAAAGCAAAGCCTGATCGATCATCCATTGAAGTCAATGGGTGTCTTTGATTAAGTCCAAAAAGAGCAATATAAAGTCATGGTAATTCCAGGCAATATATGCCCTTGGCTTGCATTCCTAATTCCACTTCAGGGTCTGTCGGCACCTAATCTGGACTTCCCGGGGAGTGGCAATTCTATCTCATGGTGGCTTTCGAGGCTGCAACATTTTCCTTTTGTTCTACAGAGGAATGAAAAACAGATCAGTTAAAGTCACATGCACACAACCAAGTTGTGTCGAGGCATTCGTTGGTACCTGTTAAAGGTCAGGGGGTTTTGTTTCACGGGAACATGGAGGAGAAGAGCCTCGTGGGTCAGCGAGTCAAATCTCTGCCTATTGTGTTCAACCAAATCTTGAAGTCTTGGTCTTCACAACTCTGAAGGTGACTTGGAGCTCAGAAACCCCTAGGAATGTATCTCCAAGAGACATTTTGGCTTCTGTACCGGTGTTGGCATCCATACACCGCATTTTACACCAGCAATGTCATGACCAGCTCTTCCTTGAACCCTCCCGAGTGCTGTGGGTTTCAGTGAGGCTGTGTGTGGTCACAGCAGGCATTAGCACATCCTTGCACAGGACGGGATGTGACCACTGCAAGCTATTGCCTATCCACTCGGGAGTGGTGATGAAGGTCATTATTGTTACACAATTAGTTTACTCAACAAAACTTCAAAAATATTTAACCTGGCTGTTTGCTACCATGTTTCCTGGGTTCATACTGCTTTGTTTTGCATAAGCACTTGTATTAACATTGTTATCCCTCCAACCCAATATAAGTCATGCTTTTTTCTTATGTGCCAATGGACCTAGTTTTCACTTACCAGTAAACACGTATATGTATTTATGAAAGAGTTAAGTGAATTAGGTGCCTGATTTCCTTCGCTGTTCATTTAGGATTAAGCACTTACTTGCCGAGTTGTTTTTGTACATCTGCTGCATCCTTGACTACCTAAGGACCTTTATAAACTGGCTCCATAAGCTTTTGATCTGGCCTCTATGTTTTTCCCTAAAGTACAAAATATTCCTTTCTACTGAAGCATTGGTATGTGCTAACTATCTGTCTGGATATTGTGTGATGAGGAGGGGAGGGAAATGGCCAGTGACAATGATTTCTCTTGCTGATTGTTTTTTTTTTTTTCCCCCCACATAATTTAAATCAAAATATCTAAACCTCAGACCTGAAACCAACTTCACAGTCTTACTTTGTATGTAAAAATATTCCATTTAAATCAGCAGTAAAGCTAACATGAAAGTGCCAATAAATAATATATGCAAAGAGTTTTTTTTATCAATATATAAAGAAATGTGGAGTTGTGAAGCTGCTGAAAACAAGCATTAGGAAATGTAATGAAGCAAGAATTAGAACAGCATAGTTCCTCTGGCCATTATAAATGAGAACGCCAGGTACCTGGAGAACAGGAAAACTGATGAGTACAGTCTGTTCAGGAGAGAAGGAGGAAAATTTCCCCCAGGAACACATTTCAAATTACTTATTTATGAACTGATGAACTGGGAGACCACCTATAGAGAGACAGGAGCAAGCAGTCTGCTGCAGACAGCTACAGAACTCCAGCTAATTGTGCTGCTGTTTTCTGTTATAACTCCTGCTCTCCAGCTGGGCTTCGGAGGCAGGAAATTTAGGCATTGACTAGAAGTTGCACTTTCCCTCCTTCTTGTCGGCATAAATATATACATGTATATTTTAATCTGCTGGAATAATTCAGCAAAGGCCTGGGAAAACAGCTGCTGCCTTTGTCATGACAGTGTTAGGGAGTTTGTGTGCTAGGGCTTCCAAGAGAAAAGTTCCTAGGCCTGGGCCCATCCCTCAGCAAAGGTCACTCCAAGATTTGGAGATATATGGCCTGAAATTGAATATGTGGAATGTGCCCTTTATTTTCTTCTCTGAACGTCACTGTCAGGATATTAACTACACAGAAACAGAAAGAGAAACATGCATGCCTATATAACAAATAAATACAACATGTATTAACCTTGTAAATGCATGGGTGTAAGCATACAGATATACTTCGTATAAATTTCCTAAATAAATCCCTGCTGGCAGATATTGTTTTCTCTGTCCATGCTCATATATACACAAGCATCAAAATATTATTTCATTTATGCTAGTATAAATATGAAATGGCTCCAGTTTGCTCCAGAATACAGAAATCAGAATGTCACCCAAGTTATAAGAAAACTGTTTCAGCATATCAGAAAAGAGAAAATAGTTTTAGGTACTCATTAACATGATATAATAAGATAGCAAAGAGATAGTTAATTTACTCTAAATATCCAGTAGTTGAGAATTAATTTCAGTAGACCTCATATCAGTTGAAGCACAGGAGCTCTTATACAGAGAATTCAGTTTATCAGCTTCGAAAACAAAATTTAGATGTCTGGCTTGTAGGAAGTAAAGAGAGACAGAGGAACCTTTATCAGAGGACTGTAAGGCTCCAAGATCATTTGTATGGTTTGACAGTCTCAGCCTGTGTTGTGATTTAGCATGTGGGCTCTACACAGTGGTATCAGTGCCTTGACTCATGGCCCACTAAAACTCCCCAACTGATGGCTCACAAGACATGACACGTCTGGCCAGCCTGGAGGTCAAATATAGAAGTGAAAAGACCAATGGACTGGGGAACAATGAGCACAAGACCATATTTGCCTTCCAGGAGGAAAGCAAGCTTGATTGCCCTCGATGAAAATCAGACTGAACACCTCACTACTTTATCACTGAGGGTACTGTGCTTCCTCAAGTAGTCAGGGACCAGATGACTGAAGGGTTGGTAGTTGTATATTGGGACCTTAGACTGTTCCTGGCATTCATGTGATGGCTAGCACAGGTCACAGAGCACTGGTACAATGTCCTGCCTACATGAACTGCCTCCTAAGAAGTTTTCTACTGAATTCACAGCACTGGCTGCATCTTTCAAATGCAGCCCATTCAGGGTGCACTGCATTTAGCCCTCTGCAAAATGATAAAGGCAAAGAGTGAAGGGGTGAGAGACATGTCTGAAAAAGGAGGATGCAATCATTTGCCATATACTGGGTAATAAGGTGTGCTTAGGGAATACTGAAACCTGGTACCTAAAGGGGTTTAGAAGAAATGTCAAAGATTCAAACCTGCCAAGTACCGAGCGTGGTTTCAGTGGGAGCTGGGAGTGCTCTGATACAGAACAGAGACTATATTCCTTTCTTCTTTCCTGTAGGTACATTGGTAAGTCAATATAGGGAAAATGTGCGGTGCTGTTGCTGGTGCTGCATGTGTTCCATGAATAGAGAATATAGTTTCCCATGCTGTCATTTATTATAAAATGCTAACAAGAATGGGACTGGAGTGACACAGTGGATCTATCCCTGCTCTTCGTTAAGTTAGACACCAAGAACATTTAACAGTTTGCTGCAATAGGACCTAGAAAAACTATTAACCCCAATAAAACCCCTGTAAGTGTGTGCAGAGATAAAAGGGAACTTCAACAAAGTGGGAATTTTTATAGCAATGAGACAGAGAGAGAGAAGAGCATTAAGATTTATTGCAAATGACTCTAGTAGCAAGAGGTTCCAGCATTAGCTGATTTTTATTTGCTTCTTTTATCATAAAAGTAGCTGAATTTTAAATAATCAAAGAATCAGTGATGATATTAACACTTCTTCAGTGAGGAAACTTAAATACTTTCATTTTTGCTTCTGTTCTTAAGAAAAAAATTCCTTCTGCTGAAATGAATATGTAACAGCATCATACCTCAGTGAAACTTTTTTCTTTAAGTATTCAGAACATTTTGTGAGGCTGATCAATTGGGACTTTTTTTTTAAATACCCGACTTGGTTACTCTGGCAGGTATTCACAAGTGACAATTATTTCAACATTAATTTGATAGCTCCCGACAGCCTCGGAGATGGGATAGAATCACCTGGAAGCTGGCATTTTGCATTGTACCACTCTGTCTATATAGTAACTGTCATCTTCCATTCAATATGGTAAATGCTATCTGCATACAGGCTTCTAAAAAGTTATAATTTCTTCTAAGTGATTGAAACTCATAGATCTCTCTCCCTTTTCAAGCTACACCTGAGAGGTAGCAATGATGACAGGCTGGTTTAACACAGCTCTTGCCGAGATTAAGTAGTTGTCAGACAGATATCATTGGAGACTAAGGGATTGCTTTTGGAAGTCATTCTGAATTGCTAACTAACGGGGAGCTTGTTCCTAGACGGTGTCGATTCTTTTGTTTCCAGGGATTGACACATCTGCAATAACAATGGAGCATGCACTCCTTGCCTGATACATGATTTGTGCTGGTCATCTTTCTGGCTGGAAAAGAGGATCTAATGAATGACCCTTTCACCACTGATTTGCAAAAGCAGAAAATGCCCAGAGCTGCTATTTTTGGACTGCCAGCTTAAGAAATTTGACTATTTATAGCTAGGTGAAAATGTTTGCAGCAATACAGTTCATCTGTTAGAACAGACATATATTGGATGAATCTATGTGAAGGTTCAACAATAATCTCTCCACTGTCAGCTTTGCCAGTTTTTAAGCAGGCTGTTTGGGAGGTATGTGTGTATAACTGCCTGTTGTATTCTGCTCACCTCCCGTTTCATATACATCCAGTGACAGACAGCCCCCAATGAACAAGGAGTAGCTGAGGCTGACAGGTCAGCTGTAACACAACAAGTTGTCACTGTCATGGGAACATGGCAAGTGAAAAGTAGATGAAGTTGCCTAGAGGATGTTTTCATCAATTTGGTGTTATATACAAGCTAATAAATCTGCAGACACTCTCGTTTCACTATACACAATGTGTGTGAGAGAGAAAATGACTGAGCTTTGGCTGGGTTGGCATTTACTGGACCAGCTGCCGTAGTCACTTGAGCTAATAGTGTCAATGATTTAACTCTTTTCATTCCCCGCCTTTCCCACCTTTCCTAACAAAGTATTTCCCATGGGACTTCAGACTGAAAAGTTTATTTTTAAGCATGGGAGAGAGATTGACTCTAGAGAGCTTTGGAAGTTGCAGGGGGCTGCTTCCTCAGAAGATGATGAGTTTGGTGGGAGGTAAGGGGATGCCTCCACAACTGGAATCAGAAGAAGAGGTAATTTGTGGGGCAGGGAAGAGCTCATTTGTCAGAAAACCTAGAAAACACCCTGGACCCCTAGAACTGCCCATATTGGCTGGTTGGACATTCTTAAATTGATCAAAATTTCCAAACCCTTGGATGAGATATTAGTAGGGATGCGCAGTTTTCATCCTCCCACCCTGCAGATATTAAAAAGATGAACCCCAGCATAGCAGAAAGTATGCACTGGGGGATACGGATATTATAATAATTACCTAAGGAGCCCTGCTGGATGTTCAGGCATCATTCTAGATTATCTGCAACATGCATGCTATTTTATTAAAATATATTCTTCATAGAACAGTGGAGATTGTTTAAATTATATGGTGAAGTGGTTTACCTTTATGAACAGCTCGTGGATAATTTGTAGCAAATATTGAAACTTCAAAATTGTGCTGTGTTCTGTTAGTTTGATAAATTGTACAGTATCGTTTCTCTTTCCTGCATGGCTGACTACTTATTCAGTTGACATACTGCAAAAATTGAGTGATACAATCAAACAGACAATTTGCAATAGGCTTTCAGTGACTTTTGAGTATTTATGCTTGTGGATGAATGCAGGAAAACATACTGCTCTAGGTTAGATTTCTGTACTGTTGGGTTCAGCCACCACCAACTAATTCGTAGTAGGTATACAGCGCAGTATCACTTTTTATCTATTAGCACTTTTTATCTACCGGAATTCCCTGATTATTCCGCTGGTAATAAAACATGCTCTCAGGTATAGAAGGGTCTTGACTGAACCTTGCACTGGCGTCATGCAAATGGTTCCATTGATTTCAAATAGAAATTGCTAATATATTCACTGTGGCATTATAACTTTGTTCAAAAGAAATCTAAAATACCTCATAATTTAAAACTCTTTTATATCTGTAACTCTCACCTAGGTGTCTTCTTGGTACAGAACTTAGGCAAGTCATTAACTCTCAGTTCAAAGTTATGTACATTGAAGAACTTTGTGAATAAGGCTGAGATTGCAGTTAAATATGTAAATTCAACCTCGGTATTCTCAAAATGCTTTAGTAAATCAATGTTAATGATAGTGGTTTCCCATATAACATATTTAATTCTTCCTCTTCAAAGCATTTTACAAAGAAACTCCATTTTACAGTAAATACACAGAAGTACAGAGCACAGGAAACACAGAGGGAAAAGGAAATTGGTAGTCTGAAAAGAAATGGAAAGAGGTTTAGAAAAAAAAATTTTCTCATAAGTGAAAAATGGGAATTTTGAGATTTTAAGAAATGTGACTATCTCCTGTTAAAAAAATGAAGACTATAAAACAATACAGAAAGTTTTCTCAATTTCTACCTTAATTTTGAAACATAATAAAAATATGAGAGTACACGTATTTCAGGCAGAACTATGGTTTCGAGTGGGCATCAGCAGTGGCAACTAGCCACTCCCATTGACTGTAAACTAGCATTTGCTTTCTGTAATGTCACAATTTCAAAAAAAGAAAGGAAAAACCACCCATACCTTAAAAACATCTGAAAATAAAAAAAGCCCATTCTGCTACTATCACTCTTTTATACTTACTCACCCAGTATTTCCTGTACACACACTGCAATAATGAAGCCTCTGCAAGATTGCAAAATTATGTGTAAATATGAAACTGAGACACTACTCAGAGCGTGTTAGATACTGTAACCTGACAAAGACTTGCTATACTAAAATATAACTGCTCTGTATAATATTGCAAAGTATACACTGATCTGCATATGCCGGTTGACACAAGACAAAAAGTATAGTTATTAAAACAAACATGCATATTGTGTATATTTAAATAGTTTTAAATAAGCCTACACTACCAGTGAATTTTATGACACCAAAAATTGTTCAATCCATCTACTTCCATTGCAAATTGTTCCTTTAGATCTCAATTCCAAGGCAAGAAATGGCATTACAGGGTAATTTAATCTATCATGTGATTATGTTCTCCTAACCATACCTTTAACACGCCCGACTGAATTGTCTTTATGAGTAAGTCCAGTGCCACGAAACAGTTATGCCAGTGGAGACTTTGTCCCGCAAAATATATCAGATCAAGGGCATGCAAAACCCAGCAGATTTCCATTATAACATACTCAAGGAAATGCATTTAAAGCCACCTTAGCCTATGTATTTTAGGATTCCCTATCAGACAGTGCATGTCACAAAAGATTTAAGGCCATGCTAACTTTTGCTTGGGTCACTTTTTCTCCCCACTGGCCTCGGGCTGAACAGAAATGGATATAGCACTGACATAAAGCCATTTATTCTGCTTGCCCCTGTTCCCGCATTGAGTAAAAAGCAGCTCATAAACCCTGTATTTAAACTTTAAACTTTCTCTTCTGGTTTTTTTTTTTTTTTTCACTGATCCTTCTAGAAAAATTATGTTATGGCAAATGAAGTTTCCTAGGGATTTTTTTTTTTTGCAAGGAGAGGGTCTAAAATAGGTCAGTGACAGCTGAAAAATTGCATTCACTTCATATTCATTTGCTGAAGGAGACTGAAATTTCTCCTGAGCACTGTTTCGATTTCACTTTCATATTCGTGCCCCAAGTTTCCTCCATTAGGACTTTTTACGGCAAGACAACTCAAAACGCAATCAGTGTGGGACTTCTATAGTTAAAAAACAGTTTGCAACAACAAAAAATGGCTGTTATTTTGTACCTCACTGACAAATGAGTGTCTATTGTTCCTCTACCCTGGAAATTAATAATAACTGGACCAGTTGCCTTAGAGACATCCAGGCAGCCATTAGCAATCAGTAAAAATTAATGTACCGCAGGGAATTTAGCAAGGAAATGTGTTTAAGTGTGTAGGGGCACCTTAACCACCCATCCAATACGGGTGAGTGCCCACAGTCTCCAAGCCGTTGCTGCTGCCTTGCTGTGTAGATGCCCTTAGGTACCAACAAGATCTTCTTAACAAGCGAGGGGAGTCCCTACTAGACGGCTGTACCTTGGTGAGGAGCACTGCGTTTTCTGGGCTTCCCTTGCCTTGAAAGCATGCCTGCTCCTTTGGGCAGCATTGTAATACAGCATTTTCACAGGGAGAGGTAAATCTGGAAAGGCAGAGGGCCCAACATGGCAGCAGCAGTTTGTTTCCCTGGAGTGCTCTGGCTCTTCCCGCCTGCGCGGCTGTGGCCCCTGCCCTATGAAAGGTTCTCTCAGACGGGTTAGCTGTGTTTTAAAAAGTCCCCAACCACTCTTAAAACTGTCAGCACTATTATCATTCATGATGCAACTGGTTTCCAAGCCCGGCTTCTGTTTTTCCAGTGGGCAGCTAAAGTCCCCCTAGATAATTACCTTGGTTGTGCAGTAGCCGGGCTGGTTAGACCAGGCCAGTTACCATAGGTTTCTTTGTGCCATGGATGCAGGGCAGCTACGAGTGCTACCTGCACAGCCGCCCCACAGTGGGGGCTGTGCCTGCCACGCTCTGCCCAGCCCCAGGATGCTCCTGGGGGATGCCCCAGACCCTCCCAGCCCTGCTCTCCAGTACAGTGCTGGATTTGCACTGCAAGGAGTCCCCTTCCTGCAAGGGCAGCAGCTAAGCCTTCTGCAGGGTTTGCATTTTACTCTTGCTTCCTCCTGTTTCTCCATCCCTGATATGAGAATAATTGAGTATGGGTGCTCACAGTCTGGGAGGGTACGGCAGAGCCTGAACACTTGGTTACCTGATGGTGGCTGCCCTGCCCTGTGGTAGGACAAGCTGTCATTTAATGGTTATGAACTGTAATTAAAAGATCTGCTTTGCAGGGGCACAGACTGACCCAGCAAGGGCATAACTACTGCATGTGCACAAGTCTCCAACTGGCTGTCTTCCTCCTCTGTTCCTTGTGGCTTTGTGAAGGGGGTTGGCCTCCCTCTGCCTCTTCACTTGCAGGGGAATTTCACCTCAGTGTTGACCGTATGTGGTTCAGGAATATAACAAATCTGCTGGCAAGTTCCCTCCTTGGGGAACTCGCTACAGCAATGGGTATGACCACTCTTGTACAGATGCTTGGGTCAGAGCTAGACTGATCCATTGGTCCTGTTAATGTCAGTGGGAATGGTGAATCAGTAAATGAGAATGAATTTGACACCTTACTATCCAGAGGTGTGGTTGCTTTATGGAATGGATGGAGTAGGTGAGTAAATAAGGGAAGCAGAGCTCTGAAAAATAGGGAAGCAAAAAAAAAAGAAAGTTTGCAAATGCAAAACATTGATGGGCTGCTGGCAGTCATTACTTCCTGTGAAATCTGGCAAATGGGCAGGATGGCTGAATCAAATTATCTTCTGATTTTGAGGAGGAGCTAAAATATTAACAGTAGTGTCACCCACAGTTCTCCTCCTGCCCAGCTAGAGAGAGTGGCATCCAGAAATCCCTGGCCTTGAAAGTTAGGGTGTTAGGAAAGGATGTGTGCAAAAGCGGGTGGTTTTCTGTCAGATACCATCAATAGACCAGTCACTCAGGGACACCAAAAGGAGCTAGACTCACAAAAGGGAACTCTACCACATCCTACTGGCAAATGCACTGGTCTGAGCGGAGATATTATCTCAACAACCACATTTTTTTTTTTTAGAGTTTCTTGGAAAACTTCTTGTGTTGTTGGTGTCAGACAAACCAGATGGGAGTTCTGAATTGATGATCACATTTTGAGGCTGGAATGCAACAGCTGGAGTTGATCAGCATTCCTCACAAACTGATCAATCATTAGGTGGAACTGATTACTACCATCTCTTTTTATTCTTGAATCACTTAGAACTGTTTTTTTCTTTTTATGAAAAAAAAGAAGACAGAAAGCATGAAACAGCTGCTTTATAGGGACTGAGGTTATGTGAGTCACAGTGACTAACTCATTACACATATCTCTTGTTGCAGTATCAAATGGAGCAGGGATGAGATAGATCTGCTCTAGTAAATATAAAATATCATGGGTCATATTACTCAGCAACAGTGATTTTGCAGCAGCAGCAGTTTTGAAGTAAGACCTTTTCAATAAGTCACTATATATAGAAAGATTAGGACTAATGCTACTAGAGTCAGTGTCTGAGATCAGGGTTATTCAGGAGTATGCTACGTTTGATACAAACACACTCTCCGCGCCATGCTGTGCCAGCCTCGCCACAAGCTAGAACAGAATTGCAAAACACCAAAATAATTTTCCAGCCTCTGAAAAGTCTGTCATTGTCCTTGCATTTGTCTTCCAGAAAAGAGAAAATGACAAGGCAATGTGCAAACCAGGCCACATGTGTACTCCACTGTCTTCACATGTGTTTCATATATCAGCACTATTGTCAGACACTGCAACCACTTCCCAAGTGGTGATAAAACCAGCTCCACCACTGCTCTCCAGGAGAACCACTGTCTTGCCTCTCCCCATGCATGCCAGAGGTGTGCTGGAGGAGCACATCTTTTGTATTGCCAATATGCCACACAGCACAACAAATATACATTTCAGTTCTGTGGTCCATGTGTTTCCAGTGCCAGCACCTGGGTCTAGAAAGTAAAAGACTGGAAGAACATACACAAGTTAAGCCCGATATTTGGGTCCCCTGTGCACATCTCCACTGAGTTTGGACCTCTATGTCCCAGTGGATATTCCTTCACCCAGTATGGTTTGTGGAGATGCAGATAAATTGCTCAAGAGAAAATGGACTGTGACTGAAATTGTGCAAAATGTCCACTGTGAAACCTGAAAGTGACCCCATTTTAGGGCTATCTTGATCTGACTCATTTACTTTCACTTCCTCTTTTTGTTATCAAAAGGAAAGCCAGGCCAGGTTCACTGTGTAGTTCCTGGGCACTGTTAATATGAATCTTCTTTGCTACTCTGTCCTAAATCTGGAATTCCCCACTGAAATCAGGGGGAGGTTTGATTAGGATCTTTCCTTAAGCCAGCTGATGGTTTTTCATAGAAAGTGTGAGCGTTTTGTGGATTTTCCTGGATTTAAAACAAAGACCAAAGAAATGTGGTGGTTTCCAATGAGTTTCACTTTGAGGTTCTGGGTCTGTTCATCATTTCATGCCCAAAATGAAACATGAGAAGTGAAAAAACAGAACTTGTGTCATGAAACTGAACAAAATGTTCCCACGAACTTTATGTGAAAGAAACCACAGAGTAACCTGCAAGCTTTAGAGAGACGTGACCATGCAACTTGCTTCCCACTGCTGAGTCAGAGTTCCCACGTGGTACTGCAGCCGTGGAAATGGACTGTACCACTGAACCTCTGTGACCCAATCTCTCCCATCTTTCCTTTGTGCTCTTGCCACGAAAAATGTGCATTTTGGGAGTTCCGCAAGCTCTGAAGCCAGTTCTGAGTTCCTGTGTGCTGGATGTAGAGAAAAATGCTCCACAAACATCAAAGAACTTATAATTTTCCCATCAGTAAGCAGTTATCTGAATAATTTTCCTGATAAAGACACAGACATTTGTTTTGAAAATAGCTGAATACTGATGGGGAAAAGAGGTTATTTATCTTGTTCTAAAGAAACAAGGCAGAAGGAGAGAATAATTAACACAGACATATTCAATGACTCACCTAAGGTAAGTCAGGGAGCTTTTGGCAAAACCAAAAGCCAAACCCTATTCCTTGGAGTCCCTGCCTTGTCACAGGAACATCTCTCCAGACAATTTAATTCTGAATCTGATGCTGTGCATTTTCAGTTCTAACACTTTTAACAGCTCAACTTTTCAAACTGTGTAGTATTATAGGAAAAAAATAACTCTGCAGCAGTGAAGGCAGCTGTAAGCAAGGAAATGCAGTGTTGTTCCTGTGAATTCCTGCAGCCCATTCTGTCAGGATCTTCATGCACTAGCTACCCAAGAGAGAGATGAATTAAAACACTTAAGTCGAAGTTAGGATTTTCCCAGGGAAAGGAAAAGGGTTATGCACGGTTTTCTCCCTTTTAAAGTGACTTTTTTTACTATTCTAAAATTATTGCAAATGCTTTTTAAAAAGGGATAATGAAGTAGCAAGGAAGATGACAAACAGCTGATTATGGATAAAAGCTCCTTAACAGCAGTGTCTGCTAGAGCAAAATGGACAGAATTGTGTTCAGAGACATTAGTTGGCATTGGCAGCCTGCTCCTCTCCAGAGCTTTGATCCCATTCATGCCTAAGCTGGTGATTTCCCTGAGAGGAGAGCCTGTCCTCATGGTGCCCGACATAAGCATCTGCCTTCTCGTCTAGCATCAATGTACACCCACGAATTTCCTGGCTGGGAGTGCGCTTGGACAACTCACCCAGGACATCCCTAAGGGCTTTGTGTTTCTGGCAGCCTGGGAATGAACTGATTTAGGATTGACATGCAGAGTAGGGTCTCCTGTAAGAGCAGTAAGTCCTCCATTGCCCCATTGTAGGGTGTAACAAAGCACCTCTTAGATATGGAATGTTAAGACTTGGATGCATTTACTAAAGAAGCAAAAATAGACATGAAATGTAAGCAGTAATGTGCACAAATAAGATACAGTCTAGAGAGCACAACACATGGGATTCAAACATTCCTAGCTGAATGGTTTTACACCCCAAAGCTCCTTTAGCACTTGTTGTATTCGTAGTCATACTGTACGTGAAATTCATCTGAATCTTGTTTCCTTGGCTTATGGGGTATTTTCATGTACAAATTAGGCTGGCCAACATTCCCTTTCTGCAAAAATTCCCAGAAGTGCAACTTAAATGTTATTAAAAAGCCTAATAAAGGAAGAGTGCACATTTAATAATGTTAGAATAACACAGCCATTGCAGCGTGGTGTGCCTGCAGTTCCCAGCAAAGTGAGAATATGGAGGCACTAATGCACTTATACAGAAAAAAACCCGGAATTATCAACAGCTAGCAAGGACCATCGGTGCCATGCAAAATGCACAGAAACATCTCCAGGACCCCCAGTTTGGAACTTGTCCATGACCTGCTTGTTTGGCCAGGATCTGGGCACAGTCCTGGCTGAATGGGGGTTGTCCTGTTTCTGTGTGCAGTCCATGAAAGGCAGTGGCCACCGAGGCCAGTGCAGTAACACCTCCCCCACAGGCATTAGCACCCCCCTCCCCCCTCCCCCCATTTCCCTTATCTGAGAGAGCTGATTACTATCAGTAGATGGTGCAACTTTTGCACATTCATGAGCTACCATGCTGTGATACTTCTGCATACATTTTCCCTTCACCTTTGCCCTATCACACAAACATCTCTTCCTGACATTTATCCTTCCTCTGTATGTCATGCTTTCCTCCCAGTTACGTATCCTAGGATGACTTTTCTCCAGGACACAAGGTCTAACGCAAGACCTAGGTATCAATTTAGGCCCACTTGTTGGAGGGATTAAATAGAGCACTTTCATGACATTAATTAGCAACCACTCCTTCAGTGGGAGCAATGAAACCATGCAAGAAACCAGGAGGGTGGGTGGTTTTGCTGAAGGGATGGGAAGAGAGGCAACAGGGCATGACCTGCTCCAAACCATGCTTCAGATCTCCATAGTCTCTACCCAATGGCTCCATCCACCAGCCCACACTATCTCCCCGGAGCAGAAAGCAATATCCTTGGAAAAGTAAAGCCTCATGAACCATAAATTAATTCACTGCAGATAAATAGCCCATATAAGAAACGAACCTTTAAAAAACAAAACAAAACCTGGAACAGCAGGGCAGTATCTGAGTTTTGAATAGAAATGGCTTTAGTTTGGCTGTAGCACAAGGACAGCAGGAGTGTTCAAAGCACTGCAAGCCGCACGCGGGGACTCTGGTGGGGATGCTTCCTTCGAGGCAGGAATTCTCCCGCACACAATGGCATTGTTATGCATTAAGCAATTTTTTTTCCTCTTGGGGTGCGGGGGCGTGATGGGAGAGGGGAAGGCTTGCTCGGCCTGCGGTGTGGTCACATCAGCTGTGCTATGTTTGCTTAGAAATGACTACTCCCCAGTTTAGCACCACACTGGTGGTTTGTTTTTTTTTGTTTTGTTTTCCCCAGGTTAAGCAAATAACAGAGAAAGAAAACCCAACTGGCTTGCTTTGCGGGAGGCAGGCCCTACATGCTGGTGTTTCAGACCCTCGGAAAAATCATCAGTTTTGAGAAAGCAAAATGAAATGTTGGCACTTCAATCCTGCAAAGGAGAGAGAGAAGAGGGGCTGGGACAGTGAGAAGGAGCTTGCGTTTTCTTATTGCTTTTCTAGTTCAAAGTGAAGAAAATACAGAGCAGCACGATAGGGGAAGGCCATCTTTTAGCAGATGCTTCTCTCTAACAATTCCACATGCTTTTTTGTCCTGACGTGTGAATAGTGTGGCTCCATAGTTCAGACTACAGCAAGCCCCCACAGCCTGTTTTTCTTGTGTAGCTTCATATGGCTTTTTTCTGTCTAGAACATTTTTGCCCTATCCTCCTTCTGACCTGCTAGTTATCTTTTGCAGAAAGTTAAAGAGAATTTTTGAAAAAATATAGGAAGTCGATCAAGCTGGGTTTCAGTTACAGGTCATTAAAGTTCACTGTAAGATGAAATTTTTACTATATAAACACTGTTAAAACCTAGACTACCAGCCAAGTGTATCCATGAACCATGGGAAACTTAGGAGCAGTGGAGGCAGGTAAGCCTCAGCAGATCTATGCTAGATGCTTGTGCAATGCTTTCCTTGCTTGTTAAAGGAAAAGAGCAGTTGAAGACACTTTAACGTTAAAATTTAATAGTGTTGGGTTTGGTTACTTTAGGTAGACAAGATGACACTTCTTCCTGTAGGTTTTTTGTGCCTGGTAAAATCCAGCCACTGAGGGATTTTTTGCTGCTTTTACATTTCAGCTTTAACATTAACAAATGCAAAGGTAATGAGATTTTCTGTCTTTTTTAAAACTAATTTTGCAAGTAAACTCCCCTGAAGTCTTTGAATGTGTTGCTTAAAATTTTATGGTCATATCCTCTGGGATTATTTAAAACATTTTAGGTTTGAAGAATATGTTTTCTTTTCAAGTGTTATTTGTAGCAAGCATGGGAGAGAAAGGGTTAATTTTTTTTCCTGGGGCTTATATGTAAGTGAAATGACATTTTAACAATCTCTTTAGTATAGCCTTGCTGTGCTGGGACCTCTGTTGCCTGCTGTCTTACTTCTTGGCCTCTAAATAGAGAGTTATTTTCAATTTCTCCAGTTCCTAATGTTTTAAATGGAACTACTGTTCCCCTTAGAGCACCCAGTGGCTGGCTGGAGACCTTTATTGATATATATAAATTACTTCAGTCCCCAGGGCTGGCTACAGATCCAATCATATTGAACTAATGTGCATATAAATAAAAACCTGGAAGTATGGTTTATGGCAATAAGTAGTGCAGTAGAAGTTTATACCATCCTGCAAAGACACCTTGATACATTGCTGATAATCTCTATAATGTATTTAAAGCGGCAGTCTGTAGATTCAAGGCTGAAAATTTCACTCATCAGAGCCATAAATCTCAGTGAGCTTCTGTTGATTGGCCTGGAAAAGAAGGAATTTCCCCAATCTAGGGAAGAGCCAAAATTAAAGGATGTTGGCCTTTCGGTGGAAGGCACCAAGCAGGGTGATGCTAGTGTTTAAGTCAAGGGCATCAGGCCAGTAGCTGGGCAAGGTTAAAGAAGTTACCTGACATATTGATGTTTGTCCAGTTGCCAGCTTTTGCGGTTCACAGATGATTCCCACTTTTGCATAGAATGATTTGCTACCCTCTAAACAAAACAATAATAATCTGATGTCCAGCTGATAAAGCTGACAGCAACTGAATTATTCAGGCAAGCAATTGTTTCTCTAGGCAGGTGAAAACAAATTTCAAGGGTTAGGTTAAATCTTCAGGCTAACACCTGAATGGAGAGTGCAGCAGGGAACTGTTTTCCACTTGGGCCATCACTGGGACAGGTACATGACCAGGCAGTTGCACTACTGGCCTCTTGCTGCATTGGGAAGGTAACTCACAGCAGCCTCGGAAAGGTGTGGCTACATCTCAACATCTCCCTGAATGCCTTTCCTGAATCTGATCTCACTGGGTTTAAACACCTCAGCTGTTAAAGCTAATTATAACTCAAACACACCACCAGTGGGACAGTGACATCCTGGGCAGAGCTAGTCCTTATGACTTGCCTGTGTGTCTTCTCTTCAGTGCCGGGCTCTGGGGAAGGGACTGTCTTGTTTTTCCCTGCAGCAACCAGCAGAATGTCCATGGTGCCTCATCACTATGGCTGTGCAAAGAGAGCAAGGAACAAACCTCAAACTGCTAATGACAATGACACTAATCTAGTAATCCCTCTTAGTAACCAGCATTGTCTTGAGCAGAAAAGGTAACAGACGGTCCCATTATCACTCCTTGAGAAGGTCCTGAGAAGGCCTGGAGGTTACCAAAAGGGATCAGAAGGGAGCAGGACAGGTATCAGTGTGGCAGCCCAGGCCATCATCCCACACTTGCTCCCTGTTTGCTGCCTTGGAGTTGCCAGAAGCAGAGCAGTAGCTTTATTAATAAGCTACTATACCATGGCACAGCAACAGGGTCTTGAGGCAACTTTGGCAGGTGTAAGACAGGGCATTATATATATAACTGATGCTCGATGAGCACTGTAAGATACTGCCAACTTTACACAACTTTATTTCTTCATTTTCAGATCCTTCAGGCACCAATTTTACTGCTTCAGAAAGATGATTGTAACTTAAAGGAAAACTCCAGTATGAGTTGTCAAAGCAGCCTTTAGAAATACTTGTCACTCTTTCAGTATCATAGTCTGTGGAGCTGTCATTGCTGTCTCTGGGTGCTGCCATTTTAATGTCACCTCTTTGCTTTCCCTCTCAGAAAGTCATGGTGGATCCAAAAAAAAAAAAGAAAGTTTAAAAGTTCTTGTTAAGTCTCCTGGAGTGTCAAACCCAGCAGACTCCAATGAATGTGAGAGCTGCAGAGATTTACTCTAGAAAACCATTTATGAGTAGTCAACTGAGTACTTAAAAATTGTACAGAACAATTAAGAAAGCAAATATATCAGGTTTTGGAAGTGATTGTAACTCTGAGTCTCAGTGGACAAGGTTCAGTGTGTTTAGTGTGTTTAGCCAGGTGCCATGTCACCATCCTATATTTAACAATCTTCCTGTATTTAAAGCTTTTTCCACACTGACATGTAAGGTGGTTTGACTGAAATTGGGTTTAAAACTTGGTTTAGTTAATCTTATGCATAGTACTGCATGGCTACTTGCAGAACAATTTAAAGTTAGCACAGTTTAATTTAGTAAGGAATCATGAATCCAATTCAATTTAAAACCATTAAAACAATTTTAGAGTGTCTGCCCAAGGGTTTTGCATGTTTTCACTAAATGAGTTTTAAAAATACATTTAGTTAAACTGATGGAACTTTAAGTATCAATAAAGGCTTTATCTTACAAACACTAATGCTTGTCTTCAACAAGTCCTTTGCATCTGCTTAGATGTCTGTCTCCAGGATCAGGGCATTATCAGTTATTGTATTTAAGAAAAAGATTTGGTTTTTATCTCTTCCAAATGAATTCCTTTAAAGAAAAGTCTTTCCCTTTCTCTCCTGTTTTTGGGGTGAGATGATCTGATCTTTGCTTCCCTGGGCTGAAATCTATGTGCTGAAACCTCAGTCTTCTAAATCACATGAGCCTGACTGGCATGAGTGGGCATGGTGCCCATCAACTTTTTCTCTCACAGTCCCACAGACCACAGTGGAGGTAAATAACTCAGGCAGAGCCTCTTCAAACCGAAGCAGTACCTACTCATCCAAAAGGTGGTCAGATCCATACATCTATTTCTCCTCAACAAAACTTTCCTCTTTAGAGTTTCATTAATCCCATTTAACCCCATGGTTGGTTGGAAAAGGTTTGCTACAGTTTCTGTATCTCATTTTTTCTTTCTCTCATCTGCTCCAGGCAACTCTGTGCAATTTATTTTCTAGGACATATTTTTTAAGCCTGGGTCTAGATTAGGTGCAGGGAGGGTGGCTCTTGCTAGTCTGTATCTCTGACATTTTGTCTCCTGTCTGCTGCACTGCTGTGAGCTCTGTTGATCTGAATGCATGTGCTTGAGAAGGACAATATCAAGCAGGTGAAGCGAGGTGTATTTATGAAAAATAAGGTTGCAGCTCACTCTTTTATGGTCCCAGGTTTTTTTTCCACTTCTGAAAAAAATAGGAAACTGAGACAAATAAATACGAGTTAGAAATTCAGAAAGAGTTTTCATGTCCCAGGATCGTTGGGCTCCCACAGAAACCTTCTGCAAGATCTCCAAGGGATTTGTGTATGATAAATGTTGAGCACAAGGGAACCAGCAGCTTTTCTTTCAATTAGCAACACAGCAGCAAAAGACTGGAAGGCACCTCCCGAGTCACTGAGTCTGGTGCTTTGTGGTTGCAAACAAACAATGGCACATAATCCCTGTAATAAAATGATCATGTTCCACCTTGAAAGCCACTAGGTTTTGGGGGCAGGACTGATCCCTACTGCTAACCCTGTGAAGCCTAGAACAAATATCTGAGCTCAAGATAATGCTACTTACAACAGGATTAAATCCCTGCTGGGTGCCCTATAGTTGCAACCACAGGGGAACTGAGCCAGTAGCAGCATGGCTTTGGCACTCCATGTCCATGTAAGGGTAAAATTTGCTCTATTCTTCCTCATAATTAGGTGCAGTGACTAGACCAGGCTTTATATTGCGTCATATTTGCTTCTATGCAGGGGCAGATGCAGCATTAAATGGAGGGCTGAGCAGCCGCATGACATGGGGACATGTGTGGTACAGACAGCACCAGAGGGATGCTCCATTTTCTTTAGTGCCCTCCAATTCCCTGTGCTCACTCTGGGTAATGGCCATCGGTTGAAATTTTGTGTATTGCCCTCTTGTGAGTGAGGCTAGCTCGTGTTCCTGGGAGAGACCTGTATGGTGAATGGGATGCAGGCAAAGGTAAATGCTTGCATTCTGCAAGAGGTATTACTTTTTCTCCTTCTTCTCTTGAAGGACCTGATCCAAACTATGCTGAAATCTGCCGAACTCCACTCACTCGAGCCAGATTTGGATCAGCGCCTGGGGTTCTTCCGCTGCGGGAATTCCTGCCATGCCTTCTCAGACAAAGAGGGCGACCACATCCTTACATCATGCAAGTTGTTTAGTTTGGACTGAGGGAACCAATCTGTCAAACAGGCAAACAAGAGGGCATGAGCCAAACGGCTGGCAGGAGAGGTGGGATGACCCCGTGGTTAGGCTATAACTGTCCCTATAAGACTATAAGGAAAACCCATGTTCTCTTACGCTCTGGGGTCAGTAGCAGAGACATACCCCATCCAGTTCAATGCGGGAAGGGGTGGAGAAAGGTCTGCACAGCCATGCCTCTGCCATGGACCTAGAGCAGGAACATCACATGTGGGGGATGCTAATGGGATGCTGGAGCCCCTATAGCTCTGTGCTAAATGTGCCCCTGCCCTATATCCTGGGTGGTGGACGGATGGGGGGGTACCACCCCACAACAGGAGTGCAGAGAGCCGTAAGGAGGAGAGCAAAGACTGGGTGGCTCCTGGATACGGCCCAGCATCAGAGCTGAGCACTGGCCTTGCTTGTGTGGCTGTAGTTAAGCCCAGTCAACAAGAGTTTAAAAGTGCAGAGTGCAGCAAAGGCAGCCGCAGGGCTATAATGTCACCTCACATGGGAGCCTGCGCAGTTTCCTTGGCTTCCAGCTCTCTTCTGCTGTTTTTGATGCCCTAACCTGCTGACCTGAGCCCTGCCCTGATCTCCTCACATGCCTTTCTGAGCTGCCACCTGCTTAGGTGCCTTGTTTTCAAAAGAAAAGGGTTTTGGATAAGCAGAAGTGCCATTTCTGCTCTTCCATCCTTAAAACCATGGTCCTGTGGTGGCAGTGGGAAGTGTGCATGGCAGTTGCAGCAGCAGGACCTGCAGACCTGGTCCTGCCTGCTGACAGGGCAGTTTGTGGGGCTTTGGAGAAGCCCTTTGCACTGCAGGGAGAGACACCAGGGCTAGGAAAGGTGCAGGTGCTGGTGGGTTTGCTGAGTTTAAAGAAAGGAGAGGAGAGCAAGGGGAGGAGATGTTGCCATAACCACACACTTGTGCTGAAGATGAGCAACTTAATGAAAACTTGGTCCTAAAAGAGAGAAGCACAAAACCTCACCAACTTCAGTGGGGACAATCTCACCCTGTCTAGGTTTAACATATGACCTCATCCCACTCAGAGTGGAAGGCCTCCTTCAGTTGCTTACATCCTCCACAAGCATTAAATTCATGCAAAAGGGGGTAAGAAGGAAAGGAAATTAATATTATATGCCGTCTGGATTTCAGAGATCAACACTATCTATCTGTATCCTTCAAGCCATCACAAGCAATCTGTGAGCAGCCTCCACAAGCACACACAGACCCAACCATTAACATAATTCTCTCTTTTATTCCTCATCATTGTGGTACTGTATGCTACAGTCTTAAATATTATTTGTTTTATCCACTTTTCAGCATTTTAAGCTCATACTATGCTGGCTAAAAAAAAAAAAAATCCCATTTTTATCTCATCTGATTTGATATTCATCTGTCCCTTGCTGATTTTTTTCTCCCCCTTTACCATCATTTTGGTTGGTATTTTTTTTACCTCAGAGAACATTGAGAACTCTGTCTCAAGGCTTCCAGATTAGACAGAAGACTGATAGGATAATGATGATAGTATGTTAAATGCTATCTATGTAAATCAGCTCTCTCCATCAATGGATACAAGATGCAGCTACATTAGATCCCTTTTTGACATACATTTTCATTTTTTAAGGAAGAGAATATTGGATTGTTATTAAGCTACTTTAGAAAAATCTTTGCATTACCAGGCACATTACTATTGTGCATAAAGTCATATTAAATTTTGGGATGATGTACAACATCATTTTCTTTTAAAGGCTGCTTTTAACCTCAAAGTATCTTCTTTTTAGCTTCTGCTGAGGGATTTGTTTATGATAACCAATGACTGGGGGAGGGGGAAAAGGGTGTTTTTTATTAAGCTTCTTGTAGTAGATAAATCTGAATTTGCACCTCTGATAGGAAACTGGCCCTGGCTAAGAGAAAAAACTGCAGTTACATCTCATCTGTTTCAAATGCCTGGGAAAATAGCTAAGCAGATAGCCTGAAAGTCAAATTCAGACTGCCTTGGACTCAGTTGGAAGCCGGCTGCAAAATCAAGACCCATTCACTGGGAACACCTTGCCAACAAACCCCTCCCACTTTCACTTTTTTAAATGAAAAAGGCTATTTTTGTTTTCCTCTTTGAACTCTGAGATGCAGGAATTAATATATTCCCAACAATAATAAGGAGTAAAATGGTGAAAAGCAGTTTTGCTTTATTCACACCTGTGGACTCATGCTGATTTTCAGTGGCAGAGGAAATGGCCAGCTAAAAATATGTAATCAAATTTCATCTTCAGCCTCTCACTAATGTGGGGAATTTCACCTCAAGCATAGGGTGGGCTTTGCTTCCTAAGTTATAAGAGAATGTACAGGCAGCTCTTAATTTTTTAGAGTTATTTTTGCCCTCAGCAAACTAAATCCAGGTTATATAATTTTTTCCACGAACAGCAGGACTGATGAGTTGGGATTCCACCATTTCTTTACCACATTGACTCTCTAATGTCTAATAAAGGGCGAGTTTATTAGCATTTTCTCTGTGGGAGACATTAATAAGAGCAGTTTCCTCAATCCAGGAATCTGTTTTCATAAAACTTGCGTGAATTTCATATCTCTGAGACCTCAGCTGCTCTGTGAAATTTTCTTTGAAATTAGCCATTGCAACTTAAAGTTATTAAATGGGGACCTTCAGACATAGACACACGCAGTTACACAGTGTGATAAATCTCATTTCTCCATTAGAAAAACAATGAGGGTAGAGCAGAAGAGAGATATGCTGGTGGTACTGGTGATCAGAGGCACAATGGCCAGGCTAGTGGTGATCTGAGCAGAGATACAACCTCATGCAAATACAGTATATAGCTGTGCTATTTCCAAAGCTGGCTCATACAAACCAGCTGAAGTCTCCCTACACTTGTGACACTGGTATCCATAAGTGTTAAGGCTTGAGGTGGAGGGTGGGGTGTGATAATCCAGGCTAGTGGTTTCACCTGAAAGGGTGGGAGGCTTTAATAGGGCTGAGATTAAAAAAATGCAGAATAGGAGTGAAGCAGGGCTGGAACAAGAGGTTTGGGAGGGTGGCAGGTTGCAGGGAAGTGACTTGTACTCTCACCTTCCCAAATCTACCTATTCTCTAGGGGGTCTTGTCTGCTGAGTGGTCCTGTAAGTCTCTCCCTCAGGGACATGGTAAGGGTTTGGGTTTATTTTTTTGGGGGGGCAGAGCTGTGGCTCAAAATAACGTGGACAACCAATCAATGAACAATGAAGAGTTAACTAAAAATGTAAGGCAGTTTAACAGTCATGTGAAGTATGTGTGCGTATGTGTATTTGTGTGTATCCTCTGGCATAAGACTATGTTTCCACTGTGATTATACCATTTCAAGACTGTAAGTTTCAAGTTAAGTTTTTATACATGCAAAATTGTCAATATATCTCAGGAACACCGAACTGAATACTGAGATTATCATAGCAGGAGATATTAATTTGTAGCTTTGTGAAGGATGGTGGAGATGTGGGGTTTTTTGACTAAGTAACTTCTGTGCACCCCAGTCTCCAGATCTGAATCCAGTCCTGTAGTTCTGTCCATTACAGCTGTTCATCCAGCTGTGTGCCCAGGCTGCTACTGCAGGCAGGCATGCGTGCACTTAAACTGTGGCCCACTGGTGCTGTTATGTCAGAAGGGATCAGAGCTGGAGTCACTCTGAAGGCATAAGTATTTTTCTTAACACATCCTAAATGGCAAAATTCACATTGAATAATTTTGGTAATAAATGGCAACCTAAATATGTCAGGAATGATTTAGTAGCCGTGAACCATGTAGCTGAAATGTAGATGAGGCTAATTAGTTGATTCCTTATCCCAGCTTCCCCTTTCCTCTCCCTCTATCCCCACCAAAAAAGTGTTCTTTTTCCCTACTGTTTTCAGAACACACAGGGTTGGGTTACAGCTTTGGCATTGCTCTGGTTATTTTGTCCATGTGTCCTATGCTTAACACAAATAAGTAGAGACAAGAGGCTTGAAAGCAAGGTAGGCAGCCAAATTCAGAGTGAGTAATGCAGGCGTCGAGGCAAAATGAGGTCAAAAAGAGCATTTGCAGGCAATGCTATGCAGAAAGGGTGCTTCACTGCTGCCTCTGTGCAAAGCACCTGCCATTAGCCACATGATGCTCCTATGGCTTGTCCAGTTATTATACACAGAGGTGAAGAAGGATCAAAAATCAATTGCTGATTAGGAGAGACTTTTAATGTACCTTTGCCTGGCCCCAAACTGCACTGTGGAGTTTGTGCTTTAGAGATGTGTAAATAATTAATTTTTCAGCTTGTTCACGACTTTAAGAGAACACAAAGCAAGTTTTCTTCTGAAATAGCTCTCACCACTGCCACCTCTTCTGAAAACTATCACTTTGAATTATGCAAAACATGTTGTTTTGTTCTGTTTGAAAAAAAGTATACATCTATATATAAAAAGCCTGAGTTTCAGCAAATTTGGTCTCAAAACCTTCCTGTTGAAATATGGAGTTGTAACATTTGATTTTCAAGGTGTCAAACAAAATGATTGGACTTTTTCTTAAAAAATGCTGGATAATTTTTTCTATCTGGAGCTGTCTGGGTAACTCTTAACTGCATTTTTGGATAAGTAAACTAATTACCTGGGAACTTGTCACTACCTCTGCACACAGACCCAGAGCTCTCACCTGGCTTAGCTGGATGTGTGGAGAGCCTCTAAAGGTGCACAGGTGGGGCTGCAGACTCACAACCTCTGCATTTTCAATATGCACATCATACAAAAAGACTTATCCAGGGTAATTTGCAGTGTCAGGGTGAAGGAAGCTCCAGCTAGTGCCTCTCAGCCAAAGTATACAGGGCTTGGAGACATCTACGTATCTGCACCCCTACCATCTCCTCCCCTAGGGAAGGGAGGTAAAGTCGGCACCCTAGCAAATATTGGGATAAAAAAAAACAGACAAGAAAGAAAATCCGTTTCTCTGGTATGAGTTGTTTTTCCTTCCTTGATAGCTTCCTTTTCAGTTCTGATTCTTGCTCACCTGTATATAAGCAGTGGCACAGATACAGCTTGATACATCTGTCATGCAGATGTATAATGGTCACTGCCAACAGCCAGCAGCCACTGAATTTGTTGTAGTGATGCTGCAGCCAAAAAAAGAATATTTTGCATGAACTGAGGCTTCATCCTTCTGAACTAAGGGCGTACCTTGAGCCAGAGTAGCATGTCCTGTTGCTCTTCTCCAGCTTTTAGGTGCTCTCAGGCCTGTTCTTCAGCTCTCTGGAAGAAAGGAGGGGGATGAAATAGCCATCACATGATGCTAATGCTGCTCTCTCCCAGGCACAAGAACTGGGCTGGCTAAGGCATTACAATGAACAAGAGCAGGAAACAACTCATGCCAAAGAGCTGGCTGGCATAAGGAGGAGCTCTTGCTGGTAGGAGAATTTGGGGAAAAAATATTTGTCTTATGCCAGCTCTGCTGAGCTACACAGCTGATCCTGTGTCAGTCCCAGTGCTTCCAGTTCAACAGACTGGAGCAGTGCTGCTGGCTCAAAACTGAATCCTGCATGGGTCACGTCAAAGCATGGAGGTGGGACATGCCAAAGTTTCCCCTATGATCTAGGTGAGGAAGTGATGATAACCCTGTTGGTATCTGCCCTCTGTGACTTTGTGTAACAGATGTGTAGGGCAGCCTGTGGTTTGACCTGTATGCTGTCCTAGTCCCTGCCACCAGCAACTGCAGGCAGGACCCACCGCTGGGATGCTGCAGCTGGTATTCCCAAGGGCTCAGCAGGACACACTTTCCTCTGCAACAGAAAGGACTGTGGCACTTTGTGATGGTTCCAGCTTTACCCTCTGCCTGTGCGATGCTGGTGTATGGCAGGAAGGTGACCAGAGCCCCCTGTCCGAGGGGGCTGGGGCTGCTCACCACAGGAGCTGCTTGCACTTGTGAACTCTGCTGTATCTGGGGTGTCAGAAGTAACCTGGCTCCATGTTGGCTCCTGGCAGTTCTTTAACAGACACTAGTGAGAGACAGCCACCAGGATCCATGCTGCCCCAAGAGGGTGTCTCTGATGGCTTTAACTCCCAAATCCCATGCATTGGGGTGAGTGTCTATTCTGAGCTGTGGAACAGAGCAAGCCCAGGCAGAGTGAAGGGTCTGACTATGAGATTTTAGCAACATGCTGCTGCTTCCATCTCCTGTGATCTGTGCTTCCAGGACCCGAGAGCCTTGAATGTAAACATGCAACTGCATCATCTGATCCTTCTCAGAGCATTGTTTGTTTGGGGTCACTTATTTTCTTTTCAAGAACAGGATGTTTAGGGGAAAAAAAAAAAAATAAAGCCTATCTGTAATAGTCTTAATTGTAAACCAGCCTCTATACTTGTAGGCTGGGACCTAATTAATCATTGGCTATACAGGGAATTGATTAATTGCTTTGCTGCTCTTTACTTGTATAAATCTTTGATTTAGTGATTACTGCATTTTGATTTATCACTTACTATGCAAGTAATCAATACTTATGATGAATGGATAAATTCAAGTACCACCCATTTTGCAATGTTATATATATATAATGTGATATATAAAACACAATTGTTTTCAATGTCTATTTCTAATTATCCAGTCTGGAAATATGTATCTTCACACACAGTGATGTCTGTTTTCTGACAGTGTCTTACAATGGTGTAAAGTAGGAGTAACCCTATTATGACCAACATCGAAGTAGGGAGAAGAGTCTGGATTTGAGATAGAGAAAACATTCAAAGGGGAAAACAACTTGTGCAAATAAAAAACTAACTGAAGAAAGGGCCTCAAATTTTTGCTAAAAAACCTTATAGGGACAAACCTTTTACTAGTATAAACTGGTATAGATCCTGGCCTAATTTTTGTTGCGTATCTTTCTTCAAAGTCCTTCAATTCAATGTGAATCTGATCTCAGGGATTATTACACAGGAGTCTGACTGTCTGCAGTCCTTCAGAATTACAAACTAATTGTGGGATAAGAGCTATATATAATTTACTAGCTATGGATTTGTTTTCCTGCTTTCAGAAGTCCCTTTACCCCTCCCCGCTGCCGGTAGCTGAACATGGTTTGGGTGAGAATAGGACCACAGTGGTGGCAACTCATCAAAAGCCCAGTGAACATGGTCACCCCAGACCCTGGGAAGGGAGGGGGGGTTAGTGGGGATTCTGGGGCCTGACAAGTTTAGAAACCATCTGGCAATAAGACACAGTTGATAATTCTTTTGCTCTGATCCCATGAGTGCTGAGTAGATATTAGAGTAAATAGAATCTGCCTGGCTCATTGCTTCTTGAAAAAAATGCAAAGGGGTCTCATCAGCATGGACCCCAACCTGCTCTGAGAGCAGCAGCATCTTTCTGTCTTTGCTGTGGAGAAAAAAACCTTGCAAGTGAGTCACTCAGCTGTGAGCACTGGGCTGGATCCAAGGTCAGCTGGAGTGGATGGAAGGACTCTTGCTGTCTTCAGAGGATTTGTGACTGGGCTTTTGTGCTTGCAAATGCTCTCCAGGAAGGGATGATCCCCTCTGCTTCTTTCATTGCCACAGGGCTGCCCATGCAATGGAAAGCCCAACTGAAAGCTAAAGCAAGGTTATGGTCTGTGCCCTTTTTTAGGGTTTATGTTAAGGCTCTGATCCATTTGTGGACCCCACTTATGCAGTCAGGGGTCAGATTGACTCATCCTGAAGCTTTTGGTAGAGCTGGGGAACCAGTAGACGTCTCTCACTCACTGCTGCATACCAGTTTTATTCCTGTCACACCAACCATTGTTCCCTCTTGCCAGTAGGGAAACCACCCCAGCTCTTGTGGCTGCCAGCATTTCCCAAGAGGTCTCAAGTTGTGGCAAGCATTTTGAGGTGTGATGTATAGAAAAGAGATGTTCTCCTGCAGGGTTCTTGTGATAAAACTGGGAGGCTTACTGTAATCCTTGCCCACAGATGGTGGCAGAGTATTTCTGAAAGGTGCAAGCTGTGACAAGGCTGAACTGGGTATTGAGAAACCTGAGTGCAACTTGTAGACCACGGTCAGGGCACTGTCCCATCTGTCACAGGGAAGATCTCTTCCACTCTGTTTGTTTCTGGCTTGTCTGTCTAGATCTGAAGGTCTTCATGGGAGCCTCTTAGTAGCTCCATGAGTTCCTGATTTTATTTGGGAATTAGGAGTGGTGGAATAAAGCACACAGTGAGAAATGCAACCTCTCAGGTCTCCCACAGTGCTCCATATTTGTCTTAAGCTATTTAACCAAACAAATCTGATCCCCAGTAAAAGAAGGGCCTTTGACATTTTATATAGGCCTATTCATCACCTGGAATACATCAGTATAGCTCTTGTGATTTTCATATAACTATGGAAAATTAACCTGACAATCATTTGGAAAGATATGTTGTTCCTCTAGGGAACTGTGTTAAAAAAAGTGATTCAGTTGTTTTTACGTTGCTTTTTTTTTTGTTGTTTTTCACCTCCTATAGTTTTTCAGGTAAAACTAGATGCTTACTGTGAGCAGAAGGGAGAGAGAAGCTCCTTGTCTGCAGCATGTTGTGGCTCAGCTCTCCTGCTCCAAGCAGCCAGTGAGCCCAGCACTCCTCGTTATTTATTTTGTTCTGGGGCACTGTCCAAGAGTTATGACCAATGTTCTTCAGATGCTGATATATATTACATGTGCTTAGAGGAAACCCATTCATCTGTCCCTTGTCTCTCTCCCCCAGAGCCCGGATTTCCTTGATTGTAAAGCATGATAAAGCTGCTATCTTGACTTTAAAGACTCTGGGAAGAAATGTGTTCATGCTCTCCCTCTTTCCCTCTCTCCCTCTCCAGTGTACTGCACTTCCCCCCCTGTGATGGACACAATTTTTTTTCCCTCTGTCCAGCTTCCTCCATGCTTGTCTAAATGGCTGAGAGTTTTCCAGCTGAAGAATTAAGAGCTTCTTTACTTCAGAGGAATACATTCCCACCCCTTCGCTTTTGGATGAGTAAGGTAGAAGGTCAGTGTCCTGCTGAGTTTGCCTCGTCTCTCCTGAAGTGAAGCTGATGCACCACTGAGGAGCTTTAGTCTGGCTTGTGCAATGGTCGGGTTACGGCTCTGGCAAAACAGTTGGGATATACAGGTTCCTGTTGTGTTTGTGGTATCCTACAAGCTAGAAGACAAAAGGGCCCCGTTTTCCATTGCATTATCCCACAAAGCGTGACAGCGGTTGCTGTTGTAGCTAGGATGGAGACCCACAGAAGTCTGCATAGGTGGAGTTAAGGGAGGGAAGGAGAAAAAATGGAAACGGAGCTAGAGAAGCTTTTGCAACTGGAAAAAAACATAATAAATCCATGAGCTATGCATAGCCCTAGGGCTTTATGACCAGGAGCAGGCATGAGGGAATGACTTGAACTTAACCAAAGCCGTTAATTACCTGGCTGAGATCAAAAGCATAAGTAAGGGAGTATATTTACGATGCACCTTACAGGATATGTTTCAACTTTCTAGTTTTTTTTATTAATTGGTTTGATTAAATAGATTTAAAGAGCCTGGGCAGAGGCTCCTAAATCATACTCCATATTGATCTAATGAAATACTCAATAAATTTACTAATATGGCTCCTTTGCTTTGTGCAGTCTGAAAGGAAATGCCACTCTAAATGGTGATAACTCAATGTGGAGCCTTAGTAGTGACTCATGGCGAGCAGGGAGGATGCTGGGAAAAGGCTCTCCTGCGATTTGCAGGAGAGCTCAGAGTTTAATGGTGGTTCCAGGCTCCTGCCTGCTCTGCCCCACACCCGGCTTTCCTACCAAATTTCCATCTTATTGACCAGCCTCTTCTGTGACTTCTGCATTTCACTGACATTCACCAGCTTGCTAAAGTGTGTGATTGTTCAATATATGCCTCAGCTGAGACCTCCCCAAGCAGAACTGTATTTCAGAGGTCTCTGCTTTATAAATACACCACACAATGTGTGGTCTAAATAAAATAAGTCCTGTGCAGTTCAGGGTAGATCTAATGTAGAAAATGTATGATGTTTATTCCCTCCTGATGCAATAAATTGAGAATGGCTGGATGGAAAGCTTACAGTTTTTCAACATTCACTTATATTGATGAAAATCAAGAGTTTGGGCGAGGACAAGCCCTTCCTGCTCCAGGGCAGAAGGCTGTTATCATGCAGTCTCTCTTGGCTGTAGTTTTGCTGGCTGAGGATGTTGCCATCTCCTGCTGCTTCCCTCTTCCAGATCCAGCTGCTTCCCTAAGCAGTATTCAGCTATTTGTATGGCGGATCCTTAGACCTCTTTCTGCCTAAATGAGCTAACTTAGTAAAGGTTACCTAAACAGCTTCACCAGGATGCAGTCGTGCGGGTGATCCAGCTGGCATATCTGCAGGGCGGGCAGAGGAGGAGCCTGGGGGTGGTGGGAAGGCATTAACACAGCAGTGCCTCCCTGATTCTGCCTCCAGCCACATACAGCACCTCAGCTGATTTACCTGAATTGTTTAGCTATTTAAACTTTCTTGAGCTAAATAAGTTAGTGTCCATTTAGTGTGTGCCTGGAAAATGCTAATGCAAACTAATCTGCTAGAAGCAAGGTTTAAACGCATGCCAGTCTGTCTATACAGAGCTCTGGCAATTTGGAGTTGAATTTCACCAGGCAATTACAGGACTTCCTAGCAGTTTGTGTGAGCAACCATTGCTTCTGGCAAACACCGACAATTTCACTCATATGCAATTTTTGTGTCATGCTGGAATATAGTTTTAATAGTCTAATATGGGTCTTAATTTTTTATCTTTATTTAAATTAATAAATTAAGAACAATATATTTTTGAACACTGTGACTCAAAGCCAAAGTATGGCATCAGGGCTCTCCCCATAAACTGGATGAGACTGTTCAGTCTCATCCAAACATCTGTGTGATTTTTTTTCTTATTTATTCTTTTTATCATCTCTTTCTCCTTTTCTCTTGCACTTTTTCCCTTCATCCTCTTTTCTGAGATGAAATTGATTTTTAACTATAAACATAAATCCTAGAGAAGGGATCCCACTGGTGATGTATTTACTAATGGCTGTGAAAATCAGAACCAGAGAGTCAGGAAAGGAGGAAGATGGCAAAGACAAATATATTTGGAAACAGCTAACTGAAGAACAAATTAAAAATGACTTTTGAGTAAAAACAAAACAAACAAACAAAAGAGGCTCCCCTCTGAAGAACATAACCTCAAATCTTTTGTCTGCCTTTATTGAATCTGCATCCCCGGATCTTGGGAACTGCTTATAACTTTTGCCTGCTAGTAAATAACCCCTGACATTAAACAAAAAAGTCAAAGCTTTCTTGCTCTCACAAAACCCATGGTCGTCTTCTCTAAAGGGGTGCAGGTTTGTGATATGTTGTGATGCATCTCAGATTCTGAGAGTGAAAAGGATGAAACAGATCTTGCTGGCAAGACAGCTTAAGGCCACAGCTTTGTGGGGGCCAATGTTGGGGGGAAAAGCCCATCCAAGCCTACCTCCACTTATGCTGCTCTGGTAATTAGTTAATCTTTGCCGAAGGGATGATGCCAAATGTAACCCATAGCCCCAGTGAGGTTCTACTAACACCCACGTGTTCCAGAGAGTTATGCCATGGTTCCCGAGGTAAAGGATGGCCAGAGGGACTTTGGTGTCCTTTAGTGTGGGAAACTTCTACCTTGTGCCTCCATCTGCTGATGGATTTCCTTCCTCCATCCTCCCAGGCAGGCAAGAGCTGACTACAACTGCAGTGAAAAGCTGTAAGTGTGCCTCAAGCCCTCTTTGACAATCCCAAGGGAGTTGCTTACTCATGGAGCAAGTGCTGCAGATCTCCTGGTTGGGGTCTTGCTGAGACAGGATTAGGATGTCAAGAGGTATGAATGTTCCCAGGCATTGAGCATTGGTCACTAGGCAGAAACAAGTGGGACCAGGAGAGAGCTGGCGGCTCTTGCATGACTTGGTCTGACCCCCGATCTTTTCCTGTTTCGCCGCCTCCTGTTTACTGCACACCTCATGGTGTGCAGCGCTGGGAGCTGATATGCACATTAATACAAAGCTATTTCTCTGGTGACTATTCACAGCAGATGTCTCCATGTGTTTAGTTTTCTTCCTTCTACTTGCAATTTTTTCACGTCCATGAACAGTAAACTACCATGCTTTCATTCCTTTTTAGATAGTTATATGATACCCATGCTACTAATGCTCCTTGTTTCCCAGCTTCTTTGCTTCTAGCTTACAGAAATATCTATTGCCCTTCTACATTTTCCCTCTGTAAGGGAACTGTGGCTCTTTGGAACATGTACTAAAGGCAAAAGGAAAACATGATTTTGCTAGCACTGTGTTCAGCAGTGTCCACTGATGGTAGGGACTGGGACTGGGAGCAGGATCAGAATCAGAGTGATGAGCTCTTCCTCCTTTGGCAAACATGCCCTCGTCTCTGATATGCTGTGGTACAGCCATTCAATTCCTTTTAACACCACTGGCTTATTCCAACCAATGTGAGCAAGAGCAGAAAGGACTTTTGTGTTTCCAAGAAACACAATGAGGACTCCTCCGTAAATACCTATACCTAGGTATTTGCTACAGAGGCATCTCAAGTTTCTGAGAGGAAAAAAACCCACAGAATACACCTGAAAATAATTTTTGAGTTTACAAGGCAACATGCAGTTTCTCAACACATGATCAAATGTTGCTGTTTCTGAAGGTAAACACAATAAAAGGCATCCAAGAAAGAGTTGGTCAAGTTATCAGATTTCTGCATGAAAAAAAACCCACAAAATAACCCCCCCCTTTACACACACACTCCCCACCAAAAGAAAAAGAAAAGCAACCCAGTAAGGTGCTCTAGCTGTGATCTTGGGATGTGTGACTGCTGTGTGGATCACTAGGGGATATAACACCTGGGTGGAATGTGGTCCTGAGGAATTCACCGCTTGCCTGTGAAAGGAGCTGAGAGCTGTAATCAACTTACCTGCTATATTTGCTCCTGCTGCTCACTAATGAGTGAAGACAAAGCAAACAGCACACTTTCAACTCAATCAGACTGAGATATTTACTTGTAGCCAGTGAATCCCTAATCAAAATTAAAGCAAAACAGGCAAAATTAGCTTGTTAGCATTTTTCTCTGTTAGCAGTGGAGAAATGTCACTTTTTGCCTGGGGCAGTTTTGGTAGCTTTACCATGAAGGGAAAAGCTATTGTACCAGCTATGTCCCTAAACATTTAGTCCTGGGCATTCAAATGTAGCAAGAGTGATGATATGACACTTCTCTATTAATTTATGCAGAAGAGGAAGGAGGCTGGGGATAGGGCAGACCAGTCCTTAGCTCGAAGCATAATGTAACTGGCAACTTACAAGTGCTTTTTAGTCATCTTTGGTGTGTGGATATAACTTTTTTCTAACAGAGAGATGACCCTTTGTAGAATAATTTTAAGCCAACTAGAAATAGATTTGCTTCTTTTAGTTATCATTTCTATGTCCTTTGGGAATAGTCCCCACAGGCTAAAGATCTGATTCTCTTTCTTGTTTGTTGTGACAAGCAGCATGCAAGTTAGGGCTATTTTGTGTGCTGCTTTCTCCAAGCCCCCTCCAGAGCCAAAAGCAGAAGATCTGTATTAGTCCTTAGGAAGAGCCCGTACCTTGGGGACAGATGACCAACTGTTCAGAGCCCAAGAACTTGTAAGACTTATGTTCAGTTCCCACCTCTGCCATAGATTTCCAGTATTGCCTTAGGTAAGTCCCTTCTCCACTTGATACTTCAGCTCCCTGCCTGTAACATGAGGAAAGCATCAGGTCCTGTCTTAAAGCTAGATACTCCGTAGATGCTCAAGTGGTGGAGGCTGCTTAAGCAGATGTGCTGATTTTGGGGGTGACTTTTCTAGCGAGTAGGCTCAGATTGCTCCTTAAGCTACAAGAGCTTTTGAGTTTGTAGGCCAGTGCATGGAGAAACAGAGAGCTTATAAGTCACCCTGACTGAGGTGAAGCTATAGAAAGCAACACGGACTTGGGAAACCCAGAAATCTGGGTTAAAACAACAGGAAATAGTCGATGTGCACAACAGTGCTGGCATTCAGAGTTAAGGTGGAGTCCCTGCCAGTCTTTAACTCGCCAAAAAGGACTTCAACACTGCACACAGTCATCCACTACCAGAATGGTGAAGATAGCAACTTCTTTAGACAGCAGCCAATTGAATTGTTAACTATATAAGGGGTTTCTAAAAAGGTGGTGCCAAGTCCTAGAGCCTCCGTTCATAATGTCAATGACGCAAGCACAGTAACGTTGTGTGTTTAATTCAGATAACTTCTACAATTTGCAAACATGCAAAGAATAGCCATGTGTCTGTAAGCAAATACTGCCGAAGTGGAAGTGACTGCTTTGCTGTGGCTCTAACTGCGCTAGAGTCTTCCAATACTGGCAAAAACATCCTAGAAATTGGAGAATGTGTATTTAAGGCAACTCTTTAAAGCATTATTGCCTGTCTGCCTAGCTAACTCTCAACAGCCAATTCTTCATTACGCAGGGTAATAGAGGGTAGGGGACAGTGGAAAACACAGATGAGGGCTCTGCTTCTGTGGAGCAAGGCTCCTAGGGCAGGATAACACCAAGAAACCATTTCGCCTGTTGAGTGAAAGGGTGCAGCTGAGTTTATAAACCACTGCATCTGAGCTAATATCAGCCCTGCTGAGACCCCAAACCAGTCTGGACAGGGCAGCTGGGGTGCTTGTTCCTCCTGCTGGGGTGATCCAGTCCAGAGGACCCCCCTGCGGACAACAGAAGACTGATTCTTCCCGTCTCTCGGGGGTGAGCCAGCTCATAGTGGCACAAGGTCTATGCCAAATTGCTCTCTTCCAAAATGAAGCCCTGTCTTTATTATTTGTCTAAAATACAACCCTGGAATCAGCACATCCCTAAACATTCCCTTTTAATATATTTTTAAATAACACCGCTGATACAAGGCACTTTTGGAATAACATCAACATCTGGGCTGACCCCGCCTCCCTACCAAGTTTCAGCCTGATGTTAATTAAAACAGGCAAGTTATAAACCCCAGGAAATGGCAGCTGACCCTTGACTATGAATGTAATGCTGTAATAATATGCAGTAAAAAAGAGGTATAGTCAAACTGCTGCCCAGTTCGTTCCTAGAATGATGCTTGCTCTTTCTCACCACTGTGCTCCTTCACTCCAAGAAGTGAGACCATTACCTCACCAGCACCTTTTATGGGTTGCTCTCCGTTTTCAGGGTGGTAGGTGGCAGGGAGGCAGCCTGCATGCTCTGAGTCACCCGCGAGAAAATTATCCCGGCGTGACAGGAGAAGCTGCCTCTCAGAAGACTGAAAACTGTTTCCTGACCACATGTGGTCGCTGAGGATCCTGCGATGCTCTTTGCCAGGGCAGAGTTAGCCAGAGCAACTCTAACATCCGGAAAAATATGGAGGATTATTTTTTCTTCCCACTCTGTATTCCCAGCCGGACATGAATGGGGAGGGTGGAGGAGGATGACCCCAGGAAGGATAGCTATAAACCCCACAGCTCAGGACAGAGTGAAGGTTTGCTATGTGCTACCTCCAGAGACACCATCTCGGCTCTGTGCTGGAGCAGTGAGAGGCTGAAGTTTTTACTTCAACTTGAACTGAAGTGTTCATCGCTGTAAGTGCAACTGGCCTTTCTTTAGTGGGTCATAAGTGACGGGGTGTAGGTGGCTAAGATGGTGAACCAGCTTACAGCTGAGAGCCAAGGTGGTGAGGTGGGGTCAAGGTAGAACTGGAGAAACCCCCCCAGACGCATTGCCACATCTCTCACTGACTAAATATTGGGTGAGATTTGGAAGTAATTAAAGGAATGTTTTTGTTGTTGTTGGAAAATGCAGTACTGTTGAAATTGGAGTGTTTCCTCTCAAGATGTTGCTTTTTTGTCGAGCTATGAATGAAAAAAAAACACCCAAACATAAAACCCCTCCCAAAACAAAACAAGCAAAACCCCAAATCCAAAGAGCTCGTTGCCCTGCAAACCCCTCTGAATAGACCCTACAGGTTTCAGTTCCTGTGGCACGTCGGAATACAGCCCAGCAGCATTCACAGGGTCCCACAGAATATGTCCCATTGTTTGTAAACAAATTAAACTAGCTTTTGAGCAGATACATTTTATCTTCTCCCTGAGCTGATGGAACCAGGATATGAGCCTACGAAAGGCTGGGTTGTAATGGATACACCCTGCCCCTTCTCTCTTTGAGGCATGGGAAAGGTCAACTTTTGTCCTTTAAAATGTGTCACTGCTATAAATATGACTGCATAATTTATTGCAAATTGTTTAGCAAATTTATTGCAAACTATTAATAAACCTCCTTGAAACAGCACAATGAGTGCGTGCAATAAACAAGGAAAATATTTGCTTGATTCAAACCACATTGGATGATGTTAAATTAATGTTGAATAGATACATTTTGAAGGCCTAGAGGGATCAGTGCAGCCAGCGACCGGATGCTGCATCGCTTGCCCAGAGCACACATGTCAGAAAATGTCGGGGAAGTGACCAAACCTTTTTGTCAATGGCTTAAAGCTGAGATAAGCCCCGAGTGTTTAAATTGGCAATTCTAATAGCTACCTGAATCCAATTCAATTCACAGCAGCTTGGCTTGTAAGGCAATCGGTGATACAGTGTTAATGCCAACTAATCTGATAAAAATTGACACAATGACAACGTTGGACCATTAGTTACCAGCAGTTTTTATGTCTGTGTAAATCCATCGTGTTTTACAAGGTTCAAGGGATTCTGGGAGTTGGGGAATCTTTTTTTTTTTTTTTCAGAATGGTGGAAATAAAGTGGTGTTGCCAGTGAAACAAACTCATCCTCTTGCTGTACATGCTGCCTCTGAGCGTGAGAGTGTTAAATGGCAAAATTCATCACAACTAATTTCTATTTGCCGTCTATTAGGCTACATTGTTTTGTCCTCAACGTCAGGTTAAATAATGAACCTCGTAGAATAGAGTAAATTAACCTCCACTTTATGTTCATGTCATTGTCAAATGGAAACATCACTTGTACAAATGAAAAAGATTCATTAGTAAAGCTAATGCATAGGCTCCTCTCCAGTAAAAGATAAGAGCGATTGAGGCCTTGTCATAATGCAGTGTCGAACCGCTGGCTTGTTATTTATGATGCCTGCCATAATCTTTGGAGATTATTTTCAGCAATGGTAATTAGCACACAATGCATCAGGAACAATTATGGAACAATGTCTTAGCTTGACAGGTATGCCACCCTGCTGCAGGCGAGCTGTGATCCGTGAGAAATTCAATCAAATCTGCATGCTGCAGGGAGTTTATTAATATTTCTCCTTCCGAGGCAGTTTGAAAGGCAGCTATGCTTGACCGGCCACCCAAAAATACTTAGCAGTATGATATGAGTGTGCTCCTTGTTAACACACACCTATCTGTACAGAGCCTTCCTATGCACTTACAGCTGATTAAAATAATATCTGTGAGTTTGCTGTTTACCATGGTGAAGAGAAAATTGCTGCCTCTCCTAGCAGGCCACGGGGCCTCATTCAGGGTAGGTTGTTGCTAAAGGAGCTCTGTAACGAAGTGGCAAATTCATGTACTGACACAAATCCTGTAAGTCTGCTAGGAGCAGTAGGACTATGCTGATTTACAGCTCCTTACATCTCAGCTTAGGAATCAAAGTGTCCCTGATGAAGGCAATTTTCCACTGAATAGCACAAATGCAACACCGTGGCAGTTTCTTGTTTCAGGCATCCCAACAACCCTGTGTGAAGTCTCTCCAGAGAGATCTGGGGCATCAACAGCGCACAGAAGAGAGATGTGGTTGAGGAGCATTGCACATGGATGGCAAGCATGGTGCAGTTTAAAGGTTGGGCGTTACAGTAAATGATCTTCCTCAGAGTCATGGTGGTTATTGGACAACCCAGGCAGGATCAGGGTGGAGCAAGGGGAGTCTCTCATTTTTGCTGCCCTATTTGAGCTGGAAAGTAGTCTCGTCCCCGCCCCCCATCCCCCCCCAAAAAAAAAAAAAAGCCCATTGCTAGGTGGCTGAATGCAGCTTCCATCACAGGATGCAGGAACCCAGGACCCCAGGGTGGGACTGTGGAAGTCACCAGCTCCTGTAAACAGTTATGGGAGAGGAGTAGGAACAGGGATGTGCCCTCAGCGGAGATGGCTTTACCCATCAGCAACTTGCATGATTCATAGCAGCATCTCATTTCACTGGGCAGTGGAAGGATCATCTCTTTTCCCAGGCTACCTGGGCTAGTTTAGGACTCTCTAAAAGCCAGGCAGTAGCAGGAGGCTGAGATCACTGAAGGTAGGTAGAACCTAATTTCTTCTGGGACTGAGGAAGGTAGAATCCCAAATGCATTTAGGAGTGTTGTCGTAAGTACCAGGAACAACACATGACATAGAAAGTATTGAACAAGAGACTCAAAGACTGCTCTCCAACAATTTTTTTCCTGCATTTAGATATTTGTTCAGGCTTTTCTCCATAAAGAGATGTCCAAAGAAGGCTACGACTCCTCTTTGTCCGGCTCGCGGTGGGAAGCAGAGCCTGGGATTGCAAGTGCCTTGCCAGGGGGCAGCTGAGGCACTGCCTATCTGCTCAGCCCCCTACCAGTGCTGTGCCTGCATTCAGCCTCCTTCATGCCCGGCTGCTGTCCTGTTCAGTAAAAACAGGTGCTTTGCTTTGCACAGGTTGGGAGAGGATTTCTTCAGCCTTGTAAATGAAGATGTCCCACATGGATGGTCAAATCCTGACCTCAGGGAAATCAGGAGTAACACATTGGCTTCAGCAGAGCAACTCACATCCACATCCCTCCAGCCTGACCCAGTCCAGAAGGTGTAATGGGAACATTAGTGCTGGTTCTTCCCAGATCAATTTCTCTGGGCTCAGTGAGAAGAACTGGGCCTCAGCTGGGCAGTTCCCCAGAGACAAAAGCAGCTTCCATTAAACATGGAGCTTCCCATTTCTGATACTGGCTTGAGACTGTCTGACTAACAAGTGGGATGGGCTCTGGTTTGCCTTACTGAGTCAACGGTACCTGAAGAGATGACTACAGATGAACTGTAAAAGATGGACAATACTTCCCCTTTCCTGGTTCTCTGCAGATACCTTACCCAGACATCATCCACAGAGGGAAGCCTCATCACTGCGGTATGCAAGCACTTTCCAGTATGACACACACAGAGATAATTTCTAACCCGTAAGTCCTAGCCAAAAATGTGGAGATATCTGCATGGCAGATGGAGGGTGGTGGGCATAGTCAATACTAGCATAATTTTGCAAGTATAACTTGCTAGAAAGTCCTGCTTAAGCAGGACAGGGCTCAGCACTGTATCTGCAGCTTTTCACTGCAGCTTGCAAACTCCTGAGAGACAGGACTACTATGCAGAGCTGTTAATTTCTGTAACTGCAGGTAACTCCAGCTGATCTGCCATGAACAATTTTTTTCCATAGGGTTGCAGAGAATTGTTGCCATGTGGCTGCTCATCCTGGCACTTGCCTGAGCCAGCACAGAGCTAATGTGAATATGTGGCACATGTGGTGGTTGTAGCCACCCCTCACAGTGTAGATGTAGCCTCTGTGGTTACAACTGATTTTAGTACCTGCTGAATGATCCTTGTGGTATTTGAGAAACAACCTCACAGGCGCCATTTATTTTTTTTTTCAGTAGTGACGTGAAGAGCTTCCAGCCAACTTCTAGACCTGCCCAGGAGTGCACAGCAGAACTGTAAAAGATGGGGCCAAGTTGACGTGAGGAGATACACAGATCATGTACCAGTCTTCAAAAATACAGTTATTTTCAAGGTTTATTAAAATATAACACTACAAAGTCAGAGAGCACCTTGGCCAGGTCTTACAGGACTTTGGTTTCATGTTTTCTAGGTATGCAGATTGAGATAACTTCTTGATAAATACTGTTTAACATCTTCTTTGGTTACTAATAGACTGGGGGATAGTTCGTCATCCTCATTTAATAAAAATACATCAGTCTGCTTCTTTCTACATGCAGAAGAGGAAGCGCTAACTGCACATTTCTGCCCATTCTGCATCATTATTAATGATTTATCATTGTCATCCTTTAATAGGCTTATATCATGATTAGGATTTCTTTTGTTCTTAATAATGCTTAAAGATCATTAAGAAAGAGGATTCACATGCACATGTCAATGGGTGAAGAGACACCCTTAAAATAGGGGGACAGTTCTGGATGGATAGCAGGAGTGTGGGAGGGATGGCTGGTTGCATTTAGCGGCACCGACCATATTATAAAATCATCAGTCAGAAAGGAATTGTTGCTTTTTGTTTATTTTAACATTATTTTCCATGGGGACTGCTGCTAGAGGCTGAAAGGCATGTCTAAGTTGTTTTTTTTTCTAATGCAAACGTTGTTTGGTATTTCTGTTGCACACAAGCTCTTTCCTTCCTCTTGTTTGGTATTTAAATGTATGGATGGCTTGTGATTAGGAGCAGGTGGAGGGGGAGAACAGGACAAAGTGATTTTAAGTCACTCCTCTTTTGTGCCACCATCTGTTCCCGGGCTGGAGTGAAACTGAATGCACAAAAAACCGATCAGCACCATAACTTTTCCAAAGAAAATGAGGATGATCAGGAGAATCCCAAGGGACATAGGCCTGATGGGAGAGGTCACACTCTCCTCCTCTGTACCCTGACAGATTGCTGCGCTGCTTTTCTGCTTAGAACAGACAAGCCGCCATTTATTAATTATGGGTTGTTCTGCTGCTGAACCTAAAAATCGGGACCCCCCTGTGCTCGGTGCTGTATTAACACAGAGCTCAGCAGCAGTCATTGGCCCCAAAGACCTTACAGTTTGCATGTAAGAATAAAGAAAACAGATGGATACAACAAACTGACGGCGGGAGCATGAAGTAACCATGAGACAATTATGATCCGTTAAACTATTCAGGTCAGGAAATGCACTGCAATACTATCCTCAATTGAAACACTAGAAGGATGCTAAATGGGCAGAGGGCAGAGTGTAATGATTAGATTTGGGACAATGGATCGAACGTTCTATTGCAGAGATTGCCACAGGATTTTTAATGACCAGTTGCGATCATGGCTTGCATTTTACATACTGCCCAAGAAAATTGTATCTCCAGTTGCCTTATACCTTCTTGATGTGCACCTTGTGAAGGCCTGGAGGGCTGGTATTTAACACTCACATTAATTTTGATAGATAGTCTGCAATAACAAAGCAGCAATCAGCACTAACTAATCACTGCAACTTACGCATCCCAGAGGTTGAGTATCTCCCCTCAGAAACCAGCTTTTGGTTGCTGTAGCCATCTCTGCAAAAATACCTGCTGCTCCACATACCTAAGAGCACTGAAAGTTATTTGGGAACATGCTCAGGATGTTGCAAGGGCATTTGCTCAGTGTGTCTGTTAGTCAGCTCAAGGTGAGGGACCTTTAGGGGACACTGAAAAATACCTAGCTGAGCTTCTAGCTTCTGCAGTGATGGTGCTGTGGACATGGCACCTGGCAGAAGGAAGCCTAGGGCTTATTTCCACCCCAGATTTAGCATAGTGAGTGTGCTTGACTTGGACAGAGCCTAAAAGGAGTGCAGGATACGAGCAGCTAGCCCAGAAGCTGGAGATAAGTGTGGTGCATGCAGTTGTCTGCAGCCCTCCTCTGCGGTCCCTGTGCTCAGGGATACCCTAAGCTCTACGTGCTCCTTGCTTGCTTTCTGTCCGGCACCTGCTTGCTCAGTGCAGAGCAACACTAGGCATGATGCTGTGGTGCCCAGCAAAGATCCCTGTGGATCTTCTTGAGGAACTGAAGACAGTACCAACCTACCAGGCTCATGAGTGCTTTCTACCTCTGTCCGCCTCAAGGGAGGCTGAGGTCCTTCAACAGCTGACTGTTAGCTCCTAAGTGGACTTCTCTGAAGGTGATGCTGGCCTGAGATCTTCAGTGATGCCTGGTGCAAACATCCAGTGAATAAGGACAGAGCGATGATGTCCCTTAGAGGCTTTGAATAGTTCATTGGTCAGAGCAAAGCGCCTGCCTGTTGCTGAGGGAGCCCGTCCAGATTGCGGGGTTCACTGTACTTGTACTCACCTTCTATGAATGTTTGGGTTGGCTCCAACCTATTCTAGCTCTCCAGGGTTTTACATCTTTCAATCAGGTATTCAGTGCTCTTTAGACTCCATGTTGGTCCATATAGCCAAACCCTGACAAAAACTGTTTAATGCTTTACACAAGTATTTTCTTTTTAACAATTCTGTCCAGAGATGCTGAGTTGAAGAACCAAACTAATTTCATGTGCTTCTCCAACACCCCATTATGACATTTATGACATATTTTTCTGTTTAGAGGGATGATTTTTTCCAGATGCCAGCACATCTAGAACTACCTAATGAGATTTCCACAGATGTAGAGCTTAAAACCATCTACGGTATTTTTATTTTTCTCTCTAAGTGATGATGCTTTCCAACTGAAACATTTCCCGTATAAAGCACTAGAAACAGTTGAATGCGTATCAGATTCATAGACAGAAGAGCTTGTTCATTGGAAGGCAGGTATTGTGATTGAGTCTTGGCTTTTCTGCAACTTGATTTGAAATGAGTTTTATTTTCTTTGGTGTTGGTCAAGATTTAAAGACCAAATTTCAGATCTAGAGTTCAAGGTGGACAGGGAGTACTTCAAAGGCCCTGTAGCCCTTCCCTGCAGTAACACCACCTCCCTACATACAGTGTCTTGCCTTGCACATTGCAAAGGAGGTATTATTGGCCATGTTTTACACTGGGAAAAGACAGGAACAGAAAGATGAAGTGACCAATGGGTGAATCTCCCTCTTTTCTCGACAGGTGGGAGAAGCCTATGTTTCCTTGAGATCAGTTGATGCTTTTCCTGTCTTGTATTTTTGTCCTTTGGGGGATGGTGATGATGAGTGGTTTGTGCAGTGTGGGCTCTACCCCTCTCCTCCCTGCCCTTCTTCCCTTCCTTAGTCTGCCCATTTAGGAGGGAGGAAACCAGGCTGATGAGTGTGACCCCACCAGACGAGGTACTGTGCAAGGTCGTTTAGGGTCCCCAGAAGAAAACCGGGAAGATGTAATGTGGTGGTTGTTTGATCTGAGCCTCAGCAAGGCAGGATGTTTAGATTGCTGCTGGATGGTCATTTTCACCACTTTTGTTCTTCACACTTTTCTTTCCTAGTACAGCTGATGAGACCTATGTTTTTTTCAGGATCAGGAAAAGCATCTGACTCCTTGAGAGCCATCTCCCTAGTGAATATGGAATAACACAAGGAAAGGATCCTGTGTTATTCTGTGGCTGGCACGGGGATTACTGGCTTGGGTGGGATACCCAGGACGCGGAGGCATGAGAAAGCTGTTTAACCATATATTGGGTGGGTGTAAGTCTTGCTATCTACTACTTCCCTACATTTCTTCTGCTTTCACACAGAACAATTATTATATTCTTTCAGTGAAGAATGACCCCTATTACACTTAAAATAAATTGCAGCATTGTCTGGAAATATTTAAGCTGAATCTCTCTCACTCTTGTAAGAGCAGAACACCCACAACCAAGGAAGGGAGGCTGGGCCGTTCCAGCACTGAACTCAGCCTTGCAGATGTCTGTCACCTGTTTCTAAGGAAATGTGCAAGTGTTTGGGAAAGAGCTGGGCTTCGTTGTTTTTGTGGGAATCTGAAACCAGTCTGAACTTTGCCCTTCTATCCCCTTTCCAAATTTCTTCTTTTTTTACAGAAGAGAAATTGCTAGGCTCATACTTCACTAACTGGTTTGCATTAAGGGCTCTATTCTGCAAAATGCCAAGTGCTCTCAACTCTTGCCCAAGCCAAAGTTGCTCAGGACCTCGCCAGAATTGAACCATAAGATTCAGATTTGGGCCATAAGCTAGAAAGTCAATCTCCAGTTTGTGTTAACTGATCTCCTCAGACAACGCCTCCACTCCTGGCTGGGGAAGGGTGTCATTTGGCATGACACATGGTATTAATACATAAGAACAGACTGTACCTGCAGCAGTTTTTCCATTCGTGGGGCCCACACCTCTTCTCCTGCTAGGCAGTGTGCTGGGCACGAAAGCAATGAGTAGTGTGCCTTCTACCTGCTGGTGGGGGCTGCAAAACAAAAAGCTATTGGGCCCTCATGGAGAAAGGCAAAAGCTGGATGCCTGCAGAACAGGAGGGGAAACCTCATGGTCTGGACCTGGCCCCCATCTTCTTTCTGAACAGCCCACACCTAGGTTACTCCCTTTCCACCTTTCACCTGCTGCATGTGACTCTTTACTGTACTCCATCACTAAAATCCCATTCCCTTACCCCACTGGCTTGGCAGGTCACTGTGCTTCTCAGGAATGTGAATAAAAGAAGGCCTTAGCAAGTGGAAAGCATGGTATGATGCTCGTCATGAGGAATCTTCTCAAACTCGTGCTATTGTTATGCAGGAGTCTGTCCTTCTCAGCCCCAGCACGATCATGTCTTGGAGAAGCTGCTGTCCAGGCTCCAGATTGTGTGGGCAGAGCTCAACTGACTCCACTTCTCCATGGGAAACAAACATGCTGCAGAGTTGGATGTTGTTTTGCAGGAGAGGTGCCCCACATCTGGTACAACCTCATGGACACCAAATTTAATAAATTAAGAGAGCAGGATCAAGACAATCATCCAAATGCTCTATTGGGTGGGACTGCCAGCTGAGATAATTTTGGATCCAGAAGCAGGTTCATGTCCCAGCTAACAAAAGAGGTATGGGTTTACTTGGAGTTAAAGCCAGCTTGAATATCTGCCTACCATTCACTCAGTGGAATGTTTTGGTGTTAGAAACCATCTTGAAGAGGGTGTGAATATTGTGCACCTTTGCATTTTGTGTAATAAAATGGTTCCTGGTCAGCTACCCTGTCAGTTAAGAATTATGCATCCACTGCTTTGCATGATTAATCAGATGTCAGGATGTATGTGCACTCCCAGCATATCATCCCATGGCAGGCAGCAGCGCATTTACAAATGTAGAAAGAAGAAAAAAAAAAGCAATAATAGGAAAAAGAATTATTTTTATGTGTACTTGTCTTAAGACATATTTTTCCATTCAGTAATTTGAAAAAAATAACCATCTGGAAAAAATCATATTATGGACAAGGCGTGTCATGACATTTACAGCAAATATTTTTGCTGCTAGTATCAAAACCAGCTCTTTGCTCTATCAAGGGCTGAATATTCGTATACACATAAATGTTCAGTAAATAAAAGGGCCTCTGCAGAAACTGAGCACTGGGGAACCCTGCACTCCCAGCATTCACATTGACATTTGTTTACACTTTTTTCAAAACTATATTTTTTGCATCTCAGATGTAAGCGCCTGTAGTTCCTTTCACTTTGCCCTTTTGGTCTCAGGAGAATGACAATAAATGGCACTACTGTGGAAGAAGTCCTGATGTAAGTAAAGGTATCAGGAGGTTACAAGGTCATGAGCATAAATGAGACAAAGTTTCCAAAGAAGTCACCAAGACGATTTATAATCATGGGCAACCTAGTTCAGCCAGAAGAAGAAATGAAACGTGTGCATCGTGCACCAGGTTTTGAGAGGGAGCAAAGAAAGAAACCAAACAACTCTTGTCATCTTCTAGATTGGTTGGAGCCTCCTAACGATGTTGTTGGTCCCTGCAAACTGCTCTCTGGCAGCAGTGCTTGGGGTCAAATGACAACTCCCCTCTCTCTGGCACTCCTCCTACTGAGGTAAAAGAGCCTTTATTAAGGCTCACCACTCTTTTTAAGTCTGGAGGCTAATGTATGGTTTATATGAGGTGTAAGCCTTGCACAGGGTCTCTTCACATAGGCAGGTTGCCTGTCCAGCACCCACTTTGGGTTCTCTGCAGCCTGTGCCTCCCACAGGCAGTGTTCTCTGTTGGGGCACCTGGAGCACATTCCCAGGATGCTGCAATGTCCATTATCCCTACAAGTGACATCTGCAGTCCTCTCCGAAGCAACAGCTCTGAGGGTACCATTTCAATAAGGAAATTGCCTTGAAAAGGTGAATGGAAGTGACATGTCAGCATCTATGTTGGGGTGACAGAAAGAAGGAAATGACGGCTTTGGTTTAGGGAATAGCGACAGGACCAGTGGTGACACTGACAGCCAGATGTTCCCAGGGTGTGGGTGTCTAGATGCACAGGTTTCCCTGAGGCTGACCTCTGCCTGTCGAGAGGTTATGTGCTTTTATGTCCACTACCACTTGTAATGTCCAATTACCATATGTACTCTAAATTCATATACATCATAGACTTTAAATGTCCCTCTAAAAATATAATTTAAAATATTAAATAAAACTATAGAAACTGCCAGGTAGTACTGATACTTATATATTTCTTTATCGTATGTATTATCATGCTTTTAAAAGCTAAAATTTTCTAGAAATTCTCCCTTTGTTTTGCAGGGATTTTGAACATAACCTACTATTTTACACAAAACAGGTACTTTGCAAATATTATGGTTAATTTTAAATGTATTTGCCTTTTAGGATCATACGAACACAGCCTCCTAAGGTGCCTCCACAAAACATGGAGGTAGCAGACAAGCAGCTGTTCTGTTTAGCCCAGGCTTAGAAACCCTGAGTGTACCAAAATCTCCTTGAAATGGTAACGTGGTAATTCTTAATCGCAGCATGTTACTACTTTGACATAAAGGAACAGTTATTCTTTCTCTGGGAGGAGGGTCAGTGGAAATGAATCTTCTTAACAAAAATCAATACCCCAAAATTTGAAATCAGTTGATGCAACTATCTGCAATTCAAGTTGCTTATTAACAGACCTGACCAATCAGTTCCATGTGCTCCCTGTTGCTAAGTTGCCTCCATAAACAAATTGATTAATTGATTTTTTTTTTTTTTTCCCCCAAGGCCTTTTAGTGTATAAGCAGGTCAGGCAGCTATGATTTCATTTTGCTCATCTGCTCAGCGCTGGCTTTGTAAACCAGTTTGGAATCCCAGTTCTTCATCTCAAAGATCAGGGGTGTCATCTGCAAGCTCAGATGGAGAGGTGGATCCATGGAGAAACGTCAGCTCTCTGGGAGGATGGGGAAAGAGGGGGATGGGGTTTCAATATGGGAGTGGAAACCATCCACCCTGTCCCTGAATTTGGAGCACTTGGGTCAGAACCTGTCCTTATGGCTTCAGGCCTAGGTGGAAAAGGAAAAAAAACTGAGGAATAAAAGTATGTTTTTAATTTGGCTTTTTCTTCCAGCTGTCTCTGAGTGAGATCTTGACTGACGATCTGTTTGAACAGGCTAATATTAACCTACTTCTATGATTTGAGGCCAGATTCTAGTGAGAACAATGTCTGAGATTTTAGAGATGTCACATATGGCCCTAGGCCTCAGTTTGCTATTAAATTCATGTTTAATCTCACCTATACAGAAAGGCTGCCTTTGCAGATAGTCCTGGTGCCCTATTGCTGGGCATGCTTAGAAGCCAGGTCTGTTTTGCTCAGCATGTTACAGCCTGAGAATTCACCACTGTATTTTTGAAATTGTGCTCCTGATGCCAGGCAGAAAGGCAGCCAGAGCAAACCTGTTGCAGTTTCAAAGTCAGAAAACAGGACTATTTCCACAGTACACTGTAGAAAATTAAAAAAACAACAACAACAACAAAAAACCACCCCCCACCCCCCAAAAAAAAACAAAAAAACAAACCCCCAAACCCCGAAAACCATGGAGAGGAGGAAACCCAGAGTCTTCACTGGGTTGGCAGTAAGAGAGGAGGCACAAAGGGCCAGGTCTGGAGTTGGCATGGCTACAAGGGAAGGAAGAACCACAACTGCACATTGTTGCTAATGATATAGAATGATGCAAGCTGATTGCAGGCAACCCCTTTTATAACTTCCTTAAACCCAGTTTCTCTTCCTGCCATTCCACCCTATGTGATGGGCTGTTTTGAGAGGTAAGAAAAGCATCTTGCTGAATGGCTTTGGAAGCTTGTTACCATTAGCAGAATCCTTAACTCCTTAGCAAAGGTTTTCTGGACTGCTATTTATTTATTTACTTAATTAGTTGTAGTTGTATTGAATAAATCTCCAGTCTTAAAGCAGAATGGAAAGTAGCCATTTTCAAGGATAAGGTACTGCAAGACCAATGCAAATGGCAATTGTTACTGTGGAAGTATGTGAAAGCTCTGCTGGTGTGTGGCTTGGCAGGTTGTTAATGGGGGAATGAATTAACAGAATTTGATAGAATTTTAGGAGACTGTCAAGATGGGCTTGTGTCTACTGGTTGTCCTAGTAAAGAGATCAAACCCAAAATCTTTTAGCCAAAGTTTGGAATTCTTTTAATTGTAAAAGGGTATCTTTCCTGAATCTGACAACACACAGCAAATTGCGTGTCCACTGGATATTTTGGGTTAAAACCAGCAATTTCAAAACGTTAATAGTTTATATACTGAGACTTCACTTCAGATAATTCTTTCCTTTCTGTTCCCCTACACCCCACTTAGACAAAACAATCAGAGAATGCAACAACATCCATAACTTTCTGCAGTGGGTCTCTCTATACCTCCCTCATTTTTACTTCTCCTTAAAAGTTAAAGTTGTGAGTTTTGTGGGGTATTTTCTTTTCACAATTCTTCAACTGTACAGAAACTGAAAAACAGCGGAGAGAAAACTGGAAAAAGACAGGAAAAATGGAGGGGAAAAAATTGGGGAAGTATCAGTGATTCCATCACACTCAGTGGCAAATCCTAATGAAAAAGAAGAAAGAAACAAAACCATAAAAGGCTTAAAAAAAAATGACCCCAAGTATTTCAAAGTGAAACGTTTTGGAAGAAAAAACCATGGTATTTTTTAACAGTCTTTCTATTTGTTTAAATCTGTTCCAGTGCTATCAAGTTAGCTTAGAGACTTAAATATTAGAGTCAAGAGGCTCAAAATGCAGCCTTTTAAACAGCAAATTGAATTTCCAGAAGGATTTCATGGTCTTTGGTAGAGAAAGATTGATGCTTTTTGGGAGTCAAGTTTTGGACTAGGCTTGGGATTTAAAGCTGAAATTTTGCAAACTTCATTTCTGTAGATTTTGGCTGCACAGCAGCAAGCATCTTGCTCCATTATCTTAATTTGCAAAAGCATCACAAAAGTAGTTGCTCTAATGAGCTGTTGGTCCTTTTCCCATTTTAGGTTAGATGCAAAACCAAAACACCGGTGGCTAATTCAGACCTTGGGATTTGAGCCTGAACTTATCCCAAAATTTAGAAGCGTTAATCTTCAAGATTTTGGCTTTTACCTATCTCCAGTCAAAGTGTGTTTCACATGACTTCATCACATAGCTAAGTAAATTGAAGGCAGTTAATTGTTTGTTTCTTTCTTTATTCTCAAAGTAATTAAAAGTTAATTCTCTCCATAGCTGAAACAACACTCTGAAGCAGAAAAAAAATGTTTTTTATTACTACCAAAGGTTTTGTTGTTGATCCTAACAATACAATTATGCCTGTCTTCAAGGTGATTCAAGGTAATAATGCCTTTTCTCCATGGATTTGAGGTCTCACCAAACATTAATTGAATACCTCACCTAAGAAACAAGATAGGCTAAAGCTTGTGTGCTGTAGTGGATATTAGTATTACACCAGCTTTTAATGTAGGCAAACTAGGGCATAACATTGCCAAGGGACACCTATAAGCATTGCTCTCTGCATCTTTACAGCCAGCCAAAAGAAGATGAGCAACGGTCCTCGGGCGGGTGCTGGTGCTGCTCTTGTCCTCAACAGGACCATGCTGGTGGCCTCAGAGCTGGTCTAGATCCCACCAGCTGGGACAGCCCTGGGCTGTGTCCCATTTCATAGAGCAAATAGGACCCCGGAGCAGAATGCAACTGAAGGGGTGATGGGCCCATGTATATTTAGGAAAAGAAGATCTTCCTATTTCCATCCATCCTCTCCCAGGCTGTCAGCAACAAGATCATTTCATCAGCAGGACATGGCTTACCCCTCCTACCGTGTGAGGCAGCCATGGCCTTCCCCTGGTACTTGATAATTTTTTTTTTGTTTATTTCTCTCCTCTTGCTACTTTGACCCTTATATACATTTCTTCACTGTACTAGAAATTTCTTTTATATATCAAAGAAAAGAGCCTTAAAAGATCTCTTCAAATGCCAGAACCTCAGAAACAGTGGAGAAATGTAATGTGACATTCAAGTTTAGGCATGTTTTTCCTTTGACTGTCTCTTTTCATCTCTAGAGGAAAGCGGGACATTTTAATATGGGTCTCGTTGGGTATTCATTTTCTTTTCAGAGGTAGGACACTAACTCTGCCATCCCCAGGAGTGTATGACCTCTATCCCTCAAAATATAAGACAGACAAAACCACCCATCATCATTAATCTTAAACTTTATCTCTGATTAGTGCATCAACAAAACAATCTTTTCTTATGCCACTCTTTGATATGCTGGACATATGTCAGAAAGACATGGGCCATCCATATCTTATCTTACATTATGAAGAGTTATCCAGAAATGTACCTTCATTACTGCGACAGTCATGTCAAAAAGAATCGCTTTATTGTCAACGCATCTAACCTAACAATGTTAATGGACTCTTCAGACATCTTCTCCTTCTCATTTGTTTCCTACATGCCTATCAAAGAGACAAAGCAAGATAGTTACCAAGCTCTGGGGAGTGGTGTGTGTATGTGTTAAGATAGTCCATGACAGCTCCTTGGGCTGCCTATAATGAAGTGAGATGGGGGTGCAGGAGGAGGAATTGGGAAGAGGTTTCTCCAGCACTAGGACAGACCTAGAGCAGAACTTCAACTTCCTCTGCTGCTGTATTTTCTCAAACTTTAACAGTTCTTTTGGGGATTAGTTAACAATGAGGTTGGTTACGCCATTGGTTAGCAATATCTGGAAAGGATTTACCTGTGTTTCACCTCTGCAGATTTACTTGCGGCTCTGATGCAGCCAAAGGCTTGAGCCGATGGTGCTCAGCACCATTGTGAAGGATATATGTCCTCTGGAGCTGTCAGAAGGTGAATGTTTGATATTGGGCAGAAGTGTTTTCTACATTGTGTCTTTGCCAAGTCAGTCACTGGGAAACCTATTCTGAGAAAGACTCTGCATTCCTGTTATGAATGAACTTGCCTTTTGCCAAAGTATGACTGGCTGTCTGGTGCTAATCAGTGGTAACAGGATGACCTTTGCAAGTGAATAGAGCAAAAGGCAATTTGTCTTATAGAACTTGTACAACTGTTTTGTTTAATGAAACAACATGATTATAATCTTCCCACAAAGGCACATAAACAATTAGAGTAAATCTCCCTCACATGTTGCTAGGTGTTTACATAAATCATCCTTCTCTCTTATCAAATGATGTGTACAATGCACTCTTGACTCTGGCAGAACTTGGATCGTGTAAGCTTAATCAAACCTGATAAACAAATGTGTTTCCTATAATGCTGGAACAGCATCAGCACAAGTCAGCACACATGTATTTATGCACCCAGGTTCTGTTTTAAAAAAGACTTCCAGTCACCAGTGTGCAGTATTTAAACAACCAGGGGAAATGCAGAAACGTATGCTATAGGGCATAGACACTACTTTCTTGGTGCCTGTTACATTCTTCACTTACTCCAAACTGCCAATTTTGGGTTTGAGTTTGTTATTTGAAAGATGATTGAGAGGGCCAGGTTGTCACTACTTGTATTTTTTGTTTCAAGTTAAAGCTATCATAAAATTATTTGTTTACAAGCATTTACTAAACATACACCAAAGAAGGCATGTGAAGATTTCTGCTGCCTACCTTGACACTGTCCTGCTGTGCCTGGTCTTGGTTCATTCAAATGTCATTTCACAGGGACTGAACCAAATGATCAAATTGCTCATATAACCCTGAAGTCTGAGTCTTAAAAGTTTTCTTTTTCTCTTTCTTTTTTTTTCCCTCTTCCCTCTTTATGTGGGAAAACTACAGAACTTACTTTCAGTGCACAGGAAAAACTGTGTTAATGTGCCAACATCAAGTGAATTCCACGAGTCTTCTATTCATTAAACTCCCAGTTCCTCTGCATATAATTTATGTCAGTTCAGTTATGCTCCTCCAGGGTGTGCTACTAAAAGAAAAAAGAAACAGGTATTTAGCCAAAAAGAGGTGTTTTTGGCTCCAGAAATCAACTTGCACCTACTGACAAAGGAAAAACAGAGATGTTTTGCCAAAAAAACAAATAACCAGGCCTATTTTTTTAAAGCCTGCAGTTAGAAAGTATAACATTTATGTTGTTCTTTAGTGATTCCCTTTTCCTAACACATATGCAAAACAAACAAACAAAACCCCCTCTATTTCTCTCCATGATTGGCCTTCTACATACATGACCCTGCTCATAATATCTGGTGGTGACTTCATGCTCGTAGAGGACTGTTCGGTGACGAATCTGAACCAGACCTTGGGCCGGAATACAGTACTGCAGCTGGGAATGATTAACTCTGCGCCCAGGTTTTGACTTGGGCTTCTGGATAGTGGAGCTGACTATTGGATAGTGTGAGAGAGACAAGAGTCCAAAACTCTTAATCAAATACAGTAATGTTAAAAACAAAGGGCTAAATTACTTCTGCTCACAGAAAGTACTTTCACCGTGAGCAAAACTTTGAGATTCCTGCTCCCCCTCTCCCCTTGCTCTGGCCCCCTCCCCAAAACCAGCCATGTCCTTCTGGGTTTCCTTGAAGCCTCAGATTTGGGGGCTGGGGAGAGCCTGTGAGGCTGATTTGCTGGGAGGCATCAGGTTGCACAGTGCCCTTTGTTAGACTCTCTAAGTTAATTATGCTAATTGGAGCCCTGAGATTCCTCAAACCTGCCAGGTTAAATACGTCTGCTTCCTCTTTGGCAGAGCCAGGACCATTGCTGTACAAGACCCTCTGCGGCCGGAGGGATGCAGGAGCAGATGTATGCTTAGGGAGAGGGACCGGTGCTGTGAAGGGGGTGAGGAGGAGACGTGCTGTGAGAGTATCTAAGCTTGATTTCTGAGGTCCTGGCTGAATCCATGTTACTTCCCTCCATAAATTCTGGCAGGCTCTAAAGCCTCATCTATAAAAGAAAGTGAGAGACAGAGAAACTCTGAAGACAGGCTCTGAGTGGGTGGGAGACTTGATTAATTGCGATGTCAGACAAAAAGAGAAGGACATATTTTAAAGTAACAGCAAGACCTTTCCACTGAAATAAAGTAATTCTTAAATCTGCTCTGCTACATGGGCATTAATCTTGAGTCCTTCCTAGAAAGCCAATGGAGGTGATGAGGGTTGGCAGGGGAAAAGTGAGAACAGGATCTGGCCTGTAAGCTTAGAGAGAAACAGAGTGAAGGAGAGGAACCCTATCACTTTCTCTGGGGCATTTAATTGACCGGCATTTGGATAAACCCCTCCTGTTGGAGCAACGTCCCTACTCCATCCTCTACAGTTTCTGCTATTTATGTCTTGTGTGTGCATTCCCCTTGTGCCACTGGCACAAATAACACTTTAAAACTAAATCTAAAAGTCAGGGAACTCCTGAGCTTTAAATTTATTTTCTTAGTATTTGGAAGAATCATGTAAAAATAATAGCAGGGAGTGTGAATTGTTCAGAGTTGTCTCCTCAGTGAATTTCTTCCAGGGGATCTCTCTGATATAGAGCGTAAGGGAAACTATGTGGTAAAGAATTTAACTGTTGAAGTTGGAGCACCCTTCCCTTTCCACATGTCCATTCAATAAACAGCTACAAAAAGGAGGAGGGAGAAAAAAACCTTTCAGTTGTGTCCACAAAAGTCCCATCTCTAATATCTCATGGGAGGAACTATGGAGTAGCTCTTTGTAATGTTTAGAGATTTATAGAGCTGGAGACAGTGAAAGCACTTACTGTTAATGGGTAGCATCATTTGCAACAATTGTCTATACTTTGAGAAGCTATGTGGGTAAATCTCACCAAAGGCCAAATCCCATTCCAGTGGAAACAGTGGTATAGACTGTTGAACAGGAAAATATGCTATGGGAGGGAGGAATATGTTTAATTTCCAGAAACCTTACCCAAACATGTACAGATTAAGAGTTTAAACTCCTTTACAGTTTAAATGCCATTTACCTTGCTAAGGTGCCCTGTTTTTGATTTAATTTTCTTCTGATGCTTTTAAGAAAAAGCTAGAGATAAAAGAGCATGGTTTGAAGATCACTGGTGTCAATGGGAATTGCTTAATTCACTTCAGTAGGCTTTGGTGTCAAACTTAAATGAAGAGATCTCCTGAACTGGGATGCAATCTATAGCCCATTGAGGCCACTGGAAAGACAGAGACTAATTTTAATGAATTTTGAGCTGGACCCTGAATATCAGACCAAAACAAATACCAGACTACTTGGGTGGGTGGAGTTAAATGCATATGGCTCAATCTTGGGGATCAAAGCTTAAAGACATATTCCGAATGAAAACCTTTATTTAATGAAAGTCCAGTCATCATCAGACAAACAACTGCTTAGAATTCAATTGAACTAATCCCAAAATGATGGAGAGTTGGTTTGGCCAAATACCTGAACAGCAGTCTCTCCTTCAATAACTATTTATTAAAATACAGTCTCTGACTGACTGTCCGGTTACTAAGATATAGGTTCAGGATGGGCTTCCCCATATTCATGCTGATGATATGGTATGTACTGTACATGCTGAAGGAAGTGCAGAAAAGTGCTCTCCTTTAGCTGTTAATCAGCTTACCAGTTCTTGCACAGAAAATGCGATATTCTGGACTGTGATCCTGGCAAATAACCAAAGGGGAAGTGGATTTTCAAATGCTTATTTTATTAATCTTTAAATATCACCTCGCTAGGGCTCCAGGTGCTGAGTGGTTTATAACACTCTAAATTGTAATCATGGATAATTTTTAATCCTGCGCATACATTCCCCTACTGTAGCTGAATGGGGATCTCGGATACTGTAAAATGGAGAAGAGCTGCCTACCAGATCTGTTCCTACTCTCTGGCACAGCAGCACAAAGGAAATTTCCTGCTAACCCATCAAGTCCTTGAATGATTTGTAAAATACCATAAGAGTCTGAGAGCATTTAAAAGGAGGAGAAAGATACAGAATCGCACGTTCCTGCCACCGGCACATCAGCCAAGTGGGACCTAATCCAACCACCCCCTGTAGTTAAATGAAGAACTTGACTAATTTTTGGATCAAACCCAGGTAGTGCACTGCCTCATATTAAGCACAGTTCCACTTATCTTGGAGTTGTATTTTCCTTACTTTGTTTCTGTACAGATAGTTATTTGCTTGAGGGCTGGAGGATTTGCAGACCAACAATATTTGAATTTTTCACCACTATCTTCATGTTTCAGGCACATTTTTACAAGGAACTTAGGGGCTCTGCATTATGACATTAAGTTTATTAGGTTGGCACAAGAGGTATTTATGGAGGACTTCAGCTCACCCTCTTTTCAACATTTATTAACTTAGGAGTACAAGGCACAGACCTGATTCACCTATTGACTGTGGCTTCTTTCCAGCAGAGGGAAGCTGGTATTAGTGATGATTTTTTTAAATTGCAGAAAGGATTGGATGTAGGTCTTATTTGACTGAGGAATAAGTGTTGGCGGTAGAGGAATGGGGCTGGCAGCTGGCAGGGTTTGGGGAGATGGGGGAGAATTTCACTGCAAATTGAATTATAAGAGGATCTATGTGATAAAAGGAAGCCTCCTAATGGAGGTTAGTGCTCGTTCCCTGTGAAAAGCCATCCAGGTTTGGATGGCTGGCATTTCTAATTCTGTTAAGTGTCAGAATCGATGCTTGATGGGGATCTAGGAGCCAGGCAATGGGCACGCCTGTGCTGACATACCAATTTGGTACAAGAAAGGGACGAGGAAGGGACTTCCCAGAATAAGAGTGAGACTACTCTTGAAATTTAATTTGCTTAATAAGGTTTTAAAAGCATTAAAAAAAAAAATTAAATAACAAGGCCATTTCCACCCTTCTCCTAAAATAAACCTCGAGCTTCGTTTGCAGTTTTCCACTTGTAAGCGACACATGTAAGCAAAGGGCCTGTTGTTGCAATCCTGGAATGCTCCCAAGCAAATGATGCTTCTTTATTGAAAGCAAATGAAGAAAAAAGAATCTGTCAAGGAGGGAGAACGGTTTAATTGGATTAAAACCTATGAGCATGTACAGTAGGGGAGGAGAGAGCTCCTCTATCCCCAATTCCTGTGGCGAAGGCAAGGAGATTACTGGGGGGTGAAGCGGGAGCTGTGCAACACAGCACAAGCAGCCATCCAAACCCTGGAGTTAGCCAGTGCAGGGGCCCCAGAGGAATTGCTGGTTTCTTTTGGGTGGCTGGGGAGTTCTCCCTGGAAAAGGGTGGCTGGCAGTGCTCATTAGAGGGAGTGTGGGTCTCCTCTGGCACTGAATGCAAATTAAGGAGCAATGTTTGTGTTTGTGGTTCATTAGCAGTCAAGTGGTTTGTCCAAAATACATTTTGCTTTTTCTCTAAAGGGACAGCCTGTAGATTCAAGCCTGAGATTTTTTATGCATTTCAAATGACTTACTCCAGCCTTGGTCTTTCATCCCCACACTGTTATTTAAAGAACCCTGAGTTTTGGATTCCTTTTCATCGGCTCTCAGCTCTCAGGGAAGCAGAGACTTTGCGGGGGAAGGTACAGTTATGCTGTACAGCCAAGGTGGGAAGATGCAGAAAGTCACTTGGGTTAAAATTTGGACAAAGAAGATCTTTGCAAATTCAAAGTTTTATTGCAAAGCCACAGGTAATGATGGTCCAGGGTCAAACCACTCCACCAGGGTCAAACCACTCCACCAAAATGTTCCTGAGCTCTCAGGCTGATATCTCAGTTCTGGACACCATAGGCGAAATTTCTGAACGGCTCAGCATTTGAAGTGGTCTACTCAGCAGTGGGTCCAGAGCCTTGGAAATGGGGGTCCTAAGCCATTTCTGGAATAATGCTTGGGACACATGGTGGACCATGCCAACATTACGCTTCTGAAGCCTGGATCTTAATGTAGGCTGAAATCTTGAGGCTTGGGATCTGGTGCTGAGCTGGCCCTGAAATGCTGCTACCCCTCATCCCCCCAGTGCCACCAGAAGGGATGGAAAGTAAAACTCAGACGGGGAAGCAAGGAAGTTTTACAGGTTGGGTGGGGGAAGGGGCTTTGATTTGAATACGAAGAAGCATTTGGAGCCAAACCAGCAGCAGATTGTGGTACCTTCTTAATTCTGTGAGCCACACATGAATGACCTTTTTGTCTGCCTCCGCCTCCCTGCAGTGGGGGGTTCTCCCCCCTGCCTTTCCCCACCGCACACACTCATTGATGATATATACATGTGCTAAATAGGATTAACTCTCCCTCATCTGCATGAGTTGTTTCTCTCCCTTGCGCCACTCAACCCCACTCCCCCCTCTCCCCTCCCGCACCCTTCAGCCCCCCAGCTCCTTCTGGAGCTCCATGTGGGCCTTGTGTGGAGTTTAGCTCCCTCATTGTAGGGCAGCTGGTAATGGGAGCGGGGCTGAAAAGCCGGCTGTCAGGCTCAGTGCTCAGGAAGAATAGGCGGACGTCTGCTCCGCAGCTTTCCCTTTGATAGACGAGGATAATCCCTGCTATGAGAAGGCTGAGTCAAATGGAAAGGGAGAGTGAGCCCAGCGCCCTCCCACAGCCCCGAAGCAGCACAAATTGCAAATCCCGGGATTTGAGGGGAGACGGCTCATCTTGCTAAGCACCTTGTGATGAATCCATTTCTTCCTGGAGATGTCTTTTTCTGGGAGGGAGGGAAGGCAGTGAAGCCAGCTCTCTGGAGGAGGGGTGCCCTTTTTGCAGCCTGAGCAGAGAGCTGGGAATAGCTCTTTTCTCGCCAGGAGCTGGGGACAGGGTGCAGGAGGGGAGGACTTTGCCCCCTCCATTCATGCTTTCATTGGGGAGAATTCCCAGCTGCCACGTGCAATTAGTCAGTGAGGGGAGATTGGGAAACAAACTCACTCAACACAGCCAGGATCAGACCTCCCAAGTTTCTTCTCTGGCAGGAGCCATCCCATGCTTTGAATTGGGAAACCAGTGAGGGGACATGTCTCAGGGTGGGGATCTGGGATGTGGGGTGGCAGCCTGGAGGGGAGCAAGTCCTAAGGAAGATGCATTGGTGTTTGAGGGCCTCCTAGACAGCCAGGGCACAAGGCTCATAGAGCCAGTTTAGGAATAGGACAAGGGACACCCCCAGTGGGGGAGATACTGCTGCAGAGGTGGGAGCTGGTTGTTTGAATCTCAGTCCCAGTGCATGAGATGTGATGGTTTATTGGTATCCCATCAGTTAGGGACTCACCCTAGGAGGCAAAACCCCTGGTTCGAGGTCCCTTTCCAACTCAGTCTGGAAACTTGGATTTCTGTCACTCAAGTGGGTGCCTCACCCTCAGTCAGGCACTGGTTGGGTGTCTCTGGCTATAGCACGCTTTCTGCAAAACAGTTTTGAAGAGTCTTGATTTTGAGATGTTCAACTGGCAAGAAATGGTGACTTAAAATTAACTGAGAAAGGAGCCTTTTTCTTTTTTGCATGTAAGTTGTATGGGGCTGGCACTCCCTAGCATGTACCCAGAGGTTTAAGACAATGTTCAGGCAGGATGCTAAATAATTTTATTCACTGATGTTTACAAAAATTCATGGTTTAGGACTTGGGCCAAGTATTACCATGTTGCTTGGTAACACCCATGGCCCACTGAGAGAAGATGAGGCATAGCCAGAACAAGAAACACGAAAATATAAACCAGTGAGAAGCTAGCAGGGCTTTTTAGCTGAACTTTGAATTTCTTTTGCATATTATGTTGAATCTACTCTGGTTATCCACCCTTGGTGCATCCAGTCCTTTAGATGCTTAGAGTTTAGCTCCAGATTAAATACCTTGTTCCCTCACATTCTCCAATGCTGAATATTTACCTGTACTCACCAAACCTTTCTGGTGCAAAACCTTTAGCTTAATATTTCCACAAAACAGCTTTCCTGCAAGCTCCCTCTGCTTCCAGCCAGCTTCGGAGGGCACTGGGAGAAAAGCTGCTCTCCCAGTGTTTTAGGACCTGCTCTCCCATATGGGATCCGAAAATGCAGCAGCATAATAAGCAAATGGGTGGCACTAACCGAGCATTTGAGAACCTGGAAGGAACTTTTGTTTCCAATTCAGCTTTCTAAAGAGGCAAAAGGCCAAGGGCTTTCGCATTATGTATTCCAACCCATTTTCCCATCCTTACTTGAGGCTCAAACAAAAGTGGCCCATGCCGAGTCTTGCAGATGGATTAGCAATCAAGCATACAGCTGCACATACCTGGCACTCAAGCGTTTGTGCTAGCCAGCCTCCTAAGAGCCGATCTCATTTTTACTTTTTGGGTGCTGGAATGTGGGAGTGGGTGGAAGGGCCAGGATGTGAGAAGCCTCCACAGATGTTTTACAAGAAGGAAGTGAATCTATAGTTTAGGCAATCTGATTTACTTGAATCTCCAGATTGTTTTCTTGGAGGGTTTTTTGAGTTTTATGGGAATTTCTGATGGAGGTTTGGGCCATAGCTTATTTTATTAGAATTGATTTTCCTATATCTCTTTATATAGTCTTCCTCTCCTCCTCTTGAGACTATCCTGATCATCTGTAAGTGAGGACCTGACCTAAGTGCATAAGCAATGAGAAATATGGCAACTTGCCTCCGATATAAAAGTCAAGATGTCATGAACAGCTTTATCTTTATCATCCTAGATATACTTTGGAAGTCTTTGCCTAATTAATTTCAAAATGTTGAGCTTCCTTATTCATAAGGACCTACCCACTGAATACCACCTAACTATGGGCAGCTCGGCGTGTCACCCTGCTATATTAATCTAAGGGAACAGCCTGCTGGACAGCAAACTCCCCACCAAAGCAACAGAGAGCTCAAAATATTGACAGCAGTTCAGGTAAAATTCATAGGCTTGTTACAACTGCAAGCTTAACTCTGTTGAAAGGCTTGCATGTGAAACCTGGCTGATAGTGGGCTCGAAACCACACATGCCACATATGGTTCCACCTAGTACAGACAAGGAGTACAGCAGAGGCTGCCAGAGTGGAGTGAGATTTCAACTGAGATTTTGGCTTTGTTCAAATCCAGAAACTTCAAAATGCAAATTTAGGGAATAAGAAACAGAGTAAGTTGGAAATGAAAGGCAAGGGGCTTGATTTGCCCAGAGGAATGCGATGTTGAGAGGGGCAATGGGGCTTCATTGCAAGGGGCTTTCTGCTGGCTTTAGAAATGCCCAGCCCAACAGAAATGCTTTGCTGCAGTCTGTACTGAGCAAAGACCCTCCTCCGCTAGATCTGAAACACAAGGATTGTATCAAGGTACACAAGGTGCCTTCTGTGCAGCCAAATCCCTGTCTTTGTCCATGTGCTTTGAGCAGAGGTCAACAAAATGTTTCAGGGAAGATGCTGCATGCCTGTATGCACACACCAGGTTGTAAAAATCTGTGAAACTCTTTCATAGAAAACTAATGGCAGGCCTCCCTGTAATGCAAAGCAGCCTGTGTTCTGTTTGCACTTGGAAAGCTTGGAAATAGGAGTGAGGTCTGCGTTGGCACGGGGAAAATCTTGAATCCTCACAGCCAGCAGTGCTGGCAGCCGGAGATGATCATTGTCAATAATACGCAGGAAGATTGTGCTCCATTGTTGCGGTTCATGATTAAATTACATAATTTTCATTTTTTCCATCCTTAAGCTTTACCACTTAAAATGGTTTGTCCTATGCAATCAAATGTGATCCTTGAGCCTCAGCTTAAAAACCCAATAACAATGAACATTCTCTGGAATGGAAAAATAGAAAGAAAATGAAGGGACTATATAGTAATTCACTTAAATATATGTGTAGAATCTAACTGAGAGCCTGATAGAAAAACACTGAGTGAACTGCATCCAGACCACCGCCTTGAAGGCACAGATATAACGTCTTGGTGCTACGGTCAGCCTGGTCCCCTTATCCTGGTGAGAAATACCTCTGGCGTGGAGGTAGCCATCAGGCACAATAATGTTTTCAGAGTCCTTACTAGCTCTCTGATGAGAAATTTTATAGCAGCTTAAGCTCCCCAGTATAGTGTTTGCAATGGACTTCAAGTTTTGACATGGTGGTCCCTGTGCCTCAGCTGGAGATAGGTAACATTTAAAGTTAAGTTCATGCAATTGCTTATAATGATGTCAGTGAAAGCCAAGATTTGGATACTCAAACATTATGAGTTCAAAACTGATAGAATTGCTTCATTAGTATGACTGATTTTCATAACACACCAGTCAGCTATGGGGGGACTGAGCTGAGTCTTAGAGAGCAGCAAAGAATCTGAACTGACGAGTAACAGCTTTAAGAATCTAAACCCAGTTATGCTATTCCACCAAGAATTAGTTGCTAATGGCTCCTTGCAAGTGCCCAGATATATTTTTTCCATGCCAGCGGCTCTCTGTATTACAAATTCTAGTATGCTGTGAAATGTTACTGCAATTCATTGCCCTGAGATTTCAGCTAACAACCAGACTCTTGCTGTAGTCAATGCCTTTGGATGTTCTCCTTTTTGGATCCAGTTTGTACTGGTTTTAATTTGGGGATTTAAACCCAACATCACATGCTTCTCCCCCACTACTAAGGATAGGTTTTATGGTGTCTGAGTTTGGATTTCCAGCCAAAGTCCATTTCTAATCGTGGAAAATAGTGTGGTGTCCTTTGAGTAGATATTGGGGAAAAAAAAGATTGTGAATGCTTATCTTCAGCCCCTTGGTGGTTATTCTTACTTGGTGTGTTCCTTCTTTTGTCCAGCTGGAATGGAAGATGTTTAGATGAGTTCCTGTTGAAAGACTAAATGCACGTCCCCACAGTCTATGTAGGAAGAGCGTAGAGCAGACATCCCACTGCAGTAGCTGGCTGCTTGTGTCTGTCTGGAAGAATTGCCTTTTTGCCCTGTTCTAATGTGCCCTGTTGCTTTTTTTGCTGTTCTAATGTGCCAAGGCCTGAGCTGCAACCTGCCTTTTTCTGGTACTTTCACTTGCCAGAGTCTGGTCTGTGCTGGCCATCAGGAATCGCATGGATTGTCTCCTTCTAGGCCAAGTCAGAACTGGTGAAAAATAACAATGGTGCATTAAAAACAAAACTGAAACAAAGCAATCTTTTTTTTGAGGTGCCCTGGACCAGTTTTTTTTTTTTTCTGTCAGGTAGAGATGGCAGGAAATTTGTGAGTTCTCCGAAAAGCCACATCAGGGATTTTATGAGGTCGGGGGTTTTGTTTTTTCTTTTCTGAGCAGGGAGATTGACCTGAACCCAGATACCCCAAGTGGAGAGAGGAACCAACGGAGTGAGCCCACACACACTGAAAGGGAAAAGCAGGGGCAGGATTTCGGCAGACCAAGCCACTGTGTTGCAAGGATCTACTTAAGAACTAGTGATTCATGCTGGAAAAGTTGTTCCACTTTTTCTGTCTTTCTTCCCCCTCCTGCCTCTTTGTTTGGTTTTGTTGCATTGCTCCTGGGACGTTCAGAGTGACAATAAGGCAATTGTTCCTTCATGAACAGGGCTCAATGAAACAGTGTAGAAAAAGTGACATGGCAAGAAAATATGACAAATATTCTGTACTTCTGTGCGGAATACTGCCACTTCCTCAGTATGTATTCCTGAGAAGAAAAATATCCATCAGGATATTGATTTTAAACAGGGTGTTGCCATTTGTGTTTCTCCTCTTTCTGAAAATACTAAGCTCAGATCTCTCCCTTGCCTGCCCTGTAAGGAGAAAATGCACCTAATATCAATTACATTTTTAATCTCTAAGACCCAGTCTCCAAATGTGTTTGTGTCTATGTATACACACAAACTGTTTTCCCTTTGTCTTCCTATCCAAAATGCAAAAGCATCTCAGATGTTGTGATTCCTCCAGGTTTTTCCCCTGTGGGAGGATGGAAACATGTAACATTATCTTCAAGCTGCCTACTGCCTGTCTCTGAAATTAGCATTTCAGTGACTGAAAGGTAGTTAGTTTCCACACAAAAAAAAAAAAAAAAAGAAAGAAAGAAAGAAATGGAGGGTTAGTACAAGGCTGACACTAATAGTAATAGGAGATGAGGGAGAGGGTATGGGACATGTTGGATTACTAAATGAAAACTGTGATTTTACCAGACATGCTAACAGAACAATGAAAGGGGCTTTTACAGAATAAATTAACTCTTTGAGTTTCTGTAATTAGCAACCTCAGGAAGGAAAAGCCTCACAAGGCATGCTAATACAGAGTTAAAGGAAGGCTCTTTTACTATCCTGAACCTGGTTTTTTTAAAGTGTTTTAGTTTTTATTTCTGGGATATTCTCCAGATGAGCAAGGGCAGAGTAGGTGCTATTGGATGCAAAACGAGGAACAACACAGACGCTCCAATCTCATGTTAATTAATGGAGTCTGTTGTTTATGGCTGTCATGCCAACAAATCACTCCTTGTGCAAAAATTAATCATGTCTTCTGTGTGGGGCTGCGGGGCCGGGTGGCTTGGCTTCACTGGCAAAGGCTTGAGCTGAAGTACTTGCCTTCTGAGAGGGGTAGCAAGGGCTGGAGCTGTGGTTTGGCAGCTGGCTTTGCTATGCTCAGCTCAGAGGGGTAGGAGTTGGACAGGCATTAAGGAAAAAAAGTCTAAAGAAAACTTTTGTCCTTTCTCTTTCTCCTTCTTTCCCAAGAGACTCCATGTTTTTCCTGTGGCTGAAGATGTTCCTGTCCCAAATCAGTAACATGAGGCTTCCAGCCTTCTCCTTTCACTATTAGAAAGTTTGTGTCTCTTGCCGCCAGGTAGTGGAGAGGGAATATGGTGGAAATCTTGGTCTTGGCTTTTTCTCCCCAGCTGAACTCTGTTCACAGCCTGTAGTGGTGGTGGGGGAAAGATTTGCTGTGTGCTGTTCTTCTGAGCAGAAACCCAGAAACCCTCAGGGAGCTGCTGGCTGCCTATGGAGATAAGAGGGACAATCCCCAGTGCTTGCTGGTGTCCCTCAAGAAGCTTTGCAGATTGGCATTGCTGGGCACCAGTGGTGTCACATCAGACACGGAGCAGTTATTGAGTGTGAACATCCAAGTAATGCATCAAGGATGGACTTATGTAGCGGTACCTGGAAGGGACTTGGTCACTGGAATAAGGGCAGATGCAGAGGTGGGGAGTCCCTGGGATTTTTCTTTGATTTGTTTCCAGCTTTTTATTTAAAAAAGCCTGAAAAACCTCTAAGAAAACCTGAGCCAAATCCATAGGGAAAGAAAGTTGAGGGGGGAGGGACCATATTTTTGAAATCCCACAAAAAATGTTTATGACGTTGAAGGAGGGAAAAAAACCCAAACTCTTTTCCCCAACACGCTCATTAATTAGGTGCCTTTAAGATCAGGCCCTGCACAATCCACCCTGGTCCAGCAGATTTCAGACACTCCAAAAAATAAAATGTCATGGTAGGGATAGACAAACAGGATAATGTTTCTACTCCTGGATGTTCCAGTTCCAGCTGGGTTCAGATATGGGTAGCAATACTGGGAAATGCTGGCTCCTGCTGCACTCTGCGGATGGCTGGTTCAGTCAGACTGCAAGCTTGTTCTGCGATATACAGAGTACAAGCTTGTATGTATTTTAGGAAATGAATTAGAACAATAATAAACTGTCCTGAACTTTGATATATTCAGAAGCTAGGTCTGTATGTAAATTTCTTAGACAGACTTACTGCTTTTCTCAGTAAGGTCCTGCCCAGTTGAGGCTGATCCTTGGATTTTTGGAGTTTCCCCAGCACTGTCCATGACCCAGGAGGTGGGCTGGGTGTGGGGACACAGGCAGTGCAGTCTGTGTCCAAAAAAAAAAGCCCTGCCTGGGAACTGAGGGGAGGCATGGGAGCTGGGGTGGGGGTGGGGGTGGGGGGTGGGAAATCTCCCCCATTTTTTTATAATGGAATAAAAAATGTAATAGTTTCTGACCTGTGGTGGAGAAACAATGAGTTTGGCAATCCCATTTGGAGTGGAGTGCTTTCATTTAGTTTCACCACCGTATGATCATGGCTTACTGTGAAGCCTAAAATAGATATTGGCCCCTACTCTGGCATCTAACGTCAAGCTGGGTAACAGCCTGACATTATCCAGTGTGGGACTGCACAACACAGCATCCAGAAGCACAGCTTCCCAGATGGCCAACAGGGACAAGTCGGGGATCGCTTCAGACTGTCTGAGCTCCGGTTGTGGAGGGAGCTGACGTCTGGTAGCTCTAGAGAGTAGGTGAACCAAATTCCTTGCTGTCCCTTTGGCCTTGGATGCTGCGTGGTAGCTGTCTTAACCTGTTGTAGGCACACTCAACTGTGCTCTGAATTAGGAGTGCTAAACTTATGGTTACCTTTTAATAATCTCTTTCTCTCTTTTACTGTTGTTTCGAGGAGGTCCTGCCACCTCCCCACCTTTGCTGGAGGTTTCCCGTCCTCAGTCAGAGTGGCTGCTGTTTGCAGGGGGAGCTTTCCAGGAGGGAAGAGTAGGAACAATATTGATGTGTTTGAGGTTTTGTCCTAGCTGATTTTTAAACTTGATTACTGGAGCATTCACAAGGAAAAAATAACAGCCTTTGCTGATGAGCTTGCCTATTTTAAATCAGTAAGGGTCTCTGCTGGCTGTGGACATTTGGCCTCTGTCAGCAGCTGGAGGCTCAGGCAGATGTGGGATAAGTTCATCATATCCTGCACGAGGCAAACCTTGACACCAAAGGTGGGACACCCCAAGGGAGAAAGTGAGGGCAGAGCCCCTGGGGGTGGTTCCTGTGCTTTCCTGCAGACAGTGTCCTCCAGGGCAGGAAATGTGGCTGCTAGGCACCTAGCACAGGTAGTGGCATCCACTGCACTGGGCTCCTAGAGCCAGTTTAAAGGGAAGCAGTATTATTTGCCTCTAGCAACTTGGGAAGAAATTTTGGGGAAAAGTAGCTTTTTGAAGACTTAAAGTAATACTTCACTTGTCCCCCAGTGGATTTAAAAGTAAATTCTTGTTTAGTGCTCGAATACTGTATGTCAGCAATGGACAGTGCGTTTACACATACATTTTTTGTAGGTGGATGGTGCTGTTTGCTCTGCCCATAGCCCAGGTGGCATGGCAGGGAGCCAGGCTCAAAAGCCATGGGAGCATAGTGCGGGGTTTGAGCTCTGGTCAGGGTGGATAAGCAGTCCTTTGCTTACAGAGATTCCTTCATCTCAGCAGGACCACGATTCAGATGCCCGATTTTAGGCACCTGTTTTGGAAGTGGGCGAGCCAGCTGCAAGATTTGCAGCTTCCACCAGTGTCCCAGACCCAACATGAAACTGAAACTCTGGAGGATGGTTTTTAGCCTTTCTTGCCACAATTAAAAATGTTGTGTTTAGTATTAAACACACATTCGTTTTTAATCCAGAAGCCTGGCTTTCTGTTCTCAAGTAACCCATTTGTAATGGGTTCTTCATCCAAGCAGGGGAAAGAAATACTTGGTCTTGGAAGCCAGCTCCATAAAGAAACACAAAGAGTATCTTTCTGAATAGCACACAAGTGTGAAAGGAAACATGCAATTGCTGGAGAAATGGAATCATTTGTACTCAGTGAAGGGAAAAAGAAAAAGAAACAAAAAAAAAGAAAAGCTTTTCAAAAGGAGATCTGTGACTGAAGCTCTCCAGAACTGTTTAACCTGTTGGGGATATTTAGCAGATGAATTCTGACCCACGTTCTCCACTTTGCTATACCCTGTGACAGAGCGACGCAGCATCTGCCGCTTGTGTTCCTCTCCAGACACGCTCACAATGCCGGAGGAAACGGGGGAGAAAATTATGCAAATTGCTCTGAGCAGATTACTTTGACCAGCTGCTCTTCTTCCTCCTCAATCAAAGGTCTGCCTGGGAAAGCCAATCTAGATTATATATGTCAGTCGCATACTCCGAGGCTGAGCCACTGCCTCTTGGTTTCTTTCTTTCCAAACAGGGACGTTTCTTACGGCGAGGTAAAACGCGAACCATTGGGGATATCAATTGCACAAAAGAGGGCACAAGGGGATGGGAATTCCTTTTGCTTTTGTGTAGTAGCACCTTGCCAGGCCACTTGCTGGTTTTTCAGGGCTATTCCCAGATAAAGTGGTTCATCTCCACACTAGCAATTATTGAATTTTATTATTAAGCATGACGAAATGTGGCAGAGAGAAAAAAAATGAGCAAAAAGGGTCCCTAGACAGTGTGTTCATGGCATGGCCTTAGGTGGTATTATTAAGCACATGGGCTGAAAGCTGAGTAGCTTTACCCTATACAGCCAGGGGTGTTGCTGGCTCTTTATGTTCTTTTTGTTGCTCTTGCAAAGTGAAATTTATTCATGAACACAAATCAGAGGCCAACCTACTGATGTGTGTTTTGCAAACCTGCCAGAAGTGGCCGTGATGTTGCTCTCAGACAGACAGAGAGCTCCAGCCACGTCCGGCTGCTCTGGGCTGGAGCTCCTCTCCCTCCCTGCCCTCTCCTGCCACATGCTGCCTACCCTGAGCCTTTAACAATGTTCAGAGTCCAGACAAGACTCCACGGCTTCATAAATGATTAATATATTCTTCATTTAAAAAAAAAAAAATGCTGCTGCACCAAAGAGCACCTAACCCTGGCAGAAAAAAATACAGTCCTGTCACAGTCTTGTGGCAAGCCAGACTTCACTGCATTAAATCACCATTAAGGTTTTCTGTAAGTTCGATGGAAACTTCGGGTTTTTTTATCCCATATACAAATCAAAGAAAGTCCCATGTTAGCATGTGATAAAACACACACACATAAATATGTGAGCTGAACATCATTGCAGATCTCTTGGGATGCATCCTCCAGAGGGTGCAGTTCCAGTAAGAAAGCCCTTACTGTGGTTTAGAGAGGTTAATAATTCTCTTGCTCTGGTTTATTTTTTATTGGTCCTATCCCATAGATTTTTCCCAGCAGATGCCAGAATTGCTGAAGATTTTAGCATTTCAATATACATCCCCTCCCCTGACTTTCTAATCCAATTCAGCATGGCACTTCAGCAGGTGCTGAAGAGCTTCACCAAGTAGGCGTGCACCGAGGCTTGGAGTTGCTTTGCTGAGCTGGGGTCTCAGAGTGTGAGGTTTAGCGGTCTGACTCACTTTCTGCTGTTTTTACCTATTTTGTGTTCACCCAGTTAGTATGGCAGTGGGTGTGATTAGTGTAAAAAAAAAGGTTAGTCAAGCAAGCAAATTTTAATGAGTGGGCCAAAGACTTCTAACAAAAACTGTGTGTGTTGAGATGCTCAAGGCAGTCAGACAAAAGTGCAGACCTCTCCTTGCTTTCCACCATCACATGCCAATGGTGAAGATGCCATTTCTAAAATTTGAATGAGCACAAATTATTTGAATTTTTTAATCATGTGTGTGAAAACTAGACAAAGAAGTTAATGCAGCTGAATACAGATTTCTTTATTCTTCTCCTGGTCTTTAGGTACTTTTTAAAAGGTATATTCTAATATTTTTCCAGAGTTTTAAACCATTATTTGATTTTAGCATAAGAAGTGCATTGGCATCATCCAGTAAAATTATAATTTACTATGTATTTCTGTGTACCATGCTCTTAACACTCTTCACAGAAAATGTTTATAAAAAGGAGACAGTGACAAATAAAACCCACTGTAGGTTTGCCCTATTATTTCTGGATTGCCCGTAGTGCTTGCCTCAATGGCACGCAGGATGTGTGCTGACAACAGAGGAGTCTATGGGACTAGCTGCTTCATCTAATTTCTGTTTGCTGCCAGATAAGTCTGAGCAGCCCCTGTTCAGGGAAAAGCTGCAATTATAGCTGTGATCTTGACACCAGAGTTCACCTGCTTTTCGGGAGAAGTTTGCAGAGGTTTGGAAGCTAATGAGCTGCAGCTGAAGCAGGGGGAGCTCTGCAGCTACTTCTTTAGGGGGGTTTAAGTTCCTCTGCACTGTGTGCTACTCAGCTCTTATTTTTTGCTCTGGGCCCATGGAGTGCATGTTCTCACTTTATTTCTCCAAGCCTTGGTTCTATTCTGCTTTATCAGGACTGTCTTGTACAAAGAATTGCTGTAGTGTATTGATAGAATGAAAGTTACCAGTAAAAAAAAACAGCCCTTGAGATATGATGAATTAGCTGCAATTTCAGTGGTAAAAATGGTCTCTCGTAGCTGGCTATTAACTACACTCTGGTGAATACATTTTCATGCAAGAGATGGTTTGCTATTTCAAAGGAGTCTCATTGAGACTTGATCAAGTTATTTTCAAAAGTTTAAAGTATTATTAGATGGTAAATCCTACTGCTCAATTTTACAGTCACATTTTTTATTTGCTGTTGCTTCTCTGTGTATATTCAGTGAAGCTGTCTGGATGGGTACCGAAGGAAAAGTGAAGGTAACTACCCTGAAGAAACTGGAAAAAATAGAAATACTTTCCTGTTCCTCTAGCTTAAAGGAAGTATGACCTTGTATTTCATGGTACTGTGGAGTAGGCTGGAAGTCACTCCCTCACCAGCATGCTTGCATTTCTAAGCTGCAGCCAGGATTCTCCTTATCTTTTACAGAGCACAGTCACTGATGTGCCATTATGGGTCATTTGTTAAAAAACTCTGCTTGCTATTTTTGACACACAGTCAAAAGGGTTTTTTTGTTTGTTTGTTTTATTTTGGTTTTAGGTTAATAATGAAAGGAAAAATCTAGCCAGGAGAGTAGCTCAAAAAGTTAAGTAAAATGATTGCCTGTCAGATCAACATCTCTAAAAGAGGAAACAGCAACAGAGGTTGCTGCCTGAGAGCCCATCAGTGGCAAGTGGGAGGGAATGTCTGGTCCTGAGCAAGCTTGGGCAATGGACTTTACTCAAAAGCCACCGATCAAAACAATTAGTAATTGGCAATTCAGCAGAGTGGCTAATGAGTTATGTATGAAACAGCTGTTCTCTCACCTGAAGAAGGAAGTTTCTTTCCAGATCTGGACTAGACTGGGCTGTTTCTGCAAGTGATCTGAGGGCATCTCAGATGCGCTAATGCCATCGGAAATTTGAAATCTGTATTTACTGTGTCTCTGCAGGGAACCTTAATTACAGAGAGGAAATGACTTGCTGGCATTTGCACTTTCCTGTTTTGCCATTGAATTCATCATGGTCAGTGTTTTCCTTGTCTACTTCCAGTTTACTCAGGCTGTAACTTCAGTGGATCCTTCACTCAATCCCAGTTAGGCCAGGCCAATGAGTGGTTAGATGTCCAAAGGAAAACTCAAGTACTGAAGTAATTTCTGTTGAACCGAGGGTATTTTAGGGGCATGTTCTTATTGGATCTGCTGCATTTTGAATGTAGGAGATCCATGGTGAATGCATGGTGAAATTCTTGTCCATATTCATGAGTAAAGGAATGGTGTTAACTTCTGTGCTTTACCTAATTTCTAAATTCTGCCCTCCCTGAAACCTGTAATTTCAGGAGGATAAACTGCACTTCAGTGATCTATGGCTATTTTTTCCTGATGACAGTTCTTTGTCTTCCATCCCAGAATTTACCACATTTCACTATGCAATAATCACTGAACAAATCCATAAATGTATGGACAACTGGATGATCCCATGAGCTCATTCTTTCCCAGCACACACAGGTCTTAAAAAGTTGGATCTTGTTTCCATATCTGGTCTTGGAGAAGGCACTGACTTGATACAAAACTGCCCAGTTGAAAAGCAGTTTCGAACCTGCCCAGTGCAGCTGTAAGGGACTGTGGGGCACATGGCTGGGCAGGAAATGGAAATGGAGATCCGTTCTGCTGCAGCAAGGCTGACCTGCTGCCCCTTCTCCTTTTTTCTTTCCTCTGAGGCATCCTTTGGATCTAAAAGCAATTCTATCACGGTGGCACATGGTTCTTCCTCTCAGGATGCCTTGTGAGTTGGACCTACCTAGGATATGAGTTTTTTTGAAAATTCAAGTTGCTGTTTGTGGCACTGTCAGAAGCACAGAGCAAACAGTGGGAGGGAAGAACACGCTATGTTTTGCTTAGCCTGTCACACTGAGATGCACCATGGTTTGCTTGCTAAGTTCTTCACGGCTTTACTGTAGCACCGGAGAGCGATGTGGATCGATCCCATTTCATTTTCAGATGCATGTGCTGAACTTACTTAAAGCTGGAATTGGTGGATGCAGCTTTTCCTGGCCTGCAAGAGCGAGCTGGTTTGACAGGAGCATCAGCAAGGGACAATAAGTACAGAGAGACACTGTGTGATCATAATCACTCCTAAAGCCCACCTCCTTGATGCTTCTGAGCAGGATCTCAACAGAAGCAAGTAAGCAAGGGTTTCTCTTTCAACTTGATCCTGTAACCCCCTCCTTCTCCTTTCTCTGCCCCCTCCCCAAAATCCCCAGGAAGGCAGTGAAATCTGATAAGCAGTGAAATTAAAGCTCTGTCCTGTTACCAGGTTACCCACCACTAAATCTGTGAGGGACTTGGGGACATTCTCTATGACTGAACAAGTGACTGCTCTGTCCTGGGGGTACAAATCTAATGCAAGCTTGCCAGCATAAGCCTTGTATATTTATGGGAAGCTTTCAGAGGAACTGCACGGGATCAGAGTTTCTGTACAGCTCCAATACACAGCATCCCCCAGCATGCCTACAAAGGGAGAGGCACGGCCCAGGCACACGCTGCTGCCTCACTGCTGAGCCCTGAAGAGCAGTGATGCATTTGTACTGATTTGTCGCTTCTGGAACCGGTGTAAGAGACCTGGAGTGGGAGCATGAAGGATGGAAGTGACACCAGGGTAAGGGCAAGGAACATTCACACTATATTTAGGGTAGAAGTAGATAGTGGTAACAATTGCAAGGATCATATATAATGCAGTATAACTGTCTACCTGAAGTATAAACAAAAGCCCTTTCCAGAGGCAGTGAGGGGTGATCAGTCATGTTGACAGTCTCCTCAGCTAAGCAGCCAGGACATCTCATTCAGAAAGCATGGACAAAGTATAGGACATTGCTTATTCCTTTAACAGCATACTGGAGACAGCATCTTTCCTCTGGTGCAGAGTAACAACTCCTCTCTAGACATTTTACATGGGCTTCATGAGTGCATGCTAGTACCTTTGGTGTTTGCTACACCCTGAGCAGCACGAGGGTGGTATACATACCAAGATGCAGCAGAAGATCAGAGAATTTGACTTAGCATATGCTCTGAATCTGAGTAACTTGGTCAAGGATATATGTTGATCAGCTGTATTGGATCCCAGATCAAAATATATTAATTTAACTCTTGGATGCATTCATTCTGCTTCTGGGATATTTCCTTTAGCAAACAAAACAGCACAAAACCCAGCAAAATTCATTCCCGCACAAATGTGCCTTAGACCTGAGGAATGGGGTCTGCTTTAATCTACCCTTTCACGTATTTTTTTCAGCCCACACAGAGCAAATCTACTGAAAAATTTTAATATGCTTCCTATATTGTTTTTTGCCCTTTCCCGAAACATCCATTTTTGTCCACTCTCAGTGAGAAGATGCTGGCTGGATCTCAACGAGTACATCTTTACCTACATTGTGCTAAGAAAGAAGACTGCTCTCATTCTTCAAGGAGTGGAAAGTATGCAGATGCTGTCCATTGCTTGTCAAGGTAATTCCCACATTCTGGATAGCATCATCTTTTCTGGGCAGCACCCACAGTGCTGACAATAGTGACAGAAAGCTCTGTGAGCTGCAGGCTGCTTGGTGTGCTCCCTGTCTCATGCTAATTCTTTACCCAGTCTACTTTTAAAAATCTCAGAAGAATGAAATTCCACTCTGAGATATCCAGATACAATTCAAGAACAAACCATTCAGAGTGGTAGTTGGAAGGTAAGAGATACAGGGGGAACCTGATCCCCAGCCTCCTCGCACAGGAGGAAGGCATTTGATTGCAGTTTTATTGTTCTGCATGTCAAAGCTGATGGACTGTTAGGAACAAGGGGCTGTCTCCAGGGAAAAGCAGCCCATGGCTGGGTTATCAGTGGTTTCTCTGGGTCCAAGAGCAAGTGGTGGGGAGAGGCTGGGGCAGGGACTGGTGGCAGCTGTTTCACTGAACTGCTGTGCGTTCCTGCGGCTCTAAGTAAGTGACCCCCTTCCTATCTGTTCCCAATCTTGGCTACCAGCCCTTCGTTTACACTCATGATTAATTCACTTGTTAATTGGAAGAAGTAAATATGATGAACTTTGGATAGAGTTCAAAAGAGCACTAGCCAGTTTCTTGATTCCCAGGTTCGCAACTGTCCTTCCTGCATGCCCCAGAATCAAAGCGCAGCTCTTGCTCCAGCAACTGTCAGGTTTTTCACATCTTTTGATCAAGAGCCTGGCTGCAGAAAGAAATAAAAACAACACCCAACTGTTTGGATCTTTCTTCCCTACAATTATTATCACATCCATTACTCAGCAGAAGCTGATGCCCTTTCATTCTTACACAAATACTTTCTTTTGGGATTCATTTAAAGTTTCCTTGTGCATGAAGTGGTCACTTGTCAGCTATCTACCTGAAGGGGTGAGGCAGAGAAAGCAGAGTCAGCTAAAAAGGAACCCTGACCTCAAGCATTTAAAATGAATATTGACAAAAAGAGGGGGTGGGGAAGAGTGGGAATCAAAAGCTCGAAAATTGCTGATCAGGCAAAACCCGACTGCCTCCTGCCTATGGTAGGAAATGGCATCATTAGGAGGGATACAACAGGGCTGGCATTATGCAATGCCTGGTCAGGAGCAATGAACGGCACAGCAGTAACTCCCACTCAGACCAGAAAAGCAGGGGATCACTTTTTTGTCTGGCTTGTGAAATTTCAGCCCTGGAAAAGCCCCAGGCTATGGTGGTCCCCAAACTGGATCACAGTTGTGGTCTGTGCAGCTCAGGTTCTGTGCTCGCTACCAAAGGTGCTGCACAGACCAACAGCAGGAGCCCTGCAGTAGGCACAGGTGGGATATTTTGTCTCCCTATCGCAGATTACATCAAACCCTGTGTTAGTTAAGCCATGGAGTCTGGTGTTTCTATTCCTTCTCATATTTTACCTCTAATATAAGGGTGTGAGTGGTGGCATCACCAATAGGCCAGGCGACTCAAGCACGGACCAGGATGGAGCGGCACCACTGGCTGCTGGAGACCTCCAAAGAGACAGGGACTGGGGACACAGAGAGCTGAGCACCCTGCACAGAGCCTTCCCTCTGCGGATATTTAATGGTAAGTAGGGCTGGGGGTGCCAGTGATGATCAGCCATTATTGGTTATTAGGTGCCTCACAGCTAATGAATGGAGCCCTCAGGCTGGCTGTGTCCACAGTATAAAGGAAAAACATCAGGATTGGTATCTCCTGGCATTGCAGTGCCCAGAGAGATGGAGTTAACTTTAAAAGATAAAAAATCTCCAAGCATTTACTGCAAGACAGGACTGAGACACTGGAGAGTAAAGCTGCAGCACTGCTTCCCATGTACTCTCTTCTGTGCTGAGCAGACCCAGACCCCTGGGATATGGATTTCAAGAGCAATAAATTCACTCTAAAAATTTAAAGAGGATGACGCAGAAAACTTCAAAAAAACAAACAAACCAGCTCCACACAATAAAAGCCATTTCTCTCCTGACATCTCTCTCTAGTTACGGCATGACACATCAAGGTCAGATACCCTGTCCCACAGGAGCACGGCTTTGTACAGGGTGAAAATCGTCCCCTGATGGTGTGTGATGTCTGGTGTTTCGTAACGATAAACTGTACTTAAATAAAACCCAGGATTCTCATAGTGGGACATCATTTATAGCAAGCGTTCCCTCTCACAGGGCAGGAAAGCACTGAGCTGAAGTGCCTTCAGGAGGTAGGAAGTGTCAAAGAGATATTTAACCTGCAATTGCTGATCCCAGGCCCTGTTGTCTAACTCCGATATGATACTGCCTTCCTCACGTGAAGGAGGGCCCACATCTGTAGCTCAATAAATTAGCCATTCATACCAGGAGGTTTCTCTATGGCAGAAGCTGAACTCAACAGCAAGAATAATAATCCATATGTTTGTTATTGTGATCCACTCCTCCGGAAAATAGAACTTAGAAAGCTCTGCTGGAGCATCATGAATGCTGTAGTGCTCAAGGCCCCCGATGCTTTCTGTCAGGAGAGGGGATGGGAACAAGGAGCCCCTCCCTGCCTAGAGCATTTCCACCCCATCAGTCTCCTCCATGGCTCGTTCGGCTTCCCTGCCATACTGATTTTTAGAAAATCTCTTTTTTTTTGCTTTTAATGCAATGGGTTTTCTCGTGCGTAGTCTCCTAAATGAATGCACAGACTGTTTCTGGTGTGCTTTAAACCTTCATGCATTTTTAATGATTTACAAGGAAAAGAAATTTTTTTTCTCTCTCTCTCTCTGTCTCCCCCCCCCTTTCCTCCTCCTTGATTCCCTTTTTCTTTCCTTAAAATAAAGAAAAAAAGAAAAAGTAATGACTTAATACATATCAAGTGGAATTGTTGGTTTGTGGTGACGGTTTTATAATTCCAGGTTCAAGTTTTTTTCTATTTAATTATGCACTATAATTCTCATGAACTATAATGCAATAACAAAAGCATGCACCAGAGTTGGCATAAGTCTGTTCTTTATTAGTATGGGTATGGGTACTGTGCTTTATGTGTGAAATAAAATATTTGGAACTAATGCTGAGTCTGTTTCTTTAGAATTACACAGAACATTTCTTTAAAACACTGAAACTGGGGCGCTCTGTTCCCTATTTGGCCTGCTTCTCCCCTGATAAATTCGATTGTACTTCATTTCATGATGCCTTACTTGTTTGTAACTGCCTTTGTAATACCTTAATTGAATAGAAGGTTCATACATTAACCTGAAGTCCTCTATAGTATCTTAGTTTATGAAGGTTAAAAGTGATTAACTGATGAAAGGCTGCTTGCTGTAAATATTGACATTTCCCCAACCTGCCAGGGTTTTGATTAGCTCCTGAAGTTGCCTTAACATTTTTGTTTATCAGGTTATCAGCAGTTCCAAAAGCTTATAAGCATCAGGACTTTTCTCGTGCCAGTTATCGCTAATGTTTCAGACGCTGAAGGCAAATGCATAACAATATATGATTGAGTACATTCATCACCTTTGAGGGGAGTGTGTGTGTAATATTAAGCTTGATTGTAAATATTTGCACAAATGGGACTAATTTTGCAAAAATTAATTTCTCTTTCTTGCAGGCACTTTATTTCCTTTTCATTCAGTTTTGATGATAATGTTTGTAAGTCATTTTGGTTTTTGGAAACAAGAATGGTTTCTGGAGCAAGCAAGATTGCTTTTTACAGCTGCAAATGGTTTATGTGCGAGATTCTGCCTTGCCCAAAAGCAACTTGGATTTGACAGCAAGTGCTGGTGAACTTTGTAATGTTTGTAGCTGGTATTTTAGAGAGTTCCTCTGAAATCTGACTTTGGTCCTGGCTCTGACTTCCTTGGCGTTTCCGTAAGTGTTCCTGGCAATGAATATTTAACCCTTCTGTTCACCAGAATGCTTGTAGAGATTAAAAACTCCTGAACCTGTAAAAAGTCAGATTTTGTGAGACAGCTACCTCTGAAATGCCTTGTAGGCAGCAAAACAATATCAGGTGACTTAAGTAACCTGTCATGCAGCTTGTAAAGTCAATACTATATATATATCACATACTTTTAGCACTCTTTACTGCAAACTGCTCACAGGTGACTCAGGGGTTTGACAAACAGGAGGGTGAAACCCTGCCTCATCCAGGAATAATATCAGGAGCAAATTTAACCAGGGTAGTGCAGCTGGGTGGCTGCCTGAGATGGGAGCTGCAGAGATGTGCAGAGCTGCTGGCATCTGTGCTGGGCTCACAGCCACTCCGAGCTGAGAATCTGCCTCTCCTCCAGCCTTGCTGCAGAGATGCAGCGGTAGAGACCCTCCCTGCCCTTTGCCAAGTGGTTCTCAACAGCTACCAGCTTCTTTGTTTTAAATTAGGCATTGCTGCTGAGGGTTCAGGATCCATCCCTTGCATGCCTGTTCCCACCAACAGATGTTGGGGACGGGGCTGCCTTGCTTTTTATTAGTTTGTGATCTTCATGATTTGTTGAGATTTAAAATCCCCTCAGGTGTGACCTAGCCTGTCTTTCCTTGGGTGTTCAAACCGTTCTAGTCCTGTTGCATAATTCCTGTCCTTGTAATGTGTGCCAGGCTGTTTCTCAACAAGCAGCAACCTTAGCAAAGAGCGGATGCTAAGGAATGTTAAATCCTAGCTTTCTAGTTTCCCTTTTGATTAAAAAACAAACAAACAAACAAAAAACCCAAAACATAGGCACCCATGACTTTATTTTTATGATTTCTTTTCTAATGCAGAAGAGGCATTTCTTAGCTACAGTCAGTAGGATGTTCTTTATATCTTTAAATATCTGTTCTCATGGTTGTGCTTTATTTTACCAACTGTGACTTGGCTGTGATGTGACCTGCCTAAAGGTGTCTTCTTTAGTATTTAGGAATTCTGAAAATCTTTCTAATGTAGCTGTGATTTCATCTCTGGCCATGACAAAGAAAGACTGATGTACACAAATAATACTTCTGAAGTTTCTTGCAATAGAAACAATTTGTAATCTAAAAATATTTAAAGCAATTATGTTCTTCTGGACTAGGGGACTTTCAAGATTTGGGGCTTCTTTGTTGTTGTTGTTTTTCCTACCCAAGCAAGTTTCTATGCATGTGTTCATTTCTGTCATCCTGGTCTGAACTTCTCAAGGGCTTACGTTGCACTAAAGGAATGAATGCTGAAAATATTAGTTATGGCATTCATAAACTTCACCCTTAAGAGCTGTGACATTGCAGACTAACTTGTAAGTGAACAGAGAATTCCTCAGTGAGTCCCAAAACTGTGATGCCATCAAGGAGCTGTTGCAAAGAGAGCTGTGTGTTGAAACTTGAGGTGAAGCATAAAATCAAAATATTCCTTGGGTTTTTTGTTAGGTGACAAATCTAACAATTGTTTAGGTTACCAATAGTTCACTGATTTAGAGCAATGCTCAGTAAACACTGAGATGTAGTGGTTTTGGCTGAGTTCTGCTGTCCTCCTCCATCCTTGACTGCATTTACTTTCCCACAACTCCTTAGCTTAACTAAGTCTTGCTAGTCCCCCTACGTGTCATTTCTATTCAACCACAGGGAATAAACATCTGGACACAGACACACTTCTATTTCATCAGCCGAAAGCACAGGCAAGCACCAGGCAAAGTTCTCCAACCCACGCATTGTCCTGTGCCCCTGGAGAGAAGGAGGGTAAATAAATCACCTTCTTTTTACATGTAAGTGCCATTTATACTTAAACAGTGCTGCATTTTAATAAACACACTGGTGTGTTGCTTCAATCTTAAGAGGAAAATATCTCTAGTTTTTTGCTACTTGATGTGTTCCTAAGGGTATGCTGCACATTCAGCTGCTGGTTTACTTTTCATGCAGGACCTTTTCATTTTAAGCTGGCTTCAATATCTGGTTCTACTCTCGTGCTCAGGCTTTAAGGTGAACCCATGGGCTGAGTGCTGCAAAGGTGCAATGGCTTCTGAAATGTTATCCTTTGAGCCTCATATGTGGCAAAGATGTGTTGCTGCCTGCTCTAAGGGGTGGGCACTGTACTCGGGTGGATAAGCTGAAGGCATTGCCAACATCTGCCTGGCATTAAGGCAGGCAGATTTCAAAGGCAGAAAAGCAGCCAAGTTCCTCTGGCAGTGAATGGGTGTGTGCCATCTCTTTGAACTCCTTGCAAAACTCAGTCCCTGTTTGCTGGGAAAAGGAAGCCTAACCTTCTGCATCAGCTCCATCTCCCTCACTTCTTTAAGATGCACTGAAAAGTAATCCTGCGCCTCCCTGGAAGATCAGATCTCCCTGAATGCCCATCCTGCAAGGGTGAGCCAACTCACAGGAGTAATGCATCCTTTTGATTGAAAGGTGTTTAATGAATATCATCTTAAATGTATCCTGATTTAGTAACAGCCAGGCAGATGTAGCTATTCTAGTGTTGGACGTCAAAAAAAGAAGGAAAAAAAAACCAAACCGCTTTATGTGTCTGAGCCTCTGGTAGGATGAAGCCACAGTGCTTCCCTTGGAGCAGAGCTTCTGCTCTGCCACGTTGGATCCCATTACAGCTGGAACAGCCCCATCTAGTCCTGTTACCTCGCTCTGGCTCGCAGTGTGACACCCCATGCGGCTCAATTCGCTGCGGCATGGCACAGCCTACCCCGATGGGATGTTTTATTGATGCTGAGGAAATGCAAGTGTTACAAGGGCTTGGTTCAGAGCCACTGAGTACAGAAGCAGCTAAAAGCAGGGAGTGCCCATAAATTCACAAATGCACTTGTTTAGCCATTAATGTAGATGTCTGGCCCTTTATTCTGGTTGCCCACACTTCCAGTTGTGTTTTTTCTTGTATCTGCAATAGGACTGAAAGTGTTGCAGGGAATCCTGTGGAGAAAACAGGACCTCAAAGGCAGCTGCAGAGGAGTATTGCTTGTAAAGCTGGCCTCACAGGCTAAAGCAGGGGTGGGGAGGAAAAAAGGATGTATGCATGTGTGTGCCCCCATGAACCTGTTTCTAGCCACCAGGGCGAATAAGGAGCAAAATCTATAGCTAAAGAAATCTGTAAGATTTTCATGTCTCTTATGAGTTGGTGAGTGTTCATTGTGTAAGCTGGCATCAAAGTTCAGAGAGAGTCCCCAAAGGATTGGCAGAAGTGCCTTAGCACGCCGGCTGCTACCCAAACACACCGCCCCTGTCTCTCTGCATATCTGTCACGGGTGCAGAGCTGGTCTCTGCCGTGTGGCAACGCTGCTTACTGGAAAGATTATGAAAGTCATAAAAATGTCAGCTTCTGTATTGCAGTTCTGTGAACTACACATGCACAATGCTCTCCTCGCATTCTGTACGACCAGCAGGGTTGCCTTTGGCTTTCTGCTTGAATAACAATGGGGACATCTCCCACCATCCTGACAAGGGTCTGCAGTGCAGACATCTCCCTGGCATTGCAGCTTTCATACAGTTCTGGATGGAGCTGAGCTCAAAGGGGTTTGGGGGCATGGAGGTGTGGGCAGCTGCACCTCTGCCACCAATTTAAAATAGGATGTGGTGGAAAAAAGTTAGCTGGAGTTTTTAATGCTGCTGGTGCAGCTGCATGAAATACATGTTGCTACTGATTATTACTTGTGCAGAATGGACTGGGTATTTCAGGAGGTTACTGCAGTTGCTGGTTTGCTTTGAACAACATTAGAGCTGTTGTTTCAAAAGATGGCCATCTAAAATGCATTATTAAAATAATTTGTAGCCGCTGGTAGTAAATCCCTCAGTTTAGGGGGTTAATCTTGGCAGCTGCCCCTCAAAAGGGAATCCCTACACTTTGGGCCTCAAAGGGATCAAAAAAAAAGAGGCAGATGAATACTGTGGAGCATGGAGCTGCGTGTGACTCTGGGCACCAAGTCTATCAAACCTTTAAGTGGACACTTAGGTTTAACATCCATCCTTACTTATCAAAGCCAGAAGTGTGTAGGCAGATACCTACTGGTTTTCTGGTCCAGACGCAGCTGTCATGTGGGTTGTAGAGAGACTATACAGCTGCTCTACCTGTCATGTATACCTGCATCAAGTAGGGCTTTCAGCAAGCCACAGTCCCTTTATCCCCCAAAGCCGTGGTTCAAGGGGAGTTGAAGGAGTTAGGAACATGCGTAACTGCTGTGCAAGAGATCAGGTCTTTGGAGCCTGCTTCTCATTCTGTTAGACTCCATATGAGCCTCTCTATTGATTTCAGGGCTTTGTATTGGTCCCTTATCTGTGATTAAAACTTTTTTAAAATGGAACTTGGCATGAAAACCAGGTGTGAGTGTTATGTTCCTGGCACAGAGCCAGTGCAGCCCCTGGTCTCCAAAGGTTGCTGGCCTTGGGTTTTGCACTACTTTTTGCCTATAGTTAGAGCAATGTCCTTCTGTTCCGGACTGTGGGTTTTGTTGGTTGTTTTTTTTTTTTGTTGGTTTTTTTTGGGGGGTTTTTTTTTGCTATTTGCAAAAGTGACTGGCTTTGCTGCACACATGGAAGTTTTAATAATTATTCCCAAGCAGCTCTGAGAGTTTTTTAACATGGAAACAAGTTCTACATTACTCGTTAAATTGGTCAAATTTCAATAAAGTCAGGAAAACATCTTGAAAACAGCATGAATATAATTTACAAAGAAAACAATCCAAGCGTTACTGCCAAAGAGTTTTCCAACAGGAAGGAAGAAAGAATTTCTCTTTCCCCCCACATAGAATGACTGTACTGTACATTAAATTAGTGGTTTTTGGAGTGAAGGAAACCACCACAGGATCCACAATGTTAATAAGAGTGAAGCTGGTACCCGATGTGAAGATAGGTCTTGCTTCTTTGTTATCTTCCTAGGTAGGTTGTATGAATCCTGGCTGCCAATACTCATATTCCTGTAAGTAGCTCTATACCAGCCTCTTTATCCTAGATGAGCTCTTGCTTGCTGTGTTTTTAAATCTAGCAGGCAAACTCCACGTAGGGGCTGAAGTTTGGCAGAGAGGGTCTGGATTCTCAGCAAACATGGAAATGAATATGATGCCTTCTTTCCCCTAATATAACATTGTCCTTTAATCACATTTTCCTGAAAAGCGAGAAAAGGAACACTTTGTACATGTCTGACAAGTCTCTCTATATTACTGTCAATCTGACTCTAGTATTATAAATGGGGACATCACACCTCTGCAGCACATAACAGCAACCAGTACCTGGGGATACCCGGCAGACAGCATGGCTTCAGGTCAGCATTCAGTGAAATGCCTTACCCAGAGGAAGATGATGAGACCCAAGCCTGAAATGAAGCACAGGCCTGAGGAATCTGCTGAATAAGAGCCTGCATGAGTGCAAAACTATGGGCTGGCCTGCGTACTGCAACACTCTCTGGAGTCCTCAGGACCAGCACCATGCAGTGAGGCAGTGCTCAAACCACTGTAGCATTGGTTAAAGGGTCTCATCACAGGTGAAACCCTTGTTGGTTTTCCTACTCAGAGTTCAAAGTAAAAAGATGGGAAGTATAGCAGAGTATTAACAGCAAATCTCATGATTACTTCTTAATGAAGTAGATTCAAACATATGCAAGAGCAATGCCATGTGCACAACCATGTGAAGGGGTTTTTGCAAGTAGGTATTGACTGGAGGCATTATTGTTGTAATTACTTGTACTATCAACTCCACTACCTGGAAAGGGAAATGTAAAGCAGACCCAAACTTGCCTGATGATAGAACTAGATGTAAAACTACAACTGTGTCTGGTGACCACATTTTGCAATTTTGAGATGTTTTTGTGCTGACATGAAAAGTAATCTTTCCAAGTTTTTTGCAATATAAAACTCAGACCCCAGGATCAGGGTCTGGACTGATTGCACATTCTCCCCTTCTTTTGTTAAGAGTGACAAGTTAGTCCACCCTGAACTTCAGAAACCTTTCTGTTGAAATCTCAGGCAAAATCAAGATAATTTTTGCAAAACATTTTAGCTTTGGTAACAGGGTGGGTTTTTTGCTTTAAAAAAAGCCCAACCAAACAACCCCCCCAAAAAAACCCAAAACCCCAAAAAACAACAAACCTTTCAGTAGAAACAGTTCCAATGCATTTTCTCTGTCAATTTGTATATAATCTTCCCTTGAGGTTCTTTTGCAACTGATATGAACACAGAGGATGGAGGGAGAGTGGCTGTGCAAAACCCACAAACACATTTTTGGAAATGCTGTGTTTTGCGATGAGGCTGCTGCACTGTTTAGTTTGACGCTTTCAGAAATGTTGTGAGGTTTAATTAATTAAAGCACTTTATCATCATTAGAGAAATGGAGCTCTACAAGGTTATTAGTAGACTTTTTAAGGGCAACATCTGTATAGGAAAATTAAAATCTCAAACTATGTTTCTCACCAATAGCATTGGAGGGAGAAACATAGAAAGGGCACAGCTACTAATTAAATTATTGTGTGCTTCCCCCCCCTTCAGTGTTAGTTTAACAGCTGTGCTCCATCTCTGAGGCATATTTGTCTTTATCTTTGGCCACTTTGTCAGAGCTGGCAGAAGGAATCTTAGGTGGGGTTGTTCTCTTAGCAAATTAAACAATGACCAAAACTTTGCTCATTTCTTCCATCATTATTTCAGATTTCCATGTCTTCATTTTGACTTAGCAATATAGAGGCAGTATGTCTCTGCTCTTGAATATGGAGCAAGGGGTGGGGACAACTCAAGGACTGCAGGGCCTACAAGGGTCTGCCTTTTTCATGAGAGCGCTCAGGATAAGGGACTGCTCTGTGCACTGTGCCATCCACCCACACACAATCACAATATAGTAAAATGCTTTTACAGAATTTTAAGTGCATAAAAGTACTCGGGTCTATAGCTTGTGCTCAAGCAAAGTAATGCATTGGTGAGATGGGTTTTATCTGAGCTAGGTGAGTATTAGTGGTAATAAGTACTATTTAATATAAGCTATTTGAGATCCAAAGAGTTTCAGTATTCTCTGTTTCTTCATTTTAGTGTGCAACAACCATCAGAGGATTTAATTTGTCAATAGACTATACTATGGCCACCTCCATCTGCTGCTGTGACAGAATGCAATTAACAGGAAAAACCCACATACTTGCCTTTGCTAACCTTTCAAGTCTCCTTCTGGCCAGTTTGGCAAACTCATGTAAGAAATCTGACGTCAAAACTTAGGCTTGCATTCAGGCTTTATTTTTTGATGGTGTTGGTCTCAGTAGTGAATGCAGATGAGGGGGGGGAAGGAGCAGAACAGGGAAAAACAGCATAGAGAAATGTCAGGAGATGAAAACAGGGCCCTATTCAGATGTATAAGTGGATGCAGGTTCATGTCCCTTGGTGTCAGCAGGCCCATTTACACTGGGTTGGGTTTGGCTGAAGCATATGCACTACACTCGTGGCATTGGTTTGTGGCTACTGAGGTCTTGGGTTGAGGGAGCTTGATCACAGGGTGTCAGCTACAACCTGGGTTTCTTTTCCTCTCCCTTTCCCTTGCAAAACTTCAAAAACAAATAAGCAAAACCTCCTGGGCCGAACAGGCTAAACCACCTGCAAACTGTTCCAAAATTTAAAAAAATTTTACTTGAAATCTGAAAATATCCATGGCTGTGCTGGGTGAGGCTTTCTGGGCTTAATGATCCTGACCAGCAGGTATATTGTGGTGTACAACTGGAGATACCTTAAAAGGCTGGAGCAGTAGACACTCTGATGGAGCCTTCCTCTGACTGAAATAGATGTAAATTTGCAGGGAAAAGGCACTATCTCATTCAGCTGCTGACAATCACATCCCTGTGAGTTATTTCCAGTTGTACACCCAGAGCTGAAGGTTGGCATGTCTGTGAGGATGGCAACCGGTCTGGTGCCATGAGACCTGCCCATCTCCAGTAGAAAGTACAGTCAGTCAGTGCCCGCACTTGACAAAACCATCCTGAAGTAACCTACTCACCCGGTAACACTCGCCAGTGTCCCCTATCACTCTTACCGGTGGCGTGCTGAAATGCTGGGTGAATGTTATGATGATCTTTTGGCAGCCTCCGATGGAAGAAATAGAACACCAATTTAAAACACAAAGAAAATGCTCAAAGAATCTATCATTATTAATCCTGCTGTCAGTTTTAATTTTGGGGACATTACCTCACTCAACACTTGTTGGAGAGAGCTGCCAAAAATGATGATGTCATCATCACCAGGCACATCTGACCCTGGCTGCTGATTGCCAGTGTTGAGTGCAAGTTAATAAATCCCTTGGTACCTGGATACACATTGGAGTTTTATTACAATGCAGGCATTCCACAATACCCCGGTAATTAAACAGTCTGGGGCGGAAAGAAACCAAGCCACTACTTTCTCCTAGTTAGAGAAATCGTAAAATATAATTGTCTTTCAGATCAGCTTCCTTCAACTGTCATGTAAACCTGTGTTTTGATTGTAGTGAAAGGCTAGGAGGAAAACTTGGATGTAGGCAGAAATGCAAGATAAAATATAAAGTGTGAGATCCAAGATGCTTCCCCAGGATTGGTACTGGCAGACAGAAGTAGCTCCTAAGTTTGTGGATCAGGGCAGAAGCCTGAGATCCCACAGCAGTGAGGTGGTGGCAATGGGACTTGCTCAGGGCAGGGAGAGTCTGTGACAGCTCCATGTGTGTCTGTTAGTGCTGGTGGCCACCAACCCACCCACATTGGTCTGCCAGGTTGGCTACTGCTGTCTGGAAAACCCATGCCAGAAAGATGGCTTGAATTGTTTTGTGATCTAGCTGGTGGAGGCTCATATGAAGACAGCCACCCCTTGCCAGCCTGAAGCGCTCCTCACACCATGGTACCTACGGACGGCTGTACATGGTGTGGTGCAGGCAGAGCTATGCCAGTCCCTTGGCCTCCACAGCCACCCATGCGTGCCTCCTGCCTTCCATTAGTGGTGGTGGCTCAGGCTTTGCATCTTCTCCCCCAGTGGGTTGCAGGATCTGGCCCAAGGTGCTGGACTGGTCCCCCTAATGCCTGGTCTGCCCGGACCATAGGAGCAAGAGCCAGACTTGTGTTCAGGTGCTGAGCTTGCCAGACTTTCCTTCCCCTGGGAGCTTGGGCAGGATGCTCCCAAATGTGGTCTGGAATGGCCTCATTGTGCAGCACTGGGGACTTCCAGTGCAGATAGTAAGGTTGAGCTTCAAACCAAGCCCGACAATCAGGGTGTTCCACCTCCAAGAGCCAGAAATGTTTTCATTTCTAAGGGACACTGCAATTCTGGCAACTCCATGTGGACTCAGGAGCGGAGGGTCCCACCACAGCCATGCCTCTGCCTCCCTGCCACCCCTGTGAGTTCCCTGCCACAGCAATTTAGTGTGTTGTTCTCTAGCAGAACAGCAGAGCAGCAAGGTCTGAACCCTGTCTGTAGTCCTGAATAGGAGCAATATATATTGCTTATGAGTAGTGGTTCTGCAGTTTCACTCTTAGCCCATCCCCAGACATAGCCACAAGATGAGACAGACAAAGTATTCATAAGGTTGCCACATTTCCATGGCAGTAACAGCATAACTACTCCCAAATTTATGAAGCCCATTGAATAAAAGAGCAATTGAACAAGTCATGTTGATGAAGCAAAGCCCTTGAAAGTCAGAGCAGAGCTGGGGACTTTCACACTAGAGAAAGCTTTCAAGTCACACTCGTTTGGAGCTGACGTCTATTTACCTTTAAAGGTCTATAAATAATATTACCTTTCCTCTTTACTGACTAGTGGAGATGATGCTTTACTTCTGTTTACGGACCCTCTCCTCCTCTATCTTGATATCTGGCTGAGCGATTTGACATCATCATCATCACAGACATTTCCCCTATCTCTATAGCAACGCATGATGATGCCACAACAGAGGATTATGCAATCTGTGTAGGCTCAGATGGAAGGAGAGGCAGGGCTGGGAGCTCTGATTTAAACACAAATGTCTCTAATAACAGTAAGAGCAATACAGAAACTTGCTGGCAAAGGAAATGTTTTTTTGTATAAACATTCTAATTTTCCAAGTTTTGCTCCAGTGGGAAAGTCCCTCCTTAAAGTCCTCTTATACGTGTATGTGTATATATATACATATATATGTGTTTGTGTGTGTGTTATATATACACATTCACACACAGATATGTGCATTGGTATATAAATGGATATACGTAAATGAGATATTGTTCCCAGCATTGTGCAGGCAGAGGTATTGCCAGCCCACTACACATGAACTATAGTACAGCCAGGATCTACTGTGCTTCACTCATCCCAAATGCAAAGGTGCTGTGAGTCCCAGACCTTACACTCCCTCACCAGCAGAGGACTGCCCTGGCAGAGCCCACTGAACGTCCTCTTTGGGTACCCTTGTGTCCTTGGCTACATGGGATCAGCAGCCTCCTCATTCAGACCCACCCTGCCTTTTCTCTACCACATTTGTCCTGTGGTTAAGGCACAGGAGGAGAAGCATATGGGTAGGTTTAAATCTCTGCCCTCCCAAAAGCTTGTTAGCAAAGCCTAAGAAATGACTTTGAAGCCTTCTCTGTGCCTCAGTTTCTCCAACAATAGGACAAATATATCTCCTTCTTAAGGAGGTGAAGAGGATAACTTCACTCTCATTTCTGAGTGCTCTGACTCTTCGGTGAAGGGGTCCATGGAGACTCTGGAAAACACGCTTGGGGGAGTTTCTTCTATGTTTATCTTATTTTTATTGAACATACAAAGGCATTCTATCTAGCACATGTTGTCAGAATCAATAACTGTGCCTTGTTAGCAGTTTTTCCATTTATGGCATATTGTCCTGACATAGCTGTAAAACCTCAATGAATATGGTTTTAATAACCCAATGGTATTTAACATACAATCGCTGTCTTATTAAGTCTAAATTAAATCCTTACTTGAGACACTTAATTTAAAGTGTGACTGATCTTTTCCTGGCCTGGAAGGAGATACTTAAGTGACACTTCTTCCAATTTGGCCACATGGCTGAGGGGGTGGGATTTAAATAATGTATTTTGATGATACTACTCATCTGGTTAAAGCTGAATTGCATCATTTTATGAACACTCAGAGACAGGATCAAATTAAACCCAACTTCCCACCAAGTTAACTCAGCTGAGCTTTGGAGCTTAGCACTGTATTCAAAACACACACTTATTGTGACTATCCACTCATCAGCATCTGCTTGGCTTTTCCAAAGGAAAAAATGAAGTGCACCATATTTTTCTACTCAGAGCCTCTTGTGGGGTGCCTTTTGAGTTGACAAAGACAAGGCTTACATTCTGCTGTGGGCACACTAATAAAATAAACCTAATAAAATAAACATTACATGCAATAACGATGCTACTAAATCTAAGTTCAATGTGTAGCTAAAGTGTTACCCACAGATCTATTTAGAGTAATGTGCCTGGACTTCTTTCCATCCTTTTCCAACCAAGACTCACATAAACATTTGCTAAATTGAAAGCATCATCAGGACCAATGGGAGCTCCACAAGCAACTTTGGCACGTGCAAAGCCAAGGAGGGTGCAGAGCTCACAGATAAATGATGTGCTGTCATTTCTGCATGCCAAGGCCACCACTGAAGAATAGCCAGACCTAATGGTTTGGAAGAAAATTTCTGAACAAAAGTGCCTGGCAAGACATTCGAAGCTATCGTGTACATTGCTTCTTTGCTTTGTGCTTGGGCAATGTAATTATTTTGTTGGGTTAATGCAAGTTGTGTAACTGAAGGTGCACAGGAAATTAAAGTGGTCTTTAGTACAGGCAGATATGGGCTCTTCAGGTTTATTTGTGGGAAGACAGTGCAGCCAAGTGACTAGGGCACTGCACTCGAAGCAAGGAGAAGTAGGGGCACTGGGTGGTGGGGTGACTTCTGGCAGTACTCCAGTTTCCCCATCTATTTAACCTCTAGGCCTTTGACAGCATTGATGGAAAGTTAGGCAGTGCTATCGTTATTGTAGCTTGCAGCTCAAATGCTAGCTGCATCATAAATTAGTCTCTCTGTATTATTTATTGAAAATAAACTCGGGAATATTTTAGTTCATTTTCAGTATAAAGTGGAAGCTTGTTCCATAAAAGAAATAGGAAAGAGAATTCCTAGAATTGCAGAAACCTTTTTATCTGTGGTAACACTGCTAAAAAAGCCTCTGTAGATTTACCTGCTGAACGTTGAATGAAGTGCATTAGTCCCCAAGCTGGCTGCCACGCCATGGCTCTTTGAGCAGTCCCTGGAAGGATGTGGTGGAGTTGCTGGAGAAATACACCTTCAAGAGGTGGTCTGGACAGGCTCTGTTTCATGGCTGTCTCCACATTGAACAAATTTGCTGATTTGTGCTTGCTTTCTAGTGAGGTTGGTGGTGTTGCCCACTTTTAGAATGAACTTGTGCTTTGCAGTACTTCAAGATTCATCTTTATCAAAGCACCAGCTGCTGGATTTATGGGATTTCGCAAGAGTTTCTGCTGTCTTTCAGAAAACCAAAGGAAAACTCAAGTCCAAGTGATTTCCAGGGAAGGGTTCAAAGTGTGACCAAAACCAGAGGTGAAGCATGAGGATCACGTAAGTATTTCTCTTATAAAGATCTCAAAGTTATCTGTGAAGCATTGTCATGACCACTTTAGAGGCTTGTCTTGTTGATGTCAAGTGCTCAGAATTGGCAATACTGCTGCTGTATGCAAGTAAAGGGGCAGGATAAGGTCCATTAATTGCAAGGACCTCTCCAAGGTGGCTCACCATAAAGGTGCTTGGAGGTCTGCTTGTAAGGCAGCTGCTAGAGAGTAATCAGGGTTGTGTCTCAGAGTTAAAAACTTTGGGGTTTTTGCAATGCCTATTAACAGGGTGCAACCTCACAAGGGGCTCAGGATAAAGAAAATGTTATTACTATATAATCCTCTGAAAAACATTTGAAAGTGCAGTCTGTCCTGAAAGTAAGGAGAATGTGCATTGTTTAACATCACCACCAGTAGAGTCCACACTGAGAGCAGTATAATACTTCAAGTAAAAATATTTGTGTTTCTATTATATCTTCCATTCAAGAACTTAACTGCTATTTGGTTCAGTTCAGTCTTGATGATTGATTTCTCCTGGATGTCGCGGTGGGAAATGTTTTAACAGTTTACAGATGGACAAATGAAACAGGGAGGTGTCCGATGTATTGCCCAGCACTGTAAGCTAAGCCAGTGGCAGAACAATTGTATCCCTGTTTGATCCCAGCCAAGTTTGATCCCTCTCTTTTCCTTTTGTAAAAATTTGACTTCTTCTTTAGCATGTGTATACTTTAATATCTGAATCACAGCAGCAGAAAATGATGAGGCTGAAGACACTGATGAAGACCTTTCACAGTGATAGTTATTCTTGTTCTAAATCTGGAACAATCCTTACTGCAAGAATTCCAGTTCAGGGGATAGACGAGCTTTGCACAGTTGTTGTTGCTGCTGCTATGTCTATGTATTCAACAGTTTTTCAAATAATTTACTGAAGCTAACAAGTTTTAAGAGCTTTTCCAGGATGAAAGAGAAGGGAAGGGAATGTGGTCACCCAGAGTGTTTTCTCTATACCTCTTTTGTCTATCATTAATTAGGAAGGGTTTCAAGTGATAAAACCAGCCTGTTGTTATAAGTCATCCACATGCTAAATTAAAGTGGGCAAACTGACATGGCAGTTAAACCCTCAAAGCCTGAAGTCAATCAATAAATCTATGGAAAATTACTCAGAGCAAATTAACATCCTTTAATACATAAATGCAGATTTTTTTTTTTTTTTGTCTCTGCATAATAACTATGCACAAATTTCCTGTCCATCCCAGTCTCATCCCAAGCCAGGCACCACACACTTTCCTCTTTCCACAGTACATCTTCATAGGAGTCCATAACTCTCCAGAGTGAAGTGACAGCTGGGGTAAAGCAATGGGTCAGGCTGGAAGCGAGGCTGGCTGTGGACAGTGTGCCCCAGCTCCTTGTCATTCAATGCTCTCAGAATGGTCCAACTTAGGAAAACCTACTAAGAAAAGTGTTTAGGTTAATTTGGCTCTTTTTGACAGAGCCAAGCTATGGAGCAGCTACAGCGAAGTGAAAGGGTGCAGAAAAGTATGATGACTACCTGGAGACAGGAAAAATTCCTAATGTGTGTTTTCTGTGCTGTTACCTGCAGAGTTTGTGCCTGATATCTGTTGGTACTTGCCTGAGTCCATGGCTGAGAGCAGCAGAGAGGAGTTGGAAGAGCGGGCTGGGGAGAACCAGCTATGCTGCCCACCAGTAGTGACCCAGCCTGGGCCCTCACCGACCCCCTGCCCTGACCAGGTCTGTGGGGTGTCCTCTCTTTCTGGTAGATTTTCTCCAAAACATCTTTTTGACACTTTCCTTAAATTTGCCAATCCCAACCCCACTGAATGTGCACGCAGAGAAGAAAACTGGATGCAAACAGCTTTGGAGAGTAGAGCTAGTAGATCAGATAGGTTTGCAGAGCAATGGGACTTAATGGTTTCTTAGGGCTAAGGACACATACCATCCATCTTTCTATGTACCCTTGCAAGCACTCAGCATTAATACCTTAGGGCCTTTTAGTGCCACTGAAGAATTTATTCTCACACCACCACTGGGAAAAGAGGATTTCATAGCTCTAATTTCAGTATAAGTAGGAATTCAAGAAACTGAGCCATAGAGCTATTGCTTTCCACTTAGCTCCTGTCTATGGATATTGTAAAAAGATTACGAGACTAGATAGATGAACTAGAGAGTATCCCATGAATTTTATTCCCTTCCTATGCATCAGTGTTTCTAGAGCTCTAAAGACTTTGAGTGTATGTAATTGTTTCAGATGATTTGAGCTAAGCCACCCCAGATAGAAAGTGCAATAGGTCAACAAACTAAAGGTTTTGAGGTATTTTTAATTGCGTGGTCAAAAGCTGACAGTTTGCTGAAGAAGAAAAGAGTCCGAGGTTGTGAAATGCGGGAGTTCATTTCTCTGCTAGTAAAGCTCTGGAATGGGTTTTCTAGATGTTTCCTATCAAGAAATTGTTCTAATAAAAATTTGTCTTTACACAAATTGAAATTTTCTGCAGGAAAATTCTGACTTTGCTGAGTTGCCCCCTCCCCTTGGGAAAATTTAAACAGGGCTTCCTGGCTTCCTGCTGGGAAGATTTTTGCCAATTTTATTTTCTGCCTGAAGGGAGAAAAACAAATTGATGCATGTTTTCCAACAGCCAGCAGAGCTGGGAGGAGGAAGGAAAGGCCAAGTGTCTTGGCTGTCTGCCTGCCACACAGCACGGTCACCTCTGCCCATTGGGTTGGGCGGGAGAAAGGGAGGCAGGGGTCCTGGAGGACTGGTCTCTGGAAACCTACCCAAAATTTTATTGTCAGCTTGAGTTTTAACCTATGAAAAAAGCCATTTTCAAACCTCCTCTAACCATTTTTTTTTTTCATGGAGCAAAGGATGCAACTTTGTTCTTTTTTTTTTTTTTCCCTTTGGAATCTATTTGCATTTTCTGGGCTGCTCCCCTCACACAACAGCTACAAAAAAGCTGAAAGGACAATTACTTTTGAGCAGAAGTCTGCAATACCTTGGCAGCTGGAATTCTATCAGATAAGCAATATTTGATTAATATTGGACAGTAGGAGGAGACAAAAAGGGATAGTATGGACATATTGGAAAAGCACTCACACGAGCTACTCATGGATTTGCAATATTCCAGCACAGATTGCCAATGTTGCATTAAAATATTGCCTCAGAAGCAGTTCCCTAGACCCAGGGCAGGATAAGCTGATGAACAACCCCCTCTTTCTCCATTCCACGTATCTCCTTCGATGATATTTCCACCAATTTCCTCTGTCTATTGCTAGTGGCTTGAGCAAGGTTGGTTCAAATGAATTTAAAGCAGGGATAAATATTGTCAATTCAAATCACGTCTTTCCAGTCTGTCCCCAGGATTGTCCCCAGGGCAGGCATCCCTTGCTGAAACAGGTTATATTCCCTCTCTAGATGAGAAGAATGAGGTGAGGGGTGGCAAGGAAAAGGCAGGAAAAGGAGAAAACCAGTAAGCAAGCAAACAATTTGCAAAGCAACGAGGACGTTCAAGCTTTTGCATTTCTTTTCCCATTGTATTTTATTCCAAATCCTACCACAGCCTTCCTGGAGGAGGGGGAAGGGCATCAGCTGATTTGCATCTTATGTTACTGCTGACAGTAGGAGGTCTTAATTGGGGCACCAAAGAGCAGGTGTATGCTAACGTTAATCTTCCCTTTCACCTGTCACTCATGCAATGAATATGATCTCTCCTTCTCATTAGCAGCCCTCTGTCACATGCCAGGGAGCTTTGGAAGGGTCCCTCTGAAACTTGTTGGGATTGATTTTGCTGCCTCTGCTAGGTTATTACCGCCAAACCCTGGACAACCGCTCCCAAGGAACACATCTGTCCAGTGGAGGTGTGGACAAGCACCACCTAATAGCCTCAAATCATATGTGCCTTCTGGAAAAATGAACAGTAATTCATATATTGGCCTTAAGATAAACAGACAGAGACTGGCTCATTTTGAAAATAACACATCGTGTGCTTGAGTGTTACAGAGATGACCTTAGGAGGAAAGTTAATTTAGCAAAGATATTCAATTTGGTATTATCTCCAAACGTTGATTCCTGGAATCATTACTCACTCCATAGTCAGGCAAAACTTCCTTGGATTTCAAGGACTCCAGCTGGAGCCAAGAGGAAATTGGCCTGGGAGAGGATGAAATAGTAACTCTAGAATTTGAACCTCCATCTCTTGCAGTTCACCTATTACAGCTACAAAAGCCTAATCCTTTGCTTGAGTGATGCAGAATATTAGGAAACAACTATGAGCAGCCAAGAGCAACTAAACCTGCTTTGGTTTGCTGTTTGTGCTCCATGAACTCTGCATCTTGTGAGGAACCTGCAGAAAGGACAACGATCTCTGTCTCCTGGCCACACATTTCTTGCAAAGAGAAGGAAAAAAAGGAAAGTCATCTCACAAAGAGTTTATCTAAGCTTTTTACATTCTTCTAGTGCTGCTCTGGAACAAGTTCTACTTTGGTTCATTCAGAGGTGAAATAAATAATTATCTTTGTGGGAAAAAATTCACATGGTTAAAAGTATTATATTCAGAGAGCAACAGTTTGTTGGCTATGAGTGTGATCCAGGGGGATGAGCATCAGCTGCAGCCCATGTTCTGAGTCAGAGCAGAGTCCCATGGGAATCACAGCTGCTTTAGGGCCCTGGTGTCGGTGGATTTTCTTTAGGATGATGATGGTTGGCCTCTTCTTCTACTTTTATCATTCTCATCAGTTGTTGGGAGGTGGCTTTCTTTATCATCAGATTCCTTCCAAAAGCAGTAATACTGTGATTCAATATAATGGAAACCGAGAAACAAATGGGACTGACACATTAATAATGTAATTCTAACTCATAATCTGGTTTTTCCTTGCTGAGATTGGATCATGGTATGAGACTTTTCTCTTTCCTGAGATTAGGGGAAAAAAGCCCAGTAGTAGTAGCTAATGCTTAGCTCTTTTGGGGATAAAGTACCTCTGGAAAAGCACAGGGAGAAGCCCTGGCTTTCTTTCCCAGAGAGCACATTTGGAAGCAACTTGCCTCGTTCAGACAGTTAGTCAGCAATGCAGAACCCTCCTGCCTGCTAATGTTGCTCCCGGACACCGTCCTCAAGGACAAGACTGCTGGCAAACACACTGTTAAAAGATAGGGTGGTTTTGAAATTTTCAAACATTATTTCTCTTACAAGGAAGAGGTGCCATGTCCCAGCTACCCAGATTAGATGCCACAAATTGCTATTGCTTCTGCCTGGGGGTCTTTTCCCCAACCCATGCTGCAAGAACACTGTACAGCCCTGTAGACAGGACAGGGGCTGGCAGTCAGGATCAGGACCCACATTTGCAGACCCACCATCACCTACTGCTGCTTAACTAGAGAAGATTTCCCAACAGCCACATCCTAAATTTAATTACACTCCTGATTTGCAAGCGTGTTATTTGAATCAAACTTTCCAGGCCTAATCATGTGTAAAACTGAGGCTAATTATATCCCATAATGGTCCAATCTGCAGTAGTGAGATGAAGTTAAGAGAGGAAAGTGAGCTTTCTTTAGCTGTGCAATTGTCTTCCCCAGGAGCTTGGAGCAGCTGGCAGATATCCTCTGTGCCTGCATTATCAGCTTGGGAAATACCAGAGAAGTTAACAGGATCTTCCTGCTTTCATTTTGGCTTGATCTATGGTCTTTACTTTATGGTCCATGTATGGTCTTTACTGCTACAAACTTACCTGCACTGGTGGAAGGATGCAGGAACCTTATGACCTTTTTCACATGTGATTTCAGTAGTCCAATGATGATGGGAGAGCTACTGACCTTCCAAAAGGCTGCAAAAGTACTCTGAGATCAGTAGGTGAGGGTCAAAAACTGATGGTGTAACTGATGTTCCTTAAAAGCCTATGTGAAGGAAGTAAATACTTCCCACGAAAAATTTCGAAAGAAAGATTTTTTTTTTAATTTTTCAATTTGCTTTTATCCAATGACAAATGGAAACTTCAAAATCAATTCTGAGTCAATGCATTTATTTTTTAAACTCTTTTTATTTATTCTAAATTTCTGCATTCAGCTCTCCAGTAGAGGGAAACAAGGACCTTTACAAGAAGAACCAATATTCAACTGAAGACAGGGGGACAAAAATTGTGAAGACAACCCTACTCTGATTATAATTTCTCCATTGGGCAATGGAATACATTTTATCTTAAATTCACAACCTCCTTATTGTCTGTCTTTTAGTGAATTTTAATAAGCATGTTCTTCAATGCCTGTATTTATCTAGCGTCCTATAATCAAGTAATTACCAAAATTATAAGGGACAACCATAGAATCATAATGCCTAAGTGCAGGAGAAATAACATGATTGATTTTAAGCATATGAATATTACAGATTTCATATCCCTGGTGAAGTGGGGCAAGGCAGTGCCAGACCCAGTGAGATACCTCATGTGCTTAGCAGTAAGCATGTGCTTAACCATGTTCCTGGATGGGCAGTCTAAAATCTCTGTTATTCCAGTCTGTGAATGTGTTGTCTTGAAATGTACAAGCTGCAATTAAGAGCTATTGGATAATAACTATGCCATGAAAATGTCCTAAACTATTAAAGAGCTGAAGATGATAGTGTGCTTTTAATGTTTCACAGAAACCATTTGGGATTTGAAGAACTTTCAGCGCTCATGAGGAAGTCAGAACATATGCTTGCTTGGGTTAAAGGGAAGGAAGAGAAAAAAACCTTGAATTAAATTTTTGAGTTCGACACCCTCTACTTTTCTACATGTTGCTCAGTTCTAAACAGGGAAAATAAAATCAGCTTTGTTCGTGAGCATATGCTTTTGACATTTTTTCTTCTTGGAGCATGTGAATTATTAATAAACTAATTTCTCTTTATAGTTCAATCTTTGGAGACTTAAAGTGCTCACTCAAATGCACTGAACAAGAGGAATGCTTCAGCTCCAGTCAGCTCCTGTCTCCTTTGGAAATGCTGGCCTTGAGGTATCTTTGAGTCTTTGAAATCAATCTTTTATTCAACTGGGAATTTCTGATGGCTTGGAGGTCTAGTCTGTTAATTCTGCCTAATGCCCTGTTTAAGTTCAGGGTGTTTCAGTCGGCTGATTTTCTGCTTTTACTTTGCTAAGGGAGTAAAATCATCCCTCTCCCCCTTACCACACCCCCGGTTTCTTTGTCACCAAGTGGAAACAGAAATGTTTGTTGGGCTCAACAAGTAAGTGAGGGGTGTGATGATCTAGAAAATACCCAGGGTGGCACCTTGGTGAGATCTCGCTGAGTTTTTCAAAGCCGATTTAATACAGCTTAATCTCTAGGACCAGGAGTGCAGGTGTCAAAGGGATCCCTGTGCTCTGTCTTGCAGCCTTTCATCATTACTGCCTCAGCTAAGGGTTTCTCATGCTGCTGGCATCAGTAGCACTACCATAATTAAGCCAGAGGAGAGAGGGGAATCAGGGAAAGAAAGGGGTCAGGGCGGGGCCCCAAAGTCCTGTGCACGCCAGCCATTCAGGATTGTGAACAGCCTGCAGTAACTGGGCTGCCGAATTTTGTCTGCTGTCCTCTGGATAATCTGGACCAAGATGTGAACCATAGGATAAGCATGCAACATCCTCCATAGAGTGCTAACGTGAACCAGAAATGACAAGATTAGGAGCCTTTGCTAATAAATTGTGATTTTCTCTTCACCAGAGTCTGGGCTGAGAGCCAAATAAACTCATTTCACTTGCAATCCTGTGTGCATGTGAAACAAAAGCTCTCAATGATAAAGCAACATTGTTTGGTCTTTCCATTCTCATGCTTCTAAAAAAAAAATCAAGACTGAAAAAGGTCCACATGAAATTTAAAAATAGGCTGAGGGACTGGGTTACAAGTCACTGAGCTCCATGTGGTCAAATAAAAACAACAATGACAAAAAAACAACAGTGCTAAATTAAGCTATACAACAGAATTTCATTTACCAGAAATATTTAACAGGAGAAAACCACATTAAGGCAGTGGTCTCATTAACAAAAATGTCCTGTGCAGAGGTGGCTTCCCAGTTAACCATTGGAGGGAAAAATCTGATTCCTGAAAAAAACTGAAAAAATGTTTAAAGAAAAAACATCTGGGTTTCTCTCTCATGTCTGATGTATTTCTCTTCCTTAGTCCTCATTATTGAGGCTATTTGCATGAAAACTGTGGGCCAGACTCTTGCTCTCCTTTATGCTGGGGTAAATCTGGCATAGCTCCGCTGGGTGATGCAGAGCTCGGTGCCAGATCTGAGCTCTGGTCATGCAAACCCATAGCACAAGCAGTGATGGTGGTAACACAGAGTGACACAGCAGTGTTTTCTGTGCATGATTTATTTTCCAGCTCTCTCTGAGGCCTCGACAGCTCTGTGAGGCCAGGAAAACACGTCCAAACCTGGGAAAGGGAAACGTTTTATTTTGCATGGGGATTCCCCGTGAGGGACAAAAGTGATATGGTTCCAGCCTCCCATTCAAGTTGATGGGATTTGTGCACCTCAGCCCATGAAGGTCTTTGGGAAATTCCAGCCATGAAGGTTAATTATAAGCCTTTAATTAATCAGACATTCACTGTGGGCTGAAGTGGTCTGGCTGTCTACGCACCAGCCCGGGAGACGGGAGGTCCTTAATTAACACTGCCAGCTCCCGGCAGAGGGGAGCGGAGTGACTTTGAGGCAGCTGCAGGTCTCCTGTGAAGGGTGGGTTGTACAGGACCAGTGCTGGAGATGCTGCAAGACCAGGGTTGAGTGTCAGACTGGGGAGAGTGGTTTGTGCCGTTGGTGCCAAATCTGGTGCAGTCTGCAAGTGGGCTCCATTGGGCTCCCCAGAGATGAACAGGAGATAACATTTAGTGAGAGAACAGGTTGTAAAATAGGGGTAAAAAATTGAGGTGTTTTTTTTTCTTTTTTATTATACTTTATGCACTGAAAAATTAGAATAAATTGGCAGCTGGAATTAAAAATCCAAACTGGCTAGCTTACTTTGCAAAGCTTTTTAGATGAGGTTTCTTAATTTAAAATTGCCTAAAAATTGGGGTAGCAATAAATGACATCTCTGAACTTTTTTTTTTTTTATAAGTGTAAAATGTAATTACTGAACTACACAAGACTATATCTTCTGTTGGTTTTCCCTGGCCAGTTAAACTAACTAACGTGTGGCTGGTGCTCCGGAGGTACCTGCAGCAGGGGGTACTTGGCTCTCTGTCTGCAGAATATGGCCTGAGAGAGAACTTCTGGCCTCCCTCAAACTAATGGCAAAGTAGCATTGACTTCAGGAGATCTGGGATTTCTCTCAAATAATATTATTAACAATGTTTCAATACTCTTTAACTTAATAAAAACAAAATGGCAGCACTAGAGAGAGGTGCTGATGATGGAGGGAAAAAGCCATTTCACTCATTCCAAAATTACAGGAACTTTATTTTTTTTTTTCTTCAAACACATGCTGCATTTCTTAGTAAGAGGAAAAAATATGATGTGGGAGAAAATAACTTTCAGTTGATGCACTGAAACATTTTTAACTATCAAGATGATGGAAGCAGCATCCATGAGAAAATCAGCGAGGGCTCCTAAAACAATACGAGGCCAACAGAAAAAAATAAAATAAATATCCCCATTCCTGGAGGATGCCTGTTTCTTTAAGCAGCTGTTTCTTGTCTCTGAGGTAACAAAGTTGTCATGTGATGCATCTGTTACCATGGCAATAATCTGTAATTGTGCAGAAAATCCACCAAAGTAGCGTGCAACTCCTTAGTGAATTGGACAGAGAGAAAAATCACCCCTGTGCAAGCCTTGAATTGATGATGTTGTGAAACTGCATTGGCCAAGTCAGCCCAGTTTCACCTCCAATGAATTTCCTGTATTTATTCGCTCTGGTTCTGGTGTCTAGCATTTGCTCAGTCTTTAAATATGCTCCTTGCTCGTGTATTTGCAGCTGGTAAATGGTGTGCATCTTCATGTGTGCTTCCACCCTCCCCTGTCACATTCAGGGCATTTTACATGTAGTAAAGGATCTGGGCATTCCTACTGTTTTGGCCAAAGGTACAAGAACCGTAACTATTGAGCCATTCTTTTCAAGCACAGGTGATAAAATGGCATTAAATATTGTGCCCTGCTACAGTTACAATGGGAAAGGGGGTCCTATATTGATTTTACCTTACTCTCCCAAAGGGGCAGCCCGCAACATCTGCATTGTCTCTGTCTCTTCATCAAGATGAGTCATTCCACCAGTACCTTGGGAACAGATCACACACACACTCATGTGCATGCAATATTTTTATTTATATATTATATATAAATTTAAATAAATCTTCTGCTAGCAGGTCAAGTTCAGTATCCTTTAAAACTAACTGAAAATAGAAACACAGAAGGATGAGAAGATGAAATCTGCAAAACTTTCTTCCGTGCATTAGTCATAAAATAAACTGCTGGAATTTACAAAGAAAATCCTTAAGCATTTTGAGTCATCTGCTCATGATATCATTGGGCTAAAAGTGCTTGCTACTATCCAAATCAAAACGCCAGAGAAATCTCATGAGACTATGCCTCGTGGGCAAATCCCAAAAGGAGAACATCTGGATTTAAGATGCCATTGCCCTGTACTTAACCCTAAGCCACTGAGAAAAATGACTATTCCCCTGCTCTCACTCTCTCTATGTTATTAGTAAATATTTATACTATACAAGCACCCAAAGGCCTCAAACAAGAGTAGACTTCCATCTTGAGGCTTGTGCAAGCCTAACAGAGAGTGGAACCTGAAGAGCTTGCTCTTTATTAATTTTTCCTTTCAGCTACAGTGTGATAAGATGCCCCATGCCCAGCAACTGACTGTTGTTTCATGTTATTCGCCATTAGATGAGACCCTTCATTCTTCCATAGGAAAAAAAAAAAAAAAAAAAAGGTGTTTTGTTCAGTGGTGTTAGTTCAACTGAGGCAGCTTAGAATCAGTGAAGACTCTTAAATAGTGCCCACACCAGCAGTGCCACTCTTAGCTTTGTCTACCTAGGTTTTAATGTAACCCATTTAGCCCAAGTTAATAACATAAAACTGCTTTGTCTTCCCTTGTAGTGTAGAAGGTGTTAATTAGACTGATATGGATGATTTAATACCATATCACACTGAAATTCAAGCCTAAAAACAGACCTTCTCACAGCCCAGCATTTGCATGAGTATATCAGAGTTTCCCCCAGCTATGCAAGTCCCTGCCTGCTTTTTAAGGCCAACATGAGTGCCTCATCTGCAGAAGCAGGGCTGTACCTGAGGTTGGAAAGGTGTTACAGAAAGTCATTTGCTCTCTGGCATGTGTCCCACCAGCTGAATCCAACCCCACTGAGTGGGTGACTTGAGATCTGCCTTTTTCCAGCCAATTTTGAAAGAGGGATTCTGACATCTTAGTTGTGGGAGCCTCATCAGATCATAACCTGAGCCTCCTGCAACTGTTTCTGAAAGGGAGAGGCATGACCCTAGTGTAAAACAGAAGGAGCTTCCAAACAGCCATGGGACCTTTGTTTCATATAGAGAGTTTACTTCCAGACTCCTTTGCTTGGTGGTTTCTGATGAGATGGAAACAAGCCAGTAACACCCTGGATGAACCTCCTCATTGCTGAAGATGTCCCACATCTGTGCACTCCTCAACACATCTGATAAAGGGAGAACACAATTAGCATAACTAATTGAAGTAGGGCCTGGGCTGGGCTTCCTCAATTTTTTTAATAAGGACTGAATCAGACTGAGAGCTGTGCACCTGAGCAACCTGAGCTTATAAAGGTTTTAGGAGGAGCAGAAGGGAGGTGGTTTCATTGGTTGTGAAACTTTACTCTTGCCTGGGCATAGTATGAGTGTTGAGAGGTGCCTGAGAATTATCCATCCCTGTTGTCACTAAATTCCTCTTTCCCTGGGGAAGCTGTAGAAAAGGTAAGAGGGCAGTGTGTCTATGTGCTGGATTTGAGAGGTCTCCAAGGGAAAGCGTTGGCTTGGAGCAGCATAGGGCTGGGTCTTTGTGGGCTTCTGAGCTTGGCCCCATAATGGTTGGCTCTACCACAAGGGTCTGCTGCTCCTCTCCCATCTCTTTACAATTTTCGTGTTGGACATGCTGAGAATTTCACCTCTGGAAAGAGCCCCCTTTGAGATGACTCACTATGCTCCCCCTGCCCCATGAGATAGGAAAGCTAGTGTGGCCACTGTGGGAAGCCAGAAAGCGGCAGCCGAAGCAGAGCTATTCTGAAATAAGTGCTTAGGAATGCTCTGACCTCTTGCCTCACTGAAGTACCATTTTTTTCTTCTTTTTTTCAGAGAGCACATTAAAAGAGCTGTTTGTACATAGCCTTAGTCTGTGTGCACACATACACAGACTCAGCCTGGGTGGAGGAAGAGGGAAAGGGATCACAGCTCTGCCAGTTGTAGGCGTTCGGGGCTCTAGACAGCTGTGACAAACTGCAGCCTTTTTACTACCTTAAAAAACATAATGGACCACTTTTGTAATTTTAGCTGTAAATGTACTTCTGCTGTATCACAGGACAGTGCTTGAGTATGAGAAGAGAGAGAAATACAAGAACCGCAGAAATAATGTGGTGACAGGCCAAAGAACAGAGCTTATAACACACCCACAGAGTGTTTCCTGTGAAAACAATATTCTCCTGGTTCTGAGATGCTCTTGCTTCGCTGCTTTAAGGAGTAATTTCTCAGAGCTATATTTTAGATGTTCAGGTCTTGTAAACTCTTCACAGTTTAATACATTGCAACTTTTCTGCTTGCTGAGTTTGAGTCACTGGATTAAAATTGCATCCACCACCACAGTCATCAATATTACTGTTAAATTCCTGTCTCTCCTCATCCTAGGCTCTACCTAATGGTCACAACCTGTGATCCCAGTTCATGCTGCATAGATGACTAAAGAAGCTTGTAGATCTTGGTCTTTCCATGATTTGGACAAAGCAGATAAATAAGGTGAGTGGTATGTGTATAAAAGTGAACTCAAGTGAAGTCTCATGAAGTAGCAGAAGTCCTTGTGGTGTGTGGTCATGGCCTGAAAAGAAAAAGACTGTGATTGTGTCCCGAGTATGGACCTGAGGAAGGGAGGGAGGGATGGCACTTGGGAAGAGTGTCTGCTGATGTGCTACTACTGCTGTATAGCGGGAGCAGAAACTGAGGTTCTGAACAGACTGTAGTGATTGCTGGATCTACCTGGGAAGGAATTGTGTCCTGGATGAAGTTACTGGGTTTGATGTCATTAGGGATGTAGCATGCAGTATAGTTCATGGGGTAGGATCTCCTAAGGAGGTCTCACCCACTGAATCCCTGCCCTGACTGGGGCTTAAGGTGTTGCTGGCACTCAATCTCCTGTTGCAAACACAACCCACCAGAGGCAGACATAGCACTGCTTGTGGCATACCATGAGGTGGGGTGCAGGCCCTGTAGGGTGCAAAAGCTTGAGAGATGCAATGGCTCCTTCTAGTCTCAAAGTATGTGAAATGAAAATCAAAGGAAAAATTGATTCAAGCATGAAGCTGAGTTGTGGCTGTGTTGGGTTTTATGTTGTTGCTTGATGGTTAGTAGAGACCATTAAGCATGGTGGAAAACGGCTTGGGAAGGGCTTCATCAGCACCAACACAGTACAAGGCCCTGCTGGTAGCTAAATGCTTTGGAAATTTGTGTAGCAAGGAAGGTGGTGGTGTTAGGGGAAGCCTGAAAGGCCAAAACTGAGCTTTGGGAGGCCTAGGTATTTGAGTAAAAAGCCAACTGGGGATGCACCAGATGGAGCTGGGGATGTGGGATCAGAGGAGAAGACTTTAAGGTTGTTTAAATCTTTAACAGAAATCTCAAGGAGCAACAGCTATAAATGGAAATATTTCACTCTAAGTCAATAAAACTGATCCAGTTTTTGTTCAAAAAAACCCCTTCAAGCCATTAAAACTAACAGCTCAAATTCCTTAAGGGAGCCAGCTACGCAGGCTTGTCTTTCCATAGGGCTTACTGGCAGATTACGCTAGTTACCTTCTGTGCCTTGTTGAAAGGGATGCTGGCTCTCCAGGCACATACTTCTGGTACAAGTCCTCCTAAAAGTGTTTGGATCTGTGTGCAATCTGAATGGTGGTGGCTAAAGTAGTCCATATGGCTCCACATCAGAAGAATGTGGGGCTGGACGTCCTGGGAGGTCATCTCGTCCCCCATGCTGGGACACTCATTCTCCTCCAAAGACCGAGTAACTTGCTCGGTTACAGATGTAACTGAGCATTACATCTGTCCCTGCTGGGCTCGCTATGCACTGCTGGTTGGGAGAGCAGGGAAGGACAGAGCTGCAAAGGATGGAGGAGAGGGAATATATTTCTTCTCTCCCAATCTATAGATGTGGATACCTGCAGACATCTCTACCTGCCCCTGCCCTTCCCTTTCTTCCCAAGTCCTGAGGTTTGGGCATAATGTTTTTATATTGCCTCAGAAATCAATCTGTTCAGTAACCTGACTGAGAATAAGTAATGCAGCTACATACTTCTGAATAGTTATATGTGCACGATCTGTTTGTACGATATGCTCCAGTCTTCCTAACATCTGGTTCTAGCCAGTTGCTATCAGCCCCTTGGTTTTATAAGCACTAAATTCACTCAGTTTTTAATGCAGGGGAAAAAAAATACAGCCCAAAGAGCATAACATTTACAAGCATTTTTTTGTGGAAGTGGAGACCGGAGGCCAAGTTCTGCTCTCAGAGTCCAGCTTTTGCATTTTTGGGTGGGCCTCTGAAACTATATTTTTTCCTTAAGATGACCCCTCTTCAGCCAAACTAAACTGATTCCTGTCAACTATTATTGCTCCAGTATGAATGGGTTTGGCATAGAGACTTAAGGGAGGGTCAGCAAGATGGCTTTTGGGATGCTCTTCAAATACTAACTGAACTGTTATACATGCAGTATGCATGTGTGCCTTGGCTTCTGGGAAGGGGGAGACAGGGATAGGGTGGTTTCATGTTTCTGGTGGCCTAGCCTGCCTGTTTTCTCACCTGGTGTCCATTGAGTGCTGTGTTCAGTGGAGCTAAAGGGAGATAACTTGCGACTACCCCAGCATGCTGCAGCATCCCGGGCTCCCTCCCCAGGTGGCTTTTTCAGTGCAGGCCTGAACATGCAAGAGAAGACCTTTATGCTCCAAAGCCACCCACTCATGATCAGCAGAGACAACCAAGGGTGGATTTTTATTGAGCACATATGACAGTGGATGATCCAAAAGCACAAGGCAGCCTGACAGACTCATTGAAATCTCTCCATAAGAAAACAAAGCATCTGCAAAACCACTGCCGCTGAGCCAGTTGCTGACACAATCAGCAAACCCATCAATAATGAGATACTCAAAAACACTCAAATCCTTGGAAAACTGAAACCCACGTTATCCACATGCAGTTTACAAGAGGGCTGACCAGCTGTTGGCTTGCTGTTGTAGCCAAATTACCTTTTCACTATCGTGTTATTGTTTGTCGTCTTATCCCAGTTTGGTGTTCACCCTATTCTTCTGTGCTAAGACTCTAAGGTGAGAGTGAGACTGAGGGATGGGAACTGTTCTTAAATAATTTGAATAATAACTGTCCTGAATAATCTGAATCAGATCATTAAGGCCTCTGAAAACTGTAGCTATGCTAATTCTAATACAAATACCACATCAGTGGTCCTGTTTGCTCTGCAAGGGGAACAGAAGTGCATTTGGGGAGAAAGGGAGATAGCAAACCAGAAATTGCTCATACTTTAAGTCACTGAAGGGTTGCAATTCACATATGGATGAAGTTTGTCTCTGGAATAACGTAATGTAGTTATAAGTGGAATAAATCTGGTCCACTAATTCTTTTTCTGCCTGGTTTGTTTCAAAAGACAAACTATCTTCACTTTACATGTGCACATAAAACATGGCTAGTTGAAACAGGTAACTTGATAAACCTCTGAGTAGGACTTGCTGGGTTCTTTTGGCAAAGCCTCACTTTCAGGGAAGGATCAGAGTGAGTAGACATGTCCCCTTGTAAAGGTTCTGCCTGTCTGCTCCCAGACTGTGACTGGTAATGGTGTGGCACTAATTCAGATCCTGCAGAATTGCATATATGTTTCCACAGTTATTTTTCTGTTGTTACCAAACATTTGAAGTAAGGCTATGCTGTGGTCATATAGACAGGAAAATGACATCATGCTTAAACCACTAATCCAAAAGCTTTGGAATCTGAAAGACAAACTGTATTCTAATTAGGAACAAAAAACAATGACATTTGAAATGGAGAAATTTCCTGGATTATTATTATTTTTAAATCCTCCCCTGGCTTCTGTTCTAGTCAAAGCTGTGACAAGTGCATTGGAGCTGATAATAAACATACAGCTCTGAGGTCACAGCTAGGATTTTTAATTTAAATAAATAAATAAGGATGAATTTTCCAGTCTCCAGGGATCCAGCACTCAGATATGTGCAGCACAGAATCTGCTCTGCAGGGTCAGTGTAGAAGTTGGGGGGGGGGGGTTGTGGTGGTTTTTTTTTTTTTTTTTGCTATTTAGCATAGCTGGTTTTTTCCATTATTTGAAAATAAAAACAGCCTTATTCTATACTTCTCCTCCTTCTAAGGTTGGTAGGTGGTAACGACAGACTTTGGGATGGTGACACTTTGTAGGAATTATTCACTGCATGGGAAAAAACAGAATTACTCACAGCAGGCACACTGTTTTAGGAGGTCAACAGATATGACCAACTCATCCTGCTATGGATGATGAAAGCTGGCTAGAGAAATGTTGAAGAAACCATATTGCACCAGCTGTTGGGTTCTGCATGTCTCAGTGCTGCTGCACCTTCTGGAAATAAGTTAACATTTTTGTCGGGGGTGGGGGGAGAGGGGCAGCGTGGAGGAATTCCAACCATGTTAAAACTGACTTATTGACACAAAAAAGGAAAAAAACTATTTCTTAATCTGAAACAAATTTTCTCTTCAATATCTTAGCATTTTGTGGGAGCTAATTGGAAATTGATTGAAACAGAAATGAAAAACTTTTGGATTAATCCAAAAAAGCTGCTTTTATTTTTTCCTTTTGGAGAAAGATGAGGGTGCAGTTATTTAGAAGACAGAAACACTTTGAGCTCCTAATTATAAAATCTTTGAGAAATGCACCTTACATCCTTAGCCAGGTCACCCCTTTTCCTACGTGAGTCAAAGTCATTGCTCAAATGCAACAAAGTCTGCCATCACCTTTCCCCCTCCCCAAAATGAAGTACCCATAATTCCCAAAGATGCATTGCAGAAGCTGGTGTCTACAGCGGCACTTGAACCAATGCTGTATGTCGTCCCCACTCAAGAAATTCTGTTTGAGTGGCCCTTTGTTTTTGCATGATCAGTTACATTACAAGCTAGGCAAATGGGCTCTCCATCTCTATCCTCTGCCCCTGCTCACTTTACCACTATCCCCATCTGGAGAATAATATAATGAGAATAGTTATAGAGGTTGTTGCAAGGAATCACCTACTATCATGCACCTGCCAACAGGGTGGATTAACTGTCTGGTTCTTTTAGGAACAGAATAAATCCTGACATATTTTGAAAATGCATCCTCACTTGCTTCTGAATTTCTGTTCTGCTCGGTTTCGTCTCAGTCATAGCTGGTTTTCTAAAAGTGCCACTATTCATATTGAATTTGCACCTTGCAAGCACCTGCAGGCTTATTGTTTGGCATGGACTGTTCTTTATTGATTTGATTTTTTTCTTTTTCTTTTGTGTTCTGTTTTGTTTTATAACATCTCATGGTGTAGACAGCAACTTTACGGGTACTGGGCTAGCCTACTAATTGGTTTCACATCTCTCTTTGAGCATGGATTTAGCAGGGTCTTTGCTGGGTCTTGTTTATTTCTTTTTCCCACAGAAATGAAAGCAAGAAGCAGCTCGATAATGTTATAGTGCCTTTCATTACTTCCTACAACTGCCTCTGTGCAGACCACCAAAATTATTTAGTTGCTGAGAGAGGGCAGATTGCGTGAGGTCCTCTAGACTAAGTATTGCATGTGGCAGAGAAGGTCTCTTCCAGTGTCAGTGGGGAGAGAGCAGGGACAAGGCTGGGCCCAGTGCTGGATGTCAAGTGCACAGATACCTTTGAAGGCCGGTGCAGGAGGTTCAGCTGTGCTACTATGATAAAGCAGATCCTTAGTGCCAGGTGATGTTTATAGGAATCTTTCAGTTGGCATTAATCCACTTTGAAACAAAATGCTCAACTTATTGTTTGTTCTGTGCTTCCTCAATATGTGAGGAGAATTTTCAGAGGCCCTTTGCTCTGATGTGGGAAGGGACTATAACAGGACCGCCCAGACTCAGAGCAGACTCATGCCTGTTACAAGCAGCCCTTCAGTGATGAGTTGAGTTCAGTCTTGTTACTTCCAGATAAAGAAGCTGTCACTCCCCAGTGATTGCTGCTCCAGTTCTGACATCAGTCTTAACTTCTTTTTCTAACCTTGTCTAAAGCAGACTTTTAGAAAGTGGAAAACAGATTTCTGCATTTATAAATTACATTTAAGTGATGAAATTATTTATACCTGTGTATTCATTTACTACAGTTACTGTTTTGGAAACTAAACATGTCCTGACAATATTATGTCTCCAGCTTTGACTTATGTGGCAAGTAGGCTTTTCTACAGACTATTTAAGAAAATGAATGCTAGGATTTTATTGCTGGTTTACTTTTGCCATCTGATAATGACAATGGTGCTTGGTTATGGGGAACAAAAGTCAGATGAAATAAGACATCCTTGTAATAACATATGCTGTTCTTCATGGTACTTAAGAGACACACGAACAACAATAAAACAACTTTAGGTGAAGGGCCAGTGAATGAGAACACTAGGCTTCATTCTTTTTCCTTCAGAATAAATTCCCTTCTGTCTGCAAGCATCTCATTTGCTGTTTGTACAGAAAGTCCTTTGTTAGTCATTTCTCATTACAGCCATTGATAAGGCTTGTCCAAAAACATGCCAAAGTGCTTTTGTAAGTTAGATATTTTACATCAAGTACCAACAGCTAGTAATCATACAGTGGGTCTCTCTTAAAAACATTTTCACTGTTGCCTTTTTATTTAGATAACATTGCCGTGATACTTAGAGCAAGGGAATAGTATGAATACTTCAGTATGGTGTTTGGTCAGAAAAGCAATTGAGAATGCTTTAACTGTTAAGAAGGAAACTCCACTTTAATTTTAATTAACATGATTTCAAATATTACTACTTCTATGATATGAATGTCTTGTATTATAAGGACATTTGTTTCAATGAAAATAGTATTGAAGATGGAAGCAACTTTTTTCAGCGTACCTAAGATATGGTCACAGCAAAAAATATAAGGAGTGAATAGTATTTTCTCACATTTATACAGAAATATGCATTAAAATATTGATAGTTCATTTATATATTTATATATGCAAAGTAACTTCCCTTCCCCTCTAAGTCTGATCTTTCTTGTAAACCTTTGCACACTTGTTTGCTATTTGCAATTTCAGTACTTTCCAGTATTGCCTATCCATTGCCAGTCTAAAATAAGCAGTGATATGGAGAAATGATTGTTGGGAATATTATTAGCTATTTCTTAAAACGCTAAACAGTACCAAATGAAATGATTGTGCAATGGGCTGTAAACAAACAAAATCTACATTTTCACACAATGCATAATTAAATTGTGGAACTCGTTGCCACAGGATGTTTTAGATATCTGAAGTTCAAGAAGCAACTAAGCAAGTGAATGGAAGCAAAGGTCTCTAAAGAGCTATTAAATGTGATGACGCAGATGTAGGCTACAGCTCAGGAAGTCCTTAAACCACAAATTGCTTGAAATGGAGAAGATATGGAGAGTTTCATACTTGCATCAATCCTTATAAGCTTTCTCCTAAATGTCCATTACTAGTCATTTCCAAAGAGAGGGTATTGCGTTGGATGGGTCTTTGGCGTGACCTGATCCAACCTTTCTTGTATGTACCTGTGTCCCCTGGGGAGCACAGGAAGGCACATTCTTGAACACAGGGAGAGAAGCAGGGGTTTTCATTCAGGTTAGACACAAGGATAATTTTTTCAGGTGTGGATAGTCTAAATAAAATCTCCTTTTAGGTGTATAAGAAATCTGTGAGTCTCCAACTGCCAAGTACCTTGGGCTCTGCTAATTATTTACGCTCAACTCTTTGGGGAAAGAAAACTGGAGGATGTTATATATCAGGCTGGAAAATGTCTACCTTCTTGGGAAAAGCCTCCAAGAATAGTGTATGTGAACCACAAATGGAAAAATGTGGTGAGCTGTGCTGTGCTAAGAACAGGAGGAGATGGTGACAGACCGGATAAATCACTTGTTGTCTCTGCTCTGGTGGCTGTGCTATGGCATGGAGTCCTTCAGGTCCCAGGTAAAGTCAGGTTCCATTTACTTCAACAGCACATCTGTCTCCCAAGGGTTTCGTTACTTAGAAAAGCTAACCATAGGTTGAAGAAAGAGATGAGGAAATATGTGATCCTTTCTCTTGCTTTAGAAATTTCAGTCTGAGGCCCAGAGAAATGAAGTGACTTTAAGGAGTATTGGAATTTTTTTTATTTTTCTTAGTTTTTAGGGAGTGTGAGACATTTTCTTCGGCAGTAGTTGTAGAGTAACAAAGATGGTATTTGCTTTTATTTTAAAGTAAGACCACATATCTCACTTGAAGAACCAAGACAGGTGTATCAGCCTCCGTCCAGTCTATTTTATACTGACTTCAAGGAGACCAGTTGTGGGAAGAAAAAGACTTTCTCTCCTGAAAATAAATGTTAAGCTTCTCTCATTGGATACAAAGCAAAACAGTTATATTTTCAGCCTCCAGCTGCCAAAGGCACCTATGACCATTTTCCTACTACAGACATTTTGCAGGCAATGTGGAAAACATGTCACATGCCAAAGGCATTAAAAGGAGCCAATCATGAATAATTCATTTGGAATTCACTATAATGACATTAGTCATAATGAAACCTAAGCTGGTATTAACATGTGTGTAATAGGTACAGCATTTCCTGAGGAATCACTCTTTATTAGGAGGGAGTATTGAGGAGAGCTTGGAAAAGGGATACTGTTTCTACCATCATGATGCCCAGGTCTAGGGATAGTGGTGTCTGTCTCCAGGAAAAGATACAAGCTGTGTTGGTTATGATCAATTATGAGGTCTTCAGCCTCCTAGTTTAAAAAGAAGTTGCTTACAAAATGACTATATGGCAGTTTCTTAGAGCAGCAGTAGATGTGCAAGTAGAAGTGTTGGTTCAAAGAAATAAGTGATCCGATCATATTTCTGTTCCTTTCTTGTTCTTCCAACAAGCTACTGTGTAAACGAGGTGGTTTTGTGTGGGGTTCACAGCTGCTGTGAGAACAGAAAAGCCTGTTGTTGCATGAGGAAAGAAGAGGGTTGGTGTTTTGGGTTGGCCTTTGTCCTGGCTGGTCTGCAGGAGGGTAGAGCCTGCGGTCCCCAAAGGGAGGTGAGATGCTGCTCTGGCATGCTGGGTGCTCGCATACAATCATTCTCAGTGTGAGTAATTCACCAGGGAAGGAAAAATCTGTACTGTATAACTTCAGTAATGAGGTGATCCAGAATCAGTCAAGCCTTTAAGGATGTGCTTATGCTCCGTTGAAAGCCTGTGATGATCAGGTTTGGGTTTTTCCCTAGACTTTGAAATAACTGAGCAGTAGGTGTGTGTTTGGAGTTGAGTGCTCTTGAACTGGGAGTGTATAAGGAGTAATCAAAGGCAGAGTCAAAGTAAATGATTCACAGGCCACTGTAGCTGAAATATGTTTGCATAAAGTTGTTATCAGAGTCAATCCGCAGAACAAGATGTGAATGATTCAGAAACAGGCATAAGGGCTAAACCATTCATGCTAAATAATTTGCTTTCCTTTAGCCAAGACTGTTCTAAATCTCAGCTTTGTCCAGTCATGCTAGACTAGTGTGAGCTCTTAGTTCACTGAGAGGGCAGGCTTACAGTACAATTTTCATCATCCCTTTTGTTGCTGTAATCCTTATACAGTGACCACAGAGCCCTTGCTAGAGATGCCCTGAACTGAGAAAGCAATCTGCTCAGCTAATGAACATCCTGCAAAGTGTAATTATGAGACCTTTGCCTGATGAGGTGGAACTAATTAACCAAAACACTAAAATCACAGTAAAAGTTAACAATAGTTACCTAATACAATCAAGCCCTGCAAGGTGTGCGGTTACAATATCACACATGTAATTGTCAGGTGCACCAATGCACACAGCTCAGCAGGCAAGGCCAGGAGGATGTCACAATGATATGTTGGAGTCTTTCCTGCTGCATATTATTATTTGTGCTTACTGTACACCAAGCAATACAGCTCTATTTCTTCAGTGTAAGAATTTGCAAAATAAAGGATTGAGGAAAGAGAAGAGTATTGTTCGTCTTTATTTTCTGACACCAGAACTACAGGTCTGAAAAAAACAAAGGGCTTGACATTTACCATTCATAAATTCTGCAGAAACAGAGATCCAGACTCTGAAGCTGCAGGAGTGAAAGAATACAAAGTTCATCACCTGCTGACACTTGTCTTGAAAGGAGAGTGTCAGAGACAAATCCTACCGGTTAGGACTGAGTGCCCAAGAGAAGTGTCAGGTTCCAGATCTATTGCAGCATGAATAAGATAGGTCTTCTATTGTGAGCCTGCAGAGATGCCAGGACCTGCACATGTCTGGACACAAAAGGGAAAAAGGCTTTTTTTCCTCCTTGAAGATTGAGTCAGCTGGGCTTGGTAAGGACCCTGCAGTCATTGTGAGGCTGGCCCCCAACACACCCTGTTCCACACATACCCAAGGGCCATCAGCATGAAAATTAATCAAGTTTGGGTTTGTTTTATTAATTTTTTTCTGAAGAGGATTCCAGGTTATAGTACCTGTCCGGAGGCTGCTCTCCCTACAAATGGTGGAGAAGGAAGAGCTCTCCAAGAAGATAATTCAGAGCACCTCAGTGAGACCTAAGTTGCCCATGGATGAGTTTATCCCTATTTGTTAATCATAGTGGCAACCTAGAGAGACAAGCTCTTAGAGACCTAAAACATATAACTTACCTCAAATGACTTCTCCTGATTAACTTTATGTTCACATCAGGAAACTGAACTTGCTTGGAGGTAACATTCTGGGTGGATTTCCCACTGCTGATGAGACTGTGTGTGTGCACAAGGGACACCCTGACTTCATGCTTGAGGGCTCTCTGCATCAGTGGTACTGGTGCTCAGGGGTGGACAGTGACTGCTTCCTTCCATGCATCTGCAGGAAAGCAGAATTTTCCAAGGAGAGCAGAATAAAATATGTGTATCTTTTTATCCCATGCATTGGCCTATTGAGTTATGTCAGGCAAACACAGGTGCTTCAGGGAATTCTAGTTCAGGTTATTATGAAGTACTGAGTAATTGCCTTTGTTTTACCTTCCTCACTTTTTCTGTTAACGATACATCCTATCCCCTGGGGATTTAAACCTATCAGTGTCAGTAAATCCAGGTAATTCCGATAATAATTTTAAAATTTTGTCTTTCTTTGCATTGTCAGAGTTATGGTATAATCTTTTACTAGATGGTTGTATGATACAGGCAGGGTGTGCTTTGGAAGATGTAGAACCTGGGTGGGGTTTGTTATGGAGTAAGGGCAAATGAGGATTTGGATTTCCTTCTGAATGTAAAATCTTCATTCCCATGGGAATCTGCTAGAACTTTCTCTCAACTACATTCACTTTGCTTAGCTCAGATTGGACTAAAATGCTTGAAATCGTTACTAATCCATGTAGTTGAGACCTACTACTGATTACAAAAATCATATGTAGCTGTAAACATCTTTAATTCCAATAACTTTAAACAAAATAATTAGTGGTTTAACTAACTGAGCTTCACAACAACTTTTTTAAATAGGAATGACTTTCCCAGTTTTACAGATGTTAATTTGTGGTGTACAGATTATGTGATTTAATGATGGTGACACAGTAAATGTGTAGTAAAGCCAGAAAATGGTTCCAGGACTCCGATGAGGACATCCACAAGCTGTCTCAACAAAGAAATATTTACACCAAAAATAGAGCTCAGCCAAACATTATTTTGGTGTGGGTAGGAGATTGTGTTTTATCACATTTGTCATTTTATGGGGAAAAAGCAACCAAGAACATTACTTTAAAGTCAAATTTTCATTTTGAATTTTGAGAATGCTGATGTTAATATTTTCCCATTTATCCCAGTGATTTTCACCAGTGATTCTGTTAGAGTGAATTTTACTTTGAAAGTTTGAATCTTGTTTTCTTTCTTTCATGCCCATAATTTCCAGAGACTACATTATTTGTATTTGTTTCTTGTTCTAAATTGCTGTATGCTTTCCTCTGTGTGTTTCAAGAGCTACTGTATGTCTCCCTATGACGGATGTTAAGAAAAGATGGGGTTTTAATGTTCTGTTAAAGTTCTTCGAATGGAATATGATGTCTTAAGTTAGTGTGATGTACATTTAAGACTAGATAATGTTGAATACCTTTGAGTTTGTGAAAATGGCAGTACAAGCTACTGTTCTGTGTAGAATATTTTCTTTACATTGGTAGTGCTTGGACTGTCTCCTGCTCCCTTCCTATGCTGTCCTAAGCTTTTGGTCTTTTTGGTCCTGGAGATCTGAATTTTGTGATAAGGCAATAATTATGGGTTGGCTGTTTGATGGATTTGTTAGACACTTCAACGATGGGCTTCCTTGCTGTCCTGAGGAACTGCATTAGAGTGACCCAACTTTTTGTTTTAATTTCCAACTTTCAAGACACTGTCCCTCTGTGTTGTTCAATACATTAGGCAGGTAAAAATTCTCAACTTTCATTCAAATGCATGCAAAGGATCCCTTTTTAAGAAAAGTTACTTTGCCAATAAAGAATAGGGCAAATCCATGAGGCAATGGCTAGGTCAGCTTGGGAAGAAAAATTCAGGAGACTCACTCCACTAAAATAGAGGTATTTCTATTTGTGGGATGTTACTGTTATTTTTTTAGCATATCTCTTAGAAGGTGTGTTTTATATTAAGTTGTATATATTGCAGTTGATGCCCTGTAGAATATTTTTTTTATAAAATGGCATATGTTAAGAAGCTGTACCTTGTAATGCAGCATGGTGTACAAGAATGTATATATTACTTTATACATATGCTTTGGACATCCTCATTGTATTTATACATATGCTTAGAAAAATGACACTTTTGGTGCTGCCAGCTAAGAACTGTTGGATTCCCATACTGAGATTTGAAGAAAAGTGTTAAATTATGTAGAACACAGTGCTGAGTTCTAGTAGAAGTAATAGTGCAAATTCACATGATTTGCATAAGCATGATTAATTTTTCAGTTAATGATCCTGTTTGTTATGCCTACAGATTCCACATGTGCTTTATATACAGCACACAAGCAAACAAAATATACATATGGGAGTGCTGCAAAAGCATACATATATGCAGTATGTTTAAGGCCTTTGAATGGAATTCCTGGGAAATTTGCTTTAATGGTAATATCATGGGCAAATACAAAATATCTGCAGGGGCTGTCTCTAAGCTAATGTAGTCCCAGGTAACTTGCCAACTGCAAGGCAGAACAGTAAAATTACAAACTTCAGAAGCCATCTTAGGAACTGATAACCATGTGGCAAAGCTGCATTCATTTGGAATATTACCAGAAACAAAGAAAAGTGTGTAAGCATAATCAAGTATTTCCTCTGCTGTGTACTGTATGTTTAATGGACCACACAAGATTTTACCAGAAAATCCTATTTCACAAATGTTTTAAATCCACAAACGCCTGGTGATGACATAGCCATAAAATACAGCCTTTAAAAATCCTCCATCAAGGGGATAGGTTCTCTGATGCATTATATCAGCAACATTGATTTAAACAATGAAGAATTGATTATAAAATTGGATTCCAAATTGAACTCTGAGTAAATCCAGATCTGTGCTCAAACCTCAGTTTGAGCTGAAAGATCTGGACTGTGTTTGTTTTGGGAAACAGAACCTCTGGTTCTTCAGTGAGGTCCTGCTGCCACTGTTAGAGACGCTGTTTACATAAAATTAAATGAAAATGAATCCAGGCAGAGTTTATGAGAAATCAAGTTCGACTGCATGGCGTGTACAGGATATAGGTATCCTGCCAATGCTTAACCGTCTTTTGTAACACAAGTAAGTGTTTTTAGCACCTTGATGTGTATTTAACTGTTGAATTTAGGAAAATACATTTCTGTATCAGTGGAGAATGACAGCTCTGAAAACTTTACATCTCCACTGTTGCATATACCTTCCTGCTTAGCATTAGCCCTGACAGACCACAGAAAGGGAAGATGTGAAGATAGCATGCTGCCTCCCAGAGCCATGGGTTGTCTTGCAGGTGATGAAATTCCACCAATGCCACCAGAGCTTCCCAGCTTCCACTCCTTAAGACCATGACATGTGTGTTTATTACACAAGTAGTAGCCTGTCTTTAGCTCTGGTTCTTGCACTGTTTATGAAGAAGTTCCTCTCAAAGGTAAAGTCATCAATGTGATTCTCAGCTTCCTCCCTAGCCATGAGCTACTCTCGTAACCTGTCATCTTTACAGGCAGAGTGCTTTGCCTGTGACAGCTGGCTGCATCAAAACCACTTGGTGTGACATTTTGCTGCATGAATCAATTCTTTTAACACTTGGCAGGTGGCGTTTGGTCGCAGTTATGTTTGTTGCACAACTTTTAGTTCACTACATTTAAAACGCCTTCCCTCTTTTCTTTGAGCCAGTGTATTCTCAGCTCCTCTGTGCATGCTCCTGTTCAGAGAGAAAACATAGAAAGTCCCTTAGCTAACATGGTTTGTAGACATGACCATGATCCCACACTTTGGGTGGGAAACCATTGTTTTGTAACACCAATAAGGCACAAGTCACCTTTCTTGGTATCTCAGGGAAGACCAGAGGTTGCAGAAATTGGCTTGCCCCATTAGAAAGGGTGGCCCTAGTCCTGTGGAGAGCTGTAGAAGGGAGTCTGATCTTGCCAGCCCCCTCACTTCAGTGCATCTGCAACAGGTACAAGGGACCTTGGCAACCCAGATGAAAAACCAGTAATCAAAAAGTTTTTATTTGCCTCCACTGGGCTCTGGATCAGTTGGCATGAAGCACCCCATAGACCTGCTGTGGTGTGGTATAACCAGTTCCATGGCAGCCTGGGGAAATCTACCCTTCTCCCTGGGAAGCAGACAAACCCAGTGGACCTTTTGAACTTCAGGACATCTCCAGGTGTGTGTTGTCACCGCTTCGCCATGCATAGTTCTTACAAGCAATACAAGGCTCTGCCAGTGGTGAAAGGCAGGAATTCATTCCTGACCCCATGAGTCACCCTTCTATGTCATGGAGCATGCAGTTTCATCACCCTTGCCATTATTTTATTTTTCAGCTGAGTAGTTACAGGTACCATTAATCTATAAAATAGATGTAGGCAGACAGGAGGACGTCATGTAAAGTCTGCAGAGACACAGAACCAACAGACACAAAAAAAGAGAAAAGAAAAGCCAGCTTGAAAACATGACCCCAACTTTTTACTGTCGTGTGTTCCCTGAAAATGATTTATTGTTGGCATGTACCCATGTCACACTGATACTCAGGACAAAGTAAAAGTCACGGTAGCCACTCAGGCCCTTGCTTCTGTCATTGTATTTTCAGATATTTCAAGGAATGAGGTAATGACTTTAAGATCAAGGTCATTTTCAGCTGCATCAATTATTTCACTTTCTCCTGGCAAAAGCATCTGCATACCTCTGCACAATGCTAACTACCAGGCGAACATTTCACTGGAAAACCTGACTGTTCTCAGCTATGTTGAGTGCCTGGTTCATACATTAAATTGGTTTAATCATTTAAACTTTTACTATGTAACTTAGAAACTGGTATGCAGCAACACTGCATGTTACCAATTTAATGCGTTTAAAACAAATTTAAGTGGGTTCCAATGTACTTAGTCACTGCTATACAAAGGAGAGACCCCATATTTCAAATAACAGGCTTCAGCAGGGAGATGACGTTAGTGGTGGGTAATAAGCTGAACTATCTATCAAGATATCAAGTATGAAACAGATGGTGAGAAAAAAAAGGTCCAGATACATTTACAAGCCTTTTAACATGCTCACCCATTTAATTCACCACTAGGTTGCAACTTGATGTCTTAGGCATGCAATCTCCTCTTCAGCTAGAAATGAAAGCAGGGTTTAAAAAAAAGACTGTTCGAGAAGACTTTGTGGGGTTTAGCCATCGTTTCTGGGAAGGGAAAATGGCCCATTGTCAAACCTTACAGATCTTTGCTTGCCAGCACTGAGTCTTGAATACATGATTTGTAGACCTGCATCCATTGATTCCTCCCGTGGTTCAGTACATTAGGAGTGATTTGCTGTAATGATTCAGCTCTGAAGAATTCATTCCCTTCCTTTAGGACAATAATTTTGGGGGTTGGGAATGTTCTTGTTTGTGCCTCTTGTGTTTTTGTATTCATAAAGATTTGGGGTTAATCAGTCAAATATTCCTATCTGTTAATCTGTTAAACCACTGTAATTCAGTCATGTATCTGAGTGTTTATCAGCTGGCCATGAAGGCCATCCCTCTCTTTGATTTGTGGATTTATATCTCTTACACCTCATTCTTGAATTCTGACACAATATAACCTGACTATGTACATACTTTCTCATAGCATAGATTAAAATGTTAAAGAACCTCTAGTAAAAGTTAAACTTTTAGTTAAAGCCTTCATTCTCATAGCTAGGGAATTGATGTCAGATGGAAAATGATTTCCCAATGGTTTGGTTTTGTAGCAAAAGTCTTCAACTTTTATGTAGATAGTCTTTGAAGTTAGAAATTGTTGTTAGACTATCAAATATTGTTTGAGGTGTCACTCTTTTTTTTTTTTTCTTTTTCTATTATGGGAATGGGATCTTAGCAGAGAATTATTGTGGTAGAAAATGAATGTATGACTGACGCTGGAAAGAAAGGTGTTTATGGGGCATATACAAGGGGAATTGTTGTGGAACCTAGACCTGTCAATATAATCCCGGTTAATTCTCCAAGTGTCTGGTTTCTCTACTCAAAGAAGGCAGGGTTAAATCTCCAAAGGCATAATACTTGAATATGTCATCCATGGTGTGGAATATTTTCCAAAATATCTTTCTGCTGGTGTAACTTCATGTTGCTGGTTTATCTGAGTCACACCCGTAGTTTGAAACAGGGGGTGTGACTGCCTTTTGGGCTGCAGTTCACTTGACCCACATAGAAAAATACATGTCCTTTCCCTGTTTTCTGGACAGCTTTTCTGTGAGTGATCTCTGGCCTCCCACCTTCTGTTTTCTGGCCCTGCACAACTCTTCCACCACTATTTCTGTCTGAAGGAAAACTGAGCATGGATTGGACCAATAGGTGGCACACAGGGAGCTCTTAAGTAGGCTGAAAAAATTATACAGAGAGAAAATGAAAATACTCCAAATACCACAGAAGATTCCACTTCTGGGTTAGTTGGGTTTTTTCCCATTCTCTGTCTTTTTATTTTTCCTTTGCTTTTGAAATTCCAACCAGGTCTGGCTACCCAAATGAGTCATTAACGCTATATTGCCTGTCCAAAAACGAATATGATCCTTCTGTGCAAATATCTACATGACACAGCTAGTGCCTTAAGTACTTCTCTGTCATGTGTGTTGCTTTAGCATCTCAGGCCAGACACCAAAATCCTGCTCTGCTAACAAAATCCTCCTGTCCTAAAGAGCTCACCAGCAAAGTATGAAATGAGAAATCAGATGGTACAGGCAAATGGAAGAGTACAAGGAAAAACTGGGGCAGCAGTAATCAGCATGATAGGCCTTAACAGTATTTGGTTTAAACAACAACAACCAAACAAACAAAAAAACCTCAGAACTGAGTTTTAGGGGATTATAGGTTACCCTATTGCAGCAAACATCTGATGATTTGCAAGCTCTAGGGAATATCCACTTGCCCTGAAGTCCTACAGAGAAAGTGGTTTGGATTTTTAGCAGTGTTTCAAAATATCTTCAACATCTTCAGCCTTCCTAAATAGAGCTCCAGCTTAAAGCAGTACCTCCAGGAACAGAGAGTTCGATAACCTTTCCTTTGACTCCTGTTGGACTCAGATGGCCAGTAAAAAATGCACAAGCCACATAAAGGAGATGCGAGAGCCTAAATTCAGACAGGCCAAGTCACAACTGGTGAGACATATAGAGGCTAGATTAAATATAAAAGAAAATCTGGGTCCAGATAATACCATCCCCATAGAACCTGAATCACAAATCTTCAAGAGTGCTGCTGGACTTCTCATGCCATCCTCGGTGAGCCTCCTTGGGAAGGAGCGCAGTCAGGCTCTGTGTATTTTCACATCTTTAAAAGCACAGGAGACAGTCAATAAAAAAGGGATGGCTGTCTTGAGATTACCCCCCCTTCTCTATGTTCTGAAGGCGACAGAACAGAGTGGATAGCGAGCAACCTGCTTGCCTTGGGTGCAGATGGCTTTAATTGTCATTCCCAGATGTTCTGCCTCTTGAAGGTCAAATTCACCTTGTGTAAATCGGGCTGGAACCATCCAGAGAAAGCACAGACATTTTATTTGAAAAAATGTAATAAAAGAATGTCCTTCTTTCTTGTTATTTCCTTCCTTGTAAATTTAAAGGGAACAGATTGAGAGGGAGGCCTGGCTGGCATAGGTCATGGTAATGGGATATAGAAGCTTTTTGTCTGGAAGATGCGTGTTCAAATCCAGCTCTGTATCACTGTGGTTAAAATATTGTTATATTTTGTCTGGTGTAGCTCAGCTGTAGATATTATTCCAGGATTCTCGCTGCCACATTTGACAGCATCACTTTTTAAATATTGCAATACAAAAGCCATACTTAAAAAAGAGTTGCTAGATAAAGCATCCATTGTACCAGGATAGGGCACGTGTCATTAAGGCTGGACATGCAAGGAAACTGATGATGCTTTTGTCTAGTCTCTACTTGTTTTGTAGTGGTGTAGGTCACTTTGGTCTCCAAGCTGGCATGTTGTGCATCTGTTTCGCAAATGTACCAATCTCTGTCCTAAAACTACTTTGGCTGTTCATTTCTTCTTCCTCTTCTGCTCCTGTAGGAAGTCTGGTTCATCAACTCACTCCATTGGGGTTGGAAATGCTTTTCTTCTGTCCAGTGTAATTTATTGGCAGACAGACATATATCCACTTGTTTTTGTGTCAATAATGCACAGTGTATTTTTTAAGTGTACTGTAATTAGGTGGAAACATACTGTTATGTCAGGCATCACCAGATGGGGCTTTTACACATAGTCTGCAAAGCTTTTTTTAAAGCACATGTGCAAGCTTTGACTCTGGGGAGGACGTACTGCAGAGTTGTTTTCAGTTATTTAGGCGTCTGTAGAGGCAGCTTCGGAAGCAAGACTGAGTGAGCATTAAGATGTTTTTTTCTTTTCTTGAGCTTGGATTAGAATCAGTTATTGAGACAAGAACCAAACTTCAGATTTAGGTGTCCTCAGATGTCTCAAACAGCACCAAGAAGGGAGAGGTAGCCAGAATTACTAGATATCTTTTAAAATCTTAGACAAAACCTATATTTTCCCAAGTTGACTGTGTATTCCCATATAGTCTTACTGCAGATACAAAAGAAATGCATTTTTAGGATTGCAGCCTTATACTTTGATGGTTTCTTTGGGCAATTTTGGAAGAAAGGAATGAAGATTATACATGTGATAAATGTAGATTTTAATGGAGAAACAGCTAGAAATTCTAAAGGTGATTAATTAAAGGAAAATTAAGATGCTATTAAGCAACTGTTCAGGGCAATTTCACATTGGAAAATGTACAGATTCAAACACAGCACTTTGTAAATACAGGCGATGAGATGATCAGAGAATTTTTATATGTGACATTTATTCCCTTACTTGTGGACTGAAATATTTTGCCTCCATGATCTCAGAAGTTCTGAAATCCCAAATATCTTTGATTCATATTCCCATACTTTATGCTGCTAGCAGAAAGCATTGGAATGAGACATTTGGTGGATAATTCAAGATACTGAGAAAATATATCAAAAATCTGTTGTGCACACCAGCTCCTGTACCGTAAATTGTATTTAGGGCCGGAATAGTCATTGTTTGCTGCATACACAGATCATAAAGTGCTGCCTGAACCCAGGGCTGGAAGAGTAGCATGAAGAGCAATGTAAGTAAATGTTGAAAATCTGGAGGAGACACCAATCCACAAAAAAAGGAGTTTTATGCAGTTTAATGAGCATGGAGGTGTCTGTATGGGAGTGTAACTGAAACTGGGGCCAAGGTGGGAGTTGAGACACACCTTTGGATGTCTAGCAGCTACAAAAATTGGGGTTCATTGTTCAAGTACTTGCTGCTTATCCATGTTCCACCCTTGGTCTATTGATTGTGTTGGTGAATGAATATTTGTACAGGTTTTTTGCTGGGAGGGGATGGTTTAGCTACTGTTGAAGGTCTAAGTCATGGGTCTGTGCTGTGCAGTGGATACTTATGAGTGGGGTCAGTGTAGATGAGATTTGGATTAGAGATTTGGGAAGAAAAAAAGCAAGGAAACCCAACTGCTGTCTTACTGCTCTTTTATGCATTCATGAGGTGAATTCTAATGCTTGGGGTGGAAGTCCTTGTTCATGCCAGTTTGTCCTCAGAGCAGAACGTTCATTATGGTTCCTTTTCTTCCTGATCTTTAAATCATATCAGGCAGTCTATGGTCCCCCAGCCTTTGTCTGAAGAGATGTCATGAGTAGAAATGTCAGCACAGATGTTGTGACAGAAATGTCAGAAGTGCCGGGGGCTGCCGAAGTCAAGCGGTCAGCGAGCAGCCACTGCGCACACACTTCACACCATGGTTCTGTTCACGAACACTTTGCAGAGTTTTGCAGGGGACAGGTTTATTCTTAATGCTGCTTGGGTACATTAATTGTTTTGCAAAGCTGTCGTTACTTTTATGTGTGTTTTAAAACTGCACTGGAAATGAACTTGCAACTTTGAAAATTTTTAAACCACAACCAAACAGACTAGCACAGTAGTCATGAATGTCAACAGATTGGAGTTCATCTTTTTTGTATGGTTCCCATACTGGGTTAACACTAGTCCCTAAAGTTCCCCAAAATGTTGTCACAATAATGGTGAAGCCACCACACGGATACTTTAAACAACTAAAGAGGAAAAGCCAGGATAGAAGGAACTAATAAGTACACAAGAAAACTGTTCTGCTCTGCAGTGTGTTTGAGGGGGAGGAAAAAAAAAAGATATAAAAAATAAAAAAAAAAAAACCCAGAAGAAACAGATGTATCTGCCAGAAGTTAAATACACATCTGTTAAGGATGCTCTTCTCATATTTGGGGTCAGAAAAATATGTACAAATGTAGCACCTTGCTGATTGACAGAAAATCCTCAGTTCTGGCACTGAGAATCCTGTTTTCTTGACAGCACTTTGTTTTAAGGCTAGAGGCAGAAAAATGTCTTATGCTTGTCCTTAAACTGGAAGGCCCTTTGTTCAGGATACTTATACCATTTGCAGATAATGATGTGCATTGCAGTTTCAGCTGTCTGCATATGCATTTTTATGTTTTTTTATGACAGCTCTGCGTACTGAACTAAAAGGCCATTTAGAGCTGTCAGGAAGTGACAAGCATTACCCTTTACATTTACAATTCTGTTAGCATGCGTTGTCAGGTGGGCTCACCATTCCACCGACATAAGATTTTCTTTGAAACCTATGTACGACTTTAATTTAATACAGCAGTCTCAAAAAAAAAAAAAAAGGAAAAGAAAAAAGAACCTTATTAAAATTTCCTTTTCCATTTACTACTTTTTTCTTTCATATAGTTCTGTTTTTCACTCTTCCTTTATTTTTACTGTTTTCTTAAGCAAGAAACAGAGAAAGAGAGAAAAGTAGATGTCTAGCCTGGAATACTGCAGCAAGCTGCTCCATTCCAGCCTGTGATGTTACATAGAAAAGAGTTGACTTTTAGTCCATTGACTTAGGAAAAAATGCTACCGGCATATGCTAAATATTGAACCAACTTATGAAAGTAGAAAGATCAGAACACCTGTAACTTACAATCTTGACATGAACTACAATAAATGTATATGATTTTTGTTAGCTAGCAAATTAACAATCCAACTGAGACCAGTTTCCATCCCTATGGGTCAATTTTGAATGCCCTCAAAATGAGTTGTCCCCCAGTCTATTTTCTGTTGGATCACATTGCTTTCTAGTAGCTGCACTGTAGCTAACCTTCAAAGCTCCTCTTTAGCTTCCAAAAAGTCACTGTCCCCCAACTGCATTTTGAGCAGGAACTCTTTTATTATTGGATTTAACAAGATTCCACCTGAGAAAGGCCCACTCTTGGAAGAACCAACCATCAGAGCCAGCCTCCCCTCTGCTGAGTGTGCAGCCCAAGTAGATGCACGCTCAAAGTATGGAAGGAAAACAGAGGCACAGAGCTGTGAGGAAGGTTCAGCTTTATTCTCAGCTGGAAATAAAGTGGTTAGGAGCATCCAAGTGACAATTAAAGCAACAATCTCCATGTGAACAGATTTTTGGCTGTATTTTTTATATGGTGATGATACGGATATATTATTTAACTGCTGACAGTATGTTCAGTCTCTCACAAGCCCCAGCAGAAGATGCATCCCCAAAGAGCTTGTAGTCCAGGCAGTGGCAACTATCTAAATCGCACTCCCTGGATTGCACATACTGGTGTTATGGTTATTGAGGGTTGTGTTTGACTGACTCATACCACTTCAGATCAAGTCATGAGTACTGTGTGGCTGGAAGGACTGGGTAATATTAAAAATAACACAAGTATTTTTCATGCTGCGGTCTCAGTTTGCCTGTTGGATTTGTCCTGAGTTTTCTTTTTGGATGTTATATGCAGGCCAGCCCAAATGACAGGGTCATCAGCTCAGCAAATCCATTTGTTATTGGTAGGTAGTGTGGAGAGATCTGTATGGATGGCTTTGTAGTTCAAGAAGGCATCATAAGAATTAAGGATCAGAGCACAGTGTGCTTTGGAGTAAAATAACACATGTGGCTAAATGCTTAGGCAACTTTGACACTGAATTCCTTTCCTGTCATTGCATAGAGGCAAACCCTAAACATTATTTTTAAGCAGATGGTTTCATGCATACTAGCTGACACATCTGAATCTGTGTTTCTATACTTCCAAAGCTCTTCATCTGTCTTGAATATATGCTACTGACGTGTTGCATACCCGGCCAGACACAGACTCACTGAGGTCACCTCTGAATGTAAGCCATCCTCCATTTCTTCTGAGGGCCTTCACTTACAATCCCCTAAGGTATTTTTTTCTTCTTGTAGTTTGTGAGCGTGCACATTTATTTGGGAAGTTTAGGTAGGTGACTTGATTCTGATTCACCTGAAGTCAGTGACAGCATCTAAACTTCAGTGGAAGAAAGCCAGATTCTTCAGGCCCGAAGAAGGAAAATGGCAATAAATAGCTGATAGCCTAATTGAGATAGAGATTGGTGATGTAATATACTGAAAGAAATGCTCAGAAGGGGCTGGCATAGACAGTGAGGACTGTTATTTTACAGTACATCCTCAAAGACACAGGGTCACAATCTGAACTTCTGCAACACCCCTGGGAACTGCTGTGTAATTCCCATTGACTTGCAGTGAGATCCCCACATGTTCTCCTTTGAATGCAGGAGGAAAGTAAGTAGTCCTTTTAAAATTTCTGACTCTTAGTTTGGTCCCTGCTTGCAAGAAGAGGAAAGAACTCCTTGCGCCAGCCTCCCCTGCTCCTGCCTGGGCTGAGACTTGCTGTTCATAAGAAAAAGGGGAAAATTCCCATGTATTCATTCCTTCTCCTCCTTTGTCACTATCTCACATTTTGCCCTAACCTGTAATACTCTGCAGGGACCAATTACATTATTCCAACATAGACATTTTCCATTAACTGCCTTTACAAGTTTTTTTTATTCTCTTCTTCGACATTCTGACTTTATATCAAATTTCAGCTCCTTGCAAGTAAAGAAATAGTCTGTATGTGCGCATAATCCTGTGTCTGCATATAAATGTGTATATTGTAGGCAAATATTTGTCTTTACAAGGTATCCTTGAATATGGACCAGATTCCTTCTTTGCAGGTGTCCATTCCTCAAGGTCATGAAGCACTTCATGTTTTTCTTCCTTTTATATTTTCCTGTGCATTTTACTACAGCTAATTCTTATACTTTATTTATTGCTTTTCGAGAGGTCCTTAGCCTGGTCCTTACCAAAGTCCTGAAGTCATTAAATCATGACTGTATTCACTACTTTTTACTCTGGAGACTGGAAATTCCCTATTGGACCTTCCTCTACACACAGTTCTACAAAACTATCTCAGAAGTGTGATCTTGAGACATATATTCGGAAGTGCTCCCGTGCCATTCTTCTAAAAGAAGCTCCAAGCTTCAGAATGACTTTTTTTTAGTTGTCTCAAGCTTTTATGTCTCAGAAGCAGTTTGGAGTTAAAACATTCCCCCAATACTTTGGTGGATATTTTACTAAGATCTTGAGGATGTGAACAACTATCATGCAACAGGTCACAGAGGAGCGTGAGAGGCACCGAGCAGCTCCCTCTCTCTCTCTACATGAATATGTATGTGGGGAAGGAAAGGGAAGAGGGGACTGTGAGAATAGCTCTGACACGAGAAGACTCATAAAACCATTATCAGGTTAAGCCGATTACAAACTCCAAATGGTTCAGCCCCTTAGGAGTACTGAAATGCTTAGCCATAACTCTACAAGTTGTCATATTTTCTTTTCTGTAGGGCACTTGCATGGTCTAAGGCTGAGAACACCATAGGAGACCCATTATGTTTGGACTATAGCAAAGAGTCCCTTCACAGAAGTGAGGGGAACAAAAATCTCGTTCGCTGTTGGTGAATTTCACTGCAGCCTCTCTGAAGGTATGACAGACCCAGGGTGATGTCTACAGGTATTTGAACAGTTTCTGATTAGTTGTTTGGATTGCAACAGAAAACACCTGAGAATAAGGCAGTATTCATCCTGCTTTTGTATGAACCTGCAGAAGGAGGAGGTCCATGTCCTCAGAGGCTTCACAGACTAACAGATGGGGAGAGTGGAAGCCCAGGCACAGTGAGCAGATGTGACTTGTCTGTAGTTATGTGAGCAGTCAGTAGTAAGGCAGAGCCTACATCTTGAAACCGCAAGTGTCAAGCCATTACTCCTCCTTGTCACTCTGGCATACCTATACTCCCTTGGGAGACAGACCAGTGGTGTGTATTCATATATTTATCTCCAAAATAGGTGGGATCATATAGCAGAGGTCCCAGAGCAGGTTGCATGAGAGCCACCCTGGGGCTAGAAGCAGAGTAACTCCATTCAAAGTATGCCTTAGCCAAGCAGGAGAACTTCCTCACTTAGATACAGCCCCACACGAGCCTGGTTATGCCACTTGTGCAGCTCTGGGCTGCATCAGAAGGTGCTCTGGGATACCTCGCACTCATGGGGCTCCAGCAACATGGGGGTCTCCCTTGCCCAGTGTGGACAGGCCACCAGTCACCTGAGAGCTAGCCATTTCTTAGACAAGGCTCAGGAGTGAGAAATGCTCCTAGAAGGCTTCACTCAGACCAAATTGAAGTCCCAGAGAGAAAGACTCAGATTAAAGAGGATCCCCCCCAGTGTTTCCTGTGTTGATTCTTCCTGCTGACACTGCAGCCTGGTGTAGTGCTAAGTGTGTGCTTTGCAAGAATGAGGACATCTTCCAGGTAGAAATAATTAACATTTCATGCAAGTTCCCTAAAAGCCAGGGTTCTCTTTTCCTGCTGACCCACTAGAGAGTATGGTTAAGGCTTTCTGTGACTGGGCCCTCTGTGCCATCTAAACCTATTAAAGATAAATTGTAATTTTAATTATGTCTCATTTTAGCCTGTGTGGGGAGACACCCATAAACTGTCAAATACACACATAAATAGTGATGATGACACAGTTATGAAGAGCTTATATGACCTCTTCTTTTGGAGACACCAGTTAACTTGAATGAGGTGTGGGGGATTTTTTGCAGCAAATCTGAATTATTCATAACATCTCTATGGGATCATAGGAATTGCCATGGTGGATCAGATTGCTTGTCCATCTAGTTCAATATCCTGTCTCTCACAGTGAAGAGTACAAGACAAGACATTTCAGAGGAGGATCCAGGACACCTCAGGGACAGCAGCCATGGGATGACCTGCCTATGGGGAAAATTTCTTCCTCCCTACCTTCCCCTCAGGCAGCTGGTGGGTTGGATATGCCCTGCGGCAGTATGGTTTGTATCACATATTCAGATTTAATCCCATTATTTTTATTTGTTATTTGGATTGCAGTAGTTTCTAGAGGAAGTCAGCTGGTCAGGTCCCCTGATTGTAGGCACTGTACAAACACAGGGAAAATGACAGTCCTTGCATAATGCTGTTGTAGATGCTCTCATTACCCGTATTGTCATCTCTATATATTCATCATTTAAGCTTCCTCTGGAGTTGCTTCAGCAGTTCAGAGACATTCATCTTGCTATTTCTCTAGGACTCCTTAAGTCCTGAAGTACTTTGTTAGTTAACCACTCCGATCACAGATTTCCTTACAGAATTTTGAACAGAAGCAGCAGAGCACCAGTGGTGGAAGTGCATCAGTATTTCTGAAAGTTTATTAGTCTGAATTAAAGAAGGAAAAAACCCGACCCCAAAACCTGTGATGACATTCACTCTGTCCAGAAACCTCTTTTATCCTCTGTAATGTGTGCTGAATTCTAAAACTGAAGTGATATTTGCTACAATACCACCCCCCACCCCAAACCAAGCCCTCCTCATTTGACACGGCAGGATTGCATGAAGGCATTAAGCTTTGCCCTCAATCTTGTTTTGTTTCTGCAACTCCTTTTGCACAAAACTTATAACCTTGTTGTAAAACTACTATTTGACATTTTGATGCCACCATCTAGGAAATGATACTTTAGGTTCATTTTATCTACAAGCATTGTCTGACCATTCTGCAAAAGAATCCTAATGGGGGCTCTGAAAATCCGTTAGTAAATTGTCTACAGGTAAAGCTTTCTGAGAAGGCAGCAGCTGCACTTCACTGCCAGTTTCCTGAAAGAAAATCACAGTGCAGCACCTTTCCTAAAGGTATGTGCACCTACTTCCAGAATAGGGATTAAAGTGCACTTTGATCAGATTAATTTTTGTAGTGGGGTTTGGGGGATTTTTTTTTTATTTAGCCAAATATTTCATTTAATGTAAAACCAAGCCACAGAAGCTGAAATAAAACTGGCTAAACAAAACCCAAAGGACTTTTCCCACTTGGGTTTTTAGCATTTCAATTAGCTGAAAGGCATTTTTTTTTAAACAAGGAAGAAACAAACCCTTCGTGTTTGAGAATTTTTTTTTTTTTCAAAACCACTAAAGGTTTTTTGGCAGCTTTGAACCACTTCTATCTACAGGTATTTTGCTGGGATTTCTTTTGCAGGGGACTTATTTCTCAGGTGTTTCATCCTGCAGCTTTTGGCATTACAGATTTCTGTTGGCTTCCTGTTGTCTCCATTCAAGGTCATGCAATTATAAGAGGATGGGACTTTTAAGTTCTATTGCTTAAATAATATTAACACAGAGAGCTGGTGAAGCAATCTCCAGCCTCCTGCCTTCTTGCTGTCATTACCTGTCTTGTAAATGGTGAGTATTTTCAATCCTTTATTCCATACCTGAATTTCAACTTAGCTATCAAAAGAAAGAAATTAAACTTGAAACTTCAAATCATAACAAATACAAACAAGACCCAAAAGATTTTAGATATAATCTGTACAGGGAGAAAGGGGGATAGAAAATAGCCATGGACACTTGAAGTCCGAGAGACACAAACTCCTACAGTAGCTGTAAAATTCCCTTTCAGAGAAAAAGGGGGAAATTAAAAAGTCATTCCTTCAAGCCCAGTGGAGCTTTTTCCCCCATTAGATTTCAGCAGATTCTGAGCATCAAATGATTATTTTATAGGTTTACAACATTAAATAATGTGTATTTCCACAGCTTGTCAGAGCAATTAGAGTAACAGATAAGATGGCTGAAGACCCCCGACGTTAAAACAAAAGGTTGGCATGATGGTCAGAGAGCAACTTTGGAGTGTCCCTTGAGGGACTCTCTTCAGGAGTGTACATAGGTGCTCAGGATTGCAGCAGTGGGGTACGGCTTCTCGGGGATAATACACTTCTGCTCAGTTACTACTCTTTAGGTCAACCTGAACTTACGTAGAATAATGGCTCATCTTCATTGCACAAAGTGATTGTGTCCAGCCTGACTTACATGTCATGGAAGCTGGGGCAGCAGTGTAGAGAAAGAATTTGCATTGCCTGATGGGCCTGGTATACTCCGTTTGGGGACAAATATAGTAAAGCCTTTATTTGCTTTAGAAGACTTGCTCTCTGTTTGCGTTTGTATTTCATTTCTGCCTGCTCATTTTCAGGCACTGTTCTATTTATATCCACATCTTTTGGGAAGCAGAAAATTGCTTTACTTGGACCCTTCAGTCATGATCTTTTCCATATGGGTTGATCTTTGCAATTTTCCAAGTGCAGGTAACTCCTCCTGCAACAGCCAGAACTTCTGTCTGATGGCATTTTGTTGTAAGGAGAGATCTGAAGGTCTGCTGCGAACAGTGGCCAAGCACAGGCTTCAGTAGTCTCTCTTGTCCTCTGGAAAAACTGATTGGCACACTAAATTTATTATATGGGGTGTTCATAATGAGTCCCATACTCACAGATTGCCTGGCTGATGTAGAACAGAAATTTCTAAACTGTGATCTAAGAATTAGCACTATTTATTTGTATGCTGCAGCAGCCTCAGCCCTGGGCTAAATTCAAGGTCCCACTGTGATAAGGGCCAGGCAAACACACTCTGTCAGCCTGATTTGCCCCAAGGATCTGCAACCTAACAGGGGAAGATGGAGCCAGGTCTGGAGGAAGGCTTGCTGGTGGTCTTGAGAGCACTTGCTGGAGTTCCTCAAAGCTGATTGATCACTCAGTACTGGCAGGCCTCCTCCTTTCCAGCTGGTAAATGTCATTAAAAGACAGCTATAAATACATTAAATACTTTCCTAATATTACTTTTCCATGTGATCCTCTGCTGCTGTTGCCACAGGGAAGCTGATCAAGAATGTGAGAGGAGGTGATCTCTGCAGCTCTGGAAACAAGGGGAGGGCTGTGCAGCCCAGCCTCTCCATTAAGACGTGATCCACAAGGCGCAATAACCTGCAAAGGCAGAAGAGAATTAGTGAAGGAACATTTGTCTGTTGGTTACTACTCATTGATTACTTAAGACAAAAAACCTTGGCTCTGGGTCTTTGCTCAGCAAATTGTCATTTTTGCTCACAAAAGGTAGAGTTACAGTACAGTTTCTAAATTAAAGCTGGTGTTTCAAAATTAAAAGCAGACAGGGCAGATGTGCCTAGGAGAAATTTATATCCATATCTTTTGGGAATCAGCTAATCGCTCTGCCAGGACTTCAGATCAGCCTTTCCTGTATAGGACTCGATTACACCACACCTATACAAGCCACATCGAATAACATGGAATTAAAATATTACCAGATATTTCCTTAACTTTGCCATGTGAAAAATGAGGGCAAATGTTGATGAAACCCAGAAATTCCAGGGCTCCAACAACATGATTTAATATTACTCAAGATGATTTTACAAAGAAAGAGAGAGTTCAGAGTCCAAGTGATCATCTCTAGCTTAATAGGCAGACATGTAAGATACTAAAAGATTGATTAGAACCATCTGAAACTGGAACATATATTATTACTGATAATTCCTGCAGAGATATTGCAGGACAGACACATTTATTTTGGATCCCAGGTACATTATAGTGATCCTATATTGTTTTACAATAAAACTTGGCCAGAGCAGGTCAAAGAAAAATCATTCTTTTCCTCTCTTCCCCAAAACAGCCATTTTATGGAAGATGTTAAAAATGAGAATCTGCTATCAATTTACAGAGTTCAGAATGGACTAGTTTGCTGTTTCAGTTATATTTTTCCCATATTTTCCTCTTTAAGAATAGCCTAATCAGATTCAGAGTTCATTAGTTAACTGGGATATAAGCATGATAAAAATATTAATAAAAAAAACCTGAAACCTTCACTAAAATAGGATTTTTAATAAGGTCAAATATATTTGGAAAATGTTTCACTTTCTAGAAATGACATGTTATATTCCAAGAAAAAAAAAATATTTTCTCAATATTTTACGAAGACCCTTGCCTGGAGATGTGTTATATATCAATATATAAGTATATAAATAAACATAGAGTAAATATCATCTACGTATGCATTTGCTGACTTCTGATGTTAAACTTCTTGTCAGTCAACTCTGATCACTTGGTCACTGAAGCTGGCTGCCAGCGCTCTTTCAAGGAGGGAGTGCAGTAAGAGTTTTATACCAGCCTCCAGAGTTCATTGGTGTGGGAGAAAGTGATTTATCAATGCTAAACATCCCCTCTGCCATAGATCACCCTTCAGGAATGTTTTCATTTTAAAAAGTATTTTTGATTTTTTTTTTATATTTTAAAAATTATTCAGACTGTTTTTAAAATCTCTCCCTAAACATTGTGGGGTCTTAGCTCTTTGTCAGGGTGCAAATAATGAAGAAAAGCACTAATGCATTTTAAACACATCTGAAAGACAGCATAAAGTAACTTCTTTATACAGTAAAGATATCACAGCTTTAAAGGCAGTTAGCTCAGATCCTTTCTGGGAATCTCTTTCCAATAATATAAGGTTTACTAAAGTTTCTAGCCCTACCGTTTCATAAGAATTTGAATTGTAAATCTGTTCCTGCTTCAGGAGTCAGACTAAATAATCCAGCCATGGGCCCCTGGCCAGTGTGAATGCTGGGAGGGTACTGTTAGAGGATGAAAAAAATGAAATATCTCTCCTGTGGTTTTTTTTATTATTTTTATTTTATTTTATTTTTAAATAGCAGCTGTGTGAATCTGCTGATGGGTTTGGAAAGTTGGAAGTGGCCTTGGGGAACGGGTTTTGTGGGCAGCGTGCAGGTGGATGGTGGGGGCTGTGGAGCCATCTGTGCTCCCAGCGCCCAAAATCACAACCTGCCATGCAGATGCCATGCAGCTACGTGTGCCTCTCCCTGCCACCTCCATCCCTGGATCTGCACCGAGATCTTTGGCATGCCCCCCTGCTTCCTCCAACCTCTGTGCTCCCACATAGAAAGCAGCTGTAATCAAGCTGCCTGTGCCTGGTTAAAGCTTCTAGCAGTGCGTGGTGCCCCAGATGGGGTTTTTCTTGGCAGGGAGGGATCTGGTCCTGCTCCTGTTTTTTCTGGGACATGCAGCTCCCCATGAGCAGTCCAGGCTGCATGGGAGCCCCTGCCATCTTCTCTAGGACTTTGAAAGCATGGGGTCCTAGACCCTGCCAGCGATGGTGTGTGTTCAGAGCGGGGACATCAGCCCAGCATGGTTTGTGCGTTGGGGTGCTGCCTACCAATAGCTCCAGCGTGAGAAGTGTCCATGCTCCATTGCAATAGGTGTCAGGGTGCTGCAGGCAGTGTTGCTGGGCTAGTGAAAGGGCAGGGGGCAAGCAGGTTCCCTGCTCACTGTGGCTCCAGTGAAGACAGCATGCAGATGTGCTCATGGCATGGATCCTGGGCAGCCTGACCCCACTAGTGGGTGGACCTGCACTTCAGTGGTAGCATAGGGAGGTCCGTAGTGGTGAAAATGTCCAAAAGTCCAGGAGCTAAGAGGGCTTTCAAGCCCAGGCAGCAACAGCTCCTCCATAGGATCAATCTGCTGATGTTGCCGAAGTATGTCCACAGAGCCACAGCTGGTTTTTGTTTGGTTTTGTTTTTAAGGGCTTTTCATCACCAGGAGAACTGTCAGTAGGGCTGCTGTGAATGCAGGAGAAGTGCAGTCACCCAGCTCTACAGCGTGAGCACTGATTGCTTGTGCTGGCAGAAAGACAGGCTTCAGAAGCCACAGCGTGCAAACCCTGGGGCACTGCGCCTCCTGTTTCATCCTTTAGTCTAGGAGAGTAGAAATGTCCGACTGAAGTCTGATGGGAAGAATGCACATGCCCTTTGAGCGGGCAACGAAGCCCTGCCAAGCCTTGCAGACTCGAGAGGAAGCAAATACAACACAGACAGTGGAGGGGAAAAAATCCCAACCTTTGCAAGCCTACTGTGTCTGGAGCACGCGAAGCTGAGGCCAAAATGAAGCTATCGGGCCAAACTGAATGGGCAGTTCACGTGCTGGTGAGGTGATGTTGCAAGTTACCCTCGCTGTTCAGGCAGGGCTGGCTGGGGTACCCAGGACAGAGCAAACGCCCCTGCCTGAGGATGCTGTGCCATCTCAACCTCCACCCTCCAAGAAGATCAGGTGTGGTAAAGTGGTTGATCACAGCCTGCTCATTCATTACCTGAGGCATGACATAAATCAAAGGAGCCCTGAGGGCCCCCTAACTTACACTGGGACTATGGCTGTCCCTTGCATGGCCCAAAAAGTAGGGAGTTTAAAGGCAGTTCAGAGTTTTGTGATCATGCCCTTCATCTCCCAGGGGCTGTCTCCAGAAAGTAGGATTTGGACAGCAGAAGGGTGATTTTAGGCAAGAAAGAGTTCTCCAAACTTGTAGGACCCTGCTGTTTTCCTAGTTATGTTAGTTGTTTTCTGATAACAATATTATTTGCCATTGGTCTTCTGGGAGTGCCACCGACATCATTAATCAAAACTCCATGCTGCTTACTGGTACCAAAGTATCCATACTGCATCATCAATCATAAATGCAACGAAGGGTGCACTCTGGGTATCTAAAGAGAGTGAGTGATAACATGTTGGGGTGAGGGGAAGGAAAAGGAAAGAGGCTTAATTATCCAGTGGTCTTTGGTCCACTGCTCACATTGGAAACGTCTCTACAGCTCTATTTTGGCTGTATCTCCCTTTTAAATCCTTGTAAACAGCAGTTAAGATAGAAAGCTTCATTCCTTCGTGCAGGGTACCCCACTGCTTCTCGAGCTATTATTTTAATAAGGCCTATTTTACAATTAAGGCACCATGGGCTTTAAATTACATATAAAATAAAATGTGGAAATTGAAGCATTAAGTGTGCGGCTGCCGTCGGAGGCTCGGCAGCCTCGCATTAAGTGTCTGCCTGTTCTTAAACAGAATGACAGAAGGTAGAGGGTTTGTGCTACGGAGGGAGACGAACAATAACAGCCCCTTCCCTCCAGGGAAGGCACCGCCATGGATTTTGCTTGGGGCTGTGCTTCCCTCGAGACTGGGCTGGGTGGGGTGACCGCAGCAGTGGGTGCTGGCTGGGGACCCCACAGAGGTGGTTTTTCCCTTCACCCTCCTCCTCCAGCTCTAGATGATGTGCCCGGCACAGCCTTGTAAAGCCTGGCAGTTTCGGTCGCTTGTTGCCATTGCTGCGGTCCGCTGTGATATGAGGAGCGACTCTCGCTCCAGATGGTTGTAAAGGTTAACGAGGAATTTATGCAGAGCTATATACAAATCAGACTGAATCTTCTAGCTGGGAACAATGAGCCACGGACATAAATTCAGTTTTCTGAACATATGTAGCTTGGTCACTAAGGGAAACTGGAGAACGGCAAGCTGCTCTGCAGAACGTCACCTCTCAATGCCGCTGGTGGCAGGGAGGGGACAGCACCGCCCACGGCACAGTGGGGGTTCTGGGGCTTCAGGACTGCTGCAAAACAGTCACCTCACCTGGAGCCCTGGGACTCAGCCTCAGGTGTAAGATGCACAGGGGACAGGGGACAGGAGAGGTTGGTGTTTCATGTGTATCCTGCCATGTGGCACTGCTCTTGAACCAAAGCAGTCCAAAGGAGCCTCTTTCCTCAGGGCAGGATGTGGCCCTTGCATGAAGGGGGAAGGAGCTGGGTCTTTGGTTCAGAGCATGAGCTATAGCCTTTCACCCCCTTACTGGTAAAATGCTCTGGCATCTCCTGCAAGGGGAAGGGAATGCAGGAGTCTATTTCTCTTCCTGTGCATGTGCATGTACAAATCCATTAGAAAGGTAACAGCTGGTTATGCAAAGATAAAATTTTAAAACTTAAAGAATTGAAATTTCTAGTGAGTGCCTGGGAAATGCTCTGTTAATGTTCAGATCTGTGGCAAGCGGGCACAACCTTTCACAGCGATATCTCTCTGCCAGTCCTTACAAACTCTATCTGCCTCTCCGTATACACAGTGCATGGATGTCCCTGTGCCAGAGGCTCTGGGCCCTCTGCCACCTCTGCCAGGTGGCCCAGGTCCCACACATCTCTTCTGACCATTTTTTACCTCCTCTTCCCGAAGTACATTAGATTGGGGCATTTGTCTGCTACCCCACTGTGCCAAAAGCTCTCTCACTGCTCCCAGAAACAGTGATCACGATGGCATGGGACTTAACGTTTTCATATATTTGTCTATTTCTGAAGTTATAAACAGATCAAAGTGGGATGAAGCAGAGGCAGCTAAAGAGTTTCCCTGTTGGCTTGTTGCATTCAGGAGCTGATGAATCCCTCTGGTGAGTTGGTTGCACTGGGGACAGGGAAGCCAGCTGGAATTTAACCTCAGGATTGTGTCTCCTCTGCAAGAGCAGGGAAAGGAGAGAGAAGGCTCCTGCTTTGCCTCCTTAGGATTCAGCCAGGTCATAGAGGTGTTAGCAAACAATCTTTCTACTGAAAAAAAATGTATATGTTGATGTGCCTTGTGATATGCAATAGGAGATAAATAGTGATGCTTTTTCAAATACAATCAAATATAGTAGAGTATAATTATTAATTTTTCTGGGCATTTTAACTCCTTGTCTCAAGTGTTTTATTGAATTGATGTCTTTGCTTACTTAGGCTTAAGGATCTTCTATTTACAATTCTCCCCCTTGCCTTGCATGCAGCAGAATGGGGCTGTCAGTGCTTTCTTGTGTGGGTCTTTCCAGGGGGCACAGGGTATTGACGTGCTGCTGGCTGGGCCTGCAGGAGAGACTGAAATGTGAGTCGTTGCTGCTCTGTGCCAGTGGGATGGTGGCTAGTGGCTTTACTTATAACTCAGAAGCAATGAAAATGGTCAGTGCAAGATTGCCCTCTGATCTGTTTTGCCTTATGCAATAATGTGTACAAGCAGGAAAACTCTGAGCCTGTTTTTAAGCCTATGTTCCCAATACACTGACTTGTTTCACTCATCTTTGGGCCTTTTCAACGCCTCTGCAGTTCCCTGCCAGCTCTCCCTGTGCAGCATTTCTTCCTGCCGTTCAGTCCTATCTGTAGAGTAACCTTGGCATCAAGCATCACTGAAGTCTGTGGGCATAGATGTGACTGACATGATTATAGATCCAGCACTGACCGTCAGCACAGGAAATAATTTCAATCCTTGTGTCTGAGACTGGGAAAAGCCTCCCACGACCACACAAGCTGCTTATTATTGTACAATGCTGTGGGCCACAAACCAGATTCATAAAGAGCCCAGCTCCACCCTGTCTGGGCTCACAAGGCTTTTTTGGCAGCATCTCTGTCATTTGAAGATGGGCTAGGAGCAGCCTGGAGAAGACTTCCCATTCTCAAAGAGTCACCTCCAGTGGGAGTCTCTTCCCAAGGAGTCAATGGCTGACTACAGGTAGCTCTAATCTGGCTTTCTCTGACACTTTTCCTCTTTTTCATCTGAAGAAACAACAGACTCTATAAAATACCCAACAGCCGTGGCTCCCTCCCCTGGAGCGGTAAGCCCAGGCGGATTTCCAGTGGCTAGCATTTCCAAGCATTCTCCAGTTTACCAGGCTTGAGGCTTGTCAACCCAAACAAGACTGAGGCTTTCCTTCTGCAATATTAAAAAAGCAAAATATCATCATAAATCCTCCTGGCACTGCTGGCTCACACCACTAAGCTATTCCATGCCAGTCCTATTGTTAAACTGTAAGCATCAGTTTCAATACTGTAATAAAATACTGCATTTGAAATTTTACAGTTCCCCATTAACCTCCTTTCTCCCTCTCTCCCCCACCTATTACATCACCCCTCTCTCTTCTCCAGCCTGACATTGCTCTGACATAACACTTGAAGCTTCCCCACCTTTCACTTTTCCATTTTTCCCCTCTTTTTCAGAGCCTTTATCTGTCACTTGTGCAATAGAACAGCTGAGCCAAAGCAATAAAGTGCTGCATACCATCCCCGAACAGCCTGAGCAATTTTTTAAGACACCCATGCCAAATACCACTGTTTCCCACACTCGCGCACACACATACCCCATCTCATCCCCAGCATTGATTCTACCCAGTACATTTACTTGAAAACTGGATTTTTCTCTCTGTGCATGTACTGTCAGTCAGTCTGAAAACAACTCTGTTTTCACAACTTTTCCTGCCGTGGGAGTGTTTTGTTCTTCTTTCTATTTAGTTGTTCTTTCTGCATGAACTGCCAGGCTTTTACTTAGGAATATTCACCAGACTTTTTAATCCCAGGGACACCTGGGATTTGAGGATGCCTTGTGGTCCCCCAGACCCGGGCAAATGGCAGCTTCATTAAGTACCATCCAAGTCCATCAGCATGTTGTGTGCCAGTTCTCTCCATCCTGCTGTCTTCTTCCTCAGCGCAAAGGTAACCTCTCTGAAATCAGTGAAGCCACCATAGCAGAGGACCTAGGCCAGTATCCAGTGGCTGCGATCTCCATGTATTATCTTGTTTCACATATTCTCTCCTTCTCCCCACTCATCTAATTTGACTAATATGAGCCTGGTGTAAGGGTAGGCAGGGGGTAGCACTGCAGCAATGAACCAAAAGAAGACTTTTCCAGTCCCAGCATAATGATCCAGTTGGCAAAATTGAGTGGAAATGTTGCCATTGACTGCTGGTCTCTGTGCAATGAGAGTCTCCTTTTAATTTTGGCAACTGAGAAATCTGGGGGAAATAATAGTAATGGTCTCTGGAGGACAGAAAGTGGTTTTGATTGAATGATGGTCAAGTGGCATTTTTATGTTCAAAGAACTGTGTGGATGTTTACTGCTTGGAGCTAACAATACTGTGGCATGGCCCACCCGTGTGGATCAGTTCCACCCTTTTCTTACAGACACGAGACCTGAGACAGGATGGGGAGCAGTTTGCCTTGGGTGCAGGAGTGTGTAACGGGCCGAGGGTGCCTGTGCTGAGGGTGCTGCTCCACCGCGGACTGCTGCCAGCCTCCTGCTCTCCTCAGTCAGCCTTGCTGCCATTTCCATGTTATAAAAAAAGCTCAAACCCTAAAACCAACCTTAGAGTATGCTTTGACACTAACAACAATGAAGAGCTTGTGAAAGTGCTGAAATGAATCTTTTTCTATTTTGGGGGGGAGTTGGTTTTTTTGTTTTTGTTTTTGTTTTTTTTTTTTAACTTCACCTCCTCTGTTAGGTTCTCTTCTACTTTTGGTGTCAAATAAGAAGAAATTTTTAAACTGCTGCTATTTGAGTTTTGTTTGTCCTGCATAATAATGTGAAGTTTTGATGTTATTTCCTTGTGTAAGAGCTGGAATATTGAAGACTGGCTGTATTGTGAGCTCTCCCCATCCTGCTTTTTATACACACACATACACACACACGCAGAGAGACAGAGTCTCACTGATCTGCCAGTGATCTCGAGCCTACCTAGACGGACCGCTCTCTCTAGGGATGTGTCTGCTGCATCCGCCTCAGGCTTTTCCTGAAGAGAGACAACTAATTGGGAAAAATTATGTTGCATTACGTGTGGTGGCTCTGTGATGTGGACTCTCATCTGAGGCCTCCCAAACTTGCTGCAAGCTTACGACTCAGTAATGCTGCAAGGGCTTGCAAAGCATGGAGTGTCGGGGCAGATGTTTGTGCTTTCCATCCTGAGGTGGAGGATTTTAAATATTTGGGCTGATGGTTCCAATTCTGCTTCACAATTAATTAATGAATGAGCCCAGTATGTGGGCTAAACTGTTAACATTAGGTCTGACAACGGACATCCAGGCTTTTCAAATGCTCTGATTGATAAGTTTACTTTTAGAGACTCAAGGGTCTTATTTACCTTTCAGAGTTTCAGTCTACACATTGTTTTTATTTTGGGTGGAAAAAAGTGCTTTGACATATAGAGTGAACTTAGCTACCTGCATGCTTGTGTTTAGCTTGCTTTCCTTCCAAACCTCCCCAAGGGTGCAGAAAAGAGAGGGGGAGAAGATGAAGGAGGCAGTGACTATCAGATTAATTACAGATGCTGGGTTAACTACAGAAAATAGCAGAGAAAGAGGAAGTGAGGGAATAAAGTCTGACCTCAACCACTCTTTTCTCTAAAAGAAATTAGCAGGTAGACTGTCACACGGAGGCTCTGAGCAAAACCCCGGCACCGCTCTGCTGATTTCAGCAGAGGATGCTAATCCACATGAGCTGAGATTTAGCCCACAAAGGTTTCATAGCCTGTAAATATAATTTAAGACCATGGGGGAAGAACCATATGTTTGTGAAAGGGGAGAGCTTCCCCCAAACAAACAAATACTGCGACTAATCTAAAAATAACAAGATAGGTTACGTGACTCCCCAGTTACTCTGAATTATGTGGCAGGATGATACTTGTCCTCACGTGGAGCTTGTCCCACGTCTCTGACCTGTTGTTGCTGAATGAGGGGACATTTCAGTATTTATTTTCTTTCTGTTGATTCCAGTCAGATTGCCCATGCTCTGCTTAATGTAGTGCCTGCAGTGGAAGTGGGACAAATATTCAGTCACATTAAAAATAAATCCAGAAATAGCAGCTTATAAATTTAGATTTTTCTCCTATTATTATTTACAGGTGAATCCTGTCAGATGCATAAATGCAATATCTTTGTAGGCCGATGCTGGGATTTGTATCAAAGGGGTTCTAACATGTACTTCATGTACTCAGCTGCAACTATTATAAGCTATTTCATGTACAGCTAGAGACAAATGATCTCTCCCATGTTTGTCTTAACTTCAAATGCAGTTGGGTTGCTTGAATTCACTTCCAAACCTCCTGCATGGGGGAGGGGGGCAGGAGATTTATGCCCCTTTAATATAATCAATTCTGAGCATATCTTTAGACAAATAATTTAGAAATCTATGCATCAAGAAACACCTCTATTAATTTCAGGATACACCATTTTATGCATTTTTTATGTGCCTTAAAAAGGGGATTAAATTTTAAAAAATAAAAGCCCTTACTCTGTTAAGAAAGCAAATTCTAACAAGAACATTTTGAAATAAAATCCCAGAAGGCAACAATCCCTCCAACAATTAAACTGGGAGAGGGTCCCCTGAGGGCAGACCAACAAAATTTAGTAAAAATAATTGCCGTGCTGGGTCCTTGCTCTATTTTAGCTGAGTATAAGCAGACACACAAAAAATAACCTACTGAGAGCAAGAACATTCCTACATGAAACAGGCTAACAACAGAGCCATGTAACTACCTGGCCACACCACTCGGCTTTTGCTGGCACGCAACACAGATTTTTATACTTCAGCCAATATAAAATAACAATCAGGCTATTTACAAGGCTCTGCCAAATATTAACCTTATATCCAATTCTCTTCAAACCTTTCAAAGTCTCTAATGTGAACCATGCAAGTTCCTCATTACTTGATAATATTCTGTAACTACGAAGTTATGGGCTAGTTATATTTTTTAAAAGATGGTGTGTTTATGCAAAGATAATGATGCGGTGCATTTTATGCTGAAAAACTCAACAATTAATTAATTTATAATCCCCCTTACTCTTCAACCCCCTCCCTCAAAAAAGAAAAAAATAAAAGATTAATTTGCTGGAGAAAACAGGTTCATGTTTGCCCTTAAGACAGAGGACAAAATTACTTTAGCATGTGTACCATGGTTAAAACAAGTTAGATGCATACACATTCACAGCCAGGTGAGAGCTATTGTAAAAAGGAGTTGAGAATGAAGAAAGCACAGAGCTAGCTCTTAAAAACTGAAGGTTACCTCCAAAAAGCAACATTGGGCATGCAAGGAGCTATCAGGGTTACTAATTGTGAGACAAAGACTTTGTCTCTGGCTGTGGGTAGCATTGTGCAGAAAAGGGAGCACTAGCAGAAGGGTGGTGGGGAGGAGGAGGAGGCATGGAGTGATCCTTTAGACCTCTCTTCTGTGTCAGACACGCGTCCCTGGATTTTTTAAAAATTTTTTTCCTTGCCAAATTTTCTGATGTGGTCCCTCAGAGCTCTTTAATTATTTAAGGTGACTCTTTGTGGGTCAAAAAGGGACAGCAAGGCCACAGGAGGCACCTGACCATCCACAGCAGGGCTGGGTGCTCAGAGGTAGCTGGGATGGTGCACAATCTCAGCTGGCTGCACGCTGTCCCAGCAGCCGAAACGCCAGCGCTGGAGCCGTGCAGGTGCCCATGCAGCCTCCCTGGCCCACTGTGGCCACTTGTACGCTGATGCTGTGCCCTCCCAGCACTGCCCGAAAGTGGGACCCATCACCCTGTGGAGGAAGTGCTTCTTCCCACAGCTCGGTAAGATCTTTCTAATTGGGGTCCTCTTTTCTCTCTAAACATCTGTGAATATCATTCTGGAAATAGGCTGTATTGAATATTGGGTTTCTTATTTGAAAGGGAGCCTTTAAGTCTATTTTTTTAGACACGTTTTTACCAGCAGTACTTTTAACAATAGGTTACCAGATCCATCACACAATCTGACTAAAAGGCCATATTTATTTCCCTAATTTTATAAACATTTAATAGGTCCTTATTAAACACATCAGCCAGCATGATTTAATAACACAATCAGTCTAGAAGTTTAAGAAAATTGAAAACAGGATTTGAATGTAATACAGCCACAATTACCGGAGATTATAGGCAATCATTTCCATATGTCTGCAATGGGGAGCTGCTAATCTCTGTTTGCGTGGAGGTGATTTCCTCTGGAACACTTCCCAGCCTTCAACAGCGCTAGTGCTGAACAAATTAGATTTGAAAGTCCCCAATTTTATGACTAAGGTAATATACTCTGTGTATGTAGAGAAACACTGATTTCCTATTTTAACTGGCTTCCAAATGCTGGACAGAGACCTCAGCTTCATTTAGTTTGGCTCTGCTAGGTATGTGGTAAAAGATTTTTTTTTAAAGGGTCAGCACATGTATTTTTGGGTGTCTCAGAGATAAACCGCAAGTTCCCTCCATCCATAGGAGGGAAAGAGTTAGCATCATGATCCAGTGACATCATGGCTGAGGAATGCACAGCAATTAGCCCTGCAGTAGCGCAGGCAGCCTATGGCCAGGGGACAAGCAGCTCCCTCCTGCTAAACTTTAGGAGTCCTAACACCTTATTCCCTGACCTACCGCTTATGAGATCCTGAATAGCGTCACTTGTGTTTTGTGGGAATTCATCTGGTAAACTAGGCTTTTTGTGCATGGCCTTGGCTTGGCTTTGGCAGTTACTGTTGAAAATAGGAGTGCTGTTGGGAAAGATTTCCTGTGCGGAGCAGCCAGGAGCTGGGCTGGTTTCAATAGGAGCCAGTGACTAGTGGAGATAGGAGAGCTGCAGGGAACTTCACAGCGGTTAAAATGCCAGCCCCTTTGGGGGACCTCGGGGCGGGGGGGCACCTGGCCTGATGGCACCCAAGGCATTTTTAGAATTCATTTTGTCACATGATTCATATTTATGAAATATTTATGGCAGATTGATAGAGGAGAACCCAAATAAGGGAGTAAGACAGAAAGGAATCTGGGCTACCCAGTAATGAGGGAAGAGCAAAGGAATGAGCGGATTCCTTGCACGCATGCACACATTTGTTAATGGCATCACTCATTTCACCTCCCCATTGCTGGACCACGGCGTTCGTGAGCTCCTTGAACAAGCTTCAAAAAATAGACAGAGATAGGCTACGCTGGGGAGGGAAGGACAGGTGCACAGGCAGCTGAATATCTCATGCTCTTATCTTTTGAGTGCTTTTAGTTGCGAAGCTCGTAGCATTCTTGTGCTATTACAAAGAGCCTTTCGTCATGAGATCTGGCCCTGCAGACCGAGAATGACCCTCTGCTATTTCGCTAAATCAGAAAGCTGATACTCGTGCACTGGACTAGGAAATGATAAAGCGGAGGCCTCTGCTGGAAAGAGTTGTTTGTGGCTAGATGATCTCCTTTCTCAGCTAAGGGAGGGAAAAGTGGCCCTTAACAGCCCCAAGTCAGGACTTCAGCACATGCTTAATTCCATCATTGTTCAAAAAAGCGCTTAAGCACATACCTAATTTAAAACACGTGCTTAATTTGCCTTGACTTCAATTCATTCAAGGTGCAGAACAACACATGATGTCTGGACACTGACTTTGCTAAAAATGACATGTGGTCTTTAAGTTGACCATGTGATTAAGGACTTTCTTGAATCAGATCCCTAATCTGAAACTTAGGATTTTATTTTACTGGTTTTGGTCTTAGCAAGTTAGTACACTTGGGCTGAAAATCTGAAAAAGTTACCGAAAGAAGGTATCTCTCACACTATTCTTGCTAAAAAGCAACAAACCAAAACACCCCTGGGAAAAACCCACCCAGAATAAAACAAATAGTACAGATATGCACTTTGATTGTGGCAATCTTGAGCAAACACCTAAGGTGACCAGAGCCAGCCCTTTCCAACTGCAATGACACTAGGGAAGTCACCAAAGTGAATTTTGCTACCTGTTGTCCCAATATAACTGTAATGGAAGTTACAAATGCTGAGTTATCAGGGTGACACATGACATAAAACCTGCCATAGACTGACCTAGGACATAACAGCTGACCCAGCCTGAAATTCTATATAATGAATTAAACAAACAGTGTCAAGATTAATAGATAAAGATATTAAGTGCGTTCTTTTCATTTCCAGACAGCACAGAACAAATCTGAACATATATCACAGTATTCATTTGCAAAGCTTGCTTCTATGATCTGTCTTCAGCTTGGTTATACCAAAAGCAAAAGAACACATTGGTTCTTGTAATAAAATGAATGTACAAACCCTGCACATTACTGCCTTTGTAGTTGCTTTTACCCTTAAAAAAGCCCAGCTCTAGCGCACAGTATATTTTTCATCATAAAGTTGCTCATGTATGCATTCCAGATGGCGTGAAGAAGGGGTTCAGGAATTCTAGTGGCAACCGCTAGTATTATGAAAATAAAGGTAGGGCCCAGTTTTATGATGAACCTTGATCTTAAGGAGTTTATAACTAGACTGGCTCCAAGTTATACTTGGAATACATGGATAAATTTATTACATCAGCGGATTCCTTCACCCACTTAAAAAAAAAATCTGCCTTGTTCTTTTTTGAGTGAAGAGGTTGCTTGCAGTTTTAAGATGTTTCATGGCCTTCATTCCATATAAAAAAAGAGTTGATTAAAAGGAAGTTGGCAAGATAACAACTCTCAGTATATTGTAATCATTTTCCATTTGGAAACAAAACATCCTCCCACATTCCAACTATCTAGGTTGATTAACTTTGCAAAACATTATGTTGTACAAGTGTGCAACCTCATTTTGTTATGTATTTTTGATATGAAATATAACCTTTTCTTTAAAATGTCCATTAATAAGTATTTGCATCAATACACAAAAATATGGCAATTAAGGATGCTAGAGTGGTCTATTAAGTTCAACATTTATGGGAAAGGTTTTTTCCTTCTTTTTGTTTTTAAGTTCTTGCCAACAAGAAATATGAGCTCAACTGAAATCGATTTTAGGAAGAGGGAGGCAATAGGCCCCCGTGCAGGAAAGGCTTTCAGCACATGCTTATGTTCCATTGCTTTCACTGGGATTTAAGAACATTCTTAATTTATTTGTGAACAGGGTTGGGTTTTTTATGAGGAAATCTTTACAGTGGACACTTTTTTATGATAATGTGTTTGAGGCTACAGCCTTGTAAACTGGAATAAGGGTGGCACAGTGTGAGGCAGGAACCAAACCTGGGAGACAGAAACAGGGACACGAGGCTGGGCATGCTGGGAAACAAGGTGGGGACGGACTGTCCATCTCGAGTGAAATCAGGGATACTGCCAGGAGCAAGGAACACCATGGGTGCAGATGAGCTATGTTACAGAGACACTGAAGATAATTTATTGTAGTTTTTGCTAAAGAAAGTCTACTGCAGTTGTCTAGACTGTGTGTAATCCAGAGGCAACTCACCCCACCTGAAGGTGATCATGTCAACTTTCTAAGATGCACTTTGGGTTACAATGGGTTGCTTCAGGAGATGCTGTTCTCTTCTTCATGACGAAGAGGGAGCCCAGGTGATAGCTCCAGCTGTATGAATCCGATCCCAGCTCTCTGACTTCATAGCTTTTCTTTTCTGTTTTCATGAAAAAAGGTATCCATCAAAAATGTTTGTTTACCCCTCCAGCAGTAACTGGAGCAGAGTAAGGAATGGTCTTATTTAGTAAATTATTTTTTGTTAAATAATTAAGTGCATTACCTTGAAACAAGCTCCTAACATACCCATGCTACTGAGCATGAAGGAACTAGAAGCCGGTCTGTCTGTCTGCTAAGCTTCCTTGATTTCTGATTTGTCTTCTGGGCTGTGGCTGAAAGATTCAAGCACATCTTGGAGTAAGGCATGAGCGAGTGAGCTAAACATGAGGCAGAAGCCTTTGCAGTAAATATCCTGGCTTGTGTTATTTTTTTGCTCTTTGAACTCTAAAAGCAGTTATTTGTCATTTATTTGATATCCCTTGACAATAAACATAACGTCTATGAAGAACTAGTTACTGATAAGCTATCCAATAAGGTCAAAACATGCAAACAAATGACAGCAACAATAATATAGATGTTAACCACTGCAACCTCCTTTTTTTTTTCATAAATTTTTAGATTGTACACTACTGTATTTTTGTTGGAAGCATGTGGTACTATTGCTTCTGCAATAATTCGTCTTCATGCACAGCAAACAGAAAGGATTTCAGGCATTTTATTTCCTTGTCAGCTTCAATAAATGCAAAACGATTTACCTAAAAGAGCAAAATATCAGGACCAAATTTTTCAAAGCTTTTTTTTTTTTGTTGTCATTCAGAAAGCAAACTGTAACTTTATAAGCAGACAAACAAAAAAAAAGGGGTTTTATGCATAACTTACAAGCTCATTTCCTTTGATTCCTGCAAGTGATGTCATGGAGCCCAGCTGTTGTGTTTCTGCGATGATTTCCCTTACTCATGTTTCACCCAGTCATTTCAGGCCCTAATGGAATTACTTTGAGCGAAACCTGTTTATTTCATGGTTCACCTCCCACATCAGCTGATACCAGGAACTCTTCTCTGGGATGCATAGTGAGTAGGTACAGGCAATTAAATAGATTTTAAAGAATGTTTTTCTGTTTTGTTTATAACCAACCCCTCACCCTGATGCAGATCAGCACTCCATGGGCATGAGGGCTGATAGGGGATGCAGACATTAAATTCATGTTGTCTAGTTTTTTATATGCTTCGTTTCTGTGGTGGAGTCCAGCAGCCTGGACATGTGTGTCAGTGCCCCAGCTGATACTGGAGAGAGTTTGTTCCCTCCTGTTGATATCTGGTGTGAGGGAGGGAATTTTGAGAACTAGTTTTGACCATTTCTATTGGCTATCCTTTGCTAATGAAGACTGCTATGCACAGGTCTGATTCTTGATTCCCACCACGCAAGCACCTTTCTGGACTTTGGTATAGCACCTCTGCCTACTGGTGCAGAGACTTCTCATCGGCCAAATGTTTTATTTTTTAAAAAAACTGGGTGATGGAGCTATTATCCTTCCATACCACCAGCTAAAGGTAAAAGCACTACCTGAGTTAGGGGGAATAACAGTTTAGTGCCCTTTTTGAGTGGTTCAAATTCACATGTCCCCGCTCTCAGGAGACTGTCCAATGAATTTGGGTGCAAATTCATCTGACCAAGGGAGTAGCAGATAGGTAGCAAATAACAGGATTATCTGCCAGGTAGCAGATAACAGGATTAGGGACCTGCAGAGCTGTTTCAGACTCAGTGTTTTTGGAGCCTGAGACTTCATTCATGGAAAAATTAGACTTCTCTGAAATATATGAGCTACATGGGCTTTCTCATGGAGTAGATGTTCGTTGCATGAGCAATACCTATATTAAATGCTTGCATCCTTTACATCCCACATGTCCACCTTTGGCTGATCTGGAGTGCGAATTGTGTGGACTTCTAAGAGCTTAAATTTTTAACACCCTTAGTGTCTTCATGGAGCCATTTTAGACAGAATATTCAATCTTGTATGAGTACACATGTCTGTATAAATATATTTGGGAAAGTATCTTGTTTTCTTTGCAGTTGGGTTTTTTTAGGCTTTTTAATATTGCTGTTATTCTTTACCTGCTGCTGAGATGTTTTTATTTTGTCATTATTTGTATTCCCATGTTGATCAGAGGCATCAGTGAACACTGAGCTAACATGCAAAAGTGAAGAGACAAAGCTCAGGAAGGGGACCACTGGCACGGGTAGATGCAGTGATAAGCCAGCAAGTACAGAAAACCACTCATCCCACCTTTAGTGCTTTACCTGAGGTACCTGTATTAAGGACAGAGTTATGCTGTGGCTTCTGCAAAGTTACAAAGGGGTTTAGCAGATCCAGAGTGACTTAGCCTCATCAAAGACCTGAACTGGAGATGCTTCTCTTTCACCCTGTTAGCAGCTATAGTGATTGAGTGGGACATATGGAGCCCAACTTGCTCTAACATGCTCTTCCACCAACCCTTTCAGCCTGCCTCCCTCCCCATTTACTGTGGGGCCTCTGCCCTGCTGCCCTGTTTTGCCAAAAAGAAAAAAAAAAAAAGAAAAAAAAAAAATTACTATTAGAAAAAGATGGAGCATGAGGAATTCCAGCCTGAGAGGGGAATGTAAGTGAATTAATCTCTCCTGGTGAGGAGGAAATTATTTTTGTTACTAGCAAAGGTTGTTTTTTCATTGGAATTTTTCTCCCAAAGCTTTCAGACATCCATCAAATACCCAACAGCTTAATTTCTGTAGATACAATGTTTCACTTTTTAGTTGCCAAATAACCTCATATATTTAATTTTCCAGATTTTTCAGATGCGCTCAGGAAGCTGTCACAAGAGACCCTCCCTGGATAAATTTCCTCTTCCAAGAAAGCCACTTAAAAAAAAAAATCTGAACAAAGATGATTCAAGCAGTTTTGTCCTACACAGAAACAATGCTGCAGCTAAGCTTTGACTGCCTTTTATTAAACTCAGTCAGAATCTTTCTGTCCCTTTTCATGTGCCGAGGGTGGAGGCCATTGATTTGCTCTGCTTCTGCTACAGCCTGGCAGCCTGGCCTGGCCTGAGCAGGGTCCCAAACTCGCCGCTTTTCAGCTGTGCCTGTCCTCTTCTCCTCCTTTCTTTTTTGTTAAATGGAAGTTGACGTAACAGAAGAGAGGAGCCTGCCAGGAGGGTGTCAGAGTCAGCAATGATCACAATCAGACATTGCAATCAGATTGCTCTACCAACTCCTAGGAAGAAATAACCATCTGTTTCGCTGGTTACGGGGGGGAGGGTTGGGGGGAAGACAGAGCCATGCCCAGGATTTTGCATTGCAAACAGCGCTTCATTGCCTGTCAGGAAGCATTGAAATAGGGTTTGATAGTGATGAAAGTTCAGGACCTTTTGCACCAGAGGCAAACATCCAGCATTCAGCTGATGTGCAGTAAAATCAGGTATGGTGTGTATGGCAGTTTAAGTCTTTCCATTTTCCTTCTGGAACCTGAGTTGGACAGTAGCCTGGGGCATCTATGGAGTGGCCTTAGCCCATCTGGCCAATGGATTTCCACCCCTTTTTTCTCTCCAGAATACACTGAGAAAAGCCTGTTCCCGTAATTGAAAGCGGCTTGGTCTGCTGGGGTAAGTGGGGGTCCGTAGTCCTCCCCCTCGCTTGTACCCCATCCTGCACAGGTGGCTGCCCGGTGGTGGCTGCACATTGGCCTCACTGTATGATGTCCTCCAAGCCCAGTAAATATTCCAGGCCACAGAGTGCTACCATGCATGCAACAAAGGCAAAATTCATTTATTCACTCAGGCAGGTGATGGATAGTCTGTCAATGTTTATACAGTAGACACAAGCCTAATTTTCAGGTATTAGTTGATTAACACTTGAGTCATAGTGTGTGTCCTGTGTCCAGTAATGTGGAACATCAAATGTGTGAAAAAGATTAATAGTGTGCACAGATGTTACTCAGAGGATCAATTTGTCTGAGGTTTGAAGAGGTAGTACCCTGCAGATCAATAGGAAAGGAGAAAATTAGAGTAATATGTTGAAGGAAATCACAGTCGAGCATATGCATGGCTGGGTTATCTGCTCCAAATACTCAGCTTCTTGTAAAGACTTTCAAAGACTGCAACAAAATGTTAAGTACATTCTCCTGTAATTTTTTTTTTGTTTCTTACAGAGCTACAGCTTCCCCAAATAGCAAGCCCTTAGCAAGGGACACAAAGCAGCCCTTGTGCGACAGGCTGAGCAGCCCAGGAAAACTTTTCCCTAGCATTTTGTATGAAAAACACTTCCTTACATTATAAATAGCAACAGGCAGGAGGGCATAGAAGTAAATGTTGCTCTGTAAATGAGGGAACCAAAGTTGGACAGCAGAAGGGCTTTTTCTGGACAAGCTCAACTTTTCCCAAGTTTTAAAGGAGAAATGTTACAGTACATCTTTTCCCTGCTGCCTCCAAGCGCTGCCCGATGGGAGCTGCATCGCAGCAGAGTATCAGGAAGGCGGGAGCAGGTTCAGGTACTCACACCCCCATAGTGCCTACTGTGCTGCAACACCCTCTGGGCTCCCCAGGCCCTGGGCTGCCTGTACAGGCAGCATATAAGCATCAAACGTGCTCAGACCAACCTACAGAGAACTTTTTTCTCCAGTGGCAGAACGATGTCTCTTGAATTTAATGCTCGTTTTCCATGGCAAGGTGCTCCCACCCCTTCACTCCATGCAGCAGAGGGATACAAAGATGCTCAAGTGTGTTACAGCCCTATTTCCCATCACTATGTTACACAGCCTCTTGGAGAAAAGCACTTTGAGATCTAGGAGTCTGTGGAAAGTTCCCCAACAGAAGAGGGACAGACGCCTATTATCTTAAATATCTAAACCATGGCTGGACAAACTCTGGAGAGAACACTCCACCAAACAGCACCACGTCTGCAGGCAGAAAGATGCAGTGGCCCCCCTTGTTCCCTTCTCTGTCTTCCTTGCTGTGGTTGCAAGTGATGTGAAGCTGTAAAGGTCTGAAAAGAGGGAGAAATTGTTTGGGGTCAGTTATCCTGTGGGCAATGTCAGCCTCATCTCCTGCCCAGCCTGTGCAAGGCGCGGAGGCTGCACCTCCCTCCCGTGGCTTCACGGGACAGCTGCCGAGCAAACAGCAGCCGGCTCGCGGCTGACTTGCTCGTACTGCCAAATAACAACGCAGAGTTTTCTGCATATCTGTTTATCTCTGTTATTCAGAAATGGTTCCTTGCCACTGAGATAGAAAGCAGCTTTGCACAGAAATTTCAGCATATGATGGGAATGTCAGCAGTGTTATGCTCTTTCATATTTTTTTTAAAGCCTGGCTTTCTGCAAACTGACATATTTACATGCTTGCTTTATAACATTGGCATGGGATTTATGAAATCTCCTTAAAATTAATGTCTATTTCTAACAAATTTAAATTAAAAATGACCGTACCCACATGAGGAATAGGATAGGAAATTTAATTTAAGGGAAAGCTGGGAATGTGTATATTTCTGTTGCATACATTTCAGACTATTTCTGTTGCAACCTAATAGCATGTGTGAATGAGTGCCTGATCCTTCAAACATAACTTATGACGGATTGTACTTATACAAGAAGTTGCTTTGTGAAATCAGCAGAAAAGCTCAGAAAGTCAGAATTACATTTAGTAGCATATTTTTGCAAGAATCCAAATTCATCTGTCCAGGGGCCCACTCACCCAAAACAGGAGAAAGTAGGGAGGAAAGGATGGCGAAGACAGGGGCTGAGGGAGAGGGCAGGTGCTGGGCTGCAAACACCGGGAGGAAGAGGCAGGGTAAACAGCAGGCTGGACAGAAATGCTTTTCCTTCCCTGCACCAGGTCCAGGCCAGCCACTCCATGTAATTAGGAGCCCTTCATATATACCCCTGCTTTGAGAAACAACCATAGCTTCCTTGCTGAGGATTGGCGTAAACTGCTCCGAACCATCATAAAAATCATATATTCTCATTTTCTCAGCACAGGCAGTAGCAGCTGAGCTTACATGCCCCAGACCAAAGTCCAGAAGCCAGGCTTGGTGATATGTTTCCTGCACAATATATTTATATAGACAGCTAACCCGTCGCTAGTCTGCTGGCAGTTTTGCATTTTCCTTGTAAACTGTTCTTATGTGCTACAACACATCTGGGCATTCTTAATTCTGCCTCTCACTTCATTACCTTTCATAGGAGACTCTGGGTTTACAGCAAAAGAATCAATAGTTTGAAAGTTTTAAAAAGTGCAATATTAAAAATTTAAAAGAAGCCAGGAAATCATAGTCTCCATTCAGAGGAGAAAAAAAACCCCAACACAAAAACTTTTTCTTTGGGTAAGGATTGGGGCTCACAATTAATTATCTTTATACGTAGCAGTTTGGGATTTCTTCAGATATTTTACTAAATCTATGTGTAAGTATGCTTGTCTTCTGGAATCCACATTAAATATATTAGAAGAGTTTAGACACAGCATGGTTTGTTGGCAGCATTCATGCGAAGTGGACTCCAGCAAACAATCTGTTGCTATTTACAAGATTGGCAAGAAGGGTTTCGGAGTGGGGGGAAGTGGGGGGTCTGCGGGGCACGTCCTGCTGCCCAGCCTCTGCCTACACAGGCAGGAGCCCCAGCCCGATGAGGCTGACTTCAGTGGAGGATCAATTCCCTGCTGCAGTATTTCTTTCCCTTGAGCAGATCTAATTGAAATCAGATCTTTGTGCTGTGTTAGGATTCCTCTGGCAGAGCGGGTCTTGGCATTGTTTTCTTTACCATTTTTCCTATTACTGTTAGTACCAATCACCAGAACAAGGCAGCAAGGAACAGAAGAGAAAAGCAACATGCTGTGAAATTGTTGAAATAATTCAAAGGTTTCCACAGGAAACATCATCTCCAAATGCTTGAACGCAGCCTCCCAGATATAAATATAGTGCAGGGAAAGAGAGGGAGGGGGTGAAAAGGGAAGGGAGAAAGAGAGTTAGTAATATTAAGAGGCTAAAGCAATCGGAGCGATTTGTAAATTATACAGGCAGTCATGTTCCCGTGTAACGCGTTTCGTGTAGTGCCCGAGAAAGAAGCAGATGTCTCGACAGTGCTTAACAGCCTGTTTTAACCTGGGTCTGCGGTCTGCGACACCCTCCTTGCTTTGTTTTAAGGGGTATCATTAGACCCTCTCTGTTTTTTTCTTGCAAGGATGAATGATTGAAAAATAAAAGTTGATTACAGAATAAAAACATGCACGATTCAAAGAGGATCCTTCAGCACCTGCTGAGAACAACAACAATAACATCGATGAATTTATTGATCAATATTTTTCAATCATTCGAGGAAACAGTTTGGTTTTAGTAGATGGCATTCTTTCAGTATAATCCACTCAAGCTGATAGTAGCTGTATCATTTTACTATCTATAACACTAAAATATACTATATTTTAATGTTTTAAAATAAAAAGTGAATTCAATTATTTTAAGAAACAAAACCAGCTTATTTTCTAAGCCTGAATAAGTAGGTGAGAGTTCCAAATTAATATTTCTGTTCCTAGATGTAATATATTTGATTTGTAGAAGTGTACATTTTAGGAATGGTTAAATAATTCTCTGTTAGAACTGTTTTTTAATGGAAAAATAACTACTCAGTTAATCTGAATTTCCCAGAAGCAATAGTTATGCTTTTTGGAGAAAATTTTGTTTTGTTAGAAGAAATGGAACAGCTTTCTTTTTCTGAAACCATCATTTTGGGGTTTTTGTAGTTTGGTTGAGCAAGAAAGATAAATTCTACAAAGGAACATTTTAATGAAAATAATTTTTATTTCATTTTGGCTGCGACTTTGTAGTAAGAGGGAGGAGACCTTTCTGCAGCTAGTGTTTCTGAGTAGCCAAAAATCCCCATGCCATCTGTGGGAGTAGCTTACACTTTGGAAATTAGTGTTTTCGTCTTTCATGGTAGACAGCCAGGTTTGAAGCATTTGCTTTAGGAAGTTGTCTTACAAGAGCAGAAAACCCACCTCCTGTTGTCTTCAGGAGCTCGGCAATTTCTGGGAGCTCCCAGCACCACCCCCCCACAGGCTCTCTTTGTAAACAAACTTCAGCTCAGCTTCCCCCCCTCCAGCTTTCTAATCCTTTGCATGAAATCATTAACAGCTACTTGCAATGAACATGCCATTCTTCAGCTCACAGTTATTGTTGTCAGCTTCACGTAACAGTTCATCCCTTTTCTGCTTAATCAGAGGCATTAAATTTCAGGTATTCATGGAAATGGAGAAGAGTTTTGAGGTTTCCAAATACTTCTTTTAATGAATCTTGTGATATTTTTAACAAAGTGGTCAGAAATACATATTTTCTTCTTTTCTAAATGTTAACAAAATACAGAAAAAGAAAGAAAGAAAGGGGTGGGGGGAAGCAAGTTTCCAATGATTTTAGTCTGGTGACTGGATGTCCTTTGTGCATCTGTTCAAGTATTTTGTGGTTTGCATTTACGTCTATATTTGCCCAATTTACAGCTTAAAAAAAATCAATCGTAATGTTATATTTTCATGAAACCAGCATTTTTTAACTGAGATCTCATGAGTAAATTAAATTTCATCCAAGCTGGATTACATCCAAGTTGGGTTACTGTTGCAGGCCCTGATCCTGCAAATGTTTATGCACATGAATATTCCCACTTAGTTTATGCCTTGGGCTGGGACTTGAGAGACCTGGAACCTAGTTCTAGGCTTGCTATATCCCCCCTCTTCCCCAAGTCTCTTATTTGTTCTGAATCTAAGTTTCTACTATTTGCTAAAAAAAAAAGAAACAAAAAGAAAAGATGTGCTAATATTGGCAGTTGACTTAATGTTGATGTTGCATGTATTTTTCATATATATTTATGAGATATCACTTGCTATGGTCCTATATGTTATGAAATCATAAAATATATCAAATATTATGGTAAAACAGCCCTTATTATCTATGCTCATCCCAGAGTCTCCTGAAAACTAAAGTTAGTCTGTGACAGAAAAGCTCCTATGAGAATTCACTGGTTTTCCTCTTGTTCTTCAATGTCCTGTTTTTTCTACATCCTCCTGCTCCTGGCACAGGCAGACAAATTAAAGCAAGAGCATGGCTAAATTCTTCCATGCAGGGGCCCTCTTTTTAGTTGGTACTTCTTTAGAGCCGACAAATCGGAGCGACCATGTTACAAATACTAATATGAATAAATTCCAATACAAAACTTCAGAGAAGCAAATGTTATGTCAGAAAAGTGAACCACTGGAGCAGGTGGACACAAATCCTATAGTGCAATGTACAGAACAAAATCGCCCATGTGGTTGAAAGACAATCTTTGCTGTAAGCAGTTCTCTAGGCTACAACATAAAGTAGTACATGAATTAAAACAGAATCCTAAGCCTTGGAGACATTAAATGTGACTTAATATATTACTGCATGTCAGCTGAGCTACTGTAACTGCCTGGGTACCAACTCTGCCTCAACACCTTTAATGCCAGGCTCGGGGAATTTGTACCACCCTGTAACTGCCGTAAGGAATAAGAGCTTATATATTGACTGTTGCCATAGCTCAGCTGAGGTACTGCGATTTGTTCTGCCACAGGAGTTTGGGCTTGTTCCTGAACCCCTTGTGATCTGTGAAGGTCTCAGAAGTAGCTTGAGGGAAAATGGGGAGAAGGAGGAGATTTAACCATTTGTTCATTTGCAGCAAAATAAAATAGCAGCCTGCCAAGCCATCCTTAAAAAAATGTTGGTGAAGAGATTGCCTACTGAAAGATGGAAATATCTTAAGAATGATGTTTTACTATTCACCACAGTGTAGGTGATAGCACTTATGGAGCAAGTGAGAAGGGGTCCCACTGCAATAGACCCTGTGCAGACAGGGTAGTAAAAATCCAAATCCCTGAAGAGTTCACAGTCAGCAATGATTAACCAGCTCAAGGGCCTGGAAAGTAGGAATGAAACACACTGCTTAACCCTTCACTGGTCTGGAAACCATTGTAGTGCATGGCATGCACCAAATTTCTTTTGAATATTCATTGAAGTTAGCATGTTCCTTTGCAGCTTGTAATTTTTATTGTGGTTGTTCTGTGATGTGGCAAACCCTGATCCTTTTGCCCGAAAGTGGTACTGAAGTTCATCTGATCAAGTCCAAGCTCTAGGAATTCAATATAGCAAATAAATAAATGCAAAATAGAGACAATGAAATTAATTTCTCTATTCTCCCCAAGTGTCTTATAATATTGCTGTCTTTATGAGACTCAGCTCTGTGAGGTAATACAGCTTATCAGATATTGAACATTAGGTATACCAAATTATACGCATATATTCCTCACTGTAACACCAGACATATATATGCATATAAAATAGCTTCTTTTCTATATAAAGCCTATGCATCTTACACATCTTTTTCTATTGCATTATATTACTCTTCCTCCTCACCAAACATCAATGACTGCAGGACACAGACCTCCCTTCCAATCAATGTATGCGCATCCCCTCCTTGAAAGAAGACCATTATCCTATGGTATTTAGGTGAAAAAGCACCCGATAGGATCTTAGAGTGGCTGTGGCAAAAAAGATCCACTGTGATTTATGCGAGGTGCATTGGGAGCTGTCTGATGTGAAGTCAGCAGCTGAAGGGCAATGAATAATTCAGCACTAGGATCCGTCACATCATCTCTCTTCCCATGTTATTGCTGTTTTTACGTAATTGCAAAGTGAAAAATAAATTGATGTCATAAAGAAAGCTGCATCATTTGTCTGGAAATACACATAAGAGTTATAGGTACATTTCTGCTGCTTTGTGAGTCCTGTATGATCTTACTATGTGCAAAATTAAAAATGTGTCTATATTAACACCTTCTCTAGGGTTAGATGGGTGATCCATGCAGCATGGCATCTTTTACATTGGTATTAGTAGCCTGCATTGATAGAGAATGATGTCTCTGAATTGCTTCCTTCGAGCACTCCGGTGCCATTGCCCTTGCTCTGTGCTTCCCTAGCAAAGCTTTAATGGAGATCTGGAACTGAGGTGTCTGCCTGTATCGTAAGGGAAATTTTGTTTGTCAAACTGCGGACAAAAATAAAGCAGGGCGGAAGGGGTCACCTGCCTCAGGGGAGATTTGGAAAGAGAAGTTGTGTACAATGTTGCATTTTTTTACTCTGTGCATCCAAGATAAAGAACCCAACAAAAAAATAGGATTTGGTCAGTGGGCTCACTGATTCTGTACAATGTAAAAATCTCAGCTGGCTGGCTAAATATAAACAAACAGAGATATACATATACACATGCATCTCATGCTTTCATAAAGTGTTCATACTGAACATAAGTGTTCTTAGTGTTCATAGGAATTGGTGAGTGGAGGAGCCAGTTCAAGGGATGCTTTCTTTGCCTGCAGAGCAGGCTGACATTTTGTACTGACTCACAAGATTTAGGTTGTACAAGAACCTGGAATGCCCTGAAATCCTTGCATTTGGAGCTGGAATTTTAGTTTTGGTCCTTTTCAGAGATTGGTCTGAAAAGCAGAGTTCAGACCAGGACCAAAGAGATTGGGACACAAGCTGGGAAAAGATCTGACTTATTTGTTCTTGTTTTATGGTGAAGAGTGCATTATCCATCATTGTCTTTAAGTGTGACTTGTGCTCTATGCCTTTCTTGCTGTTATTATTTCATGACAGGAAGGAAAAAAAAAACAACTTTGGTGTATTGCTGCCTTCTAATCTGAATTGTTCTACAAGATGACATAGCCAACTCCAGCCTCTGACTCTCCTGTCTTCCTTATAAAGCACAATCCCTCCTCTGTTCTTGACTTTGTCCTTGCCTCGCTAACGCGAGGCTGATGTGAGCAAATGCTATTTCTTAGGAAAGTTCTGACTCAACAATGTAAGCTTTTCAAAGGAGAATGAATGCAATCTGTGAACTGAATTGGCAATGCAGGCAGATTAGAAGAAATGCTATGCAATACCCAGATCATGCCATTTTAATATCTAAAGATGATTGCTTTTAGGAAGGAGACAATAGGTTTAGCATAGAGGTGACAAAACATATTCTTTTTGCCTTTCCTCTTGGTAAACAAACTTCTTTCAGAAATGAAATGAAGCTGTATTATGCAACAGTGATGGAAAGGGGAAGACATGGCATGGGGGCTGTCCTCCAGCTGGTAAAATAATAGGTATTTACCAACAGGAACCAGTGGGCTGCAGAGACCTTCTGATACCTTTTGTCTTGCAGGGCTTCACATTCTTTAAGTCAGGTTGTCAAAACTGAAGGCCTCTGTGGTGTTTTTTCTTTTCATTCGTATTAGTTGCTTTTCTCAAAGGCCAGGTCAGCTGGAAAAGTCTTCAGTTTTAGTGTCAAGCATCTCCCAGAAGCAGGTTTTAAAGGAGGGCTGGTGAGTGGGAAAAACAGCAGAGGGATGCTGAAAGAAGGGACTAGACCTAGAGTAAAGGGGTGTGAGGGGTAATGAAGGCTGGAAGAAAATTATTCAGTTAACAGACAAGATCTGCAATTCTTAGCAATTAGACAAAACACCTCTGCAAAATACTCATTTTGAGTTCTCAGTGTTTCTAGCTGATCCTGTGAGATCAGACTTTTCCCCAAACCTTCCTTAATTTGTCTCTGTTGTTCTCTTCCAGCCCTGCCTTGGCTTTCTTACCCTTCGTACTGATGTCATTCTATCACAAGAGAAAGAAATTACTCTATTGTATACTCTGTTTTCCATCATCTGAAGTAATGGCAGGATGGGATAGGCTGATAATGGGGATAATATAGTTGTTATTGCTTCTGTATGCTGGGCAAAAAGTCTTGACAGAAGAATTAAAAGAGGCAAGTGTAAAGACCACCAGCTGGACAGTGTAGTAGAGTTTTCTTGTTTATCAAATCCTCAACATCATATGTGACTACCCTGTGATGATCTATAGTATCACCAACCTACATAAATTGGTTGTTAACCCAGTCTAAAAACCCATGAGGGTTGATTAATGGTCACAGGTTTATTATTTCTAAAAAACATTCAAATTCTTTGGTTTTGCTTATGGGAGGCCTTCAGCACATGCATTTTTAAACCTTTCTCAAGCACAGTGACACTGTGAAACATCCTGCACTTCCTTTAAAAAAAAAAAAAAGGAAAAAAAAAGGAATGAAACATAAATCATTACAATGTTACTTATGCCAAAAAACTGGAGATTTTTTAGGAAATAAAAGTTTGCCAGGCTCTCGGTAACATGGTGAAGTTTGGCAGCACTGCAGGGATTTTGCACTTAGCAATTTCTTACTGAGTTAAAATAGGACAGAAAAAGAAAAATCAGAATTTTTGAAGTTCCTTTTTCTCTTCTTGCTACTACATCTGCTTTTTGGCTTTTTTTCTGGTTTGGGGTTTTTTCTGGTTTGTTTTTCGGTTTGTTTTTTTTTTATTGCTGAGCCTATTAGTTTAATGCTGCAGGTGTGGCCCTCCCCACCAGGTGATCCTTCCTCTCATTGGCCCTTAGCCCAGATTCTCCTGATTCTTTCAGTGCTCTCGGGTCTCCTTTGTGTTTTCCTTCTCTTTATGGTCCTTCTGATAATACTAGCAGGTGAGCCTCTTCTAGGTCTTACACTAACATCCTTCTCTTCTGATTGCAAAGGCAGCTCTGTCCCATCTTCCCTTGTCATCTCCTACTTCTAGCCAGTATCTCTCCCACTGAAGGACAGAAGGTAAGTCACCATCTTTATTTTCATTGGCTTAACTGACCCTGCACCAAAGCAGTTTTGTTTCTTAACTTTCCCTATGACATAACAAATTGCAGGTTCAAGGCAGAGGTTACTACAGTGGTAAGTAACAGAAATTACTTATTTCTCTAGCTCAAGCAAAAGATTACTTTTTGTCGAGGATTCCTGGAAACTTACTGGTAATTGAAGCAAAAACTTGCCCATATGAGCAGCCCTACAATATTTGTCCATGGAAATAAAGAAGTGACAAAGCTACGAAGTAAGAAAAGTTTGTAGCTAGCTTCCAAAGACACTTTTTAAAAATGAAATGCTAAAAAAAAAAAAAAAGGCAAAAAAACCCACCTACTGGAAAGTGTCCTTTATAATCTCTTTTTAGAAAAAGTGCTTTGCCTTCTTGAAAATAAAATCTCAAGCAAATAACAACCTCCTCCTGCTCGCCCCCATACCAACAATCTTGAATATTTCAAGGATTGTAAATAATGAGGACTCAGTTATCTTCATGGAGACAGTGATGTTGTTCTGGAAAACACTTAACTGGGGTCTTGGTTTTAAGGAGAAATATTCCTCCGTGCATTATTGCTGTGAATTGTAAGTGCTGAGCTTCCAAGTATTTCCAAGCACATGCTTCGCATTAAAATGTAGGATTTTCTTCTAATTTCTCATCCGTTAATGGATAAACTCTACTGGGGTTTTGAATGTAAAGACATCAGAAAAACACATGGATAAATTATTTTAGTTTATAAGCAAAGTTTTCCTAAAGTCACTTGCATGTACTCTGTTGTAGCTGGTCATACAAAAACTAAACCAGAATGGTTGCCTGAATGCTATTTTATTACATGTACCTTTAACACTAAGGAACTGTATAATCCAATATAGAATATAGGTGAGAAGAGTCTAAACCAAACCAGTAGTTGATGTTGTATTCCTTTTTCTGATGCTTAATTTCTAGCAGTTCCATGAAAAGTTATGTAGATGCTTTCCTTATGTGGCTAATAAGGTCATTTCAAGTGTATGTTACATGGACTGTCCCCTCTAGTATCTGTTTGGGATAGCAAAAAAAATTTACTTCTATCTGATACCTGAATTTTTTTGCACAAAATATATGGGGGGGGGAACCCCCAACAGTTCAGCAGTTGTGTTCTTGCAAGTTTAATTTGGAAAGCAATGGTATGTTTCCTATAAAGCCTGTTATAGCTATTTAGGGAGGGGACTGGGGAAGGGGTCTTGTTTGTTTTTATGCCTGGTTTAGTTTCTGAGAAATGCTTTCCTTTCCATTTGGACAAATAGTTGCAGCACAGTATTGCTGAAACCAGAACACCAGTGAACTTACCTGGCCTACTGGTTCCAGTTTGGTGTGAGTCCCAGGGATAAATAAATGCAATAACTGAACTTCAGTATGCCAACAAAAATCTACCAGGACCAACCATCACTGAATCAAAGCTGTAGGAACGTAGCCTTTCTGCTTCAATGGCATCTGACTGAAGCAGGAACAACAGGAGGTTGGAGCAGAGGCTTTAAGCTGTGACTTTATTGCTTCTGTTGCTGTTAAAATATAGTATTACCACAAATTGTTGAGCCCAGGTTGCTAGCTTTGAGGCTCCAGTCTCAGTCTCCATGTACAGCATTTTCATTGATCCTTATCTAGACAAGCAACTTGTTTTGCTGTTAGGATTATAATCTTCTTTAAGAGAGTGATCAGCACAACCATATTCTTTCCTCCAGCGCAAAAATATACACTAATTAAAAATGTTTCTAGGCAGCTGGCACTGGTGTGTGAGACTAAAAGAAGTTCAGCACTTCTGTGGAAAGGAAAGGGAATCCCAGTAACAGAAGAGTTTATAGTCAATCATTTGAGGTCAACATGAATGCTGCAAGGTTTGGGTCTTTTTGTTCATATTGCTCATAAGAACCATGTAGAATATGACTCTTTTAAGGAAATTCTCTTCCCTGAAAACACAAACCAAATGAAACTGGAGCATTTAGTTCAAGCCTGTAATGCGGCATGCTAATTAGTCTGCAAAAATTAATTAGTATAAGGAAGAGTAACATACTGTGGGCCAAATCCTTTGGTGACTTCAATGGGAGAAGTGCCTGTATACCTGAGGGTAGTGTTTAGATGGCCCTTTGATCTTAACTTCTGGAGCTCAAGTGCCAAACTTTATTAAAGATTAATTCTTAGAGCCCATTTTTTAAAATACAGGCAGCCATTCCCAGAGGCACATGCATCCAGCCTGTGGCTGGGGGAAAGGTGGCACTACAGACCTTGCAGAAAGCAGCTTCGTAAGGCTGGGAGCCTTGGCAGTGTTAAAATGTAGCTTCAGACCCTGTAACCCCACTTCTTCCAGCAAATAGGCACCTGATTTCTGTTCTCATGAGATGACTAAATGGTGTTGCCCCTTCGTACAGTGAGGAAAAAAAAGGCAAGTCCTGTAAAGAACTGCCCTGTCTTATGTCAGTTGTTTGTGGACATTTATAGTTAAAGAAAATAGAAGAACATCCCACTGCATACAGGCATCTTGGATATGGCTCTTCAATGGGGATTGTTAATTGATTTTTTTTTTTCACTCTCTGTATGTAATTGTTTTACTTTTTTTCTATTGTTCTAAGATATTATTTTTTTCTCTCCTCCAGCCCCTACATCTCACACCCATCCCTACCCCGGGGGTTTTTGACACCCATGTGGTAGAAATGCAGAATCAGCAGCTTGCATGGCAGTGCCCTCATGGGGACATGAGGCTGTGGCATAGCAGAGTAACAATAACAATTTTTTTAACCCGGTTTCCTTTCAGTCTAGTTCTCAGTTGGGTTTGCAGGATTTAAATCTCTGATATCAGGCAACTGCCTTCTCTCCCTCAAATGCTGCAATAGGCTATTATTTTTGCAGAATATTAGAAATAATGATAAATTTGGATATTTATGTAGTGGTAAAGATATTTCACTGTATCATTGGCATAGTACCAAATGTAGCCTGGCAATATTTGATGTACATGTTGTCATCACTCTTCTGGGTAGTGCTGTTATTCCTGATTTTCAGATGATAGGTCAGGGAAACCCACAAAGCTCTCACAGAAATCAAGGGTCAGGTGCCAAAGTATTTTTCTGGCTCTCTGTCTATGTCTCACTTGTCCAGAGTGATGTAGGAAAAGGAGGACTGGCTCCAAGCTGAGAAGCTCTTGCAGTATGTGCCCTGGTGTCCACTCCCTTGCCCTGGGAGCTCTCTCCCAAGGAAAGCTCTGTCTCGTGATCTTAGAAATTTGTGGTCAAGCAGCTCTGCTACAGGTGGAGGGCAAAGTTTCTCCTACAGCAGGTAGAAAATGATCCATTACCATCTTGAATGCCCAGCATGGAGAGGTCAGATGGCTGAGGCATATGTTAAAATAAATATCATTAGAAATCAAAGAGTTTCTCAAGAATTGTATCTGAGTAATGACATTAGTGTTGTCTGTGAATGAACATTTCAGTAACGTAAAAGAATTCCCTTTTTGGCCATACAATATTCTGGTGTATGTATTTTATTTATTTAATAAAGGGAGCTTTATTTGCTCACTTTTGGAATAATGTAATTTGAGCTTATGACTCTTTCATCTCCAAATAGTGTCCGAGCAGGTCTGGTGGGTATGTCAGGTCAGAGTGGTTTGGGTGATGCTCCTAGAGTCCTAGCACAGTCGTGGTTCAAGGGTTTCCCTCTTCTTTTTTGGCAGATAGAGTATTGGATGCTGATCCAACATCCTAGGAGAATGATCCTTTTCTTCCTTCACATATCTCAGCTGAGCAGCTGAAGAGCTGACAGAATTAAATTACATTGCTGTTGCTGCTATTAACAAAGAGTAAAGAGAAACTGTTACATCTGGCTCCACTTCTTTGCCAGAGTCTTCATTTAATTGTTTTCTAATTTGAAGAAAACCACGAATGACAAGATGAAACTGCTCGAAATGTAAATACAAGAGTCAAATTGCTCTTGTCAGATTTCTAGTCCACAAACCACGGTAATGTGATTCTGCATATCTGACCAATAAATAAGGGTTGTAGCGAGTGGATGCTGTGGATTTCTCTCTCCATGTTCGCAGTCCTCTCACTCACAGTCACAAGACTGCTTTCGTCTGAAAGAACATTGAACATGATGAATTTGAGGATCCAGCCTGACAGCTGCAGACTTCTTCAGTGCATGCTCTAGGACAGCGTTCCTCCTTGGCAGTAAATGTAGAATCCAGTTTGAGCTGGCTGGAAAAGGTTTCATTATTTATTCTCTGCCACTTTTACAATTATTTTCTTTTTTCCTCTCCTCAGTTTATTCAGGTAATGGTGAAATATATTTGAAGAATACAGAAAGTTTCACAAACTGTGGTATGAAGGGTCATCCAATTTCTAAATGCATGATCAAAAGTCAATAGTTATGATCTTTCCTGAAAAATACAAACAAAATAATAGCACTAGTCAAAGATTTTTCTCTAATAATTTTGCAAAAAGTTTGATCTTCAGATAAGAAATTTAGAGCAAAGTATTCCCGAACAGATCTTTGAAGATTAAGGTTTATGCTCTGGAAAGTCCTTATGAACAACAAAGTTAACATTAGTTTACAGATTGTTTGTTAGTCAAGAATAAGAAGTTGACAGTTAAAATACAGAAATGCAAACAAAACTTGCAACCTAATGTCTCTTTTCAAATTGATGTCTGACACTTAGAAACTTACAGTCATGGTCCTGAGCTCCACTGGGCACGTTTACACAGTCAAATAATGAAATCAATCACCACTAAGGGATTCCCTGGCTGAAAGAAATTCCCAGGTAACGTAAGGACCCTTTATTCCTTTACAAATACGTTGCAACCTATCAGTGCTGGCAGTGTCTGGCAGATAGCTGACCCTTTTGTGAGACATCCCCACTGCAGCTTTGAATGACACAGTTGGCCAAGCTGCTGAAACTCATATATTTCCTTTGAAGTTGCCCCATTGTGGAGGCTAACAACCTTACTGGATTGATCCCTATCTGCTGCATGGGTCAGCTAGCAGGTCGGTTTGAAGTAGCTCATTGGGGCTGCAATGTCACGTGTGGAGAGTTATCAAAATGCTGCTTTTCCAATCTGTTTGAGTTTGGTTTGTTTGCCATGGAGTTCTTGCAGTGAAGCTAAACATTGCTCATGCTTAAACACAGAGCTGCAAGACAGCAACAGAGCCCTGGAGGGGCAGAGAGGAGTACAGCCAACAAGCACCAGTAGAAAGTGCAGCTGTCACAGAAGAGAGAGAAGTTAAAAAGGGAAGGGGGGGGCAAGATTTGCCTGTCCCTCGGGCAGGGGCTGCTGTTGTTCCAAATGCCGACAGCTTTCCAAACCTAAACCAAAGCTATAAAATATGAAATATAATGAACAAAAGTTGGCACCCACCCATGTGTAGCTGTCAACCTAATAAAAACAAAACTATCTGGCAGCTGGCACTTAGGTGCTAGGAGATGCCAGTTCTGGACTCCTGCAAAATAGGTCTTGCTTTTGTCTTCTACTTCTGGGTGTTTGCTAGATTTTAAAATGTGCACCAGAGGATGAGGAAAGAGACACCTTCCATGCCTAGGCAGACCTTAGTCAGTAAAATGAGCATCTTCAAACTATGTGTCCCTTCACACTTTCCCGCTTAGAGAGGACAAACAGAAAGGGAGTGGTGGAGACTGGATGTTATCACATTTTTGTTCCACTTCCCCTGTCATTTATTTGTTAAGCACCAGTTTAAGCTGTTGAGCTGGCCACAATGAGTGGAACTGACTTGCTTTTGATGTGGACGATTAGCAGATTTGGTGGCACTAAGCTGGCAAAGGATATAACCTCAAATCAGCACTCCTATCAATTTTCTAAAGCAAATATAAAGACCATCTAAGAATCAGTCAGAAGTGGGATTCATGGGGGAAGGAGAGTGATCAGTCGTTCCCTATACCAGTGTTGGGGCTAGTGTACATTCTTTCTATATTAACAATAAATTGTGGACAATTAGAGAGATGAGTAGGTCAAAGAAGCTAATGATAACACCCCTACATCTCCACTCTGTGAGAGTCGGAGGTTTTACTCTGGAATAGATTTAGGCTGGATTTGGTGTTGTCATATCACATGTGGTTTGAAGAGGTCTGAAGGACCAGGCACTGATTTGGACTTCATGTTCCATGAGAAGTTGGGGCACATTTGGCATTCACCTGGACTGGAGCATCCCATGTAGTTTCCTCTGAAAAGAATCCAATTCATGTGTGGAGGAACCATTCTGTGATTGAAAGCAAGGCATGGTAGATGGGGATGAGCAAAGGATTCACTTCAGAGCTGCACTGCTGCAGCAAGCTGGAACACTAGCATAGACACAGTTGGCGTGCTGCACAACGCTTTAAGCAAAGAACATTTTTAAGAGCAGAACGTGTCATTTGGGAAGCAATCAGGTTGCAATGCTCTGGTTTTTTTAGCCTGTGCTCACTGGGGAGTCTGGTTCCCCAGCTCTGGCTGAGAGGCAGGCTGCTTTCCAAGTTGACACTAGCAGAGTAAGGTAACATGTGGGAGGAATTGTGGCAAACCCAGGTCTTTAATTCCAGTGTAATCCTAAGATACTACACCTGCTTTATGCCCCCACACTCCAGGAATAAATAGCTACCTGCAATTGCATTGCAGGCTTTTTTTTTTTTTTACATTTTCTCTGAAAACTGCTCCTCAATACGAAAGAATGTACCTTGAGTGTGTCTCATTCCTCACAGACAAATCGCTCAGTGGAATCCTCTGTGAATCTCCCCCTCTGTAGGTTAGGAAGTATTTGTTCATTTTTATGAAGGGCAGCCTCTCGATATTTAGTGCAAACAGACCATCCCTCAGACACCTGACACTCATGGCAAACAGACAAGTATTTCGGTAAATGACAGTGCCCCTGTAGAGTGGAGAAAGCAGTTGGTTACAGACGTTCAAGGGCACAGAGTGAAGATTTCCATTGCAGGGACAACACGTTTGTGGCTGGGTGCAGCCTCCTTTGCTTGTCTGCCAGCAGATTTGACCATGCTTTAACGGTTTGGGACTTGCTCCTCTTTTTAACAAAATAGGTTCTTTCTTAGCTGCTGTGAATTTGTCAACCATCTCCTCCCAACTTTCACTGGCACTGAACCAATCTGTACCACTCATCCCACTGGCTCATGGGCTCTGATAGTGGCAACCCACTTCCCATCAGAAAGGTTGACATAATATTGTGCACTTCAGTTGTATCAATCATAACAGAAAAAGTAAACCAAATTCTCTACTGAGAGAATTTGAGAGAATCTCCTGTTGTCATTGTGTACTACAGTATATGTGTTAAAGGCTTCCCAGGTAAGGGAATTCTGCCAAAAGGCACTTAGAAATGTAGTGGTCCTCTCTCAAATCTGAAGTAAATATGGCACACAAAGAATGGCCATGAATAACTGGTCCTCTCTCCTCTGAAACACATCCACCATGTGCACATACATACAAGCATATGCATACATGTAATCCTATATAGCTGTTTAGGAGCATTTTGCATGGGCTCAGAGATTTTCATGGCTGAAAGGAAATTTTTGTTAAAAATAACCTATGTGAAGATGTGATCTGTCATAGCCAACCTACTAATGCTTAGTTGCAATATACGTAAATAGGTGTGCTATATATTGTTTATCTGGCTTTTATGTGTAATTAAGGTTGTTGTAGAAAGATTTGCTTCCAATTCACTCTGCCTGTGGGTCTGCCTAATGTCTGCCAAGATTCCTGGTTTATGTCGGTCATTGCAATGGGGAGACTGTTGGAGTTTGCTCTTATATATCAATATGCTCTTGTGTCAAGATAATAGAGGAGCAAAAATGGAGGTGTTTGTATAGCAAACATGAAGATCCAAGTGAAGCTATAAGGCCAGCTAATCTGGGCTTAAACCATGGATCCTTCTCACTTACTGGAGTTTTAAATGGTAGCCATATAATTCCTTTTTTCTGACACCAGAGATTATCTTTATTTTTCACACAAGGTACACTGCAAACTCCAGCGAAGGGAATTTCAGCATGGATATCAGATACGAAATATTGTCAGTGAGGGTGACCTACTGCTAGAACCTGCTCCCATGAGATGTGGGAGACTCTGGTCTCATTTTAGCCATTTAAAACTTTGCATTCATACTAAGCTAGTTGTCCAGTATCCCACAAAGTTTAGCGGTGAGAAAGACACTTTCAGAGTCAGTCCAGCCAATCTGCGCTGAGATATGTTGAAATCCTTGCAGAGGTACCTGCTTTTCTCCACAGACTGCTGAAGGAGACTTAATGAATAATTTTGATATTAGATAGTTGACTTCTAGAGACCTGAATTTAGATTATGTCGGATTAGTCCTGTCCATAGAGGCTTTCCAGGACATGCTGTCACTGAACCCCTGGCTTCCTGGTTTAGATGCCTGGATTGCTGATGCGAACTGTGGGATGTGCGGTACAGGACGTCAGGCTAGATAAGAGTTTGGATAATCACAATGGTCCCTTCCTCCCTTAAAAACCTCAGATTTGAAGATAGGGCCAGGACTGCAGTAAGCAGTTTACATATTCCATTGAAAAAGTCAGAACTGAGAGAGAAGATGTATGATCCACGGAGGTACTGTCTGAAGCTGCAGATGCTTTTCCAGATAGGAGATCTGTATATGGGGAGAGCTTGAACAATGGACCATTCAGGATGGTCTCTCTGGGACAGCACGCGGGTTGTTTTGGCTGCAGAAAGAATCTCCTTTGGAGAAGATTTTCTTTCCTCACTCTTGAGAAAGGGAGACAGAGTAATGTCACTAAAACAATGCCTCAGAAAGACCTTCTAGGGAGGTTTCTCTTTAGTCTCATTTGAAATGCTAGAAGCCCAGATTTTTTTGTGTTTTTGTTTTAATGATACATTCTTGCAAGGATTCAATCTGTCATCAGAGGATGTATGAAATTCCCTCTGACAATTATAGGGGTTCCACCCATAGATCAAAAAAAAAAAAAAAAGAAAGAAAGAAAAGAGGAAGAAAGAAAGAATAGCTCCCTGTCTATCAGCAGCCCAAGCCCCACAGTTGCACTGAGCCAAAGGCTGCACAGCATGTAAGTTGTTGTGATCATTCCCATCAGAAAACAAAACTGTTAGTTAGGAACAGCTCAGAAGATTTCACATGGGTAGCGCTTGCACGCACCCAAATTAGTAGCAGGTGTTCTAGCCTATTGTATGTTAGTTTTGGGGTGGAAAGAAAGTACTGCCAGGTCAGCGATAGAAAGGTTTCATGCCTCCTTCTCACCCCTCCTCCATTCTTCAGCTTCCAATCCATGCGGATCCCTGGCTTGGCCATCCTGCATGCTTTCTTGTCATCAGCACCATCAGTAATGGTTTCCTCGCTTCGGGTATGAGTCGGGTTGTGCTCCGTGCCAGAATGCTTTGGAAGGAAATCATTCCGAGTCAGCCTAATGCCATAACAAGCTCTGCAACAGCTGCAGCAGTGATATGCTGGCAAGCTGTGTTGACCTTTTAAAATGAATAAAGAATTACTATTTCCATAGTACATATAACTTGTGTCCCAACCCCTATCTGTGTGCCCAGACAGCACAGGCATGCTGCTGAATTTGCAAGGAAGCATTTTTTATTTTTGCTTTTTTTTTAATGTCAAATTTTATCAAAGCCTGTAAAATTATTTTACAAAGGTTAATCCTCTGAAGTTTATAGTCAAAATATCCCATTCTAGAGGACGGTAAACAGGCTCTGAGAGGTTAAGAAATTTTGTAATGATCATACAGTGCACTTGTATCAGGCACAAGCCTAAAACCTGGAACTTTCAGGTCTCTGTTCTGTTAATCCAAGCTCCATCCTTTAAAGAAATGTGTAATTGAAGAAACAGGGTGTGTATACAGTGATCTTTTCCAGCAGTCTGCAGTCTAAAGATTTCCCAAGCCAGAGAATCTGAAACCCAAATCTTGTTTACTAGCCACTTAACGATTTCCTCCACAGATTTGCCTTTCATCCAACACCTATTGCTGTCCTATAAACTAGAATGGTGGTCAAATGTTTGGAGATCTTCACTCCACAGCTGGTAATCTGGCACCATCCCTTGGAGAAGAAAGGCTGTACTGAAAAATTCCAATTAAAAAAGGTTGTATCATAATTTAGTGGAGACAGACTCTTTTCACCAAACTCCTGGTTACCTGTCAGCTGACCTAGAGAGATTTCCACAGTCCTCAACCCTACAGCACCCCACAAGGGAGACTGCCCTAGTGTTCAGGTCCATGGTGTTTTGTCGCCCTGCAGCAGTCCTTCAGGCTGGGATGCTCTATGTCCTTCCAATTTTCAGTTTTGAAATTTTGAGAGCTTCATTTCAAAATAAAAAAAATTAAAAAAAAGCCAAATACCAAGCTAGCCTTTTCATCAGTGAGCTCTTATCAATGAAAGCAACCTGAAAGTCCTCCTTTACACCACCAGGACTGGTTCAGAAATCTGGAAACCCAGACACTATTTTCTGTTCAGTCAGAAAATTCCTGTATGACCTGAAGAAAAACATGTATTTGTGTGCCTCGGTAACCCTTGATGAAAAGGAGACAACAGCACTTAAGCTCACCAAATCATGGCAATGGAGATAGTGGGGCACTCAAATTCTAAAGCTGTGTAGAGTTCTACAAACGGCCTAGGTATGTATTGAATTTTAGCCATTTCAGTGATGCGGTAGGAAAAATCCATCTATTGACCCGAAACATAAGAGACACCAACCTTATGGGAAATAAATATATTTCCATTAGTGTGCTTTCATATTACATCTACATTCAAAAAATGTTGATGAAATTGTTGCAACCGCATTGCCAGGAATGTGGACTTATTGAAACTGCTGTTTTCTTGCTGGAAAGAGGGTTAGTTTAACAAAGTTTTCATCACTAAATGGTTTTTTAAATGTTCCAAATTATCAAAATGCTGCCTTCCAATATTTTCCAAATTAAAAAATAATTTTTTTCTGACTTTTTGAAAGTAAAAAAGTCACTCAATTCCTACAAAAATAGTAATACTTCACTTGGCCTGAACTGAGTCTTCCACTTGCAGCAATTGTCATATTAGACTTTCATCTTAATTCAGGGTACAACTTTTCTCCTAAAACTGTGACTATCTTCATGGATGAAAAAAATTTTCCCACCCAATGTTAATGTCCACATAAGAACACAAAAGCTATTTTTTATGAAGATGCACTAAAATCAAGGCTGTTGTCAATGAATCATGAAAGTGGGCTTGCTTGTTGAGGTTTCAATAATTCTCTAGGAAAACTCTTATTTTCTACCTCACTCTGTACAGGCAAACAATGTACGCTGGAGACATTGTGGTCCATATGGAGAGGAATGTTGAACCCAAGCCAGATGTTTGTAAACCTTAACTTTGAAATGTGGCACAATACCACAAGCTGTCAAGTTGTGTAAAAGCTTAAGCAAAGACAAAAACAGAATGTAATATTTACCAGATGAGATTTCTCTGTAATCTTGTTGGAATTTTGGGAGTATCCAACTTTCATGGATTTCGAAATGAGCCCTGTATCATTTTTTTTTTCTCTCTGTCTCTCATGAAGAGGGATAAGGAAAAAACCCATGCTAATAAAAAGGAAACATTTTACATGGGCAAACAATGGACTTAGAATGTCCTTGGGCCATTTCAGATGGATATATATTTCCTTGAAGACTTAATCCCATGGAAGATGCACATTTTTGGCATCATATTTAAAGAGTTTTCCTGAAAAAAAATATCTATTTCTGGAACAATTTACTAAATTGGTAGTAAGTAGGACAATACCATAGTATTAACAACATTTTTCATAATGCCTGAATTATTGCAGTAACGTAAGTTAAAACAGTGCAAAGCTATCCAACATATTTTACATCTTTTGCCAAAAATAATTTAATTCATCCATATAAAAAGATGAGTAAAGTATTTCACTACTTGAATCAAAGACATACGACTCAATCCAGAAAATACTAACTCAAGGAGACTAAGGTAATATTTTCTGCTCTCTGCTGAGAAACTTCTTATTCTTGTTGGTTTCCTGCTTTTAATTTTTGTAAGCCCCCAAAATTTCCAAGGTGCTCTTCTCTACAGCACCAGGTTGGCATCCTATTAGACCTCTTCCCCTGATAATTAAAAACTAAAGGCTTGTCTGTAGATGTGATCCCAGGGCTTTTTACAATGCTCACCTGGCCCAAGAAGAGCTGGACTCTGGCCAATGAGAAGTTGCTGAGACCTCATCTGGGAACAGGGAATGGGTATATGAGGACAGCATTCCCCACCCTACGGAGACATTAGGGTCTCTGTCTCTGAGCCTCAAAATAATAGTGTCTGTGGGGGGGAGCAACCAGTTTCTGCCATGTCTCAACTGGCAGAACACCAAGAATGATTTCTGTCCAGCTGGCATAATTTATTGCAACCACTGGGCTGCTCAATATCACCCTGGATGGGATTGGCAGGGATTGCACTGTAGAATCTGGGATTTCTCCAGTGCTTTGACACACCTCCCCGGTACTTACGTTTGCTGTAAGAGAGATACATAGCATATATGATGTGGTGGCGAAGAAAACATTTGTTGAAGGAGTGACTGAATTGGCGCCAGCAGTTCTGTCTTTTTCAAAATATCCTCAAGGTCCAAAAATAGCAAATGCACAAATCTGCAAAGAATGATGGGCTATTTTGAGGGTAATGTTGGATCTAGTTCCCAGCATCAAGGAAATGAGAGCAGTGTATTCTGTTGAATCTCTGCTAAAACATAACCGAGAACAGTGATTTGTACCACTTTATGCTCACCAGAGTCATAGAGATTGTTGTTTGTGTTGCTTTGTTTTGCTGTTTGTGCCAACAGAGATTGAATTTAAGGACTTCATTTTCCAGGAAGTCTCCATCCAGCTACTGAATCGGTGTGCACATCATTTGCATGCTCAAACAATAGAATGTGAATATACAAATAGTATTTGTGTGCACAAATCAAGTCATTAGCATGTTAATTTGCATTGCAAATTGAGTGCCAGACTTTTCAATATTTGGCTCTCATTAAGGTTATAAGAGAGGGGAAAAGAAAGAAATACAGAAATCTTGAGACTTTCTTTTTTGTTTGTAAAACAAAATTATTGACATCTATCCAAGTGTATTTAGTTGCATGGAAAATACAGTCTACGAGTTTGTATTCATACTAATCTACTTCAGGCAGGCAGAGACCAAAGTTAGATGGCAAAGTTACTTATGAAGTAAATATAGGAACAAATCCATCTCCAAGTTGTTTATTCAAAGTACATAAATTAGATATCTGAAATAGCCAGAAATATATGATATGATGACTTCTTTGCTTACCACTGTGTTGAACCAATACTGAATGACAAAAAGCTTGTCAGCTCCCTCCCCCTGCCCCCATCTTCTAGAGCATCAAGATGCTGTAAGATCAACTAACAGCTAAGGAGCTTTTTAAGCACAGGTCTTGGGCACAAAGATCTCCCTCATTCTGAGTAAACAGTAGCTTCCATTTTCCCCAGTAGTTGCTGGTTTGAGATTGTAATGAGAGTTCCCACACAGCAACCCCCCAAGCTCCTGGGTAAGATTTCAGCTGGAATAGTTTCCTCCTAATGGAGCACAGTCCTTTATTTGAATGTTATTCACTTGTTCCTTTCCTAAAGACCTCACCCAGAGGGACTTCCACAAACAAAATTCTTGCAGAAGTGCAGCTTGTATTTTGCCTGGAAAAATGAATACTTGCTAAATGATTAGCAAATCATATGTGATCAACAGGCAGCTTACTTCCCTTATTTTCAGTAAAAACAACTCCTGGAAACTCTCTAATTCTAGGAAAGGATTAGGATCATCTTTTCTGGACATGCTCAATGAACAGATAGGACTTGTCAAATTGGATCAATGTCATGTATCACCTGCTTCTGTACCCATAATCTCAGATGTTTTCACAGGGAAGTAAGGAATCCCTGATATGTGCAGATGCTGTCCATTTTCCACCAAGAACACCTGGGGACATCTATGCCCCCAGTAGGGAGAAATGGACACAAAACTCAAACCAAGTAGTTCCTCATCCCTTCTGGAAGCTGTGTATTTTCAGAGTACTTCATTAGCACTCGATGCCCATTCTTGCTGAGGTATGGATGGAAGCATCTTTCTTATTAATGAGGAGCCAGAGATAAAGGTCCAAAATTTCTGTGATTTGAAAGTGGGCATGCTGGTTTGTATCACTGCTATGGATATGAAGGTGGAAGATAAGTGTTCGAGATCAGTGAAGATCTGGGTGTGATTTGCCTTTGAATAAAGGGATTCATTCATCTCAAGGTGAGCTAATGTGGCTTGCGCTAAAAGGATGTAATAGAAGGACACTGCAGATGGAGAGTGAGGTGGAAGGAGTGTTGTACTAATGCCTTTAAAATCACTTTTTACAAAGTAGATTGTTAATTTAGACTTGTTTTCCTAGCTGCTATTTTTTAATAGAAGACTGAGACAGAAGACGCATAAGATGTAATAATTACCCATCAAGACTTGACTTCTTAAAAAAAAAGGAAAAACAACAACCTGAAAACAGAAATAGAAGTTGTGAGGAAGGGGGGGGAAATAGGAAATGTAATTCATTTATTCAATGCTGGTATTAAGGGAAAACCAAGGTTAAAAAGAAAAAAAAAGTATGTCTTTGCAAAGCTCTAATAGATATGCCAGATTCTCTCTTTTGCTTTCAGCAATTGTGGTGCATATTGTTGGCAGTGGTTCAAAGAAATGAAGTGTTCGTTCCCTGGGAATTGTCTTTCACACAAAAAAAGTAATTAGGGGAATAAAAGAATATGATGTATTAGAAAATGGGAGCCATAACAAACTACCAAGTAAGCTGCCATGGCTAATTCTTCTTAACATTCTTTTAACCGCTCTCAAACTTGTAACTGCATCCCAAACATTTCACATTTTCTATCTCATCGAAAAATTTTGTATGGCCCATCTGATGAGGGCAGAGATGTCAAACATCTAAGTGCGTATTGTGTGTCCTAGTGACAAATATGTTCCCTTGGTGTAGGAAAAGGGCCAGAAGGTACAAAGGGAGAGAGAGTAATCTATTTATAACTTTTACAATGCCTTGTAAGAGGAGATCTTGGGAACTCTTCGCCTGGGGTGGCTGATTGTGCTCTCTCTGATGTGGACTCTGCTAAGTACGGGTAGGAATCCTATTACTGACCACTACAAAGGACTGTGTGGTTTAGTTCAGAATATAAAATTCATATTATGAATGCTGTATGGGGGTGGAGGGGGGGAGGGAAGTAATATTAGCCTTCTGAAGAAGAGGAGACTGTCATGAATAATGCAACAGTGGCTCTCCGGGAGTCACACAAATGGATCGGATTAAAGATTCCTTTCCCAGTGATAAGGTCATCCATAGGGATGCTTTACATTTCTGCAGCACTTCCCAGGTACAGGTCTCAAAGCATTACGAAGCCTGTAAAGGACTGAGATTTCACAGAACCTGAGAGGCTGGCAAATGTTAATACACCGCAGGTCCAGATATGAGGAAAGGGCAGAAGGACAGAAAAGCAGAGCTGACCACTAAGTTGGCACAGACAGAGCCAGCCCAGCCCAGCTCTGACCTCTGGTTTGTGCTGTGTTTGGTCGGAGGGTTGTTTGCCCAGCTCTTGTCTCAGTGCCAACACAGTAGTGTATGAGGGTTGGATGGAAGTCCATGTCGGTGACTGTCCCAAAACAGGGGTTTTGAAAAATGCCAGGGCAATTTGGTATCTAAAATCAGCCACTAGGTCCTCAGGACTACCAGTGTCACTACCAATGATTTCGCATGGCACTGTACAGAGGATCCTGATGGCAGCATCCCAGCCATTATCAGCATGGATCTGACAGCCCATAGCACACCTTCCCACAGCCTGCTTTGTACTTACACAGCCAAAGGCCTCCCAGGAGAGCTGAGATGCATCAGCTGAAGCATGCGGGCACATCGGGCACAGCCTGGCTGTGGCCCCAGGACAGTGGCTGGGGAGGGCAGGCAATGCTGCTGGGGCCACCCCTCCTAAGGGATGACTGTGCTTGGGTGAAGCTGCCCATCGGCCATCGGGCTAGCTCTGGCCACATCTCCTAGTGATGTTACCCTTTCCATTCAGGATGGATAAAGTACAAATATAACACAGAGTCTGTGCACTGCTTCACTGTTATGTGACTTCCACTGCTCCTAGCACCTCAGAATTCAATACTGGATACAGAAATGATGATTCCCTGAGAGAAACACGTAACCCCATGACTCAGAGTCCCGTCAGCTGTGTGCCAGGACTGTGGCAGTTGCATGCTGACATGATATTTCTGTGTGTTCTGGGTAGAGAATAAAAAATTTTTGTTACTTTTTTTTTTTAAACTTGAATTAACATCAGCAATAACGAAGTGGGAACACATCTTTAGGCTAAAAAATATTCTTGATAGTCTCTGCGAACACCATCTGCAACAGTTCATAACTTAATGTGAACAAGTAGAAGGATATAATCTTCAGACAAGGAAATAACTTGCTTTCTCCTGTGAAGCTGAGTCTATAAGAAGCAAGACCATTTTACTAAGAATAAGCATTTGACCCAAGAGACAATTGTAAGTAAACACCGGTAATACAATGTGCTTCAGAAAAAACAGTATTTTTCTGCCCCTTGATCTCGCTCAGTCTTAAGTCAATTTTGGCAGGTACTGCTGTATTAAGTGGTCAGTACCCTGTAGTGGTCACACACTATTTTACTGGAGGTCTGACAGCAGCTATAGGAGAGATAAAATTAACCCTTTGGTTCCAATGGCTACAATGGATCTTATTGCCCACAACAGGGAATGCATCAAGAATTTCTAGCTCTTGGCCTCATGGGGTTAATGGCAATCTGTTGCTGATTTCCCTGGACAATCAGAGTAGCGAACACTGGGCTTTTTAATGAGCCCCAGAGGACAATGCTGGCACACGAGGCTGTGAAGATCTGGACGAACCAAGGAAAAGTAAAATGAAAACAAACATGGACGTTTATTTTCCTAACTCACCAGTTGCAAACAAAATTTCATTTAATAAACCATGAAATGATTCACAGAGTTTCTGTATATTATTGTAAGAGCAGCTGGGTAATGTAAAAGTTACTTTCCCTCCTCTTTGTTATGCTGTCCCATATCCAGTTCTCATCCAAACAAAGCTGTATTTATTTATGTGTTAATATATTTATCATCTTACTCCTTACCATGCTTTTCTGAAATGAATTTAGTTGTGACTTAAGTCATCATCATGTGTAGGGTACTCAACACAGAGCAAAATCAGGGAATTGCTAGGGTTGGAAGGAACATCTGGAGGTCTCTGGTCCAGCCCCCTCTCCCCCTGCTCAAAGCAGAGCCAACCTGGAAATTGCATTAGGTTGCTCATAATAGAGCATGAAGGAAAAGCTTTTTCTGGTCGTGGAATGGGGGAAATTTTCTGGTGAACTGGTGAGAGAGAACGGTTAGCTGAGTTTCAGTTTGCTTTTTTCCCCCATATCTGAAACAAACTGGAATTTACATAAATGTTTTTCAGTTATCCTAAGGGAGAAAAATCAGCATGTATTTCCTATATCAGGAAATTATCCGTACTCAGGGGAACACATAAAAAAGTGCTGAATTTGAGCATGTACTTGAGTCCCACTGTGGTAAACAAGCACATGCTTTGAGTTAATCTTCTACTGAAGTACTTTCCTGATTCAGGATGACATACTGCTTGTGAACAATTTTTCTTGTACACATCCTTGATGCGTACATAATGCTTGGTACCTGATTTTTTACTGATGCCCCCTGTTTTGTTTTTGTTCCTTGATTGGATGAATGTAAACTAGTGGAAAGGGCAATAAATCAAGAGAGATTTCAAGATGGCAGAGAAAACCCTGTCGCTGTCAATCTATGAACTAACATGAGATATCTGCAAGACTTTTCTGTCTTTCAGTGAACCAAAAATTCTGTCATGTGAATTCATGGGTTTCACTTGTTCATATGTTCACATACGAAGAGAAGTCATAGTATTTGGATAAAGCTAGTTTGTAGCAAGCTGCTGTCCAGAATGAGTGAATGTTGGCTTTGTCTCACAAGTTTTATAAGGTTGCATTGAATTATGGTAGAACAATTAGTTGCATTCCAACACGATGAGGTTCTTATTTCTTTCAAAACTTCCCTCACTGCCAAATTTGCAAGCACATCCACTTAAAACAATACAATTACTATTGCAATTACTATTAGATTTAAAAAAAAAAATAAATTCTAGACTCTTTCAGCCAGCATCTTCAAAACTTCCCCGTAGGAGAAGATCAATGGGTGCATTTATAACAGCTCTGTGTGCTTGAGAATATGATACTGATCTAATTGTGTGGTGTTACTGAAACCCATTTCCACACATCTGGGCTTATGAGATAGAACATGAGATAGTCCTGTCCTCCCCTTTAAAACACACACTGATCCCCCTGGACTGAGAAATGAAGCAGAAGGGAATTGGTGCTATGTGGCAAATTCAGATAAGCATCGTGAAGGCAATAACACCTGCGATTTCATGCACAATGGCAAATGAATGACCAATTAGCAAGAGGGACAGTGTAATGTAGCACTATAATTATGCTCATTAATGGCACTGCAGGATTATATCTCCACTCAGTGGTTTCTATCTTTTGGAAGGGAGCAGAGCACAGCTGAAATGTAGCAATTGTAGAGGATTTTAGTAGGGATAAAGATAAAAGCAAACTCGATAGTGGTTTTCAACTTGTAGTCAGTAAACTGATGGAGCTTCATGGACTAAAGACAACTGTTGTCAGTAAGTGTGAGCTGCTAGTGGTCTGCAACTCAGAAGAGGGTAGAAGAGTCCTGGCCACTCCATGGATATGGACAAAAGCAGCAGGAAAGGACTTCTGTTCTGTGGGTCCAGCCCCAGCTCTGGCAGCAGAAACAGGTTTCTTTTTGGTTAAAAAAGCACAGTTAACAATCGCTTTTGCTACCTTCCTCTGAAGCACCTGAGCGAACTCAACAGGCAGGCAAGACAAGATGGACTGGTAGTTTAATCCAGTTTTATACACCTGCAGGAGCTGACTCACAAAAGGCTTGTACCTAATCTTTCTATTTGGCATCACAGTTCACATTGCTGTTTTGGTGGGAAATTGTGCTGTTTGGCAATAAGAGACCTAATCTGCCTGATGGACAGGGATCAAATGATGGGCTGGTGAATCTGGAGACTCTCAGACTCTGTGAAGGACCAGTGGTAACCCTCACAATTCTCAGTCAGCCCAAATGACAGCAAGAAAACTTTTCTGGCTCTCCATGTTCACCTTTAATTTAATTTTTAAACATTTAGTAAACACAATTGTAGGGCTTCTCATTAACTTTGGAATCTTATAGTCATAATTTTTGATACACAACATTACTTACCAATTAGCTTGTCTTGTTCGTTTAAATTTCTTCGCTCATATTTTAATGGGAGCTAATGATGCCTTTGTTGACTTATTTAATGTTATGTAAATGTGGCTATAAACTGTGAAGGGTTTAAAGAGCAGCTCTTTTTTTGCTTACTCGTCAGTTTTCGGAGAATGTTTGGCATTCTCACAATCTGCACACATCACCCTGATGAATAGGAGTAACTAAGAAGGCAAATAATAATAATTTTGTAAGATAAGCAGCAAAAAGTATTCAGTGTAAAATTTGATTTCTTCTTTTTACTGATGATCATTCTTTCTTTTTTATTTTTTCTCGTTGTTTTTTTTCTAATGGAGCCTAGCGGGGACCTTGTGGCAGCTAATCTAGTTTATCATGATATTAAAGAAACTGTTAAACATAGGTGGATGTTTAGATTCTGCCACGCTCAGGTTTAATTTTGCTTCACTGAATAGTGCCTCTCATGTATGGTTATACAAGGACAGTTAATTCAATGTACACTTCCTGTTAAACTAAGATATGAACATATACATATAGGTGTATATGGAAAATACATACAAACATATCTATATATCACACACACACGCGTTTGTGCGATAGATAAATTCAGTTACCTCTACAAAAAATATATCCTTATTAAAGAAAGCATTGACTCTTGCACTTATCTCTGACATTTAGCCCTCTGGAGAAAGCAATGCAGCTTATTCAATATCCTCTTTCTTCTTTATAACTCAGGACTGCTTCCCTTTGTCTCATTTCCACCGTGCTTTACTGGCTACCAAAGGTCAGCCAAAGGGGATTCTTAGAAACTGAGAGAGAAGCAGCCAGTGCAGCCTGTATTTGGTTACAATTACACTATTGCATGTAAAAGCTATTCTGATTGCTAATGAGTAGAAGGTGGGGAGAAGGGAGGCTTGTGAAACTCTTCAGCAAGGAGTTTGTAACCAATTGAGTCCTGGTTTCTCAAATCTGATGATAATGCTTTGAAAATGCACTTCAAACATATTGTAGAACATTTAAATATTTAAATATTCATTTATTCTAATTTCCCTTTTGAAAGGTACCAACCACTAGGCATACATTTCAGCAGCTATGAAGATCTACAGCACACTGTCTATCAATGTGGATTTTAGCACAATTCACTGTAAATTAGGGAATGATTTTCAGCTTCTTATCAATGTTTCAGGAACACCTTTAGTTTGATATTTAACAATTGGGGGCTGAGAAGGAATACTTCCAACAATGAATGAACAAGTTTTACCTCCTATTACTATATAGATCTGTTCTAAATGTTGGTGAGCATGTGGTTGCCTTTCTTTAGAACAGATACTATTTCCACCAGTGTGGATTTACACAGACAACAGGTATAAAGGTACATTCATCACAAAATCTTAACAATTCTTCAGGGATTTGACTTAAAAAAATAAAAGTCAAGCAGATGTGACATTCAAATGATCTATACATTTTATATGATACATACAATATGAAAATGCAATATTTTGTTGTTGAGGTGTGTCCCACACAGTGTTGTCAAGACTTGAATGTTTCCTACCCTAGTAGTCACCTAATAATGAAAGTAATATTAGCATATTAAATTTGGCATGCCATAACTGCTAGAGAAACAAGTTTAGTGCAGATGTCAGTGATGTTATAATAATGCTATCTTTGATTCCTAGTAAATTGTTTCTTGGATTTTTGCTTTCTTATGACAATTGTCAACTCTTTTATATGCATTTTCAAACTTTCACGCTGCTTTTTAAGGATATTGTTCTGCTGAACATTGACAACGTACTTCACTTTTTAACTTAGTATAGCAAACAACAAATATATCTGCATATTTTAGTAGCAGAAATGTGGAAATATGTATGTATTCTTCTCTTTGCTTAATTGTTTGGTGTTAGATGAGTTCAAAAGCTCATGTCAAATGCACAGTGGTGCTATTAGTTTCACTGGTATGAAGTTTACTTTAACAGTATCCATTTGCAGAAGACACAGTATTCATCACTGGTAGGATTTGAAGCTCATTCCAAATGAGTGATGCTGAATCCTTTATATCATACTCCAGTGCTATCCATACCAAACGTGTTGCAAATTCTTAAATCCTCTCTGGTGTAACGAAACTTTCTAAGATGTGTTGCTCTATTTAAGTTCCCCACAAATGCAGTAGAAGCTATGCTGGTATGAAGTTCAGTTCTGTAGTTACTGGGAATTATTATCTTGTACTGTTTGTCTTTTATTTGTGTAACCCAGACACAGTGACAATTGCTGTATGTCATGTGTCTTTAGCATAATTCCACTATCACTTCCTTACAAGCCCATTGTTTTCTGGGGTGTTTCACAGTTGAAAGGTGGCTTTTTGTGACTACTTCATCAGTGTAAAGTTCTTCAAGGTGTGCAAAAACAGCTGAGCAGACTAATGCAGACTGCAAAACATGAGTGCCTTCTAAAAGGAATGCAATTACAATGAACCATCTATAATTGACATTTCAAACATATTTCTCTCCCGCTTTTGTTTTATAATCCAGAAGTTGTTGAGTGTGTGAAAAGTGTTTTTCATAAAACACTTTTCTCTCATAATAATCAGATAATAAATTCTATGGAGGTTACTATTATGATTTCTTGGTCTGAAATCTCATTGATAAAGGTGAAAGAAGGATGCTTAGATATTAGTTCTTGAGGGATATTTATTAATCTCTGTGTTTACTGGAAGCAGATGTTAGAATTACTCTTTCTTGCACTCAGATTAAAATCATTCTGCCAGTCTCAGCTGCCCAGCAGTCCCTGGCAGAACATTATATAGTTTTGGAAAAAAATAGAGTCCCAGTGCATGGTGAGGGGAAGTCAAGTTTATTTAGCCCACAGTTAAACAGAAAATTATTGGGGCTGTGACTGAACATGCAGATTTCACAAGGTCCCAGAAGTTCACATAAATTCAGATCAGTCCCCAGGCTTTTGCTTCTTCTTCAAGCTTGATCTAAAATGTCTTAATCTCAGGGGTTTTCAAAGTAGAGCAGAAAAACCTTATGAAAACAGGGTTCTGTTATCAGACTACTTCTAGCTGCTCCTGTTGAGGTTGAAAGTTAGAAAATAACGAATTCATCTGGAAGCTTGGTTGGGATACTAGTATCACTGTACCATGCTTCTCTTCAAAGAGAGGGGTGAAAGGGTGTGCAGACAAGGAGTCTGATGACCAAGAAGGTGCACCACAGATCATAACAAATACAGCCATTGCAGCCTGTTTAGGTTACTTGCTGGGACTAACCATGCCTTTTGTGCTGAGATGACCTTGTGTGTGCTGAGTAGGTACACTACCAGTCAGGGAGAGGGAGAAGGTTGTATTTTCTTGCAAGCAAGTAAAGGTGAGGATATTTAGTAATCACACACTCAAAGGACAGAGAGAGATAAAAAGGCAAAAAAAAAATCCACAACTTCTGCTGTCAGTACTGCATGAATTCTTCGTTCTGTACTGAACTCTTACGATCGCTGCCTCCTTTACTTTTTCCTTCCTTTGTTTATTACACTTCATCACAGAATTCACTTGTGTAACAATTTACATTAATTAAATTGTGCAAGGATTGGGCACTTGTGCCTTACCAGAGCTAGAAACACCCTGTGATTTTAAAATAGGTTGTGTTCAGAATATACTAAAAAGACACTATTCAGTCTTACTTCTAATATTGCAAAATGCAGCTGAGATCTGCAACAGGCCAGTATGCTTCAGACCCAGCCCTGCTTAGCCCACTCCATCTGCAGTTGCTGGCAAGCGAAACCAGAGGCCATTAAGAAAGCTAATGCTTAGCCATTTTTGTTGATGGATTCAGCACTAGAACAATATTTTGCAGGGAAGCTGGACAAAAATGCTGTTAGTTCTCATTAGAGATGGAAGAACTTTGTGAAGCTAGAGGTTTTTACAAATCAATCATATTGCTTTTTAGGTACGCAAACTGAGTCTGACTTCACAAACCATTTTTTTTTCCTGTCATTGAATTCTCAGGGGGTTTCCCCCTCCCCACGCCACTGATGATTAATAAAAAGGAAAAAAAATCCAAATGTTTTTCTAGCTCAGAGGAAACCTATTCCTTGTGTTAGCAACAGTAATGCCCACCCTTTATAAAAGTAGACCTTGCAGAAAATAGGATAGGCTCTCTTACTGTTTTTTTTACTTCTGTTTTTCTCAATTATGTTTTTAATTCTTGCTTGCTTTTCCTTTGTGATCACTCTCTGTTCCCAGTTGTATGCTAGCCCAGATCCTCCCCTTTGCACCCATGCTTTCCTCACTCATAAAGAAATTTCCCACTGAGGTTTCCATTTGAGTCCAATTTCCAGTTCCATTTTTTCATACAAAATGAGTTTGTGTGTTTACTAACTCTTATGGGTCTTTAAGTGCCATTGTAATAAGACCTCCGTGGATAATGTACATATTTTCTAGAAGCCCATCATGCTGTTATTAGAGCTGAATACCCAGGCCTCCAGTAAGAGGAAACTCAAGATTAGGAACAAGGAAGGGGTAAACACCAGACAGATTTACTGGGGGGCTAACAGGCCTTTGGAGCCCATAATACTCCTCATCTTTGCAGTGCTGGCAGCCCCATACTCCCAGCAGCTTCTCTCTGGCTGCTCGGTCCCATCAGCTAAATGCAGCTGACTGGCCCGTGACCAATACATCTGGCACAGAAATTGCTGGAGCAGAGAAAGTGCAGCAAATGCCTCTTTTTCTCCTCTCTCCGGACCTTCCCCTCCAACTTGGCTGAACATTTCTCCCAGGAGGGAAGCATGCCTGCCCCTACCATATCATACGCTGGCTTCATGCCATCCTCTTGGCATGAGCTTTCCATACCTGACCCAAAAGGTGAGCATGGGGGCAGGCTGGAGAGGTGGAGAGGGTTGAACATGATTTTTCATGATGTGGTGGGCTTGTAACCATGTAGATGAACAGCCCCTTGTCTGCTTCCACCAGGGAATAACTCTGCCCACCTTATTGCACAAATCTCGTATATTCTGCAGTAACCCTTATGCATGGTTGCTCCTGGCATACTGATGCAATACACATCCTGCACCGTGATGGCACTGAGCACAAATCATTGGATGGTGGGGTTAGAACATGCTTCAGCTTTGCAAAACATGCCGTTAAATATATTTATTCTAAGTGTATCTGTACCATTGTGTGATTAAACCTTCTCCATTATTCACAGCAATAGATCCGCTTATCATAATGATGTGCTGTCTTTTGAGTGTTAAATACCATCTCCAAGTTGCTGTTTGAGGTTTTTTCTCCGTCTTTTAAAAAATACTGAGCTATAACAATCTGTTTCTTACTGAATGAGTTGCCGCTCATAAGTGAGCAATCAGCATTATCTAAATAAATGAAATATTCTTTGGGGCTCAACAAAATGCTTGTTAGGTTGAAACTAATCTGTAGGAAATGAATGGTGTTTGTTAGTCTTTGAGAACACAGAAGAGATTCAGTTCGCGTTAGTATTTCCAATAGTGCCAACATAAATGTGCAAGTCTCTAAGATACAGAGCTTGTTATTGTTATCAGATGAGGGGTGGAAAGGAATGTGGCGTTATGTAATTCAGAATTATTATTTAACATGGAAGTAGACAGGCTGCAGAACGCACTCAGAAAATCTAGTTAAAATGTACAGTGGATGCTCTTTAACAGCAGAAGAAACAGCCCTGTATGCCGGGAGTTCACAGGATGCTGCAAACCTAATTGCTCCACTAAAGTCCATGTAAGCCACTTGGACTCAGCACCCTTGAAAAATCAGTCCAAAATGTGATTTACTGAGTGGCTGTTCTGTTTCATGTTGTGTGTTTTTCATTATTATTTTTGCAAGTGAAGGCAGGCTGATAGGAGTCGCTCTCTTGAGAATCATGAAAAGAGAGTGTTCTTTGATAGCGAAGCTGGCCTGCACTGCCACAGCCCCAGAATTTTGAGAAAGCTGCACCACTTTCAAACCTCATAATTTCCCAGAGACCACCATGCAGCTTTATCATAAAACTTTTGATTGAAAACATGCAACATCTTTCGCACTGCTCCACAGCCCATCTTTTGCCATTCATACATAGCTTGGACCACCACTCACCCACAAAATGCTGTTCAGAAACAGGCAGTGAATCTGCTGCCTTCACTCTGACCTTCCTTCCACCAGTGTGGTGGTTTCTACATTGCTTCTTATTTCATGTTCAATGTTTCTTTTTATGTCCAAAATAAGTAAGTAACAGGCGACTTTGTATTTTTGGCCATTCAGAGACCAGATTCCCTCCTAGACTTTTCAAGCAGTAATGAGAAGAGCTCCTTGGAAGGAGTGGTGAGGTCCAGTGCTATGAGTCAGGGGATAGTCTTGCTTGACAAGAGCCTCCTGTGGGACCTTGGCAAGTCATTCAGGCTGAAATAAAGGTATTGGGGAATGTGAGCCAGGTAAGCTGCCCTTTGGAGCTGCTGTTTGCAAAGTGATTAACAAGGAAGCTGCTTAAATGAGATGTTTAAAGTTAGACTTCTGGAGATGGACTCTACCTTCAGTAATTAGGAGATGGCAGTTGGAGACCTGGACTGGTTTCTGACTGTCTGCTGGGGTGAAAGAATACCTTTTGCCATCACCAGCCCCTGTGCAGCTCTGAACTAAGAAATTTTTGGTTATAAACTTTTACGTACAAAAGCAATTTGCAACTTAGAGGGGAAAAGACCTGACATTTTAAAGGCAAACTATCAACTAAAATAAAGTGAAGGGATTATTATGTGCATATGAAGGATGGGGAATAAATGAGATATTTGTAAGTGACACATACAGATTGTTCATGGAAAAATGATTGCTATGAGTAACATGAAAATTAGTGCCGTACTGCACTTTGGCATGCTCCTGCTTTTGCTTCTATCTTTAGAGCTTGCTTTTATAGTATGGCCATCTCAGTAGTGCCTGAAGTTTCTCTTACTCTCTGTTTTTGAGGATACTTTTTTCGGACTTGCAAAGTCATGAGGTTATGCTAGGTAGCACAATTCCTGATACAGAAGGCTTGGAAGTGACCTGAAGCCTTAAAAAGGTTTCTGTCATTGCGAAAAGCCTGAAAATTCAATTGGGAGAATTTCCTGATGACCAAGCAGGTCATGGACCAAGGTTCCATTCTTTGGCCCCAGGTCTATAATGCTTTAAAATGAACACCGATGTCCAACCCTGTGCCATCAAAGCTCTGCTGTAGGTGCTCAACAATTAGCAAGGTCTTCTCTACCATAAAAGCCAAACTGAAGCATGTTCCTGCACATTCTGTTGGGCAAAGAGCCTTCAGAGGTGTCATTACAGTCCCAGATTAACAGCTCTCTCTTTCCCAGATATGCTAATTTCCACGATCAATCTGTCCCTCAAAATAAACATGTAGTGTGTTTCTTAAACAGGAGGACCATGCTGGAAGGAGGATGGAAAACCTCAGAGGAGGGAAGTGTGAAAAACTGTGGTTGTTAGGAGGTCGAAGTCGAAGAAAAACAGAGCTGCATCATCTCTGAACAGCATGTTTGTGCTAAGAACTTCTAGCACTGTTTAGTTTTGTTTTGCAATCTGCCATTGACTGTCACATTTCACAAGTTAAGAAACATGTTATTTCTTTGTTTATTTTGTCAGTCTTGGATAGTCTCTGGAGGGAAATTATATCACTGTTTCAGTGGAATAGATTTAATTTGTTTGTGTCTTGTTGTCTATAGCATCTATCTAACTACTTATCTCTGAAGTTACCTCTCAGTCAAAGGTTTTCTGTTTTGTTCACATTTTAACAGGAGAGAATTTGCACTTGATTGCTTTGAACACTTTCTAAGTTTGGTCAGCTATCTATGTATTTATTTTTCTGTTCTAGTGAGAGAAAATGGGAATTCAAAATGTATGGAGCCAGCAGAGGTTTAGCTGCGATTTGTTTCTAATGTGGAGGAAAATTGCCCAAGTAATCTTATCCCATTCATACAACTAATATGGCTATGAGGCTCTGATGTGTTGAACAGCAAACACCATGCAACATACCCTTAAGAACTGTGGTTTAAAAGATTTCTTATTTTCCATCACACTGTTTTAGCTTTTGATGAATAAATATCAGGTCCTGCTTGCATTAACGTCCATGGGAGTTTTCATGGGTTTAAACAGGAGTAATATAGGTCCCTAGTTTATAAGCATATTTTATAAAAATGATAGTTATAGTGCATTATGGAGTTAAATGGTACCACTGCTTAGCTATGTGAGTAAAAATATTTCTGATACAAGCAGGCTTCAACAGCCAATTCAGATTGAGAATATATAAACCCACTATCAACACTTGAGCAAGGGTTGTCATGCATTCTCCAACAGATGAGGGCTTGAAATCTGGAATAAATTTTTAGTATATTCTCCAAAACCCAAAAATTGAGATACCCATGCAGGGAAATTCTCTGACCTGTGTGACACAGAAGACATTTTAGATGAATATGGCAATTTGTTTGGGCTTAGTATCTATGGTTCAGCTCACTCACACCTTCACCAAGCAACATGATCTTTGAGCAAATTTATATATGAGTGCATATATATATATGTGCACGCATCAAAATCCAGGGACTAAGATTGGAGAAGATGTAGGAAAATGGGGGGGGAAGCATTACATATATCATCTTCCATACCAAACCATAGGAAGTCAAATCTTGTCCCATTATCATCATTAGTGCAGTTTTCATTTGCCACACGCCTAAATATTTTGTTCTCTTTAATCAAAGTCAGTGTGAAGCACATAGGCTAGGTTTATACCCAGTCTTTGCAGAAATTCAGTGACTCTCTCCTAATCTTCTTTCTTAATCAAAATATCTTGTGACGTTTGGCTATGGTATTTCACACCTGACACCAAGCACATTCTTAAGTGGCAATTTAACACATTGTCTTGCAGGACTTTTAATGGATCAAAACTCATACACTGCCTCATTCTCTTGTAATGGTGCAAGAAATGAGCAATTGGCTAACCTGGGGCTTTTTAGAAGGGGTGGTTTTAGGCACTATCCCCACAATATTTTATATTTATCTTCTGTAAAAGTCTTCCATAAATATACAAAATATTAAATGTTGCTCATTCATCTGATGAAATCTACACATTCTATTTCTTATATGCCACCTACCTCCTTTGCCACATCCCCACCATTCCTTTGAATCTTCTCCAGATCCAGTGGCTGTTGAATTTACATTCTTCTCTGGGCTGTTAATGAGTATATCGATTAATACTGGCTCTGGTATCAATCCCTGTGGGAGACCAATTGATACTTCTCTCTCTTTTGACATAAAACCATTGATGATAACTCATTGGTTCCTAGCTGTTGGATAGATTTTTGTCTACCTTATTGTATTATTATGCAGGCTATGCAACTCCAGCTTTCCTATTGAGTTCATGTGTAGCACTAAACTAACAATTTACTAAAAATCCAACTATGTTATGTCTGCCTTAACTAATTCAATTCTCAGTATAATTGGGCCTGAGCTTCCTTTCACAGGCCTGTACCAGCTATTACATGGTTCCACATTATCTTCACCACTTCTGTCAGGTTTCATTTCCATAAAATCATGGGGTAATTTAAGTTGGAAGGGACTACAAAGGTTATCAGGTCCAAGCCCCTGCTCAGAGCACGTTCTATTAGATAATGTTGCTCAGGGCTGTGGCCAGTCAAGTCTTGAGCACCTCCAGTGGTGGGGACTACACATGCTCTCTGGGCAACCTGCTCCCGTATTTGATCACCATCATGGTTAAAAAAACCCACCCTTCCTTGTATTTGATATTCCTTCTATTGTCCCAGCTTGTGTCCATTGCCTCCTGCCTTATTGCTGTGCACCTCCAAGAGGCATCTGACTCTATCTTCTCTGTATCAGGCAGTTGCAGGCAGCAATACAGTCTCTCCTTCATCTTCTCCAGGCTGAGCAAGTCCATCTCTCTCAGTTTCTCAGCTCCAGCCCTCAACCAAACTTGTGGCCTCTCTGGGATTTGCTCCAGTATGTCCATGTCTTTGTTGTAACTGGGAACTCCAAAATGGACACAGCACTACAGATGTGGTCTCACAAGTGCCAAACAGAAGGGAGCCCATTCCTAGACCTGCTGGCTGCTCTCTTGTTAATACAGCCCAGGATGCGGTTGGCTTTATCTGCTGCTTCCTAGAGAGTCAGCCTACAGTCTGTATTGTTGCATAAGGCTATTTCATCCCAGATATCAAGACTTTGCATTTGGTTTTGCTGAACTTCATGAGGTCTCTGCCAGCCCATTTCTCCAGCCTATCCAGGTCCCTCTGAAGGGTAGCCCTGCGATCTGGCATATCGACCATTCCCCCCGCTAATTGGTGTCATCTACAAACTTGCTGAGAGTGCACTCCATCCCATCATCAGGTCATTAATGACTCCCAGGGAGTATTGGTCCTAGTACTGGTCCCTGAGGGATGTCACTACTTACTGGCCATTTTGTCTAGAAGCATGCTAGCTAATTCACCTCTCATGGTGGTAAGAACTAATGGTATGAGCCAGGCACAGTGGAAGGAGATCCTGCCTCACTGGCCTTGGCACGTAAATGAGAAACTGTGACATTTCTTAGCTGAAAGCACACAGGGTCTGCCCAGAGAGCTGGGATGAGGCTTTTAGCTGACAGCTGAATCTCAGAACAGCCAGGTATTTTGGGGGAGGCAAAACTAATGCTGCCTTGGAGGACAGATTCAATACCCAAACAATTCAGTGAATCTGTGATTCTTTAGATTTGGCATTTCATGGCATTATCATATACCAGTTCCAGCTCCCAAACTGACTGGCAACAGATACGGCAGAGGCTGTTGCCATTTGTCAAAACCAGTGTGCACACAGCCCAGGGCTGTCTGTGCTAGGGACAAAGTTCATCTTTCAAGTTTTATGTGGACACACACACATTGGGACAGTGGAATGGACCCACCAGATCAAAGGATTACCCAAGACATCCCTGCTTTCCACTGCGAGTGCAAGCTTGTCTCCTGGACCTGTTGCTATATCAAGCACACTCAGCAGAGCTTATGTAAATATTTGCTCACTTCAGAGGCTGCTATGTTACTCCTTATCCAACTATCTTTCTAAGCAATGAGGATGTAGGAAAAGAGCCCCTTCTTAATACCTCTGACACAACAAATATTCAGCTCCAGTAACTGAGGCCTTGATTCAGTAGGAACCCTTACTGTGGAGGAGTGCTTAAGCAAATTATATCTCAATGGAATCAATAGGACTTTGGCACATGCTGAATGTTTAAGCACGTGCTGAAGTGTTTACTATTCAGCCCCTCATTTAGTTCCCATTTAATTAAACAGGATCAGATCCTCACCAGAAATAAATCACTGGAGTTTCTCCCAAAGGAGTTTTCCCAATTTGCAATAATTGAAGAGTTGATCTAATGTCCCAGTTCTACTTCTTTTCTCAAACATCTAGGCATCTATCTGTCTGTCTGTCTATCTACCTAACCTATGTTATTTTTACCTCCTAAGTGATAAACTATTCAAAGGAGAGATGCTGTCAGAAGCAGCCCAGAGGGACACAGGTCTCATTAGTTACAAATGAAGTTCTGAGCCTCTGGTAAATGAAATTAAACTTTTCTGATATTATTGTTGTTCAAATCTAAGGTGATATAAGCATCTCTGCTTCTCCTAACACAGGCAAGGATTTCTTTGGAAGTTTAGTGCTTCCACTCCAGATAAAAGCAAGTCATTTGCTTCTTTCATCATGTCACTACTAATTTCCAAACAGTCAAAGCTGCTGCTAATTTATTTACTGAACACTGAAGCCCTGTTAGCAGGGGCTGCTACTGAAACTGCTTTCTGGCCTTCGGCTTTTGTTTGTTGACAGCCTGATTTCCCAGTAGGCCATTTCCACCTGTGTTTCTGTTGTTTTTAGTGCATGTCTTTCTTTCTTCTTCCCAGTGACTGTCTCCCAAATGGCTCCTGAAGGCTTTTCTCATCTTCCCTCGCTCTCTTATCCCCTTCTCCCTCCCAGCTGCAAGGACTCTCAGCTCTGCTTTCAGTCATTCTGCAGTTAGTGGTTGTCTACACTGCTGAGCTCCCATGGGGCACTAATTTTTGTTTCAAGGACAAGATTCAAAAGAGTTTGCTACACACAGGTTGCAGGGTGCACCTTCAGATGTGCCTTCAAATAGACTTTGGAGATTTGAATATATGAGCTCCTGAAAATCAGTTTTTAAATTGCAAGGGAGGCCTATTAAGTGCTGTAAAAAATTTTTTTTTGCTTTTCTATTTTAAAAGCTGCATTAAAAAAGTGATTTTTTTTTCTTTCCTCTCTCCCATGACATTGGGTGGAAATAGAAATTAGGAGACTGCCATTTCCCTTTAACTTCACGCATATCAAAGGAAGAGAGATGACAGGATAAAATGATTCAGAGTGGCCAGCGTACTCTACATCTGGAGGAGCTAGTGAAGAAAGATATTGAGATGTTGCAATGGTTTCTTTGCAACAACTCAGTGTGCCAGGAGCTTTAGTGTGCAAGAAAGGTTCTAAGATGATTTCCATGAATTGAAAAAATTCAGAGCCTGCACAGCTTTAAGGATGTATTTATTAAGATATTATTTTAAATTTGCTACTTAAAATTATCTAGCCTCCTTCTGTGTGAGTCTGTGTGAATTTCTTGATATGCATGTCACTTCATACGTATCTTCTGGTTTACACTTACTTTACCTCAACCTGTGTAAATCTTTCTGAGGTCCACTATGCGAGGACTCACAACTAATGTCTGGTATACTGGGCTTCAAAAAATCTCCTTTGCACGTTAAGTTCAAGTGGGATTTATGATTTCAGTTTTGCTTGAAGACTTGGTTTCTAATGAGTTCATAAAACTCAAGACACAACTGCTTATCTTCTGGCTTAAACTAGGAACTGCAGCTTGGGGGCATCTTCTGGTTAAAACTGCTGAGCTTAAAACTTCTGGTTAAAACTGATTTCTGAAACTCGATGTTCACACCTAGTGGGTACTTTGGCGTTTTTTTCCTCTTTGTCTCAGTTTCCCATTTGTAATATTGTAGTAAATATTGGTGGGAAAATTTTCAAAACAGTACTCAAAGCAAAGTTTGAGGAGCGCATAGTAAACCTCCAATGTCCAAAGACATGTCCTTTGCCAGGAGGCCATGCCTGCACACAGAACTAGAAGCTAGGAATTCGAGCTATAATCTACTGACCTTGAGTAAGTCTTTTAGCTGCTGTGTCTCTCCATTTCCCAATAATATTGCAATAAGACTAATATTTACTTACCTCACAGTCGCATAGTCAGAATGAATTAATGTTTATAAAGTACTTGGAAGTCCTTGGATGAATGGTCTCATAGAAGTGCTAAGCAGAGCATGCATTGTCATTTCCTTGTAGATAAATACATATCATTTACATGGGTGTACAGAGCTGTTCACACAAGCATATGCAATGTCTCATCTCAGTGCACTCAGGTTAGCACAGGATAGAAGAACAAGCCCAACAGTCCTTGACAATTCATGTCGTTTTGCTTTGAAATGAGTGTATTTTCTTTGAGAACAGAGCTTATCATGTATCTCCAATGAAAGTTATGTTCTGCCTTTTTACAGTTGCCATGATGCAAATGTCATTTGTACTCTCCTTCTTTATGAAAGTTAACAGTTATTTAAGAGATCAAAGTTAATTATCACTAAGGAGATCATTTTTACCTATCAACCCACTTTTGTAACCCCACTATCACAAGTAGAAGCTTTATGCTAATCAGTTTTCTAATTTCCATAAATTACTGATAGAATTACTTTTTTTTTTCCAGCATGAAAGTAGATCTGTTGGTGAAAGCTCTTGAGAGGTAAAAAGAGAGAAAACGAGGTAAGGTGTATTTTCAAGAGTTCACCAGCTCAATGTGGTACCAAGAAAATAAAATCCAAATCATTAGTTTCATTGCATCACAAAACTTGTAGATGCTACAGCTTCCCTGCACTGCAGAAATCTGATGCACACACATTGTTTCAATTTAACATGGTGATAGGAATGGAATCGAACGTGAGGATCACTGTGTGACCCTATTACATGTGAAGTGTCTCTATTAGAGCTGCAAAGACAGCATGCCAGAGGAGCTGAAACGTGTTGATAGAAACAAACAGATATACCTTTTTAAAAGCAGCAGTCAGAAACTCTGCCGTGTGATCCAAGCGTGTTCTGCTGGAGAGGGCAAGATAGTCTATCCTAGAGGAAGACGATATTAAGAAAGAGAAAGAAACCCTTTCCACTCCATCATGGCACTTTCTGTATAGTGAGCTTGCCAAATGGAAGCTGCTACTGTGGAAGTTGTTACTGCTGTGACTGACAGCTGCTGTAAAATAACCTCAGCTACAGCATAGAAGGAACAATAAGAAATCAAAATGAAACAGATGTGGATATTTTGGGTATCCCCTTGGTCTAAAAGTTGAGTAAAATAATTGCTTAGTAATTAACAAGCTTGTTGCTATGCTGCTCCAGCCTTTTAGACTGATGCTGATGAATTCCAGCATAAATTAAATCATCTCAAACACAGACTCTACAACCTAGAGCTAAAGCTGGATCCGTGCATCACTTGAACCACACCATACTTTCAGAGCTTTATTTTGAGTTGGTAACAGAGCAGTTCATCTTCAAGCAGGCATCAGTAGATTTCTGCTTGACCACTGCTCTCTAGAATAAGGAAGGACCTGGGCTGTCACTTTGATCATATTGGAGTCCCAGTGTCTTCTGTCTTTGCCACTGATCTGTGGCATTTTCTATGGCATCTGTCTTCAGCCAACTGAAGAGCTCAGCTGTTGGTCTGTCAAGTGCCTGAAGCACTTTTCTTTTCCCCAGCTCCAGGAAAAGACCAGCAATAAGGCAAAACCCAGAGAGACCACGATCAGTGCCACATCCCCGCTCTCTGTCATAGTCATCCCATATCCCTCAGAGCACTGTCTAAGCAGCCGTGCAACCCAGATGGGCCTCCAGAGCTAAATGTAAGGGGCACCTGAAAGCACCCCAGGAACAGGCAAGCACAAAAGAAACTAAAAGGACCTTAGCTCCCCCCTGGCTGTGAGATTTTGTGTCGCTGCTTAAAGAAAAGCAACACAAAATTATATTCTCCCTTGGTTTTTTATTCTTCGACCTTCACCTCTCCTGCACGCATGCACCTATTTCTCTTCAAACGTATAAGCCATCCCATTGAAGTCAGCAGTACTCTTCCAGTGCTTCAAGCAAAGCATACATAAGCCTGGATCAAGTTGATATTTACAGAAGGCTCCTTTTGAATTGGCTTTTGATTATACACCTATGTCAGAGGGTTGTTCCTTATTGCATCTGTGGACAGTGAGGCTCAGTGTGACTTGTTTCCATGTGAGAAAGATGGCAAAAGATTGCAAATATAACCTTTAACATTACAGACCTTTTTAACTGTCATGTACTGCACTGAACTGTGTATTTGTGCTTGAAAGGGAACATAAACTATGATACAGAACACTAAAGGATTTAGAAAATGTAACCTTTGAGCGTATGGTTTGGGGTTTATTATCCCATTTATTTATTCTGCTGGATATCTGTAGGATAATATGATCAATGAGTTGGAATCCTTCTTGTTTCTACCAACAACAAATCAAACCATTAATAGGCCAATAAAACCCTGGGATTTGGAGAGAGGGGAGGAGGGGAAGTAATTGCATTGTTCTGATGCTAACGAGGCACATCTATCTTGAAATAACCGATTAAAACTGGTGTCAGCACAAGGCTTTTGCACAAAAAAGCACGATGATAACGTACAAGATGTGTAGTACTGGGGTACAGGAACATGAAGTCGCAGTGGCAGCGCTGCATTTTCTGCATGCACTGTGCAAGTGGGATGTGCGAAGCACCTCTGTCTGGGGGGATTTCGTCCTGCTTAACCCTTTCTGTACACCACAGTGACAGACTCGCAGTGCGGTGGGTCAAGAGCACGCAGGGTTCATGGGGCACATTGTGCAGCTGATAAATAGTTCCAGAGATGCTTGATTGCATAATGATAGCCACATTCATTCACCTGCCCATCAAAAGCGATGCATTAAATTTTGAGCTCTCTTCCCCTGGGTCCACGAAGAGACATTTGAGTGTTAGCTTATAGTCTTTAACATTCCTCCTAACAGTGGGCTAAGTGCAGTGGGGTTAAACAGAGTCCCTTTTGCTTAGTAATCCATTAGCTAATGGGTGTGTAAGCCCATCAATTTTCTGTTTATTCCCTAACCCCATTAGGGTACACCTGCTGTGCATAAAAAAATACACCTGACAAATCAGAGTGATAGCTGAAATAAAATAAATATCAAGTGTTGTTATAGTTGATCCATAGTGTTTAAAGCAGAAAGGGCATAACAGTGATTTGTGAGGGTGGAACAAAATAGCATGGGCTGGCTCATGGTAGCTTGAGCAGGTTGATATAAATCGCCCTGCAATCCAGCTGATTCACCTGTAGACTCCAGCACTCGACTGCCTCTTTCCCCGGCCCCACGGGCCCCTCTGGAGGGCTGGAGTTCACCTTCAAATACCATCTCCAAGCACCTTCTTCAGAGACACAGCGCTGCTAAGTGATAAATTAATTATTTGGAGGAGGGAGGGTGAGAGCTCACAGGCTGCTCTCCCACGAAGGCAGCCAGAAGCTTCAAATCTGTCTCTGATATCAGGCCATTTGTTTTGTCACTTCATAGGCTTTATTTATTTATTTATCTTACAGCTCGCCTTGTGATTAAAACTGTTGAAACAGCTGTTAGCTGGTAGCAACTTTCATTGTGCTATTTCCTGACATCAATCAGGTGACTGTAGGGCTGCAGCCACGATGGGAGCTGCCCTGCGCCACTCTGCTGGGGCTGGGCGAGAGGCAGCAGCAGCCTTGGCTGTCCCCAGCCCCTTGAGTGACCGCAGGGGCTGCTCACATCGGGCAATAAGGGTTGCAGCAGCCACACACCCCGTTGCACAAGGAGTAAATAAGGCAATAAGAGCAATGAACCTGTAGAACTTGTTGCCAAAAGTCGTTACTGAAATTAAGAGATTATTGGAAAATTTAGTAAAATAGGGTTTCTATGTTTAAAAAAAGAAAAAGAGCACTATCACCACTGACTGAGGAGCTTGATGACAATAAGATAAGCAAGGTGCTTGGTTCAAGGTGGTGGGTCCAGTGTGGAAAACTCCCTCGGGCAAACGAATGGGCTTTGAACAAGCCAGTCTTAGGCTTTATGGACAGAGGCTGGATGCCCTTTGCCATCCAGGTGCTGAGCAGCGGCGTGACGATGCTGAGCAGCGAGGCCAGGGAGGGCAGATGGAGAAAAACATGGGCAGAGGGTCACTAGCATCTGGGATAGGAGAGCCTGGAGAAGCCTTGCAGTCTCTGTGTTTGGGGAAATGTGCATAGAAAGTCTCTCAGGCTAGGAAAGCTTAGGACCAGATTTCTTGTGTCAGGGGCACACAGTCTCACCTCGGGTGTGAAGGAGACCATGACCACAAACATTGCTACTCCTTTTGCTGTTGAAGAAAACAAACGTTGTGCAGGCTTTCTGCATTCACATCAGGCACCTCAGGGCTGGGTGCGCTGGCTGTGACAGGCCTGCTCCTGCTGCTAAATCCACAGCTGAGCAGGCTGAAGAGCTCAACTTGCATTTAATAAAAAAAAAGAGAGAGCAAGCAACAAAGACAGACCAGGTCAACCCAGTCCTGCAACGGAGCCAGAGAAATGTCACAACCCTCAGTTCGGGTAAGGCGGTGGAGGGAGAGTTTGGGAATCTGCCCTGGGTTGCCCAAACCCTGTAGACTGCAAGTGCCACTGATGGGCTAAGGAGCAGTGATAAAATGAACAAAGCAGGACATTGCTGTTGGGTTGCATTATCTACAGGCTTCGGCATTTTCCAGCCGAATGCTTGCCTCTTCTTCCTTCCCAGCCCACTGCTGCTATTATTTTTACATCATGACTGTTGAGTAGTGTATCATTCATAAGATACCTATCACAGAGAGATTCCTTTTTAAATGCTTAGGGAGATAGAGGGCTACAAACCCTGGGAAATCAGCTATGCCTAATATATTATGTAGAAGTTCTGTAATCATTATTGAACTAAAGTGCATTGAGTAAGTGGATAAAATCAGTCCCACTGTAGCATAAGTCTCCAGAGAGCACAGATAAAAATGCCTCGCACTTAAGTAGAAAAAGGTAACAAAATATTTCCCGTCCCAGCAACTGCATTTTCCCCTCTATATAAATAGGGAACCCTCAGGAGAAAGCAATGATGCAGCAGAGGTTGAAGGCAAAGTTAATGGTGGCGAGGTGGGGGAGCAAGGCAGTGCCTGGGGCAGGCTGATGGTGAGCAATGTGAGCAATGTTCCGTGGAAATGAGGCTGAAGACAGAGCCTTTCATGGCAGAGGCAGTGGGCAAGGGGGCAGCAGGGCAGTGGGCAGGACCCATGCAAAGCTTGGGGGCGGGGGGGTGGGGGGGGTGGGGTGTCTGGGAGGGAGTAAAGATGAAAGCTGCAGCACAACAACCTTCCAGATGAGCCTCTGTGCAGCGTTTGTGCTCCCCTTTTCTCTAAGCACTGCAGAAAAGTGAACATTTATGCCAGGGTTCATCTTGGGTCTTGCTTCCCAGAGCTTGTCATGGCTGCCACACAGTTTCTCACCTCAACACACACACAGGTGCACATGCATGTCTGCATTTTTGTGCCTCCTGAGCTAAGGTCTGAGCTGTTGCCTTCTTACAGAGAGTCACTGAGGCTTCCTCACTGGAAAATTTATCTTGAGATTATTCTCAACCAGATAACCTGTGCTGCTTCAGAGCACACTTGTACATAGCTACAGACATAATTGGTCCTTGCCTTTCTCATACGCATGGTCAAGAGCTGCCAGACTGCAGTGAATCACCATGACATGGTGAATCTCTTGTAAAACAGCTGCAAACCCATTGAAACCCTTGTGAGGGCTTACAGTATAAGATTCACTTTGGCATGAGTAAATATGGGAAAATTAGGGATTCATAAACTTTAACAAAAAAGGAAGTGAACAATTTCATCCCCTCATACAAAAGAGAACTTGGCTGGACTGGGACATGTAAGACAGAGTTTGCTATATGTTTCAGGAAAAGGTTAGGCGATCATCTAAATACTATTTTTGATGGAGAGCTTCAAATGTGCATCCGCATTAGTGATGAAGTTTGCATCATTCATTGAAAATAAGGAGACAAATGTGTGTTAGAGCATTGTATTTGCTGCTTCTGTTGTAGGCCTACACACAAAAAAAAAGCCACCTAGCATTGCAGTCCCTGCTGTTAGGCTGTGACCTGCGTAGTCAACGGTATTCATGTCCTGGAATGACTATATTAAAGTTTTCTAAGATGTGTGCTCTTTCACATGACCTGCCAATCATGTTGGAGCAGTGCCATAAGCTCTGGTCTAGATGTAGCCTCAAGGGCACCAAGGAGAGAAAGCGAGTACAGGGTTGCGGAATTGGAACTATTACTTATTTATCTAAAGTATTGACCTGCCCTGCCCTACTGAAATATCAGTATTAGATGCTGGGGAAAAGGGATGCCAGAGCCAGGTCCTTCTGGGAAATAAAGGAAACAGAGATGTCAAATGAGGCCCAAATCAGGCAGCATCCCATTGAGAAGGAGGTGGCAATGCCATGAAAGAGTGCAACTGGTGGGTGGGCAAGGAGTCAGCAGTTAAACTGACCAAGCGTCTTGCTGAAGCTCTATGTCAGGCTGCTTCACAGCATCTAAAAGATGTGGCCTTATTGTACAGAGTGGACTTTGAATGTTCACTGGTAGGTTTTGTACATTTTTATTAGTACAATTGTAATGAAGTGTGTTTGTGAAGGGAGGGAGAAAGAAGCGAGTAGAAACTGATGCTTCTGTAACATTGCTGTGGATGGAATGAAGCAAGTAAATTGTCACGGCTCTGAGGTGATGAGTTGGATGGTCCTCTTGGACTCCCCATCTCCCTCTCTGAGATACGCACCCAGGCCCAAGCAAGAGAAGTACAGAGTGAAATGGAATTGGAAAAAAAACCCACCCCACTGGACTAAGATGCAGTGGATGTGTTTCTAAAAAAGCTTGGGCAATGTGGCATTTGCTATAGCTCTTCCAAAACTTTCTGTCGCATGGAACTGGAGGAGTCAAGTTGAGTTGGGGGCCAGGGACTCTGTGGGAGGCCTCCAACCCGTCTTTAGTACAGCAGCGCAATGTGAATATTTACAAGAGGACTGGCAAACAAGGGGCAGTAAACAGAAAGGAGCTGAGGAAATCAAGTGTATAACATGCAATGTGACTTCAGCTAACCCATGAAATGGCAGAAAATACATGGGCTGTGATGCTAAGCAGAATTATGTAAATAATTACATGAAGCAGCTGTAGCAAGAGCCTGTAGAGATAGACTCTAAAGGGAATAAGCGGACACACAGACAAGGCCAGGAACCTAACAGTGAAGTAGCTCATTTTGCTGAAGTTTCTTTAAACTAAATAAAAAATTAGAGTCATATCCATACAAAAATACAACCAATCCCACTGCCAGACACAAACTATTCAGTCAAAATGACTACTATAGCTGCTGAAAAATCAAATCCACCAGTTTAGAGTGCAGCAACAAGCTATGCCATTATACCATACCCTAAGACCCCATGCCTACATATTCTCTATGCAATGGCAGAAGACACTCCTCTCCCTTTTAGCATGTGACCTGTCATGGAATATGTGTCTCACTGCAGCCATGCCCAAACATGCACCTTGCAACTGGTCCTCACATGGTTTGGGCTTTGGAGGGTTTTTTTTCTGGCGTCAGAAAAGCAATTCATCATCTTTTACAGTATTGTCACCCAGGTGATCTCAGTTTAGATTGCCAGATCCATCATGGGGGACGTCAGAGTATCAGTGGGGCTGACTAGCAGGCTCTTCTTCAGCATCCATCTGAACTAGAAGCCTGATGGTTCATACTATCTTACCTCCCTTACCCCCCGCTTATTTTTTTTTAATGTGGCTGAAATTAAATTTCAGACAAAAACATTCTCATTGGATCCAAAAGGCTGAAGCAGAGCTCTGGTTCTGCTGCATCTAGAACAGATTCTGAATTTAATCTTTAAGACTGCTTTTCAGCTACTTGTGACCCAACATCTTTCTAGTGAGCTGAGCCCTCATAGAGCCCTTGGCTGCAGTGAGAGCTGCCAATTTTCACACCATTTGAAAGAGAACCAGGAGAATTATCTCAGACAGGAGAAACAGATCTCTTGTGCTGACAGAGTAAACACATTTGGGGTCTGACTTTGCCAACAGCTCTCTTTTTTCTAACAACTACTGGAGTGGATCTGCTAACATTTAAGAGCTATCCAACACTTAACGTTGCAAGAAGCCACTTTCAGCTGCTTATGTTTTTAGCAAATCTGATTTTCTAAAGTAAATTGTAATTCAGTTTAAACTGCAACCCCAACACCCCTATTCCTACCTTGGAAATGCTTGGAGCCTTGCATTAGGTGTGGTGTTTAAAGGCTTTTGATTGTCCCCATACGAGTCTCTGTATGACAGCCACTCTTCAGACCCAGTTAAGTGCCTTTATGTCAACCTTCCACATGCCTGAGATAAAGCTCCTTATGGTCCTCTTCTGCCAGAGTAGTACAGAACAAAATGAACCGCTTAGAACCAATTTAGCAGCTGGTGGATTTGTCACTTAGGAAGGGTAGCAGAATGGAAACACTTTATAGTATCCTCCTTCATGGTCAAGTCAAGGAGCTAGTTACAGCTCAACATACTTTGATGCAGTCTTGGAGCTGGCCTTGAGCAGGTCACTTAAGATCTGGTCCGGGAAGTGTTGCCATTGACTTAAATAATACCAAGATGAAAACTTAAATCTCTCTGGGTCTCTGGCACTGGATCTAATATGCCTTTCTCTTGTACTTCATGATCACTGTGTTTAGAGAGACAGCTCTTTGCAACTGGGTACCTAAAGCTAGATATGCTCCTGAAATCTGCTAGAAAAATACATTGGCCCTTCAGGCAATCAATTGACTAGAACAATAGAAATAAAAAGAATAATGATAACAGGATGAACGCTCAGCATTATGAGTGAGGATCCTTTGAAATCCATTAGTGACAGAGAAAGAGGAATTTCAGTGCACCAGCATTTACCATGTTTCACTGTGTAATTCCATGAATTTCTGCTTCTCCTTAATTTCAGAAAGACAATTCAGTAGCCTCTGGCTTCAACATTTTATTTTTTCTCATCTACTAGCCAGCAGAAGCAGAAAAATAAACACACAACTAGGAGCTGTATTCACAGACAGGAAGTAACTTTAATTAAATATTGTGAAAGTTGAAAAGTTTTTACAGCTTGAATTTCTGCAAAAAAATTATAACAATCTCTACAGTAGTTAGTTTCTCTAACAATAGAACTGTACAGTGTGTGTGTCTATTCAAAAAGATTTAGATAAGAAGGTGAAAGGTTAGTAGTTTCAGAGATGACTTCATTTTAGCTGCATCCTAGTACAACTGTGAGGAAATAGGCATACTTTATGCAATCCAGTCATTGTGAAGCTTCACCTTGTTAAAACTGAAATCTGAATGTTTCCACTTAAAGCCATATTCTGTAAACAGCTGCATCTTTTACTTTGTAAAAGATAACGGTGGTGCGGGGTAGATTTTTGTAAATTCCCATTCATCAGATCACTATAAATAGCTGCAGCAAAACAAAATTATGCACATTGTCAAAGGATCTTTGGACACTGGCGTAGAAGACTACAAACATTGATGGCTAACACTGGTGTCAAAATCGCTATGACTTTGAGTGGAGCTCTACAAGAGTAATTGATGGTGTCACTGGACAAAATATGGCTTTAAATTTGATTACATTGTCGTGCTGTTGCTTACTATGTGAATTAGAATAATCGCTTGGAATACAGAGAAGCAATAAACTGATGTCTCTCACATTTTCCAGTTTTCTCTTCTTTTATTTTCTCACTATGAAAAAAAAAATCCTGTTTTCTTCCCTTCCCCCCAAAGATCACACTGTGACATTCTAGTGAAAACCATTGCAAAATTCATACAGGAAGCATGCACAGTTGCAGCATCATTGTAAATGATTTCTTGCCCGACTAGAAAAAAGTTATATTGTTTTAAGGTAACAAAACAGTTCTTTTGTGCTTTTCAATTCCTTTTTTTTTTTTTTTCCTTAGAATGTTAGTGATGATTGACAGTTCTGGTGCACAGTACAATGTACAAGTGAAATGAATATGATTTGCATTGTTAAGGCATCCAATCTGCTGGTTTATATTTATGTGAAAGACAGAGAAATATACAAGCAGACTTAAGAAAGAAAGTATTTTCATTGAGTTCTATGAAGTTTCTCCCCATATTTAATGCACAAAAATGCGTCACTCCAAAGAGGAGAAATCCCATGCATATTAATAGAGTAAAACAGCATTAGTTTTTGTTAAGCCTCAAAAGCAAAGGATACATTTTTTTTAAAATCTACATAACTAAATGCTACAAGAATAATATGCTACTTTTTGCCATATATTGGAAAAAACTTCTTAACTTACAAATAATACAAAAATAGACAATGGCTTTTGGGTGGAAATTAAAAAAAAATGGAAGCATGGTTTTAAACAATACTAAAAAAACCCCTATAAATGAAATGTTTTAAAATCACATTTAAACAGCTAATACAACGGTGAATGACCAAACAAATCAGCACTTTTCACATAGCAAACATACACAATAAAATAAAATTGGTAGGGGAAAAAAAGCAATGTACAAATTCCAAAGATAAATACATTATTTATATGGATATTTTACAAAATCCCCTTTAAAACAAACAAACAAAAAACAGAAACAAAAAGCTTTTTTTTTCTTTAATTAATTTTGCAAGTATGTGCAAGCTAAAGGTAGTGAGCTCTTTTGCAAAATATGCAGTAAAATTCTTTTTTTGTGATATTGAAAAACTGTCTTAAGACATTAAAATGTATAAATAGAACAACAACTTTGGCAAAAAATCACAAAAAATCTACAGTATTTATAACTACATACAAAACACAACAGCAAAGAAAAAATATCAGGTAATGCATCTTCAGAGCTTTGCTGCCTCTTTGACTAATAGTTTTTAAGAACACTTCCCAGATAATGATAGCAAAATTTTTGTAAAACAGAAGCTATGGTTTTGATTTGAAACCTTCCTAACAGCCCCACCACCCACCCCCCAAACTCATGTTTCCATTTACTATTCAAAAGCAGTTACCTGTTGCTTAATATATTATGATACAAACTGAGAGGGTCGACTGATACAAGAACAATCCTAGTGGGAGGCTGACGAAAATGTGTGCTTTTAGATTGTGAGGATGCAGAACCACAGACGAGTCTGTTCTCATTCTGCCCCATAAAAACAAATAGATCAAGGGGAGAGGGGCTATGCTGAAACCCCCCCACGCATGATGGCTGCAGTCTGTGCCGTTAGATGGCTATGCAAAATCCAAATGGCATTTTATGCACAGCTCAGGTGACACTGAACTTCAAGAAGGCCACTCATTTGGAAAGAGTCTGATATATGAGCTAAAGAAAGAGCCATGCTAATCTAATTCTGCAGTTTTAGCATTATATCTAGAGGCACTGGATTTTCAGTTCACAAGGAAATCTGTTATTTGCATCCTTACCTTTGTTTTCACCAACTTTTCACGTTGTATTATTTACACAATTATTTAGCCTAATATTAAAGACAGAAGTTACCATACCCACCCCTCATCTTGTCCTTGCCATCCAAAAATATCAGCTTTCTAGGGAGTGATATCTATTTAATTAGAACATTAAAAATGCATCAAAGTAGCTAGTCACCACTGGATAAGCAACCGGTATGAGCCGACCCTTAATTAAATGGCCATAATTCTTCTACGAAAAACTAACTGGCACTTCTATTCTGTCCCATACAGACTTGTATGTAAATGACACCACTTCATTTTTCTTTACACAGCTTTAAAAAAAAAATCATAAATTAAAAATGTGGAGTTCCATCTCTAGTGTCCCTTGTGTAATTGTATGATTTATAAAAGACAAATGGTGTTGAGTTAAATCAAGCCTTAAAAAAACACAAAAAACAGAAGGAAAAAAAAGCAAGCCCCCACCCCTTAAAAAAAAAAAAAAAGTAGATTTTTTTACCAACATACAATAAATATATCTCCCAGGTATTTGGGATGGACAACTTGAATCAACACCTTGCAATTGTGGATTGTTAATTTCAGTATTTGCAAGGATGGTGATTTTTGTTTTGTTTAAAAATCCGCAGTTATTGTAAGATTCTTCTTTATTTCTTTTTTATTTTTAAAAAGGCCTGAGTAAAAAGTTCCACTGTGGGACTCGTATCAGATTCTCTCTGAAGCAGAATTCAACCTCTTCATTAATAAAATTCTTCAAGGCAATTCTTTCACATGGGGGGAACAATCATGCCAGATATAGCTGTCAGAAGGAAAGGGGAGGGGAGGGGAGAGGGAGAGAGAGAGGGGGGGAGTTACTTTTGTGCATTATCAAGCAACTTTTAAAATTCTCAGAGCTTTTAAACATTTACTAGCAATGTACTCAGCCATACCGTGAATTAAAATTATATATAAGTATCATCCAGTAGCGACAACTATATATACGGTAATCATGGGAAGCCTCATTCTGACTGGAAAGTGGTTTAAATTGCAAGTGATCCTGCTGAAATGAGTGATTTTCTTGCAGAAAAAGCACACTTCCCCTGATATCAGAGTCAGACCCCAACTTAGTTTTCTGATTTTAGTTTCAAAAAATCTCAAAATGTTCAGGAGGCTTAAACCTGACCCAGCCATTGCCACACATTCTATTACTCATTTAAAAGCAAAGCAGATACTTTCTCCACATATGAGAAAATGGCTGGAGTCCCATAGGCCAGCAATATTACGGATCTGGTAGGGTGTTAGTTGCATTAGGCACACTAACAGTCGTTCATTCTCCTATGCCAGTTTTCACTTACGAGTTCATTGTTCAGCCTTGGGACTTATGTATGCATTTCCAGGTGCTCAGAAAAGGACTTAAACTCTAAAATCCAATTTTCAAATTGAAATATGTGTTTAACTGGTGGTTTAGCAGACTGGCATCTCATGGTTTTATTACACTGGTAGCAGACATCACCAACTACACTGAGTGAGTCGTATATTAATGTTAATTTAGAATGTCTTCTCTTTTGTTGGCTAAGTCGAATCATCAGTATTTCTTTATTACGCTACCTAACATCATTTTCTATGAAACCACCACCTCTCTTAAAGAGGAAACATTCATTAGAAGTCAACAGGTACAGTCTTCCACCTAGCTTGACCTCCAGTTTGGTCTCCCTCCATTTACCAGGGACTATATGCAGATCAGACATACCAACTGTCCAAGTGATATAGTGTGAGCAAGCACATCATTACAGGAGGTAGTCATGCAAGCTTATGATGAAAACTGTAACAACAATGCATCTTTAAAATGCTAGTTGTACGGTTATTTGCCAAAAGGTAGAAAACAGATTTGCCTTCAGGTTGGCGGCACTTCATGGGCACATTATTTAAATGCTAGAACTGCCTGCCATCTCAGACATCTGGACATGATTCATTGTGCTTTAATTACAGCTGCAATTATTTGATAAGAACAGAGCCAAAGTAAAAGACTCACAGATTTGGGGTTGGAGGGGGAGAGGAGGGAAATGTTTTCTCCACAAACACCACCATATGTGCAAGAATTACAAGTCTAATCAGCAAGGGGAGAACAGCTCGAGTAAACTGCACTGATTAAATGAAATAAAATGAGAGGAGAAGGCAAGAATGCAAAACACATCCACATGTTTGCAACAGGCTATCCTCAGAGGTGACATGTTGCAACTATACAGCAGCATTTCGATTCTTGGAATTTATCATTCAGCAATGTTTTTATGTAGAATCATTGTACTGATTGTTTCCGCTCCACTTAAAGGCTCTTCAAGGAGCAGAGAATGAGGATAAAAGCAGTAAAGAGGTGACCTGAGTTGCTTTAAGCCCTACAGAAAGACACTCAAGTGAGTAGCATAAAGGACACCACCGTGCCTTAGATGTTTCTTGCTGAAGTATTTCCTGTCATGGGCTTTGTTTGACTCTACCATGGAGATAGTCCAAGGGTGCATTTTCATATTGTGTCCATAGCTATGCTGTCTCCTTCATCACAAATCATAAGTTGAATTTGATATCGCCTTTTCTTAGAATCCTTGCTGATTTAATAAACACTGGGTGAAACAACAGCAGCTTTGTTTAAAAAAAATCTCAAAGGGTTTTATTTCAGCAGTGTCTCAAATAACAAGTTTCGAATCCTCACAATTGGGCTGTCTCTTTTGTTCGTGTGACTAAAAATGAAGGAAACCCAAGCTAAGCAATGCTCTCACTGCTGTGGTTGCTCCCTACTCTTCTCTTGGGATCCTTAGAATGTGGGCCAGGGTAGGGACCCTGAACCACAGATCTCTATGGCATCAGTAAAATAGGTATTGACAGAGATAGTTATGGTCAACCAGACTGTAATTCTGCTGTGGCAGCCCTGCAAGGCAGCCACCTACAGCTAAGGATGAGAGTGTAATTTTCACTCTCTGAATATATGAAAGACTCACGAGAGCATGGACCTGAGACACGGGATTTGTCCCAGTTCTCCTTCCAGGTCATTGTATTACATCAAGCAATTTGATTTGTTTCTGTTTCTTACCTGAGGATAACAATATTATCCCTATTAGTAAAGCACTTGGAGATTTCTGGATGGCAGTTGTTTAGTAGAATATAGGGGTGGGACTGCAGTGCTTGGACACCAGTGCCGTATGTTAGAGCACAGAGAAAAGCAATACTGACAACAGTGCTCCCTCCTTTACTGCTCAGATAAGCAAGGAGTTGAGCAGATAGGAATGGGTAGAGTCTTTCTACATGCGATGAGTGCAACTGAGCAGAGTCAGATGGATAATTAATCCTCTGTGCATTCTACTTTAACCTTTTTTGTCCTTTTCAGCCCTTTCTAAATTCTAAGTTTAGTGAAACTTTAAAACAAGATGTTGGTTTGCTTTAGAAAAATTACCTACACTTCAGAAAATGTAAAAATATTATTCCAACAAAAAATTCTTAAGCTAAAAAATTCATCAAAACCAAATTGATTTCAAAAAGAAATGGTCAAGAATTGTCTCTCTCTTGGGAGAGCACAGCTGTCTACCCTGGGTAAGAGCCCAAACAAAGGTGACATAATGGCAACTCCTCCCTTCATGGCTTAGACATTTCCCTGTAATTACATATCAGCCATGCACCTTTTGCCACTGGAAACAAATGGTACAGATTTTTTTCAAAGCATTATTGTTTTTAAAGAGCTCTGAAATTCTCAATTAAATTACAAGGCAAATGGCAAAATGATATCTTTTCTGCCTAAAGTCTTTGATATTTCCATTCTTTCCAAGTCTTCATTTATACCACTCTACTTTTATTCCATAAGTGCTACATCTAGTCATGCAAATTCTCTCAGCTGCAGCATGTTATTGATCCTGAAAACAGAGATATCAGTGGGAAACAGGTAGGTATGAGATCACACAAACTCCAAAAATGGAGGGCAGAGAGCAGAAAAACTCCCACCAATGGGCAATATTTCTTCAATCATATACTAATTTGTATTTGCTGCTAGCAAATTACAGAAATAATGTGTTTTGAGTTTTACAAAATTGCATGGCAAAGAGAACAACAGATAAGCCTAGCTGTTGTTTTAGTGAGTTATGCTGATATCTAAGCTACATAAGGAAAGCTTGATTGCTTTCTGATGTATCCAGAAGCCCAAGAGAGATAAGACAGCCTCCTTATACATGGTTGTTTATTTCAGCAATAAGGCACAACAGGCAGTGCATTTCTGAGTGATTATTACAAGCTTCAGGTGGTGTCAGAAGGCATGGGACTAAAGGCTGTGTGTCTTTAACTCACCAAGAAGTTCATTGATGACCTAGAAATGAACCATCTCTTGGTGTCTCATTCCTATTATGAAAACTGAATTGTTAAATAAAAATTAGGGGAAACACTCAGATCTGTGTGATTTCTGGGCATTACAGATCTGGATGTGACATAATGAGGAGGCAATCAGCAAGCCCCAGTTGCATCCGGTGCTCTCAGCTCATTCCATAATTGCTTTTCATAACCAAATATGTGGAATCTGGGAATTCTATGTCTTGTGAAAGGAAAAACGTGTCTTGTGAAAGGAAAAGCTTTCTCCTGTTACCTGCTTTTTCCCTCCACCCAAAACAGCAGGTTGTGACAAGGTGAAGAGAAGAAAAAAACATTAACATGTTCAAAAGCTTCTAGCAGTCAACTCTTAGCTCCTTTTTTATTTTTTTAATACAGAGGTGAAATATTTTTAGCTGTTGCCTTTAAAATTTGTAGCATGTCTGCAGTGTCAAATTTTTAAAAGGCACAAAAATTAATCTAAACACTACAGCTCATCTGAAAATTTTGTTGTGTTTTATTCCTGATGCAGTCTGTATGTATAACAAAGTCCTGATGGAAGGTACTCAAGTTCTGTTTGTAAGTTCCTAGTATTTTCACTATTTCTGTGTGCATGTGTGTGCACCTGCACGGATTCCTCCTCCCAATTCACCAGTGTAAAATGCACTGAGGACAATGCTTTCCTTCAATCACAATAGATCTCAGCTTTTATGAATTATTTCCTTCCAATCTGCCTGCATATAGATTTTTTTGGCTGTTAATGATGCTATCAGCATTATGCCTGCAAGCCTGGTGTTTCTCTTTCTGGAGGCCACAGAGTAACATGTGGAGTCTGTGGAACTACCTTCCCCACACTCTGCACAGCTCCTTCTGAACATGGCTTTAAAAATGAAGCATTTTATTCCCTGCTTGATGCTTTTTGGATAATTTGCACAGGCACATGGAAAGGAAAACAGACCTCAGGTCTGGGGGAAGCACAACGCATACTGCAAAATCTTTCCCACCTCTGGCACAGTTGGAGGCAGCTGGCTGCATCTGCTTATGGAAACTCCTTGGTCTAAGCGAGCATGAAAATGTCTCTCTCAGCACACTAATGCGTAGTGAGGTAATTACACAGGAAGGTTTAGACACAGCATTGTAAAACAGGCTGTACCAAACAATGAAATGGGCAGTGCTGGTCTTTGCAGCATTCTCAGTTTGACAAGATTTTGTCTGTCACTCCCTCAGCTTACATCAACGCTTCAAAACGTATTTAGGTGCTAATGCTGGAATAGTTTGTAATGAGAGGGGAAGGGATACAGAGAAGAAGCAGCCCCTTGATACCAACACTTGAAGAGGCTTTCAAAAAGGCCCTGTGCCATTTATGGAATTAATTGGCACAGAAGTACATTAATCAGTGGAAACTAGTGTTTGCCCTGGTATGAGTTAAACTGGAAAATGCTGCTGTTAGTTTGTAATGTGTCTTCTATTTATGAAAGGCAAAGGTTTGTGCCAAGTTCTGTAACGGTCTATTTGCTCTCAGTAGGATTTCTGCACAAGTGTACTATGACAAAGGAAAAAAGGAAGGGAAGATTGAGTGACGTACTTCAGGAGAAGGCCAGCCCCTGGAGAGACCCTGCAGTGGAGTACTTGCTAGAGTCCACAAAAGACTGGTCTGATAAAGGACGACAACAGGGAATAAGAGAGGAAAGAAAGAAAAAGGATGGTATTAGTAAGCTGAAATATTACTCATTTTTATCATAACAGTAGGTCTGTGCTTTAAAAGACACAGCCTCTCAATTCAGCAGTATTAGTCGAGTTAGAGATAGGGTGGTTGCCAAACACCTGCATGGTACTAGGTGGGCTGGTGGTGGAATCCTGTTACTCTTTCCAGGAGGAAACTTTAGGACAGAGACCACCAGGGATCCCCCATTGTCTTCTATCCCCTTTGACAGCTCAGTGTTGCTTAGAGCCTCACAAGGTGCTGGGAAGTCATGGTTTTGAGAGCAGCCATCTATACTCCAGACTTGGTTTCACCTACCTTGCAGGCTATTGCCATTGGTGCTGGTGCAGGTGGGAGGAGGAGAAGTTTGCGGTCTCACAACAGGCGCAAAAGCACTCTTCTGTTTCACCGCTGAGACCATGTTGGCTGGTGAGAAGGAGAAAATCCCAGAGGAACTGCTACAGTTTGAGGGGAGGCTAGTGGAGGAGGCCATTGTCGGACTTGATGGCACAACTAGAGGAAAAAAAGACCCCCCAAAAGACATTTCTTAGTATGAGATAATCAGCAGGCTGCAGAAACAAGGGAATTCTGCTTCTTGGATGCACTGGGTCTAATTTCAAACATCCAAGGCCTTTACTGCTGTAGATTTTCTTCTGAGTTTCTCTTTTTACCAGTATGCTTAGTTAGTTTCTGGTTGTTTACAAAGTGTGATCAATCACTACAGGAAACCCGCTTGTCATTGTTTTGTTTTGTTTTGTTTTGTGGGTGTTCAGGAGCAGTAATTCTAGGAGTTCTTAAACAACCCCTTAATTCTCTGTCACTGCAACTCTTTATTGTTACAATAACACTGTTCTGCCATCCTGTTTCAAACTTTTCTAGTGATTGGCATTAGCCACTGCCCTTGTCCGAATTTGTAATATTTTTGTGTAGGTGGATAAGAGGAAATACAGGTTGTATAGGTAACCCAGGGGTTACAAAACCGATGGGTAAGGAGAGTGGTTAAAGTACAAATCTGCATCTGGAATTTTTAACTTGGAAAGGTTTGAGTTTTTAACTGGCCTCCAAAACCAGCATTATAAGCCATGCTTTCCTTGTAGCAAGATGGCTCCAGAAAGACCTACAGGGTTCCAAGCAAACTTGTAGAAGGTAGAGAGGTCTTAGTGGTGACCCAGTCAACATGCTTGTCAAAAGTCAGCAAAAATGGTTGGGTTTCTTTCCTCTCTCAAACCCTGCAAGAACTAGGGTTTAAAAGGAGCTATTCCAAAAGCTGTGAATAAATATACATATATATATATTCACATACATTTATATATACATGGAGGTTGTCCAGCACAAAGTAACCAGTGAGATGGCCAATCTGACAGTTTTTTACTCCTTTGGTCTCTTGGCACTAGTGTTTTCAGTGTCTGTTGCACAAAAAAATGTGTGGATAACTGACAGAAATCATGCTTTCTTTTATCTCCCAATGGGAGAAACCACTGAACCTTTCTCACAATGGCCACAGATGCTTTCTGTGTTATAACTACTAGTACCAAGTCAGTCTCCAGCTTCCCTGTATCCATCAGCTTTGAGAAAGTTTCTGCTGTGGGGACTTCCCAGGAATTCTCAGTGACAGCCCTATTTCTCACATGACCATTTTATTTATGCACAGGAATGGAGTTGACATTTCATATCTCACCCAAGATGGAGAATTTTAAAAAGGAAAGTCTGTTTTATAATGGTCAAGACAGATAATTCTCCCAGAGGATCTATGACCACCATCTGAATACAGTCAATAAAACATTCTTATTCAGAGCCATCAACTGAATAAAATGATAGACTTCAGTTTTCCTAGATAAATGTAGCCACAAGGCTCTCCTTCTTTAGGGACTGAACTGATTGTCCAAAATGCAAGCCTGCTATATAGGAGCTTCAGGTTTTAAACACATATATCCTTAAACAGTTATTTTACTATATAGTGGGATAAATGGTTCATGCCTTTTATATTCAGACAGCATTGCCAGCTTCCCCTCTTATCCAACAAAAAAGAAAGGAAAGGACCAATAGTAAGATCCCATACCTTCATTCTTTGTCCTGTTTAGAAACTGCTTATATACACGAGGAGCTGTGAATAATTACAACTTATAGAGGAAAATTCCTCTCATCTGGGCTTTGAATGATTATTTTATTTGCATTTATGTAGATAAAAATCACCCTATTTAAGTTCTTATTTGAGAATCTGATATCATATTTGTTAACACTGAGGAAATCAATTAATGGAAATTAAATGTTTAAAGTTTCACAGTCTGACAGATACAATCTTAGTCTGAAGTCACTCTATGTCTGGAAGTACTTGCTAAGGGAGAGCAATCAAAGCACCTAAATTGAATTGCTACTATACAGCAATTAGTTTATTGATTTAATTAAGAATGCCACCTTTTAATTTTCAGGTCATGATTGAAGCATTTTCTGATTCAATGGATTAGGCATTAGCAGAATGACAGATCTACCAAGAAAACCTCCCAAAATATAACCAGAATAGGGAACCAGGGCTGGGAAGTGAAGTGCTATTCTAGAGGATTTCGTTCATAAATATGAAATAATACACTGCTAGAGTATTTTAAATGCATTACTGGCATCTGCTTCCAAAAAGAGATGTCTCATCAATCATGTTATATTATGAATTCAGAGTGCAGAGATTCTGTGACAGTAAATTCAACTTAATAAGTAAGGTACTTTGTAACATTACTTGTTACGTTATTATTAGAGTACAAAAATAATAACTGGTTAGCAATTCCCAGGCTGTAAGTACTAGTTATGTGGGTAAATATTTTCTTCTAAATTTGCAGCAGCTAAGAAGCCTTGGAGGTAATTTTTTTAAATCAGGGTTACTATCCCCTTTTTATTTCTGAACTCTAGCAATGCAATTCAAAATAATTAATTACTGCTGTTACACCACTAAACTTAAGATTTGCTGCATAAACCTTGGTATGTTCAGCAGTCTGTTTGTCCTATCCATGCTAGGGTCTCAGCCTATAAACCTATTTATATGACAAGACCTTCTGGCCTGATTCTGCTAGCAGCTTTCTACAGATGTCAGCGGAATCCTTTATGCCACATGAGTAATGTCAGAGGAATGGGCAGGTCCTATTCATTTAATTTTCTCATGTGAATAGGGACTACTGAGCTGTGTGAGCTGTTGCAGAAGAGGTTCATAGGCCTTTACCAATAGAAATGTATTTATATTTAAACAGGTTACTAAACCTTTAATATCAAAATGCAGAAAGTTAGTCCTACACATAAATATTTCTGTAACTGGGACTGTAGACCATAAGCTCTGTACGCCATGGAATATATGATTTGTATGACTTAATCTTCATGGCATTCACTGTACAGACACTAAAACACAAACTCTAAGAGCCATTGTCACATTTTACTGACTAATACTAAGCTTTCAGTGAAGTCAATATAATACCTACTTACAAAGCAAATGGAGTATAAGCAATCAAGATTAGGCCCAATAGTAATTCATCATTTCTATTAAGGTTATGAACATATTTTTGCTCAGAGGTCTCAGAAACATCATCATGCAGCTTATGGAAATGTCAGTCTTATTACAGTAAACTTTTCTGCCCTTCATATCTTGCAGTTGGAAGAAGCTGATTTTCCTGCAAGCAAATGTCCTTACCTTCCTTTCATACCCACTGTAACAAAAAGTTGTGTACTGACAACTGACTTTTGATCCACTCCAACAGATATTAAGTCACTTATGCCTTCCCTGCTTTCTAACAATGTCGAGGACAGCGTTTCTTATTTACAGAGTATAAGGTAAGTTATGAAACTATCAGCCCAAATCATGAGAGATATTATTCTTTTGAACCTCTTATGAGAGTCCCTAATAATAATAACAACAACAACAACAACAACAACAATAATAATAATAAAGAGCACTGCTGGCAACGCTAATATCTTCAAAGTGTTTCAAAGGTCAGTGCCTTGGAGAGGAGAGAAAGGACCAAGCTCTGTTTCAAGTGCTCAAAATAGAAACTAAATATTGAGTATCATAGAAAAGTCACCATCCCCTTCTAATGAAAATGTGCAAAACACAGAAAAGCCATATAATACTTACTGGCATAGGGAGAATTGGCAGCAGATCCATTCAGGAAGGTTGGAGAACCGCCTAAATTTGACATTCCAGCATTCCCATAGCCATTCATGCTTGTTGTGACAGAGTTATAATTTGTCTGCTGAGGGGTGGTGCTTGGCACATAGCCATGAGGTGACACGCTGCTTGAGTTGCGAGTAAAACCTTTTGTGGAGAGGGAATACATTTAGAAATTGGTATTAGCCCGAGAACCGTTTCTTACACAAACAGCTACAAGCAAGTAACTCTTGGCTACCAAGCCAGCAGCCTAGTTCAGCCACGGTGTGCACGGGGAGAGCCAGGACTAACCACGAGTAGCACCAGGTAATCCAAACTGTGAACCCTCACTGCCTCGGTCATTGCTGGTGGGAGCACAAAGCAGGAGGAGGGAGGCTACAGCCTTCACAGCTCCTCAGGCAACCTGTGCCCTCAGGTAAAGATTGCCATTGGGTATTACAGGAACATTCACTCTAAAAGAGCTGTTTGTAGGAAATGGAGTAAGCATGACCTACATTTTCAAAGTGAAGAGTACATACCGACTTGAGGTATATTAAAAGCATGTGATTTTTGTTAACTCTTTTCTGATGTTGCTCTCATTTAACACATCTCAAATTAGATGTTCACTGCACACTTTAGAAAATGTAGGGTATATTTCTCAAAGCAGTTGGATATCCTTAGTCTTTTTGCCCTGGTCTGATCATTATGTTGGTAGAAAATGAGTACCAAATTTGGCACCAAGTTAAAATTTGAATCTCTACCTAATTCTGGAAATGACATTTGGGGAAACTCATATCCAAATATCCAAAAAGGAAGATTTGTTTCTAGAAGCAGAGAAATACAAAATGCATCTTCACTCCTAGAAGAAAAAATGCTGTCTTTTCTTCCTATCACACAGTACATCCATGAAATATTTTAATCTAAAAATAATTTCTATCTTTTTTAGTGTAAAGTAAAATAATTTTGTCTGCCCTTCTAGAAAACAGCCTCATTAAAGTGGATTTTTAAGTTGGATAATAAATAGAGCTGAGCAAAGGAGAGGGGAAAATGCCACGGGTTTTTACAAAAATTTTCTTCACTTTTTTTTTATTTTTAACTGTAGGAATTAAAATAATGCTGATTTTATATGAAGTGAAAACCTATTTTAAAAATCAGAGAAGCTCTGAAAATTTCTTTGTAAATTTTTCTAGTTTTTGCTAGTTTCAAAATTTAGAAAAGTTCAAACTGCAAAAAAATCAGTGCCAATATTATGTTTCTTGCAAAACCAAACCAAACCAACAGACAAATATTCAAGGGATACTTTTGTGTTATAAAGAAATGCTACATAGGGCCCAGACTGAGAGATTATCCATGCTCAGGAAAATATATAAGCAAGTACTTAACATTAAGTACATGCTCAAGTTGATAAAAATCCTTTTAAAATTAGTGGGATTTAAACACAAATACAGGTGTTACTCTGAGCAGAAGGAAAAGCTATTTAGATACATGCAGAAGTGCTTTTCCCGAGTTAGGGTAGAAGTCACTAAAGAAAGCCCCATGTCATGACAGTATTGTGTCATTCAAAGGTTGTGCATGCATGTGGGATGGTGTCTGTCTAGATGTGTTCCTAGCCTTCAGTTTTGAACCATCACCCTTTCACTGCTCTGCACATTTCCCTGACGTTTATCAGAAAAGGATCATAGAGAGAGGAAGGCGAGTCTTCTCCTGACCCTGATTGGTGGCTTGTGAGGCTTCGGAAACATTGACAGCTAGTTGACCACTAAAGGAATTCACTCCCATCATTCCTGCATGGACTGACGTGTTAGCAAGGGCCGGGAGCTGGTTGTGATTGCGGGGGACACTGTAGAGTGCTTCTGCGATGTCTGCTGCTCTTTTCAGGATTATTTCCTAGAGGATAAGGGAAAAAAAGAATAAAAGAGTTGCTAATATGACTCTGGCAAACCTTTTCTTAGACACTAAAATGAAACATTTCCCCTATCCAAAGGCAAAAACTAGATGCTTTTCTTTCTAAAACAGTTGGCTGACTGATAGCTAATGCTTATAAGATCTGTTGCCTTCATGATAAATCCTGGCATCTATGGTAAGAGAGTTGAAATTTTCAGTCCCAGTGGCCACAGTTCTGTATAACAAGACCAACTGGCAGGATGGGGCTAGAGCCTAGACTTACTCCACCTTAAAGCTATCTTTAAGGTAAGATTGAAAAATCACTGCTGACAAGACATAATGCATATCATTGCCCATATATGGAGCGATGACCTATGGATCATATAGTATCTGGCAAAAGTGGCCAAATGCCTCCAAGGTTAATAACACGTTGCTTTTACAAGCACTAAATTCACACCCTTTAAAAAAGAAAACAAGCAAACTATACCCCACTCCAGGTATGACATTGCCCTCTATAGTTATTCTTGTCTCACATGGTAGTATCATATACCTTTACCCCGTGATCTATCTATACATCTAAGAAATAGCCATGTTTTAGATTTGCTGAAGTAGAATGCATTTACCTGGTTATTATGTGGCATACCATAGAGTGCTTCTACTAAATCAGCAGCCCTCTTAAGTATTACTTCCTGTCAATATAAAAACAGATGCAGTCCTCTGAGTTCAACAAACTCCTTGTGGGGAAAAACAAATATTAGAATCTTTTATACTCTTCTATTAGTTGCACCATGTTTTGTGGGGGTTTTTTTCTTCCCACCAGGTACACCTTAATTGTCACACCTCTCAGCAAACACTGAATGGTGTTAAATCACTAGTTCATCCTATTCACACACACACTTAATCAAGTCAAAAGGTGAGAATCATTGGTGCTGCAAAATAAAATACATCACTCAATTGTCTCTACCATCTGCACTATAAACCACTCATCAGTTTATTGCAGAATACAATCCTGAGGTCATTTACTAGATTACTGCAATCAATGTCATTCAGGGCATGTTATGAATCCCTTCAATGTGTTTATTTTATTCTTAATTGCATACCGCAGGAATTGTGACCTTACCCAGCAGGCCACGTTCAAAAGATATCCAATCAGTCCTATGCTACTGGTAATGTAACCTTTCAACTTCTTTGGTTTGTATCCTGATATGGTGGGTCAGGGTAGGATCCATGTATATCAAATGATGCACAAGAGGAAAACACATGCGGTGTGAGAGAATGGCCCAGTACGGTGCAGTTTTTCCTAGAAAATTTCCCTGCATGGACCACAGAATTTAAAATAGTCTGGGATTTAGGTCTCCATTTTGCACAAATCTTTTTTTCTCCATTTTCCTATTTGTTCCATTTCACTTAATATTGCTTAGAGTATTTTAAACTGGCGTTCAAGTAATAACAGCATTTCCTGTGTTCTTACATTTTACAGGGTGGAAAATCTCTATGAACAATCCTGATAGAAAATGTAAAAATGCCTTGCAGAATTAATCCCCAAGGATTTTTTTTTTCTTATTCTTTCAAAGCATCTAGCACTTTCCCAATTGCCTGATCAAAACCAGTTAGGACTGTCCTTTGAGTAAACCAACATATTTTTGTAATTTCCAGCCCCTAAGTATTGCTCTAATATACTAACACGATGCTATTCACCACAGTATAATTCTGCAGGTAGCTTACAAAAATAGTACCAGTTCTAAGGATTTTACAGTTTTCTACAAAGTTAAACTTTTAAACTTAAAATATTTTACACAATAGCCATATTTTATACCAAAAAGGAACAGTAATGCTCAATTTTCATATACTGTAGACTCTGATCAGAAAATAGAGATATAATTGCGTTCATTTTGCTGTCACCATAACCTCTTCAAAAATCCTTGAACAACTCTTCAAATGACAAGCTTTTAGATGCATATTAGCATTTTTTTCATTTTTAAATTCTCTATAATATAAGATAAAATAGTTGTCATACTGCAGTAACTACTTATGACATATATAATGTCCTAAATTCAAAAATGAGATGGAGGATTTTTGTACTCCCAGTAAACATTTAGGCTTGCCTTCTGCTGCACACACCCCTCTCTCAGAACACACATTTCAATTATTTTCCACATATGAAGTGAGAGGTAATATATAATTGACGGATTTTTAAATCACTACATTTGAAACAGATTCTGAGGAGTTAAGTTGCTACAGCCTTTTTCTGTTGTTGATGGGGTTTTTTTTTTCTTTCTGTTGTGCTTGTTGTTTTGGGTTTTTTTTGTGTAGCTTGACCACAACAGTTAGCAGTATAATCTTGGACAGACACACTACAAACAACGTCTAGGTACAATCAATCCTTGTTGCTTTACCAGAATCGTCAGAACACCAAGTTGCCCTTTTTGCCTCATACTGAAGATACAAACTAGAGAAGAACAGAGATGTTACTGAAAAATGTTATCTTTTTCAATCCATGATTTTAGGTGGAAAATTACTGCACAGGTGTTTGACTTTGCAAACTAGGATTTATTTCACTTCAGTAGAAATTGTTTGCGCTATATATTTCACTGATGGAAAATTAGAATGTGATACAGAGCCCACAAACTGTTTTGGAATATTGTTAACCTAAGCTGTCATTATGCCAAATTACTAAAAAAAAAAGAAAGTTTAAATAGTCATTTCTGCTCTACCTGACTAATCATAGTTATTTATGTAATGCTGAGCTAAAAACCTTAGAATGCATCTAAAAAGAGATTGAAGACCATGTTAAAAAAATGAGGTAATTACATGGAATCTTACAGCCGCTCTGCCTAATATCAAATATATTCCAGCTCATAAACACTGGAAGTTCTTTGATGCCGTATCATATTGCATGTAAATAAAACTAATTGTCGTGATGGTTTATTGAAATATGCTTGACAAGTAGCATTCAATTTTCCTAGCTAGTCAATGGTTATATTTTTTTCAACACTTTCAGAGTCTGTAAATTTGAGTTTCATACTTTCTCTAACAATATTTTCACACAATAAAAGCATTTCTTGTTTATGACATTTTCAGATCATACAAAGTAGATGTTACACAAAACCTCCTGTGTCAAATAGTGGTATATTCTATTCCAGAGCTGACAGTAGTTCTTATAGACACAAACTAGCTTTAAAAATACACAATAAAATGCTACTACAGACATGCTCAAGATATTAACTTCTTGCTTTCTGAATGCATCCTAAACCCTTTGCAGCTCTGCTTAAATTACCATAGAAGCTGCTGTTATGACTCCACATACAAAGAAGCCCCAAAAGTCCTCTATAAGTTAGAGCAACAGACCTTGCAAGGTGCTTGGATTGCGGTGACCAGAAAATTGTTCTCACCTCCATGTCATTACGCTCACAGTGAAGCAGCCCCCGAGCATGTTTGTGTTCGGGATCTAATATATTGCCTTTCAATCAGAGCTGAGAGCCACTGAACACATAGACAGAACATGACGAGCAGGTCAGGAAAGCAATAAAGATTTTACAGAGCTGTCCAAGGTGCTAAATTTACTCAATAATGGGTTTGGCACCATAGTGTTAACCTCTCATTTACTACCAGTTTGAGGGACTAAATTGAAGTAGCTGACTTCATTTACCTTGAAATGTATATTTTATGACATTATGTAAGTAGATTGAAAGGGCACTGCAGTTTTAACAATTTAAAGGCTAGAGCATGTTTAAGATGAAGCTTGAATATTTATTGTATATTGCACTTAAACTATATTGTATATTAAAATGCATTGATTAAATTTGTAAAAGGTATTATAAAAAAGGACAGCTAATATAAAAGATCTATGTCTTTTAAAATCCAATTGATAGTGCATGTTACCACTGTGATGGTGATAGATAAACAGATAGATGGACAAAGCAGCAGACAGACATATCAAAAAGTGAGTGAAACTCACATTCTGTAAAAAGAAATCTCTGCATAAGCTCAAGGTCTGTTATTCCAGATATTCTTTTGTTCACAGAAATTTTTCTTTGCCTTCATCTCAGAAGCCTAGATTTTCATAGCAGTAAGTGGGCATCGTGTAAGGTCCTTCCAACTGAATATGCAAGCGGAAATATTTCCTGAGAGAGACAGAGTTTGACTAAAGCTAATATCTAATTTATGGGGGCATTTGTCAAGAAAGATCCACTCTCCTATTAATGCTAAAAGTCTGACAGCTTTTGGCTTAGAATAAAGGACTTTGCAGCATTTAGTTAGAGCTAAAGTGAGGGTCTTCTTGTCTTGCATTTTATTTCAAATTAGTATAATTTTGTTTCTATAAAAATAATAATTGAGCAAATATTGAAAAGAGGAAAGATTACTTTGGTGATTAAATATGATGCATCAGAACTCTGCCCTCCATGCAGTTACACGCCATGGATCCAGAGTCCATTTTTATTCCAAACTGAAGCTGATTTTATACTGAGGGTTTTTTACTTTTCTAATTTTTGAAACAGAAATGCAATTAAGTATTTTAATCAAATTTTTCTCCTGAAAATACTAAGGGTTGTTTACATAAGCAAATGAAGAGGCTGGATAATGAAGTCTTCTGCAACTTTGCATATTCCAAAATTACTGTAGGAAAGATTATATAACTCATACCAGAATGACTGTGCTTTTGAAGCACATAGACTGAAATCCAGACTGAATCCACTTCTGACAGAATGTACCTTGAACCAACATTACAGCAACTTTGCATGTTTTGTTTGTTGCATGCATTCCCTTCAGAAGGAATTCATTAAGATTACGAAACTTAAATTTCAAGTTTTATCATAACAAAAACATTTTGTGTCAAGTTTTATCATGATAAACACATTTTGTGCCAGCGTTAAGAAAGATGGGACATTTCTGTTGACATCTGCTTACTTTTTATTCAGCTACTAGTGAAAAAATCCACTCTGTGTCCCCAAAGGGCTGTAAGCCTAGTCAGCTAAAGGGTACCTAGCGTTACACTGAGTTATTCAACTTAAGTAACTAAATTTGATAACGTTCAAGGTACTTGTTAAATCTAAATGAATTTTGTCACGAAGAAGCTGACCACAATATATAGTACTCATCAGCCACATGTATTATTGAGACCACCAAAGGATTTATGTACTTGTGGAGGGCGTGGGGGGGGAGCTGTTCTAGCATACTCTGAGGCATTTATCTTATGTGTTGTCTAGATATCATATCACCTTCTAATGCTCTTTAGCATTGTAATACAAGAGAGAGCTCATTCATCTTCTGAGAGGGTACTTAGGGATGATGATGTCATTCATACTTCCTTGCTCTTATGTCTGACCTCCTGGCTCTGCCTTCTAACTTCCTACTCTCATGGCTACTTGCAAGAAAAAACTCTTCTGCAGAGTCAAAATGCTGAATATCAGATTCCAGTTCCCTTCTTCACCTTGGAAAGGTCACATTCTGAAATTTCAAGTGAAAATTACAATAATTTGTGCTCAAACTTTTCCTGTTTTTAAATGGGTGAAACTATGAATGTGCTAGTTAAGGATATGTGTTAGAACTAAGTTTTAAACTTATACTTAAAATTTGTGGATGCATTATATTTTAAAAGACAAAGGTAAAACTGTGAACACGTCTTTCAAGTGTAAAGGCAAAACCAACATTTTGGTAGAGAGCCATTTAGAAGGATGCCACAGATCTAAAATGCCAGCCATCTAGCTTGATATACAAGAGTTTCAGCCTGTGCAAGACCTCCCATCTCTCCACATCTACACTGAACACTGCATTATTGTATCATTTTCAGCAATTATAGTTTTATAAAGACTCATAAAAGCCATTCCAAATGTAAAGATCCTCCATTTACTGTAAAACAGAGGGAACTATGCCAGCCTAATAGGAAGTATAAAATAACAGAGCCATTTCACTAACAAGATATTTGTACTCACAGAAGGATAAAAAGTTCTGTAGCAGACAAACAACTGAATTGTTTCCATATATTATAACTGAATCATACTGAAGAATTAAACACCATATAGATATTACAAAGACAGGAAGGCAAAATGAGAGAGAAAGACAACACACTTCACTTGAGGGGTAAAAAAAAAGCTTCTGCTTACTGCTGCCTATGGGGTGGAAGTGCACTGAATTCCTATCACTGAATTTCAATGGCAATTTCCCAAAAACAAATCTACAGTGGGAGCTAGAACCTTAGCTTTTCCAAGCCATTGTAGTCTCATCAGCCTCCACCCAAACTGAAAATCACAGCCTAAATCTACAGCACAAAAACAGTCATGCATGACCTTACCACCTGCTCCACAACGAGCCAACCTTATAAATAAAATATAGAAAGCCTATATGAGGCAGCAGAAAGAACAAACACTGAAGTGCAAATGCGAGCAGGCATCTAGCCATAAACATTGAGAATCGACAATTAAAACACCTCTTAACCAGAAAGGTGATAAATGCATAGCAATAGGGAGAGCACACCCAATTCAAACGGTTTCTGTTGCAAATACTGCTGACAAAAGAAGGAACAAAATCATGATGATCACCTGTAAGTCTATCCTTGCAAGTTTCCCATCTTACCCCTATTATCCTCCTGTTAATATGGTTTACCTAGATACTAAAAAAAAGGTATCAACCTCCTTTTTTGATCCACACCACTCATGCTGCTAGTCTTCATTTCCATAAATGATGGGCACATAACAATGGCAACAGAATTAGTAGCTAGCACAGATGTGTGCTTCATCTAGATACACAGTAGCATGGAATAAACTAGCATTAATATAGTTGCATTGGAATAACTCTTTGAATAAACTGACATTTGAGAGTCTGGATGTTCCCACCATATTATCATCAACTGAAGCATCTGGCAAGTATTTTGGATGGTTTTGTTGCTAAAAGCTCTGGAGTTCTCTGGTAATGTAGGTCTCTAAGTCAAAGGGAGAAGAGTGGGTATGCGAAAGCAGATATGCAGAACTAAAATCACTCTGCCAGTGCTTAAATCATCTCTTTTAGGTACTTTATCCAACAGTGATTACATAACTCGCATCTATGTCCGTCAGATAGCTGTAGAATTTTGATTCTCCTAAGTACGTTTACAGTATGTCTTGCCCCAGTCCTCCACATTTACCAGAAAGAGATATTTATAGCTACCTGCAGGAACCCTTCAGAGTTGTCAGATTTTAACTCATGAGGCCAATCTACCTTCCATGCACAGAGAGCAGGGCTGGTAGATATTACTACATTGTACTATTATATCTATTCACATCCTACAACACTTCAACTGGTAGCAGGTAGATGTCAGTCATATTTGGGACTCACTAACACTGTCATTAAGAAATCGACACTGGAAATTCTCTGGCATCTTCTACAGCATTTCCCACAGGTTATCTTGCAAGGTCACACTGTGAGGATCTAATGACAGATCCCCTCAGTTTGAAACATAGCAAGATCACGAAAGGAAACACATTTTTCATGCTGTACAAAAGGCTGCAATATTTATCCCAGCATGTAAAGACCAGTTCTGTGCATACTTTTCCCTAGTTATGCAATCCCATCTTTCATACTGTGATCCAGTGAACCATTAGAAGACAAAATGAATGAGATACAAACTACATCATGAATGGATAAGTCCACATAAACTCAATTCAATGGCTAACAAAAAATTCTTCACCAACTTCCTTTACAGAAATTCCTCCATCCCACCAGTTTACAGTGACTCATACTATTCCCATCTATCTAGACAACAAAAAGATGATCCCTGATTGATCCATGAACATATGAACAAACAAATGATAACATTAGATTCTTTTCTTCTATCTGACCTCAAAGGTTTGCCACAATGGCCTAAAAGCATATTTTGCACTCTAAATTTTCCTTATGTGCGACAGCTACCTTTGGTCCCTGGGCAAAATATACAGAGACACATGTACAAAACAATCTCAGATAGGAACCTCAGGCATTTCTCCATGAAAATTTACCCCAAACTATTTGTACCAGCATCTACAGTACTTTGAAACAGATGTTCATTATTGAGATTAATGAGCTTTTAGGTTTGGGTTTTCTTTTTTGGTTTTGCATATGTAAGATTTTCTGATAGTTCTTCCTCTGCTCTTCATAGTATTAACATTCCTATTTCTTGAAAACAGCTGCAGATTAGAGTTGCAAAAAAAAAAAAAAAAAAAAAAAAAGAATTAAAAAAAAAGAGTTATTACTCAAAGTCTTCTCCTGACCATTTTATACCCATATATTTTTGGAAAGTTGTCAAACTCCCCTTATGGAAGAAGAAGAACATTTTGAATTATTTGAAGGGTCTGGACTTAAGTAAACTTAAGAAGAATTTGGAGAAATGAACAGAGAGACTAAATTCTGAGACCATCATTCAAAGATACTGCACAGGCTGTTTCAGAAGCTTTATTCTACGGATCATATTATTGTGCCCATTAGAAAGATTCCCTGAAATACTGGGGATTAAAAAAAGATTAAATGTGCCTTGTTATTTTGTGTGTGGCACAATGTAGATATCCAGTTATGTATTTGTAAGAGTGAAAAACATTTTACTTGGCAAACAGACAGGTTGATACCTATTTTCTATCACTTGTATACACGAAGACTTTACAAACACAGGTCAAGTTGTAACACTTTTAAATTTTTCTACCATTAGGTCAAATCTAGAAAGTATTGGGTGCCATAATTCACTTGACTGCATTTAAATCTAGAGGGATATATTATTATGTTTGGTGTTGCAAGGCAAGAATGTCTGCTGAGTTAAATCAGCAGAGCTATCTAGCAATTAAAGTGTAAATTGCACACATGTGTTTCATCTGTTTAATTTTCAGAGTTGGTCTTTATTAATGCATTTACCCATATAAATATCTAAGTATGCCAAACTAGGCTATTTTCCATACAAAACAAGTGTTCACCTATATGCAATTAAAGACGCACATGCGTTTTCTTTTAATGAAGGGGAAAAAACCAACAAAACAAAAAAAAAACCAAAACAACCCCAGCATATCATTAAGATCTGTGAAACTGTCACTTTTCTGGATCATACGTTTCAGGTAGGAAGTGCTAGTAGTTAGAAACTGAGAGTTCAGGTTACTTTTAATAGCAAGAGGAAAACTGAAAAATAAGACGCATTGAAATTTTGACCTACAATGATATTCCACTATGTTCTGTGGAGAGTGAGTGCATAAAAATGTTGAAATAGAGACTGGAATAACGTTGGTAGGTTTTAGTATTACAGTTAAAACACTGCTCAGTCATAACCCCTACAAATGACTACTTTCACTTACATTTTATCATCAGTATAATTAAAAGAAGTCTCTTGAAAGGGGCATTCTCATTACAACGAAGGACCACTTCAGACCCAATTGAAATGAAAAGACAGACCATAGATTAGGTGTAGACACCAAGTGGTAATTTCTAGGGAAGCATAAAATGCCAAATGTGTAACACTTATATTTTATAACTATGTGTTCAAAGGTCTTACAGTATTTTATTGTACAAAGAGGTTTTGGCTCAGAAAGACTACTTCAATGAAGTGCCTCCTAGCATATATTCTAAAAAATTTTCAACTTTCTTATCAGAAATAAAAGATATTTTGTTCCTGATACTATTATTTTTAATTTACAGCCTTAAAATTTCAGCTGAAATTATCCAAAGCAAATATAAACGTTGAATAACCATGTATTTAAGAAATTAATTTTATCCAACATGTCACACTATCTTTCTGTGCAGACCTCCACAATGTAAAAGCAGGCACACCCTTTTACACAGCCTAGGACTCCTTTTTCAGTGGTGAGTGAAAAGATCACCATTGTCACTACAACATATTTTATGGAAGTCCTTCAAAACTCGCCACTGATTTTTCAAAATACTTCAATATTTCAGTAACTTTTTTGATCATCAAAAACTCTTAGCTCTTATGCTAGTTTAAAGCTGAAAAATGAAAAAAAATTCAGATTATCAAGATACTAGCATTATTTATTTCCTATCTATTAAAAAACACTTTTACACATATTTTGTCAGAAGCTCACATCTGGAAAAATTAAGCACCTCTATTCTGTACAATGTTAGGACTTCAAGAGACAAGATGCTATGTCCAGATGAAATTATGAATATAGCATTATTAGTAAAGACACTTAGGACATCCTAAAGAACAAAATTAACAGAGACAAATTCCAAAATTTCTGTATCTTAGATCTCCATAATATAGGAACAAAAAATGTGTACATATATGTGGCACTGCTTTAAAAATACTTCTGTGTTTTGTTTTCATTCTCCTCACCAAGCTTATCATTTGTCATCTATAGTCACAAATATATTCCAAAACATTCTTTAAAATAAATCCGAAATGCGTATCTTTGTTTATACAAGTAGCATGAGATTGTATGCTATTGTACTTAGAGGACATTTCAGTCCAGTTGAGTTATATCAACATAAGTTACACGATTGACTTTTACAACAGAAAGAAAAGGTTGTACTCAAACAACTGTTATTGCCTCAATGGAAGAAAAAATCAATGAGAGTAAAATGAACAAGAGATTTTGTCTGAGTTGCAGTTAATACTACGGAAGAGCTATGGATATTAAAAGGTCAACAAATAAATTAGTCCAAGTGTTATGAAATGAATGATTTGGCTTATAATTGTATTGAGTGCAAATTGTTCACTGCCTATTAGACCAGGTAATTTTTAACCATGGTGCCTCAATTACTGTTCCATAAGCAATAATATAGTTGTAAGAGCCACTGGTTCGATCGAGTGACCTATGAGACACACCAGGACAGCTGACTTTGCTATGATGGATCACTGAGCCTGATCTCCAAATGGTGCCAAACCTTCCCTTCCTGTGAGGAGATCTCATAAAAGAAACATTACTGCTTGATTCATTTTACCAAAATGTTAGAGTTTTCAAGTGTCAGCAGTTGACTATAGATTGTGAAGCTCTGTATTTCTTAGAAGAATTACGACAACAGGCATCCTATTGCTTCCAGCACTCTGCTAAATGGCATCATGATGGTTAGGAGGATGCTTTTTCTGCTGCTCAATTGGACTGTGTTGTGAGAAATATACAGCAATCATATTTTACATCACCACGTAAACCACTGCATAACACCTAAACTAGGCTAGAAATGGAAACTGTAGGTGAGATTATAGGCATTACTTCACACTTCTGCAATGCCCTGCATTCAAAGATCTCAAAGCACCACTTTAATGGGAACATATTAAACTACACAACATACTTTCTAGGAAAATACTCTCTCTCCCCCATCTTCATCAGAGACAGCCTTAAAGTGTAGCCGTTTGGCTGAAGTCACAATGGTCTATGGTTACGACCAAGGCAAGTTTTGTAGGGTGAGGTAATATCTTTTATTAGACCCACTGATACAGGCGAGAAAAGGTACAGTCAGCATGCAGGAAGCAAAGCTTGGGTGCCCAAAAGCTTGTCTGTTTTTTTCGTTATATCAGTTAGTCTAATATAAGATAGTACCAATCCCTACAAATCCTGATAGCCTTAAACAGGGAAAAGAAATTAATCGGATATTGCTTTCATGCTATGAAGTAACATACATGGTGCTTCATGAGGAGGAAAGGCAGCAGCTGCATTTCCCCATTGCTCCTAAGGGCATGGTGTTCTCTGTGAGCCAGGGCTCGAAATATGGCAATAAAGGTCTCACCACACCTCCCACAGGACTGGGCCTTAAAGGACTCTAACTACGCAGTAACTACGCATATCTGCTCTCTGCCCATATATAAAATAAACTTAAGATGTAAATGCAAATCCTGAGTTATCAAATAATCTGTGCAGAAGAAACCACAAGAATAAAAGCCTAATTAGAATAGATTGTACCACATACAACCAAATCCTATTTCTATTGTCACTCTGCTATATTTTTGATAAATCACTACATTCAAACAGTCTATTGGGAGGGTGATTTTCCATTTCATCTCTCCATTGAGCAAAAAACTGCCACGTGACTGGAGTCTGAATTTCAATTTCACCAGCATACAGTTGAACTGAATATTATTTGGCACAGTACAGTGTACAACTGAGCCACTAAATGGCTGATTTACTAAATTATTATTAGATGAGCTCTTGCTGTTCCAAGTGAAAGTGCAGTCACTGTCTCTCTTCATGGTGTGTTCAAATTGTTCTGTGTTTAAATATTCAGCATGAGGCTAATGTGAACTGATGAACTGAGACTACAAACATTCGCTTTCAATACAGACGGAGAGACAGAGATGCAACATATCATGTGGCCTGCAGAGGTGAAAATGATTTATATTTAAGGATGCTGCTGCCTACTTCCATTACTATAAGATATTCTTAATTAGCTTTGTGTTTGATTCAGGAGTTTAGAAACGTAGCTAAAAAACAGCTCCAAAACTGAACTAGCTGTGTGACTACAGAGGCTTTAGCATCCCAGTGAAGTGGTACTTGAGCCTGTATCTCTGTCAACAGAGTGCATGAGCTGCCACCACAGTTTCATACTTTACTACCTTCAGTATTTGAGTTGCAACTTAAAAATATCACCCGCAATTCCAACCTCATCATCAGAAATCCTAGGAAATGTAGAGGACTGACCGTGTTGCGTAATTCTATGACTTTTTGAGGTGGGGGGAGATGGGGGAAAAGGAAAATAATTTCTTTTAAAAAAGGTTAAAAAATAAAGAAACGATTTCTTTACTGCCACCTGCTGGAGTTGACAATAACCCTTTGTCATACTAAAAGAACAAGCATCTTCACTTAGAGGACAGTTACGGCAAGCATTTAAAATACTGTGATCCCAGACACTTACAGTAGATTAGAATTTTTTATTGGTGCTGTGTTGCCATAACAACATAAAGACAGCAGATGACTTAAGCTAAGCTTGCAAAGCAAAAGGCTGCTCATCTGGCAGTTAAAATGAATACAGTTCACTTCACAAGTTCCCCATATGGACCCTTAGTGTATGGTAATGAGGATACCATATGGTGGGAGAAAATGCACAGAGAACAATTGTGCTCTACTGGATGAGTGAAGTGAGCAGGAAGTTATGAGGAAATGCAGGAGAGAGATTTGTGCATGTGCTCTCTAACTCAAGGGTTTCTTTCAGAGGGGGGTTCTCTCTCTTCTTAATCTTCTTCTTAATATATACATGCATAGAAATGACAGAGAAACATATTGTACATTTTGCAACATCATTCATCATAAACTGTCAGCTGTGTTTGTAAATCAGCTTGGTAAGATCTTATAAATTTGTAAATCTTAAAAGGTAAAAGTGCTAAGTTTTTAGACAAAGTGCAGGAAAATTTAAGCACTTCTGACAAGTAGAAACATTAGTGGTAATCATTTTAAAAATGCTTGCATCTTTCTGCCTGCAAGTTTAGCTGTAAATAATGCTGCAATGAATAAAACCTTTAAAAGGGGGGGGGGGGGGGAGGATGAAATGGAATAAATATTTTTCATTTTATTTCCAAAAGGATAAAAGGTAATAGTTGATCAGAACCATATGCATGCAAGATGCTGCTGTAAATGTACATATGCTATACAGTACGCTGTACTAACCAGATCCTAAACCTGGTAAGACAGCTTGCTAAAGGCTGCAAAGTCAATTTTGTACTACACATGCTTCATAAAAGATGAATATAAATGCATTAGTTAGACACGGTGAGCTAAATTAGAAGGTCAGGCAGGGCTGGAAGGGCTGAAATATCACACAACCAATGACTGTAATTACTCTTTTTTTAAGTCTATTAAGTGGTGTTGTTCTATCAAGGCTCAGGGGTATAGGACATGAAGTACAAGATAAAGTAATGTGTATTTATTACTCCCACGGGATCAATTTACTAGATATTTTCAGCTCCATGGAGCAAAATACACAAATGCAGCCTTTGTTACTTTCTTTAAACTGTGGCTTTTTCCTTCAGAAGCTCTGCTCCTTGAAGGGACCGCGTTTACCTGTTTGGTATCTTCCTGCTACCCTCAGTTAATTGTTGTATTTAAAAAAAAATAACAATAAGGATAGAGGAATAGAGAAATGCGGGGATCCCTTTTACAGGATGTTCAAACAAGTGGTTCAAGTTGCTCAAATGGAATGTGCAGACTAGAAAAGCCAATCCCAGGCATGATTTTTACCCCAAGGCAAAGGAGAAATCAGGAATGGAGAATGGCTCAGAGCTCCTTGTCATCATGTTAGGCCTGATCTATTAAAAGTTTTGTCATAGATTCTAAATCTGCTCCAATAATTTGTTGAATAAATGCTGACCCACTTATAAAGAAAACTCACTGAAATGTGTATGCACACACTTGACCTTCATAAAGGAAAGGGCTCCTTGCCAGCCATTTGTATGCGGCTCTGCCCTTCAGCAAGCTGTGTGGCTCTGTCTGAGCTCTCTCGTTTCAGACTCTTTGCATATTCCTAGACATGCCTCTGACATGCACCACCCCATAAGGGTGATACTTTCATAGTAGTCTCAGGCATCTGGGTTGTCTTCTTCTCAATAGCTTTGAAACTCTCTCCCTGAATATTTTCAATAGGATAAATTGAAAACCAAACCCAAAAAACTCAAACAAGCCCCTCAACCAACTAAATGCTGAAATTGTTAGGAAATGAAAAAAACCCAACTGTTAGGGCTTCAATACCAACCTTAACCCTGGTCTCATATACTTATAAATTTTAAAGTACAGTGTAGAAACTGCCATGCACTTCTCATGTCCTCCTTGCCATACAGATGAACTCCAACAGCTCCTCTTCACATGCTCCCCCTTCCTGCCCATACTTAGTATAAAAGTTTTCTAACAACCCTCTTGTTACACTGGATGGAAAAAAAAAAACCACAAATAGGTGTTTTCTTATCTGAAAATGACTAACTTAGTTTAAAATACAGTATCTTGAGTTAGCAGATGGAAATCCATTCTGGAATTTCTATTGGGCCTGTCTGAAGCAGCAAGCCTGCATTGCCTTGTCTTCATTGCTATTTTAACCTCCGCTAGCAAGCCTGGGCCAACCCACCCACATTTATAGACAACCTTTATTTGCAGTGTAAACAATACCCATGTCACGATGGATAAAGGGCAGATCTGTGGGATTTCATATGGGGAAAGACAACTGCTTTTGCCAGCCACTGGTTCCTAATAACCACGTCTTCTATTAGTGTCCTAAATGAGGAGATGGGGTATGTCTTGGGGGAGTCTAATGACTGACCAGAGAAAAGGCGCAGAAGGCAAGGTGGAGCCTGGTTACGTGTGCTCTCTGCTCAGCAGGGAGGCCCCTGTGTGCTAGAGAGAGAGGCTCCACTTTCGTGTACATGAAAAGAAACCAGAAGTAAATGTCCCTTTCAGGAGGGATAAGGCTTCTCCTAGAGAGAGCATTTAAGCCACAGACTGGGAGGGTAAGGACATCAGATCACAGAGGGGGTCGAAGCAATGACTTTCTTCTCAAACACAGAGTGAACAATCTTGTGCTTAATTTAAATACAACTGATGAGTTGTAAGAGTGGTGAAAATGGCAAATAAATTCTAGGAAATTGCATATAAAGAGGAATCATTGTTATTAAATCATTTAGGATGGATGTGTTTCAAATCTAGCTCACAGTTGAAACTGTTTTACAGCTATAGCTGTGGAGTTTTAACAAAATTGCAGAATCACAACATATCTGTCAGGGATTTATTTTAAGGTTTGTAGGGTAGTTATGAATGAACTTCAATAGACTCAACATGTTGTTGCAATCTGAAATCTTTAGTGACTTCCACTGCAGTTACATATGCAAGAACCAAGAACTTGTGTGCATTTGTGTGCACATATGCAAACACATGAGACAGGGAAATTGCACACACGTGCAGGCTTATTCCCCAGCTCCACAGGCAGGCTTTCTACAGACTACTCCTACAGGACAACGATACTATTTCTTAACATTAGCATCATGGTATTTCTTTTCACTTCTCCCCAGAGATCTCTTGTTTCCTCTGATCTGCCTCCTGTCTATATTAGAAAGGAAAGACTATACTGCCCAGCACACTCCTGGTACTTGATCTCACTCCAAGCTTTGGGTGCTAATCCCACCACCTCTGTACTGCCTGTCTCTCCTCTTGGTGCATGTGTTTGTGCATGTGTGTGTGAATGTACAGACATGCACATCTGCTAGTGACAACCCTACACTGGCTGCTTTCCCTGACCTGCTCTGTACAAGAAGGGAACAGGACTCTGGCCCATAGCAGGCTCCATTGCCCAGCTGCCAACATCAGCTCCCACCCTTTTTTCTCCAGAAACTATATATTGCATTTCCTCTATAAAGACATCTGTACATCAACTGTCAGTCTCGCAGTCCAAAGACCCCAGTTCCCAGGTGCTCCCATTCTCCTCACTATAGGAGGACATTCTCCACTAGAATTTGGCACTGGAAGACAGAAAAAAAATTTCAAAATCTGGCTTTTTTTCTTTGCCTACTTCCAGCAGATAGCTGGAACATTTCAAAAAATTCATCCCAAGCATGAACAATGAGCACTTCTGAAAAAACGGGTTCTAAACTAGTGGAGATCAAACTTCTCAAATAGCCTCAATGGTTTTAGAAATGCCTGCTGACACAGATATGGCTGTTAACTCCTCAGCTCTGGAAGGTAGAGCATGTTCTAACACTCACTTGATGGCCTCAACAATTCTCCTTGACTGCAGAGATAAGTCACACAGCAGAATGCTCTTGTTGGTCCATGGGAAGGATTGCATGCCCTTACGGACACAAAAAATTATAACCATTTCTGTTATTTGAAAGATCTCTAATTCATCAGCAATGTTTCAATGGAATAATGGCCACAAACCCTAGCAGCAATTATAGAAATGTGTTTTGTTTTATTTATTTAATGCGTAAGTACAAGCTTTTTAATGAACAGAAAGTGATGATGCACTGGCAGGACAATGGGGAAAATGGAGAAAAGGATATTGAAAGCCTTGAGCACTGCTCTCCTCTCTGCTGTCTCACTCTCTGTCTCATACATTTGCCCTCTCTGCCTGTGGTTCCACTGTGGAAGCCATATGGCTTCCAACTCTCTCCTAAGTAGCCACTGAGAATTGTCTATAGTGGAATACTGCCAAAGCTCTTTCTGGTTTAATAACATGGGGAAGAGCGCTGTGCAGTGCTCACCCAGCACAGAGACTCACTGCATCCTTGATTATGATCCTGGAGCCAGCAAGCAATGCTGGGAATTGAACCATCAGTGCCTCAAATACAGAAGTCGACGTGTGCCAACCCCTGCTGCATTCAGCCTCTGTGCGTGGCATATTAATGAGTCTTGAACTTGAGGTCCAACCTTCAAGCTTGCACAGAAGGAATTACCCAAAGACAAAAAAAAAAAGGGTCCTCTTCCTCCTGTTTCCCTCTAACCTTGCATAGTGATACTAGTTTCTTCACTGAGTTTGTTCAGTCCTTAAGCAGTAACTTTTTCTTTTTAGGCCATCATATCATACCTCTGCATATATAACCGCAATTTCCCTTGATTTAAAGATTTTTAAAAATAGCTTGAAAAGATACTCAGAACAAACACATTAAGCCAAGAGGTTATATGAGGGGACAGATGACTCTGTACTAACCCTCATTATCATACCCTACCTATAAATACCTGCTAAATGTTGGAGTCAGGATATGGAGCTAGACTGAGCTTTCTTCTGCCTGTTTTTATGTCCCATGACACTAGATAGCAGGAACGTGTGGTTATTAGTGTGGTAACAGTCTCGGTCTAAATGGGAAAGAGGAGGGTGCTCAGCATGATGGCTGCATTCCCATACCAGCATAGACGAGCATTGCTGGGGAACCCCTCAGTGCCACAGGTGTCAGAAAGGGAGCCCAATACCTGTGGAAGTTGGTGATGCATCTGCATCACCATCTGCATAACCCAATATGGAATTGCTCAGTCTTCTTCTACTTGAATTTCCTGATTTAGAGGAAAGCCATGGCCATCTACTAGTCAGCTGGAACATTGGGTTCAGGGAATTTTTGCCGTGTTTCTTTTGGGCCTTGCAAATGCCTGGTGCATAGTGAAGGCTGGTCTCTTATTTCTGACAAACAATTTTTCTCCACGTGTACATTTGGCAGCAGAGGCACAATACAGATGAAAGAGCCCCTACAGAAGGATGGTCTCTTTCTTCGGAAAGGGTTGCATCTCTGGAGGGAAATTTGACAACCTATGAAAGCTGTGTCCTGCTGCAAATCTGTCCAAAAGTCAGGCAAAGGGACAGCTTGTAGAGGGTGAACAAAGCCAATGTAAAATGTAACTCTCCAGGACAGCATGTTTCTCTGGTGGGAAGAGGGAAGGACAACACGTCATCGACCTCGAACCCACAGTCTACAGCCTTCCTAGGCAATATTAAAAGACTTTAAAAGCCTGTAAAAAAATTACATACTGAATTTTATTTCTGTCAATAAATAAAATAAGTTATGGTGTTCATGAAATCTTCTCACCTTTGAAACACTTAAGAAATTTAACTAATCAAAGACCACAAAAATCCCTGATGAAAGCCTACTGATAGCTCAGGAAGCTACAGAAGAAAGGTCACAAGATTTACCCAGTCACAAAGGCTATACTGGACGTGCATTATTTGAGGGATCTGGCATAAGGCATCAAAGCCCAATTTGTTCTATGTCTCAGGTCTGCAAATTCACATCTTCCTTTCCATAAGTCAAAGGTGGCATTCTTCAAATACACACACTTGGCCTGTTTGACACCCCAGCTCACTCACTAACAGCCATGATGCTAGAGCAGATAAAACACACGGTGGCAGTTGGTCACATTGAGTGAGTCCAGCTCATGCATGCTATTGCTCAGTGTTTCTGTGGCAAAAGGCAACACTTTCTCAAATACCCACCTCTTTCTCCAGTATATCACAAAACTCACCGCAAATTCTCACCAGAGAAAGTACGGTATGGCAAGGTAGTAAGAAGAGATGTGAGTGCAGACCCAGACAACATTTTCACAGTACAAGACAGAAGTTTTAGAAGCCTATGTGAACTATTCTGTTTCTTCCTCAGCTTTTACTTCACAGAAATCAACAAAAAAAAATCCCACTAATTTTGATGGGACCGAACATCAAATCACTTCACATTGCATTAATTATTTCAGCAATCCTGAAATAAAGCAATATATAATAACTACTACCCTAAACCAATACATGGTGCAGCAGCAATAGACACACATTCCCTGAAGATACAAATAACTTGATTTTATCAATGGTGAAGTTCTCAAAATTATAATGGCAAGTACTACTGTGATACCAAAACCAAGAGGCATCATTCTTCTATGAATAAGCTGTTCAGGTTCCCAAATACCAACCAAAAATGCGTTCTTTGTTAAGTATTTCAGAACACAGGGTAAGATTTGTTTTTATGAAAGGCAAGAGCTGTTTGAGTTAGCTGTGACTCAGAAAGTCACAGAAGTCTCATAAGCCTACAGTGAAAGTTGCTGATTGGGCTTTAATGGTCATGCTTCTGTTTCAGCTTATCTGGATTGGGTACCAAACCGGGACCTTTACATTTAGAGTGTCTTGCACTTTCAGACAAAAACATCCAGTAACCAGCTTTACCATATTTAATAAAACAATAAACTTCGTGCTGACCTTTGGCAAGCGCTCGGGGTCACCAGGGTGCCGGGGGATAACCTTCTGTAACCTTTGGAAACCGTAGTCAATGGTGGGTTCGTTCAGAGCTGAAACAACAAACAACATCGTGACGTGACAAACGCATAGCAAGCAGGCTCCACTGCACTGTAACAATAGGCAATGCATTGCAAGACCAAGGAAGGATCACAGCGAAATCCCCTTTTACTGAAATCAGCACTGACTATGAAGTCAAACACTATTTGAGGTTGATTCTGAGGCTTTGGTTCAAACAGCATTGCAAACCTGAGTTCCTAAAACAAGGTCGATGGAGAATTTGGGGATGTTGCATACATCTTCCAAATAGGAAGGAATTATTATCTCTGAAAGCCACAATGAAATTAATTCAATAATTACTTTGCACCCCATGTTTCATGTTGTTTTTTTCCTGCTTTCATATTACGAGGAGGGTCCTTTGTGATTGGAAGACAAAAGAAGTAACAATTAGGGAGTCTCTCTTGTTCCAGATTCTATTATACATTTAATATGCTCCATGTGCAATGATCACATATAATTTTGTTGTGAACTACAGGCATTTGTCTTGGCAGATGTTTTGGTTTTTTATTTTACACTGACTTCAGCAGCCCGGCTCAGGCTCTGATCAGCACTAAACAGATCCAAAAGACTTAATGAATTAAAAAAAAAAAAAATCATCACATTTTTTAGTTCATCTTTCCCCAGTCCTTGTCCAATAAAATGGAGGAGAGAAACGGTGGAAGTGGAACACTTCAATCTTCATGAAAATGCTGGTCTGCCTGCATTAATCAAAGCTCTGATTGTGCCAAGCCTTTAAGCACATGCTTATCTGTAAGCACATACTTAAACCCATTTGCTTTCTGCAAAGCAAATTTGAGCATATTATGTTTTTTATATGATTGCCTATAATTACAGGGGACTGCACTGAATGACCTTCAAGCTATATTTCAAGTCATATGATCACTTTAAAACTCAGATGTTAGTGAGACTTCAACATGTGCTTAAAATTTCCTAATTGCTTTTGTGAACTGGAACAACAGTCAAGCATTCTCAAGCATCTCTAAACAACAGCGCATCTTGACTCTCCCATGCCAATAGAGATGATGAAATTTTCCACAGTAATTTGTTTGCAGTTTTTTTGAGTTAGAAAAAAAAAAAATTTAAGTATGGATTTTTATGTTTTCAGCTTTTTTTTGGTGGGGAGGAAATCTAATTTTTTTTTTTCATTTTTGGCTCACTTTAAAGTATTTCTTATTTGGTCTTAGCTTATTAATAGCAAAAAAAATTATTTCTTGCGCAAGGTTTGCCTACTAAATTATTAATATATCTTGCACCTTTATGATGGTTTTATTACGAACTTTATTATATGGCTAGAATGATACCATCTGATTCTTGCAGAGGTTTAGCATCAAACTATACCTCCCAGTCTCACTTGTGTAAGCACTCTCATGTGGCTCAGTGATGCTTATCCCACAGCGTGTTACACAACTCATCCATCTGATCAACATGGCACAATTTGTCCATATTTCCATCTTTTAAGTGAAGAGAACACTTTTTCATACTCTTGACATTAAAGATCTTTAGCCAGACCACATTTTTGTCATGAAAGTAATATCTAATCCCTGGCTTGTTTTTAATTAATTGGTAACCCATAAACAATCCCACAAAACAGTCCAGTTTTTAGAGAAATTGCTCCATTTGAATTATTACTTTCAAACCACATTTCTACAGCAGATGGTCCTACTGGCAACCAAAGGGTCAGATTTTTATATCCTCCCGGACCTCCAGTACATACCAACTCCATAATCAGGCTCAGTGACGCTACTGCAAATTGAGGCAGAAGGAAGGTGATGTAGGGGAATCCAGATCTACCCAACAGCGGTGAAACAGAAGTGTGTGGCTGATGGGGACTGGCTGGAGGGGCACACAGTCCAGCATAATCTCAACATTTCCCAAACATCAGAAAGGAATCTTCTGAGCATATCCTGAAATTACTGTTACAGTATTATGGTAACACCAAACTAGACATCTTTCAGGATTTTACTTTCTGGGCTATCGTCAGAAGTTTTTTATTGCCCCAGAGATCATGGTATCCCTCTAGTCTCCTTGGGTTGTTCCATGCATTTCCCTTTATCAAGAATATCTGAATTTGATCTTTTATTTATATTCAGGTCATTGTATGGAAAGGGTGAGAATAAGGCTTTTCCCCTGCTTGTGCCCTTTTTGGTTTTTGGATGGTTGGGCCTTTTTTCCACATGTTTTCTTTCACACCCTGGCCACATGTTTTCCACTCTGCTGTGTAGGTTTGCAGAAAATATCACAGTACCTGGGTTTGTAAACCCCCGGTTTAATTACCTTTGAGTTTCCTTACATGGCTTCTTATCGTAGACCCATTTAGTTTAGACCTTCTTCAAATTTTACAAGAAATTAGTTTACTGCTATTTATATTTATTATCAAAAATAGCTGTCCTCTGGCAAGATTAAAAAAAAAAAACCCACACTTCTAATTTATATTTCTTTTGCAAATATGTTAGAAGATTTTAGCGTGGCTCTCTCAGATATGTTTCTTCTCTAATTCCGTCTACTTTATGGCCATTTTTCCTTCACATCCTTTGGGAAAGTAGTTACTAAATTCTCCAATATTATAAATGGAGGCCAGTTCTGAAATCCCCCCAGAGATAGAAGTAATTTTCTCATATCTTCCCACACATTCAACACATTTTAAATCCACAGAGTATTTCCTGTGAGTATTTTCTGAACTAAATGACCAAAAAAAATGTTAATTTTATGGTCCAATCTCACAAGGCATCAAGCATCCTCTGAGAGATACTCAAAACTTTCTGCTTCAAATAGCTTCAGCTTTACTTCAGTTGTGGGGAGAGGCTGCACACAGCAATTTGCAAGATTGGGTCCTAAACTGTAGTTGTCAAATATCACTCATTAGTCTATAACCATTCAACCCTTTTACTCTTAGATAAAATGAAAAAAAGAAATCTTTAGCTGCCTGAACATCTAACCACAGATTGGACGATATCAGCCCTCCATTCCTCAGTTCATTTATAATCCAAGTCAAATGTAATTAGTCATATATCAAAGAAAGAGCCTTGTTTAAATATTTAACCCCACATTCAGCGTTAAGGCCACACTAGTTCCTGTGTCAGTAGCCAGCAGAACTCCAAAGAAAAGGTGATATTCTGATCTCCAAGCGCTGCAGAAGAGCCAGTGCTCAGGCCACTCTTCGTGGCAGCTAACGTACAAGGTCAGATACCAGCTTCAGGCAAGGTCTTGCCTCTGCCCACAGTATGTGCGAGCCTGGTCTCTGCCTTTGGAGTCCATTCGCAATAACACGTTTCCCAGTGTTCTAATTCAAATAACGTTTTTTTTTTTCCATGATTGGAAAAAAAGAATCAATAAGAAATACAATTTCTCTATTTGTGTTCTTGACATCCATACATTAAAAACAAGCTAACACATACTATACTTAAAATGCATTCCCATTACCCTAAATTTTAAAAGTACTATTGAAAGTACTACTAACTTTAAAAAACTGTATTAAATTCAAATAGGTCCCAAGGCTAATGGAAGCAATTTGTATACCAACCCAAACTGACTGGCCCACTTTTCAAAATACAGGTATGATAATCTTGCGGTTTTAAAAGGACATTTAAATTGAAAGACTGTGAATTTAGTACATAATTATACCGATAGAACCCTTTAACTTGTCAACTTGTAAATCTAAAAGGCTATCAATCATTTCTAAAGAGGAAATAAACCTTAAAATTCTTTGATTGACAGTGCTTACTTTTTATGTGAAAAAAAAGGAGTAAAGTGGCCAGAAATCCATTTACAAAAGTACATTGTTTTACATAGGTGAGTAAAAAGCCAATAATTACACCTCCAAAAGACATATAAATCAAAGTAAGTACTTTTCCCTCACTTACATATTTTAAGTTGCAGTAAACTTCAGGTAACTTTTTATTAAAATACTTTTCCAAATGCAAAGCTTATTGAAGCCATTAATAGAGTAGCATTTTCATTTAAGCTAATATAATCATTTTTGCAAATACAAGATTTAAGCCATTTTTCTCCTTCCAAACAATAAACTTTCAGCCTGTCTCTTGTGTGAATTAACTAAAATTACACCCAGGTGTACAAAATCTGTCTATCTACCCTAGTGTATGAGTTAAGGCACAATATTTATTATTCTTACCATTTTATGAATTACTTCTTAAACCCTTGAGGAAGAACTTTCTTTCAAATTAGACTCTAACAGAATAAGCCATGAAGCTCTTTATGTAGCAAGTCTAAAGCCATAACTCATAAAATCTAAGGCTTTTAATCAAGAAAATGTACAATGTCTATGGAAATAAGGATGTGTACATTATATTCATCTTTTCAAAATCCAAATTATTTTTCAACAGAAATGCTGCTTATGCCTCTGAGAAAAATGTTTCCACCATAACTATAATTTCAAATTCTGCACGAATAATTTCAATAACTACATGTAGCTAATCCACCATCTTTAAAAGTCTCTTTCTCTCTTTTTAACTAGTCAGTGGAGGGCTTTTTTTAATATTTCACATAATGAATTCCTACTGTGTCAATAAAGCTTTGGTTGTTAATTGAATGACTGTCTGATGTATCTGAGAGGAATTTGTTTCTCTGGCCAAGCTGCCAACTTACAGCAGAATGATCGACACTTAATATCAGCAATTAAAAGGACCTGTTCAAATATCATATGGAATTCGTAGCTTGGGGTAGTGTAGGAGAACTCTTCACCAAGGAAAACTCATTCAGCGAAATGTAGAGAGTAATTGAATTAGACGCATTTTAACATTATTATTCAAAGAAAAATAAACACACACTACATAGAAGCATTATGGAAATATTTCAGAACGTAAAACATATCCAGTTAATTTGTTTCCCATGCATTCATGGTTTCATTTATTCCTTTTATTTTTCAGCCCTTGTTTCTTTTTCATTCTATATGACCCAAAACCAATGAGAAAGCAGCACTTAGACCTATGAACTTCCCATAGGCTTTTCCAGTGGAAAAGGCTTCAAGGAGAGTGAAGGGACTTTAAGGGCTCAAATAACAAAAACGAAAAAAGGCTGAAGGCTACAAACAAATTGGCCTCAGGTCCACAGGTCTGACCGTCCCTATCCCAGATGAGAAATCTGGTCTTGAATGTTTTAAATGAAACACCCAGGGAAAGGCCGCACATGGCAATTAAGTGTCCCACAGTGCTTGCTCCTGTGGTGCACCAGAGTCACTGGTTTTCTTGGAAGGCAGAATCATCATGGGGGAAAATTTGATGAAGGTAAGAATGGCCTGCAGAAGTGCAAAGCTATAATGGCTTCAGATTATGTGCAGGAGGTTGTGGCTACAACAGTGGAATGGAGTAAGATTCTTTAGACTCTACCTTTGTCTCTCCACAAATCCTTTTTTTTTTTTTTTTAAATTTGGCTTTACAACAAAATTAGACATCTAGTGACAAGTCCTAAACTATACCATCGAAGAGATGGAGCTTTGGAGTCTACAACGCAGTTGTTTTGAGTTTTTTCCTGTCTGATGAGAGAAGCTTCACCAAAACATAAAAAAAAAGTTGACTCTGTGGCCAAGACACACAAAGTTACCCACCTCAACACCTCATAGCCACAAGAGTATGAAGAAATCCATACAAAAGTGCTGCAGCACCGTCACAGCAATGAAGGCCAGGCCAGGAAAACATTTAACGTGTCTCTCTGTGCCCAGATTAAACCAGGTCAGAACATTTGAAGGTACAGAGAATGAATATTTTATTTAAAATCAAGGACAGCTATGAAGGCAGACTCTTCAACAGGAGTCTTGCAATCTTAGCATCTTCAGAGGCATTTTATAGCTAAGGACTTCTTTTCTCCTGGTCTCTTGGCCTCTTCTTCCATCAGTTCAGATGCCCACCTCTATAATCAGCTCTTTTCCTTTTTTATCTGTACTTCTGTCTGTATTTCCACAGTGCTGAGAAATAGCAGTATGAGGTGCAAGCAGCAACAACTGAGAGTAGTCAAGTGAAAGGTTGTGGCTTCCGATGCCCCACTCTTACTGACCATGGACTGTATGAGGAGGTGGAAAACAGGAGCTCCCGCCTCTTGTAGAGGCAAGATGCTGCCACAGAGCTGATACAGGGTATCTGCCTTCACTGACAGCCTATGGCTTCTGTCCCTAAGCTCTGGATTTCTGCTAGAAGCCCCTGACTCATAAAATAAAACCTTGGCCCTGGGAGATAGGGATAGGACAGGACAGACCATATTAATATCAAACTCCAGGTGCCAAAATGCCTTTCTAAGGCGCTGCAGTACAGCAATTCTAACAACAGATGATATTATAAAGCAACATCTTGACATGGCATGCTATAAGCAAACCCTGCCCAACAAGTCTTATGCATAGTGGCCTCTTTATGCCTGCTCTACAAAGACAGAAAAAAACCCACTTCAAAACTGCATCATCAAATGAAAAAAAAGTCTGTTTTGCAAATCTCCCTGCAAAGACTATTCCTTTGCTAATTAAAGACGGTTAAATGAAAACATGCAAGCATTTGAGCTATTTGTTGTTGTTGTTGTTGTGAATTTGGCTTGCTTTTTATAAAGTTTCCTTTCCACTGACTTTCCCTGGAGTGGTTATTCCCACAAGCAATGGAAAACGGAAGCGGGTGGGACAGCGAGAGCCTGAAGAGAAAGGTTTGAGCTAGAAAGGCCCTTCCAGTGCTAACTCAGAATTTTCTTGCTTTTCTGGTCTCCGTACTCCCTTACTTAAACATACTCTTGTGCATTGAATTTCCATTTTTAAAATCAAACTGTGACATTATGTCATTTTTTTAATTAGAAATAGAAAGAGATAGAGATATCTGAAATGTAATTCCTGTATTTTATTGCTGTGTAATGCCCAAACAGACACCACGTGCATGTGCCAAGTAATAAAAATGCAGAGCTTAGTCAAATGATAAATCTAACACCTAGATCTCTTGAGTTTCCCTAGTGACTGCTCTTTACTTGAACTAAAGATGCAATAGGCCAGTGTTTCAGGCAGCTCCACTAAGCTCATCAGTGTTATTACAAACATGATGGACAGCGTGATATTTTCTTCCTGATAACAATTTTTCTCCAGCAACTAAGAACCAGAGAAGTTATTCCCTTCCCACCAAGCCCAGTCTCTGCAGCCAGTGGGGGTGCTGAAGATGCAAGGAATGCATGTCTTGAGCCCAAATCTTTTTATGAAAGTTAAGGAGTGAAATTACTAGATCTGTCTAGCAAGAATCATGTGTTGGTTTCTCAAAATACATTAACTCTGAATGTTCACTCTTAGCAACCTGCAATCTGGCTTGAAAAAAAAGTCAAACAATTTGTGAGCTGTGCAGTTTCTTCTTCCTTTGACTGCGCTGACCTCTTGTCTAATGGGGAAGATTTGGCCTTAAGGGAGTCTGAAACAGAGTCCAGTTTCAGGCACTGGAATTTAAACATACCAATTTCAGAACAGGCTGGCAGAATTCACGGGGGATATGTATACAGAGGGCCAGAAGGAAATTAATGCATGTTGGTTACTTTGTCTAGTCATCTACGTTAATTGATGCATCTTTGGCAGTCATTATAAAAAGGGAAAGAACAGCATTTACATGTGAATATTTTCCTGTTTGTCAGACACATTCTGGTCATGCACATGTCCATGCAGCAAAAAATTTACTGAAAATGGCTAGCTCTCAATGGATTACCCCTTCATTTAAACAAACAAATACATGTGTACACATACACACAAGCACAGAAATGCATACAAGCCAAGATTTAAAATAATGGGTGCCTAAGGTTAGCTAGAAGATCTATATTTAGGTCTACTTTAAAATATTTAAAAAATAAATACAATGCATTTGTTTTTAAACTGTTGGCTCAGAAACAGATGCAGAGATGTACCATACAGAATGTAGGAAATGCTAAAATGTCACCTCATGTAACCTTTTCTTTCATTTTTCACTATGCATATTTTCAACATTTTTCCTTTGCACGGACTCCTCAAATTCTACAGTGTAGGTGCAGACACCTTTAAAATTTTCATAGAGGTGATTTTGTATAACATATAGGAAGTTGTTTCTTTTCGTCACTCTTCACAAACTCCTTTGGGGTAGACAGCATTGAAAACCATTGTAGTAATACGCTGGTATGCAGAAATATTTTCTTTCAAATAATCCCCCTCTCTCTCTCTTTTAACCCTGCTATTTCTCATCTTATTTTCAGATTATTAAAAGAAAAATTATTACCAGGGGATGCATAAATTAAAAACTCAGTGTCCTGTCTGAATGCCAAAGCCGTTCCTACCAGAAAGCATCTTAGCCTAAATTTGGCTGTTTCTCAAAATTGTAGACTTCTGATGTGCAAGTGCACATGGTCAGAGTAAAAAGAATCTTCAAGAGGGAAAATTGGAAAAACACCAGCTATCACATCCAAAAACTCTGCAAATGAGATTCGTGGAGAAATATAAGTAGAGCTGAATCATAACAATGAGATGAATTGTGCTTAGCTGTAATGAACATTATAGGTGTGATGTTCTTGGAAGGGACTGACCTCTTGTAAGGTTTAATTTAGATCTTTAATCCCTCTCCATAACTAAGCTTAAATCCCTTGAGAAAACAATAGTTTCCAAACATATTTATTTCTACACATTAGCTTTGATTTGTCTACATGAAATTGCGGTAAGGCTACTCACTTGAAAGTAAAAGGACCATTTTGGCTATATCATCGATGATGCAGCAAATTGTTTAAAATTTAAACAGTTGGGTTTGTTGTTTGCTAGTTTGTAACATTTAAATAGAAATGTATAATTTGAGAGCTCTCAGTAGTCTCTGATTTTAGCAGCAGTTATATCACCTGCTTCTATAATTGTTCAGGGGTTTTTTTGCAAAAATTTTGACAATAACTGTTATCAAGGGTAAAAGAAAAAAAAAATCATACCAGCCTGTCTGATAAACATGTTTCCCTGCCCTCACACCCCAGTGAGCACTGTGACACTATACTTTTATCATCTAGTGTGTGCTCAGAATGAGCTTAGAACAGCAATTGCCAGGAATAGGCAGGCGATAAACTGCATTGATTTAACACATCTTGTTTTCAATCATGCTCGGATTTTCTGAGCACGCATTTTTCCTGTACTCCAGCTTGTAGCTTTTATCTGACGAGCTGATCCCTTTTCACTGGAAAATGAAAAGGTCGCACAATAAGACACGGTTTACTGGAACTTGAGCACGCACCAGGGAAAGTATTTTAGATAAATACTGTCAGACATAGTGGAGCTGAATTTCAACAACACAATTGCTAAACAACAATACTTATTACTCTCTAGAACAAGCCTACAAGCAACTTATGGCTCACAGCAGGGGAGATCTCAGAGTTAGGCTCAATAGTTTAAGAAACCTTATTCAAGCCTGTTTAAAGATGCAATATTGCTTTTGCCTTACATGCACCAACTAGCCATACCTCAGGACCAAAGTAAATGCCTCCTCTGTTGCTTTCCTAGGTAATTTATAAATGACAGAAAACCACATCAATGACTTTTCTTTTTCTTTTTTTCCTTTTTTGGCAGAAAGGTGATTGACTATGTGCTTGATTTAATTTAATCAAACGGGGTACTGGGTGGTGGTAAAAAGAAAATTATCCATATGTGAAAACAATTTAACAGAAACTAATTAATTGACCAAGGTGAGTTGCTGAGGAGGTCAGTAAACAAGCAAGGAGTAATATGGCATGACCCCTCTACCAATGGCCAAGGTACAGTAGGCTCATAACAATAATTCTAATATATTTTTCCCCTCCCTCTGAAGTTACTGCAATGGTCCTGACCAATGCCATCCTGGGAGCAATATATCTTTACTTATTCCTACCAGAAGGGGCAAAGAAAACTTCCAAGTTATTCTGTACTGCAATGTTTATTCCCAAGAAAAATCTCGGCAAGTAACAGGGAACCTGACTTAATTTTCCTCCTCAGCCTAAGTGGACTAACACCCATTTCCCCACAAGGGCTCAGCTGCCTATCTGCAGCCAAGGAGGGGTGATTGGTTCACTCCAGCTGCAGCCCGCTCTCGGCACCTCCTTCCCATGCTCCGTGTGTATGTGTGCTCATAAATGGAGTATGCGTGAGGTCCTCACCTGCTCGAATCCATCTTGGTTTTTCACCTGCCACACTCTTTCAAAACCAAACTCAAAAAACTGGGCTTCCCATCCACCTCACCCCTTCAGACTTCAGAAGAGATTCATGTTTGTCAGTGTTTCTCAGTCTGCTCCCCTCTTCCAGCAGCCTTTCTCAGGAGATGGACCCTGTTTTTCATGGACCCCAAACAGCACCCAGACCTGCCCCCTCATTTACAGGTATTTCTGCACCACTGCTGAAAAGCCAGCCCAGCCCCTTCATGAACAACTTGGACTGCAAGTGAGAACTGCACGTTTAGTAGAGGGATTCCTTCAACAAAGGCTATTTGCTCTGGCAGCAGCAGGTTCAGCCCCACAGTGTTATTCTGAAGGTGTCGTGTCCTGCTAGCTCATTTGTGTAAGCACACTTATGTAGCAAAAATATCACAAACAGGTGATGTCCACAGGTGAAAGCAGTCCTTCCTGCCTTTTCTCCCTGATATATCATCATTCCTCACTTTTGCTTACAATTATATACAGTTCTCAATCTCTGCAAACATAAGATGGGTGTTAAGAAACTCCAGCCCCTGATCCAATCTGCACTTTTGGAGAAGTCAGCTGCTGGCTTAGCTTAGCTGTAACAGTTAATAAGACACAGTGATACCACCTATTCCTTATGGAAGTTGCAATACAAAGGGAAGTCCCAAAAACAAGGTATCATCCCCACAAACATCCTTCCCATTTGTCAGCAATGTCAGTGCAAAACTGGAGTGAACTATTTATGTTTTCCTTGCATCTCCTGAATGTGCTTATTAGCCATTTAGGCCCAGCATAAACTCATCTTAAATTCACTTTGTCCAAGATCCTTAACCAGTATAAAACAGAACCATTCTGTCAATTTTTCTGAGACCATGCTGATACTGGCTGGAAACTTTACTGGCTAGAGCTTAGTTTATATTTTGTGTATATACATCAGATAGCCAAGCCTCCACCTCTAGTCCATCTTTCTCAGATGTTCTGCTCACATTGTAAGTCTTGCAGAAAGAATATGGTAAATATTATTTAAAATACATTTTGAATTATAATTTTAAATAGGCAAGTCACAAGCACAGTGATAGACCTCAAGAAAAGTATAAAGTAAAATCCAACTTTGCATGCAATGCCACTTTATATTCAGCTCTGTGAGCCTGTCTGCAAGAGAACTCATACAAGCATCGATTTCTCCCTCTCACCTGGCAATTTTTTTTTTTTGCTAGATGAGTAAGTTGAAAATCCGTGCTGCATTTTAGGGTTATCTCATGCAACACAGGCAGAATTCTGATATGTCTTCTTCATTAAGTGCTCATAATCCCAGAAATGAAAGTAACTCATTTCTTCCCAGGGTGCCTGTTAACTGAGAAACTCATCTTAATTGAATGCACAGATCAGTTAACCATCTTCAGATTCTCAAACCATTAGTGCCCCATTTGCACAGCAGCTCTGCCGGCAGGTCTCCTCCCACCACTGTGCTTAGGGGGGATCTGAGGTTCAGCAAAGGAGGGGAGGTGCTGGAGGCGATGAGCAAGCACCGTCAAGGGCTTATGCTCATGACAAAATGAGTGCTCTGGGGCTGAACAGGCCTTTGCTAAATTGTCAGCGCTAGATCACCTTGCAAGTCAATTACAGAGAAATCAACAAATACTGCAGCTTTGTCCCCAAATACAAGTTAAGTAGCCTCCAAACATGCCTACAGAGAGATACTAATCTGGAATCTGGAGCCTCATAGGCATAAGAGAAGAGGAAGTAAAAATAATTGCCTATATCACTCCCTTCACATTTTGCTTCTCTCCCATCATCACAGTTTACCATCTAGAATATCCTTGGTAAACCAGTGAAGATGAGTGTGGAAATTGAAATATCCCAAGTGAAACCACTCGCCTATAAAGCTGATGCTTCAAAAAGAAACTGTAAAAGTCAAGGAAGTGAGGAAGCAGAGTGAAACTCACTGTCCTGTTATGAAACACTTCCAATGTTTCATTTACAGCGGGAGTGAATCGACCTTTCGTTCTTCGGTGGTCACTACTGAGTTTGGGATGTGCAGCAAAACATCTCTGCTGGCTGGTGGCACCCTGAGGTAGTAACCACATCCCTGGACTCATCCACACTCGTCTGCCAACTGACTAATGCTGTTCTGAGGTAGTTGAAACTTCTCTGCACTCAAATAGGGCTCACCAAAATTAGCCATTTTCCTTTTAATAGGATTTTAAAAAAATATTTAAGTGTTACTGGATTAATTTTTCCTAAATCAGAAATATTATAATTTCCCTGATTCAAGTCAGAGGTAGAATAAACAGATTAAAGACTGCAAGATGATCAGAAAATAGAGTAGAAGAAAAAGTTACCATGGAAAACCAGAAATGATCACACAGGTTTCTAATCATGCATTTGTACTTGTTTATTTCCTAATTTTCTAGGTATCATTGGCAGCCTATAGGAAAATTCAGATCCCAGCTCTGAAGTTATCAATAAAACACCTTCAGAGTCAGAGTAGCATGATATCACCCATTTTCTCTTGTGTAAAACAAATACCTTCCTTCCATCCAATTAAAAACAAAAACCAAACCCCACTGTAATGGGTTACATTATTCTGGACAAATTTTTTTCTAGTAGATTTCACGAGAACTGTTGTCATTATAAAAAACTGTCACGAGAATATATGTGTATCATATTAAAATTTCTCAAAGTTCAGTACCAACACAAACAGTATCATCAGGTGATAAAAACAAAGATGCTGCAAGTGTGACATGAAAAAAGAGTATTTGAATGTTAAAATCTAATTTAGCAATTTGCAAATTGCTGGTCTAAAAGGAGGAATTTAACATTAATCTTGCTGGAAGTGGCACACTTATCAGTAACTGATTTGTAGCTTTCCAGGCAGTAAGCAATATATATAAATGTACTTCTGGGTCCATCAGCAGTATGCAAGAATGCATTTAAACAGACAAACTCACTAAGGCCCCAAGTGCGCCAAGTATTAAGCACCTGGCTGCCAGAGATAATTAGTTTGCACAGAGCAATGCACGGATGCTGCTGCTCCTGCTCCAAACCAGCTCCATCGCAACTGGCCTGGGGCATCTCTGCTTTCTGCTCTCCTGTGCTGTGTATATGCAACTCAAAAGTGAAGCCTTTTCTTCCTCCCCCACGATCGCCATGCATGCCAAGCCCATCATCTTGGTATCTAACCGCTTGCTGTAAGGACATCTCAGCTTGCCAAGGAGGACACAGGGACAAAGATGGGAAGGAGTGGCCTCCTGCACCTTCTTTCAGCATTGCACACTTACTTAAAAGAGGAGCTACTTGTCCTTTGGCCTGTAATGCATATAGCTACTGTGCAAAGCAGGCCCAAAGGCAATCAGAAACTGGCTCCATGCAGGCAAGAATTTGCAAAAATGTCCAATGTCTCGGGCTTCAAAGAAAAATGTTTTGCTTTTGCACTGAAAAGACTGTGCTGATGCCTGGCAGCCCTTGTACGTTGCTGGGTTGTCAGTGCCTATACTTGCAGAGCCTGGGGACAGCCAGGTGGGTATGGACCACACCTTAGGTGTCTCTGAAGAAAGGAGATTCCCACCAGTGGAGTTCACTCACTTTGTTGGCATTGATTTCTACATTCCGTGTGGTCTTTTCCCTGAGTGGATGATACACATTCAGTGGCAAAGGTAATTATTCAAAATAAATCTAAGTTGTAGCTGACTGAGTAAAAAATGGACACTGACAAGGTGCTGTGTCATATTAAACACTAATGTGCTTGCATAATTGATTGTCTCAAAAAATGTGATATTTTTACACCTTTACTTAACAAAGACCTAACAATCTTCTCTTAAAAGAAGTCATATAAAAATGTTACGTGTATATACGTGTGTGTGTAAGTGGTTGTGTGGCTGGAAATGTGTTACCTGCATCTCCTAGCAGATAATTTTGCATATGCTGTATATCCATGTGTACAGAGGCTCAGAAAGGGGACAATCCTTCCTCCGGCCTGTAGCAAGTGGTAGATTACTGCTGGAACAGATGCATCCTAGCTCATCATATCCAAAGCTGGGAAAGACACAGCAATGATATTTAAGTCTAGGGCTTGCAAACTGACAGATGCTTTCTCCAAATAGAAAAAGGAAATGTAATGTCACTTTTTTCTTCCAAACTTTGCTTATTGCACAAAAGTGAATGAGCAAAAGAGAAGAGGCAAAAAATTCCCAGGGGATTCTCCTGCTCTACTCAAGACGACCCAGACCTGTCATTCCTCTTCATTCCCTTTCCTTCTGCAATTTGCCCACACCAGCAGCATGGCAGACAGACCCCCCTTCAAAAACCACTATTTCAGTAGTTTATCACAAGTATAAAATAAAACATGTACTGAAACACATATAAAAGGAACTAAAACCATCATCTCCTGGGAACCTAGAACAAAACTAGAAAAAAATACTTTTTTCAACATTCAAATATTCAGACATTAAAGTATTGGAAAGGGAGAGATGGGACTAATCCAACTCTGTTTTAAAGCTTGTTATACTGTGAAATACCATATTATTCTACAGGCAGCATTCATCTTACTTCAGCTAATTGTGTATGATGGACACTGACCCACCGAAGACTGGTGTAAGTATCAGATGGCAGAATTTGGTTTCAAGTACTCTTGAAAAAGTACTCAGGGTTGATTTTTATTACATTTAACTCCCAAGCATGCAAATCATTATTTATTATTGGTTTGGCTGTTCAATCCCACTGGATTAAAGAACACATTACATGATTTGGTCAGAATTTTTTTTTAAGCTTTAAAAGCTCTGTATTTGATTCAGATTATGGCTGTGGGGCCCTTAAGTTCCAGGGTATTTCCCCAGCAATGAAGACGTATTTCCAATAGCAGGAGTGAAGTAACGCTCTTTGTCGGGTACCTATGCAGTGTTTTTTTTCTTAGTATAAGAGCTCTTTCCATGTTATTTGGCATCATACATTCCCTGTAATTTATAGTAGTCCAGCATTATATCTCCATTTTAGAGCTGGGAAACAAACAGTCACGAAGCCATAAAATTTAGGTACCTATGCCTATTTAAGAATCCCAGCAGGTACCTAAATGAACTTTCAGGACTCTAAATATAATTAAAATTCTGACTGTAAGTAACAGAGTCAAAATCACACAAGAAGTTTGAGACTAAAAAAAAAGTTTTCTGGAATAGGATAATGAGCTACTTCTCACCAGTACTGAGGATCTGCAGTTTGCAGTGTCTGGTACGTGGTCACTAGTAGCATCAGGCAATATTGAGATCCTGCTACCATTCCAGTTTTAGCTTACTAAATATGTGAATAATCACAAGGGACAAGATTCAAATTTTGTTACTCTGTGCTGCGATGGGCAAGGGAAAAAGAGTCGCCTGTTGGGCACAAGTTTTCAGTAGCAAACTGCATAGGAAAGGAGCTGTGAGTCAATTATTACCTCCCATTTCAAAGCAAATAAAGTTTTCTGACTTCTCTTTAAGGCACTAATGACTAAAAAGGGGTATCCGCCCAACACTGTACTACTGTCTTCAAGTAGAATTTATTCTACTGAAGTTTTTAAATGTATATGCACTCTTAATTTATTACCACCCATTATGAAATCTTTTGGAGACATGTAACAACCCAGAAAAAATGACATTTAGTGACTGTCATTAATTTTCCGTTAAAATAACAGGATCTACAATGGAAAGATCAGTATTTTTCAACCTGTGGTGTACAAACCTCCAGGACCCCAGAAGTCCTGCAACCATTTCTTGGTGGTCCATGAAAGGGAACTGAGAGAGATGCAAGTCTATTGTCAGCAGGCTTAAAGTCACTGCACAACTCATTGTTCAAGGGTGTGCATTTGTACTGGAAAATCTTTAGGTGTCCACAACCCTGAAAAATGTTGAAAAGACACTGCAATAGATGGTTTGCTGGCACAAGCTCTCCTCCCGCTGGAAGATTTGCTACATACATTGAGGCACCAGCCTGGAAGACTGTGGATATTTTCTGCTGAATGGGGCCCTTAGAGAGGAAATATTTGATTTACTGCAGAGTTCTCATTTCCCTGAATTGCAAATAAAGTGTAATTTGATTAAATGTAAATGAATCCTACAATACTTTTGGTGGCTTGTCTGAAACAATTGATTGTAATGGGCATCCATCATTTGGCTTGATTTTAATTCAGAGACAAAAAAGGCAAAATGAGAAAACTAAAGCAAGAGCCACTAACATTCTAGAGCTGGAGCAGTTGAGATTTCTGGCGCTGGACTGTCATTTCCATTGTTCTCGGAGAGCAAGCAATGCAGTAGAGGGGAAACGCAACAGCAAAAGAAAAAGAATAATGTGAAACACATACATAGAAATAGATCTAGAGGAAAATTAAGCTTTTTCACAATGAATTCCCTTAAATCTGCTTAAAGAGCACAATTTCTTAAATTTATTTTAACACTGATATTCTAAATCAAATGAGTGAGGAAGATAAATATTGTTCTGTGTTTCTCAGTTAGAAGAAAAGCTTTGTTTTTATAGATCACCCAATTCCTTTTTCATCAAGATAATTTCCAAATGCATAATACTGGTTTCAGCAGTTCCTGTGGTCTGAAATAATAAAAGAGAAGTGAAATTTTTGATAGTGACACAAGCTTGATAAACTTTTGGTGTCACTTTCTTTAAATGTGGAACAACTCCAACCACAGAGATAATTTAGATGACCAGATTGTAACTGCTTTATTGCTTCTTTTCCTCATAAATTTTAATTTTGGAAAGTTAAGTGAAAAATGTGGTTTCAATTTCCTACAAATTGCACACAATTTGGTTTTAACAAGAAAATAGAAAGAGGTGGTACATTCTTTGGAGTGAATTATGGAGAGGAGTTTGTTTCTTTGTCTTTCAGCATCATCAGAATAACAAAGTACAAAATGCAAAAAAGATGACTGCGAATAAAAAGCAACTGTACAGTGTACTAAGAAAAGCATCAAGTAATTCTTTATCTAAATAAGCTCTGAGCAATTTAACAAGGTAATACAATTGCTCTAGCCTTTTTCCCCTCTGTTTTACCAGACTAGAGCTTAAAAGAAATCAAGCTGCATACACATGTTACAGGAAATGTTCTAATAAGAAAATGCTGTGTACATAACCATCTTGTGCTCTCAGAAGGTACCAGCAATTGTCAAAGTGCCGTGCAAAGCAGCCCTATTCAGACCATATTAAAAAGGCTTGGATAAATACTTACATGAAACTAACAAAACAAGAGTAGAAATGAAAGCCAACAGAAGACAGAGCCAATATTTATTTTGCCCAAGAGGTATGTGGGACTCAAATCAGTGTGTGGCTTTACCTACTGTACCCATACCTGTAATTACAATACACATATTAGGATCTTATATCATATTAAAGTCTACCCAGCTTTCCATCAGCAACAATGGTCCAACAGAGGTTTTAGAGCAGATGGAAGATGCCCTGGAGTAGGTAAGAACAGCATAAAGCAAATGTTAAAAGGGGATCCTGCCAGTGCTGCCAGCAGAGAAGTGAGTGGACTTAGCTCAGGATGTACAGGGAGATGACCCAAGTCCAACCAAGCCTACCAGTCAGTAAGGCTACGAAATGGGACAGCAGAGATCAAAATACAAGATGGAAAGTCCACTAAACGCTTGTAGTCAGGCAGTCAAGACTTACTCTAAGGACTGTAGGTATCATAATTCTTAGAATAATCCCATGAAACTTTGCAAATGTTGACAATTAGATTCCTAATTTAATAGAGCACTTAAGTAACCTGAAGAGTTTCCTTAACTTTCACTAAGTTGTTTAGCTGCTTCTCAGTAAGGATGTTCTTGAAACTTAAAGGATACCAGTTGATTTACACTGTTTTTAATGAAAATAATAGTGAAAATTAACTAGTAATGTATATAAATATGAAGCCTCTACCGTTTTCCTTTAAAATGTTTAGAAGTGTGCAGAGCTTCTGAAAGGAAGTAGTAAATAAACAAAAGAGACACATTTTTAATGAATTTTAGTGCAAAAGACATTTTTGTTAAGAGAGCATATGTGAAAAAATCAATTTCCCTGAAAAAAATTGTGGCACTGTAAGTAGTACTTTGGAAAAAAAAAAAAAAACTTCCATAAAAACTCAAATTACCAAATTTGTGAAATCTAGAGGGATAAAAGTTATTAGGGAATTACTGCACAAATTTGAGAAGATATCTGTGATGAATTTCATGCAGCTTTAGTCTTTAATACACAAATCCCTAGGAATATTTTTTGTAAGAAAACTTCCATTGGCCAATAACAGTGTAAGTCTCAAACTGTTTTCTAAAAAAACAAGTGTGTGAACTGATGAAACTGCTTAACTGCTCTGTTGACACCCCATGCCATAGTCATTTCCTGTGTTAGCCATAACACACATCTTTTGTCTGTCCTATGACTGTAATCACCAAAGGCAGAAAAAAACCACAAGCATTGCCAGTGCCTTAAAAAGATGCTACACCACAAACACCTTGACCCACAAGAAAATAATTCTTTCAGTGAATAGAAAGGCATGGTCCTACCTCTTTCCAGAGGCAAGAGTATGTCTTCAGACTGCAATTGTCCCTTCCTGACTGTAGATGCAAAGAGTGCAAGAGAAGAGGGTTTTCTTCACCCCATGTGTCCCCGCAGAGTCAGAACACACACCTCAGTCATTTATCATCATGCCATCTCAACCTGCCAGCTTGACAATGATTTTTCTCCCGGGGTTTCTAAACTAGAAATGTTATTTAGGTTATAAAAACAATTGCATGTTTTCTGCTTCCTGAGCCAGTGTAGACCTGCAAGCATGCAAATGAAAGGAATCTTAAACCTCCCAGGGCTGTGGCCACAGCACACTCCTCAGCCCTCCTTGCCCAGGGAAAACACACACCGATGGAGAGAAGAACTTGTGCCTGGGAAAGCAGCACATGGTGAGATGCTATGACCATCGCAACCTGTGCTTGCTTCCATATCGATGGTTCAAGAGTCTTAGGGCAGGGCCTTGCAGTTTACAGAAAGCAATTTTCTTTGGCCTCTGCATCAGCCATAGATTATTTTCCTCCTTTCATTTTTCCTCCCTTCCCCCCATTCCTTGATCAGAAGTGTCTGTTTCACTCCCCCCACCCTGCCCCATATGGATTAAAGGGGAAAAAAGGACAAACCTTGCAAGCCCAACAATGCTGAAGATCCAGTGCAAATCCTGCAGATCAATGTTAGCTGAAATTTGCAGGAGGCCTGATCTGTTCAGAACTTGCTCATCTGGTCTGGCTCATATTTCTAGATAATGATCATGGGGGATGCAGTAAGTTTGCAGGCACGTATAAAGCAGCTTCCTCACAGAGCAGGATGCACGTTTGTCTTCACAAATGCTAAAATGTTGCCCTGTTACAGGAGTTCACTATTTTTTACCTCGCACAATTACTTACTTAATTTTTTTTTTTACATAGGTAAATCTTATCTGTGCTCATTATAAAATTCTTGCTGCTAAATTATTTATGCCAAACAATCAAGTGTGATACCTTTGCAGATGTCAGCAGATAAACAGAAATGCAATGTTGCATGATGGAGTTTAATGCTGTGGAAATGTCGGGGCGCTTATTTTAAAATTCCACTGACCTTTGCTGTCCTTTTTTCAATGTTTGCTTTTTGCCACAGTAAGGAAACACTGCAATAAGATTAGGAATTTTTATATGTGGATCCTGAAAGTCAATATTTAAGGGAAGAATGCTTCCTCAATTACACCATTTCTGATTACATGCTATCAAAACAGACAGCACAGAGGTACCATTTATACAGAACATAGGCAATACATGTGATACAGTGAAGAGAGCAAGAGCAAAAAAACTCAAGAAAACCAAACTACAGGATTGTCATAAGAGGAGCACAGGAGTACAACGTCTGCATGTAGTTACAGCGAGATACTGTGACATTAAGATATTACAGGTTTGTGGTTATTTTGGGGGTTCCTCTCCTTCCCTGCTGGCAGTCCGGACTCTGTGGGACCTGTGTAACAAGGCAATAGTGTCTGTGAAATAATGAACAGGGGAATGCAGTGCTGTTCTTCCATTGCAATGTTAGGTGCGATGTTGCACACTAAAGCACCAGATCAATATTTCCAGCAGCAAGCCGTTCAATACACCTGAATTATTGCTTCATTTTTCTTCTTATTATAGATGAGTTGTGTTATTATTTTCCCCAAATCGATATTTTACAACCTTTTTTATCCGTTTCTCCATAAATTTTGTGATTACTTTAAACTGGAAATTCCGGTACACTAAATAAGATGCAGTATCTGAGAGGTAGTGAATGTACCAACATGATTTTTTACTCAAGACACTGCTGAAAGGCAGATCCTAATCAATAGCTAAGTAGGAAAATTTTTACATAAGAAAGTGGGAAGCAGTGCCACTCTTACAAAATCAAAATTCACATTCCTAGAAAATATTAGCTACAAAAGAAGACTATTTTAGAAGTACAGGGAAAGAGAGGTCTGATGGGCACTTTGCGTGGGAAATTTAATTCCAAACAAATATGCTTTTTACTTCCCCTCAGCTAAAGGGCGACCATAATTCACTGAAATTGTTTCTTACAAAGCAGATAATCCTGTGCACCTTAGAGTGATTTAATTAGCTTCCGTAGCTGTCTCCTGCTAAGTGTTTAAAGCATCTGCAAATCAAATCATGTTAACTCATCTGCTGCACCACTTTCTTTGTTCTATGCATAGGACCTTCCTAATAGCATTAATAGAAGCATGAGTTTCCCTGGAGAGGGGAGTAGCAAAGTGAGTTAATTACATAGTTATTGTAAAATTGTGTACATTATTCCACAGAACACGCTGGGTAAGTATTAAGGTGCTACACAGAAAATAATGACAATTTTGGGTGATCCCAAGGACTGCAGTGTTGTAATTCGAAAGGATAATGCAGATTCACACTGAAGTTGGAGGAATTCTGCCAAATTCCTGCATGCAGTCTGCCTGTCCTGGCTGCTGCTGGACTGCAGTGCAGGATCCTGGCTATTCCCTACACATTGGCTACAATTTCTATCCTCACATTTACTGCAGAATTACAAGATCGAACAGTAGGAGGTACAGTAATCTCCATTCAATGTTTTATAACACTTTAAAATTTTTAAAAGGAAAAAACAACCCCTGGGGTTTACTGCTATAAATTGTATAGATTTCTGCTCATATCCATTTGGTCTAATTAGGCATAGTATTGCAGAACCCTCAAAGAGCAAGTCCAGCAGCTTCTTTGAATCTGGGCATCAGTACTACAGTGGGGCAAATAATTCATAACAAACTATTCCCTCCAAAGAGATAATTTTCTCCAATTAACTTGTTAGCTAAAAGTATTTGTCAAATAGTTTTTCTGGTTAACCTTATCCTTACAGATAGATCATTAAAGAGAGGATTGTTACAAATTTTTTGTTTAAATTCTCTGTTTATAGCATATGTTCTGAGAGGACATCACCTCACCTGTGTGTTTGCTCATTTCAAGTCATGTTTCTTAACAACCAACAGTAAGTTTTACATCCTTTTGTTCAGGTAAATACATATACACTATAGAAAGTTCACTTTCCATAGTACACACTGAGTTTTTCTTAAAAAGGACTGTCTCGTCTAACTCACTTGTTCAAACATTCACAGGGAGCAAAACACTACAGGGAAACTGAAGGAAATTCATTGCCAAAAAACAAATGAATATTCATGGTCCACAGAAATACCCTTATTTCCCAGCTCTAATCAGCATGAACATCTGTGAAAAAAAGTCTAATGGGGGAAATTGGAGAGGGGAGGGGGTCATTTCCATCCTTTCCCTTAGGCCCCAATTTAAAGAAGGTTCACTCGTCTTTTTAACAGAACTTGCAAGTAATGCAAGGATGAACAGTTTTGGTGAAGAAACGATGTACAGACTGGCCTTGTCTTTGGGAAATTTGAACTAAATTCTTCATTCCAGAACAAAAGATACCTAGTGCAGATTCTTATTCCTGTCCCTGACCTGCCACTCCCATGCACTGCCATGAGAACCCCTCTATCAATAACAGAGCCTGAGCTGACAAATACACCCAGGGAAAATACAATCTAAGGCAAATAAGCGAGGCATGTTTCACTCTCTTCCTTTTAAATGACATGCACATTTCAATGCAGGATTTAAGGGAACCAAAAGTACCTCAAAATTAAAAACCTGTAGAGAAAATATTATTGATTTTCAGTATGATGGCCACTTGAAGACCTATTTTTAGGAACAACAATGTAATGACTATTTCTAGTAGCTGTGCACAACATGCATGTGAACTTTGGGGGGAATTCTTTTTGGAGTAGTGAAACTAGTCAGAGATTTACATTTGGAAAAAATATTTCCCTTGCAGAAGTGACCTTTCAACATGAATTCATGGTTACTTCTGGCAGTAAAATCTTGCCTTTCATTTTTACAAATACAAGCTTGCTGCTAGAACTGCCTGAGCATACAAACTATGTATTTTTATTTGCTGAGTTGTAGTCTTCTAAGGAAAGTACCCTACCAAAAGCTAGGAATAGGATATAAGTTAGGAGAAAGAAAAAACAAACAAACAAACAAAAAAAAAAAACCACAACAAAAAGGGGACAATAAGCACATGTATTTCAGAAGCTATCATGGGACTGTAATGCTTGGGGCAATAGTTACTTTCCTCCACAGCACCTAGCATGTGGGGTCACTGAGGGTGTAATGCTTCTCAGCCAGCTTCAGCCATCCAAGTGCATATATAAGCACTTGTTTATAGCCCATCTGCAAGCAGAGGACAGAGGAAAGAATTTCCTGGTGGTGATTCACCCAATTCTAAGATGATGTCTGAGACAGTCAGGGGGGTATCATGCCCCAGAGCTCCAAAGGGAGGGTCACTATGGCTCACTAGATTTCTATCCCTTATGCAGACAAGGTAAAAGAGGACCTCATCACGTTGAAAAGGGATAAAGGCCACCCTGGAAGACGCTGCAGTACTAAACAGTGACAGCAAGTTTCACAATTATTCATAGACATCACAGGTTTTGCTCTGTAATTTTCACAGATTTAAAATGGAGAGTTTGGTACCGCTTTCTGTTTTAACAAACATGTATTTTTGTTAGATGACTGTTACAACATCTTAATTTCCATGCGCATTTCCTGTCCCATGGGGACTTAAAAAATACAATTCTTAGTTGATTGTGTGGGGTTTCTCTCTCTCTCTTTTTTTTTTTTTTAATTTTTAATTAACCCTCTGTCTGCTGGGAATGGGGTTTCCTCTTGTTAACCACCAATGCTGACATCTGGTGCTATGCAAGAGCAGTTCAAGTCCACAACTCTTCATGCAAGAAGGTTAACCACAATTTATGCCAACAGGAAAAAGGTGAAAAAATTACATTTAGGAGTAAAGGGAGAGGAGGGAAATTAAAGAAGACACTGAAAGATGAAATAACGGTGGGTATGGCAATGCAAATACCTTAGGGCAAACTGTGCAAGACTGTAGGTCTTCAAGGGTAACTGTCCAAATCCAGGCTCTTTATTCTGATACTGAATGGATGGTTCAAACTTATCTCCCCAAGGTGTAACCTGCCATGAACTATCTGGTACTTGGTAGTCTAAGTTCAGCAGGGGTATGAAAGAAGTTCATGCAGAATAGCTGCAAAACTGCAGTCTAATTTACATCATGCTAACATGTTTGTGTGCTAATATATTTAATAACTTACGTCCTACCTTGTGGAATAAAATATCTGGATATGCTTGCCTTGGCAGAATTAAGTAATGATGGTTTTATACTTCTGTTATAAACTGCAGAGCTCGCAACAGACCAATGGCAAGATCCAATGGCAAAACACTTTTCAGTGAAGGTTGTAGTTACATACAGACCTCAAAAAATTGGGATTGAGATTTTTTTACTGGGCTTGAGGGTTTTTTTGGGGTGGAAGGGGGGAAGTTGGAGAAGTTAAAAAAAAAAAAAACTGCAGTAGTATTAACACCACGATGTTCTTCCTGAGCAACATCAGCAACTGGGTGATGATAGAGATCTGCCAGAAGGTCCTAGGGAAGTTTGTTGAGATTGTTGAAACTTTTGTGCAGATTGAATCTTCAAGGAAATTCTACTTTCTTTAAGACACTAGTCAGCCATTATCATGAAATAAATGTGGACTATTGCCAAATGTCTCAGATCATTTAAAACACCATGGTTACAATTCCCTTCCTTTCTGAGTTGCCTGTCTTTCCCTCTGTTGGTTCCTGTGGTGCCAGCAATACAGCCTCTCTCCAGCCTACAAAGGCATGTCTGCACCGCAGACTGCAATATGTTACATACAGAAATACTCAGACTGACTTTAAATAAAGTAACAATGGACACTGCAACCTGCACCAGGAGGCAACTCTGCAGTGTTTTGGGCAAGCCTGAGAAGCTGCCAGGATTGAGACTAGTCATACTGGGACTAAACTGTTTCCAGCATCTCTATCCAAACACCACGGCAGACCACGTCACTTATGCACTTGATATCTTCATAAATAAGCAGAAGAGCCTATGTGAGTTCTTGCAAGATAGCAGAAAAGTACAAAGAACTTCACACTCCATGCAATAAATTGCTCTTGCATCCACTGAGATGAAAGGCTGCAAGTACAAGATTTTCCTTTTATCTATATATTAACAAAAAAGCCTGAATCTGTAGACATGGGCTATCCTAGGGCCCGTCTACTCTGTAGTCATTGCTGTCAGCGAGCTTTAACCAGGCTAGATAAGCATTCCTGGCTGCACAGGGATGCTAGTACAACTGCAAAGCAAGCAAGGCTGCCCATCTAGGGAACGATGGCTGCACATCACACTGCTGGTCTGAGCCAGACATTCACTTGTGTAACAAAATGCCAAAGCAAAATGAACCCCCACTAACAAGAACCTCAAAGGATTACGCACATCTTAAGGAGGCTATTTTGCAGGTAGTACTGTGCAAGAGTGTGCCTCAGGTGGCCGTGCACTAAATTCACGTTCTGACTTCCTTGCCAGAGCCAGCATGCTGTGTGCATGGGCACCTCTGACAGTCTAGCCCGCAGCTTGGCTATTTTTCAACAACACACAGTAAATCCTGCACACAGTTCCAGGCAGAAATCAAAACCCACTCCACCCCATGAGAAGCACAGGTAGGATGAGTTAGGTACATATATACCTGCAAGACAGCCAGAATTCCCAGCTAACCATCTATGAAATATTTCAGTGGCAACAAGTAGCCGAGGAGTCGGCTTTCTGTACCAGCAAAATGATAGTGTCTTGTCCTTCTTCTCAGGGCACAGGATCAAATACATTAAGGTAAGCAGTACAGCTACTATAAACTGTCCATTTCTGTGACATCTGTCTAATCTGAATACCATACATTAAGAAACAAGACAGTGAAGCCCCCTGTAGAAACAGAGTGCAATTCAGGCTTTTTAGAAATTCATCTCAGCTCTCTGTTTTATTGGTCATTTTTTTAAAAGAGGGAATAATATCTTATCAGCTGACATGAGCTAAAAGGAGAATAAAAAAAGATTAACAATTTCAGTCTGGAATAGGAGAGTTTTGAAGCAAAGGCATGAAAATTTAAAGGTTTTGGGGTGGGGATAAAGAAAAGAATTTACAAGGCTTATTTCATGAACCCAGAGGGTTAATTTATCATGGAGTAAGTCTGGAACTTGAAAAGCAAAAAATGGTTTATTGGCTTTGAAGGTCAGATAACTGTGTTATATCATATTCAATAGGTTAAGGTTCCAAGGGTCTACAGGGTTGCACGACAATTGCAGGAATCTTTATAAAGTCTAGTTTATACCTTTATCGTTAATAGCTTTCTAATCCTTTACCACAAATTTATAGTTTAGAAATGGCAACACATCTTAAAGATTAAAGGTATGTGACAAACAGTTCATGTCCTTTAATAATCAAATCACATAGCTTAGATTGGGGGCTTATCAGGCTTTTTCCTACTCTATGGTTTCATAGGTAGAGAATACTTTATATCCCTATTACATGAATGATGAATGGGACCATTGGTTATGGGCTGTTATTTGCTTGGCTGTAGTCAATATGTTTTCTTTGGACAGGGACTTCAGTGATTTATTTCTCTTTTGGCCTTATCACTTATTAACTCAGGGCAGACAGAAACAGCCAAGGTTGTGAATAAGGACTAGTACCCATTTAGACTTCTAATATCAGAGAAAATATTCTTTTTAATGATCCAGCTACCCTTTGCTGCGTAGACTCTGATTGCACTTCCCTCTAACTAGAAAATAAAGGTCATATTTCTTGGAAAGTGTATACATAAAATATGCAAAATAATATGTTTCCTTCACAGCCAGCTTTATTCTGACGGTTGCTGTAATTGCTTTCATTTTGCAGCTGTCCTACAGGTACACTGCACACTTTTAGTGATTGTTTTTTGCAGTGTGTTATGGTGCTGCCAGTGTTTAAGAAATACCAAAGACTGAGGGTTCTGTGTTCCTATTAGCATACAAAAGGGATTTTCCAGTCTACCTCCACTGCCTCCTCACTGTATGGCAACACCCTTTTACCTGCAATTAATTAGGATTCCTCCCAGCTTCATTTCCTGAATTTCTGCAAAGCAAACCAACAACCCTAATATTACTAATATTCCTGATATCAACCCTGATAACTGTCCATACATCACTCCACTGGGCACATCCTAACAAATTTCAAAACAAACACTTTTGTAATAACATTAACCCAAGCCCACCACCAAATAATAAAGACTTAAGTTATTTAATCTAGGAAAGCTTGTTCCAAAACAATTGCAACCTTCCCCCGCCCCCCCAAATTTCCAGGCAGGCCAGGCAGACCACATATTAACATTGACTCAGCAGAGCAACTAAGTTAATGGACTGGAACTTAGAAAAGGCCAGGTTCAAGCTTAAACCCAAATAGAGATTTCCTGAGGGCAACTTTCCTTTTCAAGGGCAGGTAACACCCAAATTCACATCACTGATGTGGGTGCTTGGAGGGAGAGACTGCACCAGTCCCTCCCTTGTTTTCCCATCTGTATTTTACCTGCAAGCATCCCTGACCCAGCAGTGGTGCCATGAGGACCCAGTTCTTCAGTGACTATGGCAAATTCCTATGGGAGCAGAAAGCCACGTGTGCAGCTTAACTTCTTCAGCCCAACACACCACCCCAAAGACAGGTCCACTTCTGAGCTCCACGCACCACCTGATGCCTCCAGTGTCTCCATGGCAAGGTCCAATTGGGAACCAACACTTGACACAATGAGATGAAGGGGGAACCCAGTGAACTCTGCATTAGGGCATTTTTCAGATAGCTGTTATGAGGGGTTTTTTGCTGGTTTCTAGAGACATTAATTAAATTCACCAGTAAAATTCTACATTTACAAAGGATTTAATTTCATTCTTCCTTACTTGATTGTGCTATAGTTAGGATTTACCGTCTCTCCTCTGTAGTCTGAGATCAGGAACAGACTTTATATCAAGCGTCCAAAGCACAGGGTTACCTGTGGCACATGGCTGTCCTGCTTTTAAGAACAGAGACCAGCTCTTATTTTAAACTTTATACATTTCTTTGTATTGAGGGATTTTGTTCTGTTCTTCTGTAGCACTCCATGACTATTTAACTTCAAGACATCTGATACTTTTTATTCTACCACTGCTATTAATATTTACTAGTGAAAGGCAGATAAAAACTGCTGTTAAAAACAAATGGCATTCATTTGCTAGCTACCAGATCTCATAGCTGGTCACTCCTCTGGAGAAGTGATGTGCTCTTTATTTAATTTCTGATTAATGATTGTCATATCTTTCAGGGTGAAGAATTTTATAAACAAATCAGGATAAAACCCAAGACAGCATCAGAGATGCTGGCTTTTTTAATTCTATTTTTATTGTTCTGTTGATAGTGGCCTTCTCAATTATACTAATCAGGTATTTAAGTGCTCATGGTTTAATAATAAACACACATGAATGAGGCATTGTAAAACTAATGAGGTTGTGTATTACTGATGTTGAGAATAACTGCTACTAGGTTTTACCATTTCTCAGGAACTAACAGATACACAGCTATGGCCAAGGTTAGCTGGTGTAAGGGTCAAACTCTAGCCCACAGGGATCAAGAATGGCTCCAGTGGGGCTACAGGAATCTCTTGACAGCCAGTCTGTCTCTTATCACCACTTCTTTTTTCTTCTTATTGTTTTCTTCTTTTTAAGCCTACAAACTCCAGAACTCTCCATTCTGAAAACTGATTGCTTCATTGATTATGTATCTTTTGAACTTTGCATAGTTATTGGTGCCTTCTTGAAAGCAGAAAATTTTCCTAGCAAAGGAATCACTGAAGTTTACCAGAATGGAAACCTTAGGGACTGGAGATCACCTTTTAAGTGGTTCCAATTCTGACCAGATCTGTGTACATGACTTAAATCTCTGCTTCTAGGGCCATGGACTGAAATGTTAAATGGTGACAGGTAGTTTTTGGTCTCTTACTCTTGGAGGTATTTCACTTAAGAAGTGAAAAGAGAATGATTCTCAGAACATGACTACCCCTGTCCTTCTGTAAATTAAACCATTTAAAGGTAAAAACCTAAAAATGAAGCCACCTAAAACTGAGGCTTTTGAAAATATTACCCAAATGACCTGTGATCTGCAAGGCTTTTCCTGTTTGTACACAGACTCTAATGTTTTTGGAAGTAAATAAAGGGTGAAATGAGGATGGAGCAGGGATTTTTCCACATGAGGCTATTTCTTCTTTGTAGCAACTAGGGGAGTGAAAAGTTCTCTGAGAAGCCCTATGACATTTCAGAGAAAGAGGCAGTTTCCCAGAAATTCTGCAAATATCCTGACCTTCGCAGTGCTAGCATTTCTACATCACTCTACACACAATGGCCCAAAAGCGTAATGCAAACACTGGTCAGTCTCAGCAGTGCTCCACTCTGACCTACTCAGCCTTTGCCACAATTATCCTGGAGGATCAGCGCTCAGCATCTGGGTTATTCACACTGCACAGCAAGCCCTGTGTGTCTACACTGACCCTAAATCCACCCATTCCTGCTAACAGCACTTCTAGAGACATACCATATCCCATGGCTTATAACAAACCCCAAATGAACTGCTGGGGGGACTTGCCTGTTTCTCTAGGTACGCTGTCAGCACACAAATTGTTAAGCCCGCAGCCTCCCTGCAAGACTGATGCAGATGAAAATGGGCCCTAAATTCCAACCTGTATTCAACCATGTAAACAATTTTAAAAAAAACGGACAGTATTTGGGGTACTGCTCAGCCAATAATCTGAATTAACCCCATGTTGTATACACAACCTGAGTGACAAAGCTATATACTTCTGGCCCCTATGTAGTCCTTTGCTCTAGCTTGGGAACAAAAGAACAAAACCTTAAACTGAGCAGGTGGTAGAAGACACAGCATAATGCATTTTTATGGACCTTCCATATGTCCTTTCCAATATGCAGTGAGATAAATTCTCCCTTCACTTACATTCATGCAGTCCCACTCAAATCTCGCAGTTTAGTACAATAGGAAAATTCATCTGTGAAAATCATGCTGTCCATGATGCATCCATTTTTAAAAATTAAAACAAAACAAAAAAAAAAATCTCAAAGGCCTGTCCAGGTATCACAAATTTGTGCCAATTCTCATCCCTTATTTAACTCAACTGCATATGCCCTGAATCATCTTGGCGAACTCCTATGGATTTGTATCCCTAATGGCTTCTTCCTTTATCTCAGTTTCTCCAGTCCTAAAATAATGGTAGCGATACATACCTGACTCCTAAGTTGTGACATGAAGCTTAATTCATTCAGTGCTCTCCAATACCAGAAGAGACTTACAGATGAAGCATGCCACAGGGAAAAACTGACCAGCATGTTTGGGTATTTCTGTGTGCAATATGGACTTTTTAATATTATTCCAAAGTGAACACACATGCAAGATGTGTTCAGACTCATGTATTTCTAATAACTTTCAGGAATGTCAAAGCTTAAAATCTAAGAAATAATTGCTTTATAAGTGCATGCTAATGGCTTGCTTTGCAGATGGAAAATAAAAAACTTATGTTTTCTTGTAAGCACAGGGTTGACACTGGTTTATTTCATTCAAAAATACTTACAAAAGCCAGGATTTTTCTGTATATATGTGACCTTGATTCCTAGATGGCACATGGACTACTTAGAGATCATGTTACTAAGTTATTTGCAGTTAAAGGGGAAAAAAAGGCTAAAATTAATGGGTCACTGGGTATTTTCTTCTGAGAACTTAAGTACTTAACAGTAAGAAAAAAACAGTTGACAGCCAGGTGGCTTGAGGGGATATTTTGTTGAACACTGATTAAAAATAATTTCTTCTAAATGAGACCTGACCACAAAATGGGACCATTAACGAGCAGGGACATTCTCACCAGAAAGGAAACTACGCTTGATCAACTCCTGCACCGCCCACAAACCCCAGGTCTTTTTCTCTCTCTCTCACACACTCTTTTTTTTTTTTTTCCCCTTTTTCTCCTCTCCCCTTTTCTCGTTCTTAATAGCAGGGTAAATAAGCAGCAAGTGATGCTGAAATGTTTTCGGCCAAAAACAGAGGCCAAACTCCTCTGAGAAAACATTTGGCCTCTGTGGTTTTGTAATATGTTCCAGAACACTGAGTTCACTGAAGAACATTGTGAAAAGCTCCCATCAGCTGGAGTGATGCTGGGGAATGTTACTGTATCCCAACTTCCAATTGGTCCATTTCCTGCAGGCCTTGTTAAAAAAAAAAAGAAAAAAAATAGTGCTATGTGGGAGTTAAAACAAGTTCTCATGGGAAAAATGAATGGCAAGAAATTCTAGCTTTAAAAGAAACAGCTAATCTGCTAGTTTGATTGTTCTTCAAAACTTACAATGAACCAATAATCCTAATTAAAAACACTTGGCCTAGTTCTCTAAAGCATCATAGCTTTTTCTATGCTTCGTTTGTACACACCATAGACTATTAGTTTTTTTCTAGTGCTCACTAACAAAGTGCTGACTTTGTTGGGATGGCTGAGCTAATTTCGTGAACTCAGTGTGAAACCTTAGCTAAACAAAATTGTGGTAATTTTCCTTAATTTGTAAAAGTGATTGGAGTGCAAACAAAATTTTCCTCTTGGGTCAATCCTATAATTTTCAATTAACTAAAACTAATCGGCAGGCGTGTACTGAACCTGCATTTTGTTTAAAGGGCTGGAAGGCACTTCTGAAGGTCAGGATGCATTAATTGTTTTTATTTTAGTTTCATTTAGTCCTTTTTAAAAAGCCACATTTAAGTTCAGGCTGCCTCTAAAAGGAAAATGTAAATTGTCTGAGGTACTATTTCAGTCACAATAGCTTTTCTGTATCTACCGTAACTCCATAAAAGCTGCATAAGTAAGAGAATTGTCCATGGATTGGATCACCTTTGATTTTATCATTGTTGTTTAGTATTTCATAACTTTCACTTATTAATGAAAAATAATGTGTTTTAAACACTAACCTGAAAATGCATATATGGAAACACTCTCCCTACTGGGACACCTTGTTTCCACATTCAGCCATCTGCTTCTGGGCAGACAGGCTAAACTGCCGCCCTCCTTTTTACTGGAAAGCTAATTAATGATGATCTGGAAAGCAAAACCAAAATGGGTCCAAGCCATTTTTACATTTAAATCGTAAAACGAAGCCCCAAAAATTTCTTCACAAAGTCAAGGTGGGCAGGTTTCCTCCCTTTCTTCTTCTCCTGCATGCATGCTTGCCATTTCACCAGCCCAAGATGCAACCACCCCGGTGGCTCGACAACAAGCAGGACAGCACAACTTATTTTGAGTAAGAAAGTGAGAAGGGAAGATTCATGGTCAAACTGTCCAGAGCTCTGTCTCACACTTTCATGTGGTACACACTGGCAATTTGCACCAGCTGGCAATTTGACCCTTTGCTTTTTCTTTTTCTTTTGTTCCAACACATTCAAACCCTAAATAACTTTTTTGATATGGTGCGTTATTGTCCAATATATGAATTTCCCACACATTGTTGAAATCATAATGCTTACAATAAATACACACAGCCTCCACAAGCACCTGCTGCTCAGCCAGCAAGGCGATACATGAACACTTTAAGACGCAGTTTAAAGAAATCCAGTGCATAATCCCAACTGGGGGAGACGGTATTTGAAAAAGACAACAAAGCTTTATAAGGCACCTTTGTTCAACTTGCTCAATGTTAAGAAAAAAAATCAAATGAGAGCTTTGCTATCCAGCTGGAGCACAGAAGCCTCTCCTCTGCCTCGAGTCCCTCTGTGTACATTCACACTTGGAGCAATATATGTGTCCAGTGTAATTCAGAATGCCTCATAGTCATAAGTATTTATGATATATCTTATTCTTAAAGTTTCAGGGGCAATCAAGAATGGGGAAAGGAATTGCACTGGATTGTGATGAACCACAGTTCAGGCAAACAGTTACAGAAGTAGTCCTGTCTGCATATGTCTAACAACAAGCGCACAAAAGGACAAGCACATCAAAACCTGGAACAAGCCATTAATTCTTGTAGCATGCATACCTTCCATGGAATCAATGACACACACTCTTTTTAAAAAGTTAGGCTGCTACTTGATTTATTTCCCAGGCCGTACTTATCACTACTGAGAGTGGTTTAACATTGACAACACCTACAATGTCCTAGCATGATTTTTTGTTAAAAATTTTTCAGGCCAAACCACTTGACTTAGTGGTCTCAGTGTGGGATGCCACCCCAAAACACACTGCAAGTCACTATGTCTACAGCATCTGCTGGGGTGAAAGCTACTCAGCCTTGCTGGAAGTCAGAGACAAGTATGTTATGGTGAGATGGGCAGGCAAACAGGCTGCTGCTTTGAACACTTGCAACACTTGCCGGATAACATGAGATGGAGATATTTAGCAATACACTTCTTGGAAGGCAGGTTCGTGATTGCACTAGTATGTCTGGCTCTTTATTCTCGCACTCTTCCTCTGTTTGTTTAAGTACTGGAGTATCTGTTTCTCTCCTTCCTCCCCGCTCCTGGGTAAAGAGATGTCCCATTGTGAGGACAAACAAGCAAACAAAAATCCCACACTGGTATGTTTTCAGATTCAGCTCTATGGTCATCCATTTCTGAAAACCAACCTTAAATTGGTAGCTTCAACGACATGCTTAGCCAAAATAATAAAATACAGTACAGCTTTTAATGACGAAAGCAGAAGCCCTAGCAAGTGTGATATATTGCCTGCCCTATTTCTCCATGTTATATCTAGCACTAAAGCATCCTTACCTGTGTAAATGAATCTTCCAGGTGTTCCCTTGCAAAACTGCTTAGACTTGTAGGACAATGTGACTTCTACAACCCCTGGGATATGTCGGGGAGGCGTCTGTACACGGATGGCATGAGGAGTAATCAGCTAGAGGAAAACATTGAGAAGGGAGAAGAAAGAGGAAAAAAAAGCACTGTTAGATGCTGAACACTTCTTTAATAACACTTCCCTCTCAGATCACAGTAAACAAGCTTTGAAACATGTAATTAATCTGTCAATGTTTGAATATAATCTTGATGTAAGCCACACAAAAGCTAGTGACTACAATATTTACAAGCATTCTCCTTCTCAGCCGTAACAACATTATTTCTGTTTTCATACATGGCAGGCACTTGCTTCCTAGTACAAGCATTAGCCCCGGTTTAATACAGTAACTTTAGCTTACAGCAGCAGGATGCCTATGTTTGCTCAGGTGAACACTGGGGTCATGACAGTGTCCAACAAATCTGATTGATAAATGATACACAGTTACATGTGTGAACATGGCACAGCGCAAGCCCAGGCTGAGATTCACTGCACAGGCCAAGCCCAGGCAGGCTTTGAAATGCACTGATGCCCAGCTGACATCTATACACTGCAAAAGCACCATGTGCTGCTGTTTTAATTTTCTATTCATTTTGTGGAGGTATCAGCGATTACTGCAGAAATGCAAAGTTTGGCTTCTGAAGGATGCTGGATCTTTCCTTGCAAATGATCAGAGCACTCAAAAGAGATATACCAAATATAACCATATAACCATCACTTCCAGTCTGCCTTCACTGCAATGACTGACACATCTGAGAGGGCTCCTGCAGATGTGGATTTACACAGTATTAGGTAGACAACCTTAGCTTCTTTGCTAATGGGGCTAGGGATCCTGATCCTCTGTTGGTTGGGGTGGGTGAGTGCTGCACGTTCCAGGCTCTAAACCATTTTTACTCTTTCAGGATTCTGGACTGGTTTTAAAACATAGTCCTTGAAATTAACGTTAGAGCCATCTAGGAGTTCACTAATTTATGGCAGGTTAACTCAAATCTCTGCTGCACTCAGAAACTACACCATTGTCCTCCCCATCACTAAAATGTCCTCTTCTCACTCATTATGCTCCCTCAGAGAAGAGTAGTAAAAAGAGATACATAGAAAATGTGACATGATTATGCCCAGCGACCAAGATACAGCTCTGGCACATGGTTATTCCTTCTCTAACTGACTGTGGCACATTAACACACTTTTAGAGAGGCAAACAAGACCAAGACCGGCCTTGACAGTGAGCAAAGCCATGAGCACCCTATGCAGACAGTCAACTGTTCTGTGCTGTTGGTTGACTCTTGTCCTGGATCAGGGAATACATTTCAGTAGATTTCTTTTTTTTAAATAAAATACTAATTTTATTCTTATTTTTACTAGGAACTAAATATTTCAAAATTGTAGTAAGGTCCTACCAAAAAATCAGACTTTTAACCAGTTCTTTGTTTAGGGCACAGGACTAAAAAAGCACAGGAGAGTAATGTCTGTCTGAGAGCCATCTGTGTTACTGAGGGAAATGGCATACACAGTAGGAATCTCTCCATATTTAAAATAAGAAAATTAATATTAAATCAAGTTGGAGATTAAAATCAAAACTACCCACATCAAATGCTCCAAAAGTTGTTCAGATCCACAGAAGTCATAAGTCATATGTCATTTTGGAAATGATCATGTAGGAATTGATGCCTTCTTGTTTTTGAGCTCCAAAGAACATATTTTCAGGCTCTGCTTTGAAATCACGTGATTTAGAAACTTACTTATTTTTAAAAGAAACCTGCCTTTTTTCTAAATTACTCATTCTATCAAGTGGGTAAAAAAAAAAAAAAAAAAACAAAAAAACCCAAAAACCACAAAACCAAAACCCAAACTTCCAAGGATTGCTCTTACTTAAATTGAGTTGTTTTACCGTTGGGCTGACCAAAGCCTAGAAGTCTACGCCAATTCTCTACATGGCCTCAATAGTCAGTGGAGGCAGAAAGCACTGCCAAATAGCAATTTATTTCCAGTGCTTTAGACAACTCTCACGTTGGGGCTGAGCTTCTCTCTGGAAGCATCTACCTTTCTCCAATGAACTGAGATGACAAGTTTAGACTAGATGCTTAACTGTAGGCAGCCAAACATAGCTGAGATAAATCCCATCCTCAAGTGGTTCTAGTTAACTGGGTGAACTGGCAAGATGAGAAAAGTTTTGTGACATTTTTAGGGGGAAAATATTTGTAAAAACAGCCAAGGATTTTAATAGTAAAGGTTAACATGCTAGTCTTACTACATCAGGATGTGCCTTGCACCCCTCAACCCCCATTCTGGCATGAGATATACAGGCAGCTTCTGGTTGTATCTTTGAATTTCCCAGCATTTACTGGTCTGTCACCACTTTAATGTTCCTTAAACATAATTTGTGGCATTTTCCAATACTCATCTTCCCTGGTTCCCAAGAAATGTCTGACCTATTTATGGTCCATTGTTACAGAGAGCTGGGGAGAGTTAAGCAAGTTTCCTGGTTTGTTCTCCACAAACAGTTTGGTTTTCCTTTGTGCTCTGAAGTAAATAAGTTTAACTGTGTTTAAAACCACAAATATACAATAATGTCGCCCACACATTCCCAAAGGGTGAACATTATGTCTGAAGTCCTATGGTTTAGGATACTCAGGATATATTTTACTCCTCTCTTCTCTAAAACTAAAGCTTGGGAGGTACACCAGGAGAATACATGTGCCTTTTCCTTTTGCTTTTTCTCCTTAGCATCTGCCACTGACCACTGTCAGGGATACACTGCTGAGCTAGAAAGACCTTTGTTCTGGGTCAGCCTTCAGTTCTCACGCACACAGAAAGGAACTGGCTAGCTCTGTTACATACCAGTAGTCCCCTATATTGCTGTCATATCAAGAAATTGTCTTTAAGGGACAAACAATGTCACTGCATTTCAAAAACCTGCCCTCTGAACCTCACCTTTGGTCTTGAACTCTGATTCCCTAGTGCTGCCAGGATCTGTGTTATGGACTCGGACTAGCTCTCCAAATTGCCCTAACTCCATTTTGCAATCCCAGTGACCCAATGGGTGCTGCATGAGCCTGGCTACTCCGGGTCCACCCACAGCAAGAGCAAGTCTGCCCCTGACTTCAGTAACTCCAGGATTATGGGATGTTTTCCTGTATACACTGTCAACCTGTGGCCTGACGTTGGGAATTCACTCCACCTTTTCCTAGCATGTTTTCTCCTCTCACACTGACACAGCCTGTACCCTCTTCAAGGCACAGTCTGTCTCATATTTGCACATAAAGCATCTGGAAAAGGTGAGCTATTAGCATTGAGGGATATTAAAAGTAAAGACACCACTTGTGGAAGCCTCTGAGCCCCAAACTGTTGGAGGCTGGTACAGTGTTCTAGGGAAGCATCACTACATGCTCATCCTGTTGTTTTTATAGACATCCGTCATTGCCCAGCACCAAACACAAGATACTGAGCTAGATGAAACTCCATGTCTGTCACCATATGGCCTTTTCTGTGTTCTAACCTCAGGTGGGAACTGCTGGTGCATTAACAGACATCATAACAACCGTAGCAATGACATGCCAAGAACTAAGAATTTGTAAATATGAGTTACGCACATTTCTGAACACTTTTTTTAAATGTAAATCTTGAGCAAGGCATTAACCTGTGATTTGGCGATGAACCCACCAGCCAAAATCCCAGATCCATCTTCTTCCGTTCCAGCATTTGGCTAATTGAGATCTGGAGCTGGATGTAAAACTAGTAACTGGACCCTTTCTCCCAAGGGATTTTCAAGTGAATTGGTCTGCTACTTGCAACTGCAGTAGCTGTTTGACATAAACTCTTACATGTTAGTTGGGACATGCTGTGGATTGCATTAAAACCTGAGTTAAGGACCTTCAGAATGGAGGGAGGTGCATGTCCTTCAAAATCCAAAACACATTTGGTTTGAGTGTGCACAACAAGCCTCCTTCTGTGGTTTGTTAATATATCCTAGACATTCTTGTGTGATACAGCATCATTTCACACTCTTCAGAGTGCCAGGTTACTTTCTTTTTTTAAAAGTGACATTTTATAAGGAGATGTCATTAATCTGAGTCACTAGTTTATTTTTGCATGCTTGAGCTCTGGTTTGTGGTTAGGGAAATGGTGACAATCAGTCATAAATTTAACTTGGACTCTGCATGAAGAGGACCATTAGGACAGGAATGAAGAAAAATCCTACCAACTGAAGGTAATGACAGCTTTCAGTCAGAACAGGACCCTTAAGATACTTATATTTTTAAAAATTACCAGTGACGTTGCATGCCTCAATTCTGGGCATCTAAATGCCACTTAATAAGCCTTGGTTTTCAAAAAGAGGGTGCCTACTCATTTTTTAAAAATGAGTCAGACCTCCAAAATAAGCACTTAAAAACAGAGACTTCCAAAATCAATACTAAACATAAAAAGCAAAACAAAAAACTGTGTCACAGAATTTGATTCAGCAGCATTTAAAAAAAAACAACAACAACAAAAAAAAACACCAAACCAAGAAATCATCCTCTGTTTTTGTGCTGTACAAAGGTAAAAGAACTGATGTTTCAGTGCTTCATCTTTTCTTAATATAAAAGAAAAAGAAGTTGTTTCCAGCTGACTCTGTACAGCTGGAGGAATGTTCTTGGCAGGAAAATGTTTGAAGAAATAGTTCATTTTAAGCAAATATTGTGGAATATTTATAAGAAACTAATTTTGTCTTCACAATCATGTATTTGCCTGAAACTCAACTCTCAGAGTTTCAGCCCCCCAATAAGACAGAGAAACAACAGAGGATTTTTATCAGCAGCTCAGATTTTGAATATTTGCAACAACACAGAGATCCAGAACGCTGGGTAAAAACCTGCAAATAACAACTCAGTCTGTTCGTGGACTGGACAAACAGAAAGGCAGAGTCTATCTGGCAAACAGACTATTTGCTGGGAGTTTTCTGTCCAGATTCAGCATGTGCACACAATATACCAATGCCATTTGTTTGTTGGTTATGAAAGTCCATTGAAAAAAAGGCATTAGATGGCCCGTTTTTCTGTATTCTAAAAATATCAAGGGCTTTTAAAGTCATTTTTATAAAGTAATATGGGAGTTAAGGATTAATTGAACCTACTGGCTTAGGGTATCTGCACTTCTGCACAAAATTAATGTGACAAATTAAGTTTTTATTTAGTTGTCCCTGGCTGAGAAAGGTTGTAATTATGTTAGAGTGTTTACAGCTAAAATATATGTTTAAATAATAAATATGTGTTTCAGAAACCATTTTAAACCTCCTTTTTTAACACAGTCAACTCCATTTCAAGCATATAAATATTTCAATTACAAAACTTGACTACATGTAAAATAAATTAAAAATATATTATTTACATTTCAAATTATTTATAACATATGCTGCTTGACAGCAACGAATTCACCCTTAAAATGAACAATTTTTTTTTTTTTTTGGCTTTTAACTTTGCTTCTGAACTGTGGTAGGATTTATATTTTAAATATCCATGCATCTCAGGTACTTACATGGATTTTGCTATAATAAAATCTGAGTAATATAGGACCTTTACGATAATTATCTTCACAGCATCTCTCCAAAGAAGATGACTAATCTTATTACTGTGTTAGAGAAAGGGAATTGAACTTTAAGCAGATTATGTGATTTGCCCAAGGTCCCATGCAAAGTCTGTGGCAAAATGATGTTTAATTTAAATATTAGACTTCATCCCCCAAACCACCTGCAATTACAACTGAAAGTGAAGCTAGAAAAATCCATGTGAAAATGCCCTACAAGGCTCACTCTTTTTCTTTAGTTTCCACCTATCCAGTTTTGTTTTGAATTTTCTACAATTCAGTTAAAATCATGTTTTCTTTGGATCCATGAAACAACACGATGAACTTGAAAATTCTTCTTTAATTCAGTGGTAAAATAACCCAGCCAGGTTTGCTCAAAACTGGGCCTGACTGGCAACTTAGGATGAACTTGCTCCAGGTTTGAAGATCAACAGTTCAATTCTACACTCTATTAAAGTAAAAAAAAAAAAAAAAATTCTTCCCAGGTACTGAAAATGCACTAGACATTTTTAGTAATGGGAAGGCAAATGAAAGAGCTTATTTTGTACTTCATATGTGGCTAGCATGTGCAATTTGAATTATTTATAGATCACTATTATTTAGGGACCGTTCAGCTCATGCATTTCTGCACTTCTTTATCATGTCTGTCTGCTTCTTTCAGAAATCATTTCTTTTCCCCTATAGGATTTTCTGTTGCTCTTATAGGTTATGAAACTAAGAAGCAATTCTGTAAGGGAGAGACAGTGAAACAGTTTTCCCTCAAAGCCAACTTGCAGCCCGTTACAGCAACAAACAGACTGACTTTGGTCTGGACCCCCTCTAACATTATTAATTTTATGACAAGGCCTTGCAACCATCAGCAACAATGTTTTGACCAGCACTCACTCTCTTGAGATTAGAAATTGCCAATTAATGGCTTCCACTAATAAATAGAGTCAAGTTTTATAATGAAAGATCCAATTCTGCAGTACCAAAATCAGAGCACTTTCCTCCCAGCCTCTTCACCTTTCCCTGTCAAACATCTGTAGCCATAATGGCTTCAATCCTAACACACAAAATGCTTACACTGGACCCAGGGGGCACTTTCATGATCACATAAGGGCTTCAGAATAGGGCTCATTTAATATATCTCCTTTTCAGGAATGCCCTTTCATCCACTCTTGTCCTCAAGTGGAAGGATGACAGAGAGAGAGAATAGTGAAGCCCATGAAGGACATTAGAGGATACTCTTCATATGGAAAAAATGCTGCCATATGTGCAATGGAATCAGTAGGGGAAATGTGCTGGATGTGAATTAAGATATAATGTTGCTTTAATATTTATAGGATATAAGGCAAAGCATCAGAAGATCCTTACATCACTGTGTAAGCATTGTACAGCTATTTCGGAGATGCTTGTTCGTCTGTTAGCGTGTTTATTTCAGTATTAAAATCATGGAAATAACAATTTCTTATAAAACCTCCAAAATGCTTTTGAAAAGTCATGAACGCAAGGTGTAAACCTTTACTTGGAGCTGCCTTCCCGTGCCAGTGAAGCCAGTGGGAACTCTACTCCAACTTCTACAGCCCTACACTCTGGGAGTGGCCATTCATGTGATGCTGCCTGGGTTTTAACTTTCCATAGGCTTTTGGGGAATATCAGAATCCACGTTTAATTATGTGCCAGGAGAAGAGAGGATTTAAGAAACTGGGAGGAACAGCAACAGCAAAAAATGGATAAGAAACAAAAAAAGTGTTACTGTGAAACTACAGAGGACCCCCGCTAGGTATGATGAGTCTGTATTTTCCACTGTGGATACAATACTGTGTATTTGGTTGCTATTATGCAGATGGTACTTACACCAAGCACCTACACTCTAAGGATATGCTATTCAGAGGTGCTGAATTTCTGCAATCTGCACCTCATTGAGCTGCAGCTACAAGCAGCCAGTTTCCCTGGAAAGCTGGATCACCTAAACGTGTTTCCTGTGGGCCCTTAGCTATTGTAGTGCTAAATGCAGAATTATTCACACAGGCATTTACCCTTCCCTTTTCTTGGAATAAAAGGCACTGAACTAAAGTCTGTGCCATTGAGAGGAGATGCAAATCCCCTGGATATAATGGGTTTCTGCCACAGGTAAATTTGACTAATTATTTTCATAAAACTGAATGAGGAAAGGATTCACATCTCAACATTTGTTGCTGATTTAGCATGTGGCATAGAAAAAGGACAGGCTAGCTACAAGCTAGACAAAGCTATTAGGCATTACCATTCAGACAACACCTACCTCACTCCAAACCAGCATGGTGCCGAATATGACCTGTAACCCATCAAAGAAATTGTCTCCTATGATGATGACAGTGGCACCTCCTGTAGTCCATCCTTCACTTGGACTGATGGCTTTGATACATGGTGTAGCTGCTTTTCAACACACATGAAAAAGAGAAGTATTCTGCTGTTAGAACCAGATTTTAATGATAGAAGACTTGAGAAAAATAAAATAAAAGGAGCTTTCATTTTCCCCCCTTACCAACACAAAGATTTCAGCAATCATGTTCTTTCTAGTACGTGTGCATGACCTCAAACTATATCTTTGGAAGCATTTTTTCTCAATTAATTTCTGTTTGGTTTTGTTATCTGCATTGAAAAAATTAACTTTTTTAAGCCTACATTAACAAAAAAAATCACAGCATGATGGGCAGAGGCCAATTGGAAATCAGGACAAATCCCTATCTTTATTCTGAATGAAATGTGCAATACCTGAGTTAATAAAACAATCTCCAGCAAGCTTTCTTTATTATCCATAATAACCTAAATTCATCAAGGAAACTCCTGTAAATATTATGGAAAATATTGGCTAAATAAAAAAGGGTGTAACCTTCAGCAGTTCTTTAACTATTCTGCAATTAGGTCCAGGTTGTTCTAGTATTAAACCACCCTGCCTTGCTTAATGCTTTGGCTACAAAAGCATTGTACTACAAAAGCATTTTTTGCTTAAAAAAAACAAAACAAAACAAAACAAAACAAAACAAAACAAAACAAAACAAAACCAAAAACAAACAAACAAAAAAAACCCAAACAAACAAACAAAAAAAAAAACCCAAAACCTACAACCCTGCCATCTAGTCATCCCAGTTATGCTGCATCTACAGGATAATTAAGAAGTGTGTGCAATGCATTCTGCCATATTCATAGAGTCTGTCCCCACTTTCACTAGCCACTTTCTTGGCATCATACATGCTAAGTGCCTCCTGAGAGGATGTTGAAAACTCAAGCACTGGTCAAAGTGGTAAGCTCAAATCTTGGGGTAAGCTCTTCTGGTATAAGACTATCTAAGCAGAAGCATGCTCAACTGTATATATTGGTGGGGTAACTCTCAGCTGTGGAGTCTCGGGGTGGTCATATAGGTTGAAGAAAAGAAGCAACTCCATTCCCAATGCCACCAACTTCTCCTTGCTAATACAGCATGAGGTGAAAATATGACACCATACCATTAGATGACATTTTAAGTAAAGTGGGTACCTCAACAATTTTATTAGCCATGAAAAACAGATTCCTTAAGGAGCAGCAAAACTCTACCAGTCAACCTCAATGTTGAAAGGAAAGATTCTTCCCTTTAGATATGAACCCAGTCCTCAGCAGAGAGAAGACGCTGGGTCCACTGAAAACACATGAAAGGCTGCCATTGCCCACACTGATTCTGCAATGTCAGTCAGGTGTCAATCAGCAGGACTTTGTTAGCTGCATGTAGATATATATGTGCATCTATACCTCTTCTTTTAGGGTTGCTGGCATTTGGCTGTGAATTGCTACCTGGCTGAAAGGCTGGCTGAGCTGCTAATTTAGTTTGTAACTTTGACTATTTGATGAGGTACTCAAGGGAGAGCACTCAGGCACTTCATCAGGTAAGGATTTACTAGGAAGATAGGGGTGTGAAAGCCACCCATATGTTAGCGCCATCCAGAACAACACCCTTGCACCTGTTCAGTGGCACAGCCCCTGCCCTACATTCTTCTAACTGTAAAGACAGTAAATTCATTCACAGAAGCCTACTTTAAAATGCTCCAGATATAAAGCACTAAAGAGACCCTGTGCATCTTCATAATTATTTAGTGAAGTTCTGGTCAGCTGGAGCTAACTGCAGGAGTCGGTGAGGCTGGTGAGAAGCTCCTTCCTCCCAGTCCCTGGGCAGGGCGGGTGGGTGTGGAGCTGGGAAGCAGGAGGGAGCTGGGAAGGGAGCTGTTGAGTCACCCTTAGCTGTGAGTGTTTCTGTGGGCATTGCTACAGACTTGCACCACTGCTGATGGAACGCATGCACGGGGAGCAAACAGACCCCGTCCCTACCTACAAAAGGTTGTAAGTGTCAGGCACAAACTTTTCCACTACTTAAGCTGATGGGGATGCCAGCTCCAGTGAAAAACACAAACACACAGGCAGAAAAAAATCATTACCCTACTCCAAACTTGGCAAAGCGCAGCCATTAACTCTACATGAGCTAACAAAAGAAACATCCTAACGTTACCATCACTAAAATGTAGCGCACACAGAAGTAACTTCAATATGTTTAATTTGGATTCAAGTTCCTTGCATAAAACTGTGCATAAAAACCATTGCAAAGTCCAAAACCAAATGCTTTCCTTTCAGCCGAGCTCACAGCAATAGATTTACAGTGAAAGCAGATTTTCAAAATACTATCTAGCCCTTTCATAGAATCAAACTTTTTTATAAATAAAAATTAAAATAACTTCCAAATTACACCCTTTCTTGTATTTCCAGTTGATTGTGGACACACACCCCCCACAATAAAACCCAAAGACAATCAGTTTCCCATGTGTCAGAGAATGAGCTACTTTTCTTAAAGACTACAAACAACAATTTTCTCCTAAATACCAGTGAATAAAAGCTGTTTGAGACCATAAGCCATTAACAGAAAACATATGCAGGCTTCAAAATTATGGATTCAATTAATTTTTAAAATGAATGCAAGATACTGTTCTGCAGTTACAGGTCCCCACTGAAGGTCTTGCTATTTATCTTGTGATGTTCTTTGTGATACCTACATTGCACTCAGAAGTGCAAGGTGCTGCACTGTCTGTGCTGCCTCATACATTTGATTCTGATACTTTATACATGTATGTGCTTAATATCAACTACATGCCAAGTCCCGTGGCAGCCAGGGGGTCTTCAAGCAGACAGTCAGGTCCTTGTGCTGCATTGGGGCTGTAGATTGTTCACTGGGACACTCTCGCCCACAAAGTCAATGTGACCACTCGCATGTGTAATTTTATTTAAATATGCAGCAACTGTGCTGAATCAGTGCCTCATTGAAACTGCTGGCAATAGCCCAGGACATGTCCTCTGAGGAGGAAAAGTCAGGACTTGGTGGTTTAATAAGCAGGGCAGGTTGGTACCCTTTGCAGGCACTACCTGAGAGGCAGCAAGAGCACTGTGCATTCCCGAAAGATTTCAAGGCATTATTTTCCCTTGGGACCAGTCACAAAGACCAGTGGGACTTCCCAACTTTCCTCACACAGCTTCTCTTATCTTAAAAGGCTAGTGTCTGTAGAGACTGGAAGAGCTGCACAAAGGTGCTGCCCTGCAAGGGCTGCATCCCAAGGAAGCCTGAGGAGACGTGCTGAGGGAGGCGTCCAGACTGCTACCTGTTTCTGAAGGCACGAAACATGTTTATATAATGACATATTTGCAACAGCCAGTGTCATTTGGGACATTGGTCTTACTGAAACTTTGCCCTTCCCAGGCCCTTTCCTTGGAGCACTGGGAAGGAGGTTGGAAGAATCATGTCCCATTTGCCAGCGTCACCACAGGTAACATTGGGAGGGGGGCAAGGCAATGACCTCAGCTCTATTTATGCCCCTGGTACAAATGTCTGGCCAGCTCAGGCCCTCAGCTCTTCATATTTCTTCCGTTAATCATTTGGCAACTTTCAAAGCGGTGTCTGGAAGGTGTTTACTTCTTTGCAACCCTAGAAAAACAGAGCTAGGCAGAATAATCTTTTCATTGGAGAACTTGATTTTTCTACATTTTGTTTTGGTCACAAGAGAAACCAAAGTACAGAGCACTTTTTTTTGCAGAATGCAAAGTTCCAGAATCTCTATCTGGAATTAACTATAACACTTTTTAATATTTCCAAGAGAAACAAAATATTTTGTTTCAAAATATTATCATTTCACATGCCCTTCTGTAACACCAAAGCATCATTTCTAGAATGGTGTTTTTAAAACAAATACTAAAAACTTATATAAAATTTATGTTTTTCTGTATAAAAAGAGATTTTAGTTGAAGCCTGAAACTTCACTGACAAAAAAAATGCAGTGAAGGACTTTAGACCAGTTCTAATAAAGGCAATGAAGTGTACATGATTGATAACATGAATGGACTCGAAGTCCAGAGAAGAATTATAATAAAAAAGAATAATTACACATCCTTACACATATTAACTTTTTTTTTTTTAAATGAACAGCTGGCAGCCAACTACAGCCAGAATCAAAAGAGTTTGGTAGCCTAACTACCAGATAAGATTGGAAGACTCTTTGGTGTGAGTGTATTACATTCGCTGCATGTTTTCAGAACGGTCATTGAACTGAGGGAAAACTAAATGTTACCCCTTCAACTGCAGGCACGGACCTTGCAGCTCCTTGCTGAAGGTGATGTGGCCACATCCTCCAGCTGCTGAAATGGCCTAACGGTTATGAGTCTTAATGAGCTGCCTCCTTCTTTGCATAATATCGCGGCAAATCAGTGTTAACATCTGACATGTTTCATTGTGCTGCTCCTGTGGTTCGAGTTAACAGATAGAGATGTTAGAGGGACGCACTGCAATCCCAAACTTATTGAAGCCGATGGGAATTTCACCACTGACTTCAAAGCTAAGGTCTCTGTTGATAAAGCTTAAGGATTTATGAGCAAAAACCTTAATGACTTTCAAGGGAAACAATGTTCTTTTGAAATCTTCATCTTTTCTCAGAATACACATTGTTAAAATTTTACCACCTTCCATACAAAGGATGGTAGGTACCAACTTCGGCACACAGGTAGCAAAAAGGAAAAGTTTTTCACTGTGTGCTGTGTGTGTCAGTGTGTTCCTGTGTTCCCGTACTCCCCTAGCTACTGATATACAGGGGATTTTTCTTCCTTCAAACTGTGACAATAAAATGATTACCCCGCCACAGTTTAGCATAATGGTTCAGAAATGCTCGTGGCATATTGCAGAGTTAAAGTGGAAATTATTAGGTAGCTCTTCTTTGTTATAATAATGATCACTCCACAAATAAAAGCTCTTCTCCCAAAGGTACTGCAAGGCACAAAATGCTAATTCTGAAGATTATGTGTGCACTTTTATTAAATATTACTATGCCCTGTCTGTTTGAGGGCTTCACTGCTCTGATTGTTTTATGAGTGCCATGTTAATGTCAGCCCCATCTTGCTAGCAGCAGGCACACATTTTAGCTTTTGTATGAGAGTTGATCAAAGGCCGCGTGCTGAGGGAATTGCTGAGAAAACACGGACAAGCGATAAAAATCTAACAGATTAATTGGTTTAAATTTCATTTCAGGGCGTTGAACTTTGGCTCAGGACACTAGTACTACACTACCAGTCAGGGCCTAATTACCACATTTCCAATTTGCCTCTGAACAATGCTTGGAAGGGAGAATAATAATGGCACTAATAATACTAGTAACAATAATAATAATAACAAAACAACAGCAATAACATTTCCTCATAGCTTCTTGTACATGTTTAACAACTAACTTTGCGTGCAGGCAATTGCACTAGGAAATCTCTCTCTGCCAAATCACCACCCGACTGCCTCCTGAGCATTTCTATCTGCCCCAAATAGCACCTGAAGACAGAAGAAATAGCAGACGCCCTCAGGAGCATCAGACATCTGAATTTACAGAACCAACGAGCTACCAATTCAAGTCCATCACAAACACACACTGGACATCTCATATTCTTAATTAGGGACCTGCATTTATAATCAGAGATAGCATTTTATCCTCCAACAGAAATTATCTATTCCATTGATAGAAAACAGAGGCCAGAGGAAAAAAACATATTTACCACAAAGTTTATGGGTGGCCTTGAAATAAGGGTTAATTGAGCTTAGAGGTAAATGTTCACTGAGGTGAATTAGTGGGATGCACAGCTATCAGCAGGACTCTGGGACTGCTCTTATTTAGCTTCTGAAATGTATTTGCTCTATGATTAATATCCAGTTTGTGCTGGTGACTGTAAGAATGACCTCGCCTGCAGTTTTTATCACAAAGTGTGGTTTCATTCTCCATTATTCCATAGATGAGGCTCTGACAACAGTTGCTGCATCACAACAGGAGTTTAAATGATGGGGTACGTGCTTTTATTTTTCTTTCCTATAAGAGTATTGTGACACACAAGGAGAGTTGCATAAAGGCAGTTAAAACTGGGAATTCAGAGGAACAGGGAATTTATGTCTCATCTTAGAGGAAGTACTTAAAATATCTGCAGTTTATATTAATTTTCCTTTTTTTGGTGGGGTAAAATCTAGTTCCAGGCTAAATACATAAGTGAGCCACAGATTAATCCACAGTTTATGGGTCTAATCCTGCAACCTGTTAAATGCTTTCACACACTACTGATTTTCAGAATATCAAAACAGATCTGTTTTAAGCACTCAAAACCATGAAGTTGTGATTCAATAAACCACTTAAGTGCTTAAAAACCCAGCCGAAGAAGTTGCAGAATAATGAACTAGATTTTTTAAGATAGTTGGGCAGTGCTCTGTGCAAAGCTGCCAAGAGCTATGTAATGTATATGGAACTGGGGTTTCCCATTTCAAAAAACACTTAGGTTACCCATAGATCACCCTGTGCAGCACAGGGCTCATCCAACCTGACACGAGAACTAGCAGCAGCAGAGCCGACATACTAATGCCAATACACTGATTTCAGGAACTGAGCTGCTACGTCTACTCCATGTTGCAGAGAGTCAAATGTAGCAGTGACTCAGTGCTAACTCTGGGATTTCTACAGCATTTTTACATCATCTGACATAGACCTTCCCTCAGGTTCCTCACAGCTATTGAAATCACGTAGGGTTTGTGACACGGAACAAGGCAGTGCCCAGGAACGGTCTGAGCCTAATTTCCTTTCCCGCGGCACTCTGGAGCTGAAGACGTGCAGCACTTGTTGGGATGCTCAAGGCTTTTTTGATCAACATTTTTAGTTTGGCAAAGTATGTTTCTCCTTAAAAGGGGAGAAAAACATTATTTCCTCCCTCCTCAAATTATAGATTTATATAGGTGTTATACGGGGGGAAGGGTTATTCCATTCATCATTGTTTATTGTGGATATTCCATATCAAGCACTTTAACAGATTGATTTTATCATGGGCAGAGTGGGGGGTTTTTTAGAACTGAAAATTATCATTTTTCCAAAACTTGCCAGTTTGAGAGAATGAACCAAATATTTTGGAGGGGGTTTGAGTTGGGCTGTTTTGTTTTGGGTTTTTTGGGGGGTTTTTTGGTTGGTTGTTTTTTTTTGTTTTTTGGGGTTTTTTTTTTCAAAAATAATATTCTCATTCCTGAGAAGCAGGAGTTGTCATTGTCTGCTCACCTACTTTGAGCATGCTGAAAGGGTGAACCCTAAAAATTCTGTGTGCCCATGCAATGGTACCATTCCAGTCTAGTGTGCAGAGGCATTGCCAGAGCTGTATCCAGCACAAGCAACTCAAAGCAACTGAAGTTTACCAAACCAGCCTGGATGGGACAAGTCTGCAGGACCAGCCCAAAGGATTAGTCATAGACACTTCAGGGAAAGGGAATGTGACAGAGTTTTTACATATTGTACTGGAGCATTAAATCTTCGCTCTTAAGCTAAACAATGCATTTGCTGTTTATCTTAGTAAAGTGATGATCTTCCTGCTTTCCTTTTTCATATTGCAGCCTGCTCTCTCTCCTATTCTCTCCTGACAATAAGCAGCTGCTGTGCAGGAAACAGGGTAACAGAGGTCTCCCTCTCAAGGAGATAACTCACACAGCTTTATGCAACACAGGCACAAGGATGTGATACCCTGCTCCCCCTTCCCAGCTCCCTCCTTTACAGCATCTTGATATTTGGAACTTACCATTTGCAAGCTTTAAAGATTACAACACCCTGCCAAAAATGGCAACCTCCTCCTGGTTCTTCATGACGTCTGCACTAGGTGAAATCACTGAACCAAAAATATACGCGCTGTGCAATCCCTCCAGGTTGGGGGAGGGAAGGATAGTTGCCTTTGTTTCTGTTTTCAAGTAGTGAAATTAAAGGTATTAGCTGTGATTTTCTGCCTAACATTTCAGATGCTCAGTTCCCATTAATGGGAATTGAAAATGTAAATTACCTGGGATAATATTCCACCTACAATCAATACTTAAGCCAGTGTTTCTCTTTTATCCTTGCTGATGCCTCAGCTAGCAAAGTTACATTTCATGGAGTCCTCTGTGTTTCTCTTTCCTTAATGATTTCCAAAGCTCCCAGTTGTTGATCACTGCCTGAAAAATGATTGCATGGAAAAAGGAGGCAATCCTGAATAAGGAGAGATGTGTTACAGAAAAATCTACTGTGTATTTTACTTAAAACATTTCCATAAAAATAATAATTTAGTTATGTCTGTATGATTGCAAGAAATGCATTTTCATTCATTTTTTTAAACCTTTTCACATCACAGAGGAAGTTCTGGGGTTTTTTTTTGCTTGTTTGTTTTTTACTTTAGGAGGTACCTCCTGCTTTCCAAAAATTAATAAATCACCAAGAGTCCTTAGCATCTTACTGCAAGTCAGTAAAACTTTACCTCCAAAAAACAGCTCTGTCATGTTTGTTTGGCAAATAATAAATTCCCCATGAAAAATGCAATGTTGCAAAAGGACTTAAAAATGTGGTTAAATTCAATATATAGGTTCAGCCAAGCCAGGAATATATATATACACACACACATTAAAAAAATACATATATTATTATTGAAATATATATACATGCACTCTCTATATATAAATATACATATTTTTATGTATATATATTTCCAGAAGCTTAACAATTTTATTGTGAAATTTTTTGATGCACTGTTCTGATATTTTATTTCAAGGAAATTTCAAGCAGATTTTAAGCTATAATTTTTGCATTCATTATTCTTGCCCCAAAGTTGGAAGATTTTCATTTTGAGTCAGCCATGAAGAAACTGTTGTGGGTGGCCTCAGCCAAACATATGACTCTGCCTAAACCAATGCAGGTACTCAGCTCCAGCACTGACGCGGTCTCGTTCGTCTTGGGCAGCTCGGCTGCACAGGAGATATACACACACTGGATCAGAAGAAGAAACAGCGCATCCAAGAATGTCACATAGGGCCTACCAAATATCGGCAATGCTTCCAGCTCCACAACTGGGGACAACTTTGCTCAGACCCAGCACCAAATCAGTGAGTGCTGCAGCGTGCTCTCCTTCGTCAGGGATGCACAGGCATATTTTGATCCCAAGCAAGATAAATGCTTTACTATAAGCCCCCAAATTATTGGGCTTCTATTTCTTCACTCCTTCCTCCCTCCTGTGGGGTCAGTTGCAAGGCATAGGAACAGTGTTCCTAAAAGATGGGAAGCCAAAGGCAATAGTATGCAGGGGACTAAGGTGTGATATACGTATGGGATTGCATCATTTTATCTGAATGTGGACTTCAAAAGCTTTGTTAGTAAAACAGTGAAAAAAATCCTATATGTCTCTCCCATTTCAATTTCAATGGCTTCCTACTGATTGCACTTCCGCTGATGAAGTTACAGAGCCCAGCTAAGCCAATATGACTATTTTAAAAACACGAAGTATGTCCAGAAAGGAGACTGCATCTGTTTAAGTGCACTAAAGTTTAAAAATAGTTGCACTGATGCAATTTCTGGGTGAGGATGAAAGCAACCTTGCAAATGGAAGCCCAAAATGTGCAATATAAATCAACCCTAAAAGTTTGTCAAAACAAACATTGCTGCATAGCTTGCATACCCCAAAACCTACTTCATTTAACTGACTGGTCCTTCAGTGCTGCTAACTAAGATCCTGAACCAGCAAAGCATTTTATAGGATGGAACCAGTCATTTGCTTAGTGTTAACCCTGTGGTTTACTGTTTTCCTGAATCCCAACCTAGCAGAAGGGCAGGTGGGTGCTATTTCTAAATACACGTTTTGTTTTGCCATCACCCTGCTCTCATTTTCTCTCTTTTATTTTCCATCAGTACCTTAACAAAACTGTGACTCTCTCACAGCAAATCTCTCCAGAGTCAGAACATAGGACTAGCTAAAAGCTCCTGAGCCACAGCATCCCACCCTGCAAGGTGTAAAAAGTTCAGCATCCCGAGCGCAACAGCAGCAAGTCTTGATGTTCAGATGTACACTGGTATGTTATGGCCACACTGGCAAGGTTTAGTCAATGATACGATACACATGAACTGTTCTAGATGAAATATAGAGTACACTCTAATCTAAATTCTAATTCCCCCAAACTAAATATTAGCATCAATTAAACTTTTATGGAATCTTTCATGGTCACAAAGAAAAAAACAGAACTCCACCCCCTCAAAATCAGTTAAAACCCCCACTATGTTATATAGCGCAACAACCAGAAGTTCACCTGAGATGGATTCTACAGCAAACAAAGCATTATTTCATCCTGACAAAAACAAAGAGCCCCAACTAAAATTAATTTTTAGTTGAAGTTCCTTTGTTCAGCAGAATTGAGAAAGTCTGCCCACAACAGAGAGCTCACAGTAATCGTCTTTCAGAAATAGAACAACCCGCATAGAAACACAAAGCAGTTGTGGCAGGGACAGGGAGTGCCTGTATTCCAGTTTCTTCAAGGGAAATTCAAGTACCCTAAGAGTTCTTATTCCTCATCTGATTTCTCTCACAAATCACAGGCTGCTCTCTAATGCAATTTTCTGGAGTCTGAGAATCATAAAGTCAAATATGAACAAGTCTAGTGGAAAATCTGTGACGCTAATCTTGGCCTACGTTGTATTTTTAACAGGCACTGAATTTGTGCGCCGGATTATCCAGATGGCCATACAGGAATCATCCTGATAGGATTAAACCTTTGTGCTGAACTCCGCTCCATCTGTTCTCGGAGGTTTGCCTATCGCTATTGGAATACGAATGTTCAGCCTATGTCTAGCACCACAACAGAAAGCGCCTGTTTAGCACACACACGCACACACATATGTATATGTGCACACACATATCCTTGAGTACTTGATTAGTAATGTGAGATGAAGTTAGCCTGAAGTTTACCACTAAAGAAACATATTGGTTTTATTATTCGTTTGAAGAACAAAGTACGCAATATCTAAATTCAAACAAAAAAGAGTTTCTGTTGTTGTTCTGGGACTTGTTCAATTCATTAAACCATAATACTGCCATAAATTTATAGATGAAGGCATGACTAAACATAAAGCAGCAAGGCTCTTCATCTTTGCAATCTATTAGTGTATGAGAATGTATGGCACAATCACACTTTGAAGATATCATGGTTAAATATTCCAGATTAAAAAGCAGCCAACAACAAAACACATGCGTGCACACAGCATTGGTAGCTGTTATTTGCAGCTCAATCTAGTCACAGGCCAAGAACAAAAAAGTAATAATCAGTCCCAGTAAAAGAAAAGCTTATTCCCATTAATGTTGCTTTCTGCTTTTATTATCTATTAATGACAGTCTTCTGCATTCATTGTTGCAGCCTGCCAGATGCAGCAAAGATCCATATTCATCATGTGCAAAAACTGCGCTCAGGCTGTCTCCATGACAGGTTATGCAGAGCTGCCAACAGAGAGACCAAGGTCCAATGGATGGCCTCGGGTTTCCAGGCCCTGGGCCAAGGGAAAAGGTAGGGAATCTGGCTTTTCTGTAAGAAAAGCATCCCAGTGATCAGAAGGTTTAACTAAATTGCTGTCCTGGCCAGAAATACACTACAAACTAATGACTACCTGGGATGGGAAGGGTGGATAAGAAACATAAACAAAATAAATCAATTGATTTATTACTATCAATATTATTATTATTATTATTAGGGACGTTTGATTCAGGACTGCAATATAATACTCAGCCCATGTTTGTGATGGCAGTGGGACAGCAATGGAGGTAACGTAACCTGAACTGCATTTCAAGAAGAAGCCCTGATTGCGTTGCAAAGACTGAGACCCCCTTGTCTCTCCTGTGCAGTGTCTTTCAGACTGTTTCCTCCTCTGTTCTTTGTGCTGCTCTGAATGCAGGCTCAAGCACCCCCTCCCTGCCATTTAGGCTTTACTTGCAAAAACATAAGCATAAAAATATATTTATAGTTCATAGTATCTGTCCAGCAATGACACCACATAAAAAAATACCGCTGAAAATCTGAGGGGTGAACACTTTGGACTCAAGCCTACAAATGGTTAGAGAAGTTGTTCTTTCAATGTGTCTGATAAAGTCATGCTATGTTTTTATTTATTTATTTAGGGTCATATTCAGACCACCTACCTAAGGCATTGCAGCATGCAAAGAGTCAGACTCCAGCTCTGGCTGGGTGAGTCAGTCTGCCTAAATTAGGATACTCTTTCCGCTATACAATAAGCAGAGATGGGCGGACACTTCTGGAAGCCTGGAGACCCAGGAGTTCAGCACTGGGTCCCAAAAGTACCAAGGGAGCTTAGCAAGATGATTTCATAGGTAGGAAGCAGCCAGAAGCAACCCCATAAAAAATTCTGGCAGCTGATATTGAACAGGCACCTGACTTGGGCTTTTCTGCAGGCACCTCTGCTCAGACTCAGGGCTGAATGAGGAGGTAGCACTCACCATCGCCTTCAAGGTCACAATCCCAAGAAGGAGGTAATTTTTCCCAAAGAGCCCCTAATCACACTTGCTTTACCTTTCAGTTCCTCAGAGAGCCAAACCTGGTCAGAAATATTTTTTTCCTTCTCTTCACCTCCTCAAAGAGCCCAGGAAGTTGAGCAATGCTCCCACCAGAACATACTGTGGCAAAGCGCTATGACCTCAAGCCCCAACCCACAAACTAAAGCTGCAGCTGGAAAGATGAGCAGCATTGCGGTCAGGCCTGCAATTTACCTCTGAGTGCTGGCCTTCCCTCTCAGCATGTATCAGGTAACACCAAACCTATGAATTCCATATGCAAGGCCGGGTTTCCAGCGAACAGCAATGGGAGCTGTCTGTTCAGTCTCCAATGGCAGGGGAGATCTAGCACGTCTGCTGCCATTTCACAACCCAAAAGGGACCTCTGCGGGAAACACACTTTGCTTTTTCATGGGCTAGATACAGAACCTCTGAGAGGTTGCTACAAAACCATAATGATATGGTATTAACCAAACATAATTAATTTTGAGTTTCCTTATACTTACATTGCTAACAGACACTTCAACAGTAGTACAGTAAAAAGCACACAGGTTCCTGCAGCATTTGGGACCAGATCTTTGGAAGCACCCAGCTATCCAGTGGTTCCAGTAAACACCTAATGGAATTTTCAAAGTACCTGGCAGACAGGCATAGAAATTCTGTAGCCAGAGTTTTAAAAATCCCACTAAGCACCTACCTGCAGCTTTAGGCACCTTGATGTTTGAGAGTTTGGCTTTAGGTCCTAGAATTTCCAAAAAGATTGCTTTTGGGGTACCTACACTTTTGCATGACCACTTGACTCACAAAAATAGATCAGAAGTTCAGAAATTCCTAAACATCCACTTCATGAAGGACAGTATCTTGTTAAACATCTCACAGTGGCCCTTGTACCTTAACTTGCAGGTCCAAATGTTTGAATTACTTTTGAGAAATAAATTTAAACTACTAAATTTCAGACAAGTTTTTCATTAAACTTTATTCTTGATCTTTTTAATAAACTTCCTAACCCCATTCGCTTCACTCAATGAGGTCATAAACCAGCACTGTTTATATTACAGTCACTTTCACGCTAAAGATTTGTTTTGTCACAAAAAGAACTATAAATTCATGGAATGAAGGTGGGAAGCAGAAAGGACTAATCATGACACACAAAGCTTTCTGGTTATGCTCAGCAAACAGTCTGGGCTAAGATTTTAAAAAACACTTTATGAAGTTGTACTACTGGCTTTAATGAAAGCACACTTTTTGCAATGCCATGCACTCCTGAAAATCTTGTATTCTGGATTTGGGCCAAACACAAAGCCTGTCTCCATTCCAATATTAATTATTAGTAGTTTATTTTTATTCTTTACTACTAACATTAATAATTTTCAGATGGCAACCCAGATTAGAATAACCACTCCAAACATCCCACCCTGGTGGATTCCATTTTCTGCATCAGTTTCTTGGTTTATGCTATTAACTCATTTCCTCAGATGTGGAGGAGCTTTGTCAAATACTCATTTTGCTGGGGAAACACTTGGCAGGCACCCTGCAATGGACAGTAAGAGAGACATGTGAATGCTCACACCGGCCTTCTCTCAATTCAATGAGATGATGTGCAGCCTGAGATGCAAAAAATACTGAGTTCATTATTTGTGAAGTTTTCTAATCAGAATATTCTAAATGATGATTTCATGGAAAATTTTCATCTAAACAAAACTTCAATCCTGAGATTGTTAGCACTCAGCTGATTCACAGTTTTGCACATAGTTCCATGGGAACAGAGACCTTTCATAATCATCGATTGATTGCTTTGGGGTATTTAAATACTGGGGTGCCTAACATGAAACTTTTGGAAGTGTCCAGGTACCTACAAACTGCTGTGAACACTGTTCTTTGATAATCATGACCTTTTATGACATCCAGATAAGTTCTCAAAAAATCACTAGTTCTTGGCCTTCATTTACAAACCACAATTCACAAAATCCTTTTCCTTTGTACTCTGCCCAAATCAGCAGGGGACTGGAGTGAAAAAAACATATTTTCCCAACATAACAACAATAAAGGTATCCTATAATAAAACAGCTAAGTTAGAGGAACTTGTTCAGAAAAAATATTAATCATATTACAATAATATAATGTTTTGTCATTTGCTTGTGTGGGCAATTTGGAAGGTTGGAAAAACAACGTCGGGCAAACTTTCACTGTGATATGGTGCAGTATCTCTCAAACATTTCTCTAATCCTAATGTCATTCTTCTCCCCTATGATGCCATTGTATTACTGACATGGTGGCCAGCAAAGCAAAATGAAATGTAATGAATGCTCATTATCTATGAATATTCATTGCCTATTTGAGTGCTACTGAATGTTCTCCTGTACTGGTAGCTGTGAAGTTTCTGCCAGAGTAGCTAAGGTTTTTCTACTTGCGTAACTGTACTCCAATTCCTCTGAGGCCTGGAGAGAAACCTCAAACCTTCAGAAAGAGGATGGTCTAACTCTCCAAATAAGAGTCAACTCTCATGGTGGTTGGAGAATTTCCATCCGAACTTTTCTTCCTTATCTCTTTGCTGTAACAAAACAGGTTTTTTCACACAAATCTGTATCAAATTTTAATGACAGTTTTCCCCATGTTTTCTACTTTTTGCAATTTTGGGAGCACAGTTCTGAAAGATCCTCTGGGAAATTGACAAAATGCACTCTATCTTCATCCAGGTACTATTTTTCCACAAATTCATGACATCCTCGTAACAATAGAGGGTAACAACATATCACAGCTTGACATCATTTAGATATTCTGGGGGAAGGGCTGTTTTATTTTTCATTTATTTGAAAAACATAAAGGGCAGCTGCTCATGGGTAGAAACTGCCAGACCTTATCTTTTAAAATCAAGGTATCTCCTGGTTCCACTGTAGCATTTTTTCCTTTTTCAATTAGATGTGACACTAGATCCCTGATAAGTGACTGTCAAGCAGGAATCCTTTCTAACTGTGGTAATTGGAGTATCCCAACTAGACTTTTCAGGAGGTATTTCCTTGGCATTATGTAACAGCAATCCTTTTTATTAAAGACTAGAATACTTCAAACAGTATCTCTTAAGTCTCCTGCGACACGGCGGCAGCAGTGTTCGTACATATATGTTACGAAATAATGTTTAAATAACGAAAAAAATCACAAACTCAAACCTCCAACTTCATTAAATACCTACAGCCTAATGGCAGAACTGAAATTCTGGAATCTCCTTGCCCAAATCAACCATTAAAAATCCACCTCCCAGAAAATCGTTTAAATCTTGTTTTCATTTAGCCTCAGACTAAAAACAAATTTTGAAAGATCAAAATTGCAGCCAGATAGTCTAAGTTTTTGAGTATCTCTCCTTAATGGCTGATTTATGACCTAGACAAATAGAAACAGAAGATTTTCTGCTTTCTGTTTGATGCGACTGGCTGTGAGAAGGGCAGCTCCACCTACCCACCCACCCAGTTCTTGTGAAATTCGCAGTAACATCCAAAGAGGAAGCAGGGGTCTTGGCCTGCAGACAGCTACTCTGCTCTGGTGAAGATCAGAAGAAGACATCAGCATAATTCTGCGGGGCATAATTTAGTTAACACAGTTTTGGCTACCTAAATTGGAGTCGTACGAATCTGAGCTCTGCTCTGTTTTGGTAACCTGATGGATCCCAACATTTTACTCCAGAAGGGCCCATTTCGATCACAGAGTCTGATATCCTGCGAAGTGCCCACCAGAGAACCTCAGCCAGCAATTCCTGGGTGAGGAATTACTCAAATCCTTATCCTCTCCCCAACCTGTCGTATACTTTTTAGGAAGATACCATGTCCTGATTTAACATTTGCAACCTGCAGAGAACCTGCCACAGTTTTGGCAACTTACTTCAATGGTCCCCAGAGTTAAAATCTTGTTGAGATCATATTGGAGTCTTTCTCTACAAATTCTGTCAAGTGAAGCACCTTAACTTTCTGGCCATATTTTGTCTCTTCAGAGAGACAAATGCTCTAGCTCCATCTGAGTATGCATACTGGACTAATCCAGTCCTGATGTGCTCACTTATATTAGAAACATACAGAAAGTCCACAGGGCAGTGAAGAGGTTAATATTATACACTTGGTGAGGTCAAGCTCCAAGAACACATAACAAGCCATTATGTAAAAAATTGCCTGAATTTATGAGTCACTGCATTTATGAAGGAACCGATATGAAAAAGACAACTTGGCAAAAGTAAAGAAAATTATTTCCAGCTTGAAGTTTTGCAATCCTTCAGTATATCAAGGCTCACTTACTGTTATTACTATCCATGTTGTGCAATGTTCTGAAAGTCACATTTTTTCCCTTGTGTATGCATAGAGATGTCCAACAACCCTAGGTATTCTTCCCTCATAGAAAATAAATTAGAAAGCAGACCTAACTCAGAATAACATACAAGATCCCCTCAAGTAGAGTGGTAGAATCCTAATATTTTTTATCAATATTTCCCTTCTAAATAATAAATCAAGCCCACTGCATTTCTTTATATGGAACAATCTGGTGCAGAAAAAGCTTGTGTGTTTATATTTTTCACATAATCACAAAAACATTCTTAAGTGAAGCACTAAGATATAACAGGTGCTTCCACCCATAGGTGAAGCAAGTCAAACATTAAAGTTTCTTTCTTTAAACCTGGCCAGTTTGTGAATGCAGTAGTCCCTGGCTTTGATTAAGAATCTGAACCTATACCATCTAGGGGTAAAATGTATCAAGTTTTGAAGATTAACCTTTCTCAACTTGCTAATATTTCATGCTTCAGTCTGTACTCCTATCTCGTATTAACAATTTCATCAACTAGCATGGACACATGCAACACCAAGAGATTCAGGGTTGAAATGGTTAAAATGGAGCTGATAGGAGCATCCTCTTCATGACTCTCCACACTCCCAAAAATGTAGTGGTTAATGTTGTTGCAAAGCCACTTACAGCACAAGAACCAGGTCACTAAGTCAGATTTCTGAGCATCTTTCAGGAATCATCAACAGGTGTGCCCAACACATACAGGTAAATTCAAGATACACAATGACCATTCTCAACAATCGTGTTACAGTCAGACTAGATAACAATGATACTTAAAGGCAGTCAGTCTCAAAGCTTTATTTTAAAGATTATGCTTTCAAAATAGTTTATAATGTGGGGAAAAACTTTCCCTTTTTATTAACCTAAATAGAAAATATCTAATCAACTGAGACACAGCCTAGCAATCATTTTGGCTTTCAAATCTGAAGATTTAGTGGAAAATCTGTGAATGTGCCTACTGTGGTGAGTGTGGGCTCTCAGATTGCCCAGGATGGGCAGGATTGGCAAGAAAAGCTCTTTAATTGCCCCACTGCTGACGAGAGGATCTACCTGACGTACCCAGCTGAGACACAGCAACTACTACTCTTCATTTACCGTAGGAGGTTTTGCACCTGCAGACAGCAAATGGTCTGAATCACTCATTACTTTCATGAACTAAAACAACATTGTAAAAGCTTGACTGTCTCAGATACCACAATAGAGTGATCAAATAATCCAGCCGTGCACTATCATTTCCAGTATAAGGCAGCCACTAATAATGGTTTTGTTACATACTGACCTATTTTAGATATATATACACACACAGAGAGATTTATGTATATTTCATTGCTTTAGAAATGGTGGTTGTCTCTGCTTCCACCTGCAAATTCTGACAACATTTGTCCCTATTTCTACCCTGCACCTTTCATCTTTTGCTGCTCTTGAGCTGGCTCAGAACCAAATCGCCAGCAAACCTCACCATCACCTAATTCTTCAGCGCTCTCCTATGGAGGAGGAAGGAAAAGAAAAAGAAATAAAACTGTCCCTTTAAAACCCAAGCATTTAAGCTGCTTGTCAGTCATCTTCCTGACAAGGCCACTTGAATGTATTCAGGAATATTTGCATAAATGCTCACAGTGAGTTCACCGTGGCAGCTACTGCTAATGGTACATAAAGTAATTTAGTCACTTCTCTTAGGCATCCTGTCAGGGTGATAAGCACCCCCTCTTTGCCTTGTTGCATATTAGATCATTAGATAATAAAGTGTTAGAGCATGCAAACTGACAGGGTCTCAGGGACTATCATTTTTCGAGGGCATTGCATTCTGCCAGTGAGGAAAAATAATAGAGAAACTGATGCTGCAATTGGCTTTACATTTTTGTAAAGCCATTCAAAGATTTGGGGGAAAAAATAATTTTTACTTTGCAGCGATATGAGAGTTTTAACTGAACATTTTGCAGACATCTGCAGCAGTGGACTTCATGCTGGTAAACTTGAAAAGGGTTGTTGCAAACCCTGTCTGAATTTCCCCCTTCCATAAGCTAGTCACTTAAATTGCACTGGAAATATTTTGCTTTTAAAATTGATAACCTGAGATGAACTACAAGCTGACATATATTCTAGTGGTTGGGACCTACTGGCTTTTCACTATACATCTTACTATATAAGTACAATTTAGAAAGGTCAACCACACTGGCTTTCTGGTTTACCATAAATATAAAACAAGTGAGGATCCAACTATTTGTCAATGAAAAAGTGATAATTGTTGAATACCACAGATTACTGTGGCTTACCCTATTTATACCACACAGAGATGTATGAAATAATTGGCCTCTGCCAGCTATTACTTTTGAAAGATAGATATATTTATTTGAAATATGAGCTTCTTAACCTGCTGGTTTCAAGGAGGACAGTGTGTGGATATGAAACCATGATCTAGGTTCCTAGTTATATTCAGAGAGATGAGCTACGAAAAGGAACTTTCATTTTACTGTCTGACAAGCAAGATATAAATAGAGATGTGTTGGATGTCCCAAAAATAATCCAGGCTACCTGCTAATGAGATGGTAAAACCCGAATGTGGAGACACCAGGCTCCTGAGTGGCTCGGGAGCTAAAGCTTTCTTTCCAGCTTTTTGGCACCCAAATTCTCTTTTAGGTGTCACATAAACTGCAACTCCATGTTCAAGAGCAGCATGTCCCAACACAACTTTGTAAGGAAAAATAAGCTGGATATTGGCAAACTAAACTAGGCAACCAGCACACCTTATTGCTACGTCCCCTCACCCCTTTCCCCAGTCCTCACAGACAGGCATTCATCTCTATTGCGATCACGTATTTGTGTTACAGTTAAACATCTAGAAAGGTACATGGGAATACATTTGGTCAAGGGCATATTATAGTTAGATCCCAGCATTTAAAAACCTATGATCAGAAGTTGATCTCCAGAGCAATAAATGAGACACAAACTAGCCATGACTACATTAGCTTCCTGCTTCCCCATTTACAGATACTGTTCAGGTCAATCTGCCCTCCCCCTGAGGGAGGCAGAAAAGCTGGAAAGAGGAAAGGCAGACAAACTGTCTCTGCTACTTACACTTGAAGATATTATCCAAGATAGAAATTCCAAAAACTAGAGATAAAGAATATACTTCGTGACTCAAACTAAAAGTAAAAATTAATTTCAGTGGAGGAAACTGCCATCGTTCCAATGGGTCTAAGGTTTGTGATGGTTGCCCAAAATTCAATAGCATTAAGCCCAGTTGAGACTTTTCCTATTTTTTTTTTTATTCAGTTAAGTGTTTTAGACATCTAATACCAACATTTTAAGCAGTTACAGGATTTTTTTTTTCCATCCCTTGGACTCAAATGTGCATAAAATTCCTGGAGAGATGGATTGAAGGATTTAGGTTAAAAAGAAAGGCTCCACCAAGCCTTTGGGAAGAGTGTAATGTTGTAGTGTGGAGGTTGCTATTCAAAAGTAAGAATTTACTACCAGTTCCTTTATGAGATTGCTTGAGAGATGCCTAAGAAGGTAGATCGGAAAAATCACCTTTCCCACAAAATGTACACGTGGAGATGTTTTGCAGAAGTTGACTTTTAATGTTAGCACAGTAACTAGGGTTTGTGTAGATATGTAAGCACAGCATTACCTTTTTTTGTTTCTTTTTGCTAACAGAAACCCTCAGGTAGTAGGAGTGGGAACGATAGTTGTTGCAAATGAGATGCTATTACACCATACTTGTGAATAAGAAGATGTATGAGAAAGTAAGTATTGCCTTGACCGAAAGCATGCACTGAGAAGACTGCAAGGGCGGGGGTCAGGGAAGAAAAGGTGGCATCTACTTTAGTAGGAGTATAAGTAAAAAATAGGAGTGTCTTTTTGAAAGACTAGACTTAATGGAAAGATTACAAAGTTGAACAGAGAGAAGTTTCCTTTTGTAATGTTCTGCCTTCTGCTAATTAATAAAGACAGAGTTTGTACATTCCTTAACAAAATTCAGCAAAAATTATGACAGTGGTTTGTTTATTAAATTAGGTTGTTGGCAGGATGAAAAAAAAATCTATAACATGAATTATGGCTGAAAATGGCTCATAGCCTCCATAAAAAGTTAGAGCTAAATAAATACAGATGTAAGTTATGTTTATATAATGAGAAACGCTGCTGAGCTAAGAATTTTAGGTTAGTAAGTGTGAACTACAGACCCGATTCTGCAAACACTTATCAATACCCTCAACTTTACTGACACAAGAAGCCTCATTGATCCCAACAGGACCATATGTGCGCATAATCTTAAATACATGCATAAGTGCTTGCAGGACTGATGCCTGAAAGCATAAACAGAATAGAAAGCTATTTCCACAGGAATCCACTGAGCAGCAGAAAACCACACATTTGCCCATTTCTCAGTATTAATAATTTCTTTTAACATATCTAGTTAACATTTTTCTGAGTGGCATCTACCTTCCCAGAGAAAATTTTATCTGGTTTCTTCAAACTCTTTGGGAAAATCCATTTAATTATTCATCAGATCCTTGGCAAATATTTGTGAAACAAACCAACATAAAGGACTGGTGCCTTCTACACTCAACTACTTCACTGGAAGCTGAGGGTACATATCTCTTAGAGGGAGTAAGCACCTATTGAATTTAGGATTACAAACAGCTTTGAAGACAAAAAGCTCTTCTACCAAGCTGAAACAGGGAGAGGGGAGTGAAATGCCCTCTGTTTTTGTTTTGGTTTTTAGTAGTAGTCATCAACTTTGAGGACAAAGAGCAAAACAAAACATTAATCAAATCCAGATTTTTCAAAGTACATTTGCACTCAACAGCTCCCATTTTAAGCACCTACAGTCACCAGCAGATGTTCTCTTCCAGGACCAGCTGATCTTGGAAAAGATTACTGTCCCCCAGGCTGCTTCCAGCCACGTGCCCCCATCCCACCCTTCCTGGGGTTTACTGTCCTTTCAGAAAAGCCAGACAAATTGCTTTGCATTATTTCTCCTTCAAACATTTCAGCAAAATAAGCTACATTGGCAAGAGTTATTATTTAAACAGTTTAACTCAAATGAACTTCTTTGGACTGAAGGAGACTAGGGAGCAATCAGACAACCATCTTAGCTGGCATGTCCATGGTGGAGAATAGCCTGCAGCAGGGAGGAGAGACAAGCAGCTGTGGCATGCAGGGAAGAGCAGCTTCCTCAGCTGGCACAGCTGGAGCCAGAAGAGAACACTCGTCCATGGCTTGAGTAAGCAGATGGATTTCCAAAAGGGCTCTGCTTTCATTTAGGGCAATTCAGAGGAACAGCTGAATCTCCTAGAGAGCTCACTCTATAGACAGAAGAAATCCAATCTGAAAATTTGGACGCTGAGCCCTTCAGGAAATATGCAACATCCTTTAGATGCACAGTCAAAAATCAAGGCAATTTGGAAAAGATCAGACTCCAATCTTGGGTGCTGAATAGATGCAAACAAACAAAAAAAAAAAAATAAAGAAATCACCACACTTCACTGACACACAGGACAGGACAGATTCCGCACCCATGTTTGCCTACTTGTTTGTCATTTCACTACATTTAGTGCTGACCTACTTGAAAAAATCCCCCTTGGTCTGGAGGCCAGTCTCTTTAAAATATCCAGTCCCAAAGACATAAACTGTTACAGGACAATTTGAAACCAGTAGCCAGAAACACAAACCAAATAAATCCACATTTAAAGTAGCAATGCCAACCAATGAAAATGATATGCCTACCATGTTCCAGATAAGAAGGCGTACCTTCCGAGGGATCGAGTCTTCGAGCTCTCCGCCCATGCTTGGAATTGTTGTGCACAAACATATTGTCCGACACTGCCAACACATGGCCATCAACATTGACTGTTGTAGACACCACAACCTGCAAGCACAAGAGCAAAATGGAGGAAAATTTGGATATATATGTATGTTTTTTAAGAAGCACAGAGTGTAATAAACTCAGTTAAATAAATAACAGCTGGGAGCTGTAGAAAATTGCATAGCTATTTCACATAATAACTGGTGCTTATGTTGTACAAATCTAACAAGAGACGCTATTGATGAGTGGGTCTGTGGCATCACAAGCTTTTGATGCAGTTTTAAGTTAAATTGCAGAGTTTGTAGCTGCATGGCAGACGGCACACTGTTAACCATCATTTTAACAAGAAGATCTTTATTAAGTACTTTTTCCCCTATATACAAGGGCAGCTGTGTTTCACCCTAAATTATCCTTCAGTTTCCACGCTGAAGTAGATAGAGCTGTTGACATTGCAAATGAGAATCGATTCAGAATAAAAGAAAACAAAAGTGTATTTCGTGAAGTTGTAATGAGAGTTGTTGCATGCCTCCCCCCACCCTTCTCTACTGTTCTCTCCTCAGTACAGGTTGTTAAACTTGCCCAAATTTCTCCCAAGCTCTATCTCAGGGAGTACATATAGGTATGTTTGTGTACACATGTATGCTTGACAGTGGGGTCTTGATCTGGAGAACACAACCCTATTCATCCAGCATTAGAATTATTTGTATTTCTCAACTTATCTCAATGTCAACACCTGGGATTTGGTTTGAGGCGAGGGGAGGGATGCAGAGAAGCAGTGCTGTGGAGACAGGATTCAACACTTCTGCTCCTCAGAGGAGCCCAGGGCAGGAGAGGAGCCAACCCAGCAGGGACAAACAGTTAAGTGTTGGGACCAGACTAGAAGACCCAACTGCTCAGAGGTGTCCAAAGGGACCTGTCAACCTTGAGGCTCAGCGGGTACCATCCTATAGGAAAACCTGTTCAGGCTGAGGGCACCTGAGCCATGAACCATCGTGGAGGAAAGGGGGGGATGCAAGGGGAAAGTCCCTGGCAGAGCTGCAAGCTCATCACACTGGGTCTCCTCCCAACCCACTCAGACCAAGCGACCTCTTAGCCTCCCCAGCTTTCATTCAGCCACCCCCTCCCACAGCCTTTTCCCAGCAAAGTATAGCATTCTCAGGGTATTACCCCAGCCAAAGATTTGGCCTTCAGCTGGCTGCTGGTTTGCCAGGAGCACGCATTGCCTTTGAGAACTTTGACTAAAACAATAAGAAGAAATGACCTACACTTCTCCTTACATTAAACAGGGAAAGGGATTAAAAACTGAAACCCGCAGAGATATGTTTATTCATGCGACCTCTTACAACCAAATATAATAATTGTCTGTTAATTGCAGTTTCAGCTCCCACCTCATGCTTCGACATGTGAAACAGCAATCAGCAGCTCCTGTTTAATCCACCTATTATGTTGACTAATTAACTTTGCTCGACAGTTTATTTCTTCCTCCATTATCAGCCCCTGTCAGCCGCAAGCACACTGCCGCAAAGGGGGACCTCAGCCCTTTTGATTGATCACCGATAGATTGACATGCAGATTAATTTAATTAGAATCACCTCACTTGAGAAATGAAAGACAATGGCAAGGGGGCTAATAGATCTGCTCTTATAATGAGGCAAGCCTCCAGAGCCACGGCAAAGGATTTCTGATTTATTTTGCTGAATTCCCCAGTCGCTCTGAAAGGCTCTTGCTTTAATTGTTCTTGGTTTTGAGAGGCTTTAGCCTCTGAAGAGGTGAAATGCTTTACAAGGATTGGCAAACATTGCTTCAACTCTCTCAGGAAGCTGCTGCCTCTCAAAGTTGGTCAAATGGGGACACTTAAAGGATCACTTACAACAATTCAATTTCATCATTTGAATTGGATCTAAAAAAAAAAAGTTAAAGAAAAAATTTTCCACCTATTTCTGACCACCGATTAAATGCTTAGCAATATAAAGTAAACAACGCTGCTAAATTGCCCATAGCTAATCCCAAAGTCTTTGTCTTTAAAAAGAGGAATACAAAAGAGAATAGTTTACATCTAAAGGATCCTAAAACCGTCCCTCAGAATGGCATTCCAGGCAATAGATTTTTGTGCATGTTTTAAGTGAAAGATATTAAAATACAGAATAAATGATTCAAGAGCTCTTACGGATGGAAATTTGGGAAAAAGAAAGCACCGAACACTGTAGGTAAGTTTTTCTGAAATCAAACTAAGGGGAAAAAAAACCCCAAGCCCTATATATAAAATTCCAAAAGGGATTTCAAAAGTAATTTATCCCTTGCATTCCTGAGGGATAGAATAAAGTTTATGATATTTTCAATAAAATATGATCTTAGAGTAAGTGGCTCAGGGTTTGCAATCTTATTTGTGCACTTGCAGCCATTGTAAATTCTTTGCAACTGGGATTTTGAGCCAAATCCTTAGTTGGCATTGCCTGTCACAGCTCCACGATTTATGCCAGCTCTTTATCTTTTTCCATGAGTCTGCTTAGATGCATATGAAAATTAACTCTATTACAATTAATAACAATGGGTACAATGTAAAATATTTTCCCCAATCCTAAAACCATATAGGTACACCCAGATTTCCCACTGAAGCTGATCAACCTTGTGCTGAAACCCAAACTTGAATGTTTCTAGAAATAGGATTCCAGAAAAATAATAGATCAAGAGTAATAATAGCAAATTAGGTCTCAAACCTGCAAAAAATTTATATATAAGTAGCTGCCTTTATACATGCCCTTTCCTAGGGAAGAACTCGAGGAAACAATCCTAGTGAGGTCAGTTTTATGTGAGTAAATCTACATTTAATTTTCCCCCCTTAGGTTTCCAAAACTGTTGATTCAACATATTTCGAATTACTTAACAGTGTCTTCCTACCTAGCTCCTGAACAGAGAGTTTGATTTACTACAAAGAGACCACATTGGTGTGGTTCTTTGGTGTCGTTAGCAGAAGAAACTATAAAAGGAATCCCCAAGAGAAACTGTTTCCAGTCTCAGGAAATGCAGAAAAAAAGTGGTTACTTTATGTAACCTTCTGAAAAAAAATGATTATTCATAGTGCACCTGTAAGAAGCAGCACACGCTCACTGCTTAATTCTTTAAATGCAAAAATCTCATTAATAGAGGAATACTAAACATACACTGTACTAACAAAATATTAATGCCCCTAAATATCTAACAAAGAAAGAATACACTTTGAATATTGTGTGCCACAGTTACATACTTGGATCACTACAGAGCACTTACATACTTACAAGTTTTACTCATATTTTTTAATCTAAAAAAATACTACACTCTCCTCATTTTGATTTTGAAATGATTGGGATATGTTCAAGTTAAAGCACATGCTAAAACTAATTTGTGGAGAAATCATAAAATTAGGGGGAGGGGAGAGCCAAAGTATATGTGGAATGGGCACTGAGGCATCCTAAAACACAGACCATAGCAAGAGGGAAAGGCATACTACAGTTTAATAAATGATTAATGAGGTGCTGACACATTAATGTAAGCACAGGGACAACCAGGCCTGCCAAATCTCAAACCTTTCCAAATTTTGTCAACAAAACACAGTTTTAATTTGGGACAGGGAAACACGGAAAATGATTTTGAGCTTTAGCTTTAGCCCTTCATAGATTTTGAATTTAAATCCTGTATCAACACCAGGGGAGACAGAGGTATGAAAGAAACGCATCAGTTTACAGCTTTCTTCAATGAAGTTGGCACTATCAACTGCGTTAACGTATCATGGCTCTGTGAATTATTCTGCCTGCCATTAAATAGCTCAGTTTGTGAATACTTTGGAGCTTAGTTAAAAAAAAAATTATTCAGAGACCAGGAGCCTGCAGATCAACATTTAGCACTCGGCCTGTTTATTTGTTATAGTACCTCACCTAATATATCAAAATTAAGCATTGCATGACTCCTCATTTTTAACCACAGCCCATTAAGCTTTGCTAACTGATTAAGACATAGCATGATCCTTGTGCTTTTAATTTTCTCCGATGTATGGTGAGGGATCGGATATTTTAGCAATGTCCCTGACATCCAGTGGCAAAGGCAGAGAAAATCTGATTAAGATGATTTCCAGGTTTGAAGTGTGTCATTAGTGTTAAACCTGTAACTCCTGTGTTTGCTGCTCTTTGAAAGCTATGCAGAAATGGCTTGAGCAACATCTTTATTTTCATCACCACTTGGTGACCTCTTCCTCCAATAGGTTGACTTCTTTATTCTAGTAACTAAAAATAACTCTTGATTTAACAACACACTTAAAAAGGTGCCTAACTTAAAGCACATAAGTACAATACATTCAGTAATTTTGCTCACGTGCTCAAGGACAGGCCGGGTGCTTAATTACCTTGTTGAATTGGGCCACAGCTCTCACTGCTCTTTTTCAGCTTTTTCTTTTTTTTTTTGCTTTTCCCCTCTCTGGGTATGGACCCTTGCATGTCCAAATTCTATTATCTGGGATTCATGAGGCATGAATCTGTCTGTTATGCAAATTTGCCATAAGACACAAGTGGCTTCAATTCAAACATGAGTGGCAGCATCCCATGGAGGCAAACTAGTGGCCTAGGCTGAGGAAGGGGTTGTGGTAACATAATCAAACAGCTTGGCAATTTCAAAGTTTTCATAATAAATGAATGTTTAGGGTTTTATGGAGTGCCTCAGTCTGAAAAGTTTCCCCTAAATTAAAACTTGACATGTGTCAGTTTGCAAGCAGTTGTGCTAAAACAAGAACAACAAGATACTAGGGCACCTGGGTTTCATTAATTACAATAACATACAAAACTGTTTAGGTTGTACAAATGAGCTTTTAGTGCTAAAAAAGCAAATCTGAGCAGAGTTCACCCGTGATACCATCTACTTAGTATTATTATTTTTATTACTACTAATTGGGACGCTTCAGCCCATCCCACCAAGACTGATGACTTATTGTGATGAAGAATGCAAAACCAGACTGCGCATCTGCTCCATGGGGTTTCTGGAATAAAAACGCAAGTTTGGACAAAGGTGTGACATCATCAAATGTTTTGTGCAATTGGGCTGATAAAGACACAGAGATTAAATTATTTTCTTAAGGACAAACAGGGATTCTGTAGCACAGTTGAATGCTCAACTCAGCTGCCTTGAGTCCCTGCATAATACTTGACTTCTCCTCTCTGACTGTCTCCGTTTGCTAATAGAGACACAACTAACACAGCCAGGGCCAGCACTGCTCCAGCACACGCTTTTGCTGGCACTTGACGCTGCTCCAGTTGTCACATGCCTGGACATCTCATACATGCAGAGAAAAGTATTTCCTTCCAGGCCCACAACTGCTTTTATGTTACTTATCACACTACTACATTTGCACACAAAGTTCAGAATAACACTTCCTAATTCATTTCTATATGTGAGTCTGAATGAAGTTTCACACACAGGTGAATCAACACCTGAATCAACAAATACACAAATACTCTTGCCTCTTCCCTGTACTTTCTTACCGTGTCTTATACCATATGATAATCAGGCAATTACTGCTGCAGGAAAAAACAAAAACAAAACCAAAACAAAAACAAAAGAAAAACTACTAAGAAAGGAAATTTTCTGCAGGGCCAGTCCTTAGATAGTGCAAGACCTGTGTCCCTGGCCCTTCACTGTTTCTCCCACCAAAACCATAATCTGCATTCTAATAACTCCTAGCAACTTTTGGGGACTGATGAATGAGAGACCATGGCCAAAAGATGGACAAATCTCTGGGCAGCTTAACAGTCCAGCACAGATAGGGGAATGAAGTAAAGGAAAGTCTCCATTTTTTTGTGTAAAAAAGAGTATGCTACTATTTTAAAAGTATCTGGAAATACCTTACTCTCATAGTTTTTAACCAGAACTTTCACATAACTATTAGAAACCTTGTAAGTCACTGGCAGTATTTCAAGGTAGCTGATAGCAGATCCCCACTAACTTCACAGGGGCCCAGATTTCACTTGGTTCCTATACAACATTGTCTCAAACATCTAGGTGCATCGTATCACTGAGATACTGTGTGTATGTTTGGTCCTATTCACTCTAAGAAATGATAAATGAAGCCTGGACTTTGTAGAGTCCAGCTGTTTTATTTAAGAAGTCTATTGTTAAAAGAGCAATAAGTTGAAAAGAAAGGGAAGAGGAAGGGAAGAGGAAGGGAAGAGGAAGGGAAGAGGAAGGGAAGAGGAAGGGAAGGGAAGGGAAGGAAGGGAAGGGAAGGAAGGGAAGGGAAGGAAAGGAAAGGAAAGGAAAGGAAAGGAAAGGAAAGAAAGGAAAGGAAAGGAAAAGGAAAGGAAAGGAAAGGAAAGGAAAGGAAAGGAAAGGAAAGGAAAGAAAGGAAAGGAAAAGGAAAGGAAAGGAAAGGAAAGGAAAGGAAAGGAAGAAGGAAAGGAGAGGAAAGGAAAGGAGAGGAAAGGAAAGGAGAGGAAGGAAAGGAAAGGAAAGGAAAGGAAAGGAAAGGAAAGGAAAGGAAAGGAAAGGAAAGGAAAGGAAAGGAAAGGAAAGGAAAGGAAAGGAAAGGAAAGGAAAGGAAAGGAAAGGAGAAAGGAAAGGAGAAAGGAAAGGAGAAAGGAAAGGAGAAAGGAAAGGAGAAAGGAAAGGAGGAGAAAGGAAAGGAGAAAGGAAAGGAGAAAGGAAAGGAAAGGAAAGGAAAGGAAAAGGAAAGGAAAGGAAAGGAAAGGAAAGGAAAGGAAAGGAAAGGAAAGGAAAGGAAAGGAAAGGAAAGGGAAGGAAAGGAAAGGAAAGGAAAGGGAAGGGAAGGGAAGGGAAGGAAAGGAAAGAAAGGAAAGGAAGGAAAGGAAAGGAAAGGAAAGGAAAGGAAAGGAAAGGAAAGGAAAGGAAAGGAAAGGAAAGGAAAGGAAAGGAAAGGAAAAGGAAAGGAAAGGAAAGGAAAGGAAAGGAAAGGAAAGGGAAGGAAGGAAAGGGAAGTGAAGGAAAGGAAAGGAAAGGAAAGGAAAGGAAAGGAAAGGAAAGGAAAGGAAAGGAAAGGAAAGGAAAGGAAAGGAAAGGAAAGGAAAGGAAAGGAAAGAGAAAAAGAAAAAGAAAAAGAAAAAGAAAAGAAAAAGAAAAAGAAAAAGAAAAAGAAAAAGAAAAAGAAAAAGAAAAAGAAAAAGAAAAAGAAAAAGAAAAAGAAAAAGAAAAAGAAAGCAGCTATTGTAAAACAATAAGCTTGGGCACTTAACAGAATGCTGCAAGCTTCAATACCACCCTGTATTATACCATGAGTGGTTTGCTTGGCTTAAAGTGATTAATTTCTTGAAAATGCTAAGGTCACACTAATTGACATGACCTGTGTAATTAAGCAGTCTCTGTTTACACACGGAAAGCTCAACTGCTGTGAAGCTGGGTTTGTATGACAGAATGTCTTTACAAGTCAAGAGATCAACAACCTTTCCTATGTCCTACCTACTCGCCGACACAGGCTCCTGATTGCTGTTCTGAGAGAACACACAAAGGCATTACCATATGAAAATCAGCCTCGAGCCTGGACGAGCACAAACCCAGCAGAGTGTACATGTTGTGAAGCAAGCTCTGACAGGCCCCAGGGGTGACTGCTTGGCCTAAATCCCTGTGCTGGTGAGAGTCCTTTTTCCACTTTCTCCTTCAGTGATAATGCCCTCTCAAATCACAGGAGAAATGTGATGGAGAGAGGAGTGTGGGGTGAGAAGCCAAGGGCTCTGCCATGCTAATGCTAGCTCTTATACTGATTAATTTAATCCCTGTGGCCACATCTCCTCACTTCTGCACTCCTGTGCTCAGAGGGGTAGATAACACCCTTCTGCCTTCCAGCGTTGTTGCAATTAAGCAGTTCAACAAAAGACATTATGTTCTACATATAAATAATATTGCCATTTACATAGCATTTAGCACTTTTATTTAAGTGCAACAATGCTGGAAAAGAAGCAAACAAGGTCCTGAGCTACTGCAGAAAGCAGCCGTCTTTTGGAGTTGTCTTCTTCCAGAGACCCATGTAGTCTATGGGACAAATCTCCTATTTCTTCCTCTGAACCCTGAGGCAAATCCCCACTGACAGACTCTATCATGTTTTCTCCCTGGACCCTATACACTCTCCGATCAAAAGAGGGCTCCTTTGGCTCTCTACCCCATATTTTTATTCAGCACATACTCAGGTAAGGCATTATTGGCACAGTCAAAGGACCACGCCTTCAATAAAGGGGCTGGAGCAACTATTTCTCAGCATTGCTGCCACACCACTCCGCTGCCAGCACTGGGGAAGGCAAGTGCAGATCACCTCCCCAAGGGGCAGTGCTGTACTTAATCCCAAAAGTAGTTGTGGACATAGGTGTAGCATAAAAAAATGTCCTTGGTGATCTGAAGCTGTGTTGATACCACAGTTCCCAAGCCCCACTGTCACATACTGCAACAGCAGGAAAATACCAGCTCAAAACATTCCAAGAAAGATACACCCAACGGTAGTTTTTTCCAAGTGCTGACTACAGGGATGGACCTTCATCCCATTGATGCACATTTATGAGTCTTTAACGCTGCTGAAGAGTAACTGCTGAAGTGTAGTCATGAGCCTGATTTTATTAATTGCTCTTATACCCTCCTCTGCCCCTTCCAATAAACATGGTGTTCACTTAGTGTTTACATGAAGGCAAACAGTTCCCTGGGCAGAAGGGAATATCTCAGAGCAGGGTAGCCCCATAACCTAAAACAACAGTGAGGTCATTTTGATTTTTCCTTTTCATGCTTTCACTTCCCATGGAGAAGACATTATCTTCAAGAGTTCTCTTATGCAGAGCAAGAAAACCCAACTACTTCCTGCCAATTCTGCTGTGACAAGAAGTCCTCAGGCAATATTCTATGACCTTATGTTTTTAGCATCTTCCAGTGAATTACTAGGTTAGTTTGGGTCAAAGTACTTCTGTCCCTAACAGCTGCTGATTTTTAAAGGAGGAAGCATGTCAGACTGACCTGGAATCGACGCATGTCTCTAGGGTTTCCTGCATTTTTTAGGCAATTTTGGTTACATTTGAGGAAAAATTTCAAGAAGAACCTGTGGAGAAAGAGAAACGGACATTAGTGTCTTATAAACAGTGTGTAGTAGTACTACGTAATATCTGCACATTTGGTCCAACAAAGCCTTATTTACATTAGTATTCCCAACTCAGACAAATCATCCCACTGACCATCCAAAGAGGGAGCAGAGCTTGCATAAGCCCCAATCCAGCAAAATGTATAAGTACATCCTAAACATTTAAGCATTAAATTAATAGATCTGTTGTGTCAGAGCCATTAAAGTTTGCAGAGTCAGTCCCTCTATCACACTACATGTCCAGCCTCGCTGTGCCATCCACAGCAGCATGGAAGTAAGAGACACATATTTCAGCAGAGCAAAAAGAGGACAGAAAAATGACAGCCAAGAAAATTCCCTTATCTATTAATGGGGTTTTGTTTTACAAGTTTGCTGTCGTGTGCAAATTTTGATTTAATATAAAAATACTGAAAATGTTCCATACAGTTGCAATCTGCCTTCCACAATTAAACCCAGTTTGTGCATAAAATTAATGCTCAAATGGTGCTTAGTGGGAGACCAAAACCCTGAAAAGAGAAGGGAGGAAGTCTTGGTTAAAAGTCTGACTTCACGGAAAAATGAAATATTTTCAATGCAGTCTATTTCCTGACCATACACAGTTCACTGAAGTAGCTATATGACCCTGACATATATCTCTAAGAAAAGACACTGCATTTTACAAAGCCAAAGAAAAAAGCAAACATTTCACTGAAAATATTTCCTTCAGTGTTATGCATCAGTGGACTGTAAACTCATAAAGACAAGTCAATGAATAATAGTGGGTCTCAGATTCCAGGCTTCCTCCTTGAGAGCCAAAGTTTATCAACCTTTTGTCCAAAATAAACTACAGACTAAGGTCTACCAAAGCTCAACCGTGCAAAATTTAATCCTACAGCAAGTTTAAAACTTAGTGCAACCAGACAGAGCAGCATTACACTTGTAATAACCATCAGTTGACTAAGCAGAAGCTAATCTGACCTGTTTCCATATACAAAAGCAGGGTGGGGAACTGTTTGATCCTGTTTTATTTTAAATCAAAAAGTTAACTTTTGCAAGCATCCATCTTTCAGCACCCAAACTGAATGCTAGGTCAGCAGAATTTGCACACACTGCCACCAAGAAAGGCAAAACTGCAGGGTAAACAGCTCCAGAAAATCCCTTTTTGATGAGCAGCATTCTTTGCCCTGCTCTAGTTGTGATGCCACACCTCAACAAGGCAAGTTTTGGTGCTTGTTTCTCCATGCCAAGAAAATCATACTAGGCAAATGGCTGCAAGGGCAAATTGAAACTACAAGGGACTGTTTTCATTAAAGAAAAGTAAGGTAATGAGGAGGATTATAAAATGTGATGCTTGGGATTATCAAGGACTGGATCTACTGACCCAGGAAGTCCCTTCTAGACCTGTGATCCTAAATAAGAGCAAGCAATCAACATAAAATAAACAGCTGCCACATTTGAACAGGGGTTTGGAGACACCGTGTTTGTTTACACTAAAATAAAGAGCAATGTAAGCCATTACGTTTTCTCATCAAGCAGGTTCTGATATTCAATAACGGGAAGTTGGTGCTATGTGTTGTACATGTGTGTGTCTTTTTAAGCCTCTAATGGCCAGCTGTGACAGCCTGACTCAGATTGTGTAGAACGAGCTGTCAGCACAAATCTTGGCATCTCGAATCCAGACAACTGCTTGCCACCAGGCGAGGGTTTGTACTCGTGCCAGAACGGATTTTGAGAGACAAGCAAATAGGGCATTAATTCCGCCAAAGAAAAACGAAAAGCGGGAAGAGTTCAGGATCTTACACTCCAGATGATGGCTTTCCTGTCAACAGCTCGTCATTTAGCTCATGAGCTATGAAGGGCACGGACATCAGATCCCTCTTGCCCTAAGCTGGCTCTGTCATGCAAGATGCTGGCAGGATCCGGAGACCACCCCTCCGCGCAAGATTGCTTGCTGAAATAAAAAGTCCAGCCATCTGTTGGGAGGCAAAGACACCCCTGTCAGCTGGTGCCTACAGCCTCGAACAGGCCCTTATGTGGCAAAACCTCTCAGAGCCACTTACTCTTTGAGGAGAAGATGGTGCTACCCCGTGTTTGCTGGGGGATTTTTGGTGGCTTCGCCATGTGCCAAGCCCAGCAGCTGCCCGCCCAGTCTGCTGCAGCCCTGGAGCAACACCTCATCCCAGAGCAGAGCTGGGACATGGAATAGTTAAAAATATAAAATATCTGCACTGAAAGGCCGCATCAGCCATGCAAACATGGGCAGCGCCTTGCCAGTCTGGCTTTGCACAGCACGCATGAGCACTGGGCAATGGGGGTTGGCAGGTTGACTCAAGGGCCCCAAAAGAGATGGAAAGCTCTTCATTAAGCTTTCCAGAGGAACACTGGGCCTTCCATTGCCTTACAAAGTCTGGGCTCATGTCAGCTCAAAGGCTTCAAAAATCATATGAAATACAAGAGTTGGCTTTTGGGGTCTGCAAACTCTAACCCAAAGTTTTGAAGTCTAACTCTATTTGCACTGTGCTATCTCCCCCAAATTCCACAGAATTTTCACTAAAATAAACTGCAGAAGAAATGAAGCTCATCTATTTAAACCTACCAAAAAACCTCAGGCAAGCAAGCAAGCAAACAAAACTTCCTTTGAATTAAATCAACTCCAGAAAAAAATTAACTTAAAAAAATAACAGTATTTTCAGAGGAACTTTCAAGACCCCAAGCTTTCAGAGCCAAGTTCACTCACTGCATTTTAAGTAAAAAGTTGCCTGTTTACAGAACACATTCTGCCAAGTGTCGTATTTTTACTCCACTGAAAGACAAAACAAACTATAGGCTGCACTTTGTTTTGGAACACACCAGAGCTGGAGTCCCCCCGGCTACGCGAAAGCATCCCACGCTCATCTAGGCAAGAGCTGAGCAGCTCCCGAGCTGGCACGGCACGTGTCGGCTGACGGCCTCCCCCTGCTTTGGCAGGAAGGCGGATGTGAACAGATTAAGACAAGGGTAGAATGGAGCAGCTTGATTCACGGGGTTCAGCCCGGTCTCTCGGTTCCTGCTTTAAACCGCTTGTTCAGGTGCCTTCTTCACCTCGAGTCTGGTCCTGCCAGCCTCGCTCATTAGCAACACTTCACTTTGCAAATATTTCAGATTTAGATTGACAGGACTGGTCCAGGAGAAGTGCCAAACGAGCTGAGCTCTTTGTAAGCATAAACCTCCATCTCCATTTGTTTGCATCTAACTTCTTCACAGTGGGTAATTTTTTTCAGTTCTAACTTTCTCTGCATTTGGCAGGGCTGTATAGCATTAATACTAACCACAGAGGATATATAGCATTAATACTAACCACTGGGATCTGAAAATCATTCCCAAGATGAAAAAAATGTGCAAAACACAGGAGTGTCAATAAAATCTTCAACTTTAACTCTCTCTCCAAACTTATGTGATTGCTGAACACCAGCTCTTCTGCCACACAAGACTCAGTCATCAATTATACTTATTGCTACCATTGAAGGTTTATTTTTTTGCATGAATCAAAACATATTTTCTAACTCCCTTCCTGACTACTAATGTCCCTGGTGTGAAGAGCATTTGTGCATATGGAGCAGAGAAACACAAGCCAGCTCCATGCAAGTCAGCTCAGGTCCAGAAACATGCAAACTTCTACAAAGCACTTGCATTTACTGACTTACATTGCTATTAAATCAAAGGACTCCATGCTTCACCCCTTATCCCACAGAGACGTGGTTGGAGGATGTGTGAGTGCAGTTGTGGAGAAATCCAGTTTAATTTTAGATCACACTTGGGTGTGCTAAGATGCAATTCATTGCAGGCTGCAAAAATTACTCAAGGAGGGAAGTTGCTGAGCAGTTAATCCATGTCATGGCACTGTACTACTACAAATCTCTAAGCAACTGCAAGGACCAATGCAGAAATACAACCTTCAGTTAAATACAAACCTCCAGTCTGAATCAGGCCCCAAATTAACACGAACTTCCCTCTGCGAGGCAGAAGCTCTAACAAATGGGGTTTTGGCTCTTTCAGGAGTGTTCTCTCCTTTTCTCACAACTCGACAGAAAATTCCTTTTTGGAGATGAAGATTTTTTTTCTAACAAAACCGCTGCATTCCCAAAAAGATTTTGGTGTCAGCAGGGCTGTGCTCTTACCATTACCCTCTACTCTCTGCTAGTGAGGGATTCTTATCCCAGCCCAGTCTGAGCTCCTTGCTTGCCCCAGCTGCCTTCCCACGTTGCTACTTCTAACTCCTGGCACTGGGTCCCTCGTTGCTCCTGCTCCTTCCATCCTCTGGTTCCCCTCATTCAGCTGAAGAATCTAGCAAGCACGCTACCAGCTGGAGGTCACTCCACTTGTACAAAATACTCCCTGCCATTCATCGTTGGCCACCTTGTCCATCACACTGCAAACCCTTTGGGTTTGTGCAATACTCTCCCCAGCAGCATCCTGCTCTTCATCACTGCTAACTACCACGGTGATTTAAATTAAATAAATACAGAGCAGAAACAGAAATACTAGTAATAAAGATGTAAAAGGATTTTGTCCTCCTACTTTTCTTGCCACTACAAATTAATACCCATGTTTATTAAAAAGAAATGAAGAGTTAAATTAAAGAAAGCAAGCTCTGACATGATCTAGGTTGGCTCTTCTGTCACTCCCCTGAAGGAAATTTAAAGTAACTCAAATATGAAGGCTTAGCAGTAGGATTTTCTTGCCATTGCCACAATAAATATGTCTGTGGAAGGAGAAAAAAATAGTTGGAAAGAAGACCTGCTGCATTCCTGATGCTGAAGAAAAGCTTGTTTGTTCCTGATACATTGGAGAAGTTGTTCAAGAACAGTTCATCCATGTGAAAATACGACAGCTGTCGTGCTGCCAAGGTCAGCCAGACCAGTGGCTATCCAGAAAGTGAGTGCCGGTTATACAACTTAAACCTGGCTAGGGCAAACAAAACTGACAAAATGCACCTTTTCTGAGGTATAAGCGCATTTTATAGAAGAGGGCAACTTTAGACTCATGGATGAAACACAGCAATAAGTATTTGTGGGTTTGCAAAATTCGTATAAACCAAAATACATGGGCCAGTGCCATAATTAGCAACCGTCCATCAGATAAAAGGATTGCACGCCTATTCTGTATGACATACCAATTCTGCAGAGTACTAATTATGTGCATAAATTTAAATACACAAGCAGTACTAATGCAGACAAAGGTACTACTCACATACTTCAGTACCTTGCAGAACCAGCTCTGCTGTCAGCCTATCTCCTTTCTTTGGTTGTCCTCCCAAGCACAAGAAGATGCTGAGGATGTGATACTACAAATACAGTTGTCTCAAACAATATCTGATGAGTATTTTATTTCTGGTGAAGACTTGGCATATCAAGAAGTACTGAAGCCAATATAGGGGTCACCAAGAGGCAGATAGTGCACGCTCCTCAGCCCTTTCACTTGTGTCTTCAGAGTTTTCTGTGCACATTTCACACACTTCTCTCTTTCTCAATCAGTAACTTCTACTGCACCTTCTGGTAACTAGATCTAGTTAGTAATTTGCCACTAAAATAAAAACATAGAGAAAACACATTGCTTAATGCAATTTTATTTGGAAAAGTAAATAATCAAAATGTAGACATGTCCCTTCAGAAATTTCAGAAGGACAAAGCTAATTTTTTTCCCTTTCAAGTTGACTCCTCTAATCAAAACTCCTGTGTTAAAATGGAAAATTTCCAACTTTTTAAAAACTAAGCTAAAATAAAGTTTTTTTTCTTGAACAATAATTTATTTAATTTTCCAACATTTTTAAACTGTACTTGAAGGGAGCACTTTTTTTATTCCACTTTGCCAGAGAAAAATTGTCAAAATAATGGAATTTCTTACACTATAGAAAATCTGAGCTTAGCCCAGCTCTACTAAAAACTGCAGAAAAAGAAGGAGAAAAAAATTCCTTAGCATTTAAGGTATGAAGATTCCCATTTACTAACAAGTCTATTGTTGCAATATTTTATTTTTGGTTTTGGGTTTTGTTTTTCCCCTCACAGACCTTTTCACATACAACTAACAGGTCATGTCAGGTACCCTATTCACAAAAGAAAAATTGAGACTTACACTGATGTTTACCAACATGAGGCTGTGCATTGAAATCAAATATAGGCATGGGGAAAACCTCCTATTACCCACATGTTCACAGCTGGATTTTACTTGGCTCTTTAGTCAATAAACAGCAGTAGCTACCTTTTGTGGCATTTTTACAACAGGAAATTTATTCTGCAGAAGAGAAATTAAACACCAGATACAGCCATCTAACTCTCTTCTAAACATAAACTTCTTGAGTTGTCAAACATCCTAATTAAGAAAAAAAAAAAATCCCAAATCTGCTCTCCCTGGATTCAGTGTTCTCACTGATTTAAAATGGAAGCAGAACCAGAACTGTATTTTGCATTTATGGGATGCTAAACAATTCACTGGGTTAAAAACAAAATGAAACAAAAGAAAAAGCCAAAACCAAAAGCCTGGAAAATTATTTATTTAACTAGAAAATATATATCTTCCTCCTGAACTGCAGAAAAGGTCCAAGAAAGGCAATGTGACATGGAGAATAAGCCTCAAGCAGAGTCTATTGACTGAGATTCTTCAGGCAATGCCATAATAATAGAAACAGAATAGTCTACATTATTTTTGTGAACTTGCTCTGACTCCTGGAGCTAGCATTGCCAGGGTTTGTTGTTATCAATACAGTAAATATTCAGCTCAACACAGCAAACAGCTGAGGAGGCACCCACGTAATCACCAAATCAGAAGGTAGGACTGCCCAAACCAGCCTTAAATTACTCATTGCTCGCTTCAGCAAGTGTTCCCAGTCACTTTTCCTCAGGTCTGTGTGTTCTGCACAGTGAAGCACAGCATATCAATTTTTCATCTTCTGGACTTCTCTAGCTCTCTGATACTGACTTATAATGCATCAGAGAAATTTAGAGTAGTTTGGGAAAGTGTGTTTGGCATTTTCTCCCATGAGTGAGTTAAAATCCCAGAGAGACTGTTTTGGTTTCTTCTCCCAGACTTTTAATAAGAAAAGAAAGACATAACACAACCAAAAAACAACATCACAAAATAGAGTTAAAAATAGTCCAGAGGAAGGTTTGAGTGCTCAGTTTTCTGTAATTTAATTTTGCCCCCTGGTCTGACTTTTCAATATTTTTTTTTTCTTAAAGTAGTGTAAATCTGAATTTTCTTATATCTCCTTACTTGTGCCAGCTCTATTATCTAAAATTTTTATTAAATTTGAACTGCAGCTACCTTCCTATCACAAAAAAAGTTGGAGGGAGTTTATGCCATCTGTGTACAGAGTATACACCGCGTACTTGGTTTATGACAGCTAGATGCAAGATAACTGAACATACTCACATCCTTTATATTATATTGACACAAACAGCATTGTGAGATAAGCAGTGGAGTGCACGTGCGCCCATGCCCCACGCACAGCTCCAGTTGTTAGCTTACATAGCACAGAAGCCTCCCGGCTCTGCCTTTCTTTGCATGCTTCAAATCACAGACTATTCCTTATGAGCTGATGAGCTGCTGCTTTAGCTGAAATTGTGACAGACTTTCCAGCATTAGAGTGCTTTATTATCAAGTGAGTACAGTCATATAACTAATAGAATTCCTCCTTATTTATTTAGTAAAAAAAAAAAAAAAATCAATATTCAATCAATTTGTTTCAGTTTAACTACTTTTCCCTTCACTCTTTCTCCATTTCACTCCTGTTGCACCCCTCAAATAATAGGATATAAAAGTGGGTTAACTATTTTTAATTTTTACTGAAGATGCTAGACTTCGGTCACTGGAAAAAAACATAAACCAGCTCTGCGGTCTGTCATAGTTCACACAATGCCATTGAATTAGCAGCCATCCCAGAGTCATACTTTTGCTAAAAGAACCTCTGTTCAGTGTAAGTGTTGACAGATAACAGCATTGCTGTTATTGTAATATGATATCAGTATTCGGTTGCCCACTACCTCAAGGTAAACTACTTTAACTTTAGCGTAGTTACCAAAAAGCATCAGCGGTATCAGTCATAGTATGTCAGAGAGCAGTGTTAATCCAGGCATTTGAAGCTGTTTTTCTCAAAGCAGGCATGGGACCCTAAAACTTGTCACCTTGAGCTGAGGGTGCTGATGAAATATTTCTTTCATCAGCTTACTGAGAAAATCACAAAGATTCAGAGAGTAAAAATTTCATGTGGGGGAAACACATTTCCCACCTTTCCCTGGATCAGGCACATGTAAAATTGTGTGCAATCTGCCTGCACGTACAATAATTAATGATTCCTCAAATAACCTGACACCAATAATATCCTTAAATAACATTGACGTACCAGTGCTATCATCTGAATCTGCAAAACCCAGAGGGTCAGGCTATTTAAAGGACACGTGTGCTCAGTATACCTTCTGGCCAGAGTCTGAGCCTCTAAAGGGCTGAGAAAAGTTTCTGCACAAATAGAGGTGGAGTGCTACTCAAAACCCGTCTGAACAGATGTATCCTTGCATGGTTACGCTAGGTGTAGACATTATGTTACAGTGTTCCCTCCTGAGACCTGGCTCAGAACCTGCTCCATTTTGTTTTCAAGACTTTTTTTCTTTCTCTCTTTCTTTTAAGTGGAAGATGCTTAACATTAAAAAAAAAAAGCCAGGATATCTGCTTAGACTGACATGGAAATTATTTTTGACCAGATTTATGTGCAGGACTAATGGCCTGAAGAGAGAGAAACAGAGAAAGACTCTCTTCAATCTCTTATTTACAATAACCTGTAGTGTATGCCAATAATGAATCAGAAGCACATAAGAAATGAAGAAAGTAACTACTGAGTTCATTCATGTCTCAAAATCATTAAAAATACACAATCCATGGAGTTTCCAGCTCCAGAGAAATGTAACAGAAACTTAGCACTCGTGCTGAAGCATGCCCACGAGATGCTGACTCTGCGCAAGCTCAGGGGCTCTGAGCTGCAGCTGCTCCACTGCCTCGGGATCATCTCCAGCAAGACAGACATTGCAAGAACGCGGGATTTACTGCTGGGATGACACCCCAGCCTCAGGTTTTGCATCACTAAATCCTTAGCAGAACTGCAACAGTGATGGGCAACTTAGAAACACGACTGTAAATCTCCTGTTCACACAGTCCTGCTGTGAAGATGAGTGGAACTTACCTCACCCGACCCATCTGAGTAATTACAGAGAAATATTTGGGAAGTGTCAATATGGTGAAAGATTGATTGCAACCCCTCCTAAGACAACTTATGCTTCAAAAAGCAAATGAAGTGTTTGTTTCAAGTAAAGTAGCAGCAGTGAAAGACCTTTTGTGGGGGAGAAAAAATACAATAACTCAAAGTTATTAAGTTATTAAAAGCTAACTTTTAATAAATTAAAAACAAAACTAAACTGTGAACCCAGTCAGAGTCAGTGACAAAGGACAATCTGACAGAGATTCTTCTAGATGTGATTTTACTTTTTGTAATAACCTTTTTTGGTTCTCTTGGGGAAAAAAAATCCATTAAAAGGAGTCTTTTAAAGAAACTAGTAAAGGTGACCCTAGAATTAGCTGCCCAGAAAAAAAAAAATATATATGCAAATTTATATTTGTGTTTATACAAGAAAAGTTCAAGCACAAAAATGCTGTGGAAGAAAGTCAAGCGCTGCCGTCGGCTCCTGCCCACAAGCTGGACATTCCATCCAGGGGTTCCCATTGTTTCATGATATTTAAGAGAATAAAGCCCTTGCTTCCTTTGCAGCAGGGAGCTCTGGCAATGAGGACGGGATCCGGAGTATAGTTGCTATTTTCAGTGCTGGAAGGAAGCAAAGAGCTGTTTTGTAGAAAGGCGGAGGCACTTTGTTTGAGCTGTGCATGAGGTGGTTCAACAAGAGAAGATATTCCAGGGGTGTTTGAAGGGGATCCTGAACTGGCTCTAGGTATAAAATGCTGCAGAATTTTTTGTGTGTGTATGGACAAGCAACCCAGACACTGTAAAATTCATTGTAAGTCACCACAGAAGGAGAAGGCTGAAAGAGAAAGGGGAAAAGAGAGTTTTTGATCTGATGGTGAAGAGGATCATGCTATATGCAATGCTGGCGGTGTCATCAATAAATATTGCATGTGTGCGCTACCTTTAACATGACATTGAAAGAGCTGAATTAATCTTAGAAATTATGACCTCTGCAGCAGACATGTAAAATCAAATCATATCTGCTTATATCACAAGTTTTGGATTAAGTACTTCAGAGCTTTTCTCAAAGCAATGGGCCTTGAATATCTAGGAAAAATACTTCTGCTGACGCCCTCTTCCGTGTCAGAGAGATGTGGAAAAGGCATTATAGCCTGTAGCTACAAAGTTACCTTTTGCACACACCCTGAAAAGTGATGCAGCTAACAAGAGTATTTTCTTCTGCCCTTGAAGCCAACCATCCACTGAGGGCACCCAAGCTGAAGGAAAAAACTAAATGTCCCAAAACTGGAGTAGAGTTCAGATCAGGATGCTGGTGACAAGTTGTAACTGGAGCAAGGTAAGGACATGAGTTGGCTGTTATAAAATGTATTATGCTTATGCCACTGTGTACTTTGTTGGCTAGAATTATGAGAAACAGCATATGTAGCATAGAGTTCAACAGACCAAAGACACTGTAAGCACAGAGGCACAGCATTAGATACCCTACATAAGGGAGCAGGGAACAATGTGCGTTATTATCTTTGGAAAGAACGTGACCTGTTAGCAGCTACAGACATCTACCATGCATGTTAAAATATAGTCAAGAGTTGGGATCTCTCCCGTATTTCCGGATGTCTGGCTGTGTCACCAAGATGCCCTTCTGTGTGAAAGCAGGGATGATACCTGTGATCAGTAGGATTCATATCCACAAAACACAGACCATGAGGGTTTACAAAGTCCTATATAAGTACTGCATAATTATTATTTCCTGTATCACTGTAGGGGACTGAGGACAGCATCAGCGATGGAAAAAAGGATTACAATGAGCAGTTAAGTAACCTTGCCAGACAGAGCAGAACGGTTCTTGTTCATCTACCTCATACCAATGAAAGTCACAATTAATTCAATGGGCTAGGAAGCGCTTGCAACTTAACAACGTTTTACTCTCTATATCTTATGTTCTATTGTTCTTCTTTTGAGAACAATTGTGCCGGCAACTGGCAGAGTAAAGAGGATCAGCAAAAGCTCACAGCTGCCTCCCTCTAGCACCTCCTTGGAAAAAAAAAAAATTCCTTGTAAATGTAAACATAACTAACAAATCTCACCCAGAATCTTTCCAACTAGATAGTAGCTTAAAATCATCAAGAACTCTTCATGAGTACTGAATATTGATCATTCTTTTTTCACTCAATTCTGTAGCTCTGACAAAGTTCCACTAAAGACCTAATTGTATAATAGTTAACTTAAACGTTGAAACACGTTATCCTTTCTATAATACATACATATCACTAACAAAAAGGCTGAAATCCTGTACAATGATTGGCTAAACAATGTGAACCTAGATGACAAGATCAGGGTCTGATCTCAGAGATATTAATACAAACCTAGCGAAAACATAAATTTTCATCTTCGCCAGTGAGCTGAGACTCCCAAGTTAACTAATACAGGAAATAAAAACACAGCCATATGCCCAAAGGCTTGATGAATCTCATTTGCTGAGCTTACAATATCAAGTTTTAAAACCCTGCTTAATCTCCAAATAAACATTAAGAGGGAGTTTGAAGAAATACTGTGCAGTGTCAATGACAAACTTATCTGCAGACGTGTGTCAGACAACATGCTAAAATACCCTCATATCAACTTGTCAGCAATAACCACCAACTAACAGACAACCCTGACAAAATAATATTCAGGGCTTGATTCAAAATGAAGAGGAAAATACAGTTAAATGTACATTATCTAAACAAGTTGTATGTGACTTCGCTGTCTATTAAATGCAATAACATTACTCCAAGTTCCAAAGTATGATCCATTCTGATTACAACTGAATGACCAAGTTTCTACCCTCTAAGTTTTCTTCCACTGTGCAGAATAACTATGACAAGTGCAAAATGATTGCACTGTTCCTGCCCCTGCAATGAAGCTTCTCTGCCATCCTGGAGCCGTAGCATTGCCTATCTGTAGCCGGATTTAGCCTTGGCACCTTCTGAGTCCTCCACCAACTTTTTGCACAGAGTTCATGGATATAAAGAGGCAGGTTTGGCTCACTGTATGTGAGATCCCTTCACGTAAAAGATACCTGATGCTCAGTACAAGCAGCTAGCTGGAACTAGCAAGGACACTGAGGAGAAAACTTTCATCCCTGCAGTAAGCGTCTTGGGACTTGTTATGACTACAGGTGGCCAGACACTTGACTTTGTGTCTCTCCTGAAATACAGCACCTCCAGCAATGCAGTGCTCCCTAGTGTGATCCCTCTTCAGTAGCATCTAAAAGGGAAGCGTGCCTCCTACTGAGTCACCAAACACTGCTTCCCACAGTAGTGAGGCTTCTCCTTAGAGGACTCTTCTTTTAAAATAAAAATTGCCAGTCTAGTGATGCAGTGCCAATAACTCCATGTGCTTTTGCTTTTGTATATTTTGATGGTTGCTTTTAAAAAATGGGGTTTATTACGTAACAGGTTACAGCCAAGTGATGCATCACAAGTTTTGAACTGATGTAACTTTTTTGCAACTGAACATGGTCTTCTTGATCTCCATCCAGTCATTTAGAAGGCACATTCTAGTGTTCACCTACATGTCCCTTTTAAAGCAAGAGACGAATACAATCTGCATTCCTTGGTAGCAGTTTTAGGTTATCTTTTAAATTCTACTTCTAAAGACCACAAAATAGTGAAACAAAAAATTAATTTTTTTTCTTTAATCAGAGGAATCTTCATATTGAATTGTAGGCAATAATGCATTTGAGATACAGAAAGCAAGAATGAATGTGGAGCTGGCACAATATCCACAGAAATGTCTTGCCTTTGTCCCATAGAGAATCATGCTTTTAAGATGTCCAGGCAGAAAATTTCCTGGAATTTTAAATATGTTAATAGTTCAAAGTACTGATGACTCCAAGCCAAAACCCCAAACTGGAAAGCTCCTGAGCTCTGGGCACTTCAGCACTGGGCATTCAGTCCACAGTTGTACAAGACTGAAACAGAAATTCAGATGGAAACACGCACACCTTATGTGAAGTTCTAATCTGAGGTTGGCACCTGACCAGAAATAACCAGTTCAGACCCCATCTTCGAGACCTGACCTCAGGACCAAGAAGACTCTAGAATAAAACAGAAATGTCTTCCTGAAATGTGAGAGAGGCTGGTTTCTCTCTTGTTGCACTGTCTTTTTCCAAACTATCTCCACCCATTACTTCTTAAAGGACATTGGCAAATGGCACCCCTTAGGCTGTATAAATCTCTGCAGAAGGAAAGGCATAATTTTTCTCCCATCACAAACCTTCCAGTCTAATATTTGACAGCCTAGATCAGGTGCTGTCCAAACATTTATTAAAACATTTTAAATGATGAATATATCCAATTATTACTATTAATGCAGCTAATACTGACTAATGAGGGGGAAACATACTAGCTTGTGTCCCGCAATTCATTACCCCTGCCTTGTCAACAATTCAAAGCCCAAAACCTAATCATCCATACCGGGCCCTGTTATATTTCACACGTCACATTTAATAAGTCACTCAGTGCCTATAAATTAATGTAACATGTCGGCGTTTATGAGTGCGGCTTTGTCGCTGTTAACAAATGATGTGCTGGCCTGGTCTGCTGCAGCTCAGCAGTGACAAATGATGGAAGATGATTTCTCTCCAAACTATAAACTACACATTGGGGGCCAAAGCAACACATAGATACACATATGCACATGGGCACATGTGTGCACATGCATGTACATGCATACTGTGTATGGAAATGGTATATAATACAAAGAATGTGCACCTGCATATGCTTTTATAGGTATAACTCATATATTTTCACACAGAATATTTTTCAGTCCAATCATTATATTTTATTAACATATATCATACCTATTCATACATGCATATATATGCACACTAGATACCACACAGTATTATAGGAATGTATATACAACTCTTTGGCAAGTTTAGCAAAAAAAACGCCTACTGTATGTATCATGTTACAATTTCACGTGCACTAGTTTAAGCCAACCAAGTTTATAGAATGATACTATATACAGGCAGGGCAAAGATGGATTTACAATTAGTCTGAACACCTGTAATATTTCCATGCTTAGTGCTTCCATAGCCAACCACAGATTGAAACAGAAATGAAACACCATAGACTTGTATTGCAAAATGTGATGCTAAACTGCAGATGACTGGTACAGCACCAATAGTTTCTTTTTGTTGAGCAAAACTGATTTTTTTCTTAAACTGTATGAATAATACGTAACTTAAGAACTTAAAGGCACACAGTACATGAAGAAAAAAATGTATGTGATATACATGTATTTTTTAACATACTTCTTCCTATTTTCCTGCAAGAAATGTAAGCATTGGAAAGTAACAGGGAAAATGTTGATGTCTTTTTGGTTACTTTGGTTACAGCTGTGGCAGGTTCAGGATTGATGAAAGACATCTGGATCTACATACGGCTGCATTAAGTACTATATGCAGTAATAAAACTGCATGTTGCAAATGCACACTGTGGCCAGGAAAGAAGTTGTCACTAGAAGCAGCTTTTATAAAGCTCAACTGGTTTGTCAGCAGCAGAGGAAGACGACAGATAAGGAAAGGACCTCTGAAAGCTGAGCTCCTAGCCCCTAGGAAAGATGAATTTTACCAAATCACAGACCAGGACCCCCAGTTTTGACTTTGTAACAAAGCTTTCCCAACAGTAAGGCCAGTTTTACCCTTCTGTTCTCTTTTATATCAATGATGTATCCTGTGTTACAGCAACAGATTCTTTATGAAACAAAACAAAACATATTCAAATACATGCAATAACTTGAAAAGTTTAACTGAGATGTGAATGCATTGATGATGAGCCCATAGCCAGTCTGGGAGTGAGAGATCTGACTCTGAATTTTCTGGGTACTTTTTTGCCTCTGTTGAGAAATGACAGTCTGTAAAAAAGAAACTTTTGTGGGAAAGAGTCATGTCTGAGGGTCTGCCAGTATGAAAAAAAGTGTTCAAAGAAAAACCTCCAGTGTGTCAAAATATCATCTTTAGATTGTTTATAAACGAAAAGCATCCTTTCCTGGTAAAATACAAATCTTGCTTGCAAATTTTAACTAAAGTAAAAAAAAAAAAAGTTGTTATAAATACATTTAAAAGGTTGACATGGAAATGATAGCATTTTTACTTGCAAATTTCCCTTTTCTCTTAGACCACTGACTCACAAATAGCATAGAGGTTTTGGTTGTGTGTTTTTGGTTGGTTTTGGTTTGTTGTTTTTTTTTTAATCCTAGTTTCAAAGCAGAAAACTCTTGAAAGGTCTCTGGACCTGGAGAAAGGTTTCCTGCATAGGTCTAGCAAAAGCCCCTCAGACATTTGCCCCGTGACTCCCTGAGGCTCAAGTCACCAAAGTTAAGCCCATCTCTGAGGGACCATCACGCTTCTAGCAACACTGTGACATGGGAATCCCTGCACAGCTACATAGCACTGAATTTGGAACAAGTCACAGGTACTGAGATTTATTTTCACCTCTTAGGAACAAACAGCAAAGAGCACACGGAGCGGTGCCGACACCACTAAGATCTCCTTTGCCAGCCAGGGCTGGGAGACCTTCCCAAGCTTTCTGCCCAAGCAGCGCACACAGAGATGGGCTTCTCCAGAGGCCAGTTCTGGGCAGAAGCCCAGCCCAAGTGCTCCGAATTGTCTTTGGAAAAGGTTTATCTTTCCACAGCCTCTGTGGAGGGTGGCCAGCTTCCCTATTTGGGCTTTTCCACTGTGCTCCAGGGCTAAGTTGTGCAAGTTGCCCTTGAAAGTTGCCTTCTTACAGAATGGGAAATTTTAACCTTTCTATAAATACCATCTCAGAAATGTATATACTTAAACAGTGTTCAAAACACTTTAGGTTTCAACCGCCGACAAAGGTTTGCTCTTCATTTGATGCCAGCAGCCATGACTCAGTGCTTCCATGCCCTATTGAAGCAGCAATACTGAACAACAGTGCAGCAAAAAGTCATACTTATTTTCCAGAATCAGTCCACCCTGGAAGGGCCATCCAATGGTTAAAGTACTAGACCAGAACACAGAAGACCTAGATTCGTATCTCTGCTTGGCACGCTTTGTAAGCTTTTAGGCTGCTAAAGATGCAATTAAGCCCTCTTGAAAGTCCTACTGAACATTTTACTGCATCTTTAGAAGTCAAAACACCTTTAAAAATCTAGCTTTAAATCTCTCTGTGTCTTCTTTTCCCATCTCTAAAATAGGGATCATGACACTTCCCTAGCACACAGGTACGGTAAGGATAGATAAAGACAAAGACACTTTCTAAAAGGTGTCACACATATCTAGGATTGTCTCATGTATTGTTGGCATAAAAAAATCTTAGATATTTTTAAAGACTTCTGATATGTGAAGGGGGAAACATTGTAGGATTTCATAGACTTTTTTTTTAAATATCTCTACAAAAATTATTCAGTACAGTCAGTATCAGTGGAAGAAGCACACTCACCAATTTGTTTTTCTAGGTCTTGTACAGGTTTTTGTGGTACTTCATACCTTTGGACTAATAGATATGGTTAAATTTTGTTGAAAGGCTTGAGCATCACTGCTCCTGCACTCTGTGTAATTGGGCACTACCCTGTGCTGAAGGAAACTGTTTCGAAGTACAGCCTGAGGTCAGCCACAGCACGGCAGCGTGGGGTGCATAACAGCAAAGGCTAGTTGACCAATTAAAGCTAAGTGATGCCTTGGTGTCCCCGCAGCCTGCCATTTGCACAATGTTAAAGGTTATAAAGACCCTGAAAACCCAGGACCACATTCCAGCTAAGCAATACAGAGACCTCTCACAAGAGAAAATATGGAGGGGAGAAAAACAAGACCCCCAAGATTAAATATTTTAACAATTTCATGAAAGAATATTTATTTGGTAGTTGGCTACTAAAACGTGTGTTATACTCCCTAAAAGTCATGCTGTATTTCCAGCACCTAACTCAGAAATTATATAGTGCAAACCCTCTCTCCAAGTAACTCTGTGACAACACCTAGGCAAGCAGAAGTTGAGACCATTATTCCTGACCAAAACCAAATTGTTTGCGCAGCTCAGCTGTACAGCACCCCCATCACTTTTTTTTTAACCCCATTCTCCTCAGTCACCTGTTATTCATTTACCATCTCTAGTCCTTTCAGTCATAAATTGTGTGCAGCAATTCTATATTATTTGTACAGAAATCTGACCTACCGGAAGCCTCCAGGTACTACTGCAAAATATACAATATCTAAGAACAAACCTAATCTTTTTTTTTTTTTCTCCTTACATACACGTTGGGCTCTAAATAGGCATGAAGAAAAGCAAAAAGTGAAATGAGTGGCTAACAGGAAAGCTTAGTAACATACACATGCCACGGCAATCACACTTAGCTCTGAAAACTTAGGAAACTCCATGAGAAAGGTGGAGAGTTTGCAATAAAGCTACGACACTGGCAGTGCTGGAGAAAGCTTTAAAAAAAAAGGAAAAAAGTAGAATTACCCTGTTGCAAGGGATTCATGGAATCTCTGAAATCTTGAAGAAAAGAAGAGAAATCTGCATGACAATAACATTGTTTCCTTCTCTGAGGGACCCACAGGGCTCACAAAATCGTACAGAAAAAAACACAGCTCTTTTCAATTCAGCCCATTGTATAGAGCGGTGAATGTCGCAAGGTTTATTTTATAATGATTTATTATCAAGAAAAATAAGGGCTCAGGCAGAGACATATTTTTTCAAGAATTTATTGTTCACCAAAATGGTTTGTTTTGCAGAAACATTTCTTTTTGCTCTATTTTCTTCTGGCAGTTCCTTTTGACTTCATCCTAGAGCTGCCTTCATCCATACTTTGCTTTGCTTTGAGAGAGGTAAATTTTAAATCTTCACTTCTTCTGCTACCTGCTGGTCTCAGACTTCCCCTGAACAGGGATGCTGCATCCAAAATCACTGCTAAACCACCACCCTTTCCTCCTTGCACCACACCTGTCTGGCTCCTCCCTTCTGAAACATCAAAGATTACTCAGATCTCAGGAGAGCCAAGAAGGGAACAAAGCACTGCCAATGCAAGACTAAGTCCACTGCCACCAGAGATAGAGGCACACGCCTGAATCCCACAGTGAGGATCTCCTTTGCTAAGCTATGCTAGCAAAATCACTGCTGGGGAATACGCAAGTGGCCCAGGAGGAGAGGAGCAGCCCAAGCCCATCAGCTGGAGCAGAGGCCGGTGCTGGTGTTTGGGAACCGGGTCCCTGAGGGAAACAGGCAAGCAGAAACTCAGCTGGAGGAACATCCTTCCTAATCCCTGTGTGAGCAACAAAATGAGCTGCACGGAAATGAAGGGCTTTAACCAGCTCTCCTTACCATCTGCCTGCATGAACTAGCATCTCTACAAAAACCCTGACTAGGTGTGTTTTGCATGATCCTGTGCTATTTCAGTGCCACCATAGACTTCAGCAGTCTGCCTTTCCTATGTGTTCCTATCGCTTATTAACTTCCTTGTTATAGCAAAGGGACGGACCATTTATATTCTTTATGTACTTAGTCTCTATAGCCATCGTGCCAGTTAAGGAAATGCCGATATTCTCTTTTCATAGGGGAGGAAAGTAAGTGACTTCACAAGGCCATACAAAAGTTTTTTGGGAAAAGAAGAGAAGGTATTCCAGTGCACAGAGTAGTACTCTGGCTCTGCTAGTGACTGAGTTTCTACTCCAGAAATTATTTCCTTTACTTAGAAAAGCAGAAGGATTAAAAAATTAAAATAAAGTCTACCTCAGCTGCATTTTCCACCTAGAACCAGTGCTCGGTTCAGAAAATAGATAAACCAAAATCTGATCAGGGGAAGAAAACTCAAAGTGCATTGTACGTCCAAGCTAAACTGATGTAATTCTACATATTCAGTAAAAATTAAAGCAAAAAGTAGGTCAGAAAAGCTGACAGAATTAATCACAGAAAAGATGAATAGGAAATTTGATGGAAATAAGATCACTTTTCATGATGAATTCATCGTCACTGTTTAATTGAGTACAATGAACTTGAAAATGCACTTGGTGAATGTCTGTATTAGCTGGACTGCTGAATGTTTGTTAGCTGTTAAGATACACAAACTGATCAATAGTGTAAAACAAAGGAGCTCAGGTATGCATGCGTACTCATACATCACTTCAATAAATTATCCTGGGTGTTACAACTGGGGGAAGGGAGGGGGGTGGATTTAGAACAATCATTTTGGGATCAAGAGCTAAATCATTTCAACCACATCTTGATTTCTGCAAAACTCGGCAGGAATTATGAGGCTTAACAGCATCTCAACAATTAGCATATTATAAATACAAAAATGATATATTAAAGCAAGAGGAGAAAAAGGCCAGCATTTTACACCTACAGTAATATAATTCCACTACTTAATGCAAAGTAACAGGCATTAGAGTGTTTGGGATCCTCTTGTATAGTGTTATCTGCTCTATCAGTAAATGAGACTATGTGAACAGTACAACCTATAAATAATTCAAGGCCTGAGATGGCAATTATAGAACCATGCACAACCAGCATGAATATTTTATGAAGGCTAAAACAGCCCTCAGAATGAATCATGGATAGATGAACACACACACATACACACACACACACTCAGCTGTTGGCCAAGTATTGCTTCCAGATATGGTTTATATCTGATCCTCAGTACATCTAAAAAGAAATTTCCTGAACACAAAAGTCAGAAGTTACATCCGTATTTTTATATATTAAAAGATATTAAAAAAAATAAAGTGACTGTAGAAAAAAAATGTTATATTAGTGAGGGAAAATGTTTGTTTCTTTCCAAAGATTCTGGTAAGAATTCTAAACAACTTTTTCCTATGCACAAAACGTGGTTGACAAAAGCAAACTATGATGTACATTGGTCTGCAAAATCTGCCCCTAAAGAAGGACTTGCCTACGTGGAGATATTTACCAGTAGAGATATACTGGTATAACTTCCCATATGGGCACTATTATTGCAGCACAAGAGCATTCACATGGGATTTACAGCAGTATAACTACTCCAGCATAATTATACGGGTATAATTATGCCAGTAAATTTCCCCGTATTAGTAAGCCCAGAGAAAACCTCCCTGTAAGGAGCATGGCACTGCTGCATCCTGCCCCAGCACACAGCCAACGGGCCTGCAGCAAAATACAACTTGGAGCAGAGATCCCCAAATCCTGCTCCCAAGCCAAGGCACTCAGTGGCACATGAGTAAATTAACAACGTACTAGCAAAAAAAAAGAATTTTACATGCATAACATGCACATAGACATGTATGTGCACACATACACACTATAGATATATTTATACTATACATAAATATACTATATATAAATATACATACATTTATTTATATGAATTTACATTTTAGAACATATGTGTTATAAACACTGTCTGATTAGTCCACAGATCACCTCTTTGAAATGAGGATGTATAATTTCTCCCATTCTCTGACTGGTAAAACTAAAATACACAGTTAAAACACCACCAGCTATTAAAAGAAACTGGGCTGGAACCTGAGTGACCATCAGATAACTCTTCTGTGTGAAATATAAACTGATCTTTGATAGCTTGAAGATTTCACATGTGCAAATATAACTGACAAGACTGGTTTTGGGTGCACAGCAGTCTACACACATGCTTCAGAAATAAAGACTGAAAACAGAAAAATGATGGAGCTAAGGAAGGAGCATCAGATGTTTCTTACTAATCTTAATACATTTTTGCCCTTTTTTTTTTAAACTCTAATTGGGTCTTTCATTTGCATCTAAAAAAGGATCGTTTAAGGCTACAATTTAAAACGATGCATTGCAGACAGGCTGCCGAGTCCTCCTGCAAGGATGTGCCCATGAATAGGGTCACAGTGTCACAGACAGCACAGAGAGCACGAACTCACCCATCTCACTGCCTTTTCCTGCACGACCCCTATAATTTTGTGGGTTTGGCAAACACAAGGGGCAATTGTGTCAGCCAGGGTCAAGCTGCCATTGTGGGGGGTTTGTGGGCAGGATTGGTATCTGAGGGAGAGGGGTTGTGTCATGCTGGGTCAAGATACTGCAATTGTGGGTGCCAATTTGGCAGCTACAGAGGTGGGTTGCAGTTGTTTTCCAGGGAGGGAAGAGAGGAGTGAACAGGCAGCTCAGGAAGATATAGTTTGAACTGAAGCCGTTTCTAGAAGGTTTGGCACTGAGAAGGAAGTGAAGTTAGTTCACGGAAGTGGGGCCATTGCAGAGGAACAAAGCATCTGGGAACTGAAATGGTTTAGGACATCTGTAGGGGAAGATGCAGCCTCTAAAGGGATCAGTGACTTCAGCATCCTTTATTGTCATGAGTATATCACCTTACTCAGCAAATAGGTGCATTTTCTCCAGCAGAAGAACCTGGAAAACACCACATGCCTCAGTGTGTACGCCCATGAGAAACTGGTATATCGGAGGAGAGGCTTCACAAGTGGGTTTTACAGCATAATTCTACTTTGTTTGGAACCACCTCTTAATGCAGCCTTTTTTGCTCTCACCTGCCAATGCATTTGGAGATGCTGAATTGTGTGTCTAACTGTAACTTGAACATGATCAAACTCCTGGTACATACAGATCGAGCAAAGCAGAACTGTGGAGTTTGTTTTTTCTCATTTAAAGGCAGTGAATAAAAAAAATCATGAACAGAAACACATACCTTGAGACCACAAGTCCAAAGGAAATACTCTGCTAATTGCAAGGGTGTATTAAAGTCATGAACTAAGTAAACTAATTTGCTCTTGGCATACTTTCTATACCTCCCAGATTTCTGTTTAGAACCTCTGTTTAGACATTTCACAATCTAAATCTGGTGAAGTCTGAAAAAGGCCTTCAGAAGAAGGGGAAAAAAACCCAGGCAACTGGTGTAATAAGCAGCTTTTGGAACTTGATCTGGCTTTCTATTAATTTGCAATATAGATTTGATTTCTAACTCAAAAAAATCTGAATGGTTAATCTTTTATTTTCATTATTTTGACATTTCTGTTTACCTTTTAGAAATGCTATCAGAGGCACAATGTGGCATTGGAAAGCTAAATGCTAACACATGGAGTGCTCTACGACTGCAAAAATTTCTCTCATACTTTTGCAAATACCACAGCCAAAATCAACAGTACAAGTTTGATTTTCTTCATCATGAATTGACAGCTTATTTATCTCTAAGGAAGAACTTTCTAAACCCCTTAAGCTTCCAAACAACTGAGGAAGGATTCTGCTGACTATTCAAAAATATTGGTGCCTCATAAAATTATAAGCTAAATTATTCCATTCTTTGTGTGTTCCTTCCAAAAGAAAAGAAGTATGACTATGAATTGCAACAGACTTCATGAAAACAAAAGTCAAAGGACTGATCTGCCAAAAAACTTTCTTATTAGCAGGGCATCTTTCATCTGATATTAAACCTGTGTTTATCTGTACTGTGCGTAAAGTCCAGCTAAACAGTCTTCATGGTATCAGCTAATCTTAAATACATATAGACCTTCAAACACTTGGTCAAGTCTCATTAAAAGTCAAAGTTTAACACATGCTTCAGTATGTGCAGAACAATGATAGATTTACATTAAATACTCGATTGCTTTCTTGAATTACGGCCTTAACCACTTCATACTCCAGTGAAAGTAAACATGATCCTCCTCATAATGCTGGATAATGCCAATTCTTTATTACAGCAACGAGAGCACAAGCGTTGCCAAATTGCCATTGCCTCCAGCAGAAATAATGGTTTCTGGTGACTCTTAGGCAGATTGAGATGCTACGTAAGCACTGTCCTGGAGCCATACAGGAGAAAACATAACCCTGCCGCTGCAGTACCCAACTAAGCAAACTCAGACCCCCTCAGCCGCTAGCTGTGTGTCAGCATCTCCCACAAATGCTGCCTTCCAGTGAGCTAACTGCTTGTTTGCAGTAGAGGCTTTAAATCAATACACAGGAATGAAAGTATCCAGCAATGCTAACAGATCAAGTATTCAAAAGTGGAATCCAAGTAATGTTCCGCTTGCCAGTAAAACACCCAATGTAAGTCATTCACCCATGAAAAGAGCTGTGTCTGAAGTCATCTTTATTTACAATGTGTTTGTGCCATATGTTTGTTTGGAAAGTGGAGGATGAGTTGGGAGTAGGTGGCTTCTCTTATAGCTTCCTTTTCACACACTCCGAATTCAGACTCCAGAGGTCTGAGCCTCACAAGGCAGTTACTCAGGAGCAGAGCAAGGCACACATTTATTTGCACCAAAACTACGTAACATATTTGCTGTGAAAGTGGTCTGTTAGCATGAGCTTGTAAATCAGGAGTCTCCTGTGCAAAATTTGGAGTTACTCTGCCCTAAAACTGGTATAACACAGAAATCAGACCATGCACCGCTTTACTTCCGCTGCCCAAACTGCAAAGTGGGTACAAAAATTACCAATCAACTAGGAATATGCTGATAGGCTATGAGTTTTCCTGAATGTCAAACTGGTCAAAATTCAGAATTTTTACTTGACTTAGAAGCCTGAAACTTTGAAATTTACTTTCATCTGAAATCAAAATAAAAAACAACATGCTATGGAAAACCAGAAATTGTATCTGGAATATCAAAATCAGCTTATGCAAGGCATGAAAGAAGTACGCAATACGGTGGGAAATCTGCAATTTCCTCAGACATCCTGCTGGCCACTGCGATGTATACCACAGTCAAGTGAAACTTGATAACAGGGAAAAAAAAACCCAGAATTCAGGTTTTCCTGTTTCGAGCTCTCAGACCAACCTATCCTTGGAGCTAATGGAGAAATCTCAAGATAGCAGGAAAGAGCCCACAAGGAAAACATAAAACCGCCAGGAGCAGAATGTGTCTCCAGCTATGTCATACAAAGTATCACAAAACATTTTCATCCACTTATTTTTCTAAAGTCAGAGATCTTTTTCCACCACAAACTGCAAATAAAACATCACACCATAAAATTAAAGATATGTTAAAACCATGTTTGAATGTATTCGATAAAAAAAAAAAGCTATTATTGAAATCACTGTTCCATCCTGAAACTGGTATTTTTGTAAGCAATTGCATCCAAAAGGGATGGCTTGTTTCTAGGTTACTCTGCAGAGTGGCTGTCTCAAGAGAAATGAAAGAGCAAAGGTAGGTCTTTCCTGTATATCCCTATCAAGATATTAATGGATGTGATGGGAGAAAGCCTGAAGTGATGTCACTGGAGGCAGAGTGCACACACTGTTATACAGATTCCATAATGGAGCAGAAGAGATGAGCCACAAACACAAGAGAGGGAGAATGCTGATGAAAATCAGGTAAACAATAGCGAAATGGAAATTCAGTTGGAAGAGAAGCTTTTGTGAAATGGGATAAATGGACACAGTTAAGTCCTCACAAAGGGGACGTGGACCATATGAAGGAGCAAAAAAAAAAGAACAACAATATCTGATACTACAAAACAAGTTTCTACAAGAGACTCCCCCATTCAGAGGGTCCTAAACCTGTGTGTCCCACTCTGTGAATCCATTAAAAAATGCCATCCTGTAGGGCCTTTCCAACGTGCTGCAATGCAACACACGTAGCATTATTGTAAGTCAGCAAAGCAACTCATTTTTGAGGATTGTCACAAAATAACAGGAAATGCATCTTGCAACATAAATGGTCATCCAGCATAGAAAGGAGATTTTGTGTTAAAGTTATACGTGTACACACATAAAACCAGTTCCCTGGAGGTAAGAGACATTACATAACACCCCCACTATTTACTAAATGTAATTTCTGTTTACTGAAATAAATGAAGACAGGTAACTACTGTAACTGCAGAATTATAATGAACCGGCCAACAGATGGCAGCTGAACCAAATCACTTGATTTAAATAAGATCTGCATTCTCTTCAATCGGGCAAGTTTTGCAAACAGATTTAAGTCAACTGCCAGATAAAAATCAAGCAATTTCAGAGTCATGCTTGCTTGTAATGGATTATAACTTTACTATGAATTATGTCTCTGAACCTGCATGTTTATGAAACCAAACAGTACTACTGTGGCAACTGAAGGCGGGGGGTGGGGAGGGGTATCATTCTATTTAACTTTGCTCACCAATTATATAATTAATACAATGAAAATAATGTGCTGTGCATGAATCTGGCTTCTGATGGCAGCACTTTGGTGAGATACTGAAAAAATACAAAGCAGGAACAGAGTCCTCAGGCAGTCGGTGAATATGAATTAAAAAAAAAAAAAAACAAAACACACAAGAGAGCTTTCTGGCCTGAGGTTAGAGGCAGAGGTTGGCATTATTTTACATTAGAAACAATTCACATTCAAAACTGTAATTGATAGCAGTGAAGTGTTAGGGAAAAGAGACTGTGGTGTTCAGGCAGGCTGACCTGCCAATCAAACTCAACCTTTCTTTGAATGAATAAAAGCTTCATTGCCCTATTTAGTGCTGCCTGCCCAGATCCACATAAGTACCCTGTTTGTCAAGTTTATGTGCACTGCCCCAAGCTACTCAGACACCCATGCTCAATAATAACTTGAAATCATCAGTGATTTTTGATAGGGTTTCTTTTAAAACATTTAGTGTTAATTTTACTAAGTCCCTGGGACTTAAAGAAACAGGAGGGCAATATTTCCACTCTGCTTTGTACAAAGACTGACAGACAATTGTGCTGCTGCTATAGTTAAGGTAGAGAGAGGCTGTTGGCTGTTTTGGTTTTTTTGTTGGGTTTTTTTTGTTGGTTTTTTTTTTTTTTTAAACATCTGTGAAACCCTGTAGTCTGAATGCTGCAGGCAACAGCTCCTTATCATTACAGGGAGGAAATGCTTGTCTTGATACCTTTTTTTTTTTTTTTTTTTCTGCCTCTCCTCCAGGCAGGAGAGCTCTTGTAAATAGAACAATTGGCCCTTTGCTAACCATTTGATGGGAGACTTCGGGTTTTTCACGATTCCTTTCCTCTCCCAATTGCTGCCAGTCCATTATGCCCCTACCAGCACCAAATGCACTGCTCTCACCCTGATGTACTTATGAGCACTGGAGACAACAGAATTATTTGCTGCAATCAAGTTGGTCTTTTTGTTTGCAAACAGACCACCTTTGGAGGTCTGCGTATCTGCTGAGAGGTGCGGTGAGTGTTCAGTGCTGAATTTGGCCGATGTGGTTGATCACCTAAACTGCAGGGTGCTGTTTCTACTCCTTGCTTGAGGAACACCATCTTTGCTCATGGCAAGTCATTAGGAAGCTGATCTTTCAGGAGATAGTAGAAAGGATGGGGGAAAGGTCTGTAAGCAGAAGATACACAGGGTGTTAAGAAAGGACCTCAGTGCCCTGCTGCAATTATCACCCCGTTTCTTTCCTACGATCCCCTCCCTGCTAGCAGTCTTTCTCTCTCAAATGGAAAGTACGTGTCTGGCCACTATGGAATACAGGTCTGTGTTTCTGTACAATGAGAACTGTTAGGTCTCTACAAGGTCAGGGGACAGGGGGTTTGAGGACTGATTCTGCCACCTCTGTTTGCTGAGGTTACTGCTGAGAGCTCCTCACTCTGAACATGAACACTGACAAATATTCTCCAGGTAGAGGATCTGCTGCTGCCTGCACAGCTCACTCCCCATTTTACTTGATTAACTTGTGTGAGAACCGCTTGTTCTCACAGCCTCTGCAGTTTCTTTTTACCTCCTAAATCTCCCTATTACCAAGCATACAAAGCCAGTTTAATTCAGATGTGTCCACATTTGAAGTTCCTTGTAAAGCTGCAACAAAAACTCCTGCTGGGAAATTAGTTCACTGTGTGCAGATATTCTTGTTGATATATGATAAACTACATATAAATACAAATAAGAGCTCCTCACGGAGTACAAGAACAAATCCAGTGTCACCATGAGAAAGCCACCCTCCAAAGACAGCTTAATTTCGAGACCTGGTTTAGCAAGCAAAGTTTCTGATTACATTCAGCCACTGCTTTTCCAGTTCTCTTCACAAGTGATTGTGGGAAAAAGCTACTTTTGTAAGTGATAACTGAATGTTGCAGCAAACAAACCAGGCAGGAGTCTGTGACAGAAAAATGTAGCAAGGAAACCTTTTTTAAAATGCTTACACAGCTATTAAAGGAGACACAGAGAAGAAAGTGAAGCGGAAAAGAGGAGTATTCATCCAACTTCTGCCTTTTAAACCACTGTCCCTCTTCCTTAGTCTATTGTCTCCGGGTTTTAAATATCTTCTAAGCTGTATTTTCAAAGGGGAAGCTCTGTGTACCGGTGAACAGACAAGTTGGTTCAAAATAGATTCATCAGGCTTCAAAGGATTATTGTTTGCAAAGAGATAGTACAAACATTACTATTTCACAGTACAGCTATGACATTATTAACCTACTGTGCAAGGATTTTATTGCCAGATTGGTTCATTTATCAAAAATAAGGGAAATTCAAAGCACCATAAGGAAGCTAACATTTCAGCAGGCTTGGCTTTCACTTAACGTCATTAATCTATTTACACAAGAGGCGAAAGTGTTCGTTTAGTGGTGTCTCACAGTTCAGCGTAAGAGCCTTGATTCAGCTTCTGAGCATCAGTACATCAATACTGCACTTGGCAGCAGAGGAAATATTAGTATTTTTGCTAAGAAATTAATTCTTTTTACTTGCAGCGTCCCTTCCCTAGCTAAGTGCTGGGATGAGGATGACAGTTGCTATATGTGGAAAGTGTATATGTGCACAAATACAGCTAACATTGGAGAGAAGAAAAAGATATTCAAACACTGCAATATGCATGTCATTAAAAGAATGAAAACTTTTATATGTAAGAATTTGTGTCTTCATGTCATGATATCACAAGGTAAAAGCAAAGGGTGTGCTGGGGGAGGAAACATCGAACAATGACTTTTTTTTTTTTTTTTTTTTTAGAGAAACTGATGGCAAACATCTCAATAATTCATGAAGAAGCAATTGATTTTTTTGGCTGGAAGGACTGGCTCCTTTCAACTTGTCCTCTCCAGAGGAAAAGCTCATTAACACAGAGGTGTGGGGGGTGGGGGGTGTGTGTGTGCATGTGTGCACGTGTATATTCTGGATGAGTGTGCATGTGTTTGTCCACACACTATTTATGTGCATATTTTCATCTAACTTATACACGTCTCACACAAATGTGATATTATGTTTTTATCTATACAAAGACGAGAGATACAAATGCACAAATACACATACACACAGTGAAAATACCCTTATGGATTTTCATTACCATATTCAGATTTCCCTATTCCCAAAGACTTTCATGAAGACCCTAAATTATAGCCTTTTAATTGACCCACCTCCAAAGCATGTGGAGTGCTGAGATCCCAAGATGCATATAGTATTTTTGCAATACATTATGGGTCAAATTCATTTCAGTACAACCCTTTGCAGTGACTAGTTATATCTTTTGAGAATGTTAGCCCCTAGAGTACAGTGACAGCAATTACCCCTATTTTCCTGCAGGAAACATTACAATATATTTGAACACTACTGAAAGCCCATGAAAATGTGCTTATAGTCATGGCTCCCTTAGATGCCTAATACTGGAAATTATAATGTCTCCAGTTCAGCCTACTGGGTTTTGACCCCAATGGTAAAGACACAAGAGGAAGACTTCTTTTTTCCTAAACCCTCTGCTTTTATTATTGTTTTAAAGATTTTTAAGAGCTTTTTCAACTAGCTGGAAGTGTAGCATGCAGCACCCAGTACATTATGACTACATTTATTTAATCCCACACAGTCAAGGCATACAAAGTTGAACTAAAGCTGTGATTTCATCCTCATGCCTGGATACTGCAAGTTCATGCCCTTGCATATCACATATAGCATACGTGGCAATAGGTTGGTAGAAAAGTGGAGAGATAAAGAAAAGTTATTAGCCTTAGACTTAAAGGCTATACTCCCTGCATGGTGTGCAGGGTATAGGTGGATATTGTCAATGAGGAATGTGCAATCCACCTCCTATAGTAATCTGAGCTTCAACTGTAGCTCATATGGTTAGAAGGTATTCTAGTGCCCAGTGATCCATTAACTCTGTAAAACCAATAAATTTACTCCTCTGCCACCCACCACATCACAGCTTCCTCCCCAGCTTCCCATCTCCTTCCCTTGCTCCCTTTCTTCCCCTCTTCTCATTTCACCCTCCCAGACAGAAAACCCTTTCCGATCAGAGCACCTCTGTGAGCTGGGTGGGTGCAGTGTGACACTGCACAGTCCAGATTTTTCATGTCCCTGCAAACAGGATTGTGCTGTACCTACCCACACTACAAACAAAATGTTGACACCAGCCCACAGTATGGGGGCACTGGGCTATTCTGTGCTCCTCTCCTCCAGGGCTCCACATACCTAAGACCTATTTCTAGACCAAGATGCCTCAGTTGCCAGCTCACTCTCCACCCACAATGAATTCACTTATACTGGGAAGTTTGTACGTCGGGGCTCAGCTATTGCTATACAGAACATACCACAAACCCAAGGGGAAGATATGGATTATTTTTCCACTTTCCCATACGTGACTGCACCACAGCAAAGCAAAGGGAGCTTCACTATATTTAATGCACGCTCTTCTGGGCATATAATATTGTCCAGAATTACTTACTGTTCAATGGTATCAGGGACCAAACAACACTGGCTTTGAAAGTTTAAAGTTTAGCAGCATATTTTAAAACTCAGAAGATGGGGAACTATTTTGTTTTTTGCCGACTATGAATTGCAAACCCAAATGATTAACCTCCCCACTGGGCTCCCTGTTTCCAGGGGAAACAGCAGAAAGGACGATTTCTGTGCTTAAATCTCTAAATCACATTGCACAGAGTAGTGCTGGCAGGTGATAGCTGAGCAGAGGATACATCCTTTTGTCATCAAAACCTTACAAATTATTTATTTGATCAGGAAGGAGAGCTGCAAAAGGCATCATATATTGATAGTTACTATTTCAGGGCAGGCTGCCATTCTTTCCAGTTGCTGTAAGAATAAAGGAACAACTCTCAAAATACACTCAACTCTCCATACATTAGATTTTTGGTGTGGATGAACATTGAACTTACAGCTCAGACCACTAAGCTACTACATCTCTCTGTAATGGATTTGTGCAGCATATGATCCCATCAACTGTGCCCCAGAAACCCTGGGCTTGTTTTTTGGCTTTGCCACTGATCTATTGTGTGAGTTCGGGCTAATCACTATCTGGTCATGCCTCACTGTTCTCTTCTTACCCACTGTTGCCCATCTTTGACTACTTATGTACAGTGAGGATGTCTGAGAACAGGGACTGGTTTCTACTGTGTATAGAAAATGTTATTTAGCATCACGATTTTTGCTAAAGCCATTATATGCTACTTCACAAGTAAGTAATAACAACATACCTATCCATATATCTATTTGTTTATGTACCCCCATTCAATCCCAGCTGGCATACTGTGCATTTTGGGGCCCATCTCCTCGAGAGACCGGTTCACAGATACTGAACAGTTTTCATTAGCTGACTTAGGAAGAGTAATTTGAGCCTGCCCTGGCTCCCCATTTGTTCTCCAACACCCATCCAAAGTATTTCTTCTAATGCTGACTAGCGTTAATGAAATTCTCACAATAATAGCTATTTTACCCCTTTCCACATGATTTTGTGAGGATTTCATCACACCATTTTTTAAAGGAGGCTGATTTCTGGATTTCATATGGTGTTGGGAAAACCAGAAAATACATAAAGGGCAAAGTGAACCCTTTACTCACCATCATACAAGACTGGATATAGAGAGAAACTAGTATTTCTGTATTTAAAAATCTTCTGATTTTATATTCAGTCTGGATTGAATTAGTTATTCATTCAGAATTCATTATTCTGGAGGGAGCTAGTATTAGAGCACCTTGGGTTGTCACACTCCCAACCTGACAGATTCAAGGTCCCAAGGAGACAAAAAGGATTTTAGATCTGGAACAAACTCCCTCCAAAAGCAGGGCTTTTCTTGAAGTTTTCCAAAGTATAATACCTACAAACATAATGTCTTCCACAAAGGCAGACAATGAGCCAAGTATCTGTCTCAGCAGTGGCCAATACTAGCTATGCAAAAGGAGAAAATAGGAGCATGGAAAGTGTATCTGACTGTACTCTCCCAGCTTCCAGTAATGAAAGTTTCAGGGCTCTCTGAGCCCAGAGATTGTATCTGAGCCCTCATATTTAATAGGCTTTGTCAGATCTATCCTCCTTGAACTTGTCTCTCTTTGAACTCATTTACAGTTTTGACCTCCACAACATCCTGTTGCAATGGGTTCCACAATTTAATTATGCATTGTGTGAAAAAGTACTTCCTCTGTTTGTGTTAAACCTGCTATCTGATCATTTAACAGAGAAATTTTTACTCTTTGTATTCAGAATTGTGAATGCTCACTCCATACTCCCTTTGATAATTTAATAGTCTTGATCATACCTTCCTTCACTCATCTCTTTTCCATCCTAAAGATTCCCGGTCTCTACAATCTCTTCTCATATATGAATCATTCCACAATCCTGAATATCCCTCTTCCCGCCTCCTGCCCCTGCCCCCCACCTTCTCAAAGATACTTCCTTCACTTGTTTGTGTTCTTCTGATTAGGATGCTGGGAAGTGAAAAAGCAGAAGCTGGAGGAATTATATTGGTAAATGTTTTGTTCACACAACTCTTTTTATTATGTATTTTTAAATTGTTTCTGTAAGATTTCATTTTCTAAGAATCAGGAGAGTAAAATAAATGGCTTTCTTAAAATGTGGTCCCTTCTCTCAAACTCGATTCTAACTGCTAGACATTTACAAAAAAACAAATATAATATTTCAAAAATTACATTATGGCCATTACAAAATTGCCAATGAACAGAAAGATGCTGAGTAGGTGCACAGAAGACAAGTTCTTGTAAAACGTGGTTTGATAGCCCCTGGAGTCCAGAGTTTATCAAGGAAGGGATTTTACTAATCTTGGTTACTTTTCATTTCCCTCCTGCAATACAGTAAGCGATGCTCTTTTATTTACTTGAGCTATTTGAATTTGATCCGCTTGATCCCCACCATCTTGACAGCCTCGCACTTACTCCCAGTTTTGCATCACGAATAAAGATAATGAGGTTTGTGAGTTACCATGAGTTATTCCGCTCTGTCTTGAGCTACTACTACTGAGAAGAATTTTCAGCTATTTATTCCTGACCATGTTGTCAATAGCTATCCCATGCACTACTCTGTAGATTAGTTTCTTACACAAAGAGCTAATTAAAGTTCACCTCTGTAAACATGAAGTTCTTGGCTAATCTCCTTTCCTAATTGCTACTTTGTACACATTCTCAACCATTTTGTTGGAGTTGGATCCCTCCACACTAAGGCTCAAATCCATTCATTACCTTCTAGCTGCTGCCTTACATTTAATAACACAGCCAGGGCAGATGAGGAGATGAACAATGCCTTCGTGAGCGACCTGCATAGTCTACAGTTCATCAGGTGGGGAGACAACAATGTCCACAGAGGTGCTACCCAGCTTGGGCCTAAACCTCACTAATCTCTTCCAAACAGCACAAAGGAGAAAGGGGAGGCTAAATTTGTGTAATCGTAAATTTGGCACTGATAACATCTCATCTGGAGCAAATGGGGAACAGCATCCAAGTACCGGCTCCAAGTGACAGGTCTTTAGCCTACTCCAGAGCCTTGTAGTAAGATTCATAGTTGTCCCCTAATGTGTCCCTCTGCTTCTTTCTCCGGACTCCAACTTAGCTTTCCTTTTTTTCCTATGAAGACTGTTGTGAGCATTTCCCTGCTGCAGATTTCAGAGCTTGCAGGGTGCAGTCACCTGCAGCTCCTTTTTCTGGATTGTGATAAATGAGCAACTTCATAGCACTTTCACCTTTTAGACTTCAGGGACACAATTTGACTTGTCCAAAGCTTCACTTACTCTTTCCATGACTCTTAAAAGTCCTTCCTATTTCTTGTTACTGTATGCACAGTAGAAGCACATCAGTCAATGGCATCTCTCCAGGATTTTCTTTTGTCATCTGTGAGGGGCAAAGAAGCCTTTCAATACTTCATAGCAACCTCTTGGTCTTCTGTCAAGAAATTTCATGACATCTATCAGAGGACCCTGCTTTCTCCCGAAAGTTTCTTCTTTTGGATGTGAAATGTTTCTGACTGTGGGGGCTCTAGGGGCTTTTCTAAGTAGAAAGTTCCTTTACCAGCTGTGCTCATAAAATTTCAAAACTTCCCTCTAGTTCATTCTGCAGTCTCAGCTGCCACTTTGCAGCCTTCAGGTTTCCTTACTAGTTTTTGAATTCTCTTGCTTATTTCTATTGCCCTTTTTTATGCTTAGTGTATTGATTACATAAGAGCACGCACAACTAATTCCTCTTCGGCTGACCGCAGGGCTCGGAGACAGGCTCTTCAGAGCTAACTGTGGGACCTTGCACAGCTTGACTCAAAAGATTAAGACTTACAAACACCTTATCTGGACAGCCACAAGATGGGGACAAAACCCACAGTACCTCCCCTGAATGGGCCATACATTTTTGTGGGCATTAGACTACAGTGTACCAACTCCTGTTACTCAAGTGTCTCCCTACATTGCGTCTTCAAAAATTATCATTTCTTCCAAAATATATAAATGTTCAACGTAGCATTATGGCCACTCTATTCTGTCTTCAGACAACACAACTATCCAAATAGCCTTCACTTCAAAATAAATCCTCTGCATAATGTCAACATTCAGAAATTAATCTCTCTGACTTCCTCTCACACAGGGCTTTAGTGTGATGTAACGAAGTAGGAAGAGGGCAGGGGAATCTGTGCACCAACAAAAAAAACCAAAACAAAACAAAAAACCCACAGATAAAACTAAAAGCATAGCAAGGATTCTAATACTTCTAACACAAAAGGTTTTCTAGCATCAGCTTTGCCATTGAAGTTCCATATATTTTATGCTTTCCATAAATTTTCCATTCCTGATATGCCAGGGGTTTTGGCACAGGAAGAAAGTGCTTGTATCAGGAGAAGATACAGCGAAGCTGGCCACAAGTAGGAAAGCAGAGGAGATGGCTTGAAGCTGTGTAAAATGAAACCTGAAGCTTCTTTTCAAATGACAAGCAGTGAAACAAACAACACTGTCAGTCATGATGCCCTCTTTAGGTTTTTGAGTTAACTGTTGTGCTAACTAGGACACTACACACTTCCACAAACTTTTGTTTCAAACTCCTGGCAAACTCCAGCAAAGCGCTCTGCATCCCTTCCCACTCACTCAGTGATGCAAGAGTTGTCCCTACCAGTTTGAGAACTAAATCCCCACTGCTTGACTCAGAGATTGAGGAAAATTTGCCGTAATGTGAAAGGAGGGTGTTCTGCAACCTGGGTAACGCAATCACAAGGGACACAGCAAGCAGAATATTTCAACATGGGGTAGAAGGCTGAAATAATAGATTTGTGTTCTCCTGGCAAAGCTGAAGCAGCTGAAAATGTGAACTTGAGGAAGCAACCCAAATTAGAGTAGAGAATAAGAAGCAGGAAGGAAAGGAAAGAGGACTGACTCCAAAGAGAAAGAGTTCCTCTAGTTTTCAGCATATCTTTGAAGAGGTGTTACCAAATGAGAAGATAAAAGACTGATCAGAGACCCAGAGCAGGAACCAACAGCTGGGAGAAAATGAGTGGGTTGGGAAGAAGTATGTGTGATTATTTTGAATATGGTTAATGGGGAGAAGAGGTCCTTGAACTTGTCTAGGGTGAGGTCACTATCAGTGACGTTAGCTCTGAAGAGCATTACCATTGTTCTCCCTGAAGTCTTCCCCTTTGGATGGTCAAAAGAAAATAACTGTTTTCACCATCTTCTCTTTTAATTTCAAGGCACGGTGATTCGGCTCCAGCTGTTTCCACACCCTGCTTTACATCTATGGTCCATCTGACCTTTTCTCTCTCCCCCACCCCCAGCCATTTCCTCTCTGAGCTCCTCAGAACAGCTTATACCAAACAATATTTAGCTCTAATTCATTCTTGCTCCATTTGGTTACTTCTCTCAGCTACAAAACACAAAATAGCTGCACTTCCCTGACGAGACAAACACAAAAACCTAACAAAAATATTGGCACTGTTAAATTCTTCTAACATGAAAGTCAGCACTGCCCCAGCCCCCTCTCCCTCATTCTCAATCTCTAGCATATATATTATTAACCACCTTTTTTATTTTGTTGCTTATGAAAGAATTCATGGTCGATGCGATCTTGTGTCCCTGGGATTAGGAGTTAAGACATCCCCTATAAATCAGTGTAATCTTTGTAACAGGACATTGTTGCATTGAGCATTCCTGTCTGTATGATGCATTTTCAATTACTCTACATGTTTTCTACTTAGTAAGCTAGCTTAATTCTTCGCTATGTCACAATATTAGAACATGTCCCAGGTTAGAAAAAAGGAGCAATCTTAGAGCCCTTGTAAGTTGTTTAGCCTCTGGCACTTATAAATCCAAAAACACATGGGAAATCCCTTTTCCTTGCTTGTAATATGCCTTTAGATTTATTACTTAAAGAATCTGTTCACTTAATCCTCGGCTGAGGTCAGGGTTCATCTGCATTCTAATAAAGGTTTTAGTAAGAGTAAGAAAAAAATAAAAAAATCCAAGGAGCTGTATATGCCTGTATGAGCAAGCAATGCTGCAGATGAAGTATATTTCCAAGTAAATTCTCCACAAGGAAAGAAAATGAAGCAGAAAAAAAAGCAGGATGCTTTAAATTACTCTACACAAATCCAGACCATCTATCTTGGGCTGCTCTCTTCGACAGCTTGGCCAGGGTGGGCAGGCAAGGCAGAGGCTAAAGAGCTCTTTAGGGACCAAATTACTGTTTCAAAATGGGCCTGCTGCTCCAAGTATATGACAATATTATCTGAGAAATGTTACACACATTGTGTGTCCTTCAGAGTTCCGCTAACACATCTCCTGTGATTGCAGGCATGTGTCACTACAAAAAAAAATACAAGAAAAGATGTTCATTATAAATAGACTCAAGGATATCTGGATGTAGAATTAGGAAAATGACCAAAATATGGCTATAAACCTTATTAGCATTTTATGTTGATGATCACGTTTTGATTTCCAGAAAACTAGTGCACAGATGTTTTATGTTGTCTCTATCTTTTCAGGGGGGCTTGGTTAATTTATTGGGTTTTGTGTTGGAACAAAACAGTGCTACAAATTCCCTAAGAGGTACAATGAGAAAGAAAGAAGGAAGATGATGCAGAAAAGTTATCTTAGCCTGTATTTCTAAGAATCTGTGTGTGAATGAGCCTGTCTGTGTACATCTGTGTGTGCAATAAGAAAAAATATTTTTTCATTACTGCAAATTAGAGTCTCTCTTTTTTGAGGGAAGATCTCAGAAAAATCTATAAATACCCTGGGTTCTAGCTGATTCCACTGAAAATCAGGCAAATCCAAGTCCACTGAAATCATGGTAATTTCTGTATTCACGGAACAAAGCTACTGTAGGCATAGCACACATTCTGCACCTCAACTTTCTGGTTCAGGAGAACAGCTCTGCCCCACACACCTCCCCACAACCACCCCCCTGCAAATTTCTTCACTGATGTCCCTGGGTTAGTGGTGCCTGACCCTTTCCAGCAGCAAAGGACAGAGATCTGCTCAGCTCACTGCATCCCATGAGAAGCCACCCAGGTGTACTGATTTTCTGTAACCAGCTCACACAACTGATGCATTCTGAGACTACAAGAACCAAAGCCTACAGATTTTGTTGTCGAGCCTGAGATACCAGCCTCAAAACACAATGCACTGAGTAGGGCTTCATTCCAGTAACACAAGCAGATACTCTGCATCAGAGAAATATTTTAACACATGCAAATACTCCACATCCGACAAGAATTTAACAGATGACTTGTGCTGCTACTACCACCAATACAAAATTCACTGGAATTTTGTAGTTTACTGTAAGGTCCTAATCCCTGCCCTGCACATAAAAGCACCTGCATCTGTATAGCATTTACAGGATTTCTCCTACTTGTTAATCCAGAACTAGAACAGAACCTACCACCCTTGGTGCTACAGATTTCATGAACGAAGAAAATCCAATTGCAACTACCAGCACTGATTGGAATAATGCTGTTATATAGAATGCTGAAGGTACACATTCAACCACATGCAGTCTGCCTTTTTTTCAGAGATGTTACTGCATGGAACATGCCTCATCCATATTACTGTGACACAAAGCATGGCTTCCAAAGTGGAAAAGAGGAAATACCGCATTGTTTCACTTTTCCTAGATCACCTCCTCCAGACTCCAGACCAAGTTTCTATGGAAAGTGAGAACACAAAGTTGAAGGGACAAGTGAATTCCCCTCTTTTCACTGGGTCCCCCACCTGGCCTTGCCTTGCAGGTCCTGGGCCCTGATCTGGCAGTGTGATACTGCATTCAAATTGGAAGTCTTCTGCATCAGCATAAGAAACAGGCAGCTAAGTTATAAGCTTTCCAGGAAAAAGGACTGCATTTAATCATGTTTTCTCCAGCACAAGCCCGTTATCTGCAATAACAAACAAAACTTACACTCTTGAATTATACCAGGTGGAACAGTCATTTATTCATTAGGTTAGGAAAATTGCTAAGTTGTCAGAGGGCGCCTACTGTGAAATGTTTGCACAGAACTATGTTCAGCCCTGTTTACAAACAGGAGATAAGAAGATTCAGAGGGAAATTTCCATACCATAAGCATCTATTAAGACTACTTGTTCTGCTGGTATACCGTAAATTCTTATTTTTATTTACTTCAGTCTCCAGAAGAAAAAAATCAATTAAAAAAACCAAAACCAACAAACAATAAATAAATCATTCTTCACTGGAGAGGATCTCAGAAATCAGGTGCCAAGCTGAGAACCCCATTCTTCTCACACCAGCACTGAGCCCTCAGTTCAGCCCACGCTGATATTACAGGGGGCCTTTCCTTGCTTTCCAAAAGCCAGAAATAGAATCCATTTAAGATAACCCATCCCCAAATTCAGTTATTTTTTTAGAGTTATGGGTACTGAAGGACTGATTTTTTTTCTTGATCTGTGATATATCACTAAGCCCATTTCTGTTCTTATACAGATTTATACCATCATAGCACCCCTGACCTCCATACCACTTCTGTTCATTTACACCACAAGATATTAGGAGCAAGCACATCTTCTTCTCGCTCATGTGTGTGGTCCTCACTGGCATATACACAGGTTGAGAGCCATTATATTATGACTAAATCACCCTTCATGAACTGAGTTCTCTTTGTCAAGCTGGCACTGGGCCTCTCCAGAGCCGTGTGAGTGCATTATGAGATGTTTTCATGTCATTGAGAAAAGAATTGATTAGTTGAAAAATATGGGTTATATTAACACCTTGATATGATTATAAATTCAATTCCCCAACTCTTCAGTCAGGTAAGCTCTTTACCAATAAGAACATTTCCACTGCATATGAGCAAACAGTTTTCTGAGGTATTCCTGATTTTCTGGACATAGTTTAAATTACAACTCTTCCTGGGAAGCAAATTATTCCTATTCTGGTCAGAGCTCATGCTCCAATCCTAAAAGGAGCTGACTGCCTTCTGTTGGCTGTCTTTCCCCAACCTCTAAAGGCTTAACTCAAGCCACAAAAGTTAGTGGCTGGAAACCAAAGGCAATCACCCTTCTCCCGATTAAATCCCAAATTGCCATCTAAAGTTCCCCACATTCAGCTTTCCAATCCTCTTATTAGACTATTTTAAAAGCAAACCACAGTGGGGTTCCAACAAAGACCAGGTCTCATTGTTACAGGCTTGACTGTCAGTAACTAAAGATGTCACACATGCAGAGTGTGCCCTGTGATGAGCAACCGTGTCAAAGGAGGTTCTCTGTTAAAACACTGATACTTTAAGAGTGGGATTTTCAAAAGCACTCAGCATTCACATAACTGTTCAATGGCAACGCTCCCCAGTTAGGCCAATATTGAACACTTTTGAAAATCCCATCCTACATGTTTACACAGTCTTTTAATCATTTCTGTCCAGGCTGGCAGGCCCTGGGTGCCAGAGAAAGAAGAAAAGTATTTCACAAAGCAGAAATAAAAATAAGGAGAAAAAAAAAAACTAAGATACAACAACTCCTTTAATAAAAGGTTGTTGCTTTTAAAGGGTAAAATCTTTCATATTTTTAACCCAAAAAAAGCTAATAGTAAAAAAACATCTACAAATAAAGCAGTACTCCAACAGCATCAAATAGTCCAGCCTGGATACATGTTTAAAGTCAAAGGTGTAAAAACTAAATGAAAGAATACTGAATATCATTAGAAATTAAGACGTGTTCTGTAACATCAGGGAGAACTGATTAAATGGGCAGTTTGTTCTACAATTTGGTCAGTGGCATTTTGGCATTACAGTATAAATGGGTGAGGATTAAGTCATTTCTCAGCTTTCCTTGGCAGAGTCTTTTATTATTTACAATATTTACTTCAGGGAAGTCTTGGCGTATGTCATATTTATCTTGCTGAAAAATGGGCCCGTAAATGCATATCACCTCTTGAACAAAGCAAAGCATTGTGATACTAATTTGGTTCATGAAGTATGTAATTCAGCCTCTTTGCACAGGGGCAACATTTGTCTCCTGCTTTATTAAACAACTATAAAACCATTTTTTTTACTTGATACTGAAACACGCCAGGCCACTGCCACACACACATTGGCCTTCTGGAGGGCTGCCTGCACACAGGAATTGTCACCTTTCAGCATGCACCCACCACCACCAGTGTGAACACAGACGGGACTGCAAGACCAGAAGGGTTGTACTGATCAAGCACTTTCAGCAGCTGGGGATAACAGTGTGGCAAGTCCTCAGTGACAAAGCAAAGAGAAACTCTCTGCTAACCTCTTCTTTATTGCCACAACAATCAGCTTTTCCCACCCAAAATTCTCAGCTCAAACAACAGCTCTTGCTGCAGTGTTCATCTTGTCAGCCCAGCTAACAAGATCTGGCTCCAGAAGGTTACGACGCAGGGTGAGCACAGAGCCTACTCATTTCAGAGAGATGATTTGGGAATAACAGCAAGTAGAGCCATGTCATATACTCCCAGAGCATCAACAGAGCAAAAACCAGCAGCATTAATGACTGCACCTTCTGGAAAAAATTCCCTCTCCCACCAACAGAAATGCACAGTATTAACACCTATGGAATCCAGATTTGTCCATATCATTGCAGACTCTGGTGTTTTACTTTTCAGTAGTCACACCTCTAATGACCACTTCCACCCATTGAGGGCCCTTTCATGCTTCATTTCAGATTAAGTCCTAAGTGAGATCTTCACTACCCCACCTGTAACATATGTCTTAGGAGCTCTACACCTGCCTGGTGTTTATCACCACCTGCACTATGAAATACAAGAAGTGCTGTAAAGGAGCAGGAAAAAAGAGATGGAGAAGATGAAACACAAAAAGGCAACCTCCAGTTATGTCTTATACACAAATGGTTTAGGAGTAATTTGATATTACAGAGCAACCAAGTATGGGGGAGGGAGGAATGATGTGTGCAGCTTACAAATGCAGAGAATAAATACACATTTTTAGTGAATTGAGAGTGTTTAAAATAATTTCACAGACAAGATACACTTATCACCACAGGTGGCCTGTGTAATAGATGTTTTAGTTGAAGATGCAAAAATTCGGAGTAGCAGGAATTGTTGATTACAAACAAGAGCGTTTGCACTTAAAATCCTATCAAAACTGATCTTTGTAAGTAAATAATATTAGACTAATCTATTCTCCAGAGGTTATTAAGTGTGTACTCAGAAAATGGCATTGTCATAATGTTAATTAATTTGAGCAAATGGGGTAAGGGGGAAAGGAACTGCTTTCATGGAAGTTTCTCATTTCATTTTCAGAAATACGTTAGACCAAGAGCTGATCATAATAACAAATACCTAGGTTTTAAGTGTTGTTTGCCATGAAAAAGATTATGCAAATACTTTCTTTACATGTGGAACTATTATGATTGATATTCTAAGTAAGAGATCAACCAGAAAGAGACCAAAAACCCAAAGCAAAGGCGAGAGCTCTGCATCCCTCATTCTCCAAACTGCATCCAATGCACTGTCATATACCAGCTTAGGACTCACCACCTGGTTTTGTTCTGAGATGCTGTTGGGGCATATAGCATTCCACACAGGAGAAGATTACAGGGTCAACGCCCAAACTACCAACAACCTAGCTCAGGGCCTGCTCCTAATGAGGCAATCACCTCCCATTATAAAGAAAGAGAAGAGGCAAGAAATTATGGGAAGAGAGACATTAAAATAAAGCTAAGTGCTTCACAGTTTTAGAACAAAGATATTGCTTTGATTCCTTTTTATTCACAGCACCTACTTTGTGTAGCTGCCTGAGTGATATTGGTCCCAGGCCAGCAAAGTGAGCACACCAGAATTGCTGAGTGCTGTCTACCATTCTCCCCTCCTGTACTTTAGCTTGACAGCCCTTTTTCCTTGCTTGATTTGCTCCAAAATTGGGATGTCACACTTCCCTTAGCCACAGTTGAAGATGATAGAATAGCACCTCTCCTTATCCACAAGCCAAAACACATTACAGTAACAATTAACTAAAGCTGTTAGGTATCAGTCTATTTATTTTTCTCATCTTTGTGCTCCATCCTATTTCCCCATTTTCCTCTTATAAAGCAAGCATTGTCCTTCAAGCTACCATATTCTTACCATCATGCTGCCTCATAAGCTTCCTATGCTGCCTCCTGTCAATGAATTTCTCTTTCTCTTCCACAAAGATTTTAGACAGGTGCTAGCTACCTGGGATTTGTTGCACCCAGCAGGAAAAGGTACAGGCTGGCTGATGGTCATCTGAACAACAAAGACAACTGATACTGCAGGATGTGTTCCCTGGAGTATTGTCTGGGAAGATGTGGCACTGCTGGGGACGGCCTGAAAGATTGATTCATGCACCCAGCCACTTGCAGAAAATTACAGACGACAAAAGCACATATAAAGAAGTGGCATTAAAATGCAATGATGTGTGTGCATATAGGAGAGAAAAAGGTAGTTTTTTTCCTAGGAAGTTTTAGTTAACATTTGTCTGAAAAATTCACATAACTCAGCCATTAGTTCTAAGTACTACAGCTTTCCTTAACAGGGGAGGACAAAAGCCAGATAGCCTCCATGACACCCTTAGCATCAAATACAGTGGCTTCTATTAAAGAACATCGTTCTGGTTTTTTCATCATGTTCCATAGATATGGAATATGCCATGAAATAATGGCAATAATGCTATGAAAAGCTGGTTATTTTTATTATTACAACTACAAGAGGCAGCAACAATTTCCATTTAACTAGAAGAACATACAATCATAAAGCCACTGTCTAAAAAAAAAAAAAAAAAAATTAAAAGTGCTTTGGTGGTTTTATGCCTTGCTTGGTCCTCATGGTCTTGTGTAGATCCTGTAAGCAAACATCTAATGTAGCAAAACCTGCCATGTACTGCTCAGATGATATTAAGGACAGGTACATATTACATTCACCTTGCAAAGATAAGAAGCAGTATAAATACACAAAGTGGGAAGTGAGAAAATACAGATCTGTTATCAATCCGTGGTTCAAATCCTGAAACTGCTGCACACACAGAAGATTTAATCTATGACAGTTTTGCATCTACAGACACCATACAGGATTAGCTTCTACCATATTTACTAATGCGATGGATGTAGATTTTCCCTTGGGATTTTTCTATAGAAAAACATAACATGCAGGTATTTCATGCATATATTTTCAGCTACCAGTAATCAATTGCTTGCCAACAGCTCATAGCAATTACACACAGTGGCCTTTACACATGCATGAATATCCTATACCATGCTTTCAGTATTCTGAACACTAAAAATAATAATAAAGGGGCACAGTCAAGCTGACTTAATAAACTTTGTCACAGACCAGAATTAAGACTAGGAATTTTTCAGCAGAAAAACAGGCATATAATCCTTCCGTAAGAAAAACTTCCTCAGAACGGTGCCTATCCAACGCCAACCAAATCTACACACTTTCTTCCATGTATCAATGCCACTTCATTCAGACTGGCTGGCTTTTTCTGCAGTGACCCCATCTTGCCTTCTGTATTATTTAAAAAGATTTATAGCTGGGTGTCTCGTGTGGTGAAACATGAGCTCTGACCCCCAGGCTTGGAAGTTGTCAGGCAGAAACATTAATATGATGCCACATTAGGAAAGAAAACTCATCAGTAGCAGCAAACCAAATGACAAAGTGAAACATGATGCTTCTTGTCATACATGACAGTGAACAGTTAAATGCACCCAAAAAGTTGTGCCCTCTAATGTGTCACCTGCTATTTTGCACCAATGCAACAACCACCGGTCCAAATCCCAGCTGTTGTGCCTCAGTTGGGGTTGCTACCACTGAGGGTGATAGAAAAGAACCTACAGTCACAACAAACAATAGTAAAATCTCACTGTCATGCAAAAACACAAATACAGACAATTCTTGTCAAAAAGAACTTAACATCTAGATAGTTGGGTGGAAGATGGAGAGATACATAACCTACAAGAAGGGCATTAGGAGTCAGAATTCAGAGATATGAAATGGTTTCTCAAAAAAATGCATTAGAAATCTGTGCCAGAGCAAGGGACTCTCCTGAGACCCCACCTAGTAACCTTACACCACATGACTCTTCTTCACCGAAATTCTCTACAACGTTTACATAGCCAGCAAAATCATTTCATCAACAAATGCCTGTGTTTCAAGACAGTGTGCTGCCCACAAAACAGCACAAAAACCTAAACCAAGATTTTAGAAAGGGCTGTCTAATTTTAATGACTTGTAAAATCAGTTGTGATGCTTCATGCTAAAAATAGGCACAAACAACCTAAACTCCAGGGAATAATCAGATTGCCACACAGGTAAGGAAGGATTTTCCTACCCAGATCCCACGGACAGAACTTTGGTTTGGCAGAATATCTGAAGTAAGCACACACATATATGTGGGTATCTATAATCTTCTATCCACTTTCATACACACTGATGTCAGTAATACATAAGACTACACAGATTCAAGGTCTGAATTAGGAACACAGAATTTGCTATGTTATATATGTAGCAACTAAAAATCCAAAATATTATCCACATATACGTTTTGCTCAGATGTGTTTTGCACACAACCCATTTGTTAATAATTAACCAAAAAAATAAATTTGAAATAAAAAAGAAATGAAAAGAGAAAAGGAACAGAAGGGAGGAGGAAGGGGCAGGAGAAGAACAGGAAGTGAGGGAAAGGCAAAGGCAAAAGGAGAAACTCTTGCTATCTCTGCTTCTTAGCACTGGTCTCAAAATGTCCTGTGAGCTTGAGCTACCTTGGTGAAATTAGAGGAGTGAAGAATTACACGCTTAATCACTGAGGCAGATATGACTTTTTAAAAACCATATATTTTATTTAAATATGATTTCCTTTTCATAATAAAAAATGTATTAATATGTACTTTCTGACTAATCTCAGCAATACCTGGTAATTTTCCCATATCTTTAAATATTTGTTAGAACAAATGGTCTTGGGTCTTTGCATATAATATGTGCATAGGTGTATGACTGTGAAGAAGGTCCTGTTCCTCATCTGAGAATCCAAATTTGCTTTCTCAGAACCTGTTCATTTTATGCCCCTCTTTATAATGTATAGAAAACCAAAGTTAAGCAGGCAAGGGTTTTCTTCAGACATCAGTCAGAGATACTCTAATTCTTAAGGCAAAATGAGGATAGGCAGGCATTTTCACCAGCTTCATGTATTGTTTTTGTACCTTACTGAGCTCTTCTAAAATTCTGGCATGCCAGAACAGTTGCGGAGCCCTGTCATAATTTGCACCTCTCCTGACACACTGCTAATACCATAACTTATATGCACCACTAAGCAGGGGCACAGTCTCTCTTCATCTGAATAGTCTGCTCACTAGATGCACACAGGGGCATACATAATGCAGAAGTCTACTGCATCAGAAGTGGAGTATCAAGAGTATTTCTGGTCTTTATAGGGTGTACAGAATAAAATATCATCTTGGTTGCAAGGCCAAAAACCTGGCTTCTGTAAAAGGTATACATCAGCAACGGCTTACATATACTTCTTCAAAAAACATCTGCTCTTTTATTTAAAAGTCTAAGCCAACTTGTGTCATAGCATGTAAATCCTGGAAGTTCTGGAGTGCAAATTTTAGTTGCCTAAATACAGCTAATTAAAAAAAACCCTTGCAATTTTAATCAAATTTTACATAGTCTCCTGACTTTTCAAAAAATTACACAACCTAAAAAAATTTCTGAAAAGTTTGGCCTAAGTCACACCCATAAATGCAAAGGTGTGGGGCATACAAGATTTTCACTTTCCAAGAAAATGAAACAACATGAATACTAAATTTTCTTGGCTTATTCCACCTATCCTACTACACTTGTAGCAGGATACCTACTTTCTGCTACTTTCAAGAAGTTTTATACACATGCCATGCGAATAAAAGACAAACACTTCCCCACAGAAGCAGGGGATGAAAAGAAAAATACATATAACAAACACAAGAATAGAAGTCCATATTGCCTTGAGATAACTGCACATTTAAGCAATGGGTTCCTCCCTCCCCGAGTGAATATGGAAATCCACCTCTGGGCTGGAAAGTGTAAAGACCAGGGACAATTTATAAATGCCTCATAAGTGCAGAGCAAAAACTGGTAGCCAGAGGACAAATGCTAAGTTCATGTGCTTCCCGAACCTGCAGACTTTCAATTAAATTAAGTTCTAATAATTGTGAATATATGAGCAAATATCAAAGAGTGAAATCAAAATACAAACAGAAAGGAGAGGAATATTTTCAGTAGATCTGTTATTTGCAAAGAACAGTCAATTGTCTACACAGCAACCAGGACAACTGAATAGCTGAAGTTTCACAAATGCTAATCAGGGACAGGGTTTTTCAATGATTTTCAGATCAAATAACTTGAGAACTTTGGAGAAGTCTAACGCATTTTTAAGTTTTTTTTGCCTGAATGGAATTTGTCATAACAGTCTAAAGATTTTTTTTTTTTTTTTTTTTTTTTTTTTTTTTTTGTCTGGGTATTTCCACACACACATGTACAGTCAGGAAATCAGACTTACCACCCAAGAAGTACCCAGCAAGCACAAAACTTGAGCAGAGATAAGAGTTGCACAATGCTGATGCCATCTCCTTTGTGCATTTAGGAAAGGCAAATAAGGCCTGACAAAACTGATCAGAAAGATCATTTGGCCTAGGGAACTGTGGATAAGGCCAAGACTGTAAATGTTGCAATCTGAGAGTCTGGGACAGACAAACAGTGCATGCACAGGTCTAAGTTCACAAGGACCAACAGGCTGAAATTGCTGATCCTGCAATGAAGTTGCTCTGCAAGCATGCTGTAAACCTACTGTGTTGAACTTGCCACGCATAGGTAGACTGAATGCTGGGAATGTGCCCTTTATCAAGGAGTGCACAATAGCCACAAAAAAATCAGGAAAAATTACACGGCATATGGATTTGGCATATGGTGAGACACTTGCCCATGTACACAATATAAAGAACAAGCCCCACCCCTGAGTTCAAGACACTGTATTTCAGATCACCCCATCTCCCAGCAAGTTGCATCCCAAAGCTAAAGATGTCTCCTCCCCCGCAGACAGAAAGTCCAAGGCACAGCAGAAGTGGCAAAAAAATCTGAGGTTTGTTTAAAGAACCCCATGTCTGCCACAGGGCAACTGGCCAGCAATGAAGAGTACTTTACAGGATGGACAAAATTCTCCAAAAACAAGGAGTCAAGTCCCTACACCATATCAGTAACTTAAAAGCTACCGGCTCTCAAATGGGTTGCAGTACTTTTTCCATGTCTCTCTCTATCCAGCAACCCCCCTTATCCCTGAAAACACCTCTGTCAGATACCTCACCAATAATAAAGAATTCTTACAAAGACAATATTCCCCCTTGTGAGTTTCGGAGTTCATGTAGAAAATCAAAGTTAATAGTTTTTCAATACTATTTTCATTTCCTGCCTGTGATCCCAGTGCAGCAAAGTATTTAAGCATGTGCTTTAAACTTTGTCCTAGAAACGCATTTATGCACACGCTCAAGATGCACTCCTACCTGGTGCTTTTCCTGACTCCAAAAAGAAGTGCAGAAGAAGTGTAACACAGGATAATTAACATTTACAGTACACATTCCATTCATTTGAATTTCACTTTCTGCTCAAAAAAACCACACTTGTAATTTCCACACTGCTATTTAGAGTAACTTTCAGTCAGTATGACAGTTTAAAAAAATTATTTAACATGATATGTAAACAGCCTGAAGCAAATGCATCCAACAAAAATAAAATATTTGCAAATAGAAACACCAAAGATTTTCATTTCACTCTAGAAAATGAAAGAAACCTGCTTAAAAACAAGTTAAATGAGCAATGTATTTTTCCAAGAAAAGTTTTTTTGGTTTTGTTTTTTTTAAGATGAATGAGTTGACAGATGTTTTACTAAAATCATTAAGACAAGATTGCAATAATTTCTGGGTATGTTAACTAGACTATTGCTATCTGGATCATGTGATGCATGACAACACAGTTTTCCCATTAGATGCAGAAGCAGTTTAACAGTTTGAAAGTCAATCATGTGAGTATCCTATGCACTAGATTTCATATTCCTAATCTAGAATACCATCAATAATGGGACAGATATAAATATACCTGCATGTAACTTTAGCAACAGATTTAAGGTAGGTGCTTATTAATACCATGAAGATATAATTCTTAATGATCTGGGAGCAGAGCCTTATATAGGTTTGAATAATGACATTGTCTCATTGCATGCATAGTTTGTGCTTTTGTCTCAGACAGGTTCATTTTTCACTGGAGGGGAAAGGTTCATATCGCACGAGGGGGGTAACCAGTTGATGTTACAAGGCTGACGATTAGCCCCCTCGCTGTTCCACATGACACTGGGAAGGACTCCAGCAGGCATCCTTAATGCCTGCTTCAGCATCTTGAAGAAATTAATGAACACAGCTTCGATGGCAAAACATTTCAATCAACCCCAACCAGCTGTGCCTACCACTTCTAAAAAAAAAAATTATCTATTTATTTAAAAACAGGCTTATCAAAAGTTTCTTCGAAGCGTACAAGTTATTTTGGGAGTGAGAGAGGGAGGAATAAAAAGGAAGAAGGACAATGGTGGTTAGTGCCAAAAGATGTGCAATGGCCCCTGTGTTTGTTGAACAAATTAAGCACGTTCTGGTTTTTCACCTGCTGAAGTAGCAGCAGTGCATATGGCCCAGAAGTTAAAAATAAGGAAATATGCATATATTACCATACTTAATGGACGACCCTCTCCATTTAATATGCAAATTTCCTGAAATATTACTGAATGCCGTCTGTTCTAAATGAATAAATTTGAATTGCAATTAGAATAATCCTTTATAATTAATGAAAACTGTCAATTTTGGTTCATAAGTAATTTGATTAACAGGATGATGGGACACTTATCAAGTTCACTGGACTGCTAGGGTATGAGAAAGCTGACAGGGAAAATAAGGTGGTCCAGGCACTTAGGCACCACTGGAATATTATCCTAAATTATTGATAACACAAGCTAATGAACTTCAGAAAGTGAACTCTGCATGCTTTATTTAAAGGGACAGTGCAGTGGGGTGATAAGTACTAGTTTGGTCACGATAGCCTTCTCCAAAATACAGTCGTGCCATTACCCACTCTTGGGCGGGGGGGGGGGGGGGGGGGGGGGGGTGCAGGGGTGGAATCCACAGGCAACAACACACACCTACTTAAACCTGAAATTTACACTTTCCAGCTGCTTCCAGAGAGGGAAAAAATGTTCACACCATAAATGTAAGAAAGGGACAATGCAAGCCAGGTGGAACACAGTTTATATAATGTACCACAGACATTATTTTATGTTGTATTTCCATCGGTTAAAAAACAGCATTCACTACACCTGGTTTTCCATCCTTTTTCTTCCTATCACCTACCATGCAACTGGCTAGCAATATTTTTTTTTTAAATGTGCTTTTGCTAATTGAAAGCAGGAGAATGTTACTGTATCAGTTTCAGTTTTATAAGAAAAGCAATTTAAAAAAAACAGCCACTACACACCCAAGAAAAACCCCAACTCTGAGGACATCATTTCCCTTAACCCACGTGTTCACTGACATCAATGCCATTCTGCCACAAATGGGAAAGATGACTGTAGGCCAAGACTCTGGGCTGATATACCACTCCCTCTGTAATTCCATTAACTTCAGGGGTCAGGGAGGATGTAATCCAATGCAAAAGTTGCCCATAATGGCATTTTAAATCAGTACACCCATCAGCACACACAGGCTGCAATTCTGATAATCTACCTAATGAGCCCAAATGTGAGTAATATAGGTGAACCTTAGTAAAAATACCAAATCCATGGCAATGTCTGAGGATATTAAGTTTCCCAGTCAATTTAGTTTTTGAATGAAAAGTTCAGCTGGATATGCTATCCTGCCACAAAATGGATATGGTGAAATCAGAAGGATATTTTTTCTTTTGCCCTCAGTCTGTCTTCTTACAGTGATGTTCTTCTAAAAACATGCTTGACTCCATATGCATCATTCACCTCTCTTATGGAATTATGTCATATTTTGTGTATTGCATATGGCAGTTATTGTATGCAATTATTCTAGAGCACCCTCACACAGCCAATGGAACAACTCTGAATGCAACTTCAGAGTATGAGCCCTTTCCAAACATCCTGATAGAGCACATCCTGGATACACCCACACAGTATAAATGGAATCCAATGCAATCCGGCCTTTTATATTTTGCAGACAACACAAGTTGAAAATGGTGAAATCACATGCTGAATGAGACTACCCTTCGTCTGAGCACAGGCACAGTGCCAGTGGATTCTGGGAGATCATTTGTAAAAGCCTGCTATTGTATAACAAAAGCCAGTGTGCATAAGCAAGGTATGGTTTTAAACCATTACAGCACTGAGAACGCAAAACAGATTTTCAACAAATCACTGAAAGACACTTCTGCGACCTAGGGACTAAATCTCTGCTGAATTTCAGATTCATACACTCTAATCACCAAGCCACCAGCACTACCTACAGGAAGGCCACAACATTGAGTAAGATGTATGCATTCACATACTCAAGAACAATACCTCATTTTTTAATCAAACTTTCTGATAATGTTCAGACCTTGCCTAATGCAGAACACTTCACCACAAGAGGTAACATTTGTCAAAAGTACAAGCATCTGGAAAAGGCTTTTTGGAATTGAAATGCTCCAAAACACAGGTGTTGTTATAGGTAGACATTATTAGAATTTGCAAAGCCAGAAATGAGTACACTTTACTAAACCTGACCTATAATCCTATGTAGCCATTTCAGCCTGTTTCAACAAGAAAAGATAGTTACTACAGCATTAAGCACAATCAGACATACCCAAACACTTCTGTGTTCAGATCTTGGTACAGTGCTCATCAGCATGGCAAATAAACAACATTACAAAAAAAAAAACAACAATGCCATAATTGGCCAGCGGGCCAGTTTCCTGTCTTCTTCCCCTGAGGCAATCAGGCCTTTTTTTTAGCCTCATTTCCTAAGGAAACTAGGATCTGTGAGATCACATTGTCTGCTCATGAGTCCCTCCCCCTAATAGTTTTAACCCCTTGTCCATTCTTTACATAAGTCTCAAAAAAAGTAAAGTTTTGATATTTTCATGAAAATGCATGCCTTAGTAGAAAAAGAAGCAAGTTCTCCCATGGAAGGAAAGACAGGTACCACTCAACCAGACAAAAACAGCAAGCGCATCCTTGCACAGCCCAACCGGAAGGGAGCACAGGATATGAGAAGCACAGTTAAAGGACAGTTATAAAGGAAAGCAGGAGAGAACTGGATGTTTGCAGCGGAACTTAGGTTCATACGAAAGTAGTGAGAATATTGGAGTGAGGGCTATAAAGGTTATGTCAGTGATCAAAGAGCATTATGGTGACAAGCGGACATGATGAATGGAGTTATTGTGATAAGGGAGCACAGGAAACAATACAAATCTGTAGAAAAACAGGGTTTAGTTTTGTTAGTTCCACTGTTCATGGAACAAACTCTTATTTCAACAAAGATATACTCTTTTTTAGTGTCTCTGTTTCTACCTTCCCTTCACTGCCCTTTTAAAATACTTTTTTTTTTTCCTTGATGGTTTCACTGTGGCTGTGGAAAAGCATCCTTTGCAAGCAGTAAGACACCAGCAGACTTGCATAAGAAAACGCTGAATTATCAGTCATGCGTGTAAACATAAGAAAGGTTACATCTATGTCACTGACTTCACTCCTTAATGAGATGTGGAAATTATGTGCAACTTCATCACGCCCCTTTTCACTATCTTCCAACTTTCATAAACATTAGCCCCAATCTTCTTAAGAATACATGTCGTTTAAGAATCTAGCAACCATTTTCGGAACTCTAAGGGAGTATTATTACCCCAATTTAGGAAAAGGATAAACAACACCGTAACATGCCTCTAACTCACCATGTGATCACAGCAAGACTAATAATACAATGCAAACAGTGAAGTGAAGTAGTCCTGTGACTAGACCACAAGACCATACTTCCCCTTCCCTTAGAAATCTACCATTCTAAAAGCAGGAGATCAACTAGCATTACCCATTTAGATATGTGAAGGCTGAATCAGGATAATGTGGATAAGTAAATGCTAGCCTAAACAAAACCACACAAAACAATTGGGAAAATCTTCCATTCTGAGTTTGTGGAATCTTTTACTACATATAATGAACATGAGTTCTCTCTGATTTCATAAGAGCAATAAAGACCCATCTTAATGAGGAAACACTTCAGCTAAAGGACAGCTAAAAGTTCCTAGTGCAATCTCTTATTTTATTCATTCACATAACATAGGAGAGTTTCATTTAATACAGTCCTAGGTTCTGTAGTGGGGTAAGACTGAACCATCCACTAAACAATTAGCAACAACATCAGAGATGTAGCTGAAGGACATACCAACATTTTGGACAGCAAAATGCCTCTACTTAATTCTCTGTCATGTGAATGGGAGGCATAAATACAATATTCTCTTGGTAGAGCTTCAGAATTACAATAGCAAAGAGCAATCCCCAGCAGGTGGGAAAAAATATCTGTTGGGAAAATAACTGAAGTTTGGAAGTTTTTCCCTTGGGTGGTATCAGTAACCATTCTATCAAATAGGACCTATCTATTCTTATTTTATTCCTACTATCATGGCATCCAAGAACCATTGTCGTTTGCTCTTCTTGGTGTTTAATGCTGAAACAACCATGGCAAAAAGAAATAGAAAATTTAAAAAAAAAAAAAACAAAACAAAAACAAAAACATAACACCCTCCAATGCAGATTTTAGTGGCATAAACCCTTCTGGATATGGATGTCAATAACAGCCTTATTTATTCATATTCCTTAAATATATTTAATTTTTTCTTTATTGTTTGCTGAGCTAAGAAAATGAATCATTTTCAAACTGTTGAGGTTGGGAAGGGAAGGTTGAAATAGGGCGAGTGTTATCCAAGGCTTTGCCCCAAACAAATGAAAGTCTTTGAGTGAATTATGGTCTGACTAGTTTCTTTTTTAAGACACATCAAGGCATTTCAGTATGTGTCAATAAAAGCCCACCTGGAGGAAGAAATTACAGAGCACTGGAAAGAACGCCAAGATTACTCAAGTCTTTGTGTTTTCATTTGTTTTAAATCTGTGTGTTGTTAAAACAAATGTAGAAATTAGCCATATGGGAACTTAGTTTTGGTGCAATACCTTCATCTGTCACCGCATTTGGAAAAAAGCGCACACACAAGATCAGTGGCCAGGGAGGGAGGGTGAGAACAGCACACAAGGAAACAATGCCGAACATATGCACAGGATTTCGACCTCGCAGCATGGTGACTAATGATTATTTCATAAATATTGAAGCTGTGATGGATTATTATTACTGAAGGGGTACATTTTTAAAGCTCATCTAACAGTTATTGTATAGAAAGGTAGCTTGCATCTCTCACTGGGACAACCTGCCCTTATACACAATGTATCTTACCCAAATGAAAACCACACACTATTTTCAATTCAAACCTTAGACCCAGTCCATGTAAGACAGGGGCTTAATAGCTTTCCAAACTCTCATTTGGCCTCAGTTATACAACCAGCTGACACTGAAAATAATTAATGCCCTTTAGGACTCGCATCTGCTCCTATGGTTCCATGTCAAGGTTTTTAATTGGGCTATTTTGGCATTTGGAGACAATGGCAAGGTGAAATAACCTTTCTTTAATATTTCTGAGGTCAGAAGTTAGTCCTGCCAAAGGTCATCCTTCAGGTTCACAAATGAGTCATTTGTATCACCTAATGCAATCTGTGACTTGCAAATTGCACTGGGAGATGTTATAGTGCATTAATTAGTCCATGTGGTGAATACTGAATTCATCATTACCAGTGAAGCCTGTGCAGGCGTGCCAATACTCGTTTTGGTGGGTTGCAGTAGCTGATTATATTACATATTCTCCTTCAAACTGTGGCCTTTAATATCAGGCCTTGTTTGTTTCTAAAAGCAAAGACAAGGACAAACTGGTACTCTCCCACTGACCAGTGCAACAAAGAAAACTTCCATGTCAAGAGTTCCCTGAGTGTGCAAGAAGCCACCTCAGCCTATTTATTGGGCTTCTACTTCACAGATTCTATCATCCAGTACTCCCACAACTGACACCATTGCTGGATTGCACTCAAGTCAGAACACTGGTTGAAACTTTAGAAACTGAGCTTAGTTGTCCTCCACTCTTTTGAGCCTAAAAAGTAGTTCTGATTGGGTTTGGTGGGTTTTTTTTTTTAGGTTGGCTGGTTGGTTTTCTCCATAGTTGTGGGGATTACAAGCTTTAAAAACAGACAGGCATAAACAGTAATTAACTGCAATTCTCAAGTGACTGCATGTCTACAAAAGCAGGGCCTTTTGGAAAAGCACGATAAAATTGCAAGAGCAGCACTAGCATCTTCCAGAGAGGATCTGATTATTGGACAATGTCCCAAGTTTCCCAGATTTTATTTCCAAAAGCCATGTATTGCTATCATCTTGTACCGGGCACTGAAAATGAGCTAATGTCTCTAGCAGCTTGGCACAGGGCAGAGACACTCTCCTCAGGCCCAAGAATCTCTCCAGGGGCAGAGGTGGGGTTGCTCTGTCACCCCACAGGCCTCCATGCCCCAAATCTCCCTCTGCACTGATGCTCTGTGGCTGATGCTGCATTCCCTACATTCCTCGCAGCAGCCTGCCCTGCAGCCCTTCTACATTTAGGGTCCTTCTATGAACAAAGATAGGTCAATACCAATCCCAAGCCCACTTTTTAAAAACCAACATTCAGTCAAGGTTCCTTACTGCAAAGAAACCTTGCAGAGAATTTCACCCTAAGTCACAGTCTGATCTTTCAGCTGGTTGGCAGCTATTGCCTATAATGAAGGGATTATTAATTTCTGTTTCAAAGGGATAGGAGATCAGGATATGGACACGGCATGACTGTACCATCTGTGCAGTTGACATATATTGATTCATACCATCTTCCCATCTGTCCTTGACACTACAGAGCATCAGAGGTCACAATCAACTCTTTGCTGGAATTCCCCCAAAAAACAAGTTTTCATCCAGTTCCCTGTCAAAAAGCGCTTCAGACCACTTTTACAGAAGATGAATTATCTCTTCAGTGTATTATAGAAACCTATACATAGCCCACAGTTTGGCCTTCTAAGTGTATACCACACAAGAGGTATAATAATGACCAATATTATCAAACAATGACAAATAGGAGTTTCAACATCCCTTAATGAAAGGCTCAGGCTAAAATATTGCTCTTGAAACAATAAGGGGTTGAAGAAGCTATGAAAATTACTAATGCGTTAAAAAGATTTACATACGTATATTGCACTAGGTACAACAACCAATCAGAGCAGAAGGTTGAGAAATGTGAAGTCTGGTTGCATGTGCCTATGGAAAGTGGTGGGGAAAAAATGAAAACTTGCAGCTGAGTAAATCATGAAATGTATCAAAGTCTCTGGAGACGACCTAGTTTTGTTTTCATGATAGGTATCATTTTTTTTCCTGTCATCCTATGCAAATTGCTAATAGCTAAGAAATGAAAACTTTTGAAATGGCCATTTCTGGCTTTTGTCAGTTTAAATATTTCATCTGACATAACCCACAATATAACTGGAAGCACTGTGTGTAATCTAGGCTTAAACAGCGCTCATGCGAAACTGTGTTTTCAGTGAGTTACAACTGTCCCAAAACAGCCTTGGGTTAAAACATGTCATGCTTTTTTCTCACTCCAAAGAATTGGCTGAAGAAAATCCAACCAGATTTTAGCAAGCCTGGAATTTTAAAAAGTCTGTGGAATGGCAATTACACAATGATTTTTTTGTTGTTATTGCTGTTGTCACAGCAATGACTGCAGAAGTTAATCCTCAAACTTACACTTAATAATAAAATTTAGTCCTCATGCACTGCTTTCCTCTTTGGGCTGTCTTACCAAGCTAAACTAAGAGAAATCACAAAAATCCTCACACCACCTTTTTTACATTTAAAAAACAGGAAGGCAAAAGGACAACATGGTCTGCCTGGGTATCAAACCTGAAGTTGTAAGCCCTGGTTTGATTTATGGCCATGGCTAACACTACTAAACTCTACTAGTATCAACTTCTTTACTCAAAGTGTTAGCATAATCTGAAATCTCTCTATTGTTGTTGGAGTGTAATAGCAAGTCACAATGAAAGAGCTCATGCTGGATCCAACTTGCAGTGCCAACATAGCAACTTCATGTGCTCAGCCAACAAAAACATGCCCCAAAAGCCACGGATCTGGCCAGCTGGGAACTCTCTGGTGACAACAGCACCTTGGCAGGTGCATCTCTACCTGGTTACCCATCCCTGTGTGCCAGGACAGCCTGTAGCAGCCAAGGACAACTTAACATTTTACAGCAGCTGTGCAAGCTCTCCAGATTTTTTTTTTTAAACAACCCAGCCAGCTCCTGAAACTCAATGATAGCAATGCACCACTGTTGTGGTTTATACCTGGTACCTCCCATCTGCATCAGCTGCTCACCCAACTGATGAATTTTATGAATTAACTTTTAAACACATCCATCCAAAACAGGTGACAGCACACTGGGGTGTGCTGGCTGCCTGCCCTCACTTTTGTCTGTGCCAGACATCTTCCTTCGCCCTAGCCTTGTGTGTGAGGGGCTATGCCTAGCATTTCTGCGCACCTCTTTCCCTTCCTAGTAGCACCACACACTGTCTCCACAGCTCCGCCATGACGCGGCCACCTCCTGCATGGAGCTCAAGGGCTTGCGAGACGGCCAGCAGCCACCCTGAAAACATAAAAGGCCCCCTCGCTTGGGGGTAGGGAGCATTTCTGCTTTGAGTGGACTAAGCAGCAGAAAAACAAAGCGGCGGGGGGGGACGGAGGGACACACGACACCAAAAGAACAACGAAAGGCGCGGATGTGAACGGCGAGGAAGGGGCTGGTAGCGGGCGAGGGGGACGCCACAACATGGCGCCTCAGCCAGGCCCCGCGGAAGGTTCCGGTCCCCGCGGCCAATGGGGCAGCCGCGGCGCGAGGCCGCACTGCGCTGCCACCTGGCGGCCGCCGCCGTGCACTGCGCCCGGCCGCTCCCGCCGGGGCCGCGTCCCTGCGCGCGCACACCGCGTCTCCACGAAAAAGCTCATTTTTGTCATCCTTCCAGCGCCAGGCACCCGCGGTGGCAGGGGCTGGAGGGGTTTATGCTGTGTTGCTGTGCTTCTGGAGAAAAGACTATAAACATGGGCCGTGTGGGCACACACTGACTCACTCACGGGCTTCCTCACCCATGTTCAGCCCCGAGGCCTCAGGAGACCTCGCAGCACGCGGCCAAAGGCTGATAACGTGAGGTAATGGCATTAATATGAGGTACAATATTGGCACGTTATTGTTAATCTCTTAATAAATGCCTTGGAAACTAGGCACCATCCATTAATAGCTGCCCAGGAGTCAGAATATTAGCAGACAAGATTTCTCTACGTTAATTTACTGTGGCCTATTCAGATACTAAAAGGATCCAGTCAAGTTGCAATCCAGTAGCTTAAAAGTACACATACGAAATGAGGCGTTGGGATTTACAGTTTGACTCCCTGCCAGCTGTTGAGGTTTCACAATCATGTTCCTCTTGTGTGCTTGTTTTCCCCCCCCAAATCCTTTTTTCCTCTGCTCCCACCATGGTGTACCAAGAAACAGGGAAAAGTGAAGCCTTGGTCCATGTCCCATGAAAGCTCTGTGTAATATCAGACACTGTATAAGGCTCTACTTGTATTAAACAGAGAACCTATCTAAAAAGAAACCTTCTGAAAGTACTAGGTGGTTAAGTACCTTGAAAATTGTGTTTCAAGGGTATATCAGGGGATTTGTCTTTGCTGAAGTGGATGAGAAGCCAGCCCTTTCAACGTATTTGCTGTAGACATCACAAGAAATCAAAGTCCTGGAGCCTATAGGAGCTGAGACACCATAGTGGCTGATCAGAGCACAGGGATTTAGAGTCACAACAGTTAGTGACAACAAATTGTAGGTGCTGTGCAAATCCCCATGCTCTGACTAGCAAACAGTGGCTGATAGACAAGCAAAAAAGTACTAGGACTGCCCTGAAGTACGATGCTAATGAGACTGTCTGAAATTACGGCAAATAAACCAGTCAAATAGCAGAGAACCTATTCAAAAGGGATAAACACCAAATGGGTCAGCTTCTATTATTTTTCATACCTGTCTGAGTCCATGTTATTTCACTTTGTAATAAAAGGATAAGGAGACCTTTGTAGTTATTTTACCGAGGTCAGAGAGGGTGACATGCATCTTGAACAGACTTCATAACCAAGCAGTAGGAGCATTACTGATCAGCTCAGAGCTCACCTGAAGGGAGAAGCCTGAATTTTATTGTCATTTACTTTTTAAAATCTGTTATAAAGCCTGCCAGTTCAGTCTAGCTGTTAGAATATGGCTATTACCTGTTCCTGTGTTTATTCTGTACTTGTTCTTTTCCATCTCCTTAATGCAAATGAATGTGTTTATGTATGTTGTTTTAAATAAAATACATGAGTAAGTGTGAAAATACAGGTTTCTGTGAATATGAATTCACTTTACCTTTTCTCTACCTCCAGAGCAATAGGGCAATCCAGGAATCAACTATCACTTACCCCTGTAACTTCCTGTAACCTTCCTGTCTGGGCACAGAAAAGATAACCTCTGCCCCAGAAGACTCAAAGTCTAAAATGCTTTGTCCCATATAACCTCATTGCAGTAACCCTTTCTACATCTTCCTTCTCCATCTCTTTGCCATGCATGCTTTAAGAAATAATCTGAAATGCTTCCCTACCTTCCTTTGTATTGATTCAAAGGGAAGCAAAGACTTTCCGTGGTCAACAAGTGAATGCAGCAGGATCACAGTAACTAATGCTTGCATCTAGGACAAAACCACGTCCAACATCTACCTGCTTGCTCTAAGCCAAGACCACCTTCCTACAGCATCTCACGAGCACTGCTTCATAAGACAACAAAATCAGTTGACATGCTAGCCACAAGCAGGCTAAGCAACCACAACAATGTTTTGCCTCCCATGCAGACCTTTGAGCAGTTGCAACTGGCAGCAACTAAACCACATAATTCTCTGTTAAATAAGTTACTGGAAAATAAAAATAGATAGAAGCCCCATTACTTAACATATTCATCCCCACATCTGGATGATAAAATATAATTCTTATGGCAAAATATAATTTTTAGGCGCTATGTTCCCTATCTGCAATTACATCAAAATCACATTAATTGAGCTATAACACTGTCAGGCCCGGCAGCTGGGAGGCACATCCATACATTCTAAAGAGGTGGCCATTAATTCAGCGCTCCGTAGTGTGGCAATGAAGCTGGGATGTCCGTTCCCCAGCGTGATTTACTGTCTTTCAAGCTGCTTAAGTGGGAACCTCTACAAAAAGATTTAAGTTAAGTGACTCTTATGCCGAGCTGGAGCTCATTTATTATTGAATTAAGTTTTCATTTCTTTTAAAGGGAAAGAGAAATATAGTTTTATTTGGTAAAACAGTTCAAAGAAATCAACTATTACAATTCAGGAAGCAAGAATGCATATCTGTGTGTGACAGTAGCATTTTGGTTTTGCTTTGGTGTAAAGGTAAAGTAAAAAATTATATATATACTTATAATATAAATGCATATATGTATCTGGTTGTACATGTCTGCTTTTAGCTATATTTAAGTATATATATGCATATAGATCCGGATATATATAAAAATTAAGTATATATATGCATATAGATCTGGATATATATATAAAATTACAAGTGTAGGTACAGATTATATGTATCTAATACATTTATGAGCCTAGATCCTGAAACTAAACCTATGCTTAATTTTCAGGCTATGAAGTAGCTTACTTAGTAAGGCAGTGGGACACTGCAGCTTAGAAAGCTTGCTACAAAATTTATCACTATAAATTGTATTTTGCCTGTTACCTGAGCACCTTTTTTCATATTCTAGCACTTCTCTTTTTTTAAGGAATATATTTAATCAAGTTCTATTTCAGAAAATATATTGTGATTTATTTCTTTAAAAAAAAAAAAAAAAAAAACAAAAAACACACCCCAAGGCTTATACCTGACACTCAAGCACCTTAGTTAAATGGGGTAGAAAGGGTGCATATTGTTTGTGTCCTGTACTAAAAACTGGGTCTGACAGAGAAACAGAAATTTATCCTACTCAAGTAGCAGGTACACAATTTCTGCCCTGAAATTAGAACATCAGAACACAGCAATCGATGCAATATTTGGCCTCTGTCCTCTACCCACATGAAGGAAATATATTGAGCTAAATTTTCTGCCAGCTTAATTTTATTGAAATTAGTGGAGTTTATCCAACAAAACACTTGGCATCTTGCATTTGATGGGTAAAATGTGCCAGTGCAGGGGAAGGGATTTTGAGGGAAAGCAGTTACTCTGCATGCTTAAATTGGCTAAATATTTCTGAATAAAATATACTTTTAAAATAAATAATTAAAATTTGCCAGGACCCCCATAATGGTGTCATTTACAGTCCAGTCACATGAGTCTACAGCGCAAGACCCTTTCATAATTAGGAACATACACTATATAAGCTCCCTCCCTAATTAGCAAATTATGTTGAAAATAGCATCCTGCTAATTAACAGTTATTACAGCATTTCTGAAGCTGAAGCTTTAATTATCACCAACCTAATGATTGTGTACAGAAAAAACAACTTTTTTTTCTTAAGTTATCAATAAGGGCAGGAGATTATTATCAGGCGAATCTGCTGATGGCTGATTAATTTGTTTGATACGAAGTTGCTGTGTTTCATATTATTTTATCGGAGTTGCAGGAAAAAGGTACATAATTTGGTTTCATTAGCAACTACTGCTATTTATCACTAGACGATACCCCTCCCTTTTTTGTTGTTTGCTCAATTCCCTCTGCGTTTTTGCCTGCACCAGCATCAAAGTCAAGAGCAGGAAGTTTTAATTAAGTGACACTAATGAGGTCGTTGAAAATGATACTTCAGCAATTCAGCATGCTGTTAAATGTGTTTATTCTATAATGTCATCAAAGGTGATTGTTTTCCCTTGTAATAGATAAAATTCATTACCATAAGCTTTGTACTTTTGAGTGTTAGAGATACAAAATGCGAGTTAGTCAGGTGTATCTGTCGCGCATTTCATCTCATCTACCTCTGTAAATGAATTTGCATCTAAGCCTATCCCTTAAAAAGGAAATGTAGCATGAGCTCTAGTTGTAAGGGAGTTTTTGTTCAGAAGTAGCTAGCTTTGAGTAACCTACTTGGTTATGATGATTATAGCCCTGCTTTTCTGGCTGCTAACCCATTCACAAGTGCATCCTGAAATTCTCTGATTGCAGCCTATTTTGTAAGTTCTAATCAAACACTTTGAATGAAACATTTCCAGCCTGCAAAAAACCTGTAAACTAGTGGTACAATTAATACTATGATTATGCAAATCAAAGAGTAGTTATAGGGCTGTGATCATGATAGGCTAAGGATATAGTAAAGCAAGGCATAGTTCGTAAAGAGAGATTGTAATCTGTTAGACCAACTGAACTAGACGGGAGAAGCATACTCTTCGGGTCTGAACCAGGAGTAGATATGAGTCTCTGCTGCTCTCTTCCTCACAGGGGATTTGGCCTTGTAGAAATATTCCTGTTTGACGCCACATTTGCACAGAAAAGAACCCTAAAGATGTTTTGTGCGTAAGATATGGCTCCTACAAATGCATATATACACAAAAATACTAATCCTGCAAGCAGTGCTAATGAATAGATATGTCTATACAAGTTGTCATGAGCAGGGGCTGAAAATCACAAAGGCTCCTGGATCTTCCTTTGGTGGAAATAGGCATTGTTCAATAGACAATATAACGTCTAGTCCAATCAATCCTCAAATTGTTTAATTCCTTGAAAAATATATTTCAGAACAAAAAAAAATACTAATCTTGAATTCATTTTGCAGAACTATGTTCACAACAGCAGCTGACTCTTAAGTAGTAATCTCAACATAGTAATAGAGCAGTAAGCAGACTTAAATGTGCTTCATTTGTCCTAAAGCCTCGCAGTAGGTTAAAGATGCGGACAATTCAGCTTTACTCAGAACATAATATAGACCACAGTACTTCCTGGCAACCTGCTTCAACCCCAAAATCTCACTCATATGATTAAGAAAAAGGTCAAAATGTTACTTTTCTGCTCTTGTGTGCTGAAAAATAAGGAACTAGGTGCATGTTAATACTAAGCCCAGTAAGAAAATAGCTCACATTTTCAGTGAATATGTTCCTTTTAAAACTACTACAGTTCTAAGATTAAGAAGTTTTCCTTATTTGGAATAACATGAAACTGAAAGTAGAGAAATAAGCTCTATGGGAAAAGTCTCCCTTTTCTTCACTGAGGAAGGGAGGCAACAATTTGTTTCAGTTTAAATCAAATTACTTTTTAAAAATTCAGTTTGTTTACAAGAAAAAAAATTTCAAAAGTCCAATGAGGCAAAACCAAACAAACTTTAAATTATTTAGAAAAGGCAAAGCACCACAAATATTTTTCAGTGGAAAAAGTCCACCATTTCCAACAAATAGCATTTGGACACTGCTCAATTGCTAAGTGAAATACAACATGGCATATGCAGGCCTAATACTGGAAATCTTTACTTACAGTTCAAATTTAGAGCTGCCATTCAAAGCTTTGGTCTCTAGTCAGATCCCATTTTAAACACCTGGCCCATACTGTATTGCTTTCCATCTGGCTGGAGAGAGAATGCTTTCAAACTTAACCAGCATAAAGCCACCAAATTCACCTTGTCCTTTGGCCCTTCCCTGCAGGGTGACAAAGATGGCCAGGACCATTCGCATCTGTCGGTGCATGTGCAGCCTGTGGACAGCCCAAAGAGCACAGCATTCCCTGACATGATATTGCAGAGAGATACTTCATCCGGGGAATATGATTTGTGTCTTATGGTGCAAAGCCACTCACTTCCCACAGTTATTACCACTTGCATTTGCTAACATTGTGATGTGACACATCAGAATATACTGGAGATAAGAGTCTCAGCCTTCCTCCTTGAAGCCAATGGCAAAACTCCTATCGATTTCAATGGGGCGTGACTTTAATGAGGAATGAACAGTCCCCAAAGTGATTTTTTGTAAATAATATTTACAGTGGCACCATCCAATGATCACAGCTTGTTTGTAAGACATAAAAAGAATTTTTGCTTTACAGTCAGGAGCAGGGAATTAGAAATTGCCTGCAAACTCACCCACCCACCCCCACGGCAGGAGCCATAAATCATCATTTTGTCCACACAGAGCAAAAAGGAGGAATTGCGGCAAGATGCAGGGAGAGCCACCCTTCATGTGGACAGCAGGGGACACGTCTGGGTCACATGACCCTTAACCTTATCTTTATTTTTCCATCAGGTTCTGTGACATTTGTCCTTTTTCATTCAATAAGATGCAGGACTATTTGCCATTTTCAAGTAACCGCATTATACAGTATTTCCCATTGACAGACATGTCCCCTTAGCGCAAGGTACTTTAACTCTTTCTAATAGGTTTCTTCCTGGCTTCTGTTTCATGAGTGGGATTTTATGTTTTGTTTGCTTTGACGGAAGGAAAGAAGGAAAGAAGGAAAGAAGGAAAGAAGGAAAGAAGGAAAGAAGGAAAGAAGGAAAGAAGGAAAGAAGGAAAGAAGGAAAGAAGGAAAGAAGGAAAGAAGGAAAGAAGGAAACATACCCCCTGGGAAAGTTAACCTCAAAACATAACATTTCTAAAGCAGGATAAACCACTATCGTAACTGCAGAGGACAACATAATTACAGGCAAAAACATAGAAAAACAGATGTACTGAGCAAGCAGTCTTGGCAGTCCAAAGTTAGAAGGTCAATAGGTTGGGTTGCCTAAATTGTACGTTTTTAAGGCAGGCATTAGTTTCTTTCTGCAGATTAGCCGCTTCAGGATCTATATTTTGTCTGAAATCACAGGCACCTTCTCATCCAAAAATCCAACTTCTCTAGAAATATAAAAGATGACACAAAACTTTATCCCATATAGTACAAAATGCTGGGGAGAAGCTGCATGTAGAAGCTAACAGTTTGCATCTCCAGAAGGTCTCTACTAGCTTCACAAAATGCTATTTCTTAATCTGTAATCAAAGCTTGGAGCTGCGCTGTCCTATGGTCTTCTTAAGGGGCTCATGCTGGCATCAGCCTTCCAAGTGGGAGAGGACATCCCATCCCCTACCCCTTATCTGCCTTCTGCAGATAAGAGTTATCCTCATGGGGCCAAGCACCTTGATATCTGAGCTCTGACACATTTTTCTTGAAAGCTGGAGGATGTACCCACCTGCTCTTCCCAGGATGCTTAAAATTTTCTCACCAGCCCTGCTTATCAGCAGTGCCACTGCTGATTTTATTAGACTGCAACTAGTAAGGAAGGGCCACTCTTCCCATTTTACTGATAAGAAACTGAGGGCCAAGGAAAATGTGTAAAAGAAGGTATCCTGGCAAAGCAGGACTTTGAAGAGGAGTCTCTCAAGTCACTGATCAGCAGCCTTATGGCTCTTAGCAACTTTCCTCTATCTCCACATCAATCACGTGTGGCCTCCCTGCACATAAACATTGTTGATGAGCCCAGGCTTCAGGGTAAAGCACCTTTGCAAAGGGGACAGCCCCAAACTCTTGAATAGAAGACAAGATGAAATATTTCAGGCAAATCATTTAGTGCCTGCTCTAACCAGTCCAAACCATACCCTTGCTCTTAACAGATGCTCAGCTGCTCCATTTCAGGATGCTGCTGATAAAGCAACAAGAACAGTCTTGTATCACAGGCACATTTCAAGGGCATCTCCAAGACATTAACGTGTTTTTAAAACCCCATGACATAAACTTGCTTATTATGGTGAAATCATGTGCTCTATCTCTAAGGTAAGGTCTGGAGAAGAGATCCCTCTCTCACATGGCACAAAACCCAGTGGAGCAAAGGTGCACAAACACTCAAGAGAGTTTCATTGCCCTTGAAGGGCTAAGTGCATTGCTAGGGGGCAATGGGCACAAGCTGGAACACAGGAAGTTCCACCTAAACATGAGAAAAAACTTCTTTACTGTGAGGGTGACAGAGCACTGGAACAGGCTGCCCAGAGAGGTTGTGGAGTCTCCTTCCCTGGAAACATTCAAAACCCACCTGGACGTGGTCCTGTGCCCCCTGCTCTAGGTGTACCTGCTCAAGCAGGGGGTTTGGACAAGATGATCTCCAGAGGTCCCTTCCAACTCCTGTCATTCTGTGATTCTGTGCCCTCTAGCCATTGCCTGGCTGCCCTCCGGCCCCATCTCTGCCTGCTGCCTCCACCCTACTGAGAAAGGAGAAAAGCATTGCTGTGCAGCCTGCACAGGGCAGAGGTGCATTCACTGCGGTTAGCTCTTCGCCCACACACAGCGTAACCATGGGTCATGGAGGAGGCAGGATTTCAGCCTGAATGCAAATATGAGATGTTGACCAAGAAAATGCCCCACTGGGTTTTTTTTTTCCCATGTGATTATAGGCACATTCAGATTCTCTGAGAAAAATGACGCTCTGTTTAGTCATTGCAGGGAGGAAAGCACCACTGGAGGCAGCGTCACTGGGGTGTCCAAACCACATCTTCAAAGAGGCAGAAGTTCAGTCATTTGTAGATGAATTCTAGCACATCGCTGTGCTCATGTGAGTGGCTCCACCTCTGTGGCAAAAATCAAAGACAACCAATTCTGGTTCTGTTCTCTCCTTAGCTTATATTTCACACACAGCAGTCTCAAATGTGACCTTACATCATGTACTGTAACACAAGAGATGACGACAATCATGGAGAGAGGCTTGCTATAAATTCTCAGTGCTCATTCTCTACCAATCCATCCCTGTACCCTCCTGAAAAGTACCTGATCTGCATTAACAACAACTCCAAAAGATGACACTGAGGTGGGCTTGGAAGAGTTAATACTAAGGGAAGCACAACTCCAGATCATGATACCAGTAACAAGAAGCTTTCTATGGCAGCACTTGATAGCAGCCAGTATATACGTTCCATATGTTAAGTGTTTTCTGAAGAGCAGTTGATGCACGTGTGCACCCAGATGTCCCTACCCAGAATGACTGTCAATGTGATGACTTCCAGAGGAAATTCTGAGATGCCATAAGATCACTGTACTGCTGGTGGACAGCAAATTAAACTTGTGATATAGCTACAAAATGATCAGTGAGTTGGAGCCAGATGTACAAAGGTGGCATGCAATGATCAAACAGCACTGATGGGTGTGCACCTACAGCACCATGTTCTCCTCCGGACAGCAAGATTAGACAAGAAATGTTGGCAAATTAGAGAAAGATAAGAGAAAAGTGACAAAAATTTTTAATTATATTCAAGGGAAAAATAAATAAAGTAAAGTACCAGATAAGTGGCAGACTCATAGGCATTCGTTTATTTTCTGGTGATACTAATTGAATTTGTAGGCTTCTTTTACAATTAAAGAAATAAAGCACAACTATAAAAGTAGCAGTTTCATGAGAATGGAGGCATCAATATATGAACTCTTAAGCAATGTCGAAGCTGCTAAGAAAAGTTCTCAGAGAAAGACTGTAATATGTTTATCCTTATCATCTCTGACTGCAGTTCAGTGGCTATGCAGCACTGCAGAGCTGATACATCCTACAGCCTGCTCTCAGGATGCACACTATGGCTACATCGCAGCTTTGGGAAGATGTAGTCTACACTCCCTGTCCCCCAGTCATTAGGATTAAAGACCTGTAGGAGCATTCTGCTGCTGCTGCTCCCCTTGCCCATAGGAAATCAATGAGTGTTGAAGTTTTATTCTGACATGCATACAGAACACATCTGTAATATGGACCCAGAGACCCAGGCAGGGCACAGAATTTCCTCACAGTGGAGACACAGTCCTACTAAAGTCAGTGTGACTGCCAACAGTCATTCAACATGCTCCAGATATTCAAAATGCAGGTCAGGGACAGATTCTCAAGTGATCAGTGTTGAGTTTTCAACAGCACATTTTACATTGACAAATGAAAGTTTCTCAGTGGTGTCACTTCTTGCAAATATTCATACAAATTTTTCATTCACCTTGGACCCAAAGTAGATCTTCAAAGCAAAAAGAGGACACTCTTCCTAAAAGAGCTACTGCGTCGAGAGCTGTAGTCCAAAATGTTTAAAACCTGGACTCAAATCCTTGACCTTAGCCACAGCAAAGACTGGAACTATGATGATCTGTGCACCAGAGCAATTTGCTACCACAGAGGAATCATCTATTCTTGAAATTATTTTCTCTTTCTTTTTTTTTTTTTAAAAAAAGGCAGCAAGCTCATTTAAAATTTGCTTTCCTTCTGAAGTAGAAGAAAATTAAATGGGAAACCTTCACATTTTTGCAGGCTGGAATTTCAGTCAACACTACTGAACTTCCACAGTTGGGTCCAGCTTTTCCAAGGACCTCTGGAACCAACAGTTCCTCAATTCCTGTTGAAACTGTTATGACCCCATACCCAGAAGCATACAGTATCAGACATATGCTCAAAAATGCACAGCTCTTAAAGAGTATGGTACCAGGCATGGATAAGAATCTTTTTGGAAGTTCAGACCCACCCATCAAAAGAATAAAAGTATGTCACAGTCTAGTCCCAGGCCAGACAAATGCATGGCTGGCTCCCATCTAATTGCTTCATGTCTTAATTTCCTGTCCCTCATTTTCAAGTTTTATTTTCTCTCAACTTCCTGTCATGTGTTCTCAGCTTGCAGAAGACAGGATACCATTTGCATTCACAAACTACAAGGAGGTTTTTACTGAACTGTAAAGGTTACGTCGTTTGACATTATTTTGACTGTAGCAGCACTGGGTTGATATTCAAAGTTGAAGCTTATTGTACAAGATGCTGTTTGGCCCTCTCTTGCACTTGGTCTCCATCTAGGAAAAGCTAGTCCATAGGCCAGGAATATAGAATTTAATTGGCATATCAAAGGATGGCAAATGAAGAAATCAGATTACTCTAGATGAGAAAATTTTTCAAATATGAAACATACATTATGATGTATTCAGTATCCATGTTTTATTCTTCTTTATTAATTTTTTCAAACTTTGAGATGTGTTGCACTTACACTGTAACCATGCTCCACTTCCACAATTTCCACTGACATTAGTCTTACTGTATGTAAGACAAAGAAAAAATTTTAATGTTCTATTGATTATCTCCCTAATGCAGCTGTGTTGCTAATCCCCATACCTTCAGACTCCAGATGCGCTGTATGCAAACAGCGCTCGTCTGTAGTGAGGTCGTTTTAAAAAAATCATGCAACGTTAAAAGTGAAAGCTTGCAGAAAACTTTTCCAATATTAAATAATGTAATTTTCAAGCTTTTTTTTTTCTGAGCTATGAGGACTAGAAACTTTCCTTTATAAACAGGGATTGGTAACACTGCAACCAAACAACTTCTTTGTCATTTAGCAAAAAATGGATTTTTATTTTAAACTGAACATTCAGTACAGATAAAGGGTGCTGCCTGTGACCAAGAGCACCAAAAGCAAGAACCTAGCATTTTAAAATAACTCTTACAAATATGGGTCGTGCTTCAGTGGCTTGAAATGTCTTATTTGTATAATTTCTCCCACTGGGTGAATACAATTTTAAAGGGAAATGAAGCATTGTAATATAAGCTACACACCACCTATATATACCTTGTGCTTGCATGTGAGCATTATAAATATTATCAGCAGCAAAAAAAAGCAGCCAATGCTTTTCCAAAGGAAGAAGTCATTTTTTTGTTTCATTCTTTCTTGATCTATTATTGTGACTCTCCCTTTGATTGACAGGTGGCATTCTTGTTTTTATGGATGGAGAAGCAAAGCCCTTGATGGTTATCGACATAAGGAAATGTCATGTCTGAATATGTTTCAACAGGACCTTTTTTCCCTCATTTCCTGCTCCTTCCCCTTACTTAATTTATTATATTTAATGCCATGAAATCTCTCAAATATGAATTCATAATCCAAACACTTAATTGCAGTCAGGAACCCAAACCTGGCATTTAATTGCCATTTGGTATTAAAAGTCACATTTGCGACAAAAGTGTCCTTAAAAAGTAAGGCTGATCATGTCCCTTTTCCTTTGTGCCTATGCAACCAAAGCACCTCTTCGCCTCAAACCTTCAAGATAGTGGTGGAAACATGCTGTTGAGTGATGGGAGTAACTCTCTAACCAACACATCACTCTAAATTACGCATCAGGTGTAATTCATTCAGGAACCAGAAGTGGATGGAAGTGGTAGAATAACTCACTTTGCACTGGACTGACACACAGTCTAAGTACAACACAAGGGCAATTCACTCAGATGCGGTGCTCAGTGGCATTGCACTCAGTCTTTGCCAAAAGAGATACCACCTCCATTTACATCCAAAATAACTCTCTGAGGCTCCATCAGCATGAGACCTGACTCAACATCAGGGCTGAGTGCAGGAACTGTGGGAATCGTGCTCTCCCACATACCCTGGGTTTGGCTGTGGTAGTCTTTATGGTGCTTTATACCAGTGACACTAACCCACCTCTCTGCTCCTTCTGCCACAGCATATCAGTAAGACAGACCACCCTTCCTGTCTAGCCCTAAAGACCATCACTACCCTCCACACCAAACTATCCCCAGCAAGATACACTTGTACACTTCTACCCTGTACAACATTCCTTGTTTAAAAAACACTGTTCCTTCATGCTCTGCAGTCTTCAGACTACCTCTAATACTTTCTCCTTTCCACCTCTTACACCCTTCCACTCCTTGCTTTGTCATAGCTGAAATTAATTTGTTATCCTCCATCTCAAGTAGGGATCATATCTTTTTATCTGCATTGTGAAGTGCCCAAATAGCATCAAAATTGTATCTTTGGTGATGTCAAATAATAAATAATATCACTGGGGCAGACTGGGAATACTTTGTCTGGGATAATGCATCATTGCTCTCTCTATCATGACCCTAATTCATCTGCATAAATTTCCACATGTTTTATATGCATTAGGCTAACATTTTGACCACTAACCACAGGGTGAAGAAATGTAACATAGGGGCTGGTTTTGTGCAGCCGAAAATAGGTATCTCTAATTAAAAAATAAAGAATGCGAAACTACTTCCCAGAACGCATCTGTCCCTTCAAGTGGATCGATGTCCCATCCCAGGTGAAGAACCCAGAGGCCTGATTGCACTTGTTACTCCATGGATGCCTCATGTCTTGCAATGAGCAGATCTTAGCCTAGTGAACTGCCCTTCCTCTGCCACTTTTGCACAAAATGCTTCACAGCTAGGTAAATTTTCATCTATTTTCAAAGTAAAGCTCTGTGTCTTGCTTCTATTTAATGAGCAGTGTTTTGGGGTCTAATGTGTTGCAAATGCCTCTCTATTGTGCTCTGAAATAAGGGAGCCAGTCCTTCATACCAGTCATCAGTAGCTGTGGAATCACTAAGACATCTTGCAAGGTTTAGCACTCAGATTGATGTTTCACTGAATTATGTTACCCCACCTGGAGAGCAGATGCTGCTGGTGGTACCGATGGTACCTGTCAAAGTTCCTGAGCACAACTGAACTTTCCTCCCCAGCTCATTGTCATATATTTTCCAACTTTTTAATCCGTATGCTTTCACGCATGCACAGGGCAAATGCTTCTCCCAGAAGACTGAATAAAGAATACCCAAGTAATAAATTACATTCCTTCTGGCATTCTCTGCCATTGGATTCAATCTCATAAATGCAAAAGGACGATCTAAGAGAAGAGCCTGCCTGGCCTCCTCTTCTCCATAGTGGGAGTATAGAAAGCAAGTTCAGAGTCAGATCTACACAGTCTAAGCCCAGCCAGTCTGCAGTTACAATGAGTTTTGCTACAGATGCCAGGAGAATCCTCCAAACAGCAGAACAAAGAGGGAGAGAGACCTGAGCCAGCTCTGAAACAATTACATTACTTCAACTGAAGGAGTATTTGGGAAGACAATCACATGCAGGATACATAAGCATTCCTATTTCTTCTAGTTAAGTACTTCTGTTTTTCCCTCATCTTGTCACTGAATGCATTTCTACTCCTTTATAGCCAGCCAGGCTATAAAATTCAGCATGAGCTTGAAGTATACCAAATGCTAATTTTGTATCGCCCTAATAATGCTCAGATTTACTGGGATCTATTCTCTCACTGATGCATATTTGTAAGTACTATTAACGTTAATGGGAGTTACCAACTAATTAGAAAGGAGAACAAAATCTAGGCTATACGATGCAAATTAAAGTAGTGCCTATGTCACTTATCTTCCCGCTGAGGAATTACAGAATAGAGCAAAATCAAGGACAGTGACTAAATTCTGTTGACTATTTGCCTTACATTTTGCACCTGTGAAGTCACAACAAAACAAAATATTTGAAGGGAAATAGCTAGCCAGGTTATTAAAGTCTATTGCATAATAGCAAAATCTCCAAGCTAGTTCTCAAACAGAGAGAAAGATTTGAAAAGTCCTCATCTGGCTCACTTAAACACACTCAGCAAAGAACAGTTGTGAGGTGTAGCTAACAATTAATATTTTTAACAAGCTGGTCGAGAGAGTGTAGCTCAGTGAGTCTGTGTATTAAAAGCATATTGTTAGCACACTGCTTGGCTTTTATGAGGTGAAGCAATCCAAACCTACTTCAGTGCATGGAGAGGTTTGGAGAGGTTTTATTTTCATCCTTAAAGTCCAGGGTGGCTTTGGCATAATAAAGGTCATATCTCCTAATCATGGTAATGTTCACACACAGCAATATGAGCTCATTGCAGAGAGCTCCAGCACTCAGAAATCCCCGGTTAGAAGGTGTCACCGATTAAACTATCGCATTTCAAAGGCTTCCATACAGTAAATAGGAAAGAAAAGAAGAAAAGGAACCGTGGCCTTTTGTTATTCAAAAAGCTACGGAGAGCGATAATTAACCCATTTTTGTTGAGAAATCATTTGGACAAAAGTCAAGAGATTGCCACCCTGTCAATTGTTAAGTCTAGATAAGGACATTATATTCCACTGTACAAAGAGTGACTGAAGATAGTGAATAGAAAGTAGGCCACTACTATGACTTTCCCTAGTCCATCGAAAAAGAGGTCTATTTTTTCTACAAAAGAGGTAATATAGTAAAAAAATCTCATCCTACATTAAAAACATAACTACAGTGCTTGTTTTTCCATTTTGTTAAATATTCAAAGGTACCATGCAATTAGCATGTCATTAATGAATAATTAATTACTGCTAAAACAGCCTTCAGATTTTTTTGCAACTAAATTATTTAAAGAGCAAATATAACAATGGAATGCAGCCCCCCCCCCCCCCATAACTCTGTATTTTCATCAGTGCATTGGTTTGTAGATGAATAGGGGTTTACTAAGAGAAAAATTATATTTTGGAACATGGAAAGATTCCAGATTCCTTTCCTGTTCCACTGCCCTCATCCCGTCAAATGAACCTGAGGACAAAAAGTGATGCAGTCCTTGTTAGCATCTGCTAGGAATGCATTAGTTAAAGTATCTGAGATGTACTTCAGAATACAAGATTTGCACATTTCCTGAGGAAAAAAAAAATGTTGAAGCCTAGTCCTACCAGCACTTTGCAGCAGTGTACCCTAAGACTGAGCAAGCAAGTGCAGTGTATTTTTTTTAATCATTCATCACCAGCTCTAATGACAGTTACTGTATTATTAAAATCAACCCCACTATACAGCCAAGAGTTAAAGAGAAAGTAATTTGTTGCCACTTGCAGATATACATCACTAGTAAGACGTTAGTTTATATTTATAAGCTGCACATCTGTGAATCAGTTGGCCTACCCATCTGTTAACTGCACCAGTAAACAGTAAGTCTGAGAGCTGCGTATTCCTGCATCCGTCACAAATTCTTTCTTTAATTGTATGTTTATGCAACAAACCTCCACTTAAGTGTTTTTGAGAATGTTTTGAACAGTGATAATTAGTTTTTATGACTCAATACTACTCTTCCTAACACTGATTCAACACTATTATTTTAAATGGAGACAGCACGTTTCTCTGACAATGTCAAAGCAGGTTTTCTCCACAGAGCAGAATTTGTCCCTACAAAGATACTCTGGGACAACAAATCTCTTCCCAAGCCACTGTTACAGTATGCAAATGTGATTCTTCATCTTTTCATAAACTTTTCTGTTAGAAATTGGTCCCTGAAATAAAATACATAAAGAGCTATCAGCCCACCACAAAAAGTTGTGAAAGAGTTTGGATCGCACTGGACTGGATAGCAGGGGGCTAAAATTGTTATTTTGGACACACATTCAGCAAGGTGCAGTACAATTATTAAGACATATATGTCTTTAAGCTCATGAGTCAAAGAGACTACTCACCTGTTTAAACTTAAGACACACACACCCGCTTACATATACTGCTGATTCCAGGTGCTGTTTCATTTCCAAGCAGATTTATGCTTGGGTACTTCACCTAATTTCTGTAAACAAAAAGCTAATGGAGAAAAAAGTGAGCCATAAAGTTATACCTCTTACTGTATCTCATTTTACTCAGGAAATATTGCATGCACCTTTTTGCATAATAGGGGATTTTCACAGTGTTTTTTCTAATGGCTTTACAGTGAAGTTGTGTACAATATGATGTTCAACTTCATAAAGCATTTAGTTACAGCATTTATTTTGTTTGAGGAACTGAAAGCACACTTATCTGTGTATCATTGTGCTGATGCAAATGGCAAAATTTTCCACATGATTAAACATCATTTTCTCAGGGTATTTTGCGTCCAACTGCCTGCTACTCAGTAAATGTTTAGATCAATGCATGGTTGATCCCAAATCTTGCAAGCCTAAAATCCTTCCGTATCTAAATAAACATATAAGTTTACTTAAGGCCAAAAAAAGGACTTAGGCAGGATCTGGAAAGAATCAGCTGGGTTAAAAAAATGCTAATTTTAAAAAAAAACACACATATGTTTGTGATAATATTTTAAACAACAGGTCATGTTTATGTGTATCTCTTTATTTACTCCTTACTGGGAAAGTGTTTCACTTAGTGACTCCCGGAGCAAAAAGTGCCCACCAGTGAATGACGGTGCTCTGCAGAAATCGCCATTGACTGACAGTAGTGACGCCTACTGGCACCATCAGCCCCAGTAGCTGCCAGAAGCTCCCCTGTAGTTGGTCTTCAGCCACCAAGCTGCTCACAAGTCCAGCATCTGTTCTTTGCTTAACATGACTGGGAGCCGTATGGACACAGTCCTCCTCTCTCATTCCTAGGGGCAGATGCCAGCGTGGTCTTATGTCACTTCCAAGAGAAAAAGCCCTGACCTACACAGTGGCCATCAGATGAACCAGGATCTTCAAGAGCAGCAACCTTAGCAAACTATGATAATAATTTTTTAGAGCATGTGGCAGCCCAAAGAGAGATTTTTCTCATTAAGTATTGTTGTGATTTTGTATGATTATTACAGATATTAAGAAAAGTCAAATCAAAATAAACTTACTGAGGATCGGCAAAAATAAAGAGCAGAAAAAGAAGGAATCACCTTGTTTCCATCTCCTAAATCCTTTGCCAGTCCAGTAGTCCCAAATCCACCAGCCCAATACACCAACAGTTAAGCTTGGCAGGTCACCGGAGCTCAGTGCTAAAAATCATGCAGTCCCCAGCTTCCCTATGAAACTAATGACAAGGGCATCAAATTGATGCCTCTGCCAGAACTGGCCAGAGTACAAGATCTCATTCCTGAGCAGATGTCAGGTAGGGCAAACATTCAATCTCCACAAGGCTTGGACAAAAATGTAGGACAGCAGCACAGAGGTGAAAGAGGTTTGGTGAAAAGAACAGACCCCAAGTCTCCAGCCAAAATATTTCAAAGCAACTTCTGCTGAGGAGACACAATCAACAATTTCAGCGAGAAAGAATGTCAGTTTCAGCACACACAAAAAGCCTTCCACAAAACATCTCCCAAATGGAAAAGATATTATAAACAACATTCACCTCACTCTCCTCCCCCCCTGTCAGAGAAATGACCATGATTCTTTACTACATACCTTCAAAAAACAGTCCTTTGCAGATGAAAAGAAATAAAATCTAACCTTAAGAAGTACATTCAGAGACCCCCTTTATGCCACCGCTCTGTGTTATGGAAAAATGAAGGTAGAAATCTGTTGAAAAACATTTCCCTGCTGTATTGTGATTGACATCTGACAGTGCTCAGTGGTGTCCTAACTTGGATGAATTTAAATGACAAGCTTTCCTTTATAAGTAACAGAGCTCCTTTTACAATAGAACAGCACGATTACTTCATGGAAAGGAAAAAAAGGAAGAATCAAAGTTTTTCTTCAAATCCCTGGGGGTACCCCTGACCTGTCACCAGGCTATGACCTTCTCTCGTTAATCTATGCAAATCAGATGACTCTAATTTGTGGCACCGATTGCTTTGCCACACCTTTAAATTCAGAGATCAGCTATGGGATGATGCCTACATCACACAGAGTTCAGATCACCTTCATGTTGCCAACATTTGTAATGCCACGACAGATGACTTCCCCACCATTCTGGGACAAGGCAGTCCACGTAGCCCTCCAGACTACTTTTTGATTAACATCGAGACAAAAGCCAGTGGTGTTTTGCCTCTTCGTTTGTGATTAGCAGCATTGCTGCCATAAGCATTCCTAAGCAAGAACCCCTGGGAAGAGTATCAGATCCCAGGTCAAGGCACAGACTGCCAATATCACGGCTTCACTAACAGTCACCCAATCGCTTTTATGGACATGAAAAAAAAAAAAAAGGTATTCACTGTAATAAGCACCGGTTCCAACTGAGAGATATTATGTCAAACTCTAAGGCCTGTTTCAAAACTTTCTCCATTCACGTAACTTAATACACTTTGTAAGCCAAAGAGGGCAATATCACAGAAGATGCTCTGTGTTCATCTTCCACGTCACACAAAGGCCACGGAAGCTATTTTGTCTGGGTTTAGTGTGGTATAGGAGTTAAAATTTTTTGCTTTAAATTGGGTCCTCGGCAAGGATACACTATTTTTTATTTAACCCTAGCCTAACTTATTTTATCCCTAGTTTTATCGCTTCTCTCCTGTGAGACTCTTCTCTTCATAGTTCTGAAAAAGTGGAGATTTTCATTTATAATGAAAAATGCATTAGTTATTTCTGTTATCCACATATACATGCATATCTATCCATTCAGAAAGTTACTGGAGAGAAAACTTGAAAACCATTTTCCTGAAGACCAAAAAGCACATGGGAGTGTCAATAAAACATTCAAAGAATTTAATACATGGCCTATGTGATCCATCCATTTAATGCATCTAACAATACACTTTGCGCAATAATCTTGTTTGCTTATGCCTTGCAATTCTGACGACACTCAAACCTGTTAACCCTCTTCTCAAACAAACATTGAAGGTTGCCAGTTGTGACAGATTTGGACTAATGTTGATGGTAGCATGGGAGTTAGTTAAAGTGATTTGATAAGCTTGTAGCAGCTTGAGGGGCGGTGTCATTCCAAATACGTAAACAACATTGTCAACAACATAGCCCATCAATAAATGCAGCCTCTATCTCACACAGTCATTATTAAAATAAAAAAATAATAATATTGAAAAAGAGGAAGACAGAGGAAAAAAAAAACAGAAAGAAAAAAGTTTATTTGTCCGAGGCCACAAATCAATGACATATAGCATCAGGGTTCACTGAGACACTGACAAACGTGTCAGGAACACTTGTTTTTAACATTACTGTATTCTTTACAACTATTAGGAAGCAAGTACAAGGTCATTATAGGCATAGAGGCTAAACATACAGTGACATACTTCACAAGCTCACTCATGCTTTGTATAAAAGCTTTCACTTACTATAGAAGTGGATTATCCCATTTTCCCATGCTGATCCAAGTGATCTCATTACTTACAGAAGAATCCTGGCATACAAGGATCACTTTGCCAACCATCACTTACAACATCCCAGCAGACTCTATTTTTAAAGAAAAACTCTCATATTTTTCTTCTAATGGCTCGTCTATTGAAAAAAAATTAAAAACTGAAAATAGCTTCTACAGGGATTACAGCCTCTGTCACTGGGGAGGCCAAATGCAATTATGGAGCCAATATTTTTTAACGGCTCCCACTCTGATGGCCAATAAGCAGCTTGGTATTCCCCCGTCTCCATCCCCCAAGCAAATTGCTATATATATCCACTGGCAGGCTGCCAGAGTCTTTGGAGGCTCTGCACCACAAGCATGCTCAGTGAATCCTGGCCATCTGGTTAGCTGGCTGGATCCCTGCCTCCACGATCTGCGTCTTCGGGCAGAACCAGCCCTTGGAGTATCTGGATATGGGCAAGAACCATTTTAGGGGACAGTCTGCCTGTGCTGATTGACAAGTGACCCATTCCTTTGCTCCATCCTCAAGAGCTTTTATGAGAAAGTGGATCCCAAAGGTCTTTCATTGTTTTAGGACATACAGAAGCCCTTTCGATAAGGTAGGAGTTTCCATAGCAGACCTTAAGAACAGACCTGTAAATTAGTGGGGGAAAGTGCCTTAAAATAAACCGCTCTCAAAACAAACCCTAAAAACATCTAGGCCCCTATCCAACAAAACACTTAAATGCTCATGTAGCTCTAGGGAGGGAAGGCAGCTCACCAAATATGCACAGATGCTTGATAGCCAGATTTGCTTTTCACAGCTCTGCCACAGACTCATCTGTAACCTCGTACAAGTGATTCAAACCCTGCCCTGCCATACTTCATTTCCTCCAGCTGTAAAACTGGGAAAGTCATCTTGAGTTTCATCATTGTGAATATTGTCTTATATATTGGATGTTTATCCAGTGACCAGATACTGGAGTAATAAATTACACAGAGATGCTTATACATTTGACTACATACATCCAGACTCTTCCTCAAACGCATGGACCACCCCCCACCCACCAAGTAAACCCCTTCAAATTTCATTGAAATTTCCCCTCTAAGTAAAGGTTTGCTGGTTCGTTAACTCTCATGGGACATTAAGATGTCATGGTTAAAATTGGCTAGAAAAAAAAAAAGATAACTATCGTGGTTTCCCTAATGGGCAGTCCTCAAATTCTGTCAATGTTTAGGATGCTATGACGTGGTTCAAAGCTAACTTTAGGGGAATCAGTCCTTTAAATTCAATTCAAGGGGCTTCCTTTTTCAGATGCGAGTGATCCTGTGAGGTTTAAGAAATAACAACTTGGAAAAAAATTATTTCCAGAGGACTGGCTGCAGTGTTGATTAGTTTCAGAGAGGAAGATCTAGTGGATAGGGAATTGCCCAGGGATTTAGGAGATACAGGATGTAGAAGAGGATCCCAGCTTAAATACCAACTTCTTTGGAGAATTGGTTCCATCTCATCTGCAAAATCTCAATAAAATAGCATGTCACTACTTCAGAGGGGACATAATCCATTAAAATATTTCAGGTAGACTTTATATTAAGGCTGAAATAACAGGTGTTTCATCCATTATACTCTCACTTTTTCTTTTCCTGATTTGCAACCTATTCAAGCTCCATCAGTTCCTAAATTTCTGCCCAAACTGGTATTAAGGTCACCTTGACAGTGCAACTATAGGATAAAGACATCTGCTAATTCAGAAACAGCTTATAGACTACCACTGCCATAAGAAATTGGTGACTCTAAACAATAATATAGATCAACCTAGGATCATTCAGGAATAGCAGAGCTCCACAGTTTCATTTGCCAATCCATAGCGAAAGCAACCTCCCAACAGCAACCACTGGGAGACGGAATCACACAGTAAAAGCCATCCATGCAACTGAATAATACTGCCTAACAGAGTTGCCAAGAACTACTCGAGAAGAGGCAAAATTTACCATCATGGACTGTAGTAACAGTGTCTATTTCCCGTAATTGAATGATCATTCCCACTTCCAAGCTAAGGCTGCAACCAAAGCACTCACATGGCCAACGCACTTCCAGAGAGTAATCTAAGGTGCTCCATGCAGTAACCACTGTGTTTCCCTGCCCCCCAGCACCCCACCACCATGCCCTCTGATGGTGCAGATGAAGGACTGCATTTCACAGGAATCCATGGTTAGAAACCATTGCTGGTACTAGAGGTATTGCTGCAATCTGCGCATTGGAAAGCATTTCAATTTAAGCAGTAATGATTAATTGATATGAAGCTGTGTTCCTGCTCCTCCCATGGCATCTGAGCAGATCTTACCTTTGAAATAACAAGGGGTTAAGATTTTCCATGAATGTACCACCTACATTTTTAAGGTTATAAAAATGGGATGCTTACACTTTTCCTAACCCCTCACCAATGCCCAGACCCATATGTAAATTTCACACAGTAGTATTTAGTAGCATAATTAATCCCTACTTTATGTTATGAGTAATATTTCCTATTCCCGACCCTGCAACGTCCTTTAAGAAGATCCATGTTCCAATTAGACTAGCCCATCGGCACTCTTTTAATGAGCAGATTAATCATTCAGATGGGTACAATGGTGTCATCACAGGTTTTAAATATGATAATCTACATCCTAATGGTGCTGCAAAAGCCTTGGCTCACAGCAAAAAAAGGTAGGCAAAAATTGGTGATACTTTCCTCTTTCTTCTCTTTCTTTTTCCATATGACACAAGACATGAGAATACTTGGGCAATGCAGAAAGTACAGCTCAGAGAGAGGGGCTGCGGAGCAGCTCGATAATTCAGGTGCAATAATTGTTTTGCAAGGACAGAGAGATCCTCTGGTCCCTGAAAATCCTTCTGCCACGATGAGGAAAAATTTCAGGTCTGTCTTGTCAGCCCAGCACATCAGCTCTGCCCTTACAGCCTTTTCTCAACACTTATTTAAAACATAGCCAAAATGTAAGACTGTCATTCAGAAATTCATTTAGTTTTAATAAAAACAGAGGTCTTTTCAGACCATGCCCAACTTCACCATTTCCAAAAGGCAGCCTGGATATTTTTAAAGCCAAAGAGAACCTATTCTATTTATTAAAAAAAGAGTCGGGGGGAGGGGTGGGGGGTGGGGGGAAGATTACTTCCAAACTACATTATATGGGCTCAATTCCATGCAAAAAGCCAGTATAGATTCAAATGCAATCCATGAAAAAGCTCCTACAGTAATGCCACCCTCAAAACTAGAAGTGCCAGGATTATAAAGCCAGGACCATACTCCATCCCTACTCTCAGAGTGACAGCTAAAAACCTTATGTGCTGCACCACTCCTTAACTGTGGCTTTGTACTCATGGGGCTTGTTTTAGCAACAGGTAGAAGTTACATCTGCTTTTCCATCTCTTGAGCTTGTCTTAGAAAGACAAGCCCTGTGGAACACCAGCTCCTTTGCAGACAAGCAACATTGATTTACACTGTGGTTGATTTTGATGTAGCCAGAAAAGAACCAGCAACTGTCGATTCATCTACAGGTTGCCTTTTAAACCCAGCAAGAAAAGGACAGTGGTGGATACTTGTCTATGAAAAAGCTAACTTTAAACCATGATCCAGTTCTGAGGACCATTCTCTTGTGAACAGTCCCCATGAAGTCATGACCAAAGTCTGAGTAATTCTTTTATCATTGTCTGAGGAAGAACTGAGTAAGGGATATAAAATTTGGGCTTATCTCTAATATACCCACACACAATCTATGGCAGAAGGCAACTGTAAATTCTGCCTCAAGATGCCTCAACTTCATTAAAACATGTTTCTGGTACAAAGGAGTCTTTATTTCTAATCATTAAACCAAAATCTTTTCTTCAGCAGCCAAAATCTACTCTCCAAAGTCACTGTCAACAGTGTGATTGTATTTTTCAGATTGCATTTTTCAGCTTACTGTTGTCCAAAGCCTCCTCATTTTACTCAGATATGTAACTGTAGGAATCAGTCATGCTACTCACTCAATTAAATTGTATCCATCTTGGCCCTTCACCTCTTAGGATCTGATCCAGCTCTCCTTGACTACGAAGACAATTGGATCAGAGCCATTTTGCATAACATTGGTAGAGGATTAGGTATTTCAGTCAGGTCTTCAGGTGTACTGCCTGAACTCAGTCTGAAATTGCCTGCATAAGATAGGCCGATACAGAAAACTGTTTGCATACAGAAGGAAGCACTGAAATTATAAAGAGCCATCTTGTGCACATGCACTTGCTGGGCTGGGAGACATTATTCTTACTAATGCATCTTCGCTAATGTCCACATCACAAGGATTTTTTTTTTTTTTTAGTATAACACTAATGTTAGTTGTCCATTATGGTATCTAGAGTCATAATGGGCAAGGAATCCCTACAGTGAAGAAGCCAAAGGAACAACATCCAGAAATAAATTCCTACACTGGTTAGGGGAATATTGCTGTAGCAAAATTTTTTTATTATTTAAAAAAAAATTTATGGCGCATTAATTTCTGGTCATTTTGCAAATTCAGGAAACCATTCACAAGGCAGCACTTTAGAAGCACTTAGAAAACCAGCATCAAACATCTAATGGTCCCTGCCATGTCCCTCTTAGAGAGACCCCCTTACGCTCAGCCTGGCTGGCTTTTCTGCAGCCACTGATACTGGTAAGCAATGCATTCTTCTGCACCTGACAGGAGAGTCTGATTTTGGCTGTCACTCTTTGCTGAGGTTTTAACTAACACTATCTGTGCAACTCTAGAAACCACATCAAATTGCAGTTTTTCCTGATTTTGTAGTAATTTGCATAATAGGTCACCCTTAACACACTGTGCTGAAGGAGAAACAGCTCAACTGAAATCTACCTTGAATGTTTCCATTAAAATATGCTCAATTTTTTTCCCTCTACCCTCAGTTCTGTCAGCCCAGGAGTGAATTAAGGAAATACATACGTAAACAACTATAAATAAATGCAAAAAATAATTAAAAAATTAGTTCTAGATGCATAATCCAGTGTGATTCATGTTATGTTCCCACTGTGATCCCAGTTCCAGAAGAGTTAATCAACCATAGCAACCTTCTAATCAGAGCAGTGAACTAATGATCCTATTTCTGAGTAATACCAGTCAGATAAGGCTCTCAAAAGGTAGTTAACATCACTTTGGTGGAAAGGCATGACAAGTGCAAGTTCTAGCAGTGGGTAATGCATCATTCATGCCCCCTCTCGTTCTGACATTTTAACGTTATCTTGTTTTACTGTGTCGGCCTAACACTGCCACTGCTGGCAAATTAAACTGTGAACTTACAAAGTGGGTGGCAATAAATACAAATTATGAGAGTTCAAAAGATGTCCCTGGAGGTGTACTGCCAGACATGGAATGTCTCTGGCTTTTCTGTCACATAGCAATAGACAAGACAAAGTGTAGCATGAGCTGAAAAAAAGAATTAACTACATCATGATGAAAAATGAGACGAAAATGAAAAGAAAAAAGAAAAAAAAACAAATAAAAGGGAGATGTAAAGGCAGGACAGGAATGAACAAACAGCATACTCTTGAAATATAAAACATAACTCTGTTTCACCTTGCAGAACAAAAGCTATGTAAATTAGGAATCAACAAATGCCTCTTAGAAATACAGACCAACTATAAAGTGTTGTCAATATTATTACAAAAGTAAGCAGCTCCTCCCAAATAAAACTGCCACACAAAACCAGTAGCAGCATGATATTACAGCATTTATATCTCTAGCAGAAATTCAGAATATCCCACTGTACTTACCCACACTAACAAAGATTTCACATTTTGCATTGACTTAAATACATGGGACAAAATCCTGCTCTTATAGTCCAGGGGGGGGAAAAAAAAAAAGAAGATTGAGAGAACTGCCTAAGGTGACAACAAGGAAATCACAAAAAGCAAAATCTCCTTGCACAGCCTTATCCCCAGCCTTTTCTATTTTGTGTAGGGAGATAACAGGGGCAGTGGGGTTCCCCCTTGCATGTCCCACCACTCTCAGGGGGCTGGGGACCAACTCAGCATAGTGCATCAGTTGTAATGCAGATTTAACATGGACAAAACAGGAAAAAGTTAATATTTCTTCCTTCCCTCAGGAAGATAAAACTTTACATGCTATTAATGGGGTCAGAAAAAACTGATTTTTAATATACCCAAGCCATGAAGCTTATTCAACTTGGTCTAACACCACTAATGAATCTTATAAAACATTTTATCTTCCCCGCCCATGTTCACAAACCACTCACATGAGGCTTGAAAATGACAATAATATCTTCCCAAAGTGCAGATATCACTCACACCATATGCAGCACAACTCTGTTTATTTTTCCCTATAAACCATTGGTTTCATTGAAACTCATTAGCATCACCTGTGTTAATTACACTAGCAAACCAATCAACAGCTCCTTCTTAATTAGGTTTTCTTTATTAAAGCCGGAAATTACCAAGGAGACAAAAGTCAACTGGGGAAATTATGTGAAAAGGAGTGTTTATGCCAAATTACCATACAAAATATAATAAGGAAAGGAAACTCAGTTTGTTTACAGGAATAACAAACAATATTAATTTTCAAGGTCACTGGCACAATTATTAATTACCTGTCTTACATTTTATTGTGATAGTTTAGTCTGCAAAGGCGGGGGTGGCTCATAAAAAAATGTTTCAGAGTGTGGTTGTATTGCATTTCAGCTGCCATGGTCACTGCCTATGACGTGCGCAGTGTTTTAGGAAGTTACTTTCATGACCATTTCCCAGATGGGTTGGCACAATGGGAAGTCTGTAAGGTATATAAAAAGCTCCAAGGTTTGATTGCTACCTCCCTTAGAGAGGTCCCATGGGAAGGGAGAATTCAGCCAGTGAAATCGAGGTTGCTCATCACTGGTGGAAGGCATTTTGGGGTCCAAGAATGTACTGTGAGAAGTGCTGCTGCTACAGATCCTAAGACCCCACAGAGGTGCCATGTCCCCGCCCTTTACATCCCCTGATACCAGTTAAAATGACTCCCATAACTCCAAGGAAGAGAGCTGGCATGGGCTGAAACAAGCCCCACTCAACATAACTGGGTTTTCTGAGGTTCGGTGGGGAACACCACTAAATCAACCCTTCTGCAGAGGAAATCTGCTGGCATAGCTAGCTTCTGCTCCTCCACTGCCAATAACGGGCTATAAGGCTTTGTTTGTGCTCTGTGGGTCAAGAGCCAGACCCAACAGCATCCTGTTCAGTCTAGTTGGCATTGGGTTGATGCCAAGATGAGGTCAGGGTGCTGGGCCACAGAGCAAACACTGTGGTTATTACTATAGGAAATTTGCCAGCTGCTTTCTCTTTACATGCCCACCTACCAGGAGAGTCCCCTTTGAGTGTTCTTTACCACACTGTGTCTTCTCTTCAAGTTTTCCTATGTGCCTACACACACGCATGCTCACACTCATACACACAAGTTAGTGCAACTACTCTGTAGCTCCACAGCTCTACCAGGTTCCCCAAAGAATCATTAGATGTTACCATCAAAGCATTTGTCCAGTGACAAGCCCTCAAACTAGCAACGGTGGTGAAACCTTTCAAGACATACTGCATCAGGAAAGCATCATGTGCTAATGTTTTGGATCCTCTGAAGCTTCATCTTCTCTCCAGGTTAAACACCTTGCAACATATACTGATTTTTCAGCTGACCAATATGAAAGTCAATGCTTGAGCTCTACATTCTTGCCCTGACATGTCAAAAGGAACTACTGAAATAAGCCATTCATGAACTATAGATTATCTGCTGTCAATTCACCTGGAAGTCCAGTCTCAGCAACCTATTATTTTGAAGTTACTCACTGTGCTGCACAACAGTTCAGCTTAGCTTTCTAAAAATGAGATGACTGTTCCCAGCCTTGCACTGTTTGACATGTCTACAACTTTACAGAACTTTATTTTGGAAACTCCTTACTGTTTCCATAGAAAGCTCAGATTCTGCATCGTCCTCATCATCACACTTCATTTCCTAAATGGCTGTGAACAGTTTACTCAGTTTTGGGTAACATGCATACATGCTGCTGTTATGTTACATCAGACATTTTTCTGTTGTTTTGTGATCACTTCTACACTGATTGCAAAAATATATCTGATTTTTAATTAAATCTTTATTTTCTGTCCTAATATTTTGGTGCATACATCCTTAGTTAATCACCCATCAGTTCTTTTCGGTCCTGCTAACACTGGCATTTGGGAAGAATAATTTTCTGTAGTTTTACAAATATCTAACGTCCTTGAGAAAAAAACTAGTCTACTTCTCAGAATAACTTTCCTTTAACCCAGTTATCTATTATACTGCCAACATCTCAGTCTGCAATAAGTCCATTTATTAACTGTTCAAATGCACATACCTTAGCTTTATTGCACAGATCCATTACATAATGGGCAATTATCTCATTTTACAGATAGTTGCTTGTAAACTAAGATAATATGTTTTTCCCATGAGTTATTCTTGTATGGATTATGGGTTTTCTATATTTTTTTTGTGTCTTGATCTTACACTTTGCAGTCCCCTTTATGGCACTACTGGAAGACGCAGCAATCACCAGTACCAGGACACCTGCAGCATCTGCTCTCTGCTTGTGCAGTATCTGGCACACCGGGTCCTCAATGCTCATCTGGTGTCCCAGGTGTGACCACAGCACAAATATTTCTCCCATTTCTTTGCAATGTCACTTCATTCTATCAAAATTTGGAAGCATTACAACCCCTTCCCTCTGGCTCTATAAGGACTTTTTCCAAACTGACACTTCCTTTGATCCTTTCCCTTTGTTTCCTTACTGAAGTATGTAATAAAGATGTGACACATATTCAGGAGGGCTGGTGAGAGGCCGGGTTACCTCCTCACCTCAGTCAACTGACAGAGGAAAGAAAAAGTTTATACAAGGCTTCAGGTCTGACTCTCCAGAAAACCCTTTATAAACCATAGTGCTCACATGGAGGAGAAGGGAGTACCTGGAAGGAAGTGAAGACACCCTGAAGGTGTCTGTATGATTGAGGACATCTCACAGAGTCTTTGGCAGGAGCTTTCTCCTCTCCCCACTGCCTGTGGGCATTCCCCCTCAGCTCATCCCAGTCCCTCCTCTGACACACTGACGTTAATGAAAGCAACACCTAGAATCTGCGTTCAAATCACGTTTTCTGGTGAACCAGGGTTCAGTCAGATGACATATCCATCCCTGCTTTGATCTTCACCATAGACTGCTAGAGAAGAGGCACTCTCCAGTCACTCCCTGAATATTCCTGACTTTCAGAGTACAAGAATAACGTGGTCTGCATATGCCAAGAAACTTGCTGGAAGATTCCCCCAGCCGAATAACCGAACTCTGGAGATGTTATGGTGGCTCTTTAGGCCTTCTTCACACCCTACCTTATGAGGGAATGGCTTGTCAAGGCAGAGAAGTCCCTACTCAGCCTCTTACATTCCATGAATGCCAAAAATAACCCCAAAATAATGAGATGTTGCCTATTACATCACCTGCTGTACCAAGCTCTTGCAAAATAGGTAATGTCATGCGATATGACAAGGCTGTCTCAGGAGTTATACATCAGCTGCCCTTTAAAATCAATGATTTTAGAAAAGCATCTTGTACCCTAAAGGTGGAGTTTCCAGTCGTTGGATCATTTAAGACAGACCATCACATTCTGTTTTAGAAAGAGACAGGCATATGGAAATATTCGTTTCTTTTATGTTAGTTGGGGGTGGAAATAGTGCAGATAAAAAAAATCCCCTATGCTAGAAATGCATCATGGTTCCAACAATTCCAGAATGAGTATTTAAAAGACAATTTTTAAGAAAAGTATATGATTTCCCTGATTAACCATAATGGCTCTTTAGAACCCATCATGGTCTACTATAAAAAAATCATATTTAAAACACTTTTAAAATATGTGTTATAAAGATTTTTTAAAATGAACATTATTTACCCAGAAGACCATAATGGTTCTGAAATGTATTTTGTAAATTTGTATTCAGGGACTTTTTTTCTTAAAAAGGAATTTTTTTGGCCCAAGAGATCTTAAACAGCTTCTATGGAACTATCAGAATTTATTGTTTTAATAGGGCTGAAACGAAGTTTGGAACATGTTATTGCACATACAGCAGCAATGTTTTTCAGACAAAAATGAGAAAAAGTAAAAAAGGAAGAAGTGGTGGAAGAAGGAGAGGAAATGTAAAAGGGAGACAAGAAGATGGGAGATGAGAAGACGGGAAACTGCCCACGCAACTAAGATGCTCAGGCACAGAAGAGCCACAGTCCTGGTAGCAGACGCAGTGAGGGGGAGGTCCAAAATTTCCAGGGGAGAGGGGGGTAGGTATTTCTCAGCTCAAGGTAAAGCACTGCTCCCACAGACTGCAGCATTACAACATGCCAGCTCTGAAGGAAATAAAAGAAATAAAAAGGTCAATTTGGGTGAGCAGGAGCTGCAGAGCTGACAGCTACCCCAGGTAAATGCTTGCACAACGGCATCTTGTGATTAAATAGCAAAGGCTGTTTGAGTCTTCTCCTGGGTGCCCGTTAGGCAAACCCAGCCCACATGCTGGCCCATACTGCGGACTAATGATGTAAGAGGAGAAACTTGAACAGCCAGCATGAAGTAACACAGCCAGCATCCTGCTCATGTCTGGGTGTAACCATCAGAAGCCACCTCTGACCCACATCAGGTGGATCAGACAGCAAAGGCGGCCTGTCCATGTCAGTGGGAAGGGACTGGTCCATGCTTTTCAGAAACATTCTCTGGTTGATAAAAAACAATCATAACAATAACACTTCTATAGTGCTTCATATCTTCAAAGCACAGTGCCAGAGACATTAACCAATCCGTCTTCAAAGGTAGCCTCCAGCAAACAAGAGGAAATTATGGAGGGGATAAAGACCCTCAAAGAGCAACCAGTTGTGGCTGCACAAAAACACCTGCAGCAAGTAGCAAGTTCTACACATGTACACAAACACACACACATAGGTACACACTATGATTTCCAGGAGCCATAGTTGGTGCTACCAGATGTCTTTGAGACACTGCTTTTGATTTTTGTTATCTCAATACTTTAATTCCCACTTGGGAAGAAAATATTGTGCCAGGAATGAAACTCTGGGGCTAGGAGCCAACTATTTCTGTACAGGCAAATCAGACTCTAGTTGAAACACCAAGAAATGGTCCTCACTCAATGCAGCCTTTCAATGACAAAACCAGCTTTGCTCTACTTAGAGAAGTCAGAAGTCAAAACATCCAGGAGCCTGCTGCCTTGCATCTTGAAAAGCTCAGCCACACCAGGGTAATTCTTGCTTCGTGGATGGTGAGTGCGTACAATTGTAACACTCTGCTAGGCACGGTGTCTGTGACCAGAGTGCTGAGGAGGCTCAGCCACCAAACCAAACCTAGAGCAATTCGAAAATGCTAGCTGCCATCCTTACTTTTTTTTTTTCCTTAGTAACTGAAATTAAGTACTGACTAAAAGTTAACAAACATGGTTTGTACCATATCATGTAAATATGTCATCAAATCCAACCTCACAATAAGCCTGCTGGTACTGCAAAGGGCAGTAGTTTAACTAAACTAGTGCAAATGCCTAACACAACACACAAACCATTTTAATCTATGTCTAAATAAGATTTAAAAAGAAAGACAAGGCAGCTCTTGAACTTTTTTATCCAAGCTATGATATCATCTGAGTTAGATATTCATAACCTAGTGTAGTAAGAATTTCTATGCCTGATCCTTTTCTCACATTAGTGCATTGCCACTGGTGAGGAGGAAGTCACCACTGGTGCACAGTGGTGGAAATGACCCTGCTAGAGTCACTGCAAACATGTGTTCACACGAGGTGTCCACCTTTTCCTCCCAAGAGAGGGTTTGGTTATACGTTACAGGCTGGATGTAGTAGTGAAGGAGCAAGTTTTCCTGGGGGATGCTAAGCAGAAGGTCAGCCTGTATCATCCATGGTCTCCTCTGGACTTCAATTCTCTACATCTACGAGTCAGGATAACTGGTGTTAGTGGATAAAGTTTGGAGTGCTCTGAACCTGGAGACCCTCACTCCTCAGGGAACAGGGGGGATACAACCCTGCAGAGGTGGGACTTCTTTGGCCAGATGCAGACTTTCTGGCTTAAACTCACAGAAGATAACTTTTGTCACTGGTCTTCCCCATAATGCTTCAAGAGCTTAAAATACACTTTGAGGAAGATTTCAAACACTTTTTCCCCTCAAATCTGTCTACGCTTATTCACTGTGGATTCCAGAGGGATGACCTGGATTTCCTTGCACTTTCTCAAACCAAATTATATCAGTCCCAATTAGGTCATCTGCTAGCTGCCTCTGCAGCTCCAGACTGCAAAATTTCTTCCCCTATATATCACCCTACAGTTAAGACTGGACAGGGAAGCCTTCTGTGTTAGAATAACTACTATAAAACCATATAACATAGCCTAAAAATACAATTATAATTGCAACACCAAAAGCAAGCCAGTCAATATCTTCAAGATTCTAATAGTTTCAAGCACTATTACCTTAACGGTCTCACATCACAGTACTGATTAAAGAAACATTTTGTCTTTTTATCTGTATTCAATGGAGAGTGTAATCACTGGAGCGTAGAGAGCTAAAACATTTATTAGCAAGTACACATCTCGGGTCAGGCGGCGAAAGTCAATGTTGAAGTGGTGAGGTGCAGCACAGCTTTCAGTCTAATTCACGGACCCCATCCCGTCATCTCCTTGGGATCATCTGCTGTGCACAGGACAAGCTCTGGAGTAAGCTGTGCTGCCGCTCCACTCCTCTGACAAACACTTGCAGGAAGATTCCCTCAGGAGATTAAATTGGCAGCATCACTCATGTAAGAGGTATTTCTATTCAGCAAAGTCAACAAGACTCACACATGGAGATGGGATACATAATCGGCCTCAAATGAGGAAAATGTGTGGGGTTTTTTTTGGTTTTTGGGGTTTTAAGTAAATGAGCAAATCTGCCTTTACTGAAAGTAGCACTGCTCTTCATCTAGAATTAAAAAAAAAAAAAAAATAAGGCTATGCTCCCGTTCTTGTGCTGATAAATTTGTTTTCTCTTTTTGCCTAATTGCTTAACAATAAATCCACACACACTCTATTATCCATAGCCTACTGCAATATTCCTCAGGGTACATGATCAGCAATCAGAAAGCTTGAAAGATGGCCAACATAATCTTAAATATCCCAGTGTATTACCAAATCAGTATTTCAAATTTAGTGGACATACTCAGATATGTTTTCCTCTCTGCAAGAGGCATCATGTAAGTGGCAAACAAGATACAGAAGATCGATTATTTAGCATAATTGCACAATCTAATTGTATGGATTTTAAATGGAACAAGGAGGAGAAAGATTAAAATCATACAGCACAGCAGTATACTTTCACAGAGTGCATGAAATATATTTTCCCCAATTAGCGGAACAATAGAAATATTTACTGTCAATTCAGTGAAGATATTCTGAAACAAGAGTCAAGCAACATCCAGATCAGTACAGGGCAGGAGCAAATCATTTTATCATTAACAGGGGAAAAAACCCCAAAAAAACACTGAAAACTTACACCTTCTGCTCAAAAAGCCGCACTCCTGTGGTGATGCTTCATTTCAGAACCACATTTGGGGACCTTATGAACAGATTGTGCTGACTTCCCAGAAGAAAGTAAAACATCCGTGCGAATGGATGAATTTTATACCTGTGTGTGCCCGTGTCTGTGCACACACACAAGCACGTGCCCACACACAGCCCGACTCCTGCCCATTTCGCTGTTAGCTGCCAAAAACTGAGCTAGTGCAGTACATTCTGTAGATTAACTGGGCGGGTGGAGGGAGCTCTCTTGTCTCAAAAATTAAGTGAAAATGCTAACCTTGTCATATTCCCTGGGCAAACAAAGGCAGAGGCAGCACAGCTCCGCTCAGCCATACCACGGGTTAACTGGCATTTCTAATACTTTTCACCTAGCCCGGCTTGACAGATGCCTAACCTTCACTGGGGAGTGGAGACAGTCTGATGGGCCCTGGCCATACAGGGGGAAAATTTTTGATGCTTCCCACTTATGACATGATTGATTTTCTTTCAGCGGCCCTTCACTTTTGGATGTGGCGAAGGCTGCCTGCCTGAGCCCCCGCGCGCCCTGACCTCGACATATGGCCGCTGTGAGGCTGAAAACTGATGACGGCAGAAACCTAAAAAATCAATAGGCCCTGTCAGTCAGTGGGGAGGCGAACGTCTTTTAAAAACCCAATCACGACATGTACTTGCTGCATGGTGTGGATCTACTGCACACTTGAGAACACACTGAATTTCCCGGGTTTTTTTATTTATTTTTTTTTTAAAAACTTCTGTGTTAACACACCATTTACCTATTTATTCCTTAACCTTTTATGCAGGAAGAAAGCAAACAAATCATCTTGTTAGGGTGGAATCTCCATGATATTAACAAGAAAAAAAAACCCTGGAAACTCTCTGGGAATAGTATGAAAAAAATAAAGAGCACCTTTCCATTGCCAATATAAACACTGACATCATTATTTTTGACATTATCTGGAAAGAATTTAGATATAAGGAGTTCTGGAGTCTAAAAACATACGAGTATGAAACTGTTCTAATTTTCTCTGCAGGGGGTGAAGTATTGTTTTGGTTTGTTTTGATTTTTTTTTTTAAACTTTGTTTCTAAAATATGTAAGAAAAAATTGAATTCACCATTGGTTCTACACTTCACAGTTCTTGTCATCCTCCATGAGCACTGGAGAGAGGAAATTATTAGGCCCACTGAAATCAGCTGGAGATGCTGGTGCTCTGTAAACTGCACTGGGCCATTTGTACCCCGCAGGATTGGGCCAACAGCATCCAACTGATGGCTTGGCTTTTGCCAGCTCAGGAAAGAAAAGCATTTCATCAGATAAGTGATATAACACACACCAATTTGATGTCTACATTTTGCCCCAAAACAGTCTTCTAGAACACTGATGAAAAGCAAACAAACAAAAATCCAACCACAATTAGAAAAATAAATATACTACTGGTGGATAGAACCTGTTATACTTTATCACCTCCAATCAAGAGTGCAAAGCCCAAACAAGTAATGCCTCTGAGCGATTTATGTAACCTTGATGAAATTTTAGAGGAATAGCTATTTTTTGAAACCATGTCTTCACATAGAAAAAAAGAAAACTGAAAGGAGATGTTGGCTGAGAAATCGATGCATTATCAGGATGCATTTTAGAAATCCACCAAAAGTAAGGAAGATTTTAAAAAATAATTATCACACAAATAAACAAAATCTAATGCTGAATTCCCAAACTAAGACCAATTAAAGGTTTTTTTACGACTGCAAACCTGACAAGCTTACAATTTCACCCTGTTGCAGTGGTGTGTGTGTGTGTGTGTTTTAATGTAATATTAATGAGCCAGGATAGAGGGTCATAAAAAGTGATAGGTTTTTGCGATGGTAAATTATAAATCGGTATTGATTTTTCCCGGCACTAATGCAGCCAGCTTATTGTAAGACACCACAGGCAAAGTGCACTTTATCAGATTAGACTGGAGCCTGGTATCAAATATACATGAGAAAAAGGATGCATTTGTGACTTAGACTAGATTTTTTTTTAATGATACATGAAATTTTTAAGGAAAAAAGTCTCAGAATATTAAGAAATTAAATACCATTTTAAAAGATCTCAGATGGTAGCAAATAGATATTAATGTCACATTAGGGTAATTTGTTTTTACACTGATGGAATATAGGCTTATATAGGAATATAGGAATAAGTATGTGAACTAAATCCTGCTCAGATTTAACCATGTGCTTAATCAGTCCAATTTATGATCATCTCAACTGTTCATGATAAAATAGTTCCTCATTTGCATAACATGCCTGAAGAATCAGGCCCTACATCTGCTTATGACTATATGTAATATCAAGTCACACATCTATACATTTATCTGGTGAGTACTAATTCTGCGTGTGTTACTTTTTACATCCTACACTGCTTTGAAGAAGTTGTTTTTCCCTCATATACATACCACCCCGTCATGCCAAAGACTATGAAAGAGCTTTTCCTTGTAGTACTTTTATTGCTTAAATGTTGTGAAGCTTTTCTTTCCCTTTCATCTCAAAATGCACTGGGAGTTGGCCACGCAGTAAAACTGGGCGTTATTTTTAAAATCAGCTCTGCTTTTCATCTCCTGACCTTTCTGCACCCAGGATTTCCTCATTAAAACATTGCAGTGACATGGATAATTGACAAAAAAATTGAGAGGGAGAAAGAGAAGACAACAACAACAATAAAAAGTGCCGTTACTTTCTGCAAAGTTGGCCTAGATGGGGAGCAAACCAGCATCACTTTTGCTTCGCCCAAGAGAGTAGGGGAAAGGTTCACACAAAAGCACGTCCCTGCATCCTCGCACTTGGTCCGGGGGACTCTGCCATCCTTTGGTGGCAGCGCTGCCAGCCAGGCTCGGAAACCCTTTGCAGCTCCTTCCTCACGACTCTCGGTTCATCTGCTGCCAAAAGCCCTCCTCTCGCCCCCAACATCCCGCTGACTCCCTGAAGCACAGCCGTACCCCGCCTCGCTGGCCCAAGCAGCCTGTGTGCAAAACTCACCATTTTTCCCCAAAACCATATGTTTATTGACAGTTTGTTAACAAACAGCCACTGTGCAGGCTGCCTGCAAAGGCACGCACTGAAGTGAAGTGTGAACCTAAATAAGTAACAGAGGAAGGAGGGAGGGTGTGGAGGGAGAAGGGGACGGGGTCTGTTTGGGGAGTATTTTCCACAGCAAACGAGGATTGGGTTTGGGGAAATGGGGACCCCTGAGGGCATCTAAACCCCCTGGGAGGTTTAAAGGAAGGAGCAAAGATGGTCCTTCACATTTCACGCAAATGGGCAGGTGGCTGAGGAGACCTCCGCGTTGAGCACTGAGGAGGGGCTCTCGGGTTGGGAGCATGGAGACGGTGGATGCTCCCGCTGCTCAAACCCCTGTGCCACTGACCACCAGACCGCCCCGCCAGAGCACCAGTTTGCAGCTTTTTTGTATTTTAGCCATTGAAGCTAATGCTCGGCATTGCACTCTCAAAATGTTTCTGAAACTGCCTTCCTATATTTCAATTTTATTATTCTTACAAGCAGACTAAGAAAGAGATGAGAAACTGGGAGAGGAGAGGGAGGAGGATGCTGCTTTTTCTTTCTAATATATGCATACAAATACTCCCGAACAAGCACAAAACATCAAGACCTCATAACAGGAAACCCAGCCGGACCCCCTTTCTGTACCCAGCCACGCTGACTGCCGCAGATTTTCACTTACAGGAGCCAACCCTACAGAGCACAGGCCCCCTGACACCAAGGATCGAGCCCACAGTGAGTTACAGGATCTTGTAAAAATACTTATGATTAAAAAAACAAAGAAACTCAAACACAAACAGCCTCATTAGCAGATTGCCAGCAACCCTGCTTGTCTTGCAGTGATGCATTATATCACAGGATAAAAATTTGAGGCCTGATCTTAACAATTCTTTCTCAGACAAAATTCCTATAAACTTCAATGGAAATTTTGTCCGTCTCAGGACCAACTGGGCTTTTGCCTTGCAACTCTTCATACACTGAAAGTAATAAGAGGAAACTTTTCTTTTTGACAAGACCTCATCAGGTAAAACCTAATAAAGCTAAAAAGGAAATTAGGAAAATGCAAGGTTATTCCCAGAGCAGACTGATGCTGTCTCAGCTAAAGGCAACACTAGAGGTGCCTTCAGCCTGAACAAGCCAGACTCCCACCGGCACGTCCACCCAGCCACAAACCAAGTCAGCATCACACCACAGGCACGAGCTGAGGATGCAACAAACCGAGGGGTACTTCACCCAGGTCCCACCAAACTCAACGGTACAATAAACCACAGCACCAAAATCTGCCCATCTGTCCAGGGAAAGAAAAGACCCCTCTGCTGCCTCAGTACAAACTCATTGCACTCCCAATCAAAGCAGCACCTTTAAATTTATTGCTATGAATGTTATTAAAGTGAAACAAGCCAATTTCTAAATGTATGCTAATTCCACTTTATTAGTGATGCCAAAGTCCTCATTTACATTTTTCATAAAAATTACACAGAGGTTTTTGCTGCTTTAGGGATAAAACTAATAAACAAATACATAAATTAGTATATTTTAATTAAACATTATCCCATGAAGTAATACTGTATCCCATTGTCTAAAACAACAAAAAAAAAATCTAAGAAAGCACCTCTAACTTGAAAATTTGTGTTGTATTAAAATACTAGAACTCATTAAAAACTAATTTGAAAATCATTTTACCTAACAACCATAAAAATTTTGAATTCTGTATTCTAATATGTGTTATTTGTTTTGGTACAGGAGATTATCACTGCAGCATGCATTACTATTAGAATATACATACATTAGAGGCATCATAATGCCCCCAGATTCTCCTAGAAAATAACAAAGTCAAGTACTACCTGCAAATGAATCACCATTTCCATTTTAAATACTGTATTATTTCTATTCTGTAACATCACAGACTGTACACAGCACACACAGACCCACAGCGGCATACACGTTAATTTGTTTTTAGGTCCATATATCACATCTGAACATGTGAAAAACAGGTATGTACTTTGGGATGGGATATCGCATGCTATTATTATTTTAAAATGCTGCTCAGAGTACAACAAATGGGACAGTTTAAGCACTACAGTGTGGCTGGAGCTGCAGGGGGAAGTCTAACAGGCAGAAAACAATCACATCTTTATTTAACATTTTAAAGTAGTCTGCAGAAATAGCTTGAGTATTAAAAAAATTAAATGTGCATTAGAACATATTCACTTCATTAGAAGGTTTTCAGTAATCCTGCTTTCCCTTGGAAGGGACAAATAGACCTAGATTCCACATTTTCATTACTATCTATCCTCCATTGTGATTTTTTCTAAATATAAGATTATTGCTTTTTAAGGCAGGTATTTAAATGAAACAACCAACTGAAAAAGTAAAAAAAAAAAGGAACCAAAAGGAAACGTGAGGAGTTTTTGTGTATATAAATGCACTTTCTGAAAAGGTACATTCATTTATCAGCCTTTCTGAAAATGTAACTGACTGTATGTAGCTATTAAAACTGACTTATACTATAACCTAAGCCACTCAGAAGCCATACCTTCAGGTATCTGTTTCCAATATCAGTGAGCGATACCGATTGCACAGTGCTGGGGAGCAACGGGATGAAGCTAAGGCAATTAAGCAGCAAGCTTGAAGTCTACCTACCTTCAGTGCTCTTTGAAGGCACATTTAATTATTGTGTAGATGCAACAACATGCCATTCAGAAAAACAGATCACAGTGCATGGGTGGGAGGACTAAGACTCCCCACCAAGGTTAACATCTTCTGATGATCCAGAGGAAACATATACAGAAATGTATTAAATCCATGGGGAGAAATCTCAGATCATGCAAACGTATTTTTTTTCAATTGATGTTGGGGTTTTCTTATCTTCCCCAGAAGAGGAATTTCCTGCAGCTTAAAGTCCCTGAATCCTCCTGTTCTAGAGGACTTAAGGTATTCCCATAGGGGGAATTTGGGTTTCTGGTGGCACAACCAACAAGTGAAAACCTCTAGTATCCAGTTCCCTGCCAAACAGTAACAAAAGGCAAGCAAAAAAAGCGGTCTCCTGAACCTGCCCAGGCACTTTAAAGGCTTTAAAAATATTTTCAAAGTGTTCTTCTTAAACTGGTAAGGCTTGTAAGCCACTGTAAGATTAGTCTTAATGTGGAGAAGTGACTCATCTACAGTGACATCAGAGAGAGCCCAATGTCCTCTCTCACTTTACAGTCAGCTTTATCACACACACACACCCCGCCTCACCCTAAGTCTTCCACATAAATTTTTAAACAAGAAGCAAAGTGATATATTATGGATATCATGTTCAAAACTGCCTAAGTGACTTGCTTCAATCCAAGATCCACGAAGGTGTTTAGATACCTAAACTTCAGTTTAGACGTTTAACTTTCCTTTCAAAGCAATGGAAAAGCAGGCTCCTACAGAGCATCTAAGATCCTTGCATTTTTGTGATTCTGGCATTAGGTTACTCACTAACACAGCATTCAGCATCTTAGCCATCATCTCTGGAGCTGTGAACAGACATTGACTCGGCAGAAGAGGTATAGCTGCCTGGTAAAGCAGTGCTGAAAGATGCATAGAGAAGCTCAGCCCCAAACATCTGATGCTACTAAAAGCCTGCCTCTGTGGTACTGACTCTTGAATTTCCTCTCTCCAAATGCAGTACAGCTGGATCAGCAGCCACACAGCTGTCTGGCATCAGAAACCACCCCCCACAGCTCTTCAGGGTGGAAATCCTGGATCACAGCTCGATATGGCTCCAAACAGTTTTATGTGGAGGAGCTCCCAGGGGATGCACTGCTTCTCACAGCAGCTACTCCGAGGTGGCCAGGTGTCCCAAAGCCTTGTGAAGCTTACAATAAGAGTGAGGATTGCCAGATTCTTGCCTGTAATTATGAATTATCCCCCATTTTGAACACAGATTTCTCACTGGCAATCCCCCTTTCCTCTGTCCACATGGCAGAGCTTTGTGGTCATTATCATAGACAAGGCAAGAAGAAGGAAAAGGCTCTATCTCTGCCATTACCACCAAAGTGTCCACTTTGTCACTAACTTCCTGAACACAGAGCATATGCTCCAAGCTAGACATCCAGACCAACAGCGTGCTTTTCCCAGGCACAAAGACTCCTACAGCTCTGCTTAATTACGAGTAGAAGATTACCAAATATTCTTAAATGACTGATACAACTACAGTGCTATAGCTTTGTTAACAAGCGGGACCTTGTTGTATCACCTCCAGCATCTCCAGCAGACAGACACTAATATGTCAGATTTCATCTCTATCTTTGCTGACACTCCACAAGCTAACCAAAACACAGACTTTATATTCACCAAAAACCTCCATGTTGTGTGATAAAGAGAAGTCGCAAAGTCTCGTGAACAACTAATAACGAATTATAAGAGCACTAAGCAGGCAACCTGCGTGGGACCTTCAGCAAAAAGTCTCCTTCCTTCTTCTCACACCCCCATTGACTTCAATAGGATCATTCGTGCACTGGGCGCTTGCTAGACCGCTGTTTTCAGTTATGCTTGTCATCAGCCCCAGACACCAAATCTCAGTAGCAAGGGTTGGCATTGAATCTAGAAAAATGGAGGCTTAAACCACTCCTTCCATTCCAGAAACATTCATGTTAAACTGAGCTTTTTAATTAAAAAAATAGGTTTAAGCTTTCCGGACTACCCATCAAAACTGCAGGCTACCTCAGCAGAGTCCAATGTCCTTACGTCCTTCTGACTCCAAATCCAAGACACCAGACTCACAGCAAAATGTAAACAGGCAAACACTCCAGCAAAGGGAGCATTTCTCTTGCCATCAGTACCGTTCTGATTTTGTAATCAGTCTGGAAGTTTTATTTTTAACTGCTGTACCAACGTTTTACAGAGACACAATTGTTCTTTTGAAACCTTGCTAATAGGGCTGATCATTAATACTATTACTATATACAGAGCAGAAAAGCACAGCATAATGAAACTGTACAATGAGAAACTATGAACGAAATATTCTTTCTATAAAAAGCATTTTTAATAAAACATGCAATGGCTTCAGAAACTGCTCATCATATTCAGATGAAGAGACTGGTTCTGCAATCAGTGGGTGCTAAAAACCTCCCCATTTCCTCCGGGCCCTCACAGTGCTATTATTCCCCTTTGAGAAAGTGCATCTGGCAAAGCGAAGATGGGGATTTTTCCAAGTTACTTTCATGTTGACCACACACTTTAAAACATGCAGAGTATGTTCCAAGGAACAAAGTGAGTAGAGATACTCCTTCTGTGGCTTTAGGTCGATGTGAAATACTACAGACACATTTAGGTATTCTATGCAGATTGCTCTGATTTATAAATTCAGTACCAGGGTCACAAATTCAACTGTGGATCTCCAAAATTTGCATACATCCCCTGCAAACCGTCATTTCTCTAAGCACACTACCTAAAAGCTTATTTCAAAAGCAGTTATCGATATAGCATGCACACAAAGGTTACAGCCAAAAAGTGAACACAGCTTTTTATGGTGTGCAATCACTTGAGGAAAGACCATAGTTTCTCCTTCCTGAGAAGTTTGTTGTTGAGGACCCACTTTAGAACTGAGGTTGTGGTTCCCACTATTCCTTAAGATACATAGAAAAACCCAATTCTGCAAGACAGGTTTCTCTGCTGTGAGCAAATTTAATAGCAAGGACTGGTTGGTCAAAAGGTGTCAGACAAGCCCTTTTGTCCCTTCTGTAGGCTTTTTGGAGTGACAGCTGAGAATGATTAAATAAATCACACTTCCAAATTAACTCTAGGGAGCAAGAAATAAGCTAAAGGAGTCCATCAACATACTGACCAAGCTCCAAAGGTGTTTGCAAGGGATAGGGTGCTCTTCTTCCTGAGCTAAAAGGTTTGCACTTGGTTCCCTGCAGGTAATTTTGCCTCATGAACTTCATAAACATCCTACAGCTTGATCATCTAAATCTTTCTAAGCGTTTAAGAAACTTGTGTGTATATGTCTCCCATTCCTGTACCATTTTAACTTAGACACTATCTATATTTTTTCCTTGTTACCATTTTCTAGAGTCATCTGAGCAGAATAGTCTTTGCTGCCAATTCAACATTTCTTAGGAGTTTAAAATAGATAGCATTTAAAAGTATTTTTTTTAAGTTTAAAAAGTATTAAAACACTTTGCAGACATACTGCACAATTTAAATCCTTTGCTAGATTTCGTATATCTTTCTAGGTACTTCTCTGATCCTCCCTGCTGTGCCATGCAAGCACTTCACAGTGATTAGTGGATTTTAACCTCAAAACAATGAGGTGGAGGCACAAAATGGATTAAATGACTTGCCCACATCCATGCCAGGAGCCTGTGGCAGAGCAGTGAGTCACAGGCAGGACAGTTAGATTCACTGTGCAATGACCTACCCATAAAAGCAATGTTTCTTGTCAGAGAATTAGGGGGTTTTTTTCACTTTATATTGGGAGGGGTCAAGAAAGAAATCTTATTATTTAGCACAACTGTAAAAGGGCACAGTCAGTGACCCCAAAAGTTTTTTTTTTTAAAAGTCAGTAGATGTTAAATCTTTATTTATATCCAGAAGTCATCACAGGTACAATCCATTTAAAAAACACCCTGTATTTGCCACTGCTACCTTTCAAAAGGGGGAAGAGGAGAAACAGACAGAATTGTTTTGTTGTCAAGAAAAATACATCTAGCATAAAATGTTGAGGTTGCCAAGAGATGACAGTATTTGGCAGCATCCTGAAATGTTTGTCATTTTAAAAGTATTTATGCTAAAGCAGAAAATAAACTATCCAACATTTTAGTCACTTTAAGTGATTAAAACGAGTCATTAGAATTTTAGTTTAAAATACTCTTAGATAAAATTTTCCCTTACCTAACTAGCCAGTTTTCCTTCCTCACAGGAAAAAAAACTGTGTGCAGTTTTTGCTCTTAAAGCTTGTGTCTTAGCTCTAAGTGCTCTTGCGTGATGTAGGTAAAACAAGATGTGGTAGACTTTGAATATCGTTTTCATTTTCATTGGAAACATTTTCAATTACTACACTGCTGAATAGAAACAACTGGGGAAAAAGGTTAGGAAAACTTTAAATGCTCACCAAAAATGCAAGAACTTCTCCTTACAAAAATACAAGTAGGTGTATTTAGTTGTCTAAGTTTATATTCTAACATGAACTTGGCAAATTTTCCTGATAGCAACTTGCCTTACTTCTATTTCTTGTACTGTGTTCAGAGTATTTACAAATGCACATTTCTCATGAAGTTGGAAGTAAATTTGGATCTATTTTTTCATTTTATAAAGACATTGGTGTGTTTTTTCTGACATGCCTCATGAACTCGGTCAATCACAAGTCTTTCTTAATGGAAGCCACATGTCTGCCCAGAACTATGTAATTACAATGCTAGGATTCTTGGCACTGCCAGGAAAAGGGGCATTGTCAAACCAATTAGAGTTTATTTATTTACATACCATTTCTGGATGAGAATGTTCTTTCTTTTGTGCTGATGCTGAGAAAATATATATTTCATCGAGTAGCTGCAATTTTCGCTAGATACTGTTACATTTTGTAGCAATTACATCTCTAGTTTTCAGTTACTTTGCACGTAAGGAAACTTTCCTTTAAACGAAACAGCTGGGAATAGCATCATGAATTTTATCAGCCCAGTTTTCATTTGTTTCAGATGATGAAGGAGATGTGAGGGCGGCTGTTTCCCTAAGCTCAACAGAGTCAGTGTTTCCACCCACTTCCACCCCACTATGAGCTTTTCATTGTACAAGACGCCTTATTTGTACATTCATCCTCCTGCAGTGTTACCCTTTCTACACCCCTGTGAACTGGTACCTGCAGCCAGCCCTGGTAAAGAAGCACAGCGTGTCTCAGAAGAAAGAAGGAGAAAGGCTCCAGAAGGTGACCTGCAACGCTGTTCTAAGGTAGATCCCACTCAACAACATTAAAAAGAAAGTTACATGTCTCAGGAAAGCCAAATACCATGCAGCTCTGCACAGGGTCCTCCACTGAATCGTGCATGCTGCTGCTGGAAGGTTACAAGCAACCAGAAGAGGCTATGTGGTGGGAAATGCATTCCAGGGACACCAAAAAAAGGCCAGAGCCTGAATGCTGGTGTACCATGCCTCCCACAGAGCACTCTGCACACCATAAGCTGCTGAGAATCCCCTCCACCCTCTCACAAACACCATTCACTGATTCAGACCTTCTCCCGTGGGCCATTGGAGGCTGCTAAATCGAAGAGAGCCTTTCTAACTGGCACTGGGTTTGTCCAGAGTATGAGTACAACTGCAGCAAAAGCATGAAATGGGGAGTTGGTTGCATAAGTACTGATTATTTACAGGACTAAAAACAGGAGTAAGGGGACAAGTTTAAACTAAAAGTTTACTGGACATCTTTCGCTTCTTCAAGTTGTTGCTATCTAAGATGGATCGCCTGCTTTTCCGGCTAATGCCTTTCCAGGTCTTCAGTCCTGCAGTGCCTGAACACCCAGCCATCCTTAATGTCCCCAGCCTTTAATCCCACCCTGGGGAGCTGCCAACACCTTCACGTTACAAGAGGAGCTGCAGGGAGCATAAAGGACAGTGCCCAGGACCCGGCAGGACAGCTGTGGCAGAGGAGGGGGATGAAACCCAGACCTGCCAAGAGCCAGACAGGGTTGTGCCAGGCTGATTTTCAGGGCTGACCCAGCGGAGCCCTCTGAGGCTTTTCCTAACACACAACCAGCCCTTTCAGGTTTTACACAAATCTGCTGTGTGCCATAGTCCTAAACAGCAACCCCTCGTCCAGACATCAAGCCAGCCAGGGCGACCCCCTCACGTGGCAGAGGATATGAGAGTCTGCCATGTGAAACCATAAGGTATTTAGTAACAGAGAGATGTTGGGCTAAAACACTCCCATCTGGACCAAGCCAGTCCCTGCCGGGATGCTCTTTGGTCACAGGAGGCACCTCCTACCCCGAGGTTCTGTTATGCCATTCCACTGAAAATGCAGAGGAAGGGAAACAGCTGTAAAAATCTCCTATTTAAAGCTCCTGAAGCTTCAGAGCCTTCTATGAAATCCCTTGTATGAGATTCTTTCTTTTTTTTTTTTTTTTTTATTTGTTTTTAATTGCTGCTCCAACCTTTCATGACTTCCTCATCTTTGGAAAGTTCCAAAGCATTAAAAGGAAACATTAAGTTCTGACTCCCTCCAACATTATTTTTCAGTTTAATCATTTTTCCCCGTTTTCCTCCTCTTTCTCTGTGCTGAGTGAGGGTGGGAAAGAGACAATTAAGGGAAACTCAAAACTCTCAGATGTTTCAAATATGAAAAAGTTTAATAAAAGTGTTCCCACACATCGGCAGAGAAGTAGGAAAAACTGTTTTCTTATGAAATTCTCCAAGCAGAAATGACCAAAACATTCCTGAGTTTTGTATTCACCACTCCCTCCCCTATTTTTTGAGCCAGAAGTCTCTGGTTTATCTTGTGTTCATGCTTGTGTGCGTGTCTGTAAAAGATAGAGCCCTGCCCTGATGATCTTACAGTTTATAGTGACCAGATAGATGTGGGGTGAGGGCTGAAACAGCTGCACAGAGAGGGGAAATGACTTGCCCAAGGTTGTGCAGCGGGGCAATGACTCAAACGATTTCCAATAACACAGTTGTTTCTGTAAAGGCTTTAAAGAAATGGTGCTTGATTCACTGCCCCGCAGCCCCAGCCCCACGCTGTTGCTGCAGAGAATAACAAGGTCCCGACAGCTACAGAGGAGTTACGCGGCGCTGTGTCAGGCCAAGTGTTTAAGCAAAAGTTGGCGTTGGTTCAGCTGGGAGGGAAAGAGAGGGGGAATGGATACGTGTGTTTTAAACTACAGATCCTGAATAAGAGAGGGAGACTCCTGAGATAGGCATTTAGGTGGCTATTTTAAGAGGTGTCAGAGGTAGCCCACATCTTCCAGAAAGAGCAAGTGAGGATGAAGATGAGTTGACAGGTTGGGCAGAGGACAAACTACTCTTTTTCTGTTATGTCACAGCTTTTATTTCCACTGCGGTCCAGGTCCCATGACATCTAGCTACTCAGCTTTGGGCATTCACATCTCTCCATCCTCCATAAATTGGATGGCCCATCACCCTTCTCACGCAGCAAAGCAGAGCAGAAAACCTCTCAGCAGCAGCAGCCCTGTCCCAGGCACACAGCCGGTCAGCAGGAGAGGGAATCTGGCAGCTCCTCCTTGCTGCAAGCAAATGGCCCAGAAAGAAAACAAAGGCAAGAAAAAGGTGCCCACAGGGAGGATTTTCTGCCTTCACAGAGCAGGGGACTTCAGGGAGAGACTGGATTATAATCCAAGTTATGTTTCCATCTCTGCTCTATTCACAAGGTACAGCAGCCCTTGGTTGAGCTGTCTTTTGACTCCTGAAGCAAGGTTCATCATCTCTTTACCAGGAGATAGGAAAAACCCTGACACCTTGCAAAGCAAACCCATGAGAATGAGATGGTAGCGACTGGATTTCAATGCTAATTTCAAATTACAAAGCACAAGAGCAACTTTCCACATGCAATTTCTGATTCTGCTTTCTATTCCTGTCGAGCTGCAGCCAGAGTTTTGCCAGTGAAAAGTGCTATAAACAGCCCTGGCCTAGCTGAAAAAAGCAATATGCCGTCAGTCTGACATCTACCTCGCTTTTCCGCTCATTGTCAGCACTTTGATTGATGGTGTTGTTCATTAATGTGGGACGATTGTCAGCTTTTCCTGAATAAATATAAAAAGAAACAAAGAAATCCCCACCCTTTTCAAGCCAGAGTGAATTATTTCCTATTTTCTTTTGCTGAATTCAGGCATGTAACAGTACACTGCCCTCAAAATATACTGGAGCTTTAACCACAAATTAGGAAATTGGACTTCGGATAGAGGAACCAAAACTTTACTTAAGTAGTAGGTACAGTAATTAAATTTTACTATTATTTATTTTCCAAAGGAAAAAACCAATTGTATGCCCTAAAGGCTTCTGCTTTAATACAGTACTTCAATTTTGTGCAAAAAGCTAAAAGAAATCTATTTGGTGAAGACTAAAATGACATGTGAAAAGCAGAGGCAATCACAAGCACCACGGAAGATAGGCAGAGATTCAATTTAGTACAAGGCTGCATCTTAATTCACACTGGGGAGAAAGGGAAAAAGAGATGTGAAAATTCACATACATTTAAAGTATTTAAAAGATGGGTAAGTTTTGTTGGGCCCTCAGTAGCCCCAAAATACTCCCTATGATATCTTGGCTGCTCAGACATCTTTGAGGCTTTTATCAAGTTGGACATCCTCATTGCCCTCTCTGTATTCCCATACACCAACAATTAGAAGAGAGGGAGACACCATAAAACCTGTCCTAAACTCTGTCTTAACATTTGCCATTTTCACTATACATTTTACGTCTGTGAGTTTTCCTTGCACTGGCACCCTTAGCTTTCTGCTTGATGGAGTCTTTCTAATCAGGTCATTGCTTTTATCGTTAGCAATAGGGTCATTGCTCAACATCTTTTTCAAATTGTACATTGCATCAGTGTGTACAAAACACAACAACAAAAACAACGATTACAAAATCGTAACTGGGTGTGGGGGGGGGGAAAAGGGGAAAGGAATGTAAATGGGTGACCAATGATTAATTCAGCAAATAATGCTTTGGCACAAATTTGCTTTAGAAGCAACATGCTAACAATAATAATATTCTCCACAAGTGCTACCTTTGTAGAGTTGAATGGCAAATTATTTTGAATACCTCTGTAAAGAACAGGAAACTGAGAACTGTGGAAAAATTGGCATTATGCCACCGATTGAAGATTCAATCTGACTGTAATAGAAGGTGATTATTGGGGACTAGCAGGCAGATGATGGATGATTTCCTCCTAAAATGACAGCTCTGCTGTGTATCAGCAATCCTCATACAGCACAAATGTACAGGTTGGCTTTTGTGGCTTTTTAATTCTTACCATTGTGGGAAATGAATTTCAAACCTTTGGCGAGCTATTTCAGCCTAGCAGAGCACATTTGGATTGTTCCTGTCTTTCTCTCCCCACCCCCTCTTTTTTTTTTTTCTTTTTGCACACCTAACGAAAGATGCTCACTGAAGTTTTCCAGCCATTTACCTCAGGCAGACGGGGAACAAAGAGCAGAACCACACGGTCCTTGCTCCAGCAAGCCCCCCACTCCAACCCAGTGGGAGCATGCCTGGGAGAGCAGAGCAGGATGAGCAGAGCCTCGTGGCAGCCTTTCCTCCCCACCACTGCCCTCATTCTAGGGTTGTCTGAAAATCAAAATACCCCCCAAGTATGTAATACCTTGTTTATCTTCCACCCTTATCTGCTTTGGTGAAAAACACACACAAAAACTATAATTCATGTGCTAGAATCTGATACCCTGCACAGTATTTTGTTTCAAAAATACTCACTGGGGTTTGCTAGAGAGTGCGGGCAACACACCAGCACAACCAGGGACCAGTACAGTTGCAACACCAACATACCTTCCATGTTTCACTGCAGAAAAAAGGTAGTCCAGAAACTCTAACGAGGTTATAACAAAAAATGTTTTAAGTTCCCTGCATAAAGCTATAAGCTCTGTACAACCCTTCATTTTAAAAGACAAGCTAATCAATAACCCCATCTTTTATTGCTGCGCCCCTCCACATACTCCATTAATGATCACGCAGCACGTTTAGAACATTGTGAAATCATACAGAGCAGTTATAGGAAAGGCTGCATTTGAGGGGGAAAAAGTGCCATCCAACAAAATCCAGGCCTTCTACTCCATGTCACAGTGGAGGTCCTCACCGTAAATTAGTATGGACATATGTTCTGGTATCTGTCAAGACCCAATCCTGACACTCTGCCAGTCCTGCACAAAAGGACGAGGTAATCCACAAGAGCAGTAAATTTATCAATCAAATCCTGTAAGTGTCCCTCGCTGATAACACCAGCCCTTTTTCAAATTTAACAAGAAAGTGTGATCCAGCTCAGTAGGACATCACGGGCATGTTCCACCTACGAAAACACCGTTGTCAATATTTCACAATGTGCTTGCCATTCTCCTGTCTGCAGTCAATCGGATGCTGGACTGCGCTTATTCACTTGCTTTTAAAGATGGGGCTTTCTACACCAAAGACCAAAGAAAAAAGCAACTACATAGAGCTACTGAGCCTTTTTTTTCAAGTAATCAAAAAAAAAAAAAAATCACATTTTGGCCTTTATTTAGGTCTCAGCAATGGTTAGGTAATGAATTGTTCATTTTGTATTTCTGTGCAATCTGCATAATTTTTTTTGCTTTATAAATGCAGTTAGGGATGATGGAATAAAAGAAGTAGGCTAAAGATGCTGCATAACAACTGTGAATTAAAAACAACACATTTTTGCTTCTTTTGTATCACAGGTTGCAGGCACTAACTTTAGCAAGAAAACAAAGAGTATGTTCTGCTGCTGTTTGGAATCACTGTGTTGTTGCACAAAATGATATGCCAATAGAGTAGTAGCTACTGTTTATAGTAAAGTAGAGCAAACCATTATCAGTATGCGATGTCAATTTAAATTTTACTGGAACAGAAACCTTTTGACCCCTTCCAAACTTGATCCATTACTAGGTTTATACATGAAAGCTTAGACGAGAATTAAATTAGAAGGAACATTGCAAGAGAACTGTATTTGCATCTATTGCACTTAAAACTGGAGATTAGTTGACCTTTGGAAGAGGGGATTAAAGCAGTTTCACCATCAAGAGAAGACAATCTGTGTTCTTAAGGCAATCAGATTGGGAAGGGTAACAACCTCTGAAAGATGAATTAAACTGAGGAAGAATCCATGCTAATTTGCATGGTTTACATGTCACTTACAAATGAATTTTGCAGTGATTTCTGCAAAAGGAATTGTACAGTATTTGAATTATTCCACAAGTCCTTCCGTGATGGCATGTAAATGTGGAAACTGTGTCCATTTTTACAATCTAATTTTACAATAGATTAACCTCAGGAAGGGTATCAGTAGATAGTAAAGATGCTGTGCGGTGCATACGCCTGGAACAGCAAAATGCAGTCACAAGGAAGTTTCCTCTTTTTCCATGGAGAAAAATGTCAAGAACAATAATCACCAAATCACAGCATCACAGAAGTGCCTGCTCCAAGATAATCCAGGGCCAAGGAACAAATAACACCCAGACTGGAAGAGGGCCTAATATGGGGCATAAAATGAGGCTTATCACACAGGTAGCAAGCACATCTTGAAAAATAAATGAAGCTGTACACATTTGCTGACAATGTGGTCCTTAGTGAGTGATGAAGCAGAATTAAAAAAAAAGAAAAAGGTGAAATTATGTTCTCTATTAAGTGTCATTAGCACTGTGGTTATACAGAGGGAAAGTCTGTTCTTTCCCCAGGTTAGGAAGATACCTGTTATCTTTATTATCTATGCCATGAGATTTCACAGAAGAGATCATCAATTAAAGCATAATCACATTCTCATTGAAAATTAATGACAAAAAACACCATCCAAGTTGGCCTCTTCCTTACTTTCTAATAACCAGGAAAAAGGAGCAGTGAATGCAGATTTCTTACAACCTTTGTGTATCTCTGCAAAGTTACAGCTCTTCAGAATCCAGTGTCATGGAAAAGCCTCTGCAAATACCGTAGGATTGATACCATTTTCTATCAACTGTATTTTAGGTTTTGAAGTATAATAGGCTCTGAAATGATCAGTGTCAATACAGTTTCCGGGCATTCATAAGAACCAAGCAATGAGGCTGCTAAATATGATCCCATCAATGCAGTAAAGAGATGTTGCACTCATCATCACACAAACCAAGAAAGAACAGGGGTAAAGAGCGAAAGACATGCAGATCTCTTGGGAATCTTTGCTAAAATAAAATATCCCCATTTTCAGATATAAAGACACACACAACCAAACATGCTTAGGAAGCCATTTCCCAGCATAAAGCTATTCGTCAGCAGGCTTTTAAGAAATATGACAGAACTTTTCATGCTGAGTATTTATAATTTAAAGGGGTATTTTGCATTGTCTTACACGCAGATTGTGCTGTTCCGTGCCCATAGTTACAACACCTCAAAAATAACATTAATATTCTGGATGACAATACAATTTGCAAGTTTGCATCTGGAAAACCTACATTCTCTCTATGAAATTTGGGTAGCTTTGTTTGAGGAAGACAGCAGAATGTATTAGGTCTATCCATCTTCTGCACATCTCAAAGCAAGATATGGGTCAGAAAAGCATTTGTTAAATGTATTTTTCCTCCTGAATGACCAAACAGCCATTGCATTTGTACTCAAGGGAGTACATAAACCAAAAAAAGCAGAAGGAGCATAAAAGGAAACATTCATACCTTAAAGAGGAAAACACACTTCAGTGAAAAAAAAAAAAATCTCATAAACTAACAACAAAAGAAAAGCTTACTTCATTAAGGAAGGATGCTGCAGACATGCTAACTTATAAGGTAACATTCCTATGCAAGCTGAACATGCCGAATATCAAGTATTTTGGGTTTGTTTAAATTTTTAACCACAGCAGTCCTGCTTTGTAAGGAGAAAACTGGCTGAGAAGTTACTTGCTGTGCACCTGTGCAGAGGGCTGAATCATGGAGATGCAGATCTGGCCGTGAGACTCATCTTCTTTGGAAAGTAGCTGGAGTTGTCTCACTCCAGGACATCACCCTGGCCAGAGGGACAAATGCAAGCACAGCTTTCCAAGTGCTCAGGCACAACAGCTACCTCAAGCCTTCAGCAATTCTCAATACTTTCAGTTTCCCCCCTTTTCAGAAGAACTTGGCATCCAAAATACTGAGTTTTTCTCAGGAAAACACAGGGACAAACACCTGCAGCCTAGCAGGAAACCTAGAGCAGGAATTAGATGACATCTCCAGAATCAAAAGTGAGAATCCATCTCATGGCTCATCTGTTGTCCCCTTCCAGCAAAGACTCACTCATTGAAACATTCTGCAGTGAGGACATAGGCAACAGATTTAAGGAAAAAGTAAATCCTGTAATGCACAAACCACTCCAGAAACACCGCTTCGTCTGTTAAAATGTCTCCTGTCTTTTTAAAGTGAAATTATTCAGTGCCCCTAACTTCACTCTCAAAAAATTTTAATAGAAAATGGTTAAGAGAAAAATGATAGGGAAAGGTATTATTTTAGAAACCTAGGAAGTGATGGCTTTCTCAGTCTATTTATTAAATTGTTCTCTGAATGCTCAGAGAATTCACAAAAAGGCACTCAATCGTACTTTGCAGTACTGGCCCCTACATAAGTTTTACAGCAGCTGCAATCATACAACGGGTCCAGCTCCAGGCCAAACGAACAAATAAATAAAATAAAGATACACCCCTAGGCTGTGTCTGACTTTTCCCATATAACTATCTCCAGGATGCCACCTCTAAAGAACCTCTATGTTCTTTTCTATTCACCTGCAGAAAGCCCCTTCCTCTCCCTTGCATTAAAGATTCAGCCTGCTCACAGGGACACACATAAGGGATCACACACACACACTATTTTATCAGTTACTGATTTACAGCTTTGTAGCACAATGGGCTTAGGCTGACACTTTCAAAGGACCTGGAAACCTCACCCCTTCAGCCTCCTTGGAAAAGTCACAGCAATGTCCCTAACAACATACACTTGCACAGGACCCAAAACCAGTTATTACACTTGGAAAATAGGCTGGGGAAAACCAATTAAAAGCTCAGTTCAGCATCCAGGTAAAGCACCAGCAGCAAACCCAGGCTCTGTATGTAGGTTTGCATGTCAGCTTCTTCCCATGGGAAAAAACTATAAACTTTAAGCACTGCCAACTGCCCTCTGTTTGCAGCTGATGGGTCCCAGCTGAGGAACTGGGAGCTGATATGGCAACTACTTGCAATCCTTGCACAGCAATGCTCAAGGAGGGATCTGCAGGGGCTGCTGCCGATCAGGATGGGGAGCTGTGCATGGGCTAGGGCTGAGAACCTCATGCCACCACCACAGTGGTGATGTACCATCCACACACCTCATTCAAAGCCTGCCCCAACTCCTCCTTGCTGCAGCACATGCCAGATTCATATAAGCCAAGGCTGATAAAATAAAATGCTGAGAAGGCATGCATCTCTGAGAACGGAAGGACAGATGGATGTTGAAAACAAAACTTTTGTGATCTAGATTCCTCACATCAAGAGGAGCAGGCAACAATTAGAGTTGCTAAACATGAGCTGAAAGGGGACAGTAATCCAGCTTGTGTTGCAAAAAAGCCATGCCAACTTTCAAATCTGTTTTCCCTCTCTGGCAGCTTATTAATTAAATGCCCTAAATACCAACAAAATCCCTTTTGCTAATATTAATTTGAGACCACCTGGAAGTGCGGGGCAGTTGCTTCCACAAACAAAATCCTCTATTCCTCTCACATTCTCTTCACCTCAAGATGCATTTCCAGGGCTTGCACCCGCACACCATTTCCAGCAGTGTTTCAGCAGCATCCGAAGCTGAGCCCCAGCAGCTGGCGGCATAGCCTCCCCCCTCCCGGCACGCTCTGCAAATCTCTGCCAGAGATCCCTAAGGCTGCGGTTTGAGGCTAAGCACCTAGAAGATCACTTTCACTCCCAATCTGTCAGCCCATCATTCGGGATCAGCTGTGGCCCTCTTGTTAATTGTTCCCAGCTCTGAGCAACCGGGGATGGGAAACAGGCCATCGCTGATACATGACTCCTGGCTCTGGAATGCTCTTTTACCATCAGCCCTTCGGAGACCGAGTTTGTTGAGTTTAAGTCTCAGCTATTTGCCCAAGTCCAATTTTTTGGGAGAGACAGAAGTTTGACTGTTTTTTTTATCTGTGGATGGGAGTACATGGGTAGAAAGCTATCAAAAGTTAGGCTTGTTGTTTTAAATATTGGTATATAGGTGTATATTGGGCACATTTACATTAATTTATGATTAAAAAGGGGAAAAGAGGATTAAGCATTTCTAAAAAGACAACATGTCTGGATCCACAAGGTAAACTTCCCATGAAAGAACATTCAGTGCCTGAATTTAAACCTTTGCATATTATTCCACTGAACATCTGTTGAACATGAAACTTCAGATAACCAACATTAACATATACAGGCTGTTTATTCAAAAAAAATAGATAAATCACAAGGAATCAGAAAAGCCCTTAAAGAACTATTTTTCTGTTTGTTTTTTTTATCCGAGCAACATTTAAAAGGGAAAAAAAAATAAACTTTCATAACCAAGAAACATTTTTTAATGTATGAAAAATGAGACTTTTGGATTAGAAGTGGAATTCCACACGGCATTCAAGATTGTGTTATCGGTTTTGTGGCACCCTATTAATCTGTTACAATAAAATATGGGGGTTTTTTTAAAGGGAAGTTGTCTTTCAAGAAAGGAAAAGCAAAATGTCCAACCTTGATAGTAAAGCTTGTGCTTACTGAAAGTAACAGGAAGATCCATGTCATCTGGCCACCTAATTGAAGAAAGATGCTAAACACAGTGCAGAACTGAGTATAATAAACATGATTTCTTTTCTAACTGAGTGTGGAAATGTTTTATAGATTTTTACCTCCTTTCTGTAGGTGCGTGTATGCCTATGTAGACATATATATCTATTTTTTATAAATATTATTTAGTACTTATATAAAGCTGTCAAAGAACACTAACAAACCAGCAGGATTCAATTAGCTTGTGCTTTTTAAAAATGGCCCAAAATCACTAAATGCTCCAGCTCCATCCCAGCAAATTTTCCCAGTGCATAATTTCACCCTGTGCTCGAGACAGAATATGGCTTTATAAAAGAAAACCTTAAATATTAATGCGTGTTTTGCTAAGGAAGTGGAAGTCGAATCAACTTCCTGATACCCCGAGTATCTAATTTCTAAAATGGTCTGATGCTGATGGTCACAGCCCCTCCAGATGTGGGGTGAAGCGGTGCAGCGGAAGCCCAGGTTTGCAGCCCACTGCTGCGTCGGACGCAGAGCTCAGCGGACTGCATCCTCTGATAGTATATTTTTGTTAGCTGGCTGCCCGGAAACCCTCCACTGCTCGATTTGTTTTGTGATCCTGCAAGGGCCTTCCCAGTGCTGATGACAGCCCTGAATTCAAGAGCTTGTTTGCTTTGGTGGGGTTGGGGACCAGCAAATACCTCGCCATTTAACTTATCCTCTGCAAGAGAGGTATGTGGGCCTTGTCCTGAAGGATGAAATCTATTTTGAGAGGTTCACGCTGCAGCCTGTTGTTCACCACATACCAAAAGACAATGCTTTTTTGTTACCAATCCCACCTTCTTTTATTGCTTTGTTTATTGACAATTTTGGCGCGGGACTTTTTAGGAGCATTTCCTCATATGAGGAGCAAATGTCACAAATACCAAAATTTGAGTGAGGGAGAGAGAGAAATCCCAAGAGTACTACTGATTTCATTACCTCCATTTTGGCAAAGAATTTTGAAAGGAAAACTTATGCATTTTACTTCATTTTGTCTCCTGTCCTCCTCCTACAAAAAAGTATTGGGAGAGAAACAGAGAAAAAAAATGCAACAATATTTGCTTATTCCGTCCAAAAAAAAAAAAACAAAACAAAAAAAAACCACACAAACATTTTTAGGACTTGGAGCGCAGAAAAGGCGATGTCCATAAAAAGAAAACAACAAAATAAAAACTGTCCCCTTGCCCCTTCTCCCAGTTTAGAGCTGAAACGCAGGCCAATGCTACAGGGAACAGCTTGTCTGCTCCAGAGAGAATTACGAGTGCAGCAGCACCCGTGCAAATTGGCCGATGTGTCAGACTGAAGACGAGTGCACACTGTCCTTCTTGACTTTTCACTGAACTGTGCCTTAAATTTCATGTTTTAACTCTTTTTGTGTTTACGTTCAACATTACCATATTTCACGCACGTTGCTCACAGAAGACTGAGTCCCAGTTCTGCAAATATTTTCTCCTACCTCAGTTATACAGAAGTTACTGAACTTTTATTTACATTTTTTTTCAGAAATTAAAATGTGTCATTGGCTACCTAAGCATTTCTGATGGTCTTATCACTGTTATTTCTATGCAGTGACACTTAATTTGGCAGCTCATTAAAAGGGATCAAATTCTTCTCCCCATTTTAGCCCACTCCTCAAGCCACGTAAAGCTGAGCCAGCTGCCTCTGCAGATGCTCAGCCACCCATCGCACCAGAACACCCACCATCGCAGCAAGAAGCACCACATTTTGGGGTGCACATAATCTATCCAGGTACCATCCTATCTAGCAGACAAATGCTGGGTGTGAATGGGTGGCAGGAAAAGCTGCTGCAAGAACAACTCGGGGCAAAAAGTTTCACAGCTCACATCTAGTTTAGTTCAGCCCTGTGGAGCGTACAGCAGAAAATCCCTCCCTGCTCCTCCATATCATTCAATTTTGCAAGATCTGGATCTCTGTGTGTGTAGCTATCTTCCCATCTCACTTGCATGGGCACTATTCTTTTGCTTGGCAGGAAAGATAGTAATCAGCATAAAAATGTACTTCATATTCATGCATTTTGTGCCATAAGAACTTAGGAGTGAATTCCTCCTCTGGTTTCCAGAACCCCAAAAGAGAGATAGTGACTGCTTTTTCAATAATGCAGGTTGGATTTTGTCACGTTGCAATCTCTAAAAACGGCATGGTTCCAGCCGGTTAAAAGTCAATACATGAAATGACACAGCAGTACATGGCATGACAACAGAATCCAATTTAACACAATGTAACATATCAGAAATGTAATTTTTTCCCTTTTCAGATTGGCTGTCTGCTGGCATTTTAGTATCAAATAGCCAACAAAAATGTTTTTAGATCTGGGAGCTATTCCATTAGCATTGTCTGCAGCGCTTCGATAGCCGCTCGCCGCGGCATTCCTGTTACTGACTACATCAAGCATGTGCTCGCTGCTAATATTGGTTTCAATTTCCAAAAGAGAAAAGAAGCCTTTTCCAAACTTTTCTTCTTTATCATTGCAACATATAAAGTAAATCTGTTTAGTATTTTACTTACATGGTTTAAATAGACTAGATTTGAACAAGCTGTTCATATTCCCAGCTAATAAACTGATTTAAACTGTAGTGAGTGCAGTCCAGAACACATGCATCTACAGAAGTCGCTGATTAACAAGATAACACATGAACAAACCATATTTTTCAGATATTTATTCAAGTGCCTTCCTAAAACTATTTAGCATCCAGCATGTGGAAAAATATGAATTTACATGGAACTACAGACGCAGGAAAACAGGCTATTCTTGCTTACCACTAAAACAGTACAGTAAAAATAGTGAAGTACAATAAAAAATCTACCAGACCAGCAAGGCAAAAAGGCTTTTGCTCATTTACTAAATCCACAGATCAAATAAGGACAAGAAGAACTGAATTTTCAGAAAGTCTCCAAACACATATCCATAACGAATGGATAAACATGTACACACTTACATACAGACACAGCCTGATCTCACAGCCTTTTCTTCAGCTCAGCCCTCACTAACTCAAATGGGGTATTTATTGAACGAAAAATTGAGAGAAGGGTACTGTGTGTATTTTGGAAGAATTTGGAGTATTTCCTGCACTACCGTGTACAACATTGGAAAGGTACATTGATTGGCACAACACTCCAAACAAGACTTTAGAAAGTAAAGGAGACAGAACTAAACACGTGGCTCTTAGCAGCATCATTTCGTACACTAGTCTCGTCCATGGGACCTCACTGGACTTACACCGATGTAAGTGGTGATGGTTTCTAGTGGGGAGAAGAAGAGAAAAATCTGAGCAATATTCTAACCCTGCATAACCACGTAAAGACGGACTTGCATTCCTTAGACCAAAATAATTATAGTTCTTCTACTGCTCCAAAAATGCACTTTGTTAAAAACTCATTAGGCCCCATTCATTTATATTTACCTAGTTCTCCTACAAAAGCATTAATCTTTGGACAATCCCTCTAAGCATTTACCAGACGAATATTTAAAACAAGAGATGTCCTGTGATGATAAATGTCATGTTTATTTGTGTTATATAACTAATTAATATCTCAGACTTCCTGTGTGTATCTGGATAACAGTACTGTAAATATAAATGAAAAATAAGTAATAATAATTTATGAAATCTGATTTGCATTTTCAAATATAAAATGTGCAAAATCCAACTAATTAGCAAGAGTGAAGACCAAGGTGTTTCTATAGCAACTATAAAAATGCTTTAAAAGTGTTTTATGTCAGGCTCATTAATGCTTGTGTTCCTCACTTGTTTTGTGGGTATTCCCTCAGACACAGATTCTGCTTTGCTGTTAAGTTCTGATCACTGAGTATCATTTAATATGTTTGGCAGAGCTCTAGTACTACTTCTTTATGCTGACATTTCTGTCACAGGCTTAAAAAATATTTGGTGTGCAGTACAAAAAATTATAATAATAATTAGAATGGGTTCCAATGGCACAGGAAAAATAACCCAACCAAACTGCCAAAGAAGAGAAAACAATGAAAAACAACCCCTGAATTTGTCCTCTTTCTCCCTTCTTCAAATTCACCCTTCTAAATCTGACCTGCTACATGTTGTAGATGGACAGACAGCAAAGTTTCTGACAGCTTTCCCTCCCTGGGCTGATGCCAGTGCTATTCCTAGCTCAGTGCACAGCATCACCCAGCTCAAAGGCCATGCTAAGGAATTCTGATTTTCCCTTCCTAACCCGCCCCCTCCCGTGCAACTTTCTTGCTTAGTAAATTGAAATTGAGACTCTTATTTCCATCCACAGTGTATACAGCTCCCCAGCAGATTGATTTCTGCAAGAGAGTGAACCACAATGCTTAAAAGGTAGCAAGATCTACTGTACCACCAACAGCCTTACTCAGCTGATACCTGCCGGCTGCCGCAGCCTGCAAGAGGTAGAAAGGTGACAAATGTCCTAATAAAGCTGGGAGAGGGTGAACGGGAGCAAGTCATTCTTCTTTGGTTTAATTACTGAAAATCATTTAAAACCTAGGAGAAACCCATCACTTCTACGCGGGTTATTTGAATGCAAAATAAACTTATGCTGAATGGCATAGAGAGAGGCCACCAAATAGCATTTATTTCCAAGCTGGCTTTAATCAAATGCTAATTTCCAGTCCCTCTGCTGAGTATTAGTAATATTTTATGAAAAAGTACACAACATTAGGTCTAAATTATCACAAACAATTGAGATATTCTTGAAGTACTGCAGTGTTGACAAAAAAGCATGCACAGTGGCTGCTCGCAGTTGTGGGCATTAATTTCTAATGCCACGTGTGCAATCCCTATAATAGTTTAATACCATTAGACTGCATTGCAATGTTAAATGGCCTTAATGGACCCTATAGTGTTTTTCGATTATGGATACTGGGAGAGGTCTAGTCTGCTCCCGTTACTGCTGCTAGTTGTAAAATACTTGTGTTTTATACACTGAGGGCATTAAAATTAGTGTCTTTAGTTAACTTCCACACCAGCCCATCCGGGGGGTGCTCACGAGAGTACCACTGTGTTTTAAAAACGGCCTTTTCCTACAGTTCTATTTCAGTTGGTTACAGCATGAGGCAGAATATTGTGACGCTGAAAGGCATCTGATCTGCATATTACGCTTGCAACAAATTCCCCGTTTCTTCAAAAACTTGTTAACACAAATCTCCTCAAAGGCTTTGTTTTGATAGTTCCTGAATGGTGTTGTCACGCAGCTCAATTAAAGGCTGCAGAACCAGCAGCAAAACACGCTTCAGCGGCTGGTGGTACCACTGCTCCCCAGCTCCCAACACTTCCCACAGGATGAGCTGTGAGTGACCAGCTGCTTTCCCAAATTTGACACCAGGCATATGGAGGAAAGTCAGGCCTGGGGGTAACGAGATGGGGCGAGCTCCAGTGAGCAATCAATTAGGAGCAGCAGCTCTCCCTCCGCACCAAGACCACAGTCTTTCCCACCCCCCAGCCACCACTCCAAGTATTTTGCATGCAATAAAACTTGTGGGGAACCAACTCAAGTGAAACTCTTCAAGATATATGATGAGGATTAGCCATAAAACACTAATTAAGGATGGGCTGAGGAATTAATTGGAACCTACAAGGCTCTGCATTTTATTTCCCCATCTAAAAGCTTTGCTGCTCTCCATTTAATGAAAAGAGAACTTGACCAAATGGATTTGGGGTTTTACCCCTGGTTTTTTTATTATTATTATTTTTCCTTAGATTATTTTGTAAGGGCAGGTCATTAAAGAAGGAACACGGCCAGAAAAATCTCTTAGTGAAGGCTCATTACATTTTTCAAGCACAAATAAAGTGTCACTTTAAAAGGAAATCCAGTTACTCTGAAACATTTGTCGCTTTACTTCAGTGCATGTGAAATGAATACAGGGCCCAACGCTGCCCTCAGCTTCTGTAATTTCCTAGCAGCTAGATGCTCAGAGACAGTGCTATGTAAAAATATGTACATTGTTTAATTTATTGCAGTACATTACCATTTTTCTCATGAAAACAAACAAAAACATTCTAGCAGCTGGTTCCAATACCGCCCACTTTGTTTAAATTTATAGCAAAAACCAGCAGCATCATTAAAAACAAACATATTGCTCCCCTCTAAGCATCCTATAGTGCAGCTCACAGAGAGATGTGTAACTTTTGTAAGAGGTCCAAGAGACAACAGCCAGCTTGGAGCTCAGATCTGAACCTTCAGCTAGGTTTTCCAGGACAGAAATAACTAGAATTTTATTCATCGAAACAGTTTTCTGGAAAAGAACGTTTTGGATAGAAAAGAACAACTTAACAGAAAATTTTCCGTTTGCTGAAATGTTCCAATTTTCTGCTGAAAACTAACAATGAATCCTGTAATTGGGTTTGGGAAGCCAGTGCGCTGAGGGCTGCCCTCCACCGCCTCTCCCTGCTCCGCCATCCTTCCTTTCCTGCCATGAGGAGGAGAGGACAGAAGGACGAGAGGACGCACGGAGGAGGGAGAGAAGGGAAGCAAATGAAAACAAACATATTTTTTGTTTTCAGTCCCTCCTCCAAACTGATAAATGATGTGAACGTTTTCCAATGCTCTTTCAGCTGAGCTATTAATCAGATGTCTTGGAAAGAGAGAGATCCTCAGGCTCCTTCATGGAGGAAATAAATACAATCTTTTCCTGATTCATTCCTTACTGAAACTCCCTCACACCAAACCAGTCGCCTGGGCAAAAGGAAAGAGATGGCTTGCACAAAGTGTTTTGGGATGGGAACAGGATTTTCCTACAGCTGCAAAAACACCCATTGTTCTGCAAGGCCCCTAACCCTGGCAGGGCGATGGCCTCAAAGGGGACAACCTATGGGCTGTCAGCTCTAGCTGTCATAGGCTGGGAACCTCATGGTCCCAGCAAACAGCAGATGAGATCCAACCATCGCCTGCCTGCTGGCAAACCCGGCAGCCTAAAAGCCATTTCAAGACTCATTACATCTTTTCTTAGTGTTCTTCAACCTGATGTTTGTCTGCTGGTGGTCTGCAAGTGACTGCGAGAGGACTGACAGAGGGCTTTCAGAAAAATAAAAATTATTTCGGTGCTTTTGCAGGCATGCTGACAAGCAAACTGAATGGGGAAAAGTGAAAGCAAAGACAAACATTCAAAGTTTAGCCCAGTTGGTACTTGGCTATAAATAAAAACATTTTGGCAGCAATTCATAAGATTGTACTTTGGACTAACATTTTTGCCAGATAAGACAGGTGAAGCTACAACTAAAAGGGTTGAGGAGCAGTACTTAAGAAGGCAAAATAATCTGCTTTCAAGCTCTTTACATTGGTTATAAACAAAACAACAAATCCATGAACCTTCCCAATAGAAGGGGTAACTTGCTGACTACATTTGCAATGGAAAGCTAGATCACCCCAGGAGCAGCTTGTGAGACTTGCCAGCAATTTTACTAAAATCAAAATGCTCACTGAGATCACAGCTAAGCATCTTTTGCAGTCCAGTGGCTCTCACCTGCAAATGCTGCTTCAGCCTTAACTTTATACAAGGCAATACTGATCTCCTTGGAATAACTGAGCTCACAGAAACCATGCCTAAAGATGAAGGACAGTGTGCATGTAAGGAGTTGCAAAACTCAGGCCTGACTTATAAAACAGACAGAATATTCCTAAGAAACTAAAAAAACTTTATAACTCCTTCCTTAATAATATTCTAGCAGGCCAAAATTAAGACAAATGCTAGAAACTCCTAAAAATGATAACACGTCATAAGAGCTTCAAGTTCTACCTTTTTCTTTTTTAAAAAATTCACAGATATTAAGTGCTTTGGAATTCAGATACAAAAAAGCACCGAAGCTCAAATCATCTCAGAGGAAAATGTCAAAACATGGCTCATATCTAACTCCAGGTGCTTTGCTCTTTTTCCTTGGATTCTCTTATTTAATTACTTAGTCCACGTAGGCATTTATTCACTCATTTGCATCCCTCCTTTATATTTAGAACATTCACAGGATTCAACCACAGATTTTTTTTTTCCAAATATCTGTGGGAAATAGGGGGGTTCAGCTTTGCTATGCAGCATCAGGCACTGCATGGAGTTAGCCATATCACCAGCCCAAAAGAAACAACGTGTTATTATCCTGCTTCAAATTTCTCCAACTGCTTTGCTCCCAAGTTATAACTTTAGTTTCCCCCTTGATATGCCATCCTTTATTTATTACAGCGTATTTATCCATGGGTTTTTTTTTTTATTGTTGGCCTGCTTTTACTTCTTCTTTAACCTTATTAACCCTTGCTAGTATTTGACAGCTTAACACCCTCCATTACTCTGCAACATTCGCTATAAGAACTGACATGGAACTAATAGCAGCCTTTTTATATCCAATCTACAAGGTCACATAAAACTGCCCTTGTCTGAACCCTGCAAGATTTCCTATAGGTGGTTCTCCTTTTCTGTGGATTTTCTACTTAACTTGTCTCTACAGGTCTGTCTGAATATAAAAAATGGAATCAGATTCCTGCTAACTTTAGTTACTGACAATGTACACCTTAGAATAGCAGTAAGTTTTCCCTTTAGCGAAAGCTCCCAGTAATGTGATTTGAAACAACTTTGTGATATTCTTTTCAAGTATTATGTATCACTTTTTAATGGCATACCCACAGATCTTCCATGTGAAGGGATCTTTGATTTTCCCAGCAAAGTGCCAGAATGGCATGGTCACATCCATCTCCTGAACCTCAGCTCTGAGTGTGAGTAGGACATTAAAGTGATAGCATGATAAGGTTGAGGTGTCTAGCTCAGTTTTTCAGTATGGGTTGATTAAATATAATTAATTTAGGTGTCTGACTTGAGGGGACACCCATCACGGTGCACTGTACGATACCAAGCTGTTGTTTATCCTCATGACTGGGTCTGCTGGAGCTTTTCCCCAACCTGTGTAGTTGACTCTGCACTAAAATCCGTTACAAGATTCTTCAAATGCAAACAGATGTAGTCAATATATCGGTGCAAAACAACTGAAGTACTGTATGGCTCAAGAGCAGACAAGAGAGGAAAAACAAATCACTGGGGTAGGATTGCTCAGAACAGACGCAATGAGAACACTGGTTACTTCTCTAGGTTCTTCCTAATGGGACCTGAGCGGCAGGAAAGAAGGCACTTTTTTCACGCATTTTTCCTTTGCAGGCACAAGAAATTAACTTTTGCTAAATGGAAAAGAAAAGCACGAAGAAATCTACATAGCTGAGCAAAGAAATACATGGAGGACAAATTGAAATTTAGGAGAATACGTTTTAACAGCCTTTCTTGCAGATGTAATACCTGCTTAGATTAGTCTATGATTATCTATTTTAAAATTAAAAAAGTCTTCCTTCTGTGCAAATCCATCATCCTTATTATTGCTATTCTAAGTGCAGCAAATACCCTGGGAACTGAATTCTTCACTTGAAACTTGTTTGGGGAACGGTTCTTCATTCAGAAGTCCACCATTTCCCCCACCCAATTTCAATTTAATAGCATCTAGAGTGATAAAGTGGGAAGAGACAGACATCTGGTCGAGGTAACTAGTCATTTGCTGGTTCTGTGAAAGTTTGTTCTTCCCAGTCAGTGTCACATATGAGAAATACAGATGGTCCCAAGTTAGAAAAAAAGAAGTGTTGAAACATATACAAATGTTACGAGGACTTCAAGTGTAAAATGTTAACCAGCTGTGAATGTGACGTCTCTAGTTTTACTAAATCTGCTGAGATACATCATTACTGCACATGAAATCTATATATTTTCTGTACTGATGGCAATTCCTTGTTCTCCATTTGCTTCTAGTTTTGGGCCAAAACCATCCAGATGAGAATATTAAAAAGATAAAAGTCCAGAAAGAGAAAGAAAAGTGGTGTCCATTTCTAAGGGTTGTTCGTAACTGCCCCAATAATTTCCTGTGTTATAAGCTGACTATTTACTGGGGGGAAGGTAGAAGTCACAAACAACTAGAGTTAAAAATAATATATAAATGTTAAAACAAAATCAAAAGGTTACTAATTCACACAAAGTCCTAGAGATTGAAAGTCATCCATTCTATATACAGTTCAGCAATGCATGGAATGCAATAAGACATTTAAACCACAACACAGCAGTGATCTTGCCCTGTTCCTGGCAGTATCAGTTGTTTCCCACACAAGGGCCTAAATCTGACCCTTTTATGAAACTTTTACATTTGCAAAAATAGAACAGTTGGGAAATCTTGGGCACTTCTAGTTAAATTGCAAACAAAATAACCCTCTCTCTGCTGCTGCTTAAGCTCTAGATAATCATCACATATCAAGACAATTACTTTTTCCCCCCATATGAGTTGTTTTGACAGAGCTTTTCAAATGTTATATACAATGCAACTTAAAAGGAAAAGAAAATGTATGTTTCAGGATGCATTAAAGTGTACAAGGGGGAGGAGAGACAGGGAAGGAGATGGGTTCCCCTCCCTTTTCCTTGGACAAAAGCTCCGAATTGCCATGTCTACCTTTGGCATCTTACACCGGTGCACAGCATCATGATTGACACAGGCCAAAGAAATCACCCGTGAAACAACAGACAGATGCATGGTGACCCACGTGGGAGAAAAAACAGCTAGAGGGAGTTGCTAGCTGCATACCCTGCGTGCATGGAGCAGTGCTGAAAGAAATTCAGATTCCCTGCACCCCTTCCTAAAATGTAACCAGCCTCTCTCCCCCTCATCTGCTGGCAGGCTTTTCTTTTCTATTTTTGCTTTTTTTTTTTTTTCCCAGAGAAGGCACGCAAAACCAAAAAGAAACACCAGTTTTAATATAAATTGGCAAAATATTATACTTCTCGGTAGAGTTTTACACCCACCTTAGACAAGCATGGGTGAGCTAGTGATGAGCACAAGGGTAGGAGAGTTCCTCGAGTGAACAAAACTGGGGGCTTCAACTGAGATGTAAATCTCCTTTCTTCAGAGGACAGAGCTGCTGTTTTAGGATCCTCTTACTAATAGATTGTTTGCCTGTTATTATGAACTTTATTATGACATTAGCTTGCTTTAAAGTGTTATTTGTATAATTAGCTTTCTGAATGAGACCATTGAGCTAACGTATTTCTTCCAACACCCACAACAGAATTATCCTGAAATGCCATCATAAACTTTTCTGAGTTATTTTCCTAGTGATTTGTGTATCCCAGCTAGGAAGTTTTTACCTGAACAAAGGGATGGTAGCACAGGAAGAAGTGAATCTGTCTTTTCCTATCAGAGATAGAAAGATGCATTTCTTAATCCTTCTCTCACTGAAATGGGAGGGCAAGATCAAAGTGATACTGGTTAACAGCAGAAAAACACATTAGGACATCCCTTAGAGGAATAAACCCCTTTAATAGACTGGGTGTAAAGCAGTGGCATAAACACATCAGGCAGAATTTTAGCCAGAAGCCAAATTTGAGCAGGTATTTAGGCCCCTAAAGACAGGGATGAATGCCTGCCAGGGCGCTCCCACCTCTGGCAGCCACCACCAGCACTACCAGCTGCTAAATCCCTCTCCAAGCTTCACCCATGGGATCAGCTCCTGCCAAGAGTTACCAGCTGAGCTTAGCACAGGGAATAACCCTTCCTGAATTAAGCAGCCCAACAGGACTCGATTGTTGCTGATAAGACCTCACAGACACCCACCCCTCTGAACCCGAAGCGCCCCATTCTCAGCCCTCTGAGACCGAGGTGCCTCTCACAGCCACTCCTGCCCACCAGGCAGATAAATTGACTTCCTGGCAGTTCATTGCGTGCAGGCACTTTAGCAGGCACGTTATAAATTGAAGGTCTGTATGGATGCAAAATTATCTCTCCCCTGCAGCAGTGACTTGCTCCGGGTCGGGATCTGTGCCCGGGTACCCCCCACGACTGCACCTTCCCAGCATTGGTGACCCCAGGCACAGTCTGGGACACACTGCAAGGTCTCCAAGTGGAAGGGTCTGAACTGCTGTTAAATGCTATCGCTATCACTCCACGCTCAGGACTCAGGAAGTTGGCCACCTGGGTAAATGTTAGAGGATCTTGTACATATTATATCCCCATTATTTTCTGACAGACTTTTCCTTCCATTATGCGATACAGGAAAAGAGGTTTAGTATTATAACACCAAGAACGTGGGTTTCGAGCTCCTGCTAACTGTAAGCCCAGATCCTGGATACAGACACACACAGCTATCAACAAACACAAGGTAGCACTGAGACCACATTAGGTTTTTCCTTTACATTTCATTTAAAAAAAAAAAAAAAGGGCAAAAAAAAAGCGCTTCACATAGTTTCCTCCTCTTGACCTAACACAAATTCCATCAAACTTCAAAAACAATACTTTGAGATGCTGGAGGATGCAGGCCGGAAACTGAGGAAAGACTTTACACAAAGTTAGGAAATCTTTTTTGGAGGGAATACTTCAAGCTCCTGAACAATTTTATCTAGATGACTAGATCTTATGGTAAATGAGTATATAATTAAATTTAAGAGCTACACTATTGTGTTTGAGGTATATCAGCTCATCAACAAAAGAAGGACTGTTTAGCTATGCTAAAAGCGATATGTAAATACCATCCTCTGATAAATAATTGATTATTGCCTTAATGTTTGACAAAGCCATAAAATGCCCTGCAGATTATGTCCAAAACATTCTAAGGTGATGTGAAATCATTTTTATTGTAATGACAGTGAGCTGTCCATGGTTGACTGCTTTAAATTTTATCTTTTCATGTTAGGAAAGGTTTCTGTTTTCTTTGAGAATTTAATTATCAAAGGGTGTTTAATATGATAGGAAGATTTATGGCCTTCAGGAGCTATCCAAAAATAGTGCTATAAAAATGGACTTAGATCCCATCACAAGCAATAAAGCTGTTATCCATACTTGATGCTTGCAGTGAAAACTTTGCGTATGAATATATTTCACCATCGTGCATAAAAGTTCACTGTGGCAGATTTTGAATTTTGACCCTGAAATGTGACCCACACTACAGGGTTAGGAAAAAAAAAAAAGGTTCACAAAAGAAAGCCAAGCTATGCTAGTACGGATGCGTTAGTGTTTATTTTGGAAAATGCTCTTCACTATCCATAAATATTTCTTTTAACTTGTTGCCATTAAGATGCAGCAGGGACTAAGTTTTCCAGGAGGAGATAAAAAGAAGAAAGATACACTCCTATTGTGTAATAATCAGTCCACATTTCAATGAATAAGTAATATTTCTCACAAGCCAAAGTTAGATAGTGGATTTATTTAACCTCTGAGGGTCAGGTAATAAATACTAAGTGAATTATTCAGACCAATGGCTAATCAATACAATTCAGTGATATATTTTTTGTGTTTCATAAAAGGTTGTACACTAAAGGCAGTGAGCAATTATGGAAATTGGGCCCGAGCGGCACTCAATTCTTCTCTTACTTGAAACCCCAGCACCACTACCTTGACAGCAAATCGATTAGTGTGCTAGTGAAGCAGCTCAGCAACCTCTGACCCCTTCCAGCTCTGTCCAACAGCCTGGAGAGTATTTTATATTTATTTTATTGAATTAACCCCCTCTTGCCTGCACACTGTTTTACACATACAGTAATGCAGTAGGAGAAAGATGACAGGCTTCTTTCACTTAAATGCTTCTCTGTAGGTCTGAGTAAGGCAAACCTAACAGACTCCTTTGTTCTAGCTTCAAAACACCAGTTTTTGCCACAGCATAGGGTTTTCAAGTCCATCCCAAAACTAACATAATTAACAGGATGCAAAGAATGTCCTAAGTGTACCCCAGACATTGAATCACTCCTATTCATGCCTGCCTTTGCGCATGGCTACCAACTTTATACAATGCTCAAGTCACTATTTTGCACCAAAAATAAAAGCTCCTCAATAAAAGTCAGTTAAAATTGCTATAGGTATAATATCCTGTTTTACACAGTGTAAGGGAGAACACTAGAGATTAACAGCATTTTCCACCAGGAAATTAAAACTAACATAAAGCCACATAAAGTGCCTTTTCTGGACATTTAACTCTATAGGCACTACTCCTGTACCCTTTGTCCACCGAAGCCCTGTCTGATCCCAGTGGGAGTTTGTGAATATTCAAGGCAATGCAGGCGTCAACAATTTTAGGTCTAAGACCTGCAGGCTTTTCCTTTGCACCATGGAAAGGATTCAGCACGGACACTTTTGGCCAGAAGCCCTCACCCAGATATGGCCACCAAGATGTCAGTTCTCCATTACCTCCTACCCAGACTTCCAAGTGGAAATATAAGCCCTGCAAGGAAAAGCATCTTCCTTGCCCAATAAGCATTTGCTTAATACCTCAACTACCTCATATCCCCTTTATATGCATCATCATATACACAGGCTTTGAAAATGATGCACCATCTCCTTTTCCAAAAAACTAGCAGAAGCACACAGAAGAGGTGCTGCAACAACTGCCATCTTACCCAGCCTCAAGCACAGGAATAAAAACACGACTTTCTGTGCCTTTAGCTGGAGACATGAGTGCTGCAGCCCCACGGAGGGCCCTGCGTAGGGTATCCTACCCAAAGTACGAGTCTGTTTAGTTTTCCAGCAATATCTATAGGAATAAGGAGGACTTGCAGCTATTCGTGTACTCTGTATATCACATATAATCAATTCCCCTGGTTCTAGGGAATTTGTTGCCAATTTACACTGGCAGAGTTGAGAGAAGATTAAGACGCCAAAAATCCCTAAATCGGGTTCCATTAGTGTTCCGATACTAAAAAGATTTAAACAACAGATAAATATTCCAAGATTTGCAAGTATTGCATCCCATTTGCATTATGAACTGTGAGCTAAAAATATAAGAGCAAGTTGTATGCAAATAACAGAAGGAGAGATTTCTCAGGGAGAATTCAATACAAAAAAAAAAAAAAAAGAAAAAGACATGATGCTGTTCCCATTGAGGCTAACGGGAACCAGATTAGATTTGCACTGTAGCTGATCTGTTCCACTCCAAGCAATGATAATCAAAGCAAAAATGGCATTTAGTAAGAGTCCAGAAGCTCGTGTGCTCTGTCAACAGGTCATATTCTGTCACTTCAAGGCTGAATAAAGCCTACATGCATAGCAAGATACATCACTTTTAATAAGACTATTCACAGAAAAAGGGACCACTCAAAGTTCACCACAGCTGACCGTAAGCAGATACACAGCACAGGCTTGAGCAGTGTATTTTATAAAAACCCTTATATGCTTTTGTATAACACTGGGTTGAGTTCTGAATTATTTTTTCCGTCTCTTTTGCTCTCAGAATCCATACAAAAGTGATTACCTCAGTCATTTTTCAATATTACTTTCATTCCTGGAAAATGCATTTTCAAAAGTTATTTATTTTTCACAGCATGTCATGTTGTTATATTATGCTAGTTAAAATAAAACCACTGTAGACTTCGGCATGCATTTATGTTTCTCTTCCAACGGTATGATGTAGGATTTTCAGTTTTTATGCTGAATGTATTCTACATATTACATTATCAATCCTTTATCTTAGGTTTGGTGTAGATTTAAAAAACAAGCTGTTAAATCAAGTTACTAAAGTAATTGAGCTATAAAACTGCCTTCTTATTTATAATCACCATTTCCCTCCGAAAAAGAGTTTTTAAAGATCAGCTGTGGTTTCTGTTATGCAATTTTTTTAAACAACTTTATGCCACTGATTCCACTTAAAACCTAATTAAAATAATGGAGAAAATATATGTTTCCATCATGGAGTCAGGTTTTATTAGCATGTTGCAGGCTGCTGGCTGGGTCTATCCCTCACCCCTGGTACGTGGATGAGCCTCTTCTTGGCCCTAGATGCAAATTGGGGTACAGTCTGGGGCTAGGCAGCCCTGGGTCTCTGCTCACCTCTTATCCCTGCCCCAAAATTTGCCCTAGGAACCCCTTTCCAAAGGTTTAGTTCTGTTTGAGTTTCTTAATATCTAATCCTGGGTAATGCTGGAATGCAGAAAAACATTATTTCTGAGTGGAAAAGGGTCTGAAACAGAATTTATTTAAAGATCAATCCTTTGCCTTCCCCGTTGATAGACAGCAGTAACCATCCTGCCATTTCTCAGTGGCAACCTCTTTGCAACCAATTCTGTTAAGCATCATGAAAATTACTGTTTATCCAGCTGTTTGCCCAAAAACCCTAAAATCCTCTGGCTCTGTGGGGTGCCACCTCAGCAAAGCATGATGGCTTGGCTGCCCTGGCCTAGACTTTCCAGGGCAGTGGGGGGGACATGGCAGGAGCTTGAGGACCCCTTGCCCCCCTGTGGGATCGCTGCTGGGACGAGCTGCTTTGGCCACGGCACCCAAAGCCTGGGTACCACTGCCCATAAACACAAAACCAGTTGAAAATCCCACACCCCCGGGGCCATGATTCCTTCAGAGTGGGCAAAAAGGGAGAAATGCAGCTGGTTGTGTAGGGAAATGCCAGAAGAGGGAAATCCAGCCCAAAGGTGGCCAACAGAGGGATAAGACATGGTGTTAATGAACCAGCAGGAGCTGTGGGATGGTTTTGAGGCAGCTGAGGATCCCATGTTGCTGCATTATGACACATCTTACACGCTGCAATCCTGCTCCAAGCTTGTGTCCCTTCTCCAGCCAAAATCTCTGCGTGACCGTGCCGGTCCCTGCATCACCCCCTCAAAGGAGGGCAGGCAGAGCAGCAAGCCTGCCCTAAACCATCAATAAAACGTGGCTGTACTATAAAGGCTTATCCTCTCAAAAAGTGCATTATCAGGCACTAGAGCAGCCGAATACCAGGGGTACACCATCCTTTATAAAATCCTCCTCTCATTGCGGTGTGGCTGAATTACAGGCAGGGAAAAAAAAAGGAAAAGCTTAAATATTTAATGAAGACTTTCACAAAAACTCTGAGTGCCGCTCTGAAATGACTATCTGCTCTACACCCACAGAGGTGGCCGGGGAAATGGCTGAGGGCCAGATGACAGGGGACTTTTTTTCTGAAATAGCACTGGCAGAGGCCTATCAGGAAATCTTTCAGAATTGCTTTAATCTTTCATTTTAGTTTGGTCTCTGGCCACACAAGTGCGTCCAGCCCTCAGAGACCCTGGAGGTCACTATCTGTGAGTTTTTAAAAACAGGAAAGCCATTACAGAAAATCAGAAGAGCAAGGGAAAAAAGTACCTGCTGTAAATATGTACATTTTTAATACAACAGAATGGTAGTTACATTTTTTTGTTCTGCTATTGCTTTTAACTAAAAAGGAAGGGAACCTGGAATGTTATAAACACCTTGGAGTTTTTAGCTCTCTGCCAAAGAATTTATCCATTAAATGCAACATGAACTATAAATCTGAATTTCAGATCCTGCTCACAGCATTTGAATCTATTCTCCCCTTTGATATGCATGTGAAGTTCTCATTGACACTAATGGGAGTTACACGTGCTTTCTGCAGGATAACTAGACCTCTCAGTGTGAATATATACTTCTAGACAGACAGCTCTGCTTAAGTTTAAAAAAAAAAGCAGGGGGAAGAAGAAGATACCAGTGGGGAAAAAATGGAAAATGGAAAAAATCCATTATGAGTGTTTTGCAAACAAAAGTACCATTCTGTACATTTTTGATCAGCAGGCAGCTTTGAAAAAATAGACATCTACAGAAACACGCATAGGTATGCAATTGCACATACATACATCGTCCTTCCAGCACGCAGGGATGCACCCAAAGGTGTGCGCAAGCACATGTGTACTTGCGAGGAAGAGTCTTTGCTCAGTCCCCCCAAGGTTCAGTGCCAGTCCCAGCCTCTGAGCTAGTGTAAATCAGCTCAGCTCCGTGATTTTCACTGAACTGCCCAATTTACACCAGCTGAGCGGGTGACACAGTCTACAGGAGTGCTGAAAGCCGCAGGTCTCTCCTACGGGGTCTGTGTAAAGTAGCTGCTGCACTGAATGCTAATGGGTACAGGAGCACAGAGCACTCGTATTGGAGAGTTATTTCTTTTATGGGAACATTTCTTTAGATCTGTATTTCATTTTTTAGCTAGCTGGCTGGAGGTGTTCCCAGGGACAGCAAATAGAGAGGGAGAGTCATGTTAAATTCATAAACATACTCTGTAGAAAGTAAGAGAGCATATAAGGATGTGGTGGGTTGACCCTGGCTGGACGCCAGGTGCCCACCAAAGCCGCTCTATCACTTCCCTCTTCAGCTGGACAGGGGAGAGAACATATTACAAAAGGTTCGTGGGTCGAGATAAGGACAGGGAGAGATCACTCACCAATTACTGTCATGGGCAAAACAGACTCAACTTGGGGAAATTAGCTTAATTTATTACCAATCAAATCAGAGTAAGATAATGAGAAATAAACCCAAATATTAAAAAACACCTTCCCCCCCACCTCTCCCTTCTTCTCGGACTCAACTTTACTCCCAAATTCTCTACTTCCTCCCCTCCAGCAGCACAGGGGGACGGGGAATGGGGGTTGTGGTCAGTCCACCACACGTTGTCCCTGCCGCTCCTTCCTCCTCATGGGGACGACTCCTCACACTCTTCCCCTGCTCCAGGCGTGGGATCCCTCCCACAGGTGTCAGTCCTCCACGATCTTCTCCAACATGAGTCCTCCCCATGGGCTAAAGTTCTTCACGAACTGCTCCAGTGTGGGTCCCTCCCACGGGGTGCAGCCCTTCAGGAACAGACTGCTCCAGCGTGGGTCCCCTGTGGGGTCACAAGTCCTGCCAGCAAACCTGCTCCAGCCTGGGCTCCTCTCTCCGCGGGTCCACAGGTCCTGCCAGCAAACCTGCCCCAGCGTGGGCTTCTCACAGGGTCACAGCCTCCTTTGGACAACCACCTGCTCTGGTGTAGGGTCCTCCATAGGCTGCAGGTGGATATCTGCTCCACCGTTAATCTCCATGGGCTGCTGGGGGACAGCCTTCCTCACCATGGTCTTCACCAGGGGCTGCAGGGGAATTTCTGCTCCGGTGCCCGGAGCACCTTCTCCCCTCCTTCTTCACTGACCTTAGTGTCTGCAGGGCTGTTCCTCTCACGTATTCTCACTCCTCTTCAGCTGTGGTCGTGCAGGATTTTATTCCCCCTTTCTTAAACCTGTTATCCCAGAGGCACTACCGCCGCTGCTGACGGGCTCGGCCTTGGCCAGCGGCGGGTCCGTCTTGGAGCCAGCTGGCATTGGCTCTGTCGGACATGGGGGAAGCTTCTGGCAGCTTCCCACAGAAGCCACCCCTGCAGCGCCCATGCTACCAAAACCTTGCCACGCAAACCCAATACAAAGGTTAACATATGAGTGCATATATACCATACCTGTATTTTTATAGCGCAAATGGATCTGTGAGTATCTATATACATGTGTGTCATAATATTGGCACCTAAAGTGAAATTTAGAAATTGTCCAAATAGACCAGATATCTTCAGCATTTTATTTTTTTTAATCAAGAGCTTTTACTGGAAATATTAGTAAAGGGTCAATTTCTTTCCATGCACCAAGTGACACTTTTGAATAACTGTGTTATGCACAGCGCCTTAAGAAGACTTATAGGACTGTCACAATATTTAACTACTCATTTTTGCTTGCATGATTGTGGTTGATATGACCACAGAATACTGATCTATCCAAAAGAGAAAAATTATAGAGTGGAACAGTGGGATTTATGAATGAGATATCTTTGGCTGCAAAGCATTCCCATTTATAGCACTCAGCCACCACAAAACTGCTGTGTAATTGGAAGAGAAATTTTTCCCATGTACTGAAGCTATAGTCGAACTGCCAAACAATAAGAGACAGCCTTGTCTGAATTAGAGGAGTCACATACCTGATTTTTCTCCCACTCATTTAGAAACAGACCTTATTTCCCATCTCTGCTTCTCTTATGCTGAGACTGGGGGTAGGAAAGCTGTGTTTTGCGAGTGCCAGAGCAGAAAGCTGATTCCATTTAAGCATCATATCAGAATAAATGTGTGGACAAATCAGCAGGACTAGTCAGAGCTGCCAATTTTAACTTCCTGAGTATCTGCATGTGAAAACTGTTATTTTCCCAAGGAGGCACATGGGCTGTTGCTATGATTATTTATTTGTATTATAATAGGCCAAGGAAGCCACAGAGAGGGCCCTGTAATGTGAGAGGACACACAGACCCAACACTGCCCCAGGGCACTCAGGAGGCTGAGGGACGCTCCCAGGATAGACTGACGCTCCTAGGACAGATGGACGCTCGCCCACCCACCGGCTCCTTGTGAAGGAGACAGCAAGTCCCCACTGGCTCACATGGAGCTTATTGCAAGCCAGGGGCTCCAGGGCTTTACGTGGCTCATGACTGCAAAGCCCAACAGGTTAAACCACCCCATTGCACAGCCCCACAGCACTGCATGGATGGACAGATGGACACACAGAGATGCCCCTCACCTTGCAGATCCACAGGGTGCCAGGCAGGCAGATGCCCTTACAGGACCGGCTGCCTAATGAACCACAACTAAAAGCAGCAGCTTGAGACCAGGGATGAAGTAACCATAAAACAAGCACATTCCTTGCCATAGAACTCAGCAACCTCAACTCCTCACCTTCACAGGCAATGACACAGGTCAGAGGCCAGCTGGTGGCATGGTCCTCCTGGGAGAACTAGATTGGGTACGTCCCATGGGGTCAGCACAGCGTCACCCCCTTTGGAGCAAGCAGGATGAGCTGCTTTGCTGTCACTCCATGGTGTGACCCCTTTTCTCCTTACTACCCTCTCCATCATCCCTCGGGTGGCCTCTACCCTAGAGGCTGCTGGCAGGGAACAGATAACTGTGCCCAGCCAAGCTTTCCCCTCCCTGCCCAAACTCTCTGCCCAGGGACACTGCAAGTTCCACGACAGCACCCATGACAGCCATATAGTGGCACAAGGCATCATTTTTACATGTATTTTTGCGAAAGGAAAGTTCTCAGACAAGCCTTTCCATGAAAACTCCAGGGCGGAAAGCAGCACAGAGTGAAATCTCATCATGAGCTCATGCCGGGAAGCACATGGAAAGCACTGCGGCATGGCCCCACAGTCTTACAGCCCCATTGGAATGAAGAATTCAGGAAACAGGTTTACTTGCATCATTACAACATGATTGCTGCTGGGAACACCTTCCTGTCGAGGTCCCTCCGACTGCATCCCTAATCACACGCACTGCTGAGGACGCTCTGCACGACCCTCAGATCACAGCGCCGCAGGAGATGAAGCACCAGCAGCACCACTCCCCAGTGAGCGACAGCGCAGCCCGGGGGAGAGAAACAAACACCTTGATTAATTGACTGCAACAACAGTGGGTTTGCTCTGATACCACCCCAGAGCGGTCCACGCGGGGTTCCTCCAGCACAAGGAGTTTTGCACCATACCGTTGGGGCTTCCCAGAGACGTCTGTGGCTGCCTCAGCTCTCAAACCTGCATTTTTGGGGAGCTCATTAGCTTTGGAAGCCAAACTGTGAAATACTGACCGTGTGAATGAAATCTCTGCTCTGGAAATCAAGACCTCCCACAAAACTCAAAGCTGGGTACCCCAGAAATTCAAGCACCCTGATGATGAGTTGCTCTGGAAATTCAGGACAACATTTTCTGCCAATGATCAATAAGAGGGTTCAGAGCAGCTTTCTCCAACTGCCAGTATGTTGGGTCAATTTACATTTTCTCTTTTCACATCACCCACAAAGAAAATCAAAATACCAAAGTACAAATGTAACACAACTTTATGCTTTAGCGGGTTTCATAGTTTGTCAAGAGTCCTCTAATCCATTTCAAATTCCCTCTTAAAAATAGGATTTCTTCTATTTTTGCATTTGAACTGTGGGTGATTAAACAACAAGCAGCAGAAAATTAATATGTTAAATTCAAAGCCACAAAAAAATAGATAATCTCATTGTCCAGTGAGAATCCCAGGAATCCTTGAGTTTCCAGGAACAAAAGCTACAACTCACTCAGGCTTAGGTTTTAGCAGAATTAATGTTGCTCAATAGCAAGTACTGATTGTGGGGTTTTTTTACTAACCTACAATACAGAACTTGGCTAATACTTAAATAAATAAATATACCTTATTTTTATTTAAAAAAGAAAAAAAATTTGAGAGAGGTCACATGTGTCGCAGGAAGCAATGAATGCTATGGATTCAGAACCACATCTGAAAACCTCTTCAAAGTCCCCAGAGATAACCACAGGACGCTTTTCTGAGTCCCTGCCCCCAGCCAGGCAAATTATAAATGTGAACAATGACTCGTGTTTTTCTGTTAAAATGCATTGGGTTTATTACTTTGTTGTGTTTTTTCCAAAGCACACCTTGCACGTAGCAACCCCAGTGCAGGCTCAGGGTGCCAAAATATTTCCCTCTCCTGTTTAGCAGCACATATTGATACCGTAACGGAGTTCCAAGGACCTAGCCAAGATCCTCTTGACATAATGAAAGGATTTTCCTCCAGGCAATGACACCATGACCAGACCTTACTGATGGCAATACGGTACATGGGCAACGTGGAGAGACAAGGACCTGAAGTTGCTCAGATGCTGACAGAAGTGATGCCAACTATTTATTTGGAAAAAAAAAAAAAAAAAAAAAAAAAAATGACCCCTAAAGAGCTCCTGGAATTTCTGTCTCTAGAATCTCACGCTTCCTTGGGTCCTGAGCAGTTTTTTCTACGGCAGTGCCCCATCGGTCCACAGGGATTTGGGAGGAAAAAGCAGACAGGAGGCCACCAATCCCCCTGCCCACAGCAATGGGGTGAGGATGCATTCCTGCTGTTGGGTTGAGAGGAGCTGGAGGTGGGGATTTGCCACTGATGGGAGCAGGGAATCCCATATTCCCTGGGCAGGAGGAGGCAGCGGCACATAATACATGTCAGGGGTAGGATCATCTCTCACATAAGCAATGCCCGAACAGAAATAGACAAAGACAGGGCTCAGTCAGCTTGTGGACAATCAATATTATCATTGGAGCAGCCTCCTATCTCCTGCTTTGAGCTCAGCCCCACCATCCATAGCAGCGAGGCACAAAACTGACAGCCAAAGCACTAACGTTCATACATTTACATAACACTACAAATTAATGACATAAGAAGCAAAATACATTCTGCATTGCATGGTTTAAACAAAAAATAGCCTCAGACAGGGAGACATGAAGTAACAATATAACAGCAGAATGAAACATTTTGATCTGCTGAACGCCTTTATAAATATTTGAGTATCATTTATTTATGTTTTCCTTCTTTTCATTGTAAAGCAAGGTTTTCTGACAAAAGCCCTCATTTGGAGAACACTGTGCTTTATTATTTAACTTCCTAAAAGCAACATCAAAGGCTTGAGTTTAAAGCTTTAAAACAAATGAACTATTTGCAATATTTTAAAGATTTAGAGATGAGAAGAGCAGGAGTTCTCCACAGCTCAGCTCTAAAGGCCTCTGTGGTCTGTGCTGGGCAAGGAAGACACAACAGCTCTGCCAAACGCTGGGGAACAAAATCCCTGACATCCTTTTGCAAGTACCAGCTGTAGTATGTGCCCAGGGCTGCCAAGATGCTTCAAGTTCAGTCATTCTCCTTCCTACCATCGTGTCTCACCTGTAGTCACCCTGCTTTCTTCCTCCAGCCTTCCCAGCATCGCTGTTGGGAACCATGCATGGGTGCTGGGAGTCACCTGAACCACAGGCAGCCTTCCCAAGCAAGGACAGTTCACATCACTTGCATTACTCAGACACTGATCCATTCCTGTCCTGGCATTGCTGTGATACAGACCGAGTAATCCTGCCAGAAGAAAATTAGCCCGTGCCAGGTCTGGCACCTGTACGTATAATGGGAACATGTGGTTGTTACTGGCATTCTCACAGCGGATAATATGACAAATTTCTCTAGCTTTGCAAGGCGTTGAGACAAAGTCTGAAGCTCTGCTGAAAGGAGCTTCCAGTGCCACCCTGATGGATCTGGTCTATAAGACAAGGCACAAGAGGGGCAAGAAAATATGCTGTGCCTCCAGCATGCAACCACCTCAGGAAACCTTTCTCCATGGGAGCTCAATGAGACTGTGCCCAGGAGACCGAGCCATGCACCTACCCTACCTCAGTCCATTGGAGACCATTTCTCCAGTGAACAAGCTTTGCTCTGCAATACAGACTGCCACGCAGAGGAAACCCCTCCAGGTTTCTACATGTGGAGGCAAACATAACACAGTCCCAAGTACCCCCATTCCCTCTGAAGCCAGAAGCTGAGGGACTGAGCAAGTAGCAGATCTAGTCTTCATTTTATAACCCATCACCTGCTTGCCTCCTTCTAATGCTTAAATCCACTGATATTAAGGGACTGCTCATGTACCACATCTTCCTTCTATCCTTTGTCTGATCCCAGGCTCTTCATGGCCAGGGCAGGCTGACTTGTACTCCAGGTATCGCATTGAGACCTCAGCATCACTCATCAACCCTCACAGCTAATAAAAGGGTAAGAAACAGAATTTGCCCTTTGGTAACACTATGGACCATGGCAGCAGTGAGTGTAAATTGGCAGAGCTCCACCAGCTTCAATTTTATATACAATAAAAAAATAAAACCTTCATTAGGTGTTATGCAGTTTGTAAGAAAATCCCTAAATTAATTTATTCTGGGAAAAAATCTCTTTAAGACACTATTAACTTTCAACCCTATGCCAAGATCATTTCCTTACTGGTTTGCTCTGAGACAACCTAGTTAAGGTCCTACAAACTTAAAACCCCTCAAACACAGTTATGGAAATATTAAATTCTACCTAAACTAGCTGAAATTATGCAGGCACCTTTAAAAAAAAAAAACAGTTTGCGTTTTAAAGCAGAATGGACTCAGCCATCCATTAAATATGACAAGGTCTGCATTTTATTTAGACATTGCCATTAATAATGAAATGATGTATGATTTCCATTCCTGCAGTTCTTCCTTCCCTACACAAGCGATTATGCATTTAAGAAAATATTTACTTGATATAAAACTATTCTAATTAAGCATTACTGGTATACTAATATGAGTTTGAACAAATCAGGAGGTGATCCCTAAGATGCATGAAAGAATAAGATATTCCACTTCAAAGAGCCATTTATTCCTGTCTGGCAGCAAAAAAATCCTTAAAGGTTAAAGCCACGCAACGTTCAGTGCAATACTGCAGATACCACCATCCTTTTGACCTGAAGAGGTAAATCCTCCTTGTGAGAGGGTCCTTGGAGCTACTCATGTTGCTAAAGCAAATAGAATTTGACCCAAGAAAAACCACACGTGAAACTACCTGGATATGAATGTTGACAAGGAGAGGAAAGATCTTCCCAAAGACTCAGACATTTCCAGGTTGTTCCTGGGTGAAGAACAGGATCCTAAAAGTAAATTTAAGAGTGGTGGCAGTGACCAAACTCTCTTGAGACTGCAGAGATCATTGCTGTCATGGAGAGCATAAGCTGGAGCTCGGGGCTGCCTTTCATCCCCAGGGTGATGAACAGAAACACCTCTTGAATTCCCCCATTACAAACGTAATTGTCTGATTCCTGGTTAGCTGGTGCAAAGGGGTCTTACAGTTGGTAGGGAAAACACCCCAGGGCAGCCAAGCTGTGCAGGTAACCTAGTGCCCCAAAGGCCTAGCACAAGGAGAAAGCACACAGCATTTACAGCTCCTCTCTGCTTCCCAGGGTTCACTGGAGGCCCCAGAAAGCAGAGCATAAATCACGGCAGGCTGAGGAAAACCACTCCAGCCCATGCTGGAAGAGCATCACCGTGCCCAGCCATAAGCATACGGGTGGCCTAATCCTGGCTTATGAAGGTGGCATTGGAGTTAGGAAGGGAAATGGAGAGAAAGCGGCTGGAGGCCAGAAAGCAGCAGCCAAGGAGATAGCAATTAGGATGCAGAAGCAGCCAGAGATAGGGCATCACCGGAGATTTACTGTGCATACACACCTCCCTCTCTGCTCTCAATGTACTCTCTCTTTCTTTCTGTCCATATACATACAGTAAATCTTCAGTGACTCCTTATCTCTCAGTCTGCTTCTAGATCCTAATTGCTATCTATCTCTGTCTGCCTGCCACTTCCAGGTCTCCCAGCCTCTTCTTCTCTTACAGCTCCCAGCCCCCCAGCAGCCTCCCTGATTTGCCCACCCCCTCCTCTTCCTCTGCCTGCAGACAGGAGGCTTCCACATGGCATTTGGCACAGGCGGCCAAAATTTCCCCTTCTCAACTAAACATTACACCCCAAAACATGCAAAAAAATACTCAGCCCTCCGCAGCACAATGCTACCTGGGCAGGTCAAAGCCACGGGTCTGCAGTGCGGGAGAAAGACCTTGCAGTGGAGGAGGTGAGCTCTGCTGCTGCCCCACCAGCCTCTTCCCTTGGCTTCCCCGTCCTACCCGACCACCATCGCTCCTTCCCCAGCCATCGACTCGTGCCACCTAACCAGACTGACGCCGCTCGGGCAGGCGGAGGGCGCCTTCCGCAAAGCTCAGCATGCCGCTCGCTTGATTTCATTTTTATTTACTACTATTCTTTACTACTATTTATTTATTCATTCCTATTTTTATTTCACTTTGAACATGCCCAGCTGTGTCATCTTGGGTTTGCTGAAAATGTAAACAAAAAGCTGCATTCAAATGCAGTCTTTCATTGCATGAATACATTTCCCATCCAGCACAGCTCCAGTGCTCCCACCCTGAAATTAAAACTTAAAAAAAAGCAACATCATCACTGTACATCACATCTATTCCCCCCGATGTTTTCTTTATTTGTGCTATTTATTCTTTTTGAAAAACAAACATATCAAGAGTTTTAATAGATATGTTTGCTCTCCACAAAGCAGAAAGAAAGAAATAAATGTAAATAAAGCTAATTTTATATTCCATACAGTAACAAACCTGAATGCCTCTGCTTTTCCCTAGCAAAATACCGTGCCTGCTTTTACAGTCTGTGACACAGAATTGGTCACCAATTTTTTTTTTTGAGCACGGAGTTCATTTTTTTTCTTGCGAAATATAACTTTACTCCAGTGATCTCTAAGCCTGAGGCTTTTCAGTTTGGCTTAGCAGTAATTATATGGATGTTGAGAAAGGGAAGAAGCATTGTATGTTCCTTTCACTTCGCAATTTTTCCATGCTTCTCTGCTTTTACAGAGAAGGAATATTTTCTCTTTCGCAGAGATGACGATCCAAAGGGAAGATACAGAACATACTGTGCAGAAGAAAACACGCCCGAAGAATGCCATAAACCGCAATGCCAAAGCAGCATTTGTAAGTCTGTCTTTGGCTTTTAGAGAGGAGAGGAGAGGAGAGGAGAGGAGAGGAGAGGAGAGGAGAGGAGAGGAGAGGAGAGGAGAGGAGAGGAGAGGAGAGGAGAGGAGAGGAGAGGAGGGGAGGGGAGGGGAGGGGAGGGGAGGGGAGGGGAGGGGAGGGGAGGGGAGGGGAAGGGAAGGGAGGGGAGGGGAAGGGAGAGAAAAAAGTGGAGGAGAGAAGAGAAAAAAGTGAAAGAAAAAAGTGGAAGCTAGAAGATAGAGAAGAAAAAAGAGAAAAGTGAAAAGAGAAAAAAGTGAAGGAAAAGAGAAGGAAAAGAGGAGAAGGGAAAGAAGAAGAGAAAAGAGAAAAGAGAGAAGGGAAAGAAAAGGGAAGAAGACAAGTGAAAGAAAGAAACGAGAAAGAAAAGGGAAGAAGAGCGCGGGGAAACGGGAGGGGGGCGAGCGGAGCGCGGCCGAGAGGCGCGCGCAGAGCAGCGCCGGGGCCGCCCCCCCCCGCCCCCCGCCCCCCGCGCGCCGCCGCCGCGCGCGCCGCCGCCCCCCGCCGGGCACGCGCTGCCCGAGCCCCGCGGCGGCCGCGGGCGCATCCCCGGCGCGGCCCGCGCTCCCCGCACGGGCGACTGCTGTTTCTGCTTTCCCTGGCGACAATGTGGAGCCAGCGCTTTTCCGTTCCGGAGGGACTCTGCTACGTGTCGCTGACAGCAACACCCGCAGCGCCGGCCCCGCGCCCTCGGCCTCGCCGCCCGCGGCGAGCGCGGCTCCGCGGCCGGGATTTATAGCGAGGAGACACCGATCTGAGACCTAATTCATGGCTACCTACAATGCCACTACTGAGACCAGGGAGGGGAGGGGAGGGGGAAAAAAAAAAAACCAACCACCCAAAAACAACAAAAAAACAGCAGTATGTTCCCAGCTCTGCTGCCCTTCTCCTAAAATCCTCACCCGGTCCCTCGGCTCTGTGCACCGCTGACTTTCACACACAGCAGGAATTTAGAAGAGAGCGCGCTCCTAAATTAGCTTTACCATAAATCTTTTAGGCTCTTAAATAAATAAATAACATTGCTCCCTTTTGCCCTCTGTTTCGTTTTGTTTTTTGTTGGTTTTTTTTTTTTAGCGTGCAACTCTTCATCAGCTTCAAGCCATTGGACTTCCCTGACAGTGGTAACAGGAGACCCGTTGAGTCTGGAATTTGTTTTCTTCGTTGGTTTTTTTGTTGTGTTTTTTTTTTTTTTTTTTTTCTCTCTCTCAGCAGCAACATGCTACTTTCAAACTTTGCGCAAGGCTTTAGGTTTTTTTTGTTTCCCTGCTTTCAAATGACATTATGATTTTAATCAAAACGGACTGGTTTTTGGAAAAGGCCAGAGCAGACTGGGACTGGGAGGCAGATCGGCTGGGCGGTTTATAGCAGTTCAGAAGAAGGTTTTGTAAACAAACACAGCTCAGAGGTAGAAAAGCAAATACAGTGGGTGAAATCCTGGCCTCCTCCAAAGGCGATGGCACAGCTCAATGGGGCCAGTATTTTCACATCCACATGCAACTTTTCCTCCAGCAAACGCAAAACCAACAGAGACGCAGGTAATGGAGAAAACAGCTCCAAAACTGTATTATTATTGCCTAAACAACTTGATGCTGTCAGGGGAGAGCGACAGAAATACAAATGATGACTGAGTACGGGGAGCAAACATCCTAATGGGTTTTCTGGCTAACAGAGTCCTCCTGCCACTACAATCTCCCCAAGCACAGGGCAGCATCGTGGCTCCCGAGCTGATGCAGGAGGGCTCCCCCAAGCAGGGTCACAGCCCCCTTGGTGCTGACCAGGGTTCCTGCACACCAAAACCTCAGAGGAACTGTGGACACAGAGGTTTAGCATTCTCTTATCCAAATATTTTGTTTGTAAAGCCTGGGGGAAAAAAAATGGAAAATAGGGCAGAACTAGGCGAGGTTGCAGGATTGGGCCATTTGGGGCAAATAAGACCATAAATCCCCCCAGAGTCAGCGTTACCCGAGTGAGGGCACCAGAACATGTCAGTGCTCCTCTGGCCATTTCTGCAGGTTGTTATTTCAGCAAGGAGCCCAATGCAGAGCTATCTGGGCTGTGCTGCGTATGGGACATTTCCCAGCACGTACACACAGGCAGCACCCTGACCCTCTGATCTTGCAGGTGCAAAGCCAGAAGCAGCTGTAGTGAGGAGAGCTATCATGCCACGCAGAGGGACACCTGAGTGACAGAAAGATAAGCTCTCACAGGAAGAAGAGATGCATGCTCTTATTAAAAAGTACAAATTAAATTCCCTCTACTTGGCTTAAGCCTGGCCCATTTATTTTCCACACCTCCTAAGAGCACTAAAGCATATCACCAACCCAGTGCTGCTGGAGAAAGGGCCAAACCATGAACCCCAAAGGGAGCTCACCATGTGAAGAACTCACCAAGGTGAGAAAGGGCTCCCAAAGCAAACCCCAAGCCTGCGTGGGGTCCAGGGTGAGGAGAAAACTGAGGCAAGAACTGCCAAAACTGTGGGCCGGATCCTGCTAGCGCTTCCACGGCACGGGGAAGGCATAGGGAGCTCCAGTGAATGTGGCCATCCCAGTCCCCCTCAAGTCTTTCTGCTGGCCCTTGAGGGCTAAGCAAGCTGAGCTCAGAGCTGAGGTTTGGGCTGCGCTGGCAGATGACTTTGGGACTTCTCAGGGCCAGGGAGATCCCTCCAGACAGGGAGAGCCACCACATGATGGTATTCAGCATCAGAGCCATACTCCATCTACCTTCATCCCCTCCTTACTACAGCGCAGGAGCATCAGATTTTAAAAAAAATCAAAGGGAAAACATTAATAAATAATAATCAAGATCATCTGCAGTTTTAATGATAAGCTGTTTAATGAATTATAAAGTACCTATAACTCAAAGTATGAGACTGTACATTGTCAAAACTGGCATTAAAGTGTATGGAGATAATTAAGCAATAATGACCTCCACAGAGGGCTTTTCCTGGGAATTAATGACCAGTCGGGAGGAGCTGATGGCTCAAGGCACAAGCAAGGGCCATTAACCCCAGCTGGTCATTAATACGCAGGAAATGCCCAGCACTGAGGCCGTTATTGTGAGTATGTGATAAAATAAAGGGGGAACAATTACTGAATATCTGAATTTGGGGCTGCTCAGAGAGGTCATCATAGAATCATAGAGTTTTTTAGGTTGGAAAATACCTTTAAGATCATCAAGTCCAGCTGTTAACCTAGCACTGCCAAGCCCACCACTAAACCATCCCTAAGCACCACATCTACACATCTTTTAAATACCCCCAGGGATGGTGATTCAAGCACTTCCCTGGGCAGCCTGTTCCAATGCTTGACAACCCTTTTGGTGAAGAAATTTTTCCTAATATCCAATCTAAACCTCCCCTGGTGCAACCTGAGGCTATTTCTGCTTGTCCTATCAGTTGTTACTGAAAGACCGACACCCACCTTGCCACAGCCTCCTCTCAGGTAGTTGTAGAGAGCGATAAGGTCTCCCCTCAGCCTCCTTTTCTCAAGGCTAAACACCCACAGCTCCCTCAGCCGCTCCTCATCAGACTTGTGCTCCAGACCCTTCACCAGCTTCGTTGCCCTTTGTTGCCCTCATGTTTGCAGGTACTTGGTTTGCAGCCATCCCTGGTACTCCCAGAACCAGCTACACTCAGGAGTACACCCCTGACACAAACCCGCTCTGGACCCCCAACGCCAGCATCTGGGGGCTCTGCCAGCACAAACAGAGCCCACAAGACCAAAAAGAGTAAAAGCAAAACATCCTAACAGGAACACAAAATCAGAGGTTTCATTTCAACCCATACAACCTCATGCTATCAGCAGCTCCAGAGCCCAAGTCTCAGGCTCACCTAAGCAGCACATCATGTAACGTAAGATACACTTTTGGGACCACCACAGCCAAACCCAGTCCCTGGTGCAGCACTGAGCACTGTTTGCAGCGGGAGCCCCCCAGGCTGCACCCGAAAGCAGAAGAGCAGAACAGCTTCCTTTCAGCCCAAACCTGCAGGCATTTCTCCCCAAACTTGTCATGACTTCAGAGGGACTTGGAGGAAGTGTCACCTTCTGGTGGGGCAAAACAAAAGCTAATGCAAAGCTGACCCTATATGCTGGACTTGCAAACTTCCCACCGCACGTGGCACCGCAGCAGCGGGTTAGCACCAGCTCACAGCCTAGGCCAGGCACCGGAGACCCACACTGAGGTGTCAAAGCAGAGCCCAAGGCCAAATCTCTACCCCTCTCCCGTCCCTAGGAGGGCATGGAAGGATTTGGGGGGATGGTCCCTTGGGATAGATGCCCCAACACCCCCCCACTGTAAACAGAGGGAGGAATTAGCATGAGCTGTTCTGCTGGGGTGATGAAACCCAGCTGCCCACTGCTCCCAGCCCCACATTTCCACTGATTTCCCCTCTTCCTCTCTCTGGCACCCACCAAGGAATGGGGGTTTATACCTCTGAAAGCCCAGAGTCGCCGTTACATTTTCCCCTGGCTGGGGAAGGAGGGGAGGGGGCGTCTGTCCCCCAGCCCCAGCACATGGGGAGGTGGGAGCACAACACCCATCCCCAGCTGCAATTATCCAACCTTGTTCTAAATAAACCCACAGGGGAGTGAAGGGACTTGCATTTTCCACTATAGCCCCTCTGGTCATTTATTTACCCCAGTGCCATATTCTTGCACTGAAAATGCATAAATGTGCTTGGAGGTGAAAATCACAGAACGTTTTGCCCTGTAGGATCACAGCATATGTAAATTTTCACCTACACAAAGAAATCCATGATGGTTGTAAATATTTCCAAATTTTTCTCTTTAGCAATCGGCACTAATTGTGCTGCTTGTGAGAACACAGCAGCGATGTTTGTTGGCAAAATAAAGGACCTCTTTAAGTTTCTTACAATCTGGAAAGAAACCTAGAGCAGCTCCTCAGTCACAGCATTTCTCTTTAACTGTTTACAATTGATCAGAAGAAAAAAATTAAGTATCCCACTGGCAATACGGGGTTTCCAACAATTATATGTTAAAAACAGCTATCGCTTAGCAGAGGAGAATCACTACATAAGGAAAATTAGTGCTTGTTAGTACATGTAATATTCAGAATCACGAGTAGAATAAAAGCAGCAATGCAGAAACTGTTATCAGCAGAGAGAAAATTATTCAAGTATGCATTTGAGTAATTCTGCATTTTAATTTAACCCTTTGAAACATTAATCAAACCATGGCTAATTATAGGAATTAAGGAATTAAACGATGGAATCTTCTAAAAGATATTATTTAAAAGGCAGTTTATACAATTACTTGTATAGATGTTTGCTTTAAAGAGGGAAACATTTCTACTGTAATGAAAAGGGTCTTAGAAAATTAAATTAACAAGGGGGGACCAGGCTGATATGAAACTAAATTAGCATCAAATGCAAATTACAGGGTACTTAATGGTAGAAACAGGTGCAGAGCAGGTCCCTAAATGAGATAAATGAATAAAACATCCCTCTGCACAAATGTGGAAGCTGACACAAAGTCAATGATATGAATAATTCAGCAGCCTCCACACTGCTGTTGAGGTCAGCTTTCCTTGACCTTTGAAACAGGAAGTAAAATTCTGTCCAAATTTGAGTGACTGGAAATGCAGCAGTTATTTGTTGGGAGAAAAAAATGGAAAATCCAGATTAAAAACCCAAAAGTACAAAACCACGGTATGCATGTGAGAATGTGTATACATACATATGAGATGATAAATTGAAACACTGAATAAATGTATCAGCAGAAGAAGACGTGCAGAAGTGGAAAACCTCTCAAGTGTTGGAGGCATGGTGGCTGAAGAATATTTGTTTCAGCCTAAAACTCTAAAACTGTGTGTGTGTGTGTGTGTGTGTGTGAGAGATACATGAGAGTATTTAGGTCGTGGTATGATCTAAGCATGTTCAGAGCTAAATGGTTTCCTCTTTCAAAAAGTAATTTATTTGTGCTAAAGGGGATATTAATAGAGTCAAAGTTGTTATATTTCAGGCATTAAAGAAATCAAATCATATAAAAATAGCTGTTCAAAGCTGAGCAAATCAATCATTTTCTTTGCTATAAACTTTTCGTTTTAATGAAGGAACTGAAAGAATTCTTTTCTGGACTTTTTACCTGAGCTATTGATTTAGTCACTATTGCATTTCAAACATTAAAAAGTCACAATTTCAAATGTAAACCACCCTAACAACAGTTTGCAGTGAAACACAGGCTGTGTGCAAGTGTGTGCGAGTGTGAGAGAACCCTTAAAGTAGAAATTATATAAACATATATGTATGTTACATAGATTTTTTTAAATGTAAATAAACCATAAACACAAATTCTTGTATTCCAAAGAATGAACGCTCCTCTTTCTTAAAAAGATAGAAATGTGGAGCAGCTGCCTTAAATCCCGTGGAATATCTCCAGATTTCCATCCTCATAACCAAATGAAGAAGATTTCTGCACCTTTCCTATGACGAAATACTCAGCTAAAAGCATAGGTCATATAATTTCTGACCAGAGGTATGGTCCTAATTTCACATTGAATTTGGCACTAAAACAGATTAATAAGGTATGACAAATAACTAATTTCTCCAAGCTGGGAAGGAAGGAAGAACATCACCCCTGCAGCTTGTCTTCTAGGGCAACAAAAGATGTAAGATAACAGAAGTTATCTCTGCTCTGTCTTCTGTTGTATTAATCTCTTTTTGCCTGCTTACCTGTCATCTGCAGAACACGTGTCCAATATAAGGTTATCGCCTATCAGGGGTTTAATTTTATTTTCCACGTTTTAGGCAGGTGAAGCCCGGGAATGGCGCTGCAGGGATACGCTACCACCTCGATAAAGTTTCGTGAGGAGTTGAGGCAAGCTCTGGCAGCAGCCACCCTGAAGGTGCATATTAATTAGATAAACAAAAATGAGCCCCGATATTGCATAATCCCATGTGGCAAACCAAGCGCCAGTAATTTGGGGGTTGAGTTCACGACTCTGCTCAGCGCCGGGTTTGTGTGCAAAGTGGCTCCCTCCAAACGCCGGCTCTGAGAACCCAGCTGGTTCTCATTTCCAAACAACCAGTTTCTCTATCCCCAAGTGCTAAAGAAAATAATCCCAGCAATCCATGACTACACGCTTTCACAGGGACAGCAGTGAGAATTTGATTGTAGAGATAATTAAAGTCATTCCTGAAACTTCCAAGGAAAAGAAGTCGGGGGAAGAAGGGGGGCCAACAGGGATAACAATACTCGTGTTTAAATTGACCTAAGCAACCGGTTTGGCTTGGAAAAGCGGGGGGAGCACTACTTTTGGGGAATTTGTTTTCCTGAAAATTCTCTCTCCTGCCTCTAATATTTGCAAAGAAAATGTAATAGACTGTGGCGAGTAGGAAGATGAGAGTGAGGTTTGGAGCCTGGATGTTCCTAATTTGGCAAGAGCGTCCAGAGGGAAATGCTTTTGCATTCTGGTAAACTTGAATAAAATTATGTACAGCCACTTCGATTAGAAGGGTTTAAAGGGAAATGATACCATAAAAGCAATAAAACCAACTGCTATCTGCTTCAAACACTGAAAACATCTTTTTAAAATTAATGTTTCCTGCAGCCCTGCATGAGTTAGGTCTGAAATAATTTTAATATTAACAACACTCAGAGCAGGACAGTCTAGAGCCAATCATGCAACTGGCTTAGTCCTCTATATCTTTCCAAAACAGTGGAGTAATTTACACCACTCCAGCTGGTGTAAATCAGCAGGGTGTCCCTGACATCAGGAGAGCTGCTCAGATCCAAGGATCTGGCCGCACTAAAAAAGAATCATAATGAAGATGGCTTTAAAAAAAAAAAAAAAAAAAAGCCTTGCTCCCAGCAAAGCTAAATTGTACAACCCCCCCATGTCACGCATCTACTATGACCCTCGTCATCCTGAAATCGGTGTGAAATTCAGAGATGGAGAGAAAGAGTTTAAAGCACTTGTAATCTCTCCGTCTGCACTATCTGCCTTGAGCAGGAAGGAGGGATCTGCTCAATGAGAGTTATTCAGGGCCTCTCAATTAACCTGATTAGTTCAGCACGCTGCTCTCATGAATGACACCTTATCTTGGAAATGAAGGAAAAAAAACTTACTTCCTTCTGGAGATACTGGCGGCCCCTAAAGCCAGAGCGGCGGCGCCCATCAGGGCCGGCTCCCCCATCTCCCCGGGGAGCTGCTTTTGGGGTGGCAGGGCCAGGCAGCCCAGGTGGCCCAAGCAGGGAGGGGGTCCCCCTCTTTCAGAGCCACCGAGGCACATGATGGGATTTTCTGCAATGGTTAACCCTTCCAGCGCTGCACGGAGCCCAGCCGTGACGCTGCCTGCAGGTAAGAGGTAGAGCAGCCGAGGGGGCGAACACCCCTGGGAACGCTGCCTTGTTTAAGCGTGTTGTAGTCTGGAACTTGTTTCATATGTGACAGATTAATGAGCAATAACTGGGTTACCATGGCAAAAAAGCATTCCCAAAGTTCTCTTTTGTTTCCCCGAGAACAGTCTCCCCCTTTTTTTTTCCCCCCCAAATCATGCCACTTTACAATAACACAAATATTAAGTAACAGCATGTTATTCTTTCAAGTGCAGATGGCTGCAAATGTCAACAAGGCTGACTGTTACATACAAACTCCAAGAATTAATCAGGGAAAATAGGTGTCTCAATTACAATTATAATACTGAAAACTCAAATTTATGAATGCCCAGCTGACTTTGAAGGCATTTATTAGAAAAACTCTGATGACTTTGGAAGTATTAATGCAGTAATGACGCATTAGGGCATGATGTATTAATGTTCTTGTAATTTCTGACAAATTAAGTTACCATTGTCACAGCGGGGCAATCCTTCAGAAAAAAAAAAGAAAAGTTCCTCTTTCCTGCCACGCGGTATACAACAGATGACAATTCGTGTACATATAATGGGGTTTAGTGAGAAGTTTTCTTCCTACACCACAGTACAGTTTATTCCATTTTTCAGAATGAGAGCTATTATGGAGCTCACTATGCTCTAAAAAAAAAAAAAAAAAATGCTAGATGTAGCCTAGGGATTGTCTTGCCTAAACAGCTCTTTAGGGAGGGGACTCTCTTACTGTGCCACTGTACATCCCTCACTCAGCAGCACTCAAAGCCGGCAGCCCAACAGAGCCCAAAGACTGCTGGAACCCAGTGACATCAGACCATGGTGCCAATGGGAAACCAAGACCCAGAGATAAGAAGAAAAACCAGGTTTTACAGAGCTGCTTTTAGCACATAAACCCCAGCTTGAGAAACAAATGCTGCCCTAGACCCCAGAAGAGTCCAGGATTACACAGGGCACTCCCTGTAATGCAGTGGAACTCCCTTGTTTCTCTTTAAAAAGGGCCAAATCCTGATCCTAGCTGGGGGGAAGCTATCACAAAACATGTACAGGTTCTTTCCTTCTCCTGCCTGCATAACCCCCAGCAAGATGTGCCATGGGGCATGCTCCCATCTGCAGCTGAATCCTGGCTTGTGTGGGACTGTGCAAGCAATGCAGAGGCACATGGAGCAGATTGGAGGAGATGTTACCATCAGATCTTAATAGCTCTGAGTATGGCTAATTTTCTTCTTCTTTTAGAGCAAAGAACTTTATAATGAATACAGAATACATTTCTCCTCTTCTTGTGTCATCCTTCTACAAAATCTGAACTAGGTAAATTGGTTTTTAACATCCACTTATCAAAGTGACTTAACATCTGGGAAGTCAGCCAATGGTTATGTAGTGATGCAGATGCCAAAAAATCCAACTGAAAGATTATATTGAGGGAGATTACAGAGAAGATCTGACTCAACTGGGTGGAAGCGGATGGTTATCCTGGTCAGGAAAGCCTGAGAGTGTCCCTGCAAAATCATGGAGAAAATTAAGGAAAATGATTATGTTTTAAACAGCTTCCTTTTAACCCATTGTAGACACTGGCTGTATCCTGTACCAATAACTTTTTCCCAAAGGCAAATTTTGAAATCAACAGATGAACAGTTTGGCAAAGTCCAAAAGAAGATGAACAGAAAATGATTTTCTGTCTCTGACAGTCATCGAGACAACACTAACAAGAGGAAGATCCTTTTTTTATTGCTAGACACTCACAGTCGGATATCAATTCTTCCTAACATTTACTTTATATAAAATTTATCCTTTCCAGCATCACAATCATGTCAGTTGGGGGGGGTGTCTCTTTTTTTTTTTTTAAATTAATCTTTGAAAAAAATGACCTAAACATTCAGCTAATTGAATGATGTGATTAGCTGAAATAGTTTGCAACTCTGATTAGAAAGTCAAGGTGAGAGGCGAGCCGAGAAGGTCCAAGTGTACAGCAAGCCTGTAGGATCCTGGCACTAGGTCATCGTAGCATTGCCTTTTTTTTTTAACCCCATTTTTCATCTCTTTCTAGCCCAGTGTGGCACTGGAAGAGTTAAAGAAAACAATAAAAGAACAACTGAGTGTACAGGGTAGGATTTACTGGCATTTATTTTTAATCTATGGTCCTTTGCTCTGTGGCTTATCAGCCCTATGTCAGCCCTTTTTCCTCCTTTATATTTCATGAGGGGACCCACATGCTGGTACTGAGAGACAGAGCCCAAGTGTCTGTAAGCTTTTTGTCAGGTAAAAAGAGAAGAAAAAGGGAAGGAACAAGAGGAAAAGCAAAGCTAAGAGGCATCTATTAGATGTCACTAGGCTTTTGTATTCATGTCAATGATTCAGGATTAGAGTATTTGAAATAATCTTATTGAGAGAACTCAAAAGCCCCACAGAGGGAAAGCCTGCTCGGTAGCATATGGCAGAGCAGCGGACAATATCTTATTAAGGATGTGTTAGCTAACACCATGACTTTTTATATTACATTACTGAACTATTGTGCCTCAGCCGGTTAGCGAGATGGCATAGTTGTGGAATGCCATTTTGGACGTTACTGCGTTGTTACAAAACCAGAGAGATTTGGCCAGGCGTCCAGGCACGGCCCCGGAGGGGAGCGGGGATGGTGATGCTGCTCCCTCACCCCCCCGGACCGCTGGGAAGGGCAACCCGCATTTCACCGGCAAAGGGGAAAACGATGTCCCCAAGCGTACTGGTGGCCACTCTGCTCTTGCTGTGTGTGACACCATCCAGCACCCACCCACCCTTCCTCACCCTGCTCCCCACCAAATTCAGGTCGCTGCCTTTCAGGTCTGGCCAGCTCACCGCTGCAGGGAAAAATAGGGGTAGAGAGGGTGACTTCTGCTATATCTCCAACAAAAAATCCCAAACTATTGCCAAACTCAGCTTCTTGTCAGATGAAGGGAATTTAATTTTGTTATAGTGAATGCTGTTAGTCTAAAAATCTCTCTTTCCTCTTGGACAAAAGCTTGTAATTGGAGAAATAGCTCTATTTAAAGTTATCTTCATCTGCCTACACCTTCAGAGGCAGCAAGAAACCAAAGACAAAACAGTACTGTTCATAGCATTTCAATGATTGCCATGAAAGGCTCTATATCTGGGTCACCTTACTACTGTCCAGTATATAATTTCAGTGACTTGAAATAAAGCCTTTTAATAACTAATTTCATACAGTTCACATATTTACAGCACCAGAAAATTTGTTTTCACATTTCTTATTCCCAAACACTATTTTTAAAAAGTGGGTAGAAAATTATTCGTTCTGCTTTAAAAAAAAACTCTAAAACACTGTCCCTAGCAAAAAAAGTAAACACTCATTCGATACAGTAATATATTCTGATCACAAACTACCTATGCAAAAGTTGCTAATGTGACACACTGGGAACTTTGTATGGCTTTTCTGTACTTTTCCAGAACTGTTACAGAAAAAAAAAACCATGATGTTACAGTGAAAGAGAAGAAATCTTACCAGTATTTACCACTACTACTACAGAGACTTGCTGCTCTCTGAGGACAGAGTTAAATCCATTTCTAGAAAGTTATCTCAGTCGTGATTTACACAAAAACCTACAATGGTTTCTTACTCTCTTCTAACTTTATTAGTTAGATGTTGTATTAAAATTACATACTTCCAGCAAGCAGAAATGAATTTGAATTTAGCATAGTTATTTTTGTAGATGTGGCCAATTCCTTATAAGAATACATTTTGGTGGCTAGAACATGCAAACGTTTATGACTACTCACAGGAAGAAAACTACTCATACACCTCAGCTTCTGCAGAAAAAGGCTTGAGTTATGTTTTTACCCAATAAACACTGGGATAGAGGTAAGATACATTTTTCATGTTCAGAACAATTTTAGCTAATCTGCATTAAAACTGAGGATGATCTTTGCAAATATGTTTTCCTATTGCTCTTATTCGTGTGTGCATTCCCACTGAGACAGCAAATATGGAAATAAATTAGGTGTTAAGATGGGACAGGAAGTTTATCTACACCAAAAACTGTGTGTACATACATATGCATATAAAAAAAAAGCCAGTATTTTTTGTCCAAAAAATACCCACTCTTGAGAAAGAGAAGAACTGGCACTGAGCTGCGTGGAGCTGGGGAGCTCACTGCACCGAGCACATCCTCCCTGCTGCAGGACACACTTTGAAGTAGGAGTTCATATTAAGAAATTGATAGGTATGAATAGCACATTTGAAGTTTTGTGACAAGAAACAAAGGGACTGATCGCCCTGCCAGGACCTGGGCTCCTCTTGGGACCAGCCCAGCGCACTTGGAGATTTTCTGATGCTGCAGGAGGCCACTGCACAGAGGCAGACAAACTTTTTAAAGCACCTCTAACCTCAGATGCCCAAATCCTGCCATCTGAGGGGAGCAGCAGGGCAATCCACAAGGTCTCAATTAGACCTCGGGGTCCTCCTCTGCACAAGCAAACATGTAGGGTCTTCAGGATGGACTTCAAGGAGTTAGACAAGCCAGTGCAGTCTCCTAAAATTGTTAACCCTTGCTGACCAAGACCGAGATTTTCAGAAAGAGCCCAAGGGACTTACCAACCTGCCGGAAGCTGTGGCTCTAAAAGCAGTAGGTGCAGAGCTGCTTGCTCCGGGCTCACCGTCCACGCAAGGCAGAGCAGAGCTATATGGACATGGACACTCTGACCTTGGGGTCTCGGGGCAGTAAGTCCAGCACATCCCATGTACGCGCTCAAGTCACTTTTCTGGACTGACAGCACAACTGGCCAGGCCCCAAAGGGCTGTAGGTGAGCACTAAAGATGGCAGTCAAATGCCAAAAGCAGTACAGTAGACTGGTCTTCAGTTTCCCTCATTCCTAGGACATTCAGTGCAAGCCTAAGTTTTTTATTCTCTATAGAAAAACCTCAATCTCAATTTTTAAAGTGTGTCAGGAGAAGCACTTAACTTCAGGAATGGGATCATCTACCTACCTAGAGACTGCACAGCGTCTAGCACAAAGAGCCTTCTTTGCGACAGGAGTCTCTGTTATATCACCATGATATTAAATCAGGCATAAGATCACAGTGAAATAAAGCCCAAAACACTAGCTGCAGATTCAAAAGGCATCACTGAGAGAAGCAAGTAACTATTAGAGTAGTGTGAAATGTTTGCAGTGAAACCCAAAACCACATAAAACTTGCCTGGTTTGGGGTTTTATAACAAACTGAAAACTCAGAACAGGTTTGCTGAGAAAATCACAAACCTCCTGAGTGAAGCCAAGACCAAATTAAGGTTTTGCATATTAGTTTTGAGATTATACAAAAATTCTTATACTTGGGGGCAGAAGGGAGAGAAATCAAACAAACAATAAGTAGGAGCTAGTTTGACCCTGACCAAGTTCACTCAACCCCAAGAGCAAAACAAATGAATTTTGAAGCAGCAGCAACATGTGCCAATCCCAATAGGCTGGAACCAAGATATTTTTGCAAGAACTCTTGCAAAGTTACCCCCAGCTCTAGTGATTTCTTCACCAGAAAGAGGACTGACACCGCATGCATTAGGAGCACTGGTAGAGGGGCGAGCATGTCTGACTCTCTGTGTGAGAAGTACTGATCAGAGTCGCCTATTTATCTCAAAATGCCTTTGGTTGCCTAAGTCATGTGGGAAATGTTTTGGGTAATGCTTCTCAGCTGCATCAATCACAACCAAATCCTTGAGGATGTGTGTTTCTGTCCCTCCCCTCTCAGAAATGTATGGGTTCACAGGCTCCAGGAGCTTGCATGAAATGCTCAAGGCCAACTTCTGCCCATCTGAACACCCTGCTTAGAGGCCCTGAGGGTTTACTTGGCACAGCCTTAAAAGACAGCCTGGGAGACATCTCCATGCAGTGCTGGGTGTAATCCTCTGTCGCCCAGTTTCTGCTCCCCAGACTCCCTTCCTGCTGGATAAATAACTCCCATGTGGCTCTGGAAGGGGCACAGCGATGAGGTGGGCACTTTCTAGTACAAGACCCAAGAGAACTGCCAAATATTCAGGCCCAGAAGCCTTTCTCACCCATGTCTTGACATCTATCAGAGAGAGCCATGCCTGCCCTCCTGTGTAGAAAACCCACCCAAGGACCCAGGACAGATGGGACCCGCAGCCTCCTGCAGCCCTGTCCCCAACATGAGCAAGGGGGGAGCAGGACACCTTCCCCTGACCCCACACAGCCAAGTTCGGGTACCGCATATGGCCAGGGGGCCCAAGAAGCAGCGCTCCTGCAAAGGCGCCACTGCCAAAGCACCTGGCTTCTTCTGCCACTTTGCCATCACACCAGTGCTATGACGAGCCCGTGTCCCTGTAGTCTGGCTGGGGGATCAGCTGCAGCACTGATCCCACCCCCTGCAGCAAAGCAACCCTCAGCAGCTCCCTCCCAAGTAAAACGCCCACCTTGACCTCTTGCCAGCACCTCTCCCAAATCTGGCCCACTCTGCAAGCCCGCCTGCATCTCCATCACCTTACCTCCAGGCATGGAAAGCTACTGCAAAATGCATTAATCACCACATCTGCCTAACAAGTGAATTTGTGGGGAGGATGTAGTGAGTGCGACACAGTCCTGTGGGTCATTTTTCCACCTGCCTGGTATTTAGGATGAAAAGATGATCAGGCCCGTAAAACACAATCCACTATGTGATGACTTGTAAAGTGGTAAAATGGAGACATTGAAAGTCATTCACGCCTCTTTTCATGTCATTGCACAGTGAAATCCTACCCACAAACATAAAATTTTTCAGGTTAAAGGCTGAAAGATTTCAAAAACATATGTAGGTAAGTTGGCTCCCTCCCTAGCCACGGCAGCTGGGTGTACCAGGGACAGATTACAGAGAGCCCCAGTCAAGCATCCCGTACAGCAGGTGTCAAAAGCACACAGGCCTTTCAAACACTTGTACCAGTTCATGCATTAAAATGTACCTTGGTGTCATCTGACAATAATGCGTAAAAAATATTACGGCCTCCAATCCATGAGTTCCCACCCCTGCTCCACGGACAAGAGCTCTGATTGCACTGGAAATGCATAAGCCACCTCGTCAAAGCCAGAGGGAGCCTCATTCCTCAGAAACTGCACCCGAAGCAGTACATGAAGAACTTCAAAACATTGCCAGACAAGGGCCAGAAAAACCCTAGTCATCCTCATGCTGACCTGCCACCTAAGGGCACACAGTCTCACCAGGGGAGAGCTCCAGCACAAAGCCTGTTAACTTATACCGCAGCTGAAGTTTATCTATCCAAAAGATAGACAGTTGTGAGATTTCTTAAGTAGGTCTCATCTGATTGGTAAATCTCAGCAAAGCTGATTTCAGGTCACTGTCATCAGCCTGTTCGAGTACTCTGGGAAGAAGCAAACTTTGGGATGTACCAGCAGTTGCCAAATGGGCTGTTTTAAGCCCTTTGTCCATGCAGTGTCGCAAGCTGGAGGTATATGGTATAGATCCTGAATGCTGAGATTTTTCTGCCACTATATTTGGGATTGCAGTTATTGCTATTTTGGTTATTGCTATTTTGTCAGTCAGTAGGACTCCTGTTTACTGGATGCAGCCATAAAAGGTAAAGAAGCCCCAGCAGGCACAGGTAACACCATTAAATATCAGTCCCAACAAAGGTAAATTGGGTTTAAAAGTTTGGAACAGAATGCCGAGAGAGGAGCCTCTTTCCTGAACCAAGGAATAATATAAAGCCCCACTTTCTCCCCTATGTGACTTTTGTCATTATCATCTTTTCTGATTCTTACAAAGCAAACCTAATTAGGAAGCTCTCTCATTAGTCTTCCAGAAAAATTAGCACAGCTTATGCTAATTACTCCTGTAAAATTTAATAAACTCGTTGAAATGGGAATAGTCTAATGAGGTTTTATTTATTGAACTAAGATAACTGTAAGGAAAAAGGTTAGGACACCAGGATATCCAGAGTGGTAATAAAACTACAATTTATTCAATTTCTTCACAGGAATTTTATTGCAAACCTTTTAAATTCAAATATGAGTCACAATTTGAAAGTTAAATCAATCTAGAATTTAATTTAATAACAGGAAGTGCTCTGTGTTTTCTTTAAGTGTGATTACACTGCCACTGCACTTGTAGGAGGAATTGTGTGCTTGTATTGTGACAATAATACCCCTTTTAAAATGAGTTCCTGTTCATCAGAGCTTCATCTCAACACATGTAACTGGATTAGCAGTAAAATATACAGGCTATGCTAAGATGATGATGCAGACACACACAGGTTTCCAAGAAACTTCCTTGAAATGACTGCTCTATAAGCATAATAGATTTATTTTGTTCTCCAGAGAAAATTTAGATCGCTATATGAGAATAAATTTCTTTAGGTCCCTTTCACTGCTATATCTGCTGATACTATAATAGAGCAAAGTATAAAGCAATTTTATAAAGGATAAAGTCGTATCCTGTTTCAAACGCAACTACAGACTTTTTTTAAATCCCACATTTTGATTAAATAAAAATACATGATTTACTTTTCATGTGTATCTAGGGTTTGAAAAAGAACACAACACATGTCACTTTGAAGTTGCCAAACAGCCTCTTCACCAAGTTCACTAAACCACCACAAAGATGGAGCTCTCTCTACCCCAAGTTTCTCTAGCCTCATCAAAGAGAATTAATCAATCCAAAATAGTATTCCAGCATGTAAGAAGAGGATAGCGTTTCCATGTAAGTACATATGTCAAAAATCCCATGGATGGATTCTCCATTAAATTCTATGTTAGGTCAGAGTCTGTGGATTCGCAGGATTTGATGCAAGAGTTAGATTAAATCCACAGGCAAGACTTTATCAGAGTGTAAGGCATGTGGGAGTGCTTTAGCCCAAATGGTAAATGAATTCTGTAAGCTCACATGCAAATAAAAATAGCTAAATATGGTTTTGCATATCAATTGACGTAATAGTTAAAAATCGCGTGCATGGAGAAGTGACAATAGAGTACAACTAAACACATGTTCTGACTTGTGCAGGCATTTTAATGTTAGACCGATTTTAAAGGACTCATTTTAAGGTAAAAAGGTTCCATATAGATCACTTCATCCTTTCCAAACCAAAAGGGGAAGAAAAAAATGAGTAGGATAAATGTCACAAGAAACATCACTAAAGCCACTGACTGTATAAAGCACATACTTATTTGGCCTAAATTGTTTGAACTAGCCCCAGCCAAGAAAAGGTTTTAAGTACCCTACTGGGACAGATGCGAAGCGGCAACAATAGAAGCCACACTAATGCAATCCAGGTAACACAATCCAGTTTCAAAAACACGGAGAGGGCTAATTACAGTACTGCTGAGTCAAATTTCTTATACCATTGCAACCCACAGGAACAGGTCAAAATCAAATGTTATTCAAACCACAGTCATATCAACCTTCTGTATCAAAGTCACAATTTAAAACCAAGTGAAGGACTTAAAAGCTTAACCCATTCACAAGCCAAGCATGATTCAGTACGGGTGGTGAGGTAGGGTTTGTATTATCATCTTTAAATTATGTTTAGCTTGCATTTTAAAAATAACCTTCAGAATTGGTACCTTTCGCATTGATTTACGTAAAGACTGATAAATTGATCACTGCTAGGAAGCTAAATCTGTTTTTTTTCATGTAACGGTTTTCCTCATTTTGCAGGAAGCATGTAACAGACAGCATCTCTGGTTTTCATAATTTAAAATGATTTGCAACTAGCAGTTTTGCATACTAGATAGATAAACAAAATATTTCCGTAAACCCGCCATTAGCATCTTAACATCTCACTTTCCAGTACAATGAAAAATTCATGTGAATTTTGTAGCTTTCATGTTGCTCAAAATGCCACTCTAACACCATGTTTATAGTGTTCAACTCTGCAGCATGCTTATAAAACACATCTCTATACAGATTTCACTGTGGGTTTTTTTTCCCCCCACTTTCCCTGGTACTACCTATTGCTCACACAAGATGAAATTATGCCTTGTTAAAATAGCTAGATATCTTCTGAGATATAAATATTCTCAGGATTACTTATTATAGCTAATCAAAACATCTGCTATGAGCTTCCAATATATGCACTTTCTTACCAAATTCAAACAAGAACTGTAAATCTGGGAGTCTGGATGAGAACAATGCCAAGCAAGGCTCTGCCATATCCCTGGACCGCTCTCTGCATGTGGCATCCAACACATCAAACCCTCTTCACCTCCTTTCATAAAATGGACGCACTAGCATGGAAGATACTTTAAACTTAATATAGCAAATGTTAACTCAGACAGTAATGCAAGGAGCAGCACACTATTCTATGCTCTCAACCCTATATGTATAGGTAGTTTCCCTTCAGGGTTCCTTTATTCACAGATTAGCGCAAGGGTATTGCTTTCCCCAGCTGATGACAGACACTTTCAGTACTTCATGGCCATTTAACTCTTCTAGAGTAATGCTGCATAATAACCTGGTTATCACACATGGCTTTGTACAATGAGTTTGGACAATTAAAATGTAGAAATGACTATTTGGCTACTATTTTGCATAATTTGCAAGCACAGAAACTACACGTGGCTCAGAGAAACTAAAATAGATGTATTGTACTACAGTGATTTACTCAGTGATGTCAGATTAGCAATATGGATCTGTTTAAAAACACAATAATTAAGACAGGCAAAAGTGAATTAATCAACTGACAATACAGTCAAAATAGTATTCCAACCAAAGAAAATAACAGGAGAAAAAAACCTTACTTTGCAGATCTTTTTTTTTTAACTGTTTTTATGCATAAATAAAAACCTTAAAATGTAGATGGATTGCATCCAACAGAACTACTGTAGCTAAAAGTGATAATGATTCAGACATTTTTCAAATAAAAGTTAAATATTTATAAGCACCCAACCACATTTCATAAATCACAAACTATTATTATTTTATTCCTGAAGCTTCCCTGGCACAGCATGTGAATTGAGCCACAGAAAGTCAGAAAGAAAAATCTCCTCTTTATGCACTTGAATCCGTTACAAGAAGCGGAACCCTCCAAAGAGCAGGTCACTCCGTTATCCTCCATATGGCCCTTCCACGGCAATCGCAATTGCAAAGCACAACTAATTCGGTATCAAAAACAAAATTTCATCCGTATATACTCCTAATTCTTCCCCATTAGCAACACAGGGCAGGTGTTTCATTATAATGAGGAGAGGGAGAAAAAAAAAATGAAAGGAAACAATAGCAGTCCTTACCTGTCAATTATCACTGGATCTGATGGAGTCTCATTTCTGTTGCCACAGCTTTTCTTGTCACAACAGCGGCTACAGAGCAAAAGTGAAAGGATTTAGTGCGACCATTACACTGTAAAATCATCATTACGAACATGGTAGGTTCAAATTGCCGGCTAGAGTTACCGCTCCGTCCCTGCCTGGAAATCAGTCAAATGTAGTGGGTCACATATGGGTTAATTACTATGTTTAACTTCTCGCACAGCTGGTTAGCAACGGAAAATATAAAAAGAAAGGGGTTTTGCCCCTTTCACAAATAATAATTCAAGGATCACCCGAAACAGAGAGACCTGCCTATTTGTAGCCTCTTTTCCACAGGGTTTAACAGTTGTCCCGCATACGCCCGCACACAAAATAAGGCAGCTTTTTCCCCACTGAGCCTGGTTTTTACATTTGCTTAATGCTTATGTTACACATCCACATCCTGCTTCTACATAGAGCTGAATTCTCAGCTATCAGGAAACCTCCCCCCGAAAACCAAAAGCACAATTATTCTCCCTCTAAGAAACACTGCTGTTAATGGGGGAACCAAAATGCAAGCGCCATAGGCAGCAGCTTTTTTATGCTTGAGCGTGCCTGTTTCTCCAAGTTTTCTGAGCATGTTAATGATCGCTAATGCCATGGAGAGCACAGCTCCGGCGGCTGGTGCCCTGCATCAGGTCAGATACAAAGCAGGCATGTGAAATATAAACTCTGTCTCCCAAAGCACTGCTCCATCACTGACCTCGAGGCTGGGATTCTTTTGAACTAAGGTGGCTCATTGTTTCCTAAGAGAAGTTAAATTGTTGTTTGTGATGATGCCTTGTCAGGGGTTATTGTCCATTAGGAGCCACAAATACATTGCAGGTAAGCTCACAGGCAATATACACGTTTCTGCTCAGGGTGGGAATCCCTCATAATGCAGTTAGAGCTGTGGCCAAGTGATGTGGGGGCTGCCCGCAGGAGCCCTGCTCTCCCCAGCAGCCCATCTAAACCCACAAGACCGAGTCACAACTACATAGGTGAGCAAAGCCTCAGGCTTTCACCCACCCGCTCACCCCAGGAAGGAAACACCCATCTAGCAAGGAAAGCTCCTATTTGGTAACATCCCTTAACAGAAGATTCCCCACTGAAGTCAAGGCTCCAAGCAAGAAAAAATAAACAAACAAACAAATAAATAAATAAATACATAAATACATAAAATCAAGAAGCTCCTGGTCTTCCCAAGCCTTCCTTGGTCCCCAGGGACCTGCTGGACAAAGCCTGGGCAGCTCCTGTGGGGTGAGGGCTGCAGAGACCCCATCCCACGGTGGCACCAAGTGACAGGCAGTGAGGACCACCCCGTTTGCTCTCCCTGGCCAGACCTGAGCGCATCTCTCCATTCAATAAACTTTCTGGTAAACCTCAACCACATGCAACCCAATCTTTGGAAACCACCAGGCTTGTTCCAAATGGCATCCCGGTGACCTGCGCATCGCCTTTATTTCGGGAGCCGGCTTTGGGCAGCTGGCAGGAATGACCATGGCTCATACTCCTGCTCAGATGAACTATTTGCTTTTCCCCAGAAGGCTGAAGAACATCAGGGCAGGAAGAAGCCCTCAGAAGTGCCATGCTATATAAATAGCCCTGTTGGTAGTATGACAAAGGTTCTCTTGTATTGCTGAACAATAGAGTGAATAATGTACAGTTACCCACCAAGATTAGCAATAAAGCAACTAACCACACTAAAGATAACAAAAAAAAGGGGGCCTTTTGCAAAAACAGCCTGTTTAAACATGGTTTCAAAAAAAAAAATTTTTGTTTTCAAAGAGAGGAAAATACATAATTCTTTTCACCGCAAAAAGCTTCAAGGCAACTATTCAGGGCTGAAACTTTTCACAGTTAACACATGTGTGGTATCTTCATTTCGGTGGAAGTTACATTGTTTGGGATTGCCAAAAAAAACTGCTTAATTTTACAGCACAATACCACAATTGATCTACCAAAAAATGCAAGAGCCTTGGCATCCAGAAAGTATTAAAATTTAGGAAGGAATAAAATATGCTGTAGGTAAATAGTCATGTGGATGTTCAGGGGGCTTTTTTGCCTATAAAAGGACTTGTCATTGGAGTGCAGCTAGCATGTGTGGGGTGAGAAAATTTACCCACAAACAAGGCAATAAAAACTGCTAATCATTTTTAAATGATTAAAATGTAATTAGAAACAGAGTTGGCACAAGTTGAGACAATGCAGTTCTTGTGACTGAAGCAAATCAGGGCTAGTCCTGACATTCTCACAGCAGACTGGAGGGACAGAAATTGCCACACTTACTCAGGCAAGCAAAGGTTCCCAGGCTCCCAGCCCGAGATGGGCAGATACCACCATCTACGCACCACCAGACTCGGAGGCCGGCACCTTCCCGGGGCGCTAACCCAGCGGGGTAGGCGGCCGTGGGGGCCCGGAGATGGGGACGCCTCGGTCTCGCCTCCTGCCACGAGCAGGATGGAATCAGGCGCTGGCCGACAGGGACAACCCAGCTTCAAGAGCAGGGGAAACACTGCATTGCTCATCAGGTGGCCCCCTCATTTGGATAGGGCTTCCCAAGTGTGCACCCCAATAATCCCAAGTAATAGTAGACCTCACTCCTTGCACCACAATTTGAGGGTGATGTGGAAGAGGTGAATGGCTGGCACGTCCCACTCTCTGGTGGCTCTGTGGCATGAAAGGAGGCCTCAAATGTTCTTTCATGTTCTATATAATTATTTTTTAAACCTTAGCTTGCCTTTTGCATTTTTCCCCCCAATAGCAGAATCCGATGCTACCCTAGTTTTCTATGCAGAGAATTAAAACATCGTGCAAACCCTGAGTCTGAGACCTGGTTGCGTGGCACAAGAAGTGCTTTTAATTCAGCTTGCCTCGAAAGCTTTGGCTTTTAGTGGCTACTTAACACTTGGAAAAAAGTTCCTAAATATTCAGTGCCCTTCCTCCTTTCCCTGAAGGAATTTGAAAATTCCCAGGAGCTTCTCCAAGTCACCCGGAAACCTTCCAGCTCCCCGTGAGGCTCTAAAGAAGCCCAGGGAGAGGTGCCGAGTGATGGCTCCTTGCAGCCAGGAGGGCAAGGACTTGTCCTTGCTGTCCCTCCATGACGCCTGTTCCCAAGTGGGGCAAGTACCCATGGCTCAGGCACAACATCATGCTGGCCCACAGAAAAAGCCTGCAAAAATTGCTTCATTTGGGGAGTTGTCTCTTTTTAAAACAAGTAGTTCCTGATAGTAATGAAGTCTCTTGCCGTTTACAACCACCTTCACTTCCTGCACCCCATCTCTGCCTACCCCAGGGTTCCCCCCTCCTATTGCCATCTTCGCCATCTCCAGGACTCGTGCACAAGCCACACGCCATCCCCATCCTGCCCCTTCGCAGGCCTTCCCGTCCCCCGGCCACCACCACTCCCAGCTTTTGTTGCTGCCTTTGTCCTCACCCCAACCCTCTGGGGACCTGCTGCCCTCCTGCCGTCTCGCTCCGTATCTTCCTCCTTCTCTTCCCTTCCCTGTACTGGAGCATCTCTAACCCACACTGCCTGGCCCTGATGTGGGCATGCAGGAGATGGCCTCCTTGCCCGGACGTCTGGCACTCCCAAATCCCCCCCTTCCCGTCCCCGTCCCCACCCCGGCGTGGCAGCCAGGAGCATTGCTCACGAGAGGAGCCCTGTTTTGTGTATCTGCGTGCTCGGGCTTTCTGTGGGGACAATGAACAATGAGAAATTACGGGGCGATGGCACGTGGCCAGCGCAAATGCGACTTTCCGATCGTTTAGCTGCCAGGCTCTAACAAGTCGTTAGCGAGTCCATGTGGGAGACTTTGCAGAAGCTCCCAGCGAGGTGGGCTTCATCCCGCAGATGATGCGATCAGGACAACCCCTGCCCCAAACAGGCTCCTCGCCCTGAAGTGTGGAGGTACGGGTTCTTCTCACCAAAACAGCTGTAAGATTTTATTTTACACAGACAAAACCCATATTTTACTCCAACCTCATTCTCAGAAATCACTGAACCATTTTAGCTGAAACTTTCCAAAGAAAGTCAGCCTGAGGCTGACACCCTGCAAAGGACATTTCAGCCAGAACAGTTTAAGTTTGGCAAAGCTGTAAGCCACTGAAGGTTTCATAATGGAAATTGTTGAGGCAATATTAACTATAGATGTCCCTCCCCATGCTGCCTACAATACTAATAAATTCCACTGAGGCTGTGAATTCTCCCCAGCTATTAACATTTTCGCCAACAGTGTAGATTTTTATATTTGACAAAACACAATGAAATGCTTTGAAATAAACAGCCACCTGAAGCAAACCTCAGCCCCGCTTCCCTGCCACAACCAGGACTCTCCTATACATTTGAATTCTTTGTCTTATCCGTGCCATAGTTGTAGTATACTATAAATACCCAGCTTTGTCACATAAATGCAAAGTTTTATTGTGCAGTTAGCCTTGATAGAAAGCACTGCTGAAAGTTGTTTAGAAATTAAATATCTAAAACAAGCTATTTTAAAATACAGAGCCCTCACTATTTCATGTCTGAAATGAAGAAATTTCATCTTAGGGAGAGCAAGCTGTCTTTCACACCATATGGCTAATGGTAGTGCATAGCAATTAGCTGGGCTGATTAATGGGGAACAGACTCTAATTTTATGCTTATAATTGAGGCTGCATTTGCACCCCTGGTGCAAATTCAGCACATCCCAACTTCCACTTACAACAGGCAAGAAATCAAGAGAAACAGAATGGTGTGGAGAGATATTTTTTTTTTCCCCTTCTAGACCCCTAAAGAGCATCAGATTTGCAATTTAAAAGAGCGTTAGCAGCACAATAGATGACAGATTTGTGCAATAGGGTCAAGCGGCCTGGTAAACAAACAGCACCCTCTTACACATGTATAGGCAGAAAAGGAAATAGGTAATATCTAATATGAGCTGTAAGAAATTTGAATATGTCTCCCCCACCCCGCCAGGCACACAACATTTGCCTACTATGGCCAGAATTTTTTTTTTTTTGCTACCCCTCCACCTTATGGTTATGAAACACAAAGCAAGGACTAGCAGCAAACAAATAGAAGGACAAGAATAAAGCTCCTGATCCAGTGAATTTTAAGCAGGAAGGAAGTGTAGAGTGCTTTAATAAAGGGAATGACTGCACACCTTCCCACATTCCCAGAACGGAAATAATTTTGTCTCAGTCAAAGTATATTGAACGGCTGTAAATCTTTGATGCAGGTATTTGGTCTTCTGGTTAAAACTCAGCCCTCTATATAAAGTTTCAATTTACTTCTTACTCTATGTTTCTAAAGTATTTGTAAGCAAATTAATGCATTAAAGTAGGTGACACTTACTCTCGCACGGATGGCTCGGTGTGTGGCAGGCAGATGTAATAACTACCTCAAAACCTTGCCGTTTAAAAATCAGGAGGGCACGTCACCCAGGCCTAAGAGCAGATTCAGACCCTGACGCTGCAGGCACTTGAGCACGTGCTTAATTTTACTCACGTGAACAGTCCCACTGTTTTACTGGTCTATTACAGGAGAAAAGCAAAGCACGCACTTCAGCCTTATCAGGTCAGGGGCCTCCTTTAATATTTCCATGAATTGTTCCTAGCTAGGTATCTAGTGTGAAATTGGTGCTAATTGGGCCAATGAATTTTAGGGCAATTATGAGTTGTCAGCACGACTGGGTTTCCATTTGGAAAGGAGAATTGGCCGGGAGTCCTCAGCAAAGCAGTGCTGCAGCTCCCAACAGCAGCAGCAGGTCAGGCACCTCTTGAAGATACCCGTCTGCTCTGATCATTCTCGGGCTGTAATGGGTTATCTTTAGTTTCCTGGAAGAAGCCAAACCTACTGAACGAAGCAGCCTAGAAAAATATGTCATGAAGACTAAAATCCCCCAAATCCTGCAACGAAGAATTTGGGGAGCTGTGTGGGGTTTCAGCCAGGCTGGCAAAGCAAGGGGAGCAGCTCCTTCCCTGCCAGCATCGCAGGGCACTGCTCTCCAGCAGGGTTTTATCAGGGAGGAGCTGCCATGGAGGACAAAACATGCAGATCGCCAAGAATGAAAAAAAGTTTAAAAAAAAAAATTCAACCAACAGAGAAGTTTCCATCTGAATATCTTGTCTAAGACTCTCCCCCACCAGGAAACCCTCATCCAAGTTTATTCTTTTAGAAGTGGGTACCAGTTTTTACCCTCAAGTTACTCCTTTTTAGTAAATGTGTTTTGTAAAAGTTACAACGCATGCAATGGCATTTTTACAGTCTTAAAACAACTGATTGTAACAATGAGCTTATGCAAGAACGCCTCATCTTCCACCAGGGAATTATTTTCTGCCATCGAATAACATGTAACAAATGATTTTTTCAGACATGCAAAAAACACCCACTAACTTTAATGAGTCTGCAAGGTCAAGCTCTTCTAGGTGTTGGAGGGATCTGTGGGAAGATGCTGCCTTCTCTAGTAAAAAGGAAGTAGAAGAGGCTTCTTCAATCAGCCAGAAAAGAGAAGGAAGCAGCTGCCCGTTGCAGAAGTACCGCATTCAGGAGAGAAGATATTTGACTGTCCCGAATTTAAGTGACCAACCCCAAGCAGGCATGTTCAGGGGAAGAGAGCACAGGGCTGAGCCAAATCTGCGTGGGGAAGTTTAATGAATATCAACAAGACATCTTTTGCATGGAGGAATGTTGCCTGCTCCGCTCCAGCTGAGCGGGGACCTTGTGTGAGCAGCAACCGGGATAAAGAAGGCCTCCTGACTTCAAGCCTTAATGCATATCCAGAAAAAAAAAAAAAGAAAAAAAAAAATACTATTTTGTCATCTTACTGAGGAGGTTTTGTTGGGAATTGGGGACAGAGACGTTTATTGCTAGAAGACTATAATTGACTGTTAATTTTGGTGAGGAGACCTTTTGTGGGCTATGGTGTCTAAATGAAAACCAGTAGCATTCTGTTAAGAATAACTCTTTATAAATAATTGAAAACTAGTGTGACAACTGAGACCTTGCTGCTAATTACACACAACGAACTGTGTTATTTTGGGATTGTTTAATGCAAGAAAGATAAATTTAAGTCCGAAAATAGCTGCAGGTTCAACCTAGATTTTAAGAGACAGATTAATCTTCTCATCACTAATTAACTGGAAGCAGGGTATTTCTTACCTGCACATTATTTCATGCGTGAGCAGAACTCGGCACATTTCTGGGTTCTTGTCTTGGCCTTCATATACTATCGCCTAGAAACAAAACACATTTTTAGCTGCGCATCAAGTTGAGTTTGGCGAAAATAAAAACGCATCGTGGTAACCAAAGGTGCAGCCAGAGTTGCAGGCTAAAGAGACCATATCTCCACTGAACCTGCTCCAAGACTTGCAGCTGGAAAACAACACAAGCTGAGTACAGCTAAATTCCCTCCTCTCCGTTGCACATCTCTCAAGTGGTGTGTAGGATGGGTTTTTTTAGTAGTCAAGACAACCATAATTTTCTTTTCAATTCAGAATAAAATATAAACCTAATAGCATTAAAAGAAAAAAAAGAAAAAAAAAAGAAGAAAAAAAAAAGCCAGCAAGGCTTGGCATACTTTGGGTCCTATTCATTAAAAAAAAAAAAAAAAAATAGACAGAAAAGAGAGAGCTCATGTATTTTTAATTACAAAAGCTGCACAGCCCAGGCATTTTCCTGGTAGCTCCTGAGAAAGCGCTTGGGCCTGATTCTCCCCTCGAACCTCGTGATCCACCACTTTCCGGAGAGCAACTTACAGGGATATAAATAAGTGAGAAGCAGGCCCTACCAGAGCAGAGGATACCAAAACAAACAGAGGATCAACCAGCTTGAGAAATCTGACTCTGAGATAGCACAGGGAGAATCCTTTAAGTTAAAACTGTGGCAAGACAGCGTATGCACATTTCAAGAAGTGTCTATGTTTGCAGTCCTCCCACTAGCAGAACCAGCCAGGGATCCATGCTACACGCAAACTAGGTTAGCCCCCACAGCCCGCTCAGTACAGGGTTTCCATCTGATCAGGACAGTTATGTTGTCTAACCACCCCTGGCCCCAGGCACCAGCCCCCCCGCAGCAAAACAAGAGTGAAAAGGAGTTGCTTTTCCAACAGCATCTTTTGATAGCACTGAGGCTCTTAAATCTTTTAGGGTGCCACTCTGGAGATAGGATCAATGGCTACAGCCCCAGCCTCGGTGAGATGACCACTCCTGCTTCTGAGCATCATCTCTGCCTTTGACCTGTGGTGTGACCTTTTCAGCCTCTGAAATACAGTCTTAAGAAGAAGAAATTGGGGAACAAACCCTGCAGATAAAATGTCATCTGATACGGGTATCCCTAAAGCCAACAATAAAATAGACTGAAAACAAAAACCAAAAGTATGCTATGCGGGTGAAATACACTTTCTGGAATGAGACAATTTTGAAATGGAAGTGTGGAAAACACTGAGAAAAAATAAGTTATCTTAATATTTGATGAAGTAAGATCATATGAACTGCTTTCCCAGTCCTTACAAATATAACACACCAAGGGTAAGAGGTGTTCTACCTGCAAAGGGGGCATGCATCTCAGGACACACAAATCTGAAGAAGCATGAGCTGATTCTTAACACAATTTTAAGAGTAATATACAATATTAATATTATTAATTATAAAATGATTTAATTATTCCATAAATAGTATCAGGAATGGGGCTGTGTTATCTTTGCTAGTTTTAATTTTTTCATTTCGCTTTTTCTATGTGCATTCCCCTAAAACCTGAGAGCCAGTTGGGTTTTTTTGCTGATAAGATAAAACAGAGGCTGCGGGTGCCATTGCAACGGACGGGTACAGAGTTTCACCTGACTTCTTCCCTCTCATTCCCACTGCTGAGGCACAAAACCTGTGAACCCAGCACTCATATAAAGGGGACACGAAAGTGGTCGCAGAACGCATGCAAAGTCCAGGCAGCACAGACACCAGCAAACGCCCCTGAGCCAGCTGGGACCCCACATCCCTGCTTGGTTCCTGGCCCACACCTTGAGGTACTTCCACATCAGTGCCCAAGAGAGCTACAGGTGGTTTGCCAGAGGCCTTGGAAGATGGCAGTACAGTCATCCTGGCATTACATCAGGAGTTGGGACAAATTCAGGAGATCCTCATTTCCATGCATTAAGGGAGAAGATGAGGAGAAGCTTCTTCCAGCCAAAACCAGGGAATCAAAGTAACTGGCTGAAAACTGGTGGGGTCGGTCAGCAGGGACATTGCAAGGACTCCAGAAAACCCCGAATCAGGTTCCACCTGGCAGTGGGACAGGCCAGGCAAGGGGGAAGCTCGCAGCACATTTTGGACTTAATCGATGCATAATCAAAGAATAATCTGCCTCTGAGAGTGCAGGGGGGGAGGGGTAAAGAGCAGATCTACTCCCAAGGCCTTTAGTGGAGACAAACACCTCCAGTCCCCATTCACCTCTGTACATCACAGCATGACACGGGGGGAATAGTGCCTGGGAGAGGCCTGCTGGACTTGGCTCATTCTTCTTAGACTTTCAAATCTTAAAATAAATTTAGCCAGTATGGCTGATGTTGTTGCCAGTGAAGTCAAGAAAGCACTAGAAATGACAAACCAAAACACAAAATTTACTTTCTTTTTTCCCCCTCCCCTCTCTCTTCCTCTTCTCTTCCTGCTGCTATGCTTACTTAACCTCCAGGTACCCGCTTAAATAACTCAACTAAATAGCAATAATGAACGGGCAGAGTCAACACTGCGGTACATAATCACCTTGTCTGTTGTGTTTAGCATCAATGATCCCTTCTTTGCGTGCATGACATTCTTCTGCCTTCCTCTACGTTAAGGATTTGCTTTTCACTTTATTTGCATTTAATTACCGATGTTGTACCTATGCACATTTTGTTTTCTCCCCATTAAGCGCAGATACTCCTGCATACCCTATTCCTGCAGGAATTCCTAGGAAATTCTAGGAAGCAGGAGGAATTGCTGAGTTCATTTCTGAGCAACTCATCCCCAGCTCCCATTCCTATGTCCCAATTTACTTGTGCGAACGGGTGTGTAAAACACCAACTGTTTACTTCCGTGAATGGCTGCCCAAGAGCATTACAGATACTCTACTGTCCTGCAAACTGCGCTGGTCTAAAGCATTAATTCTACAATTAGTTTCAAAAAGGAAACAGGAACTGCTAAAGTTTCAGATCGTTATAGCTGCCAGAAGTATTTTTGCAGGAAGGGTCTACAATGTTACTGTTGTGAAAATTCTTAACTTTAAGATTTGAAAAGCTACTCTTAACAAAAATATCTTAATTTGGTTTTAATTATTATTTTTTAAAGTTCAGGCTTTAAAACAGGGCGATCATGGCAGGATTTCTTGTCGCGCTAACATGGTCATGATTTTGTCAAATAGAGATCAGGTTAATGAGAGATAAAGTGAAAGTTACAGTATATAAACTTAGACCACACCAGAGCTAAAAATAAGCCTGCAAATACCCATCAGAGTTGCACAACAAAACACCAGCAAAGGAAATGCAAAATTATAGACTTTGGTTTTTTTCTTTTTGTTTACTTCATGTAGTTTTAACTCTGTGTTATTTCATAAGCGTTTCAAAATAGTTTTTCTTCTCCTGAACAACTTAAATATTTCCCCACAAAATTCATCTTCCATTTTGTAAGCCATTACTCACCCAAGTAACCTTCCTACTAGAAGTCCCAATGAGTAACAATCACTCAATGCACAAACGGCCCCGAAAAATTACTGTCAAAATATAAGACTTCCTCACTCCCATTTAAATAAAGCTGCATAAAAAGTTAAATCAAATGCAATTCACTGCTTGCCAGCAAATAAAAATTACTAAATTGAGCACATCGCAGTCATTTCCAGGCGACAAGTGCGTCCAACAATTCGCCTAAACTTTTCAGTGAGAGATCGTAAAAAAAAATAAAATAAAATAAGGGGGGGTAATATAGAAGTCAAGACTACAGTTCTCATTTAATTCACTTTTTCCCCAGTAAAGACGGCAGGATAAAGCAGTAAAATAGTTGATGAATAAGTTGGAAAAAATATAGTGCCAGATTTTGTCCTTAGCTATTCCTGAATAAATCCAGATTTATGCTGGTACAAACTGAGGGCAGAATCGTCTCATGGTGTCAGTTTGCCAGTCAAGCAATCCTGCTTTCTGAACTGGATGAGAAACAATCTTGAAGGAATGAGATCACGGTCATTATATTATTCAGTTATATCATGGCCTTGATTTTAAAAGAGTAAGAGAAGGAGAGAAATCACCAACATGTATCTAAATCCACTCACTTTCAAATCCCTCATCTGTTTCAGAAAACAAACTATCTCCTTTACTGAAATAAAGGAGAAAGAAAAACTCATTAAAATGAGGGGCTTTTCAAAAACAGAACTAAAATGATTTGTAATGACGTATACAGCCATACACACAGAGAGAAAATAAAATCCTGGCCCCACTGAATTCAATAGGAGCTTTGCAATTGACTTCAGATGGGCCAGAATTTCACCCAGAGAGGATTAGGCTTGTATCCGCTATATATCTACACAGAAAATACTGTGAATTACATTTATTTGGCTTCGAATACTTAACCCTTAATTACCCGAGTTTTTAGCCCATCCCCAAGCAAATTTTCGACTCATCCCAGTGAGGTTTATCCCGGACAAGTAGCACAGCACTGGGTCCCAGGGTGAGGACGGTTAGTTCTTGCTGTCTCAATGCACAATTGAGTAGCATCTAATTATTTTATCCAGTCTCCCTCTGCCTTTAATACGCAGCCTGCTTATCGATGTATTCACACAAATTAAATAAATTTATCTCTCCTAATATGTTCATTTTTAATGGTTTTCAAACATTCACATGGAAACAGCTCTAGCGTAAATATCCCAGAACAAATGGCTGTATATTATACAGGAGGGAGCAGTTGGGCTGCCAGACTGGGAATGCACCAGGCCATCTGGCTCAGGCAGTCTCTCCAAAATCCTCAGCTTTGTTTTCACCCTCAGACTCCAAACAACACATTTTCCACTGTGATGAGTTTACATTTTCCCAAACACAGGTCCTGATCATGCATGCAAATTCCAAACTTCTCCATTCCTCTCTGTACAAGAAAATTAAAATCACCTGCGCTTCTGACATCTCACCAAAGGCACAAGAAAGCTGCTAAAATCTGGCACAATGTAAACTTCCCCCGTCACAGGGGTTAGGTTTTGTTTTATGTTTGTGTGAAATTTCTCCAAGTCTGCTGAGGCTCCTCTGAACTTATTGATAACATTTTTTTTCCCATGCATGTAGCTGCCAGAGAAGGGCCATGCTATGCAGAGCTGATCAAATATCTGCAGACATCAGAGAATGATAGAGAAGTCAACAGAAAAACCATTTGCATCCAGAGTTAGAGTACTGAAAAAAAGCAAAATATAAACAGTGTCTAAGTCTGAAGGAAGGAGTTTTAACTCGTGAGGACTCTCAGCAATAGACAATAACTATCATGCAAAACTTATGATTTTTAAGATGCCTGAGCCATATTAGCATGCGTTATATCTTATGGATGAGAACGGCTGAAGGAAAAATGGGTGGGGAACAAGTAGTTCAGATTTATCTCCTCCATCTTTCCTAATAATGAAATAGCTCAACTTTATGAAAATACAGCTGAAGAAATAGAAGGCATCTCTTCTCCATAAATATATTAAAATCCTTACACTTGCCTAAAAACTCCGGTTTTATTTGAGCAGACATATTTCACATTTTGCAGGCAACTTCAAAATGCATCATTGTTAGAGCCAGACCTACTGCCGTAGAAGCTGCTGCTTTACGGAAAGAAACGGCTATAAAGTTTGGGATCCTACAGGGTTTCGAACACATTAGGAATGTGATCCCGACATAAAATGAGGTGCCAAGATAACATAAAAGAAAATTTAATTAAGCCAGTATTGATGCCGAATGTTGTTACCCTAACTGAAAAGAACCTCCCTGCAACATTAACGATTTGTGTGTAGTATTTACAATTTTTAAACGATGGGGGCACATTCTGGAAACGTAGCGAGACCCCTCCAAGGCATGTAATTCCCATCTTACCCAACACTTCTCTGGGGCCAGCACCAAAGGCCAAGCACATTATCCCGACTATAACTTGAAATGATGCACTTCAAGACCAATCCTGCCTGGATTTCCCATTCAGAAGTCCCACAGCCCAGACTACCAAGGAGCGCACGTGCAACAAAAGCTCATGTTTTGGGGCAGCACGTGCATAGTTCATACCCACACCCCAAATCTGCCCTGGGATGTAGTTGGCAACAAAATTCTTGGTTACTTCAGTAATGCCACTCTCCAGCCCCGCTTCCCATACTGCATCACAGCTGATAGAGAACACATAGATCCCAGGACACGTAGATCCCCGCGTTCCACCTATGACAGGACTCTTGCCCTGAGTTTCTTAGTTGGGCGCAGCCACACAAACAAATCCCTGACTTATTCAGATCAAGAACCCTGTAGGAGCAGGAATATCTACTATTTATTACATATACACAGCATCCAGCATAGCAAAGCCCTGCCTGTCTACCTGCTGATGTAATGCATGCTGCTAATGGGACATTTATGTTAAATCTATGAGTAGCAATCCTATATACAGAAATCTAGGTCTGATTTGCAGAACAGATTTTATTTTCTCTTACCTAACTTAATAATCTGCAGCTGTACAAAACCTTGCAATTTATAACTGTGAGACAAAGAGAATACATTTAAATCTGATTTGTCCGTATTTAAAAAAAAAAATTATTTAATATAAGGAAAGAGCCACAGATACTTTCCTGTATGATCTGGGGAACCTAACTCATTCAAGTTTTGCTTCTGTGGGATTTTTAATTTGCCACCAGAAACCTCAGAGTAACTGTAATTTCAGTCTGGGAATTCACAATTATCGTGTGAATGTGCGTGTCTGTAAGTATCGAGAAGATCCTTGCCAGCTGAAACATGTACGCTTCTGCAACAGTTTCATTTAAAAGTAATCATTTCATTATCCAATTTGTTCTGAGCGTCATGCATTAAAATACTACACCTTCAAGTAGACTGACAATATATATTTAACTTTCATTAAAAATTAAAGAATTTTCAGACAGTCTTTGCAATATTTAATTACAGTTTGATGATTTGAAAGTTACTTGAGAATCTTCTATATAATTCACTGTCGTAAAATATAAATGATATGTTCAACATTTGGGTGAACTTCTGTCATGGGTTGTACTTCACTTGCTAATAAGCATTCAATAACAGAAACGATTGCAATTCTGAAATAATTTCACTTTAAAAAAGAAGGAATTAAAAGAGAAGAGGAGGGAGAATTTAGCTCCCGGCCCCCGAAAAAAATCACAGTGGCACATGCCACAGTTTTGACATAACAATGCCCTATTTTTCATAAGCAATTATAGTCATGCCTAAAGAAATTATATGCACGAAATTAATACATAAGTAAACATGTTTGCGTCTAAAATAGCCTTTCGCTCCCCATTTTCTAATCTAAGTTCAGAAAGCTTTTGTTCTAAATCCTCGCTTCTCAACTCCATTGCACTGTTCCCAAAAATCTGTAATTTTCACTAACTTTGTTTTTGTAAGGCTTCCCGAAATCAGACAGATTTCTTTTTTTTCTTTTTTTTTTTTTTTTTTTTTTTTTGTTTCACTGTGAACGTGCTTTAAAGCTACATGGTAGGTTTTACAAATAAACTGTATCTCAGGGTTTTTTTTTCCCTTTCTTTCCAAAGACCCTCTGATGACTTGATAATAATGAGAGACCAAGAGGTCAAACAGTGCCTTAGGATGAACTCTTCATATGCAAGATGCCTTTGTTAAGAAAATTATTTTGAATCTGCTGCTCTACATGAGTTCAGGGCTCTGTTTTCAACAGGATTATGAACAGAGGCTTTTGCATTTCCGTAATGATAGGAAAGCTATTTAAAGATAATATTTGTTGATAGTCTCTCTCATACGGTCTACAGTGAAATATGTAAGCTCCAAAAGGACTAAAAAGAGTTCATACATCAGGAAGATTTTGTTACTTTTAACACAAACTAATCAATTTGTGCCTGAAAAACAAGGAATGACAGCAAATGTTTTCCAAGATTTGTTATGAAGAAGGGTATGTTGCTGCTGTTTCAATTCCTACAGAGAATGGGCTCTGTTTGGAAGTGTATAGTTTAACAGAGTTCAGATGCATAGTGGATTCTCTAGTAAAATTCATCCAAGTTCCTTTTTTCTTTTTTTTTTTTTTTCTGTTGAAAGACAGTCTTCAATAGCAGGAAAAGATGTTTGGGGACCATCAAAGAGAGTTTTCTAAAACAAACTCAGCCCTTAGAGCTTTATGTTTTGCTGTAGAAAAGAAACCCAAATACAAGCCAAGAGTTTTTTCCTTACAGACAACATACAAGGGCTGACTTTTCCTATCGGTACAAAAAAAACAAAAAAAAAAAAACCAAAAAAAAAAAAAACCGAAAAAAAACCCCACCTTAATCTTTTTCCTAAATAAAACTTAATAATTTTTTTAACAAGTAAAACAGATTAGGAGGAAAAAAACATATCTTAAGGACTAAAAGGCTTAAATACGATCCCAACTATTTGAAAGAAACGTATTATAAGAGAAAAATATTCTGACAGGAGCAGAAGAAAAAGCTAGAGTAACAAAATTTTTCAGAAAGGGAGAATCGACTTGTTCAGAGTAGAAACACTGGTTTCATACAGAAGACTATTTTTTACAAGTAGGCACGCACGTTATGACTCCTTTTGGGAAGCTAAAGAGCAAGCTTAAAATCAGGCTTAACCCATTCACAAGGTCTGCTGCCCTACAGCCCTCCCCGAAGTCCGACACCGAGCTGGCCGCTCCCCGCGCCGCGGTTCGGGGGACTATCGCGACATGCAAATATGCCGCGATGCGATCGCTCCTCCTGCAACCCAAGGACCCGGCGGCAGCGCGAAGAAAGGGCGGACAAACACGGCTACCGCGCCCGAGCCGCGGCTTGTGCCGAGGGCGCTGGGTGGGCTGGGGGAGGCCGGGGGTTAATTCGTATTAATTAAGCGGCAAAACCGAGCCCAAGCCCGGACTAGGACGGCTGGAGGGGCCGCCTGTATTTTTCGGAGCTCCCAAGCCCGGCGGCGGCGGGCAGGGTCCCGCGGGAACCCTCCGCGCAGCCCCGACGCCGGGGTGGGTGCCGGCGGCTCGGCCCGGCCCCGCAGCCCCCGCCGCTGCGCGGGTGCGGAGCGGGGAGCGCGGGTGCGGAGCGGGGAGCGCGGCCGCGCCCCGCGGGAGGCGGCAGCCCCTTCCCCGCCGGGGCAGAGCCGCTCGGCTTCGCGGCGGGGGCGGGTTTCGCCTCCGCGGGCCGCCCCGACGGGCTCCCGGGGGCCGCCCCGACGGCTGCCGCCACCCGCCCGCCCGCCCCCCCCCCCCCGCCCCGCAACACACACCCGCCCTCCTCCGCGGGCGTCCCGCAGCACCTACCTGCTTGGTCATGGAGTCGATGAGTCGGACGTAGAAATCCTGCTCCGTCCTGATCCCTGAAACAAGGCAGAAGTGTGAGGAGCGGGGCCGGCTGGCGACAGGGCGCGGGGGCTCCCGCCCGGGGCCCCCCGTCCCCGCAGCGCTGGCCGCGGCCGGGCTGTGCCCAGGCACCGGGCGTAGGGATGTGTGGAGCGGAGGGGAGCCGGGGCAGCGGCTCCCCGGGCTCTGGGGGGCTTTCCAGCGGGGGATGGTGGGGCTGACACCGGGGGCTCCCAGCCCTTACCATTGCTGTAGAGCAGCTGGAGGCGGTAGTGGATCCCGTTGTTGGTCTTTTCGCTGTTGGCTTCCTGAAGTCAAAGAGGACACGGGAGGCCGGAGGAAAAAAGAAAAAAAATATATATGATACGAGGCTTCTCCATCACTCGCATGCAGGGTGCCGCCGGGGCTGCTCTCAGCCCCCTCCCCTGCCCCGGGCATAGCGAGGGATCAGGGCAGACCCCCTCCCCGGCTGCCCTCCGGGCCGGGGAAAGAGAGGGGAGGCCGGGGAGGCGGCGGTGGCTCCCGGGACGAGCCGGTGCCGCGGCCCCGGGGGAGCAGAGCCGGGAGGGCCCTCGGGAGAGGCGGCCGAGCCCCCGCGGGGCACCGGGCTACTCACCTTCTCCTTCTCCACGAAGCCCACGAAGGCGGTGCGCTCGATCTCCACGGGCTGCCCCTGCCGGTCGTACAGAGCCAGGACGAAGTGGAAAAAGTTGGACTTCCTCAGGTTGGAAGGAGGCTGTTTTTCGAAGTGAGCCCGGGCCAGACCAACTCCGCTGGGACCAGAAAGACGCGGGTTAGCGGCAGCCCCGACGACACGGCCTCACGCCCCCCCCCCCACCCCCCCAGCCGGCTCCCGGGCCCGTGCCTCCCCCCGGCGGGGCTCCCTCGGGGCTGAGCATCCCCCCCCCTCCCCGGCGTCGCCCCGGGGCTCTTCCCTCCGGGCCAGGGGAACGGCGTGCTCAAGCGCGGCCACGTCGAAACCCCGCGGAGCCGGGAGCGCGGCAGAGCCCCGACCCCATCCCGCCCGGCGGCGAGCCCGAAGCCCCCCCGTCACCCCCCCGGTACCGGAGCCCGGCACCCACCAACCCTCCCCGGGGGCCGTGCCCGCTCGCAGCCGGCCCTGCATGGCGGGGGAGCCGCGCTCAGCCCCGCCGGCGCGTTGCCCCGCGGAGCGGCATCGGTCCTGCCACTTCTCAAACTCGGCTCGAAGCTGTCACCCAAGCGCCCATGTGCCTTATCTTTCAGTTTCAGTCCTGCGAGCCTTTCCTCCCCTCGCCGGAGTGGTGGGTAAACACCGCGACGGCAGCCGAGGAGACAACTTGAAATATTTCAGGGTTGTCCCTGCAGAAACTTTCCCTTCCTTAGAGGGCTCCAAAGGGAGGGGTGCGGGGCGAGGTGGGAGACACCGGGAGATGTCAACATTAAACTTCTTAGCTGATGCCGGCTCCAGGGCTCAGGCTGCGAATCCGGCATCGGTTGGTTTTTTTGGTTTTTTCGCGGGGAAGAGGATGGGGAGAAGGAGAAATAAGAAAGCAAGCGAGGCTGGGCGCAGCTTCGCCAAACGCACCTCCTGTTTGAAGGGATTTCTTTTAAAAAACCTAAGATAAGTGGCAGTGGTTTTACAAAGGGGCTTCGAATTAAATTTCTCCTCGAGAAAGCTTTGCAAAACTCCCTGCTTATCGGAGGAGAAGAAGGGAGGCTGCTGATTCTGACGAGGATAAGAAAGCGAGGTAGAGAGAGAGATTTTGGATACATCCGTGCAAAACTCGCTGCTTATCGGAGGAGGAAAGTGTCATGTGGAGATCTTAAGGCTAAATCAGCAGCAAACATAGTTTTGAAAAGTCCTGCCTCCGTGCGAACACAAGGGGCTAGAGAGATTAAAACCCACCTTTTCCTACCTAGCGAAACTCGCCGCTTCCTTTATTATTAGTACTATTACTACTAAATAAAAAAAAAAAAATCATTCCTACGGGACAAGAGGGATAAATATTTAACTGGCGACATCTACGTGAAACTCACTGCTGTTAGCAGAGCTCCAGAGCCGGCTTTTTGTTGGTGCGGGGGGGAAAGGCGCTGCCCGGGGCAGCGGCGCTGCAGGCGGTGTGCGCCCCGGGGCGCGGAGCGGGCGCGGAGCCTCCCTACCTCTGAGCGGCCGTGCTGGCGTCCAGGACGCCGGCTCCCTGCATCCACGTCCGCACCGCGTTCATCCCCGCGCCGAGGGGCTCTTCCTTCATGCTGCTCCCACTCCGCTGGATGCTTTCCTGAATCCCAAACATGAATCAGAAACAACAGCGCAAATCTTCCTTCTTTACTCAAAAAAAAAAAAAAAAAAAAAAAAAAGAAAAAGTGATAAAATCGCCAGGCGGACTGTTATATGTGGCTTTTTTCTCTCTTTCTCTCTTTTTCCTCTCTCTCTCTGCAGCTGATCTCTGGAATCAAAGCAAGTCAGAGAAAGCAAACACAGGCACGCACATTAAAAAAAGAAAAAAAAAAATCCAGAGGCAATCAGAGCCCGGTTTTTTTGCTGCTGTTTGCTGCGTGTGCAGTTTGTTTAGGTGCTTGGAGGGGCTGGCGGGGTGCTGGGAGCTGGTTGCAGCGCTCGCAAGCCGGAGGAGTACTTGAAGTCCCTTTTGTATGAAGACACCCCTCGGATGGCAGCAGGCAAAAAAAAAAAAAAAAAAAAAAAAAAAAAAACACACACACAACAAAAAAAAAAAAAAAAACAACAACCCCTCAGATGGCAGTTTAAGAAACAATAGGACGAACGGGAGCTGCGGCAGGCTCTGCTACATCAAGTGTCATTTTCCAGTGACAAGAGAGGCAAGTTTCCCCCCCCTTCCTCCCCTCTCTCTTTTCTTTCTTTCTTTTCTCCCTCTTTCTTCTCTCCTCTCCCAGCCGAAGCGCTCTCTCCTCCCTCCTTCAGCCGCGCAGGAAGCGAGTTGCCGGAGCCGGGCGCACGCCGGGAAGGGAGCGAGAGGGGCGCACCCGCGGCGGCGGCGCGGACAGGCGGACGGACGGACGGACGGACGGACGGAGGGAGACCCAGGGGCTCCCGGTGCCCGCGCCCCCTCCCTCTCCCGCAGCGCCGGGGCGGACTCGCCGTCTCTCCCTATGGGAGCCACTTTGACTGTCCCCGCCGCCGAACACGAGCCCCGCAGCCCCGGCGGGCGGGGGGCGGGGCCGACGCCGCCACGCCCCCTCATTTGCATCGCGTCACCGCTTTCCCCCACACCCCCCCGCCGCGTCGCCGCCAATGGCCGCCCGCGAATCGCCGCCGCGGGGGCGAGGCCACGCCCCCTCCCTTAGCATAGCCCCGCCCAGACGCCCCGGCCGGCCCGTGCTGGGGGGGGGGGGGGGAAGTTGCCCCGAAGCCCCCCCCCCGGGGGGGTGCATTAATACAAACGCGATCGCGCCTTTGTTCATCAGCGAGGCGGCGGCGCCGCTGGCCGGGTCCGCCCCGCGCCCGGTACCGGCGGGCGGAGAGCCGGAGGGGGGCACGGACACCCCCCGCCCCGCCCCGACCCCCCGGGGCCGGCCCTCGCTCCCGCGCAGCCCGCGGGGACCAGCGGCAGCGCTAATGGCGAGGGTGGCCGAGCCCTCCCCGCCCCCCCGGGGGCCGCCCCGGCGGGTCCCGACCCCGACCCCGCGACCGGGTGCCCAAAGCCGGGGGTGCCCCGCGGCCGCCCCCCCCCCCCCCAGCCCGGGCAGGAGAGCCCGCCGCACGCAGCTGGGGTTGTCCCCAGCGCAAACGCCGCTGGAAACACGCGTGGGGCCGGACCTGCCCCGGGTCCCGCCAACTTCCCCGCTGCAAAGCCCCTCCGAACTCCCCCCGCCCCAACACCCCTCGCTCCGGTTGCTGCCCCGTTCCCGGCCAGCGGTGCGCTGCTTCGCGGCAAAAACACGCAATTCCCGAACAGGACACTTCACGGAGAAAGTCCGATTTTTTTTTTTTTTTTTTCCCTAGGAAGTCTGAAATATTTTTTTTCTAGGGAAAATAATAAAACCCAAGCCGCGCCCGCGCTGGGGAAGCGCTGGGCTGGCGGCGGGGCGGGCGCAGTGCCCGCACCTCGCCGCGGGCTCCCCGACCTGCCGCCCGGCGGTCTCCCCGCATCGACCCCCATCCTTCGCTGCCGAGCCGCTCCCCTGCGCCCCGCGGTCTGCCCCCCGCCTCCCCCGCGGGCTGGGGCCGCGGAACGGAGTTCGCCGTGCCGGCTGCGTGGGTCGCGCCTCCCCAAACACAGGCTGGCGCAGCCTTTGCACATGGAATAAACCAAAACCCGGTGCATCCCGGCAAGCCGGGCTGCTCGCTTTCCCCAGGGCGATGTCACCCCGCGGAGGGGGATCCCCCGACCCCGCTTTGGGGAGGGTAACCGCTTGAAGGGTCTGGGTTAGCTCTGAGTTGCTCCCGGGCCCCTCCGTCCCCCTCGGGTGCGGAAGGTGCCGTCCCGGGAGCGGCGGGGGATGGCGGGGCGGGCGGCTGCTCCCGCGGCTGCTGTCCGCCCCTTCCAGGGGCTGCGCGGAGCCCCGCCGAGGGCGGCGGAGCCCACCGGGCCGCGCTGAGCCCGCAAACGCCCTGCCCGGAGCACAGCTAAGGGCCTCGGAGCTGGCCCGGAGAACAGGCAGCACAGGTACAACACGGTATAGGCACCGGTATACAGCTCCATAGGCGCCCTAAGGCGGTCCGACAGCTCATAGGACCCTCTTCCAGCCACCTGTACATCACTTTGTGTGCAGCGGCCGTCTGAGCGCGCAGCTAAACCTGGGCCGGGGAGCTCTGTCTAAGAAGCAGGCACAGAGCCTGCTGCCAGCACCGCGCTGGCACTGAGAAACTGCGCCCGATCCTCGACTCTCAGCGAGTCCACACACAAAACATCCGCATCCAAAGTACGCTGCATTCTCACATAGTAACCATTACAGAGAGCAAGTTTCCACACTCCCTGCAGCTGATATTTGAATCTTCACATAATCCTACCGTGTCATATCTCAGGGATATGTGGAAGAACAGAGACATACAGCCATATGTGAATATTTACGCCATAGGTATTGCATAGGAGTAGTTTGGCCCCTGCAGTGCTCTGTCTTATTGGTCGTCTTCAGGCTGCTGCTGTATCACTTGTACCATATCCATCCTAAATGCCTCCATGGTGAGATACATTTTGCAATTAAAAGCTATTTGCACCTGCACTGATTGCTTCTTTCCCAGGGCAGGGATCTGCCCAGGGAGAAATAATGCATTTGAATCAATATACCAAGCAGTTGGCAGATTTTGCCCTTCAAATCTGTTCAGGGGACCAGGGGACCGTTTCCATGCCTTCTCCTGGATGCTGAAGGGAACAGCATCCCAGCAGCAGTCTGAGGGCACCTCCACCGGGCAGGGACAGCCAACCACGACAAGAAAAGTGACAAGTTCTCCACCACTTTCCTCCTCGAACGCGCGCACGCACACACACACACACACCTCTGTGCCCAACACACAGGCAAGCTCCAGGAGGCTCCTGCTGCGGGCCAGGGGAGATACCCCACCTGGGGCTTATGGGTTGTCTCAAAGCCACTAACTAATTGCTGCAAGGACTAAAGAGTTAAACACTGGCTCGACCCCCACAGGAGGGGTGTGAAAGAAAAGCAGAGCTGAAACAAGGAGGGGGTGAGAAAGTCAGGACTTTGGGGAATGGAAGGGAAGGAAAAAAAAAAAGTCTAGGAGCAGGGAGGAGACTTCTGTGCTCCATCCACCCCGCAGAGGCCAACCCTAGCGTACCAGGGCTTTTATTTTAAAGAATTCCCAGTTGCCTTTAGCACTCACTTTCTCCACACCGCTTGGGTCTGGCCACTGGACCAACGCCACCGCACTCGATGGACTGCAGCAGAGCCACTCCTGCATGCGTACGGCTGTCATGCCAGTTAGGAGGCTGGATTGTATTCATGTGGAAAGCTGGGTTTGTCCTTTCCTTAGCATGGCAAATTGAGCTGGAGGACACTCCACAGCCTGCCATGGGGGAGTCCTCCGTGGGCTGGCCGGGACTCGATGCTTAACTGTTTTGCTGCAGAGGGAAACTCTGGCACATTGCAGCAAGGCTTCCCTGCAAGCCCGAGTTAAATGCTCTCAATGTACGATGCAGAATAAAACACACACAGACTGGCAGGCTGCAGTTTGCTCCCAGGGGTGAGTAAACGCTTTGCTCCCAAAGCGAGTGAGAGCCGCACGGTTGAGCTGTGGATTTTACCACAGCAGTGCAAGCCCTCAAGCTGCAACTTTGCAGCGCAGGCAAGAGCAGCTTACAAACAGGACCAGGACACGGTCACAGCGTCCCTGGTCATGATGGATAGCAGGGATGGGGCAATGCTGGGATCCAAATGCCGGTGGAAGGGAAAGGAAGAGGAAAGGGCTGGCCCTGGCTTGCTTGTGTTATATAGGAGAAAACAGAGCTCCTGGGGAACTCTGGTTTTGAGGCCTTTGAACAAGGGGGCCATGGAAGGAGGCTTCGCTCCACAGGACAAACACAAGCCCTGTGAGGCTGGAGACAGAGGTCCTGGAGCACAGGAGTCTTCTGCGTGGGCAAAGGCCTCTCCCCTTCCCTGAGGCAGTTTCCAAGTGGGCCCAAGGCCCCTCTCGCCTCTGACCTGGAGTTTATCCATGACAACTCCCCCCTCCTGCCTCCAGTCCCCGCTCCCTCTGCCCCCAGGCTCCGGGTACAGGGGGACGGTCAGGCCCCACTTCCCTCCGCCCAGACCCTGAGGGAGGGAGGTGGTTGGAAACAGGAATTTTTGAGAGAAAAGCCTTCTGCTCCCTCCTCCCTGACCTTTGCAGCTGGATAAGGCACCCCCAAAGGGACCGTGCTCCTTCTGGCCCTTCTCAGAAGGTGGCAGGTGAACAACGGACTTGTGCCAAGGGGGGGAAAGGGAAAAGCAGCCTGTCCTCACAAGGTGGGGCTGAAAGCAGAGCACTTGGAGTCTGAGCATGTACCTGTGCTTTCTGCTGATGCAGAGGTAGAAGAGGCTTGAGGATTTGGGAATAGTTCGCTCGTATCCCCCTAGCAAGGACGCTTTTCATGAGTATTTTCCTGATGGCCAACAGGCTCCTGTTTCGATCCAGTGACTTTCCATCCACAGATAAATCCAATGTCTGCCCTGGCAGGTGATGACACTGTTCAGCTACTTGGGGTGTTTTATTCCTCCTACCTGGCTTGCTCCTGGGGAGAAAGAGAAGAGGAGAAAAAGACTCAGACGACTGAGGATTGGGATAGGATGCTCTGCTTGCCCTGTTCAGGAGGAAGGAGCGTGGATGCCTCTGGGACCAGACTGAGGGTCTGTCCGCAGCACAGTAATGACAAGTCCTTACTTTTACCCAACTGCCACAAAGAAGCAGCAGCAGATGACCTAGATGGAAACGTTTCACCCAGGAGCTTTCCTCCTCCTGCCTCCCCTGCCCCCTGGGGACTAGGGACCCCCGGGTTGCCCCCCGCCGGGATGGGGCGGTGGGGCTCTCCCCCCTGGGCAGGGGGAGGCAGCCGGCCCCGGGGCAGGGTTAACCCCTGCGGGTCAGAAGCAGCAGGGCGTTGAGGGAGGCATTTGGAAAACGCCTGGCCTGCAAGGGGCGGGGGGAAGGGGGGACCCACCTCGGGGTGCCTGGGGGCGGGGCGGGACCCCGGGGCAGGGGGGGCCGTCTGGCGGCAGCGGGAGTCTGGCAAAGCAGACCCGCTCCCGGCGGCTCGTCGGAAGAAGGACGGGACGGGGGGATACGGGGGGATACGGGGGGATACGGAGTGCCCCCCCCGCCCCGAGCTCAGCTCCCCCCGTTACCGCCGGGCGCAGGACCCCCCCCCCCCGCAACTCTCCGGGGGTGAGGGGCGAGCAGAGCTGCGGAGTTACTCCGGGGCGAGCCCGGCACGGTGCTGCACGGCGGGGGAGAGGGGAGAGGGGGGCACCCCCACCTCCCCTCTCACGGGCCGGGGGGGGGAGGCGAACCCCCGCCCTGGTGCCGCCGCGGGGGGGGCGGGGGGGGGGGGGGCGGTGCCGGGGGCCGCCGCGCCGCGTGGCCACGGCGCCACCTGGCGGGCGCGCGGGGGAGCTGCTCCTGCCGGCACCGCGGGGGGGGGGCTGCTGTCACCCCCCCCCCCCCCGGCACCCCAACACCCGCCTGCCCCAGGGGGTCCCCCGGGGACCCGCGTCCCCAACACCTGACAGCGAATCTAATTCTGAGCAAAGAGGGCGCAGAGCAGAGTTGCCCGCCTGGTTTTGGGGGGCTGGTTGCTGGGAGTCACCCCAAATACTCGGGGTGCTCGCACAGGCCGTAGCACCGTCGTTCGTGGGCAAGGGCACGCAGTCTTGCCCAGCCCTGGATTCAGCCGTCAGTGTTACTGCTATCCCGTGGTAAATACGGCCGCAGGTGTAGCCGGACCGCAGCGCTGCCTAGACCACGGCGTGTCAGACACAGGGATGTGACGGCTCTGGCTCGAGAGCTTCCCAGTCCTAACCCATCGTGGGACCCTCCTGCCAGCCCTACTCATGCCAAAAGGGCAAACACCCTCCACTTTCATGGATAAGAGCAGATGAAAACTGTTTCTTCAGTACATCAGTGGAAATTGCACTATGCTGTAGACAGCTGTAGATTCCCATTCCCTACAGTACTCACACAGCCTTGCAATGTGTTTAAGGTTAGCTTGTATTTATTTGTTTATTCTGGCAGCCACTGGACAGATTATGGTTATTTTATCACACAAAATCTTGCTATGATTCTTACATTGTCAGTTCAGCAAAGCATGTAAACATATAATCAACTGCTATTGGCTTCAGGGACATGTACGGGTCTCCCATTTAAGAGGGCAGGGAGAAACCCAGAGGCATGCACTCCTTGCCTTTGAGAGGATGAGTTTAAGCATATTACATAGAATGGATTTAAACATCTAACTAAAGTTGTCACACGCTTTGGTGAATCAAGAGTGAATATCATCGGAAGTATTTAAGTGACTCCTTTTAACCACTTACATAAACTCTGCGGGCTTTGCATCTTGGGATTTCAACTTTAAAGGTGCGCAAGCTCTTTTGAAGGGTGTACTCCAAAATCTCAGGCTCTTCCTTCAAACAGGGGAGCAATAAGAGAGACATGTAACTTGCTGGGTTGGCAAGCGTTAAGTTCTCTATGTCTAGGACCTGATTGCTCATGATTTGCCTGCTCTTTATGTGCTGACCATTTTGAAACCTATTTTCTCTGGCATTCATGTTAACATCAGAAGGTCCTATGATTTCAACAGAAGCAGAACTAAGTTCATCATCTGGGCTCAGACATTTTGCCTGGAGCCAGAGGCATACCTTTGACCAATGAGATTTTGCCAGAGCACAGCATAGAAGGCTCTGGCTGCAATGATGTTTAAGATACAAAGAGATACTCACTTCTGTATGTACTTTCCAGAGCTTTGGACAACTCAAGGTTCAAGTCACCGCTTTGTGTGATCCAGAAGGGGACATTTGTTTTTATCTTTGCGACTTGAGGGAGACCAAAGACATCCACCTGGACTTCTCACATCCCATCCTAGGACCTTTTCTCAAAAATATTCAACCTGTGAGAAAAAGTTTTAAAAGTTTTGGTAAAGAGACAACCGGACAGTGCCTGTTACGTGGGAAGGAGGCATCACACTCATTAGGAACTCTGGGTTATCCCATGTTAGTTATAAAGTCTATACCTGTTTTAAAATCTGCATTTCAGCAGAGCTAAAATGTGCCTAAACACTCTCCTGAACAGAAATATTTTGGAAGGTACTGTTCACTACCTCGCATTTATGCGGGGAACAAGACATCGCAGTCCTTACTCAAACACAGCTCTCACTGACTTGCATAGGAAAAGGGTAGCCTGTCTGAGCAGGCATCTGTGTGTGTTCCATATGCACACACATTCATTATGGATGATATACAAATGCTGCTCATGCTTCCCAAGCAGATTGTTATGGTAAGGCTCACATCCCACCGATCTCACTGCAGGGCTTAGGAAGCCTTCAGAAGCCTCCCAGAATGCGTTACAAACGATGTATGGAGAAATTTCTTCCTCCAGCGCTGAAACAGAGTCATTGTCATGGTGTGATGAAGGAACTGTTAAACAGACACAGCAACAACACTGGAGCTGGATTCTAGCCAGGGTGTTTCAAGTAACTTGTAAAAAGTTCTGATTCTTTAATGACTCCACCTGGTTAGAGCAGGACCTCTGTTTTATGTGCCTTCCAGAAGATATGTTGCAAGAGAAGTGTGTCTTAGATGATATGAATCAAACCAGTTCCTCTAACATCATGTTGGTCTGGAATAGCTGTTGACCTGATGGAGTGTTAATGGGAACATTTATTTGTTTCTTTATCACTACAAAGATGTCATATATACTTACCCCGCTGCTGCCACTGTTCCCAAAGGGCTGTCAGCACAAGAGCCATTATAACATGACTGCCGGAGGTAATTTTTTTTTTCCCCTCACACATTATTTCTTCAAATGATTCTGTAAAGAGAGAAAGAACTTGGATACAAAAATTGCTGGTAAAAGAACAGTGCAGTTTGACGTGAGCCAAAGAAGCTTTTCTAAACGCCTGTCACTCTCTGCTTTTATTGCTTATGGAGAACAACACACAGCCTGGATCCGTCTCGGCACGGGGTGCATGCACTGCACCTGGCATGGTGAGGATGGGATTTGCCACCAGGACTCTCCAGCACTCTCCCCATTCATAGAAATAAATGGGTGAAGTTTGTGTGGCACTGCCAGACCACGCAACTGCCCTGTGCGGAGGGGCTGCATTCGGGTGATACACCCCTTCTTTGTGTTTCTTCATATTTTTGGCTTACAAGAGAGCACAAAGACTTTAACACAGGGTGTTTTGGTAACACGGTAATTAGTAAATGAAAATTAGGTAGAAACCCACTGCCTTTACCTGTGGGGGAAAAAAAAAATCCCATCACATTTCATTTGTGTTATGCAATGACTTGACAGTTTAAGGAAATTGCTAATGGGACCTTTTACTGCTAGGTCACCAGTTCAAACCTGGCTCTGTCAGTAATGACCAAGAGTATCTGATGAATGTTTGATGACGTGAGATTAAAATATGGGTCTCAATCCATTTATCAGCAGAAAAACCCTTCAACAACTTGAGCCCCTTAAAGCTAATCCCGATAGAAAAGCCTGCAAGGCTGGAGCGTGAACAAGCCCTCTGCAGCCCTACAGTAGATCAAGGTCAGGATAGGGGCATGCAGATGGAAAAGCTTACAGCACCGACGTCTGGGCAGAACCTTTCTGTGCATAAACAAATCTACTAGTTAATGCACTAAAATACTCCAGTAACAGTACAGTACGAGAACGCCAAATCCGGCATTGTTCTCAAAGGGAAAATGATCCTGGCATAGGGGGGAAGATGCAAACATTAGGAAATCCAGGATGAAGAACTGGTTTATACTAGTGCCAAAACTCAGAAATTCACAATTTTGCAAGCTGGAAAGTTCTGTTTGAATTTCTCAATACTCTAACACTACCATAAAATTGAAACTCAAGTATCAAGGTGAGGGGTAAGGAGTTAGTAAATGTCCTTTCTTATTTTTTTCAGATCAACAGGAAAATAAGTTATTGCCTAATTCAGTACTTCCCAAACTGTCCCTTGCTCTCAGTAAGTGTAAAGCATTGCTAGCAGAATTTGGCAACTGCTGACAGGCGAAGACCAAGGGCTGATGTCTAAGCAAGAAACAGCCGCCTGCCCTTCAGAGCCCAGCCTGCCTCCAAATTAGCGCCAGGGCCAGGTGCACACGCTGGATGTGGTCTGTAACACACATGTGCAAGGTCCAGTTTAGCAATGTTGCCAGGACCTGCTTGGTGCCCTCCTCAAGTCCCTCCGTGTTTTGCCTTCAGGACTCAACATACAGACCCAGGAAAACAGGGGGACCACTGAGAAAGGTGGAGGGCTGCCTGCCACAGGCACTGGCACCATTCAGGAGTCCACGCTGCACACTCCCAAAATAAAGTGACAGGAAAGAATCACATCCCTTGTAAACTCATCGAGTGCTTGCAGAGCATTTACCAGCCATTTAGAGTAAAATTAAAAAAGCGTGAGGGCCATCTGGTGGGAGCGGGAAGGGGGTTTGATTTTACACCTCATTGTTCTCCACGTTTTTACTATGGGCTAAATCCAGCTGCAGAGACCACTGGCCAGATGCTGAGAAACTGGGGAACACCAGAGGGGCCATGCTGGCATCACTTACCTCGGTAACACTCCTTGCACCTCAAAACATCCTTTTTAAGGGAATTACTCCTATGTTGACTATGTCACCACCAAAATGCAACATGCTTCTGCCAAGTGCTTCTGTGTAAGCGACGGAAGCAGCTGCTGGGGCCAGGGGCTGGTGTGCAGGCATGCGCCGTACCTGCAAAAACACATGAGCATTGACTGCAGCATGAACACCTACAGGGATGGAAAGTCTGGTGCTGCAGGCAGGGAAAGGCTCCTCTGCACCATTTACAGGGCGGGAGCAGGACTTTTTCTGTCCAGTAAAGCTCAGCACTAATTCACTGAAATCAGCAGCATTTACCTGACCACTGGAAATCCTGAAGGACCGGGACTCAGCCTACCTCTGCCCACCATTTCAGCAGGTACGGTGCATGCTAGATGGGAGTGCTGGAGTTCTATAACCCCAAACTGCAGCCTGCAAATACGACCCCAACAAGCATGTTCTCTGGAAAATGGAAACGGATCTGACAGTCACCTTTTTCAGGGTGCACAGAAATGATCTGCCCCTCTTGCTTGCATTTGTTTTTGATATCTGGAAATTAAAATTTTATGCATCACACTTAAGTATCATTTCTCAGAGAAAACAAACTTACTGCCCCAGAGGAATCCAGAGCATTAACCACCACCTGACATCATCTTGCAAAGGAAAAAGTATCAGTGCCACCCAGGAATAACGTGAACTACTTCCAGTAGTCCTGATCCTCCTCCATGTGTGCTAGTGCTCACTTCATGCCCTGTGCAGTCTTCTTGGGCCACAGACTCTGCAAACAGCGAAGCCTGTGCTTCAGTCTGTGCCAGAACAAGGCTTCATACCTTAATATCTGGGGTAGTCACTTTTTTGAACCTGATACCTTCCAGGTAGAAAATCAAAAATTAAGGCAAAAGAATTTTTTTCATTATTCCAGGAGTCTCAGACATGCTAGGAAAGTGCTGGACAAACAGCTACTAGCCATGCAAAAGGCAGCAGGGTGCTGTACTGTGGGTCTGGCAGAACCACAGCATCTGTATTGCACAAATAGCCAGCACACATGCAGAAAACCTCTTACCGTACACAGTACCCCTGTTGAGCTCTGCAAGGTGCACTCAGCTAAATGCCATCCCACCAGTTTCCCAGCCACAGCTTCAGAATAAATTGAAAACCAGAGTTAAAAAGGCTATTATGACCCTCCAACTACACCACTTTCCTTCAGCAGTCTCCATGGCTTTGGAGTTGCAAGTATAGAGAATTATATTCCAATTCTAATTTTAATACTTTTCCCCAGCTACATAACATTTTATACAGAAGACACTGTTCCTGTGCATCTTCACACTTTCTGGGATTTGATCCATATTGATCCACATGCGCTTCTTCTAGGACCTTTTAAGGCTGCAGAAATGACAATTTCCATACTAGTTACAAAATAATTACCCATAATAATTTAATAATGAGCTTTCCCTTTAAATTATTAACATAGGTAGCCAAGAAAACTGTCAATTTTAACAAGTTTAAATTCAAATGATAAATGCCAAATCTGTGTTAAATGAGACCAGCAAATTAGCAATTAAAATATTTATGCAAGAAGGCAAAAGATACGACGTTCAAGGAGCCAAAGAGCAGTCTCCCATTGGAGTATTTGACAATGGCCTGTGTTTAACTATCTCAGCTTTAAAACCCTGTGCAAAGGGAAGAGGAAAAAATATCCCATAATTGAAGCTGGACAGTGTTGATTTGTGCCCAGTGGGATTTCACCAGAATTCAAGCAGTTCTCAGAATACCCTTGGGTTATATGAAGCAGAAATCCTGACCCCAATCAAATTATTTCTATCATATAAATCTTTATCTGTGGGAAGCTCCAAAAAAAAAAAAAAAGGAATTGCTTTATGGCACCTAATTGCTTTGTCACTGAAAATGGAATCAACTATGCTGTCTGGTTTTTAAGAAAGGCGGGGGAAAACGTCTTTCAAGCTGAAAGAAAAATACCGGTGTCAGAGCAGATCTCTGATCCCCGGTAAATGTAAATCCCATTTTTTCCAGCAAACTTTGCAGACATGTACTGTCAGCACAGCATCGGCACTGCGGGGAACGCACTGGAGCGCAGCTTCACTCGGGATTTAGTTAGTGAATTCCAACGTGGAGGGTTTTTTAAAATTATTTTTTCCCTGTAAAACTCCTTGGGTACTATTCAAATTTGCAAAACCCTAATGAAAGACACACCACCCCCCCCCCGCCGCGGGGCCGGCCCCGTCGGCGGAGCGCCACTGCCCCGCCGTGGCCACTGCCGCTGCCAGCACCCAGCCCCGGCTTCTCCCCCGCTTCCCAACCTCCCTTTTCCTCCTGTCTCCATCCTATTCATCTGTAATTGAAAAGGAGAAAAAGTGAGCCCTCTGGAAAGCAACCCCGGGCTTTTGGGAAGTTTGGAGTCCCGTTGCACGGGACCCTGGGGGGCCAAGTCTAAGCACGGGGCTTAATTTCATCCAGATGTTCATGCAAGGGTCCGAACTTCTTTAGGACATGTGTTAAAGGGTTGGATTCTCGGGAGGAGTGAAGCACTGGTTTAGTGCCAGTTTTCTGCTCAGGGAAAAGTTTGATCCCACAGTCTGATAGAGAGCAACACCAGAGGAGCGGGAACCCACCACAGCCAGAGCCGCCTGCTTCCCCGGGAAAGCACAGTACAAATAGATACAGAGCCCACTTGTGCCTGAAACCAAAGGGGACAATTCAGGACCCATCAGTGCACGGACAGACCCAGCTAATAAAACCCTGCAAGTGTAAGACCTGTATTTTCTGTGGCGAACAATCCTGGGGAGAAGATTACGGCAGCCCACCAGCAGCACATCACCCCAGACCTAGCCCCTGCCTCCAGGGTCAGGCAGTTTTTAGAACTCAGTTTATATTCCTCATTTATACCAAGGGAAAAGGTGACCCTGCCACTTTAATTATTCTCTCCAGCTCCACACCTTTAGAAAAAAAAATGGGGACCTGGAAGTCACCAGATCCACCTTACATGCAGCTGTAACTCTGGTGAGAAATGGCTGCACGGGCCCCGTTTTCATGGAAATGCCTCTAACCACTTTGTCAGTCCTCACTGCCACGTGTTACAGCCGGGCACAGGAACAGGCACAGAGCAGAGCCCCTCAGCTGCACCCGTCGAGCTCAACAAGCAGCTGACACACTTGGTTGCATCTTCTGCAGTCCTTAAGATTAATATTTAAGCGCATCAAAGTAAAATGAAGAATTCTAGTAATATTCAACAGTTGGGTTTGAGTTTCTCCCACTGATTGCTTCCTACCACCTGTGCAAATGAAGATCATTACCAGCCTTTTTTCCAGCAAGATGACCAGATCAGCTATACCCAAAACTCAGCCACATGCATCCAAAAGATTTTTATCTTGGAAACAAGATGTATCTTAGCAGGTTACAATTTTTTATTTTTCTTTACGTATCAACACACACTTTCTAACACGGAGGGCCTTTGAGAAATTAATTTCCATCTGAAAACAAACAAGGGCTGAAACAGTTTACAAAGGAACCCATCTTTCAAGGACATTTCCTTTTAAATTGCACAATGTGGCTTTTAGCAAGGAAAATAAATAAAACTTAATCCCTCTGCATTCCAGCTGGCATTTTTTCCCCAAGCTAGAAGCAAACAATCAATTTAAAGAAAACTCAGACTATGGTCAATTAAGGAACTGTATATAATTTCATTTATAAATACAAGATATATATTCAATTGATTATTTTTATCCAATTAAGCCAGTTTTACATTTTAAATTCCTAAGTATTAAGTCATTTATCCACATCACAGTCCTGGGCTTTTCACATCTGTTGCTGCAAAATTCTGCAGATCGTCTGCTCTTTGGGTGTTGTGTTAGCCGGGAGAGTTTCAACTACCAGATTTATTTAAGGATGTGGATTATAAGCCTCCAGGAAACGGCAACCACTGGGAAAATTTGTGCCTAATTACTTGTAACACACAGAAATTTTTTTTTTTTTTTTTAATTTGCGTTGGTTGCTTATGCATAGAAATTGTTTTTCTTTTACATCTTATCTCTTTAACCAGGATGGTCATGTTTAGGTTTATGTGTGTGCTGGATACAGTCTCTTAGCATTGTGCACTACGCTCCAAGTTGTAGAGAGCTCACCAAGTTTTGCAGGCTACCCTTTTCTCTAAAAGGCAGTGCTCGTTTTCAAGAGAATAATCAATACCTTAGAGCCACAGAATACATTTGCCAAGTGGTTTATCAACTGAATCATAACTTCCTTTATGAAAACAGATGGAATTTCCCTGGCCAGAGTCTTCATGTCAGCACCAGGTGTTCCCAGGCACAGCCGTCCAGCGCTGCAGCGCTGAACTGCACCCAGGAGAGAAGTCACCGCACCTCTAGCCTTGGGCTCTAGCAAGGTGCTAACAAGTAAAATAGCCATAGTTAAAAGAAATAGGCATTGTCAAAAAGAAAACTGATATCTTTGGAGTGTGGGGGAGTGAACCGTGATCCTTGATGTGGTTGAACATGCATATCACAGAAACAGGGACTGGCTGATTTCTAAACTCAGTATTGTAACACTAAGAAAAATTGAGTTTAAAATGGCCTTTACTGACACCTTTGTAAGTGTAAGCAAAGCCAAGGAGATAAGCAGGGAAATGTATTTGTCAATCTTTTCCACAAATGTTTTTGTGGGGTGACATCACAGGCAAGACTAAGAATAAGCAGTCCTTACAGGACAGACTTAGCCAATATGCAAGAGCTCCAGACAGTGCAGAGACTGAAAATTAGTGCTGGAAAATTATTTAAAGGTTTCAGTACAAATTTAGCATGTGGGAGGAAAAAAGCTAGCACCAATCCACTAGCTGCCTCCAGAGCTCTCCTCAAAGCAGCAATAAGCCAGCAGAGGTCCATGGACTGTTCCTTCTTGAGAACTTCCAACCCAGCAATTGCCGCACCATGCTGTGACGTACTCCCTGCCTCAAATCAAGCAGGCTTCCTGCCATTTGCTCTCCTGACCTGAACAAAATCCAGCAACATCAGTTCCACTCTATTTTGGTTACTTTCATTCTGAACATAGCTGGCTTCCCAACACCATAAAATGCTTCAAACCACCAGTTCTCCTTCCCAAGCCTGATTTTTTTTTTTTTTTTTTTTAGATACTGATATCAACTTTCTTGTATTTTATATCTTTTTGCTAGACATAATTTCAATTTTGAACCAACAGAAATCAAACTCTTTAACTGACCCCACCAGTTAGGAAAAACGTTACAAGTTTGTTCTCAAACATTCAGATGGTTTAAGTCCAAACTCCCGTCTATTTTAGGAAAAGGATTGAGGTAACTTAGAAATTGAATACAAAATTGATCAGGAAAGAAGGGGACTCGGAATGAAAAGGTTTTCCCACACTGGAAAACCTTGCGCCATTTCAAGAACTCTCTGCATTGGCATAAAATGAAGTGCTTCACTCGGAACAAGGAAGGAAATAAGATTCTTCTGCTGCAAAATAGCCAAAAGCCAAGGGAACTGAGAGCAATGCAATTCAAACTAAGGCTTTCAAATCAAATTCCTAACTACAGACTTGTTTGCTTTTCTCATGGAGTCATCTCACCTTGTGTAAATACTTCTCCCCAAGCCCAGAGCAATGTACTCCGTAGATCAGCAGCACTGGGATACTTGGTAGGACTGACTAGACACACACCATCTCACCATGTGATCAGTGCTCCCATTTCCAACAAAAAACCAACCAGCCATAAAATTCCCAACTGCTCGCATTATATCACCTAGCTGGAAGCATCTTTCTGAGTCCAAATGTTCGTCAATCACAGCACCATCACAAGGAGCCCACATGAAAGTGATTTCAAGCCTCAGCCTACAGTTATACCCTGATCATAAACTCTCAAAGAACATTTTTTCCCATTTACTCATGCACAGCTGCAGAGAAAAAGAAAATCAACTCAAAGCAAGCAGCGTCCAAGAGGGACTCCTGCACCAGACAAAGCTCAGAGGTCAGGAGCATTCACCCCGATGCTCTACAGAGCATCGAGACAGAAGGTTCATTTCATTCCTTACCTCCCTGCTCCCCCACAGCAGCCTTCCCCCTTTTTCTCCTATTCCCCTTCAAATTACACAGTTTTTTTTTCTGCAAGACCTAACTTTGTGTAAGTTTTGGCAGTTCTTATTTCATCCCTGAACTTCCTGACCTGTAAGATACAGCCTGCTTGCCTTATCAGTATTTATTTCCCACCCACCTCCATTCCTTGCAGGCTTATTTTTAAGTTCCTTCTAGAGCTAGCTGTCCCTAGTTTTTCAGAAAATGGTTATTGTTAGCATTTTTGAGTTGGTAAAAACAAAACCAAAAACGAAGCAAAAATGAACACACACCCCCAACCCTTGAACTTTCTAGTCCAGCAGATTTTACTAACCAGTTAGCTCTGCCTCATGAACCCTCCAGCAATGTACACACTCCACCTTGGCTTGCTCTTACAAATAACTCTTTGTAATGGGGTTGGCACCTAATGAAGGTAATTTCCATCTTTCAGGAAAAGCCCTGTTCCTATGAACTCTCCAAGCTAGCAGCCTCCCCTCCTTTCTCTCCTCTCTCTCTTGAAAATATCCCTTATAATCAAAAAAGTGCATGACCGCATGTTTTCACCTCATCATGCCCGTCTTGTCAGACTGCAGAGCACTTATGATTGCCTGAGACCCCCCCAGCTTTGAGCACCTTCCCCAACACAAAACAGTTGCTTTTGGTTCACTCCAGGAGGAATCTTGCAGCATCATTTCTCCTAAAAGACAGCACATACCTTCCTAGTCCTTCAGGCTCCTTTCCAGTGCCACATCCATGTTTCCAATCCGCAGTCCTGGCAGACAGCACATTCGCTGATTCTGCTGTGGGCCTGTTGATTCTTAATGAGCAGTCCCCAGGCACGCTTACCTCTTACCAACGTTGGTGTAAATCCATAGGCCTTTCCTCTAGCTTTTGCATTACCAATTAGCTATGAATAATTTAGAGTAGAAATTAAAAGGTTCATTGCTAAGAGATCAGTCAGGCTGAGAATCAACTTCTCAGCATAAGCAGTGAGGGCAAACCTTGGGTTTTGGGTTTTTTTTCTCAACACCACTTCCTCTCTTTATGAAAGTGATGATGTGACATACCATGTGGGATAGCAACAAACTGGAGTTGATGGCCCCCGTGATTCCCTTCTGCCCTACTGACCTCGTGTGAATACTGTGGATGAGCGCAAGTTCCTCTCCTCCCTTCCCTGCATTCACCCTGAGGTGTTTGCACAGCAGTCACAACCCCTCCAGCCTTATTTTCACAAGACCGGCCAAGCCTAGCTCTTCTCATCTCCTGTTCCCAATCACTTGGGACATCACTTGCTCCCTAACATGGAAGTGACGTGATCTTACACAAAGGAAAAACCTTCTGTCACTGGTGTGAGGAACTTCTGGGGTCATCTTTCTGCACCCAGGGACAGCAAGCAGCGTTCAGAATATCCTTGAAGAACATATTCTGTGAATTGAGGGAAAGTCTTTGTTTCACAATACTGAAGAGCACCCCGTAACAGTGCTGCCCAGAAGCTCCGCGTTTCCTGCCTCCACAGCCCTTTAAGTGTGGCTAGAATGGAAACAGTCTAAATGTATGTGGCCAAGCTTTTAACCTACATAAAAACATCTTTTTGAGAAAGATTCAATTCCACAGAAATGCAGGCATGGAAGAGCAGGACCCAGACCATTGATTAACAGTGGGTCTTGAAAAAGAAGAAGAGTTCAAGAAAAAATTTCTCACAGCTTCCCCCCCTCCCCCAAAACACCCAGTTGTTAATAAAAGCTTTGCAATGATCAGTGAAGCACGTGGTAAACCTAAATTTCTGATCAACATGCAAGAAAACAAAACCGAGATATAGAATCAAAGGATGGTGCAACTGATATTCCCATGCTGTCAGGTGAGAAGGAAACAGGTTTGGGTTTTGCTTGGGGCTCAGTAGTAGCAGGCAGCCCATGCAGCCTCCAGGAGCAATAGAACAATGTGCCTCAGTGTTCTGCTATCGTTCTGTCTGTATCAGCCAAGACCTGGTGGCAAGAACCAGAAGAGGCCAGAAGGTATGACCTCAGCGCACAGCACTGAAATGGAAATGGGGGAGAGCGCGTGCATCAGAAGTTCCACTGATCCCCAAGGGGAACAGAAAGCTACTATTGCAGAAGAGCCTCTCAACACATACTTAATTCGTGGAATTTCAGTACAAGAATCACATAACCAGGTATAAAAATCTTCAAATGTAATTTATTAAGACATTCAGCTATGTCTGTCAGTCTACATCCAAATTTACTACTAAAAATAAAATAGTATCACATTTCACATTAGGAATACCGACTTTGAAAAACACTTGAGTCAAGCCTATCGTATAAATAAGTGACTAATTTCTCTTCATATCAAAATTCACATAAAAAAATTGCCTGCCCCCTACTCCCACCTATTTCCCCACCCCAGTCCCTAGTTCTACTTGAAGCCATGATGCATGTAAAAATTTAAGTATGGACATGTCCTCGTCAAAGAAAAAAGGTGCAAACCTATTAACAGCTTTAAAAGTGGCATTTGCGGAGTCTGATCATACACAATAATGTACTCATTCCCAAAGTGCAAATATCGCCAGAGTTTAATACTGTTGTAATTCAGCTGCAAGAATTAAACATTACACAGCACAGTACTGCAAGGCCTCTATCTGTGCCCTAAAACTCATCCCACTTTCCTCCTGCACATGGTAGCAGAGGTCAAAGTGTTCATTAGAGCTTTAGTTTACTTCATGCAGCCCAGACTGTGCCCATTACTAGCAAAAGTTTCATATACATTAAAATATTGAAGACTCTGTCATAAAAGTCAAGAGTCACTATAGATTACATGAATTCAAATGCAATTGCCCCACCAAGAACACCCAAAGCATACACACGACATATTAAGAGTGCTTCCATCTTCTAGTACAATCACTGCTGTTGCACCTTTGATTTTTGCTTACGTGCCATAAAAAAATTTGTCAGCAACCAAAGCTGCACCTCAGTCAGAGACTAGCAACTCACTGCATTTAACGCCTCTCAGGTACCCCGGGACATGGCTGTATGCGATACCTTCTTCTTGACTAAAACAAAAGCTAGTGTTCTGTCTGTCTGTCTACAACCTCTCAACAGACCTCTCGTTCCTCTTATCCCTCACCTACATCTTGAAACACTCTTTCACTGCAATTTATTTCCAGACATCCTTCCTATGCCCGCAGTTCAGAGAGCTTCTGGAGTCATTTCTACTACATCTCACTGGAGTTACCACTACCAAGCAGCCCACAAAAATCAGCATGGGAGATTACATTTTGACCAGCATTAATAGCTAAACTTCTTTCACAGCTGTGGAAGAATAGGTTTTCTTCTGAGTCGAACTTGGATCTCTGAAATGTGTTTGTTCCCGCGTCATCCTTTGTCACCTTAGAGCTGGACACAAAACCTCAGGTCTTGAGCGGGGCACCCCTCTGGGGCTGCAATTAGTTCTGCAGCACAAGCTGCTCCCTGGCTGGCCTCACACATGCTTGTGTCACTGTCCATGCTTTGAGACCCCTCCGCCTCAGCAGAGGCCTCCAGGCTGTCCTGTCCATCAGCGACCTGTCCATTGCTCTTGCTAGGGCTGTCTTTCATATTCAGCCCACTGTCATGTTCAACACCAGGGGGCTCAGCTGCATCTCCAGCTCTGGTATTTTGCTCTGCACTAGGATTTGGCTGTTGAACTGGCTCTGGTCCCAGTCCCGAGAGCTGTGAAGGGCTCTTAAGTTGGCAGTGGCACAGAGGGCAGGTTTCTTGCACATACAGCCATTTCTTAAGACAACCCGCATGAAAAAAATGGCTACATGGTGTGATTACAGCAGTCTTCATATCCTGAAAGACACAAAAAAAAAGAAAGATCATTATTTGTAATGCCATTCCTCTCCTCTCACCCCATACATCTAATGGGTCCACTAGCCACAGGGGAGACAGAAGAAGTCCAGTGGCAAGCAAGAGAATGTTTCTTCCTTCACGCCAACAAGGCTCCACATTCAAATACACACACAATTCAAACACAGGCCAGGTCTGGCTGTTTATATTACAGGGTTTAGAAATTAGACAAAAAGCTTTGTTTATAAGATACTACTACATTTAAATAAAAGCTTTTGGAGGACACAAGTCACAGGATTAGTTGGTTTAAGAAACAATTGTGCAAGTCAAAACCAGCATGCTTACAGATACAACATGTAACAACAGCAAACCAGAAATGAAGTAGCACCCTAATTCTGTCAGCTGAGACCCACATATTGCTAGTCTGGTGTTTCAAATGCTGTCATTCAACCTGGCAACGGTAGTTTCACTCTTCAAAGAATTTCTATCAAGTTTGGAGTCAATCCAATTGCACTCCAGCTGCACACTACTAATCTTAGGGTGGTTCTTTCACTGTCATACATAACTACAATTTCTATCCAAGCGAAAGAGACCTTGGAGCTTGAGGTGTGATAAAGATACTACTTTCAGCATTAATTTCTAAGGTCCTTACATCTGCTGGCTTACATCAGAAAGACGCTTAACCTTCTGAGAATTAGGTTTCTGTTATAAAACTGACATTGCACATGAGGTGGAAGTACTGAAGTCTGTAGAGACTGAGCTGCTCCTACAGAATAGTAACAAATCAGCTACTGAGTACACATTGTCTTTCAGTAACAAAATCTTCCACTAATGAAGAAAGGGCACATTTGCTGTTACTACTGAGATCAGCTCAACCCGAACACGAGATGTTTCGAAGAAGCTCAAGGACACACTTTGTTGTGTAACTGAAGAAAAAAAGAATGAAAGTTTAAACACATCCAAGCTATCTCTTTATTCATGAAAACTATCTCGGTGACAGCACTCCAAATTTACACAAAGCAGAAAACTGGGTAATTCAGGTAACTTGCTGAGCACAATATTACTTATTAAACTTTATTCCAGTAACTTATTTTACTAGATGCAGACTGAACTTGATAGTCTAGAGGTATTTCAATTCAAGTCAATCTTCTGACACTTCCATTCTTACCTGGTAGCAGATGGCACAGATATCGTTGTGCTGCTCCAACTGCTCCTTTGTGGCAACAGGCAGCGATTTTATCTTATTCACAGCGTCTCTGCGAAGAAGGAAACTTTTCCACCCCAGTTGGGCCCGCAACCACACATTGTAATAGGAGTGAATGAAGATGATCACAGAACCCATCACAGTCCATTCACCAAAGATCGTTTCCGAGACACCGTATGCCACCACACAGAGAGCGACGAGGAATTCCAGCAGCCGGTACGTGCCATTTACATAATAAATCACATCATCCATATTTTCCACTGGTTCTTTTCTGAACTCCTCCACCATAAACAAAACATAAATGAAGAGTGTCCCAAGCACCTGTAACACAGTGCAAGACCATGAACTCAGCATTCAATGCTGAACTGGAGCTTAAGTCATTCAGCATTGTCCATCGAGCTCTGCACACACAACGCTCCCAAATCAGACAGAGGGCAGGCAAGCCTCAAAGTAGTAAAATTGTTGCTGAACTTCAAGACAAATAAAAGTCACTCTTTCTTGCAAAGCATTTAAGCTTGTTCCCAAATACTTCCCCTCCTGTACTCTCCCGAGTCCAGAACATGGCTGATATGATTAAACAAAAGTGCTGAGCATCATGAGGGGTGATTTTATAAATTTAATAATAAAAAAGTTATAACTAATACTCATAGTACAAAACGTTTCCTGTATTTACACTACTGTGTTTTGAACATCAAATTGCTTTCAAAGAGCCATAGCTAAGTAACAATACATAAATGAGTACTCTGGAAAGAAACTTTTTACTATGACAGTTATGCCCTCAAAAGCCTTCTGGCTTTACAATTTGAAATAGAACTCCATTCCCCTATGTTCTCAGCCCTCCCCTAGGAGCTCCTTAGCCTCAGATACAGGATAAAGAAAGATATTTTATATTATATCTTGTACTTCTGCCCTTCTACCATCCCTGTTTTTTTCTTATCATGTATTTCTCCCCCTAGAGTAACAGGATCACAGTTAACACAGGGCTTCACCGTTACTACAGGACTAACATTCTTACCTGAAGAGAGGTTAGAATACTGCTGGAGATAATGATCAACAGCCAGAAATCCATGTGGAAAAACTGACAAATCATGTAGGCCATGTATGCGGGGAACACGAGCAAGAACAAACAGAGGCTGACTGCTCGGAAGTGCTTCCACAGACTCCTGCAAACACCACAATAGGTTTTTATTTCTGAAGTCAGATTTGAGTGTCAGAATAAGAATAGGCTGACTGCTGGATGTAGGCACGTTAGATGTTTGCTCAAGGCTTTAACTTGTCGAAAAGAGTTTCTATCTTACTTGGGCACAGTCTCATTCCGAGCATGCATGCTTACAACACACAGTGTAAGAAAAGTTCCCTCTCAACTGACCTTTGCTGTTTTCAATACAGAGACAAAGATTATGGGCCGAAATTCACCTGCAGTAATTATCATAACGGGTCAAGTCAGTGGTTAGACAAATTAAGTACCTGAGATACTGAATGTTTCAGATGAAAGTCCACTAAAATAAAGAAAATTATTAAATATGCATGTAACTGCACACTTTTCTATAAAAACAGAGTTCTCCCAGATTATATACTTATCACAACCCTTCTGTGTCTTTTTGCTAATATGCATGGGGCACAGGTATTTCCTTTCATCACCACATTTAACCCTGCTGCCTTTAGAAGTATATTCCCTAATTCAGGGATCACAGAAGAAACGTAGCAGGACTTGAACATTCATCTCTGCCAGTCCTTACTCTGCTCCTGTCATTCACTTCCTAATCTCCTCCCCAACCTAAACACACCATCAATCTTTTTACACCCTCCCATTTGTGAAGGCTTTCAGAATATCTCCAGTAATTTACTGTTTTCCTACAGGAAACATTTTCCTCACGTTGTATTTTAACCTCATTTAGCTCTGGAAATGAGGTACAGAAAAACTGGAAGTATTGGGGGAACAGGACAGCAGCAGAAACTGGCTAATTTAATACAGTCTGAAGAAGCATCACAACGCTACTGTGCGGTCTGCAACTCTGTGTCTATGGGTGAGGGAGAAAGGGAGAGCTGAAGTGGAATTTATCCTGATCCTAGTTGATTTAGAACTGCCTGGGAGATTTGGCAGAAGAGAGTTAAAACTTGCTATCACCACAGACTGCTTGTTTAAGATGGGCAGATGTTCATATCCTGGCTCTACACTCTTTCCCTCTGTTACTATATTTGAAGTTAACATTGCTGCAGGCAGAACACACTGGCTACAAGTAGCCTCTAAGCTAAACAAACTCTCAATGTATAAATAAACCTTCTCTCTTATTTCTTCACTTACAGGTTACAGAAAGTGAAGACACACAAGCAATTAACAAAGACACAAACAGATTAATACAAGAACACCAGACATTAATACAGCTCTTCAAAACACAAATTAAACTTAACAACAATGCCACATGATCAGAACACCTGGTACACTGATGCAAGCCTTCCACCTCTTATTTTCTGCCAGTAAACCCTATCATTCTGGGATCACAGCCTCACAAAAAAAATAGTTTTACAATATATAACACAAGGTCACTCCTAGAAACTCCCCATCCTCAACAGTCGTCTGAGACCACTGCATTAGTGGGAAACCTACCCAATGGCAGTCAAGGTTAAGGAAAACCATTCTGCAAATCCACACAATGGTGTGTGGGTGGGGAGAACACAGGCACTGGAGTCCTGGATTTGCTTAACTGAGACCACAGTGCACTGACACTCTTGCTAGGGAGAATAACCACTGAAGAGCGTAACACTCGGAGTGGGCAGCCAGCAGCTGCAGAACAGCATGCTCTTTGCACAGGCTGGATGGATGCAGGCCTGAGCAGGAGCAGGTGACCAAAGTCACCCGTTTGCCAGCATACAGCGTGGCAAAAAGTATTACTGTGCATCCTTGAGGGAGCAGAACAGAGAGGGAAAAACTAGAGAATTTAGACTAGAAAAGAAATCTGCATACAGAAAAGACAGGGTAAATTTACAAGCTACTAAAATTCCAAATTAGGCCATCAATTACTAGTTTATCACCTCCTAAAACAGCATTGAATAATTTTCAGTTTAGGAAACCAGTCTCTTACTTGTCCCTTGAGGCTCCCAGTGCCAAGACAATGGGATCAGCAATTTCCAGCATGGACTGAAGTATAGATGCCACCACAATGAAAAGAATAATACTGAGCAGGAACGCCCGATGCACAACTTGGAGCTCAATCAAACCTGTCTGCACAGCCAGGATCAGGAGTGTGACTCCTTCAGTCATTCCCCTGCAGATCAACACAGTCAAAAGAACAATCACATCTTTCCGTGTGTCAATGTTGGTTCAAAAATACATCTAGAAACACCACGAAATAAGCTGTCTGTTTCTGCCACAACCCTTCAAATGTCACTGGTTTTAGCTTTTACTAATGTCCCTGCTAAGGCTTTAACCAGAAAGGAATGTTTTCAGAAATGCTGAAGTGTTGGGGGTTAGGAACTAGCATATTTCAGAACACTGCTCCTGACTAGCAGCGTGTGGGCTACATCCAGCCCAGCAGACACCACCCAATGACAGAGTCCTGTCCCCCACTCCCCACAAAGCATTTTAAGGATCCAGATTAGGTCCTAAGAGGAGGAACCCACCAGCCTCAGTGTTGCCTGCACAAGCCCGAAGCAGACCTGCTATGTCTACACCTGGGCACTAGTCAGCCTCATTCGTAGATGACCATGAAGACCCTCTCTACCTGTTACACTTCCCCATCACCACCCTCCTGTCTGCCCTTTGGTCCTGGGGAAACATCCTTGACTTAACACCCCACCCAGAGCCCAGTTAGGGCAAATCAGCAATTTAGCCATTTTTTAGTTTATTCTCTCTGTACCTATACCAAATACAGCTGTGCACTTCTTGTTGGCTTGGAACCTCAGACTGAATTGAATGCCTCCGAGGACCACAATTTAGCACCGGTATTTGATGCAGTTGAAGTACAGATCACCCAGAACTGCACACTTCCCCAAAAGATGTTTTTATGTAGACTACTCCTGAGCAACCGCGATTTATGTTATTTTTGCTTCCACATCTTGGAATCCAAAATATAAAACATTCTTTTGCATATGGTCTGAACTTTCTATAGAGTTAAGGGCTGGAATAACTGAGAAAGGTCGTGTCATACCTAGGATCCCAATTTCATATTGGACAAGTTGAGACAAGTGTTAAGAAAAGGCAGTTTCTATATTTTGGCTATTTCCCATAGTAATTTACAGACAATCCATACAATGCTGTGTTTTAAGCTTCATAGATTAGTAATGTTTCACAAATGACTACAGGGTAAATGAGGAAATGGAAATATGAAGTGTTTATATTATCCAAGCATGTGAAAATTTTCCAGTGACTCATGAAAATGAAAGCACTAAGACAATCAAACTGTGCAATTATAAATCCCAACTAACAGCCCTGAATTTGTTACAGAAATGAACCATCTCCCAGGAAGTCTGTGACAAGCTGTACTTTCACCTCAAAACCTTCCAATGCACACATAGAATGGCATACAAACAGCCTGTCAAGGATACCCGAGTTTGTAATTTAAAAAATTGCAATGCAACCTCTATATTCTCATATAAATCCCTTTTCGTCTGCTTCTTTTTAGACCCTAGGCACAACGACGCACTTACCTGTTCATAGCAGGATCATTCATGAATGCTCGGTAACCCTGCAAGTAAAACTTGCAGAGAGTCAGAACTCCCAAAGCAACAAAAGAGACCGTGAAGACCAAGCCCAGCAGCGAGTATGGAGTGCTACAGCATTCAGCGATACTGGGAGGAGAAAGGGGAAAAGAAACGAAAAGAAAAGGTCCATCAGTTAAAAGCAATGTGATGAGCTCTCCCCTTGTCCTGTTAACTGTGCAAGCTAGTTTTAAAGCAAAATTAGATCAGTTTAATGAAAATATTAAAAGCTCTACACCACCATGAAATCCTCCTATAAAAAGAAAAAAAGATGAGATGTATTCTGTTACTGCTTTCCAAGACACAACTTCATCTCAGCTCCCTAGCTAATGCTGCTGCCAGGCTGGAACTAGGGCTGTGCTATGGTAATTCTCCGGTCCCTCTCCAACGCTGTGCCACACGGTGGCACTGTCCTGCTTGCGTAGGGTTTTCATAACCAAAAGTCAATTTGACAGCCACAATGCACCCAGGTTACTTGCTGAAATTTCAGCCAGCTACCAGAGTCACAGAGTTAAAGCAGATGGATTCACTAAGGCACTTTCCACTCAGATCTACAATAGTGCAAACAAACATAAAACTGATAAATATTATTGGGAGACTGGGGGCTTTTTGGTAGCATTCACATCATGTTCAGGTAGGCAACACCTGTCTTTCAAACAGCTGAGCCAGAAGCAGCAAAATAAGACAATGCAGAATATCTTTCCTCAGCAGGCTTCTTCCTCTTTTTTGCTACAGCAGTGAAGTCCCAAAGATTGAGACTCCAGAATACATCTGATGATGCTGAGAACAGCTGTGCTATTTCAGGTCCCTCACCTTAGGGCTGCTCTTCTGCTGATCCTGGCACTGCAATATTTGGAGCAGCCTAAGCCTCAGAGCGTACTTTGGCTTCTCAAACACGATGCTGCCAGAACAAGGGGAGTGCAGTGCAGTGCAGTGCACTGCATGCCCCAACACTAGGTAAACGACCAGCTGTCAGCCAGGGTTTACACACCTAGAAATCCTCAAATACATAAACCAAGGTAATACATTGACACCCCCATTCATTAAAGAAAAAAAAAGAAAAAAAACTTTGCTTGTTCACCAGGATAGTAGCCTTGTGAGAGAAATTATGGTGTTCAAAAACATGTCATGCTAATTAACCGACTGAGGAGTGAACTAGTCCAGCACTCTGACAAGACAAAAGAGTTTTGAGGAAGCATATGCTTCAAGAATAAACAAAGCTCGTCCAAGAGACATTTACCCTGTCTCCTTTGATGACTACTTTAACCGGAAATCTCCTTTGAAAGCAATTCATAGCAGAAAAAGCCGGTGTGTTTACATATAGTACTTGCAGTGCTTCTGGTAAGCCTTCAATTCTGCCTGTTTACCATGCCGAGCCGGGCCGGAAGAGCTTTTAAATGTTCCTGCCAGTCAAGGTAGCAAGAAACACAGTATTTAAAGCAGCTATTTCTGCAGGATATTTGAGGAACTGTAAGTTTTGCTTCAAAATGAATTATCAGAAATCAAGAATCCTGGCTTTTCTGCCTGATGCCCAATCCTTTTTTGTCTGAGTAATTTTAGTACCCTTCTTAAATTTATTTCCAGATGATCTACTATGCAAGGGTCCCAGAGGAGCTTAAGAGCTCAAAGAGAAGCCTGGGGAGCTTTCAATGTTATGTTTACGTTTCAAGCACAAGTTTATAAATTGTCCCAAAGAGCTGAACTCTTCAAGGCTTCTCAAAAATCACAGCAGTTACATACCCATGGAAAAGATTTTGAGAGGAACAACAAGGACAGTGAAAGGTACAGAAGAGGTTTTAAACAGCAAACATGCACGCAAGAGCTTTCCAGTCTGAGAAAAACAGACCTACACTTCTCTCAATTTTAAAGAAAAGAACAAAACTGTTTGGTCTTCCCCACCCCCCAATACATGAATTGAGGGGCACTGAATGAAACTATATGGATTCAAACAAAGTGGATTTTTCACCACACAGACCAAGTTGAGCCGTGAAACTCCTTGCCCCAGGATCTTTCAAATGACACAAGTGTACATGGGTTCAAGGGCAGAAAGTACAAACTGATGTAAGATAAGCCTTTTGAGGGTTTCTGAATACATATTAGCCATATCCAGCTAATGCAGCTTGACAGCTGAAGTTGGATGCAGGACTGGAAGAGTACTAGGAAGCATCCTGTTTGTCGTATTATGGGTCAGTGTCTTTCCAGGTACCCATTTACAGCCACTGCTGGAAAGGGGATCCTAGGCTAGATGAATATTTGCTCTGAACCAGTACAGCCACTCTGACATTCTTATGAAAATTAGACACAGCTATTCTGCACACCCCAATTGCTCTCACCTGAATTCCAGCTACACTATTTTAAGCAATCATTACTCTTAAAGGCCACAGATGCAGAATTCGCTCACTTTCATGGAAGAGCACATCTTTTCTTCCATTTTGTTAAACAGCCAGCACTACCTTATTAACTGGCCTGACAAGGTATTTCAGCTCCCTCCTAAGGGGTAAGAGACTGTTAGTGGTCCTACTTGAGTTTGTGTTTTTAAGATGAATAAGCGTTTATAATTTTTCTACTGTGACAGAGCTGAGAACATTTGCATAGTTTTACTGTACTTTAATTGCAGGAAGAACTTCAGAGATCAATTGGTATTCATTCACTACCTAGATCAAGCCAATGCAAGTCTGCAAAGCAAGTTCCCTGTTTTGCCATGAATAGAAGTCTAGCAATTTGGTGTAAGAATAAACTAAACTTATTTACAAGGAAAAGGATCACTTCCCCCACCTCTGCTAACTGCTAAACAAAGTACTCTACTATAACAAAACTAAAATTGCAGCAAAGATGAACAGGAGGAAAAACTTCAGACACCAATGGTTTAGTTAACAACCAAGTAACATAGTCAGTGCTTTTACATAATGCAGTGTGACACTGTAAGCAATTTTAATACTACATGCAATAAAATCCCTGGTGTTTCTCCTTAATGATAATGAATTTTGACAGCTTACACTATGGCACCATAGATAGATCTACACACACAGAGAGGCAAGAAAAAGCTAAGTAATTGGAGAGTCTGATTGGAAAACCGTAGTGATAAGCAAGTTACTCAAACCTTTTGCTACCCAAACAGCATAATTAATCATGCATGGTCTCTAAAGAACATGTCCTATGTTACCTGTGTGCTTAGACAACTATTACCTCTTTTCTCCCCATCCCAGTATTTCATTATCTAATTTGTCTAACCTGCCTTCTGCAACACACCCAAGTTCCTCTCTGCCCTACACTCCCGCTCCCTTTTGTATGCTGTAATTTCTAGTTAAACAACAGCCAGCAAAGGCACATAGGTCCCAGCCAGAAAAATCCCTCAAATGATGCCTTTCTCTCATTAACAGCACTAACACAGGCCTCTCTCCTTTATCTTACAACCAATTTTTACAAAGCTTTTAGGAATTTGGTATCTTTAAGGTCTTTACACCTCTGCCAAATTAAACACTGGGCTCAAAAGTTACTTTGGGAGTTGGGTACTTCTGCTGCTTGGATGAACCCAAAAATGTGTCCCGCACTGGAATGATGAAACAAGACATACACAGCTCAGAAAGCAACACAATCATGAAGGTAACGGTTGGACTGAACTTCAGCTGAAATATCTCAGACTTAAAACCAATTTGTATACTGAAAACAACTTCTGGACCAAAGCTCTAATTATAGCTATCTCCTCATCATAGGAATATTTTGCTTTCTTTGGGAACTCTTCCACAGTTCTACTGATGCTGTATGTTCTGAATGGAATCCATGCCTCTGAAGGACAAGCTTAACAGGGTTTACATACATGGTCACTGCAATAAGGACAACTATTTGTTGGGTATCCAAATGCAATAAAAAGCTAATCTACATATCTAGTCTTTAAAGGAGCGCAAACATTCATTTCAGAAGATAGTCAAAACAAAAAACCAACTCTCTGCAGACTAGTTAATTACCTTGTCAAGAAGAGGAAGAGGAGCCTCTCTCTTGAGGCAGGCTGGTCCCGTGTACTGAAATAGGAATAGATCTGAAGAGCAAATAAGACAAGCCAAAACACCATGAAAAGAACTGGGACGACCAGCTGGTTCCACAGAGACATCCCCAATGCCAGGAGACCATACACCTCCACCACCTGGGCAAGACAGAAAAAAGCAGTTTGTTACTGGTTCACAGCACCCGTGATTTGATAACAAAAGGATAGCCAACAATATAGCTACAAGGAAGCTAAGGATAATTCACATGGCATTAGCCATCCCAAAGGAAAAGAGGAAGTACATCAAGCTACAGTTTGACAAAGGGAGAGCCCAGGTTCAGCAGTGACACGTTACCACTGTCTGTCTTGAAGTAGGAGAAGTACTGGACCTCGCCTCAAGCTATCAGACCAGATGAAGGCCCCTTCCTATGAATAACTGGCTCAGAGCTGCTGACTGCAGCCCACTCACAGCCAGAGGGGTGAGGGCACATTCCTCCAGTTCATGCACAACCCTCTTAGACCTTTTTGCCCAGCTGAAGTCACAGCAAGGTTGTTTTCTCTGTAGCTACTGCCAAGTCACTGCACACACTAGATACTGAAATATGAGCCACATAACTCCAGCACAGCAAATCTGCTTTGCTGACCTGTTTTTAAGCAAAAACTTAATACCTCAGACTTTTATGTTTAAGTATCTCAAAAAAGACCATGTACCAGACTTCTGACTGCTCCTAATCCACCAAGTGTTTTGAAATTCGTGCTTAAGAGTTATTTCAGAAGACTCTGAAGCTCCAACTACTTCTTGTGTATTGCAAAGACTAAGTTACAATGCAGTCATTTCCAAGAAGCTGGAAATTCATATAGCTGGACTTAATACAAAGGGTCAAAAGGAAATCACTCATAACTACTATTTCCTCATCATCTGCTTCCCACAATGACATACAATCCATAATTGGCTAGCAAATTTTAGCAAACACTAAAAAACCTGCCTACTTAGTCTTTCATAAGAAGCATGAAGGATGTTACGTTCACGGGACCTGCTGCAGTATGTATCGTGGCTGATCAACAAGCAATATGCTGCTGGCAGGGACACAGTGCCAAGCTCCCGCTTTTAGCTTTGCACACAGACTTGTGAAGGTACTGCGTCTGCCCTCAGGAGACTCCCTTGGCCTCTCCCTTGGCCGGATACCAAGGCAAGCAATCCTATGCAGCTCCTGGCAGAGTACTCTACCGCATCGGAAAAGGGTCATGCTACGCTCATAATGTAGATTCATAACCGTGAGATATTTCTGGCATCTTCTGCTGCAAGTATGCATCCAAGGTTCTGGACCTGCTTTTAAATTATACCATTAGCCACAGTCTGAAATACACACACACAGGGGTGCAAAGCTGCCTCGGCCTGTTAGGGCTGTCTCCCCTAAGGTGCTGCATTTAGGAAACACTCCTGGTGTTTAACATCCCAATATTAATGAAGTTTTGCCACTGATACCAAAATGACAATCAAATCCAGCCTAAAATAGTAGTAAACTCAAACACTAGGATGTGTGTTCACTGAAAACTAAAACTGCACAAAGTTACAGTGACGGAAATACAAGTAGGAAAATATTCAAGACAAAACGGCAATATCCTTCTCTGGAATAAGCATACTAAGCTTGACTTGTACTGGAGTTGCAACCAGTTATACGAGCATGCTATAAGCCAGTGTTTTTTTCTATTCTGTTTCAGGAACATAGGCAAAGAGTAGCAAGCTCTTTACAAACAAAAATCCTGTTTTCCCATATTGTCAATACAATGCAAAAATCACTCTCACAAAACTTTTCATTCCAACCCACTCTCTACTACATGCATTTAGAAAAGCAGCATACAACGCTCTATTATAAATCCAGTGCCACATTATGAAGTTTCTGCCATTTTCTTTGTATTCCCAGGGTAAAAACTTTATGTCCCCTGCCTAAAACGTCAGGAGAAAGAGTATGATCAGTGTCCAAAGGCCACATACAAGGAATACTTGTTCCTCTCGACTACAACACTGTAATACAGCCTGGCATGCAAAGATCTGAAATGGGGGGGGGTGGGGGTGGGTGGGGAGGGAAGAGACAAGCAATCCTAGAGAGGAGGAGACTTGTGTAACAGCTATACTTAGAATACTATTTTGGGGAAAAAAAAAAAACATCAGCTAGAAACAACTATTTCCCCCCTCACCTCAGAATGTATTTGCAATTAAAACATTCATAAGATGAAGTGTTTTAAACATAAGTGTCTAATAAAAAAAATAGATACATGATTCTCAAATCCAAATCCGATCTGAATTTGACTTCAGGAAGCTAAACTCGGCATCCGTTCACGCACAGGGAAAATGGAACTGCTGGTTCCAGCCTGTTGCAAGTCTTCAAGCTGTACAAAGACATGCAACTGTTTTACCCCAAACGTTTCCACTTTAAGTAAACAGTAAGCATGACTTTCCTATTCTCACTGGAAAGCAAGGATATTGAAAGCTTTGCCAGTTAGCTCCCAAATTAGTTTTTAACCAGCAAATCTACCAAGCTAGTTATGCACCAGATCAGACCATGCTAGGTGCTGTACAAACAGAGAAGGATAATCCTGCTCGAAAGACCAATTACATACAAAATAAATAACCAGACAGTAATGATCAACATGACAGGCTGAGACCTTGGCACACCAGACACCTACTGCTGCCAAGTTTTTGTTTGTGTATGACAGATATGACAGCAAAGAAGAGCTTTAAAGAGGGCTTTGAAAGAGCTTAACAAGTTAGTTTTCAGACGGCTTCTGTACTGAAGAGCAGAAGGCAGAAAACCAGTGGCTTGGTTTGAAAAAATCCAGCAAGTGGTGAGAGCTGAAATTGTGAGTCAGTCAAAAGTCAAGCAAGCATCAATCTTTTTATATTGAAAAATACAGAAGGATGCATATATTTTATTTTTTTTTATATAAAGTGTGAGGTGTGATGTTTCTGTACCACTAACAAAGTGTCTTTTCAACTAAATATATATCAGATGTCAAAGTGTTAACAAAATGGATACATGTCAGATCAGTCTCTCTGTTTCTGCTAACTCCTTGGTTAGAGGTCTCAGCAATGCTGCTGAGAAAGAAGAAAGAAAGAAAATACTACAGACCTTTCAAATCGCTGCCTGCAAGTTACAAATCACTGACTGTAAGTCAGTGATTATTACAGTCAAAATCAGCTTTAATGTTACTCCCAGTTTAACACTACTATAATTACAAATGCTTTTCATACAGAAGGCATTTCTTGAACAGCTACTACAATTAATGCATGGGGGGATACTTTGCTCACTTCGTGAGGCTGTAAACAAATTCCATTCTGCCCAACCTTGTCTTTTAGCCTGGATTTGGGAAGGACTAAGCAAAGTCCAAGCAAAGTGGACATGCTCAGCTGGTGAGCAGCATAGTTCAGGCTAATGTCTCAACCGCTCACTCATACAAATTATAAGCTACCATAAATTAAAGAAAGAAGATGCTATGGATAGGAACATATTTGGTTTGCTAAGAGAGCATGAGTTAACACACAGACACAGTTCCACGGAAGACAGCGAAAGTATTTTTTTATTTCTTTTCTGCAAAAAAGGTTCAGGCCAAGGGAAATAAAATTGTTATGTTCACTGTCTTACCTGGACAAGCTCTCTGTACGCAGACTTTGCCAAGTTATAGGGCACCAGAAGATTTGATGCCAGAAAGTAGAGAACTTCCAAACCAGTGAAAATCATGGCAAATTTGTTGATGATGACAATGGTTTCCAAAGGGACCAGGCAAAGTCGTGCCAGCAGAGGGAGCATGTGAGCAGAGAAAAGCCAGATCTGTTTTGTTTTCATGACGCAGGAGCAGAGCGTACATACCACCAGCTGACCTGAAAATGCGACACAGTATTTTATAATCAAACTCATTATCCCCTTCAGGAAAAAACGTATTTTAATACATTATCTTTCCATAACACAGTTATCAACATCCAGCATATTATGACAGTTCTAGCTACATACAGGACATACCTGTTATGAAACCAGGCTCCTCCATGTCTTTCGCTGGGTCACAAAAAAGTTACCATTTTCAAACTATGCAGTGTGCATGCTTTCACTTTACAGATTAGTGAGGTGTAAACCCAAAACACATGCAGATTCATACTCAGATTAATATTAAGTCCCAGGAATAAATCATGCAGAGGATAACCCAACAAGTCATCCCTTTTTTTCCTTAACATCCTCAGCTCAACTTAAATCCCATCAGTATCTGTGTACACAGCAGTAGCTTTTCTGAAGCCCAGCTATACTACTAGTTCATCCTAATCTACACAAAGAAGTAATTAGAAGTCCCAAATGGCTTTTAGAGCAACAATATTTATACTGTCAAGAGGAATTACTGGCCAAGAACAGCAACAGGAGAACAGCCAGGTCAGCAGCTGAGACTTCAATAATTTCATAATGCCCAGAGGCAGTTGCTCAAAATTATCACTGAAGCTTGCAAGTGACAGATAATTAGCAACTAAATTCTCTTTAACAGTTGGCGGGGACACAAGCACGCGCACATCTCTCCCACACACCCAGAGATTTGGAGGGTGGTATTTCTAGAGCAGACCACTCCAGTATGACTACTCCCATTAGAGTCACTAGAAGTTGTACCCTTTATCTCAGAGGAAACGGAATGGGGCAAAACACACATTGCCTGGATAAGAACAATTCTCACTTATAATTTTGCAGTAAGGAAAGAGTTTACTACATATTATTTAAAAGCAGAACCTTGCTTACCATCTATGTTAGCTTACATCCGAAAGCCACGATACTTGATACTAAAATCCAAGTGCTTATGCTCCATTTTGGAGCTACCTCCATTAATTCTTGCATTTCTCAACTCTTCCCAAAACCAGGAGTTAGCCTTAGCAAAACACAGAGTAACAAAATCAAGGCCGTTAACATCTCTAGGTCAGCACTAACTCCATGTGTTCACATAAGCTGCTTGACCTTGTAAGCCCTTCTGGTTGGGCTGGGGAGGGAAGCTGCAAGAGGAGAAATAGCAGTACCAGGGTTTTGCTTTCATTCTGCCTAGCTTCCCTACCTAGGAAAGGACTTCAGCTTTCAAAATAACTGGAACTGAGCTAAAAGTAATCTCTAATCTCTACTGCTTAGGCATACAAATTTCTTCCTCCTTCACAGTGTCCTCTTTCAAGTTTAAGTCCTACTGTCAATTTGCTAGATGTATTTTGGAATTAGCAGATGTCTTTTCAGAACAAGCACCCTTGCTCTCAGCAGGACACTATCAGCATACTGGGTCTTATAAGCCTCAGAAAGTTACTCTACTCATCTTTTTAGAAGTTCAACAGACACCAGCTCTGAGGCAACCTCCCTCTGCTTTGTTGTTCTCTGCCCACACACACGTTGCTACAACCCTATTTAAGATACCACCAGCACACTGCTGTGCTGTAATATTCAGGAGCCTGGCACAGTCAGCTTGCAAGGATTTCTGCGACTCATGGTAACTAAGGCAACCCAGCTTCACACACAAAGGGATACAAATACCAGCATCCAATATGTTCTTCAGGATTTAGTAAGAGTGCCATCATCTGAAACGAAGTACAACATCACATTAAACAATCCAGTGCTCTTTGGGATGACTCTGGAGCTCTCCAATCACAAAACAGGACCTCTGCGTCCAGTCTCGTCTTGTGCAACAGCAAAACCTGCTTTCCTCCAACAGTGATGTGCTGAGTATGCTGGTAATCCCTGCTAAACTGACCCTCCCACATTTTTATCTAAACACAGATTAAAAATTACTTGTCAAGGGAAGGAGAGCTGTACACCATCAAAGGAAATACATGGAGCACTTTCTCTGGAGGCCCCAGTCTCCTGCCTGAAGTCCGCACCTTGTCAATTCTCAGCCTCTTCGGGAACAGCCTGAAAATGTCTCCAATGGAGCTTTTAGTGACTGGTACTTCCCATTTTAAACTGGGGTAGCAGCACCTTAGCTTAGGACAGCCAATGTCTCTCTGCAGTAAATCAGTTTATTTCCACATGGGGCTGTACACCATCAGTCATCACACATAACACAGCAGGATCAGTCAGAAGAAATTACTTTGTACCTCATATCAAATCATAAAAAGATTTTAATGCTCTAGCCATCTGCTAAGACTAGCAAATCCAGCTGAATGTTTGCACTCTGTAAACTTATATGCCGTGGACTGAAAACTGCCCGGCACAGCTAATGAACCCGACAGCTGGAATCCTCCTGCAGGACACCAGGCTCCTCTGCTAGGGAGTGAGGCAATGAGGAAGAAATCTAATGCCTTAAGTTCCTGCCCATTCTTTTCCCTTCCCAGAATCTCCACAAATACATTAAACATTGCTGACAGGTAGCCAAAGCCTCCCAGCTTGTAAGCTAATGGAAAATGTGCAACAAGAAAGCCTATAAGGTACAGCCCCTGTTCAAGCCACTTTGAGTAGGGAACTGTATTTCCTTTCCAATTTTAAAAAGCTGATGTTAACAAATTCCCTGGCTATGTCATTAACCGTTATGCAAAAAACAGGATGTCTTAAAGTTAATATATAATCCCCGTATTGTGCACTAAGAAAAAGGATGTCTTCATGGTAGGATTGCTTCCAAAACCACGTAGCTTTGTAACGTTCACAGCTGACATGCTCACAAAGTGGCACACTCATCCAATGGGCAGTCTTCAAAGACATCTATTTCTTCCATCCATCATATTAGTAAACCTTGTCAACAATCAGACTGAATTAGATCCAGGGGAAGAAATGACAATGAAAGCCCATTCAAAAAGCACTAATGAATAAAAGCATTAACGAAGATTAAATTTGTGAACCAGCTGGTGTACTGTCCATCATCCCCTTAATTCTGACCAGAACTTTTAAGAACCAGAGCTGAATTGGTAGCACGATTATTCCCCCACGCACCTGCCTCAGTACCTTTGTCAACAGTGCTGCAGCACAGCACTCTGGCAGAACATGTAAGAAAAAGATGGAGCAAAGCACCTGTATATTCATTTTGCTGTGAAGATAACAGTTCGGTGCAGTACACTCCTGTGACATGGCAGAATGCACTGGATAAATACCTTTGTATGTAACAAATTTGAGAAAGTATTTCATATTTATACAAAACACTGTCAAGCCTCATAACCTGCTTTCACAGGTCTTCCCCAAAGAAGAAAGACTAAAACTCCACTTTCAAGTTGGCTTTAAAAGAACAGGAGAAGTTACTAATGATGATATTAAGTATGTTAACATACACACATTTGCTAGTATACTCAAAAACCTACTTCTAAAAAACAATTACAATAGGGGACACTTTAGTCTGACACCCAGTTCAACCCAAACCTGTATTGGATAAAACCAGTATTATCTTTTTATCACTTATTTTTAATCCATATTAAAACCTGGATGAAGCATAACGGGTTTGACTCTCAGTTTAGTTTCTTTCTAAATGTTACTGAATGACACAATGCCTCCTGATCTCTCCCTGCCCAGGCCTGCCTGCCACGTTGTAAAGCTCCCTGAAGGATTCTGATTTATCATGGGACCCTGCACCGCACCTGAGAGAGATTCAAAGGACTAATTACAAACATTTTCTCATAGAAACACACTAAAGGCTTTAGTTGTACTTTGGTGTCATTTGCCAAGACAGCAAAATATAATATATCTAGAAATTCATCTAAAGAAGATTTTCTTTCCTTGAAAAGTACCGACGTTATTTCTAAAAAAAAAAAATACTGAAAGCAAAAGACAAATGCCACATTTGAAATTAAGGATGCAGGCAAACAGGAGATGTATATATTCTGGTAGACCTAACATACTGTAAAGAAGTAAACCCATTTAAATCTGCCAGTAGCAGCTGCAAGTAAACAGAAAGCAGCTGAGTTTTGCCAACAGTACATGGCTGACTAAATCTGTCGATAATCTGATGAAAACCATAGATCTTAGTGAAAGGAATTAAGGAAGATTTTTCTTTCAAGCTTGTCTCAGGCTTAATTTTAAAATACACATGGGGTGTGTGTATTCCGATATCCTCTCAGTAGAACATATGGTATGGCATAGCAACCTTAATGCTGAATTTATTCTCTTCTAGTCAAAGTTCAAAGGTAAGGGAACAGTCTAGGAAGTCTAATTCTTCAGGATTTATTTGGGATTTTCAGGTAAAGGAGTCATCTCTGCCACTAATCAGACAGAATTTAAATGTAGTTTTGACTTGTTACCCCTTAACTCTTTAATTAGAAATATTCCTGGGGCTTTACAAAAGTAGCAGGTAGTCCCATGCACACACCCACAAATCTATTTCACCAGTTTTTTGTAAGAGAATGATAGTGTTCATCTATAAGGCCAATAAAGAATAAATACTTGTACAATACATTCATTGACAAGAGCACTACAAATACACATTACTATTGAAGTTTCTAGAGTTCTTTCCACCTAAAGATTATTATAGACAATCCAGTCCTTCTGAATTAGATTGTAAGCCTGAGAACATAGGAGCAGAGCATGAGAAACAGACCTAGAAAATACTTCAAAGCTGCAAGTACGAGAGTGTTGGTAAATCACTGGCATAGAAAAAGCCAGGCAGGATACACCTAGCTTCCCATGCCTCTTGCATATTAATGAAAATCACAGCTACCAAAAGTGGTAAGAGAAATTTGAAACGAAGAGGTAAAACGTGCATAGGTCTCAATGAAGAGAATTAGGCAGAGCTCTCTCCTGCATCACAAGTATATAAAGCACTTACCTACTAAAGCAGTCATGAAACGATTCATGGAGAGAGGTTCCAAATACATTGGCCCTTCATATCCTGATTCCAATTCGCTCCTCACGTAATCCCTAAAAAAAAAATAAACCCACAAACTATTAAGATCCATCTGATGAGACCAGAAGCAAATTACTCATTCCACACATATGTAACTTCAGTGTATGTCACAGTCAATTAACTAAATTACAAAAAGCAATATTAACACTACTGTTACAGCAGCCTCACTGATGTAAGGATCTAACTGAGGCATGACTTAAGCAAGAGAAGTATTATCTGTAATTAGACTCACTGGCATAGCTGTAAAAGTCCTTTGGGACATCCAAGCTGTTCTTCAGAGCATGGCCTGAAACTGCTTATTGACAAAGCCTCTTACGCACCATTCCGTTTTTAAATATCCTTATTAAGTGTTCTTCTTCCTAATAGTAATTTCTTTTTTCACCAGCTCCGTGTGAAAAAAAATTTGAGAGCTTGACAGAGAGGTCTTCCAGTTTGACGGTTATAGTATTTTGCACCTAACAATCTCTGCACTGAATAGGTATGAAGGAAAAATGACAGTCGTGAACTAGACTCGGGAACAGAGTTGCTTCATAATCCCTTTATCCAAAATGATTAAAAGTTTAGCTCTATCCTGGGAAACTTAGGGGAACAACCACATACCCTCAAACTGATAGATTGCTACTGACAGATACATTGAGACAGTCTGAAAATCTGAGAGGATACTTGTAATTTCTCTCAGAAAAGGTTGGCTAGGAGGGTGGGCTCAGGCAATCAAAGAAAAAGGTAAGAACCTGAGAAGACTGGGCATTTTTCTGTTGTTGGTGATTATTCATCAGGCTCTGCTTTCAAGCAGGCTAATACGTGGTACAGCAATATAACTCAAATGAACTTCACACTAAGAGCAAGCATTTTGCATTTTCAGAAGGCAATCCTGAAACAGCACAGTACTAATTCTCCAGTGCCTCCTTAATCCCCTGCCACGAGACAGCAGCCAATACTCATGACCCTTTGCGTCCGAATCTCCAGCCCCTTTTTCTGCCTTGCCTTGCAACCCTTCCTTCTCCACTTGCAGGATGGCTGCTGCTCCACCCTTACTATGACACTACCAACTCTGCCACCAGCAGTACAACTAATCCTGTGCTCATTTCTGACTGATACTGTCCAGTCATTGACGTCTAGCTGCAACACATCCCGGGAATGCCAGACAGACACACTTGATCTGACCCCGCATGGAGCTAGCAGAATCTGTTTGCTTGAGGGGCATGGCACTTCATTTATTAGGTATTTATTTCTATCAGTGAGACAAGCAACGCTTGCTGGGAACAGATGCAAACAAAGCAAGGCAAACAGTACCAGAAACCACAACCAATACATGAACTGCTCTTTTTAATCAGTACAGAAAAATATGCAACTCAGTGCTACTGGAAGCATTCACTTCTCCCCAAAAACGTGGAAATATACTCTTCTTCTAATATTAGCTTGCTACCCCAAGCTAAGGTACTCACATTTTCATTTGCAAAAAATCTTTGGAATTCAAGACATAAATCTCAAAGTATTAAAACAAACACTTCAAAGCCTGTTCTTCATAGCTGACAACCCTGCCTACTCACTGCAGCTTTTCAAGTGTCATAGTATATGCAAGGTGTGTTGAAATGGGTTCTTTAGACTGTAACCTACAATTAAAAACATATGAGGATTGAAAAGGCACCTAAGAGGAATGATTCTAGACAGAACTTTCCCCCTTGTTATCAAGGTATAGCTAAGCACAAGGGGTTTTTTCCACCTTCCAACATCCATACAGATGTAATCTTTGGGACAGAGTTAGGTTGGGGTTTGGTTTTTTTTTTATTTCATATGAACCTGCAGAAAGCACTTTCTGAAAGCTTTAGCAAGACAAACAGGATAGTCCATCAGAGTTACAAAGGGAAAAAAAAAATAACACCATTTGCAACATGCAACATAGCCTTTTGTGTCATGCTCCATCCTCAAATTTAGGGTGAAAACACTGGCTATTTCTAAACTGCTAGAAGGAAAGCAGTGAAGACATCAAGTTTCTTCTATATCTGTTAAGAAAGAGGTTACAGAATCATCCAGGATACCAACTGTAGCAAGATGACCTTACACAACTTAGCTAAGACATACCAACAAAGCTGCACGTACAGTTGCTTCTTCAATACCAGGAACGTACCTGGCGATGACCCAAATTCCTTCAAGCTGCATTTCTTGACATTGTCTGATTCAGTCATCTGCACAGAGGTCTGTACTTGGCTTAATTCTTTAAGTAACTCTCATTAATTGAGTTTTAGGCCTACCAGCTTGGAGAAGCAATATTTTAGGATCTCCTAAATTTTTTAAACAGTATTTGTAGATGATGTCTGAATAAGGAAAGTCAAAGCAATGATTCTCTTATTACTAGTACAAGCACAAGGATCTTTTGGCACAGACACCAATCAGAAGATGCCTCGAACAGCTGCAGTGCCATACAAGATGCTGAGAAGAGCAAGTGCCTGCACTCAATTTTGATCAATTAAAGCTGTATTAATCTGCAGCTTTTACATTTGAGAATTGTTCACTTTACTGCAGCAATGTAAGAAAACAAGAAAGCTAAAATCATTATTTACTAGTTAATGAAATGACTGAAGCTACATTATTACTTTAGAAAATTAGGATATAAGAATAAAGCTTAGATCAGATTGCCTGCTGTTCATGCATTCCCAGCCTCATTTAATTAAACTGCTGGACTGTTAACATACACTCACAGCCAGCCATTACCTTTTTAGAGCAATGTTAGTTAAGAGATACAGTGCTTCACACATGACCATTTTTTGTAACCGAAAGTGCAGAAATGTCTTCTGTTATTAAAAATACACTTTGTAATTGACTGACATAAGGCACAGTGTTTATCTGACCTAATTGACTCATATTGCTGACATTTACTTTGGCTGATTAATCTCTGCCACCAACATCAAACACACACTCTCATAGGTTTTAAATGTCTACAGACAACCTTAAAATTAAGTGTATTTTAAGATTATCCATAAGAAACAATTCAGTCTCTTGTGTCTTCCCTCCATCTTCTCATTCTAAGCTCTGCAATGCTCAACGCTTGGAATATAATCATAACAAAACTGCAAAAAATGAAGATAAGATAATGATGCAGATTCAATTTTTTAGCATTAACAGTGTGTTTAATTGCATCATTTCTTTTCTGCATAACTGCATCATTTATTTTCCCATGTTTTATTGCTGGAAATGGGGAAAAGAAATGTGATCCTTTTAAGCAAGACATTTGTGCAGCTACATATAAAATAAAACCAGCATCCATTTTCCTTGTCAGGAGCAGCAGGATTTTATTTTTTAAAGCTGACTTCTCATTTTCCATAAACAGATGGTGTATTATCTCCACCCAAATTGCCAGGTTAACATGCTACATACTTGGACTCTCCAAGTGTTCACAAACATTAGCTAATCAAATCTTTATACATTAAGGTAATTCTCAGTCCTGCAGATAAGGGAACAAACACTTAGGAAGTTCAGTGACTTGTCAAGGTCACATAGACCTGAAGTCTGAAGTCAGAGCTTAACTATAAAATTCAGATCTTCTTATTCCCAGACTTGCAGCTGAACCGCAAGCTATTTCTGGGGTGGAAAAAAAGCACTGGAAGCTGAAGTCTTTCAACAGCTCAGAATTTCCAGGACACTGCAGAGTCACAAGTGCCAGCTGATTCTGGTCTTGTTCTATAATTTGCATTGACCAAACTGGCCTCAATATGAGACCTCTTCATCTGTCTTAAATAGCATCCCAAATGGTAGTGCATGTAAGCAATTCACTGGAAGTTTTCAGCTCTAAGCAGAATTATTAACAAAAAACAGTCAGGAACAGTTCGCACATGTGACTACTGTAGGCCTTATGATCAGTCTGCTAAACAGAAACATCAGTTGGAACTGGACAGCTTTGGCAATAAAAGGAATAGCTCCACTAACATTATATTTGTGTGTTACACTTTACTATTTTCAATATGAAAACTAACAGGATTCAAAAATTCTTTTGAAAGGCTAATGCAAGTGTCACTCCCCACATTATACAAAGGCGGCTGCTGAGAACCCCTTGCACAGCACTTCCAAACCAAGTCAGTCGTATCTAGAGAATGGGTAAGCTCACTCCATAGTGTTAGCAACTACATCCGCTTTGCAAAATAGCTAGGGAATACTGCTGGACTATTTGAATCCAAGACATCTTTTAATTAAATATTTTTTTTTGGTGCCAGTTGATGCAAGATTTAATTAAAGTCTTTATTAACTCACTCCAGAAGCACCAAATAAAGAAAGCTTAGCATGAATTTGTCAAACAGTCCAAGCAGTAGTTATCTAATATGTTTCAATGAAGCCTGTAAAGTCGCAAACCTCACAAAGCAATAGAAATCACAATTCACATTATAGAATCAGAAACAAAAGGTATTAAAATCAAACAGAGTCCTATCCCTTAGCATGTCAACCAAAATCCATACCATCTCTCTTTCTTTTAAAAAATTTAAAGATCCAGAATGGCATAAAGATCTCTAGCTGTAAATGTTCTGGACCAAAGCCCCGTATCTGACGTGTTGAAATAAAAATAAAGCTAGTAACAAATATCCAAGTTCTTAATGTTTAGGTTGCTCTTCTAATAAGTAAGCCTTCAACCCTGATAGAAACACCCACAAACTGTATCTATAAAAACTCAGGACTCCCCTGAGGATGATAAAAAACCCTCTTTCCTTCCTACCCAAGCAATACGAGGCCCTAATTCCTCTCTTGCACCCTCACCCATTCAGAAAATCATTAACTCTGACAGCCACAACAGCAACATGTCAAGTCACCAGAAAACCTTCATTAACACCTCCCTGAACTGCAACATACCAAGTAAGAGAGATTCCAGCAAATCCTTTAGAACAACAATTTTGATGCAGAAATAACAAGCCTATTACTTCGCTTAGATCAATCAAAAGCACATTTTTAAATGCTTCCCATCAGCAGGCACCAAAATAAATCAGGCTGAAGTCCGTATTTTCAAAACTTCCCATGCAAAGCCATTAATGTGATGGCACTCTCTTTGGTTCCAATTAAGCTTCTTGTCAGTATGACAGTTTACATAGATTTTCAACAGATTTGGCTGGAGCCGAACAAAGATGATCGACTCTGTCTTATCAGACTCAAGAGTTCTTCAGCCTCTTGCTCTGCATTTTAGATCCAAAATGCCTTTTTGTTTTAATTGTAAAATATATTACATAAACAAAGATGAATTTAAGAATAAATTCCACAATTACTTTACTTTTACATATCCTACATATCTCTATTTTCTCTCTCATTGTAGGTGCAAGGAAACTAAAAGTAATGTCCTGTCTGCTTTGTAGAATGCTCCAGTGTTGAAAGTATGTTAGCCAAGCCATTGAGTAACTCAGATTACTACACATCAGAGGCCGTATTTAGTCTTGGCGTAAGTGTTTTCTCTCCTCAGATTAATGGACACTACACTCTATAGAAACATAGCTCGATATTCATTTTAAGTCAATGACAATACACCAGGACTATCTGACCGCATAATGAATTCTGTAAACTTTTTCAAGACACAGAACAAGATGATATATTTAGGTGTCTGGCATGGAAAAAAGGCCTCCACAAAACGAGACCTATCCCATTTATACAAAAGACAGTAACAAAATATCAGTCATTTTTCTAATTCCCAAACCAAGGTAACAAAATTAATCCATTTGTACTTACCTGGAAATTTGGTGCCCAGCATAAAGCAGCAGTGCAGTCAAAAAGTACAGGTAAAGCTGAACCAGGTGTTGCCTGGGTAAAGTTAGGAGCACAACGCTTAATATGTAACCTGTAACAAAAAGCAGAGGTTGAAATTTCAAACAAACACTATTTAATCCCATATTTCTTAATATGAATTAACCTTCAAGTTATTCAGATCTCTTTAACCACCTTTGTTTTAATTTGGTTTTAAAATTCATGCACCTACATTTTCCTCTCATCAAAATGCAAAGCACACAAAAAACCTGCCACTTTTTTTCCCCATGAACAGAAATAGTTCTACCAGCTTCTGTAAGATTACATCTAGATCTCAAGAAGTGGACTTGATCCATAGTTATTTTAACAACACTTAATTAACATGACCTATGTAACAAAGTGAAAACAGGCCTAGGTCTCCCTCTTCTTCCAAGTGAAAGGAAGTTTCAGTGTCACAGGGAAAAAAGCCTACCCATCCAACAAACTCAGTCAACTGATATAAAAAAATCCTTTTCCTCAAGCAAAGGAGACACAGAACACCTTTCCACGCTGATTAGCATTACATATTTTAATTCTTCCACTGTATCTTCATGGTTTAAAGACACTTTGCATACCCATAATTTGAGATGGGGACACACAGGCTGTTCTTTATACTAGCAATACTAAAGCACATTCAAGCAATCAGCGTTGCATAAGTCAAGGACAAGAGTCAGCACAGCCGAGGATTTGTAGGCATTTACACCAGCAGTTCCTTCACTTCTTGTTAGCATTTAGTGAGACCGTAGAAAAAGACCCAATGCAGATACAGCTTTACTCTTCAAGAACACAGCCTGGCTGCTCAGCAGCCTATCCAACAAGTAGAACACTGATCCCTTTTTTCAAACCTGCTCTCGTTAGGATATTTAAATAAAGCAGTACTTTGAAGTCTACTTCACAACTGGGTGGTAGATGTCCATCCTCTTCTTCCCAGACAGACTCTGAAGGTTAAGAACCCAGCACATGGTGCCCTTACTAATCTTTACTTCCAAGCTCTCCATCACAATGCAGTGCACTCATGCTCTTTCTGAAGGTCAGGTTGAGTGCCTGGCACTGAAATCCATTTAGGAAGAAAAAAAAAATACCCACCAAAAAAACAAACACCAGCAGCTAACAGCTTCCCTGCAGCTAAGAACAAAACACTAGAGAAGAACTTATCCTGACACTTACAACTATACTAGTCACATTACATTTAAAGTTTCATCCATCTATTCAGAAACACTGGGCACAGTCTTTTTCACTGAGTTAATTTATACTTTGAGCTTTTTAAAAATACTTAAGAAAATAACGTAACTCTAGATTAAACACTTAAAAGTAGTGGGACAACCAGCTACTATAAAACAGCTTGGGAACACAGTATGTTCCAATATTTGAAAAAGATAAACTTCAGAGTCAGTATTTATGTGGAAGTATTTCAAGGCTACTTAATATCTGCCTCCTTCAATAAGCCATGTCTATAATACTCTACCAACAGTTAGGTCTTCAAGAAGGTAACTCACAACATGCTCCTAGGAAAGGCGTCAGACCCACAGTATGCCAAGCAAAGATCAGTTCAGATACAATAAAAGATAGGATTGATGATAGACAGACAAAGCCTATTCACTTTTTCAAAAATGCAAATATACAATTTATATATTTAACGTTAAAGATAATTTTTCAAGTACTTTCATAAAGTAGAGGTGACAAGTTGCACATTTGACCATGTGCCTTTTCAAAAACTGAATTAATTGGTAGTTTCTTTGACTAAAATGAAGTATCATACAAGTCACCATCACTAGTTTCTGTACAGTATCCATTTGATCATTTACAAAAATGATCAGATGGATTGAACACCTACCTCTCCTATGAGGAAAGGCTAAGGGTTGGGGTTCTTTAGCCTGGAGAAGGCTCCAGGGAGACCTTACTGCAGCCTTTCAGTCCTTAAAGGGGGCTTATAAGAAAGATAGGGACACACTTTTTAATAGGGCTGGCAGTGACACGACAAGGGGTAATGGTTTTAAACTAAAAGAGGGTAGATTCAGGCCAGATATAAGGAAGAAATTTTTTCAGTGAGGGTGGTGAAACACTGGAACAGGTTGCCCAGAGATGCTATAGACAGCCCATCCTTGAAAACATCCAAGGCCAGGTTGGACAGGGCTCTGAGCAACCTGATCTAGTTGAAGATGTCCTTGCTCACTGCAGGGAGGTTGGACTAGATGACCTTTAAAAGGTGCCTTCCAACCCAAACCATTCTATGATTATATGATTTTTTTATTCTAAGCTTTATAAAGGGGCCTGCAACCCAGCACTACAACAGTTTCCTTCCAGCAATTGTTTTATACAGAATAACATGCTTCTAGTTAATACAACACAGCAGATGTTCTACATTGTCAGTTTTCTTAGCCAACACCTGTATTTTATGGAATTCATCTTCTCTGTTCACCACTTTCCTTCTACCAAATACACAAATGACAAGAGCAGGAACTCCTCCTCAGCAGAACCTCCATGAAGACATTTAACTAGTTTGCACCACACCACAGCATCACGAGCCAGCTCCAGCAGCTCTCACACCATCTGCAGACATTCTTAACACCTCAGCTCTGCTGTATTCACCACCTTCCCATGATTGCTAAGTTAGGGACAATTCTTCCTGCGGAACAACCCACGTGGCACAACCACGTATCATTCCAGCACTTGAGTTGAATCTGACTAAATCCTTCCTTCTCACTGTAACTCATGACTCACCTTCAGGTAGAGAACTAAATGGAGTTCATTACGCAGTCTTTTATTCCTCTATAAATAGTGTCAGAATACCTGTTTACTGTATCTGCATTTAAGCTCTGCCATCTTTACCTTATTCTATCACATGAAAGTATGCTCCTTGGCCACATGATGATGTATGTGAGCGGTGCTAGGATAATTTCTGTAAAAGGAAGACATTTTAGAGGGCAGTAACTGCACTCCAACACAGCCATGTTATACAGGAGTATTTTAGAAGTGACGGAAGTTCATTCTTCTCTACGTGATCATAACTTTAACTAAAATACAGCAGGATAAATTGAAGGAGTAAAAAAAAATGTCCAAATCAAAAGATGAGAAGATTACTGTCACATCTCTGCCTTTTAAACAGAGGGCTTCCAAACAGCACAGATGCTTATAACACTGCACACAGAAGCAGCACAAGACAGCCAAGGTTACTGCAGAAGCTTAAGCAATGAACTCCACCACTCATGAGTTTGGGCTGGAATTTAAGTGTTCACTTTGAAGCAGCCGTTTGCTCTAACTGTTAGATTTCGAAGAGAGGGAAAGTGACAGACATTTAAAGTAGTTGCCTTTCATTCTTATTTACAATTCCCTCTCATGACTTGATAAGAGAGAGACCGACACACTTCATACTGCAATATTTGCATTTTTGCTGCAGAGGCCCTATTCCCACAGTGGTACCAACCTCACTTTTATCAACAATGCCTGTGCTAAAAAAAAGGGGGCAAATAATTCATTACCAAATTGTCTCACTGCAGAAGAAAAGGAAGACAAACTCAAATTCAGACATACTAGTAGCAATGTTCTATTCCCTTTGCTCTTGCCTGGATAAATGATGTAATTAGTGTATGGCATAAACAAGACTCTACTTCAAAACAAAGGACCAGGAAATGAAATTTCTCACAGCAGCTTTCTCATCTAAATCATTACATTCTGTTTTCATTTGCACCTCCTCCGTCAGAAGAAAACATGACGTTGAGAACATATATATCCCTTTGGAGAGATTCTCTACACACAAGGATTTACAGTTTCAGAAACAGTCATCTTACTGGGTAACCTTTAGAAATGGGTTAACAGTAACTAACGCCCACTTCGATCCAAAGCTTTCCAAGCTCTACGCCTGCAACCAGCGCTCCCCTCCCTTGATTTAGGCCATGCATGCTATTGTCACTCTTGAGACTTGGTGTATCCCTTTTAACTCACCAAGTACATTTCTGCTTAAGTGTAAGCAGCAGGGTCAGTGAAGCCCAATTCCTGCCCTGGTAAAGAAACCGTTCTAACACGTTAAAAAAAAAGATAAATGACTAAAGAGAACAAACTATTTCCTGAATACAGTAGTAGTGTCCTAGTGCTAGGCCACCAAAAAACAGAATTGCACCCTTCGCTATAAGGAGCACTACAGAAACCCCTTTCTGCCAACCTTATAAATACACAGACCCACCACTCAGTACCTATTCAGGAGCACAAGGAAGCAGAGAACTGCTGCCTCTTGTGAAAGATGGTACAGATTTAGGCCCCAATTGGAGTAAATAAACTGTGAAAACAATAATAAGCAGAAAAGTTAAACATTGCTAGACAAGAACACATGTATTAACTAGCTCATGACCTCATTTACAACTTGTTGATTCAGCTAGATGAAAAACTCTTACTGCAATGCTCATTCTTACAGTAAGCAGCAGCTCACAGATTGCCTTTCAGCAATCTCTCTCTGTGTACCACCAAGATGCTTCCCAGCTTCTTTCACCCCATATTACCTCTTTGCCAACTCAGGTGTCTGAGTTTTACTGACATGCTGCATACAATGGAGGCTTCTGGAGCGTGATCAAAGTCGCAACCCATCCTCTTTATGAAACATTTTAGTGCTCATTTGCATGATTACAGATCCCTTGTGTCCACTTCACAGTATTACTCGAAGTTTTCTGCAGGTTTAGTCTAAAAATGAGAACTTTGCATGAAAAAGAGTTCATAACATTTCTTAATAAAACCACACCACCTCTTGGATGCTGTTTCTGCAGAGGCTTGCCAAGGAAACACTGCCCCCAAAAAGAAAAGCAGCTGTTTACACTGAATACTACAAAGTGAGGAATTCACGTCTTTGAATGCCAGAAAGTAATATTACAATTGCTTGGATTCTACCAGTAAATTAATTTGGGGGGCCCTAACTGCCCAGCCCCCCATATCCTCTGAGGGTAAAGGGCTCATCTAACATTGACTTGTGAAGCAACTTGCTGTGAAGCAGCAAGTCATGAGCCACAGAATACCACCAAAACTCCTGTCTCTCCTGACACAATGTAGGATGGGTGCACTACTGAGTTAGTAATTTCACTTCAGCCTAACCCTTGACTGTCTTCATTCTGGTTTATTCAGAAGACTATCTGGCCACAACATACAAGTGCCAGTAACACAGGACAGACTTCAGAAAGACTGTATTTGATATGGCAGAAGTAGTGTAACAACAATTGGCACCTTTATTTTCAGTGTGTCTAATTCTCAGGATTACCAGTCACCAGACTGGTTATACAACAATTTACATAGAGATTTAATAAATTCCCTATGTCTAAAGCATCTGTCTCAAGAGTGGATGATTTCTAAAAGATACACTTTGGAGCTCACAGTACTTAAAGGCATGATGCAGAAGTTACCAGGAGGATTCTGTGGCTCGTTCACTGGAGGCTAGCTCAAGCCCAGAAGGAACCCTAACAGCCACTTATTTTTAAGTCATGTAAAAGGAGCTCTTGTACAAAAAGCTCTTGTACATCCTCAATTCATATTAAGCATCCTTTGAAGGATAGCTCAGCCTAATGGGGTCTTCTGAATTGACCAGGACAGCAAAACTAGTTCCTCATCTGCTGTTACAAAAGGCAATGTCATACAAAAGCTCTGCCACCACGCAGAATGACCTCTCCTGCAGAGGTGGCTCCAACACCGAGCTCATGCAAAATTCACTCCACTGAAATCAACCTAGAAGCCAAGCCATCCAGAGAACATTTAATGTCAAAATCCCCATTGGTCTCAAGCAGCCACCAAGGCATCAGTACTAGCACCACGAAGGGTAGCTTTCATCTAGCCTGTCCCATCACTGCTAACTAAATACCTGTTCAAGGCAGCATCAGGATAGTGGGCTTTAAGATGCATTGCATTTTGGGGCAGTGTCATTTTTTCATGGCAATGCCAAAGCACACCTCTTCCTCACCCTCCCACTCAGCCAGAGTTGCCCAAACAAATGTTACTCACTCCAAGAAGTTTTGTACTTTAAGCTAACACGGTAAATATTTTGCCCTTCAGAAAATATGCTGATAAGTTAGTTCTAAACTGAGAAAGCACACAAATAAACATACTTGCACACAAGGAAATTAGTATTTACCCAGTCATGGCACAGAGAACTATAAACAGAGATCAGAAATCCTGTTATCAACATCTGCACATCTCAGTGAAAATAATGCTAACAAAACAATTTACTCATTACTGGGGTACTGCCACCAGTTTCTACAGCTGTTTCTTAATTTTTTAAATGCATAACAGATTGGGCACTCTAAGTATAAATAATCCAAGAACTGAGTTCCTTACAGACATTTGCAGTATTCTCAGAACAAATAAAACGGACTTTTGATTTTAGTTCTGCCATGTGATTCAGAGGCTGTTTCTATAATACAGCATACATAATGATCAGAGTTCTGGGTCTAATTACAATCACAGAGAACCTGAAGAGTACTGTAAAAATACAAACAGTCACAACGTATTCTACATTATGAACACAAATTGGTATGTCGTCATGAGACTGGTACTGAAGAGTCAAGCAAACCTCAAAATTTTAAGTATCTCCTTTCAAACAAGCTGCTATTGGTTTGGTTTTTTTTTTTTTTTTTTGTTTGTTTGTTTTTTTTTTTTTTTTTTAATAAAAAGTGATCCAGGTTGCCAGAAAGAGATACCAGCTCTAGCAGAAAAGGTATCTGAAAGTATTCCATGCTGAGAAAGCTGCTTAGTAAAAGCCTATGACACTATGGAAGTTGTACAGGAATTGGCAGTCTCGAGTTGGAAAGAGAAAAAAGGGTATGCTATATTTTGAGCATGGAACACCCTCTACCCTCTTCTGTGTCTACCAACTGCAGCATACACTGCATTTTATTCAAGAAGATAAGATGAAGACAGAGCAAGTAATTTTTTTAAGAAATAAAGACCAAGTCATAAAATTGCATTAGGTTAAAAATAGCTACAGTTTAAAATAGTAACACTCAGAAAATAGTTCTACTACCCATTTATCTAAACGTTGCTGGCAGGAGGGAGACAGAAGACATGGGACAGCAAAGCCAGAGATGCTGAATATAAGCAGCACTTGGTCTTTGTATTGCATTAAGTGCATTTACAGGTTTAGTCATGCATCCTCTTCTCACAATTTCGTGAAATTTGCTTCTGGAATGAACCGACTGCTTCTTGCTTCTCACAGTGAAGCTGCACATGGCACTTTTTACTGTGTTTGTATCAGAGTACTGTATCTTTCCTATTAAGAGAAAAACCATCACAAAAACGTAATCCAAATAAAAGATCTTCTACTTAATGCACAAGAGCTTGAAGAAAAGTGAGCAGACCAAAGCAGAGAGCAATCAGCAAACACAGCACGGCAGCAAGTTCAGAAGGTTTCTCCTCCCTCAAGCCTCCTTTTTAAAGGCAGCATTCATAACAAGTAGTTCACACCTAGTAAGTGATGTGACCAAGTGATTAAGGTAATAACTGCACAGTTCAAGAAACTGCAATTACAAACAGGGTTGTAAGAGATGACGCACCTTCCACCTATTCCAAGTATTTAAACAGTTTCCTTACAAAAAAAAAAGTTCTTGGGAAAAATGTAAGGACAAAGAATACAGTTCAAGATAGAAAACTGTTCTTATTTTTATTCTTAGGTAAGAAAACACTATGTATTTAGTACAATTCGGTGCCTCTGTCATGACAGTGACTTAAATTCCAAGGCTGACTCTGATTACAGGTTAAGCTCATGACTCTCTCCATCTAGCTCAGAGTATTTACCAGTTAGCACAAATAGCATTGCTTTGCCCTTCATAGGAGGAAATTACATGGTTTCAACTGTTACCATGTTCTTCATCAAAAGAATGAAAAAAAAGAAGCGACTGTCTTCTCAGAGCTACTCTACAGCACAGACGAAAACACTGAAGTCTGGCAGCAGCAGAGTGTGCTAGTCTACCTGACAGAGAGGTTTGAGACAGAAAGCCATTTTAGCTAGTACAGATCTTTCCTGAAGGAGGGACTAATTTAAATTTATACAAAACAATTTTAATGAAGTCTTAATGAAGTCACATTATACCTCAACAGTTGTGGACAAAAATTTGGTTTGCTTTCTAAGCCTCTTTCCCCCCAGATCCTTATATCTGGTAACAGACAGCATATCAACTGTCAGAATTATATCCGGTAATACAGCACATTGCGCACAAATTTACCACATGCTACTCTTCAGCCAGACTGTCTGGATGGATTAAAAAAAATTAAATATGACGACTTGGAGTATTTGGGAAAGAGTCTTGGGACAGTACTACTTATCAACAGGTGACTTATTACCTTAGTTATTACTCCTTATCACTCCTAAACACTCCAGGAAGAACTACAGAATGCACTTTCGTTCACAGGTCACATTTGCAAATAAGGCTTATAATTCAAGGTTCTTCAATACTTACAGAAAAAAATACATGCATATATTTATATTTTATTGTATTTAAAAAGATGGCATGAAAGGGCCAGATTATAGAACCAAACCTTCCATGTGACTCCTTTCAGAGGACAGAAGAATTTTTACTATTTTAAGATAATTTCTCACTGAATATCACTAGTACTTGCACTTGAATTTAGGCTGCAGCCCCATTTTAACTGATTCTTGTCTGGTTTTACAGATATCCAGTAGATATGGCAAACTAAAGAAAAATAAAAATCAAGTACACAGGTCAACTCCTTTTAATCCCAAGCATCTCTAGTAATTTTAAATTAAGTCTTCAATGAATTATCTGGCAAATGTCCTGTAAGATATACCAAAAGTAATTCCAGAAAGATACTGGTGTGATGAATCAAGTTTTAAGCTTGAAGAGATCCTGTGACCATCAAGTATGAATTTACACACACACAGAACAAAATTTTTTCAGGCAGAGACATTCTCGAATTGTTGCTTAACTAAGTTTGATGTTTGCCTTTTTAAGCACACTTGACAAACCTAGGGAAGTTTTCAGAAGTGAAAAACAGTTTTAGTGGTGATTCTAGAAGATAATTCATATGCAGGAAAACAGTATCATAAAATAAAGCAATATAACACAAACGCTGTACACAAGAGCACAGTAACCACTGTGCCATTTGACAAATAAAGTTCATAAACACAATTACTTTCAAAGTTTTCCTATATAAATTAATCTGTTTACATTCAACAATTCTAACCAGAAAATTATCTCTGCTGTTTGCATTGCTTTATGCATATTTAGTTAAATTTCATGGCAGTTGAACTTGTGGTTGAGTGGTTATCAGGACTGAATATTTTCCTTCACTAAAGCAGATAAGGGCTGTTTCATGAAAAGATGTGAAAGGGAAAAGCTCTATCAAAGGACAAATTGCATCCTAGAGGCTTTTATTACACTCCCAGTACTGCTAACTGGAACATGAATCACACTGTAACATACAACACTTCACTTGATCAAAAACAATTGGCTTTTCAAACTTTAAGTCAAATGGATGGAAGAAAAACAGTGCATTTAAACAGAAAAGATATTCCTGGTAACCCCCAGTTCTGAGCAAATTTCCAACTTTGGATCCTTAGTTCCGGGAAAAGGTTCACTATATCAGGATTGATAGTTTATTGATTTTTATGGCTCTCTAATCAAATCGTTCCTTAAGCACCTGCCCGAAATAGATGCATCCAATTTCCTAAGCTGCTAGAAGTGCTTCTATGATATGGTATCTTACACTGCCTCTATCAGAAATTCAGCGATTGTTTCATATTGCAAAGCTGCCACAGTATTTGCTGATACTGTGTTTCCTAACTGCAAATATGAACAGTGGATTTTTTTCCTAAACAAAACAGATTAGCATGTTGAAACATATCCATGCTAAGTTATTTAAATTACACACTGGCAGTTAATTTCCCCCAACATATCTTCAAAGAAGCTTAATCTCCCAAACTGGTGAAAAAGTACTTTGTTTTCCTTACAAAACCAATTCATATATTTTGATACGTCATTTTAATTAAGGTTATTCTGTAAACTGATGCAATTAAATCTATATAGAATCTTGTGTAGGCATGTAAATTGACTTAGCCCAGCCTCACACTGACACAGCTTAAAAAAAACCCAACAACCAAGGAATTGAAACAAATCAACTTTATCTGAAAAGTACTAGCACAGTTTTGCCACTGAAAACTGTCTGAAAATCTTTTAAAACAAGCAACTTCCTTGATAATGTAGAAGCCCTTCTTCATCAGCAACTACCAATCTGAGCAGTAAAAGTAGAGACACTCAGTATTTAAAAGCAAAAATTAAAAAAAGCGCTGAGTGATTGTGCCCCAGCACAAAAGCACCATTTGTATGACCAGCACAAAGTCAGAATCCACTGGTTTAGTACTCAGATAGCATCCAGGTGAGAAATACTTTGGTAACAATTGCTGTCTTCTCTGTAGCACTTTTTATTGGTGTATCTCAACGTACTTAAGCGAGGACAAGGTTATCAAATGACTATAAAGAGGGGCTGTGTCACAGCTGGAAATTACCCACTGACATCTTAATAGCCTACCACACAACTGTTAGTTCTGTATTAAAAACTGATCTGATAAAAAACTGATAAACTAATTCCCAAAAGGTACTTGTGTGCATACAAGCACATGGGAAAGTCAGCCATAGTTACATGCCACCATGATCCTGTGTCACGTTCACCAGGAACAAACAAGTACTCTCTCCCACAAACATATGAAAAGGGCATAGAACTCTAACACCAGCTTTTTGCACTAAAAGTACATTGCTACCCCAGCATGAGTATAGTGGACCCATAACAAAGAAAGCCACATGTGTTTTTTTTAATGGCAGTAAAAGATTTCCAGACAATAGACATTTAGTAGATTAAAAAAGAAAAGTCACATGCTGACACTTCCGCAGTCAGGATTAAAAACCTGGACATGCTACTTCAAAAAACCACAGTCTTCTAACTACTTAACTAAAGGGTGTTTCCTTTCGCTGACTGCAGTACGTCTTTATCTTTCAAAGCCATCTACAAGGAAGAAACGCTGCAGAGTGGGAAAATAATATGCTAGCCATTTCTCTCCCAGCTAGGCAGTACTCATGCAGATCATCATTGGCTATCAACCTCAGCAGCCTGGATCCAATCTGTAATTAACCCCATGTGCAGTCAGTAGATGAATCACATACCCACCTGGAGAGCAGGTCCCAGAACATCAATCCTTTCATCTCCTAAAAAGAGACATCTTGCATTCCAGAGCTAGACTTGCAGGCCAAGGTTCAAACCTCAGCTCCCTGAGCTGTGTTAGTAATTTTGTCCATTTATCTGCAACACAAGGACTTGTTACCTGCTCTAATCCACTCAGAGCATATATACAGTTCATAAGGTGTTAAACTGAAGAGCCATATCCATGCAGCCAGTGAAAGGTAACCTTCTGGTACTGTGGTCACAGTCCAAACTCAACAACCTTTTCCCTAGTCTCTTGTTTAATGCCAGCAATGTAAGTTACAATACTTCTCGCCTGCACAGCATTTCACAGCAGCATTCTCATCAGTCAGACACAGGCCAAAGTCACTGTGCTATTCTTTCAGGGCATCTATAGAGTTTCCAGACACCAGGTCTATTCTATTTACATATCAAAGCTAAATAACAAAGTTCAGTAGAAGACCCTAGACAGGATCTCTTTCCTGCTAACATAAATACAGTCCCTTAAGCAGAACTGTAATGAATATATTATCATGCTATTTGTTGTAATCAATATATTATCATGCTATCAACAAATTCTTAAAATTCTTGTAGTAAGCAAAACAGTATTTACTACCGTAGCGTTTTCTCTTGAATACACGTACACTTACCCACATAATGCATATTAAGGGCCAAGTACTTGTACTGGAAGAGAGGGTTGTTGTGCAGGCTACTTCTTTGGATCTGCTGGAAGAACGAGCTGACATCCCATCTGTACAAGACATCCAACAGCATGATGCTTGGGACCCTTAAGGCCACGTTCAGTACTGCCTCCAACTTCTCCTTTGCAGCCATTCTCTTCCCTTTCTGTGAATTGGCAGCAGACTGTAAATAGCACAAGACAGAGAAGAGTAATCAGATCAATCTCACTGTACAAACAGCTATTAGGCTTTGTGATCACATGAATGGGGCTTCCTGTGTGGCCACAAATGACTGAATGAATCAACTCAGTTAGATTCAAATCCAGACAGGACCGCTTCTATTTTTGCTATATAAAGGTCAATTTGTTCGCAATTTTTCCACGGTGATACTGTAAAATGGGGAAGGCGGAGGGGGGATCAGGTTAATGACATAAAAATGGTCAAAGGGTGTGCACTGAATAAAACTTTGTTCTTATTTGCACTAATTTAGCATCCAAGACCCCAGCCAAAATACCCCAATGTACTAGGTACTACATAAACATTAACACAATAAGCTTTAGAAAGCAAATACCCGATAAGCTTTAGAAAGCAAACACCAACAAAATTCAGACACTACCTCCACTTCGCTTAACACTCGTTTCTATGCCTCTCAAATGAAATAATCACCAACTAAGAGTTCTCCAAACATTTTAGATTCACCTCCTCAATGCAAACCGAAATAAATAATTTTCCAATATCTAAGCTTTTAAAAAAATAATTTACAGCTTTCATTAACCTCTATGAATTTATATATGTATGGAATTTGAGGGCTGTGTGTTTTGAAGATTAGGACCAATAATGCAACTATTCTACTCATTTTCATGCAATTCACCTCAAGGAATCATACAAACAAAAGACCATATCCTCAGTCCAGAGTACTAGAACATAATTTAATTTTGGACCTTGCAATCAGAGAGGACAGATGATATAAGACAAAAAATGGTGCTTTTTTTGTTTTTAAACAGGAAAAAAATGCTGGTCCACAATAGCATCTCAGAAGAGAGCTAGTCATCAACAGAACCATTTAAAGAGCAAAAGGATCAGTTTCCACATCCTGTCAGAGCACTGCCTTCAGCCGAGACTGACAGTTGTTCCTAAACGAAATGTGCTGTTTTTACCACACACCACCTGCCCACCCTAGGAACAGCACTCACCCCAGGCTGTATTTGTGAGCCACCAATTAGATACACTCTATTAGAAAAGTGCAGTTGAAGTATTCAAGGCCAAGGTGGGGATGATCCAGCAAGTTTTTTATCCACAAGCATCCATTCAAACAAGTAAAAACAAATTGCCTGCACCATGATCAGTCCTCCCATGAGGTCAGATTTAAGAACAGGCTCCCATTCTCAATTATTAGGGGGACAACTGGAAAGAACTACATCCTGACCAAAGAAATTGAAAGAAATGCAATTGGATCTGCACTTTTTAAATAAAGTTTTACAGGACTTTAGTCATACTGTCCTGGTGTAAGTTTTTAAAAAGTTTTTGCAGTTGTGCAAGTTTTACACTATCAACCCAACACGGAAGTACAGCATGAAATGAAACCATACTACTATACAGAAACCCAAAAAAAAAATCTTCCTTTTTGTATGGGGACACATACTCACAGATAATACACGTGAAGTTTTATTTTTGTTGCTATGGCCAAGATGCTACCACAAACCATTCATGTGCACACCTAAAGCCACACTGACACTTGTCATGGCATGATGACATAAAATTAATTCCTCTCAAGAAGTCACGACAGATCAAAACTGAGATTTGACTCAGTAAACCACAGGTTACAGGGCTGCTGCTTGTCACCGTCTAGCCCACAGTCTAACTTTCCAAGTTACATAAATGCGGACACCTTTTACAGAGCTCTTGCAACAGCTCTACAAACCCCAAAGACAGCACATCCTTCCGCTTGCACAGGAAGCGCCTCCCCACTGCATCAGGCATCCCACACAATACTAGCATTTCACAATGCTTCCCAAAATGAATTTAAAGGTCAGGCAGAAGACTACAAATATTTAGAATGAACAACCAAAACCATTGCCCCAGTAGCTACTACAAAATACCAGCATTCAATATTTAATGTGAATAAAGACAGATTTTAAACGTATGGTATTGTACAAAGTTGGGAGCTACACAGATTTTGTATACAAAGAGTTTTGCCAGGCTGCATTCTGAAATACAAGCCTATGCTCAGCACACAGCTTAAATAATTCATACCAAAACATTTTAAATGTCCTGCAATTTCCAAACATCTTTGGTTTTGCTGAGTTTGCAAAACTAATTAAAACTTTGAAAAGAAGCTGCCTCCTGTTTTTTTGCTAGGTTACTTTTCCAAGTAGATCAGGGCTCAGGGGTGGGCGGGAACTGACTTACTGGTTTTCACTCTGTCATAAAAACACCCATGTAAAGTGACAACAAGCACCTGATTTCTAATGGCATTATCGTAACTGTCAAACCTTTTCAAGTCATCAACAACAACCAAACATGTAAGACAAGAAGGAAATTTTCACTTCAGCTTTCACCTTCTGTAATTACTCCAAATGCAAAATTCCATGGACTTCTCCTAATACTGAAAGTTAACTGAGGTTCAGCACATCCAAATGAAGCTGAAAAATTTTGCCTCCCAAATTCACACACATACTTGGGAATGTAGAATAAAAGTGCAGCATTTATATTATCTAAGAAAACAATCTAAACTTCAAACTCTGTTTAAAAAAAAGGCAAAACAAACTTTGAAAACCACATTTTGTCACAATGGATAGACTATGAGAAAAGCAGCCACTGCAACTCTGCAGCATATTCTGTCACCGACTGACAAAGCATTCAACACTAAGAAGAAACCCTTTAAAATTAACTCCACTAGAAACGCGGATGTGTTAAATAAAGCCTCAGTTGTAATTGCTGCCAAGTTCTAACAGAACGTAATACAGGCAAGCAACAAAGTCTATTGCTCTAAGCTCATTATATTGTAAAGAGCTCTCACAATACATTATTTTGATTGGTGTAAAAACAAACAAAAAAAACCAAAACAAAACAAAAAACCCACCACAACATTAAACCTCTAAAACCTTTAGATAAATGATGATGACAAGAGCTGCTGGATGCTCAGACATTAGAAAGAAAAAAAATAGGTCACTGTTGTACATAGCCAAAAAATGGACTTAAGAACAGGACTGGGAAGCCACTAGTTTGTGCTTCAAAATTTTTTTCCCATGATTTCAAACATTTCTCTGTTCCAAATCAGGGTAAGAAAAGGAAAAGTCTTAGGAAGAACTTCAGACTTCACATCCTAAGTGAGTGCAAGCACAGTTGTGCTATTCACCAAAACCATCTTTTAAAAATTTCCCATCAAAACTGATTTATGTTCATGGAAACATTTTTGTTTTCTAACAACACAGTGCTTTTCAAAAATCCCTCCCCCACCTGACATACCCATTTTGTCAAAAGCATATTCCTGGCTAGCTTTAAAAAAAAAAAAAAAAAAAGAACAAAAAAACACAACACAGTAGAATTAGCAAAACACAATTTAAGACAAAAAAAAAAAAGACTATCACAAGTCTGTCCCAGCTCATTCCATTAGCCGAACAGATTAGCAGTAAACTCAAAAATACCCCTCAAAGATAACACCTTTTCCCCTTTAATAGAATTTTCTTTCTGAGGTTTTGTCATCACATAAAATTTTACCATTTCAGCTGAAACTGAATTATGGCACTGAAACCAGCGTAACTGTTGTTTATGCACCAACTTAAATATAAATCTATCACATCACAGGCAGAAAATACTCATTGGTAAAGCAGTACAAGAGGCTGCACAAAATCTGCATCCATGTATCCAAGCATGTGCAAAATTACATTAACAGAGAAGAGTTTCTACGTTTAGAAAAGCATTAATTATAAAGTTACTTAATGGTTACAGAAATATGCTGGAATACTTGCAAATTTAAGACTTAATCTAATACTACTGCCACCCAAAATCACCACAGAAAGATACAGTAATTCCAGTTGGGATCAGAACTTCAAAACCAGACTTGATCCTGCTACACTCAGCCTAACATCTGTGAACAAGATGCTCATTCTCCTGCAGGATTACAACCTAAAATACTTGGAAAGATTGACTAGAAACCTAAGGAGACAATTTCAACTTCTGTTCCTCACATCTATGAAATTCTAGTTACTTTGGATGTGTCCGTTAACAAGCAGGCTTTGATCTGTAGTCTAGTTTCCACTTTAAATGATTTTCAGTGATACATTCGAAAACTAAAAACATCACCAGGAAAAGCTTTTATTTTCCTACAGGGTAAATGCTGCTATATAGATCTTGAAGAGGGAAAAAAGAAAAAAAATAAACTAAAACCAAAATATACAAGTCCTATCTGTAACTATAGAAAAGTTAAGAGTCACAGTTCAAAAACTAAAATTAGACCCATCACCTGGGTTGCATTCATGCGCTCCCCAGAACCCCTGCTTCCATATACCTGTCCTGTGCTTGGGAAGATAAAGAAAGGAATTTGAAGTACAGAGAAATCCTGTTCTTCAGAGACTTAGATCTTCACATCATCAGGTTAGGAGGGAGAAAACAAAAGAAAAAGGAAGGAACAGGACAAAAAGGTTTATCAGATATGCACTTAGAAAAGAATTTCCCTGTGTGAGTCGGGGGGGGGGGGGGGGGGGGGGGGGGGGGGGGGAACAAAACACCTAGAACTCCGGAGAGTGAGTCACTGATCCATCAAAACAGCTCTTTCCCATGCAGTCAGTCAGCAGCAAGGAAAGCAAAAGATGTCTTGCTCCCATACAATTTAAATTGACTAACAAAGACAGCACTCAAAAATTTCTGCTGAGGTGGCCAGATAGAGTGAGCATACCAAGTGTACTAATAAAGCAGTGAAACATTGCAGACGTGTACAGTAACACTCATTAGGATCCGGTCAGCTTTGCCAATAATACTCAGGGGTTTGTACTTCACTAGAGTAGTTCAGTAATTTCAAGTAATAACCCGAGAGTATTTAGCCTTCAATTTAAAGGTTGAGAAAGAGTTGGTTGGCAGACTACTTCATCTTGCTATGTAAGAAGTTAACAAGAAAAAAATAAATTTTTTTTCTCCATTTCCCCCCCCATCTGGTCTAACGATATGGATTGCTACAGAGCTGCTGCAGAGGTGTGACTGGAGAACTGTTGCTTCTACTTAGAAAACAAATTAATTTCTAAATTCCTACTCACCCAAGACTCATTCAGTTGTGAAGTGAGGCACAGCTAAGGTTAATCATGCCAAACAAATACATAACATACTTTGCGAAAAACAACTTTTACTGCAAAATAAATTCGGTCAACCTCTTATCTGTTCATAGGGACATAAGGGAACATGCATTCACATTAAAGGCACATTAAAAATGGACAAAACCAACTAGAGACAGTTAACTGTATAGGAGAAATTTCCAACTTTCTTTAATTCTATTAATTCCATTAAGTTTTATATGAGGTAGAAGAAAAATCAGTTCAGGAAATGAGGATACATATCACAGAGCTGTGAAGTTAAAGATTTATTTCTGGACTAAATTGATACACTACGAGCAGTTCCAGTACACCTGCAATTATATACCAAGTGTATTATTTATAGGCAGCCTGTAAAACATCCTGTGTCTTTTATTTTTCATAATGAGCAGGTAAGACCAGGGAATTGAACTCAGGGACTAACACATGTTAAAGGTTAACAAATCCACCACGTATGCAGCAAAATCTTTCTGTGGACTCCTACAGGATCAGCACTGCCTTGCATATGATCAGTTCAAATCCAGTCACACTAAGAGGGGCTGCTTGTTTTTTAGATCACAGATTTGCTGAGTTCAGTTAGGCACCTGGAGGACAGGCATCTAATTCACTAAAATAAAAATATATCTTTAAGTAAAATTTTCAGAAAAAATCTAGATTGAATCAACAAACTGAACTACTCTGAGGTCCTTTTTGACTCTACAGTTTCTTGCCAGTCCAAGGTTTGGTTTATTAACTAGTTATTCAGCATTTTTTTTTGCCGTCACAGCCATGTTTGCAAGCCTACAGCTACAAGCCTGCCTAACCACATTTGTATCAGCACATTCTGAGAATATCTGGGCAGCAATCCCAAAGCGCCTCTGCAGAGGATAGAATACCCGGAGGACCTGCACGCAGAGCATTAATGACAGCCCAAGATGATGCAGTCTGTGACAACCCACCTCAGCGAGCTGGATCACAGGAAGACCAGCCACGCAAGTGAAGGTGGCATACCCCATCCACCTCACAAAAAACCCTGAAACCCAAACGTGCTACCAGGATGAAGTTACATGACAGGATGAAATATATTTCTTCCTCCACAGTTGCTCATTTAGTTTTTAGCCACTTCAGATACAGACACAGTCTATGTTTAGAGCCTGCAATGCCAAGAACTAGTTACTTGATAGATTAGAAGTTAAAATATAAAATAAGACTTTCAAGATCTCTCTAGGTCAATATCGCTAAAGTTTCCATTGCTGCTGCTGCCTTAGCTATTTGAGTCCTGTAAATAAAGAGCATCAGTTTCCAGGCCTGTCAAACAGGCAGCTTAGCTTCCTGCAGTACCAGACTTGCGCAACAGAAAGATCAAACAAATGGTGAAAACACTCAGAAGAGTCCCTTTTAAAACACGTTCAAACTCAAGACATGCAACCAAAAAAATTTTCCTGAAAAATTCCATGAGATGAAGTACCCACTTCTGAATGTTCCTTTCAAGTATGCAACTAATTACAAAGCAGCAGGGCTTCTCTAAAATGAAAGGAAACGTTATAAAAGCAAAGGCAGGGAAACTGGCACATGGATGTCTGAATCATATTGAAGGCGCTAGACATGAACATGCGCTTAAAAACCAAAACTACAGTGAAGTGTCCACTTTATAACCACATCAAACATTACCAGGTGTATTTGGAGCTAAAACTGGACTCGGAGAGTAAATCACCACAGAGGACTGAAGGAGAAGCCATCCGTGTGTCTGTGCGAAGAGGAAACCAACTCAAGTTTAGCAAACAGCTTAGAGAATGTTCCTGAGAGTGCAACATGAAACACGAAGCAGGCATATACAGTTTTCCACGACACACCCATTCGTTCACATCTCATTGGTATGATGTGCCTTTCTGCAGCTGCACCATGGACTCCAGCTGCTGAACCAGAGATACTAATCTCTTTCCATCATCAACAGAAGGAATTCCCCCGTATTTCTTCCAACACATATTGCTCAGTTCGTATCTCTATCAGAATTAGGTTGCTTTAACATCAGTAGTTCCTCCTAAGACTGATATAAACCTGCGTTTTGGACAAGCAGCAGCTTTATGTGGCTCTCCAAGATTTTTGGCAATCCTTCCACATAAAGGTGGTCACAAAAACAACTATTTCCTAACGCTAATGAGTTTAGGAATTAATAAAATTACATCCTTTCATGACATTATGGCTCAAAAACCAGCAGCCGATTACCACAGTTATTAAAACTCAGTAGAAACAAGAAGATACAGTTTCTCATGCACAGGCAGCTCGTTATTTAAGATAACTGGCAAAAATAAGGCAAGGCTGCAGGTAAACTAAAGTTACAGGGTGCAATAGCTTAACAGTTCTCACCTTAAAATTTTTTTTTCAATGTTTTAATCTATCTTCACTATAGATCTATCACTACAAAAGCGATCAAAGAGTAATTAAAAATTATTTCCTTCCTCCCCTCCCCCAAGTTTGATCTCTGGGGGTACACAGCACGCACAAAAAACCCCTAATACAAATACAACTAAAAGTATGCAAGTCCCAAGTCCATAAAACAAGTTAACAAGAACTCTTGTACTAAAAATTGCAGAAGAAACGAATACAGCAATTGCTACAGACTTGAAAAAAGTGTTTTAAATGAGATCACAAATGGCTAATATTTCTAAGTCAAACATGTCAGAGAAATCTCATTTTTCACTGGTAAACAAAAGGTGCTTTTTTTGCCTCTAATGTCTAATGTTCTCCCTTGTTTACTGATACGTGCATTAAACAAAAAAACCCACCTTTTTTCACTTTCTTCTCCCAATCACATTATTTAGGCACCAGTCTCCCCACACACACCCCCAAAAAGGTAGCGCAACCAGAAGATAAGAATCCCTCCAAGAGCGACCATCTGTCGCAAGAGTACTTAGCGCACAGAACCACTCTCGATCGCAGCAAGAAACTGAAAATTCTCATCACAAACCTTAATTTAAAAGGCTCCAGAAGGTCTCAAAAAACCGACTAACGTGACATAACTAGGGAAGAGAGAAAAAGCCCTGTTCTTCACGCTACGGAGAGACTGCTTCTTACATAAGCATTACCATATGCTTTAGGGCCCGGCTCCAGGAGGGAACAGCCGGGCCTCCCCTCTCCCCACCTGCCCGCCCGAAGCCCCGCACACGCCACGGCCCCGCGCCTCGCCCCCACGGGCGCCCGGACACCAGAAAAAGGCTCCGGGGATATTTACAGCCGCCTGCGGAAACCAGGAGGTGAAGCCAGACCCCAGAGAGGGAGGGGAGCGCCGCAACCCCCACAGCGAAGCCAGCGCCTCGGTCACGACTGCAGCACCGAGCAGCTCATCCTCTGGGCCCGAGTCGCGCCCCACAGCCGGCCCGAGCACACGTACGCGGGCGTGCAAGCCGCGACCCCCCCCTCCGGCCCCCTCCACGTACACTCCCCGACCGGCGACTTATTTCCTGCCCGGCGCAACTCTGGCGTTCACCGCCGGCGCTGCAGAGAGCCCCCCGCATCCTCCCCCGGGCCCCGCCGCCTTTGAACTCTAGTAACCCCCTGCAAAGCTCGCCGCAAGCCGGCGCCGCCGGAGGGGGGGGGGGGGGGGGGGAGGAGGGGGAGGGGCAAGGGGAGGGGGGCGCTGCGCACAGGAAAGGTCGGGGAAGCCCCGCGCCACAGACGCGCGCACACGGACACGCACACGCGTGCAAGCGGCGGCGGGCGCGGAGGTGCGAACCGCGCTGTGCGCGACCCCGCGGGACGGCGGCGCGCCCCCGCAAGCGCGCGGAGGGGGGGGGGGGGTAGGCGAGAGGCGCCTCGCCCCCCCTCCGCCCCGCGACGCCCTGAGGGGCGGGGGAGGGGGCACGCGCGTGTCTGAGGCGGCGGGTGGGGAGTCACCTGGGCCGGCGGGGTGGCCGCCTCCTCCTCCTCCTCCTCCTCCTCCTCCTCCTCCTCCTGCTGCTCCCCGGTGGCGCGGCGGGGCTCCGCGCCTCAGAGCGACGGCGGCGGCTCGGTGGGCGGCGGGGGCGGCAGAGCGGCTCCTCCAGGCACCATGGCCGCGCCGCGCCGCCTCAGGGCGCCGACACCCCACGGCCCCACGGACGGGTGGCCATGGCCCCGCTGCCTGCGCGCGCGCGCCGCCTCGCTCCGCGCATGCGCCCGCCCCGCCCGCAGCCCCGCCCCGCCCCGCCCCGCTCGGGGCCGGGGCCGGGGCCGCCGCCGGCTGGCAGCGCCGGAGCGGAGCGAGGCGGGGGGCTCCCGGGCAGCCGGAGGGGCTCGGCGCCGGCCGCCCCCCCCCCCCCCCCCCGAAAAGGCAGAGGTTCGGGTTTATGTTGCGATGGGAGAGCAGGGGCTTAGGGTTGGGTTTGGGTCCTCCCAGGACGTGAAGGACTCGTCAGGGCAGCTGATGACTCACAGGAGTTAGCCGGCAAAATCTGAGGTAGCGTCTGGGCAGACGTTTGGAAAGGCAGCTCAGCTACTTTGCCAATATCCTCTACTGGCTTTGTGGAATGCAAAACGCTGTATTAATTTAAAATATTAAAGCTGACCCGGGTTCTTCCAGTGGAGTACTGCAGAATCTGTAGTCACTTTGTTGTGAGATCAACCAGAAAAATACCAGAGTCTTTGTTGTCCTACATTGACATTTTTCAGCTGGAGACCTGTGCTAGGGGCAGCTCCCTCACAGCACAGCCCCCTCCCTGTGCAGGAGCTCATGCTTCCCAGTCTGCACTCACAGCCCTTGTGTGAAAACTCTCACTACTATTTACTTATCCCGTAAAGCTTGCATGGCCAGGCCCTAGCATGCACTCTTAAGTGCTAAGGCAAAAAATGTGACCCAAGAGGAGTAACGTTTTTTACCTTATGTTTGAAAACTTACAAAGCCACGTTGTCTGGGACATGAAAAAACTCTGCTGCAGTGAAGAATGAGGGAATACACTGAACTGGAAAATCCTGTAGTTCCCAAGGGATGGGCTAGCCAACTTAATAGTTGCTTTTTTCCTTCCATCTCTAATGAGGACTGGAGAGTTCACAGACGTAGGTATTAACAATGCGTAGCCTCAACACAATGTCTTTATGAAGCAGAGATATTAAAATAAGGGGTTTGGGTGTCTGTCCACATTCTGCTTTGCAAAACTACCTTTGTCCAAGTACCCAAAGGTTTTCAAAACACCAGAAGAAAAAGGAAGTTTGAACATGTTTGTGTTAACTTTTATCAGAACTGTGGTAGGGCCCTGCCCTGCTGTACACTCGGGTGGTTGTATTTGGTGTTAACATGGGACCTGTCTTCTCCCAAACTCCAGTCGGCCCAGAACGCAGCAGAAAGGAGACCAAATGGCACAACTGACGCTCTCCCACGCAGAAGCCTTTCCTCAGGCACCATGGAGGAGCTCAGCTTACTGACGCAATTTTTCACAGGCTTCAGATTTTAACGCTATTTCAAAAATAACAAGCTTTTTTATTGTAAAGTTTTTAGTTTAAAGCTATCTGTTTGTGCAAGGATTCCTAAACTCAGTAATTCTTCTCTTTAGAAAGAACAAACAAGCATGTCCAGCCAAACTAAGGACATGCGTATACATGTGATTATTACTCATAAGCTCTTTGCTCTGGTCAGGCTGACAAGGTTTACAGAGACCCTTCTGCACAGGGCTTCTCTGCTCCACCAAGTTTCTCTCCTAAGCAGTTACGTTTCCTCCTTTGTCGCTTAACAGTTCCCTGCATGGCAAGCGCTTGCAGCTCTTGTTTTATGCATCTTTGTATTAATCATGCCACCATCACCTAATTATTTTGTTGTATCTGGGGTAAACACACTGCTCCAAAGCCTGGACTCCTGCAGAGAACATGGGAAAACAATGGCTTTCACCAGCCACCCCGCTGTTCTGCCTGGCTCAGCCTCCTCACGTCTGCATCACTGCTCACTGAGACCTGCCAGTGCCCCACTCCTTACCACAAGGAGTATGACCCAGCTGTCATATAAGGCATAAGAATTTCAGCTTCATTTCTAGGGCCTGCTTGTCTTCTCATGCCGTACATGGGAAAAAAAATCATGAGTCACTTCTCTGTTCTTTGTGGGCTTGGTTCAATGCTGACTGAGGTCAAGGGCGATGGTGCAAGATCTATAAGTCCTGCTGCCTTCAGCGCCGCTTCTGAGAAAACAGACAGCAAGCAGCAGAGCGAGACAAATCTATATTCACAACTGTAGACAGCAACAGGTATTTATAGTAGATGGAGTGGAAATCTCTATTATTATTTTAGAAGTAATTATATCGTGAAAGTATTGTAGCAAATCACCAAAGTTCTCACTTCAGTTTGCAAGCAAACAATAGGAACTGAACCCCAGCTTTATTTTGTTCTATCATCTCTCAGCATTAAATTCTGAAAACGTGTTACTTCACAAAAGCACAGGTTTTCTAATGGGCAGATCAGGTATGTGGCATTACCACTGTCTTGTCAGGCATGTCTTTTTAAAAGCACCTCAACTTTCTGCTTCATTTCTCTGGAATTTTAAAAGCCTTTCCTGCATTTGACACTGGGTGGCTAAGAATTCTGAATTCAATGATTGTTTATTCCTCATTATTAACAGAGGCGTTTGAATTCCAAACTTTCAGTGATCAGCAACTGAGGACTGAAGGGGGCCGCTATGGTGACATCTCATTAAAACTTTCAAAAGACCTTCTCAGAGTTCAGATAATGTGGAAGCTTGATTTGTCCATGCGGATGGACAAATGCCAGCACCCCAAACTGCTTACAAAGAAAATCCCTCATAAGAATTCTCAAGAGCAGCAAAATATGCTGACATGGAAGGACATTGCATGCCTAAGGTGGGCAATAATATGGGCAGTTTTATTCGAAGCTCTTTAAAAGCCATTGTTTCAAAAAATATTCATATATACGTACGTACAAGCAAAGGAATGCCTTAACAAGAGGCTATATTGCATAAAGCCAGACAAGAGTTAAATAACGCAAAAATTAAGATTGCCTGCGAAGCCTACTTTGGTGCCTCGTGTGTATGCCTTGTAACACTGATGGCAGCCAGCCCCCAAAGCCTTTGTGTTCTCTCCTTGCTATTTTATCCCATTCACTAAACAAAGGAACAAATAAACTTTAATTCCTGCAGAAACACATACCCAGACACAGGAATTGGGAGCATTACTGGGTCCCACAATAGCAATAGAGCCAGCACATCTCTTTCTCTGATTTACCTACTTGCACTCTGTAGCCCCATCTCAGACATTCCCTTGCTTTTCCCTATCCGTGATCCTATTTCCTCAATTTCTCCCCATCACTTAGCTTCTCATCGACCCTCATTTTTCCTCTCATTCTCACTGCTTTTCAATGTTCTTTCTAGCAATTCAGCTAGTTCCAGTTTAATTTCATATTTATTTTCACTCTCCTCAGGAATCCACTTCTGCAGTATCTCTGATAATTACATATCTCGTATGATTACATATATTTTTACACTTTCATAACACTGGAGAGCGCTGACTCCAAACAAACAGCTGTCATGATTTACAACTTACCTAAAGGAAAGCCATACCAATCTGCGTGTTGAGAAGCTAGAGCGCCGGGTGGTGATGTAAGGAAAGTGATGAATCAGGTTTTGTTCGGTGAACAAAAGCATTGCAGTTCTTTCCCAAGATCCCTTGCCAGTGGGGCATAATCTAGAATACAAAGAATTGAAGTAAATAAAATAAAAATAATTGGGCTGAATAGTGGCAGAAGAATAACAGTTGCATTCAGAAAGTGGAGAATCATACGGTATACTAGTACAAGCCTCTAGTATTTATAGCATCTCACAGTGCCAACATTAATTAAATAATCCTGAAAAACTCCTGTAAGGAAACTATATAAATATTATTCTAACCTCCACTTTACTGATAAGGAAGCTGAGACAGAGACCGACTGCATTAGCAATAACTTGGAAATGTGTTTCATTTCAAACTTGAGACATTTCCACGTCTCAAGCTGAGCTGCCAGCTACTAAAGCACACCATGTTATTGAACACTGGAAATTCAGCTTTCAGTGTTTTGCCCAGAGTCACACAGTGACTCAGAATCGGAGCTTCCATTCAGATGCTACATTTCTAGGGCACAATGATGGCAGTGTCCAGTAAACCATGCTGTCTGTTGTATTACATTTAAGTGGTCATAAACAGCAGAGAAGGCTCGCACACACACCTGCATTGGGCTGGAACCACTTGGATGGCATAGACTTGAAGAGTTTGACATTCTCAGACCTCACTGCTTTTACTGCCTGCTTAGAACAAATTATAAAACAGAGAAAAGGGACTGGGAAAAAGTCATAACGTATTGTAGGAAATAGTAAAAAGAGTTGAGAGGGGAAACCAAAAAGCGTAAAACACATTAAAATACACTGGTACCAAGCTGTATTTTAAGGATTCTTCTACTCCTAGCAGAGAATATGGGCTCTGCTCTAGATTTTTTCCTAATGTGGGTAAAATTTAGAAGTGGGGTGGAGAGACAGGCACATGTTCAAATGAGTTTTCTGAACCAAAAAGCAATTTGGAAAAAAAAAAAAAAAGTTGCAAAACCTTGAAATCTGGGATGTTGGCATAGTCTGCATCACATTAACATCCACACCGACTCTCCACCATTAAAGTCACTGACTAAAACAAATATTTAGCATCTCTCAGCCCTGCAATGTCATCACCTTTTGCTTTCTAAGTTAGATCACATAGAGATGTGATCTAATCTTTCTTTTAATTCTCAGAGCAACCTGTTGAGCTTTCCACACAGTTTTCAGCTTTAGATGATGATTTTAAAGGATTCTTACTGAGCATCCCCAGAGCTGCTAGTGGGAATTTTGCTCTTTTATATGCAGCATGAACAGCAATTTAAGAGATGAGCTCCTAGGCTTCAGTAGTTATGCACAGGAGTGTATGCCTCAAAACGCTCAGAAATGCTTGCTGTGAACATGAGGTACTGGAAGGGAGCCAGCAGGCATCAATTTGACATGCAGTCACTTTTTTTATTTCACCCTGGAGCACCCCAGGACATAGTGCATATTGAGGTGAAAGAGAACATGCATTTGCTTTAAAATTTCCCCACTGGTTTTCCTTCCTCCTCGCTCTGTTAGTTTACCACAGTGTAAACGCAGAGTACCACCACAAAACAAACTCCTCAGTACAAAGAAAAGATTATGCTGTTTGGGCTCTGAATTGTAATTATATGGTCTTAGGCAAATTACTTTACCACTTTGCACTTATTGTTAGGATTGAGCACCACCATGCGTTTTCACAGCTAAATAAAAGGACATATTTATCTGTGCCACATGAATGTTGTGAGGATCAGAGCATTTTTCAACAGCACCTAGCGCAAGGATGTCCTAGTCATAGCTCAGGATACTAAAACACCAGGATCATACCAGAAATGAAATATGCATAAATACTTAGGCTTTTTCATATTACTCCTCAAACAGGAAAAAAAAAAACCAAAACCCTGCTGCCTTCTCTTCAAAAGAGCTTTTTAAAAGCCAACCGGAAAATAATAAAAAATATTTTTAAAAGATTACAAATAAAGAGACGATTACACTATATATCGTTTTAGTAGCCTGAATTTTTAAACAGGCCTGGAGGGTGCACAGTTTTATGACAGGGTGTGACTTTAATTACTAGTTGCAGCTTTGGAAGCTTTCTAGCACTACTGTAATGCACTGCCTCTGTGCGGAGGACAACTGTGTCATTAAAGGAAAAAGCAAACCTTCGTGACTGGGATACATACATAACAACTGGTTTTACATGGATTTACGGGCAGTCACAAGCTAAACTCGACATGAGTGGTCACTACAGTAGCCTCCCATTTGTACTGCTCTTTTGGAAACCAAAGTGCTTTTATGCTAAAACCTGAATATAGAACAGAACTCAAAATACATATCCAGGCAGGGAATACACTATATTCATATCCACTCAGGAAAGAAATCAGGCTTCTGTGCAGTTTTTGTTCATACTGCACTTCTTCACCAAGATTTACTTAACACTAGGAATGGCTCTTAATAGTTACAGCAGCCATTCTGAAGGAACTTGTACTTGGTGCTCAGCTGCTTACCTCTGCTCTTTTGTTCCCTTCCTTATATACCACCAAACAAAAAAGGGAGAGAAAAATTACCTAACCTCTCTACAGAGCAAGATCTAAAATGAGGGAGGACTGACACTTTCACTTCCTCCCTCAAATTTAACAGCGTCTCTCCTGATGTCAAGGGGAACTGCAGTCTGTATCATCTCCACTTTATTTCACATACATGAGAAACCAGACTTTACCACAGAACAATTTTTTTTTCTTTAAACTATTTCTGCACAGCAGAATCCCTGCGTGCAAAAGGCCATCTTTGTGCAAGATACATTTTTTCTTCTTCATCTGTTGTCCATGCACAAAACCACTGCAGCTGAAGCCAGTTCCCAAGAACCCCAGTGGTAGCTGAGAAGTGACCTTTGATTCAACAGACACAAGAATATAATATGCCTGTCAGGAGTCTGCTCAGAAGCTAAGAAAGTTTTGAGTCAGGACCCCTGGGTACAGAGCAATCTCCTTTCAGGGTTAATCACAGAATCACAGAATGGCAGGGGCTGGAAGGGACCTCTGGAGATCACCTCATCCAACCCCCCTGCTTGAGCAGGTACACCTAGAGCAGGGGGCACAGGACCGCATCCAGGTAGGTTTTGAATGTTTCCAGGGAAGGAGACTCCACAGCCTCTCTGGGCAGCCTGTTCCACTGCTCTGTCACCCTCACAGTAAAATTTTTTCTCATGTTTAGGTGGAACTTCCTGTGTTCCAGCTTGTGCCCGTTGCCCCTTATCCTGTCATTGGGCACCACTGAAAAGAGTCCAGCCCCAACCTCTTGACACCCACCCTTCCGATATTTATAAGTATTGACAAGATCCCCCCTCAGTCTTCTCTTCTCCAGGCTGAACAAACCCAGGTCTCTCAGCCTTTCCTCATAAGAGAGGTGCTCCAGTCCCCTGATCATCTTGTAGCTCTCTGCTGGACTTGCTCGAGCAGCCCCGTGTCCTTCTTGAACTGGGGGCCCCAGAACTCAACACAGTACTCCAGATGTGGTCTCACTAGGGCAGAGTAGAGGGGGAGGAAAGAGACGCTGGTGGCAATAGCCGTACATGGAGGTTGCCTCTGCTGCCCCCCCCCGGGGCCCAAGGTGAGCTCCGACGGGGCTCCAGTGCCGTTCAGCCTCACAGCCGGCGATGGGGGCCGGGGGGGGCCGGGCGGGGCCCTTGCTCCGTGGCTGCCGTGGATTTTACCTCACAAAACCGCGATTTCCCGCGTGAACCCAACCGGAGCAGCTCCGAGAAGCTCTCCTGAGGCAGGCGGGCGAGGAAAGCTGTTCTTCTCGTTAAAGAAGGTGAAACCTCTTCCTCGCCTCACGGCCCAGCCGGTAGAACAGGCAGGATCCCCCCGCCCTCCCCGCCGCCGCTCGGTCACCGAGCCCCTGTCGCCCCCGGTACCGTGCCAACGCCACCTCCCGCCGAGCGGGAAACCCACCCACATCCGGACACTGCCTCCCCCCCCTCCCGCTTCCGGCGCGCGCCATTCCGCTTCCGGTGCGGCGGAGCCCGGGACGGTGCCGGTTCCGTTGCCAGGGTGAGGGGCCGCACCGCGCTGCCGAGGGCCGGGGGCGGGGGGGGAGGGGTGGCTCGGCGGCGGCGCTGTGAGCCGGTGGGCTGCGGGGAGCGCCGCCGTGCCCCCGATCGCCGCGGCAGCCCCGTGGGTATGGGCCCGAGCCCGTCCGTGTGCGGCGGAGGCCGGGCTTTACCGGGCCGGGGTGAGGCAGGGCCGGTCCTGGGAGGGGGCGGCCGGTTGCCACGGCCGGGTCGGCGCCCCGTAACGGGGCGGGAGCGGCTCCCCGGGGCCGGCAGCCGTGGGTGGGCTCTCCCCGCTCGCCTCGCCCCGTGTCGCCGCTGGGGCAGCCCCGGCGGGAGGCGGCGCGGAAGGGCGAGCCTCGGCCCCTGCTCCTGCGGCCGCTGCCCCGGTTGCGGCGGTGGCCGAGGCGGAGCAGCTGCGGGTTTGAAACCCCGCTCCTCCACCTGTTGCGGTGTGGCAGAAAGTGCCGCGGCCCCGTTGCGCGGTGTGGTGCCTTCTCTGTTCTGGGGGTTTCGCGTCTGTGACTCATGTCACTTCGTGAAAACTGAAAGATGTGGATGTCCCTCTTCCAAGTCTTCCAAGAAAAGTGGTGTAATGCGACAATTTAATTACAACAACACAACTTTAACGCTTTCTCTGTCCCAGTGACCTTCCAACCTGTAGGCTCTTGGTGGTCCAAGGGGCTTGTAAAGGCTCTGAAAATGTAATTAACCAGAGCCGGCTTCATTTCAGTAGGCTTCAGTTTTGCATGGCATCCGGCCCTGATGGTAGAAAGTTTGAAAATGCCCGTAACTTTTGCTGCTCCTAATCTGTTTTCCTGTAATCATTGATTCTGGTGTCCACACTCAGTCCCCTTAGTGTTTTGGCATTGAATAAAGGTGTCTTATTTCTGCTTGGTGTTTCTGGTAACGCTGATCTTGACAGGACAGTAATTCAGTAAGGATAGATGGTTGGTCAAGTGCTCAGCTTTAGAGGGATGTTCTTTTAAATTTAGTGCTGGACAGAGACTTGAGAAGTTTTCTTGCAGTTCTTGCCCGATGCATTTTCTTGCAGAATTATTTGAGGTGTGTGGTACAGGTGAGAAAACAGACAATGAACTCTTCCTTTTGTAAACTTAGTCTAAGGATTACGAACAGGGATAATTTATAATAATGACCCTATGTATCAACATTGCTTGACGCTATGCAGCCTTAACATCAGTTGAATTTCTTGGTGCTTCTAAGACACCTTTTCATGAGTCTTTTCCACAAGATAATGCCAGGTCCCTATCAGATTTGGGGATATTGGAGGGCAGGGGGGGAGAGTGGGAAATATTTCATTTTTCTGTGATACCAGTTTTCCTCTTCAATTTGTTTTCAGGGTTCTTAGCGGGAATAGTGCGGAGGTGTGGCTTGTAGTGTCCTCAGCAAGCAGGTTGTATCTAGCCCTCTATTTCTCATCTTGTCTGAGCTTGGTGGGTATGCCTGAGTAATTATTTGTTCGTTCCTAATAGGCTATACTGTATAAATGAGGAGTATTTTGTCTGAGAGCAGGTAACCTCTGAGAATATGATGCTAGAGAGGAAGAGGAATCAGATTTTTGGACTCTGAGATTTTTCAGAATTGCCAGACCTGTATTTCTTGGTGTAATGCATTTCTTGAAGGTGGATAGCCTCAGTTTTTTTCACAGGTCTCTTCTCTCTTCTTTTGAATATCAGTCTTTCGAGGACAATCTCACCATTAGTGGTGCAGAGGCCTTCTCTGCATCTCCTGACAGTCTGTAACAGCCTTTCCGTACCTTTCTATCTCCTTGATTCTCTGTTTCCAAGCTTTAACAGAAAAAACATGTTCTTCCTTCCGCATAAAGCTAAAAATCTTGTTTTTCTGCTGTGTGTAATGTAGAACTAAACTGTTAACTACAATTTATATAAGTGATGCTGTGTAAATTAAAGATAGTATAATTACGGTTGTTTTGTCAGCACTGCAATGAAAGTGCAGTTCTTACAGTGTAATTGCATTGTGTAGGTGTGTATTTTGGCTTTGTTTTCAAACTCCTACTTTGATATTGCTACACTGAGACATGACCTGGGGTGCGTATTACTGCAGGTATTGCACAGATCTTAGTGAAAGTGAATAGAGAAATCCAATGCTAAAAATGAACTGTTGGGTTCAGAACTATTTTTATGGTTTTATATATTTTACGTATTTCATATTTGCTGTTTTGTTGTTACATATGTAAAGACATCCATGGCTGGTTCGGTTGCGTAATTAATGCAGAGGACATTTCTGAGATTTGAAATGACTTTTATGATACTGCAGTACTCTGCTTGGGTGCTGGTTGTGCAGTGAACAGACTGTACCTGCACAGAACACATGGCAAATGAGCATATGCTGGAGCAAACGGTGAATGTGACATTGCTAAATACACTTAAGTGGAACTTGGAGCCCCAGTTTTAGTCCTGTTCTTTCTCCCTTAGTTTCAACATTTTATCAACATGTTTGTCATCTGCTCATGCAAAGCAAAGATCTCTTTGATATTGAATCTCTCAATATAATAAAAAAAATCAAAAATACTTTAAACAAACTGTATGGTTTGTCTTCTGAAGAGAGTAATTCTCCTATTTCTTCCTTACATGATCATTGTGTTTTTCTCCTGCAGCAGATTTTTCAGAAAATAATACTGAACATATGCTTCAAGGATGTCTCTCTCTCTCATAATAAAATGGGGTGGACAGGAGTACACGATAACCTCACTATCAGAAGAAGACACGGTGTTGGATCTGAAGCAGTCTCTTAAAGGCCTTACTGGAGTGTTACCAGAGCGCCAAAAACTGCTTGGACTTAAAATGAAGGGTAACTATTCATATTTATTTTTTGTTGTGGATGTGCCTGAGATGTTTATGGACAAACATCCTCTAAACCTAGCCAGGATGTGTATACTAACAGGGCATCTACCTCCCAGATTTAGCTTTTGAACGAACACAGGAATTTTATACATCACTGGATATTGTTTATTATTGATACATCTGCCTGGTCATTTTTTAATGGCTGACATGGAAGTGTGGCAAACGTACGTTAAAAAAAGTTAAATTGCTGCTAGCCAGACAAGCAATGTATCTGTATATGGAGGAGGACAATAATACAGCTTGGGGTGTTCTGATATTTGATGGATAGCTTATTTCAACTAAGCGTGAAATATATTGACAGTTTCCTAAAATCTCTCTACCCCAGTAAAAAAAATTATCTGCTCGCGTTATAGGCAAACCTGCAGACGATGATGTTAAGCTTGGAGCTCTCAAGTTGAAACCAAATACTAAAATTATGATGATGGGCACTCGTGAAGAGAGTTTGGTAAATATTTTACTTGTTTATTAGCTTAAACATGAAAAGATGCTTCTATATATGTCTCCTCATAATGATTTTAACTTTTTAATATTCCAGTAATCATTTCAAAAATAGTAGTACAGTAGATTTCTGTTGGTGTTTGTTTTTCTATGTGAAGTAAGCTTTTCTGCAGAAGTCTGATAGCAGTGTATTCATTAAACTCCTGTATTGTTCTGGACTTAAAATACAAACTTATTATTATGATATTCATTGACTTCTCAAATCTGAACAATCATCAGTATATTTTAGTAATTCTTTACACTAGTAAAGTGAAATAATTTTGGTTAAATAGTATTTTTTTTTCCTGTAATGTGCAGGAACAGAAACTTGATGTCCATTGTTATTTGCCTTCAGTGATCCTAGTTATCTTTTATTATTATTCCTCTAGGAAGATGTCCTTGGGCCACCTCCTGACAATGATGATGTTGTCAATGACTTTGATATTGAAGAGGAAGTTGTGGAAGTAGAAAATAGGTTAGGAGTTTTAGCTATTAAAAAACAGTCCTGTTATGCAATGTACAGTATGCATTTTCATTAACTGTAACTTTTTGCACTGTTATATTAGGGAAGAAAATCTACTAAAAATTTCCCGCAGAGTTAAAGAATACAAAGTGGAAATTCTGAATCCTCCTAGAGAAGGAAAAAAACTGCTGGTGCTAGATGTTGATTATACGCTGTTTGGTGAGATTTTATGCAACTTGTGGGTTTTCTTTGTTTAAGAGGTCAGTTTATTTGCCAGTTCACGTTTCCTGATTTTTGCTATACAAATCTTCTTCGGTAACTCTGGTATGTGTTGTAGTATATAACTTCTGCTTTGTAACATTGTGGGATCTTCTCGTATTTTAAAAAGCATTGGGCTTTGTAAGTGTTGCATATTGTTGATTTTAGTGCAGCAGCTATTTACTTTCTGCAAGGACATGTGAAAAACTAGTGATTTAGTATTTTATCCAAATAATCTTTCTCTTGACCAACTGGTATCTTGGACATCACGGTGACAGGGAAAGATGTTGTGAAATAACGATCTTGATTTGTACCTGATTGACTCCGCTTTTGGGGGGCGTGGGAAAATAGCTTCAAATTTTATTTCCAGATCATTACTAAACATGCACAAAAACACGTTTTGCTTGAAAATTCTGTCAGACTCGTCTTTTGGAAGCCAGAGGTTTTTTTCTGACTTAATTTTCTGCTATGCAGGTGTGTCATGGCAGCTTGACTATAAGCAGTAAATAATAGTTTGCTTGATTCCTTTACCTTAGCTTTCCTTTTAGAAGAGAGATTTGTTTACAATCTCAGATCAAAATTCAACCTTTTACTGAGTTTATTTAGGATTCATTTAGTTTATTTAGAGGTCTTCTGCTAGCAGAATTTGACAGTGGTTTTCTAATTGGAACAGGCAACATTTGCACATCTGAAATAAGCTTGATATATGTTCACAAAATTAACTGGACTAGGTTTGAAGCAATCTGTTTCATATCTGCACTGTTACAAATTTGCTAAGGTGCACTGATGAACTAATTGGCCTGACTCTTCAAAGATATTCAGACTTACAGATCTCTGATTTAATTATTAGCTAAGCCCTCAAATACCTGTAAGTATCAACAGATAAATATCCCCTCTGCTTCTTCTCTCCACCTTTAAAATGGGAATGGTAGTTTGCTATGAATTCATTTGTGAATTTTAAAGTGACCCAGTGCTTCCCTCATGAAACTCTTCAGGTCTCTGGGTAGATAAGAAAGTCAGATTGAACTTTAGTAACTTATCTTAAACTTTAATAATGAATCTCATAATCTTTTTAGATCACAGATCATGTGCTGAAACTGGGGTAGAACTGATGAGGCCATACCTTCATGAATTCCTGACATCTGCATATGAGGATTATGATATTGTAATTTGGTGTAAGTTTTATACTCAGTACCTAAGACTCTATTATAAATTGTCATTCGGAGCAGACGCTCCAGGTGGGACATTTTTGTATTGCTTTTTAGTGTGAATCACAATATTTAAAACAATACATGAATGCTTAGCTGTAATACATTCAGCAGGAGTGTTCACACAGCTATTAGAGCTATTTTAGAAAAATGGTAATTCTTACGTGAATGGATCTAATCACAGTATAAAGCTCAACATCACTTTACTGAGTGTTACTTTGTGCAAACAAACGCTTGAAGTAACAGAATTGTATAATGATCATTCAAACACTGTTTGATAGCTATCTTTGCAAATAGTCTCCATCCAGACAATAAGTAGTGATCTGCCAAATGAACCAAACTCTCCTGTCAACAGTGGTTGATCGTATGCTTTTGCATGCTGTTTCACTTCCTGTCCAAGAGCTGGAGAAGAGACTTTAGCCAGTGCAGAATTTAAACCATATTAAAATTTTATTACAAAATTTAATTTTCATAGTCTGGAACAATGTTCCCACGTATTCTTAGATCTGTGGGCAATATTGACGCTTTGTCCTTTCCAGGCTTTATGTATTCTTATCATTGCTTCCAGGAGAAAATCCTGCACATGCAGTATGGTGCCTCAGACAAGGTGTAAGCCCACTCCTTATGGTCCTGCAGACGGTAGTTCAGTAAGAGCTGATCTAGAAAATGGTTTAAACACACGCAGTGCTTCATCTAGTTGTTCATTTGAAAAGTAAGCTTTTCCAAATAAAAATCACCTTCCATGAAGGATGACTGTCTTCAAGGCAGTGAACCCTAAAAGCTGTAACAAGGATGGATCTTTCTGAAATTAAATTTTATGTAGAAATTTGATACGCTAAGTGAACAGTTTCTTGGCTTGTTTCTTTTTTGCCTGTCAATGACTTATTCTGATAAAGTGTTCTTTGTTTTCTCCCTTTTGTTTCAGCTGCTACTAATATGAAGTGGATTGAAGCTAAAATGAAAGTAAGTTGTTCTGGAAATGTGTAATTTGTTTCTAGTCTGGCTGGCTGTTCATATAGTTGGACTCATGCTCAGCATTGTAGAGCGGGTTAGCAACTGGGGAGGTTTTATGAATCAAAACCCGAGTTTTTTAAATCTTCATAGTCACTTTAAATTATCTTTGTCACAAAACTAGACTAAACCTAATTTTAGAATTCCAAACTATCAGCAGTAGGTGCTAAATTTAGCAGAACTAAACACAAGTCAGTACCTGCTGAAACTTAGATTAGTCACACAGCCTTCACAGTTGCTTTCCTCTTACCTCTATAGAGTTCTAGTCTTTAAGTGTAATATCATTTTTTTTTTAAAGGAGCAGACAGATGTGGCGTGCTGGAGTAGGTTATCAAGAGGAAACTCTTTTCATATTTATCTTGTACCTCTTGCAGCTGTGTGCTTCTGTTGCTTCCTCTGCCTTATTAAACATCCGTAAGAGCTCTTCTTTCAATCCTAGTTTCTTCCGTACCTAAATCAGGCAATGGGATGGTTTTGCACAGCTGACCTAGTGGTAAACATATTTACAGTCAGGCTTAGCTGTAAATCTAATGAGCATACTAAGAATTGCTGTATGTTTGGTTGGTGGGTTGAGTTTTTTTATGCTTATAAATCAAAGCTTGTTTTCATTTCAGGGAAAACTTTTCTAAATATAAGCTGTTGTATCTCCACTCTGTTATAGACTAACCATTTTTTTCAGGTTTTAACAGAGCAAAGCACATTTTCCAGTGTTCTCTTCCTCAAAAGAATGAATTGCTACATTTTTTCTAAACAAACAAAAATGCCTTAGAGTGATCTCAGAAATGAGAACCTTTAATCAGAACTATGAAAGTAGAGTTTAGTGCAAGTAAAATCAGTGTTGAGCCTTGCAAACATTGCACTTCTTGTGGCAGTTACATCTCTGTTTATGTTGTGTCTGTCAGTGTAGTGCTAGGATTCAATCTTGTGGAAGACCATTGTTCAAAACTGGGCTGTTTCCCATGCACTGGTCACCTTTCTACGTTTCTAGGTCACCTTCCCAGCCCTTTCATATGTTACTGAATCACAACCTTTCTGTGCCTACTCCTGGATCTTGTTCGGTTGAGATTCCTACCACTAGATGCCAACTGCAGTTTCTTAAACTGGTAGCACCAGGGGGGTGGTGCTTACCTCTAAAAGTTTCACTTTTTGTCAGGGAACAATGATCCCAGCAATACTCGCCATTAAACTTTTTGTTTTAAACTACAAAGCAGGAACAGCACTAAAAAGAAGGGAGTATCAGATAACCAAGTTTAATCTCTCATTTACCATCTACTTATGCCTGGAATTCAGACAGGCTAGAACAGCTAGTTTTTTCAGTGTAACAGGACACTGACCCAAGTAGGTAGTGCTTTTCATTTGCAAGATTCACTGTTTCATGTAAAAGAAATCAATTAAGTATGGCTGGATATCTGCAAGAGAGCTGCTGCAGTGGATATTTTCTCCTTGTGTAGCTTTGCACGTTACTGCTGTTGCGCGCACCAGAAATTAAGTCAGCAATATCTATGTTATAACATGTCAGCAGATTTTATTATTACTTTTCAGCCTTGTAAAAGATTTGAAATTGAAATGATTCTCTCTTATCTAGTCAAAGTTGGGATAAGTATTCCTTAGAGTCTTTATTTCAGGAGTTATCAAATCTTTAAAGTGCAAACTGACAGATTTCTGACAAACATTGGCTATCTTGGACATGTGTAGGAGGAAAGGATAACAGTGAACTGTTACTGTATATTTCGTCCTTGATTGGTCTGTGATTTGCTGCAACTTAATGGAAGGAACAAATAGCAGACAGCACACAGTTGCTATCCTTGCTATAGATATTGAGTAAAGTTGAGGCATGTGGAACTTGTGAAAGATTATGCGTGAAGGTATGACCAAGACCTCTCTGTATTTTGCCTTTTCTGCAAACTTGCTTTGAATTTTTGCTGACTTCAGTTGATAAGTTTCTGATAGTAAACACTACAGAAATAAATTCCTATTAGCTTTTTTTCTCTTGGTAGAATGGTGTACTTTTATGATTCTCATTGCAAACAAAAAATTTAAAACCCCTCAGATACCTATTTTTAGTGTGTCTCTGGTAATCCTCGGCAGCTCACCCTTTGACAAACAATGTATTATAATCATGGTTTCAGTTGTACAGCCGTAACTGTCATAATTAGAAGCTTTAATAATAAATCTTTATGATGCAGGAGCTTGGGGTGAGTACCAATGCAAACTACAAGATAACCTTCATGTTGGACAGTGCTGCCATGATAACAGTGCACACTCCTAGAAGAGGACTAATAGATGTAAGTACCTATTTTTTCCTCATCTTCCTCTACGTTCAACTGACATGTTATCATACCCCTTTGAAATGTTCAGCAATAAAGTTGTGCTGGAGTTTTCATGCAGGAAAACAGCAAGAATCTTGGAAGCATAGCTTTGTGGTTTTTTTTTTTTTCTGCTGAAATTCTCTATTAATGTTTTATTTTGAGTAGTACATTCGGATGACACTGCTTTCAAATCAAATAATAGATAACCATTGCAAGAAAATTTAGTACCAAGAGAAAGGTTTTCTTTAGTGTGGGGCGTATTTAGTATGTTATACTATTCCACATCTCTTCCCTTTTTGAAGCCCAACTACCTGCTAATTTTTCAGCAAAAGAATACAAATGTCCATTCGAATTTGGACTCAAGTTCCTATAGACTGGTATTTTCATCTCCTGCATATGAACTGATTTACCTCAGGTGCCTTGTATGTGTTATTTTTGCAGGTGAAGCCTCTTGGTGTTATCTGGGGAAAATTTTCAGAATATTACAGCAAAAAAAATACTATTATGTTTGATGATATTGGCCGAAACTTCCTAATGAATCCACAAAATGGACTCAAGGTAATTTTAACTGGAATTCTCATTTATTACTGTTTTTTCTTATACTTCAGGTAGTACTTTCTCATACTTCTTTGCTGTGTCATAACGAAAGGCTACTCTTAGCGAGCAAAGATGCATATTTTATTATGTTTTTTTATTTAGATTGCCATTTGTCTGGACTAATATTCCCCTACTAGTAGTATTAAATAAGCTCTTTTTCAGTATTAAGTGAGCTTTTAAGAGACTACCAAAATCAAGAAGTTATGATTCCTGCTTAAATTATACCTGCGAGCCATAATCAAGCTGGGCACTGCTGACAGGCACCATTGAAATATGTGATGTTCAATCTCAGGAGTGGTTATATTCAGAAAATAAATCAAATAACAAGTGGCTGTACTTCATGGTAGTATGCCAGTGTAATAGCAAGCATTCTGTTCAGGGAAATAATTAATACCTTGAGGCATTTTGACTGCAGAACAGCAAATATTTCATTTTATAAAATTGTCAACCAGTTCGTGCTCCGTTATCTGTGCTCGTTCTGAATAAGAAGAATGCAACTTAAATTTCTACTTATGTATGATGGTACAGCAGTATGGTACTAAAAGAACCCTCATAAATTTCTTTAAAAAAAAGATGTTTTCAAATGCAGAAATCCAAGATTGAAAGTATCCGTGATGTGAAGAGGATAGCAATTTATGTGATCTAGCAAGACGACATTAATTGGAACTGTACAGTGTTAGGAGAATCAGGAATAGCAAAGATCTTGCCGGGAGAGGATTATCCAGAGAGCTCCCTCTAGCTCAAATTTGAAAGATGTTTGTCAAAATGTTGTTAGCTGCAGACAAGAACTTTGAATCACTGAAACAAGGCATAGGTATAATGTATTCCAAGCTTAAAGCAGTTGTCAGTCAAGCTTTATTTCTGACATCTCTTTTCACAGAAGCTGTGATTGTAGTCAAATGCTTTTTGTTGAAAAAAAGCATCTGGATCCAGTGATGCCACATAACTCATAAAGCAGAGCTGAAAACCCCTCATGTCTCCTGCAAAAATATCTATGAAGTCATAGTAGAAAATGTGGCAGTCCATTCCAGATCATTTTATCATTTTGTCTGACTGGGAGGGGAAGGCTTGAAGTGCAAGACAAAACTGGTGGGCATGCAAGGTAAAAACCTTACAGTCCAGTCTGAGTGAATAACAAGACAAATTGGATGTGGTCACTAATGGAAAAGGTTTTTCTTAAGAAGTTATAGTACTGAAAATATATTTTAATTAGGTGCTAAATGATGGAGAATCAGAAGCATTTTTCTTACTTTGAGCAAATAGTTATACCCAGTTTATTTATTTTGTATAGATAAGGCCTTTTATGAAAGCACATTTAAATCGGGATAAAGACAAGGAGCTTCTAAAGCTCACTCAATACCTCAAAGAAATAGCAAAATTAGATGACTTTTTGGAGCTGAATCACAAACATTGGGAAAGGTAAGAACAAAGTCAAAATTCTTTCTTCCTTCTGTCCCTGACCCCACTGTGTTTTGCTTGAGGTTGTCTGTACAAAGACCAGAAACAACCGAGCTGATGAACTTGGACATCACTTACAGTTATGAAGGTCCTTTAGTTTGAGTAGAATTTTAATAAGGCTATAGTGTCTGGGCTGCTTCCCTAAAATGATAAGATTTTGGCAGAATGCACCTTTTTTTTCATACTTCTCCAGTGTTCAGGACCACTGGTTGTTTTCAATGAAGCAATTATGCTTCCTAAAGGGAAAAGAATTTTTGAAGTAACCTGGTCCCTGGAAATCTCTCTCTTTCCACCCCTACAAAGCGAGGCTGTCAGTTCAGATCTCAGGTCTGTTGTTACGAGGCAACTTTCCTTGCAGTTACCTCAGAGGTTTGGGGCATTACAGTGTGGTTCTCAGGCACTATCCAAGCTGTATGGTATTACGGTATTAATGGGCTCTGAAATATAAGTTACTGTGTTATGAACGAGAGTTTTCCAAATGCTTAGGGCACCAGTTAACATCCTGATTCTTGCTGGAGAATGATTAGCTGAAGTGTTTGGGCAAAATTCTTCTTAATGGTTTTATGCAACAGCCTGAAGTTTCAATACAGGTGGAAAAAAGTGTGTGCATTATGCTATTCGAAAAACACTCATTCAGTGCTTAAAAGAACAGCCTTGCAAACTTGATACAATTTTCTTCCTTGTTTCTGATTAGAACAGAAAGTCAAATGTTAAACTTTAAAAGTAGTGAAATTCACTGGATATTTCACACTGTCAGTTAAATTGGTTGGATTCTTTTTTCTACAGTATTTGCAAAGACTTCAGTGTTACCACGTAGCCAGATTGCTCCAGCTGTAGTGGTAAGAGAACTCTGAGAACAGAAAGCAAGCATTTTGGAGTAACTCAGATTCTCTAAAGAAGCTAGTGGAGGGCTGTTCTTTTCAGGTTATGCTGGATGACTGTTCATTAAATTCTTGAATTTATTTGAAGGAGTGCCATATCTAATGGGCCTTTTTATCTTAAAGGATATAATAGCTACTTTTCCAACTGATGTAATTTTCAACGTCTTAGAATAAAATATGTTTCCATTTCCTTCCTCCCATTTGTTTAAAAAACCTAATAGAGTATCTAAAAACATGACTCTGAATTACTGTAAGGTAACTTATTGTGGAATTGAAAGAATGTTGAAATCAAAATCATAAGTAGTATTGATCACATTTCTAATTTTTGGTTATCAATAGAGGGATTGCTAGTGAGAAAAGAAAGCAGATTCATACTTTGAGTTTATAGAAGGTACTAGATATATTTGTGCCAACCTCTTATTTTGTGAAAAACCGTACTTTTGTTTCTTGCAGGTATCTTTCAAAGAAGCAAGGACAATAACACTAATAAAATTGTGTGGCACTGAATTGAAGGGGACATAACTAAGATCATTGGACTTTTCCTTGCTTTTATGCTAGAGTATAATAGTGCTGGACACTGGATCCAATGCCAGAATGACTGCTTTACTTGGTCTTCCAGGTGGTTGGTTGTGGGTTTTTTTAAAAGATCACAGCAATAAGCTCAAAGTGGGAGAAACAAGTCAGTTCCTTTTTCTTGCATTCAGTTCTGGTGTTACTACTTAAAATACTTTCCTCTCCTTTGCTGCCGAAGTGCAACCATAACCGTTAAAGACCAAAACCATTCTGAAACTAGGAAAAAAAAAATATTTAGACCAAAAAAGTTGAGTAAGGAGCCAACCTTGGCAGTGTATGAATTGTATAAGCCCTCTATTCCCTCCGTTTTTAGAAACAGTCTCCCTCTCCCATTCCAGTATTTAAGTCTATAAATTACAAGTTGTCTAAGTTTGGTATGTATTAGTATGTCAGTGTTTCTCTGTGCAAGACAGTAAGATGGGAAAGTACCACCTCTGTGGCTAATTTACCCCAGTGTGTGAACTTGTACTATAAAGCAGTGTTTACTGGAAAACAAAAGACTGAAGTTTAAGGGAGAGAAACCCACTCTTATTTGGTAAGTGAAAAGCAGTCTGCCTGAAAAATTCTCATGTCAGATAAAGGGTTTAAACCTGAGATGGGAAAGTCCCATTCCTAACAAAGCATGAACGAAACCCTTGTTCTCTTCTAGCTAGATCTTGTCGAAGTGCAAACACTGTGTTTAAATACAATATTCAGCCATACTGTTCTTAAAATATCATTTACTTGCGCTGCTTATGCCTGCACTATAGAAGTGTGATGTGACTGCTGTTTGGCATTACCAACACTTGTGCATTATGCAGTTCATGTATTTGAAAGAAGACTGACCCTTTCAAATAAAAATGGTATATATTGTTCTTAAGGAACTATAGCAGTTGTGTAAATAATAAATACCTTTTTTCATAATTTGTGTCCTGTGCTGTCTTAAATATCTAGTTTGCATAATAGAGAAGCCATTGATAATCTTAATTTTGGTTTTTTAGGGTGTTTCTTTGGATTCCAGAGACACCAGTTTTGCATCAGTAGTTAAGTAAGAGACTGGTATGTGCCACTGCAGATTAGGGCTGTGGTGTTGAATAGTAAAGCGCCTAGCTGCCCGGGAAAGGAACCTTGACAGCAAATGTCAGAATGTCAGGACAGCAGACACAAATGAGCTGTTAAGATGAGCATGTTAGGCTCCGGCTCAGTGGTCTGTCAGAAAATATACAGTTTCTTATCTGCTACCCTTTGTGGTTTAGTGCCAACCCAAGCTGTGTTTTAAACTAGTAAACCAGAAACCTGATGCATAAAAATCTTTGTTTTGGTAGGTACAGAGGGTGAATTTCTGAAGTTTTGTCTCCTAGAGCTGATTTCTGAACTAGAAGACTGACTCACTCTTGTATGTACAGTGCAGGTATAGTCCCTGAGCTTAGAACCATGATCCTTTACCTAGAAAGGCTGCAGTAGCATAGATATTGGAGTATAGGACTGGTATATGATGTACTAGAATACTTTTCAGTTTAAAGAATTGAAAGAAGTCAAGACATTGCATCTGAGTCACCTATAGAGTTTACTATGCTAGCGAGACCAAGAAAATGGAACCAAGGGAATGTATCTAAACATGTGCCTGTATCTTTTTGCTCTAAGTTGGCATACGAACAGTTATACAGTGAACCAGCAATACTCCTTTCTTTTGCTTTGTACAAGGAACATAAAAAAAAGAAATCTTGATTTTTTTTATTTTTTTATTTTTTTTTTACTTCAGTGACATTGGGATTTCATCGCAGAATTTCAAAGTATTTGCTGATCTGAAGTAGATGTGCACTCCCCTTTCAAATATTTTATAAGCTGCACTGGAATATGTGAGAGTATGATCTCAATGTGATGGTAACACTTTGCTGTTGCTGACAAGTCATTGTGTCTTTTATGACTAATGTTGCTTCCATTACCATATTGTATGCTTGAAGTCGAGTCTTGCAATTCCCACCACCACCACCCCAAGAGAAGCCTGTGTATTTTACTGGCTATCTTCTAAAAATGCTGCAGTGATTTACTTGGCTGAGACATGAATGAGATTTATAAAATTGTGAAGCTGTGGATAAGGCAAGCGCAAAACTGCTGTTCACCAAATCCCACAATATTAGAATGAGGGGTCACTCATAAAAACAGGAGAGTGAGTGGCTTATAATTAAGAGCAGCAGGTAGCGATCTGCTGGAATTTGTTGCCATGGTTTATTGTGGAGGCAGGTGGCATCAGCAGGTTCAGAAAGGAGTTAGACAACTTCATTAACAAGTCCATAGTCAGATGCTAAAGGGAATAGGCCAGGAAGGTCTAATATCCTTAATACAAGAATTGCAGGTGCTCAGGAAGATGAGTGTGGGTCACACAGTGGCCAAGCCTGCATGCTCCCCTTTAACCACTGCTGGGGGGAACTTCGGCCAAAGCAGCACAGCTTTCCTCTTTGTACTACATGGGTCTTCTGGGCTATGCATAAAATATGATTCTGTGCCAAACTACCAGAATTTAGTAAAACTGCAAGGATAGATGGCTACCTTTCTGCTTAGCCCCAAAATAATGTATTTATTGCTCATAAGTTCAGAGGAAAACACCTCTGCTGACTTTTCATTCCTCCTTTTTTATAGGCAAGGCAGTTTTGACCTACTTGCATTTCCAAAGTATAGCTGAGCCTTGGGGATAACTATCAACAGCAAAGTTTAAAGCCTTGTTCCCTGTTAACATTTAGTTTCCTTTTAGATTATATTGAGGTCCCTGAGAAGTATTTGATCAATGGCTTTCAAAACCTCTGTTAAAAGAAATAGGATTAAAGCATAATCAAAGAGAGGGAGTGTATGGCTTAATTAGAGAGCTCATAATTTACTGTTCTGCAAAACTCTGGAGAAGCATTAAATGGAGTCTGAAATATTCCAAATATGTGTCAGAGACTGTACTGGGCTCCCAGTACATGTCAAGTATTTTGTATGTTGTTCTGTCTGATTATTCATACCAAAGAGACAGTCCATTTAAAAATGAAGTTATTTCTGTAAGCTCTGGATATCTGACAACTCTAATGCCTCTCTGTGGCATGAATGCCCATCACTGGAGGTATGTGGAGTGACAGCTGAAGCCAAGACCTGAACTGCAAATTCAGCTCCACAAATCCTGCTGCATGACTGTGAAATATACAGCTAGTTGCCGATTTTTGTCCCTGACTTGACGTGCGACTGACAGCAAGTGGATGCCAAAGGGTTTAAGACAATTTTCCACTCTGTCTGTTCAGGATGTATTTAAGACTGATATGAGAAGTGCTGAATACTTTCTTTCTACCAATAAGGTGAAGCCTAGGTAAAAACTGTGTTTCAGAGGGTGAGGAAAAGTAAACAGTTCCCCTGATTCACTAAAGCTGTTCAAAACCAGAAATGCCAGATGAAGAGGTGTTAGAGGGCAGAATCCTCTGACATTTCACTATTGACATTGCAGTGGTCCTGGCAGGTGCTAACCAGTGTTAGCGTGGGCGACTTCTGCACCCAGTGTAGGGTGGCTGGTGAAGTGCTTTGGCAGGGGGATTGATGGAGAAAGATTTCAGTGAAAAGGAAATGTTGAGGGAGAGAATAACAGGACTAGAAGAGGAAAATACTGCTCTATCCTGGAGAAGACAAGGTACATCTTTCAAGTGTTATGAGTTTCCTGTGAAAGTAATATTAGCAATATCTTGTGATGGCTGTAAGTTACCAGAGTACTATACTGACATCTGTGCTTTGAAAGGGCTCTTCACTAATCAGGACATGTTTTAGGTGTAAGCAAATCAAAAGATTCAGGGGCTGGAAGAACTGCCTCATGGCGAGAGATGGACAATTTCAGTTTGGTTAGGTTTTCCTAGAGAATGGTGAAAAGTGTCTATGATGCCTTACAGTGCTAAGTTTGACATTCCTGCCTCCTGGCTTTATCTGCTGGACAACACTGTCTATCTTAGACCTTTATTTCCCAGCCCAGCTGTATTATCCACTCCAGATCCTCTACACCGCAATCCCCCATTATCTTTTAGATCCCAAATAATCACAGGAGGCCTCAACCTCAGCCCTTTTCTGATGGTGTTTTCTAATAGAGGATTTCAAAATGAACTATTTGTATACTGATGAGCTTTCTCATACATCCCTGAGCTTCCTTATTTATGCTTGTTTATGAAGTTTGCTCATCTCTGGAGACCCTTTGATGCTGCTTTGATACTGTGAGCACTTGAATGCTTGTTTAGTTCTCAGGAGTCTGTGCAGAGCTTGGCATGTTTCCTTGCGACACACAGACACATAGAATACTGTGCCATTAATTCTCTCTCCTAGCAAATAGTTTTCCCACCAATTCATTTTCTGTAAGAAATAATAGGTATGAGTCAAAGAGAGCTTGTTCTCAAATTGCATAATGCTCTTAGCACTACGGGTGGGGGGGTGGGGACAGCAAAGAAAAGTGCATCATTAACACTTGATTGAAAGTTGATTTTTTATTTTTTCTTTCAACTTTCTCGTTGGAATTGCACACCCACTCTGCTCACACAACACCATTTTTCAAGGTGTTTTTATATCGGAAAAGAGCAGCTCTTATCATTTTCACCATGGCAGGGGCCAGGGTTGGCTGCAGCTCCTGTGTGCAAGGGGACTGGGTGACCTGGAACAGAGCCTGCATGGTCACTGTTACTGAGTGATGTCCCCTCCTTCCCTTGCAACACCCTGGAAGATTTTGTCTTTGGTGTTAATGAAACACTAAGGTTATTGCATCAGATTTTTAGTGACTAAATAACTTCACCTGTGGTGTTAAAGCATTTGGTATTTAACAAGAGCCTTGTTCTTCACTATTTATGCTGCTCTTAAGAGGACAGCAAGTCAAACCCTGGATCAGAGCATCAGTCAAAGAAGTCATAGTTCAATAGAAATGCACAAGCCAAACATCTCAACCTTCAGATTTGATCGGAATTTTGAACTCCAGCAGTCTGAGCTAATACTTTCTTCTGCTTGCTGCAAGATCAGCCCCTGGATTTTAGGTTGGACCTGCCATGCTTCTTTCGGAACATAGACCACGGAGCCAGACAGCTGGGCGTGAGTGGCTGATTCACAGGCTGTTCAGAAAAGTTGTTCAAATTGTTTTATATTGGAGGGAAATGTCCACAGACGAATAAAAAAAATTGAATAAGCTTAGCTTTGACACCCAGAGTTACGTTTCTGAGCATGTTCTCATAGTAATTCTGCAGTTAAAAAGCCTCCTTCCTGTCTTTGGTTTTCTTCAGTGCTCTAGAATTTTCTCCTCATTTCTCAAATCTTTTTGGTGTGGATGTATGTCGTGTCTCTCAATTTGTGCTTTATTGGCACAGTGGACTCTAAATGCTCCGTAGGAGGCAGTGTGCTGTGGTTTTGTACTGACTGAGTGCTTTGATGAGCTTTGTACATTATTGATGTGTTACAAGCCAAGAGCTCCACTGATAAGCATCAAACTTTCTTCCTCAGGTGTTTTCCACTAGTTTGGGCCATGCTGGAAGAAAAAATGGTGGCACAGGAAGAATAATGTTAATGATTTAACAAATTCTAGTAAAACTTTCTAAGATAACTCTGCTTCCTAGGGCAAGGTGAGGTGGCTCTAGAATTGTATTTTGCAAGGCTTACTGATTCCTTACCCTGCTTTCTATATTCAGTTCATATTTTATGCCATGCATGGGTATGCAACATTTGAGAGTAGTGAAAACTGCAAGCACCAGTTTAGTAGATGAGCATGAGCAGAATTTCAAGCACATGCTTAAAGTGCAACTGATGCCAGTGTGACTTTTGGGTCCTGCTGTCCTAATGATGGATATTCCTTGAATCAGGACCAAAATAAGCACATTTTTGGAAAAGTTAAGTGTATTAAACTGCTTCAGAGATGAAAATGATAAAGTGTTGGGTTTTTTTTTTAAATCCAATTAGTCCCTTACAGATCTGACTAGACATATTAGGTATGTTGTAAAGCCTTTTTCTGTAACAGAAGGTAACAAATCAAAACCTAAATAATTTGTGTCTAACACTTGAAAAGAAAAAATCCGGGCTTCACATACAGGTGGGTTTGTAATTTCATCTCAGCAATATCCCCACACCCAAAAATAGTAAATTAGTCGAGATAAACACATTCAGGAGCTATTAAACTACTTCATTTTGAATTTAGTGAGTAACTACAGCTGGAAGAAAGCAGGCAAATAATTGAAAATTCTGACTTCTTTGAACAGAATCAAAATACTGCATTCAAGTAGTCCTAAATTTTAAGTAACCTGTAGTGAATTTTTTTTCCTTAATCTGATATGATTGGTTTGGTTGGTTCACTGAAAAATATCAGACAACCCCCTGAAAAGATATTTACTTTAGATAGACCAAAACTAAGTAAATTTATGCAGATTTAGTTCTGCAACTAGTAAACTATATAGCATATGGTTTTATGGAACTGAAATGCACCCATGCACCATTGAAATGGTTCTGTTGTCACTGATAAAACTGTCTTCATGGCTTGTCACTCACTCATTACAGCAATCCCTGACCAAGTATGACAGTTTGTCTGGTTTTAACCTTAGAGGTGCTATAAAATAATTGTCCAGTTAAACTTATACCACTGATGCAGAACCATTCCTTACTCTCCGGTGCACCAAAAGATGTGTTGAAGTGCGCACGCCAAGAGCCCCCCAGCTTGGTGCTGGTCCAGAAGCCTCAGCTGGGTGCTGGGAGCCCAACTGCACAGCTGGGGGTCAGAGATAAGGGCAAGTTAGGGAGAGACCAGCAGGGAGAAATGCTTGTCCTCATCTCCGCTTGCCCTGCAGTTAACCCAGCGCATTGCATGCAGAGGTTACAGGCAGCCAGCGAAATGAAAACATCAAAATGAGCAGTAGATCTTGTGAGATTAACATATAAAATTCCTTAATGGATATGTAGGCAACACAGATAATTAAAGACCCACAGAGCATGACTCAGCCAGGTACAGGGCACTATTCCAGAGACTGCAAAAGGAAAAAAGTCACAGCGTTACCTCCAAAGAAACTTGAATCAAGCCAGAGAGCAGCCACAGCACAAAGTTGTCAGACTATTTAGGCAGTAAGCAGGGCAAACAGAGACTTATGGGCAGAGTTTCCCACACTGGTCAATCTTTCATGAGGATTAGTTTAGCTTTACACCCCCCTCCTGCCTTGCCTTTCCAGAGGGTTGAGCAGAAGCCTTGGACTGGGCATGGGACAAGCACTGTAGCAAAGTGCTAAAGGCTGGGAAGGAAACCAGACAGGAGCTTTTGAGTTAAAGCTTCTGCCAAAGCCAATTAACATGCAGCGGCTGGATTGCACAAGCTTTACAGGGGCCAGAGATGGCACCGAGTGACCTTATCTTATCTAGCAGAGACAGTGCTGGGCAGGGTGTTCATGCAGCCAAAGTGTCAAACAGTCTCTCCAGCCCTGCAACAGGGACGTAGCAGCAAGTGTATTTGCCCAAACCATTCCTTCACCCATGGATCAGTGCTGTTTCTCCTCTTCCTAAGTCACAATGAAACACAGGCACAACCGGACTTTCTCAAGACAACACAGGTGTGCCCTGAAAGCAACAGAGCAAGGCTGGAGGGGTATCAGCAGGTCCATGCTGTCCTGCCTCCCCTCAGCCCCTGCTCATGCCACAGGGATGGAATAGCTGGACAGAGAGATCCATACCCACAGTCATGTCCTAAAGCAGAGTGCCGTGGACACCCATCCTGAACCATTATTCTCTTTGCTATAGAGGGTCCCTGCCACCCCCCTCAACTCCCCAACCTATCTTGCTGTAATAGCAACAGCAAGAGCAGTGCAGCTCCCCAGGAGCCATCCCAGCTGCGCTGCTGTTTCTCTACCAGGGGAGCTCCACAGTGTCTGCTGGGGGCACCTGCAGCAAAGTCCTAGTTTTAAGAACCTATCAGATACAGCTATTGTTATAGTGAAGTCAACAGTAAAACTCTGGCGCTAAACACAAGTCCTGGTGTCACCAGCCACGGCTCGTACTCCTAGGTAAAGGGCAGGGTCACCCCACTGCCCCTTGCAGCTGGAATGCGCGGCCTGCCCACGGGGGCTGGCAAGCTCCCCGGTCTTCAGCACTGCTAGAGTACGAACTGTTCCTGCTAATATTTGATACCTCCCCGCATACCCAGGGACAGAGTCCTGTATCCAGACAGGAGGAACAAGAACTACCTTCTCCCACTGACTCCTGAGACAGCAACTTTATTGCCTGCTGTCAAATTTCCAAATAAACATGACAAGCTCCCTGCAGCTCCAGGGTGAGCTCCCCACAGACACCCACAGTCCTCTTAACAAACAGGGTGACTGCAGTCTATCTGTGAATGGGACATAAATGGTTTCTTGTGCCACCACCCCAGCTTCCCTGGCCTTCTCTCTACATACCTTATGCTGCATACTCTGGAATAGAGACCATTCCCTGGAGGGCAGCACTGGGGCTGGCGATAAGTTAACACAACAGACAAATTTTTCAGAGCAGTGAGCAGATAACCATGCACCTGAAATTTCATGTTAAAAACAGGTTGTGAGTAGTTGCTACCTGCCACAGGGGTGTCAGCAGGGATGGCAGAGCTCGGCCAAACAGGGAGGAACAAGCACATGCACCTGCAAAAGCCCCTGTTTTAATTTGTGAGGTTTTTTTTTTCCCCTACCCAAAAAGCCAAAGAGGAGATGCAGAACCGGTTATGTCAAAGACTCCTAAGTTCCCCTCCACGGCGGGTGCCCCAGGCTACCTCTCAAGGCAGGGCTGATGCCGACAGGAGGGCTGCAACACTAGCACGACTGGAGCAACTGGAGGAGTGGAGCCCGGCCGAGGCAGGAATAAGGACCCTTGTGAGAGTTTGGTGGGAGGATCACATTTTTGTCTCAGCACCTGTGACCTCTGCCAGGCTTTTGGAGCTACCAGATGAATGTTTGCATGTCATGACCCAGGGCTAATCAGGCTTGCAAACGAAACAGGGGTTGGGATTTAGTCCACTGGAAATGTTTGTCCGCTGCAATAGAACATGATGCTGATTTTTCAAACAAGTTCGTTATTCTGAGTTTTCTCAGCCTTCTCCTTAAATCGGGATTTGACCTCATATTAGAGGGGCTTAAACTGTACAAATATTTTTTTAGGAAGGCAGAAGTTTAGGTCTCACCTAATCACTACACTCCAGGAGCTGGGGCTTTACAAAATAACCCATAGCAAGAACCGCAGCCTGGTGCCAGAAGCTAAAGCTGAACTGCGCTGAAGAGACACGGCACCACCGATAACGCCACCCGGTCTGTGGCAGCATCCAGCGTCTGTCCTTGGTACTGCACTCTCCCCCTCTCAATCGCTCTGCAATTTTCTCGCAAGAGGAGGAGCATCATCACCCTGCCAGGCCTTGGAGAGACAACACTAAGGCCTGGACCATCCCAGAGGGTTAAGCAGGTGCTAGACAGGCCACCAAGACAAAAGAGCAAACTGCAGAGCACCCGCAGGAGCAGAAGGTCCTCTGAGACCCTGTTAGGGTAGAGGGGGCTTGCACCGACTCTGCAGCTGTGCCATGCCATAGCTGCTCGGATACAAGGGTAAGCAATGGCTTTCTTCTTTGTCACAGCATTAACAGAGGGAAAGAGCTTCAGAGAGGCAGAGCCCAAGCCTCAGCTGTGTTCAGTGCAAAGCTGAGTGAGTGCATCACACCTGGAGTCCCACCACTGATGCATAACTGGAAAGCTCTTCCCAAATCACAGAGTTACAAAGCCCAGGCCATCTCAGCTCCACTTCTCTGCCCCCCAACTCCTTCTTCCTCTAGTGTCTGCAGGAGAGGTGAGCAATGCCCTGGGGAAGACAGCAGTCTGAGCAGTCTCAGTCCAAGGAAGTAACTGATTAGAGCTACCTTTTATCTGTTATATCAAGGGACATGCGGAGATGGTTCCCTGTGCCTGAGCTCTTTGATAAGAGGTGATGGGCCCTGCAGGAGCACAGGAAATTTGTTCAGAGCACCCTGGCCCAATAGTGGTCTCAGTAGAGGGGGATAACACCTTCCAGGAGGGAGAGCCGAGGCACGAGTAACATACAGAAATCATTTACTAGGACAGCTCACAGTGCCAGCACCTCCCTGTCCTGCCTGCACGATCTCTATTGGTGTAATTCATTGCAAAAACAGCTGTTGGGCTCAGCAAAAACAGGCTAATACAGGCACCCATCCTGAGAAGAGGATGAGTGCCGCAATCTCAGGAATTTGTGAGTCTCGGGGGGTGAATAACTTTACCGTAGTTTGTGCACAGCTCTGCTGCTGGCACCTCTAATTTTAAGCAAGACATCAACAGGTAAAATCAGCTCTGTGGCTGGGACATGCCTCTGCAGAGCACAAGGACCACAAGATGGCATATTACTCATTTTAGCAGAGCTGACTTGCTCCCAAAGGTTGGCACAAAGAGGACTTACGGCCCCTCTCCAAAAGGAGCCTGTCCAGCAAGACCAGAGGAGCGGCCCCAGCCGGAGCTGGTCCAGCTCCGCAGGGCAGCCGGCGGCTGCGGTGCCTCTCCTGGCGTGTGTCCCGCAGTCACAAGGGGGAGCCCGATGCCCGGGAACAAGGCGCAGCCCCGCAGCGACAGTCGCCTCGCCCGCTCCTCCGGGCAGAGATGCGCTGGGCAGCAGTGTCCTTCAGCTGTCATGGCGATGCGGGAAACTTGGCTGATTCCCAGCATCTGGGCGCCGTTTCACCCCAGAGCGGGCTCAGCTGCTCTCTAATCCTTAAAGGACCCAACACACACTGACACCTTCCTGCTGCTCCCTGCAACTGTCATCATCTACATCTTTTCAGTCCCCTGCAATACTCCTACAGTTCTCCCACCTACTCCCTGAACAATCCTTTTCCTTGTCCGCATAGCTCAGCCTTCCTTCCCATGTTCGGTTTTGGGTCCCCCTCCAATACAAGAAAGGCATTGAAAAACTGGAGAAAGGTCAGTGAAGAGCCAGCAAGAGAGTTGAGGTCTGGAGCATTTGGCCTGTGAGAAAAGGTGGAGGGAGATGGGCTTTTTCAACCTGATGAGAAGAAGGATTCAGGGGGACGCAAGAGCAGCCTGCCAGTTAACACGCAGGTTACTGAGCAGATGGAGCCAGGCTCCTCACATGGCTTGGAGATGAGGCAGTTGAAAGAAAATAGGTTGAAACCAGATACAAGGAAAAATTTCTTTACCATGATGACAGTCAAACACTGGGACAGGTAGCCCAGGGACATCATACATCCTTCACCCTTGGAGATGTTCAGTTCTAGACTGGAAAAAGCCCTGAGCAACCTGATATGACCACAGAACTGACGCTGCTGTGAACAGGAGATTGGACCAAAGTCCTTTACAACCTGATCCAGCCTGCCTTCCCTTAGGGAAAAGAGGGTGAACTGAAACCATAGAATCATAGAATGGTTTGGGTTGAAAGGGACCTTAAAGGTCATCTGTGATCTAGTTCCAAGCCCCCTGCCATGGGTAGGGACACCTTCCACTAGACCAGGTTGCTCAAAGCCCCATCCAACATGGCCTTGAACATCTCCAGAGATGAGGCATCCACAGGTTCTCTGGGCAACATATTCCAGTGCCTCACCATCCCCATAGTGAAGAATTTCTTCCTTATATCTAATGTAAATCTACTCTTTTTCAGTTTAAAGCCATTACCCCTCACCCTATCACTACATGCCCTTGTAAAAAGTCCCTCTCCAGCTTTCTTGTAGGCCCCCTTCAGGTCCTGGAAGGCTGCTATAAGGTCTCCCTGGAGCCTTCTCTTCTCCAGGCTGAACAACACCAACTCTCTCAGCCTGTCTTCATAGCAGAGGTTCCAGCCCTCCGATCGTCTTTGTGGCTGTCCTCTGGACTCACTCCAACAGGCCCTTATGTTGGGGGCCCCAAATCTGGATGCCGTACTCCAGATGGGATCTCATGAGAGCAGAGTAGAGGGGGAGAATCACCTCCCTCGACCTGTTGGCCATGCTTCTTTTGATGCAGCCCAGGGTATGGCTGTCTTTCTGGGCTGCAAGTGCACATTGCTGGGTCATGTTGAGCTTCTCATCAACCAACACCCCCAAGTCCTTCTGCTCAGGGCTGCTTTCAATCCATTCTCTGCTCAGCCTGTATTTATGCTTGGGATTGCCCTGACCCATATGCAGGACCTTGCACTTCGCCCTGTTGAACTTCATGAGGTTCTCACAGGCCTGCTTCTCAAGCCTGTCAAGGTCCCTCTGGATGGCATCCCTTCCATCCAGCGTGTCAACCGCACCACACAGCTTGGTGTCTTCAGCAAACTTGCTGAGGGTGCACTCAACCCCATGGTCCACATCACCGACAAAGACGTTAAACAGCACCGGTCCAATATTGACCCCTGTGGAACACCACTCATCACTGGTCTCCACTTGGACATCAAGCCATTGACAGCAACTCTTCGAGTGCGACTGTCAAGCCAATTCCTTATTTACCAAGTGGTCCATTCATCAAATCCATGTCTCTCCAATTTAGAGACAAGGATGTTGTGCAGGACAGTGTCAAATGCTTTGCACAAGTCCAGGTAGATGACATCAGTTGCTCTTCCCTTATCCATCAATGCTGTAACCCTGTAGTAGAAGGCCACCAAACTTTTCAGGCACAATTTGCCCCTAAAGAAGCCATGTATGCTGTCACAAATCACCTCCTTATTTTCCATGTGCCTTAGCATAGTTTCCAGGAGGATCTGCTCCATGATCGTGCCAGGCACAGAGGTGATACTGACTGGCCTGTAGTTCCCCAGATCCTCCTTTTTTTCCTTTTTAAAAATGGGGTTTATGTTTCCCCTTTTCCAGTCAGTGGGAACTTCACCAGACTGCCACGACTTCTCAAATATGATGGATAGTGGCTTAGCAACTTCATCTGCCTGTACCCTCAGGAACCGCGGATGCATCTCATCAGGTCCCATGGACTTCTGCACCTTCAGGTTCCTTAGATGGTCTTGAACCTGATCTTCTCCTACAGTGGGTGGTTCTTCATTCTCCCAGTCCCTGTCTTTGCCTTCTGTGACTTGGGCGGTGTGGCTTGAGCACTTGCTGGTGAATATTGAGGCAAAAAAGTTGTTGAGTGCCTCAGCCTTCCCCATATCCCTGGTAACCAGGTCTCCTGTTTCCTTCCGGAGAGGGCCCACATTTTCCGTAGTCTTCCTTTTATCACCGATGTACCTATAGAACCTTTTCATGTTGCCCTTCATGTCCCTGACCAGATTTAATTCTATCAGAGCTTTAGCTTTCCTAATCTGATGCCTGGCTGCTTGGACAATTTCTCTACAGAGAAATTCTTCCCAGGCTACCTGTTCTTGCTTCCACCCTCCGTAGGCGTTCTTTTTGTGTTTGAGTTTGTCCAGAAACTTCTTGTTCATCCATGCAGGCCTCCTGGTGTTTTTGTCTGACTTCCTCTTTGTTGGGATGCATTGCTCCTGAGCTTGGAGGAGGTGATCAGTCAATATTAACCAGCTTTTCCGGGCCCCCCTTCCCTCCAGGGCTTTATCTCATGGTACACTACCAAGCAGATCCCTGAAGAGGCCAAAGTCTGCTCTCCTGAAGTCCAGGGTAGTGAGCTTGCTATGCACCTTCCTCACTGCCCTAAGGATCTTGAACTCCACCATTTCATGTTCACTGCAGCCAGGGCTGCCCTTGAGCTTCATGTTTCCCACCAGCCCTCCTTGTTGATGAGAACAAGGTCTAGCATAGCACCTCTCCTCATTGGCTCCTCTATCACTTGGAGAAGGAAGTTATCAACAACATATTGCAGGAACCTCCCAGATTGCTTATGCCCTGTTGTGTTGTCCCTCCAACAGATATTGGGGTGGTTGAAGTTCCCTATAAGGACCAGGGCTTGTGAACATGAGGCTGCTCTTATCTGTCTATAGAGGGCCTCATCCACTCGGTCTCCCTGGTCAGGTGGCCTGTAGCAGACCCATACTGTAATGCCACCTGTCCCTGCCCTCCCTTTAATCCTGACCCATAAGCTTTCAGTCAGCTCTTCATCCATCCCCAGGTGGAGCTCTGTGCACTCCGGCTGGTCATTGACATAATAACACAACCAAGTCCAGAGCTTCCTCCCCATCTGGGCTGTGGGAACCCTGCAGTCAGCACCACCACTCTAGGATCATCCCATGGCAGCTAGAAAAGCCTTGTCAAATGCTGTGAATATCAAGGGAAAAAAGTAGGACAAAGGATTCAACTGAGTTGCAACAGTGACACGTGCCTGTGCTAGGGGAGGAGGAGGAAGTGATGGAGCACAGAAGTTAAATGGGCCAAGAGCCTGGACACAATAATGTATTAGCTGCATCACCAGCAGAGTGAAGCTGTGAGATGGGAGTACATCCTTCTCCTCTGTCATGTGCATAGCCTGGTCACAGGAGGGTGCTCAGCTGTGAGCAACAGCTTCCTTTCAGTAAGAGCAACCATGCACAAATTTAATTCTTCCATTATTTTAACCACCAAGGGGGACTGAGTGAGACGCAGGAGGTGCAAGGCCCTCATTCTGCTGCAAGGGGCAGGTCCAGGCAGTGGCCAAGATGCTGGCGCAGCTCCCACCCCAGCCTCTGGCCTGTAGCGAAGGATCCTTCCTTCCCAGGGAGAGGAAAAGCTGTGAAGATGCTCATGTTATCTGATAGAAGAGAGATCTCAAATGTATCACGACTCACTCACCTTTCAAAGCTGTCAGAAAAAAAATCCCCCAAACCCAACACATCTTAAGAGGTGAGGAAGGAAATCAAAGGAAAAGTAGTGGCTGAAGGTTTGATTTCTGGTTTGGTACATGTGTGGGAAGGTAGCCAGACACTGGCGGGAGCTCAGTCTGGACAGGCTGTGGCCACTGCCGCACTCCTGCCCTGTCCCTGGCATCCATCCATCAGCCCTACTGGGAAGGTGAGCACAGCACTCTGAAACCAAGAGTGAACGGACCCGGCACCAGCGAAGCATCACGGCCGTCTCTGTTAACCGGAGCGATGTGCCCACTCAGCCGGAAAGATGGACCATGACAGAAGCCGTTCACTTGGTGTAGCGCTGCCTCTCTTGGCCTCTCCTGGGGACAAGGTTTTGGGAAGTTTCCCCAAACGGGCGAAATCATCTCCTCAAAGGACATAACTCCCATTCTCCACTCCCCCAGCACAGGTGGAGGAGATGGTAGCTGGGTCCATTGAGGTACAGAAGTGTTTTTATTTGTTATTTGCACTAAAAGTTTTTGTTCGCTTGTGATCTGTCCTTGTTACCTCAGCCTCCAGATTAAAAAGGATTAGATCCTGGAATACACTGTGAGATTTTTGGAGTCACTAAGGGCTATCTCAGTCATAAAGATGCCGCTTTCCATCTTAAAAATGGGGGGTTTTGCTCCTGCGCTCTGAATATGGTGCTGGTCCAGAGCCACATAATGTAGTAGGATGATCAGAGGATAACTCAGGTAGGAGAGGACATGCGGAGGCCATCCTGCTCCAAGCATGAGGATTGATGAGGAAGGTCCTCCCACTTTCCCAATATGTCCTTCGTGACCACTTGTCTTTGTGCAGGAGGTGCTTCTTGCTCCCCTCAATCTTAACCATGTTCTGGTTGTTTTGCTGTTGAGTTTACTAATGTAACATCTGAATTTCAAACCAAACAAGTGCACTTTCCCAGGCTGTACAACCTGGGATACAGAGAGTGTTAGTCTGCTTCCGAGAAGAGGTGGCAGATTTTGCAAGAGTCCAGTAAATTGGGATGGGAAAAATATCAGGATCAAAGATAGCTGGTCCGAGAGAAGCTCCAAATGAGCCAATGAGGAGTTTTGCCTGTATGGTTCAACCGCTGGCTGGCTGCTGCCTGCACACTGCCTGTAAAGTTACCAAATGACAATGGATTTGCCGGAATTGGCATCACAAATGTGAATTATCAGAAGAGAAGCCAGCTTCAGGTGTGCTGAGCACATAGCTAAGTCCTCTCTGTTTAGGCATTGCGCCCCAATTGAGTTCAAAGCGTGGATTGTGGCATGATAGGCAAACACTCAAGCTCTGTCCAAACAAGGTCCAGAGGTTTAGATGCTCAGCATTTAGGTGCTTGCAAAATATGTTGACCCCTGAGGCTCATGATAAAATCTAAAGCTCCCTTTGAAAGTTAAGTGTTTAACATGAAGGAGCTGGTGTCCCATTGATCTGCTGCCAATGTTTTAATAAGGGGATGCCACAAGTATTTCCCTGTGTGAATTTTCCCTGTGTGAATGGGGATAGACTATAGAATTCATTTTCTCATGTTTTCACAAAGAAGGGTTTTCCAGACAGCGTCAAGAAGAGAGAGGGCAGCACTGAGAAAAGTAAAGAAAGGAATAATGTTTATGTGCATTAAAAATCGTAAAAAAATACAAATCCTTGTGCCTATAAAATCAAGGTCTGTGTATGATTCAGGGAGAGTTTATCCTAGAGGTGGGGAGAGAAGCCTGCAGCTCTTCTCCTCCAGGGAATATTTTTTTTGTAATTATTGACACTTTAGACAATCTGGTGCTCTTCTAAATATAATTTTATTAGCATGAGAAACCACTTGGCAGCAAAAATCTAATGCTGGTGTGTTCACAGTTTTCAATACAAAGCATTCTCTTACAACAAAGAAGAAAGACTGATTTGGAAAGAAGAGCCTCCCAGTTTCTGCCTAAAACCAGCCTCCACCTGCCATCTTCCTGTTGCAGGCTTAAATGGAGCAATATTCCCTAGCCTCAGCTTGTTTGTGTCTGGTTTCCAAAGGAGATGAGGCATATGCAGTCATGCTGTTCACCAGCTCTCCCGTCACCCTCCCACAATAACCTCCGAGAGAGGAAGGAACATGTCTATGGAGGCTGGGTAAAGAATAAAGGCGCCCGCTGTCACCCACCCCCCAGGGTGGGGAGAATTGGGCAGGAGCCCACAAGCGGTTGTGCTCCTTGGCTGCCCAGCAGGCGTGTGCCAATTTGTCAGGCAGGACAGAGAGAGAAGAGTTATGGCTGCTGGGGACAGGAGGACACAGCCCACTTGGGCCATGGGAATTGCTGTTCCGGCACAGGGAGCGTCTTGCTTCCCAGGAGGAGGGTGATGTAATAGCACAGTATAGCAAAGCCATGCATTAGGCTTTAGCACGGCTGTGTCAAAGCACTTTTCTGGGTATTACAGAAAAAGGAATCCAGCCAAAGAATCGTGCTGAGTTTTATTTTATTGAGCAGAGATGACAGTGATGAGGGCAAGCTGCTCCCAGGTCCGTGCACAGGCATCTGCGGCCATTGCTGACGGGGGCTCAGCTGTCGCTGCTCAGTGACAGTGAGGACTCAGCATTTCCCCAGGTGCTTCAATCTTATTTTCCCTCCACTTCTCCTGTAAAAGCAGCAAGACAGACTTAGACAAAGCAGTGTATGACAGACACAGCAGTGTGGGACAAGAAGCTCATCTGTCCAAACAAGACCATTTGCCTGACCCCTGCTAGTGTACCCTGGTGCGTCACAGGGAACATCAAGACATTTTCTCCTCTCCTTGCTCTTCTCTGATTTCCCCTAGGGTAAGGCAGCGTTGAGTGTGCACCAAATGTTAAGGACTGCTAAGATAAAACCGATAGTTTGCAAGCACATCCAGTCTAGGGGTGCTGGCTCCTATTGCATTTCCTTTAGAAGGTGACAGAGCTCAGGAAAAGGAGAAACTCGGGTTCTTCCTCGGACCTGGACAAAGGGATAGAGTGTACCCTCAGCAAGTTTGCTGATGATACAAAACTGGGAGGAGTGGCTGATACACCAGAAGGCTGTGCTGCCATTCAGCGAGACCTGGACAGGCTGGAGAACTGGGCCAAGGGGAACCTCATGAAATACAACAAGACCAAGTGTAAGGTCCTGCCCGTGGGGAGGAACAACCCCATGCACCAGTACAGGCTGGGGGCTGACCTCCTGGAAAGCAGCTCTGCTAAGAAGGACCTGGCAGTGCTGGTGGACAGCAGGTTGACCATGAGCCAGCAATGTGCCCTTGTGGCCAAGGCGGCCAACGGTGTCCTGGCATGCATAAAAAGGAGTGTGGCAGCAGGTCGAGGGGGGTTATCCTCCCCCTCCACTCCGCCCTAGTGAGACCACATCTGGAGTACTGTGTTCAGTTCTGGGGCCCCCAGTTCAAGAAGGACAGGGAACTACTGGAGAGAGTCCAGCGGAGAGGTACAAGATGATCAGGGGACTGGAGCACCTCTCTTATGAGGAAAGGCTGAGAGACCTGGGTTTGTTCAGCCTGGAGAAGAGAAGACTGAGGGGGGATCTTGTCAATGCTTAAAAATATCTGAAGGGTGCGTGTCAAGAGGATGAGGCCAGACTCTTTTCAGTGGTGCCCAATGACAGGACAAGGAGCAATGGGCACAAGTTGGAACACAAGGAAGTTCCACCTGAATATGAGGAAAAACTTTTTTCCTGTGAGGATGACAGAGCACTGGAACAGGCTGCCCAGAGAGGCTGTGGAGTCTCCTTCCCTGGAAACATTCAAAACCTACCTGGACGCGGTCCTGTGCCCCCTGCTCTAGGTGTACCTGCTCAAGCAGGGGGTTGGATGAGGTGATCTCCAGAGGTCCCTTCCAGCCCCTACCATTCTGTGATTCTGTGATCATGTGTCTTGTTCCACAAAGTCCGTTCAGACTTTTCAGGAATAATTTGGCACAGCTCAGCTCCCGCATTCCTCCAGACACTTTTCAGTATCCAGAAGTGTGGGCAGTGAGAGTTGCAGCCTGTGGCATATAGTGGGAAATGTGCATCAATTTAGTGCGTGCAGAAGCTACAGGCAGGATGCAACTGCCTCCCAGGCCCCGTGCTGCCTCTCAGCATGGCAACGAGCACCATGCAAAGCCTAGAAATGAATTAAAATTAACTTGCATTCACATAGCTCTGTTCCAAGGAGGAGGTATTCCACTTGGCACAATTCAGGGGCTGGTCCATACAGGAGGAGCAGCCTGGATGCAGGGTCTCCCCTCCATGAAGAACATTGTTACATATGTGGAAGTGGAGCCAACTCTCTCTGTTATTTCAGTCCCCTCTACTTTTACTTACAGCACTGCCTTGCAGAAGGCGCACTTGTTTCCGTACGTGATGCCATCCGTGCCACAGTGAGGGTTGGACTCCCTCGTGCAGTACACGCTTCTGTTTATAAACTCTTTACAAATCTGCAAAAGAAATTAAAGAAAAAACTTTCAGGACTCTTTCTTTCACTTTCCAAATTGGATACAAGGTCACTAGTATAATGCTTTTTCTGACAAGAGGATTAACGCAGTAGTGGTGACACTGCCTATTTACTGAAAGAAAAAGCCCTGTCAGAAATGAGCAGAAGCAGTGTTTCAGGGGAATTTTTACCCCATGTTTGAGGAGGGAAACTCTAGTCATCTGGGAGAAGACTTGATCTCTCAAAGTCATGGGTGGATTAGCCTAGGCATGTAGGAGAAGAGTCAGCACTGATGCTCTTTCAAGCATTTGGTGCCAAGATAGCTGATTGCTGCATGGCTTCATGCATCTTGCGAAACTGTGCACTCGGCTTGGTGCTTGCTGAGCTTTCTGCCTTCCCAGCAGAAAGAGGAGAAAACCATAGTCTATGGGGAATTAAAAATGGTGTCCAGGAAATGTACAGGTATTTTGTCTCTGGATGAATCCCAGTGATGGACCTTGTTTGGGGAAATAAAACACTCTCTATAGTGCATTTGTTTCATGAGAAGATTGGACAATGGAGCAAAGTGGACAAAAGTGGTGCTGCATACAAATGCAACCCTGTGCAAGCAGCCTAGACCTAATAATGGAAAGCATTTGCTAAACCAACTGTCCATTTCCCTGGTCTACTTGCTAATGTGACCACTCGTTAGATCCTCTGAACAACGGAGAACTCCCCAAAGTGGTGGGACATCTTGGAAGGACCCACCTGCTCCCAGCAGACACTAAAAACTGTTTACCATGCACCAAGATCTTGGTTACAAAGCCATTCCTCTAGAAAATGCAGATTCAGTAAGCAGAGACAGCTGCACTAACCTCTTCAATGTCTTGACCTGCTACATCTGGAATAAAAAAAAAACAACAACAAAAAAAACAGAGATTTTACACATCAGCATTATTCTCCAAGAGTGGCTGAACTAAAGTCAAAAACCCTTTATGCAAACCACAGTGAAGCATACACCAGGTTTTGCCTACTCTGTCATCTTGTGCATGGAGGAGGGGGCAGGAAATACATTATCTGTATTGCTTTTCAGTATTTTGCTTGTTCAAAAAATGTTACTAAAATACCATGTAATCAGTCATTCAGCTGCTAACTGCACCTCAGACACATAACCCAATCTCCTGGAAGGCAGCCATTCCAGGGGAAGCGAGCTGCTATATCGGACCTGGAGCCGTGCTCAACAGAGATTTTAAAGCTATATTGACTTTTAAGGCTTTTAGGCTCCTGCACCTCTGAACAGTGAAAATGGTTGGTACTGCTAACAAAAGTGTACCACGGAGAAGGAGAAGGAGACTCTGTGGTCAGCTTTGCAGCCATCCTCAGCACAGCACAGCCCAGAGACTCTCCCAGAACAACTTCATCCCAGGTGAGATACAAAGAGACATCATGGGGTGATACAGAGCAGAACAGGCAGTGCCAGTCAGTAAGAGTGCAAAAATACCTGCTGTAACCACAGGCTCTGGGCTTGAAGGTAATCAGTCCACCCTCTTTATATTTTTTCACTGCAAAGGCTGAAGTCAGGCATGTAGGTTGAGTCAGCTGTGGGACAGGGCGACCCTGTGATCTCTTTAAGGAGAAGCCTGACTCTCAAGGGTGGATTGAATGCAGATTTTCAGAATCTGGGTCACAACACTGCAGGACAAATACCCAGCATCTTACACAGCAGTGGGGCAGCAGAGGTTCGGATGCGAGGCTGTACCTGCTGGGTCGGTGGGGTCACTGCCAGCTGTGATGCTGCTCGGGTGGCTCTGAGCAGGAGGGAACCTGGGGCAAGAGATGGGAGGACTTTGTCCTACATGTGGGCCCCCCCACATTGGAAATCCCACCCAATCAGTCAGCTAGACCACCATCCATCAACCCACCCTACTTTTTCTGCCAATTGTATTGCCCTTTGGCATTATATCCCTGGCACTGGTATATTGATCATGTCCTCAGGTTAGGCTAGGCTGCCTTAACTGTAAAGTCACTGTTATGGCTATCTGCATATTATTTAAATAATAGCTCATTAGATATTTTTTATAAATATTACATGTGGCTACACCAGACTTTGTGATGATGTCTCTTGACATTTTTTTATTTTATAGGAGATCACAGATTTTGCTGCTATTCTGCCTGGCCTTGGCAGGAAGCTTCAGCACTCTGACAGAACCCAGTCCCAATTAAGACTCAATTAGAGACAGATGAATATTTCATAATGAATAATGTGTACAAAGTAATTCACCTCTTTTCTCCATGCACAGCTTGTGATTTTCTCAAGTAAATTCTTTATTCAAATCATTCACAGAAAAACAAGTATAAATAGTTCTTGTTCTGCACATTCTTCAGTAACTGTCACCACAAACCTTTCAGAGCTGGGTCAGCTGGACACAAGCAATTGATAACACTGGCATGACCTATATGTTCAAAAATCATCACTCAGCTTCCCCAGATCATCAGAGAGATGTGTATATCTCCACATAAATAAACTCTGGGTCCTTTTAATTTGCCCTCTTTGTTCTGACTCCTTCAGGACATTTGAATTTAATTTTCAAGCTTTTCTCTGCAACATAAATGAAAGCTGAAACTTTCATCTAATTACATTTCCACATCTCCAAGGAAAACACCAAATACCAAGATGCTTAGGATCAAAACAAGAGCTGATGACCCTGAGGTGAGTGAGTTTCTTCTCTAAGTGGTTCAGCAAAGCTCTCCAGTGAACATTTGTACCAAAAATTCATAATTATACTCTATAAAATTTGGTACATTTGCTGAAAGAGCTGCTTAGAGTTTGCTCGCTCTGTCTCCCAGTGACACCTCCACTGCGTTATTCACTGCGGAGGCACACAAGGAGTGGAAATATGTCATATGAGTGAGCAAGTCCCACAGATATTTTCTACTTGCTCAGCTTTATCTTCAAGCCTGCCATCCGGTGATCAAGGCTGTCCTAAGTTTGCTGTTGTCAGGAAAGGTTTTGGGTTTGTTTTTTTTTTTTTTCCTAGGCTAGGGAAAAGATCACTTACCTGAGAAGAAAGAGAGCAGCAGCAGGCTGAGAAGCACTGAGGCACCTGTTGCCTTCATGCTGCAGGTAGCTCTAGTCCAAGACAAGCGATCTGTGCGGAAGGTGTCGTCTCAGCACCGGAGCCCACAGTGCGCACATAGACCTGCCTTTCTGTGTATTTATGCGCCCATTCATAGCTGTCCTCATTCCCCACCTTAATTGTGAGAACTTCTCCACTTCATTTCTAAAGCCATTATTGGTCCTGGCCATGTTTATGGTGCTTTAGGAATGCTGCCCTGTCCACATCAAACCTAGAAAGGGCTAATTATATGAGTGATAGACTCGGGCTTGTAATATCTTTTTTTTTTCTAAATAGTCACAGGATTCTCACAAGGGTGAATTTTCAAAGCGGTGATTCATCGGGGAAGCTGGTAATTTTCATTCTCTGGGCCCTCACTGAATGCCAGCTCCAAGGCTTTCAGTGTGGCGTGATGACACTCACTAGACGTTACGAAATAAATCACAGCATGAGAATGTGTTGTCTGTGAAACCAATTATACGTTGTTCCCTGGCTATTTTTGAGGATGGTTCTAAATTTGTTGGGTTGGGGTGGAGAAGCGCTCCAATGTGACATGCTCTCATAGCTGTGTGCACAGTCCCAGATAGGACTGCTGACTCTCCTCCCTGAACTTTTTAAACTCTAGCTGTCAATGTTTTCCAGTTTTTCACATTCACAAACATATGTTAGGGCTCCACTCCCACAGCAATTGGCAATGAAGGGAATTTGATGGGGAATTGGGAAACTTGAGCTCTATTTCCAGCTAAGTCTGTGCAAGGGTTTGTGTTCAGGTGCACCAGTTGCAAAGTATCTGGTCAGATAAGAATAAGCTTTCCTGAGGAGACAAGGCTTAGGAGAGTAATATGTATCGATATATCTGTTTATTAATTCTCTCAATAAATCCTAAATCTGCAACTAGTTCCAACCAAATTTAACATAGGAGGGGAAAAATTTAAAAATAATAAATACATAATATAAATTTTTATACATTTTTCTAGCAACAGAGGAAAGATGCTACTAATGTCCTCAGCCAGCAAGGGACAGAGTTTCTGCAGGAGAACAATGTTATGAATGCCCTACATCTGGGGAAGCATTGGAGTGTGCATCTTGCTAGACATCTTAAAATCCACACAGCAGAGAAACCGTGACTGACAGGTGAATTCTCAGATGTCTTTTAAGGGTGAGCTCACGACACAGCTTCTCATATAATTTAGTTATCAAGTCAGTCAGCCGCAGCACTGTTCAAAATCACACTTAGTTCTGCCAGTCACAGCACTACTTGTTTGCCTTTTCTAGTTTCATACGTCACTGCTCACGACCACAGCCTTAATGCCTCAGTCCTCTACCCAAATGTTTTGGTTGCTGCAGCATAACTGACTGGCTAAAGCCTTAGCAAACATACCACAGAGACCAATCCCTTCTAAGCTGAGGAGAGGAAGAGACTAAATTACCAACCAGGTGATTAACATTATTACACATTTCCACTTTATAACATCTGAAACAGGCCACTTCCTGGCATAGGTGAGGGAACTCTTCTGTCCTTCTGACTTCTCTGAAAATCAGGGAGAGAAAACAGGCACCTGGGCCTTGCTTTGCAGTCTAAGGTGTGTAGTTGGGCAGAGTCTTGCTGGTGTCAAGCTGAGTACTTACCTGTGCTGGGCCAGTCTTTAGTCTTATGTGATACAAACCTTTCCATCTTCTGAAGAGTTCTTGCGTAGAGGCTCACAAGGCATCTAGGATACAGCCATATACCCAATACTTGCCATTTGCCCTCCCTTTCCCTGTAGGCGAGCAGCTCTTCTTTGGCTTTTCCAAAGCCTTCTGAGCTCCCAAGCAAATATTTGGCTTCCTCAGGCAGAAACTACCACTGCAGAGGAGGTTTGCCATAGGATCTTGTTGTTGAAGACAATTTCCTGCTATGGCCAAAACTCCACTAGTCTGTGGCCACTCTGTAAACCTCTTGGCCAACAAGAAATTACAGCAGAGTCCTGTCCTGTGCTGACAGGTCTCTGGTCATATCCACTAGCTACTTAGACTCTTCCTTAATTATTTTTCACACAACACAAAAGCAGGTAAGCAATGAGGACTCTCATGGCTCTCCAGTTTGTCTTTTCTGAAGAGCACACACAAAGGCATGATGTGATTTATATTGCCTGTACTAACAGAAAAAAACCTTGAAAATGTGAAGTTCCATCCCTCTTCCTAGGACAAAGCACTTCTCTGTGCTAGTACTAGGGGAAGGACAAGCCTCTTATTTTCTGATAGGAAGCACCTACAAAATTCCTGGTCAAGAAATTATCTACTTCAGAAAACAAGACCCAAAGAAAAGGCTTGGAAGTCACAGATTTTGTCCTAAATATCAGCCTTAGCAGCAGATGTTCTTGCTACATAACAAGAGGTTGGGGGGTGGAGAAAGGAAGAGGAAGGGAATGTGTGAGCTGTGGCACTAGAGACTTTTTGCCTGTGCTGTTTGCATATTAACTCCTTGACTCACCCAAAAAGATGGCATGTCATCATGAACATTCATATATATCATTGCTCCTCCTGTGCACTCTTTAGGCTCCCACAAAGATGTTATCTCCATACGTTTTTCCCAAGAGAGAAAGCACCTTGGAGCTACCAGCACATCTTCTGGCCCTTCTTTCGTAAGGTTAGAAAATCCAAGACCTTTTCCTGCAGGGTGCCTTGTCCTACCTCTGCCTCAAATACCCCAAGTACAGCTTTTCAGATCTCTTCTCCAAGAAGCTGAAAGCCTGAGCCCAGTCTAATTTCTCCTCAGGTTCTCATTAGGCTCATTACAGCCTTGCCAAGCTTGCTGCAATTTTCTGCTGATCAACACAGTCTCGTTGGACACACCCTTCAAGGAAGCAGCAGTTCCTAATTTTCTTCCCTATGAGATAGCCGCCTCCCTTTACCATAAGCCTTCTTTTTACAATGCATGGCCAGACCTGCCCCTTGCCCAGGTAGGGCTAACCATGTCTACCTTTCTCTTTCACACTTCCCCAGGGCCATGGCCCCGTGTCAGGGCCCCTAAAGGGACCAGTTCCTCCAAGACTCAGTGCTGTTACAGAGACTAATCCATTTACACTCTACAAGACACCAAAATTAGGAAAGGGGCAGTATTTTATAGCAGCTTGGTTTCTCTTCTGATGGTTTGGTATGGAGTGACGTACTCTTGTGAGGGCTTGGGCTGGTGTGTGATGGGTGTTACGCTTTGCTTTTTATTGTGGTTTATTTCACAACCTCTCCTGCCTGACAGATAACTACCCAAAAGCATGAAGACCATTACCCCTGCCCTGAAAAAAAAAAAAAAACAACAAAAAAACCCCAAACCTAAAACCAGTCCATGGGAAAGAGAGTGGCTGTGTTTAATTTATTGATCAATCAAAGCAGAGACCAATGTGCAACAGTCAAGGGAGCGGGAAAGAGCTTCTTTGATTGCAGGATTCATAAGGGAAAAATCAGGGCAAAGGGTATGGCTCCAGTGCTCAGCATTCACCACGGTGTTTGAGGAACAAGGTTCCCCCACTCCGCCTGAAGAGAAAGAGGGAGACCAAAATTAGAGATGTGGACCTCAGTTTTATAGTTCAACTTTACCCAAATAAGCCAATGCTTTCACACTCTCCAAGTTATAAAGTACTTCACTTAATGTTTCACCTCTTTCCTGATTCCCCAGGTTACATGCTTCCTCATGCAAAAGAGATTTGGGACAAATCCCATAATTTTGGACACCTCCTATGGTCACAGTTTAAATCACTCTGGCAGGGAGTGAGTTAGCAACACTACAGGCCTGCAAATGGGGATCTGGATTTAATTGCAAGGAGAAGACTCACTCAGGCTTAAGATCTTCAGTGCCTGGGGGGTGACAGAGGAGTGAGAGTTGGGAGAGGAATGTGGAGTAGGAATGGATTTACCAAGGGGCTAATGGGAGCTCCAGGGCTTCCACACCAGCTGCCGCCAATGCATGTGTGCTCCAGCTCCTCTGATTTCATGGCTACACAGTGAGGTCCATACTTACCAAACAGCGTTGCAGAACTGGCACTTGTTTCCGTAAGTTCTGCCATCAGAGCCGCAAAGGGGGTCATACTGGGCAGTGCAGATGAGATCGCCACCCTTATGATCACTGCAGTCAATCTGCTAATAATGGAGCAACAACAGGGTTTAAAGCTTTTGTTCCCCATATTTTCCTACATGTGTGCTTTATGATTATTTTTGTGTTTATGTTTAATGTTTATGATATGGCAAAGCATAAAAGCACTTTTCAGGTGCAGGGCTCTGTTGTTCTAGTGACTCTGCAAACTCAAAGGCAGAGAAAGTGCTTGCCTGGAGCAGCCTAAAGTGGGGAGAAGGCAGGGGAGAGGTGTGTGGAATCTAATAAATGCTATTATAAATAGTGAAATGACCGTGCTGATATTTCCAGGCTGGCCCTCCCACTGGCTGCTTTGCTCTGGTTCAGCAGGCTAGCAGAGGCAAGCGTACAGAAAGTGGGTGGTCGCAAGCCACACTGCAGAAAGTACTCCCACCTAAGGAATCACTGCTGCTAATAGTGCTGGTAATATACAACCCTCCTGTTCTCCCACAGAAGGGATGAGGCAGCATCTCTTTCTCAGCCCCTTTCCTGGTAAATGAAGGTCTCAGCACCCGCTGACTGCTCTGTTCCCAGGTCAGAGGGGGGACTGCATATCTGAGTCATGGATATAGTTCAATACCCTTTGACCCTGGCATACTTCAACTATTTTCCAGAAATCCTATTTCCAGGCCAGACACACCAAGACAGTGAAGGCATTTCTATTATTTAGTTATGATTCACTCAATTTGTGTAGTAAAATATATTTTAACAGCAGTTAAGAGTGCAGATTTCTGCTCTTTACCTGGGAACATTCTCCAATATTGCGCAGGTTTATGTCCAGTCCATTCCTTTGGGAAGAAAGTGAGTTGAGAATGAATGAGCACAGCACAGCCGCTTCAGGAGTCAAACTACCTCGTTATGCTCTAAATACCAACAGGAGCACCTACTGATCCAGAAGCCCCTCCCATGACCCAGCCTCTTCACTTACGCCACAGCATTGCAGAAGTTGCACTTGTTTCTGTAGGTAACCCCGTTGCTGCCGCAGATGGGCATGTACTCCAGGGTGCACGGGATCATACGGCTGCTGCTTGATCTCAGGTAGCCAGTACAGTCAATCTGAAACAGTCACGGAACAACATTTTAATCTCTGCTCCCCTTTGCATCAGTTCTGTGTAATGGGGAGTGGTGCAAGAGACATCTCTCCCTCTCCCTGGAGCTGCAAGGGGAGAGGAGCTTCCAGCCCCAGCGTGGTGGAGTTGGAGGAGCACAAACAGTTGAAAACCTGCAAGTGGCTACAGCATGATGCTGGAGTACCTGTTTTTTTCCTGTCCTGACATGGGCTTCATCCCTGCCGTCTTGGGGATTTTTCACCGTGAACACCAGCATGAAGGATCTTTGCCTAAAATGTCTTATGCGGCTGCAACTTTTACTGCAAAATGTCGATGCCACTTGAAAATGGAGTTTACACTTACCTCGGTGTTTCTGCAATTACACTGAGTGTACTGAAATGGAAGTCACTGTATTATGTTAAATTGCACAGCCAGAACTGTGTCTCTCTAAACTCTCTAAACTAAAAATAGAGATACTTCTCCACTTAACAGTAGCTCCACATATTGATAAACAAACTTTATGATAAACATTCTGATAGAATCACTTTTTTTGCAACAAAATTACAATTTAGTCTAAATCCAAACTTCCTCTGGGAATTTCTTAGCCTCAACAAGTCTCTAAGTATAAGTCTGAAGAGAAGTGTTTTGATAATGCTGAAGCATTATTGAAATCAAGTTTCCATTCTTAAGTCTGGTGGTATACACAAGATAATATTTTAAAACTCACTTATTTTAACTGTTCAAAAAAAATTAAAATAAATTATTTCAAATCTGAAATTCTTCATTTTCATTCAATTTTTGACAGTTTCAAATTGTGTGGTTTTAATACAGAATTAATCCTAGGCAAGGTTTATGTCTAGGTTTCTGCCATCATTTCACCCACCACTGCTTATTGCAGCAGAAGGAACCAACCTCAGACCTTACCTTAACACATCTTCCATCGTGCTTCTTGTCGATAGCTCGATTAAGGCTAGAGGGAAAGAGAGAGAAGGAAAGGAAGGGATTAATCTGTTGATACCATCTGGTCATGCCACTCATTAAGTATCTCCTCTCGTAAAGCCCCAGTAATTAATCAGATTCAGGAGCTTTGACATGGAAGATCATGGGCATTAGGGAAGACAGAAAGCTAGGAAAAATCTAGTCCACCCCACGATTAGTCACAACCCCAAAGGCTTTTGTCTGCTGCTTGAACTGGCATTGTAGGTAATTGGGATACCTTATACTCACAAGATTTGTCTGCAGAGGGAGCACTCATTGGGGTAGGTCACGCTGTCGGTCCCGCAGACGGGTTCATAGTTGCGGGGACAGGCAAGCTGCGTTCTTCCAGACAACCGGTATGTGCTGCAGTAGGCCTGTTAAAGAGGACTTGTAATGGCTCCAAGTGAGGTGAAGGGTGTGCTTGTGTTAATCATGTTTTCACTGTGTTGGGAGACTACTGTTGGTCTTTTTTTTTCTCTATTGTTCTTCCATGGTGAAGAACAGAGTGAACAAAATATACTGTGTTTCTTACAGCATACAAAAGCACCTTTTTGCTATTAAGACTTTCAGTACTTTCGGCAAGAATTGCGGGCAAAAATGATCATTCCTTGGGGAATCGAGACAGGGAAGATATTTAGGCAGTTATTCAATAGTTTTATGGATTTTCTGCTGGCACTCTGTGATGTGCTTACTCTCACTCTACATTATTAATCGCTGTCTTTTTTATCAACAGGATAGTAAGTTATCTTTCTCTGACAAAGATGTTTTCTTATTTGGGGGAAAACAAGTGGTATAATACTTAGGGGCACTTTTCCTTCTTCCTTTCTCACTCTCTTTTTTTCCTCCCTCAAGACTTCCCTGGGTTACAATGTGAATATGAATTATTCATCTAGACTTAGAAATCAAGACTAAATGAGAAAGAAGATATACTACTCACCCGTTGTTGACCAATAGCAATATCTACAAGAAAAACAGAGATTATAAAATGTAAAAATCATACAATGTCCTTTACTAAAATTCTTTTGGAACCATCAATTTCCCAACAGAGTAACCAAATACACTTTCTTACTACTGAGAAGTTATTGTTCTCCCAAATGTTTCATCTACTCCAAGTAAACAAGAAGTTATATGCTAAGATTTAAAAAATTAATTTTTTGTGAATCCAGAAATTTGGACTCACTAAAGAAGAAATAGGACATAAACTTTTCTCCTTTTGCAACACTATTATCCCCACTAAATCTCATAAGTTTAAATCAGCAAATGCATCCTACCAATCTATAGTATTTATCTGCACAAGGATAAAGTTCATTAAAAGAGAGCTCATGTATAACTAAATCATAACCTATTCAAAAGGCTGAACTCTCCTTTAAGATGTGTATATAAAGGCAAAGATTCAGGAGGACTAGAGATACTAGCATAGACTGTAACAAAAACAACTTACCAGAAAGGCAGCTGAGAAGCACAAGCCCAAGAAGGGCAACGCTTCTTGTTGTCTTCATAGCGGAGATGGTTGTATAGTCTGTTACTTGCAACTCTGTCCCTGTTGAGTTGAGTAGATGGTTCTCAGCCTTCTCTCTCTGCACTATATATATACATCTCCCTGACCTTGTGAAGTCATCCCATAAAGTAATAATTTGCTCTGTAAACTAAGAAAATTGTATTGATTATTGAGTTGAGCTCTACAGAATACTTGTTTGTTAGAGAGATGCCCAGAAGAATTAAACAAAAATGTGAGCTACACCCAGCTTGTTAACAAAGGCGCCCTGCTGTACAATGAGTGATTTGTACTTTCCAAACAAGAGCACTGTCTCAATAGTGGATGTTGTGAAATTACGTATGGAAGTTGGTAAAGCAAAAAAAGCCCATTTGTTGAAAGTGTTTGCACTTGTGCATGCCATATTACATACACTATACAATATTTGGGCTCCAAGAGAGTTGCATGGTACACCAGAGTTGGGGGACAGCAGCATGGGATGCTCTAAGCCTTTACAGACATAAAATCTGGGGTTTAGCAGGCATCAGCATACTTTAAAGATGCTGAGGGCTCAATTAATCTCTCTGCACTCCTTCCTGTAGTTTCCTGGTACACTGGATTTCTCACCAACAGGAAGGAAACAGTCTTCACAGCAGAAAAGCATTACCTAAAACTTCAGAAGTTTATAAAGACATTTCTATGTAGAAGCAAGAGTTATTCATCTGTTGGCAATAGTCATGAGTCTGATTAAGAAATTATGAGAATAAATAGCCTTAAATCTAGACTGGGATAATGTTTCCTCTTGATGGCAAGTGAGTAGTGTTCTGTGCAGGTGACATGGGCTTCTTAATACCAAAGACATTCAAGAAAAATTTGCAGCAACTGCAAACAGAAGGTAAGTCCTTAGGCTTCCCCTTCCCCACCCCCCTCTATTATATGGCATTAAATTTAGAGAGTCTGCTAAAAGTCTTGTTTTAAGGAAGATAAGTGAAGAATAATGTGCTAGGCTCTGTTAAGTGGTTCAGCTCTATCACAAGTGTAGGGAAAAACAAATAAGGAATGTTGTGTAAAATAATACATTTTTGATTTGAGGTAGTCACAGAAGGAATTGAGGAATGGAACATGTTTGTGCTTTAGGAGAAGCTTGATTCATACATGTGGCCTAAAGGCTGCCTGAGTTTTAAATAGAAAATCAGAATTGTTTTTCTTATTATCCTGGGAGATGTTCAAGCCTTGGCATGGGCAGATAAATCAAAAAAGTGTAGCTGAAAGTGTAAGAGAACTGTAGTCACAGAATAGAGCTTGCAAATTCAGCCTGTTCATATCAATGAAATAATTTTCCTGAAAAATAAATGAGTAATGCTATTTGGATCTCATTCACAAATACCAGAAGTTGACAGGTTTCTTTGAAAGCTGTTTCTGTTGTATTCTTAGCATCCTGAGTGACTTGACTTTCAGTTTCCTTGACCTGATTGTGAGCATATTTGGAAGGGAAGCAGTAATCATAGAAGCATTAATATTGATTATTCTCCAGGGGCAAGAATGCCAAAGCCTGAAAACAAGGCTTCCTCACAACTTGAACCAGCTGCCGGTGGAGATGGTACTTTCTGGCCCTGCAGCAATTAGTGAAGCTACAGGAATGTAATCTGTCTCCTCTCCAGCCCTGCGACCTGAGCTTCTCCATATCCAAGATCCCCAGTTACCAGAAACTGTGCTGCTTCACCAGTTTCCTCTCCTGCCAGGCTGAAATCATGCTGGTCGCTCAGGAGCTGTTGTGAATGGCAGGGTATCTGCTAGGGAGTGGCATCATTCTCATGTTTGGCCAACACCTGCCTTTTTATTAATTAGATCCATTGGGGAGATCCCCCTCTGATCCACATGCTGCTTCTGAGCATCAGAGTAGCCAGCCAGGACTGCTCCAAAAGCAAGTCTTTTCCTCCAGCAATCCCTGCCACTTCACAGGGCAGCAGGAAGAAAAACAGAAGCAAGGAAAGAGTCTTGCTACAGGGTCTATGAGAAACGATGGGAGATAATTGGCAGCAGTCAAGGGCAGGGCAGAGAGAGCTGCTGGGCTAGGTGTGACGTGGGATTGCACAAGGAGCTCCACTAATAAGAAACAGAGGGAATGGGACAGACGTAATTACGGGGCAGCAGATGGGTTGAAAACAGGCATTAGGAGCAGTTAAAAACAACTGTCTTCATGCATTTGGAAGAGCAAGCATGAGGAAACGCCATATACATGTTGCATGTGGGAAGGGCAAAAGGAACTCACCTGCTGAAACCCCTCTGTGATATTGAAGAGTCTTGTGATGGTAGGCTCAGTAAAGTGACTTTGGCCATAGGATAATTTTAACCTTTCTACAGATATGAGAAAGACAGAAAAGTTTAAATAAAACTCTTCCTGCTATTTCAAGTTCTTGGAGGGCAAATTTTCAAGAAGGTTATGGCCACATGAGTAGGATAAACATTGGTAGTCATATGATGGATTCTCTTATATTAAGGTAAATTTCTAATAACTCTAGAAATTCTACGCAGTTTCTAACCCAGCATTATTTCTTCCCATAACAGTGATATTTTCCTGGAAATTTTTTCCTCTGGTCTTGAGATTCCTGCTCAAACAAGTCCGTAATCTACCATGACCTAAAAAATTCTTCATTTGTTTTCCCTGCTTCAGTTTGAAACTAAGTTTCATCTGGCTACAAAGACAAATTATACTTTTTAATATTTTGGAAAATAAAAAAAGTGGATGTGTGCATGCAAGACCACGTGTTTTTATTCCAGCAGTAGTATCATTGTCCTTGCTCCCATATCCTGCTGTCACACACCACACTGTAATCAAGAATAAAGTGGTACTGTGCTCTAGTCTGTGCTACTGTAGAGACAAATGCAAAATGCATTCCTTTGCCACTGACTAACGATGTGGCACACTGCAAGCGCTCACAAAACAGATTGCAGTTCCCAGACGTCTGCACACGGGGGCAGAACTGGATCTTCTATGAGAACGTGGGTTCAATTTACAGCAAGCAAAGCCCCTGCTCTAAGCCGCACTCATGTAATATTTCTCCTTGCAGTTCAGCTAACTGATTGCTGCCTGCATATCTCCAGTCATTTAAGCATAGATGATATCACAGGCAAGGGTGTCTGGAATAATTTGACTGTCTGGGCGCTGCATACTAACAGCAAAAGCCTGAGGATCTGGCCACACACATCCCAATCCCTCAGCTATTCAGCTTTGCCTCATTGCAATAGCTCTTACACAGCCAGCCCCCAAAAACGACGTCTCCAAGTAATTTTCTTTTAAAACCATTTTATTTTTCTCCACATCAAGAAAGAACGTAGTAATAAACCGTTTATCCTGAATGAAGCCTCAGAGAGAAACTGCATTAACAGAAGGGGTAGACTGGCCTGAGGTATATTTTGGCCAGCAACAAGTAGAACAATGCACTAAAACAGAGGCATTCATATAAAATAGAGCAGAACAAAATAACTGCATGCAATGTGTTAATCAGGTTGTGGGGTAATTGAATGGCATTTCCTAAATTCACAAACATCAGATAATGACATAAAGTGCCAAGGTACTGCTTAAAGAATTGTACCATAAAATACCTCGGCAGGCAGACAATGTTTCCTGCCTTGAATTTCCTGGAGGGACAGTTAGATTAGTAATGGTGAGAGGATTTTGTGTGGTTGTGGCAGGATTTTACTGAGCAGCAACAAAAAATTATTTCCAATGCCGTGCCCATAAAAGAGGACTGTCTTCCTCTCCATCCTAAGGAGCTGCTCCCCTGGGGCAAAGGGACTGGGGTGCTGCTGGGGTCCTGCTCTGCCCTCGGTTACTCCTGAGTAATACTGCATAACTCTGCGTCAGGGTGGAGGATTTGTCCCCTTTCACGTCTACTCACAGTTTCCCCTCAATTGCCTGGTGGATTTTCTTGTTTAGTGGACATGGCCCATGGAAGATGCCCTCTGAGGACAACTGGGGTCTTGAGAGTGATCGGGAGCTCCGCTTTTCTCCAAGGCATCATGGTTCCTGGGGGCCAGCCTCATCCTCTCCGCTGCTCCACAGGAAAGAAAATAAGTGCTGGAGCTGGTGTTCTCTTACCCCGACTCCCTCATGCAGTGGAGGGGGACAAGAAAGACCATGAGGCTTCTGAGCCACACACCCCTGGCACTACCTTCCAGAGCCTAAATTTATCTTGGTCCTAAGAAATTGCATCTGACACTGAAATGCTTTACTGCACACAGAACTCCCTCTCACAGGAGGGACATTCCAGCCCCAGGAAGGGACTTGGCACTAAATGGTTGCAGAGAGTCATGTCTTTTGGAAATCAATTGTCTCCCTTCAGAGAGCTGCTCTCTCCAGTCTTTGGAAAGTGACACATTGTCACTTAAGATCATTAACTATTTGACTGTGAGACTGCTGCCTGTTCAGCATGCCACACTGCCAGCGCTTCGCTGTTAATGAATAATAAATTAACACTATGACTCCGAGTCCTTCCTTTCATCGGCCGAGATTTCCAGAGGCCGGAGAATCTCAAAGGATCCTCTACAAGCGACAGTCAATGTAATTACCTAGAAGCAGCAGCTAAGTGGTGGGTGAGGTGCAGAAACGGGCTGCAGTAGTGATTGCTAGCAGTTCTCCAAACATCAGGTGTGTTAGGACTGACTGCCCACTGGTTTTCTGCAATACTCCACATCAATGAACATTGCAAACATGAACATGGGCAGCCAGGTGTCTGCCTGCCCAGAGAAAACACCTTGTTCTGCTGCTTTGGGAGGCAGAGCAGATTGCAAAAGGACTTCTCTCACCTAAAGGTGTGTTTCCAACCCCACTTGCAAGGGGAACAGATGCAGCTGGGGACTGCCCTTCTTCACCACTTCTCTTGTGGGCATAAGAAATTGGGGCTAACCCTGGAAACAGAAAGAGGGACGAGCAGCTCCCGGTGCCAGCAAGACCCTGTGTGCCTCCATGGCTTTTGCAGAGCAGCCACAAAACACCCCAACTGCAACAGTCTTGGTACTGTCTCTAATTATGTGCATGTTCAGGTTTGCTTGGGGCCCCTTTGTGCTGCCAAAGTCCACCATACAGTAATGCAGGCATGAGGCAGCAGGTATGTGACAGAAGCAGTTAGGGAGGCAGACAGTTCCTCTCACCGAAGCAGAGAGTGTCTGTCCAAGATGCCTGTAGTGGAATAAATCGATTGGAGTATTGCACCAGGATGCATCTCCAGCCCCAGTTTTCTTCTGGAAAGCTGGGTGAAGGCAGATGCCCTCAAGATCTACCCATTGCCTTTGAGGTTGGGGTTGATTTCTTTGTAGATCAGAACAATGTATTCCCTCTCCCTGTAATTTTCCTGTTAATACCTGCACCCCAGGATTGTTGCAGTGATGTAATCATGCAACATCTTAGGTAAAACAGAATGAGACATATTATTAAAGCAAGACAAAAATGCTGATGGCTTTTTTTATTAAGCAGAGGTTTCAATATTCATCAGGAGCTTTCAAGGTTCAGGACAAGGATTTAGGGGAGCATCTGCCATGGGGAACATCACCAGGGAGAACTCCTCTTTCTGAGCTGAAACCTGTTGAGAAGTTAACACTCTCGAAGATACCGCAATCGAAGAGTCTGACGGCTTTTCCTGTGGAGAAAGAAATCAGTACCTCAGAGACAGAACATCTGGGCTTTTACTATCTGTCTCTCCCTCTGGTGAAGGATATATCATATAGGAACTTAAACAAAACAGAAAACTTCTAAACACTGTTCCAGCTATTTCCTTTTATTACTAACACTCAAAGACAAGATAAAGACTTAATTTAAAGGAAGAACAAATAGTCTGTAGGAAATAGACTTTGTTTGCTGGAAGAAAGCTCTTCAGCAAATTACTTAAGAGGGAAATGAAGAACTCTACTAAATGTTACCTCTTTATACACGAAAGAAAGGAATTCCTGCCAAATTCTCCCAATAAAAAACTGACCCTTGCTAGTAAGAGAACAGGTAAACACAAAATAAAAGAACTTTGCTTCTCCAACCAGTCTCCAAGACTGATTAGTTAGTTTAAGCTAAGTTAGTTTGCCATTTAGTTAGTGAAGAGATTTATTTTCATACATACAGGAATGCATTGCAGAATAAGCATTTATTGCCATATGTCACACCATCGGACCCACAGTGTGGGACGTACTCCATAGTACAGAAAGGTCTGAGTGCCACGTAGTTGCTGCAGTAGCCCTGTAAATAGATGCAATCTATGTTCTCAAAAAAGCTCTTAACAACAGATATGTAAGAAAGGTGACATTAGGAGACACCACACACACACCTGGAGCTCCCCCCAGTACTGGCCAGAAGCAGATGCTGAAAAAAGCCCAGGGACAGGACAGGAGTACAGTGGTACATTGCCTACAGCAATGTAGAGTCTGTAACTATCATAAATGCTGCTGCAGTAACTTTGACAAAAACTTGGACATGAACTGAATACTGCACTACTTGTTGAAACTATCGTCAGATGAAAATAGGAATTTCACCCATTAGTATCTGTGGCAAATATTATTCAGACAGCTGGATGACTCAGGATTTTCAAATGCTCGATCACAATGTGATTAGTAAGGATTTATACAGAAACTGCTTTAAGGAAAGAAATTATGGAAAACAGAAAGATCTGTCCCTTACCTGCAGTGCATCAATATCTGGAAAAAAAGACAAAAAAGAAGAAATATGATACAAATGCAATTCATGGGTTCTGTTAGAATTAAAAGATCTGTGAATGCATGTCCTGAATACTCAATTTTCAATTCACTGTTTGTTAGCAAACTATTTCTTTGACAAAAGGAATTTCAGGCAAAATTTTGTGCCATATTGTACCTTTACAATGTTGATTCCATAGTATAATTTTTATAATGAGGGTTACAGCCAAGATGGAAAAGGGTGTGCAAAATGAAAGAAGAGAAAGGTATTTTCCATGGTTTAAAGGATACAGCAGGACATGTACTCAAAGCTAAACAAGTTATTGAAGCAAACAGGGTCATAAAGCTGACAAGTACATGGAGGGAGTGTCTTATATGCATTGCCTCAATAGCTCTTAAATAAGAGAAGTATTTAGTGAGATGTGACTTTTATAAAGCTTCTACAACTGTTCAGGCTCTCAAATTGCATCTCAGTTCAGGATAACTACAAGAAATGTTTGCTTTCATTCAGTAAAACAATTTGTGTTTCTGCAACATTTCAGAGGTTAAATACTGGATGTCTGAGTCTCCGGGTTGTACCACATACATGTCACTTCTTTCATTATGCATAAACTAGCGCTGAGAGTAGAGCTGTTCCCACAGTTGTTCTTACCCACTCAGTTCTGTTGCTAAAATATTACCCCATAAGTGATAGTCTTTGATGTCAAATCTTTTCAACACTATCTTTCTAGGAGTAAATAAGTCCTTGTAGAATGAAGCTCTTTGCAGTCTGAGGAAGTTTTTGTGGTTCCAAAGACAGTCAGCACTTACTCAAAGGCAGAGCAGGAGGCAGTAAAGCTACTCACCTGGGATGCAGCAAAAGCCTAGAGCCAAGAGCAGCAACACGCCTGCTGTCTTCATGGTGGCTGAAGTGTCTGCGTGCAGAGGAGCCTGTGTCTTGCTCAGTAAAATTAACCTTAATTCTGCCCTCAGGTGGTAACCATGCTTATATATACGCACGCATGTTTGTGTGTGTGTGGTGTGTGCATTTGTATTTGGCTTATCCACCCTTATTCTGAAGAAACATTCCTGGTCTTTTGCCAGAGGTAAGCTGTGCTGTAAGCCAGTGCACTGGTTTTTGCTGGGGTAGAGTTAATTTTCTTCACAGTAGCTAGCATGGGGCTATGTTTTGGATTTGTGCTGAAAACAGTGTTGATAATGCAGAGATGTTTTGGTTCCTGCTGAGCAGGGCTTACACAGAGTCAGGGCCTTTTCTGCCTCTCACCCCACCCCACCAGCGAGCAGGCTGGGGGTGCACAAGGAGCTGGGAGGGGGCACAGCCGGGACAGCTGACCCCAGCTGACCAAAGGGATATCCCACACCATATGGTGTCATGCTCAGCATATAGAGCTGGGGGAAGAAGAAAGCGGGGGGACATTCAGAGTTATGGTGTTTGTCTTCCCAAGTTAGGTGTGATGGAGCCCTGCTTTCCTGGAGATGGCTAAGCACCTGCCTGCTCATGGGAAGGAATGGATGAATTCCCTGTTTTGCTTTGCTTGCACATGCAGCTTTTGCTTTACTTATTAAACTGTCTTTATCTCAACCCACGAGTTTTCTCACTTCTATCCTTCTGATTCTCTCCCCCATCCCACTGGGGGGCAGTGAGCGAGCAGCTGTGTGGGGCTGAGTTGCCAGCTAGGGTTAAACCATGACAGCCAGGAAGAATGCTTCTTCATCAACAGGAGTCACAAGAAGCTTAGATATTTTAGATACACCCTCTGTGTCATTATTTCAAGTGAAATATGCAACAGGTTCCTTCTGAAAGACCATAGAAAATTCCTGTGGGTGAAAGAGCAACTGAACAAACTTAAGCAGCAACTGCTGCCAGATTTTCTCTGTGTGCACCTATCAGTGCCTATTTACGTATAGTGCTTTTTCACGAGCAAAACATTGAATGAACCACTACCAAAGTGGAAAGTCTCTACTTTTATTTTCATGCTTCATCCCAGTAAAGGATTATTAAGTTATAGTGAAACCAGGAAAGCAGTGAATTAGGAAGGCAAGCAAGAGGGTGTCCCAGACACTGAAGGGAGTCCCTGGACTGGGCAAGAGATGGAGCAACTTTTATGGGCATATGCAAAGAATTTACAATTGTCATTTCCCCTAAAAGACATTAGCATTGTGGGTTAGATTCAGTAATGGACTGATAGTCTGATGATGACAGAATGATGTGAGACCCCAGCCTGGGCCCTGGAAAAGTTGAATCCAATCTGGAAATCGCTTCTTCATCCATCTGCTCATCTCAACATAAATCCTTTGTTTTACCACCAAAGCATCGCTTTTTTGGATGACCTCATTCTATCAAGGAAAAGAAGCACCCCTTCCCTTTGGCTCCCAGAAGAAATGCATATGGGAGATATTGCTTTTTAGAAGGGATATGCCCAATTTATTTATGTTTCTCTTGTGAACCACCAATTCAATACTCCAACAGAGGACAAAAGCAAAATAAATTTCATGGACAATACACCAATGACAGGTCACGCTCTCAGGAGGACACTTTGTCCTTGGATTGTGAAACGCTGCTGAAATATTCCTTGTGCTGGTAAAGGGTATTATGTTATTAAAGACCAAGAGAGAAGACAAGTATGCAGGAGTAGGAGCCATCCCTAGGAGGGCGTTTATCTTAAAACACTTGGAGATTGTTAAAGGATGATTTCAAGATGAGAAGAGCCTAGAAATAAGTCCTTTGGAGGACCTAGACAGATAGGCTTTGCTAACAGACTGCCTTTGCAGACTGCTACATGCTTCAGGTGAGGACTGTGCTCAGGAGGCCAGGGATCAGCTCTTGGTGCAGAGACCACCACTGACTGAATGAGTTTTGCTGATGATGCCTGCACAGGGAAAGTGCACCAGAAATACCTTGGGAGAGATCAGCTACCATCATCACTTCAGAGCAGTGTTTCAGCCCTTTACAATGTCAAATGTCTAAAAGGGTCTGAACACTAATGTAGGCTGACTATCATTTATGTGCAAAGTCACACAGCTCTGAGGTTTATGCATCTGTATTTAATTTTCTGCCTTTTATGAGAGGGAGGGGAGAAGGATGTTGTTCTTGTTATGTCCCAGAGCTATGAGCACATAACCTATTCAGCCTGGCATTATCATTCAACAAATCAAAAGAAAATGTTTCATGAGACAACACATGAAACAAGACAGGGAAATTTTGCTGATTTAGTTTATTGAGAAAGAAAATCAGGAGTGAGCTGAGTTCCCCAGAAGGCAAGATGAACTGAGGTGAGATCTTTAGCTGGGATTTGCCCATGGGGATCCTGTGGTGAAGTCTCTCAGCACCGATACTCAGCATTTTCCAAAATGGCTTAAATTGAGAGTCCCATTGCTGTCCCTGAAAGTGAGGAGAGGAAAAAATGGATTATCCACAGAGTCCTGCCTACTATAATCTGTCCTTTTGCTTGGCTCCTAGAGAAGGCATCAGATAGGATCCTGCCCCAGAACCAAAGAACATGCAGACTAAAAACCCCATTAACTATTTGATCATTAAGAGATGAGTGAAATGATTTAACCCCTTCTTAAGACTGAAAATATTTTTGGGAACTATAATGAAACTTCAAATTTAATCTTCTTTGCAACATGCAAAGAAACCTCCATTAAGTTTAATGGTCTTTAAACCATTCACACTAACAAACCAGACATAGCTTTTTGTATTCTCTAATTTAAAAAAATGAATGGTTGGCATGATGGCTGGTATTCTCTCCTGCCCCAAATCCCTAATCAACGCTGGTCAGCAAACAAGAAAGTGGCAACTGTGCAAACTTGTGCCTGTAGGAGGCAACTGATAACACAAACGTGATCCATATTTGTACATACACGACTGCATTGCAGAAGTTACACTTATTGCTGTATGTTTTGCTGTCAGAGCCACAGAGAGGCATGTACTCAAGTGAGCAGACAGGTTTAGGGTAGTCACTGCAGTCAACCTGCAAAAAAAAAAAGTCTAATGTGAAGGATATGAAAGAGTCAATAGCAGAAGGGCTTGAACCCCTATTACAGCTGCAGTGCTAATGATAATGATCTAACTAAACGTAATTAACTTCCTTGCACAATCTGATATAAACTGAGGTGTCAGTTTCTCCTATGCCAGGAGAATATAATAATATAAAAATAGATTATAATTTCCTGTTTGAAGGGATGTATATCATAACCTGACCACAGCATTTCTAAGCAGCAGCAGTTCACTCGCTGAATGTGCCATGCTTGTGATCATGTTGCACCATGTGCCCAACCTGGCCAGGACATTAAATGGAAAACCACTGGTGTCTGGAGAAGTGCAGGTGCTGATGCCTATGTAAGGGTCCAGTATCTCCCCTGTAGCCTTAAAAGAGGAAGATCAGCACTTAGCTAGATGCTGTGAGAGTAGGATTTTGTTTCTTTGTGCAATGGGTGCTACACTTGCTGAGAGGTATCGTAGTGCAAAAAATGTATATGGATCCGGGAAGAGGCTGAGGAATTTCATGGAGGAGAAATCCATCGAGGCTTACTGACTACACAGAAATTGCACCTAGCTGAGGTCTATTGCCTGAAAATATCTGGAGGTTGGAAGATTAGAAGTCCCATACATATTCACTCTACTCTTACTCTCTCCTGCACAATCCTTACAACCCCTGCTAAGAGCGGGCTCTGCATCAAGCCGTCATGGGCTTGATGGATCATTGGTCTGACCTCAAAAGCCATTCTCTGTTCTTATTCTCAGTTCTGCCCTGATGGATTATTTCTGCTACTGCTCTTTTACTGATCTGTTCCTGTGCGGTCACCCTCGTCCTTTTCTGACATTTGCAGGGATAATGTGTATTAAGTGTGGAGAAAGCAAAATCTTCCTTGTGCTGAAACACAGCAGCAGTTACAATCCTGTAGGATGCTGCTGGTCTGGGGGCTGCTGCAGACACTGGCAGTGCTTCCCCTGACATCAGTGGGACTCAAACCCCATCCCTCATCACACAGATCACTTACTGTAACAATTTCCTTCTTACATTCACCGTCATACTTCTTGCCAACGCTGGTCCCAGGCTCTCTGGGAAGGGAAGACACCTGCATTAGGGAGCTCTGCAAGCAACTTGCTCTGCTGAACCCCACATCCCAGCAATGCTGATCAGCCTCAGGTACAATGTACGGGATACAGGAGATGTCCAGCTTAGGCTGTGTCCACATGGCTCTAAATACCAGCTCAGGTGGTGCCACAGCCTGCTAGAGTGTTGTTTTATAGCACAGTGTGAAGGACAAGGAAGGGTCCAGGGTGTTATGGTGAATTAGTAGCTAGGTTGTGTGACAATGTAGATACCCCTTAGGTTAGTTGCTGTACTCTGCAAGGCAGCATCTGCCACATAGACCCTTTTAACTTAGTTAAGAGAAGCATTCTGTCCTGTGTTAAATCCCCACCCCGCCCTCTACTACTCTCTCTAGATCAAAGGCAGTTTTCCTTCTAGTGACAAAGGAAAGTGAGGTCTAGTTACCAGAGAAAGAGGAGGGTCAAAGTCCAAGTGCCTTACAGAAAAAGCCTTGGTAGAAGTCCCAATATTCAGAATAGCAGCTACCAGGAGTGCTAAGCACTTGTTGTCCCTCACAGGAGTGCTCTGCACATGCAGTACTCACAGGTTACGGGCACACAGCAGGCACACGTTGTCATAGGTGACCCCATTGGTACCACAGACGGGGCTGAGGTCTTTGTCGCAGAGCAACACCACTTTGCCTTCCTCGTTTGTCGTGTTGGGATATCTACTGCAGTCCACCTGTTGAGAGAACACACAAAGCAGCACTGGTGAAGGCTTACTTATAGGAAGCAAGTAGATCTGTTGAGTGGTCTGTCTGGCCACGCAGGATACCACCACAGCAGGAAAAATGCTTTTTTGTGTGTCACTATGATGACAGTTCACTTGAAGATGACCAATGCAAGATTCTGACATCTCATATTTCCGCTTAGTGTTTGAATTATTTCTTGGGAGGGTCAATAAGCAGCTTTGGCTACTCAGAAGTGGGACATGCTCCTTGTTTTGCCCTTGATTTCACTTACAGGGACAACTTCCTTGCATTCTCCATCGTGGTCTTTGGTAACGTTGGTTCCATATTCTCTGGAGAGGGAAAGACAAACGTTAGGAAGTACAGCAAAGACATCCTGCTACATCCTAGGTGCTGGAAATATGTAACTAATACAAAAGAAAGCTGACCCTTTATCACTCAGGCTTATACATATTTTTTGAGAAGGTAGTGCCATCCTCCCTGACCAGCTAGCACTGAGTGGCCAGCAGGGATGTAAAGACCCTGAGAGCTTTAGGACCATTTTGGGCAGTTCAGAGCAGAGCATCTCTCCATCCTTTTGCTCTGCTTTGCCATGATGAGATGTGCCCTAGGGGCTGTCATCTGGCTGATCCTTGAGCTGGAGAAGAAAAACCTGTATAAATTACACCAGCAAGAGAGACACGGTGACTAAAGCGATGTTTAGGCAATGGAGTGCCATGCAGTGATACCCAAGCTCATTTTGAAGGAATTGACACAAGTGACATATGACAGACCACTATTTGTTGAAAAGTGGTGCTGCTAGGAGTCCTAAGCATTGATGCCGGAGATCTTCTATGCAGTACATACATGTTGTAGGCACAGAGCAGGCACTCATTGCTGTAGGTGACTCCATCAGTACCGCAGATGGGGCTGAGGACCTTGGTGCAGACCAACACCTCTTTGCCTCCCTCATTTGTAGTGTTGGAATATGAACTGCAGTCCACCTGCCAAAGGAACGTACAGCAACAGTGTAGAGAAGACATTTTACATTCACAACTCTCATTTTGCATGAGACAGTGACCAGCTACAACTTGCAGTGGGTTTTTCACTACCACAACACAAAGTTGTGCTGGTGGGTCAGTGTGGTAACAGGTGAATCCTTCCTGCAGAGACCTCCACACACAGCAGGAGAGGAGGAGGAGAGGGCTATAGCCATGCAGCCCCCGAGCTGGGGTAAATCAGTGGTGGTTTCTTACTTGGCATCATTTTACAAAAGCTATCCATCGGTCCCTCATTCTTATATTCCTTTGGCCCCTCCAGTGCGCTGCTGTAATTACTCTTTCTCAACACACTGATCATGTTTTTTTCAGAGGAACAAGACTAATGACCTGGTATGTGGAAGCTGGAATGTCTCATAGTATTTTATTCTTTCAGTAGGTTGCCTTTGGGTGGGTTCTGATACCGCAGTCTATTGCTAACAGTTTAGAGCCAGTCATATATGACCAGCTTAAAGCTTAGACCAGTTTAAAGTTGGTGAAAAATGAATTAATCCAAAAATTTTGTATCATTACTATTATTACATTATTAACATACAGCATAGATGTAAAGCCAAGAACAGTATAATATAATATTTTACACTGTAGGATCTGACTACAAAGACACTAATTTCACGCTGGGTGAAAAACAACTAAGCATCTACAGGCCTGAGGTTTTTCCCATTCCTTTGGTTATGTCTTTACCAGGCCACATACCTGAGAAAAGTGACAGAAAGAAATCTTCCACTCACCTCAATTCCAAAGGCAGCAACTGGGAAAGAAAAGAGAGGCAGAAAGTGTGAAACAAAGCCTTCTTGTACAGAGACAAGAAAGCCAGTTGCCAAAAGGTGAGAGCATCCAATCTTTCTATTTCACAGATGCCTTCAATTTCTCAAAGAAATTGGTCTTTAACTGAAAAAGAAGTTTCCAGTTTGGTTCCATTCTTCTGCTGTACTCCCACATACAAAATCAGGCAGGCACATGCTTACACTTAAAAAAGTGTTTATAACCCCTTGACTTCAACAGGACATAAACACGTTCATGAAGTAAAAGTACATTCAGATCAGAACCTTAATTACTAAATGCCTGACTGCATAGATACCTGGTATATTCACTGGGTACATGCTATACCAATTCACACATTGGTGCCACATGATGAATAAAATTATAATATTGCTTGTTCACAGAAATGTGAGTATCGCATCTTTTCTGGTGTTAGATAGGAATTGAAAGGGATGAAAAACAATGACCAGAAGTCTCATTACGGTTGCTTCTTTTTGTTCATAACATAAGTGACCCAGAAGTGCAAAAGCAAGCATTCAGAACAAAGCGGTCAGGCTTTCAAGGCTAACTATATCAATCCTCAGTGAATGACAAGCAGTGTAACTGTGTTAAAACACCAGTGTAAAAAGCGTAACAGCACAGAACTCCACTTGCAGTTATTTGTATTTATGTCAGACAACCAGCTACAACAGTGATCCATTTAAGACTGTCCTGAAACCTACTCCTGCATCCTATGCAATGCCAACTTACCAAGGCAGTCTAGCTCTTTGTAGGAGATTTTCTCTCTTTGAAGCCACTATCCTGTCCCTTTAAAGACAGCCAGGACTCAGACAGAAAGCCTCTGGAGCGCCTTGAGAGTTACTCACCTGGGAAGCAGCGAAGCACAAAGGATAAGAGCACAAAAACACCTGCCGTGATCATGGTGGAAGTATTTCTTGAGTCTGCAGGCTGCCTGCTCCTGCTCTGCTTGTGGGATGGTCTCTCCAAGGCTGACTACAAATATATACAAATGCAATGTCTAAACTGTTCAACTGTAACATTAAACAACCAGCAAGAATCTGTCACCAGTACAATGAAGCTGATAATATTTATTGAGGTCTTGACTTTCAGGTAATGGTCTGCGTCTGCTAGGCAATTGATTTTGGCTGGACATCTGGTTAATAGCTTGAGACAAGTGTCACAAGTTCTCAGTGGTCAAAACCAAACAAACAGCCTTTCAGACAAAAGAAACCTCGTAAGGATTCTAGTAGAAACGTAAGGAGCACAAAATATTGAGGGGAGTAAACAGCAGATCCTTCATTCATCTCTGCAAAGCAACATCTCCCATGAGGGAGCAGCTTAGGCAGACCATGCAGTACTACCCTGTTTGCAGATCAGGCTAAGTGACTCTGCTTTCCTTTCTGATTCTGGGTGGGGTTTTTTCTGCATTCCCAGATATTCACCACTAGGTATTAACACAGGTCAGGTGTGGCTTTGCCATCAGCAGAGCTGGTTAAAGTTTGCCAGGTGAGTCTGGCAGGACTGTGTCTAACCTGTGAAAGTAATGGTATTTAAGCACTAGTTTGATAAAAGAAAGGGCTTCTTGACAGTTTCATTGCCTGGATATAGAAGCGCTCAGTAGAAGACTTGAAAACAGGTTAAATTCTGTCAAATACCACTACAAATGTCACTTGAACCTCATCAGCAGGGAGCACTTATTTACAGACCTAGTCACAGTTAAACACACCGACAAATTCAAGGTGTTCCACTAAGCCATCTTAAAAACAAAAGACACTGAAGGTTTGGGAACCTATTTACATAGCACCAAGTATGCTTGAAAGTACAGTAGGTCCTTTCCCCCTACAGATATTTTAGAAAAATGATACTTAAAACATAAAGCCTGTCCCAATTTTCCTGTCTGTCTCATACCTCCAGCCTTTGTGCTACCTCCAAATTGCTCCTTCCTAGGAGGAGGTCTGGACCTCTTCTGTTTTAGTAGGTGCAATTTTGCAGGAGTGGGTTCTGCCTTTAACTTAAGTTTCTCACCATGATCCCTTTCATGGGTCTGAAATGGCAAGCATACCTGGGTTCTTTTGGTCATGGGAGCTAAGCATTCTGCTTAGGATAGACTTCAGCACCATGGCAGCTGTAGAGCAAAATATGTTTTATAGGTGCTTCCTTGAACAAACAAGGCACCATCAATCAAATGAAATTCAGCTGAAATCATTGAAAGTTAGTCCAAGCAATTGCGTTGGTGTCTAATACATCACAGTGGTCTAAAGGGTATACTTTGATCCTTAAATGTATAAATTGTATCGTGCATGGAATCACCTATCCTGGGCACTGGCATGTTATGAAGGCCGCAGCATGGCTGCGTGGATATATAGGTTACATTTTTACCTAGAAGAGATGGGTTTCTTCACAGGGAGAAGCATTAAAATAATTATGCTGCTGGGTTTGTTTCTATAAATTACAGGGAGCATGCACGAATATTTTGGACAGATTTGGTACATCTTCAAGATATATTGCCCTAATGTGCCTTGTGGATGGTGTCTCTGGAAGCCAAATACTTTTCCCTGAGTGTGTATAGGAGCACACTGAGGCTGCTGTCACATGCCACACTTGTTGCCTTCATCAGTTCAGACGTGTAGCCTCTGCACGGTTGGAGGGAGGTACATCTTTCTGGGTCAAATATGAACTTGGCCACTGCCTTCTCCAGCCAGCAGCGAGACCTCTGTGAGTCATCCTGGCCAGCCTTTCCAGGCAGCTTTTGACAGGTTGCCTCCTGCCTGGTGCCTGCATGCTGCTGCTCCAGGCTGCTCCCTGCCCTGGACGGTGCTAGGCAGGACCAACTTCTCTCCTGATGGGTGGAAAGCACCTTCCTGCCAAAGGCTGGCATGTGTTGCCTGTATACACCAGAGAAAAAATTTCCACTGCATCTGCCGGGTTCAGCACTGGGTCTGGCACTTACCAGCCCCGAGAAACCCAGATTCCCTCCGACCACCACAACACCCATCTGATGTTCAGCAGATCCATTCCTTCACTCTCTCACCCACAGACACTCTAGGGAGACTCAAGTCAATGACAATTAAGTGCTGACTAGGGAACAACAGTCTCCCCTGAGGCACTCAGGTACCTTCTCCAGGCAAGCTGCAGAAACGACACCCAGAAATCACCAGGTTTCAAACTCATGCACAGCCTGCAGCCAGCCAACATCCACAGCCTCCTCACCCGGGGTCACAGCTCCACATTATCCTGCCTCTGATAACAGCATGGAAAAATCCCACAGCTGTCTAAGCTTATGCTATAGGACAGGTTGCTCTGTTCTTAGCTACTCCTGGAAGAACAGTTAGAAAGAGGATTTGGTCTGCAATCCTGCCACTGATCTCGTGCTGTAATCCACTTCAGTACGGTCTTCTAATCCTCAAGTCAGATGCAGCATATGGCTAATGACCATTTGGCTAAAGGAAAATCCTCATGTGTGCAGAAGCCAGCACGAGGGCAGAGATCTGCAAGTAAGCAAAGGCAGTGCCACATCTCAGGGTACTATGTGTTATGGTCCTGAGCACCAGGGCAGGATTTGGCCATTATACAACATCCTCTCTCACTTATCCAAGGAATTTCTTGTTTTACATTTCCCATTACAGTTTTTGCCAGTATCTATTTCATATTCTCTGGAAGAATCAAAACTGATGTTAGGAAATTTTCTTAGTGGATATGCGACTTCTCAGTGTTAAGTAATATACTGATAAATGAACATCAAATTATTTAATACTCTCTTCCAAACATTCCTGGGTTTTGTCACATTATTTAATTAACAAATAGCTGTTGTAAAAGTGGGAAATAACAATAATTAGTTGTAGCTCTTTCATTAAATTGCCTCTAATCACTCCAAAATGCCTGCTAAATACAATTCAGACTGCAGTTTCCATCTTTGTCTTTGTCTTGGCCGCAGTGTGGCCAATGACTATTTGTACTGAGCCACACGCCTGGAGAAACTGATACAGAACAAATAGAAGATCTGCCTCTCACCTAGTGCCCGAAGGCAGTTTGCTTTATTGCTTAGTTCAAACGAAGTCACTGATATGACTAACACATATCAATATGAAAACATATCCATGTTTTTATGAACTTATTAAATAGAGCTTGCTTCAGGTAATGCCAGTGAATGTTTTCCTGAACTAATAAAACCTTGTGCAAAACTTCGTACCCTGCAGGTGAAGGCTAACGTGGTTTCACATTATTTATGCAATGAACTCACTGTACTTGGTCCCACTGCAAGGACACATGTTGACATGTGGGAAAGAGTACAGCAGAGGCCACCAGGCTGGTCAGGGGCTGGAGCACAGGGTATTAGGGGTAAGCTGAAGGAGCTGGGCTTCTTCAGCCTGGAGAAGAGATGGCTACGTTGCTATCTGCAGCTCCTTGATGGGGCTATAGAAAAGACAGAGACAGAATCTTCTCAGAGCTACACAGCAAAAGGATTAAATTGTGATCAAATATGAGGAATTATTCTTTGCCACGAGGGTGATAAAGCAGTGGCACAGGAAGCAGAGAGGACATGCACATCCTTCCTCAGTGATATTGAAAACCCGGCTGAACAAGGAAGGCCTTGAGCACCCTGTGCTGACTTTCACTTTGGCCTTGCCTTGAGCAGGGGTTGGGCTAGAGACCTCTAGAGAGCTCTTCCAACCTGAATTATTTTATGTATATGGTACTTACATAATGTTCTCTCCTCTGGATATTTTTTACTAATGAAGGAACATAATACTTCTCCTTGATTCAGGAGAGCAGCCTCAGAGTTTTCCTACAACCTTTGCTAAAGGGCCACTGGTAAGAGGTACAAAGAGCTCCCAGCACATTTTTATGGTGGATGACCAGTAACATGTACAACAAAAAGAGTAGATTGTAATCATTGTTTAAAAAAACCCAGCACACACTAAGTTATTCAAATTTGAGAATGTTGTTAGCTCTCAATAGTTTCAAAGTCTCTCCACTTCTGCCACAGCCCAGGCTCCCCTGCCATCACAACACTTCCCCAGAAGAGCATTAGCATTTGAACCTACAGCAAAGTTATATGCACCACAGAAAATCAGCTGCCAAAATAGCGGCCACTTCACTGCTGTGCTGCAGCCCAGACCAGATGCGGGTCTCAGCAGCATCAGCTCTGAGGACATACCTTCACTTCTCGCCTCACCAGCTCATGCTATGCTCCAGCTCTGGGCAGTTTATGGACGATAAGGACATTGGGTCAGGGCTCCATTGTACAGGGCAAGAGTTACTCATGTGAAAGCAGGAAAAGGCTAGAATGAGCAGCAGAAAAAGGAGGCACTAAAGAGCAGAACATTGGACTGGACAACGGCCCAGGCTATTGCTCTTTGAAGTGAACATACTATAGGGAAGTTGGTCTGGAGATAATGCAGGAGATGTTATCCTGCAGCTGGTCAGAGGAAGAGGAAATCATTGGTGTAATCAGTTTTCCTGTCACTTCAGTGATCTCAGCTGTGCATCATGAGCACTTGTTTCATCTTTGGCACAGCCCAAGCAGGAACAACGAAGAGGTGGCTGTGCGAAAGTGGCAGCCAGCCTGGGATTGACACTGTTCATGCTGCCTGGCAGGAGAAAGTCAATCTGGCAACTTCACTGCTAAAGGTAGGAAAGTCTCCTTCAGGAGCTTGGGTCAAGAGAAAATTTTCCAAAGGTAGAAAAAAAAAAACCTCAATAGATTATCTGCAAGGAGACATTATTTATAGCTCTATACACAGTTAAAACAGAATGAATAAGCATGTTCTGCCATGAAAGCAAATTGCTTTGAGGCTATATAAGCCAGGGGAATAGTTGAACACATCTCCAAAGGACAGCAGATGAGGCATTTTCCAGTCATATAGCAGCACACGTCATCAGAATAGCACACGGCAGGGGGATCATGGCTGTATCCCTTGGATTTCAGACAGCTATGCAAGCCACCAAAGAGTGTCATTGCCAAGAGAGGCTTATAGGCAGAAGTAAGATATTTTAACTGACTAACTAGCAGGGCTGGGAAAAGTAATTCAGTATGGTTGGGATGAGAAACTGCTGCATGCTACTGAGCAGCAAAGAGGAACACAAAGGCCTCAAGGAAGATCGTTTGATCCCTGAACAGCTGCATTCAAGAGCTTGTTTACAGAGGGGTAAGCATCCCAGATGTGACTACAATATGAAGGCTATGGCAAGGCTAGCTGGGCAGACAGGTTGTAGTCTGCCATGAAGCACAGGGATCATCTCTTCACAGTGAGCTGCCAAGCCTCATTAATTTATGATAGGAACATGTCTTCAGTGCTCACTCCCTTCAGTTCTGTTTCGTAAGATTGACAGACATGTCTATAGACAACAAAGTGTTCTTGACAAGAGGGTAATTAAACTTTGATGTTTACATCTCCCTCCTCTTGGTAAGTAACACAGCAAGTGTGTATATTCTGGGAAGGACTGGCTGTAAATGAAAAAAGGTTTCCTTTTATGCTCTTGATCAGAGGTCAGGAGGACTGGAATAACAATTTTTTACGAGCTCTATCTGGAGTAGTAGGTAACTGAGGAAGAATTTCCTTAAGTAAGTGACCAAAGCCTTGAACTCAAGGCTTTTGGACCAGTCCCAGGTCTGTGAGCAAGATCCCCATCAGCCTGTGGCTCCACAGTCCTTTCGGCCAGGATCTGGAACATGCTTCATGCAAGCTCAGAACAGCGTGAGCTGAGGCTCTGCCCTCCCTTGAGGGAGCTAGAGGTGCAGAAGTTCATACACAGATAATGACATGTATGAGAGATAAAGCAGCTGTTCCTGGAGGTGCCAGTCCAGTGCTACCACAGTAAACTGGAGGTATCACTTTGCCCATTAGCCGCCCCAAGAAACATCAAGGTATCACATCCCCAGGGCAAAGTTTTCTTTTCATGTGAAACCACAGGATGAGGCAATGCAGAACAGGAGCAAGTAGAGCATCAGACAAAAGCGCATTCCCAGATCTCACCTTATCAGCCAGAAAACTAGCAAAAATTCATGAGACAAACAATGTTTGGAAAAGACAAATGAAGGTGCCTGCTTTCACTTATGGGAAGAAAACCAGGAACCTCTGGGATTTGGGATGAACGATGGTTTGCTTTTTAAGAAAGATCTTGTAAATAAAGTGGCAATAAGGGATTTTTCTTTCTGAGGAATAGGGTGCAATAGGCTAAGAAGGAAAATCAACCACTCTCACTGGTGGGAAAGAGAGGAAGAATAGGGCAAGAGACTGGATACATCACGGCACTATAATTTGAACACTTGGCTGGAATAGGAGGAACTGGATGGAAAGAGTTTCCATAGCTGAAGGACTATTAGCATCATAACCACTGAACACTTCTTCCCTCATTATTAACATCAAAAGAAAGGGGAACAATTTAATTTATTCTGTAGAGTTGAGCTTTAATGAGACCACTGGCTGATTCTTTGCAGCTGGACACAGGTGAAGCACCATTGGTGCTGACAGAAAGCAGCATGCTGCTGAATTACAGGATTTTACTGTTTCACAGACATTGAGGTAGATAGCAGGAATTCTACCATCTCTAAACTGTTGCACTAGCAAAGTAATGCAGTTATTTACTTAACATATTAGTACATGACAACTGCTGTGTTGTACTTGATCATATGGCCCCTACATCCCCTGGCTTGGGCACTGTGCCCTGTTTGCAACCTGACAAAAATTCTTGTCTCAGGAGAGCTGAATGCACTTATCTCTGCAAAGGTTTTGTGTGTCTCCTTTTCTGGTCTTGAAACAGGTTAAGCTGCATTTTCCTGATGCTGTCAGTGAAGGTAGTTTGTGCATGCTTGCATAGCAAAGAAATATTTCCACTACTTGTCTTATATTTTGCATATTTTTGCCATCCTTCTCTTCATACATTTGAATGCAGCCTGTAGAGAATAGCAATATTAGGAAGCTAGCATTAAATCACTGGCAAATAAAATAACAGAAGGTATATGCATCACTTACTTACATCTAATCATATGCTACCTGCTCAGCATCCAGCTGACATTATTTGGGATGCTGCCACAGAGAGCAATGGGAGTTCAGGCTGCTTCTTGGTTTGCCTTTCTTCTTAGTCATTGAGATGACTGCTGCTCCTGAGTCCCTGGGTGTCCCATGTCCTCTGAAGAAGGGAAAGTCTACCATTAGAGACTCAGTATAACCAAAGGGGGATGGATGCTGGGAATGTAAATAAAACTCCCAAATGAAGCAAGTGAAGGAGAGTTCATCTGAGTTAACCACTGACAATGAAGTGGTTTTACCATCTCTGACTATTATAATCCTATCAGTCAACAAACCTGTGCCATCTGAATATGCTGCATCATTTGGATTTCCACTCCAGCTATTTTCTTCAGCTGTTTTTCTTCCTCTGCTAAATCCTCACAATTTCCCCCCCAAGCAAAAACAACAAGTGGAGAGGGAGAAAAGGAGGATAAACTGGAAAAGCACAGGGAAAAGCCAGGGGCAAGGGGACTGTCACTCGGAAAGCATGTTCTTTCCATCAAACTGACACATTGTAGGCACAGATCCCACATTCATTGGTGCAAGTGAAACCATCTGTGCCACAGACAGATCTGGCCCAGTGCTTGGCCAGGGGGCCCTGACTGTCGATCCTCAGCGACACCCCTAGGGCATGTGCTACAGCTAAGCCTTGAAGGAAACGGGGCGGGGGGGGGGGGGGGGGGGGGGGGGAGTTTAAAGCAAGACATTTCCAAGCATTCCTCATTCTTCAGGGGGCTTGAATGAAATTAAGGTTTTGCGTCTATGAATGAAAAATAGGCAAGAAACAATACGCTATGTGAACACTCTTTATTTGCAAATTCACAGTATGTTTAAACTTATGGGGCTGCACCTCAGCTGGTGAAAATCCGGAAAACCCTCCAAGGCTGAGTGGATGTCTGCCAGCTGGAGACAGGCTCCCTTCCGCTATTGCTTTCTGCTTTTTTCATATCTACTTGTTGATCAGCAGAGAGCAAGCAAACAGAGCCTAGAGCACAGCAAAGAATCAAATAAATTGTATCAAACATTAAATTACAAGAGAATTAACATTTCTGAGCATGAACATGCTGATGGATGAAATGGGTGGATACCACGATTATATTCCTTTAAATATAGGAGTCCAAGGAAATTTTTTGTCAGTTCCCAAACTATTTCCTTTGATAACAGCCAGTTAAACAGACCCATCCAACGGATACAATGAGTTTGTATAATTATTTCTGGATTTTTTTTTGAGGAACATATAATTATGAAGTGGTAAAAATAAAAAAAGCTAAACCAAGGCAAATTATCAGCAAACATAATTTTGAAAGGTATAGATTTTTTGGTAAAGTGTTTGAATGAAGTTTAGGTATAGACACTGTCAAGGAAAAGTTGGTGGTTTTTTTTCAAGTCACAGATGGGTGAGTGCTGAGATATACCATGCTGTTAAACAGTGGGGAAAAAAAATAAAATCTTTCAGCTCAATATAAAAAGACTAGGTGGTTTTTTTTCTAAATCCCACCTATCAATCAAGAACTAAATTAGTCATCTGATTCTTCCTCCTCTTTGTGTTGTAAGAAAAATGACTGTAGACTCAGAAAACATTGATAAGGCTATAAAGAGAAGTTAGACAAACAAGGAAGGAGAAAGGACATTTACATTTTTAAAATATTGCCTCTGTGATATGTACCAGTGCACTTACAAGTCACAAATCTTGAGGCGGGACCATCACCAGTGTGAAATACATAGAAGTTCATCAGCCCTTGGCGCTGCTCAAGAGCTTGGTCCCTGTTCTCCAGAGCTGGAGGGCTGCAGTAGTGGCTGCAAGGCAGCGTGCAGAGCCAGACCAGCTGCATTTCAGCAGTAAATTTTAGATACCTGATGTTGCAGTCATAGCAGCACTGGAAAGTCAGTTTTTTCTTCACTGCATCCTTGACTGAGGGTATAAGGCTGCACCTGCAACTATTTCTGTTCATGGCAAGAGTGTAAATACGATAGTCTACTGAAGCAGAACCAAATCCAGGCTTATATTTGATCCTTTAGTGTCTCTTTCCAAGTTAAAAAACAGGCTTTCGTAGCATGACAGTTGAATGGTCTTTGACATCGACCTTACCACTTTGAAGCTGCTCAGGCTTTGCCCAAGATGAGTAACAAAGTCAGCTTTGGGGCTCTGCAGCATTACACACCTGAGAAGCGATGGAGCAGTAGACTGAGCAGAACCAAAGCTTCTGTAACCCTCGTGCTGGAGACAGTTACTGAATGTATTTGCAGCCTGGAAAGCACTGAGCTCATGAGATGATCTCTTTGTGCTGCCCAGCACAGGAATCTCTATACATCTATCTAGTCATTCACCTATGGCCAAGCAGGAACCCCGCTCAGTCAACCATACCTTAAGACCACCTTTCAAGTCTCTTAGTGACACTTTAAACTTGGTATTGTTCTACCTCTCTCCTACACCGCAGAAATTCAATGCTTCCTCTTGAATGTACTCATCTTTGCCTGAGCATTGCTTCCTCAACAACAAGAGAGAGATAGAAATCATCTAATTAACATACACTCAGTAAGTAGCCTGGAACCACTGAAAAACAACTCTGAGGCACAGAAAACAGCTCTGTCCCTGAGAAGAAGGCTGCCCTACTTTTAGAGTTATATTGCTTCATAAAACACCCCCTGAGCCCAAGGGATATTTAAACTCCAATGTCAGGCTTTTCCCATTTTCTGGCCCAGTTTTAGAGATTTATTCCATCATGTTCTTTCACACAGAACTTACTGGTGAATACTGCATGGAAACCTGCATCTATTGACCACTTTAGCTTCTTCCCTAGATTGCTCTGACTTAATCTCAACTTTGTGCCTCCTTGAGTTCATGTTTGCCTTTGGTGTCATCAGACCATGAGCTCTGCAGAGGATGATTTGGCACAGCTGTGCCCAGCTAATGCTATTCAGTTGGATCTTGACAAGCTTTACTGCAAAGTCTTGCAAAAGCCAGCAGTCAGAGCTAAGGCCAAGTGAAAGTCTGCCAAAGTCCACAAAAAAATTATTCAGGTCTTACCCTTGAGATTAATCAAGCAACCCTTAAACTAGACTAAAGGAGCAAGTTCTACAAAAACACCTAAACGGAAAATGGCAAAAAGGTTATATAAACCAAAGGAATGTTTGCATTAGGACACAGACCCAAGAAAAGTACAATAAGCCATTGTTAGTTACAAATCGTCTTGAAAAGTATATGCCAGCCACGGGCTCTAATAGCATGGAGGTACTACGGCCTCATTCCCTGATACAATACTTACAGTATCTCCAGGTCGAGAACATTTGCCTTTCAGCCTATTCATCTAGCCCAACAATTCAAAGAGTGACTTTCCAAACCAATCCAAATATTTGTGTTATTCTCTGGTAACTACAATGGGACATTGAATCAGGGAGGTGATAGCTGTAGTCCAAAAGAAATCCTTTAATCCTGAAACATTGGACTTGCAATAGCTTTGGTGACCTGGTGTGGAGCTAGCAGTAGTGGCTGTACCTATGTTGTCAACAGATGAAGGGCAGCTCCCAAGGCCCCCTACCTCCCTGCCATCCATACAGACACCAAAGTGACAGCAATTGTATGACCCGGTCCTGAGCTCTTTGGCCTCATAAAAGAGGCAAAACATGACTGTCAAGCAGAACCATTTTCCTATGACTTGCTATATATTTGGTTAAAACTGGTCACAAGTAAACCTCTGCATCCTTTTCCTTCCCGAATGGCTTTAGAGGGCAGGCAGCTGCAGTGATGGCTGTACTAGGGCTGTCCCCACCCCAGAGGTGATTTCTGCCCACCAGATCCAGAGATATTCTGTTGCATTAATAAATCAAGATATTTTGTGAGTGGATGCTTCTGCTGTCTGTGACCCTGAAGGGAGCTCAACATTCCCCTCCTGCCGATTATATCCTATTACAGCACATGGCACTGAGGTCAATTCAGTGGAGACAAGCTAGGATCACCTTTCCTGACAGCAGCTGCTACCTCTTCCGTGGGACAGGCTGCACAGGCAGTGGGAACCAGGACAGTGGCCCCTCTCAGCTAGGCAGCAAGTTTCCCTTTCTAACCCACAGCAAGAAAGTGCTCTTCTTGAGAGCAAACCACTACCCACATCCTAGACATTGCCCCAGGGAGCATGGGTGGACCATGCCCTTGAGGTGAACGTCTCCTTGCGCTGGCTATAAAGACGGAGCTGTGATCAGGTCATACAGAGATATTAATGGTTAGAGGAGACTAATACTAACAAGGAGACTGTGAGGAGTAAGGAAGTGCCTGGGAGTTCCAAGGGGAGGCCAGGCCCTCATCAGAGCGGGGATGGCACTGACACATGGCAGGAAAATGTTTACTCACATTGCTTGGTAGAGCAGAACATCAATAGAAAAATACATATGCACCACTAGAAGTACTATGTCAGGGAGGAGAAGCGGCAAAAAGGATGAGATATGGCATTAAGACAGATAAATGTTGCCAAGTGAGTTTATTGAATAAGTGTTTCAGGAGCTAAGGAAACAAGACAAACTGAAGGAAAGTTGCTGGGGAAGATCAGCCCATGGGAAGTCACATGCAGGGCATCTTGTCTTCCTGGGCTGGACTCCAGCACAGACTTAACATTCAGTCATACTCATGAGGTTGAGAGTCCTATTGCTTTCCCTGGTGAGAAAAGGAGAGAGAAGGGTTAGACACAGAGCATATTCAGTCCTGAAGCCCCGTTCCTCACTTCACCAGCCCAAGTGTCAGCTTAGTGTTGAGTGGAGATACAGAACAGTCTCAAAAGCTCAAATACTCCCTTTCATTATTATCATTAAAGGAAAGATGAAAGTTTTCACACATTTGATACAATCCAGCTGGTTTTGTGAAGTACTTTCCACATGCCCTGATGAGCTTGTGGGACAGATTATGTGCTGGTGAAAATGAGTAAAATATCTTTAAAGTTAACAAACAGGAGGCCACGCACAGATCAAGAAATGGATCCTTTGCATTTTCCCTTAAAATGCAAAAAAAACATCTCCTTGCACAAGTTATGGTGCACTAGAAATGTCCAGTATATACCCGTAAGCAGTCAGTCAAAAATGCATTACGAAAACAGCCCTGCATTCATTGTAGGTACAGGAATTGATTATGAAAGGAAGGGGTTTGCTCTTGTACGTACAGGTAGGCATTGCAGAAAACACATCTGTTGCCATACGTTTTGCCATCAGAGCCGCAGTGGGGCATATATTCCATGGTGCAGAAAGAAGAGATTTCTTGGAAGCCCTTGCAATACTCCTGCACACGGAAGATAGACATGAGTCTCTCTGCCTGAGAGCAAACCATGGTCTCCCCAGCATAAGGAACACCCCCACAGTGAGAAATAAAACTGTGTGTAACATCATAATAATCAACTCCAAGTTTTCTCCAGGTGGCAGATGTGATCTTGTACTATTTCTGCTCACCGCCACGTCTTTTCCTGCACAGTTAGAGCAATGGGATGGATGTTAGCTGTTTTATGACCATTGTGAAATTCCCGAGAGATGTCCTCAGGTCTGCACACCACCACTCCCCCAGTTTGTAACCCAGAGCAGAGGACAGTCCCCCATGAGCGTAACAGACACTGGATCTTGCTCTTTGTTCCCATCCTTTCCCACTCACTTTTGTAACATCCTCTTCACAGCGCCCATTCTTCCTTTTGCCAACATTGGTGTGCTGCTCCCTGGAGGAAGACGACCATTGTTAGCCATAACCTTCCTCATTACAACCCCAGTGCAAGAACATAACCTCATTCCCACATAGCACAGAAGAGACTTTCAGATTAATTAGCTTAGCATTGCCTGCACAGCACTAGCAAGAATGTGCCCTTATGGACCAGGCATGTGTCATTTGGAATAACAATCTCCCCAGCTGATGCATCGCTCTTTGTGGGGCTATGGGGTCAAACGCCATGTCAAATACCAACCAGGAAAACAGGGGTAGACAGACAGTACCCAATCCAGCACAGGGTTTCAGAGAGAGCCCTTGCATATTACTTGGCACTCAAAGACGGATCCAACCACCACCACTGAGAATCACCCAGGGAGAAGGACGAGTACTTACAGGTTGTGGGCACACAGTGTACACTCACTGGCGTAAGTGACACCATCGGTACCACAGACAGGATCATAGATCATCGTGCAGATCATCAGCTGTTTGTCATCCTCCACCACAGAAGTTGGGTACTGGCTGCAGTCAAACTGGGAAACAAAGACGGCAAAAGCTCCGGCACAGGCTCTGCTCTGTGCAAGGGCACCCAGACACAATCCCACCTGCTTATGCCTCTGCCTTTTAGGTTCTGCCATAAAATGAATTATGGTTATATATAAACTCATTCTTCATGGAAAAGTAGCAATTTCCTTTCATAGCCTTATGCTAGAGAAGACTGAATCAAGGGTTGAAGGTAGACATCACTCATTCAGCTTTGTATTTATCACGATGCCCTATACCTTGCTGAACCTACTGGGATATTACAAAATGAAGCTCAAAAATAATCTGCAAATCAAAATGGCATGATTATACACTTCCTGCGAGAGAGCTGACTGTGACCAAGGAGTTTTTCACAGCCCACAAGAATGGAGGGGACGTGCTGACAGGCCTTTTGTTGCAACAGGACAGCTCCGAGTGTTGAAATCTGCCAGCAGGACTGACAGCAGTCGAAGCCGATTTACACCGGTTGAAGAACTGGCCTTGTGTTTTAGCACTCCCAGTTTCTCCAGTGTGAGCTCTTCCTCCCTGATTTATGTATCTCACCCAGTCTGAGCACAGAGTGTACTCAGGAAACAACAGAATGACATTTCATAGTTTGTATAGAAATGAAATATCTGACTCGGTATGCTGACTTTTTCAAACACATGCTAATAAGATGGCTTTGTTCTATTCACTAGTGAGTGTAAATAGTTTACAGCTGGCCAAATATAGTTAATCTGGTATTTTTACAAGATTCATTGTTGGTATACATTAGATTACATTGCATTTACAAAAAAAAAAAAGGAGGGGTATGAATCCCCTGGTGCATTAGGTATCAGCATTCAAAACACAGGCAATTTTCTAATCTTTGCAGAACATATTTTTGTAAAATGCAAGCATCCAGAAGGCATCGGATACCCTGGGTCCTCTGCATCCCCTTCCCCTATTGCCAAAACAGACTGCTAAGTTCCTGCAGCAGCTATGATTGACTGCTGTGGGAAAGAGATTTTGTCTTGTAAAGCCTTAAATCATTTATGCTACTTGTCTAATAACTCATTCCTCACCCGTCCTCTCCTCTTTCTTTTCCTGACTGCCTGCAGGAAGTGCACAATGTTCCTGCTGATGGGAGGGTGATATTCACCCACAAAAGGAAGGAGAGCACAAGCTGTGACCCCCAGTGGAGGCTACACCACCAAACCCAACCAGTGTTTATTCAGGTCAGGCAATCAGCACCAGCTCAAGCTCTTATTCTTCTTTAGGTTTCACTTACTTGAGGAACTTCCTCTATGCACCTTCCATCATGCTTCTTGGCAACACTGGTTCCAAATTCACTGGAAGAGAAAGCAGAGTTAAAAATGTTCAAAAAGTAACTCTGCAGAGCTCTGGGGGTGAACTCCAGGGCTTACATGTTATGGGCACACAGTGCACAGTCATTGCCATAGGTGACACCGTCTGTCCCACAGACCTCTTGCAGGATGAATGGGCAGGCTGGGATGGCTTCGCCAGTTTTGGCATTGCTCAGGTATGTGCTGCAGTCAACCTGGGGAGATAAAATAACAATGCTGGGTCAGCTGCTGGGAGATGGAAGAGTGGCTCATCTGCGGTCTGTCCACTCTGATCCTCCAGGTTTTAAAGGCTTCTGCCAGAGAAAAATCAGACAGTTTTTTGAGCTTAGTCTTCCATTAGAAATGAATTAAGTAATTGTAGTTGGGTTTGGTATTGTCTTCTAACAGAAGGAAGAAAGGAACAGCTGGCCCAAAAGATTATTTTCCTACAGTAGTACATATGCAAGTTTTAAAACAAGCATTTAATCCAAGGAATCTGATGTAAAGTGTTTGACATTAAGTCCAGCTTGACATAGTTAACTAAATCCAAGATTTTATTTCAGCTTTTTCAAAACAGCAGCAAGAACCATTTCACCAGCTCCTATTGCAAAAATACTTACAATATATAAAATCTACCAGTTTAAATATTTGAGGATAAATAGACAAACACCTCTTGGAAGTCAGTCTACACTAGCTAAGCATCACTAACACTTCACTGTCATTTTGCAGTTTCCCCAATGCAGTGTCTCTTATTACCCATATTTCCCACATGGTCCGAGAGCAAATTAAAGCAAAGACAGCATTTTAGCAACGTGTCTTTACTATAGAAAATATATTCCAGTCCCTCAGGATGCATGAAATTATTTTCAGTGCTTTAGAGCTGCTCTGCATAAGCAGAATAAATGCATTGAGATATTATCAGCATATATTGTTACTGAGCAGGGTAATAAAGCTATTTTTGTATGCATACCTGAGGGTACATTTTTCCTGGCTGACCAGAGCACAAGGATTTTTTTAACCTGCCTGTCTTAGCACAGAGGAAACCCTAGCACTGAATGAATACACGGACATCTAACACAGCCTTCTGTCTTCCTCCCCTACTGTGCTAAAATGGGCTACATGGTTCTTGGGCTGCCTCTGATGATTTCTGTTGAGAGATCTGCAGTACTGGGACATTTTGTTTTTGAAGTCCCGGCCTGTTCCCATTCTCTCTTACCCTCATGTACAGCACATTGGCAGCAGCCGCTGTGAGCAGCTAGGGAGAACTGCAGCACCAGCACGAGCCCTGTGCATCACCCCTCCATGCATCCGGGAGCATGACGGGTGCACTCAGCCCAGCCAGGGTCTCTCTGGAGACTGGAGAGTAGGAGATGGTGCTTATTTTATAACTAGTTACACTTACAGGAACACTTTCCTTCTTGCATCTTCCTTCATGGCTTTTCTTAACCTGAGTCCCATATTCTCTGAAAGGGAGAGGTTGGTGTTAGCACGCTCACCAGCTAAGCCCTGTGACACCCAGGTGCCACAGAAAGCAAACCAAACTCATAGACAATATATATAATAAAGGAGGAATCTGATTGCCTAACAAACTGGCTTCTCCTGGACATTAGCAAGTGTAATCTTAAGCGGTAACAGATCTATCACGTGTCCTCACTGTGTGCCATGCAGCAGCCACATCCACTCTTGCCTCTGCCCAAATACCACAGCCCTCAGTGTGCTCAGATTGAGAGTTGGCTCTCCCACAGCTCCCTGAGGAGCACAGAGCATCAGGGAACAAAAATCAAGGTGACAGGGGCATCAGGAGGTTGAAAGAGAAACAGAAAGAGACATATAGATATGTTGGTATCAAAGGAAAAGCCATCTGGAGCACTAACCATGACTAGTCACTCCAAAAGAGAGTCTTACGTACAGTACTTACGCGTTATGGGCACAGATGCCACATTCATTATCATAAGTAAATCCATCTGTGCCACAGACTGGGAGCAGGATCCTTGGACAGTATACCTGGGATTTACCATCCTTAATCATTCTTGATGGGTATTGACTGCAATCGATCTACAAAAAAAACAGGAGTGTCAAACCTGGGGAAGTCCCTGTTCTCCAAGAAAAACCCCAATGTAACCTCCCACCATGTCTTTTATTCGGGGATGCTGAGACAACGCTAGTGCTACGTCTCAGTTCTCTCAAAACCAGGCTGAGTCAGTTCTGCATGAATCCTCTCATGCACAGACAGAACTGCACAACAATGCATAGTTTGTGAGATGCCAAACCATTAGGGCAAGTAGCTCAGTCAATCCCAAATGTAAGATATGCCAGAAAAGAGAAAAAAAATTTAAAAAAAAGGAGAAAAATGTAGTCCCCTTTTCATTCTGTAGTATAGATATAAACATCAAAATAGTGAAGGAATTTGGACTTTGCTGACAATGCATTTGAAGAGCATCTTCAAAGGAAGATCTAAACCCAAACCAACCAACTTCCACATTTATGTGTTGGCATGTCCTAGACACCAGCTCTGGGACTTCTCAGCTGATACGCTCAGACCAAAACTTCAGGTGTGCTCCATATACCAGAATATATCCCCACCCCAAAGGTCGGTGTAAATATGAATTCGTAATGAAAACTCTGTGCCTAGCTCCCATGTAGCCCATCTGCCAGGGCTGTGCAGGCAAGGAGGGCCCAGAGGACACCTGCCTTGGGACAGATGGGATTTGTAGGCATCCTCAACACAAGGGGCTGACAAGAGTTAATAAACATGTGGAGAAAGCCAGGCTTCGGGCCAGCTCACTTTCAGAGTAGATGTAGCCTCGGGGAACCTTTCAGTTGATACAACTAAGAGGAGAAATATGCCTTATATAGGACACTTACCTCAGAAGTCTCCTGTCTGCATTTTCCATTATGCTTTTTGCCAACATGGGTCCTGTGTTCTCTGGAAGAGGGAAACAATAAAGTTGAGGAACTAAATGCTTAACCACTTGGCCACAGTCACATGCAAAATAAAGCAAACCACAGCTTCAGACTCTATAAGAGCTTAATAACATGCAATTTAAAGCAATATTCTGAATTACTCCTTCCTCTGCTCAGTCACTGCCCAGCCCACAGACTAATCCAAGGGGCTGCCATCTGACTCTTCAAGGTTTCCCCTCATGAACACAAAAAAGGTACCAAAAGGATACTCAAGGTAAATCCAAAACCAATCCAGTTTCTAAAAGACTTGAAGAAATAGGCATAAGCAGAAATGCAGAAGGATGGTTCTCTGCACTGCAAAGCATTGCTGGCTACTTAGGAGTGTTCTGTGTATGGCACTTACTCATTGTGGGCACAGATCCCACATTCATTATCATATGTAATGCCATCTGTGCCGCAAACTGGATGCAGGATGTCTGGACAGGATAATAATACTTTGCCATCTTTAGTGGTTTCTGTTGGGTACTTGCTGCAATCAATCTGTCAAAATAAAGAGAATTAGCTCTGATGGAGCCCTTGCTATGTGAGAAAAGTTGATGCAAAACCTTTTCATTCTGTATCCCAGCCTCCATTGTTCTGCAACAGGACAAAGCCCTGATACACTGAAGCTAAACCTTCAAGCAGAAATGAGCTTTCTGAATATTATCCTAGTTCTCTAGGAGTCAAGAAAAAGGACTATCTTGGAGAAGGGATTCTTCAGGCAGAAGAACCTGTACAAAAGTTTAGGCCCATTCTCATAAAAAAAAAACAGTCTTGAATTTAGTGGGAAACATTTTCACCAGCTGGAAATCTGACTAATACTGTTTTGGTTTTTGTTGGTTTTCTCCCCACTTCTCCAGCTCTGTGATTACTTATTACTTTAGATTCCCTGTAGTTAAACACAGGGTTTGAAAGGATAGAGAAAAAATGGTTATCTATCATTTGGAGAATAGACTTTCTACATCCCAGAATTTTGGTGCTGAAACATAGAAGCTTCTTTTCCTGAGGCAGCAGTCTGCTGGCCTCGTACAAATACACAATAAACAATACTCTATAAATATGTATGCTTAGTGCTCTTATGAGTCTCACTATGTTTGTGAAAGCAACCAGCATGGGAGTTTTGAATCCCTGTTGCAAATGATGGAAATGCTTGTGATCTCCAGACAGAAAACTGCCAACCTGCACAGCATGTTGCCAAGTGAAATCTTGGGCCTCCCCTTCCCCTGGGCACAAAAGCCAGCTTAGTACATAGGGAAATGAGTTCTGCAGCATTGACTCACTGCAGCTTCTCATTTCATATCCATCTCCTTTCTCCTTTGTCAGATTGGTGTGGTATGCACGGGGTGACCGTCTCTTTGGAGCAGGGAGGATGCAAAATCTACCTTCGCTGTGCAGAAAAGCAGAGCATGGACTAGGACCCTTGTAAGCCTCATCATATGGTCCTCTTGCAGTTTCCTAGGGAAATCTGTGGGGTTCTTAGGATTCTACTAACAGCCCTAAGAGCTGGATTTTTGATTTCTATTGCACTTACAGGGGCAATGTCCTGCTTGCATTCTCCATCATATAATTTGCTAATGCTGGTGTGATGTTCTCTGAAAGAAAGAAATGCTTTGGTTAGGAAGCCTTGAAAACAACTTTTCCCATTATACTCTAGGCAGTGGGACGAGAAAGCAAGGTCCTACCCGCCTTGTGGGACGCTACAACCACTTGACTTGTCTGAAAGCTCCCTGCAGATGGTAGCAGCAAATGCATGGTATTTCCATACCACATGGTAATTAAGTGTTAGGAGTAATTAGGTATTAAAAGTAACACTTTGATCTGTTTGTGGCTCTGCTCTGGGTTGTCCTCTGGTTCTTTTGTGGTTCCCCTCATGAGCACAGACAGAAAATGGGGAAGAAAACTCAGGTTGGCTGGAGAATTACAAGCAGCCAGCTCCAAAGAGACCTAGAGAGACACCTGCTTTAAAGACTAGTGTTTTACAGAAGTGCTTCTGAAAGCCTTAACTATTGCTAATTATCCAGAAGGATGTTCTATGCACAAGACTTACGCATTATAGGCACAGATCCCACATTCGTTGTCATAAGTGAAGCTATCTGAGCCACAGACTGGTTTCAGTATCCTTGGGCATGGTACCAGGACGTGGCCATCTCTTACAATTCTTTGGTACTTACTGCAATCGATCTGCAAAAATAGCAGGAATGGGGGTGGGGGGAGCAGGGGGCAGGGAACCAACATATTTTCAATATAAAGATATAACACTCCTACATAGTATTCTTACTCTCCCTCAGCCTTTAGGGACAAATCCAGCATCAAACTAATTCCACTATCAAAAGTGGAAGCCAGAATCAGTTCTGCAGGAATTCTCTCCTGATGAAAAAAAGTGGCACAGCAAGAAGGACTGTGATTTAGATTTTGTCAGGTCCTTCATAAGATCCTGCTGGAGCTATCCAGGTGGTGAAACCCAACCTTCAGCCAACACAACATTTTCGTTTTATTCCCAATTACAGAGGCTAGAAGTCTGAATTCGAAAAGCACAGAGACATGGTATCAGATGAGCCCATAAACACCCTCTCAGCTTTGGTTATCATCAGATTTTAATTCCCTTTGGGATGTGCAGACCAGCTGCACACATTCTGTCTTCCTCTTGTGTGGTGTTTGAACTATCCCCTTTAACAGCCATCTGAACTCTTCCATAGTCTTTGTCTTACCGTAATAGATTTCAGCATGCATTCTCCATCATGTGCCTTCTCCACACTGGCCCCCTCTTTCCTAGAAGAAAGCAGACCTGTGTCAGCAGTCACAGAGCAACATTGCCTCGAGGCTGGCAGCGTCGGCACCCAGCTGCTAATTCACGTGCTCCTCTGCCCAGTCCACCTTTGGGGGATGAAGGTGCCACCCTTACACCTCGAGCCCCTTGCCCTGCAGCTTCTGCTAGGTTTCCAGCAATACTCACATGTTGTGGAAGCAGATCCCACACTCATTGCTGTATGTGACACCATCAGTGCCACAGACTGGCTTGAAGTTCCTCGGGCAAGCTACCCAGGCCACCCCATCCTTGCCGATGTTTCCGGGATACTGGGTGCAATCAACCTGTGAAAACAGCACAGGATCAGCTCCAATGTTGGCTCCCTCATGGAAAGAAAGCCCCCAGGCAGCCTCCCACCATCACAGCCGCAGAGCCTGCAGCTCCTGCCAGCAGGTAAATTAGACGTATTATTTTGAATCTGCTCAGGCAGTCAGGAGTAGTGAATCTTCTCTACAGAAGTTTCTGATTATGCTTTCTTGCCAGGGTCTGGGGGAGGCACAGCATGGAGGAAGGATTGTTGTGAGTGAGAGGGTGCCTAATGAAGGCAGCTAGTAATTGGAAGCCTAGCTGTCACCAGAGCCCCTCAGCTCAAAATCGTTTCAAATTGTGCTGCAGTCTCTGGTGAGTTACAGGAGTCTCATAACTGCATGGGAAGAACCTGCAGACAAATTGATCACACAGACCCTGCTGTTTTCCTCTCTGTGATATAGGTATAGAAAACCTATGCAAGGAACACAGTTCTGTGGGTCTTACTGTATAGAAAAAAGGATCAGGATCACAGTCTTTGATGCTTTCAGGTGTATCACCTTAAGACAGTATTCCTTGTGAGAAGGTAACCTACTGCCTTTGGCTTGGAGTAACTAAATTATATCTAAGAGTTAATATAATAGGACTGTATAATTACTTCTCACTTTCCTCATTTTATTTAATGAACTGAAAATATTGTAAAAAGAATGGAGGATCTTTTACTTTCTCGTGAAATCAGCAATATCATTCAACCATGCACTGGCAAATATTAATTGAACAGCCAAGCTTTCATTAGATTTAATCCACTTGCTCATCAGGTAATTAATTACACACTGTTTCTACTTTACCAGAAACCTGGAATAGAACAGAATAAATAGATCTGTAGCTCACCTCAACTCCAAAGGCAATACCTGAAAGAAAAAAATGGAGACAGAAAAAAAAATCAAATTATTGATATGCAGAGAAGATAAACGTAAATCTTTCATGAAACTGTTAAATTCAGTGACTGTTGTTGACTAGTTTATTGGGTTTAGGAAAATATGGAGTTTTACATTATGCCAGTAAACGGTCATAGGAAGTATTGGAAGTTACTAAACAGAGCTTCATTGCATTTTTGAGGGGAGAGCATATATATTAATCCACCCCTAAAGTGTTAGAGGAAAGCAATACAGGTACTTTGAATTTGGTACTCTTGGATTTTAACCTCTTCTAAGAGATTTTATATTTGACTTTCAAAAGTTTCGACATGTGTGTTTAAGGTGACTGTTGACCATTGGCACTGTCCGTCTCCAGACGCATCCTTCTCGGTTACCAGGAACAGCACAGTAAACTTACAGAGCAATCCTAAAGGTTAAAGTTTGCATTTATATTGCTCACATGGATAATGATGCCATTTCTAACAGTTTTACTTTGCCTTTATACACAGTATTCTCATGTGCAAGCTCCTGCCCTGCACTACAACTGCTCCTTCAGCAATTTGCTCCTACAAACCAGGAAGATGAAAACAGTCGTCTGTATGAGGTTTGCTGAAGCCTTGGTTTTGAAGCCTAATTTTTTGCTACACTCTCTCAGGAAGAATGTTTCTTCATGGAATAAGACTCTCCTCCATGTTACAAGACCCAAATATTTGTACTGAAATGAAAATTCAGCTCTGATTCATCTAGACTGATCTCTGCGATATCCCAGGAAATACTTACCTAAGCAGCAGCAAAGGGCTAGGGCCGCCTTCACGAAAAGCCATGTTATCTTCATGGCAGGCAGAGGTACCGCTCCAGTGCAGCCTGCTAGCTCTCTGTGTGTGGGAGAGGAAGATTGCAGGTAGGAGCAGGAATATATAGCATACCATGATATCAAGTGGTCCCACCTTATTAGGTAATGCTCCAAGTCTGTCATCAACATTCAAAGCCAAAAATATATTTACCCAGCTCTAGATTTCTAGCTAATGATTGACACAGGCATGAATACCAGGAAGGGACCTTCTACATGGCTCGAGGGGAGCATGGCAGGACCCCCTCCCCTCCTGGATGGATCTGCCCCAGCCCTGGGCTGCCCCTTGCACAGCTGTGGCACATTGCAGGCTCACCTCTACCCTGTGGCTGGCTGAATGCGATTAGGTCTTTCTCCTCCTCTGTAGTTTTCAACTGAGCTGACAGCCAAAACACTAGTTATTTAACCTCAGAGCATGATTTTGTACTCTTCAGTGCTGTATTTCATCTCAGTTTGTGCCCAGGCAATTTCAGCCCAGAAGGTCACCCCGTGCTCTGTGGGAGAGCACCTGCTCTTCTCCTGTTTTTAAATAAAAAATAAAAAAAAAAAAAAAAAAAAAAAAAATCACTCAGCAGCACTCTGCTCCACGTGCCAACTTTTTCTGTACTACAGCAAGGAGCAAAAATATTAAGTTTGGGCCTAAAATCCATCTTTTTGGCTGTTCACTGATAACTCCCATGGTACCCTCTGCTCATCTGCTACCACCTCCCCCTTGGCCAGTTCCTGACCCACCTCGTCAAGCCTAAGTGATGCCATCCCACAGGGTGCAGGCCAAATACTTTTAATGTCTGCATAGTCTAGAAGTACTATATTTCCTTTATCTAGGAAGTCAACCAACTTTGCAAAGATTGATATTAGCCCACACATGGTTTCCTTTGTGAAAATTCATTGTGTACATTATCCCTATACACCTTATATCTTTAGTTTTCTTCAATTTTTCTCCTGAAGGTTTACCCACTATTAAGGTAACAGAACTTGGATTGGTCCTGAACATGGTTTTTTGTCCTTTATTTAAGGAGATTTTTGGCAGTTCTTTGGATTGGTCTCAATCCTAATCTTCTCAGTTGGGATCCTAAATTCTCCAAATTTCTCACTAACTTTTAATCTTTCAAATTCTGTACTTGGTAATTAAAATCCTTACTTGCAAATCTATTTTTGACAAAATTTAAACAGAGTGAGCTCATGTTGAATAATCCCAGTTTTATTTTCTAAGAGAAGGACATCTCCAACATCTTTCTCACTTGAAAACAAATCCACAATAACACAATTCTGGGGATTACCTAGTGGAAAATTCTATTCGCTTTCATATCTAGGAGCTCTGCTAATATTAGTAGTTTGCAGTGTGCATCTGCAAAGCTAGTCTCCCCAAATGCCAGCACTTCCAGCTACGTTAATCTCTACTGACATTAGAGAGATCTCTATTCATATATCTTGTTTTCCTTCCTCCCCCCTGATACTCAGCCCCAATGTCTCCTTCCCTGTCCCTTATTTCAGTTCCATCAAGTGTCAAGGACTCTAGACCTTTGGACCAATGCAGGCCTCAGCTTCAAGGACCTCTATTCATCCTGATTACAATATCCACCTCTCAGGGCTTATTCCAGCCAAGACTATCATCAATTAATGCTTCCTGGCAGAGGAAAACATATCTTGACAACTTAATTGCCAGACTCTGTAAAAGCTGTCATGGTCAAGCAAATTCCTGCCAATGTCCACAGAGATGACACGTGAACCTTATCAGAAAGGAGATATTATTTGCAAACCAAATCTGCAGTTAAAATAGATTAACTCAGCATGCTCTGTCAAGATCAAAGCAATTCTCTTCCAACTAAGTTATTAAATTTGGTGAATAGTTTGCAGTAGGGGACAGATTAAAGGGACAGAACAGCAAACACCTGTCAAGGATCTAGAGAAGGAACTAGGATCTAGAAAACATCACCACAGCAATAGCACACGCCTGCTGTCCCCCACCTTGGACGATGCACATAATGCTCAGCTTCAGGCTCCTGCCTCACACACAAGGAAGATCTATGCTGCAACCCTAGAAGTTAGCTGCCTGCTTCACGGGGAATGATTCGGCAGAGCTTTTTCCACTAGCTATTTGTCCAGCAAGACAGAACCTTTCAGGACCTGCTGCACCTTCTGGTGTAGCACATCACACTCAGGCTGGACAGGGAGCTGCGTGGGAGGGAGACTTTTGTTGTCCCTCTATGTTTACATTCTTGTGTTTGTGCAACCCTCACTTGCAGTCACACTGTGTTGGCATCTACCTGTTTATTTTCCCTTTGCCAAGCACATCAGGAGAGGGTTGCTCTGCAAAGCCCACCTGGCTGAACAGCCCTGGACGTGGGCACTCTACTCCTTTCTTTTGCTGCCTCTCCAAGTTACCTCTAGTCACAGCTGTGACTTATCTGTCACCATTTCTGCAGAATTTCACTGACCTGGGCCAAGAAAGCCAGCAAACCCTTTGAGGCCAGAAGGCAATAAAGCCAACTCACCTGTTTTTCAGAAGTATAAGTAGAAATCATCTATGCTTCCCATCCACAAGCCAAGTATGCGGTTGTTACCAAGCCTAACATTAAACTGTTTCTTTTGGGACCTTCAGCATTAAGGCAAATCATGAATTCTCATCTGGATTTGTAATCTGCAAGTAGTTGCATTTACATCTTACTATTTTCAGTGAACAACTTGAGTGGAGTTGCTTATACCTTCATGCAGGGGAAAGTGTTGAAAATTCTTGTGTTGTAGTCCTGGTGGGAGGGCTGGGCAGCAGTGGGGCTCCTGCAGCAGACTGGAGCAAGGAGATCTCAAGGAAATGGCCTAGACAAGAGCTCCCTGTAGTAGGGAGGCCCTCGCAGGAAAGGACAGATATGCTAACAGATGCCAAACAGGACCCTTAAAGAGAGGAAAGAGAGAAGCCCAGTCCCCAGGATAGAAGCAGATGGGCCACAGAGCAGAAGTTGAGATAACCAAGGCAAATAATGCTGAAACCCCCAGGTACCCATACGCAGCAGTTGCTTGGTGGGATTGAGTGTCACAGGGATGCAGGGAGAGCCAGAGAAGAGAGCTTTGCAGCAGACCCAGAGGGGCTTCACTGCACAAACAGCATCAGGCTTTCCACATCAGAACTTACTCAGTTCTTAAAGAAGCAAATGCCCCTGAACTGCAAGATTTCTGGCACTGCCTACTGTGGCAGACTGTGAGAGGTCCCCTTGCTGGAGCACACCACGCTACCATGCATAGGCTCTCCCTCCATGGTGGCTGCAAGAGCAGCTGGAAAGTGGTGGGCAGAGCTACCAGGCTCCAAAAGGACAGACTGCAGAAAACAGAAACACCATGGAGAGTTCAAGGTCTGCCGAGTCCTCTGCCAGATTCAACAGTCCTCACTATATACCAAGAGCAGCATTTGCATGCCCTAAAGAATTACATAAGTACCTGATACCTTCTATGAAAAAAAAAAAAAGGAGCAAGAGACTCAAGGCCCCTGCAGACAGTAGTTTAGTTCAAAACCCAACCATATTGAGAGGCCTAGAGACCAACGCTGTCAATTCATAATGCCAGTTCTACAAAACCTCATAAACTGCTGTGAACTACACAGGGTCTGTGGATCTTGGCAAGAGACACCCTTAATGAAGTGTAATTTACAGTAAACTGAAGACTACCCAGAGTGCTTGTACTTTTCCAGGTTTGTAGAGGACTGTTTTAGCCTCATTACTGTGTTAGAGGGCAACACAAAGGGTAACCAAGAGTAAATGTAAAAGAAAGGGTAATCAATTCCCAATACCTCTTTAGCCTTTGCCTCCTTCTCCCCAGGAACCTCACAGAAATAATGCGTGGCATCACTCACGCAGAGTCTCACCGGAGCTCCACCACACACAGCGCTGCTCAGGAAAGGCATCATTGGCAAGCCCTTGGAGCAATCTGCAAAAAGGGGTTGAAAGCAAGGACTGACAGGGCAGGCTGCTGAAAGCAGAAAGGAGCTAGCATTGCTACCTCTGATAGGGCTGTTAATGACAGCATGGGCAGTTTTAGCAAGTCACTGTCCTGCACCTTCTCGGTAGACAAGTTTGGAATCTGATTAATGACCCCTTATTGCCAGCTACAATTTTTGTGGATGATAATTTCTGCTGGCAGAAGGAGAAATTCAGAAGGTGCTACTAGGGCACCATCTTCATCAGTTCATTGCTTTTGGAGCACAATTAATGCAGGTTTTATGGGTGATTATTTCACAACCTAAATACTTGAAATCACTACAAATCATAACAGCTTTCAAGTGCACTGATTTTCATTTGCAAGAGTTTATTTTAAGCCACAAATTGTGCACTGCTTTTATGAAATCATGTAGATGTTCCTGCACATGTCAGTGAGCAGACATCATAAGAGAACATTTTTACTGTCTGATATTCATCATTCTTGGGCTGCATAAATAACATTCACGAATTTGCTTGTTTCATCACAGCTCAAAGGCAGAAAAAATTGGCATCCCCCAAAACAGGTAACCAGGACCAAACTGGTGACTTTTGCCCTGCAGTACTGTACTTGGTGAGGGGATTTTCACATAGAAACAGGTAGTAATATTTTTTTTCTAAATCAGTGTTTGCTCACATTAAAAATCAGCATACAAAATATTAACAACTAGTTATGTCAGTCTACTGATAGTAAAATCTAATTTTACTATCAGCAAAACTAAAATCTGATGTGTGTGTAAGCATTTTGAGAGTTTAAAAATCAATTCTCATCAGCTGCAGTAGAAAAAAAAGATTTCATAACTTAACCAAAAAAAAAATTATGTCTTTGGTGAGAGTGAAATTAATTGGTATTAGGTAAAATCCTGCCAAAAATCTGTAAGAAAGTCACTCTAGCCTTATCTGCAATAGAAAGTGTTTACAGATCAGGTCACAGCTAAAATGGACTCAAACACTATGTGTGTTCAGTCAAGGTCTTCTGGAAATGTCCTGCAATAAAGTTCATACAAATAAAGAATGTATTTGCTTTAAGTAACAGCTATAAAAAAAAGTACAGGAAGTACGTGCAAACCACCAGCAGATTTTTGATAACCCATCATCAGTCTCCTGCTTTGCAAATCCCACCCCACTTTCTGATGTGTTGCCCCCAACTAGACAAGGGAGCCTTCAGCTCAAAGACCTGGCTTCCTCTTAAAAGAGTCTCAGACTACAAACAAATCAGAACTGTCTGTAAATCAGTTACATCTCAAAACAACACTTTTCCTTAAATAGCTTAAGCCATTCAACACCATGGAACTTCTCACCACCCTCTTCCCCATAGCACCATGACCCTGAAGGAAGGACACCTCCCTGCAGGAGATAGCTCCTAAGATAGGTACTGGCTGAGCCCTTGTACCCATAGGGGCTTGTTTGGGGAAGGAAGTTCAGGCCAAGGCAGAAGCATGACCCAAAAGCACCTAGTGATGGTCTGTGGGCCACCAAGATGGCTGAGCTTTCTGCTTGGCCAGCACTGCCCTCAAGGGTGACATCAGTGCTTCTGCCTGCTCAGAGCAAGAAATGCTGCTGGCCAAATTCACACCACCAGATCCCGGAGACTTTCCCCAGCTGTGCTTCCAACACCAGCTTCAGTGGGGCAGGGCTCAGCACACCATCTAACATGACCAGTCAAGGTGTATCTACTTCCCACAGCTGCTCAAAGTGGTCTGGATTTCCCAGTGCCTCAGATGAGAAGGCTGAAAGAGGACACTTACTGCAACAGTTAAACTGCCAGCTTAATACATGGGGTGCTTTAAAACCAGTTTTTCCTCTGCAGGTTTCCAAATGTAAACCAATTAAAATCTCAAAACAACCCTCTGAGGTAGGTAAGTATCTTTTAATGTCAGTTTTACAGGAGAGAGAAGAGGGCTAAAAGGGCAGTGAAGTGATTGACCCAAGACCCCACAACAAGTCAGAGAACCTCCTCACAAAACCCCAGACCACACTCTTCCTCCTTGGGTCCAACATCTTTGCTGGGTATTTACAGCAGCTGGTGCACCCAGGGGCCTCTGCACTTGCTTATTGCCTAAGGGACACGCAGTGTAAAGCTGGAATGGGGATCCATGTGTCCCTCGCGCAAGGCTTAGTGAAGAAAAGTGACATGAAGCTGCTGAGTTATCTTTATTGTAGAAGCACGCTAAGACACAGTGAGGCAGCAGAGACCGCAACGGCACACGTGGGGCAGACCTGGGAAGACACTGCTGGGTCCCCACAGCCCTTCTTCACCCTCCACCTGAGCAAGGAGGGGCCCTGTTCACTGCAGAAGGGGATGAATACAGCTCCAGCAGTCCTGGGGACTCAGCAGCTCCCCTGATGCTCAACATCAACTCTTCCTTTACTTGCCCCTAGGGAGACAGGAGGGAGACAGTTTATTACTACAGTTCCAAAAAGCAAAGGGACCTGAAAGGACCATGAGGAAACCTAAAAGCTGTGATGCTCCCATGCTCTGGGCGACCCCTGCCTCCCCATGATGGGGGACAGCAGCACGCTGCTCTGCCAATGTCCTCCCTGCTCCACAGGGACAGCTTGGCTGAAAAAAGAGCCAGAGGAAAAGGAATGGGCCGAGGCCACCACTGCAGGCACTAGAAAGTTTGCACATTCCCATGGGCTCAGCCCCACCATCCCCCGGCTGCAGCAAGAGGGAAAAGCACACTGCAGAGCCCTTTGGCCCAGCCTTGCAGCCCGCCCAGGCAAGGTTGGACACTCCAACCCTTGTGAAATGCAGACTCCAGAGGACAGGCTGGCTGAGAGGGGATAAATCACTGCCCCTCTCTCTGTACCTTTAGTCACAGCTGATCCCTGGTGTTTGCTGGCAGTCTGAACTTCATTACTTCTGGAAAGAAAGAAAAAAAAAGTCCATCTCCAAGCATGAACACTGCTGTGTGACACTTGCAGATCACTAGTGTCTGTGTGATGGCCCCACCGGCCAGCTCAGCAGCCACAAGAAACAACTGCGGCAGAGCTTGGCACCAGGACAGGCAGGTTGGGTCACTGCCAACCTAGGAAAACAAGACTAATTTCAGCCTGAAGCTAGGTGCTTTCCACACCTACTATGTAACCAGAAAATATCCTGCTTTTTTTCCTTTTTCCTCCTCCTGCCACCTTAAAAAAACATGACAAAATAAAAAGCATTGTAAGAAAACTGGGACTTGCCCATTGCAAGCCTTAACAAACAGATAACTCCCAGAAAGAGATTAAAAAAAGAGAAACTGGATAGCTCCTTTCTTCCTGACCTATTGACTAATGTAGACAGACTGGCAACTATTGCATGGGTGATTTATGGAAAAACCTTTGAACAAGTAAAGGAACAGCAAGATATGCAACATTAGAAGTGAAATGTACTGCAAAGACCCACAATTAAATTCACCCATATGACATAGCACTGCAGGACCTAGCAGCCAGCTAGTTTACCAAAAAGAGATATCTAAACCCAGGACTCAGACCTACATTCATCCGCAGTAAAGTGGCACAGGATCAAAGGAATTTGGTTACAGCACAGACCTCACAGGGAAGGTCATGAGCCCATGCACCGGCCAGCCCAAGGCCCCTGGGGCAGGTTCTCTCTGCAGCTAGGTTTTCCACCACAGCAGTGCATAGATATGCCCTTTAGTGTCAGATCTCTCTCAAACTACACTGCTCTCATCCCTTCCCACAAGCATCTCTTCCTGAGAGCAATCCAGTCACCAGGCAGGGAGAGTTGCCAGAAACACCTGGAAATCCACTAGGAGCTTTGCAGGCAGGAGTGGATGCAGACAGGGAGATGCAAAGGGATGAGGCAGCTTGGACACACATTTTGTCAGGCAACCCAGCACCCTCCATGAATAATTTCAAAATATAACTCAAGGAAATACTACATTTTTGAGTAACAATTTCGTATTTTTCCAAAGCTTAGAGAGGCCTTTCCATTTTCATTCTGCACATTTCAACTGTCTAAAACCATTTCTGATACCAAAAGCACTGCTGAAGCTGGTTTCCTCTGGATTTTAGTGGCATATATTGAGTGCCTGGATATTCAGTAGAAAAAAGAATTCATTATACTGCAAGCAACCATGAATTTTAGTGCTGAAAATAACATTGCTCTGTACATTGTTCAAAAGCTTCCAACTGAGAAATAGAGAAAGTCTTTGATGGACTCAAAAGGTTTTCCAAGGGAATGGGCTTCCATAAATTTCCATTCTCATTTTTAGGTGACGTAATATACAAAGAATAAATCATTGTGCATGGGGATTTATGTTTGGCATTTTTTGCCCCAGGGAAAGCTTATTACTTTCCCTTTTAATTGTATCCAACTCTCCTTGGAATACTTAACATAGCTGCAAGCTGTCTTTCAGTAAATGGTGTGTTCCTCTAATTGCAAAGGCTTGAGAGCTGTAACAGCTTGGTAAAACACAAAACAGTAAGGAATTCCAGACCAGGCAGAGTTCTGGGGGAATCCTCTCTATTTTTCAGTTGCCATGGTATACTCAATCCTGCCTGTCTTGGGCAGTGTGAGGACAGTCATCAACAGGCCTACCTAGTGGCTGGTCAACCTGCACTCCCAGAACACACGAGGCAAGAGTGGCTCCATCACAGTGAAGGTTGAGACTCAAAGCCCTCCAGTATGATCAGAGGCAAAATTATTTCTCTCTGCACTACAATTTCTTCAGCTTTAAACAAAGTTGAGAGCACTCTGGTGCTTTACAGAAGAGAGGAAGAGGAGCTGGGATGTTTATTTTTTAATGTTTTGGGGATCTGCTGGCATCCTGACACTGAGCAGAGGAAGGCATGGCATGATGCTATAGCATGATGGCTATCCCACAGGAAAGCTCTTCCTTGCCAAACATTGATACCAAATTAATATTCAGAAGCCAAAGCTCCCATCTAAAACTTTACAGAACTTCTGTTTGGCTGGCTCAATATTTTAATTTTCTCCAGGTCTGGAGAGTGGGAACAAGTCTCAGTATTTCCCTGAGGATGAGAATTCAGTTTCTCAAGAGTTCATGCCAATAGAGAAGACAGTCCTCTCTGGGTGTTACAGGGCATCCTGCACACTGAAGAGACATGAACACAAACCCTGGCTGCAAATCAAAGTGCTGGAGACTGCCAAGCTGCCACTGGCGGAAAGACAAAGCACAACCAAGAAATATTTAACTCATCTGCTATATGGGTTGACACAAGATGTAAAGGCTCAAGAATTTTACCAAAAGTATGCCACTTAGTGAATAATTTTCATTTCCCAACCATCTCTCTGGATGTTATTTGGTAAATGAGCCCTTCATGGTTGACACAGTTCTAGTCTTTCTGGCCTCAAAGTCCCTGGAAGAAAGCCAGATGTTTTCACAGATGTGTCACTCCCCTACCCTACAGGCTAGGTAAAACAGGGAGACCATGCGCAGGTTATATATTACATCCAAGTCTGAACCTGTATTGAAGCATCTGGACCACAAGCACCCCACTCCTGGGGCTCTAACATACCCGCCACAGATGCAGGGGCCAGGCTGGGTCCCCAGCACACACTTGGAGTAAGAAATGGGATGCCACACACAGCCAAGAGATACTTCAGGTGGCTGTTTTCTCCACCTCTCAACAAAATCCCATTCTGGGGTGGGTGGGTGGAAAAGAGGAGATCAGAGCCTCCAATACTGCTCTCCTCTCCCAGCCTGTGGTAAAACTGAGCCCTCCCAACCTGCAGGACTCCTCCAGCCAACCCTAACGGTACTGAAGCATGCTGCACCATGTGGCTGAAGAGCAGCCATAAAGCATGGCTTTAATTAACCTGTTAGTTCAGTTAACTTGTTCATTCAATTTACCTGTTAGTTAACCTGCCTACAGGGTCAAGGTGTTGACCTCCAGCTATTGCTGAAGAGCACAGCAGGGCAGCTGGTGACTGACTGCCAACTACTTATTTGTCACTCTCCATTGTGGCTGCCTGGATCAGGCCCCCACAAACTGAGACAGTGCCAACAGGGAAGTTTCACAAGGGGAAAAGAAGAGATTGATGCTTCCCCAGCCCAGCTGTGGCATGCCGCTTACCACTTCAGGGGCAGGCTTTCGGCATTCACCTCGATAGTTTACCGTGATGTAGTTTGAAGCTCTCCTGCAAAGGGAGGACAAGACATTGCTTATTATTCACTTGCAATGCCACAGCTCTCTGCCATCAGCATGACAGTCCTCTCTGGACTCCTTAATACTTTGATGCTACTTCCAATATGATGGCATTTATTACTCCCCAAACAATCTTGTGATGGGGCAGAAAGGGAATAGAGGTCTCTGGAAACTTGTGTATCTTAATTAGCTGTCATCAGATTAATCTCAGGCATTTTGATTTATGTTTGCTTAACAGCAAGGCACCAAGGACACACTTGATAGTGAGTCATGATATATCAAAACAAACACTGTGCTGCAAAAGACTCTCGGGAATGGTGGATGGCCCTGTATTACTGAAATCTCTCCGCCTACTCACATGGCAGCTGAACACAAGTCACATTCATTTTTGTATGTTTTCCCATCAGTGCCACAGACTGGTTGTGAGGATTTGCTGCAGAAAATCCTTCCACCCTTTACCCCATGCAGAATTCGATCACAGTCCAGCTGAAGAAAGAAAGAAATCACATTTAGTGCTGGTTCACTTGCAAGACCCTCCATTCTGCAACTTAAAAGCACTTACAAAGCAAGCCTTGCCACGGGGTCCCTCTGCCCTGCAGCACATTCACCACACCTCCAGCAAGGCCAGGTTTGCAGAGACAGTGTCTCTTGCTGGACCAGCCAGCCAAGATTTTGGGACCAGAGCGCTCCCTGCCTTACTGCCAGGCACAGACCCGCTCATCTGATCCACCTCAGCATCTTGGTCCAGGGCAGGTTTATTTCTCTCACTAAGAATCCACAAGAAGATGAAAACTTCTGCTACCTGTCCCTAGTCTGTTCCATCTCTGAGAATGAAGATGAAACCCATTGGCCAAAATTAAGGAAAAACCTCTACAGCAGACTCATGCTGCCTGAGGGCAGTGCAACACGTAGCACAACTTCTGACACCCACTGAGTTCAGAGACACAAGCATGTATGAGCAGCTACGACTAATTAAGGGTGTCCTCTTGTTTCCTCTTGAGCATGGCAACAGGAACATTTACATGCAGCTTTCCTTACAAACGACACGTGGCACAACCAGGACAAACTCACAGCAGAAGGAGTGGCCTTTGAGGACCCCAGAAAGCCTCTCACACATAGGTCTCCACTCCACAAGCATGCCAGGGCAGGTGTTTTCAGAGTCATAGCAAATTTCTAACAGCAGAGGTCAGAGATGCCACAGCCTGTTCCCTGGCACACACACAGCCCCTTTCTCATCCTGACCACCCACCTCTGTTCCAGGTGAGGAAAAAAGACCAAAGACGAAGGAGTGACTAATGGGTTTCCATCCCCTTCTCCGGGTGCTATAAAACATGTTGCAACAAGGAGAGCTGCAGCTGGAACAGAGAAGACATTTTGCCTCCTGTCCCACCTGGAGATGCACCATTTGGCACAAACTGATGGTTTATCAACTTGCAGGTTTTTCCCTGCAGGGCAGGAAGCACTGCAGGGAAAAGAAGGTTTCATGCTGGGCAGCACAGGGGGTTCAGTGATGCACCTGCTGGTTAAACATCACTTGCTAATTTCATTAATGTGCTGCTTCCTCTCTCATCTGGGTAATTACCAATGACATGAAGGCAGACAACACTGACCTTTGCAATTCACTGCTAGATGCCTTCCTATGCACCTGACCTTGCTGCCTGCAGTACAACCCATGTGCCTGCATTACTGCCCAGGGCAAGCAGACACCCTACCGACAGCCCCACATATCACAGGTCCCAGCAGCCAGTGCCACCACTCCTTTGGCTCTGGGGAATTGGAGCTGCCTGTGACAAAACCCACAGGTGGCCCTGGAAAGAGGAGAGGAGGAGATTTGCTCTCTGAATCACCTCTCAGTCAGGCTCATCAGCATCCACTCCTCCTCCAGTGCTACCAGGAAATACCACTAAGCCCTGAAGCAGACTGGAGTTATTACGCCTAATGCTTCCTCTGGAATGCATAAAAATTGCTGTACCTGAACCACCTACCGGGATTTTTTTACTCAAATATCCCTTTAAGAGCAGTCAGTGACAGAGGTTCCAGAGAGAGTTAGGGCAGTTTATAGTAAGGTCCCTCCAACCCCACAGAAACACATTGCCTATCCCTTCCAAAATGTTATTTAAATTACTGTATGCAAATGCTGGAGGGACTACAATATCAGGTCTTTTTTTAACCATCCTAGCTCTTTTAACCATCTTAGCTCTTGACAACACCCTGTGACAGTGAGATCCACAATTTACTCATCCTTTTTATGGTAACATATTTTCTCTTATTAGTTTCCTATTTTCCACTTTTAGCTTTGTTGAAACTATTACATTTCCTTTTTTGTGGAGACAAGAGAGCAGACCTCCCACCTTATTCCATATACAGTCATCATCATTCAGTGATATCACCCTTTAGCACTCCCTCCCCCTGCCAACCTTGTCCTCAGCCCATGGGCAGCTCCATCACCCTGTCCCACCCATGGCCTTTGACTCAGCACCTTCTTAACATGTGAGGGGTGGCACTCCTCGCCCCACTCTGGCTATGTGTGGGGCAGGCATCCAGCCTGAGCTCAGGGCCAGAGCCCTCATAGTTGATGTACTTCTGTAAGGAGCCATCCTCAGAAGCAAAACTGGCTTAGGAGGGTCCCATTATGGGCACATCCAGCCCTGCTCCCCTTCTGCTTCAGTGCTGGGGGATACAGGGGCTAGCATCAAGGTACAGGTGCTTTCACTCATTCAAACCCTTCCAAAGGCATAAAGCCAAGTGAGAAGCTTTAGGGTCACAGCAGGAACAGGAGCAACTGCTGGGAGAGGAGCCGGCAGGGGCTCAGCACCAGTGGAGGAGCACCCCATGGGACAAGTCCCCATTTCTGCCCATGTAGCTGCCATCTGAGATGCAGAAGGTGAGTTTACCAGCTGGTAGGTGTCAGTGTCTCTGCTCTGCGCCTTGCGGCCAGGTGCCAGGTTCCAGTTCTTACCGCTCTGAGCCACATTTCCTTGCGGGCTGGCAGAGAGAGAGAGCAGAGAGGCAGCTCATCACATCTCCCCTCCAGAACAGGGGGAGTGCAGTGTGAACCCACACTCCCTACAGACCCCACAGCCCTTGGGGAGCTGCTTACAGCCACCCACCGACCAGGAGAGGAGAGGGCAAGAAGCCCCCCAGCCACACGCTAACAGGGAGGCAGCCAACAGCAGGACAAACCTTGCCCTGCACACAGCCCAAGTGCATCACCACCCCAGGGCTCTGCAACCCTGTCTGTCCACTGGGTTAGGTGGGGAGATGAAGGTACTACACCAGCCAAAAGCAAGAAATCTCAGAGCTCCCCAGCAAAGGCTCTGAAAAAGCAGCAGCTGAGTCCTGCTCAGGTCCAGCAGCTATAAAACAAATGAGCATCTGACTAGCACCCAGGAAGCACATGGTGCACCAGGCACTGCCTCCAAGCCAGCAGGTGAGGATGAGCCAGGGCTACGCAGCAGGTACATGCCCTGCCAGGAGACAAGGTCTGCTGCGCAAAGGTGCCCTGAGAGGGATTTTGAGCACAGCAATCACTGATACTTTGTGTGCAGGAAAGTTAAGGACAAAAAGGAGCAAGGGTTGCCTGAGAAACATGCCACACTATGCGTCTCTTCCCCATCACCAGGTTAGCCAGTGGAGAGAAGTGCTGTACTGAGTACCAAACACCAGTGTTCAATTCTCCATCCCAGACAGCATGCTACTGAACCATTCCTGCTCCAATTAACCTCCTAACCAACCCTAGGAAAAAACACGTAGGCAGAAGGGGGCAGAAACCAGTGCTAGAGCTTGTGGGGTGGTCAGGGGGACAGGCTGCCATCCCAGGTGCTGCTGTACTCACCCTCTGTTTGATGAGAAGGGACGCCTCTCATTCACACCCTGCTGTGACCCTGAACCACCACAGCTCTTCTGCAAAAGGGGCAGGATCACATTCAACAACCAAGCATAGAAACAACTTTTATACAACTAGAAAAGAAGCAAAGCTAAAGCAGCTCCCGTCCTCCACCTTCCTCCTCCCAGACCCAGGGAGTTGCAGGGCTGTTTCTGGAGAAGCAGGTTTGATGTTTGCTCCGTACAGGCTTTAATACCCACCAAGTGTTATCACCTAAGGGCTGACAGGATTGCAGGGATTCTAAACCTGCCCTTTATCTCACATAGCATCACACCATCAGGAAAGCAAGAGGGGCTGTTCTGCAAGGTCCAAACGTGCCCACTTTGTATGCTTACCCACAGGTCCATCCCACAAATGAGCAAGGCTTTGCAATACAACCTGCTTCTCCCCCATCGTTAGCTGGCTCCAGCATCCCAAGCACCATGGTCACCCCAGGCTGACCACAGATAGTCCCTGGCCATCAGGATTCCACAGACTCTCACCAGCCCCCTTCTCTGAGCTCAGGGCAGGCTCCAAGCTCCATCTCACCTGGCTTGTACTCTCTGAAGTGAGTGGTTTGTTTCGCTGGACAGTTCCACCAGACTGACCTCTTTGGGCTTCCTTTTTGCTGGAAGAAGAAGAGAGGAGGAAAAGGGAGTGCTATAGCAGTGCAAGTGCCACCGGGACCCAGGGCTGCCCTGTAAGCCAGCGTCATGCCATTAGGCACCACCTCCCCATCCGCAGTCCCTGTTCCTGGTGGTCCTGTTACTACTCCCACCCCTAAAAGCCTTCTCCCTTCTCCTCACCATTCCCACTGTACGCTACATCCTGGATCCAGGTGGCTGCTTTCATATCAGGGCTGCTTCTGCATATGCTCTAGGGGAGTAAAGAGAGAGCATCTGGAAGGCAAAGTACATGCATGGGAAACTCCTCAGGAGCTGCCCACACCCAACAGTCCCCTGGGAAAGGGGTTGCTCTCTATCAGCCTTGCTCCTCCTCTACTCCACCCTGCTTCTCACCTGCCCCTGGGCCCTTTGCGCTGAAAGGGAAGTGAGAAGAGGGGCAATGGCCAGAGCCCTACTGCCAGAGCATCTCTTGGAGGGCCACTGGGATTCAGGACTCTCTCCCAGGCATCACCCAGATACAGCTCCACAGGCAGAAGCTGCAGTTTCGCAGCAGAAGGTTTCCCTCTCTGCTGTTGTTGTTGCTCAGAGGAAGCTGTACTTACAACTTCTCAGCACACATGAGACATTTGTTGATGTGCTGCTTGCCAGAGGAATCCCGAACAGGGTCATTCTCCCTCGTGCAGGACAGTCGTCCACCAGCTTCAAACTGGGAGCGATACTCACTGCAGTCATCCTGTGGAAGGAGGGCAGTGTTTAGGGCACCCTGTGCTCTTTGCCTTATTGATGTGATTCTTAGAAACTTGGGGTTTCCTGCCAGGAAAGCACTGAACCATCACAAATGCCTCACAGGAGAGCCTGGGTGTGGGTAAGAGCAGAGGATGTGCGGTACCAGCCACTTAGTATATAAACAGATGAGTGAGTCAGAAAAATTATGGGTCCCTCTGCCTGCACAGCACATGTTGGGAGTTTTCTAGCATGGTCCAACTAATTATTATTCTCCTTGTTGGACTATCCAAAGCATGCCAGTGATGTGACTGATGCAGTAGTGAAGTCCTTCCCACTTCTCCCAACATCCTTAATGCACAGCTACAGCCTTTTCCCAGATCATAGCTCAGATAATTTCTTTTACAAAGCAAGTAGTATCCCCAAAACCAACCACACTTTGGGATGTGTCAATCAAGAAGCAGCAGTTAAAACAAAAGCACAATGCAAACATACTTAATAGTCCACAAGCAGTGGAACATTGTTTGGAGAATGGATGATTAATTTGTTCCCTGTTTAAAATTGCTGTACAGAAACCATGTTAATTTGCCCCTGTTATGTAACATGGATGTAAACATTCAATCCCCCTAATTTCAACTATTTCAGAGACTGCAATAGCTGATTCCAAACAGCAAGTACAGAGGATAAGTAATTAGATCCCACTTACCCTTTATTTTTTACAAATTGGTTTTAACACCTGCCATTTTCTGCTTATTTCGTACATAGGAGAGTTTTGGCTAGCTTGCATTAAGGTCCTTAGCAGGTCACTGGCCTCATCCTTTGTGTTGCTCAGAAATTTCCAGCACCTCATCCTATCTGCCGGGGAGGAATTCCCCAGCATTGTGTTCTGCATCCCACCTGGGGCACCTCAGCCTCCAGCTCCTCAGCTTTGCTACTGGACTAACACTGACAAAATGCTCAGAGTACAAACCCCCACATTTTTCTAGAGCCAAATTAGCCATCAGTAGGAGAGATATGATCTGGCACAGGACAAGCCTGCACCTGCTGTGGCCAGCAGCCATGTTGCATTGCTCCCATCAGAAATAAGTGTCACACTCCACTTCAGAGGGGCTGCCCCAGAGCCTCACCACTTCACCCCATCACCAGCATGTGCTCACACCCCTGTGCAGTTCAGGCAATACTCTCTCTCCCCGACAAGCCTAGAAAAGCTCTCCCAGCCCCTCTGTGCCTCATTCCCTGGGACCAGTCCAGCTCAGCACCCCAAACCTCTGCCTCCAAGAGAGATCTGCCCTACCCTAACAGCATCTCTCAGTCTCCTTTTGAACTAGCATTTCTGGTGCTATTAACTTCCTGACCTCTGCTGCACAAGCCTCGCTGAGTACATCCAAGACTTGCATTTGCCTTTTTCATGGCCTGTCACATCCCTGACCCACTAATAAACGCAGGAATTTCTTATCCTTTGTCACTTCTAACCAACAAGAAGGAATTCTTGTTAATCACTGGCTGTGTGATCTTGCACTGTTGCTACATTTTATCTTGTTTCTATTACTCCAGGCCTCAGCACTATCCAATTAGTCCTGAGTGATCTGCTGATCCTCGTCTGCTGATACTGCCTCCCAGCTTTGCCATCAGTGAATTTCACTCACACTTCCATTTTTTTGTGTCAAAGTCATTAGGAAAAGCACTGAAACAGGATTATCCCCAAGACTGAAGGCTTAAGGGAACTGCACCAGTCCCTGCCATGACAGAAATTGAAAGGTAAGTTTTGGAAAGGGACTTTTCCCCCCCTTACAGAACTGCTTTCATCACGAAAGCATCAGGCTCACGGAGATAGTGCAGGGCTGAGCACTCCTCCCAGAATATATAACCATCTCTTGAACTTTTCAGAGCTTTTCACCCAGATTTTTCATTTTAACCTAATTAGCACCCTCAGCAGCACTGGCTTCTCCACCCTTGAGCCAGCTTTCTGGACAATGTAGCACAGCTGGTTTCTTATTCTGATGGTATTTGCCTGTCCCTAGATCCACAGGTCAGTTGGATAAACCTTAACATTCAGGCAAGTTGTTCATGCTCTTGAATCCCCAAAGTGAACAAGAAATAAGGAGGCAAAGGAAAGTGGATCTCAAAATTATATCAGTAGAGACAGAGCAACTGAGTAGAATAACGTTGCCTTTTCTCTATCTTGGGTGAAAATCCAATAAAGATCTATATTGACCTGCCTAATACTTTAATCTCACCTTATCTTTTCCTTGTCTGTTTTTAGATAACTTCCACTCATTCTCCCTTTTGCTGCAAAAGAAGCAAGATGAGAAAGTGAATACCACAGTGCTCCAGGGAGTGAGAGGTTTTCCCTGCCACCAGCTGCAGGAGGGGCAAGTGATCCCATCCACTGGCAATAGAACCAAGTCACTCCAGCAGCTGCTTTCTCAATTTAACAGAAAAAGCTATTTTTCCTCTACTCACAACTTCTCTGCACACATGATGCACTTATTGCTGTGCTGCTTTCCAGAGGAATCCCGGACAGGGTCATTTTCTCTGGTGCAGGAAAGTTTCCCTTTCTCGAAGAGATCCCGAAACTCTTCGCAGTCATCCTGTGGAAGCACCAAGAACATGGATTGACACAGATATACTGACAGAGGGATGCGCCTTCCACAAATCCACAAAGAATCATCCACCCAAAGAATTACATTTCAAACACTATTTTGTTTCCTTGAGGCATAACTCAGTGGAAAAATAATAGTTTGCCTGATACGTTCTCTTAAACTATAGCAGGCAACATAAAACAAATAAATCCATATATTTAGATGAGCACATTTGTCTTTTGCATCCAGGGTAGCCTTATTTCTGTTTCTAATAGATCAGACATGTAAGAGCCTGCCCAAAGGACCTAGGTTCTGCTCTAAATATAAAAGCAACAATTTCTTAGTAAATTTTGAATGAGGAAGTCATTTTTCTTATCTCTCATGAGTGAACACACTACCAAGAGTTTTAAAGTCTGTGCATGGTAAAAGATGAAGCTGCAGGCATTAAAAAAATCCTCACACGCCTCCTTTCCAGGTATGCTACAGTAAGAGGCAGGCATTTTTACCTTCCATTTAACATGACACTATGCATTAATTGAAGCAAAGCATTCTTTCACAAAAGGCTTTTGTAGAAAAACCTGCTTAAGCATTTCAGTCTGGTCTTTAATTTCCTCTGAACAGCTTTCCTCCAACTTTTAGGACACACAAGCAGATTTGTAGCATAAGAAACAAATGCTAAATTGTGAAGCCTTTAGGATCCTTTATGCAGCACTTCTAAGGTTATCTGCCATGCGATCTGCATTCTCCTCCCTCCTCCCCCCACACTGTGTAAAGGAGATGGTTTGATAACTTATCGCAGCTCTGCAGAAGGGGAAGTCAAGCCCAGAAAATTACTTGCCAAAAGCCAGACAGAAAATCTATGATTTAACAAAGAAATTCAGTGTAGGTCTCTTCCTGACACTGTAAAACTCTTCTTCTGCCTTCAGGACGACACTTTGGCAAGTCAGGTATTTAAAAGAGATCTGCTTTAGGACAGCTATGCTTTACAAAGCCTTTAAATTGCCCAGACACACAAGAGCTAGAAAGCTACCCTGCTTAACCAAATGTTAAAAAAAAAATCACTGCAACCATCACTATCTGATGGAAATCAACCAAGGCTCAAAAAGACAAGTCCCTCCACATAAAGACCTGCTATCTAGAAAAACAGCTATGCATAAAAGAAACCAGCCAGGTGCATCAACAAGATAAACAAGGGACAATTAGAGCCAGCCTGCTCCCACACCCTGCCCTAGTCACAGCTCACATGCACCATCATTGCTATTAATTATCTGTCAGATACCAATGGTGTGCCTTATAAACGGGCAGGTATCCTCCTTAGCCTATACTCTGGGTCAGGCACAGACCATTTATGCCATGTCAGTAATTGCCCAATAGGGACTAGATTGTCTGGGAGGAGCCGCGAGGAGTTTTGGTTTCTTTCATGCTCATGGATGGCACAAAGCCTCACACTCCTTCAGACCCACTTGCCGAAGCAGAGCATGTTTGCCCTGCTCCCACTGCAGACATCACCAGGACCTTCCACATTGGCCAAGCCAACATTTCCCACACGACAGACAAGGAAGCGCACTCAGCAAGTGGGTCAGAGGCAGAAGACGCAATGCCACTACATCATCTTGCTCCTGGCACACCAATAAAATTGGCTTCGGTCACGATGTTTCACCTCACCTCTCCCGAGAAGTTCACATTCCTGTTCGCCTCTCCACCACTCCCTTTGTTTGAGTCTCTTTCCCTGCAAGAAAAGTAGGTGTGAGTTACAGAGCAGCATGCAGTCCTTGGACATAAAGCCAAAATAGCTAGTGATTAAAGGCCAGTCCTGCCAACCCCACCTCCCCATTGCGCAAGGCAGAGGGACGGACCAGCACCGGGGCTCCAGCTCAGTGAGACATGCCTGCAGTATTTAGCATCTCTGCGCTGGGGGCATTTTGCCATCCTTTCTCTCTGCTTAACATCCAGATGTTTCCATCCTGTTAAACACCATCTATTGAAACAAACTAAATCCACATATGTTTTCACCCTGGATTTGCTCCTCACACTCTGTAGTGTGTGTCCCCATCTGATGAGCCGGAGGGCACTACTGGGTTCACAGGTGTGTTGAAGAGCTACAAACTGGTCTGTCTGGCCCAGGACTACAATTTTACACCACAGAGTGAGACAGAGCCTCTTAAAGCGCTACAGGGGAGGACATGCTGCACGCGAGCAGGACGGCCACATGAGCCGATGGGTGGCTGATACTCACAGCAGCCTTTGGCACATTAGGCACTTGTTGAGGTCTGCTTTGCCATCTGGGCTGCTGACTGGCTCCTTGTTGGTGGGACAGGAAAACCTCCCACTGCGTAGAAGTGACCAAATTTTCATGCACTCATTCTGAAAAGCAGAGGAAGACCCCTCAAAGTCCATCAAGATTCCGAGTACAGTTCATTCACATTTAAGCTTTTTTGGGTGTGCTACGTGCTCTCAACAGCAATAGTCTGTTCACACCAGGCCTGGGGCTACCCATGCTCCTCATCCCCATCCCTCACCACGAGCAGTACACGCTGCACCCAGAGCCCCACTCATGGCTCCCAACGCAGAAAACAAGAAAGTTCAAAACCCATTGCAAAGGCCGTTACGCATCAGAAAAGGAATACACATTTAATTTGCATACAGCTGCAAATTGCTGCCTGCTGCAGGGGAGGACTCTATACTACAGAATTAGTCAAGAGCAGAAAATATAGCCCTAGAAGTGCCAGTGGGATGCAAGAGTAACGAATTGACCAGAGTGACGGAAGAGCAATTCAGGTGCAAGACTGAAGCCCAGAAAAGCACAACCCTTTTAGGAAGCAGAGCAGTGATATTGTGCAATGCCTTATCAACCAATTGCCTCTTCTGCTGGGTAACTGAAATGCAGACTAGGGAGAATCAATGAACCATTGAGTTATTTTTGGCTACTATGTTTTCCAAAAGGGTCTTCACTAAAGAGAGACAAGCTTGTTTGACTAAAGCATGAACGGAGCTGACTTTTCAGTCATTGAATCAAGTAATTTTGAGACTCAAAGGACTTGCCTTAATTCTTTTAATTATCAAACTTGGGAATTATCAGAAGCAGGGTTTTCTGCTGGATCAGAAGCAAAGTTCTGAAATATTAGAAATATAATTCATGCCACTTCTAACTTCATCTCATGAGATATCCAGCCCAGAGCTGTTTGGTTATGTGCTCAGCATAGCACACACCAAACATACACTGCCAGCAACAGCCATTACTGTATTAAAAAAGTATCGTCTCTAAACATGGAGAAATTCACTGCTTTTCCCACCACTGAAAAAGCATTATGATATCTAAGTATAGCCTGTCTAAATTACTTCTCTCAGAGCACAAATTAAGCAGCATAGTTGCCAAAACAAAAGGAGAATCAGAATAGAAAGGTTGGACTCACCTTAATCGAAGCTCGGCTGGCAACATCTATGGCAGAAAATAAACCAACAATGAAACCACACAAAATCTTTGAAAAGATATTGTATATCAAAAGCATTTAATGAAAAGACTTGATGTATTTTCCTAATCCACCCAAATACCTCTAGATAAAAGCTAATCCAATGCATTATGGTACACTGATAGAAAGGACTAGACATTAGAGACTGTCTGGAACATTGCACTTATCATTCAAATGCAAAAAGCCCAACCATTTTTTGCATCTTTCATGCCCTCCTTTACTGTGTTACTTTTCTCAGTCTTAAAATCCAAGTTTCAAGGATGGTTCAATAACTGTTCCATTATTATTCTACCCCACTGCCTTGGTACTTGTACCAACTTTACCCAAATATTTTTTGTTTTCTTCATCTTCACTTAAAATTGGGATACCAGAGCTAGACCATATCATTGTTGTTTGTCCAAACCTTCAAATTCCTTCTCAACACCCATTCCATTTGGAGTACTTCACATAAATTACCAAATTAATAATGAGTCAGCAGGTGGGTAGCTGATATCTGTTTCTTTCTACTAAGACACTTAGAGCTGGTACAACACGTCAGTCATCCTTTTCTCTTGCATCATCTGTGGCATCACAGGGAACCATCAAGAAATCCTCCATCAGGTCATTTTCAGCATAAATAGGCAGTAAAGTGAAAGACCATTGCATCAAGCCTAAACTCCTGCTGAAGTGTCTATTGTAGCCATAAAAATGCATTCCTTAGTGTTGACAAGAAATTCCCATTTTTCTGAATTTACCAAAGATTGTATTATGCTTTTGTTCAAATTCAAGCTTTTTACGCAGAAATTCAGCCTGGTTGGAAATTTGTATTCCTCCACTTAGACAACTGGGGTTTGGGGTTTTTGTTTGTTCTTAAACTGTTAATTCTACTAAAAGTAGATACTTTCACCTATCAGTAGAACTTCACCATTTTCACATGCAAGAGAAAAAGCCGTTATCAAGAATGTGTTATATCAATACAAGTAATACAGTGAAAAATGGTGGTCTTCTGGTTATGCCATTATGCTTTTTAAGGAATAAGGGCTCTCTAATGCTCTATCTCACTGTCCTTACAGGAGCTCCCAGGCTGTGTCCTGTGACAGTCCCGGATTTCAGCACAGAGAACATAAGTTACTAACCTGAGAAGAAGCAGAAAAATGCCAGAGCAAGGACCACCGAGGCACCTTCTATTTTCATGGTGAGGGTGGCAGCTGTTTTTGCCTACGTTGACTCTATTAGCGCATTGCTCAATGAAACCCAAAGAAAGGGCTCAGGTCAGATCACATATATATAGATGACCAGATTCTCCGCCTTCATTATGACATAATCAAGAACCATCATTAGCTGCAAAAACCAGTTTGATGACAGTAGCTCTACATTCTAATGATCCCATTAACACAATTAATTTCCATAAGGATGGGACATATTTGAGTCACTCCCTACATTTTGTTAAGGTAAGAAAATTATAAATATATCATTTCAGTTTCCCCACACAGCCAGAGGAATTTTTGCCATCTTCAGGATGGTTCATAAGACAGAGATACCCCAGTCAGCACACCCCTAATAGCCTTCTTATCTCAAGAAAATAGCTGAAAGGGAATAGCTGACAGGGTTTTATTTTAATAACTTGGCTCCAGCAGGGACAACAGGAGGGCCAGGTCACTCAAGACCTCTGGCAATCAGTCTGCTTTTATTAAAGCACCCCAGTATGAACCTAAACAGTAAGCATTCAGGCAAGACTGAAAAACATCAGGCCTGAGGCTTAGCAACAAACTCAATGAGTTCCAACAACAGTTCACATAGCAGCTGTGCTAATGAGAAAACCATACTGTCAAACCCTCATCCCTTCCCTATCCCTCCCTGTTGTCTTCAGAAGAAATTGCGGTGTTATTAGTGAAAACCTTTTCTCAGCTCAGTTGGGACCTGGCAGATCATATAGATACTGCTCTTCATGCAGATCAGTGCTCACAGATGTGTGTTGTTATTGATGCTAAAGGATCCAGCAAAGTAGTCCTGCCCAGGCCTCTCCCACAGAAGAGATAAAAATGAAGGCTGTCATCCTGCACAGGGTTTCACAGGAGACTCAAGAGGGGAAAAAGATGACATCAAAGTTTTGGGATGTGATTTACATGGAAAGAAAATCTGTGCCTTGTTCTCCAGTGAAACAAGGAGAATTTAGAGAGAAAAGTCATTTGCAAGGTTTGAAACAGGTGGATATGAGAGAGCCAAGCAGACCAGAGCAATGAGGGGCTTGAGCCTGGGCAAGCAAGATGTGGCTGTGCAGAGAGGCAGGTCAGCACGATCTGAAGAAGGAAGAAAACATGCTTCTGTATGACATGTGTTTGGCCAAACAGGGCAACACAGCTCAGTTCAGGTATAAACCCTTGTAATAAATTGCTGCCACATGTTTCTCAGATCAGAATAGTTGTTAGTGTTTACAACTGGAGCCAAAGCCAAGTAAGTAGAGTCCTAATTTCGTGTGTGGTCATCCCTAACATTTCTTCTCAACTCAAAGCAAAATCATGTCCAGGTTCACAGTGAAGAGTTTAGAACAGAGAGGTAAACCGCCTGAGGTCATACAGATGGTTTGTGGCAGATCTGAAGATCTGTGTGTTGCCCTGAATCATGAGATAATTTCTGTATGCATATTTGGGCATGGAATTAGAGGGGAGACCAACAGGAAGAGAAGAAAACTAACCTGATATAGCATGTCTCAGTAAATCCTTGGGAGAGATTAGAAGAGATCTAGAATGGAAAAAGAAAAAAAAAGTATGGTAGCTTAAAGTGGATAGAGCTGGAAACCTATTTGAAGAACAAAAGAAAATACATTCTTTGTTACTGAGGTGTCTCCCCATGAATTGGTCATGAGGTGGTAGAGTTTGGGGAGGGGAGGCACATTTTCAGATGGGCTTTGTGTCTGAAGTCTCCTCCTCCTCCAAAATCTCTATTCCTATAGAGAAGCAAAACAATCCCAATTTAAGACAGCTAGCTGACCACCCTGTTCCTGAAGGGAGCAGAGCAGGTACCAGATCCAGTCAGACTGGTCAGGTAAGAGCAGCTCCCATCCTGGGAGCACAGACAGAGTCAAGGAAGAGGAGAGAAGAGAAAGACCCAGGTCCTGACCCCAGACCAGCCCCATGACCACCGCATCTCTCTCCCATCATCCCACCACTGCAGTATAAGCCACCACTGTCTACAAGCCAAACCCACACCAATCTGTGGGAGCTCAGAATGGCCCAAACACCTTGATACAAAAACTAGAACCATGTTCAGTACCAAATCTCAAAAAAAACCACAAAGAAAGAAAAAAAACAGAAAGAAGGATTTCCCTCCCAATTACTACTGGATAACTACAACCTCCTAAAAAGCACCAATGGTATGAAAGGTGATGTCAGGGGTTGGGGAGGACCCTGCAAAGCCATATGGTTTGAAGGATTTGCCCATGCGTACTTGAGTTAAAGCAAACCTGAGCAGAATAATGAGGGATGACAGCAAGAGTGTATTAAACACAAACCTTACCTGACTCACCTGATTGCCTTTATTGATGGATTTACACAATAAAGTCTCAATCCTGCACTGGAATCCAAACAGCCCATTAATTTCCATAGGAGTTTGTATTGCAGGATCAGATCTGTAGGAGAGATGATCCTGATGCTTTAGTAATGGGTTTAGTGCAGCACCTTGCTAACCTTAAAAGTTATGCCAAAACAGCTGAAGAACAATATGCCACCATGAAAAGCAGCTGAAAGCAAGAAGAGATATTAAAGACCCTTTTGTTTATGTCTCAGTTAAAGCTTCGGAAAAGTAGACAGCATATAATGATGTTATGCCTGGTAGGACAGCTCTCACTGGGTCCATTTTCCACCATGGTCTGCTAGAAAAAAAATGGGAAACAGAATAAAAATAATCATGGAGGAGCAACCAGGAAAACACAGGTGAAAATGGGAGCATAACATGAAATTTAGGAAAACTCTTGTCAGGTGGAAACCCAAGAGGTTGTGAGGCATCCTAGGGATAACATACTACAGCCACCAAGCTGGGCAGGACACAGTCATGGGGGACATTGACCTCTTCCCTCTTCAGGGTCCCGAGGAGAATGGGGAAGGGAGTCCAATAAGCAGCCAAATGGTTCACCCCCCAGTTAGTGAAAAACATGCTTTCGTGTATAAACCCTTGTAATAAATTGCTGCCGCATGTTTCTCAGATCAGAATAGTTGTTAGCATCCCTTTCCTATGATAATTCTCCCATTTTCTGATGTTCCCATATTTCACTCCTTCACAGGGTGTACCCACACAGGAGTGTATCCATAGATATATAAAAATAATTGAGATGCCTTGACCACTCAAAAATTGTTTTTCTTCCCTTTAGTGACATGGCACCTTCTTGCCAATGGAATCACCTCCTTTCTAATGGGTTTAGCATTACCTAGGGATGTTTTTGTAAGGGAAAGCTTCCTGGCAGTGTAACTGGTTGGGGGATTTTTAGGGGGTGAGGGTTTGTTTGGGGTTTTTTGGTTGTTGTTGGGGGTCTTAGGGTTTGGGGTTTTTTGTTCAGTTGGTCGGTCTTTTTGTTTTAAACCATCTCTGCTTTAGTAGCTTTTCACTGTTTGAATGCCAGTCTCCAGCCCAGACAGCTCTGAGGGTGCCCTCAATGTTCAAGAGCATGAGCTGTGCAGCCTTATTCTCACCCTAGAGCAAGACAGTGTTTTGGGTCACATCTCTAAAGCCACCACACTGGGACAAAATGAGCCCTGATAAGGATCTGCAGCCCATGTTTCACCTCCTACTTCAGTACCGCTGCCAGAGACAGTCCCCTTCACAGAACTGTTTGCCTTTTTTTTTGCCACTGGAAAACTCACATCTCTAATCAGTGCTGTGGCTTCAGCATCATCAACATGACTCTCAGCAAACAAAGGGGACTTTACCCAATATCACTGCTGGGTCCTTAGATGAGGCTGGAAAAGCAACACATGCCTGTGCCTGTGCTGCCAGCACTACTCGCACTTCCTCCTGAGCACCAGCCAAGCTCACACCACCACAACCTTCATCAGTACCAGCTTTCAGGTGGTTTGTGCTCTGCCATCTTCCAGGTGCCCTGTTCACACCAGCACAGGCAGCCTTTGAGACCATCCCCTGCTCTCCTCTGCCAGGGAAGTGAACTCCTTCATACCCAGTGGAAAGTAACATGAGTAGGAAAACTAGATCCCACGTATTTCTAATAAAGCTACAGACATGCCTATAGTCCCACTATAGCTGTCCTTTTCTGTCCTGATTGACACACTTTTTACCTCCCCCTCTTCTATCTCTTCCCCCTCATAGGAACCGCATCAGCACCACTGCTCAACACTTACTTTCTCTGAAACATTAATATTTCTCTTCTCCAACACACCACTACACCCCTCACAACACAGAGATCCTCAGGGCTGAAAGAGAAGAGGCATAGCTGTTGGGCATATTTAACAAAGGAAAACCAGGATAGATAGTATTTTGCTTCACAGCCAAAGCAGAGTCCAGAGCTCTCAACTTCAGCAGTGTTTCATGAGTTTCACCTCCAAAGCGAAACATTTCAAAATGCGGGGACTTCAAAGACACCTACCCATTTTTAATCAGTCTCTCAGCATTATTAACAATTCAGGTTCAGAACAAGCAGCCCCTTGCAGCTCACTTTGGGCTCATCTGCAGCTGTCAAATAAGAAACATCAAGGGAAGATTATTGTGCTGCCACACTAACATTGCAAGCTCACATAGCCTTTTGGGCTGCATCTGCACAAACTGCAGAGAGGGTCTGTTCTGCACATCTTGCCTAGTGCCTTAGAAAAGAACTCATCTCTGTTGGCAACAGCCACATCAGGATAGCTTCCTGCCCACCAGAAACATCCAGTTATGCACCCACCCTGGGCTAGACTCTGCTGCAAGAAGAGCTGACATTCTCACCCATCTCCCTAGTGCAGCTTGGGAAGCACTTCATCCACACACATCCCATGCAAGAACAAGGTTTATGACACTGGACAAAATTCTTCTGCTTACATGCAATTCTGTGACCAAAACCCAGTAGCTGATCAGCCAATAGGACAGCCAACCCCAAGCTAATGGAAACAAGTTTGAGTTTCCAAACTGCAATAGCTACATGTCTCAGAGCTCCCCTGTTCATACCTACTGCTGCTGCAGCTCTCAGGTGAGTGCTGCCCAGATCTCCAGGGAAACAAGTTTTGGTCATCCCACCATTGCTGCAGTTACCCAAGGTCTACACCACAGTCACCTTACCCTTCAGCCAGGACAAGCTTCCTGAGCCCAAAACAGAGCTCCACCAGTCTGACCCAGTGAAAAGTCCTTCAAGTGGCTGCTCATGTCCCACTGTTGTGTTGGGTGTGCAACCCAGCTCAGCAACACAGCAGCTGACTCTTCACGCCACCTGGCTGCATCACTGCAAATGCAGCAGCGGAGTGTGTTAACCCTCAGCATCCTGGAGCACTATTCCCTCTCTGCCAGCTCACCAAGGAGGGTGAGCTGCTAGAGGCCAGGAGAGGAATGACAAGAATTTCCTGATTTCATCCACCTCTGAGAATCAGGTGCCCAGCAAGTCCCATACATCCTAGAGCACATGGAGCCTCAGCAAAAAAGCTTTTCAGAAACGCATCCAGAGCATGGCAACAAGCTTCACTGAAAAATAAAACACACCAAAAAAACCCTGTGTCAATGGAATTCACTTGTTCAGATGGAAAGAATGTGGATAAACTTAATATGGATCAATTACTTTGCAAATCTCTGTGCACCAACAGCATCTAATGACTTCCCCTAAATCCAGCATCTACTGAACCCTCCTCTGGACCCAGTGTCTCATGGGTCATGCCCTTCCCTGTCACCAGATTTCCTTTCCTGTCCAAATCCACCCTTTAGCTATGATCTAAAAGTCAGAAAAAGCATCTTGGGTTATGAACTGCCTTACATGCCATTTGTACACCCTCCAGCAGAGAAAGGTTCTGAGTCTCCTTGTCACATCTGCAATGCAATAGCAGCAATTTCCAGCACTCCATGCTTGAACCAGAGCATGGGCCTCATCTTTGCAACCCTCCCCAGACCATGAGCCACCACGACATGTGGCTGACAGGCCTTTGCCACTGCTGACTTAGCTTGACAGTGCCAGGGAGGAGGGGGAAATGAAGCAGGAAGTGAGCAACAGCAAGAGGTGTATGTCCAAAAGGCAGGGATGAGGCCAACTTCGGAAGATCACAATAATAGCGTGTAACACATGCCATCTTCAAAGGATTAATGAATCCCTACAAGGTTCCCCTGTTATTATTTGCATTTCACAGATGAGGATATTAAGATGCAGAAGACCACATTATCCTCTGGGTCACACCTATATCAGTCTATTCATCCCTGGTCTTACACTGGAATTCATCCCTGTGGTGTAAGAAATCCTCCCACAAGTCAAAACAACAACGCTATCTCTCAGGCAGGCTTGGTACAGGAATCACTATTATCATCTATGGTCTGGTTTGCATGGCACACCAGACTGACTGGTCCTATCAATCTCTCCTGACCTCGAAAACTGATCAACTTATCAATTATTTTTCCCTCCCATCGGGCTGAAGGGTACAAGAAGCTCTGGCTTATTGCTGGATTGTTTGTTTGTTTTTTTAAATTACTTCTCTTTTTCTGTATGTGAAATAAGAGACTGGAATCCAGGGGATAGATGTATCTGTGTCTAACACCATCCAGCCTCATTCCACCCAGCAGTCAGTTTGGCCTATGGAAAGGTCCCACCTTCCAGTCAGGAGTCTCCCAACAGCACAACAACTTTTGTTGACAGAAGAATGAAGCTGCCCTGGGAACTGCGCTTGCTGTGAGAGCAGAGCTGCTCCCCACACTATAAGCAATGCCATGTGGGGTTGAGGGTGCTGGAAGCAGTCTCTGCATTCAGAGAGAGACCCAACATCGAGGCAACAAGCTCCCCCCGCCAACTCTGGGGAAGCAGCCTGCCATTCCTACTGTCAACACTTTCCAGGGCAGTATTTGCTCATTAAAAATTGTTAGGCTGGAAATGGCGGGAGTTGGGTTTTGATCTACAAGGTCTCAGCAAGTAACATCTGCAGAGTGAAAGGATTTCACATGGCAAAGCACCACCACATCCCACAGAGCTGCAAAGGACTCACAGCCTCAGAAGGCCACCAAGATCTGTACTTTGATGGACCTTACCAGAGCTGGCCGATTTCACAGCTGTTAACAGTATTTGTAGCTTAGATAAGGGTAATCAAAATCTCATCATTCAGGGCGTAAACTGATTGCCTGCAGGGGTTAGAAAGGAATTTTACTTCATGTGCAGCATTGCATAACCACCCGGATTCATTGTGGGTATTTTCTAGCCTCTGCTGAGCACCAGCCATGGGCCACAGCTAGAAGTGAAGTAAGGCACACCGGCCGAAAAGCTGGAGTCATCATGCAAAAAAAACGCAGTCCCATTGTCTGGGAACAAAATAGAAATTTTTTTGACTCTGGCTTCAACTCACACATGGAAATAAAAGACAATGACTGTCACTGGGTTGCTGAAACAGCAGAATTTCAACAGAGGAAGAAAAATCTGTCCTGAGATTCTCCTGTGGACAGCAAGAGCAGCAAGGAGAGGAGACCCCATGAGCACAGTGCAAAGGATTACACAGCATGAAATGACCTGTTTGAGTAACACTTCCCCATCCTGTGCTGCTAGCTGGACCCTGTGAGTGCTACTCCAGTGAAGGGTACCAACAACCTGCCCTCCATTGTAGACTGAGCCCTTCCACATCACCCAACAACCCTCATCACCAGCCATCCCCACCTGAACAACAAGGGACAAGAACATAGTGTTCTTCTCTCTGCAAAATTATTATTTATGTTTTATTAGTAGCAAAGGCTCTGTAGTGTCAGAACTGGCCACAGGGTGTGGTGGCCTAAGTGCCGGTACCCATCACAGGAGGCCAAAAACACACCCTATGTGGGTGTTGGTTGCTCTTAGATTATAGTATCACCACACCCCACTCTGCTAATTGCGCTGTGAAACTCTGATCTCTACCCTATCCCACAGCCAGCCTGATGGCAGGTACCTTTAGCCACGCATGTGATCGAACACAGCACCAGCTGTTCTTCTGGAGGAACCTATGGGAAGACTGGACCCTGAATTTCTTTTCCCTGTAGAAGATAACTGAGAATCAGGCATTTCTGTGCATGTATCTGAAAGAAAACAGTGGCATTACTAGAGGCATCTGCTGCAATGTATTCCAATTAGAGCTTCTTGCAAGCTAACAGGGATAATTTTCAAAGAAAACTATCAACTTTTCACTTAAAAACCCAAGCAACTACAACTGAAAGTACAATGTTTGCATGAGAACTATGGATTTTCCATAATCTTCTGTTTCTCCTTCCAAATCTTGCAAATTCAGGAGAGAGTATACAACTGACATGAATATTCGCATTTGGTCAAAACCCCCTATTTTTAAATTGAAAGCTATGGAACACCTTCAAGGCACCCATAACTTACTTTTCAGCCACTGTGCAACCTTTCCCCAATGTGCTGATGATGTGCCAGCACCTGGGAAAGAGGAGGCTTGTCCCTTTATGCGAGATGTAAAAAGGATTAAACACCTTTCTGTCAGAAAGGCATGCTGTCAAATAGCATCATTACCTTCAACAGCATCACTCTAGTTGCTAAAGGAATAGTTCAGCTGTATCAAAGCTAATGGCACAGCTCTTGATGCTTCAGAGGAGAGAGGAATCACCAGAAATGCATCAGGATCTGAGGGAATCACTTTAGGTCTAACACACTTAAAGAAACCATCTCCATTCAGTCCTTACTGCTCAGCTGTCTCCACTCACACACCAAAACCCAAGTTTCATGCAGGCATTCAGTGTGTAACCCTGGAGTCTGCTCCTCTGCACTGTAGTCAAATACTCCAAAGTACAAGTCTCAGTCATCAAATCCCTTGCAAGTTTGTACCTGATTTTCAGCTAATATGCTTCCTACTTGACTAATAATCCCTACACTTTGGTGGGAGTGTTTGCCAGGCCCTTTCTGGCAACAGTACTACGACACTATGACAAATTCCAGCTAGCATGGCTTCCCTTACAAACATAAGGCTTCTGACATTAGTGTCCCACAAAGCCCTCTTTAGTGTCTGACACCAGGAGTGTCTACACAATACCTTCTGGCCAGACACCAGCAACTCTGCTCGTGCTGCGAGGAGAAGAGGTTGCTCTTGCTGTGCTCCGAACTGCAAAAAGGCTGAAGAAATGCCCCATCAAGCATCTGTCCACATGGCCAGTGAGCTAGGGCACACCATGCCCAGGAAGATATGCTCCAGTTCCTGCCCACTCCATGGGTCTGGCTTGCCCCTAGACTCCCCTACAGGTATGGATCATGCCTCCCAAAGGAGTGCTAACCACTCACTGACTGGTGATCTGCTGAGCTAAAGGCACCTTCCAGCATCTCCAGCAGACATGGCTGATTGCCATGGTAGTTTTGGCCTTTCCTCCCAGCTTTTCTTCTGGAGGAGAGAGAAGAGAGGAGTGATCCATCTTCCTTCTCTACATCACCAGGGACTGCACCTATGCTGTTGGCTCCCATTTTTGTTCTACGCTTCTCCGGCCTCCCACTTACCCTCCACCAAAGGTGGAGAAAGAACATTTCCCAAAGAGCTTGTGGGTCTTTTGGGCTCTTTCATCCTGCTTGATGCTGTCTGAAGCATTTCCTCAGCCACTGCAAACCATCCTCAGAGTCCTTGTGTCTGCTTCTCAAGTGCATGTACTTCATGGGAGTTCAGCACACATTTAACCCAATCTGTTTCCCCAAGGACTGTTATAAACAATGCCTTTTCCATAGGCACTCATCCACACAGAGAACTCTGTTATCCTTGCAACAGGAATGTGCTCACCACAGGAAGCCCTGAGGTTTACCTGATTACTTTTAACTACCTGTGGCTTTTCGCTTGCATTTAATAACACTGTTTCACACAACGCACTAGCCTCTGCACCCATATCCAACTTAATAAGCATCCCATTGCAGCTGGGTCACCAGTCTAGTGGTGAAGCAGATCAGCTAACACCTAATGACAGCAGTGAGAAGCAACACATTCACTGGCAGTGATTGATTAGCAAATTGGCTAGTGGGAGTGGCATGTGGCAGACACCACCAGCATCCCAAAGATGAAACAAGGCCAGGGAAAGACCCAAGTCAGTGCTATTTCAGTTTTTTTTCTAGGAAAATCTAGAACATGATCTGGCCCTTTTCACGACCACTCAGTGCCTGACAGAAGGGTAAAGCCAATGAAACTTCAAATAGACAGTATGCAACAAAGGAGCCCAGCTCCCATTGGTGTTCACCTTGTCCTAAAACATCCAATGTCTTGGCTGAACATACTCCAAGTGTTTGTCCACAATGGTGCAAGACCAACAGCAAAACTATCTTTCCTGGTGGACTGCTAGGATCTCCCAGCCTGTGGTCCCTTCCAGGGCTGGGATTGTATTCACTGTTTCCCAAGTAAAAATAAGGTTAAGCCAACATTTGAGCTGCAGGAATGAAGCGTTCTGAATAGGATTTAGTAAGTTAGCGTAAATCTTGCATTTGCACCTTTTGTGGGAGCTGATCATGGAGCTGAGGATGCCACCCACCAACTGTTGCATGTGAGTACCTCTGTACAAATGTGGCTACACTTTACACACAGTGTGAACCAAAAAGGAGACCTCCCCTTTGCAGCACTGAAACGGGGAGCCCAGTGAGAAACAGAGCCCTGGGGCTGGGGAGCGGGGACCAACCTGCTGCCTCGGGAGTTTGCCCTTCTTATCAGGAAGTCTCTGCTTGTAGCAAGGTAGGTCTCCAGCATTTGCAGAGTCCTCCTCCTTTCACTCCCTTCTGAATCTGTTACACGTTCAGTTGGGTCTCTGTTGCTGCCTGTCCTTCCGCAGTCCTGTCACACCATTCAGCTGCCCTTACTGCAGACGTTCAACCTTGTGTGAGGTACTGCCTGTCCAGAAGGTCTGTCTATCCATCACAGGCTCAAAGCCAGATATAGCATACAATCCTGTCAGGGTCCAAATGCTATTTTCTTGTATTCGTTGCCCTACATGTTTGGTCCCATGGGTTGTTTTGTCTTATGTGCTGACTATAGAGGACACACTGCCTTGTTCATCAGAGTTGCTGGAGATGCCATGGAGCCTGCTTCCAAAGATGTAGGACAGAGATACACACCTGTGATTCACTCTGGCATTAACACTGTACTACCTCATTCGAACACAGAAGTGGAAAGGACCTCCTGGGTCATCAAGTTCATCTGCCTGTCATCACTAGTAACCACATCACTAGATCAATTAGGAGATGTTTGATCACAGCTAATGGGCTCCTCAGCCTGGCAGAGGAATAACAGGATCCAAAGGCTAGAAGCCACAACTAAGCAATGTCAGGCTGGAAGAAAGAGATGACCATTTAACTGAGCCTGGGCCAGTACAGGGGCAGAGCAGTCCGGGGCATCCCATGTCACCAGCAAATTTTCAGTCTGGTCAAGGCAATTTTACCAATTGCCAAGGCAATTTTACCAAGTGGCTTTCTGCCCCAAATCTATGAGTCTCTGGGAATCTCTGGACTACTGTTATATGGTTTGTGAGAGGCAACAAAGAAAAGCAGTTTCCAACAGCTATGTAATAATACACTTACTGGGAATTTTTTCAAGGAATTGCACCTTCCCTGAGAGACACCTAGAGGAATCCACAAGCTGAAAGAAAAGGTTAAAAAAAATCACTGCTCTGAGTGAAACAAGAATTAACTCACAACAATCCTCTGGCTGCAGCTAACTGGTTTAAATCCCACCCTAACAGCTACACCCATCACCAGATTTCAAAAGCAAGCAGTTAAATGGAATTTATTATTTGTTTTCAAGGTATGGCATCACATAAAATTGAAGAATACCATATCCATACACCCTAGGCTTTTTCCCACATGCTTTTGAAGGTGCTGTCCTAGAGATTAGATAATTAGCAGAGCTTCATGCTGAAGATTTAATTAATAATAAACAAATAATAAGCCTCTCATATTTACTAAGAAACCTGGGCAACTTTTGTTGTACTATGTTCTCCTAACTGAACACATTGTCATGGTATAACCCCAGCTGGTAACTCAGCCCCATACAGCCGCTTGCTCACTCACCCACCCCCGGTGGGATGGGGGTGAGAATCAGAAGGGTAAAAGTGAGAAGACTTGTGGGTTGAGATAAAGACAGTTTAATAGGTAAAGCAAAAGCTGCATGTGCAAGCAAAGCAAAACAAGGAATTCATCCACTCCTTCCCATGACCAGGCAGGTGTTCAGCCATCTCCAGGAAAGCAGGGCTCCATCACGCCTAACGGTGACTTGGGAAGACAAATGCCATAACTCTGCACATCCTCCCCTTCCTTCTTCTTCCCCCAGCTCTATAGGCTGAGCATGATGCCATATGGTGTGGGATATCCCTTTGGTCAGCTGGGATCAGCTGTCCCAGCTGTGTCCCCTCCCAGTTCCTTGTTCACCCGGCAGAGCATGGGGAGCTGAAAAAGTCCTTGACTAGTGTAAGCACTACTTAGCAACAACTAAAACATCTCTGCATTATCAGCACTGTTTTTAACACAAATCCAAAACATAGCCCCATATTTTGAATCACTACGTGACAGTACATGAATTCACCTTGCCTCTGAGCAACAGGACGAACAGTTAAGTTTTGCTCAGGAATGGAAGACATTCCTATAGCTTCTTGCTGGATACTTGTAGGACATCTCAAAAAGCAATGATCTTGAAAAGGTGCAAAAACCCTATAACAGGAAAGAAGTCTAAGTATTTGCAGTTGATTATGGTACTGTTCAAGGGAATAATTTACTCAGCCTATCCCTTTTTAGTGGATGTCTGAAGACCCTTTTCAGATGATCATCCCATTCAGGCTATTTTAATGAGATTGCAAGGCCTGAGCAGAGAATCCATGCTGAGGATTTGAGCTGCATTAGACTTGTTGCAAATACACAGCTGGACAGCTTTGTGCACATGTGTTAGGGCTGGTTATGGGCAGATCACTCAGGTCTGCATATTGTGAAGGGTGCCCACAGACCTCAAAGACAAAGCGCCAAGTCTTTTAGCAACAACAGCTAAACTGGAGGTCCGCTGGGACCAGAGAGATAGCAGTTACACGTTCAATAACACTATGGAGCACTGACGCAGACCAGCAACTCCAAAAAACTGTCTGAGGAGGGAGATGTGTTTTCATACGAAGGGTATCCCTCTGAAAACAGGGAATTCTGTCAATAGGATGAAAAAGGTCAGTGTAATGGAAACAGACAACTGAGGACCAGAACATCAATTGCCTGCTGGATGCTAACAGGGTGGTCTCACATCTGGACTGTCCCCTACTCTGAGCTAGGAAGAACTCATGGTGTGGTCCACATGGTCACCACCAATGCAGGATGGAGAGAACAATCTTGAAGACAAGATTTAGCTAGTAGCTAGCAGGCTAAAGGCCAGGACCAACTCAGTAATATGCTCAGAAATGCTTCCCCCGGTGCCCTATAATGAAATCTAGAGTCATTGCAAGGTTCAGAATAGAGTACCCTGAAGACAGTCTTGAATAGGTAGAGCCTATACAGTAAAGATCCAAGTACTAAATCCAAATTAAAATGGATCAAGGCTACTGGCACATAAAGAAGGTCTTTTAAACTAAATATTGTGGGAAAGACAACAGTTTGACAAGACATGTGGTTTGGGAAAATGCAGTCTCCAGTGGAGAAGTCATGAAAATTTTGTATCCTTGAATAAAAGGATAGGAGAGAAGCCAAAAACAGTCAGGGAGGAAACAGCAGCCTGCAGCCCCAGCAGACATCCCTCTCAGGCCTGCAGAGAGAGAAAGAACAGAACAAGACACCACGTATGTATTTCTATCTAAGCACCAAGGGTCTAGAAAGCAAGGTGAGTGAACAGCAGTGCCCTGGTTTCAGATGGGGCTATTAACATAACCAGCACCTCAGAAATCTGGTGGAGGGAAGATAAGCAGCAGGACATGGTAATGAGTGGGTACAAATTATACAGGAATGAGAGTAGGCTGCACAGATGGAGGAGCTGAGCATCAAGGAGCTGGGCATTAAGGCATATGTTAGGGAGAGCTTATCAAAGAGTACAACCAAGTTAACTGTATCAACAAGTGCCACAGAGTCCCTAGGATTGCAGTTCTATGCCCAGACATTATAGTATTATTAGAGTCACTCCATCATCCACCCATCCAGAGCAAGGCAGCAACCACAAAACCTTAAGGGAGATGAGCAAGGCTGTGGTGGACATAAGAGGATACAAGCATAAACAATGGAAGATGTCCATCTCCCTGTACAGATGGAGTAACTGACAGGATGGAAAGATGTCTGCATTTAAGATGGGAAGCTACTGCTCCCTGCTGCAGCAGTTAGTGACCTTTGAAGCAGAGAACATCTTCTTCAGCATGTCCTGAGTAGCACCCAGGAACTAGTGGGTTTGATTTCAAGTGTATTGTCAGTGGCTCTTTGCACCTTAAAACTGACACTTGAAGGAGCAGCCCTGCAAGCCTGCTACTGTATGTTTTACTGCACCTGAAAACAAATGCTTGTTCAAAGAAAATTAAAAAGGAAAAGCCAGTAAGGAAAAACACACACCCAGGAGGTGAGAAGATCATTTGAAGAAGTCGTTAGAGTAAACGTGCACCTCTTAAGGGAAAAAATTTTAGAATAAAAGCTAGCATGCTAAACAAAGTGGTACAATTAACAGTAAAATGAGGCTTTCTAAGTAGAAGTGCTGTCCAAATAATGAAAGTGTAAAAACAAAGTCTGAGATGTAAAATCTGCAATTGTGCCAAAATACACCAAAGATTCTGAGCGGAATTTTCCAAGTCACAGGCACTAATAACAAAACACATTGGAGAGTCCATGAACACAGGGCTAAGGGAGTCCCAAGGAAGATAATACCATAGCAGAAGAGCTAAGTTAACTGTTATTCACAATAAGCTGATAAATCCAGGTAAGAGAACCACAGCCCGGGATTAAACACCACCCCCCCAGCAGCACTGAGGGAGCAATCACACAGCTCAAGCTCTGCATTGTGCTTTTGGGGGAAAACGAGGAAAGCTCATATAAAGAGAGTAGTGCAGTAAGCACACAGAGAGAAGCGACAGACTGGAGAAGACTCATCACAGGTTGGGGGTTGGGGGCGGGCAGGCAAGTCCTGTCTCAAGCCATTAGAATTCCCCCAAGTGTGGGCAAGCAATGGCACTGCTTGACAATGAATTTTTTTCTAATGAATCAATTTCAAGATCTCTCCTCTAAAAGCTTATGAAGAAAGCAAGGTACCATGAAGTAGAGACTTCTTGAGTTAAAAAATGGTTAAAAGTGAAAACAGTAATAAGAGGTCCTCTCTCCCAATGGAAGGGAAACCCAACAGAAATCTCTGTGGCTCAGCTTTTTATAAATGACTCTGAAAAGGTGATTAGCAAAGGGACAAATGGAATGATTCAGAAGAGTTCAAAGCTTCAAGTCAACTGAGAGAAAAGCATAAGTCACTCAGGACACAGTGTCTGGACAAGAATGTGGCAGACAAGTTTCAGTATTGAAAAATGTAGACAGGGAAAAAGCTAGCTATACTATGCTTGCATATTACAGCTCTACACTAGCAATCACTGTTGGGGGGTATATTATTGAGACATTGTGGGTAAGGTCACATAAATGTCACCTCACTGTTGAGCAGCAATCAGAAAAGTTTAGCGCCTGATAGGAACTGTTGAACAGAGAGAGGACAAAGCAAATTATTTCTATCATGCTGCTGTACAACTGCTGGGTCTGCCCAGATGCATCACTCTGCACAGTTGTGGCACCATGGCCTTCCTCATCATCACAACAGGGATGTAGGGAGCTAGACAGGGCACAGAAAGCCCCTCTCCTGGCCACAGAAAGGAACAGAAATAGTAAGGACTTTTGTCTAAACTAACAGGAACTCCTATGGTGGAAAACAGGCTACAGAGTGGGGTATGGTTATGACAGAGTCCACAAAATCAGGAATGACCCAGCAAAAAAGAACAGTAAATGTTGTTCAGAATTACTCATAGCACTAGAATTAAGGGATACTTAGTAAGTTATCCTACAGTAGGTTTAAACAAACAAAAGGAAGTTTTTTCCCCCCTCCCCATACAATCTAATTGCATTGTGGAACTCATTGCCCCAGGATGTTGTGGATGCCAAACACATCAAGGGAGTCAGAAGTCAATTAAACAAAGTCACAGACTGGTCCATCAGTGGCTATTAAACATGATGATGGAGATGCAGCCTCTGGCTGGCAAGTCCCTAAGACACATGAAGCTTTATCACAGGAAGAATTACTTTGTGCTTGCCCTGTTTATTCCCCTCAGCATCCACAGCCAGCCATGGTCAGACCCAGCACCCAAGTACAGGAGTTGTTATCCCGAGCTGGTGCAGGCTCTCAGAGTTGATGTGGACATTCTCAAGTCTCAGCACATGCCAGTTCTGGTCTAGACATCTGGACTGCCTCTTTGTCCCTATCCTGAAGTGACACTAGACCTTCTGAAAACAGGATCGATTGCCAACATCTTGGGCTAAAATTTTGGGCTTTAAACCTCAGGAGATCCCCAGTACATGAAAAATCAAAATCACACCCAGATGTCAGTCCTTTGTTTGGATGTCATGATTTATATTCTGAGTGACACTTCCTCTTCTGTCTCCCTGACAATGACAAAACAAAGAGCTATAAACAAATCCTGGCTCCAGATGTTCTTTTGCCCTCATTAGCAACCAGCTTGGCTAATGCTATTTCATCAGCCCTTTGTTTCAGGCTGGCAAGCCAACATCAGCAAGTCGAGGACACTTTGATGGGCTCCCCCCCTTGGGATGTGACAAATTCCCAGGACACTCCTGCCCAATACTCACTACAATAACAAGCATGGGGCTGAATTACTGCCCTTGACAATGTTTGGTACGTGGAAAAACTTGTGTTTGCTAATTACCACGATTGCTCCATAAAAATCCCCCTCAGGCAGCCACGTGCAATCCCAGAGAGCCACAGCCCTGCCCCTCGGCAGCCTGCAGCAGTGACCCAGGTGGAGACGACATTTCCTCTTTGAGGAGCCTCCCCAGCATTGGAGGTGTCCCACCCACTCACCAGATCTATTCCTAGACATATCAGTTTCTATTTATTTTCCCACTGACTGTTACACCAGTACAAAGACACAAGGCTGAGAATCAGTCAGACCAGACACATAGTAGGCTACAACACAAAGATTTTCCTCTTCCTTTGAAGCCTACTATCCATTATTTTTGATAAGAGGTGCAGCAGATTTATTTCCCTGGTTCGAGCACTCCTAAGCCTCTTTACTAAGCCTGGCAGTGAGAACCTCAAAGCAGATGCCAAACCCTGCAATCTTTTTATGTGTGGTAGAAATAATCTCTTTGCCTGGTGCCTGGGAGAGCTGAACCCTGGCATCCACACAAGCCACTGATGGACTGGTGTTCAGGAGCCAAAGCAGAGCCAGCGACAGAGTCTCTTCTCCCCATAGAGCACCTTCCCTCTGCAGCCAACCAACAACCATACACTTTGCTTTTATCTGAGCTCCAGCCAGTCCTGTGGCCAAGGTTGGAAACGGATACACAGATCTGACCCCTAAGTCCATCAGATCTCCACAGGAAGACTTGGGCAGTTTCCTCCCCACAAGGGATCCTTTACTCTTCCTCCTGTGATTTCAATTCTACCTTTAGTAGCTTCATGAATTGAAGCATGGAGTCCAAAGAAACCCTTGTAAAAGGGCAATACAGCTCCCAAAGCCACCCATGCTTCCAGATAAACATGGGCCAAGCTAACAAGGCCCTATTGGCTAGCTGCCTTGAACTGATGAAGTCAAACTTCATGAGTCATAACACTCTGGCCAAATCCCCAGTACCAGGGTAACTGGAGATATTTTGAACCAGAACAAGCTGCAAGGGCAGAGGGAAGCTAATCATAAAAGGGATAAATCAAGGGGAAATATTTGGCACTTCAGTTTTGGTAGAGAGGGGCTGAACAACTTTTACTGAGGAGGAATAAGGAAAAGTGAGAGGGAAGATCCACTTTCACTTTGCTCCCAGGATGCCCAAGGACTTTCACATCCCTGCAGAGAACAGCTGCTCTAAGTCTTTACATCTCATAATGATAGATTCCTTGTTTAAAAATAAAACAGTGCAGCCTGGGAAGCATGCCAACACATTTCCCCCAGTTTTCCCACGTCCTACATTTTAAAGGCATCTGATAAGCTCCATCCTTGCTTATCCCTCATCCTTCCTTTAATAACTCTCAGTGTTCCCATTACAACCAGTGTATTGCCCTCCTCACCTTTAAATTTCCGCAGAGCTGCAGCCCACTGCTTTGGCTGCTCTTGTTCAGTTTTGCATCATATTGCATTACTGCTTCAACAGCACTAGCAATCTTTGAAGCTCCTTTTCGTAATTTCTCCCACAAACATCACCACTGGACCCTTTGTGCACCAGGTCTAAAAAACCACCTCTACTAAGTTTCTCCATCTCCAAAAATACAGGCAAATTAATAGTTCAGGGCCAGTTGGAATCAACGCTGCTATTCTTCACATATTGATCTTGACCTTCAGGTTGATATTGTTCCCCAAAACTTACAAAAAAGGACCCTAGCTTGCAAACAAGGCACTCAAACACACTATGTCATGTAACATGCAGGCTATCAAACCTGGGATCTCACTACACCCTCTGCCTCCATTCCAGGTTGATGTGCCCTCGTTACATCTTGTTTCAAATTAGGCTGAAAGCTCATCATGCCAGCAGCAGTGGCTCCCTGTGGCACCACTGCAGGAAACAGGATTAATAAGCAAGACTAAAGACAGCACTCAAGAGTCAAAAAACAAAGAGGAAACCAAAGATATGTAGAAAAATCCCTGCCCTAAATAAAGGACAACTTTCAAGATGTTTGAGTAACTTCAGGACACCCATGAACTTGACTTTTGTATCATGAGATTCATTTTTCACTTCTAGCCTCAGCACTTCACCAATTAAGTGAATCTAAGTCAAAAGATGCTTTGTACAGTCTGAGATTTTTTTTAAGTTCTGTTTCATTAGCATAGCCCAAAGATTTAACTAGTCCATTCAAACTGGGTCATTTGTGTTGTAGACAACAAGGCACATTCAGCAGGCAGGGGACATAAGGATTTTAGAGGCAAGAAAATAAGCAACCTGTCCTTTGGCAGCAGACTGCTGTCCTAGCCCAGGATCTCACACACAAACACACACCCTGCAAAGCATGGTTTTGCCATTGCCTTACCCACCCATGAATTCTGTTTTAGGACTTACCTTTGGAATTAAGCTATTCCCCTCCCCCCCCCAACAGCTGGTTGGGGAGTTGTTATCTGATCAGCTTTGCACCTAACTGCACCCAGAGCTCCAGGTGCTGCCCTTCCATTAGGGCATAAAGACCTGTTATTTATGTAACTGGCCATCACCTCCTAGGGGCTTTACACCAACTGAATCGTTTTTCCAGTACCCTTAAGAGGCTGACCTGTGAGTAGTGTCTGTTGTTTATCAGCTGAGCTATGGAGAAAGAGGTTTGCCACTGGCCATCAAATGAGTCAGTGGTTACAGGAAGACACTCTTCACCTTCCCTGGAGCTGAGCCTGGGGTTCATTCCACTGTCCCCCATCATCTCCCTAGACTCACTCATCTGCTGCTGAGGTCCACAGTAACAGCACTGAGGTTTGGGAGGTGAGGGAGAACTTACATTGCACAGCTATTTCACCCTGCTGCAGCAGAGAACGTTTCATCCATCTTCACCAGACATGATTTCTGTAACAAGCAGTTTTCAGTGACAGAGTTTCCCAGCCCAGAAAGGTATCATTCTAATAGTTCAGGTGCACAATAGCAGACCAGATGTCACTGCTTCCCAGGAGCCCTTAACTCCTTTCTCCCTCTGCCCATCCTCTCCAAGAGAATCATCTCTGCAGGTCCACCTTTCCCAGGCCTAGCACGACCACTGAATTTTGCTTCTATAGGATCAGCTGAGACAAAAAATAAAGCCCAAGAAGTGGTTTTAGTAATTTTCTCTATGTAAGCATAGTGGGACTGCCCTAATGGCACTGCCAATTTCAGAGCAGCATATCCTTGGACAGCATTGCTGTCGCTGGCACCACAGATCTGCAGAGAATATGGCTCTCTGGGTTACAGCAGGAACATGCAGTGCCCACAGGTGAGCACACTTATTCACAGAAGACAACCGCTCTGGAAAGCAGAGCGGTCATTCCATGGGAAATCCTCCATTTCAAACAAGATTAGTTTTGGTCTTTTAATTATCCTCCATCCAACTGGTGCTCAGGATGAGAGGACTCATGGGCAAAACTTTAACCTCCCTCTCGTACCCTTTGCTTGCAGCAGTAGTTAAAGACCCACAAATGAGACCACCACATTTGCATGCCACTTAAGTTGGCACTACAGTTTTCCTGTTGGGAGGAAGGATTCCTCTGGCTGGGTGGGCTAGGGCTGTCCAGGAACAAAACCATTTTCTACAGAAAAGGAGGAAGATTTTAGTTATCTCCTGCTTTGCCCCAGAGCTTTGGCGTGAAGGCACTTATGGCAACAGCAAACAAGTGCTCAGCAGCACTGCAGTGATGTGGTTTAAGCAAAAAAAAATTAAGAAAAAAAACTTTGAGCACGGAGCTAAGCAGGCCCCAGGCAGTAATGGGTACATGATGAATAATAAACCCATCTGAAGCAACAAGCATGAGTCAACCCAGATGAAGAGTTCCTCATAGTTCTCCCCCTCCCCCTCGCCTTTGGCTGTTCCTTGGAAAACCCATATGCGTTACGAGGGTGTCCATAAAACAAACATTTGGCTGGTTTCTTGAAGAAACCTTGGAGAGGCCAAAACCGGCTGTGTGGGCTGAGTCCTCAGCAGGGTACAGTAATGGAAGCAAAAAGAAACCTCCTCAGGGGCTGCTATAGCATTTGGGATTGGGGGAAGTAGAGCAGAAATCTTTGTAGAAAAGCTATTTACATCTGTTTGACCCTTGTAAAACAGGTCCCCAGGCTCTTCCCCACTTGGAGGCATTTGGATGATAGGCTGAAACAGCAGTTTAATCCTTCCCAGGGGTAGGGAGTGGTGCAGAGCAGTCACGGGTAACCACCAAGCAGCACATGCAACCCGTGCCAAGGAGCAGATGCAGGCAGAACAGTCCCACCTGCTTTGCAAGGCAGGAGGGGTCCCACAGCAGGCTCCCTGAAAGGACCAGGGTGCTGTCTGCAGTGCTGCCTCTTGGCTCACAGTCCCACATTCAGAGGAGAAGCCAATGAAAGTGAAAGATACCTGCACCCTCCTCCAGACTCCACCTTGCCACCCCAGCCTTCTCTGACAGGCTGCTTATCTTCTCCCACTCAAATCTCTTGATCTGTTTGCCAAACCCAGCCTGCTCCAGGAGGGTCTGGCTGTCCAGATACTTCCAATTACTGGAGGGCTGCAACTCAGCTCTTGGCCAGAGGATTCTAGATCTAGTCTGCCCTTGCTTTGTCCCAAATGCCCATCTGAGGTCCACAAATTCACCCATCCCAGTACCAGCCCTGCCCTGCATGCTGGCCCTTGACCTTAGAGAGCCAATCCCATGAGGTACAGGCAGAGGAATCCCATGTACTAAGACCAAGAGAGTCCAAGACAAACACTTCTGCTCTTGCTGAAACCAGTGTGAATGCATACAAGCAACCAACCCATCCAGCAGCCAGGCACAGCTCTGAGCAGCTTCTGCTGCTGGTTTAAAGCAGGCTCGTGCAGGTCACAGTCAGCCTGGCTCCACATTTGCTACCCAAACCTGTCTTCCCCGGAGGACAGCACCATCTCCAATTTTCTCTGTATCATGAGAGGGACAAAACCAGAAGGACTGTGGAGGTAGTCTGCTTGTTAGGACCATGAATCATGGAGAAATGGGATGACAGAGGCCAGACTTGTACTGTCCTACATCCAGCAGTCCACTAGCAACTTTGTGCCATGGGAGCTAGATGACAGGCTCCACAAGAGGTAGCAGATAAATGCTGACTCCCCTCCACATGCTCTCTCCTTCCAGAAGGAAAGTTTCAAGTCTGGACTCATTCAGGACAGTGCTGGCTGTGACAGCCAGTCTGCTGCTGGCCTCTGTCACTGCTCCTCATCCAGCAGGACAAAGTCGTGCCCTGTCCACTACTTCAGGAAGAGAGAAAGTGAGTTTTGATCTTCTCTTCTTCCAGTGTGGATGCCCTGTAGCACATGACAAGGCAACACAATGCATGGCATGTAGAGTGCTTGTCCTAAGGACCAACACATAGACCCCAGGAGCGCTCTGCCCCACACCCAGAGCATTAACCACCCCACGGCAGCTCCCCTTTCCCTGGAAACACAACATCCCGTTGTGTCTGGGGCTTCCAAGCAGGCTCACCCACCCCAGCACCAAGGAACAGCCAAGCAAACACTGCCTCCTTCTTCAGCCTGTTGAGCAACCACCAGTGGGTGGACACACACCCAGGCTAAACACAGTTCCAGTACCACCACCCCCACCCACCGTGTCTTAAACCCAGGTCACCAAACACATTCTTGCTTTGGGTGCACTAGTTCTCACGCTCCTCCCCGGGAGGGAGCCTGCATTGCTCAACCCTGCTTTAGCTCTGGTTTCCCCTACGCTGAACCCAGAACCAGATTTCACTCACAAAATATGCCGGCCCTCCTTGCCCACACAACTCTGTCCCAAGGACAGGGAGGATGCAACATTACCACCACTACAGTGAGAGCTGGCCTGCATCTCACCATTTGGATGACAGAATGCAGCATGACAGCCCGTCCCTGTGAGTGGGGTGCAGGCTGGCCCAGGACTTAATGGGGAGGGAAAGGTCTCAGTGTTGCAATTGCCATTCTCCCTAATCCCTGTGTTTGACTGCCTCTGAGCACAGGTCAATCCATGAGGTGCCTGACATCTGAAGGACTGAGGATTTAAGGCTCACCATGCCTTCTCAGCACAGCCTTTACCTCCACATGACACATCTAGCTTTTGCAATCTGAGTTAGCACTCATCTGCCCTACTTCAACTTCAAAGCACTTTGCAAACATTAACCAATTAATCCTCTCACCACCCTCAGAGGGAGGTGAGCATCTTTATTTTTATTCATTTCCCCATCAGTGAGAAGGAGAGAGAGTTAAGTGCCTCTCCCAAGGCCATCCCTAGCCGAGTCCCAGCTGACTGCACTTGACCGCCAGCCCCAGGCTGGGGCCATCAGGGGAACACAGGCAGCACACCTCAGACAGCAGAAATGCTGCAGAAACAGACACAGCCACCTAAGCAGAGCTGCCACCGAGCACTTTTGTTTTCCTCTGTGCCCCATATGAATTGGCTTCTGGAGCACTTCCTCTTCATCATCAATGACCTGGAAGGAAAATTATCCAAGACAAGCGAGACCAAGCAGGCCATGGACACACAGCAACCGGGACCAGCTGGAAAGCTAGGGGCACACACACAATAAGTATTTTTAACAGGCCCATAAAGAGTCCTCCATCTTGCAATAAAAAGCAGAGGCCAGTGGAGATGGTACCAGAGTATGGGGACAAACTTTGACATGGCCAAAGCTAGACAGACAGCCAAAACACAACACAAGCCACTTGCAGTGCTTAGCTTTTGCTAAAAACCGGGGCAGAATATCCCAGCTCATTCTGTACTTGAAATCACACTTATTTCCTCCAGCTCAGGCAGAGCTTGGTTTAAGGACACCCACAACCCTCTGAGGCATTAGTAAGGACAGGGAACTGGAAAGGGATCTAGCCTTCAACTGGGAGACTGCAAGAAGTCAGCATGTGTCACACAGCTCACTCAGGGTGGGACACAAGTCACCAGGAGTGATGTTCCCCCTCGACTATCCTTTACATCAGTCAGGACTCACTCAAACATTGCCAGCAAGCAGTACAGCACCCACATTCACCAGGTCCATCATATACCTCCAGGGTGCAACCAGCCATCCCTGGAGGTGTTCAAGAAGCATGTAGACATGGCACTTCAGGGCATGGTTTAGGAGACATGGTGGTGTTGGGTTGACAGTTGGACTTGATGATCTTAGAGGTCTTTTCCAACCTTAATGATTCTAAAAAAGTATTTTGTCATGTGAAATTACTATTTCTTTGCTGAAGACATGGGCTGCACTCCTCCCTCACCCAGCAGGTAGGTGGGCAGAGCAAGGGCATCCAGGTGTGCTCAGGAGGGAAGGAAACACCCTGGTCCCTAACAGCCCCAAGACACAGGGGACTGTGAAGAGGGAAAGCAGGGAGCACACATGCACAAGGAGAGGTTGCACACCAGACCCCAACATCAGTGATGTCTGCATTTATTACAACCTTTTCATGGATGAAACTACTTGCTCAGGAGAGGGGACTGCCTGAGCCACAGGACCACTCCTGCTCCTCCCATGACAGACCAGGCAGGGCTAAGGAGGTTGATCCCAGCTCCCTTTCACTTCAGCAGCAGTTTCTGTCCCCAGGGTTCCTTGGAGCATGCAAGTGAAAGTATCTCTGCTTTTGCAACACCACTGACCCAGAGCAGGACTCCTGCTCCTCCATCACTGCTCTGGCGGCAGGGAGAACCCACAATTGTAGGGTTTACAAGGAAGCACTGGTTCATTTTTTTCCTCATCATTTCCAATTGCTGTGGCTTAGCACTAACTGCTGACAATTATTCATTACCATTTATCCTGAGGTCCCAATTTGCTCACTAAACCCTGTGAAGATGTAGGGGTCCCAAAGCCTTTTGGATGGAGAGGGGCAGCCTTTAAACAATGCTCTACAATGTCAGATCAATACCGGAAAGAGCTGAAATCAGTCCAGTGTCTTGCTGAAGCAGCAGGAGAATTTCAGGCAGATGAAATGCAATTCTCTAACTGCAGTTATTAGAGGCAGCAGGGGTAGAAGCCTTACTTCTATTACAGATACAATACCATCCCAAGGGAACGCTTTTCTTAGCATCAAGAATCACTCTGAATACCTCCTTAAAACAGTACATATGATGTGCCTTAAATTTATTGCTAAGCACAGACCTTAAGTCACAGTAGCACCTTAAAAAGCCAGATTTGCTCACCTATGCAGCGTGTGTCACATCTGCACCTACAGCTTGGTTGCAAGTGGGCCCTAGGGAGGGGAGGCAGAGCTGCAGCTCCCCCAGGTCCCTCACTCACAGAAGCGCCCCAAGGTGCAGGAAGAGCACGGGACCAGCTCGCAGCAGACAGTGCCACCTGCTGACACCCAGACCCCATCCCATCCCTCCCACTGGGGCCCCCAGCCACCCTCCCAGCCCATCCACACAATTATATCTCACCTGCTAGTCAGAACCCAAAAGCAGCAGTAATTCTCTATCATTCTCGGCTGCTTGTTGGGCCATTCCCCCTTTCCATGTGGTTGTATGGGACAAACACTGAGCTGCTGGATAACCCACTGTCTGGCCACAACCATTAGTGTAACATGGAATTTGGCACCACATGCCAAGACTGTTCTACAAGGAGAAGAGGAAAAGACAGGTACCTGTAGTGGGATATAGCAAGGAACAGTTTCTAGGTGTACTTTCGTCTTCCTCCCCAATCAAAAACCCTTTTCTTAAATAACTTTCTTGAGCATTGGCATCATCTCTTCCCTTCCTGAATCTCTCACCACTTTTTTGGGGCATGGAGGGGAGCCCAAGCTGCTCAGAAACACCTTGGCAACAAGCAGGGAAACCATCCCACCATATTCATGCACCATGATTAGATATGCATTTGGATACTGCAAATGCACTGCATGCCCAAGGACCCAAAATGCCTTTGATAACGGTTGTGGGGTTTAGCTTAACACTGTAATGATGCAACATCCTCACAAAACCCCTATTAACTCCTCCAGGCAGCATTTGCAGTATGGCCCAAAGCAGAATCAAAACAGGACTCTGGGGCCCTCAGGGACTGTTAAGGCTCTTGACATGCGCTACAAGATGTTTGCTAATAGATGGGTGAATTCTTTATCATGTTCCCAAACTTAGAAACCTTTAACCTGTTCTTCTCTTAGTTAAAAATGGTTGGATGGTGGAATTCCCCTCCCCAAGAAATCCACTTCCTAAGCCATTTCAAGCCCAAATTTGCTTTTCCATTAACTGGCCAACAGGATCCTTAGGTCACATCTTTCTTCATTCCCTGACCGACAGCTCATTAACCTTTGCTATCTTTGGGAAGTGAAAGAGAGGTCAAAAGGTTCACTAGGTCAGATACTTAAACCGGTTTACAAAACAAAGTTCAAGTTAAAGGGAAAATCTCCAGAAATAAGAGCATTGGCACATACTTTACATATGAACTACCATTATTACTGATTATATTTACCCTGCAGCAGTCACTACAAGCCCTAGTGCCTGTGCCAGGTACTAAATAATATGCATCTGTTAAAAGGCAATATTCTTTTCTGCAGAAACTGTAAAAATAGAAAAGAAAAGGACAAGAGAGCATAGTTCTCATGTGGAAGCAAAACCAGAAATTAATTGACTAGCTTAAGTTATACAATGAATGGCAATACTGAGCTGGGCACACTAATTTGTATATAAAACATGATTATTAAATATATTAAAGGCCATGGCACACTGCTATCAGTCTTTATAAACAGCACCAGCATGTATTCCTCAGTTCTCACCTACAAAGCATAGCCCCAAACCTTCCCTCCTCCTGCCCTGCCTTTGCCTTACAGACACTCTAATTTTAGAACTAATTAAATTAAACCTCTGACTCACCTCAGATCTCCAATTTAGGCTTACATGATCTTCACTACAAGACCTTTCCTTGCTGTTATTTGGCAGCTCTCCCCCAAACACACCCATCTCTGCCTCTTCCACAGCCTGGTGATGATCAGCAGCTCACAGGAACATGCACAGGACAAGAGCTAAAAGCCAAGGAGCTCTCCCCCCCGCCCCCCCAAAAAACACTCAACTACCACCTTATACATCTGTAGTTAGCTTATACAGAGCACAGCAGCATTGTACTGCCCCAACTCCACAGGAGGGATGCCCAAGGATTTAGTTAACATGCAGGTCTCATTCCAGAAATCAGGAAGACAGCATCCAGACCTTTCCACTGTTACCCAACCATCTAATGCCCAGCCAGAGATTGCAGCCAGGGTCTGGATGTACCCCAGAGAGAACAAAACCTCCAAACACTATGGAGATTTCAAATAGTCCATTTGCAAAAAGGAAATAGAGCTCATTGCCCAAGAAGCCCCTTCTCAAACCCCTTTTCTAACAAAAAATACTACCAACACAAAAAGGAATGAAGTAACCTGTTTCTAAAGAGCCCACTGCCTCTCCTGCTGTGGGAGTTACTGGCAAGTACAGAAACCAGTGCAGGTGCCAGCACAGCAGGGCCCCTCAGAAGCCTGGCACACACCACAAACCTGCCTGCCCATGAGGAAAGGCAGATACAGACACACCTCTGATGGGAGAGCTTCTTCCTCTGAGCCATCTGTGAAAGGTCCACCCTGGAGGAAAACCACCTATTCAAAAGTCACCTTTGCTGCCCTGCACCCCCCAAATAGTTTTGAAATCAAAAATACTATCATACATCACACACCAGCTTTCAAATAAAGCCGTACAGAAGCAGGGCTATCCCTGAGAGTATACTCGGTCCACTACTGCCCCAAACATCATAATTACCCAAAATTCATCTTAATTTCAGAACTCACATTCAGCCTGTGGATCCCTCAAAGCCCAATTACAGCAGGAACTAGAAGAACCGCCACCACCACTTCCCAGCCTCCCTCCAGAATAGACCCCCAGCTGCAGGGGGGCACATATGTATACTATCAGGAGTCACATGCCTTCGGTCAGCTGAGCTTATTTCCCAGTCTTTCCCCTCCCCCCCCCCTTTTTCTATTTCCCTCCTTCAGTCAGCAGGCTAAGTGGCACAGGAGAACCAAATTCAATTAACAGGACTAATGGCAATTAAGCCCCTTTTGGAGTCTGGGTTGTGCTCTTTAGGCCTGGAAGGAAACTACTTGTCACTCACTGCTGCAAGATAAGCAGCAGGTGATACCAGAAGCTTTTTATTTCCAAGGAGAAAAATTGGTTATGTTTCTGCAAGCCGCCTCCCCATGTTCCCCCCCTCCCCCCGCGCCCCAATCAGAGTTTGGCCCAGATGGACCTAATTCCCTTCCAGCCCACTCCTGCCTCAGCCTTGCTCTTTGCACATGGGAGAGCTCAGCCTCCTCTGAACACCAGTTAGAGGGTCTGAATAAACCATCTTGAAGCAGCTCTCTTTTTTTATGCCTGTGTAAAAAAAAACCCTGTCTCACAGCACCTGTGGGAAAGAGCAGAGCATTTGGATGTGAAGCTGAAGTTCCCTTTAGTTGCCTTGGCTGTGGGATTTGCTCATGACAGCCTAACCCTAGTGTGCAGGGATGCTCCACAAAGAGGGAGCAGTCCCAGCTACCAGCACCCTGGGATGTTCCTGCTCCTGTCCCCAACCCTTCCCACTGCAGGGTCCATCATTGCAGGCAGGAAGGCAGTGTCACTCCAGCAATTTGTTCTCCAGTCTCACTCCATTATCATGGCATCTCACAGTAGTTATTTTAGCTACACAACAGCTTTCTGGCTTCCTGTGTTGTCCCCTAGTGTTCCAAATTGAGGGCTTTTAACATTAACAGCATTTAGCAGCTGTTCTTCTTCAGGGGGTGGGGGGGGTGAGGCATCAAATCTTTTATTTAAACTTCTTCTGTAACGAGTGGAAACCTGACCTGCAGCCTTGAGCAGATGACCCTCAAGTGACAATCCTTCCCTGCTCTGCCAGGGGCTCCTTTTAGCCCCTAGTCCCATGAATTGTTGAATTCACAAGTCCATACATCATCCCCAAGAAAGAACTAGGGACCTGTGGCTGAATATTTCCTCCCGGGCTAGGCAAGGGGCTCCACATGGTTTGGTGGAACTTGGAGGCTCCCAGGTCTAGTGCTGGGCCATCAGTGTGGGAGAGGTACTGGACAAAACTGGATAGGTTCACCAGGGGCTCCTGTCCATGGAGGGGCAGAGCATATCTCCAGCCAACAAGTAGAGCAGCAGCAACCAGGAGCTCTAGGGTTTCACCTTGGTGGTCTCACTGTGTTGCACCAAGAGGAGCATGCTGTGTGTAGCAGCCACCCAGCAAAATGGAAAATGGGATGGGAGGGTAGCCAGTGGGACACACTGAGGCTGGTGCCTGCAATTCCTCTCCAGCAGAGTGGGATCTGCACAGCAAAAAGCTGCCCGAGTCCTCAGAAGAGGGCTAGGATTTACTTTTGTCAAGGCCTTGTATGTTTTGATGTCCAGAGAGAGGCAAGAAGCAGCATGCTCCGCCAGCGCCCCAGGGAAATTGCAACAGAGTCAGCAGTTAAAAGCATTCAAAGATCACAAACCAGACCCAGATGATCATGAATCACAGCTTAGAAACCGCAAACGGTTCTTAAGTCTCTTCAAAATAATGGAATTTACCAACAGGCTTGTTTTGGGTGGTTCACATTTTCCAGCCTTATTCTGAACCTGAGAGAGAAAATGGGCTAAAGCAAAAGCAGAGCTCCTCTTGCAGTCCCAGTACCCTGGAATTGGGGTGATAACAGGGAGATACTGCGACACTGGGCACCAGCTCAGATGCACTGATGCTGCTGGGGCTGTGGGAAGGGCTGTGTGGGAACCCCTGGTGCCGGGGACGGTGGGCAAGGGATGACCCTCGGCATGCTGAGCCTGTACGGGCTCATGACACCCCTCCAGGGAGCTATGAGGGGGCAATGCTAGCTATGAATGAGAGCAGGGGATCTCTAACCTGGTCTCCAGCTCCCTCCAGAGCTCGTCTGACCAGGGGTGCAGGTGAAGCCAGCCCCACACCCGCCTTTGGAAGTCCGAGGGTTGTCAGAACAATTTTGTTTGAAAATACTTCCCTTGCTTTTCATTAACAAACACATATAGGTGATGCTGAGTGCTCTAACACGGTAAAACACTGTGTGCTTCTTGGGTCCAAGTGCATGGGCAATCCTGAGGCTTCAGTCAGAGCAAGACCTACATCCCAATAAAGTACATGCAGTAAAGCTTTTAGGTGTCATCAATGTTTTAATCCCTGATTTAAATATTGATATAATGGAAGATCATAAAAGCAGTATCCCTGAAAGCACAGGGTCATCTAGTCTAGCACCCTGTCCTCAGAAGGGACCCAGAGACATCCTCCAAGTTTTTTACCTCTCCAGTCCACTGCTGACTTTAAGTCTTATAATATCAGTTCTAGTTTATAATAATACAGTATCATAAATGCAAAGCTGGACATCAAAATAATTATTTATGACTTACACTTCTGGCCAGCACTGAGTGTTTCTGTAGAGGCTTTAATTATCATTTATGCATCTTTGTTCCAAGTCCATAAAAATCCCAGGGCTCTGTATGGCTGAAAGCTGAATTTACAGGATCCTGGAAATGGCAGATATTGGATCCAGTGAGAAAGGCTACTCCTAACCACCAAAATGCCAGATCCAGTGAAAGGACATGAATGCCAGCAGGGCACAAAATGCAAAAATGAGGCAACAGGTGATAGTCCCAGTGGGTGGAACTGTATCTCCCAGAGTAAAAGGGACTTGTGGCAGCTGTCTGTGCCTGATCTGCATCTTCACCTCAATGGAGATGACCAGGGAGAGGTCTCTGAATCTGAGGCCCGAAATGGGTGAGGCTGACACTGCAAGAGTGGCAGCACAGATATTCAGGCTCGGGGACACGGGCACTTGGTGCACCCTCCCTCCCTCCTGTGCTCTGCAGGGTAGCTGTACCTTGGTCTCCCCAGCCCCTTGCCGGTAATGTCTGATCGCCCTCCATGTAATAATGGCAGATGCTTAGGGAGAGCGTGACCTGTGGCCACCAGGCAGCTCTGCAGTTCGGCCTGAGCAGAGGAATAGCAAAGCACAAAGCTCAGGGATGTCTCAGCTAAACAGGCAGATGTGGGATAGCATGATCAGCATCATCAGCTGCCTCCAGCATGCCTGTCACTTCTGCTCCTGGCAAGCATCTCAGCACTGGAGGAGAGCTGCCCCAAGTCCAGGCACTGCAGGGCTGCCTTGAGCTTGGAAGCAGGCTGGATTTCTTCTTCCAAAAAACACAGAGGGAAAAATTCAGGATGCAACATCTCTGAGTATTTCCTACAGAAGCCACAGCATAACATGGGAACCTCAGCTGGTTTTTAACAGGAAAACCAAGTTTCTTGCTAAATGGGGATTGAAACTAAGAGCCAGGGGCTTCCAGAAGCTCAGAAAATGGGAATGAATCAAGAAAAGAGGATCTTGGCAGGGATGAATAAGGACAAGAAGGAAAAGCATATTTTAGGCAGCAGCCATGGGCTTTGGCAGCCACTTCCTCATGTAGAATGAAAAAAATCAAGTTAAAAGCTGCTTGGGGAAAGGAGGTTCAGCCATGAATTATTTCATCTTCATTACCAGAGCAAAAGGACTGCCCCATATCCCTGAGGGGCTGAAGATGGTGCTTTCACTGCAAAGCACCTCGCTTTTACAAACAGGCTGAAAACGTACAAGGCATCAAAAATAACGTCACATTTATTAGGGAAGCGATTCTAGTGCAAAGCTCACTGAGGGACATAGGGAGCTGACTACATGCAGAAATCAAAGGGAAACCCTTGATTGAAAGGAAACGTTTAGCCACTAATTTAAAAGGCTCCGTAAATCAAAGACAAAATCCTTCTTTAATCAAGGCCCTTGACCAAAGCTGAGAGCACATGGAGCCACCAACAATCCCCACAGCATCGCCTTTCATGGCAGGGCTGCCGGTGCCAATGCTTTTACACCCCAGCATCTTGCCCTCCTCTCCCCTGCCATACCTCCCTCATATCCATGTCCTGGGAGCCACTCCTGGCACTTGAAACAAAGCACATTCTTGTGGGGACAATAAGCATCAGCCATCAGCTAAGGTCCAAAGCATCACAGTGTCCCTATTTTACCTGCCTTAAACTTTCAGCCTCTGAAAGAGCAAGAGCTCATTGGGCCTTATTTAATCTCAGCCCAACCCCAAGGGTCAATAGCAGTTAGCTAAAGTTTATCAGCAGTGTTTAACCATCATTTATCAGCTTTGGGAAGATTTTACTCAGACAGGTGTGTGGCATGCTGACACACAGGTGGGGTCAGGGAGTAATGGTTTTCCACACTGGAGAGCAGATACGAACAATTAACACAATGATAAGCACATATTTATTGTGGTTAAAACAGCCATAGGTAGCACTAGATGCTGGCAGGCTAAGAGCTTGCCAAGGATAAAGTTAAAATTTATGAATGAACTTCTGAACTAACACAGGTCTCATGGTGCCACATGACAGTGCAGCTTCAGCAAAAAGCCATCTCTAGAAATAGGCTCAGTGTTTCCAGCCTCTGCTGAGCTTTTCTGTCCCCTTTTTGGCATGTTCAGGGTCAGAGTCCAGCAACAAAAACTTTATTACCAGCTCTAGCCCATGTCCACTACTTTTTTTCTTTTTCCTCCCAAAAATCTCATTTCTATCAGTCTGTGAAAAAGTGCACTTCTCATTTTAAAATCCCTCCACAGGTAACGGGAAGAAGAAATGCTGTCAGAACTTAAAGCTTTATTTCATAGTTTGCATTACTTTTCCCCTTCTTTCTGCACCTTTCTATTTTTTTAATAGCCAGTTTTTCCCATGGAGCTAAGCAGGCCGAGAGCTCTCTGCTGGAAAAGCCGCATCTCCTCTAATTGTCTGAAATGGTACAGTGAGATGGACCTAAGAGTTTCAGCCCCCTCTAGCCTCATATTTCATTGAAATCAGAAGTACAATAGTATTTTTCTGAGTCCTGGGCCAGGGAGCAAGCCATGTATCAATAGCCATTAGCGCTGCCAGTGGAACTCACAGAAGTAGCTAGAAATGCCAAATATTTCGGGGGTTGTGATGAAAGTCATTCACAATTTTTTTTTTGTTTATCAACTGGCTTACAAAGTGATGGAAAGTATTATAAAACCTTCACAAAAACTTTGACAAAATGTTTTCAAGAAATTAAGAAATGATGTGAAGATATTCTGTGTTTCAGACCTCCACTAAAAAAAGCTCCTAGTCTTGGGTAAATCGGGTTAGATAAGGACCACAGAGGGGACAGGCTGTTGCTTGTCTGCTGGTTTTTGAAAGCTTCTGCAGAAAATATCAGCTCATTCAGTCATGTTATGAACGTCTGCAAGGATGGGGACTCCACAGCCTTTTTGATCCAGCAACAGTGTTTGGCCACCCTCATGGTGAATGTTTTTTTCCTACTATCCAGTTGGGATGACCCTTCCTGCAGCCTGTCTTCACTGCCTCCCATCCTTTTGCTGTGCAGCTCTGGGAGGGCTCTGGCTCTGTCTTCTCCCAGTGACCTGGCCAATTCTTCACCTGCTTTGCAGCAGCTCTGCAGCCAGGCCAATGTGCCCAGAGTTCACTTGGACTTCATCCAACTTTTCTGAAGAGTCAGTTTTCAGATATAAGCACTTCAAACTCACCTGGGGGAAAGGGGCCTTAAAGGCAACAATAGCTGCAGGCAGACAGGATTGTTTTTCCGAACAGGACAGGATAACAGAGATTTGGGATCCTTATCAAGAGTGGTTAATACCAGAGTTCTTTGTTAAGTTAGCCCACTCACACTTCAGAGCAAGGTCCGGCCCTGGACAAGGGACATGTAGTCCTTGGGAGCAGGGGCAGAGCTGGCCTGAGCTATGCAGAAGGTCAGATTAGACCAGATCTTCCTCCAGGAGTCTGTAACCCCAAAAGGAAGGTATATGCCTCCCATCTTGTTCAGCTGTGTGAAAGAGGGAGTGGGAAGTGGGTGCTGCTCCTAGTGAGGAGAAAAGGGAGTGCCTTGCTGGAGGAGACTGAAAAATCTGTTTGCCCAATTATCGGCCACAGCACTTAATCACTCTGCCCAGGATCTCTCTGGGAGCTGCACAGGCAGTTGGATGTGGAGGTGGGAGGCAGACAGGATTTAATAAAGAACCAATTTTATGAAGGAATTCTTTGCTTTTGGCATTTGCTGTAGGAGTGGGGAAAATTATGCTTTTTCTCCAATAATGCCAGGGAAAGCAAGAAGAGCAGAGCTCCATGTTTCAGCTCCTGGGTGACCGATGCCACGTGCTTCCGCTGCCTCCACAGCCCATGGAGATCCCGCACAGGAGCCGAGGAGAGGGGCACAAGCGATCAGGGGAAAAAGTTCTGCCAGGAGGCGGCATCCCCTGCACTGTTCCTGACCCGGGATTGCTTTGGGGTGGATGGTCTCTGCAGCCAGCAACAGCAGCTGTCCCATCTGCAAGGGACAGGGCCCCAAGGCCACCGCTGTGACCAGAGTTGACCACAGCCCCGAGATATTTCCACTGGCCATGTGCTATCACCCAGTAAGCCATAGAGATGAGGGGAAGGTTTTCATGGACTGAGTCCATGGGGTTTGGTGTCACTGCAGTGGTGGCAGAGCACAGGCAAACAGGCCAGGAGCTGAGCTGGGAACTTACCACTACACCAGGGAGATGTGCAATTGCATCCTAGCCAATTTCAGCCAGTAACCCTTGCAGACACATCACCTGTCCCCAGCACGTTCATCCTCCTCAGGAAGCATTTAATTGGCATTCAGGCACAGCCTTTTCTGAAAAACCCAACAAGCTATGATTTATGTGATGCCTTTGTCTTCAGACACTGTTGTCAGCAATACCCTTCCTCAGGCAAAGCTGCCAATGCCTGCAGATTTCCAAAGGTCACCATCATGGACACGCTGCCCTTGCTGAAGGATAACAAACAGAAGCTTTACTAAAAGTAGAAATGATAATTTGTTAATTTTCTCCTGTAGCTATGTTCAGCCCCCTCCACAGAAACCAGAGGCCCTAGGGGCAACATTTCCAGGACAGAAGAGAAAACGAATTGATATACTGTCCTAGGCTCCAAAGAGTCTCCTACAGCTGGAGAAAATAAGTTATGTTTTCACAGCAGCTACTCACAAGATCCCTTTTCCTAAACTGTCAGTGTGTTCAATAACTTCTGTGCACCCAGAGCAACAAAATGGCTTTCTCAGCATTAATGGACCAATCACCATGTACCAAATTATGGTGGTTTTTTTTCTGCAGGAAAAATCAGTGTTTGAGCAGTGTCCCCTGGATACAAGAGCAGATGATCACTGCACACTGGCTAGCTCTCACCTTGCTGATGCAAAATGGCTTGGTCTGTCTCCCATGCCTGAATGGATCCAGCTGCACCATCCCTCTTCCTCCCAGCGACTTGCAGATAGGTCTGCCCATGGATTCCTGCATGCACATATGACCCCCTCCCCTCCATGGGCACACCACTGCATGGGGCTTGCTCTTCTGAACTGTCTGCACCGACTGCTTTCAAACCCATCTTGGACACCAGAGGCAAGGTTCTGGGTACACCTGCAAACTCCAGGCCTGCCAAACGCAGCAGGTAACAGAGCTTTAGGGATTTTTAGCCTTTAATCCAACACAAGCATCTCCTTGGACCCAAAAGAGCTTTGAGGATCTTAGGAACTGTCTTTTGTGACACCCCTGGGCTTCCCATTTGCATCAGCCTTTCTCCAACCTCCGCTCATCCCACCCAGCATAGGGCAGCTGCAAACCCCCTACCTGCCTTGTTGACCATCCTGAGCACTGAAAATCCTCCCACAGGTCTCCAAAAGATGCTTTCCCTTCATGTATCCCAAGGAAGGTTCCCACAACTTCCACCAAAGGACCGGGGCTCAGGGATGCCACCAGCACAGGGCTGTGGTGCGGGTCTTGGCCGTGCAGCCACTCCTTGGTGGCAGGGGTTTGGACACTGTTGGGACAGGGCCAAGGAGTCACCCCTTGCTGCACCCACCAGCAGGTGAGCTCCCATACAGCCCCAGCACCCCCAGCAAGCACGAGCTTGTGCCAAGTGTCGCAGCATTTCCCTGTTACCACCCCAATTCCCAGGCACCGGGACTGCAAGAGGAGCTCTGCTTTTGCTTTAGCCCATTTTCTCTCTCAGGTTCAGAATAAGGCTGGAAAATGTGAACCACCCCAAACGAGCCTATTGGCAAACGCATTATTTTGAAGCCTTAAGAACTGTTTGTGGATTCTAAGCTGTGTTTCATGATCATCTGGGTCTGGTTTTTGATCTTTGAATGCTTTTGTTGCTGACTCTGTTGCAATTTCCCCATAGCACTGGTGGCTTTTCTCTGTGCATCAGGTTTTCACAAAAAGAAATTCCAGCCCTGGTACAACAAGTGCTCCTCCAGCCTGTCATGGATGGGCCATCACAAGGAAGTAGGTAGGTTCCCAAATATTTCATTCCCCTGCAATGCAATTTTTTATTCCTTTGCAATACTTTACTATTCAAAAAAATGTAACTTGAAAGTGCTCAGATTTGGCCGAAAGATGATGCAGACATTCATCCTGCAGGAGAATCACCTCTTCCTGCTGATCCACCTAGAGGCAGACCTGCCGGTTCAGCTTACCTCCTTACCCACTGTGCCTTCCCCACATGCCTTTTGTGGCATCAATTTCTCCTCCAAGTGCCTTCCAGAAGCCAGGAGAAGACACCATCAGCAATTGCAGAGGACTTCTGTCCCACACTGTTTGTGGTGGCCATCACCCAACAAGGCAACCAAGGGAAAGCCGCCCCATGCCAGCACCTGCTTTGGGGCCTGCCTGTCCTCTCCAGTTCTCTGTGACGGGCGCCGTGCTCGGCGAGTCACACAGCATGGCTGGCAGAGCCGCCTGACTCATTTTTCTCTACTCCTCCAGCTGATGTGTTTGGAGGAACACGCTGCTCTGACAAGGTGACACATCCTGAGAAAGCCCACACTGCTGAAGACATCTCCCTGCTCGTTCTACCAGGAGCACCCAGCGCAATAGCAGTTCGCAGCTCTTTTTCATTCCTCCCCAGTCAAATAAGCCCCAAGCATTTCTGTTTGATTTTCCTGAAGGATATAGAATAGATGTCAATCAGGGGAGAGGAGCCCTGAAATTCTGTGTTTCTGAAGGCATTTTATAAACACACAGATGTCAGTAGAGGTGCTAGGAAAGGAAGGGTAATTGCTAAAGGAGAAACTGCATTAAAAATCTAGTGCGACTGCTGTTGGACTGCAGCAGCGTTAGCAGCCTATGTTGGATTCTTCTTTTGGCAGAGGCAACTGCACTTGAATGAGCTGGTTTGGCTCAATTGGTTGTGGAATAATTAAGTTCAGTCCATTGTATTGCATAATCTGGAGTTTCTTCAACCTGCTTCAGTAGTAAAGTACTCAATGTCATACAGTTCTAGGAGGGGTTATGAATGTGAAATTAAGTCAGTGCAAATCTATCAGGAGCCTAAGCAATACAAGGAGGAAAAGAGAAGTGTCCAGGAGGCAGGGGGCGGTCGGCAGACTGTCTCTGCATTGATGCCTCTGACTCGCGGTGGAAGGAAAGGATAAAACTATGGCATTACACAACTTTGAAATGTCCCAGGAGCCAACACAGTTCCCATCTGCAGAGCTGCTCTCGTAAACATTGAGGATATACCCACCAAACTCAGGTTTGGAAATGTGCCTGGGTGTTTCCAAGGAATCTGAGGAAAGACGTTTCTGTTTCTGGACAATCAAAACTATCACATTTCCTGGCTACAGTGAGGATCTCTAGACTGAAAAATTTGCAAATGTGTTTTACCAGGAGTAGGCACATCCCAAACAAGGGTAATGAGAGAAATTCTTTTCAGCACTGTTCTGTTTACACGTGTTACAAATTGAAGAGGAAAATCTTTTCCCTAGTTGCCCTGGTGTATAACTGCAAACGCCCTTGCTATGTCCCCTTCCAGCTTTGGGAAGTGAGACCAAAGCACATATTGGCACCTATCGGCTTTACGCACACTGCAAACCCGGCAGGTATATTGGAGGAGTGACAGTGGACAGTGTTGGATCGAGATGAACCTCTTTCAGCTATAAAAAATGATCATACCTCCCTTCATTGCTCCTCAGAGGGTGATAACACCACGTAAATCCTTGTCTCAGACACGCTAAAGGACTGTTGCTTGTTCACCAACACCCAGCCCAGCTATTCACAGCTGGTGAGCAGGCCATACCCAAAGCCAACTTTACTCTCCAAGTTAATAAAATAACAGATGCCATTACGAGCAGTTCTTTAGGCCTCATGTTGCAGGTCACCCCAGGGAGAGCAGAGGGAAGCCCAGACAAGAGCAGGGAAAATATCCATCACCACTGAAGCAAATTCACAAAGGATGTTTCTGGCAGGGGAAAGTGTCCTCCAGAGCCACAATCGGACTGGGGTCTCCCTTGGACAGTGGTGCAGCTGCTGATTGAGCTGAGATTTCTCTCTCACAAACAGCTCCTTGAATTGCTCTTGGCATTGACTTTTTCCTGTTCAGCTAATTAAAAATCTGTCTTTGAGTCATAAGCCCCCATTAGTAATAATTTGCTTTGCACTTCTCCAGTGATTTATGGCTGAGATATCAAAGTGCTTTAGAAACATTAATTAATCCTTCTAATACCCAAGGGACTGATCCACTCTCCGCAATGCACCATTGGTGGAGTAAATGTAGGAAATCCCCAGGGTTTACTCCAAACTGCAGGCAGGGACAGGGGAAGGGAGCAGCATCCAACCTAACAAGCTCGTTTCAGCTGCCTGCCTGCAATCAGAGAGATGTGCAGTCAAAATAACAACACTGAATGTGCAGCCACAAGTGAACCCAAGGCACATCCAAGCTCTCTGCTCTCCAGCAGCAGTTCTTGCTGCTGTCCCTATCTGTCCGGAGTGGGAGGGGGGGCTGCAACACCCCAGCTCTGCTCTGCAGATCGTGCCAGGAAAGGCATGTGTGGACCAAAGCCATCTTCACTCAGAGCCCAGCAAGTGGCAGTGGCAGGGTCATTAATCAAAGCCACACTACTTGTGCTAACACACCCTTGCTGTCCTGCCCATTTCTCCAATCTGCTTCTACAAAGTCGCTTTTTCCGAGCTTGCAATGCAGACCCAAGGCTGTCTTCTACATCTGAGATGCAACTCCAGTCCTTGCCAGCGATAAGGATTGTTACCTCCATTGGCTTTGGAGAGGCTTTCATCCTTGCGCACACCAATGAGCCATTTGCCACCTGGTGTTGTCCCCATACTTTGAATGTTGTCATCACAAGACTGTGGGGTGGAGCTGGCCATGCAGGGTGGTGCCAGAGATGGGGAAAGGTATAAAGGTCCCAGCATAGACTGCCAGAGACAGGATCTCTGAAAGCCTGAGAAGTGTCCCATTTCCTCTTTTTTGTCACCAGTAAAGCATCACCTCGAACATGAAGGCAACTGGTGTTTTCCTACTGCTCTCCCTGGCACTCTGCTGCTACCAAGGTGAGTACAACATTTTGCTTAGGAGCCATTTCCTCTCCTTGATAAAGCTCCCAAGTCTGCTGGGTGGGAAGGTGAGCCTGAGAACAGGCCAGCTGATGCTGGGACCTTGCTCCAGACCTGGGCAGGGAAAGTGATCAATCCCCAGAGACTGCTGCAACGGCCAATGTGCATTAAACCAGTGGTCTGTGAGCAAGCCTAAAGCAAAGGCTTTAAAAGGCTGCCTGGCACCTGCTCCCAAAAATTAACAGATCTGCTGGTCTGACACTCTCCCTTCAGGGCTGGGGTTTGGCCTGGAGCTGGTGATTTTTAGGACACTGCAATTCTTTTAGAGTGAATAGGTGCTATTTTGGTTTTAAAAAAGCAAACCCAAGAAGACAGGAAACAGATCTATGCAAGGGGAAATGCAGCTCTCGCAACCAAAGTCAATGTTGAGCCAACTGTGTTTTCAAAATCCCATATGGTGCAGAGAGATGAGAACACGAGCTGTTGCTGCTCTTCAGGTCCTGCTCACCAGGGATTTCTGTGTTCGTGGGTTCATTCAGAGCAGGAGGGTGCTTCTGAAACAAGTCCTCCATCATCCTATTGACTGTGCAGCAGTTGCCATTGCAGAGCCATCTGAGCACAAAATCTGGACTCATTTCAGATGAACTGAGGATATAGTGAGCTGGAGCTCCTAGGTCTGGACCACTGCTAGTCCGGAGAAAAATCCCTGAAACCCTAAACAGTGTGGCTATCAGGTCTTCAGCACCAAATTGTTTCACTCCACACACCCACTGCTATTGGGCCACACTGGTTGTTAATGTAGATGTAGCCTAAATCCTCCATGTAGATGACTTCTGCATCAATAAGCAACCCAAGGTCTTCTTCTCAGTATTGCCTTTTGCTGAACAAAAATTCAGGTTTTTTTTTCAAAATACACCCACTGCGTGTTCCACCTACATGATCCCAGCTGTCAGTTCAGAGCCAGCTTCTCCATGGAGAAGCCCACCAAAAGTCACGGCTTGCTCCCACCAGCTTTGGTGTGAAACCTCAAGGTCCACCCATTTCTCCTTCGAGTAGAGACCTTCAGCAACTTGTCTTTTGCTCTGCTTCCTTGTGGTACAAACACACTGACACCAGAAAAATCATCCTGGGTTTACTCCAGCACCAGTCCAGCATCAGCAGAGTTTCTCAGTTACCCATGAACGCGTGATAAGAGATAATGAAAGCCACCTTTGCTCCCTGGCAGCTGGCAGGGAAAGTCACTAGAAGTGCATCTGGCCTTGACAGGGCCTTGCACCATCATGGTGTTTCTGCCAGGGGAAAGAGTCAGATACAGCGGGGAGGGACCCAGCTGCAAAATGGGGGAGATCCAAGGGAAGAAATTGTTTGCTGGGGCAAAGGTGTCTGAGTGAAGACATACGGTCCTCAGGCTAAAGAGTCTTTAGTAGCTCTCCCTTGAAACCAGCCTGAGTGATGGGTGCTAGGGCGTCTTCTCTCACTCTCCACTTCTTCTCTAGGAAACGCTGAGATGGATGGAGCTGCTGGCAAAGGAACAGAGGTGAAGGCTCCTATTTTTGTGTAGCACAAGTGTGTGCCCAGCTTTGGTGAGACAGCACTGACCCATACACCGGGGAGCCAGAGTTGCTAAATACAGTGAAGTACAGTGAGCCGGTGCCTGGGAACCTCCTTCCACCTGCTGTGCCACAGCAAATCCCAGTGATGGTACCGCTTTCCCACTGCATTTCCCCACACTCAGTGGAGGAAAACTGTTAATAAAGAGCTGAATATTTCTGTTACCTGCCAAGAAGATCAGAGCTCCCCTTACTCTCTAGCTTGCAAGTATGAGGGCAGGTATTGTTGTGGCATAAAAATAAGAACTGGGAACAACATGATCAGGCACTGCCCATGGAGCATTACTCAATATTGTCACTCCTAAGGGTGTGCAGAAGTGGCAGGTGAGGTTCAGCTGACCAACAGACAGCATGGTGAAAGGCAGTCCCAGTGTTCCTGAGAGTTCATAGCAGAGCTCTGAGCAAGCTGGGATGGGTTATCAAGATACACAAAATATGCACCTCCCTGTGAATGCAAAGCTCATTTGGTAAACTGAAATAATGTTTAATATTTTCAGCATTACCCTTTTACATCTCCAGGCAGCTTGTGGCAACTATGACCTGAAAAGAGGTTGTACAAAGATCTTTGACCCTGTCTGTGGCACGGACAACCTCCTATATGGCAATGAGTGTCTGCTGTGCTTTCAGAACTTGTGAGTATCTGGACCTCCTGCAAGTCTAAATATCACGCAGATGAGGGCTACTACATATGTCTGGGATTTCCTAGGAAGCAAGCTGTTTGCATGCAGCTGGGTGGAGTGTGGGCAGTGAGCCCAGCACATCTGGCATGAATCTGGCCTCCCGTGCAGATGCTGCACCTGCTGCTCTGAGCGTGTGGACTCCATCTGTGAAATAGGTTCATTGCATGTGGCTCACAGCACACAAGCTGCCCACAAGCAGGGTCCACACAGCCAAAATCTCCCCACACCTGCAGCTGCCGAGCTGCAGCGATTGCTCAGACTGTGCTGGCAGGTGTCCAGGAACTCAGACAAATGGCAAAGTCCTCAAAGTCTGCCCAGATCTAGCATGCAGAGAGAGAAATATTTTTCCAGGTGACCTCAGATGAGTGGTGGCTGAGGCAAAAATATGGGTTTTCACCCCAGCAATTTATAGCTGAGCTCTGCTTTCTGTCTTCTCTGCATATGAAAGAATGTAGTTTGCTCTGGGTATTTTTAAGAAAGAGCCTTATATTTAATCTGTGCTGGTGCCAGATTGCACTGTTTTAGCAGAAGGCCAGGTCCAAATGCTAGCGATGTCTCTGGCAAGACCTGATTCATTTCATCTGGCTTGGGCCCTAGGTAATTTTGAGTATATTTATACAATGGAAGCGCTCTGTGTCAGACAAGTGAAGAAATTACTTCCAACTCAATGCTATTAGGTGGTTCAAAAATCTCTGTTGGGAAGATTGAGTCTTATCTGTAAGCCAGATGCCCTGGTCTGTGGGGCTAAGGGAGCTTCACCCTTGACTTTAGCTGGTGGAGGCAGGGATTTTTGATGACCAGGCTCACACACCCATCTGCCATGAGCAGAGACATCTCTAACAGAAGCTCAAAATCCAGCTTTTCTATCCCTAGATGAACAGGCTTGTGGAGCCAAATTCTGCTTTTAGGAGCATTTCCTCCCAGCTAACTCTGCAGTAATAAGGAACAGAGTCCAGATCACCAGGAAGAAGAGCCTAGATAAGAATTGTTGGTCTGGTTGTACCCTCTGTCCTTCATTAACCCAGGCTGCTGCCCCATATTCTGCTTCTGGCCTGCTCAAATGCTGTTTTTACATTTTAAGCCTGAAGACAATGCAGTCAGGCAGAGACATGCTGAGTGGGATCTCCTGAATGAAGGCGCCACGGTTAATGACCCGGTGCAGCATGGCAAGGCAGTAATGACCATGCTGGAAGCCAGCAGCCCAGCACCAGCTGTCGGCTGTATTGTGCAACAGATGGGGTTGGGAGGTTCTTCAGACACAACAAAATTAGGGCTTTGGCCATGAACCAAGAGTGCGGTAAAGAGAACAAGGAAGGCTTCAAAGCCAGCTACAAAGGGAGCAAAGTGGCATCAAGGATGCTACGTCCCCCTGGTGCAGAGCACAGCTTCAGAAAAGATGGGAGACCTCAGTAGTCATAAGAAAGAAAGTTTGGGGTAAAAAAATGAAAAAGACTGAGCCGGTGGTATATCCAGAGCCGTCCAGGAGTCAGGGGAGGGAACAGATGGATAGGAAGCTGGTGCTGGCATCTGCTTTGCATTGACAGGCTCTGCATCCCTGGACTTCTTCAAACTCCCATTTGTGCACGCCCTCAGCAGCTGCAACTGGAAATGTGCTGCTGCTGCAGGTCAAAGCCCTGAGCCTTGCAGCTCCCCTGTAACATTCCCAAGCAAAGAAGTTTTGGGGTTAGGAACAACAGCCATTTGGTCTCCTGGTCAGGGTGATCTGGGCCAGGCACCAGGGCTTTGAAGCTGCCTGGTGCCCAGAGTCTCAGTGGAGAGGTAAACAGAGCATCCTCATCCATAAAGGTTTGGTCCATGGGGAAAAGTCAGGTAGCTGAGAGGCAGGATGAAGTGTCATTTGCAGTTTTGTGTGTGCAACCGGTCTGACAAGAGCTGGAGGCCTGCAAGGAGTCTGGGAATAACTACAGCGAAAGCATCTGGCAGGTCCCTGTGGCAGCGGTGTCTCACTTGTCGCCTTTGGTCACTTCACTGTGACCAGCGTGCAAAATGCTTTTTGCAAAATGCAAAACAGTTTGAAAATTATTTTACCAGCATTTCTCTATGCACCTGAGAAATGGATTGGTCTTTCCAAAGAGGAGAACACCATGATTCCACATGTAAGTGGAACAATTCAGAGTAATTAGGTCCGCTACTGGGCAAAAAATAATAACAATAATTTTTTGCAGGTGCCTTTTTAATATTTTCCTCACTTTTGCTGCAGAAGGAATCAGGAGGGGAGGCTGGGAGTGGGCCCAAGCCCAAGCGAGACACAGTGGCAGGCATTTGTCTGTAAAAACCCACAAAACAAAGTCATAACCTTTATTGTCTGCAGCCAGACAGGTCTTAGAGGTGTCTTAGTGCTGCCCTACAGCACAGAGGTGAATGCCAGGATGTGTCAGGAAGCACCAGCTCTTGAGCTTACTGGAATTAATTAACACATCCATGGTAACCCTGAACTCCCTGTCAAGAATATGTGGCCTTACTTACTGTGAATAATACTAAACAACAATTTAAGCAGTATTTTCGTTTCTTTCTTTCTTTCTTTCTTTGTCCTCTGAGTGAGGCTTTTCTGTGTATCAGGGACCAGAAGGCATCCTCTAGCATTTTTAACCTCTCTTCCAGGCAAAGAAACACTAATGTGCGCATAAAGAACAGGGGAATGTGCCAAAAACCCTCTCCACGCTCTGACTCCGCTCAAAACTAAAAGGCGCAACCGTTCCAGACAAGCTAGCACAAAGTTCTCCCTCACCTGTATAAACTCCTAATAAAATGGAAGCATTGCCATGTCTTGCACTGGGATTTCTTACACACACAGCAGATCCCTTTCCCTGTCATTTAAAATACCTTCCTGAAAAATATGGTTTGTTTTTGTAATGTCCATAAAGATCTACGAGCAAATTACTGACAGAGCCCCAGGGAAAAGGCTAGGACATGCCCAACGAGAGAACCAGGCTCTGGCATAACAAGGGGGCTCTTTTTTGCATCAGTAATTTTTTTTCCTTCCCTAAACTTCCAGCATCCAAGCAATAGGAGATTTTAGCATTTTCATTGCCTGCAATTACATTTGTTAAATACAGGGCATTAAAGTCCCTTACTCCAGGGCCTCTGCCAGGAGGAAGAGTCCAACAAGTCATCTCCATGCTGACCTGTCTCCAGCCTTGTCCACATGCCAGTGCCCCATCACACGGTCCCTGTGCACTGACAACCACCAGCCTCAGACTTGCCCCGCGGGTCACAGCTACCCAGTGCCTCGGAAAACCGAAAAGGCTCCATTTTTCCAGGCAAATTTTTTTTTTTTTTTTTTTGCTCTAGTGGCCTTGTTGAGCTTTACTGCTGGCACCCCCGCCCGGGCCCCAGGGCTGCGGGCTGGCGGGAGCTGAGCCACCCCTAGAGTGCGGGTCCCTGGATGGAGAAAGGGAGGAGGTTTCGGCACTGGAGGCCGCTGTTGCTCCGCCGGAGCCGGAGCCGGAGCCGGTGCCGGTGCCGGTGCCGGTGCCGGTGCCGGAGCCAAGCCCGCAGCTGGAGCCCGCAGCTGGAGCCCGCAGCTGGAGCCCGCAGCTGGCGGGAGGCGGCGGCGGCCCGGCCGGGGCTGCCGGGGGGGGCGGCGCTGGGCGCCCCGCGGGCCCGAGACGAAGTGTCGGAGCTGCTCCTTCCAGCCCTGCAATGAGGCTGAAAGCCGCTGAGGTGGGGTAACCTGGGCGCTCAGCCTCACAACATCCCTGTCCCTCACGCGCCGGGGACCTACGGGCAGGGCTGCAGGGACCTCATGCTCCGGCCGGGGGGGTTGCAAGGACACGAGTGGTCCCAGAGGGTCTGCCTGCAAGTCCTGCGCTAGAGGGATGTGCCTGCAGATGTGCACTGGCACAGCCCTGCCGGCTCTTCCCCAGAGAGCTGGGCATTCCACTGCTGTGTCAAAGGACTGTAATGAGTCCCAAAACAGCCTGGGACAGAGCGGTCTGGGCTGGGGGTTAAAGCCTCTTAGGGTTGCCCATAAATTATAGCTCTTGAGTAAAGGGCTACTTGTATTTTGGGCAAACCAAATGCTTGGTTGATAGCAAATCCTGAACTTCACTTTGGTTAGAAAGATGTGTTTGAATTCTCTTTATCTTCCTTGAAGAAGTGGCTGAAACACAAAAAAATGCATGATCAAGCTGAGAGAAAGCTCTAGCGCTCGCTTGAAATTTCAAATGCAACCAGATGCAGCTGGGGGGGATGCAGCACAGGCTCCTCTTTCCAGGTCTGCCAACAGTCTGTCTGCAGTCGAGGGAGAGATGAAAAAGGACTCACTTTGCCCATATGTAAAATTAATGCACTAAAGGTGGTAGCCCCAAATAGGCTTGGGACTGTAAATTGCCTCGACATCTTTGCACAAAGGGGATCCCAGAATTATGTCTCCCGCAGCTGGGATATTTCTGATTCTGCTGCATCACAAGATATGGAGCATAGCTTTTACCTGGAGAGGTCTCTGCAAGTGGGGCTGGCAGGAGGGGAGGCTGAGCCTCCTCACACTGTTCACTCACTGCTCTTGGACTTTGTGGCATGGCTAAACCCAGCCTAGCTCCAAACTCATCCAAGTTGGTTTCTTCCACCCAGACAATGCTGGAGAGGTTGCACTGAGGCCAGCTTATGCAAAGCAAAACATCTTTCCTGCCCATGCCATTCCTGGGAAACATTACCCAGTATTAACAAAGAGCATTTCTTTGATGAAATGAGGTGCTGACCGAGCTTCCAAAACAGCAAGTTGCGTCGGCTAGATGGTTGAGCACGGGCTGCATCTCCCCAGGCATTGTTCTGATGAGAACTAGCATTCCTGCTAAATGTCAGCCACATCCATTCCGTAGCAAGGTCCGTATCAGGTTTGAGATTATAGGAAGCAGCAGGCTGCCACTGTAGGTACGGCACAGCGGGGACACATGAGGCAGAACCAGCAGCAAGTATCCGGGGGAAACAGTTCCTGTCCACATTCCAGTTTTGGCTTGAACAAGTGCAAATCTGAGGAAGCTTTAGCAGGTACAAAGGTGTTTTACTGACCCCTAGGCTGGGTTTAGTTTTATTTATAGGAGACTCATCCTCAAAAGCCAGTCTTCTGCCCCAGTAAAGATTCTTCCCTAAAACTGAGGAGAGGAGCACTTAATCTCAGCTGCTCCTCCACTAACTGAACGCCAGCAGAGCCTGGAGCCATCCTGCCAGCAGCCAGCATGACTTTTCTGAGACACCAGCTTGCTTCTCCATGTCTCCATGATGCTGTTCCCAGTGCTGGCAAGCTGGCAGGGACAGGGGAAAGAGCAAAAGGGAGAATGACAGGAGGAAGGGTAACAGCTTCTGTTCTTATTTTCTTTGTCTGTCTAAATAGCTGCAGCCTTTCAGGCCACCTTCCAAGGGCAGCGCTTCTGGCAGTGGGTGTTTGGGAGAGTCCTGAATGCATTTTAGGTGATACAACTGCATAAAACCAGGACTTACCAACACACAGGAAGGGCTCAGCCATCCGCCTCTGTCCTCCTTCCCTGCTGGCTGCTCCCAGAGGGCTCAGCCAGGGCAGCAGCAAAGGCCAAGAGGTTCACAGGCACATGGTGGGCAAGGAGGACCCCAAAGGACAGTACAAATGGGGGAGCTTAGCATTTACTGCCTGGGGAAGAATGGGCATGAAGCAACGCGATGGCCTGCCCCACTGCCACACTGCTCAGAACAACAAGTGTTTGAATGACAAAGGGGGAAATGCCAAAAATAACCACGCCGGTTGCAGCAGCTGGGGCTCTGCAGAGAGCAAGATACCTGCACAGCCCAGCCCCGTGCCAGCTCCCAGCCTGCCTGCCCTGGGGAGCACCAGAACATCTATGGGAGGAGCAGGCAGTTTGCAGCTGGCAATGCTTCCCCTCCTCTCCCTCCTCCTGCCATCAGGGGGGCATCTCTCCTGCACTGCTTTGCCAGGATTTGCTGTTCAGGTGGAAGCTTTTCAAACCAGGGTTGTATCCTGCTCAGTGCCTCCAAAGCAGCCCTGGGTACTGCCAAGCCTTAGGAATTTCACAAGAGTGATGAAAACCAGACAGCTGAGGACAGATGGCCCAGGGGAGCATCTTCTGATCAGAAAACCATGTTTCTTTAGAGTTGAGACTTTTCTGCCAGTAAAAACTGGCACATTCTACTGAAGCTCCCATCTGGAAGGGAATATCTATTTCCATCGCTGGTGGCATTTGACTTTATAATGTCATGACAGCAAACTGCAAAGTCAGGATTGGAACTGGACAGACAGACTTTAGTGATGTGCAAGGCCACACCTGAGAAGAAGCTCTGCACTTTTCGTAGTTTCAAAATGTTCCTGTTTTCAGACCTATTTGGAAGGGGCAGCCTTTACCCACTGCAGCCTTCCCTGGCCTTTGTCTGTTAAGGCAGCTTCTATTTTAGCCGTATTTTCAACATCAGATTTCTTTTTCTAGTCTGAAAATGAGCAGAGCCTTCCTCGGTTGCTGCAGCTGCCAGAGGGCACTTCCCATGGCATGTGTTCAGTTCCAGGAGACTTTTTTGAGGGACAGCTGAATTAAACCCAGTTGGCCCCGTTGGCAAAGAGAGCTTCTCTTTGCAGACACTCCATGGGAACCTGCCTGCTGCCGGTGAAAGACTCTGCATATGCTACGATGCTGCCACGTGCCACCTCCTGGATCTGGCCTTTTGCAAAGGGTGCAGACAGCGGTGTCCCCGTGCCCAGTGCAGAGCAGAGGTCCAGAGCCTGCCTTCCTTTATGGGTCAGGTGTTCATACCAGACCTACATAACCACTTCAGCTGCTGCTGTTGTGACAACCTCAAAAGAGATGTCAGGAATGCCAGCAAATACAAACAGTTTTATCATCGTGGAGAGACAGTTGCCCAGCACAGTGCAGCAACACCGCTATGTTAGAGGGTTACGCTGCCAAGCTTGAGGCCAGAGAAGGAAATACCAATTAGTCCCACCCGAGTAGGAAATGATAGAGTTAACTCTCTGCAAAGCAAAAGTCTCACTGAAATGGAAGGATGCTTTTAAACTGCAAATTTCCTTTCATCTAAACCACAGCTCAGGCTACCTAGGGGAAAAGCTGTCCTTGGCAAATGTATGGGAATGAGCTGGAAGTGGCTCTGTACTGATACAGACTGTCCATAGGGCTTAGTGGGGCTGAAGCAGGATCATTGCTAAATAAGAGAGTGGACACTTCTCACTGGTGGGCTGAAAGCACCATGATAACCACAGACATGGAGCACATAGCCACAACTAGAGCTGCAAATTTGAAGCAGGATCTCAGCTTTTGCTTTCTAACGTCTCTGAGCTGTTACAGACAAGTTAAATGGCAGTAATAGTTTGTATTTCTCTCTATCAAAAGACAGTAAGCTTCCAGGAATCGCGAGCAGCCAAAGTGCTCTGCAGCCAGGGCAGACAGCAAGGCAACTCTGCCAATGTTCCTACACTAGTTTTCTGGCCTTCATCCTGCATCAGGCACACTCCACTTATAGCAAGGGACAGGAGGGGCTGGAAGTGCCAGCTCCACACGGTGCCAGCACATGAAGCTGGATTCCTTGTGCTCTGCACACTGTTGGAGACCTTGTGGCTCTGCAGTCAGCATTAGCACTGCTGAGAAGTTCTGCTTCCTTCCAGCAAAGCAGCACAATTCCTGGAAAGCTCCCAGGCACAGGTCCTGTCCTTCACCTATGCCAGAACAATAACCTGTTGTTGTAGCATGGCTCAGCAGGGCTGGATTGCAGGTTCTTTCCAAAAAAACTTAAGCACTTTACTAGTTGTGAAAGGATACCACAAACAGAAAATCACATGTGGTTTAAACCCCATTAGGGACTGCTGGTCAGGTCCTTCCCAGCGCATCCCAGCATGAAAGCTTCTGATGATCCATCCCCACACCCACTTTGTGGGGTGCTGGGAAGCTCTCCTTTGCTGGCAGATGGTGCTAATGTGGCTTGAAGCCACAAAGACATTAGGTCGGTAGAAGCGTCCAGCTTGCAGGTGGCATCCCTCTCAGGGACCAAGACCTGATGCATTAATCAGAGACCCCCATCAGCCCTCTTTCCTGAAGTCAGCATCCGTACAGGGGAAGTGAAACAGCAGCCTTCCCTATACACCCTATAGCATGCTCTGGGGCACTGTGTCCCCCACCAATGTCCTCACAGGTGCAGATGGTGTTTAAGTGCCATGGTAGGATGCCAAGTCCTGAAAGCAAAAGCCACCCAGGACACCTCAAGTTAGGCCCATTGGGGGCTGAAACAGGGTGGTGAAGAAGGCAGAACAGAAGCAGTAGGCAAGTCATGGCTGGGGCAGAGAAAGGCATCCCTTGCACCGATGGCCGCATACTGCCTCAAAGGCAGGGGACGAGCTAATGCACATAGCAGTGAGATGGCACAAATGCCTAATTCAAAGTGGGCCAAAACCAGTGGGTATAGCAGGACTTTGGATCCATCCCCAGCAAGACACTAAACGTAGCTGCAGCAGCATCGCTGCTATTGGGCTGAAAGCGTTTCTGGCTGCCCCGGCACTTGGGCAGGAGTTATTCCTCTTTCCTCACCCCACTCCTGGTCACAAGCACACAGGAATTTGTTAGCCCATGGGATTATTCAGTGCACAGTGCCAGGAGTAAGGGGCTGACCAGATGTGACTCTCCTTGCCTCCACTGGCCTTCCTGGCTGGTTTGGGACACTGCACCTGCATCCCTGCCAGTCGGTGGCAATGCAGTGATGAAGCAAAACATCTGCACCAGGTCTTAGCTCCTCTCCTCCAACTTTCAGCAGAGCCCAAGCAGATGAAGTGCAGGGCAGGAGGGGAGCATAGGTCTTGCCCCGTTGTGGACAGGATGTTTTACAGGACAGCCCACACGTTCACCCCATCTGGAAAGCTCCAGGGAACATGCAGACCGGGCTATGGTGTCCTAAAGCAAACCAAGTAAAAACAGCCTGGGACACAGCCAGGCGTATCTGCCCTCTAACCCTTCCCTCACCCCTGACCACCCCAATGTTCTGACTCAGCCTCCCAATTCAACAAGAGCTTCTCATTTTGGTGCTCAGAAAGAGTCACTAACATGCCCAAGCTTTCCAGTTCGCCTGATAGTGCAAGAGAAATGAGAATAGCAAATAAACCAAGATAGAGTTCAAGGCTAAGGTCTTCCTCTGGAAAAACTGTTTGAAAGATTAAGCATAAACTGGTTCAGTCATAATGAATGTCCCCATGTTTTTGCTGTTCCATCTTACTCCAGAGCCACAAATATGCCCAAGTTCTTGGCAAAGGAAAGCAGCTACCTGGTTACAGTTCACTTCCCAAAAAGCAATTAAGAAAAGATAAATTCACCTCTATAGGCACTGGGGCAGACAAGCATCTTCTGGTTCCAGCTCTGACACATGTTCCCTATCCCGATCCAACTCCTTTTAAAGATAATTCCTGCCTTGGAGGCAGCTAATTGACTGCAAAGGCAGGTCCGTGCTTTTCCAACTCTCTTACAGGCACAGTGCGGGCTTTGGCCTAAATAGGACATATGGACAAGGAAACATATTTACCGTTGCATAGTTGAACTGCCACTCTCAGAAATATGGCTCATGAGAGCAAAGTCACTCCCAGCAACCAGTCCCGACAGCAAAAGCATTTTCCCATGCAAACAGGTTCCGGTTAATGGGGCAGTAGATGGCACATACAGCCTCCACAAGTGACGCAGTGCATCAATTTCAGGATCTTGCAGCTAATATAAGTCCATAACTTTTACTTGTTCCTGGAAAACACTGCCAGATTACCCACTGAAACGCAAAAGAAACAAGCTCCAGAGCCGGGTCTTCAAGGATTGCAGCTGGAGACTGTATGTGCTGGAAACGGCATGGTTGCAATTCTGAAACCTATGAAGAAACCTTCCTCATCCAAAATACTGACCTGTATATATAATGGCATGTAATATATAGGTAATGGCCAGAAAGGTCCTAACCAAAGTAGAAGCTGGAAAATAGCACCTTTGTAATATTATCCTCAGGTAGCCCAGCAAACCTACTGTCATCATACTAGCTTCCACACTCCCTCTCTGCTGCTGCTATTCAAATCATTTGAATTTGGGGAATCCTTTGAGCAAGGCCTTGACTCCAGGTCACCAGCATGACACCTGCACTCTGCGCAAAAGGGTCAGCACAACCCCATGTCCTCACTTGCTTTGCACACATTTGGCTGCAGCATGAGAAATGAGCCAGAAATCAGACTGGGGCACAAAGAATAGCCACACAAGCTTTTTTGCTTCAGTCGCGATAAGGCTAGAGACAAAAAGGAACCTCAGAGAAAAATTAAAAATATCACTGCAAACTTGTAGCCTGGTAATAGGTCTAACTGGGCATTGCCCACATCTGGAGGAGGTATTCCTGTGAAAACCTGATGCTAGGTAACTCACTGGCCAGCCTGTAAAGGGGATCTTGCATGAACACCTGCCCCTGGAAAGCCAGGAGGGGAAATGTAACAGGAAGCAGCAGGAGGTGCATAAATGTAATTTTCTCATGCATGTTGAAGAATAGCTTGCCCATGTTGAGACAGAGTGTAAAAACCTCCTTGTCAATAGATAGAAATCATGAGGTTGTTGCACCAATCGGGGCAACAGTTTTTATTTCTATACCATCAAGGGAGAAATAATTCTTTAGAAAAATCAATGAAATTTAAATAAGTACATAGGAATGGCTGTTCCAGCCCCAAAGGTCCATCTAGCCAAGCACTGTGCTTCCAAAATGGTATGTCCTTCAACAGGAGAACATAGTTGTGCAGTTCCCAGGGGCACCATGAACATGAAAGATGTGTGGAGATGTGAACCACCACACAAGGGACTGCCATCCACTCGTATCCTCCCAGCTCCCCACCATCTGACCTCAACTATCCAGTTTGGATAGTTCTGCTGGTGGATCCAAGGGCCTGGCAACCCCCTGCGCAGCCTCAGTTCAGGGTCCTGGCCAAGGACTCAGGGGGACCATGTCCCCACCAGCAGAGCCAGGCAGCAGTTATCTTGGCAGGGAGCCTCTACCTGGCATGGGAGTCACATCCCCATCTGCATGGCTGGATACAGAGGAGCTTAACTGTCCCCAGAGACCCATCTGGATCGTGTCATCTGGGCTGGAGGCCTCGGTCACATTCTGCCACCCTTCCTGAACCAGGGAGTCAGAAAAATCTGTCTGTGCCCGGCCATGGGGAAACCGGTGAAGTGTGTGGCATGCTCCTGCTCATTTACAAGGAACCTAATTAAATATCAAGAGACGTTTTTCTCTGTTCACATCTTCCATTTTCTGCTCAACACTCAGCCACCAAGGTCTGTGGTCTCGGTTCAAAACTTTGCCCTCAGAGATGGTTCTGGCAGTGTCCGACTCTGCAGCTCTGGAGTTGAATCCTTCCAAAATGCTATCAACAGCTGTGCCGTCTTTCTAATATCATGGTAATAACCACAAATTAATGCACTTATAAAAAAATAAAGCTTGAAGGAGCCTAAGAAGCTCAAAGCATAACGAGATGTATCAGGTGTTTTTCCAGTTTCTTTTCGAAGGCTTCCAGTAATGGAATTTCCACAACTTCCCCAAGAAACCATTTCCCAGTATCTGTGTCTTTCTGGTTTGGCTTACGCTCCTGACATCTTCTCCTAGCCATGAGAGACAGACAGAAAAAAGCATTTTCTTCCTCTTTTCAGTAGCTTTTTACACATTTGAAGAGCTTCACACTTATCCTGTGTCATGGCTTTGGCTGGGATAGAGTTAATTTTCTTCACTGTAGCTGGTATAGTGCTGTGTTTTGGATTTAGTATGAGAATAATGTTGATAACATACTGATGTTTTAGTTATTGCTAGGTAGTGCTTACACTAGTCAAGGACTTTTCCAGCTTCCCATGCTCTGCCAGGTGCACAAGAAGCTGGGAGGGGAGGGGGCACAGCCAGGACAGCTGATCCAAACTGGCCAAAGGGATATTCCATATCATATGACATCACGCCCAGTATATTAACTGCGGGGAGCTGGCCAGGGGAAGCAGCGATCACGGTTCGGGGACTGGCAGCATCAGTCAGCAGGTGGTGAGCGGTTGCATTACTTGGGTTTTTTTGGCCTGGGTTTCACCTCTCTCTCTCTCTCTCTCTCGTTATTTTCCTTCTCATTATTATTATTAATTATTATTATTATTATATTTTAATTATTAAACTGTTCCTATCTCAACCCATGCGTTTTCTTACTTTTGCTCTTCTGATTCTCTCCCCCATCCCACTGGGGTGGGGGGAGTCAGAGTATCATCCAGAGGTCTGCCCCAGGGCTCGATATTTATGAGTGGCAGGGTATGTGGGATAGTATGGGCAGACACCTAGGACCGTGGGTGCCTCCAGTGTTTTGAAACTTCACTCCTGAACAAGTGCAGAATCCTGAAAAACTAGTAGAGTATTTGGAGAAAGTATGTTGTCACCCCGGCAATTCCAGAGAGACACAAATCACTGCAATGTGCTGGGGCCTGGCCCGTTCCTACCAAGCCCTGTTCAACAGTACTGAGTACCCCCAAGGGGAAGAGAAGGTCTCTAGATCTAAAAAGACAAAGAAAAAGAAAGTGACAGGCACTGCAGCTACTACAACCTCAGTGACAGGCGCTGCGGCCACTCTAACCCTGGCAACAAACACTGCAGCCACTCAAACCCCCACGACAGGCACTGCAGCCAAACCAGAGAACCAGCCCGTGCCAGTATCAATCACCCCTATACACAAGAAGAAATCTTGGAAGCAAAAGTCAACTTGTTTAGAAAGAGAGGAAGGAAGAGCAGGGTCATCACAAGGAGAGGAAGAAGAAGAGGAATAACTCATAAGACGGAAACCACCCGATCCCTATCCTTGGTGAGCTGCAAGATATGTGAAAAGATTTTGGCCATCATCTAGGTGAGCACGTTGTCACCTGGGTGCTCCAATGCTGGGATAATGGGGCCAGTAGCCTGGAATTAGAGGGTGAGGAAGCCAAACAACTGGGACCCCTTTCTGGGATTTTATTTTCTGATTTATATTTAATTCATATTATTTATCTGATATTACTATTACTATTTTATTTTAACTATTAAACCATAATTCTTATCTCAACCCATAAGTTTTCTTACTTTTGCTCTTCCAATTCTCTCCGCCAACCCACTGGGGTGGGGGAGCAAGTGAGTGGCTGTGTGGTGCTTAGTTGCTGACTGGGGCTAAACCACAACATCCTGTTTTGGCTCGATCTTCAGTAAACAATTTTCTTTTCTCCCATCTCTCCTGCTAGGTCAGATTTTCTCTCCTTCTTGCTGTTCCTGCTGCTGTCCTCTGTTGTTACCCTAATCCAAACCTGAAATCTATGGCTGTTGCTTAGGTTAAGCTCCATCAAGCCTTTTCCACTGGCCTTCTCATAGGAGACTTTGACCTGCAAAGACCATGCATTATTCAGAGCGGTTCTTTGGCATTTTTGCTTCACTGACACACAACACAGCACTGATCATTTCACCTTTATAGCTCCCAGCAAAGTCTGGCAAACCTTGGCCTCGCTCACAACTACTCATTTAACATCCGGAAAGCCTTCAGAGCTCCTCAAAGCCTCACGCTGAGACGTGGTGAATTCTTGCTCCTCCAACCCTAACAATGCACGCTTTGACTTCTAAGACTGACAATATCTCCGCAAAGGAGATGTGAGAATTTGTTTGACCTCCTGCTCTTTAATTGCTGTCCTTGCCACCTGCAGATCCATGAAGTCACCAGTCATGATGAAATCCTGCATTTCTCATATCTGTAAATATTTTCTAAAATTTTATTTCCTTCTTAAGACTTTAAAAACTAGGCCAAAAAGAACAACTGGGGTATACAAGAATCAGGTTTGCCTTTGGCTTTTTTGATCAAGAATGCTTTTAACGGGCTCAGCTGTCAACATCAGGACCAACTTAATACTGAATGTCTGACATTCCAGTCATTATTCAGAGTTTTTATCCTTCCCCTCCCTCCCTGGCTGTTTACTTAAAGATTAACTCACATTGCTGTTTCCATTGTGGGCCTGGGAAGTGAAAGGGGAGTGAAGCTCCTCATAAACACCCAGCAGACTCTCCCAGTCAACAAATCATTCAGGAAGGTCAGACAGCATCAAGTGCAGAGCAGGAGAGGATGCCCAGGGAGGGCAGTGCTATGGGAACCTGCCAATAAACACAGCACAGCAGTCACAGCTTGCTAAAGCCTGGGTTGGCTGCCACACGTGGGTTAGTGCTAGCATGGTGCTCCACAGGAGGGAAAAGTGATAAGCTGGGCTTTGCTAGTGCAAGAGCCTTTGGCTTTCTTCAATTTTGTGGGCTCCTACACCACTGCACAGGCTGTTTACTGCTTCTTTTTGGCCAAAGGAGTGAACCTCCTCTGCAGAAAAACTCAAGCTCAGGAAGAAGAGTTCTCTGGCTTTTAGCAGAGCCTGCCCTGGTCAGCTTCCCCACAGGGACCTGCGGTTACTGCAGCATCACTCTGGAGTGAGAGGGGACAAGCAGAAGGGGACAGGTGCAGCCCCAGTGCCTCTGCACCACAAGTCATACCTGGGGGTGTCAAAACACATGGGAAGGGACAGCCAGTGCTAGGCCATCGGTTTTCATAAAGCATGTAATAAATGTTCAGTTTTTTTAAACTTTCCTCTCTTACTAATAAGGTCCTGGCTCAATGCGTTCTGTGTTTTGAGGATTTTTTTCTTTTTACATTGTACATGGCAGCCTAATTACAGTCATTACATTGCCTTGAACTATTTAAAAGAAGTTGCTACATATAATTATATGCATGTAAGTGAGAATAATGCCATGTCTAATACTACGGGACTCCATGTATACTGAAGGAAGTAGTCTGTGCTCTCCCAGCAGATACCTGAAAGGGTTAACACCACAGCTTGCACCCAGGCCAAAACACAAGTTTCCAGCAGCATATTATATCAGTTGTCCATCATCTCCATCACACAATACATGTGTTGTGTCCTGGGTATTGGTTTGCTATATTTAGCAAAACTAGAAGAAATTTTCCTGCAGTGTAATGCTAGCAGGTAATTGCCCATCCCACCAAAGCCACTGCAGGCTGATTTCCAGCAGACATGCAGCGTGCGCATTATCCATTCAAGAGATGGCGAGGAGCTCAGTTCCTGGAAGAGTTTATTACAATTGGCTCATCTTGCTGATCTTGCTGCAGCCTAACAGGCTCCCACCCTTACTAATGAAAATAAAATTATATTGCATGTTGGTGTAGCTCCCACCCAGCTGCTTCCCAGGGGAGCCCACATGGCTGGCAGCACCAGGCATTTGCAGAGACACGTTTTCCCCAGGTCAGACCATCACAGCCAGTTCGCTCTAACTTCAACTTGTTTATTTGGCTGATCAAGATCCAAAAACACCACGTAAGGCTCTGTGTGTCCTTCAGTAAGTAATCACAGCACCACATCACGCACAGAGGGGAGATGTGGGTCCTGGAGGGGGATGCACAGCCTGTTGACAGCTTCATGTCCAGCTACATCCATTTAGCTCTGCGACCAAGATCTTTTTCTTTATACTAGAGACCAAAGTGCCAAGCTCAGATCCTATTTTCATGGCCATGAGCACCGTCCCATCGTCTTCCCACTCTGCTTCTCCATCTGTTGAACAAATCGCAGCAGGGACTCACCACCTCCTCAACCGGTTTGCTGCTGTATGCCCTGCTGAAGGTGTACACCGTTTTGTTATGCAAAAGATAGTACAAAGAGCTCCTTCCGTGCAGCAGCAAGCAACACAAACATTTCTTAAATGAGAACAGCCAAACCCAGCGGCAGATACCAGTTCAATCTATAGGGAGATGTAAATTATTCTGCTGCATGCTTGGCTGCTAGGAGTTTTGCAAATGCTTTAATGAAGTCTGGACTGCACCAAGGCAAGGATGTCAGAAATTAATTCGTGATGATCTCCAGTACAGAAGTAGCTCTTCATCTGTCTTTCCATCCAAGTTGCTTGGTTTTGCTTATTTTCTCTTTAGGAATTAAGTGAATAAGTAATTACATAGACAGAAATAAAACTAGCAAAATGAGAGTACGACAGAAAACGCCTCCAGCTGACTGGTGGAAGTTGAGGCAAACGACAGCTGTAAGGAGGTGGCTGCCTCACACAGCCAGGACTCCCAGGGCAGAGTTTGGTCAATTAGAGCTTTACCAGCAGCAGACTGACTTAACAAAATACATAAACCAGCTGGCCCTGAAACTTCTCTTTTCCTTGTCTACCCATCACTAACAAACACCAGACATTTTTACACAGCCATGGGAAAGTTCATGCTCTGAATCGTTAGTTTATGCAATTACGGTTTTCTCTGTTGAATGTCACATATGCAAAGGTGATTGCTGGAGATAAGAAAGGGGCTTCTGTTCCCAGAAGAGGCACAAAGACATGCCACATTTGGCCAGAATAGGAGATATCCTTGTCCTTCTGCTGGCAGGACACATGCCCTCCCATGCATCACCTGCCTCTGGCTGTCTACTTTGCTGTGGTCCCTCTCCCAATGGCCACGTGTCTGCTTGCTGGGGGTCACACGGGGATTTAAAGCGAAAAACATGATCCTGTTGAAAAAAGCTGCTTGCATGATATATCCACATGCCTGGAAGGTGTGAACAGCATCTCAGCTACAGTGGCCCAAGCATTAAATAGCAGGGCCCAGAAAGGAGCAGAGCCCCTGTAAGCTTGGGGATCTTGGTAGTCTAGACTGGGACCGAAGGGTGAATGTACCTCCCTGGTTCCTTATCGATACTTACACCAGCTTTGGATGAAAATGATTGAAAATCAGGACAAAGGTCCTGCTCTAGAAAAACATCAAAATCAACCAAGCAATCAAAGATAAAAGCATTACAACCAGTCTTTGGAATCATGTTTCTCTAGCTCCTCAGATGGGCAGGTGAGAACCTGGCTGGACTCCAGGCTCGGAGCACAGTGCCGAACCTTCCCTCTGTGCGGGGCACTGAACAGGGTGAAGCCCAAACCCAACAGCTGAGGAAGCCCTACACAGACTCAGCTGCTTCAAAAGCGTTTCCTGGTGATATACTTGAAACCTGGTGTTGGCTCATTCCTTGGCAGTGTGTCCAACCAGGGCCATACCCCTTTTTCCTCTCATTTAGTACTGCCAATGCATCACAAACCAGGCAAAAGTCTTCCTGCACCAAGTGATTCAAACAAGCTGTGCCTAATAGACCATCTATCTCATTGCTATTTGTTTTGGCATCTTTGACTGTTTTAAATCCCACTTAAAGCTGTTTAACAACCAAGATTACACCAGTCACAACTGCCATACAGATATCTCTGTTACTATCTGTACCCTGGAAACATGGCTTTCTTTTTCCTCCCCCTTTTGCTGATACGACACTGGCAGCAAATCACACCGGGGTAGGAGGGTGGGGTGTGACAATAATTATGTTGTCCGAGTCCAAGGTATCACACCAACATTGCCTGCTGGTACTAGACACTGTGGAAACCTGCGTAGACTTGTAGCACACAGACATACTGAGCAAGATCCACAGGTGCCCGGTTTAATAGCTATTGCTCGGCACTGCCATCCAATTCTCCTCCAAATAATCAGACAGGCTTGGCTGGTGCCAGGCAAAACAGACACTGCCTTTAATAGCAGACCCTGCTGAGAGTAGGTCCAGAGGTGCTCAGCCTTCCTGCGCAAGGACAGGATCCGAGCTACAAAGCAAAGTGTCCAAAAGGGTTTCGACAAAATTACATTAAAACAATGGTTGAAAGTTCATCCAACCCGCATCATCTGGTTGCTGCTGGTCTCTGGCTGTTTCCAGTCTCCTGGATGTATGTACAAAGCTACCCCAAGTCTCCAAAAAGTGCAGGGAGGGGTTTTGTGATGCAAAATTTAGGGCTGTGATTCAGTTCAGCTGACGTGTCAATGAAAGCATCTCCTTCCAAGCATCCTCTGCCTACTTCATCCACCCCTTTCCAGGAACTCCCCAGCTGCACAGCTTCCCACAGGAAAGGCTGTTTTGTGAAATGGAATTTTTCTACAGAAATGCTTTGATTTTAATGACTTTTCCTGAAGTTTCTTATTTTCTTCTCCAGAAATTTGTTTGTAAAAATGAATTTTCCCCAGCTGTTTTCCGTTTCAAAATTATACTGCCATATATTTCCCCAATCTTATAAATTAAAAGATTTAGATTAGATTTAGAGTAAAAGATTTAAAACTCAAAAAAAGACAAAACATGCCAGAATTCTTTAGAGTAAGTAGTTCACTTGAAACAGCCAAGGCTATCCAGGGTTTCCTTTTCAAGGAGTTCCTAGCAACTTCTAAAATGGGACATTTCCTGCCATTTCACACCACACACACTGCGACATCCCAGACCTCTTACCAGAAGGTGCTCCAGCTCCTCTACTACTCTGCCACAATATAGTCCTCACAATTATTCCATTTCTAAATGTTTCAGGACACTCCTCAGAGCATTTGCCCAGCACACGGGGCAGTTCTTCAAGCATTCTGTCTGTCTGCACATAGCATTTCATGCTTCATGAACTTGCATCGAAGAAGGTGGAACAATGGGATAATCCTAAAACCAGTTTTTGCAGTCCTTGCTCGTGTGCATTGCTCCAGATTTGTGCGGTTTGGCCTTGTTTGTATTTCAAGAGCCTTCAAACAAACATTAGCTGAGAGGAAAAACAGATGGTGCAATTAAACACCAAATTCCCCACCATGGGACACCCTGCCAAATCTCTCAAACCTTCCCAGGATGGCTGAATGGGGAAGGCTGGAGTAAGCAGGCTCTTCCCTCACACAGCATCAACATAGCAATCAGGCAAAGGACCATTTCTAAAGTCACTAAGTTTCCTTAAGGCAGAAGATCTGAGAGCCCTGGAAAATCAAGGCGGAAGGGCCCAAAATGCCCATACAGAATCTCGTAGGGTCTCAAAGCAGCAATCACAGACCAGTGCCTTCCTCTGTGCACAGCTTTCCCGCAGTGGAGGCAAAAAGCCTGGGTGGTTGGGGACCACTGAAGTGCTGCAGAAAGGCCTGGGGAAGCAGGAGACACACCCATGGCTGCACCTGGAGCACGCACAGCAGCTGGAGGGGAGCAAAGAGTGTTATCAAGGGGCAGAGAAGCGTCCTCCCCCAAGAGCTCACCCTCATCCGCAGGGCTGGCCAGCCAGGAGGGCCTTGGCAGTGGCATCTCCTGCCTGCACTGCCAGGATGTGTCCTGTGCCACTCATTCGGGAGCAGCGTTAAACTTCTGCTTTTTTCCAAAGAGCTCCATGGAGGCTCCCAAATGTGATTTTTAATATTAGTTACATTCAAAAGCCAGATATTCACCTCCTACCTTGTGCCACCAGCATCTGGCCTAAAGCATACAACACACTGCTTTCCCAGGAATGTGTAAACCTGGCTCAGAAACCCCCAGAACAACCAGGTAAGGTCTTGATAGCTTTGCCTTTCCCAACAGCACAAGTCCAGACCTCAGGAACCAGCATGTGGCTTACAGCACACTGAGGGCTCTTTTTTCCCTTTAAAAAGCTTCATCCTTTTTGTGTCTCAACTTGCTCATTTTGCTTTGTGGAGTTTTTTTTCCACCTGATGTCAGTACAGCAATTCTATCAATCATATTCCCAGTCTGTTTGGTGTAAATACAGAAGTAAGCATTTGTTTTTCTAGACTAATACAGCACAAGCCACCTTCTTGGTTTCACAGCAGGCACAGCATGAGGTCAGGGCATTTTAGACCCCTCCATGCTCCTGGGAATAAGGACCAAATGTCACAAAGTCCCCCGGCCTGCCAAATCCAGGCAGAGGCTGCCAGAAAGATGCTGCTGAAACATCTTTAGCCAGAACCTGCAAGCTTGTTTCCCCAGCACAGGCAGGGTTTGGGTTGTAGAGAATTAGCTGTAAGCTCTGCACCTCCTCAAGCAGCCAGGAATTGCAGCCCCTTGGCATGGGATGGTGGCAGCACGGCTTCCAGGAAGCACAGGAAGGCCGGGAGTTTGGTCATATTTCAAGGAATGCTTTTCCCTTGAGTCCCAAAGGAGGAATTCAGCTTTCCTTCTAGAAAGTGAAGTAGCCCCAATGCTCCTAGCCCTGCTGGTGCAAAGAAAAGCTTAACCCACATTAGTCCTAGATATGATTGATTCCAGCCCAAAAGCACTGTCCTCCTGGATGAGCAGGCATCCTTCTCCTCTTCACAAACCTGCCTCAGACCTTCAGAAATACACACGCTGCTTGAAAACACTCACACCCCAGGAGATGTTGAAACTGAAAGAACATCATGCTCTCAAAGCCAGCCCAGCTCATGGGGACCAGAACACCAGTCCTGCACCAAACCATCGCTGCCTGCCACCCTGCCCTGCTCTGTACACACAAGTAGCTGGGCTAGCTCAGCCCCAGGGCCATTTGGCCTACCACCACAGTCCAGTAGCATCACCTAGAGAGAGTGAAAACAGGTTCCCCAGCCAACCTTCCTTGCCTCTAATATCCCAACCTTCCTTGCCTCTAATATCCAGCAATGTCTTGACTGCAGCTCGACCAGCAAAGAGCAGCTCACTAGCCTCACACCTGCATCTTGCTGCAGTTTCTTACCAGGGGCTCCTAGATGCTCATCTTACCCTCTTCTACTTCCCCCACCCTCAGCACATGCCTACAAACACTGCAGCAAATGTTGTGGCCCATGCTCAAGAGCTTGTTTTGTTTGTGCAATGCACTGGTTCCCTTCCCCAGACATTATCTGTAGGGAGATTGCACCCCTTAGCTCAAGACACACACAGAACAAATCCCTGCTTTGCAATGACTGTCCAGGGCTGTGGGATGGACAGTTTTTATTACTTCTCCCACCTGTAGATGTTTGTTTTATTTCCATAAGAGGTTTCAATAAGAGAGTGTCTCAAAAAGCTCTCTCCCCCATAAGAATCCATCCTGCTCCTTGCTTTTATCTCTGTAAGAAGGAAACAAGGTCTGCTAACACAATCACTGTTTTCACTTGCTTTTAAGTCCACAGAATCAGGGGACATATGCCTGCACACAACACCAGTGCTATGCAAGAGCCATTTCCAAGTCATCTGCTCGGGTGCTTTATTCCAAAGTATGTTTGGTTTGATTTTAATTTTTTTTTGGTGGAGGCTTAGAGTAAAGATGCTTTCAAAATATGCCCATGAGTCCCTGTGGAAGAAGGTTGCACAGCAGGTTGTTCAGATGCATTATAGGAACTGTAATTGAAGGTGTAGAAGAAAAGAGCCAGAATTAGGATTCTCAAGCCAAGAAACAGCAGAGCCCCGCAGTATTGCTGCCCCAGTCTCTGCAAAGGCTTTACAACCTACCTCGCTCTACGATGCAGTGAGCAGTGTTTTCCATGACACTGCTGTAGAAGCCCATGTAATTCTGCAGCTCAGGCCAGCTAACATAGAGAAGAAACCCGGTGTCTGTAAACAGAGGACAGAGATGAGAAATGCAGCACACGATGCTCCAAAGCAAGGGCTGAAGCATCATGGTATGTTTCTGGTGATGTGACCCCCAGACCTGGAGCAGAGGGACCCCTGGATTCCTGGGCCCAGGCCCTATAGTGGCAAATAGCTAAGGAATAGATGTCGAACAGTGATAGGCCCCTGCCCACCTGCTCTGCGCAGCAGCAAGCACCCCCTGTGCCTTCATGGTCAAGATCCTTGGCCAATGAAAAAAAAAGAGCAGCTTAAAAAAATCTCATGTGCCACAAGAGAGCTAAAGTCTTGACATGTAAATCTCTCCTGCTGGAGGAAGTACTCAAGGTTAAAAAAAGAAGAAAAAACAACCACAAAATTAACTACAGCAAAGCTTTCTGTTTTTTAAGATGAACTCCTTCAAACTGTTTTATCACAGTTTCTTTTGCCCATGTGTTTGAGAAAAAAACTTGCTGATTCTCTCACAGCCAGGAAAGGTCCAAGCAGCAAGGGTGAATATCTCATCAAAGCTACCTTTCCATTCTACCTCTGGTCTATCAAACTCCCTAATTAGGCTTATTCCCAGCAACACACCATCAAGTCAAATGGATCATCTGCACCTTAACCCAGCCCAGGCAGAAGCAGACAGCTGCCCTGAGAATTCCCTGCCAGACTCACTGCAAAAAAGCCAAGAGGAAAATGTGATTTTGCAGCTGGAACCCTTGACTGTCTCCCAAAGTAGCATTAATCCACCTCACCTTCCTAAACTCCACCAGGAAATAGCTGCAAGGAAGGGACAGAAGAGAAAAGAGAACCACTTATGAAGCATCAGCTGCAGTCTAATTAGACCTATTAGCAAGCTCTTAGTGGTGTTTATTAGCCTTTACCCAACATTGCTGAATGAAGCAATCCTGATATCAGCCTTCTGGCTTGGAAAGCTGTGCTCTAACCCCAGCTCAAGGAAGAGAGGTGTTTACAAAGGTCAAGCTGGTTATAATCACAGCTGCAGCTCTTCTAGCCAGCTCTGAGTTTATTTTGAGCTTATAGAAACCAAAGTCCCAGAGAAGAGGACCCACTGTGCATGGGGGAGGAATAAGATCTTCCAGACAGAAGAGGTCCATCATGATATCTCTCTGAGCTGAAGGCCTCCTGCTCTGAATTATTGGCTATTGAGTCACTTTGAGTTGACATCTTCATGCTGCCTTTGTTCTTCTGAGAGCCAGGGATTGCCAGCTGCCTGCCTTGGTGATCAGGGTGAGATGCAGTCAGAAGAAAAGGCAGCAAGTCCTGAGCCCAGCTCAGGACAAGCTTGCCATGAGTCAGGCAGGATTAAAATAAGATTTACATCTTCTGATGCACAAAACATTCATCACTGGCTGCTGTTGGATGTTTTCAGCCTGCAAACAGTTTGTATAACATGAGGTGTTTCTTAAACATGTCATGCCTCTCCAAGGACACACAGCCAAAAGCTGCATGCCTCAAGCAGAGTAACATATTTCAAGGGCATTTATCATACAGAAGGGACATTTAAAAATATACAAATGTATATTATAAATCACAGCCTCTGCTGAGGAGCAGAAGGAAGAAACCTGTATGATTTAACAAACTCTTAGATATAACTCAATGTGGAGAAAATTACGTGGAGGGATCTTAGCTATGAGTTTGGCACAGCTAGTCATGGTTAGTACAGCAGGACCAAAAACCACACAATCAGGATGCCACAATAAATGAAAGCACTTGGCAAATTCAGAACATCCTTAAACAAAGTAAACCACTGAACTCCTATATAATCTTTCTCAAGCACATACATAGTCAGGTAAGATCTTCCATATCTTTGTGCTGGACAATCTGCCTTGCTTTTGTGGTCTAGCTACCACAGTTCACAATCTGTACAATAATTTCCTTTTCAGATAAGCAGAAGCAGATCTCTGCCTTCTTAATGGATGGGTCTGCCTGAGGTGCCACAGATGGAGGAAACCCAACAGAAAGCCTTAACTCTTAGGGCTGAGCACCAGATCAGTACCTGAAAAGCTGAGCAGCCCTCTGAGTTCTGACTCATTCCCGGTGTGCATAACAACCAACTGCTGCGGTCACAAGGTTTTGGAAGACAAAGATGTATCTTTCAAAGTTTGTGGTTACAAAGAATTACAGTCTGTTTCTGCAATTGCTTTGCAGGATAGTGTTGGTGGAAGCTACCTCTGAGACCTGGCTGATGTGACCACTGACTCTGCAGGCTGTTGGCTGAGTCGTGCCTTAGCCCCCCGAATCAACAAAACTTGCAATGTTAGCAGCACAGTTTCCCCTCTTGATGAGCAAACGCTGTACACCATGAAGGTGTTGCTGCAATCACAGCCACCTACAAGCAGCAGCAGCAGCTCTTTTGGAAGATGAAATGTGGTGAAAAGAAACTTCAAATTAATCCTCATTACAGCTCAGACTCATGGCTTTCAAAATCAGTCATGTTCGGCAGAGAAAGGCTGTGTCCAAGCTTTGCTCTCACCATCAGCATTTCCTTGCACATCCTTTAGCCTCCCAGGTGCTGTTATACATCAGGCCACAGTGCTGGAAGGTGGATCCAAGCAGCCCCACCAAGTCAGCCTTGAGCTCGTGGGAGGGAGAAGCTGCTACCATGCTCTCAACCCATGGCCCTTCTGATGATCCATCCTGAGCACCTTGGAGGTGAGGTGCCACATTCTCCTCTCCAGGATTGAACATCACAGAGACACTGGGGAGGGTGAGCTACCAGGAAGGAAAGCCAGTTGTCTATGACGAAATCTTGTTCCCCCACACCTTGGGTACCACCGCAAAGGTCTCAGACCACCACATCCCATCCAGCCCTGGGCACAGCAGCTCTCTGTCTGCTACCACTGTAGCCCTGTCCAAACCACCCCACCCTGCAAGAAAATGCTGCTTGGTCTCAGGGAAGCCTGCAGGTGATGATGTGAAATGTGAATAAGGAAAGCAGTTTGTGCAGAAACGCAATGATCCCTTTGGGATCTTCCCAGTTTATACACAGTTACACCAAGCAGCTAAAAAGGAGGAGTGCTCGACAGAGAAGGGAGGCGGATAATCCACTGGTGTAAAGCCCTGCAGCTCCCAGAAGCAGTAAGCGATGTAAAGCAGAGCTGGCATTTGAGGATGCATATGATCTTCTAGTTTGCATATGATCTTCTAGTTTGCATATGTCAGGACATCTGCTACTACAACCTCATACAGCTAAAACTACCTCTGTCTTCACCTGCAGTAGCTGATGAGTGCAGTGTAGAGTAACTCACTGAGCTGAGCCTCACGCAGGGGATTCCGCTCCTTCATGCCAAGTTATAGCCAATTCAGGATTTCAGCAACTATTATTTATCACCAGGGCTCCCTGCTAACCGTTACCACATCGGTGAGGAGTTATTCAAAATGAGTTTTCAAATTAGCAACTCTGCATTCATTTCTTTTATGTTTGTTTCAGTTTATGAGGAATGTCAGCAAATCACAGGATCCCACTCAGGGTAAATTACTTGGGGATTTTACGCATGATCGTTCCGCTGAGCTGCAAAGGCGGCGTGGCAGCGAGCTCCTCATGCTGCTCGCAGTTGCCTAAGGCACCAGGGAGAAGGAGCCCAACCACTTCCAAAGGATGATCAGGTTGGAAAGATGCTTAAAACATCTTGCAAGCATGGATGAGGCTTCCCCATGCAGACTAAAGCATGCCCAGGCTTTGCACCCATCTCCCAACTCCTACACAGTAATTCAATTTCCCTCTCCCCAAATTTATCATTACTGAATGAGAGAGGAAACTGGAGCCCACTCTCTTTCTGCCTGATTTTATTCTCTGAGACAAGAGCTTTTCTCCCTGGCAGAAAGCAAACTAGGGTTTGTTCTGTTTAGAAGTGAAGAAATAGCAGGTCTTGACTCCACAGATTTCTGGCAACAGTTATGCCTTGGAAAAACAGTTGTGTTGGCAGCAAAGTAAAAGACCCCTGTCTGCTAGAGCAGCCTTTGGCTTCTGTGGATGTTTCTCCTGATCCCAGGCAGATGGAGCATGTCTCCTACCCTGTGGCACTCCAGCGATTTCTGCTCCAGGATCCCTGTGCCAAGTCAGACTGTCCTCAGCAATGGGGTAAGAGTCAAAGCCACCAGTTCCCACAAGGAGGGCTGGGAACAGAAGTTTATGTGCAGGCATCAGAGTCAAAGATGCCAAGGGATGTCACTTCCCTTCGCAGAGGTGGAGGAACAGGAGGGCCCCGGGAGCGATGCTGAGGACTGGCTGCTCCCTCACCTCAGAGTGGCACCAGTTACAGGTTTCTCGGGGTGCAGCTTGGCAGCGGTGGTCCCAGCATGGGGATATTTTTAAGCTGGGCTCTGAAGGACAAGGGCTGCCTGCTGAGGTAAAAGACAAGGCAGAGACATGTGGCATAAAGACCAGAACTGGAATTTTGCTCCAGGTGACATAGGCCAAAATGAAATTATCCCTGACCGTGCCCAAAGCTGTAGGAGAGCCTGAGAGAGGGAAGAATCAGCTGTTTGCTTTTCTTCCAAAGTCTTCCTTTGGCTGGGATCCAGTTTGTTCCACGCAGATCCTTCCATTGCAGTAAGGATGGGTTTATCCTCCAGTACAGGAATGACAAGTGTTTGCCCCTCATGAGCAGCCAGCCAGGAGCTAGTGAGTAGCTCAGCTGAGCATCACACAGCAGGGCACTAGCAGCCACCCTCTAATGGCTTTTGTGACAGCCAAAGTGGAACTGGCAGCAGGCACAGCCAGTAGGACAACCCTGGCTATAGGGCAGCAGGACAGTGCATCTGGAGGAGTTCTGCAGCCCCAGTCGTCCCCAGGGCACCAGGGCCAGGAGAGACACTAATGAACTGGGTAGGATACAGCTCCAAATACCAGGGCTGGCCTTCCCAAAACTGTCGTAGTGTTTGGACGAAAGCTTTGGCCTTTCTTTTTTTCTTCTTTTTATCTTTTTTTTTTTTTGGGGCATGTGGCTAAATAAAATAGTGCTGTCCAGCTGCTTTCAGCCTTGCATTACCATTCCTTCCCTAATGAATCTTCTGGGACCCACAAGCCCCGAATCCTGCACAGCTCTCATGTTCTCTTTCTGCCCTGCAAGAATGGCCACAGCTGATCTTCACATTAAATTTCCCAGCTAGAAAACAAAGCAGCACGAAGAAGGGCAGATGATATTTCTTTCTGTTTCCCCCTTCAATGTAAAAGCAGGGCAAAGCTTGTGGAGGGACCGGAGCCAAGCAGCGACTCTGAACATCGCTCGGTACATGGTGCTGCCCCAGAAATAGAAGAGCGCTAGATAAAAATAACCCACTGGGACCATTTCTCATCTTGATCCTTGGGAGCAAGGAATTTCCTTTCTTGTTGTCCTTCTTCCACCCCCGTGCTGCTTCTCAGCCCCTCCCAGCCCCATCCCAGCGCCATGCTGCTGGCTGCCCTCCTGATGGACTCTGCCATGTATGCGTCCCTAAGTATAAAACCAGCTGGGCAGTGAGTCTGGGGACTTGTACACAGAGATGGCTTGGAGTCTTCTTTAAGTGGTTTTGCACCTTTGATCTCTGGAACATGCATTTCAAGCCCAGAAAGCTTTTTGTTCTTGCCAAGGAAATAACTACATAAAAGGATAGAGAGAGCTGATAAAGAATGGGGTAAAAGGATTGTGCTGCAAAGGAAAAAGGCAGCCTACCCCTGTGTCTTGAACACCCAAGACATAAAGTGAGAACTGGCAAAGGTCAGGCTGAATTGGCTCTTGCAGAGGATGGCAAGAAAAATAACAAGAGACGTTTTAGCCATATACATCAGAGGAAAAGAACGAAAGAAGAAATGGAGCTGCTCTACAGAAAGGATGGGTTTTAAAGTGGGATCCAAACCTAATGCATCCTCTTTCTAACATCCTGTCAGTGTGCAGAGGGCATGAAGATAACAGGGACAAGGAGGCAAATGTGGAAATGTCACATCCCCCCAGATCAAGTCATAGGGCAGTGAGATCACGTCATGGGCGCATCTGGTTCCTATCCCCCAGCGCTGAACACCTGACATTGAAACCTGCCCATCAAAACGTTCACCAAGCATAAAGGAGAACAGAAAACACAGCACCTCGACTTAAGAGATGGAAAAATGCCACTCCACCAACCATTCAGGTGTCCCATGCCACATGTCAGGCATAGAGCAAAGTCCAAGTTGGAGCTCAGAGCTTATCAGCCTGTTTTCCACCTCCCCAAGGGTGTCAGACAGCCTGATACCACTCGCAGATAAGATATTGCCTCTGTAAATGGGAGGAATGGAGATCTAATCTACATCAACTGCAGCAGTGTTTGCTGGAGCACCATGCCACTAAGTCCCTAATAGCCTGGGGTGATGGGGATCAGCCCATAGGCTGCGAGGCAGATCAGCACCAGCGCCCAGCTCCTGGACTGGCAGGGCTATGGCAGAGGGCTAGGGCAGGCTTGGGACAGGTTTTTATGGATGATCTCAGCCCAAAAACAGGGCTGGATTCACAGCATTCACGGGCCTGAAATGTCCCAGGTAAATGGAGATCCAGAAGCAAAAGTCTTCGAGCATTGCTGTGGGAGTATCCCAGTTTCATGACTTGGGACCAGCCAAAAATACTGGAGGAACATCTCATTCCCTTCAGCTCCTGCCTGCCTGCAGCATACATGTGAGTGCTAATTCTCCTTCCCATAGCTGAAGCACTTGACTTGCCATCTGATTTCCAGCCATTTCTAGGAAAATCCCCAGCTCTGCTCAGCAGAAAGTCAAGACTGCAACGTGCCTAATCAGCTATGCTAATCTAATGCTGCCACGCAGAGCCAGTGCAGGCAGCTCCCATCACTAACAGGCTCTTGCTGCATAGCCCAGCAGCAGCATCGGGTTTCGGAGTGATTTGGAGTGATTTACCTTTGAATTTCTCACCCTCCTTCCAAGAAGCGGCACACCCAAACACGAATTGCCCCATTGCACCTACCGGTGCCCCTCCAGGCTTCAGAGACAGCTGGGAAGCAGGCTGGGTTCAGGGGCGCTCAGCTTGCAGAGGAGTACTGGAACAACCACAGCTCTAATTCAATTTCTACCCATCTTCCCTTTTGCTTTCACTTCATTATAGATTATTATTTTTTTAAACTGAAGCAGAGTCGATTCTGCTTCTGACTGAATTGCCCACGGGCTGGCTCCTCTCCTCCAGCCAGCTGATACAATCTTTACAGCAAGCTCCTTCTCAATGGACCTGCAGTCTTCAGGGAGCCATGCCTCCTTAGGGGAGAGTCCCTCGTCTTTTATAGAAAGCAGCATTTAATTTCCAGGTAGTGGCAGTTTCATGCAGCTTTTCAACTAGATAAGAAATAGCATCCATGCACAGACTGAAAAGAGTGTACTTCCCAGCTTTAATTGGGACAAAAATTTGGAATCTCAACATATTTTGCAAGTGAGGCGTCCAGAGCAATGACAGAAAGGGTCATTTCACTTCCACTTCCAGCCTTTTCTACAGCCCAAACTACTTGTTATGCTGCAGATGAGCACAAATTTCTAAATAAGTTGTTTCAAAGCAAAAACCGAACCATTCTCCTTTGAAAAGTGTCAATGCGAGACTTTACAAAGATTTCTAAATATAGATACTTCAAAAGAAGAAGTGTAATAAGGAGACTGGTCAAAACGTATCCTTTTCTGCGCAGACTGGCAGCTTTGAAGAACCGGTGTTTTCTGATGAAAGATGCTAAACTGCAAATGTTCCCTGGGCAGGTGCCTGCGCTGCTGCCGCCCTGGCTCACCCACCGGTGGCAGCAGGGCCACATGCCAGCACCAAACAGGGAAGACACTGCATATGGGATGACAGCCTGACACACTTTCCCAGGCACATCATGGCTGATTTCCACTTTCTTCACTACCTGCCTCACAGTTTGGGATCCTGCTGAGGGGTATGCATAGCCTGGGACAAGGGGAGTGCAGATGCTTCACTGGGCTGCAGGTCTTGGCTCGGCCACCTGGCCGGGGCCCCTTGTAATTGCCACGTCCCTTGTAGAACCTAAACTCAATGGGTCTTCCCAAAGGGCAGCAGATCACAGCTCTGATTCCATTGCCTCCTGCAAGGCTGCAAAGGTTACTGCGGGCTCCCCCAAACCCCAACCCCTGCCTCCCCTTGGACGTCACATGCTGCGCTGGTGAGAGCCTTGCAGACAGGGAATCAGCACTTGGGCAGCAATCAGCAACGGAGACATTACTGCCTTTCCTGAGCAAGTCCAGCTGAATCTCACTAAAAGATTTCTGAGCATTTTTTTAATTATTTGAGCTGTTCTGGAGCACTGCCTGCAGACTCCACTCGGGTTTCAGGGGGAGCATGCTCTTCTGAAAGAGTTATTTCCTATTTCTGTTGGCACATTGAACATAGCCTTTAAATTAAAATCTTCCATTTCAAGTCTATTTTGATCAACTCTGCTTCTTTCAGTTTAAAAGATACAATAAGAATAGATGAGCTCTTACAAATTAAAAGCCCCTCTTGCTTAACAAATTGTCTCTCTGCAATAATTAATTGTCTGGAGAGAGATTCCAGCCCTACATTTTTGGCCTCATTCCAGGCTGTGTAAGGGGGGAAAAAAAAGTATATTTGGGAACTTGTTGCCTTACCACACCAGCTCTCACGCTTCCCGTACAAGGCAGGATGGGTCTGACCAGTCCACCTGCGGCAAGCCCATCCTGGGCACAGCAGTATCTGCTTTCCTCTGTCAGCATGGCCGTCACCAAGCGCCTGTCACAAGTCTCAGCTTGTAGTTTGCAGGGGGAAGGCTCCAGGCACATTTCACTGCCTGCTTTTATTTTTTTTTCATAGGTGATTATTATTAGACAGGAGATCTTTTGCTCTGAGCCTCTACAGCTGTTCCCATGTTAATGGTTCCCAGAAGCTCATGGTATATAGGGGTTGTATGTATGGAAGATGTGCAAGCAATGCATGGGTGCTGGGGCAGCTGCTGCTTGCAATGCCTCTTGCCAGGTGCTCCAATTCAGTGCTGACTTTGGGACTTTGTCCAACCTAAACTTCCTTAAGAAATTCTTTCCAGTGCATGACTAGCCTTATGATGAGTAATTCTAAATTAATCTTAGTTTTTGCAGTCTAAGCCCTTGGCTGCTACTTCTCCTCTTAGGGGAAATGAGGTCCTACTCTCCTTCCCTGTGGAAAAACTGGAAATATATGCAGGTTATGACATCTGCTCCTTCAAAATCCCGTCAGTCTTTTCTCAGAGGACATGTCCTCCAGGCCTCTATCCCATGTGCTCCTCACCCTTGGAGCTTTTCATCCGTTGCAGAGAGGTTGACACAGCCGCTGGCCTGGCCTGGCTGAGCTTGCCCACACCACTGCAAGGAGCCACCAGCAAAGCAATGCTGCTCCCTCCCCAGGTGACCCTCGCTGTCAGCGTCTGCATGCAGAGACCTGCTGGTGCTGCACATCCACACCAGTGCCCAGCTCCTCATCTCGTGCTGGGAGCAGCCCAGCACCGCATTGGCTTCACGGTCCCTCTGCAACCCCCGGTCCTTGCAGGGCCTCCCTGTGCCCTGGCTGCCCACGCTGGCAGGTCAGGCAGGGGTACAGCAGGGTCCCAGTGCGGGGCCCAGGCAGGGTGTCAGCTGGCAGCAGCGGGCAGCCTGCCTGGGCAGTGCCTGCATCCAGGTCCATGCACCGAGCTCCATGCTCTTTGCCAGCCCCATGGCGGTCCCGCTGCAGGGGAGCATTTTGCTAATCCTTTCGTTCCTGCCCCGTGCCCAGCATCACAATCTCCTGCCAGCTTTGCAGGGAAATGCTTTGGAAGCACCTGTGACTCAAGCAGACAATCCTTCCCTACAAAGTGACGGTGCAGGAGCCAGCCTCCAGCCCTGAGAGGTCCTAAACCACCCAAATAGCCTCAGAGCTTGCACTTATATAGGCAGACCAGACTTCACTGGTTCAGCCCCAAGCTGAAAACAGACAGCTCATTCCAGGAGAAATTGGCTGACCTTCCTGACAGAGGGTCCAAAAATCCTGGGAGAGGTCTGAGCAAGGCTGCAGCCCAGAGCATCCCATCTTCCTACCCTGCTCCTGGACCAAAAGCAACCCGTGGCTCAGCCCCCTCCACACCCAGAGAGGACAACAGCTTTGCACAGCCGCAAATTAACCTGCTGCCACAAGATATCACCCAGGCCATGATCTCAGCAGTTTTTGGAGGAGGATTAAATATTTATCTGGAAAACAAGGACATGCACAATTGCATTTGGCAGGATTAGTGCTAAAGCCCCTAAAAGACCCACTCATCAGAGCTGTAGCCAGTTGTTCCCTTCCTGGGGACACCTCATGCACACCAGCGAGTGGGTCCATGCTGTGCCAAGGCTCCCACTCCCCTCCCAGCCTTGTGGTCTGGGGATGAATGACTGTCACCTCCTCCCATGGACCCCAGCCTTTCCTTTTCTCTTTACAGTGCATCAGAGAGATGAAAAACCCTGTACTGGTGTCATACAAATTGCTCTCCCCCTAGCACAGTTTAATTTATGAACTGAGTTTATGTTTGGGTGAATTGAGGACCCTCCTTGGCCCTTGGACACACTGGAAAACATGTGAGCCTTCAACTGCCGGAAGGATGCTCCATACTAGTGTGAAGCCAGCCAGCACCCTTCAGTCCTCATTAGAGCTTGGAGAGTTCTGTATAACACAAATAGACCAGCAACCTGGAAATAAACTTCTAACATCTTCTCTCTGCACTAAGAGAACATTAAGAAATATATCACAGACTGTGTCTATAGTCTAACACTATATCACAGCAGATGGGATCCTGCTAAGCCTCCTTGGGATCAGCATTGCAGGAACCAAGGGGGTGGTAAAGGCCCTAGCATCCTTTTCTTCTCCAGTACATGTGTCCCAGTACAGGAAAGGTGCCTTTGGACAGAGGTATTCCTGGAATAGCCAGGATTTATGCCATGCCAAAAATATTTATGCAAGCAGGATGTTGCTCTGGAGCTCAACCACAGCCCAGAGCGGGTCTCCCACCGCCATGGGGAACTGCCTGCTCCAGGCAGGAGTGGTTCCTCACACAACTGCAAGGCCCCTGTGTCGGACTCACTGAAGCTGTTTTACACGTCCTTTCCTTGCAATGTTTATTTCCCACAAGTATGCTCTGGCTTATACAGCCCCCGGCAGGGAATATCAGAGATTTCTGTTCATAATTTACCATTTTGTCCAGGACAGGATTTCACTGGTAAGTATTTGTTTAAAAAAGAAAAAAGCGTATTAACACATCGGGGAGGTCTCTGTCCTTTATTTTCACCATTGGAAATCAAAGTGTTCAGATGATTTGAGCAAGCTACTGGCCTCTCCCATCTAGCCAGGAAGAGCAGCAGTCTGTGATGGGGTCAGGACCTTTCCATGGACTTTTAGTTTTGATTTTTCCAGAGAAACAACTAAGCTCAAGTCCCATTTCCCTAACCCAGGATCTTCTGCCAGAGCTCACATAAATATCTCTGAAATCCAGCAGGACAACCCCTGGCTCCTCTCACTCACACTGCCTGAGGAGCTAGCTGCTCCACACCCAGATGTTTTTGTTTTCTACGTATTTTCTACTCCTCTTCCCCCTGCACTGGCTTTTCCAAACCCAGCCCAGGCTGGGGAGAGCAGCACAGAGCTGCACCTCTGAGCCCTTCTCAGAGCTGAGCTGCCATAGGTGATCTCCCAGGTTGGCTGACACACACACACACACAGAGACACACATGCACGCACACACAGACACAAATGCACAACACGTCAGAAGACCTCTCCTTGCCCTCTCCTTGCCATTTCCTGAGTCATTACTCACTCCATGGCTCAGCACAGCCCACTCAAGAAATGTCCCTGTGTCCTGGGAGCGTTTTCTCATTTTTACTGTTCCAATTCTCTCCCCGCTCCCACCGGGGGGGAGCGAGCAAGCAGCTGTGTGGTGCTTAGTTGCTGACTGGGGCTAAACCACAACACTCAGTTTTTTAGTGTCTCTGGTTGCTGCCTGCTCCATGTAGCCCAGAGAGCCTGGCCAGGGTGGCCGCGCTGCCCATGCACATGCAGCGGGTTGGCCGTTGGGTCTGATGAGTCTCAAGTGTCTCCTTCCTTTTCAGAGCTTGTCACCACTGATGTTTTCCAGCGGCAGCCTCTGCAAGTATTACATCTGCCACTTCCCAGGTTACTTCTGCAGATGCGCAGTGCACAGCAGCCCGTGCCAGCAGGAATGCCCCTGCACAGCTCCTTTCGGCTCTAGGTCCAGCTGCTTTCCTGCACCTCACTGCATGGTCCATGCAGCCTGTACTTCTCACATCTCCAGTGCTATGTTCTGCAATTAACTCAGATCTAGCATACCAGCCCATACAGCTCCTCAGAAGCTCCATAGTCACCCAGCCATTGCACGAGGTCGGATTTCGAGGATCTCCTGTGCTCAGGGATTTGTGGAAGTGGTGGGTTTCCCCATGACCCAGACGTCCCTGCAAGCCCAAGGCTGCTCCGCCACTGCCCCCGCCAGCACCCTGCATGCAGAGTCCTTCTGCAGAGCTGGGACCAATAGATCCAGCCCGGGGACAGGCACAGCAGCCCGGCCCCAGCTCCAGCCAGCAGCCCGGTCTCTGGCTGCTGGGTGGGATGAGTCAGGGTGCTGGTCCCGGCGGCTGGGTACAGATGGTACAACTGTTCCTCTCTGCTGGCTGCCCATGGGGGCTGATGAAGCTGGGTGAGAGTTTGAACCCTCGAAGATCCCCAGAGGCCAGAGTTGGGAAGATGGAGCACATGGAACTCAGAGCCAGCCCCATTGGGCTTTCCTGCCCCCCAGGTAGCAGGGACCTTTTATTGGGAAGGATTAGGGCAAGGGTGCTGGAGGGGGCATCCTGCCCCAATAACCAGAGCCTTTTATCCATACATGGTGCTTCCCACCCTGAGACTTCCAGACAAGAGATCCCTCCTAGAGCAGAGCCAAGCAAGGGGCCCTGGAATAAATCAACACCCCAGCGACTTTAGCTGACTCAGACATTCCTGAGCAGATTTGAATCTTGTTTTGCAGAGGGGATCCCTCCATGGCCACATGCTGCACACACCAGCCACTTGACAAGCTCCCAGCAGCCAGTCCGCAGCTACCCAGATACATCACAGGGCTGCCAATCAGCAGGAAAACTCTCCAGCTTCAGCAGATAATAAGCTTATTAAAGATAGATCTGTGCTTTGGTCTGCAGACATAAACACATCTGTCCTGGTTTCAGCTGAGATAGAGTTAATTTTCTTCCTAGTAGCTGGCAGTGCTATGTTTTGGATTTAGGATGAGAACAATGTTGATAACACACTGATGTTTTAGTTGTTGCTGAGCAGTGCTTATGCTAAGTCAAGGACTTCTCAGCTTCTCGTACTGCCAGCCAGAGAGGAGGCTGGGGGTGCACAAGAAGATGAGAGGGGGCACAGGCAGGACAGCTGACCCCAACTGACGAAAGGGATATTCCATACCATATGACATCATGCTGAACAAAAACTGGAGGGCAGTTGGCTGGGGGCGGGGGGCGGTGCAGCCATGGCTCAGGAACTGGCCGGGCATCGGTCAGCAGTTGGTGAGCAATTGCATTGTGCATCACTTGTTTTGTATATTCTTTTATCATTATTATTATTTTCCCTTCCTTTTCTGTCTTATTAAATTTTCTTTATCTCAACACGAGTTTTACCTTTTTTCTGATTCTCTCCCTGTCCCACTGCAGGGGAGTGAGCGAATGGCTGTGTGGTGTTTAGCTGCCTGACAGGTTAAACCACAACAACATCAACGGCATTTTGGTCTGTGTGCCAGTGCCGCCGCTATCCCTGTTTGGCAGAGATGGAGGCTGGGATGTGCTTTCCGCTCCCAGCACAGGGCATTGGGGGAGCTCAGCCCAGCTTGGAGAACAGCAGGAGCCATCTCCTTCCAACTTGGGGAGCCCAGGGCCACATCCAGACTGTAATAAATCAGTCCCTGGCTATTTGCTCGGGGGGCTCAGAAGTGGCTGGTGGGGACTGAAGCACCTCCCTCTCAGTGCATCGCTGGCAGCACTGCTTTCCCCAGGCCATGCGGAGTCAGGGGGGTGGCCAAGCTACACTGGAGCTCTGCTGACAGCCCAGGACCTGCTCAGCTTGAGAAGGAGAGCTAAAAGGGGAAGCAGGTCCTCGCACAGCTGGCCCAGCAGTTGATAATCACACAGTGCTTTGAAACCCACAGATGAAAGATTTGAGAGACATGAAACACTGTCATTGCCTGTTTGTCATTTGGTGTGGTACATCCCTGCCATTGCACATGCAGGGGACAATTTTCAGCAGAGGTGAGCGCAGTCTTGCAGGAAGGATGCCTGGCCCAGAGCATCCTTCGCTGACCCAGAGTACGTGAAGCCTCTCCTGGCCGTGGCACAGACCCCCCAGCACGTAGGCATGGGCTCCTCCTGCCGCCTTGAATTGCATAAAGAGCAAATTTGCACGCCCCAGCATTGGCTGGGCTCCAGTTTCCTCCTCCCACTTTGCAGCTACCCCCCCTTTTTTCTTATCTCTCCCCAGCACAATCTGAAAGCCTCGATTCTTCTTGCGGCCTCTGAGCCATCTCAGACAGCCCAGCTCCAGGTTCATCTGTGCTTGCTCTCCGGAGGCTCAGGCTGATCGCAAAGCCAGGTTTGCACTGGGAGTGGCTGATGGCATCAGGCCTCCCAGCAGCAGGCAACTGCATGCCTGCAGCAGAGAGCCACTCAGGACGGAGGCTTTGCATGTAGCAAGCAAGCAGCAAGAGCCTTGAAACCTTAACATTAGCGAGGAAGGTGACGGTAGCACAGAAGGAAGAAGCAGTGGGAAGCAGCAGGCATCCCACGCCCCTCTCTGTGCCTGGCACAGCTCGGCGGAGCCCAACACACCATGTGCCTGGAGTCCAGCTCACTTTCAGCATTTCAAATTTGCCGGATGATAACCTCAGTGCCTGAGTTCACAGCTCTGATCCCACCCACTTGTGCTGCCTTCACAAACTGAGCCACGCACACCGGGAGAAAGTTGGAGGCAGCGCAGCCACCGACGGCTCCCACCTGCTCGGGGGCTGTGGGAAAGCAGCACCTTTCCCAGGTAAAGCTTTTGCCTTACTTTTCACTTGGTTGTTACGCTGGTAAATCACTTTCTAGGTGAGATCTCAGAGGGGTTGGTGGGTCCTCTCTGAGGTTGGGGTATGCTAAGCACCCTGCAGTGAGCCACCTGGGTGAGAGCAAGAGGGTGTCGTTTATTGGACCCTTGCACCATCATCATTCTGCTGTGCCTGGAGCAGAGATCAGTTTGGGGACTTTTTCTGGCTGTTGCTGGTGGGGACCACCGGAGCCGAGAACATCAGGGTCAGAGGGAGGATGTGGGTGGAGTGTGCCCATGGCACAGAGGCTGAGGCTTGCCCTGCCTAAGCATCTGCGTGCGGGCATGAAACATCCTTGCCCAAGCAGCCTCCCCACAAGGTTTGCTGCTAAGCCAACTTCTTGCACCAAGCTGCTCAAGCCTTTTCTCCGAGCACCCCAGCCCCTCCCTCCAGTCCTCCACACCCTGGCAGTCGGTGAGCATCTGCTGGAGTAGGGATTGCCCCGTCTGGGGGCACAGTTGGCTCTGTGGGGCAGGGCACCCCCAGGGCTGGGTACACCCAACCTGGGCTGTAGCATTGGCACAGGTGGGGTAGGTAGCCCCCAGGGTTATGCAGTGCCTGCTGTCCCCCGGCCGGAATAGGCTTCGCAGGAGGCTGAACCCTGGGACTTCTGCTGGGAACTCATGCAGCTCCGAGCGCACCCATGAGCCCAGCACCTCTGTTTTCAATTTCGCCTTTCCCAGGCACCCTCTGCAGAGCAAACTTTCAAAACGCTGACTGCTTTGCTGGTTTCCGCATACCTCCCTCTTCAGGTTTTCTTTTTCAAGGGTCCCAAACTCCCTCTTACCCCCAGAGCCCTTTTCCTCCTGGGGAGCATAATGAAGGTCTGGTGGCTGTGATGAGAGTTATGTCCTGCTTCCCCCAGCCCCTCCTCTCACACCAGAGGCAGTAATTGCTGCTGTGTATCAGTCAGGGTTCAGGCTGGGATGGGACAGAGGGAGCTCCAGGCTCTGGAGGAGACCAAGGAGCAGGGACAGGAGTGTCTAGGGGTGCAGCCAGGCAGGACCCCAGTGTTCCCTGACAGCCCCAGAGGTGCAGAGAGGTTGCAAAGGGCCTCTGCAAAAATGAGACTGCAGCTGTCTGTGCACACCTGTAAGATAATGGGGTAAGCTGTGTCTACCCACCCAAATGAGGGCATGGGGCACCCTGGGTGGGTGAGCACCCACGAGCAGCACACCCGACAGCCCTGCCCCAGGGAGCACAGGGGAGATGAGCAATTGCAAGGAAGAATTGGAAACAAGGGAGAAAGAGCTCCAGTGGTGGGGCTCACCAAGCGTAGGGGCAGAGGCGTGCTGGGGGATGCTATGGGGTGCAGCACCTCATGGGAGTCGTGGGAAAGAGCACAGCCCTTGCAGAAAGGTTGCCCATAAACTAGAAACAACCCCACAACCTGACCAAAGCCCTCCATGGACAGCAGGGCAAGCTAGTTTCTGCACCACTCTTACACTTGGCCCCTCTCACATTGCTTTCAAGTCCCAACTCTAACAAATTTGGTCTTGTCCCGTTGTGTGGAAGCTCATGGCTCTGGCAGAGGATCAAAGCAGCCCTGCAGCTCCCGGCCCTGCCCGCTCCCCACCATCGAGCCTCAAACATCCTCTTTCAGACCAGAAGAAATCCCCACACTCTTGCCCATCTCACAGCCTTGGCTGAAGTATCTCCCACAGGTTGCCCAGGTGTTTAATCTCTGGAAGCACTCAAACAAAATTTTAGAAAAAGCTGTGATGCTCTGCTGCAAGCTCTGCAGGGCCAGGGAATTTGCTTTGCTCCTAAGTGACTTCTGCTGGCACTTTGCTCAGAAAGAAGCTAATGCAGGAGGCAGAGTGACATTTCAGGTCTGCCTGAGAGCAGAGCCATCCTGTCCCCAGGACAGACCTGAAATTCTTCATGCGGAGCTTATCCTGAGCCCCCAACCATCGCTGTCAGTGCCCTTTTGGGTAGCGGGAAACACTTCCCAAAGACAGACTGCCACATTCAGGTGCTCGCTGAGTGCTCCTTTCTGCCCATGTATCCACTCGTGATGCCAATATACCGAGGCTTTTAACAGATTTTAAACAAACCTATTAAGCCAGAAGTAGAAGCATGCAAATGGAGAGCAGCAAACTTATTACCTACATGGCTGGAGCGGGCGCTGCATCCCATTAGTCTTGCTGCAAAAGTGCACAAAGTGCTGGAATAAACAATGCTGAAGGAAAGAATGCTGAAAGATGGGGAGGAGGGATAAAAGAGTAAAATGCAACAGAAATTTCCCATGGATAAATCACAGCCCCCTCCCCAGAGAGATAATTGCCATTTTAAATGGGACCACAGTGGATTAAATGTAACATGGGCTGCAACAGAGCAGAAAACATCTATTCAGGCAGGAGAAGGCAGGAATTACTATAAGAATTTGTAAGGAGGCTAATGGGGAAATGATAGTACATTACAATGGAAGGATCATTAATGCTCCGGAGAAGGCTATTAATAGAGTTCCTTAAAGATCAGCCTAGAGATAAGTTTTATTTAATGGTTTTCATTAGTGATCTTGGCTCAGACAAAGGGAGCTTCTCTAAGAAAATGTACTGGTGAGAAACTTGGGAGTAGTTTTGAACTGGAAAAATGACTAAGTACTACAGGAAAAGAACCAGAAGACCTGAAGATCAACAGAAACGCAACGGGCTGGCACAAGTTCATATGCTTATGGGATAACAGCAAGAATTGCTACTCTAAGCAGCTGAAAACACCATAGGAAAAATATCTGGCTTTTAGGGAACCCTGGGATGACTGCAACAAAACAAATGCAATCTGACAAGTCTTCACAGCAGAGATAGTGTCCATCAAAGCACCAGGGCCACTGGAAAAGGCACTAGAAATATGACCCAGAAGCAATGCCCTACTCTGGTTCCTCACTGTCAGGAGGGTGATTTTGAACCAGGAATAGGTCTAGGCTGTGATAATGAGGATAATCAGGTAAACATAAAAGCTGCCTGGTGAGACAGGGCTGGAAGGGTATCATTTATTCAGGCTATTGCTAGAAAGGCTGCCATGGGAAACAGCTGCTCCGCTCATACATCAAGGAGGAAATAAACTCACCCTGCCAAAACACAACAGGAGCAGAGGACATGGGTCCTGGTATTAAAGGTGGCTGCAAGTGATCTGGGCAGAAAACCAGGGGCAGATGTGGTGTCCCAGAGGGCCGATGCTCCAGGAGAGAGCCCAGAGCAGGGTACATTGCCCCAGGGACTGCACTCTGATGGCAGTGGGCTGACCCCACAGCCCCCTGCTTTTCCTGCAAAGCCACGTCCGGAAGCTGTGATCACTTGGGGGAATGTTTCCATGAGATAATTTGGCCAAGGGATACAGGAAAGTCTCTCACACCCCTGCCACAGTTAGGGTTGCAACATCCCATGTATGAGCTGGCAGGTCCTGCCCCATCCCATGGAGGAAGAAAGTCACAAGAGCTGGCAGGCAGCTGAGCCCTGCAGCCCAAGCGTACAGGGAGGGTGCCTGTGCCCAGGCTTTGAGAGCTGCCGAGAGCCCAGCTCTACCTGGGCTCCTCTGCAGGGATGGAGACACCTCTGTCCCCTTTGTTTGGGGACCCCTGCTCCTTCCTTCCACAGCTCAGCCCCGTGGGTCCATATCTCACTTGGAAATGCTTCCTACTCCCTGCCTGAGGGGAAAAAATAAAAAGTGCCCATTTCTTCCCCTAAGGTAATCAGATAAAGCAATAAGAAACAAAACTACTTCTGGCCAGGTCTGCAGTGCAGGGCTGCACCAGGGGCTGCCCTGTGGCGCTGCCTGCACCGCTGCAGGTGCTGAGCGCGCCAATGCACCCAGAGCTGGGACCTGCCAGCAGAGCCCAAGCTGAGCCCCTGCAGAGCCCATGTGAGCTGTGAGAGCTGGTGGCAGGAGCAGGTTGTTGATGTGTGGTGAAGCAGCCACATAGAAGGCTGCGATCCACCCACAGCATTTTCTAAGCGTGCTGCTCCCCCTATAATTTATCCTGCCATTTCCATATGTTGGGAGCAACGAAAAAACATCCCTTTCACTTGGAAATACCCTTCTCTAAGAACAACCTGTTCTTGTCATTGCCATCAGCGGGCAGGCAGCACTCAGCTTGTTCCATACTCCTTTTGTGCGTGAACAAAGAGCTTTCCATGGCAAAAGCCTGCGCTGCAGCAGGAGGTGAGGAACCACTCCGCACGCTGCTGCTGCGGCTGAAAGCGTCACATCCCTCTTCTGACAGCCTTAATCCCAGCACCCAAATTCAGAGAAGCCCCTGTCTGGCAATGAGTTTGCTGTGCTCAGCAGAAGGGTTCCCACGGGTCAGTTCACCACTTTTCCTTCACTTTCAATTCCTTTAGAAGCAGCAGGGCTGCAGGTACCATCTCTAATCTCACTGGTCCAGTCCCAACCTCACCACTGTACAGCTCCTGGCAATCAGTAGTGTCCTGGTTTCAGCTGGGATAGAGTTAATTTTCTTCTTAGTAGCTGGTATAATGCTGTGTTTTGGATTTAGTATAAGAATAAAGTTGATAACACATAGATATTTTAGTTGTTGCTAAGTAGTTTTTATACCAAATCAAGGATTTTTCAGCTTCCCCTGCTCTGCCAGGTGCTCAAGAAGCTGGGAGGGAACACAGCCAGGACAGCTGACCCTAACTGACCAAAGGGATATTCCATACTGTATGACGTCATGCTCAGTATATAAACCAGGGGGAGCTGGCTGCGATGGCAATGATCGCTGCTCGGGGACAGGCTGGGCGTTGGTCGGAGGATGGTGAGCAGTTGCATCACTTATTTTTCCCCGGGTTTTGTTCCTCTTTCTCTTTTTTGTTGTTTTCCTTTTCGCTACAATTTATTATTATTATTTCATTTCAATTATTAAACTGCTCTTATCTTAACCCATGAGTTTTCTTACTTTTGCCCTTCCAATTCACTCCCCATCCCACGGCGGGGGAGCAGGGGGGAGGCAGAGGCAGGCGGGGGTGAGCAAGCAGCTGTGTGGTGCTTAGTTGCCAGCTGGGGTTAAACCACAACAAGTCGTCATTTACCCATGCAGTATCCCCGCTATACTCCCTCCCTTAGCCCCCATGCCTTTAACCTTGAATCAAAGACATAAATCATCTGAAGAGTATTTCAGCCTGCTCCACATCGTTATCTTGTTCTTGCAGGGTGAGTTTAACTTTAAAATCTTACCTCTGTCCTCTGCCAAGGGTGGACCTTTCCCTGTCCTGGAGTTTCTTCTGTTTGCTCCATCTCTGCAGCCTGTTGCACCCTGGGGAGAATCAGCTCTACCTTCCTGCACAAGCCTGTGCACCACCAGGGAGGGCTTCACTGCTGCTCCATGGGCTGGGGAGAGCCTGGGGAGCTAGGTCCTGCACCAACCATAGGGACCAGTGCAGGTCTTCCCCACTAGCACACTGGGGATGATGGGGGGACCCATCACCTCACCTGGGAAGTTCATGGGGGAAGACCACAGCTGCGGCACAGGCAGTTGCACTCCTCAGCCTGCTCCCAGCCCTCTCTCTCTCTCGGCTCTGCAGTGCCTCAGTTTCCCTTTAGGTGCCTGCCCAACACAGGTGTTGCTTGCAATCACACAGGAACCAAGGCCCTTTTGAATCTAGTAGCAGCATAGTCCCAGAGACCACCGCAGCTAAAAACTCTTTTGGAGGTTAGAGGAGGTTTGCTGTGTTGTTTCTGCCCTTGCTAAATATGGCTTTTTGCTATTTACATCCAGACAATAGTCATAAAAAGTAAGTCTACAAGGGGTGTTCTCCACTTTGTGTCCCTATCCCACAGCAGGAGCAGCTCCATCCAAACTTGCCCTGAAAAACAAACCTCCGTGCTCCCTTTCAGCTGCTGGGAACAGGACTGAAAGCTGTCAGAGCCCTTTCCAGCCACCTCTTCCCTAGGACATTGCACCACTGGCAAATGGGTTCCTCTTTCCCCTCAGGGCCCTGAGCTGAGCAAGGATTTCCTCTCCGGGCTGCAGGAGCCAGCATGGTTGCTGATGGCAGGGACCAATACTAGGCACGGGCTGCTGCAAAGTGCAGATACAAAGGCAAAGTTTAATAAGACTCACAGAAACAGCTGAGTTTCAGAAATTACATAGCAGTGACTCATTTTGCTAGACTGCATAAGAAAAGTGCACTGCTTTCTCAGGAAAACTCTTTCCTCATATCCTCCCAGTCCTCGTTTTTATTGTAACCCTACAGGAACTCGGTGCCTCTTAAACCCCTGCCCTTCTCTCAACACCCCTAGTTACGTGGGCACTCCTTGGACTGGGGAAAGCCAGCTGGCAGGGGCATGTGTGCCTGGCTGCCGAGGGACTTTCCAATTCAGGTTTAAGTGGGCTGGAGCATCCAGGGTGGTGCAGATGCCCCTTTTCTGGAGGGGTTTGAGGGGCAGCTCAAAGGACCTTTGCCCACTGCAGCTCTGAGTTGGCGCTTTCTTTGCAGGTTGTCCTCAGGAGGTGGCAAAGATCTGTCCCTGCTGAAGCACTGCTGACCGCTGTCACCAACCAAACATGCAGCGCACATGAGACCCCATGGGACGTGACCCCATGGTTGCTCAGAAGAGAGAAGGCAGGAGAGGAAAAGGGAGCAGTTGACACCCACCAGCAGCTGCTGCAGGTGATCAGCTCCAGCACTGAGCTCCCAGATAGGAGCAACGGGTGCAAGCAAGTCACAGGGCCACTCTTTCCCTAGACTGTGTCATTCCTAGCATACAAGGCCAAACCCGTGAAGTGACTCTGCAATGTTCTCCAAGGTCACTGTAGGCCCAAGGTTACTTTGGAAAAGAGACTAGGGCCGCCTGGTAGAGGCTCACTCCAAGTAGCTTTGGAGCCGGTGAGAGCAGGACTGCTCTATCCATGAACTATGGATCCATGTTACAACCATACAAGCTCTCAAAAAAAGATGGACTTCCCCCTGCAGCTGCTAGTCGGGTCCTGCCTCACCATCCTCATCGTGATCATCCTCTGTGGTAACATCATCGTCTGCCTGGCTGTCACCCTTGACCGCCGGCTCCGCAGCTTGACGAACTGCATCATTATCTCCTTGGCCATCACTGACCTGCTGTTGGGCCTCCTGGTGCTGCCGTTCTCTGCCTTCTATGAACTCACCAAAGAGTGGCCCTTTGGCAGCACTTTGTGCAACATCTACATCAGCCTCGATGTCATGCTGTGCACGGCTTCCATCCTGAACCTCTTAATGATCAGCCTGGACCGCTACTTTGCTGTCACCACCCCACTCCGCTACAACCAGCTGGTCACTCCCACCCGGGTGACTGTGGGTTTGGTTGTTATTTGGACCGTTTCACTGATGGTCTCTTTCCTACCCATCCACCTGGGCTGGAATACCAATGGGACAGCAGTCCAAAACACAGTCCTCAGCTGCAACAAGGAGTGCACACTGGAGGTGAACCCAGTGTATGGGCTAGTGGACGCCTTGCTCACCTTCTACATCCCTTTGGTCATCATGTGCATCACCTACTACCGGATACTGAGGATAGCAAGGGAACAAGCCAAGAGGATAAACCACACATGGTGCTCCAGCAGCAACACCCCCATGCCACCCATGGTGAAAGAGCACAAAGCCACTGTGACACTGGCGGTGGTGTTGGGAGCATTCATTGCATGCTGGTTCCCCTATTTCACAGTGTTCACATACCGGGGGATGTGGGGGGACAGCAGGGTGAAAGGTACACCCATGTCCATTGTCCTATGGCTGGGTTACACCAACTCAGCCCTGAACCCCATCCTCTACGGGACACTGAACAGGGATTTCCGGGTGGCATACCAGCACTTGCTGCACTGCTGGAGGACTGGGGACCCCAGAAGCTCCTGCTTGCCTCCTGTTCAGAAGTCCCAGTCCAGGGGCAGGAGCTGCAGGCAGGGCCAGGGCAGGCAGGAGGGTAAGCCCCTGAAACTGGAGATGAGGAACGGGAAGGGGATTTTGCTGACTGATGGAGCCCTCAAGAGGTAAGAGCCTTCTTACGTGTGGGGCTTTGATGGTAGGTCCATCCCCAGAGAGGAGGGCAGAGGTGGGACCCCATGTTGTCCATGAACTTCTAAGCAACAAGCCAAAGCCCCAGCAGGAGATCCTTGCCCAGGCAACTCTTGCTCTTTGCAGCCACTCAGAAGTTCATCACCACAGGCAGGGACTCAGCTCACATCCCTCCATGCTGGTGGCACAGGTCCAGGTACTCCAGCTTCACATGTGGCTGGAACACCCCTGCAATTGCCACCCATTCACAGGGAGCACAAAATGTCCCTGCCTTTGCTGGGTAATGGGGACAGTTTTGCCATCAGAATTTGCTATACAGAACAGGATACAGCCGCTAGGTGTGGCTGCTCCCAAAAACCAGCCGTGTCCTGCACTCCGGTGACAGGCAAAGCCTGGGCACACAGCAGAGCTGCGGGGGGCTCGAGAAAGGTGACCACCCATCACAGGGCAGGAAACAGGATGTTAGCCCTGGGGCACAGAGTCAGGGCACCCACGGTCAGGCTCCAAGTCCCTGCAGGAGCCAATATCTGGGTCTCCAGCTCCCTGCAGAGTGACTCGGCAGTTTCCGTTCCCAGCCAAGCCATGCACCCTCAGCATTTTGGCTGTCAGTTTGCATCAGCAGCAAATTCAGCCAACAGCAAGCTCCATTCCCATCTCTCGAAAGGAGCAAGAATAGCCAAAATTTGGTTGGCAAATGTTTTTATAAGTACAAATGCCCATGTAAAGTTAGAGCCAAAAATTCCTTCAGTGTCACCCCAAGCATGTCACAGGGGTCAGGCCCCTCGGAGGGGTGCAAGTGCAGTGAGGGAGCACAATGGGTGCAAGACAGATGAGCCCTGTGCTGGGCTGTTGCACCAGTCCCCTCCCAGGGCACCCACCTCCCTGCAGGGCTGTGCCACCTGCTCACCACCTTGCCCAGAGGCATTCACCCACCTGAGCACAAGGAGAACAGAGAAGCATGCTATCTGCCATGGTGCAAACTGCTGCTCCTGAGACTTTAATCTAACTTCTAGGCACTGCCTGATAAGCAGCACAGAAACTTTCCATCCATAGATAAGGAGTCCTTTGACTCCCTGTTCCCAGTGTGCCAGCAAAGAAGCCGCACTCATGCTCTCCTGCGACACATGCCCTTGATCCTGCCCTGGAAGCATGGTCTCAAGCTACTGAATGGAGAACATAGGGAGATGAACTAAAGGGCAGAGCCATCCAAAAGGCTCAGCTGGCATTGTGCCTCCCCTGGGGCTCAGATGTGACTTTACCCAAGGCAGAGTGGCAGCTTGGGTCAGGGGACTCTGCCCCAGGAGACACAGAGGAATGGATGAGTGCAAATACAAGACTGCCGCTCCTGGGGCTGCCTTTTCAGCTTCTGAAGAATTAATAAAGAATGCAAATGTAGAGCACTTAGTAAATGTAGTTGCAGGTATATATAAAAACATATGGAGAGCATGGGCCTGGCGTGGTAGACATGCTTCTGCAAACATACAGAGACAAAGAAAGAGCTGTGCTGTTTATTTGCACAGAAGTGTGGCTCCTGGGCAAACTGGGAGCTTATGCACTGGGGCTCTGCAGCCGGCTGGGGTGAGCTGGCCAAGTGGAACAGGCCAGCAGGACTTCCCCATGCAGCCAAGAGGGAGAAGAGAAGAAAGACATCAACAACTTCTCAGAGTGCTGCCTTACCACAAAGGGAGAATAATGAGATGGAGGGAAAGAAAAGGGGAAGAAAAATGGGTTTCTCTTCCCCAGGCAGAGGTCAGGGTCAGTGGAGCCTGCCTGCTCCTGGCTTTCCCCCTCCCAGCTTTCCCAGGTAGACAAGGTGCTTCCCCTAGATCCCCAGAGGGCCTGATCCTGCTACAGGAGTTGCATCCAAAGCCCATGCTGGGCTCAATGGCAGCCAGGGGACCTCCATCCCCAGACTCTCAGTATGTGGGTGCCCCGTGCCAGCAGGGCTTGGCAAAAGCCCCAGCACAGGGACCAGGCATGTGGCTCCAGACTGTCCTCAGCTCTGCGGGGTGAGGTTCCCCCACCACTAAAATCAACCCCAATGAGTCTCCCAGCTGGATTTGGTCCCAAGGGTGCAGGAGGTTGGAGGGAAGAAAGTGAGAGACACAGGAACTGTGAGGGAAGCGAGAGAGGAAGACTCAAGCACAGGGATGTTTCTTGACCTTTCTAAATCCAGAGATCTCCTTCCTGTCCTACACAGCACCACTGCTGTGGTTTCTGCTTGCAATCAGATAAGAGTTGCTCGAGCACCAAATGATCAGTTACTGCTTTTACTTTCTCTACTTCTCTTCTTAGCCTGCTCACTTGCACATAAATGATGCATGAAGGATTGCATGGGGCCCATTCCAACCCCTTTTTCCATAGTCAGATATATATACACATCTGCTGTTGGCAGATGATCTGGATCCACTAACACCACACAAGACAGGTGGGCACAGGATTTACCTGTACACCAAAAGCCTGGCAGCCAATTTCACCCCAAGCATGAACCAAGCTGGTTCCTCTCCCCCCTTCCATTCTGTGTAGTCTTCCCAGTCATCTGCCCCAGCCACATTAACAGAAAAGACCAACATGAATCACTGCACAAACTCATAACCCCCCAAAATAAGAAGGACCAGAGCTCAGAAGAGCTCAGCTTGGAGCGGCTCCATGGGGTCATTCAGGGGAAAGCACAACTAGTAGTATTTTGAATCATTGCCATTAAAACCAGTGTTCTTTCCTGTTATGAGGCATAGAGGAAAGACTAGCAAACAATAGTGGGAATACTGGAGAACTGCAGCTGGCCTCAGGGGTGTCAGGAGCAGGGACAGGGAGTCAGAGTCACCACTGCTTTGGAAGTCAAAAGGCCACGGGAGCACCACAGCCATTGAAGGCCTGGAGGCATTTCCACAGGTGAGGAGCAGGTAGGGTGGAGAGTCAGGGCCAAGCAGGGACACAAGGGAAGAGAGCTGCTTCTGTCTCCCCACCAGGCACCAAAGAGGCAAGGCAATTCACACAAAACCAGTAAAGGAAAGCACTACTTGTACACAGAACACCTGATGGACCTCAGGAACCTGCTTCACTGCAGTGGGACAGGACTCTGAAGAGGAGCATGCCAAGCACCAGGCATGGCTGTAGGTTGCGAGACCAGTCCCTGAGGTCCAGAGAGATTAAAGGCCTGAGAGAAGGAGTATTCAGCACTAACAGGGAGGTATCAGGCAGAAAACACCAGAGCTGAGCAAGCAGCTCTGGATCACCCTCTTGCGCACATCAGCTGTGCTCAGGGCAGCTTGGGGCAGGACCATGGCAATGATATATGGGCAGAGAGAAGCCAGTTCCCGTAGGAAAGGATCGCTGTCCCAGTCATGATGTGCCTGCCACAGCCTGCCTGGCATCTGCCCCGAGGCAGTTGACAGTGCTCCACAGACCAAAGCCTGGCTCCGCAGGCTGGCACTGACCAACTGATCTGTTCTTTTTCCCCTCTTTTCTTTCTGTCTTCATGTGCAACTTAACTCCTTCCAGCGCCAGAGCTGTCCCATGAGTCTCAGCCAGCCCGCTGCCCTAGGACCCATGTCTCCCAGCCTTCAACTCCTGGCTGCCCTCTTCCAAAATCCTGTGAGGTTGAAAGGACAACACTCAGTTTTCCTCAGGAAGAAACTCAACAGCAGAGGCGAGGGCTGCAGGGTGAGTATGCGGCCGGGGTCACCGGGTGCAAACAAGGGGAGGGGGCAGCTCTCCCTGCTGTGGCACCCTCTGCATTTGCCCTGGTCCAGCCATCCCATCCCAATGGTACTTGGTGCAGAGGGTGATACCACCAGAAGTGCATCCCCACTCCTCTTTCCAGCACCATTTGCTCTCCAGATCCAGGCCCAAGCCCAGGGGAGGTGCACAGAGCTGTGCACCCCCAGCTGCCCTGGAGGTGTGGGCTTACACAACCACCCTGCAATGCCCTGGAAGATGCCTGCATCCTGCCTGTCCCTCCACACACTGCAGAGGCAGCTGCATTCAGACCATGGATTTCCAGCACACTTCATTTTCATGCAAGCCTACATCAGCTCCACATAAACTGCCAGCAGCTTTCACGGGGATGCTGGCAGGGCTCCCAGGATGAGGGGCTGATGCCACACTGGGCATTGCCACTCTCTCCCAGCAGTGCTGGGCTGGAGGACATGGCTGCCACACATGAGGACGCCTCTCGGCTCCAGAGAGCCACTTTGGGCAGCCCTTCTCAGGAAAAGACAGGCAAGGTCACCCTGACCTCCATATGCTCTCTCTGCAACACTGCACACTGATAACCTGGGCTCTCCTATATTGACTGTGCCCTGGGGGAGGAAGTACGGTCACCCACATGCTGAAAGCTAGGTACACTTGTCTCTGCTGCACACTGAGTGCTGCTGACCTTAGCCAAGGTCATGGCGATAGTGAGAGCCAGTGTTGCCTGCCCGCACGTGCAGCTGGGAGGGAGCTGGGGCTGCTGCAGGGGAGTGCAGGGCCCCACGCCCTGGGGCACAGCACAAGCCTGCACCTCTCAGAGGCACTCCCATGAATCACCCTGGAAGTGCCATTGCCTGTCAGCAGAAGGAGAACCAGAGGCTTGGAGAGCAAGGTGGCAGGAGCAGGGAAGGGCAGCAAGGTCCCCATGACCCCACCAGGCCCTGCTGGGCTGCAAGTCCCTTGATGCGAAAAGGACCAAAGCACAAGCATTGCTCAACAGGGAGGTCACAGTGCAGAGACTGCTCCCTGGAATGGCGTCACCATGGCCTCGGCGCTGCCCCACAGGAGGGAGCAGCACGAAACCCTGAGCCTGGAGGGCACAACAGCTCACAGTGAACCTCCCCCAGGCCGACACAGTGCTCACCCCGCAGCAGTGTGGACCCAAGGCAGAGTCATCTCTGCTATCATCATTGCCTGACAACAGGGGCGGAGGGGATGCCAATTCCAGCTCTTCTGCTTCATGCTTTCCCTCTGTGTGCTGCACATATCTTCCAAAACACATTTAGTTTTGATGAGGTAAAGGCAAAATACCAGCCGTCCCCTGAGAGGTGGCTAATCTAATCAGCAGAATGAAGCAAAGTCAGCCTGGGGGAAAGGTTTGCAGGAGATCTGAGGTCGTGGTGTGGCCACAGATTTCCTCTCTGCACCAAGGGGGTGGGGACAGGAAATATCACCTCACATGGGACACCCACCCAAAAACCTCCCTGACCCACTTGCAGCAGTGGGCAGAGGGGCCACAGGAGATGGAGCACCCAGGAGCAGAGCACTGCTGATCCCAGGACACTTACTTTTATGGGGCTATTTGCAGAGGCAACAACCCCACCGCTGCTGGCTGGCCAAGCAGATGGAAAGAGCAGGGAAAACCACAAAGCAAAGCACTGTTACTCAGAGGAATGTCAGATGATGGTTCCTGGGGTGGTGTGACCCTGCTCAGCTTTGCCCAAATGTCAGCACTCGGCATATAGCTATGCTTTGCTGAGGGCATCCTCACAGCATCACACCATGGTCCCTCCTAGGCACAGTGGGTGCTTAATACAGCATCCTTTATGCTGGGGAGCACAAAAGGTGGGGAAGGGACCCACCTGCACCCTGTAAAGCCATTGAACCCCCTCTCTGTTCCCCTGCAGGATCCCTGCTCTGGCACATAGCATTTACTTCATCCCCAGACACTGCTAGAGAGGCCTTTGGCAGCTCAAGTTTCTTCCCAGGAGGGTGGTGTGTTTGAAGAGCTCTTGGAGGAGCTGCAGAAGAGCCTCTCCCCTGCCCCATCAGGGCTGTGACACCTCCAGCATCAAGCCCCGCACCAGCAGGCAGTGGTGCCCAAGGAGCTGGGTTGGGAGCCAGCGTGTGCCCCCAGCAGGGCTGGGGTGGGGGTGCCCTCCCCAGGCCCACAGCAGTGGGTCAGGCTGAGAGGGCACAGGGTGGGGGGAAAAGGGGCTGCAGCCAAGATCTTGGTGCCAGACAGACCAGCCTAGGACGGAGAAGGGAAGCACAGGCACTACCCTCCCTGGTGCCCTGTCCGAGGGCCATATCCACCCCTCAGAGGGGGCAGGTGTCCTGGCAGAGAGGTGGGTGGTGTGGCAGGAGGGCTAGGCAGCCACGGGTGCCGGATGGCTGTGCACAGGATGCCCAGTCCTGCAGCACCCATGCTGGGGCAAGCCTGCCTCCCACGTTGGGGAGGTTTTGGCATCATTGGGACTGTCCCCGTTCTCTGTGTCTGCTTCACACCCCTGTCCCAACCCCACTGCAAGAAGAGGAGAGGCCCTGGAGCCTATTGGGCCACAGGGAGACACTGAACAGCTGGGATTTGTCCCCGGGGTCTACCCTCCCCAGCAGCTCAACACTAAGACTGCCCAAAGAGAATGTTTCTGCACTAAGCCTGCGCAGAAGTCATCTACGGTATAAAAACCTATTTAACACAGAGGGAAAATAAGGTGATTGATGTATTTAGGTGTGTTCTGTCCTGGGAAGAGCCTCCCTGTCCCCCTATACCCTGCTGTCCCATCCCCATCCCTCTGCTGGGACAGAGCCTAGAAACACACAGCACAAGCCCACAGGACACAGGTTGCAGCTGCCCAGGGTAGGGCTGGCACCCCCCACAGAGAGCACCTTACCCCATGGGACCAGCTAGATGATACCCCCCAGTCCCTGAGCTGGTGCGAAGAAGGGGGCAGCAGACAGGGAAGACCAGGTAAGACTGGAATGAACAAGGATCCCTTGCTGTGCTGCAGGGCAAGAGTTTACCTCCTGGAATAAGCCTGACCCACATCACCCCTGGGCACAGAATTCTTGTTGTGCACCCCACAGCATCCCCAGGGCACAGCAGGGGACAGGCAGACCCCCTGTTTGCAGGATCCCCCCGTGAAGGGAGGGTGCTGAGCCCCCGGGCCAGCTGGTTTCGTGTGTGCCGCGGCTCTGCCCTGGGAGGGGGAACGGCCGAGGGCAGAGCTCGGTCTCAGGTGCCCCTCCAGCTTCTCCGGGACACTCCTGCCCCGAGCTTCAGGGATCTCCGGGCGGGTGGGGGTGCTTAGAAGGGGCTCCCTGCACGGGGCCAGGCCGGGGTACCTGACACCCCCTCGGTGGGTGCCAGGACCCGGGAGAGCAGGGGACGCCCGGAGCGCTGCTGCCGCTCTGCCGGGCACCGCGTCCCCGCCGCCGCCCCCCGAGGAGCGGGGCGGGTGGGGGCGGCCGGCGCGGCGGCAGCGCAGTCTCGGAGCTCCCCCTGCTTGCTGCCGAGGACAGACCTGCCCGCCCGGCCCCCTCGCTACCGGCCACGCCACGGCGCTTCACCCACGAACACACCGGGCTGGGTACCCCGAAACACCCACGGCTCGGGCAGGGCTCCCCTCCGACCCGGTACAGCGGTCCCCGCTCAGCTCCCCAGTCCCCCCCGCCACCCCCAGAGCGACCCCAGCGTTTAGTTTCAGCACCTACCACTTGCACCTCTGTGGATTTGGTCCTTCTACTAATAATTAGTGATTACAAAGAGCAAACGGCTTCCAGAGAGCGCAGAGGGCTGGGGGTGGGTTGCAGCCCCGGTGCCCCACAGCACCCAGCCCGGGCAGCGCTGAGCCCCACCAAAGCATCAGTGGGCAGGGAGAGACCTGCAGCAAGGCGATGCCCTGGCAGGCAATGTCCCCTCCCTGTCCTACCTCACATGGCCTGGAAATGGGGAGCTACAAGACCCTTAGGGAGAGCATCCCACAGCAGAAGGAGACATTACCTCAGCAGCACCTTCCTTTGCAAAGAGGCAGGAGAGGAGTTCCCCACAGCCAAGCACAAAGATAACTCATCTTCTCCAAACCAACCAGACAGGAGCAGGCCTTGAATCGCCTGTAGCATCCACACTTCACTCCAGCTCAGAGAGGAAGAACTGGCAAACACACACCCAAACCCCTGCTACCTATGATAACAATTAGAGACTTATCTAATTGCAAAAATAATTGCAACTGAAGTGTTTAATTACCATACTAAGCAGGAAGAGCCGCTTCCGACTGTTCCAGTAACACTCCTGATCCATCAAACAAGGTTTGGGGCTTGTTTGGGTGTTGGGGTTTTTTTTGATTATTAGATTGCAGCCCCGGGGGATGAAGAGATTTGCTAATTAGGGTCTTGGAGAACAGCTACCAATTCACAAACACTTGCTTTTAATTTCAGTACTAACGAGGCTGGAAGGGGGAGAAATCCAAAATGCAGAACATCTGTGGCAGTTGCTGTCTGGAGCTCTGCTGCCCCAAACCCCTCACCAGGCTGGTAGAAGTCTGACACCACTTGGTGCATGAACCAGTCCAGAGGCCGTGAGGATGGGTTAGCACAGTGCAAGCACAGGTAGGGAGAAGCTGCTGCTCCACATTGCTGCTGTCACTGCAGCTATCGTACAAGATAATCCCAGCATTGATCATCTATCTGATCCCATTGGGGACCATTGACCACAGCAGTTTTCTCAGTGATGGGCTAATCCCAGTCCTGGGGCAGCAGTGCCAGCCCCAGGGGTGCAACAGCAGGAGCTTCTCCAGGTGACATTTAGTTTTGTTCTCCCCTAAACTGACAACAAAAGAGAATTTAATTATCTTTCCAAGCAGCATTTCTAGGAGGGAAAAGAGACTGCTTAGGAAGCTTCTAACCAACATCTGCTTTCTCAGATAGGAAATATCCCCCTGCTAGCAGTGGGGAGCACAGACAGGGAGGACTGCCAAGTGCACAGGGACACCCTCATCCCTCTGTCCCTGCGGGGAACACGGGAGTTCACACTGCCCTGATACACGGGACCCCATCCTCACCCTGCTCTACCAGCCACCCCAGGGACCCACGGTGCCTGGCTGGGCTTCTCCTAGCAAACCACCTTTCCCATCCTTGCCACAGTTTTGGGTGGGGTCCAAAAACATGCAGAGAGGAGATGTGAAGAAGGGGAGATACACACGGGAGGCAGGAGCAGCCACAGGGCATCCAGGTGTCTCCTTCCCGAGGACCACAGCTGAGAAGCAGTGGCTGCCATGGACCAAAGGTGAAGGGGCTTTTTATTTCTTTCAGATAAAAGACAAACATCAGTAGAATGAGAAAAAAGCACGCTGGGTTTTTTCAGGCTGTCATGTGATTAAACACAGAGGAGACAGAAAGGTAGCAAACAGCCCCAAGCAGTCAAACAATGAGAAACTTTGTGTTAGAAATGTCAAGATTTGATTTTCTGGAATAAAATGCATTTTGGGGTCACTCATCCAAAAGTTTTGTCTGCAGATTCAAGCCTCTGGAAAGGTTTTGGGATCCATTACCTCCCCCCAGATCTAAAAATTACATTTCCATGCCAAAACATCTTAAAACCAAGGAGAAGCCACTGCCTTCCAGCCTGAAGGAGGTGACCATGGGGACGGCATCACGCAGTGCTGAGGTGCCCTCCTGGCCTGACCCAAGCCCTTCTTTCCCGGCATTTCCCCACCATGTGTAAGTACCAAGGCTGGCAGTGCCGGAGGCACAGGGCCAGGCTGACCCTAGCCACCACGGGTTGGTGGCCATGGGACCAAAGAGGGGACAAAGCCACTAGAGGGCACAAGTATGACAGAAACATGTCCCCAAACCAAGGGGCCTCCAGCTCCCCCCAGGCAGCAGTCCCAGAGGTCCCTAAAACCCCCCATCACCCCCCATCTCCAAAATGTCCACCCTTAGCTGAGGTCCTGCTGGCCCCAGGGCTTCGGTGTCCCTCAGGCACTGGGGTGGCACTGCTGCACCTGGAGCTGCCAGTGCTGCATAACAGAGACATGTCCGCCTGTCCAGCCACAGAAACCAAATGTCCTGGCCCTGCTGGGAGAGCATTATCCCGACAGCCCAAGACCTGCAGCCTGGGGCAGTGGCAGCCCATGCTGTATGCAGGCAGCACCTCCAGCTTGCTGCCCTCCAGCTTGGGGGCTGCACAGCCCTACAACACCCGCCCAGCACCAGCCTGGCCCCACACAAGAGCCAGCACTTTCTCATGCCCAGAAAAATGGGCTGAAGGGGACCCCCAGACCCTGTCCCCCACCAGCAACACACCTTCTGCCGGTGACACGAGACCTCATCGCACAGGGCTGGCTGTGGAGAGCCGGGCATCCCCAGCCAGACAGCAAGACGCGGGTCCTGCCAGGGAGCCATCTGGCCATCGCCAAGAGCTGCATCCAGCGTCCTTTTGCCCTTTTCTTCTCCTTTCTCCCCTAGTGCATCCTCCTGGCAGGCGCTCCCCCACCCGTGCCTGCAGCCAGCACCACTTTCATTAAGGCTCTACCACCAAACCAAACACCATTTGTCAGGGTGTCTGACGGATGCCAGAGGCAGCTCTGCTGAAACAGATGCCCCCGTGTCCCCCCCAGCAAACACACATTGCAACAGCTGCCTTCCAGCGTGCCACACACCCGCACACACACACACACGCGTGTGCACGCTGCCCATGTGGGTTTGCTGTCCTCAATGCAGGATGGGATTCTGGGTTGCAGCCTACCATCTCCCGGGCTATATTTCCTGCTCCCAGCTGGATGGACACCCTGAGGACTACCCCCTGCAGGCGTCTGAGCTGCTCTCAGCACAGGAGCTGCCCTGCCACAGCCCAGCCACCCACCTCGGGCAAGGCTGGCAGGGTGCTGCCGCCCCAGAGTGTTTGCACAGCTGCTCTGGGACTGTGTGCTCCCGGCCTGATCTGCTCTCCCTGCTTCCAGCCCCCATTCCAGCAACCACAGCAGATCCGCTCCCAGCCAGCAGGAACCCAGCGCTGCTGGAGGCAGAGGCAGCAACCCCCTCCAACCCCAGGCACACAGGGACTGATGCTGATTAAACGCAGCGCCAGCGCTGATAATTAATTTCTCAGAGGATGAATTACTTGGGAAAGCTCTGGAGCGAATGTTGTTCTTCCTTCCACACACCCATCGCGCCTACTTGGGCTTTTAAAAAAACGAACAGCAAGGGGGGATGAACACCCGCAGCCATGCCCTGCCTGGGCTTGGGGGCCCTGCCAGGATTGGGATCTCTGCTGGGGTATGTTCCCTGGGACCATGCAGATGCAGGCAGGGCAAGAGGACGTGCTGGCACTGCCCATGTCCCAGTGGTCAGGAGAACCTCAGGGCTGACCACAGGGTTTGACCAAACCCCCTTCAGGGGCTCCTTATGCCCTGACTCAGCTCATGTTAGGGAGATCCCTGTCCCCCTGTGGGACCTCCCCAGAAGCTCACAGGGACCTGTGTGGAGGGCATCCACCCGCCCTCTTGCCGGGCACTGCATATCATCCATGGGGTGGGTGACAGATGTGGCTGTCCCCACCCCAGAGCTGCGGGGCCAGGAGCTCGTCCCCTCTGGGCCCTGTCTCCTGCAGCAGCATGCGGCGCATCTCGCCACAGCACAGCTCCCTCTGGGTGCTGGCGTGAGGCCGCACTGGATGCAAATATGGAACGAGAAGCCCCTGCAGACAGCACTATTACACAGGGCTCTCCATCCCTTTTGCTTAATGGGAGGCATTTTTCTGTTTCATTTCCCTTACCCTTGGAGCTGAAACCGCCTTCCTGCAGCAAAATGTGCCAAGCCAAAGAAATCCTTCTCCCTTTCCAGCTCACAAACTCCCCTCCCTCCTCCGCCAGCAGAAATGCCCACCCCACAGGCCACCTCTTTCCTGGGGTATGTAACATTGCTGGAGGGACAAAGAGTCCCCATCCCGTGTCCTCCTGCTGGCACCACATTCCCAGGCTGTGCCGACTCCGGTCTGCATTTGGGTCATTCATCCTCATTCCCCAGGCTGAGATGTGCAGCTGTTCTGTTCTGCAGGAGAGCCAGGCACCCCATAACCCTCCGAGCGCAGCAGCAGGGCCATAACCCCTTTCCCCGCGCAGGAGACAGGTGCCAGCACCCATGAGCAGGATGATGGGACTGACATGGGGGATGGCAGTGAGGGCACAGGGGGACACCTTGGAGACAACAGGGACAGAGGTACCAAGGGGGCTGCAGGGTTTTGTTCTCTCCATGTACAGATCTTGCAGATATTTGCAAATACCATGGAAGGCAAAGCATGCCCTCAGCTCACCTTCCCCATCCCTCCCCGAGGGCACTTCACTCGCTTGGCCTGCTTCAAGGTTGAGCTAGGTCCACCGTTCATTACTGGGTAATTAAGCTCTTAATTAACGGGCCAGTTTCCCCTCAGAGCCCTGCCAGCATCTCTTGGTCCCTCTAGCAGCTGCTCCCTGGCGGGGCGGATGTGGCGGGGCTGGGGGAGCGCTCCCCTCCCCGGGGTGGCTCTGAGGCATTTCTCCCACCTCCTTTGTGCTCTCTCCCTGCCAGCTTGGCTCCGGGGCACTGTGACCCAGCCTGGAGGTGGGAGCCTGCTCCAAAAAGGCACCTGGGGCACAAGCAAGGCTGACATATGTTGGGGCTCAGTGTGATACTCAGGGAGTTGGCCAAACAGGGGTGAGACATCCCCACCATGACTGATGCTTAAAACTAAAAACTTCAACCCTAGAAAACATCCCAGCTTATAAGCCTTAAAAAAAAAAATCAATATTCAAGATATTCCTGCCTAAAGAAAAAATCTCTCAGCAACATTCACTGCCACCAGGTCCTCTCTGCCCCCTTCTCCCCGCTTTGGGACTGAGCAGGGAAAGGAGACAGCGGTGGCATGCCCTGACCCTGAGCTGGCTGGACTGTGGGGGACAATATGGGGACCCTGCCCCAGGCTCCCCACCAGCCTCCAAATGGCAGAGAATCACAGCAAACTAGCCGTGATGAGCCACTGTCTTTTGTGAGACGTCAGGGGCTGCCTTGCAGTGCTCTGGCTTTCGTGCATTCATCACGTCAGTTCCCCTTAACCGTGAAGAGAGGGTTATCCTCCCCCCGGGCAGAGCTGCCGTCCTGCTCCCGGTGGGGTTTGGGGACAGGGGGGGTTGGAACCGAGCGGTCCCCATCCCAATGCCGGGCTGGGGTGGCTGGGTGAGAGGAGAGAGGCAAGTTTGGCTAATCCAAGTGGAAGCTAATTGTGTTTCATTGAGGTTTTATCTCTGCAACTGGCAACACGCTCCTCCAGGAGATTTAGTAGGAACTTGTCTGGTCCCTGCCAAGAAGGCTGTTTTTTCAGAGAAAGCACATTATGCATCAAAGTTGAAATTCAAATCCCTTTTCCTCTATTCCCAGAGTATATTTATGAGGCTCCAGATATTCCTTGGCGCATCACGGATGGCAGGAAGCCCCCAGCCTGCCCTCCGACACTGCTGCAGGAGCCCAGTACCAGCTCGAAGAGCCGGCTGAACTTTTTCTTCTTTATTATTTTCCCCTTCGGTTAAACTGTTGCTGGATGAGTGGGAGGCTGGGGGCAGGCAGGTCAGCTGCAGGCAGGGAAGGAGCCGCTGCCCATGCACGGCCCTAGGGATGGTGAACCCCCACCCAACCTCCCAGGGCTTTCCCACCTGGGGCTACTCCTCTCCATCCCAGCCCCTTCTGCAGTTTATGCACCACCCTGCTCCCCCTGAGCCCCCCCATCCCCTAAACCAGCTGCAGTCTGGTGTCTGCTGGCACATCCCGGATGGGGTTGGCAGCAAATCGAGTGTTTTTTCCTAAAGATGCTCTGGTTCTCCTCCCTTCAGTGGGGTTTAGCAGGTTGCAAGCAGAGCCATGCCAGGAGGTGAATCAGCTCAGCCTGGATCCTGCACCCTCAGGAAGGGGTGGGCAAGGGCGGGGGGGGCACGAGGGAGGGCACCTAAGGGAGTGGGAGGGTGCAATGCAGAACGACAGCCTTCTCTCAGCCAAACCCTTTGGGGTGTAAACCCACCCGGTTTGCTGCAGGAAGGCCGGGAGGAGGGGCAGGTGGGGGGGCTCCACTCCCCCACACCCCCTGACAGCCTGTCTCAATGCACCAGGACAGGCCCAGCATCTGCAGTTGCTGGAAAATCATGCTCCATTTCCAAAAGGAAAAGCAAAGTGTAAATCTCTCTCTCAGGCACCCATTTGTTTCTCTACAGTGAGAAAAGTGGCGAAAGCTTTAATTTCCAAGCTGGGAGGGAGAGACAATGATACATCAGCAGCACCCCAGGCACAGAGGAAGAAAACATCAATTCTGGGATTATACCAGCGGCCACCGAGATTTCTCCCTCCCTAGCTGCAACCCAGAAATATCACAGGTTTCCCTGCTGGCCCCACGGCTCTTACCTCTCCGTTGTGTTTAGGGGAAATTCGGATGCCTTCATGGTGATGAGGATGGTTATTGCACGAGCGTTTGCCCAAAAGTGCTGGGATGGGGGGGAGGCAGTCATTCCTCCCCCTCCAGCTGGATTTTGCATTCAGAGCTGGCCGGCCGCAGCACTCAGCTCTCCCCAGAGGTTCCCTTCATAAGAGGGAGCAAATTCCACTTATCTATAGAGGGGAGATTTGCATTTTAAATATCCCAACTCCAAATGTCACCCAGCTTGATCCCCTAAGCTGAACAAATGCACCGGAGCAGGAAGGGGGCCGGGGGTGGCTTGCCAGCATGGACTGCTGGGAAGAAAGGAAAAACCCAAGGTTAAAATCATGCACGGATGTTTAATCCAGGCTGAGGTTGAAGATGGGAGCAAACATGGCAGTGACCTTCCCCCTCTTCCAGCCTCTGTTGGGCAGGACACAGGGGAACAGGTATTGGAGGCTTCAACCATTAAGGATTAGGGATTTTGTGTTTGAGATTTTGTTTACACAATAAGACTTAAGTGATTGCTGCATGGAGTGTAGGTGGATTCTCCCCGAAGCCTGCAGAGGGATTAGTGCCTATAAGGCAGCCAGAATGAGCTAAAAATTGGAGAGATCAAAGTGCAGAAAGAGGAATCCCATGTTCTCAGTGATGGGAGGGGAGGGGAGAAAGAGGCCAATGGTCAAGTCTGAGATGATTGTGGCTGCTGGCTCCAGAGAGCCTGGGGAAAGGCATGGAGTGTTTCTCACCGTGCAGCTGCAAGGATGCCAGGAGGCATCTCAGGAAGCAGCCAGACCCCGGGTGATTTCCATCCTCTCCTGGGGCTCCAAAACGTCCTTGGCCATCTCTAGCCCCCAGGAGAGGGATGACCCCAGCCATTCCCAGCTCCCCGCTGCCACAGGGCCACCTCTGGGGAGCATGGCAGAAGGGATGTATCTAGCCCAGACCCCCCGCTGCAGCACTGGGGCACAGGGGGAAGCTCAGCACCATGCCCTGCAGGGAGGGGGCCCTGGTCCTGCTGCACCTACTGGGTCCCCCATGACTGAGTTGACACTGCTCCATGTCAGCCCATGCCTCACGAGGAGGGGACATGCTCATCTGGGCCCAGGGAGGCTCTGCCAAAGCCCTGGCCCCACAGCGCACAGCCTGCTCTCCCCACCTGCCTCTGCCACCCAGCCGAGCAAATAAGCCTTCTCCTCTTCACCTGATTAAAGCCGTGAGCTGATTCGATTAAAACGGGGCACCAACCCTTGTCCCCAGAAGGCGAATGGGATGAATGATTAAGGCATGAAGTTTTCTCGCCCCCTGCGTCTCATTAACCACTCCAGCCCCCCTGCACATAAGGCACTGCCTCCTGTCAGCTCCCTCCCTGCCATGCACGGCAGCTGCCTGCACCTAGGGGCAGGTAAATGCACCCAGGGTGGGAGCATGATGCGTCTGCCAGCCCTGCACTACTGCATCTTGGCCACAGGCACCAAGAGCCCAGCGGGGCCACGTACGTGGAAAACCAGCCCAGGCATGGCAAGCTCAGAGCTGCAGGCAGCTTGGGGGAGTCTCCGGCTACAGCAGCCCACGGCAGCAGGGCTTACATATCTGCAGGCACCCCCTTTTCCTCTTTGGCATCTGCAGTGACCAAGTTTGCTCCACCACTCAGTTTTTTCAGAGGCAGAGGGTGCATGCGCCCACCCATGTGGCCGCCCCATGTCCCCAAGACTCTCCCACACTCAGGCACGGGACACAAGTTTTACCCTCACCCCCATCTCAAAACCCGCAGGCAGGCAGGCACTCCTTCACCACAAATGAGCCTGAAACAGTTCCGAGAAGGACTAATTCCCTCCCTCCTTAATGCATGGAAGCTTCTTATGCTAAATCTATACAGACACAATTAGCATTATTCATATTCCATATGCTCCACTCCCTTGTGATGAATATTAATCTGTTTCCTGCTCCCAGGCATTAGAGATAACGGCGTTGCACCGTGCTGCGCTGCTGTGGCAGAGATGGTCTGAACGAGCGATGGTGCAGGTGGAGGCAGTTTCACTGCACTGGGAAGGGGAGACTTTGCACCTTTTGTGGGGACGATGGTTTTACAGCTGCAAGGCTGGGCTGAAGCAGGGCATCCTTTCTGCTCTGCTTCCAGCTGAAATGGTTCCCCCTAGGGCTGCCCCAGCCCCCCCAGGGCATGCAGTGGAGTCAGGCAGCGTGAAGCCCTGGCCCTCCCTGCAGGTTTTGGAGATGGGATAGGACTCAGGCAGCTCACATTTTCCAGGTTTTCTGAGACTGAGAAGTGGTCACAGGTGTTGCAGGAACTAAACCACTGCCCGTTGGCATTCCCTAGAGCACAAATGGCTCTGCCAGCAGCCATCCTCTCTGCAGTGCCCAGCCATGCCTCCGAGGCCAGCACAGCCAGGCAGCTGTGGCACCTGGGTCCCAGTCCCAGCCCTGCTCCCACCTCTCTGCACAGCAGCTCCCCCACAAACACAGGGCGGCAGCACCCACCGAAGCTGCAAAAGGAGCACAAGAAGGGGACAAAGGAAACGATGCAGCAAATGCAGGTCATGCATGCCACTGCCACTGTCTTGCAGGGACATGGAAGGGATTTACAATTCAAGGAGCTTTTGCAAATCAGGGGCCACCCCGCATGTGGGCAGGGCTGCGCGGACCATCCCCAGCCCTGCGTCCATCCATCCGTCTCCACCCTCCACGTGTGGCTCCAGGCCAGGCCGGGGGTGCTGCAAGCGGGGGGTCTGGGGCTGTGAATTCAAATGCCATACGCATGGTGGGGGTGGAAAGGATACAGGCCAAGAGGCACAGCGTTGCTATACATCCATTTGCATGCTTAATCCGCTGCTGGGGAGTATAGCGTCAGGTTCCCCCATCTGCTCCGCATCTCGCATCATTAGCTGGCTGGTTTCCGAGGCGGCTCTGAGCAGAGGTGGGAGTTGAGCAGAGAGGGGAGAAGGGAGGCTGGTCCCAGTCCCACATGCCATCGTGTGTCGGCAGCCTGGGGAGCTTGGAAGGATCCTGCCCCTTGCTGGAGCTGCTGGGCAGCACACCCCCCCCAGCTGGGGGCTGGGGAGGGGTGTAGGTGGAGGGGGGTCAGTCCCCATGGCTCCCTGAGGTGATGTCCCACAGCAGCAGGTCCTTTGTGGGCAGTGTGAGGGGAACAAGGCATCTCCTTGCCTCTCAAAGGTGCTGCCCACAATCCAGTTCTGCCCAGGGGGGTGCCTAGGGCAGTGATAGTCCCTGTAGTTGGTCCCTCTCCTCGGGGAAACTGGGAAGCATCCACAGCCGCCAGCCCATGCACGAAGGAGAGCTCAGCTCCGCCACACGGATCCAGCCACATCAACCATTCCCGCTGCCACTAACCTGAGGCGATGGCACAGGAGCACAGCCCCTTTAAATCCCTGTACTCACAGACTGGGCTGGGACACTGTAAAGGGAAAAATAAGGCAAAGAAATTATTTTCTTCTTGCCGGCAAGCCTGGAGAGCTGCCTGTTCCTCAGCAGCACGCTGCCAGCCCTCCCACGCACCGCGCGGCGGAGGACTGCAGAGGCCAGCGTGGGCTGGGGAATGCCGGGGACACCAGGGCACAGCAGGGTCCCCCCCATACTGGACACCCTGCTCACTGGGTTGCTACGGGGGCAGCAGGACCCATGCGGCCCCTCTCGCCCTGGGGTGCATGGCACATCCCTACACTCCATTACCTGCCTCATCTGCCCCGTTCTCCAGGGCTATTCCCCATCTCTGAGCTCTAAAAGGGCTCAAACTCACACAAAATCCCTGCTGAACTCCCCAGGATGGGGCTGCAAGGAGCTACCCCAGCCAGCTGTGCTGAGCAAATTTGGGTTTCTCAGCAAGTGGTGATGAAGATGGGGTCAGAGGGATGGAGGGGCTCGGGGGGCTGGGGAGGGGAAGCCCTGTGCCCCTCCAAGGTCACTCTCCCCCTCCGCTTTCACGCTTAGCTGGGTTCCTTCATTACTTACCCAAGCTGTAAATTGTCTAATTTGGAACACACCATTTATCCCTGATGTGCACTTGAGCAGCCAGATTTTGTTTTCAGGTGTGTAATTAATTTTTTTAACGTGATTTCTCTCCTAGGAGACTGCAAACAAACAGTTCTGGCTTTCAGGACTGGGCAGCTCGGGCAAGTGTCAGGGCAGGGAATGGGCAGGCAGGCAAGGAGCCAGGGCCAGATCCAGGAGGATGTGAGGAGCTGGGGCTTTGCGGCAGCTCCCTATGCTCCTGCTTTCCAGCAGGAGCCGCATCGTTCGGCGCAGCCCTCTGCCTCCTGCAGTACCGCCATGCTCCCTGCAGGCACTGGCGAGGGCTTGTGAGGGGAAACGACAACCACTTTCCCTGTTCCCAACTCAGTCTGCTGGGAATTACCATTTTTATTAAGACCTAACATGTCCTTGGCTGCTGGGAATGTGATTTGCTCCTGGAATCAGATTACAGCAGCTCCTGAGGAGCCTGTATCGGCCTCCGCCTTGCCATGGTGATGCTCCCAACCCCGGTTGGAGGAGCTTCCACCATCGGATGCTCCCAGGCATCTCCACCTTTGGGAGGCTGTGCTCGGGCACAGCACAGGGGGGACCCCTATGGATGCACCACCCTGACCTCTTTCCCCTCAGCTGGGGTGTTTGATGTTCAAAGGCGATGTTGCGATATTTTTGCACTGCCCAACACCTCTTGCGGGGCAGGCACAAGGGAGGATGGAGGAGAAGCAGCAACCGAGGGTGGGTAACTTCTGCCCTCGCTGCACATGCTTGTGCCCAGCTGGGTGCAGGTCGGGGGGACAGGGTTGCCCGAGCGCTGCTCCACATCCCGAGCTGGAGCGATCCTTCTCCAACAAGCAGCACAGAGAATCACCTGCTGTGAATGTGCAAGCACATTTCTTCACGTCTCCCACTGCCAGGGAAGTTGTTATATGATTTTTGCCAATGGTTTTCCAGATGAAAGGAGGTGAAAATCACCTCCATGAGCTCAGCAGAGGCAGGTGGGAGGATCTGTGGAGAGAGTGCTTCTGGGCTGACTCTGTGCAGGTCCTGACCCCTTGCCCTGCAAGACCCCCAGGCATCGGGTGACAGTTTGGGGGTGTGTAAGATGCTGCTGTGCCACCCCCATGTGGGGACTTGGGCTGGGGCCGACACTGCGAGAGTTTGGGGGTGGCTGGTGCAGAGCAGCCATACGGCAGAGCCACCCCCAGACTCCTGCAGCATTGGCCCTGAGGATGCTCTGCTCTTTGCAGGCTCAACCAGCAGCAAGGCTGGAGGGACTACAGCTGGTGACACACCTGGGACAGGTCCCCTGCACTCCTCTGCTTGCTCTCCCACCAACGCAGCAGGCCCACCGGCAGCATCTGCCTGCAAAATAAAGCCACTGCTGCAGCCCCCCTGAGATGATCGTCCAGGAGTGGGTCTGGCAGCGCTGCCCCCTGAGCAGCAGATGCCACCATGGCCACCACAAAACAGGCAATGGCCTCCTGAGGAGGCATGCCACTGCCTGGACCCCCAGGACCATGGGCCAGACTCCTTGGGGATTTTCTTCCTGCACGTTTAATTCTCTGTTGTGACTTTCGGGAAGGGATGGCGCAGTCCCCAGGCACCATAGGAGGGGGCTGAGTGCTCTGCTCCCACGTCCCACTGCCCTTTGTGCTTTGAAACTGCCTTCCAAGGAGCTGATTAGCATTCGGAGCAGGCGCCTGCACCGTTTCAGGGCAAAAACTCTTATTTGCCTTCAAAAACACATCGATCTTCTGCAGTCTGCTATGAAGGGCAGTACCTGCCCTCCAAAATGGGACACTGGGCACATGGGGGCCTGGCTTGGCTTTCCCAAATGCAAACAGGATGAAGGGACCCCAGTCCCTCCTCTATCCCACAGCAGCACACCGCCATCACACCGGAGCCTCTCACCCGTTACTGCCCAGCTCTGCAAGCCCATGGGTTCAAAGGGAAAGGCATCAAAGCCCTGATTTCTTTGATTTCCCTTCACTTTTTTTTTTCCCGCTCCTCCCCCGGAGGAGTTCAGCTCCCAGGTACTGCTTGCACAGGAACAGAAATGAAAATCCCTGGGAATTGCTGCAGTCCCTGTGAAATTTCTGGCAGGGGTCCCGGCAGCTGAGGCAATGCTGGTCACTCACTGCCCTATGTTTGGCCACTGGCGGGACCGTGGGCAGGCTCCATCCCAGCTGCCCCAGCATCCCCTCCATCACTTTCTCAGCAGGAACCGGCACCTTTTCCCACAAGATTTGGTGCTACATGAGTGTTATAAGCTCATCTGCCTATCAGGATTTATCTGCCTTCCCTCTCATGATAAGGGCCTGGCTGCGGGCTCACCAGGTGGAGGAGGTAATACTTAAATAGCTTCTTTTCTTATATTTCACATGGGGATTATTATGCCTGTCTTGAGTCGTGTCCCCCCCTCTGCTGCCAGCACAGGAAAAATCCCCGCAGTGGCACCATCAGCAGCACTGCCACCGGGCAGGATGGGACTGTGTCCCCTGGCACTGCAGCCCGGTCCCTGGCATCATGGGCTTCCCTCTCCCACCCATACACAGCGAGTGCGTCCTCCTGAGCACCTGCGGTGGCACAGGCAGAGTTGTGGAGCTGAGTATCTCCTCCTGTGTTGCATGCACCAATGCAGCCACTGCCAGCTGCCATGAAGGGTGAAACCTGTCACCACAGAGAGCAAATTTCCTGCACACCACAAGCCCGGGGTTCTTTGCTCCAAAGCGTTTGCTTATGACTAATCGCAGCTACTCCAGTGCTGGCATCCCCAGCCAGGGACCAGTGTCAGCTGTCCCTGTGGCCTCGGCAGACCTGCCAGCTCCCTGGTGCCCGGCTGCAAAGCTCCAGTGTGCGGTACACACCAGAACTCTTGGAGATTATAAACCTGCGAATGCAAAGGAGAAGCAGGTCCCTCTCCAGCCTGCCCGTGGCCGGCTCCTCCTGGCTGCTCCAGGGAAATGACAGGGCCAGCAGCTCCAGTTAGCAAGGTGAAGGCTGGGGAGAAAAACGACTATTGATCGTCCCTGCAAGTTCAGCAGCAAGGCACGCACAGCCCACAGCTGCAATCAATAGTGCTGGGGAGGCATTTGCTCTTGCTCTCGCTGTGGTTTGTGTGTCTGTCCGGGGCTTCGGGAGGAAGCCTGTGCAGTGCCACCATCCAGCACAGCTCCTGCACGGGTGCATCCTCCATGGTACATCCTCCACCAGGCTCTCTGAGCCGGTATTTCCATCTGTAGGAGGCAGGAGAGCAGGGATGCCCACCCGTGCATGGCAGGGGTGAGAAGGCAAAGCAGCCATCCCATGGCCAGAGCCCCTCCATCCCCTCGGCTCCCATGCTGGTGGCATGGAGACAGCCCCAGGGACCCTCTGCCGAAGGACGGGGTAGCAGACAGGGCTTCCTTGGTGTCAGAGCCCTGTGGGCTCCCGTCTCAGCAAGGGATGCCCCCTGCACACAGGCTTCCATTACAGTCATGCTCCTGGCCCACTCCCCATCCCCAGGGCCGGCTGCCCTGGTGCTCCACAGGACACCCAGCCTTGGTGCAACAGGAGGAACGGGGTGAAAATCAGAAATTTCCATCCCTCCAGAAAGGACGTTGGCAGGGAAGGCAGAACTACACTTCCCAGAGTGCTCCTGGCCCTGCCTGCCGCCTGGGGAAAGGCTGAGGGACTCAGCCACCAGCTCCTCCCTGCTCCTAAATTATTCTCCTTATTATTTATTTGTGGTTTTTCTGCACTTAACTGTCTGCCTCGTCCACTTAATTGGGGGATTATTTCCACTACCTGCCCGTCCGCCAGAGCCCAACTCATTACTGGGGCTTATTTATTAGCAGCGAGGCAGCAGAAATGCACCCTGCAGCTCCCTCTCCTCCAGCACAGGCAGCTGGAGACGATGGAGGAAAGCAAGCCAGGGCCAGGACAGGGCCAGTGACAGCGGGCACGGCCGCGGTTTGGCCAGACCAGGTCAGAACCAGCCTCTGTTGGGCATGGAGGTATCACAGCAGCCTCCTCCCATGGCTGTCATCAGCCCAGGATACCACTGCTCCTGGCAAAGCACAGGAGGAGCAGCGAAAGCCTGGCTGCTCCTTAAAAGGGCTCCCTAAGCTCAGGAAAGATCAGCCGCACAGCACTGTCCTTCTGCTCACAGCGAGGGACCCCGTCTCCTTGGCACAGCAGCAGCTGAGTGACAGCTGCATGACAGGGCAATGCCAAAGGCTCGCAGGAGCCCACCGCAGGGAGGCAAAGGGGCTGGTGCCCCCCAAGCTCAGGAGGAGCCAGTGGTACCCCACGGCCCCTCTCCAAACTGCTGCTTCCATTTTCAGACAGGAGAATCCGGGAAGAATGTGGGACAGCAGGAGAGAGCCTGCATATTGAGTGCTTTGATAAATAAAACATGGCGAGAAGGCAATCAGAGCTGCCCACTTGGCTGCAGGCAGCTCTGTCTGCAGCAGCTGCATGGGGGTAATTCACAAGTGGTGCCACCCTGGCTGTCAGGCCACCAGCCCCAGCGCTGCTCCTCCGTTAGCATCCAAGTTTTGCTACCTCAGCACTGAGAGGAATTGATTTATTCATCAGCCTCTCCATCCCGCAGTAGCCCTGCAAGAAAAAGCCTCATGATGAGCTGCTGTGTGATGTGATGAACAGCACGGCAGGGAGCAAGGTGGGCTGACCCTGGAGGTGGCTCCTGGTGGACCCGCATCCCACCTGCCATGATGCCTGGTGGAGGAGGGACTCCCCGGGTTGGGAAATGGGAACAGCAAACTCCCCCAGGGCTGCACTGCTGAGCCTTCCTCAGGCACTAAGGCATGGCCATCCTGCACTCCCCTTTCAGGATGGAGAGGCAGGACCCCATTTTTCAGGAGATCGGGTCCCAATGACCAAAACTATTGCAAAGGTGAGTTGCAAGGCAAGGAGCTGACCGCAGAAAGCACCAGCCCCAGAGCAACTCCACGGCTCGGCAGGAGCTGTTCCACGCACCCACAAACCCAAAGCAAAACCCAGGGAAAGGAGTGCTGCCTGTGGAGAGGGGCTGGGCAGGGGGAGGACGAGTCACAGCCCTCCAGGCCACTGGGGATCTCAGGAGTCCTTTTGGCCATGCCCAGCTCTCCTCATCCCCCATCCTCGGGACACCAAGAGACCCTGGGCAAGGGCTTTGTCAGGTGCAACAGGGGTCTCTGATTTGGGCAGCACGGCTGGCACCCCAAGACACCCTGTCTAGAGCCCCCTCCTCTGGGTGGGCTGACAGTGCCATGGGAGGGGAATCACTGACTCTGGAGGAGAGAAGTGCTGGGCCTTGCGGACAAGGACGAATATTGGAGGGAATTGCTGGATGGTGGGGCTGCCAGGTAGGGGGTCAGGAGAGATGGTCAGGTACTGGGGGGAATTGCTGGGTGCTGGGCAAACAAGGGTGGCCAAGAAGCAGGTGGGGGTACTGGGAGGCATGGCCAGGTACTGGGGGGTGGCTGTTATGGGCACTGGAGGTGCAACTGCTGAGGAGCAGGGGCATGGCCAGCTGCTGGGAGGGATGCCTGGGTACTTGGTAGGCAATTGCTGGGTGCTGGGGGGCATAGCTGGATACCGGGGGGATGGGTGGATAGCAGAGGTGCAACTGCGGGGTACCGAGGGGGGCGGCTAGTACCGGGGCGGGGTGTGCAACTACCGGCGACCTGCCTGGCAGCGGGAGCAATCACCGGGTACCGGAGGGGAATTGCCGGCTGCGGGGACGGAGGGCCGGGGCCGGGGGCTGCCGCCGGGGGCGCGGGGCGGGCCGGGGGCGGGCACGGGGCCGGCCCCGCCTGGGAGGCCGTGCGGCGGAGGGGGAGTCAGCACCGGGCCCCCCCTCCCCCGTACTGCTACGGCTCCCGCCTCCCTTCCGGCGGCGGCTCCTTCCCTACGCCGGGGGCGGACGGGGTGGACCGGAGCCGCGCCGAGCCCAGCCAGGTGGGTGCGGGGCCGGGCCGGGGCCGGGGGCGGCCCTGCCGTGCCGCAGAGCCCGGGGGGGGACCGGGGACGGGGACCGGGACCGGCCCGCCGAGCCTCCCGGGGCCGCCGGCTTATGTAACGGGGCGGCGGCCGCGGGGATGCGGGATGCGGCATGCGGGATGCGGGGAAGGATGCGGAGCGGGGTGCAGGTGCAGGATGCGGGTGCAAGATGCGGGGCTGAGCGGTGCGTCCCCGGACTGCCCCCCCCACCCCCCGCCTCGCAGGGCTGGGGAGGGGGGGGACGCCGATGCGGAGGGGATGGCAGGAGAAGGGCTGTCACCCCCCAGACGGTGGTTTGTATCCCCCCCCACTCCAGCCCCTCCGTGCCTGGCCATCCCTGCGGGGGGGCTCTGCAGAGCGGGGCCGTGGGCAGGGAGAGGAGGTGACCTGCTCCCCCCACCCCCCCCCCCCGCCTGCACCCGGGGAGGCTCTGTGCAGCCCTCAGCTGTGGGGAGCTCCTGATACCCCACCGAGCTCTTCCCACGCCTCCCCATCACATCTCCCTCCTCCATCCTGCTCTCTGCAGCTAAGTCCAACCACTGGTGGAGCATCCCAGCTGCACAGTCCCCTGCATGGTCCTCTGGTCCCCATGCTCCAGCCCCTCTCCCCACTACACCATCCCCCCAGGGTCCTTCTGATGCCCTGCACTCCAGCCCCTCTCCCCACTGTGCCCCCAGTGCCGTGGCTGCAGCACACAGGGCAGGTGGTTGCCATGATCCAGGCCTGGCAGCACGCGGTGGCACTGCCACCCGCATGGCACGAGCATGACCGGGCAGCCGCTGCCCGAGGCAGGCAGTGCTGTGAGTCAGAGCAGAGAAGCAGGGCTGGCACCTTTGCTCTGGACAGGGCTGGTAGCTCAGGGCTTCTCTGCGCAACCAGCCAGGCTCTGCGGGCTGTGGCAGCTGCTGGCCAAGTTTGGTGAAGGAGCCAGAGCGATTTGAGTCAAGCTGAGGTGCTGGGTTTGGCAAATAGAGGATGAGGAAGGATGGACTGAGCTTGCAGAGCAGAGTCGTGTCCTCCCTGCCAAACCTGCCCTCATCCCCCCAAGGCCACAGGATCCCCGAGGGGTGCCAGGATGGGCTCTGATGTGGCCAGGGAAAACAGGGAGCTCAGCCCCTGGCCAGCAGCACTGCTCTGGGTGTCCAACCATCACTGTCCTGGGGAAACTGGAGACAGCTCAGCTGAGGCAAACTGGCACAGAAAAATGTCTCAAAATCTCCCTTGGCTATGGTCTGAGTGTTTCTTCAATTGCCTCACGTGATAACATTAGTATTGAAATGACCCCAACCAGACAGAGCTATTAACACCTCACAGCACTGGAGGATGATTGCGGTTCGCACCTTGGCTCTTCCCTGGGTTTCCGCAGAGGCTGCTGCCAGGCGCAGCCCGCCAGGCCTGGTACGGCTTGTTGGGAGCTGAGGGAAGCCGCATCGAGTTGCCCATCACAGTTTTAGCACCGGAGCTGAGAGGTCCCAGCAGAGGTCCAGTATTGCAGAGAAACCCTCTGGGGAAGAGATGGTGACCGCTGGCAGAGTGGTACAGCTCCGCTCCCAGTGCTGGGCACCCATGGGCCCCCACAGCCCAGAGCTGGAGAGGTCTGGTCTGGCAGGTGGGCATGGGCACTGCAGCCTGGGGTACCGCCTTTCCCACCGGCACCAAGCCCAAGACCCCGGGCATCACCTGCTGCCTGAACAGCTGGGGCTGGAACCCCCTGCCCAGAGCAGGACCTTCCCAGCAGCCAGAGGATCTCTGCTCTCGCCCACAGCCTCTACGTGTTCCTGGCCAGACCTCCCCATTTGTTCTTATGCCAGCATCATCCTTGAGTTTAAACGATCCTTCTCCCTCCCCGGTGTTTACTCGCCGGGTGTATTTATAGAGAGCAATCAGGCCTGCTCAGCCAGGGTAAACAAGCTGTGCTCCTGCGGGCTGCTCTCGCGTGAGCGCTCTCTGCTCGCTCGTCCCAGGAGGAGCTTTCCCCTCCACCTCTCCTGACTCTGCAAAGCCTTCCTGGCCATAGAGACCTGGACCATGTGCCTTGGCCAGCCATGGGCTTTCCAGGCCGTGCCTCCAGACTCCAGCATCTCGCTGGGTCACCCGATGCCTCATCAGGAGCCACTGTCACGTTTTCCATGCCATTCTGCACCGCAGGTGCCTGCTTCTCCTGTAAGCAGCCAGACCAGCAGATCCGTCCCTCCCCAGCTGGTCCCACCAGCTCCTGCTGTAACACTCACCAGAGGCTCAGAAATATCATTCATCTCAGCCAAATTCCAGAGCCCTGTGACAGTGAGATGCAGACCTGCCCCAGCCTATGGCAAGATGAAGTCTGCAAGAGGTGTTGAGATTTTTGAGGCTGAGTGTCTGCTTTTTGAAGGCACAGTAGGTTGGCTTAGGTACAGGACCCCAGCTGGGAAATAACTCTGGGGGCTGCCCAGTGCGGCATGGAACCCTGAGCCCTTTGCACCCTTATGTAAGAGCCAGGATGGCACACTGCTGGCACCGAGTCTGGTGTGCAGATATTTTGCCCAAGCGTCATGACTCTGAGCATTCTTGCCCACCCCAGTGCGCAGACATGAAGCTGATGCCAGCCCCAAGGCAGGTCATGGGAGCATTTCCCTTAGGCAGGAGAAGAGCTTTGAGATGTGGCCCAGAGTTTCCCAGCTTGTGCACCCCGCTGCTTCCCTTCCCCAGCCCACCCTCCTCTGCAGACATTTGGACAAGTTCAGCTATAAAAGCAGGGTGCTGAGAGCCAGAGGTGCCAAAGCAGAAGAGCTGCGGACTCACTAATGGTCTCATCTTGAGCATTAAGATTTCCCTGGATACTGTCTTGTGTCCAGACCTCAGCTGGATAAAAGCAGCCCTGCCAGCGCCTGAGGGCACCGCAGTCCCTGGAGCTGGGGGTGTCCTGGCACCGTCACCCTGTTCTGCTCTTCCCTGTCCTCTGTTTTTGGCTGCAGTTGGTGTCTGGCTGCCTGGACAGACAGACTGAGCTAGTGCAGCTGTCCAGGTGAGATGCATCTTTGTGGTACTGGCAGGCTCTGCCTGTTGCAAAGGCAGGAAAAAAAACAATTCAGTCTGTCTCAGGAAAAAAAAAATACCCTGCAGGGATCAGAGCAGCACCCCCCAGGACCTTCTGCATCCTCTCGGGTCCCCAGGTGGGGAGTCCCCACTCTTCCCACCCTCTGGGATTTCAGCACAGAATGGCTAATTTGCACCCCAGGCCATGGCCGACAAAGAAGGGACTGATCCTGTCCCAGCCCAGATTGTCTCCTTGGCGCTGAGCTGTCTGGAAACCAGCCATCTCTAGGCACGCATCCCCGCAGCACTCTGCAGCCTGTCTTACCCTACTCCTCAGCCTTCCCACATCCCGAAGGAGGCAGCAGTTGTCCCCAGCAAAGGTCACCTTCACGCTGCTGCTGAGCCCTTTCCAGGCTGAGCTTTAAGCGCTGCATTTCCCAGGGAAGCAGTCACAGTTCTAGGGTCTCCTTGGGGATCCCACTGGGGACCCTCTGCCCCTTCCCTGCAGCCCCCAGAGCTTGGGGTCCCCTGGGTGAGCCTGCACCCTCCCCAAACCCAGCACTGCACCTGCGGGCTGGCAGTGTCTCCTGCCCCGGGGCTGGGACAAGGCATCCCTGCTCTGTAATGCTTTTTAAAATGCAGGCTCCATCCATCCCAGCCCATGCTCCTCCAGCGTCGCTGTTTGCCTGTGTTTCCCCTGGCTCCCCTGGGTCACATATTTATTTCCAATTTGCCAAAGCCTCCCTCCTTCCCCAGGGTGCAGGAAAAGCCTTTGCTCAAAGTCAGGATGAATTTGTAACTTCCCCAGGAAACTGCTTCCCGAGTTGCAGAGCACAAATCAGACTTGTGGTACGTGTCGCAGTGGCACCAGCCACACCATAAGGACAAGCCACCCTGAGAAACTGCCAGCGTGGCACCCAGCCCCCTGGTACCTGGGTCTCTGCACAGCCCCCGCCGAGGCCAGCGTCCCCCAGGAGCACCCCTTGGGTCTCCTCAAGCATCACAGGGGGATTTCAAGGACCTTCAGGGAAGGGACAAGATCCCTGGGTAGGAGCTTCCTGAGGTCCAGCAGAAGTGAGGAGCCTGGAGGGGGTCCAGGCTTTCCCGCATTGCAAAGTCTGAGCAAGGGCTTTTGTTTGGTGGCTTGTTTTAACTTGCCATTATGTTCTCCAAAGAAGAAATTTATCACTTGCAAGCTGAGGAAGGCAGAGTTAATGTGAAATTTTAAAACCCTCAAAGAGTTGAGAGCCCTCTAAATATTTAATGAAGGTATCCAAACTGCTGGGTGTCTGCAGAGATGGCCAGGAGCCCTCTGCCAGCAGCAGAGATGGTGTCCCTGATCTGTGAGAGGAGCAAAGACCCTGAGGGGCTGCCACCTCCTGCAGCCTGTCACCCTCTGCATGCCCCACTGGGCTCCCACCTGAGGGGGGACGGTGCATCTTGGCAGCAGGTTGCTCCCATCCTTGGAGGTGGGATGCAGGGGGGTGCACAGACCCACCCTGGGCCCCCTGGGTGGCGGGAGAGGGCAGCAGGCAGTGGTGTGCTCTGTCCATCACCCATCAAGTGATTCTGCTTTGTCCACACCGTCCAGTTCTGGGGTCCCACCACAGAGCTGATCCTCTCGCTGTCGGTGTCTCCTGCAGGCCCCGCTCTCCCTGCGATGCCCAGCCACCCCCACAAGGTCCTCAACCCCCTGCATTAGGTGCCGAAGCCTGCGGACACCCAGCGCTGCACGCACCAAGGTAGGCAGCGCTGCCCCAGCCATGGACACGATGCAGCCATGGGACAGAGGTGGGGTGCAGAGGTAATGCCTGGGGCTGCCTCAGCAGAGCCAGTCAGGTCCCCCAGGGTGTGGGGTTCATCATGGGCATCCAGGCGAGACCCTGGTGCAGGGCGAGAGGCATCCAGACCAGCTCAGGACCAGGCTGACACCACGGGAGGGGGGAGCAGCTCGAGCTCTAGGGTGGATGCTCGGCACGGTTCTGCCTGGGGACCGTCACAGGTGACGGTGGCTGTGGAGCTGGCGCAGGGCCAGGGTTTGGTTTTTGGGGGTTTTGGGGGGGTTTTTTTTTTTGGTTTTGTTTTTTTGTTTTGTTTTGTTTTTTGCCTTTGAAAGCCCCCAGATGGGAAAGGTACGCGCCAAACCCCACTGCAAGCAGCCAAGAATGAATTTTCTGGCCAGAACCCCAGCAGCTCTTGGAGCAGCACTGTGCCCGTCCGGCGTCACACTGCAGCGGAAACCCCGAGTGCAGGCAGGCTGGGGAGGTCTCAGCTGGGGTGGTCAGTGAGCCCCCCCACCCATCCCAGCTGCCCCCCAGTGCGGGGGTCTCGCCCCTCCCAGCGCCCTGAGCCAGGGCAGCGCAGGCTCACCCTGCTCCCACCGAGCTGCAGCTTGGCTTGAGCCCAGACACCCAGATGTCCCCCCAACACTGCCACAGAGCCTCCCACCATGCAGCCATCTGCTGCCATCGGAGGACAGGGTGTCCCCGGGGTTGTGGCCCTCAGCTGACTCTGTTGCCCAGGGCATGGAGCATCTCAACTCCCAAACCTCCCCGCTCACGGGATGCGATGGCCCTTCTCCCCCGGGAAGGCAGATGATCTCCCAGAGCCAGGCTGGGAGTTTGGGTAGAGCAGGACCAGCTGTGATGGCATCCCCGCTCCCCTCCTCCTCCTGCTCCCCAGCTTCAGCGATGCAGGGGCGGGGGGGTTAAAGCACCCCAGGCTCTCTGCCCTCATCTCGGGAGCCCCAAAGAGCTTGCAGCTTCTTTGCAAAACCAACACCTGTATCAGCATGAGGCTGAACCTCAGAGGAGCAGCGCCTGAGGTCTCATTTTTGAGGGTGCTTTGGCTGGAGGGGGGACAGGCAGGGGCAGCCTTTGTTCTGCTGAGATCTGGATGCCCAGTCTTGAGCTAAGCATGCCCTTGTCTTTCATGCCTTTCCCCCGCCAGTGAAATAAGGGTGGGTATAATTCCTCTGAGGCTTTCTGTGGGGAGCAGGTGCCCAAATCCCGTCCTGACACAGAGCCAGGAGGGGACCCTCGGGCATCCACTCCCTGCACAGTCCCAACCACCTCCATTGTCAGCGTTTGCACAGGCCCTGCATGTCCCTGCCAGGGCGGCAGGGATGGAAATTGGTATGTGCAAGGGCTGGCTCCTTACCCAAAGGTGATGGCTGAGGCAATGCAGAGAGACGGGAAGGCAGCAAGGGGTTCAGGGGGGCTTTTGTCGGCTCCCCAAGCAGTGCCTGGTGTGCTACACCCAGCTCCACTCCACACTGGCCCCTGCAGAGCTGTGCAGGTGTGCGTGCCTGCCATAAATATTGATGGGGTGGACTCAGCGCAAGTGTGCCTTTATATACAGCGATTGGGATGTAAATGCTGTAGGTACCTGCTGTGTAGGCAGGAGAAAGTGGTGTAGGTGATAGCACCAAGGCTGAGTGCACGGTGGCTTTTTTACAGGAAGGTGGGATCCATCCTGCATGGGGTGGGGAGATGGGAAGTGGCCGGGTGAGTAACCCCAGGGGTCATAAACCTGTTTGGGGAATCGGCCAGACCGACAGCAAGCCTAAATCTTCTGGCTGAGACTGCAGTGAGCCACCGCAGCTCCCACAGCCTGCTCCCCGCACAGCCACGCCAGGATAAACAGCGAGAGGCTGCAGTGCCTCTGTTTAATAATGCATGGCACAGAGGCACCGGAAGCACGCTGGGAGCCGGGAGCTGTGGGGACGAGGACTCACTACTGCAGCGCTCGGCCAGTGGGGTCCATCCGGGCATCCCCCGGTGCTCACAGGGCAGCAGGCGGCTGTGGCATGGTGGTGTGCCAGAGCTATGGCGACGTGGACACCTCGGGGCTCTGGGTGGCCCTGAGGCTAGGGCTGGGTGAGCAGAGCTCCCCATCACAGGGCAAAGAGCAACGGCAGCAAAGCCAAGGCACTCAGTCACCCAGCAGCTGGCATCCCAGCCATGCTGGATGCTTCTTAGCTGGAGCCTGGAGCTGGGTCCCTCTCCCCTTGGGCACTCTTGCTGGGAGATTCAGCCCCTCCATCACTCTCTCTTGCACAGATTTAGGCATAGATAGTCTTTTTGGGGAGCTCTGGAGGGCTGAGCAGCACTGGGAGCACCGCTCCCTCTCCGGCATCCTCCTGGGACACCATCATGCTGGGAACAGCTGGAAGCCGTGGGCTTAGTCCCCTCCTCGCCCCATCCCTCCTTCAGCTGCAGCCACCCCAGCTCGCACGCCAGCTGCCATGCTCGGGATGAGCAGGCGTGTGCTGGGGCCCTGCAGGCACCAGTTCACAAACAGATCCTGCAAATGGCCCCCCCGGGGATACACAGGTCCCTCATTGCACGCAGTGCCGTGATCCGGCCCTGCCGACCATCTGCTGCAGCAGCTCCCCGCCACCCACTCCCCAGCCCACGCTGTGCCCCACGGCACAGAGCTGGGCAGGGATGGGCTGGGGGTGCCCAGCGTGTCCCGCCGCCCTGCAGGCAGGAGCCCAGCAGGAGGGGGCAGATGTGTCTGCGGGAGTGATGCCGACAGGGCCGTGGTAGTGATGCAGATGGGTTGCAATACTGATGCCGACCAGGCCATGCTGTTAATGCAGATGGGCCAGTGATAGTGATGCAGGAGAGCAGGAAAAGCCACAGCATCAGCCCGCAGCCCCTCTGGCTGCAGGGGTGCTTTGCTGTGCCTGTGCAGAGCAGGGCACGGGGAGGACAGCAGGCAGGAGCCTCCCCTGCCCAGCCAGCAAAGCCCAGAGCCAGGGAGACCCTGAGGGCATGGGGCCAGCAGAAGTCATTCTGTGAGGGTGGCTCCAGGGGTGGATTTGGCCCGTTTTCTCTGTCCCTGCCACCCCCAGCCCCCCCGCCACCACGGTGCTGCTCCCACGGTCGGGCAGAGCATTGCGGCAGAGCCAGGGTCAAGCTGCAGCACAAGCCCACCTCCCTTCCTGCCAGCCCCAGGGCTTGTGGCACACTCCATGCCGGCCCCACAGTGAGACCCATGTTCACACCCCATGCCTGATATAGTGGGGGATAATGGGGGACAGGGTGCTGGGGGGGCTGTGGCTTGCTGCAGGAGCAGAGTGGTGGCCCCAGCATCCCCAGGGGCTGGACAAGGACGGCTCTGAGCACCGCAAGCTCACCCTGAGTACGGCTTAATGGAGTGACCCCACGTCCCCCTCGCCTTGCATTGTGTCACCGGTGGGAGGGACAGCAGGGGCGGCAGGGGCTGTCCCTGCAGTCTGTGCACCCTCACTGTGCTCAGCCGCTGCACTGGGTGGTCCAGCCACAGCCTGACACTACAGCATGCTGGTGCCTGTCCCTGTCCCCATCGCCACCAGGTGCCAGCCCCAAGGGGCCAGGGCTGCTCTTCGGAGGCGGCAGCTGCTGCGTGTTTTGTGCTGCCTCTTCCCCTTCTCCCCACTGCTGTTTTTGTTTTGTTTAAGAGGCTGGCTTACGAATTTTAAACAGGCTCCTGAAAAACCCAATTACCTCCAGGAGACAACCTGATAAAAGCTGCCTAAGTGGCACTGTGGAAATCGCCTTGTGCAGCAGCTGAGGGAAAACCAACATAACAAAGCCTTTGGAAATGGAGTTAACCACTTTTAATCTCTCGGTGGGATGAGAAGGACCAATAATTATTTTCTGCAGAGGTCGGGGGGGGGGGAGATAAGTAAAATAACTGTCCTGTGCTAATGGGTGGCAGCAGGCCAGGCTGGCAGTGCCACAGGGATGGGTGCAGGTACTCAGACACCCACTTCCCTCTGCCGGGGAGCTTTGCAAGGGCCTGCAGAGGCTGTGACCTTGCAGGGTCCCTGTGTGGCTGCGAGGCCTGGGGACGATGCTGGCAGCGGGGCAGGCAGGTGCCGCTCAGGGCATTGCTGGCGGCGGATGCGGTGGGCGATGTGGAAGTGGCAGCCAGCCCTGTGCCCTTTCCCCAGGCACCGGCGGGGAGCAGAGAGAAGCACTGCTGGGGCTCTGGCACCCATGCTGGCTCTGTCCCTGCCACGCTGCCCCCGCGAGCCGGCACGGAGGCAACTTGCAGGACTTGGCAGCACTGAGAGCTTCCTCCTCCATCTGGCCACGGTGCTGCTCCCCCCGCATCCCTCCCATCCCTCCCCACCCCTTCCCTTCCTGCCTCCCCCAGCAGCTCCAGGAAGCCACCCGGCAGGTGACACTGTCCAGGACGATGCCAGGGGACTGCTGTGCCTAAGGAGTGCCCATGCCAGGCACATGCAATCTACCAGCACCGGGAGCATCCTCCAAACACCTGCCAGAGCCAGCTCGGCTCTGGGACTGCGGGGGCCCCCTGGGCCCATCCTGGTAGCAGGGGTGTCCGCAGGGTTGTGTGGGGCAGGAGGATGGAGGCGACATCCAGGGCTGGTGACGAGCCCCCAGCTGCCCTTGCCATGGGAGCCTGGCCAGCAGGGCAGAGTTGGGCGCCCACCAGCCCGTCGGCTGTGGTTGCGCTGCCAGCACCAGCAGCTGGAGTGCCGGGGCGGTTGGCCATAGCTTACGTGAGCCTCGTGCTTCCCACGGCAGCAGGCACAGGGGCTGCTTCGCCCACCTCCGCCCCAGCCACCCCATACCCCCCATGGGGTCCCACACTTGGGGACAGCACTCCAGGCCACCAGGCCCCAAGGAGGGCAAGCCTGGCTTAGCGCTGGGTGCTGGCATAAGGGATGGCCCTGCCAGCTTGGCCACAGCTCATACTGGGAGCAGTCCCTGGGCACGCTGGGAGCTACTGGGGGAGGATGTGCTTAATGAGCCAAGGCATCTCCAAGGATTGAAAGACTCAAGGACCCATCCCAGGAACAAAAGGAGGCGTTTGTCAGGCGCTGAGAGACGGGCTTGTTAATTCCTCCTGGCTGTCACACTTATCTGTAATGAATTTATGCTCTGCTGTATTATTTTTAATACAATAGGAGCAGTGCCGCCCGCCCACCGCCCGGCTGCCGGGAGGGCTGACGTCAGCGCCCGGAGCAGGGCTGCTGCAGGACAGACGAATGGACGGACAGACAGGCCAAGTGCAGGCCTGTCCTGCTGCCCACGTGCCTGTCCCACCAGGTCCTGGCAGGCAGAGTGGGGCTGGGTGTGAGGGCAGGAGGTTTTTTTTTTACGTGGAGGTAGAAAAAGGAGTTGTTGGCAGAAGTAGGCTGCAGGCTTGGGGCTGGCAGAGATGGGGTGTGCCAAGGGGGGTATTTTGGGGAGTAGTGAGAGGGGTTGAACAAGAGGGCCCTGTCCTCGATGTGTTGTTCCTGTGCCGAGACCCGTCCATGGCAGCGCCCGTGCATTGGGGCAGGAGCTGGCAGTGGGTGCACACACGCGGGTCTGCTGGTGCTGCATCCCTGTAGAGGTGCTGGGCTGGCACAGGTGTGGGGCAGCTCCAGCCCCCACAGCTGCGGAGTGGCTCCCCACTGCTGCCCCACGTCCTGCATCGCCCCCGACCTCCCCACGCAGCCCCAGCAGTGTCCAGTGGCACCAGCAGCATCTCTGCAGCCTGAACCACCAGGCTTGTGGGGGCAACTGCAGCATGTCCCAGCTCTCTGCAGCCTCCCACATGCTGCGGGGCTGGGACAGGGGGAGGGGGTTCACCGAAACGACCCCACACCCAGACTCTCTCTAGCACTTTTCCAGGCCATAGCCACGAGTATCCCCACAGGGCTGCTCCTCCAGAGCCTCACCATTAAACACCAGCTATCCCCAAAGCCTGGCTCAGAGCACCACTAATCTAATTTGCAAAGGGCTCATCTTGTTTCTAATAACCCAGGGCTGGATTAATTAGGAGGTGCCGGCTGCCCCTCTGCGGGGTGGCAGGGCTGGCAGTGGGGCGCGCGCCCATCCCCAGTGCCTCTCCGTGCACTGGGATGAGGATGGGAGACCGGGGGGAGCCCTGTCCCACAGCCGGTGAGGGCAGGAGGGGCCGCAGGAGCCCCTCTCCCTTTGGGCAGGCGCAGGGGCGCCAGGCAAGGTGGTCCACCCCCACTTCCTTCCCCACAACCCCTCTGCTGATGGAGGTCCTGAGCTCAGTGGGCATCATGGCCGTGCAGCCCCTCCTGCCTGACGCCCCCCGCGGGGGGCAGCAACAAAAATGCAAAGCTGGGGCCGTTGGCGGGGGAGGGGTGGCGCCGAGATGATTTATCAGGGACTTTAATTGAACTCCCGCAGCCGCCCTGCACAGCTGCGGAGGGGGACAGGGTGCTGCGGCTTGGGGTGCCGGGTGAGGGAGCATGGGGTGCGGGATTGGGGGGGGGAGACACACAGCTCCGCGGTGGCTCCGATTGATTACTGCCTCGTTTTGCCCATTAATTGCCGCGGAGGTGAATCATTAACCCCGCGCAGGACGCGCTTCCCCCCCACCCCTCCGCTGCGGGAGAGCGCGGGGGAAAGACCCGGGGGGGGGGGGGTGGAGCTCCGCATCCTGGGGAGCGGTGCGGGCTCCCCGACACCCCCCGCCCCCCCGGTAGCGGGACGTTTCCCTGGGGGTCGTGCGGTGTTTCCCGGGGGGGGGTCCCGCACCCCCCACCCCACCCCGTGGGGAGGGGGCTGCGCGGTGGCGGGGCGGGGGGGGGGGGTGTCGCCCCGGGAGGGCCCACGCGTGCCGCTGGGGGCGGGCAGGGGCCGGGCCGCGGCGGGGCGGGGCGGGGCGGGAGGGCGGAGCGGCGGCAGCGGAGAGCGGCGGCGGAGCCGGTGAGTGCCGGTGCTGAAGGGACAGCGCCGCCGCTGCGGCACCGGGCGGCACCGGGCGGGGCCCCGCACCGCATCCACGGGGGGGGGGGGGGGCGGGGAGGTTCCCGCGGCACCGCGTCCCCTGCGCGACCCCCCCCCCCCCCCACTGCGGCTCCCGCCCTCCCCGTGACCCTGCGCCCCCCCCCCCCCGCGTCCCCGGTGTCCCCTGAGCCCTCGGTGCGTGTCCCGGGTCCCCCCCCCGCCCCGAGTCCTGCGTGTGCCTGTGCCCACCCCCGCGGTGCGTTCCCCCCGTGCGGTCCCGGTGTCCCCCGCATGCCGGGTGTCCCCTATGTTCTCCCGTGTCCCCGCTGTCCCCCGCCCTCCCAGCGCCCCCCCGTGTCCCCTGCGTCGCTGCAGCCCGTGTGGCCAGGGTGTCCCGCCGCCTGCCGGTGTCCCCCCCGTCGCCCGTGTCCCTGCAACCCCCCCGGTGTCCCCCACGTACCCCGGTGTTGCTGCGCCCCCCACACACACACGGCCCCGGTGTTCCGGTGCCCCCCGTGTGCCAGCGGTCTCCGCTGTCCCCTGCACCCTCCCTGCGGCCCCGGTGTCCCCACATCCCCGGTGTCCCCTAAGCCCCCCCTGCGGCGCCGGGGCTCAGCACAGCACCGCCTGGAGGACCCCCCCCGCCCCGGTGCCGCGGGGTGCCCCGGGGCTGGGAGCAACAAACTTCCCCGTGTCCTGGTTTGTGGAGCCCCCCCGCAGCCCAGCAGGGTCCCGGGGATCTGGGGTGGGGGGACCCGCGAGGCTGCAGCACCCACCGGGCACGCACACACACATGCTGCAAACTGCACACCCAGGCTGCGAGCGCAGCCTGCAGCCCCCCCCCCCCCCCCCCCGCCCAGGGTACTCGCGGGGGCATGGGCACATACAACCCCCCACACACACCCTGCCTGCAATCCCCCACATGCACACACAGAGCATGCAAACAGCCTGCAACACCCCCACACATACACGCAGCACAGTCTGCAAATTTGTGTGCACACACACATACGCGCCCCCCCCCCCCCCAGCCTGCAAACCCACGGACCTGCACACACAGCCCCCCCCCCGCACACTAACACAGCCTGCAACCCCCCCACACAGTGTGCAAACACGTATACACAGCACAGACACGCACAGCGCACAACACAGCCTGCAAACCTCTGCACACAGACACCCCCTTGCAAGCCGTCGCACACACATCCACCGGGCTTGCAAACCCCCAGACTCAGGCACGCACTCACTCAAAGCTTGCAAACAGGCTGCAAACCCGCACACCGTGTAGGCACACACAGCTTGCAGCCCCACAAACTTAAACACACACGCGCGTGCGCGCACACCCCATGCAAACACAGCCTGCAACCACCTGCAAACACACCTCTTGACCAAACACAGCCTGCGCATACAGCTCACACACACAGAGCGCACGCAAACACAGCATGCACGTACATGCTCCGTCCTGCACACGCAGTGCCCCTGCACGGTGTCACCCATACCCAGCACCCCACGGGGATCACACAGTCACAGGCTGCTGCCTACAACCCCTACAGCCCCCAAACGCTGTCACAACCTGCCAACAGCCACTTCTCCATCCCTCTGCAAAGCACATGCATTGCAATATACACACACACACAAACACACAGCACCCTGTGTCCAGTTGTGCCATGGTAGCATCTCCAGGCAGGATCTGTGCCCCCCCCCCCCCCAAAGCAGGGTCACACGGTGCGTGGTGGGTGTCCATCCTGCCAGCCCTCAGGCAGCACCCCAGGGCTCCCAGGCTCCTGCTGCCCCACCAAGGGCAGTGCTGGGCTGGAAAGTCCCTCCACAGGTCCCCAAGGCCAGCAGGGGTGTGGGGAGGGTGCCGAGGGGAGCAGGCGCTGCCAGCAGGCAGATCTGCCCACCCTCTGCCTGCAGACCCCAAAAGCTCCCTTGGCCCATCCTGGAAGGCATTTGGGGCTGGAGACACAGAGGGTGCGTCCTGTAGCCTGAGGGACCATCCTGTCCCTCGTGTCTGGGCGGTGGGGACGCTGGGCACGGCTTCCCTGATCACGTTCCTCTCTGCCCACGCAGGTGGCCCTGGTTGGCGAGCCCGGACGGCAGTGGATGAGAGCTGGGCGCTGGCCTAGCCACACGCACACACCGGCACCATGGACTTTGTCATGAAGCAAGCGCTGGGTGGTGAGTGGGTGCTGTCAGGGTCCCCCCTCTGGGAGCAGTGCCAGCCCAGCACCCCAGGGAGTGTGGCGAGAGGGACATGGTGGGGGGACGGAGCTGTTGGGGAGAGTCGCTGGTGGCGAGAGCCCTCCGGAGCTCCCGTTCCCAGCGCTGGCAGTGCCTGGCTGGGGAATCCCGTCTCTCCCGCCACTAAGTGGGATTCCCCAGCGGGTCCCCTGGGTGCCAGCGCCGAAGGAGCTGCCGGCGTCTCCCCCAGCTGACGCCAAACTAGGGCAGCACAGCCAGCTCAGCACTCCCCATCCCCGCAGCCTCCGGAGCCTGTCTGCAGCCAACTCTGGGGCAGGTGGCCCTGGGGATGTCCCGGGTCGTCCTTGCTGGAGGGCTCCGTGCCCTCCCTGCTTCTGCAGGGGCTTCAGCAGCCAGTGTTAGGCTGCAGCACCCTTGGGGATCGGCAGATGATCTTGTGCTGCACAGGGGCCACTAAGGACATGGGGAAGATGTTGGGGGGTGAGGAGGAGAAGGACCCCGACGCGCAAAAGAAGGAGGAGGAGAGGCAGGAGGCCCTGCGCCAGCAGGAGGAGGAGCGGAAAGCCAAACACGCCCGCATGGAAGCCGAGCGGGAGAAAGTCCGGCAGCAGATCCGTGACAAGGTGGGCACACACCTACCCTGCACCCACCCCTGCCCACGGCACCCAGGGCAGGGCTGGGACAGGGAGCTGGCGTGGCCGGGGAGGAGGGTGGCTCGAGGCAGCGGTGATGGGCACAGGGCACAGCGCGGGCAGCACTCGCTGCCTGCTCTGCTGAGGGCCTGTGTCCTCGCAGTACGGGCTGAAGAAGAAGGAGGAGAAGGAGGCAGAGGAGAAAGCAGCGCTGGAGCAGCCATGTGAGGGCAGCCTGACGCGCCCCAAGAAGGCGATCCCGGCAGGCTGCGGGGACGAGGAGGAGGAGGAGGAGGAGAGCATCCTGGACACCGTCCTCAAGTACCTGCCTGGCCCGCTGCAGGATATGTTCAAGAAGTAACAGCGCTGCCAACCCTGCCATGGGGTGCTGGGGCACGGGCGCCCTCTCCCCTCTGACCCCTCCTCCATCAGTTCCCTTGGCCCCGGGGGGGGGCCGCCGCACCCCCTCCCAACCCACTCCTGCCCTTTACCCCGACCAGACCAAAAACCCGCCCCGTCCCGTCCAGGCAGGGCCCCCCCATCACACCGTGCCAAAGGGGAGTGGCCCTGGCCGGACAGGGCGAACCGGGACCAAATGCACTGATGTAACTTCATGGCAGGCTGGGGGCACCCTAGGCCCTACCGGCCCCCCCGGGGCGTCTCCCCGTGCCCCCTGCCCTGCCTCTCCTGCCCTCCCAGGGGACCCTGGCAGGCCTCCTCTCGCCTGCCCTCGTCCCCCGCACTGCCATCCCCCTACCCCATCCTGCCCTGGGCCAAGCCCAAAGCACAAAGCCAGGCGCCCTGCCCGCAGCTCCCCCATCCCCGGTCCCCGGGCACGGGGGTCCCCCGGGGCTGCCCGGTGTGCCCCAGCATCGGGGGGTTGGAGGGGACCCCCCCCTCCCCGCATCTCTGGCCCCATAGTTAAAGCCATATCAGTTAGACTGCAATACTTCAGCACCGGGAGGAGCGGGCACCACGCTCCGCCAACCGTGTACAAAGGCACGTGCGGGGCAGGGACCCCCCTGCCTCGTCCCCCCCGCCCCGTCCCCACCGTCCCCACTGCTCGCTCGTCCATGTCTTGGCCCCGCTGGCCCCCCGTTCTCGCATTAGTGTCTCTGTGCCAGGGTGCGCCCCGTCGCTCCATGTGTCCTCGTGTCCGCTGCTCACGCTCCAACCCCCAAGTCCCCGCTGTCCCCAGGGCCACCCGCAGCACTGAGCCGAGAGCCCCCCGCCATGCTGCCGGGGCCCCTGCTCTGCCCTCTGCAATAAAGCCAGCACAGGGCCAAGGGCTGCCGGGCCAGTCCCGGGCTGGGAGTGCTCGGCTGCCCCCCACCCGACGCTGGACACACGGGTCCCCCGGGCCTGGGAAGGGATCCTTGGGCAAGCACCCCGGGTATGTCCCAGGAGCCGCTGCTTGCACCCCAACTGGGGGATGCAGGGGCACACCCTCACCCCAGCCCATCCTTTGCCGCACCGTGCTCCCCTCTCCCTGTACTTCCTCTGCCACAGCCCCCCGCTGCTCACCAAGGACCTCCCTGGGAGGCAGCGGGTGGCTCGGGGCCCCGCAGACATGCTGTGACCATCCTGCTCGAACTAGTCTTTGACAAACTAATAAAATAAAGGGATTTGTACATTGCTCCAGCCTCTTCTCAGCCATTGCTTCCCTGGGACCCTGTGCCAGCTCCCTCACCCCTCCATCCCCCGCAGGGCTGAGACCTGGCAGCTCATCACACTAAGGGAGGCCACAGGGCCCACCCAGGCCAAGCCACAGGTGAAGGGAGAGGCCAAACACAGCTTCCAGAGCCCTGCTCAGTCCAGTTGCCTCCCCACACCCCCGTGCCCACCCTGCAGGCACCCTCTCCAGGGTTGGGGACATGGTAAAAGGGATGGGTGCTGGAGGGCCCCCCTCTAACAGGCATGGCAGGGGGGCTTCTAGGACTGACTGTCGGACTCCCCTCACAGAATGACTGGGGATACCCCTGGGGTACAAGGGCCATTTCTGGTGGGTCACAGCCTTCTGTCCCCCAAGAGGAGGGGCAGAAGGCTACGGGCAGGTCCTGGGCAATAGGGCACCTTGTGCCCCACAGTGAGGCAGGGCCCTGGTAGTGCCCAGGCTTGGCACAGCCCTGGAGGGCTCCATCCACAGCCAGCCTCAGCTTTGACTGATTTGCCATCATTTACCAGCAAAGAGCTCAGCTGTTACCCAGGCGGCATCAGCAGAGCAGTCACCCGGAAAAGCTTCTGTCAGAAGAAAATATTAGGGAAGGAAATGATAAGAGATTTTGCATGCAAGGTCTCCATCACAGGCAGGCTGCACCCACACCTCCTCTGTGGTGACCATCTCCCCTGTGTCCCAGCATGCCGGGGAGGGAAGAAAGCCCCACGGCTCTCCCTGGGGAAGCAGGGATGTGGAAGCCCTGGCAGGGGCACAGGGAAGGGCTCTGCTCAGGGCCGGTGGCTGTGGCGTGGGACAGTTGACGCCTTCTGCTGGGGCGACGGCCCTGCTCCATCCATGGGGGGTGCTGCCAGACAGGAGCAGGGTTACAGGACTGGGGCAGGTCCCTGCAGCCGTCCCCATCGTCTGTGCAGTGTCCCTGGTGTCACTTGTCCCCAGCGTGGGTGCGCAGCGCCCCCTGGTGGGGTGACAGCACAGGACAGGAGACGAGGACAGTGGGGACAGGCAAGGGGGACAGCCCCTCGACACAGACCCCTCTGCCAGGGCCTTGCCGTGGCCAAGGGGAAGGAGGCAGGGGAAGGGAGATGCTCTCACAGAACAGCAGCTCAGCACTGCCCCCCTTCTGTCCCCACAGCAGCCACAGGCACCTTCGTTACAGAAGTGGATTTATCAAAATTAGAAAAAAACCACCACACATACAAAAAACAAAAAAAAGTCCCTGCTGGGGAAACATCCCCCAGCTCACATCCCCCCACCCTCCCCTCACTGGGGCAGTGAGGGGAAGGGACACGGGGTGTCTGGGAGGGGAAGGGGCAGGCTGTACTCCCAGGGCTACCCTTGCCACCAGGCTGTTGTTGGGCGGAACGGGACGGTCATGCAGCTTATCACTGCTGGGGAGCCTGGAGCTCAGTCACCTTTAGTGACTGACTTTCTTTGGCCACTTGCCTTTGGAACAAGCCCCCCATGCCCCAGAGAAGAGCCAGTGGCAGCCCTGAGACAGCGAGGGGGGCTCTGTTAGCATCACCTCCCATCCTCCCCAGCACACCAGCTGGTTATTTTATAAATGCTCCCGAGAGCAGTACACATCGATCTGAGCCAAAGATTGCGGCACTGCCAAGCAGGCAAGGAGGGGAGCCATCTCCTTACCCCGTCCTATACTAAGCACTACCCCATCCCCGTGAGCAGGGAAGTGTTGCCTCCCCCAGTGTGGTTTCATTAGGAGTCATTGGGGAGCCCAAAGAGCTTGACGGTGCCTGCCTCCCGGCTGCTGTCGTATTTGCCATCTTTATCATCACAGGCGAAGGCCAGCAGCGGCCTCTTCGGGTGCCAGGCCACTGTGAAGGTGGGGGACTCGCACTGCACCTCCCAGAGCTTCTCTCCTGCATGGAAAAGGGGCCATGTCAGCCTGGAGAGCCTCTGGCCCTCCGCTGCATGCTGCTCCATAGTGCACATCGGAGCCAAGCACCTGCTTCTTCTCTCCCGCACAGGGCAGAGGAGGAACAAACAGTGCTTCAGCGCCTTTTAATCACCTGGTGACAAGGCACAGACATGACACACATGTCTACCACAGACTACCGAGGCAGAGGCTCCCCCTCATGGCGCTCTGCTGTGCACAGCCAAGCTCTTCCCTAGCAGACCGATACTCCCACTGCCCTCCCAGCTCCACCAGCACTTCTCCATCCGATTCCCTCCTTGCTGTTCCCCAAAAGGAAAACATTACCTGTCTCCACCTCTGCAATGTCAATGAAGTGATCTTCTGATGCTGATGCTAGCATCTTCCCATCATGGCTAAAGCTCAGTGTTCGCACAGGCCAGTCAAGCCTGCAGCAACAAAGCGAAGCAGACAGTGAGCCATCTCCTGCACCATCACCACAGAGGGGAGGCAAACGACTTCGGGACAGCACGACCTACCTCGAGAAGCACCTCACACACACCAGTTCATCCACATCCCAGAGGCTGACTAACGCATCAGCACTGCCCGTGGCAAAGTACTTCCCCATGGGATCAAACTTGATGCAGATGCAGTTTGAAGGATGAGCATTGATGGACTGAATGGGCTTCAGCTCCGGGTAGCTGCGGAGATGAAGGGAGAGGGCAGGAAGCAGTGAGAGTAGCGTAGGGTTCATCTACAAGCAGGGCAGGCTTGGGACCGGGACTGTGAGCAAACCAAGCTGGTGCAGGGCCACGTTCTTGGAAACCTTGAGAGCTGAGTGAATGAGGCAAAGCATCGGGGTCACTGTCGGAGAGCCCAGTCCAGAACTGGGGCAACCTCAGCTCCTGGCAAGTTCATTCCCACCAAAGGGCTGGGAATCACTAGGTTGTGGGACTCGGGTTCCCCAAAAGCATCAAAGGCACTTGCAGACTGATGTCTGCCACAGCCAGCCCAGTTATCCTGCCCACCCGCTGCCACGGGCGCCTACCTGAGGATATTGATGCAGCCATTCCCGTTAGTGAGGAAGAACATGTTGTTATCGTTGTTCCAGGAGATCTCATTCACCTCAAACTTGAACTGTTCCTCAGCTTTGGAGCGATGTGTCTTAGCGTCAATGAAAGTGACCACGTCATCCTTGTTCCCCACTGCAATGGTCTGTCCATCAGGGCTCCAACAGATGTTGATGTTCTCCCCTGGAGGGACAGAAAGGCAGCGGGTCCCGCTTCCACCCAACAATCCACAGCAGCCACAAGTTAAGTAGACAGGCAGCTTGTATTCCTGATCCAAGGCCACAATCTGCTCCACTAACTCCAAACCACTCCCAAATGGGAAAGACTGCCAGGTCTGCAGTCTAACACACAATCCCTATACAGTAGCTGTCCAACAAATACATACAGTTACTGAAACTTAAACTTAACAGAACCACAGCTTCAAGCCAACACAACTACACTCTCTAGTCTCATCACTGCCCTTCCCATTTCGGACAAGGTGGGACCACAGCAACCACCAAACAAGATCAGCTCAGAGACCCTCTTAACCCAGCAACCTTCGAGATCCAGAAAAAGCAGAAGCCAACAATAAATACATATGAACAACAGTAAGAACAAGGTAGGTTTCTGTTTGCCACTTTACAATGCCATTTCCAGCCCCAACAATTCAAAATTGGAGATTTCCAAGGGCAGAGATGTTATCTGGGTTAACCAGCCCATGAATTTGAACAATCACTTTCTGAATCCACACAAACTTTTACTTCTGCCATGGCTCTCTGCAAATGTGCCTTTCCCCAGTCTCCAGCCTTGCAGTCCACAGACTCCAGACAAAAGTACACAGGACATTTTAACAGTCAGCATTTTATTTCAGTAGTTCCTCCAGTCCTGACACCAAAGTAAATCAGCCCTCACGTTCACTGCTGCTCCTTACAGATGAGTGCAACACAAAGATAAAAGCAGTCAGCAAAGACACCCCAATCACCAACATCTACAAGAAGGGTCCAAAGCACTCTGCCACTGCAGACAGGTCCCACGCAGCACAAGTTCTACCGAGACCCAACAGCCCTCCCAGGAATGCAGGGACTCACCTTTGGTATTGACAGTGGCAATGCACTTGGTGGTGCGGACGTCCCAGATGCGGATGGTTTTGTCCCCAGACGCCGTGACGAAGAGGTCAGGGTTGCTGGGGTGCCAGCAGAGCTGATCCACACTGTCCCCATGGCCCCGGTAGTTGTTCTCCTTCACCTGGAGGGAAAGGACAGCCATTCACGGGAGGGATGAGCCCAGCTCTACCCGCCTCCTGCCCCAGATCCCAGTATGCCACACCCCGCTCCGCTGCCAGTTACCGGATGGGGTGGGAGCCCAGCCCAGTGCCCCACTGCCATTTCGGTCACGGTCCCCCTCCATGGCCGGCCGGGATGGAGGAGCACTCCCCACCTCCCCAGCCAGGCACCGGCTCCAGTCCCAGCTCCCTGGGCCCAGCAACGGCCTGTGGGGTCCTTGGCGACGCTCCTCTCCCGGTACAGACCCGAGTCCCCGCTTCCAGGCCTGGTACCGACCACCGGGGCCCGCTCCCGGTTCGAGCTACCTGAGCATCCGGGCCCGGGGGGCTGGTACCGGCCCGAATTACCAGTCCCAGCCCAAGGGCTGCCAGGGCACCCGGGTACGGGCCCGAGCGGCCGCTCCAGGTGCCCCCCGGGGCCCGGTACCGAACCGGTGCCGGAGGAGCTCACCAGCCGATCCTTCTCGAGGAGGAAGACGCTGGCGGTCTTGTCGAAGGAGCCGGAGGCGAGGCGGCGTCCGCAGCAGCTCCAGGCCACCGAATGCACCTTGGCGCCGTGGGCCGGGAACTCGCGGCTCCGCGTGTTGGCGCGGAACAGCTCCTGCATGGCCTGCACGTAGGGCGACAGCGCCATGGCGGCGGCGACGCGCCGCGACCGGGGCCGCCACCGCCGCCCCTGCCCCGCCCCGCCGCCGCGACTGACGCAGCTTCCCGCGGCCCGGCCCGGCCCGGCCCCCGGCCCGAGCGCCGCCGCCGCCGCCGCCGCTCCCGCCGCCGGCCCGTGGGGGGGCGGAGCCGCCGCCCGCGGCCAAGATGGCCGACAGCGTTCTCCTCAGGAACGACTTGGACTCTGAGGGCGGCGGCTCGCCGCCGCTCCGGTGTCGCTGCAGCCCCCCGGCGCTACCGCCGCCCCCCGCGGTGAGTCGGCGGCCCCCGGGGTGGGGCGGGGCGGGGCGGGGTGGGGCTGGGGGAGGCCTCCCGCCGGGCGCGGCGCCGACTGCCCCTCATAAAGATGGCGGCGCTTCCGTCGTGGCTGGAGGCGCGGGAGGGGACGGGAGCCGCGGGGGGACAGGAAGCCTCGACGATCGCGGATGGGCGCAGCGCGGTGTCCCGGCGGCGGCGGGCCCGGAGCCCCCGCCGTGTGTTCCCGGTCCCCTCGGTCACGTCCCTCACAAGACAGCCCTGGCCCCAGCCACATCCCCCAAGGAACCCCCCCCCAAGCTCCCCCGGGAGGGCTCGTGTCCTCTCGGCCACCTCCCGCCAGCAGAGACCCGGTCCCCAAGCGTGTCCCCCCGCCCCCTTGGCCGCATCCCCCCGTGCAGACCCCGGCCCCCAGCCACGGAGGGCCTCGGTCCCCCCGGCCGCACGCCGAGCCGGCTCCCGGCCCGCCGGGGCTCAGCCCCCCGGGCACCCTGCCGGGTGCTGCCCCCCTGCCGGGTGCAGCCCCCCGGCGGGGCCCGGCCCGGGCCGTGCCGGGGCGGCCGCCGCTCCCCTCACCTGGGCCGCCCCGCGGACCGGGGGACGATGGGCCGGTGCAACGGCGGTTCAGGGCATGAGGCTGCCGGCGAGGCACAGCCCTGGGCCCCGAATGGTCTGTCCGCTCCCCGCACCGGGTGCCTTGGCCCCGGTTCTGATGCGGTTTTCAAACACCGGCAGTTCCGCAGCGCCCGGTGCGGCGGGGCCGGCTGGAGCCGGGGCAGTCTGCGGCCCTCCTCGGCCCCACCGGCTGCCCGGAGCACACGAGGCCTGCTGGGTTTCGCCACCTCCCCAGGCTACATGCAGCCCCTCCTTGGGAAAGGCAGCAGGTCTGAGTCAGTGGAAAAAAATGGATTTAATTTGTCCGCAAAACATGTTCCTGCTTTGAGATGCTGAGGTTTGGGTTTGGTTTTTTTTTTTCCAAGAGCAAACAGGCTCTGACCCCTCCCGGGCACGTCAAGATCCTGTGAAGTGCCGTGTCCTGCCTGCCAGCAGTGCGGACACAGCTGCCTTCCCCTGCCTGCTCCTGCTGCCCCTCAGACAGGCGCGCCCTTGGAGCTCTGGGTGCTGCATCGCCTGAGGAGTCCTGGATGGGAGTCCCTGAAGCCTCAGGGCTGCTGTAGCTCTGGCTTGGTGCAATGGATATGAAGGTAGCTCTGTTCCCCACCGCTCGTGTCCATGTAGCGGGTGAGGTCGTGCTTCAGGGGTGGTGCTAAGGATCTGATCCTGTGCTGCTCCTGCCAATGCCAGGCAGGAGCCCCTGGGGGCGGCGGACAGGAGCACTTGCTGAGCTCTTCTTGCCCTCCCCAGCAGAGCTGGCATTTCCCCATCCCGGGAAGGAGCTGAGCAGGCAGCCAGGCCCGCTCTGGGCCAAGGCCAGAGGTGTCTGGAGCAGAGGACACAGCCGTTTGCTATAAGGAGCCCCAGGGGGAGCAGGGGCTTTGTCTCTGCCAGGAGCAGGGAAGAAGAGCCCGGGTCAGGCTCAGGCTCAGCCATGCTGCCAGGGCGGGCCGACACTAGAGCTCGGTGCTGCTACCCTGCAGGCTGCCCCATCCCCTCTGCCTGGCAGTGGAGTCTTTGCCCTTTGTTTCTCTTCCTGGGCAGGTACCAATGAGCCCCTTTTCCCCCTTGGGCTGCAGCGACAATGCCACCATAGCAGAGGTAACTGGCGGGGGAGGACCGAGGCACCCAGGTGCCACCATTGCTGCAGCACTGGCCCCTCTGTCCCACAGGAGATCATCGACCTGACCTGCGAGGACATGAGCACAGACCCAGTGCCATGGAGCAGCCTCACCATCATCGACCTGACGGAGGACACATGCAGCCCTCCCCACAGCCCTCCCCACGCTGCTGGCTTGGCTGACCAGGACGCCAGGCAGGCGCCTGCTGCCCCGGCAGCACACACGTCCTGTCCCCAGCTCTGCTCCACCACAACGCAAGAAACGGAGGCAACGGCAGGGCTGAGCCCTGCAGTACCCTGGCATGGTGCTCCCGCGGAGCCTGGTGCCACCACAGACACAGCAGAAAGTGCGGAGAACTGGAGCTGCTTCTCTCCTGCCTCCAGCTGCCATGGCTCTTCCTGCAGCCCGGAGCAGAACTGCAGCACCACCACTTTTAACAGTGACTTGGGCTCCCTGGCCAGTGTGCAGCTGGACTGGGACCTGCTGTCCCCGTCCCCCTCCAGCCTGGACAGCAGCAGCAGCTGGAAAGCTGGTGGCCCGGAGGAAGAGATTCTTCACCTCTGCCAGCAAAGGGAGCTGCCCCCGAGGCTGAGCCCTATCCCAGCCATCCCCACAGCCCCAGAGAAGGCCCGAGGGCCTTTGCTGGAAGCAGGTGACTTACCGCCACTAGAAGCAATCCAGCAAGATACGCCAGCCAGGACCAAGGCTGACAGCAAGGCCTGGCTGAACAAACTGCACTATTTCAGGAGGAGTGGAGTCCAGCACCTCTTCCTCCAAGGCATAGCACCCAACAGGGAAACACAGCAGGTAAACGGGGTTCAGAACAGCTGCTGCCAAGCCCAGACAGGGCCTGCTCAGAGCAGCCCCTGCAGTAGAGGATAGAGCAGGGACAGCCCCTGCTCCACTCTCCCTTTTGGGGGAAACTTTGCCAGGCAGTTGGGATCTCTGGTTATTGCAGTTCCCTTGAGGGTGGGCCCCACATCACAGCTGGGTTCCTTTTTGTTGGGGGAGTCAGCTTTCACCCTTTGCCTTGCCTTGTGTGCAGTGGAAACCTGAGCTCATCCCCAGCGGGAAGCTGAGCATGGTGCGCACCACCATGGAGGAGAACTTCCTGGAGGGCACCTTGGACTTCCTGAGTGAGTTCGTCTCCCGCCAGCACTGTCCCCCCAAAGAAATCATCTCCCACCTGATCAGACAGATCCTGTTGAACCCCCACCAAGGGGAGATCCTGAAGGACACCTACATGCTGCTGATGAAGATCCAAATGTACGTGTTCCCTTTGCCGCAGTGCTCTGGGGCTGGCTACGTGCTCCCAGGGGCCACAAAGGTTATTCTCCATAGAACTCACCCACAGAACAGGGAGCGATTTCCCCTATAACCCAGGGTGATCCTCCTGCCCCTGCCTCCTGTTATCAGCACAGGCACACTCTGGGCTGTCTGAGGGTGGGTCAGGACCATTGCTGGCCTAGACAACAGCTGCTAAACCCCCAAGTGGATGTTGGATGGAGGGTGAGAGAAGCAGGGGATGCTGAGACAAGAGGGAAGGCAGCTCCAACTATATCATGAGCATGCTTTAATCGTTTAGTAGCAAGCCCACATAGTGCAGGGACAGATGACCTGTGACACCAGGGAGCCCTCTAGGACAAAGGAGTGTGTTTGCCTTGCTCCTGAAGAGATCTCATTCTTCACTGCTGTGACATGGCAGAAACGCCTTCCCTGGGCTGCAGCAGGGGCTGGAGGAGGCTGGAGCAGTTCCCTCACTGCCCTCAGGGTTCCCACAGAGAGTCATGATGTTTTGTGAGGCCACAGGCCCAGGATTGCCGATGCTCTCCGCAGAGTACAGCCCCAGTCAGGTGCTTCCAAAAAATGAACATGGTCAGGGGAGGAGAAAGGGAGAGGGCAAAGCTGGAGAGGAGAAGGCAGGGCAGGCCCCTGAGCGAGGGTGGGCCAGGGGAGAGCCAGGGTTGCCATGCCTCCAGGCAGACAGTCACACAGTTCAGCAAAAATGGACAGTGCTGTCCTTGCAGGCTCCATCCAGCCAACACCGCCACAGTGGGATGGGACTGGACTCTGCTGAAATACATCATGGAGGACCAGGTACTTGGCACCGCGTGTGTCACATCGGGCAGGGATCATCCAGTACGTGGTGCCTGAGGGTAAGCATTGCCCCAGGGCCTCATGGCCATGCTCTGCTGCAGAATGGGCCAGTCCGACATGCAGTTTTATTGCAGCTGCTGAGGGCAGCAAATGCCAGGTGGGTCTCCTGCTTTTATCCACAGTGCTCCCTAAGCTGCTGAACAGCTGTAGGGAGGTTGTCTCATCTGAGGAAGACACAGCAACAGACAAAGCCTCTGTGGGCCACAGCTCTAGTGCAATGGTAGAGCAGGTCCAGCCAAGCGCCCGGGGCATTGCCTGAGGCCAGCAGCCCCTCTTGGAGCAACTCCTCAGTCATGTACCCATTCCCAAGACAGCCAAATTTACTGGTGCTCCTCGCCCTGCGGCTCTGCCAGACTCACACTGTCTCCATCTGCCCTCAGGAGAAGCCCCCTGGCTGGCTCCTCTTCCTGCAGTACGTGGTGCAGACCCTGGAGGACGACTTCCAGCAGAACGTGAGGTTGCGCATGCTGCAGAAGTCGATTGCCAAGAAAGTGCTTTCATGTGACATGTGCTTCAGCAACGTCAAGTAAGGGATGCCTCCTCCTCCCCTATTCTCTAACCAGATGCTGAGAGGCAGGGGCTCAGGGGACACTTGTCGAGACTCCAGGTCAGATATCAGACTTTCCAGGAAACAAGCTTGGGAGAGAGAGGGAAGTGTAGGGCCCAAGTATAAAAAACAGGAGCAGGTTTACAAAAGCAAACCACCAGAGATGATGCAAGGCATTTCCAGCCGCAACCTAGCAGGCTTTTCCCAGGAACAAGGTCAGATTTGCATTGCTCAGGAGAGGACTGAGAAGGCAGCAGTCCTGTTGACAAGCCTGTTGACAAGCGTATAAATCTGCTGCTCAACAGAGCTACTCCCTAGCCTGTCCAAGCAGGTGGGACATATTCTTCATCCTCAGGGTCTTCCCTTCATCTCCAAGTGGAGCTAGAGATCAGAATGCAGCAAAACCAGGCCTGTCCCCACTAACGTTCCTGTTTCTGTCCCAGGGAGGTGGTTGAATGGTTGGTCGCAGCAGTTACAGGAGTTGGGTTCTCCCAGCCCCAGGAGCAGCAGCAAGAGATTACATCCTCTTCAGCGGAAGCAAGGGCCAAACACAGCTCATCTGCACCATGGCTGGCCAGCACTGACCAGGCAGAGGTGGCTCAACCAGCTTTCCTCGCCCAGAAGTAAGCCTCAGAAGTCCTGACTCCCTGCTGGCAGTATCATGGGGCCCAAGTCAGGGAGAAGCCAAAGTCTTTCCCTGTCAGGTCAGGGAAGCCAGGCTGTACCTGAAGTTCTCCTTTGGGGTAGACATACACTTGGTGAACAAGAGACTTCCTCACCTGGTAGGAAACTGGCTCAGTGAGCATCTTCCTCTTACATGTAGCATAAGGCTGGAGCTCTTGGCTCACAGCCCAGGTTGCCCCATCCTGCTCCACCAACACTCAGTACAGCCACTGAGACCTCCTGAGGGCCCATATGGGGATTAGCTCTGCTTCCAAGAGCATCAGATTCAAAAGCCACCAAGAGACACCAAATCCAGCCTGCTACATTCCCCCACTGCAAGGCATGAGGCTGAACTAGGCGCCATCCCCACTGCTTTACATTACAAGCCAACGGGTAGTGTATCCTCGTGTTGACTGTCTCCCTAACCTAGGGTGATGCTCCTGCTCCAGCGGATGCTGTCCATCGCAGTGGAAGTGGACAAATCTCCCAACTGCAGCTCCTGTAAGATCGCAGATGTGATATTCCCATTTATACTGAATATTCCCCTGAGGAGCCAAAGGTGAGACAAACACGTGCGAGGCAGCATCTGCCTGTGTGAGCAATAGTCTTATTCCCTATTTACATACAAGTCTGGATGCATAAAGTACCACAGGGTATAGAAAGACAGGCTCATTTATGACCCAGCCAGCAAACGCATGGCTGTTGGACTGACAGATCCCATGGAGATAGAACATTACAGCTGAACACATCTCCCCAGCTCGTGTGTTGCTGAGAAAAGTTGATTCTCCCACTTGTTAAAGTTGCAGGACCTTAAAACTGTAAAGAGGGTCTGAAAAGCAGCACTCTGCATCAGCATGATCAAGTAGTGACAAACACATCACTGATTCCCAGGGACAACTGAGAAGCTCATCAGAAATATGATGCAGTTCTTGCAGCTTTGCCTTGACATACGTTTGTTTGCTTCCCTAAGAAATGCAGTATCTGAAGCCAAAGCACAAGGGCCTGACTGGCTCTAGCATAGATGTAGACCACTAGACACACAGAGATTTCAAACCCAACTTTGCCAGTCCCAGCAGGCAACCCTTTTGGACCCTTTTAGCAGAACTCTCTCTGAGTATGCACCGGGTCTAATCAAGCCAAACTGACTCTAACCAAGCTATCACTCCTCTCAGGACAGATATCCTAGAACCAGCTGGCCACTGACCCCACTTCACACTTGCTTGGCTGTGCTCCCTGCGAGTCAGCAGGAATGGGTAACTTCTGCACAGGCTGCTGGGCAGGGTGAAGTGAAGCAGCTAAACTTGCTTCACAGACCGTACCAACCTCAAGTTGCCACAGGTCAGACCCGAGGACGTAAACATGTCCATGGCCAAGCTGCATAACGAAGGTCTCTCTATCACATCTAGTGGGTTTCCTTCCACTGCACTGCTGGGCAGCCCCTGCACCAGATCAGCACCAGCAGGACACCAGGAACATGCTAGAGCAGTTGTCCCTGGTCAGGCTGTGCAGTCTCCCTCAGAGTAAATCCTTTTGTCTTCCAGGGAAGCTTTCTTAAACACCATGGAGAGCCAGCTCCTGCGCTGCAAACTGCTAGAGCTGTTGTTCCAGCATAGTTGCGACGTGCCCACAACCTTGCCTTTATCTCTGGCCAAGATCCTGTACTTCGTGAGCCACTCCTCTGTGCTGCTGCAGTACCAGGTATCCAGTCCAACCTCTCCTTTGCCTAGTTTTCTGCTTTGCCTAGTTTTCTCCTGAGAAAACCTCTTGTAATAACCAAATACTGTCTCTCCTGTCATAGGATGAAACAGCAACATGGCAAAGATGGGATGAGATGCTGCAGTACTTGAGTTTGCTGCTGATCAGTTACCAAAATGTAATACTGGGTAAGCAGCCTGTTCTGGCCTTAACAAACATGATCTCATCAAGACGCTGCAGTAGAACAGCCAAACTACCCTTCCTCCTCTCTTCTCATCACTCTTGAACTCACAGCCACTGAGTCTTAGAAAGATAATGCTCCTCCATCCATGCTAGTAACTATTCCTGGCAGTCAGACCAAAGAAGTGATGTTGCATCAAGCAGAGCACCCAACCTACTTTGCCAAGTTAGCCCCTAAGAAATAGCCTACTTCCTAAAGGATCAATCCCAGCAGTGAAAAGTACACAAGGGGTGCTTTGTACCCACTATTGTCTAAGTTGCACACACAGTGGCTGGAAGAATAGGGTGGTTTAGGAGGAAAAGCAGAATTCAAAGGGATGGTAAAGCCAGGACACGCTCAGCACTAGTAGACTGGGCAGGGAGCACCACCCACAGTAGCCATGGAAGGAGCAGTGTTTCTGACCCCAGGACAGCGGCAGAGTTACAAAACACTCCCTAAAACTCCCAAAAGTTGTTTTACCAGAAAATTCCTAAAGTCTCTTCCCAACTTCAGCTGCTTTAGCCCAGGGTTAAGGCTCTTGCAGAAGAATGCAGAGGAACCCACCATCACGTGTGCAGAGTCTTATTCTCCCTAAAGCTCTAGACAATCACCATTGTTAAGCTCTTTAGAGACTCTCCTTTGCAGCTGGACAGCTGTCCAGACTGCCACTAGCGCAGAAGAAAAGGATGCTACAAGCCCTGCCCCCTCCCCGTTTCTTGGGTGCTCTCTCCTGTGCAGACTGAGCTCTAGGAGGGGACAGTACCTTCTTCCACCAGGCTAGTCTTGTGCAGAAGCATCAAGGATAACCATGAGAGGATCAGCACAGTTCCCGACTGCTCCTCACCCAAGCTGCCTGCAGCACGCTGCCATCTGTCGCTGCGCAGGTCAGGCAACCCACTGTGTGTTGCCTCTTCCCCACCAGCATTTCCTCTTGCAGAGCACTTGCGGAGCTCACTCAATGACCGGATGGACTTGATCATTCAGAAAGCCAAGCCCAAGCTCCAGGACAGCGATGACATCAGCTGTCTGGACATTCAACTGAAGATAGAGGACTTCATCAGCCGAATGCAGCAGATCCTGGGGCAGCCTTTTCCCCTGCAGATCATGGAGAAATTGTGCATGCTTCGAGAGTTGTTCCTCATTGTCACTGCTACCTGATGGAGACAACCACTGTGACAGGGGGCACAAAGAGCTTCATGTTTCCTCTATAAAACCCCATCAAAACCCCCATCTCATACTGCAATCAGAAGTGTCATACGACGTGTGGGTTTGTTTGTACATTTCTTTGGAAAAATGTCTGATTTATGTGGTCTCAGAATTTCCTTTCAAACTTGCCTCATCCTACAGTTTTACAAGGCACTTTGTACACTTTTAAGAAATAAATTATTTTCATATTTGCTAAGACTTTTCCATCTTGGTGCCAGCTCTGCCCAAAGGAAGTGCAGAGCTCTGTCAGCTCTACCTCAGGATAGCATTAGACTAACACAGCCATAAACTCTGATGGTTTGCACAGTAAGCAAAATGCAAAAAAAACCTGTTCAACGTTTAGGAAAAGGGCTTAATATCTAAGAAAAAAAGCAGGTGTGGGCTGCAGTGAGGGCATTCACAGTGCAGAGATCCCCAAGCCATGCTGGTCAGTCCTCTGGGGAGGAACTTTCTGTTCCTAATCAAATACATCTACATGACTTTGCCCAAGGTGATTAGCATGTCAAGAGGGAGGACTGCATAGCAGCATCAGCTGAAAAGGCTGTGCCTCTTCCAGAAGCACTGAAGTGTCTGCAGTGCAGGCAAGCATGTGTGTTATGATGAATATGAATATTGAATTCAAATACACTGCCATCAATTCAGATCACAACTCAGGTCAGAGAGCAATTAGGCATTTCTATAGAAGGTCTCCTCAGACAGTTCAGAAGCAACAGAGGTTGGGAGTAGGAGAAAGACTCCTGTAGCTGCCCACCACCCCTTTATCTGCCCCTGCAGTAGGCAACCCTTGGCAGGGTCCTAATGAGACCACCAGAGCCTAGGAGCATCGACCAACACAGTCACAGCCAGGAATAGAGTAGTCCTGGTGCTGCCCACACTGAAGACATGGTGCTTGCTACACAGCAAGGCCTAATCCAGAAGCCTTGCTTCAGTTAGCCCAGCACTATTTGGAAGGGTCTGACCTGGGGCTCGCAGGTTTGCTCCTTGTTCTCTAGGAAGCCTCTTTCCGACTGCCAGATCTAAAACAAACCACTCATCCACATGACACCGCTCCTCTAGTCCAAGGATAAGCCATCCAGGGAAAAGGGAAGTAGTCTGTTTTGGGATTAGTAGCCAGAAGCGTTTTCAACAGTGCAAAGTCCAAGTGCTCCCGGCTCCAGAAGGCTGCTTTTCCTGCATGGTAAGCTTATTCAGGTGTATTTTCCAGATAGAATTCTAATCCAGTTAAGGCGCCTATCATTAGACTAGAAAAGCAGCCACATTCCAGCAAGAGGTCCATAGTTATAGATGTTACTTTCTGATACATCACTCATACCCCAAGATGATTTGGAGTAAAATACAGGAAATGGATTATCACACCAAGAGGCCATGCTTTAACCCCAGCCTTCCCAAACTAAACTGAGATCAGCCTGTGTAAGACCTGCAGCAGCAGCAACCTGTACCTGAGTACCTGGCCTGCTTCACAAGTTATTTCACCACTTTTAGTTCTGCCAACATTCTAGGAGCACAGGCAACACCAGTATTCAGCTCAAACACCTCCAGCCCAGGAGAACCGAGAGCTCTATCAGCAGTTCTTTGGCAGCTACAAATGCCACAAGAGCACTCAAACCAGAACTTTTCAGAGGAAGGCAAACCAGAGATGGCCACACCAGTGGGAGCTGGGCACCTCTAGGCAAATAGCAGCCTGGCTCCCACACCTGTGCCCATCTCCACTGTATGGGTGCTGTCATGGTTTTAGCTGGGATAGTTGATTTTCTTCACTGTAGCTAGCATAGTGCTGTGTTTTAGACTTGGTATGTAAATAATGTTGATAACACCCTGGTGTTTTAGTTGTTGCTGGGTAGTGTTTACACTAGTCAAGGACTTTCTAGCTTCCCATGCTCTGCCAGATGCACAAGAAGCCGGGAGGGGAGGGGATGCAACCAGGAGAGCTGATTCGAATTGGCCAGAGGGTATTCCATATCATGTGACGTCATGCCCAGTATATTAACTGGGGGAGGCAGCGATCACGGCTCGGGGACCGGCAGCGTCGGTCGGCAGGTGGTGAGCGGTTGCAGCACTTGTTGTTCAGTTTTGGTTTTGTTTTTTTTTTTCCTTTCCCTCTCCTTCTAGTGTTTCATCTCTCGCTCGCTCATTATTTTCCTTTTCATTATATTAGTATTATTGCTGTTTTATTCTAATTATTAAACTGTTCTTATCTCAACCCACGAGTTTTCTTACTTTGGGCCTTCCGATTCTCTCCCCCATCCCACAAGGGTGGGGGAGTGAGCGAGCGGCTGTGTGGTGCTTAGTTGCTGACCGGGGCTAAACCACAACAGGTGCAAACAGCACACAAGCTGCAAGAGAAGCCATCTCAGGAACATGAATAACCATCATTTGAAGAGCTCAAGAAAACACAAAGATTTCATGTGTCTTTTCATCTGCACAAGCCTTAAGACAGGACTGAGTCTGGCCTTAAACCTAGACTCCCTGTCAAAAGGCAGTTTTACAGAGCAAACATTTTACCCCGGTACAAGTGCTGCCGGAGCCTTATTAGACAGAACCTTGACCCCACACTCACTGGACAGCTCCACATTTCTTCCACAGATGCTTTGCCAGTGCTAACACACACCAAGGACCTCCATTCACAAGGGTTTTATTTTATTGTAACAAACAAAAAAAATCATACACATTAGCAACATGAATACAGACAACAAATAAATTAATGTCAAATGAGACTGATTGCCAAGGTGCAAATGAGTGGCGACAGTGAAAACTGCTTGGTTGGGTGGGAGACTTTCAACACAACACATCACTGGCAGTGCTGTTCAAGCCTGAGAGGAAGCAGAGCCACAAAACGTGCTTCTTCAGAGGGGACAGCAGCTAGCCAAGTGAGCCAATCCTGCCTTGCCCTCCAGGAGGAATGGTTGGTTTAAGAAAACCCAGAGCTCAACAGTTACCAGTTAAGTAACCTCTGTATAACATCCTTGCAACAGAGAAGCTTCCAGCACCAGATGCAAGGCTGCTGCTGCCACCTCACCACTACAGAAAGCCGGCCAAGGGAGCTCTGCAACACAATCATGAGATGAGAGAGGAGACCCATTTGCCACAGGACAGGTGAAGATTACAGAGCAATGCTGCCTATAATGCTTAAGGGATTAGATGGTAGCCAGGAGTTCCTTCCATTTTTCATGAAAGCAAGTGTTAACTGTTCCCAGTAACTGATTCTGACTAGGCCAAAAATTACATGTAGCTGTATCATAGCAGGGAGGAATGTTTAGCCTTGATCCACCCTCAGTCCTCCCCCAGCCCTGCAAAATGCATTTAATGCTAATGAAACAGAAAACCCTATTTGAGAAGTGCCCCTGGTGTCTAATACACTTCTACTGCATGACTAGTACAAGATGCTAGAAAAAAAAAAACAAATCAACCAGCACACAAAGTGCTAGAACATCTGTAAGTCTGTTGTCTAGAAGGCAGGACAGTGTTTTGCAGAAAGAGAGAAGGATTACTTGGTCCACGCCACACCAGCTCTGGTTATTTCCACCTTTACAGAGGAACAAGAAGAGCTGGAAGAGAGGCAATTCTTCCTTGTTACTGCCAAGCCCCATTAGATTCTGCTCCCTGCCTTTCTGTTAAAAGCATCTTAGAGTGGTCACTGCTCCACTTTTCCTTTAAAAAAATTCCAAGAACGAAAGAAGTACTAGGTGTTGAACTGGATAGTAAGGGAGTGCCACATTTACCAATCCACTACATTCCCAGAGCAACTTCCTTCCGGCAGTTAAAGGTCCAGTTTTTAGTCCTTGCTTGTTTTCATCATTTTCCACTGGTGTCCTGTATATGCCAGATGGAACCACAGTGCTCCTGAGGGTACTCCAGCACCAAAGCAGTACAAGACAATCAGACTACAGGTAGACAAGACAGCCTGCTTGCACACCACACGCAGTCCTGTTCCACAAAGCACGGTTCAAGGTTTTACTGTGGTGCAGTGTACCAGGAAGCACATCTAGCACACCGAACTGGTGCTATACAGCAGACAGGATGGTTTACTCTGGTTTAGTACTAGTGCAGGAGTTTTTCCAAGACTAACTTTAGGAGGACAGTCACAATTGTTTCCTTTTCTGAGATGAAGAGCTGGAAGGGAGATGTCCCTATTTTACTGCAGCACAATGGGACAGGGAAGCAGAGCCTAAGACACCCCGTAGCCCGCCAAAGACACCAGAAGCATTCTTCCTAGAACCCCGTGGGAGTGAGCACGTTCAGATCCCGAGGTTTGATATTATGGGAACGTGGAGATTGTTTCCTCCCTTCTGTGACTGGAATGTCCATTTTGGGTGGCTTGAAGCTGACTGGATCCTCTGGCATCCTAGTAGCCTGAGCACGCATCAGCTCCATTGGGGATGGCTTCTGAGCCCCCTTATAGGGCTGGATGGTAAATCCTCCTAATGGAAAAAAAAATCATAGCAAGTAAGAGCTAGGAAAACTAGCCAAGTCCTTTTTCCACTGCTGCCAGGAACAAGCACTGTCACTGATGCCCAACACTGCAGAAAGCCTATACAAGACACTGCAGCTTCATGTCACCTAAAGCCTACTCCACATCAGTGGCTGGCACTTCCAGTTTGGGTTCCACCAGACAGCAGAAAGAGTAAAAAGCTGTCACCTTAACACCCTGCCCTTCAACTGCAGCTCAGTGCAAGTTATTTCTACTTTCACATCCTTGGGTAAAAACCTATGCCAACTGCTTTATATTTAGGCACAGAAATGATACGAATAGCACACATTCATAAGGTGGTCCTAGAAAGTAACAAGGCAGGCAGGATAAGGCTCTAGAACTAGCTAGCAAGTTTGTTGTGTGACAGTTCTCCCCTAGCTCTTGCAGGGCAGGAGATGTTAGAGGACATACCTGGATCGTTGGTGGATTTCTGGATGGCTTTGGGTCCAAAAAAGCTCCATCTTTCAGATGGCAATTTGTCCCCACCAGCTTCCATGGCAAAGTCTGGGCCAGTGACAGAAGTAGAAGATCCCTGACTAAACCAACCCCTAGGGAAAAATCATTGAGATGTACAAAACATGAGAATAAATACTTCAAGTGGCCCCACTCTGCCAGGAACTTTACATGTAGTTATCAGGGGCAATTTACGTGATCTTAATAGGTTTGTTACAACCCAGGATGAAGAAAAGTATGCTCAAGTTTCACAAGCTCTCAACATTTGGATCTATCCAGCACAAATCTACACTAAGCTCTGAATTTCACCCCTTAGACAGTCCCTCACTGGATAAGAAGGTTATTTGTAGCAGGCCCCACCTCAGCAGCCTGTAAGAAACCAAAGGAGGCAGTGGTCTGCCAGGAACAGAGTACCTGTTTTTATGCTTGGGAGAGGAGTGGGGCGTGCTGCTTGGAGTGGACTGAGCAGAAGAAGTCTGTTTGTCATCTTTTGTCATCTCTCGACTCTGCATTTTTAGCTTCTGTTAGGAGAAGTAAGAGAAACACAGAAGCCACAGAGTTTAAATACAAGACATAAAGAACAAGCAGCCAGTTTTACTGTAAAACTGGACAATTGTTTATATTACAGGTGATAAAGGATTTAAGCATCACTTCACCTAAAGCTAAACCCAGTATTACAATACTGACATACACCCCTTAAGCTTCTTTCCACATCAGATACAAGCATTTTGGAAGTCCGCCATGTTCAAAGACGCATCCTCCAGGCTAGAGGAAGTAAAATAACACCTACAGCTCACTCTGCAATTCAGAGTCACTACCCAACAGTAATGCACTGCTTCAGTACCAACATTCAGAAGGAGGCTGCAGATGTAGCAGAACTAGCTTGCACATCAGTTCAGCTGCCTGGTAACAAGTCTAAATGCCACAGCAGCCATTTGTCTCCAGCACTTCTCAGAGCAACAAAGTTTTCAGTCCCACAGGTTCTCTAAAGAAGGTAAGACCAGACTTCATACAGAAGGTACAAGGTCTAGGAGCACTACACCCTGAGAAGTAATCCACATAAGACAGGATGGAAACACTGCTCTATGTGGGGTCCTGATCCTGGGACCGGACTAGTGTTGGGGGTCTGCTGAAGAGGGGATGCCACGATGAGGCTGAGGTGAGGGGCAGAACTAGGTGAAGACTTGGTAGTCACCCCTTGCCTAGCCCCACAGCCCCAACTGTGCAGACTCCGATAATATGCCTCTGCCACTCCCTACGCTGATTATTGGCTACCAGAAAATTAGGCCTAAACTTATGTCAAGAGCCTAGACAGTTTCTAACAGGACACCCTGGGGGAAGTATTTAAACCAAATCAAGCAGCTGTCACCCACTTGCAACTAAACACTAATCAAAGCACAACTCATGGTCGAGGGTTTATGTGGCTCCTCTAAATTATAGAAGCATGAAATATGAACATTTTCACTGAACCATGACGCCTTCCTTCCTCTTTTTCCCCTCATTTATCTACCCAAACAGCCCCTCTTCAGCTCCAAAAGTTATAGCAGGGTGTGCTGTGGCAAATAAGTCTCTGGGTGCAAGGATATGTGGGGACTAGGGGCTTCACACCAGCTATAAAATCAGAGAATGGGAATAACTCGGCAGAATTCCCTCTCAGCTGGCCTAAGACCCCCATCACCTTTGACCTTGCTGCAGATACTGGAACACCGAACAGGTCGTATCCCCCTTCCCCTGATTTCATGTATCTTGCTCTACCAATTTCTGTCTTATTATGTACTGGGCTTACTATATGGGTTAAAGCGACCTGCTTAAGGACAGTGGAAAATATAATAAACTGTGGTATATGTTAACTGCCTGGCATCTCATCAGTGAAGTGCGTTAACAAACAGAATCTGTCTTGCTGCAGATAATCCGGGAACAGTGCATGACACTCCAGAACACCCATATGAACCGCATTTGAAGAGTACGCCTGGTCATAAAATAAACAGGAACTGGATGTATGTGAACCAGGTTATTACAAGGCAGACAGTACAAACTGAACTTTGAAGAAGTCACTTGAAGGGCAGTTATAGTTCAAACACCAACTACACAGGCACCTTCTCAGAACATTTCCTGTGGCTATCCAAGCCACACTAATGCAATTCACCAACACTGTTATTGAAACTTTGACCTTGTGGGAACACACTTGGAGAGTTCACTATTAAATTCCAACTGCAAGATTACTGTGGGCAACTGAGCTCATCAGAAACATGTTGATTCAAGACCTTTGTCTTTATTTCCAGTAAGAGGCAAGCCCAATTTCATCTGCTAACTTCCACATCAGAAATGCACAGCTTACAAGTGCTCTTGGGACAAACAGTTACAACAGTCAACTGCAGGGCACCATTCAAAGGTACAATAAGAAACGAGATTCTGTATAGGGATGTTCCCACCTGGAAAGACAACTGCGATAGTCTGACATGACTGTGGAATATGACAGACTTCAGAGAAAAGTTTGTTTCAAAACTATAAAGGCTAACACTAAGTTTAAAATATAAGTGGGCAATCTTTTTTACACAATGAGCTAAAAGCCTTCAGAGGAAGCAGTTTCATAAGAGTCCCAGCAACATGCTCCAAAAAGTTATGTCACCAGATAGTTAAGCTAGTACACAACCTACATGGAGAAAGCCAATGCAAAGCAAGCCTTACGTGGACAGCCTCAGCCACTCGGTGATACTTGGTCTCCTCAGTAGTGAGGCCTTTGTGGGGAGTGTAGCCAGCATCTCTCAGCCCTGCCTGTTGCTCAAAGCGCTGAATGCTCTCCTGAGTCTGCTCTGGAAGGGACAAGAGCACATATTCACACAGAAGTGCCACCATAAGCAATTCTAGCAAACAAAGGCAACTTAAGCAACCAAATATAAAACCCTTTCTTCATCATTCATACCTACATGCTGTGATGAGTTGATAGAGGCAGCAAGATGAAGCTAATGAGATATTCTGACTTGAAAACTATCCTGAGTCCAGAGATTTGCCCCAAATCACCAGATGTATTACAAATGCAACACCTGTAATTAAACCTCTCACCCAAAAAGCTGCATCGCTCCTAATTACAACTTCCAAAATCTTGGAGATCCCAATAAGCTGAACATTTTAAGTGGCCCTCTAGGTTCATGGGAGTTTTTTTGGCCAACAAAAAATGAAGTCTTCTGAAAGACTGCCCACAGTACCTAATCCAACAATCACAGCCTTGCAGAACAGGTGGTAAAGACTCCCAGTGATTATAGATTAGGTAAAATAAGTTTTTTCAGCCAAAAACAGAGCCAGCTTCTAATACACTGATATTGACTTCAGTTCTGGAAAATATAGGCACTTCCCTCCCCAACCCCTCCCCACCAGCATAAGATGTTCACTCCCTAGTGGAACTAAGAGAAAAGTCAAAAGGAATTAAGAGTACAAAAAAATTACTGGAAAAGCCCAATGTCTTCTTTAAAACAGACAACACTTCCCATGTTAACGTTATTTGCAGGAATAGGCACTGTATATATGAGAAATCTAGAGGACCTTTGTCTATTTCCAACTTGTGACTGAATGTTCTTCCTGGGAGGTGTAGGTTGGGGCTCCTGACATGTTACTGCACAAGAACAGTTTTAGGCCATCATGGTTTTAACTAGATTAGCATTTTATCATTAGACTAGAACAGGAGCTGCTTTCCAGAAAAGAGTCCATATTCCTGGATGTTATTTTCTGATGTGTTGGTTATTTTTGAGCCAAGACTGTAACAAGTGCAAATGTATAGCTGTTCCAAAATGCTGGTCTGAAAATCTAGAAGTCTTTGGAAGCACTGCTTGGAGAAAAAAATGAAGCTCAGATCCCAGCTGCTAACGGAAGAGGCAGCAGGGACAGATTAACACATGAATAATTCCTCTTGCTGTAAATGGGCATACCTTCTCTGCAAGCATAACTGACCCAACTTGATTTTAAAGCATCATGATTTATGATGTTTGGGTTGTTTTTTGGTTTTTTTTGGTGGGTTTTTTTTTGGGTTTTTTTTTTTAAACTGTTACTGTTAGCAAGAGAGCTGCTGCTATTAACATAAAAGCCAGCAAGTGCTCCATTAGCACAGTATGTCAGCTCTCCACACCACTCTGGTTAATTTTAGAGCTTTACCTGTCATTCAGAAATAGCAAGTTAATAAGCAAACAGAGTAGCAGCAGCAGCCACCTCTGCACTCCAGCAACAAGGCAGCATGGACTGCAGTGTCCTATCAGCAGATAATGTAACCTGCACTCCTCCCTCATCCACCTCCACCACCTGGAAACAGAGGCAGTAAGTGTGGCCTGTTCTCCAGTTCCTTGCATCCTTCTAGAAGCATCCTCCAAAAAAACTCATACAGCTCAAGAGCAGAGTCAGTCTGAACCCACAAGCTGTCCAGGAACTCTGGTAGTTACCTTGAGGCATTACCAAGCCAGAGCACGCTCATGTGCCCACCCCATTAGCCACCACATTATTGGTGGGAGTTCTTACTTGTAATGAGAGAGCTCATGATGATATGAGTGGCCTTGGCCTTCACCACAGGTACCTTGTTCACACTTTCAGTGGACGATGAAGGAGTTATGACAGGTGCATTCATGTTAGCATCCCCTTCCTCAACCTGTGGGGAAGAAGCAGGGTACAGTTTAAGATGAAAAAGTATCTCAGCACCTTACCAGGACACATCTCTACTCAAATGAGACACAAGGCCAAGCTGTTCTAGCAGCGAGCCTTCATCCCATGGAAGAAACCCATGCACCATTCTCACTACAGCCCAGGAATGCTTAGAGCTTGAACCTTGCAATTCTTAGCCATGAACAAGCAGCTTGCATCCAACATTTGAAAACCTACGGAGCTCAGCGCCAACAAGTTGTTAGTCTAAGTACAAAAAGGTCAACAGGAAAGAAACCAGAACACATCTACTTCCATTCTCATAACTGCAAATTGGACTTCAAGGTCAACTGGGTAAGAGCGCCCTTCCACAGACAGCTCAGAAACACAAACTATTTACAGAATGGCAGTCACACAGATTAGAGGCTAGTGTTTAGATCTTGTTTTCCCCCTCATTCCTTATATCAGTTTCTTGGTCAGCATATCTAGTGGTTGTAGCTCTACCACTGATCACAAGACCCTAGCAACAAAGATCCAGACAATGAATGCTAGAAAACAAGAAATCCTGTGAAACACAAGACTTCCTCCCCATAATAGAGGAGTTACTGTTCCCTGACTGGACAGTTTGCTTTTTGTGCCAAACCAGAACTCAAGTTTTCTTCCACAAGAAAGATTTTAAAACAAAATGAGGTGAAAAGTAGAGGTTAAGCTCCAAGGAATGCAGAGTTATTCACTTCCATTCAACAACATTTAACTTCAATTCAGCCTTAGAAAACAGCCTCTAAATTTAAGAGCTGGTCTTGCACTCAAAGCACCCCCACAGTCATTTCACAGAACAGTTTGAGCTGGAAGGGATCTTCAAAGATCATCTAGTCCAGCCCCACTGCTGCAGGCAGGGACACCTTTCATTAGATCGTTGGGCTGACAGTCAGACTTGATGATCCTAGAGATCTTTTCCAACCTTAAGGATTCTATGATTCTAGATCAGGTTGCTCAAAGCCTCATCCCAACTGACTTTGAACACTTCCAGGGATGGGGCATCCACAGCTTCTCCAGGCAACCTGTTCCAGTGTCTCACCACCCTCATCGTAAAGAATTTACATCCAACCTAAATCTACCCTTTTCCTCTGTTTAATTACATCTGGTTACAGCCTGCAGCTTTTCTACCCATTAATGCTTCCCATAAGCTAGAGAACTCCCGGAACGCGCCTATCTCAACCATGCTTCAGCATTCCCGCAACAGGGCCTGGTGGCAAAGCCAGTCTTTTGTCCTCAGCAGCCGCCGAGGGCTCCGAGGGCCCGGCGGGGGGGCAGCTGGCCCGGTGCGGTGCCCCGGCCGGCTGCCAGGGCCAGGCTGCAGCAGCACGCAGGAGGCACCTGGCCCGGGCCGGGGCAACCGGCCGGCCCGTACCTTCGAGAGCTCCTGGTACTTGCGCTCGGGGATGACCGGCTGCTTCCAGAGGACGTTGGCGCAGAGGTCGGCGGGCGGCGGGGTCATGGGCGCCGTGTCCTCCAGGGCGTCGTCGTAGCTGAAGGCCCGCCGCGGCACGCCGACGGGCAGGGACATCTTGCCGGGGCGGGCCCCGCCGCCCTGCTCCAGCGCTGCGGACAGAGAGGGCAGCGCTCAGCGCCGCCGCCGCGGCCTACCGGGGCCGGTGGGGAGCGCGGGGGCGGGGGAGGCCTTACCGGGAGCGTCCGGCTGCCGCGAGCTCATGGCGGCGGTGCCGTGGCTCGGCTGAGGCTAGCGAGGCTCGGCTGGGGGCGGCGGGCCGGGGGCCGGCGGCGCCATGGCGGGGCCGGCGGGGGACCAACCGCCGCCACCGTCGGACCGGAGGCGCGAGAGATTCCGCCCCTCGGCCGCCGGAGCACTCTTATAGGCTCGTAGGTCTCGCGAGAGGCGGCGGCGGCGCGCGGGGCACGCCGGGAGGTGTAGTTCGGAATGCGGCGAGGCGTGGCCAAGGGGAGGGGCGTGGCCAATGGGGGCGTGGCCGGGCCCTACGGGGATCTGGGGCGGCGGGGTTTAGGACACGGGTGGGAATCGCTGCCTGCCGCACCCCGTCCCTGGTTGACCTCACTGTCGTGGGGCTTTCCTGCCACGGCAGCGCTGCCTGACCCTGCCTGCCCTGGCACACCCACCACCTGCTCCAGCCCACTCCCATCCCCTGCCCTACCGTGCTCTGGCAGCAAAACGCATCAGCCGCCTGCAGAGGGGGGGCCCCCAGCAGCGGGGCTGGGAGCCGGGCGCAGTGGCTCCAGGGAAGGCCCCGCAGCTGCTCGCAGTGGAGCCTGACCCGGGGCAGGGATGTGTTGCGCCACCAGGGAGAATTGGGGTCAAACGAGTCCCCGTGGGCAGCAGGCGCAACCCCTGGGCCCATGGGCGCCTGCTGTACCGGGTGCCCGGCGCCAAGCAGGTGTGGGGCCTGGGGGCTGCTCGTGTGTCTGCACACTGGCCAGGGAGGCCCTGCTGCCTCCCTCCCTCCCTCTCCCCACCATTTCTCCCTCTCCCCACCATCCCTCCCTCCATCCATCCCCACCATCCCTCCCTCCATCCATCCCCACCATCCCTCCATCTCCCCCTCCCTGCCTCCATCTTTCCATCCCTCCATCCATCTGGATGGCCAAGCCCAGAGATTTGTGGTGAATGGAGCTAAATCCAGTTGGCAGCCAATCACAAGCAGTGTTCCCCAGGGCTCAGTTTTAGGGCCAGTCTTGTTTAACATCTTTAGCAATGATCTGGATGAGGGGATCGAGTGCACCCTCAGTAAGTCTGCAGATGACACCAAGTTGGGCGGGAGTATCGATCTACCCGAGGACAGAAAGGCTGTGCAGAGGGATCTGGGCAGACTGGATTGATGGGCTGAGGCCAACTGTATGAGGTTTAACAAGGCCAAGTGCCAGGTCCTGCACTTGGGTCACAACAACCCCATACAATGCTACAGGCTTGGGGAAAAGTGGCTGGAAAGCTGCCTGGCAGCAAAGGACCTGGGGGTGCTGGTCAACAGCCGGCTGAACATGAGCCAGCAGTGTGCCCAGGTGGCCAACAAGGCCAGCAGCATCCTGGCTTGTATCAGCAATAGTGTGGCCAGCAGGAGTAGGGAAGTGATTGTGCCCCTCTACTCGGCACTGGTGAGGCCGCACCTCGAATCCTGTGTTCAGTTTTGGGCCCCTCAGGCCAAGAAGGACATTGAGGTGCTGGAGCATGTCCAGAGAAGGGCAACAAAGCTGGTGAAGGGTCTGGAGAGCAGGCCTTATGAGGAGCAGCTGAGGCAGCTGGGGGTGTTTAGTCTGGAGAGGAGGAGGCTGAGGGGAGATCTTATTGCTCTCTGCAACTACCTGAAAAGGAGGCTGTAGCAAGGTGAGTGTTGGTCTCTTCTCACAAGTAACAAGCGATAGGACGAGAGGAAATGGCCTCAAGTTGCACCAGGGGAGGTTTAGATTGGATATTAGGAAAATTTTCTTTACTGAAAGAGTGGTCAGGCACTGGAACAGGCTGCCCAGAGAGGTGGTGGAGTCACCATCCCTGGAGGAGTTAAAAAAACATGTGGACGTGGCACTTCAGGACATGGTTTAGGGGACGTGGTGGTGTTGGGTTGACGGTTGGACTTGATCCCAGAGGTCTTTTCCAACCTTAATGACTCTATGATTCTATCTATGATCCATCTCTCCCTCCCCACCGCGGTCGGAGCGGCCCCTTTAAGCGCGGCGGTGACGTCAGGGCCGGGCACAGCTGGCGCACCGCCCGCGGGCACAGCTGGCGGCGGGGGGACACAGCTGCGCCGCGGCCGCGCGCTGCTGGTGCCGCCGCCGGTGCCGCATGGCTCTGCCCGGCGCCCTCCGGGACCTGACGCTGGCCCTGGGGGCCGCCGTGGCCGCCGTCGGCTCCCTCCTCTTCATCGCCTGGAAGATCTGCTTCCGCGGCACCGGCACCGGCACCGACTGGAGCGGCTGGTGGGAGCAGGAGCTGCGGGAGCTGCGGGACCGAGCCACCGCCGGCGACGCGGTAAGGGCGGGACGGACCCTTGCCGGAACCCCCGGCCCATCGCGGGGCGGGAAGGGCACAGGGTCGGGATCTCCCCGGGATCCCCTATACCAAGATACCCTACACCGGGAGCCCCTTACCGGGATCTCTCCGATCCCAGCGGGGCAGGGACGGGGCAGGGGGTCAGGATCCCGCCGGGTTCCTCACCCCCCGAGACGGTCCAGCTGGGGAAAAGGTGCAGGGGGTCGGGATCACCTCTGTGATCTCCAGGCTGGGGAAGGCTCTGGTTCGCCGGCGGGATCCCTCCGAGCACGTGGGGCTGGGGAAGGGGGTGCAGGGTCAGGATCCCCCTGGGATCTCGCACCAGGATCCCCCCAGAGCCAGTCAGGCTGGATTCCCCAGGGTATTCTGCAGGATGATGGCCCTTGGGGACCCTTGGGCAGCCCATCCTGCTGGGGAAGGGGTCCCCAGTCTGAACCACCCCTGGAGCCCACCAGGCTGGAGATCGGGGCACAGGGGCTGGGGGAGCTGGCAGGACCCCTTGCTCCGGGCTGGTCCCTCAACCAGCTGCCTGAGCATGGGGCTGCGAATCCCGGGACCAGCCCCACACCCTCCTGCATCCCCACAGCTGGACTGGCGGCAGGTACTGGTGCTGGGGCTGGACGGGGCAGGGAAGAGCAGCATCCTGCATTACATCTGCAGCCAGACAGCCAGGGAGCGCATCGCACCCACCCACGGCTTCAACTCTGCCCAGCTCTCCGTCGAGGGGCTGGAGATGGACCTGCTGGAGGGTAAGACTGGCCTGGCCTCACTGTGTCCCCCGGGGCTGAGCCTGCATGGCCTGGAGGGTCTCCCCACCTGCTGGCACCGGGCTGTGGGGTGCAGAGCATCCCAGACAGTGGGAGCATCCAGGGCATCAGGAAGTCTGGCTCCCCAGGGTGCTACAGGGAGGCAGGAGGCGGCAGCCCCGCACGCCCCTGCACGGGCGCCTGATCCTGCCCATCTCCCACAGTGGGGGGCAGCCAGAACCTGCGAGCATACTGGTCCCACTACCTGAGCCAGGCCCATGTGCTGGTGTTCGTGGTGGACTCAGTGGACAGGTCGCGCCTGCTGACGGCACGGCAGGAGCTGCATGCGCTGCTGGCTGCGGAGCCCCGGCTACCCCTGGTTGTGCTGGCCAACAAGCAGGTGGGTGTCCATCGGTCCATCCGTCTGTGCAGCTGCCCCTGGGGCTGTTTGCAGCAAAACTGTCCCTCCCCAGGGCTCCGAGGGGAAATCCTGATGCCCAAAATCCACCGGCTCTTGCAAAATCTGATTTCCTAGGGCCTGCCTCCTCCAGTCTTCATCAGGAGGCGTGGCTGCCATTACCAGTGCCCAGCTAACAAGTTTTCGGAGAACACCCAGGCAGCAGCGTGCAAAATCCCACAGGGGAAATACATTCCCCAGGCAGGCAGCCAGGCACATGCCTGGTGCTACTTCCCATTAGCTTGTGCCAAACAACTCCAATGCAAGGGCAAGGTAGTCCTGCCAGCGCGCGATCCCTGCCAGGACCACATAGGCAGGATGGGGTCCCTGCTAGCTGGCAGCGCTGCTCCCAGCACTGCTCCCCTCCTGAGTGGCCACCTCTCTCTCCCCCTTGCAGGATAAGAGCAATGCCCTGAGTGCAGCAGAGCTGCGGGAGGAACTGGCCCTGCACATGCTCAGCGGGCAGCGGGAGCTCTTCCTCCTGCCCACCAGTGCGACCTGGGCCAGCCTGAGCACTGCCACCAGTGTCCTCCATGTGAAGAGCCTGCTGGTCACGCTGCTTTCCCAGCCCTGAGCCTGCACGGGGGGTGGACAGGCTCCCACCCCTGGCATGGCTTCTATTCGGGGTCTGCAGCACAAGGATGGAAGCGGCCAGGCAGGAGCCCTGGAGCAGGTAGCAGGCTGCCAGTCCTGGGGTGTTTGCTGCACCCCATGAGGTTTGGGGTTGAGCTGCGGCACAGCTACCCTTAGGAAACATGAGCAGCAGGCTCTGCTTTCTGCCACGAGGAGAGGGCAGCCACCTCCCCTAGTTCAGGGATGAAGCCTCCTGTGGGATGGTGGCACGAGCACAGCTCTTACCTCCTGGTGAGCAGGAACATGCAGCACAGGGCAGGGCCACCCTGCACCTTCACAGCAGCCCCAGGGGATATTAAATGAATGGGACTGAAAAAGTGAGGTAGCCCTTTTGCCCACCAGCACGGACAGGTCATCCCAGAAGATGGGCTCTCCTTCCCAAAAAACACAGGGAATTACTGCTGGCACAGCCCTGCCAATACGGTGCACACCAGTGGGAATAACCAGCTCAGGCTGTCCCTCACCAGGGCAGAGCACAGCTTTCAATTCCCCTGACTCTGTATTTAAAGCCCTGTGTAGGAGAGATGAAGGCAGGTGTCAGGGAGCTCTCCACTGCCCCTTCATCCTGAATGGGGGTAAAGCCGGGTTGTTTGGTAGGAGCTGCGCTCAGCAGGCATTTGCCCCCCTGCCTGGTCTCCCTCCATCTCAGCTGCCCCAGGGAGAAGGGGAAGGAGCCAGGCTCAGGGCCCGCAGGAAGCCCTGCCTGCGGGCAGAAGGGCTCCTGCGTCAGGCCATGGGGTGCTGGGTCCTGGAAAACCTATCACGGAAGCCAGGGAGCACATCGGGGAAAGGGAGTACGTGCCGGTGGGTCTCTGCTGCGAAACCTTTTGTACAGTCGCTCCTTCCTTCTGTCAATAAAAGAGGCTGATCACTCTGTGCTGCCCTCCATATCCTTGGCAGGGAAGGGGCCTCCAGCCTGGTCTTCCGAGCTGGAGGCAGGAAGGTCACTCAGAAGGGAAGGAAGCAGCACATGGCCGTGCTCCAGCCTCTGCTTACAGGGAAATCAGCAAAGGCCCAAGTGCTGCCCACACCCCGTAGGCCCCCAGCCCTGCCACTGCAGGGGGTGACACATGCCTAATGCCCGTGTGCCATGGGTCAGTGCCAGCTCTCCGAAGCAGGACTGCGCCAAGTGAGAGCCCACAAGCAAGACGTTCACACCAGCTTGAAAGAGTAATTTATTTTAAGAAGGCAAAAGAAGTGCTGATGGCCACACAGAAAGGGAGTGGCACAGTACATCCAGTCCCAACGCCACAAGCCACAGCCAAGAGTCGTTCATGCCTGGTTATAACTGTCTCTGTCTAATGAAGGTCCTTCCTCCATTGCCAGAGGCTCTGCATAGCTCAGCTTGCTGGCACTGAGCCTGTGACTGTCACCTGTCTGTCAGTCCCCGCTCGATTCAGAAAATGGTCACGTCAAACCTGCACTTGCAGGCAAACCTGAGAATAAAGGGCAGTCACTGCACGTCCATCTTTTCCTGCTTGAGTGATACAATGAAATCCTTGTACTCCTCGGGATAGAAATTCTTGTACACGTTGATCTTTCTCTTAATCTGTTTGGGAGTATCCTGGTAGTAGTTCTTCTCATCTCGAGCCATTTCCTGTGACAAAGGACATAAGTCAGAGTGGCCCTAAGAGGAAACACCAAACCAGCCCAGCCACGCCCCAAAGGCCCACCCAGGCCAGCTGTGATCACTGCCTGACTCAGACAGGGATCTGGCCAAGGTTCAAAGCGCTGCTTCCCCTTAACAATCAGCTGACTGTGAAAAGGGACCCAGGACAGAGATGATCCCATCCTGCAGAAGATCCAGGAGTGAATCACTCCAGGTGCTCCTCGCTCTGGGACAGCCAGTACTTACCTTGTAGTTCTCCCCATGGTTCTGTATCATGTATCGCACGTAGTCAATGAGGTCTCGTGAGAGCGTGTTTGACTTCTTCTCAGGGAGACTGGCCTCATATTCCATCTCTAGGCAGAGGACACAGCCACTGTGAGGCAGGTGAAGGAAGCAAGCAGCATCTCAGAGGTCCCCAGCCTCTTCCCAAGATCAAGCACTGCCAGTACTACAGAAAGGAGGTGGCTCCTGCAGCATAGCTTGACTGCTCGCACACACAGATCTGCTTCACAGAACAATTGTGCAGGAAACGAGCAAGAAAACAGCGCTCTGCACTGCAGTCATCCAGGCCTGTGCTATCACTCCTCTCCAGCTCACACCACAAAGAGTGGAGCCTTTCTGCCCAGGCTGCAGAGCATGACTGTTCAGAGCTGCCCAGCCCACCACTAAAACACGTGCAGCGCTGCAGCCACAGTTTCTTGTCCTCCTGGTGCCACACACCAGCACATTTCAGAGTGACAAGAGCCCTCTTGGGGCTGCAGGTAGAAATACTGTGAAAAAAGCAGCACAGGAGGGAAATAGAAATTCATGAGGCAGAGGACACACAGGAATGGCAGAGCTGCTGTGCTGGCTCACGGCTCAGGTCTGGCCTGGCTGGGAACCCCCAGCTGACTGCTGCCAGGGGTGTACTCCTCTACAAGTCCACAAGCCTGGACAAGAATTAACAGCCTTCCCTGCCCCCGGCACAGCACAGCAGCTAAGGACAGTCTGGCAGCACAAAGATGAGAGACAAAATAACCCGTGGGGCCTTGGGAGAACCCCAAATGCAATGGCAGCGGTGCGGTTCAGCAGGAAACCCAAGGCTGGAGGTGATGAAGCACTCCCTGGGAAGGACAGAAGCAGCACTGACCGTTCACCACGTAGGGCTTCCGTACTATTTTCTTTCCTTGCCCCTGTCCACCGCTTTCCACTTCCATCCCCTGTATTAAATGAGAGAGAAAGCAACTCAAGAAAAGCCCATTTAGAAGAAAGCTGTGTCCCCAAAACCTGTCGCTCCCAAAACTCCAGACTGCTGCTACAACGGCTGCAAGGACCAGGAAATCTCAGCTGGCTTGAGCAGAGCCTTACTTGTGCCATTAAGCTAGACTGTGGGCAAGCCAGTCACCTGAGCAATACTGCATGAACGGAGAGAAGTGGCAAACAAGGCCACTCCTGTTTTTTTCATGAGTGTGGCATTTCATGGGGCCACCTTTTGCCTGGAAGCATTGCCCACTGACGCAGGCAGGCCAGGCAGGTGCTGATGTACACAGAGAGGCTTGCTTTCCCATCAGGAGCAACTCAGCTGCAGCGTTCCCAACCCCACCTCTCTCTGGCAAGTCCCAGGAGATTGACTGACGTTACTTATACTTGTTCCAAAGCCTCTTACTTCCCTATGACACCTCAGCTCGTTCCCACACCAGGATCTTGATGAGAAAAGTGCATCGGTAAAGATGAGAAGTCCATCCACCTACAGAGGGTGGTCCGCAGCCGCCTGACCTGCACTCCAGGGCAGGCTGCTTCCCAGCCTGCTTTTCCCCAGCCCGGCTGCGTGTCCCGGCGGAGGCCTGACCGCCCACCCCTCCAAAGGAGCAGCCCCAGCCGAGCCCCTCCGCTCCTCCCCGGCACGGCGCGGCCCGGCCACACTCACCAGCAGCTTCTCCTTGGGGATGGGGACGGCCTTGTTGGGATCCTCGGCCAGGCCCATCTCGGCCAGGTTCTGCGCCACCGACTTGGTCGGGTCCCAGGCATGGCGGATATGCGAGCTGCGTGGGGACAGACACCGGCATCAGGGGCTGGCGTCCCCCTCCCCACAGAGAAGCGACCCCCGAGCGCCCACCGAGACGTGCTGCAGGTACCCCCCGGAGCACCCACTCCCCCCGTGCCCCGGCCTCACCAGGCGATGCGCGGGGCGGCGCGGCGGCGAGCGCTCCGGTAGAGCCGCTTGCGGTTGAGGTTGTAGGAGTATTTCTGCCGCCGGTTCTTCCCCTTCGCCTTCGGCATGGCGGAACCACGCTGCCGCTGCAGCCGTCGCCGAGCGCCGGGCTGCGCCGCGCCGCGAGGCACCACGGGAAGTGTAGTCCAGCGCCCACGTCGCTCCCCGCGGGGTGTCCCCGCCGCGGACTACAACTCCCGGCGTGCCCCGCGTCGGGGGCGGGGCGTGCGGCCTGCCGGGAGCGCTCCCCCCGCCCTCCCATTGACCGCCGCGGGCAGCAGCCATGGCAGCCGGGCCTCCCCCGCCGCTGGAGCCCAGCCCGCTGCCGGTGTTCAGCGAGGAGGGCTTCGGGGATAAGTTCCTGCGCAAGACCCGCGAGAACCCCCTGGTGCCCCTCGGTGCGGTGGGAGGGACGGGGGGGTGACCGGGGGGGGGGGCGCTGGGGAGGGCGGTGAGCAGTGGGCCGGACCTTCCTGAGCCCGACCCGAGGGGCTGCCCTCCGGGGGGGCACCTCTCGGCTGGGGGTGTTGGCTAACGAGCCAGCGACGCTCAGGTGCGGGGCGATGCGGGGGGATGCGTGAGCTGGTCCTGACAGCCCCTGCCCCGCTCCACTGACCCGTCCATCCTTCTATTCTTCTCCACAGGCTGCCTCTGCACTGTTGGCGTCCTGACCTACGGACTGATCAGCTTCAAGAGAGGCAACACCCGGCGGTCCCAGCTGATGATGCGGGCACGTATCCTGGCCCAGGGCTTCACCTTCATGGCCCTCCTGGGAGGCATGGTGGTCACGGCCATGAAATCTAGAAAATGAAATCGGGCAAGAGAGAAGCTGCAGCTGCGTGCTGCCAGCCTGTGCCCCAGCTGGCAGGGTGGATCCTGGCTGCAGATGGAGTTTTCTGAGAGACAGTTGTGATGTCTCGGTGGAGCCAGTGTCAGAGAGGCTCTGTGTTCCAGAGTGCTGGAAATGCAGCTAATATACCTCTATGATTAACCTGAAATTTGGGCTGTGGCATTTTTTGATTCCCTGAGAACTTATCCTCCTGCAACACCGGAGGCTGCGCCTCACTGAGGCTCTCCACCCCTGTTAGACCTCTTGTCCCTGCTTGGTGCTGTCACAGTCTGTTAAAATCGTGTCCTGCACGTCATGGTCTGCAGTGAGGTGTGGCTTTAGTTGGGCAATGCACCAACATTTGAGAAATGAGCTGCCTGTGTAGGAAGGAACAGCTCTGTTTATGGCTTGATCCTGGCAGGACAGAGTTCATAAGCAGTGGGTAAGTTGTTTGGGGAGAATATGTAATCTGTTTGGTTGCAACTGGTGAGTAATAAAGCGAATTGCAGCAAGATTCTGACTGATACTGGATTGCAGAGCATTGAGAAGCCAGAGGAGTAAACAGTGTAGGAAGGAAGGGGAGCAGGCACGGCTGCCTTGAAGCTGTGGTGATGCAAGCAGGACACAAGAGATGTAACTCCCTGTGAAAACAACTTGGGAACTCACATTTCCAAAACAGGACCTGGCCGCGTTCTCTGGGACGCGCTGCTGCTTCGGCTGCTTTTGCTGGGGAGTTGGTTCCTGCACAGCTCACTGCTTCACATGAGCTGGGACTAACTGCTGAGCAAGTGTCCTGTTCCCTGAGGGAGCTGCACTGCCTGTGTCATGACAAACATTGTCACGGGCAGCTCCAAGTCCCACTGTTGACATTGGATCATTTGGATCATACCAGGGGTGTTTGGTGAGGCTTTGCTCTCCCATGTCAGGCCTGCAGCGTGGGGAGGAAACAGGGCTGTCAGATCCGTTCACTGCGTGGCTGCAGCAGGTTGTACCTGTCTGTAGGCAGAGCGTATCTGCAGGAGAGGGGCACAGGCCCTGCTAACTCTGCTGTGATTCCTCACGTTGAACTGCCAGGGGCATTTCCAGGCTTTGCTTTTGGATGTCTGCATGTTGGTGCCTGTGTCCTGGCCCTCCCTGGCCAGCAGCAGCTTTGCAGCCAGCTGCCTGGCAGCTTGGTGATCCTGCTTTGTCCTTACAAGCAGCTCTAGAGGACAGGGTGAGGGGTAAACTCGCCCTGGTTTGGTCTGTCCCGTCTGGGGAACCATGGTGCCGGTGGGCCTCGACAAGGAGGAGGGAAGGCTCTCACCCACCAGAGCTAACTTCTGAAATGCAAGGGTTGGGGACAAGCCATTGCCGGTGCTGAGCAGGGTCAGCTCTACCTCTGCACCAGGAAGCCAAGGGCTCTGCCTGCTGCTGGGGCTGTGGCACTGCCTGCCTTCCCTGGCTGGCTGCCTGCTCAGCACGTCTTTCCCAGAAGCTGCTTTTGGCTGCCTCGCCGGCACTTTCAGCCCGGCCAGCGTGGGGCAGGGATGTGAGAAGCAGCTGGTGTGCAGATCTGCAAGTGCAATCCCTTGGCAGCCTGGAAACAGGCACAGTGGGCTGGGGAGCAGCACGGCCTATCTGGACAAGCAGGAGCTTGCAGCTCCCTGGGGGCAGAGCAGACCCCCCAGTCCTGCTGCCACTGCTTCTGCCCCAGCCTAACACAAACCCTCTGGCATTTCCCCTCGCTCCTGTTTTTTCCTGTAGGATGTAGTCTCCTCCAGCCCTGTCCTTTCCCCAGGAGACTTTGTGGCTGTGGGTTGTCCTAAACACACAAGTGCACTGCTGAAGCAGAAAGATGACAGTGCCCTGTAGGATTGGAGATGTTGGTTTATTTTAACGGGTGATTGAAACAGTCACAGATACCAAAGCCGAGGGGATGTAGAACAGCTGTGGGCATGGCTCCCCAGGAGCTGGCTGCCCCTGCCTGACACGGGGTGCACAGCAGCTGGGGGACCCAGGGGCCTGGCTGCCTGTGGGAGCTGGAGGGCCGGAGTGCAGGGGGGGTCCCTGCCCCCAGGAAACAGCCGGAGGTGCTTCCCGCTGCTCTGCAGTGACAGGCAGAGGCAGGCAGCCAAGTCCCAAGGTATCCTGCATTGGTGTCCATCCCGTACTGCAGCAAGCTGCCTATGCATGCTGGAGTGCAGGGGGACAGAGTAGGAGCGATCAGCCCTAAGGACAAGGGGGCACAATCCTAGCACACACCACCGAGTGATCCCTATGCACTCATTGCCTTTCCTAGCCCACTGCTGAGCCCATGCCCTAGAGCCAGGGTTGCCCGATCACCCCATAAAGGTTGCAGTCACAGGGCAGGTGACCTTCCTGCAGGGTAGGAGAGCTCTGCATACTTGCTTTTTGGCTGAGCAGGGCTCTGCAGCAAGGCTCAAGCAAATGTTTCATGGGCTCTGCTCCATGTCCCCCCAGCCCACTGCTGTGAGCCCTTCCCAAGCCCCCAGCAGGGCAGACCCAGGGCACAAGCTCCAGGCTGCCCCGCAGCAGGGCACGCACAGGCCTGCCCTTCTCCTGCTACACAAGAGTTTTACAGGTTTCCAGGGCTGGGCCTCCAAGCCAGAGGGGCTGGTGCCAGCCCCACCAAGCAGAGGACAGAAAGCCGGTGTTCAGGCTGGAAAGCGTGTGCCTTGCAGGGCAGGGAGTGGGACTGAGGCATCACGCTGCCTTAGGTGTGCAAATCCAGCAGGGGCCAGCGACAAGCCACAGAACAGCTGCAGACAGATGTGTAGCTTGTTTTCTAGGAACAGCACAAGCCCCAGCACCAGAACCCTGCCCAATCCTGCTCTGGGCCCCTGGGAGGTGGGGGCTCAACCTGCCCCACAGCAGCTGGACCTTTCTATCTGCTTCCCTGCAACCACACAGCCTCCATCTCCCATCCTAGTAGCAGGGGAAGGAGCAGAGCAGAACCAAGGACCCCTGAAGCCTGGCACCCCACATTCCCAATTGCTGGTGGTCTTGGGGGAGGGACAGGAAACACCCTTCCCAGTGCCCTGCACCACCATGCTGCCTGGCACCAGCAGCCCCGCAGGACAGATGGGACACGGACACTGCAACTGCTGCTCGGAGCCCTGCCAGCTTTTTGGGGTGCACAGCCAGGCTGGGGAGAGGTCTGCTGGGCTTGGGGCAACCAGTGGCAGTCCCGGCCCAACCCAGGTGCCTGCACTCACATTCTTCAGTCCCTGCTAACCCAGCAGCATCACACTGCAGCCGTGCTCCCTGCAGAACCTTGTGGTGCGGAGCTGAGTCAGGGCTATTCTTCCACCCTCCCAGCCCTGCAGCCAGCTCTGCTCTAAACCCTACCAGAAAGGCAGATGGGAGCCAGAGGTCCCACTAGGATCGCTGCCTTGGGGCTAGGACCCAGGCCCAGACACCGGGCTGCCGTGCCTGTACTCGCCCAGCACCAGGACAGCTGCAGGAAGGTTTATTCCCAGCATAGGATCGAGGTGGGGAACACGGGGTGGGGTGTTCCCCCTCCCACTGAGCCCGGTCCCAGGGCACAACCTCCCACAGAGCCCAGGTCCGGGGCTCCCCCGCTAACTCAGCTCTGCCACCCAGTGTCGCTTCCCGGGGAAATGCCACAGTAATAAATAAGTGTAAAAAGAGACCGTTGCACCTTTTAAGCAAAGGAAAACCATGGGGAGAGTTACAACCAGTGACTTGAGCACAGCTGAGGTGCACACCAGGGAGCAGGTAGGGCTGGCCCTTGTGAACCGGCCCCACGAAGCTGCCCGGCTCAGTGAGCCTGGCCTTGCCCTGCTGCGTTCCTGGCTGTGCCAGGCAGCAGCTAGCGGGACAGGGGCGTCTGTTTGAGGGAGATGAGCACCGAGCGCATCCGCGAGACATCCTTGCTCTGCTTGCTGCTCTTGGGATTGAAATCACAGAGCTGGGCCACCTTCTCCCACTCGGAGCCCGGGGTTTCCTCCTTGGACTCCTTCAGGAATGCTTCCTCCGAGGCCCTGCAGAGATGTTGAGGGTTGTCACTGGCAGAACCCTTTCCAAGGAGACCCTCCCCTCTGTCTGGGAACCCCTCATGTCCCCACTTCCTGTCCCTTTGCTCCAGCTGATGAGCTCAGCATCCTCCAGGATCCGGAGACATGCAATGCTCAAGGCTGCTGTTGGCTGCACTCACCCAAGATATCGTTCATCCAGGGGCAGAGGGGGTCTCTTCCTGCTCCCAAGACTTCTCTGCCCCGAGAGCTGTCCCCCAAAAGGCACAAGACCCCACAGCTTTGCCTCTTCAACGAGCCCCCAGAGGGACATTTCCAGGAGCTCCACTTGCCTCCTAAGACTCCACCATTTGGAGACGCTCAGCTGCAGCATCCTCCCTCCGGGACCTCACCAGGGCCCAGTACCTCCCAGCATCCCCCCTTCCCTGGGCTGGGCAGCCAGTCCTGAGGCCAGGACCCCCAGACCCTGCGGGGCAGGATACGGTCTGTAAGAGGCACATACACATAGCCAATCACATCGGCGTCCGGCTGCTGGTAAAAGGCTTTGTCAGCGATCCTAGCCCCCGAGGCACAGACAGAGATAGAGCGCAGAGCAGACAGGCAGGCAGAGGGTTAGAAAGAGAGAAACAGAGAGGGTGTTAGCGTCCTCCCACAGAGCGTGACCCACTCATCACAGCATATACGGCACCAGGAGAACCTCCCGGTGACGGCAGGGCTGCACAGACAGTGCCCCAAGCCTGCATGGATGTGAGCCCCACGCAGGGGCACTGAGATCCCACTCTGATTGCGGTGTGGTCCCAGCCAGGGTGGCTCTGCACAGCCACGGGAGCCACATGAAGCCCTGGGTCTCTCCCCTTGCCTGGCAAAGTTCCGTCCCTGCAGGGCTGAGCCCCCAGACATCCCAGGAAGGCAGATCTGGCTGCACAGCAGCTCCCATTGCAGCCCTTACGGCCACGCTGAGCCCAACGTACCTGTTGTTTGCCCGGTTCTTCTCCATCTGCTCATTCTGACGCAGGTTCCACTCCTCCAGGTCCTTCTTGGCCTTCTCACGCCATTCCTGCTCAGTCACCTTTGATGCTGCATCTAAGGCCAGGGCGAGACAGACCCCATCAGCCAGACTGGCACCCACTAGGTCTGCTGGGCAGCCCCTCAGCAGGCGGGACAGCTACAGCCCCCCAGGCCTGACCCCAGTCCCCACTAGTACTGTCTGAAAGGTGTCACTGCCCCAGGGACAGCAGATCCTTGGCAGGGACACCCACAGTACACGGGGCACGAGACACCTCTCTGGGATGCAGCAGGGTTACTGCCAGGTGAGGGACCCCAAGGGACCCAACTGCCACATCGCAAGGTGCTGTGAGCATGGCCACACACGGCCTTGGGTCTCACCCAGTTCCTCCAAGCGCTTCTTCTGCTCCTCCCTCCACTTGCGGATGCTCTCAGGTTCCTGGGTCAGCCGGTCAGCCTTGGCTATGGCTGCATAGGCGTCCGTGGGGCCGTTGGACTCCTGCAGGACACAAGCACCACACCATCAGCACCAGCTCCTCCCACAGCCCAGCCACCTCGAAGGGCTGGCAGCAGGGCAGGACTCCATGCTCCCAGCACTCAGACAAGCCAAGACAGGAGGTAGGGAGGGTGACAGCACAGGACATATGGGACAGTGCCCCCAAAGCACTGCTCAAGCTGCTGTCCCAGCTCCCAACCCCAGGCCCTGCCACCCAGAAAGACTTCCCAGCATTCCCCTCCTTGACTTGCTGCTCGCTGCCAACACAGCTCTTAAGTCCTCTGGGCAGCCGCACAGCAGAGGACAGTCACCAGCTTTGTGACATGCTCCCCACTAGCACCAGGCTTCCCCAGCCCTGACTTGGGCTGAGGCAGGCCCAGGACTGAGACCCACTACAGGCTTGGCCACACAGACGGGGAGAGCCCAGGTGAGAGGCAGGGCCCAAGGGAGGTACAGCTCTCTGCCTGGACACCAGCCCATAGGCAACACCCTCCCTCGCTCCTCCAAGCCAAGCTGTCTGTACGGCTCCCACCAGGCCCAGCACCACGTGGTCTCAGCACCTCTCCTAACACCTTCCGCTGGCCAGGATGCCCAGCCTGACACCAAGCTCAGCAATGGGATTACGGCTCTCCTCCAAGATCCCCAATCTAATTAAGACTGTCCCATCTCTAATGTGATTATCCGATAAACTAGGCACGGGCAATGCACATGCCACACTGCTGGGCACCGAGTGGGGTGAAAGGCTCGTCGGATGCTGACACAGCTTCTCCTGTAGCTAGCAGAGCTGGGCTTCGGGCTCCCAGAGGGAGCTGAGACCCAGGCATGGGCCCTCACGGAACACCCTTAGCCATGGGACAAGTGGGTTTAATGGGAAATGCTGTCAGGACTTGGCAGCAAGGCCACAGCAAAGCGAGTGTCCCACGGCAGCCCTGTCCTGGCTCTGGACTCCGCCAAGAGATGCTCCTGACTGCCCCAGAGGCCTCCAGAAGCTACCCAGGCTGGAGAGAGGGGAATTCTGTGGGGAATGGAGGATTTGTCACCTGCTCTGAGAGCCCAGGCACTCCTTCAGGGTACAGGCCACCTGCAAACAGATTTGGGGCAGGTTGTGGCAGGCAAGACCAATCTTCTCTTCAAAGAGGGATGAAAATGGAGCAGCCAGGACTACCCCACGAGACCCAGACCTTCCCAGGAGCGCCATAGCTGTTCTGGGGCTAGATAGCAAAGTCCAGTCAATCCTGGGGGCAGAGCAGCGGAGTGCTGGCCCCACACCCACCCAATCCCCCTTAGCACCACTGGGCCAGGGCAAGGGGCTGAGCTCTCACCTGAAAGACATCTCCGTTGACAGTGGCTCCTCCATTCTGGAAACCAGCTAGAGAAAAAGGAAGAGGGAGAAACAAACACAATTATGGCAGCTGCAGGTGACCCCAGAGGGGCTGGTGTTCAGGAAACTCAAGCAAATCAGTTCCTGGGAGTTTGGCTGTGCCATTTCCAGCCCAGCGCACCTATCCACAACAGCCCCACATATGTGGGCCAGGCCACATCGTCTCCTGTCCTTGGTGGGATTCAGCCAGCACTTCTCTCTCTCCCAGACAAGCCTCTCCAGGCATTTATGTCTTTACAGTATTTTCACTGGTGTTTTATCTTATCTGAAGATTAGGGAAACTGTTCCAGGGACAGGGCTAGACACAGGCAGGTGCTCTGACTGTAGAAAGACAACCTGACCAACTCCAACCTGCAAGCGGCCAGGCAGAGGCTGCTGAGGGACACAGACAGCTGACCCAGAAGCTGTCAGCCGAGTGCCCAGCAGCACAGGGCTCTGATGGGAAGGCAACCCTGCCACAGACAGGGCCCACAGAAACACTGCAGTGTGCTCCACCAGGAGAGGAGGCAGGCATGCATGCCAAGGTCCTCAAGAGCCCGCCTGCGGGCACGCCCCTGGGACAAGCTGCAAGGTTAGGGCTGGGAATGAGGCACCACTGACACCCACAGCTGGAGTGCAGCCCCGTCTTCCCTCCAGCCCCAGAGAACACCAAGCTGCACACCAGGGACACAAGGCCAGTCCCATGCGGAGAGGAGGCTTTGAAGGAGGCAGACTCCAGGCTCTGAGCTGCCACAGCTCTGATGACCACAGGGCTTCTATTGGCCGGCTAGCTGCAAGCACAGGCAGCCGCACAGCCACAGTGCAACTCAGGCAAGCGCCATCCCCACAGTGCTCGCCCCCACGGTGCAGCTCTGACTACACCCAGCTCCAGCCTGTCTGACTGCATTTATCACCGACGTCAACTCCTCGCCGGGCCCAGGTCTGCCCCCGCAGTCCTGTGTGTGGAGAGATGAAACCACTGCTCCGCAGCCAGCACAAGGAGACCCTGTGGGCCTGGGTTAGGGGAAGGAGTCAGAGTACTGCAGCAGTAGCGTCCCTATGTCCATGTAGAGAGCAGACCCTGAGCCCCTGCTACCTACCAAAGCCCCCACAGACTGAAGGCAAGAGATCAGGATTACCACCTTCTACCTGCAAGGCCTGGGACCACAATGTCCTCAATGCCTTCCATTTTGCACCCCAAGAGGGTCTCCCGTCTGTGGGGACAGTGACAGGGCTGTCATTGCTCCTCAGCTTCGTCTAGATGCCTTTCACAATGCCCTAGCTGGGGGCACTGAGACATGGAGATGGGGGTCCATCCAACCCAGGGAACGGAGCCTGAGCACACGGGGAAGGAATCGCCCCGCAGCTAGCCTGTCCCAGCTCAGGATTCACCCCACATCCTGAGGCTTGAGAAGGAACCCCAACATCAAGCCCTCTGGGACCAAGCACAGGCCCTGGATAGTCCTTGCTGGGATGCAGGCCTGGCCCACCAGGAACCCCATCGCCTGCCCACTGGGGGTGCAGTATGGACCTCATCACCCACCGGGGATGCAGTGCCTCCCACAGGGAACCCCAGTCCCCCTGGAAGGAACCCCTCCCTGCCCCCGGGGCAAGTGGGGGCGCAGTCCCCCATTACACCCCGGGGCGGCAGCCCCCTCCGCGCCCACCGGGGGCACCCTGCGGCCCCGCGCCATGCTTGACCGGCGCGGCGCAGCGCGGCGCTCACCCGGTTCCGGCGGGGCCGCCTGCCCGGCCGGGGCGGTGACCGATTCACCGTCGGTCGGCCCAAAGCTCTCGTCGTTCTCGATACCCGCGATCTCGCTCTCCTGCTGGGCCAGGAAGGCGGCGGCCGGGTCCTCCTCGGCGCCGGCCCCCTCAGAGGAGGAAAAGAAGCCGAAGTCGTCGGCCATGGCCGGCCCGCCCGCCCCGCTCCCGCTCCGGCTGCGCGGCTCGGCTGGGCTGGGCCACACTGGGCCCGGGCGGAGCTGTCACTGCGGCGGCGGCGGGCGGGGCGGCCGGGCTGACATCACCGGCGGGGCGGCGCCGCCGCCGCCGGCCGCGTCCGGCTTCCCCCGCCTCCCGGCGCGCCGCCAGGCCTGAGCCTCAGCCCGGAGCCGGTACTGGGCTGGGCGCGGCCCCACAGCGGGCATGGAGCGCCGGGCCCGCGGGCCCGTGGTCCCGGGGCACCCGTAGCTCTCCGGGGCGGGGGCGGGAGCGGGCGGCCCCTCACAGCCACCATCTTGGCTGGCAGCCGCCATCTTGGGTGGAGCGCCGCCGGTGGACCGGGCGACCCGGCAGGACGGGAGGTGCCCGGGCAGGACCCACCCGGTGGCGGACGGGCCGCCCCGGTGACGGGCAGCCCAACCCGCTCCCGAGGGGCTCCGGCCCACGTTCCCGCCGCGGCCCGCCCCGGGTTGCGGGCCCCTCCTCCCCCCCCCCGCGGGTCAGCTCCGGAAACGCCTGAACGGCTTTCGGCACACTTCGGAACTCTTCGTGCGCCCACCGGAAACACCCGAGAGCGCCGAGCCTCGTTGATGAGATTCGGGGATTTCCGGAGGGTTCCGAGAGCCTTAGGCTTTCTCCGGAACCCGCTCGAGCATTTCCGGTTGGGGCCGATAAACGGCCATTGGCTTCATAGCGGCGCTTGGCGCGCGCGCACCCTGGAGCCGGGGCGGAAGTGTGAGTGGTGAGACGTCAGTTCCGAAGAGTGACGGAGCGGCGGGTCAAGAGGCGGCAGCAAAATGGCGGCGCCTGAGGAGCGGGAGCTGACGGCGGAGCAGACCGAGAAGCTGCTGCAGTTCCAGGTGCCGCGCCCGGGGCGGGCCGCGCCGGCCAGCGGGAACGCAGGAGGCGGGGCGCGGGCACGGAACGGGCTGGGCCGTGCCGGTCCTGCCGCCTACGCTGGGCCGGGGGATGCGGGGCTCATTGAGAGCCGGGGCAGGCCTCGCCCGGAGCAGGCCCGGCGGTGTCGGGCCGGGTCTGAGTGGGGGATGAGAGGAGAGAGACCCGTGGGCCCGGTGGGGGGCGAGTGACGCGCCTGTGCGTGGCTTGGGCTCCTGCCCCGGGCTGGGGCTGCGCTGAGGGACGGCCGGCGCTATGCGTGTCCCCAGCGCTTCGTTAGGAGTGGTGTGCTGTCATCGCTAATTGGGGAGGTAGGAAGCGACTGCTGAATAAACCCCATTACCTCCGTATGGGGAAAAAAACTCCCCAGTAAGTCACGGCTATTTTAATTAGTCTGAAAAATTCACTCTTTTGTTGTTAGTGGTGAATGGGAGAACCTTTCCTGGCATCTTGGGAGGGTTAGCCAGTGGGTTTCTATGGAATGCGGTTTCTCAGAAGATTGTTTCTAACCCTCGCTGTTTGGTAATGCCTACTGAGGGGAGGCCACTGGGGATTGTAATGATCTAATCTTGCTGTCTGCTGCATAACATGGGCTGAGTTGCTTAACCTCTAGTTTGCCAGGGCCTTGGGGCTGTGCAGCAGTTGAATAATTAAGAAAAAAAAAATCTGTAGGTGTGGTTTGTTGGGGAGAAAATAGTGCTGTGGAGTTGAAATACTTGGGGCTGCTCAGTGAGAAGTAATTAAACATGCTGGCCAATGAAGATTATCTTCAGGTGTCTTGGGTTTGTCTCTGAATTGTAGGGCATCATGTGATGTTCTTTGGATTGCAGAGTTTTTACAAATACAGTATTTTCTTTCAAGAGTGTTTTGTCTGATTTTGTTGCATCAAATTTATTTTTTTTAAGACTATGCTTTGCATTTTTTAGTGTGATGGAATGGTAGAATTATAGGGCTTAAAGGAACTTCAGAGGCACCCAGCCCTGCCTTCCACAGCGGAGATAGGTGCAGGTGTTCCTCATCATTCCAGACAGATATTTGCCAGGCATTTACCTGTGAGCCAGGAGGATTCACTAACCTCCTGAAGTAATTAATATACTGTGGTGTTTCTCTGTGAGTATAGCTATGAGGAAGCTTTTTTACAGGTATCTCCTCTAAATCTTTACTGCAAATTAAGCTGGCTGGGCAATCTTAACTTACGGACAAAGGAGGCAGAGCAATGTTAACAATTGCTTTCCCAATGCTACTGTTTCCCTGGTAAGTATATGAGGCTTAAGCCATTGCCCTATACTGAATGTATTTATGTGCAAAAGCTGTCCTCCAGCTCCCATTCTATTACAAGAGCTGTCCTCCAGCTCCCATTCTCTTGCTGTGAGATATCATAGTACTTATTAATCTGCTGAATCTGGGCAGATAGGACCAGCTGCATTCATAAGTGTCCTTGTTACTATTTTCAAAACCCTGTGGGCAGCTGTGAAACTGAAGAATCCTGTTTCCTAATGCTACCTAGTGTTGCTGTGGACAGCAGGCTGGGGTCTGGAGGGGAAGGAGAAGGGGTCAGAAGGAAGGATTTAGACTTTAGTCCAGCTTCCTATTGAGCCCTGCCGTGAAGTGGAGGGAAATGCTCCTTAGACCGTAAAGGGGAGAAATTTTTCAGTTAGAAGACAGCTATTGTCCAGAGCCTGTTGTGCAAGCTGTACTCCAGAAGGCTTTGATACCAGGATCTTCTTGGTCTTCAGTCCCCTGGATATATGGGATTAGCTTTTCACCAGGGCCAGGCTAGTGACAGACTTTGCTGATAAGTTCTTCTCCTTTGGTATGTCACATCTGGCTGAAAGGGGCTCAGGTGTGCAGCCCTGCTTGTTTCTTTGAAATGAGATAGAGTAAGTCAGTCCACCTGGAAAAGGTTAGGGGTTTTTTCTGGTTTCCTTTAGCTGCACCCTGTTAAAAAGCATTATTTAGTTTGGAGAGGATGGCTAAGTCTCACTAAAATAATTTCTGCATTGCTTTTGCTGCAAAACACTGCTACAGTTAGCTTGTAAACCTTTCAGGGATTCCCACTGTCTTTGCAGGGAACACTTAACGTGTTTTCAAAGATAACTTTACACTTTTGTTGTGATGCACCATCATAAGTCATTTGTACAATATTCTGTGGTGGCAGAGCATTGTACTTCCACAGAAGGCGGCATGCCACCACAGTGTGGATAAAGCAGGAGAGTGGACTAGGAAAGAAGGCAGTGGGGATAACACAGATGAGGTAAGCAATAGCGGAAGGCCCTCAGCAGTGTTACAGTTAAATGGAGAGCCAGAAGGGAAGCATCGAGCAAGAGCAGTAGACTGCCATTCACCCAGCAAACAGCTGTTTTGGGTGAAGATGCTGTTGCCCTACACTGTTTATCCTACTTCTGCTGGAAATTGCTTGTTCCAGGGTGGAGAGGTAAATGCCTGGTATCCTATCTGTGGCCCAAGCCTTTGGGGTTACAGTTTAAATACATGCTTTGCATTAATTCCGCTGATGTTTGCTTGATGTGTTTTGGTAGTGCTCATATAAACAGTTCTGCTGGCAGAATGGGGAAAGTAGCAGCTGTCTTCCTATGGACAGGGCTGGAATAAGACAGTTGTCTGCCACCCTGCTATGGTGTGTTAATGGAGTAAAAACAAAAGTACCAATAGGGAGAGATAACTGGGATAAACTTGAAATAAAAGCAAAAAAGCACTCCTGCACGCTTTCAGCCTCCCATTTACTACTGAAGCATTGGCTAATGTAAAGGAATAAAAGCATCTACTTTTTCATCTGTAAAGACTTGGCTGTCTTGACATCTGTAGAGAGAAACTTGATGTGAACAGCTTAAAGCTGTGGAGATATGGTTCCATTTGGGAGATGGAAGAAACAGCAGAGCAGCTTTTGTAGGATCTTGTGATTGATCTGTGCCCATTACACTTGGGCTGATGTCTAATGTTGTAATATGTGAATGTAAAGTAATGGGGTGTTATTTGCAAAGGAAAAAGTTAGCACTCACAATACCATTTCTAACTTCAACTGGGGAAAACAAAATGCTCAGGACTGAAAGCATCTCTAATTTAAAGAGGAAGGAGGAAACAAGAAAATTGAGGCATCTTTCCTACTCAATGTGCTGCATATCGATCAAAAGCCTCATAAAGGCATTTGCTGTAATATGCAAAGAAAAACTCGCTCGGTAAAGGCTTTCTTTCTACTTGAAGTCAGATGTTCTTTACCCTTGGAAACATAATTCTCTGGAATTTGGCAGTGGGTTGGGAATTAAGAGCAGTGCCAGTTAGTCCTGTGGATTTGCATCTCTTACGCTGTGTTTCAACATACAAGCATATCTGCAGAGGGAACAGTTTCATAAGTCCAGTTTACAACATTTGTCCACTCAGGGGTATTCCTTCTGCCTTTGAAGTGTGGAATAGCAGAAACTGCAGCTTCAGTATTGAGAAGATTTTAGCATTCTGAGCAGTCTCAAAGGTGAGAGATGCAAATAATTATATCTAGCAGCAGTGTCAGTATGTTTTAGGATAGCACTCTGCTTTGGTGTTCGAGAAGGCAGTGTTGAACTTTCCTAGCATTTGTGGTACTTAATATTTTGTTTTCTAAATATTGTCCGCTGTCTTGAGCTTGGATCTACATTTATTTGAAGGTTTGAGGGTGCTAGTTTAATGAGATAAATTAATCTTTTTTATTTTATTTTTTATTTTAATTTATCTTATCTTTTTATTACTTGCTATGTCTGTGTAAGATATGCTCTTTGAGGCGGCTAATGAGAGACTACATTGAGTAGGAAAATAGCAGTTAGTGACTGATTTGAAGATACTGTTTGTTCTCTTAGCCTTAATGGTACTAAGAACATGCTCGTTTGGCATGTGAATAATGCAGTTTGCAGCTAGCCACGAGATGCACCAGAAAGGCTATAACTGGTGCAGTGGAAATGATGTGTTGTTTCAAGTTTCTGATCTGTTTCTGTGACTAAGGTGAAGCAGTGGCCGTAGAAGGTACTGAGATAACAGTATAAATGGTCGTTGGGAGTGATAATGAACAGTACTGGTGCTCACAAGATTGTGTTGTCTAAACTGACAGTTGAACTGTCTTCCTGCAGTTCCTTACATTGAGTGCAAGTTGTTCTGAACCCATATGTGTCTTCCAGAACATCCTGAACTGTAGTATGTCTGTCTTATGGAGCATGTCAAAGTAACATTCAGAAAGGTGTTCAGTTTTAAAAGCTGCCTTTACGCAGTTTCTTTTTTCTGGAATGTTTAATTGTGCAGCTTCATTGATCAGAAGAGTGGTGGGAGCGCTAGGCATGGTGCTGCTGGGGTGGTTTGTCACTGTTTTGTGTTGAGAGCAACTGTGTTAAGATGCTAAGAAAAATGTAGATTCACCTTCACAGAGAACTGCTGTTGTAGAAGACTCAGATCCGACCAACAGTGTGCCTGTTGCTGTAATGGTGGGGAAGGGGTGAAGTTATCTGGCCTGTAGTCTGTCTGTGGAGCTCAGTAGATCTTGCAAATGCTGCAGTGATTCAGTGCTCATTAAATGTTTGCTGATAGTTCTGCATGGCTGTTACTTCGGTGCTTCTTTCTGACCTAAAACTGCTAAAGCATTTTGCATAATTTGAAAAGGAGGGAATGTTCAGTTGTGAAGCCCTGTTATTAATGCTGAGCAATAATCCAGACATTTGGAGACAAAGGTGTGAATGAATTTCTGAATCTTGTAAATTTCGCAAACACAAGCAGAATTTCCGGGATGTTAAGGAATGGTGATCAGAGGACTTTCAAGGCTTTGAAATACACACATTGTGACTCTGTTGTAAAATCAAATTGAGTAAATTGCAGATGCCTTTTAAGGTGTCCTTCTAAAAGGACACTGAAGTGCCCTCTGTAGGAGTTTGGGGTAAAAAAAAAAAAATCAGAATACAAACCCTAAATTTTACTCAGTGAAGCACATCTTCAAAGAAAGGTGGTTAAACTAAAACACTAAATTGTGAAGCTGAGTAATAAATAAAGGTATTCTGGCCGCAACAGCTGAGTTCACCGAGCTTCATTTCTATGAAATATGCTTCTGTAGTGCTCCCTTGCAAGGCTTGCTGCAGACTTACTTACCTTTTAATAAATATTTATACACCACTGGGTAGTGACCTGAAGTGCTTTTTTCTGAGCAGCTGCAGTCACATAGTTGATGCTAGCAATGCTTTGAACGGTCTGGTTCTGTACAGTGGAATGAAACAATTATTTTTGCCCAGTAGACTGGGGAGAAGGTAGATGGAGACTTCGTGAGAAAGAAGCCAAGAAATGCTCAAAAGTTTGAACTGAGCCCAGAGATTGAATAGGGTGCTTGTCCACAGTGTGACTCGGGTGGAAATAGCATGTGGAATGTATGAATGGGGGCAGGGAAGGGAATAACTGCACTATCCTTCTCCAGTAAAAAAACAATTCAGTGCATTCTTAAATGGTCAGCTTGTCAAGACTTTCTCAGGGGCTTTTAAATGAAGCAAGAAATGGGCGAGATGACGAGCAGAATTAAATAGGATTGCTAACAATGGATTGGATCACAAGGTGCAATAAAAACCGTGCACAAGGACTTATATCTAGTTACCACTCTGTGTTCGCAGTCATCATAGGCTGCCTCCTGCAGAAAAGCTATGCTCTGCTGTATGACAGACACAGGGAGCAAAAGTTCCCTGCTCTTTGCCAAACTCCTACATGGCTGAGCTCTTCCTGGGTGCTGTGGAAGAAGAGTGCGTGGAACCAGCAGGCAGAGAACAGGCAAGGCTCTTGTGTAGTTCAGCTCACACAACCTCCACCTGTCACAGCGTGTAACCATCCAGTGGGAAAGCAGCATGTTTTGCTTCTCAGCTTAGTCCCTGAGCCACTGAGGGATGTGCACCCTCTGTAGTGTTACACTAACTGGCCAGGGAGCTGTCTGAAGAGAAATCTACTAGGTGAGACCATGAGGCATTAAGAATCTGTGGAGTTTTCTTGTCAAGAATGACCAGCACATTTTTATGTTCAATCTGTTACACTGCTTATGACAATTATTGTCATTGATTCTGCCATCTTGTATCCAAGCTAAATAATTGTTTTGGAAGGATTAATTTTTCTTGGCTTTCTGTAGTCCAGTTCTTAAAAAAAAAAAAACAACCCTCTTTACGCCTTTTAATTTTAAAATAACAGGCATTTCTTTCAAAATTACCAGCATTGTTAATGGTATCACCTGTAATGATCTTTGACTGATTCAAAGGATTGTTAAAAGGGTAGCGGCAGCACATTTGTGGCTCTATGCTTTCCTATGAGAGTGTGTGCTTCAGCTCTGTGATGATAGGTGTGGTATAGAACCCTGAAATGTCTGTTCAAACACCTGACAGCGAGTGGTGTGGGGAGAGATGTGTTTCTGTGGCACAGTGACAGGGATGTTCGCTTCAGCAAAGATTTGTCTGCATTCAAGAGGTGCTGATGTGGCTTCCTGTAATAACAACTACTGTTTTTGATCTCTTGTGCAGAAGTTCTGACTGGCACGGGGTTAAAATACGCCTTCCCAAACATTGATGTGAGAGCCCAGTGGCTTTGAGGTCTGCTGGAGTGTTTGGACTATATTTTCTGTTTTGGGTCCTGTCTGTGTTGGACTGGGTTTTTTTTTACTGTAGAATCCCCTGTGTTGCTGGAAAACACTACCTTCATTAGTGCTTGGCTCATTTTGGTTTTAGTCTGTTTATCATAGAATCACTAAGGTTGGAAAAGACCTTTGGGATCAAGTCCAACCATCAACCCAACACCACCACGTCCCCTAAACCATGTCCTGAAGTGCCATGTCCACATGTTTTTTTAACTCCTCCAGGGATGGTGACTCCACCACCTCTCTGGGCAGCCTGTTCCAGTGCCTGACCACTCTTTCAGTAAAGAAAATTTTCCTAATATCCAATCTAAACCTCCCCTGGTGCAGCTTGAGGCCATTTCCTCTCGTCCTATCGCTTGTTACTTGTGAGAAGAGACCAACACTCACCTTGCTACAGCCTCCTTTTCAGGTAGTTGCAGAGAGCAATAAGATCTCCCCTCAGCCTCCTCCTCTCCAGACTAAACACCCCCAGCTGCCTCAGCTGCTCCTCATAAGGCCTGCTCTCCAGACCCTTCACCAGCTTTGTTGCCCTTCTCTGGACATGCTCCAGCACCTCAATGTCCTTCTTGTCCTGAGGGGCCCAAAACTGAACACAGGATTCAAAACCAGTGCCGAGTAGAGGGGCGCGATCACTTCCCTACTCCTGCTGGCCACACTATTCCTGATACAAGCCAGGATGCTGCTGGCCTTGTTGGCCACCTGGGCACACTGCCAGCTCATGTTCAGCTGGCACAGAATAATAGAAATGCTTGCAGTGAATGAAGTAATGGTCATCTTGGGTTTTCAGAAATGCTTTGCCTGTCTTTTAAGTTGATGTTTTGAGGTGACATTTGAGGGCATCGGCCTGGCATATCCTTCCAGAGTGAAACTTGTGGGCAGTATTAGGTTAGACTCTTGATGGGGCTGAGTGCAGCTGTAGTAACAGACCTTGGGCACTGCTGAGAATTAGCTAATGCTGGAAGAGTACAAAGGCCTGTTTGAGGCCTCCTGTGTGTTTATGGATTTGGGTTGGCTCAGGTTGCTCTGCTCTTGAACTGAGAGCAAAGCACTTCAAAAAGAGTATTGTGGTGGTGTGTTGTGGTAACTTCTGTCTGTGCTCGTGTGTTGCAAAGGACAGTGAAAATAAATCACTTCCCTGGCACTGATCTGCTTTTATTCTCCTTCTTTAGGACTTGACGGGCATAGAGTCCATGGACCAATGTCGTCACACACTGGAGCAGCACAACTGGAACATAGAGGTACCACTGCAAATAAGATCTGTAGCGTTTTCCAAGTACCTGGATTAAACAGAGTACCTTGTAGGGAGAGGGAGGCCCTACCAGTAAGATTTAATCTGTCAACCTCTGAATTTACACTAGTAGCTCTTTATAACAGTATCTTGATATGTCTGGAGAGCTGGTTTCAGAAGTACACAGCAGAGTTGTTACGGCTGTGAACAATCACTTGACTGGCACGTTGTGTAACTTCCCATAGCGTGTGTATGCAGGCTGCCGTGGAGAAAGCTTTCCATACAGAAAAGAGTGTTGGTGGTTATGGTTTGTAATGAGTTCTGCTTATCCAGTGCTCTGGGGCTGTGGACAAATAATACCTGCTGTTAGTGTCCAAAGTATAAAAAAAAAAAAGATATTTTCTGCCACCCTTAAAGGTCTGAAACCTCCCTTTGCTTTTTCTTCTGTCAAAGGCAGCTGTACAGGACCGACTGAATGAGCAAGAGGGTGTCCCAAGTGTCTTTAATCCTCCTCCGTCACGGCCATTGCAGGTCAATACAGCTGACCACAGGATCTACAGCTACGTTGTCTCAAGGCCACAGCCAAGGGCAAGTTATCTTACCGTGGATTTTGTCCTGCTTCTTGGGTGACTCTTTGTGAACAACAGAGCTTGCAAGCAGGGAAAGAAATTGTTTTCTTTGTATGATGTTATCTCCTTTCTAAATATTTTATCTTCTGAAAACAAAATGTAGAGCTAGTCCTTCAGCCTCTATCATTACTGTGGATATTTTCTCTGTGATGTGATTCACAGTATGAGATAACCTTCTTTGTGTTATACAATGTCTTGCTGTGGCATAGTAAAGCTTTTTGATCAGTTCAGTTGGAACAAAGGACTGTCCCCTCCTTATGGCAGAGTGATAATATTTTTTCTTTTTAGAGTCCCCTTAAAATGTATATAACCTGTATACAGTATCAATTGCTTGCACTAATGTTTCACAAGCAAATCTGCATGAGCACCTGTAAGACTCAGTGCTGTTAATCCCTTTGCACAGTTAAGAAAATTAGCACAGATCAAAAGCATTGCTGCTTGAATAGTCAGTGATGCTGGTTTTCAAATGTGTCGCATTGAATTCTGAATGAGCCATGTTAGTCACTTAAATTTGATTTGATGTATCCAAAGCCATGAAATATTGTTGAGCCTTTTTGCAGTGGTTAGAGCACTGATACCCCCATGTGTGCTTGTGTGCTTGATGCTGGTGGGCACTTGGCTTTAGCAGGCCTGTTCCTGAGGTGGAGACTGTTCTAATTCTTTGTTTGTAATTGCAGGGCCTGTTAGGATGGGGTTACTACTTCATAATGCTTCCATTCCGATTTACCTATTACACATTACTTGATATATTTAGGTAAGTACTTTTTTGTGCTGACTCATGTATTGACTGCATCAAGGCACACTCTAGCTTAGGTTTGGCTGTACCTCTGTCACTTGGATCTTTAAGTCTAATGGCAGATTTTCCATTTATTTGCTCAGCTGGCTTTATCTGTAGCCTTGTAAAGTTCCTACATTGTTTAGTAAGAAATAAATCTTATTGCAGAGAAAATGAGCATTGTGCAGCTATGCAAATGAAGTATTTAATTAGAGTTCTAACTCTGTGCAGCTTTACAGTTTGAGTGCCATGCAAAGGGGATGCAAAACAGTGTCAAACTGTCCAGTATCCTCGGACAAACCACTTGATCAGAATTACGTCCCATTGGGCTGGGCTGCAGGTGAACCTGCCCTAATCCCTGTTTGTTACTTGGCAAAACCCAAACTGTAAACACCTCTGCTTTTTCCCCTTTGGTGTCTGTTGCCTCTTCTCCCCTTACTGCCCCGAAGGGCTAGTTCATCTAGAACTTATCTAGAGAAAAGGGAGTGTTGAAAGGTGGTCATCAATATCCAGCAGTCCTGCCATCTGCATTGTTTTGGCAGTTTCCCCTGTTGCATTACTTTTTTTTCTCCTGAAAGACTTTTCCAAAGTTCAGTGTAACTTCTATGCATCAATGGAACTAAATAACATTGATATCTGCCTTGCAGTTAAGCTTTCTGCAGCAATTTGCACTCTGGAATTGTTGTCTTGGAATAGCAGAAAAGCAGTTTTCAAAGTTATCTGGACAAAACTGTTTGGCTTTTAACAGCCTGCCTTTGACTAAATTTCTCAAACCTCACTGTTGGTGTGGCTTATGCCCGATGCTTCAGAGGAAGTTGAAACTTAATCACGCAGAATTCAGATACTTGCTGATGCCTAGCATGAGATAATATGTGACCAGGGATTTTCTGGAGCAATGGTATTAGTTTGGAGCAGGTGGCAGTTTAGGTTGTTATTATAAATGTTCAGGGGTCTTAGCTGTGATGTTTTTTCCTACTTATAAATACCAGTGATTGTCTGTGGAAGAGAAAACCTGTTCTTCAGAAAGTCAGTAAGCTGAATTTCCAGCGTCCTATGCTTCCTTCCTAGGTTTGCTCTGCGTTTTATACGCCCCGATCCTCGTAGTCGGGTCACTGACCCAGTCGGTGACATTCTTTCGTTTATTCATATGTTTGAGGAAAAATATGGGAGGATACACCCTGTCTTCTACCAGGGAACTTACAGCCAGGTCAGTGTCATATGTCACATAGCTCCTGGGGAGATGGAGAGTGGGGATTTTGCCAGATGGTATCAGGGCCTATGTGGCAAAATCACTTTTCGTCTAAAAGCCTGGTGTTTGTCCCCAAACTCTCTAACAGGGTAATGGAGAGTTAGTGAACAAGTGTATTGGAAAACCAGTGTCTGCCAGGCTTGATGACGTGCCAAGCCTGCAAAGTTGGAAAGCAAAGCTGCTCTGACTGTTCCTCGACTGTCTGTATGGCTCTGTAGCCAACAGCTATTCTTTGTAATCCTGCCTTTGTTTTTATGAACTGATGTGGTATGCCAGAGTCTGTCCTTCTGTTCACCAAATTGGGATTGACTGCCTGGGCTTGTATTATAATGCAACTCCAGAACTTGGTGCAGGACCTCAAAATTGAGAGAGGGAGCTCCTGAAGAAATTATGGGAGGTGAGAGTTCTGTATGTTAGATCTGGGCTGATGATGCTTTCTGTAAAAGAGGGATGTCCCAACGGGTACTGCCTCTTCTGCAGCTTCCCTCAGCCTAGCCAAGAGAAGGGCCTCCTGCAGTGCGGCCCAGCAGACAGTTGGATCAGCACTGCTTCCTGAGTGCCAGAGAAGAATGTGGAGTCTGTATCTGCTCCATGCTGCACAGCGATGGAGCTTGTTGTCTCCGCAGCTCTTCTAGGCCCCTCTGTCTTGCCTGGAATCCAAACTTAAATAGCAATGGAATGGTTAGGCTACCAAAACTCTGCCAGTTAAACAGGGAGCTTATTGTGTGCTTATCCTGTGGTCTTTTAAGAAATGCTTTTGGGTGGGTGGAATCCAGAGACTGTAGATTCAAAAAGGGTTTTTTTTTTGTTTTTTTTACTGGGGCCTGCAGCATTATGGAGTTATCTTTTTTAGTAGTGTTTTCATTTGATGTGGTCTGAAGGCTGTGTCCTTTACAGGCTAGAGTAGAGAGCTCAGCCTGGGCTGCTGTGAGTCTGAGGGATGAAGGAGAGCTCGTCACTGCCAGCTGAGCCTGGCAGGGCAGTGGGGCTTGTCAATCTGTGCCATTGCCTACCTGGCTTTGCTCTGAGTTCAGTGTTCTCCAAAGCCACATCCTGAAAGGAGTGTGAAAGAGCACCATTGTAGTCCCCTTAAACAAGTGTTTAATCAGAAGGTCTGACAGGTTTGTCCTCCGCTGCTGCTTCTTTCAGACCATGCTAGTGACAGAGTAATGGCCTGGTTAGATGTTGCTGGGCTGTGTCACGCAAGTCTTGTGGGTGCCGCTTTCCCCTTGCCTAGAGACCCTGTAACTCTTACCTCCTCTGCTCTTATGCCAAGGCACTGAATGATGCCAAGCGGGAGCTGCGCTTCCTGTTGGTTTATCTTCATGGAGATGACCACCAAGACACAGATGAATTCTGCCGGTAGGTAGGAGAGTTTTCCAAATAGTTCTCTTTGCACTTTAAATGCAGCTTCATTCACACAATCTCTTCTCATCCCCTAGCAATACACTGTGCGTACCTGAGGTGATCACCCTCATAAACACTAGAATGCTCTTCTGGGCTTGCTCAACCAATAAACCAGAGGGATACAGAGGTGAGTGTGTCCCTCTTGGGCTTTACCTGTCCCCTCCTGTCTCTAGAACAAGTCAAATGCTCTTTGACAAACTTACATGTGTGAAACACACCGTTGGTTTTTGTGCAAGCAGACAAGAGATTTCAGGATTGCATGGGGAAATGTTCATTTCCATGTCATATCTCAGAGGGCCTGTTTGGATGCCAGGGAAATACTTTCTGCTCTTCTCCACTGTTCCCTGTGTTTCTGGGCAGCCCTAGTTGTGTGCTCTTTGCTGCAGGCATTCAAGCTGCTTTCAGTGCCTTGTTAATGGGAGTTGGTGGGTGTGTGCTGAGGATTAAACTGAGTGCAGAACCAAGTATCTAACTAGCTGTGCCCGTAACACTGGCTCATATTACGCCTGAGGCCAGGAGTGACTTGTTAGGTGCATTCTTTCCCTTTCTGAGACAGTCATCTTTACTCCACACCCAGTCTCTCTGTCTCCTGAAAAGTCCACACTGAGGTCCTTTTAAGTACTGTCTTTCCAGAGCTGTTGATACCTGGCCTGGCAGCCTTTTGGTAGGGTTTGGCTGCAGATGGAGCCTTTTCCTAAAGTTCTGCTCATGCCTTCTGTGTCACTTCTGACGCTTCCTGTTTCATGGCAGGAGGGGCCAGGAGTTCTGGTACTAAACCCTGGGTCATTCTTGGCATCATAGTTCAGATAACAGCTATTGACACCTTGAAAGAACGGCTTTCTAAGGAGACATTCTTTTACTTGTTGCTGTTTCATTGCTGCAATGCTTTGGAGTCACAGCCTAGAAAGCAGAGCTGGAAGGGATCATGGCCTTTCATTTAACCCACAGAGCGCTCTGATTTAGTTTGCGGGGCTCTATTGGTAATGACGGCTCCAAGTTGTGTGATGTGCCATGCATGTTTTAAGGAGGAGGTGGCAGCAGCCGTAGGCGAACAGTGACTTAAAATCCCCTGATCTGCTCCATTCCCTGCCTCAGGACAGAGCCTGCCTCTGGCAGAAACAATCTAATTTTGTTTGGAAATGTCCAGGATGGACACAATGCCATCTTCCCCATGACAGTATCTTCCAGAGGCCCACCATCCTTAATCATCTTAGCAAGTGTTTCCCTGTGCTTAACCTGTGTTTCTTTTCCTGCAGTTTAAACCCAGGGCTTTTTGTCCTCTTCTGAATGGACATTCAGAGCAATTTACTTCCTTCCTGCTGGAATTAAAGAACCTTTTTGGCTACTTGAAAGCTTGTTTTTTTCCCCTCAGTCTCTACGTTCCAAGCCACTTCCTCCCTTCACTCATCTATAGGGTTTAGTTTGACAAAGTGGAGCCTGAGGCCTTTTCTGCCTTGGAAGAGATAGTGGCTATGGAAGCTGTTTTCCTAGGCCCTTGGTGATGGAAAGCATTTGTGCTGTACCCCGTGCTGACCCTTCTGGATGGGGCAGTAATGGTGATGGTTGTGCCTGCTTCCCAGTCTCCCAGGCTCTGCGAGAGAACACATACCCATTCCTGGCTGTGATTATGCTGAAGGATCGCAGAATGACGGTAGTTGGGCGGCTAGAAGGCCTCATCCAGGCTGATGACCTCATTAATCAACTGATGTTCATCATGGATGCCAACCAGACGTACCTAGTGTCCGAACGCCTGGAAAGGTATGATGGGACCTGAGCTTCAGTAATGCAGACCTTGTGGAGGCAGGCTCTGCTCTGCCCCCCTCCTCCCACCAGACACCATGCACAGGCAGGTAGCTCAGCATCTCCAATTCTGTAACACAGCCCACAGGCTCTCCTCTTCCCACTGGGATCATTGGTCCATAAATTCAGGCCACTGTAGAGCCAGGGAGCTGGACATGTTGCCCACACAGGCCCACTACTGAAAGGTGGGTGTGAGTGCCCTGCTGTTTTCTGCAGTTGGAGCATGCCCTTAGCGTGCTGGAGCTTTGCAGGTAAAGCTTGGACAATAGCCAGCAGGAGCAAAGTGAGAGCAAAGGCATTGCAGGCAGGAGGAGAGCTAGCGTTTGCAACCAGTGGGTGAGTGAGCGCTGCTGCCTGGGCTGGCTGAATTCTGACTGTTTCTGGTGGTGCCTCATGAGCATGAGCTCCAGTCCCTGATAACTCTGTAGGGATTTTCAGGCTGTGTCCAAAGTAGGATGCCAGCTTCTGGTCTTCTGTCTGCCCTTTCTCTGTCCCACCGTCTCTGTGGGGGACCCAGTAATGCGTTTTGATGCCTCTGGTTTCTGAAATGTGCAAGGAATTACCTGAAGGAGATAAAACCATGAAGAGTCTTGAGTATGAGGCAGAAATCCTGGGTGCTCGTTATGTGCTGCCTGTCCACTCTGTCAAGCTGCAGTGGGCAAGAAGTCCTTTGTGTTCAGTTCATATCCACTCAACCTAGGGAAACAGTTTGTGTGCTGGGGACTGTGGAGACTTGGCTTGCCTTTTAGGAGCTCGTGGTACTCTAGATGAGGCGTTACCTGATGTGTGTGCTCCTACAAGTTTGAGGCTGTACCTATACCCTCAGGTCTACCATCAGCCTGCTGTGCCTTCACTTCAGGGCCTGCCAGCCCTGACCGCTCCCTGCTCACATTTGCAGGGAAGAGAGGAACCAAACCCAAGCTCTGAGGCAGCAGCAGGACGAGGCATATCTGGCATCCTTGCGTGCAGACCAGGAAAAGGAGCGCAAGAAGAAGGAGGAACGGGAGAGGAAGAAGAAGAAGGAGGAGGAAGTGCAGCAGCAAAAACTAGCAGAGGAGAGGCGGCGACAGGTGAGAGCAAACTGACAGCTGGAGAGGCTGCTGTGCCCTGTCGGATGCTTCTGTGTGGGAGCAGTGCCTGCAGTAGGGCTTTCTTGTCAGAATGGAGCTGCTTGTCTTGCTTGGGGCTTGAGTGTCCTCCGAGCCTCCTGGAGCAGCTGTGCTGCAAGGGACAACATAAAGGTCAGTTCAGTGCGTGCCCGTTGCTCCTGCTCCCTCCTTGCTTTGCAGACGCTGCAGGAGGAGAAGGAGCGGAAGTCTGAATGCCTTCCTCCCGAACCCCATCCCGATGACCCAGAGAGTGTTAAGATAATTTTCAAGCTGCCTAATGATTCCAGAGTGGAGCGGCGATTCCACTTCACACAGTCGTTGACGGTGAGCTTGGGGCAGAGCTGATGGGCTTTCCAGAGTAAAAGAGGGTCAAGATTCTCCAGGTGGCTCAGCAAAGCTTTGGTTCCATTGGACTTTGAGAGCCTTAGCAGGAGGCAGAGTTGTTCCTGGGTAAGGAGGGTGTCTTGGGGCCTGGGCCTACCAGCTTAGAAGAGAGAGATCAGAGGAAAAAAAAAAATGGAAGAAACTTTTTCTTCTCAGGAAAAGCTTGAGACTCTTGTTGCTCCCTATTAAATAAAGAGTGTAGGAAGAGCCAGAAGCAGTGTCTGGACTCCCCAGGTACTCTGTGACAAGTCCAGTTTCATGCATGCTAAGAAAATGGCCATCTGGTGTCTACAATGCAGTGATGGTGCAAATTTGGTAACCCCTGCCCCCCTGCTGCAAGCTGCCATGGATGTAGTGTGGCTGTGTCATTGCTCCCCCAGCTGGCAGTTATTTCTGTGCTTCTTTCCCAGGTGATCCACGACTTCTTGTTCTCCTTGAAAGAAAGCCCTGAAAAGTTCCAGATTGAGGCCAACTTCCCTCGCCGTGTCCTGCCCTGCCTCCCTACAGAGGAGTGGCCCAACCCACCCACGCTGCAGGAGGCTGGACTCAGCCACACGGAAGTCCTCTTTGTGCAGGACCTCACGGACGATTGACGTTTTTCCAGAAGACACAAAATGGAAAGAGAAATTCATATTATTATTATAATACAATATTTTTTTTAAAAGACTGCGTACAAATGAGGGATCAGAGACCACATCGCCTGTGCCAGCTGTGCTGTGTGCGCGCACTGGCGAGAGGAAGTGTGTGCACGTCCTCACACACCCATGTACACAGCCATCCCCTACACTTGGAGGGCAGAGAGAGGGAGGGGAGCTGGTGTTGCCCCTCCGCCCTCCCTGGGGAGGAACAGGAATGGCAGCTCTTGATAATAATTGCTTTTATTGACAACAATAATAATAAAACCCCAACAACCTGACATCTTGTGAAGATTTGATACTCTGCTGCTCCTGACAGCCAGAAGACTGGGCACCTTGAGTGTGCGGGGAGTGGGGTGAGGGGAAGGGCTGGACAGAATCTCTTCAGCTTCCCTCTGTGTATAAGTATCTTTCTTTTAGTATTTCTCTTGCTTTGTAATGACCAAAGGAGAATGGGGTTGACTATAGTATTAACTTTTTGATAAAGAGCTGGTTCAATTCTTACCCGTGTGGGGTCTTGCCCAGAGTTCTTAGCCTGCGTAGTGTAATAAACTCTGCCTCTAGCATGTCTGTGCCAATGCTTTCTGCCTGTGCCCCCTGCCACAACTGAACACAGGGGAGGGGGATCCAGCTGCTGTGGCTCTGCAGTAAGTTACCGCTCACAACACTGGGTACACTTAACTTCTGGCCTTGAATGGGTAATTTTGTGCCAGTGGAGCTGCTGCTGTAAGACAAAGGAGAGCACGAGCACCCTGGGGGAAGGCAGTGCTGGGCTGCTGCTGTGCTGCCTGACTGTGGGGTGAGGCTGGGTAGGAAGGAGATGGCCCTTCCTTTGCTCACAGGGCTGGGCCAACTCTCCTGGATCAAGTTAGAGGTGGGGAAAAAAGACATGCGAAGGATAGTGTGGAGAAGGGTGGGTGTGAGCCTCTGTTTGTGCCCAGAGGCTTGGTCATGGCTGTGGAGTGGTGCTGTTGGCTCCTGCCCCAAGGGAGAGCAGTAGGAGCCTGTTCCTTCCCTACCTGCTAGACTCTTCTCTTAGGTAAATATGCTCACTCACCTGCAGGAAGTACAGAAGGGAGCAGGGAGGTCTCTCCACCCCAACTGTTCCTGAAGCCTGCAAGCTGTAATAAGCCAGCCTCCTTTCCTGGTGGCTTCAGGGTTTGGCATGGCTTTTTCAACAGGGAGAAGAGATTCTCTCATTTTCCTCCCAAAGGAAGAGCTGTTCCCTTTCAGGCCATGGAGCCTTCTGGGGCAGCATGGTTTGCAAGTAGCAGCCTTGCTCTTAGCATTAGGGAGCTGGAGTTCCTGCCCTCTGCCCTCTGTTCTGTGCAGCTTGAAGTGCCCAGCCTGGGGCTGTTGAGGTCCCCTGGGGGCAACCAGGCTGGTGCAGGGATCACCCCTTCCCTGCCTGGGCGTGGCTATGCTGGGGGCTTGGGCTGTAGGAGGGGTGGAAGCTGTGTCCCTGTTCCCTCCCCCCTGCCCCAACCCGGCATTGCAGGAGGCACCGAGGAAGTGTGCCTTCCCAGGACGTCATCCAGGAGGCCTCTCCACCTCGGTGCACACTGAGAAGGACCCCCAGGTGGGAGTGAGGGGGCAGGTGGTGCTGCTCCATCTCAGACCCCTCTGGGGCAGAGGACGCAGCCAGCTCCTGCTGCCACCATCAGGCTCCCCTGTCTCTCCTCCAAGTCCCTCTCTGGGGCTCTTCCAGCTGCCGCCACCTCCCTCCCCCTGCTTGGCAACAGCCCGGGGACCCCCCAGCCCCAACCAGGGCATTGGCCCGGCCTCAGCCCCTCCAGGGAGGGACCCAGCAGGAACCCCTGGCCCCCCTCGAGCCCCCTGCAGACAAGAGCCGGGGCGCAGCATCTTGGTATACATCATACATTTATTAGTGAATATCCCTCTCAAAATCAGCCACAACATTAAAAAAAATAATGATTGCACTACTTGGTCAAGCAGAACTAGCAACTTTCATTTTAAAAAAAGTACAAATCTGTTAAAAATTTCAATCAGTATAATACACATATATATAATACAACATACTAGTTATGTTAAATGCTACAAAACCAATATGATTCCAATGGAATGGAAAAAAAACAAACACTTTTAGAGCTTTAAGAACCTTTTTTTCTATATATTAGCCTTTTTTCAAATACATACATGGGAAAAATGAGGTAACTGTAAAATGTGCAAGTAACAGAGCAAAAAAAATTATATATATATATTTATATATATATATATATATATAAAAACTTTCTAACACAGAACACACGTCCTAGCACCTTCCGGGGAGCCGCGGGGGCCGCGGGGGTCCCACCGGAGGGCCCGGGGACTGGTATAATAGAACAGTAAACAGTCCACTATCCCACCACAGGAAATCATTGGTAAACAGTGGTATCTACAGCGCAGTCAGCAATCACAAACACCCTAAATAATTGGTTTTTAGTATTTTTTTTTGTAATTTTTCTTTTTTTTGTTTGTTTTTTTTTGTTGTTTTGTTTTTTTTTTTTTTTAAATGATACTTTTAGCTGCTCATTGGAATAAATTCTGCAGCACACGAGCTGTGAGCTTTCGAGTCGCCGTCAAAGGACCGTAAGGCTTTCCTGGCTCCCTGGGCACCGCGAGGGCGGGAGGGGAGGAGGGGGGCGTCTCCGGGGGCGCGAGGCCGCCGCGCGGCACGGGGACTCCTTTGGTTATCTGTCACTGAGCGAGGGACGGGGAGGGGGCCGGGGTCCTGCCCAAGGGGCACCGAGCCCAGCGGTGCCAGCGCCCACGCCGCGGCGGAGCTGGTGGCACCGGGCCGGGGCCCTCGGCCTCGACGTTTGGCATGGCAGGCGGCCACGGAGAGGGCGGGAAAGGGAGGCAAGGGGGAGCCGGCCAATAGCGACACGCCGCTCACTCCCCCCCCCCCCCCCCCCCCGGGACCTGACTGGCTGGGCAGAGACCGGGGCCGGCCCACCGGTGTGCTGGGAAAGGCCTGCTAATTGGCGAAGGCTGTGCACATCCCTCTGCCAATCGGGAGCGGGCCTACCTCAGCAGCCCGGTGATTGGCACCACCCCTCCGGACCTATGGCATGGCAGGGCGGGAAGCATCCTCCCACCCACCCACCTGTCGGGCACAGCCCCTCGCCTCGCACCCAGCCCCAGCATGGCGGCCAGGACCGCTGCCAGTACCAGGGCTGCTGCCGGTACCAGGGCCGCTGTCGGGGGCCAGCCCCACCGCCTGCCCCCCGCCCCGCGGGGAGCGGCCCCCCCTAACCCGCCCCCCCCGTCCCCTTGCACACGCCGCCGCCGCCCCCTGTCCGCTGCCTCCCGCTCGGAGGGGCGCAGACCCCGCGGGGACGGCCCTGAAAGTCTCACGGTCCTGCTGTGGCGTTGCGGACATGTGCAGTACAGTGCATGGCAGTATCAGCTGAGCACAAAAACCCCTCTCCCCACCCCCCCTCACCCCACAGCCGGCTAGACGTAGCCAAGACCACGTTCCAAGCTGGTCAGACATGCATGCATATTTGTGAACATTTACATAGGGCTGGCGTCCGCTCGGAGGCTCCCAGGCGTCGGCAACACAGCACCGCAAGAGGAGGGCGGTCCTGTCACCACCACCCTCCTGCCACTGCCTCCCGTCACCCTCCTCGCTAATTAATCATGCAAAACAACGGCCACGCGGGATTGCTGGAGCTGGGCGGCGGCGTGGCCAACGGGGCGCCCGCCCGCCCGCCTGGCCGGCCCCGTGCGGGCAGGGGGGATACGGCGGTGGGGGGGCTGCTCACGGCTCCCCCCGCACCAGCCGGGGCAGGGCCGGGGGTAGCACTGACAATACACCACGAGGTTACGGATAAAAACCCCCCGCTGCGGGGGCCAGGGAGCACCCGCCGTGGCCTAGCTGGCCCCCCCGCTGCCCACCGGCCAGGGGCACCACGCTGCGCCGTCCAGCCAGCAGGACGGGGGCGTGGGGCTACTTTGATTTACGGCAGCGGGACAGAGAAACAACAGCGGGGCCAGGTAGCGCACCGGGGACACCGCACGCCTATGGCCGTGGGGACGGGGCTGGGGTCCCCCCCCAGGCCTGGCTGCCTCGTGGGATGCCACATAGCCCGGTCCCGGGAGCTGCACCGGCCGGGCACAGGGGAATGAATGGGGAGAGGGGCCGAGGCCGTGCCAGCACCGTCCTGCCACCAGGAAAAGACCCCAAGCAGCCATAACCCTCTGGGTCTCCCCAGAGCAGCCGAGGCGGGAAAGGGGCCACGCCGGGCTGCGTGCAGGAGCGGGGACGGAGGTGTTCCTGCCCCGGCCACGCTGCGGGGTTGCTGGTGTCCCACCTTGGCCGCGCTCCACTGGCCATCTCCTCCGGCTGCCCCCGGGGCCGGCCCGGCGCTCCGGCTCAGGGTGCCGCCGGCATCCAACCCGCGGCGCTCCCTCCTCTTTCCTCCCTGCATCCTCCGTGAGCAACGCCGAGGGGAGGAGCCGCCTGCGCGCCACTGGGTCAAACGGCCACAGAACCAAAAACGCGACAGAAAATGAAAGGGAACAGGGAAAAAAAACCCTACCATGAAAAAAAAAAAAGTGACAAAGGGAAAAAACACTAATTCCCTAGTGGAGTACAAAGACCTGGAAAGTGATGGAGCAACAACAGCGTCTTTGGAGCGTGGAGGGCACGGCCACACGCCTCCCGTCTCCAGCACAACACGATTCGGGGCCCTGGGAGCGCAGCGGGCAGGTGTCCGGCCGAGTCCGTGCCCTGGCGGGGAGGAGGAGGGCTGGCCGGGAGCCCGGACTGCTCAACGCTCACCACATCCGAGGAGAGGCTTTGGGGAGGGGGGGTAAGCGCAGGGCCAGGCCCTAGCAGCGGGCAGCGGCCCCTGCCCCTGGCCCGGCGTCCTCATCCTCTAGCGAATTGTGCGGCACAGCGCCTGCCAGCCTCAGTCCGCCTCCCGCTGCACCTCAGACGCGTCCGCCCGGCAGATGGGGCACGTGCGGTTTGCCTATGGACAAGGAGAGAAAGGGGCAAGTGAGCGGGCACCCCATGGCACCAGCTGCACGCAGGGACGGCCCCTACCCCACCGCCAAGGGCTGGAAGCACCCCGCAGCGTGCCGCATCCCAGGAGCACCTGATCCAGCCCGGCACAGTGCTTGGCCCCTGCTCCCAGCGCATCCTGTGTTGCATGGCACTGAGACCACCTGAAAGGCAGCCCTGCGCCCGCAGCACCCCAAGAAGCCACTCCACTCCCCGCAGCGGGCACGGCCACGGTACCTTTAACCATTTGTCGACACACTTGGCGTGGAACTCGTGGTTGCAGGGCAGGACGCGGAGAAGTTGCCGGGCCTCAAAGTCGCTGAAGCACACGACGCACCTGGGGAAAGTGGCCATCAGTATGGTCCCACCGTGCAGCCATGGCCCACAGCCCCCACCAGGCACACCCATGCCACCCGTCTGCACCCTGGGCACACTCACAGGGTCTGCTCGGACTGGTGGCTCTCAGGGTTGAAGCGGTAGGACGGGAGGTGCTCGATGTCTGCTTTGGTGAGTCCCCGCGGCTTGGCCTCCCCCAGCCGCTCGGCCAGGTTCAGCAGCGCCTGCAGGGAAACGCAGAGGCCAGCTCAGCTCGGCTCGTGCCCCAGCACAGCACCCCTCCAGGCTCTCCCCACCCTGGCAGAGCAATCCCCAAACCCACCCCGACTCCCCTCACCCCGCGGGGAACCAGAGCCGACGCACCTCATAATTCTCCATCTCTACATCATCCACATCCAGGTCTAGGCTGATCGTAGGCCCCACAGCCGTTGGCGACACGGGAAGCATAGAGCTGGGAGGGAAGGATGGGGCAGTTGGCATTGGGTCACAAACCCCACCCTCAGCCCTGGCATCCTCAGGGGGGCAGAGCCACCTGTGCCAACACCGTGCCGCTGCACCCCCTGCCCACAGTGCCACCCGTGCCCCACGTGTCCCACCATTTCCCCCTGTACTCACAGGAAATAGGGCAGGAAGCTCGGGTAGTATGGAGGGGGCGGCGGAGGGGGCGGCGGAGGAGGCAGCGCCTGCTGCAGCCGGTACCGCTGGGTGTTCAGCCGCCGGGGCATCATGTGGGGGTATGGCTGTGGGGAGAGATGGGGCGCTCAGAGCCATGCCAGCCCCACTGCGTCCCCCCCACCCCTCCACTAGACGGGGACTCACCACGCCAAATGGCAGTTCTTGGTGCAGCGGGTCGTGGGGGAGGTAATGCAGCGGCATGGAGGGGGACAGCGTGGGAGCGTGGTGGGACGGGGGGTACGTGAAACCCGCGATGGGATGCTGCTCCCCTCGCAGGTCCACATCATTGTCTATCCTCTGCAGAGGCTGTGGGGGAAACAGTTACACTGGGAGGGGTGTCCTCCCAGATTACACCCCCCCAACACTAGCAGGCCAGAGGCACCCTGGGCATCCCACCCACCACCCCAGCTCAGACCCACGGGGGCTGCAAAAGAACAAGACCCCAAGGTGGTCTTCACTGGGCCACGGGGCGCATCATGTCTCCAGCCCATACCCCAACCCCAACTCACCATGCGCGGGTGCTGGGCTTGGAGAGGTACAAACTGCCCCAGGGGTGCCATGTGGGGCGGCTGGTGGGGGGGCACTGGCGGCGGGGGGGGGTGCAGGATGTAATGGTCGCTGGAGATGATGGGGGGGAACGTCTGGTAGGAGACAGGGAGCTGTTGCATGGCGCATGCCTGGATCAGCTGTGGGGGAGAGAGAGAAAAACAGGGGTCAGACATCCACCATGGGCATGGCTGCATCCCTGCCCCCTCCCCAGGGCCTCCAACAGACCCCATGCCACCGGAAACTTGCACTCCAGTGGGCGTGGGTAACCAATGCCACCCCTGGGCACCAACGGCCCAGGCTGTTCCCTGTGGTAACTCACCGGGGGTGGGAGGCAGCAGAGCGGGTAGTGCTGTCCACTGAACATCACTGAGCATGCTGGGAGCTGCTGGGTGCTGCACCCAGGGATGTGCTGGCCGGTGTGGATGGGGAAGCCTTGCGTCGTGACGGTGGTAACCGTGTAGGAGAGAGGGACAGGTCCCTGGTGCACCTGAGGAGAAGGCACCGAGGGCACAGTCAGGGTACAGCCCCGCTGAGCTGTCCCCGCTCTGGCAGGGAGGCAGCAGGGCGCTGAGCACCCGGTGCCGGGATACAACCACCCGGCACCTCCATCCCACTGGTGTGGCCAGAGGAGGAGGCGCTGAGTGCAGGCTGGGCTCGAGGCGGGTTTTGGACCCCTCTTTGCTCCCTGTGGACAGGCTGGCATAGCCTCCAACCCAGCACTGCCACCATGAACGATGGTGACAGTTGTGACATGAACACCCAATGAGTGGACTGTCCCCAGCCCCTGGGAACAGAGACCACCCTGGGCACACCCACACTGGCAGCAGGACCTCAGGGTTTAAATGCTTAGAGGACAAGAGCACTGGCAGCCTCAGGACTGGGTGCTCCCAGCAGCAACTGGCCAGAAGGAACCCAAGGACACGTCTTGGGACCCCTGCCCCAGACACCAGCCCAGGGCTACCACAGGGTCACCCTTAGGACTGGGGTTGGGGGCTGCAGCACCTACCTGGTCATGCAGATCCACCATGAATGGGTTCTGGTGGGGCGGGTGAGCGGCCGGGTGAAGCATTCGTGGCGGCGTGCTGGGGAGAGCGTAGGCGCGGGGCTCATCTACAGGGACGTGCGGCTGCTGAGGGAAGGCAGGGTGCAGCTGGGGCTCATCCTGGCCCAGCAGGGTTGCCAGAGGTCGGTCGCGTCGTCCCCACTGACGCCTGGCAGGGGGGCTGCGGGGCCACCGCGGGAGAGAAACAGAGCAGGAGTGACCCCTGGGTCAGGGGCACCACAGCCCTGGGCAGGGTGGCCGCAGGCGGGTCACTGCCAGTCCAGCTCCCGGGGCGAGATGCTCAGGGCATCACACCAGGCCAGGTTCCTTTTCTGGCTGGGGGGCTCCAGAACCAGCTCCTCTGCTCACCCTGCATGTGCCCCCCACCCCGTGTCCTCAGCACAAAAGGGGCTCCTGCTCCCTGGGGACCCATCAACCAGGCCAGGTGGATGTGTTCCCTGCCGCGATCTCCCCCAAAACACCCCCGGAGATGGTGGCTTGCGCCAGCAGGACCACGGAACTGGCCCCATGTCCCCACATGCCATGGGTGACATGGCTCCGCACTACCCTGTGCCCCGTACCTTCGCCGGAGGTGGTCGGGGCTGCTGCAGGGTCCCCCCGAGAAACGGTGCTGGTTAAAAGGGGCAGAGGGTGGCCGCCTATTCACTGCCAGTTCCCATGGTCGCATTGGTGACGTCAGGAAGGCGGATGGGCACGTGGGACCTCAGGCTCCAGGCAGGGCGAGACACCAGCACCTTCGATCCTGCGAGAAGGACAGCAGGTCATGGCACCCCAACCCCCAGGGCTGTGCAGGGCTGCAGGATTCCCGAATCCTCCCTGTGCCCCAGGCCCGGGCAGAACCACCCCAGCCCATGCCCCCAGTACCCACTTTGGGAGAGGGAAGGAGGAGAGGCACAGAGCAAGCCCAGGGCAGCCACCGCATCCATGGACATGCTAGGGGGGTTGCAACCCGCCCGGCTCCTGCCCATGCCCCCTCCACGCTGGGAGCCAGGCCACCCTTTCCACGCCCAGCCCTGCCACCTGCACCGCACAGGTGACTCTGAGCCACCCCAGTGCCACTGTCCCCACATGGCTCAGCCTGCTGCTTCCTCCCCACAGGGATGGTAATGCTGATGACTGGAGCTCTCGCTGCTCCGGGACCTAGACCTGCACCCACCCCATCTCCTGGGGCTGGATGCGGCCCTGGTGGGAGAGGGCTAGGAAGAGCTCATGTGCATGTCCCCAGTTACTGTCCCTCCACTGCATGGCCAGAGCCACCTCCCCATGCAAGACACGGACACCGAATGAGAGAGAAGTACTTGTTTTTGGTAAAGAGAAAAGCAAGCAGTGAAGGGCTCTGGCTGCGGCAGCGTCCCAGGCTGCTCGCTGGCCGATAGGGAGCCTGGACCGTGGTGTGTGGGGGTTTCCAGCGCATCCTTGGCCAAGATGGGCTCCAGTGCCGCTCTAGGGGCTGCTCCCTCTGGCCGGGCTCCTGCACGTCCTACTCGGCACTGACGCTGCGACCCCAGTGACAGGCAGGGGACATCGGGGCTCACAGCCCTGCTCTGCCTCAGTCTATGCACGTCAACTCCCTGCTGCATACAGGGCACAACCGCACATCCCCATGGAGCGGGGGGACAGGCATGGGCTGCGGCTGAAGCTGGGCAGGCGGCTCTGCTCCCCCATCCGCCCCCACAGGCAGGGGGTCAGTGGGAACACAGCCCTGGGCCCTGCCCCATCTCCCCTCCCACACCCAGCCTGGCCCGTGTCCCCACACCAGAGCCCCACTCCTGACACACAGTTCAGCCCCCAGCCCCAGTGAAGCTTGGCACTGCACAGAGGAGACATCTGCACACGGGGCTGCGCTTCCCCAGGCTCCACTGTGTCCAACCCCCCCCCCCCCGAGAGAGGCCCTCCCCCGGGCACCCTCCCGCAGCCCAGCAGGCCCCTCTGCCAGCCTCCCTCGGCCTCCACAGCCACGGCCAGCAAGTGGGAGCAGCCACAGCCTTGGCACCGCACCCCACATGCCCCTAAATCCAACTTGCCTGCAGGCTGGTGGTGAGCCCTACCTCCTCCTCCTCCTCGGTGCCCATGGCAGAGGCACGCTGGGGCCAGGAAGGGCACCCCGAGCCCGGGGAGCACCGCTCGGCCTCAGGAGGAGGCTGGGGGGGGGTCTCACCCCTGCAGAGAGAAGCTGCAATGTCACGCCTGGGTGACAGACATCACCAACCATGGTGGGAAGTCACCGAGTCAAGCCCTGTGCCACACACGGGTCTCTTCTTAACCTCACCCCCACCTACCATACCATTTTGGAAGCTGAAAGCAAATTTTTCTCTCTTTTTGGGGGAAAAAGGAAAAAAAAAAAACCCAAAAGCCACAGGCTGAGCCCCCCAGAAGCCTCTCTGTGGCTGCTGCTGAGGAAAGAGCCGAAGGACAGGGTTTTGCCCCATGGGTGTTTTATTCTGCCCCCGAGCCTCCGCCCAGGGTGCCGGGTGCCCCCGCCAGCAGGCTGGGGCCGGCGTGAGGCAGCAGCCCAGGTTTAACCCCGCTCCCCAGGAGCCTCCCCGAGGTGTTACCGCTTCCAGTTCCGCATCCTCGCTCTCAGAGCACACGTGGTACAAAGGCCCTGCGTGACCCGGCGGGCACCTTCCAGACCAGACACCGCAGCGATGGGCTCGGGGACAGGGAGCACCTCCGCGGAGGGACACTAAAGCCGGGACAGGGCTCACCTGATCGTGGGACCCCCCCCCGGAGCAGGGGGGCTGCCCGGGCTCCCAGCACCCCAGGACACATCTCCCGCCGGTGGGATGTCCCCGACTCGCCGGGACAGTGGCGGCCGAGGGGCACGGGACTGGCGTGGCCCCCCTCCTGCCGCAACCAGCACCCCCACACACACCCCCGGCACCCATCCTCGTGTCCCACGCGGGCACAGCCGGCTCCCTCCCTCCCACCCGCGGCTGGGAGCCAGCAGCCACCCCGGGCAGGGTCACCGTGACCCCGTGGAGTCCACCGCAGCCGCAGAGCCAAGGGGTCCCCGGTCCCCGCAGCCCCTCGGTGGGGCGGGGGGCGAGGCGGCTCCCGGGCCCCGCCGAGAACAAAGTTAGCAGCGCGCCAGCGCTCACGCCCGGTGCCATCTGCTCGGGCAGAGCCGGGCTCCGGGGCTGCCGGTGGAGCCGCCCGCCCCGCCACCGCCTCCCCCGGGGGGTCCCGCCACCCCGGGCTCCCCCGCAGCCCCTTCCCCGCAGTTCCCACGCGAGCGCCGCCAGCCCCGGCCCCGCCGACCCCGACCCCAAACCCGACCCCAGCCCCCGGATTCTCCGGGATGGCGGCACATCCCGGAGCGCCCCGACGGGTGCAGCACCCCGACGGGGCACCCCCACCGGCGCTCCGCCCGGCCGGCAGCCTGCGTCCCCCGCCGCGGCGGCAGCAGCAGCAGCAGAGCCCCGCCGGTGCCGGACCGGGGCGCGGAGCTGTGGCTTTAAGAGCGGCCGCTCCGGGGCCATGTGCTCGGCGCCAAACAAAAGCAATAACAAAGGCGGCCGCCGGGCCCCGCCGCCGCCGCCCGGGGCAGGTGCCGCGAGGGGTCCGGGAACGGCCCCCGCCCCCGCCCCGCTCCCGCCTCCCCCCACCCCGCCCGCACCTACCTGCGCCGATGGCCTGGGCCGCCGCTCCGGTGCCGCTGCGGAGCCCCCGCCCCCTCCCGCCGCTCTTTGTTCGCCGACGCCGGGCCCGGGCCTGCCCGCCCCCCCCCAAGCCCGCCGCCGGCCCTCCCTCCCGCCTCCCGCCCCCCGCCGGGCCGGCCCCCTCCCCGCCGCCGCTGTTTCCGGTGCTTCTTTTGTTTTCCGCCGCGCGGGGCGGCGGGGCCGCCGCGGCGGGTCGGGGTAGCAGCCGCCGCCGGGCCGGGGAGCGCGAGGGGTAGGGGCGGTGGGAGGGTGCCTGTCCCTTTAAGAACCGGCGGCGGCTGCGGGACGCACCGGACCGAGTCACAACACTCGGAGGCCCCGCGGGCGCGCGCGCGGCTGGCGGGGGGGGGGGGGGGGGGGCGGCGCGGCGCGCGCGCGACCCACGTGACCAGGCGTGTCACGCTCCGCAGCCATCTTGGAGGCGCGGGGCTGGGCCGCCACGCGGGGCAGCGCCGGGGGCCCCCCCCTCCCCTCCCCGGGGGGCGGTGCCCTAGCAACGGTCTCCATGGAGACGGGGACCCTAGCAACCGGGCCTGGGGGCGGGCGGCCCGGCCCCGGCCGCGCCGCCTCACCCCGCCGGGACGGGCGGCACAGCTCCGGCGGGCCCGGGGCCGAGGCGGCGCCTCACCTGCGGCGTCGCCCGCCGGGCCCCGGCCTGCCGCTCCACCGGGCCAGCAGCTCCGTGAGCCCGGCGGGCCGTGGGGACCAGCAGCGCCCCGTACCCGGGCACTGCCGGCCGGCCCGCACCGTGTCACCACGCTCCCGCTGCCACGGGCGCGGAAAGGCCCGGGAAAGGGGGAAGGTGGAGGCAGGATCTCGGCTCCCCGGCACCCTCCCACCATGGGACGGGAGGATGGAGAAGCCGTTCCCCTCCCGCTCGGCACAGAGCCCTCGCCCGCACCGGCAGCCTGCCAGGCACAGGCAGCCCTCCCAGGGCATCTCTACCCATTTCGAATTTCCAGGCACCAGAAAAGCCCAGAAAAGCTTCCTGCTCTCTCCCCTCGATTAAACAGGAACTCCTCAGAGCATCTCCAGGAGGTACACCTGCAGGTCTGCCCAGCAAGTTGCTCCACAGCAGGAGCTGCACACCAAGAGGCTCTGCCGCCAGCTCCCCGCGTGCCCCCGGCATCGCCGTTCAGCGCCAGTCAAACCCCCGCACTCAGGAGAGCCCTTCACAGCGGCTTCGCTGAAAGCCGGATGCTGCATCCAAGCCAAACTTCCCCGGGTTACAATGCACACTTAGAAGTTCCCAGGTAGGCAAGCAAGCCAGCCGGCAGCCCTGATGTAATGCCTATAAACCAGCCCTCCCCTGACAGCTGGGCTTTAAAGTGCTAACAACCAAAAGGGAGCTAATTAATTTGTAACATCACCCCTTTTAATGAAAACCTCAGATCGGTGGTAACTATTTAACAATTCAATAGGCTCATCATTGTGATGAGCAGTTGGATTCAGTTTTGCCCCATCCCAGCCCCACACCCAGCTCCCTCCCAGCCCCTCTGGAGGCCAGTTCACCAGCTCTCACCTCCTCACCCTGAATCCAGGTGTGCATGAGGACCCATGCCAGCCTCAAGGACCCCTGGGACATGGAGCATCCTGAGGCAAGCTCCCTCTGCCATGAGTGCAGCACCACCACAGCCAACTGCTTCTGTCCCCATGTTAGGGGACACTCGGGACAGGAAAGCAGCACAACAGGGCATAGGGCAGCCCTATGATGGGGTCAGGCCCACGTGCTCAGACAGGCACTCCAGGAGAAAACGGCCAAAGGACTGAATGGTCAGCCCAGACCTGAACGATCACCCTCAAGGTCTGCTCCACTGCAGCCTCTGCTTCAAGAGCTGGTGACTAGAGGGAAAAGGAGGAAAACAGCACTCTGCACTTTGACCTTGCCACTATTTGCAGGCAGAAGCAGCACTGCACTTTTACAGACCATGCCAGGACATGGTCTGATCCTGGGCAGAGCACCAGCAGCAGGCAGAGGCCACAGATGGTGGATGTCTGTGCAAACACTCCCTCCTGACCCGCTCCAGCATCACCACCTCCCCTGCGGCCAGCAGCTATCGATGTCCTCAGGACAGCATCGGGAGAAGCCGTCAATGGAGCACGGCCCACCGGTGAGGCACTGCTCGTGCTCACTGCCCAGCCAGGCTGGACCGTTCCTGTGGCAAAGCCAGGTCCAGCCACGCTGCGTGTGGCCAGCCAGCTCCCACGAGGATGGGGCAGCACACGTCCAGCTGCAGGTTTAGAGCATGTGGAAGCGGCTCAGCCCACGCCTGCCCCGCGCCGCCTCAGGAACACAGCCACCAACATCACACTGCCCCAGGTCTGGGAGCCCTGCCTGGAAGAGTCATGTGAGGAGCCCAAGCAATGCCCCTCCAACACTACAGCAAGGCTGGCCATGGACAGCAGCACTGGTCAGTGCTTCTGGGCCAGGACAAGGGGTCCCCGGTCCAGCCACCGAGACCTGTGACACCCCAGGTGAGCGGGGCCCCCCATGCCAGGCAGCAGCCTTAGAAAGCTCTCTGCCTGTGTGGACTGCTCGGGCTGCACCTGGCTGCTCCACAGCCAATGGGCAGCCCATCCTCTCCCTTGCGAGAGCCAGAGGCCAGCAGAACCGAAGCCTCCCCGAGCCCAGGCTCTTTAAGACACCATCTGCTGCCACAGACGTGCCGCCTCCCCTGCCCCATATATAGGTCAGGTCTGTCACAGGATTAGCCGGGGTGATTCAAATGGTGTGAGCACATCTCCCATCGGAGGTATGCTCTGCCCCATCCTCTCCCCAACACCCAGCATGCCAACGGCTTGCCTCCACGCTCTCCCCAGCCTCTTCCCCAAGCCCAGGGAGAGGAAGAGGCCCCAGATCCTTCTCTCCCCTCCCCAGTGCCCAGAAAACAAGTGGGATGAAACCAGCACCAAGCACTCAGAAGCTCCCAGGCTGCAGGGGGGGCAGCAGGAGTGTCCCCACCCTACCCAAGGCCTGACACAAGCACCAGGGGACATGGGCCACCCCAAAATCAGCAGCTACCGCAAGGTGAAGCGCTTCTCCATTGGGGAGATGGGGGGGCGAGGAGCTCCCTCCCTGCGCCACACACCCCGGAGGAGCTGAGTTTGCTGGCAGCGGAGGCAGGACGCCTCTGCTGCGATCACATGCCACCCACTCACACCCCCAGACTGACAGCACTCCCGTCAAACGCCTCCAGCCACACACACACGGAGGATGCTGACATGAGGAGCTAGTAGCTGCACAGGCAGCGGAACTGATAACGCCCGGTTTCCTGTCGATCTCTCCCACGTGGATTCTCTGATGTCTAATAGCAAGGCAGAGCTGCACTGCAGAGGGAGAACGAGCAGCATCTTCCTCCCCACAAGCCAGAGCCTGTAGCAAGCCAAGACCTTTGAGACAGCTACCACACCTGACACCATCCAGCAAGTTCAAAGCGGAGAGAAGACTCACAAATAAACAGTAAGCTTGCACAAGCCTTCATTTCCTCAGGACAGGGTAAATAATCTGCAGAGATATCTCCACCTTCCTTCATATGCCCTAGAAACACCGGCACAACCTGAATAGCATGAACAGAAGGCTGCTGGTGCAGCAGCCGGGTCCTGCTCTGATACCTCAGTAGCTCAGCAGCATCAAGCAATGGGTTGTGTCTTCCGCTCTCCTGGATGGACACATCTGCCCCAGACAGAAGCACATCGAACCACGCTCACCTCTGTTTGTCTTGGCGCCCCGCAGCAGCCAGTTCCGCAGTTCAATCACACGTGGGTGGGGAAAGAAGAGCAAATGCCACCACGTCCGTCCCCAACCTGCTGTCTGAGCAGCCTCCCCGGTCCTCCCCTTCCTTCCTACCATGAGACACCACAGTTCAGGACTCCATACTCCTCTGCCCTTCGCGTTTTAGTTCTCTTTTCAGACAGCTCTTTCCTAAAACAGACCCAATCTCTCCTTGGCCAGAGACAGCCCAGGGAGCAGGGATTCCAGCCCCGCTCCCCATCCCCACCCAGCATCCCTGGGAGTCCCCAGCTCACCTGCCACCTCTTCACAAGCATCCTTCCAAGTCCAGCCTGCTCTCTACATGCTGTGGACAGTGTTAATAGCATCTGCCAAGGGCAGGAGGGACTGGGCTCCAGACACCTTCCCCACTGGTCCACCGGCTGGGTTTAGGCTGGACCCCTCTGCCTCGCCTCGCCTCCCCACTGCCCTTCTGCTGCCGGTGTGCAGGAGGCAGAGCAGGGAGGCAGAGCAGAGTAGCAGTGTCTGGCATCATAGCTCCAGTGAAAGGATACAGGCAGAGCCAGAAGCCGGTGGACGGCAAAGAGCAATTTCGTTACTGCTCAGCAAAATGAAGCGTCTCTTGAAAGCACTAGTGACAGTCAGGAAGTTGGGTTTGGGTGTTTTGGTTTGCATTTTAAGAAGCCTGCAGGGACACCGATAACCTGCAGTGATAATTTTCAAAAAGAAGCTCAGGGAAATCCATGATTTTCAGCAACCATTTACCCTCTTTTGTCCTTGATTTAAAAGTTGCCAGGAAGCTGCTTACAAGATGCACCGAAACAGGCAGTGACCACTGCCTTAAGTGTGAAGGAGGCTTGCTGCAATACCTCTCCAGTACATCGCTCACAGAGAACCCCACACCAGTGCCTGGGGATGGTTTTAAGAGCAAAAACGTGACTTCCAAGCTGACAGCCCCCATGCACAAAGAGCGACTGCGCGGTGACAACAGATCAGCCTGGGGCACAGGAGCTGGCTGACCTCTGCTACAGCTCTCGCTGGCAGATTTTTATTGTTCACCACTTTCCCAAAGCACAGGCACAGAGAGAAAAGCAACTAAGACACTCAGCTCAAAATGCAAACACAGCCAGGGAGCTCCACTGGCACAACAGGGAAAAGACAACCTGCCAGAGGGGGATGGCCAAGCTGGGGGGAGGAAGGACGAAAGCACGGTCCCTCCCTTCCCAGGGATGACAGCAAGAGGTCACCACCATGCAGGCTCACCCAAGAAGAAGCAGCTCCTAGCACACAGCATTGCAGGCCAGTCCTCCACTCTGCATGGTCGAGCTGAAATCCCTCGTTCTGCTTTACAGGGTAGCCAAGGAAAGCCCACAGCTACAGCTCTGCAGCCAGCGAGGCCAGGTCCCCAGGGACCGGGCTGCAGCTGGAAAATAACACTCCCAAGGCCTGTCACGAGCGCTGCTTGCTGGGGACACTGCTTGCCTCGCCTTCTGCCATGCACGCAGCGAGGCGGGCAGCCCTCCCAAACCACCCCGCTCCAGAAAACCCATACATCCCATATTGGACACAGGCCCCCATGGGCTGCTCGTGCCCTCCAGGAAACGGCTCCTGCCCTGAAAGGGTGAGGACTTGCAGGTACAAGGGCAAAGGAAAGGATAAGCACCCTGGGGTGGCTCTGCTACCCAGAGAGTTGGCAGGCTGGCTTCTCCCAGCACCCTTGCAAGCCAACAGCACAGATCCATGCCGCTCCTTGCCAGAACTGACCTGTAGCAGGGAGCCACACAACATCCTCATGCAGCTTGGTGACCGCAGGGCTCAGGGCCTGGCTCTCCCGAGTTCCTGCCAGGCCAATGTCACAGGGCCTCTGAGAAGGCTCCCAGCACCCACAGCTTCCTCAGACATTTTAGCAGCCTCTGCCACACCAAACTGGCACTCTATGTGCTGCGCCTGCCTGGTGGGTATGCAAATCCTTTGGTCAACCATTCACCTACACAGGGCAGGTGACAAACCACAATTCTCCAGCTTGCTCCAAGCAGGGAGCCAAGGGATGGTGGGAAAATGCTGCGCACCGGCTCCTCGATTCAGAGATGAAAAACCATAACCATCCAAACGCTCCACACTTTTCTGCTGAAAACCAGTGTCGTGCTGCTCACTGCCAGCTGCCCAGCCACCACCTCCCCAACCGTGCCCCGCAGCCGGCCTCACGTGACAGTGAAGTGGATGCACACAGTAGGAGTGGCTGTAGTGACAGTGTTACAGCTTGTGTCCAACACACAGCTAAGCCCAGCAAATCCCAGCGCTCTGCAGCTCTCATTTACAAACCCCACACGCTCTGCACAGGTACACAAGCTTCAGCAAGAGCGCGGTGCCCGTGGCCCTGGGGAAATGACACCTGGGGAGAAACAGCCCAGCAAGCATGGGGCTCCCGAACTCTCCAACATTCACCAGTGCAAGGACAGGCCAAGCCCCAGGGACAAGGAGAGCTCTTCTTACACCAGCCCCCATGTGGGCTGGGAGCACACCTCCCCAGGGCCAGCTCCGCTGCTATTTCAGCACAGATACTCCCACTGGGGAAGCAGGGACACCTGGCAGGACAAGCAGGACTTCACCCTGTCCTGCTCTGCTCCAAGCGACTTCGCTTCACTCCCCGCCGCTGCCCCAGGGTGGCAGGACTTCACCGGCTCTGCGCACACCTGGAAGAAGTGCTACGAGCCAAAGCCTGGGCCCTACCTGCCAGCTGTTATTTCATTCCTCTAACAGGTCCATAAAACAGGGATAATTAAGTCTCCCCTAAACTCTCTTCCATTTAAAATAAAAATCTATAGTCCCTATTTTATTAGCTGGCTCTGGGTTTTACAGCTTGATCAATTCCCCTTGCAGAGCCCTAGTCCCAGGCAGGCAGACGCAAACACACAGCAGGCAGCTTCCGCGGTGTGAATCAATGGGGATTCGCAAAGTCTTCTCTCCTTGTTCTTTGTTCCTCGCTCAGCAAAGGGGAGCCACACGGCGCGGCAGGTAGGGACAGTGTGTTTCATCGCTCAAGGAATGTCACTGCCATGCGCGGCGTCCGAGGTCAGACTTAACGCCTGCAAGAGCAGAGGCAGCAGTGATGCTCCCCACAATGAAGGGAGAGCCCAGCACGGGGCCCCAGAAACACAGCCATGACTCTAAAGGCAAGGCAGCCCAGCACACAGGCGAGGCGATACCTCTCCACCTGCTCCAGGGTGAAGAGGGACAAGGCTCAGCTCTCACAGCCCTGGAGTTGGAGCCCTCCACAAGGATCAACTGGGACGCAAGAGCAGCCACCACAGCTCTGACCTCCCCATGCACGAAGTGGAAGAGACTCGTTGCAGAGGTCTGAGTGCACAGACTCACCATTTCCGGCCCTTCCTGGCCCTCCACTGCTGCCCTGCCAAGCGCTGCCTTCCCCCACTACGAGCGTGCCAGGCCAGTGGCTGGAGCAGCCGGGGCTCCAGATGGCTCTCACCACCCCTGCAAGCCTCTCCTTCCACTGCAGTGGGGAGCTACCGGCTCGTGGCAGCAGATGGAGGGACCACAGCAGCAGCGAGAGCTGCACAGACAGCAGACAGAGCAGAGATCAGCACCCTGGGCAGCCCTTGCCCCAGGCCAGCACCCAGGTGCCACCCAGCGCCCATCACACAGTTTCCCTCTGCTCCAGACATGCATCCCTCTCCTTCACACCTTTGCTCAGCCAGAAAGCAGCAAGACGCCACAGTCCCTGTCCTGCTGCTGCCAGGACACGCCGCAGAGGCAACCCCGGCAGCCCCAGCGAGCTCTGCCCTGACTGCACAATGCTGGCGATGGGCAGACTGCACTGCCTGGGCCCGAACCTCGATCTCCACCAACCCGCCTGCGGGCAGGCCAGCACACCGGTACCTTCCAGGGGACATCAGGGCAGGTCACTGGGACACAGGAGTAGCCACGTATCAGAGAGCCCAGCTCCAGGCTGGGGACACAAAGCCCCGCCACCCCACCCCAGCTCCTTGCACAGCTGTGTGCAGGGCGGTTGACACCAGAGTCTCCCGAACACACCCGGGTGTCTCCTGCCTCATCTCCCATGCCACTGCCTGTCCCAGCTCCGCTGGCACCACTGCCCGAGCGCAGGAGCGTGGAGGGGCCACGGTTCACCTCCTGAACCAAACCCAGTGCTGGCGGGGCATGATGCCACGGAGCGCAGCTCCTGCCGCCTGGCCAGGCTCAAAGCAAACACCCAAAGGTGACAAACAAAGGCACCCGACAGGCACTCCGCATTAGCAGTATTTTTAGACACCGCTATGGAGCCGGCCTTATTATTTTCATTGCAACGTGCATAATTACCCACCATGCACCGCAGTGACATCAGACGCAGCTTGCTCCCCTCCGACAGCCGGCAAGGCCAGCGGCTGCTCCTCCTCCCAGGGCTCCTGGCCTCGGGGACTGACCTGCCCCCCAGGGCACAGCCCCACCGCTGCACAGGGGGGATGCAGGGTCCTGAGGCATCAGAGCCGGCAGCGGAGCAGAAATGGGTGCAGGCGGCAGAGGGACCGAGCGTGGTGGTGACACAGGATGGCAAGGAGGCGAGCACAGGGACAGGCTCTGGAGCGGCAGACCCGCACGGCCAGCTGTGCTGGAGCACAGGGCCGGTGCTGAGCTTGCGGCCGAGGTGCCAGCGCAAAACAAGCTGTGCTCATGGGAAGAGGGGCCGTCCCTGCGCGGAGGGACATGGGCTGCCCGCAGGGCTCAACTCCTGTCTGGGGAAAGCGAGCCCCAGAGCACAGCCCAGCCGCCCAGAGCCCCGTCCCACGCATCCTCTGCGGGACAGGCCTGCCACGGGCCCCGCACACGGCCCGCGCTGCCGGCACGCATGCCGCAGGGCCAGTGGCACGGCCTGTCCCACCACCCCGTCATTTGGGGCTTATTTGTTTCTTACCTCTTCCCCATTTACAACTTTCTGAGGAGTTTCGCCACTTCCCCTGCCATCCCCTCTCTCTCACGCACCGGGGGCTCACCCCGAGCCCGGCCCTGCTTACCGACCCCGGGGTCGGGCAGCAGGGCCGGGGGGCTCCGGTTGCAGTGGACGGAGCATCCCCGGGGTGTCCACCGGCGAGCTGGGGACACAGACCCGGCCTCGGCACCGGCTCCCGGCCAGCCGGGGACGCGGGAGCCCCCCGAGAAGGGGCTACGGCCGGGACAGCCCCGCTCTGCCGGCGAGGCCCCGAGGGGCGGCAGGGCTCCAGCTCCGCCGCCCTCCCTGGTGCCCCGGGCAGCCCCGCTCTCTCCCCGAGGGGCTCCCCCGGGAACCGGGGGCTCCTCCCGCCGGCGTGCGGCTGCCGGTGCAACGGGCCCTGCTGCCCTTTACGGCCGCCTCCCCCGAGCGCCGGTGCCCCAGTGCAGCCGCCACCCCCGCGCACCGGGCCCTGCGCTCGGCCCCGGCCCGCCGGGCCCCCGCCTGCCCCGGCCATCCGCTCCCTCGAAGCCACTGGGCACCGCGCCCGGCCCGGCCGCCCCCCGCCGCGCACCGGGCCCCGCTCGCTCCTTCGCCCGCCGGACCGGGCTTTGCTAGCCCGTGCATCCGCCCTCCTCACACCGGGCCCTGTCTGCGTCCTGCACCATCTCTGCCTGCCGCCCTCCCCGGTGCACCGGGACGGCCTCCCCGCCTCCCTGCACCGGCCCTGCCTACCTCCTTCTCCCGGTGCACCGGGCCTTGCCCGCCGCCTTTTCCCGGTGCACCGGTCCCGCCCGCCCCCGGTGCACCGGCCCGGCCCTGCCTCGCGCAGCCCGGGCCCGCCGCCGCGCCCCGTACCTACCGGAGGCGCGCCCCCGGCGCTCGCGGGCCGCTCGGTGCCTGCCCCGGCCCTGCCCGCCGCTCAGCCCGCTCGCATGGCGCGGCGGCCGGGCCCACCGGGCTCGGTGTCCCTCCCGGTAGCGCTCCCGCTCCGGCCTCGGCCCGGCCTCAGCCCCGCCTCATGGCGCCCCCGCGCCCGCCGCCCCGATGGAACCGGCCGCGCAGCGCCACCCCCCCCGCGCCGCGCCGATGGGACCGGCCGGCCCACCTCCTCGCCGTACTGCGCCCAAGAGCGGCGCCGCATAAACCGCGTCGCTGGGCGCTCCGGCCGTAATGCTCCGAGTGGCAGCGCACCCCAAGGCCGGCCCGGGGCTGTGCTGGGACAGCTGTCCCGGCCAGGCCTTGGGAGGTGTCGGGGGGTCCCGGGACAGCCATGGGGCAGTTCGCAGAGGGGTGTCCAGTACTAGCCCCCGGGGGCTTATGTGGTTCATCCTGGGCCAGCCCAGGGGGTGTCTATGGGGGAGTCCCGGGGCAGCCTTCGCAGGGGCTGGGGGTGTCCTGGACTAGCCCTGGAGAGGTTTGCTGGGAGGAGGTCCGAGGCTCGCCTCCTGTAGCCCCTTTTCTGGGGGCTCCCTGACCCAGGTTGGGGGTGAGATGGGGACCTCAGAGCAGGCTGGGCATCTGGGGCAACCCCCAGAGCTTTCTGGGCATCCAGACCCCGTGGGTTCCCTGGGGAATAGGGGCAAAAGGGGCCAGTGCCATGGAAGCAGTGGTCCCACAGGCCCAGAGCCAGCTGTGCCCCCCGCTCCCCCCGCCACCTTCCAGCCCTCTTCTGCCTGAGCGGAGCTGTACAAGACGCCCTTGTCCCTAGCAGGTCCGAAGTAGGTCAGGGAGGCTGGGCCGAGCCCCTGGAGAGGGGAGCGGGTGGCAGGGGGGTGCAGAGAGCCCCAGGTACCCGCCCCGGCAGCTACACCACTGTGTTCCTGCCCACCCCCTGTGCTGGTGGGACCCTGGTGTCCCCAGCCCGGGGAATGCACAGGGCATTTCCCCAGCCCCTCTCCGGTGCCCTGGGGTGGTTCAGGATCCCTCTGATTCCCTGCAGGCACTGCATCCCTCCTGGGAGCCCGAATCCCATGGGTGCAGGTTGGAGTGGCTGAATCCTGGGGGATGGCACCTAGTGTGGGGGGCTGGGGTTGGGGAGCGAGTGTGGGGCTGGGCTGGGCGGGAGCTGGAGGATGAGCACAAGGAATAAGGAAGATACGAGAGGGATTTCTCACCCCTTAATTGCAGTTAATAATTGATGAACATGCTTACCACAGGAGGCAAAGGTCTCTGGCAGTGTCAGGGCGCAAGTGCAGAGCAGCCTGCCTGGCAGCATCCCCGGCGACACGGCTGCAGGTAAGGGATGGGATGTCAGCCCCTGCACTGGCCCCCACATCGCAGGGGGAGGTGGGTGTGTCTGTTGACTGTGGGGCTGCCCATGGGCTGTGGCACAAGGAGGGGGACACCATGGTCCGGTCATGGGTTGCTCCTGGTGTCCAAGTGCTGCTTGGGGTGGCCCCGTTGAGCCCAAAAATGGAGCCTCCAGCCATGCCCAGGGGAGGCTCCTGGGGTTCCCAAGCACCCCCATGGTCTCCAGCACCAGGAGGCCAATGCTGTCCTCCCATGTCATGTCCCCAGAGAGCCTGTGCCCCAGGAGTGTGGGATGGAGCCTGGTGCTTGCTCACCAGCATGGGTCAGCAGAGGGGACTGTCCGCAGCAGAGCCCCTCCTGCCCCAGGGGCTGCTCCCCAGGAAGGGTTTGGGGGTGCTGGTGGGAGCAGGTGGCCACAAGGCCCAAAGCACTGGTCATCTGGTGTGTGCCCACAGGCTCGCCGGCAGGATGGCATGGTGCTCATTGGTGCTACTCCCCTTCATCCTGGCAGCAGGTGAGGACTTTGCTCGGCAGCTGGCACGGGTGGGTGGGAGATGTTGAAGATGCTTTCAGCCCCCAACACTCATTCCAATTTCCCTGAGGGCAGCTGGGACCACCAAAACAGCTGCCCACCCTGTTGGCACCTTGGAGACCCAATGGCAACCTTGCTGCTCCAGGGCAGAGTGGGCAGGGGCCTGGGCAGGGGGGTTGGCACCCAGCATGGGTACTGCAGCTAGAGGTCAAGTGTGGTCTGGAGGTGAGAGGTGTGGGATGAACACGAGGAAGGTGAGGGGTGGTGGGTTCCCCTGCCTCCCCTGGAGACCCAAACCATGGCCAGGAGCTGAGGCTGGAGCTAGGTAGGTGCTGCTGGGCGCAGGGGTGCAGGGTGCGGGCAGAGCCTGGTGCAGGGGCAACGCCCAACACACCTCCTTCTCGTAGTTTCAGGCAATGTAGCCCCCTTCTTCAACATGACCATCGTCTACGTGCCTGAAGACCTGGAGTTGGGTGAGTGGGGTAGCCTCGGCCCTGGGGTGCAGAGGGAGGAGCCGGGGCAGGGGGGCCTGGGCAGGGGCTGATGCTGCCTGTGTCCCCAGGCCAGCATGCTTTCCAGCTGACAGCTATTGACATGGATGGGGACGAACTCACCTACAGCATCAGCGGGTCAGAGGCCTTCTACTTCTCTGTCAATGGCAAGACAGGCAATGTGACGCTGAGGAACTCCCTGGACCGTGAGGTGAGGGCAGAGGCCGGGGCAGATGTCCCTGCCTGAGCTGGGGGGTCTGGGGTGGCTGAGATGGAGGGCAGAGCCGTGAGTCCTGTGGGAGAGCTGCTCATGGCAGTACTGTGGGTAACTCCCTGGCCCCGGAGCCCGGCTCTGGGTGGGTGAGCCGTCTGGGAGGATCATCCTACCCAAGGATGGCGTGTGAGAGGGCATTGGGGCTTAGTCATCCAAGGATCAAGCTCCATTTGGCCCTGACCAAGTCCTTCCTTGTGTACCTCCAGCTCCTGCCCAAGCTCACCATCTACGTCAGTGTGTTCGATGGGAGAAACGAACCAGTAAGTGCCAGGGCACAGACTAGGTGGCTGCAGAGGGTGATGGGGACAGGGAGGGGAGCAGGGTCTCAGCGGGGCCATGGACGAGGCTTGGTGGGGAAGGCGATTGGAGGTGGGCTTTGGCAGGGGCGGGTGATGCTGGCTGGCTTCAGAGCCAGAGGGGCACAGCGTGTCAGAGCTGCACCCAGCTCTGCTGGGCACCATCTCCCGCACTCACCCTGTGCCCTCCCTGACACCCGGTAGGTCTTCAGAAAGCTCGCAGTCATTGTGGAGGACTGTAACGACAATGCCCCGGTCTTCCAGCACCTGCCATATGAAGCCTACATCCCCGAGGTACCTCCTTGGAACCTTCTGGCCCCTGCGGGCAGCAGGGCAAGGGTGCTTGGTGGCTCCTGTGGCATGGGTGTGCCAGCAGCAGGACAACGGTGCACCGGGAACAGGGTGACCCCATGCCTGGGTGTGTGGTGACAGTGTGCCTGGGCGTGGGGCGATAGTGCAGCCAACAAGGCTGACCTGGGAGTGCTCCATGCTGGGGCAGTTCCCAGTGGGTGCCTCTCTGCCAGTCTGACGCGCTGGCACATGGCTGGGACTCTGCCCTTGCAATGAGTTTCTGATCAGGGAGTGCCCAAGCTGCCGCTTAGCCCAGGCCAGGGTGAGGCTGGATCAGGGTGCAGATGGGATGTGGGGCTGAGCCCAACTCCCCTCCAGCAGCCCCAGGGCTGGCGTGCAGCCCCTGCTCCCAGGGAGCCCTGGGGAAGGTGGCAGCGGGATCCAGCCTCTGCCTGGCGTAAGCAAGAGCAGCAGCTCATCCCTGCGTGGCCCACGGCACTGGGCAGCCCCTGGAGCCCTGCAGGGCCAGAGCACCCCAGAGCAAGGCTGGCAGGGGCTGGGCCCAGCACCACCCCCTCTGCTGTCCCGGGCGATGCCACCACCACCCTTCTGTGTGCCTAGAACGCAACACTCAACAGCATCATCTACACTGTGTTTGCCAATGACAGTGACACCGGGAACTCCTCCAAAGTCAGCTACAGCATCGAGGAGGTGAGTGCAGGGCTGAGCCCCAACACCCTGGGCATTGCCCTGGCCAGGGGCTCAGCATGCTAGGGTGTGGGGTGTCAGGAGGATGCTGGGGGTCTCAGGACCTCCCCAGCAAGCGCTCTGTGCCAATGGGAAGACATTGTGGCTCGACCATGTGAGCCAGGGCAGGCCCTAACATCTCCCCTGGCTGAGCCTGCCTGCTCCCCGGCACCAAGGAGAGGTTCATGCCTGCTGGAAAGCAGCAGTGCATTGCAGACTGGGGCATGCCATACTCGAAACCCACCCCTGAGCCTCCTCCATGGGGCAGAGGTGCTGGGGGACACAGCCGTGGGCAGCTCCATGGCTCTGGGGGAGCAGGGGTGCGTGTCAGGTCAGGAAAGCTGGCTCTGCACCCACTGGGCAATGGGTGCAAGGTGCTGAACAGTTGCAAGCTGGGGACAAGCCAGGTGGTAAGGGGTCCCCACAGCCCATGGGCCAAGCCTGGCAGAAGAATGGGGGTTAAGACTTCTGCCTTGGTGACACGGGGTGATGTCCCCTGCCCAGGTGATCCCAGACAGCGTGAAGAATCACTGGCTCTTCTACATCCTGCCCAATGGGAACGTGGTGCTCAACGGCTCACTGGACTATGCCAAGAATACCTTCTACCAGCTCAGGATCATCGCCAAGGTGGGGGCCAGCCAGGCTGGGGGCATGGGGCTGCCAGGTAAGGGTGCCATAGGACTAAGGGGTGCTCTGCTCCCCAGGACGGCGGGGGGATGCTGCACAACAAGTTGATCTTCCAGGAGAGCTCGACCTACCTGTCCCTGACCATCCAAGACCTGCCCAACCTGGACCCACGGTTCCTCAACGAGCCCTACTCCAGCTCCGTGCCTGAGAACTGCATGCTGGTAAGGAGCCTGCCTGTCCCAGCGGCATGTCCCTACCCCTGGCCTTCCCTGGGTGCTCTGACACCCCAGGGTGTCTAGGCCACCGGGCACAGGGGTGGCTGGAGACATCATGGGTCCTGCCCTGATGGCCATGTCCCCGCAGGGCACCACTGTGCTGACTGTCACTGCCATGGACAGAGACACAGGGGTGAATGATAACATCTCCTACAGCATCACCAGTGAGTGAAGGGGCAGGGTGGGATGGGCAGGGCGGGTGATCAGGCAAGGGGCACCATGGGGACTGGCTCTGGGCTCCCAGACGCTGCCAGGCCTGCATTTCCCAGTGGCTACAGCTGGTTCCTTCTTTCCACTTGTCCTAGATGTCAGCGTCCCCTTTGCTATCAATGCCACGACGGGCACCATCACTGTGAGTGGGCCCCTGGACCGTGAGCAGTTGCCAAGCGAGGAAGTGCTGCTGGAAGTCACGGTGAGTAGGAGGTAGCAAGGGGAACCCCATCCTCTTCCTCTCCCCGCGTCCCTCTGACCCACTCTCTTCTCCTGCCCAGGCGTGTGAGAAGAACCTGGACATCCACAACAAGGTGGCGCAGGCCAGCACCCTCGTGGCAGTCGTGGTGAACGATGTCAATGACAACAAGCCCCAGTTCTACCACTGCTCCCTTCCCAGCTGTGACTTCTCCACCAGTGCCCAGAACAACTTCAGGGGCAACATCATAGAGCACTCCTCCTCCAGACTGCCTGTGTCCAACCTCAGCATTGTCGCCCACGACCCAGACAAGGTAGGAGCTTGTCCAGGGGACTGGGCTGGGGTGCAGGTGCCTGTCCTGGCTGCACCACCCACCCTCACTCTGGTGCCTCTCTCCCCGGCAGGGCATAAACAGCAGCTATGAGTTGTACCTGGAGGGTCCAAATGCCAGCGCCTTCACTGTCTCCCCCCCAAAAATCATGGGCACAGGGGAGGTCCAGCTCCTGGTGCAAGACCCATCCTCTGTGGACTACGAGAGAAGCCATGTCATGGTGGTGCAGGTTTGCCGTGGGGACAGTCCCTGCTCCCTGCGTATGCTGGGGCACAGAGGGGACACAGCCCTTCTCCTGCAGGGCTCAAAAGCCAGAGCAGAACATGGCTCTGCCCTGGCAGCTTGTTTGGTTCAGAGGAGCTGGGTTGGAGTGTGACAAGTCTCTGTCTCATGCCTGGGGACCCATGCGAGATACTGTCCTTCTCCATCCTGCAGATCATTGCTAATGACTGGGGGAACCCCACGGACTGCTGCTCCACAGCCACCGTGACCATCAATCTCATTGACAGCAACGACCACAACCCCGAGTTCCCCCAGAGCACCTACTACCTGAGCGTGATGGAGAACAGCCCTTCTGGCACCATCATCTCCCCAAACATCACGGTCAGGCACTGAGCAGGGAGCAGACACAGCTTACGTCCCCCAGGCAGGGTGCTGGGCATACCTGGCACTGCTGGTGCAGCTCAGGTTGAGGCCACTGGTCTTTCTGTGCACATGGGAAGGGGACGGTGCCAGTGGGCACACAGGGTGTGGGACTACGTGCCCATCAGGGCCACGTTTTCGGGTGCTTACTGCCAGCAGCCAGTGCCCCAGACTCATCACTGCCCTGGGGGCTGAAGTGGATTGACTGGTTGCTTCTTTCTCTCTGTTTTAGGCCTTTGATCCGGACAGCGGTGTCTTGGGCCAGATCACCTACCAGCTGCTCCCAGAGACCATGTATGTAGAGGCACGGCCAGCCATGACCGGGGCATTGTCCCAGTGAGGGGGCTCCAGGTCTGAGCCCTGGTGACAGCTCCGTGTGTGCCGTAGCCATAATATCTTCACGGTGAATGCTACAACCGGGGCAGTGCTGGTGCAGAACGGGAGCTTGCTAGACCGGGAGACTCGCTCCATCTACTACGCCAACCTCCAGGCCAAGGATGGGGGCAACCTGGTGGGCACCACCGTGCTGGAGATCACTGTGCTGGATGACAATGACATGGCGCCCATCATCACTGGCTCCTACTTCATCTCGGTGGAGGAAGGGCAGAATGTCAGCACGCAGATTCAGGTATGTGCTGCTGGAGGTGGAGAGGAAAACGGGGGCTGTTGGAGAGGAGAAGGGACTGTCCCCGAGGTGCCAAACAGCCCTGTTCCAACCCCTGACCTTTTCAGGCCATCGACAATGATGAGCCTGGCAACCGCAACAGCGAGTTGGGCTTCAGGATCTTGCCAGGACCATTCAGCAACAACTTCACCATCAACGCGACCACGGGTGAGATGCACAGCAAGGAGCCGCTGGACCGTGAGGCCTTGGAAGATGAGCAGGGGCAGATGGTGGTGATGGTGCAGGTGTATGACCATGGTGTGCCACAGCTCAGCACCTCAGTGAATGTCACCATCACCGTGGGGGTGAGCCCTGGGCAAAAGCAGGGATGAGCTGGGGCAGGCAGAGGCTTGGAGCTGGGATGTAAGGGCAGGGAGGGGACGTGGGATCCCTGGCCGTGGCAGGGGCACCGTGTCCCCAGATTCTCTCGCGGGGTAGAGGGAATAGTTGATGCAGAGCAGCAGGAGAGGGCTTGTGTGCCTCCTGCCTGCGGGCAGGCAGGTGTCCACGCTCCTGTCCCCAGCCTGCTGTGGGGGACTCTGTTTCCTGGACCAGCTACAACCATGGACATCATCTCCTGCAGGACATGAACGACAACGCACCCATGTTCCTCAACCAGTCCTATGAGTTCTCAGTCTTTGAAGACTCTCCAGGTAGAAGCTGTGTGGCCAGGCTCATGGGACCAGCGGTGTTCCAGAGTCAGTGCCTACTGGCCACTGAGTGTCTGTCTCCACCTGCAGGGTCCCTCGTGGGTGAGGTGGAGGCCACAGATGCCGACCAGACAGAGATCAATTCCCGCATTTCCTTCCAAATTCAGAGGGGCAGTGGCTCCAGCAACTTCTTGATCCGCTCATCCTACGTGAGACCAGGGCACTATGGTGGGCAGCTGTCCATGGACCCTGACATGTCCTTGGACTATGACACCCTGCAGCAGAAGTTCTTCTTCCTGGTGGTACTGGCGGAGAACACAGCCGCAGACAACTTGGGGGACACTGCCAAAGTCTCAGTGCTGGTCCACATCCTAGACATCAACGACGAGCCCCCCACCATCCTGCCAGCCTCGCTGGAGGACATGCATGTGAGGGAGAATGGCACGCAGCAGGGTCTGGTCCACATGCTGGTCGCCTCCGACCCAGATACCAACCACTCGCTGGTCTTTGAGGAGCTGGCAGTTGCCTGTTTCAAGGGGGCAAGCAGCGCTGGGGAGGTGTGCTGGGACTGGTTCATGCTGGCACCCAATGGCTCAGTGCTGGTGAACAGCTTGGACATTGACTACGAGCTGTGTGACAGGGTGGTGCTCACACTGCGGGCTGAAGACCTGTACACCGAGAAGGGCAACTGCTACAGCCAGAACAGTACGGCACCCACTCCCCACTCCTTCCACCACCACTGGGTGTAGTGGGCACTGGGACCTGCCTCTCCTACCTCCCAGGAGGAGCTGTGTGGTGCAGGGCAGGAGCTGGGCAGTTTGGTGATGGTGGGAGGGTGTCCCCAGCTCTTTTGGTCCCTGCCACAGGAATCTGAGCCTGCTGGGAGGATGGGGCTCCCATGGGCAGCAGAGGAGGGTGCTGCAGGGCTGTTCTGTTGGTGACCAGACCTCTGGTTTTGGGACATTTGCAGAAACCGTGACAATCCTCATCACCGATGTGAATGACAACATGCCAGTCTTCCTGTCCATCTCGGAGACCTTTGGTGAGCAGCTGGGGCTGGTGCATCCTGTGGGCTCCTCTCTGCACCTGCATGTGTTCTGCCATGCTCCCCAGCAGTGGGGACCTTCCCCCAGCCAGGGCAGGGCTATGAGAGGTGCAGGGACCAGGCTGGGGCTACTCGATTCTTTCTATGAAGGCTGTGCGGCTGAGGGCAGCAGGGGGATGCTCAGAGCTCTGCTGAGCCCCAGGGATGTGCAGGACAAGGGGTCTGCAGCAAGCCTGGCTGCACACCAACATGACCATGCTTTCTGTCTGTCTGTCCCCAGCAGTGGTTGTCCCTGAAATCTCTCCTGTGGACCTGCAAGTGGCTACCGTGAAGGTGAGGACCTGGGATGAGGAGCTCCCAGTCTGTGGAGCCGAGCTCGCGCATCCCCACCATGGGTAGGCAGTGGCCCTTCCCATCCGTGCTCCTGCCACGCTTTGTCCCTGCAGGCCACAGACGCTGACTCAGGGCCCAGGGGAGCCATCACCTTCTCCATCATCAGTGTGGTGCTCGTGGAGGACAATGGGGTCAGCCGGCCCTTCGAGAACCTCTTCAAGGTGGTGACAACAGCCAAGGAGGACAGCTACGTTGGGAGCATCCAGTGAGGCCATGGGTCTGGGCTGGGGTGGGGGGAACGCGGCTTGGATCCTGCCTGCCACAAGGCAGAGGTGCAGGCAGGGCCAGCGCAGGCTGGCAAAGGGACAAAGACATCCTGGGGTCCTGCCCTGGGCATGGTGGCAGGGTGGAGCTTGCGGGATGGTGGTGCCCTCCCAAGGATGTCCCATGGGATCGCTGATGTTCCCGTCCCCGCAGAGTGGCCAGCAACCTTGATGGCTCACTGAAGGGGCAGTACCAGGTGACAGTAGAGGCTCGGGACGGTGAGGCACCAGCACACACAGCACAGACCGTGCTGAATGTGAGTGTCACCCCCATTTCCCTGTCTAGGGATGCCCCACACCCTCACCCTCGCTGCCCAGCCCCACTCACCCCTGCTCTCCCCATGCAGATCTTCACAGTGGATCAGAGCTACCGCGTTCGCCTCCAGTTTCTGACAACAGTGGATGAAGTCCAGAGTAACTCCGAAAATATCAAAGCGTAAGGGGTGCCAGGCTGGGGGGAGGGAGGTACATGGCTGTGCAGTAGGGGACATGAGCATGCAGGCCAGAACCCACTGGCCACATCTCCCAGCTTCACGGACTGTGAAGGGGACCAGGGCAGGAGGTCCCCACTGGAATCAGGGGCTGCAGGGGGGTCCAGCTGCTTCCCATGCCCATGAGCGGAGTGGCAGGATGCCTGGTCCAACCTCCTTCCATCCTCCGGTTCCTAGGACCCTGACCACCGCGACCAAGGCAGGGGTCTACGTGGTGGCCATCCGGAGCACCGAGGACACCCGTGCCTCCCAGTGAGTGGGGCCATGCAGGTGGTGGGGAAGGGGATGTGGCAGTGGCATCAGAGGGGGCCACCCTGGGGCAGGGCACCGTGCCCTGCACCCCGCTCACCCATCTCTTTGATCCCGCAGGGTGAAAGCCAAGTCAGTGATGGAGGCGTACTTCGTCTACAGCAATGGCACTGCCCTGGATGTCAACCAGCTGACTGTGTGCGTGCCGGGATGGAGTGCCTGCCCATGCATGGGCACCACCACACGCCCAGACCGGCCCAGCCGCTCACAGCTCCACTTTCCTTGGCAGGCTTATACAATCCGACCCGCTGGTCCTGGCTGAGCTGGTGAACCTGGGCCTGGCCGTCATCGTGAGTGGGGCCAGGCAAGGGGCACAGGAAGAGGGCACCAGCCCCACGTGGGGCTGGGGGGGGTGTCCGCTGGCCAGGGCTGTGCCCTAACCCCTGCTTTGCACCAGGGGCCCGGGGTGGTGGTGAAGCCCACCAGGGAGACAGAGCTGATTGGCATCATCGCAGGGCTGGTGGCGTTCCTGCTCATCTTCATCTTCATCATGACCCTGGTCTTGGTTCTCACCACCAGGAGGTACCACACCACCCACACCCCCTCCCATCTTCCCCACGCTCCCCCATCCTCACTGGCACCCCCAGACCCATTCCTACCCTCCATCTCACTCCTGCCCACCCCATCCCACGGCCCAGCTCCCCCCTGCCCCTCTCACCAACCTGTCCCTGGGCTTTGCAGCTACAAGAGGAAGCTGAGTGCAATGAACGCTCTGAAAGTAGCCACGACGTTCAACCCTGCCATGGCACAGCAGGGAGCTGGCATCCCCGGGACCAACCAGTACAACGCAGAGGGGTGAGTGGGGGGCTCCCTGCAGCAGGAGGGGAGAGCTGAGGCATGTCCCCGCACCCAGGGGCTGCAGGGCTGTCACACCCCTCCTGCCTGGGGGACATGGTTGCCCTGGGCTGACCCTGCAGCCTCATGGACGGTCACTCACCTGCCACCCATCCCTGGCCAGGGCCAACCCTGTGCTGAACCTCCCGCTCGATCCCTCCCATGACCTGGGCTTCCACGAGGACTCCATCTCTGTGGCCAGGTGAGCTCTGTGGGCAGGTCCCCAAGGCCATGGGGCTGTCACCCTGTATCCCCACTCCATCAGTGCCTGGGCCCTCTTCTACCCCCCACCCTCCACTCTTTGCAGCATGAATTCCCTGGATGAAAACACAGTAAATGCACCCAGTGATGACAAGCTCCAGGCCAAGGTGAGTGTACCAAGAGCCGCTGGTGCCCAGCAGGGAGTCCTGCCACCACAGACCACGGCCCCTCCTCTCTGCTGTGGTCCCCAGGCTCCTGGACCCCTCATGTCTCTTCCTCTCCATCCTCCTGTCCCCATGCCCTCTGACCACGTCCTCCTCCTGCAGCAGGGCAAAGTGCAGCTGACGGACCCCACCAATGAGGAGGTGCTGGTGGCCGCCCTGAACCTGAAGGAGCCCACCAAAACAGCGTACATCAACCCGACCTTCACCACCACAGACTTGTGAGCAGGCATGCAAGGAGCCGCAGGGCTGGAGCGGGACTCAGAAAGCTGCTTTGGTAATGTTGTGTTCAGAGGCTGGCAATAAACCTGTCCCACGTCGGTCATGGTGTCCTGTGACCATCAGCCCCATTGCCTGGTGGGCTCAGCCAACTTGGGATCACCTCTCCTGGCACAAGGTGCTGGTTTTGGGCCAGAGGGGAGGTGAGTGCCACCACGGGGCTCAGCCTGGCTTCTTGTTCCTGGGACCCTTCCCTGGGCTGCCCCACTGTCCCCGCTCAGCCCCGGGGGAGGGAGGTGCAGGCAGCCCCGCGCAGAGGTTTGTGCAAGGTTTTATTACCCAACATCCACATTGACAGGTTAGTCCTCCCGCCCCCTTCCTCCCCCCCACCCCCAGAAAAAGAAATTAAGAGGAAAAAAAGAAGAAAATAGGTGATGAAGCCACAGCACCGGTGTGCCACAGCTCAGCAGCGCAGGGCTGGAGGTGGGGAACAGCCCAGGGCAGGGTGGCGGGGGGATGCCCCAGGGCTCTTAGTCTTCCCTGTGTGGCCATGGCACCACACCTGTAGCCCACAGCACAGGGATGAGCCGGCTCTCAGTGAGCTCCATGGCACAGAGCAGGCACTGGCTGCAGCCCTGGCTGCAGGCTGGCACTTCAGTGAGCCCTTCGCAGCACCCCCCCAGAGCAAGAGGCAGCCCCGCAGGGCCAAAACAAGCCCAGGATGTACAACAGGGGCATTGGGGGGACAGGACTTGCCCCTTAAAGAGAGGAAGCCGCTGCACTGGTGCCCCCAGCACCTCGAGCCGTCCTGCACCTCTGCCCAGAGGGGATGGTGCACCTCCCCAAGCACCTCCACGTTTGCAGCCTCCTGCCCATCAGGCGCTGGGCACAGGCCTCGGCCCCCCTTGCTGTGGCACTGCGGGGCCAGTCCTCTGCATGGGGCCAGGTCCCACATCTCGGCAGGATGCCGCAGTGCTGCTGGCCATGGGGATGCTCACCCGGCTGTGGGGATGCTCATGCCCCTGCACGCCGACCCTTCGCCCCCAACGCTCTCCAGCCCAGCGGGGCGCAGGCAACGTAGGAAAAGTGTTTGAAAAGAGGGTCATGGCCCCGCAGGCCACCAGGGAGGGGGTGGCTCCAGGCAGGATGTGCACAGCTGAAAATGTCTGTTAAAAAGCTCCAAAAATGCAAACACGATTCAATAAAAGCACCCCCGCTCCCCACCCTGTAAAACCCCAGCTGTAAAAAGTGGCAGCACTTTGCAGCCGGTGCCTCCCTGGCTGCCATGGGGGAGAGCAGCCAGCGGGGCTGGAGGGACCCACGCCCACATCCCCAGCACGCGGGGCCTCTCCAGCACCGGGGAGGCTGGATGGGCCCAGCACAGGGCAGGCTTCATCCCCACCGCCAGCCATGGCGAGGATGTGCCCTGGGCTCTGATGGCCACTCCCAAGCAGGTCCCTGGGCAGGGGGGGTGGTGGGGGCTGTGGGGACAGACTTCCCAGGTGCCTGCAGCTAGGGTGATGGGGACGAGCATCTCTCCACCGCAGGAGTGGGTCGCCCCAGTCTCTCCCATTTGAGATCTGTCCTGAGATGGGCCCAATGTGGCCATGTCCTCCCAGCTCCAGGACACCCACAGCATGGCAGCGGGGCAGAGAGGACAGAGCAGTGGTGGGCTGGGCTAAATGCCCCCACCCTGGGCAGCCACAGGGACCTGCATGTACACGGCTGTGGGCTGGTCAGAGCATGGCCATGGGCTGGGCAGGTGAAGTAGTGCCACCGTGACGCACCAGTGTCTCTCCAGCATGGGGAACGACACTGCTGCCTGGGACACAAGCCAGGCCAGAGCTCGGGGGAGCCAGCAGTGACCTGCCCATGCCCACCCTGAGCCATCACCAGACCTGTGCCACCGGCAGGAGATGCCCCGGGAGCAGCTGCCTCCGGCTGGAAGGAGCCATGTGCTTCCTCATGCTAAAAAAAAGCCACCAAGCACAGATACGTGGCACCAGCCTCATGTCCCGGGACACCTCCATGGGGCCAGGCTGGCAGGGGGACCCCAGGCTGGCGGGGGGATCCCCAGCGAAGGAGATGCCTTGCCCCAGCATGCAGTGCTCCACCACTGCCTGCCCCAGCCCAGGAGCCCCACACACTGGCAACGGGTGTCTTGGGACGCCAGGGCAGGGACCCCTCCCCGTGGCACCCCTGCCCTGCCAGCGTGGGCAGCGGCTCACTCCGTGGCAGGGCCAGCACGGGAGCAGCACCGGGGCCGCCGGACGTTTTGCAGCAGAGCCCGAAAGATGCTGGGCTGCCTCTTGGCCTCGCCTTTGCGGGGGGCTCCCTTGATGGAGCCGGAGCGGGTGCTCTGCGGGGTCATCACCACCTGCCGCCCGTGCTCCTCAATCTGCTTCTCCAGGTGCTTCTGGATGGCCATGCCCAGCACCTCCACCTCCATGGAGGCCCCGTACACCTCCCACGTCATCCCCTTCTCGTCCCAGCTCACCTCCCGGATGGGCTCCGGAGCCTCCTCTGCCACCGTCCCCTTCACATGCACTTCGGGGTATGAGGCCTGCGGGGACTTGGCCACTGGCGTCATGGGCCCGGTGGCCACCGAGCGGGTCTCCACGGGCATGGACACCTGCATCTCTGCATCCTTCTTGGAGGGCTCCAGGCGTGGGGGGGCAGCAGAGCCCAGCTCTCTCTTGGGGAAGGTGAAGGCAGCAGCCCCACCCGGGGGGCTCATGGGGCTCAAGGCCACTGACACCAGGGATGCTCGGCTGTCCACTTGTGTCCCTGTGTCCTGCGTCCCAGTGTCCTGCGGTGGGGTCACCTTGAAGGAGTAGGACTCACAGAGCAGCTTGGCTGTCCGGGGCTGCTGGCTGCCCCTGACATCCACACCCCAGGCTGGGCTTCCCTCAGCTCTGCCCTGGCCCAGGGCAGCGGAGCTCAGCCCTGCCTCGCTTTGGCCCCCGCTCCCCACAGTGCTGGCACCAGGGGGGTCCGCTGTGCCCCCCTGGGGGTGCTTGGGAGTCTCACTGCCCCACAGCTGGGGTGCAGCACCCAGGGACGTCCCCATGCCACCCTGGGGCTGCTCCTGACTTGGCAGCTCAGCTGCTCTGGCACCCGCAGCAGGCTCCACAAATGCCACGTGTTTGGCAGGAGCCGGCACGCTCCCCGTGTCCTTGCTGGGTGCTTTGAGGCAGGGCTCAGGCATGGGGGACACGGGGGCTGCGTTCTCCTTCTGGGTGCAGGGGCCACCCATCCCCGTGGGACTGCAGGCAGGGGCAGTGCCGCTTGGTCCCCCGCAGCTCCCCGTCACTGCCGCCACACTTGGCTCTGCACCGGCATCTGGGAGAAGCATGCCGGGAGCCGGTCCTGTCGGCAATGGTGCCTTCTTCTCCACCGCTGGGCCAACCACAGTGCCCTGGGCCTCCAGCTCAACCGTGCAGCAGGTCCTCATGGCACGGCCCTCTGTGGCACAGCTGGAGCCGGGCTGGCACTCGCCCGCCAGCGGGCAGCCAGGGGAGCTGGTGCCGGGCTCGCAGGCGTCCTCAGCCCCGGCCTGGTGGCTCAGCAGCTGCAGTCCCTCGGGCTCCTTAGCGCTGCCCATGCCCAGGGAAGGCTTCTCCCATGCTAGTCCCGCTGCAAGTCTGCAAGAGAGAGGATGGGGCATTGAGGGGGGAGCAGCGGACAGACCCCCAGGCCCGCTCGGTTGCCAACTGTTTTTCTCCATGCCACCCATGACAACAGGTTGGGCAGCCGCCCGGAGAACCCACTGGCCCAGGCACAGCCTGTGTGGTGGCACCCGGTGCCCAGCCCCACAGGAAGGGAGGAATGGTGTTGGCTGCCTACCGTAAAAGCCAGCCTTCCCCCGGCGCAGCCGGACTGGGAGCAGGATCCAGGAGCTGCTGCAGCGGCTGGAGGCGGGGGACGTGGCGCAGGCACCCCTGTGGAGAGACAGGCAGCTGAAGCGTGGCCCCAAGCACCAGGCTGAGAGCCTGAGGGGGCTCGGCACCCACCACCTGCCAGTGGGGAACTGGGCCTGGGGGCCAAGGGGGGCTGCAGGGCACAGCAGGGGCGTGGGGCGGCCCGAGCCCTTCCCTCTGCTCACCGGGACCAGCGTCCCCGGAGCTGGGAGTGACCTGTGTCCCCCAGCTCAGCGCCTATGCCCCGTGTGTCGAGGGTGCAGTGAGCTCTGGCTGTGCTGTGCAGAGCTGGCTGCAGGCAGGCACCCCGGCACAGCAGGGGGACACAGCCTGCTGTCACCCAGCCGGCCCCAAACCCTCCCCAGCCCCATGGGGCAGCCCTGTAGCAGGAGCATGGTGGGAAGCCCTGAGCTCTCCGGGAGCTCCCCAGCTCTGCCACTGCCAGAGAGTCCCTCCGGAGCTGGGAACACACGCGTCCCGTAGCTGTGGGGCACTCCACGCTTCCGGCCACGGCCACTCGTGTGTCCCAGAGAGAGCAGAGCCGAGCAGACACGGCTGGAGCCGAGGGAGTCCCCCCCCAAGGGAAGCGGCAGGAGCAGGGACCAGGCTGGCACCGACCCCCCCCAAGGCTGCCCAGCAGCGCCGGGGCCCCGGAGGCAATGACAACCCCCACGTCGCTGTCTTCCCACGCAGCACCCCGTTCCCGGGGGGGCCGTGCTGCCCCGCACCCCGACAGCACCCTACGTCCCGGGGGGGCTGTGTGCGCCCTGCCCGGCACGGGGCCGCTCCACGGAGGAGCTGCGAGCCCCGGCACACGCGTGTGCAGGCGCGCAGGCAGACACGCGTGTGCACACGCACAAGGACGTGCACACGCACAAACACGCGTGTGCACACGCACAGGCCCGTGCACACGCCGGCACATGGCTACGGGCACACCCGCACGCACGCACACGCGTGTGCACGCCCCGGCCCCGGTTCCCCGGCCGAGCCCCGGACAAAGCCGACCCCGCGGCAGCCCCTCCCGTGGGGAGGCCGCCCCCGCCGCCCGTCCCGGGGCCCCCGGCGCCGCCGCCCCCCCCGCCCTAGGGGTGCCGGTACCGGGCGGGCGGCGGCCGCGGTGCCCGGTCCGGCCCCGCCACGTGCGCCCCGGGGCCGCCGTTACCTGCGGCGGCCGATCCTCCCGCCCGCTCCCGTCCCGTCCCGTCCCGTCCCGCTCCGCTCCGCTCGGCTCCCGGCGCGGCGGCGGTAGCGGTGCCGAGCATGCGTGGGGCGGCGGCGGCGGGGGCGGTACCGCGCCCCGGGCCGCTCCCCCCCGGTTGCCTCCCGCCCAGGCGCCCCCGGGCAGCGGTGGGGAGGCGAGGGAGGGCCGGCTGCCGCGGGGAGCGTGGGAGTCCCGGTAACCCCCCGGTGTTATCGCTGTCACCCCGCCGGCCCGCCCTGGGAGCGCCCCATCACCCCACACCCCCCTGGCAACACCCCCGGCATCACCCCGCCCCGTGTCCCCCCGGGACGGTCACCCCGGCACCCCTCGGTGCACCCGGGACACATGGCCGGCACCGGCCTGCGCCGTGGGCCACCAACCCTTAGCGTGGGTCCCGTGGGTGGGGATGACAGCGACACAGAGCCCGGTCCCCCTCCTACCTGGTGACAGAGATGGCCGCTCCCCTCCCGGTCATCACCGGGGGGGGGGGGTGTCACCCCAACCAGCCCGAGGGACGGGGACAACCTGCCACCGCAGCAGGGACGAAGGTGGGGTCCCCCGCACCCCTTGCCCAAGGGTGGGGGAGGATGGGGAGGGGAGAACGTCCCCGTCTCCCTCCCAGCAGTGCTTGCCTCTGCTCCCGGGCTCAGGCTTTGTCTAACTCCTTCCCACGCACTCCCGCTCGCGCTGTGGGGGGGAAGGCGGCCTGCTCGCCTCGCCTGCATCCCTGTGTCCCCCCCAAAAACCCTCCAGCATCCCCCTGAAAAACCCCCAGCTGCCCCCCATCACCCTATAGGATCCCCTCCCTGCCCCAGGGATGTCGGCACTGGGGCAGGAGCTATAGATCTATAGGACCAGGGTGGGGGTGCTAACATTAACCCCAAGACGGGGTTCTCCTGTCTTGGGGTTAACATTAGCATCCCCTCCCCGGCCCTATAGATCTATAGGGTGAGGCCAGCGGGATGGGAGCTGGCACACCTGGTTGCTTGGAGACAAGGGAGGTTGGAAATGCTCCTTTCAGTAAACAGCCAGGCTGGAACAAAACCCTGAAGGCTAAAAATAGGGAGGCAGGGTATGGAAATAAAATAAAAAGCATTGCTTTACCCCCTCAGGGCAGAGTGGGGCACCCCCATATCACCACTGGGTACCCCAATGGGTGGATGGGGCAGATGGTATGGGGGTGCATTGCTGCACCCATCAGTGTGTCCCCTACTCAAGGTGTTTGTCCCCTCCCGCTGTCCTGTGTGCTGGTCCCAGTCCCGTGGCATTGACTGGGCCCAGTTGCCTCCTTACAGTGGAGGGTAAGCACAGTGTGGGGCATAGGTATGCGTTTACATCCCATGCTGCCCCATGTGGGATCAGACCCAAGCCTGGGCACAGACCCTCGGGGGGACAAGGGACACCGTGGGCAGGATCAAGTCCTGGCAGAGGAGGGGACCAAAATGTCCCCCATCCCCTGGCCAGGACTTTGCCACGGGGCGGGGGGCTGCGGGGCCACATCCTGCTGGCGTTTGCTTCCACTCTCAGCTCTGCCAGCAGCCACTCTCCCCAACCCCATCAGCATCTCAGCATCCAGCGCGTCCCCATCCCTGCTGGAGCATCACGGGGAGCATCCTCCCCTCCCTGCAGGCAGCCTTCATCCTAGGCCTGCTGCCTCTTCCTCCTCCTCTCACCGCCCGCCTGGGTACCTCGGGGCTGGCAGGAGAACAATAGCGAGGAGGATGAGTAAGATGGTCCCCATTGCCTTGGCAACGCACTCCCGCGCTGCCGGCGCACGAGGAGTCAGGCAGCTGCCTGAAAAGCGCATTCTCCCTCGGCGGAGGGGGCTGCCGGCACAGGTAGCATGGCAGCCCCCTCCCTCGGCGCCACGGCCCACCTCCCACACCCACACGGGCAGCGCCACGTGAACGCGCTGGGCTCCCCCACAGCCGCCGGCATGCCGCCGGCGCCCGCACATGCCGGTGCAGGCAGGCACACGCGCCCAGCACACAGTTCGGCCCAGGCTTGGCTCTGCACTATCCGGTGCCTGGTTGTGCCGGGGAGGAGTCGGACACAACCGGAAGGGTCTTGCTGGGGAACATGCCCCCTCCGGGAGGGAAGGCAATGGGTTTCCCGCGGCCGCTCGCTGCTGCGCCGCCTTCACGCGCGGCTGCCAGCATTACCTGCGGACAGGGAGGCCGGGCTCTGGAGCTGATGGGGTGCTGACAAATGGGAGCAGCAGGGGACACCCCGGGACACCAGGCTCCCAGTGCCGACCACAGCCATGCATCCCACGCTGCCCCCTGGGCCCCCCTCCCCGGGCCGGGCCATGCTGTCAGTGGGAGCACCCGCAGGGTGCCCAGAGCCGCCAGTGCCTTGGGATGACACGGACATTACCGGGAGATCCAAAAGCCCCAGGTGCCTTAAAAATAGGGCTGCCTTCCCAGCTGCCTCGGCACGGAGGTGCTGGGGGGGGACCTGATCCCTGCCAGCACACCCTGCCCGGGGTGCCCCCAAACACAGCCCGTGCCTGGGGTTGTGCCCCGGCTCTGCGGCGGGAGGGCACCACGGCTGGGACTCGGTGGCCGAGCACATCGCCCTGGGTGCTCCGGGGTGCAGGCAGGGACACGTCCCGGGGGCCAGCTGGGGGACACGGGCTGTGCCTCGGGGGGCGCAGCACCCCGGCTCCCGCCTGGCCCCGCCCCCTCATGGCCCCGCCCCTTTGAGCCGTCCTCGCCCCGTGCAGACCCCGCCCCCATCCTCCCTTCTCCCATTGGCCAGATAACCAGCCAATCAGAAGACCCTTGCGGTACCCGCCCCGCCCATTCCTCTCTCCACAGCGCCCCCCCACGGCCATGCCGGCGGGGATCATCCAATCAGAGAGCCGTTTGCTGAAGGGCGCGCCCTCAGACACCCAGAGCGGGTCTTATTGGCTGCTGCCAGGGTGGCGGGGCGGGAGCGGTTATGTTGGGGGTAGCATGGCGGTGCGGGGCATAGCTGGCTGGGCAGGGGCAGCCCCGACCTCCGGGGCTGCTGGCCACGGTGGAGGCCTTCGACGGTGTGAGGTGTGAGGGTTTTGGCTGGGGTGGAGCTAATTTTCGTCGCAGGAGCCATTGTGGGGCTGTGGTTTGGGTTTGTGCTGGAAACAGTGCTGATAATGCGGAGATGTTTTAGTTGTTGCTAAGTAGTGCTTACACTGGTCAAGGACTTTTTCAGCTCCCCATGCTCTGCCGGGTGCACAAGGAGCTGGGAGGGGACACGGCCGGGACAGCTGACCCCAGCTGACCAAAGGGATATCCCACACCATACGGCGTCATGATCAGCATATAGAGCTGGGGGAAGGAGGAGGAAGGGGGGGACGCTGGGAGTGATTGTCTTCCTGGCAGTTTGTCTTCCCAAGTCACCGTTAGGCGTGATGGAGCCCTGCTTTCCTGGAGATGGCTGAGCACCTGCCTGCCGGTGGGAAGTGGTGAATGAATTCCTTGTTTTGCTTTACTTGCACACACAGCTCTTGCTTTACCTATTAAACTGTCTTTATCTCAACCCACGAGTTTTCCCACTTTTAACCTTCCGATCCTCTCCCCCATCCCACTGGGGGGGAGTGAGGGAGCAGCTGTGTGGGGCTGGGTGGGTGGCCACTATGGTGGAAGTGGGGGTGGGCTCTTGGAGATCACCCGGTACCGCAGCCACGTCCTGGAGGTGGCCTTTGCCCTGTGCAGGGGCAGCAGCACCTGGGAGGTGGTGCAGGCCTGGTGGGCCCAGCACAGCCAGCACCGCCTGCCCTCCAAAGGGGGTGAGGCAGGGAGCCACAGCCCCACTACACACTCCTCTAACCCTACCCAGCCCTGCGCGTGGGGCTCTGCTAGGCTCACCCCCGCCTGGCACGGGGAGCGGAGAGCCTGAGTGTGGGGTGTCTGCATCAACACGGTGGTGGTTGGGATGCCTGCGGCGGTGCCTGAGAGGATGCCATCCTTGCTTGCATCCTGCAGAAGGACAAGGGATGCCTGGGGGAGGCAGCTTTGCCAACCTCAGATGCAGCCCAGCTGCTCACACTGCAGCAGAAGAACAGTGTGGCTGGCGGCCACCCCTGTGTGCATTTGACTCCTCATCCTAAACACCATATACTCACTGCCCTAAGCACACCTCAAAGCTGTGACATCTGTTCTGAGTCTGAGGGGTCCCAGCCCCCTGTCCCCTCGCCCTTAGCCTGAGGCTTTCACCGTGCTCCAGCTGTCCTGTTTAAGGTGCCACCATAGCAAAAGCCTCTGTCTGCGGGATGGCCGGCTGGTAGGAACCTGCTTTCCGTACTGTGGTGATCTGGAAGAATAGGTCTGGCTGAACAATTGCTGATCACTTATTGCGACTAGATGCTGCTGTTGCAGAAGAGACAAAGCGTTTCCCCAATGCCTCTGTGCTGTTTGTGGTAAAAAGGCAGGGACTCTTAATTTCTTCTCTCTCCTTTCTCAGGGGTTCGTTTCAGCAGCTCAATTGGTGTCAACAAAGTAAAAGCCCTGGCTGTACTAATGACATACAAATGCACTGTAGTGGGTAAGTACAAGGGGAACATAAAGCACATGGTGACTTGGGCCTGGGATGGGGCTGTGATACCATGAGTCAGAAAAACTCGTTAGATCCTTTGAAAATCAGAAGTGCTCTAGAAGTGCAGGATGTTCCTCTGGGCATGGATGTGCAAGGGCACAGCTTGCTGCGGCTGCAGAATATGCCACTGGCAGTCCGGGATGTTCATGTTAATCAGGGAGCATCAAGCATCCTGCTTCTCAGATGCGGTCTCTGTGCCTGGGTTGTCATGGATTCAGCTCTGGCTGGAGGTGTTTGGTGGCAGGCTCAGGGTCCGTATCCTGTCCTGCCTTTGGCTCCGCTCCACAGAGGCTGTGTGGCACTAGCAGGAGCCGTGTGTGGCGTGGGGAAGCAGTGGGCCCTTGCCAGGATTCACCAACAAGGTCATGATTGCCATGGTTGCCTTCTCCCCCCGGGAGCAGGCAGAGAACATGTCTGCTTTACCTGGTCTTTTCCAGATGTTCCTTTTGGTGGTGCCATGGCGGGTGTGAGGATCGATCCGAGGAAATATGCCATGAGTTCACTCCTTTTCTTCCCCTGCCAATGGCCCATAACTCACATTCCATTTGCACAGCCCTTCCTCTCTGTGCGTATCACAGCAATGCACTCTGACAAGCAGGGGGAGACATTTGTAGTGAGTAACACTCACCCAGCGACTGCAAAAAGCAGCTCAAGGCAGGGAGAGCGGTGGTGAACTCTGGTTTATGGGTGAGTGCATCTGGCCAGACACACACGAAAGGAGTATGGAGTAGGGATGCTCCTGCGCTGCCTGCTGTGCTGGGAGAAGGTGCAAATGAGTGAGGGGTTGGAAGGGCAGTGAGCAAAGGGACCAGGAGTTCACACATCTCTTTTTTGCGATCCAGGGTCCCCAGCTGCTGTGAATTAACTCCATGGAGATGTCAGGATATGCCCTGTACAGGCAGGGCAGGGCAGCTGCTGGATGCTGTACCACAGTTCTGTGATTTTTCTTGGGGCCTGTAGTAACAACTGTGTTTTGTTGTTCTTGCACAGGAACATGAGCTGCAGAAAATAATGAGGCATTTTACTGTAGAAATGGCCAAGAAGGGATTTATAGGTGAGAGTGGTTTTGTCCCCGTTCTGTAAGCAGTGTGTAGCTTACAGGCAGGGGAGTAGGCAGCGGCTGCCTGGCTGGGCAGGCACAGAGGCTGCCACTCACTCACTGCCTGTCAGCAGTGCTCACTGCCCTGGTGCTCTGCTCTGTGTTCACTGCTTTACTCTGCCTGCACTGTGAATTTGGAGCGGGGGAGCCTCTTGCAGCTCTGAGCGCAGTGGGGCTGGCCCAGGCTGCCTCCCAGGTACTGCTGGGCAGGGTTCTCACCCGCACGTTACCCTCCATTCCCACTGGCCTGTGCAGTCACAGGGAGGAGTGAAGGTTTCTCCTCCTTCAGTGCATGATAGAGAGCTCAGTGTGTGCTGGTCACAAGGCAAAGACCTTTGCATTTCCTCTTTACTTGAAAGTGTTGGGAAGGGACACGGCAAAGAGCCTGTGAAAGCCAAAGACATTCATGCCTGAGGGAAGCTGGGGAAGCCCTAGGGCATGGACAACACCATGCTTTGGTCAGGGGACTCCTTGGTGTGCCCAGGACATGACCAGCCTGTGGAAATCAGCTGGCTGTGCACATGCCATTAGTTGGAGCAAAGCAATCAAATTGGAAAGACAGGATTTGACTGATTTTTCTACCTCTGTAGGGCCTGGGATTGATGTGCTGGCCCCTGATGTCAGTACTGGGGAGCGGGAGATGTCCTGGATAACTGACACCTACACCCACACACTGGGGTACCGGGTGAGCTCTGACAGTGCTGGTTTGGAGCCCGGGAGGCTGTAGGCACTATGAAGGTTCGTGCCCAGAGGTTCTTGCCAGTGAGTTGCTTTAGGTTTAGCTGAGGCTTAGGGGAAGGTGAGGGAAGCTGAGGCTTGAGGAAGGCCCTCTCTAGAGGACCTGCACCAGGTGAGACCTTAACCGTTGCTCTCCCCGTCATGACCTCGCAGGACATCAATGCCCAAGCGTGTGTGACAGGAAAGCCCATCAGCCAGGGAGGCATCCACGGGCCACAGTCCGCCACGGGGTGGGGGGTCCTGCATGGCACTGAGAACTACATCACCAACACAGACTACATGGACTGCATCGGCCTGAGCCCTGGCTTCCCAGCAAGACCTTTGTGCTGCAGGTGGGGGCTCAGCCCAGCTACAGCTCTGAAGAGGACACTTCCTCAGGATCTTTCTGCCCCTCCTTTCCAGGAGAGCTTTCATTCTCAGTGCTGCCTGGACATGATTTCCTGAATCTTTCCTCACTCCGTGGCAGTTGGCACGCCTTTGAGCAGTTTTTCAGGTGGGCTGCATGCAGAGGTCCAGGGATGCCGCACTGCTCATACCACATAGACGTTCCCAAGGTTTCTCTGTAGCCGTCCTGTCTGAAATCCCTCATAAAATGTAAGCTGCGACTGACCCTCGTCTGCCCAGCAGGCAGAGCAGAGAGGTGGCAGGACATCACTGGAGCTGAATTTGGCAAGGGATGCAAAGAACAACAAGAAAGGCTTCTACAGGTACGTCAACCAGAAAAGGAAAGTCAAAGAAAGCATACCCGCCTTGATGAACAAGAATGGTGGCCTAGTATCAACAGACGAGGAGAAGGCTGAGGTATTCAACAACTTTTTTGCCTCAGTCTTCACTGGTAACCTCTCTCCTCACCCCTCCCGAGTTGATGGACCGCAGGAGGGAGATCAGGGGGATAAAGCCCCTCCCACTGTAAGGGAAGATCAGGTTCGTGACCATCTCAGGAACCTGGATATACACAAGTCTATGGGACCTGATGAGATGCATCCCAGAGTCCTGAGGGAATTGGCTGATATAGTTGCCAAGACACTCTCCATGATATTTGAAAAGTCATGGCAGTCAGGTGAAGTCCCTGGGGACTGGAAGAAGGGAAACATTGTGCCCATCTTTAAAAAGGGTAGAAAGGAGGACCCAGGGAACTACCGTCCTGTCAGCCTCACCTCTGTGCCTGGGAAGATCATGGAACAGATCCCCCTAGGAGCTATGCTAAGGCACATGGAGGACAGGGAGGTGATTTGAGGCAGCCAGCACGGCTTCACCAAGGGCAAGTCCAGCCTGGCTGACCTAGTGGCCTTCTATGATGGAGTGACTGCATCAGTGGACAAGGGAAGAGCTACAGATTTCGTCTATCTGGACTTCTGTACGGCCTTTGACACAGTTCCCCACAGCATCCTTCTCTCTAAACTGGGGAGATAAGGATTTGATGGGTGGACTGTTCGGTGGATAAGGAATTGGCTGGATGGTCACATCCAGAGGGTAATGGTCAATGGCTCAATGTCCAGATGGAGACTGGTGACAAGTGGTATCCCTCAAGGGTCCGTACTGGGACCAGTACTGTTTAATATCTTAATCAGTGACATAGACATTGGGATCGAGTGCACTCTCAGCAAGTTTGCAGATGACACCAAGCTGAGCGGTGCAGTTGACATGCCAGAAGGATGGGATGTCATCCAAAGAGACCTAGATAAGCTGGAGAGGCGGGCCTGTGAGAACCTCATGAGGTTCAACAAGGCCAAGTGCAAGGTTCTGCACCTGGGTCGTGGCAACCACCGATATCAATACAGGCTGGGGGACGAAAAGATTGAGAGCAGCCCTGTGGAGAAGGACTTGGGGGTACTGGTGGATGAAAAGCTGGACATGAGCCAGCAATGTGCGCTTGCAGCCCAGAAAGCCAACCGTGTCCTGGGCTGCACCAAAAGCAGCGTGGCCAGCAGGTCGAGGGAGGTGATTCTGCCCCTCTACTCCACTCTGGTGAGACCCCACCTGCAGCACCGCATCCAGCTTCAGAGTCCTCAGAACAGGAAGGACATGGAACTGGTGGAGTGGGTCCAGAGGAGGGCCACAAAAATGATCCAAGGGCTGGAGCACCTCTCCTACATGGACAGGCTGAGAGAGTTGGGGTTGTTGAGCCTGGAGAAGAGAAGGCTGCAGCAAGACCTTATTGCGGCCTTTCAGTACTTAAAGGGGGACTATAGGAAAGATGGGGGCAATCTCTTTAGCAAGACCTGTTGTGACAGGACAAAGGGTAATGGTTTTAAACTAAAGGAGAGTAGATTTAGACTGGATACAAGGAAAAAATTTTTTAAAATGAGGGTGGTGAAGCACTGGAACAGGTTGCCCAGAGAGGTGGTAGATGCCTCATCCCTAGAAACATTCAAGGCCAGGTTGGACGGGGCTCTGAGCAACCTGATCTAGTTGGGGATGTCCCTGCTCACTGCAGGGGCGTTGGACTAGATGACCTCTAAAGCTCTCTTCCAACCTAAACCATTCTATGATTCTATGACAGAGGGGGCTCTGCCAGACTGGATGGAGAGAGGCAACCCCAGTGACAATATCACGTTTCTGTCACCTCCAAACCAGCCACAGCGAGCCATGATGTTACCCATGGCTAAGGTCTTGCTTGTGGGTGCAGCCCCCATCTATTCTGTGTGCTCTGTGGGTCTGGCCCATGCTGGCCTGCCTTGCTCAGCGACCTGGGAGCTCGGTGGGACCCTGTGGGTGCCAGCCCTGCCTTTTCCCCTCTCCTTCCAGGAAGGACCTTCCCTTCCCTGCGCTCAGTGCCGGCTCACAACTGTGGTGAGGTGCTTCCCCCTGCTGTAGCTCCAGAAGCTTCTGCTCTCGGCCAGGCACTGCTGCCTTGATCCACTGCCCACTCTGCCCACAGCGGCTGTTTCCTGCTGAGGCCACTGCTCTCTGCAAGGGAGAAATAAACTGGAAACGGTGCAGCTGAAGTCTTGCCTGCGGCCGGCAGTTTGTGCTTTTCTCCAAGCTCTCACTCCTTGATGCAGCTCCCTGCCATGAGGAAGAGGCTTTGAACTGAGGCTGCACCTGGAGCTGCTGCTCACAGCGCCCTCAGAAATGGCCCTGTCTTTTCTCACTCCTTCCCTTTCCACACATCCTTCTGCTTCACTGGTATGGCCGAGAATGAGAAGGCTGAAGTCCTTGGCCACTGTTTGTATAATTTTGCTGTGTATGGGGGATGTTTTTGCAGTCTCAGGAGCCAGTGTCACTTTTAGGAGCTGTACCAAGCTGACAAGCGCTTTGGGGCAGACAGTGCAAAATCATCTGTTCCTCTAAGAAGAGCTGAGCTACCCCCATGGCCCTGCCTTGTGCTGGTGCCGGGGCAGCCGATCGCACCCCCTCAGTGTGAGGTGCAGGAGGATTGCTCGGATTGTGCCTAGATGCTGCGTCGTGCCCACCAAGGGACTGTGATTCTCACTGAATCTGTTTTCTGTTGAGATCGGCTCTTAGAAGCTGAACAGCGTGCTGTGCTTGGAACATCACGTCCAGGAGCTCTGGAGGTGATAAAAGACAGGCTGAGCTTAGAAGCCTTTTTCCCACAGGCTCTGCTTTTCAAAACTCTAACTAGCCAAGGAGGCCTCTGTCCTGCCAGGTCCTAGTCTCCATCCAGCCAAAACATTCACCAAGAACTGCTAGATCAGGGGTTCCTATTTGTGCTTCTCAGCTCAAGCTCCTGAGAGGGGACTGTTACCACAGCAGCGGGTCAGTTTTCAATTTGTCCCCATGACTTCCCTCTCCCCAGACTGTCTCTGCTCTGCATTGCTGAAGGGCTCTGGTAAAGTGGGGCTGCTCACCATGAAGTACCTGCACAAGTACGGAGCCTGCTGCATCTACGCTGGGGAGACGGATGGAGCCATTTACAATCCCAGAGGGATCAACGCCAAGGAGCTAGAAGACTATGAGCAGATGAGTTGAGCCCAGTCAACCCAGCCCCTGTTCTTAGGGGGTGGTGGTCAGTGCCTGTCTCTGAAACGCCCACAGAGAAGGGGGGTGCCTCTCACCTTCTGCAGAGTCCAGCTCTGACGGCAGTGCTTGATGCTGCCAGGCTGGGCCCAGCAGGGCTCTTATGCTCATTCCAGGGCCATGGTACCATAGTGGCTTTCCAAAAGCAGAGCCCTACAATGGCAGCATCCTGGAGGTGCCCTGCAACATCCTCATCCCTGCCGCTATTGATAAGCAGCTCACGAGTGAGAATGCACCTCGGTACAAGCAAAGGTAGAGACTGCTCGCACCACACTCTCCAACAGGCCCTGCATCAGTGTGACTGACAGCAGCCCAGCTGAACCTTCGCTTTTGGCACTCGGCACCCCAGGGAGGTGTCAAGTCACTGCACTGGCAACTCGCCCACTCTGCCAGAGGGACAGAGCCTGAGGCAGAGGTGGCAGGTCACATAACTCAGGGGAAGAAGAAAGCCTGAGCCCTTCCCTTTGCTGGCAGGGAGCAAGGATTGTTGGCGTGACCTTGGCTGGCTCTTCTGGCATCCTCAGTCTTCACTGCTGTACCAGATCCTCCCCCCAGGGCAGGGGAGATGATATCCTTGAAGGTACTGGGTGTCACAGTGTTGACACTGAAAATCATAGACAGCAGATAAGAGTGAACAAAGTAGGGGACTGCTATGAATACCAGCTTCCTCCCTTCACTGTGAGTTCTAGGGACCAAAGGGGCAGGGCGTGCTGGGACCTGGGACTCTGTCTCAGCCAAGGTCTTTTGCAGCCTGAGCCTTTAATAAGTCTGTGCAAAACATGAGGTCTGAGCTTTTGCTCATCCTGAACACCTTCGGTGGGGAGGCAAGCGCCCAGACTCCAGCCGCCAGAAGTGGCCTGGTAGGGGAGATCCAGTAGCAGGGAAAGCAGCCTGTCACTGGTTTCTACTTTCATTTCTTCTGCCTATCTCACCTCTGCTCTGCTTGTGCTCTCAGATCATTGCAGAAGCTGCCAACGGCCCCACTACACCAGCAGCACACGAGATATTCCTGCAAAGAAACATCCTGGTCATGCTGGTATGTCCATCCCCACACACACGGGGAGACGGCGGGCTCGTGGCTATTAAGGCCACACAATGTTGTCAGCTGCACCTGCCAGGCTCTGGGATCAGGCAGCGCTGATGGTGCTATCTCAGTCAGCCTGTTCCCTGCCTTGCCCCCAGCTCCTGATGCTGGTTTCCCTTCTGAACCCTCCTGCTTCTTGGCTGTAGCAGCGATAGACCTCAGGGCTCCTGGCCAGCACCGGGATGTCTTGCAGCTACTGATGGGCCAACAGCAAACTGTGCCACATCACACGGGGTGTCAGAGCAGCTGGTGTCTCTGCTCAGAGGCAGTGTGGAGCCACCGTGGCTCTAGGATTCAGCCATCCCAGTAACCTCAGGACCGTCTCTGAGGGCAGAGCCCAAGGGTATGGGGAGAGACCCAAGGCAGAGGAGGAGAGATCCCCAGATGGGTCATGGGTCTCAGGGTCACCCTAAGCAGCAAATCTGAAGCATGTACTGCCCTTGGCAGGACATGTATGTGAATGCAGGTGGTGTGACCGTATCCTTCTTCGAGTGGCTGAAGAACCTGAACCACGTTAGCTACGGCCAACTCAGTTTCAAATACAAGTGGAAATCCAGCTACCACCTCCTACAGTCAGTGCAGCACAGCCTGGAGCAGTGGTTTGGCAAGGCCAGAGGGGAGATCCCCATTGTCCCGTCCCCAGAGTTCCAGGGCTGCGTGACTGTGTCTACAACCATGGAGGGTTGTCCTGGCTTGCTTGTTTCACATTCCCAGACACTCCTATCTGCCATCCCAGTGCTGCAAGCTGAGCTTGTGGCACACACAGAGCGCCCTGTGCTATCAGCTCACTAGTGGATGGGATGGACTGGAGATGCCATGTGTGGTGGTACAGCTCTACCATCTGAGGCTGCTGCTGGATGCTGCAGGGACTCCTTGGGAGCCCAGCCATGTGCTGAAGTTGGCTGCAGAGGTGGCAAGCCAAGCTTAGACCACCTGTGGTGGTCTTGCACTGAGCAGAAGGGCTGTGTTTGATAAATGGGCTCAGGGGGCAACCTCTAGCCTCTCCCACAAAGGATTCACTTGTTCTCCCCCTCCGGGCGCCTCAGAGAATGACATTGTGTATTCGGGACTGGCCTACACCATGGAGCAGTCAGCCAAGGTACCTCCACGAGCTCCTGGCCTTGTCCATCGCTGCTGTCAGGCCCCTTGTCTCACTGCAGAGGCTCTGTGCTGTATTTGACACCCCATCACTACTCCCAGTGGGTCAGCACAAGGCCTGGGTTCATCTTCACGGTGGTGACTGTGTCCACACTTTGGGTAAAGCCTCATGCTCAGCAGTGTCCCTTGTTGCTGTTGGGTCCCTGTCCCTCCCTCCGTCCCCCTGAACCTCTGTTCCCCCTTTCCAGGGTTGCTTAGATGAGCCAGTGGGTGCAGCATGGGGCTGGCACTGCTGGGTGGGGGTGTCTCATGCCACCCCTTGGGGAAATGGCTGCGTGCCGTGCTCAGCAGCATGAGTGGTGTGCATGGAGCCCACCCATGGGCGCAGGGTCTGCCCCGGGGGTGCTGTGGGGCAGCAGTGGGAGAGCATCTCCAGTCCTGCTCGTAGATGGCTCCAGGTCTTAAAGAGCAGCCCGCTTTGTTGTTTGGTGTGGAGGTGACCTCTTCCCCTTCAGGTGCTCCCGGGGCCTGGCCTGGTGCTTGCACACGTGGCACTGCCTGCACCCTCCTCTCTGGGTCCTTTGCCCACGCCTCGGCCCCCAGACCCTCGCAGCACACACCAGCCTCACAGCTCTCCTCTCTCTCTAGCAAATTATGACCATGGCTGCAAGGTACAGCCTGGGCCTGGACCAGAGAACCGCTGCCTCCCTGTGCGCTCTGGAGAAGGTGTTCACTGTGTACAATGAGGCTGGCTTCACATACTGACACAGCACCCAGCAGGGCTGCCCCAGGCGTCGCTGCCAGCCACACGGTGAGGGTCACAGTCCTGCTGCACAGGGGTGCCCGGGACACTGCGTGCTACACAGAGGGGGCACCCTGGTCTCTATACATGGTTGGTTTGAGCACGTTCTTTCCCTGCTGCCTGGCTCTCAGCTCTCCCGGGCAGGGGGCTGTCTTCCCCCACACTCCCTCTGCCCCAGCCCCTTTACAGCCTCCTGGGCAGTGGAGGAAGCCCTGCTGATGCTGGTTTGGGTCTGCTTGCCCATGGCTGGCAGAATTGGACAAGGGAAGGAAAAAATGCAATTAGCCCTAGGGGTGGGGACAGCCCATGGCACAGCCAGCCCCAGGAACAGCCATCTTGGTCCATTTAATAATACACGGTGTGCGCTGCAAGCACTGCTACAACTGGCACAGACACAGCGAGCAGAGCCAGGGCGGGGATTTGCAGGCATCAGCAAACCTGTTGTGTGTCCATGCTGACTGCTGCAGCTTCACTCTTTGCTGGCAAAGCTGGTGAGCCAGCACAGGTGGGGGATTTAATCTGATATTCATGGCAGGAAGACTCAGCCCAGCCTCTCACCCCAGCCTGTGCTGCAGTAAAGGGGCCAGAGGCTGGCTGGGGGCTCAGGCTGGGTTGGTGGTCCTGCCCTGGGGGAGCTGAAGGCCCAAGGACTGTGCTCTGGGGTGGGCACAGGACCCCCTGCTGTGGCAGACATCACTTAATGGTATGTGGCAGTCACATGCCCTTGAGGTGATCACACGCCAGCTGAGCGAGCCATAGGTGCCATGTCCCCAGCCCCCTGAGGGGAGCACAGTCACATAGGAAGGTGGGGACAGCAGGGGAGAAGAGGCTCCCCTTTGCTCTGCACTTCTAGCACAAGATCAGGGTGCATCCCTAGGAGGTACCTTACAAACAGCAACACATCCTGCTGCAGGGAGGATTGGGGGAAGCCTGTGCCCAGCACCTGAACCCCCTCTGCTAGCACAGCCAGTGTCTCCTGGGAAGGAAACAGTGCTCGAGCCCAGGACTGCGTCTAGCCGTGTCCTGGCTCAGGGTCCTCAGCCCCAAAGGGCCCCCTGCTTTCACTTCCAGACACAAAGCACTGCAGCCACCACACAGGCAGGTAGTACAGGGACGCTGCCTGCACCCCAGGCCTCAGCCAGAGCACGGCTAGAGGCCCAGGGCATGGTGACCTGCTGCTGACCACACAGCAGCAAGCAGACAGAAAGCACCTAGTCCTCCTGAGGACCCAGTCCTGCCCACTCCCCCAGCTGGAAGGGGTCAGCTATTCTGCCCCAGCCCCTCATTCCTCTTCCCAAAGCCACCACTGCTGCCAAAACACAGGGCCACCCCTCTCCCCAGGGAACCCACAACCAGGACCAGGGGGCTACAGACAAGAGTTGGCTTTATTCACGGACACGGGGGCAGCTGTGTCACTGGCAGCTGCCCTCGTATTGCACATCCAGCGACGGGGTCAGGGGGGATATCCATGCCACGTCACAACACAGCGTCGGCACTACAGGACCTCAGGGGGGGCGCTGGCACCGTTACCACCCAGCAGGCTGGGGAGCGGGCTTGGGCGCCAAGGGTTCACGAAGGCAAAAGACCCGTCCACCCATAGATAGAGAGATATATATATATAAAAAAAAAATAGTTCCACAATGACCAGAGCAGAACCACAGGGACACACGTGCAAGCAAAATGTACAGCAGCCCGCGAGCAGGTCAACATGCTTTGTACAGACACAGACACGCTGGGACGCAGCCAGGGTTTATGGCGCTGGGAGGGATACAGAGCGATAAACCCGGGCTTCACGGACACACGCACACACACACGCACACCAGCCCCTGCGGGCAGTGCCCACAGCTCGGGCACGCGCCAGGGCTCGGGGGCTTGGACATGGCGGGTTTTTCTCACTGCTAGACATGGTACAGAGACATGGACGCAGTCCCTTGGAACGGAACTGGAGGAAGAACTTGTGAGCGAACGGGGCACGGGCGCCCCTGCTCCTCCCCGGCACACAGGCACCGGCCGGGGCTGGCTGGGGAGGAGCAGGGGGCTACCGGCGGTTCGTTGTGCTGCTGGTGGAAGAGGCGAGGACGGGGATCCATTATGCCTCTGGCTCGTATTCCTGGTATTCTTCCTGTGGGATGGGGAAAGAAAGAGCCAGTGAGAGAGCTCAGGTGGGGCACAGAGCCCCTGTGTCCCCCAGCCCCATGCCAGCCTGCACATGAGGCTGCAGGGCTGTGTGCATGGGGCACCTGGGAGCAGGCAGGACCCAGGCTTTGCTCCAGACAGCAACGGCCACTGGCGCGCTGAGCACTGGCACCCTGTGCCCTCCACAGTGCCCTGCACCCCCCTGCCATCCCGTCCCCTCACCTGTGGGGGCTCCTCGTAGTTCTCCCCCTCTGGCTCCAGCAGCGGCTCTACCAGCGGCTCCTCAACAGCCTCCTGGGCCACCTCCTCCGGCTGGGGGTGAAGCAGGGGGTCAGTCCCATGCATGTAGCATCCCATGCAGCACCCACCATCCCTGCCCCTGCCAGACCAGGGGGACCTGGCAGAGACCAGCAGCACACCCGGGATGCTGGGGGTTCCACATGGGGGCCCCAGAGGCTGGGGCTGGCAAGGGCACCCCGGGCACACACCAGCCCACCTAGCTGGGAGGCAACTGGCAGGAGTCCATGGGATCAGGACCTGGGTGCACGCATCCCTGCACCGCTCCCAGCCACAGCCCCAGGCAGGTGATGGGTGCTGGCACCGTGTGGGCCCTGGCAGGCTCCAAGCACTGGTGGGGACACAGGAGCATCCTGCATCCCTGGCAGGGGAGGGTGGTGCTGGGTAACCCCTCCCTGGGGCTGGCAGAGCAGCTGGCAGGAGGGAAAGAGAGGCAGCCGATCCCCCCCGTGCAGCAGTGGCGGCGGCGGTGGCCTCATTTCTTCAGCTGATGCTATTTTGGGCTAAGCTGGAAGCTCACGGGGATGGCGAGATGCGAACCCACTGCCTCTCCCTGCCCCTCTGCTCCCGCAGCTGTCAGGTCACCTCGCAGCCGCTGGAGCGATGCGCCGCCAGCCCCGCGCCGCCAGCCACCATGCAGGAGCCCGCACACGCACACGTCCGCAGCGGCCACGCAGGCAGCTGGCATGCTCATGGAAGTGACGCCTGCCTGCCCTGGGCACAGGCAGAGCAGCTGAGGACCCTCGGGGTCCCTCCTGTGGGGCTGAGGAGCAGCCAAGGGGCTCATCACCAAGCCTGGGGACATGCCAGCCTCCCCGCGGGAATGGCAGTGGCCAGGGGGTCTCACCTTCAGGTCCGCAGGAAACTCCTCCTTCTTCACCAGCCCAGTGGCTGCCGCGATGTTGCCAGCACCCGAAAACGCCGCTTCACCCAGCTGGGACGCCTGCTCCTTCGCTTTCTCAGCCACTGCAAGAGCCAGGGGTGCCCATCAGTGCCCCCCAGTGCCAGGGAGGGGTGCCCAGCCACGGCTCCGTGCCCTGCACCACCAAGGCAGGGCCAGTGGGGAGTCGCTGGGCAGGATCAGGCCCTCCCTGCCTCCCCCCGGGAGGGGGTCGGGATGCTGCTCTGCAGCTGGGCAGGGAGTGTAAGCAGCCGCCGCAAATCCTTCGTTGCGGGCCCTGTTATATAAGAGGCTTTAGCCGGGTGACATCAGCCCCTCAATTAGCCTCTGATCTTGTTAGCGTGGCCACGCTCTCGGGCCCAGAGGGGATACCGTGGTGGCAAGCCGGAGGGGACCGTACCTGAGGTGACGCCTTGCACCACACCTTGGGTTTTACTCCCTGAGGGTAGAAAGAGACAGAGATGAGGTTAAAGGGGCCGGCAGCTGAGGTCTGCCACGTGCTGTGCCCAGGACCCTGGCAAGGCTCTGTGAGCTGGGGCAGCATCCTGCCCGCACCCCAGCCCGGCCATGCCGGGGGGCCGAGCACCCACCTGGCTCCCCACAAAGCCCCTCCAGTCCCTGCAGGAGCCTGGGCTGGGGCAGCACGGGGCCACCACCACGTGCCAGGCAGGGCAGAGACCCCGGGGCCCAGTGCAGTGCCAGGGCATAGCCGGGCAGGGTGAACGCTGGCCATGCCGCTGAGCAAAGCCTCCGGCGGGAGCCAGGATCTGTACCCAGAGCTGGTGCCAACACAGCACAGGAAGCCCCAGAGCCGGAGCTGCCTGGGGCCGGGTGCTGCCGCTGGCTATGCCGACCCTGCCAGGCTCCTTTCAGGCAGGGCGACACCATCCGCAGATACCAGGACACCCCACGGGATGGGAGGGGGTGTCTGCGACAGGGAGGAAAGGCAGGAGCTGGGCAAGTCCTGCAGGATGGGTCCTCAGGGTGCTCCTTGAACTGCTGGACCCCTGCCCAGGGCACACACCACTGGGCAGGGTTGGGGTCCAGGGCTGGCACCCACCACCGCCTGGGGAAACAGCTCCGAGCCCTGCACCCTCCCTCCCACTGCTGCAGGGGTGGCCTCAGCTCCCTCCCCGAGCAGCCCAGCACCACAGCCGGGCACGCAGCCCGCCCGGGAGCTGCATCCTCCCTGCCAGCGACGTCTTCTAGGACTTGGCCCCAAATGGACCTCAGCCCTGAGGGGCAGCGCAGAGGGACCCCCGCAGCCGCCAGCTGGCTGCCGGGGAGATGCCGGCAGAGCTGTGGTGTGGGATGTGCTCCAGGGCACGGCATCTCTGAGGGGCACAAACGTGTCCCCAGCCCCGCTGCTCCAAGCCGGGCACATCCCAGCACGGGGGTCACCACCTCCATCACAGTCCCTCTGCGCTCCGGCCCCAGAGCATCCTCGGCGCGGAGCCACGGGGCCCTGGGGCTCAGACCACCGGGAGCCACAGGGGCTCCGGTCCCCAGGGGTCCCATCCTCTCAGCCTGGGGACCAGCCCCGACCCTGCCCCTGCCCGAGGGGCCCCATCCTCCTGCCTGTACATGCCCTGTGGGCAGGGGCCGGGCAGGGCACTGCGGGCACCGGCCCCCTGCCCCGGGGCACCCCGCCGGCAGGGTGGTCGTGGCGGGGAAGGGGCAGGGGCAGGCAGGGGAGGAGGAACGGGGCCGGGCGGGGGAGGACACGGCAGGGGGATGGGCAGGAGGACGCAAGGGCAAACGCAGGAGCAGGCAAGGGCAGACAGAGGGGGCTGGCAGGGGCTTGCAGGGGACGGGCAGGGATAAGCCGGGGGACAGGCATGGGGCAGGCAGGCCGGGCCGGCCCTTACCGACATAGAGGACCCCCTCCTTGGTCTTCTCGGCGGCCTCGGCCACCCCCTGCTTGGTCTTCTCGGCGGCGGCGACCACCCCCTCCTTGGCCTTGGACAAGCCCTTCATGAACACCTCCATGGCGGCTCTGCGGGGAGAGGCCGCACGGCTTCACCCCGCCCCGGCCCCCCCGGGCCCGGCCCCGCGCATCCCCGCCCGCCCCGCGCATCCCCGCCCACCCCCGCGCCCCCGGCCCCGGTCCCGCCGCCCGTCCCACCTGGCTCGCTGGCGGCGGGGACGGCCGGGCCGGGCCGGGCCGGGCCGGGCTGCGGCGGGGCGGGCTCAGTGCGGCTGTGCCGGGGCCGCGCCGCGATGCGCCGTGATGTGCGGGGGGGACCGTGCGGGGCCGCGCCGAGCCGTGCCCGGCCGTACGGAGCCGCGCCGAACCGTGCCCAGCCGTGCCGAGCCGTGCCCGGCTGCACGGAGGTGTGCCGAGCCGGGCTGAGCCGTGCCCGGCCGTACGGAGTCGTGCTGAGCCGTGCTGAACCGTGCCGAGCCGTGCCCGGCCGCCCCCGCCCCGTCCGGGAGCGGCACCCCCGGTCCTTTGCCGCCCCAGCCCGCGGGCTCCTTCCCCACACGGCTCGGCACCCCCGGGACGGTCCCATCACGTCGCACCTTCTCCCCATCCCCACCTGTCCTGACCCCATCCTACGCTGTCCCCACACTATCCTGTCCTGGTCCCCATCACGTCCCATCCCACCCTCTCCCTGTCCCATTTCCTCCCGATCCTGATCCCCTCCCCTTACAGGCTGTCCCTATCCCATCCTGCCCCCATCCTACCTCTTCCACATTCTACCCTGCCCCTATGCCATTCCCATCCCCCATCCCATCCTGATCCCATCCCCTCCTCATGTCCTCTTCCCACCTCACCCCACCCCATTTGCATCCCACCCTGTCCCTACTCCATCCAATTCTGTCCCCATCCCTCCTCTCCCCATGATCATCACGCACTCTCCCCATCCTACTGCATTCTCATCCCATGTTGTTCCCATCCCATCCTCCCCTGATCCCATCCTCCCCATCACATCCCATCCCATCCCCACCCCCCATCCCGATGCTATCTGCATACCATCCTGGCCTGCCCCACCCCACACTGCCCCCCCTTACCCCATCCTACCCCCCCATCCCAATCGCATCCCACCCTGACCCCCTGCCCTCATCTCCGTGCTCCCCAGGAGGGGCAGGCCTGGCACGCCCTCCCCAGCACACCACCCTCCTGCCCCACCAGCTGCAGCTGGGATGGCTGCCTCATCCCGCCCACCTGTGGGCACTTAAGAGCCAGGGGCAGCTGGGAGGGGGGGGTTTGTGCTAGGCAGGATGGCTACGGGGGAGCAGGTGAGTGCTCTCCCTGCAAGCTGGGCCTGGCAGCAGAGCCTAGGCAGCCCTGCCATCCCCTGGGGGCCTCTGGCTGTGGGATCCATGTCATGGTGTGGGGGTGGCTGGGGGGCTGTATGGTCCCTGCTGGGGTGGCTGTGGGTCTCCTTGGGGTTGTCCCTCCTTCCCCAGCGGAGGCAAGAGGAGCGGCGGCGGCGGCGGAGGGCTCAGCAGCAAGAGCTGCTCCTGGCAGTGAGCCTGGGCAAGCACCCCCTGCAGAACAGGTATGGGGGGCCCAGCTATGGACAGCCTCCTCCAGTGCTGGAGGGGCATTCTGGGGCTGGAGGGGGGCTCCAGCATGGCTGACCACCCCATCTCTCCTTCCTCCCCAGGTGGGCACTGTGGTTCTTCAAGAATGATAAGAGCAAAATGTGGCAGGCAAACCTGCGCCTTGTCACCAAGTTCAGCACTGTGGAGGACTTCTGGGCGTGAGTGTCCCACGGGTGGGCAACATGCCCCTTTGGAGAGGTCCCAGTGAGGCAGTCTGGGCCAGAGGAGGGTGCTGGGGGTCCCTGAGGCACATCTCACTTGCTTCTGTGTCTTGTCTCTGCCTGGCACAGGCTGTACAGCCACATCCAGCTCGCCAGCAAGCTCACATCTGGCTGCGACTACTCCCTCTTCAAGGTGTGACACCCCATCTGCTGTAGTCCCTCCTTAAAGCCCCCTACAGCACCCAGAATTATTAGGGTACACTGGGTGCTGGTAGGGCTGGCAGGGTGCCCTGGCCATAGGGTCAGAGGGGAAGCTAGGCTGGGTGCTCACAGCTCCCCACGCTGGCTCTGGCTGGGTGCTTGGTGCCCCTGACCATCTCCTTGCCCATCCCTAGGACGGCATTGAGCCCATGTGGGAGGACAGCCAGAACAAGCGTGGTGGGCGCTGGCTCATCACCCTGGCCAAGCAGCAGCGGCACACCGAGCTGGACCGCTTCTGGCTGGAGACGGTGAGTGCGGCCCCGTTCGGGCTGGCCTGCAGGGTCCTGGCAGCAGTGTTTTGCCTTGCCACAGCGCTGAGCCCCAGCGGGGACTGTCCCGGGCTCCCCTTCTCCTCCTGGCAGCTGCTGTGCCTCATCGGGGAGATGTTTGATGAATACAGTGACGAGGTGTGCGGGGCTGTCATCAATATCCGTGCCAAGGGAGACAAGATTGCCATCTGGACCCGAGAAGCGGAGAACCAGGAAGGGGTCACCCACATTGGGTAATGCAGCTTTCTTGGGGGGACTGCGCGGTGCTGGGTTTGGGGGGAACAGGGTCTCTGGGCAGGGAGAAGCAATGCTGCCCTGTTCACACAGCCTTTTCGCCCCTCCAGGCGTGTCTACAAGGAGCACCTGGGCCTGTCGCAGAAGGTGGCCATTGGGTACCAGGCCCATGCAGACACTGCCACCAAGAGCGGCTCCCTCACCAAGACCAAGTTTGTGGTGTGACTGTGGGGGGAGTGGAGTACTACCTGTGGGGTCTGCCTGTCCCATCCCACAATGAATGGCTGCAGCTGAGCACAGTCAATGTGTCCAGGGCTCTGGCACCCTGGGGTGGCTCTTGCTGGGGCGGGGGGTCCCTCCTGGGAGGGGATGATGTATTGCCATATCCTGTACCTGCCTACTGGGTGAGCAGGGCCGGGAGCACAGAGCTGGCATCACCATGGGCTTGGGGTACTGTGTGCATCCCCCTGCCTCCCCCCGTGCCTGGGACCAGTGCCCCTCTCCCTGGGCCTGCCGGGCTGTCCCTCTGCTCTGAGGGTCCCAGGATACTCGCCAGGAGGGGGCTGGGCTCTGTCCTCCCCTGGCTAAGGCACAGGCACAGCTCACTGCCCTGCAAGCCTGGGTGTGGGAGGGGGTACCAGAGTCCAGCTTCTCTGGGTCAGCTCAGCCTGGGGAGCTGGTCCCCGTCTCTCCCAAGCCCCTGCCCATCAGTGGGACACAGGTCTGTCTTCTCAGGAAGACTGGCTGCCCAGCATCCCTGCAGGGCTGGTGCTGGGGCTGCAGAACAGCACTGTCCCCATGCTGCCTGCCTCAAGCTGTGTTTGCTCACATCCCCTCCCATGGGCATCTGCAGCACAGGTGGTATGAAGCTCATTTGCTTTCCAAGGGTTTATTGGTGCCAGACCTGCAGGTTCACACTCCCAGTCTGTTGAGCCTTGGGAGTTTGCTGGCTCCTTCTTTCCATGGCCCATGTCCTCTGCTGTCCCTCCTGACTGTCCTGGCCCCGGCTGCAGAGGGCCCCCCCCCCCCCTTACTTTTCCCCCCTGCTCCAGCACAGCACAGCCCACGCTCTGTCCTTTAATCTTTTATTTGTGTTTTTGTTTGTTGGGTCTGTCCTTCCCTCCTGCCTATTCAGGTTCTTGAGGTGGAGCTGCCTGCTCAGCTCCTGACAGTGCTGCCTGCACTTCTGGCCTCGCTGCAGCTCTCCTCCAAGAGGACCCTCCTCCATCCCCTCCAGGAGTACCCAGGCAGCTCCAGCTCAGCCCAGGGTTGCACCCTGTCCAGGGCAGCATGTCCAGCCCATCCACACCTCCCCATGAGCCCTGAGCTGGGGCTACTCATCCCCCACAGCTGCATGGGCCAGTGCTGGCTCAGTGCTGCCCTCCCTGCAGCTGGGGCTGCTGCCTGCAGCTGGGGTTTGCAGAGAGCTGGTCCTGCAGAACAGTCTTGACTAACCTCTCTGCTATTGCAGGTGGTTGAGGCATGTCTGGCCAGAGCTCTGCAAGTAGGTGGTGTGCCTGTGGCACCCTGAGCCCTTGGCTGCCTGGGGTGCAGCCCCTTGGGGTTTCCTGGCATGTGCCGAGCCCTGCGCTGCTCTGGGATGCTGCCATGGCTGCACAGAGCTGTGTCCGTGGGACTCAGCTGCCCTTCTCCAGGGCCACCAACCCTGCGGCTCCCCCGGGGCAGCTGTGCCAGGGCTCTGCCCTTCACCACTCTCATTGCCCTCTGTGCCAGGCACACCAGGGGTGGGAGATGCTGCTGGAGAGGGGAGGTGGGAGCTCATCCCTGGCACGCAGTGTGCCAGGCCATGTCCCTGTGTCCTTGCATCACATGCTGGCCCTGGGCTGCTCCTCTGCACAGGTACAAGGGGGACAGGACCCTCCTCTGCACAGGTACGAGGGGGACAGGACCCTGCTGCCCTCTGCTGTAGGGCAACTGGGGTGGGGGTACTGCAGGCCACGCTGGCCCCACGGCTGGCAGCTGGTACCCCCAAGCCTGGGATGCCGGGCATAGGGGGAGCCGGGCATAGGGTCTGCCTGCCCGGGCTGGGGCTGGGGGCTGCTGCCTGCAGTGCCGGCCCCTCGCCACGCGATGGTGCCGCTCGCCCGGCCTTGGCCAGCTCCGGCACGGCGGGGCTGGCCGCTTGCCCTGCCTGCAGTGGGGTGGCAGAGCTGCCCCAGCCCCCCCGGGTGAGAGGCAGGCGGGAGCCACGCGTGGGGCACGGGCTGTGGGGCTGGCAGGTCTGAAGCTGGGGGGGGTGGGGTGGAAGCACGAGGGGTGCGTGCGGTGCTGAGACCCCCATCCCACACACCGTTAACAGCCCCTGTTTGTGTGTGTGTGTCCCCCAGCAGTGGCAGTATGATGTGGGAGAAGGCTAGGGGTTGCCTGTCCCTCTGCCCCTTTCAACCCGCTCCTCTGCCTGGCATGGCCACCCACCTGGCTCTGGGGCTGACAACCCCCCCCGCCACGCCGTGCCATGCTGGCACACCGTCCCTGTCCCCTCACCCCCACAATATGCACAGCAGAGGGCTGTGCTCATGGGGTGCCCTGCGCCCTGCCACGCTGGGAGGCCAAGGTTGCCTGGGGCGTTTGGTGGCGGAGGCTGCCGCAAGCTGCCGTGGTTCATTGCCATTCGCACGCAACCGCGGTGGGGTTTCATTTGACTGGAAAAGTAATAGGTGCCATTTATCTCCATGCTTTTATGGGCTCCCAGCAGCCCTGCAGCCCAGCTGGGCCAGGGGTGGGGGGCTGGCACCAGGTGCCCAGCTGGACCCCACCCTTTGGGGGTGTCATGGCCCCCACCCTTAGCTCCTGCACCCTGGGGTCCCTGCCTGGGGGGAAAAGGGTGCTGAGAGGTGGGGCGCACTTGGGGACACCCCCCCTGGATGGGCACAGCAGTGGCCAGGAGCAACATGGAGAGTGCAGCAGTGCCAGGGCTGCTCCCAGCCTGTCTCACGCTGGGCAGCTGTCCCAGCTGGCAGCTGAGCTGGCAGCCCTGTCAATAATCATAATTAAAAATTAATACTAATCAAAAGGGAGAGGCAGATGGCAGCAGACATGCAGCAGGGCTGCAGGTGGGGGCGGGGGGGCACTGGAGCCAGGAGGGCCAGCAAGGACAGGGATGGGGGGGGCAGGAGAGCCATGGGGTGCAGTGGGGCGGGAGGGTCAGGGTGCTCTGGGGTCTGGTGGGGATGGGGGTTGCAGGGTAAGGGACCCATAGGGCACAGCAGGGATGGGGATGTGCAGCCAGGATTGCTGTGGGGCACAGCAGGGATGGGGACAGCAGCGCGGCAGTGGGCTGGAACAGGGATTTGTCCCCCTCTCTGGGCAGGCAGCACAGGTTGGTGGTGCCGGGTGCCCTCCCAGGGTCACCTTGCTGACAGCTGGCGTGCAGCCAGGGCCAGGCACTGCTGGTCTGCACCTCGGCTCGGCAGGCTGCTAGCCTAGCCTCTCCCTGCGCCACTGGCTCCGGCAGCAAGGACAGATCCTGCCTCCTGCCCCTGGCATGCGCCAGGTGCAGGCACCCATCCCACTGTGACCGGTGGGTGCTGCAGGGTTAAAATCCCCCAGAGTAACTAGGGAAGGAGCTGCTGGCTCCCTGGCATGTGGGCTGGGGAAGAACTGGCAGCGCTGGCTCACCGTGGGAGTGGGCAGGCAGCAAGGCTGCCGGCACTGGGGCTGTGCCACCCCATTCCCGTGGTGCCTGCGCCCATTTCCCTGCCCCATTGCCTGCCTGGAGGGCCAGGGGGATGCTCTGGGCCCTGGCAGGGGGGATGTGGGCACACAGGGGACCTCCAGCCCTGGGTACCACCAGCATCCTCTAAGCATCCCTGGGGGGACAGGCCCACAGGAGGTGCCCTGTGCCCTCCCTGCCCGCCCTGCTGAGGGCACAGGCTGAGCTCATCCTCCATCCACGAGCACCATGGCATGCGAGGAGGGGTACCCAGGGTGAGGGGCACCTACAGCACACCGTTCCCATGACAACCTCCCCGGAGACAGCAGCCTGTGCGGGAGAAGTGGGAGGCAAGGGGCCCACAGACCCCTCCATGCTCACATGGTGGGACACAGTAGGGCACAGCAGAGGGGTTGCGCCCATGAGTCTTGCTTCAGCCTCAGGCTCTGTCTGCCCCATCCTGCTACCTGTCCGCTGTCCCTGCAGCACGGGGCAGGCAGGCATGGCAGTGCTGGTGCTGCCTGCCTGCGCTGGGTTTGCACAAAGGGGCTTGCAGAGCAGGGTTTGCACGGTGGGGTTGGCATGGAGGGGTCTGTGTGGAGGGAAGGGGTTAAGTGCCTGCAGGGTTGTCCCCGGTGCCAGCAGCAGAGGTGGGGGAGGGGGGACAGTATCTCCTGCCCTGCCTGCAGGGAGCCTGTACCTGAGAAGGGTCCCTTGCTGTCACTTCTCATCTGCATGACAGTGGCAAACAGGCTCCTGCAACACGACTGAGCACTCTCCTTCCCCCGCAGGGACCGGCTGGCACTTCCCGACTGGCAGAGGCAGGCAGGGGGGAACTGGTGGGTGGGATGGGGACGGGAGACATGTGGCCACAGACCTGCAAGCATCAGCCCTACAGGCATGGCTGTGGCAGGCTGCAGGCAGTGCCCTGCTGCAGGCAGAGCTGTCCCAGCCACTCTGCCCTGTGCCCCGCTGGCCACCATTGCTTCGGGGTTTGCTCTGCTGGCCCTGTGCCATGGCCTGGGTGCCTCCCGGCTAGCTGGCATGTGCCCATGGGGCCTTGTCCCTCCCAGAATGCACCGTGCCCAAGTTGTCCCTGAGCCTCCACCACGGGCACAGTGCAACCCCTGCCCGCAGCTCCGTCTCTCAGCACCCCCAGCCAATGCCACCGGATCAGAGGGACCAGCCTGCACCTCCCTTGACACAGATGCAGCCCAATAGCTGGGAAAGGGGAGGCTCCATTAGCACCCCAACATCCTCCTGGGACCGGCTGCTCTCCCAGCTCAGCTCCCTGCCAGGCTTCCTGCCCACCCACCCCAGTGCTGTGTCTCTGGCTGGGAGGGCTGGTGTTTCCCGGGCGATCGATGCGCCCATCGATCCTGCACAGCTCCGCCGGCTGCTCTCCCACCGCCCTGCTAATTAATTGGCGGCGGCTGCTGCTGCTGCTGCTGCTGCTGCTGCTGCGGGAGCACCAGGCACCCGGGGTGCCTGGGCTGCCTGCACCCTGCCCTGCTTGCAAGCTCATGGCCCCTGCCCTACACGTGACCGGGAAGCCCTGTGGGAGCTGGTACCCACCTCGGACCCACGCCTGACCCACCTGCGCCACAGAGCGGGTGTCTGCGTCAGCCTGGGGAGGGGGCTGGCAGGCCCTGGGCTGGGGTGAGGGGCACACAGGGCTGAGGAGAGGGTTGGGGGCAGCACATGGCCCCTTTCAGCCCTGTCAGCTGCCCATGTCCAGGACACCCTGCCGCTGCTCCCAGCCGCGCCTGCCCCAGCCTGTGCCAGCCCCTAGTCAGGCACAGGGGACAGGGGCAGGAACACTGCCTTTGTGCCGGGCTGTAATGAGATTTCTGCTTGGCCGCCTGGATAGAAAAATCCCAGCCGGAGGATGCGAAAAGCCTCTCCGAACCCCAGCAGTCTCCTGCCCCTGCCCACCCCGGGGCATCCAGAGGTTCTCCCGCCCCAGCACCCACAGCGCTGCCAGGGGGCATCAGCACCAGCTCTGGCTGGGAGCACCTGCTGTGCTGGCTGGCACGAGGCACCCATGGGATGCACAAGCCAGCAGCTTTGCTACCTATTCACCCCACTCCCCCCACCTCAGCCCCACACTGACACCAGTACAGCCACTGCACGCCCGGGCTGGGGGTGCCAGGCACACCCTTGGGGACCCCAGGCTGCACAACATTGCCATGCCCACTCTCCTGTCTGCCCAGGTGCAGGTGCCAGCACCCCAGTGCCTCTGGCCACTGCCACTCTCTGGTGAGGTCCTGATGCCATGGCACCATGTCCGCAGGACCCATGTGTGCAGGGTGGCACCGCTCTGTGCCCCGGCCCCTCCAGCCACCCCCTTTTCCCCCACAGCAGCAGCAAATCCCTCTCCTTAAAAAGCAGGGAGTGGCTCTGTGGGTGCTGGGGGCTGCAAGGAGCGGGCTGTGCCAGGACGGGCTTTGCCGTGTGTCTTAATGGAGCCCTTCCCGCCCCCGGCACCGTGCGCTGTTAATCTACTCTTGCAAATGGCTAATTTTGAAAATCCTCTTATCAGAATTAGGTCCTCAACATCCATATTTATTTACTTTTCATTTTCATAATCTTTCTGTTCCTCATGCAGCTGGGGTTGCTTTCAGGCTCCTGGCTCCATAGCCGAGCATCCCCATGCAGGATGAGGCCCAGGATGTCCCACGTGTGCTGTGCTGTGCTGTGCCATGCCATGCCACACTCTGGCGTGTGTCCCTTGCACAGCACACATGCTCCTCGCACCCACGGCTCCACCATCAACACCAGCAGTGCCAGTGCCCACTCCCCGCCAGAGCACCCTCCTGGCCCCTGCACCCTGCACAGCCCAGTCCCTGTCCGGCGCCGGGATCCCGGCCATATCCTGCTCACGGGGCCATGCATTATGCATTGTTTATTCATCAGCACCTTCCCCATTTGTTACTCAATTAGGTAGAAGGCATTTTTGCTAATACAATGGTGTTTAATATTCTACTTCCTTAAATACCACAAATGGATGGGGAGGCAGTGTGCGGGCGATCCATTATACATGAGCTCAAATACCTATTTAAATATTTGATGGGAATTTAGAAAATCTCAGGGCTGGCCTTGCCCACAGCTGCCAGGGCTGGGCAGGAGGTTGGGCACGGCACAGGCAGGGGCTCTGCCAGACCTGGTGATGGGTGGGAGCTCCTTCACCTCAGCTGGCCCGGCCGGACATGGCACCTGGGGCACATGGTGAGGGGGGAGCGGTGCTGGGGCAGTGCCATTCCTGGGGAGGTGGCAGCCACAGCCCATGAAGCCCAGGTACCACCACCCGCTGGGTGATGCCCTCCCTCCACCTTCACCCCAATCCCATTTCTTTTGGGAGAAAGCCCTGGCACAACGGCTGCAGCATGTGGCTAAGCCACAACCACGGCGCGCTGGAGAAGAGAATTAATTTTTAATTCCATCTTAATTACTCTGAGTAATAATCCATTTACAGCACCCAGAGGGGCCAGCGGTTCTGGCATCCCCCCCGGGACTGTGGCAGTGGCGGGACACCCAGGTGCTGAGCATGCTGCGCTGGGGTCACCAGGCCAAGCATCACGCTCCCCTCCTAGAAGTCCCCAAGTCCTGCGGCTTCCCACATACTGTGGCCCCTCATGTCACCCCAGCGGGTGGTCAGGTCCCAGGTGTCCCTGTGGGCACGGGCCAGGCTGTCACAGCACTGGAGGCAGCAGTGCTCGGGGCTCCAATGGCTGTGGAGCAGGATCTGGCTCATCCACCCCCTCAGCTCCTCCTCAGCAAGAGGGAGAGGGAGCAGAATTGAAAGTGATCTCCCCAATCTGTATTAATTAGACTCTATTAACTCGTCAGCGCGCCCTGCCGCTTCCAAACTGACGGCCTGGCCATGCCAGCCCACAGCACAGGAAGGACACGCAGGGTGATGGCACACGGCCTCGGCACAGCACCCGCATGGTACCGTGTGTCACGAGCACATGGTGAGGGAACCAGGTGAAGCAGGGCAGGACTGGGCACCCCCGGTACCCCCGGGTGGGCGGTAGGGCAGGCAGGGTGCGGTGGGCACCCGGGCGGTGGGAGTGTTGTTGCTGGCACCCCCGGCGCAGCGCCAGGAGCAGGAACTGGAAGCCGTCCCGGGAGAGCGGCGCAAGGAGCAGATGGGGCTGGCGCCATGCCAGGGGCCCCGAGCTCCCTCCCCACCGTGCTGCCCCAGGATGGCACTGTGCTGGGTGCCCCAGGGGCGTGGGTGCCATCCACACGAGGTACCCCCCCTTCTTGCCCTGCCCCAGTGCCTGGGCAGGGGGTCCGGCTGCCACGGGAGCCTGGGCTGGGGGTCCCAGTGCTGCGGGGGAGCTCACCCTGGTTCCCATGGCACCCCCCTGGGAGCTCACGTGTGGCACAGTGACTTCAGCAGGAGCAGATGGAGCCTGAGGAGTAAAAACATCCTGTTTCCATGCAAATGCCATCAGTAATAATGAGCCAGCCTGAAGGAGGGTGGTTATTGCTGTGCTGGGGCTCTGCCCACGGGGGGCTGGGGGTCTCCTCTGTCAACCGGCCCCCCACCAGTTCCTGTGCGGGATGTGCTGGGGCTTGGGGCACTGCAGGGGCAGCACGGTGGGTTGGGAGTGGACACCAATGGGCGCCATGCTGCCCGCCTGCGCACACGGATGGTGCACGACCGTATCGGCAGAGGAAGTCCCCAGCAAGGGGGTGATGGTGGGAGATGGCTTTGGCCTCACCCTGGGACTGTGCTGGCGGTGGCCTTGGCTCTGCCTGGCACCACCAGCGCTGCACCAGGGTGGATGGAGACCACAGCACAGCTGGTGCCACCCAGGAGAGCCACACTGGCTTCACACCCACTTCAGCTCTTGAAGGCGTCAGAGCAGTTGTTAATTGTTCCTGGAGCTGCTAATGAAATTATCGCTGTGCGGTGCTGGGGGCTGCTGCCCGGCCCTGCCCCTGCCTGGCCCCCGTCGCTAGGAACAGGGAGCTGCTCGGCACCGCTGGCGTGCGCTCTGGCTCCCACAGGGTTTGGGGACCATCTCTGGCACCCTGACGCAGCCTCACCCCCCTTTGCCCCTTGCCCCTTGGCCACTCTGCAATCTGCCTGCTGGTGATGGCACCTTGGCTGGGTGGCACCGGTGACACTGCCACCCCCTGTGTGCAGGGACGGCATGCGGAGGGAAGGGGCCGCATCCTGCAGCCAGGGCAAAGCCCAGTCCCCTGGGAGAGACCAGCCTGGCTCTGTGGGGGACCTCAGGGCCAGACCCCTATGAGCAGCGGTGAGGTGGGGCCCCACAGGTGGCACACATTCCCACCAAGACGGTGGCCCCACTTCCATAGCATTTGCCCAGCACAAGGCACCGCACTCACCTGCCGCAGCCATGGTGGCTGGAGGGTGCAGGGTAGGGTGCCGGCAGGAGCCTCTTCTCCTGGGGTTGTCCCCACCACGCACCCGTGGGGTGCCAGGCTGGGCTGGGGGACCCCTGGGCATCACCTGGTCCAGGGAGGCAGCAGGGGCTTGGGGCAGAGCAGGGTGTGGGGTGGGTGCTGTGCCGGGGTGGGGGGGTGCCGCGGGGTGGGGGGGATGCCGTGCTGGGGGGCGCACCGTGCTAGGGGGGTGCAAATCAGGGGTACCGCGCCGGGGGCTGCTGCGCTGGGGGCAGGGTGCGGACCCCCAGCGCCGGGGCGGGGGCGGGGGGGGATGCAGAGAGAAGATGCGAGGTGCGGGGGGGGGTGCGGTGCCGGGGGTGCGGAGCGGAGCGGGGCGGGGGGCGGCGGCGGGGGGCGCGCCCAGCTGTTGCGCCGTCCCTTCCGCGGGCGGGTCCGCGCTCGCCGCCCCGCATTGGCGGCGCCCGGGCGGAGCGGAGCGGCGCGGCGGCGGGAGGCAGCAGCGGCGGGGCCGGGCCGGTGGCGGTGGCGGGGCCGGTGGCGCCATGGCCCGCTGAGGGCGCCGCGGAGCGCGGCCCGCCCTGCTCCCTCGCCCCGCAGCGCTCCGCGGGGCGCGCCATGGGTGCGCGGCCGCGCCGCCGCCGGGCCCCCGCCGCCGCCGCCGCCGCCGCCGCGCCGGGGCCGCTCGGTGCCCTGCTCGCCGCTGCCCTCCTCGCCGCCGCCGGTGAGTCACCGCCCGCCCCCCGCGGGCACCGGGCTCCGGGCGCGGAGGCGGGGGGGAGCGGCGGGGACCCGGCACCGGGACCGGCACCGGGCGCTGGGCAAGGTCACCCGTGGAGCGGCGGCGAGCGGGCGTCCTGCGGGGAGCCGGGTGCCCTCCCGGGGACGGGGCGCGGGGGGGACCTGGGGCCGTTCCCGGTGCGGGTTGCCCCCCGCTCGGCTGTGGGGTACCGGCGGGTGGGGGGGGGGGTCCGCGGCGTGCCGGGTGCCCTCCCGGGCGGGGGGCCGTGCGTCCTGCCCCACGGCGTGCGCTGCCGCCCACCGCTCCATGCCCACGCATGGCCGCACACGCGTGCCCAGCCGACACTCCCCCGGACGCTGCCCGCACTGGGGGGGCGGCTGGCGCTCGCCGCCTTGCCGGCACGGCTCCGCTCCCGGGGGGCCCTGCCAGCTGCGGGCACGGGTGTCCGCAGCGGACCTGCCCCACGCACAGCATCCCTGCCCCACGCACAGCATCCCTGCCCCCCTGCAAGGGGTCCCTGCCGTCCCTATCATCTGGCCGAGACACGGGGGACCATGGAGAGGGAGATAGCCTGGAGGGGTGCTGTCCCCCCATGGGGGTGCGCGTGGGTGGCCGTGGCGTGGGGGGTATGCGGGGCTGCGTCGGTGTTGCTGCAGACGCGGACGGGCCGGAGCCCGGCTGCCCCCGGCTCTGCACCCCCCGGGGTGGGGGAGCGGGCTGGGCTGGACCCCCGGGGCTGAGCGTCACCGGCTGCCAGGCCGGGTGGCCGAGGGGGGGCGGCGGGTGCCCAGGGCTGGCGGCTGCTGGCAGGTGTCACGGCAGCCTGGAAGTGGCGGCTGCAGACAAAGGACCGGGCTGGGGGCGGGGAGCTGTGCGGGGCTGGACGTGCGGTCCACACTGGCGGGGGGTCCGGGGAGGGGGGCCCCCTTCTGCGCCCTGGGGGCCCGGCCCACCGACCCTCCTACCGCCACCGGAGACGTCCCCGAGCCTGGCCGCGGTGCGCTGGGCGGGCATGGCGGGCACCCGGGGGGCTGCAACCCCCGTGCTCCCCGCACCCCTCCTTCCCGGCCGGGCACCCCGGGGACCCCGCGCCCAGCGCTCTCAGCATGGCCCCGTCTGCAGGGGGACACTGCAGAGCCGGGGCAGTGGGTGACACGGTGGGTGGGCTTGCTTCGGGGCACAGGGGATCCGTATGCAGGGTGCTGTAGGTACCGACCCACATGGACATGGAGCGCTGCTGTCCCCACAGCACCCGTGGGGCCGTGGTGACCCACAGATGGAGGTGGGGGACAATGGGACAGGGGGTGTGCCAGGCCACCCCATGCCTGCTCTGCGGCAGGAGTTGTAGGGGGGCCCGGCGGTGCCAGCGCCGGCTCAGGGCAGTGCGGCACAGGAGCTCGTCCCTGCCGCTCGCTTGGCAGGCAGCTCACAGCCGGCCGCGGCGCGACTGAGCCCAGCCACCTGCGTGGCCGCCGCTCGGCACAGACGTGGCAGAGCTGGGCCTCTGCGCGCTGGGTGCTGCTCCAGCCTGGCATGGCATAGCATGGCATGGAAGGGCACCCCTTCCCCAGGGGCACCGAGGCATAGGTTGGGGACGGGGGAACCCAGGTATCCAGGCAATGGGTCCCTGCCTGCAGCCATGGCGGAGCATCCCCGGTGCGGGCTGCCTGCTCTGCTGCTGGTGCCCACAGGGGAAGGGTGAGAGCAGCAGCGAGGGCTGGGGCTCGCCCGCGGGCAGCAGTGCGGGGAAAGCACCTGAGGCGCGGGGACTGCTCAGCTCAACTGCTGCACTGGCGGGTGGCCAAGGGCACAGGGACAGGGTCCTTCCCCGGAGCTACCCCTGGCCCAGCGCTGACATGGGCCCTTCCCCTTCCCCTTGGCATCTGCAGCAACCGGTGCCAGGCCCCAGAGCATCTCCAGCCCCCCCAGCTGGCACTCACCCCAGCAAGTGTGACCTGGCACCTGCCCCAGCTCCTCTGGCCGGGGCCACGGGCTCTGCTCTCACCGTGCGTGAGCCACATGGTGCCGCCGCTTCACTGGGCTGCTGGGGACCCTCAGGCTCCAGTGGGCAGCCCCTGACCACTGCACCCCACAACTTGCTGCCCCATAGCCTGGTGCCCCAGGTTGCTGCATCCCATCAGCACCCCACAACCTGCGCCTGGCTGGGCACTGGTGCCTCGGCGGGGCAGGCAGGACGGGTAGGGCGGCGGGCAGGGCTGGCGCGCGCCGGGCGTCCGGGAAGCTGCCGTGCCGGCTGTCAGCGCGAGCACGCGGCAGACGCAGCCCGCCCAGGGCTGTTTGTTCTGGCTCGGTGCCACGCGGGGCTGGCACTACATCAAACCGTGCGGAGCCAGGCAGGTGCTTGCGGGAGGGGACCGGAGCGCTGGCGGTGCCGCCAGGCACCTCGATGCTGTGGGTGTAGCTGAGCGCCCATCCTACCTGGGTGGTCAGCAGCGCCTGGGACCACCACGGGGCTGGTGGTGGTGCCTGAGGGATGATGGCATGGGGACCATGCACTGTGCATGTCCCGCTATGTCCTGCCCTGCACCCAGGGGTGCACGCTCAGTGCCAGGACTGCTCCGGCTGTTGGCACCATTGCTGCTCTGTGCGTCGCATGTCTGCCTGCGGGCAGGCTGTGGTGGGCTGGCTCCAGACAGTGCAAACTGGGACCCCGTCCTCATCCCAGTCAGTCTCAGTTGCCCAGTACCCCTTGTCCCTGCCACCTGCCCGCTCTTTGGGTGCTGCTCCCAGGTGGGTGTCAAGCAGATCACAGCTCACCCTGGCCCCCCCAGACCCTGCCCAGCCTGGTGCTCCTGCCTGCAGGATGGGGGTATCAGGTCCCAGCCCCCTCCAGCCAGCCCTTGCTGCAGCAGGGTTATGGGGTGCCAGGGCTGCCGTCAAAGCCACGTGCCACCCATGAGTGGGAGGGGGAGAGGCCACGGTGCTGGACCCTGGCACCCAGGACCATTGTGTGGCTGGAGGGGCCTTTCCCAGCCCACCACCTGGCTTCCCCCCCCCCCCCCCCCGACTCTGGCGGGGACGCAGGGCTGAGGGTGACCTTGATGCTCCTCCCAGCAGGGCAGGGGCTCAGTGGGAGCATTTGCTCTTCACTGTCAGTTAAAGGAGAGCCAGGAAAGCTGCTTGGCTCCCCAGGCTTGGGACCCCAGTGACAGCCCCAGCATGTGGGGCTGGGCCAGTCCTGTCCCCCCTGCACCATCCCAGTGCCAGGCTGGGCTGGTGGAGCCTCATCAGTCCTCCACCAAGGCAGGGCCAGGACGGGACCCTCTGCCCATGCAGTGCTGCTGACAGGGACTGGCACGGCTTGGCACAGGTCCCACGGGCACACTGGGACTGGGGGGGGGGGCTGAGGGTCTCAGTGGGCACCCAGGGCTGGCGGGGAACAGGGCTCTGTGTGTGCCATGGAGCTGAGAGGGGGCCAGCTCCATGGGTGCCCGGGGAAGGGTGCCCAGCACTGGGTGCCAGGGCTGGTAGCCCCTAGGCAGGCAGAGGTGGTCCCTGGGGAGGGGCTGTCATCCCCAGCTGCCTTTGCCAGCACTGTTTTTCCCCAGATCCCAGGCACAAGGCAGTGTGGGCCAGGCTTGGGCATGGATGGGACCGAGCAGCCCCCTTGGTGAGCGCTGGGGTGGGGCGAGGGTGCAGCCCGCCCTGGCACATGCTAATTGCATGTAATGGCGAGAGCGTTATCAGCTCAAATCCATAATTAGGCAGCTCCATTGTCATGCAAACCCGCCTGACTAATTCATTCATAACGAGCACTCACTTAATCAGCGCCCAGACATTGCCACGCGCTTGCTGGGAGACAGGCACCCTCTGGCCCCCGCTGCCCCCACCCAGCCTCTCTCATGGTCATGGGGCTGGCACGTGTGGGGCACACACCCGGGGGACCAGGACAGCAGCTGGCTTGTGGAGACGCACTGGGATATTGAGGACGTGGTCCTGGGGCAGGCGGGGGCAATCCCGGGGGCACTGTGCCCATTGGAGCACAGGGGACGTGTTGGCACTCTGTGCCCATCGTCACATCGGCCCCAGTGCTCGCCACGCGCCAGACTGGCTGGGAGCCGGGCCGTGATGCCCGGTGTTGGCATCCAACCCTGCTGGCTCCCTGCCCGGCCAGGGCTGGCACCAGCACCCGGCTGGCATCACCGTGGGGGCTGTGCGGGGTGGGAAGGTGGGTGCAGGGGGAGCATTTGCCAATGCCCGGATGCTCCAGGTGAGCACTGGAGCTGCCACAGGCAGCTGGGCAGTGCCAGGCAATGCCATGACCCCTGGCTGGGGGTCTCCCAGGGGCAGCGCCAGCTCATCGTGGCTCAGAGCGAGCCTCTCCCAGCAGGATGGTGCCCACCTCAAAGCCTCAAACAAGCTTTGTGATGGCGGTGAATCATGCCAGCTCCCTTCCTCCGTGTTCCTACAGAGTGGCGGCAGTGGGGACCCCTGTGTGCAGACCCCCGTGTGCAGGGCGGCAGGCAGGGCTGGCGCCCCCAGGCTCCTCTGGGCTCAGCTGGGCATCCTCTGCCGGTGGGGGCAGGTGCTGTCGCCAAGGTCCCACCTCGCCGCAAGGCAGCCAGTGCCAGGCAGGGGATCGGGGCAGAGGGAGGCTGGGGCAGGGCTGCCGGGGACAGCTCAGTGCCCCGCCGGGGACAGCTGATGCACTGGGCCCAGCTGGAGAGCAGCATTCCGGGCAGACCCATGCCGTCGGAGTGCTCTCCCGCTGCAGGCAGCTGCCTGCTCCCTTCCGGGGGCAGCCGTACCAAGCGGGCACGCACTGGCGTGCCGGTGCTGGGGCTGGCGCTGCCGCAGCTGCCAGTGGGCAGCCTCTCCTTGCCAAGAACACGCTGACCTTCCCAGCGTCTCCCTGCGTCAGGCACCAAGGCGCCCGGTGTGCTGCTCTCGGCACTGCCGGGGAGCATGGCACTGGTGCCGGTGCAGGATCAGTCCCTCGAGGACCAGAGGGACCAGCATGTGGTGGGTCCTGGCAGTGTCCCCCGATGCTGGGCAATGAAGCTTCCTGCGGTCTCTTCCTGCCCAGTAACACCAGTACACCTGCTGTTTATAATGCTGGGGGGCCCAGGTGCTACGGTGAGGGGCTGTGTGGCCACCCAGCACGGCAGCGGCTGGGGGACACAAGGAGCAGGGGGACTCTGTGCATGGGGAGGGGGCTGAGAGCGGCTGGGGGTCCCGCAGTCCTGGGGTGAAAGCGGGTGCTCAGGGCCCGTAGCAGGGTGCCCCCATCCCCTCTGCACCCCAAGGTGGGTGCCACAGACCTGCTCCCCAGCTCAGCCCCCAGCACCCTGCACTTCTCCAGGCCTGCCGGCACGCTCGTTAGCCCATGTGGGCGGGGGATAATTGATAATAAAGCCCTGCTTAATGCACTGGCTTTACCGGCCGTGATTTATTGGCGCTGGTAGCAAACCATGCTCCCAATTACCCGTTTGGCTGCTGAGACAGCGGCCGGCTGGGGCCGTGCCCCTGCCACAGTGTGGAGCCGGTCCTAGGGGCGAGCGGGACCCCAGACCCACCGTCCGCCAAGTCGCCGTCCCCCATCGCTGCCCAAGTTCCCCGGTTCCCTTTGCCAAGGTGACATAAGCATCTCGCCTGTTTCCATGGCAACGCAGCGGCAGGTGAACGGCGAGGCCGACGCGGTGTGGGAGCCAGCACGGCGCCGCGTGGGGGGCTGCTGCCCACGGGGCGCCTACGCTGTGCCCACGCCCACGGGCTGGGGGTGCCCACACTGTGTGGGGTGTCTGTGGCGGGGGGGGGCCACGGTGCACGGGGGTGCCTGCAGGGGGAGGGTGCCCATGGTGCATGGGGTGCCCACAGGGCGTGGGGCACCCATGATGCGTGAGATATCTGTGGTGTTTGGGATAGCCGTGCTGCGTGGGGTGCCTGCAGTGCACTGGACAGCCACGGGTTGCATTGTGCATGCAGTGCCCATGGTGCATGGGGTACCCATCATGCATGGGGTGCCCGTCGTGCATGGGGCACCCAAACCACAGCCCCTCCACTTCCTCACCAGGTTTCCAGGCCATCTCTGGCCTCCTGCCCGTGCCACATGGCTTTGTCCATGACCACACCACAGCGCAGAGCCCTGCCAGTGCCCAGCGTGGTGCCAGGCAGCAGGACAGCATTCCACCCAGGTGCTCTGCGGGGTGCCTGGCATCCCCTGGCTCTGCTGCTCACTGCACGTCCCCAGTTTCATTTGCTGCCTGTGGTCCCACCTTGCCCACAAGAGTCCCAACACCCGGGCTGGGTGGGCAGCTGGGGGGGCCATCCTGGCTCCCCCACCCATTGCTGCTGGCCCCAGGCTTCCTGCACCCCTCCGCTCAGCCATGATGGATAAATTCACAGCTTGGCAACCTTGGTACTCATTTCATGTGTGATTAAAAGGCCAGTCCCCTCAGCACCGCTTCCCCATTCACTCAGTGTGCCTGCCGCAGCCGCCCGGGTGGGAGGCAGCAGTGGTGCTGTGCAGTGGCAAACCTGGTATTTAGTAAATAAATCGGGTTGCCTTTCTGCCCATCTCAGCCCCCTTGGCCAGCGCAGCGCAGAGCCCCATGTGCCAGCACGGGCAGTGCAGCGTGGGCACCCAGGGGTGCCCAAGTGGGAGGCATGGCGGTGTGAGCCGCGGGTGCTGCAGCGAGCTGTGCCGCAGCCGGCACTGGGGACGGCACCATGCCGGGGACCGCAGTGCCTGTCCGCGCTGTGACCCCCGGGGCCGGCCCCGGGCTGCGGCTGGGGGGGGTCGTTAAACCAGTGAAATATGAAATGCCTGTATATCCCCGACAGGGGTTTTAATTAAATTAATTGCCAGCGACATTGTAAAAGTGCTGATGGGGTAATAACCAGCGTGTTATGGTGGCCGTTTATCTTCCCCGCGTAAATTAGCTGCCGCACCTTGCCCATCCCAGCGGGCATCGCGGCGGGCTCACTCAGCGCCTGCTCCCTGTCTCGGAGGGGCCTGATCCAGCTGGCGGGAGCAGCAGGGCCCAGAGTCCCCGTGGGGGACTCAGCCAGGGCCCAACGGACCCCAGTGTCCCCGTCCCCATCAGTCCCCATCACGCAGATAGCTGTGCCAGGCCGGAGCTGGCCGGGGTGAGCATGGGCAACAGGGGTCCTGCGGGAGCGTGGGGTGCGGCGGGTGGTTGCCAAACGAAGGCACTTAATTACTGCGCATTCCATCCCATTTAATTGCTTATTAAATCCTAACCAGCCAATTAGCAGCAGCAATTACAGCTTCATTCAGTGACACAATCGCTATTTTATCGTTTGTTAATCACATGCTTATTTAGGGCCCTGGTTTATTAACTCTTTCCACAGCGGGTGCCGGCGGGGCGGGGGGGAGTGGGGGCAGCTGGTCATGTCTGGGCTGGGGGACGCAGGCACCATAGGGCTGTGCCACATGCCATGTCCCCAGCAATGCTGTCCCTGTGGGGACCCTGCCCTGGTGCGTGGCACCTGCAGTCCCCAAGCAAAGCTGGGGGATGTCCGACCCCCCCAAGGGACTTTTGTGCAACTCCGAGCCGCCCTCGCCACCCTGGGGACACTGGGGACAGCCAGACCCTGTGTGCCATGCCTGCGCCCACTCCGAGGTGGGTGCTAGCAGCACAGGACAGGGTGCACCACTGTGCCACCCTGCCGTGTCACCAGGGCATGGGATACACATTCCACCACTCACCCTGCATCCCTGTGCCACCCAGGGTGCAGCGGCGCAGGATGCGGCCCCCGGCCAGCGCCTCGCAGCATGCTAGGGAGGGGGGGCGGCAGGCACCCTGGGAGGCTTGAGCGATGGCCCTTGTTGGTCACACTACATTTCCTTTTCATTAGTGCTAAGTGCGGACATGAGGGATCGGCGCGGGTTCAGTGGGCGCAGCCACCATGCGGCTGCTTTCCCTGATGGATGGCGGGGCCAGGAAGGGGCTGCTGCATCACCAGCAGTGGCGGGTGGTGGCGGGGCACGGGACCACGCCGGGACAGGCGATCGCCCAGCCCAGGCATGCTGGAGGTGGCCGAGCCCCCATCTCCCCGCAGGTGCTCAGCAAAGCGCGACCGTGGCCAACCCAGTGTCTGGCGCGTCCCCAGACCTGCTGCCGCACTTCCAGCTGGAGCCGGAAGACGTCTACATCGTGAAGAACAAGGCGGTGAGCCTGGCCTGCCGTGCCACCCCTGCCACCCAGATCTACTTCAAGTGCAACGGCGAGTGGGTGCACCAGGGTGACCACATCACACAGCACAGCACCGACCGTGGCACCGGTGAGCGCCGGTGGGAGGGATGGCGCTGGCCCTGGTCATGGGGAGCCACATGTGCTGCTCTTGGCGGGGGGTTGCATGGGGCTGGGGCCTCAGGGACCATTCCCAGCATGCTGGTGCTGACGTGCCGCCCACCGGTGGCAGGGCTGCCAGTGATGGAGGTGCGCATTGAGGTCACCCGCCAGCAAGTGGAGAAGATCTTTGGGCTGGAGGAGTACTGGTGCCAATGTGTGGCCTGGAGCTCCTCTGGCACCACCAAGAGCCAGAAAGCCTTCGTGCGCATTGCCTGTGAGTGTCTGTGGGTGCCTGGACGGGGCGTGGGGTGCTGCCCCCGGCCCCCCCCATCACCCCTGCACCTCCCCAGATCTGCGCAAGAACTTTGAGCAGGAGCCAACAGCCAGGGAGGTCTCCATTGAGCAGGGCATCGTGCTGCCATGCCGCCCTCCCGAGGGCATCCCCCCTGCCGAGGTGAGCACCCGCGGTCCGACAAGTCAGGATGTGGCTGGGGGCGCCCCTTGCCCGTGGGGATGCCATGGGTGCTTCCCAAGGGGGTGGCCCAGCTGGGCACCTGGTGACATCCCCATGCCTCGCAGGTGGAGTGGCTGCGCAATGAGGAGCTGGTGGACCCAGCGCTGGACGCCAACGTCTATGTGACGCCGGAGCACAGCCTGGTGCTGCGGCAGGCCCGCCTGGCTGACACTGCCAACTACACCTGTGTGGCCAAAAACATTGTGGCCCGTCGCCGCAGCGCCTCCGCTGCCATCACCGTCTATGGTATGGCCCCACTGCGCCTGTCCCTGCCACGCTACCCTGGTGTTGCCCTCCTTGTCCTGTCCCTCCCTATGTCCCCCATCCTGGTGAGGTGCTGACGGGTCCCTCTCCACCCAGTGAACGGCGGCTGGTCGACGTGGACGCAGTGGTCGGGCTGCAGCACCAGCTGTGGACGGGGCTGGCAGAAGCGGAGCCGGACCTGCACCAACCCCACGCCCCTCAACGGGGGGGCTTTCTGTGAGGGCCAAAACGTGCAGAAAACCGCCTGCACCACCCTCTGCCCAGGTACCTGCCCTGCCTGGGGCACCGCCGCCGCCCCCACCGTGCCGATGCTGCACTCCCCGCTGCACCCATCGCAGTCCCTGTCCCCCCAGGTGTCTCGTTCTCTCACCCCCCGTGTGTCCGTCTCTGCCGGCCCCGGGGCAGGGGAGGGGGATGGCGGCGGGGCACTGACCCCCGGCTGTGCCCGCAGTGGATGGTGCCTGGTCGGAGTGGAGCAAGTGGTCAGTGTGCGGGGCCGAGTGCACCCACTGGCGGAGCCGGGAGTGCTCAGAGCCGGCGCCGCGCAACGGGGGCCGGGATTGCCATGGCCCTGAGCTGGACACCCGCAACTGCACCTCTGAGCTCTGCAGCCATGGTGAGCGCAGTGGGGATGGCAGGGGTGCCCGCCGGGACGGGTGCACAGGGGATGCCCATGGGTGCTGATGCCCTGCCCCGCGCAGCCGCCCCTGGTGCGGAGGACGTGGCACTGTACGTGGGGCTGGTGGCCGTGGCCGTGTGCCTGGTGCTGCTGCTGCTGGTGGGGGTGCTGGTGTACTGCCGCAAGAAGGGGGGCCTGGACGCCGACGTGGCCGACTCCTCCATCCTCACCGCCGGCTTCCAGCCCGTCAGCATCAAGCCCAGCAAGGCCGGTGAGCGAGGGCTGTGGGGATGGGGCTGTGCAGCTGTGCTGGGACATGGTGTCCTTCAGGACCTGGGGGGCAGCCATGCCCCTGGAGGGACCCGGGGCAGGGGCTGTGTGCTCCGTGGGGTTCCTAGTCTTGAGTGGGGGCTCTGTGCCCTATAGGATCCCTGACCTAGGGACAGGGATGCTGTATCTTAAAGGGTCCCTGACTGTGGGGTCAGTGCTTTGTGCCCCAGAGGGTCCCTGGCTGTGGGTAGGGGCTCTGTGTCCAGTAGGGTCCCTGGTCCCTATAGGGTCCTATAGTGCCCTGGGTTGGTGCTGTGTGCTCCAGGGACCCCAGGGTTGACTGTGCGTCAAGGGTCTGTGCCATGGGGCGGAGGATTGATTCTTTTTGGACCCCCAGGGGTGGCTGTGCCCCATAAGGTCCTTACTGTGGGGCAAGCACTGTGTGCCCCATGTCCCCTGGGGCCAGCTGTGCCACTGCATTGCCAGCAGGGACCCCCCCCGCCTCGCACTGTGCCCTGGCGCCACAGCCCCCTGCTCTGTGCCGCAGACAACCCCAGCCTGCTCACCATCCAGCCTGACCTCGGCACCGCCACCATGACATACCAGGGCTCGCTCTGCCCACGCCAGGATGGCCCTGCCAAACTCCAGCTGCCCAACGGGCACCTGCTGAGCCCACTGGGTGCCGGGCGGCACACACTGCACCACAGCTCACCCGCCGCCGAGGGCGCCGACTTTGTGGCCCGGCTCTCCACCCAAAGCTACTTCCGCTCCCTGCCCCGCGGCACCACCAACATGGCCTATGGCACCTTCAACTTCTTGGGGGGGCGGCTCATGATCCCCAACACAGGTATGGCAGGGTGGGCACGGGATGCCGGAGCATTGCCCAGTGCGGGTGGGTCCCCATGGGGCTCACCCTTCCCCCCTGCCTGCACCCCTCCACCCAGGGATCAGCCTGCTCATCCCACCCGATGCCATCCCGCGGGGGAAAATCTATGAGATCTACCTGACCCTGCACAAGCAGGAGGAGGTGAGGTAGGTGCCACAGCCAGGGCTGCCAGGGTACAGGGCTGCCAGGGGGGCTGGCTCTGCTCAGCTGTCCCCATTGCTGCCCCAGGCTGCCCCTGGCCGGCTGCCAGACGCTGCTGAGCCCCATCGTCAGCTGTGGCCCCCCTGGGGTCCTCCTCACCCGCCCCGCCATCCTGACCATGGGTCACTGCGTGGAGGCCAGCACCGAGAACTGGAGCATCCGGCTGAAGAAGCAGTCGTGTGAGGGCACATGGGAGGTGAGCACCCGCCCTGTGGCTCAAGGGGGTCGGGGTTGGCGGGGGGATGCCCGTGTCTGGGGTGCATCTCTGCCTGGGTGTCGCAGGACGTGCTGCAGCTGGGTGCAGAGCCATGCACGGAGCTCTACTACTGCCAGCTGGAAGCGCAGGCTTGCTACATCTTCACGGAGCAGCTGGGGCGCTTTGCCCTGGTCGGGGAGTCCCTCAGCATGGCAGCCTCCAAGCGCCTCAAGCTGGTCCTGTTTGCACCGGCTGCCTGCCCCTCGCTCGAGTACAACATCCGTGTCTACTGCCTCAGCGACACCCAGGATGTCCTCAAGGTACAAGGGGGTCCCCATGCAACACCTCCCCCCATCCCAGCTTGGGGTGAGGGCCATGCAGGCAGGGCTGGGCTCCCAGTGTGCAGCAGCTCCTGCCCGACCACCGCCTGTGCTGGCAGGAGGTGATCCAGCTGGAGAAGCAGCTGGGGGGGCAGCTGATTGGAGCCCCCCGGGTGCTGCACTTCAAGGACAGCTACCACAACCTGCGCCTCTCCATTCACGACATGCCCAGCTCCCTCTGGAAGAGCAAGCTCCTTGCCAGCTACCAGGTGAGGAGCCCGACCAGTGGTTGGAGATGGGGATAGGGGGTGTTCCTGCCACCCTGACCCCCCACACCCATCACCCCACCGCAGGAGATCCCCTTTTACCACATCTGGAGCGGGCTGCAGCCCTTCCTGCACTGCACCTTCACCCTGGAGCGCCTGAGCCCCAGCACCTGCGAGCTGGCCTGCAAGATCTGGGTCTGGCAGGTGGAGGGCGATGGGCAGAGCTTCACGGTCAATTTCAACATTGCCAAGGTGAGGGCAGGACCGGGGGGTGCCCAGGGGTGACCCCAGGATGCGCTCACATCACCCCTGCCTGGTGCTCTCCCCTAGGACACAAGGTTTTCGGACTGGCTGGTCCCTGACAGCGAGGTGGGCGCCCCGGCCCTGGTGGGCCCCAGTGCCTTCAAGATCCCCTTCCTCATCCGCCAGAAGATCATCAGCAGCCTGGACCCACCAGGCACCCGGGGAGCCGACTGGAGGACGCTGGCCCAGAAGCTCAACCTCGACAGGTAGCCCGGGATGGCGACAGCACTGGGGATGGGGATGGGGTAGCACTGGATGGGGACAGGGGGCTTCTGACCTCATCTTGCACCTATGGAAGGATGCTGGAATGCTGTGGGACCCAGGGAGTGGGATGGTGCCCAAGGTGAAGCCAGCACGGGGGTGGTTCTGGGGTGCAGAACCATCCCTGTGCCCTGACGTGGTCTCTTTGTCCCCCCACCAGCCATCTCAGCTTCTTCGCCTCGAAGCCCAGCCCCACCACCATGATCCTCAACCTGTGGGAAGCGCGGCACTTCCCCAATGGGAACCTCTCGCAGCTGGCCGCAGCTGTGGCCGAGGTGGGCAAGCAGGATGGTGCCCTCTTTGCCGTCTCCGAGGCCGAGTGCTGAGCGCGGTGTGGGGGGGCCCAACCCTGCTCCCAAGGAACTACCGCTGTAGGGCAGGGGGGGGCCCCGGCCGGCTCCCAGGCCCCCGCTGCCCCACAACCAAGGGGAGGGCTGCCCAGGCCCCTTGCAAGAGAGGGATGCCTGTGCCCCACAGTGGATGCCCCCCCCGCCCAACGCTGCGGGGGCGGTGCTCAGCCCAGCCCTGGGGGTCCCACAGCCCCATGGCAGGGGGCCAGGGGGGCGCTGGGTGTGCGTCGTGCGTGCGGTGCCATCGTGCTGTCTGCGTGTGGGGCCAGGCGGCCCCAGGCCCCGTGCCGTGTTGTGTAAAGACCGTTTTTTTAATTCTGTATTAAGTGCATTCAAGTATTTACACTTGGCCTTATGTACATAGCGGTGCCGCGGGCGGGGGGTCTGCCGGACGTGAATGTAAATAAATTCGATATATATTGCTATGTGGGGCTATGCCCAGCCGTGCGCTGCCCCCTCCACCGTGTCCCCCCCATGAGTCAGAGGTGTGGAGCAAAGCGCTTTATTGGGTTGATGGTGGCTCTCCCTGGGGTTTGGCCCCATGGCAGGCTACGGCTGCCACAAGCGCGGCCCCTTTCCCCGAGCCATCCTCCGATGGCAGGAAGGTGACAGTGCAGTTGGGTGCCAGGTCCCGCAGCATCTGCTGGAGGTGCTGGGAGAAGCTGGGGGGAGCAGGAGGGGAGGGTGAGGGCTGGTGCCCCCACCCGAGGCACCCCAATGGCTCCCCCAGACCCCTGCCCATAGGGCGTGGGTCCCCAATGGGTGCCTGCCACCCTTAGCCCCACTCACCGTGGGTGCATCTTGTACAAAGTGCCATCCACCCCTACGGTGACAGCCAGCTGGGCCAAGCCCCGGTTCTCCCGCATCTTCTCCACCACAGCAGCCAGGCCAGCGGCACAGAGCTGGGCCGCCCGCAGGGACACAGTCTGGCACACCTCCCGCACCAGCACGCTGTCCTCAAAGCTGGCCTGGAGCTCCAGGTCCTGCAGGATGGCCCGTACCTGCCGCAGGGCCAGCCCATCGCTGCTCCAGACCAGGCGCACCATTAGCACCCCTGTCCCCATCACCGTCCCCATCCCCCATGCTGGAGGTGGCATCACCCCACATGAACCACATCAATGTAACATGCCCCCCCCCTCCCTGGGGCTCTGGCTTCACAGCCCCCACCCTGGGCTAAGAGAACCCAGCACTCACATCTCGATGGTGGAGAGGAACTTAGTCTGGAAGACGTCCCTGGTCTGGAGCTTGGGGCAGGGCTTGCCGTGGAACAGGAGCTGTTTCTCCACCAGTGCCAGTAGGATGTGGCGCACAATCTCGCCCAGGTACATGCCGCTGATGAGCTTCTCGAACCTGCCCCAGGCACAGCCCTGGCAGCCTTAGCCAGGCACAGCCACCCCCACCAAGCTCCGTCCCCACCCTGGGGCCCTCTCCCACCTCTGCTTGCCCACGTTGATTGTTTTCTCGTCCACCAGCCGGTCGAAGTCGGTGAAGATGTCATCCAGGCAGCCGTTGTCCCCGAAGGCCCCCCACTCCATGTTGATGCACATGCGGCCCTGCTCCCCCTCCACGGTGCCCACGTTCTGCATCTCCTCCATGTAGCAGGCATTGGTCCCTGTCCCTGCGGGCCCCACACTGGTGTCACCCCCACCACAGCCCTGGCAGAGTTGCCTGGCATGCCGTGGCCGGGCCAGGTGGGCTGGTGGTGAGGGGATGGGAGGAGATGGGAGACCCCCTGGGTGCAGAGGTGCTCCTCACCCACGATGAGGCCTATTTCACATTTGGGGTCATCATAACCACAGGACATCATGGTTCCCACCGTGTCGTTGACTACGGCCACCACCTTCAGCCCTAAGTGCTGCCAGATCAGAGAAAAGGACACGTGGCTTAGTGGCACCCAGCTGGCTCCTGGGGCTGGTACCACCTGCGTACAGGGTGGCATGCGGGGATGAGCTCCCAGCCCTTCCCTACCTGTTTGCGCTGGGCAGCCTGCCGCAGCAGCTGGACCACGTCCTGCCCCACGCAGCCCGAGGCGCTGAAGCCTTTGGTCCAGCTCAGCAGCACTGCCTGCGAGAGAGGCAGGAGCAGGGGCTGGGCAGCTGCCTCATACCCGTGGACTCTCCCCAGCTCCCTGGGGCCAAAGCCACCCCCTCACCTTGTCCAGGCCCAGCTGCTGGCAGGGGAAGGAGAAGGTGAAGCCAAGTGGCAGGACCTGCTCCATCAGGTCCTGCTTCAGCTGGAAGTCCATGATGCACTCGATGATGTGGTCAAAGAGCTGCAGAGAGCAGCCACGGTCTCAGGGTCCAAGCTGGGGTGATGCCATGGGGGTCTCCCAGCCCCCTCCCAGGCCTGTGGGCAGCGAGGGGGGAGGAAATTCCCACCCCTCGCCCCATTCCTCGGCCATGGTCCTCAGCCTCACCGCCTCGCCGGTGCCCTGCATGATGGCAGTCGGGATGATGTAGATCTCGCTGGCTATGCGGATGCCGTCCGGTGCCACACGCACCACCAACACCCGGAAATTGGTCCCCCCCAGGTCCAATGCCAGGAATTCGCCTCGCTCTGCAGGGAGCCAGCACGGGGCATCAGCGAGGCCACAGCCTCCCCGCCACCTCCTTCCCCAGGCCCCCAGCCCTCACCAGTGCCATCAGGTGTGCCACGAACGTAGGTGGGCAGCATGCGGACAGAGGATTTGGCATTGCTCTCCCGGCTCAGCCCCAGCTCCATCTCCTGCCTCATCAGCGCCTGGACGTGCTCCAGGTCAGCGCGGCTGAGCCTCAGCGGGGCCAGCAGCTGGTCCACCTCGCGGCGCTGGGCCGCCAGGCGCAAAGCCACCGCTGTCGCCACAGCCGCCCCCAGCCCAGTCCCATCCACTGAGGGCAGGAGGGTGGCCATGCACTCGGGGGCCAGCAGCCCTGTCACGCTCTGCAGGATCTCCCTGAACCTACCGGAGGAAGAAGATGGCAAGGGCGTAACGTGAGGCATCCCGCTGGGGTGGGACTCCACCAGGAGCTCCGTGTCCCTCCTCACCTGGTGTGGCCCCGGTACAATTCGCCATCCACTCCGACATTGACCACCAACTGCTCCAGCTCCCGGCTCTGGCATATGTAGCTGAGGATGGCAGACAGCCCGGCAGCGCAGAGCGCGGCGGCGCGGCTCACCACCGCCCGGCAGATCTGCTGCACCCGGCAGCAATCCCGCTCGCTTGGCTGTAGCCCCAGAGCTTCCAGAGCCCTCATTGCCTTGGCCATGCCCTCCTCGTTACTGCAAGGAATAGCACAGTGCTGGCTTACAGGGCCACTGGCTCACAGCTGGGGGCACCCATCCGTCACCCCCTGCTCCTCCCACCTGCAGCAGCTCTTGGTCCCCAGACACTCACTTGATGATCTCCAGGACCTGCTGGGTCTTGAGCACATCCTTGGTCCTCAGGACAGCGACATTGCTCCCAATGAAGAGCGCTTTCTCTGCAGCCAGGGTGGTCAGCGTGTGCCGGATGATCTCCCCTAGGTACAGGCTGCCCACCAGCTTCTCAAACCTGCGTGCAGCCCAAGCAGGGCTCAGTCGTCCCTTCCCGACCCCTCGGCCCTTTGAGAGCACCCAAGAGAGTCGCAGGGGGCCATGTGCTCCTGTTGGTGGGGCCTGGCATGCTCAGGGATGGACAGGGAGACCCAGGGACCCAGTCATCACTGTGGGGGTGGGAGTACCTCTTCTCCCCGGGGTTGGAGGATTCCTGGTCCACGCACTGGTCATAGGGGGTCAGGATGTTGCTCAGGGTGCCATCGTCCCCGAAGCAGTCCCACTCGATGTTGACACACATCCGCCCAATGGTCTCCTCCACCATCTCCACCTGCTGTGCTTCGGCCATGAAGCAGCTGTTGGTGCCTGCGTCTGCAGGGAGTGATGGGGGTGAGCGCTGGCGCGGCTCCCCCTGCACCCACCACCCTGGCACGCAGGGTGCTTGCTGCTCACCCACAACCAAGGCGACCTCACAGGGTTTTCCCCCCATGCTGCAGGTCATCATGGTGCCCACAGTGTCATTCATCAGGGCGACGACCTCCACGTGGTAGAGCTAGCCCAGGGCAAAGCGAGAGCATTGTCAGCCCCTCCACGGGGGCAACCCCCAGCCAGGCCCCCCCATCCCATGGCCTCCCACCTCCTGCTTGTTAATGGCCGACTGCAGCAACTGCACAACGTCCTTCCCCTCTACATCACTGCAGCTGAAGCCCTTGGACCAGGAGATGAGTTCGGCCTGTGGAGAGCACGTGGCCAAGCCATTGGCCTCCACCACTGGGCCGGCTCTGCTCCCCACCGATGACATGCTGGGGAGGAGCAGGGCTGCAGCCACAGGGCAGGGTTGTCCCACTCACCTTGTCCAGCCGCATCTGCCTGCAGCTGAAAGGGAAGACAAAGCCCAAGGGGAGGCGCTGCTGGGGGCTGCTGATGCCAGCCAGGAACTGGCGCACGCATTGCGCAATGAAGTCAAAGAGCTGCAAAGGCATGGCTGGGGTGACCGGCTGCTCCCCGTTACCAAGCACCCAGGCTGCAGGAGGCAGCCCAGAGCCCCAGCACCAGCCTGGAGCCCTGCCAAGCCTCCGTGGTGCTGGGCAGCCCCGCACCAGCCACCTTCTGCCATGGCCTCCTCGTACCGCTTCCCCCTTGCCCTGCGTGATGTCCCCTGGCATGTCGAAGATCTTGTACATCACTTGGGGGCTCTGGTTCCCGTCACCCAGGAGGGTCACCCACAGTGTCCGGACATGGCTCTGGCACAGCTCCACCACCAGTATGTTGCCCTTCTCTATGGGGCAGCAGAGGCGGTGTCAGGCAGAGACCTGCCCTGTGTTAGATCCCCCAGATCATCTCCTCACCCTGTCCCAGGGACAGTCATTCACCCATGGGGGAGGCTCCTGAGAGCCTGAGACCACCACAGGGGCCACCAAGGGAGCTGGCTCCTGGCCTCTGCCCCAGCAGTGGGGACCGGCAGAGGCAGCGCAAAGGCAGCTTATGGAGCCCATGACTGGCCGGAGACGCGTGCACCCCTCCCCAGCACCCCCAGGGCCACATCCAGTGAGATGTGCAGGGCTCAGGTAGCAGAGCAGCCTGTCTCCAGGCTGGGCTGTCTTACCAGTGCCGTCGGGTGTGGAGCAGATGTAAGTGGGCAACATCCGCACATTGGCCTGTGCATGCGTCTGGCGGCTCAGCCCCTTGCGCATGGCCTGCAGCATGTGACCCTTCACCACTTGCAGCGTCTCCAGCGGGACGGTGAGTGCCAGCAGGGCTCGTTGTACCTGGGGACAGCTTATTAGGGCAGGCCTCAAGGGCAGGCGATGCCTCTCGCTGGGTGTGGGGTAGGGACGGGCCTTACTGGTGTGCAGGCGGGACCATCATTCCGGTGGCCCAGCTGATGGCTCACTGGGGACCTGCGCGGAAGGAGGTGGCACGTCACCCACTGAGCCCCGGCCCACAGGAGGCCAGGACGTGAGTAGGGCTGGGGGGGCCCGTCCCCAGCTCTGCCTCCCACCTCCCCTCTGCGTCCCTGCTCCACGGGGCTGCGGTCTCAACAGCATCATCGCTTTGCAGTGTCCTTCCACTGCAATTGCGACCCAGCAGCCGGGGGTAGAGGGGGCAGCCGTGCCCCACGACAGCGATGGCGCCAGGGCCGTCCTCGGGGGCAGCGGGAGAGGGGGGCTGTCCCCGCGTCCCCCTGCCCGCCTCTCCCCTCCACCTGCAAGAGGAGGCTGGTCTCTCCCCTGCCCAGGGAGGTGCAACACGGGGGGTGCAGGGGGAGCCCGCTCAGCCCCATCCCCGGCCCCCACCGCGGTCTCCCCACGCCTGACTTCGCTCGGCCGCCGCCGGGCCACGGCCCCTCACCGGTTCAGGACCGGGCGGCCCCGCTCCTCTGGGCCCAGCCCCCGCCGGGGCAGGACGCCCGGGCTGGGGGTGGCAGGGCTCTGCTCCCGGGAGGCCCTGGCCGCCCTGCCGGGCTGGGGCTGGGCGCCGCGGCGCTCGGGGCTGGCCATGGCTGCGGGGCCGCTGGCGGAGGGGCGCCCGTTACCGGCGCCCGTTACCGACGCCGGGGGGACCGTTGCCAAGGCCGCTGCCGTTGCCCCGGCAACAGAAGCAGCGCCCGCGGGCACCCCGCGCCGCTATTGGCCGGCCCGCCGCGCCGCTGGCCAATGGGCGCCCGGCCGGAGGGGCCGCGCCCCGCGGCGCAGCACCGACCTCGCTCCCCATCAGCGCCTTTAAATCGAAGTCCGAGTTTTCATTAGCTCTGCGTCACCTCGTCCCGTTAATTAAGTAGGACAGTAATAAGCCCCCCCCTCCCCGTTCCCAGTGAGGGGCCCGGCAGCGGGGCGAGGGTGCAGCCGGGGAGCGCGGGCTCCATCCTGCCCCTAAAGCCTCCAGCAGCTGGAGCAGGAAGAGGCCTCCCTGCCACGGGGTCCAGGCTCACAGCCGAGCTGCCGTGGGGACAGGGAGGACACCAACGACAAGAGGACACGGGGGTCATGGCTCCACCGGTCCCCACAGCCCATGGCTGTGGCTGGCAGCTGGCCCCAAGGTGCCCCCCCTCCCCCTCCAGCTCCCAGCTGGATGAGTCATTGATGTGACTTCCAACGCAAACCATGCTATGATCCTATGATGTGCTGGGCCATAGGCATTGGGCAGTGCAGCCCCCTTCCCTGGGGGGGGTGTCCCTGAGTCCACACCACCCCCCCAGAGCCCGAGGACAGGCCTCAGGAAGTGTGATTTTGGACACAGCATCTGCTGCTCCTCCTCTACTCCCTCTAGGGCCTCCCATTCCCCAGAGGAAGACAGCACAGCTCCTCTGTGGTGCTGCAGTTTCATAAAAACATACATAAATATATTTCCATTTCTTTAACAGAGAGCAAAGCTGCACAGGCACCTATAAAACACACAGTCACTTCTCCACCCAGCGCTCCTTGCACAGGTTGTATAAAACATATAAAAGGGGGTTGGGAGAACAAGGCTGCGGGTGAAGCAGGGGTACAGTGCCACGCAGACCCTTGCCGCTGGCCTCAGAACTTGCGCTTTCTCCGACGGCAGCCTTTGGTCTGCTGCTGGCTGCCCAAGCGAAGCGCCGCATGCGGCTCCAAGTCCACCACGCAGTCCGTGGCTTCCGAGAAGGAGATGCTGAAAGGAGGGTGCTGAAGGGAGCTGGGGCTGTCCACTGCCGGCTCCCCAGCTCTGGCTGAGAGTGCGGGAGGGGACTCTTGGTCTCCTAGTCCAGCGACGGGGATCCCCTCATCAGCACCTGCAACAAGAGCGCACATCAGCCCTGCCGAGCCACCCTCCAGCGAGGCGAGGAAGGTGCTGCTGAGAGCATTTCTCCCCCCTCACCTCCTGTCCTTGGACCCATGGGGGCAAGTGCCAGTGTGTAGGCAGGGAGGGCAGCACCCTGCCACCCTCCCAGGAAGCTGGACACCCCTTGGTGTGATGGCTCAGAGCACACTCCTACCCCTGCAAGGGCTCTGGGCACTGGCACAGGGGTGTGTGCAGCCAGCTGGGGGATGACAACTGCCAGCTAAGCCCACCGCCTCCTGCTCTGCTCAGGAAGAACAGACCCCTTCAAGGAGAATTTGCCATCCCAGCACAGCCCAGGACCACAAGGGGAGAGCTGGGAAAGGGCAGCCCTGACCCAGCCAGGCAGGCACAGAAAGCAGCTTCCCACCTGCAGACTTGTTCTCTGAGAGCTCCAGCATCCTGAGGAGTCCTCTCTCCCGCCTTCCAATGACCTGCCAAGGAGAGGAGAACCGCTGTCACAGTGCTGCCGTGAGGGAACCCCATAGCCGGGGTCCCCATGGCCGCACATTCCCCCAGCCCACGGGGTCAGTCTGAGCACAAGTGGCAGTGCTGCATTTCCAGGGCCTGCAGCTGAGCACGGCCACCTCATGGCCAGCCCAACCAGTGCCCAAGCAGAGGCAGCTGAGAGCAGTTAATAAAACACGGCCCGGTAAGAAGGGAGGCCAGGGTGCAGGAAGCCATCCCCAAGCCCAACCAATGAGCACGGGGAAAACTGGGCACCAGGGGCTCTGCCACAGCTCGGACACATCCCCCAGCACTCTGCCTGCGAGGGCAGGCCCCATCCTGCTGTGTTCGAGGGCACAGGGGCTTGGTGCAGGAGGGAATGACCTTTCTCCAGGGCACCGCCAGACGAGGAACGCACATCTCATGCTTTCTCTCAGGCCCTGGGAAGATGCAGCTGAGCTGGTCACACAGGCTAAGGGAAGACCATGTGGCTTGGCTGCTTTGAGCCTTACTGGCCCTGCAAAGTCCTCTCTCCTGGCTGCTCCCTGCCCCCAGAACTGCTCTAGAAGGCACTGGCACCCCATCTGTGGGGCTGGAGCTGCAAAGCACCCCAAAATCGGCCGTGGCAGGAACCTGCAAGCCCAACAGTGCCACTTGGAAGCTTTCCAACCGCCTAGCCTGTGCCCAGGCATGACCTGCTCCCCCTGGTGAGCTGCCACCTCAGCACAAGGCAGGGCCAGAGGAAACACAGAGCCTTGCAGAGCCTTCCTGAAGGGCCACCGCGCTCCAGCACCCTTCCCCCATGCCCTGTGCCTGTGCCTGTGTGCAGGACCTCGCACGCCAGCCAGCTGTGGGGCGCAGGGACAGAGTCAAACAGCCCCCACAGAGCCGGTCACATGCAGGAGCAGCCATGCCCTGGAGTACTCTGAACCACACAGTGCTTGGCCAAAATCATCAACCAGAAATCTCATCATTTGCATCTGAATCCCAAAGGGCTGAGGCCTGTGATGGATTTAAGGGATTATATGAAACTAAGACATCATGTTGCAACTTCATGCTGAGAATCACATTTCTGAGCACAGGCAAAGCTGCGGTGCTAGGGCTTTGCCCGCAGGAACCAGCGGGAAGGCCCGGAAGGACCCTCTCTGCGCTCCCCTGGGACCACCACGAGCCGGAAAAAAGCACAGTGGGGGCCAACACCTGGCGAGTGACTGCAAGCCAGCTGCTACCCATGCTCCTGCCTCCCACCTCCCTGAGCAAGGCTTGTCCCTCACGGCCAGCACACCTCCACCGCACTCGCTCCCCCATATTTCTCCTGGGATGCTGCGGTTTGCTCCCACCACCGAGCAGTTCCCCCTGCTCCAGCTCTGAAGCTTTCCCCATGGGAAAGGGCTTGTGGATAGAGTCAGATATGCTTGTCACCCTGACACTGCCCTCCACTCTATCTATATTCAGCCGAGGAAGCCTGCAGGACTGAGGTGCGCTATCTGGCAGCAGGACAGCCCTAGCTGCCTGCCTGCTGGAGAGATTACTGGCAGCTCCACTGGATTAGCTCACCCCTGGGACTGGTCCATGCTCTCGCAGAGCGTCGCAGGAAGGAGGGCAACAAGTTCTCTGGCCACAGCGGCCCACAGGGACAGGCAATCCTACACCAGGTCAGCTCATCCCGTCAACCAGGGAAACTGCTCCTGCTGCCAACCCAGCCCCAAACCCAGCACAAAGCAAAGGAGATGGTCTGCAGGGTCGCCCCTCACCTTGGCACTTCGAAGCCTCCTGGTTCCCTGAGCTTGCCTAGCAGCCTGAAGGCAGCTGTCCACGTGCCTCTGATACTGCAGCAGTGGCACCAGTGACTTACAGAGGTAGCACTTCTCACACCTGCCAGGCAGCAAAGGACAGAGCACTGCATTAGGATTCACCCTGCCCCGGGCTCCCAGCCACCAGCGGTGACTTTCCTCCTCCAGGCCATGCCACGGAGAAGACATGTCACCAGATCGGGTCTCGCTCAGTGGGGTCAGGCCGACACCAATCGCAAAGACTGAGTGATTATCAGTTTTCCCTGCCTGTTCCTCTGTATCCTGCTGCTACAGCAGTGGGACAGTAATCAAATCTGCTCATCTAACTATCTCAAACACCACTGATTTCTCCCCAGACATAAAGCACCCTGTCAAAATCCACAGAAATGAAGTGCGAGGGCTTTGCAAAGGGGAGTTAAATCCTGCCTGAAAAGCAAACCAAGTGTGTTAAATCAGAGAGACATTTTACCAGGGCTGGATGAACTTGTCTGACTAGTAAATCAAGTCTTTCTCTGCACTGTCTCCATTTTACATCATGCCATGTTGGGATAGGAACGCAGAGCATGCACTCCTGCTGGGGGGGCTGACACAGCGCATTCCTCAAACCCCCTCACTTGTGTAGAAGATGCCCAGGCTCATGCAGGATGACTGAGGGTGCTTGGGAAGAAAATTATCCTGGGTGAAAGGAGATGAAGGTCAGGCGTGGATTTACACAGCTACACTCGATTCCACACCAGCTCTCAGCGGGACCGAACCATGCAGAAGAGGGCACTGGTTCTTTGGGAGGGGAGCATCCACTTGGAGACCTATTCAGGAATGGACCATCTCCAAGGAGAGACAGCCCCCAGGGACCAGCCGCAGCAGCATTGTGTTCAGTTTGATAAGCAGTACTCTCCTAGTAAAACTCACCCCAGGCTCTAAAATGTGTATGGAGAGCCCCCATCGAGCAAAACTCTGCAGTACTTTTCCCGTATTTTCTTTCCAGTCAGTGCTGATTACCCAGATAATGTGTCTAAACAGAAGCTGTCCTCTCTATAATTAGCCTAATTCCATTAGTGATGTTGCCATCCACTGTTTGTAACAGCAAAATTGCTTCCATAGCAGGGATTTTACTGTCAGATCCTCTCTTATGATGCTTTGTGTGGGTGGCTGGAGGAGGGGCTGCATGGGAAGAGATTAAACAAAGCCACTGCTATTCTGAAAGTCTAATTTAATTAAGAATATCACTACAGGTGCCATGTTGACAGCCTCCCTGTCCTAGCCTCTTCTTTTCCTGGGGTTACCAAGCTCAAATCTCCCATTAGAAACTGGCTGAGTTAGCACCATTTTAGCTACAGCTCCCCGCACAGAGGCCAGAGACCACGCATCCCTGACCCGCCATGGATTGGGCTGAAAGGAAATTAGTGCAAAAATAAACAATCTGAGAACAGCAAATTCCTCTTGCTTCAGTATAAATATAGCCAGCACTGCAACAAGAGGCACTGAGAGAAGGCAATTTCTTAGGGAAACATTGCTGTAAGGCTAACGGCCAGCATTTATACAGGAATAAAGACATCCACAGGCAAGCTGGAACTGAAGCACAGAAACAATCTTGGAGGAGCAAGCATACCTACTTACTTGTCAATGTCTAAGGATGTTGGGCCGCTTCCACCACTGGCAGCTTTACTTCTTGCCTCCCTCTGACGCCGGGTGAGCACTGGAGGAAAAACAAAGGGTTACCCTGCCATCCACCCCAAAAGCATCCCCACATCATGTCCAAATGCAACACGTTTCAACCTCTTCCTCTCAAGGCTGCAGCAGAAGTGATGGCAGAAGCAAAGAAATACTGGACTGGGATAGGCAGGGTCTTCTTTCCTGCAGAAGAGGTAGCTAGCCAATTCTTTTTTCAGGGGAGGGGGGGAGGTGTGTGTACTGAAGAAGTTACCTTCCCCAGACTCGGAAGCCAGCTAGCCATTTCACACTGTAACTTGTCTTCTGCCAGAAACAGCTGGATCAAGAGTATGTGGTTTACAGTCATTTTAAAGCTGATGCACAGCAGCGCAACAGCCTGGGAGAAGAGTTATACAGCTGCTCCAGCAGCACAGCACCACTCCCTGCCAAACTAAGCACCTGTGCCTACTGCAGGGGAGGGAGCATGGTAACCGCGAGCTCAAGAGGAAGGAGAGCTGTGTGGAGGCACCAGCCCTTCTGCAGGTGTGGTAGAAAAAGAGAGCCTTGCTGGGCAGGGATACAGCTCATGCTGGAAAGGGAAGGTTACAACAGTTAGCCTATGCTCGCTGCTTTTTCCACTGCCCATGTGAACCAGGGGTGATCTGTACTACTGTCCACATACAGCGCTGTGGGGCCTTTCGATGAAGATCTCTACCAGGGCTAAGCATCAGTGGTGCTGCTCTTCTTAACAAGATCCCAGCTGACTGGCATGCTGATGACGGGGTCCAATAATTTCTGTTCCTTCAGCAAGCCCAAGCAGCCTTTCCAAACCTGCTCTCCAGGCATCTGCAGGGAGCACATCGGAATGTTGTCTCTTTCAGTTGAATTCCTCTCAGCATATTTCTGTTGACATGCCACCAGCAATGATCCTTGGGGAACATATCAGATAGCTTAGCTTGCTTCACCAGGGATGTTCAAGACTCCAGCTCCAAAACAGATGTTGCAGTAAGCACTCTTAGGCAAGGTGGCTAAGGGGACAATGCAGGGAGTTGTTTTACAGCCCAGTAACATTGCTTCCCATACTCTCTTTAGGGGAAAGGCCTGAATCCAAGGTACAGGCACAACAAAGCTGTTATTGTTGGCACACCATCTGTGATAAAGAAAGGGACGCACAAAATTTTGTGCGGAACAAAGGGACTCCTTCAGAGTTTTAGCAAAACCCCATTTCCAGAGTGTTAGGCAACCCCAATATCTATCCACAATGCTGATACAACATGGCCTTTCCCTTAGTAGCAATCACTGATCTGCAGCCACGACCAGCAAATGCACTGCAAGATGCTCAGGAGCTGTTGGGGCTGACGGGAGACATCCACGCTGAAGAAACAAGCTCGAGCGTTTCCTAGGACGTGGGTACTGTCTCGTAGGCGATGACTGATACCAACAGCTCATTTCTCACAGGCACCAAAGCGGACGCCTCTCTTTAACTTAGCCTGGCCCAGATTTGAAGTGGCAGCCTGACGAGGAGGACTGATAACCACGGCCACCCCCCAGGCCATCCAGCCTTCCAACCACCCAACTAACACGTGCATTTGACAGTGTGGTGAAAGCTGCTCTCCAAATCAGCGTGCAGTCGTTAATATTCCTTTAACACCATCTCGGAAGCCTCGTGCACCAGCTCAGGTGTTAATCAGTTCTATTTTCTTCCAAAAGCAGTGAACACATCTGGCATAATGGGCCCATTAGAGATGTCTGGGACCAGCTCTGCAGCTGCCCAGGGGAAGACCCCCAGCTGTGCTGCTGGGGGTGGAGGCACAGGAGAGAGAACAGGGCCAGCTGGTGAAGCATGACCCCTGCCAAAACACACCGGCCACCCGCAAGAAGGGGGTTCAGAACACATGAAAACAATTGCCATGGGGAAAATCCCCACCACAGAGCAGTGCTGACCTGCTGTGTGACAGGAGCCTTGTAGCTCTCCCAGATGTGGTGTTCTTTGCTGGGTCAGACACATTCTGTAGCCTGAGAAGAACCTTTTCCCTGGCTCGGCATTTCTTCTGCTTGCCAAGTCATCTTTGGCCTGCTTGGCTCCAGCTCACACCCTGGGGAAGAGGAGCAAACCCTCCCCAGCACAGCCCCCTGTCAGCACACCCACCCCAGGCACCTCCTGGGGCTGCCAGGTCAGGTCGGCGTGCAGAGCTGTGAGGCCACAGACACCAAGCTCCTTGCTTTGCTGCACGACCCACCTGCAGTTCAACCCACCAGCTTCCTCCCCATTCTCACTACCAGCCGTACCACTTTTTGTGCAGGATCCTATTAGTGGCAGGCTTGCCAGCATCTTGTCCTTTCTCAGAAGCGATGAAGCTTTCATCTGCACCCGTTCCGTTACTCTTTCTGCTGTACCAGTGCTACTTCTATTGATGTCAAGAGCTTTTTAACAGCACCAGTGCTGCTGCTGAAGACTGACAGCTGCATCAGGTTGCATTTGAGGCTTTGGGAGGAAGGGATATACCAAATCCTCATTTTCCTGGGCTCACTTGGGAACTGAGAAGTTGGGAGCACATAGATGGAGGGCAAGAGGATTAGAGTATGTCCCAAAGCTCGAGACTATTTGCTGTTCTCAACAGCGGCCAAGACTCGCTTCCAGACTGAGACCAGCAGATTCCTGCATTGGCAGCAGCGGGCGATGAATGCAGTGACTCCAGCAGAGAGCTCCTCTCACAGAAGTGAGCCCTTCAGCCAAGTGCATGAAGGAAGAGGGACCTGGCACAGTACTTCCATGGCTCCACTCATTCAGTTGGAATTAACACCAGTCACTGAGCTGGAAACCCGGGACCTGAACCTTTCCCAGCCTGGTACAGTAGCTAACGCAACAGCAGGCTCTTCTTGTTTTATTTACTCAGACCATAGGAAAATGGAAATTCATGATCAGATTTTCATACTTCCCAGGTATGTGGTGGTCTGGACATCCAGCCAGGGCAACCATGTACATACATAGGGGAAGCAACTGTAACTCATCTTGCCCAGCTAAGTCATTTGACAACCTGTCCTTAAATATCAGCCGGATTGAGCTGGACTCCTGATACATAACACTGAAATACTTTGGTGCATGATTAGAAGAGGGAAGAAGAGAAGTAAAACCAGCAAGAATCCATCCTTTTGTAATTTTAAAACGAAAACCACTGACAGCTATAGTCTGTAGGACTGCATAATCTGCTATTCCAGAGACATCAGGAGTAAATCCAATTAATAAGTCTGAAGACAGACCAGGAACCCCTGACCCAGTGCACCAAAGGAAAACTGAAGCGGCCTTTTCTTAACAGATCAGGACATGGCTTAGAGGGCAGAACTTTGATTTTCTCTCACACAAGGCTGTTGCTGTGCTCTCAAGGAAGCCAGCAGCCAGCCAAGAGCACACAGTGCTGCAGAGTAGAGAACAGCTTCTGGACCCACAGAGGAGCTGGCATTTGCTTCAAGAAGACAATTCTCCCACCTCTTTTTTCTCCCCATGCATTAGCTTTACCTATGGATTTTGTGTTAGTGACGGATGCCAAGGTAACAGCCCTGGAAACAGAGTCCTTTTGTACCTGCACAGCTGTGCCAGGCTACTGTCTGGTCTCTGCTCAGAGCTAAACATCATCCCTGGCTACTCAACCCAAACCCCGCTGACCAGCCCATCAGCTGAGACCTCTCTGGGTGATTGTTGCCTTTGTACAGCTGCTGGGAAGTGGACCGAGGTGCCCTGCCACCCAGAGCCCCAGCAGACAGGCAGGATTCTGCCCCACATTTGTGCTGCTCCAAGACCAGGAAGCCTGTGGTCCTGCAGAGAGCCTTGCTGCAAACAACACAGGCATCACAGACTGTTATGGCTAATAAAGCCTGGTCTCTACAGGGAAAATGCTAGAATAACTGGCAAAAGAAAACCCAAATTACTGTGATTTTTTCCCAGAACCATTGCTCTGTTTAGAGCCATTATTGTAGACCAAAATCCCTTTTATTCCAGGCTAGTTTTCTTATGGGGGGATTGTTCTGAACAAGCCAGAAAAGCAGACTAGCAATTCCAAAATAACTACCCTTACAAACATCCCCAAGGAGACCAGTCTGGAAGCAGAGTGGAGAGGCCAGCCTTGAACTCTGTCCTGCTGAAAACCAACACCAAAGGAAAGAACAAATTCCCTCACACTGCCAAAGAATTCAAAGCCTTTTCCTGATCACAGTCAGGATCCCCCAGGGTCAATGGATGTACTCACAGTGCAGCCCCACCAGGGACCCGATTACCACAGGGCCAAAGACATTCCTGCTAAAAGGCATACTGAAAATTCTGCTCCACTTTGTAACGTGGATAAGACCCTTATCAGTGTTGAGGATGGGAGAGGAACTGTGATAATTTGTGATTTGCCTGAGCCGAACACTTTGCATTAGTAGCTGGTTTGTGCCTGTAGAAAGAACTCCCCACCAAAATTCAGCACCAAGCAGTATCAGCTGCTACTCTGGCTCCTGTTATCTCAACAGGACTGATGTCATATCCCCAAAGATTTAGTATAACAGGGACCTTGTATTTTAAAACTACATCAACTCTGCATTAAAATTACATGGTGAAACTTCCTCCTGCTAGAGGAATGCAGAAGTTACAGTTCTTGTACTAGCTACGATTTGTTCAAATTGCTTAAACACCATAGATTTAGGTTGCATTTAATAACCCAGTATGCAACTGAAAATTATATATTCACAACCTGAAAAGTTAATCTTATTACAAGCCACTACTTTGATATTACCTGACATTGTGCTAACACAGACTTTACATTTCAAGCAGCAGCTAAAACATAACTTATTGAATATGTTGATAACCAACCAGCGTATTTGTTCACTTAAGCTCTACAAAGGTTGGCTACGGAAAACTGATAGGGAGAAGACCGCAAAGAGGATTAATATGGGCATTCTGACCATGCTTCTGTACCTTACTCTTCACATGAAGGAGAAAAATCCAAGCTCCCAGATCAATAGCTATAATTTTGCAATTTTAGAGGAACAAGAGGGAAACTTTTCTGCAATCTCTTGCAGCTGAACAAGCCATTTTTGCACATACAAATGTCAGACTCATTGCAGGGCGCAGGCCATGCTTGGAGTGATACAGAACATTCTCCCTTCTCAAGAGCCCTAAAGGATGCTCACCCACATGGCTCAGGAGCCTACCATTTTCTACCACTGGCAGATGCTCTGCAGGTCCTCACAAAACACACAATAGATGTGTCTTATGAATACTGCTTGAAGCATCCAGAGCTAGATCCTGGGGTAATATTCAGCTTATACACTTTCCAAGGGACTAATAATGTGATGATTTATGAAGTCAATGAGAGACAAGATGGAGGTGCTGGAAGCACATGAGCCTCTGATACCACTCTCCTGGCCAGCTCGGAGATGGAACAATGCAGAGCAAACAAGCCTCTCTACATGCCACACTGTGCCCCAAATATCCCGAGAGGGACCAGACTGCAGCACCTGGCCTCAAGCAACAGGAAAGGGGGACGAGCACAAAGAGCAAACACACAGAAGCAGTGCCTGGCAGACCTGGACTGTCCCTGCCAGCCTCCTCTCCCACAATGCCGTTGCAGTACATGGCATGCAGCTGAATCTCCGTAGCTGGAAAGCCTTGGTCACACAGTGGGCACAACACAGGGTCAGCAGCTGCAGGACTGCACTCAGACACAGCTCCACCAGCATCTTCATCTCCACCAGCCTAAGGAAGGAGAAGAAAAAAATAGCCAGTTAATTGCGCTGTTTCTCTTTTTTTTGCTAGGTGCAGAGCTCCATGCTGCCTGGTAGCTACTCACTCTCCCATAGACTCAGTTTTTCTTGGAAAGTTTTATTCTCCCTTCATCACATACCAGTCAGAAATAACACCACTGGCTGAGTAAACTGTGCATCACTAATAACTAATTCTTCTTCCAAAGGCAACATGTCCAACTGAATCATGGTGAAACCTCCCTGCACAGCCACGCACACCGTTTAAGGCAAACATCACCTGTACTACAGTGGAAAAATGGCAAAGCTTCCATTAATCAGGAAAGCTCAGAAGCGAAACTGATGGAAAATTCATGGGGCAAAGCAGGAGTTCAACACCTGACTTGTGCTCATCTGTTTCTGGATATGATCCACGCTACACAGGCAGCACTGTCTGGGAACACAGCTTCCCCCAGGATGAAAGGAGGCTGCTGTGCTCTTAGGGAGTCCAGAGAGATCACTGGGAAGCTCCTCCTCTCTAGAGGAGGCGGCTGGAGCAGTCATCAAAGGGGACACAGATCAAGGAGAGAGGCAATACCATTAAAAATCCATGTCACGCGAAATTACTAGCAGCGGCTTTTCACCAGGGCAAAATGTCACAGCCTGTGTTTGTTCTCTGGGTGCCATTACCACTTACCGATATTCCCTTTCTGCATTGGTTACACAGCTGCAAAGGTGCTCCGCTACCCACCCGCAGAGATACAGCCTTCTCCCTACGCTACTGATGTTCCCAAGACGCAGCAGACCGCTGCCATCTCATTCATAATTAGATCTCTGCCTAGTCAGGCTTGCTACAAGATTTCTCCACATTTAAGAAAAAATCTCTCCTCCACCCTGCAATGACTGAAAAAAAGTTATTTAAATATTAACCATGTAGAAGAAACCTACAGGAAAACAATATAGGATAGTTTTCTGTTCTTGGGGCTAAGCAGTGACATATAGACAGTATGCAGCAAAACTGCTGTCTGCTTCCCTCCAACAGTATAATTTCAGGGAAGTAGTAATTGGGGTCAGCCAAGATGCTCAGTGCCACTGGAGCGCTCTGTCATATTACTTGGTTTATTACTTGCTTTTCCAAATGAGGGTCTGATCCTGATTTTTATGGCCTAAAGGGAAGGAGGGTGCTTTGTTAACTCAGAGGAGCTACGCAAAAAATTGCCGGAATGGGCCTTAAACTGAGAATCTGACTCACAAAACACATTTATCCCAGACACCAGCTGAAAGGCTATAGCACCGAGCCCCAGGAACACCTCTCTGATTTCCAGGGAGGCTCTCTGCTCTGGATTTCTGTGGGGGAGTTGCCACAAGAGTTCCTCCAGCGAGACACAGGCTGTTGAAGTACATCACTTACAGCATTAGCACTTGTACCCTGCTCTCTCATCTCAGTGTCACTACATCTTGCAAAGTCCTCACCGTGGGGCATCACACAGAGGAGTCATAAAAAACAAGATGTGTCAAATATGAATGATCAGATCAAACTTGCATTATCCTAGTCAGACAACACACGTAAAAAATATGATGGGAAAAGCAGCAGGCATTGCTCCTTCTAGCTGCCATTTTTAAAGCAATCTTAGGAGATCACTGATTCTGCAAACCCTACCCGCCTACATTCGGTGGTAAATTACTAATTTTAAATGGAAATGCAACATTCTGTAACAAAAGACACCACGGTCCCAAAACTGCTTGTACAAAACCTTGCTGTAACAGCCTGGAAAACCTCAACTGCAGAACCAGTCACCCCTGTCAGAAGCACAGACTGTCGCTTCTCCTCTTTAGCAAATTACCTACAAGACATAGTACTTGCAGCCAACAGCCAGCCAAGAGCAACGCTAGAGGCTGAGCTCAACAACAAGACTCCTGTGTCCTGGCTCAGCATCTGCTAGGAAGAAGTCAGTCCCAGCAGTCTACACTCGCTTCATGCTAACTGCTGATGCACATGGTAGCTGTTTCTGCTGTCTTCCTGGAGGGCTGCAGGCTCCGGACTGGTACCTGCTGCCAGCGATAATGTTGTCAAGCAATCCCTAGGAAGCCCCACCGCAACACTCCCAAACACTGTGCTGATACTTTGTGCCGTCTAGGCGGAGGTGTGAGGCCCGGGGCACCCTCTGCTACGCACGATGGACATAGCAGCATCCTGGCCACAGCCAAATGGGTCGTGAACGTGCTTTGGTGGCTGCGGCTACCCAGCTCAGCACAGGACCGCTGCCTCTCCCTGCTGCGGTCTCTAATTGACTGAGCAGTGCTTTGAGATACCTGCAGAATGAAAGGCACACGAGAGCAGAAGCTGGTTTATTAAGAGGCCTGTGACAATGAGACATCGGAGCCACAGACGCACTGTACAAGCTGCAGACTCCCAGAACAAGCTTTCCACAAATGAATCCTCTTGTCAAGAGCTGTACGATTCTGTATTCATGTACCCTGCCAGAGGAGTACTTGGCAACCCCTTTGATATTGCTCTCTAAATTAATAGACAAAGGGAGTTTTATCAGAAGCAGGAACTGAAGTCAGATGTCGGTACAGCGACAGCTGCAAAGCAATTGCTGTGCAGGTGTGACAACATGGGGAAAGGAGCCACACAAAAGCACACATCTGCATCGGGAGGTAAGAGGATGGCCCTGCCACTAACTTACTATTGCTATGAACTATTACTGCACAAAAATCAAGATTCCTGGGCTCAGGTCACTTTCCTTGGACTGCAAACCACCACCAGCCTTCAACACTTCAATGTCAACTTTATCCGAGCCCAGTCTCTCTGGGTGAACCTCCCCTCTCAGCCTCTTGGAGATGGTCTGGGAGAACAAACACCGAAGTTTAGAGGACTGTAATAAAGTGTGTCACAACAAAAGTGACTGAGGACTCCCCTCACAGCTCCTGGGGTCCCTCAGCATCACTGACCATCACAGCACTATACCTCTGAGCCTGGGCAAGCCACAGCGGTGCCATCCACACTGATGGCATCCTCCAGCACAGCAGTGTGCGTGGTATAAAAGAGCGAGCTGGTATTGGTAATAACTCTCCAGCTACAGGACTGAAGGGCTCCAGAGGCAGTTGCACGGTCCCCAGCCAGAAGGGACTGGAGTTATGAAGAAGTGGAGAAAAGTGAAGAGGGGAGTGTTTGTGAGGATCCCAACAGCAGAAGCCCAAGCTCCCAGTTAACACAGCCCAGCTGAACCAAGGTTTAGAAGACAGGACTGGAAACAGGACCCTTCCCCAACTTCAGGCTCTTTTACCTGCATAGGTGCATCTCCGCTGCCCGAGCAGAGCTCTTCTCTCTCTGCCTCAATAGCTTCCAGCGGACTCGGCTGGGTCTCTGCAGAAAAACACCTCCGTGTCAGCACATATTTGCAGCCCCCAAACTATCTCCTCACTTGTTGATGTAACTTAGCCCATTTCTTAACAGCATTTGCACAGTTTCAAAACATTTTTTAGACTTGCCACAAATGTTATCAGACAATGTGCAACAACACAGCCAGATGAGGGTTTAAAAGTCACAGCACAGTGGTGTGAGGACAAAGCCACAGCAGCTTTGCAGCTTCATGGGGAGTGAGACTAGACACAGGAAAAGTGTGTGGGACGCTGGGATAGAGACAAAGCAAGAATAGAGCTCTCCCTCGCACTGAGACAAACAGAGCTCCCGTTCCGTGGTCTGCCTCGCAGTCGCACCTTCTTTAGACCTCCACGTCTTCCCTAGCAACAAAATATGCCTCCAATCACCATTGTGACCTCTCTTCTCTAGAGCTGCTTGTGAAAAGGAGCAGTCTCTTCATTAATTTTTTCACTTAAAACCCTGAGCTGGAAAATCTCAAACACGGTAGGAGAGACCGAGGATGAAGAAAACCTCATTGGTCCCAAACAGATTTAATTAACATAAGACAAAAATTATTTCAGCTCTCATGCTTTACACATATCTTGACACTGAAAAATCTGAAAATTTCTTGATTGCCTTGAAGAGACTACTCCTGACTCCTTGTTTTGAATGATCCCTCCACACCAACATACATCCTGGTATCTCTTCAGCAGCAAGTCCCCAGCAATCATTGGTCACAGAACTGTCTCAGAAGAAAAGGGTCCAAAACCAGGGAATCAAACAAAATTACCAGGATAACTTCAGCCCTGACAAACAGAGCTGGGGAAAAAAAAAATCTCATTTTGTTCAAATAATTTGATAATTCTCTTCTTTTCTCTGAATTTTATAAGTGTGTAACTTTCAGTGCAAAATTCAGAACATTCTCAAGTGCCTCTTACCTGGGCAAACAGAGATCTCTTCTTCAGCAGAGTTTTCTGCAGCAATATCTGGGCTTCTTTTACCGCCAAGCGGGGTCATCACGGAGAAGCTGTTCAAAATATAAATATAACATACATCTCCAATCCAGCAGGTGTGACAGCACACACCTGCCTGTCTCACACAGTTCAGAACAGCAGACGATGCCATAATTTCCAATTGGTCAACATCCGATAGCCAGAAATGACCAGGCTAACAGTGAAATATGGATATAAAACAGTGTCCTAAGCAAAAGACCCGAAAGGGAACAGTTCTTTCTTCTAGAAGTCCTTGACAAAAAAGGCACAAAGGGTCACTGTCTCATGTCAGGGGAGAAAAACACCTGCTCATGACTCTGGGACTCTTGATTCTTTCTACTCTTAGAAGATTTGGGAGTTGTGCAGGTACCAGCACTCTGCTTCTTTCTGCCTGGGAAATGAAATCCTCGAAAGGAGAGACACAGACTTGCTTTATCCCGCATTACCCTCTCCCTCCTCACATGGCTAATTTTCTTCCTTATTGCTGTGCACTGCGGCCAGAAGCAGCACGGATGCAAGACAAGGCAAGGCTTCCCTGCAGCAAAGTCCTAACAGCATTAGCACAGCAGTTCCTCCAAGCAGCACCGGGTACCACTCCTCTTGTTTTGACCTTCGGATTCCTCCATTTTTCCCCCACCCCACCCCACCCCCCCCCCTCCACTGCACAGTGTCTTTCCGAAACAGGCAGGCATTGCTGAGTAAGTCTGGCACCCATGCTGACACGCTCCGCGCTTTGCGTGGCTTTCTGATTAGTCTGATCAAGTATGCAAGAACACACTTTAAAAACATGAATCCCCATACTCACAAACAGAAGATTTATTAAGCTCAACCACAGGCCTTAGAGAGGAGAGAACAGCCACTGTTGATTTATGATAAATAACAAAATTCTGATAGGAAATCACAAGTGGCTTTTCTCTCTAAATAAAGCACCTCAAAGCATTTGTTATGAATCCAGGCTGAGCGTGTTTTACTCTGTGTCTAACATCAGGGCTCACTTCAAAAGAACTCACACAAAACAACTTGCTGTGACATTTATAAAATGGGCTAATCAATTTGAAGTCAAACCACATTTCTTGCTACACCAACTATCTCCTGGTAACAAAGCCTATAATCATTTATTAAAACCCCAATCTACCATGCTCCGCACAAAGCGTAAAACAATTGGGCAGAGCGGCCTGCAGAAAGCAAAGCAGCCTCTTCTCACTGCTGCCACTTCCAAAACTGCTTCACTACCTCCAGACAGCTCAGAGCCGTGTTTTCCTATTAAGTGCTGCTAAGGCCAGCCGGCCAGGGTGCCTGAGCCCTACCGGAGAGAGGACTGCGCTTGGCAAATTACCAGGAGCCAGATGGCAACACCTAATGTGCACAAAACTGCGAAGACTGCAGCCATTTCTTGCCTTGCTGTAGATGTGCCATCTGCTCAAGGAGGGGCCGCAGCACCCAGGTGCAGCCTGGCTCCAAGAGGGACAGCCAGGAGCTCCTGGGCGGCTTGGGGAATGTCCCAAACTAACCCCATCAGCTACACCAAAGGAAGGAGGTCCCACTCTTTTCATGTTCAGCCCTGGCCACTTCTGCCTTAAGCAGGCGGGAGGCCAGTGCTGCAGAGCGCACACCTTGGTGCCTCCTATGCAAGCACACAAGCTCAGACTCAGCTGTCACAGACTCATCAGCCTCAGCAGCAACAGCAGCCGCAGGTTCCTCCTGCTCCCCAAGGCTAGCTTTAAGCTTGTTAGACAGGTGCAAGCAAGAGGGATTTTCATACTCTGCATATTGATATTAACTGCTCAGGCCAAATGCTGTTAGATCAGAGGAAAGTTGGCAGTTTTGTTCCAAAGCAGGTTTAAATTATAAAACCCAGCAAATTAAAAACATGACATTATCTGCCCTCTCTTGTAACTTGCTCCTTGAATCCTCTCCCATTTGCCCTTCTTCTCCCAGAGCATTTGCTGCAGAATTGCATCCCACAGGAAGGAGACAAAAAAAAAAAAGGAAAAGAGGAGTAGGCTTAAATCTGAAGAAAATCATGTTGACTTGTCCCACACCTGTCATCTGCTGAAGTGGCTTTTCTGGAGCACTGCACTCTATCTTTGGCTGATAGGCAGTGCCGTCTGGCTTCCTCCTCCCTTCTTTCCTCTTCAGCAGTAAGGCAAGAACAAAAATACACACAGAAATCCAGCAAACCTTCCACCATGCTGCCTATGTGCCTTCCCAGACAGATCACGTGATGACATTGCTATAACTCACCTTCAGCTCACCTACCCATCTCCACAGCTTTACTGCACCATGTCACATTAGCTTCAGAGGGCAAGGATCAAGTCTTTGGTACTTGTACTAGGATGTACCTTGCACGTTTTATAAAGTAACAAGAGTAACTGATCTCTTCTCCCCATTTGCATCCCACCTCTCTCTCACGCTGCTCCAAAGCCATGTATTTCCAGGAATAACAGCAGCAACTGCAGACAGCCCTTCCAGCAAGCCCTGCTGCCAAGCCCTGCAGCGAGCCCCGGTGAGACAGCACCCCAAAATGCTCCAAGGGGACTGGAAGAGCCCACGTCAGCAGAGCGAGCCCGTGGGCCCCATGCTCTGATATCACCCTTCTCACCTCTGTGCAATTTGCATGGGTTCCCCGTCTTCATGCACATCCTCTGCAGGCAGCATCTGGGAGGCCTGGAACGGAAAATTCTGATATTATATAACACAATGTACAGAACCGACCGGGATCTGCTGGGTCATCAGTCTCTGTCCATGGCATTGCACCCAATCTGTTATATGTTTTTTTTCTGAAAAGGCTAAGTATCCATCCTGAACTAGTCAGCTTTTTGCCTCCATCACTCCTTTTGCTAAGGTGCAGCTCCCTGAAACGCTGCCTGGCAGTACTTTTTGCTACCTTGCTGCCTAGACATGCTCCTGGGCAGTTCATGGCCATTCATTCATGCTAGCCTTGTCCATCACATTCCACGCCCTCTGCCTGTTCCTAGCATCTACTCTGATATACTTGTAGGCAGCAACCATAGCTCTTCTCCATCACCATTTGTGCTGAGCTAAACTGTCCAAGGTTTTTAGTGTCCCCCTGCACTCCCTCCAGCACCCCAGCAGCCCTGACCTACTACAGTTTAAAATCTATTTGCCTAAGGCAGGATGACCTGATCAACTGGTACCGCTGATGTCTGACCACAGGAAGTACTTTGCTGAAATTTCATGCAGATAAGATCTGTTGCATTTTTCTTGACTGGGAAATCAGCTGTCCCATCAAAGAGAGGGAACAGATTAACCTGCACAATCTACAGCTGGTAAAACTGTATGTATTTTATCCCATTTTTCATTTAGCTCTACGACTCCACTTATTCTTTCCTTTAAAATTTGTTCAAAAGCCTTATGCGCTGCCAAGGTCAGACTAACATGCCAGTCATTACCCAGATCCCTTTCTTCTCCTTCAGTGTACAGGTTATACTTGCCATTCTCTAATCAGGTGGAATTACAACAGTTTATTAGCAGTCCTTGCTGTCAGGCCCACAATTTCTCATGCTAGTTCTCAAAGAAATCCAAGGGGTTTTCCTCCCCCTTCCTCAAGTCTATTAAACTCTGAGTTTGATTTCCACCATAGGTTTCAACTTCAATCAGCTCCACTCCTGGATGGCTGATGTACTTCCCCAGCAAGCCCCAAAACAAAGCTTCCTGCCAGATTTCCCTAAAGTGAGTCCAACCCCCAAATATTCTGTTTTATCTACGCTATTCTGTACTTCTTCACAGCCTAACTCATCATTAACATAAAATACCATACCTCCTCCTTTATTTTTATTTCTCTTTTTCCAGAGCTGTGCATATCTTACAACACCTTTGCCCTGGTCACTAATACTGGGCCATGTTTCTGTTTTTCCTAGTACATATGTTATAAGGTACGGCATTAATTCAGGTCACCAGACTAACTCTCCAGAACTGGGTCTTTTCCCTCTGAATCTTTTAAAGACCAAGAGTCCCATAACCTTATTTGAAAGGCTATGAAGAAATTGATTCTATTAGCACTGAAGTTCGTTAGTGCAGGTTCACAGGCTATGAGAACTCCTGACAACCAGGATTTGCTCTGCGCAAATATCCCTTGGCTGCAGGTGGCAGTCGCAGCAGTTGGCCACTGCCAGGTGGAAGGTCTGTGCCCGGTCCAGGTGAGGGTTTCAAAGCAGGGGTACAGGCAGGCACCCTCGAGCACAGCGTTTGCACCTTCATTTCACTGGTACAACACATGGCACAAGGCTTTTTCAAGGACAGCTTTGCGACTCCGTGCACAGTTTCTAGCCTCGGCACAGCCTAGAATCTCCCACCGCGCCTCACCAGCAAAGCAGCCCTGGTGGCACTGGGGGAGCCCCAGGGCAGTAAAGGCAGCAGGGCTCTCCAAGCGATGCAGCACACGGGGGAAATGACTGCTCTGGGCCCCTCCTTTGTCACCGCCAGTGGAATTGTATTTGATAGAAGGAAAAAAAAATGGAGACAAGGCACAAGCAAACATCAAACATATCGATCTTGCAAGTAAATCACCTGCGCTGGCCTCAGTGTGCAACTGCACAGAGAGGCGAGAGAAGGGAGCAACCTCTGAAGCTGGGAGTGATAAGGCAGATGAAAGGGTATTTAGAAATTATTTTCTCTGAAGTAAATAAAAGACTGGCAAATTTTAGGCTAGGGTTGAAATTTTAAAGTCTGCTCCCCCTCCCCCTTCCTTATTTTTTCACCTTAAAAATATCAGGAAGACTACATCTACATACACATTATGGCTCTGAGAGAGCTCTTGTGGTCAGGATGAGTACATTGCAAGTTCCCACTCAGCACCACTAAAACCTCTCTTCTCCCCAAGAATTAATTAGGTATTAGCATTAAATGGATAATATAAAAAAATACCCCACAATTTTCAATACTGATTAAAAGTTCACGCCCTTCCCAGCTGCTGTAGCTTTCCAAGGGCTTTAGCGTACACCTCCACAGACCTGCAGTCACCCCAATCTTCTAGATTAATGACACCTCCATTTCCAAAGGAAAAGGCACAGAAGAAAAAAAAGCAGTTTGCCTTAAGAACCTTTCGGGTCTTTTGTTTCTATCCTAAAGAAAAGAAAAAGGGCACAAGTCGGTTTCTTTCCTCTGCAGGTCACCTCTAAGGCTTGTTTAAATCTGTATCTGCTAAACCCAAGCCAAAGCACTGTCATGAAAAGTCACATTTCGGCACAGGCTGCTCTGCACTTTTTCTGCAACCAGAAAATGCAGACATGACGTTTTTCCTAAGTGTTCAATATTACAAGACAGAATATAAATATCACAAAACAAGTTAAGTATCTTTCTAACACCAGGGTAAATGATCAAATACACTTGAAAACAGGAACAACAGAGCTGAGGCTTCAGTCATAGAGAAGATAAAGTTATACAATGATCCAGAAGTGAAGTCATTATGAAAAATGAGGGTTGGAAAAGGCTGACACAAACCTAAAATACAGCAGTAATAAATACTTCATCTGACTAGCAATCTGTTTAAACTTAGCAGTGACAGAAAGCTGCCTTCCGCTCCAACGAGAGGGCCCTGATGGAGACAGAGGCTGACACCTAGCGTCTAGCACACCCAACAAGCAAGCCAGAGAGAAGGTGCCCAACCACCAGAACAAGGACGACGAGCACTGCTGATGACAGATCACCCCGGGGCATGCAGAAGATGCCTGCAAGCACGCAGAGCCTCTCCCAGCCACAACCGCAGGACCACGAGGGAAAAGAGCACTTGCAAGAGTGAAGCACGTACGGACACAGACAAGCATGTAAAGTGCAAAAAGGAAAAGCTGTGCCGCAAGGACAAAAGCCACATTTCTGTCTGCAAAGGAAAACGCAGAGCTCCCCAAATGGCCACGGGTTTATAAGCTGGTTTGCCAGAACTTGTGGTGGTCAGTATCATCTCTGTGCTCACCACCCTGTCACACTGCCAGGCTACACCCTTTTGAGAAGGACAAGTCAGCTGGAAGTCTTTATCTCAGTGGTGCATTAATGGACGACTGCCAGGCTGCATGATGGCCCCTAACATTTGTGAGCTGCGTATCAGCCTGTATGCTTTTCCTCTCCCTTTCACAGTAAACTGTGTGACTAGGGGAGGAAGTCCCTAAATTTAACAGGAGCATTAAACAGCAGAGCCTGCTTTGCAGAATATCCTAAAATGGACAGAAGAGCAGGACTGCTCAATCTCTGCTCAGTGGCAAAGCTCTTACCTGGCAGTAGCTGGTGGTCGGTTCATCATCAGAAGTAGAGTTCTTCTCCTCTTCCATGCTGTGCCCTGGACTCTCTGCCTCCCTCCTCTTTGTAGGGAGGAGCCAGGTGATGCTCTCAGACTCCTTCTGCCCATCTGGGTCTCCATCTTCTGTGTCATCAGCAATCCCGTTCTCCCTGCTTATCTGCTGTCCTTTCCCAAGCTCGTTTTGGCTCAAGGAAGAACTGGGCACAACTGGGTTACCAAACTCCTTCTTATGCAATAGCTGCCTCTGAGCCTGCTTCAGGCTCTTCTGGTAAACCTCCAGCTGACACAAGATGACTTTGGTGTACTGGTTGGGGTCCACCCCTTTGGGGCAGAAGGGGATGCCCCAGTAATAGTGCACTGTCTCTCTCGCCTCCTCCTGCTTGTGCTTCTCCTCCGCTGCATTCAGCACACAAAGCTCAGGGGTACTGCTGGGCACCTTGCTCTGCTCTGCTTGCTCTGTGGAAACATGGACTTTGACGGCACACCCGGGCTGTGAGGTGTGCATGGTACCTGCTCCTCCACCACTCCTCCTGGGGCTGCTACACCGTTCTGTGGTCCAGCTCTTCCAGAGCGCAGCTGAGCTCCCGACACCAGCTTCTCCCACAGAATGGCCAGTGCAGGGCAGGGGCTGCTCTTTTGGTTCGTGGCCTGTTGATTCGGAAGAGCTGGAGGGGCTTGTGAACAGTCTCCGAGGTGTCAGTCGCCAGGAGCCTGAATTCACCCTGCCAAAGGTGGGACTCAAAGAGATGAGGTTACTAGAACCACTTTTTCCTGGTGAGGAAGGCTTTTCACTTGACCTTGTCACAGGCTGGCCCTTCCCCGGAGACACAATTATGCTGGATACTAGTGAGCTTTCAACGATTTCCTGGCTTAACCTCCTCAACACTACCAGGGGGCTCCGGGCGACATCCGTCTGTCCATTCCCATCAGCTCTGCTGCTCTGCGAGTGGGAGCTGCACTTGGAGCGAGGGGTGTCAGGGCAAAGCGCCAGACCTCCCAGGATCTCAGAGCCTTCTTTCTCAGCAGGCTGGCTTTGGCCTTGCGCACCCAGCGCTTCTGCAGACAACTGAGGGGCTGCATCAGAGGAGCCCGAGGGCTGACAGCTCTGGAAAACAAAAGGTTGATTCTCCGAGAGGCACATTCTCTATCAGCAGAGCAAGGGCTCCCCCAGCAAACAGGCAGCTGTCACCCAGTCTGAAGAACACCCCCCTCCCAGATCAGAACTGTGTACCCCAAAACAGGGGACAGCTGAGGTTTGACTTCCTATGCCTCTCACTAGGAATGGTACAACAAAACTACTCTGCGACTGCTGTAGTTCCAGTTTGCACTGGAAATAGCTAGGCCTCTCTTGTGCAGTGTAGCAAAGCAAGCGTAGAAAGCAATGTTGCTGAAGAACCCTAGTAAGCCTCTTCACAGAAGCGCACTTACATTAAGGCTCTCAGCAATGGCCTTCCTCAAGAGCTCCTCCTCTTCCTCTTCCTGACAGTTCACTTGTCTGGCTTCTTGCTCACTCATTTCCAGGGCCAGTGCAAACTGTTCCTCTTCAGTCATCTCTACAGCAGAATAAAAAGGATAATGTCGTCACAGCTGTAGGTGTATGTAGATACCCAACATATATCCAACATGTTGGGAGAGATGTCCAAAGGGCCCACCTCCCCAGGAGGAATGTGGAGCAAAACATCTAAACCCCAGCTTTCCTGAAAAGGTGTCACCAAAACCGGAGCAGGCAAGAGTAAATGAAAAAAGTAACCCAAGTCAGGAACTTCAGTTAGGGTTTCTACAGCAATCTAAACTCCGACTCCCTCGTTATATTAGTTGCAACAGAACATTTTATTTGCCCTCATCAAACTACACACTCTACAGCTGCAGAACACACGTTCAAGGAGAGAGGAAAAGGACAGATTTCTAAAGCGTGCTCGTTTTTATATTGGATAGGCTCAGCAGCAAGGCAAGATAAAGAACACATCTTTAATAAGTTTTTTTACTAGGCAAATAGCACGTCTCACTGCCTTCTGACACGCAGATACCTGCAATACCACAGGAGACCTACCTGAGAGCAAAAGAGCTACATGTTGTTCACCCTGAGCCGCAGGTGGAAAGCTCTGTGGAGGATAATGTTACTTGCTCGGTGGTATTATGGAGGATCTTTCACATGCATGCATCCCCCTTCTGCTCACATCACCACTCCACTGCATCACTAAGTCAGTCATGCATAGGAAACAGGTTTCCTACAGTTGTAACGGCTATTTCAGCAGAAAATTTCTTCCCGAAATATTCCTCACTCAGAGCAAACCAGAAGTCAAGACTGGCTATTTAGAAACAAAGCAGTTAGTTACTTTGGAAAACACTTATTTACTTAGTCTCAATCCAACACTTTCACTATGCTTAAAATATACAATGCCTGCAGAATGGATTGCAGCTTGGAAAACAACTCAACAGCACTCTCAGGAGCTGAAAAATACATCTCACTCGAAACAAATTGACAGATTTCCTTCAAAACCCGCTCCCTCCTTCAGGCAGAATCCTGCACGCGCCATCTCATGCATGAACCAAAAGGCTTGCTCTCTGATGGGCTAGAAGAGCTTTAAGAGACGCGATTTGAACAGGAAGGCTGCCCAAGCACAAAACATGCCTTCACTGCAGCCTGTTTCGGAGACAGACATTTCCCTAGATAAAGATGCATTCAGAAGTTGCACGCTCCCATTTTCTAACCCATCCTCTTCCTACCAGCTGCCACCAAAATACAGCAGCACAGCCTCCCTTGAAGCAGCCCAGGATTGCACTGGTCTTAGCACATCACAGCAGGACTGCATTGAGGTGCATCCACACAGCAGCAGGGTTTGCTTTGCTTTGCCCTTCCCCCAGCTCGTTGCTAATGGCAGGCTGGTTCTCCCCCACCCAAGCAGGATTTGAAGCATTTTTGGACTGTTGTGATCACCAGCCGTAGATTCCTTTACATGTCCTACTAAATCAGCACTTAGCTTTAGGTTGGGTTTTTTCTTTTTTAATTTCTTTAAAAATTAAGAAAGAGGTTGAAGTGAAGGCAGACTGCACTGCACTTAGGGCTCAGGGGGATCTCTTGTCCTTGGACAAAGTCACGCTATGATGTTACAGCCAGGAGGGACGAGGGAAAATAAAAATGCATTCTTTAATGGAAAGCACACGACAGTCCAGTGTATGAAGGCAGCTGCCATCCCAAAGAACAGTAGTAATACGCAGCGTTTCCACAATACCAAACACCTTCCGAGCATTCAATAAGTGAGTGCTGATTTGTTTCCTTGCCCAAACTGTCACAGCGATCAGGCCAGATCCTGCAAACTCTGACATGTACAAGAAAACCAGTGCACATGATCAGTGCCCCACAACACAAGGCTTTCCACGTGCTTAAATTAAAACGGGGGCCTGACTGTTCACCAGTTCAGGCTATCAACATCCATGAAGCTTAATAAAAAGACACATTTTTTTGGCGAGTTACTACTGTACATTTTGTTTTCTTCTCCCTCCCTGGCACAGCAATTTCCCCTCTGGGGACAGGGAACGTGCCAGACAAATGCTGCCTCTGGCAAAGAAACCAGTGACAAACAAAATGCACTTAGTGCACGTTCCAGTTGAGTAGGTGCTCCAGAGACGAGCAAATCTTGAGTTTAAATCCACCAGGCATTATGGTGGGGAGAGCAAAGAGCAGCTCTGCTCATGCCTTCCAGGAGACCTGACCTGCTTTAGGCTGAGCAGTCTGGAGCTGATGGTATTTTGTGCTCCACGTCAGATCGTTGTCAGCACCGTGCATTTTACTAAACTTGATGTTGCGCACCAGTCACAATTTACAGTGATTAGAAATCCAGAGAGTTGCGCTAGCCCCTGACTGGTGTGTGCAAACAGACCTCTGAGCACTTCCAGAGCGAGCACTGAGCATGCAGCGGAGGCAAGCTATGCTCCCGGAGCATGGCAGCAGGGCAGGGGCTCCTGCAGCCCTTGGGAGCAATGACCCCTCTCCACCTGGACAGACACACGCCGTTATGCTCAGCTCACACACGTCACACGCCTCGCAGAAGCCTGTCCCCGGTGCCTGGTGGGGAAGAGCCAGCACCTCCGGCTGGGAATTCTGCATCTCACACTCCAATATCCACTCACCACACGTCCATCCCAACACAACACAAAAATCCCAGCACTTCTCCAGGGACCAGGGCATCCAAGAAACCCACAGATGGAAAGGAGGGGACAGGGAGAAACTGTTTTTAAGACATTGCAGCCCTAAACAAATTAAACCATTTCAGAGCCTTTTTAAATGCTAATACGGCAATTTGCTAAGCGATTTATGTTCCATTTTGACATTTGCAAAGTGAATTAGATGCAAAACCCCACTAGTTGTAGTTCTAACACTTACTAATAAGAGATTTACTCAAAAATAATGGAAATGTGGGATCTCAGTATTTTCACATATCCAAAGTGCAATTACAGTAAAAACATTCAAATGTGCTTTAAAGCACTGACTTCCCCTGGAAAAAGAGAGAGAGACTTCTTAGGTTTTGTATTTCCATTTATCCTGTCAGGATGAAACGTCACAGATATATTTTAGTTATGGCTTTAGGTTAAAATGAATAAAACCACAACAAAGCAAAAAAGGGAGGATATGCTTTATAAGCAGAGCCTGCAAATATCTGAAATTTTCCAGTTTTGAGGAGAAAGAACTTGCTCTACCCAGAAGCACCGAATCTTTACAAAAGACCTATTTGCCTCACAATTCAAAGAATTTATTTAAAGACACTGAGAAAAATAATTACTACTTCAAATCTTAATTTGCCTAAAAGCAAACACCAAAAGTCTAATTAGAGCTACCCATAAATGAACAGACCCAACATCACATGTGCTTAAACAAGGCCACTCTCTGACCAAGCAGCACGGGACACCCCCAACCACCTGTACTTCGAGGAGGCAGACATGCACACTAAAAAAAAGGCAGCTTTTGCCCCAAGAAGAGGAAAACTATTATCAAGAATTTCACTCTCTAGAAATGCAGCAAAACTCCTCCATTACACAATGGCAAGAGAGCCAGCCCTGTCTTCTGCGGCTTTTCTGGAGCACACTGAACACCTTTCTCACAGCACCAGCTCCCAAAACCCGGCATGCTCAACGATGCAACGAGGACATCCAACTTCAGCAACTCCCTGTTCTTAGCACCATATGTTTGGTCACATTTTAACAGCATCTCCAAGGGGGGTTCAGCTTTTATTTTGTGTTCCATTTCTTTTGGGAGAAAAAGGATAAAAATAAATAAAAAAAAACCAACCTCTTCTCCCATCTCTGACTTTGCTATCTTATTTGTTCAACACAGGACACACACAGTGGGTTTCAACTCCCACACAGAGCCAGGCTGTTTCGTGCTATGGCCTTAGGCCTCTATTAAAAACAATTTAGTTCACACAAGCCCTCTGAGGACTGACAAGCCCAACTGCTGCTGCTTGCAGAGCACCGGCGTGCTCCATTTTGTTCAGTGATTGCTTTGGGTTTTGCAGGAGACAACATCTCTGCCATTTGAAAACTTTCTGAATTTAACATATTAGATGGACCGCTGCCTTGCAGAGCGCAAGAACAGGAGAGCACATCCACTGGGGCAGAGCAATGGTCCACCTGCCCAGCCGCTGAAACAAGTGGTGCTGTACAGGGACTACAGGCAAGCCTGGCCATACTCAGTGGTCCCTTCTGCTTGTACATCCTCAGCATTCAGAAACGTTGTTTGCAGAATATGAGCAGGAACATCCCAGCCTGTTCCCTTTAGCATCTGTTTATAGACCTATTGTCCATGAATGCATTCAATCCCTTATTAAAGCTGCTGGTACTAACCCCTCCACAACCTCCTGTGACAAAAAATTCCAGGACTTCACTACATGCTGCGTGAAGGATTACTTTCCTTCACCCATTTTAAACCTATCTATCTCCTGCTATTTCCACCGACAGCACCCTGGCTGTAGGAGCTGGTAAACAACAGCTCTGTGTTCAGCTGAGGCTCTGCCTCCTTGATGTGAACTCTGATCCCACCTTCCTCTCCTACTGGAGCAGCCCCAGGCTTTCCAGTCGCTCCTCATGAGGCAGCTGCTCCCTCTCCTTCATGGCTTAGGTTGCCCTTCTCTGGATGTCCCCTAACTCCACCGTGTCCTTGAGATGCAGAGACCAGAACTGCACACAGTGCTGTTGATGTGGGTGCACCAACACTTTATATAACAGCAAAATGACGTAAAACAAATCTCTTGTTCTTAACACCCTTCCTTATGATGCCCAACGTTGCTGGCTTCTCCAGCTGCCCCCACACTACGAGACGATGATTTCAGAGAACTGTCAGCTGCAACTCAGATCCTTCCTGAGCTGCGACTGCCGGGTCAGAGCATTATGGCGTTTCAAGGAAAGACAGCAGCAGAGGCGCCTGAACAGGAAAGCAGTTTGTGACTGACGGTGCTTTCAGACCGGCTTCAACAATTTTGAAACCCGGTGAGGTACTGACACCCTCGCACACTTATTTTGGAAGTGCACCAGTCTGTGCACACGCCACCTGGGGAGCAAACAAGTGACAGTCTGCCTATTCAGAAAGGCAAATTTTACCCCTGAGAAGGGTCTTCTCTGAGAGCTGTGCATCCCCAGCCACATCGCAGCCTTTCTGCCAGAGAAATAATCTCTAACACAAACAGCAGAAGCTGCTCAGCACCAGTCTACTTCCCCAGCCCCACACTCGCGACCTACGTGCAATTTTTCTTTTAGCAGCAAACTTCGTTCTATCCAGCTGCTGTTTTGTTCTCTTCTTTTGCAATCCACTCTCTTCCTTTGACTCCTGCTGTAATGGAAAAAAAATATGGTGAATGCATACAATATGTACAAAATACTACCAGCCCCCTCCCCCCCACTACTCAGACACAAACACTGGTTCAAGAGCAAGCCTCTATTTGAGTGAAATTTGAATTTCTAACATAATTCAAGCACATTCTGTAACTATTAAAAGCTGTGTGATAAGCATAATGAGCAAAAAGAGTTACAGACTGACATAAACAGAGAAGTAGGAGAGACAATAGACTTCATGCCAGTCACCACCATGCACGGCACCTGCTGCCCATGATTTTAGAGAGAATTTGTTTGGCCTTGCAAAAGCATTGGTATTTGTAAGCACTCAAAACAGAAAAACAAAACCTTTTTACAACTGAACACTGCACACCTGTAAGCCAGGACTGCTTCCTGCCACGCAGCTTCTAGTACTCTGCCCAGACAATTTTAGGTGACCAAAACTAAAATCCTAACCATTTTTGGAGACCCATGCTAATGCACCTCAAGGGCAGGAGAGCATTTACTCCTGGTGCTATTCTCTCATTGTATTGCCACAAGTGTTTCATTTTTGAAGCCTCAATACTTCAGAAATTTGTTATCTCGAGGCCTCCCGGTATAACGCCCGCATGAACAACCTAAGTGCTTGCCGCTTTAAGCATACTGACTACAACCAGAACGGTCACAGACTTAATTGGCACACATTTATGCAAGTTGCTGTCCTAACTGCTTAAGCGAGGGCGTACACATTACTGAAGGTTGGCACTGGACCCCTTCCAATTTGTCTCTCTAAATCAGGTAGGATTAGAATCAAATGCCGTGTTTCAGGCAGAGACCCACGCCTGGCCAGGAAGGGGGTTCACATGGCTCCATCTGCAGCTGCAGTTGGTTTTGCTGCCCATGAGACTCATGGCAGACTGGCCACACGCTTGTGCCTCATACCACCTCCTGTGCAGGAGCGGGGCTTTAAGATGGGGCATGTGGCTTGTGCTACTTTAATGCAAATGGATACAATGCTTATTTTCAAGTGTAATCTATTTCTGCTGTCGTTGCCCGTGTTTCTGAACCCGTGAAATCCTTTGGACTGCACCTCTATGCTGAGTTTTGTTCAAGGTATCTCCAGCTTTAGTGTTATCTGTAGATTTTGTTAATGTATATACACCACTTGCTCCCTCTTACAGATCATTAATGAGGATGTTAAAACACACACAGACCTAATATTGATCCTCTTGGCCTCAGCTTTACATCTCCCCCAAATGAGCCTCTCTTCTGTTCATCACCAGCTTTTGCTGACAGTCTTTTAGCAGGATTTCAATCCAGGAATGTTACTATCAAGATTAAATTGAATTATTTATCCAACTAAGATTTTGCAAGACATACTATTAAGTGGTTTCCTGAAACCCTAATACATTACAGCTTTTACATGCCCTAATACCTATGCCATTCCTCAATTCCACTGATTTAAGAATCAGCTCACAACAAGGCAGCAATCATGCTCAGGAAGTCCCCACACACACTCATGCTCGCACCCAAGGGTTTTTCCCTTTGACTGATTCCTTCCCTTCCCCACCCAGCCTGGTTTTGGTACGCCATTTCTAAGATCTGCCCCGGTGTCTCCAAAAGGCTGCTTTACCATCAGATTCTCCCTTGCTAGAAGATGGATGCTCTCTACTTCTGATCCTGCCTAGCTCACGTTTAGCAGGTGAAATCCTCTTCTAGGGCCTTGGCATGTCGCCCGTCTCCAGTCTTCCATAAGCCACAGGTTCTCCTACTCCGAACTGCCCTGCCTTGGTGTGCAGCAGCAGCCCCATGCTGACCTTGTGAGCCATTCACACCTAAGGGAGTGGGGAGTGGTTTGCGGGATCATATCAGAATCACACTAGGATTATAGACTGGATGAGGTTAAGCAACACATCTCCCGCTCTCCCCTAGAGCCCTGTCTAACACTACTAAACCTACTCCAACTTAAGACAGGGGCAATTTAATCCTAGCAGGCTCTGTAAATACCCAGCTCTTCTCTCCAGGCATCAATCTTCCCCTCATCACTCTTGCACTTGCCGGAAGGTCAACCCTGACACTCTCATCTGCAGCTCTCTTCCAGGGCACGGATGTGATTCATGAGCATACCAAACTTTACATGGCTGCCAGTGTCTGCTCTGCGCACAGAGACACACGTTTACAATATGCACCACTGGACAAGATGGGGCTCAAACACCTCCAGGGCTTGGAGGGGAACAGCATGCCCAGTGCCGGGCAAGCTGGCCGGTTTCACCACACAGCCGAGTACATGCCTCAGTTCTCCGTGCTGGGTCCTGAAGAATCTCGACATTTACAACAGTGGCAGGAGCAAAATTATTGCAGGACACACGTTGTACGAAACTCATACATTTGAGAAAGATGTTTAAATTGCCTAGCAGCGTTCTACCGAACAGCCACAGTACAGGAACCACTGAAGCAAATCCAATTAATCCTGATGGGCCAAAGTATCCACACACATCTCAATTCCAAGAATTCTTAGATCTCCTTTATTTTTAAACTCAGAAAATAAAACATACCTTTTAATTAGGATTTATGGCTGTTTGTACCTCTGCTGGGAGCGAGCCCCGCCGGCCCCAGAGTGCTCTGCATAAATGTGGGCATGGATGGTAGCAACAGAAGGGGCCAAGAAAATTCAGAGAAGACAACAGGGCTTGCTCTTTCTGACCCAACCTTTTAATGCTCACCTGTCTACAAGGATAATAGGAACTCAGGGGGACACTCAACCAACTGCCTTTCTAATAAGATCACAAGTCCAAAAATAATCTTAATCAATTAAAATATTCCCAAACTGCAGCCAATACTCTTAGTTACAAGGTCATCTGCAACACACAACTTCCAGGGGAAACTAATTATTACAGTGGAGGCGAGGTGGGAACTGCACACCTCTGCTCAGTGCCAGCCTGGATAGCGTCTCTCCTCCTTTGCCGTCAATTTAAAGCAAAATGGCCAGAAGGAATCCAAATTCTCTTCCTGTGTGTCAGGCTCTGCAGTTTAATTTATGATGCTCTCTTATGAGCAATTTCACTGTCAGCATTGTACACAGATCAAGAAAAAGACAGGTTTCCAAAGTTCCCTACACATTTAGTGGAAGGCAGCCACTATTCTTGTTTTTTTAACCTGCTTGGTTTCACCAGACAGCAGGAAATCAAATTCCCATTTTAAAAATGCTTTTGCACATACTTAAGAGAACCTGATTCTGCCAGCAAAAACAGATACAGCTCCACTCAATTCTAAAAGCCCGTAAATGGAAACCAGTAGCCAGCCTCCCACATCCTGCTCCCTTGAATCCACAGCATAAACCACAGAAATCAGCTTCTACTGACTCAGGGAAGGACAAAGTCAAAAGGTCTGGATAATTTTATTGCTCAACAGCAGTTGGGACCATCTAACAACAGGGCACGGCCAAACACCACACGTCCTGCATGGGAAATACACAGATGAAAACCAGACTAATTTATTTTTAAAAGCCAATTAGATTTTGGAAGTGCCACGTTTGGCCCTAGCCAAGGCTGCTGCTGAAATTAATATCACACCCTACTTTATTAGTCTCTGACTTCAGTTCAGAATCTGTTTCAGCTCTGCTCTGTCTTTCTGCTCATTATAACAAACCTGCTGGAAGTGGAGACTTGAACAATGAGACGCAATGGTGCTCATGCCAGACGTGTAGTTCCTGACACATGGGAGGGAGGTCTCTGTAGAAAAAAGGGCTTTTACCTGGCTGCAAGGAGCCTGGATTGTGATCTGAGGACTGAGCACAGCAGAGCTGCTGAGCCTCCTTGGGAGCACACTCGCACTGCCTTTTCCCCTGGGAACTGGAGGCACTGGGTCCCTTGGTACCACAGCAGAGCCCGTGGGAACAGCCGGGTGCTGCAGCAGTACTCCCACGAGGCTCTGCTTCGCTCAGATGGTCAGCAGTGCAAGGTGGGCGCTGCCAACCTAGCTGTGATGTTTCCAGCACCATCTTCTCCATAGCAAGGTGTCCCTCAGGCCATACCTGGTCCCAAGATGAGTGCCCACTGCCACAGTTGATGGAGAACAGGACAGGGTGGTGCCTGGGTGTTCCAGCCAATGCCCAAACACACCTCCCTCTTCCTACCAAAATCAACATCTGATCTGGAACATCAACACATGCTGCTATTTACCCAGACTGTGAGTATCTCCAAACACAGGAATACTCAGGCAAAGCAATGTTCCACACCAAAGGGAAGACAGGCCCTGAATGCCATGCAGAAATAGGTGGCACTGTGACCCTGGAGTCTTGTCATGTTCCCCAAGGGCTGGCAGAGCGGATGAATCTGGCAGAAAGAGCCTGTGAGACTTCATGCAAACTCTACGAGTGGAGGCAAGTACTCTTAAAGCTCCCAAAGGATCTTACCCAGAAGAAGCGGAGCCTTCTGAAAGGTCCCACAGCAGATCAGCAGTATTTTGGGATCAACTGCACTGATGGCTGCAGATCAATCAAAGAGGTTAGCACAGCTACTGGGCCTCTGGCTGTGCTCCATGCTCACGCTTGGCCAGGCCTCCTGCTGGGTGACAATCACCTTTCAGACATGGCTTCACAAAGCCTTGGGGGTCAAAGAGTCTTTATCAACAGCCCAATTCAAGAAGGAGGCTCATGAGACAGACCAGGAGTTGCTATGCGTGGAGAGAGCTTTTGGGGCACTATTTGCAATATTGTGTATTTCTGAATGACCACCCATTTTCTGGCATAGGCAACCAATTCCCCACAGGATTTAAACAGTCAGGGGAGACAGGAACCACTTTGCTCATTAGTCATGTCTCTGTTTCAGAGACACAGTCTGCACAAAGAAGGTCATCTCCCCTTGTTTCCACAAAGCCAGAGAGACTGTTCTTATCTCATCTGACCCTTCCCAAAAAAAAGAGAAGTGTTTCCTGAATCCAGGATTATATATGGCAGAGATCAGAAAGCCCCATGTCCAGAAAACTTCCTTCTGATGCAGCTCTGCAGATGCCACAGCACAGACATGAGCAAAGAAAGAAAACTTGGCAAAATAACATGGATGAGCTTGATAATCCAGCATGACTGAAAAATTCCTGGGAGAGGCAGTCTGCCAAAGATCATCAAAAGTGAGAAGCTGGAGGCTTTCCAGGTGCAGCTGCTACAAGATCTGCTGGTCTGGAAGCAGAACTAGGGACTTGTTCTATAGATACCTGCCAAGAGACTGCCAAGGAAGAAAGCCATCGAATCAATGATGCCCAAATTGTCCTTGTAGCTTTTGATTCATAAGGAACCATGTCCTAACAGATGCAAGATTAATTGAGAATGTATTGTTCTCTAAAATTGCTATTGATCTGAGCTTCCCACACCTCTTCTTGAACACATAACAAGGTCTTACCAGAGCAAGAACAACAGTTACAAGGTTCGAAATTGAAATTCAACTTGATGTACACTGAAGAGCTGAGACAGTTACAGAAGCCAGACAGTTATTTTTTTGAGATTCCAAGTAAATCACATTTTTGGGTTTGATTTTGCAGAAAACAACACGACAAGAGACTGTGGCACTGGATCTGGAAGCTGATGACTCACAGAAAGAAAGAGACTGAACTGAGTAAATCCACTCATTCAACTCACTGAACTGTTGTCACTTAAACAGAACCTAATTGGCTCTTTAACGGCCTCTCTGAGCATATCCTTTTCTGTAATATGACCGATTATGCCATCAGAATTTATTGTTTATAGACAAACTTACAGAACAGTCAGGGAGCCTAACCTTTTTATAGATGTGTTTTAAGAGACGTTTGTTTCCTCTTTTTCAGATACGTGCACATTGAGATGAATAATTGCAGACAATAACAGGTCCTGATCTTTTATGTACTGCAGCAGCTCTTATAGCTGCTGATTTCTTTTTTCCTTATAGGTTTCACAATAAAGGCCAGTGATGCAGCAGACATCTGAAGTTAACTTAGCATATTGCAGAGCTAAGGGTTTAACCCCACTGAACTATTACTGCCATATGTTCCATTTCTTTCAGGGAATTTCCCAATGGAAAAGAACTCAGACAATGTGAAGAAAAAAACATCCAATATCATTTGCCCTACAGCTTCTTACTGTTTATTTCTAGTGCTTTTCCCCTCCTCACATGATAATCGCCTTATTGCAGAGAAGCATGCTGCAGATGTGGGAGCAAAAGGGACTTGATTTAAGATCTACAGCTTGAGAGTGAACTGAAATGCTTTTGAAAATGGTGGAATTACAAAAAGCAGCTTAGGATCCCTAGTCACTGGCAAAACAGAGCAAGACAGTCATACATAAAAAAATTTATTCTAATAATTTCCTCTCGTCTACCTCACTAAGTTGAGGACAGATTCTCAGGGCTCTGGGTTTCCCCCAGGCGGGAGTTCCTGCAGTCATCCCAACACCAGCGTAACAGACACAGACATTTCAATCTCTCAGGGTAAGGCTGACGTTTGTAAGACAACGCTAGGGATCACCGATCTGAGCCTTTATGTCATAGCCAGGCACACCCACACCACAGTTCACCTTTACAACCTATGGAAGTGGGTTAAAAAATCAGGCTTCTGTAATTCAGGATCAGTTTACCAGATACCAGCTGTCTCTGAGCTACTCATAAGCCTGTGCTCTGAATCATTTTCTTATCTATTTGCACATAATACAGAATCATGTTTTTATGGTTTAGCTGGAAATCAATCAAATAAAATTATGAAAAAAAGATTTGTAAAGGGATTGAGGAAAGGTTACTTTCAAATTATGTTTCAAATTCACTTCTGAGAGGATTTGGTTATCAAATCCCAGACTCATAACTCACCCTCATGAAGCACACCATTCATTTCCTAGTCAAATAGGATTTGATTCATCTCATATGTAAGAAGAGGAATGGCACAATACCCTCTGTGCAAAGCCTGACCCTGGCATGTACAGCGCGGGATGCTCAGGCATTCTCCTGCAACAGCAGGGCCCAGCACAGGCTCTAGACACCACAAGCTGATCACTGACCTCTCCATCGCTGTCAGATATAACAATAAATGCATCCACAAAAGTGCGCTGCCTCTTGGCATTGGCTGGGTTCCTCTTCTCTTCCTCCTCTTCCTCCCCATCCTGACCTCGAGAGTCCAGGCACTCTGTGGGCTTCTTCCTCCTCGGCATCCTTCACTCTGAAACAGAGGGAAAGATTAAAAGCCATTTGTTTCCTTCTGATTTAGATTTCCCCTAACAGCCATCCTTTTTTTTGCTATTTTTAGGCAAAATACCCCAGACATTAGAACCTTATTACAAAGCATGGTGGATTTAGCATTACTGGAAGCCACATGTACGAGTCACCACTCATCTAGTTAAGAATACTTTATTATAGCTGATTGCTAGAAAGGCATTTCAGGGGAACAGCAACACAGACCACAGCCACACTGAATGCCCTTGCTCCAAAGCAACGAGGTTTTCCTCTTAGCTTCTCCTGTTAAAGCTCCTCAGCAAACTGCTCCAAAGCATCACTTCCCAGCAGGTCTCTCACCCTCCAACACAACCCGGAACTCCCCCTCCTCAGCCCCACACCTTCACCATCCTGTTGCATAACAAACCAGGCCGTGGCAGTGGATCAAGCTGAAACTTGCACACCAGAACAAGAAGCCACCACAGCACAGCCATTTGTCAGCTTTTACATTCAACAAAACAAGGGGGAAAGGCATGTTCCTCAAAGGATGCTGTTTTGCTCTCAGCACAGCAGCACCGTGGAAGGCTGCACCAGCACGACAAAAAGGGAAAAATGCAGGCAATGGCAGTAGGCAGGTTGGAAACAAGACAACAGGTTTATCTTGCAGCCCAGATTTCTCAATGAGCATCAGCCTCCGGAAGTCCTCTGCACAGACATGCCCGAACCATTCATATTAAAGAAGGCACTTGACAAGCAGGGAGGAACCTGCTGAGCGTTATTAGTGCAAACCTGAGTGCTCTATGAACAGCACAATTGAGGGCAGGTGCCCACACAATGCAAGCTAGTACTTCAGCATCTCCTTTCCTTGCCAGCCCATAGACTGTTGGAGAGAAATGCACAGCAAGCGTTAGTTAGCCGCTTTGATCAAAAAGGACTCAGACGAGAGGATCAGGAAGAGATCTCGTCAAAGAGAGCAGCGGGACAGCAGAGAGATTTACCACCCTTTCCTGTCTACGTTTGCCATTCGGCAAATAACTCAAAAACAACATTCGCCGCTTCCTGAACTGTGATCTAAAAGAGCCTTACAAAGCAGGCTGAGCATGATCTGCTCTGTTTAAGTTAGAATTAAACACGTGCGGAGCGGTTAAGGAACAAGCCCCTCGTTACACACCAGAGAACGGCAGAGCTGGAAACACAAGTCAAGTTGGCCGGTTCTCAGACCAGTGTCCTTCCACAGGATCATTCTGCCTTCCTTCAAGATCACTGAAATAGCTCAAATGTGCTGCTTAGATCTAAAATAAGAGTAAGAGAAGATGCAACAAAGACCCTAAATTACCCAATATAGAGCCAAACCCTCCTGTGTAACACCACAAGATTCCAAACAGCCGTTGTGTGTAGAAATACTAATGAGCAAGAAGTTCAAAATCCCCATCAGCGCTAAGAACAGCAGTGCACTGCTCCATCTACAGTCCGAGGCAGCAAGGTGAGGCCAAGGGAGGAATACGTGCATTTCCTTCCTACTATCTGCAGCATTCAAAAGCTCCCTTAGCCTCTCTGCCTCCCTTCCCCTGCAAATACATGCACACACATGCCTAGAGACAAAAGATTATTATCTTGGTGAGTCATGATTTGCACTGAAGGTTTGCTGAACCCTCTGAAGACAGAATATTGTACTAATGGCATGCACAGCTCCAGAAGCGACTGCAACCACCACTGCAGTCCACAAATGTTGGTCTGTTTAGGAAGGGGAAATAAAAACAAGCACTGCTTTTAGAAAAGCACTGGCTCTTGCAAAACAAAGCTGTTCTGCTCCGGCTGAGCTGAACTTAGCTCCTGTTGGAATATCCCCATTATACTTTCTCCATTTTTTTGCTCCAAACAGTGTCTTTGCCCTCTGCCTGGAGAGATGAGCCAAGCCTCACACCCAGCTGCTGAGAATTGCCCCCACAAAGGCCATCCGTTGCAGTGCGGAACACTCCCTTATCAGAAGAAAAACACACAAACAGGCATTTTGGCACGATGATGGGGAGGAGCACTGGAGAGGCCTGTGCCTCCAGTATGTGAGCCTAAGCAGGGTCACTCCAGTTTTGAAGAGACAGCCTAGAAACCTTTTTACCAATGAAACAAAAGCAAACAGCAACAAGCAACTGCCACTTTTTTTTTAAATGCACGCCAGTATCACCAGCTCTCCTCTGACTCTGCGATACATCTTCTGCTTGATGCATTGTGCTAAATAAGAGATCACTGAGAAATATCAGCTGGAGTTATGATGAGTCACCTACCTTCAACATTCAAAGGAAACGGAAAAAAAAAAAGATAGAAGAGATGTAACCACACAACTCCCACAACGCTTCTGAAAATGAAGGGACTTGTGGCAAAGAGAATCTCTGTAAATGTAACTAAGGGAACAAGACAAGTAAGAGATCACTTGTAGCTGTGCTAGTCTGAGGCTATGAGTAGCAGAGTGGCAATAGCTTTTATTAGACAAGCTGGTGTAACTGAGGGAAGAAAACACACATCAGAGTGCACCCCCGCTCTTCAGGTAGGGAAGTTAAGCACAGAAGCTGTATTTTGCTTTTATCACTCTTGGAAAGGACAGTTGCTAGTACCTGAGGTGACGATACCTGCTTTCAGGCTCAGCAAAAAAGGCCAAAGACTGAATTATCTAAAACTACCTTTGCAAACTACCGTGAGTTTGGCTCACTGACTCGTTTCCCAGTTATCCAGGTTTTTTTCCAACTCTGAATTTAAGAGAATTTCCTTGTAAATGCTCTGACAGCAAAGGTGACCTCCTGACAAGGGACTCGCACATGCCACGCTTCTCCAGTCACATTTTTAGGGATATCCTTGAAGATCCCCAACTTGTGATTATTTGTCATTTTCCCTCTCATCTATCATTTTGATGAATCAGAAAGCAATTACCGACAGAATAATTCTAAATCTTGACACTGCAGCTACAGACCTGCCAAGCTGTGACAGCTTGAAAAATGCTTGAAAATGAAGCCAAAAATGAATGACTCTCATCCCCGGATGAGTTTCTGAGCCGTTTGAAACACAGGCTGTCGCTTTGTAAACAACTCCCCCCACCTCAGGAAGAAGAGGCACGACGCTCCCCGGCAGCTCCGCGAAGCAGCTCCGCGTTCAGGCAGGTCAGCACCGCACAGCTCCTTGGAAATATCACCCCGGAACCTCGGCTCGACCCGGCACGCAGGGCCCAGCTGATGCTCTGCGACCAGCAGGACATGAAGGCTTACAGTGCCACAGGGGGAGAGGAATTGTTTACAGGATTTATCCGTTTATAGAGCTGGCTCTTCACGAGAAGGGACACAGGGACTGCAGAGGCCACGCACGCCCAAGCGCTGTGCATCTGCAGGCGCCGTTGAGCTCTGCGGGAGATGCTAACTGCTCAGCTTCCCTCTAGCCCAGCCCAAGCAAGTCCCGCACACAAAACCTCTCCCTCCTCCAAGGACAAGCCCTGCGCTGGGGGAGAGCAACGCTCTCCCCAGCACCCATCCGAGGTCCTCCGGTCCCCTTCCCAACCCGCTGCCCTTGGGCATGGAGGGCTCCGCAGGGAGAGCGGCAAGGACAGGGTCAGGGATACTCCACAAGCGTCACCCTGGGGAGGAAGCAGGGGGGTCCCAGGTGGGATGGGGGGTGAACCCGGGTGGAAGGGGAGCAACCACAGGCAGGGTGAATCAAGGGGAGCTGGGGCTGCCCCAGAAGGGGAGGGAGCGAGCCCTGGCAGGAGGAAACAGGAGGGGCAGGAGCTGGCCCGGGGGGATGCCTGAGGGGATGGGGCCAGGGGAGGGCTCTGGGGGGTCGGTTTTGGGGTGCCCTCCCCAGGGGGCTGCTCTGGGAGAGCAGGTACAGGGTGGCCCCAGGGGTGCAGCCACAGCACCAGGGTCCCCTCCAGGACAAGGGACCGGGGAACAGCCCCTTGAGGCGAAGGATACTAGGTGTCCCTTCCCCCCCCGGGGACGGGGCTGGCGCTGGGGGGGCCGGTCCCGGGAGCACCGGGGGCGTGGGCCGGCGGGCGTGCTGCGGGGCTAGCCCCGGGATCTCCCCCGGGGGGAAGAGACAGCCCCCGGCCGGGGGGGCTCGGCGCCCGGCCCCGGGAGCCCCGCGGCGGACTGACCCCGGGCGAGCCCTGGGGCGGCGGGCCCGGCGCGGAGCGGTGCGGCAGGCCCCGCGGGGCACAGGTACTCACCGGGCCCGGGCCTCCCGCGGGCCGGCGCCCCGCCCCTGCCGGGCCGCCCCGTTGCAGCGGCAGACAGGCGGCGGCGCCGCTGCCTCCCCGCCAGGCCGCCCCGCCGCGCCGGCCCCGGTCGGCGGGTTTCTCACCCGCACTCAAGTTGGCGGCGGAGGCCTCATTGCCCTCAACCAAAATGGCGGCGGCGGCTTCGCGGCGCCTCACGTGACCGGGGGGCCAGCGAAGCGGGCAGCGCCATATTGCGGGCGGGCCCCGACGCCCCGGCCTGAGGTGCCGGCGCTGTCGCCATTTTCTCAGCCCAGAGGCGGGGACGGGTTCTCCGGGAGAAGACGAGCGCGCTGTGGGGGGAGCCTTCACCCCCCGCCTCCCCGCCTGCGGAGCCTCGATGCCGCAGGAGTTACACCTAGCTTTAACACTGTCACCGCAACAACCACCGTGTGTCGTTTAAACGCCCACAAAGAACGGGCGCCGCGGGGACGGCGGCGAGTGTGGGCAAGCGGGCCCGAGGAGCCGCCGCCCGTGCCCACAACAGACATGGCCGCCGCCGCCGCTTCCCTTCCCGGGGACGGGAGGCGCTCTCGCGAGAGGCCGCCCACGCGCCTCCCCCTGCGCCTAGCAACGGTGGGGCGGCCTCTCGCGAGAGCGGCGGGAGGCGGAGAGGGGCGGGGCCGGCGGCGGCGGCGATGGCGGACGGGGCGGGTAGCAACGGGGACGCCGCGGGGCTGCCAGTGGGCAAGGAGGCAGGTGAGGAGCCGGGGGACGAGGGAGCCGGGGCGGGGGGGCGGCCGGGCCCCGTGAGGTGCAGCGCGGTCCGGTCGGTGCCGCTGACGGCCCCGGTTGCGCCCCCCCCGCCCCCCCCACCCCGTTGCAGTGGACCGCCTGATCCGGGAGAACGGGCACATCTTCACCGAGGCCCAGTGCAAGGTGTGCAGCGCCCTGCTCATCTCCGAGTCCCAGAGGCTGGCCCACTACCAGGTAGGGAGCGGGGAGCCCCCGCCACCGGGCGCTGAGCGGCGGGGTGCTGAGCACGGGGTGCTGAGCGGCGGGGCGGGCGGGTTTCTCTCTGCTTTCTCCAGAGCAAGAAGCACGCCAACAAGGTGAGGCGGTACCTGTCCATCCACGGCGGAGAGGAGCTTGCCCACGGGAAGAAGATGAGGCTGGATGCGAAGCAGGTGAGGGGGGAGCATAAATAACCACCAGGCGGGACCTGCTGGGCTAAAGGCTGTTGTGTGGCCTGGGCATCTTTATGAATGAATGAAGAAAACGCTCTCAGAAAGGGCGTCGTGAGAACTGAAGAGCTCGATGGCAGGTGTGTCGCCAGGCCTTGTCTCGGCAAATGTAGTTCTTGCTGCCCTTCCCATTTAAACAGCCTCTCGGAGTATGTCTTCCCCGTTTAAATAAACGCACGTTGCCTTTTAATGATAGTCTTGCTTGAAAGGACAGAGGGAAAAGTGAATAGGAGGGACAGCTTGTTAGGAATATGATTGTGCAGCCTTTACCATCACAGCGAATATGTTGGGTTGACCATCTACTGGAATTCTCTTTCCAGAGTGATCTTTTTTTTACTTATTTAGGTTTCCTCAGCCAGTAGCTGGGGTCTGTTTGTCAGTAAAGGCACTGTGTTCCCCTCGGCCATCTGTCTGCCCTGTGACTCGTTTGGGAAACAGATTCTAATTTTATGATTGCTTCAGCTTTAATCCCCAACTCCAACATTTGCGGCGGGGGGGTGGGGGATAAAGGCAGATGCCTCCACACATAGTGTTAGGCTTAGGAATGACTGCTGCTGCCTGCTCCACTGGCATCATGTTGCAGATGACCCAGCTGATAACGATGTTTGTGTTGCTCCGTTCACACCTTGCAGAGTAAAAGGCTGCCTGTTCCAATTCTGGCAGCCACATGCTTAACCTCATCCTTAACCCTTACAGGCCAGGGCTGCCCCTCTGCCTGGAGCAGTTAGCTAACAGACTGAAAAAAGTAATCTAGTGCAAGAACACTCTCCAGTGAAGGAGAGGATGACACTGCGTCATGGAAGCCCTTCTCAGTTGCACTTCTTCAACTGAACACCCAAATGTCTCTGATAACTTTGTTTTCTTAGTCCCCTAAGCATTAAAGTTTCTTGCCATAACAAGAAGGTTGGACGAGGTGACCTGCAGAGGCCCCTCCCAACCTCAGCCACTCTGCGGTTCTGTGTGCACAGGACAGCAAGCAGGAAGGCAGCAGCGGGGAAGACAGGAACAAGTGTTGTCCCATCTGCAACATGACTTTTTCTTCTCCGGCTGTGGCAACATCTCACTACTTGGGCAAGACTCACGCCAAGAACATGAAGCAGCAGTCCCCCAAAGTGGAAGGTATGACTGTCTGCGGCGCCTTTGTGTTGTACCGAGGGGCTGTTCAAGCAATAAAAAAGTTGAGAGGTTCATCGGACCCCAAGTGTAAGCTCTTGTGAGGATGTGCGTACTCTTTAATGTGAAACAGAGTAAGCCAGCAGTGCACCTCCAGAGACGTGGCCTCTCTCAGCAGCCTGCTTGGTGGGGTGGCATTGGCTAAAACTGGTGTGGTTTTTTGTTTCACTTTGTTCAGGAGAAATGCAGCTTGCAGCAGCATTGTACCCATCCCTGTGTGTGGGGACCAGGAGAGCAGCTCTTCAGGGAGCGTGTTGTTAAGCTGCAGAAATGCCTGTCACAGGATACAATTCTCACTAAAAGCTTACAGGGACTGAAGTGACTGGTGAAACTTCACTACGACAAATTCATCAGGGCTGCTCAACTACGAAGATGTAGCCTTTGAGGTTCAGGGACTTGTGAGCTGCAGATAGCTCGGGACTGGGAGAGTATGGCTAGGAAGCATCAGTATGTGCTTGTCCTGACTTTGTGCTTTTCCTATGGCAGCTGCCATTGACAGCTCTCATGACGGGATACAGTCCAGGTAGACCTTGGGTGCGGCTGCCTGTGTGTCCCATCCTTTTGCTAGCAGACAGAAAGGCCCAGTGGGTGGAGAGGGAGACCCTCTGTCCAGGAAGGGTAGGGGCATCTGGAAGCCTGGGGTGCTGTAGCTGGTCAGGCTGGAGGGAAAACACAGCCTTTGAGTGCACCTGAGGATGGCAGCTTGTGCTAGCTCCAAGCTGGGATCTTCCAGGCAGAAACTGTCCATCCTACAGTGTATTCATGGCTTTGCTAGGTTATGTGCACACAGCAAAGCCACCTCTGGGGTCAGGGTGGCCCATGGGGTGTTTTTGTTCTTTGAAGCCCTTTCTTTTGGGTATGAGAGGAGCCTTCAGGAAGGGGTGGATGTACGCACGAGTAGTCTGGTGTGTACCTGCTGTTTCAGCACTCTCTAGCCTCTCAGAAGCTCTCTCTCAGGAGCTCTCTGGTCCTTAGAAGGTTCTTTGCTCTGGTCTTTGGTAATCCATAATGAGAGGGTGCAGGTTTCTCCATCAGAGAGGACAGCCACTTCTTTGTGTGGATTCACTCCATCGGACCTAGTCCTGTTCATGCTACATCTCAGGCAAGTCTCCTCATGACATTGGCTCAGGATCAAGTCCTGGAGCTACATGGTGTTTCTAGAAACCCGCTTGCCTTTGCTGCGCAGGGGCTTGTACCTGTGTTCTAGCTGGGTGATGATAATAGAAAGTAGAAGCTCATTCGTATCCAGTGTTCTTTGAATATGACCATGGTTATGTTAACTCCACTAAGGAGAAATATGCAAATCTGTTGGGTTTTTTTTTTTAACCCTGGAATTTTTTCTGGCCTCCTCTGACTTGTCTTACCACACACCTTTCAATTCTGCAGTGTTAAGGGAAGAGGTAGGAGCAACGTGAATTCATCTAGATGTCTTACATTCTCTAGGTTTGGGTTTTAGGTGTAGTGGGTTTGTTTGGTTTTTTTTTTTAACGCAGGTTTTGGGGACATAAAGTGACTGTTTTTTACCTCTGAGTTCTGTGACTGACCAAGAGTTTGGATTCACCCTACAGAAGCGGTGCCCCCACAGAAACATCCTGCTACCCTCCCCACCTCTACTGTGTCTTCTAACGAAGAGAACAAGGACATTACTGACCCAGACAAGTTCTGTAGCCTCTGCCATGCCACTTTCAACAACCCCCTTATGGCAAAACAGCATTATGTAGGCAAGAAGCACAGAAAGCAGGAGACCAAACACAAGCTGATGGCACACTATGGCCGAACCCCTGATGCACCGGCATCGTCCTTCATGGGTGAGTTCTCAGCAGGCAGGCTGATAAATAGCTGAAGAGCAGGATGGGAGAGCAACAGTATGTGTCTGACAGGTCTTGGGACAAGAGTCCGTGCAGAGGGAGCAGGGGAGAATTGCTTGTGGTGGGGATCTTTATTATACACCTATACACCATAAGATTAGTTTGGTTGATGTTGTAACCCCCTGGCAGCAAGAGAGGTTTTAGACTGTAGCTACTTGCGACATGCTTTGGGTTGTGCTTTGCAATGTTTTCTAATCGGGGATGTGTCCTTTTTATTCTCTGTGCAGATAATCCAGGGATTTTGGCCAGTACTGTTTCTAGCTAGGTGGATTGCATCCAAAATAGAAAGATAAAAGTGGCATTTGATGTTTAAAAAACATCTTTGGAGGGGACTAGCCAAAGATGGAAGAAATAGGTTTAACCGCACCTGCTGCTTCAAAGCTCATGAAAGCCAGAGAGATTTCTCCCTTCATGCCTTTCTGCCTCTGTGTGGGCACTTCCATCTGATGAACTAAAGCAACTCTCTCTGGAGCAAGCAGGAATGTGGGGGGAAAAAAAAGGGCTATTAAGGAGGAACTTTAGGCAGACAGTTAAAACTCATTTGGTTTATGATCTGCTGCTTATGAGCACTTCTACGTGATGAAAGCCCTTGGAGTCCAGTGAAAGCATTAGGAGCTCACAGTAAACTCCCTTGTTCCTCCCAGCAGCCTTCTGTTGGACCAGGAAGTCTAGTACCTGCTGGATGCTTGAGGTAAATAATAAGCAGACAAATCATCTTAAAATCTTCTTCAAGGGCGTCTTTCTCTGTCATAAAAACCCACACAAGCAGAAGATTGATTATTCTAATTCTTTGCAGGCCATCTTTAGATACCGGTAGAACTTACGAAAAATGAGGCTCAATTATCCAAGTAATACTCTCTCCCACATTGCGTAGTTGTGTGGGAGATGGAAAAGGTGCTTGGTATCTAGCGTTACCCATCTGCTCTTTACCTAATTAGTGGAGCCTGGTGAATGGTTCCCCTTTAGTGTGATTCAGGCGCTGACAGTGGCAGGAGCCCCAGCCCAGGCAGGCTGGGTAAGGGGGCAGTGCCCTTGCCTGCGTGAGTGATGTCTCCTGTGAAGTGCGGGCAGAACCAGAGTACCCACATCCACATCTGCACAGCACTTAATCTGTTCAGGCAAGGTTTCAGAGCCTGGGCTCTAATCGGGGGCTGCTCAGATGTGATGGGCTGCAGCCAGGGATGTTTTCTCCCACTGTCTTTGCCCGTCTCTGTGTGCTAACAGCCACACCTGTCCCTAAACTCCTCTTTGCTGGGATCTGGCTGGCAGCAGGTAAAGATGTGTTCTTCGCAGTGCAACACCGAGGTGTTTGTCTGCTTAAAGTTCCTCTAGGAACCACCCGTTTGGGGCACAGGAGTGCAGTTTAGACAGCTTACGCACACACCTGTTTGCCAGATTTGCAACAGAGAGATCTTGACCTCAGTCGTGCAGGGAGGCAGGTGTAAGGGCTGTAACTGCCTCTCTGGCCTTTCCCGCCCAGGTCTAGCTCTGTTTTGAGATTTGAACAGCCCACTAGAGTCTGGAATCTCTCTGAGGTGCAGCAGCCAGGTGGGGAAATGTCTGCTATATCATGTGTTGTGCTGCTCTGCACCCCTGGGGTGAGTCTTCTCTTTCACCTTAAGGAAATGTTTTCTTTGTGAGACTCCCAGGCAGAGCCCTTCCCCAGTGAGCCAAAATTCAGGAGTGCTTAATGTCTTGAGGACAACTGCCAGGATTTTTCCCTGTTAGACTCTTGTGCTGAGCTGTGCTGCCATGCTCACCCGTTTGGTATCTGTGACCTCCCGAACTTTCATTCCAGCTGGAGTTGTCATGTTACACAAAACCATTGATCTGTCTAGTACAACTTTTTTCTTTTTTTTTTTTTTTTTTTTGCAGTTAACTGATAGGCTGACTGTAACCAAACTGTTTGAGGATAGAGCTTAATATTCTCAGTTGGCACCTCAGCAAGGCTTAGCAGAATGCTGCATTGTGGAACTGGACATTGCGTGTAATCTCCTCTGGCTGCTTTTTTTTTTTATTGAAACACTTTAAGCTTACAAATTAAGTATCTCCCTCATTTTCTGTTATGAGATGTACCGATCAGAAGAAGTGGGAATTTGGGAGAGTTGCAAAGGCAGCATAGGATCAGGTTTGGTGTCCTAATGATGAGACTTTTATTGTGTCTTGATATTGTGAGCTGTTTATAGGAAACGCATCTTCATTTTTATAGATAAACCATGTTCTGACCAGGAAAGCTTTTCTGGCTTAGTGATTCCCTCGCAGTGACTGGCCAATACATGGTGGGGTAGTGGGATTCTGCGACCTCCCCGCGTGGTCAGGCTATTGACTTGCTATTTGTCTTTGTTTAGCAGTTGTTTAACACATCAAGTGATGGATTATCTCACTTGTTTCTACCTCAGGCACCAAGTTGTTGGCTAGCTCTGTGTGCTAACATTGATGTCTGTTTCAGCTGGGAAGGGGTACCCCTGCAGCACATGTAACATAGTACTGAACTCCATAGAGCAGTACCAAGCTCACATCAGTGGCTTCAAACACAAGAATCAGTAAGTAACATTCTTGTCTAAGTGTGTTTCCAGCCCCACTGTTCAAATCGATGGCTTAAATATAACTTAAAATGTAGTTTTGAATGCATACTTCCAGCTGACTTGCAGGTAGAACAACAGGGCTTGTGCGAGCTTGCTCTGTTTGTCCTGAAGCTGACTCACTTCGGCAGCTCCCTCTGCAGACAGCTCTGGGATGCTGCTGAAGTAGAAGTGCCGTGCTGTTGCCTTTGGTTGTTGATGGTTCAGCAGAGTGTGGGCCTTTGCAGTGAGTGGGTCCAGCCTGACACCCATTAAACACTGTTTCTCTAACAACTGAGATTTTAATTTAATTAAAGACTGGCTCACTGGAGATCTGCTTGCCATTCTAATCTCTCTTAGGGTTGCTTGTCTTAAAATTTGGAACGTAGTCAGCATGCTCCAGGAACCTAGACTATATTCCTGAACTCGCTCTCACAGCTGGTGAGTTAAATAATGGTATCCCCTGCATATATTATTAATCTGAAAAATTTAGTCTGCCAGATGATTAATACCAAAAATACTTGTTTTGGACACTGTCAAAGTTCAGATCTCTAATTTCAAAGCCTTTGCTAAAAGAGGATCAGTAACGAGCCTGGGTTGGCTAGAGAGCTTCTTACAAGAAGGAGGTATTAGGAAACCCTGCCTGAAGTGAGGACAGACTCCTAGCCAAATTTCTCAGAGAGGACAGGCGGAAAACTGGTTCCTCTTGTTGCCTGTCTGTGGAATAACAGCCCCGTGGTCCCTTGGCTCTCTGGAGTACTTTGTTGGAAGACACGTGCTCCGTCTGTCATCCCAGGAAAGTTTCGGGTCCTAAACGGCACAACCGGATCGGTGAATAGCAAGTGTCTTGTTCTAGATAAATAACATTGAGGATGTTCCCAACACACACACATAAATGCTCCCTTTAAGGACATGGATGTTGTCCGAGCTGTTGCAACCACACAACTCTCTTTGAGAAACCTGCTTCTGGATTCAGCCATTCAGTCCCGTTCCAGGCCAACTTCTGCAGTATGAAGAGAGCCAGGATACTGGCTTTGTAATGGAAGCTCATTAACAGCCTTTGAGCTGTGCAATAGCTAATTCTGCCATGCTAAAGGTGTCTGTTTACACACACGCACTGGAGGGCAAGGATGCACTTGGAAGCTTTTCTGGCAAGTTGTTGACTTGGCTACAGTAGGCTGTTGCTCTGCTGACAGCCGTGCCTGCTGAGCATTGATTGCAGCTGGCAGATTTCAGAGCATTTCTGACTTTTTTTCCCTTCTCTTCCTCTCGCTCCCTTCGATGTCCAGGATGCCAGGAGCAGTGCCGGTTGTCGGACCGTTTCCACCACAGCAGTACGTCCGGGAAGAGTCAACTGCCCCAGGAGGCTACAGTTATTTCAGCCAAGACTTCTAGAGCAAGCTGCAGCACTGTTCTTGGAGTTGTTGGTGGCCCAAGAACACACATCCTTTGCCAGCCCACAATGGTTTCATTATCCCTCTGGATAAGCAAAGCCCTACCCTCCTGTACGCACCCGTTGAGCAGAACGGGGACTGAATCTGTCAGGAAAAGGATCCAGCTGGAAGAGACTTGCTAGACAGCAAATACTTCACTCCCTTAGAGTAGTTTTCATTGTGTAATTGCTTCCTGTGTAGGTGGGTGCGGTGTGAGAGGAAGTGTGTATCTGGTATAAGGAGGGTTTGGCAACAGGCTGGTAGTGGCCACCTCCTCCCTCACCAGAGCAAATAATGGATTCCTGCACCTGGAGGGCCAGCATCCCATGCTCAGAGGTGGCTTCTGCTGGAGGAGAACTCCTAGACTGTAGCAAGCAGTGCTTATGCAGCGTGGATGGGACACTATGCCAGTTGCCTGGCTTTGTACAGGCCTAAAAGAGGGAATAACCTGCATGGCATCTCTTTCCATGCCTCCTCTGGTCAGGTTTGTGTGCAGAATTTCATGAGCCACTGATTGCGGTACTGCGAAAGGCTCTGGTGGCAGCCGGTGGTTCTGGAGCTGGGTTGTTCAGGTCTGTCTAACAAGTAGTTACAACTTGTGGTGTGCAAACTACTGCTGGTGGGAGTGGAGGGCTGCGAGAGGGGTTAGGGCTCCTGGCTCTCCTCAGCCCTCTGCTCTGAGGATTTCCACGTGGAAGGAAGTAACTGTTCAGCCTGGTTTCCTATGGAAACAGGTATACACGATCATTCACCATGTGTGTCTTTACCCCCTGTCACTTAAACAGATCTCAGCCAAACTTGGCAGCGGTGGAGATCTCCAAGGTCTGAATGCAGTCGGCAGAGGAAGGTAGAGCAGCGTGAGTTCATCACTAATTGTGTTGGGGTCTGTGTGGAAGTGCAGCATTTACCCTACTGCCACCAAAATATGCTGGGGAAGGAGGGTTTTAAGGGAAAAGAGGGGGAATAAATCTAGATGCAGCAGAAAACTGTAGTATAACTTGGTCAAATTGTTAACTGACTAAAAAACGACAAATCCTTTGGAAACCTGCCTTCATTAGTCCTTCGTTAGATGCTACTTGTCCAACCCCTCTCTTCCAAGTTCTTATGCATTTTTACCATCCTGGAAAAAGGATGTTCTATATTTCAAACCCGGAAATTAAGACTGATGGTCTCTTCATGGTGCTAATGTACTAGATTGGTTAGAAAAGGCCCCGGAAGGAAGGGCAGGCATCCGAGACTGCTGTGCGTTTTGGATGAGTTCTTTAGATGTTTTGCCTTAAGCTAAGGCATTGCCTGTTCTCTACTAGCCCACCACAAGAGCTATGTACGTTGGGCTGGCCTCGTGTTCAGTGCCAGTGCTCTGAGTCAGGCACCCTGCGGCTTTGTCCCAGCATCAGCGCCTCTGTGGAGCTGAGACTTTGGTAGTTTGTGGCAAACGTCCTGCTGGTTTTTCTTCGACGGGGCAGAAGGATGCGGATGTGGCCCCTCCAAGGACTTCCCTGCCTGGTGGGGCTCCGTGGGGCTGGCAGGGGCGTGGGTGACGGCCGTGGGCACACAACACTGCCAGGGTGGGCTGAGCCAAGCTGCTGCCTCCCATTGCGTGGCCCTGGCAGCTGCTGGAGGGCAGTCTGGGGCCCTTGACTCCCAGCATTGTGTGCCAGCGGGGCAGCTGACGCCTTCGCAGGGCTGAGAGCTGGGCCGTAGAGGCACTTCCAAAATCTGGTGTGCACGCTGGTCAGGTTAAGCAAAGGGAGAGAGAGCTGGTTGCTAATCTCAGTGCTTGGAGTGAGTGCCTTCCCTTCCCCACCCCAGGCTGTGCATGAACTTTGTTTTTCTTCACCCTGCACAGAATCTGCCATCTTCCCTTAGGACAGGCTCCTGCTGGTCTGGGTTTGCCTTCCTAATGTTTTCCAGTCTTGCTCTGCTGCCGAGGTTTGACCTTAGTCTCCTGCTACAGAGGGAGTCCTTTTAAACCTTGCGAGCTGATCAATGAGCAGAAAATTGCGATGAACTGAAGGAAGCATTGTGCGCCTGGTAGCCCTGGATGGCCTCCAACTCCGGTCTCTGCTGCTTAGCTCTTGTCCTGCTGTACCAAGGCAGGTGCCCGCTAGATGTGCTATGCATCGACACCAAGAGGGATCCATTTCCAGCAGTGCCCAGTCTGGTGTGTCACTCCTGTCTGTGTACTGACAGTTTTGCCTTCCCCTGTACACAGTGTTTATGTATCTGCTGTTTCCCTAAGGTGAAGCTCTCCAAATAGAGTGTTTATTACTACTTTTGGGTGCTGTCTCTCTGGTAGAGCCCTTCCTGGGATTTTGCCATACTTCAAAGAACAGGATGCAGACACCTTTGAAATATTGGCGGGGGCGGGGCGGGAGGCTTGTGGTCCCACCCGCCCTCCTCGAGGCACTGCTGTCTTCCCGCGGCACCCTGAGGCCTAGACAAAGCCAGTAAGTGCCTTCCTCTGTGCTGCTCTGGCAAGTCAGTGAGGCCTTGGGCATGCTGCAGTCACCAAGGGGAAGACAGGACGGTCTGGGCTGGGAGGCTGCTGGCACTTCTGCAAGCTGTTGTGCAGCTTGTGCCGAAAACATCTGTGACTGCCGCAGGATGCTGGGCTGTTCCCTGGCACTGCTGTGGCAGCACAGGAGCAGTGTGATAGCAAGCGTGCACTGCTGCTGTCCATTTGATTGAGGGCAGCTTGCTTGCTGGGGCCGGCTCAGGCGCCCAGGACTGGCTGTCCTGCTCCTCCGCAGGCAGGGCTATGGCAGAGCACAGGGGACTAGTGTCCCTGGGAGCGGTGCAGGGCCTTGTGCTGGCACTGAGGGTGGCACTGCCATCGGCCATGTGGCTAGTGCTGGGAGGGACGGGCTGCGTCCACCTCCCGTAGTGCACGGCTCTGCCGGGGCAGCGTGCCTGCCGCTGCCAGCCTGTCCCTCGCTGACCCCTTCCCCTCCTCACTGCAGGGCTGTGCTGTGTCTGGCAGCTCCTGGCCCTTTTGTGGGTGCAGGTGCTCCCCCGAGTGGGTGCAGTGGAGGCAGCAGCGGCTGCGGGGCTGCCTGTACCCCTGGCACGTCCCCTTCTCCAGCTGCAGGCTGGCTGGCAGCCGCCGTGCCAGGATGGCCACAACCAGGTGGCCCTGCCAGCTGTGTAGGGGCTGCAGTGCCCAGGGTGGGTCCATGCCAGCCCCATCCCCATGCTCCAAGCACGGACCAGGTGGGTGCCAAAAATCACTTGTGTCCCCACCCTGCTGGCTGCCTGTCCTGCTTCTGGATTGCTCTCGGGGGGGTCCCAGCACCCATAGGCACCTCCAGGCATGACAGGAGGGGAGCTGCAGCCTGGCTGTGGGGCCAGAGCCACCCACACGCTGGGGGAGGCTGAGGATGGAGCGTTGCCCTTGTCCCCAGGCTGCACCTCGGTGCCGGTGTGCTGCTGGCCCAGTGCCCCTGCCCGGCTGCAGCCGGGGCTGCCCAGTCCCACTCCTCCCTGCCAGGGCCTCTGTGGGCAGCACCTTGCTGGGCCAGGGCCCTGGCTGCCTGTGCCGGGCCGAGCCCCAGCGCCTTCCGGGCTGGCAGGCGCAGCATAGGGCACGGAGCCACCCGCCAGCCACGTCCCCCACGGAAGTGCCGCCATCCCCTGCCCATGCCGCAGCCAGCTCCATGGAGCTTGTCGGTCTGAGGAGCCAGCTACTTCGGCAGTGCGTGGGGCTGGGACCCAGGTCCCCCCCTCAGCTGGGGGGAGCACAGCCCCGGCCGCAGCCCCAACCACTGCCATCCCTCGTGGCCCCGCTGGCTCCAGCGAGTAAATCAGGTGCAGATGTGGAGGCAAGGCCGGGCGCCTGCTTGCGATTAGGGGCTGGGAGCATCAGGGTGGCCCCGTTTCTGCGTCGCAGCCCCCTGCTGCAGCCACGCTGCTCCTGGGAGGAGCCCCCGATGCCCCACGGGGGACAGGGCTGGAGGGCAAAGCTCCTGTTTGCTCGGCCCCCGTATGGGCACCATTGTGCCCAGCCCAGTGCATGGTGTGTGCCTTGTCCCCAAGGCGAGCAGCACCCGTCCCGGCACTGTGCACCCCATTCCCTGTGCCAGCTCTAGTCCCAGTGCTACCCAGCCCAGCTGGGACAAGCAGGGGTGGCAGGGCTGCAGCAGGGACGAGGCATGGCGCTGCCCACTCTGTGCCGCTGGGCCAGCCCTGGCCCCGCATGCTCCCAGCACTGCCCTCAGTGCCTGAATCTGTGGGTGCTCCTGTGCCACACTGGGAGCTTGGCCTAAGCCTGGGGCCATGGTGATCCCATCCCGCAGCCCCCACGATGGGCCCCATGTTCTCCGCTTCCCAGAGGGAGCAGCAGGTTCATGTTTGCCAAGTTCTGCCTGGTTAAACCTTAACCGGGCTGGGTTGCTCCATCGGTCCCTCCCTGCCAGAGATAAGGATGGGCAGGCAAGACTAGGGCCTGGTGAGGAGCACTGCCCTGAGCCCAGCTGCTCGCCTTCAGTGCAAGACCTGGCTCCTGCGGAGTGTCCTGCTAGGCCTGGGGTGGGCTGCCTGCCCCTCTGGCTTGGCCCCTGCCCGCCTCAGCAGGTCCCTGCTGATACAAGGGCAGCGGGTCATGGCTGGGGCTGGAAGCTGCCATCTGTCAAGGCTGGCAAGGCTGGATGGATCCGGGAGCCCTTGTGCTGGAGCAGCCCAGGACCCCTGCGCTCTGGGGCTGGCCTGCTCCCTCCACGCCAGGGGGTTCACATCACCCTGGCACATGGCATGAGCTTGCTCAGCCTCAGACCCCAGGCACACACGAGGTATGGGGAGCCAGGGAGCCTGCACCCCAAACAACAGCCGTTCAGGGGAAGCCAAGAGAAACTTCCAGGAGGAAAGAGCCCCCCGGGCCCCGGCCCCCCCAGGAGCCACCGTGCCGCATGCACTCACGCTGGCCGCAGGTGCCACCGCAGCAGGAGCGGCGGCGAGCACTGGGGCCAGGCACAAGGGGCGGCTGTGTTCCCACAGCCCCGGCTGCCTTCCAAGAGCAATATTGTTGGCACCAGGCAGGCTCCCTGCGCCGGCAGCGCATACACAGGCCTTTCATGAGGGGAGCGAGGATGATTTACTGCCTGGGGGAAGGGGCAGGGGCGGGAGGATGGAGCCCCAGCGTGCTGGCCCCAGTGCACCCAGCCCCTCGTGCGTGCTCACTGCTGCGGGGCCCTGTGCACCTAAGCGAGACTGAGGGTCCGGCCAGGGGGTCACCCCTCCTCAGTTGGGCATGGGGCAGAGTGCGTCCCCCCACCCCATCTACACTGTGCCAGCCCCCTTGCTGCCCCATCTGCAGGGCCCTGGGGATGTGCTCCCTCCCTGGGCACCCCACTGCGACTGAGCTCCCACCCTCTGTGGCTCAGCGGCCAGGCGGGCACGTGTCCCCTGTGGTGCCGCAGTTGATGGGAGCAGCCCGCGGGGCTGGGGGGACAGGGGCATCAAAGGAGGGTGCTGGGGCAGGGGTGTACCCGCAACGTGGGGCGCCGGCGCTGGGCACAGTCTTCCCTTGTTCAGCTGCTGGCGTGGCGGAGGCCGTGGTGGTGCTGCCGGCAGCGGGTGGCAGGCGGTGAGGCTGTGCTGCCATGAAGGGCTTTTTGTTTGCTGTCAGTTGCTGTTATAAATCAAGCCAGGCAGCCCGACCCCCAGCCCAGCACGCCCCACAGCAGGAAGGGGACCGGCTCCCAGCCGCCTGCAGCACAGCCCCACTGTGCCCCAGCCTGCACCCGGCATCGCCCTGGCCTGGCAGGGATGCTTGGTGTGGCACAGGGTGAGGTGCCAGCGCTGTTCCCCTTGCCCTGCTCCCACCTGGCACCATACCCAGCACTGGGGGACCTGGCTGGGGTATGGGGGGGTCTCTCCATGCCCATCTCAGGCTGTGGCTCCCATGGGCTCCCCTGAATCCCAGCTCTCCCCCAGTGTTCCTGGCACTGGGAACAACCCCTTCTCTCTGGTTTTAATTTGGTTTTGGTTCGAATTGAGCTGAACCCAACATTTTTCTGTGCTTCCGGCACACTGTGAGCTCTGCAGAGGCGGCTGCTGCTCCGTGAAATTGATGTTCTCATCCGCTTCACGTGCCGGCAGGAATGAACAGCTGCTGGGGGCTGCTGGCCCCCAGGACTGCTCCATGTGCCCCTGCGCCCTGGGGGGGACCAGCACCCCAGGGTGGGGACCAGCACCCCAGGTGGGGAGCAGCATGGGGTGGTCAGTGCTATGGGAGATCATAGCACCAACCAGCCCTTGCAGTGAAACCGTGTTGTGCTGGAAGTTGCCGGTTTTGCACGCCAGAGCAGCATGGACAAAGCTGTGCCCTGGCCTTGGCAGCATGGCCCTACGGGGTGGGGGATGACAGTGACAGCCATACCCCGCTCACACGACCTCAGGATCCATGCCAAGCATGGGCAAGGCTGCATGGGGGGCTCACCACAGCCCCAGCAAGTCTTGCTGGAAAGCAGAAAGATGGCAAAGCAGACAGTGATGCAGGGAGGGAGAGCAGCTTCAGGATCGGATCCTGACCATGTGCTGGGGTCACCCTCTGTCCTCTCTTATTGGCAGCTGGATGATCAGGGGAAGGTGTGCCTGAGGACCGTGCCAGCTTGGAGGGTCTCAGGCCAGGCTTCCTCCTGTGCCCGGGGGTCCTGTGTGGGCGGGCAGGCAGGCAGCAGGTCCTGGGCACGGTGGGGTCTGCCCGCCCCGGTGCAGGCAGGAACTCGGGGAAAGCAAAGGCGAAGTGTTTATGGGTCAGATTAGGGCCACTCCAACCCTGGCTCGCGGCCTCGCAATTTTACGACGCTCTGTTATGGGCTCCTAATGAGGGTCACAGCCGCTTTATGGCATCGGCAGCGATAACGCTGCAACTAATTGCAGCACAATTAGCGAGCGGGGCTGCCGGGCTGCCGGGCACCCAGCAACGCGCAGCGCCCAGCCCGGGCCAGGGCCACCCACCCGGGTGGGTGCCGCTGCCATGGAGCCCCTGGCATCTCCGGGGCCGGGATGCGCACCCGCTCCCGGCAATCGGGGTGCGGTGGGGGGAAGAGGGGGCAGAGGCGGCCTTGCCTCCCCATGCCCCATGTGCCGCGTGGGGGCCCAACACGTGGGGTCTGCCCGGAGGGGAGCAGCCCCGGGTGCTCCGCAGCCCCACGCGTTCCCCACCCGTGGGGCGATGCTGCGGCGGCGGGGCCGTGCCGGGGGGGAGCTGCCGCCCCCCCAGCCCGGCGGCGGGTCGGTTTGCAAAGGAGCCGGCGGCCGAGGGAGCGGGGCCGGCGGCAGCAGCCGCGGCTCGGGGCCGGTCCCCCCCGTTCCCCCCCCGCCCCACCGGGGGGGCGGGCGGCGCCGCTGTAACCCGAGCGCGCCCCTACAAAGTGCCCGCGCCCGCCGCGGCGGCGGCAGAGCGGGGCCGGAGGGAGCCCGGGGCCGGAGCCCGCCCCAGCCCAGCCCCAGCCCAGCCCAGCCCAGTCCAGCCCCAGTCCCAGTCCCAGTCCCAGTCCCAGTCCCAGCCCAGCCCGGAGCTGACCCGAGCCCTGCCCGCCATGGGGCCGCGGTGCGAGGTGCGGCGGCGCTGATCCCGCCGGCCCCCGGACTTTGCCCGGGCCCTCCCCGCGCTGCGCGGGCGGCTCCGCCGAGGGAGCCCGTCACCGCCGGTAACGCCGCCGTCCGCGACCCCCTCCCTCCCTCCCCACCCCCCCTCGAGACCCCCCCCTCCCTGGGATCCCCCTCACCTCGGGACCCCCCAGCCCCTGCAGGCACCCCCCCGCGCCCCGTTAGCCTCTCCCAGCGCCCTGGCCAGGCTGCGGCTGGCTGGAGGGGTCGGGTCCCTGCACCCAACCGGGGTGCCCCCCACCCGTGCCCACGCCCCGAGCCGCCGAGGGAGGGGGCTGGAAGGGATTTCACTGCTCAGGGCCCTGCCTCCCCTCCATGCGCACCCACCCTCGGGGTGCCCTGGGGACCCCGCACCACTGTCCCACCATGCCCCGGGGACCGGCCACCCCCTCCCTGCCGGCGGGTCCCTGCCTGGCCAGGGCAGGGCGTGGGAGGGAGCTGCCTGCCCGGCTCCGCTCACCCTGGCCCTGCCTGTCTCGCAGGGTGGGAGCCGCCGCGCCGGAGGGGCCTGGAAGATGCGGCCCCTCTTGCAGGTCCTGGTGGGGCTGTTGCTGGCAGCTGCTGTCCAGGGCAGGGCGATGGAGCCAGGTACGGCTGGGGGGGGACGACACGAAAGGGGGCTTGGGGGCGGTGGAATGGGGGTCCTGCTTTCTGAACGCCGACCCCCAGCTGGGCAGCGAGCCCCTGGGTCTGGGGGTGCTGGATGCTCGCCCTGGGCACGCAGCCCCATATCTCTGACTGCAGGGCTGGGCTGGCGGGAGCTGGGGGCACTCATCCAGGTCTCCGTCACTGGGCGAGGAGGTGCGGAGGCTGGAAGGAGCAGGGTGGCTCCAGACAGGCTCTCCCTGTGCTAGAGGGGCTCATCTTGCTCAGTAGATGTGTGTGGCAGAGCAGGATGGCGTGAACACTGTGGGCTGTGGCAGCTGTGTGTGGCTTTGTGGTGAATGCAAACACCTTAGAGGTGCAGGCGGTCCATGCCTCTTGGTGGTGGGTACAGAAGAAGCACATGTCCCAGGGGAGCAGAGACCCAGCTACTCCACATCCTGCTCTGCGATAGCCATGCAGAGGGCTGGGGATGCACGTGTGTCCCCAGGACCCCGCACACAGGCAGTCAGGCTGCAGTGGGTATTGCTGAGCCGGTGGTTGGGGTTGTTTCTGCCCTCCATGTGCACACGCCTGCTGCTGGCCATCGGCAGGCAAGGCACCACTGCCCAGCCCAGGCATCACTGGGGCCAGCCAGGGCTGGGGTCCCGGCCGTGCTTGGGGTCCGACATGTGGAGGTCCGACAGCGGGTGGCCGGTAGGGTTTGGTGCCCTTGTTTGGTGCTGCGTTTGGTGAGGTAGGGCAGGCTCGGGCACCCTGCGCTGCTGGGAGTGGCGTCTGTGGAAGGACGGTGGCATGTGTGGCCTTGGACAGGGACATGCTTCTGGGGAAACCGCGTCCTTGAGCCCCAGGGCAGAGTCTGGCCCTCATCTGCATCTGGGGCAGCAGAGCTGGGTGCTGTGCTGTGCCGTACCATGTGTTCTGTGCACTGGGGTAGGCGGGTGGCAGGGTCCTGCTGTTGGGGAGGGGTGACCACAGGGCCAGGCACTCATAGCGTCTCTCCAGAGCTCCTCGAGAGCCCGCTGCTGGAGTCGGAAGAGAAGCATCTCCTGCTGGACCCGGGCAATGTGTTGAAGCTGTTCTGTGTCGCCAACCAGAGCGGTGCCAGTGTGGTCTGGTACAAGGAGTCTCGGCTGCTTGTCCCAGGGGGTCGTATCCATCTCCAGCAGAGCCTGCTGGAGATCTCAGAGGTCACCTACGAGGACTCAGGGCTCTATGTGTGCCAGGCGCAGGGGACTGGGGAGATCCTGCGCAACTTCACCATCTCTGTTGTGGGTAGGAGCCCCAGCAGCACCCAGCTCCTCCCCCTCCCTGGTGCAGCAAGGCAGCCGCTGCCCGCCCAGCCCTGCAGGCAGGGATGTCCCTCTCAACCCATCTTCCCTTGCAGACTCACTGGCGTCAGGTGATGATGATGAAGACAGTGATGGGGACGGTCCCCACGGAGACCGAAACGAGGAGCCCGTCTATGTGCCCAGAGGTCAGTGCCACCCTGGGCAGGAGAGGGCAGCTGAGGCAGGCCAAGCAGCATGGGGTCCTGCCTGCCCCTAGACGAGGCTGTTCAGGGCAGGGCCTCGCGTGGGGCACTGCTGCCTCCTGCTCACAGCACAAGCATCTGGGAGCAGCTCCAGCAGCGTCCGTGCTGCCCCTTGGGCCCCTCCCACCATATGTCCCATGTCTCCCCAGCTCCTTACTGGACTCACCCACACCGGATGGACAAGAAGCTGTATGCAGTCCCCGCGGGGAACACAGTGAAGTTTCGCTGCCCGGCCTCGGGCAGCCCCAGCCCCAGCATCCGCTGGTTCAAGAACGGGCGCGAGTTCCGAGGGGAGCACCGCATCGGAGGCATCCGGGTAAGGGCCAGGGCCCCCACCACAGCCTCCCCTCCCAGGGTCTGGCTGCCCCATTGCACCTTGCTGCCTTACCTCCCCCCTCTGCAGCTCCGGCACCAGCACTGGAGCCTGGTGATGGAGAGCGTGGTGCCCTCTGACCGCGGCAACTACACCTGCCTGGTGGAGAACAGGTTTGGCAGCATCCGCTACAGCTACCTCCTGGACGTGCTGGGTGAGGGCTCCTTGGCGCAACACTGGTCGTGGCTCCCCGCTCGCCCCGTGCCTGGCAGCAGGGTTGGGGTCACAGGGAAGGGGGCAGAGGGGCCTTTGCTTGTGTCCTCTCCACTGGTGCAGCCCACATGTCCCTCACACCCAAGGGACGTGGGGATGGAGACCAGGCTCGGGTTGCGCTGGTCTGCTGTAGGGCTAGGGAAGGGCTCTCCATGGGCTCACAGCGGGCAGAGGGAGGCAGAAAGGAACCCCTGCTCTGGGCCACCGTGTCAGTGACACTGCTCTGCTCTCTGTGCAGAGAGGTCCCCGCACAGGCCCATCTTGCAGGCTGGGCTGCCAGCCAACACCACGGCCCTGGTGGGCAGTGACGTGGAGTTCTTCTGCAAGGTCTACAGCGATGCCCAGCCCCACATCCAGTGGCTGAAGCACATCGAAGTGAATGGCAGCAGCTATGGTCCCGACGGGGTCCCCTACGTGCAAGTGCTCAAGGTAACAAGGGCTGGAAGCACCCAGGTCCCAGACCCCCACCCCAAGGTGGTGATGGGGGGTGTACAGAGCCCCCTGAGGAGGAGGAGGGATGCTGACCATCCATTCCACTCCCTGGCAGACCGCAGACATCAACAGCTCCGAGGTGGAGGTGCTGTACCTGCGCAACGTCTCCATGGAGGATGCTGGCGAGTACACCTGCCTGGCAGGGAACTCCATCGGCCTCTCCTACCAGTCTGCCTGGCTCACCGTGCTGCCAGGTAGGGCTGGGGATCCTGGGTGGGAACTGGGACCCCCAGCATCCAGGGACCATGGCTCAGGCTGACTAATTTGCCCCTTCCAGAAGAGGAGCTGGTGCGGGAAGCTGAAGCCCCCGAGGCCAAGTACACAGACATCATCATCTACACCTCGGGCTCACTGGCTGTGGCCATGGCTGCCATCATCGTGGTGCTGTGCCGGATGCAGACTCAGACGAGCAAGCAGCCCCTAGAGCCCATGGCGGTCCACAAGCTCTCCAAATTCCCGCTCATCCGACAGGTGGGTGCCAAATTGGAGCCGTGGGGGGTGGGGGACCTTGGTGACCGACTGGCTCCACAAGTGCCACATGCGCCCGTCACACCTTACCCTGCTGCCAGCCTTGCAGCTGCCCTCACTGCCTCCTGTGGCTCCCTCACCCTGCTGCTCCAAGTGAGGGTCTCTCTGCAGCACCCTTGGGTCTCTGTTTGGCCCCGGCACATGGGGCGGGATGGCTGAGGTCCCCTGGGCTCTCTCTGCAGTTCTCCCTGGACTCCAGCTCCTCCGGGAAGTCTAGCACGTCCCTGATGCGCGTCACTCGTCTCTCCTCCAGCTGCGCCCCGATGCTGGCTGGGGTCATGGAGCTGGACCTGCCCCTCGATGCCAAGTGGGAGTTCCCCCGAGACAAGTACGGTGCTAGGTGGCGTGGGGCCGGTCTGGGTCTGGGGGCGGCTCTTCCCAGCCACCCCAGGGAGAGCAACAGGCAGGTGATGGATGGGCAGGTCTGCAGCCATCACCAGACACCTCAACACCACCATGCCCCAGAGTGCTGGGACTCGGCTGAGACTGGAGAGGGGCAGCCACACCACCTCTGCCCCTTGGGGTCCGGCCATGTGGTGGCGGGGAGTGGGGCCATCCCTGCAGTCCCTCACGGTTCTGCCCATCCCTGCCAGGCTGGTGCTGGGCAAGCCGCTGGGGGAAGGCTGCTTTGGCCAGGTGGTGCGGGCAGAGGCTTATGGCATCGACAGAGACCGGCCAGACAGAGCCGTCACCGTGGCTGTGAAAATGCTGAAAGGTGATGGTTCCCCTGCCAGTGTCCCAGTCACAAAGGTGGCATCAGTGAAATGCTGCCATACCACCCCAGCTGGCATGGTGACATGGCCCTCCTTCCCCAGACAACGCCACGGACAAGGACCTGGCTGACCTCATATCCGAGATGGAGATGATGAAGCTCATGGACAAGCACAAGAACATCATCAACCTCCTGGGAGTCTGCACGCAGGACGGTGAGGGGGCTGTGCAGGCAGGGCTCGAGCAGGGCATGGGCATGGAGCAGGAACAGGGGATGGGGCTGTTGGGGACAGTGCCAGGCAGGATGCTGGGGTGGGACAGGGCAGGGCAGGGCCTGAGCGGAGTGGACGCCCTTCCCAGGGCCGCTGTACGTGATTGTGGAGTTTGCTGCGAAGGGCAACCTGCGTGAGTACCTCCGCGCCCGCCGCCCCCCGACACCTGACTACGCTTTTGATGTCACGGCGATGCCTGAGGAGCAGCTCTCTTTCAAGGACCTGGTCTCCTGCGTCTACCAGGTGGCCCGTGGCATGGAGTACCTGGAATCCAAACGGGTAGGGCTGGCACAGCCCGTGCGGGCTGCCTGTGCTCAGCACAGCCCGGGGCAGGGGGGCAAGGTGGTGATGGAGGAGCTGTGTCCTCCCACTGTCCCCTCTCTGAGTGGGGAGAGGGAGCCCAGACTCTTCCCCTGGGCTGTCCAGAACCTCCTGGCCACATCCAGCAAAGCTCAGGGCACCAACTCCCCAAAAATGTTGGGCTTAAAGCCTAACCCACCTCCTGGGTGTCTCCCCCACACTGTGCCTGTCACTGCAGCCAGCCCAGTGGCGGGGTGGTCCCACCACCACAGAGGTGCTAGGGGATGCGTAGGAGGGGAGTGGTGGCTCTGGGAGTGGGGAGGGGACGCACAGAGCTGGAGCTGCCATCTCACACCCCCTGTGGGCGATGCTCCCCCCGGCAGTGCATCCACCGTGACCTGGCTGCCCGCAACGTGCTGGTCACGGCAGAGAGTGTGATGAAGATTGCTGACTTCGGCTTGGCCAGGGACGTTCACGACATCGACTACTACAAGAAAACCAGCAACGTGAGTGGGGGTACCTGGGGGTGGGGGTGGAACAGGGACCCCCGGCCAGGGCTGAGCAGGTGCTTTGCTCCCATAGGGTCGCCTGCCAGTGAAGTGGATGGCACCTGAGGCCCTGTTTGACCGCGTCTACACCCACCAGAGTGATGTGTGAGTCCTGGGGCTGCTGGGGTGGAGGATGCTGTCGGGTGTGGGATGAGGCAGCACCATGGGGTTATGCACAAGCTGGAGAGTCTCCATGAGTAGGACAAGCAGTAGCAGCGGCAGGGCACATCTTCCCCAGGGGTGATGCCACCTTCTCCCATGGCACTGCAGGGTGTGGTGGGGTGAGTTGGGGTCCTGCCTGCCCAGGGAGGGTCCTAGGACATGGCTGACACCCCTTTGTCTCATGTGATCCCAGATGGTCCTTCGGGATCCTGATGTGGGAGATCTTCACGCTGGGGGGCTCTCCCTACCCCGGCATCCCCGTTGAGGAGCTCTTCAAGCTGCTGAAGGAGGGGCATCGCATGGACCGGCCGTCCAACTGCACCCACGAACTGTGAGTACCAGCCAGGCAGGGCAGGCAGGCGGCACAGCGAGACCACGCTAACGCCCCCTCGTCCCCCCCAGGTACATGCTGATGCGGGAGTGCTGGCACGCTGTGCCCTCGCAGCGCCCCACCTTCAAGCAGCTTGTGGAGGGGCTGGACAAGATCCTGGCGGCAGTTTCGGAGGAGGTGAGTGGTGGGGGGTCTGGTGGTTGGTGGGGTAGGCGGCGCAGGTGCTGATGGCACCAGCACTGTTGGCACCATCTCTCCCTGCAGTACCTGGACCTCTCCATGCCCTTTGAGCAGTACTCGCCCTCCTGCGAGGACACCGCCAGCTCCTGCTCCTCCGACGACTCCGTCTTCACCCATGACCCGCTGCCGCTGGCTCCCCGCCTCTTCTCCTACCCCAGCGTGAGGACTTAAGGGTGGGCAGGAAAGGGCAATGCCTAGGGCACCTCTGCTCTCATGGGGAGTGGGTCCGGGTTCCCACAGGTTCCCTGCTTTGCCCGGTGTGAGCAGTGGGCAGGCAGGGCCCCGAGCTGCAGTGCTGGGGCAGGGCGTCCCTCTCTCCAGGCTCCGTTTCGGCACTTAGCCTTCAGTCATGGCTAAGACCTGCCTGGCATTGCAGGGCAGCGGGAGCCATAGCCTCCCCGGGACGGGCACTGCCCGGGATGCCCATGGCATCACCCAGGGAGTCAGGCTTTGGCCAGTGCTTCAGTGGAGGTGTCTCTGGGCGGGAGCCCCGCTGCCTGCCGGGCTCCCGCTGCCTCTGTACATAGCCATAGAGATGAATATTTATGTACATGAAATATCAACCTGATAAATTATTTTTTTGGAATAGACTCCAGCACAGTTTCTGGGCTGCTGCTGGGGAGCGAAGGGCCCAGCTGAGCTGGGAAGGTGGGTTGGGGACTGCTTCCTTGCTGCCTTCTCGCCTCAACCGGCACGGGGGCCTGCAAGCGCTCCCGGGGGACACGGAGGCAGTGCCACAGGTGCAGGAAGCGATGTCCCACTCCCGTGCCTCCAGGCCCGCTCCGGCACAAAGCACCCTCGCATCTGTTCCCCATTAGCCGCTGCTGCACTAAGCCACCGTGAACTCCGCTACCAGCATCGCCCTGAAACCGATCCCCCAACTGCCATGGGCTCCCAGGCTGGGAAAGCACTCTGGGGCCAAGCCCTGCGCGCTGGGGACCCCCCACAGCCCCCCCTGCCTGGGACTCCAGATAAAAGTGAGTTACAGGTTCTGCACTCCCTCCCCAGAGCCCCAGCACCCCTGGGAGCACAGGTTGGGGGGCTCTGGCCCCAGGCCGTGCTCTCCAATGCCTGCGTTGCCCCCCTGTTGCCCCAGAGTGCCCGGCTCTGCTGGGAGCGTGGGCAGGGGGGGCTGCAGCTGTCTCACCCCCTCCTGCCAGCCCGCTCCCTGGGTCTAGGGTTTCATCTAGGGCTGGGCTTTGCCGGCCGTTAGCCCCGGGATCGTGTTTCCTCCTCCAGCTCCCAGCTGTACTCGCAGCCCCCCAGCCTGGAAGCTGGCTCTCTGGCACAGCCTGCCCCAAACCAGCTAAGGGCAGCGGGGCTGGCAGGTGATACGGGGCAGGACCTGGGCCTGGTGCCACTGAAAAGGGAGTCCCTCAGTCCTGCCCACTGCTGTGATAATGCTGGGGTCCGGGCTCCTCAGGGATGCAGCTTGCAGCTGCCCTTGTGCAGGGCTTGGCTCAGCCATGGGCGCAGCACCTGCCATGCATTGCATGTTCTGGGGAGCCTGGTGGTTTGCAGGGCCATCCCAGGGCCTCCTCCTCATCACAGCCACTCGCAGGGCTGCTGGGGGGAGCCCAGCCCACAGCCTCCATCCCCAGCCCTGCTCCCCTCTCCACGGGATGAGCCCCCCACTCCGGCGCAGCGGGTGGAGGCAGACAGGTGCGAAACCTGCCTGTCCCGGCAGCCTGCCTGCCCGGGAAGGATCCCAGCTGTCTGCTAATGTGCCAGAACCAATGCATTTCACACAGCCCTGAATGGGGCATTCACACGCTGGAGGGCAAACTGCCCAGGCTGCCCGCAGGGGCTACCCAGCTCCCGGCTGGGACCAGGGGTAAACATGAACGGGTGCATGGGGAGGGGGTTGAGCCCCTGGAGGCTGTGCCTATCTTGCCCTCACCTCGCTGCAGGCTGGGGTCTCCATGCTAGGGGGCAGGATGGGCGGCAGGCAGTGCCCCATGCCTGGTGTGGTTTGTGTGGCTCTTGCCTACTTGGATGCTGCCCTTTCTCTGGAAAACAGGGCCACAGCCAATTTCAAAGGGTGAGGTGGATGTGGGTTTGTTAATCCTTAACGCCAGGTGGGAGGACACAAAGGGACATGGTGAACTGGGACCTGCCATGGCCTCACTTCGTCCCCGCTCACTTAGTGAGCGCACATGGCGTGGGTGCAGGCAGTGCCTTGTCCCCACAGCCCAACCCACGCCAGCCCAGCTCAGCAATGCTTTTCAGGTCCTAGCAGTGCCCAGCACTGTACCTACCTGCCTGCCCTGGCACAGGGGGCTGGTCCTCACTCCATCCCCGGGCACCCATGCATTCCCCAGAGCTGCAGCAGTGGGTGCCGTGGGCTGTGCCGCAGCCAGCTCTGCCGGGCATGGGGCAGCCGGGGCCATGGCCAAGCAGGGAGGCAGCCCAGGGCGTCCCACAGCCCCGCGACAACTGGAGGTGGTTTTTATTGTTTAACATTCCTGGTATTTTCTGTCAGGGCTGAACCAATTGTCCTTAATCCGCCAGGCTCTGCTGGCCAAACAAGTGTGGCTGAGCCACCGGCATCCTGTCCCCACGAACAGGCCCCTTTTGTGAGGGGGATTTAGTGTGTAGCCCAGTAAATCCTGCTGGTTTCCTGAGGCAACGTTCCCACACACCGCACACACCCCCCCGCCTGCCCCCCCCCCCCCCTCCCCGGGCCCTGGCATCGCTCCCCTGCCCAGCGGTGCCTGCGGGCACCCTGCCGGCCCCGGCCCCGGGGCCCCATACCCACTGCTCGGCCAGAACCTGCCGCTCAGGGGCTGTGTGTTTCCCCTGCACATTGCTGGGATGTGTCTGTGGGTCCCCACGGGATGTGGGGTGTCAGTGGGGTTGAGGAGCTTCCCAGCCACTTCCCTGCACTGCTGGTCCTGGATGGGATGTTGTGTTCTTGGCGGGGTGCTGAGTCCCAAGGGGATTGCTGTGATCCTCAGGGAGATGCTGTGGTCCTTGAGGGGGATGCTGTGGTCCTGGGGGATGCTGAGCCCTGGGGAATGCTGAGCCCTAAGGGAGATGGCTCCGGTCTGAGGGGGGGATGCTGAGCCCTGGGGGGATGCTGAGGTCCGGGGTGGGGGGAGATGCTATATAGTCCTTGGGGGGATGTTGAGACCTGACGGATATGGCTGTGGTGCTGGGGGAGATGCTGAGTCCTGGGCGGGGGGGGGGACACAGCGCCACAGGGGCAGGGCACCGGGCTGGTTCCTCATTCCAGCTCCCGGAATGTGGCTCCCAACCCCTTGCCTGGAGACGCCTTCGCTTAACGACTCTGTTGTGGGGCCGGGAGCTGCTGTTGTCTTTTCTCCCCAAAACAAAGGCAACCGGATTTTATCTCCGGGAGAATCTGGCTTTTGTGAGATGCAGAAAGCCTCTGCCCCCGGGCAGGGAGGGATGAGGCTTGGGGGGCTGAAAGGCACCAGGCTCCTGCCTCCCGCACCTGGCACTGCCCCTCTGCCTGGTCCTGCCTGCCATAGCCCATGTCCTACACCCTGCGCATCGTGTCGTTGTCCCATGCCTGTGCCCCATGTGCACCACTGGTGCCCGGGGAGGGAAGGGCTAGCGGGCAGGGAAAAGGGGCCTATGGGCACCCACAGGTGAGGGCACCCTGTGCTGCTTCTTGGGCACAGGCTGAGGCAGGGTCCTGTCCTCTCCCGTGGAGGGATCCGAACACCAGCAGTTCCTGCATCCCTGGACACTGCACACACACAGATGTCGGCACACACACAGATGTATGCACGCACACAGACTAATGCACATACGCAGATGTAGGCACACCCCCCACCCCAGTCTGCACACCCCCCCTATCCGTGCACAAGCCCTACACACACACCTTCCCGTGCACATACACACACACATGCCCATGTACACACACTTGCACCACCCTGCACACACACACACATAGGCACCCCTCTGCACACACACCTCATGCACACACACACCCCTCACACACAGAAACTCACTCCCCCACCCCATGCATGCACCTACTCCGCCAGCCATACAGGCTACATCCCGCTCACAACCCCCATGCACACACATCCCCACCCACACCCGTTCCACGCACCCACATCTCCATGCACATGTAGACCACTCCCCTGCCCCCTACATCCCCATTCACACACGCACACCCATGCACCCCCCCACGCACACTCCCACGCACCCCCACGCACACCCGGGCTCTCTCCCTGCACCGGGCAGAGCTCAGCCGCCAGTCCCAGCGCTGGCTGCGGGCCCCGTGCTCCAGCCAGGGAGGCCGGGTTGGGGGTCCCAGCGAGGGCGGGGGGGGCTGCCCCGCTGCGGCCCCCTCCCCAGCCCGCCGCGTTCTGCGCTGGCCCGGCCACGGCCGGCGGCGAGGGAAGCCGGGCTACGAGCCCCATCTCCTGGCCGGCGGGAGCAGCTCTGCACAGGGCGTGCAGAAATGGGACAGGAGCGGCAGCCCCCCCGCTGGCCTCCCGCCCCCCCCCCCCAGCTGCACACCCACGCCTTTTTGGCCCGTGACAGTGGCCTTCGCGGCAGGCGGGTCCTGGGACTGTGTTGGAGGGGTGACAAACTCGTCTGGGAAAAATGGTCTGCGGCACCAAGTCATATCCTGGCTCTGCTGTCCATCCCATCGCCCTTGCAGACGGTTGAGACTGGGAGCGGGGCAGGACAGGGGATTCGGGCTGCAGAGCCACACCGTGTCCCGATGCAGATCCTGCTCGTACCCATTCAGGGTGACGGGGCCCAGCGCAGGGAGGGCACTCCATGGACATGGGAGCCTGGTGAACCTGGCCCTACCTTCGGTGGATGGAGCAAAGCCCAGTGAGGGCTCAGCCTCGCTGCCCAGGGCTGGGGCCATGTACACCCCCTCAGCTGGGGATGGAGGGGCAGCATGTCTGCCTGAGGGCTGGGGGACCAGGGAAGTCCTTGAGAAAGGCTGCAGCACCCAGCTGGGCACCCTGGATCCTGCTCCCTCGGAGACTATCCCTGTGCTGCACATGGCTGCTGGGGTGACGGGTCTCCAGCCAGCCCCGGCCCAGTGACAGCTCCTTCACACAGAGTAGAGGAGCTCAGCAGCACTGGCTCCTGTCCCCAGCAGCTCATGGTGGGGGTCCTGCCCCCCACCCCCTGCCCTTGTGCGTCCCAGGGCTGCTCCTGCCCTGCCTATCCTTGGGGCTGCCCCCCCCAAGGTTCAGGGGGGCCATGGGAGCAGCAAAGCTAGGGGGCTGCATGGTGGGGGACCTGGGAGTCCAGGGTCACCTCAGCACAGGGTGCAGACCCTCATCACCAGTGAGGCAAACCCCAGGGCTGCCTCTGCAGGCAGATGTGGGCAGCCCCGCCTGCCTGCAAGCGCTGAGTTGTGGGCACGGTGCTGCCAGTGCTGCCGGTGCTGCTGGCACAGAGCCGGGCTGAGACCCGCCGGCTGCCCCGGCTCTTGGCCGCTCCATCCCCAGCGGTTTCGAGCCCCGCAAGCCGCTTCCTGGGGGAAAGGGGCCCCCGGCAAACCCTCCGGGCAGGATGCTCTCCTCTCCTCTTCTCCTCCTCTGCTTCCTTCCTCTCCCCCGGCCGGGCCAGCCCTCCCCCTGCCCGCCGCAGCTCCTTAACCCTTTCGCCCACGCTCCCGGCCGTGCGCCAGCCCCACGGTCACGGCTCCCAGCTGCCCTCCCCGGCCCTTTGTGCAGGGCACCAGCAACCCACGGGCTCCCTCTGGCCCCCCCACGCCATCCTCCTGCACTCCTGCAGCACCCAAGTGTCTGCCGGGGGTTGGACAGCTGCAGCCGGGGGCTGCTTGCAGTGAGCCCAGCCTGCCCACGGCTCCCATGGGACCCGCGTGGGTCACAGCTCCCTCTGTGCCGGGGTCTGGGGCCCCCCGCCAGCCGGTCGTGACCCCCCCAACTCCCCCGGGAAGAGCAAGCAGGAGCCCCCAGCGCGGGGCCGCGCTTCCTTCTGCATTGCTGCGGCAGCGGGGAGCCGCCATGGCGGGAGTCGGGGCTGCGCATCGGGGCTGTGCATCGGGTGACGAGGAGCGGGGGGACCGGGCTGCTCATATGGGGGGACCATGCTGGGCTGTGCACAGGGATCGGGGCCTCCAGAGGGAGCCCGCAGTCCCGTGTGGCTCCGCGGCCACCAGCCTCACTGGCTCTGGAGGCCCCGGCACCTCCGGAGGCCCCGGCATGCTCTGGGAAGCCAGGCTGGGCTGGGGGGGGTGAGCCTGGCCGTGGAGCGGGGGCCTTGCAGGCGAAGCCCGGCAGCGGGGAGGCGTCCCCGCAAGGCTGCCGGCCGCCTGCACTCCCCGACGGAGCCTGCAGACAAAGCCCTGCGCGGCAGTGGTGGCAGGGCCAGCCCATGCTGCCCGCTGTGCCGCACATCCGGGCGGGAGCGCGGCAGTGGCCGGGGTGCCATTTGCCTGCTTCTCTGCCGGAAGAGGGGCCAGGGAAGGGCCCTTCCTGCAGGCGCTGGCCGTGGCGTGGGGAGAGGTGACACAGCAGATGGGGAGTGCATCTGAGGGCATCCTGCTGCCCCCGCCCCGCTCCTCCCTACACCAGTAACCACACGGCTGCGGGGAGCACCAGTGGGATCACCGGCACCACTGGCAGGGGTGTGCTGGGGGGGCAGTGGGATGTGCCTGGCGTGCCTCGAGCCACCTGGGCACTGCTGCAGTGCAGCCCCTGCCCACCAGTGTCCTGTGGGGCCACGCCATGCCATGTGCCCACGAGCAGAGGGCTCAGCCCCCGGCGGGTGGCACCCAGCGAGGACCACGGGCAAACCAGCAGAGCGAGGGCAGCCAGCAACAGTTGGGGGCCAGGTCAGGGACAGTCCTAAACCTCTCCCCAGGTCAGCCCTCGCTTGCTGGGTCTCAGGTGTGCCAAGCTATGGGGAGACACAGGGCGCTCCCGCCCTGCACAGGGCCCTGCCCGCCCCCGGGGGGTTATAAATAAACCGTTAGTGTTATTTTGGGAACGTGGCGGAAGCGTGTGTGGCAGGTTGCTCCAAAGAGAAAGGAGGAAAGTTGGCTGTCGGGCCCCTGCTCTGGTGTGCTGGGGTGCAGCTGCTGCAGCCAGAGTTGATCCCAGGGACATGGGCTGTATTTCCCTCTTTGGGGGGAAACAGAGGGATCCCAGCCACTCCGGGTGCTGCCCCATCTCCGTGCGGGCGGGGAGGGCCACGTGGACGCTAGGCCTCAGCGCCAAGTTTGTGCAGCACCAGGCGCGCCGTGGTCCCAGCTCCCACGTGTCGCCGCAGCACGTGGGCACCGGCTGAGGTGGCCCACGGCGGGTTGGGTGCCGCTGTCCGAGCCCTGGGCTGGGACCTCAGAGGTGCAAATACATCATGAGCAAAACCTCCGACTGTGGCGCTTCCTGCCAAGTCACCCCACCCTCCGTGGGTGTGCTGGAGCAGCGTGAAACTGAACATGGCAGTCTCCCTGTGGTGGCAGCACACCGGCGGGGGTACAGTGGGTCAGGGACATTGGTGTGGCCCCTCTGGGGCGGATGCTGGGGAGGAATGGTTGCCCCATCGCCAGCTGCAGGCAGGGCCGAAGGGGCAGCGGGGGAAGCTGGGAGCCCTCCCAGGAGCTGCCAACACGTGCGGGCAGGGAGGAGGCAGGGTGCGGGGCTGCCCGCGGCTTGGATCCCACCGCCCCGCTGAGGTGCCAACCCGCAGCCGGCTGCCGGGACGGTGTTTTTTGGCAGGCGAAGGCTGCGGGGCAGTGAGGGCCGGGCACTGTGCGCTGCCTGCCTGAGTGTGCAGAGAGGCTGCTCCGGGGCCCCTGCCCGGCGGCAGGGCGGGGGGTACCGGGGCTCCCGCACGGCCGGGGGCTCCCGCACGGCTGGACCGGGCCCGGGGGGCGGCGGGGGGGGAAACAAAGGGCAGCGACGGGCGGAGGGAGCGGGTCCGCCCGGGCAGCGCCGCGCCGAGCCCAGCCGAGCCCCGCGGCGGCGGCACCCAGCTCCCCGCCCGGCACCCCGGGGGGCGGCCGGGCCCAGCCCCCCCACCCCCTGCGCGGCCCGGGCAGCACCGCCCCGGTGCCACATCCCCGCGCTGCCCCGGCCGCTGCCCCCCGCCCGGCCGCCCCCGCCCCGTGCCTGCCCAGCCGTGCCGGTGCGGCGGCGGCGGCGGCGTGGCGCGGCGCCCGGACCCGCGGCGGCTGGCGGCGGAGACCCCCGGCCCCCATCTGGAGGTAGCGACGGAGCCGCCGCCGCCGCCGCGGGGCCGCCGGCCGGCCGATGGAGGAGGAGGGGGGGGTGGTGGTGGTAGTGGTGGCGGCGGCGGGGCGCCGATGGCGGCCCGGCCCGGCGGAGCGGGCGGGAGCGGGGCCGGCTGCGCGCCGCTCGGCGGCGGGAGGGCGGGCGGGAGCGCGGCGTTCGCTGTCCGGGAGCGGCGGAACACCGGCGAGGACAGCCAGGCCGCGGGCAGCCGGGCGCCGCTCCCCGGCGGGCGAGGCTCGGCACGGCAGCGGCGGGCCCGGCGGAGGGCGACGGCCCAGCCCGCCGGTGCGCGGGAGGGCGGCGGGGCGGTGCGGTGCGGGGCGGGGGGGACGCGGCCGGGGCGGCGGGCCCGGCCCGCGGCGGACAATGGCAGGGGGTAACCCAAACCCGGCGGGGGCGGGCGGCGGCCCGGGACCCCCGCCCCGCCGGCTGCCCGCTGGGACCGGGGCCGGGAGCGGGGCCGGTGCCGAGGCCGGGGCGGGCGGCCAACGAGGGCGGGCGGGAGCCGCCGCCCGCCGGGTGCCCCACCGGGCCGCAGGGCCCGACCGACTCCATTTTGTTGGCGCCCGCTCCGCCGCCGCTCGCAGGCCCGCGGCCTGCCCGCCGGCCCCGCCGCCGCCGAGGCGGAGAGGGGAGTGCGGGGGGGTGTGCGTGTGTGTGCGGCGGCGGCCGGTGCGCCGGGGCCCGCAGGTGAGGCGCGGCCGCCCCGTCCCGTCCCGCCCCGTCCCGGCGAGGCCGGCCCGGTGCCCCCCACCCGCCGCCGCCGCCTAAGATGGAGGTGGGGGGGGGCGCGGCGGGCCCGGGGGTGCGGGGCCGGTCCGCCATGTGCGCGGGGCCGGTCGGGTCGGTCCGGGCCGCTGGTGGGGAGCGGGGCAGGCCGGGCGGCGGGGCGGCGGAGCGCACCGGGGGGGGGCAGCACTGAGCGCCCCCCCTCCCCCACCCCCCCCCGGGCGGGCGGCTGGCGGCGGGGGGGAGGGGGGGCGGTGGGGGGGTACGGGGGGTGGGGTGGGGGGGGGGCCGCGCGGGCGCGCGCTGATTGGCCGTCGCCGAACCCCCGAGAGCGGGCGCGGGGGGCGCGCGCGCGCGCGCAGGCGCGGGGGGCGCGCGCCGGCGGGATGGCGGCGGCGGCGGCGGGCGCGCGCATGCGGGGGAGGGAGGAGGAGGAGGAGGAGGAGGAGGAGGAGGAGGAGGAGGAGGAGGAGGAGGAGGAGGAGGAGGGAGGCGGCGGAGCAGCAGCGGCAGCAGCGCTGGCGGGGCCTGGCCGGGCCGGGCCGGCGCGTCTCCCTCTCGTCCCGCACCGGGGGCAGGCGGCGAGCCGGCCGCGGCGGCCGCAGGTGAGCGGCGCCCGGTGGAGCGGCTGCGCGGCCGGTGCCCGGTGAGGCGGGCGGAGCGAGACCGGGCCGGGCCTTAGCCGTGCCCGGGCCGGGCGGAGGGCCGCGGCCTGGGCCTAGCGCGGCGGTGGCCCGCGCGGGGCCGGCGGAGCGGAGCGGGGCCCCCCCCCGGGCGCGGCTGCCATTTTGCGGCGGCGGCCGGGCTGACCCCATTGTGCTGTTGCCCGCAGGTGGATGCCCGCCGCCCGGCATGGAGCAGGCCTGCGAAGTGAGCCGCCGCAGCTGCCTCGTCCCCTTCGGCACCTCGCTGGCGGCCGCCGCCGAGGCCAAGGGCGGCCCCTTCGGCGAGGGCCGTGGCCCCGAGCCGCCCGCCATGCAGCTGGCCGCCGCCAAGCCCGTCTACGGCCAGGACCCCTCGTCCTGCTACATCCCGCTGCGCCGGCTGCAGGACCTGGCCTCCATGATCAACGCCGAGTACCTCGGCGGCGCCGCCGACGGCGCTGAGGCCCTGCCCGACCCCGGCTCGCCGTCCCCCCGCCTCCCCGCGGCGCAGGACCCGGCGGCCGGTACCGAGGGAACCGGCCCGGGGGCCGGCGGGGCCCTGGCCTTCCCCCTGCTCCTGCGGGACGGCGGAGAGGAGGTAGTGGAGGAGGAGGATGAGGAGGATGAGGATGAGGGCGCCGAGACGCCGGAGGAGGAGGACGAGGACGACGATGAAGAGGAGGAGGAGGAGGCGGACGGAGAGGAGGAGGAGGAGGCCGGCTCGCGGGAGCGGAGCCGCGGCCGCCCCGGGCCGCAGCAGGGCCCCGCCAGCCCGCCGCCGCCCCGCTTGCAGCCGGCCGAGCCGGTGCCGACGACGGTGCCGGACGGCGGCCCCGGGGAGAAGCCGGAGCCTCCCGCCGCCGCCGCGGCCCTGCAGCTCGTAAGCACCGGGCGGGAGGGGGGGGCCGGGCGGGCGGGGGGCCGCGGCCGCTGCCATTTTGCGGCGGAGGCCGGCGAGGCGCGGAGCGTTGCGGGCGGCGGGGCCGGGCGCCCTCGCAGCCGGCACCCCGGAGGGCGGGCAGCCATCTTGCCGAGGGGACCCTGCCGAGGCGCCGGGGCGGGATGCGGGGGGCTGCGGCCGCCCCGGTCGGGGGCTGCCGTGCCGGGGGTCGCCGGCCAGCGCGGGCTGTCACCCGGCTCCGCCGAGCACCTGCGCCCGCCGCGCTCCCCCCGCAGCCCTTTTCTCCCCTCAGGAGTCAGAGGCACCGTCCCCTCCGCAACCGCGGATCGCCCCGAAGTTGCGGTGGAGTTTTCTCCCCGTTACAAGCTGTGTTTGGGTTTTTTTTTTTTTCCTTTCTCGGAGGTAGCAAGGGCAGGAGGAGGGCTTTCCCGTCTCCTGCCTGCTCCGGCTTTAGCGCTGTCAGACGGCTCTTTGTCTGGCCCGGCTTGAGGTACCCAAGTGTGAGACTTTGGCGATGGCCAGGGAGGGGCCGTGTCACGGCCTGACAGACCTCACCGGCAGGAAACCTTGCCCGTTATTCAGCTTCACTTTTTTTTCTTCTTTCTGATATCTCTCTGCACTCACAAATTCCTTCAGTTTGTTTTCTAATATGCTTAATAAGAAGCAAAGCAGATTGAACTTTTGGAGTTCTGAAAGGAGTTAGATGCATCCAACTTTTTTGTTCAAAGTAGTTTTTGAACGCAAGTACAATTTTTGGATTGTTTTCAGCGTTTTTTTTTTTTTTAATTTGCAGATACGTATGTACATTTCCTGCAGTTCTTCAGTAATTTTTTTTGTGTATTTCTTGACTGTCTTTTTGTAAACTTAAGGTTCGTTACTGGAGGATGCTTTGGGTTTTAAGTATTACTTGATGCAGGGTGTGAAAATTAACTCCTGTGACAGCGCTGACACCAAAACTGTCTTGCTCTCTTCAATTTCAGTGTAGCCACTGATGCCGGACAGATGCTACTGGTGCATGCAGCATTTGGGGAGAAATCCTTGCTTTTATCTGTGCTCATTTGGGAACATGCAGCGTTCCAGCTGCATGCCCTGGGAGGTGGGGGAGCACCTGTCACAGAGTGCCCACGGAAGGGCTGGTTTCAGGAAGATACTGACAGCGGCTAAATTTGTTTGTGGTATGGTTAGGCTCAGCCCTGGCTCTGGGTCATGGACCTTCTTGAGCGTTCCTTGGGAAGAATCCGTCTCCTTACAGAGACTCAGTCTTTAGTCTTTGGGGGTAAGAGGCTGCTGTCCGTCCGATGTTTGTGCATATGCTTAGCTTTGTTTTGCAGAGCAAAGCGGGGATCTCTCAGCAGACATGTGCTCAGTGATGCGGTTGTGGGAGGGTCTCGCTTTGTAAACAGAAGCTAGCAGAGGTACTTTCACAACACTTGCCTCTGCTATCAGTGGCTTTACGACGTGCTCCACAGAACTGCAGCTTGTACGGTGACAAAACTGTCTTAGTGATTGAGCCTGTTATTTGAATATGCAACGAGGGGTTGACTTTTCAGTAAAGCTGCCTTCCTGTCTGCTCTAGTATGACGTTAGCCTTGCTGAACTGTGCTGGTGACTTAAAAACATAGCTGTGTTCAGGAAAAAAAAAATACAAAGAGGAGCAGCATTTTTTAGGCACCCTGGGATCCTTGTCTCTTTGAGTCTTTGCAATCTTCCTTTAGTAAGTAAGCGCAGGTTGTCTGAGTGGTCCTTTGTTTTAGCCCTGCTGCTTGTGGGGTGGGAAGAGGTGGGGATTTTTCTCTGTGCCAAGTTACCAATGAGACAGTTAAAATCTTTTTAATTGTTGAACATGGCATAGTAGCTAGAAATAACCAGGCTTGCTCCTCAGATCATGTATTCATTTAATTCCGGTCTCAGTTGTATTTGGGTAACCGGGATCAACTTTTTTGGAGAGGCTGCTAAAACTTAAAACAAAAAACCACCCCAAAAACAACAACCACAAACCCCCAGCTGTTCTGCACTATTATTTTTAGGGTGGCTTGTCATAGCTGGGCTACTCTTCCAGGCAATCACCTCTACCCAGCCTGATGATGGGGCTTCTCCACCTCACAGCAAGACTTTCTCAGAAGTTTTATTCTTGAAGCTCACGGTTTTGAGTATGCCCACTGCTGCTCAAACTTCCTGTTTCACCAAGAGGAAAGTGTGCGTGTATCTCGGACCTCCTCTGTGTTGGCCCCTTGCAAGTTTTGAATTTTTTACTAGATCATTGCGAACTCGCTTTGAAAAGGCCGATTTCCAAAACGTCAAGAGTGCTTCCGGCAGAAGGGCCGGCATTTGGTTTAGTCTTTAGTGGGATGCAAAGACACGCATTTAAGTAATGCCTCTGGGTAGGAGGGGTGGTGATAGCTATTGTTTTGCTTGAAGATTTGTTGATAGCCCTGGCATCCATCACACTCAAACATTGCCCCAGACGGGGAAGAGGTTGTTCAGGTAGCATTCAGTTGTAAAGAGGGATGTGCATATTCTGAAGTGAAGATATTTTGAGTGTCAAGTTAATCTTAGTTAAGGGAGACTGAAGCTCTCCATGCTCCCAGCAGCTATTGACAGGTTTTGTGTTGGAGAGAAGGAAATTACAGCAGTGGTTCTTGGGTCTTGTTTCTGCTCCAGAAGTGATGATACAGCGACTGCTGGCAGCTGCTGGCTTACTTCCTTGCGCACATGTTGGGTTATCACCATTTAAATTGAAATGGGTCGTCATTTTTTAAATTTCTCTGCTTGTTCTTTACCAACTTGACGTGAGCTTGTCTTTAGCGCTTTCCTGGCCTTTGCAACTTGTCGAGGTCCTGGACAGCGTTAAGTGGAGTTGGAGGGAGAATTGGGCCCAGGCTCCAGCGCTGGGGAGGGTGGGTGCAGCTATGTAAGGTCTGAGCACTGTAGGTCTTGCTTGAACTCGGTTGCTGAGCAATTTGAGCAGGTGGACTCACTTCTGACAGAACTCGCATGCTGACGTTTTGCTTTTTTTATATAACTTTTGGTGCCATATTACTTGGCTTTCGCTTTGCCAGTTTGTTGGTTTTTGATTGCTACCAACAAAGTATGTTAGAGTCATTTGGTTTGCTGAGTTGAGCACTTGGAAGCAGAGAGTTCTTGGATTCAAGTACGTCTGTGCCACTCACGGTGCGCTTAACGTTATGCAGCGTACGATCCCGGGGTACGCGTTCACAAGCTGTTTTTTCCACGGGACCCTGATGGCTCCAGGCTGCAGGACATGCAGCGCTCGCCTGAGGCATTCGCTCAGTGTTTCTTTTCATTCTTCTCATACTATTTCCTTGTTGTCCAGCTCCGTGCTGTAGGAGTGTGATGTTTGGGTAATGGCAGTGAGGGAATGAAGTACAGGGAAATCCAGAGCCAGATCTTTCATTGCTAAGGATGGCTGCTTCCAGTGGCTGGATGTAAGGAATGAGTAGGGCATGTGTGTGTAGGGCTCCCAGAAGGTTTTTGCTTTACCAGAACCACACTGTATGCCATGTGTTAAAAGTACTGAAGGCCATCAAAGTCCTCTCTTAAAGCCTAGAATTAATCCATGATGAACTTCAGAGTTCTGTTGTGACCCGCGGCTGTGGAAGAGTACTCTCTTTATAAAGTGTTTGTGTTGCTGTGTGAGAGTGACTCTGGTTCTTCATTTATTAACTGACATGCCTAGTGCCATTTCTCTCTTAGCTAAAAATAAAATAAAGGAACCAACGCCACGTGATACTTGCTACTCCTGTAAACATTTCTGAAAGAATCTCCTACTACAGACTGTTGATTTGAGATGTAGCTAACTACTGGTAACGTTGTATCCCTGAGATATAATAGGCATGGCAGTGGTTTGTTTGAGCAGGGAACATAAATTTCCTTGGTCGGTTGACATCTTCCTGGTGGGGAGATTAATTCCGTTTGGCCGTCTGTGCTTCCTGCGGGCATGGTCTCCCTCTGCGTGCACCTGGTGAGAACAGGCTCTCGGTGTACTGCTGTCCCTGGGCATCTGATCTTGCACACGCCCTTCTTTCCCACTAAGATTTACACTGTTTGGAAGACCTTATTTTTTCTCAGAAAAGAGCACGTAGCTGGATCTCCTCTGGCCGTGCAGTCTGCTGGCACCCACTCGGCCCCTGTACTGAAGTGCATTCATGTCTCAAATAGCTCTAAACTTACTTGCAAAGGACTTCAGCCATGGTGGGCAGCCAGAATAATGGATATCCCCACAGTTAGGGTGCTGTCCTGGTCTGTGTTACTGCTGGACTGTAAATTTTTGAGGTCCTTAATGACTTTGGTGCTTTCAAGATGTGATGGCGCTGCCTTGCCTCTTCATCCTGCTGGTGGTGTGAATGGGCAGGTGTTGAGATGCTGCCGCAGCAGGACAGCGTGCCCTAGGTGTGAGGAGCAGCTGCCTTTGAGTGACAGGCAATTTTTTTGAACAGTCTGTAGGATCAAGAGCTCTCCTGCACAGCGGATCCTGGAAGTATTTATTCTAGCATTTGGCTGTGATTGCTCTTACTGTCCTTGTTGCATTTGTATTTGTTCTCTAATCTCGTATTGCTGATTAGGTGCGAAATACCTGCTTGTGCATGTGATGTTACAGAAAATAACGTGGTTTCTCTAGTAAATATGTATGTTCTGGCTACCTGTCATGCAGTGTGAAATTGAACGATTGATGCCCTCACAGTTCATAGAGGGCCGTACAGCTCTCTAAAGCTGAATATGTCTGTGCACAAATAGCAAAACCAGAGGTATTTTCTTGCAGACTGGACAGTCTTAAAGGTGAGGCTTTGCGGAATAGAATGGCAGAAACCTCTATGTTGTTTCTGCTTTCTATATTTAAAACTTATTTTTAAAGCTGGGTAAGAGAGACTTCGTTCAAGTGATGTCCTGGTTAACATACTGTATGCAGCCATAAATACTGCAAGTCTCTAGTGAAGATTGTTGCCAGCGGAGTGTAGACTTCACTTGGCTATTCAGCAGCGAAGTTCCGCTCTATACAGCGTGGCATACTTAGTACTTTGCCTGCTAATGTTACAGGAAAAAAGTGGGCAACACTAGCAACAAAATCGGCTTTTACAGGTGCTTTTTTAGGAAGCCTGCTGCTTCTCAAGGCCTGCTACCCCTGCTAACCCTCTTTGTATTTACTTGCTGGTGACCTCTTTTGGAAAAGTGCGTCTCCCAGAACTTGAACCTTTTTTTCTAATAAATCTAACGTTGTTGAGGGTACAACGATTCTAGTTCTGCTGTTACAGCTTCTAAAATTGCTGAAATCGGTGGTAGTGGCTCGGTTTGCTGTAGCAGTAGTTTGACATCATGCAAAACAGAAATATGTTGCCCTGAAGTCATGGATTTGTTGATTGCCTCTTGCAATATGGCAGCTTCTTGTTGCACCTCGTTGCACCCCATTCCTAAAAGTGGGGTTAAACTGTGTGATGTGTAGCAATTACTAGTTCGGGTTTTTTTTTTAATTCTGCCATGTTAACTGAACAAATCTTTAGCTCACTGAAGAGGTGACAACTCCTAATATGATTAACAAGCTCCTTGAGCACCAAGAAAAAAAAGGTGGTATTTTCTGAGTTATAATTAAGACAGTATTTCTTAAAAAGACATTCCTAACTCAAAAATCAGTATTATGGGTGATGATCAACTTTCAGTCTAGTTGATTAGAATATACTTCTGTTTTTCTTGCCCGTGACTGGCAGTTTATTGTATAGAGTAATTTTGATTGCCACAGCAAATAACTGAAAAACCATTTAGAAGGGCACAGGGAATAGAAACACCTGAAGAAAGAAACTCAATCCTAGTGGGGGACGGAGGGGTCGGGGCTTGTCTTGGGAGTTAAAAAAACCAAACAAACCAAGTTAATGCCATTTCTAATAACAGAAAAATATGACTTATGTTTTGTTCCATCTGCACAGAGCCATCTGTGCCATGCAATGCAGTCTTCGTTCAGTAAAACGGGAGTTAAATTCTTTATGGTGGTTAAGGCATTGCCAGGATTTCCAAGTTAATGGGTGGAAAAGGTCTGTAAGAGAGTCTGCTTTGAATTAGAGCAGCAGTTTTCAACCTCTATTGATTTGTGGACCCCTAAACACTTCCCAGGTGCAGACTCTTGTCTAGTGAATTTAGACCTATCAACAATAGCCTTGCTTGCTTTCATATAATTTCATGGCATCAGAGTATTTTTCTGCGGCCCTGAGTTTGCAGACTGATGAGTTACAGAACACGTTGCAGATGTTAGCTGCAGTGTCTGACCTGTGTGAGTTTTGGGTTGAGTCAAATGTAATGTTGCATTTGTGCTGTGGGTCGCTGCTGGAGCAGGCAGGCACCCTTGCCTGACTTGCTGCTGCTGCTGTGTGTTGCAAGAATGGTTGACAAAAGTTGCAGTTTGCTTTGCTGAAATAGTTACTGGAAGTTTAAATGTTACTTTCAGGTGCGTTGGTGTGTGTGTGGTGTTACAGGTTAAGGTCAAGCTGGTGTTGGAAACTGCAAGGCGTGGTGGCATCAAAGAAACGGCTTGGCGCTAGTGTGGGGGGTTTAGGGCTTTTTGGTGTGCTGTGGGAGGACTGTGACTGATCACTGGTGTTGCCGTACAGCTGCTCTGTGGGGAGGGCTGCAAAGAGCAATTCATGGTTTAGCCTGCAGGGAGGTCAGAGTCAGGTGCAGGTAGTGTGTCCTGTGCTGCTTAGGTTTGGTGATGCTCGAGTGTAGTCCTTGCAGTTGTGCCAGTGGATTATAGGGGCCTCCTTGCTAAGGTTGCAAGGTTTGCTGGTGGTGCAGGAACCAGCGTGCCAGTGGGAGTGTTACCGAGGACACGTGCAGGGCATAGGTGTGTGTTTGGGCTCTGAGGAACAACGTGTCACACTCCTCCCAGCAGGTAGCTACAGCAAGGGAGCTGAATGGTAGCACAATGGAGTTTGGCGTGCCTGCAGAGTTGTGGTGTTGTGCAGAGGCAGCCTGAAAGGCGGAGAGTTGGCTGTCCCACTGGTTCAGTCCTGGGTAGGAGCATGGGTGTCGCTTTGACTGATCTGAGCGGGTGGTCCTGACTCCAGCAGCCAGGAGAAGGGAAGATGCTGCTGTGTGTTGGAGGCAGAGGCTGACACCCCCAGCAGGTGCCAGCTGAAGTTCTCTGTTCTTGTTAAATTAGAAAGCTGTTTCAGCACGGATACTCGCAGTAGCTTTGCAGCAGTGATTAAATGTGCAAAGGGATAAAGATGGACTTGGTGCGCATCCATCTCGTGTGTCCAAAAGCATTGATGAAGCCAGGAGGGATTTCAGCAGTGTGCTTTGCCTTTATTGAAGGATGGAAAAGTACTTGTTGAAGTTGACATACTGACTTTTTGTGGTTACCATTAAGACTGCATCAAGATTTATCTCACCCAGGTCTTTGGAAGAATGGCAGAAAGAAATTGGGATAAAAGTTCTTGTATAGCATCTCTCTTTCCCAGCATTTGTGAGGGCAGGCTGGGCCTGGCCAGGCACCTTCGCTTTTGTCTCTAGCACAGCCCGAGCAGCAGTTTTGTACCAAGTTGACCTGCTTAGCTTGTTGTCCCATCTGGTTGCGGCCTCGGCAGTGACGGAGCTGCATGATTCACAAACAAATGGCTTGTCTGGCAGCCAGTGGCACCTGCCTGCTGCCTCTTCGGGCCAAGTCACTGCCGTGGCTCTGTGTGAAGCAGCAGGTCTGCAGGTGGAAGGGGCACTGCTTGTGATGTGCATGGCATCGGGGAAGGGAGTGGTTTGGGAGTGCTATCGGTGGCTCAACTGCAGGGAAGGGGCAGCATGTCTCCAGTCCTGGAGGCTTCCCCATGTCCCTCTCCATCCTCTTCCTCGGGGAGTGCAGGTGGGTGGAATGCTGGGGTGGGGAGCAGCAGGTAGGGTTGCCAGGCAAAGCTTTGTTTGTGACTTCTTGATAAGGAACTTGTTCTGTGGGTTCTGTACGGTATTGGACAGCTGTGAGTGCTCCAGTGTGCTGGAGATGGCACACTGACACTGCTGTGGTCTTCAGGGAAAAAAGTTTTATAGGTAATAAAATGGCAGTGTAACTTGTATTTTTCAGACAGTCATCAGAACTAATGCAATGGGGCCTCATTTGTCATTTTCAGACATGCAGAATTTGACTTTTGTGTGTAAGAATCTAGAAGTGTTGGCTAGAGCAATCCAACACAGTGTTGCATACTAGCCAAAGGATGGCTTGGTATTTTTCAGGAAAAAGTGAACAGAGAATTCCTTGAACAGTAGTGCAAGTGCATACTCCAGCTTCTTTTTTTCCACTCCTGTAGGGCCTCCAGTGCTGAGTGTGCAGCGAGGCTCTTTCCCTGAGCCCTGCTTGAAGCTTCCATGTTCCTCTTGTTTTGGAGGAATGTATTCATGACTTTTCCTCCCAGTGTTGGTGAAAAGATAGCCACCTGCCTGTTGCCTAACATGAGAAGGTTGAGGAGCAGGGTGGTTATCTCCCTTTTAATAGTTCCTCTGCTCGCCCTGATGTTACTTTGTTGTTTGGTTTTCCCCAGCACCTGTTCAGACTTCTTACTATTCTGATTAATGTGGCGACTGCCCACAGATATTTAAACAGCAGCGGTGAAACAAGTCAGATTCCTCTTAGTTTTAGTTGTCTGTCCTCTTACAGTATGCCTGTGAGTATGTTTAGGAAGCTGGATTAACAACAAAATGGTTAGGAAAAGTCTCTCTGAAGCATAAGTGTGCTGGACCTGATGATTGAAGCATGAACCTTCCTCAGGTCATGGCTCTAAGAGTGAATATCAAGAAACAAATAAGCACAAGATAAACTTCTTGCACTGCTAGTGTTCAAAAATTCTGATTTTGTTTTTAGTAGGGATTCAGCAAAAGCAATTGAAATTTTGAATGCAAATTAAAACAATTTTATGTGAACAGAACATTTATAATTTTTTTGTTTGTTTTCGAAAAAAGGCTCAATTGGGCAGGGGAGGATTTGCATGCATTTTGAGGAGGTTATGGTCTTGTGTAAGTGGCATCTTTGCATTTGGACTAACAAAGTGGGATTGTGCCTTATTCTCCTGTGGGTGAATCATAAGTTCTGCAGAAGGTTAAATTTGCAGGCCCTGGTTAAATGTTTGCTGCTTTTAAAGAAGCCCATGGAATTAAAAAAAAAACCAAACCAACCAACAAGCAGGTGTTAGTAGTCACACACTTAATTCAACCCAAACTCCCAATTTTTAGCTGTTAAGGTTCTAATATGGTATTTACTCTTTGCACTGCATGTACATGTTGTTCTCTAGTACCACTTAATTCTTGTTCCAGCTTAAGCTTTAATGGATAGAGTTTACATATATGAATTAGAATAGCCAAGTTTCATTTTGCACTGTTTGAATCTGTTTTTCATTTCATGGATTTAGAAACTTTAATTTGTGAAAATGAATGGTCGCATTCATCAGATGTCTTGCGCACAATTTGTTTGATAATATCAAGGAGCACAAAAGTAAGGCTGAAAAGGGGGCAGGTCTGATGACCTGGTTTCAGTTTGGGTTTTTTTGCTAGTTCTCTGACATAAGGTATTTGTTGATATTTGTCCTTTGTTGAGACTTAGCAAAGTTCTGGTAATGCCTGCGGTTCCTCTCTTGCTTGAAACAGTGCTTGTGAAAAGTGCCGGACTTAGAGAACTTGGTTTATCATTTACAATGTATGCAGATAAGCAAGCATGAGAGTTTTTCCTCTGTTTAAGGCTCCTGGCAGTGGATTGAAATCTTCTGTATGTTTGTGTGTCTGTGGATTTCTCTCCACTGGGGATCTGGGTGAGATGGTACCTCTTCTCTCCCGCTTCTTCCTCCTGCCTTCCTCAAATCTTGCCGTCAGGTGCATTTGTGGTTATTAGGATGCTGAAGTGCCAAAGCTTTCCATTGCACTGCTGTTCCATCCAATCCATAAGGAAAATGATCTCCATTAAGAAAGCAGGGAAACAGAGATGTTCTTCACCCAGTTGTCTTGGTGTCTAAGGCTTTGGTGTTCTCACATCAGTACATTCTTTGTTTAAAAATCTGACTTCATTTAAAATTTGAACTTGATACAGATGCTTCAAGGATATATGAATTACCCAATGTAGTGCAATCAGCTCTCTTTATTTTAACCTTTCACGGTAGTTCATATGTACTTAGCACCCTTTGCATTTGTAGGCTGCCGCAGCTTGGAAAAGGGTACTAAAAACTAGCCAAAGACAACAAATATCCGCAAGCATGCAGATAACAGAAGTTTGGCTTGTATCATAATCTCAGCTGTATTTTTTGCTAGTGAATATTTAATTAGTGAGTATTTAACACTTCTGTGTCTGATAATGGTCCCAGATAAGAGGTAGTATACTCTTTCAGACATGAATGTAGGTCAGACGCCTGTTTGCTTTTTGCTGCAGTGCTGAAGCCGAAGGAAGACTGGAGCGGTGGGGGACAAAGAGCATGTCCCCTGGTCCCCAGCAGCGCAGGCTGCCTGTGGGTTTCCAGCAGGCTTCTCTGACTTCTGTGTTTGACTTAAAGCTTGCCATAAAGTTAAGTGCTAGTGCGATAACTTCTGGTGAGGGAGGTGATGATTTCAGCAGATATGCCATGCAGGTGTTGTGGTTTGGGTGGGTTTTCTTAAATACTTACTCCAGTTGGGCTTACCCCTTTCTGTGCAGGGATTTATTCCTCTAAGTTTTCTCACAGTGGAGCACAGAGGGCTGCTGCTCTGCCCACGCGAGTGGGGGATTCAGCATCAGTGCCTCTCTCTGTACAGGCTTAAAGCTCGTATGCTTTGTAATGCTATTTTGTATGGAGGAAACTTTGATGACCTCTTTTTGCTTGGCTTCAAATACTTCTTAAGCTATGAAGTAGATATAATTTAATTTTCTTTCCATTCTGTGGTTTTTTTTTGACCAATTTGGTTTTGACTTCAGAAAAGCTTCTTTAAAACAAGAATCTTTGCTAATGAGAATTTATTTTTTGGCTTTCATCAAAAGCAGTTATTAATTTCAGTTCTTGACTTTGCTTTAGTGTTGTTCTTAATCTCATCTAATTTTTATCTTTCCATGCAACATTCACAAGTGAAGATTATTTCCCAATTCCTGTCGTCTTTCCTGCTATCTGTATTCATTCATTTCTCAGTGCATGAGTGGTGGAGCTGAGTGAAATAATGAACAGTGGATCACTTAGACTTCTTTCCACCCTCCCATCCTTAAGAGCAGGATGATGGTAGGAGTTCTACTTTTAACTCTCTCTGTCAGCAGCAGTCACTGTGTGAGAGTTGTAGGCATTGCTGCTCCGTTTCTATAATCCAAGTTAAAGGATCTGGACCCCTCCCTGTGGTAGGAACTATATGGACTCGGGACAGAAGGATAAGCCTGAGCTTAGAGGGCTGAGGTTGAAGCTGCTCTGCTTTGTCTTAAACTATAAGTTAACTCAATGAGGTTGAAATTTAGCTGGAGGGAAGCATCATCTTGTGAAAACCTTTGGGGTAGCTTTAGCAATGCCCTTCCAGGCTAGTTCTGGGAGTGCTTTTAATAGAGAGAATGTGCCCCAGTTGCTGCCCCTCCTTTGCGAGGGCAGAGGGTGAGTAACCTGTTGTGTGATGGTGAAATAGCAGGAGTTGGGAGTGTCATGTCCTAGGCATGGTGCACGTGTGACACCAACCGTGTGGTTGGTTGTGTTAGTGGATACTATTTCAAGCAGACTGTTTGGCCCGGGTTAATCCAGATGCCTTCAAATGTCATCTCTCCCTCAAGTTTGTTGTGTTAGAGTTTTCTTCTCTTCCCTGTCTTCCCCCCCCTCCCCTCCCAGTACAAAGAGCTGTTGGATCTTCAGCTAGTTCAGCCATACCTGGGGCTGTGTTTGTGGCTCGTAGGAATTAGGTGAACTTGTCATCTCATCCTGTTCAGGAAGAAACTAATGATCCTTGGACTTTAAGGAAAAAAAGGTGGTGGTGGGGAAGACAGTGGACTGACCCTCACCAGACTTCCAGTATGAGAAGTAGGTATTGGGAACAGCTTGTTTGCAGTCCTGGGGGTAGATGGGCTGCAGGGAGAAGCACGAGAGTTGCTGCCCCGGGAATGAGAAGGTTTGAAGAGAGCACTGGAAGCTTATGGGGCAGAGTTGTTGTTGCCTTCTGCCCCTTGACGTATGCACTGGCTCCTGTGCAGCGTGGGGTGTGCCTTACCTGGCAGCTGCTAGTGTGGTGAGATCTGCTCATGAGATATCCCATGCTCCTGCTGCGGGGCCCTGGGCAGGCATCTGCTGCGCTTCTGCCCGCGTGCTCAGCGGAAAAGGCTATTAGTATCATTGTTTATACTGTATTGTTTAATTATTGTTTGGATGTGCCGCCTCCTTTTAGTTTCTTCCTTGGCTTTGATTCTGTCCACTTCTTGCCTTAAACAGGCTTGGCAGGACTTCATTATTCCTGGGGGTCTGTGACTTCCTTCTTTCTTTTCTCCATCCTTCTCTCACAATCTTTTTTTGCTGCCCCAGCCTTTCTCCAAAAGCATGTTCTGTCCCTTGCTTCATTGAATGATGTTATGTTTATAATTAAGACAGGGATAAACTATAATAGGGCTATTTTGGCCAAGTATCTCCATGATGGCTTTCCAAAGCAGGTCTGAGTTTGAAGTGTGCAGGGTTATGATGGCTGCAGCTTAGTGCTTGGACTCTGGACAACTAGGCTCTTTGGGTACATGATATTGAAAATCCTGGCCAATAACAATATATATATATCTGCCTCTGCGTGCAGTTTGGTCTTACTGTGGCTCTGCCAAGATGGTTGCTTCCCCAGTCATGCTGTTGGGGCACATGGGGTGTCTGCAGCTGTGCCACGCCATGCTGCACTGGAGATGATGGTGCTGCTCTAGTTGTTACACAGAGATGACCAGTGCTGCAGGAGAGGTGCACTCTGTGGCTTTCAGCATATGCGTGTCTTTGTGGATTTGTGCTCTGTGCCACTTTTTCCAACAAGGTTAATGGATTGAACAGCAGCTTCAAGTGACGTAGCCAAGAGTGGTTACTGGATAAGCGTTATTTTCGCTTTTTAATGATGTAGTTATTTTAAAGGGAAGAAGATTGGAGAGAGACGGTTGAGGACTGACAGTACGTGTACAATAATAAAATCACTTAGAAATGTAAGCTTTCTTTGCTTGATTGGTGGTCTTTTCCAACCTAAATTATTCTATGATTCTGTGTTTCTATGTGTTTAATATTGACTTGTGGTGAGAATTTCAGGAGGGCAGAGATACTTCTTGTGTAGTTGTCTTGTCTATGAGAAAACCTGCTTTCTCATGAAATGACCAAAAGTCAGTGCTCAGCATCATGTGGTGAATTGCAAAGACTGGCATTTGGCATAGTGCAAATTCAGGAGGTGGCTTTCAAGGTAGAACTTTGTATAATCCTTCTGCTGAACCTTGGCTTCTGACCCCTTCCTCAGTGATCAGTGGTCATTTGGGGTCTTGCATTGGTGGAGAGTGTTTGATTAAAAACATCTGCAAGATACTTTCTTGTTCTCTCCAAAAGTAGCACAAAGTTATCTGAAATACTGCATATCATCTAGGGTTTAGGCTGTAGCTTGTCCCATCTGAACAGCAAACTAATGCCAAACAGTTGATAACGGAGTAGACAGTACTCACTCCCTTTAGGAGAACATCTAACAATACAAAACCCATGATGTTGCTCACTGACAGAGCAAGGCACTGTCCTTCCCTTTCTCACTAACCCAGTCTCTTACCTGCTTTGAATTTCTTCAGTGTGAACTTCTGCTGGAGTTATGCTGTGGTACCTACCTGGTGGGCAGTGGCTCATAAGTTTTGTTGTTATTTAAACACTTGAACATTTCTGTGCTGTGTAGCTAAACAGGACCCTCGCCATATGTAGGGACTACACCTGAAGTTCAGTGTGTTTAAAAAAACTTGGGCTTTCCCTAGCTCACAGAAAAGTCACTGTTACTGCAGGGCTGAATTTTTGGCCATCGGGATATATTAGCAGTTTGATCTTGGTATAGTAAATGTTAATTGTAATAGGAATGAAATTTGTGTTCTGACCCATGAAATACATGCTTTGGGGGCTGTAATTCTGGCATTGTGCAGCAGAGTTTAAAGGAAGAGACTTCCTGTACCTGGAAATGATAATAACTGCTGCTTTCACTCCTCTGCTAGGTTGGTTTGTGTTTTTGTGGGGGTTTTTTTTTGGTGGTTTTTCGTTGGTTGTGTGGTTTGTTTTTTGGTTGGTTGTTTTTTTTTTTTTTTACGTGAAGGCGTCTCTGGCCTGGTGGTGGGGATTTAGGGGGAGTAGAGAGAAAATAGTGCAAGACAGCAAGACAGTGACCTGCTGCAGTGTGTCCTGTCGCAGGGCTCTTCCTCAGGGCATCAGAACTTGGTGTGCTTCCTGATCTGCTGCTTCGACCCACTGGTGGAGCCTTTGTGGTGGGCAATGATGAGGCCAACATCTGACTGCTAGTGCCAGCGGTGGGAGAGAGCAAACTGGGGAGGAATGAGAATAGCTGAGGAAAGAAAGGTAACTGTTTAAGCATTGTCTGAATAGTTTCCTGAAAGCCAGGTTTTCATCAGGCATCTGTGTGGGGTATTAAAGGGTGACAAAGAGTTGATTTAAATGCAGACTTGCCTCCAGGCAGGGGTTGTGGGTGTCCCTCAGGTGGATCAGTGTGAATGGCTTTGGCAAATCTCCAGCATAGTTCTACTGCTCCGTCCAGCTGACCGGGCTCAGGTTATGGGTTGTCGGTAGGATGCACACAGTGTGTGTACTATGCACTGTATTTGAGGTAATGTTAGTTATGATATATATATATGTCCCTTAAAGCCTTGGGTTGAAAAATGTGTTAAAAATTGAGGCAAAAATCATATTTACAAGAAGAACACAAGCTGGAAGTGGACCAAAAAAAGGGGATTTTGCATCTGAAAGTGTATCCGCGTTTTAAAAGCAGCAGCAGCAAAGGCAGCACCTCTGGTTCCCATGCTCACGGGTGTGCATTTTTGTTCCAGAAAGCCTGTGCCTGTGGCATGGTGGAGGCTCAGAGGCTGCAGCAGGACAGTGGCAGAGCAAGGCTCTGCAGCCCCCTGCCCCATGCTCCTTCACGTTCCCCATTCCTGAGCTCCTGCTCAGCGATAAGTTATTGCGTGGTTTTTGATGAGTGAGTGAGAAGAATTTCAGCAATGTAGTCTGTAATGTCATTACCTGCTTTTTTTTTCATGTAACAGAGGAGTTTATCCTTTTGTATTTTCTTCAACCACGTGAAGAAAACCCATAAAAGGTATATTCCGCTTCAGGTTGAGTTTTATTAGAGAGGTCTGTTGCATTTTAGTTGCTAGGATGTTGAACTGTGAATTCAAAGAGATGTGCCTCTGGAAGGGTGGTGAGCAGGACAAAGAAGTGAAGTGAGAAGGTGTGTATTTGTTCTATGACAGCTTTAATGAGGAGCATATTGCTGATGCTTATTGGCAAGAATAATACCTGTAGCACTTAGAGCTCTTAAAATGCTGAACACACCTGGGACATGTTGTTGGCTGGTGCTGGTAAACAGGCAGGATGCCCCACAGCTGGGCACGGGGACTTCTGTATCCCATGAAAACCTATTGTACCCCATCTTGGCTCTATTAGTCACAATGCTGGTAAGCTCCTGAATCCTCTTCTTGGCGGAGGTCCTGCTGGTAACACACTGCCCAGCCAGAGAGTGTGCGTACTTAGCAAACAACATGGGATCTGCTCTGTGATAGTGAGGCAGAAATGGCATTAAGCAGCATTAGGTTTTTGTGTGTTGAAAGATTTTGATGTTCTCGTGATCGCTGTGCAGCCCTGAGAAGCAGAGTGGGTTTAGGAGACTTTCTACAGAGTTGATACTTGCCAGCAGGTTTTGGAGACAGGCGAAGTCCGTGTGTCCATCTGTCTCCTAGAGGGGTGATGACTGCCTTTGTGCTCCCTTTCTTCTGCTCTGTAGTTTTGCGGCAGAGCGATAGCAGTTCTGCTCATATAAACTAAAAACGAGGACATAAGGTGTTTTTCTGATTGTGTCTGCCTTTGGTTTCAAATACTTTATGGTGAAGCTTTTTCCTGAGCGCATCTGAGAAGCAGGGCAGTTATTAGCTTGTACGTACCAACTTTTTTTTTTAAATTGATAATTTGCTCTTCTCATCTGCTTTCCCATTAGGAGTATTTCATTGTCTCTTACTACTACTTTTTCTGTACACTGCAACCTTTGAAATGAACAAATTGGTGTTAGTGAAGTAATGGGGGATAGTAGTGACTCCAAATATTTCCCTGCTCAAATGTGTGAGTTTTGAGTGCAGTCATTTACCAGAGGTCATGTTCCTTACTAAAAAATAACAAACCCCCCCTTGAACCCTGGTTTATTGTTTTGTTCTTCCAGAAGGCTGAGGAGAAGGATCGTGTTCTTTGAAGGTGTAGGAGCCACTAAGTAATATCAGGACTTGCTTTTTAATGTAAATGTCTCTGGTGGCCAGATGTAATCTGCACACGGGGTGGGGGGGAGGCAAATCTCTTTAAAAGCATCTGGAGCTTTAGTGATTTCTTGTGTTCTGGTTTTTCCCCAAAGATCCGAGCCAAGAAGAAACCTACTCCAGTGAAGTATGAAGTTGGGGATCTTGTTTGGGCCAAGTTCAACAGACGCCCATGGTGGCCATGCACAATTTGTCATGACCCAGTGCTGGACTGTCACTCAAAAATGAAAGGTACTGTATCTACTCAGACCACGAAGTGGAGGCGTTATGTATGGCAGGGTGCTGCAGTTTTTAATTAATGTAAAAAACATTTCTGGCCCTTGAAAGGTGTGAAGAAATAGGCTCTATTGTGGAAGACCTGGATCTATAAAGTAGACCTAGATCAGGGAGGTGACAGGAGGAAGGTGGGGCTGAGGCTGATGAAAGTCGCACAGAGAGCTGTTGGACGCATAGGCTTTTCTTCCCAGAGTATAGGAAGGATGAGTAGCTGGGCTGAGCTCAGGGCAATGCAGAAGAAAAAACAGCCTCTCAAAATAAGGAATGCGAAGTAAGAGCAGAGAAAAAGGAGGTGGATCAGGGAGGTGAGGACAGAGACGTGCAATGGGTGGGCAAGCAGAGCTGGATAGCCTGGAGTGTATGAGGATGCAGAGAGTCGGCCAGGCTTGGAGAACGGGAGGCTGGAGAGGCTGAGAAGTGGGGTGTGGGTAGTGCAGTGTAGCTGCTGAATGCATGAAGGTGTGATGGGAATGTGTGAGAGGAAGTGAAATTTTTTTTGGTCTTGTTTGGCACAAGGAAGCAAGGGGCTGTTTATGGGGAAATATAAGAAAAACGTGAGGTGAAGCCACATATGTGAAAGTTTAGGGCATAGTGTGTCAGAGAGACTAAGCTAGCTGAATGTGAGGGGAAGAGATGGGGGAAATAAGACAGAGCTATGTGTGCATGAACACAGTGGAGAGCCAGGAAGGAAGGGAGTATTACAACCTCAAGGCAGAGAAGTGTAGGTGAGTGATGGAGAGAACAGAGGGGAGGTGATTGTTTGGAAATTGCAGCTCATTTGAAGGCTCTCACAGTGCTTTTAGGATCGTAATAGCTGCCATGGGGAGACTGCCACAAATGGAAAGGCATATTTATTTGTTCCTAGTTTCCCCTTCTGATTCTTTTTGTTCTGTGGGCAACTGGAAACCCCTTGAACTGGTGCCGTCTGCCACTGACAGCTCTGTAGACTGGTGTGGTTGCCACTCACCGATGTAATTCTCTCCAGTTTTTGTGGCCTTCACCGGCCTAAGAACCAAGTGCTGAGAGAGAGTAGACCTTTTTTTTTCCTTCTAGTGGCCATCAGCTCAGAGCCCTCTACTATTTCTCTAGAGACATGAAGTAGTTTTTCCTGCATTGTGCTCATGTCATCCCCAAGTCTGGTTGCTGTTGTCTTACTTGCTATTTTTCCACCTTCCCCTTCACCCTTTAGGAAGCATTCATCCTGATTCTAGATAATACTGAATGTGCTGTTTTAAATAGTCCCTTTTGAGCTCTCAAATTCCTGTCAAAGATGTTGCTGGAAGATATGCCAGACCTGTATTCTTCCCCCACATCCCTCCCCATGAAGTTTTGGACAGGATTTAATGTATATAGCTGTCCAGTAATCCCTTCTCAGCCTGTGTATGAGGATTTCTAATAAGAATCCAGCAAGGTCTGATCTCCAGCCACACGATAGACTCTCCCATCATGTTTTATCTGTGTTCAAACTGATAGAGCTCTGGGGAAAATTGCGTTTTCCAATTGTGGCTGTATGTAATCTGCTCATCTCCCCTCCCCAATGCCGAGGTGACAGAGCGGGTGGATCTGGACTCCTGGCGATTTTGGGCAGGGGGAGCTGCCGGGGCTCTGTGTGCACCGTAGGAAGCACAGTCCTCCTGCCTCGGCTCTCCTGTTGCCATGGGAATGAGCCCTTCAAAACAAGGCAGGTCCTTCAAACTCATCACTTGTGCAAAAACCTCTTCTCCTCTTGGGTCGGAGGCATGACGTCTTGTTTAAAGCTGTTTGCATTTTCTCAGCAAGCTCTTAACTCGAAGATTTTTGGAGCTGGAAGATTGAGGCTCAGTGGCTTGAGTCCTGGTACTATGAATGGGATGGATGAAGTCTGTCATCTTTGTCCTTGGTTTGATGCTGCCCTGGTCATTTGTCATCCTCTCTGCGGTCTGGGTTGGAATCTCAATGTTGGCATTGCTAAAGGCCAGGCTGCCACACAGTGCTGGCACTCCTGGAAGAGGCAGCACAAACCAAATGGGCTGTGAAGGCTATGTGTTCAGAGAGTGAAGGCATTCCCAGGAGAATGTGAAGCACACATTGCAGCGAAATGCAGGGAGACGTTTATATCCCTTGTTTGCTCTGTTCTAATGCTTGTAACCTGTCCTTTTTCACCAGCACACCCAGTACTGGTTCAGTTCTTAATTGTACCATGTCTGTTCAGCATTCTCACACAGAAAGCACCTCTGAAAAATCTTTGATTGTGCCCTTATGATTGAGTTTCTTCTCTTGCTCTGCACCTTCATGCCCAAAGTATGGAGATACTCATTGCAACTAACATTTTGTCATGTTGCACGTAGTCCTTGTACAGTGTATGTGCATGTGTGTACATAAATACTGCTGTTAATGTTTTATGTCCTCAATAAGAGTTTGTTTAGTAACAAAGCATTGAACAAGATGGGATGTATCGTGGTGGGGGAGGCTCAACTTGTATGAGTAAATCCTGTCCAGAAGGATGTCATATCTGGGTGTTCCTGGCACACTGTTGGCCTTTTCCCAATGGTCAAGTGGACTGGACTGTTTAATCATTAATCAGGGAGTAGCAAAAAAGAAATGTCCTGCCCTGTATGTTGTGTGTCTAAAGGAAAAAAATATTTGGATGTTTTTGCAATTTTTTTTCAGCCAAACTGTAGTCTTTGCTTTAGGGAGATGACCCGTCTTAGACCTGTTAATCAATTGTTTTTATGGGAAAAAAGAAATTTTTAGAAATAGAGAGTAGCAACACAGAACATAAACAGCAGAGATCAAAGGGGGATTCATGTGGGAATGTTATTAAGCAAAAAGTAGTTGAAAATTAACTGGCAAATTGTTAGTGCTTCCTGTGATTCTTTTTGTCTGTCTTTATTTTGTTATATGCAAGGCGTTAATTCTGTTAAATTTCTCAAAATAGTTTCCAATCGGAGACCGTACCGAGAGTACTATGTGGATGCCTTAGGAGAACCTTCAGAGAAAACCTGGGTTGCTGGGAAAGCTATTGTCCTCTTTGAAGGAAGACATCAGTTTGAAGAGCTGCCTGTTCTTCGGAGAAGAGGAAAGCAAAAGGAAAAAGGCTACAAACATAAGGTGAAAGATCTGTTTTCTCTAATATGTTTTTGATTCTTTGAACCCCTATAGTACAAAGTATTCCTTTATGCCTGGAATTGCACTTTGACAGCTTTCTTCTGTGGCAGTGACTGCAGCAATGCAGCCAGGGAAGTGATTCTTTGCATCCTTACAACGAGCATAGTTTATAAGCTGCCAGGAGTTTCTGGGCTCTCTTTTATGTTGGGGTGTGGCATGCTGCTTTTATTGCCCTAGACGGCCCTGAGAGGCAGAGGAGTCAGATCTCTGTCAGTGTGAGATGTGTTCAGCAGCGCAGCCCTCTCCTGATGTCTATTACAGTGTGCTTCTAAATAACTTCCTGCGCTCTCTGGCAGCCTCTTTTGGCTGATCTGAAGCAGAGGTGGAGTTGCATGCTTCACTAGATCACTGACTGAGATAAAGCGGTGGGATTTTTAGCCCTGCTTCAGTAATTCTGTTTATAGAAACCTGTTAGGACTTACAGTCTGACTTGGAAACCCCTTTGTCAGTGAGCCTGTGGGAATGAGTTTTGTGGCTCATCGCATCATCTCCATTTCCAAACATAACAGCCTGGAGCTGTTGTAGCCAGTATAATGTAACACGACACAGGGTTCTGGTCTACGTCTTTAGGAAGGTGACAGGAGAAATTAACTTTTTAGAATTGCTGTAGTGAAGTAGTACAGAGGCTACTACTTTACTGTAAGAGAGCAGATAGTCATACTAGGCAATGGTGTCTGGTTTTTCTTTTTCTCTTTTTCCAAGAGGTTTATTGTCAGTTATGTACTTAACCTGTGTTAGTGCAAAACCATCATATTCAATGTGCTCTTGCAGATGGGAGTCCCTGGGTGTAATCCTTTCATCTGGTTTTCCTTTTCCAAGGGCGTGTTCAGTATCTTTTCTAAGGACTTTTCTCCGTCTGTTCACAGCCCCCTAACAACACTTGCTCCCAAGTAACTTTTCTGGTCCTAGAAATGCTCCATGACTAGAGTCTCATCCTATATGTAAATGGCAGCACCGGTGTGGCAGCAGCAAAGGGAATCAGATGTTAGTTGCTCGCATAAATGTCCAGGTTTGCATCCCTGGAAGCCAAGATCTGATGCAAAGCTGAGAGTATTTGGCTGCTTTGCTACCAGGGTCCATAAAACTTTTTAATCTGGTGAAATGAAGTTCTGTTGGTGTGGTGTGTTTCTGGGTTGTTTGTGGTTTGGTTTTTTTTTTTTTAGTAAAAGTGTCAGAAATTTGAGTTGTTCCTCCTGCCTTGGAATTGGTTTTGATTTTAGGAGCAGTTGTGAAGCCTTTGATTTGCTGTTGTGCAGCCAAGAACAACACACGCAGATAAGAAAGGAGTTTCTTGCTGTTTTTAGATGTTAGCAGAGGTTCCTGTCCAGTATGGAGAATGCTTTTTGTCTTACACTAATGGTACAGAGTTAAAGCTGGGAGACTTCTAGGTAATGGATGTCTTAAATCTGTTAGAGTACGTTTTATATGTGTGTCTGGATCTCATGTTTGTACCGAGTGAGTTGATGGAGAGGGAAGACTGTATTGTGCTCTGAGTTCAAGGGATGCAGGAAGAATCAAGAATGAGCAAAGCAAACATGTCTGCTCAAATACTTTCAGGAAAGTGATGCTGCATTTGCCATGAGAGGCTTATTGGCTGTTGCTTTGCATTTCTGTGCCAGGGATCCATACCATATGCATTCCCCTTTACAGGCTGTTGTGTTCAGGGTGTGCTGGGATGCCAGGACATCTGGTTCCTGGGAGACCTGTACTTGCAGGGACGTTTATTCTGTTTTGGGAATGCACAGGGATTTTTATTAGGCTCAGCAGGAGTGCAGGGTACTTACCCAGGAGAAGTATTTTCTGTGTCCGCTAGGCACAATCTCTGGAAATCCATGTGATTGTGTTAAAGATGCAAAGTGCAGGACTGTCACTCTGGTCTGTGCCTTGTGTGTCTCTATCTCCCTTTTATCTTGTTGCTTACCCCATCAAATTTTTCTTTTTCTTTTTGTCTCCTCCAACTTTAAGGTTCCTCAGAGATTTATGGCTAAATGGGAAGTCAGTGTTGGACAGGCAGAAGACATTCTTCTCGGGGGGCCAGAGGACCAAAAATGCAGCCAGAACTCCAGTGAGCTGGACAGCGAGAAGGAAGTGCAGTCGGAATACTATGCCAATGGCCCTGGAGCAGAAAGGGTCAGGCAGCTGAATGGCTGTTTTAAATCCTTGGCATTTGACTCCAGACACCCAGCCAGTGAAAAAGGAAAATTGCACATTAAGCCACACGTGAAAAAGAGCTCTGACAGCAGGAAAAGGACTAGAGTAAAAAAGAGCGGTGCAAGAGGGGAAGCATCTAGGGGAGAAATCAAAGCAAAAATGCCAGAGAGCATAGTTAGAAACATGATTGTTGGGGACCTACCAGGTAAACACGCATCTCATGAACTTCGCCGGATTGCCAACAGTCTAACAGCATCCAGTAGTACCAGGGAAAACCATTTGCTTTCCTCCTTTGGAGAAAGACGTTTTGAAAAGACAACTCTGAAACCAGACTATGAGAATCGTAGAAGTGATGCTCTGAAGAACACGCTCCAAGGGGACTTGTTTTCCGGTGCATCTTTGGAGAGAGAGAAGAGCTCCCTGGGCATTTTGTGCAGTTCCAAATTACAAATACACTATTCTGCATCTGATACTGGTATTGAGAAAAAGCAAACTGAATCGGATTCATCGTCTTCCCTCTCAGATGGTGGGAACAGTGATTTAGATACCATGGACCAAAGTTCAGAGAGAGCCTCTAGCGCTCTTGAAGTTAGTGATTCTTCAGATAAAGTGGAGAAGGAATTTCCTATGACGTCAAGTGGAAACATTAAGCTTTCCATGTATCTTTCTCAGAAGAGCAACAGAAGGGCCAGGAAGAAGTCATACAGAGATCGCAAACCTCTGGGAGGTTCAGTAACCAGCAGACTTAATGCTGAATTTGCAGTTGGGGAGCTTGAAGTAGGCTTCTCTGATGCTGAGATGTCATTGACAGCTCTTCAGTGCTCTTCAGATGTGAGAAGTGACAATCTTTCCCTAGCAAACAAGCACACTACTCTCCAAAGCGTTTCCAAGAACAGCTCCTGGCCTGCTGTTGCAAATCAAGCAAACTTAAAACCGAAAAGCATGAAACTGCCCCGAATCAGGAGTATAAAATGCAAACATAAAGAGAAGGTTGCTGGGTTGGAGCCTTCTCTTGCAGAAGAGGAGGGTGGTGTGAAACGTCGCTCTTCTGATACCAAAGGTTTCTCTGGCCTTCAGAGAAGCGGAAAAGTTGATGGTCAGAAACTGTTAAACAACATGCATGAGAAAACCAGGGATTCTGCTGAAATAGAAACGGCTGTAGTGAAACACGTCTTGTCAGAGTTGAAGGAGCTCTCGTACCGGTCCATGAATGACGATGCTAGTGACTCTGGTGCTCCAAAGGCCACAGTACCTTTACTTTTCTCTTCCGCTTCTGGCCATGGTCGTTTGCCTATTGAGCCAGATTACAAATTCAGCACCTTGTTAATGATGTTGAAGGATATGCATGACAGTAAGACAAAAGAGCAGCAATTGATGACTGGTCAAAATATAGTCCCATTTCGAAATACCAGCACAGCTGATGGCTCTGGAAGCAATTCTGCGAGTGGTCTGAAGTCCTTGTCTATTGTAGGTCCCCCATATAAAATAGAAAAAAATGGAGATTGTGTCAAGGAAACAGTAAATCCAAACTCCGCTGTAAGCAACTCCTCATTTTCACGCAATCCTCCAACCAAGTTGACAGGGATTGGTACTAGTAAAAGGGAGCCCACGAGTACTGCTGTTTCTGGGACAAATGGCACAAATTGCATGTCCAAACGCAACTGTTCAAAATCTAAGCAGTCATCAAAGCTTGGAGATAAAACAGTTTCAAACAGAAAGGACTTAAAACCAGGAGGGCCAAGTAAGTTGCTAAGTCGGTTGTCCAGAGATTCAGGAGAACATGCATTCCGCGTTCACGGTTCGGTTACCAGTCCTCTAGGTAATGAAGCAGAAGATACTGAGAGGAAAGAGTCTGTTGATTTAACAGAACATTCAACTGATGAAGACTCTGCCTGTTTATCTGATGACAATTTAGATCGTATTGGAAGGAGACCTGAAGCTGGTAGAAATATTGAGAGCTGCATTTCTGCTGAAAATGGGGAGAGTCCAGACTTGGATTCAGAGGCAAATAGTGAGAGCTCTCTTGGTGATGAGTCTAATGATATAAATCACGTAGCTCCCAAAAAGCGATGGCAGCGTTTTAACCAAAGCAGTGCTAGATCTAATAAGCACATCGGTAGATCTAGGGAACAAGGAAACTTGGAGAGTGCCTTTGGCCTGAATTCTCGTGGCTTTTCACTGAAGGGAAATGAGTGCTTGGGACGTAGGCATTCCCCTCATTCAAAGGTGCTTGAGGGAGACCTGACAGGTCAGGACTATGAGAATCATTTAGACTTAGTTGAGAAACGTTTGAATGTATGTGGTAAGCCAAACAACAGTGTGATGGACTCAGAAACAGAGCTTGGCAACTTTGCTCCCCAGTCTGAATTCTCTGCACAAGGTAAGGGAGCTGGACTTGCGCCAGAGTGTGTATTTGTATACATTTTATACTTTTTCATTTAAAGCATAAGTTATGGAACTTGGGGCTGTTTGACAACATGGAGGTGTATACATCTGAGCTGAAGAAAGTGTGATACATTGGTTTTGGGTTCTCTGTAAGCGTGGAGAGCAAAGAAGGCAGAGCGATAATGGGATTTTGCTTAGCTTTTTGGTCAGAAAGTTTAAATACATGACAAATCATTAGTTCCTCCAAGTGAAAGGTAAAATAAGCATCACTTTGAGTTTGGGATTTTTTTTTTAAACTTACACCTTCATATTATGTTGCTTAGAGCCACATGCTTGGTGTTAGCTGGATAGATCAGTGCTAGAAAGTTGTGGGGAAACTGAGCCTCAACAGCTGCTTTTTTCTTTTTTCTAGTGCTGTTTGACATAGTCTGTCTTTGGTTTGTTTTGTAGGATTTCATCAAGACAATGTGTTGGTTTTTTTTGGTGTTTTAGTGTGGAATTTTATTAGCTGCTAATAACAAATTGGGGAACACCACAGATTTCCTAATTTACAGCTCTGGTGTGGCTGCCTGAGGGAGGAAGGGGAGAACAGAAGAGGGGGAAGCTGCCAGGGAGGCAGGGCTGGAGGTGGGTCTGGAAGATGGCAGGCAAAGGTAAGGCAACATCTTCGGAAGGGAGGTGGCCTTGGAAGGAGGCGGCTTCTGAGGACCACAAGGTCAGACAGCCCTGCCTCTCCCACAGAGATGGGGACATTTGGTTAAAGTCAAAAAAAAAGGAAATGGGGTGTGTGTGGAGGGAATAGGTCCAGTGGAACCACATTCAACACATACCATCCTTAGGCTTCTGCAAAGAATCTGGGGAAGCAAACCTTAATGAAAACAAAAAAAAAAAAAAAGAAATTTTTACATAGATTTCACCAAACTAAATTGCTCTAATCTATTTGCAATATCATAAATTAATATAACTTGACAGACTTTTGAACCTGTGTGCTTTTTGTCACTTATGTGTTCTTTCAGTGCACATTTTGGTGCGTGTATTTTGCTATTAGTGGTTGCTGGAGGTTGCCTGTGCCTCTGTTTCAGTGTGGAAAAGGCATCTCCTGGCTTAGTGGTCATAGGACCTGCCCAAGGCAAGTCACAGCAGGCACAGAAAATGAGCCCGTAGGGTGTAACGCACAGGATAGAAGTTCTGGTTTGAAATCATGACAAGCTTAATCATTCACTGACTCCTCTGGCTGTGGCTGTATTTTTTTTTTTTTTGAGGACTTAAGTCTTCACAGAGCAGCTGAGAGGATGCATGTTGTTCTGGGGCTGCCAAGGCTCTGCTGCAGGAGTGTCGTAGCCTGATGGAGCAAGAGAGTTCCTTGTTTGCACTAAGATGCAACCAGGTTCTTATGGCTTCATAATGGTGTTGCAATTGAAGCATCCCTGTAATGTTGCTATGTGAGATGAGGATGCAAGCCTGCAGAGAGAGCTAGAGAAGAAGAGCTGCTAAGAGGTAGTAATGTCAGGAGGGGAGGTGGCAGAGGAAGGCAGCAGGCTCCTGGGTGAGGTGGTGTGGAGCTGTCCTGGTACTGCTGTGACAGTGAGGGCCTGGGTTTGCTTGCAAAAGTGACAGATCAGCAATTGCTGTGTGATCTAATTCCTCTGCCCTAAATAGCATGTGAGCCTGGAAGCACACCTGAAGCTTATCTATACAGATGTGCCATAGGGAGGGACTGGAGCACCTGTGTGTGAGGAGCTGCCTGGACTGCTGTAACATCCCCAGTGTGCTGGGAGTAGTGAGTAAACCTCTAATGGTGTGAAAAGCCCATCTGTGGAAACCAGTCTTCCTTTTGTATCAGGCAAGACCAATTACATAGAAAGTAGAGAGAATGATGCTGGAAGTTAGACTAACTGCAATTTACAGAAGAGGAGTTTCCTCTATTTGCCAGTGTTTTGAGAAGACATGGCTAATCCTCATCCGCAGCAGGCAGAGTATCAGTGTGAGATCACAACAAATTGCAGTCACAACTGTATATAGTTTGAGCTTAGTGGAAACTACAACGTTTTTATCATAGTTGAACGGCAATATTGGCATATTTTTGCTACAAACTTTATGGTGCAGATAAGGCAGAAGTGAAGATTGGTGGAATTTGCTGATGTAAAACATTTTTATTTATAATAGTTTCATCAGGTATGTGATTTGCCAATGCCAGTCCGACTGCGTTTGGGATTCTTGTATGGGATTCATTTTGGGGGAAAAATGCATTTAAGCCAGGCCTTCTGGCAAAGTGCTGTGTGCTCTGGTGCATGGCTTTGGGCCTCTAAATAGTTGCCCAGTGAGGATACTCATCCTATAACCGGTTATGTGCTGAAATGTGTACGTCACCCAGACACCTGTACAGGACGTTAATAGAGGCTGAAAATAGCTGTGTTTGAGAAAGTTGTTCCTTTCTTCTGTTTTGGCCAAGTTTGACATTTTCATGCTTGTTTAACCACAAAGCCACAATAAAGTGTAGCAATCGTGTCCAACATCCCTGTTCTGAAGTGTTGCACTGGAATGCTTTGTTGTAAAATGTTTCCGTTTTAAAGAAGAAAAAGCCACCTCCTACACAGGAAAAGAAGCAAAGAGAATATTTAGTGTTTGTTCCTAAACTTCCAGGAGACCACAAATGTTTTGGTGACTAGGAGAAATCTTTTGACAATATAATCTAATAATTTCGCAAACTAATAAAGGGAGAATTCAGCAGTATTCTAGGAAGTGAGGAAAAAGTCATAAACTTGCATTGTCTTGCTTTTGTAGCTTGCTGAGCAGAGATGACAGTGTCAGGGCTTTTTTTTTTTTTTTTGAGCTTGCCATGTGTTGGGGTGTTGAGGTGCTGTAGCATGGGTGGTTAGGTTTGTATCGAGGAAATACCTGTTCCTGGGTTTCCCTTGCGATAGTGCAGTGTTGCGCAAACAAAGACATCTCAGCCCTGAAGAGCTTGCAGTGGCTGGCGAGGACTGTTTGCTCCCTGATCTCATTGTGGAATCTATTGTTGGGAAGCAAAGGCAATAAATGGGCTTGCAGTAGCAGATGGGGAATACGAGGCTCTTGTAGTATATACAGAAATATGCCAGGGAGGAGGGGAAGGGAAGGAGTTAGGCTTACGTGTTACTAGTGACTGAACTGCATTGTGGGAAAACAGTGTTTTCCCATGTCCATACACTAAAACCAGAGGAGTTTGGGTTAACAGCAAAAGTAGTATGATGAGTCTGAGGTGCTAATGGACTTAGGTTTTTGTAAAAGTACTGCAAGAAGGTTAGATGTAGTTTGTCTAGGGACATGTTGGGTGAAATTCTAGGAGCCTCTCAGTCAGATATCTAACATTTTTTGATTTCTTATCTGAAGTCCCTTAGGTCCTTAAAAATCCCACCTGCTATGTCAGGACCGTGGAAAATAGGAAGCTCAAAAATTCTAAGGCTGTATCAAAGAGAAAGAAGTATCAGGGCTCTTCTGACATGGAGCCTCTGGAAGAGAAGGCAGGAGCAACTGTTATCTACAGATCACAAGGAGAATTTTGTCTTGTGATCCTCTCAGAAACACAGTCTTGAAGCTGCTTTCCTTTTTCTTAGTACATTCAGAGAGGAAACGCCTTAGAAAGCCAAGTAAACGGCTTCTGGAATACGCAGAAGAGTATGATCACTTATTTGCACCCAAGAAGAAATCAAAGAAGAGCCAGGAGCAATTGCAAAAGGTGGGTGAAGGCAAATGTGCTCTTCATGGTTATTACCCTGGGGCTCTGGTCTGCATGCTTTTGATGCGCTCTTGTTGGCTGAGTGTTGCTGCTGCGTGTGGTGCCATGCAGGATGAATGTTTTCACCAACATGTTTTGCTATGCTAGGTGAATTCTGTGGCGAGGTCTGAATTTGAAGGTGGTCTTCCTGCACGATGCAGTCCTGACAGAGATATCCAGCGGGGGCCGAGTCCTTTGGTTTCAACTCCATCTTCAACCAAAGAATCCCCTCCCATCCTTGAAGCAGAGTGCTCCTTCTCAGAACTAGCATCCCGTTCCACTGATCCCAATGATCAACTTCTAGACGGACCTTCAGATTTTCCAGAGCTGGTGCTGTCTTCCTCGGATGTTTCTGAAGTTTCTGCTTCTCCAGATGCAGAAGAGAGATTCCTGAAATCAGGTAAGTAGGAGGTTGTGTGATTCTGCTCCTGTAAGTGAATGTGTCAAAGGTTCAGCAGAAATTGTTGCTTCGGTCAGGGTGAAAGGGTTAGTAGCTGTGGATCTTTTAATTTCTTTTTGCTTTGCTTCATTCAATGACCATTAGTGGTGCTGGGAAGGGAGAGAGGGCAGGTGCGGTGGGTGAGCCAGTGAGCTGCATGAGTACACTTATGCTTTTAGCTGTCTCTGTAGTATATGATGGTCCTCCTTAGGTCTTGGCACAGAATACCTCTTTATCCAAATGAAGAAAGTCACAACTTCTTCTCGGAGTCTTTGACATCTGTGCTTGCAAACAGTGGCATTTCTTTAGCTTGAAGGTTTCTTGCTGCTGTTAAAACCCTTCAGGTGAACACTGTTGTTGCTGAGGTTGATATGCAAAATCTTAATAATCTGCACAGCTCGTGGGGTGACCTTTTGCTCTCCTGGTGAGCTCAGGGAATCGTAGCGCAGAAATACCTCTGGAAGAACTTTTTCTCTTAGTTGTTCTAAGCATCTACAGAAATTGTCAGAAACCTGTACTAGCAGCAAGCCAGGGCCTTAGCTTTCAGTAAGGCACAGTATACAAAAGTAAGTGTGGTCTGATGGGCTTTTCCCCTTTCCAACAGAGTAACTCTCAGGGTCTACTTTGCAGTACGTTTGTTCTCTGGTAGCATCTAAAGACATGTCCAGGGGTAAAGCCCTGGTGTTCTGGCTGAGTTAACTTGGAGAGAACACTGCTCCTGTTCTAAAGGGCCTATGGTCAAAAAAAATAAAACCAAGCAGACAGAGGTATGGTCACTGGGAGGTCACTTAGCTTGTTATGTTTGAGGGCAGAGGGATTGTCTTTGGGGGCTTGTGGGTGTCAGATGGAAATGGAAAGTTGGAGAGGATTAAAAGGAGGAAAAAATGGGGATGTGAACCTGAGGTTGGAGATTCAGGAGAACAGTACAGGGTGCAGAAGTGGGAGGAAACATCCAGTATGTGGAGGCTGCATAGCTCTTCCCCCTCCTGAGAAAACTCACCTCTTGCTGAAGCACACAGAGCCTAAGCTGTGGGCAGAGGCTTGCATTGAGAATGATGCCATGTTGTCCCTCCATTAGGTGCCTGATGCATAAGCGGTGTAGGCAGAGGTGTGTGTCACAGAAAGGACACAGCGGAGGCTGATAAGGCAAGCAGATGAACAGGGCAGGATGGGTAGCAGGCTGTTTCTGTGGAGTGTCTTGCACTCATAGCGTCATCATTTCCTGGTTGTTCTAAATTTATACTGTTGCCAAAATTAGCGTGGATGAGCCCAGGTCTAGCAACTTGTTACCTCCTGAGTGCCAGCAAAAAACTTGAGTAGGTAATGGTGTAGGTTACAGCTGGTTTCTTTGGGGTGTCTTTTCCCAGGTAGTTTTAACCAGGATCATGTCCCTTAGCCTGTTTACTATGCACAGCATGAATGCTGATGTGAGTGGCGTGGGAGTGGAGGCAGGGCTGTATTTGTCAGTGGTAGGACTGGCTTATGCCAGATCAAAGTGATCGGGAAATTATGATCTGAATTGTGCTGCCAGGATGTGTTACCTGCTGGCATTGACTTCATAGTCTCTCTTCTGTGGGTGGATTTTTGTATTACATGTTGAGGTATGCCTGAAGGTCATGGCAGACTGAGGTCCATTTTTGTGGAAGTTGTACAGAAACAGGTAATTGGCATCTCTGCCCAAGGAGCTTATGATCCCAAAGACAGGGTGAAGGAGATAGTTTTGAACTGTTGGCTGATATTTGCTTAATGGCCTTAGTCTGACTGAAGAGAAGAAAACCCCTGTTTATCTGACGTGAAGAGTTTCATTGCAGGAAACTTCGAAAGCAAGCGTCAAAGGAAGCCTACTAAAAAGCTCTTGGAATCCAATGATTTGGACACTGCCTTTATGCCAAAGAAGGAGGAGTGGACTCCCCCAAAGAAGGTACTTCCCTTCCAGCTCTTTTGAAAACCAGATAGAAAACGAGCCTAGACAGCAGACCCTGCTGAGTGAGACACAGTGCAATGGGCTGTGGTTTTCTGTTGGCTGTGGCCCAGGAGCAAAGGTCCACCCTTCCCAAAGGTTCTGGTTGCTGTGTTATGATGAAGAAATCTGCTGAATACAGATGTGTTCCCCACCCCTCCTCACTTGTACTGGGGATTGGGTAGTTTTGGCTGTAAAATCTCCTCTCTTCATTGATTTATATGGAAAAGGAGTCATCTGGATGCTGGCTGGGAAGGTGTGAGCAGAAATGTTCTGTGCAGAGGTTTTCTGTCACTGCTGTGTTGCAGTGTAGCTTGAGCTTGAACCTAAGGCTTTGTCCTTTTCCGTCAGATTTCCACTGAGCGGTGTTTCCTTTGTTACCTCCCCAAGTGAGCTGGTGAATGGTACGTAAGTGCAGAGCTTGTAGCAGGATGGAGGCTTGAGTTGTATGACATGTAGTATGCACTGCTTGGTCCAGATTTTTAGAGAAAATGCTGCTCTTCTCTGCTGAATACGTGATGTTCAGTAACATGGTTTGGAAAAAAGCAACTTGTAAAGAACTATGTCAGGTGGTGTACTTGCACAAGACTTGTTGCCACGCTTTCTAAGGTTGATCAATAACAGTTTTCCTCCTTTCCTTTTTCTTTCTCTGTGTGGCACAGTCTTAATAGAGTTATTGTGGTTGCAGTAATGCAGAGGCCAGTGTATTTCAGTCTTAAGCTCCGTAAAAGTGTAAAGCCAGAAGAAAGTCTCTGTTCCCAGCAGTTTACAGTGTATTAGCAGCCTTTTTGGGAGAGCTCAGGAAACAGCGGATGATGCTGGTGAGCACAAGACACAGCAAACTGAGCGTTCCTCCCTGCCCAGAGACTGACTTTTCCATGTGGGATTTATCATACATACAGAACAAATGTTTTCTTGTAAAGTCTCTAATCACTGATGAATTCATGACCTGAACTGTAAGTTATGTGTTACAGTCGTTCGTAAAGGGTCTGAGCAGCTGAGGAACATGCACCTCTGATTTGCATCTGGTGACTTGACTCTCTTGTGTATTTGTAGGGCACTGGCCCTTCGGAGAGCGACAGCTCTGAGCTCTATTCACCAGCCCACTTCTCAGACCTGGGAGAAGGTAAGTGAAGGCAGGGCTGTGGGGGTAGACTGTTGGTGACACTTGGGTCAGTGCCTGTGGCTTTGTGTCTGTGTAAGGGCTTACGTGTCCTGGGCTCTCAGAGGGTGCTTGCCTCAGCTGAGGCAGTGGCAGAAGAAATGGGTACCGAGATTGTTTGCCCAGGGTACCGTTATGTCTTTTTATTTCCCTATGGAAAGTGGAGACAATGGGCTCATATTCCTGTGAGATGATGTTCACTTCTCATTCATAGTCTGATGCTTGAAGGACATTAATCAGCACAGGTCCTGGTACTAATATGCTATCTTTTGCCTGGTGACATGCTATGACCAGGCTCAACAGTGGCTGCCCTGTCCCATGGACATTTGTGCACTTGCACTCTATTCCTTCCCTGTCTGCCTTTGTATCGTGTTGGTATCGACATGAGGAAGTTTTTGTTGCAGTGCAGTGGGAGGAGGTGTAGTTATCAGCATTTGATTAGCAATGTAAACTTTGTGTTGGTAGCATTTCTTCTTTTCTGCTGGGGGGCTGCCTCAGGAGAGTCAGTGAGATTGTTCAGCAGCATAGCAAGAGAAGCTTAAACCAGAATGAGTCAGTGGTCCTCTGATGGTTGCAGGACAGAGGGCAGACTGCCAGGAGGCTGGTATTGCCCCTGCCCTTAGACCCTCAAAGACAGTAGGACCCAAACTGAAGCTCTCAGAAGGGGTGTAGAACTTGCTGGTGGCACCTGTAGAAAAGAAATTATTTTTGCATTTTCCTTGAGTGGTCTTTCTGTTGCATCCCAGCTACTGAAAAGATCTTGGAGAAGCAGCGGAAGAGGAAGAGACAGCGCCATCCTTCTGCAATGCATTCCAAGAAGGAGAGAAATGAGGAGGGGCTGGGGGACAACCCGCACTCTGAGGTACCGTTGGGTCTTCCTACATGCTGTCATCCCTATAACCAGTCTGCTACTTCCCAGGGCACTTTGCAGAGCCTAAGCCAGGTCATCTTTGGCCGGCTGGCCTGTCAGTTGGGAGTTTGTCCCACTGATTTAGTCACATGAGCTGGGGTTGAAGATGAAGATACCACCTTGATTTAGCGGCTATTTTGTGATGGCTGTTAAACTTGGGCTCAGTTTTTAAGCTCGTACTCAGCTAATTAATTCTCCAGGAGAGAGGCTGTTTTGATCTGATGAAACCAGGTTTTGCCTGGCATCTTGCTTTGCACCTCAAAAGGTTGAACTGCTCTAAAAGGTCTTCTCTGGTGGTGGTGGGAATCTTGCCCTTCTACGCACCAGCATGAAGCACAAGCACTTAGACTGTGGACTTTCAACCCCTTCTTCCACTTGCCCCTGCACACCAGGGTGAGCCAAGAACCATGTTGGAGGGGATGGGGGATGATTATCTGACTGCTCGCAGGAGCCTCTCATTACATTCTGTCATCCAGCAGAAAGGGATAATTGGGGCAACTCCCTTCTACTGCATCCCAGCAGAGTTGGTGTACAAATATCTCTGACAAGCACATTTTGCCTTTTAGGAATGAGCCAGGTATCACCAAGTGTAGGGGAAGCAAGACTTTTCCTGGGAGAGGCGGGACACCTCTGGGCCTCTCACCATCGCCTCTCACTTCCAGTGGCCCAGGTTCAGCAGCAGGCTGTTCTGTCAGGATAGTCAGTATGTATTTCAGGAGCTGATTACAGACATATATTGTTGTATTTGTTGTTGTTATACAGCTTCCAGGAGAGCACAAACCTCACACCACTTTGTCTGAGCAGTGCCAGCCATTCCGCTGCTACTGCTTTTTGAAAAGGGCATTTCTGATGGGGGTGATAAAGTGGGGTAATACCCCGGGGCCATGCAAGCCTGCCTGTGATGGTATTCGTGCTCTTTCTGAAGTGTGCTCACCTGGAATCATGTTTCAAAGAAGCCTGTATGAATATCTTTGCCAATGCTGGGGGGCAGTTAATGCCGTCGACTGTTAGGCACCCACTAAGAGACTGGCTTAGGTCCAAGCCAGCAAATTCTCTGTGAATCTTTTATAAGGAAGAAGAGAGGGGTCAATTCAAAGCAGCAAAGTAGCTAGGCCATGGCTCTGAATCCTGCACCCACCATTCATTGCAGAGAAAGCCCAGAGAGACTAAACTGCCTTCAGCCTTGAGACATCCATGTTGAGTACATGAAGTTAGGTATGTTAAACCCTGCCAAAAAAAAAAAAGGCAATGTTTGGCACCTTTTGCCAGCATCAGTTTCTCTGTGATGGTGTCTCTTGAGCCACTGTGGTGAGAGTGTTCACCTCTTGGCTTAGGTGAGTGCATGCATACTGGTGAGTGTTGGGGTGCTGTGGAGATGCAATTGTGCTTTCACATGGAATTTGGACCACACTGGTCCCTAAGTGACTTTTCACACACCAGGCAAGGAACTCCACTTTGTGTTGAATGGTGCTAGAAGAAATAGATGGTCTGATGATACAGCGCAGTGAAGCCTTGGATCCAGCTGCTTTCAGAGGAAAAGAGGGCAGAGGAAAGCTTGTCTGTCTAGGCTGAACTAAGCAGCTTTCTCTGTCGTTGCCTGTCTGTGGAGCCAGGAGTGCAAGTTTACAACATCAGGGCAGCAAGAGACAGAGAAGGGAATGGAAAATGCTGTTGAAATGGCTGTCAAGGTTGTGAGCCAAGGTCAGGCTGTGCCAAAGAACAGGCCAGGCTTTTGAGGATGTGCCAGATAGAGCAGCAGAGATAGCTCTGGAAGAAGACCCAAGATGTGAGACCTGCCCTCTGTAGGAGGTATGTAGTTTTGCAATGCTCATGCTGGGTAGGGGAAGGAGGGGAAACAGCGTGACAGGTTCTTTTGATTGATGGCCTTGAATGGCAATCCCCTTTTCCCTGTGCATAAAGCACAAGTATCTGGCCTTGCCCATCCTGGGTAGCTCTGATATTCCTTTCCCTATGCAGTTCTGGAAGCATTGATTAAAATAAGGCTAAAATCCTGGCATGTGAAATATGCAGATTGGCCAGCTGTTTGTGGAACCAAATAGGATGGGTTTAGGCTGAAAGAGCAGGACTAGAGCATGCTGTGCCACAGTGGGCAGTGTGGGCTCAGTAGTTAAGGTAGCATTGCTACTAGCAAATGCTTTCAGATCTGAAGAGGGAGTTGCTGGTTAACGTTATATGACTCCTGGATGCATTTTAGTCTCCTGTTCCAGTAACATGTGAAACATGGCCATCAGGGTTCAAACCCTGAAGGAGTCCTAGCAGCCATGATAGAAAGCAGCCAGAAGGGTGGAAAGACGAACCAGTTCTGAATCCCTCATACCTCTGTAGCAAATCTGAGTATGTTCCCCCCCTTCCAAAACACTATCTTGAAACCTTAGCTACAGCAGGAAGCTAGTACCACTGACAACAGGACAGATGGTGCTTGTTTACCAGCACCCTGCCCCTCCTGACAGGGACCTCAGTGACCCTGAGAGGGGCTGAGCTCTCTGTGTCTGTAACACTGGGACCCCAGTGTAAGCAGAAGCTGTAGCTAACATTTGCCCATAGCAGTAGCTGATTAACCCTGCTCTTGTTCTTCGTTACAGTGACCCCTGCAACCCTGAGGTCACTGCTGAGCTGAGCAGAAGAGGGAGCACCTATGTAGGAATAGGTGGACCTGAGCTGTAACCAGTGCTTGTAGCACTGGTCACCGGTGCTGCTCCTGGAGCATTCCAGGAGGCAAAGCGAGTGTTTGGGCCAGAGAGCTGCCTTGCAGCAGACCACATAATTCCTAGCAGAAATACAGCTGCAGGAGCAGAAGTATCATAGCACTTAGCTTGAGAAGATGCTATTGTATGTAGAGGCAAAGGTGGCTGTTCTGTTTTATCAGTGCCTTAGAGACCTTTCCCTTCCCTCTGCCAGGGCTGTGTGGTAGGGTGGCAGCAGCTTACATGCTCCTTATCAGTATTCCCGCAGGCTGCATCACTGCCAGCCTTCCAGCAAGATTGTGATGATAGTCTGTAAGGCTGTACGCTGTATGGTATGTTGGACTGGCAGTAGTTTGTAGCTGGGACTTTGCTATTTTTTGTGCTCAATAAAGGCAATTTATACCATTCATCATTGTATTGTGTGCTTTACTATACTGTCAGTGTACCTGTGCATCATTGCTCCACAGAACTCGCGTGGGTTTAAAATGTCCCCAAATAAAAGCATACTGCTACATTGGGGGGGGGGGGGGGGGGGGGGAAGGGGAGAAGAGACAACAACAACAAAAACAAACAAACAAAAAACAACCCAAAACCCACAAACCCAACAGAACAGGGAAAAGAAGCATCATTATCTGACCAGAATACCGGTTCCAGGTTCTTCCGACTTTAAATTTTGGGAGATTTTTATGTCCTTGCTTTGCCCAGACTAATAATGTGTTCAGAAGGCATTCAGTTCAGCTTATAAGCTTCAGTAGCACCACAACTCGGACTGATACTTTCATACACAAAGTGGTGCAAAGCTCCCTCTCGTGATCATTAGCTGGACATCGGGCACCAAGCAGGGTTGAAGTTATGAGAGTGATGGCTGCTGTTCCTGCCAGTGGTTTGAACTCCTCACAAGGTCTTTCAGGTGTACAGTTTGTATCTAGGCATACACTGGGTATGGCTTAGTGACCCAAGGGGGAACTGGTACCTTCACACTGAGATCACTTGGCTAACTGCAGTGAGCTGGGATATGAAAAAAATGGCAGAGTCCTTAAAACATTCTTGCTCAAAGCATTTAGCTAAAGGTATCACTTTGGTACAGTGTTAGTGGCACTTAAGGTGTACCCACTCTGGAGTAGCAGCTGGGGCTGGTGAGACCACTGAAATGTTGCCTGGGCTGTACCCAAGAGGCCTGGAAGCTGGCAGGGTGGCGTTCCCTAGCTCTTAGTTGCCTGTCCTGACACGAGTGAGGGTAGTGCTGCCATGTGCAGCTCCAGGACAGCAGTATCTTGTGGTAGGTTTCTCTAGGATACCTGCTGCTCTCCTTCCATCTAACAGTGCCTGCCTGGGCAGGTCCTACGGACACATCAGAAGGTGTCCTTTCACCTTGGGAAACCTTATGGCAGGATGTCTGACTTGGCCCATGAGGGTGCAGTTGGGCCTTTATCCTTTGAAACCCATCTCAGCAGGATGCTCTTTCACCAGTAAATGTTATGGTCACCATAAGATGTTACAGTCAGTGCTGTGATAACTCATACAGGACAGATGCTTATGGAAGACTTGCTACCCCAGGCAGGATGGTGATGTAAATACCCTGTTGCACTGTTTACTTTGGTGTTGGCCAGCTGGTTCATACTAACACAGGCCTTGAGTACCCACGTGCCTGTATTTTACATGGGTTAGAACAAGCTGAGACAAGTGTGGGGAAAAGTCTGGCTTATTTGCTGTGTGACAACTGTAATAAAGATCATTTGAAGTTTTTCATTTGCATTTCCAGTGCAAGCAGACATCAGTACACAGGGTGCTTCAGGCTATTCTAGCCTACCTGATATGTTTCTGTGCAGGGCAATACCTTTCTTCCTCAGCCATGACTCCTTCCTCAGAGAGGGGTTATGCACAGGAAGATAATTGTGTTGAGTGTGTATTTTTTAGTGATCTAGTAAACTAAGAGCTCTTTCCTTTCCTTTCTTGTAAGTCTTTTGGTGGAACTGTATGGGGGATGTTATCTCCAGGGTGGGTAACACACACAGACCAAACCTGTTAAGTGCTCGATGGCTGAATTTGTAGTTTTTTAGTCAGGATGGGAACTACTGACAGCCCTGATTCTGGATTTCTTTTTAAAGGGGGAGACATCGGTTCATGGGACTGCTGCAAGCCCCAAAGAGGGTAATGAAGAGGGGTCAGAGAACGACCATGGAGTGCCTTCATCCAAAAAGATGCAGGGGGAGCGTGGAGGAGGAGCAGCTCTCAAGGAGAACGTGTGTCAGGTAGAGTCCGTGAAGAAATCGCTTTGAAACTTTACCACTGTAAAGTGTTTTTGTGTAAGTTCTGGGACACATAAGTGTCCCAGATAAGCCTAGGTAGCCTCAAGGTGCTTATTGTGGAATTAACCAGCTTTTTGTGCTCTGAATTGAGCCTTTTCTCTGCAACGGTCTCTCCTCTTGCTGAAGTTCACAGATGTTACCAATGTAGGATTCATTTTAGCTGATGCATGGTAGGAGGGACTGGATGGCAAATGGCGGTGGTGATGCACAAACCACCTGAATTAACTGACATGAGGAAGACTTGGTGTTCTTTTGCAGAAGTATCTGCTGGAAGTCCTGGCCAGCATGCGGATTGTTGTTGTCTGGGGTGAGCTGGGGAAGGAGGTTGCTCAGAGTTGATATTCTGCTGCTTTCCCTGCAGATCTGCGAGAAGCCAGGGGAATTGTTGCTGTGCGAGGCACAGTGCTGTGGTGCTTTCCACCTGCAGTGCCTTGGGCTCTCCGAGATGCCAAAAGGCAAATTCATCTGCAATGAGTGTTCCACAGGTACGGCAACTTTTGTGAGCATAGTAGGACAGGGTGTTTGCTGCGTGCTTACCTGGTGCTTCCTTTGCTGGAGTGATGTGCATGCAGTAGGGCTACTAACTAGCTTTTGGTCCTCTGATTATTGGTTTAATGTTTGATAATGACTTTCTAATTAACTGGTCTTACTGTTGATTCAGGTATGTGAGGTGCGAAGAAGTGAATGTCCAGGATCTGGTGGGAAAGAGAAGGGGATGTTCTTATCTGGGACCAGGGAGAGGTGGTTGATAAGAGAGGACGAGTCTGGAGTGGGCTAGAAAGGGGGGAATATCTAAGTAGGGTTGTCAGTTTTTGTTTTCTTTTTACTTTTTCCTGGCCTGAAATCACAACTATAATAATATTGGTTTTGATCTTGAGTTTTATTGCAGCTGCAGGCAAAAACAGCCTGCTGCAGACCTGTGCTTTGGGATAGGTACAGCAGGTTGGGAAGTTGTGCTGTGCTAATACGCAGCCTGGTGAAGTGTCAGGTCTTCATTTAGCCCTTCTATGTGACTGGTGTTATGTCTGCTGCTCTTTTTCCAGGGGTCCATACCTGCTTTGTGTGCAAGAGCTGTGGGGAAGATGTAAAACGGTGCTTGCTGCCCCTCTGTGGGAAGTATTACCATGAAGCGTGCATACAAAAGTATCCGCCCACGGTCATGCAGAACAAGGGTTTCCGATGTTCCCTGCACATATGCATGACTTGTCATGCTGCTAACCCAGCAAACGTCTCTGCATCTAAAGGTACTGAAATCTTCTAGGGTGGTCCGGGGGATGCAGTCAGAACCCTTTTCTTTATTTCATGTCCACTGCGCAGTTACGTGGTCCACTAGTTATTTACGTTGATTTTCTGTCCTTGCCAGGGTGCTTGCTGTAGTATTTGCTGAGGAATAGCTTCTCTTAGGGGAGTGGAAGGGGTGGTGTCGGTATGCGAGGTTGCTGCTCACCAGCACTCCTGACGGTCAGACACAGCAACTAAAATGTTCTCCTCTGTCCAGATGCTTGGATGCCTGCACGTCCAGTCAGTGATGCCATATGCCTCTCCAGGTTTTTGAATAAGTCTCTGGAGCTGTACGGACACTTTTCCTGCGTACTTTTCACTGTGCTGCAGTGCTGCAGATGATGCCTGCTTAGCAGCGGTGGCTATCAGGGCAACAGCATAGAGAACAATGTAGTAAAAACTATGATGTTGTTCTAGTTCTCTGTTTTTTTATAATGCAAACTCTCATCTTGCGGTAGTGACACCCTTGGGCTAAGCTTCTCAGGCAAACATTTGTTTGAGCTGTTTGCAGCAATACATTGACCTGTATCTCACATGATTAAACTTAAAACTTTCATGCGATTGTCTTGTAGGTTTGCTTCTAAAGCTGCCTTTCTTTGAATCCTTGGTATCTTAAGATGAGTGATAAGACCAGTTCTATTTTTATCCTCGGGGTCTTTGTTAAAGTTGTCTTTCTTTCCTCACTATCAGTATTTGGTGTAGAAGGCAACACTAAGGCCTGAAGCCCACAGCTGACCACTTCCCCACTGAACATTTGTGTTGTGTTCCTCTGGCTGCTGCTTCCTGGTGGTCAAATTTACCCCTTTCCTCCCACCTCTTTTCCCTGTTAATAGTCTCCTGTGAGGAACTGAAAACAGGCTCTCAGAAACCTTGGATAAATGAGGCCTGTAGTCAATTCTGAATTTTCCGTTCTGGAATTTCAGGATAAAATCTAATAAAGTGTAAGAGGCAAGTGCTGATGTTTTCAGAAGCTACATGGATTGGTTTTATTATGTGCAGCTAAGTGCTTGGAACACCCCCTCTGTAATTACTGTCTGAGCTGATTTGCTAATTATTTGTGTGTGATAGGAAGCAGTCCTAGTCTGTGAACTCTTGAACTGTTTCTGCACAGCTTGCCGGAGGTTTTTTCACTTCTGAATAATGCAATTGTGTATATGTTATATACAAATATATATATATGTAATTTTATATATATTTTGTTATATTAAATAATTCCATAGGAATCTAGTGAGTATGTCATGTATGGTCTATAAAAATTTGAGGTCAGTTTCCGTTTCCAAAGATCACCAACGGTTGCTTGTTTTGAGCGTAAGTATCAGTAGAGACTATTTTTGGGAGGAAACAAAATATCAGCCTCCTTTAGAGGTTCACTGTGTTTCCAACATGTTCTGGTGCTAGGTCGCTTGATGCGCTGTGTGCGATGTCCAGTTGCGTACCATTCCAATGACTTCTGCCTCGCTGCTGGGTCTGTGGTCCTCGCCTCCAACAGCATCATCTGCCCCAATCACTTCACTGCACGGAGGGGCTGCCGCAACCACGAGCACGTCAATGTCAGCTGGTGCTTTGTCTGCTCGGAAGGTGAGACGGTCTGTGCTGGGTCCCCTGTCACCAAGCAAGGCCCTGACAAGAAGTCATTAGAACAGGCAGAAGCTTTGCCTCTCTGGAGTGTGGCAGTGTGAACTGTAGAGAACAGCTCCTATCCATCCCCATTTAGGTCCAACTTCAGGCTAGAACTTTTTCTGGATCCTTAGAAGGGTTCTTTGTGTAGCATGAGGAGGGCATGAGCTGTTGAAAGGGGTTTGCAGAAGAGCATCTTACCCTTTTCTCAGCTGTTTCTGTCTGGACATGTGGAGTCCGGGGCTTCTGCACAGTGACTCTGGTAAATTCCTCCTCCTTTTGTTTGCAGGGGGCAGCCTTTTATGCTGCGAGTCGTGCCCGGCTGCGTTTCACCGTGAGTGTCTAAACATTGAGATGCCAGAGGGAAGCTGGTATTGTAATGATTGCAAGGCAGGCAAAAAGCCACACTACAAGGAAGTAGTCTGGGTGAAAGTTGGGCGCTACAGGTAGGTGAAGGTAGAACAGACTCATCCCCATCCCTTCTTCATGCAGTGCTCATAGTGATTGAGGTGAGAAGCTGCTTATCTCTGTGGGGTGCAGTGCAGCAGCTTCTGACCTTTTTGCATGCATGTAGCAGCAGGTAAAATGTGTGTTTTCCTCCTCCAGTAGCCTCTTGTCTCCCCACCAGCCTTGCTGGTAGCCCTCACGCACTTTTTTCTCCATGTCTCTGTGCTGTAGCATGCTTCTGAGGTGTTTGGAGGTGGGGAAGCCAGAGGTTTAATCTGCCCTTCCTTGAGTTGCAGGTGGTGGCCAGCTGAGATTTGCCATCCTAGGACAATTCCTGTTAACATCCAGAAAATGAAACATGACATCGGCGAGTTCCCTGTGCTGTTCTTTGGCTCCAAGGATTACCTGTGGACCCACCAGGCCCGTGTGTTCCCTTACATGGAAGGTGATGTCAGCAGCAAAGACAAGATGGGGAAGGGCGTGGATGGCATATACAAGAAAGGTAACTTGACTTCATCCAGGGAGGTACATGTTCTGTTTCTCTTTGTTCCCATTTGGAGAAATGGCATTCTTAGAACAGGGAAAATACCTTTTTAGAGCTAACACTAAATTAAATTTGCAGAATGAGCAGCTGCTTATCTATCATACAGCGCACCCAGAATGTTTGTTGGTCTGAGCTCGCAGAGAGGGAGAAGCTTCAATGCTTCTCCAGCTCTGACATAGCTGCTCTAAATCTGAGAAAGCTGTCAGCTTCCCTGTGTCTATTATCTGTATATAAAAAGGCAGTTCAGTGTTGTGAATGCAGCTGTCTGACACTTCTGCCCAAAAGCAGGCAAAGCTAGCTGACAGTTTGGATGCTTCATCACCCATGGGCAGGTCCCTTACTGTAACTCTTGTGAGTGCCCTGCTGCACTGGCCTTTTTGTCACCCTCCTATGGTGAACCTCTGCCTCTGAAGTACACAGCCAGGGAGATTTGCTTGTGGAGTTGCAAGGACTGGGTGGACGCTGGCAGCTGGCAGCCCGGCTCTGTCTGAGAAGAGGGAGATCCTTGTAACACACTCTGTTCTCTCACTTAGCTCTTCAGGAAGCTGCAGTAAGATTTGAAGAGTTGAAAGCCCAGAAAGAACTGAGACAGCTTCAGGAAGACAAAAAGAATGACAAGAAACCTCCTCCCTACAAGCACATCAAGGTGAGGGCAGGTGGAGGGGGGCAGGTGCAGAAGAGAAAGAACCCTTGAGCTGTCAGTGCAGGTGATTTACAGGTATACAGAAACATTTCTACTGTTTGGGCGTCTGGCTGCATTTGAAGGTTACTTTGGTCCTCTTGGCATCTTCAGTCATCCTCCACAGAAAGGATTCATGTACGCACAGAGCTGTATGGAAGCTGGACACCAGTAGTAGAGGTACTCTGATTTACTGGAACAGATCCGGACATCTCTGTGCTGTTCCGTGTCAGTTGTGTGGTCTGAAGGAAGTGTGTCTCTACCTTGGGGACTTACAGGAGAGTGCTAGTAATACGCAATATGCTCAAGTACTGTGTGCTGTTGATGGCAAGGTGGGCATCCCAGGGGGTGCGAGACAGGAGATGGTCAGTGTGCAGTGGAGGAGAGCTGTGGGGAGGATGGTAACCCACACTGGAGCTTGCCAGTATCTTGTTTAATATCTGCTATTTCAGTTGGTGACTGAACAGAAATATTAAAGTAGATGTACATGTTGGAATATCAGCCCTTTTGCTGAGTTTTGGGGAACTCTTCATTATTTAGGGCTGTATTTTGAGATAGAGTTGGAGGAGCAATAGAAGAGCTACAGTATGGAGGTGACTTGAGAGGAGAGCTGTGGTCAGGCGGGTGCATGTGCTTGAGATGTGGGTCCAGACTGATCAAAAACCCAATGACTCAGGGACTGTGTTCCTCTTTTTTCATTATCTCTGTCTGCTCCTTCCCTTTTTTATGTGGCAAACTATGAAAGCTTAACTGATTGCTGGCACTTTTTATTTCTAGCTAGGATTTCTAGGCAGGTGGGTATATCCTGTATGAGTTACAGTACAGTGTAAAGAACACAACTGAATACTGTGGAAGCAGTATAGGCCAGGCTGCTTCAGTGGAGGAAGTATAGTTCCTCATTATAGGTATTTTTAAGCCTGTCTCTGGCCGCAACATGAAGGAACTTTGGAAGCAGCGTGGAGCCTTTGAAATACCCTTTTAATATAAATAGTAATGGTCGTGGTAATTAGCTGTGGCAGCTCTTCTGAAGTCTGGGTGCAAGCTGTTTGTCTCTGTGAAAGCAAAGCAGTTCGCAGGAGCATACGGTGAACTGGAGAAGGCTTCAGGGTGGAATGGCTGAAGCTGGCTGTGTCCACTCCCATCCTGGCCTTCTAAGGAGATCAGCACTTCGGGATCCATCCCAAGGAGTGGCAACATGAGAGGCTGCTGCAAAATACACTCGGGATCCTTCATCACATCAGGGTTGTGGCTAGTCCAAGCATCACCCTGTTTTGGAGCTGGTTTTATACCAGCAGTGCCTCAGAGAGAAGGCCAGGTCTGCTGGGCATGTATGCGTGCTGAGAGGGGCACCATGCTCAGACACCGGGGTTGCTTGGGGTGGCATTGCCAGAGCCAGCAAGGGCACCTCTGTCTGCCCGTTGGTGGACAGTCCTAATCCTGTGAGTCTCCTCACTCTTAATGAGGTGATGAGCTGACAGTCTGAGTAAGAGGTGGGAAGTAGCAGAGGAGAACACAAGAGTGGCAAGGAAGGTGGGAGGCAGTATTAGGAGGAAGGGGAGACTGTGTGTTGAAGAGATTAATCTGGGGGTTCTGCAGAGTTTGCTTTTAAACAAAGAAGGAGGATAAGGGCTCAGCCAGCCTCTGCAGGCTACCAGCACAGAAACTTAGCTCTGTGGGTGGGACTAGATAAATTGTGTGGGGGCTGGAATAGCTTTGCTAAATGATCCTCCTCTTTCATATTCTGGGAGAGGAAAGGGAGATGATGGTATTGCTCACCTGGGCAAAGAACAGCAAGGAGCTTTTCTTCAGTGTCTCTCTCCAAAGTCCTGACTCTCTGTTGCCTGCCTTTCAGCGTTTGCTGCCTTTAACCAAAACCAAAGGACCCTGCTCGTGCCACAGACATGCCAGTCGCTTCTCCACCTGGTGCTGCACTCTGCTTCCTTCCGGAGCGGTTTTTAGAGGGCTCCTTGGCTTAACTCTGAGCGCCTCTTTGGGCCTTCCAACCCCAGCCTTGTCTGGTTTTTCTTTCATTTACATCTGAAGGACAGTTGGGTAGGGAGCTAACTGCTTGTGGCCCAGTGCGTAGGTAGGCCCTGTGTACTCTGTCACAGGCATGCCAGCCTTGTTCTTGTAGTGACGGCTGAGAGCACAAAAGAGCTTGAAGGTAACAGATGCAAAACCCAGGGCTGTAAGGAAAAGCTAAGGAAAAGGACCTGACATTCAGAGACTGGAGAAGGTGCTGTTTCACGGAGAAAATGGTTTGGTGTCGGTCACAGGTATGGTGTGCACCCAGCGAGAGCGCTGGGCCACCTGGGCTGGATGTCGGCACAGTGGTGATGGGAGGGGGACACTTGGCAGCTTCTCCCTCCTCCAGGGGTCACAGAATACACACGACACCAGGTGATGCTAATGGGGGACCTGCATCCCCCTTAAATCTTTCCTCTAACAGTACTCCTCTTGAAATAGTGTGCCCAGAAGTACATATGTGCCTGTACTTGGGTCCTTCTGCCCCTCACTGTAACTAACTTGCACTGCAGCCTGTCAGCTTGTAGGCAAGGGTTGAGTATAGAAGTGACTATCGGGATTACCTGTTGTTCTTAAGAGCTAACATCCTTTGTGTACATTCAAGGTGAACCGGCCAGTGGGTAAGGTGCAGATCTTCACTGCAGACCTGTCTGAGATACCACGTTGCAACTGCAAACCAACAGATGAAAACCCCTGTGGCCTGGACTCCGAATGCATCAATCGCATGTTGCTCTATGAATGCCACCCCATGGTCTGTCCTGCTGGGGAGCGCTGCCAGAACCAGTGCTTCTCCAAGCGGCAGTATCCCGAGGTACAAATTTTCCGCACACTGGCAAGAGGCTGGGGCTTGCAAGCCAAAACAGACATCAGAAAGGTACATACTCTCTTTCTGCATGTAATTTCCTCTTGCCACTTCTCTCTTGCTCAGTGTTGGTTTCAGTAGATTAGAAAAATTACTGTCTTCCACAATTTGAAGAAGACTTCTTGCTGTAGAGTGCCGTTTAGGAAAGAATTGGATGAATTTAACTTTTCCAGTCCTGACAAGACTGTTTTGGCTCAGTTAAACAAGAAAATCGTTTCCATGTTGATGTCCCACAGGGTAAGAAAGATGATGGCTTGATCTGTCTGCTTGTATGGACGATGGGCTTTATGAGTACACCAGAAACACTGGCTTGAAGATGGTGATCAGGATTTCCAGATGGGGAGCAGTGATTATACCTCGCCCCCACTCTTGAATAGCCAGACTTTTCTAGCATGAGAATCTTGTATCAGAAGCTGAAACCAGGGCTTGGCTCTTACAAAAGGGTAATGTCTTGGAGATGGCTATTATTATTGCTGAAACTAGTATCTCTGGCTAAAACACTTGTATATATTTTTTTAAATCTAGAGAATAGTAGTTCTGTGGACACGTCTGTGCTGAATGAAGAAGGAAGAATGGTAAAGCAAAGAGAACCCCAAAGCTAAGAAAGGGTGAAATGAAACAGAGGACAATTAGCATAGTAAGAGAAGAATGTCTGAAAAAGGAGTAGGGACAACGTGCTATGGGGGAGGGCTTGATAGCAGAAGGAAGAATATGAGTCTGTCCTCTTTAGGCTTTGCTGCCTGCTGTGATATAGGTTAAAGGATCTCTCTGCCATTCCATGCACCTGTTAGGTTTCATTTTCAGCAGACAGTCTGGAAACAGCAAAACTTAGTTATTTAATGGAGGCACCTATTAGCCACAGTGGAGCAGAGCTGGGGTTCCCTTTGACGGTTGATGTACGGTCTCTGCAGTACTTCACTACAGGGGAACTCCACGGCAGATTCACTGCAGGAGCAGGTGCCCTAGGTGCATCATGCTGCTCAGTGTGGTTGGTCCCAAAAGGGATATTGTTTCCAGCTGGGCCACAATTATGCAGTGCTTTGAGCTTTGCAGTACAGAGCTGTTCTTGTGATTTACTTCTATGCTGTCCCTGAATGTTAATTCTTTCTGCAGCACAAAGAATAATCTGATGGCCGTTGTTGCTTTATTTAATTTATTTAAAGTTATTTGTTGAGATTGTGAAATGGAGGTATGATTCAGGGCTCTTAGTGAAGATTATAGGTCAAGCTGGCTGCAAAACACAGAGGAAGATTTTTATGAAAAGGTTTCCACAAAGGAAACAGGAACTAAGCTTTAGCACAAATGTGGATGTCCCTCCATCCTGGAGGGAGTTTGTCTCATCTTACTAGCTTCTTGTTTTTTTCTCTGGCAGGGTGAATTTGTTAATGAGTATGTCGGGGAACTAATTGATGAAGAGGAGTGCCGAGCCCGAATCCGCTATGCTCAGGAGCATGACATCACCAATTTCTACATGTTGACACTGGATAAGGTATATAGGAGGAATTTTTCTTGCCAAGATCCTAGACAGAAGTAAAATGATTGCAAGGAAGGCATGATAGGGTCTTCTCCAGCAAGTAAAAAGGTGTTAAGAGTTGCTGATGAGCTGCTCTGCATTTCCACTAAAGAGAAGACTACAAGAATGGCTTAAAGTGCAGTAGAGAAGTTTCAGGTTGGATATTAGGATTAGGAGGAAAGTCTGAACTGACCATTGGAGTTTGTTCAGAAGAGGTGAGGCAGTTGTCTGAGTGCAATTGTCTGAGGATTGTAGATCCTGTTTCAGCATAACAGGGTGAATTTGTAACCTCAGGACCCTTCCCAGCATCTGAACCATGTAGATTCCAGAACTGGGCTGGTGTGTGCCAGAGAAGGCATCAGTCCTCAGGTGTACAAGTATCGGGCACATGAGACCCTGATTTAAGTTCAGATCCCAGGTCTTGCCGATCTAAGTAGAGGGGTGGAGTTGTTACACGCGCAGACTCTGGTGGGTCCTGGAGGCCAGGTTGTTGGTGTGAGCTCCTGGCTTTCGGAGGTAAGTAGTTTTGTCAGCTGCTGTCACTCAACGTTAGAAAGATTAGAAGGAAACCATGAAAGCATGCATGGGAGGAAGCTGTCAAGTGTGGGACAGGATAACAATGGGACTGCTTTCTGGCTCTCCCATCTTCTTGCTGGAAGTTCACGCTGACTATATCTTGTTCTCCTTGTCTGGCTGATGGGTGGGAGCAGGGACAAAATTAAGTGTTAATATCTCCCTCATAATTACAAAACCAAATCTCAGTTGCAGCTGCCCTATCCTTTCTGACGTGGTCTAACAAATGGTAGTGTACTGTACAGAAGTGTACCTCACACGTTACATACCGTTCCTGTTTTCCTACTGTACATTGACATACAAGAAATAGGAACTGGTATTTTGCTTTTAAGCAGAAGTCGTTGGGGTCTGGAACCACAAGTGCTGCCTTGGAAGTGTACTAGTGTAGTGTTTATCCAGTACTGACACCGCAGGGAGAGCTAACTTCCCAGAAAGCAGCAGTAGCGCTTTCCTAGCTGTTTGGGAGCCCATCTGTCTTTGAAGAGGAAGGTGATGTTGCACAGGAGACTATATTAACGTATAATCTGCCAGCCCCAACCAGAGACATTGGTGTGTAGAAACTGGTTGGGTGTCTGTCGATTGTACAGGCAACACAGAGACACCTGTCCCTTACGCTTGGTTAAAACACATGTACGAACTCAGGTGCTTTGCAAGTGTCATCAGATGCCTCCGTTTTCATCATTTTCACTACTGATTAATGCTTTCCTGGTATACTGGTACCTGGGCTGCAACGGCTCGAGCAGGAAATTACAGTTTATTATATGTGTTTTTCTGGGTTTTTTTTGCAATTCCAGGATCGAATCATTGATGCTGGGCCAAAGGGCAATTATGCTCGATTCATGAACCATTGCTGCCAGCCAAACTGTGAGACTCAGAAATGGTGTGTGAATGGCGATACTCGGGTTGGGCTCTTCGCAATTGTAAATATCAAAGCTGGTAAGGAACCCCTGTCAGTACCTGCAGTTAAAAGCATGGGAGTGTTTCTGTAAGGAAAGGGGAGGGTTTGTAGCTCCCTGGGAAGATACTTAATTTTTGTTTTCACATAGGCAGTCATGAGATTTAACACCAGCACTGACATAATGAAGCACATACATCCATGGTATGAATGGAGGTTCATAGTTCTAATTTACAGGGTCAAGAAATGGAACTAAGCATGTAACAGTGTGGGGCTGAATGCCCTTTTTGGCTGTACTATGTGGTAGGAGTGTGGGGTTGCACTGAATTTTCAATCCACACAGGTCTGTGGGGAGATTAATAGTTGGTGTTCTTATGTAGCTGTGACAGTCATTTGTGTCTTATTTCAAAAGTGCGTTCAGTTCAGCAAGAAGACATTCTACCCCATAATTCATTACAACTTGCTTGGTTTTGATCTGCTTTTGTGCCAGGGACTGAGCTGACTTTCAACTACAATCTGGAGTGTTTGGGAAATGGAAAGACCGTTTGTAAATGTGGCGCCCCAAATTGCAGTGGCTTCCTAGGAGTACGGCCAAAGGTATGATGCCTCCTTTAAGCTTTTGTTCTTCCAAATCACCTCTTTGCATAGATGTATATCATTTGTTGCAGAGATCTCTGGAAGGGTAATCCAGTTTCAGTGTGGCCATGAAAACCCTGCTTGAAATGAGTTGAATATTCAAGTTTTCATTCTGAGAGCACAGATCTTAGACCTGAATTATTAGAGTTGCTATAAATAATGACAGGAAATTGTATTCTACAAGAAAAGAGTAAATGAAAGATTTTTTTTTTTTCAGAATTTTCTGCTTACCAGCATGACAATTTCCATCAAATTACAGGGGCAAAGGACAGTAAAGGGAAAGACTTTAATCGTATAACCAAGAAACCACAGCTCAGCCCATTTCCCCAAGTAAAGGACTGAGTAAATTGCAAGCATGCATGGAAGGCCAGCAAATGCACATTCCTTCAGACTTGGAGTTGCTTTAGAGCCAGAAGGCTTCTGCATCACCATCTTTGCTGCAATAAAAAGTTCCTGGGTTTTTTTCTTTGTTTTGGTTAAGCAACTGAAGTGCACACATCCGACATGAATAAGAAATTTCCCATATCTGTAGTAGGAAAATCACCAGCTTTTAGAAGTCACCGACTTCCGAGAGCTTCATGTTGTAACTGTAATGCTGCAGTAACAGGAATTGATATCAGTTACCTTCTTGTGTGAGCTGGTTCTCGCTGGGAAGAAGAAATAACAGGAGCAGTTGGCCAAGTTCCCAGCTGTCACCAGCTAAATCTGTCTCAGCTGTTGGTTTGTTTCAAGAGCTTCACCAAATCAGTTTGTAATCCCTCTGCTCCGGCATGGGTTTACCCACAGTTAGGGCTTAAAAGCTCCAGCAGCAAAGTTGTTAAGCCCCGTCAATATATAGGGACGGTTTTGTGAATTCTCCAGAGAGTTTAGTTCTGCAGGAAAATTAACTTACGATTAAAAAAAAATAGATGTCTTCAAAAGTTGACAGATGAGGTGAATTACACATCTGATGTACTTAGTTCTTGTTTGGGTTGCGATTTAAAGTTCAATTGATTTTGTGCTGCTCCTGTGTTATACATGGCTGTCATTTTTGCCCCAAACTGCAGGTTGGGGAGAAAGGTGCCCTTTAGTTGGCATTAATGTTCCATTGTGATGCCTGAGGCGACTCATTCCATCTTGATGAGATGGGCTAAGAAACAATACCCAAGAAAACAGTACCTTGGGGGCTTGGGGTTTGTTTTTTTTTTTTAAATTCATCCCACAATAGATGCATTTTTAAGCTTCCTGAAGATACAGCAAGACAAAACTTCGCTGACTATAGTCAAGTTCACTCTTAAAAGTGACCTTTCTAACTGGGGGTGTGGAAGAATGCTTGGGAGTCTATTGTACTGCAGTGAGCAAGCTGGAATCGCTTAGTCCAGCTGTTAGACCTTGCTTAGACATTCAAATTAGCTGTGAAAGGCTTTTCTTGTTCTCTTTGTAATTAGATGGAGATGGCTGAGGTACTAGGCACTGAGAATAGGTGGAATAGTTTAGGTGGAGTGATTTCACTGCCTGCATTTTCAATGATAAGAAAGGCCTGACTTGTCCCCTTTGTCAATGGGAATGATGGTATGAAAACAGAAATATCCACATGTGAAGGGGAAGGAAACAATCAAGAGATATAATTCCTTGGTGGCAGGACAGCTGGATAACCTCCACTGCTGAATTCTGAAACTGTAGGTCTGGAGACAGGTTTTTAAAGTTTTGGTGGTTTTGTTCTTAATCTTGACAGGAGAGTGATGAAACTAGTGCCCAATATTTATGCAGAATAAAGGATGCAAAAATAGCCTCATAGGCATAGTCTCAGCACACAGAGATGTTCTGCCTATATTTGGACACGAAGATATGTGGAAAATGGCATAAAATTAGCTCGTGTCTGTTTAAATAAACTAAACTCATAGTGCTTTGATAGGGTCACTAACTGAGGACAGGTAGCATCATCTTTGTGGAGGTAAGTGTTTGGTACAGTGGGAGGCTTAGGCTGGAGAGGATCCATCCTAGGGGGTTAGGAGTGGTCTCAGGACTTAGCTTGAAGCAGTGGGGGGGCATCATTGGAGGAAGACTTAGGCCAGAGAAAAGAGCACTTAAGCCATTTAGATGCCAGTCTTGGGACCGGTTGTGGTTATTTCGTTACTGCCTGTAACTCAGCTGTTGGAAGTGTGGTATTTAACTGTACTGATGACACAAAGGTGTCAGGTGTCATTGGTGTGGGAGGGGATGGGGCAGTACCAAAGGAATAACTGAGTATAACTGGGAATGGGCTGGAATTCAGAGACTGAGTATGCCAGAGTACACACCTGGATGGTAATAGCAGAAACAAATCTGCCGTAAGAAGGTCATTGATGAGTCATGGTGGAGAAGGAGCTGTTGTGCATTTCACCTGCTGCAGGACTGAGCTGCTGTTGTGATGCAGCTGTGAAAAAGGCAAATACGGTGCTTTGGGAGGGATTTCCTATTTTTCTGGAGTAGTGTTGGTGTCATTGTACTCGGCCTGTGGGGCGTAATCTGAAGGACCGTGTATAATTCTGTAACTTGTGTTTGGGAGAAATAAACTTAATAGGGGCAGAGATCTTCAGGAAGACCGAGGGTGCAGACTGTGAAAGTGTTTGGTTTGTGAGAAGGGCTGTGTGTCACAGTGGTTATTTCAGGGAGAGAGAAAATCTTATGCCAGAAAAGAGCAGCATTGACACAAGAACAAATAGGTCTAAACTGACCACAGATAAATTTAGACTGAAAATGGAGAGAGGAGTGAGGAATGTCAAAAAGTGTAGGAAGGTGTGGGAGAGACTCCTCATGAGTCATAGTTGCAAGGAGACCCAACTGCTTTGACTGAGGACCTGAAGAGTCTGTGAGAGGTGGCATGAGCGAGCTCAGTGATGCCAGGCAGCTCCTGGCTTCTCATTCTGCTGTTGTTAATTGTATATATCCCATGTTTAACCAGGATTTGGTGCAGAGCTTCCAGCCTCTTTATAAAAAAAAAGAGAACTATTTGCTCTAGTAAATTGGTTGCCAAATATTGAGAAGCACTGTAGAGATGCTGCATACATTTCAGGTATGGCTGGCAGTGGGATTTTTATTTGCAGGGTTTGCAGTTATCTCCACTGTAGCAGGAAGGGAAGAAATGGAAGGGGCAGAGACCTGAATTAACTGACGTTGTCTCACCCGCAGAGCCAACCCAGCCTCACCGAGGAAAAGTCCAAGAAGCTAAAGAGACGGCCGCAGATGAAGCGCAGGTCACAGGCGGAGGTGATGAAGGAGCGAGAGGACGAGTGTTTCAGCTGTGGGGATGGAGGGCAGCTAGTTTCTTGTAAGAAGCCAGGCTGCCCCAAGGTGTACCACGCGGACTGCCTCAACCTGACCAAGAGACCTGCAGGTCAGTGCTCCGCACGGCTGGGCTCTGCTTGGGTCACAGCGTTGGCTCGAGGTGTCCCAGGTGCTGCTCATCACCTTGCACTCACTTCACAGCATCTTGAAATGTAGAGAAATCTTTTCTCACTAGAACAGACTTTGTGGCCCACACAACACAACCCTGGTTTGTACCCCACTGTGACTGCAGAAAGATGAATTAGTTGCTGAAGGGGGAGCTGGTCCTTACCTAATGAATGGTGCTTGTGAGCTGCCCCATCCTTGGGGCCTGGCAGAGGACAGTCCCAACACTAGTTGAGGTGTTGGTTCCTCAGATTGGCAGTTTTCCCAAAGTTGAAGACAATTGAGTGATTTGAATGGTGAGGAAAAGCACTGGTAGAAAACAGGAGTTAGAGAAGAATGTGTTAGATTTTTGAATAGCCAGGAGTTCATAGTTAAGGAAGAGAACGGCATCCTGGTTTGTGGTGAAATGATGTCAGAAATTTGAAATAGAAAGAAGAAATATTCAAAAAGTACTTCTTATTGGGTGCAGAGAAATAAATAGGCTCCCTGTGTGAGTGATAAAACAGCTTCGAGTTCATTAGTAGCTCAGCAGAGCGTAAAGTAACATCTATTAGAGGGAAAGATTTAAGTTGCATTTAAAAGTCGTAAAGGAGCTGGTTGAGGGGACTGTTTCATTTGTAGTTTCAATTTGTCTTAGTCACTAAAGGAGTTCCTGGGACCTTTAATGAGTGTTCAGGTTTAACCAATGCTCAGAAAGGGAAAAAGTCTGACCTGAGTCTTGGTAGGCCAGTTAGCCCGATGTCTGCTAGGCCAGGAGGATGGAAAAGCTGATACGCGACCGAGTGCCTAAAGAATTAAATGCAAAGAATATAAACAATACTAGATGACAAGTTTTTAGGTAGAACAACTTATCAAACCTAATTAAGGGGGTTTTTGCTAAGACAATACATTTGGTTAATAAAAGCAACTGCATTGAAGTAATTTGTTTAGGAGGCTTAAATCTTTTGATTTAGTACTGTAAGCATTGTCATAATTACAGATTCTCTGCGCGGCTCTGTACAGTATTTTCTGAACACGTCAGAGGCAGGCTGAGAAACATGAAACCAAGCGGTCTCTGAAAGTAACTGCCAGGAGAGTCACTGCAACAGAGTGTTTCTGTCGGCACACCATGGGGAGCCAGAACTGGGTGTTCAGCACCCCTAGCTGTAATTTGGCAGAAGGTGTGGAAGAGCTAGTAGCTTATTTTGTAGATGACAGAAGTTATACGTGTGCGTGTGTTAAGTTTTGGGGAGAATAGGGCATTTATACAGAAGAGCTTGGATTGCTCATTGAATAAACGCTGTAACAGAGCAATGTGAAAGCCAATGGGAGCGCAGTTCATTCCTATGGAAACATCATCATTCAGGATGAGGGAATCCTGAATATCACCTTTCTATCCATTTTTGTGTGCTAAGACAGGGCGCTCTAACATCCTGGCAGGTTTTCCCATGCTTTAAAGTCTCCAATAAAAGAGAATCCAGCATTTAGCCTGTTCCCCTGCTTTCTGTTTGAAAAGTTTCTACGAACAGCCTGACTTGAAAGAACAAAGGATTGCCATCTATCTCTCTGATACCCATTTTTTTGCACACTGGGAGACTGTTACCTCCTTAGTCATTTTCTGGCTTAAACAAACACAGCCTCTCCTTGCAGCTCTTATCTTCTAAAATTATTATTCTTGGTCTGCTCTGGACTGTGTCCCACCTGCCTACGCGTTTTTTAAACTGTGGTAACGAGTATTTTAACAGTATTGCAGCTAGGGCCTTGCTAACACTGACAGAACAGAAAAATTATATTTTGTGGTTTACATAAAATATCTCAGGAAATGAGATTTGACTTGTTTTTCAAAAGTAGCTTCTATATTTGTGATGTTTGTGATTTGCCCTATCATCCTTGAGTCTCCTTGTCTTGATCCTCTTCACATACTTATTTTATTTCTTCCTCCTGCAGTCCTGCTTTGCATTGGTCTTTATTTAATTGCACCTTGTCGGTGCAAAACCATCTGTCCAGTTTAAATTCTGAGCCTGTCTAACCAGATTTTTGCAGTTCCTCACAGCCTTGTTATTATCTACCCATTTCTGTAAGAGTATTTGCTGTTCTGCTTCCAGGAATTTAAATTAAAATACAAACTAAAATAGGCTTCTGAAGGGCATCATTGGAAATGCCCCCTCAGTTTGCCAGAAGACCGCTAATAGCAGTTTTTTGACAGTGTTTTTCAGCCAGTTGTGGCCATTTTACTGTCTTCGCATGTAGGTGGTTGTTTTTGTAGCCCACTCCTTAGAGTATCATAGAGGACATGAAAGGTTCAGCACTTTTTACTTCAGATGTTTCTTCTGCCATGGGTATTGCTGTTGAGTAATTGGAATTTCCTGCTTGTTTGCATGTTACTAATTGTGTGATCTTACTTTCAAGAGCTCCTCTGCTCCCGGCTGTCTCTGGAGAGGCTGCTTATTCATTAGGCCTTTTATCCTGTCAAAGACCATTAGAGTGGTTTGATAGGATTTATCCTTCCTGCAACATACTGGCAGGTTTTGACTTATTTTATTTTCCATCTGTACAAATGACCTTTTATAATAATAGTCCCAGAGTCCTTCTGGTGGCCAGAGTGAGTGTTGAGTGTGGCTCTCTGGGCTGCTGATGGTGCAGGGGGAGCAGCCTGTGCAGCACCACTGCGAGCCTGAAAGAAGGAAAACCACATGTAGTGTTAAACATCTCCGCTCTGAAAAGGATGCTGAAAAATTGGAGAAGATGGAGAAAAGCAGTTTACATATTTTGAGACCAGAACAGAAGCCTTGGACTGGCTTCAGAGGAGGGGAAAACATGCTACATGTTGTCAACCCCAGGGGAAAAGCAGCATGAGAGAGGGGAATGGAAAGCTGATGTTGTACAAGTGCATGGAGAAATGCCCAGAGCTGCTCAGTGCCGTGCTGCAGTCTCACTCACTTCCAGCCTCCCTGGAAAAGAGCTGGTAGCCAAAGCCACAGATGTGTGGGCTTGGTTCAGGGAGGCTGGGGAAGTGCTCTGGCCTGGCTGGTGTCTACGGCTGCTCTCCATCATCGCTTGTGCTCTCATCACAGGCTGGCGTGTGCAAGGGCTGCTCTGCAGGGAGTTGCTCTTCACAGCAAGGCAGGGAGCCAATTATGAGGTGTTGGGGGAACATGGAGACAGGAGGCATATTTGGAAAGGCAGCCGTGCTGGTCATATGGTGAGAGGTCAGAAACTCAGCATCATGTATCCTGGGTGCAAATGGTCTCACTGTTCCTTGTGTCCATGAACTGGTGAGAAGTGTTTGGTAGAGACAGTGCTGGGGGAGCAGGGGCCTGAAACAGTGAGGTCATCTACGAGTGAATAAAGCAGCAATCTCTGAAGTGTAATGTTGTTTTTTTCCTCTGTGATGGTGTTGATACATACGGTGGTTAGATTCAGTGTGGATGTGGAGCTCCTCACGGAGCAGCTTGGCTTTGTCTTAAGTAGTATTTTTATCATAGCCGTACACAGAGGTTAAGGAAGATGCCTTGGAGTACAGAGACAACGGAAACTTACTCCCTTGTGATCACTGCCCTCTCAGTTCTTCTTTCTGATAAACAGGAAGGGAGGTTGTTGGCCCAGAATTAACAAAGACTAAGACGAACCTGACACATCAGCTTAAAAAGTCCGTTGGGTGTATTATGCACAGATACCACTGTTGTTGTCTGTGGAAGTCAGAGCCACAGAGATGTGCAAGCTGGGTGTGTCTGCTCTTCTCTAGGCACCTGTATTGGTTAGTGTCCTGCTGGAGCCAGAAGGACTTTTGGTCTGACCTGGCGTGGCTTGTGTTTGTCATGATTATCATTGCCCTTGTTACTTCTGAGGATGCAGGTTCCTGTTAACAGCCTGCCGAGCATGGGAGCTGTGGCAGAAACTGAGTAGGACATGTAGAATTGAATGGTGGGAGTATTACAGGGGTGTTCCCCCTCTCATTTGAAGTTCCTTTGCAGCAGGCCCTTGTCTCTTCCCCTTGTATCACTTCTAAGGTATGTCTTTTCTCCCGTGTCTGTGCTGCAGGAAAATGGGAGTGCCCGTGGCATCAGTGTGATATGTGTGGTAAGGAAGCAGCTTCCTTCTGCGAGATGTGTCCCAGGTCCTTCTGCAAGCAGCACCGGGAAGGCATGCTCTTCATCTCCAAGCTGGATGGACGTTTATGCTGCACTGAGCACGATCCCTGTGGGCCTAACCCTCTAGAACCGGGAGAAATTCGTGAGTATGTGCCTCCCATAGGAGCCCTGGCTAACGGCGAGGACACCCAGCCATCGGAGCAGCCACCTGCAGACACAGACCTGAGTGTTCAGCCTCTGGACAGCCTACCTCAGTCTGTGGCCCTCAGACTGCAGTCACCAGAAAAGCCCCCCGCTACCCTAGCGCTGAGGCTGCCACCATCAGACAAGCCCCCTACCACCCTAGCCCTGAGGTTGCAGCCATCAAACAAGCCCCCCACCACCTTGGCCCTCAGGCTGCCTCCACCAGACAAACCGCCCGCCACCCTGGCGCTGAGACTGCCACCTTCAAATAAACCCCCCACCACCTTGTCACTGAGGTTGAAACCATCCAACAAACCCCCCACCACCCTGTCGCTCCGGCTGCAGCCTTCGGACAAACCTCCCACTACCCTGTCACTCCGCCTGCAGCCGTCAGACAGGCCCCAGGCTGCCCTGTCCCTAAGGCTGCAGTCAGAGAAGCAACCTATCATTGTAGCGCTGAGGCCTCAGCAGCCTGACAAACCTCCTACCAACGCAGTGCTGTGGCCACTGGACGAGTCGTCTGCTGATGCCTCGCAGCCTCATCTGCCGAGCAAATCTCCTCCGGGAACTCCACAGTCATCGGACGAGTCACTTGTTACTGCTGGTGCCCTGCAGCTCCAGCTGTCGGACGAACCTCCTGCCGCCCCCGGGGTTTTGGGGTTATTGGATAAGTCTCTCATTGACACCAGGACCCAACAGCCTGAGCTGCTGGATGAGTTCCCAACAAAATGCCTGCATCCTCAACTGTCGGACAGACTTCTCCCCACAGTGGCAACCCTGCAGTCCCAGCCGGTCGATGAGCCTCCTGTGGCCGATCAGCTTCAGCTGTTGGACAAAGCTTCTGCCCAGAGTCCACAGCCTCAGTCTGTGGAGAAGGCACCCAGCTCTGCGGTGCTGCAGGTCCCAGCATCAGAGATGGCTTCTGGTCCTGGGGTGTTGTGGCCTCTGCCCATTGAAAAAGTCCCTGGCTCCCCAGTCTCACGGATCCTGCCCACGGAGAAGGCTCCTGGATCGGTTGTGCCGTGGCCCCCACCTCCCGAGAAGGCTTCCTTCTCCGGGGCAGTGCGGGTCCCAGGCACAGAGAAGGCTCCCAGCTCTGGGGCGCCCCGTCCCCTGCCTCCAGAGAAGGCTCCTGCCTCAGGGATGCCACGGATCCTGCCCACAGAGAAGGCTCCCAGCTTCGGGGTGCTGCGGCCCCTGCCTCCAGAGAAGGGTTCTGGCTCCCGGTCACCGCACATCCTGCCCATGGAGAAGGCTCTCAGCTCGGGGGCCCTGCGGATCCCACTCACACAGAAGGCGCTCACCCCTGGGGTGCTGCGGCCCCTGCCTCCAGAGAAGGCTACCGACTCTGGGACCCTGCGGGTGCTGCCTCCAGAGAAGGCTCTCGGCTCTGGGTTGACCCGTCCTCAGCTCTTGGAGAGGCCTCTCACTCTTACAGTCCCGTGGCCTCAAGCATCGGACAAGCTGGCTGCTGCCGTGGCTCCTCGACCTCAAGCCTTGGACAAGCCTCCGGCTGCATCGGCTCCAAGGCTGTTGCTGTCGGAGAAGGCACTGCGGCCCGTCGACCAGAACGCGCAGCCAAAGGAGAGGGGAGCCCCGGCTGTGGAGCTGAGTCCCCAGCAGAAAGAAAGGACCATGTTAGCTGGCGAGCAAATCTCTTGGTCTGCTGGGAAGGTGGTGACGCATGTTGGACAGGTACCTTGGCCTATGGAGAAACTACAGACGCACGAGCAAACCCACTGGCCCACTGCAAAAGCCCTGACGCCTGCAGAGCAGCCTCCCCGGACTGCAGAGAAACTACCAGAGCCGACCCTTCAGCCTGGCTGGGAAGTGGCCTCAGCCCCTGCAGAGCAAACCCCTTGGACCTCAGAGAGATTGCGTGCATTTGAGCAGACCCCTCGGCCAGCCAGGGAAGCGCCGGTGTCCCCGGAGCAGATGCAGTGGCTTGTCACGAACGTTCAGACGATTGACCAGATTTCTTGGCTGAGTGGAAAAGCACAGCCTCCTCGGGGGCAGGACCCTTTGCCTGAACAAAACACAGCGCTAGCCCGTAACCAGGATTCTGTCTGTCGTGAGTTGGCTGACTCAGAGCCAAAGTGAGGTTGGTGAATATGGGAGGCAGGTTTCAGTCTTTTAATGTTTAGGGAGGGGGAATCTTTGTTTTGTTTTTTTTTATTCACTTCCCTGAGCCCAGCCCCTAATCCATGCACATCCCATCCATACTCTCTTGTGACATGAGCAAGGACATTCACTTAAGTCTGAGTGTGGCCCAGCTGAAGGGAGAGAGCATCTGCGACCTTTTCCTCTTCCTTTTACAAATGGCAAAGCTGAAATAAAGAGTCCACTCTGGGTAAAAATCTCCTATTCCATTGAAATGGTCACATTACTGATCCAGCGTGTTCGAGCTCCAGGTCTGATTCATAGGGAGGTTCCCAGTTACAGCTAGGGGCCTCGCTCTTGTTACTGTGTTTAGAAGAAGCGGATCACTCAGGCTGCCCTGGGACTGGAGATATTTCGGGTATCAGGCGGTGAGCAGTCAGGTGTACGCCCTTGCCGGACTCTGTGGAAGCAGGGAAGGGGTTTTTATCTGTCGTCTGCCCAGGTCTCTGTCCCTGCAGGGTGTTGCTTTGCGAGGTTTGTCCATACGTTCCCTGGGACGTGCTGCGTGTGTGGTTCACTGAAGGACAGGTATCGTCTCCAGCCAAGCTGGGAGAGGAGCCCGCTGCACTCACTCAGTGCCGTTTTATCCAGCAATAGACAATATCCATTCAGGCTCCTTTGTACAAAGCTGCAGCTGGCCAGGCCCGAGAAACAGGGAATCTGAAGGAGGTCAGGGAAAAGAGAGATCTTGGAAGAAGCCATCTGGCAGTTTTTTCATTCTTGTGTCTTAATCCTTTAGCACAGGACACGCGGAGTGTTTCCTGCACTTGAAAACATTGTGACCTATAAAGCAGCAATAGCAGAGTAGGGCAGAGTGGGTTTCCCAAGGTGCTGAGCACCGCCCTGGCAGGGTGGTGGTGCTCCCTTTCAAATTTCCATCCAGTTTCTTCTTGACTTCTGTCATCACCATGAGCCAGCAGACTGAGCAGTCTTTTCTCCCCTTGCCTCAGACATGTTCAGGACGTGTTCGCATCACACCTGGTCTTCCCAGCAGCGGGACGCACTGCCGAGCTGCAAGTGAAGCCTGTACCGTTTGCTACGCAGCGCGGAGGCAAGGCTGCCATAGCTGTATCGGGACCCAACTCGACACGTTCCCCTTGGGTAGCTTCTGGCTTAACTCTTCTACAACCAAAGGAGACTTGAATTAACTGGACCGTGTTGGTGTGCATGTGTGTGTGTGCGCGCGTGTGTGTCCTTCCAACTGAATAGTAGTTCTCACACTGGAACAGAGTGGGCTCCAGCAGCTGGCTGGCTTTCATTTTTCCTCTTCTCCCTTTTCCAGTTAAGGAGATGTTTAGTACCTGGTGGTCGTCAGGCTGGTGTCCAGACTAGGCCTGCTGAAAGCCGTTTACTGAAGCGTTGAGGCAGAAATTCGCTTGGCTGTGGTACTCGTGGGGCAAGCGGTAGAGTCCCAGGGACCTGCAGAGTGTGGCGTCTTGCGACTACTGCCACCGTCGCAGGCAGGAGGAGGACGGGTGTCCCTGGGCAGCGCTGCCCAGGCTGGATGGGTTGGTATCCTGCCAAGGAAGCGCTGCTGACCAGCACTCTTCCACTCTCACAACACATTACCTCCGTGGTTTGCCTGAGCTCCACTGATCCGAGTGCTGCAGCCTCGGATCTCTGTGCCCGCCACCAGACCCTTGCGCAGCTCCAGTGTATCCTTCTCCTTCCAGGCAGATCTGCAGGTCCCTCCCTGGAAAAGGAGCATTCAGCTCCAGGCTGACCCTCTCCCTCCAACATGGGAGCAGGTTCTTGTTCCCACCTGGCTTGCAAGTGCCTGCTGCTCCCAGAGCAGACGGTCATGGGCTTTGCGGTTTTCTATGAAGGGAGGCAGACACTTGAACCAAGACTAATCCCGATCCATTCTCCTTTCCTGATGTACGCACCCCAAGACAGCGTCCTGCTGTAAAAGCCGGGTGTGCTGGGCATGAGGGGACGTTACCAGTGCTATGGTGCATCTCTTCTCTAGTCCGAATCATTTCAGATCCTTTGTAGAATAGCTAGCGACTTCAAAGAGCTTTATGGCTTATGGAAACTTACTGTTTAATGTTGTTTTTTTCCGGGAAGACTGGCAGGTCAGTTCCTGCTTGCTGCTGAAACTGGGGAAATGCAAGCAGCTTGTGTTTCTGCGTGACTCCTGCACAAAGGGAATCAGGACAACTCCTCAGAGCCATTGAGAGAGAAGATAATCTAAGGGCATTCATTAACTTTTTTAAACAAAATAAAAAAAATGGTGATGAGGTTCAGTATATTAAGTATTTATCATGTGTGAGAAGGAAAATAAATCTTGAATTTACATTTATAGGCCTTCCCATGAGCTGGACTTAGTCATGTAGATTGTGTAAGTAGGGTAACCTCCATGCCAGCCACCCAGCCAGCTACAGCTGTAACCAGAAAGGTATCTGCACTGCTCTGTCCACCTCCGCTTTGCATTGTCACGTGTTAACTAGTTACTTGTTTCATGAAAAATAAACTGTGAATATTTTTGGTGCAGGCTTTTTTAAATCTGTAAAATGGAGAAGTTCTCAATGAATTCTCGTAAGTGCAGGTTTGAAAAAAATCACTTCTATAGCTCGTGTGCTCACATAGTAAGGTGAGGTTCACGGCGGCAGCAGCCTTTCACACAGCAGGCTCTTACCCAAAAGCTTGTTTTGAACAGTGAACGTGGATTGAACTGTTGCATGGCATTTCAAACCCACAGCCTTATTCCTTGCATCTGACCATACCCAGCCTCTCTTCTTGTCTCCCTTCATGCCTTTTCCACAAGGATCCAGGTTCCTGGCTTGCTACCTTCCAGCTACGTGCTGGGAAGTTGACTTCAGTGTAGCTGGGAAGCTGCTCAGTAAAGTTGGTGTTTGGAAATGTCATTGAAGGAAGAAGCCAGCAAGCTGCTCTTCCCTCCTCGCCTGCCTTGGGCCCCTGGGTGATGCTCTGTCAGATCAGGAGGCCTTTTCAGATGTATGTGGGGCTGGCAGAGGGACTAGTGGTGCTGTTAGGAATGGCTGTCTGTGCTGGGTCACCTCAGCACGATGGGCGAAGCCTGACCAGGCATGGAGATGGGTCCCAGTGGCCCTTCCCTGCTCAGCCTGCCTTCATTGGCCATGGGCATGGGCTGGGGAAGAGCTCTGGGCAGCATAACCCTCACAAAAGAAATGTGGGCTTCTTCAGCACTTGAGGTGACCCTGGCTGCTGGTGGCAGCTGGTAGCACTGCCTTGGAGGAGAAGAGGGAGATGTCTGTACCGAAGTAGCTGGGTTCATTTTCTGCAGTTCATTGCTGCCTTCAGAGTTCAGCCAGTTTGAATCACTGGGATATTTTTAATGGAGAGGAAAGTGGTAGATAACACATACCCCTGGCAGGCTGCTCCTGCGGGAGAGAGACTGCTGCAGCTCTGCTCTGGCCTCCCTGAGCCCTTGCACTGGGCTGGAGCCGGCTGAGATGCTCAGCCAGCTTTGTGGCAGCTTCGTGGCTGAGGCTGCAGCACTTCTTTGCGTTGGAGGGATCCAATCATTTGGCCACTAACAGTCTTGGGTCAGGCATAATTGCACCTGAGGTGGGGAGAAGTGACTCTTGTGTTGATCCGCTGTAGTGGAGAGTTGTAGAAGCAGAATTAAGAGTAATTGTTATTTCTGGTCAGAGCTGTGCCCCTTCCCTTGCCATTCCAGGGAGGCTCACGGGAACTTCCCAGGCTCATGGGTCCATTCCCACCTGTAGGAACGGCTCCTCCTTCCCACTTCTGATGGGGCTGGAAGATTTGCTCCCATACAAATGCTTGGCTGACCAACATGCTTGCTGTCAAGATGGCCTGGCTGCCCCTGCTTGGAGCCATGTGCTGGGGTCACTGGCCGTGGCCTCCGTCCCATGGCGGGACCCACTTCAGCAGTGGGTTTCCACGGCGGGCAGGAGAGTCCCAGCTGACCTTTGGTGATGGAGGAGCCCTGGTGAGGGGTAACGGCATGGTCAGGGCCTCACGTGGGCACAACCTGCCTGCCCAAGCCGGGGAGGAGGGTTGCAGAGGAGGAGCAACCGCAGGGCCTGTGGGACGTGTGGACAGGAGAGGAGCAGGCACTGGCCGCTGTCCTGCGTGGCTCATCCCATCTGCACCAGCTCGCTGGGCTGGTGCCCGCTGTCAGCCAGGGCTCTGGTGAATCTAGCAGAAAAAACAACCACTGTAAGGGACAGTCCCCTACTGCGCATCTTCAGATACTAACTAGCTCATGGTAGCTTGCTTTATTGCTGTTCTCAAGTTAAAACTTTTCCTATTTAAAAAAAAAAAAACAAACTCGCAAGAGCCAGATTCACTTCAATGCACAAAATATCCAGGTGGTACTGTGGGAGCATGTGTTATAATTCAGGGTTAAACCCCCCACAGGCACAGGCTTTGCTTTGAAGGTGTGGCAGTAGCTAAAATTCAGGAGATGGGAGAGATGGTTGAATCTAGAGGACAGTAACATACTAAGGTGAGACAATGCGGATTGAGGGTGCTAGAAGAGCTTCAGCTCAGTTTCACAGAAAAAAAGAAAGAAAAAGGAGCCCTAACCCTGATGCATCTCAGCAGTGGTTTAACCTGAGCGCGCCGTGGATGTGCACTGCTCCTACCTGGACGCTGCAGCCAGCATTGCAACAGGGCAGGGGGAGTTTGTTTGAGAAACTTCAGACCTTCAACACCTGTTTATTTTTAGTTTCAGCCTTAACTTCTGATTTTGCTTGATGTTTGGAATAACCGTAATTGTAACCTGCTTGTAATGTGCTTTGCCCTAAATTACTGATGAGGCTTTCAGCCTTTGCTAGCCAGTGAGTGTTAAGCAAAGTGGCAAACAGTGCAGCTACTCTGAAAGTACAGGGGGGGTACGGCGAGGGCTCGTGCTGTGTTTGATCGCCCGGGCTTTGTCCGTGCTAATTACTCCCCTATGAAGCATTCGCAGCCAAGGCTGCACCTTTTGCAACAGCACGGCCGGGCTGATGGGTGCTCGGGGCTCCCAGGGCCTGGGAGATGGGATGCTGGAGCTTTGGGACTGCTCCGCTGCTTGCCTGGCTTCAGCGGGAGTCTTGCCTGTGGGGTGGCAGTGCCCTGGCTTAGCAGGAGGTGGGAAAAGGCAAGATTTCTGCTCCGGGTCCTCCAAAAGCAATCTAAGCCAAGTCGGGTGCAGGGGGACAGCGTGCGCGAGCTTGGGCTAGGGAAGTGGCAGTGATGGACAGTCCCTACAAGCACTGAATCTACCTCCTAGGGAAATCTGAGAAATGGGTGTTGATTTGTCCTATTTCAAGGTAAAGTTTTAATCAGTTTGCCCTTGGCGAAGCACTTGGGCTATTGTGGTGCTATTGTAAACCGTTCGGCAGCTTAGCACAGTAGGGCTGAACTCACGGCTCCTAGCCCACGGGCTGGAGGTTTCTTCGCCGGCTGAATCCCATCCCCTGATAGCTGGGGCTGGGCTGCGGCACGTGTGATGGAAACAAGATGAGGTGTGACTCGGTTCCTTTGATTTATGATGGTATTGAGACTCAAACCAGCGTGCCAGTGGGCCCCATGGGTGTAGGGAGCGAGTGGAGCCACATGAAGCAAGGCAGGCGTCTGCTAACTGCATGTTCTTTGTGTCCGTTTGGTACTGAGCTGGTTTCAGTTTTTGTTTTGTTTTGTTTTGTTTTTTTCTTTTTTTCCTGATGTTTCCGAGTTGTTGACTTCAAGGAACTGGGTTTTGTGTATTTTTTTAGACACTGGGAACTTGTTAAAAGGAAAAGCAGCAGCACCAGGAGGCTCCATGGCTGGAGCTGAGGGTGGCCCCGGCCTATGCGGGTGGGAGGTCAGATGTGTCGGAAGCGGCTGGCACGGGCAGGCAGGGAGCAGCTCTCCCTGCAACAGGTAGAAGCCTTTAGCCAGCCGAGCTCCTGGCCCTGCTTAACCGCGGTGCTGAGTTCACCACCCCGCTCGCTTGTGGGACACCAAACATGTCCAATACCATGCCTGGCTTTGAACGTCCCCTGCCACCCTCCGGTGCCCCGTGCTCTCGGCTGGGGCCCTGGCTGCTGGCTAGGCTGGGGGTCCCGGGGAGGGTGGCCCTGGCTGCCGGCTCCCCCTTCCTGGCTGCCTGGGGACAGGGAGGAGGGACACAGGGGGGCCACCCATGGCAGTGGCATAAGTTGCGCTGAAGCTGTGAGCGGGAGGTTTGCTCAGAGATGGAGGGAAACCTTGGTGTGAGCAGCCCCACGCTGCATTCCTTCCCCACCGAGGTCTGCTGCCCGCGGAGTGGCAGCAGAAGGGAGTCCCCCGCAGGGTCCCGTCCCACAGGCTCGGCCAGAGGGAAGCGCAGCAGGAGTCGGGGTGCCTGGTGGAGGCAGGGGCTGGCCAGAGCTGCAGGCGGGTGCCACGGTGGTGACCGGGGTGAGCACTGCGTGGGGGACGTGTGGGTGCCTGGTCCTGGCTGGGACTCGTCTGTCGGTTCTAAGCGGGGATGCCAGAGCGGGTGAGAGAAACCTACATATTTCCAGCATGTATATTATTTTTAGAAGAGGGAGAGGGGAGAGTCTTGGACCATTGATTACTTTCATTTTGCTCCCCTTAGACTGTTGGCTGTGTATGTGAAACTTATAATGAAAAGAGGGTTGCCCTGCGCAGGTGCTCCCAGAACATGTACTGTAATTCTTTGTATATAGAAGAAAAATTACTGTAAAGTAAAGTTTAACTTTACTCTCGATGTCCTCTTGTGGTTTGTCTTGCTGAGTGGGGGTGAGGGGCGCAGGGGGAGCCTGGCTGTGCCTAGACACCCGGGGCAGGGATGGGAGAGCCACGGCAGCGGTGCAGGCAGGGGGACGGCTCGGACCACAATGCATTTTATTTACATTGTACACCTCGAGAGAAGACGCTTCAATAAATCTGCAAAGAATCGGGCAGCATCTCCGAGAGAATAAGTTAACGGCCGCCGCTGAGCCACAGCAGTGACTTGGGGAAAGAGCTCCCGCAAACGCTGGGAGGCAGGGAGAGGGTCCCCAAGGTCCCCAGGGGTGACGGCCCACGGCTCCTGGCGCCGCAGGAGGCTCACGGCACCACACGGCAGCCCTCTGCTGCTCCATGCACCGGGAGGAGAGCAGTCTGTGGGGCTGCACACTGCTGCCGCGTTGCAGACGGGCCCATACAGCTAAAACACAGCAGGTAAAAAAACAGAGTCTGGTGCGCGCCGGCTGCCTGGCCGGCAGCAGCAGTTCCCTTTTGGCAGGAGGTCTCAGTGGTGGCAGCAGCTGTAGAAGTAGGCACTGCTCCTCTGGCCCAGGTCGACACCCTTCTCCTCTGGAAGAGAGCAGGGGCGGCAGGCTGCCGGCACATCCACACTGTGGTGCCATGTGGGAGCCCAAAAGCTGCCCGGTCGGTCCCAGGCCTGGGCCCTGGTGGGTCCCTTGGGGAGGGGTTTGGTGCCCCCGCAGAGAAGCGGCAAGGCTCATGGCCACGGCACAGCCCAGGGCTGGAGGCGTAGCCGGGCTGAGCGCGCCCTAACAGTCCTGGTGCAGAGCTCAGAGCCCATCCCGCAGCCAGGCAAGGCTGCTCGCTTGCCAAAGGCCACCCATGGCCCAGTTGGGCAGATGTGCTGAGCCTGGCCTGAGTGGGGGTGAGGACACCCTGACGGGACCCAAGCTCCGTGGACAACCCCCGGCACAGACCCACAGCAGCCCCAGGGAGGGTGGGGCAAGGAGGGGCCCTGCCAGACCCCACGGTGCTCGTCTTCCGCACCCTTCCCAGGGGCACCCCCCAGCATGGGAGAGGGTGCTTGGGGAGGGACAGATCCTGCTCACTCACCTGTCATCACCTGGAAGGCGGTGAACTGGACGTAGTCCTCGGCCACCTTCTGGAACAGCTCATCTGCGGGGAGAGCGGGCAGGGTGGGTGTGGGCAGCCCCGTGGCCAGGCAGAGCCCCCCGGCCCTGCTTGGGTGGGGGCACGGCCAGCAGCAAGGGGCTACTCACCCACACTCTGGCCCGTCTTACTGGAGGTCTCAAAGAGCTCTGCCTTGATCTCTGAAACGAGGGCCCAGGTTAGCGCCTGCGGGTGCAGGATGTGGCCCCGCGGGCTTGGCTCCCTGCCCTGGAGTCACCCCTCGGGCATGGCTGCTGACAGCGGGCTGGCGGGGGCCCAGGGCAGGGCTCCGCGCTCCCGTCCCCTCAGCCCAGCTGGCCACATGCCTGCCCGTGTCAGGACATGCCGTGCCTGGGGAGGTCCCTGGCAGAGCCGGGGCCTCGCCATGCTGGGAGCCCTGGTGCCTGGAGCCCCTGGACCTGCTGCAGATCCAGGGCGAGGGCAGAGCCCCTCGCGCCTCCCGTGCACAGGCAGATGCAGCAACTCTGTCCCCACCTCGCCCCCCACCACTTGGTGCTGCCGGAGCCCGGGAAGGGGCAGCTCTGCCCAGCCACAAGCGTCCTGGCCCTGTGTGGTGCCCAGCCATACCATCGGCATAGTCCTGCACGTCGTGGAAGTCAACCCCCCGCTTCCTCCTGTCCTCCTCCAGCAGGTCGCTCTTGGTGCCACACAGGTAGATCCGGCAGCCCTGCGGCAGGCAGAGGGGTGGGAGGGACAGGCCCAGGAGCCCGGCACCACCACCGGCTCCCCTTCCCCTCTGGTGAGGCTCCGCAGCCCCCCCCGGTCCCCCCAGCCCGGCCGTACCTCCTCGCAGTTCTGCAGCTCATTCACCCAGAACTTGGCTCGCTGGAAACTGCTGCTGTCGGTGAGATCTGGGGGAAAAGGGGTCAGGGTCTGCCTCTCCCTTGTATGCTAACCCCCCATCACGCCACAGCCCCTGACCCACTGGTACCGGCACCACCCCAGCTCGGGACCCTCGCAGCCACCGGCTCCTTCCTCCTCCCATGGCACCGTGCCCTTACCGTAGCAGACGACGGCAGCCCGTGCCCCACGGTAGTAGATGCGGCTCATGGCCTCGTAGCGCTCGGAGCCGGCCGTGTCCTGGGGGTGACAGGGCAGCGCTCAGCGGGTTGGGGGGGGTCTCGGGGGTCCTTGTACCAGGGCGGGGGGTGCTGGAGATGGCCGCGGGATGCTGGCACAGCCCTCACCCCCCCACTTACCCAGATCCCCAGGGTCACCGCCTGGTCCCCCACAGACATCACCTTGGCCACGAAGGCGGCCCCGATCGTCTGGAAGAAAAGCAGGAGGGACGGTGGGGACCGGCCCGAGGCGGGGTCGGGGGGGGACGGGACCGGCGGGGGGGTGGCGGGATCCTGCCCAGGGATGCGGGGCGGGGCGGGGGGGAGCATCTGACTCGGGAACACGGCGGGGAACCGGCCCCGGGACACGGGGGGGACCCACCCGGGTAGGTGGGAGGCACCATCCCCGGGAGACGGTGGGGAAACGAGGGGGCACCATCGCGGGGGGTGGGGGGACGGACACACGGGGCACGACACGGACACGAGGGGACCATCCCAGGGAGGTGAAGGAGCCAGCTCGGGAGCACGCGGGGAGCCCACCCCGGGGAGGCGGGGGCCCGATGCCCGGTGCGCGGGTCGCTCACGTTCTGGTAGGGCCCGGGCCGGAAGCGGCGGTGGGCGCAGCGCTCCACCAGGCTGCTCTTGCCCACGCCCTCCTGCCCCAGCAGCACCACCTTGGCGTCCACCCGCCGCCCGCTCATCCTCCTCCTCCTCCTCCCGCCGCCGCCGCCGCCGCCGCGGGGCGGGGCCGCAACCGGGCGGGGGCGGGGCCGGCGCGGCGGAAGCGTGCGGGGCGAGGCGGAAGTGCGCGGCGAGGCGGAAGGAAGCGGCGGGGTGTGCGGGAAGGAGGCGGCGGCATGGCGGCCGCCCAGCAGGCGCGGGCTGGAGCGGGAGCGGCGGGGCGGGCCTGAGCGGCGGCGGGGGCCCATGGGGAAGTACTGCGCCAGCCTGGGCGTCCTCAAGGGGCCCTGGGACCAGGTCTTCGCCGCCTTCTGGCAGCGCTACCCCAACCCCTACAGGTCCGCCCCCCCCCCCCCCCCGATCTGCCCCCACGCCCCGGTGCCTCGGGGTCCATGGCCTCCGCCCCGGTGCCCCCCCCCCCCTCCGAGCCCAGCCCTTTCCCCGGGGTCCCACGGCGGCAGGGCGCTCTGCTCGCCCCCCACCAGCAATTCCCAGGGGCAGCTGGTTCCCCGTCTCCCTTTGCACCACAGCCCTCTTCCCCCCCCACCCCCCACCCCCAAGCGCCTGATGGTTCCTAGCCCCGGGGAGGTGTTGGCCAGGAGCAGGGTCTGATGTTTTCTCCCACTCCCCATTTCAGCAAACATGTCCTGACCGAAGACATTGTGCACCGGGAGGTGACGGCGGACCACAAGCTGCTCTCCCGGCGGCTCCTGACCAAGACCAACCGGATGCCCCGCTGGGCGGAGCGCTTCTTCCCGGCCAATGTCGCTCACTCCGTCTACATCCTGGAGGATTCTATTGTGGACCCCAAGAACCAAACCATGACCACGTTCACCTGGAACATTAACCATGCGCGTCTCATGGTAGGTGCCAGCGGGCGGGCACGCAGCCATGTGGCAGGTGCTGGGCAGCACCCACAGCCGGCTTGTGCCTCATGCAGGTGGTGGAGGAGCGCTGTGTTTACCGGGTGAACCCGGAGAACAGCAACTGGACCGAGGTCAAGCGGGAAGCATGGGTCTCTTCCAGCCTGTTTGGTGTCTCGCGGGCTGTCCAGGTGAGCATGGGCAACTGCTCAAGCAGTACTGTGTACACCCTGTTTGGAGCTGCTGCTCCCCCCTGCTCTACCCCTTCCCTGTACTGGTTTTTCTGCCTTTTCCCCTTGTTCCCCCCATCCTTTTGAGCCCTTGGGGTGCTCAGAACCAGCAGATGTGGTGGGCAGGTGGGCTCATGCCCACCAGATGTTTGGGACTGGTCAAGCTGGGATAAAGCCCCAGGGGCTGTGTATGATGAGAGAGCTGGGCTTGCACCTTCACTGACTCTACCCTTGCAGGAGTTTGGTCTGGCCAGGTTCAAAAGCAACGTGACCAAGAGCACTAAGGGATTTGAGTATGTGCTAGCAAGAATGCAAGGTGAGCACTAGAGGGCAGGCTGGGGCTGACTGGGATGGGTTTCTTGGAGTTACAGGTCATGCTGGGAACGCTCCAGTCCAGGGGCAGGTCATGGCTTGAATTAATCTGACTGTGAAATCCTTGTCCCTTGCCTTTGCCCCCACGTCTTGATACAGCCAGCTCTTCCTGAGCGGAGCAGCCAGGCAGCACTTACAGGGCCAGGCAGGGGTGGAGTGCAGGCAGGAGAGGGACGGAACACGGCCGCAGTCACATGCCTGCAGTTCCCCGTGAGTGCGTGAGGGCACGTCACGCAGTCAGGAGCGCCAGGCTCAGCTTCCCCCTGTGTGGGAAAACCTCTGTCCCAAGTTGATGGGGCCAGGGCTGGTCTTAACCTACATCAGCCGGCATTCCTGTGCCAGGGCAGGGCTGGGCCCGCTGGGGCTGGGTTAACAGCTTCCATGTTACAGGAGAAGCTCCGTCCAAAACACTGGTGGAGACAGCCAAGGAAGCGACCGAGAAAGCCAAGGAGACAGCTCTGGCTGCTACAGAGAAAGCCAAGGACTTGGCAAGCAAGGCAGCCACCAAGAAGAAGCAGTACGTATGAGGGGCCGGGCACAGGCAGGTGCTGGCTGCACCAGAACAGATAGGAGCCTCCTTAGATTTTATATTTTTAAACAAACTGTACCAGTCTGACAATCAGCTGCTGTTAGATCCTTTCTGAGATGTAATTATCATTAAAGAATCTACTCCCACCTCTGATTTGGCTGGGGCTGGCCTGGCTAGAGCAGAGCCCACTGCTACCCTCTGCTCCGGGGGCCCAGCCCGCTACCAGGGGTCTGGGCTCACAGGCGAGACGCAAGCAGGGGTTTTACCAAGTGCCTTTACTAGAATAGTGTTGGGTATTTACAAGAGAGGGGGGTGGCTGCGGGAGCATGAAGGCAGGTTGCTTAATGCATTTGTTTCCCCTTCCTGACTCTCAAGGGGCAGCAGAGCCCTCCTGTAGCTGTGTCTGCAGGGGGGCAACGCTGGTGCCAGGCAGCCCCCAGCCCACCAGGGTGCACAGGAGGGCATCCCCACGACGGCCAGGCCCTCTTGCCGTGCACTGCTGTGCACTGCGGGTGCCATGGTGTCGTGCCAGCCCCGTGCACCCAGTGCCATCACCGGTGCTGCTCAGCAGCCCAGCAGCAGCAGGGCCAAGCCAGGCTCTCGCCCCGACCTGTGGCCCCTTACCGGGGCAGCCCTGACGAGGCCGGCAGAAGCTGCATTTCCAGCAGCAGCGGCAGGCAGGGAGGAGGCAGGCAGGCAGTGCAGGGAAGGCAGCAGGTGCCATCAGGACGCAGGGCCACGGGGGCTGGAGTAGCTATGGTCTCTCCTGTTGCCAAAGCCAGGTAGCAGATCCCCGCCGAATACCGTGCCATCCACTTCTATCTCTGCATCGTCTGGGCACCGGTGGGAGGCCGGGTCAGGCACCAGTGGCCTCCCCTTCCCTGCCCACCCTCCCTCCCCTCACTCACCTCCCTCGGAGGGCTCTGAGAGCTGGGATGAGTCCAAGCTGTCAGCCCGTGCCCGTTCCCCGCTGGTGGGTGAGAGCAGCCGTTCCAGCCGCCGCTGCAGGCTCTGCTGCTGGTTACGCAGCCGGTCCTTGGCCCTCCGTGCCCTCAGCTCCTGCTCCTCCAGCCTCTGCGGGGATCCGGTGAGCCGTGAGTGGGGTCCCCAGCTGGAGGGCCCCGAACGGTGACAGGGCCGCCCCCCTCACCTGGATGTGGAGCCGGGCGCGGTGCAGGAGGCTCAGGGTGGTGGGACGGGATGGCCCCGCACCCACCGGCACCTGCTGCTTCAGCCGCTCCAGGCAGCGCCGGAGCTGGGCTCTCCTGCGGCCGGGCGGGGGGACACGGCGGTCAGCCCCGGGCACGGCCGCCCCCTGCCCCGCCGCTGCCCCCTGACCCCCCGGTACCTGTGCTTCTCCAGCGCGTTGTGCACCGACCTGCGGGAGAGCAGGCGATCAGCACCGGCGCTACCGGCAGCCGCCATCCCGCCCCCCGTTCCGCTCCCGCCGCTCACCTGACGCTACCCGCGGCCCGGCGGGACTGCGCGGGGCAGAGTGAGGCGTAACCGTGCTCGGCCTCGGCCAGGCCCGGCGGGTACCGGGGACCGGCGGCCCCGCGCTCCCGCCGCTCCAGGAACTCGGCCGCCTGCAGCAGCACCTGGATGCTGGTGGCCGCCGGCTCCATGGCGGCGGCGGCGCGGGCGGGCGCGGCGGGGCGAGACGAGCCCCCTCATTGGCTGCCGGGCGCCCCGCGCCGCTGACGTCGCCGCGGCGGGGAAACAAATTCGGGCGGGAAAGCGCGTGCTTCAAATTTGAATCGGGGGGCGAGGCGGGCCACGCCCCCCGCACCAGGCCACGCCCCCCCGCTCGCCCACGCCCCTCCCCCACCCCGAGGGTTCCGTGGCACCGAACGCGCGCGTGTGTCCACGTCACGCGCGCCTGCGCCTCTACCTCGCACCGGGAGCGGGCGCGCGCCCCCACTGCTACCCAAACCCACTCGGGGTTCCCGCTGTCCCCAGCCCCTCATCCCCCCCCCCCCCCCCCCCAGCACCCACGGGTGACCCCCGAGCTGGCTGTTCTCCCCCCCCACCCGCGAACCGCCACGCCCCAGCGCCGCGAGGCCCAGCCGGGCGGGTTTATCACTTTATTAAAACCCTTGCGGGGGGGCAGGGGGAGAGGCCGGGCCCCACGGGCGAGGGCCAGCCTCGGGGCACCCGCTGTCACGTCACGTGGGGGCTGTTTGCACGGTCTCAGGCCAGGCCTCGAGGGGGGGAGACTCTGCCCCGGAGCAGCCAAAGTTCACCTGGAAAGGGAAAAAAAAAACAAAACGAAAAAAAACCACCACCACGAAGGACATTTCCAGGCCGGGGTGGGGGACGCAGGCACGCGGCGGCAGCACCCGGCTCGCCGGGAGCGGGGCTCAGCCACGGCACACCGGGTGAGGCGGTCCTGCGCCCACCGTAGCACAGGCTGACGCTGTGCGTGGGGGTCCTACCGCCACGCGTGGGGGATCCTGCCGCCGTGCCCACCCGGCTCTGAGGGGAGTCGTGGGGCCGCGGAGCCGCCCAGCAGCCCAGAGCGGCCGGTTTTCCCCCCGGCCGGGTCCGCGGCGGCCTCCTACAGATGCGGATCTGGTGTGGGGGTCTCAGTGGCTCCGGGCGTGCCGTGGCGCGGGTGAGAGGTGGGCGGCGTAGCAGTGCGTGCAGACGCGCACGGGTTTCGGCTGGCCGTAGTGCGGCAGCGCTGCAGTGTGCGGCGAGCAGCGGGCACAGAAGATCTGCCAGGAGAGGGCCGGAGTGGGGCTGAGCGGGGGCCGAGCCCCCCAGGGGACCCCGCGCACCCCAGCCCAGCCCCCTCCTACCTTCCCACAGCTGCGGCAGTGGTGCCGGCGGCGCAGCAGGGTGAAGGGCAAGCGGCAGGCAGAGCACTGGCTGCACGTGCTGTCTGGCACCCACTCGGGCAGGCGGCGGGTGCCTGCTGGCCAAAACACATCGTTAAAAGCCACAGGGGCTCCCCCAGCTCTGTCCCCCATCACCGCCCTGGCCCCAGGAATGTCCCCAGCGCCTTGGCTGGACCCCAGGACCAGCCACAGGCTAGCACCCTGCTCCGATGCCATGGCATGCCGGGCAGCCCCTTACCTGCACTCCGGAGCCCAGCAGCCTCCACCGGGCTGGAGCACAGGGGACAGTCGGCCACACGAGGAGCATCTGCCACACGCAGGTCACCATCCTCTTCCTCTGTGGGGACAAGGGCTGTGGTGCTCCTGCCACACCAGGGCTGGGCTCAGCCCCAGAGGGCTGGGCACTGTGGCTGTGTTGTCCCCACGCGTGGTGCTGTGGCCCCATCTCGCTGGGGATGGGCGATAGGCAGGGCAGAGAGGAGCCATGTCCTGTGTCCCCAGGGGTTACTCACGGCTGGCACCTGGCTCCTCCAAGGGCTCCACCTGTGAGGTGATGATCTTGAAGACCGTTTTCAAGATGCTCCGCAGGTCGCTGGCAAAGTTGGTCTGGAGCTGATCGGCCACCCCTGTGCCGGGAGGGAGGGGGGTCAGGGTGCTGCAGGGTGGCCTGGGACGGTGCGGGGGTGGCGAGGGGGGTCACTCACCCGAGATGCAGACAAAGAGGGTGTGCAGCATGTCCTTGGTGCTGCTGTAGCGGGAGCGCAGCTCTGAGCAGCAGGCACCCGGGCTGGCATCAAGCCCCGGGCTGCTCCCAGGGGGCTGGGGGCTGCACAGGGAGGAGGTGACAGTTACCCCAGGGGTGGCACAAAAAGTCCCTGACCCTGCTCCCTCCCCACCACGCACCCCCACTGTCCATCGGTGCCCAGGTTGTCCACCGTGCCGGGGGGTCCCAACCACGCCATGCAGGTGGGGGGTGGCGGGGTGGCATGGGGGACCTCCAGGAGACCCCAGGGAGCAGGGGGGTCTGCTCTGGACACAGCTGCCCCCCAGGCTGGGTGGGAGGCCATACTGCAGGGATCCTCCGACTCGGCTGTACACAGGCTCCTCTCCAGCAGGCAGAGCTCCTCCTCTGACAGCACCCGCAGCAGGTCCCTGCGGTGAGGGGACGGTGTCAGCCCCACGTCACAGCCCCACTGTTGCCCTGCAGCCCCACCCGTGGGCACCCATCACCCCCCACCACATACCTGATCTTCTTCAGGAGGTTGTAGAAGGGGCTGAAGACCCGGGACATCTGCTCAGGGCTCTGCTCCAGGCTGAGAGGACCCTCGGGGTAGATGAGGAGGCCGCTGCGAGGGGACAGAGCCCAGCTCACGTGAGGGGGCACTGCCAGGACCCTGAGCCCCCAAGGGTGGAAGGGGCTGGTACAGCGTGGGGAGCACCCAGCCACCCCGGGCACCCCCTTCTCCAGGGGGCTGCACCCACCTGATAATGGCCAGGCGAGGGATGGTGAACATCAGGAGTGGTTCGTAGCCATCAATCATCTCCTGGGTCAGGTAGCCCAGGCGCAGGGCTCTGGGGGGGACACCCTTACAGTGGGGCTGAGCCCTGGGACGCTGCCCCACCCCCGGGGCCAGAGTCCCTGCTGCCCCCTCGCCTGGTGCGCAGTGCCCCTCACCTCTCCACTGTCTCACAGAAGAGCACAATGATCTCCTGCTGCCTGTAGATCTCCTCAGGAGACTTGACTGCCACCAGCGAGGACACATAGCTGGAGAACCAGGGGGACCATGAGGCTCCTCCAGCCCTGGTGCAGCCCCCTGCACCCCAGCACCCCAACCGCGGCCCCCACCTCAGCTCGAACTCTGCGAAGAGCCGGTCAAACTGGATGAGCACAGCCCGGATGGGCTCCGGGTAGGAGCCGGGCTGGCTCAGGCTCTGCTCCCGCAGCACCGTCCGCACCAGCTCCAGGCTGCACAGCAGGTTCCTGGCCTGGGGCCTCAGCTGCGCCCCGTCTGCATCCTCCACCTCCAGGAAGGTCCCGGCCAGGAGACACTGCCAGGACCGGGGGCCATCAGGAGCCAGCGCCTGGGACAGCACAGCCCCTACTCCCGGGGTCAGCCCGCGGTGGGGAGCGCCATCCTGGGTGGCACATATTGCCCCCCAGCCTGGGGGAGACGGACCCCATTGCTTGCTCCGGGATGGCATCCCTGGGCTCACCTCGGCAGCAAACAGCATGTGGTTCCCCAGGTTGTCCACCAAGAGCTCCTCGGGGAACTTGACCAGGTAGTCCCGGCTGTGCCGCTGTGTGGGGATGCACTCTTCCATGATCCTCTCCAGGATGGCCAGCAGCTGAGCCTGGAGAGGGCAGGGATGTCACCCCTGCTGCCCGGGGGGACCAGGGTCACGCCGGGGCCCAGGCTGCCCCCGTACCTGGCTGAGGTGGAGCTGGTTGAGGAGCACCAGGTACTGCTGCGGGTCCAGCTCGGCATCCAGCCCGTTGATCTCGGCCACCACCCGCGTCACCCTCTCATCAGCAAAGAAGAACTGGGAGAGCAGGCGGGGGTCAGAGCGCTGTGGGGAGAGCAGAGGGGTGATGGCAGGAGCACCCCGCGGCTCCGGGTGCTGCACCAGGGGGACCCCAAATCTCCCGTGCCCGCAGCCAGGCGGGGCAGCGGCCGCTGCGGTTTGCTCCCCCACAGCCAGTCCCTGTGGGACAGCCTGGGTCCATGAACACCTACTCGGGCAGGTACGTGGGACCCCCACGGCAGCTCCGGCTCGGCCGAGCTGTGCCAGGGGCAGACAGGGAGGCAGGCGGCCCCCGACCGAGCCCTCCCGGGGAGCGCCGCCGTCCCCACCCACCCGTGCCTCAGTTTCCCCAGGGGCAGAGCAGGATGAACAAGCTCGGCCGCATCCCGGCAGCGTGGGCACGGATCCGTGCGCGGCTGTAAACACCGGCTCAGGTGAAAGGTCCGGGGGCAGCCCCCGGTGGGGAGCGGGCAGCCCGGAGGGACGCTCCTCGCCCCGTCTCTCCCCCAGACCCCCGCGGGGCCGGAGGGATGGAGGGGGCCGGGGGGGTGGCGGATCTCCTCGCCCCGGGAGCGGGCGGCGCCGGGACGGGCGCTGAGCTGCCCGGTCCTGCCCGCACCCCGCCCGCACCCCCAGCCTCGGGGCCGGGCACCGCTTCCTCCTCCCGCTCCGCCCCGAGGGGCCCCGTCGCCCTCCCCCCCGCCCCGTGCCCGGTGCCGGCGGAGCCCCCCCCGGCAGCCCCGACGGGGCGGCCCCGGTAGGACCGCCCCGGTCTCACCTTGGGCCGGCGCAGCCAGCGGCGGAGGGCGGAGGGCAGCATGGCGCGCCCCGCAGCTCTGCCGCCGCCCGGCTCCCCGCGCCCGCCGCTCGCCGACGGGGCGGGCCGGCACCGGGCACCGCCCGGGGGCGGACCGGGGCCGTGTCCGCCCAGCCCCGGCACCGGGACGACCCGGCGGACCGGCCCCCCCACCGCCTCGCCCCGAGACTCGGGGCTCTCCCGCTGTCGGGTGGCGGGAGGCGGCCGCCGCTCGACGGACCGGTTCCCTGTGGCGGGGCGGGCGAGGGCGGGTCCCCCGTGGGTCGGGCAGGGTGCCCCCGCCGGCTGCCCCGGCTCCCCCTCCCGGTGCCGCACCCCCGGTCTCGGTTCCTGGCTCCAATTCCCGACTGCAGCCCCCAGGCTCCCGGTTCTCCCCTCCCGGTGCCCGGGCCCTCCCCTTCCAGTTCCCTGGCTCTTCCCTCCCGGTTCCTCTCTCCCCGCAGCCTCCCGGGGACGCAGACACCCCAGAGATCCGGCCCCGCAGCCCCCCTAGCCCCGAACATCTCCGGGCTGGCGGGGGGTCACTGGGGGGAGGTTCCCGCAGGCACCTGCCTGCTCTCTCCGCTGCATGGGCTGTGCAGAGGGGGTTGCTGCAGTGGGAGGGGGGCAAAGCAGCCCCTCAGTGGGAGCAGAAGGGGCAGAGTTGCCAAGGAGGGGTCCCGGGGGGTGCTTGGGGCACTGGGCATAGCAAACTGCCTGGGCTGTGCCGGAGGAGGCGGCTGCTCCTGCACCACGCCAGGCCTGGCACTGCTGGCCACAGGATGTGGGTGCTGATAATTCAGGTGGCTGAAAGCTTAATGGGGTGGATTCACGGGTAAAAAATCCACCGAGGATGATTAAATAAACGCAGCGGCACCACCTCAGCTTGAGGAAGTCCCTGAGTCACCGCAGCCCTGCGGCTCCCAGGTTGAGCTGGCTGGGTGCGGGTGCGAGCCTGGCCCTGGGGTTCCACATGTCCCCATGGGCCCCAGCTCTGGTTTCAGCCAGGCAGCGAGTCCTGCCTCTCGAGGCTGGGGGTCCCTGCACACACAGTGAGCCTGGAGCCCTGCCTGTCCCACAGTTGTGGGCAGCACTGCCATGGCATTTTTGGGGGCACAGTGAGCTCTCCTTGGTGGCCAAGGGCTCCACATATCCCCGTGTCACCAGCACCACACTCTGCCCCACCACAGGAGGGCAGCTCCAGTGAAATGAGCTGTAGTACAGAGCGAGGCCCGGCCTCACACAGACCAATCCCACAATGGGGGCTTTTGGGGTGATGTGTGGCACCGAGGCTGGCAGGGAGGTGAGGGACAGAGCTGGCCCCCAGCTCTCTTCGGGGGGCTCTCTGGGAGGCACCCCAGGGCTACAGGACCTGGTGCACTGGGACTGCACAGAGGGGCAGCAGACCCCTGCGGGCAGCCTGGGCTCAGGCAGCAGCAGAAAGGCTGGGACAGTGGGTGCTGCACTGCACGGCTGCACTGCGCTGCACTGGTGCTGTGGGGGAGCCCCGCAATGGCACCTGGGCATGGGGTGCAGCGTGAGCACGTGCTGAGCATGGCGCTGCACAGCCAGGAGGCACCCAGGTACTGCACCACCAGGCAGGCCGGGGCAGCGCACTAGTCGTCCTCGGTGGGGGTACCGCTGTGCCAGGGCTGGGGTGCGGGGGAGCAGTGTCTGGGGCTGCGGCACCCCGAAGGCACCAGTGCTCTTTAGAATCATAGAATCATTAAGGTTGCTTTAGACCTCTAGGATCAATCAGTCCAACCGCCAACCCAACACCACCATGCCTCCTACACCATGTCCCAAAGTGCCACGTCTACATGTTTTTTTAACTCCTCCAGGGATGGTGACTCCACCACCTCTCTGGGCAGCCTGTTCCAGTGCCTGACCACTCTTTCAGTAAAGAAATTTTTCCTAATATCCAATCTAAACCTCCCCTGGTGCAGCTTGAGGCCATTTCCTCTCGTCCTATCGCTTGTTCCTTGGGAGAAGAGACCAACCCCCACCTCACTACCACCGCCTCTCAGGTAGTTGCAGAGAGCGATAAGGTCTCCCCTCAGCCTCCTCCTCTCCAGACCAAACACCCCCAGCTGCCTCAGCCGCTCCCCATCACACTTGTTCTCCAGACCCTTCACCACTTCGTTGCCCTTCTCTGGACACGCTCCAGCACCTCAATGTCCTTCTTGTCCTGAGGGGCCCAAAACAACACAGCGTTGGAGGTGCGGACCCGAACTCAGGACCCGGGGGGGGGCGGAGCCGCGGGTGGCGATGGCGCCGCTACCTCCTCCCCGCTAGGTGACGCGCTGCCGCCCTGTCGCTGCCCTCTGACAAAATGGCGGCAGCGGCTTCACCTCGCCGGGCCTTTCCCCCCTCCCTCCTTCCCCCCGGGCAGGGGCCGGACGGGCCGCGCCGCCATATTGGCTGTTGTCCTGGCTGCGGCGGGCGGCGGGCCGCGCTCGCCATGACTCGCAGGCGGAACAAGGCGGCGGCGGCGGCGGGTGGCTCCGGACCTCGCCGTGAGAGGGTGGGGGGTTCCGACGCTGGGCCTCCTCCTCCCCCCCCTTCTCCTCCTCCTCCTCCTCCGCCACCGGAACCGCCCGCCCCGCCTGAGGTGGTGGTGGTGGCGAGCAGCAGCGGGGAGCCGGGCAGAGCCACCGCTCAGGTACCGGGTTAGGCCCTGCGGCCGGGAAGGGGCTGTTTCTGAGGGGCATTCAGTCGGTGCGGGGATGGGGCAGGGCCCGGGGCGGGGCCGGAGGCCCCGCACCGACCCCGGTCTCGGAGCATCCCTGAGGCACTCCCCGCACCCTTGAGACCCTGGTGCCCCTCCATCTCCCTCTTCCCGGTTTTGGAGGGTCCTCTGAGCCTTCGGGGGGGGTGGGTGGGATAGCCCCGGTGGAGCCATGCTGCTGGGGTGCACTTTGGTTTGGGGGGGTCCACACTGAGGTGAGCTGGGAAGGCGGGAGGTGAAGCCCAAGCCCATTTCTGGGGGGGACTTGGCCGCCTTGGGATGCGGGAGCTGCTTTTTTGCAGCATCCTGGGACACGCATGGGGCTGGGATGGGTGTGCAGGCAGGGCTTGGCCTTGGCTTTGCTGGACTGAGTGGTGGAGCCGGCTTGTGGCCTTGGGTTGCAGGTGTGTTGAGCTGCAGCAGGGCTTTGCGGTGCCTCTGGCAGATGGCTGGGGTTTGGGGGGCTCCCGCTGGTGTGTGGCATCATGGGGGCTCATCTCTCCCAGCAGTTAGGGAAAGTTGATCTCAGCCTTTGCTGGGGAGGGTGAATCAGCCAGCGAGCCTGATTGCATGCTGCGCCCCCTGACATGACCAGCAGCAGAGAGCAAAGGGCTCTGCCAGCCCCAGGGTCTGTGCGCCCCTTACTCTGTCCCTGTGCATAGGGAGATTTTGCAGGTTTGCTCAGGAGGGCAGAGCCCCAGGCTTGGGGACAGGCGCGCTCGCCCCAGTGGCGTGGCCTGCATCAGGGGGTGTTCCCACACCTCCTTCTTGCAGGAGGGTCCAGCCCTGTCATGGGGCGATGGCAGGTGGCTTGAGCATCTGCCGAACAGGCTCCGGGCTGGCTCCTGCGCCTCGCGCTGCCTGACATCCCTCAATGTGCCTGGCTGCTGCTGCCCGCTCTGGGTCGCAGGCAGGGAGCCCGGGGGTGGGCCCTGGGTCCGGATGCACTGGGTGGGTCGGGGAGAGCCATCATCTTGCCTGGCTGCTGTGCACGGCGGTGGCTGTGTCAGCCCCTGCTGAGACATGGGGTGGCCTGGGACCCCCCTCCTCCCCGTGGCTTGGTGGGTGGGTGGGCAGGGGAGCTGTGCCCCTCCTCTCTGCTCTCCTTGGCCTCTGACCTTTGCTTCACCTTGAGCCTGGGAGACGCCATCTGTTTCGCAGCAGCAGTTCAATGTGCGGCTCATTGTCGCGGGGCCCCGCTGCGGCGGCAGACAATGGGGGCCCCCTTGCCCACGCCACGCTGGGCTCGTCACGGCTGTCAGGCCTCCGACGAGCCCGCGGGCTGCGGCCTGGCTCCTGCTGCAGCACCAAGTGGGAAGCCCCAACCTGGCTGCCCTGCGCGGGGAGAGTGTGAAGCAGCGCCGGGGGCTGCACCCCACCCTGGCGCATCTGCGCTGCTGGCTGTGCAGAACAAAGAGGCAGGCAGGAGGGCCCAGGGCTCTTGGGTAACGCAGTGGGGGGTCTGCGGTTAGCAAGGAGGGGGTTTGTGGCTGCTGGACCCCCCTTCGTATCCCTGTATGGTGATTTCTCTGGGTCTTGTTTTGCCCTGTGACTCCCCTCGGTACCGGTGTACTGGACGTGCAAGTGAGAGCTGCTGGTGGCCTCCCAGCCTGGCGTGCTGGTGGTGGGGCTGGCTCTTCAGCATGGCGTGATCTTCCCAAGGGTCCAAAATGTTCCCAGCTGGCACGTGGCAGGCTGGCAGCAGCTGGGCAGCCCGAGGCAGTTCTCCTCCAGTGGGAGAAGGTGCAGTTCCACATGTAGCCTACAAGAAATTCTCTGGTTTGGTGTCGGTGTCCCGTGGTCTCGTTTCCTGCCTCATCTGCCCCGCACCTGCGCTGACCTGGGGCTCTGCTGTGTGGTGGCTCACACCTGGGGTGACTCATGGTCTGCATGTCCTTCTGCAGGTGCTGCCCACCGCCAACCAGTCAGTGCAGACCTGCTGCCTGCTCTGTCACCGGGAGCGCAAGGACTGGGGAGGGCCATCCCACAATGGGCTGGTTTCCCCGGGTGAGAGGCTGCCACCGGACTTCGTGCCAACACTCGTGCAGAACCTCCTGGGAGAAATGCCACTGTGGATCTGCCAGAGCTGCCGGAAAAGCGTGGAGGAGGAAGAGCGGCGGGCAGTGCAGGAGCAGGCCCTGGCAGTAAGCAGTTATGGAGCTGGGGTTGGAAAGGCTGGGGCTGTAGCTCTCGGGACCATGGTGTTGACCACCCTATGGCGTTGGCTGGGTGCGGGGTCCCCTACTTGCTCAGAGCTGAGTGCCTCAGACATCCCAGCCTCACTGCTCCATGTAGCCACACTGCCTTCCCCAGGGCTGCTGCTGGCTCCTTGGGGAGGGACCGCGGTGCAGCAGAGTGTGGCACCGTGGAGGCTTGTCTGGCAGCCAGTGTTGTGTTGGAGCTGCCTGCACGGTGAGGCTGGCAGTGCCGCTGCTTCTCTGTGAGCCCCGCTCCACTGCGTGTTGTGCTGCATCCCCCCCCCAGCGCCTAGGCTGCTCCCCGCTGTTATGCCGGGTCTTCCCGGAGCGGCAGCATGTGCCAGGGCAAGTGTCTGCCTGTGCGTGGAGCTCCAGGGAAGAGAAGGTCCCTCCTGCTTGCCTCTATTTAACCCTGGCCTAGTCTGAGCAGGACTAGAACAGGCATGTGGGCCTTGGCCTGGCCCGGCCGTGCTGGTGAGGGCTCTGGGAGCCAGGCTGTGTTGCTGTTGGATGGACGGGCTGTTTGCCACCCCCGAGATAGTGAGAGGAGTGGTTCCCGTGTGCTGAGCCCCTGCCTCAGGGCAGTGGAGGGTGTCTTGGTGTCGATGCCCTGGGGCCAAGGGGCCTCCCCTCCAGCCTGCTGCTGCTTCACTCTGTGTTTTCCTTGCCAGGTCTCGTTATCCCACACATCCTGCAAGTCGCAGTCTTGTGGGGGTGGCTCCCACTCCTCTTCCTCCTCCTCTTCCTCTTCTTCCTCCTCGTGCCACGGGAACTCAGGGGACTGGGACCCCAGCTCTTTCTTGTCTGCCCACAAGCTCTCGGGCCTCTGGAACTCGCAGCACACCAACGGGGCCGTGCAGGGCAGCCCCCTGGGGGCCCCCCCTGCTGCACTAGGTGAGTTGAAGCCAGCTGTGGGGTTGAGCAGAGCTTTCTGCCCATTCCTTGGCTTAGGCAATTTCCTTGTGGGCACCCAAGTGGTGGGCAGGGGTGGGCAGGCTGGGCCTCTGAACACTTGTGCCAGCAGGATGCCTGGGTCTCTGCACAGGCAGAGGGTGCTGGGAGCCAGCCCTAGCTCCGCTTTCCTTCCAGGCGACAAGCACCCTGGCCTTGCTCTCTCTCCAGAGTGCGCCAGCCAGGCACCTGCCGTGGTGCCGGGGCTCAAGGCCTGTCCCTACAGCCACGCAGCCTCCCCCACCTCCAGCAGCACCGCCCCGGGCTCGCCTCTGCCTACCTCACTCGACTTCTGCAAGACGCTGCCGAAGCAGTTCAAAAGCATGTGCCGGAGGGCCACCCCGCCAGGTGCGTGCCCATGGGCAGGGCTGGCCTTATCCTCCCAGCCCGCTGCCCCAGTGCCTTCCCCTTGCTCTGCTCTCCATGGGGCAGGGCTGAATCCTGTGGGAGAGACGGGTGCTGCCAAGGCCTCTTGTGAGCAGGGACAGCTTCTAGCCCAAGTGCCCTGCTGCTTGCGGGGAGGCAGGGTTTGTCCTACAGAGAAGCGGCCTGTGCAGAGGTGGTCGGTGGCTCTGAGCCTGGTCTTGGCCCACGCAGGACAGCCGGTGTCTGACCATCTCTGCTCCTGCCCCCTCTGCAGGTGAGGCCTTCCACTCCTCAGAGCACCATCAGCACTCGGACCTCACTGCTCCTCCCAACAGTCCCACCGGCCTCCCCTCCCAGCCTCCAGCGCTGATTCCCTCCAAGCAGACGCCTGCCCATCCGGGGCCCTTCGGCTCGCCCCCCCACATCCCGCTGGGCACCTCCCCACAGGCTGCGCTCTTCCCTGCACCCAGTGTGCAGGCGGCAGCCCCAAAGCTGGTGTCTGAGTCCCCTCCCACTGGCACGGTCTCACACAGCCCGGGGTCGTGTAAGAGCCCCCACCTGCCCCCTGCCAACGTGCCACTGTTGAAGATGCCGCCTCCGCTGTCAGGCTGCACTCATCCCTGCAACGGGCACTGCAGTACTTCACTCATCCCTCCTCCTGCCTCCCACCAGATTCCTAGCACCAACAGGTGAGTAGAGGAGCCCTGCCTGCTTCCAGCTTCTCCTCGCTGGGCAATGCGCCCTTTCTCCCACCCCTGCCTGTGGATGCATTTTCCCCTGCGGAGGGATCAACTGCCCTGGCATGGTGGTGCGGGGAGCCGCTGTGTTTGCGGGCCAGTTACGCTGCTGCAGACCCCTGGTCTCTGAGGGTTCAGCTGTTTCTCTCCCCACGTGTCTTCTCCCTGCGGTTGTCCTTTAGTACTGTGGTGCAGAAGAGACTGTGCTTGCTCCTCCTCCAGCTAAAAGACCCAAAGGAACCGCCCGGTCAACCTGCTGTTGGCCAACAGGACCTTTGTCAGTGAGACCCGTCGGGCAGCTGTGACACTGAGCAAAGGTCCTCGAGAAGATGAAGCCTGTGGACTTGTGGTTCTGCTCGCCTGCTCCCCTGGCCCTCTCTGGGCTGCCTGTGCCCTGGAAGAGAGCACGCTGAATCGCGGGTGCTGGTTCCTCTCCGCTGATTAGCGCTCCCTGCGGAGGGCCAGCCAGGTCCCGAGCCGGAGCTTGAGGAATAGCGCTGTGGGCCGTGCCCTGGCCTCCCTGTCTCTGAGCTGGGTAGTCTGTGCCTGTGGGAGCCGGGCCTGCCTGCACGTGGGGATGTCTGGCAGCTGCATGCAGTTCCAGCGTTTCTCACCTGTGCTACCTGCTGCCCCCAGTGAGTACCGCTCCCTGCCCTGGAATCAGCTTGTGGCCTGGCAGGGGGACACTGCTTTCTGGAGCTCTGGTGCACCAGCCTCCTGCCTGCCAGAGGCCCTGGGGGGCAAGGACCTACAGATGTCTTCTGCCGTGGGCTCCGCTGGCATCTCCCCTGGAGGAGGAGGATGCAGGGGAGGGGGTTTGTCAGCCCTGCAAATCCTTCTGCTTGGGCACAGGCTGCCCTGGGAGGGGTGTACCTACATGCATAGCGTGGGGCAGTTTTTGAGACACCCCCCCCCCAGCTCCCGCTCACCTCTTCCCCTTCTCCCCTTCTCCTCAGGGACCCCTCTTGCAAAGGGCACAAATTCCCAAACGGTACCAGCTGCCACCCGCCGCAGCCATGCGAGGCAGACGAGGGGCTCGGGGAGGATGAGGACAGCAGCTCGGAGCGCAGTTCCTGCACCTCCTCCTCCACCAACCAGAAAGACGGGAAGTTCTGCGACTGCTGCTACTGTGAGTTCTTCGGCCACAACGCGGTGAGTGAGGGGCTGGTCTGCAGCCACCCCTGGTCCTTGTGCTCCGCTCTGCGGTGAGACGTTACACAGTCCATGTGCTGAGAGTGCAGGGGTGGGCAGGTCTGGCCACGGCTGTTCCCTGCCGGTGTGTGTGTTCCCCGCTTCGTTTCCATCCTGCTTCATCAGCCTGCTGGTCCCCTCGCTCCTGACTCGCAGCCACCTGCCCAGCCCTGGGGCTTGGCGCAGCCAGCCAAACCCTGTGGCTTCGTGGTGGAAAAGAGTTCAGTGGGGGCTGTGCCGACTTGTCTTGCTGAGACCTCAGGGAAGGGAGCGGTTGGGGAGGTCAGTGGGGGAGCCTGGGCTGCCTGTGTGTCATGCTGGCTTCAGTGCCTGCCTGGCTGATGGTGCTTGCCTTCTGCAGCCCCCAGCTGCTCCCACGAGCCGCAACTACGCTGAGATCCGGGAGAAGCTGCGTTCGCGCCTCACCAAGAGGAAAGAGGAGCTGCCACAGAAACTGGGGCACAACAACAGCTCGGGAGAGCCTGCTGTGGACCACCGCAACGTGGACGAGCTGCTGGACTACATCAACAGCACAGAGCCCAAGCCCTTGAACAGTGCCAAGGCAGCCAAGCGGGCACGGCACAAGCTGAAGAAGAAGGTGAGGCTGGGCAGAGGGAAGCGCTGCTTGGGGCAGGCTGCAGGAGGGGGGGTCAGGGCAAGACTGTGCCCCTTGCAGGGCTTTGCCTTCTCTCCCTCACATCCATTTGGTTTCTTGAACTGTGTCCTTTGCTGCCCTCTGTCCTGAGGTGACAGCAGTGCCCGGCTCCGTGCAGGGCTTCCCCTGCCTCTGTTGAGGTGGCCCAGCCCTCCCGGGTGCCTTGGGCTGCACTGTCCTAGCTGCTCCATGCCACATCTCTGACAAACACCCTGTGTCCGTGGTGGGGAGAGGCAGTGCTGTGATGGCTCGCGCTGGTGCCTCATGCCCAGAGCGGTGCCTGGTGTGCGGTGTGGAAGCTGTTGCAGTGCCCACGGAGGACACGTGACGGTTGGGGGCTGTGTAAAATGTGGGGTGGCCATGCTGAGCACTGGCCCTTGGGTTTGCTGCCTGATGAAGCTGGTGCACAGCTAGCCCTGTGGCCTGTGCCCATGGCTCTGTGGCCCAGACCACCCGAACCTCACAGCACCTGTCTTGCAGGAGAAGGAGAAAGCCCAGCTGGAGGCAGAGGCCCAGAAGCGGGCAGAGCGTGCCCCTGCAGCCAGCCAGACCAGGGAGCCAGCTGAGGAGAAGCTGCTGGAGTGGCCAGAGCTGGAGCTGGAGCGGGTGAACAGCTTCCTCAGCAGCCGGTTGCAGGAGATCAAGAACACCATCAAGGACTCCATCCGGGCCAGCTTCAGTGTCTACGACCTCAACCTGGATGTCAACGACTTCCCCAAGAAGGCAGCTGTCCTGGAGCAGAAGAACCTGCTCTCCCACCTCAATGGCTCCTCCGACCTGCAGGACATAGACCTGGCCCTGGCCCCGCTCAGCCTGGGCCCCGCCAAGAGCCATGCGCTGCTGCGGGGTGAGCTGGGCCCCCGATGGGGCGAGAGGCCTGGGGAGCCGCTGCCAGCCCCGGCGGCCGAGAATGGTGTGGTGAAGCGCCTCAGTGCCGTGCCCAGCCTCTCCCGCATGATATGGGTGCAGTCGAAGGCTGCGGACTCTGCAGTGGACAGCAGCGGGCTGAGCCCAGAGCCCAAGGAGGGACCGCAGCTCAAGGGGCCAGAGCCGCCAGAGCCAGTGCTTGCTGGGAGCCGGCAGCGGAAGAGCAAACGGCAGAGCGGACAGGCGAAGAAAGGGGAGGGCAGTGTTGCGGTGCCCGGTGGCCAGGCCCGGCTGGAGAGCCCTGGTGTGAAGGGGCAGGTGCTGGGAACCAAGCACCCTTCCAAGGCTGGCATCCTGGAGCCGCAGCGGGCGGGCAGCTGTGCTGAGCCGGGGGAGAGCCGCAAGGGGCAGCCCTGGGGCTGTGGCAGTGCTAGGCTGGACAAGGAGAGAAGTGGCGAGTGGAAGGGCCGGAGGGGAGAGGGCAAAGCGGAGCCACCAGAGCCGGTGCAGCAGCAGCCACCTGCCCCAGCCGCAGGGGACCAGCAGCTGCCCATGCTCCCTGCCCTGGGAGGCTCCCCCCAGCCCAAGGGCAAGAGCAGGAAGAGCCGGAACAAGGTGGAGAAATCCAATACCTCGATTGGTGAGTGCCAGGAGCGCCGCTCTGTGCCCCCATCCTCGCTGTGGCCCCTTCCCCAGCCGCCAGCCCCCTGCCCAGCCCTCCCGGCGGCGCTGACCCTCTCCCCGCTCCTCTGCTTTGCCAGATGACGTGTTCCTGCCCAAGGACCTGGATGGGGCTGAGATGGACGAGACTGACAGAGAAGTGGAGTATTTCAAGAGGTGAGGGGGCAGCCCCGGGGGGCTGAGCCCAGCCGGGGGGAGCGTGGAGGGGCCAGTGGCTGACCGGGGCTGTGTCGTTTCGCTGCCAGGTTCTGCCTGGACTCGGCCAAGCAGACGCGGCAGAAGGTGGCAGTGAACTGGACCAACTTCACCCTGAAGAAAACCACTTCCAGTGCAGCCCAGTGAGGTGCTGGGGGGGGGGGCATGGGGGCCGCCCCCCCACCCACGGCCACTCGCCTCTCCTCACTGTGCACCTCCCCGCCCCGCGGGGGTCCCTGCCTCGCCTCAGTGGGGTGTCCCCCTCCTCCGCGGGGGGCCCCCGGTGCTCTCCTGCCCTGCGGGGGGCCCCCGGGGCTCCCCCAAACCTCCTCCTGCCCCCCCCACCCCCTCACCCCCCCCCGGTGGGGTGACCCCGGCCGTCCCGTCCTCCTTTCCCTGCGCTGCAGGGAAGGACCGTGCTGGACCCAATAAAGAACTTTTTAATTTTTTATTTTATTTAAACCGCGCTGTCTGCTGCTTTCTGCCGCGCCCGCTGGTGGGGGGGCGGGGGTGGGGTGGGCCGCTCTGCGGCTTCCGCGCAAGTTTGGCCCTCGAGGCGACCCATCGGGCCTCGTCCCGCGGTGGGGTGTGGCAACACGTTGCTAGGCGACGGCGCCCGTGCCGTCACTTCCGGCGCGCGGGATTTACATCCGGGGCGACGCGGCTGTTGCGTAGAGACGGCGCCATGGAGGCCGGGGCCGAGCGGAAGGTGAGGCCGGGCCCGGCCGGTACCGCCGGGGCTGCGGCCGTCCCGGCCTGGCCTCACCTCGCGTCTCCCCACAGAGGCAGCGGGAGGAGATGGCGGTGACGTCCGACTTGTCCGGGGAGGAAGATGACGACTACGTGCCGTACGTGCCCGTCAAGCAGCGCAAGCAGCAGATGGTGAGGGAGTAACGGGGCGCCGCGCTGCCGGGGGGCGGCTCGGAACGCCTCTCCCGACGCGGGGCCTCCCCCTCTGCCTCCCCCCATTCCCCTTCAGCTGCAGAAGCTGCTGCAGATGCGGCGGAAGGTGGTGTCGGAGGAGGAGCAGCGGGACAGCGGGAGCGAGCAGCGGGGTGATGAGGATGACATCCCCCTGGGGCCCCAGTCTAATATCAGCCTCCTGGACCAGCACCAGCACCTCAAGGAGAAGGCGGAAGGTAGGGGAGCAGCTGGTGGTAGGGCTGGGCGGCTTTCGGGAGGGACCGAAGCCTCCCCGCTGTCTCCCTGACTCTCCTCGCAGCTCGGAAGGAGTCAGCCAAGGAGAAGCAGCTGAAGGAGGAAGAGAAGATCCTGGAGAGTGTGGCAGAGGGCCGAGGTGAGTGGCGGGAGCTCTGTATGTCTCTCGCAGACCTGTCTCCAGAGCTGTCAGGGCAGCAGCAGGGGTATTACCCACCTTGTAATGCTCAGGGATGCTCACACCCGGGATGGGAGAGGAAATCACAACAGGATCCCTCAGTCAGCATCTGACTGCCTGGCTTAGTTGAGACGGTGCTGTGGCAGGCAGGGCAGGCTGCAGCATTTGGTGTTCCCGGAGGGGCTGTCAGGGGTGTTGTTTTTCCTTCTCTCTCTCCGGGTATGGTCTCCCAAACTGTTTGCCCGAGTAGTTCGCTGTGGTTAAGCGTATCTGGAGACGGAGAACTTGCACTGATCCCATCGGCTTTGTTCTTGCAGCTTTGATGTCAGTGAAGGAGATGGCAAAGGGCATCACCTATGATGATCCGATTAAAACCAGGTGTGTTTCACAGTACTGAGGTTGTCTTCCTGAAAACATTGCTTCCTTGCAGCTGAAGATAGCTGGAAGCCGTGCAGCCTCGCAGGAGCACTGCTCTGCGGCTGCTGCCTTCTTTCCTGTTCTGCTGCCTAGCTTCTTACCGCTGTGTATAAGGTTGAAGGCTGTTGAGTCACTTTGAACGTTATTTTATACACAGTTAAGATTTTCTAGAGTACATTTATGTTAAACTTGAAGACTTGAGGGAGGTCTTCAGACCTTGGAAGTGACTAAGCTAGAGAAAGAGACTGGGGGAGCCTGTAGAGCCAGCACTGCTCAAGGCAGTGCCAGGGAGGTGACCGAGATGTGTCCAAAAGATTTTGGCATGTTCCATTCACTATCTGGACTGTTCACAGCTGTTAGCTTGGGACTTCCTACTGAGGCTTTGGGGAAGCATTTAATGTATGGAGCCAGTGCGGATCTGCTCCTGTGCTCACACTGTGAAGCCCCTTGGAGTTACCTGTTCTCCCTGGTGGGACACTGGAGCCCGACAGGGAGTTCCCCTGGGCCTCTGTGGGGGCTGCTCCCTCTGCAGCCCCAGCCTCATTCTGCACTGTGACCTGTCTCTGTTGCCTTCGCAGCTGGAGAGCACCTCGTTATATCCTGGGCATGTCGGAGGCACGGCACGACCGCGTGCGCAAGAAGTACCACATTCTGGTGGAGGGGGAAGGCATCCCGCCCCCCATCAAGAGCTTCAAGGAGATGAAGTTCCCAGCAGGTGGGACAGGAGCAGAGCCTGGCAGGGTGGGGACAGTGTTCTTCTGGGAAATGTGTGTCAGCGAGCAAAGCTGCCAGGTTTCTAGCGCTTGGTGTTAGTTGGGTCGTGGCTTAAATTCCCAATAGTGGCCGTGTCACCCAGCTACTGGCCCCAGGGGTGTTTGTCACTGGTGGAAGAGCTGCTGCTGGGACGCAAGTATGAGGGAAAGAGGAAGAAGACTTTAGGCCATGAATGTGTGTACCCCTTGTTCTCTGACAGCTATCCTGAGGGGCCTGAAGAAAAAAGGGATCCAGCAGCCAACACCCATACAGATTCAAGGCATCCCCACAATGTGAGTGCTCCAGCCCCGAGTGGGGAGCGGTTGCTCCCTGCAGCCCACCCGTTGGTGTGCACCAGGTGCTCTTCCCTGGTGACGGATGTGCCCTGGAGGTCTGAGCCATTCTGCGAGGCTCCTCCTCACCGCCGGCCCCATTTCTCTGCCAGCCTCTCGGGAAGGGACATGATTGGCATTGCATTCACTGGCTCTGGGAAGACCTTGGTGTTCACCCTCCCGGTGATCATGTTCTGCCTGGAGCAGGAGAAGAGGCTACCATTTTCCAAGCGAGAGGGACCCTACGGACTCATCATCTGTCCCTCGGTGAGTGTTGGGGGCATGGCGACATGTGGGAGAAAGCTTTGATTGATATTTAGTGGCAAACCCAGATCCTCCTTGCGTGGAGGTGTAGGAATGAGTAAGTTTTGTCTCTGCAGCGGGAGCTGGCCCGGCAGACCCACGGCATCATTGAGTACTACTGTCGCCTGCTGCAGGAGGATGGCCTGCCCCCACTGCGCTGCGCCCTCTGCATCGGGGGCATGTCTGTCAAGGAGCAGATGGAGACCATCAAACAGTAAGGCTTTCTGGGGGCGGGTTGCGGGGCTGGACCTGTCCTCTCTTTTCTGGCAGGGGACTGAGGGGTGGCACCCTGCCTGGCTGGCTTCGGGAAGGTGTGGGGGGTGAAGGTGGTGTGCCAGGCAGGTGTTACCTTCCTGATGTGTCACCATGTGGGGCAGGAATCTAAGTGCCTGACCATGGCCTTCTCATCATCCCACAGTGGTGTACATATGATGGTGGCAACCCCTGGCCGCCTGATGGACCTGCTGCAGAAGAAGATGGTGAGCCTGGATATCTGCCGTTACTTGGCCTTGGATGAGGCTGACAGGATGATCGATATGGGCTTTGAGGGGGACATCCGTACTATCTTCTCTTACTTCAAGGTACTGAGCTGGCATGATTCGAACACCCTGAAGCTCAATCCCTGCACCCACCCAGCTGGGTGAGTGCTAAATCCTTGCCCGCGCTGTGTTCCCTGCGCAGGGCCAGCGGCAGACCCTTCTCTTCAGTGCCACGATGCCCAAGAAGATCCAGAACTTTGCCAAGAGTGCTCTGGTGAAACCCATCACCATTAATGTTGGGCGAGCGGGTGCTGCCAGCCTGGACGTTGTGCAGGTGACATAGTTGGGTGCTCCCCCGTGCCTGTGTGGGAGGCCAGCACTGTCCGTGAGGGCACTTGGCGCCTCCCTTGTCAGGGAGCTCGGGTTCGTGGCCCTCTTTCCCAAGAGGTTAAGGGATACCAAGCGATGGCAGTGTCTCTGTCACCTGCCTGACTTGTCTCTGTGCTTGTTCCTAGGAAGTGGAGTACGTGAAAGAGGAGGCCAAGATGGTGTACCTCCTTGAGTGCCTGCAGAAGACCCCGCCACCCGTGAGTAGTGTGCTCCGGCTGCTCTGTCAGCGTGGCTGGGGGCACCGTGGGTGCACTGCAGCCCCAGTGCACGGCAGGAGCTGGCAATGGGGACGCAGCTGTGATGCTGCAGGGCTCTGCCATGTGTGGGGTAGGCGTGTGAGTGAGCCATGCTCCATGTGTGAGTGGGCCCTGGGCCCAGAGCCGTTGAGTGTTCCGCTCAGCAACAGGGAATGGTTTTCCCAGGGGGTTGTGCTGGTACGAGCAGTGCCAGCCCGCGGAAAGGCGGCTCTTCCACGATGTCTGTGCTGCTGCAGGTGCTGATCTTTGCGGAGAAGAAGGCCGATGTTGATGCAATCCACGAGTACCTGCTGCTCAAGGGTGTGGAAGCTGTGGCCATCCATGGAGGGAAAGGTCAGCGAGGGTGTCAGGGAGGCCTGGGCCGCGGTGGAGTCCTGCTTGACCCCGCTCCTGCCGCGGTGGTACATGGCCATGGGAGGTCCCAGCATGCAGCCGTTTGTGGTGGTGTGAGGAAGGGCTGTGGCAGTGTCAGGAGCAAGCACTGCGTTGTGTGTAGCAGGCATAAATGCAGCTCAGGTCCTTATGGGACCTAGAGGTCCCTTTGCTCGTTTATTTGGGGAAAGGCCGCATAGGCCCTCTCACTGGAGGAGCCCCGGCTGGGCAATGCTTGGCTCTGAGGCCATAGCGGTTGCCACAAGGATAGGATTGAGAGCTCTGCCCTTGCTGATTATCTCTGCTGGGCCTTCACAGACCAAGAGGAACGGACAAAAGCCATCGAGGCCTTCCGGGATGGGAAGAAGGATGTCCTGGTTGCCACTGACGTCGCTTCCAAGGGCCTGGACTTCCCAGCCATCCAGCACGTCATCAACTACGACATGCCGGAGGAGATTGAGAACTATGGTGGGGACTGGGCCCTGCAGGGGACCTATGAGGGTGCGGCAGGGTGGGTGCAGAGGCCAGCAAGGCTCTGTGGTGGCTGGGGACAGGGGTGGTCTGTCACATTGCGTTCACCTGGGCCTGATCCTGTCTCTTTCTCCGCAGTTCACCGTATCGGGCGTACAGGCCGCTCGGGCAATACTGGCATTGCCACCACCTTTATCAACAAGGCCTGCGGTGAGAAATGGCACGGGGCTGGGGGCTGCCTGCGGGGGTCTGCGGCTATAGGAGGCAGCTGGGCGATGGAGCTGCCTGTGCCTTGGCAAGGGGGGTGTTCCTGAGCAAGCAGGGACGAGTTGTGATGGCCTGTGGTGGGGAGATGGTGGTGTGAGGCCATGCCCCCCCGACCCCTGCCTGGGTTGGGTCTGATACGTGTCTCTGCCCGCAGATGAGTCGGTGCTGATGGACCTGAAGGCCCTGCTCCTGGAGGCGAAGCAGAAGGTGCCGCCTGTGCTCCAGGTGCTGCACTGCGGGGACGAGACCATGCTGGACATCGGAGGTGAGAGACCCTGGGCTGGCACAGGGACCTCCTGCAGGGCTGTTGAGAGACCTGGGCTGTGCGGGCAGGACCCGCAGCTCCCGGGGCGGTTCCTGCCTGCCTTGGGGCTGTTGTTGCCTGGCTGTGTGGGCAGTCCGGTGCTGCGGCAATGAGGGTAGGGGCTGGCGTAGCCCCTCTGCTTCTGGGTTGGGGGGGCTGCTCTCCTGGCACGGCACGCCTCCCCCTGACCTCATCCCTCCTGTTGCAGGTGAGCGGGGCTGTGCCTTCTGTGGTGGCCTGGGCCATCGCATCACTGACTGCCCCAAGCTGGAGGCGATGCAGACCAAGCAAGTCAGCAACATTGGCCGCAAGGACTACCTGGCCCACAGCTCCATGGACTTCTAGCCTGGGGAGCGTGCTGCCCAGTGCTCTCCCTGTGCGGGCCTCGCTTCCCTTTCAGCCAGGGCAGTGCCCCAGCTCCCCTCGCCTTTCCCGAGCCCAGGGGCCTGTCCTGCACTGCTGTGGCCCCTTTTCTAAGGATTTGGCTACCAGGGCTGTTGCCAGCTTGGCCTGATGAAGCTCCTGCCCTGGGACGAAATGTGTGGAGCTGTGCTGCAACAGGCCGTTACATGAGCAGCGCGTTGGGCAAGCAGGTAGCAGTGCCTGCGGGGAGGAGGAAGCCCCAGGTGGGGCGGCTGGTCTGTGGCTGGCTGCCCCTGCCAGCTCCCTGCAGTGGTGTGGCCAGGGTCTTATGTCACTCCTCTCCAAAGCCCCTTGATTCCTCCAGGTCCCGTCCCCCTTACCTGGCTTTGTGCATCCTCAGCTGGTGACTGTTCCCATATCCCCTCCAAACGTGCTCTGATGCAGCCAGGGCGAGGTGGAGTGTGCTACACTCGCATTGGGCAGTCCCTGTGGTGCTTCCTGTGCCCTGCCTGCGCGTGTTGTGCCCCACTGACTTTCTGCGAGGGGCAGGGCAGACGGACAGACACCTCCCGTAGCCCAGCCTCTGCCCCTCATCCCACACACCAAAAAGGGGAAGTCACTGAGAGAAGGAAGTCTACCCCATGTAGTTGCTTCAGCTGCAGCAGTCACGTTTTCTCTGCTGCTGGTAGCCCAAGTTCCCAATCCTTGTACTGGCTGCCAGGGCAGCGCTGGGCCCATGGAGAGACCGGTGAAGGATGGGATCCTCTATGTGCAGCACAGCAAATTTGGAAAGGTAAAGGGTGGATTTGGGGCTGGGGACAGGGTTTGCCCTGATCTGTCTTGACATCAGGCCTGGGGCCGGGCCCTCGGCAGCCTGGGAAGGGGGGAGCAGAGCCAGACCCTTCGGAGCTGCCCTGGGGGGCCCTGGGGCTCCGCAGTCCCCAGAGCGGGGCTCTCCCTGTGGCTGAGGGGACTCATCCGTGCAGGCACCTGCTCGGGCTCGCCCCTGTGCACGGGGTCCCTCTTCTCGCTTGGTCACCATCTGATTCGCAATGAAACAATAAAAGCGTGTTAATGAGGCACAGCTCCAGCGTGTGTGTGGGAGCGGGACAGCACATGGGATGTGGCTCTGCACCCAGCCCTCTGTGAACCTGGCCCTAGGGTGCCAGGGCCATCCGTGGGGCACCCCTTGTGCTCGGCCTGCTGCCCTGGGCCCTCGGGATGGGCACCGAGTACTGCAGCCCTCTGGGCACAGTATGGGTGACATGGTGGAAGTTCCCGCAGGGCCAAGACAGCTCTAGGGAGCTGCAAGGTGCATGCTGGTGAAGCAGGTCCTACTGGCACACTGGCCTTGCCTTATTGGCATCCCCGCGGGGGGCTCAGTGGATGCACCAGGCTGCAATCATGGTCCAACCTTGCTGCCGAGCAAGAGCTGAGTCCTGGAACTGAAGTGGGCAGGCCCTGCATGCGTGGGGCCGGAGCCCTGCTGCGTAGGAGTTAGGCAGGCTGGCAACGGTGGGTATTTTGGGTGCTGGGCTACATCTGGTTTCTGAAGGGTGGAGGCTCTGCTATGCTTTTGAGGTGTGTGGGAGCATGCGCCCCCTCTATCCCATGACGGGATGGGAAGGTGCTGGTGCTGCAGAGCCTCCCCTGGGAGGAAGCGGGCTGCGAGCTGCAGGGCCTGGCTATGCTCAGCAGATGTGAGGTTGCTAGCAGGGAGCCTCAGCAGCTTAAAATGGCTTTAATTTGCATCAGGGTCTGTCCTGAGAACAGCTCGAGAGCTCAGCTGCAGCAGCGGCAGGCCGGCACTTGCAGCAGGGAACAAAGAATAGGACCTGGTGCCTGACGAGCCAGGAGCGAGCATGACTCACCCAGCGAGCCATGCGGCGCTGGCTCGGGGCAAGGCCCCCCCTCGACCCAGCTTTGGGACGGCCCTGCCCTGCAGCCCTGGGGGTCTGTGCTGGCCCCAGCTCTCCGTGCCCTCCTGCAGCACCCAGCGGGTGTGGGCAGGGACCTCCTGTGCCCCCTCCTGCCCCACAGAGCTCTTCCTAAGCACTGCCGGCCCTGCATGGAGGGCAGCACTGCGAGGATGCAGCAGGCAGCTCTTTGCTGACCTTTTTTTTCCCCACGTCACAGAGGTCCTGGAGGAAGATGCGAGCCCAGCTCTTTGCTGCCAGTCCCTCCGGTGTGGCCCGCATGGAGAAGTTCGACGTGCGGGATGATGGCACAGTGCTGGAGAAGACCTCCCTGCGGCGGTGTTCCCGCCGGGTGATCCGCCTCTCAGACTGTGTCTCTGTGGGCCCAGCGGGCACCGAGAGCTGCCCCAAAGCCACCGCTGCCTTCTACCTTACCACTACGGAAAAGAGCTACGTGCTGGCAGCCGAGCAGCGGGATGAGTGGATCACCCAGCTCTGCCAGCTGGCCTTCCAGGTACCGTGGAGTCCGGCATAGCCGGGACCCCGCACGCTGCTCCTGGCTTGGGTGAGCCAGGGAGCTCTGGGGTGTATGAGCAGGCAGGGGGGCTTGTGCTCCCCTGGTCTGGGGGCTACACTCACATCCCTCTGTTTCAGGGTGCAAAGGAGACAGTGCAGAGCAGTGCCAGGACCCAGCCCAGCCCTGCTGTCCCCATGGAGGAGAACTCCCTCTACTCTTCCCGGCAGGACCGTACGTGTGGGGGTGGCAGATGGGGCCGGGGTGGGCTCAGGCTCAGCCCCGCTGTGCTGACCCCCACCTCGCTCTGCTCCTGTAGTGACCGAATTCCTGGTGCTGGTGGTCCAGACAGACGCGGCTGCCCGCTGTGGCCTGCACGGGCACTACCTGCTCTCAGCCCTTCCCCAGAGCCTGACGCTGAAGGACCCGCAGTCCCGCCAGCCCCTGCTCACCTGGCCCTACAACTTCCTCCGCAAGTTTGGCCAGGATCAGGTGTGTGCCTCCCCCCCTCCCTGGGGCTGCTGGCTGCCCAAGGCGGGTGCCAGCCCCTCACCCTGCCCTCTGGCCCCACAGACCATCTTCTCCTTTGAGGCTGGCCGTCGCAGTGACTCCGGTGAGGGCACCTTCACCTTCAGCACCCCACGGGCCCCGGAGCTCTGCCGGGCTGTGGCTGCTGCCATCGCCTGCCACCAGCAGGGCAAGGACGTCCCGGACCCCCGGCTCTTCTGTGCCCCGGACCCCCAGCTCTCCACACAAGGCCTTGAGCCCCAGCTCTGGGGCCCTGGGGCCGAGGAGCCTCAGCCCAGCCCAACCCTGGGGGGGGGACAGCCTGCCTCCCACCCCCCCACCAGCCTTGTCCGCTTCCCCCCACCGGAGCCAGAGGCCACAGGACCCATCGTCTACGCCTCCATTGCCCGGGGACGGCAGCTCCTCTTTGGGCCGGGGCGGCCAGGCCCCAGTGAGCCCTGGGCCCCAGGGAAGCTGCCCCCCGAGCATCTCTACGAGAACATCTTCATGGCGGAGACGGGTCCTGCCAGGGCAGAGGAGGGGGAGGAAGAGGAGGAAGGGCAGTGGGAGCTGGGGTGCCGGCAGGCCCCTGAGGGCCACAGCAACGAGGCAGGCCCCCTCTATGACAACCGGGCTGCCCTGGCCCAGCTGCCACGGGGCAGCCCCCAGCCCCCAGAGCAGCGCTGGGGCCGTGGGGGGCCGGAGGCACCGCCGGGGCCCCCCGGGCACAAACCCCAGAGCAACCTTCGGGCCAAGCTGGTGCGGCTGCTCAGCCGGGAGACCCCCGGCCCGCGGGACTGGGCCTGAGCCCGGGCCGGATGCCGTTCGGTGGTGAATAAACAGCCTGGGCCGGACTGGGCTCTGCCGGTGCTGCGGGGGCGGGCGGGGGTCGGTCCCGGGGCCGGTGCTGCGGGGATGGGCGGGGGTCGGGGTCGGTCTCGGGGCCGGGCGGGGGCAGCCTGCACCTCCCCGCCAGGGGGCGCCGCAGTGCCCGCCCCGGCAGGCAGGCGCACGCAATGATTGGCCGAGTCATCCGTCGGCTCCGCCCCCTCTCGATGCTATATAAAGTGGGGCTGGGCCAGGCGGGGGCGGTGCCCGAGTTCGAGTCCCGCGTCCACCCGCTCCGCTCCGTTCTCCGCTGCGGCGCCGCCCGCTCGGCCCCGCTCCGCCGGGGGCCCGGCCGGCCGCGGGTGAGTGAGTGCGGGAGGGCCGGGGTCTCTGCCCTCTGCCGGGGGGTGGCGTGGGTCTGAGGGAAGGCGGTGGATCGGGGGCGGGCAGGGCCCGTGTGGGGCAGGGCCGGGGTCCCCGAGCCCGGGGAGGGGAGGCTGTGTGGGGCGGGATGGGGGCCAGTGGGTTCCCGTGGGCGCAGGCGGCCCAGGGCCCGCTCCCTCTGGAGCGGGAGGGCTTTCCAGCCTGGGGCTGCCGGGGACCCCCGGCCCCGCGGGGGGCTGCCTGCCCGCTCCGGGCCGTCCCGGTCCCGGCGCCTCGCTGGGGCTTGCGCGGCTGCCGGGCGCCGGGAATGCCTGACACGCAGCCTTCCCCCGGCCCTCCCGAGCGGGGAGCGGGCTGGTGTCGTCTTACACGCCTTATATAGCCCGCACCGGCCCAGGGAGAGCGGGGGCACGCTGGCCCCCAGCCCTGCAGCCTCCGCCGCCTCCCAGCTGGGAGCCGGCCGTCTCTTGGAGGGGCGGGGAGGGCCCCGGGCCCCGGAGCTGGCCCTGTCCCCGCCGGGCAGCAGCAGGAGGAAGGTCCTGGGGGGGCTTCGTAGGGGCCTGGTGGCTCATTCCAGGTGAGGGGTGGCTGGGAGGCTGGGGCTGGCTGCTCTGCCCGGAGCCTTGGCCGGCTGACAGCTGTCAGCTCAGCCCTGGCAGGCAGGGGAGCGCCGGGATTCCCTCCCTGCCGAAGCCCTAGCTCTGTGCGCAGAGATGGGCTCGCTCCCAGGTAGCATCTGCTCGGCCGGCTGCCGGAGTGCCAGCCTGGCTGCTCTGCCAGGCGCCTCGAGTGGCATCACGCAGCTCTTGCGCTGCTGCTGCTAATTCACCTGGCAAAAACGCTTCTGGTTCCTATCCTTCTGTACCTGCAGCTACTTCTCTGTGGTCTGAATGGTCTCGGCTTTCAGCAGTCTGACTTTCTGGGGTGCTGCAAGGGAGACCACGACCCAGGTTTGGGAGAGAGGAGCCCACAGGCACTCAGCTGTGGGTGGCAGTAGGGCTGTACCTGGCTCCCTGACACTAGTCAGCATTAGCTTGGGCCCTTCGGCTCTGGCGCTGCTGGAGGAGATGCTGATAGATGTGGGGTGCATCTCTAACCACAGTGTAGGATGGTCAGGGTGGAGTTACTGCTGGAAATGTGATCTGTCCCCTCCTGGCCCATCCTCGCTTGCTCTCCCTACGTTGTTCCCATGTACCCTAATGCCAGGATCACCCCCTCTTCCCTTGCAGAGATGGGTGACATGGAGTCCTACAAGGTGATGCTGAATGGGCCGGCGCCCTGGGGCTTCAGGCTGCAGGGAGGGAAGGATTTCAGCATGCCGCTCTCTATCTCCAGGGTAAGAGAAGCCGAGACTGGCTCTTTGGGTGGGAGCCATGGTGGCTGCGTCCAGGTAGCTGAGGCAGAGCTGTCTGGGGGCTGTGGATGAGCCAGGGCCCCAGGAGCGCTGCGTCCTGCCCTGCCTGGCTCTGTGTAGCCTCCTTAGAGCCTTATCAGCTGTGGTTTGGCATGGGGGTGTTCCGGGTAGAGGACTGTAGATGAGAAACACTGTACAGCCTCTGCAGAGTCATTCTGGCTGCTGGGGAGGGGGGGGGCAGGGGAGGCCCCTTCCGGAACATGCCCACCGCAGGGGGAGGGGAGCTGCTCTCACTGTCTCCGAGCTGTGGGGCCAGCTTCCCGGTCTGCACCACAACACTGGGTTCAGCATCCCGGGACCTGGCTTGTGACCTTCCTCTCTCCCGTCTGCTGCGCAGCTCCCAGCTCTGCACCCGAGCTCGCCCTGGAATGGGCGGGGAGGGGAAGAAGCCTGTGCCGCTGCCTGCACTGCTGCTGCCTGGACTGGGATGCAGCTCCCTCCACAAAACCAGCCCGTTTCTCCAGCGTGAGCGAGAGCTGTTGTGCTGCTGGCTGCTCATGGCTGAGGTGCCTGGTGCAAGCTGCTCCCCATGTGATGCTTGCCCAGGCCAGGTCTGGCCCCTGGGTGCACGTGGGTCCTTGGGTGGGTGCTGGCCGTGGCTCCGGCCACACAATTGCCTTATAAGCCTTGGAATGTGACTGCATCGCCTGTGCCGCTGACGCTCGGGCAGCTGGCACAGAGACTGCCTATTGAAGGACAGCTTTGCTCGTGGCACTGCGTGGGGACCTGCCTCCCGCATGAGCCTGGTGCTGTGCACCTGTCCCAGAGGGATGTGGGTCTCCGCAGCACCCCAGCAGGGAGCACAGACCCTGAGGGCATTGTGTGAGGCTGGAGTCGCCAGTGCTGCTGCCCCAGGGCCTGCTGATCTCTGCCGAGCACGCAGGGATGGCTTCACCGAGTTTATTCTCCAAAAAATATTTCTCTTGGCTGCAAGCCAGTGCTTAACAAAGGGTCTGGTCGGATGGAGGAACCTCCCAGGGCCCGTGGCAGGGGCCTTGTGAAGCAATAGCCCTACTGTGTGCACAGGCCAGTGCTGCCCTCAGGGCTTGGCCAACACTGCTGTCCTGGGTAGGGCAAGCAGAAGCAGTGAGGACATTCCCAGGGAACGCAGCCAGCTTTAGGGGCTCTCTCTCGTGAGGCTGGGCTGCGTGGTGGGGTGGTGGGCCCTGTCTGATGAGAAGGGGTGACCCTGTGCTGCTCTGCACCCCAGAGACATCCCCAGCCCTAAAGCTCCTGCCTGGAGCATGTTGCTGTCCTTGGCCACTGCTTGCCTTGAGCAAGATCGCTGCTGGTAGGGCAGGCTGTCCTGCCAGGCCTGGGGCTGCCGGAGCAGGCTAGAAGGAGGTGTTCTGCCCCGGCTTTGAGGGCTGCAGAGGGGTGCTGCTCTGTGGAGCGCAAGGGGAAAGCAGCGCTGGCACATGCTTTGGCTCTTGGCTCTGTCCATCGCTGTGATGCTACTGGGTGAGCTACGAGGCCGCTTCAGCTTAGCGGTCACACAAAAGAGGTGCCGCCCTGGTCCTCTGCAGACGCGTCTCTTGTGGCAAGGGGCTCTACTGGGGTCCTGATACCTTGGCTAGGTGGGCTGTAAGAGCGTGGTCCTGAGCTGCTTGCGGTGCAGCCAGGGTAAAGGCTGGTGTCTGGGGAGCTGGATGCTGTGCGGCACATCCTGGTATCTGCTATCTGGGGAGGAGGAGAGACCCTCGGTGCTGCAGGCAGGAAGGCGCTGGGGGATGCTCCCTGGGCCCTTGTGCAGGTGCCCCGCTCCCCTCCACATTAGGTGAGACTCTGCCTGGGGTGCCCGAGCCCTGGACGGGGGCAGCTGGTGGGCACTTTGCTGGGTGCGGTGGTGGAGGCACAGGGAACAAAGGACTGGCTGGGCGGAGAGGGGAGGAAGGAAGCCCTGGTTAGCAGGGCCAGGCGGGAAGTGGGAGGGCTGGCACTGCCATGGCTCCTGGCTGAGCTGGCACCTGCCGAAGGGGTTTCCTGGCATGCCGGCGCAGAGGGGGAAGGGGAGCGGGAGCGGGACCGCAGTGGTGCTGGCTGGGCTGGGCGCGGCTGCGTGACGCAGCCTGCCATGCTCTCCTCTTCCCGGGCCGCCTTGTGAAAATCTTTCCCAGCTCCTGCTCCTGCCTCCAAGCCCACGCAGCCACCCCATGCCTTCCCTAGCCTTGCGGGGCAGCAAGCCGGGGCTTGCAGCAGTGTGGCCAGGAGAAGGCTGGTGCTACTTGCTGCCCAGGGCATCTTCCTGTGCTGGGCAGGAGGAGCGGGCACTGGGCAGTGCGGGGGCACTGGAGGGGGTACCCATGTCCCACCAGGGAGACAGCAGGATGCAAGCAAGGCCCGGGTGTGGGGTATGGGCTCGTGTGGAGGACTGGTGCTAGTGTGGGGAAGGGGAGTGTGATTCTGGGCACGAGCAAGGAGGGGCCGGGGCTCAGCAGCAGGGATTTTTCAGCCCTCTGACGGCGCTGGGAATCTGGCTCGCTCCTTTTATGTTCATGTCGAACAGGACTTGAGGAAATACTTGGTCCAGGTCCAAGCGCCTCAAGTTCTTCCATGCTGGAGGAGCAGGAATGGCTGCAGCCTGCCCACGTCTGTCTGTCTGTCAGTGCCTGGGAGCTGTGTGCAGCGCTCGGGGCCCTGCTCGCCTTCGTCTGTGCATCCTCAGTGGGAGGGGAGGGCAGCCCCTATTTCCTGGTACAGAGCCGTGCTGTAAAGCCATGCTGGGGGCGAGGTGGCCCGGCAGGGGAACCCGTGGCTGTGCTCCCGGCTGCCCCGGCAGGGTGAGGGCTGGGGGAGCAGCGTGGGTGGGGACGGGTGTCTCCCTGCCCTGAGGGGCTCCTGCTCCTCTTCGGGGATGAGGTAACGTCTGTGCCTGCCGGCACCAGGAGGGGAAGGGGACAGGAGCATGGGTGGCTGGGGGGAGTGCCTGGGGGGTGCCTCCCCTGTCCCTCTGCTCGCCCCCAGGCGAAAGGCTGGAAATGCCTGTGGTTTGCAGCAAGACGGGGCCCTGACTCACTGCGCTCCCTTCCCGCCCTGGGACCACGGGGATGGCCGCGAGAGGCGGCCAGGCCTCCTGCTGAGGCTGAGCCAGTGCTGCCTCCTCCGTTTGGCATTGTGGGGCAGGGCCCTGGGGTGCTGGCATGGACCCCATCCATGCCAGAGGGCAGGGGCTGGGCAGCACCCTGGGGTAGTGCTGAGCCCTCCACTGCTGCGGAGGAGAAGAGGCTGCTCTGGGCTGATATGCTGGGAAACGGGGTGATCCGGGGGTCCCTACCTCCCCCTGGGTCAGGTCTGTATGGTGTCCTGTGCTGGGTGAGGGAGCCTGGGCCCTGGCAGACCCCTGCCCTCGTGGGGACGAGGGCGTTCCTCTGCTCCCACGTTGCTGCTTGTCAGGCCTGGCTCTCCCTGACTCTGTCTGTCCTGCAGCTGACGCCGGGTGGGAAGGCAGCCCAGGCCGGCGTGGGAGTGGGTGACTGGGTGCTGTACATCGACGGGGAGAGCACCAGCTCCATGACGCACATCGAGGCACAGAACAGGATCCGCGCCTGTGGGGACAGGCTCTGCCTCACCCTGAGCAGGTAGGATTCGTGGGCCCTGCAAATCTGGGGTCCTGGCATGGCCGGAGCAGAGCCAGGGTGCTCTACCTAGTGCTATCTCCCGGTATCACTGCTCCTTGCTCCGAGTCTGGCAGCCCCTGGCTGGGTCCGAGGGCTGTACTTGGCTGGATGAGGCTTTACCCAGCTGTCAGCCCTCACCTGCGAGCCACGGGGCAGCACAAGCTGGCTGTGGCTCCCCTCGGGCGGGTGCTGCATCGCTGGGGTACCAGCGTCCCAGCGGTGGCTGGGCTGGTTTCAGCACCTGCCCGGCTCTCTCCTCTTTTGCAGAGCCCAGAACCACCTGGGGAAGCCGCAGAAGGTATGTGTCGCTTCTAGCGCTGCAGTGGCAGCTCAGCCTCGTCTCAGGGGAGGGGAATCTCTGAGCATAGATGTACAAACAGACTTTGCTCCTGGGGCCCACGGGCTTCTGGGGGGTGGGGTGTGTTTGGAGGGCTGGAAAACTCCTCACTGGAGGAACAGCTCTGACCCCCGGCACCGCAGGAGATCAGAGGGAGCAGGGTCTGCCCAGCGGGAGCCCGGGCCTCAGTTGCTGCCAGTCTGTGCCCCTGCTGGTGCTGGGTGCAGGCAGGGGTGCAGGGGAGGAGGCTGGGCAGCTGCAGCACGGCCTCGGGGCCCCATGTTTGCTAGTGCTGGGGAGTGCCCTGGCACAGGGAGGTAGGGCTGGGGCCGGTGACCGGTGGCTCCTGGATGGAAGCCACCTGCATGTGTTCAGCTTTGTGCCGCGGGACGGTTGCAATTGGTGTGTGTGCATGCACCACCCTGCCACGGGCAGCAGCGAGCGTCTGGGGCACTTACTAATCCTCCAACAACCCTTGGGCCAGGCTTGTGATCTGCTGTTCCTGGGCTGGGTGCCCTGCAAAGAGAGGTGCCGGCCTGGCAGAGCCCAGTATCTGAGGTGCACGTGCTGTCCGGCTTTCCTACCTGGCTGCCTGCTGCGCTGCCTGGCCGGGGGCTGCCCCTTGCATGCTGCTTGACGTGTGAGCCCGTGTCTGTGTGTTTTGTCTCGCTCAGGACTCACTCCCCTGCTCTGAACCCCTGAAATATAACTTCGCTCCCAGCACCGCCCTCAACAAAACAGCTCGGCCCTTCGGGGCCGGCTCGCCTCCGAACCCACGGCCCGGGCTGGTGACGAAACCCGTGACGTACGCACCCCTGGTGCCCGCCTGCACCCCCCAGCACAATGGGTATGTTGCTGTCCATCCTGCTCCCCGAGGACTGGGGGGAGCCTGCTGCCCGGCCCTGCTGCGCCTTGCATGCCAGGCATCCACGGGTGGGAGCGGGCAACCGTGCCTGTGCTGGGGTCCCCTGATGGCTGGTGCTGAGGTGGCACAACAGAACTGTCACGTGTGGGGACACACGGCCATGCACATGCTGGTCCCTTGCTCAGGGACATGTCAGCGGGGAGTCCTGTGGAGCACAGCACGGCAGTCATAGCAGGACACTCGCTGGTGTCTGTGGCAGCAGGGAAGCGGTGGCTGCGTTGTGGCCACCAGCCAGCGCCTGCCCGGAGACGTCCTGCTGGTCCCCCAGCTGCTGGGATGGGCTGGGCAAAGTGAAGCCCTCGAGCCCTGTGCAGCGCCATCCTCACCCCGCTCGCAGGGAAGAAGCGCCGGCCTGTGCAGGCTGCCCACCCGGCTGCCATGTGTCCGGCAGCTGCCGGTCCCTGCCACTCCTGCTGAGAGCTGCTGTGGTGCCTTGAAACTGGGCAATGGGGGCAGGGGGTGCAGCCCTGGCTGCCCTGGGCACCCAGACCTATTTTGGGGGGCTGAGGGAGGCATGGTCTGGTCCATTGGCATCTGTCCCTGCGTCCCAGTGTGCTCCCAGCCCTGGGAGAGCTGGGCATGAGCGTTGGGGGTAGGGGGACTGGTACAGGCCATAGGTGAGCTCTAGAAACTTCTTGGGTGCTGTGGGTCTAATTTCACCTTCCTTTTTCTTTCTTTCTCTCTTCCCTTTCTCTTTTCCTTTCCCCTACAGGTGCTGAGCCTTGACAAGTCAGTAAGCCTTTTGCCTGCTCTCTCTATCCTCCCCGCATGCCTCTTCCCTGCTAGTGCCCCGTTCTCTGGGGCACAGCCAGCCTGGGACAGGCAGCACGTGCTGCTCTGCCCATGTGGGTGGGTTGCTCCTGGCAGCAAGCTGTCCGTAGCCTGAAGGGCGAGCTCTGCCGGCTGCTGGGGCCCTGGAGTGTCCTTGTGCGTGGTCCCTTCTCTCTTCCCCGAGACGTGGCTTGGCTGGGCAAGGGCTGCCAGGCTGTGCTGGGCATCTTGCCCAGAGCCAGGAAGGTAGGCGGCACAGCTGCGGACACTGTAGGTGTTCACTGGGCTCTCATGCAGCTCCCCTGCTGGTGATTTTTTGACCTTGGCTTATTCTTGTGCTGTTCTTTCCCCTCCTGGCCCTTGGGGCCAGTCTCAGACTGCCAGGACTGGTGGTCAGTCCTGAGTCACTCCTTAATGGGCCCTTCCTACGCAGAAGAGGAGTAGGGGGTGTGGGGAGTAAGGCAATGTGTGGCGTCTCAGGGACTGGTGTGCTGCGGTTCTGTGCTGAGGGAGGTGTGGGGCAGCCCCAGGGAGGTGGTGGCGTGGGGATCTGTCAGATTTGACAGATGACTGTCACTCGCAGGCAGGCCCCACAACCGCTGGAGCCCCCCAGCACCCCTGTGTATGACCCTGTGAAGTTGCGGCTGATAGAGGACGCTGAGGACTGGCAGCCCCGCACCGGGACCTCCCAGTCCCGCTCCTTCCTCAAACTGGCCCAGCTGATGGGCACAGACAGCAGTAAGTTCCCACAGGGCCTGGCGCTACCTGGTTGCCCAGCTTTGCTGGGGCAACTGGAGCCAGATAAAGGCCGTGGTGCATCGTGGCACCAGAGCATTGGTTTTGGCCCCATGTGGCCCCTCTGGGGTGGCTGAGCCAGTGGGAGCTGCCGGGGGCTGTGTGAGGGCTTGTGGTGGGGTGGGGGGCAGCAGGAGGAGAGGTCAGTTTTCCTGCCTTTCCCTTTCCATCCTTCTGTCTCTGGGCCTTGGTTGCCTCAGACTGACTCTGTCTCCTCCTTTCTCTCCTGCTGCACTCAGTGGAGGATCGAGATGATGAGCTTGTTAAAAAGCCCAGGTAAGGGGAGCGTGTGCCAGGGTGGAAGCAGGATCCACAAGGTGTCCACCTGGGGCTCAGCCCACCTGGCTGGTTTGCACTCAGTGCTTGCAGTGACTCTGGGGAAGCTCTTTGCCCTGTTGTTCTCTCCTCTCCTCCTCTTCCCATTCCCTCTCTTTCCTCTCCCTCTCCCCAAAGCTGAGCTGTTGGCAGAGCCGCAGAGCCCACCCTGTGCTCGCCCCACAACAGGCACCACCAGTGCTCAGCCACTGCTCTGACCATCACTGTGGGAGGGTTCCATCTGGGCACCCGCCTGCCAGGCAGGCTGTCCCCAAATGGTGTGTCTCAATGCTGGGTGTGCCGGGCAGGACCTGCTGGGCACTGCTGGCATGGGGCTGCCAAGGCTGAGCTGCACCATTGCTTCTTGAACAAATGGGGTCTGGAGGAAGCTGGTAGCACTGGCAACACCTTGCTGGGGGTGTAGGGACTTGCTGGGCAGTGCCTGGACCTGGGGCATGATGGCCCGGGGGGCTGCGCAGTGGCCAGGCAGAGCTGGGTGAGTGTCACTGGCTATTCCGTGGGGCTGGGCGTGCATACAGGAGGGATGGGCTGAGCCACGGGTCAAACATTGACTTTTGTGCCGCCGTTTTTCTCGTGCCACAGGGATGCCCATGGGCCTGACTGGGGCACAGGGGAGCAGTGGTGAGTGCCAGGGTCTGGCAAGGGGGTCAGTGTGTGTGTGAGGACACCTTTGGGAGTGCTGCCCTGTACTGCAGTGCCGGGCAGGTTCCATGCATGCTGCCGGCTGAGCGCCTGCCCTCTGTCACTCACAGGCAGCCCCCACAACCGCTGGAGCCCCCCAGCACCCCTGTGTGCGACCCCGGGAAGCTGCGGATGATAGAGGATGCTGAGAACTGGCAGCCCCGCACTGGGACCTCCCAGTCCCGCTCCTTCCGCAAACTGGCCCAGCTGATGGGCACAGACAGCAGTAAGTTCCCACAGGGCTGGCTGGCTACCTAGGGGTGCTGGACTTTGCTAGGGCAGCCAGAACCCAGTAGAGGCTATGGGGTGATGTGGCACTGGGGGTTTGATTTTGGCCCTGTGTTGCCCCTCTCGGGTGGTTAAGCCCATGGAAGCTGCCCAGGCCTGTGTGTGGGCTCATGCTGGTACAGCTGGGCTGGGGACGTGCTCTGCCCCATGGCCAGAAAGGGCTGTGCGTTGGGGCAGGGGGGCAGCAGGAGGAGAGGTCAGTTTTCCTACCTTTCCCTTTCCTTCCTGCTTTCCCTGGGCCTTGGTTGCCTCAGACTGACTCTGTCTCCTCCTTTCTCTCCTGCTGCACTCAGTGGAGGATCGAGATGATGAGCTTGTTAAAAAGCCCAGGTAAGGGGAGTGTGTGCCAGGGTGGAAGCAGGATCCACAGGGGTGCCCACCTGGGGCTCAGCCCACCTGGCTGGTTTGCACTCAGTGCTTGCAGTGACTCTGGGGAAGCTCTTTGCCCTGTTCTGTTTCTTCTTTCCTCCTCTGTCCTCTCCCCAGAGCCAAGCTGTTGGCAGAGCTGCACAACAGGCACCGCCAGCACTCAGCCACAGCTCTGGCCATCACCTCAGGAGGGTCCTGCCCAGGCACCCGCCAGCCAGGCAAGCTGTCGCCAGCCAGGCTGTCTCCACACTGGGCTGACCCCATGCTGGGTGTGCCAGGCAGGACCTGCTGGGCACTGCTAGCACCGAGCTGAGAAAGCCAAACTGCAGCATGGTGTCGTGGACACACGGGGTAGGGGTGACTGGTGGCACTGGCAAACCCTTGCTGGGAGTGTTGGGAGGTGCTGGGCAGTGCCTGAACTTGGGGCATGATGTCCTGTGGGGCTGTGGGGCGGCTGTAAGGCTGGTTGGGAGTGAAAGTTGTCAGCATCTTCATGAGGCCCATGCTTCTGGAGGGCTTGGGGTGCATACGGGAGGGATGCACTGAGCCATGGGTCAACCATTGATTGTGCCGCCATTTTTTCTAATGCCACAGGGATGCCTGTGGGTCTGGCTGGGGCATGGGGGAGCAGTGGTGAATGCCAAGGTCTGGCAAGGGGGTCAGCGTGTGTGAGGGCACCTTTGAGATCGCTGCCCTGGGCCAAAGCAGGGTCCATGCACGCTGCCGGCTGAGTGCCTGCCCTCTGTCACTCACAGGCAGCCCTCACAACCGCTGGAGCCCCCCAGCACCCCTGTGTGCGACCCCGGGAAGTTGCAGCTGATAGAGGATGCTGAGGACTGGCAGCCCCGCACTGGGACCTCCCAGTCCCGCTCCTTCCTCAAACTGGCCCAGCTGATGGGCACAGACAGCAGTAAGTTCCCACAGGGCCTGGCGCTACCTGGTTGCCCAGCTTTGCTGGGGCAACTGGAGCCAGATAAAGGCCGTGGTGCATCGTGGCACCAGAGCATTGGTTTTGGCCCCATGTGGCCCCTCTGGGGTGGCTGAGCCAGTGGGAGCTGCCGGGGGCTGTGTGAGGGCTTGTGGTGGTGCTGCTGGGCTGGGGATGTGCTCTGCCCTGTGGCCAGGCAGTGCTGTGCATTGGAGCAAGAGGGTGGTGGGAGGCGAGGTTGGTTTTCCTGTTTTTCCCTTCCTGCTGTCCCTGGGTCTTGGTTGCCTCAGACTGATTCTGTCTCCTCCCTTCCCTCCTGCTGCGCTCAGTGGAGGATCGAGATGATGAGCTTGTTAAAAAGCCCAGGTAAGGGGAGCGTGTGCCAGGGCAGCAGCAGGAGCTGTATGCAGGGCTGCATGTCCTGGCAGGACTCTGGGCATTGCTGGTGCTTCGCTGGGGATGTGAGCTGCACCTTGGCCTCTCGGGCATATGGGGACTGGAGGAGGCTGATGGCACTGGGAAAGCCTGGCTTAGGAGTGTTGGGAGGTGCTGGGCACATCTGGATATTGGGCATGATGTCCCGTGAGTCTGGCATAGGGCTGTAGGCGGCTGGGCAGAGCTGCATGAGTGCCACTGGCTGGTTCATCCTCGCTGCTTGCAGTGACTCTGGGGAAGCTCTTTGCCCTGTTGCTGTTTCTTCTCTCCTCCTCTGTCCTCCTGTTCCCGCTCTGTCCTCTCCCTCTCCCCAGAGCTGAGCTGTTGGCAGAGCCACAGAGTGCGCCCTGTGCTCGCCCCATGACGGGCACCACAAGCGCTTAGCCGCTGCTCTGGCTGTCACCTCGGGACGGTCCTGCGTGGGCACCCACCTGCCAGCCAGTCTGTCCCCAAATGGCGTGTCCTTACAGGGGGATGTCCCCATGCTGGGTGTGCTGGGCAGGACCCACTGGGCACTGCTGGCACTGAGCTGAGAAAACCAAACTACAACATGGTGTTCTGGACACACTAGGTAGGGGTGACTGGTGGCACTGGCAAACCCTTGCTGGGAGTGTTGGGAGGTGCTGGGCAGTGCCTGGACCTGGGGCATGATGTCCTGTGGGGCTGTGAGGCAGCTGCAAAGCTGGTTGGGAGTGAATGTTGTCGCTCTCTTCGTGAGGTCCCTGCCTCTGGGGGGCTGGGGATACGTACAGGAAAGATGCGCTGAGCCATGGGTCAACTATTGACTGTTGTGCCGCCATTTTTTCCAATACCCGGGTCCAGCTGGTGCATAGGGGAGCTGTGGTGAGTGCCAGGGTCTGGCAAGGGGGTCAGCGTGTGTGAGAGGCACCTTTGGGATCGCTGCCCTGTGCCAAAGCAGGGTCCATGCATGCTGCCGGCTGAGCGCCTGCCCTCTGTCACTTGCAGGCAGCCCCTGCAGCTGCTGGAGCCCCCCAGCACCCCTGTGTGTGACCCTGGGAAGTTGCAGCTGATAGAGGATGCTGAGGACTGGCAGCCCCGCACCGGGACGTCCCAGTCCTGCTCCTTCCTCAAACTGGCCCAGCTGATGGGCACAGATGGCAGTAAATTCCTGCAAGGCTCGGTGCTGCCTGGATGTCCGGCTTTGCCAGAGCAGCTAGTGCCTGGCAGAGGCTGTGGGCTGCTGTGGCAGCAGGGACTTTGGTTTTGGCCCCATGTGGCCCCTCTGGGGTGGCTGAGCCAGTGGGAGCTGCCGGGGGCTGTGTGAGGGCTTGTGGTGGTGCCGCTGGGCTGGGGCTGTGCTCTACCCCGTGGCTGGGCAGGGCTGTGCCTTGGGGCAGGGGGGCAGTGGGAGGAAAGGTTGGTTTTCCTGCCTTTCTCTTCCTGCTGTCCTTGGGTCTCGGTCGCTGCAGACTGGCTCTGTCTCCTCCTTTCTCTCCTGCTGCGCTCAGTGGAGGTTCATGATGATGTGTGTGTTAAACAGCCCAGGTAAGGGGAGCGTGTGCCAGGGCAGCAGCAGGAGCTTTGGGGCTGCATGTCTCGGGCAGGACCCGCTGGGCATTGCTGGCACTGAGCTGGGATGCCGATCTGCGTTGTCGTGTCCCAGACACAGTGCGTTGGGGCAGCTGGTGGCAGTGGTAAAACCTTGCTGGGGGTGTCGTGATGTTTGGGCAGCACCTGGACCTGGGGCACAATGTCCCGTGAGTCTGGTGTAGGGCTGCAGGGTGGCCAGGCAGAGCTGGGTGAGTGTCGGCAGCTTCCCCCTGCGTGGTGGCAGGGAAGGGAGCTGGGGCTGGGGGCTGTTGTTTCTTGCCCTGTGCAGCCAGGCAGTGGTTATGCATAGCACCCCTTTTCTTGCCTTCGCCTCTCCACAATGCCTCCAGCTCTGGTACCGTGACTGTCGGGTCCCAGTTCTGCCCCATTTGCTCTGCTGCAAATAAATGCTCCTGGTTTTGTAGCCGTCTCCTTGTCTTTGCTGTGGAGAGGTACAGAGCCACCAGCTCTCCCTCTGTCCCTGTTCCCTCTCTCAGGTGGGCCGTGCTTCTCTGGCCTCGGCTTGCAGTGCCTGCTCCCAAGCCCAGTGCTGGCAACCTGCTGGGGGGCACAAGCACCAGCCTGGCCCTGCCTAGCTGCAGGGATGGCAGAGCCCTGCCTGTCCCCAGCTCTGCTGGAGCTGGACCCCAGGGCTCCCCGTGCCAGGCCAGGTCCAAGCCCTTCTGCACCCCAATGAGGCTGGGGGCGACTGTCATGTGCAAGACTGGGGTCTGTGTGGTCCCCAGGGTTCCTGGTCAGTCTGGAGCAGCCCAGAGATGGGTGTGGGACCCCAGCAGGCCCGCACTCCCTCCCGCTGCTCCCCAGACCACTGTGATGGGTGCCAGAGACCCCAGGGGTGCTGTGTCATTGCAGGGCTGAAGGTGCTTGGCTCTGTACCCCATCACCAAACCAGCTACCGGCTGGGCACAGGGGCTTGGCCGACTCTTGCCTGCTTGTTGGGGGGGGGGGGGCCTGCCTGCCTGCCTGCACACACAGGTCTGCTGGGCAGAGGGGGTGAGTGGGACAGGCTGGATTAACTGCTTGTTCTGTAGCCAGGTCTCCGTGCTGGACCCGTCCCCAGGAGCAGCGATGAAGACAGAGCCAGGACTGGGTGAGCAAAACATTTCCTCTGGGCTTGTGGGGAGGGGGGCAGAGGTGCTGGGGGATGTTGCTTGCCCATCCACGGGCGCTGGAAGGGGGCTGCCGAGGGATCAGGAGCACCATCCTGGAGACTTGCATGTGTGTGCAGCCCCCAGGACCCCCACTGCCACCCCTGGCCCTGCCAGCCGCCCGCCCTGGGCCGTGGACCCCTCGTTCGCTGAGCGCTACGCCCCGGACAAGACGAGCACAGTGGTTAGCAAGCACAGCCAGCCGGCCACGCCGACCCCCATGCAGAACCGCAGCTCCATCGTGCAGGCAGCACAGCAGGCCCCCGAAGGGCCCGGCCGCACGCCCCTCTGCTACAAGTGCAACAAGGTCATCAGGTGAGCCCTGGCCACCGCTGCCACCACGACAGCATCCTGGGCCCCGGTGTGGCTGATGCGACTCTGTCCTGCTGCAGGGGACGCTACCTGGTGGCGCTGGGACATTATTACCACCCCGAGGAGTTCACCTGCTGCCAGTGCAGGAAGGTGCTGGATGAGGGCGGCTTCTTCGAGGAGAAAGGCTCCATCTTCTGCCCAAAGTGCTATGACACGCGCTACGCACCCAGCTGCGCCAAGTGCAAGAAGAAGATCACTGGGGTGAGTATCCCTCAGCCTGCCCCACGCCTCCTGTCCCTGTTCCCTGCTCACTTACTGGTCCCCAGCTCTGTCTCTTCCCATCCTGATCCCATCCCCAGGGATCCCTTGTCCCTTTCTGCCCTGGGAGTGGGTCCCCTGTGGTGCACGGTGGTCCTGCCCCCAGCTAACAGCAGTTCCCCTCCAGGAGGTCATGCACGCGCTGAAGATGACCTGGCACGTGCAGTGCTTCACCTGTGCTGCCTGCAAAACTCCCATACGCAACCGTGCCTTCTACATGGAGGAGGGACAGCCCTACTGCGAGAGAGGTAGGACTTGGGGACCCCACGTGCCACCCCACATGGCACCTAGGCACTGTCAGGGCTCAGCACCTGCCCACGGGGGTGGGGCGTGAGCTGCCCTGTGCTGCAGGGCTCTTCCCAGGCCATGGTGAAGGCAGGGACCCCCCCTCCCACGGCTTTGAGTCCTCCATCCTGGTCCTGCCTGGCTGCTGGGTAGTGCCATCGCTCCCATGTTGCCATGGCGATGATGGAGGATGTACATCAAAGGCAAGTGCTGCATCCTGGGAGATGAGGTTTGCCTCCTCCCTGCGGCCAGGGCCACCCTGCATGGCACAGGCATCGCATCCTCCCAGCAAGTTGTCCCCAGGCTATGCCTGTGGGATCCCAGCTGTGCTGCAGCCCTGCTCCCCTGGGACGAGGGGCTGCAGTGCCGGGGAACACTGACCTGGGCTCTGCCTCTCCTCGCAGACTATGAGAAGATGTTTGGCACCAAGTGCCGCGGCTGTGACTTCAAGATTGATGCTGGGGACCGGTTCCTGGAGGCGCTGGGGTTCAGCTGGCATGACACTTGCTTTGTCTGTGCGGTGAGCCATGTGCCTCCCTCCCCGGCTGCTGGTGGGGGCCATAGCTCTCCCAGGCAGTCATGCCCTGCGGGGGGGGTACGTCGGCAGCGTGGGGTCCCTGCTGCCACGAGGTTTTCCCCACTTGGCTCTGCATTGGTGGCTCAGGCCCCTGCTCTGAGCCTGCCGCTCCCTGGCATCTGCGTGATGCTGAGCCCCAGGTTGTGGGGGATGCCCTGGGGGGGAACTAGCTCAGCCTCCCTGATCTTGACTGCCTGTGCTCTCCTCCCCAGATCTGCCAGACCAACCTGGAAGGGAAGACGTTCTACTCCAAGAAGGACAAGCCGCTCTGCAAGAGCCACGCTTTCTCCCACGTGTGAGGGGTGGGAGTTCAGCTGTGCCCACGCGTGCCCCTGGCCCTGCATGCTCCTCTCCCCCCAGCCCCCGCTGCCCCCAGGGAGCCAGGCTGGACCCTCACCCCTTTCCCCTTGCTCTTGTCTCTTTCCTGGCAGCTCCTGGCCCAGCTCCAGCCAGAGGTGGTGCTGGGCTTGAAGCCCCTTATGGCTGGATGGCTGCTTCTGTGTCCCCCAGCTGGCCCTAGGAGCCCTGGGGAGGGGACGTTGCAAGGGTCTCCTGCCCCTGAGCCACACAGCGTGGTGGTCGCAGCCGTGCTGAGGCTGGGGGCAGGGAGGGTCCGGCACAGCAGGGCTGCTCCCTCACTCGGCTGGGGCCCGGTTGCCTGGCAGCTCAGCAGCGGGGCAGGGATGCTCCCTAGCACATCCCTCAGCAGGTGAGGACCAGCCCCCTGCCAAGCTCCCCCTGACTTTCCCCGCTGTGTGCTTAGTGCATGGGGCTGGAGCCCCAGCCCTGATCCCCTGCCAGGGCCCTGCCCACAGCAACGGCCCCGCCACCCTGCAAACTGCTGCTGTGGCTTCCTACCCTGGCTGCGTGCCAGGGGGGGTCTCTGCCTCGTGTCCCCCTACCCAGCTGGCCTGCTGCTCTCCTGGGCTTGGTGTGCAGCATCACCCCCAGCCCAACCGTGCCGGGAAGCAGGGCAGAGTGCCAAGCCTGCCCCAGCCACAGGCTGGCAGCGTGTGTTGATGACCAACCGGCCGGTGGGCTCCCGCAAGGCTTGGGAACGGCTTCCTACCAAAGAGCGCCTGCCACCACTGTCCCAGGCCTGTAAATGCCTCTCCCAAACCCACACTCTTAAGTCGGACTGCCGCTGATGTAGCCACGGTGCTTTTAGTGCCTTTAATAAACACTTCTCTGCAAGTGCTGGCTGTCTTGGGATCTGTGGTTTCGCGGAGCGAGGTGCGGCCGGCTGGGAAGGTCATACTCAGCCCTTGCCCTGCTCCCCCCACCCCCTGGGCCTGACTCAGCTCCCTCTAGCTTTCTGGGGGAAGTCTTGGATTTCTCCTCCTCTGCCTGTGTCAGCCTGGGCTGGACCCCCTCCTGTCACCTGGGTCATCCCTCTCTCTTTGTAGCAGGCAGGGCTGCTAACAGAGGTGGTAATTAATCCAGGGGCAAAGCTGCAGCAAGGGGAAATGGGGCAGATGTCCAACCATGCAAGGGGGTCCCCACTTACCCGGTGATGTCCCCCAGTCCCTGCTGTACCCTGGCACCGAGTTCTGCGCAGAGGACAAGAAGTCATAGGGCACGTGTGGGCCACGTGCACTGGTTCTGGGCGCGCTCCGGCGTAGAGCAGCCAAGCGTTTGCTCATGCGATGCAGCTGCTGTCCCGAAGGACGGGTGCGAGGCTGTGCCGGCACCTCTGGCTGGAACAGGCTCAGGGGCAGCGGGTGTGGGGAAGAGCCGCTCCTCCCGCTCCGCTCTGGCAGCTGGAACGGTCATTAATAATTGCAGCTCTTACCATGATGAGCAATTGTAAGGAAGATTGTCTTGCCAATTACTGGAAGGTTCTGCCGGGGGCAGGAGCTGGCTGCAAGAAGCCAAATGCCTCCCAGCATCAGCCAGAGCTGGCCTGCAGCTGCGGTGCCACATCTCCCCGGTGCCAGCTGCAGGAGTGTAAAACCCCATCAAAGATGGGGAGGGGAAAGTGGGAGTGATGGAGGCAGGCTCGGGCCAGGGCACATGTGGGCAATGGGATGGTCACACCAAGGAGCAGCAGGGCACATCTGCAAAAAGGGACAGAAAGAGCTGGCACCTGCCTGGTGGGGCCAGGAGGAGCAGGGCTGTGGTAAGTGGCTGAGTGTGAGTCCCAGCTGCGCAGCCAAGGTCAGGGGAAGCGCAGGGGAAGGTGAGGTGACTGTGGCCCCACGTGAGTAGCCACTGAGCCAGCCCTGGCTCAGTCGGGACAGCAACCCGTGAGCGGAGGGCAGGGAAGGGGCAGGGGGAGGCAGCCATGTGGGACGGAGACTGCTGGGGTAGCACGGCCTGGGAACAGGTTGTGCCAACTCAGCCCCGGGGTGCCCAGCCTTGGAGCAGGGCCAAGGCAGAGCCACGTTGCCGCAGCAAGCCTCCCTCTCCCCGAGGGAGAGCCAAGCATCTTCCTTGTGCGGCAGCAAGGCCTGCACCCACCAGCAGCTCAGCCCCTTCTTGTGGGCGCCCTGTTACCTCTGGTCCCTACTGATGACGCCTCTACCACCCAAGGAGCCTCCGTGCTTTGCTGAGAGCAGCTCTTGCCCACCAGCCCTGCACACCATGTGAGGAGCTTGTGCACAGGCAGCGGAAGGAGGGTCTTGGGTGGGCTGTGGAGGTGGAGCATGGGGAGGGGCCGCAGCCGTGCTGCTCCGAGAACAAAGCCTGGCAGCGGCGGGCTCAGGGCTCCCACTGTGTCCCAGAGCGGGGTCCCACCACATCCACCCCCAAAGCCAGCTGAGCTGCTTGTGGGGTGCCTGCTGCAGCCCTGGCCCCCACGTTGGCCCCGGCAGCTGCTCCACAGCTGCTCACAAACTCTTGCAGCCTCTTAGGGCGGCTCCGGCTTTGGCCTGGCTCGGAAATGCTGGTGCAAGGAGGGCGTGCAGGCGTGGGGGGAGCAGGCAGCACGGGCGGGTCTGCAGCACCCTGTCCTGTGTCCCACTGAGCTTGGGCGGGGGGGCTCATCTACAGGCTGCTCTGAAGGGCTTGGTTTGGGAAGGGCCACACCAGCATCAGCCCTAACCTGTGGGGATCAGGCCCTGTATGCTCCCCACTGCCGCTCTGGCACAGGGGACCCCTGCAGCACGGTTCTGGTCCAGGACGCAGGCAGTGCCAGGGACTGGGGAGGCAGGCTGGGGCAGGGCGATGCTGCCTGCTCTGGCAGGAGTGTGCGAACCCAGCTGGGAGCCCCGCAGAGCCCTGCATGGGTTAGTGCAAAAAATAACTTCGTGGGTTCACAGAGAAGCAAAAACTTCCTGGAAAAGGCACCGTCGTGCACAGCCTGGCAGGGTCCTTAGGGGACATGGGGGGTTTGGGAGCCCTGGGGATGGAGGGGCAGGTGGGCAGCAAAGGGGCCTCCACAAAGGCTGCGCCCGCCGACACCTTGCGCAGCAGCGAGGGCATGGCTGGGCTGGGTGTCTGGGGCAGAGCCCTCGGTGCCGCATCCTTGGAGAGGAAAACTCAGGGCTTAGAGTCTCGGGGTGGAGGGGAGCTGAGGGCACAGGGTTCCCGGCGTGCCGTGTCCCCAGGGTGGAGGGGACACGGGGCAGGGTGGGGTCTGGGGTGCAGAGGAGCACCCAGCAGGCGCGGTCCCTGGGGTGCTGGGTCCCTAGGAAGGGGTAGCACAGGATGCCAGTCCCCAAGGCAGAGGAGAGCCCAGGGTGCAGAACCGCCCGGGTGCAGGTTCCCAGGAGGGAGCTGAGCTGGGGTGTAGGCTTCCGGGGTTCAGGGTCCCTGGGGTGGGGGGAGCCCCGGGGTGCGGGGTTTCGGGGGGGCAGAGCGGAGCCCAGGCTGCGGGTCCCCGGGGTGCAGATCGCGGGGGCAGCCCGGGGTGGGGGCGATGCTACCCGCAGCCCGGGGGTCCCGGTGCGGTGCCCGGGCGGTGCGGCCGGCGGGGTGCCCCGGGGGCGCGGCGGGGGCCGGGGCGGGGGCGGGGGCCGGGATGGGGGGGCGGCGGGGGCCGCCGTTCGCGGCGCTAGGACCGGGCGCGGCGGCGGGCGGAGCCTCCCCGCCGCTCGCCCCTCCGCCCGGCCGCTGCGGCAGTGTCTCGGAGGCGGGCAGGCGGCCGGTCCCTCCGGTCCCCCCGGCAGCATCCCGGCCCCGCCATGGCTGGCGTCGGCTTCGCGGCGCACCGCCTGGAGCTGCTCGCCTCCTACCAGGACGTGATCGGCGAGGACAGCCCCACCGACTGGTGAGCGCGCCCGCCGCCGCCGCCGCCCCTTTGTCGCCGCCGCCGCCGCCGCCGCCCTTTGTGCACGGAGCCGCCCGGTAACACCGGCCGCGCCCCGCGCTGCGCCCCCCGCCGCCCCGGGCCCGCGGTGCCGGGAGCCCCGGCACACAAAGGCGGGCGGGGCGGTGGGGGGGGTGTGCGTGTGTGTGCCCGGCCCGCCGCCCCCGGTGCCCGCACCTGCCCGCCGCCGCACCGGGCCGGGGCGCGGTCCCCGCTTTGTCTGCGACGGGCCGGCACGTGTGGGCACCGGGACCCGCCGCCCCCGGGACACCCCGGTACGGCCCGACCCCTCGCCGGGCGGGGAGCGGGGTGGGGGATCCGCAGCACGGCGGGGAGGGCCCGGGGGTCCCCCCGGTGCTGGGCCCGGCCCCGGGTCCCTCGCTATTGTCTGGAGCCGGAGCCGCGGGCAGGGGCGCCCGGAGCGGGGGGGGGGGGGGGAATCGGGGCCCGCCCGGCCCCGCTGCCCCCGGCCCCCCCCAGCTCCTGGGCTGCCCCATCCCCGGGGACCGCGGTGCACCGGCCCGGGACTGACCCGCTGGGCTGGGGCTGCTGCGGGCTCGGGGCGGGGAGCGGCCTCCCTCGGCGGGACCCCCCCGGGCTGCCCTGCTCTGCCCGCGCCCCCAGGGCTGAGCACCCCGTGCTGCGGGCGCCGGGGCCCCGCCGGATCCAGACCCCGCTGCAGCTGGTGCGGGAGCCCGCAGGGAGCATCTCCCCACCGCTACCCCGATTCTTCCAGCGCCCACCCGCAGGTCCTAGCCCCACCCGGGTGCCGTAGGGCTGGCTTGGGCCGCCTGCCCCCGGGACCCCCTCCTTGCCCCCCGGCGTGCCTGTGCCATGTGTGTAGGGATGCTGCTGGCACCCTGGGGTGCAGCTCGCTGGGCAGAGCCAGGGTGCTGGGTGTATGCTGTGCATGCTGCTCTCTGGCTGGGGTGCCTACTGTGCACCCACCGTGCAGCCAGGGTGCACCAACCCCCCCAGCCAGGATGCACCCCGCTCTCTAGCCGGGTCTCTGCTGTCGGGGCAGGGCTGGAGCCCCCCGGGCTGTGTGGGCCTGTTCAGGTCCTCCTCCCCGCCAGCCCCAGGTCTCCCGGGAGCCCCGTGGTCCCACCGCCAGCCCAAGGGTGCCGTGGGCGAGTGCAGTGTGTGTTGCCGGCCAGGAGGCAGCTGTCAGCCCTGGGTACATCTTGCTTCCCGGCATCCGCTGCAAGGAACCCTCCCTGCCAAAGCTGCTGAGAGCAGCAGAAACGGTTCCCGGGAAGGCAAGCTCTGGGGCCAGGCCCCCCTCCTCCTCCAGCACTGAGCCCCGGCTGGGCAGCGAACCCCCGTCATCCCCATCCTTGGGGCTGAGCTCGCCCCATTGTCCCTACCCCCTCCATCCCATGGTCACCGGCGGTGCCTGGCACTTGGTGCCAGTGGGAGCAGCATCCCTGCTGCAGGGCCCAGTGCCTGGGTGCAGGATGAGGGGTGATGCTTGGGGGGGGCTGCATTGGGCAGGGGTGATGGGGACTGTCTCCCAGCAGTGGCCCAGCCTGGCTGAGCCAGGGGCTGTGAGGACACTGCGCCGGAGCCCAGCCCTGGGCTGGTGCCAGGGGATACCACGCTCTCACCCGGCCGGGTTCCCTGTGTTTAGTCTGGGATTCCCCCCGCCCCGAACCCGGTCCTGGAGGGTCTGAGCATCCCCTCCCCCTGCCCGGCCCCGCGGAGGCTGCTGGGGCCCATTACTCGATCAGAAAGGAATTTGGTGCTGCTTTCTGAGCACGCCGACTCCCTGGAGCTCCCAGCCACATTGGAAACACATGTGCCCAGGCTGGGGCAAGGCAGGCTGGGGCGATGCTCCCCCCACCTCAGCCACGATGTGGGGAGCAGGCAGCAGTGGGCGCCCTGGGTGCTGGCACCCACGGGTGCTGGTTTGTCTGCTCCAGTGAGTGATGGGGCTGTGCAAGGCCAGCGGGGCTGCCTTGGCGGGATGATGGGGGATCCTTGCTGGAGTCCCCTGGCTGTGGGGAGCCCTCCTCCCTTGGCTGTATGGCGCACCTCACCCATGGGTGCCCCATGTGCCCGGAGCCCAGGGGGTGGGAAGGGGCTGTATGGGCTGGGTGGAGAGATTAAAGCCCGTGGATGGGGGTAAGCGATGCATGGTGCTGCCTGCACCCACTGTGGCATGGCTGGTCCTTACTGCCAGGGCTCGTGGTGATGCTGTTGGGCTGTGGGTCCCTGGGGGCACACCCAGGGATGCTGCTGGCCCCAGCATGGCCCTGCTGGCCCCTGGACTGGAAACCTCTGGATCCTCCATCGTGGTGTGGGGTCAGGCCATGCTGCTGGGCTGCACTCAGGGCAGGGCTCTGTTTCCATACCGGTGCCCAGGGTGACGGGACCTGCCAAGCCCCAGGTGGCCTGGGAGCACCCCTGGGTGCAGGCAGCAGCACTGCACTTGGGTGCCACCCTGCATGGCAGGGTCCCAGGAGGGAGAGCGGGCAGTGGGTGCCCCCAGCATCCACAGGCTCCCCAGGCAGCAGCACCATGGCTCTGCCCTACTTGTTTCCTCCCCTCTGCAGCCAGCTGCATCCCACCCTGCAAGCCCCCAACCCCTGCCTGTGGCCCTGGGCTCCCCCAAACTACTGCCGTCCAACCCCATTCCTGGGGGATCATAGCAGGGTCCCCAGGCTGGGACTGCAGTGGCAGGCAGGGGCTGCGTTTGCTGCCTTTCCCCAGCGCAGGCATCGCAGACGGCGCTTTGCAGCTGCTTTGCCAGCTCCAGGCTGGAAGACGGCGCCGGCTGGGGCGGCCGATTAGCAGGATCGGGATGTGCGGATTAAAGTCAATCTTGTTGGTGCAATTATCTGCGGCTCGCTGACGGGGGATCAGGGTGTGGTGGGTGCTGGCAGGCAGAGGGAGGCCCCCTCCATATTAGGCACCCGCCAGCCTTCCCCTTGTTTTTCAGCTCCCAGGGTCCAGCCATGGCCCCGGTTTAGGGGGGCTCTGCCTGTAGGAGCCCCCCAATTCCCATCCCCGAGCCCAGCCTCTGTCTGGAAGCTGCGAGCTTGGGTGAGGATGGCTCTGCCTGGCACCGCGGGGATTTTGGTGCTCCAGCAAGCACTGCGCGAGCGCCACCAGCCAAATGCCGATCGGCAGAGCCGCCTGCCTGCCCCGGTGCAGGGATGAGGGGGGGGCCAGCACGGGCGGCCCCGGCTTTCCGGGCACAGCGCGTGACGGTGGCAGGCAGGTTTGGGTGCCTGCCAGGCCCCGGCAGGTCCCCGCTGCTTGCCTGCCTCCCCCGCTCCCCTCCGCTAATCACCTCGTCATCGGGCGAGCTGCATCCCAGCTGGGATGGGGGGGTTGCCATGGCAACGGAGGATGCTGGTTGCCTAGCAACATCCATCCCCTCGCCCACCCACCCTGGACCAATTCAGCATGTGTCCTCCCCCCCCTATATAGCTGGCTGCACACCCCTGGGGAGGTGTGGGCTAGCGGGGGGGTCCCTGTGGAGCCCCGGGGGGCTGGCCGGGGCGCAGCAGGAGTGAGAGGGGGTTTCCCATCTGCCGGGAACAGTTTCCAAGGAACAGTCTCCATGACGGCCCCATCACACCCCGGCGGCACATTGATTTGCTGCTGCTGGTGCTCCGGCGTCCTCCCCCGGCCTGGTGCCTGCCGGGCCGGCGGCTCACGCAGCCAGGCACGTGAGTGGCCCTGAGTTCCCTGCCGGGGTGCGGGGCTGTCCCCAAAGCTGGTCGGTAATGGTGGGGTCGGGGGGGGACAGGGATGGGTGGACAAGAAGCTGCAAGACCGCAGTGGCTTGCGGCACAGCACAGCAGCCTGCTGTCTGTGGGTGGCATTGCCCACCTTGTCCCTGTGCCCAAGTGACCCCTCTGTCCCCAACCTTGGGACCCTGCCCCATGGCTGCCAGCCAGCAGGGAGAGGAATAGGCCCTGCCTGCAGTCCTGCCTGCCCTGCCTGGCAGCCTAGCCCCTCACGGTGGTGATGGGCGAGGGGTTGGGGTGGCTGTGTGGCAGCTTGGAGACACCTGGCCTGTCCCCCAGGACCTGCCCTGACCTCAGTGTTAGTAGGATGGGGGGGGGGGGGGAGGCTGCCCCACGCTCCCCCCATCCGTGGCTCACCCATGCTGTCTCCCCAGGGCCCTCTACACATACGAGGATGGCTCTGATGACCTGAAGCTGGCAGCGTCGGGAGGTAAGGTCCTCTGTCCCCGTAGCCGGCTCGGCTCGCCGGCGTTTTCCCTGGCAACTGTCCCATTGCTGGGTGGACGTGGGCTGATGGTGCTGTGCCAGGTGGAGGTTTGCTGGAGCTCTCCAGCCACTTTGAGATCCAGAAGGTGATGTACGGCTTCTGCAGCGTCAAGGACCCCCAGGCTGTGCTCCCCAAATATGTCCTCGTCAACTGGGTGAGTGGTGGGGGGCCATGCTGAGAGGGGCCGTGCCCACTGGGGCTGCAGTGTTGGCAGGGGCACGGCTGGGTGCGAGGGAGGAGCCTGTGGTGGTTGGGAGGATGTGGGTGCCCCACGGTCTTGATGCCCTGTGGTGCTCAGTGTGGGGGGGGTGTCACCCTGCCACCCCTCCCTGGCTCAGCCCTTCCCTGGCTGCTGCAGGTGGGCGAGGATGTGCCAGATGCCCGCAAGTGTGCCTGTGCCAGCCATGTGGCCAAGATCGCCGAGTTCTTCCAGGTGGGTGACACTGGGGAGGGGGACAATGCTGCCGGGGCACCGACCCCGGTACCTGACGGCCACTCACCCCCCCCTCAGGGCGTGGATGTCATTGTCAACGCCAGCAGTGTGGAGGACATCGACCCGGGGGCCATCGGGCAGCGGCTCTCCAATGGGCTGGCCCGTGTCTCCAGCCCAGTGCTGCACCGCCTGCGGCTGCGGGAGGACGAGAACGCCGAGCCCGTGGTAATGTCCCCATGGCAGTGATGGCGATGGCGGCGGGCGCGGGGCATCCCTCCTGCCCGGGGCTCCTGTCTGCCGCAGCCCGTCACCCCGTGTGCCACTTACTGTTATTCCCCCTCGCTGATCCCAGCCCCTCCGCCCCCCCCGCCTCTCCTCCGTCCCAGGGCACCACTTACCAGAAAACGGATGCCACCGTGGAGATGAAGCGGCTCAACCGGGAGCAGTTCTGGGAACAGGCCAAGGTGGGGTATGGTGGGGGCATCCAGTGGCCCCCAGGGAGTGGGGTGAGCCACCAGTGGGCTGATGGGCAACTCAGTCCTTCATCTCCCTCCCCCCACACACCAGAAAGAGGAGGAATTACGTAAGGAGGAGGAGCGGAAAAAGGCCCTGGATGCCCGGCTGCGGTTTGAGCAGGAGCGGATGGAGCAGGAGCGGCTGGAGCAGGAGGAGCGGGAGCGGCGCTATCGGGAGCGGGAGGAGCAGATCGAGGAGCACAGGCATGGCGGGGTCTGGGGGTGGGGAGCTGTGTCCTGTGAGATGCGAGATGGTCATGCACACGGGATGGTTGTGCACGTGCTGCGAGCAGCTGGGTGGGTGCATGGGTGTTTGTCCCCATCGAGGACGGGGCTGGGCAGGGGCTGGTGGGCATGGGCTGGCAGGAGCCAGTGCCCAGCCCCTCTCCCATGCCCCCATCACAGGCGGAAGCAGCAGAGCATGGAAGCGGAGGAGGCCCGGCAGCGCCTGAAGGAGCAGTCCATCTTTGTAAGTGCTGCGGTGGGCACAGGGCTGGGGTCAGAACCAGAGCTGCCACCTGGCACTGCCTCCAGGGAAGGGCTTTTCCCAGCCGGGCCCCCAGGGCGTTCTGGGCTGCGGGGAGCATGTGACTCCATGTCTCTTCCCAGGGGGACCAGCAAGAGGAGGACGACAGGCAGCAGCTTAGGAAATCGGAGTCAGAGGTGGAGGTGAGTGTGGCAGTGGCCATGCCCGGTGCCGGTCCTTGCTCTCCAGTCAGTGGTGCCTGCAGCTGGACAAGGACCCAGCTGGGGGGTGCGTGGGGGGTGGTCCTGCAGCCCCACGCCACTGGGGTGGTGGGTCTCAGGCTCCCCCATCCCTGCAGGAGGCTGCTGCCATCATCGCTCAGCGGCCCGACAACCCCCGGGACTTCTTCAAGCAGCAGGAGCGTGTGGCATCAGGCAGCAGCGACGCCATCTCGCCGGGCAGCCACAGGACAGGTGAGGGGCTGGGGGGTGCTGCGCGCACCGTGGGGGGCACGGAGAGGCCGGGGGGTCTGTGGGCTGTGGAGCAGGTGAGTGCGGCACTGCTGGGGCTCCCCACAGCTCAGCAGGTCGCAGCGAGATCTGGGGGCACCAGGGCTGTAATGTGGGGAGGCGGTGTCCCCTCTGCCGTCCCCGGTGCCACGGTGGTGGGTGCCAGGGGCATGAGGATGGCAGGGGGTCATCCTGCTCTACTGCGCCACTACCACCACTGCTGCCGCCACCACCACCGCACCTTGTGGTCCCTGCCACTGGGGCAGCTTGGCAGGGGCTGGGGCTGGATGCCAGGGGAAGGTCTTCTGCAAAGTGGGGGTGTGTCCAGCTCCCTGCTCGCGCGGGTGTCATCCACCCACCCATCACAGCACCACACTGGCAGCCAGTGTGGGCAGGGTGCGGCTGGGGTGGCAGCTGCGGGTCTGGCGTCCGGCTTGGGAAGGAAATTCTTCCCATGGGGTCAGCTAAAAGGGGCAGGAGTGCGTGGGGCAGGTGTGGGGCACACCAGTGCCCCATGGCATGCCTGACCCAGGGTCCCCACTGCCAGGGTGGGTGCCTGTGGTGGTGCAGGACACCCTGCTTTTGGGTCAGGATGATGCCAGCAGGTCTCTGGCCGTGGCAGTGTGTCTGTCTTTGCAGAGGGCTGGCCATGGGGTAGGGGTGGCTGGGCAGGGGGTGCCCCACAGGGAAGCTGGGCTGCCCCACAGTCTGGGGCCCAGCCCTGGGACTCTCTTTGTGGCTCTAGGGCAGGGGCTGGCTGTCCTTGTGGGCACCTCCAGCTGTGGGACTACATCATGGGGCTGCACTGGAGGTCATGCTGGGGTGCTGTGCTGGAGGGGCTGTGCCGTGGGGCCGTGGTGGGGCAGGGGGGCGCCTGTGATGTGTTGTCTTTGCTGTGGGGTCATGCCATGGGCTGTGCTGTGGGGTTGTGCCTTGGGGCAATGCTGTGGACCTGTGCCGTGGATCATGCTGTGGGCTGTGTGTTGTGGCCAAGCCGTGGAGCCGTGCCGTGGGTTGTGCCGTGGGTTCATGCTGTGGGGCCGCGCTGTGCCTGAGCAGATAGTTGGCCCCATGGCCGTGTCTGGCCTCTCTCTGCACCTGGCCGCTTAATGCTGCCTCCTGTCCTTCTGTCCTGCTGTCTTTCTGTCCTCCTGTCCTGCCATCCTCCTGTCCTGCTGTTGGTGCTGCCTCCCATCCCATCTCCTCCCATCCCAGTGCCCTGGCCCCGCCATGACCGTGCTGAGCAGGGACTGACCCATCTCTTTGCTCTCTCTCTCTCCGTCCGTCTGTCTGTCTGTCTTTCTCTCGGCAGGTCGTCTGCACTGTCCTTTCATAAAGACAGCTGACAGTGGGCCGCCTTCTTCCTCCTCTTCCTCCTCCTCCCCCCCGCGGACCCCCTTCCCCTATATCACCTGCCACCGCACCCCAAATCTCTCCTCTTTCTTCCCATGTAGGTAGCTGGGAGCCCCCGGGCGCACAGCTCTGGGGGGCCGAGCCTCGGGCTGCTGCCCCACAGCCCCACCCCAGCCCCACGGCACACCAGGCCAGGGGGCACAAGGACGGAGCCGCGGGACCGACGATGGAGGCAGCGCCCCTCCCATGGGCACCCCACCCCAAAGGGGCCGAGCACCCAAGCTGGGGCTGCACCTGCACCCACGGGCACCCTGAACGCCCCATGGTGGGCGCTGTGCCCCTGGGGTGGGGGATGTGGCACACTGTGCCCGTGGGGCCAGTTGTGCCCGTGGTATGGGGAGGGGGCACCAGGCAGGCTGCGCCCGTGGGACAGATGGGGACAGGGCAGAGCTGTGCCCAGGGAGATGATGCTCTGCCATGAGATGGAGCAGGCTGCGCCCATGGGATAGAGGGGGCACAGGGCAGGTTCTGCTCATGGACCAGATGGAGATGGGGCAGGCTGTGCCTGTGGGGCGTGCCTGGCTGTGCCTGTGGGGCAGAAGGGGATGGGGCAGGCTGTGCCCTGGACCATGCAGGACTGTGCCTATGGCGCAGCATGGGTCGGAAAAGGCTGTGCCCAAGATTGTATGGGGCTGTGCCCATTGGGCAGAAGAGACCAGGCAGTGCCTGGAGCTGTGCCCGTGGGACAGAATGAGCCAGGCGGTGCCTGGGGCCATGTGGGGCTGTGCTCCCTGGCCGAGGGGTAGCGGGGCACGGAGCTATGCCTGTGGAGGAGAGACTGTGCCAGGGCCCAGCTGGGTGATGTGTGGGCTGGGCCAGTATGTGCTACAGCAGGTGTGGGGCTGGCTGTCTCCATACCTGGCAGATACGGGAACTGCAGCTGTGCAGGGCTGCTGCTGCGTGCGGTTGGTGGGGATGCCCGGGGTGGTGGTGGGTGGCACAGTGCTTGCTGCACCCTTGGATGCCTCTGCCCCACCACCACAGAGGAGGGGACAATGCTGTGGCAGGTACATGATGTGCATTTGACAGCTCGTGGCTGGGTTGGCGTGGGGCAGGAGCTGGGGTCCTGGCTCCCCCCTCAATGTGGGCAGCCCCCTCCATGCCACCCCGTCTCCCTTGTCTGCAGGCAGCCAGTCGGACGCCTACCGCAAGGCCTCGGCAGTGGGCTGCAGCCCCTGCGAGTCCAGCCTGGCTGCCACGCCACTGGGCGAGCCAGGCAACCGTGCCTCGGGCGACGAGACGCCGGTAACGCCCAAAGGTGGGCGCAGGGGTCCCCCTGCCTGCTCCTGCCCGGGCATATCCCTGCTGTTCCCTGTCATGTATCCCCCCCGCTGCAGCCCCCTTGCCTCCTCTGGAGCCCCCTCTGGAGCCCCTGATGCTGCAGCCCTGCCAGCCTCCCTTGCATCGTTCAGTGCAGCCATGCTGTCCCGTCTGCATCCCTTGGTATATATCCCCCGCCGTCTCTGCTGTGTCCCCCAGTGCATCCCCGCCGTATCTGCTGCTCTGCGCCGGTGCATCCCCGCCGTCTTTACTGCATTGCCCCAGTGCATCCCCAACATCATTGTTGCATCCCTGCCGTCTCCAGTGCATTTTCCAACATCAGTGCATCCCTGCTGTCTCTGCACTGCCCCCCCCACCACATTCCCCCTCCATATCGCCAGTGCATTGCCCCAGGCAGTACATCTCCACCATCGCCAGTGCACTCTCTCATCTCTGTACATGCCCTCCATCTCTGCTGCATCCCCCAGTGCTACTCTGCCCTATCTGCACCATCCCCCAGTATGTCCTTGCCGGTGTTGCTGCTTCCCTCCATGTATCCCCACTGTCCCACTGCATGCCAGCCAGCTCTGCTGCAGCCTGCCCTCATGTTTCCCTGCTCTCCCCCCCACTGGCCCCTTTGCATCCTTTGGTTCCTCCCAGCTTTTCTTTCTGCATCTTCCCAGTGCACCCACCCCGTCCCCATGCCTCCCAACCACACACCCTACCCCTAGCATGTCCCAGCCACCCCTCCCCACACCCCCAAAAGATCATCTTGTGTCCATCTCCCCCTGCTTCCCATGTCCCCTGAGTTCCCTGTGGTGGTGTGTGTGTGCCATGGGTCCCCTCCCTGCCCAGCCACTCCCTCCCATCCCTGCAGCATCTCCCTGCTGCACCCAGCCCAAAGGACACCCCCACCCACCCCCACCCCCAGCTGCAGCCCTGTCCCTGGGTGTCCCCCAGCCCTGGACTGGGTGGGGGGGGGAGGGTCTGTCACTGCTGACTGCTGTTCCCCCCCACCTTGCAGACTCCCCCAGCCCCAGCACCCAGGAAGCTGCGCCAGCCGCTCCTGAGCAGCACTGGCCATTCCCAGGGCCCGAGGACAAGGCCAGTGAGCCCCCTGGGGATGAGCCCAGCCCCAGGCCAGCGTGGACAGCGGAGGCTGACACCCTGGGGGACCTGGTGACCCTCGAGCCCACCGAGCCCTCCCCGTCACCTGCGGCCACCGAGCCCCAGCCTGGGGAGACCCCCAACCCTGAGAGCCTCATTGACCTGTGGCAGAGCGATGGGGCACCCCCCCCTGCTGCCTGGCCCCTGCCCACCACCCCCGTCCCCGAGGGCCCCCCGGCCACGATGCCCGACGAGGGAGCCCTGCTGAGCCTGGATGAGCTGCCCGAGCCCCCCGCCACCTTCTGCGATGCAGAGCAGGAGGAGGAAGAGGAGGAGGTGGCCAGCAGGGGGGGCCCCCAGCCCCGGGGTCTCGGCTGCCAGCGTGCCCCCCAGGAGGATGCCCCGGGCCGGGAGACTCCCCCCATCACCAATGGGGAGATGGCCCCTAAGGATGGGACGCCGGGTCGTGGGGAGCAGGTGAGCATCACGGGTTGGGGGTGGGGTGTCAGGGAGGTGACACGGTGGCTGGGGGTGAGGTCCTGACTGCCTGCACCCTACCCACCCCACCCCCTCCCCCAGGCTAGCGAGGGCTACTTCAGCCAGTCCCAGGAGGAGGAGGTGCCCCCCACCGAGGAGCCATCAGCCAAAGCCCCCCAGCCTGTCTTCTACAACAAGCCCCCAGGTGAGTAGGGGTGGGGTGGTGTCCGTCCCACCATGGGGCACCCCGTGCCACCCTGACCCCCTCCGTGGGGCACCCTATGCCACCCTGACCAACCCCCTCTCCCTGTCCCCCAGAAATCGACATCACATGCTGGGACACGGACCCCCTGCCCGAGGAAGAGGAGAGCTTTGGGGGGGCCCTGTAAGCCCAGGCCCCGCTGCCGGCGCAGGCAGCTCGCCCCGGCCGGCGCGGGGCGCGAGGGGACCACAGTTGGGGGCTGGGACCCACCCTTGCCCTGCCAGGGCCCCGCAGGATGAGGCCTCCGGGTGGGGGCCGCCCCGCTGCGCCCCCACCCCGGGGCACCTTTTACAGCCCCCCCCATCTCTTTCTCTCTTTTTTAAGTTGTCAGTAGGAGCCGTGTGAGCCCCCTCTTAGCAGTGTCCTCCCCCTCTGCTGCCCCAGCGCCCCTGGGGGGGGGAGGGGGGGCATGCTCGCATCCCCAGCCCGGCTGTGGGATGGGGTCCTCATTCTCTTCGTGCCCCCCCCCCGAGCCCCCCCATACTTTGCACGAGTTCAAAAATAATAATAATAATAATAATAATAATAAAAAAAAATGAATATGGCAATAAAGTGACCTGACCGAGGCAAGGCTGTGGCCGGTGGCAGCCCCCCCCGCCCCAAACCCCAGCAGGGAGCTGGCGTGGGGCTTTGACCCTCCCCCCGCTCCTTCCTTGCTGGGAGCCCCCTTCTCCCCTGCCCCCCCCCCCCCGCTTGGCCCCCGCTTGGCCCCTCTTCCCCCCCACCACCCCGTAACTGTTTTTGGAAAGCACAAGTTCTGTACCAGCGGTGTGCTCATGTCTGTTAATAAATAAAGCGACTCCCACAGGGGCTGCAGCCTGCTGGGGGGGCAGGGAGGGCCGGGGGGGGGCTGTCACCACCCCGGGGGGGGGGCCTGTGATGCCAGCCCAGCAGGAGGCGAGCCCGAGCCACAAACTTTTATTCTCAAACTGTAACAAACAAAAAATTTAAGAAACAGAGCAGAGTCCGGGTCCCCAGCGCCCCCAGCCATGGGGGGGCCGGCAGGGGCCAGACGGGGAACCAGCCCCTTCCACGCCGGCAGCAATGGCCCACACCGGGGCGGGCATCCCTGGGGTGACACGGGCAACCAAATCCACTCCCCCCCGCCCCCGGTGCCGGAGGGGCACCCGCGGCAAGGTCCGGGGGTCCCCTGGGGCCACCGTTAGACAGCGGTAGTCCTGCCGAAGAGGGGCATGGAGACCGGGAGGTGCCAGGGTCCCGGCTCGTAGGTGTCCCTGCTGCTGAGCTCCGAGTCCGTCCAGCTGGGAAACATGCGAGGGGAGCACTCTGCCTGCAGGTAGAGGTCCGGGCAGGCAGGGCCGGGGCTGGCCGAGCGGGGCAGGTGCAGCGCCGAACCATAGCCGGCGTCCAGGAAAAGGGGTTTGTAGCTGGGGGGCTGCTCCTGCTTCTCCAGCCGCTCGTGGCTCAGGAAGGGGGCGTTGATTTTGCGGTAGAGCCCCCGCGTGTCCATCAGCACCTCGCTGTATGGCGGGGGGGGCTCCGCCATCAGCAGTGCCTCCTCATAGCACGGTGGCTTCGACAGGTCCGACTCTGCAAGGTAAAGCCCCCCCCAGACCCCCGCTGCCATCAGCGCTGCGCCCCAGCTCTTGTGCTGTATTGCCCCCCCAAAAAAAGGGGGAGGCACACGCTCTGGGGATGCTGAGACGCCCTCCCTGCTCCTTACCGTGCCGGCAGCTCCAGGGCCGGGGGGGTGGGATGTGGTGGGGGTGATGATGGTGGGGCTCGAGGCGCAGGCGGTGGGGGATGGCGATGCCGGGGGGGCTGCCCCCATAACCCTCGTAGTGCAGCGGCTCCAGCTCCAGTGCGCGCAGGCTCTGCTCCCGCAGCCGCTCCTCCTGCTGCCGCTTCACCCGCCGCCGCAGGTAGCTGCAGAAGCAGCACAGCAGCACGATGAGCCCCCAGATGAGCCAGAAGCCCGCGAAGCAGGTGAGGAAAGTGTAGGTGCCCTGGGACATCACCATCTTGGCTGCTGGCCCCGGGGCGAGGCCCCTGCCTCTCCCTGCCCTCGGGGCAGGGGACGGGATGCTCAGGGCAGCAGCAGGGCCAGGGCAGGACTCGATGCTGTCAGGGCTGCCGAGGGCATCTCCCCGGGCCGTGCCCGGTGGCTGTCTCCTCCGGCCCGTGGGCGCCCGCCGTCAGGGGTCCATCCTCGCCATGGAGCCGGGGGGGGCTGGAGCGGGTGGGTCAGGCCTGGGTACGCTGGGCGGGCGGTGGGGCAGGGGGCCAGTGGGGCTGGCAGCGGGGGAACAGGGCCGGCAGGGTCCCGCTGCCCATCGCTGGGAGGGGGCTGCCGGGGAGGGGGCCCTGCAACGAGACAGACGTGAGCGTGAGCATGGCGGGGACGTGGCCGCCCTGTTCCCATGGTGACTCGCTCCACATGCGCAGCGGCGCCCGCAGCCGGCAGGGAGCTGTGCCCGGCCCCGCACGCGCCCCCGCCATCGCCCCCACGGTTGCAAACCCACACCCCACCCCAGCACCCCACCACGGTGCTGCCGGGCACCCCAGGGCAGGAGACAGATGCTTTGGCCCCGTGGCATCGACGCCCTCAAGGTCATGGGGCATCTGCTGGCATCCCCCCTCCCGCCCACCCAGCACACCCCAAATAGGCTGCAGAGTCCGTGCAGCTCGGCCCCCATGCCACCCCACACCGCCCCACAGCTGGATGCCCCGAGGAGGAGGAGGGACGCGTGGAGCAGGCAGGCAGCTGCCTGCAGCACGTGGCACTCGCGGGAGCACGTGCACCATGGCTGTTGCTGGCCTCGCGGCCACCAGGGAAGGTCAGGGGATGGTGGCACCCCAACACGACGATGGAGGGAGGGGTTTGTGGCGATGGGAACCATCATCCCTGCCAGGTCCCTGCCTTTAGGCAGGCTGACGGCTCGGTCATGTCCAGCCAAGCACCGAACAAGGACAACGCATGCCAGGGGTGGGGGGGGCTGTGCACATCAGTGAGCGGGGAGCAGCACCCATGGGTGCTCACAGGCAGGCACGTAAGCACCCGTCAGGATTATGATTATTACGGTGTGGGAGAGAACGGGCTCGCTGCTGGGGAACAGGGTGAACGCTGGAGCGGTGGCGGCCGAGGGCAGGGTGACTGCAGAGGTGCCACCGCTCCCACGTGCCACCGCTTGGCAAAGGGGTCCCCGGCCACCCCGGGGGACAGGGCCACGCTGCTGGCAAGGGGACCGTGGCTGGGCCACCGAGGCTGGCGGGGCTGCGAGAAGGACGGCGGGGCCGGAGGACCGAGCCCAGGCGGAAGGAAGGAGGAATGGGGGAAGGAAGGGGCCGGGGAGCCCCGGCCACGCTCCGCTGGGCAGCGGGGGCTGCTGCATCACGCAGACAAAAAGCGGGGGCAGAAGCAGCCTCGGGATGGGGGTCTTTGGGGAGGGGGTTCCCCTTCCTGGGGCGCCCCAAGCCGCCACCGCTGCCCGGCTCAGACCAGCTCGGTGCGGGCAGGGCTCGCCGGCCCCGGCTGCAACAGGGTCCCCGCCGGCAGCCCGGGTATCCCCGGGGGGGGGCACTGTGCGGGAAGGGCCGGGGGTCGAGCACCGGGGTACCGGCCGGGGGGACAGCGGGAAGCGGGGCAGGGCGGGCTGGCGGCGCCGGGGGACCGGGGGCGTTTGCGGCTGGGGCGTGCGGAGGGAGCGGGGCTGCCGGGGCCGTGCGGGCTGAGGGAGGCGCGGGCCCGGGCTGGGAGACACCCACGCCGGGCGGGGAGCGGACCGGCCGCCCGGCTGGGAGCAGCCGCCGTGCCGGGCCCCTCCGGTACCCCCGGGCCGCCCCGCTGGCCCCCGGCCGCAGCCTGGGCCCCGCTGCCCGCGTCGCATCCCGGCTCAGTGCCTCCGGCGGGAGGGGGACAGCCCGGCGGGGACCTCCCCGCTCCCGGTGCCGGGCGCGGCAGCCCCCACCTCCTCCTCCTCCTCCTCCTCCTCCTCCTCCTCCTCCTCCGGGGCGCGCGCCCGCCGGGGAAGGACCGGGAGCGTGCGTCCCGGTACGCGCCGCGCGCCTCCGCCTCAGTCCCCGGTTGCCGGTGGCGGCGGCCCCGCGCGCGCCCCCGCCCCGGCCCCGCTGCCTCCGCCGCCGCGCAACAGGCGGAGGCGCCGCACCCGCTCCCTCCGCGGCTCCCGTTACCGGCGGCGGCGGCGCACGTGGCTCAGGCGGCGGGCGGCGGCTCCATAGGGCGGCGGCGGCGGGGTGGGGGGGGGGAGATGGGGGCCCGGTGCGCGCCCGGTGCGCGGCGCCGCCGCCGCCTCCCGGCGCTGCCTTTGTCTCCGGTGAGCGCTCCCGCGCCGCCGCCGCGCACCGCCCCGCCCGGGCTCCCGCCCCGCCGCTCCGCCCCGCCCTCGGCGCGGGGAGGGACCCGGGGGCCGGCGGGCCCCCCGCACCCCCGCCCCGGGACCCGCCACCGAGCGGGGGCTACCGGCGGGGACCCGCATGGGGCGGGGGGAACGGGCACTGCCACGGGAATCCGCCCCGCCCCCCCGCCCCGGGGGATGGTCGCGGGAGCCCCACGGAGGGGGGGCCGGGGATCCCCGGGTGACGGCCCCACGGTCCGATCGGGGCGACGGCCCTGCGATGCACCGTGGGGCGATGCCACGGGCTCCCCCATCCGGTGGCCACGCACTTGCCCTGGGGGGTGGCCTTGGGGTGCCGGTGGTGCCAGCCCCAGCCGCCTCAGGGGGTGACGGCCAGCGCAGCGCAGGGACAGTGGCCCGGAGGGTAGCTCAGCTGCTAGCGAGACCTTAAGGGTCCCTGCCACAGCCCACGGGGCACTGCAGTGGACCGGGGTGCCAGCCTGGCCCCGAGGACAGTGAGGGTCAGAGGTGACACTGGGTGACACCTGGGGACATCCTACACCTTGGGGGGCTGCTCTTGCCCGGGAGCAGACCCATCACTGGCCTGGCCCGAGTGCTCATTCCCCTGCACTAGGGCTCCCCTGGCTATTTGCTGGGAGGGGGGGACATCACCAGCAGGGACATCACTGGCACAAGGCCAGTGGTCACAGCCCCCATGGGAGACCCCTCCAAGGCTCCCTGGGTCTGCGCTCACCCGCTCTCCCTTCCCTGCGCCCCGGTGTGGCAGGGCTGTGCCAGGAGCAGCGGGAGCATGGTTACAGGGCAGAGCTGTGCCAGCCCCAAGGCCATAGTGTCCACTGTGTGCCAAGGCCAGAAGCCAGGGTGACCGGGTGTGGGTGCCCGGCGGGGGTGCCCCGCGCAGGCCATGACCCCACCGCCGCTTCCTCCCCGTGGGCAGGGTGGCAGGCGCTTGCTGTGGCCGCACACAGAGCGCATTGTTCTGCCAGGGCCCGGCCGGAAGGACTTCCTCCATCCTAGCCAGGGGACAACCCGGGGGAGCCGGGTGCCGGCAGCCTACTCCCGCCACAGCCGAGCAGAGTGGCTCCGGCAGCCGGCCAAGCCCCGCCAACTCGCTCAGAGTGGGGATGTTGTGGCCGCGTCTCCCCCGGCCCCCTTGGCTCCAACCCTGACTCACCTTGCTGGAACTCGCCTCCTGCGATCGGACCTCACAGCTTGGCCGCAGCAGCCCGGCAGTCCTGGCTCGACGGTTGTGGGGGTGTCCGAGCAGCACCCACAGCGGGCAGGGGGCTGTGGCCATGCAGGGGGGCTTGGGTGCTCCCTCGGGGCATGGGTAATGCAGAGATGGGGGGCACACTGGGGGCCGTGGGCATTGTCAGGCCAGGGTGAGGGTGGGCAGGGGGAGCCAGGCCTCCGGCCCCGCCAGTGCTGGGGGCCGGGAGCTGCCTTCCCCTTCCCCACGGCGGCGGGGGGGAGGCAGGCGGGGGAGCGCTCCCCGAGCCACATGGTGGGCTGGAGGAGGAGCCGTTGCCGAGGCAACAGCTGAGAGCATCCTTCACCCCTGAAAATCGTGTGCCGCGCTGCCTCCACAGCTCAGGGCAGCACCCAGGACCCCCCAGGGCCCGTGTGCCCACCCAGAGCTCACCCAGGGCCCACCGTGTCCATGGGGCCCAGACCTGCCAGCTCCGGCCATACACCAGCACCCCTTCACCCGCATGCTGCTCCCCCCCAGCAAGGACAGGGATGGGGATGAGGCACCGCCCAAACGCTGGGGTACTGCTGGGCAGAGGGGAGCTGCGGACAGGCAGAGCCCCTTCCCTGCCCTGCTCATGGCTCGGTAACGGGCTGCCCACACCCCGGCCCTGCCCGCAGAGCCATGCTGACCCTGTGACAGACACCGCTAACACACTGGTGACCCTGGCACCTCCATGCCAGGGTGCCCAGGCAGGGCAGCATGAGCAGCCCTGGCCAGTGCGGTGGGAGCAACAATCCCCAGGCAGTCCCCATCCCCCCACCCTGCCTGCCTTCCTTCCACGGCTGCAGAAAATTCCTGGATTTTACCCCAAGATGCCCCCTCCGAGTGTGAGAACTCCTCCTCGGCCCGCTCCCATAGCAACTGTTCCCTAGCTACCCAGCCGCACTTGCTATTCTCATCCCTGTGCAGCTGTGTGCGGCCCCCCAGCGCTGCGCATGAGGCTGCCGTCGCTGCTGCCGGCCCTGCCACCGACCCCGGACCCCACACCCCAAAACCCACCCTGCATGCACCCTGACCAGGCTGTCCTGCTTTGCACGCTCCCCCGTGGCGACTGCTGTGACCTTAACCCTGCTCATGCCCTGACCCCCCTTGAAGGGGCTGTTCCTTGGGCTAAAGAGGCAGTGCCCTGTGCTGGCACAAGGTCCCCCTCTGCACGGTTGCCCCCCCAAAGCAGCACTGCAGAGCAGGACTCTGCTCCCAGCCCCCAGCACACCCATGACAACCCAGGAGGGGCTGTGTTGAGGGCAAACAGGGGAGCAGGGGGACATGGCCCAAAGGGGATCACAGCAGGCACAAGCACCCCAACGGCACAAGGCCTTGTACCTGTCATGCCCCTGCACTGACCCAAACCACCCAGCAGAAGCCACTGGGACCACCTACGGTCCCCAGGGCTCAGCCTCAGCCCTTCTCTGCAGGACAGGAGCACCAGCAGAGCCCATGGCAGCCCAGGAACAGGGGTCCCTGCTCCTCTCCTCCTTACAGCTACCAACCCTGTGCGGCCCGGAGCGGGCCCCCCTTGACACAACAGCAATACAAAGCATGGCGAATCTTATGCTTAACAAAAGGTTAAAAATTTAAATACTCTCCAACTTTAGTGCAAGGCAAGCAAATGATACCACAGGTCCAAGTAGGTGCTCAGCCCCCCTGGGGGGCCTGGCTCAGAACGAGCACGAGGCAGCAGCACGCACACACGCACGCACACATGCGCACACACGCACACACACACACACACACATAAGAGACGAGTTATGGCTTGGGACACAGCTGGGACAAGCGTGCACAAGAGGGGACAGGACGAGCAGAATGGAGAGGGGGGCTGAGCCCCACGCTGCTCCCCAGGGACACGCAGGGCTCTGGCCCCTCCACTCCCACCCTGCCCTCAGCCACAGGAGCTGTGCTGGCTCCCCAGGACCCCCCAGAAATGCACGCTAAGCCAGCACAGCGGGTGGGCTGCTCCCAGCCCTGCTCACTCTTGGGTCACAGCTCACAGCATGACCCCAGGGACATTCCCTTTACCACAGCTTTGCTCTCTGAGAGCAGGGTCCCTTACATGTCTGCTCCTCTGATACCGAGCTGGGCCTGGGGACCGCAGCATCCCCAGCACACAGAGACAGCTGGTCTGGAGCTGGTGGGACCGCACTGGGGCCATCCTGCACCATGCCAGGGACCAGACCAATCCTTTGGACCTCCTGAGCAGGTGCTGTGGGAGTGGCTGTGTCCCACTGTGCCACAGGCAGCCTGCCGGTGTTCTGGAGAGGGGGCCGGGATCAGCTCCCTGAAGCTGGCAGCATGTGTGAGACGAGGCAGGAGGAAGCAGGCTCCGGCAGACAGGGAAGCAGCGATGAGGCAGTGACGCTCTGCTGCCAGGATGCAATGGTAGACACTTTGGCACAGCAGTTTCCTGTGGCTCGGGGCTGAGCAATGGACTCCGCTGGAGCCAGGGACGCCTCAGCATGGCCAGAAAGGTCCAGGAAAGATGCTTTGGACACCTCAAGGCACAGAACAGTCTGCCCAGGACTCCCTGGTACAAAGCTGGGAGCATCGCTCCCCCCACAGGAGGACATTTGTGCCTGTGACAGGGTGGGGGCACTGCAGGCCCCCACCTATAGATTAAAAACTGACATGTGATATGTACAGACTGACATATATAAATATACACCAAACCTGCAGTGCTGCTTTGGCACTGTGGAATGTGTCAGCAGAGCTGCTCCAGCCTGGCCTCGGCCCGCGCTGGCGCAATCCCTCCCTCCCACCCTGGGCCCGGGAGGGGAGCAGCAGCCGGCGGGCGGCAGCAGCACAATCCCAAGAGGCAGATTCAGAAGTGTCCAGGTCTATCTTGGGGATGAGGGCTTGCCCATGGCCAAAGGCGCCTTGGCCTGAGCTGTACGCTGCTGCCAGCCCTGGAGCCATCCTCACAGTCTTCAAATACAGATGTGTAAAGCTGTAAACAAATCCACCTTGCGGGGCCGCTGCTACCTTTGTCCTTCGGGCTGGGCTGTTGTTCTGCTGGGCACCCAGAGAGGCAAGGGGGTCCCAGGGGCTGGAGAACAAGCTGTACTCTACAGCCGGGTGGGCTCTTCCTCGCTGTCGCTGCAATTTCCACAACAGTCCTGAAGTCAAAAGGGCAAAGAGAGGGAGGAGGGAGAGAGAGAAGCACAGCAAGCAGAGGGTGAGCACGGTCACACAACCCAGCCTACAGCTGCCCTCCAGCAGGGAAGGGCCAGGCCCCCCCTGGCCTGCACGTGGGAGAGCTACATGGAGGCAAGGGGCTGGAGGGGACCCCCAGTCTGCAGAGAAACAGTCAAGCTGCATCTGGGGGTTCAGCTCCTGGCAGACAGACTGGTGAGCACACAGCTGACTAGCTCAGAAGCTGGGAAGAAGATGGTCTCCATGGACTACAGCCACCCAGGGAGACAGCTCAGTGCCAGCACAGACAATCTGCCCTGCTCAGGGCTCAGCCGGCCGCAGAAGCAGCTGAAGCCCTTTTTGCTGGAATTGGAGGCAGTCTGAGCACGGGGCAATGCCAAACCCTTCATGGTTTCTCAACCCTTCTGTGTGTCCCAGACACCCGAAGAGAGGAGTGAAGGTAACTTCCCACAGCCCCCTGGGAGCGGAGCTCCCAGCAGCAGCAGTGCAGGGGCAGCTTTGGCTCAAGCTGAGGGCAAGGTCTCCCACAAAGGCAGCGAGAGCAGGGAAGCGGGATTAGTGGCTCAGGGGGCAGTTAGGACAACAAGCAGCTTGTGCTCTGCTGGGGTAAGGGGTTAGGCACTGAAGGACAACACTCCTCTTTCCCAGATCTTGCCATGTCCGTGGGCCACCAGGTATTTCCCTGAGCAGAGCAGCCAGGAGAGACTGCTCACCTCTGGAAAGAGAAAACACGCGGCAAATCACAGCTCAACCCCTGCCACAGGCAGCCGCCCATCCTCCGGCAGGTCTTGCCTCCCTTGGAAAGGGCTGGGTATCCCAGCCCAGAGCTGGCTCTGGCTAGGGCAGCCCACTGAACAGTGAAGCACAACTCGGAGCTTGTCGGGGAAGCAGGAGTCAGCACCAGCTGGCTGAGAGTGGGTCCAGAGCCAACCATGCTGGAGTCCCACAGCTGCAAGCAGCTGTTGGGAGGCAGCAGCCCAGACTTTGCCAGTCCTGGAAAGAAGGCAAAGACTGTTCTGGGCAGAGGAGACAGGCAGGCAAGCAAACCCATAGCAGCTGCAAGACATTTCCGTTCTCCTCATCCCTCGAAAGCAGTGCTCTCTCTCCCTGCTCAAGCTCTGGCAGAAATGCTCTGGGGAGCCCATGAGCCCATTCCAAGAGCAAGGTCTTCTTCAGGGATGGTATTATTCATGTAGGAAGGGAGCAGATTAGCTACTTTAGTGCCTTCAACAACACCCCACTGTCTGTGTGACTGCAGCACGTTTAGCCAGGACACTCCATCCCAGTCCCCTCAACTTCCCCAGCATGGGGAGTGGCAGCCAGGTGAGGGCTGGCTCCCTGCAGCTTTGCATGGGTCCCCGAGAGTCTTGGAGTCTGGCCACCCAGCACAGGGGGAGGCTGCCTGCTGCCCTCTCGTGCCCACCTCCCTGCCAGATCTGCCCGGCACAGGCAGGAACGGGCTCATTGCTACTAGAGGACTTGCCGTGGAGGAAATGCTGGGCAAACACTGGGCAAACACTCTTACCTGTCTGCTGAATAAGCGCTGGAGTAACCCTTTTTTGGGCTGTGGAGAAGGCTGCCCTTTCCAGTCCAGGTCTGGGGGCACTGTGCCATCTGTGCTGAAGACATTCAGCTCCTTAAAACACTCCGTCTCAATCATCTGGAAGAGGGCACAGATGGCTGCAGCCACTGCCACACAAAGCCCATCACTGAGCGCCCAGCAGAGTGCAAGAGCAGCAGGGACAGCACGAACTCTGCAGGACACTGCATTCTGCCATGGTGGGCACAAGCAGGAGCAAAGAGCTGTCCTGCAAACTCACCTCATTCTGCCAAGGAATGGGCACGCTTCCTGTAGCAAACTTCTGGTAGAAGTCATTGTCTGTGGGCTCCAGCTCTACCCCTTTCACTGTGGAGAACTGCTCAATGTCCAGAACATCCTTGCAGTAGATGGCCTGGGGCTAAACAGCACAAGAACTGCTCTAATGCCAGGCTCCATGAAGATGCCACAACCTCCAACAACCATGGCTTGTGGCCAAGCCTAGGCTCCCTCTCCCTGCAGCCCAGAACTTGCTTGACCCCCATTCTGCCAGGCTCCAGAAACAAGAGGGAAGAGGATGGGCGCCATCTCCTCGGGCGAGCCACCCCAGGGCTGCTGGTTCCCTTGACAGCACCAGTGACTGAAGAGGTCAAGACATGGACAGGCACTTACATCTGGCTTGAAGGGCGGGTCCAGCATGCCTGCTTCCATTCTCCTGAAGTTGAGGTGCTTGAAGAGAGGGTGCTCCTTCACTTCCTTGGCCCCAGCTCCTCGGCACCCCAGGCGCTCCAGAGGGTCTTTGCACAGGAGCTGCAACACAAAAGGAAACCTGTGCCCCGGGTGGAGGGTGCTCGGGCAGGAGCAGCCCTGGGGTCGCCTGGGCTCCTGCAGTACACCTCTGGGAGAGCGAGGAATTAAGGCACTCTGGACGCTCCTGCACGGCCTTATCAGAACCAAAGAAACCTGCCTGCCACCAGCACCTCTACAGGGAGCAGCCTCGATGTTCTCCTGCTGTGTGCACAGAGGTGGTGGGAGCGAAGGGACAGGGATGCACACTCGTACCATGGTGCAGAGGGAGCGGGCACAGGGCGAAAACTTCTCCGAGTACTCCTCCTGCACTTCCTTCACCAACCGCTCCACCTCCTCCCGCTTGATCTTCTTCTTGCGCTGCTGGAAGGGGGACTGTCCCTCGATCATCTCGTACACCAGGCAGCCCAGAGCCCACCAGTCTGGGCTGAACGTGTAGCGCTCATTCTTCACCACCTCCGGGGCTACACAGGAGCAGGGGTGAGGGATGTGTGAGGGCAGGGAAAGCACGTGTGCAGTCAGACCGCTTTTTGATTAAACCAGGGCCACTTACCCATGTAGCCAACTGTCCCAACCCGGCCCTTGATTGTCTGGCCCTCTGGTACATGCACAGCTAGCCCCAGGTCTGAGATACGGATGTGACCTGCACAGAGGAGGAGGCAAGTTAACAGGACAAGAACAAGGGGCAATGTTTGAAGCTGCAGAGCAACCCTGGTTCCAGCAGAGGAAGTAAGAAGGACTCAGGTCCAGGGCTCCTCTTGACCCTGCACTCACCATGATCATCCAGCAGTATGTTCTCTGGCTTCAGGTCCCTAGGAAGGAAGGGACTTGATTAGCAAGAAGCCTGTTGTCAAAGCAAAGGACATAAGCAACAGCAACATCTCAAGAAGTCACAGATCAGCAGCAGAGGGATGCAACGCCCCTGCCTTGGGCACACAGATAATCCTCCCCTCACCCCTGCCCTGGAGTTAGCCCTGCAAGTTCTCCCCTCCCGGGCAGAGAGGCAGGACATGACAACCTTCAACCCTCCGCAAGGAAGCAATGAGCCTGTGGCTGATTCCCTCTTTGCAGGTGCAGAGCTTACTATGGCACAGGCCATGCAAGAGAGAAGGAATGGAGGTGGCTTATGCTTGTCCTGCCCCAGGGCAAGGCACAGGGTATGACTAGGAGGGACTTTCTGGCCCTGTGTTTAACCATGCTATCCCTAACACTGCATCACACAACCCAGTGAGTACAATCATACAATCAGCTTGTTATCCCTCCTGCCCAGCTCTCAGTCTTGAGAGTATCAGGGCAGCCTACCCTCCTTTGCTCTACTGTCAGTACTCCCCGGGGAGTTAAGCACCCCAAGTGCCTGCCCGAGGCATTCACAGCATGATCATGCTGTTCTCGGTGAACATTTACCAGCATGAGGAAGCCAAGCTAAGCACTCCCATCTCTCCCATGACATCAGCTTCTGTTCCTGATCACCTCTCACCCAGCTTTGTGCTGCTTTCAAGCCTGAGCTTATTTTCTTGAGCAGACAGACCCAGCTGGGCTACTAAGAGTAGCAGGAACCCTCTTGCTTCTGCAGCCCATACAAAATCTCCCAGTGGGGGCCAGGCAGCACGCACCTGTACACTATCCTCTCCTGGTGCAAGTCCTCGAGGCCACAGCAGATCTCGGCAGCATAGAAAGCTGCCCGGGGCTCCTCGAAGCCAGCCTCTCCCATGTGGTAGATATGGAACTTGAGGTCCCCTCCATTCATGAGGGTCAGCACTAGGCAGAGAGCATCTTTAGTTTCATATGCATAGGCTAAGCTCACCTGCAATTCAGGGCAGAAAGGCTGTTAGAAGACACAGCTGGAAGAGGGAGGTGCCCACACTCTGATGGGCACTTTGTCACCCAAGCAGCCACTCATGGGCAGCAGGACTGGGCCTTTGCCAGCAGAGACAGCTGTGCAAACGGGCAGGACGAGGAAGTGCCCAGCAGCCCCAGCATACCCCCAGCTTCCCTCAGACAAGGAGGACTCTATTTCCCTGAGCCAGAACTGCTCCCCTCTGGGAGCGAGCAGCACCCAACAGCAACCCTGGGGCAGAATCTGATGAATCCTCCGTAAAGGGAGGTTTCAGGCTGCCCACACCTCAGTGCAGCCAGGGAGAGAGCTCCCCACCACACAGCTCAGGGCTAGGCTTCTGCCCACTTGGCTGTCTGCAGAGACAGTTCTCGCTGCTTTCTTGTGCTCCAGAGGTTAAGAAAGTGCCTGTGAGACCAGATGGGTGTTTGGACCTCACTTTGGGGGCATTTACAGCATCTTTTGGAGGCAAGAGGAGGTCCTGCCAGACCCCAGCCTTGTAAGAGATCTGCAGCTGCCAGAACCCTATCCCATGGGCAGGGCCTGTTCCTGCCTCTCCACATGGGGTGAGGGGCAGAGAGGTGCCGGGCTGGCTGGTTGGAGGAAGAATCAACCACCGCAGCAAAGTGAGAGCAATTCCTATGTACTTACTACAAACCTACTGTTCACTTTTTCCAGGATCTGTTTCTCATTCAGGGCCATGGCCTCTCCTTTCCGCTTTTTGATCCGTTTCTTCTCCAGCTTCTTGCAGGCGTACATCTTCCCTGTGGCACGCACTTGGCAGGCACAAACCTGGAGGGGGGACAAGGCTCAGCACCCTCCCACTGCTGTTTCCAGGGTGGGCAGAGTCTCCAGGGTGCTCTCAGGAAGAGGCATGGGAAGGCAAAGGTGTCCTTGTCCCTGCCTCACTCTGAGGTTAGCGAGAAGACGTTGTCAAAGCAAGGACACAGGGAACAGCAACATCTCCAGATGTCACAGACAAGCAGCAGAGGGCTGTGATGCCCCTGCCACCTGTAGCAGCACCATGGCTGGTGCCTGAGAAGACAGAAGGCCACTCCAGAAACAGAAGGAAGCCTGACAGTGACAGTTTTCAGGAGTGCAACTTCCCCTGCCAAGACACCGAGAACAGACCTGACTCTCTGCCCAGGCAGCAGTACGCACCACAGGGCACGTGCTACCTACCCTGTGCAACACCTTCCACACCTCCAGTGCCTGGTGAAGGGGGGCTCCTGCCCCTCAGAGGGGAACTGACAGATCATGCAATGCCCAGAGCACAGCAGTGCCCAGCACAGGGCCCCCACAGTCCCCCCAGCCAGCAGCACCTGCCTCCAGGTGCTGGAGCAGCTTGTGGCACCCTGATGGCCAACCCAAGCCCACATCTGGCAGCAGGCAACAGTGGCTGCCTGGTACCCCAAATGCAGAGGAAATGTTGGTCACTCACCTCCCCAAAACCGCCCTTGCCCAGCACACGGTACTGACGGAAAGTGTTTTTGGTCACTGGCTGCCTGTGAGGGAAAGGAAATTGGAGTGACGTGGGAGCAGGGAAAGAGCCCGGGCTGAAGCCCAAACCACCCCCATGCTCTGGCCTGATAGACTGTGGCCCACCCCAAAACCCCTGCTCAAACAGACCTTGCTTCCTTGTGAGGCAAGCAAGGCTGGGGCTGCTGACGGTGCCAATAAAGGGCCCTGAAGGAGAGCAAGAGCAGACAAAGGCCAGGCCCCTGGCTCCTGCCAGGGCCCAGCATGGGAAGGAGCCCGTGGGACGCCTCAGGCAGCCCATGTGAGCAGGGTGCAGGTCTCCTAGCGATGCCAGGGAGCATTACCGTTCCAGCCATTTCCACTGCAAGAAGCGGTTGAAGTACAAGCTGTCGAGGTAGTCGGCAAAGGGAGCCACGCTCAGGTAGTCATGAATAAGCCTAGGAGAGAGCAGAGCCAGCAAGGTTGCTGAGAGCTGATCACAGCCGTGGAAAAGGTCAGCGGTCCAAGGAAAGAGGAGATGAGCAGGCCCGAGAGCCCAGTCACTTTGCTATCCCCTCACCCTGCCTGGCGCTGAATCACCCGTGCAGCCCTGGCCCAGAAAGCCCACCTTCTGCGCTAAGCCTGATGCAAAAGGAAGGCGCATTGGAGGTACCACTGTGATGAACACAGCACCCTGGGACTGGGCTGGCACTGCTAATTGTGGCCTCTCAGCACCAGCCCAGGCTGTGGGACAAAAGGGGATGATGTCTTTGCAGTTGCCCCTCGGCTTACAGGGCAAATGTGCACACAAGGCTGTAATCAGCTGCCGAAAGCTGCTAGCAATGTTCAGCACCAGGCGCTGAGTTGTTCACTTTCAGTTTAATATCCAGCACAAAAGGCCACAGGGGATTCTGCTCGAGAGAGCTAACTGCCTTGGAGACTGATGCCAGGGCTGCCCAGCGGAGTAAAGAGCCTTAGACATAGTGTCTAGACTGAAGACATGCATCAAGGAGAAGCGGAGAGGCTCATCCCCTTTCAGAGCTTGCCAAGAGCAGGCAGGGCCCAGCCCGGAGGCTCTGCATTCAGACAGTGACACTAGTTACCACACACAGAGCTAATGCTCCCCAGAAGACTGCAGCAAACCCATTGCCACAGCCCTGCACTCGATTAGGTGATGTGCTCCAGCTACTGTTCAGGGAGGGGTGGAGGCCGTAAGCCCGGTTTGCCTAACAGCTTCCACTTCACACCTGGAGCCAGGACCTCAGCCACTGCTTCTGTGATGGGAACAGAAGTGACCTTAGATCCCTGCAGCAGCAGCCAGCGTAACCTAATCACAATGGCCACAACTGTGGCCAGCAGGAGAGGACAGCTGGCTCCAGGACTGCAGCCATCACCTCTGCTCTGTGGGTGCCTACGAGATCCTGGCACAAGACTAGGAACAGCATGGCCAGATGCTGAGGCTTGCTGAAATGGGGTCTTCCCAAATGGCAGCTCAAGACCCATGGCATCCTTAGAGGACTGACAGAGGCTTCTGCAGCAGCTTGTAGCTCCCAGAGCCCATGGGAGCTCCTTGCATTTGCTTTCCTGTAGCTGTGCTGCAAACAGCTAGCCCAAAACTCCCCAGGCCCCAGCCTTAGCACCAGCCCTCACTCTGCTGGAGGAAGGGACCACAAGGGACAAGGCGAGTTAGCTGCAGCATCTCCCTCATGCTGTGATGCGACCTGCAGGCAGGCCCCAGCCCTCCAACTTACTTAGTGGATTCCTGGAAGAGCTCCTTGGAAGGTTCCTGCTCCAGCCTCTCACAACAGGCATCCACCAGCTGCGAGGGGACTTCAGGCACATGGTCCTCACTCTGGGGACAAAGGGATAGAGTCAGACACAGGGAGCAGAGGACAAAGATCCTCCCAGGGAGGAAAAGCCCACAGTAACAGCAGACAGGTGCCCATCTGCTTTAGGGCCAGTGGGAAAAGCAGCAATGGTTGCTTGTGAGATAGTGGGGTGGCTCTGTACTCTGCCCTCACCATCCTGCCCAGCACATTCACTGTGGCAGGACGTGGGTAATGACAGCTGTCAGCTTTCCAACTGCTCTACTGTTGCAGGCGGCAAACACAACCCTCTTACTCACGTTTGGCTTCAAGTACTTTTCAATCAGGTGCTGCCCGCATTCCTTCCGCTTCTCATCTGGAGCCACTTCGTACCCTGCCTGCACAGAGCAAACAGCATGAGGAGCAGGTCCAGCCAGGAACTGAGCCTTGCTACTGGGCAACAGCTGCAGAGCAGCAACACCCTCTGCCCAAGGTTTCCCATGCTTTCCTGGAAAACCAGATCTCCAGCAAACAGCTCCCTAAGCAAAGGCCAAGCCCTGTCTTGGAGAAACTGCAACTCACAGGTTTTTCCTTCAGGAAAACCCTACGTGCTCAGAAGAATCTGGCAACTGCTGGAGCACCCAGGGCCAAACAGTGCATGCCCAGGGTGCCAAGAACATCCCTGCCTCCCCCAACGAAGCCCGGCAGGCTTTGCTCTTACCACAGCATCCAGGAACTTGACGCAGCGTGACAGCTCAGGTCGTGTCTCGCAGAACTGCCGAAAGAGCATGTGCCCAATGGGCTGCTTCTCACATAGGCTGTGGTAGTCCCGCTCTGCAAATGTGGAGAAGACCACTCACTGCCAACCCCCAAGGAGCAGTCACAGCCCACCGCCCGGGCCACAGGTGGTGGTGGAGAGGCTTGTGATTCATCAGCTGGCTGCTCACAGGTCCCTGCTGGTAGCCTGAGGCTCCCAAGAGAGTGAAATGCACCCAACAGGGACAAGAGGCATGACCAAGCTTTTATGTTCCCCTGTGGAAGATCCTCTCCCTGGAAGAAGTTTGACCTGCTGTTCTGTACAGCCTGCCCCTCTCGTTTCTAGCAAGGGATCTTGGTGTCTGCTGCTTGCCTGGAGGCTCTCTTCTCAAACCTCTCCCCAGGAGACTGACTGACTGCTCCAGACACAGAACTTTCCGTGGAACACACTGAGCTTATTTCAAGGGAGATTGTCCAGGCCAGGAGTTGCTCTGATGACTCTTACAAACCACTCGTATTCCCAAAGGCCCTGCTGGAAGCAGCATCATCAAAATGGGGGGCACCATTTCCACAGATGTCCTGTTAATGCTGCACACAGCAATTAGACCCCCTCCACTCCATGGGACAGCTACTCGCTTGTACGTCAACTCCTACTGCCCTCCAGAGCTTGGCTTCCCTGCTGATTCCTCCTATTCCTCTCTAAAGGCTGGCAGCCCAGGCACAAACCCCTTTGACTATCCAGAGCACTTCCAGTTCTCTGCTTTTTTTTCCTCCCCTTCCACTCATAAGATGTTGTCTGATCATGGGCCGGAACAGATTTCTGTCACAGGCATTGCCCCCAAGGGCTGCAGGCTGCCTGGGGTGCAGATGCGCAGACGTCCACCAGCTCACAGGGGATCTTCCAGCACTCCCTGGGGCTGGGCTGCCGGCCTTCCCCTCCCCGCGCAGCAGTTTCTCCCGAGGAAGCTGTGGCTTCCTGAGGGTGCACAAGAGCGCAGAGACGGGGAGGCTCTGTGGGGGAGGAGGTTGCCTCGCCAGCTCCGCCACACCGGCCGGTTTCCTTGTGTCTGCAGGGGAAGGAGTTCCCTTCGGCTGGGGAGGACGAGAGCTTGCTGCTGGTGAGATTAGAAGCTTTTGGCTGCCCTCACTGCTGCCCAGGCTCACACAACGTTGTTCCCTGCGGTCAGGGCACACAAAGCTTAAATCTGCAGTGGGCAACCAGCCCACCATGCCCACAGCCCTGCCAAGCCTCTGGATAGGAAAGAAATGCCTTTCTAGCAAGGCTGCACGGGGAAAACAAAACCACTCCAGCCAGAGTGACCCAAGCACAAAGAACAAGGCCATCTTTCCCATGGGGAAACCAAGTGAGGCAGCCGCCACCTGGGCCAGAAGGACTTCTCACATGCCTCCCCAAGGGGAAGTGGGGATACAGGCAGTGACAGCCAGCCACAGGGAGGGACTTGCCTCCCAAAGCATCACAAGGTCACTGTCCCGGGCAGTGGGACAGCAGAGACAGACAGACCACCAGCACTCGCCACCAGCAAACGGGCAGCACAACAAAGATGAAGTTCAGTGCTGGAAAACATGTGTCATGACACCCACAGGAAGGGCTGCTGCAGGCAGAGGACAGGCCTCAGCTGAGGGAAAGCTCTGCTGAGGGCACACAAGTCAGAAGCAGATAGGGGTTGAGACAGCCAAGATGGGAGCTGCAAGGAGAGCCCAGGCCAGAGCTGTGTTCGGTGCTCAGAACTTGCTCCAGAGAGGCAGTCTGCAGCAAAACCAAGGTGAGAGTCTCCATCTGACTACCCTCCGCTGCAAAGCTGGCCCCAGGAGGAGGTGCACAGTGTGCACAGCAGCAGAACCAGGCTGTTATGAGGTTGGAGGCTACAGTGTGGATGATGGAGGTTGAGTTATTCTAAGTGCTACAGTCCCACGTGCCCTCAAAGGGAGCCACTCCTCTCCTTGGGGCAGCCAGGATCTGGAAAACCTGGGCAGGGTGGAACTGGGGACTGGAGCTGCAGAAATATCCCAAACCCACTCGGCCCAGTGACACCTGCTCTGAAACAAGGCCAGCGCTGTGCCACTCTCCAGCTGGCAGCTGAATCTAGACAACTTAAGCTCTCCCATTCCCAAAGCAGAGCATTCCTGCCCTCTGTGCCCCAGAACAATTTCACATGATCTCAGGACCAAGTCTGCTGCACAAACAACATTAAAACCGTGAAGAGTACAAAATGCAGTATTAAAATGACAGGCCAAGCCCTGCCCAACTGTACAATTCTCATCCATACCACATAGCAAGAACCCAGTTTTGCCTGAGTAAAGCTGCTGCATTAGCATTAGAAGCTGAGGTCTGCAGAGCAGGGCTGAATCCCAGCCAGGGAGTCCAGAAGACGTTAGCTGGACCTTTGTTATTTATGCAAAGGCATGTCAGAGTGATGCTCCAAAGCTCTGCAACACCGAGCAGGTCTGTTGCACAGAGAAGGGTGCGTATCTCTAGTGAGGCTCATCACAGTCTGGAAGGCATGTGGGTACATCAACAGGCACTATCCAGTGAGGGCCATGCAGCTGTGACCTACCCACCCATTTTTTCTTTCCTACACCCCGAGCTCCGAGTGATCCTGGCTGGGTTTTGGCCGACATGTGCCCCGTTATATGTTCCTGACCCTCGTGAGACTCAACTGCCTTCATGTGCATCCAGCTTTGCACACATGCTCATCCACCAGCCCTGCTCCAGAGTGGAGCCTGGGCACTGCTCAGCTCCCACTAGCTGCCGCATCTCACCGAGGGTTTGTCGAAGATCCTCACAGAGGCTGATGTGGGGGAACTGCAGCATCTGGCGCCATTTCTTACTCTTGCCTTTGCGGTTTCCACCACCACCTGCGGGGCACATGAAATCAGTACCATGAGTTATGAAGCAAGGACGTCCGACTGCAGCCTAGCCTTACCAGAAGCCAAGAGAGGAGACACCCTCTGTCCATTTACACGAGCAAGCCCAGGCAAGGAGAACAAGACCACAGCGATACTGCTGTCTCCTGGCTGGTGGAGCAAAAGCACTAGAGCCTCTGACTGCCAGAGGAAGCGAACAGACCAACCCCTCCGGCCGCTGAACAAAGTCACAACCAAGAACACGAAGACCTCTCACCTGGACATCTCAGTGACTCATATTTAAGTTTAGAGAATCAGGGCAGGGGCAGGTGTGCCTAAAGCCACAGGTTACTCTATGCCTGCACAAGAGTTCTTGGCTCCCAGGCCTGTCCTCAGGACCTCTGCATAACTAATCACCTCCTGAGGCCAAGCCTTGCTTGGTGTGAAGCTCTTCCTGCTGTAGTAAGGATGTTCAAGCCACCTACTCATTCCAGACTGATTGCTTACTCCAGGGAGGGGCTCTCAGAGAGAGGACGAAGCTGGGAGACAGGAATTCCTGCTCTAATCCTGGCTCCACAGACAACTCACTGCATTGCCCGGGGCTCATCACTTCAGTTTCCCACCTGTGAAGTGGGGACACTCCCACCTTTCTCCAGAGATAAGCCAGCCTCAGAAAAGCGAGATCCAAGAACTAGATATTATTCCAACTTCTGTTGCTGGTGTAAATGCCCAGCGCTGTAGGACAGGGTGGGAAAGCTGCTAGATAGACCAAAAAATTTACATCATAGCAAGCACCAAGTACTGAAATACTGGTACGGCTGATTGCTGGGATCAGCCAACCTCCAGGGATTGCCTTCCCCCTGCCGGGTGCCAACACACACAATCTCCCACCTCCCTTTGGAAATACATTAAACCACCCTGCTGAGTTGGGCCAAAGGAATGGCTTTCTGAAATCACGGGGGTGGGGGGGTGGGGGGGTGGGGGGGGGTGTTGATCATCATTTGTCAACTCTTGAGAAATACTTTCATAACACTTTCCTCCACTGCGGATGCAATTCAGCCCCTAATCCTAGACGCAGTCCCCAGGCATCCAGCTCCCCACGCCGCAGGAGGCCTTGGTTGGACAGGCAGGTGAGACGGGGCCATCACAGCCAGCCTTCTGCAGGGCCAGCCCCAGGTCCGAGCTCCTGGCACGCCGTGGGTCGCTGCACTACATCTGCCCTGCACCAGCAGCTGGGCTGCACGACTGTACAAACTCAGGAAGGAAGTGACTCAAGGGTAAGCAGGGGTGGAAGAAACCAGCAGCACAGACACCTTCTTGTCAGCCACGGCTTGCGGCAATGAAACAGACGGGGACAACTAAGTAAGGGCACAGGAGGACAAGCCATCCTCACCCCACGAGCACTCAGGGAAAGGCAGAGCAATGCCCCACAGCACCTGGAGGACGAGGACCGGCAGCTTGCATTTCCTTGAGTTGTTTGCTTTTAAAGGAGGCTCCAGAGCCATTCCCGTACTGTTCTCATCCGCCCTCCCAGCACCACAGCAAACAGTCCAGCAGGGAACTTGTCTCCTGCACACCAACCTCCCAGCACCCCTGTTTTGGGGACGGGGCAAGGGGTTGCCACAGGGGAGCTTCAGGGCTTGGTGATACCTCAAAGATGGTCTGTTGTCCCTCTGCCAGAGGCCAGCAGGCAAGGGGGATGACGGGGGAAGGATCCATCACCTTCCCTGGGTGAAACCCTCCTAGAAGAGTTGGATGGAAACACAGAGCAGCCCACCCAGCACATCCAGGGGGGACAGGAGACAGAGACCAGGAGGCTCCAGAAAAGGCTGGGCTGGAGCAAAGCACCTGGTGCTGCCGGACCTGGCCAGCAAAGCAGCTCTCTTCCTGTCACACAGGCTGCAGAGCTCGCCCCAGCGGCCACCCAGCCACGGGTGGGAAAGCCATGGACAGGCAGCACAGCCACCTGCGGCTCTCACAGGCCAGGAACCGTCTGGCACAAGCGTGCCAGTGGATTGTATCTTCCTGCAGCCAAACTGCCCACCGCCTGCCAAGGCTGAGGCACCAGAGGAGCCCCGGGAAGCACGGCAGCAGCCGACCGACACCTCGCTCTGCATCAGCGACCAAACTCTGCTCTGCCGAAGGCACAACAGGAGCCAGTCTCCCGGTCACTCACTCCGTGGGAAGCAGTGTCTCGTGTCTAGAGTTCACAAATGCTGCTGTTTGGACCTTGCCATTATGAACCATACTGTCATGGTCCACCACTGTCACCGAGCCTGAAGTACCTATGCTAAGCCTGATTTTCAAGCAGCTCAAAAATGTTTCTGCCTGTGTAAATTTAATTTCGTTGCTCTTTGCTCCCACAAATCTAATCTCTAAAGCCCTTTAACTAGATTTCACCGGGCCCCTCAGGCTCCAGAATGACTTGGTCTGGCCAGCTGCACAGCGCGGGCCAGGAGGGACTGTACTTCCCCACCACTTTACGTGATCTAATGAACTCCCCGACGCCCGGCTGAATCAGATCTTCTCTGCAAAGGACCAGGCTCTCGTGTGACAGACTTCCCAGCTCTCTCCCTTAAGCCACCGCGAGGCCTCTCTGCAGGGCAGGCTGCATCCCCCGCCGAGCCCCCGGAGCTCAGCCGCGACCCCCGCAGCTGCAGGAGGTTTGCGGCCCCGCAGCCAGCCGCTGGCGCGGAGCGGACGGGGGCCAGGGCCGGTGTGAAGGCGGCGGCGGGGTGCGGCTCACCGCCGCACTGTCGGGATCGGCCCTTGCGCGGGAAGCCGCAGTTTACCGGCCTGAAATCAAGTTTTTCTTCTAAAAGTGCTTCGCCCCCCTCCCCGGCCAGAGGAGCGAGCGCCGCTCTCGGGCCTCACCTGGACGGGGTGAGGCCGGAGGCTGCCGGCACCGGCGGGAGGCGGCGGGGTGCAGGGCGGTTCCCACCCGGGGAGGCGGCAGGACCCCCCGGGAGGGCTCAGCACCCCCGGAGGACGCGGGGCACCGAGCGCTGAGCAACCCCCGCCCGCCCGGAGCAGCGCCCGGCGCCGGGGCTTCGCTCCGGGCCGACAGCCCTTGAGGCGGCCAGTGCCCGACCTGCGCCGTTACCTCCCGGTTCCCGGCAGCACCGGCCGGCAGGCGCCTCCCGAGCGCTGGGCTCGCCCCACGGCCCCGGGCCTGGCCGCCCCCGCCCCAGCCCCGGGGACCGGCGTCCGCCCGTCGCCGCCGCTCACCTTCGCGGGCCTTAAGGAGGACGGTGTTGGCGACGATGTTCTCCAGCTCCATGGGCCCGGGCGGCGCCGCCGCCTCCCGCCCGGCTCCGCTCCCCGCCGCTCCCCACCGCTCGGCCCGCGCCCCGCCGCCTCCCCCCCCCCGCCGCGCCGCCGCCGCCGCCGCCGCCGGGCCCCGCCCACCCGCTCCCAGCCCGCCAATGCCTGCCCACGCTCCTCCCGCGCCGCGCTCCCATTGGTCCAGCCTCCCCCCCGGAAGCCTCGCCCCCTCCGCCGCGCCGCTGCCCTCCCGTTCGCCCCGCGGCGGGCGGGGGGGTGTGGGAGGGCGGGGTGGGGAGAGAGAAGCGTGCGTCACTCGGCGGCCATTGGGCGAAGCCCTGCCGGGAAAAGGGAGCGGCTGCTGATTGGAGAGCGAGGTGTCACTCAGCTAGCGCAGCCGCCGCTCGGGGAACGGATTGGGAGAGCGTCACCGGCGCCCACCACAGTTGGGACCCGCCTCCTGCAATATCTGATTGAGTGAAGAGCTGCCACTCCGCTGCTGGCTGGGTCGTGATAGGGGCATTTCGTAGGGGGAGGGGCCGAGCGGGTGTTTATAAAGGGGTGCTGGAGGCGGGGCGCCACACAAGGCGTGGGCGAGCGCAGGGTGTCGGTGGTTGCTGCGGGGCGGGGGCGCTCTCTGACATGTTCTGCGCTCCTCTTAAAAGCGGTTCCGTGTTTGGGGGGGGGGGGCTCCCCGTGTTTGCAACGGCCGCAGGAAAGGCTGCCTGGCGGGCGCGTGTCCGGTGTTGGTCAATCCGTGCGCCGGGTGACGCAAGCTCCGCTGCTGCGCCCGGTCACCGCTGCGGTGGGGGTTTGGGGTTTCCTCATCCCACCGGTGCCCGTGGCGTTGGGGGTGGCAGCTGCTGGTGTGCCCTTGTGGTGTCCGAGCTCCCCTCGCTGCTCCTGCAGGCTTCTTCCCTGCGCTGGTTTGCTCTAAAAGCCCTTTTTTAACTTTGATTAGCCTTACCCCATCTAAAGACAAGCTGTGGCGTGGGAACCTCTCCCCGCCTGCTCCCCAGCAATAAGTCACTGATTTCTGAGCAGAGCTCTGTCCTCCTCCAGCACCCCTTTGTGCTCTCTCAGCCTTGTAGATGATGTGACCAGCTCCCTCCTTCTCCTGGGTGTAAAACTGCTCATTAACCCTCTTACCTGTTAGCAAGTTGTGCCTGCCCTGCTTTCTGCTCCTTCTGGCTCTCGGGTGCAGATGTCACCTTTGCCTTCTGATGGATCCCGTCTCTCGCCCCAGCCCACATGTGATGCCTCCCTCCTGCCTTGCATGCGGTGGCTGGTGGAAGTGGGGCTGCCCCGGGTTGGGGGCTGGTGGTGGCTGTGTGGGGAGGAGTACGTGGTGATGGGCAGGTCCCTCCACCGGCCTCTGTCAATGGTGACCTGGCAGTGGGGTCCAGGCTGGGCCCCTGAGCACTGCTCAGCCGGGCTGTGCTAGTGAGCAGGAGGGAAGGGGTTCATGTCCTCAGGCTGTAGCAAAGCTGATAATAACACTAATTATTCCAAGCATTCATTGCCGGTGCAATCAGTACTGACTGTGGTCTGCCAGGCCCTTCAGCATCCGCTGGAGATCAGGCATCACATCTTCTGGTTACAAACCTGCAGTGACAATGAGAAGGAGGATGCTTTGCTCTGCCATATGTCAGAGGTGATCTCCTGTGTCACTCTGCCATGAGGGATGTGCTCACGCTGCCAGCTTTCTTCTTTTAGAGCTGCTTTCCTTTTGAAGGTGGCATTTACTTATTTTGAGCTTCAAATGTGATTTCTTTGTTTCCATGCATTTGCATGCTTAACTCCTAGGTTGCTACTTTCGGTTTCCTCCCAGCTGGCATTTTGCAGCACCATTCCCACCACTGGCAAGAGTCATGGGCCACGGGGCGCTGCCGGAGCCGCATGAGTGTCCAGAGGAATCCCGCTGTCCCCAAGAGAGCCGGTGGCAGCTCAAGTAGTGGAACTGGTGCTCTGTGTTTTAGCTCCCTGGAGTAGATGTAGCTGGAGAGGGCTCCAAACCCAAGCCTATCAGTGAAGTAATTCAAAATAATCTTGAGAAATTGAAGAAAGAGCCTGAAAATGCAGGGTGCAATTCCAGGCGGACAAGCACAGGTGCTGCAGTTGGGCAGGAGTAATCAGCGCTTCGAGGGAAGCCGCTTTGCCGGCACTACTGGGGTCGCGGCGGCACATGAGAGGGGCAGGAATAAGGGTCACGCTGTGGTGGCTAAAACAGGCTTTGTACAAACTTGGAATGGAAAGGCCCCCTGCAGAGAGATGGAGTGAGCTGCTGGACCTCTGCTGCAGGCAAACGTTATGCTGGATGGCAATGCGGTGGGAGATGCTTGGTGGGGGAGCTCTCCCCGGAGCGCCCCAGCACCCCGGTAGTGTCTGGGGTGAAGGGGTGCCCAGGCACTCCCAGACCCCATCCAGCCCTCGGGATTTGATGTTTTGGACATCAGCCTGAAACTCCTTTTGGTGGCTTGGATGTTGCCCCGATGCCAGCACAGGCTGGATGTGCCGGCGTCTCCTTGCCCAAGCAGGGGGGTCCCTGTGTGCCTCCGCTCTGGCTGGTCCCCAGCCCCTCCTGCCCTGTGGCCATCCCAGAGCTGTGCACTAGTGCCCAGGAGGAGGGACGGTGCCTGTTCCCTTAGTCAGCCCCAGTGGTGCTGGGCAAGGGTAAGGGCAGGGTGCATGAGCCAGGGCCCTGCAGGGCCCCAGGGTGCTGCCCACGGGGCTGGTGCCCCTCAGTGAGAACTCTTCTCACCGACCAAGCTGGCCTTGCCGAGCCCCCATCAGGCGCCCTCCTCTCCTTGGGTATTTTTAGAAGGAAAATGCTGTTTAATTGTGAAAAGGCAAAAGGCAGCCACGGGAGGGGAAGCCAGGCGGCAGCGATAGGGCAGCTCCTTCCGCAGACGGTGCCAGTGCAGCTCCAACTGCCAGGGCTGGCCGCCTCTGGAGGATCAACACCGGGCCCCTGTCCCGGCACGATCCCCGCTGGGAGCCTCTGCTGGTCCCAAAGCTCATGCCAGGAGCCTCCACGCACAGGGGATGGCTCGGGGTCCTCACCACTGCGAGTATCCCCATTCCTTTCAGCCCCCCGGACCCCATGGCCGAGCTGCACCCACCCTGGTGGGGGCTGACAGGGGCCAGCGTTCCTTGGGCTACAGCTCCCAGGCGCCGGCGGCTGTTTTTAGCCAAGTGAAAGTCCGATGTTTTGAGATTTTCTATTTTGAGCAGCAAAGCTGGAGAAGTGGAGCGGCCCCTGACCCCCGGGTGTCTGTGTGGAGCAGAGCAGGGAGCCGGGCAGGGCGGGCATGGGGCTGCTGCTGCCCCCGGGGTGATGTGGTTGCCCCCAGGTCTTCACCCCATGGTTGCCCTCATGGCCCCTTGCACCTCAGGCTGTGCTGCAGCCTTGTTCCCACACGGTCCCATCTCCCACACTCTCCCAAGGGAGGATGGCCTTTCCGGCACTGTGATGTCATGCCTCCTTTCCCTACTACAGCAAGATCCCCAAGCAGGATATGGGGTGTGCTGCCCCAGCCCCACAGACCTCGTACCCCACCATGGGGTATGTATGTGCCTCCACGGAGCCCCCATGGTGCAGCGCAGCACAGCTACGTGCTGACGGGCAGCTGGAGGAGACAGCCCCGGCAGAGAGGCGTAGGACTCGGACTGGGCTGCTGCAGTGGCACAGCCAGCTCAGCCCAGCGACGGTGATGCTGCCACATCGGGGCTTTTGTCCCCCCCACAGCAGCCATGCAGTCCGTCCCCTGCGCAAGAGGATGCTGGGTGCCAAGGGCGTACAGAGGAGCTGAGGTTTGCCTGGCAGCAGTGCAGGCTGGTGCTCATCAGAACCACCATGGCGAGTTGTCACCACCAGCAGGTCACCCATGCTGCAAGGGGGGTGGGTGGGGTGACCCAGGTAACAACGGGTGCTGGTGATGTGTGCCGACGAGAGGCAGATGCCAGCCCCAGGCACAGGCTTTGGTCTTGTTTTATTCAACCCCACGTTTCCAAAAGTACCTTGAGATGCACACTGGCATGGCAGTCCAGAGTCTGCGGTGGGGCCAGGCACTGCTGGTGGGGCCCTACGTGCGGTGCCAGCGGGGGATGGCGAGGAGCCGGCGGAAGGCAGCACGGAAGTCCCGGTTGAAGAGGGTGTAGATGAGGGGGTTGAGGCTGCTGTTGCAGTAGCCGATCCAGAAGAAGAAGCTGAAGAGGGGCTTGGAGACACGGCAGCCCTCCCCGCAGACAGCCCCCAGGCTGTAGGTGAAGAAGAAGGGGAACCAGCACAGCACAAAGGCCCCCATCACCACAGCCAGCACGACAGTGAAGCGCCGCTCCCGTGCCCGCACCAGCCGCTGCCGGCACAGAAACATGCTCTGGTGCTGGCTCCGGTGCCGCCAGCCCGGCATGCCGACCCCCGGCCCCTTCTTGCCGGCGCCAGCTGGGCGCGGGGCGTGGGCGGCGAGGATGGCTGCTGTCCGCCGGGCGGTCAGGTGGTAGATGCGGCAGTAGACGGCGACCATGACGAGACAGGGGGCGAAGAAGGAGGCGGCACAGGAGGCCAGCACGTACCAGGTCTCCTGGCTCAGCTGGCATTCCCGGCCCCCTGGCTGGGCCCACAGGAGTGGTGGCAGTGCCACCAGGGCTGCCACCGCCCAGACAGCCCCAATCATCCCCTTCACCCGCCTGGGGCTGCGGCGCAGGTTGAGCCGGGCTGCCCGGGTGACAGCCCAGTAGCGGTCGAGGCTGATGGCGCAAAGGTGCCCGATGGAGGCGGTGCAGAGCAGCACGTCCAGCGCCAGGTACAGACTGCACCACAAGCCACCAAAATACCAGTATCCCATCACCTCATTGGCCAGCGAGAAGGGCAGGACAAGGATGGCCACCAGGATGTCTGCCGAGGCCAGGGACACCAGGAAGAGGTTCTGTGGGGCCCGCAGGGCCCGGCTGGTGGAGATGGCCACCACCACCAGCGTGTTGCCCACAAGTGTGGCCAACAGGACAGCCAGGGCGGCCAGCAGGATGAGCCCCGTGGCCGCGGGCGAGTGCGGGGCGCTGCCGGCACCGCTGCCGTTACTGGAGCTGTTGGGGAGCGTGCCGGCTGGCTCCATGTTGGCCCAGCCCCTCAGGCGGATAAAGCCCCATGGGGCTGCCCCCCGCCACGCGCACCCCGCTCACCGGCCCTGCTGCATCTCATGGCGCAGCCCCGGCATCGCTGAGTCCCAGGGGAAGCGTCCCAGCGCCACCGCTCCTGTACTGACCCGGTCTGGCAGCAAGGCGGAGGTCGTCCTGGCCCAGTGGCCCCCCAGCCAGGCACACGGTGCAACGGCAGTGCTGGGAGCCCCGGAGCAGCTCCCACGGCAGCCCCGCTGGTCCCAGCCTGGGAGGAAGGCGGGCGGGAAGGAGGGAGGGAGGGACTGGCCGATATCACTGGCAGGAGCCCAAGCATCTGTGGGCAGTGGGAGAAGCGGTTATTGCCAACACTTAAAGGGCTCCTGCCAGGGTCACCACGGCAGGTGCGCTCCTGCCATGGGCATCAGGGTACCTGGTGGGCAAGGGGTGCTGCCTGACTGTGCCAAGTTGACATCCCACTGAGCCCCAGCCCAACAGCACCACAGCACCTTGCTGGCTGCCATGTGCTGTGCCTGGTTCACCAACACACTGCTGTGATACTGAGTGGTGCAGCATGGACCCTGCCAGCTCAGCCCTCTGGAGACAAGGCAGGTGGAGGAAGATGCTGCCCACAGCACATCAGTACAGGCTGGCTGCAAACTGCAGGTGCAGGGTTTGGCTGCAGCATCGTCAGCGTGTACCCCCACAGCCCTGGCAGCACATTTGGTACATCCCCGGCATCGGGAATGCATACAGGGCTGAGTGTGCAGTGGTGGTGTGTGGATGTGGGGGTAGATGGTGGGCATCTGGCACCCATGGCTCTGGCTGCGACTCTGGCAGGGTTTGCAGAGACAGGAGCCAAAGAGACACACACCTGGGGCGCAGGCGCTTGGCATTTATTAGACACCAGCTGAGTGGGGATGGTGCAAACTGGGCAGCCATGGGAGCAGCGGCTCGGGGGACTGGTGCCGGCTAGAGACGGGTGGCACTATGTGGGGCTGGGCGAGGGGAGCCCACCCGGGCGGCGGGGCCAGGCACCTCCTCGGGGTAGGATAGCGCAGGGTTGTCCAGCCCCAGCCTGGCCTTGTCGCGGGGAGGGCCCTCGCGCTCCTCCCAGCCCTCGGGGCTGTGGCAGCGGTCGGTGCAGCAGAGGGTGGCCCGGGTGATGAGCCGGTCGAGGGGCTGCAGCGAGTGCATCCAGGCAGGGAGGAAGTCCCAGGTCTGCAGCCATTTGGGCAGGCGGCTGGGGCTGCGTGCCTGCAGCGCGTTCACCAGCCCCACAAAGAAGAGGAGGCTGAGGAAGGGTGCACCCACCCCCACCAGTGCCTGCCAGCCTGCCATGGAGATGCCAAAGATGAGGGATGGCAGCAGGAGGAAGCAGACGATGAGGTACAGCACGGCGAACCAGCGGTACTTGGCTGTGCGCTCGCCCAGCGCCTTGGCCATGCGGATGGGCAGGCGGGTGAAGGGCAGCGGGTACCACAGCAGGATGCCAGAGATGTTGAAGAAGAAGTGGCAGAGGGCGATCTGCAGGGATGGCATCCCCGTTGGGCCAGGCACACAGGCTTCCCCCATCCCCTGTCTTGCTGGGTGCCACCCCCGCTGCCAGCCCGTACCTGGAAGGAGCTGGCCAGCTTGTCCCCTGGGCTGGCCAGGGCGGCCAGGATGGCGGTGGTGGTGGTGCCGATGTTGGAGCCCAGGGTCAGTGGGTAGGCACGCTCTATGCTGATCACCCCCAGGCCTGTGGGAGAGGCACCCCACCCCATCCCATTGTGCCTCACCAGTGCTGTCCCCACGTTCTCCTAGGGAGGCACGGCTCCAAGCGCCCCTCTGAGCACCCCAGCACTAGCGTGGGGGAGACCAGCACGTGCTTGGCTGGGACTCACCAATCAGGGGTGTGATGGCTGAGGTGAAGACAGAGCTGCTCTGCACCACGAAGGTCATCCCAGCGCCCACCACCATGGCGAAGTACCCAGTGAGCCAGCTGAGTGGGTGTGGGAGGTCTGCCACAGCATGGCCACGGCCACGGGCATGGACACAAGCATGGACACATCAGCTGGGAGCAGCCCAGAGCTCCTACATGGAGCTGGGGAGGGGGCTGTGGGGCCAGGCTGTGGGTATGGGGTCAGGCTGGTGGCTGGTAGCCAGGATGGCTGAGGAAGGAGGACATGGACACCAGGAGGCTGTGACAGCCATAGCAGAGTGGGGATCAGGAGCAGGCAGGGGACATGGGGGTCTCAGCAGGGATGGGGGTTAGGGGCAGCCAGGGATGGGTCTGGGGATGGCAGGTGGGGATGGGGATAGGTGGCTGTGGAGCAGTCAGGGTCCCATCCCACTCAACCCACAGCAGTCCCTGTCCCACTCACCAGTATTAATGACCTTCTGGATGGCTTTGGCCACTTGCCCCTTGAGCAGGGAGTTGAGGAGTTTGACCAGGAGGATGAGGCAGGTGCAGAGCACGACGAGGGACCCGGCCAGCAGCACCAGCCCCACGGCCAGGTCAGGCAGCGGCGTGTTGGTGAAGAGGTGCTCACCTGCCCCACAGCAAGGCTGGGCGAGGGGCTGGGGCCGGTCTGGCCCTGCTCACAAACCTGCCCCGCCCCAAGACAGCCCCACACCTGGACCCCAGCCCCAACACCTCCAGCCCCATGCCCAGCACTCCTCCATCCCACATAAAGCCTCCCAGACCCATCTGCACCTCCCCAGCCCCGTGCCCCTGGCCCTGCCCAAGCCCCCTGCACCCACTCACACTTCTGCCTGGTGACGTTGTGGAGGCTCTCAATGCCCTTAGTGCTGCAGTGGCCGGGGGCCGTGCAGTTCGGGGGGGACCCAAGCCCCACAGCAGCTGTCTGCAGGGAGAGGGTAGGCTGCAGTCGGCTCCACAGCATCGTTGGCCAGTCCCAGCCCACCACCCACCCTCCATGGGACTGTTTGGAGGCTCCAGCAGGGCCACAGACCCCTCACCTGTGGGGGCGTGGGGTCACACCAGACACGGATGAGGCTCCGGTTGCGCAGGCTCTCGTCCCCCATTGCAATGCCTGTGATCACTGACTTGTCCAGCTGCAACAACACACACACATTGGAGAGGGCCCTCGGGGGCTGACAGCACCCCCAGCTAGGGGACATCTTTGCTCGGATGGGGACACCACTGCTAGCCTGGGGACACAGACATGACCACCATCAAAGGGACACTAGTGCTGGGGACATCACCACCAGCATGGCGGACACCAATGCTGGGGGACCACCACCGGCCTGGGGACACCGCGGCTGAGGAGACCTGAATTATGAGCTTGGTGAAGGGCTCTGTGATGATCTTCAACAGGTCAGGGGCATCCTTCCCAGTGCGGATGTTGAAGGTGGCCACGACCAGGCGGGTGACGTGGTGCAGGTACCCGCTCACCACCTCCAGCGGCAGCAGGACCAGCACCGACAGCCAGTTGAAGCAGTCGTGCACCGTGGCACCGGCAAAGGCCCTGCATGGAGGAGCCCATTGGCATGGGGTGGTCCCCAGGGAGCAGCCCCCAGCCACCCGTCCCTTCTGCCCTGACCAGTTCTCACCGTTTGAACTCACTGCGGTCACCAGCCTGCATGAGGGCCACGATGGTGTTGGTGACAGAGGTGCCAATGTTGGAGCCCATGATGATGGGGATGGCAGAGCGCACCTCCAGCACTGGGAACAGAGAGTCCCACTAGCCCTGCATGGCCCACCTCAGCGTGACCCTGTCCAGCCACCCCATCCCCCAGCCTCAGGTCCCAGGGAGCCCCATGGGCGCACTCACGCCCTGAGGAGACCATGCTGACAATGATGGAGGTGGAGGTGGAGGAGCTCTGCACCAGCACAGTCACCAGGATGCCCACCACCAGCCCGGCCACTGGGTTGGAGAGGATGGCGTTGTCCTTGAAGATGTCCCCGGCCACCTTGCCTGTAAGAGAGGGTGAGCGGCAGGGTGCTGGCATGGTGGGTGCCACCAGTCGCCCAGGTGCCACCGCCACCCTACCTCCAGCCAGCTGGAAGGCAGAGCTGAGCACGTCCAGGGAGCACACAAAGAGGTACAGGAACCCGAACATCAGGGGCACCTTGAGAAGGGAGACACAGATGGACTGGACCCTGGCCCAGCACCCCAGCTCTGTGCAAGACAAGAGAGAATGTTAAACACTGGCCGCAGCCCCACACCATCCTCCTGTACACCTGGCGGGATGGAGCTCGTGTCCCCAGCTGTGCCACCACTTCCCGGGACCCCTCCACATCCTCCCACCCTGGGGCGCCTTGTGCCAACCGCTCCTGTTGCCCCTCGGCTCTGCCCATGGCACCCTGGGAGCCGAGGGTCTCCCCTGCTGGCAGGCAGCCCACCATGCTGGGGGTCTGGCTGGGGTGCCAGCGTGAGGACTGGCACAGGGAGCAGCAGGGAGGAATTGCTGCCAGTCCCAGGGGCAAAGCTCAGGCTCTTCTGGCACCCCACACCCCCTCCGGGTGCCTCCGGTAGGTCTCTAGGGTGCTCCCCAACCTGGGTGCATTGTACCTTGGGGGGCACTGCCCAGGGTTCTCACCTGGCTTCTGCAGCTCGTCCAAGCCCAGCCGGGGTCCCTGCCAGGGCAGCGCATCCAGCTCGTACCGCTCCCTGCCCTCGCCCAGGCGCCCCGGGGAGCCAGGGCAGGGGAAGCCATGGTCAGGGCAAGGCACCGCACTGACGGTGAAGGGGCAGGCATGGGCACCCGGCAGCTGGTGCAGAGCTGGGAAGAGGGGGCACCCACGTTAAGGCCCCATCCTTGTGGGGACCCCCCTGCAGTGGAGAGCCGGGCACCACCCAGGCCAGGGTTCAGCCAGAAGAAGTGGTGAGCCTGGTGGGGTGAGGAAGAGGAGGAGGAGGAGAGCTGGGGGCACCTACCTTGGGGGCTGGGGCAGTAGGCGAACTGGGGCGCATGCACCACCCTTCCTCCCCGCACTGGGCAGCGGGGCAGGGCCGGGCTCTCCCTCCTGTAGGGCAGCATCGCTCCTGCTGAGGCTGAGCAGAGGCAGCCGTGGGTCACCACAGCGGAGCCACAGTTGTGCCGCTCCGATGACCACTGGCCCTTAGAATCCCTGCAGTGCTGGCACCACCGAGGAGGACCATCCCATCACCTGATGGTCCCCTGGGCCACCGGCTGCTGTCGCACCACCCCAGTGAGCTTCTGCAAGGGCAGGCAGCCCGGGCAGAGGTGACATGAAGAGGGGACCCCTCCTGCCCAGCGCCCTGCTCACCTGGGGCTGGCCTGGCACTCAGGGCAGTGCCATGTCCACATGCCACATCCACGCGTCCCTCCAGCAAAGTGGCCCTCAGCGCACCACAGACCTTTATATGCACGCCAAGAGCAAAGTCTAAGGAGCCCCGCGTTGCCCCTCGCCTCCGCTTGCTGCTCACCTCCTCCCCAGAAATTCCTGCAGTTAATGGGTAATCCTGCGGCATCCCACGTCAGCCACGGCCCTGGAGCGGGATGGGGCACGCGCCCCCAGGGTACTGCATCGGCCGGCACTCCCTGCCTCGCCTGCCCGAGGCTTGGCATTGCCCCTGGGCAAGCAGTAGCCAGGCAGTGGGGAGCAAAGCCAGGGTGGTGCTGGAGCACAGTGCCTGAGGGGCGATGCTGGAGCAGCCTCAGCTCTCCATCACTTGGTGCTGGGTCCTTCATCCCCTGCATGAAAGGAGAGGAGGAGGAGAAGGGCTCAGTGCTGGCACTGCTGGGGTGTCCCAAACCAGAGGTGAGACCACGCACACATCCACCACCCTTGGAGCCAACTAAGCATCAGCCGTGAGGAACCTGGCTCTGCCCAGGGCATGCACCGTCTTTGCTGCTGGGGCATTGGCGGTGGGTTACGTCAGCGTCAGCGCGGTCCCTGTGTCCCATCGCTGGTGGTGACAGTGGCACATGGCCCAGCTCAGCCCGTGCCAGTGGCTCAGTGCGGAGCAGCTGGCGGCACTGCGAGGGCTGTGTGGGGCAGAGTGTGTGTCTTCCCAGAGTGTGCAATGCTGGGGCGGGCAGGACCAGAGAGACGCCAGCGTTGCCGTCACCACCTCCTCGACACCGTTTATCATTACCCACTGTTTATGCACCTCTGGCCAAGTTTCCATCCACCCACGAGGCGCCTGGCCAGCTCGCATCCATGTCTGTCTGGGGGAGAGCCAGGGGCAAAGGCCCCTCCAGCCCTGGCGCCTGTGGGGAGTGGGGCACGGACAGGCCGTGCGGCTGTCACATCCCCGTTCCTCTGGAACTGTGTACTCCTGGGTCCCACCACCATGGACAAGCCAGCCATGATTGTACAGGGGGAGCAAGTGGAGATCCCTTGGATACCCCAGGGTGCTCGGGGACAGTCAGGGAACATGCTAGCCTGAGGACCTCCTTGCCACTGCTGGAGCATCACTGAGCCTCCATCAAGTCACAAACTGATGGAGCTGAATGCTCAGGAGGTGCCATGGCAGGGAACAAGTCTTGCCTCTGTGGGGCCTGGAGAGCCTTCTGACGCTTCTGTCTGCAGACAGTGGCACCCACAGATCCCCACGTCAGGCTGTGGCGGGCAGGAGGCTGGTGCCCATGCTTGCCCCATGCCTGGGAGCTCTTGGCCAGCTGCCTCCACAATCATTAACTCGGTGAGGCCCTGGCAGCTCTGGCTGTCACTCATTGACAGGGTCAGGGCTGAAGTCCTTGGCCGTGCCGGCCCTGCAGCTTCCCCTACACCATCAGCGGTACCAGGAAAACAAACTCCTGGCACTGCCCCTTGCTGCCAGGCAGGGTGGCACTCAGGCCGAGGGCTGGCTCCAGCCCTGCCCTGGCCCTGGGGGGCTCCATGGGGTATGAGGGGGCTGGGGGGACGTTGCTGCTGGGAAAAGCACCATCCAGCCTTGGCGGCGGAGGAAGGAGAGGGACGTGTGTCCAGGCAATGCTCTTTATTTCCCCCGGTTTCACACCACAGACGCGACTGAGCAGCACCACGGAGACACACGGGGGCTCTGCCCTGGGCCGCAGGGCCGCAGCCAGCTGCGGCAGCATGGGGCTGGGTGGACATGCCCCCCGTCCCTGCACAAGCCCTGGGGCTGCCCTGGGCCACCCCTCTGCCTCTGGCCGGGCAGTGGTGACAGAGCGGTGACCCAGGGAAGGGCCCCGGCACACATGGACTATGGAGGGATCTTCTGGCTGCTGGCGGGAGGCTGCCTCCATCACAGACTGGGTCTGGGACCTCTGGAGACACAGGGCTGCTGGGGATGGGGACCCGCAGGGCGCAGCCAGGTCTGGCAGAGCGGGGCTCAATGTTACAGCACAGCACAGCCGCCAGCAGGAGTGCCAGGCTGGGCACACGCTGGGTACTCACACACCAGGCTGAGATGCCCAACACCCATGGGTGCTGCATTCCTCTGGCACCAGGCAGGCCTGTTCCTGAGGGCTGAGCACCCACAGCCCCAGCTGGGCCAGGGCAGGGGACCTACAGAGATCTGTTCCTGCGGGGTCACTTCAGCAGCCGCCCATGGAGGGTCTCCCTGCGGGGAGGAGGAAGTCTTCTTTAGCACGACCTGCTGGCTCTGCCTCTCTCTGCTCAGGGGAGGAACCAGGTGCCCTGCTCCACAACGGCAGTGCTATTGTGGCAGAATCAGGCCCAGCCACGCTCACGCAATGCAGACAGTAACAACCTGCCCGGGGCACAGGCCGGCAGGGCCATGCTCACCCTCCTCGGGAAGGGTAGACCCGCACATCAACAATTGGGGAAGCCCTGTTCCTGTGGGGTCAGGGACCGGATCCAGCCCTCAGCTCTGGACATGTCTTCTCCTGACCCTGCCTGCCTGCAGCACTGGGGTTTGGGGCTGGACCCTGCCTTGCCACCCTAACTACCCTCTCTATCCCACACACCCTTTGGCTGGAAGGGTGCTTTCCCCACCTGAACAGTCAGTGGGGCTGTGCCAGCTCGGCACAGGCAGGATTTGCTGGGTGGGCAGTTCTGCCGCAGGCAGAGGCACTGGGCAGGACAGTGCCAGGCATGCGTGGGACATTGCAAAGTGCTCTGCAGCAGGGGTTCACACTATGTACAGGACCCCCTTGACGTGCACCAGGATGTGACCCCACCGAGGGGCATGGCAGCTGCTCAACCACTCACAGCGACATGACATGACAGTTTGGGACAGGATGTGGATGAATCTGTGGTCTGGGCAGTGTCAGTGGTGCAGGGCAGGGACCGTCGGGCCCTGTGTTGAACCCCGGCATGGCCTGGGGGTACCACGTGCCAGGTGCGGACGTGCAGCAGGACTCATCGGAGCTCGTGGTTCACCGGAGGCTGAGCCGGCGTGGGCTCTGCGGGCTGAGGATGGCCGTTACCCTCAGAGCCTGGGTGAGGGGCATGGGGCTGATCCGACCCTTTGCAAGCATTGTCGTGCTGGCCGGGGAGTTGAAGGAAGTCAGGCAGGACCAGGTCCTCCTTGGAGAGCAGCCCACGCTGGTCATTGGCCCGGCAGCTCTGGGCACGGTTCAGCAGCTCCACCAGCCCTAGGGGAAATGCAGGTCATGCACCTGAGCCCGGCTCTCGGGCTCCTGTCCTAATGCCTCGTCTGCCCTCTCCACCTGATGTGACCCTGAACATGTCCTGGGCACAGCATCTGCACCTTCTCCCTGATCCACGCCAGCACGCATGGGACCCTGCACCCATCCCCAGCACACTGGGGGACCCCAAGTCCCCCATAGGCCATCCCCAGCTTTGTGGGACCCTGCACTCCTCCCCAGCAGACTGGGGGCCCTGCATCCCTCACCCCATGTTTTGCCCCAGCCCTCAGGTTTCAGACATGCCAGGTCTCACCTTCCAGGTCGTACGTGCGGCGGTTCAGGTTCATGGCAGCTGAAGACCGGGGCCGGGAGAAGGAGGAGGGCATCTCCCACAGTGTGCTGGACTCAATTCCTGTCGGGCTTCCCTCCTGCAATGAGCAGCCCAGGCCTCAGCGATGGGGCAAGGAGGCAGCGCTCCCCCAACTCATGTCCCCATTGCTCTCCTGCAGCCTGGCTCCCACCTTGGCACCCACTGCCCAGCCCCATGGCATGTGTCAGGATTGCACACCTTCCCCATGGACCATGGCAGCAGCTGTGGGGGCATCTCTGACCAGGGTGGTGGGATATTGAGCTCACCTCGCTCCGGAGCGGGGAGGGGGCAGCCGCAGCCTCAGCGCTCTCCATCACTCGTATTTCTGCAAAGTAAGTGATGCTCAGCACCCTGTGCCAGCGCCTTGGTCCTGGCCTGGCCAGTGACAGGATGGAGCCCATCCCAGGAAGCAGGAGCCATGGCCAGCAGGAAGCAGCCTGGCCCTGGGAGTGCTCTGGGTAGGGGACCCGGCCTGTGGGGGAGACACAGCTTGGAGGGGAGGACAGTTTACCTGCCAGTGTTTCCAGGATGAGTTTCTGAGCAGCCACCGTGCTGACCAGCTTCTCCAGGTCCAGGGCATCTGGCTCACCTTGCTGCAACGGGAAGAGCCAGCCAGTGTCACGCTCGCTCTGGCACAGCAAAGGTGGACAGGCTGAGGACCTGTGAGCTCCCTGGCCATACCCTGCTGGGTCACAGGCTGCACAGCACAGAGCACACCCACTGGTCCCCATTGGCCCACTGCGGGGTGCCACGGCCCATCTCAAACACCGGTAGCTCTCCACAAGCTTGCAGGGCTGCCCCCGGCACAGACCGCCATTCCCTACCACCTGGTCACTGCCAGCCACCCCTGGCCCAAGCCCCAAACCTGGCCCTCCCCACCACCACAGCATCCTGGCTGCAGGAGGCTGGGACTGTGCCCACCGAGGCGCGAGCCCTCACCCGCCGCAGCAGCACCAGCTCCATGCTCACGCCATACTTCCCCAGCACGGGCTGCAGCGCTTCCCGGATGCGCTTGGTTGACTTTGCTGTGATGCGGATGGTCTTATTGAGGGAGGAGATTTCCAGGCTGTATAGGAGGAGAAGAGGCTGTCTGCAGGCAAACACGGAGAGGCAGGACAGGCAGGGGCAGAGGCGGGACATTCAGCACTGCCTGGGAGGTTGGGTGTGGGGCACCGTGGGTGGCCATGTGTGATGTGGACCAGACGCATGTGGGCAACAGCATCAGCCCCGAAGCTCCCACTCACTCAAAGCTTATCCTGTTCTCCAGCTTCACCTCCTGGTCTGCCAACACGGAGGAGTCCTGGTCCAGCACCAGTGCTTTCTGCAAGAGCCAAATGATCAGGAGAGAGTGAGCAGAGCAGCACATGGTCCCAGACCAGGAACGGTCCAGCTGCCAGGAGCACCCTCTCCTCCCTGCCCACCCTACCTGCTCATTTCCCACCAGGTAGATCTTGACGTCAGGGAGGCTGAAGCCGCGCTTCTCACATATCCCCGCCAGCATGTCGCGAATGGAGTGGCCGGGCCGGACAGAGGCCAGCGAGGCTGTGCCATCAGGCAGGTACACGCAGCAGTACTTCATGGGCTTGGCTGGCAGCTCTGCCTCGCTGCCCCCCAGGCTCTTCCGATGGCCCTGCAGGAGGGATGCGGTGGGATGAGCACAGCTGGTGGCAGTGTGATGCTGTGGGGCCAGTATGGTGATGACTCACCTCCGTCCAGGGGCTGGTGGCGGTGCTGGCCGAGGACAGGAAGCCCAGGTCCAGGCTGGCCGAAGAGTTGAGGGAGCCCTGGGACTCCCGCCACAGCATGGCACTCCCACCGCCTTCTCCCCCATCTAGGACAGACAGAGGGACAGCGGTGGGGACCACAGGCACCCTTCAGGGGTGGCAGGGCCCCTCTGCCCCACTTGGCACAGCACCTACCTGCCCAGGAGGGCTCCCGCCGCTCTCCCTTCCTGAAGGATCGGCGGGGGCTGTGGTTGGCACCACTGCCTGCTGTCTCCACACCCACTGGCAGGGACTTGCCCAGCTTCAGCTTTGACTTCTGGGGCAAACGGAGAAGTGTCTTGGCATGGGGACATCGAAGACTGCCCCATCCCTTTCCCCAGTCCCCCAAACTGCTTGTCTGTCCTCAACCCAGGGCTGGGTTTGCTCCAAGCAGCAGGGAAGGGACCCATCACCATTTTCTCAGGCCAAGGGACAGGTCCACACCCCCCTTCCCAACCCACTCACCTTGCTGAGGTCAGGCGGGGGGCTGCTGCTGCGGGAGTGGGGCCGCAGGTCAGGCAGAGGCTGCCCCTGGCTCTCTGCCCGCAGGCAGGCCTGGTAGAGCGGGGATTTCACAAAGCGTGTGTAGCTGTCAAACTTCATCAGGTTAAAGATCTGCAAAGGGAGGATGCATGTGCTTAAGACCCCTGATCACCTACAGCTTGGCCTGGCCACTGCCCTGTGGCATGGCCCCACGGCGACAGCAGCGATGCTGGGTGATGCGCAGGGTGGTCTTGCAGCCCCCATCCTGTGGGTGGGTTGGAGCATGGGTGCTGCTCATACCTGGAGCTGCTGGATGCGAAACATGTCTGGGGAGGGGTTGGCCAGCATGTCCTCCCCAATCCAGGCCTGCTTGTCGATGTTCACGGGACTGACGGAGTGACTGGAGAGGAACTCTTCGTAGATCCGCCGTGCCTCCTTGGCCAGCTGGGGGAGCAGGGGGTCAGGCCGGGGCCAGAAGACCCTTCCTCACTGCTACCCTGTGGGGAGCCCCTGGCTCACCCCACAGAGCCACCTGAGCCCAAGCTCTGGGCACAACATGCCACTCTCTCCTTGGAGGTACAGCCCCAGGTAGGAACTGTCCCCCCACAGCCGCGTGGCTCTGTCCCCATGAGCCCCCATTCAGCTCTCTGCCCTTGCTGTCTTGTCCTCCCAGCAGCACTCTCCACCCTCTGGCCACCCCAGGTTGGGGAGGCATATGCTGCTCCATGGGGTAGGCACTCCTGGCTGTGGCTTTTCAGATGCACATCACATCCATCTCCTTATCGCTCCCACAAGACACCCCAGCCTGCTCAGCCTCCCAGAACAGGGGTCTGCCAGAACCCTGGGACATGCAGGCACAATAGCAACCTCCACCTCTGCCCACATCCCTCTCAGCAGCTGCATGATCCAGGCTCAGTTGCACTGTGGCTGCGCAGAGGCCGGTACCTGCTGCGCGTCGCTGGCTGGGATCTGCTGGAAGCGCTCGCATGCCTGCCAGAAGTAGACGTTTTCGGCACTGAACTCCTTCTTGAGGAACTCCTGTGGGGAAGAGAGAGCTGCTGGCTTGGCTGGCACCATGGCTGTGGGATAGCTGGTTGCCAATGGTGGACGGGAGCGGGGACCGAGGTCTGGGATGCAGCACTCACAGTGAAGTAGGTGACGGCCACACGGTCCTGCAGCAGTGTCTCGAAGGATTCGGCCCAACTGGCCACAGAGCCCTGTGCGGAGCCACAGGTGGCCGGTGGTCCTGGCAGGCTGTTCACACTGTGGTTGCTGCCACGGGCCCTGGAGGCATTTAATTCTGAGGGAGAAAAACAGTCAGTTCTGGCTTCCAGGGTGTCACTGAGCATCACCCCCACATCGCCCCCGTGTCTGTAGCAAGTTCATCTGTCCCATCCCAATCGGAGCTGGCAAGCCCTCAGGTAGGGAACACAAAGAGCATCACAGCAGCATTCTCAGTGGATCGAGCGCCATGATGCCACAGCTGGCACCTTCCAGCATGACAGCCCTCCCTGCCAGCGCTGGCCACCCTCCCCTCCCTGGGGTGTCACCGTGACTCCACCTGTGACTCATCTCCCAGGGGAATAAAGCCAATATGTGGGGATGGCACCCAGCCAGGGAGGGAAAGCAGGGTGGAAGGGGACATGGGGGGCACATGGCATGAAGGGAAGGTCGGAGGATGGGTGAGGTGCCTGAACGTACCTTCTCTGCTCTTCATGCCATGATGAGGAACAAAGCCAGAGAGACGAGGGCACAGAAAGAGTCATCCCCACCTCCCAATCCCAAGGAAACCCTCTCTTGGCGAAACCCAAGGTGACCTTGCATGCAAATGGAGTCCCTCAGTCAAAAAGATGGAAGTTCCCAGGGGCAACCCCAGCTTTTGAACTGGTTTGGCTGGTGAGCAACTGGGAGCAGAGGGTCATTTGCAAGAGAAGTTAAGGGTATGCAAGCAGGGCTCTCCCGGCAAAGCCAGTGGGAACAGAGGAGGCGGCAGGGTGCTGCTTTGCCAGGCTCCCCACCCTTCTCCTCCTGTCCAAAACACAGGGTAACTGTGCACACCCTGTGCATGCAGGTGGGAACAGCAGCCACCGACACCCCATGCTGGAAGGATCCTGCAGCAGGGCTGAGTCGGGAAGATGGGCCATCTGAGAGATTCAATGCACAACGAGACCAACGGACAGACAGACAGACTGACTCCCTCAGGGAACCTGGGACTGGCTGGTACCCCGGTTCTGCTTGCCCCGAGAAGCCCCTCAGCCCCCAGCACCCAAGGGTGCCAAGTGAGCAGCCAGAAGGGAGGGACAGGTGACACAGGGCTGTGTGGGAGGGATGGGGGGATATGGGGAGTCTCTGGCACAGGGCTCAGCCCGGCACTGCGGGGGCCCAGCCATGCACCCGCCCACGGCACAGCCTGTGCTGACACAGGACCTGGTGCTCTGCTGGCTCCTTGCCCCTGGCACCAGGCTGTCTGTGGGCTTCCCCCTCCCCTGAAGATGATGCTGGCCTCCCGTCCCAGAGCAAAGAGCAGCCTTACCTCCATCCGACACAGCCGGGCCCTGCGGGGGTGGAGAGAAGAGAGGTGAGAGGGGGCACATGGCATCTGCCAGCCCAGTGGAGCGGTACCCAGGCAGGTGGCAGCGTCAGGGCAAGCCCAGTCCGAACCCAGGAGCAAGGGACATGGGCTGCCAGCAAACACCGCTCTGGTGTTAGCTGCAACCAGGATGGCTGCCCCACGGCAGAGGCAGGACATGGGGCTCCCAGCCCGGGGTGCAGCAAGCAGGGGTGGGAGGTTACAAGGGGTGTGCAGATTTTCTCCCACCTCCTGTGCATCTGCTGCCCTGGGGCCAGGCCAGATGCTATCAGATGTAACCCTGCCACCGCTGCCTGGGGAGGAGAGAAGCAGCCTCCCCAGCACAGGAAGAGGAGGGGAGGAGGGGAGGGAAGGAAGGACAACCACAGCCCTAGGCAGGCAAACTGACTGCTCCCTCCTTCCTTGGCGCCTGGGACTACTGGAGGGCAGATACCCAAAAATGGGGACCAGGTCCTGTCAAAGTTGCCAGCTCAGGGCACAGCAGGACAGGGTGCCCTGCAGCATCCCCTGGGCCACCCCAGATACCTGCCACGGGGATGTGGTACCCCAGGACCCACAGCAATCAGGCAGATGGGCAGAGCCTCCACAGTCAAAGCCCAGCCAAGCACTCCCTGCATGGCGCTGCCTCTCGTTGCCCATCTGGGGCAACACTGAAGTGGGGCCCTTGACCTGGCTGGCCAGTGCCCCCCACGCTGCCAGCACCATGCACCCCAGCCTGCCCTGCATGCCCCCTGCCTGTCCCCACCCCAGCCCCACACACCCCTGCCTCTCCTGCCTCCTACCCCAGCTCCACTGTCCCACCCCTGCCTGTCCCTGCGACCCCACCCCACATGCCACTGCCATGCCCCTCATCCCAGCCCCACACACCCCTATCTTGTCATCGGCTTGCTCTCCCCATCCACCCCTGTTGCCCACACCCACATAGCTCTGCCCTGCCTGTGCCGCCCGGTCCCACGCACCCCAGCACCGCTGACTCCTGTTTACCCCAGCCCCACACATCACTGCTTGCCCATTACCCCAGCGCCATACATCCCCACTTATATCACTGTCTCAGCCTCACAGACCCCTGCCTTCTCATTACCCAGCGCCATATATTGCTGCCTGCCCTAATACCCCTCTACATCTCTGCCTGCTGTGGATATCCAAGCCCCATACATCCCCCCGCCTGCCCGGTACCCCGCCCCACATCCCTCTCCCTGCCCGGTACCCCGACGCGTACCCCCCCGCCTGCCCGGTGCCCGGCCCCACGCCGTGCCGCCGGGCGGGGCCGCCCCGGGGGATGGGGACCGGCGCCCCGGGCCGGGACTCACCATGCGGCCGTTGTGGACCAGCAGCAGCTTGGCCTTGCCCTGCATGCCTGGCACCGCCCGGCCCAGCCCGCTACCGGCGCGGCCCGCGGCCCCGCAGCATCCCCGGCCGGCGGCGCGGCGCGGCGCTGAGCGGCTCTCCCGGCCCGGCCCGGCCCGGCCCGGCGCTCCCCGGCACTACCGCTTTCGGCTGCCACAGGAAGTGTCGCCATGGGAACGGAGACCGCAGCGGGGGGAGCGGAGCCGCCCTCCCGCCCCGCGCCGCCGCCGCCACCGCCACCGGCCCCGGCCCCGCCCCGGTGGGCACCGGCCCCGGCCCCGGCTCTGGGCCAGGGGGCGCCGCGTCCCCGTCCCCGACCCCATCCCCATCCCCGACCCCATCCCCATCCCCGTCCCCTTTCCTGTCCCCATCCCCATCCCCGTCCCCATCCCCATCCCTGACCCCATCCCCATCCCTATTCCCGTCCCCTTCACCATCCCCGTTCCCATGCCCATCCCCATCCCCATCCCTGTCCCCGTCCCCTTCCCCGTTCCCATCCCCATCCCTGTCCCGGTTTCCATCTGCACCCACATCCCCATCCCCACCCCTATTCCTGTCTCCATCTGCATCTGCATCTATGACCCCATCCCCATCCCTGTCCCTATCCCAATCCCCGTCCCCATCCCCATCTGAATCCTCATCCCAATCCCCGTCCCAGTCCCCATCCCCATCCCACTCAGTCCCCATCGCCAGCATGGCCTGCGCTGCCTTTGTGTCACCACTCCATTGCCACCACTCCCAGCCTCGAGGGGGCTCCTCCCAGGCATCACATCACCCCGGCGAAGGGGCTGCAGGGGGACATCAGCACACCCAACACACCCCTCTGCCAGCCTGCTGCCGCTCGCCCCGCTCACACCCAGTTGGGCATGCAGCTGCCTCCAGCCCCACACCAAGCAGGGGCTCTAGGGGTGGCCCCCAGGGCCGTGCTGCTGCTGCCATTAGTGGCCGGCACTCGGGAAGAGCTGCCTGCACCGTGGACGCCGGCGGAGCCTGGCAGAGAGGAGTGGTGGACGTGCAGCTTGGAGTCACCAAACTGATGCCTAAGCAGTTTTCCCCATCTCCTAGGTTGGGGTTCCATGTTCATCAGCAACCACAAACCAGTCGAGGATATTTTAGGATATTTGTTAGGAAATATAAGTAACTAACAGTTACAGGATAAACCGCAGAGCACCATGGCAACCCACTCATGGAAATGCTAATAACTGGGACGTAAGGTGGGTGATTAACCTATCAAAAGCAGAACCCTAACATTAAGTTGGGTGCAGATCTATGCAGAGAAAAATGAAGTGTTCCCACCGTGAACATGCACAAAAGCAGCATGGCATTAGCAGCCACAGCCCTGGCAGGGTCTGCGGGCAGGGGGTAGTGGAGTGTGGCCCCGCTGCTGCCCCTCTGCCCCCTGCTGCGGCATGGAGCAGCGGTGGGGTGGGGGGCGATCCTGCTTCTCCCCTTCCCTTTGTTGGAGAGTAGCTGCATTGTTTGGCTTGGCTTTGCAACAGGAGTTATAAATAAAAATGTCTCACCAAGAGTGCGTGACTCACGGTCCTCACCACAAGGATAACCTCTCTGCTAAGAAACCCGATCCGAGGACTGAACTACAGCATGCAAGAATCAAAGACATTGCTTAGTTAATATATTTAATCCAAATGGTGAACAGATGAGCCCCTCACCCCACCTGGGCTGGGGTGGGCTGCTGGGGAAGGTGCCTGTGCCCCTCTGGACCCCTGTCCTGTGCCACCCCCGACCTCTGGCTGCTGACAGCCCAGCCCTCAACCTGCTCCAGGGCCTGGCGGTTTTCCTCCGATGGCAGCAGGGATCTGCTGCAGCGTCTGACGTGGCCTCGAGCAGCTCCAGCCTTGGCGTTACTTCCTGCCACCCTCTGAGGGGGCAGCTCGGGGGTGCTGGTGTCCCCTCACCCTGCTCGGGCGGGGTGGGACGTGGGGATGTGCTGAGGCATCACCCCTCGCAGGGAAGACTGTGTCAGCCCTGTGCACCAGGACACAGCCGTGCCCGTGGCCTGCCCGCGCTGCCTGGGCAGCAGGTAGCCGCTGGAGGCTGGGGCTGCAGTGCCTCCGTGGGGATCACACCCCGGCTGCACGGCTCCATCCCACTGCTGTGCTCTAACCGTGGTGGTGCCCGTGGTGCTTGGGTACCGCATCCTCCCGCTGTGCTGCCATCCCCGAGCTGGAGCCTGGCCCCGTGGGGAGAGGGATGCCCTGTGCTCCAGTGCCCTGGCCCGGCAGGACCTGGTTTATCCCAGGTGTAGGCGACGGCGGGCGACAGCTGGCTGGGGGATTTGCCGAGGGCATTATTTAATGCTGTGGGTAAATGGAGAAACAGCAGCTAATTCTGGAGCCCGTAATCCTCTTCCTCCCCTGGGGATGGGGAGTGTGCCAGTCACGCAGCCGCCAGTGGGCCCCAGGGACAAGCCCCTGGCAGGTCCCCAGGTGTGCCGCGGGCCAGAGTGACTCCCAGACCATGGGTGATGTACAGAAGGTAAGCAGGGTTCGGTGACATCCTGCCTGGCAGAGCAGGACCAGGGCTTTACCCTGGGCTTTTCCCCCCAGCACACCCAGGAGCTGGTAGGGCTCCCAGGTGAGGGGCAGCACACCCTGGGGGGGATATTGGGGCTGGGCGGATCTGCCGTGGGGCCACCCCGAGCCTGGACACCTTGGGACCCATGGCCAACAGGATACCCAGTTCTCCCTTCCAAAATGATGGTGCTCTGCAGTGACTCAGCTCCCTGCAGGGCTCCCCCAGTGCCCCGCGCCCCCAGGGGCTGCTCTCCGTCATCCAGAGGCTGAAGGGTTCCCCGGAGCAGGAGCTCCGCATCGTCCTGCTGGGGCTGGACAATGCGGGGAAGACCACGCTGCTGAAACGCCTGGCGTCCGAGGAGGTCAGCACTATCACGCCCACCCAGGTAGGTGCTGCTGGGGGTCACAGGCAGCAGGAGGGTGGCAGGTCCTACCCTCCCCTCGGGTGATGCTGGGGTTTGTGTCCCCGTGCAGGGCTTCAATGTAAAGAGCGTCCACTCACACGGCTTCAAGCTGAATGTCTGGGATATTGGGGGGCAGCGCTCCATCCGCCCATACTGGAGGAAGTATCTGGGCAGCACTGACCTGCTGGTGAGTGGGGTGGCCACCGGCAGCTCCCCACAACCCCATGCGTGGAGAGCCGTGCCCTCTGCACGGGGCCCTGTCCCCCAGCAGAGCCCTGCAGCCCCTGCAGAGGGCAGAGGGCTGTGCAGCTGGGCGAGGAGGAGCCACTGACTGTCTCTTTCCTCCCCATGGCAGATTTATGTCATTGACAGTGCAGACCAGAAGCGTTTTGAGGAGACCGGGCAGGTATGAGGGGTCTGGGTGAGGGGTGGCTGTGGGGGCCTGGGGCTTGGACCTGGCTGGCACCAGCTCTTTGAGGACTGGAGAGGGGAGTGAGGCCGCTCTCTACCATGGGGCAGCACTGCTGTGGGGGCCACACTGTCCCCAGAGCTATGTGGGAAGGTCTCGTGGTCAGGATCTCAGCACCTAGAGCCACCCCACCCCACGGCAGGTCTGTGCCCAGCAGCTCCCCCCAAGCTGGGTGTGATGCTCCAGGGGTATCCGACACGGGGATGACTCTGCCCCCGGTGAGAGTGTCCCCTCGGTTGTCAGTCTCATGCCCTCCTCCCACCTCCCCAGTGCTAAGTTAGCGATACGACCAAGCAAAGGTTTATGAGCAGCAAATTCAGAGTTACAAACCCTGGGAACGAAGCTGGAGAGCGGAAGGTGGGACTTTGAGTGCCAGTTGCGGCTGTACCAGCACCAGACGGCGGTGTGGGTGTGCCAGACAGCACAGGGCTGACAGCAGCCTCCTGTAGTTGCCCTTTGCCCAAGGCTCTCGGTACTGGGAGTGCTTCAGCCCTTGAGTAGTACTGCATGAGGCTCCCAGGCTCTCTTTAGGGCAGATGGAACTTCAGGGGTGCGTGTCTATCCCTCAGGATGTTGAGACCCCTTCTTTGGCTGCAATAAGAGCACCAGAGAGAGGGGAGTGAGGCCCTTTGGGGGACTGAGGTGCCCCAGCCCGCACTGGGCAGCTCAGGCAAGTGGCCAGGCAGGTCTAGGGAGGAGGGCAGCAGCAGGCAGCAGCCCTGGGAGATGGTTCTCTCTTGGCAGGAGCTGGCAGAGCTCACCGAGGAAGAGTCCCTCATGGGGGTCCCACTGCTGGTGTTTGCCAACAAGCAGGACCTAGTGACCGCAGCCCCCGCAGCCGAAATTGCAGAAGGGCTGAGCCTCCACACTTACCGGGACCGGGAATGGCAGATCCAGGCCTGCTCAGCCTTGTCTGGGGAAGGAGTGCAGGTAGAGAGACGGGGGCCTGTGGGCTCTGCAGAGGCGGGAGAGGACCCAGGACCTGCCATGCTTTTGGGGATGTGCTCATGTCTCTCTCTTCCCTCCAGGATGGGATGAACTGGATTTCCAGCCAGATCATGAACAGGAAGAAGTGAGAGCTGCAAAGTGCCAGACTGGATTGAGCTGCAGGTCCCTAAACCATGGCCACCCCCCCCCCCCCCGGTCTCTAGACTCTCCCCAAGGGCTCGGCTGGGCCCTGAGCCTCAGACTGCTGTGCTCAGATGGGATTCCTACGCAGTCTTTCCGTAATCAGTTGGCTTCCCCTCTCCCTGCTTCCTGGGCTTCCATGGGCTCCCTGTGCCCCGCAACCCTCCTGCAGCCCCAGTGCTGTCGGAGGGAAGCACACATCCCGTTGTGTCAAGGGCTTGCACATCTCCAGAACGAAGAACCTGCTTGGGACTTGTCCACCCACACTGCTGGCAAACCCCATGGAGGCTGCTGCAGCATGCATGCTGCCCAGGGCACACTGGACATGCCACCATGGCACCAGCTACACCCTCAGACATAGCACATACGGCCAGCCGAATGGTGTGGATTCCCCTCCGCTCCTGTAGGATGTGACTGGTGCTGCCCCAGCCATGGCAGTTGGCTCAGGAAGGCCTCAGTTCAGTATCTTTTGCTGTCCAGAGGAGCTCCCACATGTGCGTGGGACCTGGGACAAGCACAAAGACACAGAGAGGACCTGGCCATGCAGTCACCAGTGGAGGGGTTTCATTGCCTGGTGATGGCCTTGGTTGCAGCCATGCTGCGCATGCCACCGAGAGGGACCACTCTGCAAGAGCCCCAGGGAAGCGCATTGCCCTAAACACACCCAAGCTGGGGCTTCTGTCACACTGCTGAAGATGCCCATACCGTGGGTGGAAGGCGCAGCTCCCTGGCCACTGCATCCACCATGGCTGAGTGCCCGCACCACTGGGGGCGGGTGGGAGACAAGCTGCCTGCTTGTCTTGTCTCCTGCCCCCCTGCCCAGGGGCCTCCTGCTTTGCCAGGCTCTAGGCTGCAGCCCTGCCCGCCTGCAGGTGGCCTTGTGGCCCTGAATAAAGCTGCCTGTGACCCTCGTGCTGCCTTGGCCAGTCCTTCCCGCAGGGCTCGGGCAGCACTTCTCCCGTGCCCTGTCACTCTGAGGCCCAGCGAGGCCTGGGGGGCCCTGGGCTGGGGCTGTTCCTGGGGCCGGGACCCCCGGGGTGGGCTGGGACCCCCGGGCAGGCCGGGGCCGGGGCCGAGGCCGAGGCCCATCCCTGGCGCCATCTTGCCTGCCGTTGCCATGGCGACAGCCCCCCTCCCCCGGGGACCGCCGGGACGGGTCACGCGCCCCGCGGGCGGCACGAGCCGCGCACGTGACTGGCACGAGGCGGGAGAACGGACTACAGCTCCCGGCATGCCGCGCGCCGCCGCGCCTGCGCAGTGCGCGCCGGGAGGCGCTCCGCCCCTCCCTCCGCCCGCCCAAAGCGCGGCGGGAGCCGTGCACCGTCTTGGCCCCGCCTCCTTCTCGCCCATAGGCAAGCAGGAGTGACAATTACCGGCGTAGGCGGGAAGGCGGTGGTGTGGAGGTTTCTGATTGGCGGCGCCGGCTGCCGTTGCCAGGCGGGGCCGGGGGTGGGAGCGGCGCGCCGGAAGGCGGAAGCGGAGCATGGCGGCGGGTGCGGGCGGGCTGCTGGCGGCGGCGGCGCTGCTGGTGGCGGTGACCGGGCCGCGCCCGGCGCCCGCCGAGCTCACGGACGGCAACAGCGAGCACCTGAAGCGGGAGCACTCGCTGATGAAGCCGTACCAGGGTAAGCGCGGGGCCGGGGCGGGCTGGGCCGGAGGCCCCGCGGCGGCCCGGGCTGAGGCGCGCTCCCTCTGCCCGCTGCAGGTGCGGGTTCCGCCGCGATGCCGCTGTGGGACTTCCAGGGCAGCACCATGGTCACCAGCCAGTACGTCCGCCTGACGCCCGACGAGCGCAGCCGGGAGGGCTCCATCTGGAACCGGGTGGTGAGAGCCCAGGGGGCCGGGCGGGGGCGGGGGGGACCCGGGGGGACCCAGCGCCTCTCCCGGGCCTCGTCCTGACGCCGCTGGGCTGTCTCTCCGCACAGCCCTGCTTCCTCAAGGACTGGGAGCTCCACGTCCACTTCAGGATCCACGGAGCTGGCAAAAAGAACCTGCACGGGGACGGCCTGGCCCTGTGGTACACCCAGGAGCGTCTGGTGCCGGGTACGATGCGCAGCCGGGCTGGGCCAAGGCCTCCTCCGCGCTCGCGTGTGCTCCGGGGCAGCCCAGGGAGCTGCCCTTGGAGCTGCCCCTCTCCCGGAAGGTTTCTCGCCAGGGAGGGTGTTTGGGCTCCCCTCTGCCTGGTTTCACTAGATAGGGATGACGTGTCCTGTGCGTTCTACCCTAGAAACAGGTGCCCTCGGCCATCTGCCTGGCAATAAACAGCTCTCGCAGCTCTTCTCGATAGAAGACTGAGCACAAATGCCTTCTGAGAGCCTTCTGTTCCCTGTGCTCTGCCCTGTTCCAGGTCCTGTCTTTGGCAGCAAGGACAACTTTCACGGACTGGCCATCTTCCTTGATACATATCCCAATGACGAAGCGACGGAGGTGGGTAGTTCAGGGAGCTTGTTCAGTGCTAAGGAGGCTTTTTCCTCATGGCTTTGTGCTCCAAGTGCTTCATGCCTGGAACAAGGAAAAGTCTGTCGTTATGTGAGAGTGGGCTGCTCTTCCTGTCCTGGGAGCTGGTAAAGGGAAGAGTTTGTACAGGTGTTAACAGAGATAAGAAAGTCTGCTTTCTGCTGTTGTTGACTATACAGATGTTTCCAAGGCCTTTTCCCCTCAGGATGAGAGGGCAGCATGGAGCTGGTGCAAACTATGCACTACCTGTTAAGTTAAGATAGAGGAATCCACCTGAAAGTGTATTCATCCTGAGTGTCATTTTTTGAACTTCTCTGTGCTTTGGTTGAACATTCCACATTGTTTCTGGCCTTATTCTCTGTTTCCAACTTGGGTGTTTCTAAAAGAGAAACTCCTGGGCTGGCTTTTTGCTCCAGAATTCCCTGTGGCTGAAACACAGATCAGTCTCATGGGGGCTGTTGGTCCTTTTCTTTTCTCCTGCTCCTTGTTCATGGATGTTGTTATGGCACAGTCAGAAAACATAACTGTCCCAGTGAGATCTATTGCCCCAAAACCATGTCACTTAAGTCATAAAGCACCTGGAAATGACCCCAACCCCTTGTCTTGATGCTCACCGAGAGCTGAATTCTTGCCTCCAGTTGGCCTCTGCCAGTGTATATAATCTGCTGACTGCAAAGCCCTGAGTGTGGTTATGCTGCTTGTGTGAGATTTCTGCCCGTTCTGAGTCCTGTGCTCAGTATTCTTACACTTCTTACCCGGTCTGGTGCATACTCTGCGAGTCTGGGGTGCTCTCATTGCCCCGGCCGTGCGGTCTGGTGTGGGCTCATGGCGGGGTCTTGATACACAAGGTCAGAAATAGCTGCTCTGCTTTAGCCAGAACAAGCTCTTACTCAGTTTAGAAGCAGTTTTATGTAGAAAATGAGCCTTGATTTCACTGTTCTGACCTCTGTACTGGACTGTGCAGCAAAACTGTGGCTCTGTTGCCTTGCCTGGCTGAGATCCTGCTCTCGCTGAAGTTTCTGGCCAGGCAGGGGAAGGTCACTCTTGGTCTGCAACTTAAAGGCTCGTGCAGACTGAGGGCAGCAGTGCTCTCCTCCCTGCAGCGCGTGTTCCCCTACATCTCTGCGATGGTGAACAACGGCTCCCTGACGTATGACCATAGTAAGGATGGGCGCTGGACGGAGCTGGCAGGGTGCACTGCAGACCTTCGGAACCAGAACCATGACACTTTCCTGGCAATTCGGTACTCCCGAGGCCGCCTGACGGTGAGATGTGGCAGACACCTTCCGCAGGGTGTCTCATGTATGTTAGACGGGGCAGTGCTGAGGGGTGGGTGTTGCTGTATCAGGAGATGACCTGGAGACGGTTTTCCAGGTTCAACCACCTGCACCTCCAGCTCCAAGAGCCGCAGGTGGGCAGAATGGCAGTGTGCGTTCTCGGTGTGACGCTTCCCTGGTCTTACAGGTGATGACCGATGTGGAAGACAAGAATGAATGGAAGAACTGCATTGACATTGCAGGGGTGCAGCTGCCAACTGGCTACTTCTTTGGTGCTTCTGCTGGCACTGGAGATTTGTCTGGTGAGAGGGGGCTTTGCTTGCAGGAATACCTGCTGTTTGGAGCCTAGAATATAATGCTATGGATGCATCAGACGGCTTTGATGGCTGCTTTTCCCTCAGTTGTTAAAATCTTGAAACCCTGTTGGGTATGGACCCATGGCCTGAGAAAGGAGGCACCTAAGAGCTAAGGAACATCTCAAATTGTAGTTGGATACCTGGGGTGTGAGGGTGTCTTGAGAGGGAAGGAGACCTGGATCTGGCAGAGGAGGGACCTAAGGTGCTCTGAGCGTTTGGACGTCTCTCAGAGCTTCTGACAGTGTTTGGTGCTGATGGTTGTTTCCTAGACAATCATGACATCATCTCGATGAAGCTATTCCAGCTCATGGTGGAACACCCTCTAGAAGATGAGACTGTTGACTGGACCAAGATTGAGCCTAGCGTCAGTCTCCTTAAATCACCCAAAGGTGAGTCTCTGAGCTTCAGAAACCTTTGGTAGAGCGTTGGGAGGCTGGGGCTGGACTCCTGAAGGCCTGTTGAAAGGTGTCATAGCTGTGAGTCCCTGCAAGAGCCCACAGGAACGAGGCTGGGTCAGTCTCTGTAGCTGCTCTTGTCCTTCCAGACAATGTGGATGACCCGACGGGGAATTTCCGAAGCGGGCCTCTGACAGGTTGGAAGGTGTTCCTGCTCCTGCTCTGCGCACTGCTGGGCATCATTGTCTGTGCTGTGGTGGGAGCTGTGGTCTTCCAGAAACGCCAGGAGCGGAACAAGCGTTTCTACTAGTGGAAGACCTGAGCCATGACCTGTGCCCAAACCCATCTTTTCTATGGGGAGCTGTAAAAACTGTGGTTTCTAAAAGCTGTTTCTGAGAAATATCAGAAGTATTTTCTTATCCGTCTGTTTGGCTGTAACCCCTGCCCGGCCCTCAGTGTCCGGCGGGTTGGACTGAAGGGGGCAATGCCTGCTGGGGCCCCCAGGGCTGTGGTGGGGGAGCCTGGAGGGTGCTTCCCCTGTTTTTCCAGCGGTCCCCCTGCCAGCTGGGACCTGCCGCACTGCCCGTGGCAGGGGGGGTGAGCGGCGGCGGGTGTGAATGTAAGGGAGTTGTGGGGAGGGGGCTGTGAGCGGGGCATTAAAGGACTGACACCAGCTGTGGCTCTGGCTCTGTCTGGGGTGGGGAAAAGGGGGGAACTGGGGCAGGGGTAGGAAGGCCCAGGGGGCCTGAGAGAGCTGTGGGGAGACTGTTGGGGGCGGGGGGAATGGATCCCAGTTTAGAATCATAGAATCATTAAGGTTGGAAAAGACCTCTAGGATCATCAAGTCCAACCACCATGCCTCCTAAACCATGCCCTGAAGTGCCATGTCTATGTATTTTGAACACCTCCAGGGATGGTGACTCCACCACCTCTCTGGGCAGCCCGTTCCAGTGCCTGACCACTCTTTCAGTGAAGAAATTTTTCCTAATATCCAATCTAAACCTCCCCTGATGCAGCTTGAGGCCATTTCCTCTCGTCCTATCACTAGTGACTTGAGAGAAGATACCAACACCCACCCCACTACAACCTCCTTTCAGGTAGTTGTAGAGAGCAATAAGGTCTCCCCTTAGCCTTCTCTTCAGGCTAAACAACCCCAGCTCCCTCAGCTGCTCCTCATCAGACTTATGCTCCAACCCTTCACCACTTTGTTGCACTTCTCTGGACACACTCCAGCACCTCACTGTCCTTGTACTGAGGGGCCCAAAACTGAACACAATATTCAAGGTGCGGCCTCACCAGGGCCGAGTACAGGAGCACGATCACTTCCCTACTCCTACTGGCCACACTATTCCTGATACAAGCCAGGATGCTGCTGGCCCTCTTGGCCACCTGGGCACACTGCTGGCTCATGTTCAGCCGGCCGTCGACCAGCACCCCCAGGTCCTTCTCCTCTGGGCAGCTTTCCAGCCACTCTTCCCCAAGCCTGTAGCGTTGCATGGGGTTGTGTCGTGGTTTAACCCCAGTCAGGGACCAAGGACCACGCAGCTGCTCACTCACTCCCCCCTGGTGGGATGAGGGAGAGAATTAGAAGAGTGAAAGTGAGGAAACTCCTGGGTTGAGATAAAGACAGTTTAATAGGTAAAGCAAAAGCTGTGTGTGCAAGCAAAGCAAAACAAGGAATTCCTTCACCGCTTCCCACCGGCAGGCAGGTGTTCAGCCATCTCCAGGAAAGCAGGGCTCCATCACACCTAATGGTTACTTGGGAAGACAAACGCCGTAACTCCAAATGTCCCTCCCTTCTTTCTTCTTCCCCCAGCTCTATATGCTGAGCATGACGCCGTATGGTGTGGGATATCCCTTTGGTCAGCTGGGGTCAGCTGTCCCAGCCGTGTCCCCTCCCAGCTTCTGGTGCACTCAGCAGAGCATGGGGAGCTGAAAAAGTCCTTGACCAGTGTAAGCACTACTTAGCAACAACTAAAACATCTCCGCATTATCAGCATTGTTTTCAGCATAAATCCAAAATGTAGCCCCATACTAGATACTATGAAAAAATTAACTCTTTCCCAGCTGAAACCAGGACAGGTTGTTGTGACCCAAGTGCAGGACCGGCACTTGGCCTTGTCCAAACCTCATACAATTGACCTCGGCCCATCAATCCAGCCTGTCCAGATCCCTCTGCAGAGCCTTCCTATCCTCGAGCAGTTTGACACTCCCACACAACTTGGTGTCATCTGTGTACTTACTGAGGGTGCACTCAATCTCCTCATCCAGATCATTGGTAATGATATTAAACAAGACTGGCCCCAACACTGAGCCCTGGGGAACACCGCTCGTGACTGGCCGCCAACTGGATTTAGCTCCGTTCAGCAGAACTCTCTGGGCTCGGCCATCCAGCCAGTTTTTTACCCAGAGAAGAGTACACCTGTCTAAGCCATGAGCCGCCAGCTTCTCTAGGAGGATGCTGTGGGAGGCAGTGTTAAAGGCTTTGCTAAAGCCCAGGCAGACAACATCCACAGCCTTTCCCTCACCCACCAGGCAGGTCACCTGGTCATAGAAGGAGATCAGGTTGTTCAGGCAGGACCTGCCTTTCATGAAGCCATGCTGGCTGGGCCCGATCCCCTGGTGGTCCTGCACGTGCCTGGTGAGCGCACTCGGGATGAATCGCTCCATAATCGTCGTAAGTTTGGTGGGGGCTGTGCCTGGGAGTCCCCCAGTTTGGTGGGGGGCCATCCCGGGGGGTGTGTGTGGGGGTGTCCCCGCAGCCGCGGGCCCGCCCCCGGCCCGCCCCGCCGAGCGGAAGGTAGCGTGGCGGAACGGCGGAGGCCGGGCCGTGTTTCCGGGGGGAAGGGGGGAGGGGTTTGAGCGGCGGGGCGCAGCCAGCGTGTCCCCCGCGGCCGGTCCGGGTGGCGGGTCCGCCCCGGCGCCATGGGCCCGGCGCGCCGCAGGGCCGCGCTCCGCCTGCACGGCGGCGGGTGAGCGAGCGGGTCGGCACCGGGCGGGGGCTGGCGGGGCGGGGGGGCGGCTCGGGGGTCCCGGGGAGCGGGGTGGGGGGTGTGTGTGTGTGTCCCCGTCCCCCATTGCTGACCCCCCGCTGCGCCCCAGGCCCCCGGCGCTGCTGGGCCTGCTGCCCGCCAGGTTCTCCGTCTTCCCGCTCTTCTTCCTGGCGCTGCTCCTGGGTTTCGCCTCGCTGCTCTGGCTCCAGCTGAGCTGCTCGGGCGAGGGGCCGGCCCCGGGCGCGGGGCAGAGCCGGGCGTCCCCCCGCCAGCCCTGCCCGCCCCAGGCCCCGCTCCCGCAGCCGGAGGATGAGCCGTCGTGGGGTCCCCATCGCCTGGCGCTGCTCGTCCCCTTCCGCGAGCGCTTCGAGGAGCTGCTGGCCTTCGTGCCCTACATGCACCGCTTCCTGAGCAAGAAGAAGATCCGCCATCACATCTTCATCCTCAACCAGGTGGATCATTTCAGGTAGCGTCTCCCCTTGCCACAACAAGCAAAGGGCAGCGCGAGGGCCCTTCTCCCAAACTCTGTCTCTGCCATGAGTGCCGAGAGGGTGTCCCGCTTGCCTCTGGCGATGTGGAGAAGCGTAGGGCCTGGGCAGCCGGGAGTCAGGGCTGGGGCATGATGCTCTCCCCATATTTACTCACTCTAGAGCTTATTGAAGGACAAAGCAGTATTTTGCTTTTCTCTTCCTAAGCAAGAAGAGAATTATCTACCCCCAGATATTTCAGCTTTCCTCCCAGTGTTGCAGGTCTATATAGCAGCAAACATCTGCAGGACACTGAAATTCAAGGAAATACCGTGGGATGTTTGGAAATGCTGTCACTCACCCCCTGCTCGCTGCCCAGTACCTGCCTGCAGCCCCGGGGCGGGTGCTGTGCAGCTCCCCAGCTGGCCTCGGGCAGGGTGGGGTTTACTGTAGCCCCTTGCTGTCTGCGGTGACAAACCCCTGCGCGTTGCTGTCGGGCTCAGTGTAGGGAGAAGCAGGTGTACGGTTTCAGAACGGGCAGCCATGGCACCTGGCACTGTGGAAGAAGGGAACGCTGTGCCTGTGTGTCCCCCCATTTGGGAAGCGGTTGAACGTTTAGCATTGAGGAGCATGGCAGATGGACGTGAAGGGACGGCGACTGTTGTGCGTGGCGCTGAGAGTTCCCGGTCCCACGGCAGGTTTAACAGGGCGTCCCTGATCAACGTGGGCTTCTTGGAGAGCAGCAACGACACCGACTACATTGCGATGCATGACGTCGATCTCCTGCCCCTCAATGAGCAGCTGGACTACAGCTTCCCGGAGGCAGGGCCCTTCCACGTGGCATCTCCAGAGCTGCACCCGCTCTACCACTATAAGACCTACGTGGGCGGCATCCTGCTGCTCACCAAGCAGCACTATGAGATGGTGAGCATCTGGGTGGGATGTACTGTGACACTGTCTTGGTGAACAGTCGTACATTTTGTGCTCCACACTTGGGAAGGGGGGGAAAGGAGTGAAAATGGTTCGGGGACCAAGCCTGCGGTGTGAGCTGGTGGTGGGCAGGAGAGGGGAGGCTATGCTGGAGCTCAGGGCTTGTGATGTTGGTGTCTGCTCCTCTGTGGCATGTTGAGCTGTGCTGGACCAGACCTCAGCTGACACTATGCCCCTCTCATTTCAGTGCAACGGCATGTCCAACCGCTTCTGGGGCTGGGGTCGGGAGGATGACGAGTTTTATCGACGTATCAAAGGAGCCGGTCTCCAGGTAAGGGGTGCTCCATGGCCTCCTAGGTTGAAATTGCCCTTCTACTTGTCTCCCCACGTGGCCCCTGGCTGCAGCTGCCCAGGTTGGGACCTGGGGAAGGCAGTCCTTCTGTGCTCCCCACTCCAGTAGCAGGCGCAGCAAGTTTTCCAGTAGCTTTACAGAAGCTTTGCTTTCCTTCTAGGTTCGTCGTCCTTCTGGAATCACAACTGGATATGAGACTTTCCAGCACCTGCATGACCCAGCCTGGAGGAAGAGAGACCAGAAGCGCATCGCTGCGCAGAAGCAGGTTAGACCTCAGTGTGGTTGAGGGGAACCACGGGAGGTTCGGGCTGTGATCACCACATGCTCTGAGCCCTCCTTTCTCCCCTGCCAGCTCTGTGCTCCCTCCCCGGGCACTGGATGCTTCCCCCTCCGCTGGAAGCCAGCGCGGGCTGAATGGTCTTTGTCTTCCTCAGGAACAGTTTAAGGTGGATCGGGAGGGAGGTCTGAACAACGTGAGGTACCGAGTCGAGTCACGGACAGCTCTGAGTGTGGCAGGAGCCCCTTGCACCGTCCTTAATATCCTGCTGGACTGTGACACAAGCGAGACCCCCTGGTGCACGTTTGGCTGAGCCCATCTCCCGTGTGCCGGTTGTGTGCGCTGTGCTTGTGCCGAGATGCCAGGGCTGCCACCGAGCTCCCTAGAGCAGGCAGGATTTTTGCAGCAGATGAGCACGGCAGTGCTGGCGAGACGCAGAGGAACAGAGAGGGCTGGGAACCGGTCTTCACTGGGACCAACAGAGGAGGCTGAGAGCAGGACTCGGCGGCATCGCTGTGGACACTGGTGCTGCCTCCCGGGGCAGGTGCAGGAGGCAGTTTTCCTGTGCTGGACATGGCTGAGCTGCCACCCAGCTTGGAGGACAATAAAGAACTATCAGGGCACCTGGGAGTTGTGAATGCCCCGGGCCACGCCGCTCCTTTTTCCTGCTCCCTTCACCTTACTGGCTTCAGCTAACCCATTTCTGGCTTGGCCCCGGCTACACTCTGTCTGGATGGGCGACCTGCTCTGGTTCAGAGGCCAAGCCAGTCTGAAGTGGGCTCTGAGTGAGATGGTGCCTGTCTTTGAGCTGTGAGGTACCCCCAGGGCTGTGCTGTGGTCACTTTGTTGCAGGAAGTGATTGTAGTTGAGCCGTGCCCTGAGCCCCAGCATCCTGGATGTCAGCAGTTGAGGTAGCCCAGGACTCCTCTCTCTGTGGAGTAAGGAGGAGAGTTCTGGCTGAGCTGCTCCATTCCTTGCCTGCCTTCTGTGACATGTGCTGCCTCGGCCTTTTTCAGGACATGTTGGAGAGCCTGATGTGCCCCGGCAGCACTGGGGAGCTGGGATCTGCTCGGGATCTGTATGAGGTGTCCTGGGAGAGACTGGTGGCCAGGCTTACCACAGTACTGGTGGAGCTGGGGCAATGGCATGGGTCAAGTGCAGGAATTAGGACGGTTGCCCCTAACCTGCCTGAGTCAAGGGGAACAAGAGCTTCCTTGGGCAAGGTAGGGGCTGGGACGCTCCCCTCGAGGTAGGTTTGGGTTGGTGAGGGAGAGGCAAGGCTGTGCAGGGCCCGGGCTGTGGGTCTTACATGCTCATTCCAGCCGCCTGGCCCTGCCTCGCTGCCAGGCTGGTTTCTCGCGTGGCGTGGCAGGACGAGGACCTGGGCTGGCCCTTCCAGCAGGGCAGGGGGTATTTAGTTGCTGAGGGTGTCACAGTGCTGGTCCCCCACTACTGGTGGGGCCTGCGAGGGCTCTGCTGTGGGCTGAAGCCCCCTGCTCTGGATGTGGCATGTCTGGGTTGGTGAATGGCTCAGGGAAGGTGCCTGGGCAAAGGGCTGTGTAACCTTGGGGTGCTGGTGAGCCGGAGGTGACCCGGGCAATGGACCCTGCAAACCTCAGGTCTTCAGGAGCCCAACCCGTGTGGTGACCTGGGGACCTGCTGCTGTCAAAGCACCAGCAGCCCATGGGAGGCGGCCGAAGCACGGACACTGTGCTGGGAGAGTGCCCTGGGACAGGAGACATGAGGAGGAGGAGGTGAATGTCCTCCTCTGGCTGCTGGGAACGTGCCTGGGTGCTCTGCAGTGCCGGATCCAGGAGGTGGGGAAGCTGGGAAGGTCCCAACAGGTGAGGAAGGGCCCTGGGGGCTGCCAGTTGTTTGGGTTTGATAGAAATTGGCCACACCGGCACCTTTTGCTGGGGAGTGGGATGTGTAGAGCTGGGCAGGAGGGGCAGGGGGGCCACATGCCCTGCTCAGGACCTGGCTCTTGAGTCCCAGGCAGGAGCAGTGGCCAGGGAGCAGCGCCCGGTCCGTGCCCACTCGTGCTAGGAGCAAACAGGTGCTGTGTCCTCTAGGAAGCTGCCACTCACCCTGATCTGCTGAGGGGTGGCAGAGGCGCCTGCAGGCTCTCAAGGGAGACCCCTGCCAGCGCTGGGCTCCTCTCCTCCATCACCAGCCTGGCCTGGCCTCCTGCTCGGGCAGCTGGGTGAAATGGTGGTGTGCCGCTCCAGAGTGGAGGGTGCTTGGGCTGGCTCACAGATGGTGCCATGTGTGGGACTGTGCTGTGCTGGTTCTGGGGTCTTGGCACGTGTTTGGGTGCTGCTGCCTCCTCAAGCTGGGCAGACCCAGCCGAGCAGCCGGTACCCCTACGTTCACCAGTGCTGGCACCAGGCCCTCCGGGTTTCCTGGCACCCTTCTGTCCTTGTCCCCTGCCTGGTGCTTCCTGGAGCTGTTGCTTTGCCAGGTGCCTGCAGACGTCCCCAGACAGAAGCTGTCACCATCCCGGGAAGCCAAGCAGCCCCGGGGACATGGCATCTCCGGGGAGGAGCACAAGGATGAGGGGGGAAAAGCATCAGTGCCAAGTGTGGGGTCATGTACTGTGTAGGCGCAGTGGGATGGGGTGGCTGCAGAGATCTGGTGCCGTCTGCTCCCCACGGTGCTCCGGAGTTGGGTGAGGAGTCTGGAGCCCTGTGGACTGGGGTGCGAAGGGGGCTGCCTCCCAAAGAAGTGTTTGAGGTGGGAGTGCAGGATCAGGCTGTGCTGCTTTGCATCATCCAAGGTGCAGGCAGGCCCAGCATGTCCTCCTCCCCAGCTCCGGGTCTGTCCTTGCCCCAGGGCAATGTAGGGACGTGCTACCCAAGAGCTCCCAATGGCCTCTGCAGCCCGGCAGCCCCAAAGCAGCACTGGTATCTGGTACATAGATTGCAGGCAGGCTCGGACACAGTGCACTGCTCTGGAGGTGTTCCTAGGACCTGTCGTGTTCCTCGCTGGGGTTGGCCGGAGGGAGATGTCAGCCCAGCAGCCCCACTCCTGTCTCTCCATCGCGCAGGTTTTGGGATTGGCCACCTGTATGCCAGCCACTTATCAGTACCTGAACTGCAGCCAGGGCTGGCGAAGGCAGATCAAAGTATTTCTCTGCACCGTTCAAAATAGATGACACAGTTTTGGGCAGGTTTCACGAAGACGTAGATGTGCAGAAACAGAGAGCATATGTGCACCTCGCACTTCGCTCAGTGCTAAAGGCTCCTCTCCCGCTGCCTGGCAGCTATTTCTCAGCTCTGCTCACAGCCCCCTCATCCTCTGGTTGCTTTTGTGGAAGAGGCGCCGTGCTGGAGACCCGGCTTCCTTTTATAGCCCTGAATGTGACTTGGAGGTCGCTCGGCTCTGTTCCCCCCGCCCACGCAATTCATTATTAGCAATGGCCCAGTGGGAGGGGACAAGGTTTTTCCCCATCGCCTTTTTGCAGATGGATAACACCCTGCCTGCTGTCCCAGGAGCCCCGCTGAGCTGAGCCCAGGGGCCTCCTGGCGTTCCATGCTCTCAGCAGCCCTGAGGAGGGGGTCAGGATGCTTGGGGGCAGAGAGAGCCTGTGGAGTCCCAGCCCTGCCCCTCTGCGACCCCCCTTCTAGGGCCCAAATTGCTGTCAGCGAGGCTGTGTGGGGGCTGCCGTGGGCACTGCAATCGGCTGGCTTTTATTTGCCAGGTTGTTTTAAACCAGGTGGTGCCTGGAGGGGTTTGCTGGTGGCCAAGTGAAATTGCTGTAGTATCGTGATATTGGGGGGACTGGGGGCTGAAGTGAGCAGAGAGAGGGGACTGGGGAAAAGTCGATGGGAAGCAGGAGCATTTCTGCCCTGGGAACAGCAGGGAACACTGCTGAGTGTCCCGGCGTAGGCAAGCCCTGGGGCCCCGCGGGGCTGCCATCCCATGGAGACATGCTCAGGGGAGTGCAGCCTGCGGCAGAGACGTGGCAGCAGGAAACAGGGCAGACGGGAAGGAGGGGTGCGGCTGTGACCAGCACCCATTGAAGTCAGCCCGGCATCCCTGCAACCTGCCCGGACCGATGCCCCGGCAGGATGCCGTTACTGCCTGCTGCCGCAGGCGTGTGCCTGTCCCTCTGGCAGGGACCCAGTGACCCCATGGGCTGCTGGGGGTGCCCCACGTGAGGCAGAGGGTCAGGGCATCGCAGATGCATTCCTGGTGCCAGCAGGTTGGGAAACGGCACTGTTGTGAAGGGCCCCCCTATTCAGAGGCCACGTGTCCTGCCGGTCCAGCATGCAGCTGGGCAGTGAGAAAGAGCCACCGGGGAACAGGGAGGCCGGGGATGGAGGGAGCGGTTGCGTGCCTTGGCACCGCACCGAGGATAATGCAAGCATGTGAGCCTGACGAGCAGGGACTGGGGACAGTGTGTGTGTGTGGGTGAGCACTGGCAGCACAGCTTGAGGACTCTGGTGTGCGTCGGGGGGAGCTGGCAGCGAGCAGGGCCCCAGTGCACGAGCACGCTGGATACGTGTGTCCCCAAACCCAGGCTGGGGAGGGTGTGCGTGTGATCACTCCCCGGGGAAAGATGGGCACTGTGCACAGGCAGCTGTGGGGATGGAGCAGGGTTGCTGCAGGTGCCCCACTCCCCGGGAAGGCTGGGACGCCCGGTGACCAGGTCTGCTCCATGCCGGGATCCCCGCTCCCTGTGCCTGGCACACTGCAGGGGTGGCGAGTGACAAAACCGGCTCCCGGCCGGGATGTGGCAGGGCTGATTCAGAGGGATGAAGCGTGTCGTGTCTCACCGGCACCAGGCGAGGTGCTGGGGCAGGTGGCAGCCCCGCGGGGGTACTCCGTGCCCCCTGTGCATGCTGCGGCCGGTGGAGCGAGCTGTGTAGCGCAGGCACCTTGGGCGGGTCCTGCACACCCGTGGATGCTGTGGCGGGGGGGACACACGGGGCTGTCCTGCTAAAGGAGGGTGCAAAGAGTGTCCCACCGAGCCGAGACCCCTCTCCCCTCCGCGGGGGCCTGGTGCAGCCAACGAGGCTGAGCAAAACGCTTCTCTCCTGCGTCGGGTCTGCAGCTGAGGGGGGTGCGGGGGGTCTCCTCGGTTTGCGCAAGGGGTGCTCGGCGCTGCAGGCAGCCAGCCCGCCCCGAACACCGCCCCGCCACGCCAGTGGGCACGGCCGGGCCCTCCCCCTTCCTCCTCCCTCCTCCTCCTCCCCCCTCCCCCGCCCCTCACCGTGCCGCCGCCGCCCGCCTCCGCGCCGCGATTTGCCGGTGCCGGCTCCGCCCGCAGCCCGCGCGTCCGCCACCGAGGGGCGCGTTCAAACACGGCGAGGGAAGGAGCGGGGAGAGGAGCCCGGCGGGATCGCAGCGCCGCCGGCATGGTGAGTGCGGGCCCGGTGCATCCCCCGGGGAACCCCGGTGCGTCGCCCGGTGAGCTCCGGTGCGTCCCCCGGTGAGCCCCGGTGCGCCTCTCCCCTTCCCCGGTGCTCTCCGCCCTGCGGTGCTTTGTCCTGGGTTGCAGCACGCTCGGCCATGGGGACCGACCTCCCCCTCCGCCTTCTCCGTGCCGGAAATTCCGGCCGGGATCGGTGGGAGCTGCGGGGAGGAGCAGGGCGGGGGCTGCGGACCCGCCTCCCCGCAGCACCCCACCTCCCCCCCCCCGCACCTTCCCGCAGCCCCCCCCGGTTCACGCCCGGAGGGGATGGGAAGGGGTCTGTGGCCGTACCCAGCCCGGGCAGGGCTCGACGGGTGCACGGCTGGAGTTGGGACCAGATCTCGTCCACCACCCCGGGAAGGAGCCAGGCTGGCCGGACCGGTGTTTTGCTGCCTGGGGGGGGTGTGACACCCTTCCCGCCGCAGGCAGGACACCTTCGGGCTCCCCCGGCGCTTCCCAAACCTCCTACAACCTGACCTACTTCCTCGGCTGCCTGTGCCGGGAGAAGCTGCTGCGGGGCTTGGCCAAGCTGCTCCCGGCGGATGCCCTGGTGCTGGGGCTGGATGCTGCAAGCTTCTTCCCCATGGGGACATCCATGTCCCCCATCACTGTGCACACCTGGTGGCATCCCAGTCCCTCCCAGAGGGTCTGTCCCTGCTGCCCTTCGTGCGGTGCCGGTGCCCGGAGCAGGTGCTGGGCTCACGGAGGGAGGTGACAGCGCAGGCCGGGAGCTGTCAGACAGGTTTGTGCGTGGCAGCAATTAAAAGCGGGGTGTTTGTTTACCCGGCGCATGGTGCTGAGAACCAGGGCAGCTTCCTGGGTGTAACCCGGCCCGTGAGCCCTCGGCGAGGCTGGGAGCCGTGGAGGGGGCTCTGCCTCGCCCCTGCCACGCTTGTGGTGTCCCCTCCACCCAGGCTGCTTGTGAAGGGCTGCAAGGGCCATCGTCCCTCTTGCTGGTGCTGGGAGCCGGAGCTGAGGCCAAAGGCATCCTCATGTCCTTCCTACCCCAGCCACCTGCGCAGGAAGCTGTATTGTCCCGTCCGCATCCTGCTCCTTCCCGCCTCCCTCCCGCTGTGTCCAGCCACGGGGTTCCCCGCACGCACGCAGCAGCTGCGCTCCGGCTGCCTCATCCTTGCCTGGTGTTGGGGTGGGAGCGCCTGCGGAAGGAGCGGGGCCGTGGGGAGGGCTTGGGAGCTCACCCTGCGTGGTACGGGGAGGCTGTGCCGTGCAGGAAGACTCCCTGTGGGGCAGGAGGTGCCCATCACCTGTGCATCCTGGGGAGGCTGAGCCAGTGACCCCTGGGACTGGGCATCCTCAGGGTCATTTCGGGGAGGTTTTCAGAGGGTGTCTGGACCCTGAGGTCCTGGTGGGGTGGCTCGGTGCCATGGGGCCGGGGCTGGCGCCAGGCCCAGGCAGGTGCTGCCGGCTCCCGAACTCGCCCGCCTGGCTGGGCGGCAGGTGCCTGTTTTGGTGGCGGCCCCGGCCGCAGGCAGGAGGTGGGGCTGGGTGTGGGAGGGAAGTGCTCCGCCATGGGGGGACGGCAGGGGGGAGCCCCTGCCCTGGTGCATGCTTCGTGCCGGTGCTCTGCTTGCTCGGCTCCCCGGTCCCCCAGGGAGCTGCCCGGGACCTGGTGGGTCTCTCCTAGCACCAGGAGCCCAGGTCAGTCCTTGGCACCAGTTGGGAAAGGGGGTGCCGGGGGGGTTTGAAGTCCCGGCTGCCTGGCGTTGCTGACTTTGTCTCTCCTTCAGCAGTGCTGGTACCGGGCTTTTCTCTAATTCTCCATGGCAGCAGCACAGGGTCCTGTGACCTGTGAGCCCGACACCCGCATCCTCAGCACCTACTTCTCTTCGGAGCCCGTCAGCGTCGTCGGCAGCATGGGCAGCGTGGGCAGCCTGGTGGAGAAGCAGGATCTGTCCCCCCTGGAGCTGCGAGCCCCGCTGGGGGGCTCACGGGGGCTTCGGCAGCCTGATGGCTTGCTGCGGAAGGGTCTGAGCCAGCGGGAGCTCTTTGGCTACCTGCACGGGGCCAAGAAGGAGACGCGTTCAGAGCGGAAGCACCAGACGTCGGGTGCCTGCTACAAGCGGGACTACGAGAGCGACCGTGAGAACCGGTCTCCTGAGCGCTGCTCCCGGGAGCATCACCGTGGGGCCGACTTCTCCAAGAGCTCCCTGCCTGAGAGGGGCCGCTTTGACAAGGTGAGGCTGTGGGTGCCATGCTGGGCCCTGAAATACATCTGCATGAGGATGGGGCTGAAGCAGAACAGTCTGAGCCAGGGATGGTATGTGGGGATTTGAGGATGTCCAGGGATATCGGGCTGGGAGCGAGCGGGTTCTCCCTGGCGTCGGGTGCCTGTGTGTGCTGGTGGGGGCTGCTGGGCTCATCCTGACCCTACTCTTGTTTTTCAGTGCCGTATCAGGCCCTCAGCCTTCAAGGCAGTAGCCGGGAAGGGGCTGGTCTCCATGCAGAGCCTGTCCTCGTCCAAGGGGCAGAAGCTATCCAAAAGCAATGGGAGCCTGCACACACTGCTGTCACAGAGCAGCACAGCAGCCTCGCAGCATGGCCCGCTCCGCACCCACCTGCTCCACGCCATCAGCCTGGATGAGACCTCTGACTCCAGCCACAACTCCATCCAGAGCTTCCCTTCCTACGGCTCCCGCCTCAAGCCTGCCCAGAGCCAGTTCAGCGCCTCCATGGGCCACATCAACCACATCGGGGGCTCCTTGGACAGGGTTTCCCGGAGCCCCAGGGACCCCCTGGCTCCTGAGAAGGCTCCCCTGTCCTGCAAAAGCATGGCCACGCTGAGCCGGCTGCAGAGCCCTGGGGAGCCCCCACCACCCTATGAGTTCACCTACTCACTGGAGGATGCGGTGAAGCAGTTGGAGGACCGGCTGCAGGAGACGGGCGGAGAGCTGCGGCAGCTCAAGAGGAGCCTTAGTGAGACTGAAGACCCCTTCACGCAGGTGACCCGTGGGGCTGGGGCTGCGCTGGGTGCTCCAGGCAGGGGTGTGGGGCCACGGTGCCTGGGCGGAGGGAGCGGTGAAGGAGCTGATGTCCTGCCATGGTGGGCGATGGGCTGGGAAGGTTCAAGTGCGGCAGGACCCAACATCATGGGACCTTCCTGGATCCCTCCCTGGGGCCGCACCGTGCAGGGGCAGGCTAAGGACCCTCACCAGCGTCCACCTCTGCTGGCAGGTGTTTGAAGACAAGCAGCGGCTGTGGCTGGACGAGCTGGAGGATCTGAAGCAGATGTACATGGCCCGGCTGCAGCAGGTGATGCAGCAGGCACAGCGTGGGCAGCGGGCGCTGCAGCTGCAGCTCTACAAAGCACAGCAGGAGAAGAAGCGGCTGCAGGAGGAGCTGAGCATGCAGCAGTGCCAGTGCGAGGAGCCCAAGCTCCGGCAGTCACAGGGCGAGCGCGTAAGCCCCAAGCTGGAGGAGACCAAGTGGGAGGTGAGTCCCCTTCCTTCCCTCCCTGTTGCCACCCTCCTGGCCGTGGAGCCAGGACAGGGGCAGGAGTTCCCTGCTTTGGTGACACACTGGTGTCACTCATGGCCCCAGAATGGGGGGGATGAGTCAGGTGTGATGCTCGTGGTCTCCCACAGCTGTGGGATGCTGTGGTGACAGCCTGGGGTCCTGCTCCTCCAACCCTTCCTCACTGCTTGCCCGTGCCCTGCAGGTGTGCCAGAAGGCAGCGGAGATCTCCCTGCTGAAGCAGCAGCTCCGGGACACCCAGGAGGAGATGGCTCAGAAGCTGGGCGAGATCTTCAGCTTGAAGACGCAGCTGCGGGAGGCCAAGGCGGAGGTCCAGGCCAGGGACTCCCAGCTGGCACAACTGGCAGACTCCTTCCAGAGCCCCCCGGAGCCCAGCGCGTCGCTGCCACTGGGTGACGACCCCATGCCAGTGTGCCAGGACTTCCCCGGCTGCGAAACTGATGACTCCAAGTGCCGGGGCCTTCACAGCGACACGGCGGAGCCACTGGAGCGGCAGGTGGAGTGGCTGTGGGCAGAGCTGCTGCGGGAGCGGCGGCAGGGCCAGCTGCAGGCTGTGAACTTTGAGCTGGAGAGGAAAACCTGGCAGGAGGAGAAGGAGAAGGTGCTGCGGTACCAGCGGGAGCTCCAGGCCAGCTACATGGAGATGTACCACCGGAGCCAGGCATTGGAGCGGGAGCTGCGGCAGCTGCGGTCAGAGCCCAGGGATGTCGGGGCCGATTCGCCGTGGATTGAGCGGGTGGAGTCCTCGAAGATCTGAGTGGCAGGATGCCGGCAGGACTGTGAAGGGGGAAGGTCTCTTGCTGCTGCAACGGGACGATCTCAGGGTCTGCACAAGGACTGGCCACTTGGCGCTGCCCTGGGGAGAAGGACTGATTGCGACAAGGGAGCTTTTAGTTCTTGCAGTGCTTCAGGCCCTTCTGGGGGGGGCGGTCTCTGGAGATGGGGGGGGTGGGGTGTCATCCATGCCAGGGTGGGGGTCTTGCATGTGCCCCGTGCTCTGACTTCAGGAGCGTTTGCCCTGTAATTCCTTCTGCCATGGGGCAGAAACCAAGCGTCCTGTGAGATTCCCTGTCCCTCCTGCTCTGCCGCCCCTGTTCCCTACAACTCAGTAACTTAATGTCTTGCTAAGGAGAGACTCAAGCCCTGTCCCCAGCCCTGCTGCCTTGCTGTGTGGGTCCCAGCTGCTGCTCACAGCGGCTGTCCTGTCAGCTGGGTCCTGGAGCCGGTGGCACGGCAGTGCCGTGTGCCTGCATGGGTCTGTTGGTGCCACTGGGAAGGCAGAGGAGGAAAGCCTGACAAGCACTGGTACTGCTGGGAGCGGGGGCAGCTGCCCCAGCACCTCTGTTGGGGATTTCCATGTTGGCAGTATTGGGGCTGCTCTGCAGGGGAGGGGATTAGTGCAGCATCCTTGCAGGGAGCCCTTGAGCTGAGAGGGGCGAGTGGCTTGTACAAGGAGGGGTTGGAATGTGGTGCCCTGCCATGCTGGGAGGCCTTTTGGGGCGGGGGGAGAGGACTGGGGCATGTGGGCAGGGGGCTGGGATGCCCCCAACTGGGGAAGAGGCTGGGGGATCCCCACATCGCCCCTCCGAGGGTGGGTGAGGGGGAGCGGAGGAGCTGGGGGGGGACCAGGTTGGAGGAGCCCTGCTCCGTGCCTGTAACAGCCAAGGCTCTCCACGGCCTTTCCTGCAATAAACCCGGATTTCGTTCTCCCGGCCTCTGCCTTTGCTCTCCCCCACCGGGGCTCGCGGCCGCGCCGGGGGGTGCGCGTTGGCCCGGCGCGGGCAGCGGCGCCGCCTCCCCTCAGGGGACCCCGCAACCCGGACCCAGCGCCCGCCCGGGCTGCCGGGAAGGAGGCGGTCCGGGGCCGCCGGTACAGCCCGCCGGGGCTGAGTCACGGCAGGGCCGAGGCCTGCGCGACCGGCGGGGGCGGGCGGACCGGCTCCCTAGGCGCTGCCGCCGGGGCAGGCCTCACCAACCCCCGCCAAGGGAACAGACTTCCCCCCCCCCCCAAGGAACGGTTCGTCCGGTCCCGCCAGGCTCAGCGGCGCCCGGGCGCGCCCACCCCTCCCGCGGGGGGGGGGGGGGGGGGGGGAGACGGGACAGGACTCCCCGCCGACCGGAGCGCGGGCGCCCCCTGGCGGCACGGCGGCCACAGCCCTGCCCGCCCCCGCCAAGGAGGGCCGGGACCACCTCTACAAACCCCCCAGACACCTTCCCTCACCCCACAGCGTCCACCACCGCCTCTACAAACCCCACAGACACCTTCCCTCACCCCAGAGCACTCACCATCACCTCTACAAACCCCACAGACACCTTTATTCACCCCACGGCACACACGACCCCCCCATCAGTGTCCCCACGCTGCCGCCCGCCCCCCCGTGGGGCACAGTCCATCCCGGCTCTTCAAAGCGGCAGTGGCAGGGCCTCCACCTCCTCCAAGCACTCATCATAGGTCTCCTGGTACTCCTCGTGGGGCTTGATCATGATGACGCAGGTTGGGCGCTTCGAGCCGGCTGCGGCTCCCAGGTCCTGCGGGAACAGAGCGAGGCTGTGGGGGAGGCTGGGGGGGGTGCCAGGTTCCCCTGGAGGGGAGGCATGACACACAGCCAACATGCTTCACGCCCTGGTCTAGCACAGGGAAGATGTCCCCGCCATCCCCTCAAGCCCAAGCCCTCCAGACTTGTGCTGGGTTTAAGAACCCTTTTCCCAGCTTCTCTTCTCTCCTAGACGCTGGAAGCGAAGCGCTCAGCTGGCACACGCTGCGAGGGGCTGGCGCCTGCCTCACATGCCATACTCCTTCCCCAGGGTGGGGGTTCTGCAGAGCTGCCTGCACCAGGGGCAAAGTCCCAAAGACACTGACACCCCCCCCAACTTCCAGTCTACAAAGGGGAGGATGTCTCACCAACACCACACATTGGCCAGCATCTCCTTTCGGCAAGCAGCCAGGTCCCAACTCACGATTAAGGGGGAAAACTGGGAGTACTGCATCAAACTCTGGAGCCCTCAGCACAAGAAGGACATGGACCTGTTGGAGTGGGTCCAGAGGAGGGCCACAAAAATGATCCAAGGGCTGGAGCACCTCTCCTACAAGGACAGGCTGAGAGAGTTGGGGTTGTTCAGCCTGGAGAAGAGAAGGCTGCAGGGAGACCTTTCAGCCTTTCAGTATTTAAAGGGGGACTATAGGAAAGATGGGGGCAATCTCTTTAGCAAGGCCTGTTGTGACAGGACAAGGGGTAATGGTTTTAAACTAAAGGAGGGGAGATTTAGACTGGATATAAGGAAAAAAATTTTTAAAATGAGGGTGGTGGAAGACTGGAAAAAAATGCCCGGAAAGGTAGTGGAGGCCCCATCCCTAGAGACAATCCAGGTCAGATTGGACGGGGCTCTGAGCAACCTGATCTAGTTGGGGGTGTCCCTGCTCACTGCAGGGGGGTTGGACTAGATGACCTCTAAAGGTCCCTTCCAACCCACACCATTCTATGATTCTATGAAAATGCATCCTGGCTCCGACCCAGAGAGCCCCCATACTCAAGCGCTGCAGGGACTCAACTAGGGCAAACAGTTCTCTGGTCCCACAGCAAAACACACCTATCCCTGTGCCACGGCTGCTTGTCACACTCGTGCCCTGGCCACAGACGAGCATCGAGCGCTTCACTCAGGCACCAGATTTGTGCCTCCCCAGGAAGGCCCCTGCCGCAGCCCGGGCCGGGTGTTGCCCACCGGGCTCCCTCACCGGGGCTGGTGCCTCTCAGCTGCACAGCCCCTTACCGCTTTGGAAGGGACGTATGCGTAGGGGAGGCTCCTGTCCTCGCACATGATGGGGATGTGGCAGTACACATCGATAGGCAGCGTGTCGCCGGCCAGCACCATGATCCTGCGGGGAGGAAAGCCGGTGTCAGCGGCGGGGCCGGGGCAGCGGGGCCGGGCCGGGCCGGGGCAGCGGGGCCCGGGGCAGCGCTTACCCCTTCTCCCCCTTGTTGATGAACTTCTGAACCTCCTTCACACCGCGACGGATCTGCTTGTGCTTGGCCGCTGCAAGGGAATCGCACCGTGAGGGGGCTGCGCCGCCACGGCCCGGTCCCTCCCGCCCGCCCCCGGTGCTCAGCCAGACCTTTCCTGATGCACTTGTAGAGCTTACGCGTCAGCTTGCGGGAGGCGAGCGGCTGGGCGATGGGGTTCAGATAGTCGAGCTGCTCCCGGTAGGAGCGCTCGGCTGCTCCCTCCCCCTCCGCCTCCGCCTGCTTCTCCCGCGCCATAGCCGCACCACCGCCGCGCCGCCGCTTCCGCTTCCGGGTTACAAGCGGCCGGAGAGGCGGAGCCTACACCCTAACAGCTCTTGCCAGCCAATCGGCAACTCCCTCAGGGCTGCCAGCCCACCGCGCCGGCCAATGGCGAACAGCGCCTGGCCACCCCCGCCCCATGGGGCTCCGGTGTTGCTGCCGGGTCCACCCTGCCGCCCGAGGCCCCTCGCGCCGGGGGGCGTCCGGGTCCCCTCGCCGCTCCTTGTCCCGTTCCGGGGTCGCTCCCCGCTGTCCCCGCCCCCCCCGCCCCCCGGCCGGGGTCTCAAACACGCGTGGACAAGGTCTCAACACGGGCCTTTACTGTGGCGCGGCCCGGCTCGGGCACGGGCCGGAGCCCCCCGGGGCCGGCGCTGCCCTGCCGGCCCGAAGCACGGCGCGGCGGTAACGCCCGGCCCGAACCCCGGCACAGCAGCGCTGCAAACCCGCGGGAAGGCGGCGCCCCCGGGGTACGGCCCGCCGCCCTTGCGGGGCTGGGCCCTGGTCATCCCAGCCGGTCACAAAGATGATTTTCTCCCGGTGTTTTTGCTCCCAGGGAACCTTTTTTCACTGCAGGGCTGCGCTGCTGCTTCTCCCAGGGAACAAAGGAGGTTTCCCGGCCAGTGCCCCTCCTAGAAACGGCTTTATCACATTCCTTATCCCATCAACCTGGCGGGCACCACCCGAGGATAACTAGATCTGCCGAAGGCCACTGCTGCAGCGTCACTGCATACCCTGAGTCCCAGCAGACCTCCTGAGCCAGGGAGACAACACTTCTCCAAAAGAAACATGCCTCAGACGTGGCTTGTTACCTTCTCCCCCACCCCAGCCTGTCCCTTGAGCACAGGAGGGCTTCACCCAGCATCTGCAGCTGCTCCAGGACCTCCCGCCGCATCTCCGTGGCCATGCGGTGCACGTGGTGGTTGAAGCTGTTGTACATCACTGCGTTCTGGAACATGAGCATGAGGTCACGCTGGAACTGGACCATGGACTGAATGTGTCCCTTTGACAGTCTTCTCTTTATGCTCGTTAAATCCATGGGTCTACAAAAGACAGGAGGAGAATTAAATTGCAACCCAGGGCCAGGCATTTTTCAGGCTCTGCATGAACGCCCTTATTCTCGTTTCAGCACAGCCCTGAAAGCACAGCTATTTTCAGTCAATTTCATTGCTCAAGACAAAGAGGGGGAGTGAGAAACGTTTTTCTTCCAAGTCAGACAAAAGTAAGTTTAGCCAATGCGACACTTGCTATCCAATCAACATGGAAGGTCATTAGCAGTCACCTCTAAAAAAAATCTGATGTTGAGCTCCAGAGAAGGCAAGCAGAGCGATTCTAGTAATTAGTCCTCCTGAAGTCAGTCCAGGTCTTAGTGGAGAAAGAAAAGTTACTAAAATAGGTATCTATTAAAACCCTTTAAAATCGAATGGTGCCACTAGCAAAAATAGCAGTGCTGGTAAGGGGAACATGATGGAGAATAAATATTACTTCCCTTATTTTGACAGAATGAGAAAATGAATGGCTGCAGAGAGGACAACTGTGACCAGAATAGAATATGATTCAGCTCTCAAAAAATGCTCTCAGTCTCTCTGGGAAATATTCTTATGACCCACTTCTCCACTGAGAGTAAAACATCTGTGGAACAAGCAGTGGATGAGGAGAGGGTGTGAGGCACACGCTTCCAACCTGGGGGGAAGTGACTGCTGAGCTGCAGAAGCTGAATCGCCCGCTCAGGCAGGGCTGACAGCTGCATGGACTGTGCCTGGAGCAAGTCAGCCATGCAATGCCAGCAAAAGGTGGGCACAATTCCTATCGGCTCCAGAGTCAGTGCGAGCTTCCAGGTTGTAATCACCCAGAAGGGGGTTTTAATAAAAGAAATCTGTGGGAGATCTGGTGACAGCCAAACTCTGGAAAAGGAGGAAGGAAACCATCCCACTGACCCTCTGGAAACCAGAGAAGACAGAAAAAACAGAGAGAAATCAACTAGCGAGCACTTCCTCCACAAACTCACCTCTTTACCACATCCCTGTATCCAGGAGCTTGTTTCTCTGACACCGCTTTCAGGAACGGGCCACTGTATCTACAGGGACAAGCAAGAAGAATGACCTCTGTCTGCCTCCGCCAAAGACAACGTTGCAGTGCAGACCAGGGCTTGCCTCTCCCTGCTTGCTGTGAGGACTACGGCCGATTGCCAACAGCCAGTGTTTGGTGGCTGTCGTGACTCGGCATGGGAGGAGGCTGAGCCCCTCGCTGAAGCTGGCTGCGCCAGCTGTGTAGGAAGCAACATTTGGCTCTGCCACATTAAGCAGAGGAAATAAATATGCAGTGTTCTCTCCAGCTTTGTGGCATGCAGCTGTTCTTGCTGCAAGGATAGCCAGAAGCAAAGCTATGGAGAGACAAGCCAGCCTCTGGTGGCTGTCGTGGAGGGGAGGATAAGGCCTGGTGACACAGGAGCTGGAAGTCAGGGCAGTGTGTTCAGGAGCCTTGTCAATCCAACCCTTTGCCCCCAGGTACCTGTGACTGGCTATCATCTTCCAGATGGACAGGAGAGTTCTTTTGAAGAGCAAATGCTGCAGCGGGTTATCCCAGCTCAGCTGTACCCTGTGGAGGGAATACATTGCCAGATCATCACACTCAAGACAAAGTAGGAGGTGGCAATTCTGCTAGCACCCACCACATCCAGGTGGATGAAGCGCAGAGATGCTTTGCTGTAGCTACGCAAAGCCTCTCAGGATGAGCTGGTGGAAGTGTTCTGCATCTGACGCACAACTAAACATCCAGAATGCGGGAAGATACCGGGTAATAGGTAGAAACAAGATCTGAGCTGAGCAGCTCTAAAGGGCAGGATCAAGTTGGAGAGAAAAGCTCATGCTACTCTAAAGTTCAGAACTTTATTGAGGTGTTTTTTATTCAGTTTCTCATCCCAATAAACTATGGTTTTCGTTCGAAAGGCAGCCCTGGGGATCACATATGTGGCAGAGCCTGCATGTGACTGACATGCCCGCACCTGCCTAAAGCAGGCTGGTAATGCCTCTCTTAGGAGCTGGACTGGAAATTGCCTGACGAAGCATGATGCCCCGCTCACACAAGGCCTAGTTGCCTTGAGGAAACGTATTTTTCCATTTAATCTCTTATCTAATCTCTACTCTTCTCACTTTAGCTTAGGATCAATGCCCAAAAATGCTGGCAGATCCACAGAGATAGCACAAGCTACCTCCTTCCCTCCTGTTCTCCTTGGCTCTCTCACCTTCCTGGAGGTGACCTGTGCCATACACTTGTTCTCATGTGAGACAAGGGCAACAACTCTGTTCTACTGTGCCTGCAAGAGAGCAGAACATACTTACAGCTGCGCGTTGGCAGGGCTTGTGGAGTCCAGCATGCAGGCTGCAGAGGTGCTATCACTATCATCTTGGTCCTGGGCCTGATTACTCATCTCCTGTGGATGCGGCTCACCTAAAGCTTGTTCTCCAGGTGTCTCTGGAGTCTTGTCCTGATGAGCACAGAGAAAAAGGATGATAAGTCTAAAATGGCAGCCCATTACCTGAATCCTTTATCTAGAAGCCAGCCTGCTGCACATCCCTTCACTGCATCCAGTCTCAGCTGGGAGCTAGCTCATTCTCCGTTATTCTGGAGGATGATGTTTGACCTTATTCAGACCTTCACTGTGCTGCCCAGCACTCCAGTAATAGCTGGGTCTGATCTCTTGGATCATAACCACCTCTGGCTAACACAAATACTGTGGAGCTGACTAGTGCCCAGTGTTGTGTCTGCTTTTCTAGGAAGAGTCATGGATGTGAGAGGGCAATCAGGAGCTGAGGTAAGACTGCCTCAGGCTTGTTAAAGATCAAGACAGAGATAACAGGATCCCCTAGAGTGCAACAAGGTTGTTTCCTCACAAACTCCCACATGAATATAACGGAGAATAGACTCAGCCAGGAAGGAGAGTGTTGCTGTTGTTGTAGTGATCTGGCAATAAAATATAGAGTGACAGGTGCAGAGAGAGAAGCTTTCTGGAGTCCAGAAGTGAGATTATGTGCACGGGGACCTGAGAATCCTCAACAGATCTGAAGCATGGAGCAGACTCCTCAGGAAGAAAGTGGACACTGTGCTGTATTTGGCTTTGACTAGTGGAAGAATGGCGAGGGAACTGCTGGGAATAACACCGTTGTGGCTGAACAGGTGACGTGTGAGAACCCTGAAAGTTATTTCTGTCTCCAGTGTCTAAGTTTGCAAGGGAACAAACGTGTGAAAAAATGGCACTGTTCTTCCACTGCTGTGTTACCTGTCCCAGCAACAACTCGCAGGCTGGTGGGAGCCCATAATCCCCCTAGACACAGGACTGATGTAAACCCAGGCTAGACAATGCCTGCTTCCAAGACATGATGGTCTCCAGGGGCAGATGGTTATTGCTATCACAGCCACGTGGGCCTGAAACCAGCCAAGCTGTGTGCTGCATAACACAGCAATTGGAACAAGGCAAGTATTCCAGTCTTGCCTTAAACCTGAGAGCAGACTGCCAGCTCTCATGAGTCACCTTTACACTGCCAAGGAGCAATTCCTCCAACTCACATCTGAGGGTTTGATCTGTAGCAAGCTTCCTGTTCATAAAGATACATAGCCATACATAAAAAACATCCTTCCCCTCATACATTTCTTTTGCACTCCCTGCCCTGCTGTTTCCTCCTGTGTCCCTATCTCTTCTAGAGCTGATTTCCTTCACCGTCTCCTGTCTCTCATCCAGGACCAGAGGCTCTCATAGGACCACCTCTCCCCTACCTCCCTTCCTGGGAAGTGTTCTTTCTCATGTGCCAGGATATGTGTTTGACTTCTGTCTGCTCCCGAGACTGCTGTCCCTGTGGTCTTTTCCTGGCACCTCACATCTTCCCCATCATCCTGCTTCCCAGAGCCACAATAATTCCACTGAGCCTGTGATGACTCTGTGCTGCTAATGCGGAGAGGTTCCATCATCTGGGTTACCTGCAACACAGAGATTTATTGCTTCAAACTGTGAAGGCAAAAGGAAGAAGAAATAAGCAGCACAGATGCTATTTTTGCTTTCACTCACGAATGCCTTTCCATTTTTAGGAATCCTTGCAAAATCTTCCGATGAAGCCCTGTGTTATTACAGTGGCAGTTCACTGACATCTCTTGTGTTTTAGGGTGAGCTGTGTTTTGGCAAAGCAGCTGCCTGGTTGCGGTGCCAGCTTTAAATGGGAAGAAGGCCTAGGCTTGGGACAGGGAGCAAGTGAACTTGAGGCATCTGCTCCTCCCCCAGACTGTTTCTGTTCGTAGGGTGGTGGAGGCCCTGAAAACCCTAATGTTTTAGGAGGGCCTGAACTATGCCACCCACTTTCCTGTCATCCAAACAGCCCTACCTCTGAGAAGAACTGGAGAAGACTGTCATCTTCACATGGCCTCTCTGCCTTTTGGTAGTCTTCACTATCATCCCCCCAGAGAGGCTCACTGAACTCGCAGTCTGCCTCTCGGCTGCTCTCCTCTAGCTTCCCCATGGCCACCTCTTCAGTATTCCTCCAGCTCCCCATGTCCAGATCCAAGCTTGAATCCCAGCTGAGAAGCGACTGGAAGTCACTGTTCTCTGACTCACTGGGAGACTCCATCTCAGACTCCCAACACAACCAGGCACGGCCCATCTGCAAGCAAACATAAAGAGAGAGACAGCAATTTCTTTGTACCCTGATCCAGAACTGCCTGAACCATTTCCTGACAAACTCAGAGAGCCGAAGCATGGGAAGGACTCCTTGAGGCAAGCAGCCTACACCTGAGCCCACATTTGACAGCACATGGCAGGGCTACAGCTCTGCAACACAAACTGCCATTTCAGAGCAACTGAATTTCAGGTTTTCTGGTGCTTTTGCTGTGCTGCCCGGGGGTCGGTGGGTTACTGTGCTTGGGGGATGCTGAGCTGGTTAGAGGCATGTGGCTTTGTCAAATACTAGATATTTAAGGTGCCAGAGGCAGCCAGCAGCAAGCTCAAAACCAAGTCATGCCAGGGCTCCTGGGCTGCTGACAGTTGTGAAAAGCTAGTGACTCCAAGGACAACTCATTGAAATTCCCTTTGCTGCCCTGTGAGAACTTTTTATACTGGAAATAACTTACTACAAACACCACAGAAACTTTGTTTTGAAAGTGACAGATGTGATTTAGCTGGATGGTGATATATTGTGTACCTGAGCCAGAAGAATTATAACCACACACAGTCACACACTGACAGGGGACAGTTCTACACATTTCAGAAAATAAAAGTTAGCATTCTCTTAAGAAGGAAGAAACCATTCATTTCATCTCTGTTCATTAGTCCATGCCTAAGTGTATTCTACTGCACGAGTCCACCATGATTTCTCTAAGTCTGGGGAATTGCTTGCAGAGTCACAGTAACAACAGTTAAGTGGCTGTTAGAAAAATCTGTATCTTGCCACTGAACTCAGCTGCCTGGATGCTGTACCCACCTGGATGCTGTACCTATGGAGAATTCTATGCATTAATTAGCAGTGCCTTCAGAGTTTTCAGTTAATTATGTACAACCCAATTTTTTCCAGAATTTTGAACAAGCACATTTCTTACTGATGTCCTTTTGCATTCTCAGGACTGCTAGCACAGCTACAAATAAAGCTTATGGTGCATACCTGGGAGACATAAGAAATCCATTGGGGTTTGGGATAAGAAAACTTGTTTGCTTATTTTATGAACTTACAAGTGAACTAGCATCCGAAAGGCCGTCCTTCTGAAACCTCTATCAAAGTTAACTTCAGTGGAATCAGATAAAATTTGATGAGGTAAGAGATAACATTACCTGCTCTCAGCTGCCAGCTAAAGGTGTTGGGCAAACTGTGATTTCATCTGAAGAGCAACCCTGTGCCTCAAGCGCTTTCCTGCACCATCAGCAGAGCTGGCCGCACGTGCAGAACCAGCCACCACAGCTCAGCTGAAGAACAGAAAAGCCTTAGCCTAGGGTAATCCAATCGCTTGTGATCACCCTTCTGTACTCCAGTTGAGTGATAAGCATTTTAAAATCAGAAAGCCCAGGGAACTTGGGCATAAGCACTGATTAAAAAGACCGTCGGCCTTATGTTCAGTTTTACTAAATCTTGGAAGACTCAAGACACCAGAGCGGAACAGCAGCATTAATGCAAGACAAGCAGGATGGGTGGAATAATTACAGACTGCTCAGTTCCATACCAATTCTGTACAAAAAATAAGGGATAAAAAGATACAGACTTCAACTTTTAATTAAGAACTGCCTGACACTTCTTAATTATGTTGACTGCATAAGTCACCAGCAAGAAATCATTATCAAATTGGAAAGTTTTAGTTCGCTTTGCAGAGATCAGACACTGCGCAACCCTCGCCGATAGGAGAAAAAGCTGCTAGAAATAAAAAAGACGGCCTTTAAAAGGAACTTAAATGTCAAAACAAGAAAAATGATAAAAGCCTGAACTCTAGTAAATGAAACGTAGAATCCACAAAAAAGTAGGCAAAAAAAGAAAAAATTGAAGAACAATTTGCTAAAGACATAAAAGCAAATAACAACAACAAACCTCATCAAAAACATCAGAAGCAGAGAGCTGCCACATGATCGGTGGGAATGACGCATGATCAGTGCCAAACATCTCAGCGGAAAATAGGGCCAGTTGGGAAAACCAAATTAATCATCATTGTCAGCAGTTGCCACAGAGGAGATCATAGAGACTTTCTCTTGGGATGGGTCTGAGAGACCGTTCCTAATTACAATGTCAATGGGGAGGTTTTAGAACAATTTGAGGGATGGAGCAAACCTTAGAACCAGTTGGGATTCACTTGTGAGTCCTAAAGAAGCTTAAATATAACATGACCAAACCTATGCTGTGTAACCTGACACTTAAATCAGCCACAGCACAAGAAAACCAGAAAGATGCAGTTGTTGTATCTGTCTGTAAAAGGGTGGATGTTGGGAGATGCAGCACAGTAAGCCTGAGCTCTGCACCAGAAAGGTTAGAACAAAGTATTAGGAAGAACAGAATTAGTAGTCAGAGCGCGAGATGATGAATTGGGAAAGAGGCAACAGGGGCTCTGTACAGGAAAATCATATCTTAGATTTTTAAAGATCTTAAACATCATTAAAGGCTATTAAAATGTCATGGGACATGAGAAAAGGCTCTTTAAGGGAAAAATACCTGGTTAAGACAAGAAACCAAAGTAGGAACAAACAGCAGTGCTTTCCATAACGAAAGTGAGTTACTACTGGGCATGATAAAGGTCCTCCCACGTGCTGCAACTTCAGTTGTTCAACACAGAAAAAGACAGGGCAGAGGTGTTACAAGAGACGGAGCCAGACTCTTCTCAGTGGCCAACACCAAAGGGAGAGGAGGCAGTGACAACAAGCTATGCTGAAGGAAATTCAGACTGTATATAATGAAACTGTTTATTTCATGAGGGTGGGTAAGCACTGAAACACGTTTTCCAGAGGGGTTAGGGAATGTCCATCCTTGGAGATTTTCAAAACTTGACTAGACAAGGCTCTGAGCAATCCGATCGACCTCTGAAGCTGGCCCTGCTTTGAGCAGCAGGTTGGACTAGATAAACATTTAGAGGTCCCTTCCAACTTATATTATTCCATAAAATACCAGAAACCAAAAGGAATCTGTAACTTTTTGTGCTATGAACTTAACAACCTGTACTCTCTGGAAACTGAGGCCATAAAAATTCAAATCAGAAATTTGTTCCCAATTTCAGCAGTGAAGGAAAGTTAACCAGTAAGCAAACCAAAGGATTCTACATTTCTAGCATCAAATGTAGAGTGACTTTTGGTGGAAATACACCTCGGCCAAATATGGGACTCAACACAGCCGGCACAACCAATTTCAACACAAACCTTGTGAACATGAAGGTAAGGCAACAATCCCTCAGGTCTTAATTGCAGTGACTCAGTGTCCTGCAACTTCTCTGTCAGAAAGCTGCACGCTGTACATGCTGCACAAAGAAGTGTTGACCACTCCCAGCAGCTGCAAGCATCAGGAAGGATAATGTTTTGGTTTTTTTTCCACTGGAAGGTCATGGGGGCAGAAAACATGCATGTTTCATCTCACAGGTCATATGACCAGAAGAAGGTGACTTGAAAATTACCAGGAAGAACTTAAAATTCAGTTATGCATCCATGTTGCTGAGGGAAAGAACTGTAACTTCCATTGGAGAGAAACAGTTCACAAGCTCCAGTGTAAAACCAGGTACTAGCACGCCTACAGCTGCTGGAATGACAGATTTTCACCCTGACTACTGCACCCTTTACAAATCTCTGGGGAAAGAACGTAAGGTACATTTCAATACACTGGTCTCTTAAGGAAAGCTGCAAGACTGTAGTATTTAAAATCTCATAGTTAAATCTCCTGATTCATCACAACAGTAACACATTCTCACACACTCAAGCAGGGAATCTTCCCCTCCATCCAAGCACTATGCAACACTCCCATGATTAACAGATTGTCTCTAATGTCAAAGCTCTGCTGTACTTGTGTGCTATACGGATAACTGGAAGAGAGTTATATTTGCAGATATTCAAGACAGGATGTGCACCCTTGTACAAAAACAGGGTTCCTCACTGCAGAGGGCTGCGATGCTCAGTACACTGCACACTGCACACTGGATTTGTTTCCAGACTTTAATATACATACACATTTACACATCACTAGTAAAAATCTGTACACTTCACATTACAGTACATACGAGCCACCAGTTGCTAGCTAACACCAGAACACTGATGAAGCCCAAGACGACTGCCCTAAAACAGGCAGGGGGGCTAGTCTTCCCCTCTGGGGAAGTTTCTTTGGGTTACATGTTCCGACGAGACACTGCTTTCCAGAGTGGTAAGCGAAGAAGGTGGACCAGGTCCCAGAAATGGACCTGCAGCTTTTCTTCCTCCTCCAACAGCTGTTAACACCATCTCACTTGCACTCCAGCTCTGGATGCCAGGTGCGGAGATCTTCTGTCTGCCTGCAGCATCATTTCTTCATCTTCATGTCTGCCTCGATGGCACAGCGACGCCCTCTGGTGCCGCCGTCCTAGTCACAAGGCAAACAAAAAGAGAGTTATGCAACCCTACACACAAAACACTTCCTCCAGCAGTCAGGGAGGTAAGGAATTGTGCACCTGGTAACAACTTTTCACGCCTTCCAAACAGGAGAAAGGGAAGCTGCCCTAAGAAGGCCTGGGGAGGCCTGCCTGCAGACCTACCTAAAATTCACTCTGGACACAGCACAGATGCTGGGATTTGCAGCATCTCTGTGCACTGCTGGCAGCCAGGGCAGAGAGAGGCAACAAGGCTCTCGCCCAGACAGACGCTTTTGGAGCCTGTACAGTGCAGGCTTTCTCCTAAGCAGCAGATTCTAGCTTGGCTCTTAAGATGGGAAGAGGGAACTGCTGACTAACCTACCTTATCAGCTGCTGATCCCTACGGAAAGTGCTCCTCCAGTTGAGTGACCCTGGCACTAGCTCCCTAGTTTCTCCGCACAGCTCCTTTCCATGAGTAGAAGGCGAGCTGAGAGCTTCCTTTGATCCGCTGCCCTCTCCCTCTGGCTGACATGCTGACTCTCCCGGAGTACTCCTCTGTCTTTAGATATATGCGAGAGAAAAAAAACAACTCTCCATCTTCCTCCTCTCTCTCCTCCCCGCAACTCAAGAGACTTGGGGTTTCCTGGAGGGAATATTTTTCCAAACACTTCCAGATCACCACAGGCACAGAGCAAGGTATTTCTGCAGAGTATCTTATTTCCCTTCTGGACCATGAATGATAAAGGAGTGCACAGCTGACCCCTCACCTTCCCAAGACCCTTTGTATGTCTCGAACGTGCGGAAGGGGCAGCTGTATAAGCATGAGAGATGTACGAACTACAGTGCTGCACCACTTGGTCTGTCTTCCCACTTACATGGAAAGGAAGCAGGAGAGAAGTTGTGGAAAAAAGCAAAGGCAGATGACAAAACAAGAATACTTGGAACCAGAAGAAAAGACTGAAGCCCCTCCCACTCGCCCACGCTGAGAATAAGGGACTGAGATGTTTGTTCGCTAATGATCATGGTTGTACAGCCCCTAAGTTAAACACACACCGCTGCAATGCTAAGAATGCTGTGACAGTGCAGTGATCACCCAGACAAGGAAGAGAGCACACTGCCAGCAGTACTGCAGTACCTGCTGGAGCCTTTCAATACTTACAAAGAGAGAGAGAAGGAAGGCAGGAGAGCCCATTGGGACACTGTCCTGTTAAAAGGCCAAACAGAAGGACTTATCAGATATCAGATATGGAAACGCACACACCACATAGAAGCACTGAGCCCGCACACGAGCATAGAGAAACGTGCCCTGCTCCCCTTCCTGCATGGCACCAGTCTTATGCAGCAGGAACATAAAAACGGACAAAAGAGGGATACTGCGAGAGTCAGAATGCTAGGAAAGGGATATTCCCTCCTCAGCCATGGCAAGGCCTGGCCTACGAAACACCCTCTGCACTGTGCAGTCACCACTAGAACTAAGCAGGCAGCCCTTGCTGTCACAATGTTGTGTGCACCAGCTGAGAGCACTTGAGATCACTTCATCAAGTCTGGATGTGTCTTTACAGAAGGAAAAAAAAATCTACACTGCTATTAGTTCAGAACAGTGTGGAAGTCAACAGTTCTCTGGTGTGTTTTACACAGCAAACCAGACTGGAGTGATTCCTCGTTCTAAAAATCTGAGTAGGAAGTGAAGAACATGGCAGAGGCTAGTCTTCCAATTCTCTACACCTTCACCTTCCTGCCACATCACACCTCTTCCAATATTCTGTTCATTTCTCTACAGTTTTCATCACTTGTTTTTAAAAACAGGGAACAGAAGTATTGGGATTACGGAAATAATTCATAAGACCTGCCTCTGGGATGATGTACAGCTCCAGAGCTAAAATCTAATCAATGGACACATTTAAAGAAAAATTTGTTCACAAGAAGATGCTGGAGCCACTGTAATCTTAAAAAATATTCTGCCTATCATTGGTATGGGAACTTCATGCAGAGTCTTGGGATTCTCCAAAAGATACCAAATGCCCTTCACAGGGTGCAGCATTCTCACCTTCTCGGAAGCATCTTGCTTGCGAGTGGAGTCTCGCCCACGCAGGCTCTTTGCACTGATCCCCGACTCTGATGTTTGCATAATCAGTTGTGTGGCCAGAAATTGCTGCAAGAAAACCACACTTTGTTAAGATTCTCAGGCAAAACAAGCTCAGTTAGTGCGTGTCAGTTAACTATCACAAACCACAGGCTGGGAATGATTAGGTCAGAAGCAGTTTCAGTTCCTTGTGTGCTGTTCAGAATAAGTTCCCCCACTTACCTCAGAAGCCACAAGTCCTGAGGAACTATAAAACCCCAGTTCAAACTCTGTTAGCCCTGCCAGTCAGGACATTCTACTTCACAAGAAATTTTAAATGGCATATATTCACAGGACACAGTTTCATGTACACTTTAAACCAGCTTGAACAAGTGCAGCCACCAAAAGAAGCAATTGCATCCCCTGTCATTCACCATTATTGTTGCTTGTTTCTGTTCCTGAACCACACCCTGGTTCTTGCTGGCCTAAGCACTTCCCTGAAAGAAAATAGATTTGAAATTGTTCTGGGCTGAACCTAAAAAACATTTTGCTGTGTTAGTTTTAAATTATCCACAGTCTAGTTCACCACAAACACCTGAGCTAGCACAAGAGAGATGCAGGAAAAGATGGGACTACTTCAGTCAAAGACACTGTGAATAAAACTGTGGTCTTACACCCAGAGGTCTTTCCCATACCTACGGACCAAGGCAGATGCTCTGTCCTGCACTGGTCTCAGCTCAGTACTTTACCTGGATCTGCTCCAGGACATCTCGCTGCATCTCCACAGCCATGTGGTACACATCGTGGTCAGAGCTATTGTACATAACTGCATTTTGAAACATCAGCATAATATCACGCTGGAACTCAGCTGTGGTTCTTATCAGCCCATTCTCAATGTTCTTTTTGATGGTAGATAAATCCATTGGCCTATGAAAGAAATGCAGTCAACAGAAATATTCAACATTTTCCCCTCTCTTTCGCAAACAGCCCTGGGTCTGTGACATGTCTAGTTGGACCGTCCATTTAATTTAGCCGAAGAGGTTCTCCCCCACACAGGCTGTGTTCCTCAGTACCAAGGCCTCAGATCAGAAGACAAGCTGTCCACCAGTTACCATGGATGGTAACAACAGCGTGACAAATGCCTCAGGAGAGGCATTTGCCTTCTCCAGGCATCACTGGAGGAGACACTCAGGAGCTACAGCTGCTGCCACTGAACTGTTTAGGAGAGATTTTAGGGGCTAGCAGGGGATTCTAGTAATTCTTCCAGAACAGTCCGCTATCTGGGACAGTAAAAAATGCTCATTAAAAAAGATAAGTCTTTGGCATCTCAAAGGTTAAATCCTACCCTTGGATAGAAACTGGGAGAAGCAGATCCGTCACACACCACCTTACTGATAAAAAATATTCTGTATAAGTCAGTGTACTTCATTCAAAGACAGGGCTGCGTAAAGACTGAAGACGACCCTTTTCTTGGCGAAACCTGTTTCTGATTGAATTACACCAGAAAAAAATAATTTTCCCAGTCTTGCAGTCTGCATGGCAGCCAAAAACTGCCAGAAATCCCTACACAAATATGCAAATATACAGAGTTCTAATGACAGAAGACTGCTGAGACTCACCTCTGCACGATACTGTGGTAGCCTGGTGCTATATCGTCAGTTACAGGCTGTAAGAAGACATTGGCATACCTGCAGAGAGAAGGAGTCCACTTAATGCCCCATTCTTGCTGGTAAGTATTTGTTTCATGCTCTTATGTTTATTTGTCTGCTATCAGTAACAATATGATTCATCATCTCTGGGTACCAAGGCAGATGAGCCTCCAAGATGGGAGGGCAGAGACTTGTCTAGGATTAGTCACTTCTTTCTGCCAGTTCTCAAGACATCAAACTCACCTGTGATTAGCTGCTGCTCTCCAAACTAGCATGATGGCTTTCTTCCAGATCTTCTGGGCCTGTATTGCTTCCTGGTCCTCACTGCACACTGAGCTGGGAAGAAAAGAACAGAACTTCCTTCAGGAGTCTGCATACTGCCTCGGAGCAGAAACCTTATGGTTTATTTTGCCTTTGACATGCCTACGCTAAACCACGCCAAACACAGAAAGAAAAAAAATGGGACCTGGTACTATGGCGCTGTCTGCACACTTGCTCTTGTAAGCAAGGAGAACCAGACAAATCATCAACAAATTCCCCATTCAGACCCACTCAGTCAGCAAAACAAAAATGAGACTCCTACTCTCCCTCCACAAAATAGCCTGGGATTTGCACCTGCGTGCCTGAGAGCTTCACTGATACTCACAACTGCGAGGAGGCTGGGCTGCTGGGGATGGAGTCGGCTAGGGTGTGAGACTGTAAAGGTGCGTTATGGACACTGAAGCCATCATCGCTCTCACTCACAGGGGGTTCGTTATCCATCTCTGATAGGTATCCCTCACCCTGATCTTCTTCTTTGGGTTCCTCCAAACTGGCAGCCTCACTGGCACCATCCTCATCATCCTCTTCACCCTGCCCATCCTGAAACACAGAGAGTTCATGAGTCTGCACAGCCAGTTACAGCAGCAACTCAGAGCCTCCAAAGCAACTATGGTTCAGCAAGCAACGTGATTTTCTTGCTACGGCTGCTGACAAATGTACAGGATTTCACAAAATCCTAGTCACTCTATTCTGCCCTGCCTCCCCCCTCAGAATCAGAAACACACATACACATAGCTTTATAGCGCCTGAAGCAATCTCCCCTTTAGTTCCAACTGCAGACTGCCCAATTCTTTTCTCAGTGCAGAAAGTGGAAAGCAAGCTTTGCTTTTCAGCAGATGAGAGCCAGGAAGCAGCAGCACTGGGATGTTACTAATGAACCCAAGATGACTACAACCCATCCAGAATTACCTTCATCTGACTCCTAAACAGGGCTTGGGCCTCCTCCTTCATTGACTCTGTGAAAGGAAGAAAAGCAGAAAGGTTGATTCTCCAAAGCAGTCTTTCCTACAAAAGCTCCTGCACCAATGCCTACAGTCCTGCAATAATTACCACTGTTCCTACACATATCTTTTCTCCCTCCTCCCCAAAAAACCTGAACCAGATTACTGACATCTATCCAGCTAATAATGTTGCATGTAAAAGATTTCCTAGCTGAATTAAGTTACCTGACAGCTCAAATTTGTGCTGAACATCAGCCTGTGAGGAGTCTTCACTCACATTTGGGACTTGTGGAGGGGATGAATCATCATCAGGTGGGGTCTGGAGGGAAGAGAAATGCACAAATCTAGATGTTTGTGTCAGCTTACTTCAGTGAAGGTGTGGGCACATCTCACTCACCCTAACCTAACTCAAGGCAATGAAGTTCACTGAGCACCTTCCCAACAGCAATTCTGCACATGGGTGGGGGGAGATACATAAAGGTACTGCCTAAAGCAGAGAGCTTCTCTGCAGATCGAACAGATCAGCAGCATGACTCCCAAGAAAACAGTCAGTCACATTCATTGAAGGGTCACCTTCAACCCAGCAGTCATCCTTCCTCTAAACTTCTCTCCTACCTGCCACATCTGCATCTTTCTTTCCCCACACCAGTTCCAGACAGCCTTCCTGCTCACATACCTCTGTCTTCACTGTATTGTGCACTGCGTCTTCTCCCTTGGCTGATTCTATCTCGATTTCAGAAGTATCTCCTACTGCTACAGCTGCTCTTTGATCCTCTTCTATCTCTTGACTTCTAAGCTCTGGTGTTTCCGTCACTCTGGCAGTTGCTGGTATGGTTTCCTCAGGGCCCAGCTGATTCTGCTCCTGCTCCGCAGGTTCTGTCTTTATTTCTGATCCCAGCTCGCCAATGCCCATTAGGTCTCGAATTCCCTTTGCCTCTGGCTCCTCACACTCCAGTCTCTCCTGTTTCACAGTCACAGACACTTGGGGTATCTGGGCCTGTTTCTCGTGCTCCTGACGAATTGAGTGTTCCCACGGGCCAGGCAGAGTCTGAGGGTCATCGGTATCTTCGCAGAAAGAGGACAGAGCAGCTTCAACAACTGCTGCATCCAGGACTTCAGGGTGGTCGTCTACCTTTATTGCCAAAACAAACACACAGCAGTGCAGGCCAAGGTCAGAAAGAGGGATTAAAAAAAAAGTTCACGTTATTTGGTAATGAGACAATTGTGGAAAATCCAGTGTATTGGGTTTACAGAGTTGCCTTTCGCAGCCAGGCTCGTATCACTCCCTGTGGAGTCTCCCGTGGAGCTTCAGTTTCAGAAATACAGCACTCCTGGAAAGTATGCTGCAAGCAGCGCTCATTCGTCTGCCAAAGACATGACCCAAACCCTACCCTACCCAGGAAGAAAGAGATTTCTTTCTGCACTCTGAAGAGGAGCACCAGGCTAAACATGGCAGACTAGCAGCAGTGATGTCACAGGGTCATTTCCTATTGATCTGGACAACGATGGTGAGAATGTGCATTTTGGAATAGTTATTTCTTGCTTGTTTAAACTAACTAAATTGGTGAACAGTAATCACTTCAGATAACCTAACTGGATGTGGAGCAAAAGGCACTGGCATTCTGCTTTGCCCATTTACCTTGTCCTCAATGATGGCTATAATATTTCCAACAGTATCGAAATCCAGCTCTTCCCCCGTATAGGACACTGCAATATCCATTTTCTCAGCCAAATCCAGGTCTTCTTTCCCATCCATGCAGTGATCTTTGGAAGACCCTGCAGTGCTGCCAGCCCCAGAACCCAGGCACTCTTTCTTGATGGAATCAATGATCATGGATATTTCACTGCTGTCCATGGACACTGTCACGGTATGGGAATCAGCCACTGCCTCCATGGAAACACAGGCTTCTGGCTGGCTCACTGCACAACGACGAGAGTGACAATCAGAGACCAGTCTGGAGAAGTCAAGCCCACATAAACAAATACTGCAGCAGATAAGACCAAGCACCAACCACAAGTATCCCAGGTCCACCCACAACAGCATGGCTTAGAAAAATGAAAGACAAATACAGGTTTGCTTTCCCACAGTAGAGACAAAGTGAGATTCCAGCCCTTGAACCACAATCCAACAACATACCGTTAGTGCCCCCACCCCCACCCAGCAAATCCTGTTTAAAACCATCTCTTTACTCCAGAACCCAGCCGTAACCATCCCTTGAGGTGATAAAAGGCCAGTTGAGAGCTCGCTGGGTTCTGATCCCAAGGGAATTTCTGTTTTCCAGCAGTGCATGACCTATGAGTGCGTAGTTCAGGAACGCACCTGTGGCTACGCTTTCTGGAGCTGCAGCTGGTGGCACAACGGATGGTGCTGACAGCGTGGGCATCATGACAATGGTTGCCTGGGACACAGGCTCTACGGGGGGTGGCAGGAGCTTAGCTGGAGGTTCGCTGGCAACAGCGGAGAAGGAAGCAAGAGGTGAGGTGAACTGTGCAGGACCAGCTTCTAAAAGCCGGGAAAGCGTAGGAGCACCTAACAGAGAGTAGAAGGGAAAAGCACATGAGCAAGAAGCAGCCACCACTGGAGTCCACAAAGCCACCACTGGGCTCTTCACTGTCTGGTGGCTTCTTCTGGGAAAAGACACCAAGAGGTACCTATAAACGCTCCCAAAAGCTACATGGAGAACCCGCACCAAATATGCATGACTCCTTTGTGTGTGCAGTTTGAGACAGAATCATGCAGGCTATGGGACACTGTTCAGTGGAAGGGCTGGACAGGCTAAGCCACACATGCAGACAGATGCCCTTCCAAAGGCTCATCCCAATACAATTACGGGAAATCTGAAAAACAGTGCTGAGAGAGCCACACAAGGTAAGCCAAGACAGTCATCACAGGAGCTGGAAGGGAGCACAGGGGATCTCTTAGAAGGTCTTTCCTGGAGAATTCCTTTTATATCAAATGTTGCCACTCATCTTAGCTGTAATTTCCAGTCTGAACTTACTGAACTGTGTGGACCAAATTAAGAGGTCTTAAAGAACAGATGTGGATAAGGAAAGTGAGACTATTCGTACGGAATTATACATGAATGAATGGCATAAATCCTCAGTTGCAGCCAATGTGACTAAACCATTGGTTAGCATAAGCTGAGAAGAAAGTTCACCTCAGGCAGGTTGTTCTGACAAGGCACAATGGAAAGGTTCTTGCAGTGTCCCTCTCACCCTGCTCTGTGGAACCTACTATGGAGCTCACAGTCCACTGGGGTCTAATCCTCAACAGACCTCTATGCTAAAGCAGAGGTAAGACACATGAGTTCTCCAGATTCACAGGGAGCTGCAGTTCTGACACACTGGGACTCAGATACTAGACCAATTTTTCCCCAACTCCCCGCCAACTACCCCTTTCTTTCTATGCTGAAATGCCTGGTATTAGCCAGTGTCAAAACCAGAAAACTAGATGGCGTGGATCAGGATTGAATCAAGTCTAATTGTTTCGGTCATTTTAGATCAAGGCACTCTTTTTTTCTGTAAGGATTAGAGTCTCCTTAAAAAAAACGTAGGGGTGAGAGGGGCAGGGGTAGAGAAATAGGAATAAAACTCAAAGAAGCCCCAAAACCAGCCAGGCTAGATGTCCTTCATCTCTCTCCAAAGAGAATTCATAGAACAGCCTGAAGGTACATCTGAAGGGAGAACTGTACAGGGAGGGTCCCAAGTTACCTGAAGCAGCAGGAGATGCAGGGACAGCACCAGGTGCCGACTGCATTTCCCCACTGTGCAGCACTGGAAGGACGCTTCCTACCTCCAGCAGGACTCCTGAGCTGTTCATGTGACCAGAAGCCACTGCCATTTCATTTTCACTGACCTGCCAAAGGAGGACACAACTGAAGTTCCTGGAGATACCATCACATCAGTGATTCTCTGCCAGATATGCACCTTCATGAATATGTCCATCATCTGCTGTCTCAGCATTTCTTCTGCGCTTTTTGTCCAGTCTAGTCCCTGCCTGAGGCCCCTTATCCAAGTGCCCAACATGACAGTCTGAAACTAGTTGCTCTTCAGCTACAATACAGCTGCAGTGCCACCTTTGTTTGAAGTTAGGCCAAATACATCATTTGCTCTACCTTAGTTCTTCTGTTCAAGGACCTCACAATCCTTTACAGATACCAGTCTCTCTACCCTGAGATGGCATGGAATTATCCCTTATTTTGAGTTGAGGGAAACTGAAGCACCAAGATGGAAAACAACTCTATCAAGGTCACATTGTAAACCTATGACGGACCTTGAAGCAGATGTAAAACAGTCCTGTTGATACAAAGAAAACCCAGTCTTCCACAGCCATTATCTTTCCTTGCTTCACCCTATGTTAAGTGGCACTCTGCAAACATAGAAACCATGGAACGCTTACCCAAGCTAACAAATAGAAAAGACCCCAAATCTGGCTATTAAAAAAAAGAAAGTCAACAGCAAAACACCTATTCCACCACACAAGCACTAACACAGGGAATCTGTGCCACAAGCAGGCCAATGCCTGCTATTTTTGGACTGGGCTCTGAACAGTGTCAGCAATGGTCGCCCTCCTAAGACTTCCAGTCACTAACACCAGAAGGGTTGAAGTGGCTTGTCATCACAGTGATTTTAGTAACTGTCTACAACTACGAGAAGACTGAAGCACTTCAATATTGGTCATAAACCCCATTAAAGGACTCCCTACTCCTATGCTAAGACCCATTACAAACGTTGAAACTCAACTTCCTGCCAAGATGTAAAGACGACTTGTGAGTTCAAAGTAGAAATCTCCAAGAACGCTCCCATGGAGACTGATCGGGATGATGCTGACTAACATGCCCCCTCCCCCGGGGAGAATGATTTCCTCTAGCAAAGCCTGCAACTCCAACTCCTTACTACTGAGGGGAGACAGCCAGTCCTATGTGCTGAGTAATTCCTGCAGTCCTGCACCCACAGTACTGCCAGGAAAGGGTCCCACTTCTGTGGCTCACAGGGGTAATTATATCTCTCAGATATCACTTCTGTTGGGACTCTCACAAAAACTGTATGTTTTTAAAAAGCCTTTGCAGCTCCCCCTTTTTCAGTGGGAGAGTCTGGAGCAAATTGTTTGTGTGCTTGCATATATGAGCAGAGAGCTCCATACCAGCCTGGGGCTTGTGGGCAGGAGACTGCCCTTCTTCAGCAGCTCTGAGAGCAGTGGGGAAGGAGGCGGAGTTGCTTTTTGTCCTAGCATCTTTTTCTGGGGTGAATCATCAGTGACTGGGGTCATGGGGGCATCCAGGGGAGCAGAGCCTGGAGGGGTGTCAGGGATTCCAATGAAGGAGGCAACTGGGGTGCTGGGCAATGTCCCTGGAGTGACCTGAGAAAGAGAAAAACCACACTGTTCAAAGCCACACTCCACCACACGGACTAGCCCCACTTGCTCCTTCCCCCAAGAGCACTGATCCAGCACACCACAGACACCTACTCCACTCACTCGCTACACCTACTCCCGGCATATGCTTTCACCCTTTCCCTGCCCTGTAGTGCCATTTCCCAGGCACACACAGAAGACTGCCTGACCAACCCACTGATGCCCCTACACAGCCTTTGATCCAGGCACCTGATCACCACAGACATGGAAGAGGATATGTATCTTGAGCAGCACTGTACATCACCACACTACAGCACTACCACAGCGAGAAGTCTGCAAAACAAGGCAAGGGCTCCTCCCCAGGCTCCTGTTCCATGATGGACGCAGAGCCCCATGTCCCAAGCAGGTCTTTCCCTCTTACCATGGGAAGCATCCTTACCCCCGGACTGGCCTCGTCCACAGCAGGCTGAGACAGATCTCCCAGAGCATAGTCTCCCCCTGGAGAGGTTGAGCCTGCAGGGGAGCGAACCATCACACCTGTTAATCGTCGTGGCGGATTCTTAATGGCCTGACGAGCTGGAAGAGAACAGGAAAAAAAGTGAGATTCCATGACTCTTTGACAGTCCCTAAGAGTTACCTCTGATTTTATCCTGAAGAACCCTAAGAAAACAATTTATAATGTAGGAATGTCTTGCCCCACACTAGGCTCAGTTCACAAATAGTACTAGCATTGGGTAATGCACTTTAATTTCAGATTTCTGTAGCAGTTGGGTGTGCACCACCTCCCACCACTGGTAGGTTAGTTCACCGAATTGCCCCAAGAATTATAAATGAATTAAACATTCAGAAAAAATCTCTCTTCCTTTTATCTTCACACAACAGTAAAACTATAGGGAAAACTAAAGGGGTGAAATGCCCGACATACTAACAGAGAGCTCCTTGCTAATCCTGCTTCCTCTTAGATATACCTTTTCTACAGAATTTTTTCCCTTCTCAGAAGTCTCTACATTTTGCCATTTTGTCCAGTGCTGGAAAGAGAATATAATCTTTCTTTCCAAATCCTAGGGTCACAGAATTCCTCCTCAACAGGTTTTAACAAGACTTAAATATTTCCCAAATGTTCTTATGAACATATGCATCTCTCTCTGAGGAGTATGAAAGCTTACTTCCAGCTTACCCTGATAAGCAGCATCTGTAGCCTTCCTCTTGACTTCTGCCTCCTCCTCCTCCATTTTTTTCTTTCTGTATACAGAACCAAAACCTACTGTCACAGAGCGTCCCAACTCCCCTTAGTTCCTCCTGCAGCTTACTGACCCTCACCCCATTATCTGCAGACAACGACCTGCCTCTGCAGACTCAGCCTCAAATCCTCTGAGGAGGGAAGAAGAGTCAGAGGCCAGTCAGAGAACGACACAGTTGGCAGGGAATTTCACTTCCAGCTGATTATCAAAACGGAGAAGGCAAGCATGATGTTACAAGCCATCAATGAGCTCTTCACTGAGAAACTCCAGATGTTCCACAGAAGCTGCTGCCCCCCAGTCCAAACCAAGTTCACCCTCAGAGGCCAAACCATCTGCTCTGTTTCTCTTAACCCAATGTACATGGAACAAGAGGTGCCTGACAAACACACAGCGTCAGGCAGCTACAATCTCAGAAGAAAGCATAACATAGAAATAATTAAATCACCCACATCATGATCTCATTGCACAGCTCCTCCAGTCTGTTATCCATGTGTCCGGCCTGGATCAGCTCTGCATCCTTCTTGAGTTGCCTGTAATCAGAAAATCTTCTTACTTACTTATCACTGAACAATAAGCCCTAAGAAGCATTTTCACCCCAAGCACCATCCTACTTAGGCCACTTTTTCCAGACAGCACTCTCAGGTGCACCACAGCTTAGTGCCTCTGCCACATACCTGTATTTCTCCTGTGTTTCTTTAATCATTTTCTTCAACTCCTCAACTCGTTCTGCAGTCAGTTTCCGCACAATAACATCTTCCACAGTTTCCACAACTTCCCCCTTCTCACCACGTTTTCTCCTACAGAATAAGAGAAAACCAAAACAGTTCAGACATGAAACACAGAAAGCCCCAGTTCTCCTTTCATAAATGGCTGCTGTCTGTCATTCCCAACACAAACAAGCACACGCACACACAAAAAAAAAAAAAAAAAAAAAAAAAAAAAAAAAAAAAAAAATCAACCTCCTCTTCCAATTTCTCTTAAATGATATTGGACAGCACAATGTTCAAGCAGTCTCTTCCAAAGAGTTTATCTAATTCTTAAATGCATCTAATGTTGAAGAATTCAGGAATAGATAAAAAAATGCAAGCCCACTGCAAATTCTCAACCTGAAAAAAAATCCATCTTTCAACTTCAGAGAAGATTCTTACTACCCATGAAGAAACATCTATTTTTTTTCCTCAATAACTCTACTAAGTCTTTTGTCTTTGCAACTCTAGTACTGAAGATCATTCAGGACTATCACAAACGAATACTACTTTCAAACATCCTGCCTTTAATTTAATTTGATGTTAAGTCTCAAACCAAAATGCCTGGATTTAGGAGAAATATCTGAGACCACAAAGCTGTAGAGATAGCACTGATAAGAAAGCTATAAGAAACCACTGCAAAATAGAGATCCCACTGTCCACCCATGCTACCTATCACAACTGAATTTCCTCATTCCTGTACACTCCTTTTAGGAGGAGCGCTATAAAGTAATTTCCTGTAAGAACCAACAAGTCCACCCAAAATGGCTGTGGACTGCACTTGCTTCAGACTTTGTACTCACTTAGGGGTCTCCGTAGTCTCCAAGAGCTCTGAATACTGAGATGCACAGTGCTAAGAAGAAACAAAGAAAGTCAGAGGACACCTAAGAGTCAGCATCAGCAGATGCCTATCAACAAAGTCTACAGGGCACTTACTCCTACTGCTTCAGCGGTCTAACACTTTATGAACAGATCTGACAGTCTTCTCCAGAGTTTCCCCCTGGCTATAATATAGTGTAGCACAAAGTCAGGAAGCATATTCACTCTTTCACTTTAGCACTGCCCAGGCTGATCCCCAAAACAAAGCTAAAGAACAGACACTCCCAGCTCTAACAGTTTAGAAGTCAAAGCAAGCAAGCATGATTAGGAAAACTGTAGCCGTAACGTTTCTGTCTGTGAATATGAACCAAAAATATTTAAATGAAGAAAACAAAATAACATTATATCAAGGCCAGTTTCATAGCTTAACAGAAACAGCAAGCAACACTAAAAACCCCAGCTTCTCCTCCCTTGATTCTTTTAATCTCTCTGTCCCTTATACAACAAAAATCCCAGGTGCTTGCCCAAACAGCAGGACACACCAAAATACATGGGCATCCACAAATTCCTGGGGCAAGGAATTCCACAGCTTAATTACATGCCTGGTTAAACTCTTTAGGTTTGCTTTGAACCTGCCTCCTGTTAGTCTTACTTACTTAATAGCCTCCAAATCTTGTACTGGACAAAGCACTAACAATTAATGCTTATTCATCCTCAACTTGATGCCACTTCTGATTATACAGACATCTGTTGTATCCCCATTACTCATCTCTTTTTCATGCTGAAGGGTTCTACCTCACTTAGCCGTCCCTTAGAAAGAAGCTGTTTCATGTCTTTGATCATCCTTGTCTTTCTCTTAACCTTACCCATCTGTACTGTAAGCTCAAATTTAATTTCAGAAACAGAAAAAAGTATTTAACCTCATTTATACAAAATTGTGTTTTTTAATTAATTTTGCTATCTCTTTTAAAAACAAGCAATACATTCTCTTAGGCAGCTGTCTTACATATCCCATGCAGAACCTGTTTTTTCCAAGGCTCAAATGCCAGTATCTTACCTTCTGGGAAAACCAGTCAGGTGGGCGTCCCGGCTCTGCAAAAGGTTTGATGGCTCTGCTGACTGAGACCCTACAGGAGAGAAATGGCGAGTCGCTGTCAACTTACTTTCCCCCCCAGCCAACATGCGGAGAAACGTTGCTGACCTGTCTTGATGTTCATCGCTGAATATCCCCCATAAACACAATGAGCTTGCCAGTGAGTTGCTATGTTTGGGAATTACTGAAGTACAGCCCTTGGACTCAAAAATATTTGTCTACTCCGAAACAAACAACAGCTTCCCTCCCTTGCTTTGAAAAGCAAGTTTCTAGGTTCTGATGACACCATTACGTTTCCACAAAAACTTTACTTTGGCGAGGGGAAAAAGGCAGCAAAACAGAGGTACGAGTGCAGAAGCAATACACAGGAGTCTGTTATGAAATATCCTCCTTGATCACAACTCACCTCTTCCCATTTACGTTGGAATAACGTTACTCTTTATTGTGATTAACACGCTTCTGATTTCATGCAGTAGTTTTAAAAGAAGCAATAAGATTTTCAACGTACAGGTCTAATACTTCCATCTTCAATAGCCCAACTTTGTTTTGAACAGGAAGCGCACAGAAAGCAGAAGTGTTTAGGACTAGCTGTCGCACAACGAACCGGCAGGCTGAAAAGCCGTGCACGGGTCCAGCACACAACCCGTGCTCTGCCCCGGGAGGCCGGCGCCTGTGCCCACGCGGGGGCAGAGCAGCGGCCGCCCCCCCCGAGCCCCTCACCCTCCCTTACCAGTTCTGGTCCCCGCTCCGCATGACGGATGAGGCCAGGCAAAGCTTCTCGCGGATGGACCAGGGCTCCGTGGGGCCGGCGCTCAGCAGCTTGTGCTCTGCCGGGAAAGGAGAACGACTGCACGGACCCGCCCCGACCCCCCCAGCCCGGCGCCCCCGGGGACCCCCAAAACTGGAACCCCACCTCCGGCCGCTAGCCCCGCCCCCCCGGCGGCGACCCCGCCCTCGACGGTTGACCCCGCCCCCCGCGACCGCACCACAGCCCCACCCATCCCCCCGGCCGTTGGCCCCGCCCCCTCCCCTCAGAACCGCTCCGCTCCCCTCGGGCCCCGTCCCTCGCCCCCTTCCCGCCCCGGCCCCACTCCCGCGGGCCGCCGCCGCCCCTCCCGACAGGCCCCGCACTCACTGCCCGTCCCCGCCGCCATCTTCCCCGCCCGGCCCGACGGAGGCAGGGCGGAGCCGCGCGCAAAGCCCGCCGGGAGGCGCGCGCGCACTCCTCCCCAGCCCCCCCTCCCCCAGTCGTCCCCGGGCGTTCGGGCCCCGCCCCTGCCGCCCCAACCACGGGCGCTGATTGGCGGCCGCGCGGGCGCGGGCCCCCATTGGCGGAGCGGGCGGGCGGCGAGGTTTGAAACCCCAACAGTAGGGCGCCGCGCGGGCGCGAGGTGGGCGCGAGGCGGGGGCGGCGGAGCGGCGGTCCGTGGCGGGAGCGGGGGTCCGTGGCGGCGGTCTGCCGACGGGAGGAGGGTTGCGGGGAGCCCCGCCGGCGGCGGTGGGCATTTCGTGTGTGTGCAGAGAAGCCCCATGTGGCAGGCCGTGCCTGCGTGGGCAGGCCCCGTGTGGTGGTCCCGGGGTGTGTGTGTGTGTTGTGGGGGGCGGCCTGTGAGGAGCTGCGTGTGTGGTTTGTGTGCGTCTGTCTGTGTCCCCTGTGTGGTGGTCTGGGTACGTGTTATGTCTGTTAGGGCCCGCGTGTGTGGGGGTGTCTCTTATGTGGTGGTTTCTGTGTGTGTGGAGGGGTCCAGTGTGGTGGTGGTGGGGTGTGTGTGTAGGTGGTGTGCCTGGGGTCTTGTGTGGTAGTGGGGGGCGTGCATGCATTTGCAGCGGCGTCCTGTGTGTCAGGGTGCTTGTGGAAAGAGGGCTCTGTGTGGTAGCCTGTGTTTGTAGGGAATGGATGGATATGGCAGACTGCGTGTAGTGGGGTGTATGCGTGGGGAGCAAAGCTTGACTCCCAGAAGGCTGCTGTAACATCACCCTATCCTCACTGTGCCCTTTTTTCTCCAGGAGCCGTGTGAGGCGCCATGGCGCAAGCACTTGCCTCCCCAGGGCTGTTCTCCGACGATGATGTTGCAGCCTCCCCTGTTCTTGAATCCACAGCGACAGGGTTTGGGGCTGATGTGCGCAAGGACCTACTGTCGGAGTTCTCTGCCATCTCTCCAGATCTAGAGGGCTCCCAGCAGGTGAGGTTGGAGCTCTTCTGTCACAAACAGGGCAGTGTTTCGACTTGTGGCTTCTGTGTCTCTGCACAAAGGTGTTGTGATGCAGGGCCAAGAGAGACTCTTCAGAGGAGGCTAGAACAAAATGTTGCATTGTTGGGAGCAGTTCCTGCTATGAGTGGTGTACTACGAAGGGCAGAGTCAGTAAGTGCCTCTTAGTGTGGTGGTTGGTCTGGGGGCTGGTTTTGGTGTCAGGTCTTCAGGCTGTTGGTCTGACCCACTAGATAAAAAAAGAAGTGCTGGTGTGCCTGGAAATGCCTAAGAAAGCTTCTGGAATTGCTGGGGATTTTGGGACAAGAGAAGTGTCCATTAGTTACTGAACACAAGTCGGGGTAGCCACGTGGGTGTTCCATGCTGTAGTTCCTGTTAAGTGTTCTGATGGATAGTTGCGTGCTGCCTCTCTGGCTACCATGTTTAACCTGTGCTGATTTTTGCAGCCTGTAGTTGAAGACAATAATGGAAAATTAAAGGTGTATCTGAGAGTTCGACCTCTGAAATCTACAGAAGTGGAAAAAGGAGAAGACCAGGTGAGACACTGAAGCAGTCTCTGATTTGGTTGCCTGTGTGCCTGCTGGGAGGTGTTATTATCCTGTGCTGTCTATACTATGGCCTCTTGTAAGCCATTGCGATGATGGGGTTTTATGTGCTCTTTAGGGCTGTGTCTGCATTGAGAATTCAGAGACCCTTCTTCTAAAAGCCCCGAAGGACTCCTTCACCATGCGGAGCACGGAACGTGGAGTGGGACAAGCAGCACATAGATTTTCTTTCACCCAGGTAGGTAACTGGGACAAACAATCCATCTGGGAGTTTTTCAGGCTTAAACCAGCCTTAGAGCTTGAAAAGCTGGCTTACTAATACACATCGATTCCAATGCACTGTGTGAATTATGTAGTCTTGTACAATCCTCTCTGCTTGTTTCTGTTTCCTTAGTTCTTCTCTTTTTAAGCTGATTCTGACAACTTTTCTGGCAGCAAATACCAAACTGGTTTTGTTCATGAGGCTTTCTATACACTAGAGGATGTAGTGATACCAGATGTTACTGGATTAAGCAAGTGAACAACTTGTTTTTGCAGGGGGCTTGGACTGGAATTACTGGTGGGTCTGTTGCTCATGATGTGGGGCTAGTGGAGGGCACAAAGGACTACGTAATGTCACTTGAACAACCATCAGCAGTCAAAAGATAGATCTTTCCAATCTATGTGAGGCCATTTTTCATGTGTCTGCTTTGCAGATCTTTGGACCAGATGTGGGGCAGAAATTGTTCTTTGATGAGACAATGAAGCAGGTGGTAAAGGACGTACTGAATGGGCAGAACTGGCTGGTTTACACCTATGGCATCACCAATTCCGGGAAGACTCATACTATTCAGGGTAAGGAAAGCACTAGGTGTTAGTAGCCTGTTGAGGGAGTTGTCTGCTTCTGCGTGTGAATCCTCAGCTTGCTGCTGTTCTTGCTTCAGGCAGCAACAAAGATGGGGGGATTCTGCCCCGCTCCTTAGCGGTCATCTTCAACAGCGTGGGGGACCGGCTGTACCCAGCCATGGACCTGAAGCCCTCTCTCTCGAACGAGGTGATCTGGCTGGACAGCAGGCAGGTGCGACAGGAAGAGACCAAGAAGCAGACCATGCTGCGAGGGGGTCTGTGGGAGGTAAGCATGTGGCTTCCAGGAAGTTTAATAATAATAGGGAAAGGATCGTATTGTACTACGTACATGCTCATATTCTTTGTTTCCTTCCAGGAGGAGCTGTTAACGCCACTGAAGAGGAGTCACAGTGCCGAATCTCAGCTCCAGGCCACCACCAGTGGCAGTTTTGACAGTGGAGTTGCTGGCCTCTCTTCATCTAGCCAGCTCACCAACCATTCAGACATCAGCCAGACAGAAGGTATGTCTGGGAGCCTATTGTGTACTACCTGCTGTTTGTGTTGGAGGATGAGGGAAGAGAGAGTGATGCCTGTTTGGATGCTGTGTTGTGGGTAAGGGAGTAAAAGGTGCTGTAGTCTCATGATTTTCCCTTCGAAAGATAAGGATGTCGGGGTTGAAGAACTTTGTACATATGTCTTGCCAACACACTAAGAACTCACCACTGCATAGTAACTCAAGCCTTGTGAAATGAAGAGTTACTTGATGCTCACTTCATTCAAGGGATATGGTTATTGAGCAGCTGAATGCCATGTGATGGGGATAGCTGGAAAGCAGGGTGCTGAAGTGACGTGTTGCACTGAGCACTTATGCCCAGACTTTCAAACCTAGGAACTACTAGCTGATTAGGTATCCAGAAGCATGGAGTTACTGAGGTAACAAGTACTAAAACTTCACTTAGACTGGAAAGAGTTCATGTTTGAAATATCCTATACTTCTGGAGTCAAGATCAAGTGTCTAGGAAGTCCTCACACAGAAAGGAGGATGCTAAAGGGAACCTTAGGCTGTCTGACTGGGGTCAGGCATTAGTGTAGGTCCAAATGGGAGGAGGTATATAGAATGGATTTGAGTCTGGGATAGTGTTCCTGCTGAAAATAGGTATCTCAGTCTATAGCTAAACCATTCAGGTGGACCCATGAAAAGCTGCAATCCTGATTTTTTTTTACTTTTTTTTTTCACCTTCCTTATCTTTTCCTCAGAACTGGGCCCTCGCTGGGCTGACTTGGATCGCATTTCACTCACCAACACAGGAGACGTGCAGTTCTCCATCTGGGTCTCCTTCTTTGAGATTTACAATGAGTTAATCTACGACTTGTTAGAACCAGCTTTACCTGGCCAGAACCGCAAGAGGCAGACACTGCGGCTCTGTGAAGACCAGACTGGCAACCCCTATGTGAAAGGTAGATTTACCTGGAAGATATTTTTAGTGGCCTGCTAGGGAGACTTGAGGACTGAGTGGGTGGGTGACTGACTTAGCAGTGATGTGTTGGGGAGCACGATGTCCTCTATGGCCTCTCAGATGTCTGGATTAGGGGAATATTAAGTTTGTTAATGTCAAGGAAATGCAGTGGGGAAGTTGGGGCTGAGATAATTAAGTTTTTGCCAGTCTAACTGCCCTGCCCAATAATGTGTGCCTGCTTTTCCAGATCTGAACTGGATCAATGTCCGGGATGCTGATGAGGCCTGGAAGCTCCTGAAACTGGGTCGGAAGAACCAGAGTTTTGCTAGCACCCACATGAACCAGAACTCCAGTCGCAGGTCTGAAGGACGAGGGGGTTGTTTAGGCAGACATACAATTCTGAGGGCTTTTAAAGGTTGCACTTCCCTTTTAAAACATCTGCATGTTTCTTTACAGTCACAGTGTCTTCTCCATTCGGATTCTGCACTTGCAAAGAGCTGGCAGTGAAATTGTTCCAAAAATCAGCGAGTAAGTTTCATGCTCTCTAGGATTCAGTGTCTTCTCTGTGGACTCAACTTTCCTGTCTCTTTTGTTGTGGATTTGGGGTATGGGAATTATCTTGAGGAAGGCCTCGTTGAAAGTACTTGGAAGGAGTAAATGTTCCCACTCTTAAGTCTTGGAACTAACTAAGGAGTTTGTGAGGAGTATTACGAAGTACAACTTGAGGTAGTTCTCAGGCTTTCTGAATGAAGGTAAATGTGAGTAACCCTATCCTTGCAGCAGGGCTGCTCCGAGTGCTGCTGATGCCTGTTCCTGGGATGTAGTTATCTGGAGACAGGTTATCTCAGTACCCGGGAAGCGGCTGTCCTGAGGACTGGCAAAGGATCTTTGAACTTGACACTGCAAAGCTCATGTTGGTGTTATCTTGTGTAACCCCTACACTTAGGGTAGGCCTTTCTGTCCAGCAATAGCCCATGCTCCTCAAAAGAACTTTCTGTGCCCTTACAGGGAAGCTGGGAAGGTGAGCAGGGTAGGTGATCGCAGGGTGTCTGAATTGTAAACCTGACTAGAACAGGACAAACCTAGTAGGTCATGTGAATATCGCTTGTGTTTTCTTCAGGCTATCCCTGTGCGACCTTGCGGGGTCAGAGCGCTGCAAAGACCAGAAAAGTGGGGACCGAATGAAAGAAGCAAACAACATCAATACCTCCCTCCACACACTGGGTCGCTGCATTGCTGCCCTGCGCCAGAACCAGCAGTCCAAGTGAGTATCCAGAATTCTACAGGGAGCGTGTGGGCAGGCTGTTTTGCTTTCCCATGGGCTCACTCTCGTCTCTCCCCATAGACTGAAGCAGACTGTGGTTCCCTTCCGAGACAGCAAGCTAACCCGTGTGTTCCAGGGTTTCTTCACTGGACGTGGGCGCTCTTGCATGATTGTCAACATTAACCAGTGTGCGTCTACATATGATGAAACTCTGTATGTAGCCAAGTTCTCAGCCATTGCTAGCCAGGTAAGTAGTGCACACCAGAATCATGGCATGGTCAGGATACATCCTGCCTCTGTGGGAATGGGCCCCTTCCCATCACAAGGCAGGGGGAATGCTTCCAAGTTTTCGCTATGCTTCTCCAGTACATTATTACCTTTATAGTATTTCCAGACTCCGCTAAATTGAAAGGGTTGATAGGTTGCAGAGAAGTGCTGTGTTTAAAGACTATGCAACTTCCAGGCTTTGTGAACTAGTAATGATGGCCTTTTCCCCTTCAGCTTGTTCAGGCACCTCCCACAAAGCTGGGACTTCCATCCATCCAATCAATCATTAAAGAGCACAACAGGCGAACCAGCCAGGGTCCAGAGGCAGCGTCAAGGGAAGAAGTGGAATCAGAAGATGACAGTGAGGATGAAGCAGATGTCTCTATGTATGAGAAGGAGGTGGGTTGTGATTTGTTTTACAGCTGTTATGGATAGAGGGGCAAGAACATGACTGTTAGCTTTGGCATGGGAGGTGGGGCTGGAGCTCAGCGCTATACCAAGAGGTGACAGAGAACCGTATAAGGATATGGGACCCAGGAGGTTGGGAATCCATGAGGAAAACATTCCACAGTTGGTCTAAATCTGAAGCACATGCTTAATTTGGAAGCATGTTGCCATCTGTGGAATAGGGACAGTAAGAGCTTGGGTGCAGACCTATAAACCCTACTCTGCAAAGGAAATCTAGAGATCAGAAAACATGCAAAATAATGGCTAAATTGAGGAAAAAATACCAAACTTCCTAGATACTCAAAGTGGGCAGCTGGAACAGCTGAAAGATCAAGATGGAAGTAATACACCTACAGAGACTTGAGTTGTAATGTATCAAGGTAGCAAAGGCAGGTGCAGCCCTGGGCAGTGCAGTAGGGAAAGCTGCTCTGGAGATAGCTCCATCTGCAGAGCAGTGCAGTGTTGTTTAAGCCATCTCATGGGAGAGGAATTAAGAGCAAACCTGGCAAAATCTCTTTCCAATTGACTAAAATAATCTTAAACCTAGATCACCCCAGCCTATGGATACGGGATCATCTAGTTTATTCTAGGTCTTAATTCTGTTGTGCAGTGTGGGCAATGGAGTGTGTGTCCTTCTTGCAGGACTTGTTGCGTGTAGTGGAAGCTGCACGAGAACTGCTGATGCAAGAGCGGCAGGAGAAGCTGCAACTAGAAATGCGCCTCCGCGAGGAGATCTGCAACGAGATGCTGGAGCACATGCAACAGAAGGAGCAATGGTGCAGGTACAGCTTACGCTGATCTCCCTCCCTTTGTTCGGGGTAAGCTACAGTACCAAGAACTGCCAGACCCTGACGTGTAGTTGTTTTCTCTTTTTGTAGCCAACATGTGGATGTTCAGAAGGAGCTGCTGGAGGAGCTCTACGAGGATAAACTGAATAACCTGAAGGAGTCACTGACCGACTATTACCAGGAGGAGATCCAGGTTTGTTCAGGGCAATGAAATGACATCAGGAAAGTGGCAGTGGGTTGGGAGGGGACTTGGGGTACTTGCATCCATGCAGGTGACTTATGCAAACTGAAAGGGAAGATTTTGCTTTTTCTGGTATTTTTTGTGCTATTATTTGATAGCTTGATCCACAATTTTAGCTTCTTGTCTACTGCTTTATGTAGTTCACTAGGCTTTCTAATTTTCAGCCCTTAATCTGGAAGCTAATATGTACCATTCTGTCTCCTCTATTTGCTCAACATGATGCTTTCCCCCTCTACTCTTTTCATTAGTGGCTTGCTTTGTACTCTTCAGATTAACAAAAGTTCTGGGAATTTCTCTTCTTACTCTTAGTTGTGATGATGGGTATGGGCTTGTCTATTTTTCATGCGATGGCATTTGAGTGGCCTCTGGGACTTGTTGCAGACGTCTCTGAAGATGCCAACTCTCAAAAAAATCCCTTGTCTTTAGAGGCTGTAAAAAAGTGGTTTAGACTCCCAGGAAATGGGTTCACTGTTTTCACTTGTTGGACCCAGCCTTTAATGTCCTTTAAGTGAAGTGTGTGATTGAGAAAGTCCCCAGGAAGAAAGGTGTTGAAAGTTTCAGAAAAACTGTGTTAAGAAAATCTTGTTGAATTTTTGAACAAACTTGCTTTCTAAGGAGCGTGATGAGAAGATTGAGGAGCTCCAAGCTGCTCTGCAGGAGGCAAAACAAAAATTGGAGAGCCTGGATACTAAGCAAAAGGACTCAGGGCAAGGCTTGCGTCGATCAAAGCGAGTGGCTACCTCAAGTGCTCTGCAACAGGAACTGGCAGATACTAAAGCCAAACTAGAACAATGTCAAATGGAGTTAAATACCGCAACAGCAGGTAAGGCAGTGATGTTGCACTAGTTCTGAACTACGTCCGAGTAATCCTTGTAGAGGGTTACAGATACTTTTTTTCAGTAGGGTACATAGGATTCAGATATCCTGAAACCCCTATTCTGAGTTGTAGATGATAGGAATAATGTGCTGGATGGACACACAAGCGTTTCACTTCATTTTCACATGAAAATGGACTTCATGGCAGACAGTCTCCCTGTTCAAATTCTAAAGTCCCTTTGCATAACTGAAAGGGAGAAGCCTGGAATGTTTGTGTGTGTCTGCACAAACTCTAAGCTTTTCTCAGCTTGCCTGTAGCAGCTTGTCTTGAGGGAAGTCCTGACTTTAGAAAAACTGAAAGCTTATGAATGTCCTCACTACTTTTTGTTTGTTCCTAGAGTTGCGCAAGTACCAGAAATTATTGGAGCCGCCTCCCTCTGCCAAACCCATTACTGTGGATGTGGACAGGAAGCTGGAGGACGGACAGAAGGTAACTCCATCTCTGTGTTACAGAAAGCAACACTTGCAAGGCAAGGTGGTTGCCAGTTTAAACAGTGTTTGGATCTGCTGTTTCCAGGTTTTTAAACAAATGTTTGAAGTTGAAAAGGGTCTGCTGAAAACAAACCCTTACTAGAGATGTGGAAGGTCGTGGTATCTGTGATCCCTGTGTACCTCACTTAGATGGGATCCTCCCTCCATACTGCATGTCTGAATTACCCTGGAGTGGCTTTTTTTGCAGAGTAATGTCAAAGCTAGCTTTTGTATTAAAATCTCTTTCTTCTGCAGAATGTCAGATTGCTGCGATCAGAATTACAAAAACTTGGGGAGTCTCTTCAGTCTGCAGAGAGGGCGTGCTGCCACAGTACAAGTGCAGGGAAACTTCGAGAAGCCCTCTGTACATGTGATGACATTCTGGCTAGACAGGTAACATGGCTGTTTTGTTGTCGGTTGCACAAGGGGATTGTCTATGCACTTTGCCATAATCAGCAGAATAACCTAGGTTCTTGCAGCTGCAAATAAAAATGACTTATTCTCTAGACACATACTGTCTATTACATCAAGGGAGCTATATTGCAAATTTTTTTTCAATGGCTGGGTCAGACTGCATATTTAACTCTCCAGAGAAGACCCAAATTGTTCCTGTTCAGTTAAGTGACAGCCTGCACTTAAAGTATGAGAATTCAGAGTTCTCATTTCCTTATCCACTTCACTCTATCACAGTTGCTATGGCAGCAGGTTTGCAGCAGGATGGCTTCAGCTTTTTCCTAGCCTTACTGTTCCTATTTTGTTATTGAACTGCTACACTGTTGATGGTAGAAGCTTTTATGCATGGCCTTAGCACATCAGTTAGTGAATTTTGGCAAAGGCAGTTTATCCTCTTCAGTTCATAGTAACCAGGGAGTTAGGCAACTTGTCATATCTTTATATATATTGCCTTCCCTTTGTCAGGACCAAACACTGGCAGAACTGCAGAACAACATGATGCTGGTAAAACTAGACCTGCGGAAGAAAGCAGCTTGTATTGCTGAACAGTACCACACTGTGCAGAAGCTCCAGGCTCCTCCAACATCTACCTTAAAGAAACGGTTCTGTGCCAACAGGGAAAACCTACAACCTAACCAGCCTCCTGGTAAAAAGCCTTTCCTGCACAACCTTCTGTCACGTTCAGCTACCCGTCCAGCTGCGGGCAGAGGGTGGCAACTTCGTTCAGTTGCTCTATGACTTTTCACAAAGAGATCCCTGCCCTGCTATTACTGGAACAGGTGGCAAATCCAATATAATAGCATCTATTTTTCTTTGTGTGCTTGTTTATTGTTATTGTAGCTGCTTGAGAGCTTATGTAAACATTTTTTGGATATGTATGGTTAAACTTTTAATTGATACCAAAGTCACAAAATGACCTTTTGTAATTTAAACACTACAACGAGGAAAGTCTTTAAATATAAAATAATGCAGATGATAGAAGTTGTTTAACAAAAGGACAAGTTCAAATTCTCATCTTCGGCTATGTTGGCACATAATTCAAAAATAAGTTCACATGATCCTCCTTGAAAGATATTTTCCCTTCCTTGAATTATAATCCTTTATTAAAGTATACACGTTCTAGTTCAGGGCTGTTCTCTTGGATCTTGGCTTGCAATTCTGGCTCCAAGCGTGTTACAGACATAGAACTAAGCAAAAGAAACAGTAAAATAGTTATACATAACAAGCACTTGAATGTAAAATAAGATGGACAATGCACCTGGTTAAGCTTCCTGCATTGTGAAAAGAGTTTTCAGATCCTTTTTTAACCTCTTATGAAGGAATCATGCTCTCAGACTAGGGGCAAATGAATCCCTGCTTAAAAGGCAATAAGATAGTCTATAGAGTCAAGAAATGGCTGTTGCTACTCCCATGAGGTTAGGAATCTTAGTTGGTTGAGGTTGTTGCTGGCAATAGAAACTTACCTTCCTAAAGCTGTTTTTATTAAGTATAATGTATTTGCCTATTTAACTTACTGCCTGACTTTATTCAGTTCAATAAAAGGTTTATTTTTTTATAAGAGTCATCTCACAGTAAAGTGAATTAACCTGCCAGGACATTTAAACAGCTGCAATTTCTTAAATACATTTTAAGGTCTAATCTTCCTTTGAAATGGAGAGCCCTGGTTAAGATCAAGAACTGTACCAGACTTGTTATGCTAGTTTGTAAAGTCATCTCCAGGTAGCCTAGTGACACTTATTTACCACAATTCTCTATTCTGTGCCAGGCAGGGAAACAGATGGTGTCAGACTGCTTTGTTGTACTCAAACAATTCCATCGGATGAGAATTAGGTATTGTTTTCTGGAAGTCAAAAGCTACTTTAGTTGCTCAATATTTTAACGGATTCAGCTCTAGCTTGCATTGTTTAAGCTACATTTGGCAGCTTGTCAAGTTTAAACAACCACTAATAATATGAGAGGGACAGCTTAGTTGAATTTAAGACCCTGTTCATACCACGTACTGCAAATTGAGCTAACTTTATTTGTAGGTAACCCATCCAGGTTTCATTATGATTTCAGCTGTAACAAATATTGTTTCTAAGACAGTCTTCAGTACTGAGCTATTTCTCTATTGATGAAAACTTCTTTCTGGAAAAATATTAATCAAATTACAAATAAGCACATATAGTCAAGTGCTGTTCTGTATAACCAGAGGAGTTTCCAGCTGAAAAAGGGCTCTGACTGTATTTAATGAAGCCATAACCTTACTGGACATGAATATACTGTTTGGACCACATTGGCCTTTTTTTATGAATCATTCCAGTGATTCCTAACTTTATTATCAAGCTCAAACTTCTCAGCTTGAAATAGCATGGTTAACCTACTCACCCAAAGCTCTCATTCACTATCCCTGTGTAGCTGCATCTCAAGCTGCTAGGAGTTTGTAAACAAATGAGCCCAATTCAACTATTATATATTACTGATGAGTAATGTAGTTATTACTTTTCTGAATATTCTGATATTTACCATACTTGTTATATGGGAGTTAAGACTATATGCTCTAGGAGGCAATGACCACTTGTTTCTGTCTTTTTGCAGTACCTTGCATGCATCTGGGATTGTAACATTAAAGTAAGAATAATGTAACAGGAATACGTACCTTTTTTGAGGAAACAGCGCACAACACAGGGGTGTTGCAAACACAAGGCTAGAGGAGACAAACATGGGTTTACAATATTTAGGGTGCTAAAAGAAAATTCAAAACCCCTAGGTATGGTTGTCTAGGCAGAAAGGTGGGGGGTTTTTTGTACACAGTGAGGTAAAGTTCTATGAAGTGCTATGTAATCTTTATTTCTCACTGCATTATACCTTATGAAATCATTTACCTACTATGTAGTACTAAATGCATCAATGCCATGGTTACAAACGTGTATAAAATTATCATTTGATGTACTTTGTGTTTTGCATTGGTGTGCATGACAACATAAAATGAAACTCTACATTAACCAGATGTTTTAAGAATTCATCAACCTACAGGATTAGATTCCAGTTATGGAGGTAGCAGCCAAAGCATCTTTTCTAATCAAGCTGCTACATGCCCTTTTTTGCCACTCCCTTTCTTTATCCCTCCCTCTGTTTTTCCTGGCAGCTTCTTCATTACTAATGGCTTTTTTTTAATATGGTATTATCAGTTAAAGATATGAAGTAACTGCCATAGCTTAATTAACTCTCAACTTTTTTTCTTTAAACAAAGTGCAAACATTGCTATTTCCTCCAAAAAACCTACAAGTATCTCTTAAAATAGTAGACATGACCCAAAGAAATTACTTACCAGAATCCGACTAATCCAACTTGAATGGGAGCACTCATCCAAGGAAACCTCTGTTAAAAATAAACCACACACAGTGAGTATGGTATCATCTCTTCTCCCCTCTCTTCCCACCTTCCTGGAATTTTTGTATCATAAGAGACAAACTGCACCTAAAAGACTCTTGGACATGATGAAGGCAAAACAATTACCAGCATACCTTAAAGCTGAGCTCCAATTTCAGTGCCCAATCCCTTTGAAAAGTAATAAGAAAATTCCCAGTGATATCAATTTAGACTGTTATCCTGAGTAAGCATCCCTTAGAAACTACAATAGGTGGTTGACTGTCTTACTTATGACCTGATCCTGAGTACGTGGATCACTTTGAGTCACATGAGCCCACAGTAGCTAGCAATACAGCCAAAGTGTGGAGCAGTGCTGGAGGTGCAAGGTGCTGCCGCACCTCCTAAGGGCACAGTGAGGTCTGCCCAGGCACCCCTATGAAGAGCTAGGTCTGGTTACAGCTCCTGTCTCTTCAGTGACATCAAATGGTTTTAACTTACAACTGGAGATTTACTCTGTGAGCAACAGCAACCGCAGCCACCAACCACAAATAAGGGAGGTGTCAAGGAAAGATGTAAGTCTGCCTCTCTTAGACCTTTCTCCTGTCTGATGATTTGCTTTGATGTGTAGGAACTTGCCCCTGTAGCACAGTCCAGTACATTCCAGTTCTACAAGTCTCCCTTTTATTAAAGGGAAAAAGGGTAGAAGAATTGGGGAAACAAGGCTGAGAAAGCAACGCATAACCTATGGATGCATTTTTAGCATATTCCTCATTACTATAACTTTTGCAGAACTTGAACATATGCCAAGAAATACAACAGTTTTCTTGTAGACCTTTAAATAGTTTAGGAATCCAATCCCCCCATGTTAGAATTTTAGTTGAAATTAATCACTAAGGAAATAAAATTTTGTTTAAACAACACTGCCGCAATAAAATCAGTGTCTCCAGTAAGTAGGACATACACAACTGCCATGATAACAGGAAGTTGATTTTAAAACAGCTAATGAGTTAAAAATCACACATTACAGTGGATGATGTTTTCAACAAAGATGATGTTTTTTTTCTGCAAGAAGCATTTCTCAAGATGTAGAAGTTAGAGAAGAAACTGGTGAACAAAAGTAGAAATAGAAAAAAGAAATTTAGAAAGCTTGGTAGGACAAAGCTTGGTGCTAAGGAAGGTCACAGCAGTGAAAGAGGCATAGAAAACAAGCCTGTGTGGATTAAACTTCCTCCAGAGCCTGAGGGAGGAGAAATGATGTAGAAGATTGCTTCTTTTTTTCTTCTCCCCCCTCCCCCCCAGAGTAAATCTTTAATCCAGAAATGAGTGCAGGAAGAACTGTGCAATTCAGCAATAACCTGTTACAACAGATAACAAATGAAAAAAGACAGCAATAGCAAGAAGGATAAAGAGTGAATGCAGCAGTGCTCTGCTCTTCTGGCATTCCACTAAACACACCTTCATTTGACTCTCAGCTGAGGTAAATTCACTCAAAATGCTTTACATTTTCTACACTGGGAGAGTTCATGACAAGAGATGGTGTGACTGACATTTAGGACTGTGGCATTGGTAAATATGACACGTATTTGGGAACACAAGTCAAACTCTGCACTGCAAATGACTTCAGTCTCTGAGGAGAATTAAGGCAGAGGGATGCTACCCATTGCAGTGAGCATTGGACCGGATCACAACAGAAAAGACTCTTGGAGGGTGTTATGAGAGTAATAGATGGTTTCATGCCTTTATCAGAGTTGGTCATTAATCTGAGAGAGGTGTCTACTAGTACACACAATATAAACAACACTTGTTTCATGTGTTGGAAAATTTTTTGCCAAGGTTCTTGATCTGAGTTACACCTTTTATTTTTCAAGAATGTGACCAGGCTGCACTAATCAAGAAAGATGGTGAGGTAAAACTCTAACATGGGGAGGTCAATATTAAGAATTGGAATCGCCCAGGGAACAATGTAAAACAATAAAGCAAAACTCAAATGCAGGCTGTATGTCCCTACAAAGAGACAAAATGGAGAAGTACAAGGCAGCAGAAGAATTTATTGTGTTAGAGAACTATAATTTAGTTCCGTAAAAAGGCAGTTCCCAATGAGTTAGGATTTAATTTCCAGATGTCATTATGACATCTTTAGTGGTTAGTGCAAACAGAGAAAATGGAGAAATGATAATTAAGCAAACAAAAGCCATAAGGAGAATCAGCTTTTTTCTAACTGCTTCCTTTCATTGTTGGATCTCAAAATCTGTCAGCTTTCCCAGACTAGCTATGCCTGTTTTCAAAAAAAATGAATAAATGAAATGACAGTTAAATTAGGAATGCATGGAAGACTCTAAGGCATAAGACATTCAAGAATGACGCTTAAAAAAAAAAAGCTCTCTGTTCTAGTTTTGAATACATATTTTAATTGCAGACTAAGAGACCCCAAGGAGCTTGTTTTAAGGATATAGGAGGAAATTTCTGAAATCAACTGGAATATTAATACAGTATGCAGAACAGGAGAGAAATAGTAGCTGAAGCTGCAAGAGTAGTAATGTAAACTAAAACGTCAGCATCGATTAGAATTTTCAGAAGTTTCTATGGAAGAAAACAATTTCTTTCGTTAGGAGAAAGGTTACCTGTAACTAAAATCTATAAACGCTGTGCCTTAGAGCAAGGTTGTTTATGGATCCTCCCGCTGCAACAGATAAAATAACATGGTTCTGCACAGAGCTACTCAAGTGTCTGTCAGTAGAGATAATGAACATAGATGTTATACAGCCTAATCAAGAACTACTACACTGCATAATCACATAAAAGGCAGCTGAAGCCACTGCTGAAACCTATAGCAAAAGCACATATATATAGAAAAAAATATTTTTTCAAGTCAAGAATTAATTAGATTCTTTTTGAAGCAGTAAGTCTGCACTTGTGTTCTAAAAGCATTCTTGAGTCATTTTCTAGCAATAACTTTTGGGAATATTGTTAATTCATACTAATGCTACCATCAAAATGTCCTCGTGCAAAACAACATCAGAATATGGGTGATGAATAGTGCTATATAACCTACACCTTATTTCAAATATCAGAAGATGATAGCCTGCTATCACTGAGACCAGCATTCCAGAAGCATTTCTTTATCATACTGCAGAACATCATACTATTTTCTTCATTATTTCACAACCATTTGACTGTTTTCTGGCCTTGTGTGTTGCTTAATAGGCTTTGGCAAGCATACAAGAATTATTTTCAAGAGCGATGGTGTACAAAGCAAAGGCTAAGGAAAATGAGTTAGTAAAGCATTGTGTGGATGGTGTTGGAGTTCTGGAAATGGGATGGTGCTTCTGAAACCTCAAGAGAACATGCAGAAGCTGCTGGTTAAAAATGCAGCTCGTTCCTTAATGGTTTTAATACTAATCTCTACAATGTGTTACCACTGACTACCTGCAAAGCAACATTTCACCTGAACTCGCGGTCTTTGAGGCTGAGGGGGAGGAACAGGTGAGCATAAATGGTCATGATGGTACCAAAGACCACCGAGTAGTCACTGAAGAAATCGCTCATTTTGGCTGATCTGAAAAATTCACAACACCCTTGTATTGATTATACCACACAAAACCAATAGATATATGTCTCCAAACCCTGAGAATTGTTGCAACTTCTTCACAAATGTCATGCGTTTGCCAGTTGAGTTGATGGCATTTGTGACATTTCTCCCATGTCAAATACAGATAAAATAATCTTTGCTCTAAATTTATGAGCGTTGGTTGTTTTTTTTTTTTTTTTTTTTTTTTTTAAATAAGGGTTAGTGTTCCAGGTAATACATTCTCAAGAATGTAACACTATCACAAGCTGCTTAAAGCCACTCTGCAAACAGGGTATGGGTCAAAAGAAATCAGCAATTAAGAATTAGCCAAATCAGTATAGGGCTCTTTATACTGCAGACAAATAGTGTATTTGTATGCACTGCAGTCTCAATTCCTTCAGGAGATATAAGCAGCACACACTGACTTTCACTCTAAAACTCAAATGCCACATTTCCTGTTTTTACATTCTGAGCAATACTGTTTTCTGTTAACAAGGGGCTGGGGAAAAGCAAAGCACCTCAGGATATAAAAGTTTTTAAAATTGGAAGACACTTGGCACCTCTTCCCAGTGCCTCATTTATATGTACAGAAGCACTTTCAAATGGTGTATGTAACTGGGTAATCTGACTCTGCACAAGCAAAATGAAGGGCAGAAATAAATAAAATATTTTAGAAAGCTTTATCTTAGACAAACAAAACCAGGCAACTTCCCCTGCTTGTCCTCCCAGTCCCCAGCCAAACCACTTTTCCAAGGGACTGTCTGAAAACTCAGACCACGCTTTCTTTTCCTCACTTTCTCTAACAGGAAGGAGACTGTTGTTCCCAGCATGTTGGGTGGGTTTCACAGGCAGAGAATTTGCCTGGAGCTATACAAGTAAGTAAATCAGTGATATCAGCTGGTGAAGAATCAACTCCCTTTACTGGTAAAGAATTATAGAGTTCCTCATCTGAATATTATTTCTTTTGTGTTAGACAACCATATAATTAATTCCATTATTATTATTTACCCTCTCATGCACACACAGTGCATAATGTTGATTTAGTTTATATATTTACTAACACCAGGTGTTTGACTTCACACTATATTAGCATAAACAGAATATAGGAAATACGTAATCTTTGATGAAGCATGCCATTTCTATGTCTACCCTACACTTGCTCATCCACTAAATTTTAAAGGGTCATTTTCAAAAAAGATTTTTATCATCATTGCTGTTTCCAAAGTCAAACTGCTACTACAGCAGTTAAGCAAAGCCTCTTTATTGATATCCTGAGAAAAAAGCGTTATAAAATTTTAAAATGTTTTTCTGATAAACTGTATTCCAAGTCTTGCTACAAGGAAGGTTTATTTACTAGGAGGAACTCTGCATTTTAAGAACAGTTACAAAAATAACAAAAAAGTTCATGTTTTCTTGATGTTATTTTACACTGTGATCAAAAGAACCAAGCTATCTCTAAGAAAGGCATAAAGAAAGCGACAGCTGTAAAGCAAGTTCTACTGTGATGTCCTCCCAGAGTGGAGGCACATTTGGGAGGCAAATACTTAGAAAGTATTTTAAATTCATGAAAATATTAACTTAGGATATGAAATACAAGTATGTACATTATCTAAGACTAACCTTCAAAAAGGCTCTCTTTTCCAATGTATTCATTATGAAGGGAGGAATCGCTGCAAATGAAAAAAGAAAAGCATTAACCTTGGGAAAAAAAGGCACTTGGTTTTCATTTTCTGTTAAGATGAACTAATACCATAATACAATTTTCACAGCCTTTTGTCATTAACTGAGCTTTCATTTCACATTGCCAATTCAAGATACTGGATTGGTATTTACAGAGGTAAATTCTCCCAGTAAGCAAAACTACTAATTTCATACATAACTAAACCTGAGTTCAGTAACTTGGCACTGGTCAACGCACCTACTCTTCACTAAACTAATTCCACTGAAGCATAATTTGTTACCATTTCTTTGCTATCTGTATCTTTTCTGCAAAAGCATCCCAGGAGCTTTTCTGCTGCACTTCAGTGTAACACACTGTGGATCTTTTCCCATTAAGAAATGTACATTTCTTTGTGGAACTTAACACAAGAATTTTTTGTCTTTTTAACAGAAATGTAAATACTGCCTGCATAACAGTAAGATAAAATGGAGAAAAATCACTTATATAGAATTTAAGCTCTCACATTAGGAACTGATAATCCGGAGCTGCACATGACTGCAGCTATTCTTACCCATGCCAGGAGCAGCCATAAGAATCCTGGATATAACCACCTGGGTAATTGCCTGCTGAGCTGCTTTTGTTGATTCACCTAGTCTGTTTCCGTTCTCATCTGTGATGGGGATTCCAAACTTGAGTTCCCTGTTGAATAAGGGGTAAAAATAAAGCAGCGACTGACATGCATTTATTCACCTTTTTTGTCACCTTATCTTTGTCCCCTTGAAACTGTCGATTATAAGAATTATGGTTTTTATTTTATTTTCCGAGTTAGCCTGTTTGTACCATTCTTTGGCACAAAAATTTCAAAAGGCAGAGAAAGATCTGGGGAAAAATATGTTGAAAAGTAAATAACTGAATATTTGTAACAGCAATCTGCTGCTTGAGCCTGGTCACATGCATTCCAAGGGGGAAGAACGGAGATGTGTTATTTCTGTAGTCCACAGAAGGGAGAGTTTCCTTCCAAAAGCAGTTCAGAAGAGTGGAATTTTCTGGACTACTCTGGAAGTAGTCTGTCCTTTCTGACAGAAAACACAGCGAATACAGGAAGATTAGTTTCACTGGAATAAAACAGAGGTCTGTGAATATTCCCCTCTGGCATCCTAGTCTGAGTTTCATTTCAACCACTAAGAACATACTTGAAAGTATAAAAGGATGCACAAAACTAACTACATTTCTGTAACTGTATCATTCTCTATTAGATCTTTTGCTCAAGTGCAGGGTTAGATGTTAAACACACATTCTGGGGAGAACTTCTAGGGGAATGAGAAGCAGATGGAAGGGCAGATATACTGAGGACTGCCTTTATTCTTCTCCTCATCTTTTAGAAGAGATAAAACAAACTTTATATATTCCCTTTCCTGCCCATAACCTTGTGTTTATAAAAGAATGCTTTTCATTTGTTTTTTCACACTTCTATTCTTAGTCCTAGTCAAATCAGAATACATATGAAATTTTGTTTCTGAGAAAGTGCATATTTTTGTAATCTCAGATAATTAAACAGAACTGCAGAACCTGACTTCCATGACTAACTTCTGCATGTGGGATTTGAAGCACCATTTTTGAAATCACTGTATTTTTCCAAAATGGAGTTTGTATTTAAAGGGTCCATGATAAAGTTTTGAAGGACTGGTACTTGATTTCTGAGATCTAAGACTGAAGAACTCTGTGGATATTTATCTGAAGAGAATTGAGCATGTTCTATTTTATACCTGTCACAATCAATCAATCAAAGCAAGATCATGCGTGAGGTTTTTGCAAGGTTCTGAAACAAGCTAAATATATACAATGTACTTCATTTAGTAACTTGCTGATTGAAAAACTCAGTAACATCCTTTCCTCCAGAATGAATGATCTTTGTTCTTTTTCCTACCTTTGTCTCATAAGTGGAATATTAATGCAGTTAGCAGCGGCAACAGCAGCAAAAGGAACAAACCGTCCTATAAGAGGCGAGACATGCTGTAAAAACAGAGAGAAAAAAAAAGAAAAATAATTACATAACCATTTTCTTTCCAAAAGGTCATATTAAAATGCTTCATATGCTAATGATGGACCAGACTTAATGTCCTTTAAATTAAAATTCAGTGAGAACTCACTGGTGGGGCAGAGGTGAAACAACAAACAAACAAGACATTAAGTCATAAACACTTCTCTCAGAGTGAGCAGTGGCAGGAGACTGGCAAAAACAATCTTAATTTAGTACCATCACTGCAGAGAAGTGTCAGCTTCCAAGCATGCCTGTCAGCCCAACGGCAACCCTAAATAGATCTTATCTTTATTGTCTCTGCTGGCAAGGTTGAAGCCGGCAACATCCATACCAGCTGATCTGCATCTAAGGGCACTGACTACAGAGGCTATTCATCTAGTCAATGTCTTGTATAATCTGAATTACTGTGCTTAGAATAGTCTCTCAAATAACTTGTCAATGCTATACCACTTCTAGTACATTAAAGCATAAGCAGAGGGGTATAAAATAGATTTTTGCTGTTTTGTCTTTTTTTCCTGTAAAGGACCTTTTTTCTCGATTGTGTTGTGCACTTGTTTAAAGAATTTGAGTTTTCTGCATTTAAGAGCAGCACCTCCTTACAAGTTCTTCAGCCAGTCTAGTGTAGCCATCCATGTTTGCAGAAGTGATACAGTTCCTTAAAAACACACCTATACAGTTTATGGGATAATGAGTCCACATTGTTGTAATTACACATCCACTCCAATTAACTTTCAAATACTATTAGGTACTTTAACATGTAAAAAAGAAACCGCAAAAAAGGCACCTTATTAGATAGTTTGTATTAACAAAACACAAGGCTGTTTGATATACATATGAGGAGGACAGGCTGTTTGAAATACGTCCCGGTTTCAGCTGGGAAAGAGTTATTTTCTTCATGGTAGCCAGTATGGGGCTATGTTTTGGATTTGTGCTGAAAACAGTGTTGATAATGTGGAGATGTTTTAGTTGTTGCTAAGTAGTGCTTACACTGGTCAAGGACTTTTTCAGCTCCCCATGCTCTGCCGGGTGCACAAGGAGCTGGGAGGGGGCACAGCCGGGACAGCTGACCCCAGCTGACCAAAGGGATATCCCACACCATACGGTGTCATGCTCAGCATGTAGAGCTGGGGGAAGAAGAAAGAAGGGGGGGACGTTCAGAGTGATGGCATTTGTCTTCCCAAGTCACTGTTAGGCGTGATGGAGCCCTGCTTTCCTGGAGATGGCTGAACACCTGCCTGCCGGTGGGAAGTGGTGAATGAATTCCTTGTTTTGCTTTGCTTGCACACACAGCTTTTGCTTTACCTATTAAACTGTCTTTATCTCAACCCACGAGTTTTCTCATTTTCACTCTTCTGATTCTCTCCCCCATCCCACCGGGAGAGAGCGAGTGAGCAGCTGTGTGGTGCTTAGCTGCTGGCTGGGGTTAAACCACGACAAATACATATAAAACCATCTACGTGGGGCAAAAATAAGGTTGGGATCTGAAGAAGGGAGCTGCCAACAGCCATTACAACTCCATACTGGGAGCTGTGCATAACATGACGCAGATACACAGTAGGCCAAATGAGCCGTTAGCATCTCATAGAACACCAAATCTAGTAAAGAACGGAACCAAATAGTAGCAATACCTTTGTTAGTGCATTAAGTCCTAAAGCTGTTGCGACAGCACCCGTGGTAGCAGAAACATAGGCTGTTCCCAGCTGGCTAAAACACAAATAAAAGCATTTGCACATGCAGAACAACTACATTTATATCACTTTTAAAATAATTACATTTTACACATGTAGTTATGCTCCCCCAAAAGTCAAGAAGTAGGCGTTTCTGTGACACTGCAATAAGATGTAGATGGAAGATTCAAACGGGACACAAAATAAACACTTTTCTTTCACTAGCAGTAAAAATCACATGCAAGCAGCATTTTAACATTGAATCAGGTTCTGCTCGTTCTGCATTGCTATCTGTTCAGCATTTTCTCATGTGTCTGAATGAACACCTCGAATCATTTAGTTCTGTATTTAATTTCCTAACTGCTTAAACTAATAAAATCAGTTTGGATTTCTAAGGCCATGTCTACAATACTAATTAAAATCAACTGTACTGAAACCCGTACATGCAGACCAGCTATTCTGCAAACACCCAAATCCAACCCAATCTGCCCTAAAACATACTTTACATACTTCCCAGCTAGGAGGTGTCTGTATGTTCTCAAATCCACTGCTTTCTTCTGGACATCTATAAGCAAGTCAGCCTCAAAACCAAGAAGTCAAGCAGTGCAATTACAGTCTCCTATTCATAATTTCTAGCTTTCTGCATCTATTTAGTCTCTCTCTTTGCCTTCAAGGAGAAACTAGTACTGTGCAGACCAGTTCCTTTAAGGGTCCTCTTTTTGTAAATGAGCACACAGTGTGGCGTGCGCTATACTGCAGGGCACTGAGAAGATAACACACAGAGACACCTGAAGGTCCACACAAAATATCAACTTAGAAATATCCTAGTATAACACCAAACTGATGAGGCATTTTCAAATGGTTGACTGAGCAATGCAACACAGACTCCTATTAAATCCTATGGTGTTAAGTGCTTATGATCAAGGTGCTTAGGCTTATCTTTAATGGCAGAAAGGGAGGTCTTGCCTCTATTGTTCTCAGACTTGTCTGTGCATATCAAATTAATAATAAGCATAGGTGAAAAAACTTATGCCTCTATCACCTCAAGCTTTAAAGCTCAACCATGTTCCAGTGCATCAGAGAGCAATTTATAAACACATCAGAAGTATCTGGTTCAGTGACTGACCTGACAGTAATTGGGGCATCACCGCTCCTGTTTGTGTAATTTACTATAGCATTGAAGGACTGGTTAATCCACTGCCAGAAAACCACCGCTGGTGTTGTTCTTGAAAAGAGAAACTATTATTATTATTAAAAATACAGTTGAATCAATAGCACAGAAAAATGACAGCAAATCAAGAAAAGCAAGTGCAAGCAGTAATCATGCAGAGGTTCTTGTTTATCTGAATGAAACAATACAGTCAATGAGATACTGTCCTAATAATGAAAGTACAAGCTACTTCTAAGAATAGAATTTAAAAGCCTTGTAATTAAATAGCAGGGTTCCCTTGGGACAAAGGTTTGTTGTAATAACAAAAGCATTATAGCAAACCTCTCTAGAAAAAATACACAGAGAAATACGAAACTCTCTAATTTCTAGAATACTTTTTCCAGGGTTATTATTCCTTTACAGTCTGCTAGCTCTCTTAGGGAGCTCCATAAGTGACTGAGAAGTGGACTTTAGGAGACAGGGCTTATCTTCTCCATCTTCAAAAAGCTAATATGATGCCATTGTTTTAATAAATCCCTGTGACATGAAAACATTCGGTTGCATGTAGAACCAAATAAACAGACACAACTCCAAAATAAAAAGTTACTTTCATGAAAAGATCTGCACATTTAGGAAGTACAGAAATTAATCTGGTACAGTACAGCATGAACCAGATGACCAGTCATAAAAAAAAAAAAAAAAGAGCTCCATGGAATCCTCATAAATTATGTCAATGCCAGTATGCAGATGCCTTAGGACAAAAAGGTGCTAACTTGTAAGCATGGGTGGGAGGGAGTGAAAAAAATATATTCTGTACAAGTCACAGAGTCCCCATTTAACAAGCTAATGCAGTCCCTGTTAAACTGCCCATATAATAATTTTACAAATAGTTATGCTGATAAGTAATAAAAGTGACAGTCAATTTGTTTCACAATGTATGGGGCCATCTTTTGGAGGGATGAATGCTTTTGCTCTCAAACCAGTAGTATACTTAAACAATGGGACAAACTTATGAAAAAGAAATCCACGAAGAACCTCTGGATCGGGAAGTTCCTGATCCACAAATAGTTGGAGGTTAGGAGAGTAAATCAGGGGAAAAGTGTTTCTTTGTGCACTTAGACCACAAACTCTGCCCACAGTGGAGAAATCACCAAATATTCTGCTCCACCAGAATTTCAGTCATGCCACAAAAATAACAGTTGCTACTGAAAACTATTTCCGGACCATTAAAATAACTTTTCATAGGACTTTAAAGCTTATACTTAAGTAAATTATTTAATAATGCAGTCAGTAATGGCAACAGGAATGTGGTTCTCATTGGAGGGCTGATATGGAAATTAAGAGTGCTAAAGAAGGAGCAGTAATTGTACCAATTATTCTGTAATGGATGGGAAAGCAAAAAGGAGGTGCTAGAGTAGAAGGCGTGTGTCTATCATGAGGCTTTGGTTCTGAAATGGGAGGATATGTTATTTCTTTAAATTGCAAAAAATTTGAAATATTCAGGAGATTTGAAAGTGTGTATTCTTATTCCCTCTGGTTTCCGGTATCTGAATGAGATGCCAAAGTAACAGTGATAAAGTAGCTGGATTTTTTCCATCACTACTGCTGTTCTTCCTCCTTTGTTCCTGTGCATGTGCAACTCTCTTTCCTGACTCATCTTTTCCTGTTTCCTGGCTACTGCTATGTAGAAGATGTCAGGCTTGCTATAAAGTTCACGCATGACTCACATTGCCTTACTGCATGCCCAAGAGCCCTCATAGATATAACAAGGATTTTGCTTCTTCCAAAGATGTGGAATAAGATGGATGCTATGCTGCATCATCCAAGGACTTCTACACAATCCTGTTTGCACTGCTGAGGGTTTGGTCCAAAGAAACCAATGTCTTCCAGGCTAATAAACCACCTAGTTTTGAATCTAAGTGATTCTATGAATAATGCAAAGAAAAGGTTTATAGCTGCTCTAAGTATTATAAATAATAACAGAACATGCGTATGAAAAAAACCAGTTAACAGGAAGCAATGCTTGTGAATAGGCACCTGTACAGATGGTTTTATTCATATTCTCCACTGTTTTTTAAACACACACGTATATATGCACCATTCAAAATGGCTGGGCCTTTCTGGAGGGTGCGTCAAGAATTTGTAAAATCTCAGCATCAAAAATGCTATTGTTGTTTCCTCTAAATCTCCCACCAGTTCCTGCTAACAAATCATTGTGTCACAAAAATATTTCTAACACGGAGTCTACTAACAGATTACACTGGCTTCTGCTGTGGACTTCACTGTATTGGTGATTCAAGAACTACTGAGGAAATAGAAGGATCAAACAGGAGCTGGAGAAACTTGATGACTGATGGACTGAAGCACACTGAGTACTCACTTGGCAGACAGAACATCCTACATGCCAGATCTCTAAGGTTAGAAATTCCCAGGTATCTCCGCCTCTTTGTCCTCCGCACAACTCTCCTACAAGCACGGGATTTTGGAACATTCAACCTTCCCAGTTCGAGGAAAAGTGGGATGGTGAAGGAGAGGGGCTAAGGGTTTATCTCACAACCACTTCTAGAGGAAGCCATTAATCAGTGTGAGGGAATGCAGAGAGAGAAGAGAAAAGGAAGCAAAATTTTACATTTTAAAATATTTATTATAAATCTTCTAGAATGTTCTTTTGACAATTAACATTGATTTTCACTTATCTAATTTGTAGGAAAATGTTTTATGTGTTATATCACCTTCACTTACCTATAAAAGGTCATCATACAACCTGTGATAGTCATGTTCATGGGTACCTGAGCTGACATTCTGCCAATCAAGACCATCTTTTCACCAGTGTCTGGGTGAAAGGCTGAATCATAGATATATTTTGCTCTCCACAAGTCATTTTCTGTCAAGCCAGGTGCCACGACACCTTGCCTTGGGACAAGTTAAAAAACAAAAGAAGACAACAGCAAAAAGTACAACTGTTATAAAATGCTGCAACCTCCAGTGACAAATGTGGCATCAGAGGATTTGGGGATGTTCATACTAAGTTAATCTAGCATCACAATTAGCTTGTAGATCTTCAGCTTTTAAATGGACTGGTGAAATAAAAAGAATCAAAACTCTCAGCAGTGGTTATGCTGGCTGAGTTGATATATCCAGCACCAAATTTTTATTTACTCAAACCTGTACTAGGTTTTAGAGCTAAAACATAGAGCTAAAATCTCTGGAGTCTTTAGTGTGAAACGTTGAAAATTTACTTTGCAAGTATTTAAGAAACTACTTGCTTCAAACAATGTAACACATAAGAGAAAGTTTTCAACTCTGTTGTCATATTAACTATTTTCAGAATTAGACACTTCTGTATTTCAGAATTCTTAGTAAGGGTTCTCAGATGACATAACTTCCCCATTTATTAGCCAATTTGTTTTAAAAAAAAAGTGTTTCAAGCTCTGAAATAAGAAGAAAGAGTGGTGCAATGAATACAGTGTTTTAAATATTACCTTTAAAATATATAACCGTGCACTTATCATTGACATGGGCTTTTTTTGGCCAGCAGTAAAAGTGATCAATGCCATACCTGTAATCATGCACAATTTTTCTTGCATTTTCCAGTTGGGCATCAGATAACAAAATATTCCGGGGGTCTGTTACAGTAAAGAAGTGACTGGCTCGTCCAACAAAAGTGCTTTGATCCCATCGGGGCTCCTTGATATTAATATTTAATGGTATATCTGCTGACATCTTCAAAAACTCTGTGAAGAAAATAGGAAAATTTGCAATTCAGAATTCCACTTATTTCATAATGTATCTATAACCTGCAAGATGAAAAGTGGTTATGCTTAGAGTAAAAAAACAGAGAGCAAACACCAAACAACTTGTAGAACTGAGGTTTAAAGGGGCAAGTATATATCCAGAAACCAGATGACGTCAGATATCATCATGGGTTTTAATGAGGTTGGTATTGATAGAAGTAAAAAACCAAGAACTTCGCTAAATGACTACAGAAATGCTTCTGTGCCTGTTTCCCCAAGACATTTATACATTACATCTTTGTAAGAGTAGGACTATCTGATTATGTGGTAGACGTACATCACATACATGTAGAAATATCTGAGGATGAGGCAGATGCAAAGGAAGCATAGAAATTTATTAATAAATAGCGGTACTAAAAAATAATCAGAAGTGTGCTTTATTTCAATGATGAATTAGTGTTTGCTGAAGGGAAGGAAAGGAGAGATTAAACATTTCAAGAGATGCCCAAAGAGCTGCTGAAAAGTGCAGTGACAGAAGAAATATTTAATAAAATCCAGTTAACTTCTCTGGCATAGCGAAACAAAACAAAAATTAGGAACACAAACCCAACAATTTCTTTTAATAAATGTTGTTTCTCTAAATCCACGTTTTAACAAAACAAAGATTATATAATGCAACAGTTTGCCACATTATGAACACATGACCAGCTCTCCTAATGGTACTTCAAAGACGGTTAAAGAACTACAATGAAGGGCACTGAACTAACATAGTTGTGCATTTATGGGGCCTAAAGCCCAGAAAATTAAAAATTACTTCAGGATGACTGAGTTTACTTCAACATCTAATGAAAGAAGGACAGTCCCTGCATAGCACAAGCTATATGAACTTAAACTTTCTTAGGAGAAATTTCTGCAACATATTCAATAGCCAGTTAAAAAAAAAAGCCATCTTCCAAATAATGCTTGTAATTCAAATGGCTGAAAGTAAATTGGATCTATAAAAATACAGATTACATCATATAGCATTTTATCTGTTTTAATAGGAAAAACATCATCATTATGAGGACAACTGATAAATATGGTATAAGCTGCCACTGAAGAGTATTTTCATCTTAACTCAAGAACACCATGAAATTGTCTGAGAGATTTTGGTCAGTCTGATGAAACTTACATGATGTAGAACAAAAAAAAAAATCACAAGAAGAAAGTAACTAATTATGTAAAGTGCCTCCATCATAAAAAATGTGAACTTCATGGGGAAAAAAGGAAAGACCATTCATAAAATCTGAAGAACCTACTGTCCATCTCTCAAATGTAATTATGATCCTTCCCCTCTACCTCAAGTGGAAAAACTTGGAAGTCTTTGGGAAAGTAAAACTTCTACAGAAATAAAGGCTTAAGTCTCCCCATCTATCATAACCAGCCCTAAATCAGCAGCTTTAAGCAACAGGAAGGAGGAGGAAACTAATAAATATTTAGAAGACACTATGGAGCACCATTTCTAGCAACGCTCCCCCCACCCCAAGACCCTGAAAAAGTCTGTTCTTGAAAGTGACCTGAATCAGCTCATAGTCGTACAAGGAGGAGATTATACATCTTTGTAATATCTCTAACCGGAACCATGAAATCAACTTTTTAAGCAGATGAGGACTGTGTAAAAATTATTCTGCCTTGAACCACTTATCAGTCAGAATTGCTCTTAGAGTGGGACTTATTCAGTGAAAAGACTGTCTTCCCTGCATTTACCCAGAATTAGCATTTTTATGCTTATGTAATAGCACAAGCATGACTCTTATTTAGGACTTCTGCTATTATTACCGTGATTTAATGACAATGAAAACCTAGTGGCCACATACTATTTTATGGTGTACCGCACAAACATTAGGGGAAATACTTGATTTTCTGATATATCATCTGCTATGAAGAACTGCTGATGACATTCAGATTGCTCAAATTCTTCCCAATGTGACATATGCTCATGAAGTCAATAAAACTCTGTATACATAAGCACAATGGCACCGAGCACCAGCCACGATTGTAAAGCTATAAAGATAAGATTGCAAAAATGCAGAATAACTGCATTATACATGAAGATAAGCAATGTTTAAAAAGGATTTGGCAAGTACATTCTACTCAGCACTGCTGAATATTTGAGGCAAAGTCCCACCTGTGGTAACGAAGAAAGCAAAGTAACCTACTGCTAGTACACCAAACTTTGAGAACCCAGAATGGATTAAATAAATAATAATGAAGGGCTGTCCTTCACAGTCACAGCACGATTAACAACTGAATGACGAAACCGTCATATCTCAGCTAGTATTAATAAATATGTTTGTTAAAAATCTATTAGAAAATCCTAATTTAGTGCCACTCAGTAAAAACATCCTTCCTTTCATACACTTACTGGTAATTAAAGTGTCTTTAAATTAAATAATCAGTTTCTATTAAAAACCTAAGGAGTTTGTTTTCATCAAATGAAAAACAAAACCAAAACCCCAAAGCATTTAGGATGTTTACGTATTATGTTTATCTTGTATTATTTACGATAGAATAGTGAAAAAAACAAAAGGATTAAGTAAGAAAGATCTCTGCTTTCCACCAGTCTCAAGCTCTTCCTTGAACAATCTCCAATTCTATAGGACAGGTCTTATTATTGAATTTTACACAAGCTAAATCAATTTGGTTAAAAATCACGCAAAAATTATAATGACACAGATATTTCTGTGTCCTGCTCTCTAAATCTTCCTGACATCAGGAGAAACTCAGAGATGTACTGGCAAAGCAGAGCTGTTTGCCTTTGCAGTGTGGAGAGCAATTGTGTAAAAACCAAGCTGTGTTTCTGCAGATATTACTGAATTCTGGATTATCATGAACCGACAGCATAGGCTCCAGGATTGCTTTTGCTTTTTCCTGATAAACTGTATTAAGAGCTTAAATGCTCAATTAATCCTTTCCAGACACGTTTAAAATTCCCAGTTTCTACTCCCGGTCATCATATGCGAGGTTGTTCCAAAGATTCCCAAATCAGTATAAGCTCTCACAGCTTTTACTGCAATAATTAACAATCCCCAGCTATTCGACAAAAGCATAAATCATTCTGAATACTTGGATGAAGGAAAATATACTGAAGTATCCCCAGAAAATGGCACTGTTAAAAACAGATGATCATCTGAAATCACAAGGCCAGGGTTTTCAATACCTCTCTCCATCCAGTCCAGTGCTCTTTCTGTATTAATATGTGAAACCAGAACAGATGGTGAAATAAAGCCCATTTCTACTAACAAAAATTAAGATCTTCTTATGACCAGCACTGCCCTTACTGAGAACTGAGCACACAGAGCTGGATTTACCCCTTTCTCAAGAGTTAAAAAAGCTCTGTTCACTTGGCACTGACCCCAACCAGCAGCTCTGAACCCCTGGGTACAATGAAGACTTGCATAGCGCAGTGTCTTCTTTCCCATCAGGTGTATACTACATGGAATACCAGCTATTTGCTGCAGTAAGTTATTGCATCATTTTAGTTTAATACATTAAAATGGTACTGTGAGGTGCAACAGAAGAATATACTGACTGTATTTGGTGAATGCTATGAATATTTAAATGCTATTCGCTCCACAGTGTTTTACCTGTTAAGGAGGTGATCCACTACTGCATAGAAATAGCTGCCAAATATGTGTTTCAATGATTAAAATGAACATTGATAAATTTATTTAATATTACTAGATCGGACCTACTAAACACACTTTCTTGTTCTTTCACTATGTCATTTTTCCCTAGTGGCCTTCAGTTTTCCTTTGGTACAAGAGTCTTCAAGAAAAACATTTTGTTCCAAAGGCCTGTTCATGTATTAAAAATTGCAGTCATTAACTCAAATAAGTAAGCATAAAGCAAGTACACAAGAAGCATCAGCATTGCTGCTCCAACTTACAGTAAATACAGTCATGATTCAACTACCCTCTGATCTTAAAAGTTTCACCATCAAGTTAGGGAAGGTCCTAAAGCTTCCCAGGATACTAGAAGGCTAATAAATGTGGTACAGTAAGAGAAACCAATCTTTCCCCCCCTCCTTCCACTCCCATTTCCCTCACTGTTAAGTTCATTATTGTATGACAGCTTTTATTAAGGTCTTTACTGTATGCTGAGACAGGATTTCCCTACAGTGAAACAATATATCTTACAAACGTCAAGAAAATAAGGTGTCATAGCAATATATTGTTTACTAAGCTAGCCTTGAAGTGTGAAGGCATTTGTATCAGAATTATAAATACCTGACATTAGACCAGTAAAATCTAACGCTACTTCTTTTTGCGGCTTACTCCAAAGACATTTAGAGGAGTTACCAGCTTTTCAGCACTGTTAAGGAGCATACTTCTCCCCACACACAGGTAAAAGAAACAGACAATTAAATAACATAACTTGGCTCAAGACCACAGGTCAAGTCACAAATGACAGCAGAACCTAGACCTCCTGACCTGCGCTCTAAGTACTGCTGATACAGCAAGACACAAGTTATTATTTCACAAAAGTAACGATGAGAGATGGAAAGGCGCTGGGTAAGAAGCAGAGAATTCATCCCTCACTTCCAGTTGAATATTCATGTCTTTCTATTCCATGTTCCTGTTTGCTGTAAGTACTTCCACAGTTATGAAACAGTTTAAAACACCACAATGTGGAGACACCTGTGGATTAGTTGGATGATTTGCATGTGATACATTTCTCACCAGGCATGTTGCAGAATGAACAGAGATCATGGAAATGAAAAAAGACTCAGGACAGATATGCAGAACAGAGTTCTCATGCAGAGCATCTGAATAGGAGATGCTCCTTAGGTTTCTTTTCCCTTTCTTTGTACTATACCATTAACAACACCCTCCCATGAACATGATATATTGTGAAAAAACAGACCATCTTCTGGTCTAAAATGGTAATGGCTGGTTTTGCAAAGTAGCACCCTAAGGAAGCAGGGTGAACTCATTTATTCAAAAATTCTTTTCCACTAAAAAAAAAAAAAATCGGTACATGAGAGCTGGTAAGTCATTCTATGAATGCTTCCCTATCGGTACATTATTTGTAGGAAAGTTTCAATATTTTTATAATTAAATTATCAGTTTCATTAAGAAAAATTAAAAATTGCTTAGGATAGCTTATGTTAATCTGTTTAAAGCTGTCTAATGAATGCTTAATAAAGCAGTCCATAAATAGAAGCTCTTTTCTTTCTTTTCACTCTGATTAGCATATATACTACTGGGTTGTCTGTGAATTGTTTTTATATATTTATACCTTTGTCCACAAAAACAAGCCCTTTAATAATAAGAAATCTAAACAATAAGGATCTGCCTTCACTGCAGACGGTTCATGGTTCAACCCAGGATCATTTCACTCCATTTCATTTAGCCTAACCCGGCAAAGGTGGATCTACAGAAAATAGAAAACTTACCACTTGCACATCCTATCTTTATCCCCTCTGCCCCTGATCTCCTCTGTGTCTGCTCTGATGCTCCTTGAACCATGTGCGCTGATATAACCTACTACCCTAGCAGAAAACTAAGGCAGCAGAAAGAAAAGAGGGGCCAGTTGAGTTTCCTGGATTAGTATGTTGAACTGGCCCAGTAGAAGGTCTGGGAGCATGAAAGGTCTGCACTCCCATGCTCCTTCAACAGACCAACCAGTGACCATTTTGCTCAAGTTCAGGATCCACAGATGCGGGAGGAGCCAGGCATAATACAAATCTTGAAGCCTAGCCTTAAATCTGCAGGGAAGACAATGAACAAGAAACATAAAGCATAGATAATTTTAAATGTTTCGGCTTGCCAGAGTGAAGAGACTGAAAGTCTACATTACAGACCAAGAAAACGGGTGCAAGACCTAACTTGCTGTAAACTGGAAAAACTCCCAGTCCTTGTATGTCTACATAGCAAAAAAAAGGTATGATGGTAGGAAGTGCTAACATGATCTAAGTAGTAGGGGTAAAAGAGTAGCTAGGGTGGCCGTAACACATGCTAGCAGAGCACCCCAGTACCCCAAAGACAACACACAACCATTCTTGTTTCCAGTGCAAGGTAAAATTCCTGTTTCCATGCCTTTCTCACTGCTGTTACCCATGCTAGCCAGCCTAAGCTAGCAGAAGCATGTCAGCACATGCTTTGGTCTCTCTTTCTCCTTGTAAATATACCAAAAAAGGGTTAGTGCTGCAGCAGCAAAAAACAACCTAGCATGAAAATGGAAAACATACATTAATGGTGGACCCTTGGCATGTGCTACAACGAAAGATCATGCTTGAAATCACTGTGTCTGTGTAGAAAGATAGCAACAGAAAACATGACTTTAATATTACTAATCTTTAAGATAAAGGATATTATATAGCCTCCAATCATGCATAGGATGGCGGGAGCAGGGCTGGACAGGTGTCCACCCTGCAAAAGATTAGATCTCATGCAAAAAGGGATTAAAATTTTAGGTGACAGCTATTTAAGTACACAAAAACATTTTCTTCTAAATGATGTGATTGACATAATTGTCTTGCACTTTAAGAATATACATAGGAACAATGCTGTTTAAATAAGCTTAAAATAAAAATCATAAAGACTTTGGGCAGGGACAGACCACCAATGCCCACACAGAAGGAACAGATGTCATGTCTACAAGGGAGTGTAAGAAGTTCAGACACTGGAATAATATAATTTGGAGACACATAAAACTTGCAGTGAAGTAAAAAAGGTTGCTGAGCTTGCCAGTCTCAGACTCTGAGTCATAGATCTGTTACAATGGTGCCTGTCTAACAGAACCAGTGAATTTCTGTCTTGAAAACTTACAAGTTTTCCAGCAAAATATTTTTAGAATAAATGCCCCACCTCTTGTATTAGAGACTGTATGATGCTACTCATGACTTATCAGCCCCTATTAGTAAATGCCGAAAAGGGAAATAAAACCCATAAACCAAAACCATAAGCCAATAAAATGCCTATGTATTTTGAAGGGATCCTCTTATAAAACAAAATGTCCACCTATAAAGTAAAAATGGTGACTGTGCACAAAAATGGTTTCATCAATATATATCTAACAGCCATGCAGCCATCATCATAAACTGTAAGGCTTTTTTAAAACTTTATTTTTTATTTAAACGAGACTGTAAAATTGCAAGAAATAAGTACAACACCCTCAATTTAAGTTGCTGCAACAGTATTTTACCTAGCTGTCACCTTAATTTTCAGATACAATTTTAGATGGGTGCGGCTGTTTGCATAATCCATTAAAATACTCAATAACAAAAGCACTGTAATAAAACTATTTAAGATGTAATTATTATTTTAACTACAATGCCTTGTCAAGGGTGAAACTCCACTACCTTCAGTGATATAATTCTCCATAACCATTAAGTATACCCAAGATTTAAGTTCTCAGTATCCATATATCCATAATAGAATTGTGTAAAGAAAAAATAAAGGACATTTGGGTTAAATCAAATTAAAATAAATCCATCTGAACCCTGAGCTACGTAGAAAGTTTACAAAGGGACTGGAAAGTAAATGCACAAATCCTCTAAAACAAAGATAACAATGTTTGCTTTGTTACAGTCAACTAACAAAGGCAAACTTCAACAACTACCTAACACTCAACTGCCTATACATAAGCATCTGACTTTATTGTTCCCACCCCTGTCACTATTCCGTAAGTACCAACCGAGGGGAGACCAACTGTGAAATAGGACAAAACTTTGAATCAAGAGCACCTTAAATTTTCAGGTGGAAAGGTAAGCAGCAAAATCACCCAACATGATCTTGAAACAACTATCTTCCTCAAACAACTCCATTAACAGAGGATTTGGGAAACAACATTAATTTTACAAACACGTAAGTTACTGTAATAATCCATACTGAAATGTCTCTTTGATGTCACGTTCACACGGGAGGATCAGCAGTAATGGAAAGGATAAAAGACAACATCATAACCCAGTCAAACAGTTAACATCTATCATGGAAAATATGCAGTAAGGAAGGAAATAACACACCCTTTTGGTGTTTCAAACAACAGATCAATTAGAAAGGTATTTAATAGAACCACTTGTACGTGCAAACCCTGAAGGTGGTAACAGTCCACAGTAGTAAATTAAACAGTAATAAAGAATGCACTATGCTCTCTGGCACATTTATATCATTAAACCCCTTCAGTTTCCAAACTAGGGCGGCTGTATCCAAACTGCCCATGGAGAACGGCAGCTAAATCCTCCCTTGTGCTGCCAGATTGTCTGCGTGAGCATCAGCTGTCCTGAGCAAAACCGCTCCACACTGCGCTCCAGCAAGTAAACAACATGGGGGACCATGTTCCCGTGACCAGGAACATTTTTAGGACTGTTTAGCTCCCCAGCACTGACACAGAGATTTGATTATCCATGTGTTTCACACTGCAGCTCCTCCTGTGTACCAAGGCATATTTTCAGAATCGTACCTGCGATCGTGTGTTCATAATGTTTTTCGTAAACATGTGACTGTCAAGCTAAAGAAATGGCCATGGCTTACCATATACTTGGCTCCAAAAGTTGAGCTGAAGACGTGGTTCTGTAGACCGGAGGCAATTAGATGTGGTGATAGAGACGGCAGATTACAGAGAGGACACCACTGCATGGAACTGCACATCCCAAGTGCTTTAAAGCAAATTTCACTGCCAGCCTCTTCTCTACCACTCTCTCTCCAAACCTCCCTGCTGCTGCCCCCTCACCTCTCTCCCCAACGCTCTCCCAGCCCTAGTAATCAGAAACTAAAAACAAACTAAAAAGCATGGTAGAACTCCGTGACAGCTAAAACTAAGGTCTTTGTTTATCTGAAGAGAAGCTCTCAACTCCATATTTTTAATAACCGTCTACAAAAATCTTCATTTTAAATAAATAATTCTTTGACTATCTTTTTCCTCTTCTACTTTCAATCAGAAAGCGACACTGGAAGCCCCAGCAGCAAGCACACCCAAATTTCTTGCCCTCTCTGATCAGATGGAATCATCTGCCAGTTCATGGTTTAATGTTTAATATTAACGATAACTGGAGGGAAAAAGAGGGCTTAAGAATACGTGAGATTGGCCTCTCAAAAAATAATTACATAAAAACCAGCCCAAAGTCTGATCAACAGTTTTAGTACAAAGGCTACATTTAGATTTGCCACAGAACCAGCAATAATAGAAGACTTTAAACCTTGTTTAAAGGTTAACAGCAGTTGCAGCAATTCTACAAAACGCAGATTCAGGAGTTGCCAGGAGCTCAACTCTCCGCTGTTCCTTTTCAAAGTTCACCTTTTAAACATCCCATTGAAGGTCAGATAACCACTTTTCAGACCAAAGCAATAGAAAAAAGAGTAGCAATGGCTATTTAATTTATTTCAGACAGTAACATACTACTCCATTTTGAACAACCCAGACATTTGATCATTTATTTTAAACCCTGTTGCATGACTGAATAATCCAGAAAGGCACATGATCTGGGAAATTCTGGGCAACTTAAACTCATGCAGCAGGGCACAAATGATGAAAAGCAGCTTTGCTACCTTCCTTGGAACCATTTATATTTTCTTAAGCTACTGACACCTTGTATTTTAACCCAAGTCTTGAAAACATCCACTCCACAATTAAGAAACTTTGCCAGGTATGTCATTAATTTTTCCAGTATCTAAGCTAAAACTGGGAATAGAATGACAGAAAAAGAAATTTCTTGATGATATAAATGTGAACCCAATCCTCCATGTCTGATCTAATGTGGGGCCCCGACCCTGGGACCGGACTAGTGTTGGGGGTCTGCTGAAGAGGGGATGCCACAATGAGGCCAAGGTGAGGGGCAGAACTAGGTAAAGACTTGGTAGTCACCCCTTGCCTAGCCCCACAGCCCCAACTGTGCAGACTCCGATAATATGCCTCTGCCACTCCCTACGCTGATTATTGGCTACCAGAAAATTAGGCCTAAACTTATGTCAAGAGCCTAGACAGTTTCTAACAGGACACCCTGGGGGAAGTATTTAAACCAAATCAAGAAGCTGTCACCCACTCGCAACTAAACACTAATCACAAGCACAACTCGTGGTCGAGGGTTTAGTTGGGTGGCTCTTTTAAATTATAGAAGCATGAACATTTTCGCTGAACCATGAGGCCTTCCTTCCTCTTTTTCCCCTCATTTATCTACCCAAACAGCCGCTGTTCAGCTCCAAAGGTTGTAGCAGGATGTGCTGCGGCAAATAAGACTCTGGGTGCAAGGATATGTGGGGACTAGGGGCTTCACACCAGCTATAAAATCGGAGAATGGGAATAACTCGGCGGAATTCCCTCTCAGCTGGCCTAAGACCCCCATCACCTTTGACCTTGCCTGCAGATACTGGAACACCGAACAGGTCGTATCCCCCTTCCCCTGATTTCATGTATCTTGCTCTACCAATTTCTGTCTTATTATGTACTGGGCTTACTATATGGGTTAAAGCGACTTGCTTAAGGACAGTGGAAAATATAATAAATTGTGGTATATGTTAACTGCCTGGCGTCTCGTCAGTGAAGCGCGTTAACAAACAGAATTTGTCCCGCTGTGGATAACAATCCGGGAACGGTGCATGACATCTGAATACACATTTTTAAAGCTACAGACACTGTTCCGAGTCAAGAAGCATCCTGAATGGCAAAATATCCATTCCTCAAGAGATGCAGACAGCTTAGGCTGCCAGGAGTGCCATATTGTCACAGAGAATATTTGTGAGAGAAACTCGTCTACCCCAGAAGCAGGCTTTCCTCAACAGATAAACGCCTGAATTCTCTTAAGCGATGATCCTTTGGCAAACATCCTTACATTGGGTACCAGATAGAGTACTGCTTCACTCTTTATAGAGAATTTTCTGTTGCTTTTTGCTTTTATGGGGGCTGGAGTCCAGATTATAGTCTCCTGCACCTTCCCCTACAGAAGTGGACTCTATTAATGAGAGCGGCCTTTCACCTCTCTTGGATGCAATTTCAGAAAGTCAGCAAAAACTGAGCTGGGGGAGGGAGAATTCTAAAGAGAAGTCTGCATCCAAAAGCAGCGCAGACATAATTGTGATAACGAACACTGCAACATCTCACTTCTTGGCGTCCAAGTCCCAAATTGCAACCTGCAACCCTCTGTTACAAAGCATGGGACGTGCTGGGTACTCTAGCTTAAAAGAGAATTCAAACCAGCCTGCATACAGGAGGGCAAGTGAGTAACCTAGCCAACACAAATGCTGAAAGAAAGGTGTAACTTGTACGGTGTCCTTTACCAGGATTCAGACCCCTAACCTCAGGTGATGTGAAGGCGCTCAGGTCAGATCATGATTCACAGAACCTCCTAGAGGCAACTAAGAGTTCCTTTTTTGAAAAATGAGAGTGAGGCTTTTCCCCAAAAACCCAGTAAAAATAGAAAGTAACAGCGGTACCTCTTTCTTACCAGAATCCTAAAGTATGGGAATAGTTCAAAAGTTAGAGCCAAGTGCTGCTGAAAACGTTTCATGTGCAGATTTACTGGGAGAGAGAAAAAAAGATTTGACACACTTAGGCCCCTAGATCTCCATTCTTCAAAGCAGTCCCCTAACAGCCTGATGTCCAGCTGTCAATGCCCTGCTCTCGGAAACGAGAGGTATAGGCAGGAAAATCCTGAGGTTGAGAAAAGTACCTGCCACTATAAAATGGGGAGAAGAACAGCTTCTCTTCTTCCTCTGACATGTTTATAAAGCAAAGTGCCCATGGCTGCTTCTTTGCTTTTGCAGAGCTGAGTTCTTTAGAAGCATTTCCCATGCTGCTTTGATAGAGAAATACTTAGGGATCCTCCTAGGCCTCTTTATTCCTCAGGTAACATGTTGGCCCTTTTTGGGGCTTCTTTGCCTGAACAAACCCAGATTTTTCTTTTCCACAAGCAATGCCCACACAATGAATGCCACCACAACAGCTGCTACCTTGGCTTAGGAGAAAAGACAGGAAATTAACTACCCTCTGATTAGTAAAAGGTGACCTATTCAACTTTAAAACTACAACACATTGGCAAAGCAACAGCGGAAAGGCGAACCCAGCTACTACCCATATTTTAATTACTCTGGCAAAGAAAAGAATACAGTGCGTTCTCCAGGGACGTCAATCACAGCGGTGTAATTAGTTCAAATGAGAAGCACTAATAGATTTTTAGGGGAAGAAAGCATTTTTGCGTGATGGCAAAAGAGCACATATCAGACTTACTGGGGTCATTAAGCTATGGCATTCCTCTATTTGCACTGTTTGCTACCACTGTTTGAAAGAAGCGGTACAGCTGTCGACTGGGTGAAGTATGATGCAATGTACTTACACCAAATCTTAACAAAGCCACTTGCCAAGTTTTCTGCCCCTAAAGCAGCTTCTACCAGTAAATATCTATTTAAATCACAAGGAAAAAATCTTTGTCTGCACTTTGATTTTTCCTACTGCAAGGAATGCTTGAATGCTGTAGAAGGGAAATCATAGCAACACTACCAGATACTGGGTATTTTTTTTTTTTTTTGCTTATAAATCTACATCCTGCTTGTAGCCTAGCAACAAAAGCAGTATTCTGTGTGAAATGGATAGAGCCTGCTGCTGGGGCTCTCTCCTCAAAACAGCAGCCATCTTTGGCGTGTAACTTGATGAGAGATTTCATCATTCTGCATTAAAGCTACCTCTAGACGTTAGAGGTTGCCGCAGCCAGCTCAGTGGTGTCAGCTTTCAATTTGCCACCTCTCCTCCCACCACATGAGGTATATTGCAGAGACATGTCACATGTTCACTTCGCCTCTTCATTAAGGAAAATAAAGCTTCTTTGCTAAAAAGGGTTAGTGCAAGCTCTTATTTCATTTCAGTCCTGATTGCTGCAAGCTTGTCTCTGCTCCTTATTTTTTAACCGCCTCCCCCCGCCTCTGCAAATTGAAGTAGGATGATCTGGCTCTACCCAGGCATGTTCATGTTCTATAGTTTTTCTCAATTTCATATATGTCTTTCTCATAGGATCCATACAGGTGATTTTTTAATTGCACATTGGTACATAAGCCATAAGTCACCCCCCCCCCCCCGCTCTCCCAATACCCATTCTAATCACAACAAATTATTTATAATTCAAGAAATTAAAAAAAACCTCAATACTTATAATTAAAATCCCTGCCTCTGGCTACCAGGTGCCTGACCTCCAAGTTACTCGGTGTGTTCCTCCCCTGGAAAGGACGATCCCTCAGCAGGGAGGCTTGTTTCCTGCAGGCCTGGGGATCTGTGCCACTGCCACGCACCACCCTGCGACAGACAGCCCACGCTCAGGGGACGACTCCTGGTCAGGGGGAGATTTCAGGAGTGGGTGCAGAAGCAGGGAGCTGTTATGTGTGCAGGGAGGAGGCAGGAGGGGAAGACTGTGGCAGCCCCCAGCCAGCTGTCTGGGGCTGATATTGTCCAGGCAGCACCGCCCCAGGACGGGGGTGACCCGCTGGGACACCAGCTCCGCTCCCACAGAGGGGTTGGGGTGACATGCAGGGCTGGGACCCTGCAGAGAGGACAGGGGTGACATGCAGGTCTGGGCCCCAATGGAGGGGATGGGGTGACATGCAGGTCTGGGCCCCAATGGAGGGGATGGGGTGACACACGGGGCTGGGACCCCGCGGAGGGGACAGGGGTGACACACGGGGCTGGGACCCCGCGGAGGGGACCGGGGTGACAGGCGGATCAGGGCCTCTGCAGGGGTAACAGGGGTGACAGATGGGTCTGGGCCCCTGTGGAGAGGACGGGGGTGACACGCGGGGCCGGGCCGCTGCGGAGGGCACCGGTATGGCACCGGGGGTGACACCGGCGCCGGCTCCCCCGCCCGCGTCCCAGCCCCACGGGCCCCCGAGCCGCGGGGTCGCCCCTGCCCGGCCCCGGCCCCGGTACTCACCGTGGCCGCCGCACGCCGCCGGCCCCGCGCCGCCCCTCGCCCCGCCGCCCGGAAGAGGCTCGCCCGGCGCCGCGGACGAGGGGCCGAGGGAGGCGGTCGGGCCGCCCCGCGCCGCTTCGCTCCGCCCCGGCGGGGCCGGGCCGGGCCGGGCAGAGGCTGCGGCCCCGGCGGAGGCGTCCGCGCCGCCTCCCCTTCCCGCCGGGTCCCGGAGACCCCCCCCCCCCCCGGGACGATCGGGCGGCCCCCGGAGCCCGGGCTGCCGGGACAGGGCGGCTCCTCCAGCAGCGGCGGTGCCTCCGCTGAGCGCCTTTCTGCTGCCGCTTAGCGCTGGAGACAGCCCCGGCCGCGGTGGTGCTTTTATGAGTAACGAAAGGAAAGCTGTGGGAAGAGTTACCGGGCCTGTTACGGGCCGCCTCCGTAGCAGGGAGGCGATGCTCGGGCTGGGGACAGAGGGACGGCGTCGGTCAGCTGCGGGAGAGCAGGGTCGGGAGCAGGCGGGCCGAGGGTAGCCTGGGCGGCAAAAGGTGGATTTCAACTTGCTTTCACATTTTCATCACTCCCGCTTTAATACGTATTGCAGAAAACAACAAGCAGCGGGGTAGTGTTCGTAGGAAACCATAGAATCATAGGACATCCTGAGTCGGAAGGGACCCACAAGGATCATCGAGTCCAACTCCTGTCCCTGCACAGGACAACCCCAAAATTCACACCATGTCTCTGAGGGCATTGTCCAAGTGCTGGAATATCACCAGGCTTGGCACCGTGTCTGCCTCCCTGGGGAGCCTGTTCCAGTGCTCCACCACCCTCTAGGTGAAGAACCTTCTCCTAATATACAATGCAAACCTCCCCTGGCACATCTTCCTGCCATTCCCTTGGATCCTATCATTGGTCACAGAATCACACAGAGTCACAGAATGGCAGGGGTTGGAAGGGACCTCTGGAGATCACCTCATCCAACCCCCCTGCTTGAGCAGGCACACCTAGAGCAGGGGGCACAGGACTGCGTCCAGGTGGCTTTTGAATGTTTCCAGGGAAGGAGACTCCACAGCCTCTCTGGGCAGCCTGTTCCACTGCTCTGTCACCCTCACAGTAAAGAAGTGTTTTCTCATGTTTAGGTGGAAACTTCCTTTGTTCCAGCTTGTGCCCATTGCCCCTTGTCCTGTCATTGGGCACCATTGAAAAGAGTCTGGCCCCAACCTCTTGACACCCACCCTTCCGATATTTATAAGTATTGACAAGATCCCTCCTCAGTCTTCTCTTCTCCAGGCTGAACAAACCCAGGTCTCTCAGCCTTTCCTCATAAGAGAGGTGCTCCAGTCCCCTGATCATCTTTGTACCTCTCTGCTGGACTCTCTCCAGTAGTTCCCTGTCCTTCTTGAACTGGGGGCCCCAGAACTGAACACAGTACTCCAGATGTGGTCTCACTAGGGTGGAGTGGAGGGGGAGGATAACCTCCCTCGACCTGCTGCCACACTCCTTTTTATGCATGCCAGGACACCGTTGGCCTTCTTGGCCACAAGGGCACATTGCTGGCTCATGGTCAACCTGCTGTCCACCAGCACTGCCAGGTCCTTCTTAGCAGAGCTGCTTTCCAGGAAGTCAATCCCCAGCCTGTACTGGTGCATGGGGTTGTTCCTCCCCAGGTGCAGGAACCTACACTTGCTTTTGTTGAATTTCATGAGGTTCCCCTTGGCCCAGCTCTCCAGCCTGTCCAGGTCTTGCTGAATGGCAGCACAGCCTTCTGGTGTATCAGCCACTCCCAGTTTTGTATTGTCAGTGAACTTGCTGAGGGTACACTCTGTCCCTTTGTCCAGGTCATTGATGAATATGTTGAACAGGACTGGACCCAGCACAGACCCCTGGGGAACACCGCTAGTTACAGGCCTTCAACCAGACTCTGCACTGTTGATCATGACCCTCTGAGCTCTGCCATTAAGCCAGTTCTCAATCCACCTCACTGTCCTCTCATCTAACTCACACTTCCTTAGCTTGTCTGTGAGAATGCTATGGGAGACAGTGTCCAAAGCCTTGCTGAAGTCAAGGTAAACAACATCCGCTGCTCTCCCTTCATCTACCCAGCTGGTCACACCATCATAGAAGGCTAACAGGTTGGTCAAGCATGATCTTCCCTTGGTGAATCCATATTGAATACTTCTGATAACCTTCTTTTCCTCTACATGCTTAAGGAGATGACCTCGAGGATGAACTGTTCCATCACCTTTCTGGGGATGGAGGTGAGGCTGACTGGCCTATAGTTTCCCAGGTCCTCCTTCTTGCCCTTTTTGAAGATTGGAGTGACATTGACTTTCCTCTAGTCCTTGGGCACCTCTCCTGTTCTCCATAACCTTTCAAAGATGATGGAGAGTGGCTTGGCAAGAACAGCCGCCAGCTCCCTCAGAACTCGTGGGTGCATCCCATCAGGGCCCATGGATTTGTGAGGATCTAGTTTGCCTAAATGATCTCTAACCCAGTTCTCCTCAACCAAGGGGAAGTCCTCCTTTCTGCAGATTTTCTCTCTCTCCTCTGGAGGCTGGGATGCCTAAGGGCCAGCCTTAGCAGTAAAGACTGAAGCAAAGAAGGCATTCAGTAACTCCACCTTCTCTGCATCCTGCATTGCCAGGGCACCCACCTCATTCAGCCGCAGGCCAAGTTTCCCCAGTGTTACTGCTGGTGTAGTTGAAGAAGTCCTTCTTGTTATCCTTGACATCCCTTGCCAGTCTGAGTTCCAAGTGGGCCTTGGCTTTCCTTGTTGCATCTCTGCATATAGGAACAATGTTCCTATATTCCTCCCAAGTGGACAGTCCCTTTTTCCACATACTGTAAACCTCCTTCTTCGGTTCGAGTTTCTCTAGAAACCAAGAGAGTTTTCTCTAGTCACCAGAGAGAAGAGATCAGTGCCTGCCTCTCCTCCTCCCCTTGTGAGGAAGCTGTAGACTGTGATGAGGTCTGCCCTCAGCCTCCTCTTCTCCAGGCTGAACAAACCAAGTGACTTCAGCCACTCCTCATACAACTTCCCCTCTGAACCCTTCACCAACTTCGTGGCCCTCCTCTGGACACTCTCTAATAGCTTTATCCTTAATGTACTGTGGCGCCCAAAACTGCACACAGTACTTGAGGTGAGGCCACACCAGTGCAGAACAGAGCGGGACAATCCCCTCCCTTGACCGGCTGCAATGCAGTGCTTGATGCCCCCCAGGGCATGGTTGGCCCTCTTGGCTGCCAGGACACTCTGTTGGCTCGTGTTCAGCTTGCCGTCGACCAGAGCCCCCAGGTCCCTCTCTGCAGAGCTGCTCTCCAGTCTCTTGTTCCCCAGGCTGTCTGTACACCCAGGATTGCCGTGACCCAGGTGCAAAATCCGGCACTTGCGCTTGTTAAACTTCATATGGTTGGTGATTGCTCAGCTCCCCAGTCTGTCCAGATCTCTCTGCAGGGTCTCTCTGCCCTCAAGGGTGTCAACAGCTCCTCCCAATTTTGTGTCATCAGCAAACTTAATTTGCTTAATTTAATTTAATTTATTTTTTTTTTCCTTAAAAAAAACACAGTGAAGGACACCTTAGAAAAATCATTTACTCTTAGGTCCTGTCATGGTTTTAGCTGGGATAGTTAATTTTCTTCACTGTAGCTGGTATAGTGCTGCGTTTTGGACTCAGTATGAAAATAATGTTGATAACACACTAATGTTTTAGTTGTTGCTAGGTAGTGCTTACACTAGTCAAGGACTTTTCCAGCTTCCCATGCTCTGCGAGGTGCACAAGAAGCTGGGAGGGGAGGGGGTACATCCAAGAGAGCTGATCTGAATTGGCCAAAGGGTATTCCATATCATGTGACGTCATGCCCAGTATATTAACTGGGGGAAGTTGGCCGGAGGAAGCAGCGATCGCGGCTCGGGGACCGGCAGCATCGGTTGGTGGGTGGTGAGCGGTTGCAGCACTTGTTGTTTGTTTTTTTTTTCCTTTCTTCCAAGGTTTCATCTCTCTCTCTCTCATTATTTTCCTTTTTATTATATTATTATTGTTATTATTGCTGTTTTATTTTAATTATTAAACTGTTCTTATGTCAACTCACGAGTTTTCTTACTTTGGCCCTTCCGATTCTCTCCCCCATCCCACAGGGGCGGGGGAGTGGGTGAGCGGTTGTGTGGTGCTTAGTTGCTGACCGGGGCTAAACCACAACAGTCATGATCCTAAAAAAGAATAAAAAATAAAAAAAGCGATGCATTCCTGTGAAATCCATTCCAGCTGATGAGAACTTTCTAGTGTATGGTGCCTCAAATATGTCAAAAAAACATGGGGCCTTGATTTTGCTGGAAGGCTGAGAGTGGATTTTAGAGCATTTCTTTCCTTTTAGTAATCATGGTCAATTCACATTTTATCTTCATAGCATCCGATAGCTTCTCTGTTTGAGATTAGATATGCAATCATTTGAGATTTAATACAAATAGTAGGCATACACAATTACACTGTTTCTATTCTTTCTCCAGCCCAGCTTCCTGATGAACATGGTGATAGACGCATGAACTAGATTCCTAACACACAGTTCAAGAATCAGCACATTAACGCTTAAGTCTGATAGTGTCATAAGTCAGCAACACATGAGGTGGTCTTATCCCATAGCTGATGCTGACTCTGCTGGGAATGGGGGGAAACGTGTTCAGATCAGCCATACTGCATCCCATTTACAGCCTGCAAACAGTGCTAGTTTATCTCTTTTGCAGACCAGAATAACATACCAACACACAGAGCGGGTTGCAACTACCATCTGTAACCCAGCCCAGCTCCTCTAAGGTCTTCTGTTAAAATTCCCTTTGTAACAACGCTGCTCCACAGGTCTCATCCCTGAGGGGCTGGCAGCTGTGCGTGCAGAGCATCCTACCCTTAAACACTTGGAATACGGGGCTGGCAAGCTCTGGCCTCCCTGTCACTGCTCGTTGCAGGATGCTAAATGGGAATTTTATATTAAAAAGCCAGAACTCTTCCCAGATATTAAATGTTTGTGGAGATATACTTACTGGTGGAATCTTTGCTGTTAAAACTCAACTTCTGTGAAAAATTGGATTTTTTTTTTTTCATAAAAATATAATTGTGTAGGCTGGAGTTTGTTTTCAGCTTTTAGCAAGCCTACTCAGTTTATGATTTTCAATGAAAAGTTAAGATTCAACTCTCATTCTGACACAAACACATCAAATCTCAGATGTCCACCTATCTGTTTCCCCCGTGGCTCCACAACTTAGGTTTTACAGATATATATACGACAGTCGCAGGTGCAAATATGCCAGGTGAGATTCCATCATGAAATAGTAAAAACTGGCACTGATACCCTTGCACTGCATTTTTCTTGCACAACGAAACTTGTTCACAATTTATGTCCTTTACTGCTAGTGTCTTTAGTTCTTTTTAATCTTGACAGGCAGGCCCCAGTCTCCATGACCACTGACAGATCCGATACTGAATAAATCTTTGAGGGTATCCGGCCCTAAAACTTGTTGCTAAAAACATGCAATGACTGAGCAGGAAAGACATCCCAATCAGAAAATGGAGACAGCTGGATGTCGTGCATAGAAATAAATTAGTTGTCAGTGGGTATAACAGGTACTGTGGTATATGGTTTACATTTTGAGGACTAATGTCTTCTGCCTCTAATAATTTTCCTATATGCCGAAGATACTAACTTGTTAATCTGCTTTAAAACCACACATGGTCTTTTCTGCACATAACAATAGAAACTCTGCTTGCAGGCTCTTTAATGTAAATATATTAATATCTATATTCTTTCTCTGACTTTCTTTCACTACATGGAAAGCTACATTCCTCAAGTTAATCATTTGCTCTGTACTCAGTGCAGATGGTTTTGAACAGCTACGTTACTTCTCTTTCACTAGACTACTCATTTCTCCTATTGCTGAGAAACAAATGTGATTTTTTGCTGTGAATCCTGAAAAGTCTTGAGGTGGCTCTGACCGACTAACAACAATTACTCATGCCACAAAACCGGAAGGCAAACAGGCTAATGTGGGTACTCACAAAGAATATGTAATCTCTGGCTACATGTGTTTCCTCATCTGCACTAATTTTCACGCTAAAATGTTTTCGGCTGTATTAAAAAATGCAGAATCCAGGAGGGTGTGCCAGCTCCCAGATCCAGATGTGTGTTTTGGCCAGATCCTGCTTCCGTTCTGAGGTGAGACCCGGTGTATGGATCCCATCAGTGCCCTCCCCAAGCAGGAAGGTCAGGCAGGTGGGCTGGAGGGGCTGCCATGGTCTCCAGCCAGCTCTCTACCTCGGAGGATCAGGAGGGACAGATCCCAGAACATGGTTTTGAGCATATTGATCTGCAGCTGAGTATTGCGGATTTGTTCTTCAAAAGTCCTGGTCCCCCAAAAAAGACTCCTACACAGACAGTCCCATGCGATCAATCCATGTAGCTTGGTCAGTGCCCTATTTGTAAGCTCAAGTGCGTGTTTTCTTACAGGTTCATGCAGTGTATAGTATCTTACTGGTTAAACTACCATGCAAGTACTAATGGTACATGCAGAAAGCAGGTCCCTAGAGAGTATGACTGAATTAATCAAATAAGCCCTGTAGAAGCATTCCTTTCAGTTGCCTTGTTTTCCAAGGAATGTATTAATGACTCCTGCAAACCTCCAGATGTACATTCAGTCCTTTGTCACTGTTGAATTAGGATGAATTGAACCATCTATATGTTTTCACCCAAAGTATTCCTAGAGTATTACAGAGCAAAGCCTTCCCTATGCTAACCAGAAAAGGAGGATTTCTGTTCCTCTACAATTACTTCCTCATCTAAGAAATGAACTTACTGTATTTGCTTTCTGAAGCTTTCCTGTATTCATAAAATTTACATTGGATATAAATGCTTTTTATGTTTTTACTCTTTCAGATTGGTACTGGGAATCAACTGAGAAAAACAAAGAACTGCTGCACATTGCTTTTATTAACAAAAATGTCCAGTAAGTGGCACTGCGGGACCAGGTTTTCTGCAACCCTGGATCACAAACAGTGCAGTCAAGTGGAGTAAAGGCAAGTGTGGGATGTGTCAAGACTTTTCTGCTACATGAAAAAGTAGTTGTAGAGCAGGTGGGAAATGATGTGTGGTGACGGCTCTGAAGGTGCAGTGCAAGGAACTGGGCTGTATTCAGCTGCTGGCCCTGGAAGTGGTGTTAGGAACTGGCCTTGGCACCAAGCTGGCTGTTATCAGGGGTTTGCCAGAAGAAACCAGCAACATTTCTGGGAACTATTCATTAGCACTCGATGGGAGGTGCCTGTGAAGGCTTTGTTCTGGGTTTTGCTATCAAGAGCAGAACACTGGGCAAGGTGAACTACGTATATAGAGCATTTTCTATGGTCTACTGACTTACTATACATTAATTATATATAGAAAATCCAAACCCCAGATTGGAAGGGATGTCAGTCTGAGTCAGTCTGAGGAGTGCCTGTAAGTTCAAAGATTGTTTTTTTAAATGAGCTAGGGATTTCTGTGAGTCTGTGTCAGCATATCAAAAAACACCACCCTGTTTTCCCAGTTTCAGCTGATAATGAATAAACTATTACTTAGGGAAATTTGGTCAAACAGAGAAGTAACACTACACTTTTTGGCATTATAAATTGTAATGAAACCCTTATATAAGCTGATAGAGGATTACTTACAAAACCAGTTAAAGGTTTTGGCTCTGTCTGCAATATTTGAACCCAATTATAGGTTACTTATGCTATACTGTGCCAAGCTAAGTTGATTCATACCCAATTTCCCTATTTATGTAGATGAAAACATGCATAGTTATATCAGATAAGACTGGAAGAGAATGAACATGAAAAGCCAATCTGCATTTAGAAGGGACATAAAGCTATGTTTAAAGGGGTAAAGCAGCCTTTCAAGGGGATTAGGAAGCCATTTCCTTTATGATGTGGCTATTTTATAAATGTCTCTTACGGGATTGTTCCTGCCCTGAAGCATCTGTGCCAGCCTCTGTCTGCAACAAGACCCTGGACTAGGCAGACTGATCTGGGATGGCAATATGCAGCTATGGATGTAGTATGGGGGCAAGAGGAGGTAAAGCACCATCCCATAGGGCACAGGGAACAGCCACAGGACCTCCCAACTGCTTCAACCAGGCCTGACAAATTTTTTTCATCATCCTCTAGGGACCGGATATCACCTCTTGAGTCTTTCCAATGGCTTTTGAAAATAACAATTAATAATATGCACTCTCAAATGCTTATTCCTGCAGCAACATAGGATGGCACTTGATAACCTCTGACAGCACGCAGAAGTAGAAGGTGACACACACAAGACCATGGCATAACAACATGGGAAGGTGTGCGGCAACACGAGCAAACAGGTGAGAACCACATGTGACAGCACAACATATGAGAAAACAAGACACTACAGGACAACTCAGAATAGCTCACAACATGCCACAACACAAGATAGCATGCAACAGCACAAACAGCACAGAACAACACTTGACACCATGCTGCAGCATGATAGGTATACCTGGAAAGCTGATAGAAATGTCTAGGGAGCAGTGAGAGATTCATAGCAGCAGGAAATTCCTAGAAAGGTATAGAAAAGGTCTAGAAAACCATGGGAAATTCCTAGAAAGCTACAGGGAACTCCTGGAAAATTATGGGAAATTCTTAGAAAGCAGAATTGCATTACTAGAAAGCTGGGGGCGGGGGGCTCCAGGAAAGCACAATGTAAATTCCGAGAAATTTGGCTACAAATTCCTAGAAAGCTGGAGGGAATTTCTTATAAAGTAAGGAAGAATTGCTATAAAGCAATGGAGGAATCCTAGAAAGAAATGTACAGCTCCTAGAAAGCTGTGGGAAATTTCTAAAGAGCAGAAAGAAACTCCTGGAAAGCAGAAGGGAATTCCTATAAATTACTAGAAAGCATAAGGGAAATTTCTAGAAGAGCATTACGGATTTCTTGAAAGCTGCTGGAAATTCTTAGAAAGCAAATGTAATTGCCTAGTTAGGTGAAAGAAATTCTTGGAAAGCAATGGGAAAGTTTCCTAGAAAGCAATATGAAATTCCCTGAAAGCTGGGTGGAAATTCCTAGAAAGCTGGAGGGGACATTCCCAGAGATCACTAGGAAAATCCTAGAAAGGCATGTGAAATTCCTAAAAAGATGTAGAAAAATGCAAGAAAGCAATGGAGAAATCCTGGCTGAGCTGTACATCCTGTAGTTCCTAAAGTCCTGGGGGAAGTTCTTAGAAAGTAATGCTGAAAACAGCATAGAAGAAAATCAACCACTGTAAAGAGTGGGGGAAAAAGCGAAACCAGAAAGTAGATAGGATCTGATCCCATAGCCTTTCCTGAAATGTAACTTGTAGCTAGAAGACAACCCTAATTTGAATTTCTCCTAAATGGAGACAACCAACCCACCCTGAATGCCTGTGTTGATGGAGTTGAGCCCTAATGTGCACCAAGCCCAGCCCTGGGCAGTTGAGCTTTGTGGGAAGGGAGCAGGGGGAACTCACTGACTTGGAAGGCCCCTGACCTTGCGACAGATTTTGACAAATGGGTGATGAAATTCAGGGAACATTTCCAGCCTGGGAAAGTACTGTGTGTTAAAGACTGTCACGGCAACAACTCTTCACCACACAGGGCAGGGAAAAGCCAAGGGCATCCAGGCAGGCTGCAAAGAGGTAGATGTTGCTTATGTTGCTGGAATTAAACAGTTCTGCTTGATGTGGTGGGACAGGAAAACTGATCCAGATGAGCTAGGGTGAAAGTGGATTTGGGGTTATATAGTAGTTTGGGGTAATCCAGTCAGATCGCTGGGTTTTTCAGATGTTCAAATTAAAGTTATGGCAGGAGGAGTGAAGCAGCCCAGAGTTTAGACCTTGGTGTGGATTCTTGTTTGGAATATAATTCTGGTGTTTTATTTAACTTGGTGGAATGTTTCTGACTGCTACCAAGCCCAGACTGTGTGATTTGGTAAGGACTTTGACAACCAGCACCTTGCCTCCAAGAACGATTTAATCCCAGAACCTGAAGGTGAGACCCTGGGTTGGTACAGCTGCAGCATTGCAACAGCAGCAGGGTTGTCCGGGGAGCTGCAGAGGGAAAAACAATGCCAGAGACAGGAAAGCTGCAAGACTGGGGCATTTGGAGTGGTCTGGTCATCGCTGGACTGCTAGTTGACCTTGTCTACTGTAGCTGGACCTGCTGCGCTCCTGCGTGGGCACCATGGGGCTGCCCCCCTTGCAGAGAGCCCTGGCCAGGTGTCCCTGGCAGAGCTGCCTGCTCCTGTGGCTCCCTGCAGCACAGGTGTAAAATGCTTGAGTGGGTCTTCATTACAAGCAAGAAGTGATGCTCTGTGCAGTGTCAGCTCCTATTTTTTTGGTAAGTATTAGTTTAATTATCTTTAAATCTAGGATTTGTAGCCTGCTGATGGAAGGGCTGTGGAGCCTGACCATACTGGATGTGCAATAATGTGGACTAAAGATAATTCACTCTAGTGCAAACTATTGCTCGCTTGCTCTGCGTAAGCTTTAGAGGCAATGGGCTCCAGTATGTACCAAGCACACTCTTCATTGTTACATGTCCTGTACCAGAAAAGGGCAAAAATCTGCTGAACAAAGTTAAAGAGCTCTTCTCCATCTGTCAGTCAGGGGCTGAGCTGGAATATGGGGAAGGATCCATTTTATGCTGGCACGCAGCTCAGGAGTAAATCTGTAACACCAGCTTAGAAGGGGAGAGTGCCACCTACCACGCCATCTGCTAAGAAAATTCTATTATCTGCAGTCTCATCCACTGTTGCTAGAAATCACTGTAGCACTCATCTGTGAAAAGTTTTGCTGCTAATATATCTATTTGTATTCTTTCTATCCAACCGCTCAGAATTAATTATTTCTCATATTAATTTCATTCTAATGAATCATTCTGTATCACTGGCTTTATTTAATTTCTGAGATAATAATTAATATGTCAAAGCCACCTTTAACATTAAAAGTGCTGTCATTTTTTCCATGACTTTTCTTTTGATTCATATATTCAACTTGAATTTTTCTGAGGGCCTAAAATGTCTGTCCAGTGTAGAGTGAAGGAAAAAGTGCAAGCTATACAGTATTAAAAAAATTATGCATATGCAAATAAAGCATAAATTGGGAGGCAATGGCCCAGTCTATATTTTTGTGTTGACCTACTAGTTTATGTGCTATTTTGTACAGTAGGTCCTCAGCAATCAGCTGTGTAGGGTTTTTATTTACATGGATTACAATACAAAATTCAGCAGTACATCGAGTGCCTACATTTGTTGGTGAAATGATCAGAAATTTTGAGATATTTTGTATTTGTTGGTTTAGATTAGGTTTTAAAGAAGGGGTCTTATTAGTTTGCTGTGGATTTCCTGGCACTGTTCTGCTGTGCCGCAGGGACGAGGCAGTCGGAGGAAGCGTTTTTCTTTCGTTAGAGCTCTCCTCTCCTCTCAGCTATAATTTATTCTCATCATCCTCTGCAGTTTGGCTCTCTACCCACTCTGGAGGGAAGTGTTGGCAGGGCAGTAATCCCTCTCCTACCCCGTATCTGCAGCAGATGGAAATCCCAGAGAGAGAAGGGGGGAAATTTTCGGCTTCCCTGCTTGAGCGATTTCCAGGATGATTTAAGATGCAGTAATGGCCTTTGATTTGACGGAGTGGGTCAAGCTGCGAGAGGAGAGGTCTCTCCAAGTGTTCATTGTGGAAAACTTTTTTTTCTCTGGACCTGTGGGAGTGAGTGTGTGGAACTGGAAAAACCCCATAAAAAGTCACTGCATAAACTCTGCTGATTAAATAACATGGTTATTGGCAGCATTGCACTGAGCTTAAATTACCCATGGCTCCTGTGTGGCAGGAGGCTGGGGGCTGTTTAGATGACAGCTTCTGCTCGGATCCCTGGCCACAGGTTTGGTGTTTCTCTTTCTTTCCTGTCTTCCAGTTCTCTCCAAAAAGAGCCGTTTTGTTGTAAAATCTGGGGGGTTACAGCTGAAAGCAACCAGCTTTGCTCTGGGTTTGCACTGCAAATGTAGAGAGGAATTACTGGCGAGGGAAGGAAAGGGGAACAGAGCCTGAACAGGCTCTGAGCAGGAGTGGGGATGGGAACATTGCTCCTTTCCCTTTACCAGATTATGGTTTCCACCACTCCTAAAGCTTGTGCGTGCAGAGCCCTGCAGACACGAGGCTGCTTTTTGAGAGTCTGCTGCTTGATCTCCCACAGAGCAGAAACCCTTTCTGCAGGCTTCCTCCCCTGTGGCCCGGGGATGGAGGTGGGCTTTCCCGGCTGGGACCGGGGCTGTGCTCCAACAGTTGAGCATCAATGTACTAGGGAGAGGAGATGCCAGAGGAGCAGCAGTGCCTGGTCCTGCCTTGTGAGCACCCTGCAGCCAGTGCGTGAGCTCCAGATCCTGGGAACCAGTAGCACTGCCCAACAAATCCTTCCAATTTATACTCTCCTTACATTATCCCTTGTGTCCAGCTCTGCTGCTGTCTGAATTAGCTGCCTCAAATGAGTCATTTCAATTCAGACTTTCATACATGGCGTTTCTGTTTGGGATTTTTCCATTCTCCTTTTCCCTGTCACTGTGAGACTTCTGCACACACTTTGCCAGTGACCTGATACCCAGGGATGCTTTGTGCACTGGTTGCCATTGGAAATAGTTCAAAAGTCAGCATTCACAAAGGCACTGACGTGCTTTTTGAGATCAGTTCTACTGAATCCCCCAGACTCTAAGGTCCAGCTGCAGATGGACATGACTATAATCTACAATAAAAAAAAAAGCACCCACACTCAATACTGAATATTTAGGCCTCTTGTTGTCAGTGTTTGGGGACTAGAAGTCATTTCTCTCACTGATCCTTTCTCCCTGCTGGTGGATCTTTATTATTCAAGAATGAGCTTGAGATCCTTGGAGATGTTTCTTTTTAGCAGCAAAGTAATAGTTTTTCTGATGCTACTCTTTGCTCTGCGCTTTTGTACTCACTGCGGTTTTCCCTGTGGAATGCCCAACATGATAATATCAATTTAACCAGTGTGCTTCACTGATCTTTAAGAGAGTTCATAACTGTTGTTCGATTTCCAGGAACCCTTATTTTTCCGAGAAGGTTACACTGAGGCTAAAGTTATCTTGGCTTATTAGTATAACCAGTTATTTAGAAACCTGACAGCTCTTTTAGACATTATTTCTGCTAACATGCCTCAGATGATTTCATGTTTAATAAATCCTTTGCATGAAGACTCAAAAAGCCATCCTGAGAGTGACACGAGTACAATTTGTACCCATGTATTGTAATATTATTTTGTAAATTAAGCTGCCTTTCTCCAGCTCTAGTATATGTGCTATTTTGTAGATTAAAGCATGTTTATCCCTGAATGCAAAATCTGGACTTTGTTCAACTCTGACTTGGTCTTCCAGTAGCTAATTACTGTTTGGATGAAGATAATTTGGATCAAGGTGCTCAGTATTTACGTTTTTAAATCTTCATATGTGCCAGATAGGACTTTCTCCAATCAGAGACCTCTGGGAGGAGCAGGTGCCTCGCAGGGTGGTAATAGAGACACAAAAGCTTTCCTTTGCTGGGCATTGCTTTGATTCCAGCATCAGTCAGTAGTGATTGAAAAGCATTAAATAAAATTAAGCAGCTGTTTTATGTGAGTACCCAGGGAGAATTAAACAAGCTCTGTGCTTGTTTCTGAATCTCCAAGAAACACCTGCACTGTTGTCCTGTTGCTGGCAATTTTAGCCAAGTCCTGACCTGGGCGAGATCTGATCCTTCTCATGCTGGCTGGAGGCAGGCTAGCCAGAGAGCAGCAAAAGGAAAATTCACCCTATACTTTGTATAACTGGCTCCCAGAGTCATGTCAATTGGCTGTCTAATCCCACCGCTAAATTTGCCTAAATAATAATAGGGGTTTAATGGATTTCACTTTTGTTCCTCACCTGGGTATGACTATTAAGTCATGAAAGTTTTAAAAGCTTACAGATTAGCTGAAGTGACAAATGAGTACAGCAGGGTGCCTACATGAAATGCTGGTGTTTGAAACCTGCGTAACTGTTGAAGGAAGGGGCTTTGCTCCACTAGTACGATCTTGGCTGAGCCAGACCTTGTGTTCATCCCTGAACTGATCACACAGATTTAGAGATGAGACAGGAGGGAGGCTCTGTCTTCTGAAACAGATACTTGAATTGCCAAACAAATAAAGACTGGGAGATTCTTATAGGCTGCTGTGAGTAGGAAGCTAAAAGGCTTTTTTTTTTTTAATGTCAGATTCAAATGAAAGTTTTAAACCCCCACTCACATGAGCAGCATTAGGGGCTTCCAACGTGGAATTCAGCCTCTTCCCCAGGAAAGGCTACTCCCTAGCAAAAATGAACTGAAAAGAAGCGTTCACTTGATGAGCTGATGAGCAGATGATTGAGAGAAGAATGCTCTCTTTTCTGCAATATGTACCTCAGCGTTTCTCTCCAGTATGCCTCGAAGATTGAGCTGTTTGTGTACTCTGGAGTTGTGATTTCTCCTGGAATAATCCAGGATGGCTGTGGTAGAAAGCCATTCTGAGGGAGTCCCTTGAAGTTGTTACAAATAAAATCAAATGTGCTCAGTGACTTCTTAGGCAGGCAATGTTCTCCTCAGCCTGGGATTTCTGCTGAAAGGCAGGAGTGTGATACATTTTTGGAAGATAAGTATCATGCAGTAAACCTCACCTGTGTTGTGCTTTAAGAAGAACGGGAGAAAAAAGAAAAAAAATCTTGAAAATAGAAAAATAAAACTCACAACAAGTTTCATTAGCGATGTCTACTACCAAACAGCACAGGATTCATTTTCTTGTCCTCTTCTAAGGATGAATGATGATTAAAGGACAGGGTAATAAGAAGGGGGGAATGAGAACTTGCTGAGAAGCAGTTGGAAAAAAAGAAGAGTAAGAGAGGGGGAAAGGAAAACAAGTGTTTTAGTTAGCTAGTCAAGGTTAGCTTAGCACTGTATCTGCTTTAACTGACATTATGAGAAATTATAGATGGCACGAAAGCAACTTCACTAATGCTGAACCCTACGAAATTTGTCTTGATGACTTAGTGAGCTTATTTGTTCTCCTAGGAGATTTTTAATCTCCCTGCGATGTCTTTTATCTTAATTTTCTGATTTTTTATTTTTTTTTTTTGAGAAAGATTCCTATACAAAGGTAGCAACTTGCAAATCAGCACGTTCATCTTCTTTCGTTGCCTATTGTGGATAAAGTAAGAAAGAAAAAACCCTTTTGGAGAAAGAAGGGGTTTGAGATGTAACTGCTCTGGTTTTGGTGCTTACTTGAAGGATTTTTGCAAAGAAAACACGGTTTGAAGAGGGGCAGATTTTTGCGCGCAAGGAGGCGGTTCATTGCGCTGGGTTTTCTCTGCAGAGACCGAACCAGCTGCCCGAAACTCCGCATCTGCCCTCGGGGGTGCCCGCTCCGGGGCTCCGGCGGGTCCGAGGAGAGGGAGCCGGTTGTTCCTCTGCTGTCCCCTCGCCTGATCTCGAGCAAGTTGGTCAGGATGCGGGTCCTCAGGCAGCTACACACCCCTGGGAACCTGGGCTTTGGGTTGCCCCCCCGCCTACGCGCAGGGATAACGATGCTCTTCGCCGGCGTTACGAACCCGCGGTTTAAGCGTGTCTGGCGGCGGGTTCGGGCTGGGGCGGGGGGGACAAGGGGGACACGGGAGGGGGACACGGCGGGCATCCTGGCAGAGCCCTGCCCCTCGGGGCTGCCCTGCGCCCCGGCGGGGCTGGCGGCCGCCTCCGCAGGGGCGGTGCGGCGGGGCGCGGGGCCGCGGCCGCCCAGGAGAGGGAGCCCGGCGGCCGCGGCTGCACCGGGCGCGGCGGGGCTGAGCCAGGCGGCGGCGGCGGCGGCGGCGGCGGCGGAGGGGAGGCGGCGGCGGCGGAGGGGAGGCGGCGCGGAGCCGTGCGCGGAGCCCGGCTGCAGCCCGCCGCCAGCCCCGGCCCTCCCCGCACCCGTGAGTACCGCCGCCGCGCTGGCCGCCCCTTCCCCGCCGTGCCCGAGGGGGTCCCGGACCCCCCTTCCCGAGCGTGCCCTGGGGTAACGCTGCTCCCGGGGGGGTGCCGGGGAAGGCGCGGGTGCTCGGCCTGCAGCCCGCCTCCGGAGCGAGCATCGCCCAGCCCCAAGTTAGGTGCCGATACTTACTTTCCGCATCAATGAATTGAACCGAGCTGGCTCGCAGCGCCGAGGCATCGCGCAGCACCCCGGGCGTCCCGGAGCTGGGGACGGGGCAAAGTGATTCCGTTTGAGCTAAGCTCCGGGATAGCCGGTCCAGGAGCCCGGCTTTGCCCCTCGCCCCGGCTGCCTGGCTGGCCGGGATGTTATTCCCCAGGAAAGCTGAAAAAACCGGGGAGAAGCTGCCCAGAAGAAGCTGTGCCCGACCGAAGATGTTAGAGAAGGCGAAGGGGGGTTGCTTGTTGCCCGCTGCGTGCCTCCATGACTGTCTTTCCCTTGTCTTAATCCTTTAGGAAGGAGACGCCAGGCAGACAGACCTTTCCTGGAGGGGCGATGCTGCCGATCCCTGCCCCGGGCAGAAGAAAGCCTTTGCCGCCGGGACCCGCCGGCACCGGGGATGCGCGGCCCGGGGCAGGCTGCGGGAGAGCGTGAGGAGCTGCCTCCGCCTGCGCTTCTCTGAGAGGGAAAAAGCATGGTAAAAGCTGGACCCGATCCCTGGAGAGCAGCCCCGCTGAGCAGGAGGTGGGATTATTCCGGCGTGGTTATGGAGAGCTATAACCTGGCAGCAGGACGTTAAAGCGACTTGGCCCCGCTGGAAGAGGAGCCTGCTGCGGGCGCCGCTGGCCTCGCACCCCGCATCCTGGCTGCGGGGAGGTCACTCAGGTCCTTCTCCTCCTCTCGCCCTTCTTTCTCCTTCCAGTGAATGACAGAAGAAAGAACTGGTATTCGACTCTTGCCAGTGTTGGGAATACCGTGCCTTTTGCCTGGGATGATTTGCCCTGATGTGCCACTTCAACGGGATGTACCAAGTGCAACTGGGACTGATCTGGCCAACAAAGTTTGCAGAGTGATCAGCAGGGACTGTGGGATGGAAGTAGCTGGGCACACGCTGCGGGGGTCCGTCACACATGGTCCGACAGCACAGACCTGCTGCTCCCTTGAAAACTAACTCCTGATGGTCAAACTCTGCCAGGTCCTGTTTTTACTTCTCCGCTGACAATTTGCACTTTCAGGGAAAAAAACACACACCCACCCCTGATGCAATGCAGTGTTTCTGTGTTGGTTTTGTATATAAGATTTGCTATGCAATTCCAAAACTAAAAGAGGAGGAGAGACGGCCCTGCATCCCAGAGCAAACAGAGAATCAGAGGTGAAAGGTAGGAGCCAGAATTTCTTGTTTAAATAAAACTAAATAACCTGAGCTACTTCTTACTGAAAACCTTTAAAACACATCTACTGCATGTTTATTTTCTTTGTCTCAGAAGTGTAAAACTTAAACCAGTTTGAAACAAAGCAAAGAATTGTTCTCTGACTCTGCCCAGAAACAGAGAACTGATGCATTTTGTAACAGGAGTGTATTGAGGAGGAAGGATGGAGTGTTTCATCAGCAAGACATTTGGGAAACTAAACTAGAGAAAAAACACCTCGCATAGTACGCTTCAGTAAATATGAAGGGCTAGTGCAATGGACGCTGGAAACACTCGATCAATAGCCTATTTAAGTGGGAATATATGCAAGCATGGAAAAGTGATTGCTTTCCTGTCTGTGGGGTATATTTGCAGAGGACAGCAGCAGAACATTTGCAGGTGAGCTGTCTGAATTAGGCTACTTCATGCTGGGGTGGTGCAGTGTGTTTCTGAAGGAATTGCTTAAAAAAACAGTCTGTAAGGTAGACTATATTTGTGCATTTTCACTTCCTGCTCATAGAGTTTTCAGTGTTCAGGGAGATTCAAAGTGGGTGAAGTCCATCCGGGGGTGAAGGGACTGTAAGAAAGGACCTTTGGTCTGTTTGGTGATGAGTAATTAATGGACGTCTGATGTCTCTGATCTCTGCAAGGAAAGGAGCTGATGTCGTCATGAAAATCATGATATGATTTTCCCTCAGGAGAAACTATGACTTGGAACGACACCACTATGGATGGGGAAGGGTTGCTGGTGGAAAGGGACTCTTCCTTTCGGATCCTCACGGGCTGCTTTCTCTCGCTGCTGATCCTCTCCACATTGCTGGGAAACACGCTGGTCTGTGCGGCTGTCATTAGGTTTCGCCACCTTAGGTCCAAGGTGACCAACTTCTTTGTCATCTCCTTGGCCGTGTCAGATCTGTTAGTGGCAGTTTTGGTCATGCCGTGGAAAGCTGTGGCTGAGATCGCTGGTTTCTGGCCTTTTGGTTCATTTTGCAACATCTGGGTGGCCTTTGATATTATGTGCTCAACAGCCTCCATCTTAAATCTCTGTGTCATTAGTGTGGACAGATACTGGGCCATCTCCAGCCCATTTAGGTATGAGAGGAAAATGACGCCCAAGGCAGCCTTCATCATGATCAGCGTGGCGTGGACTTTGTCTGTGTTGATTTCCTTCATCCCTGTGCAGCTGAACTGGCACAAGGCTACAACCACAAGCTTTTTGGATCTAAATGCCAGTTTACAAGGTATAAGCATGGACAACTGTGATTCTAGCCTAAACAGGATGTATGCCATCTCCTCTTCTCTAATTAGCTTCTATATACCTGTGGCCATTATGATAGTAACTTACACAAGGATATACCGGATTGCTCAGAAGCAAATACGACGCATCTCAGCTTTGGAGAGAGCAGCAGTGCATGCCAAGAACTGCCAGAACACGAGCGGCAACAGAAGCAGTATGGATTGCCAGCAACCGGAGAGCAACTTCAAAATGTCCTTCAAGAGGGAAACGAAGGTTTTAAAGACTTTGTCAGTGATCATGGGGGTGTTTGTGTGCTGCTGGTTGCCATTTTTTGTATTGAACTGCATGATTCCCTTCTGCGAGCCTACCCAACCGTCCAAGGGAGCAGAAGCTTTCTGCATTAATTCCACCACCTTTGATGTTTTTGTTTGGTTTGGATGGGCTAATTCTTCCCTCAACCCCATCATTTATGCCTTCAATGCTGATTTCCGCAAGGCATTTTCGACCCTGCTAGGATGCTACAGGCTCTGCCCTATGTCCAGCAATGCTATAGAGACTGTTAGTATTAACAATAATGGAGCAGTTGTTTTTTCGAGCCAACATGAGCCCAAAGGGTCCAGCCCCAAAGAATCTAATCTGGTTTATCTGATTCCACATGCAATTATCTGTCCGGAAGAAGAACCTCTCAAAAAGGAAGAAGAGAGTGAACTATCTAAGACCTTGGAGAAGATGTCTCCAGCATTGTCGGGTATCTTGGATTATGAGGCTGATGTTTCTTTGGAAAAGATCAATCCCATTACACAAAATGGGCAGCATAAAACCTGAACAGTAAGGTTTACCCAGCAAGACCTAATAGTGTATATTGTAATAATCTTTTAAAGAAAAAAGATATACAAGATTTTTTAGTAAGAAACTAAGCTCTAGGGAGAAATAGACATTTACACCAAGCCCAGAATTAATTTTCCTGGCATTCAAAGCAAATTTAACATTTAAAACAATAAACAGAAAAAGATACTGAAATTTGGTTAAAAAATTATATTAAACTGTGCTGTTCATACTGAGGAAAATATACAAATTTAGATACAGTGCAGTGAGAAAGAAAATATTGCTGCTTCTCCACAGAAACCAATTTCTAGCTTAAAATGAGGCAAAAGATAAATGTCAAGTATTTAAAGATTAATGTTTACTAGAAGTTAAAAGATTGCTGTGTCTTGTGATAGTGGGTGTTAACAGGTCCTAATTAAAGACTGAGGAATTGTAAAGGTAGATGCCTTCTTAAAATTATTTCTAACATATAATTGAGCCTTATAACGAGGATGGTTATTTTTAAAGCTTTGGGAGGTAATATGTTGATACTGGTTTTATTTATTTATTGTTTTAAATTGATATTTTTCATATGTTATAACAGATCTAGCTTTATTTATGTTATTTAAGATGTCTAAATAATGGGATATTTTTGGAGTGTCATAACTGCATTTTGACCAGTCAACCAGTCAGCACTTTATTACAAGCTCTGATAGTCTGGAGAGCTGGTGGGGGAACGAAGGAATGTTAAGAAGCTCAGCAAGAAATGAAGGAATCAGCAAAACCGATGCTGTGTGGAGTTCATTTGCTTGCGGGCTTTTTTTTGTTTTAAGTGGGATTTCTTTCAAAAGATAGGATCAGTGTTGACTGAGTTGTGAATTCTCTTCCCTTATAGAAATAAAAGAAATTGCTGCTATTTATTTTTAAAAAAGTTTCATGTTACAAAGACTTCGCTAGAATGTCAAGTTTGTGGATCTGTAAATACCTTAAATATGACTACAACCTTAAGAAGAATCCAATTTGAGAAGAAAAGCTTCTTAGATAACAATTCTTAGTACATAATGTTTTGTATTTATGTAAGATAAACAGCTTTCTCAGACTTTTCTTATTTCAAGTCTTGGATATCTTTTCTGAACAAACACAATTGGTTATAATGACAGTAAACATGCCAAACCTTGTTATCATCTGTATTATTGCAGTACCACCAGGATCATGCTGTCTGTCTGCTACTGTATCACAGTCAGAATTAAAAAGTGAGGTACCTAGTGCTTTACTTTGGAAACTAGGAGGACATTACATTTTAGTAATTACCATGTCAATAGTCCATTCAATAAGGAATAGTGCCTCATTACCATTTTGGATTAAGACATTTCTAAGTATGGATAGAACTGCAGCCCCCGCCCCCCCCCCCCCCCAAAAAAAATGTCCTGTGAGCTCCAAAAATGTTGCCAATGTTTACTTCAAAAAACCTGCTTCTTTTCCATTGTCCTTCCCGCTGCTTTCCCTTTGTAATGCCAAAAGCAATCAGTGAACGTTAGCAACAGGAGCATTGGGTGTTAATATTCAGCAGCATTCAAAGAAAGCTATTTGTTTTCTGAATGGGAGAAAATACCCTTTGGATCAACTTCTTCATAACATATATCAAAAAAAATGTGTTGTCAGGAAAAGAGAACTGAGAGGAAAAAGTTTAAAGTCTAATGAACTATATACATCCTGCATCAGGTCTGTGTATTTATGTATTGTGAATGTTTTCATAATTTTATTGCCTGTATGCTGCTTTCATACATATAATAAAATTATTTTGTGAACAGAAGATCAAATAAAACAATCTACATTGCATTTATTAAATACTTGCTGTTTTTTGGCCCTTGTATTTATTGTGTTAAAGGCAAGGATGGTTCCTTGTTTTCCATTTGCCCTTATTTGGGACGACAGCCATGAGGCAAATGGGAATTTTTATTAAAAACAGGAGAAAGTCCTCTCTACTGAGAGACCTCTCAGCACTTGCTCTAAACTAGGATTTGAAAACAGTAAACACACTTTGGAAACAACCACACTCTGCTTTAATGTGACTAGTTTAAATGTGTAAAACTCGACCTACTGGTGGCTCTTATTTAAATTATTTTTTTTGCCTTGGTGTAATAGAAGAGTGAACTTGGTTTATAGCATGCTTTTATTGTTGCCTTTTTTTCTTCTCCCCCCCACCCCCCACCCCCGGCTTTTAAAAGCCTGATACAGCCCCACTGCTAGTTTCTGTTTTTTGGAAGAAAATGAATCATTTCAGAAGTGAGGCAATGGTGCAGCTGAGGTACAGCAGTGTCCCTCTATTCATGGCAGCCCTCTACTTTGTTTTTGCCTCTGTCAGCAGATTCATTTTGAAATGACGAAACAAACAAACGTGGTCACTTCTGTCTCAAATGTTACCAGCATGACCAATTCAGCAGCTGGGGTCTGAGCTGGTGCACAAGCTGCGGGGATGTCCAGCTCCCCCTCCTTTAGTGCTAGCTTCCCTTGGTCAGTGAATGCAGCAGGTCTGACAGCAGGCAGGGAGTCATGGCTGCCTCCAGGATTTTTTAGTTCCTTGGATAAAATTTCCTTGCATGGTGCTGATGCCTGATTTTTTTTTCTGTACCTTTGAGAATTATTTTACTTCTTAGAAAGTACACAGGCCAAAAATGAAGTTCTGTGGTTGCTTACTCAAATACATCTGCCTTCGAGAGCTTTTTATTCTCAGAACTCCCAGCAGTCTGATATAATGGCAAAATATAAAGTATGATTTAAGGCGGTCATGTAAAGCAAGATGCTGGTTTTGTACTAGTTTCTATGGGCATGATTTGTATTCTGAAACAAATGGTTGCTCTGGTGTGACCAAGAGCCATCCCAGGACCTCTCTCCTCGCAGGTGGGCCCAAGTTTCAGAGGGCCTCTGTGGAGGTTGGTCGGGAAATGCTACCTGCTATTGCTCCTGGATGCTTCCCTTTGATGGGACAGGCTCCCTGCTAAAAGCAGGGCAGAAGAGACAATTTTCTGAGTTTATTTTATTTTTTTCTCTCTATTTCTATTTAAACTAATTTTTGCTTCTGAATCCTTTCCCTCACATACATTTTAGAATACCATGAATTTGCCTTGATCCTCATTTACTGATGTACCCCATTTACCCCTTCGTTTTCCAGCCTTCCCAGCTCGGGTTTCTTTATCTGCCCTCCCGTCCTTTCCTCCCACTGCATCCAGAGCCATTCTGTCACCCTGTTTGGCTTTATTGGCCCCTATAATCCTCTGCTTCAGAGAAAGTCCAATTTAAAATCCTACCCCTCAGCACAGCCAAGAGTCCCCTTCCCACAGCCTGCACCCAGAAATGCCTCTCTTACCTGTTGCAGAGCCTGGAGACCAGTGTCAGGGGTGACTAGAAGGGACAACAGCATGTACCTGCTAACTGCTGTTCTATTTATGTGCTGAATTAATTGCTCAGAAGCTGTATTACCTGTTCTGCGCCTGCTCGCCAGCTGCTCAAAACCAGTGGTCTGCTGCAAGTACTGGTCACGCCAATGTCAGGCTGCACCCCAGGGGCTGGAGACATGCCAGACCCACGCCAGGCTCTGGTGGAGCCGATAGCAGGGAGTTAACTGGTGAGGTTTGGCCGTAGTAACCCTGAAAGTAGCCTGTGAGGAATGTTTACTGCTCTGTGCTAGCAGGCAGCAGCAACCTCTCTGCTGTTCTGGAGGATGAGAGCAGCAGAAGTTCATTTGCAGTAATGTCATCTTTGAGATAACAGCCGCTTTGGTGAAACACTTCCCCAGGAACATTTTTCTCACCATGTGTTGCAATACGTGGCCGGGCAGAGGCAGAGCCACAGAGAAGCTGCGAGGTGCCAGGACACCAGGATGTCATTGCTTCCACCAGGACGGCCACCTCGTCTACGCCGTGGGCATCAGGTGCTTTTCTTCCTGCCTTGCTCCCCCACAAGCAGTATTTTCCACTGCGGAGCAAGCCTTGCTGTGTGTCTTTCCGATGCGCCCGCAAATAACCCGTGTAACCTTTTTTTTGGTATTGCGTCCTCGTGACTGAAGGTATTTTTCTATTTGTGGATGGAAGAAGTTAATAATTCACCTGATGGCCTTGATGAAGGAGCTGTTTGCAACGAATGAACCATAATCACTAGATTAAATCTGAACACAATTCTCCATTCCCTTGGCAAGCATTTTATGCTGATTTGGATTTCTAACTTAACAAAGTGTACAAAAGATAGAGGATGAAAGAGGAAATGCCTTTGTTTATGTACAGTTTTAATAATACAGTTATTGGGAGCCAGTCCTGGATTTTTTCAAATCAAAGGTTTTCGGAAACACCCAAATCTGATTAAAAATCTCAAAAAACTGCTTTGATTAGTATCTTGAGAGACAGATTATTCCAGTAAATATTTTGGGGTTTTGTTATAAGGATAGCAGTATATGTTCCTAGCAATACCGCTTATGTGGCCACACAACGAATATAACTTAAAGAATAAGAAAACAATACTATCTGTTTCTTAACTTTTAAAAGATTGAAACGTATAACATATAATGTTCTTGCACTGTTCTGTTGCAGTAGAAATGGGCTGAACCGAGTGTTGGGCTCTCACCATGAGCCTCAGATCAGGTTGGTGTTGATCCCCTGTGTGAGGGGGTCTGGACAGTCTGGCTGCCTCCAGCCCCGTGGGCGGCTGCTGTGTTTGCATGGCAGTACTCCTTCTCCACCCCAGATCTCAAAGCCAGGGATGCACTTGTGAACACCAGCCTTCCCGGACGTATCTGCAGAACCCCGTGTTGCTGGCCCTGCTGCCCTCTCCAGCTGGGCACAGCTCTTTCCAAAGCACCACTGAAAGCGTGTTTCTACAAATGTAGTTTTGAGGCTGAACATGTAAATCCAGTATATGATGGATATTTTCATGTTGGTTGTCTTTACAGTCACGGTCAGAATGAAATGGCAATTTTCTGCCATGCCTGTTTTTATTCTATTTCTAGGAAAAAAACTCTGGGCAATGATACAGGAGAAGGCTGCTAGCCCTGCTGTGCTGATGGCCATTGCTTTTCTATTTTGATTGCAGTTCTCTTTCAGTCCCGCCGCGCTGTTCCTCCGCCTTTCCAGGAGGGACGTTCCCATCGGTTCTTTGGTGAAGGAGTTTCCTCAGTGCCCACTTGGGCAGCGGTGATGGATGGCGCTGGCAGGGCGGTGCAAAGCCAGCTACCGGTCATGCGGAGCAGCAACAACAGACCTGGGCTCCAGGTTGCACACTGAAATAACGTGATTGGTGTCAAAGGCATTGCTTTAGTTTCTGTCCCTCTGGATGGGGTTGGCTTCACCCAGGAAGGCAACATGGGGATAAAAGAGATACCCTGGGCCTCATTCATTGTCACCCTGTGGAGCTGGTGAGATGGACGGTTTGGTGTAAAAGAGCCATAAAAGAACAAGTGGCAAAGGGGCTCCAGGGTTGGCTGCGGGGGAGCAGTGCTGGGGATGGTGGCACAGGAGAAACCCTGTGCCACAGGTTCCCCACTGTGATTCTGGGCAGCCAGAGGAGACGGATGAAGGAAGAGCTCAGATCCAGCCCTGCCTCAGCCAGATTCAAGGCCCAAAACACCTCCAGATCCCTGTATCACCACAGGCCAGCTCTGTGGGAAATGCGGCTTTCGCTTCGGGGTCAGCTTGGGTACAGCCTGAGTTGCCCCAATGCCAGCTCAGTCCAGCCTCAGAGCGCTCAGTATTGCTGAGAGATGGTCAGCAGACGAGCAGGTCTGGCTTCGGGCTGTGATTAGACTCAAAAAGAAATGAAATTTGTAATGATGCATGTGGTAGTGGATTTGTACAGCTAACTTACACTTTGCTCCAAATAACTCATACATTTGTTTTTCTCACATCTCCTGTATTTTTGTTATGTCAGTAGCCCCCCTTTAAATCAGTTGGATTTTTTCCTGTTTGAATAGTTCCCATCCAACAGATCTGTTTGTGGGATATTGCAAATAATAAAAAAAAAAATACAGAAAAATTGTTGTTTGAATATATCATTAGAGGATGTTCTTACATTTTTGAAATTAATTTATTCTTTTTTAATTTACCTAACATTTCAGTTTGCAGTGTTAGATTTTTTAAAACTCAGATCAGATCTCTGGTTTGAAATATTGACAAAAAGTTAAATATTAAAGATAAAATGAAATAATTTAGTATGACTTTTATGAAACAGTTAGATTTTTCAAAACTTTTTCCTGCTCCCATTGCTTGATTTTCAGATAATTAAATGCTTATTCATTTCACATTTTCCTAAGACAAGGAAATGTTTTGAAATCTTGAAAGAAGACACAGGAGAGAAATATTTGCTTCCCAGATTCTCCTTCCACTGATGTGAGAAGTCAAACATTTCACTGAACTAAACTACCATTGCAAAGTTTCTCTTAATTTCAGAGAGAGAGAGAATTTCGGATTCAGACACCCAGACATTTTCCTCAGCTTGTTTTTATTTTCTTTCTTTGTTAGGAAAGGAGTTTCTGATGGTACTGCGTTTTCTAATCACTTGGATGCCATTCTGTATCAGTGCCAATAATTTTGCTTTCATATGCACGTACGTACACATGTACAACATACATTGTTCTCAATTAGTAGATTCATGGAGCTTGTGGAATTGATGAGAGCTGAACTTAATATATTTCTTTGCTACAGAAGCAGACCACAGAAGATGAACCAGACCTGTATTGCCTGCATTAAAAGGACAAACCTGTCAGGACTGATAGATCTTTAACGCCAGCAGTCCTTCACGTGTGACCTTGAACTCAGGAGTACATTTCACCAGCAGTGTGCTGGAAACGGGCTGGGACGGGCAGGGGCTGTGCTGCAGCCAGCAGTTTGGGAAGTGCAGTTAGAGCTTGTTGTGCTCTGCCTGCTTGGGAGTGCATCTGTGCCCGAGAGACGAAATAGTCAGAAAATTGTAAAAACATATGCTTTGAAATTGCTCAGTAAAAGGTGTTTTAAATAATAATAATAGAAAGACTTAAGGATGCTGTTATATACTTTTAAACTTTCTAGAATTCTAAGGCTTTTGTAACTACTTCCATAAGATTTCAAAGTTGTAAATTGTACCATCCAATTTTGTTCTCTTTGCTCTTCTGTGGTTGTATTAGACTTCGATACCGATTTGTGTTCTCAGCTGAACAGATTCTGCTCCAGCAGCTCCTCCAGCCTGCTGATGCCTGCTGAAACCCTGGATCCCACCAGGCCCATTGGGATGTGGGATGTGGGACATCCAAGGACCCCCCCTGGAAACAGCTGCTTTTGACCAGTGGGAAATTATTTTTGAGCAAAAAATTCACTTTTCAAGTTGATATCTATTTTGTAGGTCCTAAAACTAATCTATTTTCATATTTTTCCTGATTTATTTGCAAACAGTTTGAATTAATTTTCTCAAAAGCAACACTTAATGGCATAAAGAACACCAGTATTTTCTAAGTGAAAAAGATTTTAACATTATAATAGCCAACATTTCAGAAACATTTTAATTAAATATCATTACAATCCTTACAAAGCTGAACATTTTCAATGCATTTTGTTCACTTATAACATTCTTCAAAATAAGAGAACAATTTCTGATGAGAATGGTTTAATGCAGAAACTTCCAGTCATATTTCTTTCTTGCCTGTGAGGATAAAATAGCGATAGGTAGCTTTGTGATAGCATGTAGCACTAGTAAAAACATTTCCCAGCAAACAGTTACATTTAGACATTTAGTAGTTCCACTTGTGTTATTTAGTTCTCCTCATTGTGCAATATCGATTATATTGAAAAATAAATTAAATCATTATCTACAGGTAATTTCCATCATAATAAGTGCCATTAACTGGCCTTTTGCTGGGAGTCTCAACAAAGTTCCTGGGGATGGAGCCCTGGCCAGGACTTAGAGGGACTTTTACCCCTCTAAGTGGCATCTTCGTACCCAGGCTACAGCACGTGATTTCCTGCCCTCTGTGTCTGTCTTGCCACCTTTCAGCAGGAGCAAATTCCTTCTTCCCCTTTCCCTGTCTTTTATGCATGTTCTCTCCCTTCTGCCTCTTTTCCCCTTACTTGTTAGGATAAAGTAAATTGTAGGAATGTGATCTGAACTGATACAGCAAACAGTTTTTTACTATAACAGTACAAGAACCCATCTCTAACTGAACCAGCCCCAGTGTAAAGACTGCCATGGTCTAAGCTTGACTTTGATCCTTTTCATGTCCCCTGCCCATGCACACATGCATGGATGCAGTGTCCTGGGGGCCTTGTTTGTTGGTACCTCCCCACTCACAGCCCCGAGGTGAACGATGCACATTTTGAGGTGGGATGGGGAGAGCCCCAGCCAGTGTATTGATTGAGACATTCACAAGAAAAGGCTAAAAAATCAACGAGCTCCTACCCTTTTGGCAGTGACAGTATACTTAGCCCCTGAAATAGCACTCCTCCAGTACTGCTGAGCATCTGCCCTTCCCAGCTAAAAAAAACATTTTCAGCAATTGGTATTATTTTGCGGTGTTTACTCAGCTCTAACGTGCAAACATCCATATCTCCTACATGTAATTTAAGTAAAGACCCAGCTGCACGATAAAAGCAAATAGAATATCAAGTAGAGTTATTAATCCTGACACTGAGGAAAAAAACGCATCAGCGAAGGGCTGGATTCCCACCCCCTTGACATGGATGTAAACCAGGGCAATCACACTGAAACTGTGCCGACCTGACCAGTGTGAGCAACGAGTCTGACCAGGGTCTCACCCAGCGACAGTTCTGTGGTCCGGTCTGCAGTATGCATGCATTTCCGCTCCGAAAACAACACAATAAAAGAAACATTTTACATGCCATGGGCTGCAATCAATGGAGCGTTCAATATTCCAGTCACTTTCTTTTTCAAAATGACTGGTGATTCCTTTCCACCCCCATTTGCTGGCTATGCTCAAAAACTAAATGTAGGAAAGAGTTACCAGTAAAAGACTCTGGGGTTTATAGTGCAGCTGAACTGTTGCAGAGAGGGATGTATGGGGTGGGATGGCTGAGGAGGAAATGTGCTTTTCTTTAAAATGGAAGGGCTTCTGTGGTTTATTTTATTTTATTTTATTTTATTTTATTTTATTTTATTTTATTTTATTTTATTTTAATTTAATTTTACAGCTTTCCCTTGCTCACAGCTGACAGAAGATCATTCCTCAGTGCTACTTTCCTATGTGCTTTATGTAATCTTTTAAAATTATTACCACCTGTAGATAATGAAGGCACCAACTCACTTGCTAAGGTCTGTCCCAGGTGCTCCAGAAACAGTGCCCCAGGAATGTCGCGGACAAACCTGGAGACACTGAGCTGAGGAGGAGGGTAAAGCTAGGAAGAAGGACCTCTCTTTCTGAGAAGCTGTTTCTGGCCTCTGAAGTGAGGGTTTCCCTTCCTTGGGCTGAATGTCTCATTTATTGCGAAGGACTTCCTTATTTTAGGTGTATAGCTGGGTTTTCCCCTGCCTCACTCAACTGACTGGAACTGGGAAGTTTGGCATTGTCTTGTAATGTTGCTTCTTTTGATAGCAGCAAGTAGATGTTTAGTTGTATCCATAACTTGTGTGCTACTGTAACAAGTAATGACTGTAACTGTTGCAACAGTTAAGTTAATCAAAATACTTCTTATATATTCATTCCTTAACGAAAGTAAAAGAATGGCACATAATGCTGCAGAGTAGTTCCTCAGTCTTGAAGTTACCTCTCAGGCACATGTGAGCTACAGTTTGCAGTGATGCACAGTCACAGCATGGATTGTCGTTTGTGTGTATAGTGCATGGAAAAACTGTACAAGAAAAATAAACAAACTAATAGGCCTCATGATACACAGTCCTAACTCACTACAGACAGATCTGGGGATATTCACAGTGCTAAGACATACTTAAATATTATGATTTCTCTGATTGTTATTCAAGCCAGCATCCTGCAATGAGGGTATATTCTTTTGCTGGGGATGTCAGGGGGGACACAGTTACCATTTGTTATAGCAGATGCAGGGTCTAATGCCATTTTATACTTTAATTCCAGCTTGTTCCAATCTATCACATCTGTCTCAGTGGGAAGCTGAGATGGGAGGAACATGCACGAGGAGGTTTTAGTGCTGCTTTCATGTCATTATTGTTTGTCATTCTTGGAAGAGCTGTTGCTCCTGTTATCACAGTAGTCCTGGGTGTGTGGGTTTGGGGGACACTGCTGTTAGGTGTGCTACGAGGACATTGTTGTAATGCTACCCGATTTGTCTTCATTACAGCCGTCACGTTGTGCCCCATACTGGCATACCAGAAGACTTCTGCTTCCTCTGTTCCTCTTCCGTAAAAAAAATTGAATCGCCTGTAACAGTGCCTCAACGAGCAATTTCTGGGAGCAGGGTCAGCTAATCCTGAATGCTCCATTTTGAGTAGATGGAGACATTCCCACCCACGCAGCTGGTATGTGATGACTGACAGTGTGGATACTACCAAAGCAACCGCTCTGTGGTCCTGTAGTGCCTCCCATCAGAGGAGCTCAGGGGGCAGCTTTTTATCATTGGCAAGAAATCATTGCTGTGACCAGCGCTGCTGACACTAATGGGACTGCCTGGGTGAGTGAGCGCTTCTCTGGTGGGCAGAGACAGCGCGGGCTGGCCAGGGGTGGTTTTGCTTTAGAAAAACATGACGATTTCAGGAGACAAATGTTACTGATCCAATCCCACAGACTCATTGCAACTTGACATGGAGCCCTTGGGGTGCTCAGCAAGTGCTGCCTAAGCATGGTGCCTTCTGCACGGCTGATGAAGGGGACACTCACAGCCCCAGCTTCCCAAAGGCTGCCCAAATTTGCCTCACTAAGTTATCTCCCTGCCTGCAGCTCAGGAGCTACAGCAGGAGCTGATGCTGGAATTTCAGTGGAAGCCTTGATTTTATTCATTCTGCAGCCAAAATTAGGCCACCGATGCTGCCAAGAGGCACACTTTTTTGGTTTGATACACAGAGAATGCATTTTTAATGCTATAAGTGCTGTTCTCTACCATTGGACTCCCATGTGATGCATAACTGCAGTCAGAGCCTTGCAGTAAAACAACATTTGCTTCCAAGGAGGATAGAGAAAAATACAACAAATAATATTTTTTCATTAAACCAGAAAGATATTATTTTTAACTGTCCAGTTTCTGACCTTTCTCAGATCTCAGCTGCCAAGTAGTAATTCTGCCTTGTGAGGCTAGAACTGGAGAAAGAACGATTTTCTCATCAAAACCAATGTTTACCACTGTAGGAAAAGTTGTGTGTCTAGACACGGACACCAACCTTCAGCTAAAGTTGAGAAACATTTAGTATAAGTTTTTTTTTCTTTCATCCTGGTCATGCTGTGGACTGCTCCCTAATTGTAGAAAAGATTTGGGATTAAATGTGCAGGCTTCATGAATCTGAATTCTGAGATGGGCAGAAAAGATTTAATGCTGAAAACTACCCTCCAAAAATCCCAAACATCCTCTCCACCAATGCAGAACTTGCTGTGAGGTGGAAACAATCATATGATTCTTGGACATCTGTGATTCCTTTCAGTCATTGCTATGAAGACTAAGATAATAGCAAAAAAATTTGGGAAAGAGGATTAAAGATGATTTTCCTGCATTAGTATCCACTGTACTCTAGATGGGAGAGAAATTCTTGCCTTGGGTTACCCCACAAAATAAACCTTTCTGGGGCATGGACAGTTGCCAACCATTATGCAGAGCCATTAGGAAGCACATGGAGTGTTGCACTTTGCTTTCTCCATGTGAACTGGGAACTGGAATCAAAGGTATTGGGGTGCTTGCAAGGGAACAAAAACTTGGTCGTGACTTTTAGGTCCTCATTCGCAGCTCTTGACACAGCCTGCTGTTTCTCTTCCGGTCTGGGTTGCAGTTTCTCACCAAGTCACCCTGGTGAGAAAGGTTTCCCATCCCAGAGATTTTCTGATGCAAAAGCTACCTGGTCAACACCTAGAAAGAAGAGTCATTGCAGGGAATTAATGAGTCAACTGAAATATAGTCACATAAAATTGTGATGTTTACTAGAAAACAATGAATTAAACAAAATCTAAGCAATAAAGTGTTCATGAAAGGATTTTGCTGTTTCTGTGTGCATGTTGTTCTCCTCAGCCACATGCAGCAGGAGGGAGCCGGGTCCAGCTGTGCCACTGTTGCAACAAAGCACACTAAAGCTGTTCCCTCACTCCTGTCTCATGGCAAAGGTTGGGAGCAGCTTTGCCATGGGATCTGTGTGGAGTGCATCTGGTTAACCTGACTATGTCATTTGGAACAAGATTAGAAACCAATGCTCAGGCTATCACTGCTCTGCCCAGGAGCACTTTCTAATCAGCAAGTTTAGGGAAAGAGACAGTGCCAGATGAGCAGCTACTTAATTTCTGATGCATCCTAAAGCATGCAAAAAATGGGGTGCATGCTTACAAGAAACTGGATAACTGGTCTCTTTCTGGGTTAATGCAAAAGGTGTTTTCAGATGAGAAATGCAGAGGTATGAATCCTCTTGAGCACTGAGGATTTTCTATTTCTGATCTTCACAATCCAAGTTTAATGCTTTTTTCCATGTGGGGGCATGGTTACTTATCTGCATTAATTTGAGACAGAAGGGCCTGTCTTAGTGCAATTGTACACTAGAAATTCTCCCATCAAACAAAATGCAATTGGTTTCTTCCCCTGTTTCCTGCTTAGCAGAAGAAACATTCCCTCCTGTGGAGATGCATTAACAGGGAAGACTATACACACAGGAGAGAAATGTTGGAGTCATTCAGGGACAAATGTTGATCTATTACAGCTGAATAAATCCATGGTAATGTAATTTATTCCCTGGGATTTGCATTAGATTTATCCTGGCATATATGAGATCGCAAAGTTCTGCATGCATGGTTCCCCCGCTGATTAGCACAATGCAATTCTGATGAAATTCCAGACTACCTTAAGACTGTCTGATGTTTCCCTCAGAAGACCCTTTTTTTAGTCGCTTCTGTCTTTGCTGAACCTCAGCCGTTTGGATAGAGATTTTTCTATGCTGGATATGTGCCTTAGGCAAATCTACAAACTTTCAAAGTGTCAGTCACAACAGTGAAGTCAATTCAGCGTAAGAGAACAGGAGAAAAAGGAAGTTGCATTTCCCACATGAAAATTTTTGGCTGTTGTGAGAAGCTCAAAGGTTGCTGTGCTTTGGAGTGAGTGCAGACAGTTCTGCAGGTGGCTGGTGCTGCTGGTGCCTTCTGTTGGATTTTGCTATTCCAGCAGGGAAAAATAAATCCAAACTTCAGCAATTTAGGGGTTTCTGGAACCACCTCACTTTGCGTGTGCTCAGGAGTGTGTTCAGCAACTCTGATGAATGCATCCCCACAATGCATCCCCACCAAGCATGCTCCTTCTCCTTCCACCTGGGCTGGAACTGGGCTTACCTCCACTGAGCTTTTGAGCATGACCTAAGACAAGGTCTGCAGAGGCAGAGGAGGATTTTCCCTGCCTTGACTATGGTAGTACCACGCGTGAGAGGAGAAGCAGTCTCCAACCCCTGCCTTCAAAAACCCATTTTGATGCACCCAGGGAGATCTGCACCTGCCTATCTGAGGCAAGAACTGCTGTTCTTGCAGCAGAATCACCTTATTGCATAAGTAGGTTAACAGAAAGGAGCTAAGGTATTTTTCAATTGTTTTTAGAAAAAGTGGAAGAACAGGGCTGAGAAGGTTTCCTGCCCAGAGAAGGCTGTCCAGCTAGACAAGGGATGTCTTGGTGAATGGTACAGAAAAGTTACAGGCAAATGGGGAACAGCGCTGAGGATGGGAGCTGGGAACCCAGGACCCTCCACTCCCAGCCCCACTGCATTGTTGCAAAACTGGCTTTTCCCCTCAATATTAAGGATTTATCATTAAACAATAACAAAGAGGAAGAGGTTTCATCTGCATTTTTTTTTTTCTTTAATAAAAGGATATGCCAGAGTGTCAGAAAGGGAAGATAGTGCTAATCACTTGCTTCCATGCGTGTGTTTAATTGACAGTTTTGTGCCCAGGGTGATTCCAGCATTGCCATCCAGGAAATGAAACCAGCAGAAGTCTTTCCTATTAAAACTCACACAGCTTGAGGAAACTTAACCAACAAAACTAAAAAGAAAAATGAACAGCTGGAGCTTCCATTCACATTGAGGTGAAAGATGGGGGAGAGGCACGAGGGATTTGGTGAATCTGAAAAAAAAAGGAGTAGTGTCCCACTCATAATATGCTGCTGGCAGCAAAGATCAATGCTGGTGAGTCGCTGCCTCCACCTGTGATGCCCAAACTTAACCTCAGAAGGCTTCCTTGGACAGAGACTTGGGGGGAAACAGTCCTCACAAGGCTGTCAGTCTGCATTGCTGGAATTCACACCAATTTTACCTCATACTAATAACATACCCAACTCGTGTTCCCAACCTACCATGCAGAGAATTTCTGTGGTCTGGTGTCAGGCATCACATATGCCTGCTTTGAAGCAGGAATTGCTTGCAGCAGCTTTGCAGGATTGTGTTTTCTTGCAAAATATTGTACATTTAAAATAATCTATGATATTAAAAAAAAAAATCTCCTCTGTATGTTACTAGTCTCTCTGAACAGCAGTTTTGATGATAAAGACTGTATGAAGTGATCTGAAATAAAAGCAGCTGCATTCCGACTCTGTGTTCCAATTAGATGTGGCCTTTTTGAGGTATTAAAATGAGCGTGGAGAGGGGGGAGAATTGTTTAAATTAATTTTTATGCCTATAGGCATCGTAGTTACATTTTCTTTTCTTAGCTGACTGAAAAAAACACTCAAGTGACCCTATTTTCCTAATGTTCCCATCAACTTTCCAAACCCAAGCTTAAGGAAAGCAACTAAATTGCTGATATTTATCTGAGTCTAAAGAAGCAGAATCCCTTACAATTCTTGCATCACAGGAATTGCGAGGCAGCAAAAATATGGCGGGTCCATAATTTGGTTTTACTGACATGCTCAGGCAATGAATGTGACATCTTGTAGAATATTTACAGGATCAAAGGAAGATTTTTATTACCAGAACTGAAAGACAAATCCAGAATTCCTTTACACAATTCATTTCCATTTCAAGTATCCAGGTCTTTTGGTGGAGCTTGATAGGAAGGGAGGACAGGAATTGCTTAGACTGAGGATCTGAGTTTGTCTGAAAGAATCCAGAAATGGATCAAGCTACAGTTTTCATTTTCTGGAGCATCTCAGAAGGAACAGACACCTCAGTGCTTTTGTCTCTAGCTGCTAAAAGTATTTCTTTTATTTTACTGATGCCCTCACTTTCTTCCTGATCAGTTTCTCCAGTGTTTGAAGCTTTCTAGACAGAGGAGAGAAAGCCTGGGAGATCTACTCCACTGCCACATGTCTCAGGGTGACCGCACATCATGGTCCAACCACCCCATACCTGATTTCTTCTTCAGATACCCAAAAGGCATCCCTTCCTGCTGGGCTCTAAGCCTGCTTTCCTGGCATACCACTAACAACTGCAGCAGCCAGCTCTTCTCTGCCTGGGCTAGTGGCTAGTGTTGGTTTGCTTATTTTCCCCTAAAGCTCAGACAAAGCTTGGACAAAGAGAAAGAAACCATTTAGGCTGACGGAAAAGCTGCAGTCTCAAAGGGAGAGAAGAAAAAGGAGGGAGAGGATGAAACCAGCCTTCATATTCTCCAGGTCTCATCCCCTCACTCATTTTCAGCACCTACACTATTTCTTCCTGCTATGAGCCACCCACTTGCCCACCACCCTGCCAAAGACCAGGAATATTCCCTATCAGCCAGAGCAAGCAGAGCCCTGGCCATTTCCTGCAGGGAGCAATAGGATTCATTCATTTACATATGGGTGGCCTTGTGCTTCATCAAGAAAAGCATTTCCTGTCAGCTGGAGTGAATGGCCAATTCCCACCCTGACCTGCGGACAGCTGAGCAAGGCTGCGACAGCTACAGAAGATCCTGCTTCTGGGTGACATGGGTGAAGCACGAAACCTTTGAACTCTCCCTGGTCCCTCCACCAGCAGGCACAGCTTTGGGGTGGTTTGCATCTTGCTGTCCTGTCTGTGTTGGTGCATGGAGCTTTGCATACCTTGGGTAGAGCTGACAGGCTCCAGATGGTCAGCATAGTCCTTACAGAAAAGTCAAATCATAATTAAAAAAAGCCACGAGTGATTTTGAAAGTAATAAGATAATGTTGCCATAACATGAGGGACCTGGGATCAGAAAAGCAATCGCTTTTTGGATAAGTTGTTCAGCCATTTAACCTTCTTAGCATCTGAGAAATCCCCTGTAATGGACTCGCAGTTATATAGTGCCACCCCGTCTGTGAAGCAGACACTAATAATGTCATTGTTTTATCCCTCTTCATTCTGCTGTCAGTTAACCACTGTTTTCTCTGTTAGATAATAATAAAGCTGATGTGCATTTTACTGTGTTCAGATATATTGCTCTCTAAATGAGAGGAAATAATTTCAGTTTAATGTCAGGCTCCAGTGAAGGAAGAAATGAACATGAAAAGCAAGTACTCCCTTGAAATGTTTGTTCCAAAAGCAAAATTTATTAGTGCATACTGCATGCCCATTTTTCACCAGTGTTTTGTACAGTCATGGTGAATTACGTATAAATTGTCACAGCTCCATTGGCTTTAATAGCATTGCACTTACCACTAGCACCTCATGTTGAAACAACACTTTGGAATGAATGACTTTTAAATATGGGTGTGAATATTGAGAAATCACAAAATGGAACCTTTTTGCTGAGGCCCATGAATATTAGCTTGCTACCACATCTCTTGTTACTCTACCTATTTTCCTAAAAAAGAGAAGATCTGCCAAGAGCTTGCTCCATTGCCTAACTGCCCACACAGACAGCGTTATCTCCCCTTCCATATTGTATTATCCATCAACTAATTTTATTGTCTTTTATCCTTTTAACAACATTGCTCCAGCATGTGGGTGTGAATGAGGAGGAGGTGCCAGCTCGGACACGGGACACTGGCTCTGCTACCTCTGTGCAGGAGCTGCCACAGCTCCATTTCTCCCCTGCTACTCTACTGCTTCTGCCCCGGCCAAGGGGGGGCCCAGGGGGAATATCAGACTGTCAGAGAGCAGTGAATGTCACAGGCAGGGCTTCATCCTACAAGGTGCACAAGTGGTTGTCTAATGCCTGTTTGTGCTCGTTATCTTGCTTCCAGCATGGAGCAGTACCTCTCACTGCACTAGTTTTCAGGGAGAAGGTAATGTGCATGGTTACACTTGTTCTCAGTTACTGCAAAGAGGTTGCATGGACAGCACTGTATTCAGAATTTCAATCTGTATTTTCACTTCCCTTGTTATACTTTTGCATGTCCAAGTTCCCTAAACTTGCCTAACAAGGTGTTGTGTGCACCTCTGATTTTAGTTTGAATTATCTTTCACCTTACTTTATTTATTATCTAGTACTCAGATAGCAATAGACAACTCTTCAGGGGCTTTTAAAAAATGAAGAAAAACAAATTGTCTGATTGGAATTAGTTGCTTGTTGTTCGTTTATTTCTTCAAGAAATGGCTGTTTTCAGATTTGAAATATGAATCTTATCATAGCATATGTAGACTATGGTAAATATCTAAAGAAAAAGGCGAGCAGCTTGTGGTTGAGCACAAGCAATAAAACAAATTTCAAATTTAGCATCCTATTCCCAGTAATGTGCTTCTGCCCTTCACGCACACTGTAGTCCATCCTGGGGGTTGACTGAGGCATTGGCTGAATGCTCAAATAACCACAGAAGGGAGTATTTTACCAGGGGTCAGTTCAGGAGCTCTGTTCTAAGATGTATTTAAAACAGCCTGCCAGGAGATGAGGAGCTCAGGTAGGGCCACAGGCTTGGTTTGTTTCCAAGATACTCTCTTCTGAAGCCTTTTCTTCAGCTGGTAAGGCAGGCATGTCTGAGGGATGACTGTCTTCAGACAGGACCAAGAGCTTGAAAAGCTAAATAGGATGTCTGCTGGAAAATATACTCAACAAAAGCAGCAATTTGTCTCTGCAGCAATCTGGTGTTTGCAGTGAAGTCCACTTTGTCCTGGAAAGCAGAGTAAAAGAGGAAAAGTTGAATAATACATGAGAGAGATCCTTTCATGTATGTAGATATATGATGGGGGTCAGACTGTATGCTTAAGATGCAATAACAACATACAGTGAAGGCATTCAGCAGAAAGAGAGAAGTGGATTAAGACAAAAAAATAATTAAATTTTAAAAAAAGGGTCATGGTGTATCTTTGCAGTATTGTGGAGAGAAATTAGAAAATGGCCTGAACCCAAAGGAGATCGAGACTGCAATGTGTGAGTCATGGGAACTCAGTCACAAGCCTGAGAAGTAGAAAGTGAGCTCAGATTTTCAGTCATCCTCTCCAGGCAGGAATGAGTCAGGCAAAGAGACATTTGATGATGCTCATTCCAGAGAGGAACTGGGAAATTTGCAGTGGGAGAAGAGTAGCCAGTGTGTGTGAGCTGGGTGGCTGTGCAGAGCACCAGGAGATCTCAGCCCAGGGCTGCTTGCCAAGAGGGGCTATGGAGAGGTGTCTGAGGGCAGATTTTTAACTGCTCCAGCCCCCACCATGCTCTCATTTGGAGGGCTGAGATAAAATTGTCATCCAGATGTAACTCTTGTTGCTCTGGCCCTACTACAATGTCATTTAGCCTATCTTGTAAATAAAAAGAAAAGTATTCTTGTACTGTCTTATTATTTGATCTATGCTTGCTTTGCTCTGGATCTTTTGGCGTTGACTTTAGAGCTGATTTACTTCATGACTCTTTCAGATTTTGCACTAGAAATTTACCTCGGGAGATCAGTGAGGTGCATTGAAACACTCAGCCCCGATGCTGCACCTCCAGCAGCACCTTGACAATGTGCAACAGTTGTGTGGCTGCTTTGCAAACCAGCACCTTGCACCCTGCCTGGTGCTACATAAAGGAGGCTGAGGGTGGATTGGTGATCTGAATGCAGGAACTGTTATATACATTGTTTAGGAAAGACTGTAATAGAGGAGGCTACTTCGGGAAAAGAAAAGGTTGGAGACCCACACAAGTTCACAGAGCTGCTTGGCATGCCCCTGCGCTTGCTTTGCCGCAGGATTTGGGGAGGTTTGTGCGTGGTGAAGTCATAAGCCTGCTCTCCTGGAAGGAGACACTGGCTGTTAGGTGACATGATGGGAGGAATTTTCAGAGCAGCATCCTGGAGCAGCTGCAGCAAGGCACTAGCTGCCTTCGCCTCCCTGCAGGCTGAACACCTCTCTGCATGTATGGGGACGGGGTTATAAGAAGAGCTCCAGGCCAAAGGAGTCAGACCTGCAGCTCCCCAAGAAGGTTAGGAGGTGTCCCCTGCTATTTAGTGGCAGTGATGGGGACAAAGTCATCAACACACAGTGCACTGGGGTGCAGCAAGGAATGTGCCTCCCTCCCTGGCTATATTAAACCTCCCGTACTATGAAGTGTGGTGGAGGGAGCTCTGCAAGGACTTGAAACAAAATGAAAGGCTTTGTCCCGGTCCAACATTTGCTCCGGGGGCTCAGTGCCTGTGGCCCAAGGAAGGACTGGCAGGCTTTGCACTCACTGGTCCGCAGTGTGGGGAAGTCCAGCCTCACCTTCGAAGGCAGCAACTTGCTTTTCCCCTTCTCCAGAGGCATTAGATAGAATCACAGCTGTGGTAATGCTGAACCACAGAGAATACTTGTTAACATGAAGCAAATGCTTTAAGCCTAATTCCTTTCAAAATTTTTCCCAGTATCAAAGCCCTTTTAAAGTAAAGGTTTTCTTTTCTTTTTTTTTTTTCCCTTTCTCTCTTTTTAAGTGGTTCAAAGAGAATATGCTGTGTTACATAACTCCTGCTATTTTTTCAAATATTAAAAGCCACCAGGAATTCACCTGATACTGGTGAGTCGGGGCTGGATTTAAAGGTTGCTCTGAATTAGGTGATGCCTGTGCTGGGAGGTAGGCTACTGATGGCGATAGATGCTTTCTCCTGGGCTCGGCCCCCCAGCCTCTGGTGCTGAAGGAGTTGAGGCATTTTCTGCTCCTTCCTCATCTGCTCCTTCCTTCTGCCAAGGTCCTCTCTAATAACAATACATTAAGCACAGCTGGGCTAAGGGTGGTCTCAGCAATCAATGTTTTTCCTCTAATACATGCAAAACAACCATAAAAAGCATTATTTCCTATGTATGCTGTCCCTACCTCTTTGGAAATTTTTAAGAAATTCCAGGCTCTGACTCTGGATGAAGAAGTTCTCCTCCCACAGAAGATGTAAAGATAAATGATTTGTTATAAAAGCATGAATTCTTATTTAGTGTGAATATTCTCCTGAAATAGAAGAGGGAAAAACCTTTTGTCTTATAAAATGAAGCTCTTTCACAAAAAGAAGAAAGAGTGTTAATTGATTCAAAAGGCTCAGGACTATTTTTTAAGTATGTCATGGAACGCATGCAGCAAAATGTGAAATACCTGAAATCTGAGCATTTTTTAATGTCCCTGAAAATTCAGAGTGGGGCTGGTTTTGTGAGATTTTCAGTTGGAAGGTGATATTTTCCAAGCAATGTTTTCACAGGACATTTTCTAAACTGTGTATGTGTCAGAGTGGCTATTTGCCCAGAGTGCAAATTTAAAGCTATATCAAGAAAAGTAAAACCTCCATAAGTTTAATATATATTTAAAAATAAAGGGAAAGAGCCAAAACTGAAAAGTAAAAAAAGAAAATTTTGCAGCTTCAGAGTAGCATAAGATTAAAGTGGGTTTTATCACTTTAGATAATATCTAGGTTATTAATACATCACATATAAAAAGTAGGCTATTTTAGAAATAACCTGAAGGCTTCTTAGTGAAGGTTTTTTTCAGTCCCTTCCTGAATAACAGCATTTCCCCAGTTCAGCTCCTTTGGTTATGTTGCCCAAATATATTAACGTTTATCAGTCAGATGAAGGAGGGTCCACAGAGCTTGCAAAGATCACCTTTGCTTTTCTATCTGCAAAGCTCTGTTCTTCATCAGCTGCCCTTTCTCTTCAGTGCACACACACAGCTTCCCTCCCCACTCCCTTCCCTGCAATGGAGACTTAAAACATCTGTATTTTCCTTTACCAGAAGGGACTTCTACTGTTGTGCTCAGTGTGCTAAGGGGACAGTTTGCCATGACATTTTCCCTGGAAATTCCTGTTGTCAGATGTAGCTATCACAGAGGATCACTCCCTCTCTGGGGCTTGAATAGCTGCTGATGAGCTCTGGGATCTCTGCAGCAGCTCTGCTTGGTGTGCCTGTGTCTCTGACCTCTCCCCCGCACAGGCATCTTCCATTAAATTAATGTCCAGGCTTTAATCATGTGAGTAAACCCACAGAGTGACTGGAGTGGTGTGTTTGACTGCTCGGTTCAATGAGGACACAGAGCAGCATCCAGCCACAACCCCATCACTTCTTGGGTTTTTTAATGAAATCTTCCCAAGGCTGATTAAAGTATCTGTTGAAGAGGACTCGGCTCAGACAAAGAACAGAGCTTTCAGTGGCATAGATCATTAGAATCTGGACAAGATACAGCCCTTTCAGTCTAATTAATTTCTAAAAAAATTCAGTTGCAGTGATTCCTGAATGTATCAAGTGCGATTTTGTCCACTTTAACTGAACAACCGTGTACAAAAAATATGTTTTTTCTCAGAACTCAGAACATCTTGAGGACAAATTTCATTGTAATGTACCTTTCTGTTTTCCTTTTCAGCACAGTTTTCCAGGGAGCTTTTTCAAAAAGTTATCCTTCTCTCCACCAGCTCCATCCAACCCCTTCTGGGCTAAAATAACAGTCTCTTTACAATGCACATCATTCAGTGCAAATCAGCTTGGGGCAAGAAGGGAGACAATACCCTGTATCTATTATCTTTAAAGGACAATTTGAGATAGAAGGCAGTTAACTGCTTATACTGAAATTCAGCAGAACAGGAAAAAATCTCTGTACTAATTGTTGGATCTTTACTAAGCAATGAGAGCCAGACCTTTGCTTTTTTGTTTTGCTCATATAAAGAAACCTAACACAGCCTGACACTAAGATAAAGTACATGATTGCCACTGATTTAAGCAGTAAACTAACAGTAGACATTTTACCATTCCTAAACTGCAGCTACGTGAATTTTCTTTAGAGGTCTAGGATTCATGACAAATCCAGCAGGATCTTGCTTAGGCTGTGACGATACAAAGAAGTCAGAGCCTGTTGATAGGCATGCATGTATGTGTGAGGTTGTAATCAAATATTCAAATCTGCCAATAATGAGTGATGGCAATGCTGTAACTGAAGTGACAGTGTAGAAATGAGTCCTGTGATCTTACAGACAAATTACAGCTAAGCTGCATCCTAACAACTTTCATGAAGTTGTTTTGATGGATATTTTATCTTTTCCACTAAATAAAATGCCATGTACTCTTTGGCCTGCAGTTCCCTAGCTCTTCCCGTGAATTCTTTCAGGATGTCATTTCTCAGAAATTTCTCCTGAGTAAGTCAACACACAAATGAAAGGATGAATTAGTATGTCAGCAGACTCATTGGGATGGGCAATTTGCAGAGAAATAACAGGTCATTAACAGAGAATCATCATGTAGAAAGACGCCATCCCATGAGCATTTTGTGTCTGATGAGTGTTTGGATGTGTTCCCCAACAGCATACTTGTGACAGAGCCATGAGGTTGCCATTACTATCAATAACTCTGGTATGCCTAATCCCCAGGCACTGGTCCACATACTCAAGGCATCCTGGCTACATAAAACTGCCCAGATATTTGTGATTTGCCACTTTCCTGTTATTAGCCTGCCATGGCTGGTTGTACTCTGAATTTATATAAGTTGCAAGGTTGACTCACCTCTGATTTACACCACTGTGTCACTGAAATTCTGCTAATGATTTCTTTGTGCAGAAGCAGTGCTCCCTTGCTCTACATCCCCTGCCTGACATTAGCTGACAGAGGGGATCTTATACAAACTCAGTACCTGCAGCTCCCCAGAAAATGTATTTGCAAAGATGTTAGGTGCATCCATTTCTTTGCAAAAACTGTTTCTTAGCATGTGATCCACATGAATTAAGGAGCAAACTTGCTCGTATTGCTTTGTCTCACCTTGTATCTATGGCTCTACCACTGCTTATAGAGAAAGGTAGTATAACTGCAGTAGGTGGTTGTGCTAATAACCAGGCTGCCCTGTGCGGAGTGATGCTGTCAGATTTCAATACTGCAACACAGACTGATTTTGTACATTTTATTTTTAAGGCAAAGTGCAGCCAAAAATGTTCCAGGAATGAAATGTTTCTGCTGCAAAAGAACCAGCTGGCTGGGGCAAGGCAGCTCCTGGGAGCCATCCTTGTGTAAGTGCTCATGGTGTGGCTTGACAGCACAGTCAGAGTGCTGTGGGTTGCAAGCCAGGGGAATCACCATGCTGCTCTGCACCCCTGTCCAGCCAGGGCCATGAGGATGCCAACAGGCTCTGACATCCTGGGCAGTCCCATCCATGCACCCTGCACCCGCTGGTCACAAAGCTGCATTTCAGCTCAGCCCCTCTGTCCTTGCATAAGGTGTTATGCCCAAACCTGTGCCTTGACCCTGTGACTTGATTTGCAGCTGCCCCATTACTATGCACTTGCCTGGGGCTCTGGCCTGTGTCTGACCCGCTCTGTGGTCACTGGACCTGCTCACCTCTTGCCCAGGTACTAGGGGGCTGCATCCCTAGCTGGGGCTGCTGCCTTGCTGTCACCCTCAGTCTTGCTTGCTTGTCCCTTGCAGAGCAAGCTGCTCTCTCCCCTCCTTGACTCTGCCATCCACACTCTGGCTGCAGCCAGCACAGTGATGAAACAAACCCTCAAATCCTGGGTCAAGAAGGGGGGAATAATAATAGTTGTTTTCCAAATGCATAGTTCCTCTTAGGTGCAACTTTTTCCTCTGCACATATGGCTGGAAGAGATGACTACAGAAACGTACGAGAAAGCACAGGTTAGAAATATGTTGGCCCTGAAAATTGTTAGCCAGTTTATAGCCAGGAAGAAGGAAGTCTCCAGCCCTTGTCTTGGTGACAATGTTCTTGGCAAGAAAAAAATGCAAATCAAAATTGCTGTTTTTAAAATCTGGCCCTGTGCAGGAGACAGGACAGAGAAATGCAGAGAAAGCACACAGCTACAAAGCTGGGAAAATGTGATTTTCTGGGCTTTGGGAAACTTAACACCTTGTCCAAAGCATTCGGATGTCCCTATCTCATCCAAAGCATGTTACATGGCTGGGTGATCCAGCAGCACAGAAATGTGCTGTCAGTGATATGGAAGTGTTGCCTGAGCTAGCAGAAGGTGCTTGCAATGCGCCCGTGAGCAATGAATCAGGAGGATACACTCAGGTAACAGCACTGGCCAGACTGTGGGGCTGGGAGGCTGTTCCTCTAGAACTGCTTGAACTGTGGTTAGAGAAGCTAACAAGGCAGGAGAAATGATGCTTCAGACTGTGATTTTCTATGTTTTGCACCTTTGGGAGAAATAAAAATAAACTGTACTTTGCCAGCAGGCAAGAGAGAAGAAAGATGTTTTGATATGAAATTAGAATACAAAGGGCAAAAGAGGAAACTGAGAGCTGTGAAAAGTGAGGGTAGCAAAGAGGGCATTGGTGCAATGAGTTTTGGTTAGAGATGGGGAAAAAAGTTTCAAGGAAAATTGCTCCAGATAAAGATGCTACCAGCAGTACTGATTGAGTCTCTGCCTGTTTTGAAGGAATCAAAATAAATTTCTTCTTCTATTTCTTTTCCTTTGACGTGGCAGCTGAGAGCTTAGAAGATTTTTGTGAAGACCTTTGCTGCTGATAAGGCTGGCAGGCATCTGCGAGGCTGGCTGCCAGGGGTTGATTGCAGACCCTCCTCCTCCTCCCTCGCACCGTGCTGCAGCCTTCCTCCACCTGCCCCGCTCCTGCTGCCAGCTCCTCTCCCTCCTGGGGCTTGTCATCTCCCTTCCTTTCCTGTGGGCAGAGTGTGAGATTGAGAAGAGTATTCCAGGCAAGCAGCCCAGGAAATGTCGCAGAAGAACAACAACACTTTTTTCAGCAGAATTGAACATTTCAAGCAATGTTGCCAAAAAAACCCAAACCCAACAAACGGGGGAGCTTTGCCCAAAAGAGAGAATTCTTGACCCAGTGAAGACTGCCAGGTGAAATGATGTGAGGGGCTGGGAGGCCAACTGGGAGAAGTGCAGAGAAGGTCCACCAGGATGGTCAGGAGAGCAGAGAAAGCCTCCTGAAAGCCAGGTCCACTTCCACTCCTGACGTGAGTGCTGAGGGGAGGTGGGATAGCTGTCTACAAATGCATTAGGGAATAGATACCCTGGAAAGGGAGGAGGAAAGCAGTTCACTTCAAAAGGGCAGCTGACAAAGAAGCTGGTACACAGAGGTCATGGATGAACTTCAGCAGGAAATTACAGGGGTCTCACCCTTGGGATGCTGTGGCTCTGAGGCAGCTTGCCTCCTCTGAGGTGTAGTGTGGGTGGGCAAGGAGCACGAGAGAGCTCCAAGTGCATCTCAGAAGTTCCATTGGGTTGTGGAAGTGGCTGCACAATGCTTGTGCCTGGAGCAGCAGCTGGGCTCAACGACTCAGAAGGTCCCTGGAAGTGCCATGTGCCTATATCTGCTCATTTTTCACGTTTTTTCACTAGTGCCTATCTGTATGTTTCCTCAAGGAATGGAAATAACTTTTATCTTGGGTGAAACTTGCTAATGGCAAGAAAAGAAAAGGGGAAAACAATGTAAGAAAAATACCGACAACATCGCTGTCAGAAATGTTTCACTTTTTTCCCCAAAGCCACCACAAATCCACTCTGAGTCTATTTTACATTCGCTTTTGAAACATCTGCATTCAGAAACTGTGCTTCAGCTCAGCTCTGTCATCTCGTCTATTATGTGAAAATCATTTACTTGCTTAAAATATTAACATAAAACAACTTTGTTTCATCATAGTTAGAACTTTTTTCCTGTAATTTATATACGGATTATTTATTTTGGGAAGAAGTGAACATGATGGAAAAGCACAATGCAATGCCTGATCAGTGAGCAGTGGATCAGAAACTTCTCCTTGTGTCATGCTACATGAACAAAGGGATGCTGGAAGGTAGGAAGCTGCTGGGAGTGGGGAATAATTTCATGAAACATTGAGATAAGCAACAGTCATTGACAGCAAGAATTTTGACAAGAATTCCAAAGGAATTTGGGGCTTATAGGAATATCAAGAATATTCCGTTTTCATTATTGATTGCAATTAGAATTTTGGAAAAGCTGTTCAACTTTGTGGATTTCATCACTTACGATCTAGCTAGCAGTTTTCAAATACTAAGCCACTGCCTTAGTCATAAACTGACATTAAACCCAGGTAGATGCTGTCTGAAAGTCTTTTCTGTTTAAATTGCTGATTAATGACTATTTCAGTAGATCAGTGGATTCTTTTCTGTCCTCAGTGGCCACATCTGGATGTGGAAGGAAACCCAGGCCATAGCTGCCCACCTAGCTGGTAGCCTGGGTGAGAAGAGAGCTGCTGGGCAGGTCATGGAGGCTGAACTATTTTATCATCTAAATAGAAAGATGGAGATGGAGTCGCTGGGGAGCTGCGTGAGAACTTGCCCTGCTGCTTCTGTGGTATTGCCATCTTAGAGAACAAGAATCTTCCGTCTCATTATGAAAGAGGAAAAAACCATTAGCATTATCCCCAAAGCTCATTCATCTGTTTAAATTCTCACACTCAATTCTTTTCTGCTGTCAATCTACTTATATCTCTCCCCAAGGAAGAATTAAGGACTGAAACATTCCTCAAATAACGCTGGAACATGCCTCAGATAATAAAGGGACAGAGAAAGAGCAAGGGCAAACTGTACCATGGGGACAGGGCTAGTTAAAACTTGAAATGTCTTGAAAAAAAAAGTGCTGAAATTTTGTGATGTGTTTTTGTTCCAATTTGGAATGAAAACCATTTTTTTTTGGGAAAAATAAAAAGAAAATATGAAAAGTGTGTTTTGTGAACATTTTTTGTTTAAGAATTGTGTTTCAGGTCTGGTCAGAGTTGTTTGCAGTTCACCATTTTTATATTGGTCTCATATTTTTTCCACTGTTTCATTGACCAGCTCTGACATGACAAAGTGTTAAAGTGGCCTTATGAATCCAGTATGAAATACAGTGCTAATCCAAACTGTCCATAATGATAATATTTTGGTGTTTATACCAACTCCTTCTTGAATATTTAGTGGAGGCATTTTTTTTTTTTCAATTTTCAAACTATTTGAAAATAATATTTCCAAACAAGAAACAAACATAAACAAAATATGGTGAACACTTTGTCCACTTACACTCAGAGGTAATGGGCCTCACTTCCAGTCCCTATACTTCTTAAGTCTCCTAGCTGTCCCTGGTGAATAACTGAACGCTGAAAATTGTAAGTTTCTGGAAAAACTTGAAATTTTGGACCAGGAAAAACTCTGAGCATCTCAGCCTGCTTTTATTGTCATCAGAACTAAAATAGAAGGAGCTGCAGGAGTAGCAATGCCCTGACATTGGCTTGGAGTGTGGATCCTTCTGCATCCCTTCCAGCATGGGTCCTTGTGTCTTTGAAACATTTTATCTCATTAAACTAGTAGCAAACTTGTAATGAAAATTTGGGTGGCATAAATACACTTTTTTTATAGCTCAAACTTGATTATCACTTGTTACAAACAAGCTCACAACTTTATATACCTAATGTAAGTGAAAATGAAACCATCTGTTGAATGGCTTCCCACTATGGAATAACAGATGCATAAAACATGTGCCATAAACGGTGCTGGTGGCTTTGAACCTACTGTGGGAGGCCAGATTGTTTTCAGTCTTTTCCCACAGTGATTGATTACCCTGTGGGTATTGCCCAAGTGGCATGTTCCACTTTTTGTCTAGCATGAGGCAAAATTGAGTAAACTGATAGCTATTATACGGTCTTAAGATGCAGAGTTCAGCATCTACTGGACTTCCTCTCTAATACAGCCCATTGAGTTTCACACAATGAAACTTTCAGTGGTTTCTGAATCTAGCTCAGCCCTAGCTGAGCTAAATAAGTGACTTTTCAGCCCAAAGAGTTTGAGGACTCCTGACAGCTTTGCAGTAGAGCTGTTAACTCCTGCGTTTCAGATTTGAAATATACATACCATATACTGTTGAAGTTATTGTGCACTATTGTGCAATATTTCATGTATTTCACAACAGTTGTGAAAACGATAGGTTGAAAACCCAGAGTGAAATTATACCATTTAGCTTGAAATATATGCTAGAATTCCTGTGCTTCAGGAGAGAAATGTTTGTCTTTGCACAAACCAGCCTGCAAGATAAAGAAGGATATCAGAAAGATACCAGAATATATTGGAGCTGTTGTTCCAGGGGTCTCTAAAGGCTGTTGCTGCTGGTAACCCTGTAATGGGGAGTGTCTTTGTGTTTGGTCCTTCATGTTGGCTTTTGCTGGTGATAGGCAGAGTGTGCATCAGGTTAACCCAGGTTTTGTTTAGTGACAGGTCTGATAAGCATACACAAAGATACAGAGAGAGGATAACCTTATAATATTTTTTTTATTTATTATAGCTAGACCCATACTTTGATTTCATCTCCTACTCTTCTGACTTTGTCTTGGAATAGTTCCATTTGACACCTGCCATTTTTGGAAGAGCTTTTGTTTCTACTGTGTCCAGCAGGCTGGAAAAACGCAAACTGAAATGCCCATCAGATAATTCACCTTTGGAGGTGTGAGTACAAAACACAACATTCAGGGTTATTTTAACAGTTCTGCTTGAGCTTTTCCTTCATTGACAACATAGATAGGACAGAGAAAAACCAGCCTCTGGTTTTTCTCGGTAGAGTCTTAGTTCTCTCATTATCTTGTACAATCAGCTCTTGAATGAATTTAGTTTAATGACATTTTGTGTTGCAATAGACAAGTATTTCTCAAGAGCTCCATAATAGGATTTCTTTGAACATATACCACTTCTCCAATCTCATCCTTTCTTCTGCCTCTTTGTTCCTCAGTGAGAGTACTTTTTGCTGTAAAACATTTTGTTTCACTAGCTACAGACATGCAGAAAGTCAGATAATATTTCTTTTAAAGAAATTCTTAGGGTTTTTTAAATATGTGAATACATGTAAGTGAGTTTTTTAAAGATCATTTTTGGTCCGCTGAGGCTCATAAAAATCACTGAATATTTATAACAACCACCACAACAAAAGGAAAGAAGAAATATACAAGTATAGACTAGAGAAACTGCTTTAAAAAGATTTTCATCTCTTTGGGAAATGACTTTGAATGCAGTTGTCAAAGAAGGCTCGGGGAATTAGGTGCTCAAATTCCATTAAACTTCATAAGAACATAATCATCTCATCACCTTGGTCTCGTAAGTAGATCCAAGCTATGTTCTGGATATTGTTACAGAAAGAAGTGTTTAGAAATGAATGATTTGTGTCTCCTTTAAAAATACAGGGTCATTTGATTTCCTCCTCATTGGGAAGATCAGCTGTAGTTTTGGTTTCCAATGAAGAGCTTCATGAAACATGGCAGAGCAACACCACATCTGTTCCTGCTTGAAAATTCTGTTTGGGAAGAATTTAAGGATTTTTACATTTGTCCAGGATTTCTCAATGTACCTGAACTGAAACACTGAGAAGGAACGCAGAGGGGCTGTGGTGTGTCCAGGGTCCAGCATAGATCTAAGCTGCTTGGCTTGTGAAATAGGTAAGGAATGACATGTGGGGGACCAGCTGGCAAAAAAAGCAAGTTCTGCAAGAAGGGTGGTAACAAGCAATGTGTCTGGTGAAAACCAACTATGGGTCTCGCTGCTATAATCATTTTGGGATAAATCACAGCCTGAAAAGGCCAAGGCATCACAGCAATACAAAAATCTGTTCTTGTATAGGCATAAAATTGGCAGGATCAGGCCTACAATTTGCTCCTGATCCTGAACTCACCAAAAGAAATGAACTGTCTTTCTGAATGGAGCTTGTCACTGTACCAACTCATCAACCTGGATAAATTCATTCATTAATTACATTACAGATATGATTTGGAAGGAAGAAAACCAACAGAAAATTTAGGTTTGGATTGAAAAATCGCATCCCATTTGACCCTTTAATAATATGTTCAAGAATTTGTTTCATTTAGGGATGATTCCATCCTTTAAAAATATGTTTTTGTTAATATCTAAATGCAATGTTTTTCACAGAAAAAAACCCTTGGGCTTTTCATTAGAAAAATGTCAGAACCTTTTTTTTTTTTTAATTTTGAAATTTCTGTCTCTGTCTTTCTTTGCCAAACCAAGTCAATGAATTTGACTCACATACTTGTGAATGGTTTCAGTTGATGCAAATGGTGGGGTTTTTTTCCTTTGACTTGCTGTAATGTTGAGTGGCAAAACTTGTGCAATATGGTCTTCATCCGGTGGGTTAGGCAATTAATCATCAGTTCATTAGTGTCACCTTCTAAGCTCCCACATGTCATTTCCTCTAAAGAACATTAGTAAGTTTTGAGGTAATTTGACAAGTCTTTGCAAGTCAAGTTCAGTTGTAACCCCATCGAAGAAGCATAAAGAACTTTGGATTTGTACTAGCAGAATTTCAAATGTCCTGGTTGCAGAGCAAATAAAGGAAGGAAAAATGAAGGAAAAATGAGAGGAAACCCAAAAACTACTTCAATATTTTTACAGAAAAAAATACTTCACTAAGAAACCAAACTCTAAAGGTTTATTTGATGTGCCAGAATTACTTGACAGAAGCCATGTTCTAAATGCTGCCAAAGTGGAAAGCTAAGGGTCTTATACAGCAGCGGAACATTTACAGTCTCCTGGAGCTTGAACATTTCCTATTAACTGTTGATGTATGAACTACATTCCTCATAGCCTTGGCTTTTCTTGGTACCTGCAATGGGCTTAAGTCTAAGCAGAGTGTTGTGAATGCCAGTCATGCCACAGAACATGCCAGAAACTCGTTACTCCGTGCTCTAAAAAGCTCAATGTCCAACATCATCACAGCAGCTCCAAAGCGAAACTGGAGGTCCACAACATCTACAGCACTTCTCTGAATATTATTATCTTTTCCTAAAACAGAGTAGCAAAAGCTCTGCACAATTTTAGATTTTGGTTTTCAATTTTTTTCCAAGACACAAATGTACAATTTGTTGCTTTGAAGAATATTCAAATGAAGACATTCTTATGACTCTATGGCTGCTCTGGATTTATGGTACGCTGCTTGCAGGGGTTTATAGCACCAAGAGGTGCAACACCCAGGCCCCTGTGCTTTGAATGGATGGTCTCCTCTGAGGTCAGGCATGCTCCAGACTTCTTCCAGCACACAGCACTGCAGGAGAGGAAAAGCAGAACCGATTTGTTGTCACAGAGTCCTAGGTCACAGCTACTGTGTAACAATTATTTGAACATTTGAACTGTCTCTGGGTGGCAGGGCTAGGAAAAAAAGTCAAAGAACTGGTTGATGGTAAACAAGAGGCAATATCAAGCACCAGTCCCCTCATTGAAAGTCAACCTCTCCAAGAGACTAGATGGATGGTGCTCTAGAGATGCTCTTTGTCTGGGCTGACTAGCTGAGACAAAGTGGTATATGTCATAGTTATCTAAGATGAGACAAAATAAATCCTGCTCTACTGTTTAGTTGACTTCTGTTTTCCTTGTTCTCATAATTTTGTGACAAATTACATGATGCCAAACATTCCTCTCAAAGCTCAGTACTTTCAGTCATACTAATATATCAGTTTCGGCTTCCTAATAATCCTCTGACCTTTGTGTCTGCAAAGAAAAAACAAACAAGATCTCTGAAAGATCAGGATCATATATATTTATATATAATATATATGTACAGGTGATAACAGAGCAGTTCTATTAATGTTCTGTTTTGGACTTGCAGAAGGCTGGTATTGAAATCGTAACAACTGTGTCCATTTGTAAACTTTCAAACCAGGATTTAAATGCTTTTGGTGATAGCTTTGTACCATATATTCAAAGGGTCTGAATTCTTTTCCATTACAGTTAAGGGAAGCTTTGAACATTAATTCAGTGGAAGTTTTTAACTTTAGATTAAGATATTTAATATTCAAAAAGTGCATTCTCTAAAAAATTGTTCCTTGAATTAGAAAGGGAGCAGGAGCAGTCTCCTATTTACCCTTCCGTGGGTCTATCCCCATGTAACAGACATTATCATTTTCACAATTTCAAATTATTCCTTTTTCATCCTTTCCTCTTCACTGAATTCATTATTCATTTTACTGACACAACCACTAAGTGAACTAAGCCCTATTATGATTAGCTTCAAATACGCTAATCAAAAAACCTTCAGTATAAATATTTAAATTTCAAATTTTAGTAAATCTACCTTATCAAAAGTAAAAGGAAAGAAAATGAAGCAACACAACACATGTATTATGTATACTATTATTATAGGAATGTATGAGAAAGCCTCCACAGAAAAGCCTCAATTTTTAAAATTTTTTTTAAATAAGGGTCCTCTTGAGAAATGTTATTGCAGTGAGTAGGTAGGCAGCCTATACCTACACAGTGATGGTAATTAGAGTAGTGCCTCATAGTTCTGACAGGCAGCTTTGCTATCAATTGATCGATTTGATCAGCTGGACTCAGGCCAACAATACTTTCACACTGGACAGTCAATTTCTTAAAAAATGTGTATCTGCATTTGGGTGACTCTCACCATATTTTTGGTCAGTTTGACAAGGACCACAGCCAGTTCTAACACCCACAAGCCACATATGAGTGTGTTTCCCTCTTCCCATGGGTGGTTGTGAACAGGGGGAGGGACCACCAGCAGCATGTGTAGTCCCATGCAGGTATGGCTGTGCAGGATGTGGGTCAGAAGGTAGAAGGTAAGGGCTAAAACCTGGCAGGGAGCTGGAGACAGCCTTGTCAGAAGGGGAAGAGAAACAATAGCTTCCTGAAATGTCCTCCTAAAGAGGCTTATGTTGGACTTCATTTGTTGATATGCCCAACGTTGTGCTGGAAGGAAACACCGCTCTCCCAGCCATGCATGCATACTCTAAGAAATGCTGGGTGGGGGAGAAAAATCTCAGTTGAAAAGATCCAGTCTTTGGTGCATTTTTTTGTTTGTTCATTTGTTTTTGCCTCCAGAGCTTCCCATAGTTCAATATTCAAATGTCAATTGATTTAACAGTCCATGACCTACAGCTTTTGTTTATAGAATATTTTGTGAGTTGCTCAATTCCTCGTGTTTTGCACACCAGCAATAAACATAAATTCCCTTGATCTAAGGCCAAAAAGAGACTAACTTCTGAACCTGTGTTTAATCTCATCTTTTGCTGTTCCAAAGGGTTTGGGGCCTTCATGCATTGCCAGTGAATGGACAGAAAGGAGGAATAAGAGGCTGTCGCATCACTTGAGTATTTTCCTAACTCTAAAAGAGAAAATCTCTACAGGAAAAGGAGTTCTGTGTCCCTTGCTGCTGATGAACAGATAGGAAATGTAGCTAGTAGAGAAGTTTCATTTGCATTGGATTACTTTTTTGAAAGTCCTTAGGAACTACCATTACTGTGCACACATTCATAATTGATTAATGGGACAGTTTTTAATGTTTTTTTGATCTGATGTATCTACAAGAGCCTGAGAGATGTGTAGTCATGCAAGGTCAAATTCTCAGCCTTTTCCAGGATGGTTTCACTTGAAGAGTAGGAACATCAGCTTCCTGCAGCTGTTCCAGGGCTTCCGTACCCATAGGCTTATCTCATTTTAAAAGCATAAAGATTGCCATGAATCTCTTCCAGGATATATTCTATACCTTATACTATACCTATATCTTCCACTGAACAATTATTCCATAACATTTCGAGATTGTGCAAGAATAAAGAACTGTGTATCTCATGCTGTATATTTTTTATATGTGACATTATTCTTACATACCTATCTGAAATCATAGAAACATCAAAAGGAAACCAAAATCTGCTGTGATTTTATTTTCCAGAAGTATTTCTACAATCAAGAACTATATTTTAAAAGCCACTAAGTAGCTAGATCAAAGCAGAAACATGATATGGAGTGCTGTTAATGTTAGTTTGCTTTTTCCAGTCATATTCATTCTTATTGGTATAAATCTTTTCAGACCACATGAGAGAGCACAGAATCCCACATTCCTACCAACCTGAAATAAAAATATGCATAGTATGAAAATATTGGCAATCAATAATTCCCAAACTGGCTTCCATCAGCTGCTATCCAAAGTTATCATACTGCCTGAGGAAAATTTCCTGCTGAAAACCCAGTCTGAAACAAGCGATTAAGTGAACGAGTGATGATAATGTACTTTGAAAGTTAAGCCAGGGGTGATTAAATGTCTGTGGGTAATAAACAGAATTATAAGTATTTAGGAAACAAAGCACAATTCTGAACACAACCAGACCATAGTATATCATTAGCTGTTGTAAGCAAAAGACATTCATTTGTGGGACAAGATAATGGTTAGATGTGAGAAACTGTCTGTTCCATTAAGTGCTGTTTTCTCCACTCTTTAAAATGCCTCCCCATAAGCTAAGTGCTGTGTTATAAGCATTTAACATGCTCAATGATACATTTATACACTTCATAATTCAAAGCTGCTTCCCTGCCCTCAAAAGTCTCTTTGGCAAATGCTATTTTGAGAGGGATAGCTTAACAAGAAGACAATTTGGCTCTTTTAAAAATGAGCTTACTCCTATGTCACATGGATCATGGTGAAATTTTTGACTGGGAGAGGCCCTTGGGAGTTGAACTAGAACATTTCAGCTCACATTTTGAGCCATTCACTTGCATCATATTTTCAGACAATAAAGGATAATAATTCAAGATTTAAACTTTGATGGCTTCAATTGCTTAGCAACAGATTCAGCAAACGTAGATTGTTTCAGCTATGAAATTGAAAGAACTATTGGGATCTGGAAAACAAATGATAGATTAATCTAGCTAATTTCATTCTTCATTTCTTTTGCCTTAATTGCAGGATAGCAGATTAGGTAAAATCCAGTACAAACACCCATTGTAGACTGAAAAAGTGACGTGATTTGCCCTTTAAGGAAGCTGTTAGCAAACATTTCTATTTTGGAATATGCAGGCAATAACACAGAGTTATCAAGAATTAATTTTCAGAGCTTGATGTAGCTGTGCAGAGCACAAGGTTTGAATCAACAGGTCCTCATTGTTGTCAAACAGATTTCCTGATTAGTGTTAAAAAAAAAAATCTATTTCGTGCCACTAGATAGAGTCAGTTGAAGCCTGGGGATTTTTGCTATAAATATTGATACACCCCCGCAATTGCTATTCTGACTCATTCTCTTTCTCTTTCCTGTTCCACTCTTTGGCTTCAGTTTCATGCTAACGTTACACTTCTTACTCACCAAGTGGTACAGTCACTGCTGCCTTCAGCACAACTTTAAAAACCTTCCTTTCAAATCTTTGGAGAGAAAGCACAGTCTGACAGATCACCTTTTATTTATCCTGTCTGCTTAGGAAGCCATCTGCCTAGGCAACAAGGCTTGTATTGAGGCAGCACCTGTGCCACGTGCCTGGGGAGGAGCTCCCCTGATCCTAACATAGGGTCTGATTGCCACTGGGCTTGTTGAAAGTGTTCCACTTCCCTCTGCTCCTCCTGTCCCTTCGCTGCCTTGTGCAAGTGCTGCTAGAACAGCTGAATGGAAAGGTTTCCATGTGGCACAGTTTGCCTTTTCTTTCTCTCTTAAACAGGTTGCTCTAAAAAGAGCCAAAAGCAAATCCCAAAGAAGCCACGAGAACTTTCCCACTGGTGTTGGATCAGGATAAAGCACTGTGAAAGACACATTTTTAAAGGAGGGTACAGTGACCCTGCTTGCGACTAGAGGATGAGCCAGTTGAAGCATGCAAATTGTGGAAGAGTATGACCAACTTTTTGGGTAAAGAGATACATGGATTTCACAGAATTTCATGGCTGATCTCTAGCTACATTTGGATGTCTGCAAACCCAATGTCCATTTACTTCTCTTTTCCAACTTTAAATTTAAACCTGCAGGTTTTCAAGGTGCTTCAGCTAAAATCATGGTTATGTAGGAGATATGAATTACTGATCTTGTTTTTTCACGTTCCTTCAAGTCTGAATCCAGGTTTTCTAAGGTAACTTCCTTTCACTTCAGTGGTTTTTGAACTGGGGTCTTCAACAGTTTTCAACCATGGCAATACTATCACCTTACATCCATAAATACTTCGTTTTATTAGTAGCGTTTTTTGATGGACATTCTTCAGGGAAACCCCAGATGGACTGTATTGCCTATTTTTTCCCTTTCATTCATTAACCAGGTAACATTACTGGATTGGACAAGCAGTGTTCTCCTGCAAATAGCTATTCTGTTTTGTTCATAACTCATTGTGATCCTCCGGTAGTTTTATTATTTTATCTCTTTTTATATTTTCAATCTATTTCCTTGTAAACTAAGTAAAACTCAGTATTTAAAAATTCTTGTAATCAAGGTGCTGCCCTTCCAAAGGAGAGTCCTCCAGATATTGGGTACTGTTTCCACTTTCAGCATTTTTATTGACATTGTCATTAACTCCTTTTCAAGATCCTTCAGATCTCTTGCATAAATAATCTCTGATCTAATGACCACTGTTTGGTCTTTAACAAATTTATGTTAGTCACTGCCCCAGGCCTTTTCAGTTTATTACCTTTCTTCAATTTGTAAATAAAAAGAAAGGACAGCCTTGTCTTAATTTGAGACATCATTGTCTGCTCTTGAAATGAAAAAAGAATTTAGAAATAAAGCAAGAGCCTGTCCAAAATGAGATGTTAAGGTATTCAAACAGAGCTGACAATTGAATCAACTGTTCACAGACTTGCAAGCATGCAAAGTTTTCCTCCCAAAAATTTGGCTGTAGAAATGAAATCACTGGTCTATGTAGGCTGTGCTGGTTCAGGATTGAGAAATACTTTTTGCTCTTACCTGAACATTTGCCCTTGATCCCTGGCTTCAGATGAATTTATGATAAACTTGTTGCTCTGTGCTAAATACCACTCCTGCCCCACACTAATTGCTTTATAATTTATTGTCCTGCTGTTGCATCCTCATTCTCCAGTCCTATGCATTAAACTCCAGTAACCCAATTTCTACACCTTTCTGCCTCCAGCCTGGAAACAGCCCACCCCAGACTATTTTGATGGGCATTATCCTAGAAAAATAATCCTGAGCTTCTCTATTACTTTTCTCAGTCTCCTCATATAGTTGACTGCATGTTGGTTGATCACCCTTGGGCTGCGAACACGCAAACACGCAGGGTGATGGCATCTGCCCCAGCTTGGCTGGTAGCTGGCAGCGGTCATCACCTCTTCTGGGGGCATCTCTGCAGGGAGAGCAGGAGAGCCAATGTCTGCGGGACTCTGGGCAAGACAGAGAGGACGCAGCTAAGGGAGGAAACAAGAGGGCATCTGGACAAGCGCCTGCCCTGTTCCTGTCCTTGTTTTCCCTGCTTCTTGGCTATAAATAGAGATGCCAGTCTCCAGAGCTGTCAATCTAACATCCTCCGCCCTCATGAAAGTAACTTTTATAAAGTGACACGGATCAAACATGTAAAATGCTTTTTAATTTTCATGTAAATTCTATCTTTGCTTTCCTGAGTCTGGAGGTGTCCAAAATTTGAGAAGAAGAAAATAGAAGATCTTAAAAGAATCATTAAGCTATTTGCTAGCTTCTCTGTATAAAAAGCATTTAAATGTGCAGTGTTCTGAATCTTTAAATACCATGAATTGGGTTTTATATTCTTTTTTTTAAGGTTTGCCCATGATCTGTATGTCAATAAGTGGAGCTGTGTTTGTTTTCTGAGCACTTTTACCTTCTGTTCCCCAGAGTGAATGTCATTGTTGTAACAGGCTGCTCTACCATTTCCTTGTGTTCACCAACTGATCAGTTAATTACTGGTCCTGGCCCTCAGCACACTGGTTTATGCCACTCAGCTGAGGTTTGAGCTGGAAGATTTGCTGAAATATTGTTTTAAAGTGTTTATTTCACTGTGTTTTAACAGAACAGGAACTGGGCACCATAGGGCATGAAGATGAAAATTAATCGATGTCCCTTTTTCATCTGTCCATGCAGCAGTTCAGATCCTGTGAAGTTCTCTCCCTGTCTGCCCCCCGCGGCTTCCAGCCATGATATTGCTGCAGCAAAACAGTGCCATGCCCGCAGGGATGCCTTAGAGGAGATGCAAGAGACCTCAGGGGTGCTTAGCACTTGACTCACATATTTCTGGTTAAAAAAAAAATTGTATTGGAGCGGTAAAAGCCTCTGTAGAGCAAGGCAGAGCCAGGCAGTAGTACTGTGTGTGCCCACAGGCAGAGCAGCAAAGACTTGCCAGACTTCTTAGAGGTCCCTCTCAGAAGCCTATTTTCCAGGTTTCCAAAAATGGAGATGAAAATTCATCCTTTTATCATCTCTGAAAGATTTTCTGAAGGATACCCTGCTGTGCACACACACACTTTGCCTAGGCCCACTGGGAAACTCTGTTACAAACACAGTGCCCCTAACCATACTTAATTTTAGTCCTGGCTTAGAGAAATATTGGAATAGGGTTAGTGTTGCTTCCAGTCAACTCAGGATCTGGTTCATACGATGCAATTGTTGAATAATGCTGAGGAAGTGAAACTATTTGCATGCCCTCAGAAGACTGAAACAGAGAGGTGGAGTAGACTAGCCCTTGCGTTTTGTTATAGGATAAGCTAGGGAACAGTGAGCTAAGCAAGAAGAGTGTGCAGGCTGGCATGTGAACTGCTTTGTCACAGGGAAAGTCCCATGGATGTTTCAGTTGAGAGGTGTCAACTGATACGTTGTAACGTTTTGGAGTTTTTCCTTCTGTTCTCCAACCATTGAATATAGGAGCGTCTCCCATACTGGGGTTTTCAAGTTACCTAAGGAGGCTTTGAAATCAAAAGGTGATTCAGTGAATTATATCTTTTTCTGGCTGCAAACTGCCAGCCAGAAGATCACCTCAGATCTGAGGGGTTTTGCTCTTTGGCAATATTAATCGAATGATTAGTGATGATAGTTCTTGGTTTGTGACATGCTATAAGTAGTTCATAATCCTGAACTGGTGCATGATATCAGGTGGCAAAACACTATTCCTTTTATTGCATGTTATAGCCATACAGTATATTTTTCTTATTTGAATGGATTTATAAATATGCAGAAAAGCTTTCCTGGGGAATATTATACCATCCTAATTCTACTTTTGTTGAATGATGTCCAATCTCTGCTTAAAATTCCCTGTTCTGATGGGTATTCCAGCTGGCAAACTAGAACAGTCACAGTAAATTCATTTCAAAGAGCAAATTAATATTTGCCAAGATGCACTCACTCTCTTTGCAGCATTCAATCAGGTCTCCCTAAAGCATAATGGGTGGAGAGACTGAAATGGATGCGATACCTATTGCAATTCACATTAATGTTACTAATGGGAGTTCTAAACAAGAATTGGATCAGGCACTAGACGAATTAATATGTCTGTCTAGTACTTAATTAATCAGTCAGTTTAACAGTAATTATGAATACAGCACTTCTGATCTTCAGGAAAACTCATCCCCCTCCTAGGACCCATGCACATATGTGATTTTCATGACTGGGGAGTGTACATCTGTGAGTTGCTCACTACAATTCTGTTCTTTTTTTTTTTTTAAATTGAAAAGTTTCTTGCTTTTTTCTGTTTTTATTCACTGGGCATTTGCATGGAAAGCACATGTTGCCACTGGAGAATTCATGTGAAAACAGCCTTTTAATCACCTTTTATCAGAACTGTTTTAAACATTCTCCAACCAGTCGCAGAGTTCACACATGCTGAGTATCCCCAGAAACCTGGCTTGTTTTAATAGAGTAGGTAGAACCATTTTTATGTAGTATAGATGTTTTTATTGTTTCTTAGAGAAGGACTAGAAGAAGAGTTTGTGCCCAGATGTTTTGAGATTGTATTAATTTATGATATTTAGGACTGATTTTTATAGTGGTATTTTATCAGACAGATATAGCGTTAGTGGGAGATTTCAAAATTAGTGAAAGATTCACTACAAAGAAATTATTTGGTTTTTAATTTGAAGGTAACATCCATAAGGGCTGAACAAACTTCAGCTGATTTGCTGGATGAAGAACAGAAAGAATGTCACAGTACAATGTGTTCAGATCCTGACACCTCTTCTGTTTTAGATGCTTGGTTGAGCTGGGGCTCATCTGGAGTAAGAATGGTCCAGAACACTGATATTCTGAATTAGCTTTGAAGTTAAGAGGCAAAGACACTGCAGGAAGTCATTACATGTCAGTACTGTGGGAGTGGGACCTGCGAAAAAGCAATGATCGTAACAAGGACACTAGACAAATATTTGTGTTTAAGCCTAATTAGGCTGGCATACTTCAGTCCCACTGATGGCTGTTCTAGGTGACTGGGTAAACTTCCGTTTTGGAGGACCTGTAATGAGATCAGCCTTGGAGGGATCCTGGACCTGAAGCATTAGCAGCAAAGTTTGTATCACAGTGCTCTGGCTTTCTAGACTGCAGTAAATGTATTTGAGATTCCTGAAGGAAGTAGGAATGAAGAAGATGGGCAGTTTGGAATGACTTCTTTTTCTTGGACAGAGATTGGGAGTGGAGCAAATGAGTTTGAATACAAGATTAAAAAAAACCCAAATCTGTGGAACTGATGGTCTTCTCACCTAGTGGCTTCCCTGGCTGTGTCTTCTCCTGTGTGTCTTCACCAAGACCCTAAATGAAGCATGGCAGTTGTGAGGCCAAGAAAATTAATTTCAAGGTTTCTGCTTCTTCTATGGCTTGAGGTTAGTGGGGTATTTTTTAACAATGGCCTGATCTTGGTTGATTTATTCTGCAGATCTTCTGTGTTGGTCTTTGTTGTGGTGGGGTGTAAATCAGGACTAACATCTAGGAAGGAGTGTACTAGATTAAACTCAGGGGTTGTCATCAGTAAATCTCTCTGTTGTGGATAATTAGTGTGAGAATCAAATGAGACATTTTAGACTCTCAATGTGGATAATCTGAATAACCATACTAGGAGCTGGCAAACTGACTTTTTTTGGTATGGCATTATTTTAACCTTTCATTTTGTTCTCTCTTTTTTAAGTTTAGTATGTATTTTTCACTTACAAAGATGGCTGTATTTTCAATATAAAAGATATATTTTCTAAAAAGGGGAAATTAACTCAAATATTATTTGTTTCATTAGAAAACTGGCATGTTAGCTGTTTTTTTCTAAACCTTCTGTAAAGTCACCTCAGTTTCAAACTTTTCAATTTGGGTAGCTGTAGAACATATTAAGCATCCTGAATTTAAGGAAGCTAGCAGGATTATTTTTTTTTTTTTTGAAGTCAATCCCTCTGTCACTTTCCATCCATATTGAATTTAAAGTAGACTTGCATTAGGTAGGAAATTTTCACACGCCAGTAACCTGCCTTTTGGGCCATTCTCTTTCTAGAAATATTGAAGTTTGTATTGGAGCGCACAAAGTTTTCCAAAGGTGATGACACTCTGCCCTTGAATTGCTCTGTGCATTGATTGTGTGGAGATGTGAGGGCACTAAAGTATTCTGCTAAAGCAATCTTATTCTTATATCTTATATGAAAACATGCCAGTCATAGTTTTCTTTCCTTTTTCTCCTCTTTCTTCATAGCCTTGGTGGCCTTTCGTGGTTGTAGTGACATGAAGTACCTCAGCCCCCTCAGCCTGATAGGTAGCGGTTAATTCCTGTGATTGACACATCCCTGACCAGGGCTGTCACTGAGACAGAGGGCTGGATTTCAGGATATTAATCATCCTCCTGTGTATTCCTGTTCTTCATGTTGTTGTGACAGAGAACGTGTGTCACAATAAAGTAAGGTCTCAAGCAGCCGAGACTGAGGGTACAATCACAGCCATATCAGAGGTGAAAACATCGCTGCCTGGCTGCCAGCTGACCCTGAAACTGGACTGAAGGCTTAACGTGGCTCAGAGGGATCACCCAGCACCCTGATGGTGGAGGGGCTGGTTCACCAGGTGGGGTGTGGCACGGAGAAGAGGTGCTCATGTTCATGCTGGTTGGTCCAGGGAGCTTGAGCACTGGCTGGTGTTGAACAGTCCCACACCGGATGTGTGCGAAACCTCTCTGTACTCAGCTAATATTGGAAAGGTTTAATTGATATTTTTCCAACAACAGTTTGAATTTCAGTGGGCTGGTGAGCCAAACCATGGGAGATGTAGCACTGTTCCTAACCTCAGTGGACCTTTCTCTTCCGAGTTGCTAACAACTATTTAATGACTGAGTAGTTTTGATGTTCTGCTAATGTGCCTTCCTATGCTCCCTTGTAATAGGTCTTTTCCAGTTCCCTAAGCTTGTTCACTGCCTGACTGAGCCAATAGCTTTGCTATTTTAATGGGAAAGGAATGGCTTGCTAGACTCAAGCATAAAAATATTTATTTGCATTGTACATGCAGGCTGGAAGGAAATCCTTTAATTAAAGACCTGAGAGGTCAGAGAAGATATATGGGATGAATGAACTCAATTCATCTATTGGTATCTGTATGAATATGCACAAATTCAATGAACTGGTGAATGCACAGTAAGTTTAATTCATGCAGTGAAAGTTTAAAACATGGAAAGGAAAATCCAGCAGGGCTTCTCTGCCTAAATAATTGAAGTGGGAACAGAGCAGAGATCAATTTAAAAAGCACACATATGGCCAGAATTCTTTGTGTCAGAAACACCTCCAGAATCACTGTTTATTAAACAAATAAAATTGTACTCTGTTTCTCTTTGAATAAGTGTTTAAATATTTTTAGAATATTTATATATATATATTAAATACAATAAATAAAAGGAAGAGGAGGAAGACATCCAGTTACAGAAATATATGTTAGTTCTGCCCTCTGATGATGCAAGGTCATATTTATAAACTAATTGGTGATTTTGGAACCACCAAACCTGTACAGGATTTCAGTAGTGAGGAATTCAGTACGTCACAACGTTTGGGGGTCTCTGTGATGGAATGCCACTGTGAAGTGAACAACTTCCAGTTGAACAAAGCAATCCAGTATAAGAAAGAATAGGCAATTTTACTCAAGTTAAAGTGTTCTAATTTATAATTTAATAATTTTTTAGGTTTTTAATAAATATTGTTTCTGTAATGGAAGCATAAGATTCCTCCAGCTCATCAGTTACAGACATCAGGTGCCATGCAGTACATCAAGGTAATACACATCTGATCTTAACAGAAAAGCTATGTTGTGAATGGAGAAATTCCTGTCCAGAAGTAGAGGAGCAGAGCTGCCCTGAAGCCTCCCTGCAGTGCAGATTTGAGCCTAGGGACAAGTGAGCATCTGTTTCCAATCATCCATGTGTTTCACTCAGAGATAAAGCAATGGGAAATTCTGTCTGCAGGGAATCACTAATCTCCCATTAAGCAAATAACATTGTGATGAGCAGCGTACTGACACTGGGAGACTCCTTTATGGATTATAATCTGGGTATTGCCGTATTCTGAATAGTTCTGCTTTTGGTTGTCTCTGCTTAAGGAAGGCTGTGCTTGGTGGTAGCACTTCCAGATTTCCCTCCATTAGTCAGATAAACCATGTTATTCCCTTGGTTCTATCACTTCTCATTCCCACATATTTATTTCCCTGCTGTTTTGGGCCCAGATCTATTCTCAAGTTGATTATGTTGTTCAATACAATCACCATTGTACTGATTTCTGATCAACAGAAATTTGACCCATCGTTTATCACTGCAAGTAAGCTCTTCGGTTTCTTTATGTCCCTTCAAAAATACTAACCAGGTTCAGTGTGCCCTGCCCCATTTCTTGCCTTCAGTGAATATGCTCCATTGACTCATACAGCCTTTCTCTGGGAGCTCTGGGAGCACCCTTTTCCATGCACTGAGAGCATCCCCCTCTGCAGAGGCTGAGCCTGTTGGTCTCATGCTCAGCACTGGGGACATGCTATGCCTCATGCTTTGTTTTGTTCATTTATTCACATGGAATTAGAAGTACTTTGCATCAAAAATAATGAATAAGTAGGGCAGGGTAGTGAGTTAAAAATAAGTTGTGACATGCTTCAAGCGTTCCTTCATGTCCAGTTACATCTGATTACTGTATTACTTGCAGTGACCACTGTCACAACCATTTCCCTGGCCCAGTTAGAATAGCTAATACAGCAGCTTCCCTACCGCTGGGCTTCAGGACTGGAACCGCAGAGGAAAATGCAAAGCTGCACTATCCTAACCATAGCACATGATGAGAAATGATCTCTGTTGGCAAATTCAGCTTTAAAATGCTGTACTGAAAACATTACTCCATTATTTAGGAGGAGTGGGTGGAGCAGGCCTATTACCAGCCACTGCTATTACTCTATTACTGATGCTCTAAAAGTTTTTGAAGAAGACAAGCCAAAGTTGTTCAGTTATTAATAGAGATGTTATATTTTATTAATTTCAGATGAAAAAAACATATGGTATGATATAAAATTCCCTGAAGTTGAAGGGAGGCATGTTTTCAGTACATTGAATCATTGAAAAGAAGAAGTTGAGTGAAGTGACATTATGAACCTTGAATCTTTTGGATGTTTTTTGTATACATCTCTTTAAGTGGTCTCCTCACACCATCCAGCCAAGCACAACAGCTGCCCTTTAGGTCCTCTGTTCTCCATGGGAGACTGTTGCAAGCATTCCTGTACCACATTTACTGTGCAAAGGACTTGAGTACAGTCCTGCACCTCTGCCATGGCACTGAGGTAAGCAGGTGGCTCTGCACTACAGAAACAGCGCTACATGGCTGTGTTTACTTTCCTGCATGCTGCCAAGTCGTACCAGAGGCTGTCCAAAAAATAGAGGGCTGAGTTTTTGGGCATGCCTTTTGCCTTTGGTTTAGGGCAAGGCTCTGAACACTGTGCTGGTGTTGGGTGGTGGATGAGAGTACCTGCAGAGTAGCACAGACATTTCCTTCTTGTATGAGCTGTAGCACAGGATGCATTGGGTTGTGCTAATGTGGGGGCAGAGTCTTTTTGGCATGTTCATAAATTCACCCTTGCCCACAAGTATGGATAACTCAGCTGCTGAGTAACAGCATTGGTTTTACTGGGTAAAGTTTGCTCACAACTGACAGATTTGATGGGCCAGATTCTTGCAGCAACAGAACAAATGCTCAGTTCATATTAATGTTCAGAGGCTGTGACAACTGTGGTGCACTTTGGGTTGACACCTGTTCAGTGCTGGTTAATCCTGAATTTGTCCCATTAAAATACAATCATGCTGTCATTTCAAATGTTTTCTGTACAGACTTGCACAGAACTGAAAAAGCTGTTTTATTCCACTCCAGCTGCCTGGAGGAGATAATACCTATCTATATCTCAGTTCCATGCTTTGTATCTACCAGAGGCAGGAATCCAACACACAGATATAACTGAGGCATCACTGTGTTAGAGAGTGGATGGGTATAAATACGGGACTATGGACAGATGCATATTTTGTAATTCCCCCTTACAGATTTTGTTAAGGTGAATTTGCAGGATTCCTCACCTGCCATTTTTTTAATAATCAGTGTTTTTGCTGTGCATATGCATTTGCAGCCTAGCATAATTTGGCCCAGTTTCTCATTTATTGGTTCCTGAGAGTTAATCCAGTACAAACATTTTTCCTAAGTGCTAAAGGCAACTTATATCTTGCAGGAAGAACAAAGTGCATCATCAGGTAAGATGCTGATACCAAAAGTGGCTTCACAAATAAATTGAGAGCTAAGAAATAATGTCTGTTAATCTGTTGGAAAGGTTCTGCAGTGATATCCACATAGAAAAAGCCCAGTGTAATATGAATGCTAGCAGTTGCAACTGTATTGAATGCATAAACAAAAATGCCTCCCATCATATTTAAGTGGGATAAACTTTTGAGAAAAGGACAAAGAACACTACTTTGTCATTCTTTTCCATTTCACTACTTGGTTTGTTAGCCTTTTGACTGTAAAATACTTAGTATGTTATCAAATGACATAGACTGTAAAGGAGAAAAAGGGGCTACTTCTGACCCAGGTTTCCATTTGCTGAAGCTATTACCTGTGATCCTGGTTTTTGGTCCCATTTCATATACCGTGGTTCTTTTGGGCCACAGACAGGAATAGAAATGCTGATGTCAGAATACAATGTTGGTGCTAATACGGCTTAGTTCACTCAAAAATCACAGTGCGCTTTGGAGACCACTTAAACTGAGCCTCTCTGACCTGCCTGTGGAGGGTATGAGCCTCCCATTTTACTCCTGGGGGAAAGGCAGTGCAGAAAGGGTAAGTGCTTCTGCTGGGCAAGGTGTGGCATTTACTTTTTGTGCCATGGTCACACTCCAAAACAGACTGCCTTCACTTTTTAACTTAATACCTGTATGTCAACTGAAAACCATACATACTAGCAAGGTGACATGCTAGGATGGAGATGAACAGTAGAAACTCCCACTGAGACGAGCCTTGAGAAGAGGACTACATTAAATAATATTTTTCCATTTGTGACAGCAAAAATAAAGATCACAGAGAGACTTTTAAAAGTATAAGCAGAAGATAAACACCTACCCACAACTGAACAACAATGGGAGTCACCTGCTATCGGTACACATACAATAGGTCAAAATCAAAGTGGAATAGTCTGGCTAAATTTCACTTCCAACCTGTGTGTTAATGTAGAATTTTTGCTATGGGATTATTCAGAAGTGATAAACACATAGGAAAGGAAATGCCAAAAACCAAAAAGCTACAGGAGATGAATGCTTTTAAATTCATGGGGACTTCAGAAAATTAGAATAAAAGTCAATCTTTTCAAAAGACCTGCTTTAGGTTCTGGATAATTGTTAATGAAAATTTACTGGTGGTGGTTGGCTCCTCTTCTCCCAGTCATATGCAGACTCATGCAAGGAGACATTAAAACTGGTACCATCTGTAGCTGATAGTTTATAAGCTTTAATTAGTCAAAGTTTATCCTTACACTGAACACAATCAGTGTGTTTAGCAGACAGTAGGCCCACACATGTCAGCAAGAAGATTTCCTCTAGATATGCCATCATCCATGCCAGAAGAGTGGGAGGGGAGCTTTAAGGAGACAGCTACAAATGACTGCAAAGAGAGACTTTTCCCTGTGGTATTCCAAGGACAAGGTTAACAGAATCATTTTCATATGTCCCATGGAAGGTATCTTCTCTGTAACTTATTAACAGATAGTTGAACACTTGCATTTGAAACTATTGTAATACTTCAACTAAAATAGAGAGTTGGTCTGAATAAATTCTGATGACATCTGTCATCTCCAGCACTGTCATGGAAGGACTCTAAGGTCTAGAAAATCAGTTTTTAACTTCTTCAGCCTACTTTGAATTGTGATCAAGATCTATCTTGGGCTGGGATTCATATAATCTGATTTTAGCCAGGCTTGACAGCTAGTTTAACATGATTGTCAGCAATTCACCCCATCCTAAGATAAGACAAGCCAGATGAATTGTCTGTCTCTCTCCTCTGACTAGATAACTAATTTTGATTAAACCTTCTACTTTCAAGCTTAGGTGAGAGGAACCCTTTGGTGTAGAGGCACTTTGCAATATTCTCTATTGCTTCCACCCTAACTTTATCAAGATTTAGCTTTAGGTGTCTGGAATTAAAAAACTGTAGTCCAAACCTTAATGTCACAGACCCAGTTAATATTTTTTTCTTGCATTGGTTCCATCTAGCTCCGGTTCATGGTATCAGCAAAGCTAGGCCAGCGGTTTGCTCCAAGCAGCTCTGTTGAGAAAAGGAGATAGCAGAGCTTTTTAGCTTGAAGGCTAATCCTTTTGAAAGCTGGGGAATCATAGCAATGATCCTCATCTTAGAGTGCATGAACTATCTCACTGCTTCATGTTACTGACTGATAACTGGAGGAGAGCTGGCTGTAGTTTTGAAGGCAGATGCAAAGCAATTCTTCCAGATGGAAGCCAGAGTGAAGCAGGCAAGATGCCATCTGGAAAGAGAGGAGCCTTGCTGTGCAGATGTACATTACAAAAATGATAGAAATATAAAATTGGAAAAAAATATATTGTGAATGGGACAGTTCACTGTGTATCTTGCTGCTGACTCCTGCCTTTCCAAAGAGTGCATTGTGCTCAGCAGCATGTAACCTGATAATAAATCCCAGAGTAAGAATCTATTTCCATCTTTCTGGATTTAGCTGAGTTGTGGGTTTTTTTTTTTTTTTTTTTTTTTTTTTTGAGTCACTGTTTATTTTGCAGCATGGGGTTTAGCCAGATTTTGCACCCATCTGAATATCATATTTCCAAGAGCTGTCGCAAATGGTGAGTGGCTTGGGCTCTTGCATTATACAGCTCCATGCACTCCACTGTACATTGTATTTTGCCCAGGAACTGAAATGACAGACAGAAGGCTTTGTGCAGTGGATAGGGGGAATTCCACCATGGAGTTAAAGGACCTGTTTCTTAGAAAGTACTTTTCAGTTTGATGTTGGACATGTTCCCTCACAGGAATCTTATGGAGCCAGAAACAAAGAATGGATGAGGAGGAGAAAGTGAGAAAGCAAGTGTGTTTGGCTGGCGAACATGGGAATCCCAAAAAACAGATCTCTTTCTTTGTGTGTCAGTTATCTTCCAGGCTATTTCTATACTGCTGTTTACAACTGATCTTAGGATCAGGCAAAGCTCATGCCAATGGCTCCCTGTAGTGGACCTGTCAGCTCAGCCTCTGGCAGTGATCTGTCCCAAGCTTGGAGGCTGCTGAATTACCACTGGTTGCCTGACTGTTCTTCCTGGAGTGTGATGGGAACTCATTTGCACAGCATAGCCCTCTAGTTTGCCAGGCAGATGGCTTGTGATTTATCTTGAAACAGCATCATTTATAGAGTATTAATTTATAACAATCTGAGGATTACTAGATGTGAATTAATTACAGACTGATAAGGATATTTTTCTGAGGCAGATCTTCAGTGCAATCCTGTCTGTAGATTTGTGAATATATTTATGTTCAAGAGCCATCAAATCTCAGACAGGCTACATCTGCCACATCATTATTTTAAAAGTTTTTGTCATGGGAACAAACATGACAGAAGTCTGTGAGAAGCAGAAATAACAACGATCCATTTCAGCTACTCTTCAAATACCCTAATGAATTTGAGACTGTGCATGGATGGAGTCAGAACTGCTTGGTTGTGTGCCACAGTCCATACTGTCCTCACCTCTAATGAGGACTTTTAGGACCTTTTTTCTCTCAGGTGGTAGACCTCTGCTGTCTGGAAGCCAACAGGTATAAAGGAGTTGCTGAACAGTGCCAGTGACTGTACGGCAACAAATGTGTGACAAATGTGAGTGTCTTGTAACACAAATTCAGTAACTTACTATCAAACTCGAACAGTCCACAAAGAAAAATCAAAGCTCTTTCATATCATTCCGTTGCCTCTAAGACAGCACAAGTAGGTAAGGGTGGGATAATGGCTTGAGTGGTTATGAGAAAGCTCTCAAACTGGATTTTGTGTTACAGGAGAACTGGCATTCTGGGTACATAATGAGTACATGTATTTCTGATGAGTGTACTGGGGCTTTGGTCTTGCCTTTGTTTTTTAAAGAGAACTGTGACAATGCAGAACTGACAGCACTTCAGGCATGAAGCCTTAGGAGCTTCAGGCTCTTATCTCCTCTGGGATAGAAAATCCAATGGTTCCTCCATTCTTATCCCAGAAAACTAGACTGCAAACACTGTGCTTCAGGCAATTTTGCCACAGCTGAGCTTACTGGACTTAAGAGATATAACTCCATTATAATATCTCATAACCAGTAGTAAATATCCAGCTGTAGGAATCTCAACAGAAACTAACTGAGATTTGTACTCCTGGAGGGATGACATTTGACCATTTAGAAAATCCATTAATATTTCCAAAAATCTCTGGAAAAATACACAGGTTTTTCTTGCTTAGAGAAAGCCACGCTGGAGGGTCAATGGACTGAGAACAGCTCTGAATAAATTGCGAGGACTATGATGCATCAAAAATCAGAATAAGAGTGCTGGGGGAAGAGATCTTTGACTCAAGCCTTGATGAATCTTAATGTGAAGATATGATCTAAAATGATGTTGTTTATTCCTGCCAACCAAAATAGATGCCCATGTTTTTCATGCATAGCCCTAGAAACCTGCTGTTGCTTGAGACTGAATGTTTGCACTGCTTCTAGGTAAGCCACCACAGATAACATGTACACTAGTAAAAAGAAAATTTGAAATGAGAAAATATCACAGTCAGAGGGTACTTAAAGCAGGCAGATAATTGGTGGTAGGGCTCTGAACCCAGTGGGAGCTGGGAACTTTGAGATGGTTTCCTGCTCACACAGCACTGCAGGCAGACAGCAATTCCTGCATCTTGCTGGCTTTCTGCAGGAAAGCTGCATTCTTTCTTCTGGGTGAGATGGTGTCAAAGGGCTCCTGCTGAGCCCCTGAAAGGACTGCACAGAGGGCTAAAAGCAGCTGGCCACATGGCCAGGTGATCAGCTGGCTGGCCATGCGTGTGGGGCTCTGGTTCACCAGCCAGCCGCATCCCCAACGCCCACGTCAACTCAGAGGCAGTGGAAGAGTGTCTTGGCAGCTGCTCATCAGCAGTGTTTTACCCCATGGAAGGCACTGTCTCCTGATGTGGTTTTGCGGGTGTTGAGATGGCAACTGCTTACCTAAAAACTGTTTATAGTCCCTGACTTTGCACTCTGAGCACTGGACTCCAGGTGTAGTCAGAGACAGCACTTTGCTGATAAGACTGTGAGTTTTTGTTCAGATTAACCAACAAAAAAATCATACTGGAAAAGATTAAAGCAAGGAGTTTGGAAGCAAAGCCTTTTTTCAAAGTGTTGCTCTTAATGGTATTTCTAGGCTGGAACAGAGAAGCTGAGAGCAGCAATTCAAATTTTCAGCTTCTCTACTAAGCAGTATTAATTAGGGTCTAATGTAAATTGACTGCACTGTGCTTTGAATCAGACTGTTGGTGCTGGACTGACACCTGACAAACTGGAAAAAATGAGCAGCTTTGCAAATCTATTCTTTACATACTGGAAAAGATGTATAAATCAATCAGGAATAAGACGGAAGCTGCAATATAGAACTGAAAGCTGTCACAATACTGGCTAGATGTACATGAGTGATCAAAGAATAAACAAATCATTAAGTGAAACAGTTTCCTTCTGGTACCATTACTTATCTGAAGAATTGAAAAAGTGCAGCCAGTCATTTAATGATTTTAAATTTTTGGTGTCTATATCGTTCTGAATTCCCATTTCCAAATATGAGCAATAATGTAAGAAAGTGTAGGAAATGTTCTACTGGATGAGGCCAATAGCCCAGTACTCTCCATCTGTCAGAGACAGCAGGCTGCTATTTAGGAAGAGCACAGGAAAATGGTCACATCCTCCAGTACATTCCCCCTGTATCCCTGGCACTCCTGGTTGCTGTACTTAGGGTGCCAGAGGGCATGTCCCTATCTAGTCCTCCAAGTATCCATTCAGACACCTGCTGTGCAGGAATTTGTCTTATCCCTTTGTCATCCTGCTAATACTATAAGTGTCTACAAGTGCCTGTGGCAGCCAGTTCCAGTTGTTCATTGCTGTGTAATTACTTTGATTTAGTACTGCAGCTCTGTATTCACTTTATTCACCCTCTTCATGAATTTTGTCTGCCCCAGCTGCCTTCTCTCCAAACTGAAGACATGTTTTTTAGTGTCCTATAAAACAACTTCTTCCTTTGATCATTTTAGCTGCCCTTTTTGTCTTCCCTGCCTCCACTACTTCTTTCTTTAGGTGTAGAGACTGGGACATCCACAGTACTCAAAGACATGAGCATGATCAACTTTTATATAGCTGCAAAATGATGCTGTCTTGGCTCCTACTGCACAATATCTGACGATTTCTGAGAACTGTCACCGATGACTCCAAGATCTCTTTCCATAGGTGTCAGTGCCTGTTCTCAGTTCAGCCATATGCAGGCATGGTTTATATTCTTTTCTTTTAGGTGTATCACCTAAAATTTATCTATCTTGAAGTTCATCTGCTAGTTTTGTGCCTACCACTTGGTTTTGTGAGGTCCTCTGAGTCTGCATAATTTTAGTGCATTTGCTAGCTGTCAGAAAGCCTGGCTCAGTTGGAGGAGGCTTCTGAAAAACAGGTTTCCATGAACTTAACCATAATATAACAGGGAGCCAGTGGCAAAATTCTGTACTGGAAACATCTAACTCTCTCTGCCTTCTGGAAAAGCAGTCAGACATGTTCTATCTCTAGTTCCTAAGGGGATGTATCACTGTGCCTAATTTTACATGTCAGAAATCGCAGGGAAAGATTGCATAAACATAAAGTTAATATCTCAACACCTTCCAAAACTAAAAGAATTATCTAACAACCTGCTTAGGTTACTCAAGCCCTCAATTGTCTCTCATACACACAGATTTTACGGAGTTGGAAGAGGATTTCTCCAAAAGCTGCAAGGTGTCTTCATCTCAGCAATGCACTGTATAAACTGTCATCTTCAAAGATGGTGACAAGCTGACAGCTTCCTAGTAAGAGCCTAACACATTAGCACTGCTGCCCCAAGGTGGGCAGAAGAGCTCTTCTGCAAGCGCTACAAATTAAAACCAGTGAGTCTTTCTAATATGAGATAGTGACGTGCTGGGAAGGAGGTACCTGGCATTGACAACAAGCGATAAAAATGTTCAGTTCAGTGAGAAAAGAGGATGCTGATTAGAAATGTACAATGAGCTCTCTATGTGTGCTATGAAGCATCTGTATCGAATCTCCACCTTGCTTTTTTCTGTGACACAAATGAAATCTTGGCCACTGGGAAGCTGATTTTTGGTGATAAATATAGATTCCTTTATTTAGTTCATAAGGCAGCAGGTGGTGTTTAGCCCAGTTTGTGTTTTGAGAGGCATCAGAAATGATCTGACTGGGAATTTTTACACAGCTTCAACTTCTGTGTTTGTGAACGTCAACTTAAACCAGCATTTTGAGACCCCCAGCTGTGCCTCCACAGCTCCTTTATAATGCCTTTCTGCAGTACAGAGAGAAAAATTACCAGAATGTTGATTTTCTCCACTTTCCTTTGAATTAATTACTGTCTGTGGGGATGAGATGTAAAACAAAGCATACTTGCAGATATGCCTTGTGATCAATAACATGTGAACAAAAACAGCTTATCAACAGTTCATTAAAAAATTCTTCCCTGTGTTTTTGTCTAATTTTTCATTAACAGATTAACATCATCTTTTATTGTCTACTGTCTAACCACACACATTGGTTCTGTCACAGCTTGCTTGTTCACAGGAGAACAAGAAGCTCACAGTAGAAAAATCCATATTCCATCAACAGTCCTTATAATTTTACCAGCTCCCCTTCACAAATCCCTCTAGTGGCACTGTGGAAATTACTTTCTGAAAGTCATTTATTGGGCTACTGGATTTGTATGCTCTTTCTTAGCAAAAAATATGCATAACTTTCTGTTGATAGATCTTAAAAATGTTTGTCATATCATGTCAACTGGTTCAAGACGTAAGCTGGTGCAGAGCCTAAAAATAGCTACTTGAAAATGATTGGACTGTCCTAAAGCCAGGCTGGGATCAAGGAGGAATAAATGTGACTTAAATTCACTTTTGCTCACTCATGTCCTAAACTCTGATTGAAGACTGGATGAAACTAATTCAAATGATATGGCTGTGTATAAAAAAAAGTGTGAATAAGAAGAAAGTGAAATTTTTACTCCAGTTCCCCTGTTGTTTTCACTGACTACAGTAGCACACTGACCACATTTTAGGCACTACAGAGTCTATAAAACAAAGAAGTTGGCAGTCATTGAAATCAGTGGAAGGTTGTTTCCCCAAATGGAGAGTAAGAGAAGGAGGTGGAGGGGGAACTGCCTACCTCCTTCCCAAACTGCAGCTTTGTACAGTACTTTTTCTGCAGTTGAACCCTTCTTTAAAGATAGCATCGTGTGTTCCTGAGCTAATTGGACATCTGAGTCACATGAATCATTAGAATCACCATAGCGATAACAAATACATCATTTGGAAAAAAAATCAGATGTTTAAGATGGACCGCCAGTGCCCCTTAAAGAGATATTTGCTTAACATTTAGGATTTGGAAATCTCCATGAATAGCAATTCTAATGAATGAAATGCCAAGTAATACCATCTCCTTGTGTGGCTGGCTTTGACATTTCCAAGCATAGCCTCTCTCCTGGGCCATCATTTTGCACCCACACTTGTCTGACAACTTGCTGAAGAAATGCATCCAAACAGACAATGAAATGCCTGGATGATTTATGCAGGAGGGAAGTAAACAAAATATCACTGAGAATAAAACATTTTCAAAGGCAACTATGAAAAGCAATATCAGACAGTTCCAAGTGCTGGAAAACTGCTTTTCTCTCTGCCACTTGGCTCATTTCAATTCACTCCTTCAGGATAAGATTTTTCTTAATGAGGTTTGACCAGACTTTAATTTAAACATCTGAAGGCTCCACAACAATAGTTGCTAGGCATTTGGTGCTGGTCATGTTTGAACAGTTAGCTCATAGCCATGGCACAGAGAGAGTAATTTTCTTAGAAATCTGCTGAGATTGAAGACATTCAGTAAATGGGTAGGACTGGGACTGTGAAAGTGTCAAGTTCTCTGTCCTGTTCTATTGCTCAGTTTTCATAAATGATGATTACATTTACGCATATTACAGTTAGAAATTGTTTTGCCTAGGAAATTCTCCGTACTTTAATTTTCACTTGGGCTCATTTTCTTATCTCTTTTAAAATAAATCACTGGTTCCCAGCGTTAATCTTCATATGTTCTCTCCTTTCTCCTTTTCCCTTCATCCCCATGTTACCTCTCTCTTAATAACAATATGCAAGAATGAAATGCAAATGGTGATTTGCCCCATGTTGAGAAGCTACGAACAAAATCTATGCTGGGCTGTTCAAACAAATGACACATTCATTAGATTCAGTTGAGCACAGGAGAAATATTGAAGATGATGTGCAAACTCTAAACAGGTCACCTTCTCCAAGATAAAGTGGTTTATTTCAAAGCAAGACATAATTAAATGCAATTTCTTTGAACTCTCTCCTATGCCTATTTGAGAAAACAAGATTATTTTTTAGCAATTCTGACTTTCCTACTTGTGGTTATATTGGTTCTAAATTCCTTTTTGGCTCCCAGGGAGCTTATAATTTACAGATCGGGATTTTTCTATGTGACATAGAATGACATCCTAGTTTGAACAGGTCTTCCTTTTCAAAAGAAAAGATTAAAATATGGAGAGCTGTGTCTTCCACTTGTGAAATGTAGTTCCTGATGAATGTACTGATTTCTCCATTGTGTGAGAAACTGGTAATACACTATGTAAAACTGTTTGAAATATGTTTCAAAGCTGGTTTTTTTTAAGAAAATTCCACCTCTACAGAACGGTTTCATCCAGTCTACGACTGGGCTAAAGCAAGTGAAATAATTTAAAACATGGGCATCTCCAGAACACTTTTCTGCTAAAAATGTAATTGTTTTGTTTTGAAAGTGCATAAGGATCCAAAAATTGGGTTGATAGTTTTCAAAGTTTTCAGATCTGTAGAGGCTGACAGAGCAAATTACAGAGTAGACAGAAACTCAGTTTTTAATATCTCCTTTTTCAGACTTTCTAAAACAGACTGTTGCCTGAAAACCATTAATCATTAGACAAGCACAGAGTAAGGGATAATGCTCTATAGAGCTTTCCATCCAGACAGGTGAGACACATGGCACAGAAAAGCAGAGAGCAGAGACATTTGAACTAGATGCATCTTAGGCAACCAAAACCTTCTCAGCTGCTTTTTACTCTGAGGCACCAGAATATCGTAGCTGCCATATTTTAGTTATTACCGTGAAGTTTCCTAGATGGTTATAATTATGCCTGTGTACCAGCCTAGAGTGGCCCAGGTTTGACAGGACTGAGTAGCTTGTACATGTTTCCACTTGAGACTGAGCAATGGGGCGCTCCTCTGTCCCAGGCTCCAAAGGGAGGAGGTCTGGGCTTCCTGGGGATGCCCAATATGTCTTCTCAGCTTCTTTTGAAATACGGTTGTTGGAAGGAGGAGGTGATGGTGACAGCACCCCGTCATACTGAGACAAGGATATGATGCAGGGTCAGCCTCCCTTTGCCCAAAGGGATTGAATCCAGCCCCCAGTTGCCAGGCTCTGGGTTACTCTGGAGAGGGTGCATGTGAAAGCAGGTGGAGGAGGAGGAAAGTCTTGTTTTCCACCTGTGCTGGGAAGCTGCACTGAAAGTGTAAAGAGCTTAAGATTTGCAGCAGTGCTCTGCCTGGTGGCCAGGGCACTTCCCTGAGAAAAGAAGTCCTAAATTTTGTACTAATCTGCAGGGAGGCAGAATTCCTGCCGGAGGAAGAGGGATTGAGTGTACCACCCCCCTCCTTTGGTGATGCTTCTAGCCACTGGGTATTGTGTAAGGCAGGATTACTGTCACCTTCTCATTCACCAGTGACTGCATTTTAGTTAGTCATCCCTGCCACCCTGTGAAAGAAAGAAAATTATCACAAATTAATCCCTGTTTCCTGACTTTCCCTGTTGACAGCCCTAGGGTGATGCTGGGTGCTTGTTTTTGAACAATACATTCTCTACACACCATGTAGGGACCTTATGTGCCTATTACCCCTAGGGTGCCTAACATTTAAGCAGCAAAACACCTACTTCTTTTTACTGGATCAGGCCTAAAATGGTTTCCAAGATCATACTGCATATCAGCGGAAGAAACAAGACAAAAATTTATTGAATACTGATTGCTGTTAATAACCAGATAAAAGTACCTAAAAGCTTACAGGAGTGCTGTGAAACTAGGAAAGCACCTGTTTGTCCTTATTCCCCTCCATCCTTCCCCCCTGCAAAAGCCCTGCTTTGTGTGTCCAGGGAGAGAATGGGCAAGAGCAGTGCAGTGTTGGTCCTTGGTCTTTGCCATGGAGAAGTCAGCAGGTTTTCAGACATGGGAGTAATGAATCCACATGATGTCTTCTTACTCCAGGCTGGAAAGGAACCATCTGTTCATTATACCACACACTGAGCCTGTGCTGTTGGCAATCTTCTGGGCTCCAATGAAGCCAGCTAAGCTTTGCTTTGGGGACTACATACAGTGGGGCATGAGGCTAATTTTCATATTGGAAGCTGGTGAAAACAGGTCTAGAGAAGATATAGAAAACAAATATGTATTATAAACAAACAGGCCTACTGCTGCATAGAAACTAAAAGAGTAGCTTGAGGAGCAGCACAGGGGGAAAAAACCAATATTATGTCATATTCACAGTGCATGGAAGCTCTAGGACAGAAGCATGTTGAGAGGATGCTAAGTGGGAGCATGGGCTGTACATAAGAGTTGGGGGGAGGAAGGGAGATGCAGCTCCAGAACATGGTGGGCGGGAAAGCTGATCCCAGCAGAATGAGGACAGTCAAATTCATCTCAAGAGATGGTCAAAACAGCAGTGACAAACCTTAATTTCATAAGATGTTGCTTATTTCTGTGTGCATGTGCATATGCAAATAACAACATTGCAATTTCAATCAAGAAAACCACATCCTATCTTCAGATGAAAGAAACTGCAGATAGGGGGCTGGAAGTGTCATCTGCACTGGGTGTTGAGACTTCAGATTCAGTGACAGGTGATTCCTTACTCCCTACAAGTAATACAAGCAGTTAGCCTGTTTGCATTAGGCTCTGGGATTTTTTTTTCCCCTAATGGTTTACTCCAGTCAATCATGGCATACGCTGCGACACTAATAGCTAACCACTGAGGTGCTCTGCAGAAAAGAAACATGGACCTGTGGTATTTCAGTTAACTAAAACTGGCATTAAGTTAATGCAAAAATGAAAATGCTGAAAATAGACCCTCTTTACTGACAAATTCTCATTTAACAGAATCACTCTTCAAGAGGGTGCTAGCGCTAAAAGCTTTGAGTGTAAAATTATAGGAAGAAGAGATCGCAAAACAAGATGTTGACTTCAACATAGAGCAAGCCTATCAGGTAGGTACAGGGAGACCTGGGGTCTTTTGTTCGTGCTCCAAGTTGTTAGATGCAAAAGACTTCTGGTTGAGATGTCACACACACTCATTAACCCAGTGCTATGCACAAGCAAATGCTTTCTGACTCAGATAAGCTTTAAAAAGCCATTCCAGCAGGGCATATTAGGAGACTAGCACTGACTGTGCCTAAGTAAACTTAGGAAAGTAAGTCTTTATACGTGCATACATACACACACACATATATATGTATGTAAAATGCAACTCAAATATATTATATATATACATAAAATGCAGTTTATTATTTCCAAATGCATTTTAAAAATAGAAAAGTAAATATTTGAATATGTTTTCTGAAATTTCATTGCCAGGAAGTAGTGGCAGTGGGTCAAGCTTTTGAAGGCAGTAGGAATCTGGTGATCTGGGAAGCTGAGTTGCCTGCATATCACCCTCCCTACCAGCTTGTCCAGGGACATAACTTCACTGGCAGTGGTGTACAGCTGCAGCACTAGAGATGATTTGCACCTAGCCAAATCCAAATGATCATGGAGGATCTGGGTCTGCCTGCATCTGCCCATATAGACATGTCAATAGATGGCAGACACATGCTATCAGCAAGGACCAATGCCAATATTCACATGTGGCACTATACATAAGTTTTTTTGAATACTGGTAGTCTTCAAGTAACAGCACCCCTAATTAGGGTGATCACACGGTTTTAATGATTTAATTTCAAGTTTTGAATGATATTATAACTGAGCTAACATTTTAATAAATAGAAAAGCAGGTCTGGAGAGCAGGTTTATCTGCAGTCAGCTATTAAATACCTGAATGTGTGCTGGATTCAAGGAACATCTTCTCTGGCTTTAATACAACCATATAAAAAGAAGACTGTGTTTCTAAAGATCTTAAGAAACATTGAAGGTCAGACAAAAAGTTGAGTAAACAGACACTCTTTTAAAATTATCTTCTGATCTTGTTCAAATATTGTGCTTTTTTCTTCAGAATCTTTACTTAATCTTTTAAATTAACCTCACAATATAGAGTGATGATAGAGTACAGAAATGCTAAAATGCAAGGTAAAAGGCATCAGCTTTTTAATTAACCACCTGTATGCTTATTTTACTAAAGATTACAGTCTGTCTTGTGAACACAGGTACAGGAAGAAATCAAGAGATTGAGTACTTGTGCTATGAACTAATGGAAAATGTGAGATCTGCTTTGAGCTCTGCTATTGATCTGCTGCTTGATCTTGGGCAAGTCATTTCACCTTTCTCTGCCACTGGTGGATGTTGTTTTTTCTCCTATTCTTCTGCCTCATCTGGCTATGCTGAATATTTCTCTGAACAGTTTTTCCTGGTGTGGACGGCTGGTGCTGAGCAGTGTGAAGCCCTGGTCATGGTTACTGCGCGAAAAAAGGTGCCTAATTCTTTAAAGTCAGAGTTACTCTGAGGGCAGCTTGAGGCTAGTATTGGACTCAGCGCAGAGGGTTGTTCACTTGGAAAGCACTGCCTGGGTGGGCTCAGTATTCCTGGCTCAAGTCTCCATCGCAGGGACAGGGATGATGCATGCGAGCACGTGATTGTCAAACAGGGAATTTCATCCTTGCCAGGCAAGGCAACATGAAGTGCTCAGAACAATTCATTTCAGTGCAAATGTCTTGGCTCAAATACTTCTGCAAAATAAAAGGCGTGTGGTCTTTAACGATTACAGATTTCATTGCACAAATGTACCTCAACGTGAGAGCAGTCGCCTTCACTGCCCAAGGGGGTCAATGCACTGAAAACACTGAGGAACCATCCTGGGATACCTGCGTGAGAGCAGTGTTCCTCACCCCAGCTGCAATGGAGACACAGTAAGACATCTACGGGCTTGCACACCCAGTCAGGGTAGAGCTGTCTAATTAATTACCATCCGCCTGCTGACCCCAGAGTTATCTGCATGCTCAAAGCCCGTGGCAAATGGGAGGTAGTTTGACTTGGTTCAGCAATAAAAGATGGATAAACTTAGATCAGATTTCTGTGGCTGTGGGTTAATAACTTGCACATAAATGACTCCCATGACTGAGCCCACGTGCAGTGATTTGCTAAGCCACTGAAACTTGAGTGTGCTTGTATGCCAAACACTGCTTGTATGTGCAAATTTGGGTCAAGATTTATGAAATCAGCTGCCACAACTTTATATTTGCAGCAGTTAAATAATCTACCCATTTTCTAAGGAATGCTAAGGCTCTAGCAGTGACCCCCGGTTTTACATCCACAACCAAATGATTAGGTGAAGCTGCAGTGGGAGCAGCTAAGTATTCAGTGTTTTTCAAATCAGGCCAATATTCTCTATAAATCCACTGGATTGAACTGTGTCTGTATAATCTCATATTTTCCTAAAACAGATGCACAGAGATAGCGTTTGTTTTAATGTAGCCTTCCTTTTCAAATATATCACTCTAACACAAATACATGCTGGAGGAAATTGAATCTTGGAAGTCATAAGGTTGTATGGCTTAAAAGAAAATAAAGTGCACTGAAAAGCCCGCTTAAAAGAACAATTGCTTTTCAGTTTGGATTCCTGTCTTCCACTGCACTTCAGAAATCTTTAACATAGTTCTATTGAGCATTAAACTTATTTTATAAGTGAAAAAATCCCAATATGAATGGATTGCCAGGACTGCAGTCTCTCCACATGTATTAGCAGAGAATTTTTATTTTGGGAAATGTTTGAAATTTTTCCTTCTAGTTTGGTGACCCAAAGTTGCAGAGCTGAGCCATGCTTTTCCTTATTGTCATTGGTAATAAAGGTTGGATTATTTTCCTGGCTTCTGAGGGAAACCTTATTATTACTGGGCAGCTGTCACTGAGATGGTTTACATTCAATCTGATAGATTATGCAATTGCCCTGGTTCTGACATAACTCAGCAAGTGTAAACACACAGCTGCAGGAAATGTGCTGGGGAGGCAAAGGAAGAAAAATTATTTCTTCAGGGGGAAAAATGAAATCTAGTTCAAACCTCATGGAATCAGACTGCATTTGGTTTTAAGGCATTGTTGGCTTGGTCTTATAGCTTCTCTTCCTGTTTCTTCATCACTGGCATTTATTGATGATCCTCAAAACTAGAATGTCTCATTGAGATGCTGAACGGATACACAGAGGGAAAGCTTTATAGGTGAAATGGACCTGTGTATGTATTTGTAACCCTGCAGCAAAGCCTAGGACTCTCAGCTATAAAAGGATGCACTAATTAATGACAAGGTTTCACCCCCCTATTAATTTGGTTTCTTTATTTAGATCCTTATCATTGCTATCATAAAAAGGCTCATCAGGTATGGTCAAAGAGCAAGTAGCTGCGGGGCGAGTTCTGCTTTCCTCACATCTCTCTGATGTTCCTCCCTGCTGTGCAAGCAAGCTACAGGCTGTTATGAAGCTAGACCAGCTGCTGAGGACCCTAGGAAGCCCGGACATCATCCCAAAAGGACACCACAGCTGGTATCTGTAACTGGGCAGATCCTCACTAGGCCAGCAAGAACATAAAGAAGAGGTAGTTTTCCTTGCCCCAAAGAATACAAGTGAAAGAAGCAAGTGATCTACAGTGGGAAGGTGAAAGATGAAGAACTGCTCAAAATATTAATCTGTCTAAACAGTGGATACAAGAGCATGGTCTTTGTCTCTTGTTACTTTTAGCTAAAAAAGACAGGATAGTCATGCACAGGTATTATCATAGCAACAGTTTGTTTTCCAGGAGGGTGGTGTGGCTTAGGACAGTCAGTAATGCACTCCACAGGACAAGATAGGATTGAAATGCAGAATTCTCAGGGTGTTTAATAGCCTCTGATACAAAGATGTCATTAATTTCTCAGCAACTGTGACAGTTTAATAGCCAAAGCTATTGTATGCACTTAAGCACGGTTCTAGGATGAATCGTAGAGCTAATTTCTTCACCAAGAGCTGTTTTTTTTCTTTCAGAGCTTCCACCTTCTTCATTTAGACACTTAATCAGAAAGATGAACTGTTGGGAGAGAGTGGGAAAGGCCAGGAATGCTAATGCCATGGGACTGAGAGGGCTAGAGAGTTGGTAATACCCTTGTATTGCCAGAAAGAGCGGCTGAGGAGGCTTGGGCAGGGCCAGGAGCAACAGTGGGAGATTTAAAGGTGGTGTAATGGCCACTAGCGATCACTCACTGAGGTCATCAGCTCTGTGCTGGAATGTTCTGCAGCACAGCAGAGGATCACGGTGTACAGGGGGGTTTGCTGAACTGGGAAAAAGCCAGGGACGTGGAGAGAGAGGCCAGGAGCCGGCAGCTGTCTCAGAGCGGCTGACAAGGCTTGGGAAGGGCCAGGAGGAGCTGCTGCCAACTCCCGAACTTGTCAAAGTGCACTAGCCCAGAAAGCGGGATATTTTCTTCTGGGAGCCAAATAGAGGCAGCCTTCTGCTGAAACAAAACTCTGTCCACCCACTGCAACTGCATAGCTGTGGCTGAAACCCAGATGGAAGTGATAAAACCTCTCTATGTGGACACTTACACCCAGACAGCCCTCCGAAGAACTGAAAGAGCTGCTCAGACCCAAAACTTACATGGAACTCCAGAACCTGGAAGTGCCCCTAGGGTCTGAAGGCAGAGGTGGATGTCACAGGTGTAACTGTGCCCAGCTGGAGGAACTCTTCAAGCAAATAGCCATGTTATAACAGCAGCTTAACAGGCAGTGCAGTATCTGGGAATCTGAGTGAGAGTTTGATGCATGGTATTGTGCGCTGTCACAAGCTGAGTGACAGTCCTGCCTTCAGACTTTGCAAAGGGAAGGCAAGCTTGCTTCCAACCCTGAGCTGACAGACTCAACTAACTCACAAGGCAAAGGACACTAGACTGTCATCTCTGCTCGGGGCAGGAGATGGAATCTTCCCTTTCCCCCTGAAGTGCCCCTACATAACAGATATGATACCCTGGGGCTGTAGAATAAAGAGACCATGAGTAATGGGCAAGACCCAGGAAAAGCCAACTGTGCAAAGTTGGTCCAACTACCCATCTGCATTAGAACAGGTGCAACCAGAAAAGTACGTAGGGCGTTAGTAATTGGAGACTCCTTGCTGAGAGGCCCATTTGTTGTCCAGACAATGTTTCTAGAGAAGTTTGCTGCTTGCTGGGAACTGGCATCCGTGATGTCATGGAGAGCCTGCTAAGCCTGGTAAAACCTGCAGACTATTGCCCTTTCCTACTGCTCCAAGTAGGGTTGAATGACGCTGTAACAAGATGACTCAGAAATATCAAAAGAGACCTTATGTCCCTTGGAACAATGTTGAAGAGATCGGGAGCACAGGTGGTGTTCTCCTCTATCTTGCCAGCCAGAGAAGGGTGTTTGAGAAAAAGGAGATGAACTGAACACATGAAGGACTGGCTGCATAGCTGGTGCCATGCTCAAGGTCTCAGCTTCTACGATCTTGGGCATAACTTCAAGAAACCAGGCCTCTCGACAGCTGACAGGGCTCAACTGACCAAGTGGGGCAAGAGTGTCCTGAGCAACAAGCTGGTTGGACTTATAAACAGAGCTTTAAATTAGATTTAGCAGGGGAAGGGGATAGAGTTCTAAGCACTAAAGAAGAGCCAGGGGCTGCTGAGGCACTAGGAAGCAACAGGGAAACACCTGTAAATTGTCTCAATGAATTAGGGTGAACTCCTCTTGAAAGGTGATGTGGTCCATAGGCCAGCTGAAGTGCTTCTATACTAATGCATGCAGCATGGGAAACAAACAGGAAGAGATGGTAGCCGCTGCCCAGATAGAAACCTATGACTTGATTGCTATCACAGAAACTTGGTGGGATGAATTGCACGATTGGAGTGCTGTGATTGATGGCTATAAACTATTCAGAAGGGACAGGCAAGGAAGAAGAGGTAAGGGAGTTGCTCTCTATGCCAAAAATGGGATTGAAGGTATAGAGCTATCTATCTTAGAGGTCTTTTCCAACCTTAGTGATTCTATGATTCTATGATCTTTGAAGAACAGCAATGTGCAGGCTGAGAACCTATGGATGAAAATTAGAGACCAGGCCAACAAGGAAACTTTGTGGTTGGTGTCTACTACAGGCCACCTGATCAAGGAGAGGAGGTTGATGAAGAGTTCTTTTTTCAACTGCAAGAAGCATCATGCTCACAGGTCCTGATCCTGATAGGGGATTTCAACTACCCAGACATCTGCTGGAAAAGAGGCACAGTGAACTGCAAGCAGTCCAGGCAACTATTGGAGTGCGTTGAGGACAACTTCCTAGTACAGGTGATGGAGAGCCTGGCCAGAGGAGAGGCACTGCTGGACCTGTTGCTCACTAATGCAGAAGAACTTATCAGAGAGGTCAAGACTGGAGGTGGCCTGGGCTGCAGTGATCATACCCTGGTAGAATTCTCAATCTTGAGTGGTACAGGACGGGTAAAAAGTAGAGCCAGGACCCTAAACCACTATTGGGTGTCTGTGGCAAGGTATGGGCAGCGGGGGGCTGCAGAGGTGCCTCTGTGAGAAGAGACCAGGGGCAGCTCTGTGACAGACACAGCTGGTCCCAGACGGCCCTGCAACAGTCCCACTGCAGGACACAGCTGAGCCCATCAGCCAAGCTGGTGGAAATGTATTTAAGAAAGTGAAAATGTTGCACAGCAGTGAGAAGTGATGAAAAAAATGTGAGAAACAGCCCTGCAGACACCAAGGCCAGACAAAGAGCTGGGCAGGGTGCTCCAGGGGCTGGAGCAGATATTCCCCTGCAGCCCATGGAGAGGACCATGGTGGAGCAGCTACTTACCTGCTGTCCATGGGAGAGATCATGATAGAACAGGTATTTCCCTGCAGCCCGTGAAGAGGACCACAGTCGAGCTAATTTTCTAAATGAAAAAAACTGCCATTTTGAAACAAATTTTAAAATTTTTCTTAGAAAACCTCCTGGGGAAAGTTTTATTTCATATAAAGATAATTGCACAGCTTGACCTTTAGTAATGAAAAAATTTCTTTCCCGTAGAACACAATTTTCTGTGTCATTGACCATTCTTCATAAAAATTGCCATATTCTTATTCCAATATTTCAAAAACTATAGAGATTTGGCAGTTTAAACTCTGAACCGGAGTGGAAACTTTATGGAGAAAGTGAACCAAGCAATTGGGAGATAAGGGCAATTTTGTTGTTTCTGTCTAACCTCTCTCTCTAGGCAACGATGAATCAGTAAGGCCTTCACCTCTTGAAAGATACCAGAGAGATTGTGAGAAATAGTGAATATAAAAGAAAGACCAGTAAACAGCAAAAGAATAACATGCCACCAAATCACAGTCTTTGACCCCCGATGCTAGCAAAGGAGACTGGGCCTCAAACTGAACTTACACCACGGTAAGGCAATGTTATTTATGAAAACTTAAACAGCTGAATTCCTACTGTATTGATGTTCTTGGTGATTTTTGGGTAATTGTTTTGCACTGAGTTTGTACATGAAGATTGATTAGCTTTCTTCAAATGTTTATCTTCTCAGGAAGCCCGAGTCTGCAGTACATGCTGGTTTGGGTCTAAATTGTCCTCTAGAAGATAATGGAGTTCAATCTTTTACTCAGTGGACAGGGCCACATTTCAAGAGAAGTTTCACTCCTTGATTCCGTGGTCTTGGATTTATTATCCTGTTTTTCATATATTAGGATCTGCATCTAACAGCTCAGGACAGAGGCTTAAAACAAGCCATGCCAGGATCACTTCCTACTGAGTTAACTGCATTGATTCCACTTTAATCCAGTATGAGTGAGTTCTCCTCCATGTTTTTCATCATGAGGGGAGATGACTCATTTACTCACTTGGAGTCCCTGTCTTCTTCATATGTCAATGCAATACTCATCATGCCGATCCACTAGAAAATGAAGCCCTACATGTGGGAAAACCCATTTTGGGAGATGAACAGCCAGTTAAGCAGCTTGTGGCTTGGCTTTAAGTGTTGCCAACAAAGAAGAACAATCAGCACAAAGAAATAAAAGACATTTTTCTACTTAAAAAAGCCGACTGCAGAAGAGAAATTTGTTGCAAACACCAAAACCAGGTTTGTTCGTGTACACAATTTTTTGTACAATACATTTCAACCTTCATAAAAAGTCATGTGATAGCAGGGCAGCTCTGTCCTTATTTGTTGCACTCCATATAATATCTTGTCTCCCATGAACCTTCTATCTGATTTATAGCAACTCCAGGTTGCTCCATTTCCTGAACTGAAGCACTTAGATGTGTACCATAAAGCTATAAGGCTACTGAGGTGTATTTACATCAAAGGTGAAGATCCAAATGAAAACTGAAGGGGAATATGAGAAGACTCCATGAACAAATTTTGAGTAAATAGCCTTTTTATGCACACACTGGGTCTCATTGCTGCTCAGACTGCTGTATATCAAAAGCAGCTCCACTGACAACAGTGCAACAACTACTGCAAGAAGAGCTTAACTGGGAGAAAATTAAGGTCTTTATGAATTTCTATTCCTGGTAGTTTTTACTGTGAAATGTGGTTGAAACAAGGAAGAATCACTGCTTTCTTCCTTCTGTTCTTCCTGAAAAGTATAGCACAACATATAACAGGAGTAAGATAAAATCACTCAGTCAAAACAACTAATGTCCATTTGAAAAGGGAATAGCAGGGTATACCCTGTATTATATAAAAGAACCAAGAGATTAAAGGCTGAATGTGATCTCATTTGCCCAAGATTTAAATTGATGACTCTCATAGGTATCAGTGGACTTAACCTGCATTTACAATGGCAGAGAGAAATATTTGGTCATAAAATCTGAGGTCTGACATTGCGTTAAAGAGAAAAACTAAAAGACCTTCCATATTCTGCAACATGATAGTCTTTCCATTTGATCTTGAAAAGTTATTAAATTACTTGGTGCCTCAATTTTCCCAGTATTAAACTGGAGATAAGATTTTTGTGAGTGTCACAATGCCATTGAGAAACTCAATACTAGTGAAATGATTTGAGTGTCCAAATGATAGGCACTAAACCCATATTTTTTTATTGACATTCTCTGCATGCAACATCAAGATACCAAAGTTTTCCCTCCCCGTGCTAATTAAAAAGAAATATTTAAAAATCTTTTCCCACTTAAGATAAGTGAATTTATTGCTCCCTGATGAAAGGCCCTGCCATCTCCAGTGACCAACTGAAATTACATGGAGTTGCTCACTGACATTTCCAGTCTAACTAGTGAAAATCAATTATTGAATTTAGCTACAACAACGACAGTAAATAGACATTCTGATCCTATTTCAAGGTCAGTGCATATCAAGCTTAATTAAAATGGTGTGGCGTGTTACCCATTGTTATTCAACTGTCCAAAATATTCAGGAGGACTCTGAGGACTCGAGCATGCACTGGAGCTATAGAAAAAACAGAAAGGAACTTCTTTACTAATACTTTCAAATCTATGAAGAAAGACTAAGAGGACCTAGAGAGCTTTTATTACTGTTTCCATTTCTGTTATTCATAAGTTATTAGAAATAATTTACCCAGGTAGTTTCTTGATTAGGTTAAACTGGCTAAAACAGGCACTGGCACTGAAGGAAGGGTCCGCTTTTCTCCAGCACCTGGCCTGCTATGCCCTCCAACACATTGCCTCCTGCAAATGTGAGATTGTGTGCTGAACCTTACGGGGAACCTGGCCTAAGCTAAAACAAAATGAGAAACAACATCTTTCCTACACTTTGACTTCATGTTGAGTGTATAATTGCTTGACTTTACTTCAAAATATCAAGATTAGTTTTCATCTCTTGCACATTTTTAAGCCATGCAAAATCATTAAATTTTGTAAAAACTAGATATTTTCATTGGTAGAAGAGAGACCAGCATTCACAATCACTGTGTAATTTAATTACAGGAGAACTAATAATTTTTTTTGGATATTCTATAAAATGACCTCCTAAAGCACACGAAAAACAAAGTACCAGGAAGGTATAAATTAAGGTGAAAGACACAGTGGGAATCAATTCTCTTCTCCCGCCTCCCTAGTTACACCCACTGAATGCAATGCTAATATGAGTCTCACCACTTTCCCCTTGCTCCCACTGCCTTCAGTGAGATCTGAGTTTGGCCTATTATCTGACTCACTTGTATTGGATGTGAGATGACATCATTTAAGTAATTGTTTGGCCCAATGGGACTCACTTTTTCCACCCACTGGCTTTGTACACAAGGGCAGAATTAAACCCACTGCATTGACTTTCCTCTGTATCAGCATGCCAAAAAACATTCAGAGGGCAACATTATTCCTTTTCTTAATTAATAAGAATATAAGCAACTCTTCCTTTGTGAAATATTAATTGAAAATCTGCTTATAAATATTCATAAGTGTTACCAAATAAGTTTTATCCTTACATACAACAATGACACTTAAGGAAATGAGAATACACACACGTGCACACACACAGAGCTATGTTGTATTGCAAACCATGGCTATTATGACATGCTCCAAATAATATTTATTTCAGAAGAATTGAACACAGACCATGCCAGTAAGATATCTCTTTTAGACACATCAATGGTTGTTTGTGGCGTAATAGTACTACCATGTTTTAATAATTGAACTACTCCCATTGTAAGCCCTTGAACTATGTTTATTTTCTCAGTGTTTATGCAGTGATGTATCACACATTTTTAACAGCAGACAAAATGCTTGTAATGACATTCCTAATGCTGGAAATCAGAGCATTTATGCCTGTTGTAGATTCAAAATTGTCTCCATTTCCCACAGAATCTTAGTACTATAACAGACTTTCACTGGAAAAAAAATTCTTTTACATGGTAGCTGTGTGAGATGGTAGCTGAAACTATGAATAGTTCAGATTATTTTCCTTGTTTTCTTACCTAAAATAGAGCTAACCAGATGATGACAGTTCATTCTGAGGCTCTCACACAGTTGATTTCTGGGCTGGCTGTTCACCCAGCCCAGCCTCAGTTTGCTGCCCTGCATTTGGGGAATTCACTTGGGTCCTTGGTTTGGCCAGCGGTTCCCCTGCCTCTCCTGGGTCAGAATCAGACATTCTCCTCTTTCTAGATTTGTACATCTGCAAACAGTTCCTACCATGACCCTGGGGTGGGCTATTCCTTTGACAACATAACTGTACATTTCACAAAGCTGGATGATTCATCAGCCCCAAATTCCTGGTGGCCAGTGCAGGAGGTGGGGAGTCCTTTTCTCCTGGTGCGCCTTCTGCTTGTGCTGCTCAGTCAGGGAATTAAAGCAAGGATGAGCTCCTTGCACCCCATCTTCTCTGTCTTGAAAATGGATATATAACCTTTTGTATCTCATTGGATGAGTCATCTGAGATTTCAAAGGATACCCACGATGCTTACAGGCTGCTGGGTGCCATGAATCAGTCCTGGTCCTTACAATCATCCTTCAGATGAAGGCTGTTACAGGTGCCCGTGCTTTTTCCTCTTTCCATTTCCAGCACTTTCCCTAAAGTGCTTTTGAGCTGCAGAAGTCAGAGAAATTGAGGGATTAAAATGACTACATTTGAGAAAGAGCAGAGAAGTGTGGTCCCAGGCTTGGCCTAAGTGAGAGGTTGTTTGTCCTGCTCTCCATCTCATGAGGCCAAATCTGGGGTTCTGTGTACACCTTCCATTTACAAAATGAGATGACACACTGCTGTTGGGAAGGTGCAGGACAAAGAACCTTCAGCCCCCAGTTAATGAGAGTTTTTTCCGCAAGCTCATGGGCACTCAGGAGGCTTGGTGGGGATGTGAAAGTTGACTTCTGAGGGGAAGTGGGTCTATAGCTGTTCAGTGAAGCATTAACTCAATGTGACAAACAAGGCAGAGAGGGGAATGCATGCTGAAGTGAAGCGAGGATTACTCACTAGCGGTTTTGAAAGGGAATGCCTTTACAGAAAGGTAATTAATCTTACTTAGTTAGGATTTTCACAAAAAGCTCATAGAAGGGCTGTGAGCAGAGGGAAAGGGAAGGAGCAGTTCAGAGGGACTTTGTGCGTTGGCTGGTTTTATATTCACCATCCAGCTTTGCTAGGGAGCAAGAAGAAATATCTGAATTTTAACCTTATATTTATGAGCTACTGTTAAGAGGCACACGAAAGGCTGTCAGGCATCTACGTGAGCAGTCCTGGTGGCATCCGTGTGTAAGTAAGCAGTCACCAATGTAAAAGCTTTGCTGGAGGGTTTTATTATCCCAGCAGATTAGTTTTTAGTGTCTGACAAATGAATCATCAGATAAAACCTTGGCAATTGCCTACTTTAGCAGGCAGTTATTTCCCACACCTTTGGCTTGCTAACATCCACTGTAGGGTCATTTCTGAGCTACAGAGGTATGCCACCTTCGCTGCCACCATTGCTGCAGGCACTGTCCACCAGATCCACAGCTGAAAATCAGCATGGAAAAGGATTTGTCACTACAGAAATTCTGAAATTACCACCTGCAGAGTCTTTCTCAGAAGATCAGCCACAAAAGGCAAGGAATCACCATCAAGTGAATTGCTGCAGAGGGGAGCCATATGCATAGGTATAACTGAGATCTTCACTGTGATCTATAAGTCCTAATCTAGGCTCAGTGTGCAACTGAGTGATGAAGATGCTCCGACTGATGATCTGCAGGCTAAGCATGGCCAGTATATATCACAGATATGAAATGACACCAAATCCACAGACTGGTATCATGAAGACTGGAATTCATCACAGTGTATTGTGGGATGGGGCCACGCTCTATGCTGGCTTTTCCTTCTCCTTGCTTAGCATTTCTCCCCACTCCTCATGTCCTCATGCACACCCTATGAGACAGCAGACATAAAGCAGCTTGTTTGCTACAGTACTGCATAATTTTTTTGAGTTCAGCTGAGAATTTCCTCACCAAAGAAGATGAATGGAGGGCTGGGAACATGTTCTTATAGATGTTTTCTGTGCAATCATGTGCATGCCCCAACTCCTCTTGGGCGTTGGTGGTTGCAGTTGTGAACCTTGAGAGCAACAGGTGTATGAGCTGTAGGGAAGGAAAGAGCCAAGGATAAAGATTAGCTTCTGTTGATAGGAGAAAACAATCACATTACAAGGGGAAGAAGAAGAGAAGAGAAGGAGAGGCAGTTAAATTGCAGCATGACTTCTGTCTTGTTCAGTGTCCTTACCTTTGCTGGGGCGCTGGTTTTGAGCTCTTGGATGGGATGGTATCTCTCTCAGTTAACCTCCCACACCAAACTGCTCCAGGCAGAGAGCATAAAATCAATAAAATTGAAAGATCTTTGAAGTCATCAGCAGTTTACCACAGTCTTTGAATAAACTGCTCTGAAAACTTCAGGCTCTGCTCCTCTGTGTTTTCTTTCCTCGAGTTCATGGATGGAGGTTGCAGAGGACATTGTGTTTCTTTATGGAGTCTTCCCTGTCCAGATCTGGAGGCAGAAGATGCTGAAGACAGGAGGATGGTTCTGGTGCTAATCACAAAATATAGAGGTGACATCACTTCTTCAGCCACCACCAAAAAAGTAGGTGGTCTGGTTTTTAACCAGTTGCACAGGCACAGCCTGAAAGAGGCTCTTTGTCACTAGGGAAGGACCAGTAGGCAGCTACAGATCTGTGGTTCAAAGCTGGGGCAGGCTCTGTACAAGGATTTGTGCCAAAGAAGTGCCACATAGTGTTCTGGATGCACCAATCCATGCGGTAGGAAGAGGTGACTTTTCCCAGACTGCCATGGAGAGTCCCACACTGTAATTCCATTCCACTCATATGAGTCCCACACTGTAATTCCTGTTCTGAAGGCCAGCAGCCTTGTGTAAATGTTCATGAGCTAAAAGAAATATGGCAGATATCATCAAACAGTGAAACCTCACTTCAAAGAGAGCTGTTGAGTCAATAAACCCATTCCCCTCACCCCCCTGCTTTCCATGTACTTAGCCAACACCAGCTGTGGCCCAATTAAACTCAACTGCTTACAGAAATGTATCTGTTACAAACAAGTACACAATGGATTATGATTGTAATCACTTAAGAGGTCATAGCAGCTCAGTGCTTGCATTTCCTGATTTCTGTATGAGACATAGGACCGAAGTTCTGACCCACTTTGAGTAGCTACAGACCCTCCAGCCCCTTGTTGTTTGTTAGGATGGTAAAATACAACCTGCTTGTGGTGTCAGCAAGCAACCTGGCACTCTTCCTCCATGTAATGACTCTCTTAAATTAGTGCAAAAGGTAGATATTGCCATCAGATTAAGAAGGAGTGCATGAGAGCAGCAGACAATGAGATTCCTACTTGCAATGTCAGTATCAATATGGTCATAAGTCCAGGCTACTAACTCAAGTGAACTAAGCCATGAAATGGTGGAAACACCTCGGTCCTTGTGCAGATGGGAAAAGAACCTGCAAACCTGAAGATCCTTTGAGGTAAAATGCTTGTGATGGTTTTCCTTGTGCAGCTTAAGGTGTGCCCCTGCTGTCCTGCTGTGACAGGAGCACACTGCCTCCTCCACGGGGACACTGCTTGCTCTCCAAAATGGCTCAGGGACTTCAGGCTTTATGCCTGGGGGAATAAATTCTCCTGGTGTGCACGGTGTTTTACAACGGCATTTAGTATTTTGCTGTTTGAGACATGTAATCGTTTTCTGTCATGACTCTATCAATCCTGCCAGCTAAGAAAGATATTACAGACACTGGGAGCAGCCCTTTTTCTTCTTTTGAGTTCTTTTCTGAAGATCTCTCTATTGGGCCTCCCTCGAGGCATTAGCCTATAATCTATAATGCCATCTGCTTTGCTGGGCTATAAGCCAGGTCACTTTATTAAATCAGCATGGAGTAATTTACAGCATTGTTTTTGCCGAATGACAGAACTGTATCAGGGAAGCAGAGACAAAGATGCTTTTGTGCTAGAGCAGAATAGCACATGGATTTCAGTTCTCATCTATTTCAGTAGCCAAAGGGGAAAAAAATGGGGTTGCCCTTCTCATGGAATATTTTTTCCGTCCTGTTTGGTTTCTGAATGATATTGTGATCTTCAAAATTGCTGCTGAATGAGCAGCACTCTTGGCAGGGCTAGATTTTGGAAGCGAAAAGACCAGTGCCATTTTTAGGATGTAGAGCTGAGGTGAGGATGAGGGTGTGAGACGCTACAGCACATCAGAGCAGGAGACGTTCACAGAACCAGATAAAATCTCTCTTTTATTAGAAACTTATTCCAAGCAGAAATCTGCTTCTCCTCTGTGCCTGGTCCTTTTAGCTAAACTTACTGGTGGCTGCTGCTACTTTCTCTGGAAAAGAAAATCTGAAGTGACTGCTAGCGAGCCACAGTTTATATTAGACAGATATACTAGAAGCTGTCTTGCTCAGCTGCCTGAAAGGCTGTAAGAAAATAACTACATGATGTAGCAATCCCAGTTCTTGCTTTACAAACATATAAAAAAACCCCAAATATTATCTTCTAGTTGGAACAGCAATTAACACCTTCACTATAAAAAAAACACTTGAAAGATTTGAAAATTGCTTCCAAAGTCTTGTAAAGGTTTAATTAAATCTTTTGTTGTTTTCCACCCTCTGGTCTATATTTTCCTCATTTTCACACTGGACAAGGGGCTATTTTTTTATTCTTCTTATTATATTAATCTCAGTCAGTATTTACTCTGGCTCAGGGCCGATAGAGGCTAGAATATGTAATTGTATTTGTTAGCGGTGTGAATATTGAGCATTACACAGAAAGTGAGCAATGTTAAAAGAAGCGATACATGATAAAAGATAATCCATCAAATGAAAACACCACCACCACTAAATAATAATAATGCCTGCAGGCTGTCACACTTATTGTATCTCAGAAGAGAGTTGGAAAAGTACACAAGTTAATTTTGCCAAATATTATTTATTATTAATCTATATTATTGAGTATAATATACACTAAAGTACAGGGACTTCATTTAAGGGAAGTCCAGGTAACACTTCTCTGAATCTCTAGGACTTATAATGAGCAATCAGATGGAAAAAATCCAACCAATAACAACCAGGCCAGTGTTTACAACCAATGAACCTGTTGTAAGCTGTCTAGTGATTGCACAGTATCTTTAACAACACATTGTAAGAAGCCCCAGGGTTACGGGCAGCTTTACAACATAAAGACAGCAATAAAACACCTTTCAAGCTTTTATGAGTGACACAGGTCATTAATGTACATTGCCCAGGTCATGACTGCACTAAGAATAGTCAGGCACTCACCAAAATATACAGATTATTCCCGGGAATTTTAATCCTGCAAGAGTAGATTTCATCCTCTGATGAGATTAAAAAAAATGAAAAACACTACTAACAAAAAGAAATGGAAGTGTTGGAGAACCTCCCTTGGTATGAACTGATGTGATTCTACTGGAATTACAGTCTAATGGAACCTGTTTTTGCAATTTTTCCTAAATTACCTTGGAATATTTAGGTTCATTGCCTTGGGAAACTCAGGAAAACTGTCATCTTTTGGAAAACTCCAGTTTTACCTCTTCAAATGGACCAAAAATTATCTGAAAGGATCATTTGCCATTGCTTTTGTGTGTAGCTGATTCTGAATAGGAAGTTGCAAGGATTCTGAGTCATAGCAATTTTCTATTTCTTTCATTCTTTTAATTTTTAAAGGAGCTGGTTGGAACATTTTTAGTTTATGATGATGTAGGCTAGTTTTGTAACACATTCAGAGCCTCAGGACATCAGGACCTTGAGAATTAAGGGTGAAGAAAGGCATATCCAAAAGCTGGTTTTGTTTTCCATGCATCTGACACCTTGTGAAAACAACACTTCTTAATACAGCTTTGCCCAAAATAATGTCAGTATTGTTAGATTAAGTATCGTGTTCAAATATCCACCATAATTTTGTTAAAAGCTAACAAAACCAGCTTGGATGAATGTGTTGATAGCATTATACTGCAATCTGATCACCTACCGTCATTAAGTTTGAAAGCAATTTTTCAGCTTCAACTGAATCTGTAGCCGGTCTGAAGACTCTCTTACTGCATTTTTTAATGTTCCTGCCTTCCATCGTTCTGGCTGGGCAACTTAAAGGCAAATTGTTGTATTAAGGGCAGCAATGAAAAATGAAAATATCCTTGTTAACTTAAACACTGTTAAGTAAAGTTAATCTTTTAAATTTTCAGATCTGTTGATGTTTGGAATTTTCAGCATCTTCTGAGTAAGTGATATCTGAAGATTTAGGTCTCTAAAGACTAAATGAACAGAGGAAAACAGGTGAGATGACCTGAGAATTTTGGATGCACAGTGTAAAAGATTTCATTAAAGGGGGTGGAGGAGAAGAAAGGATGGAAAGAACTCTTCTTCTAGTGTAATGGAATATAATATAATATAATAATTACTAATAATACTAGAATTATTTTTTAAGTATATGCTTATGGTGGAATCTGAGGTTTCAGGGCTAGGATAAGAGAGTTGTATTTTGCCCAGAGCAGAGTTCATTTTCTTTTAAACCCTATTAAAATCATATAGCTGCATCCATCAGCTGTTATACTGAGAGAATGTGATGACAGGATACATCTTAAGAAAAGGAAAAGCCAAAAGATGGCAAAGAGAGGTAGGATTAGCATAGATTATGATACTCATTTGTCTGCATGAGGGACATTTGCTGAGTTGTAAGATTTTTAAATTAAATTGAACTTCAGATGATCTCCATGTCTGTGGTCTCTGAATAATCCTTATGTTCAGGTGCTTTTACAGAAAGTGGAGGAGCAGTTCCCCAGGGTTGCTTATCTTGTGAAAGCTACCCTGCACAATAAGCAGCTCCTCTATCACTGACGGCAGTTGGCAGTGTTTTCCCAAGGTTATCTTATTTCCAGTTCTTGAGTACCTAATTATTTTCCCAAGTTTTTTTCCTCTATAAGAATTGAAAACCTCCTGACTCAGGATTAAAACAGTGATAGATCAGAGCTTTTTCAGAAAAGGAGTTTTCTGCCTGGTTCTTTGAGCTGGAAATTCATACTTCTAAAGTTATAACTGAGTCACTGAAGGTTTTGGATTGAAAGAGTCAAGAGTATCAAAGTTGAAAATGAAAAGTGTTATCAATGGCCAAAAGGCTGATAAAAAATGGTCTGATAGGATGGAGTAATTACCTGGCTAAAATACAGAGCAAAATCATTATCTTCAAAAGGAATGCTTGCTGTGGATTAAGGCCACTGGCTTATTGCATTGAGAGGTTTCTCATAGCCTTCTCATGAAAGACTGCAGACTTGCAAAAGAGTAGCAGTCTAATGGAAACGTGTGAAGAAATCAAAAGGGCAAGTCCTATCCAAGAACAGTGATAGGTAAGGTGTTTAGCCAAGCATGGCCAGGGATGCTTTTAACTGTTGGTTGTACAGAAGAGTACAACTGGTAAAAGACATTTTCCTATATATTTTACTAACAACATTTTAAACAAACAAACAAAAAATGTGCTTATGTGACTTTACTGTAAGCTTGCATTTCAGTAAGAATGGCTTTTTTTCAGAAGCTTTTCTAAAATTCACATAGCACTAAGAACACTGGCAAAATGCTCTGTAGCATCAGCACCTTGAAAGTAGATTTTCAGAAATTATGTTTAAAGGGAGGGAAGATAAAAACCACATTATTTGTCCATGAAAAAACTCTTGCATCTTTAATAACAGAAAAGCTCATTTAATTCAAAGAAAAACACTCATATATGAAACAAATCTGTTCTGACTGGAGGAGAGATGCCCTTGAGAGATCAAATAACCTCTCAGACTTCCATAGCTTGAAGAGTTCTGTTCTTTCCAAGGGAAATGAACCCCAGGAAGATTGCAGCTGCAATGGTTATTTCACATGGTGCCTAAAACACAGGAATATGCTTCTCAATAGGTTCCCTAGAAGGGTGAGAGCTTGGTGTCTGTCACTCATAGCACCCTTAACCTCTCTACTGAGATCATCTCAGAAGGCCTCTTGCACTAGTTCCTCTCTGTGGTGTTGAGGAGTGACGATCCGGAAGGAAGACCTCATTACACCCCTCTTTGCCTGTGTACCTATGAATTTGTGACACCTTCACATCCAGGCAGATGCAACGCTGTCCCCAGTTTGCTTCTGGCTAATGGGAAAAAAATACAAATAGGAAGCTGTGCTCAAATATAACAGGGTGGGGATAATATTAGCTCATGATGCAGGCTGAATGAAAAGGGTCAACCTCCCTTTATATTGTGGGAAAGGGGAAGAGATGCCTTCATTAGAAGCTGTTAAAACAGAGCAACAATATTTACCAGTATATAGCCTCTTCCGAGGGGACAATGTTGAACTGCAGGATATTTGACACAAACAAGCCTCTGAACAAACTGTGATGTTTTATCTGGGCAAAGCCTCATAGAAATGTTCCTCTGCATTCCTGGCCTTCAGCTCTTGCAATCTGCTGAGTATCTCTAATGCTTTTTTGCCTGGATGGGGGTCGGTGTGGTAGTGCAGAGGATGAGACAGCACAGGTTTATAGAGCTGTTCGGAGTGCTTTGTGGTCTGGGTTTGTGGCTGAAAACATGAAAAAGTAAAGAAGAGGGCTTAGAGGGAATATGCAGAGCTCTGGGAATGCACCATGTGGTAAGAGACTAAGGGCATAATCTACTCAGTTATCCAGATGGAGACAAAAAAGGGAGTAGGTGAGTGTACAGCCTGTTTGGAAAAGATAATTCTCACAGTAAATAACACTTTAATCTAGCAGGAGAATCAATTGTTAGGTGTTTTAAATAGTGTTTTAAAGTAATAAAGCAATGGAATAATGTAGCCAGGGATACAGAGAGTTCCTCTTCATGTGAGACTCTTCTTGTAAAACTATGCCTTAGATGAATCAGAAGTCATTGTGCAAAGCTGAAATTACCAGGAAAGATGTTTTACCTGTGCTATGCAAAAAGTCAGAATAGGTGGTCATTATAGTGACTTCTACTCTTAAAACCTGTATTCCTTTTTTTTTTTTTTAAGGTGAAAAAGAGTATGTGGCAAGGGGGACCTGGAAATTAGACCAGTGCGTTTGGTCATCTAAAAATGTTTGCAAGATCTGGAGCTGCAAAGACATGGACAGATGCTGAATTCTAGGTTAGCAAAGGAAAGCATAACTTTTTAAAAATTTCTATACAGAGCTCAGTCACAACTAATTGTTGATACAGTCGTTCTCCTTCTCATTCTTCTTCATGACTGCTAGGGAAGGTGCCTGAAAAGAAAAGCACATTTAAAATGGCTTGTTTGAGCACAGAATGATCTCGTGACTTGTGTCAGATCATACAGGAATTTATCCTGGCTTCTCCCAGTCTGGATTTAGTGCCTGAACCAGAAGTCCAAACTTTATCTCTGCTTAGTGGCACCATGCAGTCCTTTCCCTTTGCCGTTAAAGGAAATAGGAAGATGAACAATTTTTTTACTCAGTTTGAGCACACCTGAGTTCAGACATCAAACATTGAGGACCTGAATGGTGCTTGGAACAAAAGGGAAAGAAAATCCACCTTGCACAAGACACACTAGAGGAAAAAAGAGAATTTACCTTGCAGTGAGTTCAACAAATGACTAACAGTGGTGCCGTGAGTTCATACAGTTTTATGGTGAACTGTGCATTAACAGTGACATTTCAAGGAGTGGAACACAAACTACATGATATTCATATCCTGGGGTTTTCCTGCAGTATTACCCCCAATGACGTGATGATTTTCTGCAGCCAAGAGAGAGAATTCAGTAATGGCAGGAGAATGCGTCCCTGCTGCGAACGAGGTATTTAATAGATACCCAGCCATTTGTTGGTAGCATATTGAAGGATTTCTGTGAAAGCTATGAAGCTTGATGGCTTTACATTGTGTGGGCTGCATCAGTGCAAGCAGTACCTTGCGTCCATCCTGAACATCTCCTGGGCCTGATTTTTTAAATTTTTGTAATCTGTGAAATGTCCCGTTATCGTTCATGTGGAAAGGCTACGTCATACTGAGCAGTCTGGAGTGGTAAACATGCCCGATGCCCTCTTCCTTCTACAGACACAGACAGAAACAGAGGGGAAGGTAAGAGGCAGATGCTTGCAGCTCTTTGACAGCCAGTCCCTTGGAAGATGCCTTGTTCTATATATAGTACCTGCATACCCACAGTTTTCAGCTGCTCACACCTTGCAGCAGCAAAGAGGAGGAGAAGCTTTGGATTCAGTTCAGCTGCAGCTCTTTTGAGATGAAAAAAAGGAGAGGGAGTTTTGTTTCTGAAGAACAAAGTTCACTCAAGCACCACTGACTGGTGGCATCGTCTGGAGCAGGGACACTTGCAGGGCATCATGACATGAGTGATTTCTTTACCCAGTAGTACCTTCTGTGGGACTGGACCAACCGACACCAGCTCATTCGAATTATTATTTTTAGAAGAACACTGAAAAGATGCCAAAATATCACTGCTCTGGCTTAGGAGCAAATCAAAAAGGACATAGCTTGTCTTAAGCTTTCCCATAACATGTAAAACATACCGGGAAGAATTCTCTTTCTGGAGAGCTGTATCCTAATCTATTTTCTTCCCCATCCGTGGACACATCTGCACAGCTCCAGCCTTGTGCAGTCCAGAGAGCTTACGCAGAGATTTGTTTGTCAGGCCTCATCATAAAGCAAGCTTCATTTACCTCCCTAGCTCATCCTTTAGCAAGGCTCTTGTAGGAATGGGAAAATGAAAAACATTGTGCAAAAGCAGGGACCAGTTCTGTGTTAGAGACCCTCAAAGACAGAGACACACAAGGAACTTTGGAACTTTTACCTTCTGAACTTTTAAAATACGAAAACCTTCAGAGATTGATCCATAAATAGCCCCTTGTCAGTTAGTCAGCTGTGAATATTTTTCCCGTTATTATAGAGATCTTGCAAGCTCAAGTCAGTGGCTAAAAAAATACTAAGCACAATGACTTTTATTCCATTGTTATTCAATACACATCTCAGGAGAGGTGACTAAGAGGTGAATGAGAGATTTCAAAGTATCTTAACTCCCTAATTTTGCACACAAAAAATAACTTTGGTGCAGAACATAATTTAAGGTCTGGCTGTAACTTTTATAGGGAATAATTCTCGAATAAATCTGGTCCTTTTTTCTCCTAGTGTGAATTTACAAAAAATAACAGCAAACAAATAAATGTATTTGTTAACTGCAACTACTCTTAACTCTCTGCAAACACATTTCAGTTTATGGTTCATTCTTGAGATATCTATTATGAAGAATAACACTGCTCAGTCAATATACAAGCAGTAGAGCTGTGGGAAATTGAAGAATTTATTGTTGCTCCTCACTGAGTAACTAGTTCTGATTGTTAACAGAAATTTAAAAATTCATATACATGTAAACACATCAGTACAGGTAAGTGTTTCTTCCAAATATTTACAGGTTGAGTTTAATTCATTAGTGTTACCTGTAGGATATATTGACACAATATATTTCTGGTCTAGGTAAAGATATGTAAAGTACTTTGGAATCTAAAGGATTTGAAAGGTTATTTTGCCATGTTGATTTTCATAATAGCCTATCTTTCTCTATATCAAAACCAGTGCACTTAGCTCAGACACTTCTATATGCTATACAATGCAGTCACGCACACTGTTTCTCCATGTATTTGTCAACATTTAAGTAATTTTGACTAGGATGTGTACTACAGTAAGTGTTGTTACCACAAGTAGATGGTAATTTAATTCAGTCTGCAGTGCTGTCAGAGATTTCATCCTTCTGTGGCAAAAGAAGTGCATAAATCACTGTACCAGTGTCCACAGAAGAATAATACTGTGCCAAATGCACAAATATTAATTCTTTTAACACCTCCTGTAGGCCACTTTCTTCCTGCAGATTATTTTTTACATGTAAAAGCATACTTCATTTTGCAAGCTTTCAGCTGAAATCAACACAGCATTTTCTTGTGAATATTTACTCTTGGATATCTCATTGAATGGCCACCTTTGATGGGTAGACTCAATTTTGATACATTAGGTATAAAGAACACAAAAATGCTGCACTTACTGCATGAATAAATCCCTTTTTGTTTTCTCAGATCTGTTTTTAAGCCATCAACACCACCATTTTATATTCATAGTGGAACTCACAAGTGCCTCCTCTCCTCTCCTCTCCTCTCCTCTCCTCTCCTCTCCTCTCCTCTCCTCTCCTCTCCTCTCCTCTCCTCTCCTCTCCTCTCCTCTCCTCTCCTCTCCTCTCCTCTCCTCTCCTCTCCTCTCCTCTCCTCAGTAATATTGGAATGTGTATCTCCTGTCATTAATATCTTTAGTAATACCCAATGAGACAAAGACAGATTTAGCTGGCAGGTTTTGGTGGTGTTAGTGCTGTAAGAAGCATGTGTGACCAGAGTGAATGTGTTTCTGGGTCAGTGACGCTTTAGCAATTGAACAGTGCAAAATTAGGAGCTCAACCTGAGAAGGTGCTTCAGGGTCTCCACAAGCACACCTACCTGTCAATATGAGCTGAAAAATGTTTATTTTGTAGTAGAAGGCATGGAAGAAGCTCAACTATTTCAACATGGGTGCTTAAGACCATGAATCCAGGGAGGTGACTCACTGTCTTGCACTCACACTGCTCACCCTCAGGCTCTCTGCATCTGAAATTTCTGGACCTACTGGTATTCAGCCCAGTTACTCACAATGCAGGATCCTACGAGGATCTTAGCCTTAAAATATTCTCTCATTTTTGGGAGTATAACAGTGGGATAGCCCTTGCTGTAGGCATTTCAGGTCCTGCACTGTTCACCTAAATCAAAGGCAAAAGTTTCACCCACAACCCTCCCTGGGAGCATGTAACCCAGGGTGGCAGTTTGCCAGGTCTGAAAATGTGAGAGGAATCTGTGATGACTGATGGGTCTCCAACAGTGCAAGGAAAAGTCTATCAGATGCTATCAGTCAAAGCATTGGAAGCAGCAGGATATTATAATTTTAACAGGTACTAAAATGCAGTTGCCAATCTGAATTGTTGGCAGCTCCTCTTATGGTGCCTACTGGCCTGGCCACACATCTTGCACAGAGCAGGTGCTGCAGACCAGGTCATGGTAGTGTGCATGGACAGACACAAAGGACATGTGGACGCTGAGCCATAATGTGCTTCCAGTGATGTGCAGTGCGGATACTACAGACACGTTACTCCAGGGGTGCTAAGTCTGGGCAGCATCGAGGAGACCCGGTGGTACACACTAGCTGACCCAGGAGCCAAGAATTGCTCCCCACACTGCTGTGCAGGCTATGACCAGGCAAAATCTGTCTCTCACTGATTTTAGTGCAAGCCCAGTATCACTGACAATCTTTCATGGCTACTGGTTAGGTGCCAAAAGATGAATTGTCAGCAATATCACTCCAGAATATTGTACACCTGCAGCACTTTATTTCCCAGCAATACATATGGACACACAGTTTATTGCTCCTTTCGTTTTACATTTTCCCCCCTTTTTCATCCCTGAATTTTTTAATGAATAGTTTCTCTTTCAGAATTCATTTTCCCTGAAGGCTTAATATTGTGCTGTTCTCAGGATTAGGAATAAGGTGATCTTAATTTGGGACTCCTATTTCGTTACTACAATGCTACTGTATTTATTAATGGTAGGGAATAGAGTGAAGGAGGTTGAACATTATAAATAGCATCTTAAAGGATTATTTTGTTCACCTTGGTGTACAATAAAACTTTAATGGCAGTGAATTTTTTTCTCCCTAGCTTCTAGCTTTCCACATAATTTACAGAATTAGTTTTCCTTCTGGACCTTATTCTTCTCCTAATACATGCTGTATTTCTCAGAAAGCTATAAGAAAGAGTCTTGTGGATAATAGATGTCCTCAGGGGCCCATCACAGGAAAATGCTTCAGGAACTGAAAAGCCAACTATGATGATGGCCTTAATTTCAATAGTTGTTAGTGGTAACCCTTGGGCTTTTGTTACAGTTCTGATATATTTTCTATTTCAATATAGATATCACTTTGCTTGCACTGCTGTTAATTTAATTTACTTTGATCAAGGGAGCTCATCCTTACGACACGGTGTTTATAACCTCTCAAACTGAGCTCCTGAGGTTTCAAATCTTTGTAGGATGGCAGAAAGTAGCCAGGCTGGGAGAAGGGGCTTCCCAGATACGTAGTTACGCGAGAGAGAATGAAGCTTCCTTTAACAATCAACAAATTATTTGCTTTTCAAAATCTCCCACAAAAAAATAAAAGGCTTTGTATTGCGTTAAGCAATATATTTTTATTTTCCATTGATCTAATTGCTTTTGAAAAGTGAACCTAACAAACAGAAGCACTGTTGGAAACAAAAGGCAGTGATTTGCAACTGACAGTTCATCATTAATTAGCATCTTACTTGGTCTGAAAGGTTGAGAGGAGAGTAATCAAAGAAGACTGAAAAGAAAAACCCAAACTGAACGTAGAAAAATATATCACAATACCCACATGCAGCCAAGATACCAGTAGGCAAGAAGCATCCTCTGATTACGCAGACGAGGAGCGTGCAGCCAGTGACCACACAGACAGATGCAGACAGACAAGTCTATTTTAGGCCTGGGTTCTGGAAGTTCGGGGTAACAGGTCTGCCTTTGCATGCCGCCTCATGCACCACATTGCTGTTGTGAATGGGACAGCCCCAGAGAATACAGCCATACAGAGGTTCATGAGCCAGAATAAAGCCATTCTTTGTCAAACCCTTGTTATGCATTTCAGTGAGGAGAAGGGGAAAAGAAAAACAAAGGCAACCTCCACAACCAAACCTAAGTATTTGACTTGTCAGCCGAAAGTGGTTCATTTTGTAAGAAACGGTTCACTCTGTGAGAAGGGTTTGGCCAAGGTTATGAGGGTTATCAGTCTATGGTTATTTTACAATGAGAATAATGTCATTACACATAGTGCTTGCAATTGAGTGGATGCAAGTCTAAATGGGGCTTGCAAAACTGAGATAAGGTGTGTGTTCTACCAGCTGCTGCTCCTGGGAGGGGGCAGCAGGGTAACCTCCTTAGTAAATCTGAATGTGCCAGAGAGACCAGTGAGCAAAATATTATCTACATTAGTGGTAAGACAGTTTCACTCCTCAACAATTTCCAGCAACAGGCAGTTCAGGGAAAAGGCAAGAGAATTGCCCCTATTTCACGAATGGATAACTGGGAGCAAAATTAAGCATCTTGTCCAGATTCAACTCTTGAGCAGGGCCCATATGTTCACCAGGAATCAAGCTTGCCCTTGCCTTCATATGTCTACAGTCCTGGGAAGGTGTTTTTAGGTGGTATCTTATTAGCTGGAGCTGATGCAGTATTAAGGAGCAGACATACTGTTCTGTCTCCCAGGGATATTTGTTTTTCTCATGCTAGTTTTTCTGTTAAGATGAAAGAAAAGTCACTTGTTAATGAAATCATATGGTTCTTGTTTGGATGCAGAGAAATATAATAAGAGTTCAAAGTAAATGCTATGAACCAACATAGCTACAGGTAATTTAATTATTCAAGGTTTGACCAAATATTAAATCAGTGAAGATGGAATTTAGCAAGTTCTGAATTATCACCTGAACAGCAGCTAGAAAAATAGTACGACACCATCAATGACTTTGATTAGCTATTACATTGAAATATCAGGAATAAGGTCATCATGGAAAGTTTAACTCAGAGCCTTTCAAAGATAAACATGTTTGATCAGAATATGTGTTTGAGGATAATAAACCCCAAGGTATGCAAAGTCCCTTGTTGCCCAGTTTTTGACCTACAAGTGTATTTTGAGCTAAATGCGTGTATTTCCCCTTGTGTATATCTCTAGAACTGAGTAGTAAAAATTTAGCCCTTACTAAAGCGGTCTGAGATCATGAAGCTGGACAAGGTAGGGCCCCCAGTCTGATGCAATGAACACATCTCATACGTAGGATACATACTGATAGGATCAGGCTCTTCACAAAAGTAATCAAAAAGTGGAAAAGAAGGCTGAAAGGGATGTAATAACAGGTCCTCTTGGTCATCTCTTGGGAAAATAAAGATTGTGGCAGGGTAAAGCTTATATACACCATCTCAAAAAGACAACAGTGTAATCTGTCCTTAAAAGTCCCACAATCTCTTGGAAAAACTACCTGGTGTTTTATGACACTGCTTTCTTTTAAGAACGTGTGCGCTCCAGAGCCATTGTTGTAAATACTACAGTACTTACACTGCAGATGGAGCTCCCCAGAAGTCTGGTGCACTCTTCAGCTTGAGGAAATTCAAGTGTTAAATTCAAGTGGTAGCCATGTATCATGACAGGAGTGGGCATGCTGCTAGGTCAGAAAAAGTTAGGCAGAGAGAGAAGGGGAAGGTCGTGGGGAAAGGTGAAGGCATCATGGGGCAGAAGCAGTCCTTCATGTAACCTTGGTTCCAGGATTACTTTGTTTCTTTTTTCCTTGTTTTATTTTATTTTTTTTTTTGTCTCAAACATTAAAATTGCATAAACTGTCCCAGAATAGGACAGTTTCTGGGTAGGGGCACCTGAACCAATAATCCACTCAACCCAAAGGGTGTTACACCAGAGTTCCATAATAAGACAGTATTAGTTATCTAGCTTCTTCCTGACCACAGCAAACTAGAAGTTCATTAGATTTATACCTTATGAATATCCCACAAAGAGCTCTCAGATCGGTCTGTAACCCAAAGTCCCACTTGGTGACTGCATCAAAGCTGGGAGGCAGCTCTCCAAAGCACTAGTCAAGCATCTTAACCACAAAACCTTCTTCCTTCTGGTGTGAGAATAAGGATTTCCCCTTATACAGAGGTATACTTAAGAATCACCAGGGTGACTTCATAGTGCTAACAAAGTTGCTATGGTAATTTCATAATTAAGCATCACTGTAAATTGCCAGCCATGATCCTTACACAAAGGAATATTTTTTGGAAGTGTTTTCCTTTTGGCAGGCTTTAATTTGTGCTTTAGTCTTATCGCTCCTGCTGTAACAAGGATTTACATGCCACACAGAGTGAGAACTATTGCTGCAGGTACCTGCCTTACTCATGGTGAATGAACGACACCAGGGTCCCTGGATCTGTCACAGTGGGAAAGTGTGTGGTACAGTGGTCTGGGTGTGGGGATTGTGGTGTGACTGGGGAAGGGAAGTCTCCATTCTTGTTCAAAAGCAGAGTTAACCACCTACCTTGCTTTACTTGCTGCTGCTGAGCACCCTGACTAGATAACTAGAACATCACATGCGTCCACAGTCTGGGAGACTCAAATGTGTTGCAGCTGTACCTCATGGACCAGGATGACTGAGCTTCACATTCAGTATTTTCCAAATGTGACCACTTGCTTGGGGACCTAAGCTGTGACCAATGGCTCTGACTAGCTGCACTAAACACACAAAAAAATGAAACTGCCTTGAACTCCTTTCAATGGTTTTGATGATTGCTGCTTTGTTTCTCTTACATCCCACCACTCTTAACTGGTATCACTCATGAATAAGTTGCCTTCATTTTCATGCCTCTTATCCCCTCTTTATCTTTCAGTTGTCATTTGAACCAGAAATCAGCTCCTGCTGTCCCTCTGGCTGCAGTGTCTGTCTCTCTGGATCACATCAGATTTTCAGTCAAGTAGTTGCCCACTCCCTCCCATGCGGCCCTTTGTGCTTCAGAAGAATTTACCAGCTTCCACACAACTACATCACTGTTTTAAAGTCCTCCAGTTGCTGGGATGTCCTAAAAAAATTTACTAAATTAGGTGCCAAGATTACTCTATATCCCACAGATGAGTACTGGTTTCACCATCACCTTGCACAACCTTAACTGTACCTATTATCTATTAAGAGAAAGGGCCGCCATTTTGTCCTGTTTGTACTATGACCAGAATAAACGGTCTGACCCTTGCTGCAGCAACACACCTCTGGCTCATAGTTCAGACACTATATAGATCCACACGCACTGGATCCCTTACACCTAGTCTAACTTTGGTTTCTGGGGCATGCTGATGCTGTTCACTGTAATCGCTTCTAGCTTTCATGACACTTGTCACATTGCCTCTCTGCAAACTTCGAATATAGTGTTAAAGTCTGCTGTTTGCCATGCTTTGTTGTGGCAGTCACAAATGCTCTTATAAATAAGAGCAGTCTTTCTGAGCAAGAAACTCAAGAATGTGCACAAAGGAAAGAAAGAGATTTTTCCTACAGAGAAGTTACAAAACATAAGAGAAGAAAACAATTTTGCATGAACTGACTTCTATACAACTGTCTCACTTAAATTACAAATAAAGGAGTTTCTGAATGGATAAGCTTATGAAAAAACTAAAACTACGATCCTTCTGCCTTTATAACATTAGTGAGAAGAAACTACTTAAAATGCAAACAATTTCTAAAAGGCCAAAAAGAAGGGAAGGTTCTCTTCTGTTTTAATAAACTATTTTATATTACCACTGTTTATTGCCACTAGTTTACTGTCCTCTATGTGTTGCAGCACTTAAAACTCTTCTGAAAACTTCATGTACTTTTTATAAGAGATTAGCTGGAGCCATGAGACCTTCAATAACCTCCCTCCTTGGTGGTAGGGTTTCAGCATAGGCTTTTTGTTCATTCCACAAGGGAAATGCAATCAGAAATGCTGATCTTGAATTGAGTTTCAAATTGAAGTTTGCCTTTCTTCTTCCATCAGACTCATAGTCAGGAGTACTTAAAACTAGTTTGAATATGAGCAGAAGTGCCTCCAAATACAAGCAGACTTGGTAGGAAGCTTGTTTGAGCAGACACCAATATTCAGTATTGTCCAATGCAACCTATTACATACAATTCTGCTTATAAAGGCAATGTTAAAGAGTGAAATCAGAGCAGATGAAACTGTGTGTTGATCACTCCTACACTGAGATCCCAAGTCATCCAAGACAGAACCATGAAAACTTCTTCAGGATAAGAAGAAAGCATCATCAGAGTTTTAAAACTGTCAACCATAGCTTTTTCGTTATACTCTATAGCTACATGATGTAAATGTGTACTACATACAAAGATTTTGCAGTATTCGAACATTCTAGTCCCACATTCTATCCTCTTTATTAGTGATAATAGATAAGTAAATCAGAACTACTTGGAGGAATTGTAGAAATTACCTAATCTTTCCTTGAGACAAATGGATGAAATAGCTCTGTTTTCTGTATGTGTAATATTACATACAAAACATAGATATGTATGTCTAGAAGCACACGCCCTTAATACTTATAGCGTAATATACACATGTATGGTACCTGTGCCATGGCTTACACCTATCAGCCCCACAGTACCCATTGAGATGGTGTGTGAAGGATCATGTTTTCATCGAATTAAATCTGATATAGTTGTAAAAATATTACGACAAAACCGTGCTCTGGTGCAGGTGAGCCTTATTCCATTCAGGAGTATCAAACCTACTTCTACATGATCTGAGGAAAGTCACTGAGGGTGAGGAAATGAGGAAAAAGATTTAGTTTCTCCCTTTATCTACATGACACAATTGTGCTGGTAGTCGCTGACTTAATGCAAAAGTCCTTGAGTTTATCTCCCAAAGTACTACTTAGTAAACTAGCATCATTTCACTGTCCACTTGTATAAAAGGCTGGGAGAGAAGGATGAAGTTGCATAGGCTCTTCGGGAGACAAGCCTAAATATCCCTAAACAGGGATGTTTTGCACTGAACCTGCTGACTGCACACAATCCAGCTTATACAACTGTGCTGGGGCTCCCCTTTCCCATCAACAGGGTTTCTCTCTTGCAGGCGCCCTGGGGAATCTGCAGTTAACTCGAGGAATGCATTTTGCATCCACCTCTGGGTTGGCTGCACGTGGTTGGCAGGACAGGTCTTCAGATGAAGCGAATAAAGGATGGAGAACACCTTGGGTGGTTGCTTTAGAGCAGCAGCCTGCACTGCTGTTGGCAGCTGCAGGCAGTTTAAAATATGCAACTCCCAAACAGACACATATATAACATTTACAGCATTTCTAATTAAGTCAGTGATGGAATTAAATTTTGCCTCAAAGCTTGTTTCATAACAATTCTCCAACTGGCAGCACTGCACCTTCCTAAATTTTCTACTATCTGAAAAAAGAAATAGTTGGTAGAGGAATAGCATGACCTTCAAATATTTTCAGTGGCTTGCAATCACATAATAGAAGTATGCAAGCATTAAGCAAATTTGATCCTGCCTGTCTCCTGCTGTGATGCAGTTTCTCTAATCAGGTATAATTAAAAAAGAAAAAAAAGAAACAGCAATACAATACCATATACATAGAAATAGTAATCACAGTGGCAGCAAAGTGACTTTTATGCAGTGGTGTATGTCACATGCAGCACTAAATACTCACAAGCTGTTGCTCACAGGAATAATGTTGCTCATGGAAAAAATACACTGTTTTTTCTAGGACTACCTGCCTGAGAAAGGATTCACAGAATCAAGTCTGTGAACACTGACAGACACCTGGTTCTGTCACAAATGTAATTTTCACATTGCGATTATTATGTTAGACCAAGTGACATTAAGATTTTAATTTATTTGCTTCTTTTTATTTAGGTGACATTTGCCAGATGAGCTGCAGAAAAACCTGTGATTGCTGGTAATAGTTGGTTCTGGTTCCAGATGAATTCCCATACAGGCAAAAAAAGAGAAGAGCTCCAATGAACACAAATGCAACTGAGTATTTTTGGTATCATTTATTTTTCTTCACATTTGCTAATAATACCTAATTATAATAATAAATATTTTAATGTAGTCATGGCATTAATCATCACCTTCATTCTCATCTCGCGTCAGCTGTGACATTCAAATAATGCTCATGACTTCAGTGGAATAATTCCAGATCTACACCGCCACTCCCAAGAAAACAGCTCTACTTTAACAGTACTGTAAAATACAATTCTCTTTCCCAGTTAAGCCCCACTGGATGGGGTCCCTAAAAAGAGAAAATTAAAATGGTGTTAGGATGTGTCATTTCTGAAACTTTTCCTTGTTTCCCAGCTATGTGTGCTACCCAAAAATCTCAGTGCTCAGGAAAGTTGCTTTACTAATAATGATTTCTTTGTTTCAAAGTTTGGATTGTAAGGATGATTTTTCTTTTTGTTATGGCTCACCAGAGAAATTTTTGCACAGAAAGTGAAAGGTTAAAAATAAAGGATAACAAAGTAAAAAAATGACGATTTCTAGAACTATATTTAAAATTAAGATTTCTAGAACCGTATTTCTGTTTAATAGAATAGGAAAACTGCCTGCTATATATTTAAATTTTTCAATCAGGGTAGCTGCTTTGCTCTTCTGATATATGAGATAAATTAAGCAGCTTTAATTAAGCTCATCTCATTTTCATATTCCTGCTTCTCACCACACTATGATGGAAGGTCTGAAAAGTAATTGTGGAGGAACACTGCAAAAACAGATTCTGATTATTGAAAAGGAAAGTTAAAGTATTTTATCTTTGAATATACTTAATTTTTTCCCATTCTGTTTAATTTTGAGAGTAATTTCTTACTGCTGTTCATCTCTGTTTTTCCCCTGAGGCAGCTTATGTTAGACAAATGTTGATAGATGGCATATAGTTAGGGGATGATAACAGCACAATGAAAACAAACTCTGGGGAGCTGACAAATTCAGCATTATCAATATTGATAGAGAGGTTGCTCCTAGTACTAACAGTCCCATTCTTCACAGGTTGGAGGACATGGGCAGCAGTTATCCCAGCTATTCCCTGGGGCTGAACAGGGCTGTTTGTGTGAGCAGGGGTCTGCCCTTGCTTGCCTGCTGCACAGAGCAGTGCAGCTTTGAAATCACACTATTTACACCAGTTCCATGCCCCTACAGATTGATGTATGGACACAGCTTTCTGTAGGGAGCCATTCCTGTTGGAAGGGACTGAGCTGGGATTGGGGCTGTGTTGGAGAGGGAGGAGGGATGGGGCAAAGCTGGTCATCCTGCTTCTACCCCAGAGCTTCTCTCACTTACAGCCTTTGCCCATGGTTTCAAAGTGAATGCTGCTTTGTGCCCTTGCTCAATCTCCCTCACCCTGGCACACCCGGCAGCGAAGGAGAGCGGCTGGTACCCACAAGCCGGTGGTGGCTCAGCTGCCTGCACTGTTCATCCCACCCCAGCCTCTGCCAGACCAAGCCCAACACATTCCTGGTCCCCGGCTCCTGTCCTCGTTCTGCCGTTCTTGCCAAAGCAAAGCTCCCCAGGCTGTCACTTGTCATAGGCCTTGTGCATGGTCACTCTCCACACTGTCAATGGTAGCTCTTCATGAAAAGTCTCTCTTCTGGAATGCCATTAGCTCTGCAGAAATTAAAGCCCCTCAGATGTGTGGTTTGCTACCAGCATTTCACAGGCATTTAGCTCCAGTGATAAATGTATATAAATTAATCTGACTTTCATTTAATTTTTGCTTTATTTATGAGGTACTTTATAACAAGGTTGTATTATCACAAAATATTATTACGGATAATCTTTATTATTACTACAGCCTGTAAATAAGGCTGTCTGTACTAATATTTCATTTCATAGCTCCCATAACAGTGTGAAATAGTAACTGAAATCATGATATGTGATCACCAGTGACTGACAGCTTTGGTTTTTAATGGAGCTATCAAAGGAGAAGGGCGCTATCAGTCTGCCTATAAAGTAAAGAGAACTAATAGAGGAACTCAAATCCCTTCTCTTCTCTGTGGGTTCAACATGCTGGGAAAGCTGACAGAATCAACACATGGACTCTTGTAGGTCATAGTGCTGAAGAAATCACTCCTTTGTTTTGCCTCATATACCTCTTGGCTAATCTTTTTTTTTTTTTTTTTCCCCCCTTGTAAAACTGCTTTTATGGAGATCTCCTCCCAGATAAATATTCAGGTGTTTAATTGAGTAGGTTTTTGCAGAAGGTTCAGAAAAAACTGCAAATGAATAATGGCAAAGAACTCGAGGTGATGTACATTTTTGCAATGATGAATAAACCTTGCTTAGAAACGTCAGTGAATCTATGCAGACAACAGCATAGCAGTTGCCGAGAGTTCAATGGGAGCAGATTAAATGGCAAGTGAGACCAGTCTTCAGCTCTGCAAAAGCATTCAGCACCTGTGAGGGTTCTGCAGATCTCTCCCTTCGAGACTTGTGTTGTTCCCTATTGCACTCACTTTGACTCGGCTTTTCCTCCTTCATTAGCATTATTTCCTCCTCAGATATGTCAGATAACGTCAATGCCATGCACATTTGGCATTGCATTGAAAAGGATGTCCTCTCACATCACTAAAATAAATAGTCTCATGAACATGCCAGAGAGGTTTTATGTTCGCCGTGAGAAGAAACTCCAAAGCTTGCAAAGGTCACTGAACTTATCTGCCCTTCTTCTTTTTTATCAGAAAGTGAGGAATATTTATTTTTTATGTCTCTACACGTAGAAGACTTTTTAAAGTCTTGTACACAAATATAAATGAGTTAAAACCCACACAAAATAGGAAAAAGCCCCTGCTTTGGTGGCATTTACTCTCAGAAGCAGAGCATTTGAGGTAAAGTAACTGTTCTGCATGCTAGGAGTATCTTCAGTTGCACCTACAGCAGACAGCATGCCGTGAGTCCTTAGCATGTCTCAAAGCTAGATTGTCCATTGGACTTGGTCATTTCTAGTCAGCTCAATAGTTCAAAGAAAATCTGAAAGAGCAGCGGTCCCGTGCAGCCCTGCACAGAGCTGAACTCTTTGTAACGTAAAAAGGATAACTGCATACTTCAAAACCATTGAGAGATTTGCAGAATTAAGACAGACAGTCCAGCCATCCCTCACACAGTCAGGTCTTTTCAAATCTCTTTTTCTTGAGCTCAGGAAAGAGCACAAGCCTTAACCAGTTTGTCAGTTTTTGTCACAAAAATGCAATTTACTTGATGAGGCATCTGGGGCTTTAATACGTACTTGACTGGCAGTTTCAATCACAACATTTCTTTACTGGCCAGCAAGCAGAAATCGGATGGTGTAAGAAGCCCAGAGTGTTGGCAAGTTTTGCAGCAAGCTGTGTTTGCATTAGCAAGTGTAAATAGGTCTCTGGGAGGAGGCACCAAACATCATGCTTATGTTCTTTTCCTCTGTGCTTGCAATTAGCTGGGAGGGGAGCACAGATGTTTTGCAAAGAACTCCTATCAAATTTAAAGATGCAAAATTGTTAGCATGGCTCTAATTAATTTTCTGCATCAGTTTAAATGACATCTTTATATTGTAGCACTGTGCAGGATGTTCTGAAGTGACTGGACCAAAATTGCCCACTGAAGTTTGCTGCATGAAATGAATTTAGCCTGTTCTGATGAGCATGTATACTGAGGATATCATTTTACTGAGTCCCCAGATAAAAAAATATTTTCCAGAAGACATTACTGGGAAGTCTGGTGCATTTCTGCCGTTTATTGTTGTTGCAATTTGTCCTAATTTATTCTCATTGTGCTAGTGGAAGACAGAGTATTTTCACAGGCCCCATTGCATCTGTAGTGTTTGCAGAAATGCATTATCCAAATCTAACCTGGCTGGCCAGAACAAACCAGAAAAGAAGTGTTTTAATCTCGCTTTAGCCTAGTGCTTGATTTTTACTGGTGAGTAATTCTCGAGGCAGAATGCCTCGGAGTGCATGGCTTGCACAAACTCAGCTCAGAGAGCTTGGGAGTAAGACCTGCCTGAGTAACTCTAAATCAAACAGGGAATCGCCATTTCAGGCAGCCTGGTGTGGGCAGCTGTAGGTACTGTTCACATGGCCTGACCTACAGCAGCATTAAAAATGTCCCTGCTCAATCTACAAATAGGAAGTGCACTGATAGACGACAACAGCACCTTATAGCATGTAGGAAGCCATAAACTGAGAAGCAGTCATCTGTGACAAGCTTGTGTTATACTCTCCTCCTGGCAGTATCATAAGTTTGGACTGGCAGAAATGCAACCAAGGAAGTTTTAAGCCCATGTTCCTAGCAAAGGCTAGCTAAAGGAAATAATTATTTTGCAGGATTAACAAAAGATGATTATGTTGATCTACAAGTGTTTTTTTTTTCCCTTAGCAACCTGGCTGGTTATAGAAGAAGAGGTGATCCTTTGTAAGTTGGAGCATTTGGGTTGTATTGAAACAGCATCTTGAGAGGCAAGTCTGATGCTGATATTGTAATAATTTATATTGGCCTGGGAATAGTACAGTAACTGTTGTGGGAAGACTTAAATGTGAAATGTGGTTAGCTTATTACAGGGTTTTTAACTGGCAGCTTGCAGTCCCCTGGTAATCCATGGACTACTTTTAGAATATAAGCAAAGATTAAGTAAGGAAAAGAAGTGCACTAAAATTTGCTGGGCCAGATTCCACATCGTTAGTGGTCCAAGATGCTGTGGCCTACAAGAATAAGATTTCATGCTATAATAAGGGACTCATATTCTTCAGAAGTATTTGGGAAAATATATCCATAAAGTTGGTGAAGTAATTTCAATCTGTTTCAATATTTTAGTTGCCTTCCAGGCATTTATAAATTGAAATTCATGGTTATTCTAACTCAATATTCAATATTCAAAGGGTGCTGTATCCATCCTGAAAGAGTGTGATAACCCTTTCTGTAGTAAGCTCCCACAGTGTAATTCAAACGTGACTAAGCAACATCTTTTTGCTACAAAACAGGGGGAGGGGGTGGGAGCAAGATGACGGTACCATCACGCTCTTGGCAATCTAGTTTTTAATCCAAACAGAAATCCAGGGGTTAATGGGGAAGTTTACATAAATAGCGCAGATAAATGCTCTTGTTCTTAAAATGCCACAAAGTTTCATTTGAGGTGATCCTTGAAAATCAAGAGAAAAATAACAGTGGCTGTTTTGCCTGGAGCTGGGAAGTCAGTGTTCTGAAAAAAAGTGTCAGGGAAAATGAGGGGGGGGGGGGGGGGCGGGAAAGGGAGGAGGAGAGAGGGAAAACTGCAGTCCAATTGCTTTGGAGCCTGCAGTGCAAATTCTCCCAAAGCCAGCACTGTGCGTAGCTACCAAAAAAAGCTTTGCAGTGGATTGTTAGTAGAATACATTTTCATGTGTGTGGATGCAAGTAGGAAGTCATTTGCTGCCACTGTGAAGCAGGCTTGCTGGGCAAGCCTGAGGGAGCCTCCAGAGCAGCTAGGAGCAGCCATGCTTCACTGCTTTGCAAGTTCATTAGGTAAGGGATGCTGCGAGAATAGCCAATGCAAAGACCCTTACAGCTGAGGTCTGCTTTGAGCCAAATGCATTGCTAAGAATGCTAAATTTAGATTCTCAAATGCAGGAGAAAACCAGGCGTGAGAATTGCTGTCTATGGGTCACTGCTCTGCGGTTGCTGTGTGGTCTGAGCCACAAATGGCAGAACAACCTGCTGTACTTTCTTTTTGAACCGTTGGGTCGAAACAGAAGAGTTAGTAGGGACTGATGGTGCTGGGGTTAAACTGTACTGCACTCAGGCATTAGCTTGTGCCACTTGTCATGGGGACAGAGACAGTGAAGACACTATGCAGACGCTGCAACAAAAGGTTCTAGACATTCCTCTGCATAAGGGTTTGATGAAGAGGGTACAGTGTTTTCCTTTGAGGCAAGAGGAAGCTATTAAGCCTAGATTATTATAGGGGAAGAAAAATATTTATCACCATCTTTATTTCTCTTCATTTAATTAAAATAAGGTGAAATTCCTCTTTTTGTCAAAGATTAGGATGACCACACTCATTCTGAGGATGAAAAATCTTCTGCTCAGCAGTTACCAGTATATCGACAAAAAGAATGCAAGGCTGAAAGCTTTTGCAGCAGAAAACTTTGCAGCAGCTTTTCGTTTTCAAGTTAATTTATGCTAAAGACCTTGAATAAAAGAAGTCTTCTCTGCAGTGCTCACTTTCCTGTGCACTAGAGTTAAATCAGCAAGTTGATTTTTTTAGCCAGTCCTTGCTTTACCTTTCAGCATGGAACCAGCACTTCCTAAGCTCCAGGGTCTGCTGAGCAGCATTGTAGGGTTTACATTTATAAAGCACCCTTTGTGATCAGGTTTCTTTAAAAGAAGAAATGACAGTATAACAAGTTAGGAATACTTGTTCAGGAATACAAGAATGTGGAGCATCACAGCCTATAAATTAAGGCTAGGACAACAAGGCTTTTGTCCTTAGCCTCCGTACACATTTAGATGCCAAAAGATGGGCTTTCAGCCAACATTTTCCTAGCAACTTGTAGGAATTATTGCTGGACCTGAACTTTTCTGAGTTAAGGGAACAATAGTTAGCTTCACTGAAAAAAGAATAGGCACAAACCAGCAGGAAGAGAAGACTGCACAATTTTAGCCTTTTGCCCTTTAGTTGGTCAAGTAATGGATACTGAGAAATGTGGAGAAAGTGTCTATAACACTGCGGCAATGAATCTATGCTCAGAGACTTCTTGGAAGGTCCCAGAAAAATCCCAATGTCACCATGATTTTGAGAAGCCTTCCCTGGTAGAGAGTGAGGTCCTAGCCAAAGCCCTGGCTTGAATGTGCAGGGTAACATTTCAGGTGATCACTGCTATTTTCACAGGTGTAATCACATATTCCAGCAGACACCACAGCTGGATTCTCTCCTAACCCCAAAGCTTCTCTTCAGACTTGTCCTACTCCACAGCATCCTTAAAATGCACTAGTATTCCTTGGGACTTTGGAAGTCTGCACTGACAGGCATCCATGATCTGTGTTGTTACTAACATACTTTTCATTGCAGTGTGCATAGGTCTCTGGACAAATTCTTGGAGCTCTTGGACTCTCAACCTGAAACCAGATTTGTGTTTTACATCAGATTTGAAGTTGTAATTATATTATTTTTGGCCACCCAGACCCTACTGAGGCTATGTTCCATGATTCAGAGATTTGGCTTTATACTCTCAGTAACATGAACAACTGCACAAACCAGCCTGGGACAAAGGTTCAAGAGAAATATCGTAGCTGACAAGCACAATGTGGGAAGAGTCCAGAATGACTAAAGAGCGATGTGCCAATGAATCGCTCATTTTCATGAATGCCCCAAACCAGAAGAATCCCAAATGACATCTGTGAGTACAATCGTTTGACCCAGCCCACAGACACAGATGGGTATTCAGAAACACATGCCAAACTGTTCAGAAGGCAGATGGAGATGAAATTAAATGGTATCAGCTAACTCACTCTGAACACAGTTGCTGACAGTTAGCTTTGCATATCCTCAAACTGAAACTAAGGTACTCTCTGTCTTTGTAGATATTTGTAAAACAAAATGCTAAGAAATTAAGTCAATTCTTCATTTTTACAGGTAACTGTAGCAACATTACTTGTATGCTAATGGCTTTGGGTGCTTTACCAGAGTTTCTTGCCTTAGCTAGGAGCTGCTCAGTGAAATATCATCACAGTGGTTATTCTTTTGCTTAGTGCCATAGTGGCGATAATAAATATCACCACTAAAAGCAAGTGGTATATTTAAGACGAAATGGAGGGGAAAAAACAATCTAAAATGTAAAGCATGTCTCTTTTGCACTTCAGAGACAATTTAGGTCAATTTTAAGTGTGCTACAGGATCATATGTTGTATCCTCCCCACCAGCATACCTCAGATGAAGTCTCATGATAAAAGTCTCAGCCTCTCTTTTGTTTCATTCAAGACAATCTTAATGGAAATGAATGTCCCATTTTCAGGACTAACTCAAATTATTTTAATTGAGGACTTTGTGCAATATTTGCTGGACTGCCTGAAAAGGAGAGGATGGGAGTTTGGTTATCAGCTGCTTAATTGCGCTAATACCACTGTCATCCCTCTCTTGCTCTGTGGGAGGTGGCAGGATGTGGAGAAGGCTGTTTTCTCAGACAAGCACCTGCTGCCCCGGCAGCGAAGAGCCTCTGACAACTGGCCACACTCATACCATCTCCACAGCACTGTGCAGACATCCCAGCTAAAAAGGAATCAAAGAGATTCAGAACAGTATTTAAAGAAATATCAGAGAGAAGATATTGAGTGAAGCAAGCCACCCGGAGACCTACAGAAGAGGACAGAATTAGCAATTATTTTTCTCTAGAAATGCCCCTTTCTGAAGCAGAGTCCTCGCTGCCAGAGATTTTAACTTCTGAGACCACCATGGTCCCCTACGTGATATAGACATCAAACATCAAATGGTCTTCTGGAGTTTCTTGAAAGGGTGATTTTTTTTCCACATACAAAGGTTTCTGCTCCTCCCCCTCAACTGCTTCCATACCCCTCTCCTAAAATTGCTTATGACAGAGAAAACTTGCATCCATTTGGAATTACTGGAGAAAATTGGTGGAATTAAGAAGGCACATTGTAGCTTCTATTGAATCCACAATGAGGGAACAACAGGTCATTTTCTTTTAATCTGTGAGTGCAACTTTACTTGCTCACGCACCCCTGCCTCTGAAGCCAAGTTTTCCCAATACAAACCGATGGGGTTTGGTATCAAGGTGTCACTCTCTAATTTGCACCGCTACAAATGCTTCTTTCTGGAACTAGGAGAAAAAAAGGAGAAAGAAAGTGGAGGAGACTAGAAGAGAATTTGAGAAGGTTTTTTTCTATGCAGTGGTCCATATCATCATCAGTAATTCTGCTTTATTGGTTCCTGAGCCAACAAGACCTCCAAGTGTGTCATCTCCATTGTGTTCTTGTTTTCAAGTACAATGAGCCAAATTTATCTCTGTCAACTGCTGTATGTACAAAGGATGCATTTGGCCGATTACATGTACTTACATTGAGAAAAACAGTGCATAAACAATTCTGCAGATTCATGAAACATAGACAGAAAGGGAATAAGGGGCTTCTTATAATTCTGTCCTGTACCTTTCCATGTTCCCCACTCACTTATGATAGATGGGCATATACTTCAATGCAGGGTGGGAAATCCCTCACTGATGGCTGCTTCTATCTTTTTTCCTCACCTGTGGTTCTCCTATTTTTAGGCTATTAGGAGCACCAGAGCTGTCAGATGCCTTTCACAGAGTGGGGTTACCTCTTCACGTCCAAGCAGGCTAAGCTGTAAGTGCAAGGTCTGGTTCATTGGCTTATCGGTGTCCACCCTGAATCTGCAGCTCTGCCTCCTGGGCAGAGAGCTCCTGCGTGGGCACCAAGCCCAGCACTCCTCAGCTGTGTATTTATTCAGCCTGGACAAAAACTCATTCTAGCTATTTTCATGTGCCAGTTACATATAAGTTTATTTATCCAGTTTGTTTCGTGCCTTTTCCGTTTTCAGCATCTCAGCTCTCCTCTGAAATGGGTTGTACAACCCCCATTAAAAGTATGAAGAAACTCTCACTCTCAGCAGCACTGTAAATCAGAGACTTAATCTCAAATGATTACAAAACCAAAAAGAGTAAATCAGTCATAGTTAGCAGATTTACCTGGTTTTGTATAATATTTATCTCAGAATAAATACTTCTACTCTGACATCAGTATATTGCTTTGAATTTATTTTGGTTAAAAAGTTCTTTAGTAATTAACAGGTCTAATGGGAATTGCACCTTGATTATTTTTTTCCTGGAGATTTATTCATCCCCTTCCTTTATTCATACTCCTCAAGATCTGGACGGGCTTTTGAATAATTTGTAGTCATTATGATGCAATGATATAGCATCAGTAGGGAACATCAAGAAGAATTACTGAAATGAATTTTCACCAGTTTTAATAAATGTTGAATGTATTTTTCTTGGGTTTTAAAAAAAAATATAACTGTATGTAGGAGCTTGCATGTTTGTGAAGGAGTTAGGTGAGTGGAAAAGGAAAAAGATATTTTCTCCTCTGTGTATTTATGTCTAGCAGCTGTTCAAGTATAACAGTTTATTTTCTTCTTTTCTGCTTAGGACCCGAGGTATGCACTTGGTATGCACTTGGTACTTTTAAAAGGAACCTTGCTCCTAATCTTTAGATAGAGAAACAGCAGGATTAGTTCAAGTGAAGTCCCTGAGAAAGAATCACAGAATTTGAAATCTTAAAAAAAATCTATATCTAATTATACACCATTTGTGGTTTCCTTTTTTAAATACACCAAGGGTCAAGAACTATACTGCCATAAAATGTGGAGACATGAGTAATTCTTCTCATTCTCTTTTCTTTGCAGGGGGCTTCCTTAGATGTACAGAATTATCAGTGATAAATTAATTTAACTGAGCAGCACAATAAATTGGCAGGAGACAAGGAAATTATATTAATCAAATAATCTCCAATGTGCACATAGAGATAGTGCAGAATTTTACACAAGTGCCACATGCTAGAGGTTTGCTGAAAAATCTTTTCTCTGATGAAAATGAATCTAAGTTAAAAGCTAGCACAGGATTTAAGATCAGTTGGAGAAAGACATAGCGCAAGCCTGGCTTCCACTAAGGAGGTTTCCACTGGCTTTTAATCAACATGTGCCTGTCCCTTGGTGTGTAGTGGCCCAACAATACTGCTCAAAGGACATCCTCCAAGGGTGAGGTTAGAACTGGAGAAAAATGAAGGCAGCAAAGGGCTTTAGGCAAAACACCTTCCTTCTCTGGCTGTCTCAAAATCAGCCCCTCATCCTGACACATGTGAAGCAGCTCACTCTAAAGACCCAGCCAACGGCCTGCTGAAATCTATTGCAATATGTATGGAAACCATAAATACTCTGAGCTATGCTCTGGGCTCAGAAAAAATGCACAGCCTGAATAGGCATTTTTTCCTTAGTGTTATTTTTTTCATACTGCTTCAGTGACCTTTATTTCAGAAATATTGTTTTTCTGGTTTAACAGTGGACATGTGAAAGGCAGTTTCATGCTGGCTAGAGTCTAAAAGGGCCAAAATAAGTGCCATATTTATATATTTAAAAAAGGGAACTGTAACTGCATTTTCTAAGGGATTCTGTTTGCTTTTTTTTTCTATGTTTGTTCCTCTGTAGTTTTCACATGAACCCTATAGCTTATGCCATTCTTAAGTGGGACAAATCAATTTCAATTGATAATAATTGTTTTAATCTGAAAAAAATATATACAAATATAAACTGTGACTTGACTACCTTCATAAATTTTCAAATAAATTCACTTTGAAAAAGGCAGCATTGTGAATGTCAGATATTTCCTGGATCATAATAATGGTCTAGAACAAAATGATAAAACTTTTCAAAAAGATTACCAAGAAAATTATCAGTTTTACAGGGTTTTTATCCAGTCAGCTGCACAAATACTCAGATGTTTACCCTACAGCACTCTCTGATGCTTTTTCTTGAGCACCAGTGGACAAAACATTTCAGATCAGGCAAACTTGGAGTTCCTTTTTGTGGTCAGATGTCACTTGTTTAGTGATGCTAACTAATTGACATCTAATGGACTCTTAAGACTGTGGCTGGATATTAATACACTAAACCCATGCGATTTCAATTTCCCCTCTATTATTTTTAATATTTTTTCTCATATTACTTCCCTTAAATAGTCCTAGCAAAACAAAATCATGACAAAACAGATGTCTCAGTAATCGGATCACGCAAAAAGACGCAACCAAGTCAGTCAGTATGAAAATATAGAAAAATTTCATTATCACCACTACTTTTAGTAGCCCATTTTTGTTAGCTGTGATTTATGTGACATACCTAAGCTCTAGTCTATACAGAAAGTGTTATCATAAGCCCTGTGCTACTACCGTGCACAGCATTTGTGGGAGCTGGGCTAAGCCAAACCCAGTATGGTTGGTAACCTAATAGAAATAAAGAGGACATACTAATTATCTAAATTTCACCAAAGTATCACCCTTCTACACATGAAATTCAAAGACTCTGCTGTGACACTGTATGAGCTGTTATAGGAAGAGGAAAAAGATAAGTGCTGGAGACTATCGGTGCTGCTACTGTACAGAGAATGGTACCTTTGTGTGGTGCATTTACATGTATTTTCAATATTTCTTTTCACAGAAGTATTTTCATGAACTATGGCATGGATAAAGAATTCAAAATCATACCAATAAATGCAATGGCAGAATGGTAGAAACCATCATGGCATGGTAATGTACATGCACTACATTTTACACAAGACAGCTCTTGTTCTCTCTCTGCCATTATCTAGGGCAATAACTCTAGGGCAATAACTCTAGGGCTGGAAGACCTCACTGATTCATCTAAAAATAGGGTATCAACTATGTCAATGCAATTATCAGTTGTTTCAACACACAAAACTCTACCCTAACCTCACAGCCAGAGAGCTTTGTTTAAATACGTTGGCCTCTGAGCACACACAATACCATTATCAGCTTTCATTCAACCAGAGTGGTCATCCATTGATGTGTGGAACTTGCTAATGGGGATTTTACCCGTGGTCCAGTTGTCGATAATTACGCCCTTTTGACCAACACATATTAAGTGGATTACGCTGTTAAATACTTGTTCCCAAGTGTCCTGGATAAAAATCGTATTGCCTTTTGCAGCTGAACAGTACAAAAAACTCTAAAAAAATTACCATCATTGAGAGCTATAGCCAAAGAAATTAAAATCATCTGCAAGCTGATCTAATGCAGGTCATGCCATTCCTGATTTATTCTCTTTGTCCATATATTACACCAGTCTACTAAAATTTTATTATCACCACCACTTTTAGTAGACATTAACAAAACAGTGCTCATCTCCGCTCCCTCCTCCCACTGACAGCACATGAATGACAGCCATGGTATAACTCTGCTGGGAAGTTACTTTCCAGAAGCATAATGACCAGAGCAGGTCTTAAAAAAGTGTGTGAGCCTGGCTTTATTCTAATTCGGATTTGGACTTGAACAAGAGCTGGGGGAAGATGGCAGGTAGAAGAGCAAGGAGCGTCCTCAGACTGAAACAGACTGTGTTGTCTATTTGGATATTTGGACATGCTCAGGGAAAAGCAGGATGCAACTCAGTAGGGAGCAGTGCAAGGCTCTAGAAGCAGGCGTGAGTAGCAGTTCTTCAGAAAGGGACCTTGGATGTTAATCACAAGCTGGACTGGAGTGAATAACAATTTTTGGCTGTGGAGGCCTCTGAACCGAAGTAATCCTGCAAAGGCAGAGTCCTGTGTTCAGTTTGGGGCACAATGTTTCACAAAAATACACATCTGCTGGAGAGAGTCCAGGAAAGGGGAAACAGGGTGAATGAAGGATGTGACCTAGAAGGAAAGACCAAAACATATTGTAGTAGATTTGGGGTCAGTTGTGTCAGCACAATGAGACCCCAGGACCTCATTTCAGGCTGTCCTGCCCCCAGCCTTTGGCATTCCCATTGCCTATTGTAAGAACTTTTATATATGAGACAAGGAGGAGTGGAATAATTCATACTCCATAACTTCTACAGACGGTATAAGAAGCAATGGGCTTATATTACAGGAAGGAAGATGAAGGTTAGACATTACATAAGCTTTCCAAACAGAAGGTTGGTGAAGATTGCCTGGGAGACAGGTTTTTAGAAAATACATGGAGACAAAATCTTTCAGCATATAAATATTGTTACTTACTTGTATATTTATATTTTACCTTTAAAAATACTTATCATATAATGACATAATAAACCAAATCAAGGTTGATACGTTTATATTTATACTTACATTTATAAAATACAAAATATATCAACCGTAAACATGGTACTTGCTACTCTGGTAAAGCAAGATGAACTTCTTGCATCTTTTCAGACCTATTTTCTCTGATTTTCCTATGATCTTTATGATGTAGTCTCTCCTGTAGCTATCTTAAGATGATGTGTATGCTATGCCTCACTGATATCTTCCTCAGTTTCTCTGATTTGCATCTAACTCACAATAGTTAACATCTGCTATAAATCTTTGTTTGCTCAGAGGAATTCAGGCAAGTTGCTAAAAGCAAACATATTTAAATGGTACCTGAAGGAGTTGACAGAGTTTATGCAGAGTCTATAAATTAGTCTTATATGAACCCTCACTGGCTCTAGAAATATCCTTACTTTCTCCTTATGCCTTAGCCCAGCTCTTTCAAAGTATGTTAAATCCAGCAAGTCCTGACATCAGTCATGAATATATCTGAAACACATAACGTGAAATTTTGTTAGCATAGAAACTACGAATCAGTAGAATAATTTTTTTATTAAGGTTGTTGTCTGCATCTGAATATTTCATGCACTTAGATCAACTGAATGATAAAAATATCTTTTTATTTTATTCCAAGAAATATGGGAGAAGTTGAGTTGACTAAACATAATTTTCTACTTTGGTTTTGCCTGCTTACATATCTCAAGGCCAACTGGTTCCCAGGTACTCTTATAAATCAAGAGTAGCACCGCTGACTTACATGCAGTCATACCAATGCAAAAGATTCAAGAACTAGGTCAACAGAATTTAGAAATTTTTCACAAGCGCTCTCTTTCAAAACATAGCAGGTGTAATGGAGTGGGGAGCCCGCCTCAATAGCTCTTGTGTTCTACCTCCTGCCTGATAATATTTTTGTATGCTAGCAATCTTTTTTTCATTAAAAGAAATAGGATGACAATAATAAAGGTGAAGCCAAATAGTACTACTGCTGGCTTTTGTTGTTAATGGAGTAGCTGTCTCACTGACTTGCAGTATATTGAAAAATCATGTGTAGCCTGAAACCTACATATTTTACAGGCTGGAAAACACATTCCTAATGCAAATACCATGTTGCAGACTCTGTAGAATTAACATATGCAGCCTGTACGAATGCTTTATTACAAATACTATACAGAAATACAGATAAGACTCCATATTGTAATAATTTTGTATATAGAAAATATGATTTTATTTAGTATGGGGAACTGGATTACAGGATCTGGCTGAGATATCATTTCTTTGTAACTCAGCAAGGGTGTAGATAAATTGGGTCTTATGAACTTGAAGTTATAAGGTGCTTTAAGATCTCTAGGTAAAGCTGATAGGAAAATGCAAAATATTGCTTTTTGCATAACTTCTTATTACATGCATGTTCTCTCAGTCATCACACTTCAGACAGCCTTGTACCTTATCCGAAACATGCAAATCAGGATTCCTGCCAATCTTAATTCATTTATCAGCTGTGACTAAATGTAAAATAACACCGACAGAACCAAAACAATTTTTGATGCCAGGGTACAATGAGTGCATTCATTACTGGTCCTACAGAGAGCTGTATGAATACAAAACAGGGTCAGATCACACTCATCTTTGGCATCCCAGGGATAATGAAAATAGATGTTTTGTTCTTAACAGTACATCCAAGGCCCACTTATCTTCATACACTTGCTGTCCTCTTGTTGGCACCTAAAATCTTGAACCTCCAGTGTGAGTATTTTATCAAAATTCTCTTACGCTGATGCACATTTTTGTCTGTATGGAACTTCAGGCAGTTGGAGATGGACAACAAGCAGGGTCAGGGGAGGGTTTTGGGGATGGCTGAGGTGGGGGAGGGGAGCTGGGAGGGCTGGGGGTGTTTGGGATATTCCCAAAGTGCAAGTGGTTTCCAGGATTTATCTTTCTCCCACAAATGACCTTTACCTCATTCAGTTTGATCTTGGAGCACCGGTTCTCTCTAATTTCTCCTCAGCCATTTGGATGTGCACCCTGCCCCCATCAGGATGAGGATTTCCCCAACATTTTACACTGGTACAGGACACGGTCACTGTACAATATTGGAAAGATAAGCAGGTTTCAAACACACTGCTTTGATCATTGCTTTTTATGAAGTTGGCCCAGTATTTGGACGTGATTTAAACACAGTCCTTGAGCTTCCTTAGAAGATAGTTTATAGTAAATTTTGTCTTTAATTTTTATTGATATTAAAAACAATGCTGTAGAAAATGAGTCAGATTCTTGTTGCCTCAAACAGTGTCAAGGCCGAACCTTTCACAAAAATCATGGATGGTTCACTGGAGCGGGGGTGTAGGGGAAAATGTCACCTGAGGAAAGCACATTTGAAAACATAGACTTGCTTTTATGCTCTTGTGCTTATTATCTGATACATAAAGTGAAGTATATGAGAGGTAACAACTGGGAAATTAATTTTTTGAGAGTCTAATTGAATGGTTTTTAATCTGTGCTACTGTCAGCACTGAAAAAACAGCACTGAAATTTCTGACTTTTTTCAGTGCTTCAGAGCTCTGAAAATGTGTTGTCCTGAAGAAATTTAATTGGGAATTAAACAGCTGAACACCAAAAGAAAGAACAACTCCTGTAGCAGTCTGTCCATTGCAAATTCACATTAAAATATCTGGTTATTAAAACCACTCAAGATTACTAAGAACTCTTCCCATATTTGTCACCTTTGTCAGCCATCTAAAGCTGATCTTGCCTTCTTAGCAGCTTAAACCTTGGCAAAAATCCTTCCTAATACAACCATGTAGGATGGTAAAAAGTAGAAAATAGCCTACTTTAGCCACAGGGTGATGAGAGACAGGAGGGAAGTGGTGGAAAAAAGCAGTTTAGATGTTGTGCTGGAGAACCTGAACACTCATCCTGGCAATGGTCTATCAGGGGGTGCTTTGCAGGCAGCCTGCGCTAGCTGCATAGCAGCAGTGTTATATGCAGTTTACTAACTTGCCTGGAGATGTAAGACTTAAGAACACAGGCTCTCACACCTCCTGCTTTGTTGATCACACATCCTGCAGACACGATTAAGTGTATAAAAGAGCAAAAGGCCGTAACTGGTAGCATGAAGTATTTCTGGCGTTCCCTGTACCCGGGTGGAGCTCTGGAAGCTGATGCTGCAATGACAAGCTGAAAACCCATCCCTGCAGTAGTCCACTCCCAAATCATTACAGTTCCTCTGCCTAAGGGAGGGGGCTGGGATGGGTATTCACTCTTAACATAAAAGAGCATTTAACTTTCAGTTTAAATGGAAAGAAATTGGATTAGTGAGTCACACAAGCAGGATCTTGCTGTTGTTAGAGGCAAGTTTGCTGTGTTTGTTGCTCATTAACTTGGTCTCTTTGAAGAGAGATGGAGCCTCCCAGCAGTTTGCTGTTTTAATCCTCACAATTTGTTTGGTGACTGCCTGGTTTTGGTTTTGGATTTGGTACAGATGTTAAGAGTTTTCAGCAAACAAAATGAAGATCATTAGTGGAACAAGTTGTTTCACCTTTAAGAAAAACTCTTGGAGGTTTGTTTATGGAACACGCAGAAGATAAATTTTTCTCATTTGAAGGTGGCAGTGATAAAATATCTCCAGGCTTTATGGAGGCCAAGGGTCTCATTTACTAGTGAATCACTGCTATCAGTCTCTAAGGAATATAGCATGTATGCTTTTATGTGTATCTTCTACATACACTCTGCTTAAGCTACTTGTAAGCTTGGCATAAGTTCTCTTTCTCAGCGAATGAGTGAAGTTTATCTCTGGATAGCTGGTGATTTGGGCTAAAATTATTATTCTATTTGTACCATTTATATTTCTAGTAAGAGATGTCCCATTCTTCAATCAGGATGCGAGTGCATGTTCATTTTGTGCTTTACAAACACCCATTCAGTGGTGCTCCATTCACCAGAGACCTTACAGTCTTTGGCCCTGCTGCTGCTAAGACTTGCACCCTGCTTTTCTTTACATATTCTGAATAGTCTCATTAAGCCTAATAAGACAATCAAGATTTTGGAAATAGGAAACAGACAATATATCTGCTCTGTATATGTGTGCATAGACATCCATACAGTGGACACCAATTTAGATTAGCAAGTGAATGCCTAAGGGGAGTTGTTTTCTGATAACGTAGTTGCCAAATTTCTGCAGCTGAGGTTTGTCCCCTGCCTCAGCTTTCCTTGGCCCTCAGCAACACATCTCCAGTCAGCCTGGAGCGGGGTAAGAAAGGAGGATATTTGGAGATCTTATGGATGAGTTCAACAAGAACAGTTCTGTAAGTAAAGATATGTAAGATGTGCTATGTCAATTTTTATGATACGTGCCCAAAGGCAGCCTGTGGCTGTAATAACCTGTGGCTTCAAAGGTGCTGATTACAAATGTATTTTAAAAACTAGTTTGTAATTTTATTTTTATAAAATCCTATCTGCACTCTTTCCAGTAGCATGACAACAACTTCTGGTAATCCTGCAAACATCCCAACAAATGTCTTTTACCACCCATCCACAGCTCTCTTCAAAAATACTAGAAACAAGCAGTTTCAAAGAGAGTAGCAACACAGACAGGCTTCACTTTGGTTTTCATGTCACATTCCCCTCACACAGGAGTTTTAAGAGATCTACTTTGTTTAACATTTCAAAAAGATTTTCATAATGCCCCAAGTGTGGAGTTTATTTCTGAGCAAGCATAATAATGTCTGTACTTTTAAATTATTTTAGATTTACTTAACCATGGAGGAAAGATGAAAGGGGAAGGCAATGTTATTCATACTTAGCAACACTGATAGCTAAATAAAATTTATTTGCCTTCTCCCCATTTAAGATTTCCCCAGCTGCCTCCATCAACTCTCCCTCATTTTTTCTTCGTATTTTGTCCTTAGTTTTAAATCTTACTCTGAATGACAACATTAGATTTCTAAACTACTCAGCAATATCAGTTTTCCCCCAAAGACTTCCCTGAGGCTGATTTGTGCAGGCTGCAATTGTCGTCTTTTTTTTTTAATGACTTACATTGAACAATATCATCACTAATGACATTTCCCCAGCAATGATGCACCAGGGAAAAGCATGGAACAAGAAGTAGGAATGATGAATACAGCCTAAATAGATGGTGGAAGAAGTGCTAGAATTCGCTCCTCTATCACTCCGTAAAAACTACAACTCCTGCTTCTTTCCATCTACCATAAAGATGGAGCACCATGCTGTGATATTCTTAGACAGATATATCAGGCGCACTATTGCATAATACATTTTTACATCCTTACAAAGAAGGATGCATGCCTAAGCTTGCAATGTGTTCTGTGTCTGTCTGGATAGCCTGATAAAAAAGCCTCAGCTAAAAGAAAAGACTGAAATAATCTGGAGATGAAGATGCAGTAAATAACTTCCTGCATTGAGACCAGGTGATATGTAGAGGCAGGGTCATTCCAGTTTGGCAAAAACAGTCATTAAAAAACATCTCCAGCAGCCATAAGCCCAGATACTTCTCCTCTTCTCCCAGAGTTGCAGCTGGCTCTATCTTTGCCTTGGTGGATGATTTCTTTCTCTCCTCTGCCTGTTTGCTCAGGGATAGACCCTGAAGTCCCACCTTTTTCTAAAGGCAACAAGAAAGGCACACTTCTTACCAAAGCCCAGCCTCTCCGTGCATGTGCTCCTTGCTGTTAGTTTCACAGCCCAGCCTCTGAAAAACAGACTCATACTCTCCTCTGTCCCCTTGCCCCTTACCAGGATATAATAACTGCCATTTGCACCTGCCCACAATCAATAGATAAAGCTGTAGTTGATGTATCAACAGAATGAACTTTAATTCAAGCTGTGAGCTCTTTGGAGCATGCATGACCATATTTTCTGTAATGACTTCTAGTTTTAAACTTTTTTCCTAAGAAGAAAGCTGTGAGAAAACTGTCCCCATCAAGTTCTCTGAAGCTGATACACCAAATTGTCCCCTTCCTTGTTTGCACTCAGGCTGCAGAGCTCCTTGGGGTAGAAAGCATTGCAGATGCTGACAACCAGGGACTGAGCAAGAGATGTAAGCAATCTATTTTCTGTTTACTTGTGATACTTTCTTGTTGTAGCTGGAATTTAATGCATTTGAATTCATTGACAGCAGGAATTATGCTGAACTATCACATGCTTGCACTGGAGAATTTCTGGGTAACTTAGCAATGTCACATAAGATAATAGAAAATGTCATTTTTACTCATCCATCACAAGGTGCCTTATAGAGTGTGTTATTATTGCCTTTTTATCTTCACTTCTCAAATAACATGTATATCCCAAAGCTATGAAATCCTGTTTAGGATCAATCTAACTCAGAAAAGTAACAGAAGCAAACTTGAGAGGGAACTGGTCAGGACCCCTCAGGTTCCCCTCTGAGAACTGGAGTCCGCCTGGGCTGCTCAGGCATGGGGGAAAAAACTGAATGGATTATTTGCTTTTCATCAGAATTAGATCTGAATCAGGGGGTTAATTTCCTTGTCCTCAAAGTTTACCCTTTCTGGATTTGCCTTCTTTTTGTCAGTGGTCATTTTCAGAGGCTCGAAAAAAGATAGACTGGAGGATCAGTCTTTAATAAAATTTGTAGCTTGAACTTTGAATATCAGTAACTGAATCAGATGAAGAAGTGACTTTGCATTTGCATTTCACAGACTTTATTTTCTAAATGAGGTGTTGAGACCATGAATTTCACAAGAAGATTCAGGAAGTGAAACATCAACACACTCCAGGGCGAAAGCTATTTCCCTGAAGTTTTTTTAAATTTTGGAAACAGTCCTAAGATCTGTCTGAAATTAAGGGGTTTTTTTTAGAGTTTTCCTGGAAAGCAACAGTACCGAGGCTTGATTTTAAAATTTAGAGCATCTAACGACCTCTGTCCTGTTTCCTTAACCTGGTTCTGACAGATTTGAAGAAATTAATTTGCTTTTAATTTGAAAAGGGTGTAAGTATGGAATACTAAGTTTGCAGTCAATGAACCTCTAAAGACAAAACAGAAAAATAACTCTTTTTTTTTACCACAGACTGCTCTGTAGAGTAATAAATAATAATTAGCTTTACTTATCACTTCTTATTCACTTAATCACAAATTGTGTTATGAAGAGGAATGGGTGATTATCACTATAAAATGGAGGGTGACTGAGACACAGAGAGACAATGTGGTTCCTGGAGATTGTGCAAAAGTCAGCCCAGGAACAAGGCTAAACCACATCCTTCGTTATGACCATCCTGTAGGGAACAGGTCTATGCTCTCTTTAGAGCAACATCCCGGTTGAGAAACTGTCCTTCCTGCTGCACCACAGAGTGGACAAAAAAAACCCAAAAACAAACAACCAGCCAACAACCCAACAGAGCTCAACCAATACAAGCCGAGTCGCACAGCTTTTTGTTTAAATGGCTGCAAGGTTACATCCCATGCAACCATGGCCACTGGCTACAGTACACGTTTTCTGGCTATGGAGAAGCTCATTTTTAGGATGGAGTCCTGAAGTGATTCCACATGAATCATTTTCTTAAGTCCTAATGATAATCAGGCTCACTTCAGTTTCATTAACTCCAGCCATCTGTTGATATGAAGACTGGCTCTCCCCTCTCCTGCAGTCCATCTTTTACATTTGCAGTCATCCTTTACAAAGCTTAGAATTGATTATGCCAATATTGCGTTAGTGAATACTGGGCTGAAAACCCTGTGACGCTGGCAGTTCAATATTGTTTGATTCTACTTGAGAGTCTATTTCAGGAACTCATTGAGCTGTTTTGGGACTATGTCACTTGAACAGCTAAATTTTACAGCAGCTCACAGCAGTCAGAAAGCATTTCTAAATATTTATGCATATACACTAGGACATGCAAACATACACATAATCAAGCCTGCAGGTTCCTACTGTGCAACTGATTTTCTTTAAAAGGATTCCTAGAATCAGAGTAGAAACAACTCCTCTTCAAATCATGTCCTCCTTCGGCCAAGTCTGGTTATTTATGTGTTGGGTTGACAGAACATAGATGGTTATGACCTTGATATAGCTGCTGTCAAGTTCTGACCATGCAAAGCAGGACACTGTATCTGAGAGCATTGAAAGAATGTACAACACCTTGCCTCACGTATGTAGCCCACAATTCCAACCACTAAAGGCATTTTTGGAATAGGTAATCCATTGGGAACATTTTTATTCTTCAACAGAGGACTCTTTGAAGTTAATAGGCATCAATTTCAGCCCCAAGAATCAGTCAAAACACCAAAGCTATATACCTCTAATACATTGCAGAGTTGGTCTAACAACAACTGGAGATATCTTTAAATACAGCTGGGCTACTTGCTTTGTCTGCCTCCACTTACCTAATATTTAAAACACATGGGTACTAAGTAAAAGTAAAGCTTTGTCTCCAAGGAGGATGACTTAGAGGAGACCTTTCATCTGATTAGTTCAGTGTTTTCAACTGTCTAAAAATGTTTTCTGTGTTAACTCTTACTTAAGAATAGATTTTTCTGGCTTCAGAAACTTGATTGCTTGGTGTTCAGTAACAGCAAGCTGAATGAGATGAGCATACATGAGAAATTATCATCATCAGGTCAGTTACTGTATATTATGAACCTGTAATTGTTTCTGTAAGTTCTTTCTAAGTGTTTCAGTTTGTCTACAGGTGAATATGACTATGTGTATCTCTCTCTCTCCCCCATGCATGCTTTATTTCTTGAAAGAGAACAAATGTCAAACATCAGAAACTATGTTGAAGTGTTTTGGTTTGATTGAAACCTTAACTCATTTTGTATTATTGGAGCCAAGAGAAAAGAAAGGTATTTACTCATTTTGTTGTGATGATGTAAAGCCCTGGATTCTTCTCTCTCAGGTATGAACTGCTATTAGAGATGAGGCAAGCCACTCTTCCTACCTAAGCAGAAGCATTTACAGCAGCATATGAACTGACCTGCTATGGAGAGATTCTGGTTCACCTAAATTCTCTATTCTAGTACTAAACCTGTAGTTATTTCAGAGTGGGTATTTCCATTTTCTCTATTAGTCTTTCTTATTTCATTAGCTCTGCACATATCAACTAGTCTACCTGTCCATAAGAATGTAAACAGAAGACATAAAGCAAAGTGAGATTGGAAGAATAGGCATGACATTATATTCTATCATTTTCTTGCTGCCTGTTTCTTTTCTCAATTCCCAAAATAATTTCTCTCTTCAGCCCAGGATTTTAACAAGAAAATTACTCTCTAATTTACACTAAACAGTTTTACTAGTCTTCTTAAGACCTCTTGAAGAAGCACAGGTTTGCTGGAGGAAATTTTAATGAAGGGGCACATGTGAGCAGTTAAAGCCTTGATTTAAAAGCTTCTCAGAAGTTGTCTGGAAATAATGTGGAGATAGCAAGAAATATAGGGAAGAAACTAAAACACAGAATAGCTTACTTAAACAGGCATATTGAAAAACTGAGGGTTTTTTTGTGGGGGTGGTGTTTAATGGGGAAAAGGGAGGTAAGTTAAAATAAACAAAGCATGCTGAGATTTTTTTCAGTATTTTAATTTCAGTTATTTATCTACTGCCTTTTCATTTATTATCACTATTTATTTTTTTGAACTTGAGAGTAAAGTGCCACAGTTAAGATAACATGGACTTAAAGTGACCTTTGGGTGGATATGGGGGGCATCATGGGCAGGGAAGGAGCAACTGTGTACCCCAGCAGCATCCTAAGGGACAAATCACAGAGTGTACCTGCCTGCAGGGCAGCTTCAACCAGTGGGAGAGCAGTCAGGGCCCTTTTCCAACTGGTAATCACCATGATGCAAATACAGTTAGATAACCTGTAAATGCAAAAATATGCAATCAACAAAATTAACATAAGCTCCATGCCAAGCCTTAATTAATGATAATAACAAAAAATAGGCATCAGCTTTGAAATGCAAGTGCTTAATATTTCCAGAAAAGGTTAGTAGAAGAGAAATATTCAGTTTCAGGGATTCCTGGTCACAACTATCAGAATTTGGAAATGCAAATGTGAAAAGCATATAAAGCAGTTCCTGTATATCAGCTCACATAGCTGTGGAAAACTTGCTTTGGTTTCTTCTGTGTTCCTTTCCACTGCTTTTAAGGATGCCATTGTTAAACTGGTAGAGTCACTCCAGACTTCTAGTTTAACTGGGACCAGAAAAGACTGGGTTTCTAATTACTTCCTGGGTATTAAATATATCTGAACTTACTTCTTCTTACAAGCTAATGTGGTTCCAGCTCCCCTCTATGCTTTATTCCCCTCTCCACATTCCCAAACTGAGTATCTGACAGCTTCTTGCTGGGGTGCTGTGATGGGAGGTTGTTTGGAAGCTAGGTTGTACAGAAGCTTCATATTCTGAAATCCTGCTTTCTCATTACAAAATATCTTCATCTTTTTTATAGAGTAGCTGAAAAGAAAGTAAAAATGAGCTGGCAATGAGAATTGGCATAAAGATATACTTTGAACTATTATGGCATTAACACTGAGATTAGTTATGTCTAATGGAAGCCAGAACTACAGCTTGGTGCAGTAGCCAGAATTTTTGAGTGTGCAATAATGGTTTTAAAAAAAAAAATCCTTTACCCATTCAGGGAGTATCCAATGACCTGGACTGTGAGGGCTAAGAGTCCTTGTGTTTTAGTCTTTGCTATTATGATTGATGTTACTATTCTTAGTCATAGAAATGTGTCATCCTATTTTAAGCTTAGGTTAGCTGTGTGCCTCCATAGCAGCTTGCAACTGTGAGTTCCAAAAAGCAATTGCTGAAACATGCCTCAATGTCTCTACTGTTATTATTTTATAATATTGATATAGCAGATGCTGCAAACAGAATAGATACATTGGCTAGATATTTTGGTACCTTCCTGTTCATCATTTAATGAATTTAATAAATATCAAGTGTATGCTAAGGACACCAGTCCTCATCTTTTCAATTAATGCAAAACAGAAGCAAGATTTTCAAGAAAGGATTTAAAGAAAACCCTAAAGCATGGAGGATTAGGTCCCCAAAACAGGACTCGATGCAACCCCCTCACAAAAATTCAGACTTACAAACTGATTTATACATGGGATACTTGCTTTATTCACCCAAGAAACTAAGACCTTATACTGTTTGCACACAGCAAGCAAACTTTCCTTTAGTCTGCTGATGTATCTGTGGGAAGGCCAGTAAGTGAACCCATGCAATTGAGGGAAGATGAGAAAACAGTAATAATTTAAAAAGGAAAAAGATTCATGTTTGGAGAAATGCTAGCTCCTGAGTTGAATGTGATGTGACACTACCATCTGCTTATCTCTGCACAGCTTAGATGGGAAGAGTTGAGGTGCCCTAGCAGTGCAGCACAGAGAGAAAATGGAGAGCAAGAGGAGCTGCTATCCCTCTGCACTGACGGTCCCAAGGCAGATGGATGTAATATTGACACACTCTTCTGATCTTCCATTCACTTTATTCTTCTAATTTGCAGTTAGCGATTATAAAAGGTGACAGAGTAACAATAAATCTCCCGTTTAATTACAGGAAGTTTACAGGCTGAAAGGTGGCATTTCAAGCTGTCCTTCAGATCCAGCCCTTAAGACCACCTGGGGGTGACAGTATATTTAGGGGTCAGAGCGTAGCTGGCTGCTTGCAAGCACAGGTGTGAGGTGGGGAAGAGTGATGTAAGGGAATATTTCTAACAAGTCTCAGACACCTCATTTGGAAAGTACTCTTAGAAATATCACAAAGCAGCTCCCTGATCTTGCAACCATGGACCCATTAGTCTGTCTACAAGAGGCATCCCAAGCAAATCTAAGAGGCTTTGCTCCTGGTCCCAGGATTCATGCACTCACTTTGAGAAGCAGGGAATACTGCTAACTTAAGCTCAGATCTATGAACTTTAAATGCTTTGGGGTTTCCATACTGATTTCCTCAGTCACCTCCCCACTGTAGCTCCACAGTACCTTCATTGCAAGCAAGGGAAGGCATCAACTCACTGTATTTTTCCAATAGCAGCCAATCTTCCTTGTCTCCAGAAGGTGGACTGGGATTGCTGTGTGAACTCTGGGAACTATTAATGACCTGCTCATTTCATATGGCATAAATAAAAAAAGTTATCGGATAGATTGAAGCAGGAACAGACTACAGAGGTGGAGTGTTCTGGTGAATAACTAGCTCTTGGTCATCCCCCTGCAATAAACATCATGACATACTCTACTAGCCAAGTAGCAGGGCAGGTACTTATCAATAGTAAGGGACAAAACTATATACACCAAAATAAAGTTGTCAGATTGAAAGTTTTAATATTTTTGGCATGTCTAACTTGATAGATTAGAAGTTCATAGCTCTTGGGGCTGTGCTTGCACATGTAACTGCATTGCTGTGTGTGTGAAAACATGTATTCCGCTTTGGAAAGACAAAGATGGTCCCTGCCAGCTTTCAAGCCCCACCATGCAGCTGGAATTAGCAGCTCCAGGGTTGTTTGATAGACACTCCAGCAATATTCCTTTTGTTATGCTGCTCCTGCCTTTTTGAGAACCAGAATGGCACAGGAGGTGAGGGATCTTCCCCCTATATGCTGAGAAAAGCAACAAATTCTCTGAGAATTATTTTCAGCACAAGGAGAGTCTTGTGTCTTAAAAAGCAATCCCAAGTAGCTGGGTCAAATTTATACATGCAGTGAGGTAGCCAACACTGCTGATAAATGCCTCATGTATTGAAATCAGTGGGAGAAATCAGTAAATCTCTGTCTGCATCTTTAGGCACTTCGTGGTTTTAAGTACATAAATTCATCCCTAATGGGTATAATATAAAGATAGTTTACTTGAAGACTCCAAGGTTATATACATTTCTCATAGAAAACCAAACTCTTCAGCTTCTAGTGAGAGATCTATAAACACAAGAAATGTCTCATTATAACAAACCAAGTATCTTTTATAAATAGAAAAGTAACTTCAGCGGGGACTAAAATTGAAGGAAATAACCATGCTGTTTCTAACAACCTTTACTATTACTAGCTTACAGCTTCACAACTACTTTTATACTTTTACCTTCTGCTGCTCTGGGAGCACATAATTGTCATTGCTTTTCAATTGTTCCTTCTTCAGTTGTATGATTTTCCACGAGTTATATTTCTTTCTCTTTTAGATTGGTGGCTCAGAATATTCCAGATTTCAGTTTAGCATCTGCTTTCTTTGACTACCTACTCTTCTCCATGAAAACCATTTCAGCTCTTCTACTAGATGATACTTAAATGTCCTGTGGGAGCCCCAATGGATTACATTTTGCTGTCCAAAATGAGACAGAAGTGTACATTTCCGTGATCTTTCTCAAATACATTGTTTTAAAATGTGTTTTCCCTTTGTCAGTTGATTGCCTTTTATGGTGAGGTTTTTTTTACCACCTGATTCTTTTTTGTTTATCCTAAGAGGATAAAAGCTTTTAAAGGTAACTCCCAATTCAATGATGGATAATGGCTAAACTGGTTATTACCAAAACTACTTAATAGGTATTGCCTGTTTCTTTCTCTTTTATAGTTTACCTACACAGGAAAGCTATTGCACAGCAAGGTAGAACATGAACTTCAAGCAAAGTAACTGTTTCACGTTAGCTTTCCACAAGGATACTGTCATCCTCCAGACAGGTTTCACTTAATCCACTCCCAAAATTGGCTAAGAAAACTTGCATAAATGTATCCTTGCTGTCCATGTGGAGAGTTAAGTATGAAAAAGCTTTCCAAGCTCCCTTCTGTAATGGCAAGAGCTTATGTGCTTCTTTGGTCCCCATTACAGTGGTACTACAGTACCTATGAGAATAAATACTTTATAAACTCAGAACACTGAGGAAGGGGAACCATTGGTGTCTTTCTCAAGATTGTGCAAGAGGGTTGGAGTAGAGCAGAGAGATGAATTCAGTTTTCCCAAGTCCAAAGATGGGTTCGTCACTGCTGGGTCATACTTTTACTCCATTAAAAGCCTGTAGCTCCTAATCCTGTCTGCTAAATCATAATTCCATTTATCCTCCAGACAGGTGTGACTCAGCTGTACAGCAGCACTGATGGATCTTGTAAACTAAAGTTGTTATTTCCTGGCATTGACTAGCTGTGTGGCTTTATGACATTTGTATTAATTCATGTTCTCATTTGTATTCAGTGAAGGTAGAGAAAAGCTCAGTGATGTATTTTAATTTAGATTATCAGAAGTTTGAGGCCCTTGGGTATGTAAGTCCCATGGACTTTAAAGAACTTTGAGAATCTTATTTAAACAACTGTGATTGCTGTTTTTAGGAAAATATTGAATAGCCTGTTTTAAATTTACTTGCGTTCCCTGTACTTTCTCCTCTCTCAGAGGACTTGCATTTGCATAGAAAGAGGACTCTTTAAATAAAGGCACAAAGTCAGTTTTCTGAATACGGAGAAACTCAGCAGCCAAAACTAATATTAGGATTAAATATTGCCCTTCCAACTCAATAATGGACTAAGTCAAAACTCCATAGCATTTTACTGAACATTAGAATTAGATGGAATTTTAATTATATGTTGATCCATCTATCCATTTACCTTACTCTAAGCAAGCAGTAGGTTCAAGACTCTTTTCATTTTGCTTCCGAGATCTGATATCTAGAATAAAGGAGGCCTGTTCTGCTGCATCTTATAGAGGGCTTACAACCCTGCAAGCAAAGATGAGGGTAGGGGTTGGACACCAGTTCACCAAACACTGAGCTGCAAAATGCCTATGCATTTTGTTAACTCTGAAGGCTTTTCTCTTAATACTTTTGGCTTCATGCAGTGAAAAGATGAATCTGAAGTAATTTCTTTTATTTGAAACCAAGGTTGCTTTACCTTGTTTCTGTTCAGAATTGCTTCTCTGTCTTGGTTGTGATTTACTATTTCCTGGCTTAGGGTCCATAATGTATATGGAGCATGTGGATAAAAGCCTAACCATTGTAGGCCACTTGTCAAGGGAAGGCAAAGGTTAAATACATCAAGAGGAGTTTCCCCACAGTTGTTGGTTTGTTGTTTTTTGGGTTTGGTTTTTTTTTTCAGTTATCCAAAGTTACTGTGAGCGTTTTGGTTAGCAGTATACTCTTGTATGTAGAGACCATCCTGCTTGCAGACAGGACGCTTTAAATCCCTAGAAACTTTTTCAGCCTAATACGTTACTAATAATAGGAATGAGCTATTCCTTTAAATACTGCCATTAATGTGTGATTTTTGTTTTGTATATTGGCATTAGTGAGTTTAGCAGTTGCCAGATCCTCAAGACTTCATCCAATGCCTGAGCTGCACAAAACGTGTAGGCAGTTACTGCATGGTCAAAACCTCCCGTTGGCACATGCAACAGGCATCTGTGGGGTTTTTCCTGCCTGTGGATGGGAATGCAAGCTCCTGCCCATGCAGAGGGTGCCTGGGCTGCCAGGAGCACCTCGCTTCCTCCCCTCCTGCTTTCTGGGTGTGAAATGATGCTCAGGGGAGACTTCACCATGTCATTGCTCACTGCTGTGCTTGCTCCTGGTCTCACCAGGTCTCTGCACTGCTGCGCATCCATTACTAGCATGCAGATGCAGTTCTAGGGTTTTTTATTTAATAATTGTCTCACAAACAGTCACAACTAACTGCAGCTCTAGCCTCCTACTACCAGATTGGTTGGGTTTTTGTTTGGTTTTCTTAACACCTGAGGTCTCTGACTTCAGGTAATTAAAAATCCTGGATTATTTTTATTTTAACACTGAAAGAAAGGGTTCAATCTGTTTGTGATGATAGCACTGACTGACATTGTTTCAAAGCAGATTTAGAGATAAGTTTGGTCCTGACATTTAGTCAGCAAGTGGGTGTTGTTTATTGCCTAGCAATTAGAACTTATATTAACATAATATCTCCTCAACTTCAAAAATTTCTGAGAGCTCTCCATGAACAGATTCCCAAGAGCTCTCCCCTGCTCTCTTCCCTTTGTCTTTTCACTTTCCCACCTCCACACCCATCCACCCACCTGCCTTTAAATGTGCTGTTTCAAATTTAGTGTTCAAGAAACTTTGTTTAAGTCTAAATCAGAAGATATTTTCTTCTAGGGCAGAACAGCCCACAGCCCCTTTATTTTAAACCAAGTTAAAACAGTGCTTTTTAGTCTTCAGAAACTTTTTTTTATTTTCAGTATTTCTCTGTGAGCACTCCACTACAGAAAATGAGTGTCAAGGAGGATGGGGTTGGTTCCCCATCATGAAATGGTCCTGGTGCAACAAGTATTTTCCTTGCCACCTGCATCTTCAGGGCTCCCTTTTCTCTCAGTATTTTCTCTGTTGTTGTTATCAGTTTATTATGGAGACACATTAATTAGTTTTATATCATATCTCCTTTTTATGGGATTGTCATATTCGTTTTGACTTCTGTGCTAATGAGTTTTCTGCAGAATGTGAAGATGAGCTAGCTTGAGCTAAAGATGCAATGAAGGCAAACAAACATGAGAAATTAACTGACTAGAAGACCTAATCCAAATGTATTGTTTTAAAAATAATTTGTAATTGACTTCAAATTCAAGTCAAAAAACCCTGCTGTCTAAAGCCAAACATTTACTGCTCTGTCACAGGTTTTGCTCACAAAGTTGGATTAGCAAAATGGTAAGGATTTCTAGTGAAATTGAACAAAAATGAACATTGTTCTTGTGCATTTTCACCTGTGCACACGTGACCACACATTCTTAGAGCAAGTTTTCATTTTCATCCTTCCTTTCAACCTTTTTTTTTTTTTTTTTAAGCCTAAACTCCATCATTTCAGTATTAATGAATAGCACTTGGTGACACTAATCTGTTTTTTTCCCCAGCCCCTTAGAGTGTACTTCTTCATCAAAGGAGACACCTTCCTCTCCTGTCTGGGAGGAGATAATTATGGGAGATAAGGACTGATCTTTCTTTTCAAACAGCCATAATTAACACTGGAACAAAACAACTTTGGAGAGTAATCAGCGCCTTCCTCTGATCCTGGGGCAAACCCTGAAAGATCAAAGGCTGATTTCCTTCCTTGCAGCCATCACCATAACACAGTCACATGTGACTGGTTTAATAAATACTGTCATCCCAACCCTCTATGGCAATTACTTTGCTGATGAGCATGAACAAGCATGTTTACTATCAGATGCAAAATCGCTGCTCGAACCCCGATCGTTAGGAAGAGGCTAATTGGATGGGAAAGTGATGAGGAAGAGATCAAATTCTTAAGTCAAATCCAATGAGTCTGTTCTATCATATTAGTAACTTTTCCCCCCTCTGGCAACAAAATTTAAGTAGCTTATCCTGACAGAGGTTAGCTAATTTGATGTGAAGGCTGCCAATGTAAGCAGTTGCAGTGCTGCTTTGCATGAGGACAGTGACAGTAAAGGGACAGCGGATGCGGTGGCCGGTCCCTGGCTGAAGTCCTGGGAGCGGGGATGGCAGCATCGGGGCTGGTTCCTCTGCCAAATTACAGGGGAGAAAGCAATCGCTCAAACGGCTGTGTGTGGTAATGGCTAGAAGTGATGGCTTTTTTTGTAGCGAATGGGAAAACGATCAGTTGAAACGTGTGCAGGCTTTTTTTTCAGCCTCAGCTGGAAATGAGGAAAGCAGCTTCTCTGCTTGTTAAATAAAACGGTTCCCTTGAGATCAGAGCGGTGGCAGCTTACTGTAACCAAAGCTCCTGTACAAAGAACTGACCGCAGCCTTTATCCTCCAGATAACAATCTTGACAAGTACTTTTGCCATTTGGGCACACTGAATTCTCAGGAGAGCTTCACATGAATAAATCATTACCTCTTTAGTGACTATCCAGAATTAATGATCCCCCACCGTTTTTGACAAGCACTTCTTTTGCTGTAGGTTGTGACTTGTGGCTCTTTAGAGGATGGTGACAACTGGGGAGTCCTGGAGGCTTTTGCTTTCTCCTTCTCGGATATTTCAGTAACTTTTCCTGTGACTGAATAGCTGAAAAAATATCTATACTTATCATAAAGGCTAGCATTTTCAGAGTAACAGCATAAAGCTGGGAGAAGAAATCCCAAATGAAGGGAAAACCATCATGTTAGATCAAACTATGAATCAAAATGAAGACAAAACTTCCCAGAGGTTGAAAAATAGGATTTAATTACTGTGCATATTGGGACACTTCTTGCTTCTAGTTTTAATCAGCAACACATTAAGGTCTGAGGAAACACCTTTGTTTAGATACTTCCATCGTAAACTGAAGGTTATGAATATTTTCTATATATGTGGTCTTGTACAGATTCCCATGCAATTTTGCTATCCTGAAACATGCAAAGAGTTTGTGGGAAAAGCCCTCTATATCATTGCATGGTTGGACTATCAAATGAATGTGACCCTTTAGTCCCTGATTTTTACTTCCATCAGTGTAACCTGATGAGTTATTTGAATGTCAGACTGAACCGCATCACATTATTCTTATGTTTGTATCTCATCTAAGATGATGTTTTTATAACTTAGATTGGAAAAGTAGAGGACTGGCTCCAGGGAAAAACTTTAAGTTCAAATATGAACTTTCCCAAAATTCAGGGTATTTGGATCTTTGGTACTGTGCGAGTTATTTCTGTCACAAAGCGTGACTGTGTCTTTTCTAAAATGACATGATAGGTCATTAACATATCTTTAGTCTTGTTTTACCAGTACAATTCTTAAAACTTCAGTGCAAGTTTCAATGAGTAGCCACCTCCCTGTTCTTTGGGGGGTAAGCAAGTAGTCATTCTAGTGAAGAGAAAAAGTGGAAAATATGACCTGAGACCTCACCACACTGAAACAAAATAAGAAATAGAAAGAATCCCAAAGTCCCTAACTTTTAAGACATTCACTTTGGAGGGAAGAAGGAGAAGGAGGATGTTTGGTCAGCATTTTAGCATTCCCAGTGCTGAAAAGAGGATAAAATTAAAGTTGGCTAGAGATTCAATGGGTCCAGAGGAGCTACTAACTCTGCTAACTGGGATAGTTCTTAGATGTACAAAGATAAATGTTCAGTGCAGCAAAACCTTGAACATTTTAGTTTCACAGCTGTGAATGCCTGCCACCTTTAGGAACACTCTGCCAGAGTAGTGGGGTGAACCTTCATCTGAGTATATTCTTCTTCCAGAGTTTTAAGCTGTTGTTACCGGGCAATCTGTATAACATGAGATCAAAATCTGTGTTGTACAGCCAGGTCTTACCAAGGAGGAAGATGGAGAAAAGGGGGAGTTAAAAGTTATTAAACCTTAGTATATAAAGGTTGTTCTTAAGTAACAGTTTCAAAAGTATCCAGCAAAGAGACAAGGCAGCAGAAGCAAAATATTCAGAATAACCACTTTATGACTGATACAGAACATGTCAAATGTATTATGTCCCAGCTAAATATGCTTGTTTTAGAAATCTGGACCTAGGTCAGATTTTCAATTATAAAATCTTTATCTATGAGTTGTAAAATCAAGCTTTAAATGTAAACATGAAGTTTTAAAATTATTATTTTTAACATTAGACTTGGTTAAGATGTTCTACTGATCCATGTCAGGAACCAAATTAACATATCTTAAAATGAATTTGCATAACCTGAAAAAAAGGTTTGCACAGCCTAATAGAAATTTACATTCCTAATAAAGTATTAACATATCCAAAAATGGATTTTAAATAGTACCACTATATTTTCAGTCCTTCATGTAGATTCCTAACAAACAGCTTTGATTTACATGTCCTGACTTTGCTATGTAACATAGAACTAATAATTGACTGGTTTACAAATCAGCCTTTTAATCCTCTGCTGCTGCCACCTTTGCTTATACAGATGAGAATTAACAGTGTAAAAAGGCAGCCATAAGCTTTGCCTTTTGCACATAGTAGGATGGAAGATAAACCAGAGTTTGCAAAGGGAGGATGCTCTATTTGCTAAAATCAGAGTTTATATCAGAAGATGCTGTAATAGACTTAGCTGCAAACTTGGGTGCAAAGCTCGGACCAATCTTTACATGTTCAAAGTCTGACCCTCAAACCCAGAGCACTTCTCTAGCTGTCACTTACTAGGCAAAATCATAGGAGGGACTTTGGACTGCCCCTTAAGTGACTATTCTAGATTTCATTCCCCATGAATACAAGATGTATGTTATTCTGCAGGATAAGATTTTTGCTGAAGCCTGGAGAAATTTCTAGAAGGAGTTTAGTAGCAGCATGGTAGGACTGAGAATTCAGTAAAGGGTGTGATGTATTTATCAGTGGGGGAGGTCCTGACATCTGAAAGCCAGCAACTCACCACAGATGATATTTGAATATCGGTACTTGAGTCTGTAGCCACTGATGCATAAAGGCTGATTCAACAAGGTACTTAAGCTTTAGGAGTCCTACTGAAATCAACTGAATGATGCATGTGTTTAAAGTTATGCACATAAAATCTTGCTGTAATGGAGCCAAGAGCAATTCCCATTGAAATCTGCCATCGAGTTTACTCTTGTGCTGCAACAGAAACACTGCCTTTTTAGTATAAAAACAGGAGTGAGACCGAGCAGTAATGTGTTGCCTTCAGCTGTTAGTTTTCTAGGAGAGATGGTACAAGCTGGCAGTGAAAGAATAAAGTGAGGCAAGCGGAGACACAACTTACATTCTTACTGTGGTTTTCCCCAAATCCGTTCTAGGTGTTTTAATGGCCTCTTTTGGTTCAGCTCTGTGCTGGCAGCTGAAATATTGCCAGGATACCCAAAGCACTAAGCCAAAACACGTGGCCAGGTAGGTAAAGCTGTTCTGCAGCTGAAGGTGTGTTGGGAGGTTCTTAAAGTGAAGTCATGACTCTAGGAGTAGAAAAGCAGAAACCTGTATATGGTTTAATTTGTCTAGCAAATTCCATCCATCACCCTCACAAGATTGTGCTAAAGTGAGTGAATAGCTTTAACCTCAAACCTGTGATGGGATGTCGGGCAGCTCAGAGCAGGAGTTTGTACTACCTGGAGGGCCAAGTGTCTGCCTTTACAGCCATCTAACTCTGCCAACCTGATATTAGCTGTTACAAAAGGATCCTTTTTAGCATGGTGCATGCATGGGTTACACATGTAAGAAAATAAAAATTCTGAGCCAGCTCTTCATGGGCTGCAAGCCAGTGTAGCACTGAATCCCAGGGACCAATATCCAATGCACCAAGTAAGAGCCTGGATCATTGTTTTTTATGCTGACTTGTGATTCTCCTCAGCAAAGTGGCCCCATGGTAGGAGCTTACTCAGCCTGCTTAACCATTCTGTCGTCTTTTATCTCTTTTGCTTTACTCATGAATCCAGTCAGTCAAGCTACCAGATAAAGCTGACTACTGTACTGCTACTTTTGCTACTGATATTCAAAGCATAAAAATACAGCTTGATTATTTTTTTGTTTGTTTGTTTGTGTCCCTGAATTAGTTTGTTCTGCAAACAGTTAAGCAAAATTCCCTTCTGATTGGTAAACTGTGTGGAAATACTGTGTGTAAATATTGTGTGGACACCACTGAAATAGTGTAGATGTAGAATCTACACGATGTTATTTATAGCAATTATGGTTTTGGAACATAATATCAGATCTTTTTAAAGACCTTTGTTTGTCTTTATTACATAATGCTACTTCTCTCTCCATATGGTAGATTTTGCCTGTGATTAAGAGCCAATAACCATCCTTTGGACACGAGTCCACAGAAGAAGGGACAGTAGGTACTGAGATGATAAATGTTCAGTAGGTGATTACCTGTTGTTATTGCTGACACGCTCTCCCTTTTAAAACTCCTGGAATAAACCCCAAGGGCCTCATTTGAAAGGAATTTAGCCTCCAGCTCTGAAAACTGGGGCCAGCTACTCTGAAGTGCAGACAAGGCAGGTGTGTTGCACTGGTACCTCATACCTGGAGGCCAGACAGGATTTTTTGTGTTTAAAAGAAAACACATCTAATTGAAGATGTCCCTGCTCACTGCAAGGAGGTTGGACTAGGTGACCTTTAAAGGTCCCTTGCAACCCAAAATATTCTGATTCTATGAACACCCAAAGTGTTGTCCCATAGATGGTGCCATTAATGGTGCCTTATACTCCAGATGTTCTCTTGCATTCACATTGTCACAAACACAGAAGAAAAAGCAAACCGAAGGGATGTTCTGTTTCCAGCACTCCATGGTGTATGCGTATTTGACCTAGCTGTGAATATATTTAATGCATATTGCCTATTCCAGAATACAGCCAGCCCCGTAATAACTATATTAACTATTGAAAGATGCAATGCTAGTGAAAATCATACCTTAATAAGGTATGAACAATGGTATCAGCCTTTCCAAAACCTTAGGTAAAATAGCTACAGGACATTAAAATAAATTTATCTTTCACTAAAATACATAGTCATAACACAAACTGTATTGAATCATTAATCAAAGTTGTCATATGAAATTTTTATTGGATTGGATTGTTTTATATGTGTTATATTTAAGTATCTAGCTCTGAGGAATGCCAATTTTATTTCTGCAACTGGGACAGCCAAATAAATCAATTTAAATTCCCTCTGTTTAGTTTACTGTGGGAATCAAGCTGAACTCTCTGTTCCATAAACAGAAGAAACGCAAACTGATGAATGAGAATGAAAAATGTTTAGATAAATACTTTTCAATCAAAGTAAAATCCAGATCACAAGATAAAGATGGAGAAAAGATATTCATGAAACTATACAAAACATTTATGCCCACTATACCTAGTAGAAGAAAAAAAAATCTCCTTTTTCCTCACTTTTAAGTAGATGCAGTAATTCTTCTAATGGCATCTGGATCTTATCTCTTATAACATCTCTTATTGCTTCTTCATAGTAATATCTGCATATTTTTTACTTATTTATTGATTTTTTTTTTTACCTCCAGTTTTAAAACACACTGTAAAACTGCTATACCATAGGTCCCAAACTGAACCACACTCCATGTAGTTCATGACCTGTTACATGAGTGGCAGAATTAGGGGTATAATCACAACCATCTAGCTCAGGTAGATTGGTTGTTTCCTTGAGTAAAGGCTATAATGAGCTGTCAGAGAAAAGTCTGATTTCCAACTTCATGTAACCTGCCCCAGGAGGCACCATTGGACTGAGAAAAATCAATGATTATCAAGATTCAGCTTGTCTTCCAATTATTCTTAATTTTCCTGAATACTGGGCTCTTCTTTGGTCTTGGCTGTGGTGTGATTCTTGTGTGTGTGTGTCATTAACATAGCAAAAGCCAAGTCCTAATGATAGCTGCCTTGATGACAACTTTCAAGAAAGTCTCTCCACCGTCCTTGTCTGTCCCATAGATTGTGTTATGTACCAAGCCTGTCATTTTGGCTAGGTATGATAAAAGTTGCCAGCAGGGGTGTGTGTGTATATATATCTAGAACACAGCACAGAGATTATTTGAGAAACTCTACTAGCATTAAATTCAAAATTGTCACTTTATTTTTCTAGCAGACAATATAATTATTCCAGAAGAATTAGGAAGCATAGAAGTTCTTTATGCAGTGGGTACCTATGTTAAAAAATAATAAGAAATTGCAGAATGTATAAAACATGAGAAAGGTTATACACAGAAACTGCAACTGAATACATTAAAATCAAAGACAGGCAGAGAATGAATTAATTAGTTTCAAATGATGGTATATAGTTTAGTCAAGTTCTATAATTCAATTTTAGTGAGCACAGTACTTCCTAATTATCTGTATACTAGCAGATCCATAAATAAAACATGGATTTTCTTTCTTGTCTACCAAGTGTTCATACACAAGAAATAGCCCAAACCCAACATTTTCGTAACTACAATGTAAATAAGCCGACTATAAAGCACTGGTAGCAGGCAATAATGACTTTATGTGAACAAAAACATTCTCATGAAGTTTTAAAGCATCTGATGATGGGCAATAAATTCTTACAGTTCCTCTGTGAAGATCACTCAGTTTATGCATGAAAATTGGAGTTACATAGAGAGATGTCTTCTTGCAGGCAGGGATTGTATTTTTATTTTTTGGTAGAATTGGCTGTGATGTTTACTGGGACAAAGTGGAATACATAAATATTCCTCATTTTGTGGCTGAGCCACAAAGCTTATAGCTTAGACAACCCTTATAGAAGAACCAAGAAAAGATTAATTAAAATACAGATACCCATTTGGGCAGGTATGAGCCAGTGGAGAGAGGTCTAACATAAAAGCATGTGTTCGTCTCCTCTGGTAACATCACAGTAAGAATGAGAACCCGCTTTGATTTCTAGGTGTTGTCCTGTAGAAGCACTATGCTGGGAGCATTGGAAGTCAGTTTAGGGAAAAGCAAGCTGTTCTTGGCTTTCTGGAGTTCAACAGGCAGTTTTTAAAGCGGCTGGAAGTCCAGGAGGGATCTGAAGACACAAAGACTTTTAGAAAGCATGACCAAAGAAGTATAGGTGGCTGATTCACTGGAAATAGTATTTTGTAGCATGATAAAAAATTTTCAGGACATTTTTTTTTACATTCTTAAGAACTGTCAGGAAATAAACAACATGGTAAGGAGAAGTCAGACAAATAGGGAAAAACAAGCTCAGAAATTGAAAGGAATATTGACTTAAAAGAATTGGTATAAATCACATAAACTAGACTGAAAATATATGTATATACATGAACATACATATACATATCTACAAGTAAGCTCCCTTTCTAGGGGACACAGATTTCAAGCTTTCTACACAGGCAGATCTGTAATAGGAAGTGAAATCTTTATCCCATATCACTACATTATTTTAATAAGTTCTCCTTACTTCTCAAACCTTACTTTATGACAGTTCCTAACTAGGTTAGGGTAAGATTATTTCTTTCAGCTACTGTACAGATTGGGACAGGGGTTTCTTTTTGTTCCCTGCCTGTACAGCACCTGGCGCAGACAGGTCCCAGTGTATGCACAGAGCACCTGTGTCTTACAAAAGTTCTGCTCTGCTGGTATGGATAGGTCTTACATTTCATTACTTTAGCCGAGAGAGCCAGCTTTACAGAAGGAAGAAACCCTCAAGGATCATACAAATCTTAGAAGCACTCCAGTTTGCTGCAAAAACAGCAAATGCCACTACTATGATGCTGCGATCTCACTTTTGCAGCCTTTCCCAATATTAGAGAATCTTTTCCCACAGTACGTAAGCATCTATAAAAGGTTAATATGCTAGACCTTGACAGGACATGTTCTTAACGATGACTGTTCATCGTAACCACGTAGTAAGCTAAGGACCCTGACTGAATATGGGGTTGCTTCCTCCTCTAGAAGAATGAAGTAATACTGAAGGGACTGAAGACAGTTTTTGTTCTGCATTTGCACTCTGGTTTGTAGTATTCCACTCTAGTTACAGTACAGATCATTGTGACTAAATCAGTCAGCAGTAGCTCAAAGCCACCACTGGTTATCTTTCTGCCCTGATAAGCAAAGATCTCCAAGTATACAGGCTTTGGAAAAAATTAGCCTTGGGTCACTTGCTTTGCTAGCAAGGACACTGCAGTATTTTCAACAATATGTTTTACTTTGAGGGGTCAGTGACTTTTGCCTGGGTATTTTTTGTTCTAAATATAACATTTATCTAAATGTTCAGAAAAATCCAAAACATCAGTCTTTTTTATACAGCATTTTTAAGTAGCAATTTTCTTAGTGTGTCCTAAATGCCCTGTAATTTGTGTGGAAGAAACAGAAGCAAAGTCAAGCAATTTTTTATTGTTCAGAGAAATAAGAACAGAATTACAAAAGATTATTTTAGAGTACCCTTACAGACATCTGTTTTTAGGTGGATTCTCATAAAAGACTGTCCATCTAGATTGCTGCTTAATAGCTCTTAGGAGACAAAGGGCACAATGCTGAGCTGTTTTTGGTTTGTCATGTGAACTGTATGGCCCTGATTATGTGTCTAGAACCATTATGCACAATTCAGTACACCTCTACCAAAAAAGACAAAGATTGGGGGGAATTCTGTTACTGCAATTAAAGTAGATCTCAATCAGAATCATAACCAAGCATTCAAAATCACCCAAAGAAAGTATTCCTCTATCATCCTCTCTAAAATGCTACTTGAATAGAGTGCAGTATCTCTCCCTGTTTGACTCAAGCAAGTGTAAGTGCTCTTCAATATGATGAACTGTGGAGAGCTGTTTTCTCTGAAAACCTGATACTAACATATCCCTACAACGGTCCAGCTCACTGAAAAATTAATAGCAGATAACTTTCGTCAATGACTTGTATTTGCTTCATTTCATGGAAAAAAAATAGGTTTCTTCCCAAATGTATTTACTGCTTGAAATTACTGGATAACTTGGCAAGCAGCTCTGCATTTTCTATTTGTGAATGAGTAGTTCACTGTGCATATTTAGAATTTAAAATTGAAGTAGTTTTGCCCGCAGATGTAGAATTTGGTTGCAGACAGGACATTTCACATCTACGCAGCTTTGATTTCTTATTCTACAATGCCAGGCAGCCCTTTCCCTTCGCTCTTCACTTTTGGCACAAACATCAGACAGACATAGGTCTTATATTACACTGAAATTTCAGGATTAATTTCCAAAATCACTGCTCTGTTTTTGCACACACATACTAGATTCTTTTCACATAGTATGTCATAATAATCAGATTATTGTTTAAAGGGATACACAGCATTACAAATATAACTGTGATTTATACTTTCACCTAACAGCTTTCACTCATAAACAGAGGATGAAAGGCAGTGACAATGTGAGAAATAGAGATCTGTGTACTTCAGCAGCCTTAAAGGTGTGTTTCTCTTACAACATAGAAGAAACAACATTGGGATCTTTCTGAAGCGTGCTTCTGTACATGTTGTTATTTGTATTTATCCCGAAGCATGTACACCTCCCATGCAACTTTTTATAACATATCAGGTATGGGACCCCATTACAGAACTAGGGTGAGGTTTTCAAATGCAACCAGTGATCCGGTGCTTAGTGGTTGGATCATGATGAAGAGACATCCTGCAAAGGATTTGCAGAAACTCCATCCTCCACACTTGATGAAAAGCAGGGACATTGTTTTTAAGAGGAAGAAAATGAGACCCTAAGAGTCACTGATCATGGGTTTAGATCTTTTGGCCATAGTCAGTGAGGCAGTGCTTCTGCAGGGGTCTATGCGTGAAGGTGGTGCCACACCAAAGGGGTTCACTGCATGAACACAGACTTGACAAATATCAGCCCTTTGCATCGGGAAGCTTAATGTTACAGTTGCCAGCTGACTCACTGGTCTCACTGTACAAGCTCATAGTGATGTTCCCCGAACTTCTGTAATTTGTAGACCCTGATGTTTGGGGTCTTTTTCTTCAGTGGAGACATACCTCCTTTTTGCAGTTTCATATTCATGGATATAGATTGTTTTTTCTATGTCATGTTAGAGGTTATTTGTTGAGCATTAGAAATAGTTAACAAGAAATAATTCTGCAACATTGGAAAGTCCTGTATGCCAAAATCTTTTGTACTATGTTAGTACACAATATACAGTATTCTTTAGTATCTGGCTCTTTTAGGCTGTCAGGTTTCACTAATGAAATTTCAGCAAATGATAAAGGCAGCACGGTCCATATATGTTATTTCCTCCAGATTTTGTATCTTCTTGACAAAATAATAGCTAGCCACGACATTTTGATCTGGTTAAGTGCCCTTGTGTCTAGGGATATTTGCAACAATACTTTACAACAAAAGGTCAATTAGCTGACAGTCATTTAGCTCTATTTTCTAGTTTTTGTAAGGTTTTTTGATAGCCTCGCTTTTTGTTTCACTGTGAGTATTTCTTTAGCTGAAAGACACTAATCCTATGGCAAAAACGGTAATGTTCTTAACATGTCCGAATGCCAGCTTTCCTAGCCTTCCTTCAGGATAATCAGATCTTAAACTACTAACTTTTCCCACTTAATTTATCTTGCGAATGATTTCCTGGAGCAGAATGTTGAAGAAACAAAAATGATCAGAGTGAATGCATCTGATTGAATGAGTTAATCAATATGAACATTATGTATCCGCGATCCATTATTAACAACCCCGGACTGTCTTCTGTCAATCTGTGATGTAAGTACCATGATTCTCCAAAATTTCAAGATAAAGCTCAAAAAACAATCTCCACAAACTATTTAAAAAGCTTTTAAAATGTGGCCTTCAGATAAAAATGTTTTTAACCCCAGATGGATGTCTTTGTGAGCTTAGCAGCTATGCTTAGACTCAGGGGTAGCTCTACAGTGTTCAATTGATTATGGCAGTGTTTGGATCATGCATCTTTTATTGCAGTTTCACTATAGTTAGCTTACATCTAAAATGGTTTGGTATGTGCGTGACTATATTAAGATCTATATTTAAAAGAAAACTGGGTGGGAGCTTTGCTGGAACTGGCTCTTTCTCATTATTGGGATCAGTTTCAAGGTCACCATTTATTGCTGCCTTTTTTTTTTTTTAAACTGGAAATTCCTCCTAGAAAAATGTTCTAAAATACTTGAAAAAACTGGCCTTTTACTTGAAAAATGAAATGTGAGTCGAGAGAAGGGTATTATTTGTTTTGCTGCTTTCTAGGATCTATGTATTTAAACTGGGAAGAAAGGGAATTCTTTTTCCCTTTCTTTGCCTTTCTTGGGAGAAGGAGCTAGCTGCGATCCCAATGGCTGTGTGCCCAGTTCAGTGGGCAGCTGAAAGCATTGCAAGGGGTGTGAGGCCCTAAGTTTCTTCTTTGCACTGTTAGAGCTAGACAGCAGCAGGTTGAGCAGGTTTCTCGCACAGCCCAGACTGCCCCAGGTGAAGCTACTGGAGCTCTGTGGAAAGGACTTCTGTTTTTATCCAGTTGAGACCCTGCAGCTGATGCAAAATGCTCCTGATCAAGTGGAACACCTATTCCTGGGGACCAGATCCAGGTACAAAGTGCCTCTCTGGATCTTACAGAGATGGCCAGAGGGGAAAGGTCTGACAGTCTTTTTGCAAGTAGTGATTGCTCTATTGGAATGTATTTGGCTTTCCACTCGGACATTTCAGCTTCTTGAGGGTTTGTTAGGACAATTGGTAGGTGAGCTGGATCCTGGACATAGTTAGCAGTAAATGCTGGTTCTTGAATGAGTGAGATATGAGGAATATAAATCACATTTAAAATCTATTCCTTGTCATGTACAAGAAAATCTTCTTGAACAAATAAGAGCTGCACAGAAGTACAGTCATTTAATTAAATATAGTTAGGAATTGGAAACCAATTAATTTCTGGAGAAATGGAACTGTAAAGTATTTTTCATTAATTGCAATGTCATTAACTTGCCATGCTACTGCACCAATTGAATGTAGAATTTAAGTAAATTCAAATGCATTGTGTCAGATTCAAGGCTTTTTCAAATGGATTAGGAAAGAATGAAGTGTTATACTGAGATGACAAGTATAAGGCTTAAAATCTTTTTTTTTTTTAAGTGCACAATTTGCATGTCAAACAGATGGATGTTCACAAAATCAATTTATTTCTGAGACCTTTGATCAAAGATTTGGGGGGAGCCATAAAGAGCAATTCTCTTGAAAATGTTTGCTGCTTTCTAATGAGAACTGGCACCATTTGGGTATGTACATGAAAGCACACCTAATCTTTTTTACTCCTCCTTCTTAATAATACCCTTGGATTCAGAAATTAGGCACAGCAGGAAGAAAGATCCTGTACAGCACATCTCTGCTCTAATAAAGCAAGCTGTCTAACTCCTGAAATAAGTAGATGTTTCTCATACAGGAAGTTACTTTCTATGAGGGAATGGGATGAGAAGGCAGCTCAGTTAATTTTCACACAAAATTGAGGAATAAAGATTTGGAACTGTGCCCATGAAGACTGGAATAACTTCCATAGCCTAGGATAAAAACAGCTCCAAGCAATTTGACTATGCTTCAGAAGGAAAGATCACGATAGAAGAACCTTCATTTGGGTTAACAGAAAGAATCAGAAAACGGAGCCAAGATTTCATTTGGTCCTTCCCCCTTCCCAAGTGATGCAGGACAGAAAAATCATAAGGACATGAGTGAAGTGGGGGAAATGATGGAGCTGGGAGCAAACACTCCCATGTGCCAAAGTGCCCTCATCCCCTAAGATCAGAGCTGAGACTCGTAACCCTGAGAAATTCTCACAGCAGAAGAAATCAACATTTCAACTCTGAGTTAAATGTAATCATGCCCTGTGCAGCAGAAAGCATTCTTCAATGGACAGGAATAGTGTTTTATTGCTTCAAAATATTTCCTTCTCATTCTCACACTAGCATGAAATTCACTTTCCAGAAAACCATTCCCTTAGCAAAATGGGGAGACAGGTGTTTTTTTTTTGGTGTTTTTTTTTTTTTTTTTTTGCTGCCTTTGCAGGGGAACTCTACAGCCTGATTCAGCCTTACATCTGTGACACATTTTATGGCTCTCTGCTCTGCCTTGTACAAAGCTGTAGTTGCTGGCTTGCACACTGGGGATTCCTGTCTGACTGTCAATACTGAGTTGATGGTCTGTCCCTTAGCATGTCATTTGACCCTTCTACCAGAGCCTGTCCCTCTACCCAATATGGACAGGGCATTCCAGGAAAAGTGTTCTCTCAGTTTATCATCACTACAATTAATATTTGAGGACAATGATATTCTCTCTGAATGTCTGGAAACACACAAGGTTTTGTCATGATAGGATTGAAAGGAGGGGTTTTTTTAACATAATAAAATGGAGACACTGAAATTAAATAGATCCTTTATATTTGGTAGTATTTCATATTAATATAGCTGACATTTTGCTCCCACTTTTCTAGGAAGCTATTAGCTTTTATTATTCTCTTAACTGCATTGGATTATCCAGTAACACACACTGCTGCGAACTACATGGCCTCAGAAGTTTTACAAGTTGTGTTGAAGTAAGAAAGTAAGATAAATTAATGCAGGGCAGATCTTGAAATGAAACCACTTGACCCCTGTTAAAATTTGCTGCTAACACTATTTGGAGTTGTGCTTAATGTTTGAAATTGCTATATCATTTAAAATGACATTGTGAAGTGGTATAGTTGCTTTAAGACATCATTTTTAAAAATGAGGGTTACTATGCCATTTGCTGCAAAGCCATGAATCCCAGGAGAACTGAGTTGTTCTTCCACATTAAATTAAAAGGCATTCATCTTTTCAGATGCAATATCCCAGATACAAATTGCTCTGTACAACTAGAAGTCTCTCAGTCCTAGGCTTGTCAAGACATAAAAAATCAGAAAAAAATAAACAAAGCTGTACTGCATGCCAAGAAGAAAAGATATGGGATGCATTACTAGTTCAGCCAGTAAATCCTTCTCTACAGGGCATGATATCCTTCTAAAAACTGGGCAATACCTCAGCCTTGCAGTGACAGCAGTCAGGTTATTCCTTGCATGACCAAAACTATTCCTTGGGTATGGAGGCTGTGATGGGCATCATGCTATGTCTTTGAGGCAATATCTATAAATAGGATAACCCTTCTGCTGTTTTCAAGATTCAGACTTGGAAAACTTTCTTGTGTCTTTTCTCTTACAGGGCCTGGCATAAAAATGGATTGTGTAGAAAGATACAGATCTAACTGGTCCCAGTCTGATGGTGCAGGCAGATATCCCCGGCAAGTTCTCCTCCTTACTCAGCTTGGCTTTCCATCAGGTTGGCGGTACTTCGTACTCATCCTTCTCTGCAAATTTTCATCTTGTTCAGAGCAGATTATTGCTGTTGGGAGTCTAAAGCAAAAAACCAACGGCTTTGCATTCCATCAAATTTTGCCTCATCTTCCTCTTTGGTTCCAATTTTGATTTTTATCTGCATTTTGCATGTTTGTAACAATATTGAAACAAAAGAAAGAAAGTGTTTACAGTGTGTTTGTTGGTAAAATGAATACACACTAAATTTAGCTTGATGTTTTTCTGCATGATACCCCTTGTCTTTTGTTGACGTAATATCTAGCTTTAAACTCAGTACAGCAGTAACGATTGCATTGCAGCCTGGGGCACAGTACTGAGGAAACAACAAACTGCAATGCTGAATCAAGTCAATTCCCTCACATTTGAGAGCAGCTCTATGGGCCTTTGTTATCATTAGATGAACTTCAGGGAGATCGTGAAGATATGCAGAGACAAGCTTTGTGGAGCTCCTTGTATTTCCTGTGAAAGGAGGATCCATCTCACCCTAGCTGTGTACGGAGTGAGACACTGTAGTATGCATCCAGTTCTGCTAATATTCAGCATAAAATGGAGACAACTAAATTTAGGCATCTCCATGTAGCTTTGTACATGTGAGCAGGATGTCTAAATTTCTATTTTAGTCTACGATTGTGTTCTCTATCTGGGATAGAGTTAATTTTCTTCGTAGTATCTAGTATGGGGCTATGTTTTGGATTTGTGCTGAAAACAGTGTTGATAATGTGGAGATGTTTTAGTTGTTGCTAAGTAGTGCTTACACTGGTCAAGGACTTTTTCAGCTCCCCATGCTCTGCCGGGTGCACAAGGAGCTGGGAGGGGACACGGCTGGGACAGCTGATCCCAGCTGACCAAAGGGATATCCCACACCATACGGCGTCATGCTCAGCATATAGAGCTGGGGGAAGGAGGAGGAAGGGGGGGACGTTCAGAGTGGTGGCATTTGTCTTCCCAAGTAACCATTAGGTGTGATGGAGCCCTGCTTTCCTGGAGATGGCTGAGCACCTGCCTGCCGGTGGGAAGGAGTGAATTAATTCCTTGTTTTGTTTTGCTTGTACGCACGGCTTTTGCTTTACCTGTTAAACTGTCTTTATCTCAACCCAGGAGCTTCCTCACTTTTACTCTTCTGATTCTCTCCCCCACCCCACCGGAGGGGAGTGGGCAAGTGGCTGAGAGGTGCTTGGTTGGTGGCTGGGGCTAAACCACAAGAGAATGAAAATCTGCCAATTCAGCCAGTGAAGGTGGAGGTTTGGGAGATCTGCTCACCCTAAAGTACATGGAGACACCCCCATCTCCAAGGGGTGATGTGAATCTTCCCTCTCCTTTTTGTCTGTGGGGAGAGCTGACAGCAATTGTGTTCTGAAATGGCTAAATACATTAAACTAAATACAATATGTTGTAAGTTAATGAGCGCTAATCAAGATTAATATGCTGAAATCAGAGATTCATCTTTTCAAGAGGAACATAAGTCAGAGGGAAATCAAGCTGCATATGTCTGATAGCTGCACAAGTTTCCTCTAGATGATTTAATGGGTCATTTTTATTGTTATTGCTCTATGTATTCCAGTTCAGTAAGAAAAGGACTTGCCAGCATGAAATTAAATGAGGGATCATTGTCTCAACTAATACCTGAAACTGGATCTAAATACCATTGAATTCACCAAATGTATGAAATACTCAGAATCAGGGGATATGGGGGCCTGAGGGCACCACACACCCACTGGTCCACAGAAAATGTAAACCTGGCTCTGCATAAGAACAGAGGATCTCTTTTTCTCATTCTCAGACATAAAATAATTTAAGAAATACTCTACATCTTGTATTAGTTACATACTGTGCACATAAATATCTGTGGACAGTGAAGTATTATATCTAAGGATCTGTTAGGAAAGGCAAGAAACTTGTAAGATAAAGTTTTGTTAAAGGAAAAACATCCAACAGTGATATACATACGGTGGGACAGCACATAAGAGGTGCAAACCAGAAAAGGATAGGTCTGCTCAGATGTTTCAGCAGCAAAAGAAATAGGAATGTAGATGATGATGATGATGGTGTTGGAGATAATTATGGAAATGCAGTATTGTAGGAAAAGAAAAGAAGGTAAAAGCTGTAAAACACATGACAGGGTTGGTTTGGCTTTTTTTTTAGTCCTAGTATTTATTTCCTACTGCAGGAGTTACACATACAGTTTGTTTTATATTTATTTCATGTGCATGGAATCTGAAAGGAGAAAAATCTTTTGTTACTTAAAGAGCTTGGACAAGACCACTTTGATTGCTGAGACCTAATATCTCAGTTCAGCTGTTTTTCAGTTTCTCCAAAATGAGCATCCAGAATTATTTGCATTGACAGTGAAATGTTACCTCTGTGCAATCAAATATATTCAGTAAGACATAATTGGTAATCTTTTCCATGCCTATCACACCTGGTTGGGTATTTTTCTGAAATGCATTTCAGCAGAAAATGTTGATTTATTCATATTTGTAATTATATTCATCAAAAGAAAAGATCAGGTTTGATGATTTTCTTCACTTAATTTAAACAATGTAAAGTTTTATAGAAATCTTCTAAGATTTTCTTAAATGGGGAAATTTGTTTTTCAATTTTGAATCAACTTTCATTTCAAAATGTAAGCTATTTATAAGGAAATGGGTTTTAAAAATGAAGATGTGTCAAAATCAAAATGAAAGCTTGACCTGAATCTATATAATTTTCTATTCAAATTTTCAATTTACGATGGCTTTTTTACTATTACATTTTTTTCTGCCTCAAAAATTTTATGAACCATGAGGGAAGCAGTTCTGAATGTGTGAAACCTCATGCTTTAAAGAGAAGAGACACATATCTGGACTCCTCAGATGTGACAAGCTTAGAATAGATGAGTTTTTTTGCTAGGGTAAGCAATACTTTGGGGTATCTTTTTTACTTTTCTTCTTGTTTCTGAGCCACTAAGACACTTCAGTTTTGTGTTGTGTGTGTGTTTTTTTTGGTTTTTTTTTGTTTTTTTTATATCCAGCTGAAGAGGTCTTTTTGGTTGGTTGGTTGTTTTTTTTAACAGTTGCTGAAGCTTTCTAATGGCCCTTTGGTTTCTGGAGCTTTAATCAAGCAAGAAAACCCCTAAATATCATGAAGCCCACCGTAGAAATGCATATGCAAGTCTCACTCTCTTCCTCTGCCCTTTTGTTAAGACAGTAAAATGTTCCCATGGAGAAAATGTTCTGACATACTGTGAATTTTCCAGTTTTTTTTCATTTCCAGTAGGTCACCCGTGTACCATGATGACTTTGGGGAGAGCATCTGATGCTGTCACCCAGATGGCCTGGCTACATGGACAGGTATCAGAATGGTGCAGCTGCTGGAGTTGGCATGAATTGCAGAGCTGCTTCATTTCCGTTCACAGACTCTTGCTTGACTCATTTTTCGTTATGTAGCTTGGTCCTGTCCCTAGCTCTCTCTAGGCAGCTGAAGTTTCATGATAAAAGCAACAAAATCCCCCTACTAGGCTCCAAACTGGATTTCCCTGACAAAAGAGGCACCAGTGCTATCAGTCAGACATCAGTCCCTGCCTCAAGTTTTTTGACTTTTTAGCAAACTTCAACCCTCACCATTTTGACAGAACCACGATGTTCTGTGTTATTGTAGGCACTATTTATATGGGTTCTGCTAGTTCAAAAGTAATCAGTGGAAAGAGATTGCCAGGGACTTTTTCTTGTGGGTGCTTCTGTATAAAGATACAGCTCACATTAAGCATGAAGCTTTCTCAAAAAATTTCTGCATCTAGTTGAGATTTCATTGAAATCAGCTCTTTTTGTAATCAAAATAAGACCCATCTAATGGTTAAATAATTATTTAGATGACACAACATTTCCCATTCCCTCTACTATTACAGATCATTTTGTTAACATGGGTAGAACCAGCAGCTTCAACATTTAACATCAACCCCTGGAGAATTTTGATCACTCAACTTGGATGTAGTTGAAAAGCAAATCTCCAGGTAAAGGTTCTGTGACTCAGTAAAGGTCTCCCAAAGTCCTCACTCCTCCAGTGCTTCTCTACCTGGATGCTTTGATTTCCTGGTTTGTGACAATCATATGCATTACACCACAACTATAGATTGGACACCAAGATGGAATCTTTGCCTGACTTTTGGATATGTACCAGTAAACACAGAAGTCTACATTTATACCTATTAAAAGATTAGTCATACTTCAGACAAGAAAGAAATATAGAGTTAGCTGAAAAAAAGCATAGGTTAAATCCAAACAAAACAGTCATTCCAGGCTTCATGTTATCTGCTTGTAGTATTACACTGAAAATCTGATTGAAGTAATGGGGACAACAACTTTCTCATTATTTTCCAGAGCTTTCAGTTATGCAATAAACAGGTTGATAATGGGTATACCAATGGCTGTTGCCATAATAAATTCACTCATATCAAAGCTCACTTTTGTGGGAATAAAAAAAGCAGAGCAGTAATATTGATAAATCATAAAAATACACATACTTATGGAATTTTTCCTTGGTAGATCTCCATGCACTCCAAAGGAGGAGACTATTCATCATTACCCTTGTTTTCTGCAGGTAGGGACACAAAGGACATGCCTATGCTGTAATCACTGTGCATAGCTAAACTTGCCTCACATGAACTTATCCTGAGGATAAATACTGTAAATCATTAGCTCACACATGTCTCTGCAAGTGGACTGTTACCAGCAGCTAAGCTATAGACAGCTGAACATAATCCTACATTTCAATAATTCTAAACTCTTGCAACCAAAGAGGTGATGTAGTGGTGGCACATGCAAAGCCATGATTCGGAGCCAGAGATGCTCAGCATCCTGTTTCCTGGCACCTTCTTGGTTCTGAAGTGTGCTCTCTTTCTAGGCGGAAGCATGACTTTTTTTTTTCCCAGAAGAATGGAGTCTTCTCAAAACATGCTCAGCTGTTTTTAGGTCATCTATTTTAGTTATTTCTTTCCCTGGAAATAACCTCTTGAAAATTTCCTGTTGGAAACACCATTGATATTAATAGCATATCCACTAAAAATATCTTTGGTGAAAGACCAAGTCAATTTTCCTTCCAAAACTCACATAAAGTATTCCCATTGTGAATTTTATGTCTCAAGCTTGAAGTAACAGTAGGCTGACTTTTCTTTAACCTATCCCTTGGGCTATACTACTGTTTAAATACTGATACTATATCCCCAGCAAGGCCTATTCGGACCGAATATACTTGGAGAAAATGTGGAACCTGAACTAACTTGAGCCTTCACACAGTCACTGAGTATAGGAATAGAATATGATATAATGGATATTGTATCAATAACATTGTAATGATACATTGTTATTGTATCATTACCAGGAAAGAGTGGGAAGAGAGAAATTGTCATTTGTGGAACTTAATTATTATGGTCTTCTCCTTGGTGGCATTTGGCTCCCTGGTTTACCTGGGTAATTTCTTTCTCCCTGTACAGTAAAGAGATGGTGCCAAGATACTTCTTAATCTTTTCACATCTCACCTCTGCAAGGAGATGGACCAGTGAAGCTGGTCTGTTTAGGAGCTAGGTTGGAGCTACTTGGAACTAGCAGTTTTTTGGAGATACCACATTACATATTACATCAAACATATCTCCAGGCTCATTGGGACAGCTCATCCTTATAACCAAAGGCAGTCTAGCACCAGTCTGTTATTTTAAACAAAGACATAAATAGCTGCACTCACAGTCACTCTAGTGTCCACAGTCCAGTACAGCCAATACGAATATACATTGCAACAGGGTAATGATCCCAGAATGTCCATTGTTACAGGGAAGATATTGAAAAGAACAATAGCAAACCAAAGGAACACATCCATAATTTTAGACTTGTAACTTCCAGCAGCAGCCTGAATGTCTCATTGCAGCAGGGTTTTAGAGATTCATGTTAGCAACAACTCTGTTTCCCTTATACTTTGATTTTTTGCTTACTCTTTGGATGTAAAGTTTCAGTTTTGTAGAGAATGTTATCCTCTTTTTGGAGTGCCAGACATTGTGGAGTTTCCCCTGTGGCCATACCTTTTTCTGCATCCTAGGGGTAGGTGCTTTGATTAACTTTCATATATATAATTTGGTGGTTTCAGGGACCAAGTTTTTCCAAGACTAAAACAAGGGGGGTGGGGGGGGTGTTAGCTCTTTTTCATGTAACTGTTGCCATGATCTAATGGGACTAAATTTGGTTTCCTTCTAAATAAACCTCGCTGTTATTTAGCAAGATTGCAAAATTAACTAGCTGCAGCAGTTCTGTGCTCTGTAGCAGGAAGCCAAAAGCAAAGATATTTTAGATTAACAAATGAGGTGGAAATGACTCTTCCCCCAAGGACTTATTTCCCATGGGAAAACTAGTTTCTCAGAAAAAGGGGGCTCTAAAAATAGATTGTGTCACAGAGTTCTGAGCCAGCCTGCATCTTCCTCATCCTTCATGGAAAAACACGACACGCACATGTGCTGCAGTCTCCAGGAAGACTCAGGCAACTCAGAAACATTTTAATGGTTTAACAGCAGCAGCAGCACAGAAGAGTGGGTGCGTAGGGATGTGAAGGTAATGCAGGTGTGCCATTTACTGGAGTGTTAATTAGGCTGAGCAATTATAAAGGATAGATAAATTCAGCTGGTGGAAAAAGCATTTTGCTGCTAGCAAAAGGACAATGTAAACACTTTGCTCATCTATGCAGAATATAATGAATGTTCTGTCCTTGCACTGCTGTGGCAGAGCAAGGGAAAGATGGGTAAGATCTAATTAATGGAGAACATAATGGATTTTGTCCACACTTGACAATCACAAAGGCTGTATCTTTTCAATACTTTAATTCGTATCTAAACGGACACTTACTGATGTCCACAACCTGCATGCCCTACCCTGTCTCCACTGCTAAATATCTTCAGGCCTTTAAAAGTGACTCCATTCCTGCTGTTCAGCTTAGTGTTAGAGACACATCAAAGTGTTCAACCTCACAAAGCAGTGAGCACTTCTGCTAAGCCGCTTGGGATCCAGTAAAGTATTTTGTACTTTGTGAGCTGCAGCCTGCTTGCACTGACAGACATGCTGAATGGAGAGGAAAGCCATCAAAGACTCAAAGTGGGGACTGATACCAAAGAAGATATATGAGAAAGTAGTGCAAAGCCCTCGAGACTTGTTCTCCTGAGGACTTGGCTTCAAATGGCAGAGAATGACTGGGATGAAATGAACTAGTAGTATTTTCGCCACTGGAAAGGGACATAATATCTCATGCTTTTATACAACTTATGCTGTCCTAGGTTATGTCTGAAATAGGCTTATATTTGTCACCAATGGTTATTTATCCAGAGTCCTGGGCAGGTGAGACAGTATTTACTGCTAAAACACCCAAAACTCCCTTATTCACTGCACAGTTGTTACAGTCCTTCATATGGGCTAAATAGTTGAAAGAGGAAATTCAGATTCCATATTTTAGCTTCAGTCCCTCTATATTTATAGTTCACTTAATGCTTATGAACATGCAGATATTAGCTGTCATCTAACAGCTTCCTTCAGTAGTTTTTATACAGTCTGAAAACTATTATGGAATTAAATAATTCAATTGTATTATTACTTATTACTTTTCCCCTTGTAAAACCTGGGAACTAGGGTAATAAAAATATTACTTTTAATAGTCTTACCATATTAACAGAGATGGAAATTTTCTAAGACACAGACTTTCTAAAAGTCTTACATCTTAAATTATAATGAGATGAGGAAACACTAAATGGTTAATCTACACAAAGGTTTAGGAAGAAATACTATTTGAACTAGTAGTAGCATTATTTTGTAGGGAAACAAACAGGCAAAGATGATCTGAGACATTTACCCATAATGTTACCCAAAGCCTGATAAGACTCCTGGTGAAGTGATGAAGACCCAGAGTATTTTTGGTACCAAGGGAGGCTGTGGTAAAACAGCCTGTCATGTAGATAGAAGAAAATCCCGTGTTGACTTCTTTAGCTAAACAAACGTTCTCTGAACTTCTGCTAGAATAGCATTCATCCTCTTAGATCAGGAAAGTCTTTCCTTCATAAGAAAGACTCTTATCACTCTGGTCTGTTGCCTCTGCAGGACTCCAGTGTACTGCTGGGAGGGAGTCTGTCTATCCCTGGAAGTTGAATTGATGCAGTCTTTCTATTCGCAAGACCTTTCTCTAGTACATGACCTCAGATCTAATAACAGACATTATTTTAGGGGTGTTGAACTATTGTAAATATCTCAGCAGTTGAGTATACACCCTGGGAAAGGCTAATGTAGGTCACTGAGCACTGGACACCTGTTTTGAGAGGTGCACTGCAGCAAAAAATAACTGTGAGACTCCCAGGAGACTAATAATTGAAAATCATAGAAAAATTATTTTACACCATTAAATTGATACTTTTAGTGATACTCAGAATTAACAGCAATATACATGTAATTGAGACATTCAGTAATAGATAAGTGCCTTTCTGAAAGTTGGTCTCTCTTCTCCAGTACATAATTCAAAAACAACCCAATGGAGACAGCACACAAGAAAGGACCCCTGGGTCCTCTTCATATCACAAGTATGTACTAATGCATTTTTTGGCAAAGTCACGGAATCAAAGAAAGAAAAGCTAGAGATGAGAGTGTTGTGGGTGAGAACACTCTGATGGACAAAAATGCCATTAATGTCAGAAAATGATATATCCAGTATAGAATTTATATCAAAATTTTATCAAAAGGCACTGAGAAATAAACAAACAAACCATGGCAATCAAAAACAGAAGAAAACTCATTCACTCCCACCCTCAAAACCTTAGTCATTGCCCTGCAGGCTGAGCTTGTCTTCTGATGCACTGATCTATTCTGTAATAAATACAGAAAAATTCAAGATGTGCATCAGACATAGTAATATAAGCTACAACAGTTATGAAGGAGACTTATAGGGCCACCAAACAGAGTGTGGCTTAGGCTATGGTTAAGAAAAAAACCTTGGATCTGAATTAGCCTGATAGCTAAATAAATTTGGCTTTGGATCAAAAATTTAGGCTGGCCCTTAAAAGGGTTATGGAGCCGAGATGAACATATTCTCTGAACTTTGTGAAATTTTGGAGATGGATGGTGATGTTCATGCTCATGTCTATTGCTTAGAAATGGAGTTAGGAGCAGAGGGGTAAGGAAATAATAGAGCAAAAGACCCTCTTTTAAATAAATACTGACATTTTCTGATATCTAGCACACGAATACCAAAAGGACTGAGGATAAAACATAAAGATATTGTTCTGGGCGATGGATTTAATCTTAGAAAATTTGGGTCTTCTGTGCCATTTTAGGCACTATTAAAGTAAGAACACAAGTCCCAACCTCAGTGTTGCAGTCTCCAAGGCATTTTGGAAACTAAACAGTGAGCCTATTGAGGCACAATAACTGATAAAAACACAGCCCATCCATCAGCAAGTGAGCACTTTTCACCTTGCCATTTAGTCTTGACAGTATATAGCCCCCAGGTGAGTAAGGGAAGTAATTGTCTGCTTTTGTCATCTGCAAATGACACCCTTACATCACCACAAATACCTCTTTGCTTTGGTCCCTTGGTAAGGAAGACACCACTTCCACCTTTCTGAAGCATATCTCAAGGTGAGCAGAGTCATTGTGCAAGGGGCGATGTTTTATGCACAATTTTAAGCTACACATTGCAAGTGTTAGAAATCAAAGGACCATCTTTTTCTTGTTATTTCTTTCCAGATATTATTCATGAATGAGAAGGTTGGTGGATACTATCCAGGATGTCCCATACAACTTCCCACACTTATTCCCCAAACACAACTTCTTTAGGCTATGATCATCTTGAGGAACAGAATGGCAGGCGAACTAAAGGGTGTGCCTCCTCTTACTTACTGGGATGATTCATATGATATTGTATATGATACTGTAAAAAAATTTCTTCAAAGCATTCTGAAAGGGCAAACTGATTTATTCTGAGAATTGAAGAAAAGTTTATTCCATTTGTTTCATTTCTAGAATGTTAAGAAATCTACAGTATTTCCACAGATACACTGGATTCCCACCGACACAAATAATTCCAACTGCGATCAAGGCATGCAACAAGGTACCTTCTTAGCTTAAGCAACTGTGCTGAGTTCCTGTGCAAATTAGGGAGCTGTCTATGCTAATTACTAGATCTGATCGTTTGTTATCAAACTCATGCTATTTGTACACACAGAAGAATCAACTGCGTGTGGATCTGGGAGAGACGTTTGCAAATGCTCTGTGAATGTATAGTTGTCTTTCTAGTTCCTTCAAGAGAAGTAGAACTTCTATCTGAAATACAAACCACAATAAACACAAAAATTGGGTGACCGTTTAGTGGTTGTTAGCTCTTAAGATAGTATTTTCTTCCAGACAAAATTATTTTATCATAACATTTCAATTTAGTCAGTAAAGCAAGTTTTGAAAAGATATTGCTTTATGCAGCCATAAACCTTGTTATTACATTATCCCATAAACTCATATAATTGAAACATTTAGTTGTTGGGTCATTCTGGGAAATGAGCTGAAAACCTTAAAAATAAGTTTTAGCTGGTATACTCAAGAATACCTGACATTCAGGTGTCCTACATATTTAAATACAGCAATTATTATTCATGTACTATTTGTACTGAGGTACTTCCTGGGCTTCCAGTCACGGAGAAAGGCATCAAAAGGGTGTAACTTTGGTTCCACCTTAAGAATCAATGTGTGATTTTTGTTTGTCTATGTATATGTCTATACAACATTCGCTGTACATTTGTATGCACAAAGTCTGGGTATCTTTGGATAAAAAAAGTTACATTCTTGCACATTGGTGTTACAGGTAATCTTTGCCTAAAAGAAAAAAAACCAACCCTGCAGATAATTCATGCACTCTCCTGCCTTCCTATCCATAATACATATTTACTTTGACCAGATTTCATCTCCAGTCACATTACTTAATTGTCAGTTCAGTTTTATTTTAGTTGGTGACTATTGTGAAAGCTGATGAGAGTAGTCATTGCCAATACAGAGAGCTCTGAGAGGTGGTACCAGATTCACCAGTGGATAAAACAGACAGGCTAGTATAAGGACTTGCATGTTTCTGCTGTGCTTGTCTCCTTATTGACAAGAAACTTCAAGATTCCCATTTTATATGACAGTAAAATCAAGTCTTATTTTGGCTGAAGGCTACCAAATGAACTTAGGTGACTTTCCATCCCTCAAATCTTTACTGTCAGGACTCACTGCATGTTTCTTTGAATCATGTTCACTACTTTGATGGTAATACGGATTTTTTTCCCTATGATGAAGATTCATATAGTGAGTCATTTTGCTCTCCTACGTAAAATAGATTCTTCATCTTTTTTTTGTTAAATGCATAGCTGATTAAATCACAAGTAATTGCTCCTCAGAAAGAACAGTATTTTAAATCTCTTAGACTTTCTGCCTTTCACATCAGAGAGTTCAGTGAATCATTAGGCATTTCAATGTATTAACAATCTCAGCGGTTTGAAGAAAAAAAAAAACCTCTTATTTCCTGCTCTGTTAAAGTTACTTTTGTTCTCACTTATTATCTACTCAACAAAATTAGTGTTGCTAGCTCTCCCAGTGTGGCATGGGATGGTTGCATGTGCTATATTCAAAATATAGCAGTGACTTCTACTTGTTAAAGCCATGAACAGGTCCTTGAGCTCTGTATGTGAAGCTGACTCTCAGTTGCTGACCTGTGGAAAGCTATACTACAAAGAATTGCATCTTGCTTTATTTAAAGCACCCACAGGGGTGGCAGTGACAGTATACAATAGCAATTAAAGTTTGGTTTATTAATATATATGCCCTGAGCCTACACATACAAGCATACACTGGCTGAATTGCCAATTAGAAAATAAAAACTGTTGCCAACAGACTGATGTATTGAAGTGTCATATTATTGGAAATCAAAAAAACCTTGACTAAGAGAGTCATTATTGTTACGTATCTTCAGAGTAAATGGCTTTTAGTTTAAGCCAAGCTGCTCACTTTGCCTAAAATGCCCTACAGGATTGTTTGCATGAATCAAGCAAATGAACTCCTTACAGGTCCTATTGATTGCACCAGCTGAAGATACCCTTATAGACTCAAATCCTTGATTTGATCAAACCTGATGATTCACTTTAAATCCAGCTACATTCATATCTTTACACTTAAAAAAAGGGATTATCAAATTTCTGCTGTGAATAGATCATCCAGTCCTGCAAGATGCAAAGTGCATGGTGCAATGTGCTTAATAACATTCTTCGTTGACTCCAGGAAGTACAGTGGTCCCCAAACCTTCTGGGGACTAAAGAGAAGGTTCAGTCTCAGCCCAGAAAAGCCAGCTTCTTTCATACCTTATTCAAGAAGTGGAGCTGCTCTTGGTAGTGTTTATAGCTGCCTGTTGTGATCATTCAATTGCCTGACACATCATTTCAGTTGAAAAAGCTGTTTAATGTATTGATAGTGGTTTGCCCAGCTGGAAATGTGTGTGTGGTACTTTATACTTCATGGCAAGGAGCTGACATTTGTTTTCATTAGCCACACATCCTGTTGTTACATGAGGCAATTGTGCGTAGTAAGTTTATATAATACTTCCCCTCAACTGGTGAGCTAAACATGATCTCCCCAGCAATCAATATTGATATTAAAACCATTTCTTTTCCCATGACAGTGGCATTTTATCTACATTTCACATAAATGAAATGAAGGACAAAATTATTATACAGTAAGTTTTTGCAGGAAGAAATGTCCATGATTCAGTAGTTGCCAAATGGAAGTTACGACCCAGTATCTGAATTCCTTATAAATGAAATTATTTTCAACTAATACAAGCAAATCAGTCAGTAAAAGGACAAGATATTCCACATCTTCCTGAACTGAGCAGTATTGTAATCACTGAGTACATGCATACTCATTTTTGTCTTTCAGGGGATACCTGCAGACCAGCAGGATGTGGATCTGAAAGAATGGGCCAAGATGCTGTGTGGTATATGAAAGGGTCTTAGCGCATCCACTAGCTTGGGATGGGATTAGCACAGTGCTGAGTGACTAAGAATGTCACCAGGCAAGTTAAGGTCAGTTACTGCAAGCTCTGACAGATATTTATGTAGGCAACCTTGGAGACTTAGGTATAGATGGGAAGTGAGTGTGGAGCATGGTGTGTTGTGGCTCTGCCTGACATGGTTGCTGAAAAGCAATGTGCTGTCATCCTTGTTGTCAAAGGAAACACTGAGGAATGGGATATGTCTCAGCAGGATTAAAACTAGTTCTCATTAGTTCATTCGTTCTAGTCTACTACCATATCTCTAGATTACTTCTAGCTCAGCTGGAAGATAAGATGACACAGATCCCAAAGAAAAGGGACAACTCCATAGGCAATGTCCTTGCCATATGACAGTAATTATTTTTTCTTGTTGCAGTTTTGTAATATTGAATTTTTTTTTTTTGTCCTTACTAGTTCATTCTTTTCTTCTTCCTTCTCTTTTTCTATTCTTTCAAACTTAAGATTTGTTTCTCCCCTCTGTACATTCCTCTGCCTACAGTTTCCCACCCACTATTCCTCCCTCAGAAGAAAAACTAGTGCTAAACTAATTAGCAGTGCTATACAATGCATGCAGAAGTACAAGGGTGTTGGTATGCATTTTTCAGGTGTTATTTAGTCAGAGGCAGAAAGATGTCCAAATGACTTTCTCTGGGAGTTAGGTGCTTTCCACCTAATGGCTTGGTTGCTAGGGCCCCTTTCAGGTTGTTCCATTAATGCTCTCTCTGCTTCTGGCTGTAATATTTGTGATGTAATAGGAAAAAATCTTAGCAACACTTTGACACCAAGTGGTCTCTGAATCTGTACTTTTCTCTGAAATGAGGTGAGACTCTAGAGCTGGCAAACTGGTGAGAGAAATATCATTAGTGGAAAATATTATTTGTTGGCCCTTGATGAAAAGGAATGAACTTAGCTAACTGCAGAGCTGAATCCTTCATTGTAAAATATAATTTGGTCATTCTGATAATAGTAACTACCCCTTTAAAATTAATTTCCTAATTTGTACAGTAGGGGAGCAACTCAGGTGCTATAAAGTACGTTATCTTGCCTCCTACTGGTGCTTCAGAAATCTCACTAGGTCTTAGATCACATCTGCCAGTCCTGGGTAGAGATCTCAAACACACCAGTGTATTCAAAATGGTGCTGGTTGCCCATGTTTTAGACTCTCCTAAATTACTGCCTCGCTTTCTATCATGTGACAGTATCACTGCCTGTTTCTAGACCTTTATTTCTATTTGGTTTTAAAGTCTCTGTAAGCCCAAAATATAGTATCAGCTATGTACCTGAAAATATCTCAGTTTTTTAAGATTTTCTTGCCTTACCTGCAGTACTTGGATGCATTATATGGTATGGTCCTGTGATGCTCTGTTCATTCAAGACTCTACTAATTGAAGTCTCTGTTTTATCCACTTCACAGCCTACTGACTGAATCTATCCAGAAGACTTCTTCAACTAGCTGAAAGCCTTTTGCTAGAAGAGATGGGGGTCAGCACTTCGCATCCTTCATGCTGGGAGGACCCACTGCCTAGCCCAGGGAGACCCCCTTTTCTGGGCACAGGGGCATTTCAGAGCTGCTACCCAGTGAGATGGGAGATTCAGCAGACAAGGGGAACCAGACTTCAGTAGGTGTTGATGAGCATGTTGAAATAACAGTGAATGAGGGTATAACTCAGAGAGACTTACCTTTGGTACTCAAAGTGACTTAGTTTATATTCTAAACTTGTAATCAGAATATTTAATAGCAGGATGCTGTTAAAATAAAGGAAATTAAGAGTCTAACTCACTTCAGGTTTAATTACCCATGTCTCATTATTGCAGGGTAAAAACCAGGTGTAGCTGAAGTCAGTAGGGGCAATTGCTGTTGATTCCAAGGAGGAGGGGATTCATCAGCTTGGTTTTTCCTCCTGCTGATGGTTGCGCCTCCATTCACAAAGCAAACAGTATTGCGGGGATAAAAATAGTGGCATTCTCCGCTCCCAGGATCCTCAGCCAGATTTTCATATCCAAGGTGTTTCTTTTGGGAACAACACCTACTTGTCAACACTCCCTCCCTGGTGATTTCACTCCTGGTGCCTCCATTGTCAAAAAAGGCTTCTTCACAGACACTTTGGTTCTGCTTTCTAAGTTTATTTTAATCTTCTTAGCTGGAATCGGTGCCTTTTAGGCAGTTGGGGAGTATTTAACCAGATTTTCCAAATTGTTACACTAGAGCCATCTCTGGGTGGCTTTTTAGTAGCAACATGACTTCTATTATGTCTTAAATAGAAAATTCAGAACATCTGCACTTGGGTTACTCATTTTGCTCTCACTTTGAAAAAAAACAACCCTAACAACCCCCCCCACAAAAGACTCGTTTGTTCTCCTCTCTGCAAGGAAACTACAGCAGTAGCAATATGCCCAAATGGCTAAATAGGTATGGACTTGACAACAGATTACAAATTAAGTGCTACTATTTGGCACTGGGAGATTAATTTTGTCTTTCTAATCTCTTTGAGCCTGGAGACTGGCAGAGGTGTAGGAAGGAATAAATACCCTGTACTTAGTACTGGTAATCACCCTATGACCGTACCTGGTAGCTGATTTGCCGGAGGCCAACAGTGGAAATGATTGCTCTGATCTTGTTCTTCCTTGGATGTCTGTGACTTAAGAGCATGTCTCACTGTAATTTGGTAGTGGATACTCATTGGCTTGAGGAAAAACCTCTCTAAAATTGAGGTACTGCAGCCTTCAGACTGAAACCAAATGTCAATTTTCCTGTGACAAGCTGGGGATCTAGCCCTTGTTTAATGCATCAGAAGAGAACAAGCTTCCTTCTTCCTAGAGACAATTGTAGCCTCTCCTGTCTTGCTGCAGCATAAATAAATGTTCCTTTTGTGAGAGTAAAAAAAGAAGAGTAAGTTCTCTGCCAGCTAGTGATGCAGACCCAAGAAAAATCAATACCTCAGAGAAAGAAAAGATAAAACAGTAACTTTACACAGAAAGCTTCAAAGAATTTAGTTTACTGTGGCCTTGGGGAAGGCTGGTCCTTCTTGCATTATTCAGGGACGAATGGACACACAAAGCTGGGAAGTCCAGCTCCCCCTCGCTGGGGCAGGAACGGAGGACTCCAGGGTCAGGGCTTCCTGCCTGGTTTTGTAGGAAATCCCTGGTGGAATGAGAAAGGACAGAGAAAGTCACCTCCATTTATCATAGATATGAGGTATGCCTGGGTCCAGGACCTGCTCTACAGCATGGCACCCCAGTGACTGTCAGAAGAGGCAGAAAGGTGCTAGGAGGCCACTCTAATGACCCCACTTGTTGTGAAAAATAAAAGCAGACAGGCCTTGTGCAGCTCATGGACTAGTGATGTTGAGCAGGTATAAATCTCTGTATTAGCTTCCCTGTGCAATGTTTTTTTTCCTTTCCTTACATTAGTTCCTGTGCTCTCTGTTGGTAGCTTAAATGACCCCTATGCATTGTTGTTCTGTTCATTATTTTGCACTGTGCGCATTTAAACCTCAATCCAAGCAAGAATTATGTGGTGCCCCCAATAAACAGTATAAATGTGGGGCTGGGAGTTGGACAGTAACTTAACTAGCAAATGTCTCTGCCAGTTAAGAGAATTTTGCAGCATCAACTGTTCAGCTCATGTTGATGCTCTAAAAGAAGCAGATGCACAAGACAGCACTATTTATTTTAATCCCATATATACAGTCTGTTCTTTCATTCTTTTTACAGAGCAGCTGGTTCTTCATACAAGCAATTCCACTCCCGTCTAACTTCTTTTTATACGGGACAGAAATATATGCCTAATTTATACTATGTTGACATCTATGACCTCAGTGGTGACTGTGTCTGTGTAAGAGAGACTGAAGAAGTCACAATTTGTCTTATATATTTCTTTTCCACAGAACCCTAATGCTTGTGACTTTGGTCTTGCAAAAGCAAAGAACTTTGCTTTTGTTCGTTTTGTTACTCCCCCTTGCAATTCACCCTTTCTGTTGACAATGCAGTTTGTTCAAAACGCTGCTGCTTCCCTCCCTTGTCATTCTGAGGATGTTTCATTCTCTCCTCTTTGAATGTTTCCACACAGGAGTCAAATTTCTTGCTCCGATGCTGCTGTACCAGTCTGACTCCAGCCTGTTTCCTTCCCATTCTTATCCTCATTTTCCCTCTCCAAGCAGTCTCTCCTTAAATGATCTCCCCCTCTTTGTTCAAGTGTCTCCATAAGACAAATTTATCTGTGAAACTTTCTGAAGGTCTGATCCAACAAAGCACTTGACTTCTGTGGGATTGCTGACCTACTTAAGGCAACACAAGTGCTTTGCTTGAAGGCAGCAGCTCTTCAGCTATTGTGTTTTCTGTTTCTAAACTGCATCTTAGAGCAGACCTGTAAGCACTTCTTAGTGCACTGCACTTTCTTTTCTGTTTCTACAGTACACTAAGCATACTTGATACTCACTAAACAGCAATCATCATCCTAAGAGTGTCACAATACAAGCCGTGGCTCCAGAAATCAATGCAATGTCATAAATGGAGAATGATTAGACTCAGATGGCAGATAAAGGGGAAGAGCGGTTTAATCCAAAGCCATATGAACTCAAGCTTTTGTATGAGTTTTTCTGAACTGTGACAGAAACATTCAAACATTCAGAAGGAGTGAAAAAACCAAGGTTGCTATCAAGCAGAGTGCTTTTTAGCATCTCCCACAGGGCTTCGACCCATATTTAATATATCAGAAACTACAAATCCCACAAAGCAACTCAGAAGAAACACAGAGCACTTTGTGTCCCTGGTGTCTCCTACAGTTGCTGTTATGTTGTTCCTTGAGCAAGGTTTCATACTGAGCCCACACAAAACTCTTTGTTGAGAAGTATTTTACTTTAACCCACTGTGCTCAGAGTTGATCATATGGAGTCGAGTTGTGATATCTGATAGCTTACTTTTCATAGCCCATTTCAATTTGCAGTTGTGGCATTTCCCAACTACTTTAAGGTAGGGGAAAGAAATAAAAATGAGTGGGAAGCAACATTTTTAATATCTTTGTCATTCACCATTTTCTCTTAAATTAGAAGCAAAATAAAAAAGTATTTTACTACCTCTGTTTTCAGCTATTTCCCTTAAAAAGGAAGCAACATGAATGCTGCTATTCTAGCCATATAAATTACAAGTTCCCTTTCTCTCTCAGCCCTCTACCAGGTGCAGTACAAAGATCAGTTAGCCAGGTTCTTGTCCTCCATTGAATAAAATGGGAAGGAAGGTGATGGAAATGGGTAAATTCAGACTTAAGGCTAACTGGCTGCAAAAGCTTGCAGTTTTTAAAGGCAGGCACATAGGCACTACTCCCAACCTATCTGCATTCTTAGGACACTAAACACCCTTAAAAACCTGCCCATAGGAATCTGACTTTACTGCTGAACTACACTGTTAGGTACAGATACAAGAGCTATAAACAAACTAGCTCTGGGGCCAGATGCAAACTAGCTGTGTTGTGCTCAGTCCCAGCTGATTCATTTTGCTGCTTAGAAAAAGCAGAAGCAAAGAGCAGTTGCTCATGTGGAATTCCGGACAATGTGCACCAAGGTATCTGAATGGCCTTTCATGGGGAAAACACTAGACTTGAAGGAGACATTTCAGCAGGAGTGTACTGGCAGAGATTTGCCTTCCACAGGTATTGTCATCACGGCCAACAGAAAATCTCAGCCCACTGGGACCAGTATCGTACACTGGGCAGAAAAAAATAGCCTGTTCACACGCGGCCTTCATTTTCCCACCCAACAGTTTCCCAATGCTCTCTATACACATCCAGAGCCAGACAAAGCTTTGTTTAAGGTGTAATTAATGTGCAAGCTTGTGCAACCTTCCTTAAATCATGCCAGGCAGTTGACACCGCAGCCATTCAGAGATAACTGGAGCAACAACAGAGTTGCCAGTACAGCTACCAGCAAAGCCAGGCAGGGATCCAGCCTCTGAACCAGATGATGCTCTTGCTAGAAACAAAACCTGTCTAACAGCAGAGTTCAGATGGCTCTAGCGGCTAATGAAGCTACTCCTCATGATGCTGGATGAAAGAACAACTGAAAAGTTAGATAGGACCAAACATACTAACAAGAAGTTGGCTTCTTATGAGAAATAAGCAGCAACTCACTGAGAATTTTAATATTGGACCAATAGGTAACAATAATTGCTGGGCAAGTAGGATTTATGAGGTACACAGGTCTACTGATGGTTTCCTTTACACACTGTAAATCCCATTTTTTAAAACATACAAGACTGCAGAATTACAGCTACCCAAGACCAAATCCCCATTTTCTTCTGTCCTCACATGTGTGTACTTACACAAACCACACAACAGTCCCAATCTTCTAAGAAAATAAAAACTTTTCATTCAGAAATTTCAAAGCTTCAAAATCCACAGTTTGCTCTGCATATTTCTAGGTAGATACCTAAATTCATATGGATGAATGCTAAAAAAATATTCTGAAGAGTGTTTTTCTCCCTAGTTTCATTTCTTCTTGACCACTGTCACTCCTTAATCAATGATATTGTCAGAGCATAGTCATCAGAGCTGGTCTCTGGCTATGTGATAGGTAACAGCAGTATCTATCCTCTTGAGAGGCTTAATGCAGTGGAAACGGAAAAGACTTGTGTGGACAAGCTTGACAAAAATGCTGTTTTCTACCTGAATTACCTGCCATTAAGCGAGTATCCAGTGTGTCCTGTCAGTGTGTTACTATTATGCCATGCAGAGGAATGTTCTGAATGAAGGTGGTTGTGCTGGGACCTCAGCTTCCATTAAAACAGGACTGGAAAGTGAAGTGCAATAGAAATTTCTCTTGCACGCCATTTCCACCCATAAGGGAATAAGGCCCAGTGGAAGATTAGTAATCTTGTGGCAAAAGGATCTTGAAATAAGATTTGGTGACTATGAAACTACAGACTCTTGCTTTAGGTAACAGCTGTCTGTGTAAGCAACTCAACAAAAAACTAAGCTTGAAGATCCTTGGCTCATTTAAGGTATATCAAGCACTGGAGGTGGAAAAAACCTGAAACCCTCTTTACACTGGAAAGTAAGAATAATCAGTCTTTACAATAGAAATCTAAATTGTCCTAATTCCCTAACTTCTCAGTGGAAAACTTAATCAAGAGACCAAGGAGTGAAGACAATTTTTGAAGTCATTAGATCCACTTACAAAGTATAATTATGATCAAAGCTTTAATTACTAAGTCTGCATCAACGCTAATATGTCTACACTGAACACCTTGTGAAGACCATTGCAGACTTTCATCTACACCAAAGCCCACCACAAATATATGAACTTGGTAACCATTGGCAGAATGAATGGGAGGAAACTTGACAGCAGTAGTAGCAGACACAGTTTGATGAAATGGCAAACCCAACATCAGTGCACTCAAAAGACAGAAAATCTCCTCTGGAGCTAGCCAAAAGCTTCATATATTCCTCTGAGGGAGAGCTTAATTGTCTTGCTCTCCCTTGCTTAATTTCACAAGGATTGCCTACAGTTTGTTAGTGCTGACCTTGAGAACTGTTTGGGTTTTGCTTCTTTAAGCTGCTCCTGGTAGCAGTTTAAATCTCATTTGCTGTCAAACCTCTCTGAGTCAACTCATGTCAAAATGATAATAAACAAATATATTTCATCTAGATTTGTATTTGTGACATGCAAAAAACCCCAGCTACAATATTATACACACAACTCTAATGATGTTTTATGGAACCTTATAATTATTTTTATAATTATAATTAACTTAGAAGAGAGTGTCTAGAAGATGAATTAAATTTCTACTATTGAAATTCTCCCAGTGTCAGTATAATAAACTGTAAGCCCATGCTGCATGTCTCCAGGGACCAAAGTTTATCCTTCCATATAGGTCTTAATATTTGACTAGTAGCCCAGGTGCTAATACAAAGAAGAACAAACAAAGGCATTGTTGAAAATTTTTAATCTTAATCTGAACAAAAATCCTGAATGCAAACAAAAACCTTGGACCTCCCCTGATTCCTGCAATGTGATTCTCCCTTGCCTTTAACATATTATTGCTATCATTAAGTTAACACACTTGTGAGTTCTGTATAAACAAGATTTCAGCCTGAGGAGCAGCAGAATTCAGACATATTACTGGTATTACAAATTGTAACTGTAATATTACTTCAGAAGCTTGATAAAAAAACACCTTCTCAAAATGTACATTTGAAATAATCCAAAAAAACCTTTCTTCATAGGATTTTTTTTTTTGGTTGAAATAATAGGTTTTAACAGCAACTCACAATAGAAACTAGATATTGAAATGTCATTTTGATACCTCTTGTGTCAGAAAATTTTGAAAACTCATATCATATCATCACATTTTCTTTAAAAGTTTATTTAAAAACTGTGCTAAATTTTAAATTGCTACATATCATATTAATAGCATACAAAGCCAAGTGAAGTATAGTGTCAAGTTAGGTATTTATGTAGGTATGTATAGATTTCTATCACTACATAGAATATGGTAGCTACTGAAATATCCAATTTCCTTTTTTTTTTTTGATTAATTAATGTTAGTTTTTCTTTAGCATGATGGAAGGATCTTTTCCAGCTCAAACTATCTTCTGTTTGTAACATAGTGAAACATGCTTCAAGGATGTTCATACTATCTGTGTGCAAGTTAGAGATCAATGACAGAGACTTGACATTCCTTAAAAGGTGAATGGAGAGCGGGAGGTAACTGCGGTGGACGTTCAAAGCAGCAGTGGGGACACCTGAAATGTCAGAATCACAGAGCGGTAGGGGTTGGAAGGGACCTCTGGAGATCATCTCGTCCAACCCCCCTGCTTGAGCAGATACACTTAGAGCAGGGGGCACAGGACCGCGTCCAAGTGGGTTTTGAATATTTCCGGAAAAGGAGACTCCACAACCTCTCTGGGCAGCCTGTTCCAGTGCTCTGTCACCCTCACAGTAAAGAAGTTTTTCCTCATATGCAGGTGGAACTTCCTGTGTTCCAGCTTGTGCCCATTGCCCCTTGTCCTGTCATTGGGCACCATTGAAAAGAGTCCAGCCCATCCTCTTGACACCCACCCTTCAGGTATTTATAAGTATTGATAAGATTCTCCCTCAGTCTTCTCTTCTCCAGGCTGAACAAACCCAGGTCTCTCAGCCTTTCCTCATAAGAGAGGTGCTCCAGTCCCCTGAAGCAGAATCGGCTCAGTCTCCCTGTCCTACCACAGACAGCTCATGAAGCAGGTCTTGAGCTGCTGTGGTTTGTGGTCTAAGTTTTTCAGGAAAATCAGCATCAGTTTTGGTCTACCTCATAATGATTTTTTTTTTTTCTAGCTGTGTCCCACATAAAGACATGCAGACGTAAAGTACTGCTTTATGTCTATGTCACAGTATCCATTTTGCTATGGCTTCTGTAATCCACTTCATACAGAAGTAAAGGCAGTTTTAGTCTGGAATCTACAATCTGCACATCGTATAGTCCTGGGACTAACTAATTCCATCTTTATGTTTTCCTGTATTAAAAGGAACAGGTAAAGGAAAATCCCTACACATACTGGCCAGGATTACTGATTATAGTTCTCTAGTATTTCACTGTTTGACATCACAGCCAGCTCTTCTTGGAGGTTAGATGATTTTGCATTCCCAGCTAAATTGCATGTGTAATTTATAATAGATACATAATGACACATAGAGTCATGTATGCAGAGAGACAGAGAGAGAATGACTGTTTTCTCAAGACTCAGAGATGATTCTTCTCTCTCTCTCTTTGTGATACCAAGAAAACTTTCTTTCTGTGACTTTAACTATGACCTTTGAAGACAAAAAATGAAACGTATAATTATTGCCATTTCTGTGATGTTCCCCTATTATGCTATTACTAAAGACAACCTACAATGTTCTCTGCAGTGGTACTGTGAAGTTTCACCTTTCAGCATGGTTGTGGCTGGAAGAAAGGGATTGGAAAGCAGTTTATGAGCTGCCTCCTATTTTTTTGTAATAATTGATGTCTTCATAGCAGAATGGTTATATTAAAAAGAAGTGTCTAGTTTGGCTTACCTAGAAAGCTACAGAAAAAGCCACATGCAAAACATGCACATCTGAATCACTCTCATTCTCAGAAAAGGACTTTCCAGTTCTAAACCCATTGACATAGTATTCTGTCTGGTCATTTAGACGAAATATCCTGTCCACAGCATGGTTTGGCATCAAATGAAACACCTTTATCAGTTTCCTCTTTGCTGAATTTTTCTCATTGTCCTTTCTGCTATCAGTCATAGATAGTAACGCTTAAAAGATGCCCTGCTTCCCCACTGGAAAAAATAAACTAAGAAAATCTGATTAGAGAAGTGCTTCTTCAGTTCCCATATCCCACTTACGCGCTCTTCTAGTGCTTTTATAATTTTCCACAAGATGTTCTAAGTCAACGGTTGGGGCTTTCATAGTGGGAAGCAACTTTGCTCCATTGCTGAAGTTAATAGCACAGAGCTTGCAATACCTTTGCCAATTACTATACAGGCCAGTGTTATAATGGTAAATTCCCCTTGGGTTGCACAGTGTTATCACCATGGAATTGCATTTGAAAAAAACCTCTCTTAAATGCACACTTATTTTTTCTATCTTCCCCCCTTGGCAGTGCCTGATGCACATTGAACCTGGTTTATATAGTACTGTGGTACAATATGTATCTGTGTTACAGCACTAAGTGAGACATTGCAAGATTTAAGAAAAAGCAGATGCCATTCAAGTGTTTGGGTACAGACTGGTGAAACCTGCTGGTTCACATGCCTTTTTTCTATAGTCAGACAAAATACATAAGGTGTTCTTGGAGCAAAGATGGGAACCTCTAATCCCCATTGTTTTGGCAATACACAATGTTGTTGGGTCAGACTTGCCCCCATGCATCCTGAAATCTTCTCTGAACTAGAAAACAGCTTCAAGAGAAAGGTCTCCAGATGGTACTTTGAGGTTTCCTAGGTGGAGGGGTAAGAACTTGAACCCTTTTGGCTGCATGTAAGAAGTCAAACTGCTGAGGTTCTCCCATGTGTCCTCCTCCAAGATGTATTTGAGAAGTGAGAGGCAGACTTGTGTTTTTGGAAGAAAAACCAAAGGCACATTATCTTCAGACAGAGCTTCTAGAAGATAATCCCAAAATGGTGCAGGTAATCTACCCCTCAATTAATGCTGGGTAAAGCATTTAAATCCTAGGGAGGGAAAAGAGTCCAGCTGCACAGATGCTCACCTCGCTGCCCTCACTAGTGAATAGTTTTCAGCTAATTTCTTTCTTGGTGGGTCTCACTTAAAAGTTGTCAAAATGACTGATAAGTAGGATGATGGATGGAGAGCATCTGTGTATGTCTCCTCCATCATCATAGGTATTTCTTCAGTGTCTTGGAAGATGGCAGTTATGAAATAAATACAACTGCTCCCATGGAGAACCTGTGATGATGATGCAGGAGAACTATGTAACAATGCATAGAGGAATTCAGAGATGGTAAAAAAATTTGGATTTAACAGGCCGAATAGGTATATTGGCTTGAACAAGTCCATGTGGAGTTTTCAGATCCAGTAGAAGAGTTTTAAATTTATTTAGGCAGTAAAAAAAGAGATTATGGAGTGGAAAATTAACCTTTATCATTGTAGTATTAAGCAGCTATTGCATAACTCCCTAGCTCAGCTCCCCATTTATCCCAACTTCTCCACATGAATCACTTTTGGATTGCTCTTTGCTCAAGTAATACTTCCTAATATAGGGCTCACATTCCTTAGGAATTATGATTCTTACAGGACATTTGGAAAACTTCATTTTCAACATAAGTCTGGGTAGAAGGAAAAGCATTTTAATGTACTTTGGTCTGATAGGCTTCTTTGTCTTAGCATAAAGACCTTCTGCTGAGGTTCAGTTGCTGCCTAGTTTATAGTGGCATGAAAAAGATGCTCAGAACACAGGTAAAACAAAACTTGAATTCCTTGAGTTTTTTGATATATGCAAATTTCAAGCAAATATAAAATCTCTCAGCTCCTGTAAGAATTCATCCAGAGCTGATTTCTCTCTTCTGTCCTGGACTGGCTGAACTCCTTTTTTGTTTCTTTTGTGCTTGCAAGTTGAGCACTGTACATTGATAAATCCCAGATCCAGCTGCTGCTGGACTATTAAACCTTTTTCTATCTAATTCCATGTGAGAAAATCTGTTCCTCAGATCCTCATGGGTAACCTTTTCACAACTGTGCAACATTATCAGAGGTCCCAAGCAGTCTGTGGACCTCCTTGCAAAAAGACTGGTTATTATATAAACCTAGCGCAATTCTACATGGCCTTTAGTTGTGAAGTATGAAGAGTCTGTAACGGGTGGCATTAAATACATTAGTCCTTGTGATATACTAGATGTTCCCTCTGTTTCATCATATAGCACCCTCCTTTTTTCCCTCCTGCACTATGAATTGGTTGTTGGATGTTTCTTAAGTAACGTTATGAAACTTTCTGACACTTCAAGGTTACCTTTTCTTCTTTTTTTCAGTTTTTCTTTAGCTATGGCAGATGTTTTTGTAAAGCCATGGGAACAGAAGTAAAATGAATAAATGATAAAATTTTCTGCCTTTTGACACTTTTAAGATGTACTCATTTTTTCAGTTTAAGGTAACTGAAGGAAGAAACAATATATAAATGAACGAATGCTTATCCTCTTAGATAGTATGATTATCATAACCTTCAGCAGCAGACACCTGTTCAATTATTCTCCCTTAAAAGGGTGAAGCACAAAGGTTTCATCAGCAAATGAAGCACGCTTTTATTAGAGTTGATGAAAATTTAAATTAATTCTTTTGCAAATTTACAACTACCTAAATCATTTTGCATTAATCTTTGTGCCTATATTGTAAAACTCTATCTGCCTTTAAACACAGATATGACAAACATATGCACTGGCATGGAGACAGAAAGAAAAAAATCAGGCAGGTAATGTGTTTTACTGTGCTTTTCTGCACCCATGACAATTATTTTAGGTGGCTGGGGTACAACATGATGAGATTTATAATATCTACACCACGGAAAAAGCAGACATTTCAAGTTTGCCCTGCCACATGTTGCTGTAGGAAAAAATCTTGTCATTTTTATTTCAGGCACAAAACAGTTGGCCACCTAAATGCTTTCCTCTGGTACAAGCTTGCATTCAGAGACATCAGAGTAAGATTCCAGTGGAAACTGAACTGGTTGTGCATCACCTGATTTCTCAGCACCACACGGCTGCTTTTATTTTCTGGTGCAAAGAACTACTAAGTCAGACAGATATGGTGTCCTGAAGATCCTTGAGGCACAGTGATTGATTCTCTTCCCCTACTTTTCCTGTACTTGAACGCATGTTTCCAGAGAAGACGCAATGTTGTAGTGTTTGTGACTACAGATGTGTCATGAGGTAGGTATCACCATGAGACGATATGATGTAGGGTAGCCTGAGATGTACCTAAGCCCTCTGGAAATTATGCCATGAACCAAACCGTCCCTTGAAGTGCCCAGGTTTCAGGGAACTCAAAGGTGATTTAAAGCCATGTCTATTTGTATTTGATTCCACTGAGAAGTAAAGAACTGATCTAAACTGACAATGCCAAACTCGCTAGTGGAGATAGATGTACTGCAGAAGAGGAAGTTAATTTCCAAGACATGCAGCACCATGGCATTTTGAACCCATTTTCATCTTCCTTTACTATCAGCTTTGCCACAGTCATAAGAATTTAATTTCAGAGGAGGCAGTCAATATCTAAAAGTGGATAGCAGAACCAGCGCCTAAAGGTGGAGGGCAGAATTTACTTATCTGGAAAAAGGCAACTATCCCATTGCTATATCTTCTAGATTTCATCTATATTTATATTCTTTTAATGTGCACTGGGAGATAGAATTGGCTATTGGATGTGAAAAGAAGCATTGCAAGCTGAGACCTTGAGCCAAACTTACGATGCACAAATTGTTTCAGTTCATATAAAAGATATGTCATCATGGGTGCTCCTTTTGTTCACCATCACTGGCTTTTGTTTGGGAAGCAGGTCTTATGCCGTCTAATAAGTTCTCAGGAGGCCAAAATGTCAGCTGCTGTTGAACAACCATTCCTTCAGGGATATAAGCATGGTGACACAGTATCCCTAAAAGAAAGCTCTCACTGAAATTAATGAGAACCCTCAAGACTGACTGTGAAGAGCACTAATGAACAAGAAACACGACAAACCTAGAAAGTAACATTTTAAAGGTCAGGAAAAAAACCTCCACAATTCACAGAATTCCATGGGAGTCTGGGTGTGCATGATCTGCGATTGCACAAAATACTGAGATCTACAGTGAAGAAAGGATGAAAAACTGAAGATACAAAGCCTAAATACAGAAAGAAATAAGGAGCTAGTTGAACCGTTGTAGGCAGTCACTAATTTGCCCGGATCTAAATAGCTGTACGCCTCTCACCCACAGCATGCAGTTTAAAAGCAGCTGGATGTCTTTTTAGAAAAAACTACACAGATTCTAAACCAGGACAGGGAAAGGCAGCACCAAGAAAACCTTTTCCTATTAACCCTGTGGGAAAAGGATCCTACAGCTGACCTACATTTGCTCAGAAACCACTGCAAGGAAAAGCTTTTAAAAATTTAAATCTTTTTTTCTTCTATCTTCCTCCTTCGTCTGCCTCCTCCCTGCTCCCAAAGCTGACTGCATGGTATCCTACTAAAGAAAATCCTCCAACAGCCATCTCTGCCTGCCCTAACAGGCTGTGAAAGATTTAGTCCAAACTTCTGTTCTGATTATGTCATGTCAGTTCTCTCCTGGTGCGAGGGGGCACAGACCAAGTAAGACAGATGCTTCAATCTTCCAAATAGTTGTCACTTCCCATGACTGTCACTTCACAGAATTGTGACTTTCTAGTATAGCAAACCCTGTAGGGAGGGGAAAAAAAATAACTCACTTATCTCATTCCTGACCATTTTATGGTTTTTTAACTCTCTCCCCGTGAATAAGCCTATCAAGCAAAGGATAAGTGAATGTGGAGCACTCATTGTGCTGCCACAGGACAGTGAGCACAATAGGTTTAAAGTTCTTATTCAGCTGATCTATGATCTAGATGCTGTTCCATTTCTGCGAGAAAGGAGCAGAGTCAATCCAAAGTACCTGCGGGAAGGTGGGCTAAGTCTGGAGGGACAGACATGAGTCACGGGCGAGATGATATAAGCACAGTTCCTCCTGTTGTGTTTACCTATATACATGGAAGGATATTTCTGCGTTGTGTCTTTGCCTTGTTTAACACAACACAAATTTCTATGTCTGCAAGTGGAGATGGAGGTTGTGCAGGCTTTTGATACACGCGCGCGCACACATGACAAGGCGTTTCCTTGGCAACAGAAAAGCCATAAAAGCTATCTGAAGAATTCCTTAGGGCTGTGCAACAAATAGAAACATTAACATGCTGAGACCTAAATATAGCTATATTTTAGTGCTGTTCATCCAAGTCTTTACTTAGCTTCAGCGTGTATCTGAAACAAATGCAGTCAACAAGACATACAAGGATGTTTTCAATATTTTACAATGTTTTGCTTTTAAATAGTGCAAGAATAGAGATGGGGATGGGGAGGGGGGTTACAGATGGTACCAGTCTGCATTTTATTGCAGAATTACAGCCTTGCCTGACTTTGCTTTGAAGGTGCCCTTGATTATCCACTGAAGGCTCCTCACTTCTGTGAGCAGGACAGGTTGAGCCCGTGTGGGGAACAGCTGAGTTCTGCTCATTGGTCTCCAGAGCAGTGAGAAACCAACTTTGACATTGCTAACACTGAGGTATGCAAAGTGTATGCGAAGAAGCTTTGGCTGAGAGTAGCTCATGTTTTTTTCACTGCTGGACAGTGGGATTATAGCTTCTTTCACTTAGCTTTGGAGTCCAAGTACTTATTTAGCCATTTTTGTCTGGGAATGCTGCAAACATAACATCTGGACTACAAAATAAATAAGCAAAACAAAAAGGCAGACAAATAACATTCAATGACTCACAAAATGGCCAAAAGATTAACATAGGCTCCCTGGAAATGAGGCCTTTGGATGCCTAAAATTGGATCTGGGCTCACTCAAAAGTTTCTTGAACTAAAGAAAGAATGGTCAGAGATTGGTTCACATTACAGATTTCTAATAAATCTAAAATCATGTTATTGCTGATCCTCATAAGCTTTCCTTGGTCTGTTTTGTATGCTGTTTGTGGTGAGTAGGATACAGGTCCATCACTTTTATAGCAGATTGTCCTTCACAGGCTAAGCCACAGGGCTGGAAAAGCAAAGGTTGGATTTCGCCTCTGGTGCTGCTCCCTGGCTCATCTGTGCCTGTCCCCTCTGTGATCCAGCCTTCCTACCTGCCAAACTGCAGCAGTGAAACTTATCTTGGAGAAACACGTGAAAGTTTGCAGATCAGAAATGTTTTATACAAGCTAAATGTTATTTAAAAACGGTGAAGCTGATGCTGGATGACCAGTGTGCAGTTCTTCATGCAGGCTCTGTCACACTCTTATTAATTTCACTGTGTAATTCAAAGGGAGGAGGATGAAGGCAGTGGAATCAGCAGGAAGATTTGTTTAGTAAAATATTCCCATAACCATCCTGTGTAGTGGATTATACCCAGGAAGGAGGCAAAGAAGGAAGTGACCAAATTTATAATGAAAATTTTTGATGGATAAATGTCTTGTAAAAGAGGTACAGTGTCTATATATGGGAATTTTATAAAACAGCCCTCAAAGAAACTGAAACAGACTTCACACCTTTATCATAATAAAAATATGAAAAAATTTTCCTCCACAGCAAAACCATTCCACATTTCTTATGAGGAAGCTGATAAATTTTATAGGTGATTTAAAGGCTCAGAGGAACCTGAGCTGATGACATCTCTGAAAGAAAACTCTCCAGACAAATGTGACAGAAGTAGCTTTCACTGAAAACAAATATATACAGAATTCTGAGTCATGGGAAGGCTAGGTTGGAAAGGATCATCTGAGGTGGTCTTCAGCCACCTTGAAGACTGTAAAACTTCAGACCCTTTCCCAGGGAGGCGTGGTCCTCTTTAGAAACATATCAGGCATAGAGTGCTATGTAGAATCCATATATACTCTTCCTGACCATCTTTTGTGAAACCTTTGAGAATACCCAAAGCCTTCCCAAATTCACAGAACAGAGCATGAGATCCACAAAATAGCTTGAAACCCCCACACACTGAAGCAAGATCTCAAGCATATTTTCCCCATCTCTAACAGAAGTTTGTCTCACCTATTCTTAAAAGGAGACAGGGATTGGTGTTCCTTCAGTGATTTGTGTTAAAAATGTTTTGAAAAAAGCATACAGCTAAATAGACTCAAAATTTCAGTGGGAACTTGAACCTTTTGTGATATAATTCCTTTAATTACGTTTGCCTGAAGCTTTAAATGTGTTAGAAGTTCAGTGCAAATCACTGAGTAAAAAAGATTTTCGCGGAGTGCAGAGGAAAAGTCTATAATCAACCAGCTCTGTTTTATCTGTTTTTCCCTTTGCTACCTTTAATATTAAAGATCAAATATTCCTAAAGGACCCTAAAGCAAACCTCCTTATCTAGAAAGTACTTAAGCACCTGCTCAACTGCCTTCTTGAGCAAAGATGAGGTAGCACACATAAAGGCCATCCTGAACTGAAGCCATGAGGTTCCCTAACTCCCAGGGACATCAGAGCATGTCTCTGGCAGGTACTCTGTTGCAATGCAGCTCTTGCCCAAGCACAGGGCTCTGGGGAGATAAAGTTGCCAAGGGTGGAATCTGCAATATTGAAGTGTCTGTTCAATGTACAAGATTGAGCCACAGTCAGACCCAGCTCAGGACTCACTGCACCACGGTCTGTGGCACTGTGGGGGTCATCTTGCACAGAGCTGGTTAACGTGTCTCCAAACTCAGGTCCCGGTTCCAATAAGGGCTGATGTCCCATCACATACATGCTGCATATAGGCAGAGTGAAAGGCTGTCAATTTACAGATGCTGCAGTCTACAGTTGACAAAGGTATTTGCTTACGCTTAATTTCACATGCTGTGACTTTGATTTATGGCACTTCAGCTGAAGGTGAGGCCCTAGATATACGATCATCCTATTGACTTCAGCACTCTGCTCTCAGCACACACAAGTGATGTGCAAACTGGGATTGAAGGCCTGAGCAAAGATCAAAGCCTGAGCAAGAAAGAATAACAGAACAGACAGAAAAAGCAGTAAAAATATGTATGTCATAATAAAAGCAGAAAGCCAATATCTCATGGGGTAAATGAAGTCTCATTCCAGACCTCTGTGCTGATGTGACTCCATCACAGCTATACGCAGGCTGCACTGAAGCTCCCAAAATCTAGAGGTATGTAGGATGCCATCTTAGCATTAGTTTTGATTCACTTAGGGCTGGAGGTATCTTGACTCTAATTGTTACTATATTAGCAAGCAAATATTAAGTTACTATAAATGAAACAGTCTACAATAAGTTGGCTTAATTATTCAGAGAGAAGTCTAGCATGAAGGTAAATAGCTTTAAAATTGCTAAATAATTTGACTCCCCATATAATTGCTTGTGTAATTTGTGTTAACTGCATGTCAAGTAGAGGTTTTCAAATATTAATCAATGCTTATTTATATTATTAATATTATTACATTTAAATAATCTTGCAATGGCACAGTTACCAAAGGATGATTCTCTATTCCAGGGTTTTTCCTCTCCTTATTTGCAAAATCTCTTTCAATCCCACTGGTGAGTCACATACCCTTAATACAATCTAGATGATTTCACCTAATACTTTCACTAAGATTTGCCACTGTGACATCTCTATTAGGTATCAATTTCTGGGTGAAAAAAAGCTGGGTAAGACTCCCTGTGAAACTGCTTTATGTTATAAGGGAGGGAGCATGGGTGAATGATGCAGAGATTTCACATCTGTCTACTTTCAGCTTTTCATAACATACATACCTCCCCAAGCTACCCATTGCCTTGTTCAGCTAGGGAAATACAAGTCAATAGTAAGTCACAGTGAGACCTTTATCTGTTGCTAGAGAACATAATATTACTGAAGATGTTTCAAATAAAAGATCTGAGGAACTGCATAATAGCTTCCTTATAAATAAGGATACACACCACAGTGGCTTGTGCATCGATGAAAATTTTGAGCTCTTTATGATATTGCAAAATGCTGGAAGAAAAATCCCCCTTATCTCTATTATTATTTTAAAGACCACCTCCACAAGTTTTTGCAAATTATGTTGCTTGAATTCCTCTCAAAGATCTGTGGCTTATCACAGAAGCTAAGAAAAATCAATGGATAATTATCAGATTAAAGGGCAAAACCTATAGCTATGGGTTGCTCTGAAGAGATCTTTTCTCTCAAATGCAGGGGTCTATAAACTACTTTTTTTTTTTTTCCATTTTATGGGTGTAAAAGGGGCTCCCTCATTGGCTACATGACTCCAGTGTAATCTTTCAATCCCTTGCCAAATTAAGAAATCCTGTTTGCTATATTTGTCAAGGCTCTGTTGCTCTCAACAGCTGGAGAGCTTCTTTTCATATTTAATTTTTTTTTTTTAGCTTTTCCAGTGCAGCAGGGAGGATTTTCTATTTAAGTATGTCACCTAAACTTTTTGCAACAGATTAACCTCCCAAAAGTATTTAGAAATAAAACAGCACAGAGTCTTAAATAGAGGGAGTAAAAGGAAATGGACTAAAGGGTTCAATCCTGAATATAACACAATTGGCACATCAATGTTATTTTCTAAAAAAATTAGGGATATTTTATAACAAATATAATGCCTTCACTGTCAAGGTTGAAATTTGTACAAAGGCATAAGGAATGAAAGTTTTTATCTTTTTCTTTCACAGACCGATCAAGACAGTCCAATGTAGCCCTTATTATTAGAAAATAACTATGCAAAAATATTAAGGATATTAATAAATTCTAATTAGTTACATCCAACAGTTTGTGTCCTCCTTCTTGCAGAAAATTAATAGCTTTGTTTTTCCTTGGACATTATGGTTTGAAATATTCTGCCATTCCTGATACCTTGGATCCTCATCTTTTGTGGAAATTAATTGTTTAATTTCATTTAGTTTTGAGTAAATAACATTATGTTACATTATTTGGATGGGAAGTTACAGAAATCTGTCTGCTGTAACTGTAGATGAGGTCAACTTACCCAGATTGTAATCCAGTACAGAGCATGATATAATTACTTCCAATGTTATTGAGACGAAATTTTGTTGGCAATCACACTCTGCTGCCAAAACCCTAGTGTGATTTCATTGATGCCTCTGTAGTTACTGCTGTTCTTCACTGGCATCAAATCAGACTCAGTCTACTTTACACCACCCTGCCCTCAGAACCATGATCATGTCGATAGTTTGAAGGGTCATCGATTTAGTCATCTCAGATGAGTTTGGCAATATGCTGTGAAGGACTGATGTAAAGAAGAATGTTGTACATGCCATCACTGTGTGCAGAGTCTGAGAAAAACACATTCAATTTGCACCATTTTTATTGACATGTACAATTTAAATAGTCTTTTATCACACAGGTCAATGAATAAATGCACTGGTATATGCCATTCCTTTCATTTAATTGCATACTTTAAATATGCATTAAATGTTTCTCTTCTTGTTCATAACAATCCATCTCAAATGAAGCAATTTAATCACAGCCAAAAAAACTGCTAAATATCTTACAAGGGAGAAAAAGAGCCATTCTCTGGTTACATGTTGAAAACTCTTTCCTCAAAGAATTCCCTCAGATCAACAAATAAATGAGCAAGGTACTCGTCTTGGGCGGGGCGGGAGGGGAAGAAAGAAAAAAGAGAGTGTTGTGTGTGTGGATTAAACATGCTGAAAATCATAATCTAAATTCCCCAGTTCTGCTATGAGATCTAAAATCAAGTGCACATGAAATACTGATAAATGAACTCCTACTGTACAGTGGAAAGGACCAACAGATGCATGACTCCTGTATGTAATAAGTTTATATGCTGCAGTAGTGACAGATCTGTTGCATCATGTTCTAGTGCCATTAAGTAGCTTGGTCAGTAAGGTAAAAAGGCTCTGTAAGTATGATGGATTATAAATGTTTCCTACACGAATATATTGATTTACTTTAAGGGATCCCTTCTAGCAAAGAGATGATACTCATCTTGTAGGACAAGGAGAGAGTGTTTCTTACAACAGCAGAGGCAGAAGTCAAAGATTGCTAACCAGTGCTTGGTGAAGGATAATACTCACAGGTCATCTCTTTTCAGAAACAGAAGGTTTGGTCCAAAGCTTGTTGAAATCTTTCAGAATCATAGGCAAAATGGGGCTGTAAACAAGATCGAAGGCCAAAACGGACTTATTTGAAAGAGGTTTAAGCACTTGGAAGAATAAGAGGACTGGCTAATCGACACTGCCTTCAAACTAATGGTCACTCTTGTATCCACAGTGCAGATATAAAAGCCATTTAGAGAGAATCGAATGAAGATGAAACCTATAGCCAAAGTATGGAATCACTTCTTGAAAATAATGAGAGTCATTTTGCTGAAGTACAAGCCTGTACCAGAGATTTACGATAATATTTTTTTTTCCCAAATTACAGTGAAGTGTTAGGACCAATGAATACAGAAATGCATTTTAAAGATCCAGAAGCTTTAGCAGAATTGAAACACCTGTGCAGATGTCAAATGTTCTTTCTGCCTAATTTACAGCTTGACTTTAAATGCACAAAAGGTAGTGTGCAATTCCATTATAAAATGTAATGAAACCAATACTTCTTCAGACATCAATATTGTTTAGTAAGAAATCTCACTTGGCTAGCTGAAGAACAGAGATTAAATTAGTTGGAAAAATAGCTAAGAAATAGGGAGGACGATTCTCCTATGCTAGATTTATATAGGAATGTCACACAAAAAATATTACCTTCCTTGCAAAGGACAAAATGCAAATAATATTCCCAGAGACATACAAAATATCTGGCTTCTCTTAACTGTATTTTACCAACCCTGACACTTCTCCAGTTATTTGCATATCTGTAGTCTCTCCTCTGTATTTCCAGGATCCATCAAAGACTGGAAATAAAATATCCCAGGACAGATGAGAAATGAAGGGAAAGAAAAGAAGAAAAAATCTCATAATAAATCATCTTTAAGGACATCAAAGCAAACCTGGAAAACCCAGGAGCTTCAGATGATTCATATAATGGACAAATAAACTGTATTTATTGCTAAGCTCTGTTTTCAGAGAAGCCTGTGCAAATAAAAAAATTGCTCTGTTTTTATTAATTGATTGAATCCATGTTTCTGTTGTTGAACTGAAATCTGATTTTAACTGCTGTTTTGGAGCTAGGAACATCTGAAATCAAGACTTTACTTCTGTCTCTGACTTACAGGCCAGACCCATCTCTTTGTAACACAAGTGTAAATCCAGAGTAACTCTAGAAGGCTACTGGAGCAAATTTCACTCAGCTGCATCATAAATCTCTGGAAAGATACAGGGAACAATAAATGTTGAAATTACCAGTTAGGACTGCCATCTACCCATCTAGAGAAAACTGGTTTTTTAGTCCCTGCACAAGTGGTTACTTCTGCCTTGGAAACCCTCTCTGAAGGGTGTACATACATGTTCCTGAGAGCACAGATAATTTAGGGGTTTGGGTTTCCAACTTCCCTCCCATTCTCCTGCAAAAGGCAGTTCAGGTAGTAGCTGTAAGCACTTTGAAATTTCCTCAAGTCATCAGCTGAGCCACTCCTTGGAAAGCTCACATCTATGTTAACAGTGCATGCTGACGCCCACCAAAGAGGCACTTTTGCTCCAGGATGCCAGTTTGCCAATGATATTAATATTTGGCTTCAGAAAACTTTCCTGCCTCAATATGGGAGGCAATGTATGCACAACCAAATTTAGCATTGCTACAAACTTGGTCTAACTCTATGACACAGATGGAAAGGGACTGGAACATGAGGCAAATCCCCTACACCCTGCAGCTTTACATAAACATTCATAGAAACTGCAGTACAAGGCTGTCTCTCTAATTCACCAAAGAAGGTCTTCAATCAACTACATGGCGAGGCTGAGCTGTTTTAGATGGCTGTCTTACTTTTTGTTTAAATAGGGCTGAATCCCTGGCATGCAACCTGCCTTCTAATAGCAGCTACTGTGTAGATATTTCATAAACTGTGTCTTTACTCATTGCAGAGTGAATACAATTTGACGTGCTTGCTGAGCAGAAAAAGATCAGAACACATAAAGGAACAAGTTACAGAAAATTCAAATGCCAGGGAACAAAAATACCTCCCAAATGACTCATCATAAGCAAAAAGTTATGCTGAGAGGTCAGAGGATACCTAAGAAAAAAGACGTCAAGGAGAGAGCTTTGCCACACCTGCACACAGCATAGCTGTAGAGGTGAATTTATATTGACACTGTGCTATTGGACTCTTGGGACAGCTGGTTTGGCATCAGACTTGCTGTGGATGTCCCTGACTTGTAATGGTCCAAATGAAGTTTGCTCTGCTGATGAGATGTTTTCTGGTGCCAGCCAGCACTCAGCTGTGCAATGGGACATGAGCAGGGAGGGCTGGAGGTGGCTGTGACACAGGAGGATTTCTGTCCTCCTGGAACCTGCCAGGAACTGGGGGCTGCTTACTGGTACTGGGAATTTCATAGCAGGTCAAAAGAGCTGGTGTTCCCCCTACTGCTGAATTTAACAGACTTTGGCAAGTTATCTCTTAAATTCTGTTGAAAACCTAATTGCCAGCAAGTGTCTGAAATCACAAGAAGTGTGGTCTTGTTCCCTGTAAATCCAGCTTGCCCCACAAGCCAGCCCAGTCTGGGTAAAGCAAGGGCTGAGACAAATTGCCACTCTGACAAACAAAATTATTGTAAGCCCATTTTAAGGCCTAGCAGCATCATAGAGCCTCTCATTTTTTGACATTGGCTCCATTCAAGAAGAAGATGTTAGAAAAAATTTAAGCCACTTTTTCCATTTCTTACCAACACTGGATCATTTCCTGCAATGTGTTCCTAGAGGCACCAGTTTAGAAGACTGAAGTTTCTGTCTTTAAGCCAGTCCTACCACTTCTTATATGAATTTATTTCACAGTCTACTAAACCTCAGTATTAGAAACTCAGTGGATCCTGGGGAAACACAAGCTGAGTTACTTTTCAGCCTGAAAAAATTGTGTCTGTGGTGTGAAAAATGCCCATTTGGATACTCAGCTGTGCTACCTGTAAACCCAGAGGTACATGAACCTGCTACACTCAGGACTTAAAACCTCTTACAAACATAATGTCTCCTGATTGTTCTTCCCCAGAAATAGCTGCAGTGCGTGTAAGATTGGACGGTAGTTTTGTGCATTGCTCCTGAGTCCCATAGAGTGATTATAGAACCTTTAAATTCTATTATAAACCACATATTGTTTTCCCCTTTCCACAGTTACAGAATCAGATGACACTATTTTCCTCCGTAACAGTTTGAGGATCCTGTCTGTTCTCCTCTAAGGCTCAAAGTCCATGAGCTCCAAGCCTCCATGTTCCTGGCTGCAAGTTGCACATGAGCACCTTTACATTGCAATGGCAATATAAAGTAGCTTTAAATAAGGTGGGAATACAACCATATTACTGCCCCAAAGGCCTCAGCTCTGCATGGACTAGGCTGCCAAAAAGCAAGATATCAGGCACTGAAAGTGAATAGTCAGTTATTCCTTGGCACCATGGGTTTTTTTCTGTCTAGAAAGGGAGCTGTGGAATCAGCAGTGCCCTTTGAGCGGCCGTCAGCATTGATGGGAACCCAGGGAAAGCTGTGTTCAAGGACTTCACCTCCTCACTTTGACCTGATCCAGCATGCCGGGCACCTGAGGAGGGGGACAGGTGGTCCCCCAGACATCAAAATGATATGTAGCTTGCCTCCCCTCTATTTTTCTCAACACCAGCCTCACATTTTCATTTTTAGGAAAGAGACTTTCCCAGGTGGATATATTCCCTTAGCTGAAAGAAGCTTTTTACCATTAAACCAAGAAAAATGATGGCAAACTCTGCTGTAGGATTGTTTTAGACTCTTCATTCAAGATTGAGAATAAAATTAATAGTTGAAAGAGCAGAAAGAACAAAGACCGTTTCCTCAGTTCTTAATGTGTTCTGGGTTAGTATTTGCCTCCTGTTTTATTGTGCTTGCGAGGCAGCAGAGCCCTGCTGGTCCTTTCAGCCCGCAGTCCCAAGAGCCATGCAGTTTTCTTATTTAAATAATGGCTGCCCAACAGCCCTTTAATTTCTAGAACATTTGCCCATGGGCTCTACCCTGGAAGTGCTGAGGCTTTTTCTTATTTCTCGTAATTAACAGCACTGAACCACAATGTTAAGAGGTTAGGGTTTACTAATTGGCTCTTTTGCCCAAGGAGGAGAAGACTGAAAAGAGCGAGCTCTTTTTTTTTTTAAAAAAAGGGAGAAAAGTCAGGAAACAACCTGCAATTAAGGTATGAATATCAGCTCAATGCATTATCTGATTACCTATTACGATACAGATGCAGTACACATGTATGGCAAGGGGGCAAAATGTAGGAAACCATGCTCACATTTGCTAGGTATCAAGCCTCAAGCATCTGTTTCTGTTGAAAGATATTTTTGTTTCCCAGCTCCCTCTGAGATGTGAGTACTGAGAGAGAGAAGAACTTATCCCAGGCTGGAAAAGATGATGCAATCTGCTCAGATACAAGCCCAACAAATTGCACTTGACATTCATGAGTCAACTAGTGGTATCAGTCCTCTCCTTGTAAATCAGCTGGAGGCTCTGCCATGAGGACAGACTCAAGCAAATGCTGTTCTGGGCTCAAATGTTGCATTTTTCTTGTACCCACTGCCCCAGGCTTATCTCCTGGGAGGGAATAAGAGGAAAGTTTGAAGAACGGCAGAAAATAAGGGTCCTGGTTGCATGACATTGAGCGAAATACTTTCCCATCTTCTTTGCACACATTACTTTAAAATACTTCCATCACTGTAAAAAACAGTACTGCTAGCACCATGGTGGTTGTGCTCTCTGGCTGAGACATGAGGGAACAGGGCTGACACATGTCTGGGTGTGCTGTCACACATACCCTGCTGCAGTGGCACTGCATGGCCCTTCCTTTGGCAGCTATGGCAGCACCAGGCTTGCAGCCATGCTCCCCAGAGGGGAAGCCAAACAGCTCCCTGATGCTGTTTCACCTCTCCCAGGCCTTACAATCTTGTTGCATGGGAGAAAAATCTGTATCTTTAATTTTAATTAAAAAAATCCAACCAAAGCTGGTACAAACTGCTGGAAATCAACACACCTTTTCAGGTTTATAGCAATGGGTTTGTGGATATTGAACTCCAGGGGCAGCTCCAGCCTTGATTAAACAGGTCTAATACAAAATTTGTTAAGTAGCAGAAATGTGCATTGTTGCCAGATAGAGATGAAGAAAAGGGCTCAAGTTTTTTTCTCCTTCCTACTTTTCCTTTCAAATCCACACCAGTGACTGCACACCTGCAGAACATATTTTGAGGTTCCCACTAGCTCTGAAAATAGGATTCTTGATAATCCACCAATTCTTACTGCTTAGATATTCAGTTTTATAGATAGAGCTCCCACTGCCTCTGTATGTGTTCTTTGATCATCAGTTGATACCTTTCAGATATTTTTTTCATCCAAATAAAAGTCCTTTTTTCCTACTGAAATAAAAATCATCACTGTTCAGCCTTCATAAGTAACTGCATTCATGAACTTTTGTTCACAACTAGTTTTCAGCAACAATGCTGCAACAGCTACCTGGTGCATGGTCATGGAGTGAAAATTCATACAAGGCGGATAGAAAATTTCAGTTGAAAACTAATGGTTTAATAATAACCTCCATAGAAAAACAGAGCAAAACTCTCAATTAACTTGTTTAAGCATGGAAGAGGGGAGATCTGCTGAGACCAAGACAGGGTACCTGTGGCACATTTTGTTTTGAAGACAGCTGATGCCCCACAGAGAACTTTGAAAACAAAATACATTTGCAAAAGCTTCTGATTTTTTCCAAACTCTTTTGGTCTTTATATTCCAGAAAAAAATCGCAAGAAAATAGGACATCAAGATGCACAATGTTGATAGAAATGCAGCATGTATCATTACAAGATTTATGACAACATCACACATAGAGATATCAGTGGAGTCCTCTGTATCTGACACATTCATCAACATCATTGTGCTGATGGGAAAAAAGCCTTAACAGGCTATTCATATTACTGCTGTCTTCAAAAATGAAAAAATCAGGTGGGAGTGTCACCTGGCCAAACTGAACGTGCTTTGAATACCTCCCTTTCCCCTGTTATTAAGAAAACTATTACCTACACAGTTAATGATTACACATCATTAATAATAGGTACTCAAGAAAAGTAGAGTGACATTACAATACTATGAAAGTGCTGATTTCCCATAGCAAGATCCTTTTAAACATGGGCTTTAACATGCGCCATGCCCATTTAGTTGTTTTGCAACCATGGTATGTGCTGGCAGCAACCATGCGTTTGGGGAGTAGAGGCAAAGGGGCTATTCAGTGCTGGGGCCTTCTTCCATAACGCTAGTGCATGGCAACCTGGTGTACACTCTCATTCATTCACAACTCACACAAAAGCAGAACTTCTGTGGATGGTTATCCCTATTATATATCAGAGCTAAGATTCTGGCCATGTTTCCAGAATGTTTCCCCAAAGACAGATAGAGCATTTTACAAATGCTTGGACCTCAAAATTCATGTCAGTGGCACTTGCAGGAATATGATTTTTCTCCATTCCCATTTCTGACATAGGTCTGAGGGAGTTTGTAAGAGCAGCATGGCCTGGCTTGAACATGTCTTGAAAAAGCTGCCGATCAAGAGCTGAATTTCCAAGGTTAGATGCAGATTGTTGCCTGCCTGCCTGAGTTTGCAGTTGCAGAAGTGATTGGGTGCAGCACAGCCTGGCATCTACTGAGCAGCTGTGCACAAGCACCTGGAGATCCACACGCATTTGTACAAGGAATTGGACAGCCATGCCTGCCTGCTCCGAGACCCCGAATGTGACAGAAATAAAACTAAATATATGGAAATAAAACTCCAGATGTTTCTGATTCAGTTCTAATTTCATTCAAACAAGAGCAAAAGCTGTTGAAAAATCAGACTCTGAAAGGAGGAAATTTAGACACCCCCCAAACAACCAAGAAACTAGTGCAAGTTGGTCATTATTACTGTATTAAACAAAAATAAATATCGCTTTTGTAGACTAACACTTTCATATTGTTCTTTCCCTTTTGGTTCAGTGGGCTCATTCTCTCATTCTGTCTCACATTTGTAATTAATACACTCAGATTAAAGAATTAGCCAGTAACTTATTTTTTAATCCCCAAGGCCTCTTCTTGCATTTAAGGTAGCGGTTGTTGGACAAGAAACACTTCAGACATTTTATTGGACTAAACCTGGAGAATTCTGCAGCCTTAGCTGAGATTTTTGCATTAAGCAATGACCCAGCTTCATTGTAGACTGCATATCTCTAACTCCTTTAACTCTTACTTGTTTTCTAGAAGCACGATCTTTGTGCATGTATGTCCAGAAGGTAAATACAAGTGAACTTTAAAACCATTAGCAATCTGCCACATCTTTTAAAAAAATGGAAAATGCTGTTAATACAAAGAACATCTACTAAAGATGCAATTCACACTTGCAATCTGAAGGCTCAAACAACCAATAAAGACAATGTTACCATCAGCAATTTATAAAGACAAATTGCTGAATGCAGGCTGTAAAAGGGTGATTTCAGCTATATTTTGGCTGGGTTATATATAGCAGGTTGCCTTGCAGAGCACCGTCATCTGATGCTGGGTTAAGCATGTGCTTTTAAATTTCAGATCACATGCACACTATGCAGGTGCGTTTTACACACTTGAAGTGCAGACACAGCTTTCAACTTGGTTTGCCTTGGTATTAGTTTATCAATGATATCAAAATAACCCACAACCCAGTCACTTTGAAATGGGTCAGAAGTATCTGATCCAAATTATGGAAGGTGGGTAGTATTTTTAATGCTCTTAGATGCTTTTCATGCTGGGACCTGTGGTGGGTTGACCTTGGCTGGACACCAGGTACCACCAAGCTGCTCTATCACTCTCCTCCTCAGTAGGACAGGGAGGGGGAGAGAAAATGAGATGGAAAAAAAACCCCTCATGGGTCAAGATAAAGGCAGTTTAATAAAAGCAAAAGCAAAGGCCACACATGGAAGCAAAAGGAAAACAGAAGATTTATTCTCTACACCCCATCAGCAGGTGATGTCCAGCCACTTCCCAGAAAACAGGACTTCAGTAGATGTACCAGTTGTTCCAGAAGACAAACATCATAAGCAACAAATGCCTCCACTTCCTCCTCCTCTTAGCTTTTATTGCTGAGCAGACATATCATATGGAATATCCCTTTCATCAGTTTGGGTCAGCTGTCCCAGCTGTGTCCCCTCCCAAGATCTTGCCCACCCCCAGCCTGCTGGTGAGAGGGGGGAAATGGTGGAGAGACAGCCTTGTTGCTGTGCCAGCTCTGCTTGGCAGGAGCCAAAACCGTGGTGTGTTATCAATACCTTTCTAGCTACCAATACAAAGCACAGAACTTTGAGAGCTGCTATGGGGAAAATTAACTCCATGTCAGCCAGACCCAATACAGACCCTTGTGTTTACCACCCAACAAGTCAATTTTAAATGAACATGTTTTCTTTTGCAGAAATCAGTCTACCACTTGTCCTGAATCTACCCTACCACTTCCAAAAATCCAGTCCCACATTACATGCCCCATGCAGAACATTTACTTTTCTTGCTGCAAGGTTCTGCCTGCAGATAATGAGTTTTATTTTCAGTGCAAAGCCCCATTCGGAGTGCATCAGGTTAGCATGTTAGCTGAAATAGCTGCAGTCAAGTTACAGCTGCTAAGAAGCAGCAGATCAACTAGAGGCTGACACTGGTGCCTTTTAAAGCACATTAGCAATGCTGGCCCTGGCTGCAGCCAGACCACCTCCCCAGCACCTTATTGGGATGGATAGCTGCACTTATATCCCTTCTAGTGCCAAACATCTGAGATAAGGGCTTGATGTTAATTGTGAACAGCCCTTGGTAATTGCTGTATCTGCCACAGTTTGGACTGCAATACCCACAGCCATGTGCCTTAATACTGCACCTAAACCTATTCCTCAGGGTGGGTGGTGTAGCCATACTTTCCTTCTCCTTGCTCTGAAACCAGAGTTAAGGCACAGAAATTAAGCAAAATGTTGGGCTGTGTTTTGCCAGTGAATATTTGATCTGATTTCATTTTTCTAGGCTTGGACTCTCACAAATCCTTGCTGAGATACATGCATTGTATGCTGCAGAAGCAAAAAACTTTTCTGGCAGGTCATGAGAGCACTACAATTCATGTTATAGAACCTCTTTTTTATTTGCTTGTGTCATTTATTTTTTGTTCAATACAATGAGAAAGTTTCTTTTAATTAAGATGATGGTAGCCCTGCTGTGTTTAATTGGATGACCATAAAGCTCAATAGTCTGATCTCAAACTTGAATTATAATCTACATGACTTATTTTGATTTGTCTAGCTGTCATCAGAAAATGGATTTGATGATGAGTCGGCCTCTGGTCAGGCCACCCAGAGACATCATTAATAAGTTAATACATGGAGTGATGTATATACCACTTCCTGCTGCAGACCTCTGGACAGGCCAATTAGAAAAGGAGCAGTGGTTATATGCATCTAGAACTTATCCTCTATTTAAATACTTTGGGAATATAGTTTCTTAAAATAATGAACACTTTGTTATTTCTACCATGGGGAAAAAAATGTCTAAGCTGCAGATCTAGCACTCCCTTTCCTCCCTTTCATGTAAGCCATTATTAAGATTCTAAGTCTTAATGTTGCCCTGAGTCTACAAACTCAGGTGATCATTATTCATGTGGGGCCCTGTGCTGGTTTTCACTGGAAGAGAGTTAAATTTCTTTATAGTAGCTAGTCTGGGGCTATGTTGTGGATTTGTGCTGAAAACAGCATTGATAATTCAGGGATGTTTTAGTTCCTGCTGAGCAGTGCTTACACAGAGGCAAGGCCTTTTCTGCCTCTCACCCCAGCCCACCAGCGAGCAGGCTGGGGGTGCACAAGAAGCCGGGAGGGGACACGGCCGGGACAGCTGACCCCAGCTGACCAAAGGGATATCCCACACCATATGGCATCATGCTCAGCATATAGAGCTGGGGGAAGAAGAAGGAAGGGGGGGACGTTCAAAGTTATGGTGTTTGTCTTCCCAAGTAACCATTAGGCGTGATGGAGCCCTGCTTTCCTGGAGAGGGCTGAGCACCTGCCTGCTCATGGGAAGGAATGGATGAATTCCTTACTCTGCTTTACTTGCATGCATGGCTGTTGCTTTACCTATTAAACTGTCTTTATTGCAACCCACGAGTTTTCTCATTTTTACCCTTCCAATTCTCTCCCTCATCCTGCTGCGGGGGCAGTGAGCGAGCATCTGTGTGGTGCTTAGTTGCTGGTTGGGTTACTCATCACTACCACCTTTAGATATACACAAGATAGACTTTCCTACCTGAATTAGTGAGTTAAGGCTCTCTGTAGAGTTACAGTGAGGAGAATATAGAAAATTTTAGGTTACATCTCATTGGTCTATTTTCATTACCTACTTTAAGACAGGATAAATTGCAGTCCAGACTGCACTGATTCTGCCACCCAAGAAGAGACCTGCAGGTGAATAGCTCAGGCAAAGATGTTTGCATTTTGGATGCTGTCCTTAAGGAAGTTGCACCATAGGTGCCCAACCAGCATAATGCAGAGAGGCTAGGCTGATGGGAAGGTTTGTAAGATGTAAACCGAATTAATCTTTCTTCTAAACCATCCTCAAAGACTTGTGAAGAATGATTTTGAGTGGAAAAATATTAGATTTCCCAAAAGACATGCCGTACACTAAGGCAATTTCCTGTATAAACCACAGCTGTAATAGTACAAAACTGTGCGATACTCTGGCATCCAGGCATTGGATAAAGGACAATTGTTTCTTCTCACTATATTTAAATAAAAATGCAGTAGCTAAGGCCCTTAAGCAGGACTCACTACAGGTTGGCTCCATCCCAGAACCCCACCAGAGAGTTCTTCTAGAATGCTGGGTAGGTCAAGCAGCAACCTGGGAACACATCAAAACTAGTTTTGATGCTTTCCTAAAAGAACTAAGCATGTAAAGCTACTCAAAGGGTGACAGTCCCTGCCATGGGAGGCATGCCGAGATTTTTCAAAGAAAAAATGACCAGAGTCATGATATTTTATCTAGCCTCTAACCCACTTTACAAATCTGGAAGCTGTGACAAATATCAGCCCAGTTAGTTAAAGTCTTGCAAAACTGTATGCAACGATTGTGTGATCTTACCATGGAAAGTGACAATAACCTTAATTATAAGTTTCTAAACAAATTAAAACCAGATAAAAGTGGCAACATTTTCTAATCAAATAACAGGATCTGCTGAAAACAAATGCAGACTATAAAGATGCTGAAAATGAATATATATATTAGTATTTTACCACCACTTGATAACAGAATTAACAAGTGATGAAAGTTCAGCTAAAATAGTGCTTTTTAAATATATTTGCAAGATACTCCTTCATTTCGCTTTTATGTACTTACAAAAATAATCCCCCACAAAACCAGCAGTTATTTCTGCAGATTTCAGCGTGTACTCTGCAAACAAAAAAATAATTATAGCTGAACATTGGAAGAGCTGTGGGTTTTAGTCACCTATTTTTTGCATTACATTTAGTACTTGTTCCACCCTGTGCTGACATGCAATACTGACATACTTTTGCAGAGAGCATCCCCCAAAGGCATAAAACTTATAACATTTGCATAAAGAATCCTTTTCCTTTGAACAATGTTAACTGTAGCTGCATAATACCAGTAGCTACGCAAGTTACATTGTGTAATCTTATTCCGTGGTTAGCATTCATTCCCTTTATGTCTCTGTTGCACTGTTACAAATCTGCCAGTTAAACTCTATGCAACTCCAAAACGTATTGTCTGGAATGAAATAACCAATTATTTCTTCAGGTTTTGTGGCATAATATCCTAGGAAACCAGCAATTACAGAATCAAAGTGGCATCAAATGGCGTAGAAAGGAGTTAGCATGTATTATTCTTTAAATAGCAGTTACATGAACTTGTAATAAATGGGTATTAACTGCTAAATGTATGATAAGTAATTCTTGACAATGCAATTATCCAAACAATACAGGAAAAAGCTGCAAGGTGGCATTGTCAAATTCACTTGTGCAAATGCTACTGTGTGAAATAACAATATTGAAGACTGGTTTTTGTTCATGAAGACCCTGAAAATAAAGTAGTGCAAGTACATGTGTGTAACCCAAGCAGCACATTGTTCTGGATTGTCAGCAGCTCTCAGCTGGTAAATGTCACCTACTGGTTTGCTCTCTCCTGAGGTTAAGACTTTAATTTCCCCAAAATAAGTGGAAGGGAGCAGGATACTGTTTTAACCTCTGGATATGTTGTATAAAAGGAAGCACAGAATGAAGATGGAGGGATTATGTAAAGTGGGGTGGACTTAAAGAAATGCTCATTGGAAGTTTTCAGTTTCATTGGCAAGGTTACATAGTCGTTATAGCAACAGGCTTGAAACTTGAGGAATTTCCAGAGGGGGCACATCCAAATGTGAAATAATGGGATGCAGTTGACCAGATAACACATGTAGTTCCTTTAGACTCTTCTTTTTGTCTCAAGAAGTGCTTGGCAACTTGTTTTGCTGGGCAACAGATACAGTCAACACCACCACAAAAAACTTTGTCATAACAAGAATCTCAACTTCCATCTGATCTCAATCTTCCACTGAGACTGAGGAATTTTCTTTGGACCAGAAAGAATTTCCCTGGGATAAAAGTGCCTTTGAAGGTGACTTAGCTTGATTAGCTGGGAGCCAAAGGATAGTACCATGCCCATGCTGTCTTCAAAGAAACTCCCTAGAAACAGGCTTAATGCTGCTAGCCCTTTGTTCCCCAGGCTAGCTTCAGATTTCATCTACATCATTTCTCTCTCTTTCCCCACTGCCTTCTTTTGGGGTGGGGAGCTGCTCAGGGGCAACTGGATGAAATGTAAACCTGCAGTGTCTGCCAATGGCCAGAGCCACAAGCAGACAGTGAATCCTGAGTAGCACAACCAGTTAAAACCTAATGTCCTCCTCAACTCACAAGAGGAATAAGAAAGCAGCTGAAACAGCTGTTTTTCTAAGTAGGAAAAGAAAACCCTGTTTCCAGGTAAGGCTAACTAGGTCATGAGATATATGCTCTGCCAGCGTTCCTCCAGTATGTGGACTATAAAGAATCAAGGCACAGAACTATATTTATATCTGTAACGCAGAAAGCCCAAGTTGTGAGCATTTGTCTGGATTTTTCTTCAATTCTAGTATAAAGGTATGTCTGCAATGTACCTTGCTCTGTTAAGGGAAGGAATAATGGTATCTCTAAGCTTGTTAAGGATCTCAAAATACAAACACACTTTACTCAGGAAGGACTAAGATGGTCAGAGGGGAAACTTTAGACAAACAGAACAAAACTCATCGCAGAATATAGTCTAGGCCTTTACCATACACATTGTTTATTACTCTTTGAGAGATGTAACAAAACTCTAGCCATATTTTGGGAAAATTTTCTTGGTTTGCACCTGTTCAAGTCAAAAGTTGTTCTTGCCAAAGTTGTTGGAAAAATTTAATGAGAAAGGAGTTTTAGCTTTGAGCACATATCTCCTTTAGACTTATTCCAAGAAACTAAGTGATAAGAAGTCATTTCTGTTCTACATGTCATAATTTCCAGCTGTGGAACCATGCAGTTCATAAATCCAGATCAGAACATTTTCCTCCTCCTGCAGAGAAGATTGACAGCTTTATTTTGGACAAAAAGTCTCATCAAAAGACATTTTCTTAAAAAATAAAAATAAAAATAAATTGTTGTCTAAATTAATTAAATGTTCAGAAGAAAAAAATAACATATTTGGAGAACTAGCAGAAAGCTTCATTTCAGTTCCTTTTTTTTTTTCTGTAATAACATCTGGCACCATATGTTAAAACATTCACCCTTCCTTGTTAGTCAAGAATTAAATTTTATACTTAACTTTCAGATTCACAGAACTGAAGGATCTGATTAATGAGCTTCCCACAGTTTCTTCCCATCTCTAGACCTTCATGCACAAATTCAGATTCTGGTCTGCCTCATCTGCTGCAAGTACAGTTCAAATTGTTCTCTCTGTCCTGCTCGTAAATACTGTCAGTCATCACTTACTTATCTAGATCTCAAGGAAAACTTGCCTACCTGTGCATCTGGCAATGTAGTCCCTATGGCCATCAGAAAACCTAAATCAAGAGTTGCAATGTTAGTTAAAAACACATGAGTTGTTAATCTGATTCCCTGATTAGAAATTTAGGCATATGTATGTGCTTAGTTTTGAGCATTTGTTAATGTTTGCAGTGGAAGCTGCTCATTGTCAGAAGGTCCAACAACAAGTGCTCCAAAAAAGAGTGCAAGAAGGCTGCAAGGAATGAGCTCTTTCGGAGAAGATGCTCATTGGTAGTGTACTTTGGGATGAAGCTAGCAAACTGCTGTCACTGCCAGGAACATTAATGATGTGCTAAGAAGGCCAGTATTACATACACACACACACACACACACACACATATGGGTACATATTCTGAGATTTATATAACATAAAAAAAGATTATTGAAGGATTTCATTCTGTGAAAGGTCAGTGGTAGCATAGTACAGTTAAGATGTAGAGCTCCTGGGGTTTCAAATATAAAAGGAGCTAGCCCATTACACAGTTTTATGCAGTGCTAAGAAACACCAGTATTCCAATGAAAGATCTGAGAAATGCACTAGGTACTCCTTGCATGGAGGTACTCCTTGCACGGTACAAATCAAAATCCAAAAAAGTCAGACTTGTATTCCGTGCTCATATAAAGTGTGGCCATAAGCAGATCACTTCAAGATTAATTTCACTAAATTTTAGCTTAGCATCTGCTTTAAGTTAATGTTTCTCAAGGGGACAATTCATTGCATCGTAGAAGGTTTAGCTATCTCAGATTGGATGTATTGCCCCTCAAGACAGTTAGGAAAGATTAATTTCTCCTTAAGTGGAAATAATTTTCAAAAGGACCTGTGAGACATGAGAACATAAATTCTAATGAAATTAATTCAAATTTGCTGTTTTGAAAAATCTCATTATTTTTCTCTCACTGTTCTTGTACTCTATCTAGCTGTGTTGGAAGGACTGTTCTTAAGTGCTTCTCTTTGGAGAGCTTTTTCATGAAATGCCGGTGGAAGTGTTGCATTAACTCCCAGGAAAGAGAGGAGAACCATCTGAAATACAGTGAACAGCTGAGCCACATCTTTGGCTGAGGTTGACTGAAGTAGGACTTGGCATTCTGCAGGGCATCTTCTAGGCTGGGTCCCAACTGTCCTTCATGTTATTCACAATTCTTTCATCTTTTGTTCTTGATAGGTTGGTTTTGTTACTTTACACAGTAGGTGAAGCTGTGCATTTACATTCGACCAATACACAAAATACTTACATGGGGATGTTGTGGGTTGTGGATGGGAGAGAATTGTTTGCAGCATCAAGAGATGTGTGTGGGAAGTTTGTGCAGTACTTAGGTCAGGTCAGAACAGCTGTCTCCTCTCTTTCATATCATTTTAGGACATGCATGCATTTGAGCTTGTCTTGGATAATCTCTTTGGCTACTCTGTCACCTGCAGAGACAGAGTATGCACAGGAAAAAAATGTCAGGCATCAGTCATCTGGTTGAGATTCATAGGAGATTCAAGAGCTTTTCCTCTGGTGGGAGGCTGAAGTACCACTGCCGCTCAGATGATCTCTGGATTGCATAATAATTTACAACAGTTTCTTCCAAACACAGAAAGCATGAGCACATTGGAACTAGATGTTGTATGACATTACTGGTCTTTGTGCAAGAAAGGAATTGGGGAATGGAGAAAGCTATTGTAACACCAGAAATTTCCAGTGTGTATGATAACCACAAATCATTGGAATAATGTAAAACTGAATGATGTGCATGGCTTTGTGACCAAAGGGAGACAGAGATTTCACCTTCACTAACCTTTGGGATAAGGTGTTTCATTTTCTCTCTCCTTGCGTAGCCAAGCAGCCCTTTGGGCAAAGAGGGGTGAGCTCCCTCCTGGGACCCCAGAGGAGGCAGGAGCTGAGCCTCCAGCCGCTCTCACCACAGGTGTTGTGTCCCATTCTTATGTGTCTACACAAGCCAGCACCAAGTGGCAGCTGGTGGGTTTCTGACCAAGCGCTCTTGTGTGTAGAGGCACACAAGCACTCTGAGAAGGAAAAGGAGGTCTCCTTCCCCTAAACACTGATTTTTCAGGAGGAACTTCCGCAGGCTCTTTTTCACAAATGGCTAAAACACAGTATTCCTCACTATGATATCTGTCAGGTGGCACAGCCTAATGGGAAGCCTTTAGATGACAATACATATCCACACATCTACTGTAGGTTGAGGCAACAGAGCACCAACAGGCCAAGTCTTGCATAATATCAGCCTGTTTTCATCATCCCTAACATGACTGGCACTTCCAGCAGCACAGCCCTTGGACTAAACAGATTGTATGATGGATTTCTCAGTGGAAATTCTCAGAGCTGTCAGGGTACGTGCTCATTACGGATATCAAGAACAACAAACAAATCAGAGTGATTGTAGGTAACTAATGTAATTAATTATCCACATGGCAGGTAATTTCTATGGCAAATTCTATTACCCTATCTCTTGAAAGTAATACAGATTAAGTATTCTTTGTCTACATTTCTTGCTGTTGTAAAAAGAGAAAAAAGATGTTCACAGCAGGTGTCCTGAATTAAAAAAGGTAGAAAACACGAGACATCTGGGCACCGAGGAAGGCTTCAAACATTACACAACTATATATATTCATATACAGAGCATATTCTTCTTCTAATAACTGATCCAAGCAAACCCATTCTTTGCATTGTTTTAATGTGATTTTACAAGCTTACTTCTCAGGACACTTCTAACCAATACATAAATATGCCACCACGGCTCAAATATTTTTAAGCTTTCAATGACAGCAGCATGAACCTTACAAGCTGAAAATGTGACAAAGAACAGATTTCACTGCACATCAGATCTGCATTCTTAATCAGGGAACTCTTCTCCCGTATTGGCTTTAACATGAGAGCATCTTTCCCATATTGTTTGTCAAGTATTTACAGCTTTTGAAGTCATCCCCTGCTCCCCAGGGAGGGAAGATATCTTCCCAAAGCACTACACCAAAACAATGGATGAAAAAATGTGGCTTTACACCTGCTAGTATTTTTTCAGCAGGTTTAGAGTATGCATTCACTCTAATGATATATCATAAATATTCAGCTAGAAGAGAGTGATTTCTAAACTTTAAAAGATGGTCCTGTTTGACCATTGCATCAGTGTGGAGTCACTGTTTCAACTTAAAAATGCAAGCAACTTCCAATACATATTTGGCAAAGGCTATTGTTCATGAACTGACCATCGAGCATTTTTCTATAGAATAAAAATTTTTGACAGTTGTCCAAAATTTTTAAAGGTATGGACCTTTAGGCTTAGTGATTACATTGTTGTAAATGGCAAAATATGCATAAAAGCTCTGTTAACACTAACAGAAGCCTTAAGTTCCATATATTTCCACATACACATTCAGACACACAGTTTGTTATGTTTAGCTGCCTCAATAAAATAAGATACTTGAAGAATGACAGCAGACTGTTTTGTGGTGCTGCATCTATGTAAGTGGAGAAAGAGGAGATATGAACTGAACTAATGAACTCTTTGGATTAGAGCTGCTGTTTAATTGCAGTTCAAATGCTTTATGAATACCACTTACAAAACAAACATCATTATTTCTATTCATCTAGGACAGGGGGGTGATAGAATATGGAATAAAATATAACTTGATCATATAGCTAAGTATTTGAGAATCAGTTTTTATCAGTTTTCTCAAAATTATTCCTATGGAATTGCTTGTGGAACGGGGTTCTCTGGTAAACACCTGCTTGGCTTTTTGACAGTTCCATAGTTTTCCAGGATTTAATTTGAATTTGCCCTAAAACTTCCATCAAAGATTGTTCTATAAAATAGGAAAGGTAATTTGTTTTTCTTAAACTGACCCTTTGCAAAGAAAAGATTTAGACTACTTCTCCTTAGACTCTGGGAGGAACACTTACATTTAGTATAAAATCAATACAAGCCTCATTCAAATGCAGTTACACTCATTGAAAAGACTTCCTTCACACTAATGGGATTTGGATCAAGACCGTGTTTGTGTTACACAGTTCAGGGTACTCCTCTATATTTGTCTCCTATTTAATAAATTCTCCCTCAACTTGTGTTTTGGAATACAATGCAGGCTCAATATTTGTTTAATAATTTTTAGCATTAAGTTACTTGATTGCATTTCTTGGAGCTAACAACATCAACAACATTTCTCCCAAGTGATTACACTGAGTCTAAATATTCTGTAAACTGTGAGCTGAACAGTGTTTAAGTGCAAAGTGGTTAATTTATTTTGGTACTTACAAAGTATTTCCTACTTTTAAGAGTCAAACCAGAACACTGCATAGACAAGCATGCTACCATACTGCTACAGAAATTAAACATTTCAGAGTAACCTTTAAAAATGAGTATATAAAAAAACAGCTATTACCTGGAAAGCACAGTGTTCAGTTCCTTTTGCCACATTTTATGGTTTTTAATTCAATTCTTAATTCCTTATTATTGCAACCTTTATCTGAATAGCTAATATTTATTCTTACAATTTATTCTAGTGCTGCTCTGAACTATTTTAATGCAGCTCCACATTCATCATGCAGTTTCACTTGTAGTCATTTACTTATCCAGAGCAGATCATCTAAGTAACAGCATCTATATTTTTAATTTTTCAAATACTTCTTTTTTCACTCCATTATTTAGTTTTCAGCAGCACAGCAGGAGAAGGCCATCACAGCCAGGCAAGCCAAGTCTAGTTTTGGACCCCATGACATTATTTTCTACTACTATTTCATACTACTTCTGTATGTATGGTATTTCACCTCTAGAGGAGAGCCATTATTTTAGGCAGGTATTGATTTTCCAAGGATCTATTTTGTCAATATTCTGGTGTTGGGCATTTTCTTTTGTCGTATGTTTGTTTAGCAGTAGAAGCCATGATTTAATTTTGAACCAGCATATGTTTGAGTACATAGTGTTTTCATAACTTCTTTGACTAGTGTTGATTGACTTACTTGCTGTTTGTATCCAGTGTATTAGTTTGATTCCTAGTGGATGATCTGATTTGAATATGACAGCGATCTGTGGTGCAGAATCATATCTCCATAACTAATCTCAGATTCCCTTTATAACTTTCAAACTTCTGTTGCTTTACTGCAGCGTAAACATTATCTGAATTGTCCTGTGTTCTCCTACTAGCTATTCATCAAGCTACCCTAGAAAGTTAAACCTAATTGTGATAGCAATATACAAAGCTCATTTCTTGGAAGACCTCTGTCTATGTGAGGTGTTTGGTTTCATTGTCCAAGGACAGTCTAACAAAGTAACTTCACCTCATTAATGATGCAAAGTGAAAGTCATCAACATTTAGTTTTCAGTGGACCTTTTCTTCTGAGTTGCTTATTAAAATGAAATATAAAGGGTCAGGTGCTGATTTCATTCTTGCTGGGATAAATTGCAAAAAAACTCTAGAGAATTCAGAGAATTTGTCACACTGTAAATGAAATCTGTCTGGCTCAAAAGATAGCAATAATTCTAAGAAAGTATTTTGCCAGAGGCCTTCAGCCAAGACTGACATTCAATTGTAACTGAAGCAGCTTTATGTAAATAGTAAAGTTATGTTTACTAAATAACTTATCCTCAAGCAGAATGTAAAGTGAACTGTCTAGCTGCAAGGTACTTCTCAAATCCCAGCAGACGGTACTTTCTATTTGTATTCATAGACAGAAACTTCAGCTGTTATAGCTTGGAAAATGAATCCTTTATGATGATGGTAGGGATTATGTGTTGTCTGAAAAATTAGACAGCTGAGAAACCTCTAATAATGCAGCAAAGATTAATAAGTGTCAGTCAGTCACATCTCTACCAGTGATCTCCATTTAATCTTCTTTGAGTCAGAAGAAATAATAAAAGGAGGACATCAGCTAGAACTTTTTAAAGAACTATCTTGAGACATCCTTTTCCCATCTTGTCTTCTGTTTGCAGTCTGTGGGTTGCATTCTTTAAAATAAAAAGGAACTTTAGTCATAGCTCAAGCTGTCTTAAAATATTTCTTCTAACTCCGCAGGTCAGAATCTGAAGAAAACTAACAGCACCTTCATGGGGTAACAATTTTCAAGAGAACAGTCCCCTGGTGATCAATAGAGATTCAGTGCTGATGTTTAAAGTTTTGCTTTTATTTGGCACCTCCCAAATTTCTGACCCATTTTCTTTCAGCGCTGCTGGTCCTTGCCAAATCAGTCCATTACTCTATGGAAATCATACCTCCAAAAGACAGAAGTTTGCCTTACTGACACCAAAGACTCAGTACAGATCAAGTAAGCCCTCGGAGATTAATTTAGATGACAATCTCCACCCTAAGAAATCAAAAATTTAGCATTGTCAAGTCACCTTTCATGCCATAAAGTTAAAGTCGTCATCATGAGACTGTGTGGAGAGGGGGAGATTGGGCGAGAACTAATGCTCGCGGTGATGTATGTGCCCAGTTCTAGCCAGGCATCCAAAACCAGAGGCATTTCAAACCACTCACCAGGACCCAAGAAACTTCATAATGGGGGAATTGACTCAGAAATGGGAGCTTTGTTTCCTCTTCATCATTAATTTAATACATTAAAGTAACAAGTAAACAAACAAAAGATCAAGGGTCTTAGCTGAGTCCCACACTGAGCTTCCTGACTTTTCTGTACCATGCATTCCTAATTAGAAGGAAATGCACCAGTGTCCCCCCCAGTTTTGGATTCAGGTCCTCTAACTCCTACTAGCAGGGGAGTTTGAAATGAGGGTAGCAGCCTTTACTCACATGAAAATATCTGGACCAAAATTTTCGTTCTTGAAAATTTCATTCAATGCCAAAATTGTACCTGAAAACAGTTATTGCTTGAACAATTAGTTGCACTTGTTTATCATGTGATTTTTTTAAAGCAAAATTTTTGGTCCTACATTCTATGGCTGCTAATTACTGTATTTTCACTTTAAAAGTTTGTTCCTTAGAGCCCCCTATGTCCCATTTTACTTGAAAACTCAAATCCTCAGGTAGCCTATGAAAAATCAGAAGCAAACAAAGTTTTGACAAGGGGGGACTGGAAAAGAAAGGGCTCCTGAGGTTGAAAAAATATGAAATATTAGCTGCAGATATGTTTATCTCACAGTTTTGTGTTTTTAAACAGACAGACACGGTTTACATTTGTGAAAATGCAATCTGCTCCTGCTTTGAAGCTGCAAGGCCTTTGGCCTTTCCTTCTCTTCCTCTGACACACTATGTTGAAGGTCTTAGGTTTATTAAAAGATATTAAGAGGTGATTTTGGACCCTGGCATGTGCTGGGGATATGGTGTGAATGGTGTGTGGACCCATCTGGATGAAATGTCATTACCTGGCTGGCTGAAACCACCGAGTCCCATGGCCCAGGTGGTCCCTTCCAGGGACAGCATGTGAAAGAGCACTGCCTGACTTAATCTGTGTCAGTTGTCCTAACACCTCTTGGTTTTAGGGAATTTTTCAGGAAACATCACCAAATAACAGCAGACTCATCCCGGAGCAGATACAGAACTGGTTGAACAAAAGAAATATGATGTGAGTATTCATGTGGAAGATTGCTGGATCAAACTGAAAATTGTTGTATTTGTCCTTCTGAAACACCAAATCTCTCTCTCTTTGCATATGAATTACGTTTATATGATATGGCACAGCTTCATGCAGGGCTACTGAGAATATGGTCCTCAGCAGTGCAAGGGTGATACACTAGAGCAGTTCCTCTGCCCCACCACAGGCATGCTCCAAATACTGAACAGATCTGGGGAGAGAAGCATGGCTTTCTGCTGTTTCTTCAGCATACCTGCCTTGGGACACCCACAATTCCTTTTTTGCTTGCTGTCTTGGGCTCACTCTTCTTCACATCCCAAAATGTGTAAATGGTAGAGGTGGGAGCAGATAGGAGCATAGAAAGAGCTAAATTCTGAACTATTATTTTTGTTGTGTCTTCTGAAAGACTTGTACCATCTTCTTGTGAGGATGCTCTTTTTTAAAGAGGCAGCTTTGCAGCACATAACATTCAGTGCATGATTTATTACATACTGAACTAATTTTATAAATAAATTCAATAAAAAGGTGCATTCATCATTATAAACACACTGATTACAAGGCCCAGTATAAACAGCAGAGAGTGGGAGGGAGGACTATAACTCAGTCTGACTTTGTATGTAGGCTTTCCAATGACAGGCTCTTCATGGTTATTTGACAGAAGCCATCAACAGGCATCCTTGGAGGTGAATACTTAATGTAGGATTCATTTTAGCATTTGATTCAGCGGCAATTATTCCTCCAACATTAACAGTGAAATGACACCAATGCACTCTGCATTTTGCTGTTTTCAGAGACTACGCCTTGGTCACATGATGCCGAAAAAGGAGAAAGGAAGCACTGGAGCAAAAGCAACCAACAATTTGTATACAGTTAAAACTTATTTATAGTCTGGTATTTCTGAGACAGGCTCCTCTCTCTTTTGCTCAGTGGATACACTTCTATAGACATTTATCCCTCACTTGACCTTCGTACTTGTGAACTGTGGTATATCTTGTGCCTGGAAATTAGCCTTCTGAACATACCAGAGTTGATAGACTTGAACTAGACAAAAGTGTTTGTCATCTACCTTGTGCTGCTGAACCTATGAAACTAAGAACATGCAAGACTGCATATTCTCCCTAGAAACACGATAATTATATTGAGCCAGACTCTTTTGTATTTCTGGCTGAATTTATCCCCACAGAATACCATACAGAATCTAACAAAAAAGAGCCACTAAATTTGTAACAGAATCTTTCTACTTAGGTACAACAATAAAAAAAATAGAGGGTGTGAAAACTTGTTGGAAGACTCATAGAAAGAAAAGGAAATTGTGGCAATGCTGGATCTAGAAAAGATGTGGATGGAGGAGAATAGGCTACCTTTAAATTTCTTTTGTCAGCTGAGAAGATGGGCAGAGTACCTGGATTTTCTAGTCTGTTTTGAGCCAATTCCTCTACTCGTAGGCTACATCTGCTTTAGGTTCATTTGTGCATAGTGAACAGGTTGCATTTCTCAAAAGAGCAAAGTTGGGCGTCAGCTTGGAATTTTGGAGGTTGCCATGGTTTCAATATTTTTATCTTCTCTGCAAGTCATTAAGATTTCATTGCTGTCTTCAGAGCAATTACAACTGAAAAACAGGACTTTCTTGCTTATAGAGGTCAGTGGTCTAGCACACACATGTAAAACCAAGGGAACTGTGCAAATATTGTGGCCCAGAACAAAACTGGTTATCAAATGGGCAAATTGCAACAATTCTGAGCCAAAGATACATATTTCTTAGAGGGCCCATGAGTCACTATGCAAATTATTACAGATTTATAATGTAGGAAAAATGTGGAGTATTCAGTGAACTTTTCAAAGCAAGAACTTGAGTAGGGAAAACCACTGAAAAAATTATTCCAATTAGCAAAGCCATTTGCCAGGAACAGAAAATGACTCAGAGAAAATGTCAGTGGGTTCAGTAGTGAGCTAGCCTTTCTCTTTGGAGAAAAGCAGCTCAACCTTCTGGATCCTGATCTGGCTTATCCGGAGTAAGCATCTTTGCTGAAACACATCTCTGAGGTCCAAGTGTTCCAAGAACGACTAGGCTTTACTCTTGCAGGATTAAATTCAAGATATACGGCGAAGCACACGCTGTTCTCTCCTGTCAGAGCCAACTCTGGGCATATACTTTAAAGAGTCTGGAATTAATTGCTTAGTCTCTCCAGACATAAGTCAGGATTTATCTGCTTGGGTGAAGTATTGTTTATCCCATAAATTAAAATCTTCGAGTGAAAAATCCAAGCTGCCTCTTGGCTTGCAGAGGAGAGAAGGGAAGGAAACTGGGGTTGTGTGGAGGAGGCTATGTAATGCCAAGCAGGCAGGAGCAGTGACCTCTTTAAGTGAGATGCTCCTCTTCGGCATGGCAATTCTGTCCTGCCTGCAGTAACACAGGCTGTGCCCTGAGCAGGATGGAAACCTTCCTGGGACTTCTGTAAAGAGAAAATTTTGCTTTTAGTACTGTGTGGTATAGGCAACCCCCTCCTATTTGTGTGGACTCTTCGATTGTTTTCTGGGTCTTGTGGTACATAGATGTTTTCACTTAGTCAGGGAGGAGTACTCACATCTGAGAGCTTTTTGCCAAAAGAGTTGTTAGAGCTGTGGTGAAGACAGAGTAAGTAGAAAAACATGGGAAATTGGAAGGGAATACACCAGTCCTTCTAACATGGCAGCAGGAAGCCGACCCACTCTGGCTGCAGTGCTGAACATCAATAGTGCCTCCCTCTGGGGGTGGAATTAAAAACCACATTTGTTCTGGAGCAGAGGAATCACAAACACACGCATGCTTTTATACTGGGATGTACTTGTACATTGAATCCAGATTTGTGCTTTTATTAAAATTAAAGGTACTTTAAGTGTCTTTTTAAATACTCTCTTTGATCACCTCTCCATCCAAGCAAGATCTGTGAGGTTGAGATGTAAGAACTTTATGCCTGGGATGTTTGCATGTAGCTTTTTAACTACTGTTACATTTCTGGCTTTCTTTTCTCTCTCTCTCTCTTTTTTTTTTTGTTTTCCAGAAGTCCAGTTATTCAGCAGTTAAAGCAAACATATTTATTTAGCCATTAAACTTCCCATGTCTGTCACACTTACCACAGCTTTAAAATGCTAGTTTACACCCACAAGTCAACAAAATCGAGCCACACAAAAAAATCCCCAACCTTTCAAATCACAGCTCCATACACTTTAAAACCTCACTGCTTTAGGACCTTCCCAAAAGCCTATGTAGAGCTGAAGTGTCTCTCTTTTTGAATCTCCATGAGGACACAGGCAGCTTTTAATTTATTTTTCAATCACTAGAAAGCTATGACGCAAAGCATATATTTACATTCCTCCTGGAAAAAAAAAAAGGCAAGTCTAGTACCAGAAGTTCTCATGAGCATGAGCTCTGCAGGCACCCACCTGGTGCCAGAAAGGCCGAGCTCACAGCTTCTGCCAGCTCATGCCCTTTGTTGACTGATCTCTCATTCCTGTAGAGTGCGCTTATCATGTTGAATCAACATCTCAGAGGCAAAGGAGGTCTCGGAGTTAAATAAGGTCCTGATGAACTGAACGTGTTAAAAATGCAAGATCTGGAGTTTCAGTCTCAACTGATGTCCCAAAAGGGAAGCTCATGTCACGACTCAGAATTTCAGATGAAACAAGTGGACTCTTTTTGCCAAGCAGGCCAAGAGCTTTATTCTTTCTCAGAAACTCTCAGTTCATCCTCAGTGTGCAGTGTTTTGCAGCTAGTAAATTAAGTGGCTACAAATATGTGAACTATTGTGGTGAGGTCTGCAGGTCATACAGAAGCAAAGCCGCCTTTTCAGGGAGAGAGAGGAGAATAGCTTATAAGAGCTATTTTAATGCAGGGTCCTCAAGAATATCACTACAGCACAACTCAGAAATATAGGGACAGATTCCTTCAGTCATGGTGGAAGTTGTGTAGGAAGCCAATAATTTCCTATTTCTCCCATTAATATGACCTACATTTAATTTCAGAGAGCTTTCTTCCTTCAGCCATTGATCTCTCTGAGGTAACAGGTTCTGAGGTGAAAGACTGTTTATCAGGACTATGAAAGGTATTTGCTGCTAGATATCATCCATATACAAGTGACATAACACATTCATGCTGTGCCATCAGCTGCTCTACTGGCTGCAGATGTTTAGTCAGGGAGAGGGTACCAAAATGTGCAAATAGCAGCATTCTGGAGGCTTGCACCCTATATCTATCAGCAGACAGATCAGCAGTTGTCTAATGTGTCCTGGACTTAATCTTATCACTGTAATTTCCTCCAAATTTGGGACACACCAAAAACAACAACAAAAAATGGAAGACTCGGTCACAGTGAGATTCCTGGTCTTTGTACAGAAATGTGACAATCATCAAGCACTGAATGGAATAAAGCACTGTGTGACTCACGTCACATTGTGACCATACCCTCCACTGTACTTATTCCAGCAGAGGGAAAGTGAACAGAATTACAGTTTGTGGCATGACTGATATATGTCAGTGTGAACCAGATATGTACATCCTTTTCTGAATCATCCAAGAGTGTTCACCTTCCAAAGAAATTGCTGACAGGATGTATCAAGACTATTTCTTGAGGTAGCATTTCTCCTGTCCATTTTACTAAACAACATGATTGCCACTGTTAACAACATTCACACATCTTCATCTCAGAGAAACAAGCATTTGTAGACTGCTGAAGGTACCATTTCACAGAGGATTTGATAAAAGGTAAAAGCCTTATCCCTGTCTTTAAATGTCCTGAGCAAGCCTCTGACTGCACTTGCTGAACTGGATCACCGGATTCCCTGCCAACTTCCCACTATGTTGTAATGGGATGTTACAAATTTAGAGGAGGTAAAGCCACTGGAGACTCCAAATATGTGTCAAAAATCCTGATTTGCACAACGGTAGAGCAGTGTCGAGATATTGCTACTCTTCATAACATTGGCACGAGGCTTATGGGTGGACACAGGACAGAGCTGAGGCTCAATACACACCAGGGTCCTGGGCAACAAAGCCTCCCCATGGGAAAATACAGCAGCCCTGTAGTGAAGATAACAAGTGACAGTGTTAGGCAGCTGAGCAAATCCAACCCGGCTCTATAACACTGCCAGAGTCATGGAAGCAGAGCTAAAATAATGCAATGCATCTTCAGTAGCACCTTAAGCTAATTTGGCTGGAGCCTCCAGTCCATGGTGGCACTCTGGGGCAGTTAAGGTTATTTGTAGCCTCATCAGTCACTCTCTACCCTAAAATATTTCAGCTTAAGTATAGCTGCATTTCTGACTTTGCTAGGTGTATGGTGTTTGGTTTGGTGTTTTAACTTAAACATGCTGTCACAAATACTGTAATGATACTTGACCTTGGTTTTGTCTCACAGCAATATAACCAAACCCCAACAATATTTTTCAACCTTATAGCCAATCAGATGAATTGCAATGTAAACATGTTGAAAATAACTTTAACTAGCTATCCTGGGAACTAGGAGTAAAATTTAGTGGCATCTATGCAGGGCTTAATGAGGGCTAATTTACTTAAATTTGCATAACTGCACTTCACCACAGATCATGACACAAAATTAACATAACAATGAAAGAAAAAAAGGAACATAAAATATGTCAGATCAAAGGAGAAAAAACACAGCTGCATATCTCTCCTAGTTACAGTTAAACATTTAACTTGTAAGCATCATCTAACAAACCAATCGGAAGGAAGAAATTAGAAGATGAGGGAGAAGGAGTTAGAGAAGGAGGAACCCATGTAAGAGGCTGCAGGATCTGAAGTTCACAGGTGAATGGTGATACCATTCAGTTCAGTAGGTTTATCAAATAGTGCTTTTTAATAAATTACTCCTTCCAAAAGGACTGCAATTAAAAAACCCATCAAATGGAGGAATAACCATGTGGTAATTATGTACATTCATTTCTAATCTAAGGTAAGCATTAGGTGAATGTTTAACAGTTTTAAAGGGGTTTAGGGGAATATACAAGGTTGATATATCCCAACCTCTGTGATAAATAGATCTCCTCAGACTTGCAGCAGGAATATTACCACATCCCATTGCTGGCACCTCTCAATTCAAAAGCAGCCCAGGGCCAAATAAATGATAGCAATGACATAGCCTTGACATTTTTCTTTTCATTTTACAATAATGACACATAAGAATGTTTCCACTGTAACATTTAAGTCAAGTGAAAAGCACATTTTAAATGTCTGATATCTCTTTTTTTTAAGAAAAATATGATTGTTAATTTTTTTAAAGAGCAACTTTTCCTGAGCAAACACTTGCAGTCATGAAGCAGAAACTGGGGAGAATGTCAGCAGTTCAGATTTGCAATGTGGGATCTCAGCTTCCCTTATCACCTGCCCATTTGCAATTTCAGCACTGAGTCCTTGTTAAGAGGCTGACATAAGCCTTATTCTTCTTTCCTCTAACCCGGTGTTGCACTATTATTGCTCTGTCAACATCAATTTTGATCTATGCCCATGTAAAGAGAACACATGTACCACAGATTAACAATAAATAAATAAATCTGTGGTCATGTGGGAAACCCTTCACTGACATGACCCCATCTAAGAGGAAAGGACATTGAATCATCCCATTGCATCAGGGCATAAGAAGGGAGTACATGGCCAGGCCAATGCCACAAACCTTTATTTGCAGAATCTAGCAGATCCCTAAATCTATGCACTTTCAACTGCACTTGAGTTTTAAAGTATTCATGAAAGATACTACATAACAAACTGCCTGGGGCTTAAGAGAAGTTATACAGACAGAAAAACAGCCAACGGCTTCCACATCCAGGTGCTGCCATGAATCTCAGCCCACTTGCACAGAGCCATTCCCTCTTCCTTTTCCAGCCCTGAAGATCTGGTCTTAAGCTGCCAGGCCTTAGCACAGCTCAGAACAGCCTTGGGGATGATCAATATGGGTCTGGTTTTATCACCACTAGTATTGTTTTGCTGGTGTGGGTTATCCCCACCTGGCACTCAGTGCCCTGGTAGATGCTCCTATGGCTCCTGTGCTTTATGTTGTCCTGAATACACTGGCCTCAAGGAATCCCACTTGCCCCCAGGATTCAGTTTCAAGCCCTGTTTGTACTTCCAGAGCAGTCTAAAGAAGACTAAATGGTGCTGGTATGCTCTCTTCAGAGTTAACTGTTGAAATGTCTATTGCCGGTAGTTGAATTTGAGCTTTAGTGTAATCTGAGGATTTAGCTTAATGGTCCCAGAGATGAGTTATGCTCTCAAGCTGTGACATGACTACAGAGAAGCCATCTCTACACTGTGGCTTTTGGTACCTCTGAGAATGACTCAGTAGATAGAGGCCACAAAATGACAGGTAAGAATCGAGGATAAATATATGTAATAAGGCGTAATTGCCCTAAATCACTTGCCTGGCATTACTAAAAGGGAGGAGAGAGCAAGCATCAGTAAAATCAGTGATTTAAAGTCCACACCTTGGCACCTGAGGGAAAAAGTTAGCTAGAACAGGCAAGGTTATTAAAGTAGCTGCACATTATCCCTGGCTCAGTTTTTATAAAGGCAGAACTCACTGTCAGCTCTGCTAGACTCTTTATGGCTTACTGTTTATCTAGAGAAGGTCTTGAGGGGAGTGAGGATGATAAATAGTTGGAAACAGCTTAAGACAGTTTTCTGTAGCCATTCAGGCATCTATTTCCTTCAATTAGGTACTAGGCAGAGAGACAGGCTGTGTGTACCTCTAGTCACTCCTTTAACCATCGGCTGGCTGAGGGGAGAGGTTGGGTGGTTTCATGTCTCAGGCTTTTGGTTTGAGAAGCACTCTCCAGAGGACTCTCAGGTAATTGGTTTTGGCTTTTTTTTTTCAGAAGGAAATAACTGCAGCTTATCTGGGAAATGGCATTTGTTCTTAGAAAGTAATTTGTCTTTCTACATTTTTCAATTAAATAATTATGCACACATTTATTATTATAATTCAGTGGGATTGCTGACAACCAGTTCCCTAGGTGTTAAATTCTCAGCCCTGTGATAAGAAAGTGCGCAAGTATGAGCATTTTAAGTAGTCGCAACATGAGAGTTAAATAAAGGATAAGACCTGTGTTGGCCTTTTGCAGAGAGGTAGAATTTCAACAGATGACTCCTGCACTGAATTAATTAGCTGTTGTTCAGGATCTGTCATTCCTCATCAATCACATGGGATTTCTGTTTCTTTTAGACTCACACAGACCTTTCAAGACAGTTGCACAAAAACACCTTCACTTTCCAAAAAAAACCCTGAGCAAGTAATTTTGTATTTATGAAATGCTTCTGCAAACAAGATCTAAATTATCTCAATTTTTTTCTTTCCAAAACCTAGATATCATTAAAGAAAGCCTGCAAGCTTTTAATTTGAAGAAATAAAGGCTTTTTACATTCCAGTGGTGCCTTAGAACAACAATCATGTACGATGACCTCCTTCACCTATACAGTCCTCAGCTTTTTAAAATTCTATCAATACACTGGTGATGATGGGGCTAAATAAAGTACTTCTCTTTCAACTTCTGTGGGCCAAGGGTTTGGCGTGATGTTACAGCTGGACCCAACTAAGAATTAGTGGCCACCGGAAGAGGCTGTTTCGTGTCCCAGCTGCTCCCTGCCCTTGTCTGTGTGGTCCCAGCCTCCCTGGCACACATGCCAAGGCTTGGCTGACCTCTTGGTGAGCTACTTCACAGAGTTAAAGCAGTGGAAAATTATCCTCCTTCTCAAAGAAAGCGATCGGTGTTCTACCAATTTATGTCCCTAATTAATGTTCTAAATTTGTGTCCCTTTACCAGTGCAAAAGAAAGGCTGGAAGTGTGCATATGGGATGGGAAATGTAAGAGGAAAATAGCTGTTTCAAGAGCAGCTGGAAATTATATTGACTTAACTGCAATTTTAAATCTCCTTTAATATTCAATATTAATAATAATAATATTCAATATGAAAGATTTTCAATTTTTGGCTCATCCTTGAGATCTAGATTCATGGTAACTAAAATTCCCAAATGGTTCCTTGTCCAAATATTTGGTCATGTCCAAGTCTTCTGGGTGTCAGACAACAGACAAGCTCAGGTGAATTAATCCCCCCATCCTATATTAATCATGGTACCTAGTGCAGTCTTCTCAGTTTGCACAAACATAGATCAAACAGAAAAATAAGGGCTGTCCCTCCTGCAAAGAATATAGCAGACAGAGACACCACATCCTACCAGTTGCAGATTATAAATAAGAGGAGGGAAATCAAACATGGAGGGGACAACATGAAAGGTAGGGAAATGAATTATGATGCTGGCATCTGATGGAAGAGCTGCCTGAAAAAAAATGGGCCAAAAAAGAGGGATGTATGCAAATCAGTGATAAGTTTTTAGAGCTGTTTTCACGGTCAGTATTGCCTTCAACCTACAGAGCCCGGCTGGCTCCACCGGCACAGCTTTTGATGTAAGGTATTATGTGGCAGGACACTGATGTGTGCTCATAAATGAACAGAAATACAAGTATATGCATTTCTCTGCAGAAGTGCAAGAGCATTCAGGGAAGACCAATTAAATATGTCTTAATTTAGAGACTACCTTCACCGGTCTGGAATCCAGCTTTAATTGTGGCAAGTAACAGAATTCAACTGAAATTTAATCAGCAGAATTGGCATTGCTAACATTTGAGAGTTAATTAGGGTAATAATTACTGAAGAAACAGATTTGCTGCATCGGAGAAGTTGCTATGGTATTCCCATATATATTTGAGAAAGCAATTAAAAAACACTCCGATGTACACAGAATAGCCACAGATGAGTGGAAAGTTAAATGGGTGGTGCATCACAATGTCAGGGCAAACCAGTGCCACTGCAGTTCAACTGTTTCTTTCTTCCTAAGGTCTTTTTCTCTTCAGATCAGTCCCGGATGCTGAAGAGCCTTCAGACTGCTAGAAAGTACCACACACAGAGGCCCAAGGGTGAAGGATGCAGTTATCCTCTGTTCATAGGTTGGTTGGAAGGGATGATTTTGACTGTCAGGGAATTGTCAGGACTGGGAACGAGGAGTATTTTGTAGGGAGAAAGAAAAAAGTCTTCAGAAGGAAATGGCAGCACCAAGGTCTGGTCTCACTCCCTTGCATAGGAAAAAGTTCAAAAGAGCCTGCGGAGAAGCTGACAGGTTTGATAGCTTTTGTTACTTATGCCAAAAAAGCCCTAGCATTCATTTTTGACCAGAATAGGTTTTAATTAGAAATTAACAGCAGGCAACGATGAGGACATCTCTGAGACAAAGGCTGACATCTAGGACAGGGTGTGGAGAGACAGATCTGAGATCTGAAATTAGAGAGAGAAAAAAACCTGAATTCAAAGCCAGTAGCTGAACAGAACAGAATGGGTCTACACAGACTGGGGAGCAGAGAAAGGAAAAGAACAGGAAAGCCACAGAAGGACACAATTCTAACAAAGAGCATGCAGTTGGTAAATTTAAGAGCACTGAGAAGCCAAAGAGGATTTAAATGGAGGGGGGTTTAGCCAATACTACAATGATCTTGTAAGAATGGCTCTTTAAGAGCCAGATTGCAGCCGACTCAGAGTAGCCTTGGAGCAGAGAGAGAGGAAGCCAAGTTTGTAGGCAGCTTGTTTGTTGCACACAGAAGATGGATGGAGAGGCTGGCAGGATCAAGGGCTTCTTATTTATATATAGTTGCATCAAGACATAAGAGGCTATGCAGGGTGACTAAGCAGTGGCCATGCGTAGTAATGGTGGTAGTGACATTCCCCATGTGGACAGACCCCACACAAACACACTTTTGGCAGAGCTGGATCTAGTTCACCTTCAACATAATCCCTGTGTTAGAAACACGGAGATTACACAAGAACATTAATGTTGAAGCACATATTCAGCTCAGATCTGTCTCTCCAGGTATCTCCATTCTGTACGTAAAATTGCTGCGAGAGAAGTAAGAAGCTATAACAAAACTTGTAATTACTCCTCCCTCCACCCTCACACATACTGGCTTCTACACCCAAAGCAAGAGAGAAAGAACAGAGAATCTGGAAGACGAGAATGAGATACATACATCTTTGCTTCTTCGGACATATTTTCTGCTCTGCCTGATTTTGTTGCTGTGACATTAGGGGAGAAAGGGTGTCCTCACAGAAGGACTGTGACCCAAATTTCCTGTGCAGTTTTTCCAATATATTTCAAGACAGAAACGTGAGAGTCTGTGATTTGTGCACCTAAAAATGTTAAGAGCAAAATATTAATTGTAAGCAAGACAAAAGGACCATTTCTTAGCACACTGTCTCAGTATCCAACTTTTAGGATTTTTCTCAGTTAGCAGTGAGCAGCTATAGCTAATAGCTGGAGATAATCATGAAGAAAAGAGATAAACCACCTTCAAGAAGATCAGCCATCATCTAATTGCAACATGCACTCAAAAGGCTGAGAAGCTACTAAATCTCCCACTTCATTAATGAAATACTGTCCTGAATAACTTGAAAATGCTCATATTTGCAAAAACTTGTAGTGGATGCAAAATAACCCATCATTTCTAGGCATATACTGTGGAATATTTCAGCAATCTCACTCGCTGCTGCAAACGTAACTTCATTCAATTTTTGCTGTGTTTAAGGCTGAAAAGGTGGTACGTGGCATCCTGCTTCCTACTGCATGCAGGCATGCAGCAGCCACAGTGCAAGTCAGCCGAAGGAAAATATGTGCAGTGAAGCATGCAGGACCGCAAAGGGAAAATCAGATCCTGCACCACATTCAGCCCGTGGATCACTGTCTGCAGAGCTCTGTGTGAGCAGCTTTTACATGCAATAAAAAGAAAAATGGGTGATGGAGTCAGATCTAACCTGTATTTGTCAATGATCTGTTCTGGACAGTAGAGATTGTCAGAGGGGGCTTCAGTTTATTTGAAAGCTGCTTCCAAACTGTTGTAAGTGACCAGCAGTAGACTTAGCTGTAAGATGTGATATTTTATGCTTATATAGCATAGCCTGAGGGATGCATATTTACTACAAATAATTTTCTTTTTATGTCCTTTAAACAGTAACTAGAATAATAGATACTATACACAGTGGAGATCTAGAAATGCATAGTGCAGTGCTCTTTCAGTGGCAGAAAACTGAGTGGATAAAGTGTTTGTGCTATCAGATCTCTTGGTAATGTGTGGGAGAATGAACTATATTTTAACAAAATGAAGAACTTACATAAAATGATAGTGTTTTGTGTTTTCATCCAAAATATGAAATGAAGTGTGAGACCTTTATGAAACTTTCATCAAGCTCCTTTTTTCAGGACCTGTGTTCACAAACTTGAATGACAGTTCAAGCTTAAACCTTCTAAATCTTGCTTTCATTTGTATGAGTCAAAAATCTCAGTGGAAACCTAATGTCATACAAATTTCTTTTAATGACCCTGATAAAAATGGGGCACTTTTTGTTGTTGTTTTTGTTTTAACCTCATCTACAGAATACTTGCCCTTATCTATGTCTCCCAGTATTTAAGTGCTGACACTGTACAAATTATTCTTAACAAAAAATCTCCAAAATCCCCAAATCAAATCAGATGGTAAAACTGTCCGAAAAACAAATTATTTATAAGATCAGGACAAGAGTTAAAATATCCTGGTGGCATAAATTACTCTCCCCCTAATTAACTATATCTTTAAAGAAATAATACACAGAATTAGTTTTCCCATTTATCTACTGGTGCATCTCTTTTTCCCACTTGGAAGATAAGAAAAATCTGTATTTCGGTGGTGCTCTATAAATCCTTCACGGCACTGCTGCGATGCGCCTGGCGCAGCCTCGCTGGAGCCGGGTGGGGGAGAAGATGAGCAACCTGCAAACTCCCAAAGCAGCAACAACCCCCTCCAGCCCCACCTCTGCTGTGTCCCAGGGTCTCTCACTGCTCTGGGAACTCTCTCATCCCATTTAAGCTTTACAACTTCACCACCTAGTGGAAGTCCAGGTACTTTCTTCCCCCAAATGCATCTCAGCGCTAGAGGAATTTTATACTCATGACAATAGGTGAGTGGCAGTTTTATGGGGGAGAAGAAAATACAAAGAATCACTGCGCCTTAATTTTTTGTATTTGTTTTGGTTTGCCAGACTATGGTGGTTTGCGATGTTTGGTGAGAGTGTGCTGAGAAGTGGAAGAGAAAATATAGGAAGAACTCAGTGTTAGAGGGATAATACAAAAATATAGTATGAATGGAAACACAGAGCATGATAGTATTGCTTGCTAAGCCCAGACTAAACTCCCAGATGGCTTTCCTAAATGAGAACCTCTAAATGCAGGGCTGGGGATCAGTAGAGGCCCTGGAAACCCTTGGTGCTCTTAGGATCAGGGCAAGTCTTCCTTTCCTCTCCTCCTCTTTCTGGTGGCAGGGTCCAGCATCACCCAGATAACAGCAGGGAAGCTTTTGCCCCCTGCTGGGCTCTGCTCAGCCTTGGCTGTACCAAGGGCTACTGAGTAATCTTACGGGGTCCAAGCCCAGGGCTCAATGCAAACCCCACCACTCTCGGAGGGGAGGGGGAAGGATATAAAAGAAGAGTTGCTGGTGGATTTGATACTTTATTTAATCCTGGTGTTTTGCATAAATTACTACAACTAAACTAGGGTACTTTTCCACACAGAACATCATCTTCTACTTATTTTCCCTCTGGCTGCTTTGGTGAAGATGTAAAATGGTAAATGAACAGACTCAAGCAAGTTCCTGGAGAACTGAGAATACTTTTTTAAAAAAAAACTTTTAAAATGAATACTTCATTTTAAAATCATACATAGTTGTATGATTGCTTTCTATTATATTTTTACATACATATTTTTTCCTCAGTTGCTCTCTGGTTTGGTTTTATTGAGTGTGTTTTTTCTGATCACGTTACACCTTATTGCTGTCTTTCTGATGGAATACTTTGGGAACCTGTTACTTTAAGATCGGCTCTGTAAGAAGGGAGCAACAGCTATATAAAGGAGCTTTGCACCTGCAGTCTCCTCAAAAAATGTGTTTTCGCTGTCATTTGCAATTTGTATGTTTGTAATTTAAACGCGCTTGTAGGACTTTTTAAAAGTCTTCTTAACCAACAGATTGAGTGACTGCTTTAAGTGCCGATAAACTATCTGTCAATGTTTAGGTGAAAAGAATCAAAATTGCTAGGCTGAGCTTTATCAATTCAAAGGCATCGGAGTTTAAAATACACATTTCCTTAAGCAGAAATTGAACAACTGCTAAGTGCAATGCACTTTTGTCGTGCCTCTGAACTGAAGCCTGCGCAGCTGGATAACCACTGCCATCCCTCTTTTGGGGCAGTGACAAAGGACCACTCATCTTTTCTCACTCTCACAGGTGCTACATCGGCCCCCAGGGAAACGGTACGGTTCCCGGGGAAGATGAGCTCGGAGCTGAGGTGGAAGTTGGCTAGATGGCAGCAAAGCCCCAGGCAGCAGCAGCAGTGGTTGCATGGCAAGCGTCTTCCTGGGGAAACTATTCCCGAGGGACGCACAATTCAGCTGCTAGGGGGAGAAACGACAGGAAAAGCGAACTGTCTGAAATTTGATACATTTGGGAATACTAAATATAGGGACAAAGAATTTGATTTCTGTTCCAGTTCAACATAAATCCCCAGTTCTCACCAGGTTATTGCTGACAGCAAAGCTGGAGAAATTGCATGGTAGCAAAGGAAGGAAAACAAATGGAAAGTCTATTTATATAGGAAATTATGTTTTCCTTGTACTTCTATAAGATGAATCTCATTTAAATTCTTCATGGCCCTTTATGGAAAAGTAGGTTAGTGGATTATAACCTTGGACTGACAGTCACAGACACGCAAAACACAGCCAAACTTGTGGTTTAACCCCAGCTGGTAACGAAGCACCCTGCAGCCGCTCGCTCACTCCCCTCTGGTGGGATGGAGGAGAGAACTGCAAGGGTAAAAATGAGAAAACTCGTGGGTTGAGATAAAGACAGTTTAACAGGTAAAGCAAAAGCTGCACATGCAAGCAAAGCAAAAAAAGGAATTAGTTCACTACTTCCCAACGGCAGGCAGGTGTTCAGCCATCTCCAGGAAAGCAGGGCTCCATCACATGTAATGGTTACTTGGGAAGACAAAATGCCAGCACTCTGAACATCCCCCCTTTCTTCTTCCCCTAGCTTTATATGTGGACCATGACATCATATGGTATGGAATATCCCTTGGGTCAGTTGGGGTCAGCTGTCCCAGCCGTGTCCCCTCTCAACTTAGAGGGTGATGGAGAACCAGAACAGGCTCCCCAATGAGGCAGCCATGGCACCAAGCCTGATGATATTCAAGAAGCACTTGGACAACGCCCTCAGACACATGGTGTGAATTTTGGGGTTATCCTGCGCAGGGATAGGAGTTGGACTTGATAATTCTTGTGGGTCCCTTCCAACTCAGGATGTTCTATGATTCTATGATTCTCGTGCACCCCCAGCCTACTCACCGGTGGGCTGAGGTGAGAAGCAGGAAAGGCCTTGTCTCTGTGTAAGCCCTGCTCAGCAGTAACTAAAACATCCCTGAGTTATCAACACTGTTCTCAGCACAAATCCACAACATAGCCCCAGACTAGCTACTATGAAGAAAATTAACGCTATTCCAGCCAAAACCAGCACACAAACCCCGCTGGGATTCTCTGCGTGACTCTGCCACTGAGTCGCTATGGAAACATGGGAAGATCCTGGATCTTTTCCCTTCCCAGCTCTCACCTGCTGTTCCCAGCTCTTTGTCAAGCACTTTGACATGCTGAGTTACTGGCATTACACAAATGACAGTGAGTAATTGCAATAGAACTGATGGTCTTTAATGAGGCATAATCGGTTCAGCAGTGAAAATAAATCAACCAAATCTAAAATTTCAACTTTAATCATCTGTAGAACTAGGTTAGCCCAGCAAATCTGATCTGGTCCACTCTTGTTTGTTCCTATGGAGAACAAATCACTTCATAAAGGTCTGTACAAATTAAAAAAATAAAAGAGGGCATTTCACACAGTGGTATATGAAAGCCTTAACATGGTTATGCAGTGGTATCTGAGATCACATGAATATTCTACTTGGACATGGCCATAAAATCCCAAACAATATTTTAAGAAAAATTTTTGCTGAAATTTCCAAAATCCCAAAAGCACTGAATAAATATCTGGGAAAGGAAAATAGAATGATATTCTGAGTGTAAATCTAAGTGCTCTCTTGTCAACTGCATGCAGATTACGTAGGTCCCAACAGGTGATTAAAACCTACGGTGGTGGCATAACTTTCAATAAAGGGCTGAGGAATACTGTCTAAGAACAGAAATTATTTTTGAGATGTGGATTAAGTTCCTATATTTTTATGATCCTGTTCATATGTATGTTGTAGTTGTGCTGACGAAGGCATGAAAATGTAAGGATAAAAGAGAGGTATGATTTGCAGGGAGAAACATCTTTTATTAGATCAAACAGATAAGTTTTCAAGCACAACAGCTCTTTAAATATGTAGTTCTTGTTGGTTCTTCTTAAATATTGCAGTGTGGTATGTTAGGATTACCAGCTGTTTCTCTGTGTCTAACCTCAAATCATCTAGTTGCATCTCTCCACCTTCCCTGTGTCAGCCATGTCTATGATACGCAAATGTCCTGGTAGCTAGAAGCGGAGAAAGTTTCCTAGTAAAGAAACTTGTCTATGCATGAATATTCACACATGTGCCACTGCCTTTAGTGGAAACACCATTTAAAAAACACCTTTATTCTTCTTTAGACACTGTGCATGTTGAGATGCATTTTTAGATGCAGGTGCCAAAGTATTTAAACAAAAAATGCAGAGAGACATATTGACTGACCTGGTCAATAAACACAGAAAGATGACAGTTCTGGTCAAGCAAACCAGAAAAGCCAGCCATGATAACATGTCTCTGAGCTCTCACAGATCTCAGGTTCATTTAGGATTATGCAGCATTTCTGACAAGTGAAAGCTAGCGTATTGATGCAACTGGGGATTCTTGTAATACAACAAGCTAGGAAATATGTAAGGCTACTGATATATGCCTACCAAAAACATCAGAGGATAAAAGTCAAGGAGCCTTAAGAATTGACTAAGAGAGATTTAGCCACCATCAGTACAGACAGGATTCAGACCTGTGGGCACCGGGCTTTCTGCTGTGCTGCTGGTTACTGACTTATTGAGACAAAATTGCTTTGCTATTTTTAAACAATGCTGTCTGCCAACTGTTTAATCCATCAGACCCTGTTTTTCTCCTTGTGGAGCTTTAAATACTGAGAGTTTTGTTAAAAATAAGACAGGTAAGGGAAATGTTTAAACTTACTGTTTTAATATATGAAAATGCATAGGTATTCCCTACTGGGCATACCTATCTGGTATAGCATTTGTATGTCACTGAAAATAATCAAGCTGTATTATTTTAATCAAAGAATAGGAACGGATGATGTAACAAAAGCACAAGGAGCCAAACTTTGTCTTATGTCAAGAGACTGAGATTTGGCTCAGTGTTCTTAAACCAAGTTAATGGGGATGCATTTGACAATGTTTTCAAACAACCCAGTAAACTCCAATTTAATACAAATAAAGCCACTGGAATCAAAAGTATGAAGAAGAGGTTAAATATTTGGAACAGACTTTGCTACATTGAGAACAACTGCCCATTCATTTAAAATCAGTATAAAAACAGTGGGCCCAATTGTAATTTCATTTGCTTTGGATTAACTCCAGAATAACTCCACAGAGGTCAACGGAATGATACCGGTATTAAAAAAAGGACAAGAGATCAGGATCACGTTGAGCTGTGTTCTGTTTGAAATACTCTTCTACCATTCCATCTGTAAGCAGGATGACCCACATTTTTTGTAAAGGATTTTAAAATGTTTTAAAGGTTTTGTGTACCATTAAGCATTAACATAATAAAACAATATTAAACAATATTAAACATGATATTAAATTATATTAAATTATATTAACCTTGCAGACTGGGGTTATTTTAAGCCATATATGAGGGAAATAGTACTTTCTCCTTAGAAGAATTTTAAGAATTTAGACCAGGTGTTTCTAATGTAGAAGTTTTGGGAGTTTTTTATTCTTATTTTATTTGTGCAAAAATAACATTATTTTGCCTTCAGATGACATCTCTATACTTTCAGATAATTATTGCCCCTCTGAAACTTTAAACTGAAACTGAAACTCCGAAACTCTGATCTTTAAAGCAGTCAAACCATGCAAACAAACAATTACTTCTGAATTGTGCACCTAGTCTAACCGTTCATAGTTACATCCACAAAGGCTTACAAAAGGATGCTAGAGCAGCTTCATTTTTAACAGAGCTTAATGATCACTTTGTACCGAACTGATGGCAGGAAGGGGGTGATTTGTTAGATGAGAGATAAGCCCCCCTGAAGTGCTCGACAAACAGATGGAATTTGTGTTTGTTTGAAATCTCCAGGATGAGGTAAGTTTATCTGAAGAGCAAAGACTGATTTGCCAATTTGCCTTAACATCTAATAGAAACACAATCAAGGTAGAGAACTCAAGCCCTCTTGTAAAAAGGTGCTAATCATTAGCAGTAGTTATCTGCGGTATGAATAATTCACAGTTTACAGGATTTTTGCATTAAAATTAAGTACATTACTTCTCTTCTTCCCTCTGCAAGATTGTCCCATGTTCTTTTATTTATCCCCTCTGAAGACTGCAGAGCTTACTCAAGTAAGCCTGACAGTGACATCCCAGAAAAGGAGTCAGCAGTATTTGGGAAGATGGAGTGGCAGACAAACCTCAGTGCTATTACACAGCTTGGAAGTGGGCCACTGAGTGTTATACAGAAGATAAAGCCAATTGTAAATCCTAAGTCATCATCCAAAAGGTCAGGAAGAAATCATTCTTGTGTTAAGTAGTGTGAAATTGCTGAGGTATTTTATGACCATCAGAAGCCTCCAGAGCTGGAAAATGTAACAAGAACAACAAAAAATCTCTGGTAGATCCATCTTACAGAGCAATTTTTAATCTCTACTTAAAAAGATATAATACCACTTTGCAACATCATATAAATATTTACTTGGTTCTCAGAGTCAACCCTTTATATAGTCCCTTAAACATAAGCAATTAATTTAATTCTCTGTGTAGTTCATTGGCAACAAAAACAATATTGAAATATTCTCAGATGTGGAAAAATGCATTTTAAATGCAACTACAAAATTACTGTAATGAGCAGCAGGACTGGAGATAAGACTTCAAAATTACACTGCTCAGCCTCATTTCATTTTCACAGTGCACACATAGAATTTATAATTCACACAGTAACCATAAAAAAATAAATTTCATTTTAAAAGCTGTTTTCTATCACTAGCATTTTCATGTATAAAATAACTGATATTAAGGAAGCAAATTGCATTTGTGAAGGTTGGACTCTGCTATCAAAATACCTCAATATTTATGAGAACTCCCACAGGAAGTAAATTTTGTAGAGGTCCCACCTTTTCATAGTGATTTCATTTGGAGTGCCAATAAATTTTTGAAAATATCATTCTGATCACATAGTTCTAGGTTTCTCTTTTCCATGCCTCATTTAAGGAAAATTTCTGAAAACAGTTTCTCTGAGCAAATCAATTGCAACTCTGTCTAGTCAATTAAAATCCCTTCAACTGTAACCTCTCTTTTAATCAATACACAACAAGTGGAAATAACAATTTGTTTGTATGCTGCTGAACCATAAAGTTTATTTTCCAAGCAAGCATTTTGCTGCAAGTGAAATGCATGTGTCAGAGGTCAGCTTCTTTAAAAACAATTTACTTATTTCCTTCATTCTGTCCATAAGTGGAATAGCATTTATTCCATTAGCAAGGGCAATCTACAAATGAAACAGGAGGAATTACTCTTCTGATTGCAAGTCATGTGACTGTTAATGCCATTCTTTCTGTCTGAGCTCAGTCCTGTGATTAGACTTACTAGTAATGCACTGAGGATCCCATTGGCTGAGGGTCATATTCAGCACCCACTTCTCTTCCATCATGTAAAAGTGTGTACAAATTTCCACCTGGAAAAGGAACAGACACCTGTGCGTGGAGAAGACTCAACCTGAAGAAGTTTGTCTTAGTCACTTCAGTGTGAAGAGGAGAAAAAGGCTAAATAAAAGTGAGTTGGGTTCTCAACTGCATCCCTGATTTAGTCTAATTGTATTGACCTCAGTAGACATGTATGTTTACTCCATCTGAGGCTCTAGCTTGTGATTTATAAACAGAAACAAAATTGTCCCAACAGCCTTTTATTCAAAATTGTAGATTGTGCAACTCAGTTCTGCAAACAAGCTAATGAACTACACAATCCCTGAAGAATACATTTATGAATTCACTGCCTTTGCTAAACAGTGACTAATTTTTCATCCACTGTAAACTGACCAGATGTTTTGGTCCAGCTGCACAACTCCTCAATTTGGAAACAGGCTGGCATCAGCCTTTTGATCATTTCACTGAGAAAACCATCTGCTCTGTTTCCCTCTTCTTCTGTTTTTTGTCTCCACGGGCTTCCCTGAAGGCTTCCCTCAGCATGGTGTTATTTTGAGCCTTGAGTCTAAGGAGGATATATAGTAATTTCATCTACTCTCAAAAACTGGTCAGGCAGGATCTCTTTTCCCTGATGTAACTTCATAAAAGCCACAGGGATGTCTTCCCAAAGAGCCATGCAGATATCTGTGTTTTCTATCCTGTTTTTTCCTACTTCCATGCCTCAGATTTGTACACACATCTATACCCACAGGACCCCCAGAGACACAATTTGAGAACCGGCATATTATGGTCTCCACCGAACTCAGCAACACCAAAGGGGACACCCTAACGCTGCTCATTAGTTAACTAAATTAGAATCAGGTGAGTTACTGGAGCTGAAATCACCCTGATTTTGTCTCTCCAGAGGCTGATAGCTGTGGAAACACACTCTTGAGGAGACACCTCTTGTCAGAATTTCTTTCATCCTTGTCTGAAAAAGCCTCAATGAGCTTCCAAGCCAAAATTCAGCGAATAAACTGCAAAGTCTACTCAGCTCCCAAAGGGTAACTACATGGATGAGAGTTGAGAAATCATTTAGCAGGGGAGGTTTTGGCAATAGCTGAAATAGTTGCTTGTCTGTGTTACACTGCAGCTTCTGTATTTCAATAAGTAACTTGCATGCCTCTGAGGGGTGTAAGGGATATATATATATATACACATAAAATTGGTAAATAGCACTCTAAAAAAAAACTCATATAAAAGATGCCCAATGGCAAAAAAAAGGGCAAGATGTCAAATGCTTTATTCCCACAAAACCTCTCCCTGCTATTTGTAAAGACCTTTATTGTGTCCACTATTTTTACTGTGATCTGTGGAGATGAAGATAAACTGAGTGTTTTTCATTTTAACAGAAAGCAGGAGGAAACTGAGGTGACTGCTGAAATTCCTGAGCAGGCTTCTGGGATGATGATCGGGGAACGTTGCTTGTCCAGCCACCCTGAACTCTGCAAGGAGCCTCGCACAAGTTTTCAGTTGGACTTCTACAGTAAGATCCCAATCCCACCAGCAGCAGTGGGATTTTGCCACTAACTTCAGAGGAAGCAACTATGATGTGAGAGTTTGCACAGATTAGACACATTCAGGAAAGCTCCTTTTCACATGCCCCAGTAGCAAGTCTCAGTGCCTTGATTTAAGAAGTTTCTTTTTAAATCAGAGGCATAATAATCATCACCATGTACAGAAACAAACTTTATGAAAGGGATCATCTGGACAAAATATGAAAGGCAAAGAAGAAAGGCCATAAAACACTCAACTGAAAGTCCAAAAACTTCACTAGCAAACTTCCAGCTTCTGCCTTCTGCATAAGTCTTAGGTTTTTTTTCAACCTCCCACCCATCTGCCTCATCCTTGAAACTGTCATCAGCCTTTTGGCCACAGCTCAAGTCTTTTAACACCATTGTTGACAATGCTACACCCTTATTGATTGTTGTTTTTAATTAGCATGGAGTGCACGGGGAGGAATGAAATTAGGTTGTTCAGTTTCATTACACTCATGGCACTGTGCGATCCAAGTGTCAATAAATTATCATTCTTTTCATTAAACAACAACAACAAGTCTCTTTTTATCTAAATTACAAAAGGCTGCATCACTTGGTTGCAAAAGAGAACTTGCACATTAATAAAGGGATGTAACAGCAATCTCTCAGCAAGGTTGAATAGGAAAATGTTATTCATCTCCTCATAAAACATTACTCTTGGCATATTTCATTTCAGTCTTAGAATGAGCTATTCACATTTGACCTCCTCGACAACCTAAGTTTAAAGAACCAATAATGCCATGTGACAGAGCAATCCATTTGTAAATAGTTTATTAAAATCATGTAGGTATATACTAATTAAAAGTTAGATAGAGTCACTGTCTATGACTGCCCTAGACAGATGAATCTGAAACAAAACAACTTGTCAAGCCATTGTGTTTTATGGATATTTTTGCCTGCTGAAGCAGTACCCAGATTCAACTTCTGGTAAACACAATGATCCCATCATTAACTCTGGCATTCCAGTATGAACTGAAAGACAGCTAGAAAATACCAGCCACTAATTCCTTCTCCAAGGGCTTCCTCCTTGCTCCCACCAAAATGTCAGGTGAGTTCTGGGAGAGCCAGACTATCTTGAAAGAGTAGGATTCATACCTGAGAGTTAGTGTTGATCCATGCCTTGGGATAGGGCAAGGACTCTGCACTTGCAGAGGAAAGGGCTTTGAACTGAGGCAGAAGAGGAAGAGGGACAGTGAAAAGAGAATGGGTGGAAATCATAACCCAGTCTTAAAGAGAGAAGCCATGAGAACTGGGTCTAGCTGAAAGCAAGATCCTCTTTACACATGTCAGTATTAAGCCACTAGATGGTTTTCTCTCTGATGGCACAGTATCGGAAGTTTTTAGACTGTCTGATGCAGAGCCAGTTATGTTCGTTTTAAATCAGGACACTACTATTGAAAGCTACCTGTGAAGCAATCCTGCAGACAACAATTCTGGGTTTCTTACCAGAAAACACAACCTCTTTGTCCCATAAAATCTGCAGCCAAAGTCATGCTGTAAGTATCTTCTGGGGGTTGGTGTACACGACTTCCCTGTTTCCCAAGATTCGGAGTACCATGGTGCCATTTCATAGACGAACAAACCTCCTTCTTTACTAGCTAAATAAATAGTTCCCCATATCATTCTTTTCATTATTAGCTCAATTTTTATTTAGAATGTGGTTCAAAGGTCAATATACTTTTCAAAATTAAGCGCACATATTACTTGCTGCAATATAACAAACCAAAGGTCAACTAACATTTGCATATTTATATTACTTTGGAAAACATCTCTATTTCCAGTATCAGTAATGAAATAATATACTTCTAAATGAGTTTACATATTTCTTTTTTTTAAAGAACTGTGTTAAATTAACTGTTTCATGTAAACAACATTTTAAAAATTAATTACAAATAAGGTAGAAGACAAATATAATTAACCAGCTCATTAGGAGTGGAATTGTCCCTGGAATAGGACTTTAAGAAATCAAAAATGACACAATAGATTAATAATGCCTGTTATAAATGAGTTTCCATTTTCTCAGTAACATATGATTAATCAACATAATTGCAAGTCCTACTGTGAGTAATACAGAAGTTTAATTTGTAAGGCTTGGTGATGAAGTAAGTCAAATGAGTCTTTTACCTTTGTTCAAAGCCTTTGTTTCAGACAGAGAGTTAAATATGATTGTCTCATCCTATTCTCTCCTGGGACACATCAAAAAAACTACCAACAAATCTGGAAAAGTTACTGGCACCTACACAGGAGTACTCAGTGATAGAGACAGATGCATCAGGGGGATCTGTGCATGGGAAGATTGTAAAATAACAGGTAGGACTGCCACTGACATTCATTTGTTGGTCTAAAATCTACAAGTCAAAAATAAAAACTGTTTCAGAGTAAATCAATAATCAGAGAATGAATATTGAAAGATTTTTTTTTTTAAACCTATCATCAAGTAGACTAGCCAAAAATCAATCTGTCTGTGAGGGTTCTACACCCCTGGAGTGGGGTAGAATTGCACATCCAAATGAAGACAAACATCACTAGTTAGAAATAGTTATTCAAAAAGTACACCTAGGGTATCACAAATGTTATGACAGGAGTCATAAGGCATTTCCTATAGTTTTACCAAAATTTTAAATCCCTGTGGAAGACAGGACTACACCCTTAAGTCCATTTGGAAATGTTGTATTCAAAAAGACACTCTGGGAAGAGTCCATTCTGTTTCAGATACTGCAGAAATTGTGGTTTTGTCCAATAGAGAAGCATATAAATGCTATAAATGGGAGATAAATGTTTATTCTATAAGTATCAATATCCAAAAATTAACACAGACACTTATCCCTCATCTAGAGCTGAAGTTTTCAAAAATTAACATGTATTAGTGAATAGTGAATTCATCTTCAGCCTTATAAGACTGGATGAACTTTCCTTCTCACCTTGCATTGATATATTTAAAGCCAGACTGCATTCACTATGGCTAATTTTCTTAAGGGAAAAAAGCTACCCTGGCAGGAGCAGGGACTGAGAGATCTCGCAATGCTTTGCCTTCTCAGTGTTTGCTATGTGAGTCCATTTGTGGCATTGGCACCAAAGGCAGGAAAGCACATGCATATGTATGTGCACACACACAAATGTATAATGGAAGTGACTTGAAAAAAAAAGAAAGAAACCCGCATGGAAAATTATTAGGAGGGAGAAAATTCAAAGCCAATGATTTCTGCCAAAGCTAAGACAGTACCTCTGTTCCACCAGGCTACTGTGCTACTGTTTTTAAACTCCAGGCACTCCGGTTGGAGCAAGCAGCCCATGATGCTCAGTAGCTTTTGCCCATGGAGCAGGGGAATGTGGACATGAAGCAGAGGAATGACAGCTCTTGCCAGGCAACACAGCAGCACTTCCAAATGGCAATACTGACTGAAGTTTCATTTTCATTTTCATTTTCTGAGGAAAATCTCTTTTGGGGGAACATTGAAGGAAGGACAGCAGAAACAAACCCCAGAGTGGAAATATTTCAGGGAAGAATAATTTGCTGAATAGCTTCCTACATAAAGGCTGATATTTTTCAGTCACTCTGACTATATCAAGTGGTGAGTGAGTTTGTCATGCTCATCCAGCTAGGCAGTAGTAAGTCAGGAGCTACATTATCAGAAAGGCAGATACTATAGGCTGGTACCACAGCATGGACAGGTAACATATTTCAGAAACTCTGATGATCCAAAGCACCAGAACAAGTCCCACAATGTCACCCTTAGAAAATAAGAAATATCTCTCATCTCAAAACTTTATTAAATTTAGTATACAACAACATACATCAGATGCAAATTTAGAAAAAGACAACCAGCTCCCTGCAGATTAAGATAAATTCAACTAAGAGAAAAAATTAATTTTTTTCATGTTCAGGCGTAAAATCTGATAAAAGTTCAAGCTTTATAGATTTGTAATTGGTTGAGAAAACACCTGTAGAGCAGCCATGCTGTTCATATCCAAAGGAAGAAAATTAACTACTGAAATACACTCAGCATCTTGACTACATTAAAGCACTACCAGATCTGTTGTAATTAATTTTTCTTGTCATTTAATAAGGCAAACAAAGCTATATTAAAATAAGTTTCATCAAAGTTCATGAATTAAAATGCTGTGCATTCTAAACAGTTTGTGGTTTGAGATCTTTCTGTAATAAATAACAAGGAATGTGCTTGCACTTACTGTGCTTGGGCCAGCATAATTGCTATAAAGATAATTACCGGCAATTTTCCTCTTGCATTAGATCAGTTGATGAAGAGGAATAACAAAAACCTTTTCTTCTCTTTGTAGTTCAACACACGCAAAACAATGGCATTGAAATTCAAATCAAATGGGCAGATACAACCTCTATGGGAGGATCAACTGATAATACCCGATATTTTTTTAAATAGCCGCAGTAAGGATTTATCGTAGATTGAAGTCCAGCGGGACTGGAAAGGTACATAAATGTTTATTTCTAGCTCCTGTCTGCATTTTGATTTTATAGGGATTTCAGATGAGATTGAGCAGGGAGAAATATTTGTCCTAGTTAGTTAGTTCCTTCTCTAGACTGGTGGAGTACAGATTCACATTGCTGCTATTTGATGCCTTCCTATCCTCTGGAGGAAAAAAAAGTTTCACATTAAACTCTAGACCGACTGTCTGGCATGTTCTTGTGCCATCTGCATTAAAACGTAGCAAGGAAAAAACTAAACCTATAGTCCAAATGCTACTACTTGGCAGGGAGTTGGAGGTGGATGGCTGTAGGGTGAAGGGGTATTCTAGTAGTGAGGAGAATTACCTGGAGTCCAAACACTAGAAACTTTCCAAGCTGGGATATTATGAGAAACCAAATAACCTTTTGGAAAGAGCCTTCAATGGGCCCCATTACACTTATTGCTCCTGCTCTGAATCAGTAGTTCTCAGCACTCAGAAGATCCAGCTTCCTACGGAGCTGCTTGGCAGAGGAAATACCTGTTTAAAGGTATTATTACAAAAATCTGTGATGTCTTGAAAGGGAAACACTTCTTCAGAAAGCATTTTTGTATACAGAGGCTTCAAACTGGCATTTCAGGAGCCCGTGATTGTCTTTGAAGAGCCCAGAGCACCAGTGGGGATCAATAAGGCTTTTCTAATGGGGAGTGGGTCCTGAACTGAAACCAGCTTGGGCAGATGAAAAGTTTTGCAGTGATTTCAGCAAACACCAAATCAGACTTATAGGGTTCAGGTACCAGTTTCTCACAGTTGGGAAGGAGCGAGGTGAATATGGTTGCAAGCAGTTGTCCAAGGAGTACAACAACCTGGAAGCTGGGAAAGGGAGACTATTTTTGCTATGTTTCAGTTATGTGGGTGCAAGTAGCACAGAAAACATGAACAACTTCTCTTCTGGAAATTATGCCAGTGCAGCACATAGAATCTCACCTGACCTGGCTTTAGATGTGCTATTTCAGAGATTGCTGGGGCCACACAGGTGACAAATTTGCTCAGGACCCCCAGGTGCTCACCACCATGGCATACACGGTCACTATATTTTCACCCTGGGTACCAGCTGGCATGGGTAAGAACCAAGGGCAGGCAAAAAGGCAGGTCATATTTGCTGGCATTTCCAGTCTACATTACAGGCTGAGTGTCTTGGCCCATATTTACACAGTAAATCAGCGATCACCTTAGTTGTTTCCTCCCAGATGATATGCAACATTTAGAAATGCTGTCATTCCTGGGAATAAGCTATAGCATTGACTGGGCACCTGAGTCCTTGTGTAAAGAATTTCCCTACTGCGGAGGGAAATATCGGCTTTATGAAAGTTGCTGATGGTTCAGAATGTCTCCTTGTCAGATCTGCAGCCAGGAGTGTATCCAAGCCATTTTGCTCCAGGGAAAGAACAGATTTTTATAGAAATGTTCTTCCTCATCCAAAATACTAAGGGGGAAAAAAAACCACCCGATGGAAAAATACAAGTATTGGATAATTAGGAGTCACAGGGCAAGAGAAAGCCAAAACAATTTCTCCTATTTCTATCAAGTGGATAACATCCACATGTAACAAAGGAAGTGAATCAAAAGAAACAGAAAGTAATTTCAAGTAATAACTTAAAAAAAAAAAGTATATATTGTATCACATGTGATTCATAGAAGCTGTGATGTTTTACATAGAAAGTGTATGAAATCCTGAATCTCATATTAAATATAACTTCTAGATATGTGTGCAAAGCTTTCAGAAATATAATCTAAATTTATTTAATTGACATCCAACCTGTAACTGGGTTTACCAAGTATATGATTCATATTTGTTTAGAAACATAGCATTTGAAAGACAAGAGTAGATATTTTGCTATATTTTTTCTCTCCAAGCTATTGAGAATACCTAATGAGAACCCAGACTTTAAAGAAAGTGAGCATCTAGGTTCACTTTGAGTTTTGCTTTTACACTTGGGGACTAAGACTCAGAATTATCTTTTTTTTCAAAGTGAAAATGATCCAGGGACCAGATTCGAAAACACTGTCTGTTCTTTTCAATTCCACAGTTATTTGCAGATGTAGACGAGGTGACTTGGACATGATTTACAGGTGTAATTATGGGACTTAATAAGCTGGATTGCATTCTTAAAATGCTGCCTGCACAAAAAAGCAAGCCCAATTAAGATCAGACTACAAATCTGGCCCTTCTCCTTAGATTCTTGTGCTGTTTTTACATATAATTTCAAATGCATTCTTCATTAGCCACTTAGCCCATAAATGATTAGAGGTAGGAGAGGCTGGGTTAGTCTGCACCAGACAATTGCAGAGTCCCAGTTGGCGTAGAAAAAAAGGAAATTATGCCTGTGCACACCTAAAGATTAACAATAAATCTCCCTCAAATACCTTTAGCCTTTGAGGAGCAGCAGGTCAAAATCTCCTCTCAGCAGCTAGCTCTGTCATTACCATAAACCACACACTATCCTAACTCTAATCCCTCAGAATTTGGGAATTATTCAGAATGTTACCCTTTTCAAACTGTTTTCATACGGAAGTGAAGCTAATGCAGTCACACTGTGCGTGTATGAAATTCCATGTGCATGCATATGTGTCTGCCTCCTAGAAACCTTTGAAGCCTTTGGCTAATATTAAACCAATTTTGACAAAAATTTGGAAGGTAGGAAGATAATGCTTTTTTTCCTGATTTTGTGCAAACAGGCTACCCAGTAGAGCAAATTCTTCAGTACCATCACTGGAGAAAAAAACTGTACAGAGGCACCAGACAAAGCACAGGGGAGAGATGACAGAAATGTCTTTACCATTGGAAAAAAGTCAGTCAAAACTCAGTGTACAACAGACTCCTCAACATGAACCTGCAAGACACAGACCAAAAAGCCCGGATGCCTGTGGAGCCAGACTGGCCCTGTGGTTCTCTGCAAGCACCAAGCTTTTCTTGTGGAAATCTCTGTACCCAACACTTCCCCTAATGCCCTTCCAGTAGGCCTAAAACTCTTGTGAGCAAAAAAGACACCTGAGAGCAGAGCACAGGTTCTGAACTTTGGTGTGTCACCAGAAGCTCCCCTGAAATGTGAGTGCTGGCAGCACCATGGCTGACCAGCACAGAACAGCTCTCCCGGGGCCCACTGGTCCTTATGGCCAGTCTTAAGTCCTCTAACTACATTACACTTTTCTTATTAATCCCTTTCACTGGGTCAAAAGTTTTAATAAAGAAGGACAACCCACATCACTCCAGAGCACTGGTGGGAAAACCAAGGCCTGAGACAGTCAATGGCTATTGACACAAAGCACACACTAGCACTGTTCATTTTGTAGATGAGCTCCAGTTAACCAGAAACCGTTATTAGTGAATGATTAAATTTTTTTAAAGTGTGCTCCTATTTCTCAATATATGGGAAAAGAACATTTCAAATCCATTCCAGGAGCTGCTTCTGAAGCTCTACTCATCTAGAATTTCTGTGGACAGCAAAGACAAGAGACATTAATAATAATTACTGCTCAATTAGCTGCTGTCAAATCCAGCCACCAGGGTGTTTGTTGCTGGAGACCAGTACATACATTTCTTCTTTTCCACTGTGTATTTGAACTATTAACTTGACATTTACATTCATTTGTGCCTTAATTTATTCATGTCTCTTCTTTTTTTTGGTGGGAAGGATAGGCAGGCATGCGGGAACCGCTTTTATTCAATGTCAGATTTTGCCTGCTTTCTTAAGAGCCCAAAGGCTCACAGATATACTGTGGATAATTCAGCAAGAAACTCCAAAGAAACCCTTTGTCATTAAAGGTTTAGCTGCAGAAGGGTGTTTTCAAAGAAGCCTATTCATTAATACCTTCTCTTTTGTGTGAGTAACACTGCAAAGCCCTTAATGTTTAATTTCTTTGCATCTAAGGGGTATTACTCATGGTGACAAAAGCTTCAGTTTCACTAAGGGCCTAAGCCAGGCAAGATATGGTCAGACATAAGTAGAGCAAATCACTACCTTCCAAAAATGCAGAAATGTGATAGGAAATGGGGGGAAAATAACAAGCAGACTTTTTAAAATGAATATGCATGTAGTTTTTAATGCTGTGATAGTCACTGTTGTATCTGGGCATGTTCCAATAGTCCACAGAGGAATACAACTGCACATAACTGTGTTATGTGCCTCTTCTGTCCCTAGAGAGAAAGAGGTATGATCCGAGGGGCATTAAGTTTGGGGTTTGCCTTTTTAAAGAATACTTGTTTTCTATGACAATAATTGAGAAACTAGGTCAGAGCCATCTCTAGCCCTTGGAGCAAAAATACTGAGTTGTGTGACGATTCTTGAGGGTCAACCCATTATGGCTTATGAAAATCTCTTTCTGACATAAAGAGGAGTTTTTGTGTGAAAGAAGTGCTTTGCCCAATCTTAAATTTTTTGAGCAAGGCAATAATTTGAAGATAAAGCTCAAGTTCTAGATATTTTATAGAAACCAGTGCAGATATTCCTGATATGCCCACAGATGCCTCTGTCAAGTTCAGTGTTAGGTGGAGTCTTCCGAAAACTTTCTCCTGAAAAAACATCACACTGCCCTACCCAGGTGCAAACCATCAAAAACCTGAGCAACAACAGCAAAGTCATTAGCTGAGAAGATGAGAGAGAGTGTCCCAGTCAACAGAGATACCAGGAAGGTGGACATTACTGGTGAATATGGCTAATATTACCCCTGCAATATTATGGAGAGAATCAAAAAGAAGTCACCAGTGTGTTTGGAAGTTGAATATATATTAGTGTTTCAAAATAGTTAAAACATGAAACATAGGCATGAAAGTCTGTTTCCAGCATTCATTTCTTCTACTGTAAGTGTAGCCTCTTGCAACACAGCACCTGATAACTGTCTCTCAGTTTGTGTCCAGAGGGTGGATTTGGAAGATGCTAAGTAAAATAGTCCTTCCAGTTATACTAAAATAAACAAAAGCCAAGGACAAGGGGCCAGAGGAATGAAATCTCAATTATCTGCTACTCCTAAATACTTCCTGCTAGAACAATTTGTAAGTTGACAAACTTAATTAGCTTCTTTACCAATATTTTCCAGATGTTCAGATTTTTGTTAGACTACTTAAAACAGATGTTTTCCATACTTAATCATATGACTGTGGCAAATTTTTAGAGTCACCAACAGACCGATAGGCTATGAAAACTAAGCTCATCCAAGCACCTAATGCACAGACCAGTGCAATATATCAATGAGCTAATCTCCAGAAAATGTAATTGTGAACTGCGATGAAGTCATACATATGTGACTATGGAAACAAATAACTTAGTAGTTGAACAGTGAAAGAAGTAAAGGCTTGAAATTTCAGACTTGTACAAATGGTGTCCATGGCAAAAGCTCATGGATTTTACTGCTGTCAGCTTTATAAAAAAATCATAGGCTTTACAACAGATCTTTGGAAAGCAATAAAATATTTCCTTTTGAGACACTAAACACTTGAGGCAATAAATGAATAAAATAAATAGCATATTTTCCCTGTGATGATTGAGGATGGAAGAGAGATTTGACACCCAAGCTACAGAGAGAGAGAGTGCAGGTGCCATTTTCTTCTTTTGATAAACATAATATATCCAAAAGGACAGTAGCTCATATTATTTTTGATCTTTAAGAAAACAAAGTGGAAGAGGTGTCGGACAGGACATTACTATTTCCAGGTAACAAAAAGCTATGAGTAGTTGTGAAAATACTTGCTGGCATGAATTCCAATATCCTCTCATTAAATGTTTCAGTAATTAACATTATAATCAATGTCAGGTAAAGGTTACTCTATTGTTATTTGCATTGCCGACAAACATCAGAAAGTAAAAAAGCAAAGTAGGTTGTGCTGTCTCTATTTTGAAGCCACATGCTCAAGCATTAGGTCAGATTGCATGGGGATAATTTCAAAACTACAAAGAGCAGAAAGGTAAATCAGAAGTCTCCACACATCAATAGGAATTTAATGGTTTCTTTCTCATCCATTGAACTGCATCATTAGCCTCTTTGAATCCCCCTACCTATCTTTCCCAGCTCACTGTTTCAAGCATAGACTCATACCTCAAGCTTGTGCTGATCAAGATGCATCATGTACTGAGACACATGAAGCACATTTAGACTGCCAGAGAAACCCAAACTGGCTACACACAAATTAGCCCCTGGACCAGAATCTGTAAAGACGCTTGAAAAGATTCTTTGAAATACAGGTCAGACCCAGTAGAGCCAGAGCCATGTGAATAGAAGTGATGGATTAGGGTAGGCTATACCGGCCGGGGTCATCTCCATTGTATCCTGAGCCTATGGATACTTTCTTCCTTTCTGCCTTATTCTGTGGTGCAAAACCAAAGTTCTGTTGTGTTCCCTCAAACCTACACAACAGAAGACACAAATGCAGATAGTACATCAGGCTCTTGAGCATGGACCAAGATTAAAAAAAAAGCCTTTTGAATTTTCAGTCTTTTTCAATTCTTGTGAAGTTACAGTCTTACAAAGGTGATCACGAAAACATTATTGCAGGTGGTGCTACATTTTACCCTGGGAATTGGAGGGAGGGAAGAGAAGAGAGATACAAAAGAAAAATATTTCTTTTATTTGAAAAAGCCACATACATAGAAATATAAAGAAATTAAAACTTGAGTGAGCTATTGAAGAGGTCTCAGTTTTCTTTTGAAAGGGCATCATCATCTCCATCAAAATTGGTAGCAGTTAAGAGAAAATGTTAAAAAAATCATCTCATCTGTCACTAATAAAATGTGCTACGTTCTGAAAGCATTGTCATTTTCCAAACAAAGAGTGAACTCTTCCACCTCCTCTAGGTGAAAACAATTAACAAAACCAGAAGGCTAATGATATGCAAATTGCCTCCATGGAAGAGTGGCTCATTTGCAATTCCTTCTCAAAACACCTTTGTTAAAGAGATCTAGAAAACAAGGTCTTCCCCTACTGTACAGTCTTGGGAGAAACATGTCTTTTTCTTGTGCATACTAATATTCCTCCAACTATCTCTGGAACACTTCCACTGCAAATCTGCTTAACAACTGAGTGATCTAATGATTATTTCAATGCAAAATATAGTGTCCACCCTTTTGAATATATCATTAGAATTTATAAAGCAATGCTCAGACATGACAGTCAGACCACTCTGCCAAATGAAATTACACTCCAAAGCAGAACAAGTTTTGAAGCATAAGGTTAAAGAGCTGCTCAGAAAACCTTGTTTCAGCAACAAGTTACAGTGGCATGTAAGGGGTGGCAAACATACTCTGAAGAAAAAACTTCTGAATAGAAGCTATTTGGTGGAATCGCTGCTACAGCTAAAAAGCATCCTTTAATACCATCTGCACCCCCTTCTAAAATCTGCATTGTGTTATCCTCTTGAAATTAAAGCCACTAATAACTCTGAAGAGCAAATCATATATGTATTTCACTGTGGTCCTAGGAGCAGCTGGTGGTCTTTGAAACCTGCTCTCAGCAGCCCTTCCAAAAGGTGTAGCTATGCTGATCCAAAAGTGAAGGCTAATTTTTTAAATGTAGCATCCTCACTCTTTCATCACCATTTATGAATGCCCTGACAATCATATTTAATTAGGAAAGAACAGGAACAAAAGCCGGTTAATTTGTCCTCCTCTCCTTCACTTCAAGCACTGCAGGACATGGATCCAAGTGATCATTCTTTTCCAGTGTGTCAAAAACAAAAGAAAAGAAAAAAGCACATGCTCAAAAACAGTGTGAACTGTCCTGGCTTGGCTTATCTAGGTACTACTTTCTTCAATATTTTATACTAACTAGTTCCTTCTATAGCATATTCTTGAAAAAAAATTAAACCATAGTTCTATAGTACATAACACTTAAGAACTAGGGTCCCATGGGCTCTACCTATATCAAATATTCACTACGGCCACAGGCATGAACTGTGAAATAACAGCCCTGGTCAATATTTGAGACAGCAATTTAACGCAGATGCATTTGCTAGAAAAGACAGGAAGAGAAAATCTCCCCATGCAGCTTTATCTAAGCATGCAGAATGTGGCTGTTGTGGGGAATCCAGTTTGGAGTGAATTCCCAGCAGTTAATGACCAACATTCCCCGTTTGCCTTAGAAACTTTTTATTCTATGTGCAAGTATCCTGGGAAGTGTCTGTATGCAAACCTGCACCTGTATCAACGAACAGACCTTCCCTGCCTGTCCTGCAGTACAAAGGTGCCCATCTTCACTTTGTTGCAAAGGTCTCCTCAGAGCAGAACCATCCACACAAATAGTCTTTGCAGACACAGTGTGATGTGGTGTTCATCACATCCTCTGCTCCCCGGTGCATGTTAACAGTGCTATACTTTGCTGGGAAGGACACCCTGTTCCACTCTGTGTGATTTACCTCTGCCAGTAACTGGTGCTAGTCTTTTTATTTAGGTGCCTGCTGTCTTGTGAAACATTTGGGGAACTTGGAGGCACTACGAAAGTGCTTAAAGCCCATTTTACGATCCTGCTGGTGCCATCTACTGCTGAATTTCGGCTCTAACAGAGTATGCTTCCAAAAGGGGAGCTGGGGGTCCTACCTGCGCCTGAGAACAGTGCAACTGCCCCTTTCTATCTTTTTTAACACTCAAACAGAACTGCAGCACAAATTCAACTTATGCACCCCACTACCTGGCAGAAGCTAAGCACCTCCGGGAACAGACCCTTAAAAGCTACTTATGGCTAAGTAACTAAAGCAGGTAAAAGTCTTCCAGATGTGAAAACACCAATTCAGAAAAACAATACTGATGGAAGATTTGCCCATAAAGCAACCATGTAAGGCCCTTTCTTCCCTCTTTAGGATGTCAGCACACTTCCTGCACTTTTTTTTGTGTTCCTAATCTGTTAAAAATCTCAGTTTTAAGAGATCATTTTTCAGAGCCAACCAGAGTGATGGGTGTCCGCTGAGTCAGGTCATTGCACTTCAGTCATTGCAACTCCCATCTGCTTGTGCAAGGGACAGGACTCAGCCAACTTAGTGAGGTTCAGCTACCGGACTGTGGCCCAGGATGGCAAGGAGTCAGTGCTGGGACCCAGGATGAGTGACAGGCATTTACAGAACTTGTTGTGCTATCACATCTGAGGCTGAACAAAAGACACAAAATACACCCACCATGAACTAAGGCACAGTCAGTTCCAGAGACAACTCCCTCTGCTCCTTAGCACTCACAGCATAAGCCAAAAAGGCTTACTTACAGCCTTACTGTCCTCCCACCTAAACATGTTCCACATCTCACAGTTCAGAGGGAGGGAAGCTGTCAGAATATCAGCAAAATCCTGTCCTAGCTTCTTCTAGACTTTTATAGCATCTGTAGTTCCCAGGGAAGAGCACAGTCCTTTGCACAATGGATTGGAGGGGAAAAAAATTGCATTTATAACATAAATACACCTATTACTCTTTGAGGAGCCAAACAGTGCCCTTAATGAATCTGTTTCATGAGCCGGGAGCACGGGAATACTAGTGGGATCAAACGAGAATTATTTCACCCTTCTGTCTATTAAATTTGCAGTCCGTCTTTGGGTGTTTTGGATGGAGCACAGTATAGAGAACCAGATGGAGAGTTGATTGTTTTATGAACAGGATTATTTAACATGGCTGCTTAAAATAACAGGGAACTAGATTAAGCCTATTGGGCTTGAAGACCTCACATCTTAAATATAACTAGAAATGGCTTTATAAGCCTTCTTCCTGAATGTAAACACTCCGGTTTGCTTTCAATCCTCTATGCTCTAATAATCTCTCCTCATATAAACAGAAACATGCCACCCTCCAAGAAATAAAATTCCTGAGGCTTTAATGGACTGATCCAAACCCACCTGAAGTGAAAAGCCTTGTGCACAGGGGGCTCCTGAAACACTTGCACCAGTCAACAGTACAACTGCTCCAGGTCCTTCAGACTGGCTGGAAGCTAAATTGCCAACAATGCTTATGGTGAATTTATTTGAAAAGGAAGCCCTTAATGTCTCTCAGTGGAGAGACAGAGCATCCCACATCCTAAGGAGATGAATTTTCATACCCTGTTTGTCTGTGTTTACAGTTACACTTTGCAAGAGAAAGAGAGCAAAGTATGAAGAAGAGCTGTCTGGCAGGCCAGCACACTTAGAGGTGCAGACAGGAAAGGATGCTTTGCTCCAGGACCTTTCTAGTGTGAGACAAGCAGGAGCATAGGCAGTGCTCTAACCCAGGTGAAATTCCCAAGCTGCTTCGTTCTGGGTTGAGTTCAGCAGTCTCCACCTTCCATCCTCACCCTCAACTTTTGGCTGTTTCTCCTAATCTGTTCCCACCAGCAAAGGAGCAAAGGGAGCTGAGACACCGTGGCTCTGATGCCACAAATGTGTACTGCAAATACTTGTATCTTATACATTTAAATAATCTTGCTTTGCCCAGGGCTCTGCAAACAGTGCCTTAGACAACAAGCAACTGAAATTGGAACAACCAAAATAAATTATCTGTTGTTGACAAAGCCACCCACCATGGGCTGGTTCAGGTGATCTGAATGATGCTGTCTATAAAACTAAACTGAGTTTAGTTGAAGCTGCTTAAATTGATTTCAGAACAACAAAAAAGATCAGCTTCCAGACAAAATCCTGGTGTTTTCAATAACAATTCTGCAGCTGATACACCCTCTAGTGGCAAACAGCCTTTTCTTTTATTGTAGTATCAAACCAGATGTGAGCTTTTCCTTTTTCCTACAAACACCTCTCTGCCCCTGGGGATCAGGGTTACACCGTTCAAGGAGGAACGTTCCTAATGTGCTGTAGTTCACATATTGCTTTTGTTATACTGCTCTAGATTAGTTTTGCTAGTGAATATCAACAAAAACACAAGCAGGCAACTTGAAGCAAAAGGCTCAGACCCAAAAATAAATTAAAAGGATTATTTTGCTGCACCGCACTGTAGTTATTCCAGCCCAATAGTAAGTAGCCCAGTAGGAGCCTTTTAACTAAGCTGTGCAATGTATTAAACTTGATCTCACTTTTAGATCTCCTGAACTATGCAAGAGCTGTATTTATTATTCTGTAACGGCACAGTCAAGTGCTGAACCAAAGGCAAATATCATAGCCAACTCATTTAGTTCAAACAAAACCCGAACTTGCAGCCAGAACTCCTCTTCCTCCCCTCTGACCTAAATTTGTACGCTGTGACATCTCTCTGAAGCAAGTAATTCTTGCTGTTTGAAGGACAAGATCATTGGTTTTAGAAGTCAATGAGAGTCTTTGATACATTCACCACTACCAGCATTCCTCTCCAAATGAATAGCCCAAACCTCCAGGCTAATAACACTAATGTTTGCAAGTCTAACCCTTTTGTGAATTTAAGGCTTCATCTGCCACTTGGGATTTTTTTCCTCTCTTTCTGTCACATCCATACCATCTTCCATACAAGAATGTTTATAAATTATTTTCTAATGGAAGCATATGAGATTTTTTTAAAGAGCAGTCAGCTTGTTCTAATCTTCATACATTGATCCTAGAAAGACAGTCTTTGTAGAAAGAGTGGAAAATCCATTTTCTAAAGGAAGGCATTAGTTCCTCACAGAGCCTGTAACCCTATAGAAGTCTCTCAGACAAATTCCTTTACTGACTCCACAGCTTGCTCAACAGCAAAGCTCACAGCAGAAATGACCACAGTACATCCAACTAAAGCTACTCCCCACTTTCCTTCTTAGGAAATAGTCTCCCCTGCAGCCGTCCTCTTATCCTCATCCCTCTGAGGGCCCCACTGACCCTGCTTCTGGCCTCCTCGGCAGCCACAAAACTGCTCTTCAGGGTCCCAGTTTCCCAAAGTGTCTGTTGTGAACCCTTAAAAAAATCTAAGCCCCTGAAAGTCTTATGGTACAGTTATTTCTGGGCAACCTCTCCAGAAAACTTTATATAGCGGGATCTTTATATATCAGGGAGGTAGTTTGTAACCTCAACATCCAACATGACCAGGGGACATTGTACAGCCAGTCTGCTTAGCATAAAGCTACCCAGGGCTACCTAGGAAAAAATGCAATGTACAGGGATGAATCTGAAATACTACAGGATTTTGAAAAAGAAAAAAAAAATTATTAATCTGTCAGCATTTCTTAAGTTTCACTGTCATATCCAAGCTTTGGTTGCTCTTTCCTAGCCAGATCTTATCTTGCAAACCACATGCTCTCACTCAAGACAAAGTCATAAAATGCCTGGTAAATGAGGCATGCCTTGTACTGAGGCTTGAAAGCTGAATCACTCGGGTTATCCAGGTTGCAGGATGATGACAGCTTCCAGAGAGAATTGTCCTGTGTCCACGCTTAGTTATCGGAACACCAGAGCTGTAAACTTCAGCCCTCTATTTGATCTGAGCATCTTGACGTTAAAGTACAAGGAGTCAGCTGGTCTCCAAGAAGTGCAGAACCAAAACATAATGAGTTTTAAAGCTCAAACCACAAACTCTGAATTATACTCCACCTGCATTTCATAAACAGGATTATGCTGGACTAGCCTATTTTGAAATATGACCACTTCTCATACGGCTGGGCTGCCCCAGTTCTGCCTCAGGCCTTGGATGCCTGCCTTCATCAGCTCTTGCTAGTTTGTTACACCTTCATCATCAACTCATGTAAAACAATGGTCATTGGGTTCCTTGTGAGTTTTCCTTCTGCTGTGCAATGGGTATCACAGAGATATCTAACAGAGGTTTTTACCAGTATCAGTTTCTAATTTGGGTTTGGGAGAAAATAATTGAGAAGGGAACCTCCTTCTCAATTGGGGTTGATTTTTTTTCCAGCCTGCAGGACATGTCTCATTTGAAGAAAACCTTTCCCACCTGGAACAAGGATATACTTTGCAGCCCTTCAGAGTGGGGCACCATTTTGCCAAGTTACATTATTCGACCAAAATGGTCTGTGAAATGCTTGCTAATTGCTACAAGATCTAAAAAGGAGAAGAACAGACCTGTTCAATAGGGTTCCCCTGAAGCATTTTTGCTCAGTGCACAGTGGTGGAACAACAATGTAAAACATGCCCTGCTCACTGAACACCAAATTATTGGGATCATTTTCTAACAGTGAAAGAAAGAAAAATATGTAAAGATAATTATGACATTTTTCATTGTTTTCAATAAATCTAAGCCTCTAATTACCCTAACTATTTATGGGAGGGTTTAGATGAAGTGTGTTAGCTCTCTCTTTCCTCAGGGCTCAACAGTTATAGGGCTTGTTTCAGTAATCCCAGATTATTCTCTCATTTTACCTGTCCCCTTGCTCCATTAACCTATTTGCATTCAGAGATCTATTTAAAGAAGTTTGCAGCATTTACACTGGCATAATGCTATTGATATAGAAATTAACTGAGCCTGTTTCAGTCTATCAGTTTGACAACAGAACAAAATATTGTATTTTCAGGGGCAACTATTTCCAATGAAGGATTCTTCTTAAATTCTTGATTTTTTTTAACATCCTCTGCTTGAATTTCCATTCATTTCAAGTGTCAGTCTAGTATCCAGTTGGTTTCTGTATCAGTTTAGTAACCATACCAGTAATCCAATTCAAAATGTGTCTAAACCAGATCCTGAGAGTGGGCAGCCTTAAACACCTTAAATGGACACAGGCCCATTAGAAACTGGTTTTCTAGACAGATTTTTCTGCCTAAAAAGGATGGAGTCCAAACTGAGAGCTGACAGATGATGGTTCCAGCTTTGGACTTCAGGTGCTTTCATGTGTCTCTCACTGCCACACTAGACTGCGACCGCCTCACAAGCCTGTCTAGCTTCATTGCAAGGTTGAGAGTGAAGGGCAGTGCTGCTGAGCAGGACCTTTACAGAGGCAGTGGCAGGAGTTATGCATCTCATCTATTCAACCATGTTAGACAGCTCCTATATGTAGGTGTCTTTGGCATACATGTCTCAGGGACTTCCCTGGTGTCACATCAAAGGATCAGAGGAACTAGGTCTGGGCTCCAGAAAGTAGGGGGCTCTCTACATTGATGATCCCCCTGTGTCTCAAGGGTTTTTTATCCCCAAGGCATCCACACTGCATGCAGGTTTCTTCACATCCAGGTTCCTCTTTAGTGAACAACTGTGGCAAGGAGACAGACAGACTGAGGGACTGCACACCAGCATCCAGACCTTGTATGGACAACAGGCAATCCAAACCACCTGGCCTGGAGGCCACAGGGTGAAAGTACGTAAAATACATGCATTATAAGCAAGGCCAATAAAAGGCTTAGGGTAGCTACTGGGCTGTACCCCTGGTTAAAATACAAACTCTGTGTCACGGATTAGCCTCTAACTAGAATAAACCAGTAATCAGATTTTCAGAGATAGGGATCTATTTTATATGGTGCTAAGCATTCTGGCCTTGATCAAGCAGATTATTTCTGAACAACTTTAAATCAGTTGGAACAGTTCCTGGATAGACCAAAACCTCATTTATGTGCATCTGAAAGATTACTCCAATTGCATCAGCTGGTTTAATAAAAAACATTGGCTCTGCCTACCAAACCTGACTTGCTTGTGTCCTTAGACTATCATGGCTATATTGCTGCTACCACTGTAACACAGTAGGGCATGTATATCTGCAATCATACGGAGCCAATTAGGTGACTCATTGACCACTAACACCCATCATTTGGATAAACACACCTACATAATCCTGTGATTTAAACTGTTGAAGGGACAGATCTGAAGGAACAGAGTAAAGAGTTTATTCCCACCAGAAATACTATGGTCCTCCTTCACTCCTTCCCCGAGAGCCTACTGGTCTCCTGGTCCCTGCTCCCAGCAAGCCTCTAGGAAGCCAAGAAATGTCTCATCTTCCACTAGTCCTGGTCTATGCAAAGGATGCTTGAATCCTACAGTTTTCAGTGATGCTGCTGGCTCAGGTGGCAGGGCCTGATGGATGTCCCTTCTACTCAGATGAAGATGACTCTGTTTTTCATGCATTGTCAGTTTACCTAGGAAATTAGCCAAAACAAAATCAACTCTCTGCTCCCCACATTCAAAGGTTTTTAAGGCTGCAAAATCAAACACTCAAAAACTAGGAAAAAACAGTATTACGGTTTGTAGGAGCACTTTGATCTGCTTTCTGTGCACATGTACTGTATATACAAGATCTCAGGACACCTGCCTTATTGGTACCCAAGATAGAATTGCTCTGGGGTTTCATCAGGGCTGAACATCAAAGCAGTAATTTGTCTGTAAGATCTCTGCTTCATTTGCTGCAATTGGGGAAGCTCTCTACTGAATGAGGCAAAATGTTAGAGAAAGGACAACTTTGTGGGTAAAAGCAGTTCGATATTGTCCCAGAAAACTGGTTCTTCCCCTGTCACTGCCGGTGATTCCCTTTGAGCAAAGTAATTTGCTTAAATCAAACTTTTTTTAAAGTGATCATCCATTATGTTGCTCTTTTGCAGGGACATAACATACAACCTGTGTGCTAATTTGCAGAAGTGCCAAGCACTAATACAGATAAGATCAGCAGCAATTGCATAAACAAAATAGTTAGTTATAGCCCAGAGATATGGAAGAGCTATTATTTTAAAGAGATAGATAGTTTCATATGTCCTCAAAGCTCTGGATAAGAGAAAAGAGGATCACAGAATCATATGTCTGACAAGATCAAAATTTTAGAACTTACATTTTCCTTCTTCACTGAAGAAAAATAATGGTACTTATAATGAATAGGAATCATTATTACATTTATCTCCACAGGAGGAAACAAGAGTGCAAACTCAAATATGGGGACACAGTGCATCAGTTTCTGCTAAGTTAGGCAAATACTTCTTTGAAAAAATACTTTTAAGAAATTAGAAGAAATTGTTAAATAGCTTCAAAGGCAAGAAAAAAATCAGCAAGTCTACTATTTTTTGCAAACTGAAAAACATTTGATTTTGTTCACCAAACTATGTAAAAAGTGTATGTTCCTCTTTGGGTGGATATATCTATCCTTAGAAGGGGTATCCTTCATATCAGAAAACCCAGGACTCAAAGAGTTCTAACTGCCATGCTCCAAAATGGTTATTGCATTTTTAAGGTCTGGAGCAGTCTGGGCTGGTTGAAGAACTGGCAGCTGATTGTACTTGGAGCCAGGTCACTAAAGGACCTTCTCCCTGCACTAAATGAATTCATTTTTGTGGATCCTTCATTTTCCTTGTTGTTCTGATCCAGTTAGAGTCACTGCAGCCAAATTAAGAAGGCATAACTAGCTTATTGGGTTTGACAAGGGTGATTGTTAATGTTTTAAAAATCATATTTTTCCTAGTTTAACTTATTTTAAGTTTGCATTTAAGTTTTGTTCATGGTTTGAAGTCCTCAACAACTTTTCAAAGAACACTTTCAAGTTATCACCATTTTTATTCCTGCTAGTATTGATCAGCCTCAGGGGAAATAACAAGCCATTCTCTTGTGCAGAACTGTAAATGCAAAATAGCATTCTGTTGAAATACATAAACCTTTTGTGTCTCACCATGATCTGAGAATTATTAACAGGGGCGTATCCTTTAATAACTTTGAAAAATGAACAAACTTATAACAGCTGGGAAAGGTTTTAACATACAGCTGTTATGGGAAATTTGCTGGAATTCATGATTCACATCTGAATTTAGAGACTGGATGAGATTAAACATTTTCTACAAATAGATCTTCATATTGAGATATTTTGGATTCTGGCTTTTAAGCAAATGTTAGACTGTCATATATAATCTAAATGTTTTTATTGGCAAATGAAAGGAAATTGTGAAATTACTTTTCATAACCTCTGTTTTAATTAGGTTTCCACTTTCTCATTATAATAATAGGCAGTCCCCAAAGACTTTAAAATTGGTATTTGTTTCCTTCACCATCTGAACCTATGCAATCCCATCACATATGTTACTTCAAGTCATCTGGTAGAAGCATGAATACAGCCAAATACGAGCTGACAGAATCAGACTGCATTTACAGGTAAGTGTATAGCTGGTTGAAGCTGTATTCCCTTTGTGCAAATCTGGAATTGCCTTCCAATTTACAGCCAAATTCTGCACTAATTGTAAAATCCACACCACTTGCAGCAAAATTAATACCTTGAGGGTGCATACCTGAGGTCATCAAAGAAGTCCTTTCCTTTTTCAAAGCTGTATGAAAATGGGTGTGATGTGCAACCAAAGCCGTAACTTCAGCAGAGCCATGAATGACGAGGTGGTAGAAGCTGAAAAAGGCACTGACACAAGGACTGACATGCTGTTCTCAGTTTGTTCACCTTCAGCCCTTGCCCTTCCAGATCCTCATTTTTCCTTCCCATTCTCAACAGTCCTGGGGCTCAGGGATTGTCTGGTGGAACCACAACAGCGACAAATTGAAGAGCCATGACAGTGATGGGAAGACAAATGCACTTAAAAGAAGAAAACACTTCAAAAGGGAAACACAAATGATGAGCAAATAAATAAGGATGAAATGGACTGTTTTAGCAACAAACTTGCTGATGTACTGCAGATTAGAGAAGTTGCTGTGAACTACTCTGAGAAGCATTTTGCTGACATTAGTTGGTGATTCTCCTCCTTCCCTCTTTATTTCTACAGGGAGAGTTGGGAATCACTGGAACTTGCACGTTTCCTCAATTTATGGCCTCAGAAGCAATCAAATCCACCATGCCTTTTATGTTGGCTCAGAGCAATGATACAGAGCTCCCCATGGCCCAGAGACATACGCATGCTCTAACCTTGGCTGAACCCTTCTACCATTAGTCTTGATAATTGATGGAACCCAAGGAGAAATGACTGCAGTTTAATAACATTCGATGGTTTCTGGGTGACTAGTGGTGTGTGACTAAAGCAACATTTAGGTTAGGCATTACCCAATGCTTTTCAGCAGAGGTCACAAGGGTAAAGGAAAGCAGGAAATGTGGAGGAAGGAGGTCTCAAAAAAGTGGAAAATAATTTCTCCATACTTCTATTCTGAGTTTCTTCCTTATGAACATGGCATTTTCTGACCTGCTGATGTGGCAGATGACAGGCTTTGGCGAGTGTTCCTCAGGTATGAAATCATTGATTAAAACTTGCATAACTAAGCAAAGCAATTTTGCATCTGTTTCCCAGGTACAGCAGGACTTAAATCTTCTTGTCTCATTTTCTGCTGACATAAGAGCAAAAGTAGATCCAACAATAATTATGGAAAATCTTAAGGAAACAGATTTATTAAGATCCATTATGCTGGCGACCTGTTTGTAATATCTTGCAGGACCAGAGCTCAATCACATGAAATACCCACCCACACACCCCCAAAGCCTCAAATATACCTAAGCAAAATGAATGATACTACTTTTTAACTTTGCACTGCCATTATTCATATCTGCCATATGTAGATATAAGTGCAACACTATGCATGAGCACACATTTCACTCAAATCACACAGAGCTGATCAATTTTTAGTGATCTGAATACTCTTCCTTTAGCCTACTAATATTACTAACATTGCATTGCTATCTTTCATCAGCATAGCAAGAAAGTCAGGCCAGCTCTCTACTACAAAAGGTTTTGCATTCTAGCTGTAGTTGTAAAGTCTCTAGGATAAATGCTGCTCACACTGGCCTACTAAACTGTTTAACCAGTATAGTATGTATCAAGCTATATAAGCTACCTGTGTTTTTTTTCTGGAATAACCATATGCTAATGGTATAGAAACAAAACAACTCATTTTGCACTGATAAATTCCCAAGAGATGCTCCCTATATGGGCAAATTTCCATCCTACCAGAAATTATCTATTTTCAAAAGGGAGTATCAAAGACACCACATCTAGAACTTTGTAATACAAAAAAATACAGCTGAATATTCTGCACCAAATACACAAAGTCTGTGTATTTTCAGCTAAAGGAAAATCACCAGTGATTGATAGTTGTTAAGGACCATTAACATACAGATGATAAGTTCTGCTAAACAGCAGCATAAGGCAGTGATACCTACACATTCAAAGCAATCCACTGCAAAAGTTCAGTCCTCTTCAGTCTCTTACAGCCATGTAATAGATATTTGGTCCGGAAAGTTGGTAGGACAGCCCACGTACTAGAAGCTATGAAATACACAGCTCACAACACCCAGAAAATACCTACATAAAACCTTTGGTAACAGATCAGAAATACTTAGCTCATAAGAACAGAGCAGAAGATACCACCAGTTTCCTAATTTCCTGCAATACTGGAGAAGGTTTTTTCCCTTTCAACCTGGAGAAATACATCTTCATGGAAAGCAAAATATAGGATCATAAGAAATGTCAGAAGATCTTATGGTCTATATGGTCTCATTTATTACCATGAGCTATGGTGAGGACAGTGATGGAGCAGAATGGTACTCATGGCCAGATTTTCAGGAGCTCGGCATGCAAAATGTCAAGTTGCTTTAAAATCAGACTGCTTCTTCTGGAGTCTAGCTGGAAGCTGATTTCTTTTGAAAATCTGGCTGTAATAATGCACAAACAGTGTTCTTCTAGTAAAAGAGCCACTGCTGGCTGCATGTTTAATTTATGTGTATTTAATCATCCATGATAATACAGTAAGTCTTGTTGAGTACAAGATGTGAGATCAGACTGCTGCCCATATGCACAGAACAAATTCATATTAACCACAGTAACACATATGCCTAACTTGGCCAAACCTTTTAGCCAAAATCTGGGACTTGCTAACATATCAATATGGAAGACATATGTTCTTCAGGATATAAATTATGATGCTTTTCATCGTATTACTTGTGCAGTCCAGTTTATGGAGTAAAGCAGCTTAGCAGGGCTTGTTTGGATGGATGGAAAAAGCATGAATCATAAATGAAATTCCCATAGCTCCCATTTGATAGGCACCTAGTTACTCTGGACAATGTGGGTTAATAGAGCTAAACTAATAGTCAAGATGAGCAAGCCTTTCCATACTGTGTCCCATCTGGAAACACAGGTGACACAACTTGTCTGTCACAGACTTGATGTCTTTATTACACTCAATTTAACCAGAGAAATCAGAACTTCTATAAAATAGCTGTTATAAAAACACTTGTGTACATTTCACTAGACAATTACGAGCCTTCCTTACATAATTTCAACAGTTGCGGCAAGCATTTCTCAGGCAAAGCAATTAATTAAATTAATGGTTTAAAATATGCAGGTGCTGTGCTTTGATTTTTAGAATTCCTTCTTTAAGCTATTTATATGCTGAATATTACAGTGCTGGGACAGCAGATTCCCTGGATACTACCAGGAACACATCCCCATTTCCAGGAAATTTCTAATACTGCTTCCTTTAACCAGCATTTCTTCTCCGACCTGAAGTCCAGATGACCATTCCTCACAAATAGCTGTTAACTCTGAAGTACTTACAGATACCATCTGCAATTCCTATTACATTAGTTGAGTAAGGCCATTGTATATGGACAAAACACATTCCATGTGACATTTATGATTTGAGAAAAACAAGCAGTGCAGGGCTTTAATTTGGTATTAACTTGAACAGAAAAATTAAATTAACACTGTGGGTATTGATGACTCTGCTTTGTTAAGAAAAGTAGGACATTACAGTTTATCCAGCCCAGCACTATGGACCTTATGCTGATTATGCAAGGTTTGCAGCATAAAATTAAAAGACCAGTTGGGCAGTCCAGAACTCCAGCCTGTGTTCAACAGGAATGTATCTATCAAAGGTCCTTCTTGTTGAAAGGCACAGAGAGATAAAATGTTGATTTTTCAGTATCCTTCACCATAGATGTTCAGTGGATCCTTGGGTTAAGACCAGATGGGAAATGAGACAGTGTTGTATGTGCTCTCCTCACTGCAGATATCTTGGCAGGAGGGGTTGCAGGCAAACCACAATTCATCCTCCAGCATCAACCCAGAGCTGAAAATGTAGGGAAGCTCAGAGCAGAGACGCAGGCACGCTGGTTGTTACAAGCCAGATTTAGGTCTGGATGCAATGTATTTATGCTAACATGGCATTAATTGGGACTATTAATCCAGAAACTTCCTCTAGTTTAGCCAATGACTTTCCCTGTGCACTAATGAGACCTGCTGAGAGTCGGAGCTGTGCTGTGGCTGAGCCAATGAACCTATGTCGTGCTGATTCATCACCTCTTATCTCTGCTGCTTTGGGCAGCTCTATGCAATTCCCAGGTTCCCAGCACTCATGTGTCCTTGAAAACTGACACGTCTCCTCACCCTGCTCAGCATTTCTTGTTGGAGATTCAATGCAGTGAGCTTTTAAGCTTGAGGAGTTTCCCTGGTACAGCAGAGGAGTAGCGTTACAGCCATGAAAATACCCAGAATTTGCTTAGGTGTCCAGTCCACCTTTGGCATCTTAGTTGAGGTAGGCAACATCCTGAACATAACAGGGTTAAAACCAATCTGACAAATGAGGCAAAGCATGGAAAATATGAAGACAGCTATTTGGTAGCACATCTGAACCCTAGCACAGCAATACCATCTGCAATCACTTAGAGGTACCCCAGTAAAGCGCAGCCCGGAATGCCTGGCTAATAAAGTGTCAGCAGCAGGGGGATTACGAGGGAGATTTACAAGAGTGCATGAGTTTAGTTGCTGCTGGAGACATCCGATACACTCTGTGTTTGATTCCAGGCTTTGAGACGGCAATGAAATAAGCCCGCAGACTTGTGTCAAAAAGCATTTTAAAGTGAAAAATTCTATCCCATGTACCTGCAGGAGTCCTGGCAATGATGCATCTTGGCACCTTGCTTGCCAGATGACTCTGCGGCAGGGTGCTGCTCGCATCTCATTTTTTAGACAGCAGCAGAGGTAGGCAGAGAGGCAAACTGCCTGACTGCTGGCTCCTGGGATGACAGTCCTAAAGGAAGATGCAGGGTTAATGCCCTGATTTGACATGCAGCTTTCTCCTTTTCCCACTCCTTCCCTTAAAGCTTGTGTGCAATAGAGGATAAACCATTAAGTCTGAGCCAAAATTTGCTAGAGCTATGGGGAGGTAAGATCTGAGGATTTTTCTCAGGCTGATTTCTAATTTTTAAATGATGGTCTTAAAAAGACATATGATTGTTATTTAAACCTAAATTACATGAAGCATGAGTAAACATACTGTAGAGAATTCATCAACCCTGGAAAGCTTGATTAGAGGAACAAATGCTGCTTTTTCAATCTATAAGTGATGAACTTCCCAGCTATGATTTCAAATGTGTTTTCCTTTTATGAAGTGGACTTTCCAGGAGTCAATTAGAATGATATGGGCAAAAACAAAGAGCAAAATATTTTCCCTTCATTGTCTAAGGCAACATGAATAAGTACCGAGCTTATTACTCACTCCCTTAGTAAAAGAAAAGAGAAAACATTTTGTGCTTTGTTTCTGCATCTGACACATAGATGTAAAATGGGTAATAACCTCAGCCACAGCTATGTCACTTATGACAAATCTGGCCTATGGCTCCAGTCAAAGCACCTATATGATAAAGCTTTGTATGTGCTGAAGTGTTTGCAGGATGAAGCTCCTCACCACCTATATATCAGACTGCCTCTTGGCAGTTCATCAGACCGACGGCCCAGCAGCCGAAGTGCCCTATTGAAGATGTGAGGGACTATGAAAGCAGAAAAGGAATGGGAACAAGGAATGCACTTGCCCAACCTAAGAAAGTAATTGGAGATATTGTTCACTCTGGATATTCATCAAGCCTGGAGGCTAAATTCTGACCCCATGGGAGCTGGTGGCAAACCTCCATTGATTTTAGTAAGGTCAGGATTTCGCTAGTGATTTATGGAATGAACTAACATGACATTTTAACAATCAGTTTTAGTAGTTGGAAGTGTTATTCATTGCAGAGGTAAAGCATTGTTTGATTTTATGTGACAGTGTACCTTTAAAAACAGGCAACCTGCAAAGCAACAATATAAAATGCAGCACTTAAATTACATTATGATGAGGAATGACACCGGGGAATGAAACCAAGGAAATGTTCCTTTTCATTCCTCTCATACTTTCAAAAGTCAACAGTTATGAAGACAGTTTTACTGGTAAACTTAAATCACCTTTCCTCAACTTTAGAGCTGTTTGTTTGCAGATTCTTTCATTTCTGGCAAAACACAGGAGCTTGTTTTTCACTCTGAACTATACATTTTTCTGAGCAAGCACAATGATCCACCAACACACATGAGTTGTTCATGGGGTGTTCCAGGATGAAGAAGAAAAACCAGGTCTCCTATTCAAACACATGTCTGGCTGAATATATACATTAATAATAGCTATAATAATCTCTCTGTAAACTCTATTGTTAACTCTGCAACTCATAATGATTTCCATTTTCAGCTCCAAGTTAAAACAACACCAGGAGAATTATATAGTAGGTCTTTGGACAACTTAAAAAAATTTCAGACCTTAATGAAAGAATCACTTGCTTCCTGTAGAAATCAGATCTCTGTGGTTTGAGATTTGCTGCTACCACGTACAAAAAATGCTCTAAGCAAGGGTGTAAAAGTATATTTACAAATAGACAATAACTGGGTTTATTATAATAGCATGTTTTGATTTCTTATTTGATTTTCCTTTGCTCTGTTTTGGTTTGGGTGGGTTTTTTTTTCAGAGCATATAAAAATGTCATTAAAAAATGTGACTGCAGGAAGAAAACTGGAAGGTGGGTCTATTTGACTTCCCCAGCTATAGATCAGGACCAGAACACATTTATTCCATAACAGTAGATAAACTTGCCCATTTCTCCATGCTCAGGGTGGGTGCTGGTTTGGTTTTTAAGCTTTTCAGCAGACTTTCTTTCCTAACATCATCAGCCACGCTGAGTTCCGACTGCTCTGTGCCTGCCAGTCTCAGCTGTAGCTCTCCAAAGCAGTGCTTATGTGGTTGCAGCAGCAAGACGGAGCAGCACAGACCCAACCAGCTCGCAAACATGCTTTGGCATTTGACAAATTCAAAGCACATTTTTCTTTGCCTCCTGAAAATCACTGCTGTAAATTGGAGAACTTGGTCTGAAGTCGACAGAGGATAATAGAGCTGATGAATAGGACTGTCCACTGGTGTTCGTGGATTTTGAAGGGACTCTGTTGGTGCTGTGTGTGATGCTTTCTTGGCAAGTTTTGTTTTGTGGATTTTAACTTGTAGCTCTGGGAAAAACAACTGTCACAATGATGGGGGATGATCATGTTTTTTCACATTTCTTTTCTTAACTGAATGTTTTGGTAAATTAACTTCTAAAGAAACTTAATCAGGAAAGCTCTTCATTCTGCCTTAATTTTTAAAAGAAGTCAGCAGTATTCCCAGTTTTCCTTTTGCATGCCTGTTAGCTTTGTTTTTGTAACCCCACTATCATGCTTCGGTGTGTTAAGCCATTGCCAATCATCTATGCTGCATTTTGCATCAACACAAGACAAAGGATCCAGCCCTGGCAGAGGCTCAGTTCTTCCTCACTCTTAGTAAACACTCCCCAGCCCAATTTAGCAGTTAGTTGCCATTAAAAGCAGCCAGTGATTCAGAGGATGAAGCCCTGCAAGCATGTCGATCTTTTAAATTGTTCTTTTCTATCAAAGCAGGAGCGATTCCAAGCAGTCACAGGTATGCCTGAATTCATTCAACAGACTCGTTCTTCCAGTCCTTTAGAATTGTCATTTTGTAATTGTCTAGGAAAATTTATTGTTTCTTTCAAAACAATGAGGAAAATAAAAGCCTCGTTCAAAATCAAATGAGTTTTAATAACCAGCTTTGCAGTAAGGCAAACTGTAGCCTGATCCTGCCATCTTGATTCAAGTCCTGGATTTGCATTTAAAAAAAAAAAATCAACTCTGTTAGTGGTAAGTGACCCCTCCATAGTTTAGATAATTAGAGATAGTTGAAATTTTCCACTAAAAATGCTTTTATTTCTATTTAAAACGACCCTTTGGAAAACAGCCAAAATATTCTCAGAAGATCTGGGTTTTCTTTGTCAAAAATGTAACCTTTACAGTTATTTTGGTTTACCAATATCAGAAGAGAAAATAATCTTATTTATTTATTTATCGACATTTTATTTACTTGGCCACTCTCTAACTTTATGAAATTGGCCAAGTTTGGAACATTCACCAAACATGATACAGAAAAAGGGAAATTATCTAAGCACCATCCATTTTGTGATGTGGAATAACAAAAAAGGATAGAAGAAGATGAAGTAGTAAGTCCACGACATTCCAAATCTCAGAAAACTTTTTGAAATATTGAAAACATTATTTTTTCCTGAACTTCACAGAATACAAGGAATTTTAGGCTTTCAAAACTTCCCATAAAATTTTCTCTTTTAGAGCTGCTGGGATTATAATATTATGTAATTTCATGTAATCAATTATATGTTCAGAAAGAAAGAGACCTGTGTTTGGATGCATCATAAACATGGAAGTTTTATTCTGTTAAACAGAAGGAGAAAAAAAATGTTACCACAGAGGCTGCTTGGTCTGGGACTTGGCCCTGTTTGGGGTGCTCAGCTTTTTATACCAGTCATTGGAGTCAATGGGATGACCTGTAGCAGGGACCTAGGAGAGAGGTGGAGACACTTGGCTGGGGGGTTTTGAAGCCGTATGGCAAACAGCCAAGAAATGCATTCCCCACTTCCCCCCATCCAACCAACTCTAGTGCTCGACCTTCACCGAAAACCCTGTCCCCTGTGCCACTTTCTGCCATTTTCCTTGCAGCTTTGATCAGGCTCACAAGCTTCTTCCGGTCTCCTAGCTCATCCCCCAGCTACAACATTCTCTCTGCTGTGTTACTGGAAGGAAACATTTACATCTTCTTCATGGCTCAGTCCCTTTAGAAGATTTTTTTTCCCCTCTTCGTTTTTTCTTATCATCAGGAATAAAAGCAAATCCAGCAGCACCTCAACACTCCGTGAAACGGACATTCGCCAAGCGAGACATTTCCTACCACGGGCTGGCAGATAGCCTTCACTGCCGTGCTGTACAGTCCCCGCTGATAAGATCGACACCACTTAGGCCAGCGGGTGGCTCAATACTTTCACCTCTTGACACCACCTCTGAAGCCCCTGCTTCCCAGCTCCTGGAGACTTTCTGACCACCTCAAGGCATTTAGGGAGCATCTGTAAACTAATCCAGATTCGTTCGTAAAGTTTCGTTCGTAGTTCCCCTCTGGCCAAGGAAAGACCGAACGCAAACATAGCTTGATGTCAGAACAAAGCCATTCAGATGAGCCCGGACTCCCAGCGGCATGAAGCCTTGGCACCATCAAGAGATGACACGGCAGCTTGCCACGACTTTCACTATCTGATCAGACAATTTCTTAATCAGCAGAGACAGTGCTTGCTGTCAGAAAAATGACATATGAATCAGCTTTCATCTGCAGGGAACAGGTTCTGCTTTTGCAAAACTAATGGGTGTCCAGTTGTTTTCCATATTCATTGTGCCGTACAGCACTTTCTTGACATTCCCAGGCTCTCCTGGCCCTCGTGGCTGCAGAAGCTCAGCACAAAAATGCAAACGAGGTTTCAGCAAGGGAAATCAAAGCTAGCCAGGGCAAAATTACTCTTGTAAGTGGAAGCTGGATAGTCAAGCACAGTGGAAAGGTTGTGATTATAAGCACCTGAATAGACTTTTTTAATAGTTTAGTGATAAATGTGAAAAGTACAACCTCTCATTTAAAAGGAGGGAGTTTTCCAAGTAACAGATTTGGTATTAGAAGAGTAACAGATGCCAATAATTTCCATAATAAATATCCTCCATTTAGAATTGGCAGTAGAAACTGTCAGCTTAGTTAACATAAAATTAAGACATGATTTCTCAACTCCTTACAAGCTTTGTGTTTTGCTGAAGTAGTTTATGAACCATGTTTGCCTTCAATAAAGTACATGTATTTGCATATCACGACCACAAGAGAGAGCTTTAGTGTTGGATGTCGTGCGTTGCTGTGGCAGAGGATTCAGGCAGTTCAGTAGGCCAGTATTTTTAACTGGCACTTTTAAAGCATGATGAGGATACCAAAGCAAAACATCTAATACAGACAGCAAAACAATTCCCCATTTTCCACAATACAGGCAACCTCCACGTGTCCTGAAGCACAAGCATTTGACAGGCAGGTTTTCAAAACTGTGTGACATTTAGAAACTGCCACTTTTTTTCCCAGCAAAACAAGTTCCTTTGAAAACCTGATCCTAAAAATTTACAAGCAGACTCAAGAAGATGAGATATGATGGGATGTTTCCAAAAAGAAGGTGTGACATCTATTTTAGCTCTGTCTTTACAGACTGGGCTGGGTGATATATTCTTCTATATAACCTTATATATTAAATTTGTATATAGCCATATATAAGTGTGTATATATATATATGCATGTATATCCAGTCTTTTCCCTATACCACCCTTTTCTGCTTAAACAGCCTCCCAGTTCTGGCCTGCTAAGCAGCTAGTCTCATTCCATTCAAATCCTTACCTAAGACTAATTTCTCCCATGATATCCATAAGGACTTTAATAATAATTATTATACCGCAGTCCAACCATCTCAAGCTCTCCACCCATCTCCTCCCTATTGTATATTACCTTCCACTCATTTTCTCCCAGATAAAACAAACTCTTGAGGGCAGAGACCTGCTGGCTCTTCTAGTCCTCTTCTGGGTGTCATAAAAGTAATAAGGCAATATCACACATAAAGCACAGTATTCAAATGATACTGAGTCAGATGTAAATGAGGAGAAGCCGGTCATTCAGAGTTACCTCACCATGAAGTGTCTAGATGCATTGCATTCCTGCAGCTTCCCGGATATGGTATGTAATGAAAATGGTGAATAATCTTGCATGTGTATTATACCTTTCAACCCAAAGAGTACTCAATTACTTTACTAATTGACTGTGCAAAGTGTCTACATGAGAACCTCTTTGCTCATAAGCGAAATGCAGCCAGAGTGCCAGCAGGAACACAAGGCCAGCACGATTCCCAGAAAGTCTTGAGACTAAATCATTGGCTCTGGGGAAGGCAGAACAGAGGAGGAAAATGAGAGATTCGGAGATGACCTTTAACTTGATGTTTCTCTGCCTTTGCCCAGTTTCAGCAGAACAACCGTTTGATTGTGTGCAAGACATGCATTTGCACGCAGTCACCATTAAGCAGACCACATCTGCAGGAGCTGATGCGATACTGGGAGTCACTCCTTCCCTTTGCACTGAAATAAGAGGTCTGGGCCTGATCTTGAAACATACTGAGCACTTACAATTCCCTTGGATTCAGCAGGACCAGCCCTAACTGTAGCTCTTGAAATACCGCACTACAGCAAGTATTGGCAAAAGTTGCTACTTGCTATAGCTATATATTCGCTTGTTTTTAAAACATAGCCCCTGGATGTTTCTGAGTTACTTTTTTTTTAATATCATTAACTATTTTTAACTAACACCTCAGAAAACTTCCTTAAACTTGCAGTGGCCTATTATGCATCTGGAAATACGAGAACAGCAAAACCTTTCCCTAGAGAGAACATTTTTTCAATACCAAAACACTTGATGATGCAAATGATTTTACTGTCTTCCAAACAGGGAAACTGAGGCACAGAAAGTAAAACAACATATACAAAGCCAGTCATCTGCTAAAAGCAGACCGACCACCCAGGGCCAACACCAGCTTTTGAAAAGACATGCTTCTTCTAAACACGTGGAGTACCAGCAGCTGCTTCAGAAAGTGTCTCCGTCCATTGCTTGCATCTTACTTAGAGCAACAGGATTTTGAATAAAGGAATCTGTGCTCGCAGATCTTATTGTAAGCATAGAGCCAGATATATCCTCTCATTTTATAACATGCATATGCATCTTCTAACAGGCATTGTCTATCTCTTCATCTGTACCACACTCATCAGATTACACTATCTGAAACTTCTTTTTCCCCCAAGAGATCATAAAAGTTTCAGCATTTACTCAAAATATTTTGTCGTGTTTTCAATTTGACAGACTGTGCAATGGCTCCAAAGATAACACGGCAGCTGCCAGTGCTTCTCATGTGTTGAGTTGAATTGTAGATGTCTGTCTACAATGGCATGTTTCTTCAGTAGTTTAGATATTCTGAAACAGAATTTTCCAGTCTTCTCAAATATGTAAGATACGGGATGGCCAGCAGCTATTCAGATTACACAACAGTGACATTTTTGAAAGCCAAGAAGAGGCAAAACAATAGTCCTTGTGGTGCACAGCCTCCAGCAAAGCCCTCCTCCAAAGCGCCTTTGGTTTCCTCACCTCTATACTCTGCTCAAAGCCCTGAATTAGCTGTTTGTTGCCTCTACTTGCTGCTTTGCCTCCTTTTGCACTCTCAAAGGCTAGGTTTTGCTCACCTCTATGGCTGTTGGTTCTGAGGCTTCAGCAGGAGACTTGTGGCCTTGAGCCAAGGCTCTCCAGCACAATCTCTTTCCAAAGGTGCTTGGGAGTGGGATGATCAGAGGATGAGATGTCAAGAGCTAGAACTGCTTGCAACATTTTCTCCTGCTTCCCATCCCAATATAACTGCCCAGTAATTTCTCCAGCTCCTGGAAGTCCTTCTGCTATCGCATGGAAAGGGACTGTTTTCATTTATACATCTCTGGTGCAGGCAGTTCAGCGCGGAGGCAGAGGGCAGGGTGCAACAGTAATTTACACACCATAAACTTTTGTAGGTTTTATTCACCTCATTGGTCTGGTATTAAACAGCATCGCGTGGTGACTGTGTAAGCTGGGAGCAATGGTGCTGGCTGTTGTCTCGGTGTGTGCTCTGCCATGCAGGAGTTTACACCTCCCTTCCCTGTCAGCTGTGGCAGAGTAGCAGGCAGCAGGGAGAGCCGCTGAACAGAGGAGAGGCTTGTGGTGGAAAAGAGGTAGGAACAGCACATCCACCACATAATCATTCTTACATTTTATTATGGTAATACATAAAACTCTGCTAGGAGCTGTATGTAGCTATCTATACACAAAGATGCAGTCCTTGCCAAAAAAACAGAACTATGAAGAATCTGCCAGGAGTTGATGATGAAGGTAAAGGAAGACCCATTAGGAAGCATAAGACAGTGACTTGTATGAAAAATATCTCAGCATAGGTCTTTCCTGATCAGTACAAAACCACTTGGGAATAGCAGTATTTTGTCCTCTATCTCAGGGCTGTAGAGTGTGTTTGAAATAGGAGTCTAGAGGGATGAAGAAACTGTGATTCAGACTATTTATCCAAATCCTACAGGGTACATGGTGATTCATTTTCAGGGAATCCATGGATTGGTTCTTTTGTCCCATGTGTGACACACAGAGTTTAATAACAAGGCCAGAAATCTAAAAGCAGAAGCAAAACAGGCTTCATTAAGGGGCATCATCAGAGGAGCAAACCTGCAGAGGAGATGCAGAGCTTTACCATTTGCAAAAAATAATGCAAAACTTTCTGCTGGAAAGGCTCCTGCTCCAGCAACTGTAGTTCCTGGTGGGGTCATTCACCTCCAGTTCCCATGGAGAAGGGTCCCAAGTAACACTGTCCTTACTTAGCTGGTTAGGATTGTCTGTGTGAGTTGTAGATGATCTTTTCAGAATTTTATTTTGGACAGTAGCACAGATAATGAGTTAATCCATTGGCATAGGCTTTATGCTTTTTGCCTGTCACATCTGAGCTAGCACCAGAGGGTTCTTTTGTGAACCATGAAGATATTCTTCCCTAGAAGAAATTGCACTGAATAAGTGTTTTTTTCTATTTTAGGCAAAGAAAGGGAAAATGTTCAAGCATTATTAACAGCTGAGCCTTTTCTGGACCAGAAAACAACTCTAAAATAGAACAGCTGCATCTGAAAACAAAGTGTTTTTAATGCTCCTCCATTGCCTCACCTGAATAATAGCATTCAGGGCTTTGTTTCAAGACTTAATTTGTTATAGGAAGTTAAAAAAAGACATGCACACAAACAACCCTATGGAAACTTTTGCCTACAATAAGTGTCAAGCAGAAGGAATGTTATTGATTGCAATAGATTTACACCCATAATGAATTTGGCCGGCCAGTCAAAAGTCTAGTGGGTGTGTAAAAGGGGAGGTGAAGTGGGGAATGACGTACGTAGTGGTTTATCTGGAGAGTGGAGCCACAAAATGTTGTAGTTACACTTAAATTTTATTAAAAATGCCATTCTAACGAGCCCTAGTGGCCCCAGCACATGGAAAGTGGCTTGCTGTGTTTTGAATGGCACTGAGCAACACCCCAGGGCCTTAAATCAGTTCAAGATGTGTTGGTGGCGTCTGATGTTAAGCATAGAAGGGAAATTCAAAGCAATATAGATTTAACCTAGGGACCCTTCTTTTGCCTGATGCTTATCAATAATGCAAGTCTAAGTAAAAGCCAGGAGAAATTTGGTACTGAGGCAGAGTATTATATGAATGTGTGATTTTATTAGCAATATTTTTACTGTGAGGTTTGGATAACCAATCCAGGCAGCAAGACGCTGAAATGTGGACAACAAAGAGATAAAGTCAGATATTCCATCCTGTGTATTTCTGCAGACACCACTTGAGGTACTGTGCCCAGGGAAGAAAAAAGAAATCACTTTTTTACAAAGCAAATGGAGGAAGAAGAAACAACCATGGAGTGAGTGGGCAGAGAAGTCCTGCTATACATCTCAAGTCAGAGAAGGGATTTGTTACACTGCAAGAGCTGACCACAGAGGACACTAAAGACAAGGAAAAAAAGGAAAATGTGAAAATACCACTAATCCCAACTATAAGGCACTCACATGTATCTTTGCATTTATATGCAATTTAAGCAGAGTGCCCATGTCATGAAGGGTGGATAAGATGAGCCCTACGTCTTCAATCCAGGATTGTGCTTCCAAACCTTGTCATAGCTGGGACACTTCTACAAGAATGTCTCAATATCTCACCTGTTTTGATGGGACAGTGAAAATTATGGTGTCAGAGGTATTACTAATGCCAAGAAGGATTTGCCAGGTATTTGGATTTCACATAAGCTGCACATATTTGCCACCTGCCAGAAGCAAACCTTTGCATTCCAGGTTCTGGGATGAAATCCACAATACTGAGGTGCACCTCTAATGCCATATAGATGGCATGATGAGCTTGGATGATTTAATTTACCAATGGCAATAATGGCAGCAGGAACTTTAAATCTGCTGAAACCTTGACTGTCCTTTACGCTCTATCTATGTGGCCTAGAGACAGACAACCCCTGAGTCATGAACAGCAATCACTAACTTATGAGACGCAATTAGAAGGGAACCCCAACAACCACCTAATGAAATGCCAAGGACTTGGCACAAATACCTCTGGTGATACACTGAAGAAGGAGTCTTAAACTCTTACCTTGAGCACTGCTTGCTTCCTTCCCACACTGACAGCTTTAGCAACAACGTGACTTAGAGTGCCTAATTATAGGATAATTATTGTTGTTGCATTTGTAAAGGTCAGCCAGTAGAAGCTAGGACCCTAAGGGAATGGAGACAAGAAAGATGAAGAAGGAAATGGGAGGAGCAAGGTTCATGGACTTTTTGACCAAGTAGAAACAGAGAGGGAGTTACAGCCTTTCTCTGTAACTGGGCCACAATTTGTAATCGTGTAACATTAATGGTTTGTGCTCACGACTAAAGGCCAATCCTCTCCTGGTATAAACGTGAGCTAAGATTCAGGCCATGTGTCTTGCCTTTCCCCATACCTACGATGCCAAAGAATGAAGCCACTGTGGTGATATGGCCAATTGCAACCCAGATAGGTCATTGCACCTGAAACTCTCTACTCTCCTTCCCTGCTTCCACACTGCCTCAATACAAAGGAGGCAGTTTCTGGGCTGAAGCTTGATTTTTGCTCCTAAGATTAAGGAGAGGGTAAGAACTGGTGAAGAGAGGAAAGACAACTCCAAAGATAGCTGGCATAAAAGCACAGGGAAGGTGGACTCAGAGACTGAATTGCATAGTATTACTCCCATATTCAGTGACTACCATCTAAGAAAGCATAGAACATAGTTCAGATTGATAAATCCATTCTCCTTCCAAATCCACAACAAAGAAATCAGCTATGCTACAGACACACTGATGATGTTGTTGCTCTTCTTCCCCTCTGAGCTTTCTGCCCACTTTTTGACACAGAGATGTGGGGGCCACCAAGAAGAGGATCACCCATGCTTTTCAGCACATTTGCATTTGAGTCTGTGAAGGGAAGGCCAACATTTGTCACCAAGTTACCAAGTGCATCCTGTAAGCTATAGTACATTCTTAAACACTATTTCATTGGAGGGAAGTCTTCTGTGATCCTAACCAGTAAGCAAGTAAGTAAATAAATAAATCTGTGTGGACATGCTGATCTACATCCACCTCAGAAACTTCAGATTTCACTTGGAGAAAATATGAAGCAAGACTGCAACTAGCAGAAAGGAATACTTGGATTCAGGTAATCATCAGGACAGAAATAGGAGATACTCACTATTTGGACTCCTATCCCCTGTATGAATAATCGCCTGATCCTGAAGCAAAAATTAATTTTTTGGTGGCTCTAACAAAATCATAAATTGGCAGCAATAGTGTTGTCAGGAATCTTGAACTTGTCTTGTGCTAATGGGATTGGCACACCTAATTTATTTTTTGTAAGACTTCAAAGAAAATAGGTCATAATTCCTCACTGCAATTAGTTCAACTTAATATACACATATTTGATCTGTTAAAATATACTTTTCTAAATTATCCTCATTTCATTGAAACTGGCAAGTTATGAAACTGTGGATGGATCTGAACCTAACTGAGGTTCTCCAGGGAATTGTCTTGTCGTAAGTGTGTGAGGTGACAGCCAGGGTAAGTCCGTTGCTGATGAGCCAATGCAACTTCTTTACTCCTGCAGTATTCATTTAGTATTTCTGTCATTTCCATACGAGTAGGATCAAAAAGCTTTCTAAAAAAGGAAGTATATAGATTTTGGATTTGTCAAAAATAGGTTGAACATTAGTTTAGCTTGAATCCATCTGTATGAGTTTAGCACCCTGTAGGATCTGTTTCCTAAACACAGAGCAAATTCAGGGCATGGTCACAGGATCCTCAGATGAGTAGCTGATTTCAGAGCACTGTAGGAACTGACATTAATAAGAATTATCAGATCAATCAGACATAAATCCTAGCCCTGCTGTTGTCCTCTTCAGTCATCCTAAACTTTATTCCTAATTCCAGCTGCATTTCTAAGGACATTCCTAACCTTTAGCTTTGGACTATATTACACAAGTAAGGAGAAGAAGTCATCACCATAAAATGAACAGAAAGGAAAGCTTCCAAGGTAAAATTTGAAGGACTAAAATGACTCAGTGGGAAGAGGAACAGAAGAGTTCTGGATACATCACTCAAGTCAAGGAGAGAAAAACTTATTTTCAACTCTCATTATTCATGGGAAAGGTACAGGAATGAGACGTAGAATGGAGAAATAAACTGAATATATATGTACAAAGAGGATAAACCAAGGGGATTAGAACTCCAGGTTAGATACAAGTATCCTCATTTTCAAGTATCAGAAGTTATTTATCAAACGATGATAAATTTTTGTGGTTGGAAAAGGTTTCACAAGTAAAAGATATTTACAGATGTGATCTTACAGATAAAACTGTAGGGGAGGGAGATTGTAACCTATGTTTGGCATTTCTGAGTCCACTTCAGTGTTCTCCCTTGGTACCCCCATGTGTGTATCTAAGGAGGGAAAGGGAAAGAGTAAATGATCCAGGTAAACAAGCACATTGTGCAACACTGCATCTGGAAAACTGTGTCAGCCTTTAACTTGTTTAACTGGCCCTCCTATGGCAGTAACACATCATTACTGCTTTCCGGTGTTTATTAATGTCATTTTTATGGTTTATTTGTAGCAAGGTTCAAATTCCATGCAAATAGATGTTTTAAAAAATCAGGGGTTTCATAGCCTTCATTAGTATATATTGTAACAAGGAGATTGCATTGGATATGGATGGGCAGAGAAAGGCTAATAGACCAGTGTTTTGAATAGACTTGTGGTCTTAAACAGGATCCCTACCTCATCAAATTCCCTGAATTCCCATATCTACCAAAATAAACATTCCAGTCAAACCTGCCATTTCAGACTAAAGATGCTCAGTTCTGCTGCACTAAGGATTTTTCTCTATGCCGAAACCGTCAACACACTCTGAAGAAAATTGGTGGAGATTCATTCCCAAGTGCGGTCAAATGTCCACGACTTCTCAGAATTAGTAGTCATCCTTTAATAACAGTGTGCAAGGCAAAACTGTCATTCCCAAGCCACTCCTGACCTGCTGGCACAGACGGACTGCAGCATGCAATAATGTGATTCTTCTGTTCCCTCTGAGGGAAAGGATGCAGAAGACTCAAGCATCCCAAATGACTAAGCTCCCACCAAAAAGGAAAACTACATGGTTAGTCATGAAACTGAAAGAGCAATCATTCACTGCATGGTAAGAAAACTGATTTCCTGAGCTCAAAATTAATATCCAAGCCCTGTGGAAAGCCAATAGGGAGCTCTCTGGAATTTTTTCCTCATTTTTTTCCTCTTATGGAGTCTGAAATATGAACATGTGTATGTCATCTTCTGCATGAAAATCAGTATAAAAAGCTCACTCTAAGGGTGCTCTTTTCTCTACAGGAATGCAAAACAAAGAGTTTAGAAAGTGCTATATTTGATTTAATTTGAATCAATGTATCCAGTGAGTTCTCCAAATACCTAGGAGAGGATAGTAAGACTCTTTTTTTTCTCCCAGATGACTCCAAACATCAATTCAGTGATAAATTCTCAGTCCATTTGTTGTCCATTGTCTGGTTTCATAAATAAAATCCAAGCCTCAAAGTGGGAATAGGTTATGAGAGGATTAAACAAGTGACGCTTCTTACTGGCATGAACATTCATCATTGCATCCCAAAGGGACAGTCTTGCTGCAAAGCTTGTTTTTCCTTTTATCCTTCTCATTGCAGTTAAAGGAGGGACAATGTGTTTACAGAGTTTTCTTTACAGCTAGAGCAGTTTGTGGTACTGGCTCTTGGCAGTAAGTCTTAGTTGGGACAGGTAGGGGGAATCGACTGGGCAAAATCTGCTGGGGAGGACAGTACTAAGACTGTAAATTGATTTCTAGGGAGCCATCTTCCTTCTACTTTCATAGTTAATTTCAGTCAGAAGACTGAAACTATATAGGTGTTATTGTGGGATGGGGGTTTTCAATATAGTCTAGAGCACAGCTTGAAAATTCAACAGAAAGGTTTGCTACATCCTAAAAACTTGGATAGCTGGGAATTTTGGTTTAGCAATTCTAGTCATCTATTTCAGGACACCTTCTTTTAGAAGTTTACTTCAGGTTTAAAAGCTCATTTCAGTCTCAGGACCTCAATATAGGAAAGGAGCTAATTCTAGTCTAAACCCTAATACTGATAGAGATTTGTCAACATGACTGAGAGAGACATATCCTTAGACTGAAAGTTATCAAGTTTGGCAAGTGAAACTATTATATTTTGTTATGACATTTTCAGTGAAAATATTCAGTTTCCCTTTTTGGGTTACCTAAGATAACTTTGAACATCCAGATCTTCTCATACTGCTTTCATTCTGTCTTCAATGCAAGAGATACTCTCACCTGGCAGGGAGAAGATGCACTTTGACCTCATGATAGCTGAATATATGACTCAGGGTCAGGTTTCTCCTATTGTTTCTCATTAAGAAATTTCATTTCTGTTTTTATCAATATTCTCTGTGCCTCTTCCCTGTTACCTGCCAGATCACTCAGTAGAATGCTTGAGTGTAGCAAGCAAAAAGAATCTGAATGCAGACAATGGAAACAGGCTGAGGATTTTCAGTCATGCTTCTCACGTATGTTATGCTCACCTGGTCTGGCTGAAGGCTGCATCATTCCAAAGGCAGAGATTTGTAAATACCCGTTTGCTCACAGACAAGCACAGGGTGTTCACAGAAGCTCTGTTAGCAGCACTGAGGCAGGGAATGAAAAGAAGCCTGCTGTAAGGCACAGTCCTGGCTGTGAAGGCAAGATGACCTATGTATGTCTCTTTCCTCTTAGGGTGAAATAGTGCTAGACCTCCTCCCAGATCATGCTTCATTCCGTCAGCAGCCCTGCTGACTTCACTGTGACTATTCAGTCTGGTCAGAAGACTTACAGTCTGGCCCTAATTTCTCTGCTTCTTAATTTAGGGATGGTAAAGAGACTTAGTCAAAATATCTAAAAGCCCTAGACAGTTACTACCAATTGCAACAGAAAAACTTTGCAAAAGTAGATCAGATCTGGCCCTGTTAGCCCTTGCCAGCCAATGTTTTGGCTCTGGGTCGTTTTTAAGTTCCTTTCTTGTCACTCTAAATCAGATGATTCACGCTGGTAACATGCTGTATCGCTTATCCAGTAATGCAACCTAATAAAACCCTGCTTAAAACCATTTTCCTTAAAGAACCAGAAGAATTTGTTCCTTGCAGAATCAAACCTGTGTTCTTAATAAAGGCAGATTGAATAAAACAAGCCCTGTGAAGTAAAGGGACTAATTTAACAGCTCGCTGATGAAAATCTGTGGCTAGCTTCCCCCTCCCTCACTCCTTGCATGAGAACAGATGGTTTAACACAAGTTTTGAATGCAAAGTTAATTAAAAAAAAAATCCATTCCTCTTACAATCCTTGGGCTAAGACTTTAAAAGTTCCCTGCTAAATCGGAATGCCAATGCTCTTATTTTGAGCTCTGTAATAAGGAAACAGACTCATTAATGTTCTGCAATTATTGAAGCACAGTGATGGTCATGGATTAGCTCTTGAATTGAGCACGGCAGGCTCCCTTGGCAGCTAGACATCAGAATGGAATTTGAAAACCTCTGTTTTGTTCCATTTTCTCCACTGCTCTTAATCTGGTGCTGGAAGCAGGTACAGTCACCTTGATGGCAATGTCCCCAGAGGGAAGGAGAAGGTATTCAAAACACAAGATCATTTCCCATAACAAGAACAACAACAACTTACTACTTGTTAGGATTTGATTTCAGTGAACTCTGCAAAAAAATCAAATTATTTCATCTTGGGCTGGGATGCACCTATTTCTGGAATGGAAGGTAATAGTTTTTTAATAACAGCAACCTTGTATAAGAATCAGCACAGGCTGTGAGAAAACTAATGTTAAATTTGTTCCTAGTATTGCTGCAAGCTCCTGCCCCAAAGGCCTTCCAATCTGAAAAGTCACTTTAAATAACTGGGAGGAGTTCGGGGTAAGTGAAAAGTAATTGCCTGAATTAGAATCATCTTGGCTTAATGCATTTAATACTTTCACACATCAAACATCAGAAGATCTTTAAACAACCAAGTGGACTTGGAGAAGAGTTTTCTTTCACCTCTCATTTACAACCAAAACATCTTCCAGCCCTGCTCCTGGAGACTAACTCCAGATGACAAGTCACCCCTAAAGACTGAAAAATATTTTCTTCGGTCATTTTCTTCACCCAGCTTTCTACCCAAAAACTGATTCAGTCAAAGCATCCTTAATACCAGCTCTTAAGAATGAGAAATTCCCAGGCCTACAGGAATGCCTTATGATTATAAGAGGAGTCAAAATTTATGGTGAATTTGAATAGGATCAGGTAATTCTGATCTTGTCAGGATCCTAATCACAACAGGACCAAAGTTAATAGTTAGTGAAGTCACTCTTCTGTTCTTGTTGAAGTGTAACTTGGAGGGAGATCTAATTAGCTACCGGGAGGCAGAGTTCTTCCAGTTACCTTATCCATTTTTTTATCATATCTTTTACAAGCTCCAGCAACAACACTCAGAAGCTGAAACAGACATGGAGTATTTGTTTCACAAATTGTACATATAAAAGAGAAATATTCAGTCATCAATACGTAGACTATAAATAGAACGCATAACTCCGGAGTTGGGGTTGTTGTTGTTGTTGGGTTGTTTGGTTTTTTTAAGTCAGTCTTTGATTTTTGCACCACTACTTGATCATGGATTGCAAAACCCAATGAGCAATTAATTCCAGAGACAAACTCTTACCCTACTACAGTCTAATTCCTTAATAGCATCCTTGAATCAAAGAGATGTCTAAACATTATCACGCACACCTGTGATTAATAGCTCCCACAATAAATTACAGATGCAAACATGCAGGAGCAGACCAAGCCCATAATGTGAATGGAATGAAGGTACCATGTATGTGACCGAGTTCAGTCTACTTATCACCTAGTGCTGGCATTTTATGGAGCCAAAGTTTTTACACTTTACCCTGAACGGAGCAGACTAGCAATCAGCTTTAAAGAGACTAAGCATGATCTACAGATGATGGTTGCATAAATATTGTTAATAACATTATATCCCTCCAGCACAGGTGTGGCTGATACTCTACCTGATGTTTTAATTGGCACGAGGTCTCATGGTAATCATGGTTTATTGGAACCAAAGGAAGTCTTTTGACTTGCAGTCTATGTTTTTCCTTCTTCATTGTTCCTCAAGTGATTTTTCTCCATGTAGTAGTAACTAGTAGGACTTCTGATGGACTGTGGTGAAGAAAAAAGTGCTTACACAAAAACCCAGTGGGCATACAAAAGATGCAGTAATTAGGGATAAGTTGGAAAGCAGAATGGGACAAAGCAGTGTACATCTCTTCAATACAAGCAAGGGGTAACTGGGAGTCATCTTTTCTTTCTCTTCTTTCTTCCTCACCTGTACTCTCCTCATGATGTACCTTCCATGTTGTTGATGCCAAAATTCAGTGACTTCCCACCAAAACCACAGAACCATCAACCAGACTCAGCAGATCACAGTGATCCCATCAACCAACGCAGGTTTACTTAAAATTTACAACAAAACTCCAATGCTAGTTGAGTTTCACGTGATTAAATGCTTAGGCAAAGAAGTTTCTCACAGCTCCAGTTACTGCGAAATATCCCCTCTCCCCAGCTCACCGGCCAAACTGTTAGCCAAAGCATGTGGCAGCAAGCTGCTATTGGGGAACAAGCATTTGCTATCCCTCTCCCCCTTCCCCCAGCCACCTTAACTTCTCAAGATCTGGTCTTGCATCATATAATTGTTCTCCTAAAGTGCCTCATCAGATTTTCAGAACCACAAATGAACGAAAGGGATTTTCCTTTCCACTAACACTGTGGGTTCATACGTGCCTCTCTAATTCTGGGCCTTGCATTGCTAATCCCATTTTCTAAAGGTCAAATTATTCCCATAAATGTTAGCTGTGGGCTCTACCTCATCTGTGCTGGTCACCACTGCTGCTGTCTCAGGCAGAGTTATATTTGTGGCAAATTGTGGCCGGCTTAAATACAACCCAAATGTGATGTAGTATGTTTTCCCCAGCTCTGCACCTCCTCAATCATTCAAAACTCAGGTAGAAAAAGTAAAATGTATGCAGACACAGTGTCTTCAAACAGAAGAATTCATTCCCAGTAAGAAAGTCATGCAAAATTGGTGGCTGCAGAGGTTTGCTAGGTGGTTCTCCAGACAGCAGCATTAATGACTGAACAGTATAAATGAAGGGCTTTCTTCACAACAAGTTTTCTTTTCACTGATTCATTATTATTAAGGAAATGGGTGAATCAGCTAGGATGAAGTAGCAACTCATTGTGGACCTTCATCTTTTATTAGATACCTCCCGACAGAGCCTGCTTTGAGCCACAAAACTGAGGTCTTCACCTGACCTTGCACCCTTCCCCCACCAGCCAGGGGTTGTTCAGAGCTTGGGTTCTTGTTTTGGCATATGATAGAAGCTACACATAACACGGGGCAGCTGTGAAATATAGATCCCAAGCCAAAGTCTGATTTATGAAAACCTCATTCAGAGCAGTCCATATGTAATGTTTTGGGCTGGAGCCATCTTTACCCAGAATTGGCACCAAGTCCCTCTTAAAGTTTCCATAAGAATTTGGTTGAGTTTTTTGCTTGTTTGGATTTTCGTTTTCTCTTGCTGAGTTACCATATTTATTCTGCCACTGTATACCCTCACTTTAACAGGAAATAGAAATGGAAATGCTGAAACATCTTCAGAAAGGCTTTGTTTTGCTTTGATTGTGAAGGTATTTCAGGATCAACAAGGAGACAAGGTACTGAAAACTTTACAAAGAGGCTTATAAGACAAGACAAAAACCCACCTCTTTCTCAGAGGTATCCTTATAATGAATATGGTTTAACTCCGACCAACATGAAAAATGTGGGACTTCCTAAATGTTAAATGGTCTATAAAATGCCCAGATTTGATTTGATTGAAACTCTGGACAAAAGCCCTGGCATATGGTTTCAGGCACAGAATAAACCCACAGTTATCACAGTCAAATCAATACTTGCACCTCCCAGAATGTGGCATCACTCTGTGCTTTGGGAAGGAGAGGCAAAAAGACCAGACTCTCCACAAAAATAAAAATATCTGCTGTTAATATTGTTAGGAAGTGAAAGAAATAGTGAAGAAATTGCAGAGTTTCAGTGTTTGGGGGCCAAGATCCTGGTGTCTAATTAAAGCACACACACTAATTTTTCTCCACTTGCATATGGGCCATGAGAATCTCAGTTCTCTGCTGGGGAATACACAGCATTAGTGCACCTCCCATTAAGGGTATTTATGCCATAGACTCAGTTCTCCGCTGGGGAATACACAGCATTAGTGCACCTCCCATTAAGGGTATTTATGCCATAGAATCAGTTTACTGCCAAGGGGCTGTGATTCACACATCCTAAAGAGACTGAGTAGTGTGGAGCCTGCTTCCAAGGCAGAGCAGTGTGCCTGGTTCTTCTTGTGGGACAATATTGGTCTCCGTCATTGTGAAGGACAAGATTTCAGCTTTCTCACCACCATATCCCCAGACATATTATGTGATCTCTGAGAATGCTGGTGCTTGCTTAGTTTTGTGTACTGGAAGGCAAGGAGGGGCATCTCTTTCTTGGCATATACAAAGAATTTGACCGGTGTGCCCCAAAAGCCCTATCTGGCAGCTGAGCATCTCCACTCAGAGAAAGATGGGTGGAGTCTCCATGAATCTGAAAATGGGACTGAAAACAAAAATGACTGCAGAATTCTGCATGTGTGAATTAGCTCTTGCACTTTTAGAGTACTGCCTTATATAGGCAAGACCATGATGTTTGAAAAAACAGTTCTGGCTTTCTGTGTATATGTGGAGCTTAAAGCTCCACTACAATGCAATTCAGTGTTTGGCCCCTACTTTAACCCATCCTAGAAAGTCAGTAATTTTGCTACAGCACATGGACTGTACAATAGTGTCAGTACAAAAGCTTTGTTTTCTCTTAAAGAAAGCTCATGTTGTAAACAATGATCAAAAGGAACCAGGAACAAGCAAGAGTAGTATGGAAAATGTTTGCCATGCTCTTTGGTGTGTTCACTTCCCTACGCCCCTAGTGTTTTGCTATCATGGTTGGCCTGTAATTTTCAGACACTTTTGGAAATGATGATGAATCATAATGTTTTCTAGATCTCAGAGAAAAAAAAAAAACAACACAGTACGCGCCTACAGTAGCATTTCCTGGTTAAATATATGTTTGCAGCACAACATGAAGTGCTAGGTTTAATGAACAGCTGCAATTTACTTATCTTTTGAATGGATCACTTTAAATGCATGTTGGAAAGTACCTTTCACCAAACTGCCCATTAGAAGTGAACTACAAAGTAGAAGGATTGTATACAGGAAGCATTTCTTATCTCTGCGAGTGCAATACGTTGCCTGCAGAGGCTTTTTTTTTTTTTTTGAGTAGAGGATATTTAATGATGCCTTTTAAAATTCTGATAAAATTAACATGTTTTATTTTCTCCCTGCTACAAGAAGATTGTCTAACACTTTAAACAATGGTAATCTGATGGGTACAGGCACAAATGTATAAATTAGATGCTTAAAATAATAGGTGAGATTCCCAATTAAGTAACTTTTCCTGCTCCACTCTTTTACTATAAGACAATTAATATTACATATTATGGGACAACTGGCAAAGAGTGTGTTCACTTATACTCGGCATGCCAGATTAGCCTCTGGTACTTTCAAGGGAATAAACTGAGTATTTGAAGATTTGGTGGCTTGCCTTTGCTTTTTGGGAGATGAAGGGTAGGATCTGGATCATATTTATTAAGGTTTGCTCTTGCTGAGCACAGCACAGGCAGTCACTATTTAGTTAGAAGTAGATTATGACAGTCCATTTTTTATTGGTATTTTGCCATCATGAAATATTCTAATGTGCTGTTTCCCTTTCAGCTCACAATGGTCATGGCTCTAATGTCACTAATGGTAACTGTTGAGGGGGCTGAACTACCTCTGGAGACTGCAAAGGTCATCTCCATATCTACTGCTCAGGGAGCCCACAGTTCCCACACAGTTGGAAGTTGGTTTGATGTAAGGCATGGCTCAGGAGGAGATTTCTGGTCAGAAGCCTGAAACACAGTAAATGCCTGGCCAACACAGTCTGCAGAAATAACCACTGAGATCTTACTGGGCAGTTCTGAGTTCCCATCTCAGAACTGTCTGCTTATACGCATTTCTCCCAAAGTCCTTTCTGAATATGGTAAGGGTGTTATCAAAGCTACTGCATCGCTGTCGTCATATTACTAAATGAAACAAAACAGTTTTTTTCATGTGCTTTTTGTCTTTAATTTGAGCTATTAATTTCAGGCTTCCTGACTGCCCCAAATGGAGGTGTATGCATTTGGCTCTGCAGCCAGTACAAATAAAAAAAATAAAGAAAAGCAAATATTCTGATTTACCCAATTACTTCTATGAAGCTGTTAGGGCCGCCACCATTAAAAGATCATACTCAGGCATTAGCCTGGCATTGTCTTTGTGGTGGCACCAAAAGCAGACACATGCCTCAGACAAGAACATCCTTTCCTCCCTGCACATTCTTTTCAAGCAATAGCTGTTATCCCAGTGACTCATGGACAGTTAAACCGCCATCACCAGCTCAAGGAACAGAGCAACAATATCTGTTTTTAGGCTTGGCAGGACCCATTAAGCTCAAAGTGATGTGTCCTATTTAGTGATGACAGCCAAGTTCAATTAAGTTCCATTTGATGTCTCTTTGGATGCTTCTCCAAACTTTATATGACCCTCTTGGCACTGTAAATCTCACAGAATTGGTTTTCTTCATGAAATTTCTGTTATAATTTTAGTTCTGGATGGGGCTGGATGTGAGAGTGAGCACAACCTTCCATTTCATGCACTGGCACTCCTGCTTCTAGAAGCTTTAAAGCAAGAAGAGGGAAACCGCTGGACACCTTTGAGAAAAGGCAGGAAAACATGCATTTTGCTTCATGTTTTGGGCAAAAGATCATTTGGGGGGCAAAGGGAATGGCTGTCTTATTTTATCTGAGCTGACTTATCTGCTACTTGAGCCTCTCTAGTTTTCCTCCTCACTAGGAAACAGCTTGGCTATGACCATTGCCTGACTGGTGAAGTCAGGGTCAATTTTTTCCATCTGGACTGCATTAAGCATCTTCCATTTGCTCATCTCCCTCCCCCCAAACCACGCCTGTTCCTCCCCGGCCTCCCTTCTAATGCTGATGTGCTGCCAGGCATGTTCCGTTTCACCCACAGCCAAAACGCAGCTCCGGTAGGATCTCATTAATTCACACTAATGATGGGGAATTTGGCAAATTAGTGAACTGACTTGATCTGCCATTATTAATAGCTTTGCCATTGACTTCAGGCAGAATCAGATTGAGTCCCTGAATTGATAGCTCTCCTTGGACACCAGCAAGAGATTATGTTTTATGAAATCGACTGATTTTTGTTTGGATGATTAGAGTTTAGTGTTATGCTGGTGCATACTACAGCAAAAGCAATGAACTCTAATTAATGGGATGGCTCACAGCAGCTTTTCAGCTATTAAATCTCTGTAGAGAGGAAGTGAAAGCAAAAAGATGACGTTTCCTTCCTGGTTAGTAGAATGCAGGAACTTGCACACTGAGAGTCACTGTATGTCCCTTTGGCCATCAAAAGGTTTAGCCCAGCAAGCATTTAGCTGATGGGACTCTGCCAGAGATTTCCACATGACTGGGGTGAATTCCTTATTCTTTTTGTGCCTGAGCTGCCTTCTGGAAAAATAATATGTTCTTCCCTTTCTACTGCGCTTATCTATGTCACTTGGCTGATGATATCTTAAAATCCAGTCCAGAAGAACTCTGTTTGGCGTATGAGGATGCTCTCCGAGCAATAACAAAGAGAAATCAGTGATACTCTGGTCATTTCTATCATCTTTTCTCAGCTGTAACAGGTTATGTCTGGGCTTGCAGTCCAACCATAAAACACAGTCACATCAGTCCGGGGCATGTCTAATGTTACTATGCTAGTGTGAGCTTAGCAGCCCCCAGTGACTCTTATGCTCTCATGGTATCTCAAAGAAGCAAGCTCACCAGTGTCAGTCGAAGGCCTGCAGGAGTAAAAATTACTTTGCATTTCTCAGGGTTAGGGTATTTTAACTTACAAAGAGCAAAGCAAATATACATGCAGGCCTATTCTCTTAAAAGCACCAAAGGAGGCAACTACATTCTCCCTTTGGTGCTTTCCTTCCTAGAGGCAATGCATAATCAACTTTTGGTCTTCTCAACAGTTTAAGCTAATAAGCCAGACCATGAACTGGAGCAGCCGAAGCACAGACACATGATACTTTCTGCCAACTTTTAGGAGCAGGGCGAGGCAGACAGCTGGAGGCGGTAACGTCTTAAATAACCTCCATTGCGCAGAACCTGCATGCTATCAAGGGAGAAGTGAGGGTAGGGTAAGACTAAGACTAAGACTACAGTGGAAATAAATCTTCTGTTTCTGCCTTTCTCTGGTAATGCAATTCTTTATTATATAGGCTTGAGCAAGTCAGTGGGAATTGGAACTGGAATCCACCTTGCCGTTATTCCAGCCACACAAGATGGGAAAGAACTGACTGGTCTCTCAGATAGGCTATCAATAAGTAATATCCCCTGAGCTTGGAGGAGTACAAGCCTTATTCCTCCTGACTTTATTTCAGGAGCAGCAAGGAGGTAGGGACCTAGGCCCGTCCTCCTAGAGATCAGAAAGCTAACTCCCAGCTCCCAGAAGTAAATTACATCCCTTAAAGACAGTGGATTGGGATTTCTAAGGAGACTTTTTTTCCTCTATGGCAACATCATCACACGGTGCTTCCCAGTAGCTGCTCTTCTTTAGGTTCTTGCTGCTCTGGACAGAAAAATGATTGCTGGGAAATAGCCTTATAGACAGTTTCTTATCTCCTACAACATACAGAATCTTTCAGTCAAAGAGCATACTCCATAAAACCAGAACTTTGCAGATACCATACTCTCACAGTTCCCTGTTTAAGATCAAGACTAGAGGGAGGACTAGGCCTTACTTCATCACATGTGAACACGTGTGAAGTCCAAGTTAGAATGTACCAATACGGATTCTAATAAATTCAGGATTTTTGTTCATGTGGCTTGGAGGACAGAAATTAGGTATTGAATAAATAGACTGCTTCGGATATTTAGGGGAATTTTTGTGGTTTAAATTATTTGGTGGTTCCACTTCATGGTGTACAATTTGATCTTTGGCCTTAGCTGCTCCTTCACAAACTGGTTCCCACTCCCATTTCTGTATGTCCTAGTGAGGCCAGCCCTTGGCTGGCTCCATGTGGCATTTCCGTCTATCTCTTCTCATGCATTGCTCTGCATTTGTAATGCTTTTAGGTTATTCCAGTCTGCATACAACAGACTTCATGGCATTCCCTGTTTTCTTTCCTTATCCTTCCCTTCCCCCCTCAACTCAAAGAGCAAAAAGTCTTAAAAGAAAGGAAATGGTCATATCTGGAGGAAAAAAAAGGAAATCTGCCAGAAGGGATTAGCTGGAGTATGTGTAGGCAGCTGTGTGCTCTGGAAGGAATCTGGTCATATTTGTTTTCCCTTGTTCTATTTTTCCTAAGTTTTCCTTTAATTTTTCCCCAATTTGGCTGTGTCTGATGCTAAAGTTAGATGCCATTCAATGAGATTCTTCAAATCTTGAACTCCTGTGGGCGGTGAAATACTCGCTAACTTGACTGCCTTCCTTAGGCTTCAGAGTTAACAACCCAGTGATATAGAGTAAAATAACTCTCTCTTCCCAAGGAACTGTAAGACCTGGCTTTTCTACAGGCTCAGAAAATCTTTTGCATCGTTTCCATTATATTAATTTTCAGAATTGTCAGTGCTGGGAGTATTTTCAAGGACAAAAAAAACATTTGTGCTTTTATTTTTATAAATGACAGCTCAGGTTCTGAGACAGCCGTGAGCTGGCAACCTGGCTAGCTGTGCTATTCCAAACTGGCCCAGTTTGACTTGGCATCAGCAAGGAGGAAATGTCTCATTCTGCACTTGGCTTGCCAGGGAAGGTCTCATTGCTTTTGTAGCAGTGTAGAATGACTGGCTGCTGCCCTTTGCTGCAGAGTTATGAATCGTGCTCTCTCTGGACTAGGAAGTCAAGTGTCTCACATGAATGGGTCTGTTTGCCCATCTACAGTACCACCCACCTTCCTACTGGCATCATCTGCCTAAATCTGGAAGCGTGGCAGCACATACCAACCTCAAAAGCAAGCACCATGTAGTATCCGGCTGACTATTAATTGTATCAAACATGAATTAATAGAACTGCTTTTCAGGCTAGACTGAGAGCGCAAGAAGCCAAGATGCCTTCTTACAGGCAAAGCTATCAGCTCACGTTCCATAATCTAAAAACTGTTTGTTTGTTCCTATTTTACTACTTTAAAAAAAAAAAAAAAAGTCAAGCGCCTGCTTTGAGGTTCATCAAAGTAGCTGGGAGAACTTTCATTCTTTCTCCCCTCCTTGCTACTTGATAAGATTTGGATCAATCTGTTAAAAACATAATGTGGCTTTCCATGGTGACTTTCCACGTGACTCTGAAAGAGATAACACAGACAACAATGAGGGCAAAGCCTCTGTTGTACAGATTCATGGACCACTCATGTCCCGACCTCCTGAGCCACTACCAAGCCTCAGGCTTCCTCCAAGGCAGCCTGGGGAGGTGTTTGTGCAGTTTGCTGCCCTGGATGGTCATGTTAACACTATGGGAACTGTCCCAGAAGACTCTGCCAGTGCCTAGATCTGCCCTTTAATGTTCTTCTGCTCTCCTAGTCAAAGGGCAGTTAGGTCCAGAAAGTGGCAAAGAAAGATGAATACAACCAGTATGTATTTCCTCAAGCAGCAAAACACATGAAGCCTACTTTTCTGTAATTATGCCTCATAGCTGCTGCCTCTAGTAGCCAAGATAGAAGCTGCTGGGATATTTGTAATGTTACGCTCGCTCTCATTTAGCTTCTCTGGTGTTTCTTAAGAGCTGAGCTCTGGTTACAGCCTTAGTAGGTATTTAACAGGATCTGTCTCTCTGCTATCCAGCAGTCTATTTTCACGAAAATCATAGCAACCTGATTATTTCTGAGACCTCTGCCCCCTTGTCAATTTTGATTGGAGTTGGTCCAGGAGTTCAAAAGGCTGTAACAGTTTGATCATATAATCCTGGCTTCCTTAGGAAACTAAGCTAAGGAACAAACAAACAGAAGTCCTTACAGAAATACTCCCTTGACAGTTGAGGGGTTTTTTTAATCAACACCTTGACGTCTATGAAGATTTTTACCTTCACTTCCCACAAAGATTGTCTTACAGATCAGCCACCAAATGTGCAGAAGTAGCTCTGGAGTGGCACCATTACAGGCAGGTTTGCATTAGGGTTAGTCTGTATCCCAGTGGGAGCCATGGGAAACCGGCACGGGACCCATGTGTCCCGCCTATACCTAGTGCAGAAGATGACCACTTGCCGAGTAATTAGCAGACATGATTAACTGGAGCAAACCTCAAGAGCTGAGCTGTTCAGTGGGTGGGGCATGCAGAGAGAGAGGAGTTCCCCAGATAAATGATTCCGTCTGACCTGTCCACCCAGTTGAAATCCTGCCCAGGGCTACTGTGTTGGGCGGTGTAGGGGTACCAGCTCCATCCATGGGAGGCTGGGACTAGGGGTAAGAAATAACACCTAACCATGGTCCCAGCTGGTTTCCTGCCCAGCTTGGTGGGGTTGCTTGCCCCAAGGAGTGCAGGGAGCTCTCTGAGTCACCGAGGGCCCCCGATTCAGGCGCTGGGAGCGGAGCTGGGCAAAACTCCCTGCAAATCACAAGCTTTGACACATCCACCTCGGTGCAGCGTGACTGCAGAGCAGGAGCGCCTCGCTTAGATTCCTCCAGGTTAGCAGCCAGCTTCTCCTCCCTCCGTTTTCTTTTCCCTTGATGCTCTTTCCAAAAGCACTGACAGCAGGTCTGCAGAAGGAACAATTTTACAACTTAATCCCAATAAAAGACAGCAGCTGCCAGTGCAGAAACCCTGGACAACAGCATGCCTAGATGGTCCAAAGTAATATGTTTTGGTATTAATTGAAACTCTTTTTGCACCTGCCACTACCAAAGCAGTTCTTAAAAAAGAAAAAATGGAATGGCAAATATGCCAAAAGCGATTATTTATGCACGTTCAGCGTTATTTGATCTCGGTCAATTACTACTATGTTCCAAACAAGAGGCTGGAAAAGCAAATCTTCCCCCACCCTTTTTTTTTTTTTTTTAAAGGAAATCGGGACTAACATTTTCACGTCGTCAAAAGCGATGACGCCTCAATCCGCTAGCCAAGCTGTTTAAGCAGAAAAGACGCGTTTGAGGGAAAGCTGAGTCAGTGGCCGCATGCTGCGGGGGGAGACACGGAAAAAGAGGGGGGAAGCGGCTCGGCCGCGGAGCGGGACGCCGCGGTGTCGGCGCTGCCTGCGGCAAAGGCCCCGGCACCGCGCAGGGCTCCGGATTTACCGGGCTATAAATAAGCTACTAAGTGATAGGGAATGGCCTCTCGAGGGCAGCGCCCGCACCTCTCCTTTCCCTAGGCAAAGGGAACAAGACATCTTTTTTTGTTCCTTTTCTTTTCTTTCCTTTCTGTTTTTTTTTTTTTAACATAGCTTTTCCCTCTCTAAGAGGTGTACGTTTAATTATAAAAGGACCTTTTTCGGTTGTAATCTGTTTCCAGTTCAATTCCTTTGCTGGATAAATCCCTTAAACGTGTTGTCATTCCTTATTTATTGATTGCAGGTATTTGGGGTTTAATTGAGCAAGTCGGTCGTGGCCCAGGGCAGGAGTGGCGCTACATGAGCAATTAAATCTGATTAGCCCGAGCCCTTTAAGCCCCAGCTGGGTGATTGATAACCGAGACCAACATTCTTCAATTGACTCGCTACATCAAAAAGGAGAAAGGCTTAGAGGAGAAACGCATGGGTCCAACATGAAAAATAGCAAAGGAGCCGAGCAGATTAGATTTGCAAAGGAGTTGAGCTAACAGCGAAGGGAGCAGGGAGAACAGCCCTGGTCAGCCCATAAAATAAATCCGTAAGTGTCTCCTCCTTTAAAACTCAGCCAAGGCCGCTTTTTTTTTTTTTTTTTTTTTTTTTTTTTTTTAAAAGAAGCTGAAGTGACCCGAGCTGGAGCGAGAACGGGCAAAAAGGCGGAGCTGGGATTTTAACACCCCTCAGCCCTCGGAGCTGAGCTCCATCCATAAAGCTGTCGTCTGTTTGTTAGTGTGTTTGTCTGCTCCGTCATTACGCTTTTAGCCCGGTAGTTTAAGAAAATAAACTAGCAGGGAGAACAGGAGTGAGTAACCCCCATTTATCAAGCTGATGGATGTCCCGCGTCTCCCTTTAGGGGGGCAGTGGCCCGCCGCGGGGAGAGGGGGGTGTCCCTGCCGGCAGCACCCTCCTGCCCCTGCACCCGGGGGGGGGGGGGGGGGGGTGGCACCCGCCGGGCGCCCCGGGGCGGGGGCACTCCGGAGGTTTGGGGGGCAGGGATGCTCCGACGTTCAAGTCCCCGCCTTGGGAGAGGTCGCAGCGCTGCTCTTAGCCGCTGAGCCGGCTGATGCTCCACGGAGATCTAATGAATCAGCCCTGTTAAGTTCTCGGGAGCAGCTACGGAGAGGCACCTCCCAGGGCGCACACACCCACCCCGAAACAGCCTAGTTTTCTGTTTGCCACCAGCAAAGAGATGGCGTGAGAGGGGGGTGCGGGCAGCCCCCGGATCCGCCGAGCCTCCGCCGTGACCGGACCTCCGGGATCCCGCCTTACGCGCGGGGCCACCGCGCCGGCACCGCCCGCATCAGCCTAAATCACAGCGAGGGCGACTTCGACGGGAGAAATCAAAGCGGGGGGGGGGCGGACACACGGGGGGGGGCCGCCCCCGGGGAGGGCAGCGGGGACCCGCAGGGCAGCGCCCCGGGCTGGGGCGGGCTCGGCGGGGCGCGGGGTGCCACCCCCGGCGGGGCACCGCGGGGCCGGGGAGGCTCCGAGGGCGCTCCCCTCCTGCCTGCCGACTTTTCCCTCGGATCAAAACAGCTTGAAAGCAGCAGAAATCACTGGGGAGGGGAGGAGGACGTCAGCAGGAGCTGGACTTCTAAAAACCGTTCCGCCCCATAGGCTTTAATATTAAAAACCCCCTAGGAGTCTCAGACACTGTATTAATTAGTGCAACCACCCATGAAAAGTTGGGTTTGGAACAGCATTCTTTGCCCTGTGTGAAACAGCAACCCTAATAAACAATTGTTAACTTGGCCTATTGCCTCTGGTAAATTACACAGCATTAAAAAATAATGCTTTTCATATTAGGCAGTAATTAAAGGTTGGGACAGCTTTAAAACAAGAGGGGGAGGGGGGGAATCAAAGAAAATATAAAAATGTTCTTTCAAGAGTTATGGGAGGCTAATAAAGTATGTCTGTTATAGTGCACCACTTTGCCCCCAGCTACAGCCAAACTGGAGCCACTGCAATTGCCTCTCAATAAGATAATGATATTCCTTTCTCTGCTATTAAAAGGCTCCCAGTGCAAACTTAAAATGATTTATTTAATTTAAGAAATTATGAGGTGTAACTTCAAAGCGTAAGCCGTTAGTAATGGAAAACACCAGGTTGTTTAAAATTATAATAATAATTGTTTGGAATACAGTGACATCAAAGTGCTTTCATCACCAAATAAAATATAGCACAGACCCCCAAATCCAGTGGAGTTTATTGAGTAGACATTTTTTGGTGTGTTTTTATTATTTCCTTATCAAGAGACGTTATTTTAGCAGCTCCTTTTCTCAGCTTTGATGTTTTGACAGTCTTAAATTAATTTTATTGCATTTTTTTGGCTCGGAGATGGGAGATTATTCTGACTGCTTATTTTTCATTATGACTTTTTTGTTTTCAAGAACCGGTTTGTTATTTAACACAGCACCTTGATAAGCGCAGTTGAAATGAATTGGCCATTACAGGTCATTAAAAAGCAAAGAATTCTGATTTCAAGCAATCCATTACACGTCTGGGAAAATATTCCTACTTAAAACAAACTTTGAGCTGAACGCTGGCATAATCAGTTTAATAAAACGGGTAGCGCATACTTTTAAGGAACATGTTTTTTTCTTTACGAGATTCTTGCTTATTCAAAACACAGCAATCTAAGAAATACATATACAGAACATTTTGCCAAAAAAAGACCTGCCTTTACAGTAAGAATATCACAGAATGTTTTTAATTTCCTTGAACAGTGTTATAAAACATTAATCGTACATACATTGCATGAGACTTTTCCTTCCCAAGCAAAGCAGAATTATTCCAATCCCCTTTAAAAAAAATGGTAGCATTTTAAAATATACTGCAGTTGCAGCTTTATAGACCGGTATTTCCACTAAAACAGCAGGGACAGAATTGCTCTGGTGTTAAAAGACTGAAATATAATGGATGGAAAGATTTTTATTCCTTTCATGCAACTAGTTGGGAACTGCTGGTAGCACCCGCCAAGTGCCTTATGGATTACGGTGGGAAACACACATCGAGGGACTAAGGGAGTCAAACCCAAACCAAAACAAAAAAGCTCGACAACAAAAAAAGACCCCAAAGTCACCCCCCCCTCCGCGGTGGTGTCCGGCACCCGAAAGGAGCCTGACCCGTGTAGCGGTTCGTTCCTGGCTTTCCAAGTGCGGGGATGAGCTGTGCTGTTTCCCTGAGACCCCAAATGCCTTTTTCACTGGAAAAATATTCCCTCTGCTCTGGAAGGGAAAAAATCGGAAGACCCGCTTTGGCTTTATTTTGCGAGAGAGGCGTCCTCCGCAAAAAATGTGGGCACTGCCGAAAGTCGGTTAACTTCGAGAAATGACCCCCGGAAAAGGCTTTTTAAATCTCCGTGGTGGTTATTGAGCGTTGGCACAAGAGAAGTACAGTCACACTGGGGGGAGTGTCGGGTTTTGTTTGTTTGTAGACTTTTTTTTGCCCCACTTAATGATTTCTTTTTTTTTTTTTTTTTTACTAAAGCGGTAGACGTTAGTCTGCGGGGACACTAAATCGGGGATAAACAGAGGGGGGAAATATACTTTGGGGAAAGCAAAAATATGACTTCCCTATCTGAACAGCCCTGGGCTCGGTGGGAGCTGGATCCACCGCCGCTGCTCCGCGGACTCTCTGGCTACTTGCGCGGGAGCTGCGCGCAGGCGGGCGGCGAGTGCGCGGCTCGGAGCCTCCTTCCGCAGCCCCGGGGGCGGCACCGGGGAGGGGGTCGCTTTCTGGGCGGGTGGGTCGTCCTTTGTCACCCACCCCCTCCGGGGGCTCCCCTCCTCCTGCCGCGCGTGTCCAGCACTCACCCCAAAAAAATCCTGCAAAGCGCCGGGTGCGCGCAAATCGGGCATTCGGGTGCCTGTGGCATTTGTGCGGCGAGACGCACAGACACTGTATGGAAATCTGCCGTGCACAGCTCACCCCTACAGAGCTGTGTGTCGCGCACACACACGCGCCTACTCGTATAGGGTATTGAGTGCGTTTAAATCCCCGGTGCGGGGGTGCCCGCGCCGAGGAGCCCGCACAGGGGCTGGGAGCCGGGGACGGGATAACGTTGCCACCCAGATCCGCCCGGCCCGCGGCTTGGCTGCGCCCCCCTGGCCCCCCCGGCCGGGACCCGCGGAGCAGGTGTCCGCCCCCGCGCAGAGCCCCCGCGGCGCGGAGCCGGTGCCCGGAGCCGGTGCCCAGGCGGGAGCGGCTCCATCCCCGAGGGTACGGCCCTCGAGGCCGGCGAGGGGCCGGGGTCCCGCCGGGGCACCGCCGCCGCCCCGCCGAGCCGGGTGCCCGCCGCCCCCGGCCTCGCAGCCGGGCTCCCGGCGCAGATCAAACCCCCGCGCTGCCGGGCTCGCAGGCGCGCCGCAGCCCGCGAGTTTTCCTCCTTCCCCATAAAATGCAGGAATTCCGGGGTTTGACAAGGCAACGTGACAACATGAAATGCAGGCTCCGAGCGCCCGTGGCTTTAGGTAATGAACGCTTGGCCGTAGCGAGTCCGAAAGCCCATTCCTAAATGTTTATGTCAACAAATCCATACCTCGTGAATTAAGGTCCCGGGAGAGCGGGGCTGTGCCCGGCTGGCCTGAGCCGCCGTTCAGCAAGTCGGGATTTTAAGGATCGGGATAATTTATCGCGTTGTTTTTAATGTTTATTATTTATTGCTCTAATTATTTTTCACTTTCTATTGGAAATTTAAAATATATAGATGTACCTGGAACAGATGCCAACTCCTTTCAGTCTCACTCAACTTCTAATCATCGCATCTGCTTTGTGTCAGAAAATACTTTGGGAACAATTTAACTTTGCATTAAAATAACTAATTAAAGCCACACCTCCACAGCCTCTTGCGAAAGTGGAGGAGGAATTTCAGTAAGTGCATCGCTTTTAATGGTAGCATTCTGATTTCCCTGCCTCGCTGTAATTTATTCAGTTACAGATCTGCCTGCGGGGCAGCTCCCATTAGGCCGACGATGAAGTCTCATGAGTAAAGCTTGACACCTCCCTCCTAATAAAATATAATACTCAATTAACTCGGCCTTTCTGAAGGCTTTAATTGGAACAAGTTAATAATGGGCGCAGGGTGAATTGTCATGCCATCCGCAAGCTCGGGGAAGGTGTCACGGATCCGTCCTGCCTTTCCCATAGCAGAGGTTGTATCCGAGATTTGGAAGCTTTTCCTTCAACACCCTTGTGTTCTGCAATAAATCTGTATCCATTTAAGGATCTATCATAACACACACAAAGCTCCCGCGCTCAAAGAATTTCCAGCGAAAAGATTTAGCTGTAATCCCTGACACAGCTGATTTATACCGAAGGTTGAAAAATACTGCTGGTTTATTTATAACCGGCCCAGCCCAGCTAAGAAAGCACTCGGGACAACTGGACGGGGAAGGACAGGGGCGAGGGGGGCTTCACCCTGCCCTGGAGTTAGGGGGACTTTTTTCTTCAGAAAGAGGGAGCCCGAGAAAGAAGCGGCTGTCTCCGGTTTTTATGCGGCAGTAAATGCTAATTTGAAAAGTCTGCATGGAGATTAAATTCCTCCAGCTTTGTTCCCTACAGTTGCGAAGCGGGAAGGTTAACAGGGTTTTTTTCGGAGTCGGGAGGGGGGTGAGCAGGGCGGGATCCGCGAAGCCCTGAGCTCCCCGAGCCCCTAAGCCAGCCCGCAGCCCCCTCCTCGCAGCCCGGGTCCGGAGGTGCTTTAACCCCCCTGCCATGTTCCTTCTCCTGCAGCCGAGGCCCGATCCGGCAGGGTGCTGAGCGCCGCTTTCCCGGCCCGCACGGAGACAGCCGGGGGGGGGGCGGCGGCGGCTGGGTGGGGGGGCGGCGGGCGGCGACCCCCGGGCTCTGCCCGTCGGGAAGCGCTGCCGAGGTGGTGCCACCGGCGGGTGCGGGGGGAGCAACCGCCTTCGGGGGGCCGCAAGGCCGGGACGAGCCCCGGAGCCGGGGAAAGCTCTCCTCCGCGCACCGGAGAGCGTGGCCGAGTTAAACCGGCCGGCTGTTTCAACAGAGGCAAATACACCTTTTTCTCCAGCTGGGATCCCAGAGGTCACTCCTCATCCGAATCAGCCTCCTACAACAAAACGTACTTTGGGCCAGCGTGGGACTTTGGTGTGACATGGTAGACTACCCCGGCCTCCCGGGTACCCCTCTTACCCGAGCAAACCCGAGTCCCCTCTGGCCAGAAAGGCCACGGGCGGGTGGTCCAGCATCTGCTCTCCGGGCAGAACATGGGCGCGTCCCTTGGGACAGGCTGACAGCACCTGGGAGCCCTGAAATGCAACTGTACTGAAGTATGGCAGTGTCCCCGCCAGCTCTTACCTGTACAAAACTACCCCCAACTACTGCGGGGGTCGAGACTAGTCTCCCACTAAAGCACGGTTTTGAGGTCAGTGGAAAGGCGAGTCGGAAGGAGAGTCCTAAGCAAAAGAGAAGGGCACACGAGCTAAGAAAAGTGATGGAAACATCACCGGAGTATGATGTTGTAAAGAACAGAGGCGCCTAAAAGTGGTTGTTAAAAACAAGGAAACCTCATAAAAGGTTTGGCTTTCGACTTTGAATTGTTGACTTGCAATTCACCTTCATGTGCTGCAAATTTGGCTTTAATTCAGATTCAGAAAGGGGAAATAATCATAAAGGCAACCCAAACATTCCTTTGAACTTGACCCAGCGGTGCAAAACACACACGGAGAGAAGTTACCTTTTAAAGAACTCCAAACACTCACAGACCCACACGCGATTAAACATGTTTTTTCTTTTTTAATTTAATTTGAAATAAGAGATAAGAAATAATAAATCTTCAATAAAATATATAAAATTGTACAAGGCATCCCTTTCAAAGGGACTTTCCTATAATGGAATAAGATTGGGGGTGACGGGAAGGGAGAGGGGAAGTTTATCTATAGTGGGTCCCAGGTGGCAACAGTGCCTGGGTCAAAACAAACCAAAACCAGCGAAACCTCGTGGCTTTTTTTTTTTCATTTTTTTGCTTTTTGTTTGTTTGTTTGTTTGTGTCTTTCTTTCTTTCTTTCTTTCTTTCTTTCTTTCTTTTCTTTCTTTCTTTCTTTCACAACAACATGCTAAGAAAATAAATCCAGGAGAAGCTCTGCCTTCAGTGCTCCACAGCCTTTGGAGTAACTTTCTCACAAAGTTTAGCAAGAGTAATACGCATAATACAATAGTTATAAGGAGAAGCCTGGGAAAGACACTGCCAGCGCTCGGGGAGCTCCCACGGGGACAGACAGGTTACGCAGTCTCTTGGCACCCCACCATCCTACTAGTAGGGTTTTTTTGTTTGTGATACCTGGATCTCTCTTAAGAAGGGCTTGAAGCATGAGTCACTTACATTGGCATCCTTTGCAAGGGAAGGAGAGGAAGACTCAGGGGGTTCTTCTGTTTAATATGGACTGTCACAAATACTAATAAAAAACCCCAAACATCTCCCAGAACTGTTCAACAATCCTTTGCTCACCACCACTGTGGAAACAACCCATGTCTTCTTTCCCCAGAAAGCTTCCTTCCCTCTCTCCTGGTGTTCAAACAGCATTGCAGAGCCAAGATTACCTGGCAATAGCCAAAAATTTTCTAAGCATGCCAATAGGAAGAGATAAAGACCAGACTGCCTAATAACCCTCCCTTGCACTTTACATCCCCTCACAGTGCTTAACAAACGCTGAAGCTATTTATACAGATAAAGGCATTACAGGAGCCAATGGTGGATAAAGCTGTTGGTCTTCGTTTAGGGGCCCTGATGCTCATCTTGTTGCAAAGATCTGTCGAGGTTTGGATGCAAAAATTTTCCCTACCCCCAGAAATGCAGGAACTTGCTGGCTCTGAACTTCACTCAGACTCTACTGGGTCTAGTTTCTATTTACACGGTGTCTCTAGCTAAGGGCTCTGCTTTCTTTAAAAAAAAAAAAAAACAAACAACAAAACCTTGATTACACCTTTTTATTTCCCTCCCCCCTGCCCCCGTATTAAGCGATGACGCTTTAGAGTGTGGGTTTAGGGCATGCACCCCTCTTACTTTAATCATATATTGGGCCCCATCAGGAAGGTGTTGGGGACTCTCTGCCTCCATAAGTTGAGATTGCTTTTTCACCAGTTCCTTTTTATTCTAGTTTTATGTGCACTGTATAAAAAAACCTACATTTGCTCAGATGTTTTTCCTTTTTTTTGTTTGTTTGTTTGTTTTTACATATTTTTTTTCTTTGAGGATCAGACTCAGCGCTCAGAGCACTCTCAGAAGACACCCAACCCGTAGCATACAGGATGCCTTGCTTTGCTAACGCAAACTCCCATACACTCAGGATGGCAGATAGAAGCGTGCAGAAAGAACAGCCAGTACTGGTTGGGGTACTGCCTTCTCAGGGTTGGACATGATCCACCAGGAAGTCTGTCTCGCTGTCACTTTGTCTTTCTGATCTTCTTAGGATAAGTGGTACATGCTATATCCAACAGGAGTAGCATAGAGTCCAACAGGCGGGATAGGAAGCACAGGTCTGTGAAAAGGGTAGGATGTTCCATACAGTGAGGCAGCCTGAATGGGAGAGTTGATGGGGAAAGGGAGGCTGAACCCTGATGGCAACATGGGCTTTGCTGCCATTTTGAGCTTCTCTAGCTCAGCCTCCTGAAGTCTCTTGGCCTTGGCCCTCCGATTCTGGAACCAGATTTTGACCTGGGTCTCTGTGAGGTTGAGGGAGCTGGAGAATTCGGCTCTCTCGGCGATGGACAGATACTGCTTCTGGCGGAACTTGCGCTCCAGAGCCAGCAGCTGGGAAGTGGTGAATGGGGTTCGGGGCTTCCTATTCGTCTTGTGCTTCCTCAGGGTGCAGGCAGTGGGGCTCAGGTGTCCTGCAAGGAAGGGAAAGGCCAGTTATCACAAAAGCAGGGAGACCTGGGTGCTATGGAGAGATGTGCTGCATTTGAGGACTGGGGCGGGAAGGGTGGGGGATGTATCTGAAGGGAAAGTCCCACCAGGTGATACCCTCAGAAGAGGGATCCTTTTGCAAGTGGCTCTGGAAATCTCTTTCTGGCCAAAGTTATGTTCACAGGACTTTGGCAGGTGCCCTGGGAAGTGAAATTTATGCTCAGTGGTTTCAAAAGGACAGCTTGTAGGCAAACAGGGCACAAAGGATTCACAGATACACACACAGAGCAGATTGCTTTAGGGGTCACATCATAGGGGTCTAGAGCACACAGAACAGCTGTCTTGGTTGCTGCAGATCTGGAGGAGTAAATCCAACAAAGCACAAGACAAACATATACGCAAAAGCAGGAGATTCACAAAAGGACAGTGGTGCAAGAGACAAGCCCAACCCAGCCCCACTCCAGGATTTCTCCACCAAGAGCAACAAGTCAACCCTATCTTTTTTTCTGACATCTGAAGAAGTGGGTCTGATAATTTTTGTGGTTTTGATAACTGGGCATTTTTCTTGCTATTTCTTCTCTGCTTGAAATCGAGAGCAAGTTTTACCTCTGCTTAACAACTTTTCTTTTCAAGAAGTATTTTCTGTTTTTCAACAAGTATATATATATATATATATAAAAGCAGTGCATTTTTCATTCAACATTTAGCTTTTGTGACATTTGCCAATTAAAAAAAAAAAAAACAAAACACAAAACTGCAGCATCTGTAGCCAATACAAGTCAGGAAATCTACTACCTTTTGTGCTTGCCTTATAACCCCAACAAGGTTAGGCACGTGTGCCCGCGATGGCACATCGCTGACTTGTCTCTAATTCATTTCGCGTTTCACTAATAATTTTGCAATCTAACGAATAATTAAAAAGTGTGTGGCTGACTTGAAAAGCTTAGCAATTCAGCTGTGTTTCGATCACTCCCGGGGTATACGACAAGCCACTCTGGCTCCCCAGCTTGACACAGAAAATGACACACAGGCTGCTCTTAAGAGGCTGCTAAATTTTGTACATGCTGTAGTGTCTGGTTCAAACGCGTGCCAGCGTTTGCACGTCGTGTTCTGAACCCCTTTCATTTTTCCTTTTTTTTTTTTTTTTTAAATAAACTAGACCACGAAGCTGTTTAAGTGAAAATCATGCAATTAAAAAAATCCCGAGAGGAGAGTGTTCAAAAGTTCAGAAAGGGGAGGGAGAAAACGGCTTCAGCAGAAAAAGTTAAATTTCTCTTCTTACTCTTCTTCTAGATGCTGAACGCGAAAAATAAAGTCCTCTTAGAAGGCATCTTGTCAAATACCGTCTTATGATCACACGGGGGCATTTGAATAATTAAGGTGCTCACCGTGACATTTGGTGCACTCCTAAAACTACACTAAATTAAAACTACACTAAATCGACACTAAATTCTCTACCCGTCACCCTTTTATTCCACTCTCTCTTTTTTTAAACGCAACCTATTTCTTTTCTCAAAATGAAGGTCTCCAAAGACCCAGCTAAAAGGGGGCTCCTTCAAGGAGGGATGGGGTCTACAAGGGCGACCGTCGCTCCGGGGATCGCTCCGCGTCCCAGCGCCTTCCCCGGCTTTCGGGTTCGCCCGACCCGTCCCGACTTCTGCTACGCACGGGGGAAACCGCAAAAACGTGCTTTAAAATTAAATCCTGGACAAATATTTCTCCCGGAATACACCCAAACGTTCACGGGCTTCTTCCCTCACCATCCCCCAAGTAACTGCCAAACTCTGATAAGAAGCAGGGACCGTCGCCACCGCAGACTCTGTAATTGCGTTTATCCCGTGCCAGTCCTCAAGCACCCGCTGCAGTGATTTGTTTTGCTAGTTTTGTTGGGGTTTTTTTTGGTTGGGTTTGGTTTTTTTTTTTTTCTGTTTATCCTCCGTTTTCTGGCCCATGTCGGACAAAAATAATCACTTGGAGACGTTTCCATCTCTGTGTTGCTCAAAATATAACTTTTACAGCTCTTTCCCCAGTTCATCCCACCCGTAATATTAATAATTATAAATCGTGGAGCTACTTCTAATGTCAAAACCCTCCAAGGACAGACGGGCTTCTTGCGGGAGAACCGGTCATCGCCTCTTGCTGTCACACCGGCTCCGAGAGGGCTGAAAGCCAGGGAAGGGGGCAATCAGGAAGATGATCGAGGCCGAATGACCTTCCCTTCACCGATCGTCATTTTTGGCCCCAAATCCCGCTGACATCACGGGACCTGAACTCCCTAGCTATTGAAGTCCTTTACGAAGCTATTTTGCAGATCTCACGGACCGCCGATTTTAATAGAGAAAGAGGAGGAAATTCGAAGAAAAAAAGAATGCACCGGGAGAAGATTAGGCCTTGTCTAAGTCTGGGGTTTAGGGCAGTGTTAGAGGAGGGGATCTAGGTAGAAGGACACGCTTCTTTTCACTCTTTTCCTACTTGAGGGTACATGAAAATCGCACACCGGAGCTGCGCAGGGAAGGACACGGGCGGGCTGCTTTCTTCCCGAGCCCTCTCCCAGTACGTTAGAAATCAAATTAATTCGGGGTTATCTCAAAGGAAGCGGCTGAAAGCCAAACCGAAATGATTGTCCCCAAAAACAAGGAGCTGTAATAGCACTAAACTTCCTTCTTGCAATATTAGATTACAGAGGCAAAACCTGCCTCTGTCCAGCTCAATAGTTCGCGTCTGTAAAGTCATTAACTTAAATAAAGCAGAGCATTTAATTTACATCAGGCAAGTCAGGGATGCGTGGAGGTGAGTGGGTCGCTGCTAGTACAGGTGTACAGTCGCCAAGGCTCCTGGCGATGGGAAGGCACAAAGCCTCGCACCGCCGGGTTTCATTTTCCCCCCTTTTTCTGAAGGTACTTTTGGGGCTTTTTATTTTTTTAAAAAGCAATTTATTTATTTATTTATTTATTTATTTTTTAAGGGATCTCATCGAAAGCGAAATGCAGCGAAATGTTCGGCAGCGCGGCTCGAACAGCAAAAGGGTTTAAGAAGTGACCTGTCACCTCCGGACACGGCGTGTCCCTAAGGCAGTGGGGATGGGGTCGGCAGAGATCGCAGGGGCTAAAGAGGTCAGGCCCGGCTCGGGAAGCTTTGACAGGCTGCATGCAACGAGGGAGACAGACACACACACTGTGCCCGGAGAGACAGCAGAAAGCGTGTAAGGCTGTAAGGGGACAATTCCCGAGAATTTCAGAGCTAGCACATTGCTTTGCAACGTTTGGTGTAAGGCAGAAGGAAACAGGGAGCATTTCTAGTTCTCGTTGCAACGGGATAAGAGGAATGGACGAAGTGGCAGCCGCTGAACCGTGTGTCGGGAAAAGGAGCCAGTCCGCGGTAGCTCCCGATCTTTACGGTTTTGAAAGCGTTATATATTTATATACGTACGTATAATCATATATATAAATATATAACTGTATGACTGTATAACATATATATGAAAAGTATGTAACATGCGTATAAAACCCTCACACACGTAGGTATAATACGTATGTACAGTACACGTATGAGTATATCCAGCGCGCTGCTGTGCGCCGGGGCGCCCGGCGGGCAGCGCAGCCCGGGGCCGGAGCGGTGCCCTCCCTCCCGCCGGCTCCCCCGCCGCCCCCGCCGCTCCTTCCCCGGCCACTCACTTGGCGGAGGGGAATATCTCCCGGCCTCTTGGATCCAGGACGTGCCGTCCTCCGAGTTCTCCGATTTGACCGACGCGGTGTCGAAGGTTTTTGTAAGCGCCCCGGGGGGGCTGTGCGCGTCCCGGGAGCCGTGGCCCGGCAGCAGCAGGTTCCTGGAGGTGCCCACGGCCGCCCCGTCGGCGCTGCCCCCCGCCGCGGCCGGCGGCAGCTCTTTGGGGGGTTTCTTGTCGGACATGAGGGCTTCCACGCTGAACGGCAGGCTGGACACCTTGACTTTGTGGTGCTCCTCGGCGCCGGCCGCCGGGCCCTCCTCGTCGGAGGAGAAAACCTCCTTCGCCTTGGAAGGAGAAGCCATCGCGGGTGCGGAGGGAGGCTGGAGCGGGGCCGCCCGGGGAGCTGCGCTGCGCCTCTGCCCGGCCCTGCGCGGGGACTGCGGGAGTGAGGCGCTGCGGGGCCGCCCCCCTTTTTCCCCCTCTGGGGGCTCCCGGCGCTTTCCTCCTTGGGGAAGCCGAGTAAACGCCCCGCGGGCCAATCAGAGCCCGCGCTGGGGCCTGACGTCGAGGGGTGACTCATGCCATTGGCTCGGGAGCGGGAGGGCGGGCAGAAACCCTTTTTTTTTTTTTTCTTTTTTTTTTTTTTTCCCGGGGCTTATTTTGTTTGGGGTGTTCCCCCTCCCCCCGTCCCCTCCGAAATGAATTAGGAGTTAATGACACGGGCAGCCAGCGGAGCCGTGCTATTAAGGAGCCGTCAGGGCTATAATCATACCAAAGCAAGGAAAAAAAAAAAAAAAAAAAAAAAAGCCGCCGGGGTAATTAAGGCTGATGATTAGGCGAAGAGGAAACTTTAGAAGATCGCGGCTCTGCCTCCTCTCGCCGCCGGCCCGGCTCCTCCCGGCCCCCCCCGGGCCCCCCCACCCCGCCACCTCGTCGGGTACCGGCGCGCCCCCGCCCCGCCGGCCCTCCCGGCCCCGGCTCTGCCCGGCCCCCGGCCCGGTCCCCTGGGAACGAGGTGCTTTTCCACGGGGTTGGGGGGGGCGGGATGCTGGACCCTCGCTCAGCGAAAACGCCCCCGCGGAGTAACGCGGGTGCCTGTTCCACGCCGCTCATTTTTCATCCGAAAAGGGGGTTTTTGTTTGCGTTTCCTCGGCAGCAGGACCCAAGTCGGGCAAAACCACTCTGCAGAGGTTAGATCTGTAATTATTATTTTTTTCCAGCGTCAATTACACACGTGATGAATAGATGAACTTTAATAAATTAGGGGCACGCAGACCTTAATTAAGAGGCATATCACACCAGTAGTCTGAAAGCGATTCTCTCACTTTTCGACTTCCTACCAGTGGTATGAATAAAGAGTATCCTTTAAAAAGCGTTTCTAATTACTGCGCGGATAAAAGCAAATACATATTGTTCTTTTCATAATTATTTTAATCTTACGCCGGGCGTTACTTCATGCTGCGCCCGCAACTTTCTCTGTTGTTTCTTTTTTTTTTTTTTTTTTTTTTTTTTTAACGTCCAGGAAACGCAGAGTCTGGGACTCGTTTCGGTGTTATTTAAAACCAAGGCTCTAAAACCCAAAATACCCTGGGAAGGCGGCAATGCCTCTGCCCAGGTCTGGGGCTGTGCGGCGCAGCCCCTCACCCCATGCCCTGACTTCAGGGGCGGCTCGGACAGAGCTGTGGGCCCTGTCCTGGGCAGCTGCTGGGCTCTGCTCACTGTGCGGTTTTGGTTATATCCCTTCCACAAAACGTGCAGGATTTCACTAGCTCTTCTTGTGCTCAATTTGGACTCCTGACTTTCCTGCCAGCCCCTGTAGCAGTCTTGGAAGTCCCCAGTCTTGCTAAGGCAAATCATGACTTCCCACTCCCTCCACAACCTGGGTGATTATACCTGTTCCTAGAGGGCAGTTCAGGAGCTGATTTTGGGAGAGGAACTGGTCCGGTGAGGATTCTCTTCAGGCTGTGCTCCTCTGCCCAGGCCAGGCTGGAGAGCATCTCGAGGATGGCATCCTGTGTGCGCTGTGCTGGGCCCAGGGGTCCCCCGACCCCTTACAGCCCTGGTCATCCAACCCCATCCTGGTCAGCCAACAAGTAGCTGAGGCACCCTGATAGCATCTCACCTGGTGCTACGGATGGCAAATTGGGACTGGAACATGTGATTGCTCTGTGGGAAGGCATGTGGGAGGACGTGTACCAGAAGCCGCGTTACAAAACCCCACTCATTCATCAGTGGGGTTAATAGTAGGGTTTACACACTCATTACTTATTGCTAGCAGTGTTACTGCAGACCTCGATGGGTTCAGAATTAAAGCCAGGCCAGATCTGCAAAGAAAGGTGATGTCTTTCACTGCCTTAGCGCAACTAACCTGGCTGAGGCAGCCTGCAACATTTCAGGCAAGAGAGCCCTGACTCAGGCTTTTCTCCAGGGGTGAAAATAATAGCTGATCCCACAAACTGATGCCTTCTCCAGCTGCTCTTGCTACCCCCAATTCGTCACTTCTCTTTGCCCAGAGAGCTCACCTCTTTGCTGGGAGATACTTGCTGAGAGATGCAGGACCGCAGTCAGACAGCCCTGGCCTTGCAAGATCTCCTGCTGCAGCGGGGTTGAGTTTGTCCCTCTTCTCCCCCCCCTCGCCTTCCTTTCCCCTCTCCATGCTTCCTGCACCGTGACAAGTAAATGAGAATTGATGGACATGCAGGAACAATGCATGTGTGTCAAGAACAATGCACCACCCGTGGCAAGCCATTGTGGGGCTGCTGAAAATGCTACAGATAATTATACCGCGCTCCCAAAGTCAATGCCCGCTGGAAGGGCGCCTGGGGAAGGAGCGCTTGCAGGAGGGCAGGTCATGGTGACTCTGATCACGTCCCTTGGGTGCAGCTTCTCTCCCTGGCTACCTGGCTGTGGCCTGGGTGTACAGGCTCGCATGCCATCCCTGTGGGCTTGGGGAGGCTTCTCTGCGCCGTCATCCTTTGGGAGGCTGGAGGAAGGAGGGGGACCACAGGACGACCTTCTCTTGGCATTGTGAAGGACGGAGCAGAAGTGGGCTCACCCAGCCCTGTTTGGCTGGCTTTTGGGTGCCACAGGGGCGCCTGGGATAGCAAAGCATGGCAGGGTTTGCTCATGGCGTTTGCCCTCTTCAGTGTTAGCCCATCGCGAGGTTGGAGCATTTTCTGTCTAAAGTCTGAACTTGGAAGTTTCTCTCCTCCCTCACCCCTCCCCTCCTTCATCCTCCTTCTATCAGTTAAACACAGGAGAATGAAGCCCCACACGGCACTGAACGCCGGGACAGAAACCTCTCTGAGACGGGGTTTGGAGAAATTTATGGGAATTAAGGCTTTCTCCCTACCCAGGATCTCAGAGCAGCCGCCCAGCTTCAGACCCGCAGGGAATTCTCCCGGCCCGGGGTACCGACATGAGTCCGGGGCCTTTCCCCTGCGCCGGGTTCCCCCCTCGTGTCCCCGGTGAGACCCCGCTCGCGGGGAGGGCGGTCCCGGGGGCTCGGCCGTCGGGGCTGGCCGGGAGCCGCCCGGCTGTCGGGGCGGCCCCTCCCTGGGGCTGTTTCCCAGCCCCACGCCCGTGTGACCCCCGACTCCGAGCCGCCGTCAGAAGCCGCCGCCCGGAGCACGGCCGGATCCCAAGGATGCCCAGAAAGCCCCTAACCCCTCCCTTGCCCCTCAGCCTCCCCCCGCCCCCCTTCGGCAGCATCAGCCCCCGTGAGCCGGGCCGGGGTCCGGGCGCCCCGGTCCTGGGGCTCTCAGCTGGAGCGGGACGAGGAGGGAGTGAGCGCAGGGGGAGGAGAGACGTTGCAGACAAACTGAGGCTGTTTTGCAGGCGCCAGGAGCGGGGAGATGAAAGGGAAGCTCCTGGGGGAAGTGGCTGTGCAGTTTGACCGGCTCCAGCAGCAGTAGCAGCGACGGCCCGTCCCGGCCAGCTCCGCCTCCCGCCTCCCCCTCTCCCCACTTGGGCTCCAGGCAGCCCCTCGGTCCTCCCCCGCCTCCCCCTCTCCCACCTCGGGCTCCAGGCTGCCCCTCGGCCCACCCCTGCCTCCCCTTTCCCGGCCTGGGGGTGGAGGGAGGCGACCGGCAGGCACTGCCACAGCATCTTCTCTCCCGTGTCCGTCGGGCCGGGGGCAGCATTCCCACCCCGAAATGCCGCAGCATAATTAGTCTGTGATAGCTGGTGCTGGTGACTTGGTGGGGGGGCTGTCCGATTTCCCCAGCTCCCCCCTGCCCCATGGGTGTAAATCCGGGGGGAACCCATTCTGATCACCTCACGAATGATGCTCTATATCCCCAGACCACGCAAAGCACCAGCCCGTGTCCTTTACAGATCACCCACGGGGACAAAACGCCCGCGGGCGGTGGGGAGCGCGTTTATTCTCCGGGAGGGACAGTGCCACAAGTATTTCCCCCTCTTTTTATGATCGATTTGGTTAATAAGCCGTTTTCTAAAGAGAGGAGATTTTTTAACGAGCCACCGTGAGGCTAACGTGTGGAAATCCTTTAAGAAAGGAAGGTAAGGCTCCCAATTTGACAAGAAAGAAAGGCAGGAAAATGGAATCAGAGCGTGCATCAAGTCTAAGCCGTACTCCCAAACGAGGTGTGCGCCGAGATAATATTTGATGGGAGAGATTTTTCGCCCTGCTCCAGATGAGACCTGGAGCCAGGAGAAAGGCGTTGTAATAATAGATATTATGCATTTATCTCCAGACGCTAGAAAGGAATTAAAACGAGCTGAATATCAGAGCTTCCGAGGGACCAGGTCTGGTTACCGACGCTTCGATCTAGATCCTCCCCTTGAGCCTTTTGGACTCTGCTTCTGAAACCGTTTTTGCGAGCTGCGGAGCATCCTCCGGCCACCTCGGGGGAGGACTCACATGTCCCGGGGTCCCGGGCAGGCTGCGGCCGGCGGCGGGGGGCGGGAGGGCTCTGCCCGCCCGGCACGGCGGGACGCGCAGCCCGGCGGAGCGCTCGGCTCCCGGTGCGCCGGGAAGGTGGGTGCGATGAAAGCAAAGTTGCACTATATTCGGTGCGGGAAACGGGCTGTAAGTGCAATCACGCGTTATAATTGTCCTCTGTGTCACCCGACAATGGTTCCTACTTATCGCACCGGTGTCATCCACTCGTTAAGACAGCGAGTGTACAATGAACCGTGACTATTGCATAATACGAACGCCTCCTTTCCCACCCGCCGAGGGTTGTTCTCTCCCTCTCTCTACACAGGTATTTCATTTACGATCAGATATTTATTCTCTTTGGCGAGAGGCAGGGGATAGCTGCGAGAGATCAGATGTCTTCCCGCTCAAAACAGTTAACAGTTTTGCCCTTAAGGACTGAAAACGATTTTTTTTTTTTCCGAGGTAATAACTTTTTAAATAAACACATGGGAAAGCTTCGGGGGAGGGAAGCGCTGTTAGAGAGGTTATATTTACATGCAGAGAACTCGCGATCAAGAGGATCGGATGGAGACTTGGTTTCCGGAGGCGATGCACGGCCCCTGCCTGCGACAAGGGCGGGGTTCCGGGGGTCCCTCAGGCGACCACGAACCCCAGAGGGTCCCTCTCTGTCCTGGAGACCAGGGCTGGACCCTGCTCCCCTCGAAGCTAGTGCAGCCGGCGCTGCTTCCCGAGGGCGCAGGATTGGGCCCCGAGGAGAGAAACCCTGGGCACCTGCTGGCGCCGTGCCGCTCGGAGCCGGCATCGTCCCAGGCCGGCCCAGGGCACCCAAATCCACCATCGAAAAAATAACGTGGGCAAAATATTTTTAGGTTTGGCCCCAGCCAAGTGCAGGGACGGGCCGGCCTGAAGCCCCCGCCCCGTCGGGGGCCAGTGGCGCCCTGGGGGCAGGGGCAAAACTCCCCGGGACTGCGAGGATCTCTTTTCTTTCTGTATTTTTTTTCTTTTTAAGAGGGAGAGAAAGGGGAAAAAAATGATGCTCTATGACCTCAGAACCTTTTTTCTTTTTTCTTTCTCTTTTTTTTTTTTTTTTTTTTTTTTTTTTCCCCCGGGCTCTGTCTTTCCGTTTGCAAACGGTTTCCATCGAACTTGCTGCAGTGAATTTTAATTATCGCACACACCTTTCTGCTTGTCTGGGTTATGAATGCATCAACAGGATTCACGCCAGCGCGGAAAATAATGTGTGGATAGTTATGAACTAAAAGCTCCTGCATTGACTTAGATTCGAGCGCCCGATTATTCCCAGGGACTGCCTACGCACACCCAGCTCCCCATATAAACAAGCAGCTGAGTTTATTTCTATAAGCGCATTTTACTTTTATTTGTCAATTTTCATATACATTCGTTTTCGATGTTTTGCCTGCTTCCCCCGACCAATCTAGGAAATACAGAGGGGATGGGAGATGGGAAATGTACTGAATTATCCCCTGCTCAAACGGAGCTCCTATAAAAATCCTATTATTTATGCAGTACATTCGCAGTGTGGAGACGTGTCCCATGCTTGATGCAGTTCTCGAATTACAGTTATCTGCTGACAGTTATTTTTTCCCATTTAGCTTCCCGTCTTTATTTTCCAAATTTATCCCGAGCCCTCTGAACGATTGCAGCTTTGCGACGTACCGTTTGTCTCCCGTAGTTGCCCATCTCTTTTTGATTATCCAGGCTGATATAATAAACCAATTAATAAATCGCTTTTGAGTCACGGACTTACATTTGGTACAAATTGGCTGGGAGAGTGCTCGACTTCGTGAGATCATGTGGCTGGTTTCTTTAAAGAAAACTTAAATTTCTATTAATTGCATTTTTTTTTTTTTTCCAGAAAAAGTACTGGAATGAGATTAAGGACCTTTTTTATTTTCACTCGGTAGAATGAAGGCGGGGGACTGCAGCAACCTGGTAAACTATTTGGGGGCTCGGTTCGGTTCTGCCCGGTGACTGAGGTGAGAGATGCTGTCGGTGGGAGCCAGCCCGGTGCCTCGGAGAGCCGCGCTCCCAGCCCAGCCTCCCCGGTGGCCGCAGCCGCCGACCCGCCGCGCTGCCGCACGCGTGACGCCGCGCCGGAGCCCTCGCGTGTCGCGCCTGCCGTCCTTGGCCGGTCCTGCTGGGGCTGAGCTCACAGCTGGCTGCTGCCAAACCCACGGGGTTCTCCGCAGGAATCTGGAGAAGAGCTAAAAATCCTCAGCCCAAACGTGCTTTTTACACCCAGCCGTGTCCGGCTCATCCCCGGCACTTTCTCTCCCAGGGCGCGGGATATGAGTGGGGTGGGCAGCGAGCGCCGGAGCGAGCACATTCCACTCCAGATTCCAGCCAGCCCTCCGAGGTTACAGGTTTTTTTTCCTTTTTCTTTTTTTTTCTTTTCCTTTCTTTAATTACATTCAGGGTTGTTTCACGGGCTTCACAACTGCTCTGATTGCATTACGAGATGATATTAGCTCTGCAGAGAATACCATCAGGGTCCCGGCAATGTTATGCAGGGGTGGGAAATTTATTTGGATGCTCCTAATTCCTCTGTAGATTGTATCGACTCCAAGTCTTTTTAAGAAGGGCAACACTTTTTATTTGTGCATATATACGTATTTGCACGGAAAGTTGTACTAAGCAAAGCAAATCATACTTTACAATATAACAGATGTTGGAAGGATGTTCATTTAGCAAAAGATGAAATTAAATCCATGCAACAATTTTTTACAGCTTTATTTTGCACAGCCTCTCCGAAATCAGAGACGAGAAGAGTCACTAACTCATCCAGTTTACAGTCCTTCAATCCCTATTAGTGTAGCTTTCCCTCTTTCTATAGATTATTGCTGCTCATGTAGGGTATTTAGAAATAACCCACACTGTCTTATTTCCATAATTTCCCTCTGGAAAATAACCCTCTTTCCAATGTAAGCACTGTCTTTGCCTATGCACTTACAAAATACATTTTAAACAACTTCATTTCTAGTCTCTAAGGTAAAAAAAAAAAATAAATTAAAAAAATAATTAAGTCTAACTCAAGGTGGCTGCTTGCAGAGATTGTGGGGAGGGAGCACTTTCAGAGAGGGTTTGCCATCAGGACACTGTTATATAGATTTTTGCTTCATATAACAGACTGACTCAGGTTTTGTGTGCTTTTTATTAAAAGTCTGCATTTTCTTCTGACTGCACAATCCCAATTTGTTCCACTGGAAAGTTCCTTGGATAGTAGCTCCCCACAGTTCCTGATTTGCAAAAATCCCAGCTACTCTACAAGCAAATCAAATTGTTTTTTCAACACTTGGTTTTTTTCAACGTGGTGCTAACAAGACCGCTGTGCTCAGAGATGCTCTCGGTATTTAAGGATTTGGTTTGTAGCTGGACCCTGATCCTGTCAGTGGCTTGGCATTGGTCAGCTTCCACAGTCGTGCTACATAACAATGTGGTTCAAAATATTTCAGGATGCAGGCAACCAGCTCAGTCTCGATTTCCTGAGCAGCGGTGACAATGGTGAAGAAACGTGGGAAACAGAGGTTTGTACCAAGCAAAGACATTTTTGCAATGTCAGGGTGTTTGACCGTGATAATGGTGAGCTCTGGATATTTAAGGTTCAGTTAATAGAGGTTTTATTTCATTTGATTTACTCCAGATGGTTCTCAGCCACAACACAGAGACTTAGACAGCAACCAGAGCTGCAGCATGCAGGAGTATCTGAGTAATGAATTTTCATTTGGCCCACAACAGATAACAGCCTGGGCAACACTTGGATCTGTAGCAGCTTGGATTCCAGAGCCATACGCTGCACAGGGGGAGGAGGAGAGGGCGAGGGTGGGGGCTGCTGCTCTTCACAGCACAGTGAAAGCCAGATCCACGTATGCCAAGAAAATAATCTTAAAATTATGTTAACAGTTTTCTACATTGCAGAGGGATAAATCTCGAACTAACAGCAGTCAGAATAGTTCAGTCAGCCTTGGTCTGCAGTGATAATATTGGCTCTGCTTCTCCATCATTATCATTATGTAGGTCCAACAAAGCCAACCTTGTTATGACCTAACTCCACTTCAGTTACAACTGGCCTAATCAGCCCAAGGCTTTGCATAATTCAAAATTCCCACTAGATCTACTGGAGCATGAACAGTACCAGCTAAATTTGCAACACATCTCTTTGTTAGCATAGACAGCAACAGAAAGATAAAGTACCCTTTGACTCTTTTGCACTTCCATTTATGCTTTAAACATTTTTTTTCTGTGTGTAAATACATCATTCACAAGTATAAGTTCTTAGTTTATTCAGTAAGATTTTGATTTCTTTGGTCATGTTTCAAATAGGTCAAGATTAAGTATATCCATGATTACGGGAAAAGAGGGAGAATGCCTTGCCGAGAACACCTACCAGTTAATAATAAAGGAGAAACTGGCAGGAAACCTTGGAGGTAATTGTTAATGGTATGATTAGAGTTATTATTGGTGTGGTAGAATTCAAAGAGGACAATGCAAAAGGCAGATTATACTCAATAAATATGAAAGTTGCTGATGCCTTCTGGGAAACATTAGAAGCTTTTCTCTGTAGCAACTATTTATTGCAAGTGTAACATTATTGTTAGTGATTATCCCTTTGCTTTGCTTTACTACCAAAAAGGCTAGCATGTAAAATCAGAGTTTGTGTGTGTGTGTACTTTCCTTCTGCAGATCATTTTGCAGCAAAATGCAAAGTGTTCTCTTTCAAGGTGGTGAATGCCAAGAAAAGCAGCTTCTGCAGGCTACGAACAGCACAGAGCAAATCACGGGGCATAGATGTCCTCGATTTACCTTCGTCATTCCCACTGGTGCTTGGATTCAAATGCAGAACATCACTGCAGGCATAGCTTGTGCTGCAGGGGCCAAAGGGTCCTAAAGAAATCAAAGGGCTCATTCTTGGTTTTGCATTGGCCTTGGCATGGGAAGAAAAGCAGATTAGAATAAGGTAGTAAATGCCCACATGGAATAATGCTTGTATAAAGTGGCATCTGCTGCCCCTTCCCTCAGATCATTGTCAGTGACCCCAGGAGGTTGCTGGAAATGGTCTGTGACTGGTGCATGTTCTGCTCTGACGATACTTGACTGCAGCATGGTCCTGTATGCAGAGGTGTGCTGTGGCTTTACAGCTGTCTTTCCTCAGCCTGGCTACATGCCTGCAAGATGGGCAAGGGAGAAGAAGGAATGGGATGCCTCGAGGAGCAGCAGCCACACCTGGAAGAAGGGCAGTTTCACCCTCTCTCCCTAGCACTCAGGATCTCTTCCAAGCAGCCCATGGCCAGGGAGCAGGCTGTCTCCCCACTCACCTCTGTTGCCCCCACACTGGCTTTAAACACTGCCTCCAGCCCTGGGCTTGATTCAGCAGATGCTGGAGTGCTGCCCAGGTGTGAAAGGAGAGGTTGTGAGCTCCCATCTTGCCTCCTGCTCTCAAGAGAAGCATCTGCCCTGTTTGCCTCCTCCTGCCCTTGTTGCAGCCTGGTTTCATAGTTCATGCTAGATTGCTTTAACTTCCACTGAATGGCCGGCTTCACAATACAAGGAGCAGAAAGTTTACTTCCAAGTCTTCAGACCCAATTCCACTTCTTTTCCCTCCAACAGTTTTTCTTCAGTCCTTCTACTAGGCTATAGGCTGGCTCTTATGTAGTGTACGAGTGGTGTAGGTTGTCCACTGTTGGAGGCAGAGGGATGACACTAGCACAGAACCTACAGAGACGAGGGAAGAACAGAGCTTTCTGATCACAGAGTATGTATCTCCATCAGAAAGGCAAATCAACTCTTGTCTCCTCTTTTTTTTTTTTTTTTTTTTTTTTTTGGGTAAAGGTTTCCAACAACAATATAAAAAGGTGGGAGAAACATGAGATCATCCAGTGCTGGATTTGAGGGAGACAAACACTCCTTCGTGTGTGTATTCTCCTGCTAGCTCTGTGTAATCTTTCGGGAGAAGCATAAATACTGAGTAATTTTATTAACTGGCTCTTCTATGGGCTTGTTCAGGCCAAATTTGGATTTTGTAAAACAAACAAACAGCATCTTTCTTTTTTGAAATCAAGAATGTAAGAAAATATAAACAGGGGGATATTAAGTTTTCCAATTAAAAGAATTATCTTATATAATTAAAATTCCCACCACCACCTCCCAAGTTCTGTGGTGCCAGGAATGAAAAAAGTACAAATGCAAATGACAGTAACTTTTTCACTTCTACTACCCAAGCAAAATAAATGTCTTGTTACAAGAAAAAAAAATCAGGAAAAGAAAAAAAATGTGATGTCTGAAATTCTGTTTTCTTGAGTGCAGGTGTTAGTAATAGCATAAGAGAAAATATTTATAAGTTTTAGGCTGTTGTTGTTTTTCCGCTGAAATTTCTGTACTGGTAAAATGGAGGTCTGAAAAAATCTGATCACCAGTTAAACAGGAAAAATATAATTGTATTTAAAGGGGAACATGAGAAGCTGATAACACCTTTTTCAGCCCTAAAATTTACTCCAGATATCCAGAGTAATTGTGTTTGATACCTCTGGAGTGATGTCTTGAAAATCATTTGCTGCTCTCTGAAAACGTTTGTTTTATTACCTATGTGTAAAATAGCTGACGAGTTAAAAATGGATAGTGCCAGGGTTTCTTTGGTTACCTCCAAACAAACTCTCTTTATATTCTCCAAATTACATCTTTATCAAACAGTAGCATACAAACCCTTGAGATCTGATTCCAAACATTTTTTTAAAAGAGTGTGTGTGTGTGTGTGTCCATCTATCTCTATATATATATTTACAGCAACTGCATAGAAGACAATCTCTGCTGCTAAGATCTCAAATAATTCCTAAAATTATACAGTCTCACATTAAAGGGTGGTTAACACAAATACAAGAGCATAAAAAGATTATTGTCTAACCTTAGTTTTATAAATCAGTGGTTGAAACAGAAACTAAGCTGTGGAGCCCTGACTTCCATTTGATTGAATGACTTTTGAATCACATTTCCCACATCCAAAGATAGATCTGTCTAAGTTAGTTGCAATTTGCATTTTAAGTCAAAGGAAATGCAATATCCAGTCAAATATGCATTTCAATTGAAGTTGGTTGATTCAGTTTTGCCACTTGTAAGTGCTTTGAGCCAGCAGAATTCTCCACTGAGTTTGCAGGAGTGGTATTTAACTTGCATCATATGTGGCAAATTGCTCGGTGCAATTTAAGCAATATTAACCTAAAGGGAAAAGAAAGATCTGTCACTTAAATCTGGGCTGACTCCTTCGTACAACGTCGTAATTGGCAACTTTGCTTTCATCCTCCTCTCGTTTGCTTTGTCATGTTTGACAACGTACACATTTGAAAATTAATGGGTTAATCACCCACATAATGGCTTTATACCAAACACCAAAAGGATCTTCCTGGATTTTGTTTGCAAGTTTGAATAAGCATCTTCATTTGCACTGCTGGGAGAGCACCTTTATGAAGCAGGCTGGTTTCAGGAAGGAGTGCTACTTCTTTCTTTTTCAAATTCTGGAAATGCTGAAAATAAGTTTTCATTTTGGATTTTGCATTTCTTTCAACAACAAAATAAGTCAGTACCTGTATGACTATTCACTTCATTGAGTCTGTTCTCCTTTAAAAATAAGATTTTTTTCATCACTTTCTTCATAGAGATGGATTCAAACACAAAATTTAACATGCACTCTGTTTTTTTACTTTTTTTGAAGTATCAGATATGACTTTCCAACACATTTCTAAACGCTAAAATGTAAGATTAAAACATCCAAAAAGTTTTGGAAAAAAAACCCCAACCAAACACAAAACCTGATATTTTGATGCTGGGAAAAGGGGCGTTATTTTAACAAATATTTCATTCTGAAAATTCCAAGTAGCTCAGTGCAGTGTTTTTACAAAATTTGTAGCACCTTGTGCTGACTGACAGGGCACAAGCTTCTGGAAACATCTAATTGTAGCTCTTCAGGCTTGGTAGCTTATCACAACCAATTGAATAGTCACTCTTAGACAAATACAGGAGTAATATGATACCCAGTCTTACACCCTCAAACCATAAAGTAAACTTGTTTTTCCATGAAGCAATTAGAAGGATACATTTAGACATATCCTTAAAATAAACAGCATAAGCATATCTGAAAACATTATTTAATGTTGTAACTTGTGGGTTCTCGGAATGACAGTTTACAGTTACTGAAATACCAGAGAAAATATTGATCAAGACGTGCAGGGAACATACATGGGAAAGTCAGGGTCATGACTGGATGGATGAAGGAATTTCTATTCTAACCCTGATTTTGCACAGTGACTCCCCTTCTCTGGTTTACACCCCAGGAGCGGGTAAGTGTCAGAATACAAGAAAACTCCCCAGTATCTCCTGTGCTTCAGGCCCCAGCACATTTATTTGCTTTTCTATATATCATCTTGAACTATTATTTCTGTTAATTAATTCATTAATATAAAAAAAACCTCCTGATTCCATATATCTGTTATGAAGGAAACCACCTCATTATCTCATACTGATTTTAATTCTGAGTTTTGCCTAATTTAAACCAGGAATCCATCACCGCCCTTACAGCCACAATAAGTCCCCACTCAAAGCACCAGGAGTCCCTGAAAACAGAAGTGGCAGTAGCTGGGGCTTGTGTCTGGGTCGTTCCTGCTTTGCAAAAGGTCCTCTCCCAAATGCTGCTAGGTGTCACCTCAGCCAGCAGCTTGTGCCGATAACGAAACTCATCCCAGACACCCCTGGAGTTCAGGAAGCATAAGCCACTTGCATTTTCGCAATGGCCTCTTAGCCAGAATTAATTTGGGGCCCAGCCCTGCAGTGGTCAGTGTTTGCTCGAGGAGGTGTCCATGTTGCAGACGTGGGGACTCGGTGTAAAAGCCCTGATCCTAACCTGAGCACAGGAACAGGAATAAACTGCTGCTTTGTATGGAGCTATTGCCCAGGGTCTGTAAACCTGAAGGCACAACCCTATATCATCATCCCCTGCTCTTGCTCCTTCCATCACCTCAGTGAAGGTCATGTTTGCTCTTCAAAGAAACAAACACAAAGGGGGTAAAATCTTCTTCGAAATTTAAAGATAAGCTTCAAAAAGGCAAAGAATCTCAGCCCATTTATTATACCTCTCTAGCCAATTATGCAGCATTTCTATCCCCTTAAACCACTGTTTTTTCACTTGCTTATTTGTCTTTTTTCAAGAATTTTCAGATGCCAGTGTAACCACAGTTTTCCTGTCAGAACTGCTACACTGAAACATCTTTCAGTGGATCCAGTGTACTCTGTAGTTTCTGGAGTTTATAACACAGCCATAAAAAATTGCTCAAGGCTGAATCTTGGCATATTAAGTGTCATCAGAGAGGTAATTGCTTTTCTTTAAACACCTAGAAAAAAAAAACCCCAACCAACATCTGAAGTTGCCAAAAGGCTATCATGTCCAAACACCTACACTTCCACAGAAGGTTTTCTTGGCTTTTATTCTAGTCTTTCTTTGCATTTTTTTTTCCTCTCAGCTGCTTTTGCAATTGAATGTAAGCATCAGAAAACAAGCGAGGTTATTAACCCACAAAAATGTGTCCAGTTAACAAAATGTTAGGAAACACAATGTCTAGGACAACATGTCCTTATTACACCCTTTTCTAACACAACAGTCTCAGCTATTAGAGGAATGAATAAAGCATGGGACTGAATATGGCTCTCTTATTAATCCATTGTCAGCATTGACAACAGAAATACTCTAATTCAGTTTATTTCTTTAGTCCTTCAAACTTTGTTACATGTCAGTGAGCTCAGATTTACACAGATTAAATCCTGAAATAAAATGAGGATGGGGCCACGCTGGATTTTCAGGAGTAGATTGTTGTCTCTCTCTCCCAGAAATCTGCAAAAATTAGAGTATGATTCACTCCTGAAAACTGCTCTGGGCTCCTAATTCTGAAAAAGCTTTCTCTAGCACTATCAGCTAGTCTGAGAGATCCTGACTTTCAATCTGCAAATGGTGCAAAAATATCTTAAATTCAAGAAGTTGCTTTGGCTATTTGGATATTTACAAACTGAAATTGGAGGATGTGAATGAATAAAATACTCCAAAATAAAAAAACGAAAGCCTGACAAATGAAACAATAAATAAGTAGTAACCAAGTCAACCATTTTTCTAGTGTGTATTTCTGGTGTGAATTTCCCCATTTCTCATAGCCTTTTGGTTATGGTCTCAGACTTTTCAATTTCTTTTTCAGGAACCAGCCAGTCATGTCACAAACTGTCGTTGTGAAATGTTTTGAGCAGCTGAATGACCACACTGTACTCTCTGCAGCCTGCATTAATCTGTCATGTTCTGGTTAATTTTGCGTGGTTGTCACTTTTCAAGTATGTTTGGGGAACACTACTGTGTAGCTGATCTTTCATTTAATAGTATCTCAGGCTTGCCCAGTTTCTCCCATCCAAGCTGGAGTTCCAGCTGTCCCAGTTGTGCCATTGTACTGCAATAGCCAAGAGCGTGGTGCCGGTATTTCATCCCATCTTACTGATAGATATACTGCTGGTTTTAATTAATTTTTTTTAGTACATAAAAGTTTCTGAGTTGAGTGATAATGATGGTAGGACATAACGTGGATCTCTGTCCATAGCTTTTAGGCTGTCATTTTGAGCATGAAATTTGGATGCTATATGCAAAAAGGAGCATGACAACTGTCGTCTCTTTCTGTTGAGGGGTTAAGAGCATGTTGCCCTTCCTCCTGGTGGCTCTTACTCTGCTCTTGTTTTTTCCTAGGACCTCCTACAAGCGTAAGAGCTCCCTTTGGACCCCTCTTAATCCAGCCTGGGCCTCTCTAGCATTGCTTTTGCCACATTCACCATGGTTGTTTGTCTTTTCCAATCCTTAAGAGATGGAGTCGTGGCTCAGGAATGAACACCACATCAAAAAGGTGCACATGAAACCAATACAGTTCTTTCCAAGAACGCTGCACGCTTGAATACAACCCTAAACAGTCATACCAATTAACATGCATATTCCAGCATTTCCCATAACCAAGTAAGAACGTCTTAGTCTGTCAGCACTTCAGGAAATTTCATCACCTCACTGTCCACTTCTTTCTGCAACTCATTAAAAAACCCAACACATTAAATCTTGCTGCTCTGCAGCTCTGACATGAGAACAATCCCCGGGTTTGTCTTTCCTTTGCTCTGGGGGTTACAGTGTACCGACTGCTACTTGGCAGTTTTAAGGCAAGAAGATACTTTCTCCCTTGTCCCAAAATGGTGAGTTAGTTTCTATAGCTACCCGTTATGGAGAAGCCTTATGTAAAGTCTTCTGAAAACCCACCAAATGCGTCTCCGCCCCCAAATAAACAATCTCCATTCAAATACATTTGTTTACCATGACCTACATTTGAATTTCTCGTGAAGAAATATTCGTAGTTAATACACCCATCTGGCCAGGTACCAAGATTACACCACATCGAAGCTATGTCCATGGTTCAGATAAATCAATGGTACAGATAGTGGAGCCAGGGTATTTACTACAGCAGTACAGTGCAGAGCATGGACAAGCTCTGCAGATGGCTCATGAGCTGCAAAGCAGAAGTCTCTGAGGAGGGTTTTGATGGAGGGCCAGAGACAAACAAGAAACCCCGCTGCGTTTCACAAAACAATCAAGGATTGCACGACAGGCCGTGCATTCATAAGCAGATAGGTAGGTGGAAAGGAAAGGTAATTTTGTGGTTAATGCTGCATACTCTCCCACAGGAAACATGGGTGAATTTTTAAGCCCTGGACATTGTCTCTTGCTTTAAGTAAGTCCTATGACCTCTCTGGGCCTCAGGTTGCCATGTATGAAATGGGAACAATTGTATTTTCTTCCTTCTACTCCTTGTCTCTGATCTCCTGCCTCTTTATTTTAGCCATTTTATGTTTGTACAATACTTAGCACAATGAGATCCTGTTCTTGTCCGAGACCTCAGAGAACTCTATAACACAAAGGTCGGGTTAATGAGAGAGATAATAAACCTCACTGAAAAAAAAAAAGAATTCTTGTCATTTTTGTTGGAATTCCAGTAATGACCAGCTCTGCATGACTAAACCCCAGGTGACTCATAGAGCAAGGAAAACATGCAGCAAGTTTTTCAGTTGGCCTCCAAACATGTTGTGTTTCTTTTTTTAAACAGCAGCAGCAGCCCATTTTCCAAAGATCACAAGTCCCCTGCTTTCTGAAAGTGGAAAAGAAAAAGACATCCTCTTTAGTGTAATCTGACACTTCCAATTCTTGGCATTAAGCTTTTCTTCTTTTTGGGGTTATTTGACATTCTGCTAGTGTTTCTGAGATGAATAATGCAAGATAAGTTTTCTCATCTCACGACACAAAAGTCAGTGTTGCACCGTAGTAAAACATGATGTTTCTAGCAGGGACAAGTCTCCCACCTTATTGCATGATTTGGAATTGGCCAGCCGTTGGGATCCCCCTCCGGCAGGTTTTCTCATCCTTTGTTGGGAGCAAGTTTTGACAACAGCAATGCTAATTGATTAAACGTTCTAATCAGAGATTACAGCTAAAAAAGAGATAACATTTTCATTTCATTGTGTTTCTCAGAATATTAGCCTGTAAGGATCTAGCCACTTTGGCTGTGGAACTGTATCAAGCTATATTAATCAACTTGCTTTCCCCCCCTCCTTTTTTTGTACTGAATCCCTGAGGTCAGGTATTTAAAAAGCTCATTCAGTATTTATGATACTTCTTTCACTAGGATTCAGTTGGGGGGAAGTCTCTTTAGAAAAGCTTTTGCAACTTTTATATTCCTTTTTCTTTGGTAATTTTACTTCCAAAGCCAGCTGGCATTCACAGGAGGTGTTTGGAAGCGTAAACATTCTCATTGAAGAAAATGACATACGTTAAGCTATGGCTAAGATATTGGTGCTGAAAAGGGCTATATGGCTGGAACTAGCATTTTCACAATTATTTAACTTACATAGGTAGAGACTGGCAGAATGCAAAAGTGAAATGAAAGAACCATCCTGTGCTGAGACAGAACAGAATATTCTTAAATAATGTATGGTAGTCAATTTGTCAAATCTTTTCTTTAAAACCTTTCCAAGAACTATAAAAATCAGGTGTGTCATAGGTTTCCAAAAACATTTAGAGTATGAGTGTTTTTTCAGACTGAATTAAATGGTGCAATGGGTGAGTGAATGGATGAGTGCACAGGCTCTGGGAACTCTTGCAGTCTCAACCTGCCACTGAAACCAATTTCCTATGGGCCTTGGGCTTGTTGCTTCTATTGCTTGGATATCATCTATAACAGAGTTATGTTTACTAATGGGCAGATCTAAAATCTTGTTTTTGATTCCTTTTCTCCCTATCGACCATGTTTGTGTGATTGGTATCTTTCAGATTACAAGGAAGAAATATTGCAGAAAGTTTCCAAATCATGTTTCCTAACAGGGCACTTGAAGAATCAACAAGCTGATCTCTGTATCACCTTTAATAAAAACAAACAAAAAAAACCCCACCAAAAAATCCCCAAACCAAAAAATCCCCCAAACCAAAAAAAACAACTATGATGCATTTGTTCATGCATAAAGAACTGACCATTAAGATTTTGGCCTTTTATTAATTTTTTGAAGGACAATGCCATGTTCATCTCACACACACAGATTGATGCTACTGCTGGAAGTGCAGTTTGAAGATAGAACTAGTTTCCTCCAGTCTTCTGAATAATTTACCTTTTTAGTTTCACAGTAGAATATCTGAATGAAGTGGAACTTTTGTAGGATTTCATTAATATAATTAGATGCTCAGCAGTGGCTGATACTCAGATTGGTTTTTAAATGCTGATACTGCTAGTCATGTAATACTGTCATTTTTGTAATTTAACCCAGCTGTCAGCTTTTCCTTCTCTTAAAAAAGGGCCAAGATTAGATGACTAGAGAAAATCTTGTAGTCCAAGTATGTTAGCAGGAAAACTCTTCAGGAATGTAAGAAGGCAGAAGATAACAGAAAAATAAAAATATGCTTGTGAATAGGAAGGCTAATATTCAGGGCCAGATTTTGATCTTTATTAGACAGTGTAAATCTGGAGTAGCTCCACAGACCTCAGTTCAGTTGCTTTGACCTTGCAGCAGATTACAGATACACAATGTAAATCACCGGAGAGATAGCTTTGTATCTTTATGAGAAGAGGTGGGTTATAAATATATACAGATATTTATGCAAACATATGTGGCATGAAAACATCCCAATGGTTGTTTTTATATGAACATGTCCAACGTTGTTTAATCCAACCACCAACTCTGATGCCTCTACACTGATGTCTTCACCCCCTTGACCTCAGAAGCTGTACAACACTACTACTACGTTAACACTGAAGTAATAGCAAAGGGATTTTTGGCAGATTTTTTTCCCTGTAACTGTGCTAGGAGAGAATACCTGCTGTATATAAGCAAAGCATCAAGCAAAGCATCAGATGGAGAAACTACATATGAAACCAAGATGCTGGTATCATTCTTACTGATGAATTATTTTTTCTTTTTTTTCTTTTTTTCCCCGCCATCTGATCTGAAAGAAATCAAGCCCAATGTTTCCACTCTGTGCTCCCATGCGTTGACTCTAGTGATAATTCACGGTAATTTTTCATTTTTTTAATAAGTTTTCCCATCCAATGTTCTGAGCGTGGAGCTCCATAAGGAATTCCAGTAACTAAATGTTTCCCCTCCTCCGGATACCTTCCCCTGCAGGTATTTCAGGTGGCACAGGGCATGGGCATCCTGCCGCCCCCAGTGGCTACTGCTACTGCAATGCACCTGAGACTCGAAGAAGCTATGAAAAAACAGTTTGATACATGCATAGCAAGAGCCAAGAGGAGAATTGACCTTGGATAAATGATTATGACTGATTTAAAAAGAAATATTGTTGCCCCAGTTTTGAGATATTGGCATTCCTGAAAGCTCTTCTGTGTCTCAAGCTGCTACTGTCTGTAAGGAAGAGGAGCTATTGCCCAAAGATCACATACTTGCGTGAGCACTTTCTTCACCTTTCCATTTCTGCTGTGTCCTGGAAGCAGATATCCGGTGGGCCAGAAGCACCACTTCCCTCCTCTTTTTCTATTTCTCCATTTGATAGGAAGGACACAATAATTGATGATACTTTATTTTTTGCTGCCTACTGCAGCAAACAATATTTATTTTTTGCTTTTCTGGACAGTTCTTGCACTTACAGGCCAAGTTTTTTCTGAAGACTGTATGGGTCTGCTGCAGGACAGCGTGGCTGCAAGTGATACTCATCTGGTCCCCTTTCTCACTCTTCTAAAAGTGCTCTCCTAAGTCATATGATAGATTCAGAGAGGGTGTAGAAAGAAACTAGATAGAAAGTGCTCCCACTAGCTGCCAGCTTGTTACCAAAAGCCTCACCGGTGTTCAGTGCATTGCAGGAGATTACCTGCAGATGGGCAGCACTGATGGGTGTTACACACCTGCCTTGATGGAAAACATAGAGAATCTGTGAGATGGGGTTCTTTTGGGAACGTGGCTGTGATCAATTTTTCCTTGGTATTTCCCCAGTTTCATTAGCTTTGGCAACTCATATGACTGTGCTTTTTTTTGGGTTATTTGCCTCTGTAAATGAGTTGGGAAAAGAAGATATTACCTTGGAAAAGAATAATAAACTTTTCTCTTCCACCTCTTTCCTTGATTTTGATTTTTCTCCTCTGATAATAGTCACATATGTGGGGACCTCCTCTGTTCTCTCTGGAGGCCTCTGCTGCGGGTCAACTGGTAACACAGGAAAGAGAAGTCATGCTGCAGAAATTAAAATGGGCAGTGTATTGGGAAACTGCTGTGGGAGGGCAGCTGGGAATTTTGAGGGAGAAACTGCTTCATTCTCATATGATATCTCTTTTCTAAAAGCTTCATCAAACCACACCACTTAAAAATAAAGTTACGTAGAGTTGAGTAATACCTTTGACTTACCCCTGATCTGAAGTTCACAGTATTCGCACAGAAAAGCCATTAGTATCCTTTCTTCCTGTGGCTGGGAAAATCTGTACATACAGTTCAGGTGTTCGTATTATTAGTAACAAATAGTGATAATGATAATATAGACAAAAAGGAAGTAATGGGAACTTTTTTGTCTCTACAGTAAAGGCAAATTGTGTGCAGGCAGCTGTCTGCTGTGCAACCTATAGGCAAATCCTGGTAGAGCTATTTTGTCATCCTGTAAGTTCATTTCTTTTTTCATATTTGTGTCTTTTTTTTCCCAGGCAAGAGAAAACTTGCATTTTATTTTTTTACCAGTTCTGATTAATGCCCTTCTCAGTCCCCTCCCACCCTCTTTGAGTTTTTCATTTTAATGGCACACAGCTCAGATTTTCTTTTTCCTAGGGGAGATAAGATTGTTCTTGGAAGCTACCTCCACACCATTCGTGCAGAGTATTTTCTAGGGTGAGTTAAGGGCAAAATCTCCACAACATTATTGCACCAGGTTTGTCATCTCACATTTCATAAATCCTTGAAAATAGGCTCCTGAAAAGCAGGGATAAAGTGACATTTGGGAATGGAGTAAAATCACAACCTAAACGTGAACTCCAGCAATGGTCGGGAGTTGGGTTACCAGCTCCTCCGTCTATTTAGAATGGCTTAGAGCTGGGTCGGAGCTGTTTGCTTAGCCCTGTTACGAACACAAGGGTTGAACTCCTGGCTCCCTCCCTCATAAATAAACTGATGTCCAGGCTAAAGTCAGATGCCCATCTTTTCTTGAAGTGACATCTACAGCTCACATCCAAAAAAATCTCTGGGGTGAAGAGGGTTAAGAAACATAAATCTCGGGAAATAGTTTATTAATACTACGATAGAAGCTCATGTCTATGAAAGTCAGCAGGATGGATTAGGCTGCCTGTGTGTACAGTAAGGAGGGTTTTTTCCCTTCCTCCCCTCCCACCCTTTTTTAATTAGAAGCAGATTTAGAAAGTGAGATTTTCCTGAATAATCAGCCACAGTAAACCTTTAATCTCGGTCACCTCCATGAGAAAAGAATAGGAAATCGATGTGCAGAAAGAAGGGAGATACAAATGAAGGGAATGACAAGGGAAGGACAGGTCACTGAATTCACCCTTTTAAGACTATTGTTATTATTTTGCACATATGTATGTGCTTATGTGTATGTGGTGGCTTATACAGTTCAGAAAACCTTTCTCTGAAGCATTCTCCATTGTAAGATATCAGAAACCAGAACACAGGGATGCAGAGCCACAGACATGGAGTTGGCTGAAACCTTTTTCTATAAAAATCATCCACATGTGCTTTTATTTTTGTTTTCCAGGTTATGAGCTCTTTTTGATGCACACAATTGGTGGCATCTATCAACCTCTCTTCTCCAAAAAAAAAAGGGTCCCACAGGGAAAAAAGTTATAAGCAGCTCTGAGTGCTGGTCTGGGTCTAGAACAGCCATGTTCTGGAACCTGCCTCTGCTCTGTGGGCTATCTAGGCTGAGTAACATCACTGCATGAGACCACAGTTAAGCTAGCTGTAAAACAGGGCTAATGATAACTGAAAACCTCTGCAAAGCACCTGGAGATCTGGCAGCAAAAAAAATTTATAGAAAAGCTTGGTAGCAGTATTACTCAATGTCTCTGGTCTATGCAGATGATCGCCTGTCTTTGTACTGATGTCTTGTTTGTTTTTCCCACCCTCAGCAGTGCTCCAGAAAGAGATCTGTGCCTTTCATAACTCTTTGAATTGCACCTACAGTGCTTCACCATAATTAAAAAAGTGTCTGCTACAAGCCATGACTTGCATCAATAAGCCAATGGGTTTTTTAGATGTTGTATTCCATCCCAAAGCATGGTCTCTGTAAGCCTGGCCTGACTGATCCTGCTACTCCATAAATTGCAACAAATCTGATTCTGGGAAGGCTCAGAATAGTCCAATGAAGCCAAATAGCCCAGATTTTCAAATGGCTGGAAATTGTTTGCGTAGCAGAATAAAGGATAACTCTGCCATGGTAACTTTTGCATTTTTTGCTTATCCTCTGTCCATTTAGCTTTTGCACATGGGCAAAGCTGTGAGTTTTGCCTTGGTGGACAACCTCTCTAGGTTAATATTTCTCATCTTCAGAGTGTTGATAAAGTAGATGTTTGCGGTATGGACTTCTTCAGTCTTTAATGCCATCTTTTCTTCCCCTGGGATCTGCTGAATTTGTTGCTTCACTGTATGCAGCATTTCCTGTATATTTATGTGGATAACTTGTTTTTCAGCCTGCATGAATCCCCCAAGCTCCTCTGACTGCAGTGGATGAGCACCACTTTTTGCAGACTCAATGTCATTCACATTCTGAATAACTGACTTATTAAGCACAACATTTCGCAGAAATAAACTGATGAACTGGCACTGAAAGCCTCCTGATATGGAAGTTCAGGCCCATTGACATGGACAGTAGAAGTCCAATGAGGCATGCATTAGCACTAGAACTGGCAATGAAACAAAGCTGGTTTTGGACCCTACTTCAATCATTTCCACTTGGAAACCCCCCAAAGCCAATAAAGCAAATACGTTAATATTATCTTGAAACAATCCAAGAAAATGGTTTGTGTATACGTCTTGGCACAGCTTTTGACAAGTATATAAGATAAATCAGAATAAATTTACTTTAGTGAAGGGGTGTAAAGTGTTCAATTTACTTAGTGCTGGGATTCCATCTGACTACAAGTATGGAAAGATGGTTCCTGCTCTGTACTGACATTATGATTGTAAACTGGGAGGAGGTGGGGAAAGAAAAAAAAATAGGTAATATTTTACTCAGTTTATCCACAAGAAATACTCTTCATTTATTCACTTATCACCATTTGACCTGATAAGTGTCTCATAAAACAAACCCATAAAGAGACAAAAATTACTTGTATGGAATTAAATTACTCATCATCAGTAGCCACTGATTCTTTTAGATTAGGACTAAACTGTGATTTCTTACCTCAAAAACCTCTTTTCATCTCTAGACATCAAAGTATGCAGTACTTTTGAATAAATGCTGGTGGGGCTTTTGAAAAGAAGAGGCAGACACAGTACAGAAATGAAGAGCTGTTTGTTTCTCTCAGGGTTATCTTCTAAGATAGACAAAGAACTACCACTTGAACTCATCTGACTTGACTCCAGCCCTGTGCTTAATCCCTTATGACCATTTTTCCCCCTTTCCTAAATAGAAGTGAGCCTGGGAAGAGGAAAAATAAAGACATTTCCTACTCACATACCCCCTACATATTTTTCCCATGCTCCCCTCCCTCCCTGCTTTTGTGGGGCAAAAAACCCTTATGACGGATGACTCTGGGTACTCAATTTGCTTCTTTTCTTATTTCTTCCAGTTTTCACCTAAAAACCAAACACTATTTGTCATCTGAGAAGTACCAGAAATTTTCTAGACAAAACTGTTTGTATGAGATTTCACAGTAAAGTTTTGAAGGTCTGAAGTGGATAAGCTTCCCAGCTCACAGAAATTTGACTCCAGTATTTGCAATACCAATTTTTTTGAAGTTTCTCAGCCTGTAAGTAGCTTTGAAATGAATAAGGGCTTGCACTGTAGCTCTGTAAGGTGTCTTTTATTCAATTAGAGTATGTACCATGTTAACATTCTTCAGTGTTGTCATAATTCCTCTGGTTTTTTTTTAGTGAGAATTAACTTGTCAACTGCGAAGAAGCTTAGAATTTGTTCATTAATCATTTTGCTGCAGGCTAAAATTTGACACGCTGTAGGTAAACGCATTTTCTCTGGAAAAAAATGACAAATATACTATTACCATCCCCCGCTCTTTAGAACAGAGTCTCTGATGTCTCCAGTTTATGACTAAAACCAATTTTCTGCAAATTACATTACACTGTATTATTACATTGTCAAGGTAAGTGATCACCACGAGGCTGAGAACTGCAGCCAGATCAATAGTGGGACAATTTCAAAATTTGGCAAAGGATTAATTTTCAATTCAGATTTCTGCTTTGTGCTTGTACCAAGCTGTGTCTCCTTCTCACCTTTGTGCATGTGAGACTGCAGGATTTTCAGGATTATGACCTGACCTTGAAAACCCTCCAGATGTTGGTGAGATCTGTTCCTGGGCAGAGCTTGCAGATTCACCCTGGAGAGGCTACACAACAATTCCTTCTCTTGTATTTCGAACATGCCTTGCTGTGCCAGTGCTGTTGATTTGCTATTGAGGATGAAAATTTCTGACAAGTGACTCATCACTGCTCCAGCAATATGTTACATTTGATCATGGAGTCCTAGAGGGTTTTTAGCAAGCAATTAGGAGGTGGATGTGAAAATAATTTGTACGTTTGTCTGTTTGTTGTTTGTCTCCAGCTCTTCTATAATCAGTTACCTCCCTCCCTTCCGCTGTGGGCAGGAGGGGCCAAAGAAATGCAGCTGTGGTCCCTCTGGGCAGGCTGGGCTTGAGCTCAGAGGTGCCTGACCTGGGTATTCTGCGTTTCTGGTGTACAACGTGTGCTCCAGGAAGATGGGAGAGGGTTATTCTGAGCTGTCGTGCTGCTACTTGTACTCTTCCCCAACAAAAACGCTCTCCACTAACAATTACTGCATCGCTGCAAACAGACTAAAAAGAGACATGATGTAAAAATTAAATTACTTAAAACGTTTTTGGGCTAACACTTGGCTTTATATAAACTCAGAGACAATCCTATAAGGCACTCAGGGCAGATTATAGGTTTGGGCAAAGCTAGAAAATTGCTGCCATTATATTGTTATTATTAACACCTTGTAATTAGCCCTAAGGAATCCTGAAGTTCTCTCTCCTGATTTGGCTTTAATGAAGGAAAATTGCTACCTTTGCAAGTTGGATGGCGCCCGCTCTGATTAGTCTTAAGTATATAGGACTATTATTTTGAAAATGTTTGTTGTCATGTGAATATTAGTATTGCATGTAAAAGGGGGGAGGGGACCGAGGTGGGCTCTTTTATTTCTTGACTATGATGAGTCACATGTTCACTTTAGTTACGGTCGTCCCCTTAAAAATCAAGAATGGAAACCTTGTCAAGGTATCCCAACCACAAGCTAATGAATTCAGGAGGATCCTGTGGCAAGGGCTGCCAGCTGCCCTACCTGCTGATTGCATTGGCTGATGGAGTAATTGTTGCATGGAGATAGTTTTATGATTGCTTTGAGAGTCTGAATGAGATCATGCATGAGTTAGCACACTAAGTGCAATAAAAATGATTTTATTTGCATGTCCCAGAGCCTTTCCTGATTCCTTTGCTGCTTTCACAGGCAACGTCTTCCCAGTGAAATCAAGCCAACATTAATAAAACATCCCTTCCATACATCTCCACTCCTCTCCTCCCACATACTCTACGCTTTCATTACCATCTCTGGGAAAAAACTGACATTAAAGAAAATTCATCTGATCTTATCTCTAATTAATTTGTATTTTGATAATACAGAAGAAGAATTTTTGCATGTAATGACTTACCTGTTCATTATTTCTCTCCTTTGAACTCCTGTGACCGCTTAATAACTCATGCCAAAGCAGAACTGATTATGACATTTTCCCCACCCACCATCCAGGAAGGTTGAAGGTGTTGCCTCTCATACTTAGACAAATTGCTCCAAATAATGACTTTGTGCAAAATTAGTCATACATAATTGAGAAATTCTATAGATGAATAGGAAAGTAACTCGAGATGAAGTTATCATTTTAATGTTTTTTAAGTTAACGTGGGATTTGACATACCAGTTCAGACCAGCAGTCCACCTATAACAATCAACTGCCTTTTGTGGGAATGGGATCAGAGCCCACTCCCACTGGAAACAATGAAAGCTTCTTGTTTGTCATCATGGAGGGTGCAGAAAGGCCTGGAGGGTACACTGGATGGCACCGAGAAGCGCAGTGTAAAACAACATGAGCTACACTGGCTATAGCATCCAAGAGGGGTCTCTCCCTGATGGGTTGGTCTTGGCTCTCAGGCTGCTGTCCTTATTCCGCTGGTGGCAAGCTGGCTTTCCGAGCCTAGTGGCACTGATAGACTCCACAGCCAGCAACAATTTCTAATGTTATTTGTACTGATGCAAAATAGTGATGTGGCATAAAGTGTCACATTGCCCACCCGACACACTGAGACACTCAGCACCAAGCAAAGATTCATTAATTGCCTTAGAAACAATTCCTGAGCCCCCTGGGAACATAGAAATCATGGTTTCAAACTCCCTTTTGTCAACATGTTTTTTTTTAGAAATTCCTGTCCTTCTTCCTCATCCCCGGGAGAAATCTAACCTTTTTTATGCAATTGTCAGATCCAATAAGCAGGTCTGTTATGAAAGATAGCTCACGTTTCATGATAAAAGTATCACAGGCGGTACCAGAGAAATCAAATCTGAGAGAAATAAGAATCAGGTCCCAATTCTCCTATAACAAGTGCAAACAAAATGTACAATATCACAACAAACAGGAGACATACCTTCCTCTTTCCCCAGGGAAATACCAGATTACACCATGAAAGCTCTACCTTTATAACTGCCCAGGCCCGAATAGCAACACAAGCGTTCAGTGATCATAAAATTATCCAGTACCTATTTTAAAGACCTACATGTAAAAGGAGGAAAATTAAGTCAAAGGTCCAGCAATGTAATGGGATTGTTTACAGCCTTTCTGTGTTAAAAAGGACAAATACAAAGTCTAGAAAGAGGCTTGGGTTCCAGCGATGTACAGGGATGAAGCTCAGGATTTGGGGTTTGTGTTCTAGTCCGTTGTAAAGCCATGGGTCAGTTGAACAGGTCAACATCTGAAGGTGTTCAGATTTCAGAAGCTTGGCTCTGGCCCTCCTCTTTATTATCTACTGGTGGATTATCAGAATTGTGTCTTAAGTTTGCCACGCTTAAAAACCAAGAACACTTGCCCATTTTTCATTATATTTATGACTCACTCCATGCCTTGACTTCATTAATCAAAGGCCAATATATTAATTTTGCATTATCAAGGTTACCACATCTCTCCCCTCTCTTTTGCTCAGATTATTGAATGTTGCCTGTACCATAGTACAATCTGTTTTTGGCGTATTGAAGCAAGAAAACTGGGACAGGGCAACACATTTAAAAAAAAATTTTTATATTTAAAACTGAAAAAGTTTTGCGTTCACCATGAGGAATCATGATGGACGCAAATGCAGACTGAATGCAGGCTGCTTTTTCAGTTCCCCAGTGAAACTGCTGGCCCTGTTTCTGGGTGTAGGGAAAGGTAGTCTCATTCTGCCAGCAAAATGAATGACAAACGTGATAAAGACAATGATGGACAGTTAGTAGATATGGCCATACTGGATGCACAGTACAGTTGAGAAGAGTGGTTTCATTTGGTTTGTGGGGTATTAGTCCAGGCCCCTACTGGGAATGGAAATCATCAGTGAGAATTTATTGAACTGTATGTGTTTATTGCAGTGTATAACATTTAAAAGGTGCCTGCTTGCTGCCCACAGTGCCTTTGGTATTATTTAATTAAAATAATGGAGTGAAGACCAAACTAGCATCTACCCACCTGTCAATCTCTAATCCTAAGAGGGCTGGACCCAGCAATTTTTTAAACAAATGCTACACCAGGTCCTGGCTTCCATCAGGTATTATCATTAAACCTACTCAGAGTGATTTAGCAGGTTGTAGACAGAAAATGGAATCAATGTGCATCATAAATCAAACCAGAATAAAATAGGGGATGTATGAGCTTTTAATTCTTTGGCTACATAGGATGCTTTTTGACACAGGAAGAGGGAAGCCATATGCAAGCCCAAGTCCATGGTTAAAACCTTAAATAAACAAACCAGTCCTTATAATGATATTCAGACTTCTGGTTGGCTTTTACTAATAATGGCCTGTATTATCCACATGCAGCCTCGTTAGAGAAGATAAGGGAATGGTACAGGGTATTTGTAGAAAAGAAAGCAGCATCTTCACTGAAGCATGTTCTCACCATATTATCACCTGGGATTCCCCTGTGGCTGCCAGGAGAGAACCGATTCATCCGGCTGAGTGGGTGGGTGGCCAGGACCAGTGAGGAATTAGAGATTCATTTCACTGCTGTTCAGTTAGGCATGTTCTCTGAGAAAATGAGTGGCTATGATGCAATTTGTAGTAAAAGTTATGCTTCCCTGAGCAGAAATGCTCCCTTTCCACAGCGTGAGCTGACTATGGGAGAGGCAATGCTATGGTAGAGCAACGTTTCAAGTGGTGCTAGTGCTGCAGTGAGTGTTCAGTGCCCAGTGGGAAGCCAGACCTCTTTATAATCTCCACGAGCACATGCCAGAGAGCTTGGTTTCATCGTTGGGATTTGTAAAAGACTCCCTCTTTGCAGCAGCCCCATAGTTTCCAGCCTTGCAGTAAGCTGGCTGTCTAGAAATAGTACCTTTGTGAAAGGGCAGAGCACAGGGATTCTGACCGTGAATGGTTGTCCCACAACTTCATTTGACTACAAACTCAAGGAGGATTTTTGGCACTCAGCTTTCACCATTGGGAGCAGCGCATGTACACACTGGGTGAAAGAGCCCAGCAGAAGTAAAGGTGTGATAAGTGTTCTGTTAGAAAGGTGGAAAGGTCCTGTCTTGCTGTTCCACAACAGCACTCTTAATCATGTGCTAAAAGAAATTCACTGGCGTCAATGACGCATCTCACTTCCTTTAAAATCAAAGGATGATGGTAACATCTGCAAATCGGTCGCAATGAGACTTCTGCAGACAGAAATCCTCTTAGTACATAGGCAAGCAAGACAGCCTAGATAATTTTTCTACCATTTAGGCACCAACTTGGTCTGGAAGAGTCCCATCAGCATGTGAAGGAATGAATGCTGCTATTTTGTGAAATGGTACAGGGAGAAAGGTAGTGAAGAAGGCTACACAATTAGGTAAATGCTTCTTTCTCATGTGGTTGGGGAAAGTACACGAGGCACATATTGATGCAATCGTGTTAATATGTGGCCCCTTTGTCATCTCTGAAGACCCAACCCTGGAATTGTTTCTTTGCGATCATTTCTGGGATTTGAAAGAAGGATGTCATGGATGGTAGCTTTTCTTCAGTGTCGGCAGCTATAAAATTTGATTGAAATGACCAAAGCCAAGACAAGAAAAGGCCAAGCAAAGACTAACTGGACATTTTTAAAAAAAGCTCTTAGACATTTTGTAAATTTAAAAAGGTCGTCTGTATAACACAAAGAGACTTTCTGTTCATTTTATCTTTGAATTGCTGTTGTTATTTGCTTGTTTCCAATCTCAGTAATGGACATCCAGCCACTGCTCTGCAGCGCAACAGAACAGTAGTTTCAGTGTCATGGTTTCAGTGAAACGAAACCAGCTTCGGGTGCTTAGCCCAAGAGCTTGGTGATGTAAGTTCCCGCAGCAATTAGCTGCTTCGTCTCCTCTTCCAGCTTCATGAGTCAGCTGCACAGATCAAGAAGGAGTGAAAAAAAAGCCCACAAAAGACTTCTATAAAAATTCACAACAATTATTTTGCAATGACTAAAAGCTACCAAGGATGCTATAATTGTAACACGTTGCAGGGTGTATAATAGTGTGACCTTTATATAAGGTGCGTTGCACTATGATCTTTCCAAGCACAGAGGAGAAACTGCGAACAAAGGACTGCTCAGACTTCTGAGACTTCTCCCTTTCTAACTTATGATTACCTCATCTATTTACACTAGGTGAGGAGAGATTTTGTGTGCTTTAAGTACATGTACTGCTTAGTTCTTTGGCATAACCTTCTTTTTGTAGCCTCTGCATCCTTTAATCCTGGCTGAGCTTAGTATCTACCTTTCTGGCTATCTGGCTGCCTGCTGGAAGGCACTAGTTCTCTACTATCCATATTGCATTGAAAACATATGTTTCGTACCTTCATTGCCACCAAGAATTGGAGGATGGCCACGATGTCCTGTTGAGGATCTGTACTCCAAGGTTTCTTCCCAGATGACAGGTATTAAGAACTAAGTTTTGCACTTCCTTGGAGTACAACAGTCATTAAAAGCATATATAACAAACTGCATCCCGAACTAGACCGTACTCTGAATTGGAGATTTAAAGAAAATGTGGTTAAAGTTTCCTTTAACATAATTAGCTTTGAATTCTATATTCCATAGAATGGAAATTCTTCCAGATATGCCTATCATCTTCACTCCAGCCTCCAAAGCATCTATGATGTTTTTGATGCAAATAGAAAAAATAAGAACTATTAGTACAAGTAGACAAAGGGCCAAGGTTTTTCTTTATGTAGGCAGAAAGGCAATGGGGGCAGGCGATGCGAAGCATATGAACTAAGGAAAGGAACCCTGCTGAGCAAATTATTTGTGACTATTTATTGGGAAAAGTTTTCTTTTCTTGTTTTTTTCTGAATCATCGAGGAACTTTTTTTTTTTTTTTTTTTTTAACAAATTTGTGCATTGTTTGATGATTAGGAACATATGCTTACAGGAAATGTCATCCTGGATCAATCAGAAGTCCAGCAGGCCCAGGGGGTGGGATTTCAAAAGTGCCTAAGTGAGTTAAAACATAAATCCCAGAGAATTTCCACTGTACAAAATTTACTCCAAACCCTCATTAGTCAGAAGTTCACATAAGCCCTGAAGAATGTAGGTTTATAGCTCTCTCAAAAGTCTTATTTATTTCTTTAATCTTGATTATTATACCTGGCTATTCCTGTTATTGATACAAATATCTAAGACCTTTTTGAATCCTGCTAAGCTCCTGGCCTCAGCAAGACCTTGTGGCAATAAGTTCCCCAGGCTAACAGTGCATTCGCTTTGTACACCAGTGGATCGTGGTGGGATTTCACTTTTGGTGCCAGATGACTTGTCACATGTGATGGACAAAAAGATGTCAAGAAATCCAAGGAAGTGGGTACAGCTGGGCAGACTAGACTCAGGCAAAGTAAGAAAAAAGGATTAAAGAGATGAATGGCAGAACATCAACATGCCTAAATTCCCTCTGGAGGTATCTTTGTCTCTCCCTTGGCTATAAAGGGAAGCCAGGAGCAACTGGATTCCTGATTTAACTGTCTAAATTTAGGTGAGATGAATTTGGCCCAAGAACCTTGTTCTACCTTTAGAACCTCTGAAGTGTCTGAACAGTGTTTTCTGCCTTCAGATAAAGGAGTAAATAAACAAGAAACAGCTCTCCAAAGCTTTGCAAGCCTGATGCAGTTCTTCAAGAGATGTTACAGGCACCTTAAAGCTTGATGCACACCCAGGTCTCCTCATTGGTTCCTGCTGTCCCTCAAGAGCTTCTCCAGGAACACCTCTTCCCTGCACCTTCTGCCACCATCCCTGCAATATCTCAGTGTTCACCTTTAGAGAACTCAGATTTTATTCCTCTCTTAAAATAACCCAGCACTGATACTTTTACTTTCTGAGTTTAAAGCTGAACCTGACTGACATGTGGATTAGGAGCAGAGGTTAAACCCATGTCAGACTGAAGATAAAGATGCAAAAGGAACAAATGACTTGACCAAACTTCCTTCTTTAAAGTGTTTTGCGTCAGCAATTAAGCTGACTGTTCATTTAGCATTAGCTGAGGAGCTACTGCAGTTCAAATGAGATGTAAAAGAGAGGTTTTCACCTGCTGGCAACTAAAAAACAGGGAAATTACTATTCTTTTTCTGACCGTTTAAGTGTGCTTTGCCTTGAACCAGTTTTTTTTGGCATTGGGAGTGCTAGCCCTTGTGATTTAGGCAACTGGCTTCAAGGTACAAAACCCAATTTATAACATAGAGAAAGAAAACTTTAAAATATACAAAACCTCTTTCATTCCTCGTTTTCCCTAGTGCTACTAAACCCAAATAATTATACATTTTAAATTTGAAATTTCCCCCTCCCGCGCCCCAATGACCAAAGAGGAAAAGCAAAACCAAAATAAATGACTAAGAAAATAAGGGATATAAAACAATTTTGGTTGGAAACAGAAAGAAATAGAATGACTGACTTGGGAACAATGGATCAAAGAGATAAGTAAATAATACACGGAACTCCCCTAAGCTTCAGCAGCAGTGCAAATAACCTCTAAAATAAATGAAACGAATATACAAGCTGAAAGTTTCCTTTAGGGTTGGGGAGGGTTGAGTTTTGAATCCAGTTGGCACGAGAAGAACCTTGCCTAGAGTAAGGCGTTTTTTGAGGTCAGGGCTCTCGGATTTGGTGTTTGGAGAAAAAAATCTGTTAAAGGGGAGGATGGGAGACCTCAAGGAATATGGCAGTTTTTCCTGTGTTTGAAGTATCTGACTTTTGGCAGGATTCTTTCAAGTTGAACTGACACCAAAAACATGTTGAGATTTGACCATCATTAGCCCTAAAAAAGGATCCCTTTGGCTGTGTATTAAAGCTTTGATATAGTATCTGATTGGAAAAGAGAGGGAATTTCTCCTGATCTGCCCTTCAACCCTGCACCCCCAGAAAGCAGAGGGCAAAGATGGCTCCGTCCCCCTTGATTCATCCCTCCCTCATTCCACTTCAGTCTGGGGGCCCCCATTCCTATTACCATGCAGTAAGGGGTAACTGTTCAAGGTTGTTGTATTTGGCTTCGTATGAGTCAGAGCTATAGCCAAGGACTAATTTTCTTTACAAGAAAGAAGCTTTGACTTTGAGCAGCCACCGCCCGCCCTGCCATTCTGACCAAACAGAATTTCAGTTCTGCAAACTGCTTAATGAAGCTTAAAACAATTTTCATCTTTTATTGATGTGAGTTCCCCTCTTTTTTTTTTCATCTCTGTTCTGTTTTGATATGCTGTAACCCACATTTTCCAAATAATGGAAAATTTTCCCCCCACCTACCTACCCACTGGTTCTCTGGAGTGATTCTGTAAGATGACAGTAGGTTGGGGAAACCTTCCACTCAGAGTACTAGGTATCTATCTATCTGTCCATCCCTTCAGAGTGCTGAAATTATATTTCATTCTGCTTTAAAGAATTCCTCTGGTTTGCCACAAATATCTGACCATTTTATGTCCTTGCTTTGAGATATCTTTACATCAGGCTTTCCATGGTACTCTACAGATGAAGGACTATATTCTGCAGTCTGCAGAGTCTGCAGAATCTCTTAACGTTGATTTAGAATAGTTCTAACTAGCATTTGTTCATGTATGCAGGCAATACAAAGGGATAGCTTTACCTTTTGCTGGAATACAATCACTTCTGGGGTGTAACATCTCTGCTATTTAGCAATATATGACCATATTCCAGGAATAGAAGTAAAGAATGGCAGAGTCATACCCAACTGAAACTGCGAGGTGCACTATGGCAGGCAGAATGCAATTTACTTCAGATGAAACTGTCACACCCTCCTCTGCCAGAGCTGCTATTATTAATCTTGAGAAGACTGTCATGGGATTTTTAATGACCATAGGTGGTCAAACCTTGGTTTTATATGTCATTCAAATAAAAGTGCGTCCAACTCTACCATGCTTTTAATATACAAAGACAGCTGATCAGCCCTGAATTGCTCCCAAGAGAAGTCCACTTCAGAAGAACAATCCAAACTTTGCTGTAATCCATGAGAAAAAAAAAAAAGCTTTTGTTGGCTTTGTAATCAACTGGATGGACTTTCACTAATGGAAAGGACCAATGGTAGATGCTGTATCTTTGTTGCTGGATGTACTAACCTGGCTCTGCTCATCTTCCCCTTTCAGTCCTCTGCAGAACAGTGAAGAACTGAGTGACAAGGAAGAGTTAGACTGCCCTTCATCTAGCTTGTCATTAGCAGGCACTTTGTAGAGGACACTATATAGATATTTTTAAGCAGTTTTATTTAAGTGTGATTACTGAGGAAGTACAGTCACTTCACCACACCCCTGCCCCCCCAGGGTGGTACATCTTAGAGAGGTATCATGTCAAATGGTAAGACGTGATATTCACAACCATGGGCTTTATCACAAGATAATATATCTGCCTGGGAAATCCGAAGAAATGCACTTACAACTGCCTTAGGAAAAAAGGGAGAGAGAGTTGTAAACCATTATTATATGGAAAGGGAGAGAGAGAACATTTGCAGTACAAGTTTTGCTTCTAGAGACCTGATTTGCTGAGTAAATAACTTCATCAAGTGCTGTCTAATGTACAAAATTACTTTTAACTGTCTGCCATGTAGGACAAAACAGTCCTTGTTTACTAACCATTTATTAGCATTTATGACTTCTATTAAATTCAGTATTCAAAAAACAAATCTAGAAAATTAACGTCGTGACATATCTGTCTTATGCTCTTACAAAATCATAATGTTGGATACAGTCCTCAACTGCTATAAATAGACACAGTCCCAACAGAATGAATGAATTTAACACTCTTTTTGATTTACAGTAAGCAAGAAGCTAGCCCAGCATGTCTGACCAAGCAATTGGGGCCAGCCCTATCAAAACAAACCTACTCCAAAGTAAACGTATTCTAAGTTTCTCCATTCCATCCACTTTCTCCTCTCCTGTGTCACTGCCATGCCCAGTGCTGTCATGGCAGCATCACATACATGTCCCCTTGCTTCCCTTCATTCCTCATGTAGGGAGGAGAGTTATTACATATTTCATTGCTCTTTATCCAGAAGAAAGCCCCTCAGCAAAAGGCAAATTCTTCCTCTGCTGTCTTTTAAACTATTCTGACTTATACAGGTTAACCAGAAGTATAAACGAGATTATGCAGTCCTTTGTCCTTTAGATAATTTGGGTCCATTAAGAAGCCTTAGTGTGTTATTATTTATTTTTAAACAGTAGGTTCTAGCAATAGCTAGTTTTTATAGTTTTTATTCAAGCGAATGGGAACTGAAATACATCACGCTGCTAATCTTCAAGTGCAAATCTAAACAACCTGAGTAATGCTAATTTACTGTTCTTTGTCACTTGCTTTTTTTCCTTTCCTTTCCCTTCAAACAAAATGTTACTGTTTGAAAACCTATTAGAGAGATCAAGATGACATCTTCCCATGACAAACAAAATCTGAACTATATATCCAGGCAGAGGATCAATGGAAAAGTACAGGCAGAGCTGCTCAAAGTAGTCCAGCTGGCCTGGGATTTGTCAGCATGATGGGCCAAGCAGGCTTGAACATCTTCAGAAAATTGTCCTAACCCCAAGGGACACATCTGGACACTGCCCTGCCTTCAGCATGATGTGGAGATTGCACTTAAAACCAGCATGGTGGGGAGTACGTCAGCCTTCGCTGTCTTCCCAAGGTCATCAAGACCCACCTCACTTCAGAGTGATATATCTTAGTCCAGAAACATAGATGAGAGGAAAAAATAACTCTCAGGTTTGACTGAATTTTTCAAAATGAACATTTGGCTAACAATTTATACTGGATCATTCTTCTTCCTAAGTGGTGATCCAGTCCCCAGTCTGGGGGAGAGTGTACCTGTGAAGGTATCCTTTCTTGCTCTTCCACACGAACAAGTAATTAACTGTTTTTCTTTTCCTGGTTTGACCTGATTTTTTTTTTAAACTGCATTTGGTCTCACATGTACAGATATGTAACTGCCAATTATAGGATTACAGCATTTTTTAGTCAGGAAAGTTGTTACAGTACCTTCATGTCTGTAGCAGAAAAATTGTGTCCCCCCTCCCCAGTTCATAAGACCCGTTTCATTTCATTGATTTTTGATTCCCTCTCAGGCAAACCTTAGAGATTCACTTCTGATTTCACTTCATATTCTTAGGTGCAGTTTTCTACATAAGAAGTAAAATTTTTCATCACAAGTTTTTTGAAAAATTTGTTCTGTTTTTTTTTCTGTAACACAGGAACTGACCATGTTGACTGCCTTAATCACATGGTGGGCCACAGAGAACAACTTATATCAGGATACCATTGTGGTGGGAAGGCTTTCTCCAGGTGCATTGTCTTACTAGGCAAATGGTTATAGCTCTATCTCAGGAGCAGTCAGATGAGTCACAGGGAACTCTGTTCTGCTGGAGATCTGGCTGTGAACACAAGGATCTCCTGTCAACATTTTTGAGTCCCAGAACTTGGATGTGAGTTTTGGAGATCCTGCCAGCTTTATGCACTCTAGAAGAACTGGATGAAGACACTGTCACATAATAAATGAATGGTGATTTACACCCTCCCTTCTTTTTCTCTCTTTTTCTGTTGTCTGTGAGAAGTTCCTGATTTTTTTTCTTTAGATCCTGTTCAGAAATGGCTGGCCTAGATTTCTGATCTTTGACCCAAAGTTACTTGAAAATATTTCTTGTTTAAAGCCCTCAGATCCATTTCTTCTGCTTCAGGGTAGGATTGTTACGGTGCCCTTTAGCCACAGGTCAGACCACCAGAAAAACAGATCTTCTACATGGTTCCTGGCACTCCTTCTGGATGCAGGAACCAGGCTCAGCCTCATCACAGTTTCAGAGCCACCAGAAGGGTCAGTAACCAAAGCAAAATATCCAAAGGCATGCTTCAGCCCTGCAACATGCTTCCTTCTTGATATGTGCATACTCTGGGAGCTGTTAAGAGTGGTGTGGAGGAGGTCTTTGGTTGTCTTTTAGTTCCCCATAGCTGCAAAATAATGCCCAAGAATTTACTTACTATTAACATTCTGCACGAGTTGGTTAAAATGGCTGCTTCCAGTCATTTTCTTGTTAATTAGACTTGTCTACAGTTGAAAACAAAACAAAACATAAGTTCTGGGAACCAATTCAGAGCAAAATCTCTCTCCTTTTCAGAAACGGATAAATACTTCTGGCCAAGCCTCATTTTTTCCTTTTCTTCAGATCAGTGGCATGCTTCAATATTAAAAAAAAAATTAATTTTCTTACCCAAATTATACAGTAGTGGTTAGTGACTTTGTGAAGCTGTATTTATCAAACATAATACCAAGATCACCCTTCTCTCATTGTGCCTCAGAAAGATTACTAAACAAAGTATTATTTCAGTCGCAAAGCCCATTTAGCCTATATCTTTTTCCAGTTGTAGAATTATTTGGCAGTTGAAAGACCCAGAAAGTATATGGATGAAAAGGAAAAAGAGGAAATTTCTAGGGTAATAATTTATCCATCAGGCCTTTATAAAAATACAAAAGATCTTAACTTTTATATCTGCACCTGGTCCACTGAGGAACACGGTAATCTTACCTCCTGTAATTCTGGAAAAAAGCCTTTTGGGACCAAATGTTCATACTACTTCTACTTGCTGGAAGAGCTGCTGCTTGCAGCATACCAACAGCATTCAAGGAGAGCAAGGCATCACAGCCCAAAACAGTGGAAATGAGTCAAATTTGTCCGTAGAACAGCCTGGATTATTCCTGCCTTTGCAACAGGTGATTGTTCCTCAGCACATAAACAGAACAACAGCTGCAGGCAATTGTTATTTCCTCATTAATTGCATTTTAGGGTTTACTGAGGTTTTCTGTGCTGCAGAACATTCCCAGTCCCTTGAAATGCTAATCGAAACATTTGAATATGTTGTTATCCTGACAGCACACTTGAGGAGGTTTTAAAACTGACCAGCTGTCTAACTACTCCCTGTAAATCACTCGCCTTGACCTAGCAGCACATTTTTCTTTTCTTTCGTGTCTATTTGCTGTTTGACACAGGAGCCTGTGCTGTAACTGCTCATTTAATACCAGACAGTGTAATACCCTTGCAGCCTGCCATGATTGTCAGGTTGATTTCATTAGTACGATAAGATGCATAGGCTCCTTTTTATCTCTTGTATTCTCCTTCTCTCTCTCCCTTTCTCTGTAATTTGGGTCTTTAAAGTCCCTGCTGTCTCCTGATCTACAGATAATTGTTTACTGTAATACTAGCCAGGAAAAGAGCTGATAAACTCCAGATGTAGCTAGGTCTTCAAATTCACTTTCCTTGCTCTATGCCCATGGCTATGGACCTCGGATAATATTTTGCCGCTGTCTGGGGTACTCTAAACCTGCTAATAAAAAGAGGCTATTTAAGATGGACAATAATTGTGTCATATATTATCTGGGTGGCTCATTAGGGTTTCTTTTCTGTTTGGGGGTTATTTTGTTTTTTGTTGTTTTACAAGCTTCTTACTAGCCCCAGTTCTTGTTGCCTGCCTGTATCAGCCCTGCACTGTACTCTTTGAAGTCTTATCATGCTTCTTAGTGACAGGAGCCAGGATGCTACATGTTAACCCCCATAGAGCAAAGAGATGTGACTTCTTTTCCCTCTTCAAAAAAAAAAAACCAAAAACAAAACAATCAGTCTTTTCTGCTTTGCTGGAGTTTGTGGTTCCTTTGGTTCTTTGCACAATGATGTTTAGAGAAGGCAGATTGTCAAGGATTCATAAAGAAGAATCAAGTTTTTGCCTCCAGCTTCACTAGCTCATGAAACAATACCTTTCACAGGTTTGATCACAGTTCCCTAGTTTATTTTTTTATTATTGTTCCTTAGTTTTACATACCTCTGAACTTCTCCCTTCCACCCAGCACTGAAAGGCAATGTGCTATCAAAGAGGCAGTTCTTATATCTCTAGCCTCTTTCTAAGGACCAAAAATAGCCCAAAAGTCCCTGCCTACATTTCCACTGTGAACCGACTTTGTAACCAGTTCATGAAAAGGTTGACTATAAATATGTTTTGTGCCCACACATAATGTGGTTAATACAGCTAGTAGTTGTGACATCCTCACCTGGCACATGGAGATCTTCCTATAAACTGGTTTGGCACATTATTTTTTGCTATGAATTCAAGACCACCTAACCATGCCTGTGTAACCAGTTTGTCTGGCTCCTCCATGCTCCAGACCTGGGTGTGGTAGGATATCCTCCCTCAGATGCCTTGTCTCTCACGCTGCCAGAGCAAGCCAAGGAGTAACTTTTTCTAGAGTTCTGGTATGTGTTCAAGGACTGTGGGATATCTGCCTGACCTGGGTGCAAGCCTTAGGCAATATCCCTGTGGACACACAACTGTGCAGCCTGTACACTATACAAGCACCATGTGGTCTCCTGAAAACAGCTGCCATGGGGATGTAGGCAGATGTGTGCTTGTGTCACAGGAGAGGATCGAATGTTAGTTCAAAAACAAACCCACCCAAAAAAAAAAAACATGATCAGACTTGTCCTTTAGTCAGAACCTGGGCTTTTTTACCTGAGATTCTAATCTTAATTTTGCAAAATCAAAACTGATTTTGGATCTGGACATTCCAATTCCTGGGAGAGAACTGAAAACCTGAGGTTGGACACAAATTTTACGAAGGTATCTTAATATAACTCATTAGCCATTTTACACACATCAAACCAAATTCCTTGTTTATGACCTCCCCATAGCCTGAGGTTTTGGAAGACTCTAACATCCAAGGCTAGATAAAGAAGCTGAGTGCCTTTCACAGGATGCCCCTTGCTCCTTTGCCCTAGAGCAAGGGAAATTGGCAGCCAGTTGCCCTCCCTGTGCAGTGGTATACCTGCAGAAAGGGCACCTTTCAGGAACAGGGAGTGAGAGTTCAGTAGCAGATCTAATCTGAGAGGTACCAACTCTAAACTCTATGTCTCCCTGTTCTTCAGGCCTCCCCATTTCATGTTCCCCCAAACTTCTTATTGCAGGAAGCATTATCAAACTCCACATCCCAATTACAGTCCCAGAATTCTTAGACAAATGTTTTGTTTCCATGTGGTATTGCATGAAATTACTCTACAAGTCCATTGCTTTCAGTTTAGAAAGAGAGCTGTGGTTCATTCACAAAAGTGATCAGCCTGCATTATCCAACTAGCCTTTTACTTTCTCTGTGAAAGCATCTTTTCCTCTCTTTTTTGGGCTGTTTCATCTCACTTCAGGCTTTCTCAAGGCAATGAGGTCCTGCTGGACTGGGTAACTGGGCATTTCCAATAGGTAATGAAGGACATAGCTTTTATTGCTGAAGAGAGGAGCTGATTAGGCACAACCGTCTCCTCAAAGGCCAGACTGGCTGCCACCCCAGACGTCAGCAAAGGTTTGCAGGACCCACCTTCTCTAGCCCAGTATCATTGAAACCCTTGGTTTAGCCATCAAATTAAATAGAAATGAATTGGTGTAACTCTTCCCTCATAATAATGCTGTTTCATTGCCTTGTAATCCACTTTTAATTGGGCTTTGCTTCCTGGCAACAGCATGTAAACAAGGAGATGGTCAAAGGTGGCAGGGGGAGGAGAGGGAATAATGTGGAAATGGGTCCCCCCTCTGTTCAGCTTACCCTCTCTAAAATTCCACAGTCTGGGTTGCTTCCAGAATAATTTTGGAAAATGCCTTTCCTTTCCTCCTTCTTCCCCCAGATTTAAAAGGGGTCTATTCTCCTTCCCTCTTCATGTAAACATCACTTATCTTGTTCTATAGGCAGCATAACTAGCAAGAGCAAGTACTCACAAAGTGTAAATTAGCTAGTGACAATAAATTGTCAGATTGCCTCTGAGGCAGAAACAAATGAATAGTTTAGTTTATTAATCACATGGCACCTTCACCTTTGATGTCTTGATGTTCCAGTTTTGGTGCTCTATTAAGCAACCCTGAGTGACTGCTGCAGCAGCCTCCACTAAACCAGAAATTTTGTTGGCAGCACATTTCAGGACTTCAAAGGCGGTAAATTACCTTGAGATTGTTTCATTAAAGTGCCCTTCCCAGTGTGAACAGCAATAACAGGAGAATCGAGATCAAAGAGCATCCATCTTTCTAGATTTGTTACATAGAAAATTACATGCTGAGGGTGTCTTTTTCACAAATCATGTCGCCTCCCATTTCAGCAAGAATGGTTCTAATTAGAGCAGAAGCCTCCCTGGCTGTGCGGAGAGTTATGATTGTCATTAATACAGCACTGGAAGCTTTTTCCTCTTTGCACTCCCCAGACCCCTACCCAATTCTCTGCAAAGCTAGCAATGTTTGTGATGTGCCTCTGGAGCCTAATTAGAAACAATTATGCTGATTAACTGATTACAGGCAGTTCTCTACAGATTCTTGGGAAGAGCTTTTCCTGGGATGTATATTTGTTTATTTTAAATATTCTTTCATTTCCCTTCCCCCCTCCACCCCCACGGGCTGTCTAACTTCACATAATCCTGTGCTTTGCTTTCTTCTGTCTAACTATCAGGGATGCAAACTAAGAAAACCGTGCTGGAGACAGACCAGAGAGAAGGGACTGCTGGAGGTCCTCCTGGTACATCTCCTGTTTGATGTGATGTACCAGGTGCGAGCCAGCTGGACGAAGGATCTATAGCCCTGATTCCTGTATGGTTTAGTTTCATTTTCAGGTGCTTGACAGTTGGTTTCAGCCTTCAGGTCATGAGAATCTTCCGTAACAAGTTAAATCCCAGCAGTACCAGCTATAAAGCATACAAAAACCAGAGATATCACCTGCTGACCTGTCCCTGTCTTGAATGGCTGGTACCTTCTCAGAACACCATTTGGAGAAGCATGGGGTGGAGCAGCCATGGGCAGGCAGGCACCTATCCCATGGTATAACTGTCTCTTCCCATCTCACTCGCTGTGCACAGGTGTGGAGGGAGACAGCCAGACAGGCATCACTACAAAATTAGGGCAATTCTTAGGAAGCCTGAATCACTGCTTCCTGAGAAATCTATCAGCAGGCTGCGGAACTTGTCCTCCTAACTTCTCTTCCTTGCAGCCACTCATTGCTGTTTTTTGCATGTGTTTTTGAACACAAAGGCACTGCTATTGTCTAACATGGCATGTACTTCATGATTTTGTAGAAATAACAGCAGTCCATAGAGTATCTAACTACTCCATAATCATGGCAATTCAGTCTGTGTCAGAGGAAGTAGGAGAAACCCAGCAGTACAGGCAGTCACAGAGAAATCTCTTTCCACAGAAAGGTTCATCATTCTCCAGATATTTAGAGTTTGATTTCTGCATTCAGACATAGCATGTTTACATCTGTCCACTCTCTGATTTAATTCCCAGGTCTTACTCACTTAGATCTGATGTTCTTGCCACCTAGATAAACATCCATCACAACATATGACATATGAGGGCAAAAGCTTAAAAGGTGCCCAGGTAAAGTCTCCTGGAGAAGGTCTCTCTTTTAACAGTGTTGCACTTGTATATGACTGAGGTTTTTCTGGTGTACTGTGAAGAGTGGAGGCATCAATTTGGTCAGAAAGAATAGCGAGTGTTTTAGGAAACTTTCTTATACATCTCTTACCAATCTCTTCTCTAAGCAACTAAGAAACTTTGCAGTTTCTCTGAACATGTTTATTTTCTAGACTTTTAGGTAGAACAATTCCGGAGGTGTCTGTAACTTTTGGTGTGTTCAGTAGCATTCTCTGTCCCATTCTTTAGGCTTCCTAATATGTTTTGGTTTATTTGTTGCTGCATAGTTCACTAGGCTTTTAGGACTTCTGTTATAAGATGACTTTTTCTCCTTAAGGTAATATCATTATTTAATATACTGTGTTATAGCACCATGAAACTGGGAAAAGTAAGAGAGACATATGCACTAAATCTCTCTCCCCAACATTCCCCCAGACAAACATTCCTGTTGGCAATGCCCTACTGGAACATTCCCATTAGAGGTACATGAAGAAAGTTTCCTTATCAAAGACCATGAAAATATTCATGTACCTAATGCTCTGACAAAATAACACTCTTTCCTGGTTATAATATATTAATATGATACAACTCTACTCATATCTTTTGTGAGTTTGACCTCTGATTTGCAAATCTCCAATCACAAGTAGATGTGAATGAAACATTCATAGCCAGAAGTGAAATTATTCAGAATATAGGTTTTTTTTTATAATTCATTGTAAATTTGAAATAGAATCAGGAAATCACTTTAGTTCTGAAATAAAAAAAGGCAAATGCATCCATTTTCCTACAGATTATGAACTTCTTCACAGTGAAAGATGGTATCAAAATGCAGAGCTTGAAAGGTACAGACATTTCTTTTTACTTTTGTGTGTTATGAGACCTTTTTGTCAAATATCACAAGCAAAGCAAAACATGCGGAGCATAGAACCGTGGGAAAAGCAGCAGTGAAGGCTTCTGTGTGCAATCCAGTGGAATCTCTTTCACCAGCTCTGCAGCACTCTGAATCCAATCTGCTGGATCCTGTTCCACAGAGAAGAGATTGAGAAGAATAAGCAGCATGCAATGATTTGTTGGATTCTGGTGAAGACATACCACGCCTAATTTAATTGTAAAAGGAACATACACAGCTATTGATCAAAATGTCTTTGTCATTGCTGGAATTATGCCAGAACTATCCTGGTATTTCAAGAAGGATTCGTGTTGCTTTTTGTGATATGAGGTCAGAATAAATTAAGTAGGGCCTCTGACAGCTGATTTTCAATGATAATCTTTATGTTAGGATTGACCTGTTTATTCAACCCAGTCAATCTCTCATCAAAATGACAGCTCAAGAGCACCATAGATTATTATCCCCAAGGATGCATGAGATCCCGACTCTTGAGACAGTAAAAGCTGATTAGTACAAAATTAGAAAATAAGACTGAATGAAAAGAAAGCAAAGAAAGATCAGACTTTCTATCTCTGCCACAACTTAGAACAGAACATGTTGAAACCCAAACTGCGGTGTCTTGTGTTGTAAAAGGCCTTTTTATTGGGATGGCTTGCAAATTTGTGATGTAGGACAAGCACTAGTCCTTGCAATCTGATGGGTCTTTCTCCATTGTAGGGCTCGGGGTTATGCTCTATTTTCATATCTGGATAAATGGGTAGTGGCTCTATCTGAAGATGGCATTGCACCATCATAAAACAGATATACAAATGTAATGTAAAAAGGGTCTGAATTGATGCCTGGGAGATGGTACTATGGAACAAGGTTGCAAGGCACCATATGAGCTGTATGGTATGTAGGCTTAGAACAGCTGGCAACTTATATACTGTGGTTGTAGAAGTATTTCAGTACAGCTGTTGGTAGTAAAGTCTGAAGTGTACTTGTCTGAACAGCTCCTGTAGAGATTGATTTTTGTTTATCACTTTTCTAAGTGCAAAATTTACACATGAAATTAAAAAAAAATATAGTAGTCTTTCTAATTGTGGTTAAATAGTCATACTGCTAATAAGGGCACAATATAACTGTAAACAGATCACAAATCTGGAAACATATTCATTTATGTTACCTTTGTTCTCATTCCAGGAAATACAAGGATTTGATAAGTTGACATTGATTTAATAGTCTGAAAACTGGAATCAATCTTTCTTTTCAGCCTTTTATTTTTCCTCCTGTTGCAAATTACAAACACATTTCTGCTTCCTGCAAGCTGTGCATATATTTTCATGGCCATCTTGAAGACTTCTCCCCCTCCTGCCCCCAGTCTTGCCTAAGCAAGAAATGTCTTGTTAATTGAGGTTGCAATTCAATGTTTAGTGAAGGAAATGAGCACAATACAGTCAAGGAAATTCAGCTTCACTGGATGTTCGTTCTGCAGTGGCTGATTACTAGTGTGATGATGATGATGATGATCAGATGTTGTTTGAGAACTGAGATACAGTGATTGGTTTTGATAACCTGAAATTAACAACTGGATTTATAGCTTGTAAATATTCCTTGTGGTGAATTCTCGCATTGCTGGCATAATCCCCTCTTCCTGTACAGACCTCATTTATGAATCCCAAACCAGTGACATTATCCCCAGGATGTAAGACAAGACTCTCTCCTGTAATGCACACTGCATTTACTGAGTAGTCAATAAAGTGGCATTCTCAGACTTTTTATGTGGACCGATTAAATTGTATGTGACTGTGACAGTTAAATTTACACACACTGACCTACTGCTCGGTTATAAAACTGCAGGCTCTTACGTGCAAAAGATTTCTACTACAGTGTTTCTCTTTCATTTCCTTCTTTGTGGTAAGGAAAGATCTCTTATTTTGGGTTTTGTGATGTGATACAGACAGTCAGTGCCAGTGTGGTTCAATCTGCCTATAAGGCAGTGGCAGGATTGCCCGACTAAGGGGTGCCCTCCAATAGCATTGAATCAGAGTGATTGCACAGCGGGGGCAAAAAGACACCCCTATGCCATTGCAGTGCTTTTTTTTGCCTCCTGACAGCCATTGATAGCTGGGATAAGTTAAGACTCATACGGGCTGCTTCATCCCAGCCTTGTGGAAATGGCTCTGCTGGGCTGCAACTAGAAAAGGGGATGCAAAGATCAGGTGGGTGTCACCCTCATACACAGGCCTACCAGCCCCTTTGATCTTTTCCCACTGCCTCTGAGAATATGGGAATCATGTCATGCCAGCAACTCTTCCTGGAGCCTGAGATAATTATCAGAGAAGGGAGAAATATTCTTTCTTAATTGAATGATTCTGAAACATTTTAATGCAGATTCGTATTTTAATCCATTGAAGAATATATTTAAATGCCACTTCAGCACCCAAATTAGAAGTACAAACACTGAAATAAAAGTGTTAAACCATACAGCAGTGGAGACATCAGTTCAGTGACCTCCTGAGATGATGGGGAGAAATACATAGCAGTGGCTGACTTCTGGAAACATTTAGGCCAACATCCAGATCTTGAATAATACTTATAGTCCTCTGACTTTGCCTGCTGGCAATGGTGAGGAGTGGGCCTTTCTAGACAGGAAGCTGACAAATACAGGAACAGCAAGAATTGTAAAGTCATCAAGGTAATCTTTCAAAACCCATTACTAAGGCAAGGAACAGGCAAGCTGATGTGAAGTTAAAGAGTACAGTAGAAAATTTCCCATCTTATTCCCTCTGTGTTGCTTTTGGTTGACATGAATTTCTTTACTGAACAGAGTTTTAGAAAAGGTTTGACTGGTGGTTCTTTCCCAACAATAGACCCATTTCTTACTTTTGTAGAAATGCTTTTCCTATCGCCAGAGAAGCTATACCTGGGGTCTCATTTAAAAACATCCGAGTGAGTGAAGTTTTGTTGATGATCCTGACCCTTTCATGTTGCTGAGATTTCATTTCTTCTTCCTGGGCGCACCACCAGGGTGCAAGGCAGGCCAGTTTCAGCTTTGGAATATGCCATATTTCTTTGTGCCAGCAAGATCATGATCTAGATGCAACTAATGTTAACTGAGAGGCAGGAGGCTGGAAAAGTGCCTCCTTAGCATGCTAGAGAAGGGGTGCTCTCTATGGATAGCCAGGGTGCTGCTGAGAGCTTCCTCTAAATACTTTCAAAGTACTCTAAAGATTTTGAGAATACTCTAATGATTTTGATGTGTTAAAGCCGCTAGTGTCAGGAGGTGCTAGTATCAGGAGGCTGGATAATAGAGAATTGTTCCAGGGAGGGGTGGTCCTTGCTGAGCAGCATCCCAACACTTGTTATCATATATGCCTATGTGCCTATGTTTAATAAAAAACAAAGCCAGAATAAATTAGACCTTTATTTTAACTAGGCTACAAATGCAGTTTTGGTAAAAGATGGGACTGGGTATAACAGAAGAAAGAGAAGTACAAACATTTTCATGTATATTTATGGGATATTATGTCCAAGATGAAGGCAACCATTTGTAAAAATATTCCTTTTAAAAACCACAAAATTAAAGTGAACTAGATGATGTTGAAATTATTATCTTTTGTGGGAACCTATTTTATATGTTGAATATTTTGCAAAGGTTATGTGCAAACCACTAAAAATTCAGGGAAGTGTCATTCTGTAATTAAAATATGTTTATTCAGTAAAGTGCTAGTAGGATTTCTGCTTCAATAGTTCACTGAAATTTGGACCATTGCAGGTCCCAAAGGCCTGATTCTGTTTTCAATATGCAGTCAAAGCAAGTTAGTGGAAGCTTTTCCTGGGTAGGCAGTATGGAGTGAAATCTTTCATGCTTACTCCATCCTCAAAGAGACTGTCCTGCTTTTTAAAAATGCAATGTGTTATTAATATTTTTCTTAATTATCTATGGCTGTTAATACACAAATTGACTTGTCATTCTTCCCACCAGGAAGCAATGTAGCAGAAGCGTGTTTTTATAGGACTGAGGAGCCCACAAGTCTGATACACTCAGAGGACCTGCGAATTAGCATGATAATAGAATTTATAATCTGTTGAGGTAAATAGAAACCAAAGCCCACAGAGACATCCACATGTGGTAAGACCGGTTTGCTAGCCAAAACAAAGCCTACTTGTGTTGTTCACATTCTTGAAGAATCTGAATATTAGAAGATGTCTAGGACACAATGAGGTAAATTTCCAGACAAGATAAATACAAATGGAAATATAAGCTAAGAGTGAAAAATAGGGCTACTGTAGGAATTTTAGCACTAAATATTGAGTGAGTTGTGGGAGGCACGCCCTGTTGGGATTCTGGTTTTCACAGGCTCTTTGCTTGTCAAACCTAATATCAAGTAAAATAGCCTAATTTGACTTGGCAAAGGCATACAGTATATAGACTTGATATCTGTGACAGAGGCTTTTGAAGTTTCTTATAAACAGTGTTTTCCTTACTTTGGAAGAGATCGTTCAATAATAAACAACTTTGCCGATTCTGACTCCTACTGCTGAAAAGAACAAATCATAAGTAGCTCATCGGCAAAGGAAATCCCTCTGCTCAGCCTGTCTGCCAAAAAAGGACTCAGTAGTGTGCTCAGTCTTAGGCATATGCTTGAAGAAGGCCTGAGTAAGGGTGTGTCACATTTTTAGGGGTTTTGTTCCTGTTTTTTTCTGACCCATGACCTCACGGAAGCCTGCTGCGGGACTGTCTTTTGGACAAAACATGTGCTTTTGCTCTCCTGGATATTCTCTTTTCTCTCTATTATGGACTGAAGTGAAATCTAAACGTAAAAAGAGAACTAATTTACCCATTAGGAAATTATTATTATTATTATTGTTATTATTATTACTACTATTAACAGCAACAACAACAACAACACGATTACTATTACTATTATCCCTGATTAGGAAACAAGCAGAAATAGGTTGCAGAAAAGAAAAAAAAAATATTTTGGAGAAAAACTTAGAGTCAAGGCAGAAATGTATTAATACGTTTGAGAAGCGGTATATTATCTTTGGAAATGGAGCAGTTTTAGCCATTGGTAAAAGAAATATTAACTAGAGGTTGGTAATGGGGAATTAGTCAAAGCAAATCCCTGGAAGAGTAAGGTCTGCATTCTTCCATGATGTCCCAGTTTCTTAGATTCCCTGAGTCAGATTTAGCACTGAAATATGGAGGTACTGTTCTCACCAGAATTAATAAAAGCTACATACAATTACTTTTGAATTTTCATTTATTTGGTGACCAGAGCAAAATAGGAGTGGTGCCAGCTTGCACTAAAACAATGATGCAAACAAATGGCCCAAGAAGTGTGGCTCACAGAAAGAGTTGGGTTTTTTTCCTCATCTTATGAAAAGTGGCAGAGATCCATCTCTCCCACCTAGGAATAAATCATTCCTTTCTTTTTGTTTCCAAAGTGTGCTTTCTCTTGCGATTACTGTCCCTGTCTCTGTCCTTCTTTTTCTTTTCTGCTGCCAGTTTACTCAGTATGTCAAAATGAGAAGGAGCTCAGAGTTTCCTTTTGAATCTCAACTCTTAGTATTTAACTACTTGGTTTGCACAGTTTAATTTGCCTGATTCCTGCAACTTTTATCCTATTGATAATTGATAGACTGTTCCTTCCTTTCCAATTTCCTTTATTAGTTACATCAGGAAGTTTATTGGTGTTCCTTGCATGTAACTCAAGAAGACGGATAGCGCCACGCTTGTTTTCAGGCCTATGTAAATTAATACTGTCCAGAAGTCTAAAGGATCAGCAAGCCTTAAAACCCGGAAGATATCTGGTTACACGCCAGAGGCCTCCTCTTCAAATGAAATGACAGGAATCTGGGGCTGAAGGACTTCTGTTCACTCTTAATGAACTTGAGTGGCTCTTGCCTATAACCAGAAATGATATGCAGACAAACAGCTCCTAAGACACATGTAATTCCTGTAGCTTGCAGTCTATTATTACTTTTATTCTTTCCAGCGTCCCCTTGTTACACTGCAAACCTAAAGACCAATCATGTAAAGCATGAATAATAAAGTGTCCAAGAACGCTGCCACTGATGTTAAAAGTATCTTTTCACCAGAGTGGAAACAGAAAGTCTGATCTCTTAAACCTGGTGTGGCTCTTTGGACAGGTTCAGCTGATTTACATTTGTGATCAAAACGCAGAAGGATGCCTGGGTTGGCACAGCTGGATTTGAGAGATTCACAGGTGTCCCTTGATCACCAAATCCAAACATTTTCTCTTGTAATTCCTGCTTCACTGGAACCAAGATGCTGGTATAGGTGTATGTGCCCTTTACAGATAACAAATAATGACAAGAGTCTGCAATGATTTACTGTCTGTGGTCCTCTACCAATACAGATGTGAATATAAATACATTTATTGAGGAATAATAAAGGGAATTTAAAGCCATGATCTAAAAAGCAGTGTATGAGAAGTTACCCCCTCAAAATGTGGGTGTGTGTAAGTCTCTCAGTTGTAACAATTAAATGCTAACATGGTGTAATACAATAATATGGGCTCACAGTATTTCATTCCAGTGGCAATCCTAATTATAACACTACTTAGTACAGGAAATTGCCTGTTGAACTACTCTGCCTGAAAACCTTAACAGAAAACCATGCATATGCTAGCTTACATAGTGAAATATAATGCAGAGCTGACTCCAAACAGCAAACCTCAAGACCTCTCTCTTTTCTTTAAATTTTCTGTTCCCTCCAAAACTGCACACAGTAGAGAGTAACACTGCCGTTTATTAGCAGCACGAAAGTGAGGCAAGAGCCTGCTTACAAAAGCCAGTGGTGTATGATAAAATGATGGCTCAATCAAATGGTTGTAACAGGCTCAAAAACAGACTGGAAGGGCTGTGTTCCAGCAGCAGCAAGGAAAAGAGTCTGTCAACACTGTATGCGTATTTGTCCACGTGAATATCGATGGCTATAAGTGAACTGCGCTAACTGGACTTGTCGAAGTAGTTATAAAATGAAAGTTCCCCCTCCTCTCTGGATTCTCAGGAAGCTTTTGAAGAGAAATAAGCCAGATAGTTATGAATTAAAATGCTTTCAATTCTGTCTCTCCCAAAAGGGAGATAAATATCAATTTGATGTTCTTCTGTGCTGAAAAAAAAGGATTTTTTGCTTTTTTTGTTCCCTGAGAATGGACTGAAACAAACCTTTTTCCTAAAGCTTTGCTTTTAATCTCTAATATAATGAATTACTTTACCCTTCAAAGCACGTAGTTTTCCAGTTAGTAAAATATCTGGAGGCATCCAGCTTGGGCTGGGGACAATGGGATGCACAACTCTGGTCTCTGTCTTGCTCAGTCCTTTACCCTCCTTGACACACTCTTGATTACCGACTGGAGAAGATCTTGATAATAACCAAAACCTCAGCTGCCTAATAGCAAATTTAGGCATGAGTTCAGGAAAGTCCTTAACCATGTGCTTGAACTTGTTGCTTAATCACTGCCAAAAGAGCAGACAAAGAACTCAAATAGAACAATACATAGACTGGGAAAGTCTCTGCTGGGGGCTTTGGTTTCTTAACTGTGTGTGTACTCCTGTCATTCTATTGACCTTCACCATCTACAAAAAGGCAGTATGATTTACTGGAGCAAAGTTGTTTTACGAGGCTTGGTTGAGACTTGAAGTTCTTCCCAACAACAAACAAGTGCTGAGTCAGCTCTCCTGCAGGAGGGGAGAGTGGGACTCTGGGACTAACAGTTTTATACTCCTAATACATCTAATTAAAAAAGAACTAACTGTATTTTACTCCAGAATAAACACTATTTACTGAACAATATCACTTGACTGGACAGACCATATTCTTGATACTGCAATGTCTTCCCCAAATTCCTGCTTTCATTGTCTGTAGCACCACTCAGTGTTTCTTTATACTTTCTTACCGCTCTTGTTATAAACCTTCTAGCAACAACTTACTGAGGTTTGATTCTAATTTGAACATCCCAGTCTACTGAAACACTTTGCTGTAGAAAGAAAAGCTATTGGCACCAGTCTAGCATATCAATTCTTGAGGTTTACTTCTTTGACTTTACAGCTTTACTGGCATTTTTCTGTTGATCTGGTTGTGCCAAATGTTAATAATGCCCAGTAATAGACCACATCGATTTGATTGGACAGATTAGCCTGTAGAAAACTCTCATTTGTGGTGCCATAGGAGCAGAATCACCCTTCAGTGTGGCAACTCCATGCATTGTCTTTTCCAGTGGTGATATGGAAGCTGGGGAAATCTCGGAGACTATAAAATAGCACAAGTTCCTTTGGCTCATAAAAAAACAATTAAAAATATTAAAGAATGTCATGAATAGATGCAGAAACCTTAAAAGGGGTATTGTATTGCCTACTGATTTCAGTGACGTTGGTGCAAATCTTGGCTAGACCAGTGAAAATTTCATTCCTAGCTCTGAATCTCCACAACACATTCTCATATTGATGCTAGGACCAGGTTTCAAAATTGAGTTACTAAAAAGTGATAGAAAAGAATGATTTTGCCTGCTGTTTCTTAGGACGGTTTTATGCCTTTCTGACTTCTTTGTATCACTGTGAAGGAAATGGAAGTTTAAGGACACAGTTACACATGGATGACTGTGTATGAATCCCATTTCTAGCGGTAATAGATGCAATGAAATATCCTTGCAAGTGACATAGCAGTCTGGATGTGCCCATTCTGTCCTATGCCTAATTACATTTTTTATGTACACAAGTATTTCTCTTTAATCATGTCTGTCTCTTCCTTGTCTCTGTTCCCAGTTGTCACAATTCTGCTTCTTTAGCCTGCATCAGCCATGCTTAATATGTGCCATAGCTTTGTTTATGGATATATTTTACTAATTCTTATTTATTAAAATAATTGCCTTAATTAATCCTAATTGTTCATTGTTAATCACTCAGTAATATGCTTCCATTTGCTTGTACATATATTTTTGTATTAGTCATTATAAAAGCAAGACATAAAGTAAATGGTATAATTACTCACAAAAGACCGGGAACTCAACCAATAAAAATCAAAGGGGAGAAAATAAAATGCTTTCAACATTCCTATACAGTAACTGGGACATCCTGTGTCACAAATAACTTTATGAGCTGTCTGGAGGTGGGATACCCTTCTAAAGCCCCAGGAGGCTAAGAAATTAAATGAGAAACCATCTTACAGCTAAGATGGTATTTCCAAATTTACCTCTTGCTGTTTGTCAGCAAGACCAGGAGAGAAGGTAAAAGATGCCAGTACCCTACTGACTGCCTGGGAGAGCCTTGAAGGGAATGAAATTTGAATAACAATGTCAAAAATCCTCAGAGTTTTGTATTTTCTTTTTTTCATTTTCTCTTGGAGGGGAAGAGAAAAAACAACCACCTACTATTGTTAAGCAAAAGCTCAGAAATGTTTTAATGTCGGTGGTTACCAAAAATCACAACATGACTTGATCTGTTTGCACTCAGGCCAGGTCAGTTCATGATCAGACAAGTGCATGGGGGCGAGGAAAGAGGAAACTTTGCTGAGAGCAATGGCGGTGCCATCACCCAGGTGGGTGGTTATCTCTTCTGCCTTTCCCTAAAGCCAAACGTAAAACTAGTACAAGCTATGAGGTAGCATGTGAAGGCTCTACAGAGCTACAGAGAGAAGCTCTGAAGAAATGTGTCTCCAGGGCAGTCCTGGGCTGGCAAAGATATTCTGCCAAAACAAATAAGGGACTGGACTATCAGCTATCTTTTGTCCTCTGTGCACATGGCCTCTGTCTCCTACGAGAAAACTGTTTTGTTTTTCCTTTTAGCTGGAAAGCAGCTTTCACATCAGACAGAAATGGTCTGTTCCACTAAATAACTCTAAAGCAGTTAGTGGTACAGGTCTTGCAATGTGAGACCAAAACGGAGTATAAACTTCCCAAGTGCTTGTTCCACTTCACTGGCCCAAAGTGACCGAGGTACATGGACTTCAGGGAAGCCATGCTACTGTTTTCAGTTGAGAGCCTGATCTGTGTTCATCTGTAACATACTGATCTTTATATAACTTTGTGATATTATAGTTTTCCTTAGTTAAATAATATTCACAAATGATTTATTCAACAGTTACAGTTCCCACAGTTTTAAAGCTTGTTGACTTCATATTCTCTGAGTAAATTATTTGTGGCTTAATCTGCTGGCAAAGTCCCAATGGTTTTGTAGAAGTTATATTAACAAAGTTTTGTCTCGAATAAGTAGATTTTCCTCTCTAGCTGACAAGGTTTAAATATCTATTGATGTGAGTGCAATCTCTTTTCTACAGGAAAGACGGTACTTTGAAGTCAGTGAAGCATTTTTCCGAATTCTCCAAATGCTTTCTCCAAAGCATTTCACCTTCCTTCTCCTTCTCTGTAGCCAGGGGAAGTCTGTCTGCAAGAAGTATGAGCTTGTTCTTCCACATTTCCACTTATTTCTGCTTTTGATTCTATCAAGTCTTCCAACAAAGACATGGTCAGTGGCAATTTTTAGTGGCTTCTGTGATTTGGGAACCTGACCTGCTACAAGAGTTGAACAAATCCACTTCTGACACATCTACTATCTGGAGTCACACAACAGAAAGGTTTTCTGTATTATGTCTTCTCTTTCCCTTTTGACCATTGTTTTCCATGCACTGAGCCAACTCACATAGCCTATCAAAATCAGTGAATGCAGTAGGAGAGAAACAGCTTGTTTGAACAGCCACTACAGGTTGGTGAAATCCTGATGACCCCCGCCTTGTTTGGTCACAGAACAGAGGTGTCCTATGACATAAATGTACCTGCATGTGAAGTGCATTTGAAGTGGGGGCAATCCTGTAACTTGAATCTGCAGCTAAGAATGCGTCTTCTAAGGGCACCTTTCCCTGGAACCATCACACAGATACAGCAACCATGCAAGGTGTCTAGTGGTGGAGTTGTAGCTGCACTCTGCAGAAGGCAGTCTCCAACTTGGCAAGCCCAAGAGTGGAGAGACACTACATACCCTTTGTTACATCTTCACAAGAAACAACCCAAAAGCCACTGCTTCCATTTAAGTCTGTAATTTTAAACTTCCATACTTCGTTATGGATCCTGCATGATGAAGACCACGTCTCTGCAGTCTAATGTTAAATCTATAGCCCAACTGCTGCTAGACATGTCAGATGAAGACAGGAAAGGGGAAATTTTAAAGGAATGAATTAATGGCTAAATTAATGCTACAGCTCCTCCTACAAATCCTTGCTTACAAGCTCAGCAGGTTTTTCTTGTTTTTCCATCCAGCCTGTCCTGAAAGGGACCTCCTACCTCCTTCTTCTCTATTGCTGTTGTTATTAAGAGAGATTTTAGTACTATACAAAAGCTCTGATTGTCCTCTCACTTATACTAATTTTGCAATTGTGTAAATCCATTGACCTGAGCAGAGTTATTTTTGATTGACACTAATATATGCTGGAGGAGAATCAGGTTTTAAATGTCTTTGAAGGCAGACAAGCTTGGAAAAAATAGTCTTATTTTTAAGCTCCATAATAGTGACGATGTCCTTTTGTGCCATGCTGTTCATTTGTTATTTGAATTATATTTGTCAAACATTAATTCAGGTCAGATATTTGTATATCCATTGTGCATTATCTTGTAAATTTTACTTAATTTGTTTGTAGTTTTTCTTTGTAAATAACCTCACTTCAAAGTTATTTTAGAGGTTTTAAAGACCATGAAGCCAAAGTGAATGCATATGAATGGCTCAAATTCCTAAAGCTTCAGCATCTTCCAGGATTTCTCTTACCATGAAATTAAATGAGTCATTTATATCTTACTATGTGATGTGATCATTCTATTACCATGATGTAGCTAGACAAGAACTTTGTCAGTGATTTACGGTCATATGGTTATTCCCATAAATCAGTGTAATACACAGTTTTATATGGATAGTCTTCAGTTTAGTCTCTTTTATGAAGTATTCAGTTCAGCTGAGCTGTGTAAAGTACTTTTTCTAACCACCAAGATGAGTCATTACAGTGTTATAATTGCTCTTTTCTATTTATTTCTTTTTTTTTGTTGCCATTAGGTCAATTGCTTACCTTTGGGCTTTTATAACAATAGAGGGACCCTTCCCCTGTGAAATCCTTCACTTTCTTCTCCACCATGTATCATTGGGCAAAGCTAAACACTCAGTTGATTGCACATTGAATTACTGAAGCAACTTCCTGAAAATGATTCAATAGCTTAATTTTTGTGGAAATTTTCATAAAAAACTTTTGGCCCCATTACTGTCTTGGCTTTGGGTGGGATTACAGCAGAAATTGCAACACTTATTTTTCACTGTGTTGTGCGTACCAAGTAAAGATTTACAAGCCTGTCCAATACAGCGGCCTTTCGCATACTTCAGAGGCTGTGGTCTCTAAAGCAACTTGCCAAAGCCCTTACTATTTAAGGCCAATGTAGTATACATATATATGTGCGTTATACCTACGCATTCCGGGTATTGCAGTGAGTCAGCTTGAAAATCCAAATGAAAAATCAGAAGTTGCACCGAGACTGTGACCTACACTTTAAAAGGAACATCTCAGTCATTCTGTGCTGTTAAATTTTTGTCTAACCAGTACACATTACTGCTAAGCTCCAAAGTCAGAAGATTTCTATAACACAACATCTATTGATAATAATGGATGCCCTCTCCTTGAAAAATAATGTGGCTTGTACCTGGTATGAAACTATTAGTGAGTTGACTTACTGTTCACTGTAGTCAGAAGAGATTATGTTAAATGTGGCATCATCCCCTGGAAAAATATACCGGGGAACATCTGGTGCTGTTCCAGCCCTGCATTAGCCCAGTTGAACATGCAGTTAGCCAATATTACACATAAGTCTAAAATAACTGTGCAAATTAGGTGCATAATTGCATCCATAAATTGTTGGAAAATCTGGCTTTTAAATTACACATCATAAACAATAATCCACTGAGATGATTGCTGTCAGTTTACCTTACCCAAACTGTGTTTTTCTTTGTCTAGCATAAGAATCAAGGAACGCTCTCTAAACTTAGCAGGGAACAAACTTCAAAACAGTAATGAAAGTGTTTGCTTACAAAACATGTCAACAAGTTCTGGATGTCACTGCTGTAAGGAGTTGTGGGGTCTAAATCATAAAAGACACCTGCATTTTTGGTAGGCTGAGTCCATCAGCTGCTCTTAATAGTCTAGTTGCATTTTCTGGATCAGAAAGTCCCTGTATCACCTAGTTCTGGAAGCTTGGAGGATGTCCAAAGAGAAGGATGTCTCTATACTTTTGTTTGTGTCATACAAACACAGGATTTGGGCTAGATGAACTTTGGTCTGGCAGTTACAGATGGTTTTCCAACCTTATATTTCTTTACATTACTTTGCATAACATTTCTGTTTCAGACTGACCTTGAAATCATAGAAGTAATTCTTATTACATTCAAATCACAGTTATTATTTTCATTTTTTAATATCCACAGTTAGAAATGTGATTTATTGTTATAATTCCTATTATTATTATTACCTCACAAACTTCAGAATCTGAATCTGACATAGTGAGGAATAATCTCACTGGGATCCTGACTCCAACTCAGTGCAGAATGCCAATGAAACAAAAAGAATCAATTTAAAACTTGATTTTAATATCAGAATAGACCTGATAGTGGTTCAAGATAGACAGTAATTAATCTAACCATTCACATAAAAGCCACTTTGGAGGAAATTTTTCAATATGTGACAAGAAGAGATAGCTCTGACCACCAAGAGGACTGACAGAGGACAGAAATAGCACTTAAAGCACACACTTCCAATTACTATGATATTGTCTATCTTTTAATAATGAGAACATCACAACAGGGAGGTATATGAGCTTTTAATGACACTCAGTAAATGAGTTGGCTTGCAAAACAGCTGCATGTCCTTTTGTACTTATAATGGCTTGACAACATTTTGTCTAGAGGGCTGTGAAATCTTCCTAGCCCAGCCCATTAATCTCAAAAGCAAATGTTGCTTTTCAGTGAGAAAGCTGCACAAACTGACTCTCCCTGCTTGTGCACTGTCATAGTGTAAGCCAAGAGCTGAAGCGAAGTTCGTCAGAGCCCTGAAGCAAGGAGCAACAGAGTCATCCATTTAAATGCATGAATCTCAATAGCTCCTGAAACCCGAGTAATGCTTCTGAAAAACACAGCATTGGTCAGGTGTGGATCTAGTGGGGGGCTTTGCTGTTTGGAGGCTCTTGGACCCTCCATGAAGTACCATCTAATACAAAATTCATGCTTCGGGGTTTCAAGGCACTGTTCCACTTGCATAATTGTGCAGTAACTACCTTTCCACCCTCATTCACAGGTAACATTGGCTCTAGCACGTTTATTAGAGAAAGAAAAAAAAAGGAGTCCCATTTGTAGCGAATGTTACAGTTCTAGATAGGCTTTAGAGGTTTAAATACATGCGTTGTTAGACCTGGGCTCCGAGTCCAAATAATGAATCATATGTATTAATGGGAAAGCCCATAATAGCATTGCCCTGAGGTGTGTACAGAGTGATAGAAATTCTAATGTATTTTAAAATTAAACTTGACCTACAATCCTACTCCAATCTCAGATCTGTACAAAGGCAGTAATTGGACTTATTCAACTAATTACTTGTTATTAAACTAGTGTAGAGACTGTAAAGTCTTGGACAAGCAATTATTTTCTATAGACGACAACCTGAGTTTTGGCAATATTATCTGAACTGGGATAAAAGTTCTTAAACCTCAGAAGCTGAGCCTGCGGCAGCCAATCCTATGAAGCCAAAAGATTATGCCAATGTTCTCATGGTTTTCATTTACGTAGGATGAATTTATGCCAAAATGTTATGATACTGTATCAGAAGTTGCGTGCATCTTCTCTGTCCAGAACCATGAGGTTTCAGCAGCCCATTCTAACCTAAGCAGCAATAGGCAGAGATGCCCACATCTCACTTAGTAACCCAAATGCTGAAGGAGATGATAGCTAAAGACCTCTAGAAGCAAAAAATCTAATTTGTCTAGGGAATGGAAAAATTAGAAACACAGCCAGTGTTTCCAGCTTGTGATCAAGCCAGAAATTCTAATTTCTTATTTTAACATGTGTTCACTGTGGGTTGCTGACAGCACTCCCAGGCATGAAATAAAGTTAGTGATTTTAGGTTATGTACAGATAATGCTCCCGCATGTCTTTGGGTGACTATGACCACTCAGAGGGATGAGGACCAAACCTTTGTTCTGTTTTGGGGGTTAGTGATGGTCTTTTATTCAAGGACAGGAAGAAATAATGTTAAGTTTTCCTTTTTCCAATGAAACATTACTTAAAAAATGAAGTTTTAGAAACATCAGGGAAAGCCCACTGATCTACATGAGGTTTAAAAAGTTGAAGGACTTGGCTCTGATAAGATCAACACTGTCCTTCTGACTTTTCTATACCTGATAAATAATATAGTTAACTGCATAGATACAATCTGGAAGTGTCTCAAAGCAAAATCTTTAGCTATTTTTTAATATATAACACAACAAAATTCTCTTCTACCAAACATTTTTGTTCCACAGAATCAGCATTTTCCAGTGGATGATTCTTCACCTGAAAATTGTTCGGCTGCAGTGAGATACACCAGTTGCATCTGCTGGTGATAAAACAATGTATTTCTGTAGCTCCATCCCTCTAGGTACTCAACTATTTCTCAAACACACTCCCTGTGAGGTCAGAAAATGCTATTCTCATTTGGTGGCGAGGAAACTGAGTCACAAAGGGGCTAGGTGATTTTCCTAAGGGGAACAGGAAGTGTATGAAAGGGGTAGGAACTGAATCCTAGCTTCCCAAGCTCATTAACCTTGCTCTTCAAATGTAATGACTTCTTACTAAGTTGACTGAAAACAATTTTTGCCTCTCTAAGCTGTACCTTTGCTATATGTGGGGACCCATGCTGTTCTGAGCTTTGAAAAGCTTTGGAGTTCTCTGGCAGGACTTTTAGAACATTAAAAAAAATATAAAAATGAGGACGTTTAGAAGGTGAAAAGCTTTTTTGCAATCTCTTTTTCCTTTTTTCCTTCTGGAGTCTAACAAGTTCCAAATGTTCTGGAGTGACTATTTTCGTTGAGTTTTGGATTGAAAGTGTTGTTCTTGTACATTGCTACAGTAAAGTGTTTACACAGAAAACAGTCTAGTCTGGAAAAGTAACAATTTGTTCACAGGATCATATAACATATTTGCCCAAATGGGCTCTTGGGAGTGAGAGCAACCAATCTGTCTTCTCTCTGCAATGAATTTGCAATCTCCGATTTCTCTTTTCACCCATGAAATCTTCATCTTGCTCCCAGTGCCAACTGTAGTCTGTCCCGCTATTAACAGCAACAGCAATAAAGGAAAAATAAAATCCTTTTAGTCTGTAAGGCTTTTTGAGAGCAGTGCAAAGCAAACAGCTCATTATACTTGCGCGTCAGCATCTTGAGAGAAATGCTGGCAGCCAAGGGAAAGAAGGAAGAATAAAAATCCCATCAGAAAAATATTCTTTGCTCTGCGTAATCCTTCTTTGTAACTCCTGAATTTAGAATTCTTTATTAAAGGGAATGAGCAGTGTACATGCGGAGCTGTATGTGGTTTCCCTGTTTGTGCATCCAAGGTATGACACAATAAGGACAAATATCCGGAGGCAGGTTCAGAGACATTGAGTCTAGATCTTTAATTAATAGCTGGAGATCAATTGCATAATACCTGAGCAAATAGACACGTGCATTTATTATCTGAAAACAAGAACTCTGCAATTATGGTCATAAAGAAAATGTCAGAAAACAAGAAGCAACAAATACCCATTGTGGAATTAATAAGAACAGTAGTTCCCCTCCAGTGGTCACTGAGTAAGCAAACATTCTGGTTAAATAAACTGAAATGGAGCATATCTGGGCAACACACTTATGTGCTGGGTCAAAGCAGAGGTTAAATAAAAATTTGTTTTAAAAAGACCCAAAAAGAACACAATATGACTCCCTACGCCATGCACCACATGTTGTTAAAGGAGCGAAGAGGAGTATTGGGTACTTTCAGGAGTGCGCTACATGACTTTGAAGTGGAGCTGTATGGAAATCAGGGAGCATTCGTGTTTACCCTAGGCTCCTAGCAACTTCCCTGCTCACAACTAATCTTTGGCACAGAGGATGTATCGGCACTCAGCAGCCAAACACAACTCACTCCTGCCAACACCATGGTGACGGGCTGACCCTTTCAGAACACATCAGCATTAGGATTTCAAAAAGGGCAGATTTTCAAGGTCCATGTTTATTTCATGTAAACCAGCCACCTGAGGTTTCTGAGGTGCTGATCCTTAATTGGTCATTACAATAAAAACATAGGAGTAATTTCATATTAGACTGATGCCTCAGCATGTAATCCCAATTTAGGTCACTTCATAACCAATGGATTTTTGCAGCTTCAAATGCATAGTTGCATGTCTACTACATAGTTATATGCATCCAGTCACTTCAGAATAATTATTGTCGCTACTTTTTAATAATTAACACAAACCAATCTCTAGCAGTTGAGTGTGTCTGGAAAGATTTATAGCCCATATTCTCACAGCTCTATGGTGATTAATACAGACAGTGATTTTAGGGGCTATACAAATAGCCCTGTGTACTCATGTACACATATTGACTCTAGGTTCCCCCAGCAGGTAAGAGCAGGATTTATTCACAGAGGTAGAAGAAAAGGGGTTTTGTCACTGTAAAAAAGCCTCTGACCAATCTAAGGACAAAGGTCTACTGAGGCTGAAGGGAATCCAGCTGCACTCATAAGTGCTAACACAAATGATCGGCCCTGAAAGAAGTTGTACTTTATGCAGATTTCCTCTAGATTATATACATAGACATTTTGCAGTTTTACAGACACTGGTTTGAGTCTCTCATAACTCCTTCTGCCACATCTCTTTACATTTCCAGTATACCTTACTAATCCAGTAATTAACCATAAAAATAAATTACTTGTATAGATTATGTAACAATAACAAGGTAGCATGAGTCACTTTTCTTTGTTCTCACTCACTAGTGAGCAACAACATGGGTTCATTAAGTAGGTACCAGAAGTTCAATATGGAGAAAACTCAGATCTCAAGGCTAGATAATTTGGCCTCCATTTGTTTGCCTTTGTTCTCTTTTGTTTCCAGATTAAAAGGGCACCATGTACTTTTAGTTTCTTCAGGTAAAAAAGACAGCAGGAAGCTGTTCCATCATTGACAACTGACCAGAGATGTGTTAGAGCCTACACAATAGTTGCTCACCTTGCATTTACAGTTTAATTCTGATGGACATAGCTAGAATTTAATTTGCCCCAGGAGAATTACAAAATGGACCCCACTGACATGCAGAAAATGAGAAACTAAGTCTCCAATCCATTGCCCCAAACATCTGAAAGCTTTCATGAGCAACAAGAGACTTATCGTGGAAAGGGCACAATCTCAGGCTCTGTAACCACAAAATCAGTGTAATGACTACTCCCAGGTCCACGATGATCTGACTAGCTTCTGTCTACTTGGTACCTTTGTAGAATGGCACAGGCCCTGGATAACCCCATCCTTACTTACACACAATCCTATATATAAGTAGATAGAAACAGCTGCATGGACATTCATATCGCTGATCCTTCAGTTGAGTGGGAGAAGGACGATTTGATCTCTTGAAGTGCTTCCAAGCCCTTGAGGGGAACAACTATCCCATTTATAGATGAACACCAGATTGCACGGCCTCAGGAAGACCCCGATCCACCCAAAGCCTGGGATATTTCTGGCCACAGCTGAATGGTGTTGGGGAAAGTGTTGGGCAGCAGAGTGACTATTCCCCCATCTTGGAGTAGGGTAGCATTTGGACCATGGGGCTGCAGTTTGACACTGTGGAGTTCAGCAGCAATAACATTTTAGGTGTTACCTCCTATCCTACCTCTTCTGTCCCATTCCTCTTTCCCATTCTGTATGTATCACTTTCCTCACTTCTGCCAGCACAGGTATTTCCAGACCTGGTCATGCAACCAGCCAAGGAAATTCACTTGACTTAGGGAAAAACTACAAAAAAAAATGTCTATTGATTTATTTCAGTCAAATATTTTCAGTTACTTGAGAGACATAACTGAGGAAGCAGCAAGGCAAAGGGATGAGTGACTGAAGGCAGGGAGTGAGAAAAAAGGGTGTCTTAAGCCGGGACTTCCATTCAATCTGTTTTTTGCGAATACATGGCCTGAGGAGCCCTAATGTGGGTTGATTGTCTGAAAATTCCCTGTAAACCTGGCTGTGATTTTACTCCAATTTATATTTGTCTGCCTTTAGATGCTACTACCTCAAGGGTCACTGAGAACCAGCCTATTAAAACATGAAGCTTGTTTCAAAATTAAAATTCCCAACTATGAGCAATTCCAGCAAGCTTTCCTCAGTCTCACTGACTTAAAATAATTTAATGTTTAAAGGAAAAATAGGGAAGTGTTACAGTTTCACTCTCAATGAAAATGAGAATTTGTTCTTATGTAGAGATGGGCCAACTAGATGATTTTCAGATTAAACATCTGGATCAACTTTACATAAAGTTTTCAAAGGTAGCTTCACATTCACTGAAAATGCAGTCAGCAGTTCTTAGAACAGTTCATCATCAAGGTGGCAGAAATCTCATGAAGGTAGTTGATCCCATGGGTTTTCCACCACTAGGGGAGTCTGATTTTCAGACTTGGTTTAATATCATCTGTGGTAAGCAGGTCACTTGAAGACATCTTCATTTAATCATCTGGAAATTGGAGCACCCAAAGTCATTAGTCAGAGTGAAAATGCTTGTGCTTTTAGCTGATTTTGACCTGAATTTGATTATAAAGATTAGAGTTTGAATACCTAAACTCCAAACCTGAGACAGGTTATCAGAGGGGTGTTCCTAACTCTAATTTCTTTTATCTTTATTTCATCTGTAGTTCCAGCTCTGTAAAATCACAGTTCTCTGAATCAGAATTACTATATATTTTATGCAAATGAAATGACATTATGGTGCCAATTGGCTCTGGAGTCAAACTAACTAGCAAAGAATTTAATTATATCCATTATTAAATGTTTGTGCTCCATGGATCCAACTTCTTAAAAACAACAATGATGAATTTACAGATTCCTGTTACCATCTGTTGCACTATATCCAAGTCTGGCAGGGGGTGGAAACCTTGCCGAATTAAAAATATTGCTATTTAAAGTCTTCCATGTATTCATTTCCTTAGACATGTGAACTTGTTCAGTGGCAGAGCCAGCCTTATGGTTTCTGTAACTTTGCTGGCTGCTGAACTTGGAGCCATTTTAAACAATGCAGTGGATTCTCACAAAATTTATTTTTTTTAAGCTATATCCCTCAACCACAGACCTAAGTGGACAATCTTTTTTTTTTTTTTCTCCAAGGCTTGAAAAGCAGAATTGCAAGCAGTTAAGAGATGGGAAGAGGTGACGTGCCAGTGTTTCTGACTTCACTGCAGTCTACAGTTGTTGCCTGGGCGATTGTGTTCATGGGAGGTCTTTAACTGGCAAAGCTGCCTGCTCAGTTTCACAGGCGCCACAGCTACTTCATTATTTCATCAAAGTTCATTATGTTGGGGAGGGTACCACCAATAAAATGAGATTACAAGTGTCTCCAACGAGCCCTTAAAGACATAATTCCTGGTTTTACCCTTTGCCACATCCCTGTCTGTGGTCCTATAATGCACAGAGAGATTTGCACCTCTGATATGGACTATCCCACAGCTTAATTGAACCAAAAAACTCCTGGAGAATTTGATTCAATTTGTCTTGCGACAGAAGCTTCTTTTGTTTTCTGTGGAGACGGAGTTCTTCATCTAAAAAAGAAATCAGAACAGTTTAATCACATGTTTTCAGGGAGGTGGGAGTATTTGGGAGAAAAGAAATCAAACCCAGACTAGATCTAGAGCAAGACTGATCTATATTAAATCTATTAGATCAATGAGATTTAATGCTCAATGAACTTCCAGGGAGGATTCATTACAATTCAAGGGGGAATCAATAATCATAGGCCATTTATGGCTCTGTGCTTGGTGAATCACATCTCCACACTTTGCTTTATGAACTGCCAAGATCCAGTCCTGACGCTTCTAGCATTTTTCTGCTTTTATGCCAGTTTGACCCAAGCTCAAAATACATTTGGTCTTGATGTAAAATTATGTATACCAAACCAAAGAGAAAACCACGTTCAGTGTGGGTCAGGATTTTTGTGTCTTACTATCCTGCCCACACAAGTTTAAAGTAGTTATTCCTAGCTAACAGCAGTTGGGAGAACATGGTACTCTATCTCTGTTAAAAGGTGAAATGGAACAGAAGCACCTTTAAAACTTCCATTTATTTCCACATCTTGCTGGGTTTTGCTTTGCTGTGGATATCTAGGGTCAGATGACTTCTCCAAATTCCTCTCCCTTCTCAGAGATGAATACTCCAAAGATGAATACTGAAATATTTGCTTCCCTGATACAATATGTGCATGAGCTATTTGTCTTGGAAGTTGGTCACTACATAACTGATTTCAAGAAAGGCTTTTTAGACAAACTTCAAACTGAAAAGTCAGTTTTAAAAGATCATTGTTTTTCTAGCTCATATTTTTAAGAGAATTTGACAGATTTTACACTCCAAAATAAGAAGAAATGATAGACAACCTGACTATGCTGGATTTGTTCTGCTCCAAGATGTCTTTGTGTTTGTGCAGACCAGACCTGGCATCAGTGGATTGCTTCCCAGGTTTCACTGGCAAGGCTAAGAGCATGATTTTGCCTATTTCATGAGGTAGATGAAAATTTTATCTAGACCAAGATGTGTAGGACAAATCAGGTCACATCATCATAACAGCATTCTTTTATCCCAGCTTTCAACACTGTCTCCTAGAATTGCATAGAACAATAATTGTAAGGAGAAACAACTTCAAATGTCACTCTGAAAAAAAAACCCAACAATTTATTAATCCAGGTTGTGTTGTGGTTATAAATTGCACATCTACAATGAAATTTTATCCAAAGCCCAGTTTATTAGAATAGGTTTGTGCACCTATTCTATACAGATACATGGGATTTTCTACACAGGCTTTCCTTCTTCTTCTCCTTCCAGTGCCTCAGACTCCCCAGGCCTTTCTGAGAACTTAGAACACTTGTATGTTGGACAATATTGGACAATTCATATATATCAGGAAACACAGACAAATCTCAGCCCTCAAGGGCTCATAGTCTAAGTTTGTGATGTGCTTAAAGAAAGTCAAGATCTCATGAGCACGCTGGAAAATAAGGTGCACTAACAGTTCCAAGAAGGTATATTTGTTCTGAATGCAAAGGCACATATCTTTCTCTAAACGAATGGGTTAACCACAGCTATTTCTGATTTCATTCTCACTGTTTCAGCTCTAAAATGCATGTCCAGACAATGAGACCAAGAAGTGGCAGGGAGGGAGCTGCAGACTGCTCCAGTGAATCCACCAGCTACAGGTATTGTTCAGGTGAAAATTAAAATTGGCATGAATTCTTGAGGCAATGAATCACTGTCCTTGTGGGCTTCAGTGTCTGCTTTGAATAATTTGTTTACTAATATTTGAAGCACGTTGGTATTTTCCCTTATTAAAAGTGTTTACTACAGGAATGCTATTGGCCCTGGAGTCTTAACAACGCTGGATGCACTTTGTTCTAGCGGGCACCCAACTGTCATCATTACCCATCTGTCAGGGATTGGAGATAGGCCAAGATACACTAGCTTAGACGTCAACTGGAAACATGAAAGTAGAGCTGGCCTCACTCTGCCCTATTTTACCCTGAAACATGGCCTTCCGAAGCTGTGGTAAGACAGGGTTTTCCCCTAAGTATCTTACAGTTACCTTTATCCCATACTCCACCACTGCTGTTGAGCAGAATGTACCGGGTGAAGTTCACCAGCTGCTTACATTATCACTCATTATGCTTAGCATTGAATAATAAACCTCATTTTACATGTTGTACCAATGAGAAAGAGAGAAGTGGAACTTCTAGTGCTGGATCATCTTCTTTTGGAAAGGTAAGGTTGGTTTCAGCCCATTTTATGCCTCCCCTCTTCCCTTGTTTTCCCATGTCCCCTGAATTCAGGGAGCAAATGAATAGAGAAGTTTATTTCCCAGATGCTGCCCCTCAGCACAATATCTCAGCTATGTGACTTCAGGAGATTGTGTAGAGAAGACAACGTCCCCATACACACACATACTGAAAAACTATTTGTGTATCTTGAAATCTGAGTACAGGACTGCCTGATTTCCCAAAGTGAGGGCTCTATTTTCTAAATATCTTAGCTTTACTGCTCCATTCATTACTATATGGTCATTTCCCACTCTGTTTTCTCAATGTATTTTTTGCACAGGCTATAATTATTACAGCCCAGCTTCTTTTTCATTTTGATCCTTTGTAAACCTAGTCATTACGCTGCCTCAGACTGGCTTCCCAAAATGTCAAGATTAAAATGGGGCATGAAAGCTTATGCAAGAGTGAGTCAGTGGAGCAATTTGAACCAATAAATATCAAAGCAGTCTCTAAGAAGTAAGCAATTCATTTGATACCACATCTTTCAACAAGTCTTTAGAGGATTTTCCTCTGCAGGGTTACACCCTGATATTTACGTCTTGATCTCTCCACTATGCAAAAGTCGTAGTTTGCCTCATTAATGTGATGCTCTGTCAGGCAAGCATTTCTGTCTGCAAAACACATCAGATTACCCTCCATTCTCAGTGCTCAGCAGTGATTTGCAGTGCTATCTGCTATCAAAATAAATATTCCTGAACCTTGGCTTGTACGACTGTCTCTGCAATTAGTGATATTTTATTAGTTAATTAATTAGTTAATGTCAGATACGGGCAAGAAATAAGGAATGTGCCAATATTCATTTTTTATGTCACTGTAGGTAAATGAGTTGCCAGGACAGAAACTTTGATATAAAACTGCCAGTATGACTTACTGGGTGTAATAGGGTACAAAAACAATGGGTCTGTTTTCACAGATATGTCCTGCTGCTACTGCTTTTTTCCTCACTGCTTTCAATCTGATGAGTGTAACAAGTCTTGCCTTTGATTTTTTGCCATGGACTCCTGCACCATTGTCTTTTTGTCTTACGTTATCCCATTTTCTTGCCAAGGCTATGTTTTACTTTACTCTTATCCGGGGACCATTCAATAAAAGCTAAGACCCCTTGAAGCAAAATTGCAGTACTGGAAAATTCCAGCTCCTAACAGTTACTCAAAATCTGAATTTCTCAAATGGCATTTCTGTCTACAAAAGGCCCAATTAAAACCCTACTTAAAAGGTACTTACTTGACTCAGGATGAGGATGGAAAAATATTGTTTTATACATACCAGTCTCTGTTTATTAATAAATAGACCATTCATCCATTACAAGGTGTGTCCTGTCCATAATTTGTGCATGTTATATTCATTCACCTCTTCCATTTTACTCTGTGTCTTACAGGCTTTTACTGCCTTGTATGGTTTTGCATGTCCATGTCTGTTCCTCTGTATCTTGAAGTTTTTTCAAAGAGATCACATTTTAGTGACCCCTCCTAATTTCTCCTGGCTTTAATTAACAGACAATGTAAAATAGTATGAACTGTTTCTTGCTTGCACTTGGATCCTATGCAAGCAAATTACTCTAGATACACGAGGTATTTTATAATCAAGAGCAAGAAGAATTATCCATGAGAAAATCTATTTCCTCAAGTGGAAATGTTTGAGAACTTCTGATACAAGATCCCTTTTGTAATATCTATGCTGTGATTTATCCCATCCAACAGTATCACACATTACATTTAAATAGCTTTTGCATAATTGTTCATTTAAAATAAAAAAACCCCTATTATCAGGAATTGTTGCAGTGTTTTCCATACCAAACCCCAAATCTCATTTGATACTATTTTCATGTCTCACTTTCTAAGGAAAGAAGCTCATCATTTCTCTTCATATGCATGTGTTTGTCTGCATTTCTACTAATTGTTGAACACATTACTTAATTTCAACTATATTTTATAGAAGGGTGGAAGGCTGAAAGGTACTGACCTCCAACAGGTATTGAGAAAATAGATAACAAGGAAGAGAAAAGAGTCCCTGTTAATGCTTCCACAGAGAGAAAAAATAGCAGCATGAGCTTTCACATTTATTAGACCTTAAGTCCCCATTCTTGGAAAATGAAATTTTTTCTTGGTGCTTAGAGGACTTTTTGGTTAAAAAATATTCTAGCACCATGAGTGTTTAGGTTTCATTTAGGGTAAAAGAATATTCAATATCCAGTTCAAGATTTAAGGTTGACAAAGCCTTACAACTTGGCTAGCACTGAATAACCCCTGGAAGCTGAACTTGCCAGAACTTTAGGAACAAGTGTCCTAAAGACACCTATGAAGTGCAGCTGTTGGAACACTGAATGCTTTTTCTCATTCTTTGTTCATTGTGTACCTCACATCCCACCCAATAATTAGTACTGGCAGCTTCATATTGGTGCTTTTGTTTTCAGTCTTTGTTTACCTATGATGATATCACAAAAAGCATATACATTTCATTCTCTCTCCTTTTTTTTTTTTTTTTTTGGCTCTGGGCCTGTAAGTACTAATACAAAATCACTAATTGTACAATAACAAGCCAAGTGCTTTGAAATGCTTTGGAATAAAAGAGTATTATTTTTTTTAAAGACATATGAGCAGGAAGAAATAGGAGAAACTGATGTGGATTTCTTTGGGCAGAGAGAAGTTTCCACAATTCTGACAACAGTTGCCTGACTTTGTAGAAAATTGCATGGGCAGAAATAATGTTACTGCATTTTAGGAAAATCAATCACTTCAGTGAAGTTTAATGAAATCTAACCTGAGCTACTCTGAGTAAGGAACAAGTAGCATGGGCATTTACTGTGTTCAGAAACCTTGTAGTTTTGTGATGAACTGAAATCAGGTAGTTTCATGAAGGCAGTTTCTAACAAGGAAAATTTGAAGATAGGAGCTAGTCCTACCATTACCAAATCTGGGACAACCTATTGCTTCAAAGATGGCAATATTTCACAGCACTCAGTGATTTACTCTATTTCATACAGTTGTGTGGAACGACACAGAGGCACATGACTCATGCGGATATTTGTGTGCCACAAATCATGGTGTAAAAAGAAGTGCAACTAGCTTAGCTTCTCCTAATAAATCTGTTCCTGTCACAGAGGTGCTTCAGGGCATTTCCTGAGCCTTTAAGGAAAAAAAAAATAAGTTTTAGCAAAGTTTGCAGAGCAAAAAACCCCAACAGTCCCTGCCTTGACACTAATAGGGGATGACTTGATTTCTCCTGGCTATAGCAAATAGGTGGCTGTGATGTTCAGAAGAGTTTTCAGAAATAACTGGGCACCTCCCTGTATCCTGGATGGGCTGCAAAGCATCAGAGCACCACCTGAGAACAGGCAATGCTCGCTCATCTTACTCTTTCCCCTTCACTATATTTTTGGAAAGTTTCTTACATCTGACTTCCCCTTAATGGACTTGCTGTGGAAAAGGGGGAAAGAATCCCTCTTGAAATCTGTAAGGCCCAGTTAGAAAGACTGCATGGCCACTGTGTTTTATAGTAAATCCAAGACAGAAAAAGCAACAAACACACTAAGTTGTGATCCAGTAAGAAAGTCTGAAGGCAAATGGCTATCTTTGCTCTTTATTGATGGTTGTTTTAAGAAGGTATGTGGGAAGCTCTGGGGTCTCCCACCTTTCATAAATACCAGATGCACTTAAAAATCCATGCCATGAAAATGCTTTTCACTGTTAAATGATTCAAGTTGGATGCTTCATATGAGCACAGGTTCATTCATTTTCTTGTGCTTGTTAAATCTTTCTCCCTGTAAATGCAGCACTTACTTTTTGATGGCAGAATTAATTTTCCAAAAACTTACAAGGAAAACAGTTCATCTTATGGAACTTAAAATAAAGAAGGAATAGATTCTTCAATAAATTTTGCCGTCCACATCTGACTTTCCTTGTCCAGAAACATTTAATAGAACATTACAGACATTCCCCATTAAATTAAAATTCATAGAAATCTTATACAAGGCCTATATTTGAATCCATTTTATGGGCCTAATGGTCATTTTTTTCCCATGTTTTTCTTAGTAACTGAAAGTTCCTTCTGTGGTGGAAGCTGCCAAAACAGCAAATACAGAGAATTCCCCAAGGAATGCCACACGAATTCCACTTCTCAGACTGGCTGCCATTTCATATTGATCTCAGTCATGATGAAGTATTAATTTGTACACAGATGAATGACCACGTTTTTTAAAAAAACATCTAATTCAAATAGCTATGAAGCCTTGGCAGCTCTTAACAAAGATGAATTCTTGCTTCACTCTCCTGTGAACCAGCTGTTGGCACTAGCAATATTGTGGACAGGAGAAAGATCTCCTAGGTTGTTTAACTCAGGTCAGTACTGACACAGAAAACCCCGTAATATAATTAATCTAATGAATTTATCAATCTATACCTTAACAGTTAAACTTGTAGCTTTCACTTTCCAAATATAAGCTTATTTCAGATTGTCACTGCCCTGACAGCTAGGATCCTCCTCACTTAGAGCTAAGTTTACTCATGGTCAATTTATTCCCATTCTTTCTTGTGTTACATTGTGCTTTAATGCAATAGTTACCCTTTCCTCTCTGTAAACGGTAATCATTATAAGGAACAATCATATCCCCTCCCTGACTAAACCTTGCTTGATTTACTCTGATTAAACAAGGAGAGCTCTTTTAGTCTTTTCTCATATTGAAAGCTACTCTTTTCTCTGATTATCCCAGTAGAATGATAGTTCTTCTAGTGACAGCAAATGTTCTCTTGAGAGAAATGATAATGACATTTGAGGATGACTTAAAAAAAGAGATACTTCACATGAGGCTTTTTTTCTGAAAGTGGGCAGAGCCAGGAATGATTACATGGAATTTCTATACCATTAATATATATTTTCATTTTCTGTAAGTTTAACCTTAATTTTGACCCTTTGGATTTTAACAGATTTGCTTTTGTGATACAGTCTTTGTAAGGCTATTGGTATTACCCTTAATTGCTGTTCTGTAAGGTCAACCTTAACCCCAATTTATCATAGCTTTTTTTGCTTGGGAATAGGAATAATAAGGAATTGACATTTTGCCAATTATACATTATAATCCTTTGAGATAAACCTTAAGGCAGCCCCGTTGTCTCAGGCATGGCAGAATCAGTTGCACAGTTTGTGGATTTCTGTTTAAGAACTTAAGTAGATGAATTATCATTGTCTACAAATGGTTTTCCAAATCAAACCTAAGAAGTGGAAGAAATTAGTAATGATGTCTTATTAGCAACATGAGCTCTATAGAGCTCATACTCCATGAAGATAGGCCTTTCTGCTCTTCTCTGATGTAATGTGTTGCAACACCAGGTCAGATCAACCATTTTGCACTACAGTGCCCCACTTGGTTTGGGGTCTACTTCTTTCTTTATTAAGCAGCAGCTGAGAGAGGGGTTAGGCTATTTTTGTTCACAAACTCAAGCTTTGGATATTTGACAGGCAAGATGTGACTTAGGATCTCTCTGCCTCTGTGCCCTGTGGCCATCAGAGCACCTGTGCCAGGATCACCTACAGAACCTCTTGCCTGATGGATACCTGACAATGATATTTTGGGTACATATTTAAGTGATCTTACTGATGAGGTCCTTGATTTAGAAATAGGAGAAGTGGGTTCTTTTCTGAGATCTATTTCTTCAGCCACCTTTTCTCAGTCTATTTAACTTTTTTTTTTTTGTCGTTGCAGGGCAGAGAGGGAAACCTGTCTCTCATTATCTAGTTGTACACTGGCCACCACTGGGGCCTTGATCTCAGCTGGGGCCTCAGGCACCGCAGCAGTATAAATACTAATAGCACAGGGGAGTCCTTTGGTGAATATTTTTTGCTATAGATTTTGTAAGATGCTTTAAGGATTCATTCTCCAATGGGCCTATTTTACAAATTGTACACATAAATCAAATAAATATGGCAGTAGGGAACAGACTTTAAAAACTAAACCATTGCGGTAGAGAAGTCAGACAAGCATATGGCAAATATCCTGATGCTGCTTGGTTGTAGTATGTATCTATATGAATACAATTGGAACAAAGCTTTTTTTTAACTGCTTGTTATGAACTGCTTGTGAGTAATATGACCTCAGTGTGTGCAAGAACATTAGTACAAAATTATTCATCAATAAATCACTCAGCAAATAATTCTCCCTCTCTGACATCCTGATTCCTAATTACCTTGCTGTCTTTTGTTTACTGATGGCAGCTAAATCCCCAATCAATTGCCTCCGAGGGAACCTAGTGAAGAAAAAAAGTCTGTGGAAGGAGGCTATGCAAAGCGAGCAACATGTGATAGCCAAAAGAAAGAGTTTGAGAAAGGCCACACTGGAGGAAGGTTTTAATGCCTTTTTTCCTTCCTTTCACTCTTCAGTTTTCTGCATTTCAGGGATTCCCTTCTTCACTGATCTCTTCTTTGTTGCACTGTCCTCAGGCATGAGAGTGGTAGAATTTGTAGTGGCAGAAGATAAAAAGCACTTCAGGGATCTTACTTTCTTCTTAGCAGTCCTTGAATTTGTATAAGCAACCCTTTTGTGAGGTTCACTTTTGAAAATATTGGACTACCAGGGGAAAAAGGCACTTGAACAAAAGGTGGGGGAAGAATACTCAGGAACAGTAACTTTATGAGTGACGCTTCCCACATCCAACATCTTGGTTTTCTGACTTCATGCCACATTGTGCCCTGAGGCAATATTGCATCTGGCAGCTGTCAGCATGCCTGCCTCTGCCTTACTGCTAGAACAGTCTAACATACTGAAGCAAGGGGAAAATGCCCTAATCAGAAAGACAGTGGTTTTACATATGTTATTCTGTTCAACTTTGCAGAATCCAAAATCCTAGAGACAAGATGTTGCACAATTAAAGCAGCTGTAGCAAAAGTGAGTCACTTTGGTTTGGGCCAAGCACATACTCAATGTCATTAGAGTAACTTAAAAACTGCTGTGAGGATCAAAGGGACCCCTTGCCTCCAAAATATAAATGTATTCCTTCTGCTTCCTATCTGTATGGTAGTAAAGGATTCAAATGGATTTATTGTAATAAAAAGCCCACTCCTTTCTTTCTCCCCAGAGAGCACAGAACTGCACCTTACATATCTGTTCATTTCCTTTTCAAAACCCCTAGGATGGTTGGCCTGCTTCTGTTGGTTTCTAGGCACCTTTCCACCTCAATCTGCCTTGCCAAAACCATCAGATATCTCTGTCATGTGAACTAGGCAGCGAGCCAGCAGGTCAGAGCTTACACAATTTGTGGCGCCTACTTAAAGTGTCTGAGATTCTTACCAATCAGTCTGAACCTGGGGGCAAAGTGTAATTCTTTCCCTCTCGCCCGTACTTAAAAAATCACACAAAGTTAAAGTATGACACCAGTGGATTGCTTTGGTTTTTTATTTTTCTGTTTTGGGAAACTCAGAAAACTCCTGCATCTCTTTGACTACAGGTTAATCCCTGCTTTGCGATAAAGGTGCAAAGCAGCTCATGTGACAACTGTCAAAAAGAGTAGGTTGAGATAAAAGAAGTTATCTCTAGAAACAGTGTGCTTAAAGCAGATTACAGTGTATGAGGGCCTTACTCAGGCTTTAATTACTTCTTTCTCAGGCAACATTTTCACTGAGATGAATTTGAGGGTTCTTTTGTCATCTAAGGATTTTTAAACATAGTGCAATACAGACTGGTTACAAAGGATTTCATTGCAAATATACCCCTTTTTCCTAAGCATGAATGGTATTATAATGCTTTTATCAATGTGAATGTGGAAAAATTGAGTTGGTCAAAAAATGACCTGGGGAGAAGAATGCAATTCTTCTAGTTCCTATTGCATTTTCTTTCTTCTTAGCTGTAAGCTGCTGTCTTTTTACACAGTTTTACTGTGCTCCTCCTCAGAACATTGCTGCGCCATTTCTCGTGTGACCCAAACACACCCACACCCTCAGTCTAGTTCTTGACTGTCTTCCCAGGCTGAATTTTTACACTTTCTCCTGTGCAATACCTATCAGCTCATTTACTAGTGGCTTGAAAGCATAATAAAGATGAAAGAATAACCCTTCTGCATGCCTATCATTTTCTTCCTCTTCCTTTCGAGACCGCAGGGGGAGACTGAACGTAATGTGCTACCTGATTATTCTATGACCTCTCTATGGCAAGGTCTATATGGATCATATTGTTTGTACAGGGCAATGCAAGAATTTGGCACTTAAGGTTTAATAAATGTTCCAGGCCCCAGGCATGTTTGAGATGGCTTTTGGTGTAGGGGAAGCCGGCAGTTTGCTGGGGCACCAGGTTGCGGAGTGGCCCTGGCCCTGCTGCCTGCTTGGTTGCCTGCAGATGCCAGGCTACCCCTCCAAAGCAGGGCTTGGAGCTGCACAACAGCAGTGAGAAACACTACCGCTTGCCTTTTCTTCTCTCAGGAGCTGAAGCACATGTCTTGACTTTGCAGGAGTCTTTTCTCAGCTCTCCAACCCAAAATTGCCCCTCCTTCCAGGGCAGAAGCTGTGAAGCATCAGTCTGTCCCTCTCTCCTCATCCCAAGGGCAGCAAAATTTGGTATTGCTGCCAGGTTAGGGAGCCCCAAGGTGCCCCTAGATTCCCATCACTCAAGCCTCTGGATGGCTCCTTTTCCTCTTGTCCTCACCTAAAACACATCAGGTAGAAGTGAATTCCCATCTAGCAACTGCTTAATAATAATTGGAACTTCAGATGTTGTATGTTGCCATGCTCCTTTTACATATGCTCTATACATTTAATCATAAAAAGAGCTCATGTATAGAAAACACATGCCTACTGTGGGTAGGCCAGCATTACAGCTCTGAGTCAAATAAACTACCATGGATATACCCCACAATTCCAGGAAACTTTTTCTTTAAGATACACACAGAACGTATAAACAAAGTTATAAAAATCAGCTGTGCTATTTTGCTTCATTTCATGCTTCAGTTGTTTGGGTTTCTTTCACCCAGAAATGGATATTTCCCCAGGCTCCTAATAGTGTCATTTATCCTTCAGTGATACATTTTTTTTCTCTGCAGTATTAATTTGTACACCAGAGCTGCGTTAGCATTAGAACATGGGGTGAAAGCCACAGCAGACTTGTAAATTTTTTTTTTCAGACATCTGCAGGAAAGGATCACACTTCTTCAGTTTTCTAGGAACATATAACAGCTTTTATGACTGGAAAAAAATACAGGGAGCAGGCTAAAGTTGGGCCTACGCAAGCCCAACAGGGCCTAGCAGAGACCCAGCAGAGGCCTAGCAGAGGGTCGGTGTGTTAGAATAGCTGCCAGGATGGTGTCAGAAGGGAGTAGCAGTGCCAGCACACACCGTGCAGAGGGGAAAGAGGGATATAGAGGGATTCTGAGAAGATAAAATGAGAAATGAAGCAGGTTGACATTCAGCACAGATGATCTGCTCCATCCCCTCTCGGCAGGCTCATTGCTGGTAATTGCACAGCAGCATTAACACCTCTTCTTGCTAGCCCTTTTTCTGTCAGGGGCACCAACCCAGCTGTGACTGTGAATACTTGTCTGGCCTCCCTTCAGATTGCCATTACCCTATGTTGGGATTGACTGGCTTGGAAATGATTTTCTTGTCTTGTGCAAAGGTGCTGTACTGACACAGACACTCTGCCTTGAGGGATTTATGAGGGATTTACAGTCTGATTAATAAGGAGTAAAGGGTGACTTGTTGAAATACCGACTTGGTAGACATTCCTGACCCCTGGATGGGACAGAAAGCTGCAGTACATGAGGGCTGGCTGCATGTGTTGTTTCTGGGCTGCTCTGTCCCTCAAGGGTGGCCAGATTAGGAGCACGAAGTTTTACCAATGCAGCTATAAGAATGTTTGGAGCCAGCAGTGCAGGACCAGAGTTACATCATCTACTCTAGTGTTTTTCTTACTTATGCTCAGAAATATGAGGAAATACTCTTCTTCAAAAGAATATTTTGCATATCAACACCCGACTTCATCCAAGATCTCAAAGGGCTCTATATACAGTCATTAAGGCCAATTCCTATTGCACTGATGCTCATGGAGAAGTTGGTAACTGAATTCAAAAGAATAAACCCAGGAGACCTGACCCCCTGCACTCTTTCTTAACCTGCAAATTACATTTTCCCTAAAAACAAATAAATGACCCTAAAAATCCCTAAGAAGCTTTAGTTACAGAAAGAACAGCAAGAAGCACAGTCTTGGTTAGTGATATCACAAAACCTCATACTCAGGCTAGAACTGTTAGAAATGTTCAAGTGCATGTGGAAATATAACTGTAACCATGTGGCTTTGGGAAGTCATGGCATGCCCACCCTATTACTTGCTTCAGTACTGGGTGCAACTAGTTCAGCATTTATAAAAACAGCAAGCTGGCTGGGAAACAAGGATGTATGAATTCCTGGGAGTACAACATTTCTCCAATGTCTGAGATTTCCTCTTTGCTGATATGATGATATCTGAGGCTGGAAGCCTGGAAAGTCTGGCAAATTGTGCTGGCAAACTGGCAAAGTATGACAGTGTCCTTTTGATTTGGAATGCAGATACCTTGATAGCGTGCAAGTGTTTTAATCTTGGGGCACATAATAACTCAGTGCATGAGGATGGGAAACCAGAAGAGAAAAAGGAATTAACTAAAGTGAGACATCTCTCTCTTTTGTTCTAGTTTTTCTGTTTTGGTGGCTGGAACGGTTGGTAAAATTCCTTTCTTACAAGGCTGGCACAATTGCGACGCACAGTCTAGGATAGGAGGGTGGAGAATCCCAAGTGAAATAACAAAATCTGTGTGTATGGTAGATGATCTCATCCCAGACTGAGACTCTCTGGGATAACGTGTGCCCACCTGTTAGTGTTTCAGCTACTGACAAAGCACAATACTATGACTTGCTGTAGTGTGCAGTTTCCAAGGACTTGGGCTGCAGTTCAGTCGAAACTTCAAAAAAAGGGTCTGCCTGTGTTAGAGTACACATATGAAGACTATTTAAGATGACGACCTGTCATTGCTAAAATTCTTGAAGAATGCAGGTAAGAAAACTTGCTTGTGTCTGAAGTGTCCAAGTTTGCAGTCAGCCATGTGTGTGAGGTTTATGCTCCCAGATCCGTTACCATTATCAGTATTTGGAAGCTGTTTGTCTCTTTGTATATTCCTAGATGGCTCCCTATAAAACAAAATGATGACATTTATGCAGCTTACAGTCCTGAGTACTTCCAGTTCTTCTGTTTCTGGAGTATGGTGGTAAAGCAGTTGTTAATTACACAGCAACAGAGGTACGTGCCGTAAAATAGATATAGGCTTGAAACAAGTGACATCTCTCCATGCCTTCTTAGATCAGTAATATGATAAAGAATATGATTACATAGGTATTACAGGAACTTCAAGAAGCTGGGAACCTAAGTCTTACCTTTCCATCCTCAAGGGGAAAACAGAATGTTTGTAATAATTTCAATGCCACGCCACAAGCCTCCCACCATTCTCAATTAGAAGGCTCACCTTGGGGACCAAGTAACAAAGTATGAAAACCACCTCCTGGGTCTGAAAGCTCCAAACAAGGTTTTGAAATGCTTTTCTTAAAGAAAGAGTCCAGACTGACACTATGATATCCCTGCCAGTGTCTGATTTTTCTGATACCTTACTCACCTATAAAGTGAGTTTAAAGGTGAAGATAACTGAATGCAAATGTCATGTTTAAATCCCAGATGAATAATCCCAGAGCCTGGAAATCCAACTATTTACATAGGACTTGTATAATGATTCCAAAATCTTTCTCCCACTTGCCTGGCCAGTGAATCATAACACTAAGAAAAATGATGATTGTCTAGTCCCACTGCCCTTTCAGTGCCCTTGTTGTCTGCTGACCCTGAGGACTTTCTCTTCATAGCATTGGTGTTAGACACAGGTTCCATTCTCATTCTTTCATCTTACAAAACAACTCCTTATGATTACTATATATTCTAAGACAGACTGCTATAAAATACAGTTTTGGTCTTGTTTTTCCCTTTTCTTGTTATTTTTAACCATGAAATTCAATCAAAGCTTGACAAATAAAAGTCTAGCTTCTTGATCAATGCAAAATATGCTGATCCAGCATGACCTAGTAGCAGATCTTAAAATGAATATGCAATATTTCAAGCAATTCTCATGGTACAGGCTCCCTCTTTTTTAACGCAGGAAACCAGAAAAGAAGCGAAGTGAAATGAAATGGTCCCTTCATAGAAAGACTCCCATCTGAAAATTGTTTTAATTCAGGGCAGCCGTGGGTATAGTTTACATAATAAAAAGCAGTTTTACTAAAGTGTCTGTGGTTATATTAACCCAGTGTAGAGGTCCTGATCAAAGCTGCCTTGCAGCCAAAGTCATCAGCAACCCGACAGCATGCTTTCGTGAAAAGGACTTTCTTTCTCAGCTGGGATGGCTCAGACCCACTCCGAAGAAAACCAAAGCTAAGCAGAAAAGAAGGTATAAAATAAAGACACCTTCTCTACTGGTTCAGCATTATGTATTAAAGACAGGGAGAGCTTGGACTGAAATGTGCACATTTAGGAAAGTAACTGAGCCTCCACAACCAGCCAGAGTTATGGCTTGGCAGACCTGGTGTGAGCAGCCATGTGATTGGGGAATGCCACTTGTCTGTTGAAAGCTATGTTCTTGTAGTTCCTCTGCTTCACTTATCAGCTGCAGGGAGAGATAATGCTCAAACAAAGTAGGCCTAGACTTCTGCTGAATATATTTTCAGAGCTGAAGAAATAAACTCTTCTGATCACAGAACTGATTCATTTCATAAAATTTAAATGAGTCAGCTTCTTTTACCTTCCATTACTTCATCAGCTCCAGTACCAATCTGCAGGCCTTGTAGAATGGAAGGTGCAATAATGCAATCTTATGTTACAGTTATACCAGAAAAAGTGACAGGGAGGGGCAGACTAATGAGTTTGCAAGTGCTTCCCTAGGTGATCCAGGACTAAGCATATCTCACCCCACTAAGAAGCTTTAGTTTTTAGGTTGCCCCTTGGGTTTTTTTCATTTTTCCTCCCTCCCCTAGGTATGCCACTTCTGAACATCAACCAAATACTTCTATGGGCAGAAAATGAAGCCACTACAGGCCTTGTTCTTTTGAACTAGGACCCAATTTGATTGACGTTTCTTGACTTTTAGTAAACTGTGTGTTCTGAAGTGTGAGCGAGATCCCTGCAGCAATAATGTCCATATCAAATCATAATTAAAAACAGCAGTGAGGAATGTGCTGAGATTTGAACTGTGGACCTCCCAGGCCTAAAGCCCAAATTGCAAAACAGGACTTTAAAGGCTCATGGAAGCTTTAAACATCAGACATTTAATCACAACTAGTCTGTAGGGATGATTTCCAAAAAAAGAAACAAAATCGCACCACCACAGAGAATAATAACAAGATCTGAGCATATGTTGTAGCAGAAAGACAGTTTCTTCACAAAGGGGTCACATGCTGTGCGTCTACTTTTCCATCTACCAATGACAGCTTGAATATTTTCAAAGACATCTGCAGTGGGAATCATATCGAGCCAAACCTGGGGGAGAGGGAAGGAGACTCTGAAGCAAGAGTACGGTATGCCTGTGATCCAATGGCAGCTTGCCATGAGTAGGAGGGCTCCACCCAAAAGTATCAAATATAAATTAACACACCTATCTTTTCTTAGACTTCTTGGAACCTATGCAGGTACTTCTGTCAACCTCCCTACTACAAGTTCCACTTACCCCTAACTGAGGTCAGCAAGAAGGTGAATGAACAAACAGGCTTAAAAAGGTTGATTATGCCGGGTCAGGCCAAGAAGCTGTCTAGCTCAGTATCCTGTCCCTAACAGCAGATACTTAGGGAGGACATAATAAAAAGGCAAGCGTAAATGAAGTGATCCTGCTCCTCTTTGAAAGGGGATATCTCTGGCTCACCAGTCAGACCAATGAATTGAAGCAAACCTGAACCAAAAAAATGTTAGAACTGCTATTTTTCTCATGAACGAGAATAGGACTTGGGCAATCTCACGTACCACTGATGCTAAACCAGGACTGAGCTTAAAGTGTGGGATTCTGATGACATGTTGAAGACAAATGAGTTGGGTACTGGATGGAGCGTTGCCCCTAGGTTGTATATCTGCTTCACTGATAGAGGAGAGGTACTGCCTGCACACTTTCCGACCTGCAATATTAAATAATCCCAGATGCACTTCCCGATGGGTTAACTGACCAGCCTTATCCTTTATCTATAGGTACAGGGGGCAGATAGCTGAACACTGACTTTATGTTAATAAGCTGGGGGGGGACTTTCATTTCCATGTAGGTCGCTGGATATTTCTCACAGTCCTGCTTACGTGTTTGATGATCTTCAAAGCTCACCATGACAGTGAGCCTTTTTTAGTCTAATGGTTAACAAACTGATTACTCTAATTTAAGAGAGCAAAGATTTTATTGCATGTTATGAAAAGCAGTTGAGCTTTGTGAGATTTCCTGGCCTTTTCCTATGACATCTTAGTATTGCTGATGGAGACAAACTCTTGTCTGTCACAACTGTGTAGGTACATTGAAGTCAATAGGTACTTGAGCAAGCTGTTGAGCGATCCCAGTGAAATTGGCATCTAGCAATGTGGGAATTTGGGGGGAGAGAATTGAATTTGAGCTTTCTTAAGGCTGAGGTCCTTTGCAACAGGGGAGTTGTGTTTCCCTAATCTTTCTACCAGCAGAAGTGGAGGGTGGGGAATAGATTTGCTCATCTCAGGAAGACTCCCTGGTAATGTTAGTATTTATCCGAACACTTAAATGCACTGATATTCCTGCATTTAAGAGAGCTTTCTTCTGGTAGTGGCTGCAGCGGACATCTGCTGTCAAGGATTCCCATTGATTGAGGCAATGATACTAAAGTCAGAACAAGAGTGCAAAATAACTTGGGAGAAATAAGACTAATAACCTGCCAGAACTCAAAATCCAAGGAGTTTCTTGAAGAAACTACCCTCTAAGTCCCAAACCTGTCATTTTATTTCTTAATTTCATGGCTTTTAAGATAACCTTTTTCTTTCACAAAACCCGAAAGAAGACTGTATGTACGTAAATACATGACAAAAACTTCCTGGTCAGTGTTGACTTTGCCTCTGGGTAGCAGCCTCACTCTGCCAATCTTTCAAACCCTGTAGGGTAGAGCAGCATTTAATTTGTATTTAATCATACAGTAAAGCACTCGCCATGGAGATGGTACTTAACAGAAAGAGTTGGCTCTGGAGGGGTTCCTTAGAGAAGTTGAATCCCTGTCAGTGGAGGGCTTGAAATCTGGAGAACGGCAGAGTTTGGAAGAACAGACAAGGTCGATGCTGTATGGAACCCCTGTTCAGTGTGTTGGTACATAAGATACAGGAAAGAGAACACAAGTTAGTTCCTGTATTCTGTGAAATAAAGTTACAAAATCTACAAATCAGAGGTGGGGAAATCTCCCCTTTAAGTGCTGCTTAATGTCATTGTTACATGAAGCTGATGCTTCCCTTTTCATGTATTGCAGATTTAGCAACCTGTATTTGTTCAAAGCCAGACGTCAACCACCTTTCAGACCCTGACAGCATCCTACACCAAAGGACCCACTGAAATCGGTACTAGAGGCAAAAAAAGGGGCCAGGCTTCTTTCTTCAGCTGGAAGAACCTTGCCTTCTGGGATGTGCCAAAAAGGAGAGATGGATTAAGTATGAAAATTGTAACTCAGATTTGAAATGAAGCTATAACTAATCAAATATGTACATCCTGCAAAAGCAATGAGTGTGAGACCAAAGATTTCCTTTCCATTGCCTTTTCTGGTTACTCAGCCATCCTTTGTCCTAGATTCAAGCACAGAGCTCAGTGCATGGCTACGTTGGAACTAGAATGTGACTGAGAGAAAAGCAAGTGGGAGATAGGAATTATAAAGCTGAGAAAATGGAAGAAAGGGATCATGGGTATGACTGTGAGAGGCAGGGAGAGAAAATAGGCAGATGGGTGTAGCCACATACTTTATACCTGCTCAAGTTAATGTTGTTACGGGAATCTCAGCCTGAATTTCACTGTTCGGGGAAGTGATTTGCAGACTTGCTAGGATTCCTGCTTTCAGCCTCTCATCAGTGCTATTATTCAAGAACCTATTTTGATTTCTAAAGAGTTCTCTTTTGTATCCTCCAGCATCAGAGTTTTCTCAGACTTGGCTTTGTGTAGGAAGCTAGCTTTCAGCTTGCTCTTTGGCTCCTCATATTATAATTGCAAGGACATACATAGGAGAAGCAGCTGCCAAATTTTCCTTTAATACCTGAACTGGGAATCCTGTCCTACTGAGTGAGAAGAGTGGGACAGAGACTGTGAGGGTATCAGAAGAGGTAGTACTAGGACTGAAGGTCTCAAAAGAGGTCAATGGACTAGTGAGAGGCAGATAATACCCAGTCTGATCTTTTCACGTGGAGGGAAGAATGCTACTGTTGATACATGATATCCCCAAGAATACATGGAGCAAGAGACTGATGATGACATAATTATGCATTTACAGTACCTAGAAGCCACAGCTGAGATCAAAGACAAAATCAGCCTTGTGTTCCTGCAGTAAAAACAAGCACAAGGTGAGAAAGAGAAGGATTATAAGAGTGAGGGAACATGAAAATGGATCCCACATGTGGCTTTCAGCCATCTGAGACCAGGGTTCTGAGAAGATGGCCCTCACCTCCAGCATTCTTTCTCTGGCACTACTGTCTTGCAAAGAGATGTTGATTCACCTAGGTCTGTGTATACACCTATGTTTCTCAGGAGTTATTTTTTGAGGATTTTGGGATTGTCTAGTTTCCAAAATTGACTTTGTGCAGCTTGGAGGTTTATATGCCTGTATAGTACTTGATCCAAAGAGGGGCTGTATGCTCTGTGCCCTTCTCCCACTTCCCTTAATTTCATTTTTTCTGTCTAATAAATGTCCAATAAATGTCTAATAAAACCTTCCTGTTCCAATATGATACAAAATAATTTGAAATAGAAGGCCTCAAACTGACTCAAATCAAACCATCTTGAATACTAGGAGTGGTAGAGCTTCAGTGCTGTTCAGCACTCCACCTGACCTGTTTGGACTTAGGAGAAATGGGATCTATTCGCCTCAGAAAAGAGCCACATTAATGGTTTGTGCTGATGTTTGAGTTAGTGTTTTCAGGTCCAGCTTATTAACTAGCGCTGTGCCCTGCAGAACCCATCTTCCATCCCTGGAGAGAACTAGGATAACAGGATGCCTTCTATACCACACCAGTCTAAAAATAAGCCACCAGAACAACAGGCAGCAGAACAACTTCTGAAAGATGTTTATGTCCTAAGTTCTTGGCCAACTTCCTTCTTAAGATGTCACATTCCCTAGCCTGTCTGAATCCCATCTACAGCTTCAAGAGTTTCCATCTCATCTTGTGCACAGTCTATGAATAACTGCCTTGTTAGGTATATGTATGGTGGAAGGGTGGGGTGGAAAAAACTCTGGTAGGAGCCTGTCTTGAGCTTGCAGTAAATACTTACCCAACAGAAACGTCAATGAGATTTGGCAGCTGTGAGGAGGACTTCTGGAAAATCATTCCAGGTTCCTAGGAAGTGAGGGAGGCATTTGGTAATGGGTGGGGACATTTTTTCTTTCCCTTGCCATTTCTTGTCAGAGAAGGGGGAAGATTTAATTCCTTGTTACTCATCTAAGGAAATCCCCTGTACCTAGAAACAATATCCTCTGCACCTAGTCTATGCTTGTACTGTATCTAGAGAAGTCTCAGAAGGAATCTTAAGTAGTGTAATACCAGATCTGTAACTCTCCAACAGTCCCAGTAGCTGTGGGAGTCATAGAAGCTGCCTGCCTAGGAACACTAAGCAGAGAAAGGCAGAGAGCACAGTAAAAACCTTCAGGAGATATCACTGAAATGTTTCTGTTATTCTAACCCTTTTAACTCCTGGGTAATACAAACAAGGTAAAGCAATATTTTGTTTTTCTCCTCTTCACTGTATTCTGTTGTCTTCCTTGGCATTGGCCCATAACTATTTACCTAGCAGTAAATAAAATTTGAGGATTAAGTGTCCCTCCTTAATTCATAGTAGATGAGTCTTTCAGTGCAATATATTTCTTTTACTCCATTGTAAAATTTATAAGTGCCTGGTCTTGCAGCTACAGTTTACAAGGCACCAAGCATTCCTGTCCCAATGATAAAGGATGTCACTCAGTCTAGGCATTTGAATGGTAAAGTACTTAAAATTTACCAAAATTAAAATTTCTTTAAGTTTCACAGATTTTTTTTTTTTACTAAAAAAATCATTCAATACTTAACTATTTGCTCACAGATATAAACATGTGTGTTTATACATGTTTACACATCTGAGGTGTATGAAGTAATTTTTCCACTGCTCAGCACTGCAGTTTTAGGCACAGAACCCAAGAGAGACATGGCACAGACAGGTCCCTTGGAGAACAAGAATGATTAGAGGTTTAGAAAACCCAGCGTGAAGATAGAATGAAGGAACTAGGCTGGGCAGGGCAAGAGACAGCCAAATACCATATCAAGGCAGTATTCAGGTACATAAAAGATTTCCCCAAGTAAGGAGGCTCTTAAATGTTTTCCATGTTCAGGTGGTGTTAGGCAAAAAGTAATGGACTTAGATGAAAATTAAAAGGGGATGGGCTTTGAGTTCAGACACTGAGGATCCTTGAGTTCTGGATGAGATTCCACAAGCTGCCTAACTGATCTCTGCCACTGGAGAATCTTATGACTATTTTGCTTGACATGCCACCAAGTGTTACTCCCAGCCTATAGGGAGTCTCTACAGCCCTCTGTAGGGAGGAAAAAAGCAGCCAAGCAGCCCCACCCTTCCCAGAAGCTACCTGCTCTGACAAGGTGTGAAAGGGTTCACCACCAGCCTGGACCAGCTGTGTTGCAAGGGGCTGGGCTTGGGGCCCTTTGAATCCTTACAATTCTATGATAACACCAAGAGAGTGTGCAAAGAGAAGTCCTGTCTCCATGAGTTGCATGAATTTTGTCAGGAATATGAACGTGAACAGGGGATGTAACTGGTTATTTCTAAATAAAGAATGAAATCAGCACTTTCAGAATATCTGCTGTTGTACAATAGCATTATCTACCATGTAGATATTTATTGGTATCTTTGTATATGGTATTACAGAAAAAGTATGGTGGACTTACCATTACTCGCACAGCCAAAAGAAGTCCAGCTGCACTAGAAGAATCTTATTTTGAAAAGTAAATAGAAGAAAACACTTCCAACATTCCAGCATTCCAACATTCCAACATTCCAACAATGACATCCTTTCTTCCATATTTTTAGATTCCATCTGGGATCAGCAGAGTCTCAATCAATAGTTTATGTCAAGTGGGGTAAACTCTCTCAAATTCTGGACCATTCAGCTTTTAATACCCACCCACCCACCTACCCAGAGCTGTGAGCTTTGGAAAAGCTCCAGAGCCCACTGGGAGAGGGAACTGGAGCTCATCTCCCTCCCTGCAGTATGTGCAAAGTGTGCCTGTGGGCCTGACTCTTCTATCACATGTTGCCCAAAATGCCTCATGGCAATGTCAGAGTGCCAAATTCAAAGGATTCAGGAGGCTCCTGCACCACATACAGACAAAGGAGCTGCAGTTTTCTGAAGACTGTATGTCACTTAACTCAGGAAGGCAAACTGTGTTAGAGAACATCTCTAATCTTCTGTGTCTTATAATAATCAACAGTATCATTTATACAAAGAGACTATGACTTAAGGCAAAATTTGCACCAGCTTGGAATAATTTATAGGAAACATGTGCATCTCAATCACATGGATTGGCTGGAGATGATATTATTTACATATTTTATAAATATTCGGTATATTTTATAAGTATTACATTTAAATAAAAAGTACAAGCTCCATAATCCAGAAGACTATAAGCATATAACAGAAATCTTGTGTGTGCATGCCCTTTAGAAAGAATCTGTTTAATATGTAGGTACTGTATATAATTTTTTCTTTTTTATTTTACTTTGCTGTCTATTTTTCTGATTGTTGCTGCTACAATTGTTGTTAGATATGGATCTGAAACAATGCATTTGGCTTTGGCCTTCTCTAGCCAGAAAAGGTGTTTGTCCAATAGTGGAGTTACCTTTAAGTGATGTTCCATTTGCTTATTTCATCATTTTGATGTCACCCCTGGAGGGTGCGAAAGTTCTAACCATTAAAAGAAGAACAGAAAGCAGCAGAACATTGTGCCTGTTGTGGAGCTCAGCTCTCTCTCACACCTGCCTTAGGTTGCAATGATCACAACAGGGAGGCTACACAAACTTTGAAGATATTTTGTAGCTTGCTGCAACTCTGAGGAGTTAAATCTTTTTGCTCAATAGCTCAACTCTTCTCAATATGCAGCAGAGCATATAATGAGCCACACAAAATTTCCTTGTGAAAGTTACACCTGCCCTCTGGGTGGTAATAGTTTATAGCTCCTCTTGTTTTCCTCACAGCTTTTTTATTTGCTTAAATGTTTATATGGTGCTTCCATCCTGTTTGAATCTACAACAGCTTGCTCTCATATAAGGGGTGGAGGCATCTCTCCAGACAGTGATTCCTGTAAACTAATGGCTTTGATTAGTTTAGATGAAAGAGACACTTATTATAAAACATCCCATACTGGGTGCAGCTATGTGGGTGGATTGTACACCTGTAAAAAAGAGAGAAGCGCTGTATTGGCTAGATCCAGCACAGCAGGGTTTGGTGCTACGTTAGCTCCATCTGTAGTCATCTAATATCACCCTTTTTAATTCTATCAAATACTACCTCTTCCAACACCTGTTGATAAACTTTCTGAGGTAGATAGGAAGAACCGGTTGCATTTGGCCAGTGCATCGCTTAAGTGATTATGCCCTCCACATACAAACTGAAAGGCTATCCCATATCCCATGCATGTCTGGGGAGGATTAAACCACCAAGCAAGTCCTCTGCAAATGTAAGGATCTTCATTTGGAGCAAGTGAATATTTTCTTTTGTTCCCCTCTTTTTTCCTTATTGGCTGTCATTAGAGAACATAAAATGTAGACAATGCTGTCTATTATAGGGATTACTGACTAAGTGTGGTCTTTTGGGGAGCTGTAGAGGAACAAGTGTAATCTTTAATGGAGGGTTCTTTGGTAGAAACAGGAACAGGACGCTATGTCTAATACTGTGCCTTTGACACAGAAGAAGGCTTTTTTTGTCAGTTAGGTAATAAGACAGTAAGGCCTTGTCATGTTTTAATTTACGTGAGCAGAATGTGTTTAGACTGGGTGAGGAGGATGTTTTGGCATTGTGTGATGAGGATGTTTGGTTAAGCCACTTGTTAAGTTGGGTAAATCTCACATCAAAGGGTTTGATAAGGTATTTCTAAGATCTTTGTGACTTCAGCGATGTTGTTAGTACATAAATGATATAAAGATAAATGAACTGACACTTGACCAATGAAATAGGTTACCCCCAATGTACTGTAGAGTAGATCAGTGTACATGGCTCTAGATGAAGTGGGCTGAGTTGTGAAAAGGCATGGTTTCCCAGAGCTTTCCCTAGAAAATTTAACAACTAACTGCTGGTCATTTCCTTCTGCTGGGCAAGCGTGATGCATATGGAAGGGATAATGAGCTACAATAAGCTGCTTCTTGGATTCTGGTAGTAAGTAATATTAGACAGAAATCAAGAGACTGGCTTAAATTAGCATGTGATGACTTGCAGTGCTTTCAGTGTAACTAGTTAGCAACAGACCTAGCAAAAGCAGCAAGTATGTAATTAGACTCTTACCTAAACAGAAGGCCAACAAGAATCTTCAGCAGCACAGCTCCACCAAGGAGCTACAAGGAGTACAGGAGACCCAAAAGAAGTAAGGATGGTCTAAGCTTCTGCCAGATCTCTGTAAACTGCAAAGAATAATCTCAGTGTCTCTACTCCAGAATGGCAAAATACAGAAGAGGGTCTGTAATCTACAGCTGCTATGACCTCTTTGAATTTCTGACATGTGGGGAAATATTGATGCCCAGGACAGCATGGACCCTTAGGGAGACACTCAGCACTTCATATCTATGTGAGGGAGACTTTCTCCTGCATTTAGTACAGGGGGACACTGATGTGGCTTAAAGCTTTAAGTTATACTAGAAATAACCATGTTATAGGACACTGCTAACAGAAGACTGTGAATGCTCTTTCCAGTAGGCTGAAGAGTAGTGTTATCCATGGGACACCCCAGTGAGGGTATAAGTTCTCCTCTTTCTCACCAGCACAGGGTGTGACTTGCAGGGCTACTTTGCTTAGCTTCAAATGCGGGATGATTGCCTTCAATCTCAAATCATTTGTCTCGACTGCTTTCTACCACAGCAGAAGACAATAATTTTAGTGGAGCTAACAGAGGAGGCCAGCAGGGTCTTTCACTCTGATGCATTAAGAAAGTTTGAATTCTGTCCCAGGCCAGCGCCTCCATTGTGATGGGTCAGGACTGCACTGACTTCTGTAGTTATTGCCTACCCTCCCCCAAGACCTGTACAAGTGTCTTAGGTTTGGACCTAACCCAGCAGTCACCAAGGTCTCCGAGAAGACTTTCTTGTACCTCAGTGGGTATTAGAGCATAAAAAGAGCTGGATGGGCAACTCTTTTTGGTGTTCTCCTCTTAATTTTTTCATAACATCAGTGTTGGATATAGGTTTTTCTTCCTAAGCTGTTGCTAGTTGGGGAATGAAGGTGGTATAAAATAAGGAGAAAAGGAATTGTTTTTCTAATCAGTAAAAGAGATTTTCTGCTCTGGAGTAAATCCCTGTCTTCTTTCTTTTCCAAGGGCTCAATGCAAAACATGGGTCAAACCCAGCTAATGAAATTCTATTTGTCTTAATGATCCTCTGGGCACAGGAGGTCCTTGATCATCAAACTGAGATGACACCTGCCACTATTAAGTTCTGTTCCTCAAAACTCTGAGACAATCCCAGCAGTTAAATGATATAACATGTTTCCCATTATGGTATTACCATAAAGCTAGACAGCCTTATGTTTACCGCGTAAATAATTAGTCACCAGGCAAATCCGAAAAAAAAAATCCCACCATCACCTTAAATTACCTGTCAAACATTTACCTCTGTTTGTCTTTTAGGGCACTTATTTTTTGCCGTGTGGTCCTGGTTCTTGATTAGTTTAACAACCCCCCTGCATTTTGACAGCAGAAGAAAAGAAGAGGCGATTATTACAGTTACTGCTCTTGCTTTGCCTTGAAAGTCCATTCTAAAGAAGGCATTAGAGAAGGCTTTCTTGTGGCTGAGAGATCAGATTACCACAATTAAAGTAAAAAGGTGTGGTGCTATTTACTCTGCATGTTATGACACATGAAAGAAAGTGATTCAGGCAAGAAAAATAATTACACATTAATTTGTGTTTGGCAACTTTGTTTCATATACGTGGCCCACAGAGCTTAGATAAAAAGCTATTTTGTCCAGCATGTTCTTTGTGTAAGCTTGGAGGAGGGCTTATGCCACTGTACTACATTTTATGAGGAGTTGTCTGTGTATGTGTGTGGGGATGAGGAAATACATGGGGCTAACCTCCTGGTCCTACACTATGGAACTACCTTGGATGAATTGTTCATCATGAAGCCCCATACTGCCACTTAGGTTTCACCCAACTGTAAAATTGTACTGCAACCCAGCAACTTGCTCCAGGTTTGACAAAATTCTTGCAAATCTGAGGAGAACCTGTAGAGTTTCTGAGTCAGTTGATAGAGTTGTGTATAGGATTTGGGTCTGAATAACTCTGAAGGTGCAACTCTGAAAATGCAAATTAGCTAAATTCATACAGGTTTCTGTAAACTATAGGGGGTAACTGGAGTATGCTCTCAGCACAGCTCAAGAGGAAGTTCAGTCTTTGCAACTGCAAAATATGCATGAAATAAATCATGTGTGAACTCCTCTTGTGTCTTGAGAAAATATCCCCTTCATTATACTGACAATAATGCACAGGGAGGCAAGCTCCAAAACACCCAGGAGGGTCTCAGTGGTGTCACACCAGGTTCAGCAGTGCATTAGAAATGCAGAACATTAGAAATGTGAAGGATAATTCAATCTGAACATGACCAGCATGGCTACAGTACAGCTCCCTTACTGTAAATAATTTCAGCAATAAATTCTTGACAAAATGACTTAATTTCAGACAGTGCAGTTTCTGTGCTATGCGGATGGTAATTTTACAAAAATTATTTTGAACTGGCATTCCTGCAGGTTTTCACAGACATGCATATCAGGTCTGTGAGCACAACAGTCTCTTCGTTAGAGAAACCATCCTCAAAATGGAAGAAACAGCAAAAGAAGTTTCAAAAAGAAGGTCTACTATCTTATTTCCATTTCTATTTTCAGAGGAACTCTCTGCATAAGGTTATACAGTTTTACTGACTTCAGGACAACCTAATGTTAATGGGACGATGACAATAGTAGAAGATTTGGCCCTCAGGAGAATATACTCATATCCCTATAGTAATAACTTAGTTCAAGGAAACAGCAGTTATTCATAACGTGAAAAGAACAAATATGTGAATGTAAATTCACAAAGCTTCATTTTCCCACAAAGTAAGCTTTTTGCATAAATCATCATTACCTGTTGCAAAAGGCAGTTTTAATATTAATGAAAAGTTTGCTGTTCTTATATCAATATGTATGTTGGACTGATTGCTTGAGTATGGAAAGGGAATGTATTTACATTAGTAAATAAAATAAAATTTCTGAACATACAGGAAAAATCCAGCCAATGGAATTGTGTTTGTTTTCTTATAAAAGTTTGTGGAACAATTTTTATAGAACAGTCTAAAATGGTATCATTTATTCTGTGTGCTGGTTAAAAATTATATTGATTTAATTTGGCAGTTATTGTCTCTTTTCTTTCTGCCAACCTATTTTTAATCTTCCAGACAAGAAACACTGAGCTTTTTTACATAACACTACAAAGCATTAATTCTAATCTGCGAGTTACAGAGTCTAGGGAATGCTTGATACTTTGGTAAAATGCTTTTATTGGCATAGCACTGGAAGAGCTGCATTACTTGCAACTGGCAGAGAGATATTAGTGTGTTCTGTAAACTACAAGAGTTCCACATAATCCCTTGACACATTTAGCATTCAGTTTTTGCAGTGGTTGATCTGGGCGCTGTATGGCATGGGTAACACAAGCACAGCTGCACCAGGTGAAACTGGAGATCTGCCTAGACCAGTAGCCTGTCTCCAGCAGTGGCCAGTAGCAGATATTAAGGGCAGAGCATGTGAATAGGACAAGCATGTGGTGATTATTCCCCAGGATTTGCTCTCTGCCTCCAGCTGTTTGTGGCTTAGGGATATCTCAAGCCAGAGTTGGCGCCTGCCAAACCAAGAGCTCTCAGAACATCAAACATGCAGAAAGGCACTTTCATGTGTATCATGAGCAGGACAAAGTGTGTTTATGAGAGGCTGCTAAATGTCCATTTTGAACCACTAGCTACTTCTAAGAAGAATGAACACAAACGTTTCTTTAAAAAGATAAACATGCAACTGGTGCATCCATTTCACAGTGCTTTTGAATGCTATCTACTGGCAGGTGTCAGCACTAAGAAACACAATTAAGGTCTGGATGGTCCTGGATCATAATGGTACCTCTGCTAGGTAACTTCAGTTGCTTAATGTATACCTGCCCTGGGGGACCTGGAAGGTGGCCAGAGTCATTGACATGTTCGTAAAATGTAGGTGCACCCACTAAACTCTCAGAAATACTTTCAAAAAAGAAAATAAGTGTGGTGTTTCCATTGTGCTTCAGAAAACAAACCCTTCAGGAAGAAAAAAATAATGGAAACACATGAAACATAAATTGGATACACTCAAAGTTAATGAAAGGAAAATCTTTTTCCATTTTAGTTAATGTCTTAAATTAGAATTTTGGTATAAAAGCTGGAAAACAGATGGAGAGGATATATTTTTTAAAATAATTTGTTAGTGAATTTGAGGCTCATGAATGAGAGTACCTAATAATAGCATTGGCTAGAGGAACACTTAGTATGGACTGCAGCTACATCAGTTTCTCCACTGTAGTTCTCCCACTGCATTGCAGGAACCTGTCCATGCGTCCTGCAGCCACATCTAGCACCTCCTGCTGGTCTAATTCAGCCAGAAAACCACCCCTGCTCCACTCTATCCCCAATAGTCCCGACTTGTATTACACTTTTTTATTTTTGTTTTGTTTCTCCATTCTCCCTTGAACTCTAGAACAGTCCATTTCTGTATGGAGATCTTCTACTCCAGCTTGCCCAATCTGATGCAGCTTGACTTGAAAACCTTGTGCTGTCCTCATCTTCTGGCCTTCCCAGCTTTTGCCCCCGCTTTAGCTGGGGGCTACTCATTGTATCACATTATTCAGATTTTCCCCTGGTCCTTCTACTGCTTTTGGTAAAGCTCATCAAGTTGTACATTTGCAATTTACACTAAAAAAAGTAATAAAGAAAAGTTATAAATCCTTGTCTTGAAATTGCCCCATCAAGTACTGTTTTTCTTAAAAAAAAAGTATTTCTCTTTTTCCATTCCACAGCTTCACATGTATTTCTTCCTCTGTTTTTATCAACCATCTTGTTTGCATAGCTGCTCCCCAGGATATTTGTCACTGCTGGCTTACAGCACACTCTGCTGATTTACAGCAGCAATTAATAATTTCATATCTATTGGGAGGGGATAGATTTCTGTCTTGCAAGGATGAATAGCAAATGATACCCACGAGTCTGAAAAATGCTGATGAGCATTTTTTCTTCCAAATCAAAACACAGGGTTCATACACAGGTGACAAGCTGGAGAGGAAGATGTTGAGCAAGTATGGAGGGCATCAGAGAGCTGCTCATAAGTCCCAGGTGGGAGTGGGACTGATGTTTCTGTCGTGACTCAGTGGTGTCTATCCTTCCACCTGCCGGGTGAGATCCTCTACTCCTGTCAGTCCAGCTGGCCCCACTGGCACCCCACACTGGAACTGGCTGGCCCTGCTTGAGCTCTAATGCTGCGGGTGCTGTGGGTCAGCGGCTGACAATCTGCAAGCAAAGTTGTGCAATTAAACTTGCAAAGTACCAGCCCACACTCTAGACAGCCATATCTGATTCTTAACTTTATGAGCAACCACACTGACAGACACTATTGATTGGTAGGGAGAGGGAGTTAAAAAATGACCAGGCTTGCTGCTTTCTTTGAAATCATTCTGGGCCAGAGTTTTGGTCTACATTCTTCTTTCTGTGCTAACTCACAAAGGCAGATTTGAGCCAAGAGGAGCTGCTAGCTTTCTCTGCAGATACCAAACAGCAGCAGAATGAAAAACAGGAGTTTGTACCAACACAAAGCAGCAAGAGACCCTTCTTTCAATCTGGCCTTTTATTACACTTCTGGGTATTTACTCAGCTTAGAGACAGCACTGATTGTCTCAGGCAGTGGGCTGTGAAAAGCTTGCAAGTGCAAAAGAGGCACACAGACCCCATGGATAATAATAATAATCTTATTTAGTAGATGCCAATAAATTGTTCCTATCCCAAATACTGTTTATTCCAATGTACCTGAGTGTTCTTCGGTAACAGTATAGCTGGACTTCTTAAGGCTTCTAGAGCTGTCTACATCCTGACCTTGTCTGGCATTTAAACTCCTTCACAGCTTAACACATTTTTGACCTTGCCCCATGTAGGCTGCATGGCTTTCCCTTCCCACTCAGCTAATCCACCATACTCTCTTCCTCCAAAGCTTTCATACAAACACACTAAACCAATGTTGGTAAGCACCAGGTACAAGAACAGTGAGCTGCCCTCACTGCTAAATCTCCAAGCTCAGACTATTTTCAATGTGCCTAGTTTTTCAGAAGAGGGGAATATCTATCAGATGAGGGCAGCCTTTGGGGTTTTTACTGTCCAGTGCTGACCACACTGTCAATATTCAAAATGCTAAGAAGTAGCAAGCATTGACCTGAAACATGTAACACCTGCATTAGTGTTTTCCTAGGTATAAACTTGAAACTACTGGAGGGACAGGCAAAGGAGGAAGGGGGAAAGTCTCTCTGCATTTTATTGAATGCTTTTAGTCATTTGAACTGACCATAAGCTGAAGGTACCTTGGATAAGGCCCGAAATCTTGGCTTTGTACACATATATAGATCCCTTTAATAACCTGGATGTACACAATTGCCTTTCAACCTAGAGAATTATATAACACTTCACATGGTTTTGCAAGGAGTGTACCAGGGAGTATTTGAAAGGATCTGAGCCAAGAAGCTGTACAGACAGCAAGGCGTCTGTGTTGCCACTACAAAGTGGATGTTAATTACCTAAAACAATACATGTAATAGGCGAAGAGAAAAATGCTCTGCATTGCCTTGCCATACCCACTCATCTAGTGCATCTCTAACTGCACAGTTATTTAGCCTGGAGGGATCATAATTAGCTGCTTCATAAATTAATAAGGGAAAGGAGGAGGGAAGGGGGAAAACTACCAGTGCAAGAATGGTGGGAAACTTTAGATAGGATGTTTCTCGAAGAATGTCGTTAGCACGCATAATTGCTTCATTAAATAAAGACACATACAAATGCACAGGGATCCTCCGTCCCTCGAGAGAGAAGGGCTGCTTGATAGGCACTGCGTGGCTCCTAATTGAAGGACACCCTGGAGGTGTCGGGCAAATGCCAGGTGACTGCCACACTGTGCATGGTGAAAAGCTTCCCAAAGGACATGGAGAACTGATATGTGGCCAAGTGTAATTCAAGGCCCCCTCTAACACCTTTCATCCAAGGCACTCAAATGGTGTTGCGAGCTACAATTAATGAAGTCTTGCACGGTTCATCATAAGCAAGGTGAAGACATGCATCCTTGTCCCTATTTTACAGATGGAGAAACTGAGGCAAGGCAGTGATACATCTTGCTCCAAGTCACTTGGCAGGTCAGGGTCAGGCCAGTTGCATCAACCGCCACTGCCAAACTCCAACTGGATATAATGAACTTATTGGAATCCTATTTACATTACTTAATTACGAGTTCATAAAAACAATGGGTTTTATTTCCTCTATTATGCAAGGAATTTACAAGGTGGGAGAAGTTGCAACCCAGTTTGCAACCAGACACTAGACCCATTTAGCTAATTAGCTGGTTCCAGGCTAGTAGTTGGATGTGTTCATACACCTTCACATACCATTATCACAGTCTGTTTTTGAACCAAATCCTCTTATAAGACAGTGGAAATATCTCCAAATGTACAGGAAGGGGGCATATGCTCTATCTGACCAGAGGTGCTGCACTGTGTTCCTCTTTTTGTGAATTTTGCTCCACAGACTTCCACACTTTCAATCTGTTAATCCACAGCAACCCATCTTGGATCCAGAGCCTGCCTTTACGGGCTGTTTCTGCATATTTTTTCCCTTAAAAGACAGGCTTCTTGAATCACAGGGAGGTGAGGGATGTGACTTGACTGTAGTCCAACAGCAAGTCTCAGTGATTCAAAGTCAGAAGTGGAATTCAGCTCCCAGGCTTCAAGGAAAACTGGGCCAAAAGGAAACTCTGCTTTTCCCATTCTATGTTGGCCAGCAAGCTAAAAGTTAGGCAAATAGGAAGCATGTCCCACCCTGAGCAATATGGAGAGCGTGCTTTTTAAAACTGCAGCTGGCCTTTTTTGGTGGGAACTAGCTTTCTAGAGGAATATGTGGGATTTCAATAGAAAGGCATGTGGAGTATTTTCCATTTGACTTTAAAGTATCCCCTGTGTATGCTTATTTGCATTCATCCTTACTAAACACTACTCCTTCATCTCCTGAGCTTCTTCCTCTTCCCTCAGTGCTGGGAGTTTGTTTTTTTCTGTTTTCAAATATCTTTATGCTCTTCCTCCCTTTTCTTTTTCTGGCCAAGGGTCTGGCAATTTCTCTAACGAAAACAGTTACTCACATCCAGAAAGTATTTTTGCTTTACATTAAAGCCTTACATTCTTTTTTTACCCCACCCCTGAATGTCCATTTTAGATTGCGCATCTCCTGCACAATCTTGCTTTATTTCCTTAGCTCCCTACATGCTGTCCGACCATTAGGTTGGTGTTGGCCTTCCTGTTTATATCCTTGCACTGGCTTCTCAGTGTCGAACCATGCTTCTGTCCCTGACTGCCTTCTCCTTTTTTTTCCCCTCTTCTTGGAGCCTCTTCTGCTTTCCCCAGCCCATCTCAGGCTTCCCATTGTCCTGTAAACCCAGGACACATTCTCATGCCTTTATTTGCCCAGAGAAGTAACTTTCTTCCCAAGGTACTGAATTGAGGAATGCCATTTGCAAAGTAAGAATGGGATATACCAACCAGCCTTTGAGTTAAAGCTTGAGAAAAGTGAACGTCCAAATCATATTTCAGAAAATTTCTGAAAAACTCACTCTACATGACTGAATTACTGTGTCTGACTCTGCCAGCTCCCTGACTGAGTCTTCTCTATCTCTTCACCATGGAAGAAGGCTAGAGAAAACCTTTCCATCAAAGTCTGAGCTGGCAACAACAAGCCTTCCCCTTCCTTCCCCTTTTCTCATTATAAATTTCCATGGCACAATAAAGCATTTTCCAACCAAGACCAGTGCTGAACATACTGACAGAGCTAAATACATTGAGCCATTTAGATTTGGGGTTTTCTGGTCGGTTGGCTTACTAAAACTGTTGACTTTCAATGGCAAAGTTCCCACTGACTTCAGAGGGACTTGGATTTCACCCTGTGTGTGGTTAGAGCATCTGCGACCCTGCCTTGTGTGAAGTATGTAATGATCAAGTTCTTAAAGGTAAACAAGTACAAGTGGCAAAGTTACAGCAAACTTCCAAATCCTTCCATCTATAATAATTTGAGACAACTTCTTACAGAGCTGTAAAGTGTATAAAGTATATACTTTTAAATAGATTTTTGTACTCTTAATTAAGTACTGTCTTTCAATAAAGTATATGCTTTTTGCCCTGAGGATATTCAATCTCAGGCCTTTCACCCACTACAGAAACAGTGAAGAGAGGTTTATGATAAGCAGGAACTTTTAAAAGATTTATTCTGCAAGTCTAAGTAGTTCCTTGACAGCAATGATAAGAAACCTATAGTTTTCTGGAGTTGGAAAATCTCCTCTATTAAAAGCCTTGGAGTGGTTTAGGTCTAAGTACCTCAGATTCCCGACTTCAGGTCTCATCTTAATTTTATATATTTAACTTAATTGATTTCAATGGGCTTATGATGACTTTCAGTGGGGTAGGTGGGTCAGGCCTCTCACTTCTGTTTTGATTGTGCAGTCCGGTTCCATAAGCACCCAGATAAATCTAGTTTTCTCTCCGTGAGCATGAGTCATTCACTGGGTGGTGAGAATGCGAGGTCTAGTCTTCTTCTGGCATTTCCTGCACGCAAGAAGTGAGCTTATGTGAGATCAGATGCCATGGCATTGCACTGTTATGAAGGGCTCACCAAGACAAATGAAAAACTGAGATATGTGTGACACACTCCTCCAAGGATCGCCAGAGAACAAGAAGTGACCTTTCACTAGCTGTCCCATAATCATACCTTCATGCACTCTTCCTAGTGTTGCAGTCTGTTGCTGCTCATGGGAAGAGCTGGGGATAGCTCTGGCTGTGTCCTCCTGTTGTTCTCTCCCTCAGCAAAAGTGTCAGCTCAGTCCCCTAGGGATAAGAATAGTCACATGGAGATGGGTGCCATCATCAGGGACTACACCTTAATATTAATTCTGGAGCCCACATACATGGGGAATTTGATTCACTCTGGCAGTGGTCAGGATTTCAAACTCCTTTAGCTGTGGTGGCTGATAGTCTCAAACTCAAGTACAGCATGTAGCAGCTGCCAGTTTTGCCTCTGAAGTCATTAGCAGAGGCATAGCTCTTTACTCCAACAACATCTTGAGTACCTGGGCAGCTCTGACCTTATTGCTTCAATACCCAGCAGGCAAAGCCTCTGTCAAATATAAATTCAAGTGAAGTTCAGGAACTATGAACCATGGACATATTGGAGTCAATTAAAATCCAAGCACTTCATTCATGCAAGCATGAGAGTAACTCTTCAAAGCCCCAAGTTCTTGTGTGTGGGCAATTACAGTTGCTCTTGAGACAGCCATGTATAAATGTGGATTCACCCCCTGCTGAAACTGGCTCTGAAATCAGGCAACTGGGCTTTAATTGCAGTACCAGCACTATTCGGGGTTTTCAGTGGACCCCCTCTGTCGTTTCCTCTTCCCGTCTTCACAACCCTGCTCTGCCAGAACCTTGCAACATGCTGCAAAATGAACATAATGCAGAGGCAAAGCATGGTGTGAGGTCTTTCTTCCTCTGCTGCCTGCTTGGGGACATCAAATGGTGTAATGTTTCATCTTGTGATATCCCAAAGTGTTTTAAGACCTAGGAATCAACTTGTGCCTGACTCCTGCAGAGGTAGATAAATAAGGCAGACATATGAGAAACTGAGACCACGGCAAGGAGTTCTGCATTTAGGGCATTTGATTCAAGGGGGCACTAGTCCTGCACAGACAAAGGAAAGGGCTACCATTGTCCTGGGATAGTCCTTGTGCCTCTCCATAGCCCACTGTGGGGCAGGAGAGCTGTGTATACATCATCATTCATTTGGAGAATGGGTTGGAGAGCAGGCAAATGCAAGAATCCTCACACCACAGCTCTTCTATCAGCCCAAACGTCAAATGTTTCTTTGCACCCTATATAGTGACTTGCTGCCTTTAAGGTCAGAAAAAATAGTGCTGTTTGCATTTCTCTGCTGCCTCTGCCTCGGTATTTTAAAACACTTTCAAAAGCTGCTGAAGGAGTATTCAACTCGCCCTCCCCAGTAAATGTATGCCCTGCACTGCTGACGCACAGAAAAGTTAATTGACTTAATTTAAGTCACACCACATCCTTGGCAGAGCTGTGAAAGGAACCTGGGAGACCTGGGGAGGGAACCTCTCCTCTCCTCTGTCTGTGGGGTTTTAACAGCCGTGCTGTCAGCTAGGAGACTGATTTCATCAGCACAGAAGTGTCACTGGACGCTGCTAATAAACAGCTTTATGCAGTCTCCCTCACAAGATTTAGCATATGATATAACTATGAATAGGGCTGAAAAGCATGTTGGGTAGAGGATTTCAGTAATGCCAAGTGGCAGATTAAACACAGAGCAAGTATATTGCAAAACAGTGTTTTTTTGCCCCAGATGAGTCCAGAACTGCAGCACATCATTTTCCCAATTCATATAGTTAAGGGCTCTGCGCCCCTCCCTCAGACAATGTTACATTATTGAATTTTGTCTTAAAATTCAGATAGGTGGATAGAAAAACAAAATGGGAGAGGTGAAAAGGGGAACTGATGAGTCTCCCCTCATGGAAAATGGAAAGCCCTGGTGTTGTAAAATTTCTTGTAAAAAAAGGAAAAAAAGAGAATTGCAAAGCTAAAGAAGGCAGACTTAAATCTAAATCAAAACTTGAGCAAGCAGGACTTGAAAGAGAGTTTGTTTCTTTTCTTTTTTCTTTTTTTTTTTTCCTCCTGGAGGGATCTTAGGTAAATAAAGCCTGGCACGAACCCTCCTTCTTAAGAAACATGTTCTGAAGAAGGATGAAATCAACAGGTTGAGGTGCTCTTTACATCAGAATTAGTCAAATTAGTTGAACCAGAAGCAATAGATTATCATACAGCTCCAAATTTCATCTGTGGCTTCTTGTGCCAGCCATGTGACACCTGTCTTTGACATTCAGCAGCCTCACACAAGGCTCTAAAGGGGAAATTAATTTCCTTTCTTTCCTTTCTCTGGCCCAGGAAACTGTCTCCTCTTTTTTTTTCTAGTCTTTTTTTTTTTTTCTGTCGCCAAGATTTCTGACTCACAGCACATGGAGATGGTATTAGTCACAAGCTATTTCCTGTTTTCCAGATAACCTCACAGGCTGGGGCTTCACGGTCAACAGCACAACCAGGTGGAGTGCAAGGTAGATGAGAATCAAGCACTGGCAATCGCCAAGCAGGCATAAAACCTGCACGTAACTGATTGTTTATCCTCACAGGCATCTTTTTTTGTTGTTGCTGTTGTTTTCTCTAAAGGAAGGGCATTATTTTAAAGTTCTTTATCTTCATATATTTGTCTCCCGTGAGTTTTCCCAGACCAGCACACCAAACATGTCTTTACTTGTCCTACTCTCAGTACAAATTTGATCGTTAGCTTTTCAAGGTGAAGCTCTTGCCTTGTTGCAAACATATCAAATGCCAACTGAGAGGACCATGCCAGAAAACCCGGAAAGGTTCAAAATAATTTGCTGCAACTAGGGCACCAGGTTCTTCTCTGTCTCACCATTTTCTTATGGCATGTTTGCTCTGCAAATGCCAACACAGAGGGGAGACATAGCCCAACTCAATGAGTTTTACTGTCCAGTCTGCTTCAGCCAATGGTGTGGCAATGCCTTTAGCTATTGCCTCCTAAAAAGCAGATCCGTCTGGTGCCAGTTGAGCAGGCAGAAAGCAGAGGATTACACCTCTGCCATCAAGGAGCCTACTCTGTTCAGGGAGGCCCCTGGAATGGAGTAAGGCAGGAAGCAGAGTTGCCTTAAAATGGATCCCTATGTTCCCCATCTGTACAGAATTTTATGGGTGCCACACAAGTATTTTACTGAAATGACCGGACTCGTTCACCTCCGCCTCCCTTCTGCTGCGCTGCACTCCTCCCCCCTCAGCTCCAACTTTGTGTGCCAAGCAGCTCGGTCTCAGCCAGGACTGGCAGTGCCAGAGAGGTGTGATCACACCTCAGGCAGACATCCCTGCCTAGCTCAGGTGCCACTAACATGAAATCATGGTTCCATAAGCTCCTGCTGCTGACCCAGGCAGGTGTATACAACCTATATTGAAATCGAGGGTGTCACAGTTACCAATTACAAAGATAGCAAAATTAAAGCTCACTCAGGAACAGGGCTGTAATTGCACCTCTGAATTGTGCTATGAGCTATCCTTAGGCATGTGGGATAGATGTTGCCCCTGATTTATTACTGTGCATGTTGATAGCAAGTTTGTAGTACTTCCTTTCCAAAATACGTTAATTTTCTAAAGTGTATTGGAACATGTGTACCCACCCTTGCTAATGCAGCTAGCTCGGGGGGAGAAAATGGTTGCCGTTTTAAAGCAAACTGTAACATTAAGCAACTACCGGGGGTAAGAAGACAAGAAGTCTTTACCTAAAAGGAACTGCAAGAGATATGAAAGCAGAAGGCAATTATGCAAATTGCAATTGGAACAGGATTACTCAGGCTAGAGCCATTTACTTTAGAAAAGCGTGCCATGGGTTTTAATGATATGAGTGTGCTGGGGGAGTGGGGCTGGCTGTACCTGGGATTTGCCACTGCCTGCACCTGGGAGATGCCACCATTGGCAGCACAGCAGCCTCAATGCCACTGAGAGCATGAGTAGGTACCAGCTCAGGCTTTGCTGGACAGAGCAGCATCAGTACTCTAGAGTGCCTGTGGTCCCCATCCTCATCTGCTACTTCATCATGCTAAGGGGACTGAAGGACAAAGGAGACTTCGGCTTAGCATGCAGGACAAGAAAGGCTATGGCAAACAGGAAAAGAAAACCAGGTGGACTGCTGCTGAACCAACCAGGACTTTGCTTAGTTGTTTGGAAGGAAGGTCTCTGAGTGTTTCATGGCTGTGCCCGGGCAGATTCAAAGGGCATTGCACCATTCAAGTCTATCCAAATGCAAATGTGCTGCTCTATATGGAGGAGTAGGCTACACTGGAAACCAGATTTCTTACCAGGAGGAAAACATGCTGTGTGTGTCATCTCTGGATGTTGTTCTTCATATATCTCATTCATCCAATGTTCCCATAGCTGCCAACTTGGGGATTCAACCATGCTGATGAACTCTATTCCCAAACATTTTTGGGTTTGAAGAAAAAAATGAAAACCAATGAAAGGTGACTTCATAAATACCTTAAAATAGAAGGAATGATAGCAACTCCTTAAGCTCATAAATATGGGCTAGTACGTGTTGAAAGTAATTGTTATCATCATACATGGTTAAAATTAGTCATAAGCAAGTTAAAACTAAGCATTACGTCCAGGTTCATTGCTGAAATGCCCTTGCTACCGTGTAAAGTGCAGAATAAAATAGCAAGAACAGAATAAAACTCCCCCAGTGGTTTTTGTTTTTGGATCAATGCTAACAGAGCAGGGAATTTCACACTCAGACATCAGTAAAGGTCAGTGAAGCTTCAGCTCCTGGTCTCAGCCAAAAGTAGGAAAAATGAAGATTTTCAAATCTCAAAATGCTAATGACACTTGGGCTGTTCAAGCCATTTAAAACTGTCTCTGTGATCTGTGCCTTTGTGCTTTAAATTGTTTTCCAGAAGTTACAGAGCTCAGTCCTTTGCGTACCAGTTGCAAAAGAGAGAAGTTAGTGATTAGAATAGGAAGAAGACTAACTTTTTTTTTTTTGCTGGTCCAAGCCCTCCCACCTGTGTTCTTTGTGATCTTCAACATGTGACTGAGACTTAAGATTTTAGTTGTCATGTACTTCTGTGTTCATGAGTTGCCTGTGCAGCACTGAGCTATGCATATGCTATGGGACATTTGCTCTCACGTCCTCTGACAGATCTGAGTACACTTTTAAAAATGGAGACTAGAAAGTGTCTCTCTGCCAAAGTTTTACTAACTTAAAAGAGGTACAATTATACCTTACCTCTGCACTAGGAAGGAGAGTTACAAAGCTTGATTCTACCATGTTTTGAACAGGATCCTTGGAAAATCTCTGGATTCTGAATGGAAATTACTATAAGAACTTTTCTAAATACTTTTGCTTTAAAAAAGTGATTTGCATATAATCAAAGCCTATTAAACATGCAGGCTGGCTGCCATAGGAAGACTCCTTTAACCTACTACTTTTATACCCTGCTCAGTGTGCTGGTTTTGGCTGGGATAGAGTTAACTTTCTTCATAGTAGCTAGTCTGGGGCTACGTTTTGGATTTGTGCTGAAAACAGTGCTGATAACACAGTGATGTTTTAGTTACTGCTGAGCAGTGCTTACAGAGAGTCAAGGCCTTTTCTGCTTCTCACCCCACCAGCAAGCAGGCTGGGGGTGCACCAGAAGCTGGGAGGGGACACAGCCAGGACAGCTGACCCGAACTGACCAAAGGGATATTCCACACCATATGACATCATGCTCAGCTCATGATAAAGCTGGGGGAAGAAGAAGGAAGGGGGGGACATTCAGAGTGATGGCATTTGTCTTCCCAAGTAACTGTTAGGTGTGATGGAGCCCTGCTTTCCTGGAGATGGCTGAGCACCTGCCTGCCCATGGGAAGTAGTGAATGAATTCCTTGTTTTGCTTTGTTTGCATGTGTGGCTTTTGCTTTAATTATTAAACTGTCTTTATCTCAACCCGTGAGTGTTCTTAGTTTTACTCTTCTGATTCTCTCCTCCATCCCACTGGAGGGGAGTGAGTGATCGGCTGTGTGGTGCCTAGTTGCTGGCTGGGGTTAAACCACGACATCAGTAACGGAGAAGCCAGCCCCCCAGATTATGAATCCAGTGTATCAGAGACTCTGCTAATTATATACGGGTGCATGTCAGCCGGGATTAAAAAAAAAACAACCCACCACAGACATGATCCCCCTCAGTCCTCTCCTGACAGAAGGTTTTGTCCTAAATGAGGAATGCTTCCCCAGCTTATTTAATGACTCCCACACAACTAAGGAAAACTGTTGAGGTTTTGTGATAAGTTTCCTCCTGGTATTCCCCCCACTGAAAAACAGTGTTTACAGTCTAAGAAGATGGTACCAGTTTTTTCTCTGGTGTCACCCTGCCATTTCACCAGCTACTGTTCTGTCAAAATGGAAGCACATAGGGTAGCCACCGCACTGAGTCAGGGTGAAAAAGAGTCAGAGAAAGGCAGATAAAGCCTCCTTCTTAACCAGCCCAAGGAAAACTGAGACCCCTTGGGAAAGTTTTTCACATCTCTGGATGCTGTCTGTGACGCTCTGGTTGTGGCAAAGGTCTTCTCTTCTGAGAGACAAACTCGCAAACCCCCTCAGAGCCCAGCAAGTAAAGCAACATCCAGTGCAAAAATGATCAGTGTGACGGATAATTTCAGAGTGGTGGTAAAGCTGTTGGTTTTGAAGCTAGTGATTTGAAGCTGTACATTGCAATTATATAAGTGAGAAAAATGTTATTCTCTATTTCCAAAAATAATCTTTTGATACATGGGGTTAGGTTGGTGTAGTCCTAAATCTCCATGAATGTAGTTGTAACTCCTGTTTAATAAAACTCCAGAGGTGATCTGTTTTTATCAGCCTATCATCTGTAATTAAGGCATTCAATATTCAAACCCTTTGATGTCATGTCATCTTTGAAATATAAATAAGAAGTTTGTCTCCATCATAGAAATTAAGATAAATGAGTTGGAAGGGCAAGACCCCAAAGATACTTTTAAAAGCTCTTTGGATGTTTTAATAGCTACCAAAAAATAACAACAATAATATTAAAAAACCACATTGGTAGAAAGCTTAAAACAGAGTCTTATAGGAAGTGAACAATATGACATACATCTCAGCAGAGAAACCTGGATATAATCAGGTTTACTACTGTTTGTTGTTGGGTTTTTTTGGTCCATGTGATTTGTTTGTAGTGAGAATCTCAAAACACTGAAATTAATTCCCAGTCACCCTCCCTATTGCTATCAGATAGCAAAGCAAGTCCTGGCACCCCGTGAAGCTGTGCCGAGGGCCTGATGCACTGAGATATGGAGGACACCTCATATTACACATCCTTCTTTGCCCCAATACTTAATAAGAAAATCAGTGGGAATGTGGCAACCATCTGGTGGGATATCTGCCCCATATGTTGGGTTTGGATGAAGCTCCAAAGGGGATGATTGGAAAAAAGAGACCCTCTCTATCCAGGCTTGGGCAAAGCAAGGTTCTAGGTATGAGGTCAGCATGTCACAAAAGCCATGGGGAGCAGTGCATCAGGGAATGCCCTCCTCAACCCTTTTTCTCTCCTCACCTGCACCGGTGGAGTAAGTCTCACCTAGGTCAAACTGGAAATCTCTATCAGAAGACCTGGGGCTCCAGACCTCAGTCTACTTCCTAATCTTATGGCTTAGCCACACGATTATGCTTCACCCACACTCAAAGGCACTAAAGGATGTGCAATTTTTTTTCTGCCATCACTCTTCCCTTCAAACTTGTCAGAAATCTCTTGTTCTTCTGGCATGAGGCCCACTTCCACTCTCGTTATCCCTCTGCCGGTGTCCCTGGATCTCAGCCAGCTTAGATGTGAACTCTCCTTCTGTCTGCTTATAATTAGAACGTGCACACATTGAAGTTTGTTTTACTCCCAAGGTCTTATTGGTGGGTTAGAGGGAGCAGCATGTAGGAGGGGAATTGCACAAATCCTGTTATTTGTAGGTTCAGAGTGGTGTATGGGAGGAAGATACAGAAATCCCACTAGTCATTAGTAAGGTTTTAGGGCAGATTCCTCAGGTGAGGCTTGGAAAATCTCTTCCTGGCTGCCTGCTGTGCTGTTATCTAGGTCTTTCTTTGCCCCACCGCTCCATGCCCAGTCAGACAGTATGAGTGTTCCAGCACATTGGGTTACCACCTCTCCTTTTCTTCCTCCGTTGCAGCACAGACTTCCTTTTATTTCTGTTTTGAATCATGCAAAATTCATCCAGGCTGGTGCAAATTGCCACCATCATTATTTACTATGAGAGCTTCAGAGAGAAACTGACTCAGCAACGTTTGTGTTAAGGCCTTGCTTTGAGCTGTGCAACAGGACAGTGGTCTGTACAGACCTTCTTTCAATCCTGATTGCTGGTTTCTGACTAACGCCCCTGGCCCAAGCTTTTAAATTCCAGGTGGAGTAAACCAGGTCTTGGAGTTAAAGGTAAAAAAGCCAATATCCAGAACTTCTCTTCCTATGGGGATCTATTCTCTTTTGAATGTTTTTAAGTACTTGGCTAAATTTTTCATGCCTATGCATTCCTCTCTTCTGAACACAAGCCAACATGATTGATTTGAGTATTAATTAGAACTATTAATCACAGAAGACCAAAGCATGGTCTCGCTGAAGTTCATAGAGGAGCTCTGAACAGTAAATATATGAGAAAGAGCAGGTCAAGTGCCAAAGAGATGACTAGACCCTGCCCTGAAGTGATTATATTCCAAAGGCACAAGTGAAGAAAAACAAAGCCAGACAAGACAGAACATATACAGAGTGGGAAGTGGGTATTCAAGCTTGAATGTTTCTTGAACTAGGTGGGGTCTCAATGGCAGCTTGCTAAAAAACAGTGTGGGAGCTTAGCTCATGGTAGTGTTCTTTTTGGCAGGCCATGATGTGGGGTTGTGAAAGGCTGCCAAGATGGGTGGATAAAGACAGAAGTATTGGTGACTGATGCTTGGGCAAGATTGTAACTGAATGGCAGATATTCCATTTTCTCTAATCTCATCTCGACACCTGTTTCTTCCTGGGCTGGATTAATCACCACTTGTCAGATTAGGTAAAGCTGCCCAGTTACCTACAAGTCTGGTTTTAATATGGCAGCTTCATCAGCTTTTCCCTGCCAGTTGTCTAAGGTAGTTTTGTTGTGCTGTAATTGATTGGACGAGCTCGTACCTCAACATTTGCAGCCTTTTCTGTCTCAGCTGACGGCCCCTGGGACTTGGGCAGCTCAAGGGAATGCCTGGCGGAAAGCTCTACCAGTGACGGAGACTGCTTTGCTGCAAGCAATGTGTTTCACATTAAGCACCAGATGACTTTTCCATCTTTTTTAGTAGCTCCTCTAAACTGGAGATTAAAATCCCAAAATGCACAACTCCAGAGCCCCATCTCAACAGACCCACCAAGCTCAAGAAACCCACCCAGCTCAAAAAGGCATCCTGTACTGTAGAGAATGATGTGTGGGTGGCAGTTGAGCTTACCAGTGTCTGTTCCATTTGTTTAAACAATTGCTGCATGGCTGGTTTTGAATTTACAAGTATTTAGGAGGTTTTGAGATTCCCAGACTATAAATGCTGCTATCTATTCCACCTTCTGCAGACTTGAGCTAAGCTGTCGTTTCACAGTGCACCTAATGATTCAGGTGAGGAAAATGGTTTCTGCTGTTGTTCTGCTTCTTTGCTGTTTTTTTCTGTGAGATGAAGAATCCTTTAGACATGGAGTCTTTCATTCTATGCTTCATCCACTTGAACCTTTCCTTCCCAGACTTAAGGCATATAAGAAAAAAAACAGATGTCTTAGAAAAAAAAAAAGCCCCCAAAACCCTAGCTTTACATGCACTTGGATCTTTCATTTTATAAAAACAGTCAAGCCACAACCACAAGATTTCACAGATAAGAGAAAAAATGTGGATTGTACTTAATTCAATATTATAAAGAAATGCTCTTACGGGGAGACGGCAAGCTGAGCCAAAGCCAGACCAAGACTGCTGACTGATCTGAAAAATGTGAATATTATTCACACTGGGACACCACATCTCATAATGCTCCATGTGTGCTATAGTATATAATTATGAAATGTTTGCATTAAGTAACTTGGGTGCCTAAATACAGATGTTCCTTATTGACATTAATTGGACTTGACATATCTTTGGCCTGCTTTATAACAGTCACCAAAGCATGCATTTCCACTTTACCGTACATATTCTAAAGGAGCTCTGTTCCATATCGTGCTTATTAACAGAGAAAAACATTAGTGCCTTAGCTATCTGTCATATATTTCAGGTAAAAATGCAATTGGTTTGCATTAGACAGTGTAGTTGCTGGGGATTGACCACAAACATTAATTTCTGTTCTTTTTTATTTTCATTTACAGTGAAATCTGTCCCCAAGACTTAGAGAGTTATTTTTTCTTTCCAAAACTGTCAATGCATTGTGGTGCCATTTGCTCTGCTCTTCTTATTGCCATGTCTCAAATGGAGAGAGAGAGGGAGAGGGAGGAGGAGGGGGGGGGGGGAGAGAGAGATTGTTCTTTAGCTCCCATATAAAATATAAATGGCTTTTGCACTTGTTAGTTTAACTGTTCTACATTACTCTGCAGTGTGTCTTATTCCAATATCTAAAGAGAAACCCTAAGTATTAAAGAAAAACAAGGGTACTCATATTTATGAACTTCGCCTGGCCAGCTCGAAACAGGTTCTCCAAATGAGTTTCCTTTGAGATAATCTGTTTTAGATGTGCTGTGCAGTTGAGATCCAGATCTCAGATTCTTCAGAATCCTTATGGAATTTCAGGTTTTAAGCTTTCTAAAACTTTCTAAATAAGCTTCCTTGGAAATTAAACATAGGCTTGGTTTTCATATTTTCACCTTAATTTGCAATATTCAGCTGGGCTATTGATGAGTGGGAGGTGTTTAAGTGGACATTCATGCTTTTAAGTGATGAATACAGAGATGAAAAAGCATTTGAAGTTCGGTCTAGAATTCAGACATGAAAATTTATTCTCCTGATATTTAGGAGAAACTTATACATATTGTTCCAGGCAGTTCATGGACCAGGATAATTGCTTCTTTTAGAAGAGGTTTATGGAAAATTCTACAGAAGAATGGAAATGAAAGTACACAGAGCAGAAAGCCTGTGATTTCTTTGGGTCAGATTCCTCCTTTTGAGAGGTGTACATCTTGACTTTCTTGAACCAAATAGTGAAAATATGTATGCTTTCTGAGTCAAAGTCAGCTCTCCCAAAGCACATAAGTCTTGTCTAAAAGACAAATACCTGCCCTTTCCTTTAATAATGTAGGAGAAATTGTTGCATTACAGGAGCTCTTTCCTTTTAAAAAAAGTTAAAAGTGATTCAGAGATATTGTATAGGCTGAGGACTTTTGCCTTACTAAAGGAATAACATTGTTCTCTTTCATAGCAAAATGCCACTTTCCATTCTAAAACTCCTTGAGAAAAAATATTTTGAAAATATTGCATTTTCTCTTTGATGCTGCCATTGCCAATTAACACAATTCCAAGAATTTTCTGCTTGGAACATATCTTTTGGTTTCCTCATAACAATTTAAGCAAGACAAGCACGAGATGAAAAGGGAGCTTCCCAAGTACGTGCAAACATTTATTATAAAGGAAAAAGTCCCATGGCAAATTTTCCGCAGAACAAGTCATTGTTTTGAAATATATTTCAAGACTAAGCATATCTGATCACATCCAAGGCAGGAATATTACTGTTTATAGTCACTATAAGCTGTGAAGAATATGGTCTTCTGATACAGCTAGAAATTGATAATGGAGTACTAGTGTCTGAAAGGATCAGTGGATTGTTTTTGAAGTAAGAAAGATAAAAATGATGTAATATTAAGCAAAAGGCCATAGTCACTTCAAAATACAGAAAAATAATCTGAGCAAACTCATATATGCTTGAAGCTGGGTGCTTTAATACCAAGGAATTTATACTTTTTCACTTGTGTTCAACCCGTGAGATGTTGCTTGTAGCTGAGTGTGACATGAGTAATAAAACATTCCTTTTCCTTTCTGTAGGCCATGCCAAATGGACAATAAATACCTGACAAAATAATCTAGGGTTCATCAGATGCCATTCCAGGAAGCTTTTGTCCAGGCATGTACATTATAATGAACTGATGATCTGCTGGGGTCTGTCATTTATAGATTTTTTTAAAAAAATGCTCTTTACATTCAGCCTGGTTTTTAATTATCCAAGTGACCATCCATAACTAGAAATATGCACCTCTCTTGCTCCCAAACAACTACTGAACGTCGATGGCTCAAGTAAGTGAATGCTCTGCTCCAAGCTAATTCCAATTTTGTTTACTCAAAAGCTGGCCTTTTCAGCCCATCCCTGTTAATGCCAACAGGGCAATTGCCTTATCTGCAAAAGCAAATAGTTCCATAGACTGTTGGCTTTTCAGCAGTATCTAGCTATACAAAAATACCCCTTACTTTCTTCAAGGATTTTTCCTCTCCTGGACGCTATTTTTAATTTTTTTACCTTGAAGATGGTAACCCCTAGCAAAACAAATGAACAAATTTTCTTTCAGAATGTCTTCATATAGAGTTTTAAAGAGGTAAAATTAAAATCTGAGAGAATACAGCCAGTAATATGCTATCACAATAATAGCGTTGCTGCAGTGGACAATCCTGTTCATATCTAACACCTACTGTGGATTCTGACTAGTCATTTTTATACAAGTCCAAGAAGGTAAAAAGGTTCTTTAAGGCCACAATGAACTACCAGCACATGAACGAAACACTTCAACTCCGTTATGCAAGGCTGCAGTAAGCTCTAGTTTACTTCCAGCACTAGCATATCTTGTCAAGAAATATCAAACAAAGGAATTGGGAAACAAAATACAATCTTTGTTTTCCAATTCACTTATCCTTTCAAAGCACACACTGATGCACCTTGCCCTCAGTTTTGCATACATTCTGGGAAAACACCAGCAAATTTGGGTAGAACAGGCAGATTGCCCAGAATTCCTTCCAAGTTTGGAGAATGGGCCCAAAAGTCTTTAAGTAATGAATCATCTCAAATTCTCCATAACGGCCCCAGCAGCAGTGCTCCTAAGCCAAGATGCAAGGTTCACCTCTCCTTGTCCTACAGGAGAGGCACAGACTTGCAACTCAGAGGTGCCAAGAATCAGGAAAATAATACACGTGAATTATAGCAAGATAAACTGGACCCATGGCTTTGAGAATGAAAACATATTGTAATTAAAAGATCAAAGGTAATCCAAATAAATCAACTCTGTTTCAAGGGCTAATGCCAGGAACAGGCTTCCCTTTCCATGATATCAGCAATCTTCTTGTACATGCCCATCCTAAGCTGTCAGTGCCCTGCAGGTTGTTATGACTCGACCTCCATACCATGCGGTTGGGCAGCAGGGTGCAGAAGAAAGGATATTTCCTGCTTTTAACCTAGCTCTGGCTCTTGATGGTATTTCAGTATTGCCCGTGGATTTTTTTTTCCCTTAGCCATATGTCTTGCTGAGCACCCCAGGCAACACATACCTGCAGGTGGGCAGGTGGGGATTTGTCAGAATGTAAAAAAACACAAATAGCAAATTATGAGTGTTTAAGCCATGGAAGTCAAGTTATGACAGCTTGTTGCCAGGAGTATTTGTACCAGTGGGTGTGCTGCTCACTGTGCCTATTGTATTCCTTCATGCATCTGTTTTGATGAGAAAGATGGGCCTAAACATGGAAAATGCCTATAGAGCAAATAAAACCACACAACTTTCAAACAGTATCACTGTGCTTTCCATGATCTCCTCTTTCAAAAGGTGATTTCCAAGGTAGACCTGCATCTCTGATTTAATGTGTCAGACCAGACCTGTATGCCAAAAAGAATGACTGGTGGTAGTACAGATAAGCTAAGATGATGCAGATCTTTTTTTGGAAAAATGCTTCCTGTGTGCTTAATGCCCAGAGTTAGGAAGGGTGAAAAGTGTTTGACTTTGGAAAAAATTGGGTTCAGCTAGTTACAAAATACAGTAAGAAATGAGTTTATTGGTTGTTTCTGTTACTCAGGGACCCCCTGGATATTTCCTGGGCATCTATCAGCAAACAAGTTACAACTCTAATGATATTGCCTTTCTTTACTCCTGATACAAGTGGGATCAGAGGGACTTGAGGATGAAGGTAGCAAGTTGAGCTGGTGCTAAAATGGTGCAGGTGTTGCAGAGCACCTTTCAACTCCACACACTATTAGGCCTTTGCTTTCAAAGCTACCTATATTGTGCATTTATTATTATTACTGTACCACTGTTCTCAATATTGAACACCTTTTCCCTTTGCAAGAGCTCTGAGGCACTTGAGAAACAATGGCAGTGCCAAGAAGGGACTGTTTCTGTTTTGGAGAGAGCTTATACAGTGGAAACAGGGCCACTCACAGCTTGTCCATATATTGCTGGACAAGCCTAGCAAGACTTTATTTCCTGAAGAGATGAATCAGTGCGGCTCCGCAACATTATAAATGAGGTCATGGCAGTCACCCAGAAGCTGCAATAAGCTCAGGATCTGAAATAAGGGCTTCTCATGCTCAGGAAATAGAAGAGGCAACCCACAAAGGTGTCTGTAGACAGACTCTCTACGGGACACCAGCTGGCGCATGACTTGACCAAATTATTCATTTTTGGGGCTGCTGTGACTGATTTACTGCAAACTAACAGGATCCTGGAGCTCATAATCACAACAAAAGGCAGGGGCACTTTGCAAATGGCTAGAAGCAGCTGCTGTAGCAGGATTTTTGCAAGCAAAATAGAGGCTGTCATTAGGAGATGCAAGGTGTGACACTGTCTCCACTGCTTGCTGTTACAGAGCTGCCTACTGTGCTTCACATTGCCACTGGTTGCCCACTCAGGCCCATGCAGTTGGCTGAAAACACTCTTAAAATTGCTTAGACAGCAGAGACTGCTGCTTTGATCCTGAGACAGTTCCCTTCAATCCTACAGCCATTTCTCTTCCAGGGTCAAGAAAGAAAGCAAGGTTGGAGCATCATTTCTTTTCAGGCAGCATAAGCTTTCAAAAAAAAAAAAAAAAAGGAAGATTGGGGTAGAAGAGGTTTATTATGTTAGTTGGAAAGAAAATTCTGGGAAGCAGCGGTTTAAAAGGATACTGAAGTGACTTAGTGTCTGTCTTTTCCTGAATTTCAAAAAAGGAATCCGTTGTTGAAGGAGGCAAAAAGCAATGGTCTTCAGGTTTGTCCTACATTTTACCTGCAGAAAGGAGTCGTCTGAAGGGAATACAAGCTGCTGCCTTGTTAGATGCAGTAGCTGTTAAAGGATCCTGGGGAAGGCTGGTGCGGAGGTGGAAGGGAATGGGTATTATTATTTTTCTACATTTTGACCCCATTAGACATTCCAGGCACAGGTCAAGTGCAGCAGTTTATCTTCACCCCAGGGAGGAGTCTGATCTGTTGTCTTTGATCTATCCTGTGGTGATGAGTCTGATAATGTTTCCATCTGAGAGCACTAAAGCAAGTCAATAAATAGCAAAGCAAAAAATTCCACTGCTGCTATAAACCAGAATAGGAGAAGGGGAGGGAACCCTGAAGTCCCTATTGTGTGGGTTTTTTGCCCTTAAGAAGCAGTGATGGAGGCATTAAATATGATTTCCACTTAAAAACTCTCTATCCAAATACTCTGTCTTTTAAGCATCATTATACTTGATCAAAGGGGGTCCAAATAAGTACCATTAGTGAAGAGATCCTCATTTCCAAATGTTTCCTTGAACTTTCTGCTGTTTGCTGAAGTTTTAGACTTTCGAGCCAGGGCCTGCATGTCAAACTACAGAGTGATAAATGAAATCAAGAGTAAAAGGCTGTCTACAGACTGTATTCCTGACTTCAGTCTCAATTATAAACCACAGGCAATTCTATTTAATCCCTGAAGAAAGGGGATGCTTTTACTTGGGCTGCCACAGGAGCTGATCACAGACAAACTGTGGCTCTCAGAGTCTATGGCTGCCCCCATGCTAGGTGAAAAGGTGTTTGGACCAGCTCTTCTCACAGTGGGATAGCTCTGCTTGGCTGGCCAGGGCATTGATCGGAGGAGGCCAAGAATCAGCTCTTGGAACATAATTTACCCCAAACAGTAACACAGAGATAAGCAGCTCCCAGAGAACTGGCCACTCGATTCACTCATTGCAGAAGAGGGAGAGCCAGACAAAAAGGTTGCTTCTCCCTCCCCACTGTTAACATGCAGAATATGATTAAATAATTCTTTATATGTGCCCTTGCTCAGGCAAGAAGCCAGGATCAAATTGTGTCCTCCATGGGAGGAGAGTTAGACACAAACAGGATATTACCAATGTAATAAAAGCACACTTAAAAATCCCAATCTGTGTTAAAAGTAACATCAGTTGAGACAAAATATTCTCACAAGAGTAGTTTCATTCCTCCCTCTAAAAGCAGTTTCTACTTCTGACTTCACAGATTTGCTAAATTATCTGGAGCAATTTATGATTAATTTTATTTAAGATGTTTTCCAGCTTCCGGATATCTTCAGGACTGTAACTGTTTCTTTGATCTACCTGAACCTCTCAACTGCCAATCCAGGATGAAAGATGAACAGTTTTCACTGGTTGGAAAGTTCCACAGAAAAGGTTTAGAGTAGTTTCATTTTTAAAATTTTTGATTTTGACATTTCTAAATGAAAAGATTTAGTTCAGTGAGGCTGTGTACTAATCCGTATCATGGGAGTCGTAGCCTGACTGCCCAGCTGGGTTACACTTCACAGTGAACTGGAGGAAGACTGTAGTACCTGACAGAAAATGCAGTGCATATGGAGGAACATGACCAACTGAGGACAATGAGTGTCTGAACCACATTCAGATCCCATGAGGTAGCACGTCCATTCAAGCAAAACCAGGCTTTGCCTGCTCAACTATCCAGAACTCCACAAATTTCTACTCCTCCCATCCATATTCAGTGGATTCAGTGGTCGTGGTACATGAGCCTAGCACTAATGTTTTGTTTGTGTGAAAACCAGGCAGAGCCAGGGACTGTTTTCCGCCACGACATTATAGTCATTAGACTCATAGCCTTTCTTAATTAACCTACTTTTTGTTGCCTACAACATCCGAGCACATCTTGGGCAAGACCTATGTATTAGATCTTTAGATCTCATTAAAGGACAAAGCTGCCTTGTCTGGGTTTTGAAATTGTGATGGTGGAACATCCTAGGATTGATTCATGGCACTCTGTGATGTATAAGTTCCTCCCGATATCTCCAAAAAGCAGGGCAGACCAATAAGACAAGAAATTGCTTCAAGGATTCAATCACAGACAGCAATTTTACAACAGAAGCAGGAGTAATTCACTTCCACCTGGTAAAAGCTTGCTGATTTTAAATTATTCTTTTGTGAAAAGCTGAACTTATTCTTTGTGAAAATAAGAATCCAAGAGAGAAAAAATTGAAGCAAATCTGGGGCAGCTACAGAAGCTCCTTCATCCTTCTGGAGGTACGCAAACCTCCAGCAATGGGCTGAACTCTCTCTAGGAAGACAAATAAAACTTCACATCAGCACATTTGCACAAAATGGTGCAAAATGGGATAACATCAATTTCCTATTACACAATTTCATTCTTGCAAGACACTTAAAACTCATTTTTCCCTCCCTTTCTCCTGCAGTTCTGGACCTTGTGCAAAGGAAGTCTGGACATTATTACTATAAGTGCCTCCCTCAGGACTCAGACTTACAAACATTCTCTGATCCCATATAAACAGGATAATGTGTTGGGCTGTTTGTTTATGCCACACTGTAATTCACCATTTGACATAAACCAGTTTCAAGTGATTTTTTTGCCCTCTCCTTGTCTGGGAATCAAACATGACCTGCAGGTTTCCCTGCATAATTAGATAACACTAATAGCAAAATATTGGCCAGTAGCTGAATAGTTGCACCAAGATCATGGTCTTGATTAAAAGGCACAGGGACTATCAGTACATGCAACTGCTGCCACAGAAGGTGCACCTTGTGGTGTCCTCTGGGTAAAGATAGGAATCAGCGTTCATTTGCCTCCGGCCAAAATGGCTATTGCAGCAGCTAAACCTCGCTGATGCTTCAAATAGCTGACTCTGTCCACTGCTCCTGCATCGTCCCTCTATGTTCTGCTGATGCTGACTGTTTTTCCTACCATTTCCTTCTCTGCTACTACCATGTAAGATGGCTCTGACTGTAAGGATGGTGGCTGGCTGAAAAAGACAAACTTATGAGGCCCTTCTGAGTCAGCAAAGGCAACTCAGTGGTAAAAGCAATACTGAGAAGCAACAACTTGCTTACAAGGGTATTCGCACCTTACTTCTGGCAGAGCTATGCTGACATTGGAAACCGTGAGAATTTGTAGGGAGGGAAAAACCATGCAAATAATACCAGTGGTAACTAATATATTCGTGTTTTGGGAATATGGTGAATGTCTGGCTTTAAAACTGGGATTCACAAGGGAATGAAGAGACAGAAAACACCTACCTGTCTAAAGAAGCTGACGAGTGCTCACTGAGCTTCCCTGGGATACCTAAGCAATTTGGACCTGTAACTCTTATGGATTTCAACATGCATCTAGGTTTCAACATGCATCTAAATGCATGTAAAAGTCCTCTCACAACTTTATCCAGCTGAAATTCAGATCATATAGATGAATAATTCACTTAGGTTTTTGTTTTGCTCAAGATCACAGAACAAACTGGTAGAATGAGTAATGAAGTTCTCTTCTCTATCTTGATAACTAAAGCACTAAAAGACATTAACAAAGTATAAAGTCTTTCTATTGCACCCTAGGTAGGCAGGAAAAGTTAATTTATCTGCACCCAGATCTCAGTGCTGATCTGTTCCCAATTAACAACGTATTTTGGGAGAAAAATGTGATTTTTTCCCACCACCAGACTATTTCTGATTTTAACCATGCTGTACAATCATTCTCTGTCTCTTGGAAATAACTTTCTTTTTATTTCTCAAAAGGAAAGTAATGGACAGCTTAAAAACACATCAGTGAAGTAATGTTTATCCCAAAGGCATTATATTAACATTTCTTGGAGGACTGAGTGTTTGCAGTTCTCTGATAAACAGCCTTAGCCTTTCCCTTGGCAGTTAAAAAAAAATGGCAATAAAACTCTCCTTGGGCAATTGGATGATAGGACCCAGAGCTCTTGCATTTACCAATGCAAGTGGCAGACAAAGCTTAGGGAAAAGGGAGAGGTGATCTGTTAAAAAGGATTCAGTATTTCTATTGCAGCAGGCGGGAAGGGAATGGTGTGTTCCTCCTGGGCTCAGAAGAAAGGCAGAAATTCCTCAGCAGCTCTGAGTGATAGAGCTTGTGAAAAGGCTGATCCAGGCCCTAGGTTTATCCTGGTCAGTTTGAAAACATTAACATTTTCTTAACTTTATCCATGGACTCAAATAAAAACTGACCCAGGCAATTATTATCAAGATTTCAGTCTGTAACCTTGAGAAGAATAAGCTCAGAGCACAGAGACAAACCCAGGTCTAGTCTTTAGAGGAGAGGTCAGGCTGAAGCATCTCTCTACTTCATTTAACTAGATCTGGATGGTATCTGAGTTCAAGCATCATTGCACTTCCTTTGATCTCAGGAGACCATTTTCAGGACCTGCTGTACGAACTGCCTTACGTTTTTTGATATAACTTTAATTCTACTGCTCAGCCCTCTGATGAATCCACGAAGAACTGAGATCACTGAACAAACTGCCACAGCCAAAGGAGCACCGTAAGACTCCCTCTGAAAATGCTGCTTGGTGGATTTCCCCACCAGCAGATCAGGTCTTCCTCCCTCCTAAACATTTGGGCTTAGGTTAGAAAGTAAAACCATCAAGGTGAACTTTTGTTCCTGCTGTAAATGGGCCTGGCCATCTTCCACCAGAAAAGGCAAAAGACTGCTCCATGATATTTTAATCTTCTGGTATGCTATGGAGCAGTCGATGGCTATTAATTCTGTTTGCTCATATGCCCTTTCCTGCATGTGCTTCTGTAAACATATTCAGAGCTCATAAAATGTTAATTAGGAATAAAATAAAATAAATAAGGCAATAATCTGAACCTTCCGGTCCCTTTTGGACCGGATTACGTGCTTGCTGTTAACTATTTCCAAGCCATTCACGAACAAGTGAAAATTTACCAGAACAAGCATCCTTATTCAAACCTTTTTTTACGATGCAATGAAAAGAGAAACACAGCCCAGTAAATCATATAATTAACACAAGCTTGGTGCCTAGTGTGTGAAATTAACCCAGGGAATAAACAAGTGGCTGGATTAATCCCAGCGAAATTCCCATTGTGCTCTGAGAAGCACTGGATGTGCAGGCACTGGGATGTTGCCTCTCCTGTACTGGGGCAGGGTGGTGTCCACCATTCCCTCTGCAAAGGTGCAGCCATGGCAGAGCTAGCTGAGCTGCAAGTCCTGGAAGAATTTTGAGACATTTGTGGATGTCTGCTGTCTTGCTGTGATCACGGCATCAGGATGTGCAGAGACAAGCTGGAGGGGGTCAAGGATCAAGGTGAATTGACAGTCATGGGTGAGCTCTGTGCAAAAACCTGTATGAGATTGCTTCTGTTCCAAGGAGTTTATGGTAGGAATAGACCCAAAAGAGTAAGTGGAGGAGAGGAAAGAGAATGAAGAAGGGATAGAGTGATGTGTCAAAGGCAATTGGTGAAACCAAGACCAGGACCTGGGCGTGTGAATCCCTGTTTGGTGTCCTGAGCTAAGCAGGTGACTTCATATTGCTCCTTGGGAGAGCACCAAACCTTCACAAAAAGCATAACTATGGTCACACACGCACATGTACACACACACAGAGTGAAGAGCGCTTCCCAGCATGTGAGTATCGGCTGCTTCTGAACAAAAGTTAAAAATGCTTAACGCTTTATTGTCAGTAATATAGGACTGAAAACAAAAATATCCAAGTTAGCATCAACTTTTAACAGGTATTTTATCAAGGTGAGTTTTTGATTTTTGTGAAATTCAGTGTTATGAAAGCAGGAAGAAATTTCTGGAACAGCTGAAGGAATTAATATAAATTGATACTTTGCATCTAGCTAAGCTATAATATTTGTGAATCAGCATTCAAGTTTCTGCCTGAATATGACTCAAAATATACTAGTTTTGTGGCTTGTTTTTTAACCCATTTGTATTATAAGGGAAGACCCACTTCTTACTGACAATTTTTGGTCAAGGACTGCACTATTTTTTTTAAACTAAATCGTAGAACACAATGATCTTCTTGGGGCTTCTTGTCAAATTTCTTGAGCTTAATCTAATGAAATTCATAAATGCTGAACCTGTTCATGGTTTCTCAGAAATGTACCTCATCCAGATGAAGATTTCAGTGCTTACTGAAAGTACTTGAAATATCCCAAACAGCCACTATCCCAAACTTCGTATTATCTGGATTAGAGCAACATTTGCTGTGATATGAGCAGAAATTTTCTAGAGAAAAATGTTTTGAATGATCACTGTGCAGTTCTGCGGAGCAGGAACATCAGTGCATGCTGCCAATCTGAAGCAATGATGTAAAGCACCTACCTAATATGAAGATTTATCAAATGCTTGGATAGGCTGGGATGGTGATGGCTTGGCTGAAGATTTTAAAATAGACCATATTAGTCAGTCAAAAGTAGAAAACAGCTGGTCTGTAATTTACCTCACATTAATTGGACTCTAAAGAAAGACTTCTGACTAAAAAACAGGTTCCTGATTGACACCCGTCATTAATCTTAGAAGAAGGCAAAACCAAGGAGACTGAATTTTCTTTTTTCCTACATGCGAATCTCCATCTTCTGCAAGGGTGCAGCGAACTCTGCAGCCTACGGTTACTTTGGTCAAACCACGGCAGCAGAAACAGAGAAGTGAAAGAAACAGCATAGGGGAAAGTTTATTTTCTCATTACTCACTCTGGCCTTTCTTTGTGGACAAACTGCAACACAAGCAAGTATTCACCAAAAGACTTTTAAAGGATGACTGAATGTCTGTGATGAAACATTTAATACAAAGTTGTTGTTAGAAATAAGGAAGAAAGAGAAGAGAAACCACACACATACACACATAAAATCAATTTCTAGAGTGAGTCAAGAAATTCAAGAAGCCGAGGTTTTTATTTTGACATACTTATTTGTTTGTTCTCTGGTTCAGTTCCCTATATGAAGGATATACTCTGAAAAAAAAAAAAGGTCTTTAAAAAGTCCAAGGTGGGTGGTGGGAAAAAGCTGGGATCCTGGATTGCATGAGTGCTATCATGTACAATAAGGTCATTAAAACTGCTTGCAACCAGGTTCCCTCCTGACCTGCCATTTTCAGTGCAAAATTGCAGGCAGGCATTTGGAGGCAGAAAACAAGCCCACAAAGGGAGCAGCCATTCCGAAAACAACTTTCTGTATTTATCTTCAGCTCAATGTCCTCCTCTGCACATCTACCATCTTCCTCTGCATCTTTCCCCGCCCCCTCCAAGTAGCCTGCTAACAGCTTATCTTCAACAGCCTTCTAAAAACAGACCAAAGGGGATGTCACAAACTTGAGGCAGCAGTCATCACTTCATCCTTGACTGCCTGTTCAACCTAGGCTGTCTCAAGGAAAATACTCTTGGTGGCCAGAAGCTTGGGTGTGTTCTGGGAAGCGTATCAGGTGGCACAGGAAAATTAAAAGGGATTTTTGGAGAATAGGAAGGTGTCTGCAAAATGAGAAGTGGTCCTTAGTCAGAGGCTACACAGTTACTCCACAGCACCTACTTGGAACTGTGGGCAGCAAGTAAATGTCAAGCATCAATAGCCATGAGGTGATTTTTCTTTCCTTCCTAATTCTAATTTGGAGAAGGCTGCTACGAAGGACTGACTATAATGAGGAAGAGTATAATGGGGGTTGGTGAAAGCAGCCTTCATTATGTCTGGCTCTGTCAGTGTGTCAAATCTGAATTGCAAAGTTATTTCACTCCTAAACTCCACAGGCAATTTTTTCTGATGCACCTCAATCCTTCTGCACAACCCTTTGAAGTTCCAGCCTGGTGCTCCTACACAGCTGTACCTGCCCAGGGGACTGCTTATCTACCCACCCCGTCCTGCTCCCCATGGGAAGGTCAGGACTAGGGATCACAGCTTGTGTCAAAACGGGCAGAACCATTTGAACCATTTAAGATCCAAGAAGGCTAAAAGAAAAAGGAAAAAAAAAAAAAGAAATTCCACTACATATGTGATGTAAGCTCAGATAGATCTGATCACAGTTTTCCAAGTCCTGGAATGTTTGTGGGTTCATAAAACTCCAGCTCCTGGAGTCCTCTGATTATCTGAGAATTACAGCTAGCACTAAAAAATAACTACAAAAAATTTTTCAAAGGGATTTGAGGAAAAGCTGTAATGCCTGAATAATAAATATTCAGAATTCAGATAGCAAACAAAAAGAATCCATACTGACAATTTTGGAACTCCTGTGATTTTGATTTTGGGGACTTGTGCTATTGTTTTTTGTTGCTTGGGACTGGTGTCCCGTGATTGTTTAGGTGGTACTTGTATAACTCCCTTTCTCCTACCTAAGTTCTCATGCAAAGCTATTATTCCTGACACAGAAAAGGTATACAGTTGATTGAGATGTATGATTACTAACTTGTTTCTAAAAAGGGGGCAAGGCGTGATATTGTACGTTTTAGAAGTACAGCCTGCACTTATTTATAAATTAGAACTAATTACAGGTAACCTGTCTTTGGCGTAAGTAAAAAGAAAAATCCAATTTTCAAATCTTGGCAGATGTTTCAGTGTCTTCCCATTATGATCTCAGTTGGCATTATCAAGTGATACCACATTATAATTAGCTGAGGTATATGCTACAATTCAAAGGAGGATACCCAAGAGCAGAAGCTGAATCTGAAGAAGCCTCAAGCAAAGAAGCTAATAAATGATACTATTTCAATTAGGCAATTACTTGTGAAAGAGCTGAGAGAGCTGTACTAAAGACAGCATTTCTTAAGGATTGTTCAACACTCAGGGCTCTTGAGCAAGTTTTGTGGGCATCCTAGGAAAAATGAAAACATTTTGCTCTCCTGGACAGAGGACTTTCACTGTATTTGAGACATGACTTAAGAGTCCCCCTTTTCATAAACAACACTAAGTGTATCTGGATCAGCCATGAGAAAAGCTTGCTTAATTTATTCTTAAATTGTTACAAAAAAAGGGCTTTCTTAAACTTCCTTTTTTGGAGACAGGCAAAGTCTACATATAAGAATAAATATCCATATTACATATTTTAATTGCTTCCTGGCTCAAGAATAGTCAGTCTCCCTGACAAAACAGATGCATTTCTGAGGCTACTATAAAATTCAAAATATTAAATCTTTATGCATTCCACAGCACACCTCTGGGCTTTATAGGAACAACTTCTAAGCTTCAGAATTTTGACTTTTTCACACAAGATTAATGTCATCATAAAACAAAACCAAACAGGTAAAACTCCCTGAAGAACACTTCAGGGGCTAGAAAAAATTCATTTCTCCCATGAAATACCTGTACAAATCCCATGTCCACCTGAATAATTTTTGGCACCTTAAACATGCAAACACTGTGGATGCAGGCGTATGCTGGGAAAGCATCAATATGAAGAAGAATGCCCACTCATTCCTTGTTTTTCACCACATCTTGACTGACATGCAGTGATAAAATAAGATATTGCTGAGCTGCATCTGCAAAAATAAGATATTTGACTTCCCGTGCTGCCCTGCTGACATCCACAAAAAGTGACCTCAGTTCATGACTGTGATTCCTTTGTACTATTGCTAGTGTCACCCTAGTGGTAATATGGTAATATTACCCTTATGGTAATGTTAATTATGATAGTTATAGAAACAATAATAAAAAGTAACAACATGTACAGGGTAAGGTCTTGATGGGAGAGATGCTCTTAGTGGCTACAGTCTTTATAGGGACACCTTAACATTTGTTATTTTTATGTTGTTGTTCTCATTTAAAACAAAGTTATTCATGACAAATAACATGTTTGCTCCTTTTCATCAAAAGAAAAACCAGATGGGGACTACTGAGCACCCTCAGCAAATTCAATGGTGGCTATTTGCCATATGTGGCACAGTCATTGGGTGTTCTTGTGCCTGGTGAAAGATCTTCAAGAAAAGCAGGAGGGCTGGTGAGGCTGGACAAAGCCTGTCCTATTTGCACATTAGTTTTTTACCCAAGACATGCATTCAACTGCAGAAGTGCTGTGCTGCCCTGTGGCCAAAGCCCTCCTGCTCTGCAGCAGCCAGACACCCCCGCCTGTAGCACAGTCCTGCTGTGACTCTTGCACACGCGTGCCAGCTGACTGTTATAAATGCTGCAGGAATTTTACGAGGGTCAATTAGCACCTTACACACAGCTCAGAACACCCTAAAGAAAATACAGAGAAAGTGTGAAGCAACGTCTCTGTACGCTCAAATCTGGGCTCTGTAAACTCTGTGGAAAAAGGCAGGGCACACAGGTATTGGTCCAGGGCCCATTTCAGGTACTCTGAACTGCCCTCTGGAAACCCCTCCTTCACTCTCCTGACAGTATAGGGAGCCAGTCTGAGTCAAGTACCTAAGGATAGATGGCATAAATACTCACCCTGCATCTCCTTACAGCGAGAGAGGGAGACTTCCAATGGCCGTAAGCCAAAATGTTCCCTGAGATTTAACCTTAACTGAAATAAAGTCTTACTGTTTGATGCTATCAAACAAACATGGCAGCTCTTTGACAAGACTAGCAATAGGTCAGGCTTATTTGCAGAGAGGGAATGCTAACATTAGCTTGTCTCTGTAATATACTTCTTTATAAACAGCTACTTTTCCAAGCTGATTGCATTTGAAATGCTGCAAGTTCATTTGACCTCCGTTCTCTTTGGGGTTAAGTACATCCTTGGGCTAGAGTTTAACATAGCACTTTGGGAATGTAAAGACTTAGGGTGCCTTTGGCCTTTCTACCAGCTCCATAATCTGCTTACAAGCTTATCCTGAACTTTGACCCTGTGGAAAAACTTTTGCTCCACTTAAAGGGGGACATCCTGGCTCTGTCCTGTAAGAGCCAGATCAATGAGGAAACGTGCCAACTTTTAAAAGTTAAGGAGTCAGAGAAGAGGAGCAAGATTTTGCCTGACCGCAGAAGCTCTGATTCCTCCAACTACATAGCAATTAATATCTGTGATTCGCAAAACTTATGAATCATCAGAGTAGGTCAGTGGTTAGAGTCCAGCAGGGCACAGATTTGTTCCCTGCTCTGATGGGAACAAAAGGTTTGTATCTAGATGTTGTGTGCTCACAATACAGCTCAAGATAAGCCTGTATTTCCTAGCAGGCATTACAGCACATATGCCTCACCTCTTGTCTTTCATACTGGCCTTTATCTTGTTACTCTACCTGCCTTTCTCTGGTATTGCACAGGAAACGTATCCCAGGTTTCCTAGCACTGCAGAGAGAGGCATTTATGTGGGAAACGGAAAACTTATCTTTCTTTGAATCTGACCACAGAGGGGTGTTGGTCATCTATCCTCTTTCTTACATCTGCCCATCTGGACCAATGTCTTATGTCATGGGTTGGGATGTGAGCAGCTCCATTTTGCAGAGGAATGGCTTGCACTGCTGGCGCTGTAAGGTCCTTCTGGGTGCTCTCTTAGGACTCGGAGAATGATAAAGAAGCGGTCCTGAGAGATTAGAGTCATAATTTATTTTCCACATGCTTTTTGTTGCTAGGGATTCACATCACATTTTCTCAAACAACTTACACAAATGTATGTCAACTTGTTACTAGTAATAGACATCCTGAAACTCTGAAGTTGCCCAGACTGTATTTCTAATTCACACACAATTTTGTATCTAAATACAACCAGAATGACAAAACCCAGAGAACATTCCTGACACGGTTTTCGTACTATGACTATAGGCTGTACTCAAGAACATAAGTAATCTCCTTGCCTATTTGTGCAGTGGGAAAGTTGAGCATGCTGCCTGCTACATCACCAACCTGAACTGACTCCTGTGTGGAGTGTGTCATCTTTGCCCCTAGTGATGCAATAGAAGACAGAAAAGCATAAAATTATTTTATAGTCACTATTATTTACATATTTATTTATATATTTATTATTGTTTATATTATTATATACATTTTATATATTTTTATTAAATATTTATTTATTTAATTTTTGTTAATATTAATATTATTATATCGTCACTATTATGGAAGCACCTTTCATGGACACATATTCCACAGATGTCTCAAGGTAGAGAGCAGAAGGCCTTTGCCCAGAAGACTTTACAAGCTGAGTTGTCCCATTCCATTACTAAAATCCCTTTTGACCTCTGGGCTGAAGAATTTGATAGAGATTCTTTTAGGAGATTAAAATTTGGAAACCCACAACCCTGTTGTTACAGCTGGAGCTGGCTACAGCTATACTTCAGACCACTTTTGTTTTCCATAGCATTTGATTTCTTTCCCCTCCTTTCTTTATATCATTGCCAGGGCAGAGCTCAAAGAGGGCAAACACTGCCTATATGGAGCATACTGGGTAAAGCAATGAACAAAATACCCAGAAGACCTTCCTACAAAAAGTCCATGGCAATATATTAATCAGTAACAAGTGCAGTTATTATTGCAGTTTTTCTTACTTACTCCTAAATTAACAAAGATGAGTTTTTATACATCCTTTAGGAAAGCTCCAGGTTATAACTCCCTCCCATGCTGCATGGTCTCTTGTATATAGAAACATATAGGGGGAAGGGGGAAAGGGACAATACCAGGCTAGTCAGTGATGAGCAACAGGATGGCACCCCAAGGTTCGAGGAGCTGCATGTTAGAGAGATTATTCAGATGGCTCCACATGGCTATGGGTGCAATGAACTGCACTTGAAGTGTTTCTACACAAATGCACGCAGCATGAGGAACAAGCAAGAGGAGCTAGAAGCCTTGGCCCAGTCCCAGAGATATGACATCACTGGCATAAGTGAAACCTGGTGGGATGAGTCCTGTGACTGGTCTGCCATGGTGGATGGTTACAGGCTCTTCAGGAGGGGTAGGTAGAGCAGGCGAGGTGGCGGGGTGGCATTGTATGGAGTGGAGGAGCTGGAACGTATGGAGCTTGCAGTTGGCAATGTCACAGTTGAGAGCCTCTGCGTAAGGATTAAGGGACAGACAAATAAAGTGGATGTTGTTGTGGGAGTCTACTATAGGCCACCCAGCCAGGAGGATGAGTTATTCTTTAGGGAACTAAGAGATGCCTCTAAGTCATCTGCCCTTGTCCTTATGGAGTGCTTCATCTTGCCAGATGTGAACTGGGAATACCACACAGCTGGTACAAACAGGTCCAGAAGATTCCTAAACCATCTGGGTGACAAATTCTTGGTACAGGTACTAAGGGAACCTACCAGGAAGGGTGCCTTCCTCGATTTGTTGCTTATTAACAGAGAGGGCCTCGTGGGTGAAGTGGCAATTGGTGGCTGCCTTGTCTACGGTGACCATGAAGCAGTCAAGTTTAATATCTATGGTGACAGGAGGAAAGCTGCCAGCAAGACCTCAACTCTGGACATGAGGAGAGCAGACTTCAGGTTGCTCAGGGAACTATTTAGTAAGGTCCTCTGGGGAAAAGCTTTTGAAGGTGCTGGGGTCCATCAGTGCTGGTCACTTTTAAGTACCACCTCCTAAGAGCACGGGAGCAGGCAATTCCAAAATGTAGGAAGTGAAGCAGGCGAGGCAGAAGGCCAGCTTGGCTAAGCAGGGATCTTCTAGAAATAAGGTGAAAAAAGAAGGTATATGGCCAGTGGAAGCAAGGTCAGGTGACATGGGAGGACTACAGAGATTTTGTTCGCCACTGTAAGGAGAAAATTCGTTCGGCCAAAGCTCAATTGGAGTTGAAGTTGGCCAGTACTTTGAGGGACAACAAAAAGGGCTTTTAAAAATAGTTAATGGCAAAAGGCAGGCCAGAAATAACATTGGCCCATTACTTGATAAGCATGGTCACCTCACAAACAGGGACATAGACAAAGCAGAGATGTTTAATGCTTTCTTTGCCTCGGTCTTCAACAGCAATGGTGGGCTGTGGGACCCCCAGAGCCCTGGGCTAGAGAACCATGACTGTGGGAATGATAAACTCCCAATCAATGCCGAACTTGTGAGGGACTTGCTGCTCCAGCTGGATCCCTATAAGTCGATGGGGCCTGATGAGGTTCATCTGAGGGTACTTAAAGAGCTGGCTGATGTCCTAGTGAGACCTCTCTCAATGATTTTTTGATGCTTTTTGGAATCTGGAGAGGTTCCAGTTGACTGGAAGCTGGCAAAGGTTGTCCCAATCTTCAAGAAGGGCAACAGGGATGACCCTGGCAACTACAGGCCTGTCAGTCTCACATCTGTGCCTGGCAAAATTATGGAGAAGATTATTCTGGGAGATATGGAAAAACATCTGAAAGACAGTGCAGTCATTGGTCCCAGGCAGCACAGGTTCACGAGGGGAAAGTCCTGCTTAACAAACTTAATTTCTTTCTATGACAAGGTTACCCACCTAGTTGACCAAGGGAAGCCAGTCGATGTAATTTTTTTGGATTTTAGTAAAGCTTTTTATACTGTCTCTCACAATAAGTCCAGCATACAGCTGGATAAACATGTAATGCAATGGGTGAGCAATTGGCTGTCAGGTCGGGCTCAAAGGGTCATAGTAAACAGGGTGACATCGAGCTGGCAGCCAGTCGCTAGCGGGGTTCCACAAGGATCTGTCTTAAGGCCGGTACTCTTTAATGTCTTCATAAATGACTTGGATGCAAGACTGGTAGGAATACTAACTAAGTTTGCTGATGTCACAAAATTGGGAGGAGCTGTTGACACCCTTGAGGGTAGAGAGATCCTGCAGAGAGCTCTGGACAGACTGGAGAGCTGGGCAATCACCAACTGTATGAAGTTTAACAAGGGCAAGTGCCAGATTTTGCACCTGGGTCATGGCAACCCTGGCTGTACAGACAGCCTGGGGAACGAGAGGCTGGAGAGCAGCTCTGCAGAGAGGGACCTGGGGGTTCTGGTTCACGGCAAGTTGAACAGGAGCCAACAGAGTGTCCTGGCAGCCAAGAGGGCCAGCCGTGCCCTGGGGTGCATCAAGCACTTCATTGCAGCCAGTTGAGGGAGGGGATTGTCCCGCTTTGCTCTGCGCTCGTGTGGCCTCACCTTGAGCACTGTGTGCAGTTTTGGACACCACAGCATAGTAAGGGTACAAAGCTATTAGAGAGTGTCCAGAGGAGGGCCATGAAGTTGGTGAAGGGTTCAGAGGGGAAGTCGTATGAGGAGTGGCTAAAGTCACTTGGTTTATTCAGCCTGGAGAAGAGGAGGCTGAGGGCAGACCTCATCGCAGTCTACAGCTTCCTCACAAGGGGAAGAGGAGGGGCAGGTGCTCATCTCTTCTCTCTAGAGACCAACGATAGGACCAGAGGGAATGGCAGGAAGATGTGCCAGGGGAGGTTTGGGTTGGATATTAGGAAAAGGTTCTTCACCCAGAGGGTGGTGGAGCACTGGAACAGGCTCCCCAGGGAGGCAGTCATGGCGCCAAGCCTGACAATATTCAAGAAGCACTTGGACAATGCCCTCAGAGACATGGTGTGAATTCTGGGGTTGTCCTATAGCAGGGACAGGAGTTGAACTCAATGATCCTTGAGGGTGCCTTCCAACTCAGGACATTCTATGATTCTATGATTCTGTGTATGTGATGGTGGTCCTAGAAAATGCACAGCTTGAGCACTGTGACCTCTGAGAACAGCCCTGTGGCTTACAGTTCTCCATCACAACAGTGCCGACAGGTGAATCCTTGGCAAAGACACCAATAAGAAAGCTAAAAGTATTTGAGATGGCCTGCACCAAAATCCAGACCTTCCATCTACCCTCCTCTAAGTTTGTGGACACTCTTCTTGGATACAACGAACGGGGACAATATTCATGGCAGCTTCTAGACTGTCCAAAGGGCCCCACTGATGCCTTAGAGCCAGCTGTCATCATCGTCCAGGGTTATAAGGAGGTCTGAATTCTACATTCTATGGTTTGAGTATAGACCTGTCCAGAAGACACAAAATTAGTATTTAAAACCAAGACAAAATCACTTCTAGATAGTAAAAAATCAGTATCCTACCTATAAACTAGTTGCTAGTTCCATCAGATGTTTTGCATCCATCTCTGCTAAGTGTATCTGACAATACAATACCTAAAATAGAATTCATGTATTCCATAAGTTGCCTGTACCTCCCTCTTTTACAGGAGGTACCCTCCAGGAGTTTGGGTGGGTCCAGGAAAAAAAGAGAAAAATTATTTATTAATCTATATCAAAAGGGGGTAGGGCAACCTTTTTTCCAGCATGGCAAACATATATATAATGTATAATAATTATTGTTTATTCCTCTAATATGGCAGAACAATGCCATCTCATTGGTATCACAAAGGACAGCAGTAGTTACATGGCTAGCCTCAGCTTCTCATTTATCTTATTTGGTGGCTGGTGAAGACAATTTCTAGGCAAAGTCATGGAAGCTCTGGCCAAACTCAGCAGAGGCAACTTTCCACCAGGTCCCAAAGGCTAAGTATTTCCACAAGAAACAGCTCTTTCTGAGGCCCAGACCATTCACTTTGCAAAAGCAATGGTAGAAATATTTTTAGTTGCTAAGAATCTTTGCCAGAAGCCTGTGATGGACAGGTCCCAATAGTGTCTTTGGTTTGACTTGGCTGCATTTGGCTAACACCACTCCATTTTCATTTGTCTTCATTTGGTTTTGGCTAGAGTACAAAATTCTAGATTTTTCCAAAGCTCTTGCATTTTACAAAATACCCAGACATTTTCCTCAAATAGGCTTTTGTACAAGTAGAAATGTCAGTATGATTTTAGAAAGTACCCATTAATGTCTTTTCAAGTAAAATCATCACATTCTTTTCAATTACACTTATGATCCATCTTATTTGTTTCTTACAAACATTTCTATGAGCTGCTGTTGAGTGAAATATATCTGGGAAACATACCCTGAGAACCTTCTTACAGCTACTTGAATAGAGTTTATGCCTCCCTGAATTTTAATTGTGAGATTGGTTTTTACATTTTCTGTTTACCAATGTTTGATCAGAAATAACTTTATCTTTGACCATTAACAACCAAGTATCAAATAGTTTCAAAGCCTACTAGAAACAAACTAATGGAGAACTATTCCTGTCTATAAGATTTAAGAAATTCTGGGAACTGAACACATTTGTAAAAAGTCAAGATGTATAAAATGTTAGTTCATGATCACGGTAAAAGACAGGACTAGCAAGGAAATGGTGTGATATGAACTCTTAAGTGAGGAATAGTTGCCATGCTTTCCTGGTTCTCTAAAAATGGAGGAGACTTACACCAAGCTATAGAAATCTCCGTTCCTAGTTCTGAGTGACTATTTTGTATTTTAAAGAGTGGGAAAATAATTTTGTCCGGTAAGGTCTACTGTTAACACTACCATAAGTACTTTGCAGTACATCAGTTAGGTTTTCCCCTTAGCTGTTATGAAGAAACATGAGCCACCGTTAGCATAATCTTTTATTGCCAAAACCTAGGTCACCGCACAGGGACCACACCACATCTAGCTGAAACATATAAGATCAAGCATCGCATTCCCAAAGCTGAATAAGGGGCCGTGATATCTACTTCATGTTAAGTATCTAAATTACTTAAATGGTTTGGAAGATCTCAAATGTATGTCCTCAGTTAATCTTCTCAGATTGTCAAACTGCCCCATGGCATAGCACATTTGGCACCATATTTGTTGAAGTGACAGGGCCCTTGGTACAGGCTTTGTTTCCAAGAGTCAGGAAGCAGAATATGTTAGCAACAACAAAAGGTGAAATATCAAAGGTTCTTTAGAGTTAGCAGCTTTAAAGCTTTCTCATAAAGCCACCCTGTGACCCTCCAGACAAAATAGTGATGTTTCAATCATGTCATTACCTGAGGCAGATTGCAATTTTTTTTTAATTATTCTTCCCTTCTGCTTTCAAAAGGCTTGTTTTTAAGTGGGAGGAGAGGAGGCTGAATAGTGGAAAGGGTGTGTGCAGCTGTACCATGAAAAATACATTTCAATACACATAAATACACCCAAAAGCTTTATATATGTTGCAACATCCCAGACATCGGTGCTCCTGAGGAGAGCATAAAAGAAGAGCAACCCTAAATCAGATAAATAACACAGTAAATCAGGTTCAGAAGACAGAAGAGAGGAACATAGACTTGGTTCAGTCAAGTGCTGGGAGTCAAAAACCAGTGAGTGGGGTGGGAACTTGTTTTCCCATTCTGTGCTGGCATGAAGCTACGTAAGTCCAGCTCCCTTGAGGGGCCTGCGGCCCAGTGGCATTTACTTGGGCTGGAAAGGGGAGACAAATCCAAATCCTTCTGTCTGAGCCTCAATTTCTCCCAGTTGCAGTAAAGCTGCTCCTTAATAGGAAGAATTATTCCTGGTTAGACAGGCTGTCCTTTTCCACAGAAATTTTGGTTTCAAGAAATCAGTATTTTCTTATGAAAAGCATCCCCTAAAATCCCCAAGTCAATACACCTCCAGCATCAGTCACGAAACATATCTTCTTCTTGTCTCTCTGGCACTGTGATCTCCAGCAAGTTAATTTAATTGTCCTTGGGTTTCCCCAGTGATAAAAAACAAGTAATAACAAAAATAACATTCACTTACTTCTTTGAGGTCCTGAAAAAAATTTACTCTGCAAATTAACATAATTTTCCTGACATTTCATGCTATTAACATTCATTTTTCCTTAGAGAAAGGTTAACTGGGGCTGAAAACATAAGCTCTGACCCAAAATTTTGCCCCAAACTCAGCAGAACATTGTCCACCCTGCATCATTATTTACTGCTTAATGAAACCTCACACACATCCTAGTGCACCACTGGTGTCTGACAGGTGTCCAGCACAAAGTTGCCTGCAGAGCAATGAGCACATGGTTCTCTTCAGAGTTTCTTTCTGTTCTTATTGTTTCCAAAATGATGTGTTTATAAAGCCTTTCAGTGGGAGGACACTGGAGGCTTTGTTATTTTAGGTACTTATTTTTGAAAAGAGCAGGGTGCCCTTTTTGTTAACATGGTAACAGTGTATTTAAATTATCATCAATATGAATGATGCTGCTGTTATGCATCACTCGACAGCTAAAAATGCCATCTGTGGCTGGCCTATGCTCACTACAATGACAGGAGGAGGTTTTATCTACCTAGAGTACACAGCTACAAGCTTTAATAGCTCACAGCTCTTCTTTAAGGTGCAGAAATTACTTTATTCCCAGTTTATTGAAATATAACAGAGGCCTAAATCCTCGAAGGTATTAGCAGCTAAATCACATTGAACTCAGCTAGAGTCAAGCACTTATATACTGGGGGAGCCAAACATCACAGAAACAGTCAGAGGAGGAGCAGAAAAGCAATTTTTGGCTAGTACTTCAAAAACTACTCCACTGTTTTTCCCTCTCTTGAGCATGTCTTCTCCTTAGCTAGTAATTGGCCATGGACTTAGGGCTAGCTAACTCCTGAGGCAGCATTCAAGAAGAAAATGCCTTTATATTTCTGCACAGAATGTAGAAGAGCTAGAAGGAAATTCCACATTTCAACAGAGATTTTGAGTTACCTCTTGAAAATGCCCATGGTTTGGGTTATCACAGTGCTGGGAAGCTGTAGAAGAGCTGGAAGAAGAACAGCAAGAAAAAAAAAAAAAAACACAGCAAAGAGCTGAAGGGGCTGATTCATGAGCAATGTGAACAGTAAGTTTAGTTCAGGAGAGCAAGGAGTGAAGGTAAAGGCTAGTTGAAGCAGCCAAGGTGGTGCAACCCTGTGGCCATGGCCACGTCCTGTGCCCAGAGATAGATCTGCATCAGACTGATGATCAGAACGGGGACAGGCATGGCTTTGTTCGCTCATCCTCTCCCAAATATCAGCAGCGGATTAATGGAGAGAAAGGAAACTGTCTGAGGAAATATGAAGAAATCTGTGTTTGGCTGTTGGCCCATTAAACAACTGTGTGATCCCCCAAAGGAGCACTGCATGTTTGCAACTCTGAAAATGCCCTTAGCATTCAGAGGACCTTACATGCCAGATGGGAGAAACTAGTTCGATGCCAAACGGCTTGTCCATCTTTATCTCCTGACAGTCTGTGTTGAGCCCTTCTCAGTCCAGAAAGGAGAGGAGGAGCCAGGATCACAGGAAACCTCTTCTCAGGATGGTTATGTTTGAAGTTCAATGGGATGTTTTTTTCCTTTTTTTTTTTTTTTAATTTTCTTTTTTCTTTTCCCTCTTGGCGTGTGACTTTTTCATGTTGAACTAAGGGGGTCTAATGAATGGAAAACTGAAATCGGAGGATTTTCATTCTTTAAGGAAATTAACCTCATTTAAAGGAAATGAGTGTTCAGAGGCAGAAAGGAAAGTCATAATTTAAATGATATCAGAAGCTGGTTTTCCTTATGTAACATATTATTAAACAGTGGGGAAAAGCTTTCACTAGGCAGCCTCAGGGAGCACTCAGCAACTATAAAGAGGGTTCACATGCATGGCTCTAATATGTTAATAAATTATGCTAATTACAAGCAAGGGATTAGAGAAGGGGAAATCAAATAATGGTGCAGTAACTGGGCCTCTTTCAACTTAATTTGCAACATTGCCTGTCTAGGCTCCTTGTTGAGTTACCAAGTTTGTTTTCTTCTTTCAAAGACTCTGAACTCCTCTTTTGTCTGTGGGAAGATGGTAGTGTCACCATCAAGAGATAGTGGATGAAAAAAATGAAGTGCGAGGGGAGCAAAAGAGAGAATGAGCCCTCTCCCTGATGAGTTTCCGATGACTGAAGGCTCAGATGAGACAGCAGAAATCCCGCTGGTTTTGCACTGTGCCAGCCTGGAAACCTGGTTGAAAAATGTTGTCAAATAGTATGTAATGGATCATATTCTATTTCTTTTCCTTTCAGAGCCCCTGTAAGGCAGGAACTTCACAGAGCTGTTGGAGGACAGCATGTGCCCTCAGCTGCTAGCTCTTACAATCCTGATAACCTTTTATTCTTTTGGCTCATAGAAAGCAATTCCTACATTTCAGTTATTTTCACTGGAATGGTGCTTTTCCCCAGGATGCAATGTCTCCTTTCTTATTTGGAAATGGAACCATTCCTTGCCCTGGGGCTCCTTTATCTCATTGGGAGAAACATTTTGATTGACTTCTCAGTGGCTTTTGAATCATTGATCTCAATTTGTTTGATAGATGTCTTCCCCTGCTGTTGGAGCTTTTTCTCTTCTTTTATCTTTCATATGAACATCTCAAGTGGATGGTCAACTCTATTTACCTTTTCTTTTGTCATTTGCTGGAATTTATGACAGGAAGAATTGGAGCAAATTAGAACAAATAAAAGTAAAGCAAAAATGTGTTTCATTTGTACTTTTGCAGTTAATCCAGGGTACAGAATCCCATTGTCCACTGCATCCTGGCTAGAGCCGTATGTCCTTCAGGAAAAGGTAGAGGTCAGAAGGAGAAGAAGCTGAGTCTGATAAGGAAGGATGACTTTGATACAGAGATGGGGAAAGTTCGCTCTCTGCAGTTTGAAAAGTGCTACCCAACAGTTTAGCTATCTTACTGGGAAGAGCTAATGGAAATAGACACAAATGAACATTCACAAGCCCCAATTTTCTCATTAAAAATACAAAAAGTTAAAAAAAATAGACCTAACCCAACTGTGTTTAGTGTCTTTAATAAGACACTGCCTTTTACCCTTAGGAAAGGGACAAGTATTCATTTTCATAAACTCCTTTTTAATAGTTTTTTCCTTCTTTTTTTCCCTCTCTTTTTTTTAATTCACTTTTTCTCTCCTTCTCTTTTTTTCCCCTCCATCAGCAAGGGGGGTGGTGAAAGAAAACAGAGACAAGCCAGATGCCTTTCAGTGCTTTGATCAGTTCCTCTGCAGACAGCCAGGCTGCCTCCTAGCACCTCTTTAACTACAGCTTGCCAGTAAGAAAATGAGCTGTTTTAACTCTGCAATTACAGTGCCTGCTGAATGCCTGTCATCACAGCAATAGGAACCTGATCTGAACTGTATATCCACTGGAGAGAGAATTACAGCAACCAGGGCAGAAAGTTAAATACCCCCTGTGGCGGTGAGACTCATATAAACGAAAAAGCCCACATCCCAGGCCTCCTTTGTTGGTGTAAATATATAAAACACTGACAATACGACACAGAGCTTCTCAAGAGAGTCAGAGAAGGGGGAGCAGTAGGGTGATGCCATCCCGTTGTTTTCAGATGTTCTTGGGAATGATAACTATGGATGCCTAAGAAAACAAGAGAGTGGTGGGGGAAGGGAAGGCAAGGCAAGGCATGGATGGGGTAAAAAATATATATTATAAGCAAAGACATATGTGCACTGGGTACTGCTCTATTCATGGCACAAATATAAATGCATATATGGAATGAAGTCAGAAGGCAATTTGCCTTTCAACACCATCTCTCTCGTTGCTCTGCTATCAACATACAAATGTGGATGGGCTGGTGAAGCTGCGTAAATAGGCTCTGTCCCTCTTTGGAGGGCAGAGGTGTGAAAAGTTTGGTGACTTCACAAATATGCAGCCATTCGGGGAATACAACTGTGATTTCCTCCTCCCTGGAGGTTAAGCTTTAATCACTAAATCGGCCTTCCCTTAGGCAGAGACCAACTTGTTTGAACCCCTGAGAATATTGTATAATCCTATTGTGTGCATTCATTTTTAAGCCACTCTCTGTTAAATTATACAAATAAAAAAACACAACCTATTTGCATTCATGGGCATTTTATGTACTTGCATTTCTTTGGGAAATATGCAAACCAATTGCAACTTGGGCCTGATCCAATGCATACTCAATCAGACAGCCCTGAACCAGACCCTTGCTTTATATGGGCAAGCTTTAATGGTGTTCTTGATTTGCAGTTTGTTTCATTTACCTTGAAAATAAGTGGATAGCAGGCACTTCTTCAAGGCCTTTTCCATCACAACAAATGAGCTGCCCATTAAGTGGATATGAGGTTAGAATTATACAGCTTTAACTTACTTGAATATGTGGGAAAAGATGGATTATAAGCAGGCAACTCAAGCCAGAAAGTTATTAATTAGTTAATGGTTGTTTTATAGAAGTATTTTCCCATGGATCATGGCCTGTTAGAGGAATAAAATCTGATAACTTCTTCTTTAGTGCTTAGGATAAAGGTCTAAGAATCCAGTCTTATGGGGTTTGTTTCTAATTCTATTAAGATATATTCTTAGAGTAATTTTAAAACCTACATGCTTAACTTTCTATTCTGAACTGTGTGTTCCCATGCTTGGTTATCTCAGGGATGAGTTACAAGTACTAATTGCATCCTGTCATGTTTACAAACATTAAAATGTTCAGGCCACTGTTTTCACACTGAAATGGCAACACACAAGTGCAAGGGATGACTTTGAACCGTCCTCCAAGGGGCCCTGAGATCCAATGAGCAACATGACGGATGAGAACTGCTTGGGGAACTCGGTGTTTTATTTGTTGTGGTTGAAGCAGAAATCCCTTTGCTAAACACTATAGACCAAGGCAACTGGAGGGATGATCAGTGCCAGGCAGTAGGCTCATAGCAGGGTGAACATCTCCATAGCACTTGCTGTGGCAGTCCCTCTGGCCCCTGCTTCTCCAGCACAATGCAAACAGTTTGCAGGTGCTTTGTAGGACAACCCTCAGGCACTGCTGTGCCAACCTGTAGTGAGAAAAGCTTCCTAAGAAACCTGCTTTTTAGATTGATTCCCTGTGCCAGCTTTCCAGCATGGCTGGTGACCCTCCTCCTGCTCCATGCAAGACATTCATCCTTGACCCTAGTCCCTGAGGGGTGGCATTGAGCAGCACAAGGGTACTTAATCCCATCCCTGGTACAATTCAGACCAGTCCTTTGGCCACTTAAATTCACTCTGGTCTTGCCCTGCGTTGGCTCGACCTAGGATCAGCACAAAGCAATTTTTCACATGGTGTCACCCCCATCTCAGACTGCTCTTTGACTTGAACCCAACGTGGAGTCCCTCTGGAAAAGGGCTGTGGGTTGGTTGGATCCAGCAAATATCAGATCACCCGATCCTTTTCTGGTCCAGAGGGCAGGGCAGCTTTTCAGAGCTGTTCCCAAGTGCCACGATTTCTCTCCTCATATACCTGCAAATATCCATGGCATTGAGGTGTGCTAACGATGACAGGCTGGGGAGAACATGTCAAAATGAAGGCAGTGGCTCTTTGCTGTAGACTCAAGCTCCCTCTGCTGAAGAAAATGAGCAAAACAGAAGTTAATCATCATCGCAGTTGAGTTGTTGGACTTGACTTGCTTTGGCATTAGATTAAGTGACAATATAAAGCCCTTAATGTTCCGCATGGCACATGAGGAAGAAGAGATATCCCCTTGTAAAAATATAGTTCAATTAAATATATCCACACCCTTGCAATCTGGCTGCTGTGGCACATGGGGTTTGGGGCTATTAGTGTAGAATACCACAAGTCCTTTTCTTCATAACGCTAATGAAAGGGACTGCTCTCATCATCTGCAAAATCACCTATTCAAAAGGACAAGTGGCAAGTCACACATGAATTGCTATCATATGGTATAATGTATACTCTAAATATTTACAAGACAAGGCTGCGCTCTGCTCTCTTTCAAGAAACCACATGTATTTACAGACATAACTGATGGCAAAATTTAGCCAATAACATCTCATCCTTATATTAGACCATTAAAATACTGTGGCTGAAGCTGTTTCCTTGCTGAGTTAATGCGTCCTGATGCACTTATCCTCCATATTTCAGCTGCTGAGGGGTCTAGAAATATGGTGCAGATCACAGAGATTACTACTCTTTTGATAGCTGTGGGTTACTGTGGACATCTCAGGCAGAATTAATTTGTTCTAGCATAAATGTCTGATAATGAGACACTAAAAAAGCTGAGCTAGTTGCCTTATTCTTCCTTTGTAGATGAATACCACCACACGAGAAACTGCATTTAATATCACAGCCCTCTTACTCTTTGCAACTGCCTTTTATTTGTCATTAGAAGAGGGTGTAGAAGCAGACACAGATGACTGGGCTAAATATTAGCCTGCTTGGGAATTATAAATGGGTCAGAGCAGCTGCTTATGTTATATGATGTCCTTACCTGAAAGCCACTGTTTTCCCATGAAAGGAAAATCAAGGATGCATATAAAGGCACCCTTTGTCTAATTATTTACAGTGTTTGATTTCTGGGTCTAAGTTCTTCACAGGAATTAGATCTCCAAAAAGATCTAACCTGAAAACAGATGTTTGTACTTCTGGTTTCATTACATGTTGGTCTTTGATGAATAATGGGTTATAGAATAGGAAATGTAATTTCTTTTATCATACCTCAAGTATAGCTAGGCTGATTTGGATGGTGGAAGCAATTCTCTAAAAATCTGACAGCACTTTCTGTGATTATAACCAAGTTACAGCCATTCAATTTTTTTTAATTGCTTGTTGCTTTTGCTATATAATTTGCATTTTATTCTTAAAAGTGTTTAAGGCAGTCATGTACAGGATTAATACATTATTTCCCCTGCCTGCATGTCATATGAAAATAAAGGAGTGTGTACACTGTCAGGGGAATGCAGCTGTACTGCATTGTGAGTGCGAGTGGGGAGAGAAATAACTCAGCAGAGGAGAAAGTACTCTGTGCACTGACTTCAAGTACATTATGTTTGTATGCCTCTTGCTTTTAGCATCAAGATATTTCTTGCACTAAAGATTTGGTTCTGGAAAACAAATAAATATTCCAAATAAATTTGGGGTGTAAGATGTAGTAAGATATTTCCATTGATTTGGAAAGAGCTGTCATTTTGTCTCAATTAATGTACCTCAAACTCAATTGCTGCATTTCGTAGCAGATAACTTGCTCTTAATCTAGTCTCTATATATGACAGACTAATTTTTCTGGCAGGCATGCCTGTGGGGAAACCTAGTTCATATGCTCAAGAAAAAGAAGCCTTAAAAACACCTACCTTTTCTCCATGCTGTTGGCCTAGTTCTTAAATCCACAAGTCTTTCTCACTCCTTTCTTAAGAGCATCAAAAGCCTGTGGATGTAATTAAACACTGTGCTGCTTCTTTTCAGTTATGTTCATCCAGTACCAAATCACAAACAATACAAAGGGATTAAGCAGTCATATAGCAACAATAAATACACCCTTGTTCAGCAAGGAGTTGACCAGGTGGGGTAATTTTGCTTGCACTGTTGTACAAATTATTCTAACCGACTAAAAAAACCATGGGTGTTTTTGCAGAGGGGCCACATAACAGTGAATTAGATTAAATTGATTATATGGACATTTTTTTTTCTTGGATCTAATAGGTCCATGCCATTTTTGTATGGCATAATCACAGATAGTTCAATGGCAAGAATAACCAGGAATTGTGACTACTACATAGGCTAGTGGAGACATCTCTTTTGGATCTAGGGTAACTTAACTGTATTCAAGACCACCAAAATTGTGAGCATCCAAATGAACAAAGAATATTTTATTGAACAGAAAGGAGGTTAAAGAGGTCATAAGAATCTTTACAGAAAGAAGAGATATGAGGGAAATATTTCTTGACCCAACCCTTATGTAGTTGCTCAAAGCTGAAGCCCAACAAATTTAGCTGAGAAGCACAGTACAAAATCTTCAGTGATACCCTTATCTAGAAATGTGAAGGCCTAAAGCCAAGAAAGGGTGTATTTCTGAAAGGCATGCTCTTTCTAGTCCAAGTAGATACTCTGGGCCAGACAGAGGTTCCTCAGGGTGCAGTTCTCCAGCTTATATTATGCCAGACCAAGAAATCAGACAAGATAATCAAGAAGGTCCCTTCTGGCCTTAAAATCCATGAATTTATGATTCATTTCATTTAACTGCTTTAATTGCGGGTGCAAGGTTGTACAAATATCTCATAAAGTCAGTGATAACTTTGTTTCAATGCAGCACTGTGTTTGCGATTCTCCCATGCTGGGCTGCACTGCTGAAACAGATGACATGCAGCGCTCACTTCAGCTGGAAAGCCAAATATGCTTAGAAATGTGTTTTAGATTTCTGGTTTCTGACTGGAAAAATGAAGAAGACCTGAGCCTGGTATGCATAGATGGGCCTGTCAATACTGAATTTTTTTTGCGAAAGTCCAGGCCAGTGTGTGTATCATGTCGGGTACCTATTCTGTGCTCACATCATTACTTGGCCAGCAGTGAGCTGCCAAGGAGGGGGTCCAGTGTCCTGTGTGGTACAACTTGTTAGAGGCTTTGTCATGAACCTGATGAGATAGCAATCATGGGCTGTGATTGACACTTGCAAAGTGAGCTTTAAAAAAAAAAGAAAAAGAAGCAAGCAAGCCCTGGCCTCCATGAGCGGTGTGGTTTGAAATCAAATACCTTTTTGGCCACCACAGTCTTGTGGCATTTAATATAATAATATTTAATTTTGTTCAATAACTAGCTTTCATCTCAAACAACTCTCTCCCCTGCCCCCCAACAAAGCTCATATAGAAGAAATTAAAGATGGTGTTTAGTGTGAGAATACTTTCTTGGTTCTCATTTAGAAAAGGTGGTTTTGCTGTGGAAGGTACCATCTATAATTCTTTAAAAGGATCTCAAACCTGACATGCTGTTATTCCCCTGATGTCCCCCAATGGTCCTCTCTCTTTCTCCTTCACCCCACTCCCACCACCTCCTACATCTGCTTGCGCATACATTTTTCCCTTTGCTGGGGCCTTCTGAGCCACTTATTTTGTACCACGGCTCACTCTGCCGATACACCTTGCTGCTTTCTTGCAATCCATGCTGCTCTTTCAGCTGTCAGCAGGCTGAATTCATCAGCTTGCAGAACACAAGGACCTGGCAAACCTGTGGGATCTCCTCATCAAACTGCTGCCAAACACTTGGCAAAGGACTTGGTCAGAACTGGGGACATCACTCTTGGCTCAACCAGAGGATCTCTCCAGACTCAGAAACAGATGCTTATAGATCTTGGTCAATCTGCCTCCTAACATTTGCTTGGATAAATGAATTTCCTTTAATCACAAAGTCCGAGGTGCTTTCATTTTTATAAAATATTTACTTCTCAGCAACTTTGCAATGGATCAGTCTTCTTTTAGAAATAGGGATTTTTGGTCCATAGTCCTTGTGCAGGTTTCCTCTAAAGGAACTTATGTCACCTAGTGGTCAGAAGCCTCCAATAGACAGGTCATTCCCTTGGGTTTTGCTACACTTTGCAAGGGAGGTGCAAGGATTAGGAAAGAGCTTTCAGATCCTGGAGACTAAGGAAACTGAATGGACATTGGAAAAGTCCTGACACATAGGTGCATCTTATTTTCTCCATGGTCTAGATGCGTGCAGAAATAGGTAAGGGAGAGGTCAAGGATCAATGTGGAGAAGCTGTAAGTGGTGTGTGTACTTCAGCTGTTACAGGGTTTTCATAAGTATCTTGCTTTTATCACTAGATCGGGTCATTACAATGTGCTTTCCTTTGCTTGGCCTAGAAAAATGTTGCTCAATGTTCTAGCCAAAAGCACTTGACACAGTGCTGAGTTCCCTCAGCATTGGTTAATGCCATGTTTTATTTTTCATGGCACTGGGCCTATGTGTGAAGTTTGTATCTGGATCAGCAGGTGGTTACCTGACCACCTCCAGCCTCTGCATGAGCTGTCAGTCCTGCAGGCCCCCTTGGAGCTATGGGCTTGATCAACCTGTCCAGAAAGGCGCTGGCCTCTGAGCTCGGTTAATGCTTGATGTGTAAGGACTCCCACTGATTGCTCCTGTGGCTCAGTGTCACCCTTGGCTGGAGCGTTGTCAACTCCTCAGTCCCAGGGCCATGCACTGGTCTTGCTTGAGCCTTGCCTGCTGCTTGCTGGACACCCAGCACTTGTAGGGTTCCTGAGCACCAGTCTGGCTTCTGACCTCCTTTTTCCCCTCCCTTTTGACTGTCAAAGTCTTTGCTCCCATTCTTGATCTTTGTTTGCTCCCATCACTCTGTCTGGCTCCCTCCTCTATGCTGACTCCAGGCTTAGCTCTGACCACTGGGCAGGACTGTCCACCCTCTGTGAAGGTCCAATAATAAGAAAGGATAAGGAACTGCAGCAAGCTGTCTCCTCCTATGTGTAAAGAAGGCTTCTGACAATATTCCTCTCAAAGGCTATGTGAACATGACTTCTACTGCAGATGGTACTTGCTGCAGGATTTGATACCAAATCCTAGCTCATTCCACAGCTTCAAGATACCTGGGAATTTTCTTCCAGGCCATTCTAAAAGTAAAGGGCAAGCACAAATATGTGCCTGGATACTCAAGAATATCTCTATAGGTAAGGATAGGTGTGGATTTATAGGAAAGAGGGTCTAAGAGGTGGCGCCTTCCATGAGCCCCACCATTCCCACTGCAGCTACACTCAGGCCTGGATGTGAACACAGCCTTCACCAAACTGGTTGCCACTTCATCGATATTTCATTATAGTACTTAATTTGGCCCATTTCTTTTGTTCCTGCTGAGCAGAGACTTCTCTACCAGCGCCACGCCATTTCCTCATGACCCAATAAAAGCTGCATGCTCAGAAGTAGGGTTACTGCTGACAGCTTGCTACAGTCACTGGGGTGCTAATTACCCCCTACCCTCCCAGTGTTTGATGTCATGAAACTCACAGGATGCATCATTACTTTGGGGATTAGCACATTCAGACAAGCTCCCCTCCCTCTGGGGATGTCCTGAGCTAGCAGCCGCTGCCTGAAAAGAAAAAGCAGGAACGCCCCATGGCCAGCCCTTTGCTTCTTGTTTGGGACAAAAAAGGTCAGGGACAGCTGAAGTTGTATTTAGGAGCAAGTTTGGACTCAGCTGAAATGCTTTGTTTATAAACTCGGCATTTTTCCCAGCTGAATCTTTGTGTCCTTCTCTTGCTCTCTTTTTGGATTGGTTTTTTTCCCGACTACGCTTTTCTCACTGTTACTTTCATCTGGGCGCTGCCATCACATGTGCTCTTGCTCTTCAACCCTGGTCCCCCCCAAGCAGTGTTTCATTTTGTTTAGCCACAGCAGAGTAGGAGCTATTTTGGAGTAACGAATTAGGTAAAGGAAGATACCTCCACCTCAAATCCACGTGGAGCACTTCCCCATCCAGAAAATCAAAGAGATTGTGACTGTGCAGATGGAAAGCTGGGCAGAAAATCAAATGATAGGCCTAAATTCACTTTCCAGGCTGATAACATCCAAGGAAAATCAGGCAAGGCAGATGGCTGGAAGAGAAAACAAACCCCAAAAATAAATAGCGAGGTTGATTCCTGTTGGACTAAGCTGTGGTGGCACTGTTGTTTGTGTACAATAGATGCAGGAAGGGAAAGTGTGACCCATTAAAAAGCATGGCTATCACAGGGAGGCAGTACTCTGGCTCTGTGCAGGAGGCATGTGGGCATGGAGCCAGGAGAGTGTGAGGGAGGGGAGAAAGGAGAGACCTGTTTTGCTCTTTACACTCCTGGAAAAAGTCATTTATCATGACAGCCCACCTTTGCTTTGAAGGCTTGCACACACCTTATGATAAGGGACTCAGAGCCCTTATTGTATAAGTTTTATGGACTCACTGAGCCATGGGTTGGCCCACGGCGTACCAGCGTTATCCATGAGGATGGTGTGTGGGCCTCACTACGGCTTTCTGTTCCCTTTCTTTCTCCTCCAGGTCAGCCAGTCTTTTAACCAGAGGTCAGTGCTTTTTCGAAAGGCCATATCTGCCTGTGTGGCTTCTGTGGGTCCAGAATACCCCCTTGGTCTCACCTTAAGCCATGCTTCACAGGCAATATACAGTCCTGGCACAAACAAGAATGAAACAGAGAAAAGAGTAAGGAATGCTCTGGGGAAAGAGATAACTTTAGCCTGGCCTGATAATACATGGGCAAGTACAGCAGTCCTGACTCCAGAGGTGTTCTCTCAGATGTAGTCTCTAAACTGTTCTGAGAAAGCTTCTGTTGGAGGTCATCATTGGGTGAGATTGACTTCAGGATCTTACTGGACTCAACAGTTTTTCTTTACTGACCATTAGACCTGTGCTAGAAAAAGAAAGCTAATGTAAGAGTTGTTAAAGACCTGACTATGCTGTGGCCAGTCATGCAGGCATGATCTATGTGAACCTTGTACCGACCCTCGTCTTACAGATCCATATCTCATCTGCAGATGATTCCCATACTTCTGTCACTCTAGGACAATGACCAGAAAAGAGACTGAAGTCTGAGCACATAATGGCAGCACACTGATAAAATACAATTTGTTTTTTTTCCATCTGTCTTGCAGACTACAGGGAGCAATTGGAAGATAATCTCTCTTAATTCCACGATGCATAAAGCAATAAAACAGATGCCAGGATTGAATGATCACTGGAGCCAAATTACGCCATCTAATCTCTTTCAAAAGCTGTGATTTTGCTAGAATGTTGCAAAACCAGAGAGATTACTCTCAGTAGGCAATGCAGTAGATTGGGACAAAGGAGCCGTATCAGCTTTCTTTCTATATGTTTGGAAGGAACTGAAAGCCTGGATTTCAAATGGCAACTTGGGAACAGATCAACTGTGGACATGGTAATCTGCAGCATAATTAGCACACTTATGACTAGTATATTTATAATTAGTGCATTTCTGTAGGACTTTTACTCAAGCATTTTCACAAAGAAAACTGTGGTTTTTAGGCCCATTTTACAGATGAGCCAAAAGAAGTTCAAGGAGGGGGAAGTATTTGCCTGAAGCCAATAAAATGCATCTGGCACTGAGTGTGTTCCTTCTCTTCTGTACCACTGCTTTTCTGGCATGTGAGGCACCAACTGACTGTGGGTGTAACTTGTCTGTCTGGATAATTGTTTGATAATAAATAACAGATCAAAGGGAGATATTTCTCTGGATGCTTAGAGCCTCTGGGAGGGTGTTAGTGGCAGGATGTAAACTTAGAGACGGTATAATCAGTTGCAGTATTAAAAAAAAAAAAAAACCAACCAAAAATAAATCTTCAGAAGGTGAAAGACTGAGAAAACTGGATTTACACAGGGAGTTCACATTCAAATGCAATTTTATCTCATGCAGTAATGTGGAGGTGGTGAGATTGCCCAGCTCTACTAATAGGACTTGCATGACATCTTACACACATGGAGTATATACCTTAGGCAGCGCTGCTTAATAAGTGTCTAATTATTATTATGATTACACTTGGCATTTTTAATAACAGCAGTAATTGGGTGATGTTGATGGCCTCATTTTAGGATTCTGTATTTGGCCTGAAGCGCCAGTCATTAAGTGCTGGCTGAGTAAAGAATAGCATATCATGAAATGTATTTCATGTCCCAGAGATCTGCAAGACTGGAGGGTGAATGCTGACAGTGTCCTTAATGCTGGGAGGGTTATATGTCTTTTTACAAATACATAAGACCTTAGTGACGCATAGTGATTTCTCATGGCAGCATACTCAGGTCACTGGGAAAGCTCGTTAAACAGAATACATTTCACTTTGATCAGCTACTTACAACTATATTGCAGTGATAAGATCAAATGAAGCTGTGCTACTATCATAATATGTTTTAAAATGTAGAAGGGTGTGGGTGAGTATTATAAGCAATATGACCTAATGGTTTAAGTCCTGGACTAAGCCTTGCAAGGCATGGCTCTAAGTCACAGAAGTCAGTCTGGATATCCAAACAAGAAATGGAGGCTGCAATTTGGCAAAGAATTTTAGCAGATGCATAGGTTGCCCTTAGAAAAGCACATACACGAGCAGTTGACTTGAGCCAGATGGGATGTAAACTGGTACTTAAGGGTAAGCATATGCTTACATGCTTATTAAATGAAAACAGGTTGCTGAACCAAAGCCTAAGAAAGTGGCTGGGGTGGTTCACAAATCTTAGAAGATTTTTAGTGAAATAAAAAGGCAACTGCTCTTCTCTATATCCTTGTGTCTAGCAGTTTGCCACTCCCCTCCCATCTCCCAGTAGCTTTTGAATTTTTACCAAAGGTAACAGAGATGCAAAAACCTGAGAGTGAGTTAAATTCCTACAAGGCAGGTGTAACTCAATATCTGGGCAAAAAGAAAAGCCCAGATTGGACTCCTATGCCCCCAAAACTCCCTTTGGAGAAAGGAGGAGGAAGGAGCATATTCAGGCATGTCGCCCGTGAATCTCCAAGTGATTAGGAATGCAGCAGCGTTAAATACACACTGAGGCAAATGCTAAAATTGGGTCAGTGTTAATGAAAGGCCAATATCTGACCTACTTGGAAGCACCGATGCTTAGGGGTGTGTTCCTGAACTCCAATCCATAACCACAGAGCTGCCATCAAGCCCAGATGTCTCCAACCCCAACTAAATTATTAGTACTCTACTTAGCCAGAATTCCACCAGAGGCCACTGTTGTTAAATATATGTGGGGATTTTACGGTGTGCAACACACAGATTGTCCACTCGCTGCATGGCAAATACAAAAGGCATTTCCTGAGGTTTTATGGTTTTCTTTCCCCACCTTCTCATTCTAAGAAACCAGGTAGATTATTTCTGAAATATGCATATATTTCTCCCTCTTTTTCACAAACCAGCAGATAACAATCATGATTTTTCAAAAAGCACAGCACATACTGGAAAACCACTGTCCCTTGGCACAGAAGCTTACAGAAAATAGAGATACACGCATATTATTAAATAAAGAATAAGAAGGACAGGAGGTACTTGATATCTGATTTGTTCGCTAATTTTGGCAAGTCTTACTTGAACAGATTATCTAAAATAGGAAGGTGTTATACACTGCATGATCTCACTAAAACAGAGCCCTTATCCCCCATCTTCAGGATTCCATCATATTTGGTGTAAAAAAAAAATCTCATAATAATTTGCTTTTGTAAACATCCTGGAGCACTCAGGATGATTCATGGTATAGAAATATGATTAAAATAAAAAGACCTTCATGAAAATTCATTAAAGACCACCTTCAAGGAGGATAGTCTTCCAGGGATGGCTGCAGGGATGCAGTTTGCCTATTAAAATTCACATCTTAAAATGAATGTCATTAACATAGACCTGGTAAGCCTGGTTAGGTACCAGGGCTGGAGGAAACAAGATTTCAATGAGATATTTAACTCTTGACTAAAAAGAATATTTTTGCAAGGAAAGTGGGACTGATGGAGGGCTTGTTCCAAGCATGTATTTGAGTCTGGAAATGGGCATGGGGGGAGGAGATTTTCTGCCTAACATGAGACAGTGCTGGGGCAAGCAGTCCCATTCCAGCTGAAGTTTATTCTTCTGGATGTATTTAGGATCACAAGAAGCAATATCAGCGATTAGTCCTACAGCTGGTAGCTGAAAAGCAAGTACTTTTGTTTTGCCCACCTGTGTCAACTCTGAAGCCTAATAGTGACAATTTAGAGATGAGGATTTATTTAAAGCCACTTCTTCTCTGCTTCTAGCATGTGTAACAGAAGAAAGTTGGTTTTGTTATGGTGTATTAAACAATTCATTATAAATGACACTGTAGATGGAGAGCTGTGAGTTTAGGAGGGAAAGGTATTTAATTTAACACAGAGCCTGGTAAAGACAGTAGCCTGTGTATTTCTGTAAGATAACAAATTGATATTGACTGGTCTAACACATTAAGTATCTTTGAATTCTCCAGGATGCAGTATGTTTAATGCTGCAAATAGCTGGCAGCTGCTTTACAATCTTAACAAACTGCCTTGGACAATCTCATGGAATAATCTGCATTACAGAGCTCAATTTTCCATCAGCTGTTGATGAAATCGCTCTCTCAAACTGCTTTTCTGCTATTTGACTCAGGATATTGCTTCTTGGTTAGCCAGCAGCTTCCCTCCAGTCATCAATAAGCATTTTAATTAACAAAATAAAACCCTAATTGTGAATTGAATTTTCTCAGCAGCTCGAAATCCTGCCTGAGCAGAAGATCCCGTCCAGGGGTGCAGCTCAGCGCTAGAGGGCAATCGAGGTACACATTCGAATCCAAATATCCCCTTCTCAATACCATTTTTTTTTTCTGGGGAAAGGCGAAAAAATTGAGCAGTGATGTCTGTTTCAGCCCAATCTCTGCATGGAGGACAAGCAAGTCAGTCCCCCAGCAAGGCAGACACATCACCCGGAGCCCAGCCTGGGAGACCAAGGTGGAAAAATGAGCTTTCCAAGGAATCAACCCCAAGTTGGAGAGAGGAGAATCAGGATGGTGCCACTGCTGGTACCAAATGCTTCATCTCCTTCCTGGCTACATGGAGAAGATGTGAATAAAATAGGGGAACCCATGGCCTTTCTCATACAGAAAATCAGAGAAGCAGGGGTTTTTTTAGGGTATATGCAGTCTGGGGAGAGGGACAAGCTCCTCATCTGCATCTAGATGCCAAGGGCAGATTTATCTCAGTGGATGGTGCTACAGGGAGCTGTAGCTTCCCCATTACCAGCCTGGTGCAGGGTGTGATGGTTTCATGTGGGACAGGCAGGTATCAGCCAACAGTGCACCCCTGCCCACCCCATCCCATCAGTCATCTCGGGGCTGCAGCCAGCCTGTTCAAGGGGTTTCTCAGTGTGGATGGTCCCAGACACTACTGCAATAATAAACATGAATCAGTAATAATAATAGCAATCGCTATGTGATCTTCAGGCTCTGAAATCTATTAATCTCTCATGAGATCTGCATTGTAGTAAATCCTTCTGTAACGTTCTCTGGGCCACCTTATTTAAATATTTGCTTAGTGCAGCAGATAACCCTCATAAAATGGAGTGATCTGTCAGGAGGAAATAAATGTAATTTCCCCCTCCTCCAGCCACCCAGTTGCCTGCACTCCAGCCCATGCTTTAAGCATGGAAAGTGCTGTGCAGCATTAAGAAATTCTGTGTGTATTTTGGTTGGAGAGGTTTAGGCCCAGCCCTGTAGCTGTGAATTCTCGGCATCTTCACCCAACACACATACACAACCCTGATTTCCATTATATCTGCCTGTCAGGCATTTCTGACTGGTAATTGCAGAGACTCCTTCTCTGTTTTGTTCTGACCAGAATAAAAATAGCATCTCTTTGCATTTCCTGTACTGCTTGTTTTGTGCAAGTGTTCCAGTCAAATCCATTGCTGACAAGCATTTGGGAGGGAACAACACATTTGAATTCAATATGCCAGAATATAAATGGAAGTTAGTGGTGCCATCTAAGAAACAAGCAGTCAGCCATAGCACAGATCAGTGCTATTCACCCAGTAAGAATTAATCACCACAGCCCAAAATGTGCGATACCTTGTATAGCTACAGACTCGTTCAAGAGCAAGAATGTAAGAAAATCATTCTCAGCCACATTTAAAGAGGTTTCACTCTGCTTCAGCAGCCAGCTATTCTGGAAAGCCATCTGCCTAACTTGAGAGAATAGTTCCTATGGGCAGCCCAGGGTCAGTACATAGATTCTTTGCTGTTCCTTTCTCACAGGCTTTATTGCAGGTTGGTTAGATCTTTCTATATGTCCTGCCATCTAATGCATGATGGCATCTGTGGCTGAGCTCTCTGATGCACAGGGACAATACAGGTGACCCAAAGCTCCCAGAAATTACTTCAGGTGGTCAGATTCATAGTTCTGAAATGATGCTGCAACTTAGGGGATTATGCTGAGCATCAGGCCTGTACATCATGTAAACTGTGTGCATTCATTAATTGTAGTTCATATTCCTTGGTACAGCTGATCACATCTCTATGCTTGCAGATCTCCTTCTGTAACAGGTTGTACCATCCTCTTTAAATAAGATTTAGTATTTAAATTGCATGACCTACGAATGGGTCAAACTACACCTGATGTATTTCTAAGCTTGAAGAATTGCATGTCAGTTGAGTACTAAGATTATTTTCAGAGTCCTTGTGAAAGAATTGGTGGCTAGCACTCTGAAAATAATCGTATTTCCCATTGCATTGGACTAGGAGCACACTTCCAGTCGATCACAATGTCCCATCTGAGCAATGGAAATCTGTAGTAATGAGCAGTATCTCTTAAAACACACTAACTCCTTCACCTGTGATCATCTCACCATATCCTAGAACACCTAGTTTAAAAGCTGTTAGGCCCTCATGTGAAACATAATGCACTGTACATGCTACAGCAAACAAAAGCTCCCATATTCCATTGCAGTCTCTAACTTCATGCCTTTGCTTATCTATCTGCCTAAACTTCCTTGCTCTCCCCATCAAGCCGAAACCTAAGTCTGCTGTAAGCAGTGTCACAGGACAGGCCTGAGAGGCACCGTGCTGCAGCTGCCTTTGCAGGGTGGCTGCGAGCTGATCATCTCTGACAAGCTCCCCTGACACTTTCCACAGGAGAACAAGTCATTAGTCCCAGTGTTGCAGCCAAATTCCGATCTAGGTCATTACAAGCAGTTTAATTTCCCCCAGTGGCTTCATTTGGACACGGTATTCATCATTCTTCTCAGAAACAGTTATGGGAGCATTGCTGTGCATTGATGGCAGAGGTTTTTTTCCCACATTTGGCTGCTTGTCAGTGACAGAAAAAGCTTCTCCAGGACAGACAGACAGACACACTTTGCAGAAATCTTTGGCATCCCTTGATACTCCACACAGAGGAGGATACTATTTCTATAGAGACAGCACCTTGTCCTTTTTGACAGTCCTGTCTGCACCATGACCTCAAGCTACATTAAAAAAGTGTCTTGCAAGTGGTGTGGACACAAGACATGCATGCACACCACGGGCCATGAATGCCACTTGGAGGGGCTGTCACATCCAGCTGCTGTGCTTGCTGGTGGCGGGGGGGGGGGGGGGGGTGGGGGGGGGGGGGGGTGTGCAGTTCATCTCCATGCTGAGTACATCGCTTCCCAAGGCTTGTGCTGTCAGTGGCTTTGGCCCTGGGAAATGCTCGGTGAGCCATAAAGCTGTTTTTAATCATAGTGTGTATTTTTGGAAATTGAGTGGAATCCTTTGCCCTGCTGAACCTTGTGTCCTATTTCCTACAAACTGTTTCTCCATCAGCAGCAGCAACCTTTTGGCTCTGACTGCTTAAGCAACCTGCAATTTATGAGGCTTTATGGTGTTTCAGGAAAAGAATATGGAAAAGCAAAGGAAGCCGCCATCCCCTTTGAACCTTGAGCACCCAAAGAGAACTCGCTCTACTGTGTGTTGCGGGCAAGTTCATAAATAATGCAGAGCATTACATACGCCTAGCTGGAAAGAGAGACGTAGTTTTTTGGAGAGTTTTTTGTTGCCACCAAGAAACACAAGAGACTATAGTATCTTAGCTGGTGTGTGGTGCTGACTGCACAGCATGTAGTTATAGGTAAAACACAAAAGGAAGAAGAGAACCACATTTCAGGCCTGTGTTACTCCCTCCCTTCCACCTCTCTGACCTGCAATGTCTTGTTTATTCCATATGCCTTTTCAAAAGGCCATGAATTTCCAGGAGACTATGCAGAGCCCCAGTTAGGAAACATTTAACCTTGATCAAGACAGAAACTTTAATTCTTATTTTTCCTGATCTGAAGCGAATCGAATCCCTCCATCTGAGATTATCTATTATTTGGACTCCTAGATGCTTGAGAGTCTGAAGTGAAATGGGACTAGATTATAATACTCTGGGGTATGCAGGCAATGTTTTGCTCCTCTGAGCTAATGAGTGGAGTCTGTTAAGGGACCTGATTATTCCTACATCACTTATACAGCTATTTGTACACAACTTTCTCTCCCAAGCTGTAAGGATTCAAGATTGTCACACTGCAAACCATTTCTGAGACTGCATAAAGCAGACAAATGCTACATGGCAAATACTCCATCGTTGCTTCCTCTGAGATTGTATCCTAGACATATGTCAAAAGAGCACAGGACACACATGTTAAATATTCCTCTGAGAATCTGTCAGTGCCGATATCCAAGACTACGATCAATGGGAAAACAGCAAGCCTCTCGGCATGCATATATATGGCTCTGTGACTACAGCCTGTTGATAGTAAGCTTTTAGGGCTTCCTCCTCAAAGCAGCCAGCATCACTACAACTAGAGGTCGCCAGATATAAAAGGGAGAAATGATGCCCACAGGGAACAGCTGATACAGCTCCCTTCTCTTTAGGAGAGGCAGTTTCTTTAAACAACTTCTACGGATACTTGTCTTCACACAGGTGATTGTCACCTCTAAGCCCTAAAAGCAGAAGACCTAGAGATATTATAAATATATATATGTATATACATATGTATGGCCTAACTATATGGATATAAAGGTTACAGCATTAAACCACACACACCCACACCCCCCGCCCCCGGCTCTGGACCATTTGCTTTCCCCATGTATCCTGATGTTGTTGGTTGTTCACCATTTTCACCCCACCTATTCTCCTGTCCCTCCTCTTCTAGTCTGTCCTCCCAAATCCCCCATCCCCACCACAGTGCTCCCCACTACCATACATCAGCTGTGGTCCACACAGCAGTGGTACTCAGCCTGGGCTGGAGCATTAGGCACAGCTATCAGAGGACAGTTTGCTGGGTGAGGGCTCTTTCTACACATAATGTAACATACTGGATTGTTCCACCATGTGTTCTAAGCAACACTGAAAAGGTTGAGAAATATGACCCTGCAGTGGAGGCAGGGCTGAGCCTTCTCCACCATCACTCGCACAACACTTACTTCACCTGGGCACTGAATGATGTTGCTTCTCCCTCCCTTGACTGTAATGCATAAATGAACACAAACCAGCAAAAGATTTGTCCCATAGTCCGACCTCTGAGATGCTCCACACAGGCTAACAGGCATGCAGTGTTGTTAGCCTCTCACTCAGCCTGGTGGTATTTCACAGTCCAGTATTTTCCCTTTTCATAAATGAAAACAGTCACTGGGATGGAAAGAACAAATCAACTGACTGGAAAAAAACTAAAGTTGCTAGATCATACCCCAACATGCATATTCAATTTGAGGATAGGCTGTGGTCATCTCTGCATGTAGAGTATGTCTAGGCATCTCTCATTTTTCTTTATTAGCAAAAATCTAGGTTTGCCAAGTCTTGCCCTGCAGTTTGAGAAGCAGGCACTATCTGCAAATGAATAGATGCCAACAGCACATAGTCACCTAGAAAATGGCCGTGTAGTTTCTGTACCCATAGACCCCAATTGTTAGAAGCAAAGCACATTCCTTGCTGGTGGCTGAGATCATGAGGATGAATAGCCAGTGGAGCTCCCCCGCACCTGGCTGCTGCTCTGTCCCCATGGCTTTCCCTAGTCCAAGCTGTTGGCTCCCCAGGGTGAAGTCAGAGTTTTTCTGGTGACTTTGTTTTAAGCTACACCTCTTGAGAAATTGCAGACTGTTTCTTTGATGAAGTTCTGGATCCTGCTGTAGTGCCTTCAAGAATTGTTTAGAAAGACAAAAAGGGCATGCATGGGCAAAAGAATTCTTTCTGTTGAGCAAAATATCCTATGAAAATATGTTTCCAACAAAAAATGAAAAACATTGCTACATTTTTCTCTTTTGTTGAAGGAAAGCAAACCAGAAATATGGGCACTTTTCTGAAATATGAAATCATATTCACTGGAGAAATATGGGATCATGCTTCCCAGACCAGCATGGAAATGTCCCATGAGGTGGAGATATTGTCACAACTGTACAATTTACACTTGGAAATGCACATTTCATGTGAACACTGTTGTGCTACTAGACTTCTTTACAGTTTGGTTTTTGTTCATGAAGAATTTGATGTTGCTTTGCAGGATTGAGGGGGAACCTCTGTAAGTCAGATGTAATGCTGCTAATCAAGGCTGGACAGCATGAACATGTTCTGCTTAGGCATGATCCTGTCTCAGCTTACAACAGCCTGCATCTACAGAAGATGTCCTGAAGGGTGGGTTGTTGAATGTTTCCATCTGCTGGCACAGGAAAGACTGGATGAGGGCAACCACTTTGGTTTTGTGATGGGGATTTATGTGCCGTTATTCATATACAGAGTCACAAAATGAAGATATTTTGTTTCAGATGATTTCTCCAATGTAGAGACATTGCAATGTGGACATTGCAATGGAGATGGCTGGGTCTGAGCCATGGCTGCTCCTTGTTCAAGAAAGCACAAGGCCGATAATAATTTCAAATCTCTTCAAACATGAACCTAAGTCTGCTGCAGATTCAGAGTCCTAAGGGCATCTCAGGAGACTCAGGAAAGAGTTTTCATCTTCTTTTCCCCACCATTCTCTGATCTGTTCCTGACAAATACCCCTGTCTTTTTTCCCATTTCCCCTCACTAAATGCTGAGAAAGTACTGCTTGCTAGATGAGAAATGACCCTTTTCCAGTAGAGGAAACTGGGGCAGACCAATGATGCAGGATGAAAGAGCAGTATCAGTACCAAACAAAACATTGGGCTTTCTTACACTCAGCTCCTTTAGGAAGTCATTCCCCAGAGCTGCACAGAGAGACATCATGTTACTGCACAGCCTATTTCTGGTGCCAGAAGGCAAACAGCCCAATAGTTAACATCATTTGCAATCTTGAAGGCAAGTTTTGTTGTTCAGAAGCACAGAACAAGTAAAACATTATTCTCTCTGAGTCAGCCATAATAATGAAGTAAAAACATGTCTCACAGATATTTTATGAGCACTTATTTCTGAAGAGCTTTCCCAGTGTAGCTCTTTCTCAAAACTATCTTCCTCTTCAGGGTCTCATCTCCCTCAGATGAATAAGGCAAGGAAAGCTGCTGTTCCCTGTGTTTGTGAATGGACTTTGACATTCCCTGTCTGCATCATTAAATCAAGACCTGATGAGTTCTGATACTAGTAAAAGCTAGTATCTATTACTATTAAAACATTCCCTTTTTAATTATTTTTCTGAAGGATGGGATTGTCTTCTCTTGCAGGATCACAGTATTGTGAAATAGAGTCAAGGTAGTAGAAATTGTAGACTTAAAAGAGTTTACATTACCATCACAGATTTTGTTCATGCATTATTACACTTATTAATGTCTATCACCAGGACATATGGAAGAGCAGTTACACCAGTCCTGTTAGATCATCACTCAGAGATTAGAAGTGAATAAAAACTGTAAAGCATTCTCCATAAATATTCATTGGAATCGTTTATAATGCAGTTACTCTCAAGACAGCCAGGCATCATGGCTGGAGGTACTGTATTGATTTTCTCCAACAGATAACAAGATTAAATCTGCTCAGTGTACAAGTCAAGAGATTTCTTTTTGAAAGGAAGTTCATGTGGAGCCAGCCAGTGACGTCTCTGATGAACTGAGCCTTTCAGAAAGTGCTGAATCACCAAACCAAAAGTGTTTCTGGAGATCTACTGGATTTTATAATATTTTGGAGCATTAGTCACATCCAGTCCGGAATTTCTTATCACAACTAGGGGAGACACTTATTTAGAAATAGTTTGAAACATAAAGATTTTGTCATTAGCTGAGAATTCGGTAGAGCTGGTTTTCCATCATTCACAGGACTGAGGTGAAATCAGGCCTTCCTCTTCCCAGGTGAATGATTCAGTTAGTGATTGGGGCAAGGAGTTGAACAGGGACTCATCCTTGTTGTTTGGGCAATGTCTTTCACAAAGGGAAACTATCATTTTCCCCAGCACTATCCTCTACATCTATTCTTAGCTCAGACACATCCTTAATTAATTAATTATAATTAATATTCCTTAAGATAATAGGAAGACTAAAAAGTCACTCTAGTGATATAAACTGAATGTGTGCACCAGTTTGGTCAGTGATCTTGCTCCCATGCAGTAACTGACCTATTCAAAATTTGTCTTTTAATGCAAGAAGCAATAACAATGCAATAGGGAATAACTTGTGAACAAGGTAATGAAAACAATAAAGATACCAAAGGACAGTACAGTATTTTAAAAAGCTATAAGCATTCAATATATTTCTCCCAGCATCACCTAGAAGTCTAGCTAGAGAGGGGATTCTACTGGGCAAGAGGCTGTAAATACGTATTTAAGATCAGTAAAACAAAGAAATGGATGGGTGGGATGAGGGGCACAAGGTAACGGGGACAGAAGATCAATGCAAGAAGCAGCAGCAGGCTCTGCATACCATCTGCCTGGTATTCTCTCCTACCCCCATTAGAGCTCACTTTCACATCACACAGATCAGCCGTCTGTTTTCACCCACCCTACAAGTGACAGTCTGACTGTGTTTGACAGAATATATGTTTTTTTCCCACCTCCTCCACAAGCCCTTTCCTTTGTCCTCTTTTCAGCAGTTCTGGCTTCTGCCAGCGGATTATGCTGACAATTTAGTGTGAAAAGGAAATTAGAAATGCACCAGTGTTCCTCACATGAGCAGAGTCACGGCTTGAATGAAAACATTAATTCAGATTAAAACTGAATCACTCAACAATTCATCTTTTTAGTGCATGAGAGAGCGTGTGTGTGTGTTTGTGTGTATGCACCTGTGTATACCACAGGGATGTTATTGTTGTTAGATCTCTGTATATGACTTACCTGATTAATAGAATGACACAGTCTGCAAATATAATTCCTACAACTAAATCAGTGCATCAGGTAATACACAGATCCCCAAGGAGAGGAAGCTTGCTCTAGAAACTCTAAGAAAGCAGAGCTGGTTTCTAGGCTCTGCCTTACAACTGTATAAGAGCAATGCTGGAGACAGCTCAGCTATTAGTGGTCTCAAACAAGCTCTGCTCCCTGAGAACCAAATACGAATAACCTCCTGGTGCATCACCTCTGAGCTGTCCCAGCCAAAGGTAACCATTCGTTTGGGGCAGGGCTGGGACAGCAGACAGACAGGGGCAGGTTTTGAGATGTCTTCAGGGAGGCTACCTACCCAGAGGAGCTGGCTGCCTTTCAAACTCTCTCACGTCACCTTCAACTGCTGCTATTTCCCTTCCATAAAGTGGAACTACTACGAAATCCATCTAAGGAAATAATAAGATTTAATTTCTAAAGCTTTATATGAACCTGGAGTAGAAAAATTGCTATATGGAAAGAACACCTGCCAACTAATATCTAGCCCAAAACACAGAATATACGATACTTCCTGGCGTGGGTGAGAATGAAGTGTCAGAGGTTCTAGTTTGAAGAGGCCAGAGGGACTAACCCTTAAAAAAGGCAGAAAAGTCTTTTTCTAAGGTCCTTTCAAGAGTGATTGGTGCTGAGCGGAGAAGTGCTCTCAGGTTCCTAAGGGCTTTTGGTACAAGTGACATGCAATCAAGCATAATGAGAAACAACTCCACACCGTCCTCTCAAAGTGTATAGCAGTGTCTGTGCCTCTTAGCCAGGAGTAAAGAGAAATGGAAAGAAATAGCAAAAGCAGGAGAGGACGGCCTTCAAACTGATTAGTCAGAATGACAAAATCGTAAGACAAGCCCATGACTCACTTCAGATTTTCTGTTCAAAAAAGTCGCATTTCCTTAGCTATTGCCATGGGCATCCCACAGAGTTATACCAAAGTCAACAACAACAGAAGAATTACACTCAGTGTGCCAGGTTCATTTTAAAAAGCAGTATAATTAGAAATAAATTAAATATGATCAGTTGGTGGGGCACTTCATGTTGTCCATGCATAATTAAGGAGAGAAATCACATGGTACTGCAGGCAGCAGACGGTCAAACAAAAAAAGGATGATAAGAAGACAGGGATGCAATCAGAAAAGGCAGTACCCAGAGGAAGCGACAGAAAATCCATCTGTTTGCTGCCTGTTGGATTCCACCTAGAAGATTAGTTCCTGTAATGTGAGGCTTAGCTTCTTTCTTCTAAGTAAATAAAATTTCTGTATACATAGGAGCAGAAGATTAGCTGCAGTCAGAACAACACTAAGGTCCCCACTGCCCTGCATCCTGTCTCTGACATTTGCTCCTCCCAGATGTTCAAGGAAAAGGTTCAAGAACAGGTTAAATGAAGACTGATCCTTTCCCTATTCCATCTTCTCAGCTTACTGAGGCTGTACCCATCCATGGATTTATCAGCCCCTTATCACAGAATTACCATGGTACACTTCCCCTGCATTAATTTGTCTACTAATTTTTAGCGTGAATGAATACAGCATCCACATTACCCTGCAGCAATGAGTCCCACAGTTTAAAGATGTCTTCTGCAGGAAAAAATTTCCTTTGATTTTTTTCAAAAGTTTTTTTGGCCTTTTTGGTTTGAGGCCTACAGCTTCTTATATAATGAGAAAGAATGAAGAATCATTCAACTTCTCGATGAAGAAGCTGTTTTGCACTTTCAGACATCATCATTGCCTTTCTGTGTGCTTTTTCGTGTTCTTCTACATCTCAGGGGAACCAAAGCTATACATAGATTTCAAGCAGTCTGAACAGTGGTTAATTACATTTCCTGGTATGTTCTCTATTACTTCCCTAGTAATTTCTAAAATTTTCTGCACCTTCTGACTCATTCCCACTGAGTCTTGAGCTAATGTTTTCATAGTAGTTTTCAAAGCAAGTTCAAAATCTCTTTCCAGAATGCTAATAGCTAATCTACAGTTCATCACTGTGTAGGTTATAATTACTGTTGTTTTTCCCAATGGTCATTATTCTACATTTCTTAATATGTGAATTTCATCTGCTTTATCACCCAGTCCCTCAGTACTACGAGAGCTTCTGCAGGTCCTTACATTCATTTTAGCTTTCTCTGCCCTGAACAAACTCGTATCATCAGGAAATGGTATTACCTCAGCTCTTTGCATATTGTTTGTGAACACCCTGAATAATACAGCTCCAAGCACAGGTTCCTATGCAATGGCATAGAGTAACCTCCCTCTAACGTGGGACCACAGTTCCTAGCTTTTACCCACTTAGTAAATCACAAAAGGACCTTCTCTTTTATCCCATGACAGCTTAATTTTCTTAAGAACCTTTGGGGAGAGTACTTGTTAAAAGCTCTTGAGAATCCTAGTATATTGTAGCAACCAGATCACCCTTACCTACATATTCACTGATTCCTCAAAACCACAAAAATATTTTTCAGGCATGGCTCCTCTGTGCAAAGCCTTGTTCTTTCCTATTTTATCATCTTTATCCCTCCGTCTTTTAATTCTATTCTTTAGTATAGTTTTTGTCCTTCGCACCCTAAAGTCCTGGCAGCCTGCAACTTTCCAGGCTCCCCTTCCCTGGAGCCTTTAAAAAAATCAGCACACCAGTTGCAACCTTCACTTGCTCTGTGCTGAGGATGATGTAAACCACAAATTTACATCCCCCCAGTAACAGCTGAGCAATTTCATATCTGAGTTCCTTTAGAACTCGTGAGAGAAGCCCATCTGCTCCTGGCAATTTGTTATTATTCATCTTAGTGATTCATCCCTAGACCTCTTCTACCAGCAGCTCAGTTTGAGGCAGTTCCTCTGCCTTGTCTCCCATAGAGAAAGACTCTGGTGAAGTACCCTGCTTGATCTCCAGAGCTGTGAACATTGGTCTACATGATTAATCTTCACTGTGGGCTCCGTTACACTTACCTGCCCTCCAGATTCCCAGGAAGGCTTCTGCCTCCTGATGTGCTTGGGGAAGTTTGTATTATTATTTTTATGCCTTCATCAAGCTGATCCTCAAAATCTGTCTGAGGTTTGCCACATTGCATTTCTACTTTTTGCTTTCTCGAAAGTGGTCATCTTTTTCTCTGTTTTCCTCCCTGGGACACAGCTTCCAGTTTGCAATCTCCACTTAGGTAATGCAGATATGGAAAGTGGGTTGCATCCATTTCGTACTACAAAGAGCCACTGTGTTTCAGTTGACCCTGTAACATGTTCTCAGGACTTTGCTCACACTGCTTTAACAAAGAGGTGGGGCTGTTGAAGACGCTACTGCAGTGATCAGGCTGCGTACCCATGTCTCCTGCGCACCTATGTGTCCCATGCACCCATGCCTCTTGCCCTTTGCAGCAGAAGCTGGTAGTTTGGTGGCTACATGAGGTACAAACACACCATCCATTCAGCTGACTCTGCAACAAGAGCAGTACAATGGTGGTAATAATGCACTGAGGGTGGGAGTTTTGTCTCTGGCTGAATTGCTAGAGACTGCTAGAGGCAGTGATGGACAGAGCAAGGAGCTGACAGAAACTACAGCCAAGCAGTGAATGCGAACAGATAAAAACTGCCAAGGGCAACTTTCTGCATATCCTCAGGGTGATTAAAAGAATGACTCTCCCTATTGCCCCTGTTCAGGGCTAGCAAGTCCATAGTCTACCATTATGCAGAAATCCTTTTATGTACTATTAAAATGCAGCCAGCTCTGCACAAAGCAGAGCTGTCCTTTAACAGCATCCATCAACACTATAAAAGAGAGGAGCTGAAATGAGTATAATTTCTAACAGAAATCATTACAATTCTAAACAAAGAAATCTTTTAAAGTGCAAAAAGAGCAGGATAGATAGAGCAGAAGCAGAAAAATCTAACTATGTTTGTAAAAACCCTGCTATTAGGGAACTAGTACAGTTAGAGTTCACCTTCTGTCCTTGAATTAAAAAGGCAGGCATGGCTAATCCATGAAACTAAAGTCTCCTTTACCTTGCAGTTATTTAAAATATTCCTTCATATTTCAAGGTGCCCTTTTTATGGTGGGGGGAAGCTTAAAAATAAATATGGTTCAATCCTTTTTCAAGGTGTAACCTTTCAGAATATGCCCGAAAGTCAGCAGGGAGAAGGGCAGTCTGAAACAGGCATGGAAAGCCAGAAGAAAAGAGCAACATGTCACTTCAATGCTTAGAACAAAACCTGTTCTTTCTAGACATTTTCTTAAATTAATGATGGAGGGATGATACACTGTTGTTTATAAGAATTAAAGAGTTGGCATTTTGTGAATAATGAGATACTCCCAGGTGGCAGGAAATTCTGTCCTTACATATTTCAGTCTTTAAAGCCCATTCTGCCATCCTTCTTTTAAATGCCTTGCTCCAGTCTCAGGCCTCTTTTGGGAATACACATCTTTGATCAAGGGTCTGTCCTGCCTTTTGAGCTCCTGCTGGCAAAGAGTTTCAAAGCAGCTTTGCTCCTCTGAAGTCAATCAAGGCAGCATGCCCACCTCCCACATTTGAACATCAGAACCACTGACTTCGGTGGGTATGTGTCATGAGTGCAAGACCAGCTCCTCCATGTGTTCTTGTGACAGGCAAGCCTGGAAATGGGCTTTTTATGGTCATGCTTAGCTCTAGGTGTTAGGTCATTATTTCAGTAGATTTACTCACCTGCCTAAATTTAGTTGACTTAAGGCTATCAAAAATCACCTTTTTTCTGCATATGTGTGCATTTAAGTATGTACATGTATATGAACAACACACACAAACTGATCCACATACTTCCCCTACCAGGGAACCCACTTCTGTGCAGGCAAAGCAACTGAAACACAGACAAGAGATAATGTATTAATGTACTTCTGTGACTTGCTGTACGCATGAATGTGAATGCTTCCCGGTACTTAATGTATTTTTAATGAATCTGAGCATCAAGAAAGGATCCAGAAACTTTCAGAATCTGTTGGCCAGCACTTTTTTCCATGCTCATCTCAGAGGAACTACTCTTGGATGTGGCATTTGGCAATACGAGGAGTGAAATCAGAGTCTGGCCTATTGTCTCCTCTTTCATCTGAATTTAGGTGTTATTTACTGAGCATAAAATAGTCAAATTATGACATGGCAGAGGAACAGAAAAGATACCTGCTTAATTTTAGAGATAGGTTTTCTGAAGCTAATTTTATTCAAATAAGGGCTGTGTTGTGGGTGCATGACCACATGATATATACCTCAGCAATGCCAGGATCTAAGTGGAGGTTACTGTGTTCCAAATGAAAAACCATCATCATCCACTCAAAAATTTGATCAGATAATGAGCAGCTCTGAAGTGGATAATTTGACTTTATTCAGAGATGGCTCAGCACCAGATAATACCTGACCCAAATCTCTTTCTAATTCATCTAAAACCTACTATTGGCCTGATTTCACGCACTGTTTCTTGAGGTGACCTCTGATGGGCCAGGGGCAGAAGAAATGAAATGAAACACAATGTTGACACTCATTAATTTCAAAGTCCTGACATAAACCTTCATTTTTCCCTCCATGAGGCTTGCGTGAGCATTTTTCATAAGGAGAGACTGATTTTTTTAAAAAAATTTGTGTGTGTAAATAGGAAATAAAGTTTTTAACGAAATTTCAGTATATGGCATATCTTAAACAGGAAGAAAAGGGAACTCCAGTGCCCATTGTACACGGATGAAATTTCTAAACCAATAAGACTAATTTAATCCACAAAATCAATACTGAAAAATGTTACCAAAGAACCACTCGTTGCCTTTTCATTTGTTTGTAGACATGTTTTTGGAATAATAATGGCAAGTCATTTACTCAGACACTGGTCGGTGGCTACAGAGGTGTTGAAAGCCATGGCTGAGTTTGTTGGTCTGCATTCCTCTGTCAGTAAAAAGAATGTTTCTCACTCAGAAATTGCCATCAGGATAAGATTCCCCTAATAATTAAAAACTGTAGGCTTTCTGGGTGGCATCTGCAAAAATATTCATCGTGGATGTAATTCAGCTGCCAGTAAAATCAGTAGGAAATTCACCAAATACATGAAGGCAGCAAAATTGTGCCAACCCTGAGGGTCTACTTAGGTAGAAACCCTAATTTATTTGTTATTTAAATGAAACTTTAGCAACATGGAAAAGTCATGGGATCCTTCCAGCATCTCTGACCATACTGATCTTTCAGTGAGGCAGAAAGACTCTGCTCCCCATTTCATGACTGATTTAGTTTAGCAATTCAAAAGAGCCCATGCCTTACTGACGGGTTCAATGGGCTGTTACTCTCCATAGGTGCTCTGGGAAGGTGGATACTGCTGCTTCTCCTTGCGAGGCATGTAGCCACAGGGCATATGCTGGCTCCTGTGCTCGTCTCCAGAAATATCCCACAAGCTTCTCAACAGCAGGAAGGCAGAGACAGATCGATGGCTCAGCTTTGGAAGTTTTACATAGCTTGGAAACTTAACCTGAGACTTGCAAAAAAATCCTTTCCCTGTGTGCTCAAGAGCTATCCAAAAGGGAGGTTTTGTTTGCTTTTAGGGTGGTTTTAGTTTAATAGGATCGTATCCCTGGTTTAGTGAAAGTTTATAAAACCAGACTTATATTGTCTTTAGTATAATTTTTTCCTTTTTTTTTTTTTTACTCTTTCCAATGACCTATCCCAGTGCCATTATCCTGATTTCTGCATTTTCCTAGACATTAAAACACCTCAGCCTATCATATTAGCAGTTCTGAATGGTTCTCCTTGCATCTAGTTAAAAATTGAGCTAGGTAAACTCTTTGTTATGGATAACAGTATTTACTTACGACTAGCATATTATTATAAATCAAAAACCTGCTCAGGTTTTGCATATACCTTATTCATACAAAAAATAAGCTGAGGAAACAAAAAAGGCTTTGGGGTGTTACTCAAACACCATATAAATCTCAGTAATAAATGTATCTTCCCTCTGTTACTCTTTCTTTCACCAAAATTAAAGTTTTAAATGGTGTACAAGAATCTAAATCAATTCGGTGAAGCATTTAAGCACAGGCTTATCTTCAAGCAACCAAGTAATCATCAGCTTCAGCTGTTATTCACTGACTTCAGTAAGACCAGTCATGCAAACTTCCCTCTGCCTGGTAGTTCACTGCCATGCAACCCCAGCGATGAGAGCACAAATAGTTTTGACCGGAGGAAGCACCTTGCAACCATTTTAAAAGAAGATTGCAATCACATTTGCCACCAGGTTGAGAGGGCTCTGTGATGGGCAATTGCTTCTTTCTAATGTATGTTTGTCATCTAACGACTCGGTCATGAAGACGGGCATTGGGAGCTCTCTGCTTCCTGATGCAGGAGTGGATCATTTCTCATGAAATCCACACATCACCATATGTGTCTGAATACCAGAGGGCAAAAGGGGAGAGTTATATTGCTGACAAATAATTGCAATGTGTCTGTTTAACATTTGCAACAAATCAGCAGCAGCATTTAGAACGGCTGCCTGGAGGCTTGGAGCTGTCAAGCCAGATAATGGCCCGAAACACTGCTGGCTAATAATAACACCGGGCTTCACTGCACCGTGTTTAAGTGTAAACTTGAGAGGGATTTTTTTCCTGTTTTTCCCCTCTCTGCAGCTGTTGACATTACATTTTGCAAGGGACGTCTCAAGCAGATCCAGTCTGTGACCTTCAGAAGACACAACCCAATGTCTCCAGCAGCCACACATCACAGCTCCACCAGTGTGAGGCATGGCTATCATGGGGGCACCAAAAAAACCCAACACACAGCCCAAAGCTGGCCAGGCCACCTTGGTGAGTGGCTGCCCACCCCATGGATGAATGTCACACTGCAAATGCAAGGCAGGGCTCTTGGGCACCATCGTGCCAAGCACAGTCCCAGTACATCAGGATGGGGTATCTCTTTCACTGTCCTTGCCTATGTGCTCTGCACGGTGGTAAGCAAGGAGATGGTGGAGAAGATATTGGGTGAGGGCACCCAATTTTACCTTACTTACAGGTTTGTTTCTCCAGCCAAGTGCAAAAGTGGCCTGAGGGTCCTAAAGTCCTGAACGAGTGCTCAGACCCCTGAGAAGAGAGGATTTGGCTATTTGCTCTCGGTGTTACCCTACAGTGACAGGGTGAATTATCAAGTGGAACTTTTCATTCTGAAAAACAGGGAGGGAAAGGCATAAGCTTCAACACCACAAAGCAAACAGCCCAACCTCCTTTGAGCACAGTGAGGAAACAATCCTATGCCACAGTGAACAGCTGTATTCTGGTATTAACCAAGATGAAGCTTACTTCAGGGGTGAATCTGGCCTCTATATTTGTATTTGGAGACATCTTCAGTGCTGGAGAAGAAAGGGTGTAAAAGCCATAAAGCACCATACCCAATTAAAACCACTTTCAAAGCCTCAGCAAAATATAAACATGCTCAGCACTGCAAATTTAAAGAAAAAAAATGCTTATTTTTTAAAACCACTATTTTTAGCTCCACTCACCCCAGCCAGTGAGCATGAGGATTTTATTATATCTTATGAGGATTTTGTTATACCTTAACCATGTCTGAAAGCATGAAAAATTACAATTCAGACACTAGTCACATCCCGTAGTTAAAAAATCAGGGAGATGTGAGTGAAGTAGTGGAGAGAACCCAACCGCACAGGGATAAAGGAGATAAATCGACTCAAGGACCTGTGTTCAAACTGCTGTGAAGTATAATGGGTTTCATCTCTATCTGAATGCTCAGACTATAAAGGTACGGCAAGGAGGTAATAGCAGCGCTGAGTGTAAAACATCACATTACCTGTAACTGCAAGATGGCAGCATTGTGGGAAACAACTGGCTAGGGGGAACTAAAGGTGAGCAACGTGCCTCATCATTCATCTGGTAAAGTGCTTGGGTTTATGCCAGTGGAGTGTGGGTCTAATTTATAGTAAATTAGAGTATTTCAAGTGTCCGCTAGATCCGAATGTTGTTTTGTTTGAGAACTGGAGGATTCAATGGAAATATAACATGGTTTTGCCTCTGGCCAGACTGTGGAGGCAAGAAGGCATGAATGACAGATGTCCCCATACAGCAGCATCATGGGGACACCAGGAGTGTTATGGACCAGTTTTCTTCTCCATCTCTTTTTTCCCAAATACAGGTGCCAAGGAGCAACATGGCTGAGGTCTTCCACTGGCTTCAGGCTCAGATGAAGGGCACAGGGGACTAAGCAAAACTTCATGTGTTTCTGAAGTGCCCCCAAAACTTGGGGATATGCTACCGAAAACAACTGCTCTTTTTTTTGTATCCATATCCTAGAAGGCTAAAGTAGAAGATTATGGTGTAAGGTGTTTTCTCATTTTCAGCAAGGCTGTCCAGCAGCATGTGACTGAAGGAAGCAATAGTGGCAGATAAGCTAAGAGTTAATGGCTCATGATATCTGCATTCTGCCACTGTACAGGCTTTGCCATTGCAGCTGGGAAACCTACAGTACTGGTACCACATGCCCTGCAAAGCATACTCTTCCCCTCAGTTTTCTATTTCCATGGGTGTATTTCTGATAAAATTAATATTTCAACTAAAAAAACCCCAGACCAACACCCTCCACCCAAATCCCCAAATACTGTGCATCAATTTAGGTCTTATTCTTGTATTTTCCTAAGTACAGAACCTAATTTATGCAAAAGACTTCATGTTTGATTTTGGTCAAGTCCCTTAACTTCTCAGGAGGGAAATTCATCTGACCTAACTTCAGCTATCTAAAATTAGGTGTCTAGTCCAAGCTTTCTGCGTATGCCTCTGCTGTTGTCAGAGAGAGAGAGAGTCCCCCAGAGGGTGCTTCATCTTCTCCTGGAGGAGGGGCCCAGGTCTCTGCTTCGGCGATCATTAATCTTCTATCTGTGCTCTGCTGCTTGCCCAGCAGGACACATCTGATCCAGATCAGGAGTGATTTATGCTGGCTTTATGCACAAATAAACTCAGAGCCACCAGATCAGAGCAGCTGTGAAATAAGGATAATTCTTCCCCTTTCTCATTCTTTTGCCTGTTCTGTCCATTTGCATTTCAATCCAGCAAATATTTATCCATGATTAATTTTAGGCAGATTCACAAAAATAAGCAAGGCACAGAGTTTCTGCAGGACTGGGGCCCAGGACTGCAAATCTTAAGATGAAGGTCTGTTTCTTGGCATGTTTTTGTGCAGCAAACACCATGCAATTCCTGCCGAGACTTCTAGGTCCTGAAGCATTAAATCATTGTCACCAGCATTGGCCCCAGTTGACAATCAAACATCTTCCTGCTGCAGATGTGAAGGAATAGGTGGTGTTTACAAAGGTCCCCTCAGCCTCTCAGCCATTTGCATCCACGGACTAAAATGAATTCAGTGCAGTCTCCCCTCAGTGATCCAAAATTGAAGTAAAATCATGGTTTTTGTCGGAGTAATGCTTGCCAAAACACACACCAGCGTGCCTCTCTGATCTATCCACAAGGATCAGCCAGATAAAGGGCACATGACAAGCAGGAACTTTTCAGAAGCATTTGGAATTGGCAAAGCATTAACAGGCAATTAAAATCTTGTGTGATCCCAAGTTTTGCCTCTGCTTGTTTGCAGAGTTATGTTTCCTTAAAAAGAAAACAAAACCAAATAGACCTCAGCAGCTTAATGAGAATTTTATTATATTACCTCTTATTTACTGGTATGGAAATGCTTAGATTGTTCTGTATAAATAGCATCCTGTTTCTTTTTCCCTTTTCTTAGGTTTTTAACTAATCAGCTTGAAAATGCATTTGCCATTAATCTGATAACCATGGTTTCTTTTAGCAATGATCAAACCCTGGTTTTTAGATTAACTTCATTTGAAGATAAGATCTGAGTCATTTATTGTATCTTTTTAATTATGAAATGCAATTTAGGTATAATTATCCCATTTACTGAGCTTAAGGTGAGTTCACTGTTCACTAACACACAGGACAGTTCTCCATACTAATGACTTTCCAATTTAGATGATAAGGTGACCATATTGCTTTGGACTTTCATTTTATTGTTTCTTTCATGGAAGCCTCAGGAGCCTTAAGCATTATAATGACAATGTGTATACACGGACTTGCTCACAGCAGATAGATGCTGACCATAGGAACACTGTCTGTGAGTCTTCTCACCTCTCATGCAGATGTCCATTTCTGTGCTACTTATTCAAAATCCCATTCTCCAGGGGGAAGAAAAAAGTGCTCCCAAATTGTGATTTATCTCTTTTCAATGACTGCCATAGGATGAGACAGCGAGTGCTCTAGGTGGCCTAGCTCTTTCTGCAAGTCTCCAAAAGGAGTCTTGACAGACAGTTTGCATGCACATTTCTATCACAAACCTCCACATGAGGATGGATATGTCCCTTCTGTGTGTAAAGGCAGAAAACAGGCTAAAAGGCCAAGGTTTTTGAGCAGAAGGTAGATCCCTTTACAAATGTAGCGGTATTATGACTTCTGCTATACCTGTGTCCCAGCCACTGCGCAAGCATGGTAATCACATATACAGGGCAAGAAGAACCACTAGAAGACAGTGGTGCACACACACCAGTGGATGTTGTATTGAGGAGGAGTGTAAAATCCAAGTGTCAGAAGGCATTTTGTTGGCAAAACATTTAGAAGTGTCTGCCTGCAATCCCTAAGCATGGCATTATCTGAAAGTACTGATAATTCTCACTAGGACGTTTAGGCACTTGTGTGGCATTTGTAAACTGAAGTGGAACTGTAACTGCCCTGTTAGTAGGATACAGTGCTGAGCTCTGCTTCAATATCACTGCTTTTGGCAGCTGCCTGTTCTCAGGGAACAGTGGGTTTCTGGCACAGTGAAGCGGGAGTTCTGGTTTGATCTCCATGTCCAAGCAGCTGCTTTTAGGGTAAACAGGAGCTGGAAACATAGGTGTATTTCCCAGACAGCCTCAAAGATGGGAAGAGAAAGACAGGTTGAGATACTCACCATTACTTTTCAGGTAATTCCTGATTAATGGTTTCCAGGAAGCATCCCAGCCAAAAAGGAGTCTCAGATTGTCTACTCTACAAGGTCTGGGAAAAAGGGATTTAAGACCTCTGGCAGTCAGCTCTGTCCTCACCACATCATCACGACAGACATTGTAGATGCCACAAGTTGCCTGGGAAGGCAGCTTTTTGTTCCAGTGAGCTGACTCTTGACTCTCAGATAGACTCTTCTGGGCACGCAAAGAAAAAAAAGAGATTGGAAGTGCACAAAAATGAGTGGGTTGAATTGTAAAGGCCAGTTGCAATACCTATTTACAGTCCCTGTGTTCTGCAAAGCTTGCTTTAATTTGTTCTCCTGATGTTCCCCTCCTGGTGACAAAGGAGGAGAACATAAAATTAATTCCCAACTCCAAAGCAACACAGGAATGACAGAGAGAGTGTTAGCCTATGTAACTGTTAATATCTCTGCTGCCGTAGCAGGCTGGTGAAATAGCAATTAAATACTGTACTTTAAAAATTCCAGTCAGCATAGTATCCTAGACAATTCAGGATATCTGCAGTGATGTCATTAGCCCACTCTTGAAAAAATAATCTTTCTTCTTCAGCTGCTATGACCCTGGGAAATTCATCAGCACAGCTGGATTCTGAGAAGGCATCAAATCACATAATACATGGGGATAGTCAGCTTACTCTTACCTGTATTTAAAAGCAATTTTCTTGTCCTTAAATAATCTACACATGTTAATTAGAAGCTAGTAAAGTAGCTTAAATGGTGTGAAATTATAATGAATTATTCATGTCATTTCTTGGCTGCAGTGGTTGCAGATAGTGTTTTTGTTTTGGGGAAAAAAGGCTTCAATAATGAGAAGACGAAAAATTCTTATTAACTTGTTTTCCCAGGAAGAGAAGCCTTTTCTGTTGAACAGGGCTTCAGTTTAGAAGAGTACTTCAGATGAGAAAAAAACCGTCCACTCATTTAGCCGGTACATGTTGACCAATCTTTAATCACTGACTAGCCTCAAACTACTTTCAGAGATATCAGTGATGCAAAAATAGCCTTTTGCAGGCTACATAGCCCATGTTCTCTGCCCATGGCAAAGTTCCCTACAGCAGAAAAAGTAATTGAGAGGTTGGAGATTCGGGGTGGAATATTACCAAGTTTACCATTTTCTAAGAAACATTTCTGCAAGGAGTGAAACAGATGGGTCCGTTTCTCCTTGGGAGTAGAGGCCAGCTTTGGTGATGTTCTTTGAACAAAACCCCATACATACGGCCCATGATTCACTAACTCTTTCTTAGAAAAGCTACAAACTTAGATCTTTCTATCTCTTCCAACCTGGGGCTGAATAAGTAGTAGGGACAGAGATGAAAGGCAGAATTTAGAAAAACTAATTTAGCAGGTTTTGACTTAGAGCAACTTTGCTAAAGCAATATGAATAAGACTTAGACAGAAAGATAATTAGCAGAAACGCAATTAAGCTATCCCAACAGGAACCATCTTCAGTGTCTCAGCCAGAATGTGCTGTTCCCATCTCACCAGGTAGAGCGGTTTCAGTATCATCCAAAGTATTCAGTTAAAGAAAGCGCATCCTCATTTATCTGTTTGAAAACAAATTTAAAGTCCAACAGAGAAAATACTACAAGAAAGTGAACATAGAAGAGTAGAAATTCAGGAATAAGAGCTGAGGAAAAGCAATAAAGAAGCTGCATCTGCATTTGTCTGTATGGGTCCAACAGCAGCACTTTATGGTACCTGAAGACGCCGTAAATTTCCTTACTCGTTCACAAGTAAATATCCTTCCTTTAAATGTCAGAGATGGCATTCACTGTTCTTATAATTTATATATGGCTGCACTCAGGATCCCCGGAAGAGCCTGCATTCTCCCTAACCTACTTCCTTACCCTTACCCCCTAAGCTTACATGCAGCCAGGGTTAGCAGTACAAATACAAGAAACAGAAAGAGAAGGGATGCACAGAGATCCAACTCAATGCTTCCAAAAAGCAGAGAAATGCAGTAGCCACATAAAAAAGCTACAACTGGGGATGTGAAACTCCAGTGCAACAACCAGCCCAGGGCTGTAAAGCAACTGATGGTCGGCTGTGGCACCTCTCAATGAACACCAAGCAGCAGCCTCTGCTTTTCATTAAAGGGTTGAATAACTTTGCATTTCTGTAGGATAGGAGTTTATTGTTGGGGCCATTACTCAAGAGTCGATGGCATATGGGAAGTTCACAGCTAAGCATACCCCATATTAATGTGTTCATGTTCCTGTTCCCAAAGTCAATGGCAGACATAGGAACAGACCCAGTTTCAACTCCCAGTTCAGTGCCCTACTCACTAGACCACAAAATTGTTTTTTATATAGACAGACATATAAAGATATGGATGGATGGCTCAAAGCCTGATTTTAATGCCATATGGACACCTAAAAATTAGCATTTTAAAATGCAAAGGAATTTAGTTGCTGCATATTAATAAGTCCAGTCCTCTACAGTGAGGCAATCATGAAATGACCTATAAAAGCAGTTAACATCAGTAGAAGTGAGATCAAACATAGCTTCAGTGCTAAAACCCCTCCTATGACTACAGAGGCAAGCACATTTTCTCATCATAATTTGCCCGCCCTATACAGCACAGCCATCTCAAATGTTATGGAACTATTTCTGGGTCAAATATCTAACACAATGCTGTCCATTCACCTAAAATCCTGAGCTGCTTTATATTATCTCATCTTGCAAAACTCCTGCACCTGAAGGAGAAACCTCACAGCACTGTCAGAGTCGGTTTCAGAACTGGCACCTCTGTGTGTGGATTGACACCCTCAATGAATGCATTTAAAATATCTGTAGAGGACCTTTTTTCCCCAACCCTGCTAAGATTTGTGATTTCCCATTGGGTTTTGGTGTTCTCACACACGCGCCTACAGCACAACAATGTACACTTTCTAAGCTATTGTAGATATTCTTTGTGACAGCAAGCAAAAGAGAGAAAAGATGCAAAGCCACACCATGCCATCAAGCTCACAGCAGGAGAAATGAAACATACGTCTCCAACAATATAAAATGCATTGGGTCAAGTTCTTGGCAGTGGGACTCCCACAGATTTCCAGGAACCACAGACATGATCTTTGCGCCTTGCCAAGCGCCCCAGATATGCGATTCATTTGGGGGAACGTAACTTTAGATTTGTCTTATTCCTGCCTTCTCTCCATTTATTTTAGCTGCTGCAGTGAGACGTAACATGGCAGAGAATGTCCCTGACGCTATCATATTTTAAGTCTTTATGCAATGACATGAAAACTGTTCAATAAGCCTGTTGGGTACTTGGCAGAAATGACAGTGCAGGAAACATGGTTGTCACTCGCATTTGCAGATGAAGTCCTTAGATGTCTGGAACCAATAAGGATGGAGCAACCACAAGTAGAGTAAGTTACAATGTTATGAGAGCAACTTGAAGCTTTGAATTCTATTTCCCTGGAAATTTTGATATGTCAGCATTTCCAGTGAAATTAAGAGTCCGTAGAATTGTACTAAAAGGAAAAATCACAGGCTAATCCACAGACACTGACAACTTTTTTTTCTCTAATTAGTAAACTTCTTTTCTTCTTCAAAGTGTTAGGCTATTTCATTACAAACTCAAATAGGGGACACTTTGATCTAAAAAATAAGGTGGTTTAGATCTCTGCTAATTAGCAGCTGTCCTTAAAGATTTTTACAATAAATTTGATGAAAAATTGTATTATAATCTGTCATACCTACTATGTGCTTAGTGTGAAATCATAGAACATTTGACATGATATGGCATATCATCTAGACATCAGTGTGTTGTACATTTTGAAACAAAAAATTAGAGATATGAAAGTGAAAATAAAATAAATACCATCTATAACAATTTGTTAAGCCATCCAGAAATAAGATCTTGCTATGACCAAGAATGATATTTTTAAAGCACAAACCTCCCTCCATTTAAAAATAATGTGAATGTAAAACACAACCAATTTCCATGTAATTTTCTTAAAATACATTTTTAGAAAACAAAATAAATTTTTTCTGCCAGTAGCAAAACATTTTTGGAAGGGTTTGGTTGCAAGGACCCATGACCCTGCTGAGATGAGAAAGGTCTTTCACTTTTGCAACAGGCCCTTTAAGGGTACTACCTGCCCTCCGGCTCCACCCCACAGCCAGTATATAAGCCAGCAAGGTGGCTCAGTACTGTTGATGAAGGTCTGGGATGCTGTAGGAGATACTGTGGGATGATGGGTTGCTGCACTACAAAGACTGCTCAGCTGTGTGAATGCAATTATCAAGGCAAAGGTCTTGATAGATGAGGACATCTGGGTAAGGAGATAATGGCTAGTTGAAACCCTTTGGATTTTGGAGATTCTGAAATGCAGTATACATCTAAGGATGGATTTAGTGACCCACTGGCCTCTTGGTGGAGGAGGCTGAGAAGGGGGTGGATGGAGTGGTTGTGACCTGTTTGCTTTAGAGCTTGAGCTATGTCTGGTGAAGTAGCTGTGCTTTGTGTTTCTGTAGTGCTTGATCTTCAAATGCTGCCAGGCAATTTCTGTCTTTGGGATGTTAGGAGGTAGTGTGTGTCTGGCTCCCCTCTGTGGGAGGGAGGCTGAAGTCTGCCAGGCATCCATAAGAAAACAAATCTGAAATGCAGGATCCTGGTTTTCCTGGCCTGTAGCTCTGACTAGGGTGTTGTGATCACAGATCCTCTCATTACACTTTCGATGAGAAATGCATCACAGCATGTTACTTTCTATATTAAAAATGTGCTTTAAGTGCCTTGCACTAATTCTAGTAGTTGTCTGTAGTACTTTTTGTTTTAAGATACTTAAAGTATGAATAATGACAACAGAAGGAGTAGGTCAAGGGATCAGGCATTACAAATCCAGAAGAAACAGGAAGGAACAGCATTTGGAAAACAAAATTATTTCCTTGAATTAACTCTTGATGTGGATGAGAATTAACTTTGCCAAACCCAGATGGTGCTGCAAGGAACAGTGAAGTTAATTCTTCCTACTGCTGAAGTGCAGTGTAACCTATTTGTCCTTTATCTGTCCTCGTTATGTGGTGATGAGATCAAAGCTGACATCTGGCTGCGGTTTTGCTGAAACTGGGCAAGTGATACTCTCTATTGAACTAATAAAAAGAAAACACATTTGGAAAGAAAAAGCTACTGGGGCTGCCTCCCAAAAGTTTTAGTATTCAGAAAGTATCTTATGTACTGTAGTAACTGCTACTTCTTGTGATGCTGCATTATCCTAAAAGGTAATAGACTAAACATGAATATTATAAAACACGTTCATCATCTCAACCTTGTTGGTATATTAAACTACTGGCCAATTTTCATGACAGTCTGGTATTTACATCTGTGAAAAGAGATTATAAAATGCAATTGTACTTTAGTGTTACACAGTCCCTGTTGTGCTCCAGTTGCAGAGGATAGAGGCTCCTCTAATTCCAGCTCCTTCTCATTCTCCAGTGCAAGTTGTCATGACACATGCATTTAATTCTTGAGGGCTGCAGTTCGATGTCAGTATGTTGCTCTTGATAGATGGATTGCACCCAGCCTAGCATGGCTGTGTTAAACACCACTTAAAGATATGTAAAAGAAAATGAAAAGAATCAAGTCCATAGTGTACCAGAAAAACTTTTCAAATGTGCTTTGCTTGTTAAAAATGATTCTTTGGTGCATCCTCCAGGTGAAGTTAAAGGGCCTTGCTCTGGTGCAGAGCCAAATGCTGTAAGAACTGGGACTACTGGTGGAGGCTGGCTTCTCAATTTGTTGTACAGAGCAAAGACTTGATTTGGCCTTTAAATTGCATTTAATCTTCATAGCTGCATTTCTAAAGTCTATGTCTAAATACAAGGTGACTGCCTACTAGAAAGTGTAGTAAACAGCATAATTCTGAATTTTAACTAACATACTATTCAATACCACTTCTGGGATGTGGCATGTCTTTAGTAAGGAGAGCATTTATAGATGTGAAATTTGTGGTTTTCAGCTTTTGAACAGCACCTTTATTATTTCAGTGGCATTACTGTGACTGCAATGCCTGTGGTTATTTGAAGCAAGGGTCTTGGCACCTACAAATGCTAGTCTGTCTCTAGGTAATAAGGACTTTGACTTTCATGGGTACTCAAGTACTTAGTGGCCATGGATTTGCATAGGGCTGAGTGTGGGCACATCTGAGCATCTGGATGGTGAGCACTGCGCATTGCAAGGCAGTCTTTTTAATGTTGCATGGAGCTATAATATGGAAAGGGTGCTCTTTTGGCCTTTCCATGTCACTTAAGATGGTTGAGAAATGCAGTATAGCTGCAATGACAAGTTTAATGTTCTCAACTCCTACATAAATTTCATTTATGTTAGAAAAATTGGTACTGCACAGCAAGCTTCAGATGTGCAGATATTATATATCCTGAGTATGCAAATAGTGTCTTAGAAGATCATTTAAGAACTGCCTAAATGGCTATTCCCCATCAGACTGAAGTTGTCCATAGGTCTGAAGGACAGGAACCTCATAATATAGGACTTTGTTGCTTGATCTCACAGAAGGTAATTCCTGGAAGACAGACTAGACTACTAAAAATGCCTTCCACTGTTCTGCTTTGTGAAAGGAGGCTGCAATGACGGTGGCTATACAATGCGAATCTGGTGACTGTCTTTATCTTCAGGAACAAATTAAGTTAGTGGATATGTAGATGGCACATAGTTAGTGGGCCAAATTCCTTCTTGGTATACCAATGGAAGCACATTACTTTCTGTGCTTCTCTGGCAAAGTAAATAGCAGTAGGAGAAGCAATGGTGTTTTATCTACCCCAAGCACACTTCATAGGTAGATTCAATATACCTTGTTAGATCAACACAGTAATGCATATCCTCTTGCAAGACACGTTCACTTGGAATTTATACTATGTCCCAGGACAGAATATCCCAAGTTTAGGAAACTGGTGACAACGAGGTGATTTTCCTGTTGCTTCTCCCTCCTCCTTAGACCTGAATTCATAACTTTAATCTCTACATAAATGATTGCTGTTCACTCTGAAGCATTTCAAGTATAAGTTAAATAAGTTAAGTCTCTTAGAACAGCTCACTGAAGTTTGTCAGCTTCCTTGGGGTATCTGCAGATGATACCGGACAAATCTCTATTGCTAGACAGCCTCAAGCTGAATATAACATTTAATCTAGGTCTGCAATTTGTGAAATATCCATCTTCCAAGTGAGATTGGATCCCAAATCTGGGCTCTAAATATCTCTGAGTCTTGGAATAATTTGAAGCTAGAGCTGTACTTTGGCTTAAAGCTCTCCTTCTAACACTGATGTGAAATTATCTTGGGAGGAACAGAGAGTGGTCTAAGGAATTTAGAAATATCTTTGTTTCTCAGCACTTAGACACATTGAAAGCCTTTTTGGCTCTCTTCCTTTTCTTTGCTTGGCTTTCATAAGATCTTAAGATCCATTGCAAAGAGAAAGCACTCCTTCAGTCCTTTTAAAAAAAAGCTATTTGAAGAAATAAAAGCACACAGCTTAAAGATTTTTTTGCTCAGTTTTCCACATTAAAAAAAAATACATCATTTGGCTCTGTTGTGGTCAAGTAGATGATGTTCAGGATTTGCTTTGTGTGTGTTGAGACCTTTACAGTGGAGGATGGAGATTTGCTGTGGATCAGAGGCTGGTGTCAGGGTAAAGCTGACAGTTCGTGCATTGGATGCCCTATGTGGGGAGATCTCCGGGTATTAGTAGGCTTCTGGTAGCAGCATAAGAGGGGTATTCAGGACTGTAGCTGCCTCAGACAAATGTAACTAAAATAAGAAATATTTATCTATGTAAAACTGCTTTGTGAGGAAACTCATGAAGGTTATTCTCTTCTCCTGTACTTCTGCTAAGCTTAGGTCAGTGTGTCCTAAGCAGTCTCTACAAGTATTTTGTGTACTGTCCACTAATTTGGAACCACAATGTTGCCTTATATATTACAAATGGGCACCTTGCCTCTTAAAACCATGTCTGGGTCTGGTTCAAATTTTTCTTTTCCTTTCTGCATTGAGGTAACCCCATCACTGACTCAGATGCTTCTTCTGTCTTTTACTACTTTAAGTGAGATCAGAAACAAGCCCTCAAAACCCAGAGTCTGAATATCACTTGGAAAACAATTTGCTGCTAGGTACTTGTATTCGGGTTCAGCCAGAACAACCCAGTAGCTTTCTGAGGCTTTAGGATGTGCCTTGGGATCAAGATTTAAATTACGCAGGTATTTCAAATAGTTGCTTTGCATTGCTCGGTGGTAAGGAAATATCGCAGAAGAAACTCTCACTGTGTTTCTTACAGCTGGATTATTGCAGAAAGCAAAATTTTCCATCAGGCACATAGGATACATATGATCATCTAAGAACAAAGGGTAAATAAAAATAATAACCAAAAATAAACTGAGAACATGCCACCTTGTTATTTGTCCTTTAATGTTTTCAAAGCATTTGCATTTCAAAACACACTAATCTGTCCACTTTGATTTATTTTTATTGAAATACAAATCAAACTCAAAGCCCAAGGGAAGGGAGATTTTTTTTTGCCTGTGGCAGAGAAACAATTTTAATTTCTTTTAAATGTATTCTGCACTCCTTTGTTCTTGTTCAGCCAAAACATATATGGATTTCAATGAGTTTTGTTCAACCAAGGAGTAACTGAGGACTGCAAAAGAAGCTTTGTGAGTGTTTGTAGTTCAGTAAATCCCCCCAAGTGTTGAGGCAAGGTCAAGAAATTGCCCTATTTCCATGATAACAGGGAAAACCGTTTGTGGAAAATAAGGAAGCCTAAAGGGAGAATTTCTTTGATAATTACATGACAAGCAGAGGATGCTAGTGACTGACTGGGCCCTTTGCTCCAGGGAAATGCTGAAGGACTTCAATTAGTTGACTCCAGGCTATTTTCAGCATCTGCACTGGGTACAAAGGCAGCCAGTATCAAGTGCCCAAGCTCCTTATAGGTGAAGAGTGACTGTACTTAGATGCTTAGCATCAAACCACAAACTCCCCCACAATCCTAGCAAAAGGAGCTGTCAAAAATAGGTGTAAGTTGGACATCTGCTTTCATTTTAACAAACTATCACTTTCCAAGGAGGGGAAAAAACACTTTATAAATTCCCAATCAGTTCAGTTGACCCTTTCAGACAAGATCCTAGGAGCCCAAGGGCTGACCATCAAGCTGGAAACCTGCCTTTCCCAGTGAAAAGAAGGCACTAGGATGCTGCTGTAGCAGTTGGGAAGATCAGAACTTTATTTGCTGTGTTTTAGGTGTTCATAGGTAAACTCTCCCTTGTCATTGCATCTCCCAGGGATTTGCTGAGGTTCAGTGCCTTCCAAGAGGCTCTTTCTCTGGCTAAAAAGGATGAGTTTTGCAGTGAAAGACTCCTGAGGTTCTTCAGGTAAATATTGCTTGAGTGCTGCCAGATCCCAGCTCTGGGGAGGATTGCACTGTGGTGCAATGGATGAAGTGGAAAATGGCAGAAGATTCATGTGTATTTGAGGCAAATCTACAATGCCTTTTAAATATCCTTTTTGCCCTCAGTGCTTCTTTTCTGTGAGTCAAAAGCTTACCTTAAATCAGGTTTGACTTAATAGGCAGAGAGCATAATGGTGCTTATGGCCACTGCCTGTATTTCTTATTCCTGTGGATTGCTTCCACCAATAGGCTAGAAACAGAAGACAGAATATATAAAAAAATTGATTCACCTCTGCCAGGAGAGGTATTTTTCTAAATTGCTAATCCCCTTCCCCCATCTTTGCTCTTGCCTCTCTTCACCTGACTTGTCTGAATATATGATATGTAAGCTTAAAAAATCATCTTTCCTCACCACCATATTCTCTGCATGTGGAGAACATTAAACACTTCTCAGATCAGTTAGTACTTTTAGCACAAAGGAGAATGATAGTTCTGTCCTTTTCAGCTATGGGTGGAATGGGAATTAGTTAATTGCCTAATTAGGAATTAGGGGATGGGAATTTAGGGAATTAGCCTAAAGATTTTATTTTTGCATGTTGAAATCTGGTGTTTCTTGTTACATCCTTAATTCTTTTCTAATGCCTTGTCCCATGACAAAACACCTGTTACCTGAGAAGATTTCCAGAGCAATGGAGTACTGTCTTTAGATATGTCTAATGTTGCGTGTAGGGGTGTTAATTCCTACATGCACAAATTGGTGTTTACCATGTCTCCCTTCAAATTGCTTCCAAAGGAAAAATGCAAGTACATGACAGGCTATGCACTGGTGTGAAAATATTTGTATTTATGAGTGTGCACTGGTGTGTTGCAGCATGTTGCATGTGTGAAAGAAATTGCACTCTGTTTTATTTATGTGCATCTGGAAGCATGTGCTGTGCCTGTGTACTCAGTTGGCAGTACACAAGGGGGAATGTGCAGGGAAGATTAGCAGCCAGAGCACATGATTCTCTGAGGAAGAGGAATGACAGAAAATCTGAGTGGAAATTTACAGCTGCAGCTGGAGACACTTGAACTGTATCAGACTGACCTCAAAAACTCTGCTCTCTGGAAGATGCTGCAAAGGACTAACCCATTTCTTCTTCCTAATGAATAATGGAAAAGGCACTCCAACATTACTAATTAGGAAAGATTTTATTCTAGAAGACTTTAATAAGGAGTATTAATAAGCATCAACTTGAACAACATTTCAGGAGTGTAGAGTTGTGCAGAGAAGCTTAAAGCACAGGGCTCTAGCAAAAGCTGCTGAGGAAGAAAGTCTAAAGTGCTGCATGGAAAAGAAGCTTCTCTTGCCCAGTTCCCAATTCTCAAGCTCCAGTGAGGGATACTGAGATCCTTTTCAGAAGATCTAATCAAATAAAGGCAGAAGGGACTTTTGCACCTGATTTCCCTAGAGGGAGTGGGCCTCCCAACACCCTCAATGTTGATGCAACTTTAGTTACATGGTGCCTTCCTGGACTGGTACATGAGCTGAACGTTTAGTAACACTGGTGTCCCGGGAATGTAACTCCAGAGATGTGAGGAGGTGGATGTGTCAAAACATGGCAACTAGGTCACAGCACTGAAATGGATGGGCCTCTTGGTTATTAGGTTATTAGCTTGGTTATTAAAACAGCCTTTTCTACTTTCCATGAGTCATTCTAGTACCCATTTGAAAGCACCCTGCAGAAGTAAACTAGGTCTGACTTAGACATTGTGCAATTTTGGGGCTAGTCACTTTTAATTGTACCCATAATCAACAGTGGGCAGACCACTCAGGAGTCTCAAGTAAATTAAATTGACTGGAGGTGCTCAGTGTTATTGGTGAACTAAGTAAGGAAGTGATGCTTTGACTTAATGTCACAATATAAGCAGCAGTGGCTGCTTGCAGCTAGCTCTGTGTTGTTGGATGTAGGCTAGAATGTGTTCAGAAACCAGCATGTCTTTGAAATATGTCATCTGCTGCATATTGCAAACAAGACAGGTTGCAAGGCTAGAGCAAGCCAGGGGTATGGCAGATGCACCGCTGGCTGTTCTCCCTGCTTTTTTTTCTTGGGCATGGGCTCAACAGTACCTCATTTGGAATATCTTAAATATAATGTATCACAGCAGTTTGGAGTCATAATGCAAACACTGCTGAAGATTAAATCTTCCCTCTATTAGATATTTGCATGCTGTATTTCTCACAGCTTTGTATCTGCGCTTAGACCTTAGATGACTGAGGTACAGGGAGAACACAGAGCTCATCTGTTTAAAAATAAACTTTGACAAAATGGACAGTTTTGACTTCTGATTTTGAGTTAATCAGTAGCTGAGAGTTGTGCTCTACTGCTTTGTGAGTGCCCATCATCTTCCCTTAGCTCATTAATTCCTCCATGGGGTGGAGTGTCCCACCTTTTGCTGTATCTTCAGTTGGCAGCAGTACATCCAGCACAGGAAAATTCCACTAGCACTTAAAATATTGCAGTGAAAGCCATGCTAAAATTTGAGGAAAAAACAAGTTCTAGATCTGCAGAGCAAGCAACTCTACTAATTATGCCCACTAAGGCTTCAGATGAGAAAGAATTTCATAAGAGGTAAAGTGATTCCAGAGAGGTCTGCTTGCACTGACAGATGCTTCAATACAATTGGGAGGTAGTGTATTTGGAAGAGATGACAGTGGGATAAACTTGTCCTGTACTAAGCAACTGACTTCCCTGTGATTGGGGTTCTGAAGTCTGTAATGCATTTGGCCCTTCTAGGATATATGCAGCAAGATGATTGCTGACATGTGCACTTGTCAGGCCATAGGGAATTTGCAATGAAGTTGTCTGAACAACCTCTTTCATCCAGCTCTGTGGTTGCCACTGCACAGTTGTATTGCACTGGCTGCTCTGACTGAAGCAGAGACTTTTTAATGAGAGGTGTAGTCAGTTTAACTCTCCTGAAGTGGGTGGGGAGGTGACCTATAACTGACTATACTGCAAGGGAATTGTCTTTGCCTTAGGAAAATGTATGTTTTCATAAAGAAACACTAACAGGAGTGTACCTGCTGGTGCATATCATAGATCATACTAAAAATACTAAGCTATGTGTTGGAAGATACTTTTGGAGGGAGCTTTTAATTTGCAGAGGTATAGTCATCTGGTATGACAGCTTATTAGATCTAATATTGGGCTTCCTTATAGCTATCACTAGAGAAGATTCTCCTGTGGAACTGTTCAGCTTAAACATAGACCTCCAAAGCGGGCCAGATGTGTCTGCCTTCCCCAGTCAACTTTGTAGATGTCTAAAATCAGACAAGTTAGTCCCTACACTATGTGTATATACAGTGCTTCACAGTTGCTGTTGTTAATAACTGGACAGCAAGGTGCCCTTGATCCTACTTATTCTGCATTTATAAATATTTGGTGTGCCAGTGACTCAAACCCATTGATTGAGGTGATTATCTGAGGTTTGAACTGATTTATTATCCCTGGCTAGTAAATGTTTTTCTAAGACTTTCCAGTTGTCTACTGCTTAGGAAGATCATCAAAATGTCAAGCTTATTTTGAGTCCTGGTCAGAATGAGAGCAGTTACACCCAGTCCCACATTCTGCGGAATACCCAGGGAGATGGTCATGACTATCTCTGGAAACTCACTTAGGTTTAAAATATATCCCACCTGATAAACTCTCATGAATAACTGCTTTTTGTTCACAGGTCCTCCTGGCAAGAATTTTTGCTGAGCCTGAACACCTTGAGATAATAGATTTCATTGTAAATGGACTAGAGATTTTTCTCCATTGGAGATCATGCTTCTGTGCATCACTGCTGTTCACTTACTGTAAACTGAACCAAAAAATGTTTATATAAAGAAATGGGGAGAGGAAAGTATTGTGGTCATTGTTTGAGTTTTCTTTTTGCTTCAAGCCTTAATCTTATTGAATAGCAGCCTACAACTGAGCTATCAAGTTTAATGATGAAGAAAGGAATAGAAATGTGCTTTTGGCTGGGCTCCTTATCTAAAGGCTGTGATCTTTGTCAAGAAGACTGACAAAGCTTGTATTCATGGGATTTATTTATGCATGCTGATATGTATGGTCTGGGGACAGGCTTCTTCTAATGCTACTTTCTCAGAGACAGATGTCAGTGCTGTTCAGAGAAAGGTGCTGTTGTGGACTCCAATGCTCTGACATGCTGTCTGTCTTGTCATCTTGAATATTCCTCTCCTGAATTAGGTCCGTACAAGGTACAGCCAGGGACCTATGCTATTATGTCTGTATATGGGCTGCACTGTAGTCTCTCGAAGTGAAGAGGTGACCACTTCCAAGCAGAAGTTTTTGTAGCCACTGACCTATATTCTAAAAGCTAGTGCCATATCAAGTCGGCCATCAGAACCCAGGAGTCAAAGGTTAGAAGGAGTTAACATCAGCCTGATACCTTGTTTCAGGATCATCGGATTTAAAATATAGCAGAGGACCATGAAACTAGAGGGAGTAGAAATAAACCAGACAAGGGCAAGTCAGTCACCCTGGAAGATTCCCTCCCACTGAGCAGAGAGTAATATGTTTGAGAAAGTTAGACTTCAAACTACCTCTAGTAAATTATTTCCCGTTTTACTATCTACAGAGGAGCATCACTGAATGACAGCATGGTCTGCCTCTAAAAATCCTTGTGAATGGCAGTGGCCCACAGTTACTTCCAAAACTGTTTAGTCCCATCCAGAACGTTATGTGGCTGCCTATAGACAGGACTGGCTGGGGCTGGTTAGCTGCTAAACAGATGAGCAATCTCCAGGCTATGGGGCCTGGAGTCTTTATAGACCCTGCCTAAAGAAAAGTCATATTCTGTGAGAAGGGGTGCTTTGGGTCTAAAGCAAAAGGGATTTTCTGGTTAACTTACAATCAAGTGAATTCCACATTGAGTTCAACCTTTGCTCAATGCCACCTAAATACATTTGTATCCACCCTAATATGCATGAATAAACACAAGTTATAGAAAGGCCTTTCCCCAAAGCATGACAACAGCTTAATGTCTTCATTTTGCTATTAGTGTAAATATGAGACTAAACTCCCATCTCTGCTTTGATTTCCCTCTCCCCAAGGTTTATAATGTATCTTCTAGCAATAGCTGTAGTTAAGCTAATGAAACTCACCAGCAGAAGCTCCAAACCAAATTACCCACACTAAGCTGCCCTGTGATACCTCAAAGCCCTTGAATACTCCCCTGCTAAATATGCATGGAGACTTCTCACAAGAGCTGCCATCAGAAGTAAGTTATTGCTAATGGAGAGAGAATTCATTACTTCAAGCCCATAATGATTCAACTACAGGCCAACGCCACTGCCGTGCACAAAGCTATTTGCTTTCAGCCTGGCCATTAGGAGTGACTTGTCTCCATGTTGGCAAGGTATAGTGGTTTCTGGAACAGCTACCATGACATACCACTCAAAATATAAATTCATTGACCTAAATTGGTTAGATACCAAATTGAGTAGCTTTGGAAAAGGAACAAGAAGGCAGATAAGGGTTTTATTATGGCCAAGCAAATTGAATTCAATCTCAGCAGTTACCACTAGATGTAATGGTCTGGGTTGTTTTGTTTGTTTTGCTGGAGGGAAGTGCTTTACCCTCACTGGTCATTAATCAGGTTTAAAGAGCCCATTTTATTAGCTACTCTGCTATACAGATTTTCCCCTCTTGCAGGGTATTTTAAATAATACGAATCAACATTCAACTTGAAAACATTAAAACACTTGGCAGGGAAATTTCAAATAAGTGCATGAAAGGATATAAAAAGTAGGATCAATTTAACTGGAAAATGCATTACCCATGTAAGTCCTAAATAACTGCTGAGTGTGGAAAGGCCGATAAAAACAAACAAATCGATAGAATTAATTAACTGGGAGGCTGTGTGGTCTAGCAGAAAGACCACAAGGACGGTAACGAATCCCCTTGTGATTTCAACCTGTACTCCAAGACTGAATAACTAGGTATTTAGGCTTCAGTTTCTTTTTAAAGCTGTCTGAAGGATTTAGGAGCTCACATCAATAGGACTTAGATCCTTAGATGCCTTCCCTTCATCTGTCTGCACCACAGATAAGAGTATCACTTAATCATTGTGCTTCCAATGTGTGCTCAAGGCAGGCAGTGAAAAATCAAAGACATGAAGGGCTGAGGATTTGAACTGTGTTCTGGTAAAGGCAATGGCAAGCCCCCACCTCTCCATTAAACAGGAGCAGGATGTAGTTCCTCTTCAGCTCTGCAAAATTAATGATCTTCAAAATTACTGTTCCTTGGCTCATAATTCTCACCAAGAAATGCAGGTAGTTGCAGGGAAATCCTGGTATCCTGTAGGATTTAGTGCATGCACCACTTGTAAAAGCCCTTTTTAGATTAAGCCTGCCCTGCATTTCATTTCCCTGAGTGTCCAGTTTTGATAAGGTTGGCAAGACAGCACTGAATTAATCAAAATGCCTTGCTACCAAAGCCTGTCCAGCGTCAACAAAACAACTTGTTGCATCGCAGCAATGAGACTGTGCTTTTGTAGAGTGCACAGATATCCAGGAGAAGTGGTATCATAGCTGCACTAAAAGCTGCAAGAGACCTGCCTCTTATATTGACTTATTGCTGGGTTTTTTTTGTGAGTTTGACTGAATTTTCATCTGGATTTTGAAGCCTTTGCAGCTTTAGGCATAAGCTTCCAAGGAGTATAAAAGCATGACCTGTAGTAGTGATATGCTTGAGAACCGGACTAGTGAAAGATCTCATCTGCTAAACACTGTCCTACATAACTATCCTTCTTTCAATCCAATCTTTTAAAGCAGTCTTGTTTCCTCACCACCAATAAATCCCTTTCCAAAGTGCTGTATTCTTCATGTTGTTTATTTAGCTTGGCTCAAAATGCAATTTCCCCAGAGCTGGGATCACAGCTTAAGGTCTAACTCTGATGGGCAAATCTACAGAGCTATAATGTCTTCTACTGCATCTCAAAGTGCATATATGGAGCCAAGTGACTATAAGTTACTGAGCCTATAAAGCAGCAGACAATCTTCAAGCCTGGCAGCAGATTAATCACCTACATTAATCACCCCAAGACACCCCATCTACAGTGCAAGTTCTGTGTATTTGTGAGAGTCCTTAGACATCCTGGATGTTTTTTTACTTGTCAGCCCTTTGCACTTTGATAAAATAATCCATAATCATCTCTGCAAATCCTCTAGCTTGACCCCAATTGGCTGATTTATTTCTGCAAAGAAACTTCACATTTCATCTCTGCCTTGTCCTGCCTTTTTGCCAGAAAATAAGCATAGACCTCTTCCCCTGCAAGACAGCAGGACAAATCTAGAGCAGTCCTGGATGGACAAGGCTGATACCAGTGCTCTTCTGGGACTCTGCAGTCAATGCAATCACTTTGACAGTTTTCTTTCCTGAACCATTTGAGATCTAAACAGGCAGCCATATGCCAGCCTGGTTGCAGTGGTGTCATCTTCGCTCATGCACAGTACTATCTGTTTCTGCAGATCTACTCTGAGATATTTTTTTTCTTGATGACTCTTTTTATACCATACTTCAAATGTCAGAAGCCTTCAATGACTGCTCGCAAACTTACACTTTCACAAAAATCAGCACCTGAGTGCAGGGAATGTGGCTGTGAAATTGGCTGAAATGTCTGTCGTTCCCAGGTACTGTTGGTGAACTTAAGCCCCAGCTTGAATTTGATCCAAGCCATGCAGGACTGCCCTAATCAGTTTGCAGCAAAGATTAAAACAGTGATAACATCTAAATCCAAGACAGTTTGGGGGGACTAAGTGGAACTGGAGTAAACTGAACAAGTCATATGCCACAAGCTGTGGATTCAATCACTCAATGGTGGAGAGGGTAAGTCCAGGCAGGAAAATTCTTGAGCTTTACCAGCAAGAGGAGCCCATGGACTTGAAACAGTCCAGAGCTGAGTATCTGCTGCAGCAAGAGTGATGTATCTATAGACAGTACTCAAGAATTTACAGGCAAAACTAGCTAGCCATCAGATACAGACAATGGAGCAGAGACCAATGACTTAGTCTTTTGGGCTTGATAAAAGCTCGGTAAATGTCATGTTGAAACGAGTACCTAGAATTAATTGCTCCAGGCTTGTGAAGAGAAGAGGTGGAGAACCCTTTCTTTGAAGCACAGTGGGTGGATGTGACCTGTGAAAACAATGTTCATGTCACATAAGGCTGAGTGATCTTACATGACATGTTTGTGACTGTATCATAAAGCAAGTCAGAAAGAATTTTCTAGATTTTTAGAAGATTACTTTGATCAAGATCTTGCTGAGATAACCTTTAAGGTAAGTCATCTGATGTATTACAGCTCTTTAGCACTGCGGGAGTGTAAGAAACTGGCTGTAAATGCCACAGAGGCTGATTTATGGCTGCTGAAGATGACTAGAAACATGGGTCATATTGTACCTTGAGACAATTCTTGGACCTGTCTAAAATGTTAGCAAGCTTATGACTTCTGTTTGTAGCTGTGCCTTAAACTGTTGGCTTTCTACATGGGATGACAGCTTGCCTTACAGGTGATAATTCAGTAATTCACTTGCATTTTTGAGCCTTTAGGCTGTGAAATGCAACATCTCAAGAGTCAGAGATGTCACAAATTCAGATTCTGTTTTCTGGCAGTGTAGACTAAAGTTTGTACACTGATTAATCTCATGAATACAGCTTACACTGGTTTGAGTTCAGGCATATCATAATCTATAGTCTCATGGCCTAAAAGCTCCCATAAAACATCCAAAACTCCAGCAATGGAGTCCTGCTACCATAGATCTGGATGCCCAATACAGTACAATAAACCCATTATTTTGCTCCATCATAAATTGTGCCTAATCTCTGTTGCCAGCCAGGAATTTAGACATCTATTTGTGTCTTTTTGCATACATAAATGAGTGCTGATTTGTGTGATCAAGGCTACAGGAAGGTGGATGGTATGAATGGATTGTTTTCTTCAAAGCTCTGTAAAATGTTCCTTCCTCTGACAGTCATTAAACCTAAATGGGGAGAGTACTAGTGTTCAGAAAGCCTAGGTTAAACACTGCTGTGGTAAGACCTGTTCTGGCTAACTACATTTATGACTGTTGCTTCCTTCAATGCAGTCGATAGCTTTTAGAGGTATACACTGTGCAAAAATAAAGGAAAATATTGTCTCTTCAAACTGAGCTTGTTTTACAGATGCACTGAAAGATCTCATCTGGGGTTTGAAATGAGAATTTCTGAAAAGGAGCATCTGTGGCATAAAGCAAAAGGGTTCAAGTGCATTTTCAAGTCTAAACAAAGCAATGGCTGCAGAGACATGCAGAGGATGGCTGTGCCATCCTTTGGGGAACACTGGTCATCCTGATAGGGGTTGTCCTAGCGTCACTGCCTGCAGCCAGTGGTGTTCCTGAGGGTATATGGGGACAACACATACCTGGCAGCTTAGACGTAATAGTTCATAATTAAGCAGCTTGGTGGGATGTCCGGTTGGCTGGAACATGATGTCCTCGGCCACCCTGCAAAGCACCTGTCTCTGGGCAGATATCTCAGTGCACCAAGCTCATGGCAATTCAGACTTGCACATCTTCATTTAGAGATTGTAAGGGCTGTAACACTCTGGTTTGGTTATGAGTAGATATTGAGCATCATTATAAGGAAAAGAAGCTGGGAGTTGTTGCCACAGCTAGCACCTTATAAAAAAAAAATTATGTTGTTTGGCAGAGAAGTTTACATAACCTAAAGAGTTTAACCTGTTTTTTATTAACATTTGTCTGAAGTGGAGTTAGGCCAGTGTTGGACACACAAAGACGGGAAAATGTATGTGCTGCTGGGTTTTCCTAAGCGCGTGCTTATATTCCAGGCCTTACTGATAGTCACAATCTCTCCAGTCCATATCTTTGTCCACTCCTCTGTTCCAAATAAGCTTTGTGCTCCCAGACCAGGATGCCCAGTGTGCCAAAGCTGCTCCTTGAATGCCAGGGGAAGGTCACACCTGCCAGCTTGCAATTAAAGTGCATACTTAGTGAATTAGAGGATGTCACCAGGCCAAGGCTGATTTCTGGTTTCACAGTGTCTGTGCCCTTTACAGGGAAAAGATGAGCAAGGGTTGCTCAAGGTTTGTGTTGGCTAAAGATGAAGAGAGACCTGCAGAGATTCAGGCACATGCTCAGTCATTTATTTTTTGCCAGCTGGTGGATCAAGAAGGCCTGTTAAGTAGGGTGTTTCAGATCTTGCACATGGGTTTAATCCTTTTGTGGGGGGATAGGTGAAGGAGGAAGAATCTTTTAATCAGAGGTAGCAGAGGAAAGTGAGCATGGCAATGGGAACAGTCTTCAAAGGCTGACAGAACTGCAAAGCTGCACATTGCATGGTCTACTGGACTCTCCACCTTCCTGGTCTCTAGGCAGCTATTTTCGATAAAAGCGAAAGGGTCACAGGAGCTATTCTGAGCTCTGCCCTCACTGACAGCCAAACTCTCTAGTTCCCTTTTCCTTTCTACAATGGTGACACTTTGCATGTCCACTTGTCCTGCCCCAGCACATATATGACCCTAAGGGCAGACAAATGCATTTGATAAAAACTTCAATCATCTCCTCTGAGCTAAAGATCAAAGCTAAATTTGCTTGGAGCACTGAATTGTGAACCTTGAAAAAGAACTATACTAGCATCAACAATGGGATTAATTAGTCTCTACTTGAAGCCTTTCAAACACAAATATACAGCCAGTTCACTGTAATTTCAGCTTTCCTTATTCCTTCCCATGCCTTACCAATCTTGCACCCCCTCTGGAAAAGGTATGATATTTTCATATCAACTTGAGCTCTATTTTGAGAGAGGGGAAGGAATAGGTAAGCAGGCTGAGCAACCAGGCTATGTAAAGCACAGATAACAGAACAAGCTTTCAGCAGCCTCCTTTCAAGCTTTTGTGGAAAACAGAGATAACAGCTGAGCAAACTCTTCGTAGGAAATTTGTAGCATGCAGGGATGGAGTGTGCTGGTTCTCTGTGATGAGATGTCAGGAGAGGTGGTCCCTGGGAGAATGTGCCCGTAATAGACAGGGTTATCCAGTCAGCTTTGCCTCTGTTTGGATTCTTTCCCCTGAGTGGTTTCCCAAATGCAATTTCTTCAAAGACTTTACTTATGCATGTCCTTCATCAACAGGCTGTAGCAGTTCTCTAAAATAGCTACTGAACTATGCATCAACTATTTTATAGACAAAATGTCAATTAACCTGAGTGTCTGTGTAAAGATTTTTTACAAAAAACCCAATTTTTTTCCCAATTTCCCAGGGCTTGTGATGAAAATGTCATTTATTAAAAGAATATTCACTCCTGAGTGTTCTCCAATACTGAATGCTTGCATGCATGAGGTAGGAGTTTGACACCCGAGTTTTAAACACTCCCACACAGATGAACGGTGTGAACTACAAAATACACATAATTGTGTGCAGAACTGGCCCAGTTTTAACTGTCAAACACAGGAGTCAGGTTCAGTTCTGAATCTGCAATATGAAGTGTATTTTCTGTTAGTTAACTTTATCCAGGCAATGAAGTTGAGGGACAGGGAGGCAAGGTTAGAGGTTTTTCTTGGGAAAAGAAGTGGGGAGAGGGAAGTGGTACAGGAGATGCCTGTCCTATCTCTAAAAACCTATTAAAAAAAAAAAGTGGTTTGACTTCCCCCCTCAAAATGCACTTTCCCATGAGACCTATGTAATATGCAGGGGAGTAGCACAACGGATGCTCATCTCCAGAGACATCTGTTCAAATCTTAGCTTCAAATCACAAGTTAAAAAAATCTTGTTCATGTTATCCTAGTACCTGTGTGTTTCATAAAAACAGTAGACGACCTGCAGTGTGTTCAAGCAACCCTGGTGACTGCAATGAGGTAGGGCAGGATTAGGCCAGGCATGATAAGGTTTGCTAGTACGCTGGCAGAGCTAGTGCTGTTTACTTGCTGATAGACCCTTGACATGGATAAATAGTTTTCTATTGCTTGCTTTTGTAGGCATATACTGCAGCTTTTCCTTTAGCCATTTTTTCACGCAACCTGAGAGACTTTAATAGGTTTAAGACCTCCTTCCCTTTGCTTTTGTGGACTTTATCAGAGCATAGTGGCATAAGCCTTGTTTTCAGAGAAATTAGTTAAGAAACAAAGGAAATAATCTTACTAGTTAAATATAAAGTCAAAAATTTTGGAGCTTCAGAAAGATAGAAGGGGAGAGAAATGCATTTCTAAAGGTTATACCAGGTGCATTAAAGGAAATGCAAACTGACTGCTGAAAAATACTTTTCCACTTGACATCAAAATTTCTATATTAGAACTGAGGTAATTTTAACATCAGTGCCCATATTAAGCATAAATGTTGTGACTGAGGTTTTTACTTGTTGTCCTTGGAAGCTTTAGAATTTACAAGTGGCTTTCATATAAAACAACTACATTCATTCCCTCTCCATACTTCCATTTAACCTCCAAAACAGACACTGACAGCGACTGTATAGCAGAGATATGTGTGAAGTGAAGATCTACATTCTGGGCTTAAGCCAGCTTTGACCTGGACGGGAGGTTCATCTTATTCAAAAGAAAGAAGTAAATACCATGCAGTGGCAAAGCTGTCAAATGCAAACTGCTGCTTTCCTTATTCGTCCTGCTCTGTTCAAAAGTCCCTTCTATAGCACTAAGCTTTGCTGTGTCTCAAAGAGTGGCATCGACACTGAACTTGGTCTTGCAACCCTTAAATATTAATATTCTTGACTTACAGATGAAGATAGGTATAATTCTGTGGCACTGTTCTGGCAAAGTAATTGTAAGCACAAGTGATTTATCTAATGGGGATAAACTTGTTTAAGTTCATTCTTAAGTGTTTCATTTAATGAGCTCTCATCACTTTGTAAAAGCTTCCTGTGTATATTTGGGTGAGCCAAAAATAAAACCAATGTGTCTGGATTCTAAACTGTATCTCCCAGCAGATACTGCCTTTTTGTTAGTTTGCTTGAAAGCTGGTGCTTTGAGAGCACTGTATTTCTCACTACTGACTCTCTGCTAGTTTTACAGTGTGCATCTTTAATAACTGACCATTGAATTAGATACATCAACAGTTCAGCAAAGTCTGTTCTACACCTCATAAAATATCAGCCTCCTGTTTAAAGTATTTTATGCAGAATCATTTGATTGGAAGTGGTAATCTTGTAACCCTGAACACTGAAGAAAGCAAAGAGGCAGTAAAATGTGTCTAAAACAGCCCTACAACTATATTCCCTTGCTGCTTAGATGCATGAGCTGCTTGTGAGAACCAGGTGTCACTCAGGTGCACAGATTTGACCTCAATTCCAAGATCTGTCCCAGAGAGACTCCATATGTACAATATAAAGTTTTTAAAGGATTTGTTTATATTGCATTTTAAATACTTATTGTGGAAAAGTCAGATACAACCATGACAGAGCCTATAAACATGAAAAAAAATTCCTCATACAGACCAGCTGAGTGATTAACACATACTGAACCCTGTAGAGAAAATACCGTACCCAAGCTCTGGAACTTGAGGAACATCCTGACTCCTCTGCAAAAAGGAACAAGTCTGTTACCTTCTGCACTGAACTTGTCTGCTACCCCAGGGAAGCCTCTTTTTATCTTGTCAGTAGTTCCGAGTTACTTTATGTGAAAGGCAGGCAGATCCAGGAGGAGAAGGAAGCAAATGAAGTGATATAAAGAGTATGGGTGATATGATTCAAAGCGCAGGCTAAGAGCTCTTGCAATAAGACTTGGGATGGGTACGAACTGGGCAGGACTGTCTGTGCTTGTATTAGTTCAATCTCCTCTTCGATCTTGACCTGACATGATAAGAATTTCACCTGTAAGCATGAATAAGAATGGGAGTATCTTAGATACTCTACAGATTTAAATTAAACCTGGTGGTAAGGGTCAAATCGAGAGCCCCTCTGAAAAAGTGACCACACTGGGACCTGAATGATGGGCAGAATGGGGGTTTCTCAGCACGGCCTGAGGAAACTGGGTTTTTGGTCAATCTCTGCTAATGCTGCATTGTTGGCATCAGCTCCCATTCCTGATGGCTGCCTGGAAGAGCTATGCCAATTCAAATTTCAGTTGAGGAGGTCTCCTACTGACTTCAGGGCCCTCACCAGTGTTTCTGAAATCCATTTGGAAGCTATTTGGTGCCATGGAAACATTTATGTACTTGTAGCTACTGCAAAGGGATGAAGGACTTCCAATTTTTCCTTCATTATTGCAGTGCTGATTCAATCAGCAGACTGTGTTGTACGACACTTAGTCCGGTCAACAGCCTCTGAAACCCAAGGTGATTGAGTGTGCTCAGAGTTGGCCAAAGCACACTTGGCACCTGGGCCCATGTAGACATGGCTGCCCCATCTAACTTCTTTAGAAAGCAATTGTATTTGCATATCAGAAAAATAATTGTGGTTAATGGGAATGACAGATACTTATTACTTCTCATTTCAAACACAGGACTAATTGTCTCCTGTCCCTAGTAGGCAATTTAAAGAAATGCTGGTGTAGAAAGAATTAGATAATGAAGCTCTTTTCATCCAACACTTACATGTAATTTACTTTTAAATCAGCTCCCCTGGGAGGTGGTACAAGCTGTGACAGTGCAAAGAATATTTTGATTGTTTTGGCAAGAAGTCAAAGCAGAAAACTTTCTATGTTTTAGTCCCAGGACCCCAGTGGCTACTATTTCAAAACAACATGGGGTTAAGGGGATGGGGGTGTTAAATGCAATGTAGTGAACTGAGGTCATTGTGATCAAAAGGAGCTGGTGGGGACAGATTCACACATCTTAAATACCTGCTTATTATGTTCTTTTGCTGTTATTAATAATAATAAAAAAACATGGAGAAGGTATAGGAAGAGCTGGCTTTTTGTTGGCTCTGCCCCAAATCTAGGAGAAAAGAAAAAAATTTCCTTCAACATATCAATACATAAGTTATTGCTTTGCCGTACTCTTTATATTAACATACATTCTTATAGAATCCCATTATAGAAGTCAACAGTGTTTTGCATGATGGTTTAGGCCAAGCTGGGATTTAAAGATAGTATCTGTTAATGCTAAATAATATGAGAAGAGTCACTTTAGCACACTCTCTACAAGTGGATTAAATATTTTTGCCATGTTAAAGCATTTAAATGTTGTCCAGATGAGCTGGAGTAATAATAATGCTTAGTAGAAGAATAATCTTGCTTGTCTTCAGACCTTCAAGCATGCCTTGAAGGAGTATGGAAGAGATGGGCTTGGTCTTTAGTGAAGACTTTGAAGAGAGAATGCATCTGAAAGGCTCTTGTGTTGGATATTTTCTGTGTCCAAAGATATTTCACTAAGAAATGGTTGGTCAATTCTAGCTTCTTAATGATTCCTGGTGGTAAAGCACAAGCAATGGGAATTAATCTCTGAAAGTGTACAATGCTGTCTCCCTTTGTTACAGTGCTCCACGCAGGCTCTTAAATCAGCCTGATTTCATTCAAGTCTTACTCTGCAGCTGCTGTTAAATTAAGTCCCTGAAGAGAATATAAGTTTGGAGGCATAAGAGGGCAGAACAGAGAATGTTTCTTTAATTGTTATTATCCACCACTCAGAGTCACTAGTGTAGAGGAGTAATTAGGGAATTGTGGTATATTTCAGTAAAAGCACCATTTCCCTCCCTTCCCTCTCCTTTTTTGTGGAAACCATATTTCAGAGTTTGTCACATTTATAAGTCCTAGCAAGAATCTCATATGCAATAATCCCAACCTAATCATATCTTAACTAAGCCCTTTCTGCTGAGATTTATGGTGACTGAAAGAAGGCAATAGTAAATAACCATAATAGCAGGCACAGTGAGACATTGGGTCTGTACTTCGTGACTTTTTTAGCTAGGACCCCTTTTGCAGCTGGCCTGGGAACAATTGCTTCTTTCTTTGCTGCTACCCAGGAGGTGAAGTTCCCAGTGCACTGCAGTAAACAGAATTGCTTTGGGATCCCCAAAACATATGCGCTGTTTTTACCACAGTAGGGAAGAGTGCCAGCGTCACCCTGAAAGAACAGGCAGTACAAAGAGGCTGAAGGGTACAGCTTCACAGGCTGTTCCTCACAGGCAGAAACCGCACAGGGAACTGGAGGGAGTACGATTCAGGCAGCCTGACAAATCACTGCACAATCATTTGGGCTCAAAGCATGGAGCTGTTATAACCACTCTTCCAAGTACGTGTTGTTGAAGGAAAAATGTCTGCATGAGTCTGTACTCTCCAGCCTGTTTGACTTGAGTGATCAGGCAAAAAATTTATACTGCATTGACCTCAACACTATTATTTGGCAATCATGGCTTTGGACCTCCATTCTTTGTCCAATAACCTCTCTTTGAAGTGCAACCTGCAGGATCCCAGCAGAGATGAGGGAATGACCAGAGGGCAGAAAACCAAGGAGAATGCAGCATGTGAAGGGACTGCCAGTGACCTTTAGTTTCCCAGGCTGAGAAGAAGGAGTATAGCCATAAAAAAAGCAGATTTTAATACAAATTTTGGCATCGTGTAGTTCTACTAGCAGAACATATGTTCTGCATGCATTGCTCTAGGCAAACTTAAGCATGTGGCTGTTATTTTATCTTTCCTTCTAATGCACACTGTAGATATCTCAACATAAGATCAACATGCAGGGTGCCATCTCACATGGGATGATGGCTGATGCTCACTTGCCAGCATATAGGTCAAACTATATGAAGGGAATGGCCAAGAGGACTGTGTTGTGTCCGCTTACAGGTGTTGCCTAGTCATATACCTGAATATTGGCTATTTCTATTTCAGGGAGAGCAAGGAAAGGAAAATAAACTACTTGTTTATATATCTGAAAAATATAAGTTATGTTCACAAGTTGAGAAACTCCTTGCATAACCACTTAATTTGGGGAAAAGAGCACATTTCAGAAACAAACTGAAAAGGTTTTATTTTTTTTGCAAGAATTAGTTAGCCTCAGTTTCCCTCACTACTGCCTCCAGCAACAAGCAGATTAGGCAGAGCTGCCATACAAATGACTCTTATCTTGCTACACATTGCTCTTTGCAGCTGCCTGTTGGACTCATGCTGTTGAAAACTGAAATTTTTATCTTCTGGTTGGTAAGAATTAGTGGTTTTCAGCTCTCAGGCTGCACAAGAACTATTTTCTCCAGGCTACCTTAGAAAGATTGAACTTCCACAGGATCAGTGTGTAGCACTGATAAATCCACTATCTGTGGTTTCCCATCTGTTAACTGCTCCTCAGTCTGGATATCCAGCTCAGTGTTTGAAATTCATTGATAGAGTTTTGTAGTGAGCAGACTTCAAATCACTGCTGCTTTGCTTCTTGAATTTGATCCAAGAAATAAGGACAGGTCAAGAAATAGACAGTGTCTTATGCTTAAGCATTTGTTACAACAGAAGACCACTAAACATGTCCATTGACATGGGGCCTGATTCTTTACTTGTATCAGTCCCATGATAATGTAAAGCACTTGGTGGATCTCTGACATAGCCCTACTTAAATCAAATGCTATAAATAAAGTATGGGTTATTCTGGTACTTCCCTGACGAGTCCTCTTCAGGTGTCACTTGCAGGGAGAGATAGATGGCAACAGCATCGGAAGTGAGAGCAGAACAAGTCAGGATGGACATCCTTCAGTGAAACCCACTGTCCCTCCAGGTTCAGTGACTTCCCAGAGACCCTCAGACTTGCATGTTCACACTCCTGGAGCTGGATCAAGGGACATACATGTGTATTAAAACTCCTTTGGACTCAGTGTGCCCACTTACCCTGGGGTCCAGGAGGTGCAGAGCGGCACACAGGGAGCAGCTTGAGGTTGCTAATGTTATATCTATTTGCTGGAGGACAGACTGGAGTTGAGAGTCCACAGAAAAGATTTGTTCAGCTGCTGGACACTGACAGACCCTGAATGCATCTTGGTTTCTTGGGGAAAGAGCTCAAAGCAGCTGGGACTCATCAGGTTCATAAACAGTGGGGTTGTACCCTGGCATGGTTGGAGGGGCATTGCTTTGAGAGGTGTTCTGTTGTGTTAGTATAACAGTTAAGAGCATTGCCTGGAGCGGGAGAATCTCTGATAGATATTATCTGATTTTTGCCTTCCAGAGCCAAACAGCTGGGGTGTGTCAGGTAGAGTAACGCCCTAGGAGTCCTATGAGAAAATTGTTTGAACTGAAAAAAAATAGCTCTTTTCAAAACCTGCCGGTCTTACTCTGAAATCCTGCTCTTGTTTCAGAGATGATTCTGTTGCTGCTCAGCCTTCCTTTGTGGCTTTTCATTCAGCTCTTCTAAGATCTGGTGCAAAGTTGATGGCAATTTTCCTGTTGACTTCAGTGGGGCCTTATATCAGCACGTAATTGATTTACTAGCTCTTTTTCTAAGGCAGCTACACATATACATTATTAGATACACCTGATAATCAAACCTTCAGATCACTGCATCTAGATTCCTCAAGAACTGAGTGACATCATGCAGGAAATGTAAGGTTTCAGCTATCTAAGCCTCCTCTGGCCTGGGAGAGCCCATTTCCTCACTTAGAGCAATTGAACATTGACTGTGTATGGTTTTGCCAGTTTTGTTCTGCTTTTATCTGCTGAATGCATCAACCCTACCTGGTTATATTAGTCATGGGACATGTAGATTAAGAAAGTGAGAGGATGAAACCTGTACTGGCCTTAATATTTGTCTGTCTGGCCAGTAAAAGTGACTGCTTGCAGGTTTCTTTCTTGTAATTTCTCCTTTATCTTGTTATGTACCTAGGGATCACAAAACAAAACCCTTTTTTTGTGTATCACCAACCCCTTCCACTTCTGCTCCTAAAAAACTTTAAATCAGTACCATAGTTTTCTGGAACTATATTTTAGCTTTTCACTGTCTTTCCTCCCAAAATCAATAAGCCTTTGCAGCAAAGTCTTATTTCCAGGTGACAAGCAGACAGTAGCTGCAAAGCTGTTGTATTCAGTGATGCTTAGGAGTTTTGATAAGGTGGTACATTTTTTTGAGGAAGAGACAGTGAAATCCTGAAAACCCTGAGGTGATTTCTTTCTGTCAAGAAATATTTGAGATTCAAGATCTTATAGTGGAACCAAGAGTTTTTGCTGAATATTTGAGCTTAATAGGCATTTATTTTAATGCAGAAAAGGTGCTGTGCAAGTCCTCATTGAATAATTACATAAAACTTTTTCATACCATTAGGTTGCACTGGTGGACAGTGTACACTATTTCAGTATTTAAAACATTTTCAATGGTGGTTAATCCTGCAGTCTTTAATTCCGTGAGTGACTGCCATTTTAAAAACCCTTATGGAAAAGGAGAGGGAAAAGAGAAGGGGTGGGGGGAAGGAAAAATAATAAAGTGTCAGGATAGTGTGAGAAATGCCCTGGGGAGGTGGCAAACATTTCTGCAATTAGTGGTGTGAAAATGGCAGATTTGTTAGCGCTCTCCATGCATTATTAAAAGCAGCAGAAACAAGAGCTGCCCACTGTTCTGTCTCCTGATAAGGCTAGTTTCCTTGTTTTTCCCTTGTTTTGCTTCCCAGCTGGTCACTTTATCTGACACACTGGCTTCGTTTCAAGCCTGGCTGGAAAAGTTGTTCTGGGCGCTCACTCTGAGCATCAACAATTTTTTTTTCCTCCCCAGCCAACTGCTTGTCAGCCATGTCTGAGATGAGATCCCCCCTGCCCCAGCCCAGATAAGCTTAATCCCCTGCTTGCCTGGCAGAGCTGGGGCTTCGTGATGGCTTCAGGTGCTGTAAGAGATGGTTGTCCCACACCTTTTCTCTCTTTTCTGTATATTACCTTAATCCTTCACAAGCTTGCCCTCAGCAACCTCACAGAGACAGGAGATGTGGGTGAGAAATAATCTTCCCTCCTGCTTTTGTAGCCAGTTTGGTTTGTCCACATTATCTCCTTACTGCAAACAGGGACATTAATATATACCTACCTCCTCCTAGAAACAGGGCTGACCATATATCCCTGCCTCCATCACGCCTTTCCCTGTGCCAGAGCTGAACCTCTTCTGAACATATTCTCAGCTCCCTTTTTCCCCTGATACCAGCTAAGCACCAGCTTCTTTGCACTCATTGCAACCTCCTGATCCTCCCCACCACAAATAACTAAATTCAGTTTTTAATCCTCAGCACAAGGGTTCCAATATTGTACCTGCTGCACTCCACATTGTACCTTTCCCTCAATCTGGAGTGCTTTGAAGCACAACTAATGAGAAGTTAATAATGACACCATCTGGGCACTAAACTGCATCTTCTCACACAATTTGTCCCACTAACAGTGCTGGTATAAGAAAGTGATACGTGCACAAATATGCCATAAAACAAAATTGGTTTATTGCTGTTACTCGTTATGCTGGTGCAAAGAACATCCTCAATTGCAGCTAACTGCTCTCTACGCCAGGTTTTGTACTGGTATGTCAATAAATAAGCTACACAAAGCAGAGACATCTTAAGCTATAGGGAGTACCTGGCTAGGAAAGGCCTCGCTGAATTTCCAGAAGGCAACAGCAAAGAGCTGTCTGTAGGCTATGTTTCCCTAATGAAGCCTCTCTACAGTTATCACCTGTAGAGAAAACACCTTAAGCCCAGTCCTTCCTCTGGAAAATACCACCTGGTCAAATATGAGGGTCTCTTCTAGCCTCCCAATTCAGTTCCCCTATGCAGCTTTGTAGGGTGGGTCCCAAATTCTCTCTGGATGAATTGTGAGGGAGAAAGATGATGTGAAATTCAGGTTTACCAAAAGATGGGGCTAGAGACCTCCTTCCCCAAGAAAGATGCTCCCCAGCTGGCACCCTGGGTACCTGCCTCAAGCCCAAAGCAGCTCCAGAGTCCTGTTTATCAACAGATAGTGCTAGAAAGTTTCACATTCTCAAGCTGCCAGGCTTCAAGGAGATATTCTATTAAAAGGCAAGTGTGGGCAACTGTAGAGCCATTGTATTCATACTTTGGCAGGACAAGATATATTGGGCCTCCTGGATATATATGTTTAAATTCTGATTTATTCAAGCAGGAGGGGAAAGCATCCTTTGTGCATGCTTATTCAGTAGCAGCACAAAACAAAAACTAATTAGGTCAGTTCAGCCCGAAGAGGAACTGTAATTTGCTAGCAGCTCAGCCATTAAAGTAAAAACTAGTTTATTATACTACATGAAAACATGCTGCTAGAATAACCCTGTACAATTAGACCTATATTGCTGCCAAAACAATGTTTTCTTGATTAGTCCCACAGATGCTCAAAGGCATGTGTCTCCTCTGAGGTCCTTTACAGCTCTTCAGTATAAGACACATTCAGAGATGTATGTGAGAACAGGCCAACAGCCCCTTGTTGTCTTGCATTCACAAGGACCCTTGCATACCGTTGATTTTTACTTTTTTTTTGAAAGAGGAATAAATGTTACTTGTCACAGTCCAGCTCCTCCATCTTCAAAGCACCTTGGCAATCTTGAAAATCTAGCTGGATTTGTTCTGAAGTTGGGTAGATTTGCCTTCTCCTTGTGTAACATGATTTATCTGGCCAAAGTAGAGATGGATTGACAAAACTGCTATGTGGAAGAGGGAAGTTTTCTTTGTCCGTGCTTTTGCAATATAGATTTTACAAGTTGACAACACGGCTTAATCTCTGAATAAGCAAAGTTAAGTTCCAAACAAGTGCAATTCATCTTAGTTCACAGGCTTGTACTCAAATGTTTGACAGGCAGGCTGTATTGTAACAAGCTAGTAAAGCCAGCAGCTTGAATTTTCAGGGCTGTTCGGCTATGATATGTGCTCTAATACATTGCAAAGTTGTTGGCTCTATATACAGCCCTTAATGTCCTTGCAACATCAGAGTTTAAGAGTTAGGCCTACAGCTCCAGTTGTGGTGAGAATTGGGTACCTACCTCTTAAGCTGGTTTCAAAATCCTACCACCTTCTGTATTCCCTGTTAACCTGCTGAGACAAAACTGATAAGATATATTTGTACTGAACGGTTTCTTTCATGATGTATGCGTTTGTTGCATTCAGAGCAGTTGAGTCATTCTTAATATGGCCTTTGTGTCCTTCTACTAGGTGCAAATATCATCACTGTACTGTACAGGCAAAGATGGAAAGAAAAGTTGGTGTCAGCCTTAATTCTATATTTCCTGGAGGCTTAAAGTGGTTTAAGATAGAACTTTCACACCAGTGGGATGACTTTTGGATTCCAGCCTTCAGGGAGAAGAGGTCAACATGAGTTTTACAAGAAGTAATTTATTTGAAAGAGTGCTGTCAGTGTTCGTAGATGCAGAACTTGAAATATTCTGCTGTTTGCAAAGTTCACATAATTCTTTGTGTGCTGTTTCTAAGCAAATCTAATAGAGCTCATCTTCCTAAAAATAAACCAGCAGATGCAGCCCAATATGTCTGAGCTCCTCTAAAATATACACCGAATACACAGTATCTGAGACACATTACTATGAAGAGCTGGGAAATCATGCCTTATAAGTGTTTGTAGGCATCTAAGCATATAAAATCTGGTAGTCTGTGAACCTTCACATTGAGGACGATTCAAGATGAGCCTTTCTGCTGATACTTATGGGCTTGAATCATAACTATCTACACAAGCAATAGATGCGTTTTTTGCAGAAGTATTCACTGACTGCATACAGTTTAGAAGGATATTCACACCTCCTTTTAATTTTTATCTGGTAATAGACTTAGTTATGTTCATTGGCAGATAACCGAGGAAGAGAACTTTTACCTGCTGTTAAATGTCAAGAAGCAAAGACAACATTAAATGCCTCATTGACTGATCCCAGACAAAGTATTGAATGAGAGCTGGTCACTACTCAGGCAAACCAGCTAACAAAGCACTTGGCAAATTTGGTGATGCCAACCACTCCAGAAAGGGCAATGGTTAAGAACTGAACTCAAAAGCAGTGTGGACAGTAAACTAAAAGTAGGGGCAATTTAGGGATGGGTATATGAGGTATTCTGTGGGCAACCCAGGGAGCCTCATTGCCCAAGGTAATTGATGAAGCTGTGCGGTCATGGGTAGGAGGACATTCCTGCCTGGGCAAAAAATGTGATGTGCCCCCACATTGAGTCTGGAAGAGCTGAAGAAAATGAATCTGACCTTCTGGGCCACATAATAAAGGGAGAAAAACACTTAAGGAGGAAAGTATATTAAAAGAAGAAAAAACCTTTAACAACATCTGTTGATAGCAACAGCACTATTTCTAGTGAAAATGTAATAAACTACAAGATTAAATGTGCTTCACTATGAAGCAGGCTGAGATTGCTTCCAGGGTACAGCAGAGAGATTTGCACAAACACATGAGTAAAAGCAATGTTGTCTGGGCTTCAAGCTCAATTTCTGCTATTCAGATACATAAAATTATCTAAATCCTATCTTGCAATTGACAGGCACTAGGAGAAGGTCAGTTAATCACAGCAGGGTGGTGGAGGAAGGGAAGGGTTACTCTGATATATAAATGGTTCAGAAACAAGAGCAGGTTTGCCGGGGTTTCAGCCGATCGTTGCTTCTCCTGCCTCACAATATTAAAAGCAACTCTGTGTGGGTGACCGTGTGGGAGGCAAACATGAAGAGATGGAGCCCTTGCTTGGCTAGACTGCAAGGCAGAGGGCCATTGTGAGGTTGAGTAAGGATTTGATTTGCTTGCAGGGAGTGGAAGAATTACTGTGACTAATTGTAAGGTCCTGAACTGCAATTTAGACCTGAACCATGTTAAAGAAGCCAAATTCTTCTAGGAGGATGACAGCAATCAACCAGTTAGTTTGGGCAGAGAATTTTAAAAAGGAAGAAGAAAGGTCAGGGTAAAAAGGATTAAGAGGTCTGTAAGGATGCAAAAGCCTCAGAAGGGGAAGAAAAACCCAGACAGATAATGGAAACATGTATTCACCTAAAATTTGCATTCTTGAGTATGATAATCATACAGAGTTAGGGCTGAAAAGTCTCAGAAACCATTACATAATCCATCCTCCCGCCTCAAAGCAGGATCAGTTATACCTCTGTCACTTCTGGCAGATTTCTATTTGCCTGTTGCTGAAGGTCGTTCAGCAATGAATCCTCCACAGCCTCTGCGGGAAGTCTTCTCTGCAACTTTACTACCTGTTGAAAGATTTTCCCAATGCCTAACATAAAACATCCTGCAGTAATTTGAGCCAATTCTTGTCTTAGCTAGCACAAATACAAATAGACTATTCCTTTGTCATTGTAGCTCTCTTCAATATTCAAAGACTGTAATATTCTCTCAATTTTCTCCTTTATGGACATTAATCTTCTGTTAGAGATTAGATTTTTCCAGACTTTAGTCTGTACTTGTTTGCCTCTGCACTTTCTCCCTTTGATCCATTTCTTTTAAGTCTAGCATCCAAAACTGTGCAAGCTCAGATGACTCCAGCTACAGCTTTTCCAGGAGTGAATAGAAATAGTACAAGGTTCTCGCAGACTCTTTTGATCTGTGTATCCCTGTTTGAGGTTGGTCTTTCTTACCATGAGGCAACATTATTGTTTTGTTGTGATCCACTATTGCTCCCCAATTCTTTCCCAGCAGAGCAACTCTCTGGCCTGCTGCGCCTATCAAACTGTGTGCTCTAGGAAGAGAAAAATATACATCTTGTCACTTAATGGTAAGGATGAAGTAGCTGATTTTTGTCTACAGGCACTTTTTTCAGTAAAGCATGAGTCTTCTTCCATCAGACATTTATAGTATCACCCATAATATCTCTAGTGACTAATTTAAACAAGTTCTGTGAGAAATACGTAACTTTTTTAAAGCTAAGAAATAGGCCTTCTGCTGATTAGCTGAGTTTGGTGGTGGTAGCTGTTATCCCAGTAGGAGGCAATTAAAAACATTCCTGTGGGTATGCACTGCAGTGGGATGGGAGGAGGATTCATCTCATGCAGCTGCAGCCGTTGGGACCTGGGGGTGGGTGCAGGATACCCCAGCTCCCTCTTTAGTAAACAGAGAAAAATGCTTCTATGGAGGGCAATCCCATGTTTTTAGGAAGGTTAGAGGCAGTTAGGCCAGATAGCTTAGTCAAGTTGAGCTGGCTATGGAGGTAAAAAGCATTCCCCCTTACTACTGGAAGCCTTCCTAATGATTAATTTCTGTACTGAATAATTTTCATGTGACTCAAGTCACCAAAATGCCTGAAGTGCCTGGGACAATTAAATAGAAGCATGTGGCTACACATACTACTCGCCAAGGCAAAATGGATCCGAGGTCTGTCCAGTCTCTCCCCAAGGCAGTGCCTGCTTCACAGCAGAAGCTTCTGGAGGTGAAAACTCCACACAGTGCATTATTTGGTGTCTGCTGGACTAAAGAAATAACGTTTTGCTTTTGCCCGTCCCTACTCATTTTCCTTCTCCACTGCAGGTTCTCACCTGTTTCTGGCCCAAAGCATGAAGGTCAAGAGATGCCACTTCTTTATCCTTGTCAGTGGCTTTGTGCAGGTGTTAATCCAAGACACATAAATGTCTAATCCTATTTTGAGACTCACTTGTTAGCCCTGTAAAATGTATCAGTTCACAGGTGTTCAGAGGAACAGTTTAGCACATTAGCACACTTTTTTTATTTTCATTAAGCTTTGACAGCACCAAGCAGAGACAGCAGCTATTTAAAAATAAAACAAGGAAATGGGAAAAAAGCAGTGAGGTTGTAAAAAAGTGGTAGGGCCCCAGATATCCAGCTTCTCCTTTGGGATTAGGCTGCCTTTGGGGAAGCCACTGCTTGCTTTGCTGGCACAGACCTATGACAGGTTTCACTGCTGATTTTCATGGCGTTTCTCTGCCCCTAGTTATATTGCTGTTCTCACTTCTATGCAAATGCATAGTAGGAGTTCCTGCCTCAAAAGTGTGAGTGCAGTTAAGGATAGGTCTAAACCCACTCTTGAACTTAGCTTTTTCTCCCCAGTTCTTGTGCTAACATACAGCTGGGCTGGATTTCAGTGATGCTGCCTCTGTATCACCCACCGGGCTCCTGTACCTGTGATTTTGATGGATCAGGTGTAGGTACCATCCTATGTCACTGCCTCATTATGTAGCTAAGATTTAACCTTGCCAGTCACAGCATCATCCTGTTTCCACCTCAGATTTGTTTTATGCTCACAGCAAAGCTGATCAAGGGATTTCTATCACAGCGAAGAAACATCTTTAATTTAAGGCCTGGCTTCTATAGGGACATGCTTGTCTAACCATGGAATTGAGACACACAGGAAAAAATACCCTGCTTTCTATTTCTAAGGGCCTTGTCTGGCTTAATCCCCCAGAGATCCACAAAGTAGGTATGTTTGTCCTGTTTGCCTCTTCCTGGTACGCTGTCCTGCATGGGGAGCTCTGCCAGCCAGAAGCTGCTTTGGGAAGTCTTTGTGCTTGAGCAGCTGGAGCGGTAGCACTCTGTACATAATGATTTCATTGGTTTTTTTCAGCCCTCTCTTCCTCTCTGCAACACACAGGCACACAAAATATATAGTCTTGAGGTTGATTTGGTTAAAAAGATTGCCTTCAAAAGTAATGGGCAAAGTGTTATTAGGAATAACTTAGTGCAAACAGATGCACAACACGGAGGTAGCAAATATGTAAGTGTGGACTTGGACCTATTAGCTGCCTCAGAAACATTTTTCACTTAAATGTTGGCAATCTATTCTGCACTTTCTCCTGTCTTCTCTGAAATAGGGGAAAATGATGGCTGTGCCACTGAGTCACAGTGCTAAAGGATGCTCTGCAAGTGTGTATACATGCAGGTAGGCAGAGCTCTCTTCTCCAGCCACAGGGCATTTCTCTGAGCAGCACGGGATGGGCTGATGGCTTGAACCTTTTGCCATCTGAAATGAAAGGAACAGTAATGGAACAGGACAGAATTCACACTGTTTTTGACATCTGCAGAAAACTATGTTAAATACCACAACTCCTGGAAAACAAAGATGTTTGCAAAGGTAAAAGGCCAAAAGCAGCTCACCCCACAAAGCAAACAGAGGCAGGATTAAATGCCTGCTGCCTGGACCGATGAGCAGAATGAGAGAATAATGGGAAGAAAGTATTAAGGGTTAAGAAAGAAATGGGGAAAGGAGTGCTTTATCTAGGTATTAAAGGTTTAACCCAGTAAATCTCCCTCTTTCTCTTATTTCTGGGATAAAAATAAGAGCACTTGGAAAGCTTAAGGGCTAGATTTGAGAAGACAGCCGTGAGTGTAAGGATGCTCAGGCACAACTGGGGACTGCAGAAATCCCTAAGCTGCTTTTTCTTAGGAGAAAAAAAAAATTACCACTTAAGAAAAGTCTTATGATGTGCCTGCATTTTTAGATGACTGCAGTTTTTAAAAATGGCCCTATAGTGAGCTTTGTTTACTTAACTTCAGCCAAATCTTTCACTGGCAGGAGCAAAACTTGAGGCATTGGGTCTGCACTTGTCATGCAGCTGCTTTTTGTGGTCATCAGAAGTACCTGGGAAAAGTGGTCTTTTCCAGGCTACAATTGGTGTCCAAGGGTGATTAACCCTCTGGAAGTGCCTGTCTCTCCTCCTAACCACTATGGGGAATCTATCCCAGTAGCTCAGATGAATGAGATACTAGGTTTCATATAGGTAAAAACAAATGCCACCCTATGTGAGTACCCAAATCTTATCTATGTGCCATCTCTAAAGTCTTGTTCTGCAAAACTCCTCTTGGACAACATAGCTCTCAGGTTTGAAGTGGAGAGGGGCTTAAAGACTAGCAAACCTGAATCCCCTCAAACTCTGAGAAAGCCCAAATAGATAGAGGTTTGTCCCAGACTCCTAAATGGGAACCATTACCAGCTCCAGAATGGCTTGGCCCTGAATTCAAAACTCTTAAAAACTAGACAAAGGTTCCCAGAGGAAATGTTTTGTTGCTTTCCCAAGTGGATCCTGTAGAGAATCTGTTTTTCTATAAAATCTGTTCAATTTCTGCAAAGTTCAGATGTGAGCATAACAACTGAGTGGAGCTGTACAAAACCTCAGTGCACCTTGCTTTCCCATGTTGATCAAAAAGGACTGTCCTGTCCTCTGTAACGTGAAGCAGCTGCTAAAATATAAAGACAGAGCAAACTGAAGTTTAAATCCTAAGCACCCTTGGCTTTCAGAAGTGTTCTCTCTAAAACCTTTCTCCTGCAAAATGAAATCTTTGACTGGGATCTCTCTTAGCAACTTTCACACCATTGACAAGGTTGACAAGGGCAAGAGAAGGTTCTCATGTGACTGGCACTGCGTTTTGCACCCTGGATCAGGGAAGTCAAGCTGTGCTCTCGGCTTTGTGTTGTTCATCATCTTCAGCATGAAAGATCCAGGAATCAGACTCTGCCTGGCAGGGCTTGCTAATGTTTACATGAGACAGACTGGAATAGACTTGCAGCTGTATTAGATGGCTTTAAGAACTAACTTTCCCATTAAATTGGGAAAATGGAGCTGCTCAGAAGACATGCACAGAGTGTATACCGAGAAGCTGTTCTCAGACTCAATTTTATGGGCAGAATCACATTTGAAGCAGGTTCCATTTAAGACAGGAAATACTGTGTTTATTGCAAAAAAACAGGCCTGTCCATAATGTACTTGGGGTTATTTGCATTTTATGCCAGCAATAAAACACAGCAGATTTACAGGGAATCTGCCAACCTGTTTATTGGGCTTAAAATCTGACTTCCCCCTGCTGCTTTGTAATAAGCAATAAATGAACAAACATTGTTCCCCAAGCTGCACCCATGCCAGCCGATACAACCCAGGATGCTTCTCTGTAGGGAGAGGCTGAATAAGAAAGAGGCCTCTTTGTTGTCTAGATCAGACATGCTGGTTAAAGTAATGTTGGGCAGAACATTATCTGGCACTAATGATAGCTTCGGTGTCCTCATCCAGAGAAGCTTGTTGCTGTCAGGACAGCTGAGTTGATACTGGGAGAGACATGGGTCAGTCACCTCATCTGATCAGCTGGTTTGTTTCATAGGCTGATATAATGCTTGTGAGCTGCAAAATGCTCCGAATCTTCCTGATAAAGAAAGAAATCATTCTTTCTTGGAACAGGGAAAAGAATACATTTTCTTTTAAGAACAGATTTTCTTTTTTTTCTTTTAGATACAATGTAACATTAATAGCAGTCCAAATCTAAATGTTTCTAGACTATTTTTGTTATTGCAATTAAGAAGTCACTATCGGTCATTAGCATTAACAATTTTGTTAATCGTAGAATATTTAGTGATTTAGAGATGAAAAGAGAGGATTCTTTTCAGCAAGAGGACTGGTCTTTCTCAATTCCTCCCCAGAAGGAAGATAATTTTGAAAAAAATGGGGAGACTAAGGAAGGATACCCAACAAAATAGGATTTACTATCAAAATCTGTGCATTACCATTTCCATATGCAATGCTCATGTAACGGACTGTTAAATAAAAATCGGATCATAAAAAGTAATCATAAGAAAATCAGAGGCCATGCTGCAAAAGCATAATCCTAAGCAAAGAAAGACTCCTTGCACCAATGTTTTTGTAAACATTATTGGCTTAAAAATTAAATATTAGTATACTACATGCATATAAAAACTGGCACGTGTGAGTAAATCCAGATATAGAGTCAAAATGACTGCATTTAACAATATCCACACAGACCTGCATCCAACACTGTTTTGGCTCTGCAGCATCTTTCCTCCAACTTAGCTCTGTTCCTTCTTCCACCACAACCATTGCACTGACTGAGATTTCTCCCACCTAATTTTAGCCATCTAATAATTTGGCATCCTTTGTAATACAGTGCTCTAGCTTCCCTCTGTGATTAGTGGAGCCAAATGAGGGAATGACCTTCTGGAGGTACTTGGTTTGGATACTCACCTTAATGATGAGATGACCCACGCTCATTTTTACATTTTTGAAAGTTGGGAGAGAGGATCTCTGTGCCATGACAGGGAGAGTAGGGACACCTTCCTTTTAATTATGTGTATTTTGGTAATGCTTGAATGGCTACTACACAGACACAGGAAAAGGTGATTCCTTCTCCTGCAAAGTAGAGATGGAGGGAGCCCAAGGCTCTGCTTCCAGCAGGATGGTAGCAGAAGCAAGAACAGACTGCCTCACAGTTCCTCCTCCTTCCTCCCATACCCAATGCAGCCCTATTTCTGTTCCCATCCTTCTACCTCTCCCCCTGTTTCCAGATAGGCTTTTATTTATGCCAGGTTTCAGGCACAATTTTCTCTCTGCTCAGACCATCTCTGTTTCTGCTCTGAAAACAGGTGGACAAAAAGTATTTGATCTCAGTGGAGGTAAATGTCTTTGTGGTTCAGTGAGCTCCTTAGGAGAAATGCAAGGAGATACGAAGTTCTAGCATCAGTGAGATTATTAAGCTTAGTGGCTCAAACCAGCAGCTGGTAAGGGCAGCTGTGGAGCACAGCCTGGTTCAAAAGAAATGCTGTAGTTCAGTGTCCCCTCAGATGAGAAGGATAGGATGTGACCTACAGTAACTAGATCCTAGTTTCATAAGTTGTCAAACTGGGAAGAAGAAACAGGAATTTGGCTGAAGGATTAAACATAAAAGAATAGTACAAATAGGAAGGGACAGCACTAAAGATGCAAAACCACAATTCAATCCATTAAACAAGCAAAAGAGAGAAAACACAACTGATTAAGGGTATTAGTAATAAAGAGAATAATGAGGAAAAGAGCATCTAACTAGGAAAAGGGTATCTTACTGAAGAGATAAGAAACCTAATAGTTGACAACAAAATGGAGGTTGAAACATTTAATACACTTTTATAGATATTATCCAGTTGTCACTAAAAAAAAAAACCATTTTGTAAATAACTTGTTCAGGTGCTTGGTACAAAAGTAGAAATGCAAAATAAAGCAAGTGTGCATAGCACATGCTACTTAGAGCACTTCACTGGGATCTGAACTGATGTAAGAAACAAGTAACTTGCCCCACAGTGTGTCCTGCTGCATGGTTAGTGTTTCACCAGGCTGTGATACCTCCTGGTGGATTTTGACAAAGTCAAGTCTCTGGTTATCTTCAGCACTTTTCTAATATAATGGTCACTTACCAGTGTGAATTGTCTAATTATGCTGCCTTCAAACTGGCAATGCAAAACAGATGTAGGTGACATAGTTCTCAGCATTGCACATAAATCCATTTCACCTAATTTTAATCATTTTAACTGCACAGGTGGAAAGATGTACACTTCTCCTTTGAGCATCAACCCAGAGTGGATGCTTTCAGGTTTCTAGACTCTGATTGGGTACAAACCACTATTGCTTGGGGTAGACACTTGATTTCTGAGGGAGAGCTGAGCAATCTAGGGTTTTTTTCTGACAGTAGATTCGCACTTCAATATGGGAAATGATCTTTAATAGAAACCATTCATGTGAGCTAAGAATTAATATTGGCACATCAGTGTTTTCAAATCAGTTTTGGGTTTCCTTCATGTCTTTGCATTCTGGAATATCCATGCAGTTCTTCACAAGTCAAAATTACATGAAGATATTTTTCAGCCTCAGTTTTATAACTAATCTATGATCTCATCTCATCCCATTGAAGTTTGAAATTAACCATACAGGCAGTCATTGAGATTGGAGAGCAAACGCTTATTCTGCAAATAAACCTGTAGAGAAGTCTAGTTCTGGGATGTCAAGTTTGAATGCCAGCTATTCTGAGATATCAGCTTCAATACCCTTATATTCGGTGAAATGAGAACACAGTGAATAATTTAAACTTAAACAATGCATGTGCACAGATACATGTCGTCTCTTCAGTCCAGCCATCCAGCGACAAGGAGCAGATCCTCTTCTTGATGGTGTTGAGAAGCTATTGCAGCTTTGCTCCCAGACCTCCTCTTAACCACACTTGGAGTTCCTGCTGCAGGGTATAAGAAAAGGTTTATCTTATTTCAGCCCCAAAAGATGATAAACAAGCCTCCTGCTGTCCTTCCCTCTCACTTTTTAAAGATTTACTTTGCTAGCATATTGGGAAGTCGTCATTAGAGGCCTGTGCTTTCCCTGCTAGAAGCCATTCTTCAAGCTGGTAAATCAACCTGCAGGTAGCTTTTGTCACCAAAGTTAGGTGACAAGGATAAGCATATGATAAAACTTGGGGTTATGAAAACATGATGGGAACTCAATTAGCCTGAAAATCTGTCAGACACAAGACACAAATATACAAGTTTATATCTCAGTAACTAAAATAATTTCCTGTGAAAAAGCTGCATGCTGTTTGGGTCAGGATAAGTGCAAGCAATGAGGTTCATTTGCACATACTGCATGAAAGGTAGCTCCGACTTACCCTGCAGTCTGAGTCAGGGGAACAAGTAATTGAACGAAAAATAGTTCAATAAGTCTGCAAAAGGTAGTCTGTGGTTGCTATGCAGCTGAATGGCAAGTACAAGTGAATGGGACATTTTAGTATCAACTGCTCTTATATCCTGCAAGGACCACAGAAAATGAATGCAGTGGTAGTGCAAGTATCACAGCTTGATGCCCCATCTTCCTACATCCTAGTGCTGAGCATCACATAAAGGCATAGATAAATCAGTGTAAATACCAACAAAATGATTGCCTTCATGAAATTTCTAATGTGGTGTTAGGATGAGCTGTTCTGTGCTTATTCTAGCAAGAAGGGACATTAATGTGGTGTGTCCTCAGTAACATGAAACAATAGAGAAATAAGGAGAAAATAATGAAATGAAAAAGTCACTGTACTTGCATCACAGAGAGGGAGAAAGAAGGGATAAAGTGAAATATGTAGAGATAAACAAGCCTTTGAGAGATAGGACAGTTTGAGATACCAAACAGATAGGAGTTGCGTACTAAATGAGCAACAAAATTAAGTCTCTAGCAATAAAAAGGATAAATGAGAAGGGATTGAAGAAGGGTGAGAGACAAATGAAAGTGCAAAATGAACCCAGAAAACAAAACAAAGATTGAGTCAGTCAATGTGGGTGTGCACACAGGTGTCTGTGTTTGCAAGCACAAATATAGAACAGGAAGATGCTGATCAAATAAAAAGAAAATATTTAAAATCTGCAAAACATTCTGAAGCTGGAAGGATAAAAAAGTGATTGAAATAGGAATGTAAGTAGAGAAAGCTGTAAATTAAAGGATAAATGGGGAAGAAAGATTACAACAATTGCAGCAGTTTTGTGAACTCTGGTAACAAGGGAGAACAGAGGCTCTAAAATCTGAAAACCTGGAGGTTTAGGATGATATTTGGAAGGTCTTTCGCCTCAAAGAGGCACAGACAGCCTGTAGATCTCCCTGGGGTAGGGAATGCCACTTGGGGGCACCCTCTGGCCCTCATAGTCTGTATGGGTCAGCCATTTCCATTCAGTCTTTTTCAGCCAGCAGAAGGCTACTGGCAAGATAAACGGGCCAGGTGTCATCAGTTTGTCTTCAAAGCTAGCTCATTGCTGGTCAGCTTGACTCCCCAAGCTATTATACTGGTGTCTGTGGATGCGGTGTAGGTATTGTACTGGTTGTGTTGGGACATACAAAGACCTTGATTGTTCCATCTGAAGAGTTTTGTCATGAGAAGATTTTGAGCCCCTTGTCTTGTTTCATGTTTCATTTGCAGTCAATTGCTTGTGTTTGCGCTTCCCGAGCACATTGGAAGCAGTTTGTGGCATTTCCCAGGCACCAGGGAATGGAATAAAAGCTTGTCCAGAGCTCAGCCTTCTCCTTTGCAAGTTTCTGGGGTGAAACAGAAGTGTCTGTTACAGAAAGGGCACCCTTCGGCTCACTTGTAAGACCATAGTGAGCCATAAAGCTCATATATATATATACACACACCTATATGTGCATATACATATATTTGTGGCCTGGTGAGTGGTTGGGGTAAATTAATGAAGACAGCACAGCCCTTCAGGGATGGTTTTCTACCTGACTGTCATCTCTGTGATCTGATGACACTGCACATCATTGCAAGCTGCTCCGTCTCTCTGGTCCCTTTATAGACTAGTTGTGTGTAATGCAACCTGAAAAGCAGGCTGTGCCGCGCTGGGATCTGTGCAAGAAATACAGGAGTAAGCAACTGCATGAATGTCTCTGCTTTCAAGAGCATGTTATCTTCAGGTTGGATGCCCTGTCAGGAAGTGCTCAGTATCAGCTTGGCCTAATTCATCTGTTTAGGCTGTTGATATGAGTTAGAGATTGGATCTGCTACATGACTCAACTCTTCAGGAACTGACAGACACAGCAGTTCCCCTACTCCCTGAATTATTTTCAGATGCCTTAGCAGTGTTCAAGCACAATACAAATTGTGACACAGGAGATCTCTTTACAAAACACTGAACTCAACCTCCTCCTAGTCTATTATATATCCTGTCTCCATAGAATACCCTTTGAGACAGCATAAATCATCCCAGAAAGCTTAGTCATGTGCCCATCTCTGATTCAGAGGAGCAGCCTGAACACCTGAATTAATGCAACCTGGTTGTCATCTTCTCAGTGCTTTTCACCGTGCCAAGTCTCTCTAAGCAGAACTTGAAGTGACCCGTGTCTAAGGGAAGGACACATACCTATGTGCAGAAAATGAGAATGCAGCTCAGCAGAACGCTTGCCTGTTCCCACTTCTGTGCTGCGGCTCACCATCACCTTGCTTCTGGCAGCACAACCTTACATAGGGCTGTGCTGTGAAGCAGGTCACTGAAATGATCCAGGCTAAAAATAAACTGCTAAGAAAAAGAAGAAATTGCTCTTCCTCGGATCATTTTCATCAATGTGGTCTCCTAAGAAGCAACTTCTTGATGGGGTTGGGCACGCAGGAGAGGAGCTTTTAGGCCTGCTTGTTACCAAAGTAAGCCTCCCATGCGACTGCATTCTGAGCAGCTGCCACTTAGTGTGCAGTAATCCCATCCGCAAGACCTTTCTGTCACTGCGTGGTTAATTAAGTGACCTTCTAAAGCTCAACAGGATGTGAGAGGATGTGACTCATGTAGTCTCAATAATTTCAGCTCTCAGACTGATCTGGATAAAAACTGTCCCGGTTCCCACAGTACTGGAAAATCAGTGTCTCTTTATGTCCTTCTACCTTTCCCCCTGAGTTTGCTCATGAAGATAAGGTCCTGTCAAAACAGACCCATTAAATCTCCCATAGCATGGTTCCTGGCAATGAAGTTGTCCTAGTCAGCCTGCATTCTGCATTGTTACATGCCACCTGTAATTTCAGGGGTTTATGGAGTTCTTCTTTATTTCGTTTCATGAAATGCCCTGAAAGAAAATCTATATCCTGCCTTCCATCCAGCAGATACTGAATTTCAATGGAGAATTAAGTGATTCATGTCATCTCTACCGAGTATAAAACACTGGGGATCTGTCTGACACAATATAATCAAACTGTGGACCATCCATAAGATGTCCAGAGGGATTTCTTGAGCATTAGACAGGCTTTGGCACCTCCATTGCTCAGGTATCTTTGATCATCCTAGCAAGCGATCCTGCAGCATTGGGCATATAAACAACTTAAAAGTTGGGTGTTTGTTTCTCTGTGTTTCTCTAATCACTAGTTTTCTTCATTTGTACAACATAAGTTTCCAGCATTTTCTGATACTCTTATTGCTATTTGTGGGATTTGCTGAAAAAACATCCAGGGAAAAAATACAGAGAGACCACCCCTCTGCACTAAGCAATACTTTGGTTTAAATACATGCTTACCTAATAGTGAAAAATATAGAATAGGTAGGTAATGAAGTCCTTGCAGCAGTTGGGTAATTGTACTTGTCTCAAAAACAAAGCAAAAAATAAGCATACATGATGAACGGCTCAGTGCAATGAATACAAATACCAGGCTACTATGTATTAAAGTTAATAGCAACCAAATGTTAGTAAGATGGCTTGAAAGGAACAAGAGTAGGAATGTCTGATAGAGTTTAGATATTCATCAAACAAATGTGAGTCGTTAGTGGAAAGTGTCACAAAAGAAGAATGAGTGATATCATGCAAGGTGTAAGGTAAAAGTCATCATCAGCTTCTGATTTAGTGCTCATGCAGAGCACCAACCCCCACCCCCTGGTAGTTATACAACAGTATATTTTGTTATCTTTCAATGCTACATCCTACGGCCTGTTTTGGTGCAACTTGCTCATTTGACAGGCCAGGCTGAATACTATCCACATATGTATGGAGGGTGAAGTTTTTATCCTGTGCCAAAAGTGATTAAGACTTCTGGGTCTGGTTGCATAATGGCAGAAACCTTGGGAAAATGGCATTTACATGGTCACCTTCACAGTCCTTGCTTTGTCCCTTCCCCAGCATCGCCTGTCCCTCTGTGCTCTGACTCAGCATTGCCACACATGGCCACCTGACTGTTAGCAGCAGTGAGCGGTTCTTGCAATTTCTTGTCCCACTGTATGGCCCAGGTTCATGTAGCCCTCCATAGGGGCATCTACCTTGACAGATCATGTTTTAAGGACCTGTAGAGTTCTCTGTAGAGCTGGGGGGAAAAGCTAATAAACATCAGCACTCAGTGAAGCTGAGGTTTTAGGGTTAGGGTGGGGGTTTTTAGGGTATAGTTTTTCTGCACCCTGCTGAGCACAGCCACACTTCACCTTGCACCTTGACTTTTGTAGGCTAGCTCTGAAATCTGGAAAATACATGGATCTAGCCAGGTTCACGGGTCCAGCTGAGGTGCAGCACAACTAAGAGCAAAGAATGGGTGCTGCTTTTTACAATGTTTTTGGGGTCCAACACTGGGTGTTCTCCCTCTCCCAGAACAAGCTGCCTTAGCTTTCGTACTAACACACCTTGTCCCTTTTGCCATTTTACCACCAGAACGGTCCTTGGAACTCCGTTCCAATTCTGACACTGTTCATGACAGCAAAGAAGTTTGCTGGGGATTTTTTTGGTGATTTACAAAGCCAGAGCAAAAGATTTGCTTTTTCATTGGGTATTGATGAGCACAGCTTTGAAATACTCCTAAGGTCTAGTGTTTAGATACAGATCTAGAAATTCAGATGCTTATCTGAACTGATTTTAAATTGACTGTATTACTCACTTTCCTTCCTGCAAGCAGTGAAGAGATATACAAGGCGGGGTGGGGAGAGTGGGAGGGGGAAAGATATGACCTGGTAAAAATTTTCCTGAGGTCAAAAACTATTAGATTTGACTAGTTCTCATTTTTCACCTCCCACTTTAAACTTTTTGAAAGAGGGCAGCTGGTGTCAGCCAGATCCTTTCAGACTTCACATTGTGCTGTAACTAAGCAGCCATCCACTTCAATGGTTAGGGATGATAATTGCAGGTCCTAGGCTGCAGACTGACGTCAGCTCTTCAGAGGAAGATGCTGACTGCTTAATGAATATCAGTAGACACTGTTTAGCTTCTGCTCAGAAAATAAAACTCAAAAATGGCTTTTAGGGAGCAGTCTGCATCCATTATCTTTTTTCTGATGATAATTTATAGATGTTTCTCCTTTCATTTGAGAAAAAGAAGCCCTGGGAAGAGTTCACTTCCAGAGCAGCAACTTCAAGTGTGATTATGTAGCAAAGAGAATAAGGTGACATATAGGTCTAATTACAGGGTCCTTTTCTAGGAGAAAATTAATTTCTGTTACATGCTTAGTGTGGTACAGATAGGCCCATACTGATTCCTTGCAGAGCCTCTTTATTTCCTTTAAGCTATACTGTTTATAATTCCTTCTGTAAAGCTTAGAAAGGGGGGGGTGTGTCCCCTTCGCGCTGCTCCTTTCCCCTCATTTACAGTTTTTGGCGTGTTGGGCTGCTCAGGGCTGGGGGCAGGTAGTTGTTTCCTTTTTCTTAATAACATGAAGAGATGGAATCGATGCGGGTCCCATCTCCATGTGTATTTCTGACGTCCTATTGTTACAACTGTGTTACTGGGGACATTTACATATGCAAATTCAGAGTTACTCAATTTTTTTATAAATCCCGGAAGCAAAGGAAACAGACCTGTAGGGCATTGCTTGTTCTGGTATTGCACCATTCCTGTATTCTTGCCTTCTTCCCACCACCAAATCCCCTCACAGAGAGGTCATGAAGAAGCCAGCTGAAACAAATCTGACAGTGAGGGGTCATCTTCATCTCAGTGGGCTGGCTCCTACCTCTTTGTAGTCTACTTGTGATGCCAGTGAAGCACAGAGGACAGAAAATTAGGGACCATACATCTCTCAAGGCTGGGCTGTATTCATCATGATGTAGCTCTGCAGAACTCAGGTATACCTGAGGATGAATTTGGTCCATTAACTTTTCCGGAATGGCCAGCTTCTAGCAAGGTTGTACTTGCTTTGAGGTCTTGCTGGGGGAATTAATTTAAATTGCATCCTTGAGAGGGGGGAAGAGATTTTGGAAACCAGAAAAGACCAGAGAAAATAAAAGGCTGAAAGAAGAAAGTTAGTAAGTGTTACAGAATTGAGCTTTGTTTTCATTATTATGGTATGCAGCAAAATGCATTTCCCAGCATTCTTCAAAGCATTCTAGTAATTCATCTTAATTAGCATGATTTAGGTGGTTGTTTCTAGCCTTTGGAATTTAGCACAAGGTTAATGTACATAAATGTATGATGACATATGGAGAAACTATAATTGTCTTTAAGATGAAGTGTTCTAGAAGCATGGAATAAGTAAGAAATTGGCTGAGTAGGTGGACTTATTTCTATGTCCAAGACAAAATATAATAATATGCTGAACTTCAGGACCACAGGTATGTTATTCACAGGATGTTCAGTAGCAGGAAAGTAGGGGTCAGAAGTCCCTCCGAAAATGCTTTTGCTGATATATTTAAGATTGTGGTACTTTAAAACCTAGCATTTGATATCCAGCAAAATTACCTGTGTCTTAGTACATTAAATTGTATGGAACTGGGCAAGCTCAAATTTGCCCTTGAAAGCCAAACTGTACTGAAAAGGGCGTAGTGAGGTATGGGAACATGTAAACTCACTTGCCAGGGACTTTCAAGATCTTTTGCTATTTGTGAGACAGAGTTTTCATTCTCTCTTTCTTCCCTGTCAGTTACATGTTCATGCAAACGTCCTTTCCCAAAGGGCTCTAGAAGCCCTTTGCACTGAAATCTGTCTGCAGAGGAATTTTTCTAGACTCCATTCATAGGAGTCTTACACCCATCTGCTTGGGCCTGGCAGATCCCTCCTTGCTCTTTTCTCTTCTTCAGCAGCATCTGGAGGATCCTGGAGCTTATGCACATTATGTTGTATTGTAATGCACTGGGGTGGGACTGACTCTAGCCTTTCAAAAGGAGGTCTTAGGGTAAACAGCCCTGTTCTCTGGATGGTTTTGTCCTTCTCTTTCATTCTGTCCTTCCCTTTTTTAATCATGGTACGTGTTCGTATGCTCCCACCCATACACACAGTGCACACAAACATACTGCCCAGTGTTGTCTCAACCAAAAGGCCAGAGGGAATAAGAAGCCATGTAATGATATGTGCCCAATGAAAGGCGATCACAGCCTATGGAGGAAGATCTTCTGCAAGCACACTGGGATTGTAGCAGCCATGCTACAGTTGCTCAGCTGCTTTGCTTTGGGAGCTGTGAAATAGCTTTCCAAGCCACTTAGGAGCTTTATCTCCGCACACCACCACAGATGTATCAAACTGTAGAGATTTGCTCCTAGTAAAGGAAGATCATGGGATGGGCAAAAGGAGGTGGTGAGATCCTCGCCAAATTTGACTTGGCCTGTATTTGTGGTGTGATGCAAGTGAATTACATCCAGAAGCCAGTCTTCTCCCTTCCAGGTCCCCAAACTCCTTTGACTAGTGTCTGCTTTGCATTAACATGAGTGGTTTTCCTGTTTTCCTTTGAGGGGTGATGCAGGGTGTTGTATGTCATTGTTTCTCCTCAGAAACACCAACTGTGTTACCATGGCTGCTCCATCTCTGACCTAATGCAAGAGGAGTCAGCCCCCACAAACTCCATACGCAGTTTGCTTAGTAGCAAGAGAGAACCACTACCAAATGGCTGGAAAGTCTCCATGGAAACATTTGCTGTTCCACAGTGTCAGTTCTTTAGACCATCTTCTTCCTTCATTCTGATACTTTGCAAGGGAATTTGTGGGTGCTGTGTGATTTCCTGGTGCCTTGAGCTGAATGGATGGCTTACACAGCAAGGCTGTGCCAAAGAGTATATTTAGTGTCTCTCCCTTTGATGGGCAGAGCACCAGTGGTCAGTTTTGTCCCTCAAGCTCTGCTGCAACTGTCCAAGCTGTGGCCAAGAAGTTTTGGAGCAGCATCTCATTTGTATAAATAGAATTCTGTTACACTGATAAAGTGATAATCCCCATTACCAGAAGCTAATTAATTTCATTCTTCAGTTTTCTTTGAGGTACCAACTGGAAATAAAAGGACTGAGACTGATAGAAGGAAAACAAATAGGGTGTTAGGTTCTATCAGATCTTCCTCTGTGCGTCTACTCTGAAGGAGAACAGCCTCTTTGCAGAATATATTAGAGCCATATCATGTTTAAAATGCTGAGGGGATGCCTGAGGAACAGTTAATGCTACTGGAAAAGTCTGTATTATGCAGTAAAGGAGGAGGCAAGAAATCAAGGAGAAACACAGGTGTGCCAGGGCTAGATATTTATCACTGTCATTTTCTCCAGTAAATTTGTTTTGCACAAGTGCACATGCATTTGTGAGTGTGACCATGCATGTGTGTCCATATTCACATATGTTGTATGTTTAATCATTCCGTACTTAATTCACAGTTGGTAGAGGTGCAGACTGGTTGCCAAGGACAGGCATGTTTGTTTAATTCACTTACAGATGTGACTATGTGTGTCCCACAGGCTAACCAGAAATAATCACACTATTCAGAGCATCTTTCCAGCATGAGTAAGGGCAGCAAATCCTTTTTTTGCAGATGACTAGAGGTGCCTCAGGAGCAGTAAGCAGAACCATTTTTTGCAATCGGGGGGAACCCACAATTACCACTTACTCAGATGAACTTTTTTCTCAAGGTCTTTTCTTCATTGCCTCCAAAGTATATCCTGTAAAGGGTGAAAGAAGAAAGCTTGTTTCCTCCTAAATCCCTGCATCTGTTCCCATAAAAACAGCTGCAATGCTAAGCACATGGAGATCTGTAAGGTGAATATACTGGGTTTGATTCATCCAAATCACTCCCATCACTATTAACAAGCAAAGAGGGTCTGGGGGGTGCAGAGCAGTATCAGGGGGAGGTATCCTCAAAACATGGGTCTCAGTGTGGGCTGTGCAGCCACTGCAGTGTGTGGTTTATTAAGCATTCTGCATGGGCTGTTTGCAGGAGGAGTCAGGCAGGGCCGTAGTGTGGAAATGTCAGCCTGCAAACGTGCGTTAACCTACTTCCACCAGAAAGGCTGAGAATAACCCGGGTGTGCACTCCCTGATCTCTCCTTGAAGTTTTAAGCTGTGGCTGAAGAGGAGATTTATTTTCTGTGGGTTTGAAAGTGGGACTGAGTACTCATAGGGAGGGTTGTTCTGTGTTTTGAGGCTGCAGCTCCCCTGCTGTATTTCATGTTTACAGTTTATGATACACTGAATCCTTTGGTGCCTTGTTCTCAACCCTGCAATAGAAATGTCACGAAATCCATTGCAGTGTGTGCCGTCTTCTGATTTTTCCAACCACTTGCTAATGCTTTCAATAAGGTCTAAATCACAGTTCCTCTGGAGAGTGCTTTCTCTCAGAGCTCTGTCACACATGGCCGTGGGTTTTTCTCCCTCACACCAAGCTGCCCTAATGTCAGCCTTTGCCTTAGGTCCCACCAAAGCTTGCACACCCAGCAGCAAGTGTTAGCAAGGCAAAGGAATGTTTTTTGGTAAATGTATGCTTCCTGTTCATCTTCTCCAGACCCCTCATGAATATATTGTATCACCCCTTGATGCCTTTTTGCAGGCTGGGGTGTCCTAGCCCTTTCAGTTTTACCTAATCCCCACTGGCTTCAAGTGACATAAGGAGCATGTAGTAGTTTTGCATATCCCAATAGGTACTTATCTGTTCCTTCAGCTACCCAAATACCTTTATGAATTGATAATGCAGTGAAAGACTTAGATAAGGAATTGATTTATTCCATCATGCGAGCAAATCATGTTCATTACTGACCCTCATAGTCATATTACTTCACATAGCAAAGGAGACTCCATCAAAATTAGAGAGATTTCTACATCTAAAAGACAGCAAGAGAACTGGAAGGCTCCAGTTCTCTCCCGAAAATAACCTAATCAAGGAACTGGTAATCCTGACACAGGCTTTCCCTACTGCAGTCTAGTTCTAGTTTCTCAATTGTTTGCTGTTCCAAGGGTCATTTGCTCATATTTCTCACTAGAACAAACTTGTTCAGGATCCAGGGGAAAGGTGCCACAGATAAGTTTTAATTTGAAAGAGAAATATGGAAATCTACCTGGGAAAGACAGTGGAAGATCATTGCGAGGCATCTCCTGTATTTTTGCTGGTTTATTGTGCTGCCTGGTAGTTTCTTCTGCTGCAGCAGTGTGTCATTGGAATAATGAGGCAGCATGTTGCTTAACTGTGCAGTGGCCAGATCAGTGGGGATTTCAAGAGATAAGTAATTTTATTTGATTTTGTATCCAGAAATGATAATTTACATTCCCTTCCACCTTAGAGAGAGAAAGGCAGTCTGGGCTATAATTAGGGGTCTTTTTCCCTGTCTCCTTTGGTCCTCCATTCCTCTTATTGTCAGGCAATGGTGGCAGCAGCAGCCTTATAAGCAGGGAGTCATGACAACTGACTCTTCCTGGAGCAATTTGGGTTGTTAGAAGGAAAAAAGAAATATCCCTAAAACACAAGTGCCTGAAAAACCAATTAGATCACAAAACTGTATGAAGCAGGAAAATGACAGCAAAGGGCCGGGAACCACCCACGAGTTGGGAGTCTGCTATCTGCGTGTTCGACTTCTGGGCTTGGTCTTGCACTGGTAAAAAGTGAGTTGGATTCATTTATGACATCTGAGGGTCTGGCTATGGCTTCATGTCTGTAGATAAACAAATGCCCACACAAATAGCTAATTAAGTGCAGGAGGAGCATCTTGCATAACGGCACATTAATAGCTTTGGAGCAAATGCCCTGTTGAATTTCACAGGGTGAGATCTCAATCAATTAACAGTTTAGAATAGTCCATCCTGAAGCAATATGTCTATGTAGCAGCATACACAAGTGCTCAGTGCCTACTTTTATTGCAGGCTTGATTGGATGAATTTGAGCTTCCAATTTAAAAAGTTACCCCTGGCAGTGAAACATTTGACCCAAATCTTAAATTACAAACAAAAAAAGAGCCACTTTGAGGTAAGCAGTCCTCTGAATTGCTGTGACTGGATTTTTGCTTAGCGTGGCAGGGGACGTTTTATTAATCTCCACCCTTATTCTTGTTATCTCTCACACCAATGACAAAACTTTGTAGTTATCCCCAACTCTTTGCAGAGGAGTTTCTTATAGATTGCACATGTTGATTAGTTGAATCTTTCTTTTGAGTCCCACAAGACATGATAGGCACATGGTTTTGCCATCTCACAGGCACGTGTTCTGGTGTTGAGAAAAGAATGCCTGGATCCATCTGTGATTTTCAGGCAACTTCCTTCCAGCTAGGTACCGTGCCATCCAGTTCTGCAGCGCATAAGCATCTGTGTGACTTGCATATGGTTACAAAACACATGAATATGGGAAGCCAGGGCTTCACACTTCTGTTCACCTCCCAACCAGTGGATGATCTAACGTCTCTGTGCAAATCAGTTATCATAGCAAAATCATTTATTTCTTTGAACTAAAGTTTAAATTAATAAGGCTTCTGTTTTGCCCCTGTGGTCTTCATTCTTTTGGTATAGTACTATTTGTCTCTTCAGTATGAAGGGTGTTATGTGGGAGATTCCATACTGAAAAAATCTGTGGTTTCCATAAACATCCGATTTATATTCTACTAAAATCAACCAGAAAAATTATTTCAAGAGTGACTTTGTTTTCAAATAGCTCCAGATGCAAAATGCTCCATGGCTGTATGTCAGGATTGTAAAAAATGAATAGAGCACAGTGAATTAATTTTGCTAATGAGCTTTGCAACCACATGATGCACTTAGGCATCTTCATACAATTAAACCACAGAACTAGGCAAGCAGATCCCAAGTGCCACCCTTTGTCAGAGCACTTCAGGACCCTCCAAAGCATTATGTCTCCCCCTCCCTTTAATTTCTTTCCATCACAAAGAAGAGAAATATACAGATCGGTTGTTTCAACCATTGAAAAATGATGTGCAGTGTTAGTTGCAACAGTATTTTTGTAGCTCCTATTTATTCTGCTATCCAGACAAGAAAGGCAAAGCAGTAGCATTTTATAGAGCAGAGAACATTTTTACACAGTTCTCTTAAATCTTTTTAGCAGCCCTTGAACAAAATGTTTACACTGTAAACAGAATTTAGTAAACGATCCGCAAGACTTATCATGACAACCTGCCTATCCCTCCTGAACTATTGTATTTCTATCCCATTCATTCCTAACATCTGCTGCTGTTGACCCTCTAGCCTATATTTACCCAGTTATAGTACTCTCTCTGCAGCCTTAAAATATTTCCTGTTGATTTACATCCATTTCTCTTCTATCGTCTGTTTTTGGCTGCTGGATTTTCTGTTTTTCTTTTTGTAAAGAGAAAAAAACCCGAGGGTAACTCATTTTCATGCCTCCCCAAAAGTCTTCAGCCAACAGCTAGCAGTCCTGCCAAGCTTGTGGGGTGTCATTCCTGTGCTCTCCTACTGCTTCTCCTGACCTACGGTGTTCCAGCTCCTGCTTACCTGCATGGTGAGTGCAGCTCAGCCCTAGCCAGAATTCACTGCCTGCTTAATAGGGTCCTGAGCTCACAAGTCCTGTGAAGTCTAGTATCATTAGGCTGGTATTCAAGGAGAAGAGCAAGGGTAAGCCTGAAGAGCACAACACTGACTTACAAAAGTCAGGCTTCGACATCAGGTCTCTCAAAGTGAAAGGATTTACATGAACCTACTGCACAGTCAAGCTGTTTTAATAAGAAAACAAAACTCATTTTTCTCAAAAAAAAAAAAAAAAGCACATACAAGGAAACATAAATCTGAGCTCTGTGGAATTAAACCTCCACCAGGAACCACCTCTAATGCTAATCTTCTATTAAAGACTTGCATCTGTTCTTTTTTCATTCTGGTCTTCTTCAAAGAGGTCAGCCATATAGAAGGTTTTATAGACAGAAAATAGAGTGATTACCACCAAGGTAAAAGAGCAAATCTATTTTTCTAAAGCCAGGGAAGTGTGGCCAAATGCAAGCAACTTCCCCCTTCATCATCAACTCTTAAACACTAGACTGGCACTTGGGAAAGACTGGGACTTGGGAAGCCTGGGCTCTCAGCTCAGCCACTGACTTCCTGGGCGAATCTGGGCAAGTCAGTAATGAGGAACCATCACCCCATGCCTCAGTTTCCAGCTCCAGGTAATGGAGCAAAGCAGAGTCCCATTAATGGTTGTGCTATGGTGACACACAAGGATACCTACCAGCTTCAGTTGCAAACACCAGGCAATTCCTTCAAAAGTGCAGTCCCCATCAGTCCTGTGAAAAAGCCATTTAAGACAAATTTTTCAGGAAAATTCTGCAACAATTCCTTTAGCGCTTATGGTCCCAGTGCACTGTCTGTAGGACAGACAGTTCTGTGCCCTCCAAAGATTTGCCTCTTAAAAAACAAACAGAGGAAATAAACCTGCTATTCTGTCTAGTCCTTCTCCTGCCTCTCCACCAGCTGGTTAAGTGGTCAGCTAATTTATTTTGTGTTGCTTTCCATTAGGAGTGGAGGATTGATGCCTGGAAGTATTTTAATGGCACTGTTGACCTTGATAATAAAACTGTCCATTCTAGTTCATACTGATAATGGCATCCAATATCCCCTGAGTCACAGGGAAGCAGCAAGTCCAATAACACCGTGGTGAGAAGCCCCATGGAAAGACATTAGCGGACAGTCCCATTTTCTGTGCTGTCTCCTTTCTTATATCAGGCCCATCAGCACTGTATGTGATTTGCCTATCCATTAGCATATATTTGGGGCTCCAGTGATGCCCAGAACCATTTCCATGCTCTCTCCTGCAACTTGCTGGGTGCTCAACACCATATGACACTGACAGCTGCAACTGCTACTAGCTGCTACCTCAGGGCTGTGTGTAATTTGGAGAACAATTTACATAATTCTGAAACCTAAAAATACCTCTGCACAAACGAAATGCATTAATATGCACTATTCTAACAGACATGGAAATGGCTGCTGCTTTCCCTGTGCATTTTGAAACAGAGATTCTCAACGCCTCTTCTTCATCTGATGGGGCTGACATTTGTGAGAGACATTTAAGGACACAGAGCAAGTGATAATTATCTTCAACATGCATCACAGGCTTTTTGTCAAATTAGAGAGGTGCCTTCCAGAATAATTAGCTTTCTGAAATGGCTGAGTCCCCATCTGCTGCACGTTGACTAAAAGGGATGTGAAGTCTAAAGATTAAGTGAGAAGATGGCAGGTTCCCACCCCAGAGCTCACCTGTCCACCCATTTCCTTCCTCAGCCTTTCTGATAATGTTCTCAAGTGTGCAGTGCCACCCACCCTACTTTGCTCCGTTAAATAATAGCACTTGCTTTTCACGTCTCCTTGGTGATATAAGGGGAATATTTGTGACCTTTTCACTTTCCATGTAACAAGCATCCTTGCAGGTCATGGCAGAACAGTCTGTGACAAAACAAGCTTCCCCACACTACCAAGTCAGTGCCACGAGGAGGAACTGCTATTTGGATCGCTGCTAAAATATGTAAGCTAATAAAATAAAATATGTAAGCTTCAGCAACAATATGGGCCTGTATCCCAGAGGGATTTGCCTGAGGTCGTGGTGACTTTTACAGGTACCCACTGCAATGGTCATGGCACTGGCAGTGACATGTTGCATTTGTGTCTGGCAGTGATTTTTTCTGCTCACTGGTGGGATCCAGGAGTGTACTTGCTTGGGGATAATCTGGGAGGAGGCTATGCTGAGCTCTGTATAATTTTAGTCTTCTGAGTTTCCTACTGTGAAGTTTAGAGGACTATGAAAAATATGGCCAAAGCACAGCAGCAAATCACATGAACTCTTGCTCTCTTTAAAAAAAACATCAGGATGCACTAGCTCTCCATGTAGTCTATAGGCCTTAGGTGTTCTGTATGTAGCAATTCTTGAGGACCAGAAGATGTGAGGGAAGTCTCTGGGTCATATTGGCAGAATCACTGTACTGAGCTGTAAATGATGGCTGAAATGATGAACAGGGAAAAGGGACCATCCAAAAACAGAGTAAAGATGACTTGGGCATTACATCGCTTGCTGTGACGTTCTACTTGAAGAAACGCAAGTGGATTATTCTGATGAAAGGTGTGGCAAAACCCCAGCCACTAAACTCAATGTAAATAGAGACACTTGACCAAAAATCAGGTCCAAGCAGCCATGAACTTGAATGTGCTCCAAAGCTGGCTCTAACCTTCACTGAGGCTTTCTCAAGAGGGAGGTATTTGTTGTGATAGGACAGTAGTCAACTGTTTTGTCGACTGGAAAATGCCTGGACAGCAGCCGCTGAACATTACAGGGGTGTCCAATTACAGTACCTGGGCTTAATTATCACTCTTTCCCCATACATTCACAAAGAAAGTCCTTGGTCTGTATTTGCTTGGCTGAGCTGCTATATTTCCCAACTAGGCTCATCAGGAATGTACTTCTGGGTCCAAAATTGCCCCACGCATGCGACCATGCAGCTTGGTCAACTTAAAAGAGCTGCATTCATGTCAAAACTGAAAGTGATGCCTCTGCCGTGCTGGCAAATCTTTCAAGAATACTGTAATTGTATAACTGATTTCAGTGGAAGTCAAGAGCTTAAAATATTCGTAAAACCATCTGAACCAAAATTAGGCCAAATGTCAGTAGGTATCAACTCTGATTATTTATTGATTGATCTGGGCTAGAGCTTGTCTCCCTTGGTTCGCTTAAGCAGAGCCCAGCAGAACAGGTGCTCAGCTCAATATGTTCCCACAAATGAAAAAAAAAAGCGTTTTGCTGCCACTCTGTCCCAGTGACTACTACAGTTTTACCCAGGACAAACTGTTTACCTTGTTCTCACAGGCGGAAGACTAATATTTTATTGAGGATAGCAAATATTTGTCTTAGGACAAAGGCATATTAATCTTTTTTTCTAGGTTCAACACTCCCTACATTTCTTTGCCCTCAGTCTCTTTAGAAGCCACTCATTTGGCAAAATCAGAAATTAATTCACCCCAGTAAGAGGACATGCAATTAATGAGTCTGGTGGTGTATAAGGGAGACACGACTGCAAACGGTGTCATATTGATCTTATCTAGGAAAGACAAGGAGTTTGACTTCTCTTGGATTGTTTTGCTCTTTATTCTAATGATTTTCGTTTACTGATTCTCAAATCATAGAAATGTTTTCTCTGTCCATCCTTAGTTGCCTTAGGTAACTTTATTCAAGTCAGTGGATTTACACAGATGTCAAAAAACTATGAAAAGCAAATCACACATACCCTTCATGCCCTTGCTTGTTTGCTATGCACTTCTGCCCGTGTTGTAGAAGTTACATTCATTTTGTACCACCACTGAAAGCCACATCAGTTGAAGTTGCACTTTATTACAAACATTTGTTTTCTTTCCTGCTAGTACAGCCAGGCTAACTCTCATCCCACTTACACTGGTTTTACAGCACGTAATGACAGTGATCACAATAACTGTTCCTCGTTTACTGGCTTGACATAATACTCAGACCAGCAAAATACCATTGACACAACTACACTGGTGGCCTGAAAAGTGTTTGACATTGTACTTTTCAGATAAAGTTTAATGCATTCTCCTCCTTTTTTTTTTTTTTGTTTTCCCCTTTATAAAGACAAAAGTGCCTGGGATTAAATAGTCCAACTCAGCTATTTTTTTCAGTTCTGTTCAATGATACATGGAGAATCCAAGTTGGCACGTCCTAAAAAGGATAAGACCAATAGGTTTCAAGCAGACTTGCTGTGCAGGAACAATTGACCAGAGCGTTTGCAGCACATCTGATGTACAGAGAATGGATTGAACCCTGTGTGTATATGCAGATTATTTCTAAAAAGAGTAGTGGACCATCTAAAGAAATAAAGTTGGGATGTTTGCATGTACCCTCTACCAGAAATATTGTATGTATTTTTACTCCTCTTTGGTTTCAGATCAGGCCTCTTGGATGCCACTTTCCCAGCTCTGACAGCAATGGCAATGGATGTACCTGTTGCACAAAGGAAGACTTGTCAGGGGCAGACAGTGGTGAGACTAATTGCAAGCCTCTTGGTTACCCTTCGTCCTCAAAAAAAAAAAAAAATCTATCTGTTCAGAAGGGTTATGAAAGGAAATGTACAGTGTTATATTAAAATCCAGAGAAATTAACTGTGGGAATGTGGACGCGTGTCTGGTCTGTGTGCTTTCAACCCCACTTAAAAGAGAACCAGTCTCAGGTGGCTGCTTTGCTGTGCTTGTTACTTCTCAGTACTCTCCCCAGACATGTGGTATTCACTGAAAGAATAAACAGCTGTCAGTCCAAGCTTGCCAAAATTTCCTATGCAGAGTAATACTTCTGCAGTTTTTCCAAGGTGCTTTTCCTATAAGTAAACATTACATCTCAAATCAGGAGTAAATACAGCAGAGGAAAAGGGGAATGTCAGGATCCGATTTTGCCTTGGCAGGGAATGATTTCACAGCTTTCTCATACATTGTCTAAATGTACAGACAATTTTTCTTTCCCATTTCCCATCTAGAAATGAATGAGTAGGCTAGTAACTATATATTCAAATGAAAAAGAGTTTCCTCTAAGCACATATACTGTTATAAACAGCATTGGGTTTCATAGTGAATGGGTGAGGACCGCAGTATACTGAAGACCATTCAGGAAGATTAACATATGTTCAGAATGTCTTCTTGAAAATTGAAACTGTGTTTCTCCTTAACCCTCCCTATTAGAATTCTTTCCTGCCTCAAAAACCATCTATGAATCAAGAAAACAAAGCAACATTTGGCTCAGTCCTACAGGCTCTCCACATATCCAGCTGTCACATCACTGAGCAACTAGCTCAGTTGATGCAAACGGGAGGAGGACATTGCCCAGCCACCAGGTGGTTATTCCAGGCAATATGGGCTTTAGGCTAAATGTGCCAAATACTTGAACACGCAATTAACTCACAGCTTTTCCTTAAGTCCAACTTCAGCGCTGAAGAGCATTGCTGAGTAAGAGTTGACATGTGTTACAAGTGTTACACATGACCGAGTGAAGAATTTCTGCTCAGTCCCATGACACTGAGATTAACAGGAGGTCAGCCAGTGACTCCCCTGGGAAGTGGACTGGGTTACTTGGGCTGAGTCAGAAAGTATAATAGGCTCATTGGGTGGACAATGCTGTTTTGCAAAGAGATGTGGAGATGGTAGGGTTTGATAGGGGACCTCAAACAAAAAACTCATAAAGAATGAGGACAAATGCACATTTTTAATGAGCTCTAACAAAAGTCTATTGAATAGTTTGTTCAATTTAGTTGTGTTTTGATGATTTCCATTGTCCTTTGTTTCCTGTATGGGGTTGTGATGCATCCAGGAAAAAAATCACGAACATTTGCATTGAGAGTCATCCAGAATTTCCATTTAAAATGATCCACTTTGTTACAGTAATTAGCCTTGTAAGTGGAACAAAGCACACAACATTGAAAATAGTTGCTAGTGATCACTTCACTTCCTAATCAGGCTGCTCCTTCAAGCATTCTAATTTATTTTACTAACGATTATAGGGCAGATGCTGCGCAGATTTACACCTCTAGGAACTCCAGTGAAATAGAGAAGGAGAAGATCTTGCCCAGTATGCTGAATCCTGAAGTATTCTGAGTAATTAGAGGGCCAAGTGGTTATAAATAAAAGACTTTCCCTTCAGAGGTTTATTGTCTTCAGGTTTGAATTCACTAACTTATATCAATTGCTGTGAAGTAGGTATATCTGTTCAGTACTGAAGTGTTTCTGGGAGGGGGATGGTTGGTGCTGAGCCCCTCTCAGAATGGCACTGGCAGTCCCTGAAGATGGGGATGGCTTGCACCTACTTGCTTTGAGCACTCCATAAGAACAAATAACCTTCCAGTTCATTCTGCACCTTTAAATCAAAGAACGCAGTCATCTCAGAGAGAAAAAAACTTAGCTTCCTTGAGAAGAATGATAATAAGGAGAGGCTGTTGAGGGGCTTAAACTGTTAATTCTGTGGCAGAAATGCATATTTTTTTTTTCAAAATACAGGTCCAGTTATATCAGCGTAATCCTCCACAATTAAAATCCCAACTGAGCATTAATATTCTCCAACTTTTATCATGCAAAGCCAGTTCAGCTAGTCCTTTTAGAGTGCTATTTTCCCTCCTTGTTCTAGGGATACATCAGACAGACTTTGGGTATGGTTTGCCTTTTGCGAAAGGGCAAAATAATCAATGTAGATACAACAAATTGGTGTCTGTGTAAGCAAACACATGCATATATAGGCATATTTGGGTACTGCTGGGAACATTAGGGGGTGTCTTTTCTTCATGTTCTTGGCATGACCTTTGTCACTTCTAGTTTCTTCCAGAAGTAACTGAACAGTTGAGATATCTGCAGTAAACTTGCATCTGGATGGACTTGGTATCGGAGTAGTGACTTTGGCCAGTTTTTATACTGGGTGAAAACTATCAGTTGAATCAGTGTACTGGATAGACTACTGCATTGTTTTAATGTGCTCCCTCCCTTTCCCTTGGTTTGTGTGTCCATGTGTTGTTTAGCTGTCGTGTATTTTTTGGAAAGTGCACAAAGGGATGGGGGCGGGGTGTGAATCTAAAGAAGTTCCTATTTCATCAAATAAAAAATGAATTTGAGATCATCAGGCTTGAAACAAGGAGACCATTTCAAAACACTGTGATTTCTTTCATGCAGTCTGGTGGGATGCTATCAGTAGAAGAGCTTTCATCGTCCAAAGGCTCAACTCTTTCATAATTTGGCCAGGTCTCTGGGTTGACTCGTAGTGGTGCAGAACTTCTGACACACAGTTGAGCAGTTCTGGTCACAGATTTATGCTGACTGGTTCATTCATGTCTGGGAGGCAGAAAAAAGTCATTTGAGACTCACAGTGTTGATATCCTGAAGAAAATGGAATTTTTGGAATTTTCTGCTAATCCATAACAATGAACTATGTGAGCTTGGCAAAACAGAATTTGACGGCCAGAGAAGGGAACTGACAGATAGGGAAGCACTTGTTTTATGACTATATCCTTGAGGAGAGCTGAGAGACTGATCAAAGGAAACATCCCGCCTCAGAAGACACTGAGAATGGGATGATAAAATGTATAGTCAAGGAGAACAACTAATTGGGATGTTGATAAGAACTAAAACAAAGTGCCCATTTTAATACTAAAAATCAGGCTCATATGCCAGGAACCCCCCTCTAATAAGCTTCTTACTCTCTGAGCATGTGTGGTAAATTAAAAGTGAGCTGTACCCTTAAGTCGAGGCAAGAAAGAAATTAACCAATTATTAGCTGATGCTTGTGAATATTAGCTGTGACTGACACATTTAACTGTATAATTGCCTTGTAGTTTCTCGGTTCAGGGTGCTAGCTTTGTGGGTTACCACCTAGCACCACTCTTTGTGCAAAAATTAAATAAAATACCTCCACTCTGTGTGTAGTTTGGCATTTTGCACACCGGGTGAATGAACCTGCTTTTCGGGTTAACAGTGTCTCTTGGACTTTTTGACCGAGAACCATAAGCAGCCTAAGCTGTAACAGCAGACTTCATGACCAAAATATTTCCTCTTTCTAACCCCCTAGGATTTTGCAGCTGCTGCCCATTTCCCCTTCCACAGTTATAATACTATTTGTGGTGTCACATCTTCATTTGGAAGAGCTGTGTAAAAGTAAATATGACTTTGAGGGGAATATTTGAGGGGAAACGGTATAGAGACACAAGTTTCATGTTGTATGATCAGAGCTGATTACCATCAACAGAAAATGAAGTTCAAGGAGGACAAATGCAGACAGCAGTAGCATGCACAGGGATTCAGAGTCAAGGAACAATCTTAAATTCCACCCCCAATTCTGCTCTTCTGGGATGGATTTGGAGTTGCCAAATGTATGGCACATCATCTGTCCTCCCCACCACAGTTTCTCTGTTTGTCGCAAAGAGGATAAATGCTTATTTATCCAATAGGGCAAGGATGTATCCTTCAGTAGTTGCAAAATACATGTTATTGAGAACACAAAATATATTGTATGTGTTACCAGAGGGTTAAGACCCTTTGTTCGTTAAGATGCCTCTGAGCAGAATAGTGGAAGAATCAGTTCTCTGCCAAAATCATCCCAGAGGCTTTGAAAAGAAAAACAGGACAGATTTCCTGCAGTCATCATTCAGGCCTGCTCCTGCCATGTCTAGCAGTGATAGCTAGCAACCCCTGTTGCAGCCAGCAGCAAGGGGATTCAGCCCTCTCTGTGCACAAAGCAGAGCTGTCTTTGGTGCAATGCCTGGAGAGGACCAAGGAATTTAGCCCAGCAGTGTGGAGTTTAGCATTTCCTTCTTCTCACAGGTTCTGCAGAAAGGCAAAAGCTGCTAGATCTCGATGAGACCAAAATATTAATTCTCTGTTATTGCATCAAGTTTGACTAACAAGCCGCATGAATAAATCTGCAGTCTTAGCTTCTGCCAGCGCTGAGTTTCTATGGCAACAACAACCATTTCATCTTTAGGAATTTCATTAGCAAGGGAGGGAAATGAAACAAAAAAAAATCACACCCCAAATAAAAAAAGATATGTCAAATTAAGAGCAACATCTCCCTCCCACTTCATTTTTTAGGTAAAGTCCGCTTGGATTTTTTTCTCATTTGTAAAGGTGTTTTTTAAAATTCACATCATTGCCTTAAACAAAAAAACAAAAAAACAAAAAACAAAACAAAAACAAAAACAAAAACAAAAACAAAACCCCCAAAAAAACCAAAACCCACCACAAATGTTTTTCTACATTCAAATTGGAGAGGGAGGGATCATAAACATGCAGACTGGAGATGCACTGGAGGATTGAACACAGCCGTTGCAGCGCATTCAGATGAGCCTGTTTGCGTATACACACAGAGCTCAGCGCTGTCTCCTTTCCCATCATTTGGAAATGGGAAAGCGAGCTGGGAGCGGGAGACCTTTTAGTATGATCACAGTGGAGGTGCCTGATTGCCTGATGATATAAACACTATGGGAGGAACAGGCGACATTTGGGATGTTATAATGGAGCTTTATCCGTTTGTGTACACATGTGCTTCTGCTTACAAAGCCTCAGTGTTCGATATTCCTGACGTGGGAATTGAGTTTGTTGGATTTAGAAAGTGTGTCTGTGCTTTCTCCTCCTCTCACCTTGGGCTGCCCTATACCCTTGTGACAAATAAAATAAATGCAATTTAAAAAGGCAATTTAATCAAATTGTTTTAGGAAAAAAACCCCGCCATATGCACACACAAGAAAGGAAGAAGTGATGCACAGCTTCTGCTGTGTAAAATAGGTTGGTGCTTACATTGTCCCACCGCTCTCCTCTCTGAGTGGTTTTGTATTCACCTTTAAGCAATAGGAGGGGGGATTGCAGAGCTGTTGCACTCCTCAGTTTGGAGAATTTGGCTTTGGCCCCATTTAAGAGGTTAAAAAGTGTTATCCTTAATACAGTGAGCATCAGGGTCTCAGCTTTTGACCTGGATCTTCTGGTGCCATTGTGCAGGGAGATGCAGATAACCCTAAGTCCTGCATGTAGCTTAGGAAAGATGCTGGTCCCTGTCATTTCTGGTTGCCTGTCCTGAGTCTGCAGAGGCAGCACCACAGCCATTCTGGAGAGGACGTGGATGGGAAACGACAGGCTGGGGAGAAGAGTCGGCTAATAGTGGAGGGGAGGGGGCACAGGGAAACTGGGGCAAAGGAACCCAGGCTGTGAACTTGAGGAAGGATTTTGGGGCAGGGAGGACACGGTTTAATCCAATGTTTTTTCTTCCTGTTCATCTGGAGTTAACACTGAAATTGGAACAAAATGCTCTGTTACGGCTGATACTGTTATAAAGCAAATATCAGCTAGAGAAGCCTTTTATGAACTCTTTCTGTTGATTCATGAATACAAAAGTACACCAGATTCACTGGGAAAAATCCCATATAAATGATATGAAACAATGGTTAAAAGAGTGTTCTGCTTCTTATGTCATTTTTGTCTGCAACCAGATGCCAGCTAGGAAGCCCCCAGAGACTGTATTATTTCAGAAATACTGACTGTAATGCCTTTTTCATCTCAGTTTTACAGTCAGCATTTCTGCTGACATCAGTGAAGCAATCTCCCAATTATGTCAGTGTAAGTGGATAGAGAAACATACCTGCCACTAACAAATATCCGTGCTCAGATTATTTTCCCTACTTTGCCTAGAAATGGCCAATCAAGACTTTTACAATCACAATTCATTCCACACTCCCTGGTGAGTTATATAATTCATCCCGTTGGAGACAGTATCACAAAACATAGCTAACATATCAAATCACAACATGAATTTTGTATAGTGAATTACAACTATTCACAAAAGGCTGTTAGTGAACAATCTCTAGCCCAATTTCATTATTCATTGAAAGAATTTATAAGCAATTGTGAATAACAAATAAATCTGAGAATTTTGTGAACCATCCAGAACCAATTCGGGAGCTGGGAAGGGAAGCAATATTTGTGGAATAAATTATTTGCTGTGAAATTTGTTGGTTGGTTGGTTCTTTCTAGCACACCCTTGGGGGCTACTGGCCTGATACTTAAAGATCAACTAATGTATATTCTGAAAAGGGGACAACAGTATTTATTCAACTGTATCAGTGATGAATGCAAAGTGATGGAGGTAAACCAATTCTTTGCTCAGAATTTACCCACCAGTAGAGAGATGAGTTCTGGGGAAAGGCATTAGCATTTTCTTTTTGATTTGTCTCCTAGCTGTCCTTCTGGATGATTTATGTTTTCTCATGTCCACAACAAAATCCAGGTTGCTTTAAACAGAATGTCTGGCTTCTAGTTTTTGTCATAACTATAAATTCCTGCACCGTTTTTCCCCTCTCCTGAGAGTCTGCAGGAAGGCACTCAACAGTGGAAGCTCCTCATAGGTGTATTTGCTACCAGGGAAAGAGGGAAAAAGCAGTGGGATTGTGCACATTTTTTCTCCATATTTCTGGCTGTCAGCCTGGCCTTAGCACTGACTGTGTTGCATGAATGTGGTGCAAAGGTAGTTTCAGCATATGTGCTCAGACTAGTGACCTGTCCTGATCATCTGCCAAATGAATAAGTGCTGGATGTCATGCTAAAGCATGATTTCATTGGGCACTATTGCATGTTCCTGTCTGTAGAGCTCCAAAACTCAAGATATACAGGCCTCTTAGCATAGACATGGTGGTTTATCATCACGACTAGAGCATGGTCTGCAAAGTGGACTTGAATCCACACTTCCCTGATAGTGTTAATGCACCCTGATAGCTGCAAACATGCTTTGGACCCAAGCCTAAAGGTGGGCTTTGCATTCTCGGACGTATCTCCCAGAAGGGAATAAGCATTGAAAGTGCCTTACTTGTCCAGCCAGACTCTAACACACCAAACTGAGAACATCTCCTTGTTTAGTAACAAGAATACTCATTGCCATTTGCCTCAAATAGAAGCTGCTGGTGAAAAACTCTTGTCACGCTATTCAGATGCTCAGAGTGTGTTATTTGATGAGCCCTTCTAAGAGAACTTATGCGTGGCTCTATTATTAAAAATAAGAAAGGCTTCCATGGCCATAGCTACAGTGTTAGGTCAAAGAACAGAAAAATACTATATTGCAATGTATTCTGGTGAAACCATTCCAGCTCTGAAAGTGATGCAGTGGGTAGTTTTAGTTTTAGATTTTTATCAAGCAGCCTGATCCCCTTTGTACCCTTGATTCACCCTTGCTATGTGATTCATCCTAATTGCATTTGTTAGTATTGTTGCAGATACTGTACAAATGTTCAAAGAGATCTGGCTGGGGAGCTGGAATGGTTGGCATCCTTAATGCAGGAAGACTAGTGATTGTCCCCCTGTACTCAGCACTGGTGAGGCCGCACCCTGAATACTGTGTTCAGTTTTGGGCCTCTCACTACAAGAAAGACATTGAGGTGCTGGAGCGTGTCCAAAGAAGAGCAATGATGTGGTGAAGGGTCTAGAGCACAAGTCTTACGAGGAGCAGCTGAGGGAACTGGAGTTGTTTAGCCTGAAGAAAAAGTCTTAAGGGAGACCATATCGCTCTTTACAACCACCTGAAAGAAGGTTGTAGCGAGGTGGGTGTCGGTCTCTTCTACCAAGTAACAAGCAATAGGACAAGAGGAAATGGCCTCAAGTTGCACCAGGGGAGGCTTAGATTGGATATTAGGAAAAAATATCTGTACCAAAAGGGTTGTCAAGCATTGGAACAGGCTGCCCAGGGAAGTGGTTGAGTCACCATACCTGGAGGTATTCAAAAGATGTGCACATGTGGTGCTTAGGGACATGGTTTAGTGGTGGACTTGGCAGTGTTATGTTAAGGGTTGGACTTGATGATCTTAAAGGTCTTTTCCAACCTAAATGATTCTATGATTCTTTACTCTTTGTGCCGTAAGACAGAATCCTAGTGCTATTTTAATGTTGCTTTTAATTACACAAGTTTCCTGTGCCCACCAACAAGAAAAACATTAGCAGCAATTAGATAACTTGGATCAGCTGCACTCAGGGTCTTGGATCCACCCTACATTTCACCACCCGAAGAACCACACAGTGCAAGGATATGGTATGACTAATGAGGATGTTTCCCATTAGGGAAAGTGCTTTCCATTGTCATTGCAGACACTACCCTATTGTCTGCATGTCCATCAGGCATTCTGCAAAATTCTCTTCTCAAGACCAGTTTTGAATTCATGTGATTACCATAAAACCACTCGCTCTTGCACCAGCTTTCTCGGGGGGAAAGCTCATGCTGTAGGATTTCCATGCATTCTTCAAGGGTCCAGTACTCACATTGCTGACCCTGTTTGAACATATTTCTCTGGAAATAGGCTGAGACTTCAGGTGGACAAAAAAAAAAAAAAAACCCAAAGCAGGTAATTTCACATGCTTTGGCATTTTCTTTTACAAACCAGTTTTTAAAAAAACAGTAAAGAATCTATTTTACAGTTTTTTTCCATTGAGGCTGAGTTGCAACACAGCAATTTCTCTCACACTGGCACTATTTCACCATGTAGCTCTCAACCAAAACATCTTCTCTTCTTCCTCGTCCATGGACATCTTCTTGTGCCCTTTCTCTATTCCTTGTTTTCAGTTCACTTGGCTGTATGTGTTTGCAGGGTTCGGCATCCATAATCAACATTTCTGTAGCCTGCTTTTTCATTGTAGTTATGTACTTGAGACCCAGTTAAGAACAGTTTCCGTATTACATGTGGTATAATGGTGAGAAATACTATGTCTCAAAGACTCTGTAGGCTAAATAGACCAGACAGATGAAGACTGAGGGAAAGGGTGTATCATTCCCACTTCACAGATGAGAAATGGAGTCACTGAATGAAAAGGTGACATGATCAGGGAAGAGATTTAGCTGAGCTCTGAACAGTATTAAACCAAGCACCATTTTATAATTCTCTTTAAAACATTATAAGGCAACTAAGAAAAAAATATAGAAAGAAATGACAATGCAGAGATGCTGCGGGATAAATCTTGCCCTTGTTTGCTTCATTCTCTCCCCTCCCCCACGGATTTCAAACATTACTCAAGAGCAAGCTCCTATTATTAGGCAAAACTCTGTCTGACACTTCAGAAGGCAGTTTCCCCCCTTTCTGTAAGAAAAGAAGAAATATGATGATAGGAACCTAATTATGAGCACTCTCAAAAAAACCTGGACTAGCTGATTTGCACTTAGCCCCTTTGGCGGAAAGCAACTGAACAGTATACTTGAGCTGTAATTATTATTATCAGTCACTCTTCATGGTGACAACAAATAATTATTTTTAAAAAGCATGAAAACAGAATTAACTCTTTCTTCATACATTGTTTCTCTAAAGTGGCACAATCGTTGTTGCAGTCCAGAATACTGGTTGCAAAGCTGCTGATGATTGTTTTTTCTCCCATTGAAATACCATGGACTGAATTGAGAGTGCGGTTTTTGGCAGTAACTAGTGATTTGGAGTCCCTTACCTCCTGCAGGTTAGCTTGGCAGAGTCCAGGTTTCAGAAGGAGGTTGCTTGGGTGGGTTTTTTTTTTAGTAATCAGGTCTTTTTCGGGTACTTCAGAAATGGGTGCTGAATTCTGGTGAGATCCTTGGCTTCAGAGCTAAATGATTCATTGAAATTTTGACACAGAATTGTGTTTCAGGCATCAACCATACCACGTCTTGGATTTACCAAGTCTCATATTAGGTAAGAGCTGTGGCAGTGACATCAGGAGTGTGGTCACTTCAGGCTTTCTGTAGTGTTCAGAGATTCAGCATTCCTTCACCACCAGACCAGGACTGCAGTTACCTCCTCTGTATCCCATGAGCCTAAGTCCCATCTTGACATGCAATGTCCACTCTGATTTTCTTGTCCCTTAGACCTGAAAGGTCACCATCTCCCAACAGATGGAGCCTGGGCAGGTGCTTCTTGCTATCCTGGGATATAGAACCAGCTGTAGGACAGTGAACACACAAGATGGTGGAAGGGAAAGCCAGGTGTAGGAGACCACTCACCCCTGATATGCAACACTCGTTTCTGTAGGCAGCACAAGAGAGAGGAGCGTGAATGTTAAAACACGGTCTAGGCCACTGTGGCTTAATTTACAGCTTTGTACATGTGTTCATATTTTAAGACAGGCACAGATTTAGCTGAATGATAGGGGGGGCTGTAGCCCCTCTTTTGGGACTTCTCAGTGCTGTGTTCAGCTCTAACTCATGCCCTTCAGGGCTGTGGCTCCCAGCAGCCCTGTTACCCTGTGGTGGATGAGGTATATTTCAGCCCTGTTAACCCAGAGTTAACCATATCAGTATTTCTTTAGAAGCAAAGACAAATATGCAGGATCAGAAGCACATATTTCTTTCAGCCTAAAAGGTCTCACAGCCTTTGATACAAAGGAAAAAAGCTACCAAGGCCGTTTGAACAGAGAAGGCAACTGAGCGTGGAGGTAAGTGCCTCATCTGCATCCCTCCAGCCAGGCAACTAGAAAGCTGGGTACCCTGGTCCCCTTATCTTCCTCAGCCCCTGGACTGACCCTCCTGAGACAGCAGTGCAGCCTTGCAGGTATCCGCAGTCGCCGTCTGTGGCTGCATGCTGGCACGAATCATCGCCCTCGGTAATGCACTGGCAGCGCGGGAATGCTGTGACTGAATCTCCCAAGAGGGGATGAAGCACAGCAGCAAGGGAAAAGAATGCAGCGATCAATAAACCCAGGATTTTTAATCAGTTCAATGTGGCCAGTGTCTGTAGGAAATCTGTTTGCAATCATTCCTTATTAAAGACAAATGACAAGCTGTTTTCCAGGCATAAACCTCTGCCTTTCTTTTCTAGAATGCCAAGACAATTATTTGTGGCATTATTATTTTTTCCCCTCTCTTTCTTTCCTTTTCTCAAAGGGTTTTCCCACACACAGGGAAACTCCTCATTTCCAATGCATTTACAGTGGCAAGAGTCAATAGATAAGTGTTGCACTATTAAATAACAACAAGCTCAAACGCGGGGAAGAGAGGAGGGCCTCCCCACTGTTCAGTAATGCTTTGATTCAAACCAAAGTGAAAGAAGAAAAGGCAGGGAAATTTACAGTTTCAAAGCAGACACGTCTGTCATTACCTGCCCCATTTCCCTGAGTATTATGGCAAAGTGCATTGTGTATCCATAGAGTTTCCCAGCCCCTGCACATGGTGCAATGTAATGAGAAAAGAGCCCTAGAAGTGACACGTTTAGCACTAAAAGATAAGCAAGAAAGCGAGCAAAATGGGCATTTCATTTTCATAAAATCATAGAATCATTAAGGTTGGAAAAGAACTCTAGGATCATCAAGTCCAACCGTCAACCCAACACCACCATGTCTCCTAAACCATGTCCCGAAGTGCCATGTCTACACGTTTTTTAAATTCCTCCATGGATGGTGACTCCACCACCTCTCTGGGCAGTCTGTTCCAGTGCCTGAACACTCTTTCAGTAAAGAAATTTTTCCTAATATCCAATCTAAGCCTCCCCCGGTGCAGCTTTAAGACATTTCCTTGCGTCCTATCACTAGTAACTTGGGAGAAGAGACCGACACCCATCTCGCTACAGCCTCCTTTTCAGGTAGTTGTAGAGAGCAATAAGGTCTCCCTTCAGCTTCCTCTTCTCCAGACTAAACAACCCCAGTTCCCTCAACCTCTCCTCATAAGACCTGCTCTCCAGACCATTCACCAGCTTCATAGCCTTTCTCTGGACACGCTCCAGCACCTCAATGTCTTTCTTGTACTGAGGGGCCCAAAACTGAACACAATATTCAAGGTGCGGCCTCATCAGTGCCGAGTACAGGGGCACCATCACTGCCCTGCTCCTGCTGGCCACACTATTCCTGATACAAGCCAGGATGCTGCTGGCCTTCTTGGCCACCTGGGCACACGGCTGGCTCGCGTTCAGCTGGCTGTTGACCAGCACCCCCAGCTCCTTCTCCGCCAGGCAGCTTTCCAGCCACTCTTCCCCAAGCCTGTAGCGTTGCATGGGGTTGTTGTGACCAAAGTGCAAGACGCGGCACTTGGCCTTGTTAAACCTCATACAATTGACCTCAGCCCATCGATCCAGCCTGTCCAGATCCCTCTGCAGAGCCTTCCTACCCTCAAGCAGTTTGACACTCCCACCCAATTTGGTGTCATCTGCAAACTTACTGGGGGTGCACTCTATCTCCTCATCCAGATCATTGGTAATGATATTAAACAAGACTGGCCCCAACACTGAGCCCTAGGGAACACCACTCGTGACTGGCCGCCAACTGGATTTAGCTCCATTCACCAGAACTCTCTGGGCTCGGCCATCCAGCCAGTTTTTTACCCAGAGAAGAGTACACCTGTCTAAGCCATGAGCCGCCAGCTTCTCTAGGAGGATGCTGTGGGAGACAGTGTCAAAGGCTTTGCTAAAGCCCAGGCAGACAACATCCACAGCCTTTCCCTCATCCCCTAGGCAGGTCACCTGGTCATAGAAGGAGATCAGGTTGGTCAGGCAGGACCTGCCTTTCATGAAGCCCGTGCTGGCTGGGCCTCATCCCCTGGTTCTCCTGCACATGCCCAGTGAGCTCGCTCAAGATGTATCGCTCCATAATCTTCCCCAGTACTGAGGTCAGGCTGACTGATCTGTAGTTCCCCGGATCCTCCTTCTGGCCCTTCTTGTAGATGGGCGTCACATTAGCAAGCCTCCAGTCATCTGGGACATCCCCTGTTAACCAGGACTGCTGATAAATGATGGAGAGTGGCTTGGCAAGCTCCTCTGCCAGCTCCCTCAGTACTCTCGGGTGGATCCCATTCGGCCCCATAGACTTGTGAGTGTCCAGGCAACTCAGCAGCTCGTAAACTGTTTCCTCCTGGACTATGGGGGGTTTACTCCACTCCTCGTCCTTGCCTTCCAGCACAGGGGGCTGAATACGCTGGGGATAACTGGTCTGATGGTTAAAGACTGAGGCAAAGAAGAAATTAAGTACCTCAGCCTTCTCCTCATCCTCGGTGGCAATGTTCCCCTCTGTGTTCAATAGAGGATGGAGATTCTCTTTCGTTCTCTTTTTGTTGTTAATGTATTTGTAAAAAAATTTTTTGTTATCCCTTACAACAGTCACCAGGTTGAGTTCTAGCTGGGCTTTTGCTTGTGTAATTTTCTCTCTGCAAGACCTAACGAGGTCTCTGTACTCCTCTTAAGATGCCTGCCCCTTCCTCCAAAAGTGGTAAACTCTCATTTTTTTCTGAGTCCCAGCAAAAGCTCCCTGTTCAGCCAGGCTGGTCATCTTCCCGCCAGTTCATCTTATGGCACATGGGGACAGCCTACTCCTGTGCCTTTAAGACTGCTTTCTTGAAGAAAGCCCAGCCTTCCTGGACTCCTTTGCCCTTCAGGATGGCCTCCCCAGGGACTCTCCCAATCAGTGCCCTGAACAGGCCAAAGTCTGCCTTCCAGAAGTCCATGGTAGTGGTTCTGCTGACCCCCCATTTTCTGAAGGGATTGCTCTGAGGCTGGCTTTTAATACTTCTGAGAAGTAGCAGACTTGCTTGTCCCATTGGCAAGTGCCTGTTAGATCTGTGTCAAAAGTCCCTGCCTCCCATGGAGCTGTTGAACATTCAGATCTGTGAATTCAGCTTCCATTTGCTGCTCCTGGAGGATCCTCACACTGATTAGGAGTGTTCACTAGTGAACTCCTGTTCAATCTTCTCTCTGTTCACACTCTTTGTCAAAATCTGAAAATCCAGAAAGTTAGATGCCAAAACAGGAACAGATGCTCCCTCTCAGTCCAGAAAAGCTATCACAGGCAGAGGCAGCCATAGCCATCTCCTGCTACATTTCAAAGAAAAAGAGGCTGAGAGATGGGTCTTGTTACGCCACTGCTGATTTGCTGGGTTTCAGCTGAACCAAGGCTTTAGCATGCTGACTCAGGAGGTGGACAGAAGGACCCTTACGCCTCTGGTTTTCACACGCTTTCTGTCTCTGCCAGTTTCTAAGCAGCTCTCTCCCTCCTAAGGGGGTTGTTTTTAAAGTCCATGATTCCTAGGGAAATGATCTAGAAATCTGCATGAGCTGGGTCACACCAGCCTCTTGAAAGCTCAGGAGAGATCTGTTATGGCTAGCTCTGGTAGTGTCCTTTTGGATAGTGACAGCGATGATGGAATTGAGAGAAACTTCCCCCCAACAACTGTTGTGAGAGTGTCCATATGGAGATGCCATCCTTTATGTTTCAGTCTTCTCATTATTTTTTCCATGGAACAGAGTATTCTAGACCACAGTAAAGGTGTCCTTGGTCCCATACCAGGGAATGGGTTACTGCCAGTTAACAAGAGCTTCATGACAAGGAGCGCAGGGCACCAAAGAAGGTGTTAAGAGAATGCCACATAAATAACATGTCTTGTGGCCCTGCAATAGACTATTCACAACTATCAAGCAAAGGCCAGATTATGGTCTTTCCACCTAGGGGGAGAAAAAGCCATCACCAAAGCTCCTGTTACAGGCACTTAAACAGTTAAAAGGAAATCTCTTCCACCCTGTCCCAAATTGCACTGTTGGCACTAACCTGAGCTGCACTGGCCACTACATAATTGGACAGAACAAGAGCTTTGCGCAGGAACAAACATTTATTTGCTTAATTCCAATTCTTCAGCTCAGAGGACCTTCCTGGTGAGTGCTTAAGAGGCTATTGTTGGAGCTGAATAGAGCCATCAGGACCTGGCCCTGGAAGAAACAATTTAGGTAATCACACCTGGCTTTGCAGAGTAAATTTGAGACTGACATGAAGCATGATTGTGCGAGTAATTGAGAAATGGGCAGATAGACTTTTGATAGGAGGTATTATTTTTCTCTTGTTTTAGATGTGGGAAGGACACATAATCTCAGTTGGATTATACTTATGTCCTAAGAAGTTTGCATACATAATCACACTACAGCCATGACTGATTCATTCTACCTCCAGCTATGTCTTTTTAGTCTTGAGTTTTCTGGTTCTGGTAATTGTTCCTTTTGTTTTACTTCACTTGCCATCAAATGGTGCTCTGGAGACTATTTCATAACTACTAGAGATTTCTCAGTGTGTGGAGGGGTGGTGCATACATACAGAGACACACACAGCAACCAGCAAACACTGATCTTCTGCAAATTAGTGCATAAGGGGAGACCAGCTGGAGTGTAGCAGTTTCTAATTTAGCCTCTAACAAAAATGTCCAGGAGAAATGAATTTTTTGGGGGGGGTACTAGCAACATCATCCTAACTCCATAGAGGGATAACCTCCCTTAGCCGTGTCAGTGGTTCTGTTACATTTTTAAGAGCTCTTGTAGACATTTCAGACAGGCTGCTGAAAGCAGGCAGCAGCCATTTCTTGCCTGTGCAGTCTCTTTCCTACTCCTGATATGTCCATACCCACCCACACAGGGCAGAGAATATAAATCAAAAAAACCCGAAGTGGTGCAACAGGTCTGTATCTGCAGGGTTAGTGCTTTGTCTTTGAACAGTGTTGTATACAAGGACTGAGATTAAAGACAGAGTAATTGCATCATTTACTTCTTGCTTTCTTTTTACCTCTAGATGTTTGTTTAAACATATAGAAAGAGTGTGCACGCACAGGAAAACAGAAGCTTTTAACCTGTAATATCCTGAGAGCAAGAATTATGAACACTGCTTACAAAAAATGATACGGAAATGCTACACCTGACAACATGGTCATGAGCTGTGAAAGCAACCCTCAAATGATGGGACATGAATAATCAAGTAAAATAAAGCAGATGGATGGAGGGATAGACACACAGACAAATAGATAAATGAGGGTCTGTATCTCCAGATGCAGTTAGGCAATTAACTCTCAAAGAAACCAAAAGGAGTAATTCAAATCAATACCTTGGAGGATCTAAGTTTATATCAGTATAAAGAACTATAGTGAGATTTGGCATGAATTCCTCACCTTACTAAAGATAATAAGGTTCAGGTCCCTCCCGGAGCCATCGTTTTGTTCATCATTCTGAGATGCATATCTCAGTACTTGCTGGGCATTATAGGCTGGTCCAAAATTGATTGGCATTGACCATCTGTGCCAGATTTTCAAAGGAATTTTGTCTCCTTTGAGACAGGGAGCAGATTGCATGTCACAGTGCTCCTGGAGGGTATTGAGATGGTTTGAAAATCTGGCCACAAGTGACATAAGAGAAGCAGCTGGTTGCTGAGCACTTAGAAATATGATTCTAAGACCTTGCAAAAACCTGGATCAGCATTTGGGGGTGCATGCAATCAACATCATCTTTTGATATGGAGTTTTTTGCAAACATAGTTGTTACCCCAGAGAAATACCTTCGCTGCATTAAGTTTTTGACATCAAGGCCTGCATGTCTACCTCTGTCTATCCTGCCACCAGCCTACTCTCTGATTACAGTGTAAGGGTCTTGCAAGATAACCCTCTACTCTCATTTCTCATCTTCATCCCAGTGAAAATAATAGGGCTAATTAAAAGAAAAGCCTTTGAACTAAGTGATTTTACCCATTTACAATTCTGGGAACCTATGGGTATCTTAGATGAAGGCCTAACCCCAAATAAGTTGGATTGTTTCTTTCCCCAAATTACTGGTTTACAGAGAAGGGGGAAAATTTACATCCAGGGGGAAAGTAGGAGAAGGTTATTGGGGGTGGGAGGGAGAAAGGAAGGCAAGCTAGGCACAGAACAGGCCAGCTATTTTTCTTCTTTTACTTCAAAAATCCCTGCCAATATGCTAGCTGTGCCATCTGGCATCCGTGATAAATTTGACTATGTGTAATTGCAAGCTGCAGAGAATTTTAGAGAGGTTGGAAATTTCTCTGTCTAGGCGCTTATGTAGCCATTATCACTGTAATCGTTGAATACAGGAAAGAAAAATTTTCTTTTTTCATACTCTCCTGGAATGAAAAGCTTTGCAGTCACTTACTGTCTTTTTCACATCGGTTTGTTTCATTTGAACAGCAAAGCAAAGGTGACGTTAGTTCCCTCCCCATCTTCCATGAATATTTCATGTAATTTTAAAACTGTAATTTTAGAGAACAGAGAACATAACATTTATCTATTTCTAAACAAATTCCCTGCCACAGATTTGTAAATGAGGGAAGAATTTTAAACTTTGAATTTACATTTCAACTTTTCTCCATTTCTTTTGCTTCATGTTTTCTTTACACATTTCATTCTGAGCAATGAACCTCCATCAGTGAGTTTCACTCCTATTTCTAAGTATTTAAGCTACTTTCTGCTTTTTGTGTATTATTTTTACATTTCTGGAGTATGAGACTTTCGTCAGTCAAGTAAAGCAGAAACAGAGAACAAGTATTGAAAGGAGGCCTTGCCAAATCCTTTTCCATATGTGTGGTTGCTGCTATTTTTTCTTTCCTAGAACTTACATTTACCCAGACAAAAGATGAAGACTTATTAATAATTAGGTCAGGTACAGGAGGCAGATGGGATACCATTTAGGGCCTCCTGTGCTCTAGAGAAGGACCCCACAAAGCTCTTGCACGCTTTATAGCTACCTGGGGATGCTCTAATTCATACTGTCTGGCCATGACCTCTATTGGATCATCCAGCAGCTCTGTGCATTTAGAGCACGCTGCGTTCAGGTCATGCCTCTCCCCATCCCAACACAGCTCTCTGCACCAGAGTTAAGTGGATAGTGGTGAACGTGTTAGTTCTGCACCACCTGCCAGTCTCTGCTATGCCAGAAAAATTATCACTGAACTGGCTCTGGATGCCTTCCAGGTCTTGTGGGCAAAAGGGCAGGACACCAGGGAGACTGTGGCATCCCAGAACACAACACACAGACAAACCAGGGCATGTCACTTTATGAGCAATAAGAAAGCTTTTGCACTGTTCCACTGACCCCCTTCCCTTTGCAATTCCCTCCCCAAATTACAGAAGCATGGGGAGGTGTGGTGGGGGTGCTTCCATGTCACACAGCCCATTTGCTTCTTTCTGTATGTGGAACAAAACTCACTGCAGTCTAAATCCTGCAAATACATTTGCTGATGTGTTCCCACTGACCTCAGCATAATGTGGAAACACGTGTGGGCTGGAGCATGGGCATGAACCGGAGCAACCAAAACCGGGAAAATACAACCTGAACATGCAGCGAGATACCCATGAGTGAAATGAAGAGCACGTGGGGCAGAAGCTCTGTGCAGGCTGTCTAAAGTAACAATGGGAAAAGAACAAGTAAACATACGTTGTGCAAGTAATAAGATATCCAGGGAGGAGGAACGCATTGCAACAGGTCTATAACTGTCTGGCTGCAACTATGCACCAGCAGATCACAACCAACCTCTCATCTCTGCCTGCCAAGTGCTTGTCAGGTTGTTCTTTAGCTTCTTTCAGGAAGGGAGCTGAGCTACTTTAAATAGTAGATCACTGCTAGCTTAATTTCTTTTGATTGAAGGTCATTAAGGAGTGACCACACTAGAAGCTCAGCCACAGCCGAAGGGCAGTGAGGACCAAGTGGCAGATGGTGGGGACAATTTCCTTTCCCGCCTTCACAGCTGGTGCCAGAAGAAGACGTGTGTCCACAGCATCAGTCCCAACTGCTCAGAGAGGTGGTTCAGATCCAGGGCTGCATTTGCTCAAACCCTTCCCTTAATATCTTGATGGATCAACCCTTCTCTGCTTTCTCAGTGTTAATATGCAGAGTGACAAACAGCAAACATCTCACTATGAAATAATTTGTGTGTTGAAGAGAGAAAAACCTGAGAAGGAGGGAGTGCTATATTTTCTAGGGAAGTAAAGGCTGTGTTGTGAGCCCTGGAGAAGGTGAAGGAGCAGTGAAGCCAAATCAGGTGTGCCAGGCAGGGTGCCAGTAACCATCAGCCTGGAGTTGATGAAGTAGCAGCTTTGCACGTGCACACACCTCTCTGGACTTTGATCCTGGTGCTGCAACTGACTATGCATGACAGCACCACCAGCTAATGCAGAAGTGGCTGCTGTGTTCAGCTGTGAGGACCAGCCTCTTCCAAAAGTCAAAAGAAAAAGATGTGATAATTGTGTGCAGCTAACCACAAGCTAACATGTGAGACCCACAGCTACACCTGGCTGCTTGTGCAAAGGCCAGTGGTCATGGGCAATGCAGGAAGCACCCAGGTCCTTAGCTGCATTTGTGAAGGCATGTGTTTTAAGTGCAAGCACAGCCCCTGTTCCTGAACTCTCATAGCAAACCCTTAGCCTTGGGGAACACACTCAGAAATCATTGCACAACCTGTGTGGAGAAGAAGTCAGTATCTAGTTCAAACAATGTCACTGTCTCCCTGCTGATAAAACAGACACAGAAGTCAGGACTGGTTTAACAACCTCCTTTCTCAGAAGTTCCCAACCATCAAATTTCAAGGGTTGTTCCTTTGATCTTGGAAGCACTAGAAAGATGTTTTTCTTTTTTCTTTCCTTTTCCTTTTTTATTGTAATTTCACTCGTATGCCGTGGCACAATACCTAACCCTGCATAGCTCAGAAGACTTCTGCTACCCTGGATTGTTTTTGTTTCTGGCTAGTCTCTAATTATTCTGGTCTTGGATAAGGGGGAAGGGAAAAGGAGGATGGGAAAGTCGTCAGTTTGAGCATCTTGCTAAGTGAAAATGAGAGAGCTAAGAAAAAAAAAGAAATTGGTACAGTTTATAATTGTTTTTGTTCTTCAGTCACTCAGGAAATAAATTGCTGTAGAAAAAAAGTAAAGGGTCTTCAAACATCCAAAGAAGAAGAGAGCCAATAAAGGCACTGCATTTCTTTGAAAAGCAGCCCCTTTTCCTCAGCCCATTTCCACTTCTTCTCATTAGTTCAGATAACTCTCGTAACGTTAATTCATTAGGCTCTTCCAGGTTTATTTCCCTTCAAACAGCTGCTGAGAAAATAGACATAATCTCCTTGTCACTGATTGAGCCCATGATTGCAACTGCCAACAATACCTCTCCTGCCGGCGCCATGGGGAGGTGCCAGGTCTCAGCCCTGGGTGGCTGTTTGATGTTCAGGAGAACAGAGGGAATGAGGGCAGGAAACCTGATTTGGGCTGACTTTTATGGCTTGCATTTATTTAATATATAATTGGCAACCATGATTTAAAGGGGAATCCATCTTTGACTGAAAGCAAGAAACAGTCTCTCCTGACAGTATCGGGAATGGTTTCTTAGGGGGTGAGGTTTAAATGGATCTTAGACAGTGGGGTTTTTTTCCCCCTCTTTTTTCCCCTTTCACCAGCATCTCACAGCTGCAGTAACTGTGGGTATCATTTTGCTACCTGGGAGGCGGCTATTTCCCAGTGGCTATTTCTCAGTCCCTTGATGTCCCTGTTATCCTGGGAGGATCTGGTCCCAGGTAGGCAGCTCATCTGCAGTCAGGGTGAGGTTATCCGGTGTTCTGCATTCACCTTCAAACTGAGGACCTCAGTTAGTGCAAATACAGAGAAGAGAGAAGATTTAAAATTCCACTTTTTAAGCCTTTTTCTTTCTGCTTTTTCCAAAAACCTGAAAGCAGAATCAAAAAGACTTTCTTGTAACCAGCATACAGTGTTGAGGGTGATCTGAACTGCAGTGGGTTTCTCGCCTCATATGGCTGCAGCATATTTCATGGGAAGAAAAAAGGTAGAGAAGACCATAAAGCAACTTAATTTTCTTGCAGTCTGTTGCTGGTCTGTACAGAAAGCCCTCAATCCTGGAAGCAACACAGAGGAAATGAAGTGATATATTATATAGGTCTCTTTAATTCAATGGGAGATGGGCCATGATGTGAATTATGGGATCCAGCCACAGTTTTCCTCAGCTTCAATGGCCCGCTGTCAGTCAGGTTCTGCAAGCCTCAGTTTCCCCCTCTGTGAAAAAAAAGCAGAGAAGAATACACAATGCTGTGCGTTAGCAGCACTATAGATAAGGTCCTTTGAACATGTAAGGTGCTGCATAAGATCCTACATCATCACAGATTTCCTATTACATCTGCTGGGTCCTCTACCGCAGAGTGTAGTCCCCAGAGACTGCTGCATGCAGCAGCCCAGGAACCACCTGGCGTTGCTTAGGGCTGGATAAAACGGGTGGCTTAGGACAAGGGAGTACAGTCCTTGTTCTCAGGGGGGGATGGGAATAATTTTTCTGCAACCATTTTTCACTTTTCTACCCCATCTTCTTGCCTTCTTCATGATGAGATCATCTGAATCCAAGCAACATGTAAGGATCTTGTGGCTGTGTAAATGCCAAGAGCTTTTTATTCCACACTCGCCAGCCCTTCACAGGTTTTCTGGTGCATCAGTGCATTTTGTGAAGCTGTTTCCAGCTCTTCTGCGACTGTTGTAGAACACAAGACAAATTATCAAGGATTCAAAATAGCACAAAAGGTGTCACTTGATATTCATTAGTCAGCCAGATATTTCATTATGATCCCACACATCTTCTACCTATTTAAGGAAGAAGAAACACACACATTCATATTCACAAGTATTTTCAGACACATACCAAATAACCCAATGACCAGACGATCCAAGCACTTGAATATCTCCCTTCCTTCCACCCTGCCATCCATTCATCCCCCATCTCCCCAAAAAGATAAAAATAACCCAGCATGTGAGCTGCAGTTTGACATGAGGTTTCCAGCAGCTATGGGGATGTGCGGAAGGCAGCCAGGTAGCCTAGCAACAGGGTGCAGCTATTTGAGGCTGGTCCAGACAAAAAGCAGAGGAGGACTGATTTTCCTTGGGGTGGGGGCAGTAGCAGGATGGGGGAGTGTTCTTCCTCCATGCCCAAAAAAGCAGGCTGTACCCAGGGTTGTGGTTGCATTTATACCTCCATCCTGCTGCTTGTTCTACGGGACAAAGGGACTTGCAGCCCTCTGTCATGCGTTGTGGTGTCAACATCTCATGAATGTCATGGTACTGATGTACCACTTGCCTGAGTGGGGTGAAAAGCAAGACCTGAAAGGTGTTAGGATGGGGGGCGGAGACAGAGTTACACCTAAACAAAAATGCCTGTGTTGTCAGAGCATTCGTCCCTATATGCTCTGTGGTACCAGGACAGCTTGTCTCTAATCACATCCCTCATGCCCACAGAGCAAAGATTTACATGATGACTAGAGGGAATCTTCTGCAATTTATGGTTTCAGCCTGCATCCTCGCAACCCATGGGGCTTTTGCTAGAAGCTTCAGTGGTGCTTTGTCAAGCCCTTGCACTGCATCCTGACAGGGCTGCCCTTTCAAACTGACTGCATGGCAACTGTTCAATACCCCTTAAATCACACCTGGTCCTTCTTTCAAATGATTGGCTCTTCAAGCCTGCAACAGAGATAACATTGCCTACCACCTCAGCCTGGACAACAGATGAAAGCTGGAGCCTTTCCTCTGGCACTGGCTGGTAGTTGACCTTGAGTCAGCTGTTTGATTTCACCAGGTTTCAGTTCTGCTATTTGTGAAGGAGGAACAATAATATTTACCTCCCTTCAAGAGGCATTCTGCGAGCTAGACCTGAAAAGCACCTATAAAAATGCAAAGCATGACTATGATTTATTTAACAGCTTTTCCACCCCAGTCTTCAGCCTCTTCATTACCAAGATTGACAACTGTGCTGAATGCAGAAGCAGACAACATGTGGGTTTCCTGAAACAAACCTGAGCTCCCCCTCAGAGGGAGTGCACAGGCTGGCACTGAGGTGGCAGGAAAGGAGGACTTGGCTGGAAAGGAGGTTTGGCACATTAGCAAAGGGATGCCCTGGTTCAAATGAGGCACCTTCATCCCAGGGTGTAATTCTGCATGCAGGGGGGCAGTGGCTGGAATTAACAGACATGCTGAAACAGCTCATCCCTTGCAACTGCAAGGCACAACCTAGCAGAAACCACAACCCAAATCTGCTGCAAGAGGGAGGGAAGGACATGGACAGAGCAGCAGCCTGAGAGCAGGACAAATCATGACATGGCAAAGGATTTTCAAACCAAGGAGAGGGAACCCTTTTCTAGACAGATTGGGCAATTTATCATTTTCGCTGTCAATTAAAATAGCCTGCTGAGGGGAAAACTTCACTGTCAGGATCAATAAGAGGCCTTCTTCCTTTCCATCCTTACTATGACTAGTTTTACTCTCATCTAAATGCAAATCTATTACAAGCCCATAAGTGAAAGTCTCGAATAAAAGGGGCAAGAGAAGTCCATCAACAATGTACAGGTGAATGATTCCCTAATGCCAACACTATTAATAATGCCCCACATCAGCCAGTGTACTTTGGAGCTGAATCCTAGTGAACAGGATGAGAGGTCTTTTAAATGATCTATACACTCCTCACCAGGGACTCCCTTGCAATGATCTGTAAAGAGGGGCATTTCATTTCCATAATTTGTCTCAGACAGGTTTCTCTCCCAGTTCTCTAGATGTGTTTGTAGTCAGCTCCCATCTGTATTTCAAAATGCTTTTCAGCCCAGACAAGAGAATTTGTAAAAGGCTTATATGTGTGTGCATGTGAGTGGCTTTAGCCAAAATCTTTCAGTGCAGGCTGCTATTTTAAAGGTAAGCATTAAATTACATCGGGATAAATTCTTTTTCTTCGCTTTACTAATAATACAGAAGACCAGGCTGTCATGGACACATGACATTCCCCAAGACAAGATAGGGGATACTGCTGAGTGACATGTTGTCCTTCCATTCCCATGGAGACCTCAGCACTCATCTTCACATCTCTTTTCTCTCCTTCCTCCCCAACTCCTTCTCTCTGCTACTGTTGAATAAAACTGATGAGTTCTCCATGCAAATGGGCAGTCCTGTGCCCTTCTCTTGAGAGCAGCCCTGACTCTTTCTGAAAAAGCAAATTTACCTCTTCTGGCCTGCAAAATGGCTTCACATATTTCATAAGAAAATCACAAAAAGCACTGAAACAGACAGCTCTGCAGTCTGTTTCACCCTGATTTAACATCAGATTTTAGGTCTGAAATGTCATCAAGTTAAGCATATAATGATAAAACTAAGTCTCAAGACAGCAAAGCATTTAAGCATGCACTTTAATTTAAGCATAAGAATAATCTCACTGACTGTGTATGGAAACACAGTTTTGGTGGGAAACATGATCATATTGTTTGCCAGACTGGGGAGTTAGTAGCCCAAAATGTTAGTGTATAAGCAAATCAGGAAAGTGTATGCATAAATAATCCCCTTTAAGCCTTTATTGGGGAAATTATTCAAGTACAGACGCAATTGCAGCAGCTGTATGAACACTTTGCTCCTGCCAATGGGTCTGACAGTTGCTCAAAATCCAGGTGTTTTACCTTTTACTCTTTGTACTAACATCAACACATTGATGTCCAAGTGATGTCCTCTACACATCCCTTGTACTTGCTGGCCCTTCTATTCTGCTGCAGCAGATCCTGAAGTCTTAAGTAAAACTGCATTTTCATTCCCAGGGGACAGAGACTGAAAGGCATTTCAGTAGTTTGCCTTTTCCATATTTATTGCTTCAGCAGTCTGTCTGTCAAGTCTTTGCTAGGCTGGTGTTGCAGTTTGATTAAGTTAATGAACATTTGGAGGCTCTCTGCCTCATCTCCCTCCTGAGAAGGGAGCCAGAGTTGCCTGATGAATCTCATCCAGCAGATTGAATGGCACAGGGGGGATATTCCTGATCCTTTCTAAATCAGCAGTGTCACCTGGAGCTGGGAGGAACCCCACCGTTTTCTTCATCACAGCCCCTTCACTGACCCACTGGAGAGCTGCAATGTGTTTCAATGCTGCTTCACCTACAGCATCCCTAAGCCCCACGGAGGACCCTGCTCTTGTCCTGATCTCACCCACAACCAACATTAATGCACAGGGAGTTAGCCTGGAGGGTTTTAACATTCCCACTCCTGACCTCCATCATGCCAGATTTGCTCTCTGGCTTTGTTTTCTAAGCCCTTGTTTAGCAACATTGCTTCTCCCTCCTTCAGTCACAGCCCTTCAGTCACTTGCCTGATAAAGCTGCCCCAAGCCCCATCGTCTGCTCAGTTCTCTGACACACAGATTAGCCAACAGCTACAAACAAAGGCACCAGCTTTGCTTTTCTTGAAGGGATTAGTGTGCTTCCAGAAGAATATCAAATCCACAAGCCGGTCCCTTTGTTCTGCTCCACTTCATACATGTGTGTTTTTGTTGAGCCTTATAAAAAAGAAATGAAAAAAATGGCGGGGGGGGGGGGGGAGGGGAGAAGACATTGTTTTGTTATTGCCTGGCATTATCTCTCCTTCTCTCCTTGACTTTATCTGGGGTGGAGATGAGGCAGCAGTGTCAAAGCAACAGTGGATTCTCTGGCTGGTGCAGCCGCTCACCATGCTGGGAGTCAGATGTTAATAATTATTTAGCAGTTGAGTGCGGCGGGGGGGGGGACGACGACGAACTGAATTTACATGCATCACTACAGTGGCCTTTAAAAGTCTTAGCATGAAAAATACATGACTGCCCATGCATTATTTATTCAGCAATGAATAGAATTTCCCAAAGATCAGACTCGCAGGTCAAGACTGACAAATTTGGCAGAATTAAGCATCGTGTCTATCAGCCCAATAGCAGATATGAAGGGGAACGGTGCTTCAACATGTAAGGCATTGCTGCTTTGTTGCATAAATCTGGCTTTAGAAGGACATGCAGGGTTTACCCCAACCAGCACTCCCTTGCCAGCCTGTGTTTAGCAGAAGAGAGCCTTGTTTTTCCTTTCATCACGGATTCAGATTGGGTTCACTCCCACTTTCCACAATGAAAAGCCTTTTAACGCTAAGTATCTGTGGCAGAATCTAGTCATTTTGATCCATGAAGTACCATTTGTTTCAGGTTTTCTTGTGTTTATTCTGTCATCAGCAAGGCAGCTTGAATGCAACCTTGAGGCTCTAAGCTGATAAATGCCCCCAAAATTCTCTCTGTCTCTCTCTTTTTACCTTTCCAATTGTAATTCTTGTTTGAAAATAATTTTGTGCAGTCTCTAGTCCAGCTGCCTCCAGAATACCAATGAAGTACATCTGAGACAGCAACTCTATTTTTGCTAGCTGGCCTGATCCAGTATTAGGCAGTATGCAGACCCTACCAAGTAAATGTTTCCCTCACTGTACACACAGGCATGCATTCATCGCTCCCAGCACGCCAGTAACCCTACAGACCAAACTTCTAAGCAAAATCATTGCTGCCTGACAGTGCATCCCAGCGGCAGGGGAAGAGCTGGATGGTGGAGTGGGGGAAAAGCTCTGAGCGTAGAGCACCCAGCTCCAGGCTCCATTACCAAATCTCATTAGCTAATGAATGGAGAAACATCTGGTCACTCTGTGGGCTCTCATTCTGGAAAGATAAATCAGAAATGCTTGGAATTCTCTCCCTGTCATGACTAGAAAGGCACACATCATGTTCTTTTGCTGAGCTTAGCAGAGCACATTGAACTTGTGTGTGGGTCTCCTTACAGAGTCATTTGTTAACCCATTTGCCTTTGAGCTCTGCTTGGGAGACCCTTGCCATAGGAAAGGTGAGCTACATGTTTTGAAGTCTAATAAATACCTACCCATTGCTTAGTGATGGGATGAACAGATCTGTAGTCACTGTATTTTCCTTGCATGTATTGCAGCAGTTTTGAGTGGGAAGAAGTGCCTCTCTGTTACAACAGCTCTAGGGAATCTGTCCCAGTGGGACCCCATTGAACAGGGCAGACAGACCCAGGCCACCCCAGCAGGACCTAATGGAGGCAAATGGCCTGTGGGCATGAGAAGGGAGAGGGGTATGGAAGGGGATGAGCTGCATGGAAATCATCACAATTTCCATGGCAAGAGCCAAGCAGGGCAGACGAGCAAAAAAGGCAGATGGAGAGTGAAACAGAGACAAGGCAATTTGAAGGAAGGGGAGGCAAATGGTGCAAAACACTACCAAGTGCAGGCTGGAAGAGTGCAGTCAAGCCCATTCTTGCTTTGGCTCACTCCCATCACATGTAAGCTTTCCTGACTCTGCACACATTTTCATCTGTGGAGGGCTGGGAAATGCTGCTTGGAGCAAATTGACGCTCCTGCTCTGCAGGCTGTCTGTCTCCTATGGGGACAGAGGGCTCAGGGGACAGATATGTCATGGGAAGGGACAGCAAACATCTTGTGTCCTACCACTGTGCCCCATTCTTTGTGCAGAGGGATCCGTATCATGAGCCCTAGTTCTGCACTCAGAAAAGAAATGAAAAATAAGGTTGTGTGAAACAGGCGCAATCCCCGCACACACTAAGGAAGCCATAGAGTTTATCAGCTTGGTACATTGTTATTCCTATATAAGGTCAGTAAGGTTTTCCCCACCACCATCCCACTCACAAGTGCCATAACTGCATAATACACATCCTACAAGTACAGAAGCATTTCAGGAGCAATCTGCTTTGGAGCTTGCTTGAAAATTGCTGTTTTCTGTAATGGTACCCAAGGGAGCACTGCTTTCTGATATTTGTTTAAAGCAGACTGGTGAAAGTAAAGTAATGCCCTTGCTCACTTTCTGAATGCAGGCTGTTCCCCACAACATTGGGCAAAATCAAACTGCTGAAAGAATAGCAACAAATTGCTCTGCTCTGGAGTGAAGGATCCTAATCCAATCAAACATACAGGTAGAGGGGTGAAACCTATGTAGGAGGCAAATAATGTCTACAGTTGGCATTTGGTATGATCCTATAGCAAGGTTGCCTACCTAAACATGAGCTGGGTTTTGGCTTGTTTTGTTGCCTGGTTAGGATTGTTTGTTTGCTTGTTTGTTTTTAAAACAGATACATGGTCTTATGAGAACCTCAGAAGAGGAAGAAAGCATCTGCAGTAGCAGTGGCCAAAGCCAAGATGAGCAGAGGCGCTTTTGGAGTCTCAAGCTCTAAATGTCATTAGGAAACAGTGCAGTGGGAAAGCACTGTCAAGGTGACATCACTTGACATGCATGGACTTCTATAACAAAGCCAGTGGGAGAAGAAGGAATATAGCACTGTCTGAGAAAAGCTAGAGGCACTGAGTGTCTGACTGCTTCATACCTATAGAGCTGTGTTTCTACATGGGGTGGGCTTAGTAAGTTGATAGGGTGATGGGAGAGCTGTTGCTCCACAATTCACACCTCCCAGCTAAGGGTTAGGGAAGCTTGGGCAGCCTCTACTGCCCTTCACCCACCTCCCAGCTGCATCCAGAAAATAATACTCCCCCATGCCTAAAATGTCTCCTTTCATGCTGAGGCTGCTGCTTTTCCATGCCCATGCTCTGCTTCATAATAGTCAGTCTGATGAAGGTGACATAGCTCATACATAGAAGTTTTTTTTTCCTTTCCATTGAAGTTGCTCAGTGTCAGTCTCTCTGTGTGTACAACTGCACACTTAGACTGTCTCACTGAGGCCTGATCATGTCTACCCTCACTGACACAAAGTGGTGCCTTTTCATACAAGGTCCCTCAGTGGCACTCTAGCCCTGATCTGCCTTAATAATGGCAACAAAACTCAGCCCTGGAAATCACCCATGCAAGGTAATAACCATATGTGAATCTTAGCATTAATGTTTGTGAAGTGCTTTGAGATCCCAGCAGGGAAATTGCATTACAGTGAAATATTAAACTACACAGATCCCTACAACCTTGCAGGCAATCTCCAAGTGACCTGAGAAGCTTTTTGTTCTTCCCCAGCCTCTTAGTTTCTCTGTACAAACTATAGTTCACTAGGTACAAGATCATCTGCAGTTCAGTTGTAAGGAATATCTTCATAACACTTCCAGGCAGGAAGAGAGGGCAGATAATAGAATGTAATGCAGAATCTTTTGTTGCTCGAGTCATATTTATCATTAATTCAGCTACCATTTACGGGTGCAAAGAGAGAACTAAAGTGACTGTCCTAAAAAAATGTATTGGTTGAAATAATTGTAGGCATTGTTATTCCAATTGCACAGTCATGTTCATTGTTATCAGAATGGCTCTGTGAAATTGCCATGGATATACGAGGCTATTTTCATAATTCACTTTTTACACACATTCTGGGCTTCTGCTTTTACAGTGTACTTTTGCTTCTTGCCTTTAATCATTTGGGTTGTATATTGCTTTCTTTGCATTCTCATCACAACAAGCAATCCCAGAACAGGTATATATCTCTCCTGAATTTGGTTCTTTTGCACATTCCAGGCAGGTGTGGACTCACGAATTCTCGACATGCCTTGATTTATCCTTATGGACTGCAACCATTTCAGAAACATTTGGTGTTGCACCCAGAGCTTACCCTGGGTTCTTTCAGACTTGCATGTTATTAGATTACATTGGATCACAAAATCCTGAAAACCAGCTTTTTTTGGAAAGATTTCTTACAACACTTTGTAATTACTGTAATAAGTTCCATATGAAGATCTCCAAATATGTACATTACCAAATGAGGTTTGTGGCACTCCCTGGAGGTGTATAAATATTCTTATTCCCACTTTATGGCTAGGGAATTTAAATAATGAGGACGAGAGGTGACGTATCTAAGGTTATGCTGGAAATATGTTGGAGAGGATAGGATAACATGAAATCAAATATAGCTCTGACCTCCTAAATCTCACTTCGTTAATTTGAACTCTGAATGATGCATCCTTCTTGTCTAGAGGGCTGTGCATTGATGTACTACCACAGGGGCTTTTTTCTGAGGATCGAAAGGGCTATGAGCCATGTTAAGCTTTGTTGGAGTTCTACATCTTGACTAGATCTTGGCTAGAAACAAAGAAATGGGTTTTCTTTATTTGAAAGTGTGATTTCTAATGTAAAGAAAACTTTGTTGGACAAAAAATGTTTCTTTCATCCATTTAGTGAGATGGGCATGTTGTGTCTCTGCTGCCCTGGAAATCTCTGGCAATGGAAAGCTGGGGCTACTGGCGTAGGTGGCCTTTTGAACTCTGCATAGCTGAGAGCTTGTTTATGTTCTTGCAACCAGAGTGAATTAGTGGACTTTAATTTCAGACTTATTCCTTTTGTGTCCACCTCTTACTAACCTTTAATTATGCCTTCATGGTCATTCTTGCAGGCTCTGTAATTGACCACAAATTTAGTTGCATGGCCCAAATCAAAGGCAAAGGCACATAACTGTATTAAGGTCAATTATCTCGTGCTGCAGTTTTCCTGCAAAGTGAGCTGCTTCTGGTAAACCATGTTATTAAACATGTGGTTATTCAATGCTAAAGTTGCTTTAGTTGTGCTTTTTCCTCAAAGTACCACTAACAGGTCATCAGCATCACAGAGTGTTGCAGTATTGGAGACAATAAGGCAGCCAAATCTCATTGCATGCCTATGATCAGGGTTTGAAATTCATTAAAAGAGTTGATGGTGGAATATGGTTTTATCTGCTTTACAGCCAGTTCTTCTGGAGGGTCTGACATCTGAACCTATCAGAGTTTTGCAATATAAATTAAGTCATCTAATACCCTGTCGAATTAGTATGCATTTCACAAATGAAAATGGAGCCCTCAAAGTTCAGTTTGTCTAAAGTCAGTCTGAACATCAGTGGCAAAGGATTGTAAAAGCTAGAGAGGCGAAAAGCCTGTGAGAACATTGAGTCACTCCTCTTTTAGTGCAGGATTATTCTTAAAGAATAATAGGCTAAACTGTGTGCAGTAGAGGTTTTAAAATCCCATTTAAAAAATGAATTAAAAATGTTAGGGTGGTTTTTGGATGGTGCTAACTGGGAAATCAATCGTACCCTTGCTTTATATCTAAAAAAATGCCATAGAAATAAAACATCTTTATAAATGTGGGGAACTGTGTCAGGTAGAGTAGTTAGGGAACTTCTTGATCTGTGAAAGATGAATTCCACCTTCTCTATAGCAGTACAGATTTCAACAGCTAGCAGGGGATTTCTGAACTGCATGGTGTTTTCACAGCTGAGTTTCGCAAGGAATAGCCAAACTGAAATAGATCCTTGTATTGAACAAAACAAACAAACAAACAAACACCAAAACCACCAGAGCTGATGTTTTTCATCCCCAATAAGCCACAATCAGCGACAAAGTTGTGTACACACTTGACTTTGGGTGAATGAATGGTCAGGTACGTACTGGAGCCAGGCAAGAGTTCCTAGCTGAATTCGGATCAATTACTGGTTTGCACCTATTACAGCTATTCTTCATCTCTGCTGTCTTTTCAGATAGGTAGCTGTTGTTGAAGTTACAGACACTTCTGCTGTTTGTTAAAAGCTATTGCTGTGTGTGGCCAAGCAACATTGTTTATATATCAGCTAGAAGCACCTGCAAGGTACAGCTGTATTTCCCATTGCACACCATTTTGCTGTGCTATGAAGTATCACTCAGATTTTTTTTAATAAACCTCACACATATGGAAAAAATGCACGTGGAAAATGTTGCTGTTTTCATTTACACAGTCTAATGCAGTGACTTTTAAGAGAGAGATAAGGAAATTGTACCACTGAGTCAAAACTGAACTTGGTAACAGAATCAGAAAATAATTGCAGTTTAAGAGAGAAATGCTTCAAATTCCAGGAATAAAGGGTACATTATTATGAGCTGAAGGTCTATGAATAATCCATTATCTGGAATCTGCAGAGAGTTCAATAGGAAAGCCATTGTTGTATTCCTTTACACTTGCTGGAATTCAATTTCCTTTTGTATTTTTCTTTGGCATTCAGATATTGATGTTTACATCACTACTACACCTAGATGCCAAAACTGGTAATGGGAAGACAGTGGACTGCAGCTAACATGGAAATTAGGAGAAAAATAAATTCTATTCTGGGAGATTTATGGCTCCCAGTGGTTTTATGGTGTGAAGTGGCTTGTACTGCTTGGGAAAGGAATCTTATGTTTTTACAGCTCAGGATGGGAATCAGTTTAGGATTTTAGATCTTGACTTAAATAGCCTTGCACTTTCTTTTTAATTTCCTTACAGTCAATGTTTTTGATCAGGATAGTCCTTGAATCTACAGCGCTAGAAATGTTATCTTTCTGTCAAAGCTGGAATAATTCAGTTCCTGTGTGATATGCATCAAACCTCCCAGCCTGCCAACCGCTGCCAGGAGGCTCACCCGAACCGCAGGCAGAATACAGCCCCTCATTACTGAAATTCACCCCAGGCACATCACAGTGGTCTGTGCCTCAGGCTCCCGTCTTTCCAAGGGACCCTGTTGCAGGGGGCTCAGCCCAGCAAAAAGGAGACAGCCCCCAAGGACCTACAGTCAGCAGGCACGCACAGCACCCAGGTCGACACCTCCTAACCCTAAACCTGAGCAACTATGGGAATAGAGCATATCAGTTCATCTCACCTTGATTTAAAGCCAGGATTTCCAGACTCTCTTGATCACTTTTTCCAATGGTAAAGTGCCCTTGCTGTTAAAAAAATAAATTTTAATAATTTTATTTCTAATTTAATCTTTGCTGAATTCAACTTCCAGCAATTTAATGCCTTTGTCTGTAGAATAAAGAACCCTCTGGTATCAAATGTTCTTCCTATGTAGGTACTCACAAACTGATTAAATTGTCTCTTAATCTTCTTTCAATAAGCTTAATTGAACATCATAATCTCCATTGAATCTCCCAAAAAGGGCCACCTCTTGATAACTGATTTTCCAAAGAATCTTAAAGCAACAGGAACAAACAAAGTGTCCCAGTTCCTCCATCCTCTTTTTTTCTTCTGGTCTCTATTAAGTAAAAACAAAATATGTGGCAAGGAATCTGTCTTCTGCCTGCTTAGTTGAAGCTCATTTCCAAAGCAGGTTGATGATTCGACCAATCAAAATATTAAAAAAGTCCTCCATGGTGCCAAGGTTCTCTTGGCACTGAATTCAAAATGAATCTGAATAATGAAATAAATGGAATAAATTCTGAGATATGTGGATAGGAGATATCTTCCAAGATATCTTGGTAGAGCTGTTACATAGTAACTGGTTATCTATTATCCCTTTCACAAATTATAATTGCTTTTCCCTCTTTATGGCTGTTTTAAGAGATTGCTATTTCTCTTCCCTGGACACAGGTGAGCTCCCTGCCAGGTGCTCCCTCTCCTCGCCATCAGCCAATGCTGCTTGTGGGCCAGTGGAGAGGAGGGAGCATCTTCCCCGGGGTCAGGAGCTCCTCTGAACCTGAGGAATAATCCGCTGGGGATGTTCGCATGCTGCCCATCTCCCCTGGCCGCTCACACCCCCACCCCCACCCCCACCCCCCCAGTGCTTCCCCACCTCTGCCTGGGATTCCCTGGGCCAGGGCCCATTCATCTGGCTGCGTTGTCAGAGAGGGGTTGGGGTCGGCAATCTCCAGCAAATGCAGGGGTCAGGAATGGAGCTGGAATTACTGCATAATTCTGAGCTTTGTGATGTGATGGGAGCTAACACCTGGTATTTTATGTTCCATTTCCTCATACAGAGTCAAGGACTAGGAGGTGCTTTTTCTTCTTTTCCCCTGTGAGATCTTTGCAAAACTCTCTCTTTTTCTCTTCACATTGCAAGTAACACCAAGCAACATCAAGCCATCAAACACGAGGTGTTCCTGCCTCTGTGTAAACCTAGGTTAAATGCACAGTCTAAGGGTATGTAAACAGCTGTCCCTCCTGGTGCAGCAAGAGAGCTTCTATTCCCAAGACAGCTAACAAAGCTCAGCATACTACAGTTTCCAAAATCATCTGAAACTTGTCAGATATTTTATTGACACCTTAGAAATAGGGACAACTACCCAGCAGCCTGCTGACCTGTTCCACTGATAATCAATCCCATATAGTGCTGCTTAAAGCTCTTGCAAGAATCAACACCACAGGAAAGTCCACAGCCCAGCTGGAGGGCTGTGAGCTCACCGTGCGTGAACACGGATGATGCAGACATCGTCCTCTTCTGTTAGAAAACTTTTCAATTTTTTTTTTTAATTCTACATTTTAAAAACTATAATTTGAGTCCAGTGCAATACAAGAGAAGTTTCAGTCAAGAAATTGGGGATGTCCCTCCACATTTGCCATGTGCAATCGTCAGCAATGCTGTGAAACACTACCAGCAACAAACAAATGAGAGACATAGAAAATGAGCAATGATGAGCTAGAGCTTGGATGTCAACTTTGCTTTACCATGTCTTCCACTGCCTTTGTCAGTCATTTTGGCAAGGTGTCAAAAGCTACAACATTAGTGTATAAGCAGAGTTGCACCCCCTGTTATGCGTGTTTGTCTGATTTGAGCACGTTCACTAAGAATCTGCTTCCCTGCAAATCCCTGCACATACATCCTCCTGCTTCAGCCATGGGTAGGATCAGAAATAGTATCTGTGTGACAGCTTTGAACAGATGGAAAATACTAGTGTCAATGTCTCAATTATTGAGCTTCTGTGTATTCCCAGTGATTGCTGCCATGCTCTAAAGAGCTAAATACCTGCACTAAGCCTTTTGCCTAGGCTTCTAGGGGTTGCTGGGTTTTGAGTTCTTAGTTCTGCAGAGCATTACTTAGAGTAGCCAATCCATTGTAGTTATTGGTATTTTCTCTTTGACATCTTAACACCTTCCTAAATCTCCAACATAAATGTATCCCCAAACAAATGTCTCTTGTTTTTCCACTACCATTTTTATGTACTGCCAGAGGGCATGCTGCGGGCCATCACCAAGATAAAACATTAATTGCAAGTAGATGTTTTCAGTGCAAAAGCCTTGATGGAAAAGAAGGTACTTTGCCAGTGGGAGTCTGTGGAATGGCAAGTCTCTGGGTCTTATATCTGTGTAGCCCCAGGTGGCTTTGAGGGGAGACTTTACAGTTGTGCACATACACACACAGAGCAGAGAACATAATCCTATAATCTCGTTATATCTGGTGCTTGGTTGCCAAGGAATTGCCCGCATTACAGCAGTTGCCAGATCAATGAAACTCTATAGTCTTTGGTGCATATGCACGAGAAACCCAGAGGATGTCAGTGAAACTCCTTTTGAGTCTGATGTTAGGCATGTACTTAACTGGGTCTTACACTGGAAAAACATCCGTAAACATTCAAAAAAATCAAAGATTTATTGCTCTGAATAGCTTAAGAACATTTAGAATAAATTTCAGGAACATATGGTCACTACACATTGTTTTCTTTTTTCCTTGCTAATATGTTTCTGGTTGCCCATTCATCTTATAATTAACAAACCCAGTGGGATAAATCATTGTTTCCAGCAGCTTAGTGTATAGTTTCTGGGACAATGGCCTGGAAACTCACTATAGTACTGTTTATCGGCTATTTCCCATACTCTGGCAGCCAAATAAAGATCTCTGGAAAGAGCTGCTGTTGGTGTTCAGTACAGTTGTTGCCCACTTCTTGGTGTGCTATAAGCTCTGAATTACCAATGCTGTGCCTCACTAGGCTGTTGGACCTGGCAGGAGGCTGTTATGGCTCCACTTCTCAGCCACATCTATGGGGATATTGATTATTTATACCCCAGATGCCTTAAAACTAAAGCAGTTGAGAAAGCAAGAGAGAAAAGCAGCATTCCCAGGAAAACGGCTGAAGCGGGTCCAGCTTTTGGTTCCTTCACACTGTGAGCCTCCTTCAGGAAATGAGTATTTGAATCTGTTATTCTTAAGGGAAGCACTTAATTACAAGCTTAACTTTAAACAAGCTTTAACGGTTTGCTGGATTTTCTGACTGAGGGGAAAAAGAAGGTGAGAGGAAAGAAAACAGCATAGAGGCGTCCAAAAGAATAAAAGAGAAAGCAACAAGAATAAAGACACACAGAAGAAATACAGAGCTGCAAGGAGAAATAAAAACTTAGGTATTAAATTGAGAGGAGGAAGGGGAGAATTCAGGTGTAGTAGAAGGAAAATATGAGCAGCACAGGCCAAAAATGAGCAGCACAGGCCAAAAACCCCACCCCCTACCCCCCAAGTTTGGAAATAAAAAATCAAAGACAATATACCTCTTGACCTTGAGTTAATATTCCAGTGAGTCAGAATGAGTTATTTGTACTCTGCAGCCCACTTCATATTTTCCTGATACACAACTGGAATTACTATTATTATTGTTATTGTTGTTGTTGTTGTTGTTGTTATTGTTATTGTTGTTGTTGTTGTTGTTGTTGTTGTTGTTGTTGTTATTGTGTTGATTTCTGGGGGAGTAATAACAAACCAGATATATTCTTTCCATTTCTCCTTCATGCTCTACTTCTGCAAGATGAATGTGAATTAAATCAGAGCTCCAACCCCAGCAGTCACACCCACAGCATCATAAGATGTGAGTCACCCCAGGTATTTGCAGCTGTGGGAGGTGAGGTACCAATGCTTTGGTGCCTTTCCAACGCTGCATTCAGCAAGAGCTGAGTAGCCTCTCTGCTGCTGCTCCTGCTTGTGCCGCTCTTGCTCAGCTAACTCAAGATGGATGTTAAAAATCCCATCTGAGAGGAGGATGTGCTGCAATATGCTGCTATATTCTGTGCTAGAGCTTATACGTGCTGCAGAGCAGCAGTGTACGTCATATGTGCAAACCCAAAGTGCATGGATAATAAATATAGTAACAGAATTCTTATGCCTTATGTTAAAATACATTGACAGGGTAGCACATGCTGTGGGTTAGTGGAATTTGCATGGATGGACTATTCAGGGCTGTAGCAAGGGAGGAGAAGAGAGGCAGATACAGGTCTTTTAGTGGGACCCCAAATTGCCTTAGCAGCAGTGTCTTACCTCAGCAAGGTGCACTTCCAGTGGTACACTCAAGAGTATGGAGAGAAGAGCTGCCTTTGCTCCAGCTGATTTCAGGGGGGACAGGAGGGGATGGAGACATTTATCCTAGGACAACAAAGTGCTTTATTATGGTTTTAAATGTATTCTGCTCTATCATACACCTTGCTGCTCAGCAATCCTTCACTGCAGGGAACTGCTGAGCTTTAGGACTCCAATCTTCATCCACAGCAAACACACCTGCTATTGTTGCTTATTACGGTGAGTCTGTGATGCCAGAAAGAGTTACTGAAGTTAGGAGGAAAGTAAATTTTCAAATATTTTGCAGTTCCCTGTCCTGCTGATTCTCCTCAGTACATTTGGGTTTCCTAGGCTGGCTTCACACTGGTGTTTATCTCCTTGGGCCGACATGAACTCAAAAGGCAGCAGCTTTATTTGCAAGGGGTTCAGCCCAGGCTGATTAGCAGATCTCTCCTGTCACCCCAGAGGAGAAGAGTGTTCCTGCAAACTGCAGGTAAAAGCAACATGGGCTGTGTGACCTGCTGAGCACAAGCTGAACATGGTGAGGGAATGTGCAGACTCCAGGCAGCACAAAGTAGAGCTTGTTTTGGGAGCTTAGAAACTGGGCAAGCCTCCGGTTAGCAGAGGCACGGGCTGAGCAGAGGCAGTTCCCTGTAGACAGGGGGTTATATATGATCCTCCAGTTGCTAGGTTGAAGACTGGGGAATACAGGTGGTGAAACAGCAAGGGACCTGAGTATATTCAGTTATTAGTCAAGGGCCCCTGCAGCTCGGCAGGCTGCAGTGCCGCAGGCAGCAAGCTGCCTGCAGAAGGGAAGAAGAAGGGGAGCAGGGACATAGCAAGGAGTCCAGGAATGGACGGCACGGTGCAGAGCCAGGGACCTTTGTTTCTGCATGAACCTTAACCTTCTGGTGCCATGCATGGTCTAAACACTGAAACACAATCAGGAATGCAGCAAATACATGGAATAAGGAGCTGTCCCCCAAAAGCCCTACATCTGCCCAAAGCAGCCCCCACTCTCCCATATCAGAGCACCAGTCAAGGCAGACAAACTCCCACGCAGGCTTTTTGCCCCGGGGAAGGAGCAGAGAAGGACAAAGGAAAATGTTCCTCTAAACCTTGCACACATGCAGCCAAGAATTTAATTACATGCCATCTTTCGAGTCTGTCCCATACCTCGCTCTGTCAGGGGCTTGCTGATTTCTTTCCTCATTCAAACTAATCCTGATCACCTGGTTTGGATGGTCTAACTCCTTGGCTGGCCCAGATGCCTTATTGCATCTGCCAAGATACTGTTTCATTCTAAAATTCATGTTTCATGACAGAAGACTCCTCATGATACAGATGATTTTGCTCAATGAAGAAGAGCAATTGGGAAATAAGGAACCCCTACCACAGAAAAGAGAAGTGTCAGATGGCTTGCAAAGCTATGGGATTGCCTGTCACTGCATGTCTGTTTTCTCAGAGGACCTATACTGTGAAAATGAAGTTTTCTAGGTAAAACAGGAAGTCTTGTCCAGGGGTGTCTCCCTTTCATTCCTGGGAGGAATTGGATTTGGAGTCATCCTTCCACAGCTGCTAGGAAATAGCATCTTGTGAGCATCTGCCAACAGTGACAATCTGCCAATCACAGCACGAGGGGGTGGGTGTATAATGTCAGGGATATGGGTAAAGATGCACAGTTAATCTTTGACATGAGAGCAGACCTGGGAGATCTTTGGTGATTTCTCATAGGCTAGCATATGGGGCTATCCCCAAAGGAAAGAGATTGGGTTCCAGCTGCTTTGCTGCTGTTTGTTTGAATGCAGGTAATCCAGCATGGCTCAGAGACACTCATTCCTCACACAGGCATTGCTTTGACTTTGATCATTGTACAATTACATCCAGCAATCCTCATCTCAAACTCTGCATGACTGCAAATAAAAAAAAAAATGTAACAAATTTGTCCTTGTTTTGGGTTAGTAAGTAGAAACTTCAGATTTGTTGACTGAAGAAAGGAGCAACTTGGAGAATTTTTCTTTGAGATACATTAGTGACCTCTTTCTAACCCATGTCTTAGGTTGATGCTTAGTTCTCAGCCTCTGTGGATTCTACTGTGCCATGTGAAACTGGCTTTCTCTTGCACTCCCACTTTGGTCCTGGCTGTCTCTACATTCATCCCCTATTCAGTCAATGTGCAGTCTTCATTACCATTCTGATTTGGGATTCAGGTTTTGCTGGAACATGGGAAAGCAAAGGGAGACAACAAAAATTATATCCATTGGCCAGGGAACATATGTGACCTTTGCATTTGTCACAGCTGCTTAGAGAAGAGGGTGCTGTTTGCTCTATAACGGTTGCAATATCCTTCACAGGTGGTTAATGCATTCTGCCAGCACATGAAAGAATAATTGGATAGCCATTTTTTTTAAGCTGTATGTAACCAACCATATCAAGTTTATCACTAAATGTCAGAGTTTATCATAATCTAATCACCAGAGAGCAAGAAAAATGAGCATACTTGTCCCCATCAATAAACGAGTGATTATTCAGACAATAACTAGGTTTATTTCCTTTATTTCCATAAATGTTTGAAGTCTTATGAAGATGCTCTGGAGAAAGGATTATTTATGTTGGCATCCAGACGGTATAGTGATAGGAGGTTTAGAAAAGCTAGAGAGAGATGTTCATTTAGAAATTATCCTAAAAGTCTTAATCATTTTCATTCTGCAGAAGGAAATTGGGACATGAGATTATTTATCAGATTAAAAGTGCACTGCCTGTTCCATCTTGTAGCATGCAAGCCCAATGCACAATGGCATCACTGGGAAGCCAGTAACAAGGAAAGAGCCAAAATTTCTGCTTTAGTTTTTATTTTTACGATAACATGGTTGTTCTCCTGCCAATTGGCCCTTCTTCCATGTCCCATTTTTGGAAGTTATGTAGTATCAAATGCTGACATGTTACCAAAGAAAACCACTCCGCTGGCAACAGTAAAACCAGTTTTGATCAGCATCAGGAAAAAAAAATGTATAAAATATGGCTGCAAGTCTCCAATATGTTCTAACATGAAGAAAGTTATAGCTTGTCCCCAGGGGGATGACAAACTACATCTCTGATGGCTGAGCAAATCTAATGCCACATGACACCTGCGTGCCCACGCATGCCAGGAGACAGGTGTGTGCTGTAGTATTTCATACAAACAGATGTCCTCAGCCAATGCAACAAGTTGCCTGAGCCTCTTACGAGAAAATAGAGATGTTAGGAAAGGAAAACAATTTCCTTCATGATCCATTTGCCCTTGCAGCTATTCCTCACGCCTCCAGACTTAAGAGTGAACATCTGACGGCCACTCAGGCGGCAGCAGCGGCTCTGGGGTTGCGAAGAGGAAGTGTATGAAGAAGAGCTGGAAAATATTTTTGTGACAAAAATAGCAATACATCAGCCTGAATGAATGGTAAGAGATAAGGACTCTTTTCTCGCTCAAGTGGAAATATTAGTAACAGCAGTCTAGGGAAGCCTTGCCAAATTTGGCCACCAGAGTCCAAGGGGTGCTTGCAGTGCAGTTCTGGTTAATGACTTCTTGCTTTACCTGCAGAGAACTACCAGTTTGAGAGCATTTTTCCCTCAATTTCCTTGGAAACGTGGGGGAGATCCCATGAGAGGGGAACTCCTCTGTGAGTTCCTCACCCATCTGGATCAGGATGACAAACCGAAATCCCTAAGCAGGCACCTGAGAGATCTGGCTTCAATTCTCTCTTCACAACTTCACTATCTCCTGCCCTGACCTTTGAAGCCACCACATCTCTTTAGATGTGAGTTTGCCAGTCTTATTGATGGAGAACAGCCAAAATGCCTTTTCTCTGTCCCTGCTCTGTTTTATCATATTACACGTACATGAAATACCTAGCAACAAAAAATCTGGATCTTTTCAGTGCTGCTGTAACATAACAGGAAGACAGCTCCACATATTTCCTTCCAAGGTCTTCTGTGAATTTCTGTGAGTCTATGGCCAAGCTGGTTCTCCTGGAGGCACTAAGTAAGGGCTTGTGCTGGAAAATAAGCAGAGCCATTAGTCCCTAAAAAAGGGTTAAATGAGAACTAAAGAAAATTGAAATCTGGGTCTTGAGCAGGTTTGCCACTTCACAACTTGGGCCTATAGCTGCTGGAGATCTCCTTTGAAAATGTCCTTTAACCCCTTTAAAACATTTATTTTAAAGCTTCTTTCAGCCTGACATTTCTGTAATACGTCACTGCAAAATATCTTCTTAACAGCTGCTGGCAGTTCACGGCATCCTGGTGACCTAAATGCTGTGCAACAGTGGCCTGCAAACAGCAAATGTTGTGGATGATTTTGCATTACCTACAGACCTGCTGTTGGGAAGAGGGGAGGGAGGAATAGCAACAGCAGGAAGCATCAAAGAGGGGGACAGGAGCTGGGGGATGGGAGGCAGGGGACAAGCTGCCTAAGATAGATGGAGGACAGGAGACACTGTTTCTGCAAAGAGAGAGTTGAATTCCAGACTTAGTGGGAACTGGGTGGCAAATGGACCCAAGTGGTCCTCTTGTGTCTGCTATCAGAAACCTTCTCAGGGACAGATGAGTGCCCTTGCTGCCCATCGCTCCTGACAGCACCTGCTGTGCTGCTGCCGGTGCCCATGCTGCAGAGGACCCCCTCTGGCTGCTCAGGGCACCTCAGTATCCCTCCAACACCTGGGGCAGACCACTGCTTTCCATTCTGCAGTGGTTCATCTCCAGGCTGAGATCTCAGCCAATTACTTTTCCTCTTATTTAACTGGAATTATGCTGATTAGACCCAGAAGGCTAATGAGAGCTCCATTTTGTTCAGACCTCTCCATACCCATAACAAGAAGCAGAGCCTGCATCACGGGGCATCTCACCTGAGCAGGCAGGACAAAGACCGAGAGGATTCCCCCCCATGCCAATTCCTTCATGCAAAGTGAGCTGAATATATGTCTGATCTTCCTAGTGAAGATGCTTTTAAAAAAAGCAGACAGTGCTTTCTTCTTACCTTTTTAAATTACTGTTTACAACAGTTTTCTACCACATTTATGAACTACTTCAAAAGCTTTCTTGGAAGTCATACACCCTAGAGTTGTTTGGATGTAGTACAAACCAAGCAAACAAAAAAAGGGGGGGGGGGGAAATTTTAAAAATCACTTGCAGGTTAATAAGACTTCAGATGGAAGAAAAAAGCAATAGCTCAGAGCTGCTGTGTGAGAAACTCTGAACCTATTTATTTCTGTTCTCTCACTTCTTATTTTAATGCATCACAGTTGAATTAGCCTTGGTAGAATTTACAGCCCTTTTGGTCTACTGGGTATGCTGAGTCTTTAATGTCCCAAGTGGTCCTATGATCTGTTAATTACCTTATCGCATGCAAGCTCTATAGGGCTATTTCTCTACAAGAATTCTTTGTCAGGATCAAATTAGTTCTGGGGACCCCTTTCTGTGTGATGTCAAGCATCCTCAGCTCCACATGGGGAGTGTAAGATCCTCCGCTCATCGCAGGATGCATTCAGCCCTTTTTCAGGATGAGACAGTGTGTGAAGTAAATGATCAAAGTGGCCCATTAGAGAAATCCATGCTCTCATCGTTAACCACCCTGAAAGTTGCAGGGGAATGGTTTACATTTTTCATTTTATATTCCAAGCACCAGGCTAAATTTTGACATACCTTCTCTTTGTAAGGACAGTTCTGGTGCTTGGCTCTGAAGTGCTGAACAGCAGGTAACAGCTAAACTGAGGTGGTAAAACATCATCCTGTTTCTTCCTAACCCAGAGGAATTGTCATAAGCAAGGGGAGATTTTGAATGAATGGTATTTCTGTAATGGACAGTCCCATTCAAAGGCAATGGGTGAAAAGGCGTTGCAACAAACAGTTCAGAGAGATTTGAGTTTTCCCCATTTATACAGTATCTTTCATCCTTTGCCCGGCAGAAATACCAGCTGATTAGAGACACTCACTTTCCCATCCTCTAAACCTCATACCACAGTTTGCTTTTCTTCACCCAAAACTATTGCCCATTACCTTCTAAAACGGCAAAATTCTACTTCTGCAAGTAGCAAAGATCCCCATGTTCATGGTCCCCATGGCAGCAATGCCTTCTGGGTGCTCCTCATGTCCTTACAAAACTCAGTAACTGCGGGGTCTCTGTTAAAAACATCACTGCAGTATTGTTTCAGCTCTCTTTTCTCATCTGCACAGGGGAAATACATAAAGCTTCTCTTCCTAAAGACCACTTATTAAGGGAGATTATCACTGTATCCTCCACCCTGAGCATCTTTCTTCCCAGTCCCTGACAAAGCAAAGAAATCTGGACTCTTTTTGCTGTCTGTCAGAGGTGGAGGCAAGCAGCTGGCTCCCCTCCAGCCCCGGAGGCGGCCATGGAGTGCCTCACCGCCGGTCCCACTCAGCTCGCCAGTCTGTGGACCAGTGCTCCGAGTTCATCTGTGAGGTGGCCCACCACCACAGGGCAGCAGCACAGGGCTTTGCTCTGGGTCTAAGGCTCTGTAAGGCCTTACAATAAGTTCCTCAGGGTAGCTATTATGGTGGTCTGGGTTTACCCCTGCTCTTCCACTCTCCTGCAACTGGGAAACAGTCCCTACACCTCTCAGTCATAACACTATTTTGTGCAACCAGAACACCTCTCCTCTGAGGATCTCAGAGCTATTTATGATCCACAGGGCCTGGGTCCTCACAGGATCCCTGCCGAGGGAGGTGAACATGGGAGTCCATCCATCCATCCAGACACTGCATGAGGGTGGATTTTCTAGAGGATGAGGTGAAACGTCGGTTACTGCAGTCCATTCCACTGTGCTCCATCCAGCTGCCCCCTCCATCCTCGGCTTCTTCCAGTCCAGCCAGCAGCTGCATCAGCCCCATCTCCTCATTTGGATTAGGAATCTGATTCAGCACTGGAGCACATGTTCAGTTAAGGCAGAGGGCTAAAAAAGCACTGTAGGTTTTTTCTGAGCTTGAAAGAGGATGTGTTTAAAAAGTCACTGTATTTAGGCCACGGGGAAAAATAAAGCCTACAAATCAGAAAGAAAAAGGGATTATAAATAGGAATCAAACTAAGCTATCATTTCTTCATATGTCTTATTCCTTCAAAAAGTCATCCCTGATATCTACCTGGCTAACTCTTTGGGCTGGGCAGCTCATTTTGACTGCTTTTTCACATTTTCTTCTTTTTTGGTTTTCTGGTACAACATCTGGAAGTGGGAGGATAGGGACATTACAAAGACACAGAAGAAGCAGGGCCAGTTTTCTGCACAGCTAAGTGAGCACCACTTTCAATAGTACAGCAGTACCTAAACGTGCCCTTGATAAGCAGAACTTGCTAATACTGTCCCCAATGAGCAGCAGTCATTACCAATCACAATTATTAGGCTAACTCAGTTTCCAGAGATCATCTTAAAGCTGTGCAAATTTGTTATCACTACCTGCAGATGGGGAAATGCAATGCCCACTTTGCTTCTTACTGCTTTTCCCAAGGTGGCTGTTGCCAGTCATCAGTTGGGTTGAACCGACCTGCTCCAATGGGACTGCTGCTTTCACACCTTCTCATGCAGAAACAACCATGTTGGTGGGGCATGTGGTTGCACTGCAGCTCCAAAGGAGGAAGGAGGTGGCGCTCCCAACCTCCTGACACACCATCTCTTGTTGGAGCCACTACCCTTGTGCCATGATCATACATTTTCTTCTCTGTGTTGGCTTCTTGCCGCAGCACATCATTCCTGTTGCCATTACCATAGTGATGGGGTTTTGCCAAATGGGAGTTAAATTATACCAAGAATAGAAATGGGTAGGATTTTTTCTGACTTTCCTTGTGGGAAATAACAACTGCAGCAACATTCATAATAACAATATTTGTACAAAGTTAAATTCACTACTGATACATACAAAGAAGGACTATTTAATTCCTAAAAAAGAGAGGCCAATAGCATTTCTTTTAATAGTGAATCTTGAATTACAGAGCTGATATGAGTTTTATGGCTAAAACTGCAGACTTTTTTTTTCTTCTGAAATATATAGGAAGAATATTGAGGTCAAACAAGTGTGGATACTAATAAGCCCTTCACAAATGTGGTGGAGGACCAGTTAACAGGATCTTAGGAGATAATTGACTTCTATAATCATTTAGAAGCTCCTCAGAAGGAAAAAACTGTTAAGTAAAATAAAATAAAATCTTAATTAGCTAAACTTAGTAGTTTAACATACACAATATAGACTAGGGAAGAAGTACGTATATGATATTCAGATGCAACAGTAAACTGGACAGGGTAAGCAAAAACATTAGGAAGAAATTCACAATGTATAACGTCACAGTTGTAAAGTTATGTGAAGATATGTTTTATGCTGATGGGAAGGTCAAAGAAAAGGATGTGTGGGTGCTGCAGAATCAGGGCATATAATGATAGTAAACTATGTTAGAGATGGACAACAGACTGACTGATTCTTTAATACTAAAACTAAAAGAGGACTATGTTGTAATTGCGACACAATCATTAGACAGACAATGGCAAGAGATACACAATTAAAGAATGGAAAATAAACCCCAAGGTGGAGATGGTTCTCTCCGAAAAGACCATGTTAAAAAATAATGTGGCAAATGAGAGTCTTGTCAAAGCTGGATTAAAAGGAGAAACTACAAGTGTATTCATGTCTGCACCAATATGCAAAAGTAAAGATAAAAGGTAGAAAGATGTAATCCTGACTACGCAGACATGCTCCAGGGTGTATTAGCTGTATTACAGGAGGATGTGCAAAGCTACCCAGAGGTAGGTGTGAAGCACAATATGACAAATGTGGCAGGACTGAGCACTGGATACTCTGCCAGTACGAGCTATGTATTACACATGAGCCTGACAAAACGATGGGGACATAAGAAGATAAGAATAATGGAATTTCTCATTCATTGCTTTCCTAAAGATCCTGGCAAGATTAGCATAAACACAAAGTGTGATAGTGCTTTACTGTGGGCTTTGCAACTCAGCTAATGTGTTTCGCAGGAAACAGAAAAAATATATGTACATCTGCAGCTATGAGTGTAACTTGGTAAGGGTTGTAAAAAAAGATGAGAAGTGTAAAAATTGTACCACTTATTTGTACACATCTGGGATCTCATGAAGGAGGTGTCACACCACACGAGTGAGAATTGGATCCACTGAGCCCTTCTGGCATCTGTAGTGATGGCAGTGTCTAAAACTTGGATGAAAGATTTGAAAGGATTCCTTGGCTTGCCCTGCCCTATGCTTGTGCCCCCATTGAAGTCAGTGACTGATGATGACTCTATCCTTATGGTTATGTCATGGTAGAGTCACAAACTGGAAACAGGGAAAGCCAGGAATAGCATCACTGGAAGATCTCGCACTCCAGTCATGTTACCATGCTGCACGTTTACAGCCATTCCCTTTTCTCCTAGCCTACTGATTAGACTTGCTGCTTCAATACCTTGAAACACCATGCTCAGCAATTCATAGTTTTGCTGGCTGGTACAATTTACTACAGCCTTATCTTCAAAACCACATTTAGTATCCTATGCAAGGTGCATGAACATCTGATTTGTAAACAAAAGTGCAGCGACTGTGTAGCCTTTGTTTGGATTATAAATATCAGCCAAGTACTTTGGGGGTCAAAGCTTCCCACTGTGCACCCCTTTTTGAAAGGGATTCTGTTAAATTATATATGTGCTTGTATAAAAGTGGCAGGCTTTTGCTGCAAGCTGGGTTAATAAATAGGTATATTGTACAGCTGCCTCATTCACTCTAAAGGGCAAGTCACCTTGTTGTGCAGAGTCACCAAATGCCAAAGCTAGGACCACAGGGGTCACCTTGGACTTGCTTCTTCCTGGGGATGGAGTTGCCCCATGGACTTTCTGTTCAGTCTTGGGTACACAGTGTTTGCAATTGCAGTCCTGGGACTGTGGGTTTTTTTATTCACTCCCCACTCTCTGACACATTGGCATTGTTCAGAGCTATGTCCAGGCTATTTAGCTTTGCCAGAATTCCTTCACTCCTGTCTCTCAGGTGGGCAGGGGTCCTCCCGCCCTCCACCCACTCTGTGCAGGTCCAGGAGATGCACTGCAAATACTGATCATGGTTATTGTTTGCTTTTTCTGCCTTCCTGATGTTTCCACAACCACACCTGATGGAGGCACTTCGTCCCCTATAACAAACCTCTGCATTTGATTGACACCATTTGAAGGGTTAAAGGCAAGTCATGGCACATTTTCCTTTTCCCCCTCTCAGATCAAGAGCAATATCACTGTAGCCCACTATGTAACCTCCCCCGCCATTGACTTTTTTGGGGGTGATTCCACCAAATATCAATGGGCTGCAATACAACCTCCACAGACAAGGTCACACTTAGCCTCAAACGAATAGGCGAAGTAGGGCAGAGAGCTTCTCGCTGTCTTTGGCAAGCCATCAAGGTGACCGGGGGGTGGGGCAGGGTTATACCATGCAACTGCCTCCTCCAATTCTCTCTCGCACCCTGGTCAGAGCCCAGGCTGTGTCCTGGCCACCCCTCTCCATTGATGGGCTGCACTGGGGCTGGGGCATGCCTGGAGTTGCCACTGTGTCTAACTGGGAGAGACAGCAGTCGGAGGGTATTCAGAGGCTCCTGTATTTAAGAGCAGCACAAATGCTTTTTAATATCCTGTATATCATTCTGATTAACAGCTGGGGGACATTAGCACGGAGACTGCTAGTCTCCGTATAGCAGAACAAGCTGGAGGAAATACGACAATAAAAACACCCTTTCTCTTATTCCTAACACCCCACTGGGGGTGGGTGGAAGTGCTAAACTTACCGGTACTTGGAAAGAGGGAAATGATAATATGAAAAGGAGAGTGTCAAAGAAACGTCCTCCATTTCCAACTCCTTCTCCAACTTTGTACTCCCCTTCACCACCTCCTCCCCACACACACATGCTTCAGCATAATATTTACGAACTTTCAGACTAAAAATCGAGCTGTTCTTCAAAAAGAAGTAGTGGGGTTTTTCCCCCCAGTATTATGGTACCATGCAAAAAGGCTGGGTCTGTGCACCGTGGTTTGCCATGGCAGCAAGGTTTGGGATGAGAAGGCTCTGCAGGCTGGGAATTCTCCTCTGGGGAACAAAACTGATGAAGCTCAGTTTGAGACTCCCATGGTCATGGCAAACAGACTGAGGTCAGAGGAAATGTGTCATGCTTCAGACCTCATCAGCAATCTTTTAAATGCACTTTCTCTTTGGAATGCCAGAGACTTAATCTTGAACACTAGTGCAATTAATATGGAATAAAACTATTTACTCGGGTACCTTGTGTTTATATTTTGACAAAATGGAGGTGCTGAGAGCAGAGAATAAAATACTTCAGTGAGCAAGAGAAATAGTTGCTCTTTATTCTACACCTCCCTAAATTAAACAATTTCCTTTCAGTTTGCTTAGCTCCTGAGTGGGAAAATTGCTGAAAATGGACAAGACTATTAAAGAGAGTTATAGCTGGCATAAACAGACCTTCGAGGAGAGAAATGATAGGACTGTATAGAAAAATAGGTTTTAGTGCAGCCCAGCGAAAAGCAACAGTTTGAGTTTACAATGTAATTTGCAAAACCTGCAGGTGATTGCAGGAATACAAACGGGATAAAAAAATCAATGGTGTAAATTATTAAAAAACAGAGGGCCAGATCCTCCATTAATATCAACTGTCTTGGTCCTTAGCATCTCTAGGATATATATAGAACTACAAGTGAGTTTAACAAGACAATTTTGAAGGACAATACAACGATAAGACAAAAAACTGTCTCATTATAATTTGGGATGAGTGTAGTATTTGTTGGTTGCGAAGCTGGGAGTAAATAATTCTGATTATTACAAGAACAAGCTGAAAATTCCTTAAGTCACTCTGCCCCATCATGTATATTGTTTGTGGTAAACGTATTGCCAGAAAACATTTGAAAAATGTTTTAGAAGGCTAAAAATACATCCTCAGTGTTATTTACTACTAAACCTTAAAGTAAGGTTTGTTGGCATCATACAGGATTCAGATAAAAGCATTTGAAACACCTGTAATTACCTTAAAACAGTCATTCTATATCTGAGTGGAAGTTACCTAAGTAGAAATCTAGGGGTTTTCAGTCAATGGAAGATTTGCTGGTGATCTCAACCCACCCAAGAACCTGCCCTAAGGTAGCATTCCCTGCTGGGGACCTGGCACAGTGTTAGGTGAACGGTAGCTCCTTGGGAAGCTGAGACTTTCCCCTTCCCACTGGGATGCAGCTACAGGGATGCTCTTTCCAAAGAGTTCAGTTCCCCTGTGTCATCTGGCCTAATTGTGGTTGTTCAGGTTTTCTGAAAATCTGGACACCCACTTCAGAACCGAGGACGGCTGTGCGATAATTGCCTGGAAATATTGTGGGGTTTCTTGGTGAAAATTCACCGTTTCCCTGGTGAAGGGCTGATTTTCTCCCCACCCCCCCGAGTTACCATTCCAGCAAAATTACCCCAAATTATGCCATCTGCAGAAGTGGGTATGCACATCTTCCCCAGCCAGCCACAGGAACTCAGAAGGGTGGGACTGATTGCTGTCTCCCCATAAAGCACAGAGCAGCAAGCTGCTGCTCTTGGCCAGCTCCACCTTCAAACGTAGGAAAGGAAACTCCCCAGGAGATGCCAGACTGAATTCAAATTAGAAGGCAGCACTGAGCCAGTGGATGGAGTGTGTAAGGACTGTCACTGAAAATCCCTGGGCACCAACACTCCTCTCCTTTCTACATGCCTCGCCAGTCACCGCCCACCCGTTTGCTGTCATAACAATTTGGAGGTAGGCTTAGTTTGGGATACGTTCGACAGCCTTGGCATGCTCTATATTCAGGGGGATCAGACAGTTACATCCTCTTATTTCTCCATAGAGCCATTAGTCAGCAGGTGCTCACAGTCATTCTGGGTTATATAGTATCTGGTCCTTTTTATAGTACAGACTCATTAAATTGATAATTAATCTGATAATGCCTATATGTCTGCTGTTATCTCTGAGGAACATGTAGCCTGAGTGGTGAGCCATTAACACACCTCACCACTCATTGTCTTATAGCAACCATGAAAGCCTCCCTAAACTTCACTCACTCTCCTTCCAGCCAGACTTTACAGTCAACGTGAGATTATACCCAGGTGGGGTTTTTTTAAATGTGATTTTTCAGTTATGGAGCCAAGCCTTGCTCTTGGGCCTCGTGGTGGCATTCCCAGTCCAAGTGGATGGGATCACGGGCTGAAAGACAAGTGAGAGATCCCACTCCTTTGGCTTCTTGCTCTAAGCAGAGAGTGTTGAAGCTCCAGCCCTCAACAACTCTCAGAACTAAAATGATGCATCAGGCAGCCTGCCTGCACACAGGACAGTGCTTATAAATGGCAATCTACGTGGGTCTCAAAATGCATCCTTGCAGACTTACTTTATGTCTCACAAATATTAAAAAATAAGTCCTTAAAATTAAAATTAGAAAATATAGCCTCAGGTGAGATCCTTCAGCAGGGAACCCCCCTGATCTTCACCAGGGAAAAATGGTATGCTTGTGCTGGTCTTTAGGAAAACCCCTGATCAGGGTGCCCAGCCCCTCTCCAGGTCAGTTAACCCTGCAGGAAAGATGTTTTGTATCAGTCATAGATTTTGAGTTTGTGTTTTCTCAGTTCCATGTGTCTGAAGGAATCAGTGACTGGGAGGCCTTCTGTTTGGGTCTGAAAGATGCTGTTTGCCTTCTGTTCATTGTGCAGTTATAAAGTCCTGATACAGGGAAAGGAATAAAGAACAGACTATAGAAACAAGGGGAGGGCAGCACAGATACAATTTTTGCTGAAGCAAATGAAGACATGCTGTAGCTAGGGAGGAAAATTATCGAAAAAAGGAAAGAAAGAAAAACCCAGAAGGAGAATTTAATCTCAATTACAGTGCTGTTCTTTCCACTGCAAGCTGAATCGAGTGGTCTTCAAACAGTCCAGAGAAATAGAATTAAAACTGAAATTTTATATCCCCCGCTCGCACCCTGCTGAGCCCACTGTGGCGGGTAGAGAGGGTTGAGCCCAAGGCTCTACCAACCGCCTGCTCCTGCTCCCACCTGTGCCGCTCACACCAGTCCTGTGAGCGCATTGCAGAAGGGTCTGACAGCCCCTGAGAGCAAGCAGCAACAGTCCCTCATGGCACCACTAGCCTCTACCTTTCCCTTTAACCTCGAGGTGTTGTTTCTCCATCAATCAAGAAAGAATGTGGCATCAGACTGTTTCCCTAAAATGACTGTGACAGTTTTTATTTCTCACAACAGGCAGTTCCCCAACACAAAATGCATCACAGGCAGAGGTAATCAGGGATCCTAGACCAGCAGCCTAACCACACCAACTAACTTTTTCTCATCTTTCTACCCAATTACATGCTGTAAAATGCTCTCTCTGAAAGTAATTATGTTGTCTTGTTTAGTCCCTGCACAAGTGATTACAGAGAGACTCTCAGTCCTGTGAGTGGTGGAATTACTCACAGCAGATACATCCCAGATAAAAGCATCCTCGCTACAGCCTTAGTGTGCTTCAAGAACTTATTTGTGCTGTTTGATTTTAAATATGCACCAAAGCTTAAGCTCAAGTCGCTTCAATGCCTTGCACCGTCCACACTGCAGGAACACCTCTCTGCCTCAGCATCTCTCAGTAAGCAGAACAGGACAACAGCCATTCAGTAATAAAAAAGGGAAAAAAAACACCAAAAAATAACACACTGTTAATGAAATATCTCTATTCTCATGGGACCCAGAAAATCTGACTTAAAGAGCTATGTAGCCAAAGGCTGTCAGATTATCAGCATTCCTGGCAATGCCCAGGCATCCGCTTCCTTGCTCACAGATGGCACAAATCAGTATTTTTTTGTTCCCATCTTGGATACTCATCTCTGGATGTAGTAACTTGTGCCACGTTAATGCAGAGGAAGAACCCCTTTCTAAAGACAGACTCCAGACACAGGAGAGAGAGGCCTAAGTCCAGACCTGCCATTAAATCTAAACACAACTGACCTAAATGGGCAACTGGGTCCATGCAGTGCCCTGAGCCCAAGGATCTGTCCTCTGCTGATTGCCAGCTGGGCTGTGCTGCCAGGCACATGTGCTGCTGGCTCCACAATGACTCAGGGCTGTGCAATTCTCTTTGCCGGAAAAAATTTCGGAGGGGCTTGCACAGGCTGTGCTACAGGGAGCCTCATGCATTGCACCTGAGGTCCCCACCGTGCGAGTGGGTTTCCCAGTTTAAGTGTTCAGACTTCACAGTTCAGCCTAGAGGATATGAAAAGTAGAGCCCAAACAGCACCTAAAAAAAGACAAGTGGTTGGGTAGGACACAATTTCTTGTCTGTTTTACAACTTTAATAATTGTTAGATTTCTTCCTGACTGGGGATTGCCTAATCCTTCCCCTTCCAGAGCAATGCAGCCCTGGGCACAGGGGCTTTGCTGACTGCAACCGCTTCTAGACTTCATCTTGGTGCAGGGCTGTGCATGCTCTGCTCTATAATCATTGCTAAGACTGTATCAACCAATGTATATATTGCTGAAATGTAAAGCTTTAAATACCATCCTGGTTGTTCTCCAGCCACTCTCCTTTTCTTTCTATCCCATAAACTTCCACCTTACCACTGCTCTCCTGCATTTTGCTGTCTTGTGTCAATTTTAAAGGGTTCCCCCAGGAACAATTTTATTATCTGTGGCAGGATAGAGGCAGATTTAAATATACTCAGCCAAAGCTGTCGCTCAGATTCTCAGAACAGGCTTTCTTCCGCTATGGGGCTGTAGGTTTTGTTTACACAGCTCTCCCTGAGGGCCTGATTGCAGGGAACCAGTGGTAGAATTTGAGATAGAATTAGGAAATATAGGACGCTGCTGTCTGAGCATTATATAGAGTCTTTCTTCACAGACACGCAGGCTTTAAAGGGAATGAAGGGAAACTCTATTTAAGCAGCCAGATCATGCATGGCGGTTCAATACAGCGCTGCGGTTCGGCCCCGGGTGGTGATGCAGGAGTGTGTGCCCAGCCCCACACAATTTTTCTCACAGGTCCCTGGATACCATGGGACCTGCAGCACTTCCAGACCCTCCGCACCATAGAAACTGGCAGTGAAGCTTTGCAAGTGCTGCGTGCACTGTGCTGTAGCTGGTGGCGACCCATCTCTCATACAGACTTTTCCACTTAGGCTTGGACAGAAAGTATAAAATAACCCGAGGAACAAACAGCAAGGCAATAGGTACTGGAAGTGCAGAGGAGTTGCCGAGTACCTCTTGACTTCCATCAGGAGATGAAAAGCTGCAGTTCCCCTCCAGGAGCATCTGATATTATTTGAAGACCTGTTCTCAGTGCAGGCAGTGGCTTGGGCACGGCTTCTCCTGCTGATGCTCTTTGGGGTAACACGTGTGGCCTCGCAGTGTGCCGGTTTGGCTGCCCACACCCTGCAACCCGTCCTTCCTCTGTCATCCCCGTGAACGCGTCCCAGGTGCCCCGGGCTCCCCTGCAGGTTGTTACCCCCTTGGTCTTGTCTCAGCCCAGCTGGTGCTCTGCTGAAAAGAGCCCACACTCCAACGTAGGGATAAAACAGTTTAGGGGTAGGTGAAGCAACTTGAAAGAAAGTGAAAACTTCATGATGAACACATTTACTATTCAAAAGAAGCCAGCTTTAGGGAAATATATTATCTATTCTACCCTGTGTTCGTGCAAAGACTTAGAAAAAGGGGTTTTGATCTCAGCTTTTGGAGGGCTTGCTGTTTCTCTATCAGTTCTGTGATTCTTTAATCCCCTGTTACTTCACACAGGCATTCACGAACAGGACACAAAGCCCACGACAGTGTCTGCTAGTGTTTCAGCCCTCTACATATTGTTTGCTAACAGGAACCAATCCCCATTCTGCAGCCCAATGTGGTTCATCCGTTTCCCTTGCATGGGGAAACTGAGGCAGGCACATGCATGGTGCTGTGGTGTGAGGTTGTCACCATCACAGCCAGGACTGCAAGACAGGCATGCAGCCAGCTCACCTGGGTCAGAACCATGATCCCATTGCTTTTTCCCAAAGAAAAACAAAAAAGAAAGTTGAAAGATAAATAAATTCATTGGTCCATTTAGCATCTCCCTCTCTCTCTCTTTGACCTGGCAGGAGGAGGAAGAAATGTTTGTCATTTCTTTAGCTTATATTTTTAAACCCCATTTCTTTTTTAACTACTTACATTGCATAGATGTCATCAAACTGAGGACAGACTGTGGGCTGAATGACCTGTATTCCTGATACTTAAAATGTGTTGTCAGGCTGTAACCTGCTACAAAAATTTGCTGCAACTCCAAACCAATTAGCGGGCAGCTCTGTCTCATCCAGTGCCATTCATTTATTTATTTTAATAAACAAGAGAAAATTGTTATAGATAACTATGTTCTGTGAATTTTAATCTTCTTAGTATTTCTGTGCAATATTAGCTGTGCTGGTGAGATGATGACCAAGGGAAATAGTCCCAGATTTCCTTTGCTTTCTGAACAGACATTTCAATTCACTGCTTGCCCAGAGACACAACATGAGCTCAGGTGCATGGGGCTTATTGTTCCTGAAGATATTATTTTCTCCTTATAGTATTTGACCACCACAGTGACTGCCATTTGCTGGAGAAAAGGACTGAAATAAGAAAACCCTTGCTGAGACTCCCTGGATAAACCGGGAAGCGTGGGTGCGCAGTGCTGCTCGCTGCACACCTCCCCTGGGGCATTGAGCCATGGCAAGTGGGGGGGCCCTTCGTACAGCTGCAATCCTCCAAGCTAATCACTTTGAAACCAGTTCACCTCCAACAGAACTCTTCACTGCCCAGTGACCAGTTCAGGCTGGGGGTTTGGTTTCTCCCAGTCGCACTGTATTCAGGAATCACTCAGCCTTTGGGCAAGTTATTTCACCTCTGTGCAGGTACTGCTCCGGCCTCCTTTGGCCACCCACCCACTCTCTTCAATCACATTTTTCTGAGGCACTGTGTTTTTGCAGCGTGTTTGCAGAGGCTGTAGCACAGGGAAACCCTGAGTTTGCTTAGGACCTTCAGGTTTTCCTCTATGCAGCAATAAAGCATATATTGGGCCCACAAAAAGCAGTATAAGGCCCATTTCTTTAATAGCAGTAAATCCCCATTGAATCAGAATTAGTTCTAGCAGGTGGATTATGGCTGTATGTCCCTTAAAGTAAGAATAATAGTAAGGAAGGAGGTGTTTTCTTGAAAATACACTTATGGTTTACCAGAGTTGCCTCTTTTTGCTTGTATGTGGATTTTTGAGGGGAGCACTCCTGTGTATACACCCACACATGCACATCAGCTGAGGTGCCAGTCAACAGCCTGGCTGTGCCCTGCCATATTCCCTCCAAAGACAGCAGCCCAGTCATCATTTTGGTCTCTCAGACTCTGATGGTGCACAAAAACCCTCACAGTCCTGCTGTGGTTTTAATGGGCCTCATAATAACTTTTCACAGAAGCAACCACCGATACCTACAAAATATCAGCTGTTGTAGGGATCTGAATGTTTTATTTCCTCCACCCCTTCATACTCTCCTGCCCTTTCTCACGCTCCCTCCATCAGGCAGGTTATTAGTATGTGTCTGTGCGAAAATCAACAGCTTCTCCATCATATGTACATGTCAAAATATTACTGGAAATAAAAGGGCTGAAGAGATGGCAGGTCATCCCCTTTTTATAGGCAGTCACCACTGTGCTGTGCAGATTGAATGCAGTGAGGAAAAGCAACAAAAGCCTGGTGCTGAATAAGGAACAAAGTAGATTTTTCTTCCTTTCTTTGTTTATTTAGTTTGAGGAGGTTAAAGTGGCATGTTTTGCTTTTTTTTTTTTTTTCCAAAAAAAACCCCCATCCTTCACTGTCATTTTTTTAAGCAAGGTCAAGACAGAAGTAAGCAGATAATGGGGTATGTTGCAAGACAGGGTGACAGCACAGATGTGGAGTGTGCAGAGATTAATATCATTTGTATGAGCCAAAGACTTCAACATCTTAATTACTCATCTTAAGGTATCAGTGATTATGCCAATTGATGAAAACCATCAGAAAAATGCCTTCTCAAGAGACAACATGGAGTAAGGAAAGAATGCTACATCTTTAAAGGTTAAGTGACTGCGACATCTCCGTGAACTGGAGCCTGAGTCAGCTCACGCTGAACAGTGATGCCGGAGCCCCGCGGGAGCCCACTTCTGCTGACACTGCCTCTTCCTCAGCAAAAATCATAAACCCACTTCTGTTGCCCTGTTATTCTCTTCTAGACCTTCAGCCTGAGGAACAGATTGAGAAAAATTGTTCCTCTGAAATACCCATTACTTGCAGCATCAAACCAAAACTCTACTCAAATGAGCTTGTTGGGTTTTTTTCACTGTTTAGGTACTTTCATTGCTACCACTATAATTTTGAAATTCCCTTCACCTTTATTTTTGTTTTTTTTCTTTAACATTTACACTTGTAAATTCCCAAAGATGCTCCAGGTCTACTAAAAAAATTATATTTTCAGCAGAGGAAATGATCTAATTCCACTTCCCCCCTCCCCCAACAATTCCTTTTTTCTTGATGGCAGGGGGAGTTGTTTTTCCAGTGAGCCAAAGCTCCATAATTCACAGAGTAATTCTACTGTCTGCTATAAAAAGAGCCACATCTTCCCAGTGGATTAAGCTGTCTTGCACACCAGACTAGCCAGTCCGGACCTCTGCCAAATGCTATATTTACATTTCCAAGCTAGAATCTGCTTCTAATACATTTTTATGGGGAGTTTTGACCCTTTATATTTATTGTTAATGAGCTTTCATCTCTATAATAGCCTTTCATCCCAAAGGATCCTGAAGAGTAATTGTAATAACCTGGCATACAAAATATACACAGAAATCAATTTACCCACTATTGAAATGTAGCCACGACTGGAGGGGTTGAGAATAAGCGACTGTTTAGCAGAAACCTGTGCAAAGCTGCAGAGCCATTTCCATTTGAGTGACAGGGCGAGCTAATTACCTGCACTGGCTGTTGTCCAGATGAGCAGGGTTCACCCATAGCCACTTGTGGAGAAGACAGTTAGTGACTGCAACAGCTTGGGTTTTTGGGTTGCCGAAAGGCCCCCTGTAGCTGCGTACTTATCCAGCTGGGAGATGGTACTGGTGGAGCCCCAGGCATCGGTCCCTGCAGAGACCTGGTGCCACCATAGCATTCAACCAGTGTCTGGAAAGCTGCTGGCAGAAGCTGGCATCGTTGCTGAGCATTGCTCCTTTTGCCACAGCAGACAGTACCTCCCTCGGATTTGCAGTGGGTTGCTGCTTAAAGCAACCTGCTGGCATGGACCTATGGAATCTAAAGGAGAGCTGGGCTTGCTGTGGCTTTGTGGCCCCACATAGCATGAGCTTGGCTCTTTTTAACCCCTGGGAGTGTGAAGGGCTAGACTCTCCTTGGCCATTTGCCGCTGGCCAGCACTGGCCTTCAGTAAGCTGTGGCAATATAGGAGGGCAGGGGAAGAGTAAGTAATAATGTCACTGTCAATCACTGATTACCACAGGGAAGCCTCATCACTCATCTAAAACACCTCTGCCCGAGTGGTGTAAATATTTTATTAATGGCTGCCTCAGTTTGCAGTGTTTTCATTATTGCTCACACCAGTAGTGCTCACGCTTTGTATTATCAGCAAGGGAAGCCACGGGGCGTCTTGTTTCCGACCCCCTGCTCCTGCACTAATGGGAACTGCTGGCAGCTGCAGCAGCCCCTCCATGCAGGCAGAAGCCCTCGGCAGAGGGAAGCAATGCACATCCCCAGCAGCCGGTTCCTGCACCGGCAGTGGGCTCAGGCTCAGGCAATCCCATCACATCAGAGCAGGGCAGGATACTGGCATTGCCAGGATGAATTGTGTGACCTGCCATTATGAGGCTTTTCCATTTCCTCTTGCTCTGCTTTTACCATTTAGAGTCTGCCTACTGCAGGACAAAAGCCTCTTCAGCACTAATCCTGCCCATCTTTTCCCAGTGACAAGCAGTTCAGGCATAATGCCAATGCATTTACCACCTTCCTGTGTTTCAATTTGCCATGGATTATTTTCCATGATGGAGCAACCCACAACCCACCAAATGACTTGTCATCCACCCTCCCAAGTAAAGTAACAGTCTCAATCAAAAGGATTTTACCTCTTTTGCCCTGCAAGGGCACCAGTCCAGGAGAGCAGGGGAGCTGAGTACCAGAGACCCCTGAGTTTGCTGGGCACTCATTTAGTGCTCTCAGTGGGATCCCTGTAATGCCCCTGCCACTGCTGGCTTTTTAAAAAAGCAAAGGCAAAAGAGATGGAAGTAAAGAGCCTTCCCTTCCCCCATCCCCTCCTGTAAGTAATTTTCTCTGGCCTATTTTACAGGAACTGAAAATCTATTAGAGGAATAGCTTAATCCGGTTTGACTGTAATAATTAGGGTGCTTTAAAAAAACCCTGACTAATCGTATAAAATGTGATTGTAGACAGTTCAGTGCATGACCCTTACACTTATCACTTGAGGTATTATTACAAACCAGAAACAGCTGGCAAGCATGGAGGAGGATAAAGAGAAAAAAAAAAATCACATGTAAAGGGACAGGGACTGTTCCTTTTCTGATCTCGTAACAGGGGCACTGGCAGCACCTTGAGCTGTCTTTCTAATGCAGATCCAAAGCATGAAATCACCTCCGAGACCCTGGGCAGACACTTCTGTTTTTGCCAATAGTGTGCCTCGCCAGCCACTGGGTCCGGCTATCAGCACCTCCTTTTCTCACACTGTTTTTGCGGGCAGTGCAAGAGGATTTGAATCAGTGATGGAGTGATTCCCCTCAGAGTGTGCTGCAGTCAGCAGATGTTTGTAGCAACAATGGGCAGCTTTTCCAAAACAAGGCAGTCTGTATTAGTCAAGCAGGATATAGTGCTTTAGGGTCATTGGGTTACTTCAGAAAAGCAATGCTTGCTTCCATGTCTTGGCTGGCAGCAATCTCTTTTTCTCTTGCTCTCGATCTTTCTCAGGCTCCAACAGCCACAATTTCTTCCTCCTCCTTCCGAGCCTAGGCTGGGGGCAGCTGAGTTCCCATCCCGGCATCACCACACCTTTTAGTAAAGCTATTTTTTTCCCAACATGTTCTGCCAGTTATTCCACAGGATTGCTGCATGCTTGGTGTGTCCCTGTCCTCACAAGATAAGCTCATCCACGTGTTGACACTTCTTGTTCATCCCTTCCTACCACTCCAAACAGGACAAACAAACAGTCCAGGCATCCATCTCCTGCATGACTGTCTCAGAAGACAAATCAACTCCTCCAGTCCCAGTGGCCCAAAAGCATATTTTGGTGGAGAATTCAAAATCTGAACCCACTGCAGCAATCTAGTATAATGGAGAAGCTAGCCCAAAGGGACTTATGCTTTAGCAGGGTCAGTCACAGATTAAGAGGTTGGAGCTGACTTGACTTGGCCATCAGATAAATGTCAGGAGAAGAATAGGGAAGGCTCTTGTTTATCAGTACTACTCAGAGCTGACACTGAGCCCTCACCAGACACTAGCTCACAAAAACCCAGATGACTGGAGGCTTGCCGATGTGACGCCCATCTACAAGAAGGGCTAGAAGGAGGATCCGGGGAACTACAGGACTGTCAGCCTAACCTCAGTACTGGGGAAGATTATGGAGCGATACATCTTGAGCGAGCTCACTGGGCATGTGCAGGACAACCAGGGGATTGGGCCCAGCCAGCATGGGCTTCATGAAAGGCAGGTCCTGCCTGACCAACCTGATCTCCTTCTATGACCAGGTGACCTGCCTAGGGGATGAGGGAAAGGCTGTGGATGTTGTCTGCCTGGGCTTTAGCAAAGCCTTTGACACTGTCTCCCACAGCATCCTCCTAGAGAAGTTGGCGGCTCATGGCTTAGACAGGTGTACTCTTCTCTGGGTAAAAAACTGGCTGGATGGCCGAGCCCAGAGAGTTCTGGTGAATGGAGCTAAATCCAGTTGGCGGCCAGTCACGAGTGGTGCTCCCCAGGGCTCAGTGTTGGGGCCAGTCTTGTTTAATATCATTACCAATGATCTGGATGAGGAGATAGAGTGCACCCCCAGTAAGTTTGCAGATGACACCAAATTGGGTGGGAGTGTCAAACTGCTTGAGGGTAGGAAGGCTCTGCAGAGGGATCTGGACAGGCTGGATCGATGGGCTGAGGTCAATTGTATGAGGTTTAACAAGGCCAAGTGCCGCGTCTTGCACTTTGGTCACAACAACCCCATGCAACGCTACAGGCTTGGGGAAGAGTGGCTGGAAAGCTGCCTGGCGGAGAAGGAGCTGGGGGTGCTGGTCAACAGCCAGCTGAACGCGAGCCAGCCGTGTGCCCAGGTGGCCAAGAAGGCCAGCAGCATCCTGGCTTGTATCAGGAATAGTGTGGCCAGCAGGAGCAGGGCAGTGATTGTGCCCCTGTACTCGGCACTGATGAGGCCGCACCTTGAATATTGTGTTCAGTTTTGGGCCCCTCAGTACAAGAAAGACATTGAGGTGCTGGAGCGTGTCCAGAGAAAGGCAATGAAGCTGGTGAATGGTCTGGAGAGCAGGTCTTATGAGGAGAGGTTGAGGGAACTGGGGTTGTTTAGTCTGGAGAAGAGGAAGCTGAAGGGAGACCTTACTGCTCTCTACAGCTACCTGAAAGGAGGTTGTAGCGAGGTGGGTGTTGGTCTCTTCTCCCAAGTTACTAGGGAAATGGCTTAAAGCTGCACCGGGGGAGGCTTAGATTGGATATTAGGAAAAATTTCTTCACTGAAAGAGTGTTCAGGCACTGGAACAGGCTGCCCAGAGAGGTGGTGGAGTCACCATCCATGGAGGAGTTTAAAAAACGTGTAGACATGGCACTTCGGGACATGGTTTAGGAGACATGGTGGTGTTGGGTTGACGGTTGGACTTGATGATCCTAGAGGTCTTTTCCAACCTAAAAGATTCTCTGATTCTATGATTCTACTCCACAGAGCCACTCAGGAGCTTTAGACTTCACAGAGAGATGACAGCCAGGATGAGACTGTACTATCACCAATATGCTACTTTAATCAGCATTGAAAACACATGATCAACCTCGAAGGAGGCTCTAACAGGCCGAAATAAGAAGATGTACTACCATTTCAATTTACTCTCTCTCTGTTATTGTGATTAAAACACGTGGTTGATCTTGCAAGCTTACTGCAGCTTGTACAAAATCCATAATAACAACATTCACAGTAATGAAACTTGCAGCTGGAGTTGGGTTGTTTGGTTTTTTTTTGCTCTCCCATGAGTCTTCCTTAGGTCTTTTTTTTCCATGCTGCTCCATGCAGATTTTGATCTTTCCTTTATTAAATAGGAATGGCTATCCCCACTGACTCACTTATCTAATAATAGCTAGACCCTGTTAATTCAAATTATTTGATTCCTGGGTTTTTTAGATTAAAGTAAACATACAGTTAGAGTATTACTGGGAGAGTGGCAATAGAAATACTATAGTCAGATTATCCTATGACTCAATTCTGCAAAGCATGCTGAATCCCTTTTAACACATTTCACAAGTACTCAGTGGTGACCTCTAACACCAGAGTGGTTTCTGTCCTATGGTAGCTCAATTTCAGAACTCTGAATAGACTTTTTTTGGGAAGGAAAGCCATCCAAAGGTTTTTATAAAATGTTCTTTAGCCTTTGGGAATGAGCCAATTAAATGCCAGGGTATCGTTCAATTTCAAAAGTTGAAGGACGTGAGGAAACACAATCTGCTTTCTGAACAATGTGAGTTGTGGTTTCATTAGAAACCAAGCTGCAGAGTTTGGATACAGAGCTCAACTTTTTCGAAGTTCAGCTGTGGCTCTTGGTTTGTCAGCTGTATTTCCCTGCAATGCTCTTTTTGTAACAGCCCTTCTGAAGGAGCCTGCTCCACCACAGATGAACACTTGCATTGGGAGCAGATGGCAAAGCAGACATTGCTGCCAGCCAAAGTTCCTATCTTGTTGGCCTTAAAAAGGGAAAGGAGGGGAGGTCCCTCTGTAAAGTCAAGAATCACCAACAGAAAGCATTTCCACTTGCTTTGAAGATCAGCTTGGTTTTAATTACTATTTTTCTATTTGCAATTGAAAAATGGGCAGGAACATAGGGAATAAACCCCCAGTGATTAAAGTGGAAAACAGCAAGCTCTGAGCATGCCTCCTGAAAGCCAGAGTCACCTCGGGTCCCACGCAAAGGTGCAGTCTCTGCTGCAGCCACACTTGGCAGCACCAGGCACGCACACATTGCCACCCACCACCTCCGAGCCCACAACAAGAGTCACCGAAAAAACCTGCCAGAGCCACGAAGACACTCAGTCACATCTAGCTTTATTTTAATCCCGTCAGAAAAGTTCAAGAATTACACCAAAAAATACTTCAGTCTCTGCTACCTACTGACAAAAAATACACCACAAAATTATAAACTGTTCAGTGGTTTGCTGGAGTTTTGATTGTTGGTGGGGGGGTGGTTTGTACATTTTGAGTGAGAAATGAATTTACAGGTGGAAGGATAGGAAATCAGACAATGGCATTTGGCACTACATTTTTAGCTACATTATACAGTTATTTATCATGATGCCTGTTAGGACTGAGGAGTTCTGCCCTCATTTACACCCTCTAGTGTCTATGTACGCAAAATGGAGGACAAAACTGCCCAATGCAGGGGAAGAAAGGGGCCAGTTCCTAATTTCCATCCCAGTCTAGCCACAAATCTGAAAAAGCAGCCTTAGGCAAATGTGAACCTTGCTCTCCCTGTGCACTCTGCTCCTGCTGCTCAGTCTCACCCTGCCTGTGCTACCAAGGAGCAGAGCTGATTTGCAGCAATGGCTTGCAGCTCTTTTTTCAGAGAATCCTTTTCTTTAAATCCCACCAATCTGCACTAATCACACATGCCATTTGTGGGGAGAGGATGTTTTACATTGGCCTGGACTGGATTAAGCTTGGGGTCTGGTCTGTGTTTGCAAGCAGAGATTTGATGGGACCCTTGTACTCTGAGAGCATGCTACAGCCATCCCTCTCTAATTACCTAGAATGACATTAAATTCTGAAGTATCTCAAGTTGAAGGAAGGAAGCAGGAGCATCTGATTTCATGGGTAAGGGAAAATCAGGGCCTGAAAAGTTAGAGGCTTAATACTGTTCCACACTACCACCAGTCTTGAGAGACTCCTCAATTTATAATGGCATTTCTTTGTCTCTTGGTGACCCTCCAGAGGGAGGTCCCAAAGGATGAAGCCTCATGTAACTTGCCAAAGGTCATGCAGGAAATCTGTGCCAGCAGCAGAAATAAAGCCCTGATCTCCTGACTCCTAGACCTGTGCTCAGAAGTATATTCTTGATTTCACTATGGCAGCCTCCATCTGCTTCCATCCTGCTCCATACCCAAATGCCACCCAGGATTTCAGCCTCAGAGCCCAATCAAGATCACCAGCACAGTGGCAGCTCATTACAAATGCCTAGACCTTTCTGGACTTACTTAGGCCACTGTGCAGGGCTGTGTGTGCATGTGTGTTTGCACATGTGTGTGTTTGCACATGTGTATGTTTGGGGGAGGAGGGGATGCTTGTATTTATCAGCAAATGAACACTGATGCTAGATTCAATTTGACAGCAACATATCCCCCCTTTGGCAAGCTAAACAATGTCACAATGTCTTTGTAAAAGGTTCTCTCTACCCTCTTTCTTGAAAGGATTTCAGCTGTTCCTTCACTGCATGTTAAGCCATGTCATAGCTTTCCAGCAATGATAAAACTTCGCAGAATTCTCTTTGCTGCTCTTATCGTCTCTGGCTGTTTATCTAATTTGCTTTTTTTGTTTTTTAATTTCTTTTTCTAACAAATAGTTAAGCAATGATTTAAAAATATTTTTACATCGTAAGGTACAGTCAACATCAAACATGCCTTTGTACAAGAGCTCGACTCGGTTACAAATCAACGAGAACAATGCACGAAAAGAAATATCCATTAAGATGACTCCTGCACTTGGGTTTTATTTATTCCTGTCATGCTGTTAGCACAGCACCCTCAGCTAGAGCAATGCAGTATAGAGATGGTGTTGTCCCCCCACCCTCCCACTTTGCCCATCACCACTTGATAACTTTAATGACCTTCTGTCTTGGCAGCCTTGGCTTCATGGTTTACCGATCCTGAATTCAGCCAGGGCGATACGGCCCGGGAGCTGGTCTGCTTGGCCATGCTGTAGTGGCTTATGACAGTGTAGAACCTGCCCCGGGAGTTGGAATCCTGTGCAGAGTAGTACGCATCCAGCGAGGCCGGGATGCACCGCTTGTGCTGGAAAGGGGAAGAAAGCAAGAGAAGTGAAGAGTGGTCCCATCAGCCTCAGGTCCTCGCTTTAAAAATCTCAGGGTTAACTGTTTGCACGGATGATGTTTGACTCGGACTTGCTGCAAGAGTGTCTGCTGCGCAGCCCCAAATGCCTTCCAGTGCCATGGGAACGCACAAAGTTTAGAGTCGGGCAGCAGCCTTCAAAACCTGTTGCTATTAGCAACCCTGATTGCAGGCTGATTTCATCCGTGGATGGGAAATGGGGACTGTAAAATGAAGATCTGACTCATTTGGTACGTTACTGTCATGCACAGAGACTGAGCCTCCTTGCTGGAGTCCTAGCAGGGCTGGCTGAGCAGCTCTTATCACGTGCTGGACTGAAAGCTCCGTAGAGCGAAGTCCAGAATTAATCCTCAGACAAGTAGAGGACAGGCAGAGGCAGAGTAAGCTGCTTACATGCTGCTCTGTTACAGTGTGTTATCTCTGACCTGCAGGATGACCACCTTGGTCGGGGACGGTGGGAAGCGTAGCCCAACTGGCCAGCCCTTGTCAGAGCTTCTTGTCTGTGCAGACACTGCCCATGCATCTCCGCCACGCTAGTGCGGACACTTGTGTGCTAAGAACTGCACAGATAAAACAATTCACTTAGAAACAGATGTAAAAGAGCAATCAAATAGTAACAAATGTCGGACTGTTGGTATTCACTGGAGTAGAAGTAGCACCAAAGACACAAAGGGCCCCAGGTACAATTATTATTAAATTATGAGATACCCTAACTCCCAGTTCAATGTGACTAGCTGAAACCTGAGTCCAAAACCTTTAATCTTTTCAGAAGTACAGGTTTGACCTGATTCTGAAATCTATGACTCCGTCCTAACTTCATTTTTATATAACCTAAGAGAATAATTCACAATGACTAATACACCAACATCCTTACTCTATTTTCTAGCCCACAGATGACGCCCAGTGTGGTCAAGACTCCTGTGAGTTTATTCACAGTAAGGAGACAGTGAACCATTTTGCAAACCCTTTTTTTTTTTTTTAAATCCCAACAGACCAGGCAAACTGTTCTCTGTGAATATTCAATACAAAATCAGTGGGCAGGGGGTTTTTAGCAATTAAGTTACATGTTTTTATTCTTCATAGAGGCTCAAAAGCACCTAAAAATGAACTACATGGGCAAATTTCGATTTCTTTCAGAAAGGACACATGTGCCAGCACTCTGGGAGTTTGCTTTGCATTAAAATGTATGCCAGTAAAGCTCAGTCACTTGAACGTGTGGGAAGCAAACGCGGGATTCCAGCTGCAATAAATCCATTCACAAATATGAGGGATTGTTCCTGAACATCTGTCTGTAGTGTTCACCAAATGCTAATCCCAACAATTACAGCGTAACAGTAGCTGATGGAGGCAGATGCAAGTCCACATTTCCCATAACACTTTTCCCATTTCAACACATTCTTGCCAAATGTTCTGTTGGCCTGGTCAAAAAAGCAGACTAGACTGTAACCATGTAGTCAGAGTCTATCATTATCTCAGGCAATTCATCTATCTGAAGTTTCTTACCTTATAAACAAATCCATCTGGGCAACTGTGGTCATAAGTAAAGGCTTTGTATACCACAAGAAACACTATGCAGGCAAGGAATGCAAGAGCCAGACTTATGAGAATAGTGACCTACAAAAGAAGGATAATGTTACTCTACATATGTTAAAATGGCATATGAGCAACCTCATAATTAAATGACTTATAGTAACAGCCATCCTAACAGACTGCAGTCTTCACTCCACTGTGCAGTACTTAACTAAGCATGGTAATTGAATGAATGCTAGATCCAATAGCCCTGAATTCTCACATCATTTCCATCCTGCCACAGGCCTTCAGGAGCGCACATTCCTATGTTTAACCCCTTGCAAATTTATGGATTTTGCTGAGGCATTTGGTGTTCTCTGAGGCTTTGTGTTCCCATGCTCTCAGCTGCTCAACCGGCAGCATCATCTGCTGGCCCAGCAGGATCTGCTGGCAGCCAGAGTCCACATTCGGGGTCTAATCTGTGCAAATAAACTGCCTTATAACCATGGCGAGATCCCACTTTTCTGATAGTGGAGGTAGGTGAGTAGGTAGGAAGAATGAAGCCGTTGTAGCACACATCCCTTTGTGCCTTCTGGGCGATGCGACAAGGATAAGTTGTGCTTCAACCTTCTACCCTGCAGAAGGGAAGGGTGGGAGAAAGGGAATCCTTCTCTATTTATCAAAGCTGTAAAAGGAGAATACCCCAACCACCAACAAAACCCAGCATGTAAATCCCGCAGCATGTCCAAGAGCAGATGCCGTTGTTGGAGGTACCAGACACAATACCCTTTTTGGGGCTCAAATATTTCCCCTCTCCTCATTCCCAAGCAGGTTACTTTGATGCACCATTCTGTTTCTTTGCTGTAGCTCCCTTCTCTCCAGCCCTTCAGGTCCCTCTTAAATAGTTCATTCAACAGCAAGTTTCCTGGCCCCATTCAGATGTCTGGACTGAGGCCCTGATCCTTGATTTTAGCTGAGCTGTGTCCTCCCTAAAGACTGAGCAAGGGTCCCAAATGCACTCTCCTTCTCCCCTTCCCTAAAGCTTTCTTGGTCCCAGCTGGTAATTCTGCAAATGCAGCATAAATGGCTCTGGAATTCTACTGTCTAAATTGCAGCAACCCATCCTGCCGAGACTGCTGTCTCACACTGATCTGGGCCGGCATGAAAAAAATATCATAATCCCTGGGGCTCCAGTGTTACCATGCAAACTAGAGTTCCTAATCAAATGAATTCAGTTGCAGAGACAATGGGGGTGGGAACAGCAGTAGGGGAAACACTTAAAGCTGTTGCACGGTCAGCAGCATGGGGAGGGAGCTGCGGCAGCTCCCCAGCTTGCTCTGGCTCACTGGGACTGAACACCAGCAGCATGCATTTTGCAGGATGCTTGCCTGCATGGGAAGGGGCTGCAATGTTCCCGTGCCCAGTGAGCCTGTGAGAGCTCACACTGAGGAATTTTCACACTGAAAATTTGAGGTCAGGCATGGGTTTACAGGAGGGATAGCAATCTATGAGGCTTTTTCCTACCCACAACCTCAATCTGTTTGCTTCAGAATCCCACTTTCCCATCATGGCACCAGAAGCCCAGCCCAGGGCTGCAAATTTTCCCTGGTCACATCAAAACCCATCCACAATGGTAGGATGTGGCAGGGACTGTGTGCCTGGCTCCGGCTAATGCCGTTACCTGCAGGCATGTTACCACCGTACCACGCATGTGTTCATCCTCCAAAACATACCCCCATCCCAATATCAGAGCTGCACCTACCTGTACTAAAGGCAATCAATATCATTTACTGCCCTAGCAAGGAAAAGCCACAAATTTTTCAGCTCCGTCTAGTCACTCATGATTCATCCACCCTTTTGTTGTTACAGTTATGTCACAATCCTCTTTGTTTTCTTGTATGGGTGTTCAACGAAATTGAATAGTAGGTACAGGCAGAAGTTGTTCCTTAACTAATGTATAGGAGACTGGTCATGGTAGAAAGTGGAGAAATACAGAGATAATTCCTGCAGTACACTGGACAGGCTTGTCAGGAACAGTAGCTAATAAAGAGCAAGCTGGGCACATGTCAGAATTCATCAATATAATACTATTAATATAACAATAATATTATGTAATATTTGTAATATTATATCAATAAAGATATACTAATTGCTTAATATTGGTTCACACTGAATTTTGTTCTAATTGTCTCCTTCAGTGATCAAAGCAGCTGTAATTCTGAGAACCTGTATGGTATGCAATCCCTGCACAGACTCAAAGGGGCCACTGTAATTGCCTGCAGTGCAGGAAAAGACTTCTCATCCTCATCAATCCTGCAGAGAGATGCACTGCCTGGTGAGATGTATTCCTGCATCTCACACAGCACATCGGGACTATTACTCAGAGAAGCTAAAGCAGCCCTGGCAATGCCACCTGCAATGCTGAAAGATCCAGAGATACAATTTTGGTGGCTGTTTTAAGACAAAAAGAAAGAGTGAAGGTAAATCTGCATGTATGGTGTTCAATCTGACCCAACACATCCGGTTCAAAAGCCAGGAGAGAGAGAGGCGTGGAGACTATATCTAGCAGGAGAGATTCATAAGTTCATTGTTAAGTCAGAATATTTTAGAATAAAGAATAAAAAGGTAAGAAAATTGGGGCTAAGAGGCTTTTCCAGTGATGAACAGTTCACTGAAGCCCCGACCCGCCTTTTAGAATAACTGCTCGTATTAACCTCCTCCTTGGGGCCTACTCTGCTGCAAAATGGGACAATTAAGCAAAAGGCAGCTGCAGAGGGAGAAGCACTTACTGCTGGATCTCATCAGAGAACATGTGTAAGAGAGTCCTGGTGTGCTGAAAAGGTAGCTGGTAGGAAAGGAGTATAGTTGTATGAATTGCACTAGTGTGACCAAGAAAATATGGGCTCCACCTCCTCTCCATCAAAGCACGCCTGCCTGCAAGTTTGAACAGAAATATTTCTGACCAGCTTTATGGTAGCCCATGGGTTCCCAACCTAGGGAAGCCATGTCCCTTTTCATAGTTCTGAAGAGGGAGAAGTCTCAGGTGGATTCAAGGGAGATGGAAACAGAATTCGCCATTATTTCTGCCCCCAAAAGAACTCATATTACACCTGAAAAAATGAAAAAAAAAAAAAAAGTTACCTTGAAAAAGTATAGTCAAAAGGAGAGAATTCCTGGATTAAGTATGCCAACACTCTCTACTTTTTCCAAAAGGAGACCTGGGAAAAAAGACTCCTCTCCAAAAAGACCCATCACAACCCAGCTCTAGCAGGCCAATGTGGAAGAGCATTTCCCCCTGTACAATACACGCTCATCAACTCCTCCCCATTTAAAAACAGAGCATGTTAGGCCTGGTACTTCCTCCAATAACAACTTGTGTAGTAATACAAAGATGACAATGACACAAGCCCCCTTTGATGTTAGTTTGAAGGCACTAAAGCAAGACGTACATCTTGCTCTATCAAAGCCAATGCTTAGAGGCCAGCCCTGGCTAGAAATGCAGAAAATAAGAAATGCTCAGCTCTCCAGTTTGGTTGCTCTGCCCTAAATACAAAGTATAATGAAAAAAGAAATCTTGCTTGGGTTAAGCTGAGGGAACAAACATGTGCTCAGGGCAAAGGAATACACAAAGGGCAATGAAATTACACCAAATGCCACCTGGGAATGCATAGAGTGTAACTCAGTGAGAAATTACCTCTTGTTCCTGTGAAATAAGAAGCTGCTCATCCTCTAGCTTTCTTTAGTAAATACAATTTTCATCATCAGGGCTAGCAACTCTGCACACCAGCAGGACACATACACCCTGTGCTATGATTCCTCCTGCCCTGGTTCCTTTCTCCCTCTCTGCATCCCCATTTCCTCCCAGTGGGATCTCTCAGGGCTGACTGCACCCAGGGAAGAGGCTGTGAAAGGGGAATATCCCTGAACTGTCAGATATTCCCCTCACCCCAAATGACTCTGTGCCTTCCCCAAGAGTTGCCACCAAAGTTGCTTTGAAGGCTTCGCACTCTGAGCCAGTTCTTCCTTTAGCCTTCAGAAAAAGAAAGAACCGAGCTGTCTGGAGAGAGAATGAATGTCCCTTCTTTTGTTAAATCCCGTGTACATGCACAGCCTATGGAAATGAGCATTAGTAATGCGATTTGACTGGTTCCTTTCCTCTTGTCTGCCCACTGAGCCCCTAAAAATGACAAATTCCCCTCTGCTCTGTCACTCTGCTCTGGCAAAGTGCTGACACCCAATTCATTACCTCCCAGGAGCAGGTCCCTCTGCTGAGCTCTCCCCTCCCTCCAGGGTGTAATTGAGCCCGTTCTCACCTCCCTCCTGCCATTTCATGCACTTGCAAAATTGCAGCATGACACAATATTACACATGATGATACATAGTGTAAAATTGCTCTGGGATGAAATGTCACCTAAGATGTTAAAACCCAGAGGAAAGGGAAGAAAAATACACCCCCAGATATTTTGCCATGACATAGCTACGGTCCACCTCTCTAGCTATTCCAGAGCATACAAAGCTTCATTAACATTCAAACACCAAAGAATCACAGAGCTGCAATACCTAATAAACCTCCACTTTTTTTATAATTAACGTGAACCTTGGCAGTCTCTAAGCAATATATACGCTCACAGAGGGGAAATAAAATTTAGTGAGCAGATAAAACCTAGAAGTGCCGCAGGCATGAATCTGTCACGTGTGACTGCTTGAGTGGGTAAAAGAAGGGGGGATTCGCCCGCCCCTTCCCCAAAGTCTTATATAGTTCCCGAAGGTTGCCTTAAGAGGGGAGTATCTGCTGGAATGGAGGAGAGATAACATCGTTACCATACCAAAAAAACTCCCCATCTTCCACAAAACATGGAAAGAGGCCCTTAGCATCAGTGAAAGATGATGTCAACCTCCCATCAACAACAGCACACTTGGCTTGGTTCCTCCCCATCTTTCCCATAGATGAAGTACATGTTGCATTTTCACAACAGCACGGATATAAAAAAAGGTATATCCTCATCAAGCAATAGGACATAAGTTGCCACTAGGTTTTGTTCCAGTGAGATGATACCTAATTGGAATGGTGTTCCAATTAACCTGGCTTTCCTGCTGTCCATTGAAGTATCCTTCCTACTCTCTTTGATTTCAACAGCTGCCCATGATTTTTTTTTTCATCAAAAATTACCTTTTTCCCTCTCTAGCTACAGTGAAAAGCCTATTTAAAAACAAGCCAGAGAATAATGCCACATCCAAACAGCAGGGCATTTTTTAAATAGCCTTTTCCATTGCAAGGTTTCTACATTTTTATTCCTTATTGTTTTCCTTGGCAAAAATTTTCTGGTTTGTGCCCTTAGCTTTCAGAGAGTCTGTGCACCCTTCACTCCCCATGGACGTCAACAACAGCAGGGAGCTGCTGGTCCCTCCAGAAATCAAGCCTTAGGGGCTTTGACAGCAATACTGATAACCTGCTGAGCTACAGAGCCTGCAGGTAGCTACACACCAGCGTTGGGCTGGTACTGACTGCCACACAAACTAGTAAGGTATTTTGGTGCCTTAGAGTCCTGGGAAACCTGAACTCTCTGGAAATACCTGGGCAAAAAAAGGAAGCGGAGAAAGGCAGACCCTGAACGGAGGCTGATGGGAATACTACTGCACAGAGCAGATATTCATAAGGAAGGATTTTCAGGCCGTGGAGGTGGGGTAAGGGTGCGTCAGCAGATGGCAGTTCCCTCAAATTTATGCACTGTTTGAACTGAGTTGACAAATATTTTTTTTCCCAGTGGGGACTGGATGCAGACGGCTGTCTATTAGTATTCAGCATCCAACCTGCGCTGGTGAGTTGTGGCGGGTGTGGTTTTGTTTGCACTTAAGCCACTTATTACTTGCATTAGCAGCTGGAGGAACATAACTTATAATCATGGCCCTGGTGTCAGGGCTTGTCATTCCACCTTTATGGTTTTTTCTGTTTGCAGGCTCTGCTGATGGTATCACACGCTGCAAGGACTCAGCATGAAAATGGTAAAAAAAAAAATTGGATAGGGAAAGAAAATAACATGGGCATTCAAATGCAAGCCACCTCATAGTGAAACACAGAAGATGACATCCTACAAAACTGTGAAGCAACACCTTTTGAAGAAGTAAAGGGTTGTTTTTTCTAACCCAAACCACAATTATTCTATGAAATTAATCAAAATTAATCTAACAAATATACTCTGTACAATATGGTCAGCAGACGGAGTAAGATTCCAGAAAGATCAGACATTCATATGGAGAGCCTCCACGTGGCTTGAAGTAGGGCTTATGAAAAGAAAAGGCACAGCCCCCTCTTCCACCACTGAGTTCTTGTACTTGATGGCATGAACCAGTCATTCAGATCCAGATCCACAAAGGCAGTCAAGTGTCTAAACCTCCTTTAGTTTCCTAAAAGACACTAAAATCAGTAGGCACCTTCTGTAGGCTCAGATGTCTCCAGAGGGGTAAGAAATTGTCCATTTTGAGTTTTCATATATTGCTCTGACACAGCTGCCTCTGGGTCATTACAACGAGTTTCAGCTAGTCTGGTACAGCACTGCAATCCTTGTGCTCCGCTACTAAAGCTCAGTCCCATCACTGCTCATACTCGGGCAGCAGCCCTATCATCTGCTGTCTAAAATTCATTTGGAACATCATCACCCTTTCTTTGGGGGAAAAACAGCTGCATTCAGTCCAGCTTTGGAGGAATTCAGCAAGAACCGCCTGCTGTTTGTGGACAAGGCACAAGCCCCAGGTGCCCAGGCATTTGAAACCACCCTCCATTTGCCACCTAAGTGGAGCAATTCTCAGGCTGCAAACAGATGATGTGATCTCTATCAATCTGTCTGAAGAAAACAGCACAGAATATCTCTTCTATGCTCATGCAACTCTTGTGAGAGGCTAGCAAGCAGGGATTTTCATCAGCATGGGTGGCACTTCTTAGATATCAAGCATGTTTATTTTTCTAAACCTGACAAATAAATGTTTTGACTCTGGACACCTTTCCCACTGCTCAGAGCATGCAATATATATGCTTATATATACTCAAAATAGGAGTACGGCCAAGAAGATGCCACAACCAGGAAAAGCATTGTTGTCTATAGAAAAACCAGCCAGACAAGCAGCACTCAGAGAAGAGTTAATGCTCTCAGAGCAGAGAGTTGTGTGTTAATGTGAAGGAGATCAGTTTAATTCCCAGGTAAAGATCATTTACCATGGAAAAATCCCTACAAAATTCTGCACAGTTTTCCTAGCCTTAGCAGCTGTAACGGGAATAAGGGACCACAGAAGCCAGATGCCTCTGTCCATTCCTGCACTGCAGGAATTCAAGTTTGTCAGGAAAGGATGCCACCAGCGATGCCACGTCTGGTTCTCCAAGATACCTTCCATGTTGCTGGGTATTGGGAAATTTTGTGACCTTTAATAGGCAACTCATTTGAAGAAATTCTCTTGGTTTTAATTTTCTCTTTGCAGAAGAAGAAAGGCTCTGAATGAGGCAAAATTTGTTGTAAATAAAATTGGCAGAAATTCTGTCAAGATTATTTTCCTAGAAGGGCCTAAGAGCTATGCTTGGATAGGCAACAAGGCTTTTTCCATAATTACACCTGGAAACCTATCAATCCATTGACAACCTAGGCCACTTGCATGCAAGGAAAAAAAAAAAATCACAAAATCATCAATCCGTTTGCCATAGGGCCAGCCCTAGAGGTCCTGCTGCTCAGTAGAAAGGTTTCAGCTGTAAGGGCATCTCAGTATACATTCATAGATTCGTGATGTCATTCTAAAGATTTTTGCTTGACACTGAAAAATTCAGGAGGGTAGTTTTTTCCCCTTCATGCCATAACTCCTTCCAGCTGATAATTAGATGTAAAATTGACAACATTATATCTCAACATGAAAGCTACAGATATTTATCGAACATATATTAATTTATACATGTTCCTTTTCCAGGTTAAGTATAGGTGGCCCATCCACCTTGGTAAAGACCGGTGATGATTGTCTTTTTGGCAGGAATGGTAAGTGAAAGACTCAGGAGCACTTTCCACCTCCCAGATCCAGTTGTCTATCCTGGCTGCCTCCCACCTGTATGCCAGGATGAAATCCACACATGACCCACCCCATCATTTGAATCCAGGTTGCTAATGTGAGAAAATGTAGGCAGGGAGGGAGCTACAGGCTGACAGGTCACTCTGATTGACCAGGGGGATAAGGACTCTGAAATACACCCCAGTAAGAGGTGTTCCAACATTTACACTCAGCCAAAGAAATGGTGTGGTGCATTGTCCAGCACCCTGTTATACAGCCTGATCTGCTCTACTGCTAAAAATGATTAGGCTGCACTTCTTCAAAAATGGCATTTCACCTCTGATTTTTAGCAATCTTTTTGTAATAAGTTGCTGATTTTGCTGATTTTATGGCAACAGCTTAGCCTCTGAAATTTTGAAAGGCTGATGGAAAAAAGTGACACAACTGGGTCTTCATTTTTGCTTGGTACTCTTCAGGAAGATGCAGGATTTGTCCTTTATTATTACAGCACAGCTTTATTCCAGATGGTGTCCAGATTCTTAAGTAGCATCTCCTAGGAGATGTTTTGTAAGAGGGAAATGTCCTTAATCATGTACCTAAATCGTCAGAGCTATGGGAAAATACTCCTTAGTGATGCATGGCTTCTTATACAAAGCTTAAGGGGTTTTGGTTTTTTTTTGGTCCGTAATCTTAGTATTCATAACCGTAAACCAATTTGGCCCCAATTCTCCTAAGAACACTGAACACCATCGATGAGGATGGTATAATCTTGGGGTCCAAAAATATCTCACATCTGCTCCACTATTTCATGGGTTCCTTTCAGCCCACACAGCCCAGCAATCGAAGTCCAAAAGACTCACAGAGTAGAGAAAAGAGAGGGTCATTTCTCCAACTACCCTAAAGCCTCAAAGGTATCCGCCTGAAACAGCACTAGCTGTCTCTGAGCCAGTTTGCTACCCCAGCCATGTCCCTGTTGGCTCTACCCACCTCTGCATATGCCACCCCACCATGACTACATCAGTGAACCTCTCCAGGTTTGCACATCTTAAAAAGAAACATCATTCTTCCTAGATGACTACATACCCACCAGCAATTCCTCTGCTCTGTGCCTTGTAATACTGTGAATGTAGCACAAGTGTGGAACAAGAACACCGTGTTTCTAAGCAATTTGTCAAATAATTAAATTATGCACACAATAACTAGCTGGCTCAATTATATTAGCCAGTCTCCATCATGTAATATAATTTCTAGTGGCTGTTTAGGCACTAATAGCCTCAGATCTTTTTAACTGTGTCTGGTGCCAGCTGCGATCTGCATGATGTCTTTCTGTGCCAAGTCAAACCCCTTGAAAGGAAAATTCATGGCTTAGTTTCCAAGCCCCCCATTCCTTATGGAAGTTCTAAAATGTCATTTTCAATAAGGATGCTTCCACCACTGAATATTAGTGAATTTCCACTGAGGTAAATAAAAAGCTCTGTTTGGCTTGCTTTTTCTTTTCTGCCATTTAATGTCATTAAAAAAAAAAAATCTTCATCAGAAGAGGCTGGTATATTGAGATGCTATAATATTGCTTCTAGGAACACCAAATAAATACATACAGGTGTTTAAAGGTCTTTTTCCCCTCCTCCTACAAGAATACTTTCTTCCTTTTTCAACTACCATAAGCCTTCCCTCCTTATTTCTGTGCTTCTGCTACTTTCAAAAGAAAAGAAGCAAAAACCCAAAATCAAACAAGTGGAGTGACTCAGGAACACTGCTTATAAAGGTGCTTTTCTTCCTAAACCCATGGTCCTAGTAACACCTGACATACCGTTTCATGAGCTGAGCAATGCTGGAAGAGGCTTGCTTCCAGATCACTAATTTGAGATGGTTTTTCAACTAGTGGGATTGTGACAGACAGATACATTGTCCCCACAGCTAACTCTTCATCAGTGACATGCTGCAGTTTCCCACTGCATTGTGCAAAGCCTTGGCTGTGACGTTCCTCCGGTCACTTCACATGGGACATGACAATGGATGCCTCAGCTCATCAAGGGCCCTTTTTAAATGCATTAACAGGAATACAAGATAAATCAAGTCATCAATAAAATGTCTGCTTGCCTACCCTTTGCCTGCCAAGACTCAACTTCTGAAAAGTCTTATAAATGCAAAATAATCCCCTCTCCCTGCTTCCCTCACATTGGATTTGGTGCAGGGAAAGTATTTGGAGCCCTGAGTAAGAACGCGTTCAGGGATTAGCACATGGCAACAGACTTGAGAAATGCAGGTTGTGTTCCCCGCCCTGCTGCTGGCTTTCTTTGACACCTGACACACACTCAGGTCCAGCACCATGGCTTGCTCCCCACTGATACTCACAGACACTCCAGCAAGGTCCACCCAAAGCTGCAAGCATCTAAGTCTCCAAAAGCTTGGCTTTCTCTGGGCCCGTGTGTGCAAACCCAGCCAAGGACCAACACCATCCCATGGCCAAGGATCAGGCTGGTTCTGGGGAAAAGCTGAGGCCTGTTTGCTTTATGAAATTACCTTCTTCCACAGGCAGGGCAATATTCAAAGCAAACCTTTCAGACTCAAGTACTGATGTACTGGGCTAAGGCACAAAATGGTATTCCTCCGGACTTGTTTTCTTGTGTATTTGCCTCTCCCATCATTTTCTTATATTTTGATTTTACATGTGACACTACCATTTTCCTCATCAGCCATCAACAACAGAAGAATGGATTTAAAAACACCCAGAACAATTTATATGGCAGGGCACAAGATAACTTTCCCCTACCACTCCCCAGTGCCATGGACTTCTTAGATGAAATGAAATTGAAGGTCAAGCATGCACAAATTAAAACACCTTTGTTCAGTGCACTCTTGTGGTTTAAAAAAAAAAAAAAATCGATTGGAAGTTTGTTTCTTCAAGAAGGTCAACACATTCACATGCATTTCAGCATCTATGTCTACCATCACAGGTCAAGAATAAAGCTAATAATATGGTAGCATTCATGGTCCAGTACACCCGTTTCTCTTAAAAAACTTATTATGTGGGTGCTTCATACAAGGACAAAGCGAGGACTTGGAGAGCAAAGTATCTCCTGGGTACCTTAAGAATTAAAAGCCTTTCCATTTTAAATTAGAAATGTGAAGCTTTATTGCTGCAAATGATTTACAAAAGCTACTCTTTTAAAAACAAACAACAAAAATGAATAATCTAGCTGATTATGATGCCTTCAAAGGCATGAGGCCAGTTCCATTAGTTGTGGATCTGGCCCAACAGGCTTAATACATCTGCAAGTACTAACAAGAGGGAGCTCAGGTCTGTTTAACATTCAATCAGCAGCCTGTGCTGCTTTATAAATAGAGAGAATGAAACATTACATGGAAAAAAAAAAAATGTATGAGTGAAGCATTCCACTTCCCTGACTTTTTTTTTTTTTTTTAGCATTCTGTGGTTTGGCTACAAGACTCAAAATGCACTGCATGACAGTAAATAAACTTTGCCTTGGCTTCAGTCAGCTGAGAACTCCTCCTCCATCCCATTCGGTCCCTTTTGCTACATTAGCCAAACTAGCATTAAGCATATTTCATTCCACCTCAAACACTCACAAGAAAATTACCCAACAAATAGGGTTTACTGTGGGGCGGCAGAGGTATCAGAACGAAACACGGCATTGTGTTGCTGAAGACAAAGAGGCAGTGTAAGAAATCATTCAGATTAAATGGAAACTGCAATTACATTTTTAATTAGCAGAATGGGTATCTCCATGCAGTTGCTTATGAAAATCTTTTTCAAGCATTTTGTTCCAAAGCAAAGGGTCAGTTGAGGTTTCTGCTCTGTTACTCCTTTCTTCCTCCAATATATCATGGTCTGGAGAATTTACATTCAGCAGGTCTACCCCACAAACCCTTAGTCATGTGAATATTCTCTGTGACTTCCATTTTTAGACACTTTCTGCATAGCAATTAACTTTCTTCTTCTCTCCAAAAATCAATTAAAGGAAAAAAAAATAACCCTGAACAAATCTCTTCAGCTGAGTACTCTGTCAGTGCTCACAGATGGCAAAAATAAAATATATTTGAGGTGGTTTTTCTGACTTTGCAAAAAAGTATGTGTGTATGTTTCTGTAAAAAAAGAATATAAAACAAGAATACACTTTAAGGAATGATCCATTTCATATAAAAGCCATGTCTTTTTTCTGTTTCTTTGCTTTGCTAGGTGGTCCCTAAGCCAGTCATACAGAGCATTCTAGTTAAATCAAAATGTACTTTTCCTGTGTGTGTTTTAGACAAGGAAACTCTCCTGGCTTTACCTTCTTGGGACCTAGCCTGTACCAGAAAGCCAGGTATTAGCTGGGAAATGTTAGAAAAACCACAGGCTTCTACCCAGACAGGGGAAAGCCTTCAGGGTTTATAGTACCATACCTGGGGATGCGATCAGAAATACCTGTTTTCTGGCAGCTGAGCCACAAATCCCCATTTGGTTCATCCTCACAGCTCTGAATTGTCCCTGATGACCACAAATGGCTCCATCAATCTATCTCCATGCAAGCTGTGAGACCAACTAGGACAGACATGACCTATCCTCTTCTCTTCCATTACAGCCAGAGGAGGAGAAGAATGATTTCTGAGCTCAGGCACAAAGATGATGAGCAACATTTCTCACTTCCTTTCGTACACAAAAGTGAGAGTCTGAATCCACACAGGTGCTGGTTTGCATCAGATGTAAGTAGACAAAAGGCCAGGCATGGCTGGGCAGTGGATTTGTGAGAAAGGCAAAACTGTGACCTTCTGCATTGCAGTGGAAAATATTCAACTTCTGAAGACAAGGCAAAGTGTGGATCCAGAGAGAAGTCACTTCATCACTGTCTGGAGAAGACTTAGGTGAAGTGAGGGCTGTCTGGCACCCCTGCAAAAAGAACATGCCCACTGCATCCGAGCCCACTGGGAAAGGAGAGTGCCTGGTGATAGTTGAGAACTCCCGAACGGAGTGAATAAGCCTCCAAATCAGTCCCTGGAGACTGAAATCAACCCCTTCATACTGACACCTCTCCAAGCCCCTCTCTGAATGCAAGACTCAACAGGAAAACACTATACCATCCCCAATGCTGGTGCCAGTGCAACAAGCATCTGCCCACAAACCCTGAACACTACTGCCACTGCTCCCCTGTGCCTGCCACCTTTCTGATTTTCCTCCGCTTTGTCCCTTGTTCTCCTGGATCACACAGTCCATCTGAACATTGTGCAGCCTAGAGACAACATCTCAGCCACATTAGCAATCATCACCAAAGTGAGAAAAATATCTGTGTATTAGAGCGTGTTCCCTCCCTCGAGCACCACTCACATTAGTCAGTGTAATGGGATCTTTCAGCAGCCACTCTGCATCTTCCAGATAACCAATGTGATGTGGCAGTCACCATGGTAACACTGTTATTGTTAGTATTAAAAAGCAGTACAGAAAATTGTCCTGCTCACACTCAGAGGAGTCCTTTCTCTATGAGTTACTCCTGCCCTGTGGTAACTTAACAATTAAAGGAATCTTTAAATTTATTTAGCTATTGAATGGGCACAATGAAAAGGCCCATGCCATTTTTCTGGGATTCATTTCTTTGCAGGTTAGAGGGAGAACTATCAGGATAAAGCAATAGCCTACAGGTGAAAGCAGAACATCCTATGGAGAGGTTTGCAGGAACCGTGGCATGGAAGGGGAGTTTGGGAAGGGAGAGCGGGGGGAGAAGAAAGAGAGGAATGCCACATTTGGGGCTGGGTGTGTGTGCAGCAGAGCAAGGGAGTGTTGCCACCTACACAGCTGAAATGGTGATGTGCCCTTTGAAAACAAGGGCAGGGTGGGCAGGTAGATAAATGCATGCATTCAGGGAATTGAGGTGTTTCTCAAAGCTATGCACATGGTGCAGTCATTTGGCAGTCCAGAGGCCACACACCAATTCTCTGCACCACACTGGATAAGACAGCTTGTGCTCATATCTGAGCGGATCTTACCTACAGAAAGAAAGTGATCAAGACCTGCTCCCCACCTTCCTCCACAAGCATACAAGCTCGGGACTTCCCTCTCTTCTGAATTGCAGAGCCTGTCACATGAGGATCTTTTCACTACAAGATCTTGCTGAATACCCTGGGGATTCGATGGGTCAGATTCTAGTGGTGCAAGCAGCGGGAGCATCTTCTGTTTCAGCAAGCTGTTACCAACAGGAAATTAAGCCCTGGCCCTGGCCCAGAAAAATCTTTCTTAATTAGGAGCCAAGCATTTCAGATACTGGATTGTTTTTGATAAATGAAAAATTATTGCATCAATGTCTGTTTTGTAGGGTGTGGCTGGAGACAAACTGATTTTGTTCTAAGTCTTTCACATTAGGTCAGAGAAAAATAATTGTTTCAGTATGAGCATTTCAGTAACAGAAACATTTGAATGGGTTCCACTCTATTTTAAGAGCCCGATGAAAAGTGTGGTGAATAATTATATTCACTGGTTACTGGATCTGCATGTATCAGAACAGTTTCAGGGTGGAGGGAGGAGAGGGTTGATCTAATGATAAGAAATATATTGTCATTGCATACTCAACAGGAACGGATTATACAGCCAGTGACTCTGAAAATGGATCTTGCCAACTTGTAGCAAAAAGTGAAGTTCCCACCCTTCTTCAGTGAAGTAATGATCAATACTTGCAGATTATTTTTTCAGTTAGATGAATTGCTCATAAGAAAACATCTTAAACATCTCCATTTCTCCCCCGTACACCCACTCCAACTTGTTCTGTTAAAGGCAAGTACATAGTTTAATTATGCCAACTCTGAGAGACCGATAACTTCAACTTTCTTAAGAAAATGACCAATGAAAAGGAAAAAACTGTGGAAGACTTGAGAAGTCAGGTAACTATGGTAGGTAACTATCACCCAGCTAATAGTCATTAAATCATTGTCTCCCTGAAAAGGCAGTAATGAATATCTCTATGGCATTTAGTGATAACAGAGGTGAAACTGGTTGCATGTGAACCCACTTGTGTAATAAAGAGAGCAATTTGCACAAAACCAGTAACCAACGGGCAGTTACGTGTGTCAACTCAACACTCCGTGTTGTAAGCCTACGCTGAAAGACCACTTCAGTACCTTTTTTGGTGCTATTTGGAGACAGAAAAATCTGGGCAAACTCAGGGGTAGCACAGGTCTGCATACGCTCACTGTTTCTGACTGGATCAAGCACAAAATCTATGAACAACAGTTATCCAGCTTGTTTCTTCTTAAGCAGGGTGCTGGTGTCTTGAACACAAGATTCAGCTAAGTGACAGTCAAGAAAGTGGGTAGATACCCACTCTTCACCTTGTAAACGCTTCTGGTTGATTTCTGTGTTACCTGGATTGGTTGGAAGACAAAAGGAGTCACTGGAAACCCTGTCCTCCAGAAGTAACAAGACTTCATTCAATGGATAATCTGCTTGAAAAGCAAGAGAGCATTTGATCTCGTGTCAGTACTGATAGAAAGAAATAAGGGCAGAAACTCATGGGAATGATGATACTCGCATATGAGAGTAAAAAGCTGTAAAATAGGATATCACTGGCAAAAAGAAGCAGCAAACCCTACCTCAAATGCAAAGTGTTAGATCTGTTGTCTCACAAAAGAACATGACAGAAACAGTCATCACATTTGCAGACCTTTTCTAATGCACCTCGGTGCCATCACTGGATGGCAAATCATGGTAACATGAGCTACATTCAAAGCATGCAAAATGGAAGGCAAACACCAGACACCATTCCCCTCCAGACTGAGAAACCTTGGTGTACATCATTACTGCAAAATAAGATCTTTGCAGTTCAGAAACTTCCTAGAGGGACACACTCCAAAGGCATAAACAGTCTGGAGGAGGCAAGGTCTATAAATCACTGCCAGTCAGCTTAGACAAAAATGTCATTGCTTCTCTGTGGAGGAGTAAAACGATAAAAGAAATTTCTTTTATGTATGGATGGCTCAACCATAATGCTATTTTAACATCATTTTCTTGTAAACCATCTACACACAACTATTTAAACATTTGTTATAAAGTATGTATGGGGTGACTCATCCAGCTGAAGAATAAGCCTAATTGGTCAAACTTCCAGGACACTGTGTGCTGAGCTATAGAGAATCATAATCTCATCTATTAGGAGATGTGACAAGCTGCAGAAGCTATCTAAAATTCCTGGAAGAGGTAGTGTGAAATAAGAACCGTTGCCTAGGGACAGTCTCTTCTTTACAATAATTAAAGAGCTCAGATCTGTGCTATTCTAGATGGATGAAAACATGCTTGCATAAGCTTAAATTCTGGCTTTGGCTTGCTCATGCGAGAAAGTTGTCTAATAATTCATTAGCCTCTTCAATAAAAGATACCCAAAAGGCAGAATAAAGGGCATCTGTGGATTTGACTGCCATGTTGATACGGTCCCAAAATTTCCCCCAGAGATCCTGCTCTTCTGTATAATGCAGCTACATGACTCAAAAAAAAACCACAAACTTGGGAAGAGTTTCCTTCTTCCCTGAGAACACTCCCATACCAAGTGACCAGAAGTAGAGAGGAAAGAAAAGCACTTCATAGACTGAAACAGAAATGTTAAAAACCCCACAAGAAAGGTTATTGGTGGGTGGGGAGCATGGTCATAAATATGGAGTCCAGCAGCATTTTTCCACACACAGTCATTAACTATATTCACTTTGCCATACTTGTGTTTGAATTGATGATAATTCTACCATTTGGGTGAAAAATAAAACACAAGACATCTCATGTTGTACTCTCCAGGATGCCAAAGTAGCGCAGTAGCACAGCAGATAGGAGAGGACCTCTTGGCTATTTCTTCGCATCCTCTTACTGTTCTGTCTCTTTCCCCAACACACAGGTGCCACGGGCTGAGATGTATTGCTCCTCATACACAGATCAGTAGAGCTGTAGTAGCAAAATGGCTCCCTATGAAAACCCTTGAAATCAAGCATTGCTGTGGACTCACACTAGTTGTACATGCATTTCCCATACAGCTCTCACATATCTGGAGTGCACTAAACCAATGGGCCATCTACACTTGGATGGACTATTGGCCTTTCCCTCCATCATTTCTCTTGCAGAAATCAATGGGATTATTTACTTCCTTCTGACAGTGTACAGCTACCAACAGCCTGGCTCAAGTATAGATGAATACTTTAATTTTAATCAGCGTGTTAGCAAGAAGTTGTGGATGATATTTCCAACGCACCACATACTGGAAGGCTATACAAAGCAACCAGCCAGCAAAAGAAAATATTATTATCTCATTTATATTATCTTTTTTTTTTAAGCTTTTAAAAGTGTAGCCAAACTGAGATAGTAAAAGTTAAGTATTTACTATGATTTCCTCTTACAAAAAAAAAAAAGTAAAATGATTTCATCAGCACCAGATAATAGGCCTGATATAACCAGAGGGCAGTATTTTCAATAACTCCACTAAAAACATGCACTGGTACAAAAATGTGGTGCAATAAAAAAAAAGTACAAAATATAATGAAATATCACCTATTATCTCAGCTCATTTTTGTCAGGAAATAATACTACAAACTTAATAGAATACATGGAAGCCTTATGAAAAGCAGGCAGGGAGAGGCTTATAGTCTTATCCAGTATTAGACGAGAGGCTGAGTGATTAATAAGTTGACATTGAAGAGCAGAGAATGAAAATCACATGGACTTTAGGGAAAGGAAATAGCTTAAAAATGAAACTGTCATGCTGCCAGGCTGCATAGGAAGAGGCACAGCTCCCACAGCCATCCCCACTGTGCAGCAAAGGGGAAGGCAGCTTCAGCCTCTGTCGTTGCTGTGCACTAGCTGGTGCCTTTGGCTCCCCTGCGCCTGCTGCTGTGCAGTCCTTGTGCACACACAAGTGAGAGCAATGGGAAAACCGCACTGAAAATAGGAAGAGGAGAGTTAAAAATACATTAAAAGGAGAGGTTTGAATGCGACAGCAAGTTGGGGAGTTGAAGAATGGGAAAAATAAGATACTCTACAGAAGGAGTAGATGAAATGAGATTTATCCATAGCAGTGGATGAGCTATATATCTAACTTTGGGTCTCCAGTATGCACAGTGTGTAAGAACGAGACAGTCTTGATTGCTTTTTAAAATAACAGGGCCAGGTCTTTTGATGGGATTAAAATCTTGGTCTTACGCTGACTTTAACACTGTCCAGGGCTGCAGGATTAAGTTTTAAATACCCAGTGAAACACTGTTACTTACAATATCAACAATAATGCCACTTATTGCAGGTCACAAGCCAACACATCACTTCCAGGAGACTCTATATTTACTCTTGTTTCTCAGGCACATTGTGTCTGGTTCTGATCTGTATGTTGTTCACACTGGAAAATGTCTGCTGCCGTTTCCAAGACTGGGGATTTAACTGTGGCTAATTCACTGTTTACCTTACTAGTAGTACTGACAGAGAGTCACTACTGGTGGTAAATAGGTGCTACGTACGCAATAAGATCAGTGAAGAACTACATCCAAATCAACAGCGTGTAAGCCCCTGGTAAGTAATTTAGATCAAAACATTGATGTCCACTGGAAAAAAACCCAAGAAGCTATAAACATTTATTCACAGACCTCTTAAGAATAAATTATGGCTTTAAATATCCTGGATAAAAGCAACAGAATTGTCCTTGTGAAATACATCTTAGTGAATTTCTAGAAAAAAACAGGAACAGTGCCATTCTGTAGTGCTTCAGAAGAGAGTAGCTAAACATTTCTCCTTTCAGTAAGTTGAACAAGCCTTATCTTGAATTTTATCAAGGATGAATGGTAACAATTTTTCCTGGATCACATTCCAATTTTAAAAGTGACAGTTTTCTTCTAAATTACTAGAAAATAATTATAATAAACTTTATTTCTTGCAAAACTAAGAAAAACAGGGCCAAATGAAAGACTAGTCAGTTCCTTGAGTCAATTCCTGTTAATTCTCAAGGATGATACCCTTTCAAAAAAATTTGTAAGCTAAATCCTATCTTTTCAAGGAGCAGGACTATAGCTAGGCATTGCCTACTCTCTGTTTTCTATTCAAATCATTGATATTTCCTCTGACTTTGGAAATGTGAAATCAGATCTCACATTTTTATCACTCCTGTGTTCTGTGGTTTAGGAAAAGCACCATATCTTCTCAATGAAAAGGAAGAAAATACTAGCAGCTACATGGTTGGAGTCTAATTTTAGGAGGAACTGAGCCATTCTAATATGCTGCAGTGAACAGGAACTGAGGGCACTCAATAATTCATGAGTTTCTTTCCATGTTTGAGTAGAGCCTGTTGAAAATTTCTCAAGGAAACATTTTTCTTCAGAAAATTCCAATTCCTGTGAACCAAAACTGCTTACAGGACAGGATATGCTTGGATACTTGTCTCATGTCTCTTTTTTTTATTCAGTTTGAAATGGCTTTTAATCTGTAATAATATAATTATATAATAATAAAATATTTTAAATATTAAAAGGGTTTGACTACAAGACAAAAGAATTTTTAAAAGGCAAAACAAACTGTTTCAATCAATCTTTACTGTGATTTTTTTGTTCTTTTTAAACACAAATGTTTGAGAAGAAAAAAGGACTCAAACTTGGTTTACTTTCAATTTGGGCTAGAAAATATTTTCATAACTTTTCCTGGGAAAAAGAAAACATTTCCTACTTTAGATCTAGTTATGAAGGTATTTTCATGCCTGTCATAAAAAAAAAAATAACCTACTTTATACTCATGCAGATAAACCTCTCTTTGACCCTAGCGATGCGTGGAGTGTTAAATTTGTTATGTCTTTACTGTCACTTTGATTCAGTTATTTTAAAATGAACGGCATTTGCATCAGAAGGCAGCAGAATAACCATTTCTTACCTTTAGTCTTTCTGTTACACCATCAGTGAAACTGACTGTGAATTCAGCAATTTTGGGCACTCTGAGTTTTCCTTTGTTCTTCTGGTCAGGCTGATATTCTGTTCTTGTTTTCACAATTACCTGGAAAATATCAATACTTTTGAGGTTTCTGCACACAGCATACATTTTTTTGTTATCTAAGCTTTTCTATATAAACCATCCCCTGGACCTACACAAGTATCTTAGAACCATAAATTAACACAAACTCATCATACCCTCAGGAACTAAGAGAGACAGATAAATAGTCAGGCAGATACACAGACCTAGGACAGTGAGCTTATCACATTGAGTCTTAAAATAGCTGACAGCAAAATGTTTGACACCCACTTTTGTTTAAGACTACGCACATAATTTTTATATCATATTCAATAGGCAGAACACGCAGAATAACAGCCCATCCTAAAGAAGAGCCTCACTTATTAAAAGCTCTGTCCTAACAAGTTCCACTGAAGCCAATTTAAATTCAGGCCATTTGATGTCTCATTTATTCAGGCTCCAGATTATCAATATTAATCTCATACTACCACCTTAGGTTTTTCCCAGAAGATCTCACTGTCATTTGCTGACTAATCCAGGTCCTACTAATCTTATAAAAATGAGGTGTCTTATGCCAATGGAGTAGCCGTAAGTGGCTTTTAAAAGGGTACACTCAAATTACCAAAATTGCATTGTCTATCTACATTGAATTTATTTGTAATCTAGAATGACCCTAAACATTTTGGGTAAAACACACTCACTGCAAACACAGAAAAGGTAACACCTAATGCCAACGGCTCCCAGAGGGGATGAGCATCAGAGCTGTACTCTGAAACTAACAGCCCTTCAGAGGAGTGAGCGCATCCATCCCATTATACACAAGAATCTCAAAAGACTACCCATCCATGAGCCTATGCAGCTAAATAACATCATGAGAGCATGCCAGCATAGCCACACTATCTTGCTCTAGCCAGAAAACGCAAGAGAAGGCAAAAATGGCCCTGTCTTCAGTGCTGGCCAAAAGCTGGGGCTCATCCCTAGAGAGGGGGGCTGCGGTTGTCAGCACACACTATCACTGCGCTTCTGCACAGGATTCCCAACCCAGGGACAAGATCCATAAAGCATACAATGGTTTGGTGTGGTTTGCAAGGTTCGGATAGGTTAAACATAAAAGGATAGACAGAACATTGAAGCTCCCACTCCCAGGGCCAACACTTCCACTTTTTGGCCTCCCATTCTGAATTGCAGGACTATGCAGCCATCAGCCTTGCCAAGGTGAAAATTAAATACTCCAGGAGTGGTAGTGACTGCTTCATATGCGAGTGACAAGAGTGATCCTAAAGCTCTTTGTTAGAAACAAAAATTCTTGAAGGATTGAAAAAGATTAAATGATGCAAAAGCTTGAGTTACCAGCTACTGAAGAACTTATTTCCAAATGAAGATAGCAAAGTCTGGTTTGGACCAGAAAAAGTCCCAGGTATTTAATCCTCCCGCACTTAATGCCATGTGAAAATCAGAGTAAGAGAAAATCAGTGTGGAGTCATAAGCCAATTTTCTGGATTCAAATGCAAATCATTAAAGACTGATGAATATTTACATCCTTCAGTGAATCCTTCTCAATAATGTTTATTACAGTAGCATCTGCAACATTAAGACTTGGGAAGAAGTGGGGACAAAAAGCCACCCAAATACATTTATATTAGCATTTCGGAACTCAGGATTTCTGATGACACAACATAGATGATAGGAAATGACACATGGGACAAGCTTGATTCAGCAGGTTTGGGATGAACCCTAAACCTACTCTGAACCTACTATTGAATCAAACCCCACTATGCTCTGAAATGCAGTCCAGCACGCGGTGAACCAAAGAAAGCAAAGCTCCCTCTCCAGCCAAGACAAACTGGTGAGTTACGAACAAGCAATAAGCTCATTTTTTCACCCAAAAGGAGGTAAGTGCACTCAGGACTCCATGCAGCTGGCCCCCTACCTTTCCAGCCTCCTCGCTGGCCTTTTGTAAACACAGTGTAGTAGTTTACAGAATGTCAGCCATCAACACCATGTTCAGAAATTGCACTCATTCTGTTTTCAAGCCTACCAGCCACAACATCCAATTCTCCTAAATTCATGCTTTCTGCTTGATATAAATCTTCATTTCAGACAAAATCTTTATATATATATGAGGGCTTTTCCACAAACTGTAATGTTAGGTCTTAATGAAGGACAATGAAGACAGAATATAAGAAAAAAAAAATTAAAAGCCTTACTTGTTTTTACATATAATTTACATTTTCTTCCACTCTTTGTCATTAACTCCAGTTTTCTTACATGTATTTTTTAACTGTTCCTACAGTCAACCAATATTCTATAAGTAGGAAAGTTTGAATTATGCTATCTACAGGGATACAGCACGAGGCTGGAAATAAACCCACACAAGCCTTTACAAGGCATCAGATTCAAGTCCAGCAGCAATGTCTATCACATTTGTGAATAAATAAGTAAGCTCAGTCCCCAGCCAGGTCAGAAGGTACTTGAAACACAATTTGCTGACTGTGCCAGCAGTGAAATGTGTCTGTGCACAGAGCCATAGTCATCCTGCTGGTCAGTGTTTTGCAGAGAAATTTGCAGAGGTATCAAAAAGCTTTAGTAGAGCAAATAAGAAGTACCTTTGCTAAATGCCTCCTGGCATTGCAAAAACTAAGTATCTGCTCTCCAGATGAATCTTTGTCAGGCACCTGGTGGAATTACTCAGCAGAAGAAAGACAGGGCAGTCAGTAAGATCTCCTCTTTAAAGGAGAGCACAGAAATAAAATGACAAAGGACAAACAGAAAACTGAAAACCTGTAGTGTGGGCGTAGCATTCAATATTGTGGCAGTAACAATAAAAATGCAATTTTTCTGAGGGCACGGGGTGCACATTTAGGAGAAAAGAGCTACCACTTGTTCAGTCCCCTACAGTCTAAATAAATAAGCCTGAGCACGGATCCCACTTTTGCAGCAATGTTCACCCCCTCTTCATCCAACAAGCTGCCACCAGGAAGCCCACGCAAAGGCTTCTGGAAATTGAGTTGTGTTCATCACACTCCTTGAGGCTCCTGCACTAGTGAGACCACCCCAGTGAGGGCTACCTCAGCAGTATCCAGAGACAGGAGTGAACACTGTCAGGTGATGATACACAAATACACACACACACACACCCCAACACACAGTTTTTAACTGAGCATTTCCTACACTTGAAAGCCACCCATGCATGTGTCAGTTGTGAGTGCCTAAATTAGAGCTGGTCAAAACCCAAAAGAACTTTTCTAAAGCACCAAGTATTAATCTAAGTGCAAATTTAGAAAAGAAGTAATTAATATTATACAGATTTTTTTTTTCTATATTTTTAGCAGTATTGTCTTTTGCTATTTTGGTTATTTGTTCTGTTTTCATTCTCCAGTTTTCTGATTTGGGTTGGGTGGGAAGGAAGATTTGCCTTCCCCCCTTCCCTGCCATCACTCCTTTTTCACCTTTTTTTTCCTTTTTGTCACCGAGAAAAAATTCCTGGCAGTAAAGTCTTCCAGAAATTCTAACCAAATTGCTGTTGGATGTACAGTAATAAAAACCCCACTGACTCCACAGTCAGCACAATGATCAGCGTTCATTTATCACTGGCTGCCCCAGAGCAGTTCCGTTAGAGCCTAGGATCCCACTGTTTCAATGCAAACAAGGTACATTCATCTTGCACCACGACAGGTTTCCTGGGAGAGCTACTGGCGTTTATTACAAACCACATCAAACAGAATGATCCCCGTTCCCTCTTCTTGTCCATCTTGCAGCTTTGCTGACTTCAGTAGAGTTATTCTTGATTGAAACCAGTGAAAGGGAGTATAAAATTGAGGTCTTGTGTAGGTTGCAATTCAAAGCAAACTGAAGTGAAAGAAATGCCCATCTCCTCATTCCCTTCTCTGCAATGCTGATATGGTGGAAATAAACTACTGTAAGGGGGTAACTTCCAGAGCTGGCAACATTGCTTGGCTGTGCTCTGGCCTCATGAGTAGCGACAATAAATGCAAATAATCAAATCAGTGCTTAAAAGGACAAGTAGTCTCTTGAATACTCCCAAAAGAGACAATTAGTCCCCTCGCTAGCCCCACTGCAGCAACACCATTCTGCCCATTCTCTGCACTTGCCTCCCTGAGCTCTCACCTCCTCCTGCACGCTCCCTAAGGCTTGTCTTAACTCATACTCCTCATGGTGAGATGGGTCTGGCTGTTTTAGGTTGGCATCCCTAACCATGAGCTTACTGGGGCAGAGAATTATTATTATTTTATATATATATTATAATAATCTCATGAAGCAACCTGCTCACCTGTAAACTAGTACTAAAAAGCAAGACCAGTCCCATCAGCTTTTTTGATTGTCTGAGCCTTTGCAGTTGCTGGATAAATACCCTTTGAACTTTTCTGGACACTTGAAACCCTCTGTGTTCCGTTATCTAGGCCCTGATCCAGCACCAGTTTATGCCTGTGCCTCACTTCGTGCATAGTGATCATCCACCAAAGAAAGCAGCCTCCCTGCCAGCTCAGTACAGCCTAACTATAGCACTTTAAAGCAAGTACTGTGGATGGAGTCTAGAAGAATACTAGCTCAGGGGATCTCCCTGCAAATTATGTTGCTGCTGTAACCTGTTCTTAAAGTTTTCACACTATTTCCCAGAGACCCTCCATGTTTAAACTGCAGATAGACTGTGCTGTTTATGATAGACACAATGAAGGGGACACAAATAAATTACCTGGGACTTTCTTCATTTTACATCCAAAATAAAATGGTTTTTTGAAAGTTGCTTCCCAGCTGAAGTCTGCAGACTGATTGCAAGAATACAAGAAAAGGGCTTCCACAGAGCAGCAAAAAGACACGTCTAATTACAGGAATCCACACTGCCAGTCCTTGCAGCTTCCTCCAAAACTAAGTTTATCTAGCATTTGAACTCATTAACTTCCAATTCAGCGAAGCACTTAAGCATGCAAGTAATCCTATTAACATCAGCAGGATTAGTCAGATATTTAAAGTTAAGTGTGCATTTAAGCGCTTTGGCCAGATCAGAGCTTAAGCTGGCTTCAATCACCTCACAGCCAGTTATAATACCAATGATCAGGGCTCCTGTGGCATTCTTCAGCAAGACCGCTCAAAGCGCTTTACATACCAGCATGACCCCAGTATCCCCATATTACTGATGGAGGAGTAGGGAAAAAAAAGTGAAAAAACAAAAAAGCTTAGTAATGTGCTGAGTCACACCAGCATTTGGTGGGTGAGTCAGGAAGACAGACCATGGCTCGCTGCTACTTACAGTGCACCATGTTTTCTCAGGTTTTCATTAACTGAGCAATAATAGTAGCTCCAGCACATTCTTCATATAAATATAACATTTTTGTGATTAGGTGCTAGCAAGAGATATGGCTGGGGTGGGTAGGAAGTCAGATGCTCTATGGAAAATTGCAGCTCTCTGCAGAACTGTTGTCTTCAAACCTCCTAGGTTAGCAGATGTAATAACACTCTCCATGTCTTGAAAGGTTTTTACTTTCTATTTTCTTTCTTGCATCTTCTGGTTCCTCATTCCAACCCCTCAAAAGCTTTTCTGCAAGAGCTCAGTAGCAGAGTATAGAGAATGGCCTGTAAAAGTTATTAAAACCCAGACACGACAGGAGAACAAGCCATATCTATCATGCTGCTCCACACAAGCAAGATTTTTCTAATGATGCTGTTTGCTAATACATTTATCGAGTCCTAAACCTAAATGCACTTATTATTCTAGGCTTAATGCTAGTGACACCACTGGAATCAATAGGAAACCTTTCCTTGGCTTTAATGAATGCAGGACCAGGCACCTTCTCTGTAGTGATGCTTTGGAAAATTATAGGTGTGCTGAGGTGAGAAACAACAGATGAGAGTCTGCATACACCAGCAGGAAATCCATCATCGACAACCTTGAGAAAGTAAACAGTAGGAGACTGCTGGGAAATCTAGAGATTTTGGATGCTGAAAGAAAAAAGAAAGAAAGCTTCGAACCAAGTGGACTATATTAAAAGCATTTGCTTTCAGGAGGAAGGAGCAGAGTTAGAAGTGAAATGTGACAAATGGAAAAATATCACATTAAGCATGGAACCTCAGAAAGAATTTTCCTGCAATGGGATGAAGTAAGTGTTTCAGAAAATGAACTGATATGAATTCTGAGTCTTGTCTCAGACTGGCTAAATGTAACATCATTTATTGCCACTTTATATTTGCATTTGAGCTCTATGGTTTTCCCTGAAGAAATGAGTAATAATATTTAACATAACTGGCATTGTGAAAACTTTAAATTATTCATTTGGAAGAGGACATGCAGCCCTGCTGTAATTCCCACTTCACTGCCACGGTGCATGTAATATATTGTGGTTCAGGTGCTGCAAAGTGCAAACCATAAAAATTTAAAATACTACTTCCCGGAATTATTAATAATGGAGAGTCTCTCAGTCAGACTGGCTTTCAGATTGACAGAAGAGATAAACAAAATGTGTTTCTCCTACCAAGGAGAAAGGTTTCCTCCAGGTTCAAAGCTGGACTTTGTAGCCCCACAAAATGGTTGTAACACACCCATTAGTTTCCACGTGGATTAGTCATGCTCACTTTTAAATTAAAATGAGACTCTTGGCTTCCAAAGACATGATGCCTTTCTTCATTCCCTTCAGAGAGAGAACAGAAAATATAAACTTGTCACTGGCACTGACATCATGGTTTCCTTTTCCTTACCCAACTGAGCATCAGTAGCTGAGAAGTACCTTAGACTGAGTCCTAGCTGTAGCATGCTGTCCAGGTTACTGATGATAGCAAAATGGTGACCCCAGTCTTGGCACTAAAACTGCTGTGACTGAGTTGGCTTCTATGTTTATGTGCTACAAGCCACAGGATGGCTAAAACTCACCACCTGCTCACACACAAAATTCTCCAGTGACCTACAAGCTCTAATCCTCACACACAGCCAGCTTCAAAGAGCAAATGAGATGTGCACATTGCCAACAGTAGCTGAAGTTAAAATACTTAGCAGTAAAAAAGTATAGGAAAAGAGATGGAAAAATCAAGTTTCAGGGCTTAAAACAATCTCTTTTTTTGCAGGGTTAGGATGAAACATTCATAGACATGAACAGCTCCACACCTACTGCAGCATCCCTGGCACCTCCTTCTGACTCTTGCACTGGCCTCTGCTAGAAGCAGGACATGTTGGACTGGATGGACTAGTACTCTGAGATTACCTGGCAATCACCATGCTGCAAATTCCCAGATTTTTAGACAACTAGGTCTTTAAAAGCTTTCCCAAATAATTATGACTATGTCCCATCCCATGGGAGAGACAGCTGTGCTTCCAAATCTACAGGATGAACACATCTCAGCAGGCAGACTTCCCAGAGATTAGTATTAAAATTGGCATTTGGGATGTAGGTAATGGTAGCCCCCATGGCATCCTAGGCACTATCTGAATACATGGAATGCCTGAAATATTAAGCAGCAAAAAGAGGGTTTAAAAAAAAAAAAAAGGATGCCTGGAGATCACATCTATAGTCAATGGAGAAAGCCAGTGTCAGTAGAAATACTCTGCGCTTTTTTTTCCTGTATCAGCTCATCTAATGGATGTTGTGCTGGAAATGAGTTTCACAGAGGGTGGTAGAAAAAAGTGGTCTCCTGAATCAGTGCCAGGAGGATATTCCAGGCATAAGGAACATCACAAAAGGACAAAGACAGCAAATGTAATGAGCCCTGGCATCACCGATGAAAGGCAGCACAGAATGCAAAGGCTGCATTGGGAGCTGAAAGCAGCTGAGAAGAGAAAGGCATAGCTTGCAAGCACAAAGGGAGCTTCAAAATTATCCAGCTAAGTCTCCCTACAAATCCCTAGGTGACCATAACCACCAGGAACCCACAGGAGGCTGTAAAGGGGTGACAAAAATTGATTTCAGTAGGTTCAACCAAGAGAGGGTAGAGCAAAGCAGACAAAAGAATCAATCACTCAGCTATAGTGATGGTAAATTGGCCAGGGTAAATTAGCAGAGCTCCATTGATTTCATCTAAACTACACTGATTTACACTAGTCAAGAATCCTGCCCAGTCTTACTTTCCAGACCAGTAAGTAACTGGTATGTGGGGTTCACTTCACAATCTTGCTGAAATAACTTTCACCTGCAGCAATGAGCTTTCATATTAGAATAAAGAATAGATTGCAACAGGCTTAGCCAAACATCCATACTGTAACACGCTTTTCCTGTGTCCATTTCCGCTGTTTCTGCAGAATGCAGCTCCAGGAATTGCAGTGCAGACATAACTGGGATTAAGAGAGGCAATGGAGCTCACAAAAACAGACATGAGCCAGCTTTAAACAACCTAATTCAGACACTGATAGCAGTGCTGTTAAGGAGAGAAATTTATGCACAGGCTACACAAATCCTGAGACTTTCCACACTCAGGAGCTGCAGAGCAACATGTTATCTGTATGCGAGTGAGGTAGTTGAACGCTACACCAGGTGTCTGCAAAGGCTGTGAGCACACGCTTGGATTGCAGCATAGCCCTGCTGCAAGTGGATTGCCTGTGTGCAGAGGTGTTCAGTGGGCTACAGGGGAAGGCTAGCCTGACAGTGGCTGTATCCAAGCAGGAGGAGCATGAACTGCCAAGGACCTCAAGTAGGGCTCTCCAAGACATGCAAACAAAATCGAAAAGGTTACCCCAGAAACACTGCACTGCCAGAGTGAGCATTGCTGCAAATATTTATTACAGCTTAATGAGCAGAGGCGGTGTTTACATTCAAATACACATTTAGAGGACAAATGGATTTGCATAGTGCAGAAGTGGGACAAATGTCACAGGAGAGAAAGGCTAGGACTTTGGTGTTTGTGGAGATTAAGCAGAGTATCCCAAGTGGAGAAAGGATGGGGAAAGGCAAGGCAGCCTGCCCATTCCTTCACACTTGCAATGTTCTCTTTCTATTCCCTTCCTTTCTTTTATTCACACTTTCTTTCCCTTTGCATCCTCCTCCTCCCTTTTACTCTTCCTTCTTTCAACTGCCACAACTACTAGCCCTGCCCCATCTCTCCGTTCGCCATTTGCTCCATCCCACCAAATTCAGCAGCAGCACAGACACCTGTCCCCGACTGCATCAGGAGCCCTCCCTGACAGCGGCAGGGAAGGCTGAGCTGCCTCTGGCCCCACCACGTGTAGCAGCACCCCGAAAGCAGCTCCATGCTGCCCTGACGGCGTGCGCCTTCAGGGCTGGCTAGAGCCGTCGTGGGCTGCTGGGCTTCACAGAGGGCAGACTGACATCAGTATTTCAGGACAGAGCTGCAAGTAGTCCGCTAGGTACAAAAGCACTCATCCAGCATACTATTAATTATGCCTGCTCAGCTGGCCAGGACAAAACATTATTTTCTGTTAAACCAAGAGGGACAGGCTGTGAACACAAGAGACCCTCCTGATTTTCAGGAACACTTGATTACTTTGTCTGAACGCATGGCCTCAGCCACTCAGAGAGGGCTGTGGCCAGGGAGGGCAAGAAGCAGGAGCACGGGATGGGAAAAGCATTTGAAGAGAGCAGTTACATCTATTTTTTTCTTTCTTGGGTTGAATGGCAGGAATTTGTCACCAGAGAAATTATTTCTCAAGCCTCCAGATGCATTCAAAATAAAGAACAATGGACCACATGATAAGCCTTCTGCAGCCTTCCCCACAAAAGAGATGCCAGATTTTTTTTTCAGCCCTGACAATAGCTTTCATGCACTTTTGTGTTATGTAAAATTAGGATTTTTACTGCCAGAACAGAGGCATTTCCTGCTGGATTATACTGAAGCGAGCCTATGAGACCAAGGGGTCCGCAGTTGTTGTCTCATTTAAAATTTCATTGAAACAGTATGGTCCCTGAAAAGCTGCATATCCTTTAGCATTATCATTGCAGAGACACGTAACAATTACCGCCAAAGCACTTTGTCTACGCCTAGGAAAACAAGTAAACAGCTAGCCTTTTCCCTTTGGTCCTAAAAGAAAAAGGCTGCTTTTTTTTTTTTTTTTAATTTTTTCTTTTTGAATACAGAAGAAATGAAATTCAGAGACATAAAAAGCCAGGTCAAGGGCTTGTCACTGGTGATGGCTATTATTCCTGTTACATGGATGGACTTCAGCAAAAAGGCCACGCAAAAATGATTTAAGAGCGTCTGTCTCTGCCTTCTGCAAATGCCATCCTAGCAGGAGAACAGGGGGCGAGGAAAATGCTTAAAGATAGTCAATAAATATAGATACACAGCAGGCTTAGCACCCTAGGGGAGAAATTACTGTCCCGGGTACATTTCTCCCCTTGCAGCCATACAACTGCTGACAGAACGATGAGAATGCTGGTGCTGATGCTGGAGGAGGAATAGCATGAGCTTTGGGAGGAGACATCCTCATTTGGTGGAAAAAGAAATAGTCAGTCCAGTGGCCAATCATTTTTAAAAAAAGGCTGCCAAATTCAAGCCTCCTGAATTCCTGCCTGGATTTCTCCAACAGCATCAAGGTGGAAGTCAGAGGTAGCTGCTAAGCTCACAGCGCTTCAAAAAACAAGCTTATTAGGAAAGCATCCCCAAAAGGACAGCCAATAAGTTTAAGCACACCTTTAAGAAAGTCTTTCCCCCTATCACCCTGCACGTGATTTCTTATAATCAAGGAACTATCTGAAAAGAGATGGGCTTCAGGGATTACATCTCATGAGCAAAAACCTCATTTTTATATTCTTCTCTGTATCCTTTCTCAGAAAGGGGAGCCAGACAGAGAAAACACTTTGAAAGAGACGAAGCTGTGGTGAAACACAGAGGTTAATGCTGAGAGTCACTTCAAGTGACTCTCAAGTGATTCAGTTAGAAAAATATCCGTAAAATGAAGAAAATCAGGTATTTAAAGCCCTAAAAACACAATTTTCAGTCCATAGATTCCACAGGCTTTGTGGGGTGCTTTTAAGGATATGCTAAGGTAAGTATACTGACAAACAACAGGTTTGTTTTTCTTCCACTTGCATGCAGATGTCCAAGACTCAACTGGAAAAAGCCTGTAATTAACAGAGCTTGCAAACCTTTGCCATGCAATATACGTACACCAGGTGAAGGCATTATTGCACACTGGTAATACAAGCAGTTGGGTTGCTCTGCACAGACCTAGTATACTTTTGGATCGTTAGCCAAAGCCTGTACAACTCCTCCTTTACCAGACAGACTGAAGCTAGACCAAGTACACAGCCCCAAGCTACAGTCAAACATCCTTGCTCTGGTTTTGATGTACCCTGGCTTGCCCCAGACCCAAGGTTAGACCCAGGTTGAAAGCTCACATTGTCTTAAATGAAGATACCCTCTAACGGTGAAGAGAAGCCCAGAAATGGGAGTATTTAGCAGGGATTTTTTTTTTTTTTTAATTTCACTTACAGGAAAACGCCGGGGCGCACCAGCTCTTTGTTGCGGAGGCAAAGGCGATGTGACTCGCAGCAGCTGGCGGGCAGGCAGGGAGCAGGGCTGGGAGCATTGCCTCCGTGTGGTTAGAAGCAAGCAACGATGGGTTTGCATTTAAGAAAATGAGCTAGCAGAGCCCTTTTGAGCTGTTGCATGCAGACCCCAACAACAAAGCTGTTTTGGCTTCAGGCATTTATGTGGCAGAAAGTGCCTTGGCTTGTGTTCTCACTCTCCCAAGCTAAAAATCAACAGCTGGCAGGTTTTAGGAATAGATTAAAAAAAAAGTCAAATCGATTTTAGTTTTGTTTCTTTTTTTTTTTTTTTTATAACCCTGCCTCCTGACTGCAAGGCAAGTCCAAAGAAGAATACTCTCTGAAAGACTTGTCTATGCTTCCTCAGGCTCACAGTCTGACTGAATTCAGTGGTAGCTTTGCTTTCCTAAGTACAAAGCTGAAATTTCCCCATCGTTTAACCTTTGCCCAAGTTTCTCACCTGAGGCTCAACTCCTTATTAGCAGGTCTTTAAACACACCCTCTGCCCTAGGGTGAGCTCACCCAACAGAATCTGTTCTACAAAGAGCAAAGGAAACAGATTGTGAATTATTTTGCTTTTATTATAAATAAACTCTCCTCCCTGTACAAGGATCTCTAGTCACTGTTCACTCCAGGTCTACTGCACAGAGGAGCTGAACCACAGCCTGCAGAAATCAATACCATTGACTCTAACGAGTTGTGAATCATGATGAGCACTCTTGGAGACACATCCCACTCTTCCAGCAAAGAAAAATAAGGATGTCAGCAGATGCATTGACAGTAATGTATGCTAATGAAGGTAATGTAACCTAACAACATGTGAATTATTGATGTAGGCATGTTTAAACAGAAAAATCAGCAAGGAATCACACCAGACCAATACACTCCAGTGTTTGTTCACCAACAGGCAATTGGAACGTGGTGGTTGTGAGAACACTCATTACCACTTCATTAGCATGAAAGGATTTTTGTTAGGTTATCCATGTCTCACCTGTTACATGAGTCATTTAAATTTCACATTGTGTGACACTGTGTGATCTCAATGAGCCACTTGTACTAGCATAAAATGAGCTACTTTTACACATCTATAGTTTCCTCTGAACTTTCAGACTTTTATGATAAATCATACTGTTTTGCCAGAATTATTTTCCTCAATCTTATTTATCAGAGTCATAGATAAGAGCTGGTTTAGTCTCTCATTCACAACAACCCAGGGAAGTGTAACTCTCCTGAATGCAGCGATATTGCTCCTGATTGCCATGAGGCACATGGAGAATGAAACTAGCTCCTTTGTCCGCCACAGTTCTGGTTCCCAGGATATCAAGGCAGTTGACTCAGCTGTATCATAAAATAAACATAGTTTGCCTATCTAGGCAGTTTTATCACATCCATCATCATGTTCTCCTAATGTATTCACAGAAAATTCATTTTGTACTACAGTAAAAACAGGCTATATGTTCAATAATCATCAGTGTTAATTTTACTATTATTCCATTATCCTGTCAGATCTAATCATTCTGTGTGTACTTTCGGGTGAGTTGGCTCCATCTCTGTGGCATTTGGGAACTACACTGCAGACAGGCTTTGTTTCTGCAAGGACTGTTGGGGCATACAGATTTTTACGGTCTCATCATGTCTCACCAGGTTATATTGATATGCATCGTCACTGCATCAATATAGACAAAAGATTTCCTAGTACATCCTGCATCTAAAAAACTCCAACCACCAAACCACAGTCAACTGCCAATGCACATTTCTGGACATTTTAGTGCTGCATTCGGTTCTGAAAGTGTTGAGTGGGCAGGGGAGAAAGCTGTCCCCCGGCTGGAGCCAATCGGGAAAACGAATCCCTGGATTGCTCCATCACCACCAGTGCATGGGGGAACGCAGCCGCTCTCTTCAGAGAAATCAGCATCCTCAATGCCCAAATAAGCTTTGCAAAGCCATGGAGAAGAAAATAAACCTTAACTGAGATAATTAAAATAGATGCTTATTTTGGAAGAGTTATCACATTACTCTCAATGCAGGCAATTAATCTTACTGATAATAATGCATTGTAAACTGCTCCTCAATATCTCCAGCACTTGCAAGAGAAACGCTCTAAGCCTTTTCCAGTTGTATTTACAAAGGAATATTTGTGGCTTTTTTGAGGAGGGAAGGAGTTGGGGGACAGTTGCGTGCTTATTCGCCATGTTAAAGCAGATAAACACACTACAAAAGACAACCCCTTTTCATTTATTGAATAAACACTATGGCACAGGTCATATCATCAGAGACCAAGAAGTCACTGAAAACCAAGGGGCATATATATGTGTGCATAGTCATGCGGGAGCACCGTTTGATTTTGTTTTACCTTTTCCGGAGCCGGGAACTGCAGGTGATTTACTTCCAAAGGTGTGATCAAAGGAACTGTTTGAAAACCATCTTCGTTGGATGGTTGTTTGTTGTTCTTGTCGTTCAAATTACTCCCCAGCTTCACCATTCTCGGACCTTGCTTTCCAGACCTAAAACCAGCAGGATGATCAATGTCACAAGGGTAGCGGGAAGGGGAGGATTTCTGCCTTACGCTGCTCGGTTTGACTTAGCGTTATCCATTACCTGGGCTTTTACGCCTGGGTTCCTAGACACACCACGTACCACACCGCAACTTGACATCACACATGCATTTTGCCGTGCCTCACGCAGACACCCCGCGAATACCCCTCAAAACCTGCCGCCGTGAGCCCAAGCACGGCTGCTCCCGACGCACCGACACCGCAAACGGCATTACCGATCGGGACTGCCACCGCCACCGAAACAACCGCAAACGTTGACAGCGACGGGGCATGTCTCCCGCTGGCAGTATGGCCCCAGGGGTGCTTTTCCCCGCCCCCCCACCCTTATTTTTTTGCAACCCCCTTGAGGGTGCAGAAACCCAGCCCTGCAAACCCCACACCCTGGGGGGGGGTTTGGGGGGTCCGTCCCCTCCTGCCAGCTGCCCCCGGGGCGGCGGGGCCGGGGGTCTCGCCGCAGAGGGGGTGATGCTGAGGAGCGGGGGTGCTGCGGGCACCCCCCCGCGCCCCTCCCGCCGCCCCCCAGCCCCTACTTACTGCAAACCACGGGGTCACCGGCGGCGGCTCGGCCCGGGCGCTGCGGCGAGGGGGGGGGGGGGGCGGGGGAAGGCGGAGGCGAGGCGGGGTGTGGGGGGGGAAGGTTTCCGTTAATTATTTTTATTTGGGGTGATGAGGCGCGCGGGGGGAGCGGTGCTGAAGGGACAGCGCTGCGCCCTGCGCTCGGCTGCGGCTCCGCAAGCGCGACTGAGGGCGGGCGCGGGCGGCAGCTCCCCCCCGCCCCCCCCCCCCCGCACCGCACCGCCCGCCGCGCGCGCGCGCGCACGCCCCGCGCCCCCGCCCCGCGCCCCCGCGCGCCGCCGCGCGGCCTCGGGCACCCCCTGGCGTCCCCGCCGCGCACGGCGGGCGGTGGCGCCCCCTGCAGGCCGAGGGCGGGGACGGCGGTGGGGGGGCGCTGGGGGGGCGGCGGCGGAGGGGCCGCGGGGGCGCATTGCACGGGGCGGGGGCACTGCGGGAAGGTGTGGTGCGTGCGCGAATACAGTTGCATAAAGGTCGGAGAGGGCCCGGAGCAAGCTGTGACAGTTCCACAGCACGCTGCGCGGGCACAAAGGCGGTCACAGACAGGGCTGGGGGGTGGAGGGGGTCCCAGGGCAGCTGTGGTGCTGCAAGGAGACAGGACTGGTGCTGCTACTGGGTCAAGTGGGCACCCCTTTCCCCCCCGCTTTGGCCCACATTGCCACTGACCGCTGTGTCCCTCACCAGGGCGTTGCACAAGGTCAGCCACTGCTCAAACGCCAACTCAAATGCTGGAACAGCAGGACAGGAATAAGCCCCTGGCCCTGCGCGGCTTTGTGCGAGACTCTCCTCTTATTTCTAGAAGCCAGCCTGGTAACACATCACCACCACGACAGGAGGTACCGCCACAAAATGCCAGGCTGGCCTGCCAGCAAACACACTCCCACCTGCCAGCATCCCTGAAATCACCAGCCCCTGCAGGGTGAGGCTGAAGCACTTTGCTTGGAGACAGAGGATGCTTTGGGATGATTTTAGCCTGATTTGTTTATAAATATAGAATTTGCCTTCAGAGCTTGCAACTTGGCATCTTCTGCAAGACCTAAATATACTCCTAAAAGGCGTGAACTGTTTCCATAATAAAGCCTTTCACAACTCACTTGTGAAAATTAATTTAAAGCCATACTTTGCCAGAGCAAGTGAAAGCACTTAATGCCTTGGTATGAGCTTGTTCACAGTTCGGCAGTTCAATGCCTAGAGCAACAAGTACTGAGAAGCAGTCAGTAGAGTTGGGACACCTAAAACTACCTTCTACTATTATCACCTTACATGGTCCATTAAGGAGCTTGTCTCCCGTAGCTTCGCCAGTTTTTAATGCTTGGGTTGGAATTTTCTGTGTCACATTTCTGCATAAGGCCAAACTTCTACAGAAAATTTCATCCAAGAGAGTTTTTCTGTTTTTAAGAATAAGGTTGTGCCATATATAAAACTTAACTTCGAATAACTTTTTCTGAGAGTGTTAAAAATTGTCAGCAGGTAGCTTTTTGATGTTCTCAAAATCATCTGCAAAAAGTTGATCATGTCATAAGGTTTTGGGAGTTCATATTCAGGAAATTCAGGAAAGATTTCTTAAGCTCAGTAGCAGAACTCCCCTCAGATCCGATCCGTTAGAGGCATGTTCAGCTCAAGACTCAGCAAGATTTTCACTGTAACTACAACTCCAGGTTGCTGCAGACTGGACCAGGAATAGGTACCTATGAAGAAAGCTGGCAGGTTGCATCCCTCAGATAAGGGAAAGTGTAGTAATGCTCTATAGGTCTGAAGAAGCACATAGAAACACTCACAAAAGATTATTGATTAAACTACTATAATATAATGATTTAATATTGTAGTAATACCAGAAATCAACCACCAGTGCCCATCTGGGCTAGGATCTGTGCAAATATATAGCAAGTTAGAAACCCTGCGAAGACCTTTGCTCATGCTCTGTATGGAGATGAATGTCACAGTGCCAATTTGGCTCACAATGATAATTAGGGCCTTCAAAATGTGGAAGCTGTAAGAAAATCCAAAAGCACATACTTTGCAAGTGATGACAGAAGCCCAGTTTTGTCACAGACATGGCCCACTCTCCACATCCTGAGCGGAAGCCCTCCGCTCCTAGAGGGGCACTGGACCAGATTCCTGTCAGAGTATTTCTTTTCTTTGATGCAGAGCATCACTGAGGCTGCCAGGAACCTCTGGAGACCATCCAGTCCACCCCTGCTGCTTAAAGCAGGGGCAGCAAGAGCAGGTTGCTCAGGGCCATGTCCAGTTGGGTTTTGAATATCTCCAAGGGTGGAGATACCACAAATGCTCTGGTAAACCTGATCCAGTGTTTGGCCACCCTCATAGCAAAATAGTTTTTCTTATGTTTAAAACATATGAAATTTCCATTTATTATTCAAATAAAAAATGAATTTTTAATTGGAAAAAAAAAAAAAGCACCATTTCCTGTGTATCAGTTTGGGCCCATTGTCCCTTGTCCTGTCACTGGGCACAACTGAGAAGAGGCTGGCTCTGAGCCCCCTGAGCCTTCTCCAGGCTGAACAACCCCAACTCTCTCAGCCTCTCCCCGTATGGTAGGTGCTCCAAGCAAGAGAGTGCAATTGCAGCAACTCTCTCCTCAACTTTCAGCATGTTACAGATTATCTCATCTGATTTGGCCATCCAAAGAGATTCACAGCCTCTATAGTTATCTTCCCCTGAATGCATACATTTGAACTACTCTAGCTTCACTGTCAGCAAAATGGCTATTTTCAATGGAGGGACTAGGAAGTATTATCAAAAAATGCAAAGGAGACATTGCATTGTAACTTCACAGAAATGGCATTGTGGTTTTTCCACCTTTATCTGGTAATTACCAAGGGACATGAGAGCTTTTTGTTGAAAAGCAAAGTGATGTCTTTCATAGCTTGCAAATGCATTCTGTGATCTGAAAACCAAATCATTTTCATGCACGTCAACATTAGTAATGAATATCCTCTAGCCAAAATAGCTTAGCAACACCTAGGCAGATCCTCTGACTCAAGAGATGTCTTAGGCAACACTTCACAAACACACTGATGTTAAATCTCCAGAATTACTTGTGCAAACCCATGGAAAGTGTGGTTACACAATGAAAAATAAGGTTGCAAATAAGGTTATCTGCTTGCTCAGCATGTCTACTCACTTGAACACACTCATATGCTTGCAGAGTTTAATATATTTATTTTGGTTGGTTATACTTGAATACTCTTCAGAGTAACATAGCTAAGGGGCAATGAAGTGAATCTCATTCCTTCTTGTGCATTACTACCATTGTAAAATACCTTTCATGTAGCTGCAAATCTACTGATAACTAAACAGAACTAAACTCTGCTGGAGATATTCCATATAACCCAGAGAATGCAGCTCAACATTGCCAGCACTCGAGCACTAGCAGTTAGAGCCACTTTTTCACTAGAAGACTTTTAGTTGTGAGTACTAGCAGCAACAACCTGCAATAAGTGAGCAGATACTGCTTTTACCTTATGACTTTTCAGGGTAGAAGCACATTTTAAGCAACATCATTCAGTGGCACCATCTGAGAATTTTGGCAGTCTGGTGGAGGGAGATGTGCAGAGAGATGTTGAATCTCTCAAAGCCCTCCTTGGCATTTCATCCAATAACTTCCATTTCCTCCATGAGACCGAACTAGCCCTGTAACTACTTAGGGTCAGTATGCCCCATTTCAGTTTCAAAATGCCTCTTTCACGAACAGACAAACTACCAGGAGTAAATTTACATAGCAGGATGCTTTATGGAAAAAATAGATGCCCAAAGTTGCCAGCAAGATCCTAAAAGTGAACATTCTCTAGGGACAACATTAAAGCAAACCCAACTGAATATGAGAAATCAAAGAGTAACATACAGGTTTTCCTTACAGAGTGAATAGAGAGTCTGGCATTTCCACCCACACAGAGCAGCTCAGTGACTGGCAATAAGACAAAGCAGCAATATGAGCAACATGAGACCCCAGAGGGATAAACAATATATTTCTTCCGTCAACAAAAATAGATGCCTCTTTTTATTCTTTTAATAAGACTTTCACGATATATTATTTTCTACTTCCAGTTAAGCAAATCAGAGCAGAATTACTGTTTTCATTATCAGTTTACACTGAAGATTATTGGCTGTTGTAAGAGGCATAATATTTGTAATAGGGCTTGGGTATAACATTTCACTGTATTGTAAATTCTGCAACTTGTAAACAAAATGTCAGCCACAGAATAGTTCAACCTCTACCAACTTGAAGCCTGAATATATAAATCAACTTCTCTTCAATGTTATAAATATTACCTTACTTGCTCCTTGATCAATGAAATTCTTGTGCTCAGCTCTCTTCATAAAACATATTTCCTGCACATAGCGCATTTTTCCCTCTAGTGTTCTTGCTGCTCATTATTATCAGTAACATTATTTTTATCTGTTTTCATATATTGAAAAACTGTGATCAGGTTTTCAATGAAAGTATTTGAAAACATGAGCAGGCAGTAGCAATTACGAAGAAGAGAAACAACAAAACTTGAAGGCACAAAGTGAGGAGAAAGTCGTAGGAAGTCAGACCAGTCACAGTAGTCAAGGTAGGGCAATCCTAGGTGGAACATCAGGCACCTCAGACTTCTACAGAAAGATCAGGTTTGCTTCTCAAACATTCATGTTAATTCCTTTCAAAATTAGTCTAAAACAACAATGAAAACCAGTACAGTTTAGGCCAAACCCAGCCCTGATCTGAGTCTTGTGACTTAACAAATATATACAGTCAGAATTCAGATCTGTTTTCTTGGAGAAAACACCATGATGTGAATGGAAAGAAACATTTAGACAGAGCACATCATCACGGGGAGGAATCTTATCACAACCTCTAGCTAAACGCAAAATATGGGACTATTAGCACTAAAATGCTTGCCTGAGTGAACTGCAGACCTGTAGAGGTTATAAAAGGACAAGTCTTTGTTCCCTACTCATGCTCCAAACGGCATTTTTTATTCATTTATTATTCATTTCAAAATACAAGATATTACAAAGATTCTGGAAGAGAGGGAGCACTTGTCAGTGCCTTAGCGAACCTTCCTGCATAGCTCTTTTAATCTGCCTCTATTCCTTGTCTATGCAGGAATGCTAGGCGTGCAATAAATTTCACACATTCACAGCATGAATGTATTCTTGTCATGATCTCTGGGAGACTACACAAATCAGACATGTTCACAAGCAGCCCAGCAACATCTGCAGTTCAGCTGAACCACTTGGATGAGACACACATTGAGATCAGCCTCAAATTGTGGGTTCACAATTTAGAGGAAAAAGAAGAGAGCCTCTTGTTAATATGCCCCATACATACAGCACAGAAGGCACAATATCCCATTCTAAGAGGTGCCACAGTCAATGGGAGGTGAAAGTACTCAGCATCTTCCAGGAGGTATTCAGCCTCTCTCTGGATCAAGGCATATTCCCTTTTTCCTTTGGGGTCACCATATCTTCTGTTTCTAACAAAAAGAAACTGCAGCTACACACATGATTTTTCACTAGCTACTAGGCAGGCAGAAACTTTCAAACATGAATTTTTCTGCATCAGATCAGATGGCCACAATGCTGTCACTAACAAGTGAGCAACTTCCTGTGAATATTTATCAAAAATTCGCTGTAGCCTTAATATGCTTCAATAGGTTTTGCTCTTTTCCTCATAAAGTAAGCTTCCACTTAAGCAATAGGTTCCCCTGCTACTTCAGTTTGCTGGAAAGCCTATAAACTAATCGAAGTATGGCTGCTCTGGTTTTTATGCAAATTCCTGTCATCATAGTTATATAAGTGCTTATGCAATGAAAATATACATAATACACAAACCTGCCTGTGTCACTGAGAATTATTTACAAGAACTATAAATCACAGTTCCATCCTGTTTTGTTTTAGATTTAAGGGTCTACTGCACACATAAAATGTCACATATGCCCAAAATTTGCTTTCAGTCATTTTCCCCCCAAAAAAACCCAGAATTGAACTGCCTGCTGAAGGCTATTCTTTAGTCAGAGTCCATGCAAAATTGTTTTAGAAGCTTTGAAGTTAAAACATGAACATTGACTACCGGAGAGGGCCCTAAAGACAAAGACATTCACTGGATGTAAATGTTCAGTGAAGACAAAGGTCACCTTATACTTTCCCAAAATCTGACCATGTTAGAAACTCCACATCCTGTCTCAACTTTTGCTTAAGAGCTGAAATCTTTTCATGGAAGGAAACAGCAATGAAATATTATTAACCCTAGTGATTGATTACATTGTAATGTCCAAGTTATGATAACCTCACAGGCCATGGGACTTCAGAACCTCTGCTGTTAGGACAGAGGAATCTGATTCATCATAACACCAGAGCAGATGGGGCACGAGCAGAAGAGCTGCCTGGCAAGCCAAGCCTCCAGTTTGCAGGAAATGGGATTTTATCTGAATTGGTGGCTTTGGTCCAAATAAAGCAGGAAACAAACTCTTTTGAAAATGCCCACAGACTAGAAATTCCCAGAAAGGTAACTCTGGAAACATCAAAACACTTCCAAAACACAATTCCCAAGTTCCCAAGCCTACAGCTGATCAGTGACATAGTCTCTGGCAATAGCAGCAGCACCTGTGAATGCCAGCTCCACACGGTAACTGTGGGAGCTCCCAAGATCCTCTGGCTCTGGTGCAGCCTTGATGCTGAGGACTACCCTGGGAAGCCTTCCCAAAGTCACAGCTCCACGTCAGGGAGTGCAGGAGCTCCGGCAGTCCTGCTTCAGCCAAGCCTCTTACCACTTCCAGACGTGGAAATCAAAGTGGAGCTCAAGCTCCCAGGATTTTCTTGCTTTTAGCTTTACAGCAGGTTGGAAGCAGTAGCCCAAGACCACCGGCTGAAGTTTCAAGCCCCCAAGCCCTGGACAGTCCTTGGTGCCATTGAACAGACTACTCCAAGACAGAGGAGGCTGCGTTTTCTGGGCTGACCTGCCAAGAAGTGTTTCAGGAACCGGGGGAGCTCAATTTGGCAAGAACTCACTGAATGGGATAACTTCAATCAAAACATTTCAGGCCCAGCAGATATGCTGTTTCCAGCTAAACTTTGTTTTACCAATAAATCTCTAACTAGCATGGAATAGCAATATAAAAACCAAAGGCCTTACTCTCCATTGCTTACCTTCATATAGAGTCATTTGTATTTATGAAAATACAGTACAAAAGAACACTTATTCAGATCAACTTTAAGATCTTGAGACAAGTGGCTGACACTATTATTTAGGGATAACAAGAATTCAGCAGCAGTGCCTTCAGTTACTCTGTGTGCCCTGGCTACTCCCTCCCAGCTCTATACCACAAGGTACCTCCTCAGATCTCTTGGCAACTGTTCATAGCGTTGAGATGAAAAATTTTTGAACTTTTAGAATATGCTACAGTTTTTGGTTTTTGTAGAAAGGTAGATCACATACTGAGAACAAGGCAAAGCAAAGACAAAGCGTGACCTCTGTATTTGCACATCTGCTTCGGTTCACACTCCAAGTGAGATTTGTTATTAAAAACTTCAGGTAACTGATATGCATTTTGAAGAATGTGAAAGAAAAGCACTGCTTCCCAGGAACCACAGCAGGATAGTATGACACTTGCTTTTGGTTCTGCAGTGATGATTAAGGACTTCAGAGGAACATCAGTTGTTTTCTGAATCTCAAGTATATGATCTAGTGCCCTGAGGTTCCCTTATTTATTTCTGACTCCTTTTAACGAAGAGGGTTTAAATAGTTTTTCTTGCATAAATCAACCTCTTTTTTCTTGTTGAAGATGTTACTTGGATCATGTAAGCATATTTTAATGCAACACAACAATTACTTTCTCTTCTGCAGTTTATACTTAAATGGTCATATGAAGAAAAAAAAAAAAAGAATACTTTACTACAGGGGTCTGAGTGGATGGTGATGGTGTATGTGTCAGCTGGTCTGGTTTGTATATCTTGAGCTAGGTTTTTCTCCAGACTCTCTTTTCAGCAGCTTAACTGCTCTGACTACCCTTGTTCACAACAGTACCTTTGAAATCTGATCCCTACATTAATAAGCTAGATTTCATCACCCAAAGAGTTAGAAACTGAACCTAAATCAGCATATATCTTTTTGCCCCACAGCATTAGCTGTTCTGGCCCAAAGTGATTTGAAATGTAAGATCCCTTTCAAAGTACTGCCAACTGAAATTTCTTTTCTATTAGTAGACCCCAACCAATCAATTATATCATCAGCACAACAGGGTTTCTGGGGAAGGGGCTGCTGTCTCTTACTTGCAGTTTCACACACCTTGCAGGCTGAGAAGCATGGCTGCTCACCAGCCCACACTCTGGACACAAACTGCGTTCTGGAGTGAGCTGGAAGTGAAGCGAAGGCATGTTGGACAAGGGCTAAGACAAGAAGGCAAGAAAGCAGATTTGCTGGGACTAATAAGGAAGGCAGTAGTTCATTCTTTCTCTTGATTAGCAGGATGCTAACAAGCATAAAGCCATATGGCAAAGTCAATGCTGCATAGGCCCTCCCCCTCAAATCACACCTGGATGAAAACAGAGCAGTATAGAACGTAAGTCCAGGCTACTCTGTGTCCCCACAAAATCTAGCAAAGCCACTGAAGCTGGGCGATGCTGGGGCTAGACTATCACACCTCACTGGTCCCTGAACACGCGAAGGGGAAGCTACCACTCCTCCGTTACCACATGTGTACCAATAAAATATCAAATCTGTTTTATAGGGTCTGAGTCTTCCCTTGCCCCATCTGGTCATTTACGCATACAAAGTGGCTGCAGTATGCAGGTGAAACACTATCAGAGAGCCCTGGCAGCTACTGACAACCAACCTGCACAGACTTTTCAGGCTGTAAGACATATAAGGATAGGGATGATCTAGGGCCATATTTATCTTTTATATTCTTCCTTTAGCATAGTCCCACAGCTCTATATTTATCCAAAGTATTTTAATGATTTGGCTGAATTTCATTCAGAGATTTAGGTTAGTGCATCTCATCTATCCTGTAAAAGTAGCGATTATGTACCAGAAGAAAAGCTTTGTTTCCAGGACCCCTTAAGTCTGTGCCAGTAAAGGTACCAACTGCAGCTGTAGTTCATAAGAAAAGAAACATTAGAGCAACAACTCTATGATTTATAGTCCAGGATTATAAACTAAATATTCCTCATGCAAACATTTCATTGATAGAACTGTGGGAACAGGAAGATCATTTCCCTTAGTACAAAAAAAAAAAAAAAAGGAAAAAAAAGAAAAAAAAAAGTGTGACTCCAAACATGTATTTTGAAAATACCGAAGAACTATGACATTTTCGCTCTGCCAGAAAAATGATCACATCTTGATTGAATACTTTGCTTTCTCACTTCCTTTTCCAAGCTGAAATGTCAACTGTTTTAAGTAAAATCAGAATATTATTCAACCACAAATCAGAAAAGAACCTTGATGCTAGAGCTGTCATCAAAAAGGCACATTCCAGTTATATACTTGCAGTTTTACTATTAAGAAAACAGAGATTAAACCCTTCCAAATGCTTTGCTGCTTAATGACACAATCATTAGCATGTTATTAAAGCTCAACACTCTGACATTCTAGTCATTATGTCTGCAAACACTAAAACATGAAGCAATGAGAAAACAATCTTTTTATTGAAACCAAGGATGTCTAATTGTGACAGGTGTATGTTTTATCTACCGAGGTGAAATCCATATACATACTATTTTTATGCAGTCTTCATGTTCCATTTACACAATTTGCTAATTTAAAAGGGTTTGTCGATCAAGAGTTCAAGTATGAAACTCCATAACAGAAGAAAATTATATTGTGTTATTGAAGTCAGCTAGATAAACAATACGTTCTCATTATAATATCATTATGTGCTTCACAATGAACAATAAGACAGAAAACATTCACCTGGTTCATATTCAAAATACTTGCTGAGATTCGTATATAAATGGATGAATTAACAGAAGGGTAATTGTGTTTTATTTTAATATAATAAAGTCAAAATTATTCAAAACAGTAAGAAAAAAAGTGTTTCTTTATATCTTGTATGGAGTTCTGCCTTACTGAATTTGTGTTTGTTTATGATTCTGACAAGCTACAAAAAAATAGATATAAATACAGAGTCAATGCTAAATGCGTATCTCTATTCTTTTGCAAGCAAACTGTCACAATATTATGCTCATTAAAAAGCTTCTGAAAACTAATAGCTAAGTGAAACACTAGACTTAATGACCTGAGATATCTCACAACAGAGCTGTTTAAGCCACTGTAAAAACAAACCTCTTAAACAGTAGAAGCACATGCACCAAACAGAACCTGTGTTCACTGAAATCACTTGCAGTCTTGCCACAGACTTCAATAAGAACTAGATCAAAATAAAAATTTTCACTACTTTTATATTTCTTTTTGGATTGATTCTTCCTTTATTGTCTTGCTATACCCAGCCAAAGATGGATTCCTCCTAGAGAAAAAAGATGACAGAAATGGTGCATTCCTTTTAATATAAAAAAGTCAGATATAAAGTGTGACAAATAAAGATTATATTCAGATTCTTCATATTTTACTTTAGACCATCATGGAAGGATTTAGTCCAATAAAAAGGCAAAATCCTCCTCCCTGCCTTGGCAATGCACACAGCCCTTCCTGCTGAGGACAGAGTTGTTCTGCTTCCCAAACATGACTGAAATCTTCAAAAACATTTGAGCCCAATGTCAGTAATACTGAAGTATACAACCAGTACTTGTTAATAACATTAAACAATATCAGTGTGTCTTTTTAATATGATTATTTTGTTTATTTTAGCATTTAAGCTTGCTTGGCAATTAATGGACTACATACATACCCTGTCCAGGCAGGATGTCTCATTCTGTGAGCTTTGGTTCATATCATTGCCTGTGGGAGAATATTATGTGGAGGCACATCATCATTTTCAGTCACACTGAATCTAATCTCAATTGCAGCATTCCAAGGATTAAATAGGTAGCATTAGAACGCAAGTAGATTTTTGTTCTCTTAAGAAAACTATTTATAGAGGCAATAAAATGCAGCATTAATTTTTTAGCTTCATTAATCTAGTAAAAAAAAGATTAAAATGAACACAGTTTATTCAGATTTGTTGATCCATATCTAAATGTCTGCTAGAATTCTTCCATTTGCTGCTTGTTTAATGAAAAATTCAGATGAATAGGAGACTTATCTCCTTGATTTGATGTTGTGCAAAATCCGCTAATTGGAAAGAAGGAATTAGAATTTATGGTTTTCACCTAAATAGAGCTTAATAGTAGATTCTCAATTAAAGCTCCTGAAAAATGAGGTACAATTACAATTAAGGATAGAGTAAGTGTTGGGACAGGGCAGGGGTTGGAGGGGGTGGGTGGGTTGTTTTTTCTTTTTAAGTCACTGGAAATTCTATATAAAGATAATGCTCTCCATCCAGATGATAAAGAGAAATGAGTATCTGAAAAGGGAATGGGCCCTGTCCATAAATTCAAGCCTGACAAAGCAGCACATTGCAAATCCATAACAAACAGAAAAGCAGATTAGCAGCCATTATGTTGAGATGGTAAATTCACCTAGAAGATCTTTTGTACTAGCAGAATTCTTGGCTTTTTTACAACAACTTGAAATTCTGGTGGCAATCACATATTAAAGATTTTTCCTTGTCTCTTGTTTTCCTTTTTCTTCAAAGCAAGCAAACAAAAATCCTGGAAGACTTATTTTTTTCTTCAGTGACTGCTAAGTCCTACATATACATTAATAGCTGTGCACAAAAACTTCTGTGATGATCTAAGCTGCGGGAGAAAGTATGTGGAAGCTGCTAGATCAAAACCTTTAGATTAGGTAGAGAAGCACAGTGTTACAACCGCTTCTACAACAGGTGTTATAGAGGAAAAAGTCCTGCGAAAGACACGCATCCCCTCTTGGCTAGCAGGAACGGATGAGTTCAGGAGGAAGGGTACCCATGCCTAACCCTGTGGAATTCTTCTATTTCACAGGTGCTCACTTATACAGGCATGAGTCAGCTATAGTGTTGCAGTTGCAAATAATTACTCTCGTTGCCGCAAACAAATGAGCAATAATATGGATGAACTATGTACCATATAGAGAAGTAGGTAGCATTTTAACTGATGACAAAGACAAAAGAATAAGGATTATCAGAGCCAGGAAACAGTTTCTGTATGAGGTGAGATTTAGTAGACTGGAAATTCTCAGCTTGAGATAGAGGGAACTAAATGGAAATATGACAGAGGCCAATGGAATCATGATTGCTATAAAGAATATGAATAGCACATAATTAATACCCAGCATCTCATAATCAGGAATTGGTTTTAAAGCAAACAGAAGAAATGCTTTTCCACATAATGCAGAATATTTGCAGAATAACTGCGGAATATGTTATTACAGCGTATTGTGGAATTTCTTCTTCTATTCCAATAACATCCACCGTAGGTCACAGGGGACATCCATTGGGGCAGACAGATTTCTGTTTTGAACAAGAATCACACTTCTTTTGTTCTCATGAAGAAAATTTTTGAGGGAGTATTTTCTTGTCATGTATGTGGAAATCTAATCAGTATGCAACATACGTTTTACAAAAATTGGATACTGGCAACAATGGACATACATTTTGGTATATGCCTTAACATACCTACATGTGGAAAACTTCCATCAACACAGATGTAAGTTAGGCAGAGGTGCTGCAGTGAATATGCCATTTTTTAATTTGCCTGGTAACTCTTCATGGATGAGTATATTCTTTTTCCTAAAAACTCATCAGACTGTGAGGCCAGAGATTCCAATTTCATTTGGAAGCATACGCTGTATTATCTTAAATTGTGCAGCAACTACAATGTCTCTGATTGAAGCTGTCTCAATGCAGAACACCAGTTTTAATTCCCGAGTCATTTTCCAGTAATGAAATAGCTGTATTCAGGGCACAGCGTGAGAACATGTTCGATGGTTACGTTAAATTGTGTTACAGCTACCTTTGGGGAACATCTAATTTATTTATTGTTCGTGTGAAACCAACCACTATTTTCTTATTTGAAAAAATAAATTATTATTCATTCAAGTACTGCCTTAGACAGATCTGTGAATAATAGTTTAATTACATATTTCACGTGTTCGGAAAAACTTGCAGATATTTTATGTTCATGTCTTTAATATTAGACTGCAGCAAGCACTTCTGCCATCCTTCCTCCAAATTAATTCATATAAGACCCTCAATGAAATACAAGGGTTTTCAAATATGGCTAGACTATGTCTAAAGTATGCAAGAAACTCCTTAATTTGTGAGTTGTAATACCTACTACCTAAAACAAACAGCTGAATGGACCTTAAACTTAGGGATCTTAAAGCATTTGCATTAATAACTTGTTTTCTCTAGTGAAATAAAACATTATCAGTTCATTGCCTACCTTCTCCGTTAAACTGACTGCAAGTCAAGAGTCGACTTCTGAACTTTTCATTTTCTTTTTGCATTTTTGAAATTACTCTCCAGACCTTAAGCCAGACTTTGGACTGAAAGATAAAATTGAACTTTCTCAGTGAAGCATATAAAAAGTTTGCGTTAAAACATCTATAGGGCAGAACTTTGAATTCTCCAACATGACTATGAAGTCCAACTGTTTTTTTGTTGAGGACTGGGAAGGGAGAGATGTGGAGGAGGAGTATAGATGTGGGATATACTGGAAGAATCACCTCTATTTAAAGGTCAAAATCCATAAATTAGTCCACGATTTTTTCCACATGAGATAGCCTCCTCCTTTCTTGCCTAGAACTCTTGTTTATCCCGGACTTGTGAAGTGCCCTTCTAGATAAGAAGAGCTTATGAAAACACATGTAGAGCCATTAAACTCTCTTCAAAGTCATCCAAAATGGGGGGGAAGATTGCTTATTTCTCCAGGAGCAAAAATTTTCCCGTGTAATTCCTCAACAGCAGTATAAGCATAATTCAGATACCGTGCTCAGATTCCAGAATAGCAGTGGCCTTGCCTAGTTCATATCAAATCCATATTAATCTGTTTTATAGATGTTGATGACCTGTATTTTAGAGGCATAAAACTCTGTCCATGGTGGGCACATCTCAAACTTGTGCATTGAAAATATTAAATTGGAACTGTTGACAAAGGCATTCAGACAGAGAGGCAGCCTAACAAATATAAATAGCTGTTAACATGCTAATGTTATGACTTTTGCTGGACCCCATCCGTGAAACTAGTTTAAATCTAAAGATAATTCCTTTCTCATGGACATTTATTGCTAAAACATAATACATATTCCTCATTCCTTTTGAAGACTATTTAATGTACTAGAAAAGCAATATTCCTGTACGTTAGTAGCTGTTCCTCTGAAGTCAGTAGCGTTTTGCTGGTTTTAAATCAAGTATGTGTGACATTACTATATTGTAGTCTAGCTGATTACTTGTACTTCACACATTACAAAATATCATAATGAGTTACTGTTTTAATAAATGTGCCTTTTAAAATTTCAAGCATTTGTTGAACTACTGAACAGGAACAGAAATACGTTTGTGAAACGGAAAGTAATTTCATATTGCCACTAGTATAGTGTTAATACCTCTGATTCTTGCCTTCACTTATTTGTAACCTGTGGGATTCCTTTGCTGAAAACAGAAGAGGAAAAGGAGCTGCAGAGCTTTTCCCTGCCAGGTTTCACCCAGCAAGGTGTGCAGCACCCTGGCCCCAATCCAGCAAAGCATTTCAGTACAGGCTTTAAGTCAACAGCATACTTTCATTTTTCAAGGTGAGCACACACTTAAGTGCTTTATTGAATGAGAGCCAGAATTTTAAAGCCTCCAGAGAGTGAAAAGAATACAATTTTTCTTTTCTGTAAGTAAGGTTTTCAGTAACAGACTACCAATTCAATCTTTTAATCTCCCTCATGCTCTCACATAGACATATATAGAACAAGCAGGAAGCGATTTTCTCAAATACAAAGGCAGCTAATTCAGCTCCCACATTTTATACCTTTTGCTTCTTTCTTTTAATTGTTTTATCAACATTTCTTGAAGGGAAGGGAAAGTCAAAGGTGTCAGCCTTATCCTCTTGAAGGTCACCTAGGAAGAGAGTTTAGAAAGCATATTCTGAGTATTTACAATATATTCCTGAGGAAGCTGTAGATTTCCCACCTTCCAGAGGGATACTTATTTCTGGGCCCAGCACGTTACAGGATATCAGTCCTCACATCATGCTGACTATCATCTTGCTTATTTTCTTCCTTATAACCATGGTGCAAGTGGGTGTCTCACAAACTCCACAAAACAACTTTCAAAACTGAACAGAAACCAAAAATAAAGACAATAGGCTTCTGGGCAATACAACTAGCTTTTAATACCCTCTTTTTCCCCTTGCTATGTCAGCTACGAGAGTTCTTTCTGAGCTCAAAGAGGAAATGGTGATTAGACTGAGGCGAGAAACCAAACAAATCACCTCTGCTAGCACTAAAAAACAGAAGCAAAGGCAGTTTGATCTTGTGGACTCAGGACACACATAGCCGCAAGGAGGAAGGACTGAGGTGAGTTCCCGTTGGGGTGAGGATGGTGGCTTTCCGAGGAGCTGCTGGACAGGCTGGGCACGGCATGAGCTAAGGAAAAGGGTAACCCATGCAGGGATGCTCAATGCAGTCACAGCCATGGGCTCGTGCCCTGCCACAGCAGGGCTGCAGGCAAACCAGCATCCTCCAGGCCCCACAGCCCCACCACCAGACACCCAAGGCAGCCACATCACAGGAGCAAGGCTTTGAGTTACCAATAGTCACAGGTTGCCTCAGAACCACAGGTAGGCGTCACTTAGATAATAACCTAGTAGAACTGGTGCTTTTTATTACAGACTAAGGTAACATTTTGCGTTGTCATCTTTAGAAATATAGCTTTTAGGAGGAGGAAAAAAAGACAAGAAAATGAAAACATCTCAAGAGCAGCAAGTTGGTAAAATTCAGGACCACCCTGTATCACCCCTCATTTCCAGCTCACACCCTGGTTTCTTCTCCAGAAGCCATTTTCACTCCATTTCATCCTGTGCAGCAGAGCTATGTTTCCTAACAGATGACCACCAGTGGAAAACTGCCTGATCTTTTTTGTTTGCTTTTTTTAAAAAGGCACCCACACCCATGCCCATCCCAACTTTATTTGGTCCCAGCCATGGAGAAAGACAATTAAGAAATATCTTCAGGCTGTCACAGCAACGAGGGAGCCAGCAGCATGGTGGCTCTCTGGTTAGGCGGGAATCTCCCGAGAAGAGGCGGAAAGGACCCAGAAGTTCGGTGTGTAACAGAGCAGCCCTGTTGGACATAGCTTATTTTTGGCTTTGTTGCTATCACAGGGATGGGGAAGGCGGCACTGCAGGCAGCCACCTCACCTTATGGGATGGAGACGCTGTAGCTCAACAGTGTAAGAGTTTGGGGCAAAAATATTAATATTTTACTCATCTAAGTTTAACACCATGTTCCACCTCCTGCCTAAATAGCCAGTCTGACTGTAGTGGGCACATTAACAAAAAAATTGTGCCGTGTTCACCTCTCAGCACGCACAGTCTTGTTGCAAGGGAAGACCCTGGTGGGACAGTATCAACAACACACTGCAGGGGAATGGTTTCCCACCAGAAGAGGAGGACATGGCGGGAGCTCAGCCCTGTGCTCTCCCATGCCCAGGCACACAGAGGTCCCCGGGGCTCAACAACACGCACCACGATGGCGGCTGACAGACTTCGCCATGCCACCGCTCCCCACCGCCCGCACCCTGCCAGCAGCGGCGGGCGGCCCAGGGCCGGCCTTGTCCCCTGGCGCCGGGGCAGCCCTCAGCCCCCCAGCTTCCCCCGTGGGGCTCGGCTGGGAAAGCGGGGGCCCAGCCCGGCCTGCCTCAGCCTGTCGACAGCCCCTGCCATAGCGGATGACAGAGCCGCAGCGGTGGGAGCCAAAGCTGTTGACATAAACGAGTTGCACACATGGCCTCCCCTGGCTGCCGCCAGGCTCCATCTGTGGTGGGGCGGGACAGCAGCGAGGCCCCGCTGAGGAGGGATGGGGGCTTGGGGGGCAGGTGTCCCAGCCACCACACTGCGGGGTGCAGGGCACCGGTGGCCCCTTCCTCTGGGCAGGCATGGCGTGAAGGGACCCGCAGAGCACCCGTCCTGCCTCGTCCTGTCTGATCGCCGTTGTCCCGTTTCACTGTCCCAGCGGGATATTGGAAAAGGCAGAAATAACTGCTTCTGAGCAGGAAGGAACAACGAGCTTCGTGCAGAATAGGAGTGGGCCTTGTACCATCGCTCCCTCCCTCTCTCTCTGACACACACAGTTGTAACCTGCTCCACAAGGTCGCTTTTGGCCAGCATTAGTTAGGGTTTAGCACAAAGTATGCTGCCTGAAGTAAAATATTGATATATTTCATGCAAGTTATTGATAAAGTGATATACAGGACTCCAGTCTGAAGGCAGTGATGTCTTGTCTGTCTCCGCTGCGATTTACAGACAAGGAACAAGCAACATCTCTTTGATGCAGTTCCTGCGTTAATATAATAAGTTTTCATACCGGTGTACTCCAAACAGCTTATCTGCTAGTGCATGTGTGGGTGGCTCCAGCCACCTGGTGAGCAACATTTATGAAATATTAGTTTAAATACCTGTTGTCATTTTGTCCCTCAAGCAACAGCAGGCGTACTTGCACTTTGTGTGATACCGAGAGGACGCCCACTGCAGTTGGAAGTCCTTCCCATTAAGGTGCTCTAAAGAGACGTGCCCCACTGCAGCAGCGGGTTTATGAGATACGGCCAACAACAAGAGGGATTTCTCAAAACACTTAAGAGCACAAGTCCCATTGATTTTTGCTTTGGCACTGAAATACTGTTCCATATTATTTCTCAGAGTTTTAGAATACTTAGCTGTTCAGAGGAGGGAAAGCATTACAAGTTAGAAAGAATAAATTCTACAGAAAGACTTTTTTTTTATTGTTTTAGCAGCACCCGCAATATGAATGGGGCTGACAATTTGTCGCCCTTGAGAATGGATCTGAAAAGACCACGAAGCAAACCGGAATCTTTCCCCAGCCTTCAGAGGAGGCTGAAAGCCCTCAAGGTCTGCAGGGCTGCTGTCACCTTGTCCCCGCGGCAGGGCAGGGTGCTGTGCAGACGGACCCCACGAGGTGGCAGCCTTACCTACCGAACAAGGCTGTGTCCCTGCTCCTGCAGCGACCTGACATGAAGACGGGGAGTCCAGGGCAGGGAAAAAACCCACAGCACTCTTCTGCGAAGTATCCCAGGATTTCCAGCTATTTTATACACTGTCAGAAAAAGGCATTTTGCACGTGCAGTTGAAAAAGAGGAAAACAACTTCCAGAAGCACAGCCTGACAGTTTCCCAGAGTAATTTGTTATTTCCCAATGATAAAAAGGCATCTACTTCAGGCTCCAAAGTGTACGGGCTAAAAAGGAGGTCACAGATATGATACAACCACCAAGTCAGTAGCCTTGAGATCAACTGTGATCTCACAAAAAAAAAAAAACCAACCAAACACCAGGGACTCCCTCCTCCTCTGCAAAGACCTGAGCTAACAAACTGGCCTAGTGAGGTAGCAGCCAGCGAGTTCAATTTGGGGGTATTAAGCCCACAGAGAGGCAACCAAATACCTTCATTAAAAACGGATCCTGGTGTGCAAACTTTGTCATGTCCATTACTCACAAAGCCATGGTAAAGAAAGCACTCCTGTTGCTGAAATACATAAGACTCAGTCCATGCCACAAAATAACCCTGAACACACACCTATAAACCTAAACAGCACCCGTTTTCATTCCATGACTGTCTCTGTACTGTGCATGAACACTTTCTGCTCTACCTTCCTGACCAGGAGTTCCCTTTGCCAACTGGCAGGCTGTTTCCTTCCTATGGTCCCGTCAGGGCACCAGGGGTGCCAAATCAGTGGTTTTCTCAGCGTTTATATTTATGGAATATGCTTCCACCCTGCTCATACAAATACACGTGCCTTGTGTGGCACACTTTGTTCACTTTTCCCAACAGCACATTGCCAGGACTTTGATTTCAAATGCAAATTCAGCTCAGATCCTTTTTAGGATCTATTATGACTGACAAAAATCAATGCCACCTAAAATCTATAAGCAATCTGCAGAACTGGAAAATTCAGCTATTTTAGCCGGGCACTGTTCTTCATCCTCCTTTCCACGTGTGAATTGACTACCAGCTAGCCACTATCTCTGTATTTGTCACTTTGGACAAACATCTCAGTTTTTCACATCTTCAACTGTCTAGTTAAAAATAGACCAGAATCTAGCTTTCAGTCTGCACCTCGTCATGCCGTTTGTTTTGTTTGCTTCTCCAGCTCTGAATTTATATTGTTCCCTGAATTCTATTGTTTCAGTTTTACTTTGGTCAGGTATGCAACATCTTCTATTAACCTTGACTATTGTTTTAAAATAAGGTAGGTTTTGGTGGTAGCAAGCCTACAGCTTGTGCCAAGGAGAAGGAAGGAAGGAGCCGACAGAATACTGCTGCATGCACATTTAGTGATTCCCTGATTCCCTAGCGATTCCCTGCAAAAAGGAAACTCCTTCTGCTGTTGGAGATTTGTTTTTCTATGAGGATTCTTTGCAATGGAGTTAAACGAAGTACTCACATGATTCAACATAATTCAGGCAAGGCAGATTGCTTATTAAGTATTACATTATCTTGATCAACTGCAAATTGTGAATACATCTGAAATACGAATCTTAACACCGTTAAAAGGGATTTTTATGTGGAAAGTATGCTAATTCTGACAACAGCTACAGTCAAACCTTGTTAATTATACCCTCAGCAGTAGCACAAACAATTACTGTATCTCCTTCATTTTCACAGAATATTTAATAAGCGTTGCTGGAGTGAGTTATTTTATTAGAATGTGGTTACTTTACAGAATACACTGGGGATCATTTATTAGTATAACCAGAATCATTATAAAAACAAAACTCGCCACTTCTGGTAAATCGAAGCAATGCATTATGCCTTCAGTTTTTGCTTACTTGTAAAATTTCATAATTTACAGTGGATCTCACAGTTAATTATGTAAGTAACAACACAGTGCATCAGAGAGATAAAATGGCCGGCTGCCATTTTAACACACCTGCATCTCATATTAATGAGCCTGCATATCCCAGATTGCTTTACAAACCATACATGTGGGAATCACTTTATCCACACCAGTTTTAAGGAGAGGCATATTTTCCCATTTCTCCATACTGCGCATAAAAATATTTAGCAGACTATAAACTAAGTTTGTTACATAAAAGCCTAAGCCTCCCCTTGAGAGATTTTCAAATCACCAAGAAGATCCATAGACCTTATAATCAAAACCTATGTCAATAAGACTGAAACCCTTGGCTTAGAAGAACTTTGTGTTACAGTATTTAAGTGGAGATTCCCAATCTGAAATAAAATGATAGGGGAAACTCAAAGAAGGCAAAATGATCACTGAAGATAACACCAGAATTAAACAGCCTTATTTCTGTGAAAGATTTGTAGTCAAATACATAACAGCAAAAAGCAGGTAAGGACTTTGGTTTGTTTGATTTCATTTTTCCATACAAATGTGCAAGTTACTGGTATTTAATTATGACATCCTTTGTTCCCAAATCAGAGATAGTAAACCTTTACCTTTGCTCTTTCAAATTTCAGGTTGCAGGGACTATGATATTAAATGTTACTACTGCTATTCTGGGGAATGTGCAGTTAGGTCCGACACGAACGCACAGATGGCAAAGTTCAGTCCTACCTGCGATAAACCTCCAGATATTGTTCTCTCACATCCTGGAAGAATACTGGTTCGGTACAGGATATAAAAAGCAAAAATCACTAAATCACCCTCAGATTCAGCAGTAATGTAAGGTCTTCCAAGACTACCTGTCCAAGCACGGAAACCTCACGTTTTCTTAGCCTCTCTTCTGAAACATTATCTCAGGTCAAAGTGTGCCTGCAGACTAACATAATCACCAATACATCTGTCTGCATATATGAGACACTGCTATTTAACTACAGTATAAATACCACTGAACTTCCTCAGCAGTAAGTCCACTTTGTAATGGTACTAGGGTCTTTGCAGAACTGTTCCAGATACTGAACATTCACTCTCTCCCTACCCCCCGAGACGTAAGGATGCTGCCAGAAAAGGAACAGAGCAGGGCTTCTGTCTTCAAGGATTGCTAGCTCTGCAGAGAAAATTGAAGCAGTCACTGCTTTGTTCTGCCATCACATTCCTCCAAAGACATCCCCCTGTAAAAGCAACCCTTGAGCAAATTTTCTTGCCACTGACTGAAGAGCTGACTTGATTCTGCCAGTGTGTACAGAGCAACATCTGCCTGTGAACAGCTGGCCTGCTGAAGCAAAGCTGGGGGCTACTGCCTGCTGCTTACAATGAGAATGTTCCTCAAAAACCTAAAAAAAAATAAAAAATCACATTTAACTCACTGAAAGAAAATTCAAAAACACTTGGCATGAATGTACTCCATACACAAACCATTACTGGGCATGTGCTTAAAGCAACAAGCACTGTCTTGAAAAATGACACTTTGCTAAACTGACAACTTAATGCTTTCACATGCATAGCAAGGCATAAACAATCACTAAGCAAACTGATCCTGGTTCATGAGTCAGCAGCAGTGTGAGATGGTGATTTAGATTGAGCAAACATTTTCTCAGACGTTGGGTTGGAGAAGGTTGGTGGAGACTACTTTTTTTTTTTTAAATGCATTGCCCTGTGTGTGAGTTGCTACCCTGCAACAGATTACAAAACTCTGTTAAAGAGTTACTAAGGCACACAGCATGTGTCAACTGCATCTACACTATCCGTCTGCCGTTTAAGTAAAATCAGTGTTCGTCATTCACATGAAAAGCAAAGCAACTCAACCTGCTATACAGTTTTGGAATAAAAAAATGCCACATAGCTGAGAGTAATAAAACTAAGTCCATTTTAAACATTAAGATTAATGCAAAACCAAAAATGTGTTCTCACAGTTACCCTTTACCTGCACCATGTTCAGAGGATTTAACCTCAGCTTTCATGACGCACCAAAATTAAATTTCAGGAAGAAAACCACAATCACACACAGACCTTATATAGTTCCGTATTTTATATATAGAAGAAGGACTGAGAACTTCTGACCAGCAAATTTTGTGAAGGAACCTTAACAGAACAGTACTGCACTATGGTCTCCCAAGCTCCATAAACAAAGTGACTGAGGGAGCTTCCTTAGTGATAGATACATTCAAATAAATTAATATTTAGTATCAAATCATCTGACAAGCCCTACAAAAAGTCAACAAATTATAGTTCACATGTCATGTAAACAGGTGATATCTGATAACATTAATCAGAGCATCAAGTTTCAGAATGATTTTCTCATCTTAAATGGGGAGTTCTTTAACATATTGAGAGCGCCAATTCAACCCCTCCACCCCTGCAAAGACAGCTGCAAGTATATTCTTATCCCAGAGGCTGTTTTTCATACTGACAGACTGAATCAGCTTATTTTACACAGAGGAAGAGATGTCAGTGTTTTTTGCTCGTCTATCCTTTCTGAGGCTATTATTTGTCTTAGATTTCCTGTGGGCAAGCAATGTGCAGTTTGGACTGTGGCTGAGCAGGCTTTCATAGCACTGCATAAACAGCAGCTGGAGAACCAGGACAGACAGTAGAAACTGTCCAACAACAACCTGACAGCTAAGAGACTCTCTTTAAAATATACCTTAGCCTTTAAATCTGTACTAGATGGGTTATATCCATCTCCACCCAAACAGAGTTTCTTCACTGATGTGGAATGTAGCAGTTCATTTAGTGAAAGGATCACCCAAGAGAAAGCTGGTGGCTGACTGTGCTCGATGAGCAGTTTGTGCTGAAAGAAAACAGTTGAGATTCATGTACTGTGGAAATTCTGAAATTCCACCCAGCAGGCACACCTCCATCTTCTGGAGTCTGCTGTAGGATTCATTTATAGTTTCAGGACAAACTGAAACCCAAAAGGGATTTGTTATATCATCTTTCCTAGAAAGTTTCTTCTCAGCAATTCAGAATCAGCCAAGGCCATCACTACCAATAGTGATTATTTTTAGTTTTGAACACTCTAGACTTTTGACATTTTACCCTATTGAGTTGAATTTTTTAGCCTCTGCCTATGTAATAAAATTTCATTTACTGAACATTCAACAAAGTATTTTGCAATCTTCATATAGGAAATCTTAGAATGAACATACATATCCCCAACTGTAAATCAGATGCTACATCCTGATAAACACCTCTAAGTTTATAGCATCTGTGAACTGAAATCAGTCAGGGAGTGCCTTGTTTGTGAAGGACATGGCTGATTCCACCATCATGGCATCAAAAGACTTAAAATCCCCAGGACCAAATTTTAAGTCTATCATACTTGTTAAAAAACATTATCAGATAAACCACTGATAAGCACATGCTTTCTAAAAGACCATTTGCACTTGAAAACAATGCCAAGAACTTGTTGTCACATTGGGAGAAGCTGGACTATGACTATTTCCTAACAAGACCAACGCAGAGAACAGACAGATAATGCTTCAGTTACCAGCCAAGTCACACGCTACAAACTGGTCAATACTGTCTGGTACTGCTTGGCTGGCACAAAACGAAGCACTGAGGAATTCATTATTCGCTGTGCAGACAACCCATCTTTTAAATAGCGGTTTTAAGGGATTGGAAGTATCTGTACTAGGTCACCAGCAAAACTTTTTATTCTTGTTAAAAACTAGATTCTAAAGGCATTAGCTTCTAAGTTTGCATCATCTGAAGCCAGTGGGAATTAAAGTGATTAGCATCTTGTAGAACTAATCCCATTATAGCTCAATTCTGTAAGATGTGCATTTCCTGAAGCACCCACAGAAAAGAATGATACTCAACATCTATTCAACATTTACAACACCATTCCTTAGATGATGGCACAAGAGATTAATGGCTCAGACGCCAACAGCAAAGTGCTGGTCAGCGCAGTGGGCACAGTTTGATTCCTACTGCAGTATTGGATTTTGGGCAGCAGTTTTTTCTCACAAGGTACATGGGCATATTCCAACTCACAGTCCCACTTAGCTGAGCTACTTTCAGACCAATCAGACAGCTTAGCTCTTTGTATCAAAGTAAAAAAACCAACAAAGTTTGGGGAATTCCTACCTACAGAGGATGCAAAACTCTTGAATCCCTCATGTACGGTTCCTGTTGAACAGTCCTTGAAGGGCAGATACATAAAGTTGTAACACTTCACAAGACTTTTTAGACATTTCAAGTTTAGATATTTTAAATTAAAGGCTAAATTAAATATTTAAATTAAAGGTTTAAAGTAAATTAAACTAGCAAGCTCTTTAAAATGCCAGGCTCTCTGCTTCTGTTAGTATCAGATCACAACCATGAGACCATTTAAAAAGAATCCTTGTCTGTCCACACCTTGCTTGGCTCTACTCTGGCCATAGTCTGGTTATCTTTTTTTCCCAGTTGCACAGTGGTTTCTGACTTACATGATGCATTACACCTTCAGTGAGAAGAATACCACTGAGGCACATGTCACCTGCCCAGTTAGCTTGGTTTCACAGCTGTGTATTGGTTTTCACCTTTGTCCCTATGAATTAGCAGCAGAGAGCACCAAGTAGAAACAAGTGATCCAACTACAATTCTTTGGCTAGGTTGATGTGCTTAAGGCTGTGCAAAAAATAGAAACGGCAGTGCTGAAGCTGCTGAAAGGCTTTTCCAAAGCTACACACGATTTCTAATGAATACTCAACAAGCACCAAATTCACAAAATTAAGTAGTTAGTATTCAACATTCCCTAAAGACAACATCTAGACACAAGCAGTAAAAAGGGTTCTTCTTACAGCCTGATTCAACAGAGAGCAATTCTCCAGTCCTCTAGACATAGCCCTTTCCATTTCTGCAACATTGCACATTGATTTTGCACCAACTTAATGCAGTGTTCAGGGTACTCGGCATCTCTCAAGTGGTTGTACCCTCCCTCACCCCCCCACCCTCCCCCAAACCATGCTCCAAGTTTTTACTGGAACAGAACTGCAGAACTTAAGCCTAAAGCACTTTACACATCATGTAGCCAAATGTGCTGTACACCTTCATCAAAATCGCTTCCGCAAGCCCCATGAACCTCAGCCACAGAGGAACATGCTTCTATAGGAAGCTTAAAATAAAAAGGTTAAGAAGAAACACTGAGTTAAAAGTTTTATTCATTCAACATCTCACATTACAAATATTTAAAAATTATATGCATACTGGTATAAATAGTCATTTGCAAACTATTTAATAACATTAATTTTCACTAGCACTTCAACAAATGAACTCTTTAAAAAAAGTAACTTGTGTTATATAACTTAGAGTAGAACATACAAAAATATGAACTTAAACGTGAAAATGACTTTAATAAAAAATGAATTACCCTTATTTAAAATGCTATAATAAATACTACAACCTCCCCATACACAGTAAAAACTATATGGAAATTCAGCCAAGTAGTACAATTAACTGACATACTTAAATAACTTTTCCTTCTGATAATATGAGCAATACATTGGGGGAAAAACATATTAGGGATTAGTAAAAACTAGACACCCACTTGCTAAAAGTTTCACTTCCAAAAAATATAACAAAAAAATCTGATGAAAATTATAAAAACTAATTATACTTTAAAATTTAAAAATATAAAAAATAAAACAGTTGAATACAATATTGTCCCAATTCTTACAATGCTATCACAGTAGCTTTAAAATAAGATAATAAAATAAAGCAAATGACCAAAAACCTTTTATTCCATTTTTTAAAAATAATCTCAAATTTACATTAGTAGAAAGATTGATTTCTGATTCTTTTCTTTAGAAACACCAGCAAGAAAGAGGATTTACTAGAACAGTAGAAAATGACATTTTTAAATGTCTGCAATTAAAAACAAAGAATTACACTGCAAAGATCTTCCAGAAGTCTGAAATAGGTATTGCACATAACTTGAAGTTAACTTGCCACAATTCATCACATTCAAGTTTTAAATCACCTTTTAACAGAAGGTTTTAACTCTTCAAAAACAAAAAGGGGTGAATTATCAAGTCTTTCCAACAGCATCCTTAGAAAACTCTAAATTCATTCACTGCAAGTTTTAAATTTGCATTCTGCAGAGGTCTGTGTATGGAGAAGTATATACTATACCAAAAAGCACGGGGCAGTGGGGTTCCTTTACATATAAAATAATCAGAAACACTTTATTTTACATTGCAAAAATAACCATGTAATTACTCTGTAACTACATTGTAAATACATGGCCAGTGCCATGCTAGTGTGATAAAACTACATGCGTATTAACCCCTTTGCAAATTGAAGTGATACCCTAAGACTGGTAACCTAATTACATGTTAATTAAGTTTGGAGCTACATGGTAACCCCAACTACAAATCCCATGTAATCAGAAGGACATGTAATCACTAATTAAGTACAGAGTAATGTATATAATTGTTTATGCCCTGTAAATCGAAGTGTAACCAAATAATCTGTAAACACGCTTGTCACACAATCACAAGTGAATATTAGTAGAATAACAATTCCTTACATTAGTCATGCATACTAACATTACATGCCTGCCACTTAGCAGGCTCTCTTTTATTCTTTAAATATAATTTAAAAGAGCAGACACATTTCTGCATCAAACACCTAACATCAATTTTTTATTAATATTAAAAATGGCTAAACATTCACCAAAAACGTCTGCATTTGTGTATAATTTTTAAAAACTTAGTAAGAAGCGGTAGACAATTTTGATGTTTCTTTAAATTTCTACACTATATTTATGCATTTAAATTTCATGGGTCTAAAGACAGTGTCATTTGTCACTTTCATGCTTTTCTTCTTTAATTCTCAACTTTACATATACTATCTCTTAAATTATATGTACACCAAATACCTGGTGCTGGGCTAAGATGTTTAAGCAACATGCTTTCTTTTCTCTGCAGATTCTAAAATAGCATTGCCAGTGCACAACATCCATAATTCAAAATGTATGCAGAGCACTGAAATGTATAAAAAGCAGAATATAAGAAAATAAAATTTATTAAAATTATTTATATTAAAAAATGAAGTATATGAAGATCTCTCAGTAATAAAAGTACAAAAAGCTACTCTTTGCAATATGAAAAATTGAGGTATTGCATAAAGAGATATCCCGTCAGTGAAAAGTGTGCCTAAAAATGCTCACTGTTGGAAAAACAAGATATACAAAAGTAGTGCATAACAAATATACATTATGTGCATGACAAAATAAGTTAGCTACAAAAACACTGTACCGAAATTCAGCAGGTCATGTACAAAGGGAAAATTATTATTCAAAGCTAGTTCTCAAACAGTGTTATTTCTTGTAATGGTAACCCATCTCACCTGTTTACTGGGTAGGATCGGCACAATAGCACACCCCAAGCCACCTACAAGCATTAAAAAAATTAAAGGAACATTCCAACTATAATTATGTACTTCAGAGAAAAAAAAGTCCCTGACAATCTACACAAGAGCACTCTGCATTTGCATTACTGTTGTCAATATTTTCAGGGATTTCATTAAAAGCAGCTCCCTTTCTATACTTGACTAGTAGACAGCAAATGTCTCCATTTTGACCTTTGGAACTTAGTAAGGTATAGTTCATTAAAGCCTGTATTGAAAATAAAAACTGCTTCTCATAAAGATAATCTGGGCTGGGGGAATGGGATGAGGGGGGCGACAAAGGCTTTTAACGGAGCAGATGTTTTCCAAGCAGTGCTGAGGCAAGTCTTTGGTTTGAGAGAATCTAGGATGGTACCACGCCGCTTGGGCAGTTCAGAAGATTGCCACTAAATTTGTTTGTTTGCACACTGCTAAATAATCATTAGAGAAGTTGGCCAGGGCATTAGTTCAAAACTAATAAAAATAACTTTCAGAACTACTCCTTCATTCAACTATTTCAAACTAAACCCCTGCACCCACTCTTTATCATTTAATTAACATGTACTGTGTTAATGCTTCTCAAGGTAGAACTTATTTATAATAAAGCAGGCATTAACTTAGCAATGTTGGCACTTCAAATACCTGTGTTTCTTTATTTCCCCATATTAAGTTCTGAAGAGGTGGAATCTTAGTTGGGATTCTTTCTACAGGAAGAGTAAGAAAGGCATATGCACACTTGCACCATTTCATGCAGAAATTCAGAAAATAGTGCAAAACAAGACTTGGAAACTACTTAGGTTCATGCCTTCTGTTACAACTAAGTTAGAGGGTATTCAAAACTAACTTTACATCCAAGATGGGAAACAAATAAGCAGCCAATTTTAGTTTGTGTGACACAATGGAATATCAAAACTTCAGTAAAAATCAGTGATATCCTTGAGGTATCTTTAGGTTTTCTACTTTTTCACGTCAAAATGGAGAGCAAAGGCTGGCCCCTGATGAATGTTAGTATATTAGGATATAGAGTTATATATAGCCATCAAAAATAAAATCTATATATTTATCCTTCAGGAGAGGAAATGCCAGTTAACTAGTTGTCATTACTCTAGCTTTGGTAGGATTTCTAGGGCTGTAACCAGACAATTGAGTTCTCTTAAAGAAAAAAAAAGTGCACTCCCCCCTCAGTAGTAACTTTACTCAACTTTTACATTCAGGAATTCTTAAAATGTAATAATTTTGATGAAAATATAGTAAGCTCTGCCTATCTCGTTAGTAATTTGGATGTGGGTGGTAGTCAGAGGCATGGTCAGATACATACCGAGCTAAAATTTCAGCCTCAAAACCCTTAACAGATTTTAAAAATAGATCCTTATTATAATGCTGCTTCAACTTTGCTCATGCATTTTTGTTGCTTTAAACATGCTCTTTCCTGTTGGTAGGTAAATGCTAACTTCATCTGTTGCTGGAAAAATCCGAAGTCGAAACAAAAAGAGAGGCAAAAACAGGCTTCCCTGGGGGAAAAGTGTCAGAACAGACTGATAGTGTTATTGTTACATGGTTATTTTAATAAAAGTATTCTTATGTTCTTTATTAACAATAATTTAATTAAAAACCCAAAATACTCTATTGTTTCAATTCTCTTTTCTTAATATTTTTCTCTCCTCTTAGAAAATGTTGCATGAAATTAAGTATTCTCCCGGTAGTAAAGACAAGAGAATGCAACTCACTTGCAACATGTTATCAATACGAAAAGGAGTTCCCAATACAGTTTTCAATGACAAGATTCTACAAAATACCCATATTATAGGTCATTCTTTCATTATACTATTGTTAAATTACAGACTACTACAAAAAGACATGCTATCTTGAATAAGAGAAAGGGTGGGGTGGGGTAGGGACAATCAGGATAACAGAAGAGTGCACTTAATTTGAGGCCTGCATATGAGCACTGCAGTGATCATTTAGTTCCAGCGGAATGAAATATGTCTTGGGCGATCTCCTCCCTCCTTCACCAGGGGCTTGTGGAATTCCCTGCCAGCGCGTGAATGGATAGCAGCCCAGCAATATTCACAGTAATACTGCAGACAGGTAACATTAGCACAGAAAAATGGAGCAAATTTTCCACCGCAACGGGCCCCCTGACATTCATCACAAAGCTGATCATCCAAGACATATGGCTTAACTTCCACCTGTATTCAGAAAGTGAGAAGAAAGTTTACAATTCTTAATAACAATGTAGATAATGACAATTCCCCGTTATTTACTATCTGTATTCTAGCAGGATATCGATCACAGTTCTGTAGTGGGGAACATCACACTCCAGAATTTTCCGCCTCATTACACATGATCGTCATCATTAAACACCCAAAACTACAGGCATTTAACGTGAGAACAATCCCGCTCCCACTGTCCTCCTTGATCCTTAAAAAAACGCAGAAACCAATGCTGAACATCAGTATCACACATGCTATCACTGATTTACAGAAAGGATGAATCAATCTATTGTTACAGAACTTATACACAGGATCACATCAAAACCCTGGAGAACTCTGGGGGTTTATTTTTAAGTATAGTAATGCACAATTAAGCTCCTATCCTTTCAGGAAGGAATGCAAACTGTTTACACAACACTGTAACTGCAGATTAAATATGCACATGGTCTGCAAATTTCAGTGTCTGAATTTCCAACTTTAGAAATTTCATTTATCATCTTAATGAACAGCACATCTCTGTTTTCTTTTTCTGAGCCTTAGTCCTCTCAGCAAAAGGAAACCTACCTAATCTTGTTGCAATCAAATAAGAAGCTTAAAATGGGACTGATGGCCACCTACACTGTTGACATTAAGGGCCAGATGATGAGCAGTATTTCAGTACAGCAAACAAGAAAGGAGAATAGAAATTTCTTCAAGTTGTTAACTGGTAATGACTCACAGGAACTTACCAGCTGGTGCTCCAAGGATACATCTACACTGCAACATCTGCAGACTACTAGCTTTTAATCTAGGCATTTGCATACCAAAACCAAGCCTGCTGTAGTGTGGGCTACAAAACTCTGCTCACAGCACTCCAGAGTGTTTTCTCTGTGACAGCAACGCAAAGCTTGCTGCTCACAGTATCCAAGCTGGCTAGAGCACAGCTCGTTTAGACATGCCTATGTGTTTAAATCACAACTGCAGTGCTGCCATCCCCTAAAGGCTCAGTTTCACCTCAAAACCAGTAATCACCTCCACTCCCATTCCTTCGCTCCACAGAACTGTGAAAGGTCCATGTGACATCAGAAGTGCAACCCAAAACTTCATGTTAAAAAAGTATAGGTACAAGTTCCTGTTCTAGAAATGTTTGTGAGCCTTCTCTGAAGCTCATTTAATTAGGTGTTTTCACAAACATTTCCAAATGTCCAGACTGTGACTGGTGTCTCTACTGTTAACCTGTTATCTCTGCATCTAGCTTAGGGATGCTCCTTTCTGTATCTCACAAACCTCAGAGGTATGTCAGCTCATTCCAATAAGGACATTGAAAAGTTCCTGTGTTTTTAAACTTACCCAATTGTGTCACAGTCCAGTCAGGGCACTACAGTAGTTTGATGCCACTTGTGCTTATGGTACATATAAACTACCTGGAGACAGTACAGCAGCCTTTTTTTTGGCCTCACTTTTTCTCCTCTTCCACTGCTAGAGTTCCGTTTCTCAAACACCCCTCCACGCCAACTCAGAAGAATGAAATTTTAAAAGAGCAGAGGCAGCCAACTATTCCTAACACCACATTTTCCCTTCGTCACCTAGTTTGCTATGTAGTTTAAGGTTGGGTATTCACTGAGGAGTGTCATCTTCTGCAAGTACTAAGAAGAGAACCTACAAATATGTTACGCATGCCTCCTTAACATGGCAATTCTGCTGCTCCATGATGTCTACTCAGACATATTCAGAGGCCAAACTACAGCACAGGTAATTTATACCTCTGCTTGCTTTAGCCTGTTACTGCGGCGCTGGTTTTTGTGCAAGTTTCCAACCCACAGATAATAGTCAGACTCCTCAGCACATTTATTCAACGTATGCTGAAGTGCATATGCCAAATATGGCCTGCAATTGTTACTTGCACCAAGTGTATCGAGGTTGCCCAACTACAGAGAAATAGCTTAAATTACAGCAACTTCATCAGGCACACTTAGGGTGGCAGCACTCATCAGAAGCTCTGAAGTGGTGGGCGCTGCAGGCCACTGAGCATTTAATTTGCATTATCTGTTTGAAGGGCACACCCTTTAGCAGCACCTCCTTGCCTAATTTTACAGGAAATTGCTTCTTGTTACTATTTCATTTTTATTTTTACAGAAAAACTTTATTAGAAAAAATATTAATAAAAGCAGTATTGCCACTGTTGCACTTTTGTATCTCTCATGCACCCAACCCCTCTTATAATGAATCCTCTGAGCACTTATCTCCCCACATTTCTTCTTAACTACACACAAAATGGGGAAATAAGGAGTGGGAGGAGAGAAGGAAGGGGAAATAGATTGCAAAATTTTCGCTAGAGTTCCCAAGTACTTACTTAAATTTGTAATCCCACCTATTCACCCAAATGTCTGCTTATGCAAGCAGAAGTTGGACAAGGGTGGCCCAAATTATTTGTTCAAAGCCATACAGAACTTATTTCAGAGCCAGTATTAGAACAAAGACATTCCAATTCGCAGGGCCACAGTCAAATTGTTGTTACAATTCTTCCACCCAAGTTTTATATAGCCAAAGCAGAAGTGAAATGATAATCAGCTAATCAGCCAAGTTTGAGGGTTTTCCTCTGTAGTAATTATAAAATTAAGATCAACAATGATAGTCATGTAAGAAAAATCCATAGACAAAGTATGAATTAGACAGAATGGTAGATATAAGGATCCAAGTTTCCCAAAATTGTGGCCCAAAGATCACTGTAATTGGCAAATTCACATTTTATGCAGATGAGAGGGCAGAGGCAAGCAAACTGCAGATCCATTTGGCATATTCCTTTGATTTATAATAATAAAGGAATTAAATAACCAGACACAGCCTTTACGTAAGCTGTGGAAGATGACTGTGAGGCTGTAATGCACACTAACGAGTTTACAGTGCATTACTATAATGTCCTTTAGGAACACCCAGCACACAATGTGTAACGCTAGGGCCAGATTCTGCCCACTGTCTCAAAAGATGCAAAACAGGAGTTAAGACTGCTCCATCCTTGGCAGATACCTTACTCCCTGACATTATACAAACACTACAAGTGCAAGTACTTTCAGTGGGAGTATATGATGAGTGCAATATTCTTATAAAAGGGCAAGGCAGCTGACATGCTTCCCATTATGCTAAGCAATTTGAGAAAGTCTGCTTCACAGTTGCCTCCCACGTTCCAGAAGCAACAGCTCTGTACCACTCCTTCATTTTTATTCTGTGTTGTATCTAAGCGGCACAATCTAGCCCTAAATACGCAATTAATCTGATATAACATTTACAGTCTTCACAATGACACACATTTACATGGAAAAGCATTTCTAGAGAAAGCACTGAACAAAAATAGAATATGCTTGAAGACCTTACCCGTTTATCTATCTCTCCATGCTGCAGCTGAACAAAGCGAGCACTGATAGCAGCTATGTAACTCTGTTGATTAGAAAACGCAACCCGCCCAGCTCCTTTTGGGTACTTCAGCTCAGGGTCTGTGTCAATTCCAGCATAGCACACCCCTCCATACAGCCGATCCATTATCATTGCAAGTTCCACTAAACCAGAAAGGAAAACGAAACAGTGGTGTAGACTTGGTAATTTTTCTAAAAGCATCGAAGGAAACAGTCCATTTGTATTGATGTCCCCCACTATAAGTGTCAAGAACACTTAATACTTCCCTTGCTGAGATAACTTGTTTCCCCCGTTGCTCCCCAAATCAGACTGCATATTCAACATGCCCAGTGCTGCGGAACACGCAGTGTACCTGCTCGTAAAGGCCGAGGAACACCACCAACAAAAATGGTTTTTCGTGGGTCAAGAGGTTGTGAACCATCCATAACAAAATCACTATCACTAAGGTTCCAAGGCCGGATCTGAACCTATGGACAAAAAGCCTTTTTTTTTTAACCATTCACAATTCAAAGTATCTCAGTAATATAAGTTAAAACAGTATCCTACAAAGAAGAAAACCTCTTAAATGGCTGTACTTTCTAAACTAATTTTCTACTCATTCAGTAGTCATTTCTCAAAATGAAATGGTAATAGGCTCTGCTAAGACAGACCACTTGATCATACTAAATTTCACCACTTCCTTGTTGCCCAAACTTCTGGGAAAAAACTTACCCTCTCCTTACATATTTACTTAATCATGACTGAACTTTGCTGTATGAACCACATTGGTGCATACATATCTATGCTATTCGTGTTGTTCTAGCCAAGTGTAAGCACTAGCGTTATCTCAATGCAACAGGCTGCAGTGCACAAAGTTGTGTGTTTATTTACTATGCAAAACTAGCTGCTTTGTATTTGCCTACAGCTGGCCAAATTTGAAGTACGGGAATATAGCAGAAGTCTCTCTAACTATGAACAGACTTGCATCAGCCCCCAAACCATTTGTAATAATAATTTACAGTTCAATGCCACGTTATGTTTTTTGGATTTAATTTGTCTCTGTCAAAACATGTTACTTGCAACACTCAGACAATAAGAATTCTACATTTTATTCAACAATAACCATAAAATACCTGTCTGGAAATATATTTATTATACCAGCAATGGTGAAATTTAGCAAACCTTTCTCTAACAAAAATATGAATTGTAACTAGACTAAAAAACTTCATAATATCTAGTTTAAAAATAAGTAAGTTGGTCTTCTCTTTGAGAACTTAATTTGACCCCTTAAAGAAATTTAAACATTAGCACTCTGAAGACAGAAAAAAAAGGAAAAAAGGCATCTGAAGAGAACAATTGCTGGTTATCATACAGGAATTGTGCAGGCCCTGACAATTCCACCTACCGGTTTGTCTTTGATAGTGGGGCTGGAAACACAAAGATAGAGCTTTCCATCTTCTTCAATACATGCATCAATCAGTGCCTGTACAGAGCTTTCATCTTGGAACAGCAAAAATGCATATCCTACAAAAGGGAAAACAAACACCTAACTTCTTTTGTCTCTTTGCCTATAGGATAATAACTTAACCCAGAATTATGCTTGGCACCACATCATCATGCTACCATACAGTCCGGGACAAACTTTAAGATGTTCTCACACATTTCCAACCCAGCCTCCTGCAAGTTCTCTGCAGAAACATGAAGGAAAGCAGGGAGCTCACTGATCAGCACACTCTCTCCGCATTTCCTTTGAAAAGGTTAAGCCAGCAGTATGACCTGAACAAAAGCCACAGCTGTAGAGGCAAACCTGCCAGGATGGTTGTTAACATAAGGTACTTCCTTCCCAGCTTCTGTGGAGGGTATTTAGTCCCTTTAAAGAGGACTAGTCTCAACTATTATTACAAAAATGAAGAACAACAGGGGGAGAAAAAAGGAAAATGGAATAAAGTAAAAACAGGAAGTTAAGGAAGAATTCTTTTAGTACAGAATAATTGCAAAACCACATTCTAAATTCCACCAGTTTATAACAGTCCCAAGGATTCAACTTTTTTTCCCCTAAACATCGGGTCATTGCCAAAAATTCTTGTCTAAAACCGAGTCTTATCAAGAAAAATGATTCGAAAATGCTCATATGTTATTGGTTATCAGATATTTACCTTTAGGAGGAAAATAAGATTTGCTCTCTGCCTTGTGTGGCCAGTCTACAATCAAAGGTCCAAAGCGACGAAAACTAGCAGTGATCTCATCTAAAGAGAGAAGGGAAAAGGCACGAATTGAAATTAAAATGAATTGAATGGAAGACACTTGTAGAACACTGATTTCAGGTAGCTTCACCCTATAAATAAACATTCCGTGACTCTAAAGATTCAGCAGCTCACAACAATGCTTACTAGCTGATGGTGAATCTTTATGGCAAGTCAGAACACACATTAGGAAACAAGACAGGTCAAAGATCAAGCTTTTCTTCCTACTGATGATTATAAATAGAAGTTTGTAACCCACTAATTCGCAGAAACAGAGTCACTGCATCTATACAGCTGTAATGACGCAGCTTCAACTATTCTCTCACAAAGAGTTTAGAGACAATTTGTTGATGCTAGTAAGCAATCAGCTCTGCCAATATGCCTTATAATTGCAGAAAGACTGGAAAAAATTGAAGGGACTATCACAAGACCCAGCCATGCCTGTTCATATCACATGCCAGTGCCACATGTGCAAACACTATCTGAGCTTGACCTCAAACTAACAGAGTAAACTTGCAGAACACAGTTACGTAATTTTATAGGAGAGGTGGCAAGAACACATTACTGTATCAAGAAGCAATTCTTGCATCCATTTCAATTCTGCCTTTGACCTCAAATTACTGGTATAAATTTGCATAAGCTAGTCCCACAAAAGTCTTCTAGTTGCAATTCTGTTCTTGAAATTGAGTGATTAGTCCGTCTTCCTTCTCCACAAACACACTTGAACCATCGCTAGTTAAAAGTTCTCTGGGCAAGAATTTTGCGTTAAAAAATTGAAACAAAAAGAACGGACTTCATATTGCTGGACCATCATCTAAATTGGCACACTGCTCAGCTGTATTCTCGTTACGGTAATACAGGACATTCTATTCTTGCACACTATTGGGGGTTCCTAATACACAGTTTAGTGGATTTTCCCCATCCTCAAATTCAGTTAGCAATCTGAAAAGGTGTTACTAATTATGTCTTTTTCAGTTTGTTTACACTCTTTGATGATATTGCTAATGAAATAGCAACTGACAATCCACTGTACTGACAGCGGCTCTGTGCACTACAGATCATCAGGAACATATACAGCAATGGTAGTGTGTCAAGGTTACATGCTAAGATATAAACCAAGGAGAACAATACTTACTACATATTTGTTTTTAAAAATCGAACTCCATTCAGAACAGCACTTAACACAAATTTAACGTTAAAGCACATATATAAAATGCTTTCTAGAAACAGTATCAGAAAAAACTCAAAAATTCAGCTGTAATGTACATTTTAAATCATATACTCCTTATTCTAATTCACACTTGTGCATTTAACAGGAAGAGCGCTGACAGAAGCAACTCTGAAAAATTGAAGCTACCCTCCTAGCACGGGTTTAGGAAAGGTCCTATTCTTCAATAACTAGGGTCCACAGAGTCCAAACTATTCATGGGCTCATCTGCTTTTAAAACAACAAAGGTGACAAAGTTAAAAAACAAACAAAACCCCAACAACAACAAAGAAAGAGAGACTATAAGATCATTTTTCCTCTTGTAACACCATGTAATATTTGACCTTTTAATAATAAAGTAGCTCTTAGGTCTGACATGAAAGTCAGGTTGTCACATCACAGTAGTACATACTGCAGTGCATTACAATCACCCTGGCACAGAAAATGGGTATTAAAACAATTCTGTGATTAAGAAAGAGCAACTTTTCAGATTTAGAGTTGCTGTGGTTCTTTTAACCACTATCCCAGCATGCTCATACAAACAGAACTCTGGTGAAATGAAGCTTCAAAACACTTGTGCATTTTATATATTATTTTTTTTTCTTTAAATAACAACTGCAGTGTTCTGTCACCTTGGTCTGTATGATGGACCCACCACAAATTCCTGGTTCCTCACTGTATGCAGCTGCTTCTGTACAGATTCATTCATGAGTCCTCACCATGCACATGTTAGAAGCTACCACAGGACATAATCATTGCTGAAAACAACCTCTGAGAACTACACATAAGCATCCAAATAAAGAGCTATGACTTAGTATGCTATACCAACTTATAAAACTACTAGCAATACTTTTCCTACCACTGGCTTCTGGTGCCTATAAAATGATTGCAATGTATTTATGAGTTTCAACAGGTGATATTTACTTGTTTATTTTTGCACCACTATCCTTTTTTAATTTTTTTTATACTGTAAAAGTCAGTTAAATGTGTGGTAACATATGATTTTGTTTTTCAATGACAGAACAATACTATAGCCTTAACTAGTTAGAATTATCTCACGTTTGCCATGGACTGGAAGGGGTAACATGCAAAGATCCCTTTACATATCAAAGCTTTTCCGTAGAGTTTGGAAAACAATCCTTCATTAGCTAACAGAAAAAAGGTTTCACACCACAGTTTTGTCATTAAGCCAGAAGGAGCTTTTCTGGATAAGGTTTTCTGGGCATACCTTCATCAATATCTGGTGGTAGTCCGCCAACAAAGACTTTACGGGAATACCGTTCCACTCTTTCTCCATTCTGATGGGAGAAGCAGTGAGGTGATCCTAAACCACTGTGAAGAGTCTGATCTCCACGTCCATCATCCAAGAACCCGTCTTCCATTGGAAACAGTGAAGACTGACCTGAAGAGGGGGTTAGAAAAAAAAAAAGAAGGAAAAAACACATACTAACAGAACAAAGCACATACTGTTTAAATAATTAAAAAAAAAAATACACTAGTTGCTGCATTAGCAGTAGAACTGTTTGCACTCTTCCCTCTTAATGACCAGTTATGGTTTCAATTTCATATGATCCTTATAGTTTTCAATATGATTCAATAACTCAGATCCATTATTTCAGAGAAAAGGTTGCTACCTTCTTCATAACTGCACTATAACTAATGAAAATTTGAAACAGAACAGTATTTCTAACAGATGCTCAAGTTGACCATTTTCCATAATATTTTGTGTTTCCAATTAGATTTCTTTTAAAAAGGTGTAAAACCAGAAAGGAATATAAGCTAAATTTTTTTCTGGGACTTTCTTAATAGCACACATCACTAAAACCTAAGCTGAGTATATGATTTTCCAGTGAACAGCTTCTTACAATGAGTGGATACAATTTCACAGTGCAGATGGGAAAACAAGAATCCTACCAGCTAAATATATTACACATTTAAATTACCTGATATCAAAACATATCATAAACCACCCACTTGTAAATAACAAAAATAACCTGATAAAAACAGGAAGACCCACTGTAATTTGCTGCAAATGTAGACTGAAAACTAGGCAATACTGTGTCATTCCTAGAAGCAAGTTTACTTAGATGTTAAAACAGAGTTTCGTTAATGGACTCACTCTAAGAGAAAATGTTGTAAGCATGCTTCCCCTCACAGCCCAATATTCTTCTATGACAATCCTTTATCATAGATTTCCTTAATAATAGTTATTACTTTTAAGTAAGGTTCTTTGATTTTTAAATGCAACTGTATAATATCGTAAATAGAGCACACAAGCTGATCTCTTCCATGAATTCACCCTTTAGTTACAGTATTCAATATCTAGACAACAAACGGAATAGACTTCTACTCATTTAAGGAGCATTTTAGGAATACATAAATATATATAGGGAAAGTAAGCAAATAAATGAGGTGTGCTACAAGTTTTAGGATACATTTCCTTTTGCCTATGATGCGATATACTATGTCTGCTTTTTCAGAATTCATTACAATCTACCACAGTAATGTATTGGTAAGGTTAATTTATCCTGCTCTTGCTTCCTTCCTTTGAAATAAATTTATTTTAAAATAAGAAAACATCTTGAAAACAGAAAACTGGACCAGTTCCAATATCCAGATATTTTCCATGCAAAAAAATCAAGCAGCTAGAAAGTCAAAAGAAAAAAATACAATAAAATCCACAGTCCATAGAATTTACATGAATAAAAAATGGAAGGCTCAGTCAGCTTGCTTTATTTGAAATTTCAAGAATCTTTGTACACCTTTAATTAAAATAAAAATCAACTATAATCAGGCCTATTTCTGTAACTAGGCAAACCTGGTTCCTACTACGATAAAAATATTGTAATGTAGTCTTAAATGTTATTTTGTTTTCCCCTAATGAACTGATGCATGTCTTCTGTTTCATCTCTTAAGACCCCAATCCTGCAGGTATTGTTGGAAGGGAGCAATTCTCCGTACCTAAACAACCTTTTCAGGTTCATCAGCATTACCACTGCTGTTAGATAATTCAACATGCATGCTTGCAGGATTCTGGTTCTTTAACCTAGCAGGCCAGGACGTATATTCACTATAGTCTATGCTGCATCAAGAAAACCATCTAGCACCCAAAAGAACCAAAATAAACTTCTCCAGCATTGGCATTCATAACATACACACAAACACGGCAACATAGCCCTCCAGTGTAACAAATCATATAGATGATGTCCACTGTAAGGACTGTGATCATTTCAGCCTCAATAGTACTACTGTGGAGTACTACCCAATTCAGTTAAAATGTTTTTTTATGGCATGCAGACTATGTAGAACTTATGTGAAACTGATGCTTTATAATCTTAAATTTTGGAATTTGCCCTCTAGTAACAACTTAATGTTATTTCTTCCATGAGACATTGTCAACATTAGAAAATTAAATAGGAATATTGTTACCTCGCCTTCTCCCATATGTCCTTGCTGCATGTTAAATGAGAAAGAAAACAGCCTTTCAAACATTGTTATAAGGACCAAAAGACCTTGTTTTATCGCCTTTATACTAACTCAGTGATTCTCAAGCCTTTTCATACTGCAGGTCATTTAAAATGGTGTTCACAAGCTGACCTCCCCCACCGCCCACAATACCATGCCTTCCTTGCACCATCTCTGTTACTTATTGATAAAACATGTTGATATGAGGCTGACAAAGTATATATGTATACCCAGAGAGACATTCTGAAAACAATTTTAGTTCTTAATTTGCACATTCATTTTCAAATCTATTCCTTAATCCTCTGCTGGGTGTAAACCTGTAAGTAAACGGATCTTTCCTCATGCACCAGGTCTCCTGACACGTTCTGCAACACACCATGCTCTCTACCTTGCCAAGTTCAAGCATGCTCTAACACTGATCTTCATCTGAACTGTAAGAAAAGCCCTAACACAAGGAAAGTGGAAGAATATTGTGTTAATTTCTAGTTTCAAATTAGGTTGCTATAAAAGCTTTGCACAACCCACAAAATCCTTGGTTAATTACTGGCAAATAACCAGCTGAAAAACTTAAAAGTCAAGGAGAAAATGTCTGGGCCACTAAAACTGCCTTTCAGACCTCCTGCAGTCTGTGTACAACACAGATTCTCTCATACTAACTTAATACACTTTGCTGTAATTATTCAACAGCTACCCACTGCTTCCTACTTTTTATTTTCAAAAAAAAAAAAAAATCAATTCTACTTCTAAAAAATACAACATTTTTTCTGTCCTGGCTTCCAGGACCCCTTGTCAGAATACAGCCAAACTTTCTAATCAAAACTTGCACATTCCTTCTCTTTTAATCTCATTAAAATCTGTGTCTGAAAGCTGGCCAACTGTTTTCAAAACTTGATTTCTCCTGGCAAGTACTATGAGAAACTCCGAGCACATCATGCATTTTATTTTGCTTCCTCATTCAAAATTGAGGCTGACAATTAGATTAAGCATTTAAATATTTGTAAACCACAACAGAACAGGAGTCGTTTCCTCTTTCAAAATAAAAATCGTATCAATCCAATTTACTTCATGATTATTTAACATCTGTAAGATCATTTTACTTCTCTCATCTTTGGCTGATAGAGATACTCACAATGAACACCAAGAATAAAAAATAACGAAGCCCTAGTCTTCAGACTGCAGCATACTCTCGAGCGTTCACACAGGTACTGGCTTTACGGGAGAACCTTCAAGGCTGAGGGCCTTTACAAGTATAATTTTTGCATGATAATTTTGAATTTAGAAATCCAAGATGCTCATATAGTCCTCAAAGTAGAAAGTTTTAAGGAACATGTCTTTCATGGAAAGCAATCAGCAATCTTACTGCATTTCTGACAAAGCTCAGAAGCCTTTGCACATTTTAGAAAACATCAAGCACTTTCAAAAACAGCTCTGCCTATAAAGCCATAAAAATCTTGCTTGTGGTTTCTAAATTACTAACAAAACCACACAAACTCCTTCACTTGGTACACCCATTCTTGGCAACAAAGCATTGCAGCAGAGATACGACTCCCACTGCGGATCTGTGACCACAATTTAGGTCAGCAGACCCCTCACTGCTTTGCCACCTGTGTCACTCGAAGCAACAGGATTTTTCTCCTGTACCAGTATGGAAAACAACAAAAAAAGCTCAGCCACCAGCTAGGAAGTACTTCCAGTGCCAAATACTACTGAAGGGGTTTTGAGAACCAAATACTAAGATTTGTTTTTTCTTCCTAATTTGCTTCTTATTTTCTGCATTTGCTTCATCTAACCCACAAAATACCAACATTTGACATTTCAAAACATTTCTCAGGAGCCACAGTTTATAAACTACCCCAGTGCAGCACAGATACAAACTTTCTCTGCTCATTGAATTCAGAGCTCATCACATGCCATTAATTTCACACAATGTAATACACAACACTGAAACTAAAGAATGCTCTTTGGCAGGCCAGGAAGAGAGCTAACTGTGATTTACCAATTCTGTCTCTAGCTTTCATAATTTCATATTAAGAGAAGTCTTTGCTATGGGAGTACCCTAGCTAAGCTGCAACATAAATGAAGCCTTAAGGTAACTGTTACCAACCAGAGAAAAAGATTTAATTCTGAAGATAAGGGCACTTGCCTATCTCCTGCTGAGAAATGAGACAACTACAACGTTGGTCTGGATTCCTCAAATCTATTTTTCCTTTCCCCATTTCTTCAACATTTCAGATAATTGCATAAAGGGCCTCGGACAGATTTACTAATCTCACAATATATTTGAGCAAGAATTATGTTACAAAACCTAAAAAATACAAACTGTTTATGCAACCGGTTCAACTGCTTATTAATAACCTGTGCAGAAATATTTTTCCAGTAAAATCAGTCTGAAATTTAAAATGCTATTAGCAGCTGCTTCAATTATTTTGTCACCTCAGCCCTCCCTGCAACACTCCTTTCTATGTAAGAAATAAAGCCATACAGAAAGCTGATGATCTTTTGCAAAAATCTGCTTTTACTGTCTTTCATTTTAAGGAACTTAATGAATAAGCAACCCGCTCAAATTTTTGTGTCTTTTCTTCATTTGAGACACTTAATGGGCTCCTGGCCATCTCCCTTTCTATTTTTTTTTTTTAAAATCACATCTTTTGTGTCTAATGTACCTCCAATTAAATGTGTTGAGCTTTCTTCTCTCTACAGGAAGCACCGAAAGACTGTCAAGGATGTTGTGTATAATCACACGTGCGATTCTGTATAAAACACACAGTTCCCAATGACAAAGATATTCTGCTGAGGAAGTATGAAAAAGGTATGCAGAGGTCCTAAATCACTTAAACCCCAAACCTCCTACAAGGTTGTCCTGTAAAAAGTGTGCCCAGGCTGAGCACCTGGCGCTCTTAATGGTTTTTGCTGCCTTCCAATCTCCAGGATGGCAGCAATTTCAGGTGTATTTTGTGCCATTAACCATGGAAGATTTACATAAAAAGGTCCGCTCAAGAGCAGACTGTTTAAAACAAAGGGACCAGCAAGTAAGCGGATCCATATCTCCCACGAACATCATCCCAACATTCTAATGCCACGTTACAACTAGGAGAATTATACAAGCATCCACAGTTAATATTAACATAATCATCATAAAACCCTGGAATGGACAGAGCAACTGAATGCTCCAAGTTAAATTAGTGTTGTAACCTTCATTCTCACTACCTTGCTATAGTTGTTTTAAGGCATGTGAAGTCTAGGTTGATGAAATACCTGTCCAGTTCTGTACCTAATTTATATCTTTAGTCCAAGAGCTTCTCAAGGCAGGGATTCTGTTCTTTACCTTGACATGGAGGCCAATATGGTAACACACTGCAAACTTCTATATTAGCCATTGATACGCTCTCTTTTCTTTCCTCTCAAAGATCAAATCAGACTAGCCTCATCAGTGAGTTGCAAGGAATTTCAGGTTTCTATGCACATTAATCACTGAAGTTACCAGAGAAATATTATTGAAATTTAAAAAGGACAAATATTCATGTTGACTTTTTGCATAACCTGACTGTGAGAACAAATAAGACCCAATCACAGCCTTCCACCAGGCATTATTTCTACCACTGAGACAGCTTCCCACCATCCAGCTCCAGGACAGCTAGGAAACATGTCAATTTGCATATACTCCTTCATATTCTACACCAATCATACAGGCTCTAGGGAAAATACTCAAGCTGAACAGGATTTTGCTGACGTGATCCCAATTTTATAAGCTTTCATGAATGAAGTAATGATTTTAACTGCTGATTTTTAGGGACAAAAAGTGACAAACAAGAACCTGTAGTACAAATGAGGGAACCATTACAGGGGAAATGGGCTACAACTCCTGCAGATGAAAGCAGTAAAGAGCAGAAGGGCAAACAAAGCCTCTATACCATCATCAGCTATCTGTTAAGTATTATATAAATGGAGAAAAGTGTAAGAGTCCAGAATTTTTTAAAAAAGGGGGATAATAAGGTTCTCTCTAAGACCTTCCTGAAACCTTTCCACATTATTTAAAAAACATAACCATAGATGGTCATAGGTGGCCAGTTTCTTATGTTGGAACGCAAATATGATCTACACACAAACACAGAGTTTCAAACTTTAACTGAAACTGTTTACTCTGCTAGCCATCTTCTTCCCCTAAACAGAGACAGGGAGATAATTTGGTGCTGGTCTGTCTTCTGTTTCACTTTCAACTTAACTTTTAGAGAAAGAGAAGTATCAAAGTTTCACGGGATTATTTCTAAATGTGAGCTAGAGATCCTTGAATCTATTAGAGGAAATATTTATGCTTTCTTGAGTTTTATTTTTTAAATTATAGAAAAATAACTGAAGTACAATCTGGTTTTGCCATTCCAACAGCAAAGCCTTATTTGTAAATTACTCTACACTAAACTATATTTTGTAATTTTAGCAAGATTGACAATGCTGTGCACAAGGCCATTAAAATACGAACTATAGTATTTTATTACCCTTTTTCCCCTACTACTCCCTGAGGGCAGGTAGGGTTGATTATAACTCAAGAGTTAGATTTTATCATCACTTCATGTTTCACAATGCATCTCCTACGTAATACCTGGACCACATGTTTCTACCACAGGTACATTTCACAAGCTCTGTAAGATCATCTGAAGCCCAATTTCACTAATGAAGAATCTAATTGTATCCTTAACCAAACCAAAAGCAGAAAAATTAAAATTATAAAGAACATCTATATTTAACCTACCTTTGGTTAAATTACCTCTGCATATGAAGGAGCAATTCAGAGACCAAGGCAGGTATTTTCAGATAGGGAATATATACTTTCTCAAATTAGAACATAAAAATCGTACCTACCTATATGTATCTATACACAAAGGTATTTCTTCCTATTTAAAAGAGCCTTACAACGTAAGTCTCGGATGACATTTTCAATAGGAAAGCAGATAGCGTCATGAAGTGTTACATGGCAGGCAAAAATTCTGCTTTTTATGCATTCCTTGGTTTTAATTCTAAAATATTAACGACAAAGGGATTAGGCTACAGTTCCATGACTGTTAACATAAGACATGTGCATGTGTGCAAAAATTTTGCCCAGTGCAAGCACATAATCTCATTTCTGTCAAATTATCTCGAGCACATGATACATTGACTGTGGAATCAACAGCCGATGCATGGTACAGAGTGGCACAGACATGTGATACCTGATCCAGGATAAACTCTGTCAATAGAGAATAATTTGATCAAAATTTTAACAAATCTACACTGACAGTGAACTTATTCCATGTCAGAACTTTGCATCCTACAGTCACAGCCACCTTTACGACACTGTCAAATGAGATCCCTGTTTTCAAAATCATTGTCAAAAACAAGCTACTAAAAAGGGATATGAGAGATTCCCTATTATATGGATTTCAAACACTACTGAACTTCAAAGAATGAAAAACATTCAGATAGTATTTTCTTAATCTAAGACAATCTTAGAAAAATTAAACACCTCTATATATACATCCGGAGAATGCATATTTGTCACACTTTTAGCAACGTCAAAGTCAGCATGAAACCCAAAAAGTAGACTACATTTGGCTACACAATAAAATCAAGGATTAACACCTTTGGAAGTACTGATTCTGCAAAATTAAGTGGCAGAGATACCAAAACCTCCTAATTTATTTTTAAAGAAACACAATATCAAAAAAAAAAAAAAAAGCTTGTGATGAGAAATATAGCTCTAGTTTATGTCCAAAATGTCCAAACAAATGCTGAAAAACAAGAGCACTATTGTAGATGCAAGTATTGTCCTTTATTTCAAGTAAAGTCAGATGCCTGAAGACAAGTATTTACCCATTCCTTCTGTCGAGAACGCTAACGAAATGAAGTTTCTGGTATTCCATGGCATTCAAGTACACGTCTGACTAGAATCTTTCCTTTTAAGTTCCAGGCCACTGCCACAAAACACAACCAGAATAAAAAAAGCAAACCCATTTCTTTTCTTCTAAAACCCTGAAGAGAATCTACCTATAAAAGCCTTTCAGCGTTGGCTCTTCTGATGGTAACACTGTTTTACCTGTGATTATGTTGAATTAATTGGGTTCACATGGTAAAAAGGTAGAACCTGACTGTATGACACAAAGCAGATCATCAGCATAATAAAGTCTAATAGTTTGATTGTTGACAACTTTATACATCAAATAACCAGGGGGGAGGGTAGACGAGGAGAGAAGCTGAGAAACAATGAAAGTAAAAGCTACTGTTTCCAAGTCTTGTTCAATGAGCTCCAAGTTTTTAGGGCTTTAACTTGCCTAAAGCAAAACCACCTCACTGAAGAGATCGTGCAGTTATATTCAGAAAAGAATAATCTTTGGGGGAAAAAACCCTAACGGCTCTTATTCCCATACACTGCACAAACCCAGCTGTAGTGGTACCCAGAGACACTACCAGGGCAGAAAGGCACATGTGCTTCCAACTCAGCCAGTCCAGCCCAGCATCAGTTCAAATCCATCTTTGTGAGAAGTTCAAACTAACTCCCAGGCTGGGCAACCAGGACAAAAAGCCCTAGACATGCTTCCAGCATGCTATTCAAGCATGAGTCTGAAGGGGAAATAGAAACAAAAAAAGATTAATAACTATGAAAACACTGCAGTTAGTTTTGTGTGAGAACTTTAAAAACCATCACCGTCATTATTCCTTTGCTGCTGATGCTCTCAGGTAGTCTGCCGGACTAACACAGTGCCACGCAGACTGAACGTCAAGAGATGATCCTTCGTACATTTCAACAACCACTTAACTACTCATGAAAGGTGACAAACCAAATCCAGTGTCACTCCTCTCAAAAATACAGAAGCTTCAAAGCTAACTTTGAAGTTTTCTTTGCTATCAGAAGAATACAGAGAAATCTTCTCCTAAACAAACCTGCTTTAAATCCTAAACATAGCTACAGCTTTGTCTACAAGGTATCAATATTTTTCCATAATTCCAGTTACGTTACACTGGGTTACTGCAAATCAATTTAAGCGGAACCCTTAAATATCATACGTATTTGAATGTAACTCTTCCCTCTCCTCCAGGAACCCCCACAAGGTCAGAGATAAGAAACCAAAAGCAGAAAAGCAAATCCTGGAGCACAACCCTCTGCTGGAGACTGGATGTTAGTTGGAATTATACAAGTATTTCAGATAAGCAGCCACCCTACTGCTGGTGGCACTGAGCTTTATTTTATATTAATGTATGACTTCTGGAGAATAGAGAAGAACTTATAAAAACATCCAATCGTTCCTCTCTATACATCTTCCAGTTTATGATATGGAATAATTGGCAGCATTTATCTTTTGAACACTTAAACTGTCGCTATATGCACTTTAAAAATAAAAAACGAAAGGCAGAGTTTGCAACTGGGAGAAGGAGAAGCATTACACAGCTTGGCCAGCAAAGAGCAAATCAGGTTCTCAGCCACAGAACTCCTTCAAATGTGGCAACTTCAGTAAATTCCAAAATACATACTAATGACGGACTTTCTGACAGGAGGAAAGGAAAGAATGGGACAACATATGCTAAAAATCGCTAGACAATTTATTTTGTAAGTGACAAGAACAATTTATTGAACCTATTATAGAATTTATTGAACAACTTATTTAAGAACATATGGAAAAGGTGCAAAAACTTCACAGACCTCCCATTCACAGTCATGGGTCACATGCACTGTGTTCCTGGATTCTTTATACGTAGCTTTTCGCCTCAAGAGATGCTGGTATCTGCCTATACCATCATACCTATACCATGAATTCTGCCCATGCTTTAATGAATAACCTGAAATGCAATTCTTGCATGTGACTTGGAAGAGCTGGATTTACACTGGCATATGCTTACATGCTGCAAGATTTAAAACAAGAGTTCCTTAAGTACAATAATAGGTTCAAAGCAATTTATTTTTGTCTGTGGAAGGAATGATCACAAGACAGCCTGGAATGCAACATGAGGGCTTTGTTCCTTTTTTAAGCATCCTCTTACCTCACTCCCAAACAATAAGGAAATAGTAACACAAGCAAGTCAACATCAGGTACGCTTAAGTCTCTGCAGCATAACATTTCCTCATTCTTCATTTTTACAGTAGCCAGTGTAGGTAAGACACTAATTTTTCCAGTAATATATGTGAAAAACTGTACTATACACTTCCCCACACCCAATCCAAATGGGAAAGGAAACAGAAAACTGTATTTTAAAAGAATCAGCACTTTATTTCCTGTCTAGATTCAAAACGGTTACATGACCAGACACCAACGCTATTTATTGTAACAATTCAAAATGACACATGAACAACCAAGACATTCTTTAGAATGCCTTCAGAAAGCTACCCCCATCTCCCTCATCATTTGTGCACTAATGACAATATGAAGATTCATATGCAACATTACTATAAATTACAGGGAATTTAATAAAGTATATAAACTGTTTTATATATTTGATTCTATTCTATCATAGATAGTCATATAGTCATTCATATGACTAGCTAGTCATTGGTCCACTATTCAGTCTATCACAGATAGTCATTCTATCAAAAATATCCCCATGTTCCATACACAAAATTTATCCTTTTCTCATACCTATCCAATCTGACTGCTGAGTTGGGATTCTTATTAATAGGATTTCTAAGTAAAGCTGAGAGAATACCACTCCCTGTACCTCTAAAGACACTTGACATTTGCATATCTAGAGATGGCATGTGACTGCTCTACTCATCTGAACATCCAACTATCAACCTTATAGTGAAAAAAGAAAACCACCAAACCAAACCCAAAAAAACTAGCATCGCAGCTAACCAATGTGCATTCCAACAAACACCACATTAAGCCAAGTACAGATATATCTACTGTAAGATGTATTTTCAGATTCACCTCATTAATAGTTCTCACCATTCTACCTAATGTTGAATTAAAATAAGAGATACTGAATACACAAATTATATATGCATAACAATTCCTTCTCAAAATATCTTAAAGTGATTGATGCAAAAATCAGATTAAAGGCTGCTGCATAGTCACTCTTGGGTATATGCAAAGACTGACAATTACTAGAAAGTGTTTCTGTGTGACTTTCCTAGGAGCTTGTGCCCATTTACATTTACGTGCCATCAGTCACCTCCTTATCTTTTTTCAAAAATCATCCCCATTCTCATTATACCTCCCATTTCTTCTTCATCTCCAGGTTTAAGAAAAACACTTCAGGCTTTTCTGTCTGCTCCTTTCATGCCATTTCTAGCCTTATAAACATGATGGTAGAGAGTATGCAAAACGTGGCTAACAAAAGACAATTCAACATCAAGGAAAAAAGTGAACAAAGTGAGCAAAAAGATGAAAGACAGGCAGTTTCAGCAGTTTGGGAGGGGAGGCAGGTGAGCTCTAGGTCTTCTAAAACAAGGAACAGACACTACGCATGGAGTATAGCCCCAAATTAATGGCTGCTTTGAAGATGATCCAGAATGGTCAGAGATTATCAAAGACGAATTCAGAAAAGAAAAATTAAAAACAAAAAAAAAACAACACCACTTGGTGGACAGCAATACTGAACAAGGCAGAAGATTAAACACACTTCCAAAAAAAGGAATGGAATTAATTTAACAAAGACAAAAATATAAAAAAGAAAGCAAGAAAACCTTAGAAAGGTTTTAATCAGATTAGCAAGGCTGCTGTCATGGAATTCAGCACAATTTTGATGGGTGTAACACTTTTCAAGATCAAATCACTGATTTAGACATGAAAATTTTTAGGAGTATTTCAATGTTTCATTGTGTTTTAAAAATCTCTACCTGCCACATCGCTTGCAGCACATATATTCCTAGGAAATATCTTGTTTAAGGAGTATGAAAGGCATTCAATTTTCCATACAGACTCTGGAGATGGGATGGCATGGCAAGGGGCCCATGAGAAATGTTTCAAGATTGGACAAAAAAAACGTAGGTCTCATACTCCCATGAAGTTAACAGGAATCCTAAGACTGATTTCAAAGCTAGACCAGGATCAGAAAACCCTGGGATATTTGTACTGCTCTGTGGTGGCAGGGGAAGGAATTTCCTGGCCTCAAAGGGTGGTTACATTAATACCCTCTAGCTTATTGCTCAATGGCTCCATTTTAGACAGATAGCATAAATCAAGGTGTTGTTCTTCCTCAGCTGAATAGCTCAAAATCCTGCAGCAGTGAAGTATAAACATCTAGTTGTTTGATATCTGCATTATCAAGACCTGTATTCCCATAAAAACGCAGGTATTATCACAAAGTTTAAACTCCTCAGTAATTCTTGTGTGAAAGTAGTACCAGGAGAGGTAACCAACAGTATCTGTTTCCTTACCTTATTTTCTTCCAGTACAATATTTAACATTACATATATTTAATATAAGTCAAACTCAAGTTCTGAATGCAGTTGCAAAGTCAAATAAATGTCAACATTTTGAAAAATTCCCCAAACTGAGGAGCACCATAACCTACAAACTACTTCCCACACACTTAAAATTAAGAATATCAATAAATGCAAGGGAATTAATTTAATGTCAACAGTAATTCAACTCTTCCAACTGATGTTTCCTATCACTGAAAACAAATACTAAATTGCCACATTTCCCTACATAATTTGGATTGTGCTATAATTTCCCAAATTATTCCAGATGACTGCAAAAATGTTTATTATACCGTCTTAAACATTGCATCCCTGTCCTGGGATTTTTGCAGTTTTCACTGTAATAAGAGAATTTACAGCAAACAGTACACCGAACAGCAGTAACTTAGCTACTGCTTTATTTTTTAAATCAGTGTACATGGATACAAACGGTTTACATTACTTAATAGGTAATGCACAATGTCTTCTGAAATAGTAGAAATGGGTCTTGGCTTTTCACAGTTGATAACAGAAAATTAAGGTGTCAAAGCCAAGGAACAATCAGGAAAAAAATCTCAAAGTCTTAACCTAAATCACAGTCTATGTTTGCCTCAGGGCAACCTGTGTTCCAGTCCACATATGTCTTCCAAAGAACGGGCAAATTCTCATTTCATTTACATCCACCTAAACGCTGCCAATTCCAAACTACTATAAATTAAAAACTTTTTTTAAACTGACCCCATTTTCTTCTGGCATAGAGTACCACAAAACCAGGCAATCATTTGATAACTTAGAAATCAGTCTAGTTTCAAGGCTTTAACTGTCCAAAATATCCTGGATACACCCATGTTCTTTCTCTTGCTACAGAAGTGATTGACACCCAGCACACTCACGCTGCTGATGGGCCTGCGGGTTTTGTAGGTGAGGAATCAGAAGCCTGAATTATGGGGGGGGGGGGGGGGGGGGGGGGGAAGAAAAGAGGGCATGCCTGTGACTTTAAGAATACAGCCATATTAAAAGTCTCCACTGTTGTTTAATGCTGGTATTACACAAACTGAGCGGAGCACGCAGGCTTCAGCATGCCTTCAGGAAGCACAACACAAACCGTGACCTTGAAATCAGAGCTCGAAGGAGAACACACTCCAAACAAAGTTACTGGAACCTGCCAGTGAGGGTGAAAGTCCGCAGTATTTCCCTCTCTCCCCGCCTAGGTACAACAGAGGTCTCGTCAACTTGCAGCTGCCTGAAAGTCCAGCAAAGGCAGAAGGTCCAGCTACAATCACGAAGCAACGCATGCGGTCGCCCACCGCTGAGCGCAGCCCTAACACGAGCAACCCCGCTCGGAGAGCATCGATACCTCGCGGTGCGCAACGCTCGCGGGCCAGGGCGGCGTGCCCGGGCCGGGGCCGGGGCCGGGGCCGGGGCAGGCGGCGGCAGCCCCGCCGCAGCCGCGGGGCACAGCGACGGCGCTCGGGACGGCCCACAGGGGCGACCACGGCAGGGGGGTTCCTGCACCCCCACTTTCTGAGGGCCCCCCCAAACCAGAGACCGGCCGTGCAGAAGGGGCTGGCTTTTAAAGTGTCGTGTTTCAATCCGTGTTTCGGTGGGCTGCCGCTTTAAAAACAATGTCTCCTCGCCCCTGTCTGAAATGAAAAGGCGCTCACCTCCACTGGGGAGTATTTGGTAGTGCCGGGGGGGCGGTGCTGCCGGCGGCGCAGGCACCGCGGAAGGGACGGGCGGTGCAGCCCGGCTCCTCGCAAGGAGAGGCGGTGCGCCGGGGCTGTATTTGGATTTCTCGGTGCACTGCGTCTGTGTTCAGCTCCTCTTATTTTTTTTTTTGCAAGTTTGAGGCATGATTTTTTTCTTCCAAATCAAGTTTTGCCTTTCTAAGCCTCATCGAATTAAGCATCTGTTCCAAAGAAGCGCGTGGTTCAAGCCACAATACCGAACGTCAATTTAAATGAGAAAGCTGCAAGTTTATTAGATAATAGACAATGACTGTAAAATCATACATTATGTATGGTTGTGATTACTTCTGTGTAAGGCTAGATTCCAATCTATGGTCTGATCTCAGTATTTATTAATGGAAGATTTCCGTTCGTTCCTGTCGCCCTGGGGGATTTCATTTTCTTACTAATGTTGGCTGTTCCTAAATAAAGGCTCTGGTAAACCCCAAATATTGGAAAGGTAGGGATAAATCAACGAAAACTTCAGTTGCCAAGAGAGGAACTGGGGAAAAAAGCATACCAAAAGACTAAAAAATTACAATACTGAATATTGCCCCAAAATTTTGAATATTAGCTGTATTTGGAAAGAAAGCATGTCCTTACTTGTTAATAGCCGATACACTCCTGTAACCCAGCTGAAAACAGGGGATTGCAACAGGAATGGGCCCTGCTGATTTCAAATAAAATTCATAGAGACTGTTTCCCCATCACAGCTCCATCAGCATGGCTTGTAGTTTATTGCTATTAGACCCAGGTCAGCAATATTTTGAGATAGTAAAACAATTGGTTTTCCTCTTAATTAACTGCACTCGAGTCTACAAGTCCCGTTAGCCTTTCCTGGTCACTGCATAGGAGGTAAAATTCAAGATCATGAGTAGGAAACATTCAACACAGAAACTCATTGTCAGTTTCCAAAGACAACTACGGTTTGCCGTCTACAAAAAATTGTCTACAGCCTGGTGCAGTAGAAACAAAAGTTTTTGTGCATTTTGTCCTAAGTTAGATACATTAAAAGTTGCAAACGAGTAATCCTTAGATCAGATTGCTCTCAGACAAGCCACACAAATGAGACCAATCGCTGATGCCGCTCTCAGAAGTCTGAGGTACGACCACCACAGTTCCCCTGAGAGCTCGCTCACGTACAAGAGGCAGCAGAGGTGTGAAGATGACTGCCGCGTCAGTGCTGACGTACACATTTGCCAGAGGCCTTTGACATTCGCAGCTCAGTAACTACATCATGTACGTCTTTGCACAGAACAAGAGTAGGGAAGAAAAGTTGATCTTAGCCACCAACTTCAAGCATTCCTCACTGCTACGAAAACAAAGATGGTTTGAAAATTTAAGAAAAAACTCAAAATCTATTATTTTATATTTTAAAATAGCTCAGATTTTGTCCTGTGCATATGCAAAGGACCACTTCCCCAAAAAGAATCACAGCCTTCATTATTTAGCCCTTGGCAAAAACTGGGCCTGATTCTCATCAGATTCTCATTAATTTTCTGGATCATACAGGAAACCAAATGGCCCGTTCTACTCACTTACTATGAACACATTGCATAATCCATACAGCTAGAAAAGAAACAACTAGTTGAGTTTCTTATCTGCTATTCATAAAACGCTGTCAAAACTATTTTGATCCCTTTCATCAAAGAACACTTTATAAGGTTAACCTACTTCCTTCACATCTGAAATGGTTTTTCAGATCAATATTAAGGGGCTGATGATTGCTTTAAAAATACAGTTAGGTGTATCCGCTTGCTCTGAGATATCCTGAATGGTGCCAGTTCTCATCATTCTGGCTTTCTCATCTCTAAAATTTAGAGCTGCTGTTCTACTCTTCTCTCTCTGTGTCTGTATGTATACTCCGACCTTACGCTACTTCCAAAACCTTCCCTTTTGTGCACAAGTATGTTTACTCTGTAGAGACTATTTCAAACTCATAGCATTCATGCAGATACTGAGCTATTCACACCCAAATTTTACAGGAGTGCTTTGCAGTACTAGAAGCAGATGTACTAGTGGGCTTCTTTAATTCATTTCACCTTGCATAATTTCCAGGCAATAACCTTATATCCTGAACTGAACCATAGGATATTTCAGTAATAAAACAGTTATAAAGTATTTAAAGACATTTCAGTGTCACTTAACAAGGAAATATTTAGTCAATCTACTACTATTACAGTAATGCTCAAATTGCCATCTGGAAGACCCAGATTCAAGAATCAGTCTCTGGATCCCAGGCTCAGCTCATGAAGGCCAAATACATTGTAAAGAAGATGCAATTAGTCTCCAGGGAAAGGCTTCTGCAGGCTGTCATTGGCTATGCAGCATGCAGCACGCTCACTTGTGTGGATAAAAATAACATATTGAAATGGCAGCTGCTCAGCAAAGGAAGAAGATTTTAGCAGGGATAAAAATATACCTTAAAAAGAGGGGAAAAAAACCCGGTACAATGCCTATCAAAAGCATTAAAAGGTAATATTGAATGTACTGAATCAATGATACTTAAGATTCACTTTTGAACCTTAAGCAGGAAACACTATTTCATATAGCAAGAACATAATTATTACTGTCCTAAACAAATCCAAGGCTAGCACAGCCCAATCACCTCAGTCAAGAAGTACACACAGTGAATAGATTTTGTTAAAATTTGAAGAATACCTACTTATAATTTTATTACAGGATCCAAAACCTGCTGCTCTGAACATACCATTTAAAGATAGAAATTATTTCCAAGAGACAGCAGGTTCCAATCTGTGACTGGTATCTATTATCACATCCATACTCTATAAGTTGTTTTGAAGATATATTTTAACATAGTACCTCTTTCTCTTGAAGTCCATTACTATATCAAAGGGGGTGCTGTTAGTGTTACATACTGAACTCTTGTTGAGTCAATATTAAAGCCTCTCAAAGACTCACAAGATAGCAGTGAGACCTATTAGATCATCTAAATTATTTCCATGCCATTCTGAAATTGCTCTCTACAGTATGTTTTATTAGTGTCTTACCCAGGCTATTTTTAAAGTCTCAAACCCAGAAGCTTTTCCTTTCTGAGAGTATCCAACTTTAGTTTAAAAGCGCTGTAATCACTGATTAACCCATTTAAAATGCAAAACAAAAATTTTTTATGGATCTGCTTATTTAACTGCAGGTGTTTGAAATGGCAAGCAAGATTTGAACTGACAACCATAAATTGTCGAATTTTAAGATTTCTAGATCCAAAGTTTTTAAAGATTCCTTTCAGTCAGTTTAAATAAAGGTGAGGCAAGAAGAGAAAAGTGAAAACAGGAGACAGAAATTGCGTTAAGACATAATGGCAGACCAACTGGGACAGACAGAAAAAAAACACAGAAAGCTTGCGATCACAAGAAAAGCCCTTCTTCAGACTTGACTTGATGTATGTTTTGTACCAGCAAGTTACAATTTTATTCCGGCTGTATCAGTTGGTTTAACTAAAGGTATTTCTTCTCCTTACAAATCCCACCCTACTTACAGATGATCACTGCAGCATTACCACAACATGATAGATGCTTGTTTGAATAAAGATTCATTCCTAAATATATTACAGCATATAAGTTACTGTATTAAGTCTGCTGTGCCAGAGAAGCAGCAGTCAAATTCAGTGTACTGCATATTTCACTATAAGCAAACAATGTTTTTGCTGAGGAAATCCTTGAAAAATGAGACTTCACAACAAAGTATTTCATGTCAGATCACTTAAATTTTCCATCTCAGTTTTGAGGCTTTTTCTTTATAGTTTTATAACTATAAGCCATGAAACAGAATGATTTATAAAGAACTTAAGAAATCATTCCCAGAACAAGACCTGATTGATATTACTGTGTTCCGATCAGTATGATACAATGCACACAAAACTTTAGACAAACCATAGATGACTCTGCAGAGGGGACTAACAATCAAGCTCAAGCAGGAATTAACGTGTATCGGAACTATATGTATTCTTTGCTAACACACTTATTCCACCATTCTTAAAACACAGTAAGCACTCAAAAAAATATTTCAACTGCGAAGAATCTTTTCAAAGCATTTATAGTAAAAATCATACTACTGTACGGAACTACCCTTGTTTAGTTGCTGAATACATATGAATACATATGAAACTGACTTTGTTAAATACAAATTTAAAGGGAAATTTTATTTGTTCTACAGCCATGTCACCTTGGGTTGTCATCTTGCCAGATTTCAGCAGCTAAAACCTGGGTTGGGCCTGCCTGACAGTTGAATAGAAGGTCTCAGGGCAAATCCCAGGTGCTGCAGTCAAGGAAGGGCACCTCATTCTTGGTTCAGTATACAATGTGGGGGGCATAGGATGTTGCCAGATGGCATATAAAACAAATGAAAGCTATTACTACTTGTCATTAATAAAAGCCTGGCCCCTACCACATAATGAGGGAATGTGTTTTGGTTGTTTAATTCATTTGGCATTACTTTTATCTAGATCAAGCTCTCCTTGTCATTTCAATAGGAAAGTGTATTTCTTGGTGTTTCTCATCACCCTGAATTGCTGCACAGTACTGGGGATGTGAAACACAAGCTGCATTTCAGGCCACAGTGAATGCAACGAATGCAAGTTATTGCCAGTTTATCAAAGGTTGGTCTTCTGAGAAAGAATCACTGTTAAAACAAGCCAGATTTCATTAACACCACAAGCCGTGATATCGAAAGAAATTTGCTTTCAGAAACCACAAATGCAGGCTTGTTTTTTTAGTGGTCTCATGACTGGTAACAAAACTGAATAGTTAGATAATGAGCGTAAGTAAGCATTTGACTACTTTTACTTATACAAGTAACTGAAATAGATTACTCATTATACAGAACAAGAAACTAGACTTCTGAATTGTATACCATAAGCAGTTTCTATTCAGGTTTAGATTATGTAAACAATGCTTTGAATACTTTGTAAGCTGAGGTATTTTCAAAGAAAGATTACCTTTGTCAAAAAAAAAAAAAAGAGAAATCCCAACTGCAAGTCAGTTCAACCCCCCTTTCCCAATGCTACAAAGAATTCCGCAATTCAAGGCAGCAACAAAAAGAGAGGTAAAGAACTAAAAAAAAACTGTGATGAAATACTCAGTGTTCTTCTCAAAATTACATAGATAAACCTCATTCTTCCCCAAGACAGAAAGAACTATGACTTCAGCAGGAAAACACTATTAAGCAAAAAGTCACGTCTCACTGAGCTGCACAAGATTCCCAAAGTTGATCATTTTTACAGGCTGCACACATTGTATCTATTAAAAACAACACTGGCAACTTACACAAAAGATCAGCTTATGCTTGTGTTTCACATTGTTTTGTATAAAGACAAAACACACTCAAGTGCTCATGTGTTGCAATAGCTTCATCTAGAGACAACTGAAAAAAAGGCCTACCGGAGCTGACTGACATGCATTAGGTGCACAATGTAACTTTACTTTTCCTAACCAAAGCTGAAGTTTCGTATTCTAAGTAAGCATGTCTTCCCAATTATTTACTGCAGGAAATAGTCTCTTTCTAAATTTACCTTTCAGTGAATCATTTTCAGCTCTCATTATGTCAATTAGCGAGTTCTCCAGTGAATGCATGTCAAAAGTCCTTGTGCGATCCTGCAAGCAAATACAAAGCCAGTTTAGGCAACACATAGTGTTAAACAAGACCATCTGAAACAGAAAAACTTCAGTTTTGTTCTACATTACTACAGCAGAATTAAGCAAAAATACATATACCACTAAAGTCAGTCTGATATAGGGAAATTAAAAATTAGAATATTATTAAATATTGATCTGGTCTATATTTATCATAACCAATCATTTAAGAAGCCCAGTTCAATATTTAGTTTGTATTCCTTGCTATACAGTTAAACTTTTTTAAAAATAATTTCACAGTTAGGAAGTAAAGATGATACCCTGGGAGACACAATTGCAAGGAGAAATCATAAAATATGTATTTCAGCCTGAGTTTAAGAAAACCTAAATCCCAGAAACACATAGAATTTCCTTCACCTAAACTACCTCCTGAACAACTGAGATAAGCTAATTTTGGACAGTCAGTTCAAATTCTGCATAATTATAAAGCATTCCATACAAGCAGTAGTGTTCCAAATAGTCACCAAATGTCACCAAATAGGTGACAACTTAGCTGTGATTTTTAATTCCCTGAATTCAAAAGTTTGGTATTCCAAGCATTACTAGAATTGAAGAAGGACTCAACAAATGGGAGGCAAGATGTCTCATATACCTTACTGTTTCATTATCTCAAGCCATTTGAAGTATACTTACCAAATATTTCTCCTTCATAATAACCAAAGCCATCATTTAACACGTGCTTGGTTCAGACTTTCCCAACTAAAACAATAAATTCCACATCATACAAATCTGATGTTAGAGTAGCGTAAGACAACATAAAATATCCTGGCACTGCATTATTTTAATAAGCAAATTCAGAATAACTGAATAACTTTGAAATCTTTACAGTATCATAAAAGGTCACTAACGGAGGCAAAAAACCCCACTCTCATTCCCAAAATTATTCACCTAGCCATGTTATCTATGTATTTATATATTTGGACATTTGCAAAAACACTTGGATAGAATTTCATACAATTATATTAATCCACCTTGAATTTATTTTTTCTGTGTCAAAGAAGAACTCTAACATCAGTTCTAAAGATTTTATTTCATTCCTGTTCTAAGAGATTCACCTCTGAACTGAGATCAAGCATGCAAAGTATCTGTTCAAATAAGAAAGAAAAATGTGAGCAATTCAAGACAGACCTTTGCCTAAACTCCTTCTCTACAACTATTGTTATTACAGCAGTGGATATATGTTTTTTGTCCCTAACTCTAGCTGTGAAGCTGAAATTTCTCCAAAGCATGCAGATCCAGCTTTCATAATTTTTAAAACCAGTGGTGAAGTAAAAAAAAGTATTGCACAAAGACTATTGCGTATCAAGTTATAATGTCCTTTACTTCCAGTGATGAAGCAGTATTGACTGCAGTGTTGCAAGAGGCATTCTTCATATATCAGACAATGATCAGTCATCTTGGACTTTAAACACCTAATACTCTTTTAAGAGCATGAACCCACTAGCTTCTAGAGTTCTGATCCATTTCCAAGTTCATAAATCACATTCTGACCACTAAAAATACTATTTTTCAATAAAATTTTCTGGTATTTTTCCTCTCTTCAAAACAGTTTATTACTGACACAGAACAGGTGAAGTGTTTCTACCCAGATGTGCTGCATTTCAAATAGCATTAAAAAGGCCAGAGTTCAGAACCATTTGCTTTATTAGCCTAGCCCAATATCAAATTTGCTATAAAAAGCATAGTGCTGCCCTGTCTCTCCACAGTATTTATTACCTTGGTCATTTATATTACAAGGTAATTGAAGCACCTTACAGAATCTATCACAAGCATTTAAATTCTTAAATTCTGTGTTTCACTTTCACGCAATTCCTACTGGTTTCTTCCTTTCCTAGCAGCATTTACTTTATTGTTTTGGTTTATACATTACTAGTTCATAACTAGTTACACTAAAACTCTGATTACACTAAAATACCTTAGCAGGATTGAGTAAAAGTCCTTGGGTCTGCATCCTGGACCCATTAGGATCTAACAGCTGTGTAACTCAGAAATGGATGCTAGAAAATCATCTCTACATTTTCAGAAGCCCTCAAAACATGACAAAAATAGCCTAAAACATAGGTGGGAGCATTTTCTGAAAACCTGGCATCCCTCAGTACCTACTCCTTCTTCCATTCTGGCTTTCATACTGTATTGTGTTTCTCTGTGTGGAATTAACCTCAAGTCCAAGCCATGAACAGCTACAAAATTCTTATTTCACAAAGTGCAGAACCTCAGTAGTTCCAAGTCTTTGTTGAATTTGTGGCACTTAACAATTCAGTTGTCTGAGAGACACAAAGGAGGAACCCAAGCCGAGTAATTTCTAGTTTATTGTGCTGTGTATGCACTGGAGTACATGAGCCTGAAGATAGTCTCGTCTCTAAAATGTCTGCGTTGGGTTGGGTTGAGCTACAGTAACAAACAGAGAGTTTTGCTGCAGTGGTTAAGTTTTTAATATTGAGAACAGAGAGTTTAAACATTTGGGGAAAAAAAATGGAATTGAACTGGTTAGCTGTTAGGGACACCACATTCTCCAACTGAAGCTTTTTGTGGTAAGTAGTTTATAGTTTTCCCCTTCTGAGTGAACCAGCTAGCTGTCGCTTCAGTAGTGGAAGGTCCATAAGGATCTAATCATACTGCAAACATTTTAAAACACAACCCTGCGCATCGATACAAAAGATTCCTACCTGCAGCTAGTAGCAATCACATAAAAAGGAGGACTGGCTAAAATATGCCCCACATTCATACTCACGCTCTCCAGTGGTTCCAGTAACTTGTCATAGCAATGGAGAAGACTGCCATAGGCTAGAGCACCCTCAAAATGCTAATATGTTACTATCTATTTCTTGCCTGTCTTTCCAACAAAAGGTCTCTGTGCTTTCAGCATATCTAACCATCATTGTCAGTTCATGGTGCTGAATTGCCCCAGCCTCAACACCCTTGGGGAGATCAGTCTTGTTTCCTGGGTTGTTTGGAACAGTTTGCTCTTCCATGTCTCTGCTTATTAGGCAAACCACGTGAAGCACAACTACTACTGTTACAGGGAATTTGGATATATTCCTGAAATTAGTGCAGCAGTCCACCTCTCTCGAAATGCAGGGTAATTCAAGAACTTGGTATATAAGCAAACCTGTATACATGTATCCAATGAAAAGATGTCAGTCATGTATGTCCTAAATAAAGACCAGCCAAAATGCCATGCTCAACTGGTTCGGAGGTTTGCACAGTGCTTATTATAAACGAACTCCATTAATTTAGTTGACTACTTGCCCTGATACTGAAAGGGTCCACACTACTAGAGGAAGTCACCATTGGTAGGTTTTTAGAATTTTTACACAATTCAAAGGTCTTTTATTCTGAGACTGCTTTGAAAACAGTAGCACAAATTTTGCCAGTCTTAACTTCCAAGATGGCCAGCATATTTTACCAGAAACACTTATTATGTCTGAAATATATATACATATTATATACGTAACAGGAAAAAAAAAGACTGATGACAGGTTAGTGGTAGTGGCCATATTGCTGAAGAAATGTGTAACTATACATTTAATTCCATAACATCAGAAAAGCTGTACCAGTCAAGATATTGATCATGAGCTAGTAACTAAATGTAAGCTATTCTCAGGTACACGTTAGTTGTGAGTTATAAAGCATGTACGCCACGCTGTACTTAGGGAAAAAAAGTGAGGTGTGAGGTTTTCTTCAAGAGCTTTCATGTAGCGAGAATTAATAACAATATGGTGGTGTTTTTCATCGATCAATTCACAAAGTTACAGTGCTTTCTACAGAGCTGGATTGCTTACTGTATACAGTTTTATTTATTTATAAAGAAAAGATACTGGGTTAATGACCACCCTGGAATAAAGCAGAGTATGTACACTTCAGTAACAAAATAAGTTAACTACAGCCTGATATTATTTACGCAGGTTGATCACAGGAGCTTGGCTTTACACAAGCTTGTTTAGTGCATCTAAAATTTTGCTTTATCAGAGGGCTTAAAGGGCACACACATTTATCCTTGGGAAATAGAAAGGAGGCAGAAAGACATCAGGTTGAACACAAGGCCACAAAAAAAAAAGCCAACCAAAAACAAATAAATCAACGTGCAATCTTAATACATGACTATGTTTTAAATGTCAGCCAACTTTTCAAAAGACATTCGTTAAACATAATTTTGAATAAGCAGTATTGTTTTCACAATAATATACAAGAGGTGACAGCTAGCAGATCTGGATAGGAGAGAGCTAGAAACTGTAAATATTCTACAACAGCAAATTCAACAGTTTTGAACTATACACTGGCCAGCTCTGCAGAAAAACGAAATTGTTCTGATTCTCCTACCTACTACAATAGGAGAATCATTTATAAGTATGTAGAGTGCTCCTAATAATGCAATCTCATTGTTAAAGCACAGAAGTAGAACTCAGGACTTCACGTCACTACTTTGTCATTGCATTCATACAGCACGGGCAAACCACTTCACCTCTGTGACTACAGTGGGTTCCCCACTAGCACCCAGACAGATTATTTTATGTTTAGAAGTCTTGTAAAAATGGAGCCACTTGTAAATAGGTAATCACTAAATTCTAATTCCTATTCAAATTTTATTTTTCAAAGTTCAAAGACAATTCATTCCAAAGAGACAGTCACTTGGTACTGAGCATGTATGATATATACTGGGACATCCTCCTATGCAAAAGAAACTAAACATGAAATTTTCATGCACAGGAAGATCATACTTTTCACTTAAAAATCCCATACCTAAATACTCCTGCACATCAGAAAAATGTACATCTAACTTAGCTATTAACAATTAAGATTCCAGAACCTGAGAGTTTCTATTCAGTGCTTCTCACGATGGGCCTCCCAATGCTGAAAACCCAAATGGTACAGAAAGTAAAGCCTGGCAAGGTATAAGCACTTTCTGGTAGCTAAGGCTGTGCCTAATCTTATAAAATATGATTTCTCTGAAGACCAAGGCATCAATAATAATGCAAAGTATGCCATTACATTAAGCAATTTATTGAGGGTGATTAAGCAATATTTATGGAGTAGGTGTAGTTGTAAAACTGGGAGTTATTTTATATATTTAAATCTTTGTCAAACCAGAATACTTACGAAAATTAGAAAACTCACAACTTACATTTGCTACTCTTTTTATAGCATGGGAAGCATGAAACTTTCTGAAACCTTGTACTTATTTCCCACAATTAAAAAAGCCTTGTGTCTCAGGCAAAGTAAGGTGTGTAGGGAGAGGTAGTATTGCAGGTACTAATCACAAGTTTCACATTTCTCTTTTAATTGCGAAGCAAATTTGGACTTGATTATGCTTCTGGGTAAGCTTCTCCTCCTTCCCACCACCCTGCAACTGCTGTATTCCAGCTCCCAGTCCAGTATCCAGTGAATTAAAGGCTTTGAATAAACAGGTTTTTCCTGAAAGGATGTTGCTGTATGCTGCCCTGATCATCTTTTATAGCTTCACCAGGGAACAATAAGAAAAAGCTGGAAAAGTTAAATAACGCATAACATAGTAGGTTTTTTGGGAGGGAGCACTTCTGGTTTAGTCAAACTTGACTGTTTTTTTTTTTAAGTGTTAGAAATTACAGACCTTTATAAAAATTTCCAGTAACATGTCTGATTCTATTTTAGCCACATATAAAATTTTTTATGTATCTTCTAGAAATTATTTTCCACAATATCTTGTGTTCTCAATCTTTGTGCTGGGCTGCTAAGTATGCAATTTTCAAAGCAAAATTCTTAATAAGAGTACTCCTTTTAATCTTAGGAAAATACAAACATAATTCAAATAGCTTCTAACAAAAGCTCTCTTTAAAAAGAAACCCTGAGGTCAAAAACACACAGGAGGGCCGAAGCTGAAGTATTAACGTCAGTAGTAAGTTTATAAAACAAGAACAGTGTTAACTTCCACAGTACTTAACTTGTGCATGTCATACCACATTAAAGTGCTTCTAATTCCACAGATCAGTAGCTGTGGGGAAGAGCATACGAAACACTAATTACTACACAGCTAACGTCATTATAGAAAAATGGGTGAACAGACATTTAAAAATCCAGCTTCAAGTATTTATTCTATTTTAAAATGATAGCTTAAAAGTTTTTGGAATAATTGCTGTTGCTGGAATAAAAATAAAATTCTGCAAAACTTTCTGCAAAACAAGTAGCCTTATTTTATGAAACCATCCATCATGATTTATGAACAGGTTCTTCAAAAACAAAGAACAAATATTACAATAAAGAGGCATGGTAAAGAAATTTACTTGCAAAATTCCTTCAAGAGGAAAGATTGGCAAATGCATTCAAGAGATTTTTTTTTTTTTAATTCCAATTCCCTGTGAATTTGTTTAATGAACTTATTAAATCAACCCTTTTCTATGGGCAAACAAATCATGACATACAGCTCAGAATTAAAACACATTCTGTAATCACGTATGTTTTCTCAAATATTCCATATCTGCCTGGGGAAAAAGAAAGTCTCTCTGGCACAGACCCTCAGTGGATTTGGAAGGGGTTATATACCTGGAAACTAGCCACTCTAGAAGAAAGGAAAAAACATTTTGAACAAATGGATATAATGAACTGCTCTCATGTACAAAATTCTTTGAAATGAGCAGTTATTTTCAAGCCTGATTCCAGGAAGAAACACAAATTATTTTTAAGCCTTTTTACAGAAAGCTGAGCACTATTGCTCAACTTGCTTTTGCCTTCAAAGACCAATTTAAAAAAACAACGTCATGCATTTGAAGATGAGATCTGGAAACCTGGAAATGCCTATCAAAGCAAGATTTATGCATTGCATAACAGGCAGGATGTTCCACTCTCATGAGGAAGTGCAAGTACACAGCAAAAGGAAAGCCAAAACAATCTTGAGGGCAATGCTACAGTAAAATACAATTACTGAGCACTTAGTCTGTCAGTGCTGCTGGGAGAGAAGTAGAAGGAATTATTTTTAAAAAATCAGTAACTTTGTAAGATGCAATTGTCACAGTCAAAGCATTTTCATTTATCAATTTTCAGGGAAGGCTGTTGCATCCAAAAGACTCAATTTTATTTTTTTTTTATTCAGGAACCATTTTTTCATTTGGAGACCATTTCCTTTTCAAATGAAGGCACAAAGAACAATGGCTTTTCTCTTTTCAAAAGATCTTTGAAGGGGGAAGCCTGCCCAGTGGTTAAAGCACAATATCAAAACTTAATTTCATGAACAGATATGGTAACAGTCTTCTCCAACCTTGCTTCCAGTTCCACCTCTGCAACATCTGTTCCTACAGACATGCTAGTTCTGAAATGTTATGAGACAGAATTCCAGATGAAAAACACTTACAACAAAAAGCACCATGTTCTGCATGCAGCTCTCAATACCAAGCAAGCAATCGTCAAATTGCAAGATTATCAAACAGATCACCACAGCATTTTCCTTTTATCTGCGCTATTTGGAATGCCCACTTCATCAAAAGCACCTAAGGGCCATGAGCAGAAATACTTCAGGTGAGCAGTAGTTCACATTAGTGGCTTATGGGGACATTATGCAATGTTGTCCTCTCCGAAGAGTAAGCAAGCACTTACACTTGGTTACCCTAAAACTTCCATCAAAATGTAGACTTCTGTGTTTCACCAAGCTTTGGAGTAGAGAAAACCTTTGAGGAGAAAAAAGTGATCCCCAAATATTTGCAGTTGCTGGTTTACATCTTGCCTTCCAAAGAAACTAATTTTCACTAGATTGCAGCAACACTTGTTAATGATTTAAGCAGCAAAACATAAATATTAAATGAAAGGCATAGTTGCATCAAATTACTCCATTATGTTGCTGCAGCAAAGACAGCTTTCAATCATCTCCGATACAGGAATCTAAGAAGATTCCAGTAACAAAATAGCCCTGTCCAGTACATGATTACATCATCGAGGACTTCATATATATATATTTATATGCATGAACACAAATATACAATAAGCAAAACTCCTTATTTCTGCTTTAGTCATACAATAAGCATAATCAAGAAAAAGTAAAAAGACATCAAAGGCCAAATTTTACACCATTTGTTTCCAGTGATTCAAAAACTCAGTATGCTTTCAAGACACAAAGGACTAAGTGACCAAAGGAGCTAAAGATTTTATACAAAAAAGTTATAAAAAGCAGTTGCCCAAGATGGCTTCAAAATTAATCAGCATCTTTCTAGGTCTGCAGTGCTGAAGTCCTGTTTTGCTGCCCTGCCCTTTTCTTCACAAGTGATAGTAACAGACTGGAAAGCACTTCACTCCAACACTTTCCTTTTCTTGGCATGAAGAAGTGTCAGACTTGGTCTTGACACGTGCAGCTTCATCTTAGCATTTACGTAAACAGATACCAACATGCTACACAAAAATTATTTCTTTACCATGATCAAAATATATGTGTATGATGTTTTATGTTTGGAACATAACCCAGAAGTCAAGGTTGACTTTGCCAATTTCCTGAAATTTCCTTGATGCCAAACCAAGCACATTTCTATCGCTACCTATATATTTGGGCCTTATACACAGCAGCAAGGACACACTTGATCTCATTCTGTCACTCTGAACATCAGCTATGTGTCAGGGTACAGAATGAATTAAACTGTGAGCCAAGTCTCGCTGCAGTGAGGCTGAAAAAAGACCGACTCCAGCTGTGTCCCTTTTTCTAATGGTTTCAATGTATAAATTTGGTATGCTGGACACAGGTTCATTATATTAATTACAAATCCTGACATTAAAATCAATTATTACTATGCTTTCCAAATTTACAAGGGCTCTACCCGATACTGAACCAGCTAGTAGCTCTGCAGTAGAAAAAAGGTCTCTAACAGAAAGTTAGTGCCAGCAGCTGCTCTGTTGTCAGAGGCTGCATAGGCAGGCCCGGCAAACCAAACAGAAACTGATCAGTTCACAAAGAAGAACTGTACTGTTCCTACGTCTGAATCCACAACGTCATTATCAAATATATTTCTGTTTCTTTAGGGTGGTTTATAACATGAGACATATTGCACAGCTTTATCTACAGGTCTTTCACATTATTTTAAAGTAGGTCACCCTTGTTCTTACAGCATGCCTAGAAATACTGCAATCATTTTGAAATTTCTACTTTTGCCCTCGTTTGAAGATCTTGAAAAACAACCCACTAAATGTAAAAGAACTCTTGGGTTTTTGGATTCACCCTAAAGGAGTTTACAAAAGGCACACACACTCACACAAAAGCTAGATTTAACGGGTGGTCAGATGAAGAGAAGAGTACTTCTGTTTTAATTTTTACTGCAAATTAGGTTCAGTGTTATACAGTTCATTTCAAATTCATAAAAAGTCAGCCTAGAAGGAGAGGTTGAACTGCCAGACAACCTGCCTCCTGCCAGGATAAGGCCATATTAAAATATAGGAGACCACCAACTGAAACTCGTCCAGATCTATTTTTGGTGATGATTTAATGGCCTGTAACCAAAATTTGCTGCCATTACTGAGGAAAGCAAACTGCGTTGATTGCCATCATGTAAAAAATTAAGAGTTTCCAAAAAATGCTACAAAAATCATGTTGCACTACAAGTCCATATGATACTGTAAAACAAAATACAATCACTTAATACTTTTTCTCAGATGTGGTACATTCTTGAATACTTTAGAAGGCCTCAGATCTTTCATACTTCATTAAGCAGCACTTTTTTTATTACTCTTTTTTGTAGATATACTTGCTGCTTGTAACTAAATTTGTTCATCGGCTATTTCTGAATGTGTGTAAGTATTAAGTTGAAGGAACCTGGCTAATACAGATGTCTGGTGGGCAACGGATATTTATATGACCACCACTATTAAAAAAAACCAAATGATTCACAGCTCAGAGCATAATTCGCACTATGGCGTTTTAAGTTAGCCATATTTTTTTTTTTTTCAGTTGCAAGCACAGAAGTATACAATCAGACTGCACTGTCCAAACCCCCGACCCTTTCTAGGGCATTTTATGCGTCATTTTTCTTATGAATATAACAGAGCACACTCACCTGGAAAGGAAAAATGTTGTCAGCTCTATTCAAACTGTCTTCCATCCATGATTTTGGAGCAAAGGCTGAGCTGGGTCGAGCATATTTCTGCAACTGGATATGATTACTTGCAAAATTCTTCTTTAAGGGCGAGATGGAGTTCAGGGGTGTTATCCCACCGTTTAGTCCCCTGCGGTGGTCTCGGCCTTGGGACCCACCCCACCCACCGTATCCACCGCCACCAGGGCTCCATGAAGATGGTGTAGGCGATGGACTTTGGTAGCTGCTCCATGGAGAAGGTGGCTTGTTAAGATTATTAGCCAAATGAGGCAACTGATTAAAAGCAGCATTTCTATGTGTGAATGGAGGTGGATGAGGACTTGCAGGAGACCTCCTCTGTTGCTGATGCTGATTGTGATGATGCTGAAAATGGGGGTGATGAGGGTGGTGTTGAGAGAGGGGTCCAATTTGGGGGGAAAAGCTACCACCAAAGCCAGGGCTGACATGATGTGGAAAATTCTGAAACAGCAGAGCACCATTATTAGCTGAGGCAGTAGGGACCCCTCCCTGGTGAAAAAAACTTGCATCTTCATTGATTATTGTAGAAGAAGAAGGAGCTATAGCTGCAGACCAGTTACTGAAACCAGTCAGAGAAGATGCAGTGGATGTCAAGGGCTGCGTGGAAGTACCTAGCCCCGAAGCCTCTTGATAATCAAATCCTGTTAACACTGGCGATTCTATTCTTATTTTCTCCTTCCCATTGCCGTTCTCTGAAGAATTATCGCCCTGGTTTTCTTCAGTTTTAGCTTTCTCAGGTTCAGAGAGCATGCCTGCTTCCTGACTTTGACCAGGGGAAAGCTGCTGTTTTTCTAGGGACTCTTGCTTTTCCTGTTGCTGAGTTTTAGATTTTTCTGACCCCAGAATCTCATCTTGAATATTATGGGCAGCTGGAGCAGGAAAGAGCCAAGCTGACCCAGCACTACTGCCATTGGCAGCTGTGTTATTATTTATAAAAGCAGCAGGGCTGGGGGTTGCATTTTGATGATGGTGTGGAGGCTGCAGATGTGGATGAAATCTGACTGGAAAAGCTGACTTATTTCCAGTGTTGTTTTGCACTAACACTCCAAACCCGTAATCCCCCATTGATTATATTTAGGGTTTGTATCCTCCCTGTAGGAACAAGTTGATGTTTAGTGTTTACCTCGTCCTATTCTGAGACAAAAATAGTAAGTATCCTGTTTTTAGCTAGATATTCCAGTTTCTCCCTCCACACTATTTATTTCAGATTTGGATAAAGATGTTTTTTGCAAAAGGTAGATCTCTTCAACTATTTAACTGTGTCAATTTGTGTCCGTTTCCTTCCTTTGGCCAGGAGGAAGGCAAAAATAAATCTTTGGTTCACAAAATAAGAGGTTTCCTTTTTCTAAAGGAAATGCACAGCAATGAGAGAAAAAGCTTCTGGGGAATAAGGATAAAGAGATTCTAACTATCCTGTTTTTTTCCTCCTCAGCAGCCTTGACTCACCCATAAATGAGTTAAGAGGGGAAAAAAAAAAATATACAATGATGTCTGGTCCCCCGACCCCTTGGCAGCAAAAAATAGATTTAAATCTGGAATAATTTAATACATCTCTATAATCTAATATATATTTGTGTCCTGTTCAAAAAAAAGAGTCTTTGCTGTGGGTAAGGAAAAAATTTACCTCAGGATCTCAGCATTCAGAAGGGTGAAAAGGGGCAGTGAGTTACAGAAGGGGCTTTTTCCCCGTGCTGCTGGGTTTAACCTATTGTATTTAGTAATAATATACACTCGTGTGTGTGTGTGTGTGTGTGTGCGCGCGTGTGCGGTTGTTTAAAGGGGTAAGATCTTATCTCAGGAAATTAGTATTCTGTGTGTGTTGGGTGGGGAGTGAGTTGTGCAGAAGGGTGGATTCTTGATGCTGCTCCTTTTGGGCTGGGTTTCTGAGCTCGCCAGACTCGCTTCTTATTTACGATCCAGTATTTGCGGGTCCTTCATATGAGTCCTGGCTGGCCGAAGAGGAATATTTTCATCTCAGAAATCAGCATTCAGCGTTCGGGAAAAGGGAAGGGAGGGGACAGCGAGTTGTGCAGGAGGAAGGGGAAGGAGATTTTTCTTGCTCTCACTGCTGCTGGGAAGGTGGTTTCTGGTGCGGGGCTCGCCTCCTTCCACCGAGAGATGCGGGTTCCCCGCAGACGAGCGAGCCCCCGGCTGAGAGGCCGGGTGGATATGCGTGTACGTGTTTTTCCTCCTCAGGGGCTCGGCATCCAGCGGGGCAGGGGCGGGCGGCGCAGGCAGGCTCGGCTCGCCAGGCCCCGGCTCTCTGTGGGGTGCCCCCCGCGGTGTCCCCCCCCCCTCGCAAGAGTCCTGGTGTCGGGGAAGGCAGGAGGGATATTGTTTTACCTCAGGAGAGGAGCAGCCTCCGGCAGGGAGGGAAGGTGCAGGCGGCGGGGGGCCGGGCTCCTCTCTCCCCCATGGAAGGTGTTTAACCGGTTCTCCCAAATCGCCCGGAGATTACGGGGCAGGGTCTCGGCCGCTGGGCGCAGCGGAGGGGGGGCCCGGCGGACTAACCGGGGCGCGGCGTCCGGCGGCGGCTCCTCGGAGCAGTCCTTCCCCTGCTGCGCGTCTTCTCGGCTCCAGGCGGGCTTCCTTCCCCCTCATGTAAACCGGCGGGGCACCGGGAGGGTCGCCGCGGAGGACGCTGCTGCCGGGAGGTGGAAGGAGGGGGGAGGCTCCGCGGGCGAGAGCGACAGGGGAGGGCGGGGGGGGGGGAGGCTGCCGCGACACCGGCTCCAGAGAGTCGGGAGGCGCTTCGGTAGCCGGTGAGCCTGGCCGCGACGGGTCCTCCAGGCGAAGCCGCTGCTGCTGCTGCCGCTGCTGCTGCCGCCGCCTTGTTTTGCTTCTTTTTTCTTTTTTTTTTTTTTTTCCCTGTCTCCTTCCCCTCCCCCCACCCCCCCCAGCGGCCGCCGCTTCCTGCCTCGGTGCCGCAACCGGTGCCTCCCTCCTCCTCCTCCTCTTCCTCCTCCTCTTCTTCTTCTTATTCTTCTTCTTCCTCCTCCTCCCCCTCCCCCCCACCCGGCCGCTGCCGAGCCCCGTCTCCTCAGGACCGAGCTGCCGCACGAAATGACAACCAGCTGGAGGAGGCAGCGCGGCACTTCCGGTTCGGCGGCGGGCGCGCCCCCGCCCCGCCCCCGGGCTCGGCTCCCCGGGCGGAGGCTCCGCCCTGCCCCCCCGCCGTCGGCCGCGGCTTCGCGCCGCCATTTTTGGTAAGGGCAGGGAACTCCATGGCTGGGGCGGCCACCTTTGTTTTGGGCACGTCGCTTGGTAGCCATCCTAAGTAAGGGCGAAAAGTCAGACGGATGCCGGCGGGGCGACCATCTTGGATTGAGGAGCGCAGTTCCTGCCGCCAGCGGCCATCTTTGTGCAGGGCAGGTCGTCCGCCTCGGCGCAGGGCTGGCGGCGGGGTCGGGCCCTAACAGGCCGGGCTGGTTGGGGGCACCCCAAGGCCGTGTGCGTTGACAGCCATTGCCTGCTGTAATACCATGGCTAATATCGAAAAATAAAATCCTACCCGGAACGTAGCCTGTTTGTAACACACTTTGGCACCCAAGGGCTGAGGCCCCCCTAGTGAATCATCCCCTCCCTAAACTACCCTGGCCTGGGCCATCACGTTGGAGCCATCTCACTTGTGGAACTGAAAGTCAGCAAAATAACATAACAAAACATTCAGAGGGCAACTTGTGTGGAGAAAATACCACAATACTTGACTTCTGCTTGGTTTTTAGCTCTTAAAACATGGAAATTGGATACAATGACAGAGGGCCATAATAAAAACGTGAAAAACTTCGGGAGTTTTCCAGGATGGCAATTCTGAGTGTCCTTTGAAACTTCACCTCACTTAGGCATTTTAAAGGCTTTTGCAAATAACTTCTGTTACGCTGGTTTTAAAAAAGGTAAAAATCTAATTAGTGAAAGATATGAACAGATAGAAGCAAATAAATGGGCAATAATTCAGAATTACTCAGGGCTGCTTTCTGCTGCAGGGTCCACACCATGCGGGCCAGGTCCTCCCCATCCAGCAAGAAAGGAATTGCTACCCATCGCATGGGCTGAAGGGGGACTTTTCTGATTCTCAGCCGTATTTGTCAATGAAGGGACGGGAGGTTTGAGCTGCGACAACCAGCAAGTCCCTTCTTTCAGGATGATGGATAACGCCATTACATTGTTTTAAGCACTATAAATAGAGGTGTTTATGGGGAGGGGGACTACAGAGATGCATTCGCACTGGAGTGCAGCTCTCAGAGCTGGAATGGTGGTGGGAAGAGAGGACCTTTGTCAGATTACTCTGATATCTTGAACTTTCTTGTGGCTTGTGTAGTGCCTCCTGGACCATGATACCTTCACCTCAGCCTGGTGTAAAACTGACTCGAGAGCATGGTACCTCAGGACAGGATTGCCCCAGCAAGAAGTTCTGTCCCAGTAACCAATACAAAGGCCCTAGTTTCTAGTATACTTAAGGAAGTTCTGGAGTAAAAGTGAATGCATATTACAGCAAGTTGTACAACATAAAATATTAATTCAGCATGTATTTTATATAGCTTTTTATATAGCTTTGTTATTTATTAAATATTTAGTGATTATTACTTCATCACACATAGCAAATCTGTATAAAAGCAATGGACTTGGTTATCCCCAGCTGCCAGGCATACAAAGTGAAATTCCAGTTTTAATTCTACTGCAGTTACTAGATGGCTAACACCATGCGTTGCACATTTGATTGGTTTTCTGTATATACAGTTGTATGATCTATGGGCACAACCATGGGTCCAAAACTGACATGCGCTTTAAAATTTTTTCTTGCACAGGAATGTGGATTGTTCAAGAGCATGCATCCAAACTTTTGTCTGCTGCAGATCAGTTTTGTAAAATAGTTCATTTCTGGGATGGGTACCCTTTTTGCACATCTACAAATTAAAATATGCAAATAAAATACAGTTCAAAATTAAATAACAAAAAATAGTGACATTAAAATAGCTACATGTAGATACACCAGTTGAAAAATTAAGTGGAAAAGGAAACATGCAGAAACATTTCCTGAATAATTTTTATTTAGTAGTGGAATGTCCACTACTACTTGCTCCAAGACTCTTTCCAACCTACTCAGTCCCTGACTGTAAGTTTGGACGATACAGATATTTTTACCAAACTCAATATTTCTCAACAACTTTATTAAGTAAAGTTTTTCCTTTGCAATTGTATATACCTTGTTTCCATGTGAGAAGATAGAGTTGTTTACATATAGTGAAAATATCATTGTTTGTGAACATGTAATTACTCAGTTATAATTTCACCTTTTGTTTACTTTTTGCAGCCTGTGTGAGCCCATCTGACATTAAGTATTATTTTCCTCTGTATTTTTCTACTCATACTGTTATTATTATCATCATCATCATCAGATTCAGGGTTAACAAGCACTTCTGTCAAGAAGCTTTGAACCTGGCTCCAGCAGTAGATTGCTATTACGTGAATAGTTTGGGAAAGACTGAGTAGATGGCCTTAATTGAATTTCAGGCACACCCTTGCAATGCATTAGGGTAGATGCAGATCAACTAGAGTGATATGAGCAGAACTTCCAAAATCTGACTTTAATCACTTCGCTTGACAAACATGGTTTGCTGAAACCATGGGAGGTTTCTTAACAGCTGACATTTTGATGGCATCAGCTGCCCAGCAGGATTTGTGTCATTTTATTCAGCCTCTTTGAGGAAAAATGCCTGAACAATATACAGGGATTTCAGTCACTACATTTAGTTGCAAAGAAGAATAAATCACTAAAGAAAGTTAGTAGTATCTATAAATAAGTGCATTTAACAACCTATGAGGAAGTTGCCACTTTGATGACTGGATGACATAAAGAGAGGCTCAAATAACGTGTCTGAGCTTTATTTGGAATGCATGAAAACCAACAGGATTTTTTCTGAACTGTCTCATAAGTTTTGCAGAAACTAATCACCAAAACATCTACATGATTAGCTTAAAAATTTGCCAAACATTTTAAAATGAATTACTTTTAACAGCAATAGAATTTCATTTGCCACCTTCTTTTACAGGACAGAATCTGCCTTTCCCAGCTGTCTAACACTGCAAAACCAAGCTAATTTCCACAGAGTGATGAAGATACTATTGTTGTTGCTTTTCATTACAGACACATTAAAATAGTGACAAGCATTCCTAAAAACTTTCTTATTGCTCTAATTCCACATACAGCTAATGGTATAAGGAAGATTTTTTAAATCACTCAAGCCATAAGCTCAAATCTTTGCACACTCAAATCAACCCTTTGTCATGTAGCAAGCGACACACTGATTTTCTTGTAGCTTATACCATGACCTAACTTTTGGATGAAACTTGAAACATAAGATCAAAATAAAAACAAAAACACCCTAACCCTTGGGCATCTAAATAATGTGAATCTAGCTAATTTAGAAATTTAATCCTAAATTTCCCTTTACCTCAACAATAAATTTTCAACAGAAAGGAAGGGGGAGAGTTTTGTCAGTAGCATTTACTCACATACAGCAATGAGATTCAGTGCCCAGATTTGCTGCCACATCCACCTGCAGCTCGGTCATGATATATCTAACACCTTTCACCTGAAGAGGATTTCAGACTGAATTACACTTGAAGTACTTTTAGTCATTACAGTACCTTACACTAATCACTGTCAGCACCTAATGGATTAATTTCTGGAAGCAATTTAACTCTTCTGGCTACCTTACAGGAGAGGATTCCCCTGGTCACTTTGGCTGACATCATTAGGCAGCTTTAGCTGATGATTGCCAGTGGCACTGTGCACTGAGGAGGCTCCCCCCAGAATCAGTCTCCAGGATCGCAAACCCCTTGACAACCTCTTCACTGTGAGACTAAATCACAAGTGGGAACATATTGCTCTCCTCTGAGGATTAGATTTCTTAGCCTGCTTTTATTCTGACAGTCTCAACCGCAACGCGTCACCCAGTAAGTGCTCGACTGTGACTCAGGTCACAGGAAAAATTGAGGATGGCTGAACTGGTGTAGAGAAATCTGTTTGCTCAGTTTTACTCAGTCAGAAACAATTTTGAGATCTGTGGTTTGATTGGGTCTGGTGTAGTGCCCATTCAACCTTTCAGTGTTATGCACCCAATGAAACACAGCAAAGGGGAAGATCTTCAGGGCAAAACAGAACAATTTTGTCAAGTGGACCACATAGTCTTGGTAAGGTCATATGACCCGTAAGATGTGGAATCATTAATGATAATTTACTAGAATTAGCTCACAGATAAACTAAACCTGAAAAAAAAAGGAATCCCCAAGAAGAAGCCTTTCCAGCTCAGTCACACCACTTATCCTAGGAGACTCTGGGAGAGCAGATGTGTGGTTTGTGATATACCCTGAGTGTTATCAAATCAAGGTCCTATTGAGCTAAGGAGTGAAATGACTTACAGAGCTTAGAAGGAACTCCTTATGGAAAATGCCTTGCCAGCAACCCTTTTTTTTAAAAAATCAAAGGGCTGTCATCTCTCATGCGTCTGCTGATTGCAGCTGTCACAGTGTCATCTGGAAAGAAAGGTGAACCCTTGGTGACTCAACACACGAACTTCAAAGGTTAACGCTGCACACATTGCCTATTACAGAAACATCAGACTGATGCACCTATTTAACACTGTTGGTGGGGAAACTGAGAATTCAGGTCTCACTGCCATACATTTAAAGTCATCTTCTGCCTTTAAACAAAGAGCAGAAAGAGGATAAGAATCTCTTTTCTAGGACCAAAACTATCAACTGGATCTTACGTATCAAAAACTGTAACAAAGCCTAATGTTTTCTTGAATGTCAAAAGCCTTATCAGGATGTCCAGATCTCAAGTTTTATGTTAGTAATGGTTGTTGTGTCTTGTCCATACAATAGTCTATGGCATATTAACACAACTTAGTAAATCAAATTAGAAGTAAAAATTAACACTATATTTGCATCATAAGGACTTTAGGAAGGGTGCAGTGGGCTGTACTAAAATTCAAAAGGATCATTTATGAGATTATTAGTCACTCAGGTGTTCCTCCACATTACTTCAGGTCTAATGTATCACGTAAGACGCAGGACTTGTTCACGTTCAATGGTAGTAAAGGCAACCAACAGACCTGAAAAGCTGCATCAACATTTTATCCTTAACAATTGCTCCAGGAAGGCTAGGCTAAGCTAAAAACTCTAGGCAAGTTGTCAGTAGCTAATATTAGCCTACACATAGAGAATATTTTTTATTTCAGAGCAATTTTCAAAGACTGCAGAAAATGCTCTCTAGGCCGCAGAGAAAATCCATTTTTGTGCTGATGCAGCTGCAACTGCTGTTTGCTAGATCATATCTCAGCTTGGTCATTGCAATATCAAAATATGATTTTATAAACCTGGTAAACCATTTAACTATTGTGTAAAACATATTATACATGCTAATGGCTTCATTTGGCTAAGCTGGCTTCATCATTTTTCTGCAACTGGATGAAGATACTATATATTGGTATACCCTCATATGTTAAGCAACCCCTAATGGAATACATTGCCTTGGAGTCTTTAGTCTTTATGAAAAAAATCCTTATCACTGCCCAGAGAACTATTTTGTGTGCAGTAATTATGTAATATTAATGAACAATATTATGTACAACTGTATTTTCCAGCCCTATTCTTTGTATGGAATGTACTTTAGAATGACCTGACACTGCAGAAATGCCTCTAGCTTCCATGGCTCATGTAAAATACAATAAATACATAAATAATTTAGATGAGGAAATAGGTAGTGTTGTGACAACGGTGGTGTTCTTACCACTGTACTTCAAAATCTGCTATGTGGCCTTCGGAAATGCATTTTTCTTTTTTCATTTAAGGCTACTGCTTCCTCAAGCTGGACAAAAAATTCCCCACAGATATGGAGCTTGAAATGCAAATTTGAAAGCTAACCTTATAATTTCATTTCTGAAATTGTAGAAGGAAAAAAGCACACAAGGGGTATCTCTCTGCCCACTGCAGGCTTTCACAGAGAGCCTCGCATATCTCTGTGCTAAGACAGGATTTCTGAAGCTGAAAGTTCCTAAATTTTGATCGCAACTGCATCACAGCGTTGTGTCCATGGGCTAAGCAAGAGGAAGGTACCTTTCTGGCGCCTGGTCTGTATGCTAAGGGCTGACCAAACCCCTTTCAAGACAGGCTCATCTGCTATGAACACAGGTTAGCCTGCAAGCATGGCCTCAGGCACAGCCAGGGTGACCTTTTCCAAATATTTGGGAGGCTGAGCCTGAGTACAGTCAGTGAGCCAGCCCCAGGCGTGCCAGGACAGCCTGTCCACAGGCACCTACCAGTTGTCCAAGAGGCATCTGGAAGGCAGTAGTTGTTCAGTGCATTTAATGGGAAAGAAGCTGTTTATGCTATGGAGACTTAGCTTCTCAATCTCTTGGGTTTTGCTGGGGGGGTGTCCACTTCTAAAATAAAATAACTGGTTGTTTAATTCCTATTAATAAAGGAGGAATGCATCAGGGCTGTTGCAAGAGCCAATTAGTCAGGGCTTACAAAGTGCACTGGTGCTAAGTATAATTTTTACTGCAACTCGGTGACACCTTCATTTCTCAAAATAAGATTTCATAGCCTATTCATTTACAAAGTGGGCTAGTGCCTTTGGGTATTTGGGAAGGGCAAAAAGACAAATTGAAAAGCACCAAATCATTTAATTTCAAAGTGCATTAAGCACACACCTTCCAGTTTTCTGACTAAAATGTTCACCGGCTTTTTCCAAAGAGGTTTGTATTCAGGGCACAGAAATAGTTTGTGGATTTGAGGTTTCTGAAATAGTTAACAATACTATTCAGGGGAAAAAACACTGGTTTCTTGTCCTAAAAAAAATCAGATCCATGTGCGAAGTGTTAATGAATCCAAGTGACAGGTTAAGGATAAAAATAGCATAAAACCCCCCAAATTAACATTTTTGAGAACAGAATTTCTGAAAAGTGTGGGATATAATAATAAAAACCCAAAGAGAACAATATTAAGATCTCAGTTTGGAGTGACCAAAATGAGATTGGTCTATTTTCGCACCCCTGAGTTATAGTACCCCTTACAGCAGCACTGCAGGACCCAGCCCTCAGGGCTGGATCCCAGTGTGCAATGCTCTGTCTCAAGCACAGTGCCTGGGCTGCTTGGCTTGCTTTGGAGCATTGCTTGCTGGAATCTGTAGTCTCCAGGCTGCATCTCCTATATTAAAAAGGAGAGCAGTGGTAATCTGCTCCATTTTAGGCAAATTAAGTGGAGCTCTTTGGCTCCTGGCACATTTCCAACACAGCTCTGAGATAAGCATAATTCCACAAAATCCATAAAATTCAGAACATAAGACTACTACTGTTTCCCCTTCCCCATGCCTTGCAGATAAGGTAAAGTCCTCTGCTGGGGTACTTCACAGGGGAGAGGCATATTCTGATGTGCCTAATGAATATTGGTTTTCTGTGTGCTAAGGGGACGAGTTAAGAGAGTTTCGGTCTTACCTTTGAGTTCTCTACCTTATGGCTTTCATGTCATATTTCCACTGGCAAGGGGGGAGGGGGGGATGTTGCATATTCAGTGTTCCCCTCCTTCTGCCTTGCAGGAGAAAGAGGGTGTGTTTCCATCGACAGAGTAGAATGAACTCATGCTTTCCAATTTTTCCCCATGTTAGGAAATAGGTCCTGTCTCATTACTGGTGACAGCACATATTGGTAGGTCATAGAGCAAAGGGAGAGCCTTGCGTAGAACAGCTGGGGCCCAGAGCCAGAAATCTCATTAAAGTAAGCTGCTGCTATTTCCAGCCTGTAATAGAGCTTTGGAGCTTGATTATATTCAGTGAAAGCAGGTCATTACAAACACAGTGCTTTTTGCATATTATCTAAATTGAAATAATAATATGTTCTCTCCTTTCATGTGCTATATTGATAAATCCCAACTTATGAATGAAACATGTTGATTAGTTAGTTAAAAATAATTAGTTCCTTATTATGCCTCCAAGTTTAAGGCTTGATTAGTGCAAACAAATAACTTTTCTTGATAATAAGTCATTTACAGATTATTCTCTTAAATGAAACACCCAGACATAAAAATAATCTGCAGCAATAAATTGTGTTATTTGTTCTCTCTTTTCTCTTTGACTTGAAATATAACAGTACTTTTAGAACTTGAGAGACAGAATATCTGTATGCAGATTCTGATCTCAACAGCAATTGCTGCAATGCAACTCTGGCATTATTTGATTGAGGTGGCGGTATACCAGATAAGAATGTGACCCATAGGTGTTCTTTGATTCAGTCTTTCTGGTCATGTAGTCCCAAAAGAACAACAATTATTGCTTACAGTGACTCAGAATATTGCTCTGTTTAGCTTCTTGTTATTTAACTTGCATTTAAATATTCTGATATTTACATCAGAACTGAGCTAATGAGTGGTTGGTGGTGGTTTAAGGTTTTCCTTAGTAGCAGTAGCACTAAACAACCTTTTCAGTTCTTTTGAAGGAAAACAAAACCCTGAATAAACATTTTTTTCTAGTTATCAGTTCACTGAAGCCAGAATGATTCAACGATGTCCATAAAGCTTAAGCACAGTCCTGAATATGAACATTTTCTGGAACCAGGGCTTAGGGCAGTCATAAGGACAAAGTCTTTTTCTTAGCTCCCCTAGGGTTCTTCTCACACTGGCAAAAGATGGGTCCGTAACTGTGTGCAGGAGACATCCACTAAAGAAAGGCTATACATTGATAGGATTATGGTATATATACTATAATAAAATTAGATAACATCCTGGTAAAAAGCCTTGACTGTTGATACTACTCTCTCTGCTGTTGCTTGCACTGACAGAGCCTGCCTGGTGGAAAGTTATGGCTCTCAATTATCACTGTGAAAATCCAGCCCTATTTTGGGAGTGCTTGTAACTTGTAGCAGTCATCTATGGTGTGGGAGTTTGATGAGGCTGTTAAGAGAATATCAGCCTTCGTATTTAGGTGCTAGAGCATGACATTTCTGGATGAGGCAAATAATACACTTTTCTAAAGCATTTTAATAAAACGTTTTCCTTCCTGGTCGACAGGAAAACTTGCAAAGCCTGGGAAGAGAACCAGACCAATGCTCCATTCGCCCTCTTTCCAGATTGCTAGCGTGGGAGCTAATTCAGCAGCAGCAGTTGTGGTATGGACGCCTGACCACTGGTGGCTGAGACCGCCAGCTCACCGACTATACATAATCACTGTATAGCCAGCAGCTAGAAATGGCTAAATCTCTACTGTTTTGTGAAAGACCTGAAGTGACTTACTGGTTAAAAACTCTTCAATTCTTTCTAGTCCTCTCAGAGGGCACTTACTGAGAAATAGTAATGCTTTTAAAGCACTCAATGTCAGAAAAAATGGCATCAACCCACTCTCCTCCCCATATTCTGGACCTCATTCTCAATGCTAAGCAGGAGTAATTTCACTGAAGTGAAGGGAGTTACACAAGATCTGTGTAAAAGAGGAGTCAGATCCATGTATCATACGTTTAAGATGCCTGGCAAAATATGCTCTATTTACTTGATGAAATTAAAACATTTCAAAGAGTCTGGATGATTTAAGGGCTATGTTCTTACCTCCTAGAAATTAGAACAGTACGTCAGGTAATCAATAATTGTATAAAACTGTCTAAAATGCAAGCATTGCACAGGTCAGGAATGGAAAAAACGCAGCTGAAATCACTTTACATGATATACTGGAAATATACATTATTTTTACCATGGTAAAAATACATTCTTTTTACCAACAGCACTGAGAAGCCATTGCAAAAGGCAAGAAACAGATTTAGCGGTATGGCAAACAATGTTTGTTTCATAAAGCCAGTTTTGCCATTTCCATGACAAATAAAACTAAACACAAAATTAGACTGTTCAGTTAAGCACTTTGGCTCCAATCTCCCTTGAACTTTAAGAAATTTGAGGAAACAAGCTCTTGGGTTGGGTCCATCTGTACCAGAAACACAGCACTGCATTCATACCACATTATCAGTATTTTTTTTCACGTCAAATCACAAGCACCAGGCAGTGTGGGCTGTATATCTCCTCGATGGTCTGTAATAGAAATTCCTCAGTTACACACGAAGCCTCTCCAGTGTCTTTCACAAGAAGAGGCTCCATTAAGACTAATAAAAGTGCTGATTCTGCATAACGGACACCGCAGATCCTCCAGGAGAGCTGTAGGAAAGAAATGGGCTCTTAAACAGGTAGGGAGTCACTCAGCTTCTACCCTCAAATCTGAAAAAGCTGCTTGATGAGGCTTGATAAGACTTAGAGGTAAGCAAGAAATTCAAGAAGGAAATATCCAGGACTTTGAAAGCATAAATAAGCTGCACATAGTTTTTTGACTTGTAGTAACTCACAGATCACTGTATCAGCTTCTGGGCTATTGCAGGAGTATAAAGAGGCTACTAGAAAGAGGAACAAACACTCCTCTATGCTGCTTCTTCCCCCCGTGTTACAATAAGCCAAAAAAGGCTTGTGATGTTTGGCCAAAGAATGGGGAAACCTAGGAGTGACTTTGGATAATACATGCTGGTGATCATGAGTCACTGGCTAATGTTAAAGACAGATCTAAAGTCAGATGCGGTGTGTAGAACAGTGACTTTGTTTGCCATCAGTGGAGTGGCTGTTTGCTTTATGCCTGACCTGAGTTTTGCATCGCGTATGCTCCTAATGGCATTAAAAGAAATTTTTGTGAATGTACAGCAAGGGGAATAGACCCCTGCAGTGTCAGCCTCTGTTTTGAATGGGTTGGCTTTTTTGGCTTGTCACATCTTTCTATTCTCTAAAACTCTGCCTTTCTATTGTAATATGGCATGCCATAAATATCTGTAATGGAACGGATTACATCAGCTAACTTAGTGTTGCCAATCTCAATATTAAACTCTGCAGAAGTAAGGCGCCCTGCCCAAAGGACTATGACAAGTATTCAGCTCCATTTATATTAGAATACAAAGTACAGAATAAACCCACATCGTTTCTGGCATCTGATACTACCTGTCAGATAAGAATGGCACAGGGGAAAACAATGCCAGGGCACTGAAGTTTCTTCTCAGAATTGAGAGCTGTGGAGAACTTGACACAATTTGCTGTAGGTTAGTAATTTATTTTTTTTTAAATAGTAACTCCCCATCTCCAATACCCAAGCAAAAGCAAAAAGTAGTTTCCTATTTCTACACCCACTGACTCTGTTAAGGGCATGCTGGCTGCAACACGGGGGAGAGAGATCTGGTGGGATTTTAACATATTTTCACCTCATTTCAGATACAAAAAAGACACTGGCTGAAATGCTTAAAAATATGTTCAACATTTTCTTGTGGTTTCTATACGCTCAGTCAGCTGCACGTTGACTGTACTGTTCTCACAGCAATTTCAAGTTTGCTTGAGGTTGTTTGGGGACAAATAAAATCCCATTCCTATGAGATAAGTCAACATTAGGTTCCAGTGAGCTTGACGAGAACTATTGTCCCCATGTTAGACTGTTCATCAGAACTTTCTCTTTTTCAACCCTCACCGTGAATATTCTTGGAAGAGGGTGCTCACAGATTTATGTAGCAAGTGTGAAATAATTAGCCTCAGTGGAACACAAGTTCTAAAGCATCGGAGGCATGATTCAGCACTTCGTCTTTCCAATGTTAATGATTTGTTGTTTAATTTTTGGAGATTTTCAAGGGAAAAACTGGAATGACTTCTCTGCATGGGACTTAAAGATTCTGTAACTGGAGAGATAAAGAAGTTGGCAAGAACTTCCTTTATCCACTGTTTTCTGACTGCTGCTAGGCCCACAGAGATGGCTTCATTCTGTTAGTATTTACTGCATATAAATTGCAAACAGCATGTTGAGATGCTCTGAGGAAAGAAGCAATAAAAACACAGAAAACATGAATGCTCAAAAATTGTATTGTCTGCTGTAGGAATATGGAACCAGATCCTCGGGTCCTGTGCCTTTATTTCAGTGAAGGAGCTGGCCTATTGTTCCTATTTAAAATTGGTTGCCATGGTGGTATCATCCGGGCTTTCACTCTGATGAAAATTGTTTGCATCTGTGACGTAGTAGCACTGGCAACCTAATGTTTGCATCTACCTCTAACGCAGGAGTAATGTGAAAATGGAACCTGACTGTTTACCTTTGCATGGTAAACAGGTTCCTTAAACATTCATGTATCTCTTGCTGTTAAAACTGCATGGAAGTGGAAAAGCAGTTGGTCTGACAGCTTCTGAGGCTGCAGAGACCTCAGACAAAATGGAAGTGCTGAAGTGAAACTCCATGACCAGACTGACCCTTCCCCATGCGTGACACTGGTGCACGGTTTTGATTTTGCAGCACTGCCTGGAATTTCTGGGAAGTTACACGTCTCACATTTTCAAGCTGATGGGAAGCCCTGCCTGACATTCAGATCTGCTGATACAAGAGTCTCTCTCTCCCATTTTCTAATGAGTCTCAGTCATTAGCCTCCTTACTACACAGGCGGCTAGTAATCCCATTAGTTAGGTGAATGGCAGCCATTACCAGGAGACTCAGAAATGTCTATGAAAAATAAAACAGGTTAAAAAAAGGGACTCTTCATATGTATTTATTTTAGGTGACAGGTCAACTTCTGATCCAAACTCACTATGGGTTCAGGTTTAAGAGTGCCAGAATCTCATGCGGGTCCTCCAGAACTTTACCCTGCTTCCCACTTGGTGCTGATTCTGTAGGGCATGTTCACAGAAACAAACCCGAGACAGTCCCAGGTCTCAAAGGGACATTTAGGCTTAAAGCTTTGTCTCTAATTAAAAAATTTCTCTTGGAATACTAAAACTTGTACAAGGAACAGTTGGGGTTAATGCTCCTCCCTGCATAAGCTGTCAGCACTATACTTTGAACAAAACAGCAGCAGCTTTACTAGCTGGAGTAGTGCTTGTTAAATTGAATTAGATCTGGAGCATTAGTATCAGTCCCTTCTCTTTACCTTTATTGGGAAATCCTCCTTTCCAACATGTGTGATAAGTGGGGGAGGAGGAACTCAAGAGCAGCTCTGAACAATGAACAAGGACCAAATGTTATCAGCAGGAAAGAAAACCTGGTAGTGCCAACTCCTTAATGGCAGTTAGCATTCTGCAGAGCAGAATCGACCTGGGGTGCCAGCTCTATATGCCTTTCTAGCTTGCAAATGAAAAAGCTGGGCAGTTACCTCTCTGTCATTCCAGCATGCAGATTGTATTTCAGCTGATGTGTCTGCAGTGCCGATTCTGCTGAGTTGTAAGTGAAAGATCTGCTGAGCAAGAAATTATTAAAGGCAAGCAAGAGCCTTGTTGTCTTTTGGCGATGTCAGTGCGACCCTTATCAATAATTGAACGGCTTTTCCAGGAGCACAATCTAGAGAGACCAGAGTCTGTGTTACCACATCGCCGCTTCAGTCAAATGTTCCAGGAAAGGCTGCTCTCCGTGGAGGCAATATTGTGCCATTTCTTTATTCTGCAGGCTCACAATGCTGAGAGCTGAGACGGTGCTCCATCTGACACACCACTACCCGCCCACACGCTGTCATACTTAAAAGCATTGCAGGCTTGAAATAGGGACCATTTTAAAAGGGACTGGCCTGTCTGCTGCAAACTGGAGCCCAATGGGATGTTTGGAGGGAGAACTGTGGGTCTTTCACAGTCCTGTGAACCTTCACTGCTGACTTTTCCATTGGAAAGAGAAAAGCTGCAGGTCAGAGCTTCACCCCACTGCTGTCACAAGGACTTGGCATGGGGAGCAATGGTCATATCAGAGCACCTGGATACTAAAGCCAGGAGCTTTGTATAAAAACTAAGAAGCAGATTCCTGAAAGCTCCCTCTTAAAAAGCTGACACCCAAAGGATGGGAGAAGCCAGGTGATTTTGGATTTGTATCACGCCTGCAGAAGACCTCTTTCTTTTAAGCCCTTCAAATCAATACACCACTCCAAGAAGGGGGCAACTTGTAATAAATGCAGAAAAAACCCACCAACATACGAGGGGAGAAGATCAGAGGTTGTACTTGATTAGGCTCTTTATACAGGTATATTCTGAATAATACAAGCTGGTAGCTGTGCTCTCCTGGCAACAGATTTTGTGGGACAGAATTTCATCCCTCACCATAGATCTTATGGGTTACTCTGATGGCGTAAAGGGGCTAGAAACTGTGCCTTGCAAGGATCTGCTACCCAGGCACACTTTGGGTAAGGCCCTGGCCCATTCTCAAGCTCAGCCTTATCATTACACTGTGATTGGGAGAGGCAAGAGAGAGATTTCCGCAGTAAATATTGTATCAGGCAGTCTGGGCTGCTTCAAATGAGAGCAGCTCATAAGGAGCTACTAAATATAAAATCATCTTCAGTGCAGCTCCAGTTTAAGCCAGGGCATGTCAGCCCTCAGAGAAGCACAGAATCTCCTGGATGTAAATAGGGGCAGGATGAGGAGGAGAGTTTGAAGGTGAAATGACCAGTATGTGCAGTCCCGGAGTTTGGAATTTCAAGCGTCCTCCACCACAGTCTCATGCATTGCTCCCTTACACTAACCACCTGTCCTGCATACCTCAGTGTCCTCTCTACCTTGGAGGATCTTTCAGCTCATTCTAACCCTTCTCTCCCCTCTGTTTTTTTCAGGCCATTTCTTCCCCTGTGTTTGTACAGTACCCCACAACGTATTGGTGCCCTAAAAGCCACTAGTAATAAAAATAAATACAATCGTTAAATCTTTCAGTAACAGAACTGAGTCCTCCATTGCTGCAGTCTAAACTCCACCTACAAAAAAGGCAGATGATGTTCCCTGTGGTTTTCCAGTTTGCGTCCCCAGTTCTGTGGATGGTAGATCTAGACCCAGTTCTATACTTTACACTGGTATAACTTAGTCTAATGGGGTAGAAGTGTGCAGGAGAAGCAGATCTCCAAAACCCCCAAAACAGGTGGGGTATCTGGTGGGGTCAGGTTCCTGCTGGATATTATTGAACTAGTTCAGTGATCCAAAACTAGATCTGAACTTTGCTGCTCTGGCCTATATCTGACAGAGATAAAAGATTCTATCTATATCCTTCGGGCCACACAAGCCCATTTCTAAGCCATATTATGTTTCCAGGTTATATTCAGGCAGCTGACTGCTGACTTCTTGCATCTGAATCATTCCTCCACTTTTATCCATGTTTTCAGCTGCAGAATATAGCTAATTCAACAATATATGGAAATCAACAATTATCAGTAAATGCTGAAGTTTAATGAGGTGACAGGAGGACACACTGACTAGTATTTAATCATATGAGCCAGACCAGGTTTACAAATACCTCTGCTGAGCTTCAGTGTCAACACAATATTATATAGTAAAGGCAGGTCCTCTCTTGCAGTGTACTTGCACCATCCCTGAGGTTGGTGTCCTGGTACTTTTTGCATGTATATTCTCTATTCCATAAGCAAGTCTCTCAGATGTTTTTCAAGTTCTCACCATACCTGGGCCAATTGCACTGCATGTAATTAAACTGCTTTCTGAAAATAATCTTTTAATCATAGCATTAAATGCATAATTTTGAAAGAAAAAAAAAACAAAACAGATTCTATAGTACAAGACAAAATTAGTAAGGAAAGGTAGCTACATCCCAATCTACTATAAGCCAGCCCAATTTAACCTGTGGTTTTGTGATCTCCTGCTATATAAATTTAGACCTATCAGGGAATGTACAGACATCTTCTAAATGGCTGCTTACCGCTGAAGCAGATGCCTCACAGTCTTTTATCCCTGGCACACTATGAAAAATGAGCAAGGAAATGGAGCAGGACACATGTGACAAGTAGGAGCAGAGGCACACTAGGTGGGCACCTAAACAAGAACTGGGAATCTAATTTGTCTTGGTATCAACAGTATTCAAGCATCTAAACACCTTTTAGTACCTCGACCCAATAGACTTGGACACAGTTCACCCAATAAATCTGTAGCAAAGCAATTCAAGTGTCCCCAGGTCATCTGCTAGCATCTGAAATAATATGCTATTTTTCTGCTGTTATGGTTGGGCATTGTAATAAATGGTTCTTCAGAATAGTAGAAGTGGTACATTTGATCTATTGGGCCAGTAAAAACCCGCTGGCTTATTTCTTCTTGTGCAGCCTTGACTTAATTCTGGCAGCTTTCCTGAGGTGTATGTGGCTTGTCCCAGAGTCAACTACTACTGTAGGCTGTGGGCTGAAATTCATCCAAGGTTTGTAGATCTTCAAACCGAACTCTGTTCTCCATGCAAAATGTGTTGCAACAGTCAACTCCTGCTGAGCACCAGAAACTGGCCCAGGAATTTCAGCACTGAGTGTTCGAGATGGTGACAGATTGCTTCACCAATGCTTAAAACAAGAACACCAACCTGCAGAGATAATTAAGCAGTTGTTGCTAGGAGGCTTCAGAGCTGCTTTCTCAAGTTGCCCTAAAATGATGGGTGCTTTGTTTGGATTTTTAAGAAACTTTGAAAGCTAAATACAGCTGGATCAAAATCACCATAAAAGGGAATTAGATTTGGTGACCCTCCATTTCCTGAGACTAATATTTTCTGGGCACAAAACAGCTGTTTGAAACTGTCTCTGAAAGATTCAAGAATGAAAACCAGATTTTTTGACACTGTTCATTTGCACTGAGATTGGAGCAGAATATCTCAGTCCAGAATGTATATAGCACACACATACAATATACACTTCTACTCATATTTAAAGTGATGTGTGTATATACACATGTATATAGAGTGTATACAAACAAACCACCTTTTAGCATTCACGTATGTCGTCATTTAGCTGTCACAACACTTGTAATAGAGCTAGGCACCATTTAATTTTTCATGGTCCCTGATCACCAACCCAAAAACATACAATTTACACTTTTAAATGTCTATACCACAACTCAGATTGTTTGTCAACATGTTACATTTATTTTAATTTGTTTGAGCTCTTCACAAAGTTTCTTTCTGTTCTTCTGATTGGACAGCAGAACCTGAGGACATCTCCGTTTCACAGACAGATTAAAAATGGATAAAAATAGATATAGCAATTTGGTTTACTCAGGACCTTTGCTGAAAGGAAGAATCAAACTAAAACCATGTTTTTGCTGCAAACAAAATATGGGGGTTTCTACCCAAATAGTTAACATACAGTCTCACTGGAGAGAAGGCACTGTCATTTTTTTCCTCAAAACTCGACGATTTCCTTGTTGACAGTTTTCACAGCTAAGTTATGAATGACATAAACATGATGGCTAAGGGAGGGAAGAGCACTGGAGTTACTTTGGAGAAAGACATAAAGTTTAATAAGGCCAAGAGACTCACTGACAAGAGAGAGACAAGGGAAGAAGGATGAGATAAGTCATAAAAGTATGTACCTACACAAGTATTTAAATAATATTACCAAAAAGCAGAGTTAGCACATAAAGTCCATGCTCTTTAAGTAAGGGGCTTCTTTGCAGTCCCTTACTATGGGGGCAGGATCCACTGGGCAGAGAAGATAGCATATTTCCTAGAGTCCTACTGTAGTCTGAGAGCCACTAACTAATTAAAAATAAATTTTTTTGGCCCCACCTCCACAGTAAGTCATCAGGATGAATGGAAAGTATATTTAAACAAGGTAAAGCAGTGATGAATCACCAATCTACTGCGTGCTGAGATGGATCACCGCTCCCATGGGATCTGCTTCTCCTGCCTCCGGCTGAGGTACCACTGATTCTCAGTGAGAGAAGTCACTGAAGTTAAATGAAATCACAGCTTTTTCCAAGTACCTTCAAGAGTAATTTGTATATTTGCTTCATGTTTCAGAAGCAGAAAAATCATTAAGCGCATCAAAAGAAGAATATTGAAAGCCACAGTGCAGCAGGGGTGAAGCCTGATGACTGCAGCTGGATCGGGAAGAGACGGAGAAACCAATCTGTGAACCCTGACTCTTACACTGCATAAAGCACCATGTATTTAACATGGCTAAAGCATGTGCCTTTGACAGAGATCCTCTCACTAAGGACAGAAACGTTCATCAACAGCAACAAAAGACCTTGGAGCATCCCTCCTTGGCCCTTTATTTCCTGAGTGTGTAAGCCATGAATGATGAGTATGCTGAGGGTTAAAGTAAAAATAAAAAATCACTCCCTAGGAAAACATAGAAGAAAAGGGTAGCTAAATCTCTGACAGATGAGAACACTCTCAGGGTGTCAGCAACAGGAGTTCTGATTTACACTATCTGGAGGGAGAGATAAGGACTCCACAGTACAGCAGCATCTAATAAATGATGTCTGCAGCACAATAACTAGAGAGCTCTTCATTTCATTTATTTATTTTGCAGTTAATTTAGTGTTCCTGAAAGCAAGGGCTTTTTTGCCCTGGTCACTGACAATACAGCCAAGTTCTCCCTCACTCACAGCTCTGTCAAAAGACACTTTATAAATAACTGGATAGGAGGATCTTCACCCCTGACCTGTGGGATCTACCACTTGAAAAGAAAGATGAGGAGCACTGACGCCTGGCAGATGTAGCATGTCCCTGCCCTGCCGACTGCTCACACAAATCTTCCTGGTTCAGACCTGGTCTTCAAAGCAATAAGCAATGGGGCCATGTGTATGTAGTAAGGACATGATGTACACAACCAGCAACTCTGGTTATAAAACTAATCTCATTTTGACTTCTAGGGTCTGCTACAAGAATTTGAAATGAAGTCTTGAGACAGGAAGATCAGATCAAAGTTGAAATATAAAATAACAACTCCTTCACTGACCTCCCCCCACCCCAGTTGGAAAAAAACAACTGCTAATTTGGGGGAGAAATTAAAAAATCATCTAACACCTAATCTAGATCCATTTCCTCTACTTTGCAGGAAGGATTGCTAAATAATTTCAGTGCACTTGTTCAGAACAAGAGGTGTTGCAAACACCTACTTTGTTTTTGCTGCTGCTTCCATGTTCCTCATTCCCTCCAGACTGTCCCTCGCTTATTAGTCATGTTGGGGCAATGATAAGGTGGAGAATGATTACATAGTTGGCTCAGACTTTTCCCTTCCCAGTACAGAGTGTGCTTGGTTCCCTCCTGGGTGGAGACTGACCTGAATGCCTTCTTTAAACCATACACATGCAAGCCTGTACTGTAATGATTTCCAGTCTGGTTATGTACCTGTTCCTGTTCTCAGGGCCCATCTTTCAAAGCAGGATGGTCCTGATTCAGGTCCTGTTGTTGGTTTTGTTGATTTGGGTGAAAAGCTGCAGATCTCCACTGAAACAACTCACCTTTTCCCAGTTATCTTCAGAAAAAAAACATTATTCTGTGCATTCCTCACCTGTTATTATGTGCAAGTGAATTCAGCAAGTGAGTGTGTTGTGACAGTCCCCTGAGGAATATTGCCTCTGAGAAGAACTTTCTGAGCTACTCAGAAAGCTCTTTGTGAGTGAGTACACTCCACATGATGCATTTGGAGATGCTTAGTGGTGAGATTCTGGTTTTGCCTCTCTTTTGAGCCCTGGGCTCCATGTTAGGACAGTGGTGGTTTTTACCCATCTCAACAACAACATGTACATCTTACCCTGAGACAGACCAGGGCTCGCCTCACTGGGTAACACACAGTCATAGCACAGGACAACTGTCCTCATACACCATGCAACCAAGTATGTGCTCCATCTTTTCCCCCAAACCTTCTCTTCTCACATTTTCTTCTGCAGCAAGTACTAATGTCCCTTCTCTACCTGTCTGAGCCTTGGCTTCCTCCTTGACTCAGTCTTTGACGTAACATTATGTCAAAGGCTTGTAATTTCTTCTGCTGTATGTTAAATTTTAGCCTTTCCTCTATTCCCACACTGAGAAAACTAACCCAAACACAAATCACCTTGTGACTTGCCTGTAGCAAAATTCTCCTTTATGTCACAATGCTGCTGGTATTACCTGTTCAAAGCCGTTCAGACTGTTTCTCCTGCTGCTCCACAGCCTCCCACTGATTATACCCTCACGTCCATGCCCTTTGCCTGCAGTGCTTATGGAAAGGAAGGTGGAAGATGCAGGGTGAGGACAGGGGGTTGTGTAGGAAGTTTTGGGCAGTGAAACACAAAACTGCTGGCAGCAGGGGCTGGCTCAGCCCTGCCAAGGTACCGCCACTCCAGCCCTGAGCTCCTCCACGGCTCTACCTTCTCTTCCAGTTCCCAGCTCCTACAACTGCCAAAACACTTCTGCCAGGCAAAGTAATGCTCTCCCTCACCTGCCTCTGGCTGTACCCACATAATAAGCTTTTATGCCTTAGTCCTTGCCTAGAACTTCTCCTGCTACTTTGCACTTCTGCATCCAACTCAGCTGCCCACAAAAGCATCCTGCTCTGCCCCAGCCCAGCATAGGTCTGACCTACTCATGTCTGTGTCCAGCAGAAGAGGGGCACTGACAGCTTCTGACATGTCTCCTGTCCATCTGTGGACATTGTAATGTAAAAGAGAAGCAGGTGATACACTCAGTTGTTACTGAGGCATCCATCCACTCCACCAAAATACATAAAAAAACAAGGAACTAAAATATTCTAGACATTAAATCAGGCATCTGAAGTCATCACCAACTTATTTTGCTTTTAAGTGCCTTAGTGATAAAAGGGACCTCGACAGAGATTTTTCAAAGCTGCTTTGGGATTTAGATTAATCTAATTTTGGGGTTTGTGCACCTACACATCTTAGGCTGCACTGAAAATCCCAAGCTAAACTAATTTTCTATGTGGGAGAAGATGCTGCTTCCCAAGTGAAGGGAGCCACTTGCCTTGCAGCTGAAGTCCACAAAGTCAAAAAGGCTAGCGGGGGGGTGGGAAGAAAGAGGGGAGGCACATTCACAGTGGAAAATGCTATCGATCCTTTGCCATAACAGCAATAGCCGGTAATACTGCAACATGAACTAACCTGCCCACCAAAGCAAAATGCTCAGTGATTTGTAAAAATCTCCTCTAGAATGTAAAGAACAAGACCAGAAAAGCTATTTAAGGTTTGCAGGTTTCCTCAGGCAATGCAAGAAATAGAAACCTGATTAAGTCTCGGATTTGTTACTCTGCAGGCGAATAAACACATCCCCTGTGCTCACACACAAAACTTACTTGGGAAGGGCTGGTGGTGGGGTTTGTCACTGCTGAGGGAGAACATGCAGAGAGAGGGGGAGAGGGAGAAAATGCTTTCCCTAACACGAGAAACATGCCCTCAGCTGAAAGCATGGTGCAGTTCTCCCTTAGGCTCATACAGCTTACCCAGTCACAGCAACACCGTGCTTGGGGGAACGCCCTGACTCGGATGCATTTTGTGTTAGAAACAGACCATCTCTGCTGCCCTGACCCTAGTAAAACTTCTTGTTTTCTTTTTCACTGAGCTTGAGAGCTAGAGCTTCCTAGATGCACTCTTAAATAAATGTTAAAGAAGAAATTCCCATTGGCGCAGAGGAGCCAGTAGCAAGATTTGGTATGGTAATGTACTATTCCAGATACAGGCTGAAATGAGTGTACCTCCGTGCAAACAACTGCATGCTCCCAGAAAATATCCTCTGGAGAATTATTGGAAACCATTTCCATCTGACAGGTTGGCGCTCAGCCCTTTCCCAGGTCAGCATTCATCTCTCTAGTAGCAGCTAATTAGCTCTGTGCTGAAGCGCTGGGCAGCACAGGTGTAGAAAAGCCACAGTAAAGACAAGATTTCTGAGATCTTTTATTATGTGACTTGAAAGGGAAAGAAACACTATGCTGGACATCTACTGACTTCAGAGGGAAGTGGATCAAACCATTTAATATTATTGTTGTAATACAACAGTGCCCAATGGGCCTTAGTAATGAAAGAGGCTCCATTGCGCTAAGTTTTGTATCAGCACTTTCCAACAAAAATGTAGTGAGGTACGAATGAGAGGAACAAGTGGCTACAGACAGACCAGGCAAGGAAGCTTGAGAGCAAATGAGTTTTTGCTGGAAATTCTGTAAACATGAATGAGTAATTTTGTTTGTCCGAGATTTTTGAAGTTAAAAAGAGGCAGCTTGGCACTGGACAAAAATGCTTCCCGCTGGACTTCATAATAACCAAACTCCAGAACATTTCTAAATGAAGAGTCAGCCTAAATCAAAACAAGGATTAAAAAAAAAAAAAAAAGCCTTGTTTGAAATGTCAAGTGAAATGGTCTGGACATTTCTGTGCCTTTTTTCAAAATTAAACCAAAATGGGGTTTCAGATTTCTCCCCCACCCCCAAATCTTCTGTTCTTGCCAGAAGGAACAGCTGTACTGGAGGCAAACCATCTCATCCTGCTCCCTGCAAAGACCACATGGAAACAAGCCTGGTTATCTCGATAGTACACCAGCTGCCAATCCACTGCTGAGGTTTTTGGTGCACTTCTGGGCTGAGGAGGATTTTGAGGAAGAATGTGGAAGGGGAGAGGGCAGCCTTGAAGGTACCAGCACAAGAGACGCTCTAGGAAAAAAAGATGGGGATGTAGGGTAGAAATGTTTTAAAAATGGAAGAGGAAGGCAAAACATAGAAGGAATCTAAGCACTCTACAGCCTAGCAGACATGACAGATTGGACTGGGATAGTGTATGAAGGCAGTAATTTCTCTGGGATATCCTGGAGAAGGGGGAGCCCAGGGTGAGAGATGCTCCAGCCCAAGTGATGAGCCAGAAAACAGATCCCCGTATCTTGAAGGGTTGAGACTAAAATATACGCATCTCAGAAAGCTCAAGAGACTAAATATCATTTCCAACCCGAAGCAATGGCACCAGCCAGCACTGTGTGACTCATGCTCAGACCTGACCTCTCGGAGGCTGTGGAGGTTGGTGTGGAAAGTGTTATACTGACACAGAAGTGGAGAACTAACCTAGCCATTGGTGGTGAGCGAAGCCAGGAGACACCAACCTCCTTGACCAAAAGTTTCCTGAAGGCTTAGAAAAGACTGAGTGCTGTCACTAGATGTTTCCTGGGAGGGGTGGGAAGAGGACCCTTTTCAGAGATGTGTGTCAGGGTGAGGAGCTGCCAGAGGCACAAGGCTGCTTTGCAAAGCATTTGCCATCAATTATTTATCAGGCAAGTTTGGGACAGGTGGCAGAAGTGCTGTGCGCCTGTGCAGTTACGCTGCTGCTAAAACAGACCATGGCTCCAAACAGGACCCCCGAGGCAGGACCAGAGAGACCCCTTGGCAGAGACGGGCATCACCACAGCAGGGCATGGAGCTCAGCACCCTCCTGCTCTACTCCTATTTTCTGCCTCTCTGCATGCAGCACAGAATACCAGCACAGCACAGCACATGCGCAGGAAAGGGTGAACAACACAGCTATGGCATGAAGGGTTCAGGGGAGAGGAGGGGAACTTGCAACACATGTAGGCCAAGGGGGAGTTAATTTGGGTGTCATGTGGGAGTTGGCAATGACCAACAATTTGGGCCCCGATGCTAGGGTCTGATCAGGCTGTCATGTTTTCTCCCTGAGCTGGCAAACCCATCTATAAGCACCCCACAGAAGTGCTGGCCTGTTGCACATGGGCTGTGAGAGACCTTGGCAAGCAAAGTTCTTTTTCCCCTCCATTTGAAACAGTCTTTGAGTGGGCAGCAGTTTTGTCTATTATTCAAAATCATTTGACAAGCTATTTAGTTTTTACCCTCTAATCATTATTTGATATTCAGGTATCCAGCTGGAATTCATTCCTGCTCTGTAATGTGAGAAATAAAACTGCTGCAGAATTTTCCCACCATGAAAGATCACGGTGAGGCCATATAAAGTTTGCTTCTCTGCAAGCACTTGCATACGTGAGCTCAGTATTTCCACCCATACTGGTGCGAGGACTACTTAGCTGTGTGGGAATGCCTGGAGAAGGCCTTTGAAGAGGGCCAGATCAAACTGAAATTTCAGTTTTAATTAATTGCCATAGAAAATGTCACTGGTATTATTCACCCAGCTGTACTCTTATGTCATGTTTGCCTGAGACAAAGTTCTCCCATGTACTGTAATGAATCATAATATTTAAGATGAATACAGAGCAGCAGTGACATTCACCGGGGCTTTCAGCAGCTGGAGCTCAGGGTGAGCTCCTTCAGGCTCCTCTCCCAGCTGCAGCTGGATGTGCTTCAACTTGACCCCATCCCAAGCTTCCTGAGGTCTTTTCATGCTCAGAGGCAGACAGGCAGCCCACATGCCGCCTTTGCAGGGCATGAGCCATGGGGAGAGCCTCTCTGCACCCTTTGTACTGGGTATTTCACCCCCCTGGTAGGACCCACATGTCTGCCCGGCGCAGCTGGAGCGGGAGGGCAGAAGGAGGTGTTGGTAGGGCTGTAAAACACCTTTCCTTCCTGCTGATCTCCAGAGCTGCCAGAGATCAGTCTGCTTCAAGCTGAAGAAACTGTCTGAGCAAAGGTAGAAAGAGGTTGCTTACGCTGCAATTAATGCCTTTTTTTTTTTAAATATCCCTTTGCAGAGCAGGTTCCTCTCTGTTCTCTGCTTTGAGTTAAACCTTCCACCACTCCCATTCCTGCCAACACCCACTGGTAACGAGTACTGCAGTGAAATCTAATCAGAGCAGAGATCAACTCATTACCCTGAGAAGTAAACGTGTCTCTCAGACAAAGCAGCAATTTTGTCTGAGTCATTGCAGCATCCCTGAGTGTATCCAAAACAATCAAAAGCTGGCTAAACCAGTCCATTAGTAGCAGAGCCATCACCTTTTCCTCCTTCATAGTCCCAAGTTGAAGCCGTGCTCTGCTTGCCCTACTCCTGGTGAGGAAACCTCCTGCTCCTTTGTTCCCACAATTAATAATTCAGAGAAATCCCATGGCCCAAGTGTTCATGTTTCCTCTTTGTTACAGGACTTTAAAACGTGGCGAGAGAAGGGACGCTTAATTCCTTGGACTAACTGGTGAAGGGCTGAGAACAGTGTAATTGTTGGTGTGGATGGGGATTAACAACCCAGACTTGTGTGCGCACATGCGGATGAACATAAACAGAAGGAGGAACAGCGTTACCATAGAAATGAAGGGCTGCCTGTGCAGACATCTTTGTCACATCAGCATCCCTGCCACGGGGTGCTGCTTCAGCCCTTGAGCTGTAATGAGGGTGGTGGTGCCTTTGGGCGTGCAGGTGTTCATCTGCTCAGAGTTACTTCCTGGTGCCATTTGGGAGAACTGATACTGAACCCTGATAATGGTCACAAAAGTTATGGTGAAGGAGCAAAAGTGGTATCTCGGGTGCCAGCCAGGAAACAGGCTTTGGAGCTGCAGCTGGGGCACCAGACCTGCTTCCTGCCACAAAGTCAGGGGATGGAGAAGGCTTGCGGGAGACTTACAGATAAACACCTTGTCGGGCAGTGGAAGTGCACAGCAGGGCTGAGCGCTTTAAATTCCTCCCTCAGGATCAGAAAGTTTTGTCTCTGGACCAGTGCCAGCTTATAATCTAGTTGAGAACCTGCACTCTCTCTAGGATGGGATTATAACGCTGCAGTGAGTAATACAACCTCATTTACAGAGAGACAGGATGGTTTGGGGTGTACTGTTGCCCTGAGAGTTATGAAGCCATCTCTCTTTGTTCCCCGAAAAGATCTTTACTTATTAGGAGTAGAAACCCAGGCAGTGTTTCCTAACAACCCTCCCTGGGGGACAGCTGGGGTTGACAACACTAGCAATTTCCCTGCAAGCCTTGTGGAATTTGGTATTTTTCATGAAGCCTAAACTCCTGGACTCTTCTCATTAACTGAAAGTCTTAGCTTTCGTTTTTTCCTAGGTCTCATGACTGCAAAGAAAAGCTTAAAAACATGACCCTTAAGCCTTATAAATCAGAAGTTAAATAATTTCTTTTTTAAGCTCAGCCCAAACATCCCTGTTAAAAAAAAGAAAAAAGAAAAACAGAGAGAGAAGCAAGAGCTCATGACATTTTTTTAACGAGGAGTCTTTTTCTTTTGCAGGGAGAAGCTGGGGGCTGCAGAAGCAAGTCTTGATTTTTCAGCACTCAGAATATATATGTATTACACATAAAAATAAACATAATATATGTAATATATATTTCTGTTCTGACCTTGCAAGACCTTCCTAGTTTGTGAAGAGAATTTATTGTCAAGACATGGTCTCCCCTTGACCTCTGTGAAAACTGCCAACGAAATAGGACATTCTTGGAGAGAAGAGAGGAGCTAAAATCATAAACATCCATGACACAGTCAGAACATACAAGCCTATAAACAAATATACCTGAATGCTAACATCTTTCAGTCAAGAAAAAATGGTGTTGACCACTGACCAGCAAGTTGGCAAATGGCTGCAGAAAACAGCCCTATATCACCGTACAGTTTGTGATGCCTTTCAAACCACACAAGCAGAGAACAAGTTACAGAATGTTGTTTTGTCCCTCTGTGGACGCTGCCCCAGTAAATAATTTTCCTTGATCAAGACTTAATCCAATAAGGAAGACACAATAAGAATGTAAATGTCAATTGTAGTTGAGAAATTTGACCTGTTGGTCATAGAAGCAGCTTAATTTAATTAGAGCTACTTACTGGAATAAAATAAATGCCCATTGTAGTAAGACTCGCAGACAACTGTGTGAAGATAATGTGAAGAAGAGGAAAAGAGGGACCTGACCTAAATCAGCAAGTGTGAGAAACTGCAAGGTCACAGGCAGGACAGACACCTCCGCTCGCTATTTCTGCCTCCTGGACCATGTGCAAAACCACTGCACCACTCTAGCCCAGCAGTAATAACACTTCACATTCGGGAAGCATTTTTCACTGAGGCTCTAGGAGAGCTTTTTTGGCATTGATTATTTAAGCTTCCTGCTAGCACATTACGGGTAGAAAAGCTGTAGCTCAAAGAGGTGAAGTGACTTGTCCCACGGTCACCCAATGAGTCACTGGCAGAGCTGGGAGCAGAGTTCTGCCTGACACTGGCACTTCTTTGCTCCAGCCAGCATGACATGCATTCGCTTAAGAGGCAGCATCTGAGCACATGCAATTGCTCTCTGCAGTCAATTCCTCTCATCTCCCAGTTCAAATTAGACTCCTAAGTTTTCCTGCTTTCAAATCTGTGCGTAGAGCATTTAGGGTTGGTTGGGCGAATTTCCTGCTGCATTGAAGGTATGGGCTGGTGTGGTTAACACCCCATGAAGTGCTTTGAATGTTTAAGACTTGACACTGCTTTGGCAGAACAAGTATTTCAGTATGAGTAGCGTAAAACCCCAAAACCAAGGGAGTGAACCTTAGGCCAAACAGATTTGGTCTTACACAATTGCCTAGAAGTACTAAAGCTTGATCTCCATGCCAAAACCCATAGTTTCTCTCAATCACTGAGACTTTTCAAAGTTTAACTGTTACTTGGCACAACAAATCAGAGCAGCTCTTGTAATGCTCAGTTTTCAAGTGTTTATAAACAACCCTTCAAAACCACCTGCAATTAAGTAAGCAAGTTTTCACTCTTGCAGGTCCAGATCTCTGTGTTGCATTTTGATGTGGTCTCAACAAAACAGTCTCAGAAAATGTAAATCCCAAAGACAAAGTAGTGTTTTCTCTCAGCCTGACACTTAGCACTCAGGTCTACAATCTTGGTTTCAGATGCAACTCCAGAAAGTAGGAAGTCTGAATATTTATTTAATCAAGGAAGCTAGAAGAAAACTGCTTTAAGAAGAGATGCTAAAGGAAAAGGCTGGAAAAAGCATAAAGATAATTATTTCAAAGCCAAAAAAATAACGGCAGCAGAGACAACCCTTGCAGAGCACGGTAAGCACTGAAAAACATGTGTGAGAAAGTTATGGGATTCCAAGACATGGCTTCCACCCAAGAATCCTGCAAGCATGGCACAAGCAAACCCAGATAAAGGCATTTTTAAACAGCCCCTCAAAACAAAAATTAACAGAAGGAGCTGAACTAGAAAATGTTCACATGTAATTCCAGAGCAGATGGACTGTAAGTCTCTGAAACAGAAGGTCTCACCCACAGAAGTTCCTACCCATCCTTAGAGTACGAGCAACAACAAAAGCAGCTTTTATAGATCTGGATGTGCTCATGTTCACTTACCTCAATGAGACTGTGAGTCTCAACGCACAACTCTGGAGGTTTAACTCTCCTTGGGCTGAGTGCTGCCAGGCTCACAGATCTGTGGTTGTGGTACAGTATATCATTTAAACCTGACTGCAGTCAGATTAAAGGCCTTCTGTAGGACCACATGCCTAATGTGGCATGTGACAGGTCCTAACCCTGTCCCCATCAGGCCAGTGGGCAGCGGGACTCTGCACACTGCATTTATATCACCCTAGTACGTAAAGCTGCAAGGCTGGGATTTAGATCCAGAGTTCATTGGTATCTGGAGGTGAAATCATGGTTTAGGCCCACCTTTTCCATTCAGAGAGAGACAGACCATTGTTAGACAGCCCACCAATCCATTTGGGGAGTCATAGGTTGGGAAGGAGGCACAGCCAGGTGTCTGAACACTGTGTTGCACAATAACACTGCACTAGGTCTCGGGCTTGTGCAAACCGGGAAGAAAACATGTTTTAATTCAAGAAGGCTCCCCAGTAACAATATTCTGTTGACCTGAAGAGCAACCTCGTGAACTGAAAACTTTAAGGCGATGTATACTGGTATGTATCTTACCAGCAGGACAGATGGGATGTAAAACATCTGAACTTGTCTGGAAAGCTGCCTGGATTTTTGCCTGTCCAGGTAAACCTTTAATTGCAAGAGATTAGGTAACACACAGACCTTTTGCCTGTGCTTCAGGAACCCCAAACTCCTGCATGAATTCGGTGGGGTCTGGGCATCTCAACCTTTTAACTGGCCAAATTCTGAAAGGGTGAATGAAACATCAGTATTGGGGGGCGTATTGGCATGTGAATAGGCAGGATCCTCACAGTGGGTAGGAGAGTCTGCAATTCGAAAGGACAGAGGAGTTGGATTTAGGGATTGCATTGAGAGCAACGGCTCTGCTTGAACAGTTAGATATGGATCTATTGAACTGGTTCTTCCAGCACAGCCTGAGTGCCTGGACTCCTGGCGTTTTTGTAGCGTAATAGCACATCCATGAATGGTAAGGAGTGGCTGAATGAATAAAACACTGCAGCAGGAGCAATAATTTAGGAGTCCATTTAACAGACTCTGGCTTTCAGGGCTGTAAATACCTATGAAAGCTTCTGGTCACAGGGCCAGAAAGCCTTGGTAGGGCTGGTCTAAGCACTGCAGCGGCACTGATGCCCCAAAACTGGTGAGGAAGGCAGACGAGACTGCAGCGCCCTGCAGCACTCCTTGCACTGGGACCCTCACCCAGGTGGTCTCTGCGAGCACTTCACACCTCATACCCAGTGGCCAGATTTGCGAAAGGACGGGGGAGAAGGGAGTCACATTTTCCAACTTTCAGGATCCTAAAGAGGAGAATGTACTGTCAAAAGAAATCATTTTTTATTTACACACCTAAGTATAGGCTGTTAAACTCACCCAGGAGCCTGATCCAAAGAACTTCTGCTGCATCCTGCCTCTCCTCCAGGACGCTGGAGCTACCCAACCCCCTGCTTTGCCACACCTCAGTGATTTCGGCTGCCAGCCCTCATAAACATAAACCTGCATAAATCAGGGATTTACTGCCGGGAAGCTGAGCACTGATCACAATTGCTCTAGCTCCATACGGTAGGCCTGGCTAGAACATGGTAAGAATTCTTCCCTGCGGGGACTTTTAAGCAACTGCCAATAATTTCCCATGCTCCTGGTGCCAATAATAAATAAATAAATAAACAAGGGGGAAAGGCGAATGGAGAGGACACGTAAAACTGCCAAACCAAATTCAGGACGCAAAAGAAAAAAGGAGGAAGAAAAAAAAAGGCATTGAGAAGAGCACAGTCTAGCCAGCAACACTTTCCAGTCCCATCCATAGCTGAGCTCAGAACAGTAATTCCTTGTTTGCAGGCTCCTCTGTTAGAAGCTAAATGTGATTGCAACTGAAGTACATTGATTAACCCAAAATAACTTTCCCTCAATTTGCTGGCTGCTCAAGAATACTCAGGAGACCTGCTTTTGTTCTGAACTAGTCACTCAGGAGCTCTGGCTCCAGTCCTTGTGCATCTATTGAAACTGAGTGAACCAGAAAAACGCCAGGAACTGCACAAGGACACATAGTACAGTTTAATTAGTTTAGAGAGAGGAATTTATTTTTTTTCCAAGCATCACTTGGGCAAATTGTTGTTGTTGTCTTTTTTTTTTTTTTTATGGTCTTGTTAAAATAATTTCATGGTTGCAGATTTTGTTCCTGTGCTTAGCAAACCAAACTGTAGCGGTTACAGCTGGTGGAGGCCTGGGGGGAAGGGCTAGGACAGGCTCTCTCTTCATACAAAAAAAAGTAGTGCAACATTTTATCACACTGCTTGCAAAATGATGCGTTTAAAGGGCAGAATTGTCAATGTCAGATGCAAGGCTGAGGTACCTATTAATAAACAGCCTCTGCATAGGAAATTCTTTGCAGACTTTAATCAGGAATTTTCCATAGTAACGCCGTGCTCCTACGGTTAGCTCAGTGACAGTGGTTTAAATTCCACCCAATGGACTTTGCATTAGTCTTTGAAAATAGAAATAATACGTGTGAGATCACAGGTGCTTCATTCCCTTCATTAACAAACATTTTATGATGGCTTTGTATTCCTCCACTTTCCTCCCCATACATATGTGTGAGCTGAAAAGGGAAGTTAATTTTAGAATGACTGAAAGATCTGGAACCAAATCTAGCCTAAAATTCAGGTTCAGATTCAATGCTGTTATTATCATAAAAGTTGATCTAAGAGATCCTTCCACAAAATGATGGAAATTTCACAAGGGTCACTGCTCTCGTAAGTCCCACAATATCCTACGTCAAACTCTTGCAGGAGTGGCTGTTGTTATAAGTTTTTGGCCACACCTAAACAAGGAAATAATCAGCTTCTGCTTTGGGATTTAACTCAGAACTAAGAAAATCAAATCTCAAGACTCTAAAGCAAACGTGTCCCTTTGATCCAAACTCCAACAGCTGCGGGGCTTTTTCCGTCTCCGGATTTAACCATTCAGCCACTCCAGCACTATTCAGCTCGTCGTGAATGCTGGAGGTGGAAGAGCCATGGGTGTAAAACAGCCCAGGAAAATGAATGCCAGCTCTCCTGCCACTGTCTCCCTATTTCCTTCAGTCACTTTTCGTTTCTTAAGCCGGTTTCATACGTCTTTGCGAATGCTTGTCCTTATCCTCTCTCCTTGTGTGGCCAAACCCGCCTTTCCTTGGCTCTCTGAGATAGCCTCCCTGGGTTTTGTACACCGGCAGGGACTGCAGTCCCAGTTTATCATTCTGCAATTAGCAGGTGGACTTTCCTTTAGCATTACCTGTTGTTCCCAATAATTATCTTACCTGCCACCTACTGCAAGATTGAGGCCTAAAAGATCATCATTCCTGTGCCTTAGATCTAACTCCTAAGTTAACCACCTTATCCCAAAGGCATTTTGTTTGCCAGAGAGAGTCCCTGACTACTTTTCTGCTAAGTTCCACAGGTGTTATATGCTATGCATGCCACAGGCTAAATAAAAGTTTTAATAACCCTATTACTCCAAGGATAGACGTCTTTCCACTTTATTCTGGTTTTCACTTTTATAGACCAAAACCATCTCAACTGCAGTGAATTTATGTTTAGGCCACAAATTGCTTGAGGCTAAAAGAATATACCAAGGAGGTATCTCTGGCTGTTTGGCTTGTTCATATACTTTTCTCCATACGTTACATCCACTCTGAACCACTGCTAAAGAGAAGACATTGGGCTGGATGAACACCTGATCTGATCCAAACTGCACTTCTTAGGCTTTTATAAAGATATTTGCTATACGGCCTAGCAACAAAGGCTAAAAAGTTAACCAATACGGACATCATGCAAATCTACCCGAAGTGCTGAAAAAATGACATCTGTAAGAAATGTTATAACAAAGAATCTGAAATCGTGTCTCTCATCTCATATGCCAGTGTCAGTGCATTTGAAACAGGCTGGAAATAACAGCTATTGAGACAACCTAATGGAAGTGCAATAGGCTTCCCATGGCTTTATTTCTTTTTCAGGAGCGAGTACTAACGAATTCAGCAGCAAACTCAGACCCCACGTTCAGCAAAACTTCCACAAGCAGCTTAAGGAGTGATTGATGGGTGATTTTCCAGATCTCAACAATAATAAGAACAGCAACAAACATGAAAGGATCCAGCAGCATTTTTGTGTAGTAATGTTTAATGGCTCAGTGTCCTATTGTGACGATTGTTCCCCGGGTCTGTGGGAGGAGCTGGTTTTAATCAATGGAGCCCTTTGGAATCAAATGCAGGTATTTACTCGAACGCGACACACAGACCAGTGTTTGTCTAGCTAGCAGTCTGCCTGTGTCAGCTAATGCTGTGTTTGGAAGAGGTTTCTGACTCTGACAAAGAAATGGATAACCAGACATTTCCTCATCATCCCATCTAAAAATTTGGGAGTGGACAGCATCCATGAATGAGAAGAGAGACTCTCTGCAATCAATAAAAAGAAGCTGGCTTCTGAATCTCAGCAAATAAACAAAGCTGTGATCCCAGGTCAGCCCTCAGATTTTCAGCAGTATAGAGAAGACAGGCCAATGATTTTCAGTGTTTGGCTATAGGTCCACTTTTTTCTCCCGGTGCCTGTAGGAATTTCACCAGATGAGGCGGTCAGGAGAGGGACCACCACTTAGATACCTCAGCATCAGGGTGCCCAGACCCTGACCATGGGTAGGGTCTTAAAAACAACTTAAAGCAATGACTATGAGACTCTCAAGGCTCTTCTCTTCCCAAAGAAGAATTATTATCTCCTCGTTCCAAGCATACTGACATGCCCAAGGTCAAATATGAAGGGACAGAGCCAGTCAGAAGCCCAGAAACTCTTGAGGAAATGCCTAATCCAACAGATTGCCACAGCAGATTACCTTCATGTGACACAGTGCACCATTGTCCTGTATTCCCTGCCCAGGGGACCAAACTGAGATGAAGCTGAGTCACAGTTCCTCACATTGATTAGTGCTGCATTACTATGTAATGATCTTATTATTACTTAGTGCTTCATAAGGATGGGATCCCATTTCACTTGTGAGGCACCTTTGCCTACAAGTAGACAACTTGTAAAATAAAGAAATTAGCATCCCTTACACCTCATAAGTGAAATCAAACAGGGGTTAAACACTGCCTCATTCCAAGAGTTGTCACTAGATTTTTAAACTGTACATTAAAGCAGCAGTTCTGCAAGTTGGGAGAGTGAACCCGGAATCAGAGGCTATGAATCCTTTGTATTTGTACAGCCTCTACCAGAAGTGCTTTATTAGCAGGTCACAAAGTCTCATAGACTGGAATTCCTGCAGTAAATTGCATTTGGGCAAAGCTCACAAATCATTAGCCATGCAATCTTGTTTATCCTGCTAGGACTTGGAGTTTGTCCTGTTACAAAATCAAAGCAGCAAGGTTGAATGGTTCCAAGTGAAAAGCCTAACGAATGAATAAGATTCTCTGAGGAGGGATGAGGGGGCTGGAGAGACAGTCACTTAATGTAAACATGGCTGGGAGATAGCGTGTGAATGGTCCTGTTGAGGTGAAATCCCACTGAACAGCCAGAGTATCACATCAGTGTTACCGAGGGCCCTGTTTATTCTGCAGCATGCTGGGGAGTTTGCTCTGGACGCCAACAGCCCCTGAAACAGGCTAACAGCAGTTTTTATTCTTCCACTAATGCATGTGATTAGGATGTGTACAAAAGGTTCCCTGGGAAATGAAGCATGCTCCAAGCTGGGGAGCTCTGCCTGGTGGGGGGCAAAGCACAGAGAATTGGTTTATGGGAAGAAGATGGGGATGGTGATTTCATTACCAAAAGCTTCTTAATTAGTATATATTATTTAAAAGACAAAGAGATATTGTATATTTTTTCATGTGACAAGTGACCAGATTTTGCTCTGCAGAGCTAAGGCTTGACCAGAGTGCACAGGTCTTCCCTAATACCTGACACTGTAGCTCATCACAGGAGAGCTGTGGCCCTTTTGGAGCTGCTAGTGCAGCTCAGAGGGGCCCAAATTGTAGGGCCCACATAATGAGGTGTCTTGAGAATCAGGCATGACAGGTTGAAGGAGTTGAGGAGAAAAGTGTAAGGTCCAAGAGAAGCTCTTTTATCTCCTGGTGGTCCCTGGGATGGGCAGTGGCCAGACAAGGACCTGCTGGCTGCACAGGGGCTTGTCCATCTTCCACGGGGCTGGGTCAAATAGCACAGAGCTTTTGCTCCTCTGAAACACTGGCTTTTATCATTTACTGTCAAACACTTAATTGCCAATTTATTGGTGAAGTTTCAGGTACTACCTAGACCACTTAGTTCTTGGGCTGCACGTCTCCTTACCATATCCTCCACTCTGTGCTGCTTCTCAAGCACACATATTATCTTTGGCTACTTCTTCATATAGCGCTGCTACTCACAAAGTCCAGACTGTGGCCTTGTTGGGACTTAGTATAGCACAAAATATAACTCAAATAACTATCAAAAACCAATAAACTTCATGTATTTGAGACAGATTTATCCTCTGCACCAGTCACCTGCTATAGCCCGATAGCATTCTCCATTTTAAAGCCCGTAGCCGCTTTTTCTGGGAGCAGCATTGAGATACTGGCAGCCCATCACCCACCACAGATCATCAAAGCACCCAATTTGCAAACAATTCATAGGCTGAGATATATTTGCTGCTATTCAGTGAAATCTTCTGCCTATTAGCTGAATATGGAAAGCAGATTTGGATCAGGAGGGAGCAACAAGAAAGAAAAAAGGTTGATTTAGCAGGTAGTTTTTTCACAAAATTAATTTTTCCACCTCCAAGACAATGCTTTATAAGCTCAGGCTAAGTTTGCAGAACCCAGAAAATCACCAAGGCGACACTAAATGTCAAGACTGGCTAACAGCAAACGAGCCATTGCAGCATTGCGCATTTGAACAGAACTGTACTATCTCTGCAGTCTGTGAGCAGGGAAAGCCACACACCGCTTCATGTTATGTTCATCAGTAATTACACAGAAAGCAACACACTATGACCTGAACAATAAATAACCAGGAATGACACAATGCTGTCCACAGACTACATACAGCTGGCAGAGGGTCAGAAATTGGGTTCAGTTCCAATGCATAACCAGAAAACTACTACATCTCATGTGAAAATTAAAGATTTTTCTTTCATTGCAGCACGTATTAGCATCGCATGTTCCCAGAATAAGAAGAGCTTTTCACTTCTTCCAATTCAATAGAATACCTTTTTCTGTTAACATTTACATTACCCTCTCCAAGTACATGGAGCATCACATTTATATGAGCTCATTCAGGAACTTATTTTGTGGTATCCTGCAAGTTTGGTATACAAAGCACATAGTCTGATTTTACAGCAATTGTACTAAAATGACAGATTTAAAAAACAATGGTAGAAAGTACCCTTTGCTTGAATGGCAAATGAGAATAGATGAATGCCATGAGCAACTATTGTCATGCTTTCTTCATGGGCTCCCAGGTGTATTTTCAGCATTTGCTCTATTATGTTATATAAATACATGTTGAGGAAGGGGAGTTGCACATCACCTTTGAGTATCGTTGCTAATAATGGATTAGATTCCCCTTTTCATTTTTCAAACCCATCTACCTCTTTGAAGGAGCCTGTGTAGGAGAAAATCCTTTGCTAAGGGAAATTATAGCCACAACCACTTTTAGAGGACTGTCAAAACTGATCAGGCCTCAACTCTGCTACGTGGTGTAATCATTCCAAGGACTGGCATGGAAAAAGACAATCTCTGAATAAATGCTTATGGAGGCAAGGCTGAAATTTTGGCCCAGCAGCTCCAAAAAATGTACATGCGTCTCTCTGGACTGCTCTAGCAGATAATAGTATCACATCTCTCCTGCCTTCTATGTGAGCCCAGCTGTTATAGAGCCAAAACCTGCATGTATGCTTGTGTACACCCCCACCACACACCCCCCATCAATCCTACAATGAGGATCTGCACCAAGGAGCAGGAGCAAGCCCTGCACCCACATAAAATCATATTCTAACACCAGAAGAAAAAAATCAACATTACAGGCCAGCTGGCATTAGGCTGGATGGGAAAGCAAGAGCAACTGCCAGTTCTCTGATGCACTGCAGCATTGAATTGTGTCAGCCGCTGTGCTGCTAGTGTAGTTTTGTGGCTCTTCTGCTCCAAAAAGAACAAGCAGCACCAAGCATTGCAGGTAGAGATGCTTTCAAACTACAAATTTCCAAGAAAGTCACTCTTTCAGGGAGTTAAAACATAAAGGCATCGCAAGAACATGCACAGGGAAATTTAGCAAAAACTCTAGTCAAATGGAGATAGAGGCTGTGGATTTACTGCTTCCCTCTTTCCTACCAGCTCCCTGGTAGCAATGGGTGCGTGTTCAGGCTGCAGAATGTGCTGGTGCTTTCACAGGCGTGCAGTAGTGGGAAAGGCGGAGGGAAGAGGCACACACGTGCGTGCAGAAGTCATAAATAGGAGCCCTGCCGGCAGCAGCAATGAGGCATGGAGACAGCAGCCAAACGAAAGGTTACCATGAAATCCCACAGGGACAATTGATGTTGGCGCTTGGCTGCGAGAGAGATAACATCAGCGGTGCCTGGAGCTGCCGGAGTTATGGGCTCCGACCTGGCCGTGGAAGATCGGCCAACTAATCTATCACCAGCAGAAGTGCTGCAACTGCGCAGCTGGATGAATAAGCAATGTGGGACTCTTGTAAGTTGGAAGCACTCGGATGTGTAGCACTGGCCGAGGTGCAGGGATGTACCCTATGCACAGGGGTCGTTATCCAACCAAGGCTAATTCAGCCTTGCAGCTTTGCTCAGCCAGACACAAGCATGGAGGTGGAGGAACAAACCAGCAGCGAGGCCCCAAAGCCGGGCCCACAGATGGCTGGTTTGTCTCTGACCACCAAGCACAGCGTATCACGCAAGGCTAACGCCACACGTGTACCTCAGCTGCCAAGTCCCACTGCGAGAGGCTATTCTGGGAGCTGGAACAAAAGAGAGTATCCTCTCGCAACCCAAATAATTACTCTGCAGTTGTTCATGAAGGTTTTCCAGCTGAGGAAAGGTTATGTTGTCCATGCACCTGCTGTGGTTACCCCAAAATATGGAAAGTATTTTTTGGGTGTCACCAATGAATTCGTTACCTAGCAGAGCCGTTGCATGTGAATGAAATCCTTGAGAACTGATTGAGCTTTACAGACCTAGCAGCAACAGGGTCCATGCAACCTACACCCAAACCTGCTGCTCCATGCAGTTTTTTAAGGTTAGATTTATGGTTAAAGTCTCTGGGAAAACGCAGGTCTGTTTGGTGAAGATGATCACGGAAAGTGTCTGAGAGCATAACAGAGCACATTTCAGAGCATAGTGCAGTGGCTTTGGCTTGGGTCTGTGCTGAGTGTGTGTTTCTGGGAATGAGGCATTGCAGCCAGAAAACCCACCTCTTTTTTGCATTTCCACGAATTCCAGATGTATTGGCAGCTCACCTCTGGCCTGGAAACAGCCAGCTGGGAGGGGAAATATATTGGGCTGTTTTCTGCCCATGTCTCCCTTCAGAGGCTTTTGGGTTTTCATTTTTTAGACTCTTACCCTACCCTGAGCTGAGGTACACAAGTACTGTGTATTAAAAAAGGTGGCTTCTTAAAAGACAGGCCTGTATTACAAAGTTAATGCCATGGTTGTTAAGAAGAATAAAGTATTGATTTGTCTATGCTTTTTAAATGACTTGAAACCATGATATGATTCTGCCTTAAAGCAAAAATCCAGCCTGTATTTCACCATTATAGAAGAAGGGGAGAGAGAGAGAGATTCCTGCAGAGATTATTGTATTTGTGAGACTGGTTTTTTTTTCCTTTCTGCACATGAACAGCCCATGTGAGATTAAGTACTTTCCACGTGACTAACTCATTCCCATGCTTGCTGTGTAACAGGGCATTTAAAGCATCAACAGGCAAGGTCAGAGCCTGTTTGTTGATGCTAATGTGAGACCAAAAATTGCAGAAAAATTTAGGATTAAAACAGTACATGTGTGTTGCTCCCAAATCTGTTCCTTTCTGGGGAACAGCCTGGGTTTGCTGGGGACTCTTATCTCTCTGTCCCTCCGTGCTCTCTAGCATCTGAGTTAGAAGGGAGCCCCACTAGAGCTGGAGGGAAGAAGGAGCTGAGTCAGGTGCTGATGTGGTGCATGGAGGCACTGGATCGCACAGCCGCTGAGCTGATGTGGGGTAGCAGCCCTGGGAAGTGCTTCCTGCTTCCCCGAACAGCTCTTATCTGTCCTGCTCCATGAATGCAGTATGGTATCTCCAGGAAGCAGGGAGCTTCTTAAGCTATCACCTTAATGTTTACTGGTGTGATTATTTAGATTTGTATCATTTGTATTTTGTTAGGCCTGCCCTTTCTTCATCCAACTCTGTGCTTGGGACAGCAGTTCTGACCAGGCAGGAGGTGAGCAATCCCCTGTTGATAAGAGCAGGCGATGAATTGCTTAATGTCTTGTCTGAAACTGAGATCTGAACACATCTTCATTTTGGTTTTTTTTCAAGTTTCCCGTGTTCATAACAGTGGTTGAAAAGAGCAGAAGGATCAGATTAGTATACGCATTTCAGAGGTATGAACCTTTTGAGGAGGCATTACATTTTTAACCTTAACTATAGCCATTTCGGTAGGAAATCTTATTTGACTACAAAAGCAGAAAAGTCAGAGCAATCCCCCGGAGGTGGATCTACCAGCAATTTATACAGCTCTTTTCCTCAGATAGGAAGGAGATATCTCAAAGCTTGGGTCGATCACCAGCCCCTTCCACATCTATATCACATGCTACTTTGCAGCTGCAAGAAAGCCTGGTCAATCCAATCTTGATGATTTCCAGCCTCTCTGTGCCTCGCTGGTAAGATCTGCTGTGAGTTGCACCGAGGTGGTTGAGCTGTGTAGCTTCAAGTGCTGGTGAGAGACAAATTTGAAGGATTGAGTCCCATTTCCCCATGGGGCTGGTGGAGTGAGGGCAGCATATAGCGTGCCCAGCCTGTCCAGCCCCACTGCCCTCCAGAGCCCAAAGGGGAGGGAGATGCTACCTCAGGCACTCACTCAATTCTTGGCTTCATGTCTAACATATCCACATTACTGCTGCAACACCATTAAACACTTTTTCTTTTTTTTTAATGACTGCTGGAACATCTTTTTAATCTTTTTTTAACCTTAGAACTGTACAGAAAGTGACAGCACAGTAACTATTTGTAGCTCTTCTGGATGTTTATGACTGATATGGCAGACACGGCTCTGGGCTGCTGGGACTTAGGCAGCCCTGGGGAGAAGTCCTGACATCTCCAGTTCTGGAGGACAAATGTGTGAATGGGCAAAAAGCAGGGAGAGAGGAACATTTATTGATCCGCTGCTGGAAGTATAAAGGGGCTTTACAGCTTTACTGTCAGTGATGGGCTGATTGTGGTGATTAAAACAAAGTAAAATGAAGACAAACTGATCAAATATCCCCTAGCAAGAAGTGATGAAGGTGTTCAAAGCTCACATAACATAGATCCCGGTCTGCGGCATTTCTAATGTTTGATTAATCACTGGCGTAAACTGCTAATTAACACTAATGAGATGTAGCACAGAAATACTTGAAAACTGTTCAAATCAAGTTTCAGCTTCTTTCTGATCTGTGATTTACACTGTAAGCAAAATCAGTTTTATCTCCTGCTCCTAGTGGTACACAGTCACTCCTCAATACACTCAGCAGCAACTGCATTTTGCTGCAGAGGCAGCAACATATGAGCCTTGCTATTGACATTCAAGTAGGTGGGAATGGACAGTTATCCAGGCTTCAAAGTCACCAAGCCACTAGCTTAGGTGCCAAATACTTCTTGGTTTTGCCAACCAGTTTGATCATTGGGCCAAAGGTCAAGAAATAATTTTCCTCTGACTTTACAATTCTTGGCCACTTTCTTCTGTCTCAGTACATCTAAAATCCTGGGAATAGAGAACTGGCTCCCTTTAGCCTCTTGTGTGTATGACTGTCTATAATTCCTTCAAAAACACATTAAAGCTGAACGAATCTCTACAACCTAAAATGGCACTGAGCTGCCTGACTGCGATCTCTTACTTTTGTTCTGCTGGAGGATCACCTACGTAGCTGTAAAGAAAAACTGTGGGCTCGGTTTATTTGCAGCATGTTTTCTGCTTTTTACAAGCATATTGAAAGTCATTTGTATCTTGTAGCATGGGGAGTAAAACTGAAACCACCGAGGGGTTAAAATACAGGATAGAGAAGGAACTGGATGTGAAATTAAGAAATGCTAACTCTGTCACCCTTGAACACAGTGGCTGCAGCGAGGGAAAGGTGAAGTTATTTGGCAAGCAAGGAGCAAAATGAATGGCAGTTGAAAGGCAGCGTTTTGATAGGCATTAATTTTTAAACTGTAATTAGCACAAGGATGCAATGATCTGTTCAAATCCCAGCTAAGCAAACAGGTAGAGGTTAAAAACAAAAGTAACTGCAGAGTTGCCAGCCTTGTGGCTGCAGATGCTGAAGAGGCGCAGCACAAGCAGCATGGCCACATGCTGATCCCCTGTCTTTTAAGGCATGACACTTTGGACCTGCGTCCTATCATCTGATACCATGAGGGGAAAATAGCAGATAGGTTAGTTTTGGAGAACCACAGTAGTACCTTGTTGTGCCCAAGTCAGAGTTGGATTCACAGCAGGCATCCTGGTCAGCCCAGAGAAGGCCAGGGCCAGGATGAGCAGCCAGCGGAGCTGCGAGGGCATGGTTAGGTGGGGAACCAAGGGCCAGCCAGGCTGGAGCACTGCTCAGCCCAGAGACCATGGCTGGGCCCTGAGGTTGAATTGGACCTGGACCTCGGTGGGCATTGGAGGCTCGGATGGGATGCCGGGCAGGTGTATGGTTGGGGTGAGGGGACCAAGGGCTCTCTGAGATGCTCAACCTGGAGAGTATTACAGCAGGAAACACCATCTACAGCAGAGGAGCCACTGAAAACCAGGAGAACAAGGTTTAAAACTGTTTCCTCCAATATAATGGCAGTTTCAATCATGTTTTTCCACCATTAGTGAGACATTCGAAAAACTTGAGCCTGTTAGTAGCAAACCAAGGTTAAAAATACTGTGCTATTGAAAAGTGTCACTTTCCCTCTCCTACAAAGCCATTCTCAAAACTGACCAAGGGCTGAGAGAGACCTGGAAACTTTTCTCTTTGCCTTGAGGGTGTAGACAACTTGCCACCAAATCTAAAAATAGTCTTCAGAGTATCGATTAACCCATCTGAAGGAAGTAACAATGAATTAGAGAGAAGAAAATGAAACCAAGCAAAGCTTTAGAGCATATTTGACAGCAAGATCTGGGTTAGGAGTAGCAGAACATCTTTTATTATGAGTGAGTGACTGCTGCTTTGTCAAGATACTATATTTTTATTCATTCTCAGCCAGCAGCACTATACCTATAGAAGTTCACTCAGCATGGTAGGAATACCTTTCTCCTAGAATGGTAATTTATCTATTTAGCCATTTGCTCCTGACTAATTTTTTAATTGTGTCCTTTTTTTAAACACAGGATGATTCTGCAGTATGTAGTCTGGAGTTTTAGAGTTCGCTTAATAATCTCTTGGTTATTTGTATAGATTTAAGCACATAAAATTTATAAAGATTATTACCAAGAAAAGTAAGTCTCCCTCCTCCGCTTCTCCCTCACTGAGGGAGCAGATCCAGACACACACACAAAAAAAACCCAAAAGTGTTTCACACAAAAAAAAGTACTATAAAGTCCTCTGAGCACACTCAAACCCCAGAGAGAAAAACCATGGCAATGCTTAAAAATAGAAAAATTAGGATCTTCTTTCCACAAGATTATATGATCTTCTTGCCTCAAGATTTTATATGAGATTCTTAATTGACTCTATTTAAATTTGAGAGCTAACAAAGGTCAAACTACTACTCTTAATATCAAAGTTTCATTGGAGATCAAAGCAAGTATATGACTATATGGAGCATGCAAAAATGCAGTGTCAAGTGTGGACTCCTTTGCAAACGTTCTTCTATTACCAGGAGAAATCCAATTACAATAGACAGAGATACCTATAATCACATCAGCTTTGTGTGATAACTCTTCCTCCTGTGTCTTAGTATCTTGCAATAAACCAACAATCAGTGTGTGTAAATACCACATGATGGCTGATCTCTGTTATTATGACCTTTCTCATGGTGAGTAATCTCATCTGCCCTCACAAGTGAAGATAATTGCTAGATTAGATTAGTGTTCGCATATTATATTGCATATCTCATGGATATTTTTTCCAGTCCTATGGGTGCAGTAGGACTGACTGGAAAAAGCTCTAGCCAAGATCTACGGGGAGGGAGAAGAAAGGGATGGATGGCTCCAAAGACTGTCAAGGCTGCAGTAAGGGGTAAATGCAGTCATCAGTGAGGTGGAGGTTTAACTCTTTATCTTAAGACATCTTCACATGCGTTACTGAGCCAAGTGACTTCAACTGAAGCCATTTGACTAAAAGGTCAATAAGCAAAATACAGAGTCTGGAGAAAGAAAAAATTCACAAGGGGAAAGCAATTCTGAAAAGTCTAAAACCAAAACAAGTTCACTCTGCCATAACAGGCCTATGACACAAAGGAAACAACACAGTACCTGGAGCTCTTTCAAATCCAGCCAGGATCGGTAATGACCAAAACAGCCTTCAGAAAGCTGCCTCGCTGCTTCTGCAGGGACCCTGAGCAGAGAAAGCACAGCCAGGGCACTAACTGGCTTCTTAGCCAAGCCAAAAAAATTCCTAGCATGGAGGCTTTTTCAAAAACCAAACTCAGATTTCTTTAGAGACACACCAAGTGATCATCAGACAGTGACCACTTTTGGCTACTGCCAGAGCAGGTCAGGCTCACTGGGTAGGTCTACTCTAAGGAACAAATATTTTCAGCACAAGCCCAAGCCTGCATTCAAATCTAAATTCAGTCTATCCAGAAAGTTGGGATGCAAGTCTCTGCTTAAGCAAATGTTTTTGAAATTGCATGAGGAAAAGTCTGCCACCCATTAGTGTGAATCCCTACTGGCACGAAGAGAGGTTCCCAATATGCTCACACCCACTCCATCACCACCAGCCCTTGCACTGGTGACACATGGCCAATGAGGCAGACGGACCAACTGTGGAGTCATTCCTAAGTCCCAAAATATTACATACTACAAATGTAGGCTGCTTGTGCTCTTGATAAGGGCTGTCCTGGATAAATCAGATAGCCTTTCTGTGAAACACCGTGTGTTTCTGCTGACAGAATTTGGAACAGATGCTACATGATTTTAGCTCTGAAGATGCGTATTTCCTCTGCCTGACTGATATGGTACTTTAAACTTGCCCAGGTACTGGGAGATAGGCAAAGTAAAAAAGATACGTTCTCCAGTTTGTTCTTTTCATTTAAAAATTGCTTATCGTGACTTTCATCATGAAAATTCATTTAGAATTGCTCATGCTAATTCTGGAAGAAAAAACTGTTAGATGTAAAGGAGACCCAGCAAATTCCTAAATGCAGCATCTCTGTAGAGAACAAATACATTTGCAATGTCACGAAGAGAGTGGTCTAGTGGATGAAACATTTGCGGTGGAGGGATTCATGCCGGCTCTCTGCTAACAGGGTCCATTGCAAGCATCCTCTACAGTGACTGCAGCATGAAGGCAACAAAACAGCTAGCACTGTTTTGGCAGTGAACAGTAACTAATTAATACAAATTGTATAATTCTTTCTTTCCTGTTTTTAGGAACTGATCCCTGGATCACAATTGTACCAGCGGCAACCAAATAGACCCTCATGGACGTCTAGAGGGCATTCGTATCTTCATTTTACAATGGGGGCAATTGAGGCACCAAGACTTGAACTTATGCTAATCAATGGTGAAAAGATCTTTGGATCTTAGCGCAGCCAAGGTTTACCCTTAGGAGTTTTAAATGACCTTCCCAAAGTCTTAACAGAGTGAACCTGCAACCACACAAGATCAGCAGTGTCACATCAGATCATCCCTGCTTTCCATCTGAGGATATCAGCTTTCTCCAAAGCAAAAAACTGAAAATGCAAAAACGCCTAATCCAAAACACGTGCCCACAACCCTGATAGGGAAAACATTTCCCTCTCCTTATTTGGTTTCTTTTTTTTTTTCACATGCACCAGGAGAATCCCACCAGGCAGTTTGATAATTACTAAGGGAAAAACGAAAAGCCTCCCCTTGCCTTCAGTGTTCATGCAACAGTCTGAGACATCTCTTAGGCTTTCACCACACCCTCTCTGACTGCACCATCCTGGTTTCATGGCATATGTGAACCGCGAGGGGCATTTCCCCAGCAGCCCGTGCCATGGCTCTGGTTTGCATTTTCACAGACCATTTCAGGAGGGCAAATCCTAAACTTCTGCTGCAAGTTTAATAGAGTTTGTGAAGTCTTTGAAACAGGCAGAGTTAAAAAGGTATTTGGTAGTTTCCCCAAATACCTGAATTGGTGTGCAATGAATGATATAAGAGAGGTAGAAGAGAATTTGTTTCAAAATACTGATGTCTGCCTCACCTTATAGAACTTGATGGGAAATTCAGTAAATATACGTATTACATAGCATCTGGAAAGGTTATTCACTGTCTGCAGGTAGGTACATGTTTTGCTGTAATGCAAAAAGAGTGTGTTTAGGAGAGAGGGGGTAGCCAGCCTTCTTTTGGGTTTTTGTTTGTTTTGATTTTTTTTAAGATGAGGGGGAAAACACCTGCCAAAGAAATGAACCTGGGTTGTGAATAAATGAACTCACAGAAGGAAGGAAATATTTGTTTAACTCCCTTTTCCTTTGCTACACCTGGCTGCCAGAGCCACTGTAAAATTTCTAACAATCTTACCAGGCTATTTGCATTTAAATCGCTTTTCCTGACATTATGTAAATCTCTTAGTAGAGTTGAAGTTTTCTTTTTCTCTTGGGAGCTGCACTCTGTGGCTTGCTCTCAGTCCTACCCTGTTCTCCTCCCTCTGCTCCATTGGGTTATATTAGCACCACATGAAACTATTTATGAAACCCCAGCTCTCAGGTTTTGTCTGGAGCTAGGTCAAAGATGATGGTATGCAGATTTCTCAGATCTACATAACAAAATTACATTACAAATTAATTCATGCTTGGGTCTAAAAGAGAACATACGCTTAGGTCCAATGTTATCAAAATTCAGAGGTGTTCTCATAAGGCTGTGTTTCCAAATTCAGTGATATTTTCACTACTGTCTATTTAAGGATTCTGCTGCCTGCACTGCATCAGAAGAGTACTCTACCAGTTGGGGAACTGTGTGGATAATTTTTTAATCCAGAAGTTTGCATTTTTCCCCTCTGTGAATTTCAGACAGCTGGAAATGGAGTATCAGGTTTGCAGCTCTAGCTCTGGTGTAGCTCCAAACCCAGAACTCTGTCCAGCCCTGTGTAAAACACCTACATTTGAGCAGATACTTGATTTCATGCTGAAATTCTGTAAACTTGGTTTTGAATGGTGGGTGAAAAGAATAGCAACAGGAGTCTAAAAATTGCAAGCTAAGGCAGATACAGGGCAACATCAGCTGTGCCTTCTACAGTTTTTAAGTCAAGATAGTGAAGTAGGAGCAACGAAGAAGATGTGAGAAAATTGTCTCTGCTCTAATTCTGGACTTGACTGGAGACCTCTCCAGTCCCTACCTCAAATTACCACAACTCCAGGGCTTTCCTAATTAACTTCCTATAGAGTCTATGGACCGCAACCCAGACAAGACAGAGCATGGAGAGACTACAGCTCGGTCTTTTGATACTGAATATTCAGGCACTCCTAACATACTTCATTGCGTAGATTGGGGGGCGGGGGGGGTGTTTGCAACACAACACCATTTGCCAATCTCATATTACCCAGAGAATGCCCATGTGTCAGGGAAATTCCCAGCTGGTAGGTGGGATGGGCTACTTTCCACAGGAGCAGCATAGGGAAATGGGAACAAAGACTTGGACAGGAGCCAGGGCTCATAGGCACCACAATAAAGTTATCTGGATATTTGGGTGGGCACAAGCATGTTAGCTTGGAAAAAAAAAAAATTAAAACCTCATTATTACATCCTCTTAATGTTGTCATAAATGAAGAAAGAAATATCTCGGCATTAACACCAGACATCCAGTCAGAGAACGTCACCTGGTATTTGTTAGTCATATTAGCCTAACATTTTGCAGCCCTCTCTAGTAGTTGCAATGTACTTTTCACCCTGCTCTCTAGGTACCATCCACTGGATATACTATAAGGTTTAGTCTCTCCCAAGCAAACCACTAATATTTGCCAAGTACTTTAAGATCATCTGATGAAAGGCTCTGTAGAGCCAGAATCTATTATTTCTTAGTCAGAAAAACACATTTGCTGAACAGGAAGAACAAAAGAATGAGCTGTGGGCCCCAATAAGCATTCAACACAAGTTAATTTGCTCAGCAGCTGTATTTTGCTGAGACAGATTGCATATTTTCATTGTTAAAATAAAAATGTCCACTGGGCTTGTATCTTTCATGCTTTACATTGCTGCCTGTTACATTCCAAGTCTAGTCTAGTGAACAAATTCAATTCCTCTAATAAATAAGAGATCCACTTGAATAATTTTGCCTTTGTCCAGGCAAAAATTAATGAAGCCAGAAGACATACAAGGCTGCAGAATCTTCCCCGTCGTGGAAAAACATAGTGGAAATCTGGCACCTAGCAAGGCAGGCAGTATGTGTGAATCATGGTTGCCTGCCGACATGCCTGATTCAGAGCAAGGCAATAAGAACAATAATACTGCACTACACCAGCTAACCTTCAAGCTTAGTCACAGTTTCACACAGCTAATGAGCAGAGGGAGCAATGAATCTTCGATTTATGGTGCTCTGTTCCGATAGATTTAGCCTGAAGACAACAACAGCATTTCCTTGCATCTCTAATGACTTATCTTGTCTTCAGGTCTTTTTTTCTCCCTTGTCCTTCCCCACATCAGTGAGGGTTTTTTAAATCATTATTGAATTTTTAAAGCCCTGGTGGGTAAAATCTTATCATCAGCTCCTGCGGTAAAAATATGGAGTAACATCCATGAATCTGCCAAATTTTGCTCCTTGTTGTTTTTCTCATCTCCCTGTCTCTCCTGCATCAGGCTGTTTACACAGAATTATCAGGGCTGTCGTGCAATACTCTGACTATACAAGAGAAGATGCTTTGACTCCAAACCCCTGCTTTCATGCATACTTCTTTTGTAAATTACCCCGAAGTGCCTCCTGTTTTATTTTTAGCCTGGAGGTGAATCATTCAGGAAAATCTGATAAAATCCATTTAACCACAGTTAAACTATCAAAACCTGAGTGAGTTCTAGTTAACTTTTAAGAAGTTTACATGTGTTTATTTGAGCTCACATGATTAAAGGGAGCACATGTTTATTTTAACTCTAACAGAGTGGTTCTGGACTTAGAACCCATGGAGAATCAGGCCTGTAAACATACCTGGCATTACTGTATGGAGACATAATGAAGGCAGAATTGGGGGAAAAATGTCACAAACAAAACATTTTTTTGGGAAATGGCAGAGGAAAAATGTGCTACATTGACATCAGCAGCTCAAATGAAGGGGGTTGCTTCCTTTGGAAAGGAATTGGGCTTATTTTCAGGACAGAAGTAGTGAGATGGCAATGCCAATGGCCATAGCACATGTGAAGCATAGTCTCAGCCTCAAGCCCGAACATGACTCATGTTTGGAGAGCACATAGCCTGCTCCAGGTGAACTTCATGGTCCTCGTGGCACAAGGAGGACAGCAGTGGTGGGGACAGGAAGGCAGAAAACCATCACCACCTATCTCCATTTGCCTTCACCACTGTCGGGCAGATAAATCAGCCAGGCTCTACTTGGGAAATACCTGACGTATGCTGTGAGGTAGAAGGGATATAGGATGCTGAGATACAGATATCCACCCCACAGGTATGCAGTGCACATCTGCCAGGTGCCAGGCTCTAGGTTATTCCAACCCTTCTTCCAAGAGGCAGATAAAGCTACAGACCCCGTTTTGGGGAAATTAAAAAAAAAAAAAAAAAGCTCAATGCTATTGACAGCTGGCATCTGTAGCAGAAAGTTGTGCAAAGGGTGCTCTGCATACTGGATGTGACCCATGAGACAATTCTGTCCAGCCTCCACCCACGTATAACATTTATATATAGCCCCAGAACAAACTCTTTTTTATAATCCTGCCACAAGCTGTCAAGCAGGGCAGCCCTAGATTTTGCTGCTGTTGTAGAAAAGGAAGAGCATGTCTCATTTTATTAAAATACTAGAATAAGCCTGCCATATCATAAAATTTTAAAAATAGTGCAGAGTGCTACCTTACATAAAACACTGCCCTGAGCTGCCTTCTATTCACAGCACCCCAAATATACTGTAATCCCAGAACAAGCCACAGACCAATAAAGGGATCTGAAGCTGACATTTTAGACACACAAATGCACCCCTTCTACTCCAAGTCTACATGTAAAAGCTAAGCAAAATGGCCATTTAATGTGCAATTAAACAGTATACCCATCTACCCACAACAATCTTTCATTCCACACAATTCTCAAGCAAGTCTAATTTAATTAACTATGTTTTTCAAAGATGCTCAAGGGAATTCTGTGCCCTTCAAAAATCAGTGGGACTCAGCTTCACTCACCATCTCTGCTTTTGAATAGCCTCTTCAAAACGCCCATGTGGGAGCGAGCGGGACCTATGAATACCTGGGAAGCATGAGAGACTTCTCATGGCATGGCATCGCTGATGCCTTGTGTTCTGGCTTTTCCAGTGCTGCCATGTTTCAATGGAGAGGGCCCTGCCACACTACCAGGTCTGTGGGTTGGTGCTCTCAAAGACTTTGGGTTGACTTGGTACCTCATGCTGAAGTGCCCATTTGAGGTCCCTCCGGGTCAGCGTGAAACCAATGTCCTCTCCCCATGGTGCCACGCGGTCATGCATGTGCTGTGGAGTGCTGCTCTCTTTAACATCAGACTGGACAACACTTGGGAAGCTGTTTGAAGGCACCTGGTCCACAGGCCCTTTGGGGAGCTCCAGATCGGTCTCAGTACAGCAACACAAGCACGTCAGAAATGTCACTGCAAAAAAGTTGTAGTTTTTCTTGCCTGCAGCTCCAGGGAGGTTACCATCCCCAAGCCAACTGCAGTCTGTCACCTTCTTATCTTTTCCCCACAAATATAATCCTCTCCCTCTCTGCGTTTAACCACAAATATTTTGACAGAACTGGGCTAGGAAGCAATTACACTTGCAGTTATGCTGGCACATCTAAGGGAACAGCAACCTCTTGGCCTGACACAGCAGCAGCCACAACAGTGTATCTGACTTCAGCCTTAAGTGTTTATTCCTATTTCTTCTCCAGTGACTATATCTCTACGATCTTTACAGGCAGTGGAGGAAAATCTCTTGAACTGACCACATGATGTCATTGGCACATGAACCCTTAGAGCTGAACCCTCAAACATGAACTTCCAAGATATATTAGCCATGCAGTCTTGAATCCAGAATCCCATCACAGCATGTACACAGCCAGTCTGACACTGGTAAAGGGTTATTTCAGCAGGTTGGGGTCTGCCTGGCTACACGACAGCTCTGCAGAAGAGGACCTGGCATCCTGATGGATATCAAGTTAAACAGAAACTAGCTGTGTGCCCTTGCAGCAGAGAGGACTAACCTCGTTGGGTTGTATTAGCAAGAGCATAGCCGGCCAGCCAAAAGAAGGGATTATCCCTCTCTCCTCAGCACCTGTGAGGCTGCATCTGGGGTACTGGGTCCAGTTTGGGGCTCCCCAGGAGAGGGAAGAGATTGGCAAACACAAGAGAGTGCAGCAGAGGGGCACTGAGACATTGGGGAGCTGGGATACACAACACACACGCACAAGCTGAGAGGATCAAGTTTTTTCAGTGTTCAAGAGAAAAGGCTCTGGAGGTGTTTAATTGCAGTCTTCCACAACCTAAATAGAAAAACAGAGCCTGTCTCCTCCCAGAGATGCACAGTAAAGAGATGAGAGGCAAGAGCCATAAGCTGCAGTAAGGACAATTCAGACAGGATATAGGAAAAAAATTCATGAGAGTGTTTACACTGCCCAGAGAGTCTGTTCCATCTCCATCCTTGGAGATATTCAAAATGGACAAGGTCCCAAGTAAACCAATCTAACTTAGAAGTTGACCTTGCTGTGAACAGGAGGTTGGACTAGGTGACCTCTAGAGGACCCTTCCCACCTAAATTTTTCTATGATTTTCTGGTAAAAGTTCAGATGCAGAAGTTATCTTAAAAGCACTTCTCTGAAAGATTCAGCTAAAAATGTAGCAGGTCTCAGGAGGCTATAGCAATCCTGATAAGGTGTCTGGTATCCATAGCTGAATTCTCAGGGGAACAGCTCATGGCACTGCACAGCTGCAAAACAAGAGGCTCAGCCCTAGTTCAGTCCTGAATGCTGAATCCTACCACCCAGACTGATCCAACTCAATCCAAACAGTGCTTCCTCAGCTCTTCTCTAATGACAATAGGGGTTTTTTTGTGTTAAGAGTTCAGTCTACAGAGCTATCACAATCCCCCTGGCACTCACTTCCTCGGGAGCTCTGGTCCCTTGGGACCAGGAAGGGCTAAAGATTTTGGCCAGAAGAATATAAGATGATGGTCACATATCAGCCAATATCCCCTCAGCCACTCCCTGTTCTCTGCACTTTTTAACGGACTTTCCTTGAAGCAGAGCTCACAGAAGTCAACAGGATGGCTCTTTTTTTGTGTGCCCAAGGCTTTGTCACTACACAGAGGAGCCATGTGTCCCACATGGATGGGGACAGGGGCAGCTTCGGCCGGCTGCATGCACACCACAGGTGCAGCACAGCCCTCCGCTCAATGCTCTCCATAGTGCAGGAACGTCTCCACCTGCATTTATGCCTTTTGCAGTAAATACTTTCTGCCTTAATGTGAATTCACTGCTCCAAAAATAACTGTAATTACCTAAGAAGCAGAGGAGACTATTTACAAGATTTAAAGGGGAAGAGGAAGGAAAATCTCTTAGAAGAAAACTTCCAACACCTGGGCCTCAAGGTACAAAACTGAACTGAAAAGGGCAACTGGCTCCTCTGGGAGAGGCTCAGCCTGTTTAGAGGGGCATGCACTTCTTGGTATTTTGCCCATGCCAACCATCAGGAATTGCTCAAGTCAGATGGCAATAAAATATTACATGAAAAACCAATTACTCCTCATGAGCAAACTATCTGAAGGGGAGTGGGGGGCTCTGGCAATACTCACACATGTGAAAGTTTGTAACTCACTGCTGAACATGAGAGGAAAAAAAAAGAAAGAAGGCACAAAAAAGGCATGGGTGTGCACAGGAGACAGTACCAGAAAATAATAATTTAAAATAATAAACTTGTTACAACAGCAGCAATGATTGCTGTCTATCCAAGCTCTGAATAATTCAAAAGGTTCCTGCTTCATTTAGTATCTCAGGGTATTTTCAGACCTGCCAGAATTTTCTGCTGGTAAATAATGCGTCTGTGGTATGCAAACACAGATGATCCCCAATTAATACTAAAGATTTAACACTGCCAATTTTGAAATAGGGGAAAGCCTGAGGAAGGCAAATTCCTACTGAGCTGCCTAGGCTTTCTGTCCTTCCCATTTTCACCTTTACCTCTGAGTGCTAAAAATGCTGACCTCTCTTGCAGTCGCCATTTTCACACAGGTAATAAGGAACTAATACAGCTGATTCATTCAGCACTAGCCTACAAAATAATTCACAATAGGATTCCAGAAAGGGCGAAAAATAATGAAAAATAAAGGCACATCAATGTGTAGCATTTTGAGCCTTTGTTTCTGCACTGGCGGTTGTCTGCCGTGGTGTCCTGGTGCTAGCACAAGTACCCTGGAATAAGCCAGGTGCTTTGGGAAGCAGGTACCTGGGAGCCGCAGCTCGTGGCAGAGGGAGCTCAGCACAGGCAGCTGCGGTCACATCCCAGCCCAGGGCAGGGATGCAGCGGGACCCACAGCCCTGGCAGCTGTGGAGGGCTCTCAGCCACACTCCTGAACCACTGACCTCCTCTTGTAGCAGGATAATTTCAGAGACATGAGGAAAAGATTTTAAACAATTAGCAAAGCATGACTAGGACTTCCATAACACAGCTTTGCGTTCAACACTTGTGAACTTTGGTCCAAAACAAGAAGCAAAATATTTAAAAGTTGCTATTAACCACATGTTTGTGTTGAGACATTAAATAATGACGACATACAAGATGCAAGATGGACAAGTAGTAATAAAGACAATACACATCACATATAGAGTGGAGGCAGGCTGAAGGCTTTCATTTGAACTACTGAATTTTGCCGGTTTAGAGAAAATGCCTCCTGGATCCAAACTGCCTGTGAATCCAGCTCCTGCTTTACCTGAACTCAAAGCAAGGTGAATTCATGTACAGCGCAGCAGGTGCAAGAGCAACTTGGAGAAGCCTTTCCAAACATCCTCCTCCTGGTTTACTGATCATTTCTATTCCACCCCATGAACCCTGCTAGATTTACAGCTACAGAAAGAGAAGGATACACTGTTCTTCTGGCTGACATGGCAATTTTAGGAATTTTCCTCTAGTCAGAGTGGAGATTCAGCTACTTCTCTGGAAATGAAACCAGAGCTGAGAAAGGAGCCCAGTCCAAGAGAGTCAACAGTGACCTGGGAATTAGTAAAGACAAGGAAAGGCCTACTTTTTTACACAGTATCTGAATTTTTCTTCAATTCAGACTTTATTTCATATGAATTTTCTTCTAATATTATCTGAACATGTTGCTGTCTGTTTGTGTTCATCACAGGGAGAGTGCACACAAGTCACAGCCTCTGTACTGTCCAAATGCAAACAGTCGTACCCTACATTTTAGTGCACGCAGTCAGGAGCAGGCACTCACGTGTCAGGTTTTAAATCAACCAAATTTAAGAATCAGGGTGAGATCTGGAGATTCTGGTGCCAGCCACTGTCCAAGACAGGCAGCTGCAGGAAAGTGCCCAGCTCCTACGAGGAGCTCTGTCCTTCAGATGCTGGTTTCTTACTCAGCCCTTGGCAGTATCAGGTGGTTGTCCTCTTATTACTGATCCCCAGGGAGACTGGCATCTCTGATTTTAAAGCACTTAGTCCAAACTTTTCTAGCCCTGGACTTTTAAAATATTTTGTTTATCTTGCTGCTGTGGTTCCTATTGTTCCTAAACTGTTTTTCTTATTAAATTACAGAGGTTTTGAGTTGGAATAAACCTTCCTTTCCAAATGTGTCCACTAGCGATTGGCTGGCTGCAGGGGAGAGCAAGGGCGAGGGGGAGGGAAAGGAGGGGAGAATTACAAGGTTTCAGATTCCTGTAAACAGAGAAACATTTTTCCAGTCATCAGTCTGAGCCCAGTGGAAATAGGGCTTCAGTTTCCTCTAGTTAACGCTGGGGATCTGGTGGCAATGCTGTTGACATGCCTCTTTTTTCTCTAGCAGTTGCTGGATGCTGCTTAGTCTGCAGCTGATCAGCAAGCCCGTGTGCTGGCAGTCATTGCTGCGGTTTCCTTCTCCATTTTCCAAGTGTGCCCTACTTGCAGCCCAGGAGCAGATGTCTGCACTCCGGGGGAGGGCCCTGCAAATGCACCTGCTCTCCTCAAATCCTGGCTCTGAACTCCACCATGCACTGGAGCAGCTCTGAAGTAGCTTTGAGGACTGCAGCTGAACTCCCTTAAAGGGCAGCATAGCCTTCCCCGAATCCATCCTCTTCTGCTCCTGCATAATCCCAGCAACCCTTCACTCTGCCCACAACTGTTGTTTCTTGGCTTAACTGTATATGGTGTGGGGTCTAGGTTAGGAAGAGTCTTTGTGTTCTGTGTAAATACTGCACCTAGTGCACATGTGGTCACACTCCACAAATGGTATATTTAGTAACCACCACACTGCAACCACACAGTAAGTTATAGCTGGGCCACCATCACCAAAGACTTACACACCTCTTTTCATCAGTCAATGTCAATATTTTTCCAGTGTGGTTGTGCAAACATTGTTCATTTCAGAAGAATATCTTCTGACTTGCCAGTGGCGATATCCTCAATGGTTTCCCATCAAGCACTAAACCAACTCAATTCAGATCCACCTGCAAAAGTTGATCAACAGCCTGTGCACAGGCATGAGTTTCCCAAATACATCACTAAACACCTCCCTAGGAGGAGCTGAGTATAAAAACACCATAAATGACTAAGAGAGCAAAACCACAATGTTTAGACATTTGCTTGGACACGTGCAGTAATAATATTAACTTAAATCCTTTGCATATTGCTAACACTTGAGTTTACAATCCATACATGTACCATTCATAAATACTGTACATTCCTAAAAGGGCAAAATTATAGCAATGAATTTGCTGACAGTGCCAGCTGACTCATTTAGCAGGAAGGAGTCTTGCGGTTAAAGCTCCTGTCTGGGCACCAGGAAAGGTTGGGTTTATACTTGGCTCTGCTACAGGCTTCCTATGTCACCTTGCTGAAATCACTTTGCTCAGTTCCCTCAGCCATGAAGCCAGCTATTGTGAGGTGAGGTTTAGACTGGTAAGTCACCCCCATGACCAGCAAAGGACAGGTGCTATGGAAGTGATCTTACATTTGTGCATGTATATATATATTTAGGTGCAGCACAAATGGCTTGCTAGAAGGGGATTCAAGCATTCAAGTCACTTCCTAGAAACTTCTGTTTGTTTAGGTGGCTTTACATAGTGTGTGATAACATTTCCTTGCTGTTGCTGTGGGCACAGATCTCCAGATGTACCCAGGGCAAACAGCAGTCTTTCCTAAAGTATTCCTGATGCACCTGTCAAAGATTACAATTAATTCATGACTGTTTGATAGCTTATGCTAAATGAGTTTGGCTCCAGTCCAGTTTCCATTGGGCAAGCATCTCCATCTGAGGAACACCATGACATTTGGCATTTATTGTCCTCTTGGCTGGCACTCCTACCCAGGGCCACGTATGGAATGTGTCAGGGGAACAGTCTCGCTTTTCAGTCCCCAATCTGCATTGAGATAGGACGATATAGAGAAGCCTTTTGTTGTTATTCACATTTAACTTCCCACTTGAAGACAGATGGAACAGGTTTTGTTTTGTAGCTCTTAATACAGCACCTCTTACCACTGCAAAATCCTCCTCATGCTCTATCTGACGATTCCCAAACCAGTTTCCTTCTGATACAAGGTGTTTGTTCACAAAGACTAAACCATAAGCTCTCCTGCAACGCTTAGATTAGCATGATATGATTCAGTAGTTTCCTTTGTTGCAATCTCTCTCACCCTGTCAGCACGTTCACTCAATATTGTTTTAAGCCTAGTCCTTGTGCGAGGTTACTGCCTCTGTCCCCTGCTCCACACCGAGCTGCACAAAACAAGTCAGACAGCAACATTCCTGTGCTGAGCAGCATTATGTTCCTAGTGCACTCCTGATAGCCATGGCAACATGACTTTCAAATAGCTGACTACCTCCAGCCCTCTCTGGTGCTCCTGGTTCTTGCTCACTGATGGGCTTTTGAGGTGATGGTGCCACCCTGATGCCCGCACCCATCAGCGCATCCCACCACCCCACAGCTTGTGCCCCAGGAGACTTTATCTTCTGTGCAACAAAGGTTAAAGGCCACATTGCCAAAGTCACATTTATTCCTTGTACCGGGTCAGCTCGCTTTGCTGATACAATGGTTAAGCAATAGGGAGATTAACTGTTTGCTTTGTCCCAAGGAGATGATTTCATCTGGGATAGATTTTGCTTTTGTGCCATGGTCAGAGCATGGGGAGCTTCAGCGCGGTGTGCGCCATGGAGCGAGGCAGTGCAGAGCAGGGCCCCGCAGCTCCCGCAGGGCCGCCCATGCCCTGGGCTTCAGGCAGGGGACTGTGTGTTTTGGCCTGGTGGCCGGGAGCAGGGAGAGTGAGAGAGAGAAAAAGCAAGCACAGAGGTGTGTGCGTATGGGGTCACTCAGGAGGAGGAACAGGCCGGGTGAAATACACCCCTTCAGCGATGAGACAAGGAAAAGTAAATGTCTGTGAAAGAGCTCGGCTGAAGTTGCCTTTCCAGCGATTCCACTGGCAGGGAGGCGCCAGATACTGAGGCTGTGCTGCTGCAGATGGCAGAGGGCAGCCAGCATGTCAGCTAGACCAAAATGTCACTGCCACGACTTCTCCATCCTGGGCGGCCAAATGGAGAAGTGGGGCTGAAAGCCTGGCTCATTGGGTGGTGAGGTTGCGTTGATTGTCTGCAGGGCCAAGATTTCACCCAAGAGCCTTTCCGTCATGTAATGCTGCAGATCCACTGCCCAGCATGAAGCCTGCAGGTATCCTACGCTGACCCAAACACATCCCACAGGTCATCTGCAGTCCTCGCCAGGCTTTGAGTATTTACTGGAGCAGCAGGACAAGATTGTATCATTGCTTCATCTCTAGAGATAGTCACGCTAAGGGGATCAAAGCTAGCCCAGATCCACTTATACCTGCCAGTTGTACCTTGCATACCTCCATGGACTTATCCCCAGCCCACGGGAGGACCTGCGCTTCTCGCTGCTCTCCCTCCATGAAGGCAATAAGCATGGAGTTTCTTTCCTTGGCTCCAACCTGTGACCCAGAACCAGGGAAATCCGCTTTGGTCTGATATTCACAGTGGTTTGGGAGGTCAATCTCAGTTCCTACCCCCAGCAGTCACTGTATCCCCAAAAGGCATGCTGCAAGGCACCCTCAGCCAGCCCGCAGCGCCGTGGCATGGGGGGTCCCCTCTCTCCCAAAAGACAAGGACTTTCTCGGTGATGCTCAGCAGAGCGGGTTGCACCACCTGGGCAGGATCGCACCATCCAGCACCTACAAACCGAGCCAGGCTTTCTCGCCTGATCAAAATCTGCCTCCTACACCCCAGATTCATGAAATCAAACCCTTCTAGAGGAATGTGTCAGCACCTAGCCAGTGGGAGTGAAATGCCAAATTTTTAGCAGATTGGAGTTTATTTTTAAGCAGTGTCAAAAAAAAACCCACCCAAAACAAAGCAACCTCCCCAAACACATACACACACAAAGGAGTGAAATCAGCACGTAGAAACAACAAGCCCAGCACAACAGCCACACCTTAGCACTGGATGCTGCCGGCTTCCCAGGCACAATCCCAGCCTGCCCCAGCCACCTATTTGTGAAATTCCTTGAGGAGGAGCACGTAGGAGATGGCCAGGCAGCTGCCAGGGATGTGAAGCACCTGCGTTGGGATCTCAGTAGACAGGAAAACAGGGAGAGGCGACATGGGAAATAGCTTCATTCGGGCCCATAGAAAGGCAAGAGCTGGGGGACTGCACTCACGGCCATCCGGGTTTCCAACATCCCTCCCACTTTGCATCAAACACAAGCCCACTTGCACTGCAGCCCCCTCTCCAGTCCACATGCCAGCCACGCTCAACTCCCCCAAATCTTCCCAGTGTCAGGGGCACTCAGCACCATGCCAGCTCAAGCTCAGTATGCTGGGATCTCTCACCCTATTCCGTGCCTTGAGGTAACAGCATATGCCCACTCCTCGCTGAGCATTTAACCTGTAACTACTCCAGGTGGGTCCTATTTCGGCTCACCCCAGCAGAGCAAGGCCAGGTAAAGCGCCAGGCTCCTGAGCAGTGCCATGGTGCTCACCGGTGTCACACTGATCCCAAAATCTTTCCAAGCCAGTTGCAAACCCCTCCCCAGCCACAAAGAGGGGAGACCTGATGCTGCCAGCACAGGGCGAGCAAGAGCTGAGGGTGGAGGTCTGGCAGGAGGTCTGGCAGGAGCAGGGGCATAGCAGGAAAGAGAAGCTGAGATGAGATCTGATCCCCAACCTTTCTCTGGCAGGGCACACTGGCAACACACAAAGGGGCCCATTCTCCCCCGCGCGCTGCACTACAGTGACGGATGCGTCAGCACATCCTGAGACAGAAACCTTCAGCCACAGGCAGCCCTTTCAATCCCATCCACCACATCAACATCTGCCCAAGACCCCCAGGTGCCTCCTTCCTCCAGCACAGGGTAAAACGAGTTTTGTTGGGCCTATCACAGTTTTGCTGTACTGCAAAAGATCAGAGTAAGCCTTTGCTGCAATGAGGTGGGGCTCAAGACTGCGGGCAGTGGGCAGAGAATCAATGGCTCTTCTGTGCCAGCTGATACTGGAGGTTTTCTGGCTACCATGGCGCAGGGGTGAGTGCTGCAGTGAGTCAGGATGGAGAGTTACCATCCTGTGCCAGAGGCTTGGCCCTCGAGCCCCCCAGGCAAAGGGATGTCAGCTAGGACACGAGCTCTACAGGCTACCTGGCACACACAAGGCTCATTTCCTCCTCAGTTCTGCAAGCACCATGTTTACTCATTCGATTTAAAAATGGGATGATAGCACATACTGGACTGAATTCTGCCTTCACTGAGGATTTGCCCGAATGCCTTCCAGTTCCATTACCTTCCTTGTGCCTCTGTGGGTGCTTCCAATTCCGCTTCCATCAGGATAACCCAACTGTATTTTAAAACAAGATTCCCAATATTTATAAAACATAAAACTCCCTTAGCATGGGTCCAAGCCACTATTCCCTGTATTTCCCTTGAAATGGCAATCCATATATACATGGATGTCAGAGAGGCAAATGCTTTATTAAATCATCCAGTCCACTTTTGGTGGTGATGTTTGATCCACTCCTTGTGTTTTCTCTTCTGGGGTTGCCTCTTTTCCCTAGGAAGCTCAAGACCATATGTCCTCAAGCTCACACAGCTGGAAAACAGGTCACAAACAGTGCTGCTGAAGAGGGCAAGGTTGTCCACAAATTCTGTGGTACTCATCCAGATGACGAGGATTTTTTCCTCAATCAAAGAACTCGGATATTTGCCAAGGTGAATTCTAGCTGTATCAATCTGCTACAGTTAACGCTGTAATAACACTGTAATAACACAGCAGTCAGATGTGCTGAACACCTGGAAGGACGGGAGGATGTTTAAATGAGGAGCCTCTGAAGAAGACTGCCCCTTTACACAGCCAGCATGTGGTAGCAAGGGCTTGTCCTGCAAGTCTTGTTCAAGCTCCTTGCTGGGGACAGCAAGGAGGAGCAGCTAAGCTACAGCCAAGGCAAGCCCAGAGGCAAACACCTCCAGCAGGAAAGGGGAAATAAATGTGTCTGGAAATGGCAGACTGAGGGTGCAGGCTGTACCACTCCTGGCTGTCTCCTTGTCCTTCCTTCCATGGAGAAACCCTCAGAGAGAGCTCATACCATACATGGGGCCAGGAACGTTTTTACAGGCCTGCAGATACCTACAGCAGCAAAATCATTGGTGCAGACAGGACATGAATAACCTCCTCATTAAGCTCCTGCCTTGTGCTGCTGAGGCACATAAAGAGCCACCAACATCACATCCCAGCCGCATGCAAAGCTGTCTCCGTGCTGCATAAATCATGCATAGCCATTTCATCTGTTATAGATGCATAAAGCGATAATAGCTAATTATGCCAAGGAGTATACCATTACCTACAGGATATGCCTTGTAGAGACTGCAGTTAGCCACATACACATATGGCATATGTTCCTAGAATTGAATATTACAGCTCTGTACTTTGCCTCCTTTAGTATGTGGTATTTTATACATCTGGAAGAGGGTGCTGGGACTTTCCATTAAATTAACACCAATGACTTCTGCTTTACCACTCTAGAAAGGAACCACAGCACCAAAAGGGCCCATGCAAGACCCCAGATGAGTAAGTCCCAGATGTCTTATTACACACAGGCTTTTCATAGACTATTTCCAACTTGAAAAGCAACTCAGAAAGCTAAAATTATCCCGTCTGCTGATATTTTGTGACATCAACTACCCAGGCACAGAACTGCTGTGAGAAGACCAGAACTTGCATTTAATGGACTCCTAAGGCATTTTAAAATAAAATTCAAATAGAGGTCTGTGTAAGTACACAGGACAGAACCAGTGTATGTCCCTCCTGTGCAGCAGCACATACGCCAAGTGATGGGTGTATTGGCAATATTAGCAATGTAACTAGCTGTAGCTGGGGTCCAGTTTGAAACTGGTAAACCTATTTAAAAGTGGTGATAAGTGGTAGCAAGGTCCAGTGTGGATTTATGTTCTCCCCTATATACTTGGAGGCACATACATGCTCCATCTTTAAATATCATTAAAAAATATCTCAGGTTGAATAGCTTCCCCTTGTAGCAGAATTTGCTTTAATGCTTGTCCCTGGCATCATTCACACTCTGCTGACACTGGTTTCTAGGCTATGGGGAGTGCTTGTGCTGCACTATAACAAATGTTGTATAATGCACAAGGAGTCCTCTACTCTGTCCTGTATGTGCATTCACCTGGAAAGTTCATTACAAAGACAAGTGATATAGCAAAGATAGTACTTCCAGACTCAAACCCAAAAGCTCAAAACAATCAGGAGAGAGAAAGAAGTTATGTTTAGACAAATAAGTCAATCTGCTGTCAAATTCCCCAAAGTGCCTTACCACATCTTGCCTCTAGTGTGCTTAAAGTCTAGGACCCAGCGTTTGCAATCACTCCTGGTGTTTCACAGCACACTCCGTGGGCCTTCAAGGTGGCCAGGACTGAAGTCCCAGGCTGAAACATCTCCAGATCATTCCCTGTTCACATGAAAGTCAGTCCCAGAAGCTGCATTGATATACACAAACCACTTAATCATCAACTACCTCCCATCTAACCTTATAAATGACCTAAACTCTGCATTACACTTTCAGAGCTCTGCTGCTCCTTTACGGAGTGCTTAGTTCTAGCTTTGCAGCTACCCATTTATTTTCTCCTCATTCACCTATTCAAAGCACAACCCAAGAATGCAAAGACCATCCTCTTCCAAAACTGTAGGCAGAGCTATACATCTCTGATGTCCATTTGCTGCCCAACGTTCATTCTTGTTACACTGGCATATAAATCTCTGGAGAGTTACAGGGGAAATCAGGTGCTTGCTGTCCTCAGATATTTCCCAGGGTGCAAAATAAGGGGACAGTATGGCTCTGATACCAATATATTGCCTGTGAACTTCGAAAGCAGCATAAAAAAATGAGTCTAAAGCGTATCACCAGGAACAGAATGGCAGGATGCATTTTATATGGATGCAGTTGAAAAGTCTCCAGAGCTAATGGACTGGAGGGGTTAGGGAAGCTGACAGACTACAATAGATGTGACTTTTTTCTTCCTTCTCTATGGAGATGATTGACTGGGCTTGGAGTTTGCACAGAGCTGGCACTGGCACAGCAAATTGCCTGTTGCGCGGATAACCCAAATGCCCCATGAGCTCTGTGGTACACATGCAATTTTAGCATTCTTAAAAATAGAAAACAAGCTTGAGAGCTGTGCGATATAAGCTGTGACCCCTCAAAAATAAACTGCAGGCTTCCCCACGGCCTGTATGTGCCCAGAGGGTGGACTCTCAGAGGTGCAACCGAAAACAGGCAACCAGGAAGTAAGGGAGTTTAACCATCTTTGTGTTCTCAAAGAGTCTCAGAGGCCCAGAAAATTGGGTGGGCTTTGAGATGTGCAAGCAGACAGCAATCCCCTGAGGGTTAGCTATGCTCAGCACAAGAAAGAGGGCTGAGGTAAGTCCAAAGGTGTGACCCCAACTCTGAGCAAGGCAAGCGCTTGCTCGGCATTCTTCAGGCTGGTCAGCACAATCCTCACTGCTGTCGTTTTGTTCATGAAGTGGGGACACTGATAACATTTCACAGAAGTTCAAGAGATTAATGTAATGCTTTTGCAAGCTCTGGAAATGTGGCACAGATCCTGCCAAGCTTCCTGTGTGCTCCAAATTCTGCTCTGCCATCTTGTCCATCTTTTACATCCTGTAAGCACGAGCAAAGGTAGCAAAATGTAAGGGAAGAAGCATTTTTTTTTTTCTCCTCCCACTCTCCAAATTTTAAAGAAAAGCTTTCAAGAATGAAACAGCTGTTCCACAAGACAGTCAGACAAAGCACATCCCTTGTCATACCGGGCCCTGTTCCTGGGACAGGTACACACAACCATATGTACACACAAGCCTTGGCTGACTTACGCGAGTTGACCAGAAGCTTTAATACAAACACCAAGTGCCCAGCCTGTCCTTTGTACATGGTGCGTTTGCTGCAACGCCGGCTGTGTGCTGCCAATGCCAGCCTGCACAGAGCTCCTGCCTGCACCATCCCACACCCTCCAGCGGCTCGAGGCCGGAGCGCAGCAGTCCTTCTGCACGCTGATTTATTAGCTTCAGCCTGCAGTTCCCTCTGAGGTTGGGGGTGGCGGGACAGACTCCTTTGATGACCTGCCTTCAGGGCTGAGCAAATGAGATTCATTAGGATATGCAAAAAGCTGAGGGCAAAGCAAGCCTATCTCTCTGTCTGAGCATCTGAGCTCTGCTGATCTGATAAGAGCACGTTGCTCGAACATGTCTGCAGAGGAAGATCTGAAGCTTTCTTCTTCCCATGCATTCCCAGATAGTCATTGCAACTAATAGACAAATAGGTCAGAATAAATAACAGCCCCCTCATTTCCCCCAGCATGTGAGTATGGATAGCTTAAGTCAGGTGTTAATAAGAAACAAGGCTGATGTAACAAGATGTCCTGGTGCACTGCAAAGAATATGTAGCATAATAGCATCTTTCGTACAAATCTTTCACTAAAAGCTTGTCATTACCCAGACAGAAGAGACATCATTTGCATAGAGAAGCAGAGGAAAAGCAGATTGAATGAGGTGATCCAAAACTGGAGTCATCAAGTCACTGAATTGTTGTATAAAATAATACAGTATATTTTGCTTAAGTTCAGCATTTTCATAGCAGCACAGTAGGCAAAGTAAAAATATTACACCTAGACAGAGAGATTGGTTGGAGGAAAGCCAGCCTGTACTCTATTACAGGACTGAAATATGGCCCTGCATTGTAACCGGGCAATAGGGAAGGAAGACCCATATTAGTGTGTGTGTATGTTGATTATCTGCTCCTCATGCCAGGCCACATGATTTTTAGATGGAAATGCTGGGCTTGCCCCATGGAAATCGGGAGTCAAGGGCTGGGGCAAGAGGGACACTGGAGCAGGCAGCAGGCAAACCTCATAGCTTCTGCTCACAGTGCTTAACCTAACCCCACTGAGAGCAGAGGTGCTTAAATAGCCATTATGGCTTCTTGGCTTTTTTAACAATACATTTGGCCCCTTTACTGGAGGTGTTCGAAAGAAAACAAAAGCCATTAGTGAGCACATATTACAAAAAGCAGCACACACTCTTAAACCGGGGTGGGAGGGGAGAACAAGAGCTGGAAAATCTAAATTTAGCAGCCAGCACTTTGGCTGTTTGCTTCGGGCACAGCTCCCCAGCCCATCGGTGGAACAGGCTCCCTTCTGCGTTTGCTCCTACCTAGTGAAGGATTTTCGGTAGCAACCATCGCTATGGTATCACAGTGCCGCTTCTGTTCAGCAATTTTGCCAATCCCTGTGGCTTTACTGAAACACTCGTGACATTTTAGGTGCAGTGAAGGGGCAGGTGGGTGGAAGGAATGTTTCTTAAAGCACCAGCTCCTGGAATCAAGGGAGGGCAAATGCAGCACTTCATCTTTTTCTTACAAGAAGCATATAGCCCTGTGGTTGCAGAGCGAAGCTCAACAGCTCAGGCAACCCAGAGCATCCTTGTCTGAGGGGAATGAGCATGTACTCGCACTGTCCCCCTGATTTTGGTGGGGAGAAGGACTGAGTTACAGATTTCGAGCTCCTGGAATTGGCTGTAGTGAGATGGTTTCACTTCCCACCTCTGACTGTTGCAATGTCCGGGTTGCAAACAGCACGAGCAAACATTTTTAATAAAATTTCCATGTTGATTTTTCAGCTATGGCTCTCTTAACACCCGCTCCTCCTGGGCATGTTCCGTTCTTTGCGTCTTTCCTGCTGCCCGCTCCCCGGTGGTGACAAACTGCGAAGCATTTCCCAAGAGTGAGAAATCCTCACAAGATTCATCTGTTGCAAGTCCTGTCTGACAAAACCATGTCAGAGCTTTAGGGACTTTCTCTCTATTTTTAATTGAGTGCACCTTTCCCTGGCATTTCCCCTTGCTGGCTCCTGCATCCCTGCTATTACAGCAGATATTGGAGGGGAAGCAGTGCTTATGCTGGGATGCGGAAAAGCTGTTGTTCCCACCTGAGCTGTGAGGATTGCTATACAAAAGGTACACATGGGGCATCACTGCTGCTGGACCGCAGGGCTCCCTTTCTCCCTTTATTCCTCCCATGCAATCAGCATTCAGGATTTAGTCCCTTCTTATCATAGCCTTGCAGTATCACATCTTGGCTTGGTATTTAGTCTTCCAGAGGCTTGAAAGGGCAGCTTCTCCTTGAGTTTATCAGGTCAAATGGGGGACACTGCTTGATGGTGTGCCAATGAGCTTCTGTATGATGTCTTTTATGTCTCGATCAAGTCAGCATGTCTGTTTAATTAAAGAGATGGTAATACAAAAGGCTCCTCTTGGATAAAATCTGGGGGAGAAAACATGCTACCTGACTTGAAGAGGAAGGGGGGATGGATTTGCAAACCCAGTGAAGCCCAATGAGAGCTGAGGGCATGGTAGCACAGGGTGATTTAACAGAAGGGAAGGCAGCCGCTCTGCCAGCAGAAGCCCGTGAGCAGAGAACCATGGAGCACAAAATTAACACACTGGCTCATCAGGAAATGTTAATGCGGGCAAGATGGGGAATTGCTTCATATGGGCAAACAATCTGTGCAGAAAGGATAAGCGCGATCAAAACCTGGTACAAATCTGGGCACGTTTCTCCAAAATCTGCCCTCTACCCTCAGTTTGAGGTTCAAGACAGAAAACACAAAGCCCTGATTAAGGTGTTAAATCCTCATGGCAAAAAAACAACAAAACATTTTGCTGAAATGAAACAAAATGTAAGCATCTAACAGGGCTTTTCTAGAAATTACTAAGCCACTGCCACACAGATCCCAGGAGGGGAACCTTGCAGCTTGCAGTAAGTGGTTTGGGGTTGGTCCTCCATGTTGATACACAGCCGAGGAGCTGAACGAGCACAGAAGCTACTGTATTCCCTGTTGGGTTTTTTGTCATTAAATCCGCCAGCAACACTTTTCAAAGTAGGAGCACTTGGGTGCCTGAACTTTGCCTAATACTCACTTTGCCTTTCCCCTTGCTTACTTTGATTCTGTCAAAACATTCCCTCCTCTGAAGAAAGGTGAGCCACCTCCTTCAGCCATGCCACCATCTTCAGGACTGGAGAGCCTTGGCAGAGGGAGCCTCGGCTGGGTACCATAGGGACACTGCTCCACAGAGCCTCCAGGGCCAGGGCTGAAGCAGCAGATACTGCCCAAGGGCAGGGCTGATGTCCTCACCATATTGCAGGGGTGAAGGCAACACTTGCCTTTTTAATGAAATGACAACCACCAGGGTTAAATAATTTCCTAAAAACTCTGAGAAATTCATCATTTTCATTAGCTGAATATCCATCTCAAAATATTAAACATTTTAAAACTAAATAATTCAGTGTTTAAAGAAATACACAGTCCTTATAACAACTTCATTCTCTTCAGAACAGTCCTCCTAAAACCAAATATCAACTGCTAATGAATTCATGTCCACTACAAATGCTGACTCCATTTTCATCTGCCAACCTCTCCCAGAATTTAACCAGGCGCTTGTTCTCCCTGACCTCCACCATTCCCCATTGCTCCCGTACGTTGTCCCTAACAGAGAGCTGGGATCAACTTCACCCAGCCACCACCTCACCTCTCTACCCATCACAGCACTACGCAGGGGCCATTTCACCCTTTGCAGTGACAGTAAGGGAAGCCAACTCCACCTACAGCATAACCAGATGCTGAATTTAGTCCCCTTGCATTTACAGTCCCATCTGGGAGGAGCAGGAGTTACCGATGTCTTACAGTCAGAGAGACTCCGATTTCAACATCCCAGATGAGCAACTGCTTTATATCCTGCTCAAAGCCTGTCTGGATAGGGCCACAGGCAAGGTAATGCATGCAGCACTTTTCAGGAAGAAGGCCAGAAGAACATTAAAAAGTAATTGAAAGGCCTGGGGATCAAGGGAAGAAGAGGACATGCTCAAAGAAACCAAGGAAAAAAACCTGAGGCATGGCAGTGTGTGAGTGCACTTGTCTGGGAAGACCTAAAAAAGGTCATTTTGAAGAAAATGAGGAAGCTCTCTGAAAAGGTTCTTTGAGAAGGTAGCAATGGCAGGGAAACAGTAAATGGCAAGCTACAGACCCAACACTGTTAAAAGGAAGGAGTTCAGCTGGAGGATGCGTCTGCAGATCTACCACAGTGTTGCCTCTCAAGTCACGGCTGCACAAACCACTACCAGGAAAGGTTGAATTGACACATTACCAATGCAAAAGTAACCCTAAAAATATTAAGAGCACACCGTTCCTTATGTAGTACTTATTTTATTAAACTAATGCTTCCTTTTCATCCAGAGAGACTTCAGAATTGCACAGATGGTTAAAACATATCTCTAGTAGTGGTAGTAATTTAGAAATCTCTCTGGGGGAAAAGAAGGTTTTAGCCTTTTTTTTTCTTTTAAATGGCAGTGAGCTGGATTTTAAGGTGGAGTGAGTTTATTTCTGTCATGGCTGCCACACAGAAAGCTCTATCACCCACAGATAATGCCAGATGGTGAGCCATGCCCAAATCCATCAGGCAGAGGCCTTAAGAAGAGGTTCAAAGTATAACTGGGGATTGCATCTCTCGCTCAAGGGGCAGCCAACAGAAACAAAACCAGAGCAGGTTGGATATAACCATGATAGCACAAATCCACGAGCTTCCTCCGTGCTCCAGACAGCTCTGCAACTGGCAGAGAAGCCTCTGACCAGCCTACAGGACAAAAGATGACACAGAGTAAGGAAACCATGTATGTTCAGTGGCATGGCTGATTTAGGGCTAGTTTTATCAAACACCCTGTTAACTTACTGGTATATCATTAAGGTGGATGAATGGCTACACAGTTCAACAGAGCTGATAATCCTTTGCCTGCAGTGCACTTGCAGAGGGTATAAAATTTTCTGAAGATGGTGGAGGGGACTCTTGATGCACCATATGGTCTCTTCCAGCCCTTGCGCTGCGCCGAGGCTCGTGCTCTCATGTGACACACCATTAGCGAGTCACATGCAGCAGAAAGCAATTTTATGGCCAGATCCTGCTCTTAGAAGCTATGATGACTAAACTAGCTAATCAAATCAGCATAAATTTGCAAACACCATTTTAGCAGCTGTGACCGTAAATATCATCAGCAGAATGTGAATAATCCCGAGCACAAGATGAGTTGAGTAATGGGTTCCCAATGGGTGTTGAAGCCATCAGTCCGCTGCTTGGCAACTCAGAGATGGGGGCGAGAGGGGGAGGTTTGATTATGATGAGCCTGAAACAGCAGATGCAGTTATCACGACAAAGCAGCTACAGCACACACACCAGAAAAAGAAAAAAAACATTCATTTACTGAGACAAATAATTGTGGTGGATGCCCTGTTCTCACCCTGCTGTGTCCCAAATGCAGGCACATGTGCATGTTCCATGTGGAGGGATGTGTTTTAGCATTCCCAAAGTGAGTCATTTGGCATTTTCCAGGGACCTGCAATAGACTCCCCGCGCACACGTACCATTTTGTCAACAAACCATAAAAATAATCAGCCGAGGTGAAATTCACTGAGAACGCAGACACCAAGGCTAAATTTGTTTTTAATTTGTGCCAGCTTCTTCTAATGGGAGCCAGGGTGCAGGGCTCCCGGCACTAACAAAGGGGAGGGGGGAAAAAACTGCCGAAATTAACAGTACACGTCCCCTCCGGTGAGGACCGGCCATGCACGTGGTCCCAGAGCAGATGGAGCAGACTGGAGTGGGCATGGCCAGAGCGGAAGGACTATCCTGTGAACCGCTCTGCTAGGGGCCCCAGGGAGAAGGCAGCTGGAAACACAGCCAGCTTCTCCCCTAGCAAAGCGCTTTAGCGAGGGAGGTGGCTTTCGTGGCTCAGAAGAATGAATATACCTCCCTGCACCTGCCACCATGAATCTGGCTCAGCCATATAAATATGTTTGCAAAAAACATGGGAAAAAGACCAACCATGATGTCTCAGTCCTGATGGCTTTTGGTAGGCTGTTAAAAATGTTTGGCTATTATGGACTATATCCTGGTCTGGTCATATCCCAGCCCACTTTGAGGCAAAATCCAGAGTCTAGAGGGCAGGAGAAATATTGTATTGCATTTTGCATTGCATTGTGTAAAGGTAACCTGTGTTAGCTGGAGTCGTCAAAATCTCACGAAGAAAAGGCCACACTGAGGCTTTGCCTTGCTGCAACCAGGCATGTTGATTGGAGTACCAAGTATGCAGATACCCTAGGCTGCTAGGTTAAAGCTTGCATACACACAAATGCATAGTCACTGCACTTTTTTGGTTTGCTCTATTTCCTTAGTTACGGTGATTATTGTTATAATTAGCTTTCAGGCATTTCCAAAAGACTAAGCTGTACCCAGGACCAAGGGGCAACCCTTCTGAGCTCATAAATCAGGGGATTTGAGGATACAGACTTTCCTAAGTAACTGGCAGCCATGGTGGACCACACAAATAAACACAAATGGGTTCAGCGCTTAGACAATGGAGATGAAAGCTGAAAGAAAAAGAAAAAAAAACAAACAAACCTCTTCCCTGGCCAAGAAGCAAAAGGACAAGTGACAGAGCATCCTGACATGCTGATGGAGAACATCAAAGACAAGGTGCCAGGTGCTGGTTCCTCAGGTCACGGCAGTCTCAGTTTATGCTAGGAAAGCTTGTACAGGCACTGGCACTGTGCACAGGGAGCACCTCAGTAAATATGTGGAAACACCTGTAATAAGAACAAGAAAATATCAGAAGCAAATGCAGGGGGGATCTAGGTGCCTCCCATACCAGCACTTAAGGTGTGTCCCTCAGCAGCTTTCCTTAGAGAAGATCCATAGTTTACACTTGGGTTTTTTTTTCACTTGTGTAGCATTTTAAATAACTTCCTTCCTCCTACAGAGGAGTTTCTTTCAGCGGTGTCTATCCACTGAAGCTACCTCAGCTGTTAGCTACCCACTGACTTGAAACACTTCTACAAGACAACTACATGCTGCTGACACCAAATGTGAACGAGAAGATGGAGGGAAAAGAGCTGCATCTCTTTGTGCAGAAGGGGACTGGAGGAAGTCAGAACTGGGGAAAAGCTGGGCTCAAGTGGCAAAAATTGCAACAATATTTCTCCAGAGCATGGAGATAATTTGGAACAAAGGGGTGTGTTCAACGCATTACACTCAGATCTGAAAATATACACCAAGATCTCGGTCCAAGACAGCATACCCATCCTGAGCCAGACCTATCACTGGTAATCCATATCTCCTTAAAAAACACACCCCAACTGGAACTCCATTTACTAAAGCCAGGATGGAGAATTACTGGCATAACCAGTACAAACTCTGGCACGTGGTTTAAAGCCTTTTTTTCCAAGGTCCAGAAAATTCCAGCTCACTCTCTTCAGCATGTTTCACTGCAGCATCAGCCTCTGCATGCCTGTATTGTGGCTGGGGCCAGGGCCAGGGGGTGCCAGCTACTACAAAAGATTGTCCTTGTGCTATTCCTGGTTTGATCTGAAACAAAACGTCCTGGAAATTTTGGAAGAACATCTGTTCCCATCAAGCATCCAGTCCAAGCCTCCCAGATCCACAAGCTCTGGGTAATTCAATGAAAAAGCAAGGAAACACCTCAATTTGTAGATGCAGAACTTTTGGCAGCATTTGCTGCTCTTTGCTATGCACACAGAAACCCTGTCCTTTGTGACCCTCTGCACACAACAAGCTCAGTTCATGGGCTTTCAGGGGTAGTAGAAAAGAGCTGCCTTTCCCATAGACATTTTTTTCCTAAGAGACATAAAGATGAAGGACACATTCCCCAATTCTGAGAACACTTACAGCGATTTTAACTGATTAATATCCTTGTTTGAGGGGGGAAAAATATGGTGGTTATTTACTTCTGGTGCAACAGCACATCCCAGCCAGCTTCCACCCCAAGAGCTGCCACAGGGCCCACATGACAGGATCCTACCCAGACTCCAGCCATTGGGTTCATGAGATAACAAAACCTTTCTTTGGCTCCCTGTGCCTTCAGGCAGAGCATGACTTGGAGCAAGCCCACCCGCAACAAGCAGCATGTCTGTGAGGAATAACTCAGCCACGGTGCCACGTGATACCTTCCCCTTCCAGGAGATTTTGAAAGTGAGCATCCTCAAGTGGCCCCTGCACCGCAGCAGGGAGGCTGGTCTCTCCTCTGGCTGGACATCACCTGCCCAAGTATTACAGCAGCCCCAGACTGCATGGGGTCTGGATATTGCCACATTGCTGCAGGGACGTGGTGTATAAAATTGTAATTTGTGGTAAGAGCTTAGAGCTGAAGTAGATATGACAATCTAAGCAAGACAAAATCTATTCCTGTTTCTACTACAGCATGGAAACACTGAAAAATATAGACAGTATCTCAGTTATAGTTACAGTTATGATATTTGCCACACTCCTGTGCCTGTAAGGCCAATATCACAGCCAGTCCCATCTAGGTAGATGGGGAATCAGCAGACTAAACCTGGCTCCGTCTACTCTACCCTTGGGAGCTGTGTCTGACAAGCAGTTTACAACCAGCATTCAAAGAAAAACCTGGATTAGGTGACAGTTTACCTCAAAATGCCATAAACTCTCGCAGCTTAGGAAGTGGCTGCACAGACCTCCTCGCAGGAGGCTGAGGATCTCCAAGAGGGGCACGGCTGAAAGCAGGAGCGTTTTCAGCCAGGTCATGCTGGGACAAAGGGAAGGGGTTGGTGGGTCAAAGCCCCTCATTTCCCACATCAAACCTCCTGTGAGGCCCAGCTGCAGATGGTGGAGCAGGACAGCTTTCTCTGCTCTCTGCCCATTGCTATTACCGGGGAGCACACAACAAGGGGGATTAATTCTGGATAAATCCCATTGCCAGAAAGAGGATGTAAAGTATTCCTGCAACATCCCAATTAGAGAGAGGTGCACGCAGCAGAGTTATCTGCTTCACATTCCATATTTTTTTCCCAGCAGCAGGAAAAGGGATTTCCTGTTGCCCACTAAATCATCAATGTTTCTTGCCTGGCAGTTTCAAGCACAGCTTTATTATCCTTTACACTAACTTCTGGGGGCACTGTTTTTTTTTCTTAAGAGAAGACCAGAGTTTGAAGTTCCATGATTTTTTTTTTTTTGTCAGCCACTCTTATTTTGTTTCTTTTTTTTTCCTGACAGGGGAACCAGTGACATTTCAAAGCAGCACATTTGCTGTATGCTTGCTCAGAAGAAATTAAGGTCCTGTCTATGCACTTCCCCTCAGAAAACGCATCCCAAGCTTACAGCATTAAAAAAAAAAAAAAAAAAAATCTGATTTCGCAGAAGCACAAAGGCACAAATTATTTCAAAGCAAGGCCATGCAAAAGAAAACCTACCATTAAATACAAGAGGCTGGAATCAGAGGTCCCATGCCTGATTATATTCATTCCCCAACAGAAGTTTTGCCCAAGTTAGAGCTGCCGGGTAACATCCATTATTTTCTCACACATGCCACTAAACCAAGCAGGTTCACCAATGTGACATCTTGAGCACATATGCAAAAGGCTTTGACATTACATATGCTTAATCCTCACATACAGGGATGTCTTCTCAGAACAGGTATAACTGCACAACTGCATGCACTAGGGTCAGCTATAACCATCTTAGAGCAGAGGTACAGAGATATTGATGGTACCCATCTACCTCTCTGTCTGTGCTACTCACATCTGAGGCTGAATGCAGCCCATGCTCCTGTCTCGCAGGCACTGGGGCTTGGCTTTGGAGGCCAGCATGCAGCCTCACAGATTTCAGAGCTGGGTGCGTTTCACCACCACCGTCACCAGTGCTGCTGTGGGACGGTCAGGACTCAGTGAGGCTAGGGAGTATGACAGTTATGCTTCACTCAGGTTAGAAACAATAGGAGTAAAACCAAGCCTGAACACATGTCTCCACCCAAAGCAAAGCCATATGCAACTCAGCTCAGGAATGAGAACTATGCAGCCAGAGGTTTCCTCTAGTTATTGTTTTGGGTTTGGGCTCCAGCACGTAGGGAGTGGAGGAACAAAAAACACAGAGGGTGCAGGAAAGAAGCCGAAAGCCAGGCACAGCCACAGGAGCCTCAGTCCGACCTCAGGCCCTGGTTTCAGAATGCAAGGCAAGAGGTGGTAATGCTCTCTGCAGCTATTCTCTCGCCCTCCACTGCTCCTCGCTACCCCTGTATCTCAGCTGTACCGGTACAACAGTTTGTGAGACACTGATGTTTGTGCAACACTCACATGCAACATTGATTTGGTTTGCACAGGCACCTATCAATTTTGCACATTCACTAGACAGCAGAGCAGACGTGGCAATGTCTAAACAGGAACTGTCTTAAAAAGAGCAAACTCCTATATAACTCTTTTTTCCCAGAAGGATACGCCCAAGAAGACCCCAAATTTTCAGCTTGCCATTTCAATTTAAAAGATGCAACCTGAAGCATGTCATGTGCTGGGTGAGAGATGCTATAGTTTTTCTTTCCTTCTTGTCCAGATTAAGCTTAACATTTTTTCAGCCCAATATAGACATTCACCACCACATTGACTTCTTTCCAGACCTCCTGGGAATGCCAGGGCTGTGGAGCAATCAGTGGAGATTCATGGACATTGACCTCTTAACTAATAAGCTTCATGCAAACTGTGCCTAAAATCAGAGGTAAGGGATTGCACTGTTACTGGCCGGCTTTCTTTTCCAACATCACCACTGCGCTCCCAGCAAACACAGCAATATTTCACCAGGTAGAAAGTTAGCTTACATGCTCCTCATTCCTGCTCCTGGCTTTTTTGGTGCAGACAGTAGAAACTCAGGAAGCAGTGGTTTTGTAATTAAGCTGATTTTAGTTCAAACTGCCAAGGAAAGGGGTATTTTCACTTTCTCCCCACTCCTGTCCCTACCTTTGTCCGTCTGTTGGCATGAGCATCAGCCAAGCTAGGGAACTGATCCAGCTGGAAACTATCTGTTTGTCTTTTCCCTTTCTGCTGGGTTAGTTTTCAGAGGGATCAGATTCCTAATCTGGCAGATCACTCGAGAGCTGATTTTGGCACCAGAGAGAGCACATGACCCAGCAGCACGGACTTAGATCAGCTGAAACCAAGCATAAACCTACGCCAGCAGAGAACACCCATGACCCACACTCTACCAACTCATGCAAAGATCCTCTGTCTGCAGAAGGAAAGAGACTTTTTCCATGGTACTGTTCTGCTCCCAGAGGGGAACAGGCATGTTTTAGTAGTGGTGAGACACCACCTCCCATCTCTACCTGCTCCACTTGCACATCGCTTGCCACTGCTCTGCCACCCCTTCTCCTTGGCTCTTTGATAAAGCCCAGGGCTCCACTCCAGCCTTCCTCTTGGATCAGTACATCTTTCTTTAAACAGTACTGTGCCACTTACCCAGGTACTTTCTGTCCTCATGGGCACTCATGTATTTACCAACAGACACAGACACATGTAAGATATGCATGTGCATGCCCAGGGCAGATGCACGCAAGCACAGACCTAAAATATCACTGAAATATTCTGGTTCCCCCAGGCTGAAGAAATGGGCTGTATTGCTCTGAACCATTACTACTAAGCACACAGTGTTTCTATGGTTACACCTTCCCCAGCTTTTACTCCTGTGTTCAGCAACACATTTGCTTTGTCTGTCTGTCTGTCTGCCTCTCCCTCACATGCACGTGAACTAGACATCCCTTCTTTCCTCACTCAGCCACCCCCTCTCCACTCCAAATAACACCTCCGCTCTTCCTCCCACACACAGCCTAAAAATTCACAGTGGCTGTTTCTTGAGACCTGGCAGCAGAGGGGGCAAAGACTTGTGATCCAAATTGATTTCAAACGCCAGCAATCCCACAGCTAGTGTCCTGAGCTTCCATGACTATTTCCAGCAAACATGGAGCCAGTAGCATTTACTGGAGATCTTTAGTGTTATTTATGGTGGCGTGAAACCAAAGCAGCATGCAAAGAGCAGGCAGACCCCTTTGTCCCCCAAGCCATCCACAAGAGGCTGGAGAGCTGGTGTGCTGAGTGATAATAAAGAAGAGAATACCTCCCAGGGATGCTCTAACAAGAAACCTCGTGCAGAGGGGGTCAGCAGTACCTTGGCCTCAAGGTGACTTGTTTAGCAGTGTGAAATGAAGATATCAGTTGGATGTTGGGGAAATGCTAATAGCTCATGTCAAGCTGAATAAATCCCCTGCTCTCCATTCTGAAACACAAAGGCACATGAATGACTAAGCAACTCCAAAAACAATTCAATAGACAAATGTCAGCTTGCTTTGATTAAACATTACTTCTGGAGCTGTTTCAGGGCAGCTAAAGACACATCAGCCTGTCTCTCTCACCCCAGCCCTCCCAGCAACCCAGCCAGGGCAGAGAGACATTTATTTCACAACAACTATAACTGATTTTTTTTCCAAAGCAATTGGAAGTCCTGTAACGTCTGAACTAAGTCTAGATTTGTGCAAGCACAGCTGGGGGGAAAAAAAAAGCAAAATAGCCCCTCTCTATTTTAAGATCTCAGTTTCACTGTCACTTTTCCCTTGCTACATCACAGTTATCCCTTAGCACAGTAATAACACAGTCCAGTTTGGAGATATAGGTGGAACCAAGCCATGTAATTACCACATTTCCACATATATTCTTGTGTATTTGCAGTACTGAAATAACACTCCCCTAGCGCAGGGTTAGTCCAGACAAACAGTTCAATTTAGGAATGTGGCTAAAACATGCAGCTAGGCTTTTATATGGTGCAGGTCTAACCCATTTTTTAATTATGTCTATATCTGTGCTGTAGGTTGATCCTTTAAAAATAATAACTAGTCCTTTTATTTTTGCAGAGAACATTTACGTGAGCAGCTTTTCCTGATTTGAACCTGCTACCTTGCCAACCCCCAAATCAGTTTTGAATGATGAAAGAAATAACCTCATATGCACACATGGGCTTATACCCTTGTCTTCAGTCAGTTGTGAAATAAGCTGCTCAGCGCTGCATCCGTAATGGGGACTGCAGTGCAGATGGCAAAAGCATAGTCACAACTCATGCTGTGCCTTCGCCAATAGAGGTATATAATGCAAGCAGAGCAGCTCAAAGAAGCGTAACACACTGACAGCGAGGAAGGGAAGAGAGGCTGCTACTCCTGAAGCATTTTCACCATTCTGTTTACAGAAGAGGCTATCTGGGGTAACAATAACATGGAATGATGTCCAGAAGATCCTGAGTGAAATACTGTCTGCACTGCAGTCCGTGGGAATGAGGATTTCACCCCATGATCAATTCTAGGCTGTGTTTCAGTGATGGTCATTGCTTTGTAGTTCAGAGACAAAAGCAAGCAAGCATCTCCTACACCTCTTCCCTACTGATCTGTTGATCACTAAGAAGGAAAATCACCCCTTGCAAAAATCCATAGCCACCACCAGTCCCTCATTGCTGCATTTGACCGTAGTCCAGAACAGTAACTGATAACAATATTTCTCTAATTCCACTCTCAAGAAAGCCCCTTGGCTGCTTTCCTTTCTCCTGGGCTGAGAATGAGCATGTGGAAACAATCTGCCCTTGTATACACACAATCCATATTTACAAGAGTACTTCAAGTCTGTTCTACCTGGGTTATTGTGAACTGAGGCTATTTCTTTAGATGTGGTAATTGGCAGATGCTGTGTCCTACAGGCAGAGGTCTCAGAGGAGACATCTACATGAGTACACACAAAAATTCATAGGGGCAATGACTGCATGTTTGTGTATAGGTGTATATACATATACAGGCACAGCAAGTAACTAGAAGACAGAAGAGCCTGCTTGCCTCTAGCTGCAAAGGGGAATTCTCAGCTGAACTTTGCAGCTCCCATTTGATAGCACAAAACCGCTTTGCAAAATCACCAGGTCGGCCCTTATAGCTTTGTTGTTTTCAATATTCTCTGAAAGTTTCCTCTGATGCCTGATTTGCTTTATTAGAGAAACCTACTCAAAGGGATTTGTGTGCATGCTCAGCTTGATTTGTGAACTCCAACAGGAGGGGCAGCCAGTAAAATTAATGAGGTTCTGGGCAAATGATTGCACATGCAGACCCACAGACATACAGCATTAACTGACTGTCTAATTAACAAAGGCCACGTGCCCGATTAAGCATGCAAACGCTGCTGCTTATACACGCACATTGACACACATTAATGTCTCAGTGAGGATACATTTGCAAGTGTCTGTTTGGAACAATGATGAAGCACGCAACCTGCTTCCATAAACTCTTTTCAGTATGCAGGAAATATATACATGAAATAACCTGCTGCCCATTTCTGTAATGAGCACAAATTCTTTCTGGAAAGCAACACAGCAGGTCCCCAGGCTCATGCGGGCACTGGTTTAAAACCACCTTCTAGAAGGGGGCAAATGAAGGACAAAGAGGCCTTGAAAGAAAAGTTTTAACTCTCTCTCAGTCATCCTGTGGTTGCAAGTGAAGGGCTGCTTTCATGTTACAACATTGTTGTACTAGGTGATAAGAGGTCAGGTGCATATGGTCCTATTCCTAACTCTGCTATGTTCTTATCACATAACACTCACCCTCTGGGTCTTCATCTCCTTCCTGATTATAGCTCAGTTTTTCTTAAACTCACAGCCATAAAATTCAAAAAAAGAGAAAAAAAAAAATCTAAAACATCCAGCAAACAAGAGCTAGAAACAGCAATGTCTCTCTTAGAGGTGATGGTTACGGGACAGGATACCTGTTCTGTAGCAGTTCACTTAACTCAATTAACCATGCTGCCAGATCACATCATTTTGGGACACAGATATATCACTCAGCTGGGCAGGCCAGGAAGGCAAAATCCTGGAAAGCTAGTAGCAATCTCAGGGTGCCAGAGACGAAATTTTCAGCACCAGCTGCAGACCCTTGCCTGTCACTCAGCAGAGTCACTGCTGCACAGACCAGCAGCTGACCTGCAAAAGGTATTCCTGAGAATGCTATAAAGGTCAGGCAGTATAGCAGAGCTATAAAGAATCCTGGTCTGTATGAAACAGGGAAGCAATCTGAACTTCTTCTCATCTCTGAGCCTTGAATGACCAAATCCTGCCCTCTGCTCCTCTCTGTGCACCTCTGCTATCTGCAGCAGGAATTGCACAGAAGATATGTGAGCCTTCACTTTGCATTTGCTTGTGGCTGGTGGGTTCACTGAACTGAAGCTCAGGGTTTCCCTCAAGCCTGTGACTCAGCCCTATTCCCCCTAAATGCTCAGAAATTCAGTTTCTCCAAGGAGCCAGGAAGGCCAAAGGGGGTGTTAGAAAAACTAGTTACGTCTGCAGTGTGTTTTCTTGCTACTGGAAGGTCTCCAAAGACATTTCAGGTGCTGATGAGACCTTCCAGCACATCCATTTAGAGTCTGCAGTTTCCCTTCCTTCCTGCATTATTTACCATACGATCTTGAGCTGCTTAAGGGACTGTTGCAAGCTATTTTCTGAATCATCCTTTCCTCTCTGTGCTGTTTCATGTAATAATCTCTCCAAAATCTATTTTGGGAGTGGTGTTCTGCAGCAGAGGGTTGTTTTGTTTGTTTTCTCCAACTGTTTTGTTGCAGACATAGAAAGTGGGTTCGTTAATGTGAAGTTGCTGACAAGGACGGGGTTACAGATGTTGTGTCCTGACAGTCATGCCTTGCTCAACTGCCCTTGCTGGAATAGGGACGCGGAGGCTCAGAACGACAAGTGCAAGGCTGAGCCCATTAATTTGTTGCTGCCGAGTTGCTCCTGATTATCAGAGCTTCAGGAAAGGGTTTGTTTTCCGAGTTGCATGGGGATGGCAAGTCATATTGATTTCTTAGAGCAAGGGCCCTGATAAAGATTTGGATAGCTGAATTATACTATGCAGAGCATCTTGGCAGTCTGACTATTAAAGGAAAAAGAGCGTGGACTTTGCAAGCAGCTGTGTTAGAGAATGGAAAAAAAATTAAAAATAAAACAAGGGGTATATTTTGAGATGACCAAATTTGAAAATGCTTTTTTCAGAAACACCCAGAAATCCTGAGCTTTATGCCTCAGACCTTATCCTGGAACCTGGAAGACACATTTTGCATCAGAGAGACTACACTCAAGTTTGCTACCCAAACTCAAAGTTTCTCAGCCACCCAACATTAATATTACCTCATTATTTCAAATTTAGCTGCCCTGCTCTTACCCCGAGAGCATCTGCCTGGGAAGCGACTGCACTTCCACGCCATTCGTTCAAAGCCAGAGTGCTTTGCTTGCTTCAGCAATTTTTGGCAAAGTTCAGTGCAGTTCTCAGCTTTGAAGCATAATTGCTCAACTACAGCAGTGACTCCGGTCTCCAAAGGCCAAAAGGAGAAAGAGAAAGGAGGGACGTGGGAGGACAGCTGAGGACAGCACATTTCAGATGTGGGATACAATTATTTCTTTTTTGGAGGCCTATTTCTGGATACTGCTGGAGAACTGGACAGCTAAAACAAGAAAGCAAATATAAAATGAAAGATCACACTAGAAAGCACACACACCCAGACACCATGGCAGGCAAGAGCTGGGGGACCTGTGTAATCAGAGCTATAATGATTCCATAATTTCACATCCAAACATAATTAGTTGAGGTACGTTCTTTGACAGCTAGAGATTTGCAAAATTAGGGTCAAGCAGGTTCATTTTTTTAATTGCTCTCATTTTCCCCCCTCTGTGTTGTTTCTTGTCGCTTTATAGCCTCCTCCCTGGGCCAAATTCATCCCTGGGGTAATCCCCTTTTTAAAAAACCTCCATGAATTTGATCCTTTGTACCTTGGAAGCATGGAAACATGGCAGCAAATAGCTTTCTGCCTGCGTGACTGGCCTGTCACATGTCTCAGCACATCTGAAGGACTGTGTGTTCAGCTTGCCAGCCATAAGAACCCAATTCCCTGAAAAAAAAAAATCAAATGTAGGCAGCTCCCCACTTCATACATTATTGCTGTCAACTGCAGCAACAGCAGATAGTAGGAAACCAGCCTGCCTAATTCCAGCGAGATTAGTGTCCACAGTTTCATATGGCAGCAGAATGTGCAAGGGGCAAGTTAAATATGCAGCCAGATTTCATTAACTAGTTTGATTCCACCTAACTGAACAAGCCAGGACAAAAACCCCTCTGTGTTCACACATCCTGTAAAACAGTCCCTCTCAAAGATGATGCTCCCTCGGTTTAGGCACATCAGACATTTAAATTGTTTATACATCCGCTCACACAATACTTATTCGATGACCCTCACTTACCTGAAGTAGAACTATATCATCCACAGCCTATCAATAGACTTGAAGTTCCCATGATTGCCCAAAACATGCAGCACTTGCAATTATTCTATCCCTGTGAAGTGGATAACAGCAACTCCACTAAATAGAGCCCATCTCTGTGCAAACAGCTCCCCAGTCAGAAGTCACAGCCCAGGTTACGGCTAGTGGAGCTAAATTAACTGGCCAAGAGTGTAGTTTCAGCTTGCATGGAAGGAGCTGAGAAGAACAAAGCCGACAACCCCAGCACAGCAGAAAATTAAAAAGCCCAAAGACATGTCCAGCCACATGTTGCATGGCTGGCACCATTTGTACATGCCTCCCTAGGCACTCTGCACTGCAAATACAACAACTGGAAGTCAACGTGGACATAAATGGTGTGCACACATGTACAGGTACAAATTTTCTGTGCCCTTCACCACTATGCAAGCCCCTGCATTAATTTCATAATTGGGTGACAGGCGGAAGTACCAAGTGATAGAAACTTCACATAAACATACCCACATGCAGCAAACTTTTCTATGGGTGTTACTTTGACATATTTTATGAGTTTGGGGAGGTTTCTGTTTGGGAAAATCAGAAGAAAGGAGATGTGAGTTTTTCTGGTAGATGATCTGTGTCTTTTTTTGCATTCCAAATACTTCTAGTGATTGATTGGGATATCTGAGGCCACAGTAAAGCCTCAGGTAGTTTGTGATGAAGTGCATATGGGTCACATGAGGTGTGATGGGGGGAGCAGAGATTATATGTGTGCAGCACACAGTGCTTTGGTATAAACTGTATTAATATTTATATAATCTATAAATATGCCAATTTTATATGTGAATCCTTTGTCCTCCAAAATAGCAGAGTCCTTCACAACACATGAGAAACACAGCTACTTAAAGGATACAGCAACCCACACAAAATGGCAAACTGAAATTTGTGGCCAGGTCACCAGGACACAAGTTTTACTCTTCAAAAGGATGTAACGATCTGTAATGTCAACATTGATTGCCATTTTATATCATCATTCATAAAACACCCTTTATTCAAAGAACAGCCACATGAAAGGAGGATCAGTGGTAATGAACCTACAGAAATGTGAATGCTACTGTTAGATGTCTTGATTTTGAAGCTGTCCCATAAAACCAGAAAATACATGGACATCACATGGAAGATTTGTTTTAGAGGACCTGAGGAAAAGGCATTCAGTATCTGGGCCCAGTGCCCAGGTTTGGAGTGGCTATGTACAATCTGTCCCTTCTCCACCCCATGACATTTCAGTACTGCCTGGGAATGCTGAGTGCCACGTGTCCCCTTGTCCCTGAGATGGCGAACCCAGCAGCTCCAGAACTCCTGAGTCCTGCCACACATGCACGCACACAAAAGCCAGAGCAGTTGTGCGACATTTATACCCTGCCACTGCTGAAGGGCCACTTCTTCAAGATGTTGCTTTAGTTAGATTAACAGCAGCACACTGCAATGGTTCATCTGTAGAAGACCTTCCTCAAACCATAAGGACTGAAGATCCCTCAAATGTTGTTGACTTTAATGAAAGCTTCAATTCACCAAAAAATCATGGTACAGCCACTTTCACCCATGTTTATTCCACCCTGAACTTCCCCCCACACTCACTCTACGTGCTTACAGGCACCTGGTATACCTTTTGAAGGCTGATATAGAACCTAATGACATGGATCTGAATCAAGATCAAAGTATAGGTGTTTCCTCAATCCAAACCAATAGGACCAGGTTTTAGAGGCTGAGTCCTGTCTACCACCCTAGGAACCTACAGCCAGTGTTGCCAGGCCATTTTTTAGGCTGGCAAGGGATGTCACTATCTGTTCCATTAACAGAAGTGAGGAGCCATCCACTGACATCCCATTTTAGAGGGCAACAAGATAAACTCCATTAAAATGGAATCTAGGATGCCAGGGGACAAGCTGAAAAGACATTATACAGTCTGGCAGCAAAGGCAACAGAGTTCCAAAAAAATAAATCACGTTAAAGCGTATGCAGCCCCAGCGAGGACACCTGAAGTTTGCACATATGGCTGCTCCGCTGGGACAGGCCTGTCTGCTGCGGGCGTGCAAATCAAAGCGTTTGCATCTCATTACCCAGGCTGGGAGACATCAGTCAGGGCTGGGATGAGTGGCTGAGATACCCCTAGTGCTGTAATGGGGTGTCAGTTTGGCAGCATCAGCAGTCAGATTGGCCTTTATCCTTCACAAATGTTGCTGTGCTAAGGACAAGGAGGTGTTTATTTTACAGGATGATGGTGTCTTGGCCTATGGCACACAGCCAAACAGCACAAGGTCAGGTCTCCATATATCATAGGGTTTCTTTGGCATCCCTCCCAAGCAGCTACAGCATTCTTGGTTGCAGCACTGGTGAGGCAGGAGGGGAGGTGGGGAGCATCCTTACGAGGGGAATCCTCCAAGTCAGCAATGCCCGGGGTCTAGACAGCCCAAGGCAAGAACACGGGAGGTCCTCAGAGTTTGCATGTCCAGATGGCTGCTGTGGATCAGATGCTTTAGATGCAATAAAAGGGAAAATGTCATGTTAATATTCTCACTTCTCTTCTTCTTAACACCATTCATCTCCACTGATCCCACTTCAGGTACAACTAGATTGGGGTGTGTGCACTGAAGTCCATCCAGGGAAACCTTGGAAAGGAATATTTCCAATCCACTAAAGCGATTCTTCTCTCCATGTGTGCAACAAAGCCATAATGATGTTTCATAACGGACCAAATCTTGTCTCACTTGTACATGTGTCAATATGGAGTAACTGCACTGAAGTTGAGTAGCTAGTAGTATTAATTTCTAGGACTGACAACTCACTATTTGAAAGCTTTCTGAGTATTCAGAATTAAGAACTCTAATGATTTCCAGTGCTGCAAATGAAATCAGAATCCGGCTTGTTTTTAATACAGAGAACAGAGGAGGATCAAAAAGAGCTTGGCACATCTCCACCTTCATGGAAAAGCTCTGACTACGAGGCTTCCTATTTCTAGTTTTGGGGAAATTTTGAAAGGATACTGCTCCAAGTGACAGCTTTCCATTTGCATCGCACTTTCAAACACACAGTCCACAGAACCCAGTATTCCCTAAACAGTACACATGGAGCTCCTGAACACTGCCATACAGAGGTTCCGGTTTGCTTATTTTAAGCACTGCATTAAGCAGCATTCCCCGATATCTGCTACTGCCCGTTTTGCACTAACTCTTGATAAAATCAGCTCTCAGACTCTTAAGTTTCTGTCTCAGTCTGTGATGAACTGATACAGTGACCACTAAGGAGACACACCTAGAAATCCTCACGTTGAAAGCCATGCTGAGTTCATTGCATTTTAACAATGGGAAATACAAATACTGCAGGAAGTACTGCAAACAGCACCTTATTACTCCAGAGGCAAGCATTAAGGAAAAATAGTTTAAAATGCAAATTGTCTTCACGTACCTTTGAAACGGAATATCCCCACCTTCAAATCCTGTCCCCCCAAGCTTTAATGGGGATTGATAGTCCTATGTGCCAAGATAGATTGAACACTGTTTTTAATCACATCTTACAACCACACTGTCCCAAATGCTTTGCATGGCAAAGCAACCAAGGGAGCAAAATGAGAGAAAACCATGATGCAGAGCTGCAACGCGGGGAACAGATTTGTGCTTCAGATCCAAAGCCCTCATAGGGAAGAGTGATCTCAAAAGGCAGAGGCAAGGAAGAAAGGAAAGGCTGTAAGAGATGAGCAGAGCTGGAGAGCTGACAAGGTGGAAAGAAACAGGAAGGGAACGTTTCATAAAATAGATTAAGCCGAAGCAGCTGAAAGCCTTAGAGGTAAAGGCTTGGGGCAGAGGGGGGGCACTCAAGGACACTGCAGCAGAACTTGCAAGCACTTGAAGCTTGCGCTGAACTTTCTGTTCCCGGCTGCCTGTTTTGGAGCGTGTTCTGGGGATGCCTCCTCTTGGGAGCTTGCCTGCTGGAAGAAGGTTATGAAGTCGCAGCTCAGCAGTGCTTGTGTTGTAGCATGACAGCAGTGCATAGGCATGCTGTGATGCAGCATCTTCATATGGTGCTGAAAAGCTGTGCTCGGGTAAAGGGGTGGGATTTGTAGGTTTTACAACTCCAGGGACCCTTCATGGCCCGCAACGGTAGCCACTCAGCACATATGAAATTCAGCTGTTTCTTTCTGCAGAGCATTGGAGCAGTTTCCTCAGGTCTGTTCCATGCGTTGCTCAATTCTACCCCACTCTGCAAACTCCCCTGAGCTGGGATTTGAGTCTGCTCTGCACAAAATAAATCTCAGCCAAAAAAGAAGCCTCATATGGTTTGCCCAAATCTGTTAAGGGATCCCAGAGGTCATTACAAAAGTTAGTAAATATTAACAAACTTGCAAGGCAGCATCTTCAGTCAGCATATCAGACCTGGGAAGTTTCTTGTTCTCTAACATGCAAGGTAAGGGCCCGTGTCTGGCAAGCCAATTCTGGGATGTGGCAGGCAACCCCAGGGGCGAGCTGGAGCTGGAGTGCATGCTCATTAACAGGCTGCTGAGAGTAGGGGGTGCTGAATGGCTCACCAGCTATTTGCAGCACAGCGCACTTGACTCCATTTCTGCATAACCCCACATGCCAGAGGCCGCTGGGCTGTGTCTTGGGCATGGGGTCATGAAGGAGGGGAGAGGTTGTTATGCTAAGCTGCAAGAGGCAGCACTAGGGGGGGGGGGGGGGTGGGGTGGGCGAGACAGGAATCAACTGTGCAAGTAGCACACTCAGTGCGGGAATGTCAACAGGTCCATCCTGTACAACATGTGAACATGTTGCTTTCTGATAGAGTGGGAGATCCCCATGTGTGCCTCTGACTGAATATTCAACATATAAATACAGGATGTGTTTTCATTCTGGGGATGAGCTACAGTAGGATATAGATAGGCTGGAGGAGAGGGGAGGTGGAGCAGATGCATGGTAGGAGCAGAACAAGGCCGGGTTACCCTGTGGTCCTGCAGACCTCCCCAAGCCATTGAATCAGGACTGCAATATGGGACAAACTTAAAAATTTGCACTGGAGGCCTGTAAGATCCAGCCACGCATGAATAATAGAAATGCAAGTGGTTTGCCTCCCATTAATCCCAGCAAGGAGGTATCAAACCCAGTTAATCAGATTTAGTAACATTTTAACCCAGGTAGTCCCTAACACTAAGTATCTGGCAGGCGAGTCAGGACCCATGTGTATTTGCCACCTTTGCCACAGCAGCACAGGGAAAGCTCCTGTTTTGCAACCTCAGTGCTCCCCTCCAAGGGCTCTCACCTTTTGCCTCATGCTCTGAAATGCAACGTGAACCCCTCGAGGGAGGTGGGCCAGGGGAAATCCAGGCTCAGCACTTCTTGCAGCTCTTTTCTGTGTGATGGGCCTGTCCTCCGATGGGAGTTTCTTGCTGTGGCGCACACTGTTTTTGTTTTCCAGAAAGGAGCTAAAAGCTAACATCTTTTTTTCTTGGGAAAGCACAAGGGGTGCCTATTCAGTCAGCCAGCCGTGACCTACGCTCTGGAGGATGGAAAGGAGGAGGCTGACACTTCTGTACTGCTCATCACCTTATTAGAAGCAAACTGGCATTAACATCACCCACATATATCATGGACAGAGATGTCAAGTCACAGAAAGCATGAGGGCTGTTTACAGTATAAATGTCAGAGTATCTCAGTCCCACAGGATACACAAACGGCTGCTGCTCCCACCCAGGTACAAACTGTAAATCCTGCAGAAGGGGTTCTGCCTCTTCTTCCCCTGCGCCACATCCGTCATCAAACTCTGTTCCTTTGTCTCACTAAACTTATTTTCCTAAAATGATAAATCTGCCTCTAGGTAAATGGCACTGAGGAAGTTTCAGCCCTAGGAGAAGGATTTTGAGAGAGCTGTGCTCAGATAAGCAATCTGTACTGAATCCTGACTAGAACATCTCATGGGCACACTCGCGGTAATTATTATATAAGAAGTAGTTTAATAGGAGATTAAGTTCCTGTATCTTTTGTACTCAACAAAGTACGAGGCGAGACAAGGCAAGGAAACAGAGGAGCTTTATAATTGTCTCATGTCCACACACATGACTGCTACTGCTGCTCAGTTCTTAAATAGCCCAACACAAACCTTAAGTCAGAATTCCCTGTACACCCAGTTCTTCCATTAACTTCTCTATGCAAGGAATGTGGGATTGGACACAATCACGCAGGGCCAAGCCAGTATCCTTCCCATGCTCTCTGCTTACTGGGAACCCCTTGAAAGGCTCACACTGAAATCTGTTACTGTAATGAAGCAGAGACTGTTGCTCATGAAAACTAAGCTGCACAGACTGCTTTGTTTTTGTAGGGTTGCTAGGGAGCACCGGTTGCTATTATTGATTTTTTTAAGGCCTCTGAACTACTTATCAAAACAAGTTATTCCATGCACACCAGAAGTAATGAAGCTTTGTGTCCTTTGTCCCTGAACTTTTTTCCCAGTGCAATGTTCCCTCCCTCTTCCACAAGCCAGGATCTCCCTCCCACATATCCCTTCTGCTTGGCAGAGCAAGAGGGAGCAGAATCGATAGCTGGGTCACAACTACAAACTTGTTTATGGGCTGGCTGGGAGCTACAAACAGTGGCTGATTGCTAAATTCTGCCTATTTTGCTCTCACTAGGGGACTAATTTTGGACTTTCTCTACTATCCAGTCATCAGTTTTCATAAAATTTGTAGGAACGTCATTCTTTTTGTGATTTGATGACTCTAGTTGAAATCTGGCCAAAAGCTTTTTCTGAGGGGAAAAGGGAGCAGTGGATATGCAGGCAGTCAAGCTGCACAATCTGGAAATCAGGCTGAAAACACATACAGTAAAGAACTACCTAGATTTTGCAACCAGATACACACGGGGGGGGGGGGGGGGGGGGGGGGGGCAGGGGAGGGAATCTCATTAAGTCCCAGATACTCACTCAGTATCATATTTGTAGCTGTACCTGATAATGATTCTTCTGACATAGACTATTTAATCAACAGACCTAGAACCTGGCAAGTGTGACTGTCAGAACACTGATGTGATGAATATTCACACATCAGGATGTTGCAATTTAAATGACATAGATACCATTAAAATGCCAGGGTCCAGAGGGCAAAAGCAAATAGAAAGGTCTGAGAAACCCAAGCCTTGAAGCTGACCACTTGTTAATGGCAGCTTTGCACCTCTTCTACAAGACAGGAGAGTAAGTAGCCTTCCCTTTCTCAAGTTTTTCTTTTAGAAGGACGTTTTTGGGAAAATTTCTCATGGTTGCTAACAAACATTCAGCTGCACCAGCACTAGCAACACAGGGAGAGCGTAGGCGTGATGCACCTGTGAATATACTGCAATCATGTGTGAGCACTCTGGTGTGCGTGTGCATGCTAACAAGTATTTCTGAGCAAAGGATAGCGCATGTGGGTGCACAGAGGCAGAGCCACAGGCAACAAGGCCAGTGCACCTGATCTACTCATCTGGTTACTTTTGCTACAGAAGGCATGTGGTTAAACATGGAAACAAGCATACTCAGGAGAAAGCAGCCCCATGCAAACAGACATCATAGAGTCACAGACTGGCAGGTTAGCAGGGTTAGCAGGGACCTCTGGAGGTCATCAGCTCCAAGCCCCTACTCAAGCATGGCCCCCCTCAGCGGGTTGTCCAGGATCTTGTCCAGACAGCTTTTCAATATCTCCAAGGATGGAGAATCTACAGACTCTCTGGGCAACCTGCTCCAGTGCTCTGTCACCTCCACAGCAAAGAAGTGTTTCCTGATGTTCAGAGGTACGCTGCCGCGTTTCAATGTGTGCTCACTGCCTCTTGTCCTACCACTGGGCACCACTGAAAAGAGCCTGGCTCTGTCTTCTTACATCCTCCCTTCAGGTATTTGTACACATTGATGAGATCCCCTCTGAGCCTTCTCTCTTCCATGCTGAACAGTGCCAGCTCTCAGCTTCTCCTCCTATGAGAGATGCTCCAGTTCCTTAATTATATTAGTGGCCCTTTGCTGGACTCTCTCCAGTAGCTCCACATCTCTCTTGTCCTGGGGAGCCCAGAACTGGACACAATACTCCAGACGTGCCCACGAGCACAAATCCAGAGTGCTTAAGGAACTGTCAAGGGAGAAAGTACCATCAATGGGGTGGCAGGCATTCAGTTGTGTGAATACCTTCTTCCTAAATCTGGAGACTTCCTTCTCATTGCCTTCCTGCTCTGATGCAACTCTAGGATGAACAGCCTCTGGGGAAGAGGAATTTGGTCACAGGGAAAAGGGTCCCAGGACTATGTAATATGGAAACAGGTCCTGGGAATATACTGGCGTACAGAGTATGGCTGTGTACCGTTCCTAGGCTCTCAAGACAGGGCTGAGGCATGCAAGGACAAAGCAGCAGCTATTAGATCAGTACCTTAAAGATGTCTTCAAACATTAGTTATCATCAACAACAAGAAGAGTTTCATCTCATGTGAACAGCTCACTCCCCAGAGTCCCAGCACATTCAACAAGATATTTATACTTAAAAAGGTTTTTTATTGACTCTTTCCTCTCAAATAATTGATAAGCTCTTACTGCCATCCCACTTTGATCAGCCTCAGCCCCAGTTTTTCCCAAGGTCTGGTCCATCTCATTATCTAGAGCACCAGAAGCAGGTGGTGTTTACAGGACTTGCTAGAAGAAACTGGATTTCTGCACAAAGAATACAAATCTGAAGGCCACATTGGGAAACAACTTATTCAGAACAAACACTATTCAGCCATATTCAATTATGTATCTCTTTGCTTTTTGATTCCTATCCCATTTCTTTTCTTTCTTCTTTCCCATTCCTTCTCTCCTTCCACATTGTTTTTTCCTCTCTAAAGGACAGAGTCAGCATCCATCAAAGTCATGGAGGAAACCTCCATAGACTTTGGTGGTCTTTGAAACCTTTCAAACTTTCTGACCTCTCCTCCCCAGGCAGGGGGACACAAATCACCTCAGTTTCACCGTGTCTAAGTATAGGGAGGGCATGAAACCAGTGAATAAAATGAAGGGCATGAGAGATTATCTAGGCCAATCTCTCTGATCCAGTTCTGACCCTTTTCCCCAGGGCTGAAAAGGTGAGGACTGTGCTACGCCAGGATGGATTCAGGGAGGTTTCAGGAAACCACAGATGAGACACCTTTGAAGGCTGAGCTTGTTCTTTTCAACCCACTTGACAGAGAGGGTGGACTATTCCGACTGTAATTTCTTTTTATGTCAACTTCCAAAAAAACCAAAGATGACAGTGAAAGGAACAGTGGTAGACACTTACACCAGTGTCACTTGGAATCCTGAGTTCCACCATGACACATCCAGTCCTTCATCACGCTACCCGAAAGACGCAATTTCCAGCCTAGACCAGTCTACCAGAAGCTTTTTCTCTTGACCAGCTTTAGCTAATTTCTACAAACACCTGGAATGTGAAGTTCAGATTCAACATCTGTTTTGTATGCTTTTTAATTCTCTGCCTTATTTTCTTTTAATCCCTTTTGCTCACTTCTTCCACCAGAGTATAACTTTTACAGCTCTGCTCTCCCCTCCGAATCCCTTTCCAGTCCTCATGGGAGAGATAAGGCTATATCCCACAGAACTATGTGGACCTTGGAGAATTTGTACATGTCTGAGGATAGCAGAGGTTACTGGAAACATTTAGGTATACATGTTGAGGTACCACATCTCCACAATGGCACTTTCCTCCCTGCTGCTGTGAGCCTGGCTGGCCAAAACAGGGACCTTCATCCTCAGCAGCCCCTGTAGAGGAAGCTCCTAATTTCAGAGTTTGCATAGCAGCTCCCCCTTAGCCCTCCCCAATTCAGACTCCCTAGTGTGTGCCAGCACACACCCCATCCTTTCCAAGCACAGCTGAGACCCAAACCCTGAACTTAACCCCAGTTCTGCTTTGCAGTTGCTGCTAGGGTTTGCCAAGCTTTCAATTCAGTCACACTCAGCTCAAAATTAGGCTCCATGCTAAGCACTGTGGGAAGCTGCAATGGAACAAAATGGACTACAAGGTTGTTGGACTTATTTTTCACTCCTTACATTAACTAATTAGCTTTTTTCCTCATTAAAGTCCCTTCAAGCATATCAATTACCCAGCTCTGATGGTAGGGATGGTACAATAGCCCTCAGTGCAATCAGATGAGTTGGAATTCAGCACAGCAGACCAACAGTGTGGAGGATTGGGTTACCTGTGTGTCAGCAAAAGGGCATTATTCTCCTGACCTCCCTTTTGCAACAAGAACTGAATGGTGGTTAGGAAAGGGGGGAGAAAATGCCATGAAAATAACACAACAAGCATCTTCCTAGGAGCTGCAAGGGGAAACCAGTGCTGTGACAAAAGACAAGAGAAATATTTAAATCTTGGTCTAAAATTAGGACAGCCTAAAACTTGGCCTCTGTCTTCTTTTGTTTCTATCTAATGGGAGCAGCCTTGCAATTTCTGTCTTGGTTAAAACAATTCTCTCGCTTCCCTCTAGGAAAATGGAGGGAATGGCGAAGACAAGGGATCCATCTCAGCAGTGCCTCCACTCTGAGAAGCAGGCATTCAGCTGAGCCATGTTCATGGCCCAGCACTCACCCACAACAAACATGCTCAGCCCAGCAGCTCAGCAACAGCAGATTTCCATAGGTGAATTTTCGGTCAGTCCCAGTTTTTCCAAGCCCATTTGCCCATCATTCGTTACAGTAATATCATATTTGTGAATTGCCGCTATTGCCTCTATTAACTGGGTTCTTTGCATTGTCTCGTACCTGAGCTGTACGTTCCCCATCTGCCAGGGACTATTACAGCTACGCTTACCTCAAATGCAAACGATTTCCTGAGCACCAACAAAAAAAGGTAACAGCACTGACATTGTATCTGTTAATCTTAAACCACTACATTCAGTTGCTTACATGAATGAAGATGCATTGCTCAGTGCAGCTGAATACTTAAAAGCACTGAGACAATAAGAATGCATTAAACTTTTATCTCCAGTGCTACAGCTACAATAAGCAATCAAAGAAATTGCCACTCTCCCAGGGCTCTGGATTGCCTAAAGGAAAGTAACTTTTGTCTCTGTGTGTGTGTATGAAGAAAGATGGATAAAAGGATCTCAAATACCAGCTGTAGTGTGTTTGGCTACTTTGCGTTAGTCAAATGATGAGCATTGAGCATTGCACAAAGCTCAGAAGGTGGCAATTTTATGCAGTCATATATAAGGAAGAAGAAATAAGGTATTTTTCACTCCAAGGATTTCGTGATCAAGCCTAGCTTTTTTTTTTTAATGTAAAATTTATAGAAGAAAATTACCAACCTGATATTCCTTTCAGAGCCATGTTGTGAAAAACACCTTTACATAAGTCTTTCTTTCCCTTGATACAACATTTGGGGGCCTGTATGCCACTACATGACAGATGTAACTCACCTTTTTGTGAGTGGTAGCAACAGCAGGACTATCAAATCACATTATAGTTTCTAAAACTACAACAAATGAAATTAAAAGCTCTCATAAAAATTATATGTGTTCCTTTTCAATTTACTCTCTGGCCATTTAATGATGTAGAAATTTCATTTCTCATGAAATACCCATAAACTGGCCACTTTCCTCATGAAATATGCATAAATTATAAAATACCTTATGCTCTTGAGAAAATAAACCACTTTAATCTGAGAAAACGCTCAGTTTTATAATGTCAGAATACTTCCTTTTCCTTTTTTGACTCAGAATCAGGGTGGTTTCAGAAAAGGAGGTGCTTGCCATCTTCCAACCTTTTAATGTGAAGGGAAACACTGTTTAAAAAAACCAAAAAGCTGATAGAGAAAATTCCAAAACAAAACTCTGCTTTTCAAATGTTGTCTTCTTGTTTATTTTCCCACATTCCTTCAATGGGCAAAATTCTGTGGTAAGAAAACATAGTATTTAAATAACCTTCTCTTTTCAATCCACTTTGTTTCTTGGGTTCACATTTCTCTGTGTATGTTTTCTTTGTACTGCAGATGAAACTGTGTGAGTATCAACGAGGTATTTGCTACAAGGACTGTAACACCATTTTCTCAATTTGATTAATATAGCTCTAAGAAAAAAAAAAATCCCCCATCACCCTGTGTGCACAATTGTCTCACTTACAATAGCGCCTTTCATCAAACAATCTGCAAGAGCTTTACCAAGAAGTAGCTGTGTGTACTTTACAGTGTATTAAAAATAACTTTTTTTAGAAGCCCTTGATGTGAAATAACTTTTTTTTTTTTTTTAATATCCAGCATGAAGCATTTCTATTTCAGACTTTAAAAGTGGGAAGTTACTGCAAGTTACAGACTTAAGATGTATCAGGGGGCTTTGGACAATTTTAAAATTAACTGAAAAGTGTGTCACCCGGGCAGCCAGACACTGAAGTGCCGAAAAAACAGACATGTTGGAAAATGTTTCCTCTGTGAGCTGCCTTAAGCCTCACAATGAGTTAAATACAGGAGTACCAACAGCTTCTCAAATCCCAGATGAGTCAACAGCCAAGTGTGTCAAATCATGGCCATGGCCATGCTCTCCAGACACAATGTTCAGGGCATCACAGCCAACCAGCCTTCATGTCAGGCGGAGTTGTTCATACAAAGAATGAGTGTTTGGGCAGCCAGAAGCTCCACAGAGCAGACGGTTTTTAGTTTAGAGCTTTAAGCATTTCTAACTCTGCCGGTATCTCCCTCAGTTTGGGATTTCCGTAGCAACTTGGGCTGTTACACACACCTTTTCTTTGCATTCTTTCATTGTTTTCCAGTTCCAGAAAGATATCAAACTAATGTCCTCTCACCCCATCCCCAAAATATCAAGGGGATATTTTAAAATTAGAGGCAGAAAAACATTTCCCTTTGCAAACGGAACAGCCGTGTGAAAAAGGAATGCCTCTCCTTCTCATAATGGGAAGGGATGAGGAGGATAGGACATACAAGCCTAAAATGAAAGCCTCAGGAAAGAGATTTCATGAAGAAATGTGTTTTTGTTCCTTGAGAATAAGCAGCACCTTCCTGAGACCCATCATTTTGATTCACTGTTTCATGTGTAAATAATTTACTAGGCTAAAAGGTCAAGAGCTGGAGGTCCTTGGAGAAGGGAAGAAAACTGCAAGCTGTAAATAAGGGACAAGTAACTTATGTGGAGCAGAGCTCCAGAACCAGCATACACAGGCAGAAATAACCTCTAGTCCATGTTTGCTCCCCCTTGAACTTCACTTGAGAGCAGGAAGTACAGCAAATACGATCTTTTGGGATAGAAATTACACTTTTAAATTAGATCCATGATGCCCAGTTGTACTGCTGATGGATGCATGAAACAAAGGGTCAGAAGAAATTAATTTTCAGCCTACTTGTTTTCATCTTTTCATCCTCTAATGTCAGGGTAATTGCTCCTCTACTCCTGGATGTGACAGAGTCTAGTCCTTGCCTCTCTGCAGAAGGTAAGTGAACAGCTGGTTTACTTTCTGACACCAGTGTATTTCCAATCAGCTGTCAGATAGTGTTAGGTCCCTAAATGCTTACAGTGTGTCATGCTTTCCTCCCACTCAGAAACTCTAAATATGGGGTTTCACTCCCCGCTTTGAGGTAGGATACGGCAAGGAGAAGAAAAGGGTCAAACCCTGCTCAGGTTCAAAACTATAGAGAATTCCAGGGAAGAAATTCTGGAAAGATGATGCAGTAGAAACAAGCAAGGGACCACTGACTATAGTATGTTACCCTGACACAGATATTAAAATGGAAAGATCAGAAATAAGCTGCACTTTATCCCATGCACATCACTCCTCATAGTGGTTTTTATAGCAGTACTGCCCTCAATAGTAAAATCTGCGGTATGGAAAGTGAGATACTTCTCAGGCTCAGGCAAGAAAGGTAAATACTGCACTTTGAGAAACATGATTTTGTCCAGCAGTTTGCACAGATGGTCTAGGTTGCTTGGTTTTATTCCCGTCTCTGACACTACATTCCAGAGCAATCACACACAATTCATTTTACCACCAAAAAAGCCTGTATTCCCCTGCATACTGGGGCAGTTACTGAATTCATCAGCTTAATTGGCATGTTTTTATAAACATTTATAAAACATGTGAAAACCTCCAATGAAAGCAAATTATTCCAATTTATTATATTACACAGATACACTACAAGGTTTCATGTGATGATCTAGTATGGAAAATTACCCCCATCCGCATATATGGCAATAATATTTATATTATTTTTCCCACATGCTTTTAGTCTTTCATAATAATGGAAACAATGATATAAGAATGAACAACTGACATTTCTGTTTGAGGACACAGCATGCATCTCCTCTGAAGAGTTCTGCAGTGGCTCTGCTTTACAAATGTATTTTCCTTAGGTACTTAAAGATACAGTACTTTGAGTTCCAAGTTGTTTCAGTTACAAGATAGAAACCACCAAAAAGATACAGAATTAAACACCATTCTGGAGATGGGTTGTATACAAATTCTGTCTACTTAAGTCTCTAAATACCTGCTGTTATAACACCCAGGTACTTCTAAAGGTTTAATATGTATACGCACGCACACAGGCGTTTATGTATAAAATAAACCAATCTATAAATTGCAATACAGTGTTTTGTGCCAGTAATATTTATAATGCTAGAGGGCCCAGTCTTGGAAGCAATACATAAAAACTGAACCTCAAGGGTAAATCTATTGTAGTGGAATCATTACCATTAACACATTTGCAGGATTGGGGGCCTTAGTCTGAGTGGAGGCCAATTCAGAAGTGTGTCATATATACAGCATATGTTCCATGGATAATATGTTGCCCAGCATGAATGGCAAACGTGCAGGGAATACATGTTTTCTTCCAGGGCTCTGGATCCTCTGAAAGGTTGGCAGGCTGAGTGCATGGTGCACATTCTTCAGCAGAGAATTATGGGCTGGGGAACATTCCTCCGACTTCTCAACTCTTTCAATAATTTGCCACCTGTGTAGCCAAGCTGTTCATTCTGTAAATCTGCAGGATCTAAAAATTCGGCACTTCCTCTGGCTGCCAAAGAAAGCTCACCGCAGCGCTGACCCCGATCCATCTAAACACACAGTGAATACTGCATTAACTAGTTCAAGGTTTGATGCGAAGATTAAACAGCAAGCTTGGAACTGGTGACACCAAATGGACCAAACGCTCACGCACACATTTCCTCTACTTTAGAGGTTTGTGCACTGCTGTGTATTTACCACCACAGTGCAGAGGACTAGAACACAGCTGAACCTGAACTGAACACAGCTCCACCCTACCATGTGAAAGGAGCAGAATCTGAGCTTCTGCAAAATGATACAATCCTACAAAAAGTAGGCAAACTTGCCCCAAAGCCAGTGGGCATTGCTTGTATGCTCGTAGCAGACAAGAGCAAATTTAGTAGCGTTGACAATTCTGCCGGATTCACCTTGGTTTATAGTCAGCTCGTACTAAATCACACGTTACAGTTCTCATGCACAGATGTATCAGGGCAATATCTAGGTTGCATACACACCAGGGAAAAAGCTCACCTGCTAATAACAGCAAACCAGATTTGGGTCTGTACTGCTGGAAGTCCCAGCACAGGGAGAAAGGGAGGCAGCTTCTACAGCTCTTACCCAGGAGCAGCTGGTTTTTGTGTTGCACAAGCTACGGCTGTCTTGACATCAGCTCTAGCTTCAGCAGCATTTTACAGGGACACAGAATTGCTGGAGCAGAAGTGTGCCCCATTCACAGTCTTCTCCACCTCCCATAACCCCATTTCCAACCCAGAAAGCCTTTCCTGGAGAGGAAATGGAAGGAGGTGTTGAAGAAACCTAGCATTGATGTTACTTTCCCTGGCAAAAAATACATATCTGTCAGATGCCCATTTTGAGCGTGCCAGGCTGTGTAACAAAATGCAAAGTGCAACTTCAGTAAGGCCCTGAAATGGTTTTCCCTTTATTTTTTGATAGCATGGCAAGATTCCTAGGGGGCTTCTCCTACATGAATATTAGAAAAGTAATCTTTAAAATTAATTTTAACCTTTTTTATAGATAAATAGTTTGGATTTACAGAGGGGAAATTCCATTCAGAGAAGGGAATGCCTGCATACCTACTGTGCTTTTTCTAATCTCCTCTTGGGGTTAACCTGGACTTTCTTTCACACTACCCTGATTCCCCATTTCAGAAGAAGAGATTTGTCTCTCTTTCTCTGCCCCAAATCCTTCCCAGCACTGAGCTCTGCAGAACTGGTAGTGAGGGACATCTTGGAGCACCAAGAGTTCAAGTCTCTGTTCATTGTCTTTAGGTGGACATTTGAGCCTTTATGGTGAAAGCATTATCTGCAATTTCAGAACCATCCCAGGCAGCCTCTGCTCCCAGACACCACTCCCAAATTACCAATACAGCTTGTAATTAACTATTACAGTTGTGACATCTGATTTTTCCCCAAACACACTGAGCTCCTTACCCTATTCCCAAACACAAAACACACAGGCAGTAGAAAATCATAGTCCCACTTCAATACTCGATGGCCTAGTCTATCAGGAAACCCACCACTGATGCTAGAACACTACAGTTTTTCAGTTAAAATGGCCAAAGTTCAATCATTTCAAGCCTAGCAATCTGAATGTTCGCATGTGTGCATGAGAGAGGCAGGGGGAGTGCGTGAATACGTAGGTTCACCCTCTGCCTCTGCAACGGTCCCCATGGTAATTCCATCTGCGTTTCAGCACACAGAGTGCCTGGCCACAGCCACCTATTCCAGGTTTCTCTGTCTAATCATTGGCAAGGGCAAAGCTGTTAGAAACTAGACTCAGTAACCAGCTTTTAATTTTGCAGCCAGAGGTTGTCAGGACAAGGAAGAGAAAACTGCCAACTATGTCTTTTCCGTACAGTCTCTGTCTTTTAACAACGATACAGAAGCTGGAGGTGAAAAACCTCAAGAGAGGAGAATGAACATTCCCCTCTTCCCAGCCACAGCGATTGCCCCCAGCCCAAATCCTCATGACCAGGGGCTTGTATCTCAAATCGTTCCGTAGGAAAAAGCGACACACGTTGTCTAAGGAAGAAATCTTGTCAAACATGCAAAAGCCAACAATGCTGTATTAAACATTGTTTATGATATACTCTGGCTTTTTCCACCTCTCCAGAAGCTGACCTGTTCCTAAGCACTGGAGATGGGCAAATTATACCAGGGCTGGTATCAGGCAAAAGCATGAACAAAGGTAGAAAACTGGTCTTCACTGCTGAGGAAAGGAAAAAACTCATTTCTCTGCACAGCAATAAAACAGAATACAGGAAACACCCCTCAATGGTAATTGCATTTCTACAGACTTAATGAAAATCAGAAGCTGGGTGGACAGGGACCCAAATGAGTGCCATCACTGGGGAAAACGCAGGCAGGACTGCACTGCTGTGTATTCTGCACAGCAAGCACCAGACTGCCAGCTACACCGTCCCTTCCAAGACAGAAGGATCATACAGGAACTGCACAACAGTGCAGTTTTTAGTGATAGCTTTACGGAGCAGAAAGGACTCGAGCACCCATGAAACCAGACTTCATTCACACCACTTCTATGGAACAACTTGGTTCTGTCAGCCAATTGCAACGTCCATGAACTCTTTGCAGGCAGCTGTAGCAGAAGGTCACTTTTTCCCTGTGATATCAGAATTTCCATGGAAAGAGGTGCTGGTTTACAGCTCTTGTGATAGCAGTGACAGGAGGGGGAGTGGAGAACGGGGCTGAGAAAGGAGGAAACCTGAAAGGCAGTGGTAGTAAACACTGACAAAGAAAGAACTGAGCTCTGGCTCTGATCATCTGTGATAGAAAGTGTGACTCTGGAAGGACAGGCCTTTACAAACTGAAATTACAATTAAATATCCTCATCTCCCCGGTCAACCAAAGGAATGGGTTTCAGGGGGATTGTAACACAGGACAATAAGACTAAAAATAATTGCTTTGATTGTCATTTTGATCCGAATAACTTTCTAAGCAATTTTTTTCTATTTATTTCTCCTGAAATAAACTTTCTCCCTAAAAGTTTACAAGTTTGCTTCTCCCCACAGCCTAAGCATTTATCCCATCATGAGAACTGCATCTTCAAAAGCAGCAGCAAACCGCTAAGATTTCTCCCTTCCTGAGAAATCTCCCTTACTGACCTGAACTCTGTGAACTGCCTAAAGCTTTCCTTGGGGGCATGGATATAGGGCGAGTTCACAGATCTCATAAATTTTGTACTAGAGGTCTGAAGCAAGGAGACGTTCACAGTTCTCCTCCCTGGCAGATAGGCTGCTTTATCTAACACACCACAGTTTAATATGTTTGTCTGCACGCTATGATGTTGGGCAAAAATACCCACATAGCTTAGATTAAACACTATGTTTTTCTTGTGCCCCAGCTACAGATCTTAAAACTATGAAACACTGCTTGACCTAGGTCACACAGCCAGTTAACTTGTAAGAGGAACCCCGTGAATCCTCATTATCCCTCCTAACTACCAGGTTTGCCCCTTCCCACACACCTTGAAACACCAATTGCATGTCCCTTCATGCCATGCTGAGAAACACATCACTGCATCCACCTACAGGTAAAGGAAGAGGCCTGACACAGGGACTGTGAGCAGCACTTCTTTAGTAACAGCAGCATCAGCACCGGTCTCCTGTCCCAGCACCATGGAGGCAGTTCCAGACAAGCTGTCGTGGCCAGGGATGGTGGCAGAATTTAACTGAAGCAAGAAGCTGCTCTGGGTGCTGCAGCTGGGAGACATCCTGGGTATGAGAGCTTTGCACTAAGGATTTACCTCCCCTGCATCATGGATGCTCACAGTCTCTTTGAGTAATTTGTTAATTGGGAGGAATTTTCACTTGTGGTAGTCCCCAGTGAATCCTGGGCTGGATTCTCCTGAACGCAGTGTACTGTTGAGAGGCTGGATTTGCCTTTGAGGTTGCTCGTTCCCAGCCCTGCCGTGCAGAGGGAAGGAGCTCCTCCCAGGACAGCGGGAAACTCGGGCAAAAAATAACCACCTTCTCCTTAGCTCCTTTGCTGCTGCTGCCTAAGCGCCTGCGATTCACGAGGGCTGAGAGACCACCCTCTCCCTTCCGCTGCTTGCTCCCTAATGAGGCTCATCGATGAATTACGTCCCTGCCCCGCGGGGTGACGGCGGAGGCGAGGCCAGGACGTGCCGGCCCCGGGGCCGCGGCCGCCGGCTGCCCTCTGCTGGGGCCGCCGCTCCGCTCCGCTCCCCTTCCCTCCCCTCCCCTTCCCTTCCCTTCCCACCGGGGACACCCGGCCCGGCCCGCCGGTCCCGGCCCCGGCCAGCAGCCACCTGCCTCAACCCTCCCCGTCGGATCCCCCCCGGGTCCCCAGGACTCAGAGCCGGGTCCCCTGCAAAGGAGGCGCAGGCTCCGGCGAGATTTTTCTCATCGAATCCTAGAATCATAGAATGGTTTGGGTTGGAAGGGAGCTTTAGAGGTCATCTAGTCCAACCCCCCTGCGGTGAGTAGGGACACCCCCAACTAGATCAGGTTGCTCAGAGCCCCGTCCAACCTGGCCTTGAGTGTTTCTAGGGATGTGGCCTCCACAACCTCTCTGGGCAACCTGTTCCAGTGCTTCACCACCCTCATTGTGAAAAATTTTTTCCTTATGCCCAGTCTAAATCTACCCTCCTTTAGTTTAAAACAATGACCCCTTGTCCTGTCACAACAGGCCTTGCTAAAGAGATTGCCCCCATCTTTCCTATAGTCCCCCCTTTAAGTACTGAAAGGCCGCAATAAGATCTCCCTGCAGCCTTCTCTTCTCCAGGCTCAACAACCCCAACTCTCTCAGCCTGTCCTCGGAGGAGAGGTGCTCCAGCCCTTGGATCATTTTTGTGGCCCTCCTCTGGATCCAACAGTTCCATGTCCTTCCTGTGCTGAGGGCTCCAGAGCTGGACGCAGTACAGCAGGTGGGGTCTCATATAAAAGTTGTTTACATTCTGGTTAGAGAAGCTTCCAGCGTGTCCTGTCAATGCTGCTGTACGTACTGCATCAGCACAGGGCTGGAACGAACAGTAAGTAACACATCCCCATGGATGTCGCTGGGGCAGGGCATACGACGTTAGGTTAATGCATTCCTATACGGGGTTATCTTCATGTGAAAGGACAGCGCAATGTCAGCAAACTCTGTGCTGGCGTGAGCTGGTCACAAGTGGTGGGGAGAAAGGACTGCTGGCAGCTGTCAGGCAGGAATGTGATTCCACGGATACTTCTGAGTGCCTGGATGACTCATGGGGGTTTTACACCCCACTTTGAGATAGCCAAGACAGACTAGTGTCACTCGCAGGGCGTCCAGCCGGAGGGACAGCTTTTCTGCTCCATCAGGAGAGCGCTCGGGTGCCTCCGCAGAACACGACAGTTACACAAGATGCTTTTGTCAGTGTAAAGCTCAGACTCTGTACACACCACCATTTTTCCCTCCTTTCTCCTCAAAGCTGCCAGATGGAAAGGGACAGCTTATGCCACTTCTCAGAGCTGCTGAATTTTAATCAGGTAGAGGACAATACGTCGCATGCAAAACATTGCCATCTTTTAGCTCGTGCAGTAGTATACAAAAAGAAAGGTGAGGATGCACCTATGCATCTTTGTGGAGGATTGGATGACTACATTCACGCACGGTTTGTCCTCCTGCAGTTAACATGGGAATATCCTATGTGTTCAATTCTTTACAATGTGACTAGGAAAGAAATAAAACTAATGCATAGAATTTGTACCCTGTAGCTTGCAGACATAATCAGAACAATAAATGACACTGGTGGTCTAAGCACATACAACAGAGAAAGCGCCTTTAATAGAGCCTCCCTTGCTCATTCACCCTGCAGGGACTGGTATTGGGGTTGGCCTTTGGTGCTGCCCTCCCTTTTGCTAGCGGTGTACTGAATGAAATTCGGGTCCCAGTGGAAATCCAGGATGATCCCATGCAAATTAATTTTTTTCTGAATTTACATAAGCGCTGTCCTCACTACACCGCTGAAAAATACTCTGAAGTCGCAACCTGGCAGCTATCATTGAATCATAGAGTGACCTTAGTCGGAAGGCACCCACAAGGATCATCAAGTCCAACTCCTGTCCCTGCACAGGACAACCCCAGAATTCACACCATGTCTCTGAGGGCGTTGTCCAAGTGCTTCTTGAATATTGTCAGGCTTGGCGCCGTGACTGCCTCCCTGGGGAGCCTGTTCCAGTGCTCCACCACCCTCTGGGTGAAGAACCTTCTCCTAATATCCAACCTAAGCCTCCCCTGGCACATCTTCCTGCCATTCCCTCGGGTGCTATCGTTGGACACCAGAGAGAAGAGATCAGCGCCTGCCCCTCCTCTTCCCCTTGTGAGGAAGATGCAGACCACGATGAGGTCTGCCCTCAGCCTCCTCTTGTCCGGGCTGAACAGACCAAGGGACTTCAGCCGCTCCTCCTCAGCTCCCCAGCTGTCCTCTGGGGAGTCCGAGAGCCTCCCGGGGGTGCGGACCCCAGACCACGGAGCCGCACGTCCGGAGGGGCCTGTGCGGCGCTGAGGTAGCCCTGGGGCCCCCTCCCCAAGCACGGCACCTGTGCAGCAGAGGCCTGGCCGACGCTGCCCCGGGCGGACCCGGGGAGCAGGGCACTGCGTGCTCAGCGTCCTGCGGCCGACCTGGCTGCCTCGTACCGGCACCCCACCGCACTGCCCGCCGGGCCGGCCCCGGCCCCAGAGGGGACCGTCCCTCCGCGCGCACTACAATTCCCAAGATGCATCGCCAAAGCAAGGCGCCCGCCCCTCTGCCCTGTGGGTGCCGTCGCGGTGCACCCTGGGAGTTGTAGTTTCCCGAGCGGCGCAGCGGCGCGGGGCCTATAACGGCGCCCGCTGAGGAGGACTCCCCTCCCCGCGATGCAGCGCGCCAGGGTCGCGCAGAACGCGGCGCGGCGCCGGGGGCCGCGGGCGAGCGGGGCGCAGGCGCTGGCAGGCCCCGGGCGCAGGCCGCGGGCCATGTCCGAGAGCGGCGGCGCCGGCGGGGCCGCCCCGGGCGGGGGAGGCGGCGGGCCGGGCGGCGGAGGGGGCGCGGGAGGCGCGGCCTCCGGATCGGGGCCCGGCGCCACCGACCCGGCCTCGCTGCCGCCCGGCGACGCGCAGCTCATCGCCATCATCGTGGAGCAGCTCAAGAGCCGCGGCCTGTTCGACGGCTTCCGCCGGGACTGCCTGGCCGACGTGGACACCAAGGTAGCGCCGCCGAGCCGGGGGCGGCCGGTGTCCCCTCCCCAGGCCCGAGCTGGGGGCACCGTCCCTGGAATCCGGCTACCGTTGGCCGAAGGGGCACCCGCATCCCTTGCCCTCGCCCCGGTTCGCCCCGGTGTCCCGCACTCGGGGCTGGGGGAGGCCGGCGTGCAGCAGCAGCTGCGGTGCTGCTCTCTCGGTCGGTGGGGTTTCACGGCCCTGCTGTGACTGGCAGCTGTCGGACAGGCTGCTCTGGACGCGGTCCTGGCTCGAAGTTGCTCAATGACGAATGACAGTGGCGTCAAGCTGCACCAGGGGAGGCTTAGATTGGGTATTAGGAAAAATGTTTTCACTGAAAGAGTGTTCAGGCACTGGAACAGGCTGCCCGGAGAGGTGGTGGAGTCACCATCCCTGGAGGTGTTCAAACAACGTGCAGACGTGGCACTTCGGGACATGGTGTAGGAGGCCTGGGGGTGTTGGGTTGGTGGTTGGACTTGATGATCCTAGAGGTCTTTTCCAACCTTAATGACTCTATGAAGCGGTAGCAACAGCCCAGAGATTGGGCTCAGACATTCATTTCCTAGGCCAGGCCTTATTAGGAGAATGGTCTCCCATAAGAACACTGCTCCTCTAGAGCATAATTCCCATATTTCCAAAACAAACATTTAACCTTTCTTTCTTGAGTAGATGCTCTCAGACTATTGTTTGAAACTAATTTCTTCCTCAGTCACAACATGAACTCCTGAGCGTGTATTGGCAGTATTGAAGTTGGGTTGTTCACAACTGCCCTGTCAAAATTAAACACTGGTGTTTTGCTTTCCCAAACTGTTACGCTTTCAGCAAGGGTCCTGTTCTGGGACGTGCAGTCGTCATTCTAGGCCACCCCAGCAGCTATAGCAAAACCATTCCTGAAGCTGTCAGGTCATCTGCACAGGGCAGCCATGTGTCAGAGCAGCTTGGTCAGGATAGATATACACTGCCCAGGACAGACACTGCGCCTTTTACCAACCCCTTCATTCATCATCCCATATGCATATCAAATTCTGAAATGTAAATGTTGCCACCCCCTTGTACTTCCCTTGCACGGTACCAGGATCTGGATGGTCCTATGTATTTATATGGGTTTGTTAGTTCAACTCCTGTTTAGTGGAATTAAGTTTCCACTGATTAAACCCACATAATTCTTATCTTCTGTGTTAGTGTCACAGAAACAAATAATTAAGTTCTTTGTTAGTGACAATATTACTCAGCCAGTTTCCTAGGAATTCTGTGATGGAGGGTTTCCAGACAACAAGAACTCTGCTTAAATGACTCCTGTCTGCACAGGCAGTTTGCATTTCACTAAGTAATATTACAAGCAGACAACAATTTTAAAACCAATCTATCCAGCTATTTAGATTATTATAACAGCACACTGACCAACTGTTCTTTGCAATTATTAGTTGTGTTGTTAGGTAAAACAAGCTTACCATTGTTCAGAAAGTGAAAGGATGGAGAATACAGACAACAGAACAGTAGCGTACATGACAAAAGATGTACTATGAAGAACTCTGGCAGGGGATTGTTTTGAGATCTTTTAGCTGTTTAACCAGAAATTTTTTATTTAATTTTTTTTTTAGCCAGCCTATCAAAATTTGAGGCAGAAAGTAGACAACTTTGTATCGACCCACCTGGACAAACAGGAATGGAATCCAACAATGAACAAAAACCAGTTACGAAATGGCCTAAGGCAGAGTGTGATTCAGTAAGTAAGCAACATTCTGTAAAATAATGGTAACGCTATTTGATAAGTAATATATAACTATCTTTTCTGATCACCAAAGTCAAATGAGAATTTCCAGAATTAAGTTTTTCACAACACTTTCTGTCGCTCTCCTGAGTTTCATTATAATAATGGATGCAGTCTTACTCTCATTAAAATGCTTACATTACTGCTTTACCTGAAATTGGTGTTATCGTGAGTTGAGTGGCATGGTGAAGTACTCATATTTGCTATTTAGCCAAGTTATTGCTGCAAATAACCAACACTGCCTGCTAGGAAAACTGTACTTGATGTGCTGAGCTGAATGGCCTTGATCTTTACTTTCAGAAAAGAGAAGAGCCTACATCACTAAAGAAAAAATCCTGAAGATGCCAAAGCCTGTTTAAGTAGACTCTGACCACTAGCAGGCAGTAATCAAACTGGGCTAGCCTGATTTCATGCAGCAGAGGGTAGCTTTGGTACAGCTATTTAAGGTAGTACATTTCCAGCATGATGGGAAAGCCAGCTTAAACTATGCTGCTTAGAGATTTAGATTTAGTATCTCTTGCTGCTAACTCATTGCAGTCTGAAGCATGAAGCTTAGCTTGTTTGACTAAAAGACAGGATAAAGACTTCATAGTAAAAGCTGGGAGAAGAGGCGCAGTAGGGAACTTGATAATGGCATTTATGCTTTTAAGGAAAGCTCTTAGAATGTCTCACACACAGAAGAAACTGTATTTCAGAGCACTTGATAGAACCTGTAAATCATTCCTATGTAACATTAGTTTGTTTAGTCTGTAATTAGAGAAGAGGGTGTCCACTGGAAGTACAGAATTTCCTGTCTTTACTTGGGAGTCCTTGAGACATGTTTGTCAATGCCTCCTCTTATTTCGGGTTACTCTACCACTAGAATGAAGCAGGCAATTGAAAATGGTTATATCAGAGAGCCTGTAATGAGAAGATTGTAAAGTGCTCCCTTTAAGTAGGCTATTAGTACAAAGAATAGACATACAGTATTAGGGAGTTCGAAGAGTACCTGTCACTCCTGTAGCTGCAAAACTGAGCACTGAGGGTGTCAAGATGTTTATGGCCTTTGTTCCATGCACATATATGTGTGCTGTTACCTGGAGGTGACATGATGTGCCATGACCCTGCACCCACTCGCTCACCAGCATTCCTGGCCTTATTAGACTTGTGGCTTCTTTTCCAAGCACCAGGCAATGTCTCCATTTCCTGTCCCCCGCTCCCTTGCAGACATGACTTAAGCCTGCTAGACAGCCTGTGCCCCACAATCCAAGAGTCTGACACAGCCCCTGAAGTAATAAGTCACTTCAATTACTAGTGTTCAGTTCCAGAAACTTTGCTGTGTGCTACATATGCTTGTTTTTATAATTAATACCCATCTGTCTAGACTAACAGTTACAAGGAGTGAGTGACAGTAATGTTATTAGGGGAGAGGCCTCTTCTCCCTCAAGTCAGCCAAAAAAAAGACTGTGCTCTCACCTGCCCCCCCCCCTCCTCAGAATAGCTTGTTTCCCTTGTTTGTGCCAAAACATGTTTGTTTGCTTTTATGTTGACCTCATTTCCACGTGAGCCCTATTAAAGTGGTTCTTGTCCAACATGTCATTTAAGTACCTGGGAGACCAGATTGCAGTTGTTAATTCTGTAGGGAGAAGTGAGAGGGGGTGGAGGGAAATAGGTGATTGAAACAGCTCCCTGTTAAGGATCTACTGAGTGGGCTGCAGTTCTCACCATGTTAATGCTAATTGCAGCTGACAGGAGGGCTCTGGAGAATTACTGGAGGAGATTGGGGAGAAGTTTTTCAGAGGAGCTGAATGACTCCTTTGTCTTTGTTCAAGGTCAGGAATGCTGGAAGCAGGAGTGGACAGAATTATTTCTCAGGTGGTGGATCCAAAACTAAACCACATCTTCAGGCCCCAGATAGAGAGAGCGATTCATGAATTTTTGGCTGCACAAAAGAAAGAGGAAAGTGTTCCAGCTCCTCCTCCAGAGCCAGAGAATAAGGATCCTCCTGCTCCATCTCAGGATGCCTCCTAAAGGTCTTGTATCTCTGCACTTACTACTTACATTTTTCATGTACCTCATCTCTGTAGTTTGTATAATGCAAGACAGAAAAGACATTGTATTCTTCCTGGCTTGACAGGAAGGACACTTTGATCATCAGCATGTTGTCAGCATCAGACAGTCATCTGAGCTGCTTCCACTGAAGTGTCTGCTAAAAATATATTAGGACTGAAGACATAGGTATGATGTAAAACAGCTATCAAGGAACACTGCGGACTCTGCCAGTGCTGGTTTTGGATCAGGCCAAAAGGCCTTTTATTCCTGTAAAAGCATATCCAGCAGTGATTGACATGGAATTGGCTAGATAGCTTTCAGAACAATATCAAATGGATTAAAAATATATATCCTTTACTGAAGTACAGCTGAAAGTAGAGTGGTGACAAGTTATTGTGCTTTAGCATTGAAAGTTTTAGATAGCTCTTCTTTAGAGCATACACTGGAGTGTTGAATTGTTAGTGACTGAAATATTTTCTGCTGGAGTAAGGATAATGTCTCTGGGAGTGAATAACTGTTCATTCCAAATTGACTGGTTTAGATAGAGCAACCTATATCTTTCCAGGACTGAGGGTGTCTTTGTTGCAAACAAGTTCATTCTGGCTTTTGAGATTAAAATTACTCAAGGGGCCTCAGGGGGCTATAATTGCTACTCTGTCTTAACACAAATGACTATGCACCCATCTCTGCGAAGGCCCTGTATTTTAACATTGATTTGAATATTGAGGCCTGTGTGCACATTACTGACGAATCACTATCTTGATGGAAAATTTCAATCTGCAGCTTTGCTGAGGAACTTAAAACCATACTGCATGAAAAGAAGTTAATTGTGAATTGTTCTATCTGCTAGGGCTTTCTGAAAGCAAAAAATCTTCCTTACAATTCACAGCTGATTTATTGAGAAGGAATAAGTAACCTACAATAGCTGTTCTTATGCTTGGAATTATTAGATCAATTAGCATTACTTTTAATTTAATAGTAGAAGTTGAACTCTCTGTAGTATCATCCTGAGTTATTTAGTTATCTATGACTCACAGCCTTAATGCCTTGATAGATGTTTGCATTTTTCCAGTTCAAGTAGTTTAAAGTCCATTATAACCTGCAGCTAAATGCAGCTGTTTATTAATATATTCTAATCTATTCTCTATTCAGATGCATTTACTCGTGAAGGTACCATCCTCTAAACTCTCTTTTTTTCTTGCAGCAAGTTCCTGATACTAAGCAGCTGCAGTTGCAAAATACGTGTCCTGTTAGATTGGCAATGGATTACTTGTTCCATTTGGTGCAGGACTGCTGTCTGCCAAAGATGATTAACCTTTATCAGACCTGTGAGAAGGCATTGAAATCAGTGAAATTCAGATGCACCTGGAGTTCTGTGTGTGGAGGGACAGCCAAAATGTGAAGATATTTTTGCTATTAACAGCAATACAGAAAGCAGCATGTATTCTTGTTAGTCATGCCTTCAGGCAAGGGGGTGGGAAGAAAAAGGGAGTTGGCTCTTGTCTGGATGGAGCAGGGAAGTGGTTTGAGATGATACTGGACTTTGGAGCAGGAAGAAAAGAAAGATGTTGGGCGGGAGGGGGATAGCCTCTTGGAGACTAAGTAAGAGCTGACAGATTTCCTTTGATATAAGCCAGATGAGAGGAAGTGTCCTACACCTCTGCTGTGTAACACAGCATTGAGTAGTAGATGCTGATTCAGGTGTAACTCATTGCACTGCCTGCTGTAGGAAAGACATTTCCTGTTTAAAACTGGAAAGAACGCTTCAGGATTAGTTATCTAGATAATTTCTGTTGCATTGCAGGAAATGTTTACAGTTGGCTATGACTATAGCTGATTTAATTCTTATTTCCAAGGTAACTCTGGGAAGCAAAGGGCGCCAGAGTAGGTGAACAGTTTGAAACTTGTCTCTTTCAACTTGAAAGACTTTTCTTTCCTGTGAAATTTCTCAGGTGCCTAGTGGAAACTGTCTTATGCTTTCAGCTTGAATGCATGCAGTGTCCTCTGGATGACAGTCAAGTAGAGAATGTGATCAAATATTCTGCCAGCAAATGTCCATACCTTTTGCAATAAAAGACTTCAAAAAGCATCTCTGACTCCTAGCTTTTTCAGAATTTTTTTTCTTAAGGCAAAACTACTTTAAAGAAATCCAGGAGTCCTGATTGCTGGAACCCTAATGGAAATGTGACCTCACACAGCTCATAAATTAATCCAGGTCTGACAACAGGGGGTTGTTAGAAGAAGTTATCAGGAAATAAGATGGATATTAGTATTCCTCCCCATGTAAGGTCTGTCTCAAAAAATAATCTAAAGTATCAAAGAACTGAACTGACCTTACCTCACATCATTTATGATGTATAAATCCTGAGTAAGTTCAGTCTGGTGCTAGTGATGGTGAAGGCATGTTCAACCTTGTGAAAACAGTGCACTTGTGGCAATAGGCTAGAGCTATTCCATTTCTTTTTCCTTTCAGATAGCAATCTTTTAAGAAGCTAGTAGCTGTCTATGTCATTGAGTAACACTGAATAACGTTTTAATCCTTGCTATTCATGGGCTACACACCTCAACTACAGCCTTATCCATAGACCTTGTATGTGAACAGATGCAATGCTCCTTTTTCAAAACAGGTAATTTGTAGGGTAGATTGATGCTGTGGTTTAATCTTGTAGCTAACTTATTTTGCTTAGTACCTCCTCTCAACACAGTTATATGCAGAAATGGAGATGACAGAACATCCAGTATTTTAAACCCTTTACAAGAGAGCTCTGTGAACTTCACTGCAGTAAGTTTGCACTCTGTGCAGTGCTGTATAGTCCTACTGATAGATGATTCTTCCGTCAATTTTTTTATCGCATTTAAGAGTGTTCCTCTCAGAATTGGAACTTAAAATACCTGTACTTTTAGTGATAACTATATTGGCTGCAACCTTCTTGATATGGTTTGAAAAAATCTGTATTTTGGGATAATCTGGTTGTGTGGCTTAACTCTTGCTGTTACATGGTCTGTGTTCCTGCTATAAAACAGGACAAGGGGTATGTGAGGAAAGGGCTCTCCCCTGCTTGGTGATTTGGTGGTTAAAGACTGCTCTCCAAATCAGTAGTAGGTGTTTTCCCTTAGAGCCTTAAGGGCAGCCCTTGGCAGGAAAAGTTCCATCTTTAGTTTCCCGGTAGGGTATCTTGACCACTTTTTTGAAACTGAGCCATTTATGCAGAGGGGGAAAAAAATTCAAAAGTCTAGAGAGGGAGTAAGTGAAAAGGATTCTAGCTGTGCTTAGACAAAGTCTGGATTAAAATAGTAATTGTACTACTCTATTTCTATAGTATACAATAGTAATGGTACTATACTCTAAAAGTAGAGAGCAGGGACGCTGGTTCAGTTTTAAAAAGTAGTAAGTAGAGCTGGATTTATTGCAGTCAAGAGGGAATCTGAACCTGTGTTTCCTACCTCTGACAAGTGCTCTAACAGCTGAATGAAGAATAGATTCAGCAACCATAGTTTTTGAAGTTTTTCCATTGTTCTGTCTCTAAGTGTGGTGCTGTGTTAAACTCTAAACACTAATGCATGTGTGTAGGGCTGTGCCTTTAGTTGGTCTCAGCCTATGCACAGTGCATGACTGCAATTACTATGGGAACTTTCAGATCAGAACTGAGGCATCTAATAAGATTAGGCAGCCAATCCACATTTGGGAACCTAGTCTTTAATGTTTGGGCTCTGAAGTCCTTGCTTTGGATCAGAGCCTTGGAAGTAACAAGCTTTGGAAGCATACCTTACATCTAATGGGACAGTGAGAAGAAAACACCAAGTCTTTACCATGATGAAGAATTGGTAGGTGGTGCCCTTTGATTCTACACAGTTGTCCCTGGCAACTGATACAAACAGGACTCCAGCCTTAACTCAATGATATTATAGAAATCTTCACAGCAGAACAAAAGAACAAGTTTGTACCTACTGTAGAAGTGAAATTATTCCCTTGTGTAGTAGGATGTTGGACTAAAGTTAGCATATTAGTCAGTTTACATCACTATGCTGGATATGTTAAATACAGTCTAAAGAGTCTGGTGAGGCAGATAGGTCTAAGACACTTGAATAATTCAAGAAGCAATTAGATGCCTTTGTGGAGCTGGAGGGGCAGGGCCATACATTAGAAGGATGAGCCTCAGTGGTCAAATCGGCCTTCTCTTTGATCTCAGAGTCCTTCTCACATTCAAATTGACTGTTCCTGTTTCCTGGACAGTCATTTAGTACCTCGAATTTTCTTTCTCAGATGAATACGTTCATGCTTTTAATAAATTCCAAGTGACTGCACCATTTCTTCATCTGATATACTAATAATGTGAAGGAGCTTAAAAGATTTTCTGCCTCCTTGGCTTTGCCTGTCCCAACCACATGTATTTGTTTCTGCCCAGTCACAAGAGACCAGGTGCAGTTTAAAGAAAATATGCAGGGAGTTTGAGTTGCATTCTTGGAAAACCAGCCTTGCCACTCTGTTGCTGCTCTGCCCTATGGAAGTGCTGGAGTCCAAAGCCTGCAGGAGCCAGCCTGGCTCGGTAGGTAGGTACTAGATCAGGAACTAGGAGGTACAAGTTCTCTGCGGAGCCCTGCTAGCCCACAGCCATGCCTGTAGCTAGTTGTTTTACCTGTTTGCTTGCCTATAAAGTGAAGATAACTTTACCATCCTACGTAAGTCCTGGAGTGGGGAGGAAGTCGGACGCTATAGTTAGGCTCAGTTCAATGAAAACACAGAATGGAAGGCATGCATACATCCGTATATATACACACAGGTAAGTTGTGATATACTGTACAAGTTTTAAGGATTAGACATGATAGCTGAAGTCTCATGGAGTCATCTTGAAATCTACATCTTGCTGGCCAGACTAGGGGTTTTAATTATGCCATTTGCTGTCAGATCAGAACTTCAGAATTAGAAGCAGATGGATGGAACTATGAACCAATGAACCCAGTTTCACAAGCCCGATGAAGGAGGGAAAAAAATCTACCTGACACCACAAACCTGTCTAGGATTGCATTGCCATGCATCAGTCAATCATCCCGGCACATATCAATCACAGCCAAGTGGCATATAAGGCAGTGCCTGAAATTCTAGCTGTTGCTTGGCTATTAAAGAAATTATCACACATCCCATATGATTAAAATACAGTAAAGCAAAAAAACACCCTGATCTTAAGGTGGGGGGGAAGAAGAAGGAAAAGCAGGGTGCCACTGATAATGGCCACCTGAAAAGTCATGAGCAGATGTCAGCACTCTCACTTCCAGCACTGCCTCAGCTGCTGCACTTTCCTGAACTGCCTTTGGGGTTGATAGATCACTCTGGTCACTTAAGCCAGACAAGCCAGAGAGCACAAGGAAGTGGGTTGTATTAATTAACTCTATTCAGCTGACCCTTCTGGCAAAAGCAGGCTTGAGAAATTAGTCTGGACACCATGGCCCAGGCTTTTGTAGCTTTCCTGCAGACCTGGGTGTCCTGGAGGGTTTATAACCTATGTATCCAAGGCCCAGCAAAACAGAAAATGCTGCTGTCCTGCACTCCGGATAACCCGAAACTCCACTGGATACATAATTCTTAAAATCTTCACAGATATTGAACTCTGATGTTCTTTAGTCAAAGACAAGTATAATTGGGTTCTCTTAAGTGAACCAACTAAATTTACAGTCTTACTAGAGAAAATAGAGAGGGGAGGCTTTCTTAGTTGTTCTGAGAGTTCTCATATCATGCAGACATCTCAGTTGAAGCGTTACTTGCAGCACTGCAGAACTTTTCTTACTTTCCCACCATCTGTTTTCGCTTCTTCATGTTGAAACCTGAACTACAGCCTTATAACAGTTCTAATGTTTTTTCCTTTGACAGTGTCCCAAATGCTGTCATGTTAGAAAAACTGAGAGCAAAGTCCATTGCCTTTCACCCATTATTCCTGAAAAATGTAGATATAATGCATACCACCAAACACAGAAAGCAATCTAGGTGGAATCACAATTATGTTATTTTTATGAACATACATATTTTAGTCCAAGAGAAACTTAATTACAAGTACTGAACAGGACTTAAGTGATGAATTATGTGTTTATAACACATTCTTGCAGTAAAACTGATTCTTGCTATAAATGATTAATAGACATTTTATGATTTTTTTTTTTGCAACTTCTCATGCAAGTGTTACATAAAATAAATGGATGCTCCCTCAGACACTCACTATGTAGCTGCTCTGTGACAATGACTCCAGAGACGTTTCTTTCAATTTAACCTGAAACAAATTACCAACAGAGCAAGATAGCCACTGCAGCTCCTGACCACCTTAACAAGACCACAGTTTCACCTGAGCCTGGATTTTGGACACATGCATTCTTCTAGCACTTTTGCAACTGCAAAGGTGGCTCCTGAGCAGGTCATTTGGTTCAGGCTCAATACTTCAGCATTAATTTAACACCATCAGTTCAAGCGATATCTCACCATCAGGTAGTGATGCTGCTATGTGACATAGAAAAAGTAATTCACTGAGCAAAGACTCAAGCCCAACCAGTTCTCTGCCCTCATCACCTGTTTTACTGACTAGTGTCTAAGCCATTCACAAGTCAGACACTGACTCAAGTAGACTTCACCAAAAGAAGCAGAATCAAAATTGCCATTATATATTTAGCCTCTGCCTGAACCAGCCAGTGGTTTCCAGCGACAGTTCCTCCGTTTGTAACCACATCCCGTTCTAGAGGTAGTACGATGTCTGTGTGGTAGAGCTGAACCCAACCCAAGTCTCCAGATTAATCCCTGAGTAACTGCAAGCAGGTTTGTTAGATCAGACTCCTGTAATTAAACACCTAAACCCAAGTGTATCTGGTGAGGGGAGGACAGCCAAGTGGGAAAGAGTAATATGTTAGAAGATCTCTCGTCTTTGTTTTCTTCCCTCATTGGTACCCAGGCCTTACTCATCCCTAAAGTACTCCCACATCATGGTAATGCAGTTCTAAGTTTAAAATTCATTACAGAATTCACAGCCAGCTCAGTTTTGAATCTTGATACCAGATGAGCAGGACACCTGGATTCCCAGGCTACAGGTCAGGCAACAAAACCCCTCTCTGGGAAAGGGGAACAATCATGACTGTCTGGAGGCAAGTCCAAACCACAACTCTGCATCCCTGGCACAGAGAAGGATCAAACTTAGGCCCCTGTCAGGAGAGTGGGTCAAACCAACCCCTTCCGCAAACACTGAGCTAGTCATTGCCAAAGCACTCTGAATCCACACTGGAATCAATATAGGGGTCTTGAACCCAAACCACGTCCAACTCCACTTTCTCTCTTGTTTTTAGGACAAGCATGACTGGTTTTAACGAGGTACAGCCAATAGGCCTGAAAGAGAGAGTTTTCAATATATCATTTTGATTTTGGCCAGAAGAAGGAGCACCAAGGCATTAGAATTCACACCTAGAATACCTAACGGAGTGTTTTACTCTCTTTTCACCACATCCCTAGAAAGAGTGAGACCAGCACCCACTGTCACAACACTTCTCATACGCCACCTGCTTCAAGCACACCACTACTCCGGCACCATGGACATCGCTGGGTACTAGCCAAGTTTTCTGACAGCACCTTCCTTCTCAGCAAACAGGGTATAGCTGCAATTGCCGCCGAGCAGGATCCCATTCTCCAACTTTTTGCTAGACCAGAGACCAGTTTCTCCAGTTCAAACCGCAAGGAACTGCAGTAGTTTAACTCTTTCACATGTATTTTCCTGTTTATACTGTAGTGAAAAATATATTTTGCCAGCTTCCTTAAAGAAAGGTCAGCTTAATTCCTTACGAGCAGTCAGGGTCCCTCATATCCACAACCACCAAAGCTTACAAGTGCAGGGACTCCCTATGAAAAGCCGTGTGCAGCGCAGCCGTTCTGAATCTGGCCATAAGAGGGAGATAAACCATTGCTTCATTTCTCAGTCTTGATGCCTCCTTGCAAAACCGGAGCAGATACAGGACTCCAAAGCCTTTGCTGACTCCTGAGTGAATCAGCTCGGCAAGGTGTGGAGAAAGCTCTCACAAAGTGTTTCCATGAACTCTGACTATACTTGTCTAATGCAAATCACACAGCAGATACTGTGATTTCTCAAGAGGTTTAATAGTGGGAAAAAAATATCAATGAGGGATTAGAACTGAGGAGAAAAGTGAACAGCCCAAGCAATCAGAGACAAAACCACAGATTTAGGATGTGAAACTGTAAATTCTGACCTACCCAAATCTGTAATTCATTGATCTGGTCTGGCGTGAACAAGGCTGAGGCTAAAACACTAGCACTAGTGCCTGGGGCCCCAGATGGTAGTGCCATGAGATTGTATCAGAACCATAGCTTCAGTTCTTGCATTTTTGTGATTCAAGTGCTGAGCCCACATCAGTGCCAAGTCAGCCTTGAAAACATGACTGGGCAGTAACCAGCCCAGCAATAACTGCCCTTGTCTAGACACCGTCAGAAGCCACAGTGCAGAGAAATGCACTACCTCAGCCATCAGACTGGAAGCTGGCTCCACCGAAAATTCCCTCCAGCGCTGGGACAAGCCCAAGGAAAGGCACTGTAGCAGAATGCAACAAGTCCAACCCACCTGTCCAGGCTAAAGGAGTGTGAGGACCTCTCATTTCTCTGATTCCCTCTTGCTGACTCTCATACGAGGAAATCGGTGCCTTTTGCACTAGTGTCTTTATAACAGATACCTGTTCACTTAGAAAAATAGAAAAGAAAATCTCCAAACCAGTTCAGATCTTGGCCCTACAAAGAATTCATGTAAGGACAGATGGCTGCCGGTTGCTTTACAGAGTTGGGGCCTTTGAGAAGTCCAAGCAACTTCATACAGTAAATGCATCCATTTTGGAAGGGATTTATAACAGAAATAAAAAACCATGACATCCGTCAGTTTCATATTTCATTGCAACTCTGCAAAAGGGAGATAAAATAATCCTGCTTCAGAGAACACTCATAAAATTTCACATTTTCTACAAGGGGGCAGCACAACTGTAGCAAAAAAAGAAAATCCAGCCATAACTCTTCCCCCACAGCACTCCCTGTGAGACACCAACACATTAATCAACCCTTTCCATCTCCTCATGTAACAACATTCACCTCCAACAACTCCTCCTGCTAAGACTTAGTCCTCCAGGTAGTTAGCTCCAACTTCTACCATCAAAATACAGCAAAACAAGGATTGCCTTGACCAAGACAACCAGCCTTACAGGTCGCCAACACCAGCTCCCGAGCAGGTCTCCTCCAACAGCAGCCTGAGCTCCACACCTTCCACTCACTGGCTTCTCTAACCAGCAAAAACCATGCAATGAATGCAAGACCTTGCAAAAAGCACCCTACCAACATAAGACCTTCCAAGGAAACCCAAAGTCCAGTTCAAACTTACCTTGCTCTGGAGAGCCATCCACTCCACTCACTGCAGGCTCTGGCACACACTCTGTTCCCCATCTGGCTCAGCCCCAGCTGCAGGGGCTCTGCCAAGCAATTGAGCTCAAGGCACCCAGGGCACACCTGAGCCACTGCCTTCCCTCCCCAACCCAACCTCCTCCCAGGGAAAAGCCATGCTGCTTTGCCTGCAAAAAGTGATAACTAGCTATCTCCAACACTGCCTGAATTTCTGCTTCCTGCAGGGGAGCCTGGATGTAGCCATAATCTGATGCAAAAGCCCACCTTTCCCGTAACAGCGTGGCAGCTGCTGGCCCCACAGGTGATACCTGACAGTTCCAGCTCACCACCAGCTCGAGCGCGCAGAATCGGCAGGTCCTCGAGGCTGACACTGCTCCCCAAAATATCCCACCCCCTTCTTCCAGGGATGTCATGAGGGTGCAAGGGGTGGGGGGTGTCCAGCAGCCACCCTCAGTGGCATATTATAGGGACAGATTTATTTCCCCTATTTAAACAGGTCTAAGCCCAGCATAATTTCTCTAGGGTACCAGGAGGGTACCAGGGCAGCCAGGATGTCCGTCCATCTTGAACAGATTTACATTAGCCTCCCTGACCCTCACCGCTGTCGGAGAGCCGCAGGGGTCTGACACCTGCTCCAACGTGCACGAGAGGGGGTTGCTGAGGCAACAGCATGCTTTATTTAACCGTTATTTAACCCATTTCACCCTCCTCCCTACCCGCCACTGCCAACGTGCGCGACCAAAGGTACAGCTCTTATTAGGGTGGGATTTTGCAGCCACTGGATCTATGGGACGTCCCCAACTGTTTGCCCTTGCCAGCGGCCCTGGGATGGCAGGTTTGCAAAGCTCAGCTCTGGGGCAGACAGCAGCTTCTCCAGCCAGCAGGTTGCCCTCTGCAAAGGGCAGAGCAAACAGCCGAAAGAGTTTTATGAAAAAAACATCCCTGAGGCATCAATCAAGACATGAGATTTTTTTTAAATTTTTTTCAGAGGGCCATAAAATAATAGTTTTTCAGACGGAAGCCAAACTCTGTCCCCAAGACACTGCTATTTTGCCATTTGGCACCACCCTCACTGCAGCACTGCTGAGGACAATGAGGGGCTGAAACACGGTCAGTCGCCCCAGAGCACAGTTCTCCCAAAAGCTGTGGTGCTTTTTGGGTGGAAACTAAAACATTTATCTGGTTAGGAGACTCACTGACTCTCAAATCAAGTATTCTCACAAATCATATGTTTTGGGAAGCCGGTCTCCTCCGCAGAAAACAGAAGAAAAAGTGGATGCTTGGTGGGTAAACCACATCCTGGTCCCTGTTGGTTAAGCCAGGTTTTTATAGGTTTTGTATCAACGCAGGTTTTGCTGTCAGGGATTCATGGGCGGCACTGGGGCTGGCATGCAGAGCTGGGGGGGGGGCGGGTCACACATCCTTGCCAAAGCCTCCTTGCCCTGCAGAGCTGCCTGAAGTAAGTTATAGTGGGAGTTGGTGTGTGAAAACCAAGGAAGCACATGAATGAGGTTCCACCACGTGTGGAAGAACCATCTTCATGCCGTGGCATCCTTAGGGGCAAGGGCTAGCAGGTCTACACCACCACACAGAGCACATCGAAGCCTACATGAAGCCCCTGAAAGCATCCGTATAAAGAGGCAATTGATTTCTTGGCCAATACTGCAGACACAGGAAATTCAGGGAAGCATGCATTTGGGTATGTTTTTAATTAAATATTAGGTCCCTCTGCAGTTTGCCAATCCCTAGTGAACTGCCATTTGAGAGAAATGCTCACTATCCCAAAGTCAGGGAAATCTTCCAAGCTCATAAGAAAGAAACATGGCCCTGTAGGATTTCCTGAACAGTATTATTCCAAGTCTAAGGACAAATCTGGGTTTTGCCTTGATTATCTGTCACCTCACGACTAGAAGCATTCATGAGATTATTAGCTGCCTTGAAATTTGGTCTTACTAGGACAGATAAAACCCCCCTAGTCTCTCCATCTCAAGCTCAGTGTCTCATCTGTTATGCCCAGATGAAAAACCTCTCCCAGCCAGAAGAATAGCTTTACTCTGGAGCTTCAGGATCTGGAAGAGAGCAGCTCTGAGCAGCAGTGGACAGATTGCAGAACTGCCTTTATGGGTTTGAATCTAGCTGTGATGAATAATTTGTAATTTTTGTAGATGTAATATGTATGCCATCCCTTACCTCTGGGAGAGCTCTACTTGAGTGCAAAGAGTGAAATGAAAGGGATACTAATGAAAATGGACTGACGCAAAGGCAGAGCTCAGATACCAGCCTGCAGGACACCAAGTCACTGGGAGTTATTGGAAGGTGATCAATGGAGAATACTCCCAGCCAAACCAGCAGTTCAAACTTCTGCAAGCGTTAACCCAGGGCAGTTGCAATGCAAGCGCCCATCCAAGAGAAATAAAAGCATGGAAATAATGTTCTTGGGGACTGGAAAAGGGTTCCAAAAGAAACAGCTTTACAAGATACAGGCTCATAATAGTAATTAAATCGCTCTCACTGAAAAGCAGCTAAGTGATATATAGCAAAGAATTGGTCAAAACCCCAAGACTTTAATCAGAAGTAACTGGAGAGCCTTTTACCAGTTTCAGTGGAGGGAAGAGAGCCTGAATGGGCACAGATAGCCCTAAACAGGGTTCTTCAGAAAAAAGGCTGAGGAATATGAGGAGGAGGAGGAGACTGGAAAGGAGAAGGTTGAAACTGCCCATGCCACAGCAGCACCTCACTTGTGACTGGTCTGTTCACATCCAGCACTTTCCACCAGCACTTGTCTCACTCTGCAAAATAACACATATTAATACTGCTGACACCATATCATTCTGAAGATCTGAATTTTATTTATACAAAAATCAGAGGCAAGCCTAAGTGGCAATAAAGTTTCAGAAGGTCTTAAAAGTTCTAGGAATTCTGAGCATTTTATTAGGTGAACTAGCAATTCTGCAGTAAAAATAGCTTTGGGTTTCGCTGTTCAATCTTACTTTTCCATATTGCTTTGAGCTTTCAAGATGTTAAAGGGTTCAGCCTGCAATGCGCTTTGGGCTGCAGGCAGAGAATAAGTTTGTAAAACATTATGTGCCACTTCTACAGAATATGGGAGTCCTTCCCATCAGGCACACTCTCTCATTTCTAGCAGAAGATAGTAATAAGCATAAAAGAAGAACAAAATCTAATTAATGGGACTTTAAACAATCAGAAAGAAAATTATGACAGCTCAGTGTTTGGCAACACCTTCACCTTTCCCAGGTGTCAGAGGATAAGCTATTTTTACCGAAAAAAGATGACAGACATGGGGGCTTATTTGGACACCTGCAGCAGAAATTGCTTTAAAGGGATTTGAGTTTTGAAAATGGGGTTTGGAGGCAATTCATTGGCCTTTGTTTTTCTGGAAGAGGGGACAGGCCACTTCACATTCCTGGTGCAGGATCAGTGTCTGCACTGGAATGCCTGTCAGTCACATTTAAATACGTACAATATTTACTTTTTTCACTCTCTGGACCTAGACATTTAATAGACTTTAATTTTAGACTTTGGCACTGACAAGATGAAAGTGGTGCTTTCTCCTTTTGGGCACGTCAGGGCTCCCATTTTTTTCAAGCCTGTTTTCTTGCTCCATATAGAGCAGAGAAAACTGTTCCCCAAACCACAGCATAATTTCTCTATTCCACTTCCATCCCAGCCGAGCCATAGTTTCATCTGCCACCATCACTGTCCTTCCATTTGCAGTTGGTGACCACCAGTGCTAACCTAAGTCTGGCTCAGGTTTATTCATCCACCAGCTCCACCATTCCCGCTCGAGCCCTGTGCTCAGCCGTGGCTGAACCCTCTGTTCTCCCTGAGCATCTGCTGAGCGCACCAAGTCTGTTAGGGCAGGAGCACGTCAGCTCCATGTGGCAGGAGCACTTGATCCATTGTAATATTGAGTTTCATCATGCAACCTTCAGTTATGTGACCCAGAATATTTGACCTGATGTCAGAGGGGGCCTCGGGCTATTGAGATATTTCCCCAGGGTACCCTGCCTTCTTTCTACTAAAGGAATCTGATCCAGCAACAGGAAAGAGTGAGATTTTTCAGCTGTCCCCATCCCCTGTGAAACAGTTTGAGCTACATGTGCCTAATGTAAGGTGTCCCTTATCCATTTGCTTTCTCCTCTTTTCCTCTCTAGGTACTAATCCTGCACTAATTTCTACTAATAGAATACTGTGATAATTTGTTCTGTGATGTATATATCACATATATATATATAAATACTGTGATAAATTAAGTTCTTGCAAACACAATGTATTTTTCCTCTTTCATAGGATCTTTTCATAGTCCCACAAGGGCTCCAGACTTGCAAGGTGCTAAACAGCCAATAACCCTTCCCCACTGAAATCAAGGCTGGCCAAAGACATGCAGTATTTTGCAGAATCAGACTGCATTTGCAGAAATTGTTTCATCCTTCACTGAAATCCAGACCCCTCTGGGAGCAGAAAAGGGCAGACATTTAAAAAAAATAAACCATAACACTTTAGGAGGGAGTGTAAACAAAAACTACAGCAGCATGGATTTAAAAGGAAAAAGAAAAAAAAAAAGAGCAATAGCCCAACGTATGCAAAATGTGAGATCTTCATTGTTTCATCAGGTTGGTACCTCAGTTGTACATCCCATTAGAAAAGCAGTAAACCATGAACAGTGTTAGCTCACGGACATCACTAACTAGCCCTAAGACTTGCTAACTTCAACAGCTGAAGGCTGGTAACCTCTCCTAAGCCACTCAGCCATTCACTGCCACCACTCAGTCACATCACTCCCTAGAGCAGCAAGTTTTCCATGGGAGACTCCTGTGTAAGTATTGCCCCCTTAACATCCACTTCAGTATCCTGCAAAGAACTCCATGTGAAACAGGGAGACTATTCCTGATATCAAAACTTGTGGCAGTTGGGAGTTGATCCCCCCACTCCCATATCTGTTATCCTTGTGTTTTCTGCTGACTACAAAAGGTGAAGTCCAGGACTCCACTGGCTTTAGGAGAGGCAACAAACCTTTTGTGTAGGAAATATTATTTATTATTTCAAGTTTATTTTCTTGCCATCTACTTTTTTCAAGCAGGGAGTTATTTTTAATGACCAAAGGGTCTTGAAAATAAAGATAGATATCTGGGTATAGAGTTACTACTGCTGTTATTTAAACATCAGCATAGAAAAAAAGACTAGTCTTTTCAGGCTTTAGCAACTCAGAGATGAAAAACTCTCTCAGTGTTTTTGCAGATGCCAAAATAGGCCTGGCTTCCACAAGAAGCCACCCTTGAACGGGCTTTTGCCCCTAAATGACACACATTTCATGGGTGCCTGGTCTATCTCCCCAGAGTCCACTGTGTAGGTACACATCTTGGTCGAAGCGGCTGTTACTGGGCTGTAGATGTAGATGATCCAAACATTCACATGTTGCTAATGGAAAAGTAATTTTTTGGCCTTTGCAATAGCGTGGGTGAGAGCATCAGCTAGCAATTGTTTGATCTGGCTCATATGTCCACATGGCATCTAGAAACTGTGCTTCATTAGGCTGGAAGCATACAAAAGAAAAGCACAGCCTTGACACCAAGGATGGAGTCAGGATCTCCTCTGTTCTGATTCCAGCTCCAGCTGGGATGCTATGCTTGACTTGGGGTAATACATTTAACCTCTCTGCATCCATTACCCCAACTTATAAAACAGGAAAGCAGCAACAACCTTCCCCCCCAAATTGGCTTTGTGAGAATTAAGGTTTGAAGAATGTTCTGAAGATTAAATCCAGCCCCAACACACACCCCAAAACATCACAGTTGCTTAAAACTGAATGGCATAATGGAGATAAGTACAGCCACAGAGTAATTTGGAAAGTCCAGACAATGAGCACATCAATCAAGGCTGTTTCCTAAGGCAGACATCTAAATAAATTCTAATGAAGTCATTTCTACAACACCCCCAACCAATGGGGGCTGCAGTACTTAAAAGTAATAACAGCAGCTAGAACAGACTGTCCGTTAAAAAACAAAATAGAACATTGAAAAGCCAAAAAAGAAAGCAACAGTTTGTGCATTTCAGAGCTCTGAGAAACATTGTACCTTTGAGACACGCTTTTGTTCAAGTGAAGGCTTTTTTTTCTTTCAGCCCTCCCTTACTTTCACTGCCTGCTTTATCATTCATGCTTCTCGCTTGCCACGTACCCAGATGCTACAAGAATGGGCAAACTGTGGGCCTAACTGAAGTCTACTGACATCAAAAGGCTCCTATTGACTTTAACAGACATTTAACTAACCCTCTATAAATCACTGAAAGTCAGTGATTAAACAGACAGCCCCTTCTGTATAGTGGAGAGACTAACATAACACCCCTGAAATTTAGTTCCTATATTAACTCCAACACTGCATGCTTGGGGGCAAGCCTATGTCTGCTTTATCTCATAACCTCCATGCTGAGAGTTTTTCAAAGAGAGGGAGAAATAGTTTCTCTCCAAGCCAGGGGAGAACTTCCATAACAGTGCCCTGTTCAGGGAGTTATATCAGCTTTGCTACATTTTCTGAGAGTTGAGAGTGACCCACAGTAGTGCCAATCAGCTGATCCCCAGATCCTGACATTGACTGCATTCTGTGCGAGAGGAGGTATCTGGAAGCTGGTTGACGACTTTAGGCAACCGATGGTGGAGGTTCATTTGAGGTCCGTGACACACCCTCTGAATCCCAAACCTACTGTGTTAACAGAAGTAACTAATTGACCAGCTGGGTCTTCACAGTTGCTCCAGGTGTGCTGGTGTGCCAGCTCACAGAGCCTTTCCAGCATGCCGCTTGCTCGTTTGCCTCAGCTAGTTACATGGAAATTTTTTGCAGCTGCACAAAGAACAGCACTGATGCACACCTCATCTCCATGGGGTTGAAATGTAACTAAAGTCATATCTTGCAGCACACATTGCGTGCATATTTGACCATGTCATCTGTCTGAGAAGTCACTGCCCTCCTGAAGTCCCCCCTCTGAGCAGGCTGGGACAACCATCTTTCACTCATCTGTTAACACCTCCCAGACAGTCACCAGTTCCTTCTGCACAAAGCGGCACTGGGTTGACAGGTTTGATGATCTGCAGATGATGTTTGGCCTTGACTCATAAGCCAGCAATCTCCAGGAAATTTTATATCACTGAAAAAGCAAAATGCTCAGCTCAGTAATGGGACACATAACTACTCCTGACCCCAGGCCATTCCCAAGTTATCTTTTTTTTATACTTACAGTTAAAGCATTTTTAAACAAAGTAAAAAAAACTGTGAATGCTGAAAAATATGTAATATCTCAAAGACCTTTTTTTAAGGAAAAAATCCCCCAAATTACTTGATTAAAAAAGTAAGGAAAAAAGCTACTGACCCATTGTTACAGTGGCTTGGTGTACTTGCCCCTGAGCATTTCTCCACTGCTAGATCACTCCCTTAAGTCCCCTGGCAATTGGAAGAACTAGCAGCAGCCCCAGAGTACTCTTGGGACTACACCAGTGTCAGGACAGTCCTGGGATTGAGGTGGTTCCAATCCCAAACTTTTTGCAAGCTCTGCAACACATGGTACTAGAAGACCCTCAGTCTGACTGGACTTGTCGGCACTAATTTGGTCCTTCAAATGGATGACAATAATTCCTGGGGTTTGCACTACTCTCTTAGACTTCTCAAATATCTTTGGTTTGCAAAGAGCAAAGGGGAAAAGCCAGGCTCTATCATCAGGGCCAGACTCTGGGATGAATCAGTGAAGTTCCCATCAAGGAAGAAGAGCCAAAGCCTGGTGGAGAGTAGGTGAGGACCAGGACTCACCATCCAGAGGAAGTATTCTCTTCTTGAAAGCATTTCTGCCAGCTATTAAATTTTGCAAAATGTCCCACATATGTTTTCCTACCTTTCTCCAAGACCTGAAATTTTGGCCTTAGTTTATAAACATATTAGCCCATCCATAGTCTTCTATGAGGTCTAACTCACCACACTTGCCATTTGCCTAAACAAAAGATACAACCTAAAAGCAGCACCAGCTCTACCCAATAACCACTTTTATGCCTTGGTCAGGCTAGTTCTTGGCCCTATAACTCTGAAGAGCCGCAGTCTACTCCTCAGACGAGTTTTGGTCTTCCCTGCGTTGACAGTTGTTTAGTTTCACCACTGGCAGCAGATGCTCCTGTGCCATTAGCAGGTTCCCTGCTCAGCAATGTATCCTGATGCTCCCGAGGTCCCTTCCTGCCTTTGCTCCATCCTGCACCACATCTGAGCAACCCAAAATGCTTCCCCTTTCCCAGCACAGCCATACCTCTAGATGGCTGTCCAGCACGGCACAGCAGTGAGAGCCAGCCCAGACACTGTGACGGGGATGTAAGAGATTAGGCCAGTATTAGATTTCAGTCTTCCAGACATTCATATGAAGCGGCTTCTTCCGCTTTAACTACTTTCCTTTCAAATTTTTCAGCCAAGGGCTGTGTCCAGACTGTGACCAATACACTGATGCACGTATTGAATGCAGTGGCTTAGAAAGAAGCTGCATTCATAGCTGAGGTTCATGGACAGAGTTGCACAGCCATGTCTTTCATGTCATCCACAAGTGTAGCCTGCAGCTAGTTTTCTTTTGTACAATATTTCATGCCTATCTTCAGCCAAAAAGCTGTAGAGCAAGTTCACACTGTCACTTCTAGACCTCTTCATGCTTTCTAAGTAGTCCTGACTACCAGAGCCATGAGTTTTGAAGTTAGGATGATTCTTTCACTATCTTTTTTTTTTTTTTACAGTATTTCTTTTTTTTTTTTAAAATTCACTTTACATTTCCTGCTTATGCAGTTTGATTTTGTTAAGTCTCATCCTACCACGTCTCTCTCCTCACCACCCTTCACAGTGCCTCCCCCCAGTTTAGCACTGGCTGAAAATTTAGTTATTGTGCTGTTTGCCCATCTCTTCTGCATCACTAATAGAGATGGCAAACAAAATTAAGTCTAATGTTTTAGAACCAAAACTTGAAGAAAACTGACCTCCCAACTCAAATCCCATTATTTGCCCTGTTTTCTGAAGCTGCTAAAACCAAAACCAGCAAAACAACTTTTGTTATTCTCCATGAAAAGTTCCCAAAGAAACAAATATTTCCAAGTTGTATCTTTCATTGAAATTGGGGAACTTTTATAAAAAGGAACCACATTTGGGATGGGATGGTGAAAAAAATTTCTTAAAAAATTTCCCTTTTTTTTTTTTGTAAAAAGCCATTTTCCCAAAGTCCTCCAGTAAGTGAGATGCCATCTTTATCAGTCAAAGAGGGACAACAGCCTGACAAAGGGCATGAGCAGAGTCATGTCTGAAGCAGGAAGGGAGAAGATAAAGAGAGGTCTACCTCACCTGTGCTACACCATCCAACTCCTATGAATCACAAAACCCAGTATGTAGCTCCTGTTCTTAGCCCAGCCCAGCCCAGCCCAGCATGTGCTAGTGCTGCTGCCACCCCACTGCTGCTCACCAGTAACAGCAGAGCTTGGTGGGCTTCTGAGGGAGGAGGGGCAATTGAGACCCCAGGAGCATCATGGCTTATAGAGGATCCCATCATCCCATTGAGCTGCCAACCAGCAGGGTGACCCCCTCCAAGGACAGTGAGACCCAGCAACTTGCCAGCAGAGAGATGTGCTGCCTGCAGGGACCCTAAGCTCCTCTCTTCTCCACCAGTCTGAAAATCTTTCAGGTAAATCCTGACATCTTTCCCCTGGGTGGGGGGAATGGCCAGAGACCACACTCACGCCAGCAGGGCAGAGCATGAGTTTGGCAGCCACAGCCATCAATTTATCAATACCTATTTCATCTGCCAACCTTTCTGTGATGCAGAAAGGAAGCCACCGCAGCAGAAAATATTTTTGTACAATGAGGCTGAATTCCTCACTCAGCTGTACACAAGCAGCTTTACTGCCTTAGAATTCAGGTGATAAAGGGATAGGAGGGAGTATTTGTTTCAGGTGTTGCCTATGTGATAGCTTCCAAACCTTTCCCTTGCTTGCCCAACCAATGCTATTTGTTCTGCTGTGTAATCAAGGCAAAAAATATGCACATGTGCAGCAGTGAGCCCTCCCCAGAGGGCATCTCTAAAAGCTCAGCTATCTTTAACATCATTATATCTAGGATTTGGGAATAGCAATTCTTCTGATGACTATCTGCAACAGCCCCTGTACTCCACACAGATGCTGCTGCTCCCATCTAGTGCTCATCTATTCTTGGTGAGCGCCTGCAGAGCACAGCTGGCTTCACTCCTTTCCTTCCAAGACTGCAGCTCTGTAGTGTTCAGGAAACACAATACAAGAGACTTCTTTTGCCACTTCTCTTGATATTTTTCACAGCGGGTGAAAAATGGGCTCAGCTTCTCTGGAAGTCCTTGCAAGCTCAGCCCAGTTCTGGATAATACAGTCTAGTCCCACAAAAGCATGGCACATCCCTCGTTTCAGGAGCACTGCAGAGCATCAGATGAAGAATACATGCTGTACTTTTCCAGTGCCAAGGGAAAGTGGTTGCATCATGATTATCTGATGATGAAAAAGACAAATGCTTGGAAAAGTCCCTGAGCAGGGTCTTTGTGTTTGAGCAGAGGGTCCCAGCTTCGCCATCCCACCGTCTGTTTTGAACACAGCTCAAGCGAGCGGCAGCACAAGGTGCCATGCACCCAGCCCCGACGTTTGTGTACCTTTGGCAAATTTTAAATTGGGAGCAGCTGCTAGCAAACTAGCAGGGATGTTTTATAGCTTGCTGACAATGCCAGATTCTGCAGATATTACAGTTCGTACTTAGTGGCATCTCTGGAGTATTCCATTTTTACAAGCATTTCCCAACACACCACCAGGAATGCGCAAGAACTGCTCACATTTACGCCATCGGGGATCAGGGCTGGTTCATCCCCTTCCACAGTTGGCCTGGACATGCTCCCCACACTGCAACCAGCCCATCGACGTGAGCTCAATGGGGAAGCGCTGGTGTCTGTCCTTACTGGGGGTTTTATAGAAGCAAAGTGATGGTATCCGTTAGTTGGTTCGGGGCACCGGCAGTGCATCTGTTATCAGACCTGGTACTCCCTCACTTGAGAAGCTATTTGTCTCACCAAGGGACAGTTTGCTTGTTTAGAAAGGCAGATTATAATATTTATTTCCCAGCAGAGATGGGAAGCCTCATCAATCATTACTTAAGCATCTGAAGGTTTTTATTTGGATGAGGCTAAAGAAGTGTAAAATTATAGAGGGGATTAAGACAGATTAAGAGGTGCCTATTAGTCAGAAATTACTCCTGGTGGGCTGGCAATTTTTTCAAGAGGATAAACATAACTTAACTTGTAACACCACAAAGCAAGTATCTTGTGCTACCATATCACCCTGTGCTTGGAGTCAGCAGCTCCAGCAATGGCTTAGAAATCTGCTGCCTGACCTGCTGTCTGCAGGTCCACATCTGATGACAGCTTTAGCAACCACACTCAGCTGTCTCTGGAAGTGAGACCTTGTCAGTCCTTACACCTGGCTGAAGGGTTTCACCCATAAGCAAGTGGAGACGTGCCTCAAACCCTGCTCACTAACAGGTCTGGCACTGCCGTAAACTATGACTTTCAGCAGCTTCACTGCCCACAGGTCCTTATCGTGGATCCACCACCTCTGGGACAGCATTCTTTTTTTTTTTTAACAAAAGTTATCATCACTCTGAAAAAAAAGCATCACATCCCTTCCCTGCATGCTGTCACGATGGCGTTGCTACATCCCTTTAAAGGGATGGTGTGCAAGTGCATAAGTACAGTTTATCAATATACTTTTTCATTCTTTATCACTTGAACTCATCTTAGTAGGTTTGGGCAGGTGTCTCAGGACTGTCCTTTCCTTAGGAATAAGATAACGCCACCTTTTACCCATCACAAAGCCCCAATACCATATTTCTTGGACCTCACATGTCTCAAGGGTGGCAGCAAATCAGAAAGTGCAAAGACTATGCACACTGCCAGGGGATAATATTTCTTTTAAAAAAATAATCTCAGCATTTTATTTGCTTTCACTCAATTTGATTGAAAATTGTACAACGGACAACTATGTAAGACCAGATAACATAAACTGCAGCCTCAAATAGCAAGACAGCACTGGATTACCTCTGGATTGGATGTTAAAAAGGAGACTTTGCTTATTTTTTGAAAGAATAAAGAAAAATATTATGCTCTAGAATATTTTGGAGGTCCTGAGACTTCTGGTTGTGTAACAACCAAAACTTCTCTTGAGTCATTATACCTTCCTCTTGTTAACTTCTCATTTGTTTTCACACATATGACATATTAGCTTCCTACATCAGTGTGTAGGAAGATTGTACTTGCTTTACAATCCTTCATAATGCTGCTTCTCCTTCCCTCAAATAATTTCTTCCAAAAAAAACCTTTCAGGTAATCAGACTCTGCTCACGAAACTAAAGAGAATCACTGTCTCCTGACAATGATGTACTGCCTGTATTTTAGAAATGCTAAAAAAATCAGGGAGTATATTTACTGAACTGAACAGGTCTATACCTGGAATTCTCCTCTTAATACTGCAAAGGCACAGAGTGCCTGTGTTGAACAGAAACCTAATAATACAAAGCGAGATTGAGAATAAAGGGCAAATTTTTTCCAGTTTTTAGGAGAAACTGAATTATCACACTCAAGGACCACTCCTCCCACCCAAAACCTCTTTATGTAGCTTTGCCCATGGAAAAGATGTTTGCCTTCAGGATGGGATTCAGGACCTAGGACGGATGCAGCGTGTTCCACGTGAAAGAAAGAGTCCACAGAGCATGGGAACTGCTGATGAGAGAAGCAAACAGCAGGAGGAGATCCCAAAGGCACAAGAGCCTGAACAGCAGCAGCCGTGAATATCTGCCCTCCTCCTCTCCTCACCTCTGCTGTTCTTGAATCAAAACATGAGGGGTTATTTTTTTTTTTTTTGGTCAGTCTTAGAAAGAAACAGGTTAGCACTTGATTCTCAGGAGTCAGAGATGACTGCAGCTTAGCTGCTCTGAATGGCCACAAGCCCATGCAGAGGCTTGTGACCCCTTCAGACCTCCTGCACCTCTTCCCCTCAATTAACGCAACACTGCACAGTCACTGCACAAGGTGTATCACAGGCTGGCATTCAAGATGTAATTGTGCGTTTTTCAGTCTAAACACTTAAAATGTAACCCTTGTATCTCCTTAATGCAAGAACCATGTTTCTGTCCAGAATTAGGGAACTGGGACAGGAGTGATGGGATGGGCATGAGGATGGGGCACAGTTGGCCGTGCTTTCTCATGGTCTCTGGGAGAGCTCTTCTCCCCAGGCAATCTCTCAGAAACACATTGGCCTAAAATGATTGGAGCAACCCAGGAACTGGATGCTGCCCTATGGTTCTCCCTTTCTGAGCTATACAACAGCCACAGTGTGACTGTCCATTCCATCCAAAACCAGGGTAAAACCAAGCACTCCCTTGCTCTGTTACACGACCTACTGGCAGGGAGGCAAAACCCCATCCTGCAGGTGGGCACTCAACAGGCTCGGGAGCCCTTTCAGCTCCCAACGACTGTTTTCCGAGGCTCTGCTTGGTGCCAGCACAATTCATGACAAAGGTTTATCTGGGACAACCAAGAACTTGTGCCAACAGAAATCAGTCCCAGCTCAGAAAGGATGGGTCCCCTGCGTCTGTAACACAACTCCCAGCACAGCCAGGGATGTTTTCTCTGTAACGAGATCCTCTGACTGCAAAACGGCATGCTGTTAGCAGTAACCAGACTCACCTCCCTCCAGCTTCTCCTTCTCCCTTTCTGATACAAGGGATCCCTTCTCACCTTAAAGGAGCCCAGCAGTGCATAGTCCTATTCTCAGTACCACAACCCCAGCCACTCCCACCCAGAAAGGGCTACTGCTTTCAAGATCAAGGAATGTCAGCCCCTTCTTCTCTCACAGCTCCATAGCTCACTTTCAGCTATCCTGAATTTGTCCAGAAAAGAACATGAGTTTAAGTGAGAGTTCACAGCCAAAACCCGTATTTTTTTGACGTAGAGGAACAGGTACTAAATGAAAACTCTCCTAGCTGTTGTATGGGTCAATACTCCTCAAGAAACCAGATAATCAGGCCACGTTCCTCATTAAATAACCCAGAGTATGAGCACCAATGTATTCTATTAGCTTGGTGCTGCTAGAGGATGCTCCCCACCCCTTTTCTTACCCTGGAAATAGCCTATGACTGCAATGGCAATTTTAAAGAGAAAGGTTAGAAGTGGCAATATTGGCATAGGAGCTGATAGGCCAGTACAGAAATTGATGGGAAAATAAAAGAGCTTAAAACTACTGCTGTATCTCTCCCATGACTGAAAGTTTGCATACCTGCAAGATAAAGCAGCTGAGGTCAGAAAGAGCCACCTGATGAGTTTCATTTGATTCTTTTTCTTACCTGTTTGGATGGCTTCCTAGAATTTTGCTGTCTCATAAACACTTCTTTTTTCCTCTGCTAATCCCCTCAGGCTAGTCCGGAAGCATCCATTTAGGTGTCCCTTGAAATAAGTACAATTGACTGACCCTCACACATTACATGCATAAGAGTCATGCACAAAGATACATTTACAACATTAACCCTTTTTGCCAAGCACAGCACTCCTTTCAGGGTAGGACAGCACATTTGCTGATGTTTGCCTTTCCTTCAGCTGTGTTAAAACCTGTCATTTGTGCTTCCCAAGCAAACCAGACTATTCTGTGCTGCAGCCCTGACCTCATGGTTGCCAATCCTTCTACAAATTTTAGAGTCACCATATTATATCATTAAGAATTAATGCTGGTGGCCCAAATCTTTGCAAGTTTTGGAGCAGACTCATCTTCCCCCCATGTTGTTCTTCCCCCCAGATCAAAAAGTAGTGAGAAGAAAGGAAAGTGCAAGCCTCATGCCTAAGCTTTGATAAATCTGCTGTGCAAAATCTGTGGAGCAAGATCCCAGCATCCTCATAGGTCTCATCCTGTCACTGAAAGCATTTAAGTGGCGGGGGGAGAGCTCACAGAGCGCTGGGGGTATGTCTGGAGCACTGCAGTCAGCTGCTGCTTCCTCTCTGCCTTGGCGAGACAGACCAGCACGTCCCATTGTCTGCTGGGACCACAAAAATATTCATCCTGCCACGCAGCACATCCCAACTGGATTCTCGAGCCACTTCTCCCACTCCATGCTGTCTTTGGAAGTTGCCAGTAAAATAGAGGAAGCCCATGCTAAAAAACAAACTGATGCCACCCAGTAAGAGAAAATTAACAGTTTCCCCAAGGAGGTGGCTCAGAAGGGACCTGGCATTGTATAGATAATAGGGAGGAACAGATGGCAAACCATAGTTTAGCCCATAACACCCATTCCAAGATGGACCAAGGATTTACACTGGCTCACATCAACCCCCCTTTGGCACTTGGCAGAAAATAAGAAGCAACAGCAATAGCCGTGTGCCCGTTTGAATGTAGAGCTAGATCACTATGTACTAAGGGAACTGTGCCACCCATTGCCAGTTAATCCAGCTCTAAGGGCCCTACAAGGAAGAACCCCTACAAAGTAATGAGAAACGTACACTAAGCAGGAGGCTTTTCTCTAAAGGGGCAGTTGTACTCTGAGGGGAAGCAAGAAAACACACATGGGACCGCTAGAAGCTTCATGCTGCCTGCTTGGTACTTTGAGTCCTATTTTCACATTTTTGTAATTATCACATAATGCATAATGTCCTACAAACCAGGAGACGTCAGCTCTGTGCAGAACCAAACCGAACACAGACAGACACTGCACACTCCCCGCAGGGCCAGTCCAGCCCCAGTCTGCCCTTCCTGGGCCATTCCATGAACACTAGCCATGTCCCCCTGCACCCCATGCCACCCCTCTGGAGGCAGCACAGCCCTGCCTCGTGCAAAGCTGCTCCTGCCCTCACAACTGCGCTTATCTGCAGAGGATAAACCCCTCACTCTGCATCGAGTGGGTTTAAATGAGGTGGCGGAGCCTTAGGTGGGTCACAGACTCTCTTGGACACTCACCAGCCCACAGAGTCAGGTTTCCAAGCCAGGCACGTGTGCTCTGAGTTTTCTGAATTGAGGGAGTCCAAACACAGCCAGCCTCGAGGCGCCCCGCGGGGTCTGGCCAGCACCCTGTCCTCAGGGCACACGCACATCCTGGCAGGACACCCACATCCTGCTTTTATGCCTCTCTCCAGGCCGATGTGTGCCCCTTCCCAGGACACCGGTCTTGTGAAATCCCTGAGATGACAATTCTCCTTCTCAGAAATATGGGATAACTGAAGCTTGTTACAAAAACACTTTGCAAAAGGTTAATTTAAAAAAAATACCCTCTCAATTTTCTCCCCTAGCTATCATAAGAATGCATTGCCATATGGACCAGCCAGGTGCTGCCTGTCATCCCTGCCTTGCTTTCCTCCCCACTCCCAACAGCTGTGTCCTTTTGGGGCTCCAAGTTCCCTCTCCTGCGGGTGTCTCCCCAGGGCACCCCTCTGGCCCTATGTTCCCCCATTCAGGGATCTTCTGTTCTCCAGCCCCTCTCCCCAGTTCAGACACCTTCCTCTGCATCTCCTTTGCTCTGCCTCAGCACAGGCCAGCAGCTCCCTGTGATCGGTGGCTTCTTTGGGATAGGGAAGGTAACATGGGCCAGAGTCTTCATAAATCCTGGGAGATTTGCTCTGGGCAGAGGCTCCAGCTCCATGGAGTACCTGTGGTCTGGTCCTCTCCAGTCTGATGAGGCATCCCACATGCACCGCTTTGGCTCTAGCATCCTAACACAGGCATGTTCCTATCACTAGGTTCATTCACACAACAGTCACAGCTGTTTTTTCCATATTAAAAGGGCATACATATGCTTTTAATCCTCATGCTTGATCCCAACAAGTCAACCCTTGCTCTGCTATCAGAACGTGTTGGCTGAAAGTCACTCTGTAAAAGCAAAGCCTGCAGCAGTATGCAATCGAGTTTAGCCATGACTGGCAAAAGGCAGTAACACAGAGATTTGTGCAGCAGATCCTGTTGAGAAGAATAGAAACTATCCCAAAGAGAGAGCTTTCTCCACAACTGCAGGAAAATATCTTTCTTCAGAACCAAAAGGTTTTGTTCTTCCCCCCCTTGCCCCCCCTACTCCAACCTGTGAGATACTTTGCCAAGCCAGACAAAATCACAGTGCTCTAGTGCTGTGGGGCAAGGATGAACAAGAGGGAGAAATACGGTATCTTTTTTCCCTCCTGTAGGAAAGTATTATACAAGTAACCAGCTGTGCTGGCCAAGGGGGGCTTTTCTAGAAGCACTGGCATGCTCTGCTGTTACTAGACTAAATAGATTGTTGGGCTTCTCCATCCAAAGCTTCTTTAGAGAAAAGCTGTACAAAGTAAATATATTCCTTCTAAGGCCAAAACCCTTCTAGTGCCAACTCTCAGCTCAGAGCAGATGTCCGCGGTTGGGCTGCAAAGCCCCTGAGGAGCAGGGGGTTTGCACTGACCAGGTGTCCCCGTCTGAGCAGTGCAGCCCCTGCAGCAGCGCGGGCTGGAGGCAGCTGGTGGAGGCTGGTGGTGTCAGACAGCAGCACGCTAATGAACTGAGAAGCACCAGAGGAAATTCCTCGCTGCGGAGATGGGAATACAACCACCACGCAATCAGGGGCATTTTAGTCATCTATGTTACTGCGTAACCTTGGGTAAGTAGCTTAAATTTTTAAGAGGCAGGGTTGAGCAGCACAGCGGGTTTCTGAAGAAATCTGCTCTATTAATGGCTCTGGGAGGGAGCGTCCTTTGTCAGATAGAGAAAGAAAATGGGATTTATTATTAGAGGTATGTTAGAGAAAGAAATGAGATTCTTTCCTTTCTTAGCAACCTGCTAAGGTTGCTTCTAAGTCTGAAGCAAGAAAAAGCTTGAGGCTGAGTTAGCACCCCTCTTCCTGCACCATGTCTGAACTGGTGAAGATTGACTTAGAAACTTTTCTTCCTGTTCCTCAGTTCCTCCAACACAGGGATTATTGCTCCTGGCAAAGTGCTGTGCACTATCCAGAGATGCACTATAAGCACCAAAGCACCAGTCTCTCACTTCAGGGAACCCAAGATTTCACGTGATCCAAAGGAAATTCATCTTGATGCAGGTAAAACAAGAGGCCGGTTTATTCACAGGACACATACAATGGGAAAAAGCCAGCAGTCTGTACACCAATCTCTTTTTCACTGCTTTTAAGAAACTTGCGGCGTCAGGCAAAATGGGAACTTTAACCCAACAGCAATGAAATCGCCTTTCACAAAAACACTCTGCCTGCATCTGAACTCTGCCTGCATCTGGCAGCTGAGAACATTGCCAAGGCTTTAACCCTCTGATATTTACAGAAAGAGATATTGATGAGTGTCCCTCTGGCGAAGGAAACCAAATGGTGTTTTTAACTGCAGTGGATTCTTTACAGATTTTCAATTCCTTAGCAAGGCTGTTGCTCCAGACTGGAGTGTAATTGAGATGCATTAGCCACTCACTCAAAAACTTTCCCAGGAACACATGTGCACCCACACAGACTATGCATTCAGATATAAATACATACCGTACCTGCACATGCATTAAGCTGCTGTTCCTGGGCTGTCTGGACATTTCCGCTGCCAGCTCGGCTGCTCAGTCAGTCGCGGCACTCAACACTGCCAGCTCAATGTGACAAATAAAGCAAACTTAGAAAAATGGCTCATCACTGTTGGATATCTGACCACAGCCATGAAAAGCAAAACAGGGTGTTTTAATGACCAGCTCTCATGAAAGACAAGGACGCTGGGTGTTTTCACCACGAGAGGGATGGTGAACCTCTTAAAACCAGGCCACACTCTTCTACAAATGAGTACAGCAACTTGCTGATGAACCACCCACCCCACCTCTTCTTCCTGTACTGTCTCCTCACTGGAATAAGCCACCATCTGTGTCCAGCACAGTGGAAAATCTCCCTCCAAAATATTCCAGCCTCCTTTCTTATATTAATGTTGACAAAAGGCCAAATTCCATCAGTATAGACTGATCCTATTCATAGCATAGCATCTAGTGGGATGAAGAAAGTGCATCCTTGAAGATTTTTCAGTTGCAGCAGGACCTGAAGCAGTACCATCGATCTGAGCACACCTTAGCTCTGAAAGGCTGGGATGCTGTCCAGATGCAGCTTCTGAAACTCTGATTAATTGTGGGTTTCAAAGCACATAGATCTCACTCAAAAAATGGTTGTTCCATGCAAGCAGTGTTTTTTTACAGACTAGAGGAGACTAGGGTCAGCTATACTGGAAACTTTTTAACGTAATATTCAAGACCAACTCTAGTCTTTCTTTTAGCCTAGGTAGTGTAAATGGGTTATATTATAGGTCTCTAGTAAGAGGCAGAGCCGGGTGTAAACCCACCTTTTTAGAGTCCTGTATCAAGGTAAGAAAAAGTATATCCTACCCTTATAAAAAAGAAAGAATAACACAAGATGTGCCAGGGATTACTTCCATCTTGGAAGGAATGATCCATCAATGAATCCTAAAGCACTTTGAGAGCTAAGCATCTATACCACACAGCATCCACTTCTGATAATCTGCAGCAGGGAGAACTAATACACAGAAAATGAAATGGAGGCATAAAGTCTTACGATTAGTGTCTGAAAACATAATCCTGTAAGCAAACCAGTACGGCAACCTAATCACTTGTGTGCAAGGAAGGTCTCTTCAGCAGGAGAAATTACACCCTTTCCTGGAGAAAAGGCCAAAGACTTATTCTTAAGGGAACCAGAGCTTTTTGGACATGGAAATAAACAGTTTACAACTTACCATTGACAAAACCTCACAACTGTAAACAGAAAAGCTGATTAAAAGATTGTAGAAACAGTAAAACTGATTAAAAGAGATAATTTTATCAGCTTTGTACAACAGTCAGTGGCTAAAATGTTAATTCAAACTTTTAAATGTTTATTTGAAACATCCTTTAGAAGTCCTCAAAATTTTGCTGTCTATCAGTTTGAGGTCCATCATTTTATTTCATTTATCGTGTCCTCCCCACACACTTTTAATGAATTGCTAGAGTTGCTTTGACTTTGGCACATGATGGAGTCTTACACAGCCAAATGTCTTCAGAAGTCTACGCCCAGCTTAATTTGAAGGTGTTTTATCTGGACATTCAGCCACCAACCCGCTTGCTCTTCAAAGAGGAGAGAAACCGGAGGTCAAACTGGCTTATTCAGAGAGGAAATAGCTTATTCTGAAGCAGCCAGTGAAGTGACCACTTTGATTACCTTGATGTAAAATATCAGGATTTGGCCCAGTCATTATTTTTCCACCAAGCATTTCACAGAAGCCAAGGAAAGCAGTAGTTATATCAACTTGAGACAACTATCAGGTCACCAGGCATCTTTCCCTTCCAGGTCTCCAAAGCACTGCAGGCTTGGAAGAGCCCCCATGCAGGCAGGGCAGCTGCAGGCATCTGATGTGCATATGCTGTGCTAGCCTCAGTTCAGGCATTTGCACAAGGGAAGGAAGAAATTTGTCTTTCATAGGAAATATCAGGGGAACCAAGAAAGAGGTTGAAAAACTGCAAAAGTCATCTCTTAATGTTCAGGGGCTTTACTTCAGCTGCTAACTGTTGTTTTCCTGCACAGTGCACCTGCTCCACATGTGTCTTCAAGTCACAGATACAGAATTTTCCAGCAAAAGGCAAACCTACAGTTTGTTGTTCCCCCGAGAGCCAGCATAACTTCAGAGAGGTCCAGATGCTGTTTTCCTTCCTGCATTTCCAACATGATCTCCACTCTTACCTGGGATCAGGACACCACAGCTACTCTGAATTTCACAGCAGTTGCTCACCAAGGGCTCAGGTCTGCCTGCTCTGAAAACACACACCTGCCCCACTCACTGCATGGCTGGTTCCCCTCAGCCTCGAGCACAACCAAGCCTGCAGGACACAGCTGAGCAACTTAGACCATATCTCACAGAGGGCAATAATACTTCTACCTATTAATTAGGTGCATTTGTTATTGGAGATGATGGTAAAGTGATTAAAGTTGATGAAATAACAAAAGAAAACCTCTGAAATCAAGAGTCGCTTGCCCAACCCTCACTTTCACAGTTTGAGCACCGCGGATGCCGTGCCTGGCTGTCTAGCAGAGGTCAGGTCTGCAGTGAAATGCCCCCTCCCACACAAAAGCCGAATCTCATCATCACAGCCTGAAGGGAGGAGTATTGACAGTCTGACTTTAACTAAGCTTTGGAAACCTGAGACGATTGCACAGGATTAGTCAGTGGGTAACACAAAACCCAAAAGCCACAATTACCACTCAAGCAGCAGCCACTCTGCCCAAATTGCTCTCAGCCATCCCAGACATTGTATTTGTGGGAAACAAGGAGCAGAGAGCACCTGATCCCTCCAGCTACCCCAGAAGGCAGCTCCTGGCCGGCTGTGCCCAGGGAAAGAAATACACAGGTTTTCAGGACTGCCATCTCTTGAAATGCGTGGAACCCACAGGGTGGGCAGTGGAGCAAGGTGGGAGAGAGGTCTGACATACACAGAGTTAAAAACCCTCAGTGAAGGGGAAGGGAAACCAGCCCACGCTTGTGCCTATTCCTGGATATTAAAGAGACTTTTAGGCATCTGAGATATTAGGGATCACACTTGCTTGATGCACAAGAGATCCTTTGAAACAGCTACAGCCTTTTTATTCACATAAACTCCCTCTGAGTTGCCTTTTCTTCTCTTTGGGCAGAAGTTTGCACCAAGGTTTTATTTGGCTTCAGGGCAAACATGATGCTTTGCAGGAAAGCACTGTCAAACAGACCCCTCTCCTAGACAAGTAATTATGAGAACAAACAGCTCCTTCTTAACCCACAGGGGAGTCTGCCAACCCCTCTCTCTGCTATTCTCGGCTTCCCGGCTTATAAAGGGTTACGTGTAATCTAAATGAATGGCTTGTCCTTCTCGGGCTGGTTGGGAAGCTGAACAGATTTCAGCTGGCAGTGGGGCAGAGCTGTGCTGCGGATACTCACTGCAGGTTACCCTGTAATGGTAACAGGAGACATCCTATGCCCTCCCAAACAGGACTCAGGCAAGTGCATAGCGGTGTTGCAGCATTGCAGAGCAGGTTTAAATATGTCAGGTGCTCCACAAAAAAGCAAACAAGGCAGTTCCTTCTGTGAAGACCCTGCAGACTAAATGCAAGATGATGCTGGAGGCAATGATAAACATACAGACATATTTTTAAGTAGTAGGATGAACATCTAGATAGAATGCTGTGAGCTAGAGGGCCATTACAATGGCAGGCCTGGGTGCAGTAGTCGGAGCATGGGGAAGTCCTGGAAGCAGGAGTGGCAGCGCCCCAGGGCTCTGCAGCAGTCTGACTCGGAGTGCAGTTCAAGAAAGTAATTTTCAGCTGTGATCTCTAAGCCCAACTCTTAACTTTAGTTTTTACTAAGCAGTACAATGTTTTAGATTATCTGTGAAATCTCGGTATTTTCCACTTGTTTTCATAAATCCATACAGAATGTCCCTAATGCTTCAATTTTAACTCCAGTTATACTATTGTCTTTGTCAAACAGGCCTGACCTTTATCTCACTTACCTGAGAATAGCCAGTGTAGGTCAAAATCCACTGGATTTGTTAAGGCTCAGTGCCAGCTCTACAAATCCATAGAAGGATAGCCAAAACCAGCACACAAGATGTCGTATCCTTACATTTAAGACTGAATAGAACTTCACAAAGCAAGAGGATTTCAAAAAAAAAAGATCTACGACCTGCAGTGAGATTAGATAACCCACCTCAGCAAAATGAGTAGGACAGGGAGAACTGGTCCTTCATATTACAAGTTGTGTCCAGTGTTGTGAGAGGCCCCTTCTATCAGGCATGAATTTAGGATGTTACAGTGCTTTATAGATGGGTGGCACCCTGATTCCAAAATCCCTGCCTGCACTGAGCACTAGTTATGTGTCGTGTCAATGAAGTGAAGGGCAGTTCTTAAGAAATAATGTGCAATCTGATGTCAGTAAAACTATCAAAGCCTGGCCCTTGGCTTTTATTGGCTAGCAAGCACGAAAAAGAGGTGCAAAGAGGGCATTCTAGATTCAGTAAGGAAAAGAATGAATCATGCAGCAGCCATTCATTAAAGGAGTTAAAATTCTTTCCCAGAGCTGACTCCTCAGAGAGAAAATGGGAATGATTACATGTTTTCAGAGGCATCTGATGAATTCTCTATTTTTGTGCACTTCGCTTTCTAACTCTGCTATCCGCAATGCCCTTTTTCTCCTGCAAGCAAAACTGTAGCCATAAGGCTGGACACTGAGAGATAATTGATGAAAAGAAGAGGGGTCATTTCAGGGAAGCATCCCACAGTTCAGCTGTTCCTCATAAAGCACCTCAACTGTCAGGACTTCATCTAACGATACCTCTATGCATGCCTGGAGCATTCCTCACAGGAGCACCAGGATATGTGTTCCTGTTCCAGCAATGAGTCAGAATAGTTCATCCTCAAATAGCCATCGGCTTCATATGTTTTAAACCTGATGCACGTGCAGGAGACTCTTCTGGGATTTCTAGCTGGTCTTACTTGCAAAACATCTCAAGATTCTCTCTTCCCTTGACATCTGAGGCTTCTCACAGAGCATCCCTGTCTGTGGCCTCTGGTGAGGAACAGCACAAGTAGAAAAGATGTGAGCAGAAACAGGACCATCTTCAAATTAAAGGTATAACAGCATGAATGGGAGTCAGGAAAGTGAGGGAGAGGAGTTGTGTCCTATATTATACTTGATGGCTTACCAAACAACATGAATGCTTAGCAAGACATGCCTTATGATCCTGCTCTTGATCAGAACAAAACTCATATCCAGCCTTGGAAACAAGACAGTATCCAAAAACATAAAACTAGGCTCTTGTCATCCACATTTGCTTACTGAACTTTACTCAGAAATTTACAGGCCCTATTTCTAGAAAAAAAGGGGAGATCTCTTCTCTTTCTTTGCATGAAGGTAGCATGAGAATGGGGGAAAAATCCTTCGACTTTTCAAGATGTGGTTTGCAAATCACCTCTCCATCTGAGAAGCTCTGATGAGTAAATATTAGTAATAATCCCTCTGCCTTGGCCAGAAGAAAATGAAGAGGTAGAAGGACAAAATGAACCCTTGTGTTGAAATCATGGAACAGTTTTGCCTCTGCCTTGCAGTCCAACACACACATCTTGGCATGCACACAACACCCAGACAAGCACTCTTGCTCCCCATTTTCTTCCTGATGAGACCACCCATGGGCAGTGGAGCAGGATGGATTCAGGAGGAGGATGGAGGGGTACGCTGGCCATAAACCCCATCTCAATCACTGGAAAGAGTTTGTCGCATGGAAAAAACAGGAACACATTCCACTGGTGCAATCAAAAAAACATTGACCTCATTGGGACCTAACATTGGTGTTATTATGATGTTGGGGTGAGAAGTGTCTATTTATCCTCCTTTCATTTCTTGTTAAAAAGCATAGCCCATGTCAGAGCTGAGGAGAGCTGCAACACAGAGGAGACATTATTCTCAGCTTTGGATTAAGATCAGTATTTTAATGAAAGCACTTATTAGCCCCAGCTGGGGCTCAATTTTCCAGTGACTTGGGAAAAAAATATATTGCCCTGGCCATTCTTCTCTGGGGATTGTGCAGAGACATCTGAGAGTATCAATTACTGATCATAATACTCTATTGGAAACGAACAGCTGGGGAAAAGCCGCTGGCTGGAAATGACTGGATTACTTTACATTTTAAAGTATAGTTCTTGGCTATATGGTGTCCATTTTTTTCCCATTCTGGGATCCCGACTGCTCTCAATGGGCTGCAGTAACCCTGCCCTTGCCACCCTCTCACGCCAGTGTCACCTCGCCAACCATCAGAGGAGGCTCAGCTCTCTGGAGAGACCACAGTTGGCCTTGGGCTGCCCGATGTGTGGAGCTGAGCACGGCCTCAGGGATCCTTCCATGGGCTGCGCATATCGATCAGAGCCACCCAAACCCAACCACCCCCCCCAGCCCCCCCACTCCCCGCCTTAGGGAGAGAGATACTCAGTGTACTCTGTCTCCCAAAAGCCACAGCAAACCAAATGCCTTCTGGGCCATGCATGTGCCAACGCAGGTTACTGCCCATGGAAGTGGGAGACGTGCCGGTGCAATTCCTGACTTCAGACCCCTCTCAGAGCCTTAACTCTGAAGTCACATGCATCCTGTACTGCCCTAGGGGAGGGAGGGTTGCCAAGGGATTAAAACAATCTTGTGTTGCCCAGGTCTGCTGCAGCCCTGCACGCCCTGCCATGGCACCGCAGTGATCCCTGCACTCCAATGTGGGGGTGTCCTGTCACCCAGGCAGGGCAAGGGTGACACAGGGAACTCCCTGCCTTGTCAATAACTTGGTTTTGACAAAATTACTGTGTGGGAAGGGAAACATTATTCAGCCAGCTGAGTGTATGGGTCTCCTTCTTCCTCCTGCAGTTATGAGGTGGAGGAACAACTACATGGACACAAGGTTATTCCTGGAGTACACAGATGCTAACATGCCCTCTTTGAATGTCTGTACCATCCAGTGCCTTAGGCACCCAGGTCGCATCGAAACAGGCTTAGGAAGATTTGTAACTTAATACAGTGATGAAAGGAAGGTGAGTGAGCAATGATGCAGGGGGCAATCGTGCAGAGGTGTCTGCCTGTTCTTGTGTGTATAAAGAACTTTGTGCTGGACATATGGAGGAAGACAGACCCTGAGCTGGGAGATTGCAGTGTGAACTAGAAGTTGATGCCATCTCAACACTTTATCCAATAGCTGATCCAGAAATGGATGAAATCAGAGCAGAGCTGGGGGAAGCTGTTATTTCAGAGTTAAACATCATAAAATGCACAAGAGGTTCATAACGAGGGGCAGATCTCTGCCTTGTTCAGCAAGGAGGGTATGGAGATGTGCGTGCCTGATGTTACATTTACAAAAGGACTGGTGTGAGGGTAAAGTGGCCAACAGCAGCAGGCGTGTGGGTGGGATGTGTGCAGAGCCACCAGCTTTTTCCTTGTGGGCCCCAAGGGTGGAGGGGGTGGCAGCACTTCACTTCTGCCCTGAGGGACTGAGCAAGGGGTGGAGGGAGAGACGCCCACAGATGTGTGCCAGCAATTTCTGGAAGAGTTTAAAGCTGTCTTCACGTAAACAGCTGCACTGAACCATAATGGTGGGGGGGGGGCGGATTTTATCAGAATATCAAATCAATAAAATGCTGTATCCGGGAACCTGTTTTCTAAATGCCATGGAAGAAAACCTCAGATTCCAGGAACTGGTCCCCAGCTAGGCTGGGACCAGGTAGCTCAGGAGTTTCACGAGGAAGCAAAGGAAATCACAGGTATGTTGGCCTTCAGAATTGTGTTACTGCTTGAGATTTGATTAACTTTTTTATTCCCCTCATCATCCCCACAACCAGTTCATCCTAGCTGAACAGAGAGCCTAATTCTTTGCAGGAAACAGAAGAGCACATGAATGAAAGCCAAACCTTGAAGGCCTTTCCCACCTTTTAAAAGAGAAAAAATCCTCACTGCTGACCCTACACTATTTTCACAGCCCTGTGATAACACAAGGGCTGAAGAGGCACCTCATCAGACTCAAATCCCAGCCAGTCTAACATGACAAATTACATTTCCCACAAGCACCCTCCAGCCACGACACAGCACAGTGCCCACAGCTGCTCTAAGCCCAAAGGCAGATGCTAATCGTCATCTAGTGGAAACAAGCAATGAGCACCTGAAAAGAAACCGAGTCTGAGCATCACACAGACCAGCCATTCAGCTCAGGCCAGTCCCATTAGATTTGGTTGACAAAAGAATCCAACGTGCACATTTATAACTTGCCAAAAAAAAAAAAAAAAAAGAGAGAGAGAGAAAGCAAAAAAAAAAAAATAGGAAGAAAAGCTTTCCCTTCTGAATGGAGAGTTTCTGTGGCCCAGCCTCCCTCCTCGTCAGCAGACAGGGTGGAATTCCCAGGCTACAAGGGAGATCTCCTGGGGCTGATCATGTTCTTAAAGGCATGTTCCCAATCAAGAAGGCTGGGATGAGGCATAATAATTACATAGGCTTCCTGAGAACTGGCTTAATATCCCTCAAGACTGATTTAACCTAGTTTTTCATTCTGCTTTCACATCAAAAAATAAGAGATCTGTCTATATCTTGATATACTGCAAATCAGGAAATGGAGGCGTATGGTATATCTCATCCTCCCCTGCCTGGAGCTCTTTAAGGCAGGCTGCCAAGGCAGAGCCGCCCTTGCTTTTGCAGACACTTCCATTGTGTCAGCAAAGCTGTGCCGATTAACACTGGTGAGAAAGAGAAACTACTGACCTGTTAAAGGTCTGAGAATCAGGATCTATCTAATCCTGAGCTGGCATGGGCTTTTACGTCCTTGAAATTCATGGATAATAATTAGTATCATTACTAGCCTACATTAGACACCTATTGGTCTGTAAAGACAAACAAGGATGGAAAGCTTTATAGGCTCCAGGCCATAGCTGACTATAATTACCATTAACACAAGGGTACTGGAAAATGCGCCTATACTATTGGACAAGTGCTAATCTTGTACTTACCTTTGCAGTCTCTGGAGCACCTTGAGGCAGTCCCGAGATCCAGAGGAGCACACTGGCATTTCCTTTTCCAGCTGAGCTCAGGCTCTGGACCTTCTGGCAGGCAATCCCAAGAGGTGGTGGGAAAGACCCCAGACCACTGAGTCTGCCTGATGCTGTACATATGCTGTCACTGCAAGTCCAGATGGGAGAGGCAGAGGTTATCAGCTCCAAGCCAGCCAGAGAACCTGCCTGCAGCAGATATCCACGCTGCTAAGGGCCCTTAAAAGCAGAGGGCAGACCCACGGCTCCATCCCAGGAGACCAGCTGGGTCAATCCCAGGGAGCACCCAGAGATAAATAATGCAGTCTGGCCGCAAAGCCGCACAGCAGTGTAGATGCAGACACACTAGTCTGGCTTGCCTGGAGAAACACTGGGCTTTTCTGTTCCACAAGGATGGATTTCTGTAGGGACAGCCATCAGCCCCCACTTTGACATTAGTACAGACTATGCTGGACTGGTGTCGGAAGTAGTGAACTGGTTGCTGTAAAGCTATCTTTAGACTGTGCTACACATGATTATAGAGAGACTGTAATCGTAACTGGCCTTCTTCATTACAAGTGCTTTTAATCCTGTAATAAATGAATGCTCTACAGACCAAGATACAATTATTTTACATTGAATGCTGCCAGTTTGGACTCCCAATTCCAGCTTTAAAAATACAGATTTCTAACAGTGGAGTAAAAAGCTAGCTCTGAGGTCTGTAATAACACATACCTTATAACTGGACTGCAAACATACCCCCAAACACTGCACAATGTCGTCACGGTACAATATATTTGGTAGGTTGCCTTCCATTGCTAAGCTGGCTCAGCATGGCAGACACATCTGTGTGACAACAGGGCAAGTCCTGTTTGATGCCACATGTTTGTGACACAACAGGGCATTTGCAAAGCCCAAAGTGTAAATTTTGTAAAAAAAAAAAAAAAAAAGAGGAGCAGATCATAGAATCATAGAATCATAGAATGTCCTGAGTTGGAAGGGACCCACAGGGATCATCAAGTCCAACTCCTGTCCCTGCACAGGACAACCCCAGAATTCACACCATGTCTCTGAGGGCGTTGTCCAAGTGCTTACTGAATATTGCCAGGCTTGGCGCCGTGTCTGCCTCCCTGGGGAGCCTGTTCCAGTGCTCCACCACCCTCTGGGTGAAGAACCTTCTCCTAATATCCAACCTAAGCCTCCCCTGGCACATCTTCCTGCCATTCCCTCGGGTGCTATCGTTGGACACCAGAGAGAAGAGATCAGCGCCTGCCCCTCCTCCTCCCCTTATGAGGAAGATGCAGACCACGATGAGGTCTGCCCTCAGCCTCCTCTTGTCCGGGCTGAACAGACCAAGGGACTTCAGCCACTCCTCATACGACTTCCCCTCTGAACCCTTCACCAACTTCGTGGCCCTCCTCTGGACACTCTCTAGTAGCTTTATACCCTTAATGTACTGTGGTGCCCAAAACTGCACACAGTACTTGAGGTGAGGCTGCACCAGCGCAGAGCAGAGCGGGACAATCCCCTCCCTCAACCAGCTGCAATGCAGTGCTTGATGCCCCCCAGGGCACGGCTGGCCCTCTTGGCTGCCAGGACACTCTGTTGGCTCATGTTCAACTTGCCGTCGACCAGAGCCCCCAGGTCCTTCTCTGCAGAGCTGCTCTCCGGCCTCTTGTTCCCCAGGCTGTCTGTACAGCCAGGGTTGCCGTGCCCCAGGTGCAAAATCCGGCACATGCCCTTGTTAAACTGGGTGATTGCCCAGCTCTCTAATTTGTGTAGATCTCTCTGCAGGGCCTCTCTGCCCTCGAGAGTGTCAACAGCTCCTCTCAGTTTTGTGTCATCAGCAAACTTAATTAGTATTCCTTCCAGTCCTGCATCCAAGTCATTTATGAAGACTTTAAAGAATATTGGCCCTAAGATGGATCCCTGTGGAACCCCGCTAGTGACTGGCCGCCAGCCCGATGTAACCCCACTTACTATGAACCTTTGAGCCTGACCTGTCAGCCTGTTGCTCACCCATTGCATTATGTGTTTATCCAGCTGTATGCTGGACATTCTGTCCAGGAGGATACTGTGAGAGACAGTATTGAAAGCTTTACCATGTACGGGTAAAGAAAAAAAGTCAAGATAAAGGGAATTTCATGGAAACAGAACTGAAATGCACAGTGAGCCCTATACTGCCAGCCATTGTTTTAGACTACTACTGGCAGGTGTCCTATTTCATAGATCATTGCAGAATTTGTTAGTTGTTTCTAGAAATTTAGAAAAAAATTATCTCATATGTCTACTGCAATCAGTAATATGCTAAAGCAAGTAGACACGACATTTGTTAATGTTTCTGGAGGTCTTTCCATTCCATTGGTTTAAGCTGTAGAACAAGAATGTAAATAGCTTAGATTACTTATCTCATTTGAAAAAAAAAAAAAAAAAAGACCACCTCTCAATTTTGCAGCGATGCAGCCCACAGTCTGTACAGACAGTCCTGGGATACTAGTGAATAATACAACCTTCAGTTCTTCTTTAGCAAAACAAATGAAGTTTTTACTTTTTCTTCTCTTACTGGTGTTTTTGGAACATACAGAAAGGAAAAAATTGTCTGACAAAAATAGTCTACGTGTCACTTCAAACCAATCACCTGGGACCTGGACTTAAAGCCCATTTAAATCAGTGGAAAGATTCCTCCCGACTTCCACAGGGTTTGGCTCAGACCCACACAAATGCGCTTCTTGCAGGTGTAAGTTTACATGTTTCTTTTTAAAATGCCTAAACAAAGACTGCCCTCAAGAACCACCTTAACCACAGCTGCATTTGTCTACAACAGGGAGCTTCCACCCTGTCTTCAGCGATGTTCCTGGCCTGGGACCAAATCTCCAAGCCAGCACAATCCTCTATCTTCTTCAAATCTGTCATTTTTGTATGGCCCACATTTCTAAGTGTCCAGGTGCATAGGTCTGGCCTATCCCCCCGCAGCATTTTTTTGCCTACATGGCTAACACCACTGCCACCCAAGCACCTGCATAAGCATCAGAGGTTACCCAGGAACTGCAGAATTAACCTCCCGCATCCCCCTAGGAGCTCCCCTTGGAAGATGGGTCTGCTCTCTGCAGTTCACTGGCAGGACAGGGCAGGACAGGGTAAGAGCAGAACATGGCAAAAGTCTCATCATGATTTTCATATACACCTCTATATACATATATTAATAACAGCACTCCTTTCATTTTATCCTTTCATTTTATCCTTTTAGATAGTCCCAAGCAAATTGCCTTTTGAATTTGTCACTTCATATTCCAGAATATTGAATGAGGAACTGGGGAATTTTATTCTGGCTGGAGGTAAAAAAGCCAATTATTTTCACTTATTAGCTTATTGTAGCTGGAACCTAACTCCAAGTGTATCAGGCTCAGTGCCTAGAAGGCTCCACCATGTAACACAGAGATCACTAACAACCAAGAAGTAAGATAACCTCCTGCCAGCAGTTCTGGAGTTTGATGCAGAAGGAAGAGGTGCCCGTATTAGCAGTAGTTATGCAAACCAAACAGAAAGTGAAATCAGTGAATGAGAACCTTGCCTAAATAGGTCACTTATCTGCTTGGGTTCCCCCCTCTGCCCCCCTGATCCCCAAATGGTCTTTGAACATTCAGAGTTCTTCAAGTCACTGAAGGGACAATTACACACTCCACTAAGCACAAAAAAAAAAGCTTGCATAATATAGTGTTGAACTCAGAGGGTTAAAGGACACCCCTGGGAGCAGCAGCAGCAACAAATAAGCATATTGAATGTTCCTTCACCTTTCTGATTGCTCATTAAGCTTTGGCATGGTTCCATGTATGAACTCATTGCACCAAAACAGGCTTACTCCCTGCTATTGGGTTTAAATGTACAATACAAACAGGTCCTGGGATGGGCAAGCACAGGGGATCCAAATGTGCAAAAGGTAAGCCAGACTCTGAAATCCACTGTACTGCAGAAGGCTATCTATGGCTCTTCACAAGCTGAAAATGAGTATGAAATGTGCCAGGGACAACACATGCAAGGATTTATTAATTTTGCCAGAAATGAAATGGCATCCATCTCTAACGCTTGAGCACAGGATGAGGAATCAGGAGAGACTGGCTTTCTGCCTGGTTCTGCTGCTCACTCCCACTCTGACACTGTGCCACTTTCAGCATGATACCTTTTCTTGTGCCTCAGTTTCCCCATCTGTGTTTTGCAGGTCTGTGGCTCAAAGCTGCTGCATGTATTTTTTAAAGAAAGGAGCCCTGAAAAGAAAGCCAAAAGAGGGAAGGAGGGAATGGAAAGGCAAATCCTTCCAACATTAGTCAGCCCTCACTTTGCCTAAGAACCATGGGAGAGGTAGAAGTAAAAGGAACAATGAAGGCTGGAAGCACTAGGTTTCAGACATGTCCACCGTGACAACTGTGCCCCTTTAATAGAGGGGACGGTTCAAATCAGCAGCCATAAGTTTGGTCCTCCTGGGCTTTGCTCCCTGCCAACAGTATTCAATGTACTGCTTTGTCTTTCAGAAAGAACATGTAATTGCTATCGTTCATCATTTACAGATGTGCAGATATCTGAATCTACTCAACAACCATACTGAGCTGCCGTCCAGAGCCAAGAAGTTAGGTTCACAAGAGGCTTAGGAAGACTATCCTGAGATATGAGAATTGGGTTTCTGGTGTTCAATTCAAGCCATTTGCCCCTTGAAAACACCTGCTGGTTCCTTCCCTGGCACTCACAGGGAAGCAAAAGACAATTTCATGCTATTCCTTATCTGCCTCCTCTGTATCCTTTTGTCAGTTCCCACCAGTGGCTTCCCTATCAGGTGTCACATCTGGGAGGGATGTAAAGCTGACAGGCAGAGAGATGCCAGCCCAGCCATCTCAAATTAACCACTTCCATGCTTTTCCCTGTGTAAACATGGGTTCACTCACTGGGTCAGTGGTAAGTAAATAACAGGAGACTATGGAGGTTCTCCCCCAGCTTGGGACGGTATCAATTGAAATGATTCTGGCCCTGCCAAAGCTAAAATCAAACGTGTTGACTTTAACACTCTTCCAAAATTATAACAACACAATGCTGTGATATTCCCCAGAGTGGCTCCCTTCAAGACTGAGACAGTGGCAAGATGAAGAAACGTCCATCTCTACAGGAGCTCACCAAGCATGCTTGGGAGGAAGGGAGCAGAAACCCAGCAGCCCACAAACAAGGGTGTAGCACAGTGAGAGGAGCTGATACAAGGTGAGCATCTCACTTTTACTTTGAAGGATTAGAGTCTTTGGAGGATGGGCTCACAATCATGCAGCACTGCTCCATGAGTCCATTTTTGAGAAGAGGGTGGGGGATCACTATGCACAAGGACAAATAACTTCCTAATGAAGACTGGACCATTTGATGGCAAAGAAACCCAGAGCAGGTCCCAAATGCCTGGCAGTGGACTGGCAAGGACCACACATAAGTGATGGACGGCATTTGCAAATCACTAAGGTTAAAAAATCCTGATAATATAAACCACAAGGTAAGAAATTTGGGGTATCTCCAAATTTCTGTGCATTTATCTAACACTTGTCAGACAAGTTGAGATTCCTGTTTGACATATGAGCACCTAAAGACACAGAAGCAAAGTGACTTTCAGGGAATCTCTGAAAACAATGGGGACTAGGAAATTAAAAAAAATTCCCAGCTTCTAGGCTAATGCCTCAACAATTAGCCACTTTCTTAAAGCACAAGGCAGCTAAAATACTGGCTAAGTTACAATAGTATGGGGTAGAAGATAACAGGATTTACAGGATTAGGTTTAACAGGATTGAAGGTTAAAAGGATTTTAAGGTTAAGGTTTAAAATAACACAGAAAGAGATGGAAATCCACAGTTACAAAGATTGATAGGTATTACTCATTTCTTTCTCCCTGAATCTGCACAGACTGTAAATCAACCCAGATCAGGAGATGTCACCAGGCAGTACTGTCCTCTCCAGCCCAGAGCACTGGACTGGTAGACAGGATACATAGGGATTTTATTTTCAGGGCTCTGACACTGAGCTGTTATGTGACACATGGAAAGTCACATCACATTTCTGCTTCTTCTCCCACCAGCTGTTGGTTTAGGTTATTGTTGTTGTTGTTGTTGTTGTTATTGTTGTTGTTATTACTACTACTACTATTACTGTTATTTTTACCCCTGCTGCTATAGGCACTACTACAGGACCCCTCAGATAAACCCCCCTCAGATAAACTCCCCTCAGATACGAGGATCTCATTGTGAAAATCACTGTGCACACATAATTCTGCAAAAAACCCTCAAACCTCTTCTCCCGGAAGAGATTTATGTCCTAAACCAAAAGAAAACAGGTGGAAACAGGCAGATAGGAGCATGCTGGCACCGGGGAGATGGGGCTGCCCAGCACTGTGCACTGGAGTGAACACCCCTTGCTCCGGGCTCACAGAGCATCCCGGCCAAAAGGGCTGGTCTCTTTTGGGGTTGCTAATCATCACCATGGTATCAGCAATACACAGTTTATATGTGCAAAGCTCCTGGGACGTGCACAGAGGATTAAAGCACAGGGAAACAGATACTGAACGACCAAAAGAAAATGTTCAATTCACACCTTTAATCTTTCCTAACAACTGCACTTCTGCGTATTTGAGCCTCTTTCCGAATATCACTGGTTACAAGTATTTGACACAAAGCAATGCCAGGAAGCACTTTTGCTGGTTTTGTTATTCTGTGGATGCAGAACCCTGCCTAAAAAATCACCAGCTAGAAATACTGGACTGTCGTGGCTGCATGGCCTGGATTTTTCTTCCAGCACCATGAGATTTCAGACGGGTGTGCTTCTTGGTGTGCTATGCTTGGTATGTACTGGATTTGATTATAGGTTTTCTTGCACTTCTATCTTCATTAGTTCTACATCACAGAGAACGTGGAATGCATGCATTGCCAGCCCAAGAAAACTAAGATGTGACATTGTTTTTCAAGGACATATGCTTGGGGCATATGTTTTTCCCTGCTTCTCCTCTGTCGATGCATAAATCCCAAATGGAGCTATCAACAAAAATAAAGAGAACTGTGCTGACCCAGTTTAAGGGTTGGGGTTTTTTCCTTTCATTCTTTTGCTTCTCAAGGCCAGAGACAGAACAGAGGCCACAAGCAGAGCTGCCAAAACACATGTGCATGTTGGACGTTTTTGTCTAAAGACACTATGAAGTGCTAAAATATTAAATATGTCAAACAGAAAGGTTTCCTCTGGCCTTCGGAGGAGTTCTGCAAATGGCAATAAAAATGTAAAAGAAGAATGCTGAATAATCAAATGTGGTTTCTTTTTTTAAATGTAAATAGTAAAAGCTGAGTGTTAGTGAGTTGAGGCTGAGTCCTGGAGACTCCACACTAAGAGCAGAGACAGCCCTGGGCAGAGGCAGGACAAGGCTCTTCAGCCCCACTCCTTCCCCTACCCTGGAGGGATCATTTCTAGGGGTAAGAAACATATAGGGTCCCACTTGCAAACGTCATGAATTGTAAGCTTCAGGACCAGACGTATTTGGATCAGAGATTTTTTTGCACCATCCAATCCAGGCTCTGAAATTCAGAATAAACTTGGCTTTTCAGTCCCCCTGTCCCACTCCGAGTTGTTCAGAACCAGACTTTGGATTCGGGGCTGTTTTCCAGTTCTAGCAATTTGCTTAGATCTTGACTTCTCTGGTGGGACTGCCAGCAAGGAGAAGAGAAGAGGATATTTGCCTTAGATGAACTCAGCAGTGACCTCCGAATTCAACCCCCAAAGGTCAGTAAACAGCCACTGAATGGAGGCAACAAACACTGCTGAGTTCGAGGACAAGCCAGGACATAAAGTCCACTCTCACTCCCCAAGCGTGCCGTATTACTTATCATCACTGCTATTATTTAGCCGTTTGGACCATGCTTTCCCCCTCCACTGTGCAGTACCAGAGATGGGGTGCTCCGAGACAGCAAAGGTCTGGGATCATAACAGAGTCCCTAAGCTGTGTTGGTGGCAGGTTTTTTTTTAGTATTATTATTATTATTATTTTTGTCTGCAAAACCCACTGAAGTAAATACCAAGTAATTATGGTGTTCTGAAGTGACCTTACGGAGCATGTGCTCGAGTCCATGGACCTCGGCCAAAGCTACTATTGTGGATTTCATGCCAAGGCTTGGGAGAACCCTGGCTCCCTCCCATTGTTTTCTTTGGCCGGGCTCTATGGATTCTCAGCCTGGCAAGAAAGCCCCATTTTAAAAGTACTGGCAAACATTGTGCAGTTTGTCACACCACGGCTTATGATTTAGGACCTTGATTTAGGCTCAACACTGGACTCTTTTGTTTAGCTGTGTTGGTACATCATTTGCAACTTTGTATTAGTTAATAAACGTCAGTCGGCTAAGAGCGTGGCACGTCCAGTATTGCGGTGAGGATTTTCCCTTGAATATACAATCTGTAGTGGGAATGACCGAGGGAAATCGAAACAGCTCTATCCGTCAGCTGGGGGCTTAAGCTCATGTAAACAAGGCTTTCTAATACAACGGATGCTTCAGTGATAAAACGATATTGCTGCATACCTGCGTAAACCCAGAGCTGGAGGATAAGGATTTGCACTTCTCTTTTCTGTCAGATAGAAACTCTTTTTGGTTATGATTCGACCTCAGAAATACAGGTGAAATTCGAGGGGGTTAAAAAAAAAAACAACCACAAAACCACCTCTCTGGCTCCACAAATCCATCTTACAGTTCCCTCAGGCTTTGCTAGTACATAGTTATAAGCAAAAAATGACTCTGCAAAAAGCAGCCTTTTGGTAAAAACCAGCTCTTGCGCACTTTGTGTATTTTGGAAGCCATATTCGATCATTTTACTGGCTAAGGATAGCAAAAACCAGACGCTGAGATTCAGACTCCTCCAAATCCTCTGTGCATGGGGAGGAGGGGGAAGAGGGCAGGCTAAATATTTAAAATCAAACTAGTGTGAAGGAGAAAAGTCTTCTTTTAGAAATAGAGTCAGAGAGCTCAAAATCTCTGTACCTTTGTGACTGGCTCTGCTGCAACTTAAAAAGAAAAAAACCAGCCCTCTCTGCTTCTTATTGATTAGAAATGAATAAGCCAGCCAGCTTCTCCCTGAAATAACTGTCACTTTTTTGCTGTGGAACTAATCAAGGATAATAGAACACAATTATTAAATCACGGATACAAATGCAAATGAGCTAGTAAACCAGCTAAATAATGACCATACTGGATCAAATCACCAATGACTGAGTTGGCCAATAACAAAGCAGAGATGAAGCTTAGACTAGGGTCAGTTGCTATTAATACTGAGCCTAGAAAATCAAGGATGTGGTTGGTGCTACCTCTTGGCCCCTGTAGCCATTACAGATTCCTCCAGGGTCCAAACAGATAAGGAAAGGCTTTATTTCCTCCATCTTTAAGTCCAGCGTACCTACCTTTGATATATAACACTTGGGAATTCCTATTTTCTCACTAGAGAGCTTTTTTGGTTGTATTTTACAGTCTCTGTGTGATTCAAGGGAGGACCGCTCAGAATTTGGGTTAGGAAGTGACAAATGGTGCCATTCTAATACATATATCTATTCAAAAGGCTATCAATTCCAACTCTTACTGTCTCTTTAACACCTCAAAAGTATAAGTGAAAAATATCAGAGGGAACCGCCTTCCAGTGTACTTTCTGTATTGACAAAATAGGGGAAAAAAGAGAGTGATGTTATTTCATGACAAACAAAAGAGACAAGCATGATATGACACACTCTTTGGAGTCTTATGGCACCAAGGTTTGGTGATGTCACCTCTAGTCTGTATCTCACACCAACAGGTTTCTCTGGGCTCCTGGCTCATCAGTTTGACCCAGTACAGACATCTCCTTTTATATGCCTTGTCTTGGAAAGCACAGAAGTCATCCTTGCTTTGTGGTATAACATTGGAAGTATGGCAGTATGACTGTATTTTGCTCACACCTAACCATGGTTGTAACTTCATCTTGCTCCACCTCTGGCACTTCTCCAGAGCATTTCTAACCAAACCAGGTTAGCAAAAGCCAACCCTGATCAACACATAGCAAACGGGATCCCTGAACAGCTTGGAAAGTCCCTCTCTTTACGTTGGTGGGTCTTTCACAGTATCTGGCAGAACAGCCGCAAGCAATGCAAGGTCCAAAAAGCATGGGATAAACCAGAGCCAACTGCATGAAAGGCATCTCAGCACCCCTCTCCAGTGAGCTGTGGATGGCTCCCACGTGGCTCAGCCTCAATGTATTCATGGACATAGCTTATGACCTGATGAGCTGCTGCAGTTTCTCACTCAGAGTCTCAAAAATTCTCATGGCTTTTCTGAAAATACACTTTAAGATTCCTCTGCAACCAACCAGAAGTTGATAAAACAGCCACTCTTGGATTAACAGGGTAAAGGGTCAACCTCCAGTCACAGGACCCGATGTCAGACCTGTGCTACAGCTCTTTGGTACAAATCCCATTTAAGCTAAAGAAAACTAAAATGTGTGTACACCCAAGCCCACTCTTATGTCTATGTACACTTCACATCAGCCCCTGTAATTTCTGGTCCCAAGTTCACACCCAAACAGGAAAGGGACTATTTTTTGCTTCAGGTGTGACTGAAATCTCACTCAATTCACCATGCTCATGAGAATTCAACAGTGGATCTCACTGAACAGCTGACCTGACTTCAGGCTTGCCATATGAGGCCAAATCCTAACAGAAACCACCTGTGGTATTTCAATAATATTAAATCCAAGCTGAATTCAGCCTTGTACCCGACTCACATCCAGCATCAATTTCCTTGGCCCACTTTTAGTCCCTTGCTGTCAGCACTCCAGGACTGAGAGTCATGGAAGAATAAACCACATTCTGTTAAAGCTCATGGCCAACGCTGCCAGCTGAAGTGTTATCCCTGCTATCCATACTGGGATGGTGATGGGGTATGAAACAGAACAGTTTGTTTTCCAAATCTGATGCAAGGTTTCAGTTATTCAGCTTGCAGTTTTGACTACAAGGAGGGGTTAGCCAGCTCTGACAACATATGGATGTCATTCATGGTACTAGCTGTTTCCTATAGGATCTGGAAAGGTCTGAGGCATGACTCCCTCTTACTGCAGCACTTGGAATTGGCTGTGATGCACGGGAGGAAGAATTACTGGGAAAGGCAAGGGCCTCTCCAAGGATGGTCCCAAGTCCTGGCATTTGCTCCCTTTGTAGTACACCAGCTCGACAGTGCAATATTGCAAGGTTCTGCACTTAGCCAGCATCTGGCTTGCTGTAAGACAGATCATTGTTTGCTAGTAACCGAGTAGGAAAACTCATTTATTGTTATCTCTTTTGGCCATATTTATATAACTATTTCTAATATCTCAGCTGTTCTGTATTGGACAGCAACAGACCTTGTGCTATATTAGCATGTCAAACATACGCACCATGTATCTCTGCAGAGGGGAAACAGTATGAATGGAAGACATGTCAGGTCATTTCAACCACAGTATATAGCTGAAGCCCCATCAGCCATACTGATTATGGAATTTAAGCAGTAAACAGCCCACTGATTTGCTGTTTTAAATACACCAGTTTTTAGCCCCATCTTCTCCAGATCCTGCAGAAGCTTGCAGATCTATCGTTCAGGCAAAATGACATCTAAGATGCTTTTGCATCTCCAGTCTTCTGTTCTCCTTCCCATACTCCCTCTCCTATGAACCTGAACTGTTCCCAGAGGCCATGCCATGCAACAGGGCAGGCGTAGCTCTTCCGTGCATCCCACAGCTTGAGAGCCCACGTGCCCACATGTCCTCCCCAAAAATCAAGATAAAACCTCTCTCCGTGGCCTTGTTTTTTCAGAAAGACACCCAAATGCACAGGGAGGGAAGGAGCCAGGATGAGTTCAAACAGTTTCTCCTGGTTGCACAACCAGAGGATCAGGGATACGGGGTGCCTCCACTCACAGCACAGGCCCAGGCAACAGATCCAGATATTGCCCTTCCATTTGTCAGTGCTGCAGGGCAAGGGCAGAAGTAGGTCTCCACCAAAGAGAGCCAATACTACTATCTCCTCAAAGGGAAGACAAACCTCCTACTGTGTAGCCCAGTGAGCAGCACCAGGTTCTGGCCCTATTGCTGCCAACACCATGAGGGAAAGGTGGTGTCAGCGACCAGAAAATGAGAATTTGGATGTGTGGTGCAGGTTCATCTCACCAATTTAGGTATAAACAAGCAGAAATGCAAACAACATTAGCCAGAATTATGATATGAACAGTGACCTGCAGGAAACAGTTAAAAAGCTGTGCAGTCTTCATGGAGCAGAGGCATAGATAGGTGGTTTCAGAACCACGTTCCTGTAGCAGACACCACTGAGAATGAGGCAGCTTGGACCCTGGTGACCCACAAAAGCAGGGCTCCACTTCAGTCTCCACCCTCCAGCATCACTACCAACAACAGATATGAAGCTTTAACAGCTGTAGACACTCATGAGCAAGGTCTGCCAGGTGCAACTGTACCAGCAGCACAGAGAGGATACTGTAAAAAAGAAGAGATGAGTGCTCGTAGTGGGTGAGTCTCTGTTAAAAGGCAGTGAGGCACCCATCTGCTGACCTGACAGGGAGTCACGAGAGGTTTGCTCCCTTCCGGGAGCTACGATCCGAGACATCGCTGCAACAACTGCATTGGTGCCACAACTTGTCAAGAGCACAGATTACTATCCGCTGTTACTCTTCCATGTGAGCACAAATGATGCTATAAGCCAGAGCCTGGGCAGAACCAAGGAAGACTATAAAGCCCTGGGGAAGCAAGTGAAAAATACTGGTGCCCAAGTCATCTTCTCCTCCATTTTACCAGTTGGAGAAAAATGGGCAGCAAGTAATATACGAATAATGCAAATCAACTCTTGGCTACATGGCTGGTGCCATCATGAGGGTTTTGGTTTGCTGATGACATAAAACTGGGAGGAGTGGCTGATACACCAGAAGGCTGTGCTGCCATCCAACGAGACCTGGACAGGCTGGAGAGCTGGGCCGAGGGGAAATTCAACATTAATTTCTTCTCACGAAATTCAACAAAAGCAAGTGTAAGGTCCTGCCCCTGGGGAGGAACAACCCCAGGCACCAGCACAGGCTGGGGGTTGACTTGCTGGAAAGCAGCTCTGCTGAGAAGGACCTGGGAGTGCTGGTGGACAGCAGGGTGACCATGAGCCAGCACTGTGCCCTTGTGGCCAAGAAGGCCAACGGTGTCCTGGGGTGCATTAAAAGGAATGTGGGCAGCAGGACAGGGGAGGTTATTCTCCACCTCTACTCCACCCTAGTGAAGCCATATCTGGAGTACTGCATCCAGTTCTGGGCTCCCCAGTTCAAGAAAGACAGGGAACTACCGGAGAGAGCCCAGCGGAGAGCTACAAAGATGATGAGGGGACTGGAGCACCTCTCTTATGAGGAAAGGCTGAGAAAAAGCTGGGTTTGTTTAACCTGGAGAAGAGAAGACTGAGGGGGGATCTTATCAATGCTTATAAATATCTAAAGGGTGGGTGTCAAGAGGATGGGGCCAGACTCCTTCCAGTGGTGTCCAGTGACAGGACAAGGGGCAATGGGCACAAACCGGAACACAGGAAGTTCCACCTGCATATGAGGAAAAACTTCTTTACTGTGAGGGTGACAGAGCACTGGAACAGGCTGCCCAGAGAGGCTGTAGAGTCTCCTTCTCTGGAAACATTCAAAACCTGCCTGGACGCAGTCCTGTGTCCCTTGCTCTAGGTGTACCTGCTCAAGCAGGGGGGTTGGACGAGATGATCCCCAGAGGTCCCTTCCAACCCCTACCGCTCTGTGATTCTGTGATCTGTGACTTCATCATCCATTTCTGTTAGAAGATGTATCCTTGTCTCTATTTGCCACCAGAACAGAGGAATTTGCTTCAACTACTCGTATATATGTGCCAAAAACAGTAACTGAAGTTATGCTCGTGTATCAAAACGAGGGAGGGCCACCACAGGTTCTGAGGGCAGGACAGCAACTTCATCCTTGTACAGAAAAGACTCACTGAAATTAAGATACCAAGAGCAAGAAGATAAATAGAAGATCAAAGGAGAACATACTGCCTTTTTCCCTCAAGGGCCTGATACTGCAACCATTAAATCAATGTCAAAAGTCCCACTGCATTTAGAAAAGAATTTAAATATTTTTGGAAAAAACGTATTTTGTACAAAATGTCATTTGTGTCTAAAGAATGTTTGGACAAGAAAATTGTTACTATTATTATTGGCATTATCACAGAAATAAGGCCCCAGTTGTCCTTTCTTAGAAGAGTTAAATTTCTCCTATTATGAAACAGGAAAACAATCTCTGTAAGGAAAAATTTTCCAGCCAATGCCCATCCAAAACTCTAGGTCACCAGCAAATATATCCAAATACACAATAAGGTCACACAAAGAAATACAGAGAACAGCCCTCTTTCTAGAATATTAAGTACTGGAACAAATAACAGCAACATCCTTATGAGTTGTTCACATTTTTCCCAGCATGGCTCTTCCATGCTGAGGGTGGGTTTTTTTTTTTTTTCCCTCATCACACTGTATGGATTTTTCTCTCTCATCCTCCATTTCCCACTCCATTCCAAGTAAAGCAAGTAGTATGTCTTCCTCTGGAGTCATCTATCAGACTACAGATCTCTGCAGCCTGCAGATACTGTTAGCCCAACTAGAAGACTTTTCTGTTGTTGTTTTGTTGTTTGGTGGGGTTTTTTAATTAAAAAGAACACTTAACAAATAATCCTTCACTCATTCCTGTCCTCCTCTGTTCTCTGTTTCCTACAATGCTCATGCTACCCAATCCCATCACCTTACTGCTTTCATGTTCTCTGCTGTTCCTTGGTCCTTTTTCCCTTGCTTTTTTTTCTTTTTTTTTTTTTTTTTTTTTTTGTTGTGTCAGAAGTGGCTGGGCTTTCTCTAACTATAAGCCTTATCAAGGAAGCCAACAGCTGACACAGGTCTGACCACAAGTCCGTCATACCAGCCTTTAGAGGGGAAAATACAGGTTTGATCGGTTCAGAAACCAGAGCTCCTTCACCCACCATTCTAGTCAAAACCAGAAATTATGCATCTAAATTACAGTTCACTCAGTTCTTACAGGTGTAGTATAAATGTACCTTAATGGTTACCTTGAATACCCCACTACCTTTCAGATCCTTCTCAGCACATTTCTTACCCCAAGATTTTCAACAATGACTACTACAATTTCTTACCCAACCCTAATCCCATACTTCTGCTTATACTATATAATTATTTGTCATACTGCAGTACTACTTGATGTTACTTTTTTAATAAATTACATCCAGTGTTGGTACATGTGGTCCCAATTCAGGAGAGTGATGCTTCAGAGCTGCTAACACTCACAAGTTTGGGGTAAGTTGGATCTTTCCCCAGGGATGACCATTTTGGAGATATGCACACATGGAAAAGAAAGATTTAGAAATTTTAAACCATGTCAGTGAGTAATGCATAAATAGTGTCTCCAGGTTGGGACCTTACAGATGGGGGAAATCTCTCAATGCTGCAAGCCTTCTTTCTGCAATAGTAATTTTAGCCAGAGGGGTTCTAATAGCTTTACAGGCTTTTAACAAATGTTTTATATACCGTTGTGGCATGAAAAGGGAAAAAAAGGAACTCAAAAAGTTTGTGTGCACAGAATTTCTTAGTTGTACTTCTCTAATCCTCCCAAAGTGGTATAAAGGAGAGTTAGAACCTATTGAACCAAGGTCTGTTTGCTCAGTCCAAACATTATTAATGATGTGAGCTCCAAAGAATTTGTTCTTTTCCCTCTTCTCTTAGTTTCTGTATTTTGGACAACTTTTCAACAAAAAGATCAAGTACTATCTCCTTTCAAAGTGCCTCTAATTGGGTTATTACTGGGAGCATAAAATACACACATTTATTGTTATTGAACCTACTGCAAACTGAGGCTAGCCAGTGCTCAGAGTTCACTTCCACTGGCAGCAGATAGCTATTTTGCCCTGTTCAAATCTTTTTTATGTAAAGGAGTAAGATGCCTCCAGTGTCCATCATGATGGAGTTACATGACTGACCCCTTCTTGAACAAACTTTGCAAACCACGAGCATCCACATCTAAGCAGAAACCAAGATTAAATAAAGTTGTTTGCAGAACTTTTTCCTGCAGAATTTCTCAAAGTTCTTGTCCAAAAAATCTCCCTCCCATCCCACAGACATCCTGTACTGGGTCAATAGCTCACTGCCCAGCCATATCTCAATCCACGCCAGTGACAGAGGGAACTTTTTGTTCCATTAGCAGCTCCTGTAGGCCAGAACTGCTATTGGATGTGTATGCCAGTGGCTCCCTGGCAGTGGCCACAAGCTGCCTCAAACAGCCCTGCCCAAACCAACCATTTCTGGGGGTCATTCCTTTAAATCTCAATGGCTCTCCAAGGTCTTCATTTATGTGTCTTAAGTCAAGTGAGATTATTCAGCCCTTGGTACCAGGGTAACAAAGTGCTCTTCTCAGAGCTTCCCAGTGTCAGCCCATCATGGTGAGGGCCTCTGCCACTGCCTGGGAGAGAGGTTTGGAGGTAGAACTGGGCAAAATCCTTCAGCTGAAGGAAAACAAAACAGGCAGTGGTAGTTTGGCTGGATGTGCACTGAATTTAGCAAAATGTTTCCATTGAAAAACATACATCCGGGGGGAAAAAAAATCCACAAAAATAATCAAAACATTTAAATTTTCTAAATCAGTCATGTTGGTAATTTTGAAAAATTACTTCACTACGTTTTTGAGATATTCTAAAGTTTGAACAAAGTACAACATCTGGGTTAAACAACATCTTTTGTTCGACCTGAAGTGAAGTCATTTCAATTTTGCAGTTAGTTTGGGTTTCTTTATCCTGCCTGCTTAACTCAAAATCAAGACCTTTTTCTTCTGAATTTTCAGATCAGCTAAGCAAAATCTGAAAAATTTATCAGTAGCACAAGTCTAGTTGTGAATTATATGAGATCCTTGCATGAAAGACTTTCTCAATTATTTGGATGTTTTATTTTCATCCAGAGTTTCTGTACCCAAAGGAAGGGAAAGTTGGTATTTACAGTTCACTCATGTCCCCAGGAACCAAGACAGAGCTGTGAAAGCAAGCGTTCTCAGGTTATTTGTTCCTTTTATATAGTCACCATTAACTCAGATGGTATTGTCAACTTCTGCTTGGGCTTAGCTTCAAGACTTAATATTAAACTGTGCTGCTGCATAATTCTGTGGCTGTTTTCCTAGCCCTAATGCAGGCTAATAGGTCAACCTTGGCTTTTGGTAAGTGAGGAAATGGAAAAAAGCTCAGTTATAGGAGCTTTAGAATTCTTCCTAGACTCAGTAATTCTTGTTCCTGAGTCATACTGCAAAAGCTTTTTATAATATCTTGTGTTTGCTCTCAGAGCAAATGATTACACTTCTGTGCTCTTCCCCAGCCATCCAAAAACGTATTTGAGATTCTCTGTGCAGTGAGGGATGAATGTGCTGCAGGGAACACTCTCACAGGCAGCACATGCTGGAGCTGCAAATCCTGAAGTGCGGGAGTACTATTTGCATCAACATATGCTGTGTCCAGGGCAGGAATGCCATTACGTGCTTTGTTCACTGTGGATATAAGAATAGATTTTGTTACCTTTTAGGGTATACAATTGACATCAGGGATATGATTCAAATAGCATCCACAGAGTCTCCATGTTCACAGCACAGGCTGCCAGGGGCAAGCAGAACCAACTATTGTAGCTGACCAAAGAAGAGGACCCAAGAGAGGACCTATCAAAGCAATCTCACTCACAGATACATCCAAAACATACCATGCTGTTACTATTAAAGTTTCTTTTTTAAATGTGACCTAGCTTATAACCAGAAGTACTTGCTGTCCCATGGCATCTGGCTGGTACTAAAATGATGCAGTGGTGTCAAGTATGACATGACTGCAGAAAGTGCCCACCTAACAGTGTTTGCAGTGCAGATTGTTGATACAGGAACTCAAAGCACACTGCACATACTACATCTTTCTATAGCATGCAAGGCGAAAAAGCACCATAGATTTTCCGGTTCATTTGATGTTGAGAGACCTAAAATAGAAGCTAGATCTCACAAGTCCTGGTCCTTTATGGTTGCCACAAGAACATCTGTCCCAGACATTTCACCTCGCCAGACACTTCTACACCAGAAATCTGACACAATGACTGAATAGTGCCTTTTCATAGCTTTCCAAAAACAACTGGGTGTAGATCTTAATTATTAGGAGCAGAGGACCGACCTTTTCTTGAGTAATTTTCTGTCCCCTTTCAATATGAATTGAGAAGATTGATTATTTTCAAAGAGAATATAAAGTGACTTAGCAGAAAGCCAGACCCTTACATTGGTGCAAAATTGGTGAAACACATCCTGTTGCTTTGGAAGGCATCAGCACGATGCTGCTTATTCAGTCTTTTTCTGGTGACCACTCTGCAAAAGAAGGAGTCACATGAAGGCAGGGAGATTCACTGCTCCCCATGGTGCACGTCACACAACAGACCTGGCAAACACCTGTCCCAAGGAGGAGGAATCAAAGCAGTGTCTTGCAGAGAACGATGATCCAGTGTTGCACATATTGAGCACTATCCAAATTCCAGACACGTCCGTGCTCCCCGTTATCCTGCTGTTTGTGAACATTCACTCCAATGGGTATTTCACAGGGTAATCACCACCCTTCTTACCAGTAACTCGATCTGCAGCTCAGGAAGGGAGCCGACAGTGGAACCAGATTCCTCATTACCCAGTATTTCCTACTTCTCCCACTTTAAAAAAAAAAAAAAAAAAAAAAAAAAATCAGTCATCTTATCTTGGAGCAGAAACAATGACTAGCAAATTTTCAAGGGGACGACTCATGAACAATTCCAAGGCTGAAATCTGTTCATATCAACCATCTGTCTAATAACAGCTCCATGATACTCAAAGGGAAAACATGTAAAATCTGCATCCCTATTTTGGCACCTCAGTAACACAGCTTGCTTTTCAGAAGCACTCAATATCCAACAGCCCTCATGGAAGTCAACATGGGCAGGAGATAGCAACACTGGTTTGAACAGATAATAAGCATGGGAAAGAGGTGACCTTTGCTACATCTGCCTTCACATAGCTGAACACTGATTTGCTCCCTCACATCCACACCATAGGAAAGGCAGAGCCAGCAGGAAGGAAACAGCCAGAACACAGCATCCTAAAAAAATCCCTCAAGATTACTCTGACATATTCCTGGGGGCAAAGGTGGCTGCACCTAAGGTGTGCATAAAACTTCCTCATTTCCCCACAGCTGGGGTTTGTTATCAGCTTTGTATATCTGTATTGCTCTAAACTTTGCATTTAACAGACATATTTCTAGTAACCATTTCTAAATTCATAGCATTTATATGCTGAATATGGGCAGCCTGCAACTACATGTGCTATAGAAGCAGATCTTGCAAGCCTGACTCATAGCAATAACAGCTTCGGTATCAGCTTCTTAATTATGATGGAAATTACTGGAGCAAATTACCATAAAGGTTTAGGAACATTCAGTCCATTCTGACCCTTCCAGGTCTGTTGCAATATGTATTTGCTTTTTCTTCATAAATGTTAAAATGCCTTCCTTTTTTTTACCAGCCTTCTCCTTCTCTTGGGAACATGGAAGGAAACTTCTTTTCACCATGGCAAGGTACCAAGACGACAGGTGGCTTCATGCGTAAACAATGATAATTGGGAAAGAGGTGATAGAAATTCCACCCTGCACACTTCCAAGTCTAGCACACAAGTTCTCCACAGTGTATGAGGTTGCTTGAGGCAGAAAAGAGTTACCCACTCCACTAAATCCTAACTAAAATTCATTAAGAGATCTTCAACCCACCTATGGACCTTCATCAACGCCAACATTGGAGCAATTATTCCACAAATCCAGGGTCACATACCCACACTTAGAGGAAAAAAGTGAGAACACCACTAGCTGAAGAAACCAATCTTTTGCACCAATGTAGCCTTTACAGCCTGAACAAGGGAGGCAAAGCCTTATAATGATGTACGTGTTTGCAACTGATAACTTTTGGGAAAGATAACAGCCTGCATAATGCATAGCAATTCTCTGGGAAAGAACTAAAGCACTATCAGTTTAATGTGATGTCTTTGTTTCTGCAAATGTAGTTTTTAAAGGAGTCTGAGTGTTGAAAATTATCATTTTGCCACTTTCGGAGAACTGACATTGCAAGATAAGTCAGAACAAATTCAAGGCATTAGTCCATTTTCAGTAAGGAATTCCTTCAGGTTGGATTAACCAAGATTTACTTGGTTTGCTTATGTTCTGTCTCCTTGTGTTGTCTTTGTACAAGTTCCAGTGAGCTCCACTTGAATTAATGTGCTGATAGGGTCATGCCAGGGGAGCCTCATCTGAGATGAACCAGATTTCCACTGGCACTTACTGGATCTTAATAGCGCATTTGAATTTGCATGTACTTACATATATAGGCTGAGAAGGGGGGGGGCTGTAGGACCAGCAAACTGGCCTTCAGCTTTTCACGTGAACTTGTATGGCATGATCAGTCACCATGGCTTTTTTTGCCCCAGAAACAAGCACTTCCCCCTGTGTTCTCATACCTCTATGGATTCAGAACAGAGTGTTCCTTCCCATGCTCCGACCAGGAGGACAACAAAGGGCTGGCCCTGAAGGGTGATAATGAAAATGCCTTGGTAATGAACCCATCTGGTGATGTTCTCATTGGCCTAGCTTTCAGTGCCAAGAAACTCAGCAGGGGTCATCCACTCTTTAAAGCAAACATATGTACAATACGTACGGATTTTACTTTCCTTGCAATTTCCACCCCACCCCCCATTGCTAATGTTTTAAATATTTTCCCTGAAAATACTTCTCTGCAGGAACGGCTGCTAAGCAGATCTCCAACTTTGCTGCTATGCAATCTAGTGGGCTAACCCCTTCAAGGGAAGAGTGCCCCAAATAAGCCAAGAATTTGGCATGACAGGGCCCACACTTCCAAACCAACACAAGGTAATGGATATCAAGGTAACCCCCACGTTGCTAATCTATAAAGGCCAGGATCTGCTTTCCAGCACTGGGGCTGAGTGACACAGCACCACCCATGTTCACAGAGATGGATGTTCTTCCTTACCAGAAGAGTGCATCTTGGCAATACTGCCTATTGAAAACAGTCTTTGGCCATGCTATCTCCAGACATGCCTGGACATTATCTAGCAGAGCGATAACTGGCCCAGGCCATAAGCTTGCCACCAGGGTGCTAACACTGAAACAGTCAGTTGCGTGGCAGCCCTCAGGCTTGTGCCCTGTTTAGCTCACTAGCACAGAAGCATCCCAGAACATCAGCTAGCCCAGCCATCTCCTGCAGGACAAGCTCCCTGCACCCAGAGCCTGGAAGTGAGGCACCAGCGCCTTCATCCGCACCCAAACTCTGCAGCACAGATCCATCCTCCATAGATAAAGCACTGGCTCTTGTCACCTCCTAACGGACATAACCACAACTGGTGAGCCAACAGAATGTAAGGTCTGAAAGGGAAAGGAGCCCACCATCACCTGTGCCAGGGCACAGACACTGAACCAAGCCTACTGCTGGAGAATTTTAGGGAAGTGTCCAGCAAACAAAAGTAATGGGACAAGCAGCACCTTCGGCCCCACTGGCCAGGAGGTCTCCCATAGCTCAAAAGTGCCCTCCTCTGGCTGATTTTGACAGGCTCATCTGTAATTGCTGGGATAACACTTTCTGTGGAAAGGAATGATTAAAAATTAGCTGCAAAGTGATCACTGAAGAGTAAATTATCCTCAAGAAGGAGATTTTTCAAAATGGTGTGAGACACGGGCCAGCTGTACCATGGCTCCCATCAGAGTCAGTGTGCAGGAAGCATCTCAGACCTGCAGGGAATAGCTACCCTCTGATGAAGTCCTCAGCCAGGGATTTCAGTTCAGGTCAGCTTGTGTTTCTGAAGCCTTATGTTTTACGGCTCTCAGCATAGGTATTGAAAAAACTTAGTTTTTCAGAACTGAGTTCTGAATTACAGAATACAATTTTCTGGCTCACAAATTTCCATACTGCTAAGTCATCTTTGGACTTTTGTCTCCAAGCAGTTATATCCCAGATGACTATTTTAGGAGAAGGCAAATCATACATACCCTAGAAATGACTGTTTTCTCTTTGCTGACTGTAACAGCAGTCTAGACAGTGAGCACAGATGGAGATCTCTGTATTTGGTCAGGTGAATCACACCCCCACACACTCCGAGTTTCAAAACTTCACCCTTCATCCAAGCTTAAAAGTTGCTTTACTGGCTAAAGTTGTTCATGATGTAAACCATCCACAGATATCTTAGGAATCTCTGACTTACCTATCTGTCACTGCATGTGTATTCCACCTAAGTAGGTCATAGCATTTTTTTTTTCATTTCATTTTAATATCATGGGGAAGTTCCCTACTTTCCTTAGAAGATAATCCAGACACTAGTAAGTCTTGGATTTATTCTTTCTCATCGTCCCTTATGGTATATCTTGGGTATTTCCTAGAGATTGTGTTTGCATTTAAGGATATTTGATATATAATCAACATTTATGCTTATATACTTTATCCACTTTTTATCTAAATAAATGTATTTGTTTAAATAAGTCAATCTAGAATCTCATTACTCAGTTCAGTCATCTTGTGCTGTATTTTTCAGCTGAGCCTCCTTGATTACCTGATGTCAGTAAGGAGCTGACCAGAACTACAACTTATAAGCCACTCTCCATATATTTAAGAATGTTCACAACAGTTTAAGGAAAGTAGAATAAAAACACAGTTTTGTAAATCAATGGAAGTATATGTGCAAGCAAACCTTAGGCAGCTCTCAACAGGCTTCTTTACATGTTATCAATCTGATCTGCATGATACTTAGACAAAGACATCACTAATTGTTTTTGTACCAAAACAGCAGTCAATGGAAAAGGACGTATTTTCAGAAATGAACCAATGAAAGACAATTAACAGTAACATTGAGACAGTAAGGTAAGGTTGACAGGGCAGAGGTTCATTGTGGAAAGCCCTAAAATGCTCTTATGGTGTTTCTGTAACACTATTATGATTTGAAAGGACACCCTAAGTCATAACATATGAGTAGGGGTAACACCACCTTTTTCCAGGGTGTATTTTTGCCAGCATGAGTTAAGGCTGAGTTGCCCAAGGATCCTCTGTATTTAGCCCTCATCACACGTCTGGGATTTGCCTTCCTAAGGTTCCCTCCAGTTTGACAACAGCATTCACATCACCATCATTCTGGCTAAAAAGACCTTCCAAAATACATTGATTACAGATTTTTTTTCCCCTGATAATTTGCGTCTCCATGTGGCAGGGAGTAGTCCTGTTTTAAGTTAGTAGGTCTGTCTGGCATGACATGCAAACCACCAAAGATGTTTGCTTCAATTCCCAGCAGTCAGGACAGAGTGTATTTGAACTTCTTGGAACATGGGAGACTTTGGGGTTTCTTGCATGTAATGGTAAGTGAGCTTCCTTGCTTTGATTTCTGCACCAAGTCATGGGTGACAGAAATACTCTTCATTTTTCACTTACTAAGGTAGCTCCACTCTTAGATATAATTGCATAAGTCTATTTGGCCGACTCAGACAGAGACTTTGTTCTGTTAACGTCTCTGTCCACACCCGTCCTCATAAGTTTGTGACTTGGCTTTGACTTTTCTAAACAGACCGTTAAGGATTTATTAAATCTAGTCTCTCAATAAAAAGAATATATATGGTATTATAAAAATCAACTGCCTGGCTTCATTTTTTTCCAGTTTGGTGATATTACAGCTACATCACCCAGTCCACTGTCCTTTACAGTCCGAAGGCTGTCTGGGTGTAACTGATGCTACCACTTGGCTCAGGGTCTCTGTTACCGCTGGCTACTGCAGGGGAGGATTCAAGCCAATTACAGTCTAGAAACATCAAGTCTTCTTGACTTACCATTAACACTGGAAGCTTTATTATTACGAAACCTTTTTAATACAGCACTGCCAAAAAGCCAAGAATGGGGCTTTTTGGGCACTATACATCCACAGGGAGGTAGAGAGTCACTGCCTAGCTTGTAATTTTAAATGAATAAATAAATAAATAAATAAGAGACAAACAGGGCAGGAGGAGGGGTGTTCTGGGTCTAATACTGGGATTATGTGAACTATGTGTGAACTCCTCTTCCCCCTGAATGTCTCTTGAATACTTCTATGGGAGATATCTATGTCTGTACTTCTGACAGTCTGTAATGGGTAATAATAATTAAAGCACATCTTAAATAGAAGATAAGAGTATTTCTCAGAATCCCTAACAGGAAATAGGGTGGTTTGGCTTGGCAGAGTGGAAGAAAGCCTGGCATATTATGTCAATATCACAGGATCTGCCTTTCTTTAAATATATAAAATTTCTCATGGTTACAGTTTAACGTATAACTATTCTCTTTCAAATTCTGCTTTCAATAGTTTCTCAACATTGAGATCCAGCTTCTTCTATTCCAGTCCTTTTCACAGCAGCCAAGGCTACAAAAAGATTTTACCGCTTCACATGTTCATAATTACTTTAATCAGAGAACTTTAAAGAGCTCTGCAAACATTTATTAACACTTGCAACAGCTCCACAGGTCTGTTCTAGGGGTTCTCATTTTATCCCCAGTGTACAGACAGAGTAACTAAGGTAACAGCAGGCAAAAAGTATTTAACTTCCCACTTCCAAGCTGTAGTGTGTTAACTATTAGATAATTATTCTTCTACAGAGAACAGCTTAACGCTGTAATGTACAAATATTGACTGCTTGTGCTCAAGTGCTGCTCTCAAAAATCTCCTTCAGAGGTACTGCATCAATCTAGTTTCATGCAGAAATTACAGTCTATTTGCAAAGTTTGTACAAGGATTTTGGCTCCAGACTGTGAAAGTCTGGATTGAAAGTGTCAGTTCAGAACCTGTACAAAAGCAGTCCTTAGCTTTGAAGTCCGAGCAGTAGAAGACCTCCCTCATTAAAAACCAGGGACCCTATAATCCACGCTCCCCCTGAGTTACTACTGTGAACCAGGGCACGAAGGGGTGTCACTTGGGTCACTGTTCCCCTCTCCACTGTCACCAAACACCTGTAGCAAAGGCCTTTCCGCAGCAAGAGGTGTCCAGAGGGGCAGCCCCAGCCTCACCCCGGTGCCTGCCCCTGCCCACTCTGCTGCGTTTGGAGACATTTTTCTGACAATGGAGAGAGCTGCAAAAAACAAAACTGTGCACCTTTTCCAGGCTGGGAAAACATCCTGAACTGTTGCCTCCCTTCCACCCCATTACTAATCACTGGAAACAGCTGTTCCCTCTTTTTCTTTTTTCTTTTGTTACTGTTTAATACCATTCTGATCACCTGATTCTGGCAAAGACAGAATAGGAGAAAGAGAATTCTATATACCATTCCACACAGCTGAAAAAGGTAAAGGCAGCTAATTGATATGATTCTTTAGCTCCCTAGAAATTGAACTGAAACACCTTAAACTCATCTCATATAATCCGCCAATATTCAGACTGTCCTGTATTCAAATTCACACCAGTACCCAAGAAAGGAGAACACTATTTTTCATTTCCAGTCCTCTGACCCATCCAGGTCTCATGACCAACAGCTAATGAAGTAATAGTTTCAGATTTTACCAGTACCTACTAGGGTAGGTCAACCTAAAACAGCTTGAAGCTATTAAAATAGTTCTATATATTTCTGTGAACACACGTATCATAAAGTCAAAATGATGAAGTGCCTGGTACAAATAGATTTTGAAAACAGTCAAGAACTGTTTGTTCCCAGCCCTGGAGGAGTAACGGATCCCTAAGATGGACCATAGCTGCCAAATGAATCTAGAGATTATGAGAGCATTTAATCTTCAACTCCTTCAAGATTCAGGGGGGGATGAAAGTCCATTTTGGTGAATCAGTAAAACCTTCAAAACTGAAGGTGATGCAACTTGTGTACTGTTTAAAAAAAAAAACACCACACAGATGGCAAAATAAATGCAGAAAGGAAGAGCCAACTGTGAATTTGCGTATATACAGGCCAGCTCCTCATCTGCTAGGAGCGAGCCCAGTTTATACTAGCTGACAGCCTGACTCCATGGTTGGGGTTTTGTTTGGTTGGGGATTTTGGAGCTGTTGACTGTTTGGTTTGGGTTTTTGTTTGGGGTTTGGTTTTGTTTTTCCTTTTTTTAAAAGATGATGATAAAGCTATTCAGTGGTAATTTTTTTCTCTTATATACATTCTCTTCCTCCCCAGATCCAGCTCCCATAAAGCCAAACAGACCCCCATAGCTTCAGTGGGAGTAGAGACGGGGCTTTACCATGATGGTGGCAGCTGAATTCTGTGGTGAGGAGCAGGGTAGGTTGGCAGTACCAACCAGTCTGCCTCTCCATTGTCTTCAGCAGCCTCATCACCATGGCAATGGAGATGGAACATTGGTTGGAGGAAAGTCTGGGGCAATAACATAGTGCAGGGATTCAACCTGGGAACACTGCCTGGTTAGCACATATCCAACCCAAATCCTCCTTCGCAGGTAATCCTCAAGCCATTTCTAATCAGCCTCCTGTACCCAATTTCCGGGATGATGCAGGAGATGTGCCTCTGCTGTCAGCCACCACCAGTCCCAGCATTGTCTGCCCAGGAAGACCAGGCAGGCTGCACCAAGCAAAGCACTATACAGATGAGATACTTCCAACTGTTTGTGGCATCTTCAGTTTTTTGGAAGCATCTCCCTATTGCTTTTTTCACTGCTAGGAGGACAGTTAAAGGGCTAAGCTCTCCTAATAAGTGTTGCCTCACCAAAATCAGAATGAGTTTGACTACATCAGTGCATGCACCTGAGGGGACTTTTAGATCAGTTTTGTCCCCATTAATACTAACAGTACCTGGGAATAGAGACTACAGCTGAACTTATCCTGAGAGCACTCTTCAGTCAGCCAATATTGGCTTATGGTGACTTGGTATTTCAACATAACTACAGGGACAAATGGAATGAAGCAAAATCACGACAGGACCACGCTGCTTTAAATCAATATATGAATTACTTGGTCAGGTCAGCACATTGGCCCAGAAAAGGAAGAAATCTGTTCAAAGAAGGAACTGTGAAGCCTAATAGAAAAAATATGACCTCCAGCTCTCCTGCATGAATAAATCTACCAACAGAGCACCATTACTGGCAGCAGTGATGAAAAACTCTGGAGAAAAAGCCTACTACAAGAAAGTAACAAATATATTTAAGCAATAATTATAGCCCAGTTCTTAGTTTTGATTAGGCAGGACTCACGCAATTACAGGTCAGCATTAGAACATAAAAACCCTCATGTCACCAAGCCAAACAGCCTTCCAAATATCACTCCTCCTCCCACTGCCTTCTGGGTTTTGCAGGAATTGTTTCTTGATGGTCAACCCTCGATTCCATCTGTTGTATTATGACAGCCCTTTGCACAGAAGAACAGAAGAGCAGGGTTTGTTTCTGAGCTGATAAAGGAATGTAGCAATTTTTGCGAGACTGGCATAAAAAGAAGACACTTCCGAGTTTCAACAGCAGGCCTTGCAGTCAGGGGGCACTCAGAAATTAAAAAGGGAGCAGAGCTCCTGAGGGTCTTTTAGTTTTTTTGGTTTGTTTTTTTTTTGTTTGGTTGGTTTTGGTTTTGGTTTGTTTGGTTTCTTTTTTGCACTGAGCAAGGAACAGGTGTTCAGTTATTTCATAGCCAGGAGCATCATTCCAGTCAGAGATGCCTCTCCAGCGTCAAGGGTTTTCCAGGAACATATTTGCACTCATTAGCAGTTATTGCCACAATGGTACAAGTCAGCACAAGCTTGGGGTGCTGGCACAAATATAAACTTGGTTGCTGTCCAGAAAAGCATATTAAGTTTGTTTGAATGAGATGAAGGGAGCTATAGTGGAACAAAGCATCCTCTAGGTACCTTTAGCTAATCATAAAAAAGTAGAGGAAAAGGGAAACGAAAGTCATCATGTTGACTAGCCTGTCCAAATATCATCATTAAAAATATTTTGCCAGGCCTAATGCTCACACTGACACACCAGACTTGCCTATTCAACCGCTGGGACTATAGGTATATACCAGGTACCACTCAGGAGAATGCATCTAATTGACCTTTTGCACATATCTCCTCATTATGTGTTCAGACTTATAGCCCTTGTGCTGGAAAATAATCCTCCCAGATGTGCACCCCAGACTATTTCAGTATCTGGGCCTGTATTTTTCACTGATCTTGATGTTTATTCAATAACACAGTATCTAGTACTCAGCCAGCAGTTCACATTTTCATATCCTTCAGACAGAAATTTGTTTTCAATGCGTATCTGAAGACATCAGTTTATATCACTCCTCAGACACAGCGTGCTATTTTAACTAGGTTCTAACTAATTTTATTTAGGCATTAACTCATTACATTAGCAAATCTGATCCATGACAGTAATTGCTCTCTAACAGCTACTGTCTGGCCACCCTCAGCTCTGCATCTCCTCAGCAGCGGCCTCATGGGAGAGGCTCTGGTCCTGATGGACATCAGAACCAAACCTTCCTTTCCTGCCAAGAGGCAGCTTTTGTCCACATTTGCCAGCTAGAAGCTAGGCCAGGAACTACAGTGTAGAGTGAAATATCAGAAGCAACCAGACTTTCTGGAACAATTTTCAAAGAAGAGGTTGCAAAGCCTGTGTTTTGGATAAACGAATAAACTGCTTCCGCACAAGCCACTGGTCAGGAGCATTAACTCCACATTATCTGCAGCAAACACTCCCGTTTTCAGTTTCCCTCCTGCCTCTGCACTTTATTTACCTCAGCGACGGAAACAACACCCACATCTTTCACCTTCTTCAACCTTTGGGGAGATAACTTGCTTTTCCCATTCCCACTGGGACCTCAGGAATCCCAAACCCTGACAGCAGGAAACAGGGCAGATTTGTCCCAAAAGCTTCTGCCCAAACAAGCACCTTGTTTGCCAGTCTGCTTGCTGTTTTGATGGCACACCTAAATGTCTTGTACAGTCTCTATGAGAAGCCAAGCAGGGTGTAGCAAAGTGTCCATGCTCTTAATTACGTTTTTGATGACACAGGAGGCATGGAACAGCACTAACTTCAAACAGTGCAAAGGATACACAGGGACCATGAAGGTGGGAAGGAAATATCTCACTCAGGAGCTCAACAGCTTCCTGCAAAGAGCTGTGATGGGGGAAGAAGAGAGACCTCCATGCCATGGTTTGACGATACACTGAGTCCAGTTAGTATCCTGACCAAAAATGCGGCAGCCACGTGGGGCAAAATGCAGCACAGGTAGAAGCTCTGCTGGTTCAAATTTGTTTAAAATGTTTCAACATGTCAACTTTGTACCAGGAGGCTTTATGCCAGATCAAATATCACCTGCTTGCATTATGCTGGATCAGTATTCTCCATCCTCCTGCCACCAGCATAAAGCTGAAATAAAACGGCAAAGCCAGTATGGATTCTGCATCTTGTGGTCAATGGGAAGGCAACTGCATTCCCATCCCTGACCTACATCAATTTACTACCTCTGGGTGCACAGATCTGGCACTGTACAACCACAACCTGAAGATGGAATTACACAACCACTTTTCCATGAAAAAATAGAATTTGAGAAGTTCCCACTTTTCTGTCTGACCCAGGTCTCCTGTTGCCATCCCTACACCTCAATTTACCTCCTGTTTGCTTGTGCTGATGCAACTGGTTGTGGGGCTATGTGGTAAACTGGGTCAGGGAAACTTCTTTTGGATAGCAGTTGGGTTGGTTTTTTTTAATTTTGGATCATTTCATGTCTCCACAAAGAGCTGCCTCAGCACAACTGAGGGGGCAATGAACTGTGTGGTACAGTGCCAAGAGCAAGTGGCCAAAGGTGGGGGCAAAACTTCTAAATTGCCTCTGCTGCTGGGGAAAACATTCATGTAACTGCACCCGGAGTAACTTCAGCTGCCAACCTCCTGAGCAAGCTATCAGCATAGCATTTGCATTTGAATTGAGAGAAAAATCCCCAAGAAGCGTGTCTAGGCAGGTGGCTAGTCTAGAGTTGGTCAGAGGTGGGATGGAAGGAGGGCATTCTTCATGAAAATTGGGTAAACAGTTCCCCAGGCTGCTACACACTACAAGGATTTTAGGTTGTTTCCAAAACTTTTACCTATCTATCTGTACCTTTGCCTTAAGCTTTACTAAATAAATCTTCCCTTTGCTTTGCAATGAAACCTGTCTAGGGCCATGGGACCAGACTCTGTGCAATGGAAAAGCTCATCTAGCTAATTAATTACTGCTCCTACCTCCCTCAGCATCAGAGAACGAATCCAGGTCCTTTGGCTCCAGCTACATGAACTAATAGGAAGGCACTTTTAATTACAGCTAGGGACTGCATCCTCTGTAGTTTGCAGTCATCAAGCTTGGTCCACAGAGGGGAATTTTCCCTGTTGTAGCTTGTGGAAAATCGATGGGAGCCACAAGTATGGGCCAGGCTGTGGGAAACCTGGACTCCCAAATCAATTCTGAATCTTGCCGAGGGTGGTAAACGCACATACCTGCTGCCAGCCAAGTCTATCTAAAACCACGTATGATACTGTCTGCTGCTGGATTTTTATTTGCTTGCCTATTTCAGGGGGAAAAGGGGTGAGAGAGGAAGGGGGAGTTGAGGGTGGTAGCAGGATTACCACATATGGTCATTATAATCATTAACCACAGCGCACTAAATGAATCATTAGGCACCACAACAGATCCACACATGCTTTACTTCTTAAAGCTTCCTGACTTGAATCTCTGTTTTCTGTACAAATGCCCAGTGATTGTTTCAAGCAACCAAGCACATTTCCAATGTTACTGCTGCAACTCCTTCCAAAAAAATAACAAAACAGATGAAGCTCTGCTGAAGGAACAGATCTGTTTATAGAACATACTTTTCTTTCACTAGACCAAATATATTCAGCCTTCTCAAATAAATATGTACATTAAAAACTTGATAACTGGCTAAATCACAAAAAGAAAGAAATAGCAAATGGGAAATTATGTAACGAAGAGCAACTTCAATAAGAACGTGCATTTTAAAATACTTTATGCATGCTCTTTCAAGGCTAAATCTGAGAGGAATTTTTTTAAAATTCAAATATCTAAGGCTGAATAAATGGTTCCATTAGAGACAGAGAGGAACAAAAATGTGAAGGAAAGGGATTATTTTTTTTTAAATAAATAAGTCTTCAATCTATAGTATTACAACCTAAATGTTGTCTTAGCCTCAAATATAAGAATTTGAAAGTTAATCTAACTAGGCAAATAAAACAATACTGACTTGTTTGGTTTTATTATCCAAGCTAATTTTTTTTTTTTAAAAAGGAATAATATAAATCATATTTTTTTCAAATTCTATTGTTCTTATTACTCAAGCAGCTATTTCTACAGTCATATGCTTGCAACAGTACCTGGCAGCAGTTTCAATAAGTTATCTGAGTATTACAAAATGGCTTTACAACAGCAGACAAAACCGCTCCATTCAACCCTCCTAAACTGATTCCCTTTTGGCTTCCATTCTGAAATAGCCCCTCTGGAACAGACCTCCTCATATCACAAGGCTGCTGAGATCACGCCAATTGAATCAAAACCCCAGGAAATCACAATAGGATTAAAAAATGCTGAGGAAAGAAGCCAACCAGCAGTTTTTCTATGGACATTAATAAAAGCAGGATCGGGCCATACATACAACACTGTAATCTCCCAACCTTTACTCAGGTGTAGAGGTCTGAACTGTGGCTTCACATATGTTTGCACACTACTTAGCAGGCTGAAAGAAGCAAGTAATGATAATTATGCAAGGAACAGTTGTCTTCATTGATTCAGCTCTACTGAATAAAGGTTGCAGGAGCCAGGAGCAGACTTAAGATTATATACCATATCTTTCTAATCCTTCAGTTTATTCTGATTTAATAGAGAGGATGTCTGCAAGATTCATCAGCAGAGCCCTGAATGCACAGGTAAGCCAACAATAATCACCGCAGCTATATCAGTCCAGGTAATATCGTCCTATCTATCAGCTGCCTCTGCAGTTTATATGAGCTGCTTATCAAAAAGAGCTATTAGATCTGAACTTTAGTTCAGTCTTTTGTTTGATCTTGTTTTCTTCTGCATTCATTTGAAGCTCCGCATATAGTGCTTTTAATTTCACATCGAAACGCATCAGGACCTTTAATTTTATTCCTGCTACTGATGCAATATGGTCTTAGCAACAATAAGAACAGTGAGCAAGTCATAAAAATAATAAACCATGCTAGGTCTGGAGGCTATGAAATCAGTTCAAACATACTGCGGGGAGCTGTACTGCCTGCACTGAGACACATGGCTTTCCATGGGCACCAGCCCATTTATGAGTCATGAAACATAATGGAGTATTGTTGAAAGCTTTGGGACCATGAGAAATTATCTACTGCCCGGCATGGGGAATGGTATAAACTGGCAAGGAACTGGAGTTACATTCTTTTACAGAAATGAAATCAGACAGCCTTGGCCTGCTTTCAGTATACAAAACCACAAATCATGAGGACAACTACTTAATTAGGACTAATTTTTTTTTTTTTTAAAGAGAGTTGCCACTGCACTAACCAACCAGGGAAGCCAACATTTTCTCTGTCCCTAGCCAAGTTATAATAAGGCAGGGGACATGGAGAAGACAACAAGGTGGGGGGGGGGGGGGGGGCAGTAAATGAGACTAGTGCCTCAGCATGAGCTACAAAAGCAAATGCACCTTTCTCTCTCCCACACCAGGTAACGTTCCCTCATGCCGAGGATTTGGTACACATGGGCAAGTAGAACAAAAGCTATTTGCTTAATATTATGGTGTGATAACAACACAGTGCCATAGGTATGCATATCTCCGCACAGAGAAGAGCTGTCAGTGTGGGAGGCAGCGTGGGATAGCACAGGGCTGGATGTCATTTCTCATCCAAACCTGACCTTCCTCCTGATTCCTGTCCCTTTAGAGTAAAAATGTTAAATGACCCTGTAACTGAGAAAGCAAAAATCCTATTTTTAAACAAATGGTGAAGTGCTTAGGATATTGCATAACTGCAGGGATACAGAGCTTAGTGGATAAATACCTGGCGGGGGGGAGAAAAGAAGACAGTCAGAATCTCCTCAGTGGTATCCAGTGAAAGCACAAGGGACAACGGGCACATTGAAATACAGGAAACTCCATTTAAACACAAGAAAAAGTTGCTTTACTGTAAGGGTGGTTTGAACAATGGAAAAAGTTGCCCTGAGAGGTTGTGGAATCTCCATCCTTAGAGACATTCAACATGGCCCTTGAGGAACCTGCTTTATCCTGCCTTGCTTGCAGGGGTAGAACTGGACTAGATGATCTTCAGAGGTCCCTGTCAACCTTAACACTGAGATTGCAGGAGATCCTCCTTCCATTCGGTGTCCCCAGGAAATCATGCTAGAACTGGAAATGCAGCACTAAGTAGGATGACCCACTGTGTCAGTACAACTTGCCCAAGTCAGCTGCCTCCATGAAAGCACGTAAAGGTAAAGCCAGACTATAATGGGCATCTAAACCAGAGGTTTTGCACTGACTAAATGCCTTCCCAATCAAAAGAAATGCAGAAATGCAGGAGAGCTAAGTGAAGAGTTAACAATATGAATGTTCATTTGAACATTTATATAGATTTGCTCCTTCCATGCTCGCACATCTTTTGTGCTAGCTTCCCACAAGCTTTGGACAGATCAGATTTTACTGGCAGAACTGCTCATGGAAAGCACATTTTCATTTACTTTGGAAATTCTTACACACTCATCCAGTCAAGGAGACAATAACATTACCTGTATTCTCTAACAAATTTCAGTTAACTGATATAATCTGGATATTGAGTTTCTATTATGTATTCAGAGCCCAGAAAGGTGAATAAAACCCCAAAGATTAACAGCTCTTAACAAATCAGTTGCTAACCTGGAATTAAAATATGCTAGAGGAAATTATGATATGTGTATCAGTGATGAATGAGCAGAAAAGGACAAAACTGAATGGATATTCAACTAGGAATCATTCAGTCTACAAATGCAACCTCATCTTCCATTGTATAGCAGTTGCATCATGTTACACATCACCAATAATAAATCAGGAGCTCAATTCCCTCCCTCTGCCATGGATTATCTGAGATGGGACCAGGAATAGATGGGCTCCGTTCTCTTCCCTTCCCCAAGGAAATCTCAAATTGATCAAAGCACAAATGCTGCCTGAAGCATGTGATTACGTTTGACATTGATAACATATTTTCCAAGTTCAAGAAGTTATCAGTGGCCCTTAGAGACTGCAGTTTGGCTCCAAATTTAAAAATCCCCATGAGCTGTATAGGCAAAGTATGTCTACTAGGCTTCAAAATAGTGTGTCGTTTGCAGAGGGAGTGGGTAGGTGCAGCTCTGAAAGCTGAGCACAATCATCACTTCTGAAAGTGGCACTCCTTAATACAACAAAATATAAATGGATGCATTTCACTTTTGGCACCCAGGTTTAAAAAAAGTTGTGTTTGAACTACAGTGTCAGCAGAATGTTGTTGTTCTGGAAGATCATCCCTCTACCTTCCTCTAGAACTTCATTGGGATACCAGAGACATGGACTCAGTTCCTAGCTCAACCCCAGCTGCTTGTGAGTCCCTGAGCAAGTTGTTTCAGCCAGCCTGTTTTTTGGTTCACCCTGTAAAGCACAGACTGGAAGCTCTGTGTCAAAAAGTATCAGGACAATACACCTAAAATAGAGTAAGGCATTCAGAGGTCATGGTCCAAGGCAAGTGGGCAGGAGGTGAGATACGATCTAGTGCAACACCTGAAAAGAGTCTAAAGAAAGATGGAATCGAAACCCCTATGAAAGGCTTCAGCTTAAAGCTGAGGGATGGGCATTTCATCCAAATCAACAAAAAACACCTCTCTGGGAGGACACGTATAATCTTTGGGGAAGGGGTCACACATTTTCCATACTTGCCTACTACTCGAAGCAGTACAGCTTTGATCCTAGCTGCAGGAACTTCTGAAGATGCATTTAGAGTGCAATTGAAAGTACTAGCACTGCTCTTTTAGACATCCCCAAGGTAGTGTTATTGATACTTCATCTAGTTAGCACAGAAATATGGCTGACAGCAGTGGGAGTATCAGCTCAGGCTCAGTATGTTTGCCTGAGACTTTGCGAATATATTTGGCAACTAAGCATCTGCCAGTGCCGTTACACCACTATTGGATGGGTCCATGAGGTGGAGCAATCACACCTTCAGCTGGACAGCAGACATACTCTGCAAGACAGAATAAATGCTGGAGACCCAGCAATCAGGCAACTATGAAAGACAAAAAAGCAGAGTGTGAGTTTGGGGAGGCCTTAGGCAAACTCTTTGGACGAGTGAATGTCTGAGTTTCACTCCAAGAGTGAGATATCTTTCCTTTTATTGGAAACCATCACTACATAAAATTTTATATTCTCCCCATACACATACCTAACGAGAACTGAGAACTCTTGCACATTACTGTTGTTCCTGGATAACCAAAATGTCACCTTCATTCCTACTTGCGGGTTGCAGTTCCATCTCATACTCTCTAAAGTGCAGCTGGTCCACTAAAAGAATTAAAAACCTCAATATTTGTGACAATCACATCTACGTTAATGTCTTCCAGGTTCTTGGCTGGGATGACACATCCCAATAACGCAGCAAAAGAAAGTGCCCTCTTTCATACAAACTAGACTTTCGTTTTCCACAAAGCTTTTCCAAGTCCTGGACACATGGTCATAGTAAATTCAACCTCTCTAACTTTACCTCTCTGATCCAGCAATAATTGGGAGGCTAGATTGAACCAGAGTTTAAAACCATGTCATCACCAGCCATCTTTGGAGAAAGACTGAGAGAGGATCCAGAAAGGATTTGATCTCTAGCCTACCAAGTAGGGCTACAGAAATAAAATCTGAAGTCCTAGAACTTTGTGAATTTGAATAAGTGGCGAGCTTTGGCCAAGGAAAGCAATGAAGGTGAAACCAGGACTTCAAAACAAATATTTTCCTGCATTCCTAAAAGGCCTTTAGTTTAAAAAAAGCATTTGTAATAAAACCTAAAACAAGTTTTAAAAACTTCAGAAACCAAGGGCACAAACAAGTTCCAAGACAGTCAGAAGAGCTGTGTCATTGCATAAATTGTGGGGAGAAAAAAACCCGTTAACTTAATAACACTGGTCAAAAAGTAAAGTATGAAATCAGAGTGGGGTTTGTTTGTTTATTTGTTTTTAAAAAGGCACACATATTCTAAAGTGGTTTTGGGGGGTTGGGGGGAGTGTCCTCTCTTTTTAATGTCTGCCTTCTTTTCCTCTAGCTATTTTGTGCCACTGATTATTCTGGAACAAAATCTCAACTCACTGAATTATAGCACTTTTATAAGTTACGCAACATAGGAAGTAATAGCTCAGTAATTGTCAATATTTAGCCCATCTTGTGGGAAACCAAAGAAAATTATAAAAGTGAGAGGCAATTTATGAAAAGAATGTCCGTTGCATCAGCCAGTCCATCTGTGACGTTTTGTTCATTATGTAGATTATACCACTGACATATGGAAGAGACATTTCACTGTCGTAGTCTAAATGAAAGAAGGTAGAAGTGGTTTATTTCTCAACAGAAAGTCATATGGAGAGCCTCACAAGTTTACAGAGACTCCTAATATGTTTTGCCTTTGTCCTTTTGTATACCCTCCTTTTTTTTTTACCCTCTATATGTAGACTAATTAGAGTGATAAAATAATTCATATAAGATGTGACTCACACAGCCCTTAAGAGAACAGTATAGTACTACCCTCGGACAGGGAAACAGCCCAGCTCACAACAGGCAATAACTTCAGGCCTGGGGATCATTCCCATGGATGCTTAGATATCGAGCTTAATTGCAAGGTCAGGTTAGGTAAATCTAATTTTAGCCTGATTTCCTACCTACATGTCCATGTCCTACCTTTGTACTTGGAAACTGCAAATAGAAATGGCTAACTTTGTGTTTTGCATTTGCACATATAGCACTGGAAAAAAACAGCCCCTGGTGTTTTTGAGAAAATTCTGGCCCTGGGTGTGGCTGCCCAATGCCTTCTGCATGGAATTTGCCCAGAGATATCAACCAGACAAGATGTAACTCATTCATTCCTTAGAAGAGGAACATGAACTATAAGTGCATTGCATATGATTAAGATACAGCAACTTGGCCTTGTTGAAATGAAGATCAAAACAGGGTAACAACTTTATGAGTGATAAAACCCCACTGCAAGCATTAACAACAATACTAAGAAAGTCTCAAGTCTGCTTATCCAAGCCATGCTCCTTTCATGTCATGGCAGGACAACTGTTCCAGTACATTAAGCCATCTCCCACATCAGGACCATGCTGGACCACCCAGTGCTGATTCTTGTGATCATTCCCCATGACATCTGAGGAAGGGAGTGTACAAGTACCTCAGACCTTGACATATTCCTTTTGTGTGATTCCAGCTTCCCATCTTTTCGCTGCTACTCCAGCACTAGTATTGCAGCCCACTCACTTGTGTGTGATGTGCCAAGTGCACCTGCTGATTGCTTTTCTTGATGATAAATCCATAGGGAAGTCTCTCTCTGTGTATGATTGTGAAAGGACAAGCATGCAATTGTACTGGTGAATAGAAGATGAAGAAAAAGCGAGAGACATGGAGTTTACATAAGCTTAATATACTACGAAGCACATCATGCTAAATTACAGACAATATTCCAAAGCCTCTCATTCCCTTTGCTATAGCCATCAGATGACAGCTCACTGCCATTCGCCCCCATTCCCATCCCAGCTGTTGAACCACCCACTTGCTGTCCTTATGTTCTGTGACATGCAGAGCAGATGCCAACGGCCCCACATCATAAAAGACTTCAACCTATGCAGGGCCTGAGCCTTCCCTGCTCAGCTGTCACAGCCATAGTTTGTTGCGAGACAAACTACAGATTTCTTTTCAGAAATGCTGTATTTCACCCAGTTTCTGAAAGAACATTCATCAACCTCTCAGGAAGAAGCAACTGGGTTAAGATGACAAACCCAACTTCTCTGCACATGTGTTTACCTAACTAATGAGAAATGAGAAATGAGGAATGTCTGTATGCAAAGTCAAATTCCTCCAGAGATCAAGTATGCTTAGATCTGGCCATGAGAGTAACTAATAATATGCAAGTGTTATGAACTATTTACAGGCTGAACCCAACTGCAGTGAAGTCAATGGTTTAACTCTCCCTGCCTTCAAAGGGAAAGGGATCTGGGCCTCAGCGCATACTTGCGGCACAGCTCACTGCTAGGCTGGCTCACCTCCCTGTGATGACTTTAGTAGCTGTAGCTACAGCTACTGGATCCTGTACGGGATAAATCCCCAAATTATACCTACTTCCTGCTACAGCAAATTCTGATAATTCTGTGCCTTCCACCTCTCTAAATGCCTTTATTTGAAATAGAGGTACTAAATTATATAACTAGATACACATATACACTTCAGCATGAACAGAAGGATGGAAAATCATTAATCCTTTCTGGACCAACAGATGGAGGTTCTGTCTCAATCATATTGTTAACCAAGCAGAAGTCATACTGAAGGGTCCTGTGAGCTCCTGCTCTCTCTAGACATTGCTGTAAAGAACAGCAAGCAAGAAATACCACTGCAGCACTGTACTCTGAGAGATGCAATTAAGATGCCTTTGCACCTCTACTGCATGCTTACCAGCGTGAGCTCTTTCTATACAAGAACGAATTTAATTCAGCAGTCGGAACGCAGGAATGGCATCCAGAGCTCCTGAGCCTTGCCAGCCATTTGTCCCATTTGTTCAACCATCTTGCACAAGCCACTTAATCCATTTTTATTTTTTTCAAGCTGGTTACCTGAAATAGGGCCTAATCCAATCCCCAAAAAGGCAAATGGGAAATTTCCAGTCCACTTCAATGGTACCCACAGGCTCATAGGCTTCTACGTCTATATTTAGACACTTAAATATAGTAGTCTGGGCTTCAGAGATTACTGAGTGCCCACAGCTGCCACTGATCTCAGAGAGGAGAAGAGAAGAAAAAATCTCTGGTTCAAAAAGTTTCTCAGTTGCAGACTACTGCAGTCTAGGAATCAAGGGAAGTATAGGTGTATTCTTGCTGTGTTACAGATTTCTTACACAGCTGCTATGATCCAAATCAGACTCAAGCTAGAGGACTACTTGCAATTCTGGGATGACACAGTACAGCTCTTTCTCTGTTTCTTCCCATAGACTCAAGTACTAAAGATTGCAAGTCATTGCAAAATCACTGCTTAATTCTCCAATACATGGTCACACTGTCGTTGTGAAGGTTTAGAAAGCTTCACACAGACAAACCAAGCAAATTCTTAGAGAAATTCAAGAAAACCCATTCTCCAAAGACCATCCATCCCAGTTCTGTTCAGTTAGACTGCAATTCTGCACAATGTCCCCATGTTGACAAAGCTGCAGAAATCCATTGAACTGATACTCCACAGTAGTCAAAGCACAACCTCAGTGCCAGGACCTTAGGTAGGCAGTTAGGGGGAAAAGTGATGGGCACATGGTTGGAATCACTCCATTGCCACAAGAACCAGCACAGCAGAAGAGCAATAGGTAGAAGTAAGGAAAGAGACAGGGCTCAAACTTGATTAATTTGTCCTATTCTTTAAAGCAGGAATAACGTGACTTCTTTGCACACATCCTTTCAGTTATGACATTGGAAATTTAAATATAAATGGTTTTAGTTATGGAGTTTTCATTTGGGTTCGTCACAGTCTTCAAGTTCACATTTAGACTCGTTCCTCATTTCTGAACCTACCGCCCAACTTCAGCAGCAAAACAGAATCCTGAATGTCTGGTAGTCTTCAAGAGCTGCTTGTCAGACAGTTTAACTACCATGAATCTCTCCTTGAATCCTCATGCTTACATTTTCAGACATACATTTACAACAGTTTACAGGCATCATTCCTGAAGGAGACCATGGAATTGTGATTATGGCAGGTAAAAATCACCAGTAAGATATGTAAGTGTAACAGAGTGTACAATCGCAAAACTTGACACAGAATCAGATGCACAAGTAATGCTGGAATAAGTCTACAAAACCAGGTCACAATTTACTCCTGTGTTTATTCTCCTTCACCTGCATACCTCAAGTTCAGTCAAAGGACACTCCAGTTTCAGTACACTACAAATCAGACACCAACACAGAATGCATATCAACTGAAATCTATCTCAAATAGGAATAGGCTGCATTTTGCAAATAATACATGAAATACAAATATGGTGTAGTAGTAATAATGATGTCAATTTGTAAAACTATATTTGTCCTACGTACAGTGTAAGTCTATAGACTGTTCTGTCTGTGCGTCTACTTATGTCTCTCTTCAGGAGGACACTGGCAAATTCTCTTTCCAACGTGTAACATAACACGTTTTACTTCTGCCATTCTAGGGAAAAGGGGAAGACAACAAAAATCTTATTAGAAAGAAAATAGTTACAGATTCCCTCCTGAAAGGGAATTTGGAAGTTGATGGACTCGCAAAACTGAAATTTAGCAGATTTTTCTCAACTGTCTCTGTTCTACCCTGTGTCATTTCCATGGCTGTTGCATCCACAACAGCTAAACCACAGCAGTCCCTGGGATATGGCATGACTTCTGGGGAGAGCTGCAAGGGGCCAAGAAACCTAATGCAGCTCCTGCATGGGTCTAATGGAAACTAGCAGAGCATGACAGTAGGTGTCTTCAACCGACCACATTAAAAAGGCAGGAGGCAAACTGCATCCTGACTGGTTCACAACATAACCAAGCCATCCCATTTTCTGCTAGTAGGGGCAAAGCCTGCAAATCTACTCCCTGGCTCAAAAGAAAAGAATGCTGCCACAGGGAAGGGAGGGCAGCGAGGCAAATCAAACTGTATGCCCATCTGGAACATGACCTCTGGGTAGTGGTGGATAGACTTCAGCAATTTCACCTTGTCTGATGTAACCTTGCCTCACAGCAGTGATGCAAGGAGTGGCCTTGTGATAGGATTGGCTTTGATGGGAAGATTAGATTTCATGCCAAGACAGTTCTACTGGGGCAGGGGGAAAAAAAATCATGAATGAAACAGTGATTGATGTTTCCTCTTTATTGTACAAGAACTTTGATTGTCACCTGATCTGTCCTTTGGTTAAACATACCTTGGACATTAGGGCAAGGTGAGCACCTGAGTTTTTCATTTACAAATAATAACGAATTATCACATGTATCAAGATCCTTTAGTTCTTCTTGTGCATTTCTCCCTCCCCCAAACGCCAGGCTAGGGAGAGACATATATAAACAAAATCCTGAGAAAAAAACCCTAGCAGCTCTCAAGGGCAGAGTGAAAGTCTGGACTTGTAAAAATACTTGGGCAACAGTCCAAGTGAAAGGCCCAATCTTCAGAACAACTAAACAAAGGAAAGTAGGATCTTGTCCCACATCAGTCTTTAGAGGACAGTGAGAATATGCAGAACTGTGGTCCCAAAGCATTCAACATCAGAGGGCGTGAAGAATGGCCTCCTCCAAGAAATTTGGGGAGTGCTGCCCAAGAACCCACTGCCAACTTAAAGGAGATGGAAGGAGAAAGGTAAGCCAGATACAGACCAGTGAATGTCAACTTACTTTTAAACCTGCTCTACAATAACTGAAAGCTGAAATGCACCAAGCAGGAATGGGTGGCGCTGGGGCTTGTGTCACTTGGCTGTGATTGCCTTAGTGTGTTCTTTCTTTCCCTCAGACAAGCTAGAAGATACTTTCTCAGCAAAAAGGTTGAGATCAAGTCAGGCATAATCAGTACAGCCCACCAAATCCAACCTAAACTCAACCACTTTCTAGTGAAGGGATAAAGGCGTTTTGTTCCACTCCACAAAAACCCCACTGGCCATGACTGACATGTTCTAAACCCTGAACTGCTCAGAGAGAAGGGCCATACACAGCCAGGCCTGTTAAATTCTCATTTGCTGGTGACCTGTGTGCTCAAAATACTAAGCCATTTACTTCCTCAGGAGTTTATTTTTCCCCTTAGGAGAATTATCTGTTTCTGTGAATCCTATTCATTTTCCATTCAAGTGCCAGATTGTGCAACTTCCCTGATACACCTCCTTTTATAAACTAGAAAGGACCAAAATTACTAGCAGAAGTACAGACGTTGGTTTCTTCAACTGCCCCTTGCAATCTCTTCAGTTGTTGCTGATGTTGAGCTCTTACGTCTGATTTAATTGATGCTCTTTGCTAATTGTTTTTATACAACCAAATCAAGACAGGTCTGTAAAATGTTCAGAAGCAGATGACTGGACCATTAGTGCTGCAGGGCCAGCTGCAGACAAGCACTAGAGAATACTAGACAATGTCTGAATGTAACCACCACCTCGAGTCTTTCTTCACTTCTTCACCTCCCCTCTAATCCCTCTTGAACAACCAATGGGTGCAAGGGTCTCAGTGGCCATTCCAAATGGCACGTCAATGCAAAGACTTAGTTTGAAAAGATTTGGTGTTATTGAAGCATGAGCAATGCTCAATTCCCCTGCACCATGAGCTCTCAGGATCCTGGCCAGTCTCAAGGTTTTTCCCACCCACCCACCTTCAGCATCAGGCAGTTTTCTCCACCAGGAGAAGTATGTAGAGTGAAGCTGTCCCTTGCAGTGGGTCTAACACAACTTGGAAAAGACCCTGGGTGAGGGTCCTGGGAATGTCTTTTTCCTCTACTCTGACCTACATCCAGCCCACTGACACATTGCCCTTCCTGACAAAAGGAGAAGGAAAAAAATGGTAAATGGCACAGAATATCAATTGGGATTTGAGAACTTCTTCAGGGAAGAGTGATTTTTTTTGTGAGTGGAGGGTCTCCAGGAGGCAAGTGGAAAGTTACTGGGAGCCCTTTCTGTCCCAGCATTATGTCACAGTGCAGGACTGCAGTGTCCCAAGAAGATTTAGATCTGACTCTACACTGGTGCTACCGATGTCAGAACTGGACTGGCACATACAAATAATTATGAAGAATTTTGTTGCTATGTCACAATGGCAGCAGCCTCTTTTCCATATTTATGCCTACAAAATGTTGCTCCCCAGGATCAGAGAGGAATTCTGTGCAATCCAGGCACCAGTGACAAACCTTCTTTAATTGCATTCAGAAATATATTTTTAGGAATAAGACCAAGAAGTCAATGCAGCTTCCTCCTTGTTAAGAAATAAATAAAAATGTAAAAATTCCTGATGGGCTGGGAGTGAAGAAAAATGAAAGTGTTGATCAGCTCAGCAGCTGGAAAAAAGACTACTAGTACAAATAAAATTAAAAAAACCCTGCTAATATTTTAAAAACTGTATGGCTGGAAAAAAAGCAATTTTTGTTACTGTTAGGGATTTACAGCTGCTGGAGATTCAGGTTTCCATAAAAACCTGTCTACTGTTTAATGCCACTAAAAGCCTGGTAAATTAACTTCTTAAATATTTAACATTTATAGATACTTACTCACTGGAAACCCAAACCAAGCTACAAAGGAGATGTGATAGCTACATCAGGGATTTTATTAATTGCAACATCAGATATGTTAAGGGGGCTGGAGGGGGGAACAACTTGTTTTCTTTTTAAAGAGAAAACCACTCATGTCCTTGACCCCAGATAGCATTCTGTTCCAACCACCTACCAAGAGGGAAGAGCAGGCTACAAGATAAAGTATAGGAAACCTGGGGAACTGGGTTATTGCTGTTGTTCCAGCTCTGATGCCCTCGTAACATAAGTGAGTACATCAGATAGGGTGCTTAAATGTGTCTCCTCAGTCTGAATGTCCAGCCTAAGGGACAAAGCAGGCCTGGTTTTCCCAGATACCCACCTTCCTTTTCCAGCTAAAGCCAAGGGAAGCTGCAGATGCTCTGAATCTCAGCTCAGGTACTTCCTGTCAAGTATTTAAGAGGGGAGGTCCACAAAATCAGAGGCCTCTTCTGAAGAGGATTTGTATTTCTGTGCAGGTTCTCAGAGCAGCATATAAGATTTCCAGAGCATTTGTTTTTAGAATTTTAAGTCACCTTAAGCAAAGTGAAATGTCAGCTTTAATAGATTACTAAACCTCCTCTCAATTCCAGCGCCAGCAGTCAGAAAAACTGTGAAGCAAAACTGCTATTGCCAGCACAACTCACCCCTCATTTCTCCAGATCAGTGCAGCGAAGTTCTAACTATTAAGTACAGTTTTGGCTGCTTTCTTTAGAAATGATAAACAGCTAATCCATTTGTCTCAAAGTCAATAATAGTAAAAAAAAAAAAACCATAAACACAGCCTAGTGATTTTGAACTCCCACTTTCTTCATTTCTTAAAGAAATCAAAGAGAATTACTACAGACAAATAACACATTCTCTCTCAAATACCTCAACCTGCAGTTGAGTGCTATCTACTACTTTTCCTGGCTAGGGCTTTATTCCAGTCAGAGAATCCAAGCAAAAGAGCCATCAGAAAATAACACGGGGGCTTTTTTTCTGTGCCATTTGTGCATGATTTATATTGATGATGATCATGCTAAAGCAAGAAACAAGGCAGATTGACATTCAGACACCACAACATTTGCAGCACTGGCATTTATAAAAATTAATTTTCTTCACTTTTCAACTGAGCAAATTTACTCTGCGCTCCACAGCAAAAATGAATGAAAAAAAGATGGAAGACTGATGCCAACTTCACATGGATCATTTCCAGATTCCAGCCTCCATTTAACATTGCTTTGTCTTTGATCCTCATGTAAGTTCAAAAGTACATGTTTACATCAAGGTCATTACAGCTGACTCAATAATTCGGCAAGACAAAATGTTTGAAAGAAAATAAGTGGTTAAAGTAACTATTGAGCATTTTGTTATCAGTTTATGTCATACCATAAAGCAGAAAATGACCTTAAATACTGAAGGAAAAGACATGCATGAGAGATAAACCATAGGCAGCCAAAAGCACTGGGATTCTGGATAACAATTTACAGCAGCAAATGCTCTTGAACTGTTTAACTTATACATGGTTTCAGAGCAGAGGAAAGTCTAACTCTGCAGCAGGCAGACTTTAACCCTAGAAAAAAACTGTTCAAAACCATGAGGCTCTTTCATCAACCCTCACTTGATATTTTTTTCCCCAGTTCTATGTGAATTCTGAAAAGTTTGAGGGTTGCTTTTTCCACTCGCCTTCACTTGAACTTTGCAGGCTCTCTCATGGGCATAGATCTTCCAGTTTTGCTTGAAAATGAGTGAACATGTAAAAATTACATTCTATAACAGCTTCCTTTCCACAGGGTTATTACACTCCATGAGCTAGAATAGACAAACATAAGTTGTCCCCCACTCCCACCAAGGTTTAAGTGACCTGCACTCAAAGGCAGCATTGAACCCTAACCAGGAACAGTGACTGCCTCTAACTCATATTTGGTGACAGAGCTTCTGAGTATCCCTTGCATGAAAACAATGACAGGGATAGCAAGAGTAATCAAATGTACATTGTCTTGGAGGAGGGAAACAGGCTAACACACTCTCTGCATATCCACTGTGGGGCTGCGGGGTGTTGATAGCTTGATATGCCACAGCCACAACATAAGGCAACCAGATCTCATATTGCCATAGCTTCATCATCCCTACAGCTCAGACACCAGTGTCTTGGTAGGAAGGACCTTAGAGCCATCTTCTCTGCTTGGCATCAACTATGCAGTCTCCAGGCAAAAGCAAACGGATGCATGATGGCAGCAGTCCTTTTGCCAGGTATCTTCAAACACAGGAACATCACAAATAGTAATGAAGGAATGCATTTATCCAGTTTCAAAGTATTTTGCAGCTCTGGAGGCTAAAGAGATGAGCTCTTTTCCATAAAAGTGTAGTCATCTTGTGGGACACTTGCTTCTGTGGCTATGTAGGGAGAACATGACTCATTTCAGTAAAATACAGCATCACGCTGGCAATCTGTGTGTGGTGTGACCTGTGTAAATACATGTGCTTCTCTATCATGGGAGGAAAAGAGTACAAAACCCCTCTGTTTCAATTCTGATCCGATTTCCAAGAGCCAGGGAAAGGAAAAATAGAGGGCAGGTTTGAGAGCTGGCAGAACAATTCAATGATTCATCAGAAATGACACAGGTGCCACAAGAAAGCAGTTTTCTCCAGTAAGAATGGCTGTTTTGCCAAAAATCCAGCTACATACTAAAAACTCCTCCAACCCCAGGTTTAACCCAGGTGCATCAACACACCGTGGTACAGTCTAACCTTTTCCCTGTCTCTCATTCTCTGAGGCATATCCCTTCCACAGTCCCCATCTCTCCACTGGTTTTAACATTTCCCTGAGCCAGAGACTTTAACACTTCCCTAAGCCAGACCTACATCCATGCTCCACACCTGAACCCAGTCCCAAATGTCTCCCCAGTAGAGTGGGTGACTTGGCTCCCACTAATGCTCTGAGCTGAACCTCACTGCCTTGGATAAGATCCTTCGTCCTACTATAGCCCCTGATCAGCCCAGCTTTAACCTCTAGACATCCACCATGCAGATGTCCTCCCTCTTTCACTGTGTAGTTGTCACTGAAAGAATGGCATTGTCACAGTAAAGTTACTCTTCTAGCTTTGGAGCTTTCTAGAATTGGTGAAAAGGCTTACTGACTGCATCAAGCTCCCAATGAATTGCTCTTTTGATTATCACAGTACTTAAATACAACAGGAAACCAGCAACTACAACTACCAAAACACTTTTATATCAACTCTTGAAATGCGGCTGAGAAAAGTTATATTACAGCCAAATCCTGCAGGATTATTACCTTAGGTCACACTCACCTCCCATCTCAAGTAGAGTCACATTTGGCCACCTAATTTACCATCAACTCCCCTGTGCTGATACCTATCCATCTGTTTGATAGACAGGTGCTAACAATATAAGTTACCTCCACCTAATTCTGTTAAACCCACTGACCACCACACTCCATTGGTCGGGAGTTTATCACCTCAAGTGCCTTTGCAGGTCATGTTCCTGCAGTTTACCCCTATCTCTGCATCCACTCAAATGCCAATGCTTTCATAGAGAACAGCAATTACCAGAACATGTGAAATGTGGCAGGAGGCAGGGGAGCAGCTTGCAAAGAGTGTGGCCACCCTGGCAGCACCTACAGAAACTCCTATTAGGTGGAGATTTAAAGTCAGCCAGGTCTTGTGTCATCTTTCATCAGGCTTCTTGGCTTTCCCTCTCTGTGAACAAATGATGAATATGACCTTCTTTGTTTGAGTTCTTGCGATGAAGCACTGTTTGCTTAAGGCTCTTTTTTATTTATTTTTTTCCTGTGGCTTGTTGACTTTTGTAAGACATTCATAAATTTGTTCTGAGTGCCAGTGAGATGCTTAATGGTGCTAAAGGGAAGGTATTAAGGATAGTCAATTCATGTTAGAACAAGCCACTTGAAAGTAGCTATAAAAGTCTGGATTTCATTTTGCTATCAAACAGCTTCTTTTCTTTTTCTCCCCCCACCACCCCCCTTAAAGAGTTGATTTCATAAACAACAGAAGAATTTTCACATTAATATGAAAGTGCATGTCTGGGTTTGCTTTTTTTAATAGAAACTTTCAAGTCCTTGTATTCTGTCTGCATGAAATCAGCTCCCTTTTCAGGAAAACCTTGGCAGCTTAAGACCTCCAGGGTGAGCTCATGTTCTTTTGCGCTCCCTCAAACTCATCTCTGCTCTTTCAAACTCTGGCAATGAGTTTAGGCTAGACTTAGGGACTACAGTGTCCTAGAATGAAGCCAGTAGCTACACATTCCTCCTCATTTTGCTCATAGGCACACTGGAGGTTTTTGGATTCCTTCAGGACTGTAGCCACTGGCCACATAATTTGGAAACTCCACCCTCTGGTTCTATTGCTCTAAGGTCACATTGACACAGACAGACACAAAATATTCTAATCTTATTGTCTTTGGTACTGAAGTCCCTCTCATTGGGAGCTATGACTGGTAATTGGGGGCTACCACTTATGTGTGGTCACCCTCCAGATCCCTGTCAGCCCCAGGGCAGCAGAGGCAGCTTTTTGCACAAGAATAGTCCAAAGCTACTTCTTGGAATCAGCAGGCATCAATGTTGAGGACTTGTCTCTGCCTCTCGCTTTGGACGGACAGAGCTCTTTCCTTCCCAGAATAGTCTCTGCATGCATTTCAGCCCTGAAAGACGCAAAATTGTGTTGGGATGCAGTGGTCGGAGAACCTCCAAATAGCTGCTGCTGGGACAGATGAGCAGATAGCTCAGTGCTTAGCCAGCAGGAGAGGAAAGGACAAGGGGGTGCCCAGAGGAGCCAGGTGGGGAGGAGAGAAAGCCCCCCTCTTAGAACAGGAATTAGGAGACCAAAAGGAGTGGGAGAGCAGGGTTTAGGAGCGTCTTTTTGTTTGTTTAACTGTGTGGCAAGAATGAGTTGTCAATGCATTTTTTTTTTTTATTCATTTTCTTGGTGCTTTCACCAGCCATAGCTCATTACAGCAATCCAGAAAGTACCAGCAAGGAAATCTTGAATACTGTCATCTCAGACAACTCTCATAAGAGTCAGGGTGAGTTTTACCCCAGAAAGGACTGTCAGCTTCGATCCAGGCTAGCAAACTGACTCACATTTTCAGCTTAAAGTCACTTCTAAAAATATTGAAAACTAACATCCCCCAGAGAACTTCCCCAGACAGCAGGGGAAGGATAGGGGAAAATAAACTTTCTAATACAGATCTCTAAACTGTCTCCATTGGTTTTTCCTGGATATTTTTGGATTTCTGGATATGTGCACAACTACATCCCAGTACTCTCCATTATAACGCATCATTATGACACAAACAAACCCCATGCCTCCAGTACAGTAATGGCAAAGACCTGGCAGATGGTCCAGATCAGCAGAGATAAGAGTAAACTACCACATAGCTAAGGTACCTACCCAGGGGAGGATGCAGTTACCAGCTAATATGCAACTCGCTGCTTCTGTTGTTCTCCCTCCTCCCTTTTTTTGAAAATGCATGTATATCCTTCAACCAGGTTTTCCAGTCCATGCAAATGCTAATTGCCATGGTTTGAAACATTTTGTACCCCACTAGAACTAGACGGCAAACCAGCAGTTCTGATGATATCATAGTGAATAATTTATCCGGTGATATACTACATTCCTGCAGTGTGCTTAAGCAATAAGGCACGCCGAGTGATTAGTTTGCCTCTAGAGTGGACTACAGTCAAACGTTAATGACCTTGAGCACCCAAGAAGTTCAATTAATGCCTTGAAATGTACTACCTAGAAGGCCTGATGGCTATTATTAAATGGAACATTAACACAAGGAACACTCTTTCATGCCTTTGCAAAGCTTTGTAAACATGGGTAGAGTACTTCTCGCATCCAAAGAACTCTAGCCATGTTCCTAAATTAGCAAGCACCTGAAGAGCTATTTGTTGAGAGGTGGGCCCCAACTGCATTATGGATGCAGACTTCCACCATCACCACAAATTTGGGCAGTTTAGAGAACAGTGTTTGGGTCAAAAGACTTGGAAGAAGTTGTGGTTTCTGGTGCTATCAGGATGCAGGCAACATGCAGTTCTATACCACCTCACCTCCTCTTATTTCTTCAGCACCCACTCCCACCAAAACGCCCAAAAGCCTGAAGAAAGCAGAGTGAAGAAGAGCGTATCTTTCAGAGTTCTCCTAGGGAAGGCAAAGGAGTGCTGGCACTCCTTAAAGTAATTTGCCAACTTCAACATTACTAATGACTACAGGGACAGACCCATCCCATCCCATCCACCACTAAGATTCTGCCACATGGACTCATTGCTCTGCTGCATCCTTGTCACACTGTTTGTGAGGGTAAGAAATGTACACTGGCAAGAACCAAGAACTAGTTTGGCAGATGATTTATTAAAATACTCTGTAGAAAGGCTCTCCTATAAATCCATCTAAGCAACCCATCAATACTTCCAACTGATGCCACCAACAGTCATATTCCTCCACCCCCTCAGAGGATTGCAGAGAGAAGCAGCCAGCTCATTCAGGGGCCAGAAGAAACCCTCTTAAGAGATGGCACTAGCAAGAGTGGAGCTAGGAAGAAACCTCCAAGGATGATGACTTGCTTGGGAACCACCCACTCCCTCAGTGCCCTTGAAGTCATACACACATGTTGCTCTGCCTCTAATAGCCCAGTCACAGCTTCTTCCTCTGTTGAAGACTGATACAAGCCCCTTTCTCTACAGGCTATCCATTCATTTTTAGTTCATTTAAAGACCTTAACCTGCAACACCTTCTTAGCCAGGACCAAGCCAGCTGTGATGCAACAAGACAGGAGTGTGCTACAGTACAGCCAGCCCAGGTTTGCTCTTCTGAGACTGCCCATCCCAGCTATAAAACTCCCTGCCAAGACAAATTGGATTAAGCTCAGGTCAGATTATGTGAGACCTGGGCTGCAGGGACGTTTCACTCTAGCCTTTCTTCAGTAAAAAGAACTCCACAGGCTCAGCATGACAACAAGAGAAGAGAGAAAGGAGAGAGACTGAAGCCATGAAGAGAGAACTGGACTCCTGGGAAGAGGAGAACAAAGAGAGATAAGATGCAAGGTAAATAAAAAGGCACAAGAGCTTAGTTGTGACTTCAGAGAGAGAAAGTGGGGGGCAAGGGGTCAAACTTTACACTAATTAACCTTGTGTCAGCAAACCCTGATGGTCTGCAACCACCCCAATGACTGCGGCATGGGCAGTCAAGTCTGGCCCATCTTCATCTTTTAAACTAAGGATGAAGAAAGTGACAAAAAAGTGTCAGTTCCACCTTCAGATCCCAGGCAGTTTGCTATGCCACAGGTCTGACCTGAAAATGGAAGTTTGCTCTGGAATCTCCTCACAGCATCATTTTAACTTTGTAAGAAACAGCATTGTGAAAATGTGCACCTGCTCCCTGATCTGTCAAAGCATAGACATACGAGCTAGCCTTTAAATACAAGAGCCTCTGTTAACCGAATGTGACTATTCACAATCTGAAATTATTAAGCATTTACTTATACTTTCCTGGATCACGAAAAGTATTGTCATGGGTGTTCTCTAGCTGCACAGTTAATTGAAGCAGTACCTGATTCCGTCAGTGTTATTGACAGAATGGTAAAAATCATGCAGCAAGTAAAACAAATGTAGAAACTACGAAGACTAATATATAAAATAAATTGAACAGCCATGTCTTGTATAGTGTATATATATAGCATACAGAAAAAGTGTGGTTTATATCTCTGCCTGCAATGGCTAACAGAAAAATAGTAAGCCTGGTTTGGGTGTTCTGGCAAGTAGAAATATAGCGTGATTGCCATTTAATGCATTTACTTGTTGGCTTGGAAAGAGAATTCAAATTCTTGGTGTATTAACATTGAAAAAGCATCATAGAAAAAGGTGCTTTCTTTAAACACTGAACAACCAGCTTTATTCTGATAAAGAAAACTGATCTCCATAGCACAAGCCTTTCTTCCTTACTGCATCCCTCTAGAGCAGGGGATCCCCAAAAACACTGGGAGATCCACTTAGAACTTCTGCATACAGCCTACAGACAGATTTTTTTGTCATTGTTGGTGTAGTACTGCATTACAATCACATATACCTAGAGTTACTGCAATACAAATTAAATTTGTTATACAGTTACCAGGAAGTTCTGCTGCTACTGAACAACCCCATGAACAAAACTGTAGGGACCCCCCCTTTTTCAAGTTTCTGTCTAGAAATTTTGGACACCTTTTCCCACCTGCTACAGAATTTAAATACAAATTTGTGGGATCTGGGGAAGGCAAGGCCAGCTCTGCCCAGTCCCTAGCACACAACAAACTAATAATCACAGCAGAAGAAAGACCATAGCTGCGTTCCTTTTCTCTCGGTATGAAAGATCAGTGATTAAGAACTCCTGCCTCCTGAAAAGTCTCTTTTCCTTCCCAGTCCAGTTTGTATTTGTTTAAACCTGAGGCAGGCAAACAGGACACAAACCCCCAGGAATCCATAACCACCCTGATGCTTCTGGGTTGCAAATCATCTCCACCACCATCTGTTTTCAGTCACTCCGAAACGAGTTCTGAAGAGTCAATTGTTTTCTTCTAGGAAAAATAAACATGCAAACTGCTATTCTCCTGATTTCCAGCAATTTTCTGCTGTGGGTAAATGTAGCTTCAGATTTTAGAACTAAGTCGCATTCTCATCCAAAGAATTTTGCAATATAATTACCTCATTTTTACTGACTTGGATAACTGCTGCCCTTTAAAAAAAAAGTCTGCAAGACTAATTCCTCCTCCTGCCCCTTTGTTACAAAATCTTGGAACAATTGATAGTGATTAACCTCACTTGATACTTCTTCGGTTCGCTATTTGTTGATTTAAAGGCATTTTATGACTGATTGTTTTCAGTTGCTTGGACAGCTGTCAGATCTGAACTGTGGTTTGATTTGGCTTCCAGGGAGTAAAATTATTATTTTTCTTATTTTTACAGCTCTAACGCATAGTGGCTGACGGAGGTGGCCCTTCAAAAACCATATACGTGAAACCAAAACTACCTCCAGACTGGGAGAAAATTGCCTAGAGATTCTGCAGGCAGATTACACAAGCAAGATGTGGAAGGCAATAATACAGGTTTGTTGTTTTTTTTTTTTAAATCTTATTACTAGTTTTTAAGATGCCCAGCTTGTGCATTGAATGCATAGACTCTCAAATACAGTGGCAAAATCCATCCCCAGGTGTAACATCAGTGGCTTTACAGGCATGGCTCTGGCCTTTGGAGCAGTACTGGCAGACCTGGCGGGATCTGCATTTTTTGCTTGTTTGGGCACTGGAGTGCTCCAGCCCATGCAGTGTCCCCACCCCTGTGTGCCTGGGAAAGGCTGTGCTCAGCGGAAGGAGTGTGAAACAGGGTACAAGACTCCAGACCACAAAATGAGGACAAAATGAGACATAAGAGAATTATCAGAACTCAAGAAAGAAGGGTGTTAATACTGAACTGCTCAATATCCATCAGCTTCACCTCCAATCTTCAACCTCCTGACTGTCTCTAACAGTGACCTATACCCTTTGACTCTGAACCTTACTTACCCTCAATTTTAGCCTATTTTCATCTCTGCATCCTCTTTTTACCTGCATCTCACACCTGTGTCCTCCATGTGTCCACCCTCTCTTTCTTGGCTCTTCATTTTTCTCATGGTCCATCTACAGACATGACCAACACCACTTGTATGCCAGCCCTGGCTCACCCTCATGTCTCTTTTTCTGATTCCAAACTAAAGCCTCACCAGCCACTATCTCAAACAAATTATGGAGAAAGACCAATCATCTGTAAAAGTTCCTCCTCCAAAATATGCAGAATAAAGTTTCACTAAAGCAGAAATCTTAGATATTAGACAGTGCTTTCATTGCTTTCATGTAAAATACTCACAAGTTTTCCTTTTTTTCAGAAACTATATGAAAAATCAGGTTTTATTCTGGAACATCAGGGCTCTGCATGATCACAATTGCATTTTCTCTATGGCCTGCTGTGCTTGTTTACACACAATATCAGTGCTAACAACTTGACCTAAAGCAGAACTTACATGTGAGCTTAAGTGGATGGAGAGAGCAACTGACTGCTATTGACTACAGTTTGCTAAAATTTAAGCACTTTTGCACAAAAGAAAGAATGCTTTTACTGCCATGGTGTCTTACTGGACAGATTATGTGATCTGCTTAACGTATCTTCATGTTTGTCCCTGTCCAGTCAATAAACACTAGGAGAAGACTGCTTTAAGCCAAGCACTAGATGGTGGCAGCTTAGGGACACAGTCACAGCCTGGGGGCCACACTTACTTCCTCCTCCTTTTTCGTAATCTGTTGCTTCCACTGCCCAAAGTTAGCAGCACATAAAAACAGAATAAGTGCTCAGAGATAGAGTGAAATGAGGGGTGGGAATCGTTATTTTGCATGCCCCTACTGCCTACAAAAGAAGGTGCCTCCAGTTCTTTCCACCCCCCTGAGACACCCTCTCCTTCCACTGCCCATGTTACTTCTTAGTCTGCCTCCACTGCCATTCCTAGTTGGCTGGATTGCTACCAGCTCTCTTAAAAAAAAAAAAAGAAAAAGAAAAAAAAAAACCACACCACTACCAACAACAACAACAAAAAACCCCACACAACTCTTTTTCAGTTGCCAGATCATTATTCACCCTTTCATGCCATTCTGAAGCATCTTAAATTATTTAGCTGAGATGCCTCTCTGGTTCTCTTCTTGAGCCTACAGCCCTGCTACTCTTTTCAAGCTTCACACATATTTTTCTTGGATTTTTAGTTTTCCTCTTCTAGTGCCCTCCTCCACAACACGCTGCAAGCAGTGGAAGCAACCCCATATTATGCCCTGAGAGACTGTTTATAACAATCAGCTTGAGTTTGGTTTTACTAAATCACTCATACTGCCATCTTTGCTTCTTTGCTTTCTAATCCATGGCCATAAATTGTTGGGAAAACAGCACAACAGTTGTATCTTCACATCTATGCCTTCACCAGCTTCTCTAATATACTGCAGATATGGCCCATCAAATCAACCAGGCCACTTTCAACCATGCACAACACACAGATCTAGCACTACAGACTATGGGTGAAGTTTCCCTCACTCTTGCTCTCATATATATCTTTCAACCCCATTGAAAGATTTGGGAATTCCTTTTCCAGTTGCACAAATCCCAGTGCGTTCCTTTCACCTCCATCCCTCATCATCTTCTCAGGGTACCATGTTCTGCAGACATGTGTATCACTGCTGCAGCGATGCTGTCTTCTTCCAAGCCACTTGGATGCAGGATGGATTGAGACCATCCTTGAACAAACCACTATAGTGTTACCATCACTTCTGCTTTCCATCACTCTGGTCGTATTCCTATCATGTGATTCCTCTTTATCCACATTGCCTGTTCTCATATCCATTCACGTCACACATTTAAGAAGGTGACAAAGAATGTCAAATTTTTTTATATTCCAACTAAACCACATTTGCTGCTTCAACCACCAGCTTAGTTCACTGTTGTCCTTTTAAACAAACACAAACAACTCCAGAAGATCTAGTAACAACGGAAACAGGCAGGCAGCAGAGCAATACACGCTGAAACTCAGCATGGTCCCCCATTAGGGTGAAAATTTCAAGTGCTTTAATCATGACAAACGGCACCACAATGAGTCAGTGCATATGACGGGTCAGCCTCTTGGCTGGTGCAGACCCAGCAGCTTCCACAGGGGTTCATCAGGCATGAATTGGCCCCATATGTGAAAACCCGCTACAATTTGTCCAGTTTCTCCCATCCCTGTGGAGCAAAGTCTCCATATGTGAGATCCCACAGAGCTGTCAGCCAATGTCACATTTCAATAACAGCAAAAACAACCAGGGCTGCATAAACCAGCAAAGCAATCCCATTGCTCATAAACTGGCAAGTGACCTCGGTTGGCAATGTTTTTGTTGATCACAACCCTTTCTATGGAACAAAACATAGGAACTATCACGCCAGAGCAGGCTCAGTGATCCATCTTCTTCTTGTCTCCTGTCTCCAGCAGAGGCCAACATTGATACTTTAATGGAAGATTAAAAATGGACATATGAAGCCTGCAAGGCACTTGGGTCTGTTATGCAATATTTTGCCCTTGACCCAGGGCAAAACCTCACTACTGTTATATACAACTGTGCAATATTATACTATGTTATCCCAGATATGAAAGATTATCAGGTGCTGTCATAAAGAAATACATGACAACAGAGGATTGTCCTTTCTTCTTTTCTGTTTTATTTTAGCTTGATTAATATAACTGCACATCCTCCTCTTCAGATCAAATCTTTGACTTCTCAACAGACTGGACTTTAATAATTAATTCAACTTTGTGTCAAAAAGATATATTATTATTCTTACTTATGCTAAAGTCTTCTGTTACAAAAGAAGAAACAGTTTGATAGGATTATTTCTTGAACCTTTCCCTGTTTCACAGAGCTCTAATCCCTTTCCTTGCCTTATTCAACACCAAATTAATGTTGGTCTATTTGATCTCTTTTTAGAGAAATTCTCTACCCCAAACTTTATAAACTTTTATTCTTTTCTACCTTTAATCCACATTGTCTTGGACAAGCTTCATATATTTCAGCTACAAAAATATTTAGCTCTACCTTAAACCAAGATTGCATTCTCAGTTCCTACAATGCAAACCAATAGGTCAGGTGAAAAATAAAAAAATTTAAAAACTGAAATGATATCTTCTGGCCTGTTGTATCTGAAGTAGAGTTTAGGGAAGTTGGCTCTGATGATACTGATGGCCATACAAGGAACCATATTCTTTGTAAACTGCTGACATTTATCTTAAGTACAAATGGTGCTTCATTTCCAAAGCAGAAATGGAGATCGTGATCAGGGGACTGTTTTATTTGCATGTCTTTTTGTCACAAAATGAATGATTTTGCAAATATTAAATCAAAATAAAATACAGTCTGATCTATTATTTCTTCTATTTTTCCTATCTCTGAAACAAGTACTTTTCAAATGCTGTGCCTGTGAGCCTGGTAGAGCATGCCAACGTGAGGAACTTCTAAATGAATTAAAAAAAAAAAAAAGTATAAACACTTATTTTAAGCTACTAAAGATAAAAACATTTGCCTCACTCAATTTATATATTATTAATACTCATAGCACCTTCTGATTACAGAGCCTGAATTAAAGAGGGAAAACACTTGCATCCATCCCCGAGCTAAATATTTTCTGAAGTACCAACTGCCGATTCTGGCAGCCCCACCACCCTTGTTAGGTGATAAATTAATGCTTGCACTCCCATTGTGCGCCTTGCCAAGCTAGGCAGAGTTCAGCCAGCCAAAGCCTCACTTTGTCCAAACTGCACCCACCCTCTAGTGGGATGAGGAAAAAGTGCTGCTCCAGGCTGCTTTTAGAGCCCCGCTCTCATGGGCTGTGATTCTCTCCTGTACGTGCTTTATCCTGCAGCACAGGACAATTTGCTGTAATATTGAAAGAACATTCATATAGGATAAGCATGCTAAGATTTTTCTTTCTTTGCTTATCTCTACCCTCCACACATCTGCTAGATACATGTTAAGAAGGCATGTTAGCTCTAAAAGATGATTGCAGCCCTCAAGAGTTTCACCAAGAAACTTTAGGGGCAGTCTTTTCTTTCCAGCTTTGCCTTGCAGTCTTCAGAGTCAGTGCCATTTTAACTACAGTTTCATAGGTGACTAAGCAGTGATTAGTCCAGTGAATTAGTGGCTGTAACTATCATTATACCTTTCTTTTATTATAAAGAAAAAGCAAAACACACAAACAAACAAAAATGTTTAGATAAAAATAAATCCAGCCCGTTTTCCTCTGTGTATTAGATAGACCAATACAATTGACTGTAAAAAGTAGAAAAGTGGAATATTTTTGCTAAACAATGAGCACTGCAATTGTGGTACAACCTGTGAAAAGCAGCAGAGCTATAAACATGTTTCAAACCATGACCTAGGTCAGCTGTACATAATATAACAAGTGAGCAGTCCTTAGGGCAAACCACTCTTGAAAGTGTTTGCAGCAACTGAAGGCCAAATCCTGCTTCCCACAGCCAGGGAGGAGACAGAGCAGGATGCTTTGCAAGTGACAGGCAAGCAAGGATGAGAGCAGGGCAGCAGCCCCAGCTAGAGATACAGCCCCCTAATTCTTGGGTAAGAGATGAGCAGGTCCAGTGGCCACAACCTGAGTCAGACATGGTCCAGAGCCCCAGGCAAATCCAAATCAAGCCAGAAGGTCAAGGCACAAGGCTAAGCACAACAGTCCCACAACACCAGGGGCAGAGCCTAAATGCAGATCAGGACCAGTGGGCACAGGGTGCATTGGTGGGGGGCCAGATGGAGCTGCTCAGGGCAGTCAGAGACTGCTAGCACCCTCTGAGGTCTGGCAAACCTCTTTATAAACCCAGACTAACTTTCCCCCATGAATTTAGGTGAGTCAGATTAGGTCCAAAAGAAATAAGTAAAGATTTACGGCAAAGATGCAAAATGAAAAGCTATTAAGAAATATATTCTGTTCTCAAATACGAAGATGGAGCTTGCAAATAAATCCACTGGCTTTAGCAGTAAACCTCAATGAAAGCTGGAGGTGAGGAATTGACTCTACAGTGATGTCTTTTATTAGCCTGACTATTTTGTTCGCTGCATGCATGACAGCAAGGTGAAGGACAGAAATAAAGCAGCCAAGGCCATTAAAAGCAAGATGGGACCTGAAACAATTGAATAGGACTAAAGAGAGTATGATCCCTTCCTCAACATGATGCAATCAGCAGCCTGCAGCAGCCTGCTAGGCAGACTCAGGTCTAGAATGGAAACAGCGTGAAGTGAAGGTGGGGGGGGGGGGGGAATAAAAATAAAGCTGTCTTTCATAGATCACATGGTCCCACCAGGAAATACGGAAACCTCTGACTTGTCTGGCTCTCTGTCTCTCCCTCCCTATGGGTCTTCTGCAGAAAGCATAGCCTGTGTGCCCAAGAGGTGATGAAATCCCTAATGCTGTATGGCACATGGGGAATTTGGGGGATTGCAAAACAGGATGTTTCTTGGAGGAAATACAGTCTCAGCAAGCAAAAGGTTCAAGTACGGTACATCTTGCAATGATGTAAGAGCTTGATTATGCATCTCGCTTAAAGCCCAGCTTAGGGTTTTAGTTCTAGTAGAACTAATAGGCAACACCTGCTGCGATGAAAACAATTTCCGTCCCTGAACTCCAGCAGAAGTGTTTATCTTTTGAGTTAGAAAATGTTTCTCTAATGTCTGAACAAGACTCCAGGGACAGGAACATATGCCCAGAACTGATGTTTCTGCGCATTAGATAGCTTATAAAAATGAGAATTAGAAAAACCTGGTATCATCAGACATCTCACCCAATAAAGTCATTAAATGGAAAGTACAGAAAGGTTCCTTTAACATTTCCTCTCCCTGCCACTGTAGTCCTAGTTGCTCTTTGTAGAGCAGAAACAGAGGCTACTGAAAAATCTTGCTGGGGTAAATTTTGAGTTCAAAACTCAGGGCTTTTCCAGACCTGTCCCTGGCAAAACTACCATTGGCTTCAATGGAAACTTTACCCAAATATGGGCCTCAGGACTTGGGCCTCTTGGTTTTACTTACTAATTTTATTATTAAAGGTTAAACAGAGCTGTTGACAGTACAAACGATTTTCTTACGTAAGCAGTGAAAGGGAGAGTGTCAGATATACAAGATAAAACAATACTGCCACGTCAAGGCAATATAGGTTATGGGTGAATGTCCTTTCACAGAACATACTGCACCAAATCCTGAGTTTTGCCCTCTTCCTCAAGCAAAACTCCCATTTAAATCAACTGGAGCTCAGTGTGAGCAGGGTCAAGACTATGAAAGGACCTTGGGGTTCAGCCATGGTCACTACAAGGGCTTTAAAAGACTGTAGCTGTTGAAAACAAAAAGCTCTACCTTTACAGAACAAAGTGAAAACCACATCAAAAGCCACATGCTTTGCTTTGCACTGAGAAAGGAAAAGGCACAGGTCCCAGGCTCGATCAACAAACCTGAAGGGTGAAGCATTGCTTCATTTTGAACTTATGGGGACTGTTTGTCCTAATAACATCCTAGAATGAAGAAGAAGACAGACCTGCCCTGCAGATGTAACTGCTGTACAGATCCATTATTTAATACCCATTAAATAATACAACTGCAAATTAAGTGCTTCAGCCATTCAGTTATACAGACGCAACCCTTAACAATAAACCCTTTGATGATACGCATGTCAAGGGAGGGCATGTAGGCCTTTCCGCCCATAATTTCTCCTATGATATTTTTTATCTAAAGCTTGGACAGAAACCAGAGACTTGTTTTTAATTCTTGACCAAAAATAATAACAGCAAATGATGTGATGCTTAAAAATAATAACCATCCAGTCAAAGGCAAACTGTTCTCAGTTCACTCTAACAACGCTTCATTGGTTTGGTGATTAACTGGCAACCCAAAAGTTAACTTCCTGGAAAATCTACTGTTGTTATAATGAAATCGCACTGTCAGAGCCATACCATAGTTCTGTCTTTAATAACAATGCAACAGACATTGAGGGAAATTCCTGTGGTCGTCTGTCCTATTCAGATACAGTTATCATCCAATAGATCATCAGCTGTACAATAGTCAATGGTGTTGCAAAGTTTTTGACACAGTTAACACATTAACACATTAGACAAATGTAGGATTTGAGCCAATTCTCACCAAAGCCAATGGAAAAACTCCAACAGAGTTGTACTGGGCACAGAGATGGTGTCATGGTGTCACATGTATTGTCAATCACGTAGGAAACAAGACAATCACAGCAGCTCTCTTCTGACATCAGCGTCTGCCTCTACTTGAGGCTTTGGCAGAGCCTCATGAAAGACTGGCTCTTTTTCTCCCATTTCTTTTAAGCACCCTGAGAATCACTGTTTTTTGTCATAGGGGACTCAAAAGGGCATTGTCAAGGTTCACAGAACTGAAACCTAGATCATCTTTGTCTTTTCTTATTAAATGTCATTAACTTTTTGAAGTGTGATTTGATTTTTACCCTTTTGCTTTACCCAATGCTTTTTAAAACAAAGAAGAAACAAACCCTTGCTTTACAATCAACCCCACTATCATAAATCACAGACCAGCTCCAATCGGGTACTATTGAAGCATGGTCATATCAGCAAACATGCCAGTATATCTAACCATGGAATGTATTTTCTGAGCAAATGTTTAGTAAAACTCACATCATTTGCTGAGTAAGAGTTCATTGGGATTGATCTGCTCGGGAAAGGAACATCATGGATGAAAACATACTGTTCCTTTATACTCACAATACTAACACAGCAATAAACACTGTCTCAACTGGCAAATCAAGCTTAAAACAACAAATTCCTTGTGCAAATGGTGCACAGAAATACCAGAACTCCCAGTTTAAACTAAAAAGCTAAAAAATAATGAAAGAGAGAGAAAGACTGTGTATTAATCATTACGGCACTGATTCCTGCTGGGTTGGAGATTCAAATGTATGCGTGGACAAGAGAGCCTGATCCTGGAAATATGCTCACAGAGACATAAGTAGGAGCCTAAATCCAAGATAATTTTCCCTTTTTGTAAAATCAGGGCAGCAGAAGGAAACCTGTACATTTTCCTATTAATATGGAAAAATATTAGCCCAAGGCTGACGAAGCAGAGACAGACAGATAATAGGTGTCAATGAGGTCTGAATGAAGTCTCTCTCTCTCCCTTCCTCTCTCTTCTTCCCCATCCCTACCTCCACCCAAATTTGCTGCTATCCATGATTTTGTATTTTAGAACATCTGTACCAGCCCCTGCTGCAGGGACAAAGCTGCTACGTGGGCAACCCAGCAGGGAGTTTCTTGCTCTGCATCCCCCCGCCCGAGAGCTTGGCAGAGGCAGGAGCTGTGCAGGTGGAGCAGCAGGTCAGCAGCTGAGTTTGTGTTCCCTGTTGCTGTGCTGCTCTCGCAGATGCTGCACCAGAGTCAGCCCTGCTCCCAGGGAGCCTGTGGCACGTCCTCTTCTGCACTGACCAGACTTCAGGGGACCATCCTAACAGCGGGTGTAGTAAGCATAAACATGCTTCTTCTCTCCAGTACACTTTCCTCAGCAGATGCTTGCTGTGTTGCATCTGTTTCTGACAGAGATCTTAGCTTTTGGCCTAATGCAGTACTTCAACAGCACTTGATTAAGTTGCCCTGAGAATACAGCCTGTGCAAGCACTAACTAAAGGAGGTTTCCAGTTTCCTATCTCAGACCCTTCAAAGGAAAATTGTTGGAAAAGATGATACGCAGGTAAATGGCTACTTAGTTGGAGATGATCCATCAGGATCAGCCACGTAACACCAGCACCCGTTATCAAACTTTGCCCAACATAATACTCTTATCCCCAAAATTTAAATCACTACAAAAATAATCTCTTATAATAAGGTGGAAACACGTTGTGAAGGACTTCTTTTTATTTCACTGCAAAGAGCACAATCAACATTTTTTTTTTTTTAACTGAAATTCATAGAAGACTGCCTGGTTTACATGAGGAAATGGGGAATGAACATTCACTGCAGCGTGCCTGCAGAGGGAAAGAAACTACTTCTCAGAAAGGGCCAAGTTCAGGATTTCAGCCTGCACTTTAAGCAGGGGCTAAGAGTAAAGTCCTGCCTGCTGGAATTGTGAAATATCTGTAAGCAAGTTTAGAAGCAAGTATTAGCACAGCTGGCAAAGGCTTTCAGCTAGGAAAAAGCTACTCTACTGGTGAAGACGTGCAGGATGGTGCAGATGAACTGGAGTCTGCAAAAGCACATCAGGTGGGGGGCTGTGTGGACTGCAGGGCTGTTGAGAAGCCACTGCGTGAAGGATTTTAGGTCCTTACACCAAAGTGCTTCACCCGTAGCTATTAGTAAAATATTTTTTTCTCTGTTCCCTGCACGGACTTTAGTTTTGCAGACAGCTACAATGAAAACCTTTCAAAGTGCCAGACAGAAGAAGGAGATGGACCTGACACATAACATGCCATGAGGAGACTGGTTTGGCAGGTCCTGATGGAGCACTTCAGCCCAGTGATGGATCTGCCAAGCAGCTTGTACTGAGCTGAATGCAAAACTCGTAATGGGAAAAGATGCCTGTTCTTACAAGGGCTCCATTAAAAAAAACTTTTGTGAAAAGTCAGGTCATAAACAACTGAATGAAGGAACTTCAGAATCTACATTGGTGGAGAATAAGAAGGTAAGGAATGAACCTAAATTAGACAGATTCTCCCAGGGAAGCAGAAATAGGGGTCTTGTTAAAGCACCACCTGTTAATTCCCATCTGTATGTAATTTCCATTCCTATCGTCTGTGCAGAATAAAGCCCTTCCAAAAAGGCTCATTAGTGAACTGGCTAAAAACTGGAGGAGGCTCAAGTGCAAGTTTGTGGTAGGTGTCCCACAGCTCAGAGGAGACCGTCTGTTTCCCACGTGAGTTTGAGGCCAGATGACATTTCTAGGCAGTATGGAGGCAAAGGTCACCAGTGACAGGATTGCCCAAGTGTAGGGAAACCACACTGGAGAAAACTAGAAGTTGCTGAAGCAGCAGAGTCACCATCAGCAACTCTTCCCAAGGCCCACACAAAATGCTGGCCACTCAGCTGCCATTGAAGGTATGACACTGACAGCTTGAAAGCCACACTGCTGATCAGAAATAACTCTGACCTATGGAAAACGTGCACAGCTGAAGTACATGGGAACTGCAAGAAGTAAATAAACTATAATTATCAGCTACATCAGGAGAAATCCAGCTCTTAGTGAAGTTCATGTCTATATAAGAGGTGGACTTTTAATAAAATGATCACAATTTCTCGTGCTGTTTTGTTTTGAGTGACTTCCACTTCAGCTACCTGTTGTTTTACCACTGTGATCTGTAGCTGAATTAACTGAGTAAGGTGCTGGTTTGGAGTGAGTTCATCTGTCTGTTAACAGTGCTAACAGATTTTCCCCTGGACATTTTTCAGATATCTCTAGTGGATAGGTATAAGAACAAGTGCTGACTCTGGGGGGCAACTCATGGTTTCCCCACTGTTCCTCCAGGGTGACAGAGATTAACTGCTCTCTATGTGGACTCTGAGTAAAATTGCGGCAAAACTCGTTCATGACACAAAGGATTCTCCACCTGCTGATGCCATTTCAACTGGCTGGTGGGAATCAGCTGTCCACTGCTGGACCAGTTCATGCTGGACCAAAGACCATAGGCTGCAGGAGAATGACATGACCAAGTAGCAGGTGTGCCTGGTGGAAAGTCACGTCACAGGGACAGAATTCAGTGTACCTGGTGTCACAAGAGAAGAAGCTGGCTCTGAAATAGGTCCATGAGTTAAAGGCTGGCAGATGTGACAGCAGAAGGAAGAGAAATGATGTAACGAGAAGAGCAGCTTTCATGAAATGCTAGTCCCTTCTCCAGAAATGAAGAAATTAGGACCTAGCCCTCATCCAACATTAGACTGTACTTAAACCAGACAGAGCTCTCCAGAAGCTCTGTCATGATCGAACTGGTTGGATGGCAATGAAAGAGAAACAAAATCACATCCTGGAGCACAGCCAGAGGCAACTACCTAAATTGCCCTCAGCAGACCCAACTGTAGCAGTAAGAAATGCCAAGAGATCCTCAGGCATATGCATTGACTATTGAAACCTTCATTTACAAACAAATCTACTGTTATCCCCATGTAGCAGACACACAGGATAAAACACAGAGAGTGAAATACATTCGTAGATTAGGTATGGTGCCTGTAACACCATCAGACTAAAGCAGTACCCACATATCAAGGCAGAACGAGTGATGCCCTGGTCTACTGAATGTCATTCAAACCCATACATGTTTGGGTTTGAGATATGTCAGAGAATAATACCTGATCTAACCCAAGATTTGAGAAGTGAAAAGACTTTCACTTAGATTATGTCATCTGAGTCCTTAAAACACAGAGGGAACTTCTGGTAGGAGAGTAACAGACTCCAAATAATTTTAATGAGATAAAAGAGACATCAATTTGAGAGAAATCATATCCTCCTGGTGGGATGTTTAATCATCTGATCATTTCAGGGGACACGCTTTGGCACACTAAGGTGATGGAGCTGTTTGTAGGCTCCAGAAAATTGCACAGGTTTGCTCAAAACTTCACAGAACAGGCACAGAACTATTATGTCAGCTAATTAATTGAGACTTTTGACTGGAAAAAGGAATACTCAATCTATTTTAGACAGTTAAAATTGCTTAAAAACAATCCCTTCTCATTTACCTGAATTCAAAGGACTTCAAAACCAAGCTGATTTCAAATCACCAATCCATCTCATCTTCCCCAAAACACCTTCAAGATGCTGTCAATCTGCATTTGAACCAGTTGAAGTGATTGGTAGGTGATTGTGTCACCTGAGGAATCTGTAGAGGCTTTGAGAGCAAAGTCAGTATTCCACTACTAAACTGGAGCCTATGGTTAGCAAAGATGTTATATGTGAAGGCCAAGAGTAAGTTTGGAGTTCCCTGGGATGTGCTATATTCCCTCTACTCCCCCCGTTTTTTGCTGGGTGGATAACATGCACAAATTCAGCTGCGCTGAGCCACCCAAGTCTGGCTCTGTTTTGTTAGGTCTGTTGATGCACAAAATATAACCCAGGCTCCCTGACTTGTTCTTGCATAACACTGTCACAAGACCAATTTGAATCTATTCTCACTGCTCTTTAGCCAGCTGAGGACATCTGCCCTGAACGCTGCTTTCCAGGCACATGGTGAGGAATGTATACACGCGGAGTATATATAGACATGTATACCCATACATCTCCAAGGGTGCCCTGGATTGTACTGTGTAAGGAGTGCTCTGGTGGGGGTACACTGGGGTTTCTGTACCTAACAAATCTTACCCAGCAATGAAGGAACTGAACAGCCTATTTTTTGCAAATGCAAAACCAAAGATTTTGGCCTGCTTAGTACATCAAGACTGCCACACACGTTCATTGAAAGAAAGGCAAATGCTGAGGGAACTCCGTAACCCTCCCAGACAGATGTAGAAAAGAATTTGGAAATACCCCAGTGTGTTCCAGCAGCCTATAATGGGCGACTGACTGTGCAAGAAGAATTGCTGGTATGATCTCAGGACTCAACCCACTGTAGTCAGACAGTCTGCCCACAATGATGGGCCCGGCCAAGACAATACAAGCTGTATACTCACTGATAATCTAGACCCAAATACAAACAACATCCTCATGTCTGACTACGCTACTCAAGTGGGCAGATGAACATGGAAACATAACGTAGATAGCAGGCTACCTAGTCTCCTAGTTTCAACACCAGTGAAATTTCTTTGCTGCTTTCCAAAACTCCTAATGGGGCCAGTTGAAATGATGGATGTAAACAGCTCCTCCAGCCACAGGCAGTGCTGGATATTCCTACGAGTACTAAGCTCCTGTGTGTATTACACGGCTGCCTCTATTCAGGAGGCTAAAAAGTTCAGTCCTGCTTGTATATGCTGGAATCATTACGTACAGTGTTCCCATAAATCATACAAATGAGTATTACTATGTCACTAGTTAGGACAGTTGCTGTTATTATTGAAAAACCTTCTGGCAATCCAATCCTAGTGCCATCCAAGCCGAGACTGGCCTCAGTGCAATTTATACCAGTCTCAAGTCTGTACCCTGCAGTTTCCCAAAAAGACTCTGGCAGCTAGACAGTCAGTGTTAAGGCTGCTGTGCCCATTCTCCATCATATTTCCCAACCCAAGGGTGAGACAGGTTGACACGGAGCCACATCACCAGCCACACACCACCAGGAGCTGCCTCCACCTCCAGGCTGCTAGTGCTCTGCGCCCCTGGAGCGGGGTCTGCTCCACAGCCGCTACACGTCTGAGCCAGAGACAGCCTGTTTTCCACTTGGGATGAAACACCTTGTGCGTCACAGGAGACTGGGGAGAACCAACCCCAACCTTCCTGCTGGGGACGTTATACACACAGATGAATCTCAGCAGATGCTCTCAGGGTGCCCAGCAAAGCTGCTGGTGAAAGAAGACACAAAAGCATAGGCAGCATTTACCTTGGCCAATGTGCCATCAATTATCAGAATAGAAACTTGACTAAACATGGAGATTTGAAAAGGCAGAGAGAAGAGGAGTCCCAGAAGGCAGCAGAAGACCATGGACACCCTGTCTGTGGTCTCGTTCTGCACATTCCACCCTCCAGTCAGCTCTGTCTGAACCACTTACCCAGAGTCCAATTTATTCCTGTGGATTTTCAAGAAATATGAATCCTAAAACAAGATGTACTCAAAGTTCAGTACATGGTATTAAAGTTAGTATCCACCATGTCAGTTCTGTCTCTCCAATGTATTCATTCTGCTTGTTATTATCATCTGGCTATAATCTTCTCATAAACAATACCCTTATGATTTTTTCCATGCCTATTTATTTCCTCAGTCATTGACTTGGTTTCCTGAGGCTATCAAAAAATATATATAAATATTTATATAAACACATCTCTATTTTGAAATCGTCCCTAACTACTTATAAATGCTATATGACATCAACCAAAAATCAAAGCATATTTTGCACATGGGACCCACTGCTGGCTATGAAAATGGGTGTAGCTGAAACAGCCCCAGGAAAGGACCCACCCAACCGATATACAGAATCCATTTAAATAAATATAGGATCCAGTCTTGGTCCGTAGACAGGCAAAACTCTTAAGCAGGTGGGAGAAGAGCCACCTGAACGACAGCACAGAAGGACATCCATGCACCAGCCAGACGTGCAGTTACAGTTGTACAGTACTGCAGCACCACAGCTTATTTATAGTTGGACGGGTGAAAGAGTGGAAGAATTGAATTCCATTCATGGACACGTTTCCAGAATAAAATCTGATTGCACTAGAATAGAGAAGACAGCAAATATTATCTCCAAGGGTTCTCACAGAAAACAGCATCCAGCAATTCTTCCATTTTGGGTTATGGATTTAAAGTAATTTAGAATAAGGAGAAAAAAACCTTGTGAAATAATCCCTTCGCAGACATGAGAAACTACCATGTACGGTCCCATGCTGATGAGCCCAGCTATAATCCAATCTTTGCTTTCTGCTGACTAGCTGAGCTCTCGTGGTTTATTATGTCAGTGGAACCCCTCAAAAGAATTATAGCCTTTTATTCAGCTCCGAACCATGTATTATTATGAATACTAAACTGGTTCAAATAGTGTATTGGTCCTGCTATGACATTAGACAAAGTCTTAAGTAATTACCTATCTCTTCAAAGAATGTGTTTTCATTGGCATCAGATCCCACTGAAAGCAGGCATGCATGCTTGTGGATACACTGTGCACAACATCCCCGGAGCAAGCACATGGCAATGTATAAACAACAGGACAGAGCTCCCGCCACCACAGCACTGCAAAATAAAAGGCTTCCACAGCAAGCAAAAATCTAATCTTAATAAATCATAATAACAACACATTAAATACTGCTTAGAATAAATACAGATACAGATGTTGCAGGCAACATGCACATCATGGTGGCAAACTGCAAGTTAGTTTGGGATAAATAATAATTAAAGGTATTAATAAAGCTACTTTGAAAATAGATATTAGCATCAGCCCTGCAAAAAGATGGGCTCAGACAGGTTCCTGCATCTAAGTCATCCCAGTGGAATCAGTAGACCCCGTGACAGCAGCAGGACTTTAACTTGTATCTTAAAAGTTGCCTGTTCCAGTATTGGTAACTGCTCGTCTAACACCCACAAAGCAGCAGGATAGTGGCTCTATAACTCTGCTCGCTACATTGAGCCCCGGTTTTTCTACACACTGTCTGCAAGTCCTGCTCATGACCGATAAGATTTGGGGAATCTTTTTAGTCTCAGCTGCCTGGGCTTGACAATTAACTATTCACTGAAAAGTTTGGGTTGGTTTGTTTTTTTCTTTTCTTATGTGAATTTCAATGCACAGTAGTCATTATTTCACAGGGAGAATACAAACCCATAAATTGTGTCATGTAGGTCACAAATGGACCAGCACATGCAAGTGTCTCTAAGCCAACATGGTTTACAGGCTGTGCTGCATGTCAGAGCATCTGCCTAGATCCCATATAAGTGAAATGAGAGGTCCCACCAAGAAATTGTAGTTAGGTCATGGGAACAGTTGGAGCTATGGTTAGTTCTTGTCTGATCTACATTGAGAAATCCCAAAGCAGCGGGAAGATCGTCTACACATACAAAGTGAAACGTGGTTATGAAAAGCCAATGAAAGCCCAAGACGGGACTCTAGAGGTACTTTTCTGTCTCATTGCTCTCATCTGCTCTGCAGAATTGCATTGAATTTGTTGAGTCCAACATGAAAACAAAAACTGACCCTTAATTTCAGCATCAGCTGTTGGCTGAAGTGAATCAGTGGAGGAAAAGCATAGGAGAGGCAGGCAAAACATCCACTCAATTTGTGTTTGCTGGCATCTGCACGGCCATTCACGGGAGAGGCAGATTCACTTTCAATCTGAGGTCAATCCAACTGAGAGCCAGGACCAGCGGGTAGGGAAATTTAAGAGCATTATATTGTTTGGACTCTGATTCTGGAATCATTGTACTATGCAGAGAGTCCTACTTTGTGGGCGGTGAGTACGGTGCTATAATTACCACTATAATTACACTGGCATGTTTCCTTCTTGGCGAGCCCCATGGAATTACAGTCCCGTTACCTGACCTGGGTTTCTGATAGTCCTAGCACAATGGGCGATAGCTTTTTTTTTGGCCTGGCCACAAGCTGGTAGGGTTAGTATGAATTGGAAGGCCAGGAATGCCAAGACAGTTTCTTCCAGAGCAAAAAAAATGTTGACTGCAGCTATCGCTTGTGGCTCCTTCAGGAGGTGAGGTGGGGGAGGAACCAAGGAACCGGAACATCTGAAGATTCTTGCACTGCAAAGGAGAAGGACACCCTGGGACTAGCAAATCTCACCCATCTTTAACTTCTGCCTCACGTAACTGCATCACAAACACACATAAGCTGGGTGTGTCCAATAAATATGTCAGCCGTGACACTTAAACTTAATTAAATTATTTGCGTTGGGCTTTGGCATTAATATCATAGGGGCAATTCTCATCTCTCCTACAGCTATTGCTTCAGGATTTGGCGGGTTCAAAAACGCAAAACCATCTTGTGTTGCAGGTGGAAACCTAGGTCACCTCTGGGTTTTAATCGTGCCCATAATGAAGCATGTGTTAAGCTTGAATTGTGTAAAACCAAGAGGATGCCGTATATACCAGGTGGTGTTCTGACAGGGGGATCCAGATAACACTTTTTTGCTTTATATAAAAGCATGTTTTTCCCCAAATCGAAGAGGATTTCTGCAGAAGAGCTCTGATGAGTTTCCATGCTCCTCTGAGCAGGATCTGACGCTGCAGTCCTCGGTCGGGAGACGGAGCTCACAGTGTCCCAGCAGGCCATTGTCTGGATGAAACCAGAGACTCCACTGCAAATCTTTTGCAGATTCTTCTTTCTTTATAACACACAGGGGGATTTGGTTTTGGTGACTTCGCTGAACAATTCTCTGAACCAAAGCTTCTTCTCAAAACCCTTTTCTCCAGTTTCTGATGTATTTTTCTCCCTGCTGATTTGGAGTCCGACCTGGGAATATGAGTGTTACAGGATGTTCAGCACTTCTCTGCGTCAAGCCGCAGCTGACTGAGGTAGCCACTTCACTCAAGGAAATTATTTGAGGTTTTCTGAGAGCCTCTTGACAGTAGGTAAAGATTGTTTCAGCTTGTGGGAGTGCCAGCTAGAACCCTTTATAACCTGAATGACGTGCAATGTCATAAAAACTCCTGCTAAAACTCACTCTGTCCTCTCAAGACAGCAGTTTTGACATCACTGTTTGTCTTTTCAACCATCACATAGCTGCTCATCTGGATAAGAACCGGCAAGTCGGAGATTGCCTACAAGTATCCCCTAACGAGTCACTTCCATGTATTATTTTAGTTAAGAATGTAACTCAGCATGTCTTGCAGATCTCTTCCCCATTCTCCCAGAGGGAAAAAAAATGTACTACTGTGAGAAAAAGGGAGAAATAGATGCTTTTGGCCAAGGCTCTTATCTGGTGACTAAGCAGACTGCAGTCTGATATGTCTCAATCTGAAAAGCCACATTTTGACGACCCTTTTGCACATAATTACCAACAGAGCTTCCATTTTTCTTTAGCTAGTGCAGTAGTCACAGAAATCATGACTGTTTGGCATTATCTGCTTTATATTATTTGTAATCACATCACATTTTTGTTTATATCCACAAGTAATAAAAACCATGCATATCTTTAGTTTGACTTAAAGAATAAAGTAAATACATAATTCTGGCAAATTGTTTGGAATTATAGTTTAACGGCATCTGGTTCAGATATTCTGTAGTAAATTGTTGGCACTGACATTGCCACTTTTTTTTTTATTTGAACCAAAATGTTCTCAGAAACATGTGTTTTTTGTCCAGCTTCCATGTAATCCATTTTATGAAGGCCGCAAAGCTTACAAAGTTTGAAACTTAAACTACCTGGGCAGAAGGGATTGTTTCTGGACACTCATTACACAGCTGATTAACTGAGGAATAAACAATTCTGGCATGCAACCTAGCGTGTCTGTTGTTTTGGCTTTTTGTCTCAAGGAGTTGTCTTTCTTGAAATACCTCCCCAGGTACAATGTGTACATTCCACCCTGTTTTGCTCACAAATTACATACCTCTCTTTTATGTCAAGTCCAACATAGCTGCACCAGGTTTTCTTATTCCACATAAAAAGTAACCAATTACTTTAGTAAATACCTGTTTTAAAAATATCACAGAGTGGTTTCCTGCTGCTCTAAATACGAAAACGTTCAGCAAGATTTCTGACCCTTATAAATCTTTCAAATGGTTCGTATTTTATCAAAGAAGCCAGCCCATCTTTAAACCTGGTGCATAACTCATTGAGACCATTTCTCAAATACTTGCTTTTCGCACAAGCAATCAGGAAAAAAAAGTCTGCATAATTTTTAATATAATTAGTTCTGACTTTGCTTGCGTTTCATTCTCTGTGGCTTTATTGTCAACTTCTGCTCGTTCGTCATGAAAACTACAGTTCCCAGAGACTCAAAAATACTAAATCGATGATAGATGGGGGAAAAGTGGCTTAAAATACAACCCTTTGAAGCTTCCCAACAGACCTACATTTACTGAGCCTAACAGGTTCTCCAGTGTCACATCCCATTTCAGTCACTGTCAGCAGCTTTATTCGCACCATCCGAGAACCAACTTGTGGGAATTAAATCAACACGTTCCCAGAGCAGGTCCCACACCAGGAGGAACCAAGTCCAAGAGGCAGCTTCCCTCTGCTCTCCCCCGACCACTTTCCCAGCACCGCTTTGCAGCTCTGGGCTGCCTTCATGATGATGTGTCATTTGCAAGTCAGCACCTTGCACTAAGCCCCGAGGTGGGGAAATTACCCAGGAGAAGAGGCAACAAAAAATTCCCCTGTCTTGCTTATTTTCTCGAGTCTGATGAAATCCCATTGCGCTGCTGGGGCTGCACAGCACAGCTTACTCTACTGTGAAATGCGTTTAGTCACAGATAAAAAACCCAGAATCCAGACCTCGGCACACCTTCCCCACAGCATCCTCTTCCCTTTTTGAAGTCATTGGCCTTTCCATCCTTCATAACTGGGTGTGCTCGCTCTCCCTCTCTGGGCCAGAGTCTCTTGCACAGCATTCCTCAGCCTTCACCTGCCTGAAACGGCCTTGCAGGGACACGGCCCTGTTAATAACCACAAAAGTAGCTTTTCTCCCTAAAAACCCTAAACAATTAACTGTTTCCTATTTAAAGGTAGTTGCAAAGTGCTCATGCTACTCTTTGATCGTATAAAGTTTTAACCAAATTATGGTACGCTTTCAAAAAGTAAAACCTATGTACGTTAGCTAAAGGGAACTGAAAAGTATTTAGTATTCCTAAACATGTCATCAAACGCCTCACAACCGGACGCCATCCTGGGATCAGGCGCCTGCATCCACACAAGCTCCCTGCTGCTCGGGCAAAGCTGCAGGCTCAGCACCTCGGGATTCAGGCATCCCAAGTCTCCTGGAAACCAGCCTCTAAATCACTGGAATTGGTAACTATTCTATAAACTTACCTGGCAGTCAAACTGGCAGTCAATTGTGCTGCCAGGGAGCAAGTTACGCCGCTCTCCAAAAGATGCCAAATCTGCTAGAGCGTGACTTGTGTATCATGCACATTTCTCCTGACAGCACTCACCCTTAAAATGCAGGCACAGCTTCTCGCCTTGCTAAAGAAGGGCTCAGTGGGACCAGATCCTCTAATCCCAGGAGCACCCTGGCGAATGAACTTGGGAGAGAAAAGCAAGGAAAAATCCTACAGCCCTGAGAGCCACCCACCACCACCCAGCAATGTCTGCTGAGCAGGAGGAGATGGGAAACGCTCAACTTGCTGACAGGCAGCAGATTTCTTCACCAAATAGTGACACGAGGGGGTGCTATTTTAGGCACGGTTTTGGTAAGGAAAAGAGACGTGAAAATAACCTTGGATGGAGCAATTAATGCAAGATGGGCTGAAGGGGAGAACGAGCAGCACTAGGGCAGCCAGGGCTGCGTGGTTTGAAGGACACACTCTGAGAAATGATGAGACCTGACTAGAGAATTCAACCAGAGGGAGGAACCTGGGATCTGGCGCATGGAGGATGCGTGGAATTCCTTTAAGTCAAAAGGGCAAAACCCATCCGAAAATTGTAACTAAAAAGAGGCAGAAAGATTGATGAGGAATAGCTGCAGGAGGGCATCAGCCCTAAAGCAGGGAAAAGGCATTAGGAGAAAGCACAATCTGCGAGGCACAAGAAAAAAAATAAAATACATATTGTCTATATAACACAAACCCACTGGTTAGGAACAGCACATTGGTTGTTACCTCCTCCAACAGAGAAAAGCTGCCGTCCCTTAAATTCTCCTGCCCCTACTCCCTCTGTGCTGCTCCTGAGTTCATTCAGTCCCTGGTCTTTGAACAGTGGAGATGAGAATTCTTAAAGTCGAGCTAGTTAGACCTAGCAAAGGCAATTAAATAGTAAAACTCCTCAGCAGTATAAATAGTAAGAGAACAAGGACAAAAGAAGGGCCACCAGGCACTCAGGGTGAGGTAAAAATGAAGAAAAAACCTATTCCTTTAATAGCCCTGTTGTCAAAAAGGGCAGAGCCCATCCCAGGGGCACAGGGGCTGTGCAGACATCCGCACCGGCACAGCGCGTTCCTTAGAGAGAAGCTGCAAGTTGCAGTTTACAAGGCAGCAGCGTATTGATAAAAGGGAATTTCCACATGAGCCTGGCACTACCGTTAAGAATTTCAATCTTAAAAAGATGTTTCAAAGTCAAACCCTAAAGAACGATAAACAAACTTCGCACCGCTCAGTCCCAGCAAACAAACCCGGCCTGGGACAAAACCAGGGAAGGCCCAGGCGAGCAGAGGCGGCGGGGATGTCTCGGGGGCTGCAAGGGGGGTGTCAAAACGTGCCTGCTGGTGCATAGCTGTGGAGCCATGGTCCTGCAGCGCGGTGTCACGTCCCGCCGAGGAGACCCTTGCTCGGGGAGGTGTGAGTGGATTTCCTCAAGTGCATTTTGACAGCTGTGAGGAAGCGGGCGGCAGCAGCAGCTGGAGACATTCCTGGCTGCGCCCCCCCCCGGCGGGTCCCCCGCCCCCGGCCCAGCACAGCGCGCCCCGGGGGCTGGGGGGCTGCTGGGGGAGGCAGGAGCCGCATGGGGCCTGCGGGGTCTGATGAAACATCTGATGTGCATTACGGCAGGGCAAGGGGAGGTACGCACGCCCCCTCCCCAGCGAGCGCGGCGCTTCTCATCACCTGCTACAGATTTTCCTATGTGTGTGTGTGTCCCCCCCCCCCACCGCCCCGCTCCAGCTACCGGACAAAAGGCAGCGGCCAGAGCTGGCCGTGGGGTCGCGCCGGGGGGGCTTGCCAGGGTGATGCTCTCCCCCCCGGAGGCGGCGGGGCGGGGGGTGTCAAGGAAGGCAGCGCCCGGCCCTGCTCGCCCCGCCGGGTCCGCGCTCAGGTACCACGTCCCCGCTCCCAGCCCAGGTGATGGATTTGGCCCAAAATCCCCTCGGAACTCGCAGGGTACAAAATCCCAGGGAAAAAAGAAAAAAGGGGAGGATTTCCAAGAAAGTCAGTGCAATAGCTGCTTCGGAAAGGGATTTATTTTTTTTTATTTTTTTATTTTTTTTTCTTTTTCATCAAGTCTTGCAATGAGGCGTCAGTGCCGCAGGACGGCCGGTGCGGGCAGCCGGCTCCGGGCACGGGCACCCCCGCAGCTCCAAGGGCCCGCAGCGGCCCGAAGTTGCCCTCCCAAGCCCGCGGCTGCGGGGGGGACCAGCCGCCGAGTCCTGCCTCCGCCCCGCTCCGAAGCAGTTCGCTTGTCAAAACCCAAAACCCCGCTTTTTCACCTTTTTTTTTTTTTTTTTTTTCCCTCCCCCCCCCCCCCGCCCGTACCGCCGAGGGGAGGCGCCGTCCCGCCCCCCTCCCCCCCTCGCCGCCACCACCGGGGGTGCGGCCGCTGCCCCCCGCACGCCCATCCCCCGCGGCGCGGCGCGGCGCGGCGCGGGGGGGGCCGGGGGAGGCGGGGGGGGGGCCGGGGGAGGCGGGAGGCCGCAACCTGCCGGCGGGGCAGGGCCGGCCCCCGGCGGGCGGTCGGAGCGGGGCGGCGGCTGCCATTGGCCGCGGCGCGGAGCGACACCTGCTCGGCTCCCTCATGCGAGTGACACCGGGGCTCGGCGGGGATATTTGAGGCACCCTCCGGCGCCGCCGCCGCCACTCCGCGCTCGCTCGTCGCCGCGCCGGGCACATGCGGTTCGCGGGGCCGCGGCGAGGAGCGCGCCGGGCCCGGGTGCGGCACCCCGCGGGGGAGGACGCGGCGGCGGCGGCGGGGGGAAGGCGCGACCATGTGCGCGGAGCTCCGCGGCAGGCTGCTGGCCCTGGCGGCCCTGCTGCTCGCCAGCGCCCGGGCGGCGGCGGGCACTGAGGCCACCCACCCGCCGGAGGGGCCGCAGGACAGGACCCCGCAGCAGAAGGGGCGCCTGTCCCTGCAGAACACAGGTACGGCGGGGGGGGGGGGGGTGCAAAGGTGGGGTGCGTGTGCCCCCTTCGCGGCTTCTGGAGCGCCGGGGGGATGGCCGCGTTGAGTTACGCGAGGCGTTTTATTTCGGTGTCCGACTGTCAGGCGTAAATCATCGGAGGAAATAAGAGCTCGCTCCTAATTACCTTTAAAGCGCGGCTCTGCCAAGCACGTGCTGCCCTTGCAACAGCCGCGGCAGCACGCCGGGCGAAGCGCCTCTGCGGCCGCGCCGGGCACAAAGTGGGTGCCGAGGGGCCCCGTAGCGGCGGGGAGCCCCGGCCCGCCCTGGCCCGGGGGATGCTGCCCGCCGCGGGGATGCTGGGCTGGAGCTGGGGCGGAGAAAGTTTCTCAGCGCAGCGTTTGAAACCGGGTCGAGGGGTGGGGTGGGGTGGGGGAGACGGGAGGGAAGGGGGAGCGGCTGGAAACGCCTGGTGCTTTGCCCCCTCCGTAGGGAGCCGTGCAATGATGCAACGGCCCGGGGGTTTCTCTCCTCCTCTCCCGCCCCCTGTGCTCCCTCCCCCGGGTATTATCTGCCTAGAAAGAGAGAGCTGAGGCGTGCACTTTGCTGGATCGCTTCCCAGGCGTGCAAAGAGAGAGCGCGGGATCCAGACGCTTCCCTTCCCCCTCCTCCCCCCACTTTCTCCTTTTTTTTTTTTTCCTTTTTTTTTTTTTAACACTCTCCGTGCTGCGAGACGTGTTTAAACACACACGAGCAGGAATGCACGAATGCCCATTAGGGACTGCCACATGTGAATCACGGCACTGTGCAGTTCTCAGCACGCTGGAGCCAGGACATGTGATCCGGCAAAGGGTTTGCATCCGGATGCCAACACAAGCACTACAGCTGAGCTCCCGGCCCCAAAAAAGCCCAGCTCCGCGCTCTGCAGCGCTCCACAAAGCTCCATTCCCGCCCCGCCCGGTCCGTGTGTGTTTGCGCAGCTTTTCGCGTGTGGCTGAGACAATCCCAGGAGCCGACCCCGGGGCTCCCCTGTCCCACCCCCAGAAGCACTTCGGGGCAGGTAGAAGAGGAAAGGGGGGGCGGGGGGAGGAAGGCAGCAGCAGTGATTTGGTTTTGAGGTGGAGGGAGGTTTCATGTGAACTCCGTCAGACTCCGCATTTACATCCGCGGCTCCTCTCTCTGCCTTGCAGCGGGTTGAAATTAAACCGAAAGTTGCTGTAAAGACTTGCAAATGGACCGCATGGCAAAGGGGGAGGCTGGGGATGTCTGAAACGTGCTGCGGTTCGGAGGGGGATTAGGCTGGCTCCCAAGGGCGAGCTTTAATTAAAGGTACCACTAGGGCACAGCGTACAGGAATTCTTAGCATCCTCAGTTCTGGTCTAAAAGCTGCCCCTGTTTAACTTTATCCCCAGGCTTTTTCAGCAAACACCTTCCCTCTGGCAGTACTACTGTATCCATTTTTTTTTTTAAAGGACCAGAAGCTGTCTTGTTAAGAATTAGATTTTTGGGGTTTTTTTGGTAAGTGAGTATTAGACAGCATTTTTTTTACAGTATTACATAACATCTGAAAGGGCAGAATAAACATGCATGTAACAGCTAGCTCCAGTAGATCTATTTTATGTACTACATATATATATATCTTTCAACTGATTTCTGCACAGGTGAGGACATAATTGCAGCTTTGTGCAGCACGGTGCAAAGGACTTTATTTATCAGTGGGAGTTTTGTCATTAACTTCATAGACATCATGACAGGGGAAACCCAGTGGTCTGTAAAAAACATTGTGCTAAATCACCAGAAACTATCTCAAAGTACCGGAAATGAGAAATTTTAGCTGGCTGGGCCCTGAGCTTCTCAATTTGGTACTTGAATTTGATGGGGGACTCTGTACAAGTCAGCCAGCAAAAATCATGCCTGTCCTTTGCTTCTGAGGAATGCAAAAGCATTAGATAGTTCTCAAGTGAAAGAGCTTGACGTAAGCATAGTGGATTTGGCATTTACTTTTGGATATCACTTTCATAACATAATACACCCAAGTTTTGGCCTAATTTCCGCAAAAAGTGGGCATGCTGTGGGTACAATAACTGTTGTCACATGTTTTTTCTTTTGAACTGATGATGTTAGCAAAATAACTCTTTCCCTCCCCTCTCTACCCACCACCAGCTTCTATGAACAGTTCTTCAAATTAACTGTAATCAATGCTCATTTTAGCTGAAATCCAGCACTGCCTGGTTAATGCTGGCGATGTGGGATGTGGAGTGTTTGAATGCTTTGAAAACAATTCTTGTGAGATCCGAGGCTTACACGAGATCTGCATGACATTCCTGCACAACGCTGGAAAATTCGATGCCCAGGTAACACAGTGAAATGTCCTACGTATCTGCTTGCTTCCAATATACATGCGGCATGTATTTTAGTTCTTTAACACATCTTTGGGGAAAAAAGTTACCATTACAGAGCAAATCTGCTTTTGCACATGACCAGCTTCAATAGGAATTTTTCTGTTGAAGGGCCCAGAATCAAGACCCAAGAACAGTAACAGAGATGTGCAACCCGTCCCAGGAGACAGGCTGTCTCTACAGCTCCCTGTGATCACTTTCTCCTCCTGTACTAAATAACTAATATATAATAAATAACTAAATCAGAACACTAATGTAGCTGAACATGGTTTTCAGAAACACTAAGCAGCTTAAGCTTTTACACCATGTTTGTTCAAAGCTGATTCTGAAATGCAACTTGAGCACCCGGTTCATTTAGACTTATTGAAATATTTCCCAGTGTGCAGTTATTAAAGTTGGTTCTCAAGACTTGCACACAACCAGTAGAGGCAACCTCCTAAAGCTGCTGTATTCAAATAAGTGTTTGGATCAAGCACTGACGTTAAAATACATTACTTACATGGTATGCAGTATTAAGTTTGTCTCCTTCATTTTCTCCCCAGACCATTTATGCATCATTGAGACATCCTGTTATTATGTGTTGTAAACCTACTCTCCCATTTCAGTGTGGAGGGAAGAGAACATTACGACGGGCCAGCGGCATTTGGCTTGACCATGCAGTTTACAGTATAACTTGACTAAAAGCACCAGCCTCATGGCACTGTTAAAAGCATGGTATAAAGTAGAGCTGTCTTCAGGATTCAGCCTGTTCCGTGAGGGACGGTGGGACCACCCAGTAGGAGACACTTTCGAAGTGCTGGAGTTTTAGGCTCCGATTCTTAAGGATGTACAAAAGGTCTGGCTAGCCATTAAAACAGGAGGTGTTTCTTCTGTGGATATCTGAAAACCTTCAACTTAATTTCCAAGTGGCTTCCAGAAAATGCTTGTTTATTTTTGCACAATATTCAGTGAAGGAAGTTGACCAAAGAAGTAAGCCCTGTTGGGAGGGGAGGGAAATGTGTCTACGAAGGCTGAGCCTATTCCCCAGGATCCCCAGATATCGCTAATCAAATACAGCCCATTTCACATCCAGGCTGTCTCCACTGCAGTGCAGAAGTATTAAACCCCTGGAGCTTTATTTAATATAGAGGTGACTTTAGCCTCTGCTATGACATGGCTTTTCATGGCTCATCACTGTATTATCTACAGTTATTTCAGGCTGCATTAAATGACAAGACTAGCATTGGCCATTTTCTGTTCTCTGCTTTCTGCTCTCCTTCCCTCTCCCTGAAACCTGAGAACTGATGTCAGGTTTGGTTTGCATAAGAATTTTCTTTTTTATCCTTATTTGCCTAATGTGCTGTGCATGTTTTTTACTGAAGGGAAGGGCAAGTAAGTGCCTTCGGTATAGGGAACAGAAGGGGATGATGACTGAAGCAGTTCTTTGATCAGCAAGAAACATTTCTGGCTTGAAATATTTCTGGCTTGAAACAATTTGGGGACAAAATCTGCTTGCAGGTCTGGGTGAACCTTCGTTAATGTCAGTGAAGCTGTGCCAGTGTACTCTTTGGATAAAGGTTAATAAGAATTTGGTCTTCATGAAGCACTTGTGTAAAATAATCTCAAGCTAATGAAGAGATGGAGGCAGTGTAGGAGGCTTCCACACACCTATCACTCAGCAAAGTAAAGAGAGTCTGAGCAGAGCTGTCGGGCTGTGACAGATTCATCGTGTATGGCAGCTACAGTATCAGAGAGCACAGAGAGAAAAGGAAGGCATGGTTTTGATGGTCACTACACAATTGAATAAAGGAATCACAAACGGTGGTTAAAGAGATGCTGCTAAAGCAGCTTTCCTGCAACTTACTTTTTTAGTTTCTTGATTTGATTTTTTTTTTTTTAATCTCAGTTAGAACTCCTTGCAGCAAACAGACATCAAGACACTGTCGGGTTACTATTAGTGCTGATTTGAGTCCCTCTCTGAGGAAGTGGTAGTAGAGAAAATACTGCCAGATGGGGAATGGGGCATGTGCATATAGACAGTGCATGCATGTCTATGAGTGTGCAAACTAATTTTAAAATTAAGAAAACCTAATTTGCAGTTACTGAATGGGTATCTGCATGTGGTCCTGGGGACCTCAGCCATGGCAGGATGCCCTCTCCTTTTGTGTGAACCTGCTGTGCTGACACCCCAGAAGCTAACAAAGCCAGTAACTCAAGCACTGAATTATTTCAAGGTGCTTACTTTTGCCCTTTCCCTTGTTGGGCATTCAGTTGTTGGGACAGAGGAAACCTCAAAATACCAGTTAGGAAGCCCTGTGTGTTCAGCTCCACTGGAATAGCAAGGCCAGGTAACTTGGCATGATCTTTAAGGGCAGAGAAACAAAGAGAAGAGGGGGAAAAGCCATTAAGTGGTACCCTTAGCAATCTAATAACCCTTGGCATTGTCCTACAGAGGAGCAGCTAGCTGGGCATAAATCAGCTGCTGTGCTTAATGGACAAAAGTACAGACCTACTCCATTTCTTTTCTTCTCAGGGAAAATCCTTCATTAAAGACGCTCTGAAGTGTAAGGCTCATGCCTTGAGGCATAAATTCAGCTGCATCAGCCGTAAGTGCCCTGCCATTAAAGAGATGGTGTTCCAGTTACAGCGGGAGTGCTACCTGAAGCATGACCTCTGCTCCGCTGCCAAGGAGAACGTCCAGGTCATTGTGGAGATGATTCACTTCAAAGACCTGCTGCAGCATGAGTAAGTGCCTCCGTGCTAGTGCAGTCAGAGGCATGGGAGCTCTTTTCAGGGGCACGATGGTGCCAGCGGCCTGTGCATCTGCCCAAGAGCTCTTTCACCTCCTTCTGGCCTTAAGCATGTCTTGTTTTCCCCATGTACCAAACCAAGGTAATGCTTTCTTTGCAGGGGCCCTTGAAGACTAGTTTGTTTACGAAGTGCTAGATGTGACTGTGGAAGGGAATGAAAGGGGTTGATGTTGGATCTGGCTGTCTGTTTGGTCCTTTAGCAAATACAGTGTCAGTGTCTGCTGTTTCCAGAGGCATCTCACAATGTCTCTGTGGTTTCTGAGCTCAAAGGCACCGTTCTGGACCCCAGTATCTTGTTAAAGATGACAGCTAGAGGAGAACGGGGAAGAAGGTCTATGCAAAGTTGTCAGTAAGATGATAATTTCTTCTTTAAATACATACTTTCAAATGTCTTGTAGTTAATTGTCCCTGAAAGAGCTGCAGTCCCCCAGGTAATCTCCCATTCATCTTATTCCTTATTAATCTCAGATGCTTTTTAATAAAACATGGAAGTGTACAAACTGAAGGCACAAGTCAGATTTTCAGGAGTTCATCCCTCTGACTGGGAACACAGCTGCCCTCCAAGGAATGGCAGGCACAAATCCTATTTGGGATTGATCAAAGCTGCTACATGACAGCAACAAAGCAGGCACAAGCTGTTTGTACCAACTCTTTGTGCACAGATGCAAAAATCAGAGCCTGTTTTTCTTGCAGGTGAACATCTCACTCCCAAACAAGAAGGCTGAGCCATAGCCTGGCAGCAGGCTTACCTTAGAGCATCTTCCTACCATGCCTCTATGCCTTCTTATCCCTAGCAGATATTAGCACAGAAACCCCAAATCCCAGCGATCGTGACATACTTTTTTTTTTTTTCCAAGATCATTTCTTCTGGACTTTTAGCCTTGCATTTTCATTGGTCTCCACAGCAGCTATGCCCCAATTCCCTTACTTTCTGTTGAAAACCATCCCCCTAATACTTAAGCTGCAGTTGCAGAGAGACGCTTTGATGCCAGTTTACTCTCAAATGCAGAACCATTTGCTGTGGTTTGTATGAGCTGAACGTGGTGGCCTGAAAGCAAGGCCCATTCCGTGGGCATTCCTGAGGCTGGGATCAAAGGCATGGCTGGTGGCAGATCTGGGCCTTGCCAGGGCTGCCTAGGGCGAAGGGCAGCATCCTGCTGCCTGGGGGAGAGGGGAAATGGGGCTCCGTCCTGCACAGCAGCACCTCTCTGTGGGCACTGCTCAGGCTGTGTTAGTAGGCTATAAATTGGGTACTTGGTACCAGTTAACCCCCCGCAACATTTGGAGATGAGAACTATGAAAGGCAAAGGCCTGTCCAAGGAGAAGTAAGTTATCCTTGTTTTACAAACAGGCTAAAGCAGGAATGCTCAAAGGCAGCTGCTTATTTCTGGGGAGCTTAACTGGGGGGTTCTCAGTTTGAAAAGAGATGGATCATTCAGCTGAACACCTATAATTTGCATGATCTCATTTAGAACTTCCTACACTTCATTTTCAGCATCTCAAGGAGTCGGAGCTTAGCTTCCCTATGCGGGACTCCCCAAATAGAAGCGAGCCAGCCTCCTCCCCTCCCCTAAATTTAGAGGCCATCTCTGAAGCTTTTGAACTAAGGAACTTGTTCAAGATCAATAGGCAAGTGTGGCAGAGCTGGAAATAAAATCACGTCTGCTGACTTGCAGCCTTGTGCTCAGTTCAGGTACTATGGTCAGGCCAGCTGAAATGCAGAAAGTAAAACAGAGAAGGAGAAATGGGCCAGTATTAATCCACAAGGCTCTGGCAGACGCTGAATACCTGAAATATTTGGCAGCTGAGCCACTTTTTAGTCATACCAGCAACGTTTTTCTTACAAAGATTTTTGTAAAGGTTATGCCCAATTTCAACAACTGATTTCTTTTGGGTTTGGGGTTTGTTTGTTTCTGCGTCCTTCTGCTGGATCACTTTGTATGAGATGTGCTCAGTTCTCTCTCATCTTCTATTTTTTGTTACAAACAAAAACTAAGAGCAGAGAAGCAAGTGGCAGCTCTCAGACTTGTTCTCTGACTATTTTATTCTGGCTGTTTTCTCCCGATGAGTGTTGAGGAACGCAATCGGGGTGGTGAAGTCTCCTCCTGAGTCAGCTGCGGTGGGGTGGGGGTCAGGCTGATATGCTGTGGTGGAAGTGGTGACAGGCCCTGGCAGATCGGTTGCTGCTGCATTCCAAGTAACGTTTTTTTTTTTTTTTAAATGGCAGAAATAATCCAAACATGGGAAATACTTTGAGATAGGGGAATAGTGGCTCTCCAAGATTAGTCATTCAAAATGAGTTTAAGCAGTTGGGCAAAGTAAAATCAGGGTAGTGTCAGACACTGATTATAATCTGTTGGTTTTCCTCATCTCATCTGACTTAGTTCATGGGAAGAGATTTAGACTTGTCCACAGCCACCAGGTATGCCCAGAAGGTGCACCCCCACCACCCCATACAACCACAGCTGCTGACCCCAGGCACTTCTCCACTTGCACTATGGATGGTTCCTACTGTGGAATATTTTTAAGCACATCCTTCTGGGCCTGCTAGCAGCTGAGCAGTTGTGTCAATAGACAACATCTATTGATTGATTGATGAACAATGATGAACAATTGACCCACAAAACTTGTGACCCCAACTATTTTAAAATTGCTGCACTCAGTGACCCATGGCTGAGGAAGCTGAAGTGCCTGCGCTTGGGCTGCATTGCGCTGTGGGGACACAGAGGGACGGGTGGGAAGCAGAAACGGTATTTGGCCATAGCTCATTTCGAGTCCTTGTTTGGCTGGGAAAAGGTATATACTGAAAGCTGTACTCAACTCTGTAGGGAAATGAAGAAAAAAAACCAAACCAAACTTGGTGTGGGAAGAAACAGTGCCACCAAAGTGGATTTCCATGTGTCTGAGCTCTGTGCAGTTGGATCCTGAGTCCAGATAGCATCTGGCTTGTGGTGGAGATCAACATCTGGTGCTTCAGGGAGAGCTAAAGATGATGAGAAAAGCCAGAGAGCCTCTAGTTGAGTATCTGTGGGTCTTCACAGAGGTCAGGAAATGTCTCCCTCTTGCAGACTAGTCATCAGTGTATGCTCTGTACCTGCCATGCACCTGGAGATATCAATATCCAGGTGCATATATCCAGGTACATATATCTCCAATATATCCTGGGTCCCAAGAAGAAGCTGGGTGAAACCAGCAAAGCTGCTGCTGCTGGCCGTGGGGACATGCTGGCCCTCTCCGACTCTGACCACAGGGAAAGCTTGCGAGCATCTAAGGAAGAGAGAGGTACTAAGGGCCGCTGTTTGATCAAGTCAGTGGCTCTGGACATGAGCAGGTTTCCTTTGTTGTGTATCCTGACTAATAAAGATGAAGGGGCATGGAAAGAGAGAGAGGCTGAAGATGTGAGATAGCAGTTCTGCCATTTGACAGCCCCATTTGCCAAACGTGTAGACCTCATATATTCCTCTGGTGGACATTACAGTTCTCCCAGAGTATCTCTCATGAGGGGAGCAATCAAGCCAGATCCAGCACTTGAGTGAAGCTTTGTTTGACAGGATGCCATCGTGTGCATTTCTTAGGGCAATATGGCTGATTAGAATATAATACTGCATAATAAACATGTGGTGCAGAATTGCTCTACGAGGCTGCTGAGTCAGTGGTAGCAGGGGGTTAATGCTACTGAACTGTGCTGTCCACAAGGGAGGGTAAGGCAGAGAGGCCATTACGCTTGTTTACTGATAGATAACCCTTACGTATTTTTTGACTCTCCTCTCTGTTTCCTTTACCTCTAGGCCATATGTTGACCTAGTGAATATCCTGCTCACCTGTGGCGAGGAGGTGAAAAAGGCAATAACAAGAAGTGTCCAGGCCCAGTGCGAACAGAACTGGGGAAGTCTCTGCTCCATCCTGAGCTTCTGCACCTCGGCTGTGCACAGTGACACCATCCTGGGTCCCGAGAAGAAGCCAGGTGAAACCAGCAAAGCTGCTGTTGCTGGCCGCGGGGACATGCTGGCCCACTCTGACTCTGACCACAGGGAAAGCTTGCGAGCATCTAAGGGAGAGAGAGGTACTAAGGGCCACTTGAACACCCATGCACGGGTGAAAGCTGGGGGCCACGGTCCCAAAGGGGTACATGGGATAATGGACCGGGCAGACGAACTGTCCGACTTCTCTGACATCCGGAGGTGAAAAAAGGCACCAACTCCCCGTTCCCCCCATCCTCCCCCTCCACTGGAAACCTCCTCCGTTGAGTCCCATCTTCCTGTCTACGGACATTCCAAAGCATTTCCCATTCAGAGGTCAAGCACAGGGCATTGCAAGATATATATGGACCTCAGCAACAGTGTATATAGTAGCAAAGGGAGAGCAGTGGCAATGGGTTATTGATCCAGCAAACTCGACACTTGAGCAGCCACCAAACGTGGCAAAATGTCTCTGACTAAATTCTCTTCCCCTTTTTTATGAAATGGACATCACCTGAAATTTAGGATCTTGTTTGGCGATTGTTGGGTTGTTTGGGGTTTTTTTTTGTTTTGTTTTGGGTTTTTTTTTTTTTTCTTGGTCTCCTTGGCTGGGGAGAAGGTTCTAAGAGGGCTCTGCCAGATTGCATGTGGCCGCTTGTGGCTTAGCACCTCCGAAGGTTTAGGGCGCAGCCTTACAGCAGATGGCTGAATTCCAGGGGGATTTGGTTTCTGCCTGTGGCTGAGAACGCTAGAGCTCAAGGCTCTCTATGTGACGCTCTCTAATGAAATAGCAACCCCGTCTCTCGCACAGGAACCATGTGGTCTGGAGCTCCACTGCTTTCTCTTAACTAACTTCTGAGCCATTGTCCCCATCTGGGTGATGCTGCTTAGTTTAAGTGCCCCCTGTTTGTTTTTTAACCACTGCATAACTTGACACTTGCTAATCCAGTCACTTCAGCATATCGAAGGCGAGTAGGCAGCTTCCAGACAAGGCAATGTGACTGTTAAGACTTGCACAGTAGGGAGGACCCCCAAGAGTATGCTCGTGGACCTCTAAAAACCCTGTGTGTATGCTCTCCTTCACCTACCCACTCAGTGATACAGGTCCTCCACCCTTACGGACAGCCCAAGCTTAAAAGAATGGGCGTAGGCTCAGACAGCAAAGGACCCCATATACTTAGTTCTTCTGTAGGGCTGCATTGAGGGCCCATCAGAAATCTGTCTCTCCTTAGCAGTAGCAGGGTGTGGTTTGCTGGGATGTGGAGCCCCACTCTAACCTGCCTATCAGCTGTGGTTTATCCAAATGCCAAAGATAAGGAGAGGGGGTTGACTTGGGTTTTTTTAATCGTCATGCACGTAACGACCACCAATTTCTGCAGAATGAGTTACTAAAGATGAAGAGTGTCAAGAGCTTATTGTCTCTAAGCAATTTTAAGTGTGAATGAGGTGTTTGGACATATCTCTCCTACCCCCTATGCAACTGTAATTCTCAGGTTGCAGATCTGCAATCCTATATCCCCAGATACTGTACTGGAAATGGAGGTTACAGCATCCACGAGGACAGAAGGGTGAGCTCTTCAGCTTCCTCTAGAGAAAAAGTGAGCTTTCTTAGAAAGTGGGAATCACACCAGGGATTTGAGCCTTCTCATTTAGATTTAGAAAGTTTGGGAGGAAAGCTGTGGGGGCAGGAAGGCAGTTCAGTAGAGACAGAACGTACCCAGTGAACTAACGTACGTCTTGTCGCATGGTGGGAAGGAGCTGTATAAACAGTAGAGGGTGTTGGAATTTGGCTACAATTTCCAACTCAGATTTTAGTTACTGCTAAGTGAACACAGCTTCTAATAGCTATATTCAGGGTTTAATGCATGTATCCACCCGCAGAAGTTATAGGCATTGCTTTTAATAGAAGCCACGTAGGAAGCAAGAGAGGACCATTAAGTTGAAAAGGTGTGTCTCTATGTGATCACCAGGTCTTTGTTTAAGGACATGACCTTGATCCTGCCTGATTTTAGCTAAGTTCTGTGACAAAATTTTCATTTGACTTAACTGGGAGGAGGTGGGATCGGGCCAGGTACTGTAGCAGCGAAGACCTGAGGAGCAGAGCTCCTGGCAGTGAGAGTGCCTGCTGCCCTGCTGGGTTGTAGTACAGCTTTCCCATGGATGGGGCACCCAGGCTGTCCCACGGAGTAGCTTGCCAAAGTTGGTTTTGGCCTGCCTCTGATGGCCAACTCCTCTGCTCCAGAAACTAAGTGGCTGCTGGTGGTACCATGAGTGGGTTTCTAGCGTGCCTCCATGGGTTTCCTGTGAGCATCCTCTCCCCCTTGGTGGCATATAGCCACTATGAAGAACAAGCTCAAACCAAAAAGACAATCCAAGTGTTTTAGCAAAAAAAAAAAAAAAAAAAAAAAAAAACCAAAACAAATGCAAAACAGAAACAGCAACTCACTACCAACATAATGTTCTTGCATTGAACTAAAATAAGATCCCTTTCTCATTAGAGGTCTGATTCATCAATGGGAACCAAACGTATAGTTCTACATCCTTGAATGTCTCAGTCAACATATCACCTCAGCATACATACAGTTTTACTTGTATTCATTCGTTCTGTGGGGAAAATTGTATATTCCTCTTGTTTAGTCGATGAAAATTTGAGGGGGGATGTAGGGCAAGCTGTGGGTGGGAGGGATTTTTGTATAAGGCATAACTTTTTTTTCCTCTGTGTGTGAAGATTTTATGTGTTCATCTACTGATTCCACATATGCTATTATTGTAAATATTTAACATTTCTATTTATTATAGTGTCTCCATTTAAAAAAAGAACACTGCTGGCTATGATAATTTAAACGTATGTTATGACCTGTGTTGTATATATTCATGCCACTAGTATGGGGATTTTTATGTTTAAAGCTGCGTAAATATAGTTTTATACAGTTCCATAATGTTATTGACAGCATAAATCATTTATTTATTGTTAAACCTTCTTTCATATCTAACAAATAGGGTGCGTTTTACCTGAGATTACTTTATTGTGACATCTACATAGCCTTAATTCTTTGTAAAAAAAGAAAAAAAAAAGTCCATTTAGATACTGTATGATGCTTTAATTAACATTCCTTATGAACTTGCTGTTCATGAAGGAGGTTTAGCTTAAAAGCCAAGGTATGAATGTTTCCTTTACTCATTGTATCTGGAATGAGCCTTGTTCTGGAATGAAAATACTGGGAGAAGCAAAATGCCTACTGGAAAAAGATAGCAGTAAACCCTGGAAAATGCTGTCCTAACTTAAAGTGCTGAACTAAAAGAGAAAAAAAGAAAAAAAAACCAAACTGTCCTTAATTCCAAATCTCTGGGAGAAAAACCTACTAGTTTTATCTCATGTAGAATTTGCAGCCAAATAAGCTTGTAAAAAAAGAAGATGCATACGGCTTTAGACAAAGCTCTGTACCTTTCACACTATTATTTTCCTTAAACACTAATAAATGTTTTGAATAAGTCTGTGGCTGGGTTTTGTCTAGCTGGAATTTCAGCTGCTGCAATAAGGGGTAAGAAAAGCCCTCTGAAGCAGGGCCAGCAGCTTCAGCCGAGGGGGGCAGAGGTAAACTGTCTGCTCACCCCTGCAGAGCCCGTCCCTTGTGCCAGCCAGGCAGCGGTAGAGGTGCCCTGGCTGGGGCAGGACACGGGGACAGAGCCAGCCCTTCCTCCCTGTATGCTGGGGAGAGCCGGTGCAGGGGCAGAGACCTCATCACCAGTGTGTCATTCCCCCGGGGGAGAGAGACCTCGTTGGCTGCTTAGCTGGGACCTGGCAGCTTGGTTTGAGGGCAGAAAGGGAGGACGCAGAACAAACTAGAGGATGAAAAACATGGGCACCAGAAGCTCCTGTCCTTCCCAGGCTCGGACAATGCCTCTGTGCATTTTGGGAGGTTTTCTTGTTATCAGGATCTGGGGATTGGGTTCACTGCAGTGTGTCAGAGCCACCTCACCTGCTTTAAATTAGTCTGTATTCAGGTTCAGAAGGGAGTAGAGGGATGCAAATGCTTACTGGTTTCCTCTTCTCACTGCCCTGATGATCTTGGTTTACAAAATCCCCTTGAGAGGTGGCAGTGGCACCATGCTGTGCTCAGCTGGGTTGGCTATAGGCACAACTCAGCGTCCCATAAGGGCCGGTCTTGGCTGACCACAGCATCTGCCTATGGCCCTCAGCATGGTGCGAAAGCCCTAAGCACTGGATCTCAGCCAGACCCATTAACAAATACAACAGCAATGCTTTCTAAAAGCTGTAAAAGCTGGTAAGATTTGTCCTGCATTTATAAAAAACCCAGTCAGTTCATGTAGTAGCAAGAGTTACCCATTCAAGATTTTTACCTTAAAGACAGAGGACATCCATTTGGCTCTCTACTGTCAGCTATTAATAATCTATTAAAAATAAAGTACCAGTCAGTGGCTCTGTAGAGGGATGTAACAGGCACGTACAGTAGCTGTAATTCTCTCTCGGATCAGTCCATCATGATCCCAGAAATGATCAGTTACCAAAATCTTAAATGCTTACTGGAGTTGCAGCAAAGGAGAAAAGCAAAATCCTAAGATTCACAAAAAGCAAGCTGCAGAAACAGCACTGTGTTGTCTCCAAAGTAATTTTCTTACAGCATCGGGGTGTAGGCTGCAAAGGGTTGGGGAAATTACGAGAAAGCACCTCAGAACATAAAGCACGGATTTTTTTTAAGGCTGCTTGCATGAAAAAGCACATTTTTAACACTCCTTCTGTGGGGTTTAAAAATAACTAATCCAGTTGAAGCTTTTGGATGAGATGGGCTTCACAAGCCTAAATGTGATCTGCAGCAATCTAGGACCTGTATAATTTCTTTGCCTTTAGGTGCAACAATTCTTTATAATCCTGGCATTGACTGTCATCAGACATCAATGGGAAAGTGCATCTTGCCAGCAGAGATGTGACAGAGTTTGGTGGGGTGTGATCTCAGACAAACCTGCAGTCAGGCTACAGCTAAGGAACAGCTTGTGCTGGTGTTGGACCACTCACTGGCATTAAAGATCCCGCTGCATTTTTTTACAGGAGCTGGTCCACACCGTGGCTGTGAGGCAGCTAAAGTAACTGCATTCTGCCCTCTACCATCCTCCTTGCAACTTCAACTAGAAAATTTATTTTGTGTCTCCTGATGCATAAAGTGGTGAGAGGGCGTTCTGCTCCAAAAAAGTGGCTAGACATTAGTGATGGAGAAGTGACCCTTACCTTCCCTTAGGGCATCACATCTCACAAAATAGCACAGTAAATAACAAGAGTGCTGACATTAAAAAGTACAAAAGCACAGAGAGAAAAAGGCGGCCTAAAACAGACTGCAGAGCAGGGATTCTGCATTGCACAAGCCTGAGAAGTGTATAACTTAAAATATGTTTAATACCAGCATACAAGTCTGCTTCAAGACTGGAGTGATCTTAGTTCAATTTGGTCTGAGTCACTTTACAAGTGAGGTAAGGAAAAGCAAATGAAGGCAGTTCAAATTGCAAATGCCCGTCCATGCACAGGTCTCATCCACTTGAACAAATCCCACCAAGACTTATCCATGTGGTCCATTTGGATTATTCTCCTGCAGGCTCCCTGTCTAGCCTCCCAAAAGAAAAAAATTAATTCCAGATATTGGCTTGCTCAGGCATACCAAAACATTTACAAATGTATATGGCAACTTACATATGTAAGCCCACATTGTGAACTGAATCAAACCTACTGCCAGTGCTTCTGCATTTGTTTACCGATTCCTAGGTACTGCCCTTCACTCTCCTCCCTGAGCCCAAGCCTGGAGATGCCAGGAGAGCCAAGGCAGCTCCAGAGCAGCTCTCTGCTGCGTCACGCCTGATGAATTCATCGCAGCAATCTTCCCAGGTGAAGGAATAGTTAAAGCTTGCTGGGAAGCCTCTCAGCAGTGCATTTTTAAAGCTATTTCCTGACACCTCACCAGAAACACAAATCCCACTCAGTTTTCGCTGCTAGTTATGTTCGTGTTTCCATGCTCTCCCCACAGACTCTCGCAGGAAAGGCTTCTCTCACACCTGCTAAAGTCAGAAATTGCTGCATGCTTCCCCAGCAACAAATACAGCAGATCTCGAGCCTTGAGCAATGCTGGGCACCCTGCATCACCCAGACCCATCACGGCCACCTGCCCTGTGACCAACCAAAATTGAATCGTGGAGAGGAGATGCAATGGGGTGCAGCTGGACCTCTCCAGAGGCAGGAGCTCCACTGATGCCTCACAAGGTCCCTCCCAGGTCTGTTCCTGTGATGCCAGCACTAACAGGTCCTGGCACAGCGCTGGGGCTAAGCAGAACCATATAATTAGTGAAATCCTAACAATTTTTGTTTCTGTACATTTTCTTTAGGGAGAAACATCCCAGCCAGTAGAGCATTTCATTTTGAAATCAAAACCTCATGTCTTTCCTGATCGGGAATGTAAAATGGGGACTTGAGGGTTTAAAGACATGACAAATTATGGGAAGCTGCAGGGGCTGAGAATTCCTATCTCCGAGGATGCCGACTGTTATAGCCTTGACCTTTTCTGCAAATACCATGCTCCCTTATAAAAATGTGGCTTGGAGTTTATTTAGAAATTCTTTTTAAATAAGAAGTCGTCTTTGGAGAGCCTGCTGTGAGGTTCTCCACATAGATGGGGATATAGCTTTTTTTTAAGGCTATTCCTCCGCTGCTGGAAAGTAGTGCCCTAGGGGCAGTGCCACTGCAGTGAACGTGCTGGACCGCGCTGCCGTGCATCTCAGTGGCTCTGGTGCCACTGCAGAGATCAGGTCTGACACTTGGTTCTGAACAGGAACCTCAACAGGGTTGAAACGGAGCCTGGGTCGGCTTACAGAGTGCAAGAACAAAATGTCCCCATGGCACAGACAGCGGCAGCTTCCCTGGTGTCATTGGAAACACAAGCTGATGGAAAGGCTAAAACTAGGCTGCATTTTAACACAGCAGAGGATCAGCCCTCCACTATCTTTACGTGACATTATGGCACGTAATTCCCTCTATAAACCCCGCTTCCATTTCTCAAATTTTCTGCAGTTTGTATCTGCTTTTCTCTATCCCACAATCACACCGGGCTGCATTTGTCACCCATGAATAATCCCACTTACATTGCAGAGTCTCTTCCTACCCTGGAGAAAAATGCAGTGGGAGGTGTGGGGAAGCTCAGTGAAAGCTGACAGCCAGGAGAGACTGGGAAAGGCCTACAGAGTGCCTTATTTAGATGTCCTATTTTAAGATAAAATGAAGAGGAGCTATGCACATTCAGCATTTTGTTAAACTGACGTGAAATCAAGCCACTATGAAATCAGTTTGCAGAGGGGTGCGGTGCACATGCTTGAACCCTTCTTGGAAGAAATTAACAACAATAACAATAATAATAATAATAGCGGTAGCTCTTGACTGTCAGCAAGTCCCGGCCTAAGGGCTACCGATCCACGTATCACAGGACTCAGGGCTACTGATCCATATATCACAGGAGAGAGCCCTGTCCAAAAAGAGTTTCCATTGTCATCAGTAGAAGCAAACATTGTCCTTTGCCTCTCCATGGAGAAAATGAAATAGTGTCTACCTGGACGCTCAGCATTAACTCACTGCACAAGATGCTTCTGAACAGTAATCACAGGAATTACGTGTTTTCCTCTCGGATGTACCACCTACACTTGCTGCTCTGAAAGCTAACACTAACTGATGATGAGTCTGCAGAAGCCCATCAAAAGCATTTTGGCCTGTACAAAAAGAGGGAGTTAAAGCAGCCAGGATATCTTGGAGGGGGCAGAGGATGCCCAGGGAAGCTGAAAATGCTCTGCAGCAAGAAAGGGCTCCTGAGGGTCCGGGCAGCCCACGGCAGCAGCTGGCTGACTCTGCAGATTCCTGGAAGAGGAGATGTCTTTTGTGGCTATCTGCATTACATGGACTAGTAAAAGCTAGCCACAGCCGACGATCCAGAACCGGGGAATGAATCTTGGTTAATAATTAAAGGCCCAATCTTGGGTTCACCAAAGCCTCTGGTAAAACATCTTATTGATAATAGTAGGACATTAGGATTAGGCTCCTGGTGGAGCTGGGAATCATTGAAGCTTTCCTGACTGCATAGGCTTATCGGGAATAGTCTTAACAAAATCAGAAAATAGATGAGGCTGAAAATAATCTGTTTTCAAACACCCCACATTCAGAAATGCCTGGATCTGAGGCACGTGGGTTTTTTTGCAGCACTCCCTAAGCACAGACCATTGGCAAACCGTGGAAGAGCAGGCAATCTATAGTGCCTTTCAACAGCATCCAGAATTATACAAGACACTTTTAAATACGTCAAAGATAAGACTTAAATGCTGCTTTTAAAAACCTGAAATAAAGTTTACTAGGCTTTATGACATTATACACCATATTGCTTGAATTCTGGCCATCCTAGGCATAATGGCCTCTCCTTTTCCTTCTGTTGATCATGTAGCACAGCTTTAGTTCAGCCTGGAAGGAAAGACCAGCTATACCCTCCCAATGAAGACGGTAGCAGGATGACACCATTTATATGAGAAAATACAGCAGTTATTCTAAGCAATATCTTAGAAGTCGAAAACTTGAAAGGGTCGAGTAAAAAAAGGACCAGGAGACAGTACTGAGAATATGTGATGATGCCATTTAAGCACATAAACTCATTTGGGAGCTTGCTTGGAACAAGCTGTTCTTACAGTATTGCCAGACTGACCAAAAACAAGAACAGCATTAAGGTCCAATTGACCAATAAGTTGGTCAAACCCTCTCTCATGAGACTGCCAGCCAAATTTGTAAACACTGAAGGTCAGATAAACATACAAATGTCGCAACTTATTGGATTCACATTCCTCTGGCGATTCACCTATGTTTTCTTCTGTCGGGACTAAGGGTTCGAGGGGATAGTGGGCAGCTAACAGGAGGATCACGTTCTCTAGCAGCACAAGGCACAGACAGTACAGAGAGGGCAGAGGCTGCAATGGAAAACTGAACTTCAAAGGAAAAAGAAACCCCAGACCCCAAAGCAACACCCATCCTTATCTTTGAAAGAAAACCGTGATTATTTTCCGATCTTTGCAATTCTCTCAAGGATGAGAAAATGAGCGAACTTAAAATCCTTCAGGGGCCATAAAACCTGCCAAGCCATTATAAACCAGGTACTACCACTGAGGGATTGCTTTGGAGCAACATCATTGGGAAAGGAGGGAATAATCTGAGAGGTGGCTTATCTGCAACAGGCACAGCAGTGTGCCCAGGAGCCTGAACGCAGCAACCACAGAGTGAGGCACAGCGGTGCTGGAAGGAGGGCTACATAAAAGGTACACGCTAGTTTAATTCAGCAGACTCCCCCCAGCCCTCACCCCTGCGTGCAGACCACGTGAGGTACATTTGTTGTGGTGAGCACGGTCTGTCCTTAGGGCTGTAACTGGCACGAGCCACACATTCTCGCAGCTGCTGCAGGATCCAAGGTTGTCCCCTGGCTGTGACTGCAGCACCACAGGTGTAGCTGCACTGTGGTACACCCGTAGTAACGCTTATGCAACCCCCGCTGTAATACGCTAGATGACACACGCGCCCGCATACACAGCTTACTCCTCTGGCAGAAATACATCGGGGCCAGTCTTAGGGACCCTCCTATAGGGCTGGCAACCCTGCAGCCACGTGACACGAGGGCTGGTTCCCCCAGTATGGTATGTGGTATTGGATAAATCAAAAATAATTCTGATTAAAATCTCCCAACGCACCAAAATCACTGCAAAGGCATAAAGCTGGCTTCAAACTGTGTGCTCCCGCTGGCTAACCAAATACAACTATGTATGTTACCGAGCAATAGGGTAGTGCACGGAGTCAGTAGGGTCTGTGATACCCATGGCATCAGCTCACAGGTTACAGTAACAGAGCGTGCAATTAGCTAAAATGCTTCTACTGGTAGTAATAGTACAACAGGCCCAAACAGAGACTGCAGTACCCTTGTCCTGAGTTCATATGAAAATGGCAAAAAAGGACTTAAGAGTCCAACCAGATCAGGGGAAAGGTGGAGAAGGAAAAATAAAGACATAGAAACATCAGTTCTTATCCATAGGACCATGCTGATTCCCACTCAGTACTGGCTGCAAATGGAGCAAATCTGTAGCAGAACCAGACAGAGAGGGAAAGGGAGAGGGACAGAGAGGAAATACATTAACAGTCATCCCTGCACCTGTCCTGAAGGCTGGCTTTATTAAATGGTCTGTGAGGCACAAATTCCCTGCAAGTCCAGGTTTTCCCTTCCGATTATAACCAAGTGCCATTAGTTTAATTTCAGTATCTCTGTACCTAATATCTGACTGCAACCTGACAGATCTCTAACAACGGCAACTGTGTCTCTAAGGTATTGAAAAACGAGAGAGAAAGAAAACACACAGTAAGAAGGCCATCTCTGCTACGTGTGGCCCTGCTGCTAAGCTCTTCCTGCAGTTCAGGTGCTTTCAAGCTCCAGAAAGGTAAGGAATTAGGTTTTATTCCTGTTGCAGAGCTGCATTTATAAGGCCAATAGAAAGAAAGATATCAGAAGAAAGGGGGGATGCAAAGCAGGGACTGGATTAGCTGCCTTTAACTGCTTTGATCTCTTTTTATCAGATAGGTGGAATTGCCACCAAAACAAAGGCTAGGAAGGACAACCACACTGTCTCCAGTCTCAAGAAACAGTTGCTAAAGCCCATCCGTTGTGGAAAAAAAAGCTGTGGGAGTGATCTTCACATCACTAGTCAGGAACTGCACAATCAGCCAGGAGAAGGGTGGGTGGATCAGCCCAACATTAACAAGCCCAGCTATCTCTGCCTTGTGCCCTTCTCAATAGTTTCCAAAGACAGGGCAACGATTTACCATAAAGAGGCCCTGGGGCACTGATGCGTTATTTTATTCTGGCTTTGAACTTCAGAAACATCCAGGATTCACGGACATGTGCCGTCACTCACACCAGGTGAATTTACCCGAGGTCTCTGTTTCAGCCATACAACCGTTGGAAAGCTTCGGTGCCTGCTTTCCATCTGACAGCAGCACAGCTGAACAAGAGAGATGCAAAACTAATCGTATGGAGAAGGGAGCCAAAAAGGGATTCCAGCAACATGAAAACCAGAGGGAAATGCCAGAGTCATGCTATCTGCGATCAGTATCTGTGACCCTTCATTTTCCAAGAAGTGGCAATGATAAGGCAGCTCTGTCCAGGTGAAAGATATCAGCAGGGCTAATTGTAGCTGAGCAGACTGATTCTCATGGCAATACTGTTATCTCCCTGGATTCCAGCTCCCAGCGGCTGCTGTCACTGCTCATAACATCCAGCAGCAAGAGAGAGAGAGAGAAAGGAAGAGAAGGGGGGGGAAAGAAGAGAGAAAAAAATGAAGAAGAAAGGAACAGATTGGGAAATAACAAACAGAAGGGAAAGTGTAAGAATAGTCAAAAAAGAAAGGAAAGGAACAGAGAAGACAGGGAAACAAGCAAAGGCAAATGGGAATCCTTAGCTGCTCCACAATTTCCTCTTAAAGGAGTTTCAAGAGAGTGGAGCTGATGGCAGAAATTGCTCACTGTGGGTGGATGGCAAGAGGCAAACTCCACTCGTCCCACCCCTGAGGAGGTACATCTTCTGCAAGAAGAGACCAGGCAGATGTGGAAGACAACAGAAGAGTAAAGAAATTACTCCAGAGGCGTTACCTCTCCACTGACTCTGCTGGCTGCTTGCTGCGTGTAGAAGGCTCAAGAAGTTTAAAAAAATGACAGCCCCAGCTTCAAACAGGCATGAGTTCTGGGCAAGCTGCCCCCGCACAGTCCCCGAGCCATGCCCTGTGCACACCGGGAGCTTGCTGTGCACGTGCACGGCCAGCTGGACTTGTCAGACCTGCTGCGGTTGGCAGGTGGATCTGGGCCACATGATTATTACTCTTGTTATTCCTCCTCAGATCTGGGTAAATACATGGTACAAGAGTCCATGGACCAAGGAGATGACTCTCAAAACAGCCACCGCAAAGGTTGAAAGGAGCAGTGAGAAGCTGCTTGCTCAAGAGCATGCAGCAGAACAACAGCAACATCTAGCGTGAGATGGAAGGGGTTTGTTGCCAAAATATAGGTGTCAGGAGCCAGCTGATATCTGCTAGGTTATCCACGACACCCACCCAGGGCCAGCAGGTATGACCCAGGACCTCCTGGAGACCGGTGGCCTTCTGGAGCAGCAGCTGGAGGCCAAGTAGGACACCTAAGTTTGCAAAATTGACTACAGGCTTATTCTAAGAGCAGTGCCTGATGCCCCAGGCCAGGCTGTCTCCCCATGCAAGGATTCAACTCTCTGCGCTGGGGAAACACCTCCAGCCAGTATTTGGAAGCAGAGTCATGTGGGCTCCAAGGAAAAACGTCCATACCCCTCACAACAACTCCTAGGGCCATGTGCTTTAGGAATAAATGTCATGAGGATGAGAATAGAAAATAAGACATCATACTCAGTCAAGGCCAATGCCATCAACAAAACCAGTGTCAGCCTAAAAGCAACCTGCTGGGTTATATATAGACAGCCAGTTGGTGTCTCTCAGTGTAGATAAACATTAATTTATTCTTATTAAATTTTATTTTTTCATTTCACCTACATACATTTTAAATGACATTAGAAATAGAATCAAACTTATACCATAATCTGTTGAAATCCTTTGCACTATAGAGAAAAACTGCACAAATCATATATGATGACAGCATTTTAAAGGAAAGTCAAACTGCTGAAATGGTGGAAGCCACAGACCACAACCGAAAAGCTCAACAAGCTTTTGATGAAAATAGCTTTTACTGCAAGTGTGCAAAAAACAATCAGAATTGTTCATTCTGATTTATTCCATCAGTTTGATTGAGGTACTTTATTATTCAGGTGTTAATTAATGACTTGAAAAGCAGGCAAGTTTATTTTCCTCTTCTAGCCGTGAAAAAGTATATCAGAATCCATACTGCTAGTACTAAAACCTTGAAGACCCTCACCAGAAAAATACCTCACTTAAGACACTACTTAAAAATAACCTTAATACATCAGCTTTACACGCAGAACAGGCCTCTATATACTTAATTGTTCTTCATATGTATTTGGTAACATTAGACAGTTTCATTTAGATAATAATTTCTTCTCATGATTTATTTTCTGAATTTCCATTTCAATCCTGATACATTCTAAGATAAATAACAAAAGAAAACCAGGTCTGGCCTCCCCCCAAAAAAAAAGAAAAAGAAAAATCCCCCAAAAGGTGCTATGCATCTTTTTCTTACATAATAAAGTCTCCTCCTGAGAATCTGAATAAACGTATGATAAGTTGTATAACTGTGTAAGTAAATGTGTACAGGTATGCAAAAAACAGAACAAATGCAGTGCAAGGGCTGTATTTAGGGCTCTGACCTACATCCTCTGGTCAACCACAGCAGACCAGTTTAAGATGCCCAAAGAATTTTGCTGTGGTTTGCTGATGGCCACCACTCCTGGAGCAAAACTGGCATCATGGGACACACACCTCCATTTCCGGAGTTCCAGAGAGGAGTTTGTTACATCAGCTTAAGCCATCAGCAAAGGTCTGTTTGCTCCACAGAAAACAAGCTATTGGGCTGGGGAACTGGAAGTGTGGCTCATCCTGTCCCACAGGAACACAAGAGGGGGAACGGGGGGCAGTAATATCTTAAACTGCCACTAGATTCATCAGAGAACATTAGTCAGAAAGTCTGACTGCAAACAGTCCCATCAGTGTGAATCAGGATTTCTGCAAGGAAATAACTACAACCTACATCACTTCAGAGCAGGACTGAGATTCACAACATGAACATCTTGATTTAAAGCATGATAATGTCAGTGATCTTAATCACTCGTATATATACCAGCCCACCATGCTCAAACCGAAGCTGCCCTTCTCCTCCTGTGCATGATGCAGGAAAAGGCACAGCAATACGGCACAGGCAGATAAAGAATTTTCACCCGTATTGCCCTGACACCCCCATATCAGCGGAGCAAGCAGGAGATGGAGGGATCACCAGTTAGTCGGTTTTCCCTGGGCAGGAAGAAGCGGTGCGGGTTAGATGCAGCCCACAGCCCACCCCAGCACTGTCGGGGCTCGCCAGCCCTCCTTCACCCTGCCCCACCAGTTCCCACCATGTTGCCAGCAGCTCCTGCACCCGCTCACTGCCGTAAGCCCAGACTTTGCAGGGAAGGCCCTGTCCTCCAGCAGCAATGCCTGCTGCACACTCTGGCTCTGAAACCCAGCAGCTCTCGCAGAGACGCATTTCCCTATTCTGCAGCACCACCTTGCAGCAACAGGGAGGAAAGCACCTTTCGCAGACAACAACACGGAGAGGTGGACCTGAAGGACACAGCAGTCTGGACTGCAGTTGCAACCAGGAGCAAAACAGACAAAAGATGAAAGATTTTGATTAGTGATGGAGAGTTATGGTCTCTAGCAACCCAGACAAACCCCAGCATCAGCGCTGGGGTTCAAATGAACTTGGCAATAGTTTGCAGGATTCAGCATTTTATTGTTAAACTCTTCAGCCCTCACAGCCCCTTTTCTGCCTACCTCCCTTGCTGGTGGCTGCTTTTCACCCAACTAAAACCAAGATATCTGCTAAATTCTCTGCTGGAACTTCCCTGTGAGCATTCCTCCCGGCACAGCCCTCCAACAGCCGCCAACCTGCCCCGTAGCGGCACAGCCACATCCATGACGGGAAGGAAACAAGTGTGACTTGTCCACACAAAGGCAGCAGCAGGAGTCTAAAAAGTCTAGTATGTCTCCACAACCTCTAAAATGTTGTTCCCCAGTCCCAAATTTTCCATTTTCCCTCCCACACAGTTTTAGAGCATTGGGGAGAGCAAAGGATGTGACTGAAACGTAGCAGAACCAGCAAAATGTCCCTTTACACTCTTTTGCCTCCCACTGCTTAGGCAAAATCAGACATGACGAGAATGGGGAGAGGACACAAAGTGCATGGAGGTGTTTGCTTCAGGTTTTCAATTTGTTTGATGACACTCTTAGTCAGGTCTCCTCACTTCTGGAGAGGAACTCAGCTTTCTCCTGTCAGTATCTAGATTTCTCAGATAACTCTGAGAATAATAGCAGAGGAGGTGCAAGTACTTAAAATAGGAAGAATATTAATTTAGAACCACCAAAAAATGGCTAACAGGCTCTGAAAGAGTGGAAACTTGAGATTAACTTTAAGTAAGCTTTAAGTGATTATTTCAAGAGCCATTTTAGTAAATTAAAATTTAAGAAGACTACTTTCAGGCAAGTTACACTCACACCATTTGTGTCATTAGTTCTGAAGCTAGTTGCATTTTTTAATGAGCGAAATAATTCAAATGGGCCAAAATTACCTATCACCAAGACATCGGATTTTTCAATTCTCCAGTAAAAGAAAAGCGAAGTGGCATGCAGCTGGGAAGCAGGGCAAAGCCCATCCTCCTGCACACTGCAGGGTGCATTTTCCCCTTTGTGTCAGTCAGTGTGGGTGCACATAAAAACTTATTTCTATTAAAGAAAAACCCTGAGATCTTAACCAGAGGAGGGCTGAGAACAGCCACCACCTTGTGTGTTAACTCTTGAAGGCGAAGTTTCGCCTCCTTTTGGCAACACCAACTTTCCCACAAAGCCACGGCTCAGATTTGTACGCAGCAGTGGGAAAGGAGTATAAACTGTTCCTAAACTCAGTGGGTTGTACAGGCCACAGATTATGGTCGGGATTACCAGAGTTATGTACATTTTCTCAAATTATTGGGGCCTTTTTTTTGTTCCTGTGTCTTTTTTATTCACAGACTCTCTTGCACTCTGAACTCTGCGTGTCCCGGCTCTAGCTGTGAGTGCAGCTCCCAAATCTGCTTCAGTCTTTCCCGATATCCAGTCCTCATCCTCCCCTCCCTGCAGTACCTTTCTGTTTTCACTTGAAGGCAACCTTGCGCCACACATGTCTATAAAAACAACCGGGCTGGGAAAGCACCGCAGCTGTTTCACCCAACAGCCATCCCGCCTTGCAGGTGGAAAGAGGCTGAACTCTAGGCGCAGAGGAGAAACAACTTAATTATTCTTATAAGGTTTGATTCATCAACATTGGCACACTGCTGACTTTTCATTTAGCTCCTCTAAATGTGATTTCACCACTCTCCGATCACAGTCTTGTAAAGTGCAGGAAAGAGATGATCTGCTGCTGCACGGGGAGCACCCATGTCCCTGGGTGATGCCTCAATGCTCACCGCCTATTTTGGCTCTCCTCTTCACCAAAAGCATCAACAGTGACCACAATTAATAGAAGGGAAACAGTGGGAGCTCAGTTTTGAGTGGGGACAGAACAAGCTGGAAAGTATGTAGATAAAGAGTGATATTTCCTAATCAGCTGTCCCCAAGGAATTTTATCCTTGGATACTCAGGGAGCCAGTTATCTCAGCCATTAGTGAACTTGTGAGGGACAGGTGAGATACCAGCAGACGGGCAAAGGGCAAAGGTAGCATCTCTCTTCAAAAGCAGGGGACAGGAGGAACCAGGCAATTATAGACCTATCTGCTTAACTGTGATGCCAGGAAAAATACCGAGAGAAATAAGTACCTGAAAAAACCCAAGATGAGGAGCAGGACTCATGGACTGGTCAACAGTGAGTGGTACAACATGGTAATGTGTTTCATGCAGAGAAGAAGAATACAAGGAGATGCAATATAGAAAAAATTTAAGAGTCCAGGGCTTTAAACATGTCTTTTCTATTCATTTCAGGGAACAGACACATTGACAAATTATATACATCCATCTTTTGACACTACTTTGGAAAGAACAACCAATAACATTACTGTGAATTGAGCTGCACTTATGAAACCACTCTTCAAAGCAGAGCAGTATTTAACATTTTATTCTTTTTCTTCTGCTTAAAATGACCATCTGGCAACAGACTTTCTGGAATGGAGCCTTTCCTCTGGTTTCTGTTCGGGGACAAATCAGGCCATGTGATTTAGGGATGCAGAATATAGTTCTCTCCTGAAATGTACGTGGGCTTGAAGTCAAATTCAGATACGGAAAAGATCTGGTGTGAAGCAAGCTGTGGCTTACAATACAGTTTTCTCTATGTGCATGCAATATGCCAAACTAGAAAGATTTGCATCCCTTTCCATGCAGTCTCAGGCTAAGTGGTAAGTTCTGTATATTATCCACAGTTACTTTACTTGCCCTAAACTAACCCCATCAAACCTGTCTGAAGTTTCATTTAAAACTTCTAGGAACTTTCACTTGAAACCATAGGATTCAAGATCCTCAGATACAGCGGGCACAATTATGGTCAATTAACTTTTCTTCAAAAAAAACCCCAAAACAAATTCAAACTGCAAGAAGCTAAGAGGTCTCAGGGGCAAAATCTCCCATTCCTGGAGGATGTGGGAGTCTGGGAAGATGGTGTAGATAAGCCCTAAAGGAAGAACAACTCTCCCTGAGCATCAGCCTGTGTTGGTTTTAGAAGCAACATCTGAAACTTTTAAGAACTAGAGTGTAGTGCATATGCTCAGCCATCACTGCATACGCAGGGCCTTGGAGACAGAGGCAGAAAAAAAAAAGAAGTCTCATCTAATGACCTGCACTGTCTCTGTAACTATCCGGTCCCAATTCTGCCTGGTCTATGGGCAGAAAATAGTAGGAAATGAAATCTAAGACCCTGCTTGGAAACTTCAGGATAGTTTCTGATCTTTTTTCCAAATGTCCCAGCACACCGATGACAGAGGTTTGAAACCTGGCCATGTCCATCTGGGGCACAGGAGCAGGCAAGGAGCTGCACTGCCAACGCTGGGGGAGAGCGTCAGCATGAAGGGGGAGCCGGGCTCTCCAGGCTGAGGGTCGTCAGAGGATTAAGCAGAGGACAAGCATGCAGCTCCCTAGGGAATGCCACCAGCTTCCCGTTATTTTTCAGGAAAGCCTCCAGGAAACTGTCACTGAATAAATTTTTTTTCTTAAAGTTCTCCTCTTTCTAGGCCTAAAATTTGGGAGGATGGTCTTAGAGTATGTTATAAATGGATTAAAAATATCTTGACTTTTATTGCTTGGAGATAAAATGTGGTTAAACAGTATTTCCAAGGAAAGAGGTTAGTGCCTAAGCAGAGGAAAAGACAGAGGCAGGCTCTTTGCCTTTGCGAACAGAATTAAATGCAAAAACAAACATCAAAACCCAGGAGAAATTTGTTACTTTTAAAAATTCCTTTCAGCTGTAACACTCCCAGCTTTTATTTCCATTTATTAGATCTACTAAAGTGGGAGGCCCAAGGAAAAATTTTAAAATCATCAAATCATGTTGCTTCTTTTCCAACAGCCCAGAAAGCAGCGCACAATTTTCACTGAAGTTTTTACCTATGCTTCATCTTTCCTTCTAGGAAATGACCACCTTAGAAGCCAGTCTAAACTAAAAAATAAATGTCTGCCAATAAGCGTGAAAATAATGTTGCAGAGTATTTGTAATGGTATTTTGTGGGGTTTTTTTAATAAAAGCTGTTACAACAGGTTACAGCCCAGTCTGGACCATGCTGGTGTGCAAGTGCTGCACAAACATACGCTAAAAGACAGATCATACTCCTTCAACCTTCCCATTAATGGCCAGGGGATGGACAGGGTCTTATCATCATTTTGCATGTGAAGCAGAGTGAGATTTGGATCCCCTCAGCCAGGCGCCCGCTTAGCTGGTACAATTAGGAAGGCTCTAAGTTCAGCAGAGGCACTGGGAGCGCTGCCCTGGAGCTGCCGGAGCCGCACGGCAGAAAACCAGCCCTATTTCCTAAATCAGACCCCTCCACGGGCTGCATATCCTCCTGTTTGTGGTAGGTCTGTCAGGGCTTTGTATTTTTTAGCAGCCAACTGAGCAAGCTGCATCCAGCAGATAGGTGTGTTTCCCAGCATAGGGGCGTTATGCCATGAGAATATAGTAGCTCTATTGAGATAATGACAGCATTGGAAGAACATGGCTCTCAAATATGGGACTGCCACTCAATCTACTCTAACTAGCTAATGTCACTGGCAAAGTGGAACAAGTATACCGTCTCCTGACACTCAAACTCACCTTCAAAGGGTTGTATATTTTCATGGTGAATCTTTCTCCCTGATTTCCATTTTTCCTTCTGGGACAGTTGTTGAAGTTTTAAATATCTCCATTCGCACAACAGCCACCTAAATTCCTGTACACCTATATCCCTGCATACATATGTGTGTGTGGCTCCTAGACCCAGCCATAGAGGAAATAAGGCGCTGAGTTGGCTTTTGACCACTCCTCAAATGTTTGCTGCCGCCTATGGTTGCAGACATGACTGCCTCCTGCCAAACAGCAAATAAAGGCTGCTCCCCACTCTGAAGTTAACAGCAGCTTGTTTTGCCTCCCTGCCAGACAGGCTGTAATCTAATCGCACGCCCTGTGGCTTTACCCAGCAATTGCTCTTTTCCTTCTACTGTCACATCGCATCAGGGATTCCTCGGCACCCACCATAGGTACATTGGGCTGGGACTTGGTCTGCAGCACATCCTGAGGCAGCCTTCCTTGTGTACATCTAGAGAGGCCAAAACAAGAGGAGGATGTGTGCTAGGGGTGCTGGATCACAAATGTTAACACAGGGCTACCCAACTGGAAAGCCAAGGGATGTTATTTGCCAGGAAACCTTGATATACAGTTTTCATTTCTCCCAGGTGAGCAATAGCTCTAGCCCAGCGGCGGCTTGGAACAGGAGCACACAGGTATTTAGCTGTTCACAGCCTACAGACCTCTCCACTGTGGATGCACACTGCTTATAGGGTGGACCCCTGCTGATAAAACTCACACCTATTTTTAACATATACAAAAGCCACACGGTAGAGGTAAGGAACTACATCAAGGCATTCATATCAAACAGATAGGGAAAGACTGACTGAATACGATGGTCACCAAATGATTCACCAAATAGCCATGCTATTTTGGTTCAATTTGTTTGGTAGAAGACAACCAATACAATTAGCTTATCCAGCCAACAAGCTGGAAGGCAGTCCTGGACAAACATCCAGGAGGTGTAGGCCAGTGCATGTTTGTGGGTATCCCTGATGTCACATGAACTGCATCACTTCTCCAGGAGATGTAGAAGCAGCCAAGTCAGATGGCAAGCAGCCAGCATGGGGTTGCTAAGTATCCAGAGCAAGATCAGCTGCAGGCCTTGCTCTCAGATAAGGAGGCACACTCCTATCTAGATGCATCCTAGCCTAGGACATATGGGCTCATGGGCATGAGGGGCTTACCAGTGCCAAGTGCTCCTCAAAGTGCTTTGACAGAGGAGCAGGGCAGGCACAGATAGAGGTTACTCCTCTCAGGACCTTCACAGTCCTATCATTTCCTGGACTGCTGTATACATGCTCAAAAAAACCCAAAAAGCAGCACCTATTCCCCTGACTCCCCCTAAACCTGGCTGCAGGGAATATGCTCCAAGCACTCCACAGAAATCAGTTTACCATCCCCTCCTCTGACATCCTGACCCCAAACAGCCCCCATCTCTCTGTGGATCTTACCCACCACTAACATTTTGTCTTTCTGCTCAGACCACCTCTCTAATTAGCTTTGTTCTGACATCACTATTAAAGATTTGGATCCACTAAATCCAAAGCAGTGTGTTGGAGAAGCCAAATAAGAGAAACTAATAAATCTTCCTTCCTTGGAGAACCTGCCCAGGCTGTATTTCACCTGATCAAAACAGGGTAAGTCCCAGTTACATGTACACCGACACAGATAACAGAGCGCATTAGCTGCTGAAATCGGGCAGGAGCACAAGATGCTGCTCTGCATTAAAAGAGGAAAGAAGCTCAGAGTTTGCTCCGTAGACAGCTGTCAGCTCCTTGGACCCGCCAGCTGTGACTTGGCCACAGCCAGACTACAATCTACCGGCCGTGTCAAACGTCCCATTTCCCCAAGTCTGCAGAGCTCAGAGAAAAGAGGATCCAGACAGTGCTTTATCTTGGTGACAACTTTTCTTTTCTGAAATCAGTTGGGAACAACATGTTCAGCTATTGCCAAAAAAGATCACCAACAGCTATTGGCATCATCAGCACTCAGTTATGTGGCTTCCCAAGTGGCACAAGGGATGACAGATTCATATTAATTCCAGTCAGCAAATGGATTATAAATACTCCCCCAGCCGGTTGCCACCTGATAGGACTGTCCTTGAGTCCTCCAATTGTGGAAGGGAGTGTCAACTCTAAATTTACCTGCCAGCTTGTATCGTATAAAACATACTACTCTGTGATCCTTGGGCTGTGGCCCAGCATGGATTAGACCAGAAACGGCTAGTTCCATCAACCAGACAGACATCTCACTATTGCTTATCACAAGACTTCGATGGCAGAAAGGAGAGAGGGATGGGTTTGACAGGATGCGTTGGTGTATTGGTCATGCAATTGCCACAGCAGTCCCATCAAGTCTGAGTTAATAAAGTGATCAAAAGCTAGGCCCACCTAACACCTTTCTGATGAGGTAACAGCTTCTGTTCCTAAGGATAGCCTTTCCCATCAGAAAAATGTACCACCATGACTGATATAAGTAAGCCCACTCCAAGGATGGGGTGTCCAAAACCAGATAGAGCTGATACAAAGCAGACTGAGATAGTATTTCCTGGAAAAAGTAGTAGGCAGGATGCTAAAAGTTTATACAAATGGACTATTCACTTGAAGAACTGTAATTAGATAGATTTAACTTTTACAAAATGGAAAGCAAACAAAAAGAAAGCAAGCAAGTAGCTCCACTTTTTTCTAGCTTTAAAACGGTCCTAGTGTCTGCAAATCAGGCAGATGCATGTGCTAGCGGCACCTGTCTGTGGTAGATTTTCTCACCCAAAAAAAAATAGGGTCTGCCTGGGTGGGAGGACAGTTTGTAAACAATGAGTTCAGGGCACTTACCTAAAGTAAGCCCATTTTTTTGCCTGTTGCTTGCTCATGCAAAAAAGCTTTCCAAGCTCATCAGCTGGAGACAGCATCTCATCCCTGTTGCTTGATGGCCACAGATAAAATCTGCGCTCAGTTAGACAAAGACATGGGAGTAACATGGCTGTTGGGAGCTGCACGACATTTTGCTCTGCTTTAGGCTTTTTCTGATTTCTGATTTTCTGAGGACACCCAGCCTCTCAGGCAGCAGCAAGAGCCTTCTGCTCACCATCTGCATCTTCCCCCAAACCCTGCGAGCCCTGGGGGCTCCCAGGCAGGGCTGCAGGCCCACAAGATGGCACTCGGCCACAGAGTGAGGGACAGCAGCCCAACAATCCAGTGGCTGCTTCTGGACAGAGCAGGCTCTCCCACTAATGGAAACTTGCCCTGTATTTCCATTATTTTTACCTGCTGAGCACTTTTTAGCAGTTGAGCCAAAATGGTACCTGCCCGCTTTCTGGAAAACCTCAGGGGAGAACAAGGCTGGAAAACGATGCATCACAGAAATCCTGGGGATCTTTGCTTTGAGAAACTAACACACCTCTGCATTACGGAAAAGATTTGACCTTGTCTTTTGTTGGTCTTTGTACCAGGAACAAGCATTTTTGTCACCTATGTGAGAACCACCCTAAATGTAGCCAAGTTATACACCCTGCTAAACAGCAGTTTCTCCATGCTTTCTACATACTTGGCAGATTGTAGCATCTTTTAACATCAAAAATACTTTTAACTCACAGTGAAGCTATCTCACATGGCGTGATGGGGGGCATCCAAATCAATGGATGCACTTAACCTCACACTCTGCACCTTAAATTCTTTAGGCAGTAGGGGTAAAGCTCCTGGGTTATTTCCTCCCCGCCTAAGGGATAGGCAAAGGCAGAACCACTCACACCTTCAAAGCACTCAGACACCCCTGAAATGGAAGAGGATCTGAAAGGCTCCGTCTCTGTGGTTTAGCAGCTCGCTGTGGAACAAGGCCTGGAGCTCAACAGGAGGGATAAAACTAAATATTGAACAGCTGCAAGCACTGTGCATCCTGTGCACTTTGTGACACAGAGCCTTTATGGAAAAAGCAAAGCTGAAATAAAACCAAAAGCCCAATGGGGTATGTAGACAACAGAGTCACATCCTGAGTGCTGAGTGCCTGACTTTGCAGCTTGCGCAATGTCACTTTCGCCTCATTTTTGCTCATGTGTGGTACGTACAAAAAGTAGTTCAGAGTGACTCCAGTCATACAACAGGCTTTTTCAAAATGTGTATTTACTCCAGGGCTGCTGGAGCTTATCATTAAAAAGTACACAGAGCCAACATCATTTACTCACATAAAAATGTAGAGTAGGAATCTTTATTGCAGGACATTTTATCCTATTGGAACTTTAATCCAGCTGATGCTAACAAATCATTCAGCATTAATGTGGTAGGAATGAGAACAGGAGAGAGTCAACCAAGCAAATGGATCTACTCTATTTCCATTAGGTCTCCACCACGGAGTTACACCAGCAGTGACTAGACCATTGCCTCCTCCTGCGTAACACCTAAAGTCTCAGCACTAACACAGCCAAGGATCAGTCTAGCAGAGGTTTCACATCCCTGATGAAACTGAAGTTCCCAAGACAGGAGATAAATGGTCATTTTCCGCTCCGTTTTGCCACAACTTCCATCACCTTAAGTGCAGAGTGCTGCCTGAATGTGAACTACTGGATCAGGTTCATATTTTGTAAATATTATTGTTATTTTATGAACTTTGCCATCAATGAGAGCAAAGCTAGAGAGGCTGGAATATGACACAATGGTTTTGAGCTTGGCTGTTATTTGTCCATTTTTTAAAAAGTGGGGAGGGAGAAGGAAAAGGATAGTTTAGAATTGTGGTTAAACACATTTTTTTCTCTAGAGGCATTAGGTTTTTGCCTTTGCTTTGTTTATTCTTCTTTGGGAATAAGTACAGTCATATTTTTAAACATAGGACATCCCCCCTTTCCTTTTTAAATACTGAAATTCTAAGAGTCACCCTAGACAGGGCTCAGGCTGCTCTGACTACTGGGAGCCAAATGCATCTTTCAGAGTGTTTTCTTGTGGCCTAAGAAAGTATTTATTTTTTCAGTCATTCAGGCATTGCATGTACCTTTGTTCACTTTCCAGGAGCGGTTCAGTTTCATTACTTTTTTCTTTTAAATTGCAATATGTTATAGACTTCCTAGTTTGGGCCTCAGTTCTGTTACGATACTTAAAACATGAGTGATTCTTGTAATTCAGATATTTAAAATTTGACCAGCACTTTAGGATCTTACTGAAGAAGTGTTTACGTATTTCCTTATTTCTCTTTTGGCGGTTTACTGTCTTTTTACTTTTCTTAAAAGTGGATGCATAATCCAGCTCCAATACACACAAAACCAAGGGCACATTTTTACCAAAGCACATTTTGACAGCATGAGCGGTGACGATCAGGGTCCTGGCTGAAAGCACGGATGTACCCCTCCTCTCCAGGATGGACTGGCCCAACAGGAAGGCTGGAAGCCATAGGGCAGCTAATCCTGAACTACACGTACAGGGGTAGCGGGGGAAACAACTTCTGCTGGACCCAGTGAAGGGAAAAAGCCTCAGAAAATACTTCAGGATAGAGATTTCTACCTCCCCAGGCTGGCTGTGTCTAAAACGTGTTTCCAAAGCCAAGGAGCCACAGTGAGGATCCTGGAGGTTTCAGTCCCCCTGCGCAGACACAGTGTCGAGTATCTCTCAGCCGGAGCTGGAGGTCGGGAGTGCATCGCCCAAGCGAGTGCCCCGGACACAGAGGGGCTGCGCTGGGGCGGCCGGAGGGTTGGAGTGGAGAAGGCATCTGGGAAGAAGCAATGCAGAGCCTGACAGCTTGGAGACGGCCAGATGTTTTCATCATTATGGAAAAAATCTGTTGGTGCCTCTTAGCCCAGAGAAACACTGGATGAGGAAATATCCTCTTGAGTTCTAATCAGGGCTGCGTATTAAAACTGCGATGGGCCAGGGTCAAAAACCAACAGAAATGGGAGGAAGGGGTCTTTTTTGACTCTGGCTCTAACACTCAATGTGAAGGTGCCCCAAAAGGCTGCACTGCCTCCCCAGGGACCTTTTCCCAAATCACTGCTTCAGAATGCTGGAGAGACAGGGCCTGGAAGATGGTCCCAAGTGACGTTCCTTCAGCACCCCCCACCAGTGCTCCCTCATCCCGCCAGCTGCAGCAGGTGCTGTCCCGGGGATATGCAGCCACAGGGACATGTAACGCTGGAGCTGCATAGCTCTGGAGACACACAGCCCTGGGGTTGCAAGGAGACTGAGTACAGCAGTAATGCAACCAGGGGCTGGGGACCCCTGTCCTGGCTTACAAAATCGGTCCTGAAGAGCGCCTGCTGCCCTCCTGGCTCCAGACACCCCGGTCCAGCCCAGAGCCCTGGGTTAGCGCTGTAACCACGACCAGGAGACACCTAAGAGCGAGGCCCAGGGCCGGGATTTTCAGCCGCACGGGGTACCAGGTTCTAGGTTTTCCCTTCTCTCCCCTCATTCCCCGCAGGCTCCGGTGCTCGGCTCAGCCCAAGCATCCCGCAGGACGCCAGGATACGGCCAGCCCCTTCCCCCAGGCTCCCCCCGGGCAGCTCCGCGGGATTCATCCCTCCCACGGATCCCCCCTTCCCAAAAGCAGCGCGGCCCCGTCCCCCGCCGGCTTCGCTCACTAATTTTAGCTTTCAGGCATGAAAGATACGATGCAATTAAATACCAAAAGTAACCCCCGAGGACCGCCCGGGAGAAAAGCGTAAGAAAACCGTAAGAAAACGCCAACAGCCAACCCCAAATCCCTCCAATTTCTGTAAGAAATAAACTCTATCCGCGAAATAAAAGGGCGTTTAACGTTTCACGCATTTCGCTCGGACTTTTTTGTTCTTTAGTTGGCAAATAGAAAAGGCGGGCGGCGTCTGGGCTTGGGGACGGGCGGCAAATCGCGCCGATCTGGCGGGGAGGAAGGCAGAAACCGAGGCACCGCGGCGAACTCTCCCTCCTTTGCTCCCTTTCTTCTTTTCACAGTATTGCTGGGGCTCCAAGGAAAAAAAAAAAAAAAAAAAAAAGGCTGCCGTTTAAATGGTGCTTTTCCCTCTGCCGCTGAAAAACGGGCTGATAATTAACGCAGAATTGGGAAATTGCAGATCTGGTTTTATTTATGCGACCTTCCTTTGAAATTTAAAAAGAGACTTGTGAAGTTTTACGAAACTTGGAAATTTTACCCAGAAAAAAAAAAAAAAAGAGTAAAAATCTAGAAGAACTTTTACAAGACTTTCGTTTCTTCCCATCATTATTTTGAAGATACATTTTCTTGAAATATATCGTATTTTATGTTCGGTGAATTGTATATTCATCGAGCTGACGAAAACACTTGTCCGCGCGTGTATTTGCCAGTTTCTCTCTCTCATATAGTTTAATTTTGCACGGATTTCTTCCCAACCGTTTTTCTCTCTGCAAAACAAGCCGCGGGAGCCCTCGGAGTTTTAGTTTTACGGAGAGGAGACAGAAACGGGACTCTTCGGAGAAACCGACCCACTCCCCGTCAGAGCACCACAAAACCGAACAACGGATAATTTCCCCGCTTCAGCTCCAAAGGCCTGAACCTGCTCCCGGGGCTGAGCCGCCCCGGAGCCCCGCGGGGGGGGGCCGCGCCCCCGGCTCCCCCCGGCCCCGCCGAGCCCGTTTTCCCGGCGCCTCCGTTTGCAGGATTGTCCAGTCCTGGTGGGAACGGAGGAACCGGCTCGGCCAAACCCGCGCGTCTCGGGGCAAAACTGAAAGCGGGTCCGAGCGTGCCGGGGTAGCGGGGGTTAGCTTCCTTTTTTTTTTTTTTTTTTTTTTGGGTGGTTGGTTGTTTTTTGTTGAGTTTCGGGTTTTTTTGTTTATTTGGGGGTTTTGTGGAGTTTTGTTGTGTTTTTTAAAAATTATTATTACCTGGAAGACGCCCGGCCCTCCCGCCAGGAGCGGCACCCACCCTGGGGGCGGGGGGATTTTTGCAGGACAGGGCTGAGACCCGTCCCGTCCGTGCCCCCCCCCGGGCAGCCCCGGCTGCACGGCGGCAAGTGCGGGGAAAGACACGGGGCCGCCTCGGGAAGGCGCCTTCCCGGTGCGGGGGGCCAAGGAGGAAAGGCAGAGCCACCCGCCCCGCAAAGGCCCCACGGGAGCGGGGGGGGCAGCTCGGCGGGGTCAGGGACTCCCCCGTCCCCCGCGTTTCCCCTTGGGGCAGCCGATTTCATGCCTCTCCGGTTGTGGGTCACTGGCTGCCGGAGCAGAGGGGGCACCGCCGGGAGACGCCGGAGCAGAGGTGGGGGTCAGGGCTCTGTAACTCTACTCGCCCGGGTTCATCCTCCCACCCGCCTCGGCGGAGCTGATCTCCTCGGGAAGAGGCTGGGTCCTGCTGCGGGGAGCCCCGGGGGGGACCCCGCAGCCCCGGGGGGGGCTCAGAGCCGGCTCCCCCGGGCGGGGCGGTGGCTGGGAACCTCATCTCCGCGGGGGGGGGGGAGGGATCACTTTTAAGACAAATAAAGCCCAAACATGTTAAATACGGCCCCCCACCCCACCCCCCCCCGGCCCGACCTGCGCCTCCAGGCTGCGCTCCCCTTCTCCGCGCTGCGCCGCCCAGGGCAGACCCGGGGCCGGGGGGGTCCGGAGCAGGGCCCCGCCGCCCCGGCCCTGCCCGCTGCCCCGGCCCGGCGCCCCGCCGCCGCCCCCCCCCGCGCTCCCCGGGAGCGCAAAGCGCGCACGGTGACATCGCAAGACGGATCGGATTTGCACGGCCAGCAGGAAGTATCCTAGAAGTCAGACCTTTATCTCCTCTGGAAAACATCGTGCGGACAGACAAGCTGCAAACACCCTGAAATCCTTGCGGCAGTTTCAGGCTTCCCAGCCAAGCCCCGCTCCCATTCCCGCTGGAGCGGTGGGAACCTTCCCGCCCAGGGGAGGTAAACCGGGCCAAAGCTCCGAGGGAGAGAGCAGGACAGCCACATTTAGAGCTTTGTCCTTCGAAACAGCCCACGCCTTATAGTGCCTGGAAGGTATTTCGTTTTTAAAACAGTTTTCTTGGCCGTCACCACCGGCGCATCCTGGCTGCTGGACGCGGGTGTTAAAAACGTTGTTGTTTTTACTAAACGTGCAAGTCTCTTCGCTCGTTTAATTCTCCTGTCCCTATAATAACCGTATTGCTTCTGCCCTCTGTGCGTTCCCCTTGGAAATAGAACGAACAAGCGCTTTTGTAATTAACTGGCCGCGTTAAAAAGCTTTTACTCGAGCGCCGGAAAACGCCGGGTTCTGGAGCCAGCGGCAATAACGGGGCAGGAACGCCCCGGTGCCGGGAGAGGGGCGGTGGGGAGGACGACGAAATCCTAGATCGTCTCTCTTCACCAGCGAACCCAGCACAGTTACAGGCAGAAAAACTTATAGGCAGGGTAAAATTAAAGCTTTTAATTTATCTGACCGGCTTCCAGCTTTCCCTTCAGCCGGGGAGCGGGGGGGAGGCGGGGGGAACAACCCCCCTCCAGCGCCTGGCGAGGTGCAAGAGCCAGCTGAATTGTCAGATTCCAGGCACGGAGCCCAGGGCAGGAGGCATTTGCTGTCCAAGTCGCCCTGGCCAGGTCACCCCATCTCCCGGGCGGGCTGGCCGCGGCCTGCCTGAAAAGCGGGATGTGGGGGTACCACAGCCGAAACAACACGGGCCGGTTTTATCCCGGGCTTTGCATGAATTGTCACGAAATAAAGGGAAGGCACCTCGGTGCTTGCCGGCTGCTGCAGTCGCCTGCTGTGCCCTGCCATCAGCCCGCCCGGCGGCACCAGCGCTCTCCGGCCGGTCTGCAGGGAGGGAAGGGCCCGGTGTGCCACCACCACGGGCTCGGTAGCGATGAGCCGGGATCGGACAGCGGCGGCCGGGAGCCCCGCAGCCCCGGCGGCGGGGGTGGCAGCGCAGCGGCCGCCCCGCACCTGCCTCGCCGGGGCTGTCCCGGAGGAGCCCCCCCGGCTCCCGGCGCTGCAGCTCCCACCACCGGGCGGAGGCGAGGCCCCTCGTCAAGGTCAAAACTCTCTTTTTCTTGCGCAATGCCAGAGGCCGGGGGGGGCCAGGGCCGCGGCTGCTCTCCCCACCGGCAGCCCCGGCGCTGGGAGCGGAGCGGGGCGGCGGGAAAGGCGGGCTTCGTTAGGGCTGGAAAGGACCGGGGGGTAAGGGGGGCGAAAATAATAAAAAAAAATATAAAAACAAACAAGAAAAAAAAAAACACCAAAAAACAACAAACAAACCAAGGGGGATGGGCGTGAGGGGAAGGAAAGCGGGGGAAAAGGTAGAAAGAAAAGGAGAAGGTTTTAGCTCCAGCAGAGTGGAGCGCCTGGACAGCTCCAAAGCCATTTTCCTCTGCAGAAATCCACAGAGGTGAAAGCAAACCCTTCCCCGGCCCCGGCCGCCTCCCGCGGCCGGGCAGTGCGGCCCCCCCGGGACCCCCGGTATGTCCCCGCCACGGCGGCCAGGCACAACAGACCACACGCCCGAAGGATTTATTCAACTAGGGCTCGCCGTTTCGTAGCATCCCTTTCCAATCGTTCGAAAGAAAGAACCGGCCAAAAGACCTAGGGGAGCCCTCGAGGACCCTCAGAGATCCCCAGGTCCCAGCGGCTCCCACCGCCCACGATGGGAACCGGGAGATTGGCACAAGTTCTCGCAAGGAAACCCTAATAGGCTATTTCTGGACTACTGGCTCTTAACAAATCTATAGCACCTGAAGTGTTAGCACTCAATTAGTGACAAGGTTTCAAACCCCGGCGTTTACTGGTGCGGTATAAACAGAGTCCTCGGGAGATAGCCGGGAATTAGAGCGGGGGGGCGGGCCTGGACATCTTAACCGACTGGGATTACGAGGAAAACTTTTTTAAAAGGCCCCATTTCTCTCTCTCTCTCTAAACAGTCCGAGGTGTCGAAAGCTCAGGGGGAGAGAGGATGTGCTCTGCAGAGCTAATTGCAGGGTTGGTTTTTATTTCCTGTTTGTTTTCAGCAATAAAAGTTTAAAAAACAAAACCCAAAACAACGGATCGCGTTTAGCAATCCCGGAGAGAAGCAACGAGCGGATGTGGAAGACAACCCTCCCCTGCGAGGGGCTTTTCTGGGCGTGGGGGCCAGGCTCCGTCCCGAGGGGGCAGCGAGAGCAACCTGCAAACCCCGTGAAGGTGGCGGGGAGGGAGCGGGGCACCCCCCGCCTTCCCCTTGCAGCCAGGAAAAGAGCAGCGGCTTTGCTCACCCCGTCTCCCCTACGTACACCCCCGGGGCCCGGGTCCTGGCTGCGTGGGTGGGCTGCAGAAGGTATTTCAGGGCGCTCCTCTGGGGTCCTGTCTCCCTTTACTCCTTTCTGCGTGTTACTTAAGCGCGATTCTAATCTCCCACCCACTGGCCTGCCAGCAAAAGCGACCCCGCAGAGGGCAAAGGCGGTGCGGGTGAGCAGGGGGTGCGAGCCATGCCTGCCCTCCAGCCCTGCCCCGGGGCACAGCCCGGCCACCCGAGCTGGGCAGGACCGGGACCGAGCCTGAGGGCTGCAGGCGGGGGCCGGAGCTGGGCGAACTAGTCGCCTTTGTCCCCTCGGCTCGGCTGCCCTCGGCCGAGACGCCTTTTACAGCCGGAGCCTGGCTTCAGCGCGCTGCTGGAGAGCACCGGGAAGGGGAGAAATCGGGGGGGAGGAATGGGTGCTGAGCTCCGACCCGGAAAGTCCGTGAGCTGCTGTGTGTCAGTAACTTATTCATCAATCAGCCGGACGCAGAGCAGACCTGGCCTCTCTTTGCGGAGTGTTTGCTTTTTCACCAATTATTGCGGCCCTGCAGCTCTTTTTGTTGATACAGTAGTTCTAAAAAGTGCTAATGTTCATTTATCAGGGGTCCGAGCCCGGGACTCCCACTAGTTGTGATTCTTCCAAAAATATAAACACGAAGAGAATGGTTAAGGCTAAAGCTCCCATTTGTTTCTAAACTGCAGTATTAAAAGTGATGCACTGTTGAAGATAAAGCGGAGATAACGCTGTCTGTCTCCAATGAATGTCTCCGCGACGCATTAATGACATTCCAAATGATAGCTCCGGCTTATCGTTCAATTAATCACTTCCACCCTCTGCAGCCGGGCCCACATCGATCGGGAGCCGCCGTGTGACCGGGGGTCTGGAGGAAGCCCGTCAGTCCTCAGTGACTCGGGGGCTGCCGCCCGGCAGCTCTCCTCCCCGCGGACCCAGCGCCCACCGGCGGGGCCGCGCTCCGGGCCCGCCGCGCCCGGCGTCCGACCCCCGCCGGGTCGGGGCCGCTCTCCCCTCCCGGTGCACCGGGCAGGGGCGACGGGGACCCCCGGGGCAGGCGCTGCCTTGCGAGCTCCGGGCCTGACCTGGGAAGGGCGTTTTGGGAGCGGGATGGAGGACGGGAGCGCTGGACCTCGCTTCTCCCCTCCCGGGGGAGGGGGTGCCACCGAGGCAGGCGAACCTGGCCACGGGTCTGGATTGCGAGGGGGTGGGTGGGGGTGGTATCGGGATCACGTCGTTATTTTAGTGTTTATCTAACCTACCCCGATTAGCTTGCAATATAAAGAGGCAACGAGGTTAGAAAGACCGCCGGGCGGTGCAGAGGGCCATGGGTGCCGCAGGCACCCGGCCAAGCCCCGCCGTAGGCCTGTGCCTTGACCCGAGGCTCCTCCACCTTCCCCAGGCACTTCACCCCTTCTCCTGCAACCCAGGAAAATCCCCTCCGAGCTGCTCGCCAGGGAAGTCCGTGGGAAGCGCAGCCGCGAAAGGCGAGATGGCCGCTTGGCCGCCCCCCTCCCCTCATTAAATAGCAATATTTCAGGCCTCCCCGTACGCACTAATCGCTCCCACTGTCATCGCAAGATCCAGATGTGGTTCGCGAACAAACCGCTCCCAGGACACCGGCACACGGCTGCAGCAAGAGGCTGCGAGCGCCGGGGCTGCTGCTGCACCGGCCGGCGGTCCCCGGAGAGCGGGACAAAGTCACAGCATCGCCCGCAAAAAATATTCTTAAGTCAGTTCCCGGAAGGGAACCCGAGGGTGCTGAGACACAAAATCTCGGGGGGGGAGCAGGAGGGCGGAAAGCAGCAGGTCCCTTCAGGAAGGAGCAGCCCGGAGGGGCAGCTGCGGGCAGGTGCCCGCGTTTCCAGCCCCCTCAGAGGGTCTCCTCCGTCTGCGGGAGGAGGAAGGATTTGCAGAACTCACCCTGCGACCCCGAGGCCTCCCCCGGCAGGGCCCGGCCTAGGGACCCCCCAACTCACCGCATCCCCCCAGGGCTTCCCCGCTCGGCCCCCGCCTCACCTCCCCCCGCCGGCAGCCGGCGATGCCAGCGCCTCTCCGAGCCGGGCGCTCCGCACCGAACACGTCGCTAGAGAAGATTTTTTAGGGTTTTTTTTTTCCTTGCCCCCCGAAGCCAGAAAGCGCCGTAACGCCCCTCCTCAACCTGCGACTCTGCCGCTGAGATTTATCTTAGCGACTCCAAGCACGTTAAATCAACGAGCTCCCACTTCTGCCCGGTGAACGCAGGGCCCTGCGGGCAGCGGGGCTCCCGCCCGGGCTGCGAGACCCGGCCAGCCGACGGCTGCTTTGACTTGCTCCTCTCTTTGCCCCCAGGACCCCTATATATTTTGCAACGCCTTCAATCCGCGTTTTGAAGTTTGTGTTTTTTTTTTTTTTTTTTCCTTTTTTTTTTTTTCCGGTTTTTTTTTTTTTTTCTTTTTTTTCTCCTGATAGTGCTGGTTTTTCGTTTTAAAGCTTTACAAACAGGCTGGGGGGGACACGGACCCAACCGGTATTTCCCTCTCCAAAGCCAGGCTGTTCAGGGGCTCTCTCCTATCAGCTGGGTTTGCGGGCGTTGTGCTGCTTCAGTGTATCCGTATAAACCTTAAGCGCGGATTTCCCCTTGAGCACGTTTTGCACAACAGCAAAATCCCATTTTTCTAGTTCCTGCGATCGGATATTGCAGAATACTAAAAATGAAACCTCCGTTCCCTCGCTTAAAAAAAATTAAATCAGCACATATTTGGTTGATGGTTTCCTCCCGGCCTGTTTATTTAATCTGACTGTATGATAGATGGCATCAGATAGTGGCTTTGTACACATTAGGCCATTCTGGATTTTTTTTTTTTAATGGATCAACAAACTCAGCGGGGAAAAGCTGGATAAATACAGTGCCGCCCCTTTAAATGAGTGGGGATGTTTTTGAGATGTATTACTATATTAGGTGACATGGAACTTTGCATCTCTCATACCATCACTGCAATGTTGGCCAATAGAAAGCTAAAGTCACCCAAAAACTGCCTAGTCCCTCCTTCCCTTCCCTTATGGTCTGGTCCTACCTGCCTCCAGTGCACAAGTCAAGGCCACTCGCGGGAATGCTATGTGCCCCCTCCGTGAGCCCACGCTCCACCACTGCTCCAGGTTGGCTGCTCCTCACCCACTTTTCCATGACCCTGGGCTCCGGCCGCTGCCCCGCTCTCCTCCGCAATGTTTCCTAGCCCTGTGACAACGACACCCTTTTCGGTCAAGGATATTTTGAACCTGGAACAGCATCAGAGTGGCCTGGCCTCCATGGAGCTCTCCTCCCTGGCCTCCCCCTCCTGCATGCTGGCCACCTTCAAGCAGGAGACGTACAGCGCCGAGCCCCCGGCCCTGCCCGACCTGCGGGAGGAACTGCCCGAGCCGCACCCGGCCAAAACCGCCGCCGCCGCCTTCCCTGGCTCCTACTACGTTAAAAGCTACGTGGAAATGGACTCGGCCAAGGACGCCAAGGCGGACAAGAAAGGTAAAGCCAGCGAGTGGTGGCGGTGCTGGCCGGGGCTCGCCAGTGGCCTCCAAGGGGAGAAAAAGGAGGGACAGGGGAAAGGCGACCCCCGGCCCGGGGCTGGGCATTCGGCCGAGGGCGGCTTGGGCTCTGCAGGGGTGGCGGGGCAAGAGGGGACGGTGCGGGGCTGCGGGCGGGAGGCACCGCGCCCGGCCTCGGGGCCCGGGGGAGGAAGAGCGCGGGGAGCGAAAGCATCTTCCTCCCCTGCCAGGCCCCGCGGTGCAGGAGCGGGACGGAGCCACCGCGGGGAGCGTCCCACCGAGCCCGGCCGGGGACACCCCCGCGCCTCTCCCGAGCGGGGCTGGGGCCGCGGCCGCGCTGGCTGCCCACCGGGACGGGCAAAGCTGCGGGACGAAACGCGAGGCCTCCAGCTCGCCAGAGAGAAATCAGGAGATGCATCTCGTTGCTAAATCGCTGGGCTCAGCGTACGCCCGTGGGGTCGGGGTGGGATCCAATACAGAGGCTACAGGCGATAAATGCAGGCAGTGGCACAGGCGGTCGCGACTCAAATCAGTGCACGGAGCATCCTTGTTTTCAAACAAACAAACAAGAAAATACCGAGGGAAACTTGCTGAAGAGGTTCATGAAGAGCGGGGCAGGGCCAGTCCTGCTGCCGCAGGAGCGGGTGGCCGCGGCGGCCGGCGGGGCCGGGCCGGGTGCGCAGGGTTCGCTCACGCTGCACGCGGTTTATTGAACATTGCTTTATTTTTTTGCACGTTTTTTTCTTCCTCCCCCTTTTTCCTGTGCCCGTTTATTTTGCTGCAGAACTGTGTTCCCTGCACAAGAGCCTGGAGCAGGAGAAAAGAGACCTGGAAGATCCCGAGCGCCCCAGACAGAGGAAAAGAAGGAAACCTCGCGTCCTCTTTTCTCAAGCCCAAGTCTACGAACTGGAGAGAAGGTTCAAGCAGCAGAAATACCTCTCGGCTCCCGAAAGGGACCATCTAGCGAACGTCCTAAAGCTCACCTCCACCCAGGTGAAAATTTGGTTCCAGAATCGAAGGTATAAATGCAAAAGGCAGAGACAGGATCAGACCCTCGAAATGGTGGGCATCCCTCCGCCCCGGCGGATAGCGGTGCCGGTGCTGGTGCGCGATGGGAAGCCCTGCCTGGGGGAGTCTTCTCCCTACAGTTCACCGTACAATGTCAGCATTAACCCTTATAGCTACAACGCCTACCCCGCGTACACTAACTACAACAGCCCCGCCTGCAACGCCAACTACAACTGCAACTACCCATCCATGCAGACCATGCAGCCCTCGGCGGCCGGCAACAACTTCATGAACTTCAGCGTAGGGGACTTGAACGCGGTGCAGACGCCCATCCCGCAGGGGAACGCGGGGATCTCCACGTTGCACGGGATCCGAGCCTGGTAGAGCCGCCCCCGCCCCCAGCCCGCTCCCCTCCCTGGACCCCGCCAACCGGCGGGACCCCGGGGTCGGGGACGGAGGGGCTTCGGCCGCGCCTGCGAGCCGGTCTCGGGACATTTCCAGGCTGCGGGGGGATGAGGACGGTTCAGTGTAGCATCCCGGCGGAGTTCACTAGCGTGGCGGCCATTTCCAGCGGGGAGGTCTTCGGTATTTGGGGTGACGGCTGCGCTCCGTGCGGGGCCAGGCGGGGCGGCTCGGCGCTGCCTGCAGCTCCCGGCCCCTCTCGCTCCCCCTTCCACCGGGGTCCTCGCCCCGGTAATTTCCCTCCGTTCTTCCTACAAAGCAGCCGGTCATTTTGCTTGACTTGTTCCTAAGCGAGCCAAGCCCTGCGACTTTTTTTTTTTTTTTTTTCCTAAATTTTTATTCTATACTAATTATTATTGAGATCCACATTTCATTTTTGCACTTCCCGTACAGTCCCCGCTGTCCGGCCGATTTAGCATCTCGCCAACCCGCAGGTCGCCCCTTGGGAGGCTGCTAAGGCCGGCCTGGGCTGCGCCCCACAGGCGCCCGGGGCCGGGCCGGGAGCGGGGCCGGCGGTGGCTCTCGCCAGCGCCGGGATGAGGACAGACCCCCCCACACACACCTCGGCCGAGGAATACAGACACCCCGACCCGCCAGGTCCCCGTAGGGTTATGCACTAAAACGTTAGTCTTGAAATGCACTGTCCGCCCCTCGCCCCCCCGACCGTTCGCGTTTCCCTTTGCTGTACGAGCTGATGGAGATCAGCGAGTTGTCATTAAAGTGAGTGGCTTAACCTTGCGCGTCCCTGGCGTTCCTTGCGCCGCCCGGGCCCCCCCAGCACCGCCCGGGGGCGGTGGGATGCGGAGCCGCCCGCCCCGGGGGCTCTCACCGGCAGGACGCTGCCGCCTCCTCCGCTCCCGGGAGCCTTTCCCTCCGGGTCTCCCCCCTCCCCAAACCGCTTTGTGTAGCGTTTATCCTCCCGTAATTTCAGCAATTCCCGTTTTGACGCGTGCAACCGGTCTTTGCATTTTAACGTCTTTCAAAAAATAATTTAAAAGCCGCTTTTTGAGCCCACCGCCGGGCAGGACCGCTATGCACCGGCCGTGTCCCGTGTCCCCCCCCCCCCGGGCTGGGGTCGGTGACCCCGTCGCTCCGAGCCTCCGGGAGTGAGGGGCGGGCGGTTGGTTTCTTCCCTGCACAGAAAAGCGATGCAAGGATGGTACAAACACCCCAAGCCATAAACCAAGGGAATCGGGCTCTGCCGGAGCGGAACTGCCCCCAGAGCATCCGCGGGAGGTGTCGGCAGCCCCTCTGCACCCTGTCCTCATGGGGGAAGAGGGGCAGAGGACCCCCCTGCCTGCCCCCAAACTGCGCAGGGGCGGCGAGCGGAGCTCCCCACCGCCCGGCTCCCGGCCTCTTCTCTGCCTCAGCCCCAGCCCCTCGGCCGCTTTTACAGTAGTCGCTATCAAATGTCAATTATTGGGAGTGAGAAACAACAAACATTGTAATTCAGCGCAGTCAAAACATCCTCTGAGTGTCTGAGATTGTCCCGCCCGGTGATAAGGCGATTAGGGGAACCTGCAACCTCTCCTGCCAGGGCCATATCGGCCCCATCAGTAAACAGGGATGGAGACAGGGTGGCTGTGGCCCTGGGACACAGGATGAAAGGCTGCCGGTGAATGGAAGCCGCCTGCAGCCTCTATCCCTCCTTACCAAGGGGACCAACCTCACACACCCCTCGAAGGTAGGATTGCACAGATAAGGGGCTCCGACCTCCTTCCTATCTCTGCAAATGGAAGAGGAGCCCTGGGTGCTGCTCACAAAGCCCCTGAAAGCAGCAGAGAGCGTAGGCACCTGTCTGGGGCTCAGGGCTGGGCAAAGGGTGGCCTTCTGCCACCCCCCCAGGACAGTCTGTCTCGGGGGCACTCGCCCCAGAAAGGCAGAGGGACAAAGGGGACCAGAGCCTGCCAGCCTGAAGCAGGGACACAGGGCTGCCTGCCCCTAAATGCACAGGAGCTGGGGCCAGTCCCACAGCTGTGCAGCCTGGGAAGAAGCAAAGGCTACTTCTCCTCATTTGAAACCTCTCCAATCCTGGGAGCACTGGCTGCATGATGACTTTTGCCTTCTTCCCACACAGGCTTTGCATTGCATTGGAAGGACACACAGACTTCAGCAGATGGTAGAGATTTTCTGACAGGTTAGCCAGAAAATACTCTGCTCCAAGGGCCAGGGGTGTCTACCTTCCAGAGAGCCCTGGGCAAAGAGCATGGGAGGGGGCAGGAGGAAGCTCCGCCACTGTTGGATGCTGTGGGGGAGTTGCAGTTTGCCTGATCTGTAAAATGGGAACAATGCTGCCATCCCACTCCTTGATGCTGGTATCACTGGCAGCTGGATCCTGCCACTGCAGAGCTTGGCCAGGATCAGAGCTCACAGGGAGCCCTCGGGAGACAGGACAAGTCCTGAGTTAACATGCGGGAAAGCATTTAGATGAGCTAAAACTTGAACCACTGCTTTCGGAAGTTGGCCCTGAGTAGGGCCCTTTATGAAGTGGTCTACCAAGATGGACTGCACTCAGACTCCAGGAAAAGCCACAGGAAAATAACTCCACACACCAACACAGCACCCTCTCCACATACTCTGAACATCCTTTCCTTCCTCAGATCCCTTAATTTCTTCAAATTTGTTTATTTTCCTCCAGTAATATCTCAGAGCTACAGCTATCAGGGAATCCGACTGTCCAGTGGGATTTGGCCTGCTGTTGCTCTGCAGAGGCTGTTCTGGGCACTGGCTTTGGGTCCGATTTCCAGGACTGCACTGTGCTCATTCTCAAGAGGGATGGATGTACTACCAGCCCCTGCCTGCACCGCTGCCCACACGCTCCCCTCCTCCCCACAATACCCCATTCCTGCAGGAATTGCATCACAGCAGATGCAGGGCAGGATAAGACAGGGGCTTGGAACAGCAGCTGGAGCCTTGGAGCCAGTTCAGAAAGTGATTTAGGCAGAGGACACAGCTGCAGCTGGCTGAGGCCGAGTGCAGCACGGCAGCCCAGCTCTGGCAGAGGCACCAGCAGCCAGAAAGCAAGGCATGGTTAATGACCTTTCATTAGCTGGATTATGGGGAAGTGCAAGAGAGATATATAGTAGGAATTAACCCCCAGCATGCTGATTTTGGCCAAGGGGGGCTCACTGTCTTCACACGCAGAAACACCCTATTGCTGCTAGTCCTGCTCTTCCAGGTCTGCCTCACCTCCGGCTGCAGCTCCACGGCAAGAACAGCCTCTGCAGCCAGTACAGCCAACAGGGTCAGGCAGCGGTAAAAGGTCTCCCCGGGACTTCCGAAGGCACCGAGGCCATCAGCACACACAGCAGAGTGATGTGCTCTCCCAAGTCCCATCTTCTCAAATGCTTAGAAAAACTGAATGCATCAAACTTGACATGTTTCTCTGCCTGAGCCTGAAGTGTTTCACATCTATAGAGCCATATGAAAAATGGTACTTAGAAAACATTATTCCAGAGGAAAGCACAGAATGCTGGTGACATCCTCTCAGTGTTTGGGGGCACGCTAAGTGGTGTAGGACAGAGATTTTAGTAAGATTTACACTTGGATTTGATCTCACTGTCCTTTCCTCAGCTTTTTTTTGGATGGCACAGCCTGCCACTGGCATTCATTTCTCTGTTTTAGACCAGCTTTTTTAGAAGAACTCAGTGCCCCAACTCCACCTGAAAGTAACAGCAGCAAGTGCAGCTCAGCACCACTTCAGACAAACTGCATACGGTAGGTTTATACAAACCGTTTGGAATTCACACAATTTGTACAGGAATAAGTTGTCAGCTGTAAGAGACTGATACCTAATCCCTTGCCTTTAGCAGTTTTGTAGAAACTGAAGTAACTGTTTTCCCCAAATAACACCCCTGCAGTTCCTGATGTGTATCTCTGGCCAGAATTTTATTTCTTAATTTCAAGGAGTTTTCACACAGAAAGTTACTCTCTGGAACCAGAAAACAAGGCGATATGGTCCTGGCAGGAATTAGCTAAACGTTTAAATGTGCCTGAGAAGCCCAGAAGGAAAACAACAGATCAACAACCCTCTCTCCCCTAGCCCCCTGCTCCTAATTCGTCTCACTGACAACAGTTTAGATCAATATCAGCAGTAAGTGATTTCTTGTTAATGGGGATTATTAAGAAGAATCAACACCTTTAAAATGCTACTCCACATTGTCTCCAGAGTGAGAAAGGGGTAGGCTTTCAGCCTAAAGTCTGATTTTTAATTCCTGGGTGGTTAGTTATTTACTACAACACGAACTTAATGCTACATTTTGATGCAGAAAAAGAGGGAAATGGAGATTTCTCCTAACAGAAGATCAAGCACTGGCAATACATTTGTGAAAGTTAATCAATCAAGGTTTAGCAAAGTGACATGGAATAAGTTACTTGAAAATCACTACCTGTCTCCTGCAATCATTTTAAACCCTGCCACTCCAGAGCATCATTCAGTAAGAAAGTCCCATTTCACTACAAGATCATCCTCAGAGCAGTCCATTAGCCAAAGGCCTTTCCTAACCTCTCCCTAGTTCACTTCCACACCAAAGGGAATTCCAGTGGGTTTTTTTCCCCACCAGCTTTTTGCCTCTCAGAACAGCTTGCTTCATTATTTTGGTACAAACTCCAATCCAGCCTCTAGAGAGGTCTCATCCTTACTGCTTCCTCCACTTCATGGGTAATGCATGGATCCACACAGATTTTCTCCTCTGGATCCCAACAGGGATATTCAAGGATCTCAAACTCCTCTCTTCTCACTTCCCACTGCAGTCCTCAGAAAACAGAGCAAAAGCACCAGCTGAACTAGATTACTGCTGCTGCTTCGAGCTACGGTGAGGGTTGTACTGCTGTGCCTTAGCTAACTGATCAGTTTTAAAGCACCTCTACCATTTCTATCATAGTACTGCACAGATTTGCCCCAGACTGTTGCTTGAAATGGCTACTAGAGCTGATGGGCTGGCTGAGATGAGTAAAAATAGGTGAGTGTCTGTCTTTGCATAGAGGAGTTACTGGAACTGCAAAAGATGTACAAGGCATGTCAATGGAGTCTGGACGAATATGCTAAGAGGCAGAATAAGACAGAAAATAAACTGTTTCTGGGAAACCAAGCAAGAGGAAAAATTGACAGAAGCCCAGGAAAAGACATGAAATTCAGAAAAGCAAAGCAGGGCATTTTTAAACCAGCTCTGTGCTGAGCAATTGATGCACTGACTCCACCAAGACTATAACACATCGTCATCTCTGCTTAAAATAACTTTTTTTCTGGTGTCAACAAAGCAGCATGGGCAAATGGCTAAACCACGGGTCTGTAAGTCAGGAGATCTGGGCACTTATCCAGGTCCATTAGAGAGGGACATCACGTTTGCAAGCAGGTCAGCATAGGCAGACCCTCACTCCTATAGAACTGTAAGCAGGCACCATGCAAGTGCAGGGGTTCCCCAATATGATTTGCAGAGATCACTCAATACTTGCTTAGTTTGATGTGCTGGAAAAATAAGTTGTACAAAATAAAAACTAACTTGCAAAGGGACAGAATCTCTTAGTGGCCAAAATAATTTTATTTCTTAGGGTTGGATAAAATTAATTGGTCTTGTGGAGACATCCTGGAGCTAAATTACTATTTGTGGAGATGGGAAGGCTGAAGGAGAAACAAGCACGAATGATACTACTGTACAGTGGGTAATGTCAGGAGTTAACAGGCTCAAATGGGAAAAGAAGCAAATTTGTCAAGTGTTTCAAATTCTGTGAACTGCTTTAACTACTACTTAGTAAGAAACATAACAAAGTAACTTACAAAGGCATTTTAGAGTTTTGGTCCTAGAGCCAACAAGTCTGGTTGTTTAGCTATGATTAACTTCCACAGTTAAAAACACCTACTCTCAGAAACATTTTCTAGGTGTTCTGAGTATTGGGAATAGGATTTGGTGCACTCTCTTGCCACAAGAATATACCATAATATAGTTTAGTACAGCAGACATTTCCTAAATAGATTGCATTGTCCTCCAGCATAAGCTTTGAATAAGTCACAGTACTGGCTCCTAGAAATTGCCCCCAAATCCCGTCTTCCTGGCCAAGATTTTTTTGTACTCCTTACTATCTGTGAAAAATAAAAGCTGCTTTCAGAGGAGTCGCTGCAGTCGGTGGAGGTGCAGCATACAGACGTGCATAGTGCTGGCTGGCTGTCATCAAGAGAAGCCGTTAAAAAACAGGTCACAAAAATAAAAAAAAAAAAAATCCAAAACCATTTCAGTCAAATAAGAAAGTTTCTTATATTTTTAAGTAGAAAAAAATTAGAATTAAGTACTACTGTCTGGCTTCAGCAAGTCAGTTCTAATGGTATCAATGAGTAGATTTATGCTATTTCAGGGAAGGAAAATATAAATCTTGGTTGACTTGAGGTTTCGTGTACTGCTTTATGCATTGTGCAGTGTCAGCTGCTGCTTCCCTCTCCACTGCATACCCTCACAGACAGGTCCAGATCCACCCCACAATTACACACACTTCACTTTACGGACATGGTTAATCCCACTGAAGATTCTCATACCAACACAGACAGCATACGAGGGCTCAGAGTGGAAGTAGACAGACATGCTGACACCCGGCTACATTTCTGGCATCCTCCCATGCTGAGGCTCTAGTATCCTTCTGCTATTTATTTCTGGTTGTGAGGGTTAGAGGGGTTTTTATACTTGCTCTGGGTTAAGGGGTACATCTAAGTTTTTCTTTCCAATTACATACCTAGAAAGCAATCCATACCCTGTACATCAGTGGGTATTGCAAGAGTCCCCATCCTATAGCCACTAAACATACAGAGATACCACATACACCGCCATGCTCAGAATGCAGATTCCTCATTGGCATCTTTATAGACAGCCCTTTTCAAGGAATGCCAAAAAAATTGCTTTATTTAACCCTAGTTCTGAAGACATGAAAGTGGAATTGCTGCTATAAAAAGAGACGTTCTGCCATATCTCTCATCCAACGCTCACAAGCATCCAGCGTGCCTGTCTGGGTCCTTGGGCTAATTTCTCCTTTTAGATGCACACACAAAAAAACCCCCAAAAAACACCAAAACCAAAAACAAACAAACAAAAAAAAAAATCAGTGAGAGCTGCTGGTCATCGGCACCTCTGAGAGCCAGGCCTGAGGTGACTGTGTTTGTCTGGTTAGACCAATTTAGAGCCCACCAGTATTTCACCTTGAGAATTTAAGCCTAAATGATTTCTTACGCAATGAGTCACTAGAACTGGAAACCAAATTTCTATTCAGTCCTTGGTGGTAACATTATCTATAGCATTTCATTTTTATACACTCAAAGATTATTTCCCATGTAACAAGACAAAAGTAAATACTTGATATTTTTTCCCCACCAAAAAAAACCCAATAAGAGCACACGAGAGAGTCATGCCTAGTGCAGCACGCTGCAACGACAGGGACAGTTGTAGGTTAATTTCCAAATATCCTCTTTGCATTTCCTTCTTTCCTAACCACATTTCCAGTCCTATTGGTCTCAATATTCTGGTTGTGAAAACACTGTGCTCTACCACTTTGATCAGCTAGTGAAAAGCCCTTTCATGTTTTGCTGTCTTCATTACCTTACATTTTAATTGCTGGCCTTGCATGGGAGAGACAGGTGGTACAAGGTCACAGCAGGAGATGACGGATGGCTTTTGGCAGTGCATGTCCAGATTACACACGCTGAAATCAACCTGTCCAGCAGTAACCCATCCTGCACTGGGGGATCAGCCGGGCATGCACAACACCTGATGGCTACAGCCACCAAATACCTAGTTTAGGTCCTGTTAGAAAATGAGAATGAACTACACTTCTTCGGTTCTTTCAGATTAGCATTTCAAAGCACCACCACACAAGTGTTACTTATCTGAGCACCACAGTCCCTACAAGCTACTGGGACCACCATTTCACACTTGATGAAATGATACACCCAGAAACAGGGATTTAACTCAAGTTACTTAGAAGATCAGGGAGTGTTAGAGGTGAAACCCCAAAGTTTCACATCAAAGCTCCTGCACTGATGGCTGAGCCCTGGAGGAGTGAAGATTTCTGAATAAAAGAATCCATTTCAGATGCCAATCTTATTTTAAATCCCATAAAAATCACTGGGAAATGGAAATGGTTTTCCTTTCACACACCCAGACCTTCACTTATTTTTCCCCAGAAGATGACAATTCAGTGCTTTGGACCCCTGGTGTACAGGAGCTTGTTTTACCCTGACTCCATCTACTTACACTTAGCAAACACATTCACCCATCATTACCATGATACAGAAGGTTTCTTCCCCAATGCATCTGACTTGCTAACCTCTTGGTCATGGCAAGAGTTATAAAAGGTTCGTTGCAAGGATAGCTATATTGCTATTATTGTTATATTGCATAGTAGGTACCACACTGCTATTTTATCTACTCAAACAGAGAAGGGGTAAGAAATCATATGGAGGAAGACACTTTGGATTGTATCATAGAAGATATCAGGCTAGACCATCCTACTTGTCCTTTCTGGCCTTAAAAACCTTTAGGTGGAGCAAGTGGGCTCCCAAAGCAAGGCTGGATACAAATATGCTTCTAGATGTCATGTAATTCAGACCCAAACTTGAGTTCAAGGCCCTTTATAGCACGGAGAAGCCATGATCTCAGTTCTGGTGACATAGGATGCTCTTCTGATGCAAGTCAATACTGCTATGCTCAGCTTGTCTTGTGTAGAAAGGTATTTTGTGGGTAGATCCATTCAAACCTCAGTGTATTGCCAAAATACCCTCTCTATTCTGTTTTGGTTAAGTCAGACACTTATTTGCTCCCAGTAGTAAAATGCTCCCTTACTACAAGTGCAAAATTAATTGGTTTAAAGGTTCTTCTCCAGGAAAGCCCAGTTGGCCCTCCAAGACTTGTCTTGAAAGACAGAGACCCTGATTGACTGCAGAGCAGAAGGAAATGTCTCCTGACTATTTTCTCCTCCTCCCCCTGCCTCCCAGATGGCCATTCCTTTCATTTTCCAGGCAGGTTCCTTCCCTTCACACAGCTGTTCCCAACTGCAGCTGAAATCAAGGCATTGGGACTCATTAGCTCTACTCGGTCCTTTCATCCAGAAGTCAACGTGACATGCTCAGGAAGCATATATGACAGGAGTCAAGTTTAGACTGAGGTACAGGTGTTTGGGACTGGAGAGGCCATTCAAGCAATTAGTTCCCACTTACACCACCTTGTTCTTTTTTCTTTTTAGGTGAAATAACATCACACAAATATTGCAGATTTTGGTGTGTGCCAGTTGGAGAGCATCATCCTCTTCAAAATGCATTAGCCAGATGCTTTCAAACCAAAAGTCCCCTTTGAGACCATTCCTGTTTTATCAGCCAAGATAGCAGCATCCCACCCGCCTCCTGAGGGAAAACGAAAATATTTAGAGGATGTTCAAAAATCAGTTGAGAAAAACAGTGTGGGCCACAGCACTTCATTCTGTATTTTTATTTTTTCTTAAAAACAGAACTGATGACTTGGGAATTTTTGAGTCACTGACATTTTGTGGAAAATTTTTTGGGAAAAAAATAATAAAAATCACTCTGTGAAAATACACCTTTGCTGTATTTACTATTCTGCAGAGTGCTCTTTACCTGTGCTTGTTATTGCTGCAGCATGCACTGCTTGTTGCTTTAGCTTTTTTCAGTAAACTCAGAGTTGTTGAGATCTTCAAATTTGGAAAACCCTATTTTAACTCTGAAATTCATTTGATGCAGAATCTTGAGACAGCCGTTTAACCTCACGTGTCGCATTACAGAGAGTTCAGGTGAGGAACAAGGGTCCTCCGTCACCTGCTGAATGCAGGCAGGCTGCAAAGACATGAACAGAAATCCCTGCTTCAGAGCACTTGTGTGGAAAAATGGATGGGGCAAGGAGTGAGTGCAGGAAAGCCTTTGGACAGAGAGGAACTGACTTTTCAAAAGAAAAAATGCTTGCTGATGACCTGAGCTAAAGATAGGATGAGCGCAACCAGCAGCTTTTTAAAGCAGCAGATCTCGTCTTATCAGAAGTCCCCAAGGAGGGGAACAGCACTTTCACCGAATACGGTGTTTTACAGAGCTCTTCCCCCAGACATCGGGATCACCTGCAGGGCCAGGATCTTGGTGAGACACCAGTCCTTCTGGGGACCTGGCTCTACCCCAAGAGCCTGGAGGGACATTTCCCCAAGCCACTCCCCCGTTACCCCAGTGTTCCACCTGGGTACCACAGGCAGACGCTTCCTTTATAATTTTGACTTTTGACCTTGAGACGGACAGGGCTCTGCCCTGCCACCATCAACACTTCCACCCAGCCCAAACCCCCTCTGCTCCCCACAATGGGGATGCTTTAAAAAAAAGGGCATCGTGGTGATAGATTTGTCAAGACCAAGGGTCAAGTTTATGTTGATCTACAGGTGTCAGAAGAGTATTGATCCAATGATTAAGGTCCCTGAAAGGTCACCATAAATCCTCAGGGGGATGAAAATACCACATAATTTGCTTGCAGATGTTGCAGAAGTAACCAGATAAGGTAAAGCAACCGCTCAGCAAGTGTCAACAGACACCATTAGAGCAACAGGTGATGCCACAATGTTATTTTGCTGTAAGCCAGGGTGGCCAAACCTATAAAAAGGTGAAAACATCAAGCAATTCAGGCCCTTGTCAGGGCAAAATAAGGACATTTTATTTCAGCTTAAACTGGGGCATCCTTGGCTTGCACAAGATGAAAGACAGCCTTTAGTATAAATACTTTGCCCTTTTTGGTCAGCACTTTCCATGCATTTCCCCAACAGCCGTGGATTACACCCAACTCAAAAAACTGTTTTGTGAATGTAATAATTTTGCAGATAGAAAAGCTGTTACATTAGGTACAGCTGTAGCAGATACAAAAAAGAATCTCCTTGTCCTACTTTCCAGCTCCTCAACTAACGCTGATGCTGAAGTTCTCCAAAGCGTTTGACAATGACCAGTGTGCACACCATGACCCCTGAAGCCAGGGACCACGCAAACCTTTCCAGCAGCGGTGGCGGCTCAGGGTTTCTGTAACTCGAGCATTTAAGCCCAGCAGTTATTACAGAGCATGATGCTCAATCCCTTTATCACGTCTCCTTTCCCTGCGGCAGCCGGAGCGAGGTCTAATTTTAAAAAGTAGTGATATGGTGCTGATGCAGTCACACATGTTACAGTTAGCTGCTGGGTATTTAAATATAAATGTGCATAAGCTGTTCTGCAGTTAGGCTATTACACAGTTGACTGTACTGAGTCAAGTTGAACAAAATGCAGAAAGTTAACTTACTAACTTGCTGAAGCTCAAAAGTTAAAATAGATGACTTGCCAATTTTATTTTTAGAATAATCTGGGGATTAATAATCCGAAGTATTTCTCTGGTATAACTAAAGTAATTTTAATAAAAACAAGTTAATAATCAAACCCCAATTTTTACCTGACTCCATTCCTTTGGAAGAATAACCTGTAACATAATAAAACAAGACAACACATTTTCCTTTGTGGCCTATTCCAATGAAAATTAGAAATAGAATGGATCTCATAGGAATTAATAACTCTCATCCAGACAGAACAAACTCAGAGTTAAACTGAGAATAATTTTGAGTATCAAACAGAAAATATATTAGACATCATTCATAATTTCTCTATAAAAATTAGAAAATTATATTCCAAATAGGAGACTTTTTATGAGAGCAAAATGCTTATTATGAGAATTATGTGCAATAAATCTGAGTACAGTACAACTCAGCTATAACATGCAGCTGTCGGGCGTCAAAGTACAAAGATTAATCATTTTGGAAATGTTTCTAGCATCTGTGTTGCAGAGTTTTGTGCTAACAGTCACTTATAAGCAGAATAAAGCATAACACATATTGCTGCTTCCAAACTGAGGCTTTCATCTGTGTGAGCCTCTGGTCTGCTTCATCAGCACAAGCAGGCAGCTCACACGCCTAAGGTAGGGACATGCTGGAGTATTTTGCTGAATAGCACCCAAAACATTTAAGAGCATTTATAGTACTATTTTCATCATGGCTGGTTTCTCCCACACGCAACTGTGGACACAACACTGGAGAAAGTTTTAAACCCTGCCTTGCTATCTTTACTCATATTGAAAGTCCTGGAATTTGTACTGTCTTTGTTCTGCTGAGGCCAGCTGGGTAGGGAAGTGGAGAAATGGTGTGGGGCTCGGCAGAACTTTATTTCACAGTGCTACCTAGTGGTTTCTGGAATAAACGATCAGTCAAAACGCATTTGCTGTGCAGAACTTTGATGTGAAGTAAATAGAAATGTGTATAAAATCTAAACCTCGACAACTGCCTGAGAAAGGTAGGAACTATGTATTTACACTGCAGGAAAAAAAAAAAAAGAAGGAAAAATATGCATAAGAACACTTGTGAACTAATCCCAAGCATTTCTGACTGGATATTCATACCCACATGCACACCAACAACCCCAACCCAACCTCCTGCAGCCATATCGGACGCCAGGACAGGCAGCACCTTTATTCGACAACCAGGATTTTTCCTCCCTCATTACTGCTGTGGATTAGCACAGGCACATGGAGCTAGTGGCAGTCACAGCCCTTCAGAGACTGTCCCTCCCCTTTTCATCTTCTCTCATAGCATCAAGATGTTAATGCCAGACCGTGTGACCAGATTTTCCCAGGTTTCCTGCCAGCACCAGGACACTCATCAGAAAGAGCCACAAAGCCTTCTCCCCTCCAAAAACCCTTCCTCGCTTCTCTCAAACTTTCCTTTGCTCTGCAACAGTTCAGCAACCGCTGCCACTCTCTTCTGCACAGCCCAGTATCACCTCCCCCCTGCCTCGCATCTCTCAGTCTATATTGATCTATATATCGATCTATCCATTTTCCAGCACTGCCACTGCTCTGTGTTCGCCCACACAGAAGACAGCACTGCCTGGGTGCTGGGGTGCAAGGTTTAGGTGCTACAACAGCACAAATAAATGAAGTCCTGTTAAAAAACGACAGGGTAGACAGAGCCAAGCCTGGCATGATTCAGTGGATGATGTTAAACCCAAGTATGAGACACAGCCGCTGGATGTGACATTTTTCCCATATTTAGAAAGGGGAGAATGGTACTTGCTTCTCTGGGCAATGCCTTATGATCGCCAGATGAAAGGAGTCATGTACATACTAAGTAGTATTAATAGTCACAGGCGTAATATATATATATGAGAATAATATAGTCAAACAATACTTAACAGTTATTTCCAATAGCAACATTTGTATAATGCCATTGACACTCAACTGCTGATAAGTTGGACACACTTAAGGAATTTTAATAAGTCTTTGAAAAGGTTTAACTGATGTGAATTAAGCCCTGAGATAATTTAAATGCAGGGCTATCATTCTTCAGTTAAAAATAATTGATCTTGAATGTAAACGTCCCATCTTACGCCCTAGTGTACAAAGGCAAAGAAAATGTCATTTGTCACCAGCAGCGTCTGGGGCTGATGAACACGTTCCTAGAGAAGCTGCAGTGGCTCTGAGCTGTGCCTGGGCTGTAGGAGGGACCCCGCAGCTCTGTTCACCTGGGGGAGCTTTTTCTCCTGCAGGGTCATGGACAAGGTACCTCACAGGAATACGATTCAGATATGTTAATTAACAATACATGTGTGGTTATTACTACAATGACACTAAATCCAGTGCCCTAGGCACTGTGGGTGAGTGCAGAAAGGACTGCTAATATCTTTTGGCTTTAATCCACAAAAATGGCTCTGCTGCCACTCCCCTCTTGCAGAGGCAGAAGCAAAGACTTAATCTAGAGTTTAGTACTGAACATAGAAGTTTTTTCTTCTGAAGAGGAGTATTCTATGTTTACTGCGTGTTGTTCCAGCCGTTATGCTGTCCTAACTGGCAATTTTTCTCCCATAGCTCACTATCTTTTCTGGAATCCTCTAACAGACACGTAATGTAATGTCTTTTTGACAAGGTGATAAGACCAGAAGCTCTTGCTGAAATCTGCAAACCTAAACATCCACCCACATCTTTACAGAAATTAATTAACTTGCAGTAATGAGAATGTAAATTCCCACTTGCTGTCTTTCAGCATTAATATTACCCTATTGTCCACAAAATTATTTACCATTAAGTCTGTGAAAGATCAGGAACTAAGTTTGGGTCAAAGTCTGCAATTACCAAAGATACTGGTGCAAAGACAAAACTATTTTAAACAGATATGAATATAAGGAGAATTGTTTTTTCTTTTTTTTTTTTTTCTCTCTCTCTCCTTTTCTTGGCTGGTTCGTTTTGAATAAGCAGACAGATTACTGGCACAAACCAGTCAGTGAAAGCTGGGAGTAGCTGGCATTAAGCTACTTGGATTTTTGCTTCAGCTATTTTCAAATATCATCTCTGACATTTAAACAAATGGGAATAACATTATGATCCTTAGCAGCATTTGCAATTTTATATCCAAGTGAAAAGAAGCAAAAGCAGCATGCTTTTAAGAACATGGCTCAGAAAGGAATTCATTGTTAATCCAAAATATACAGCGTTGATATACATATAATAGATTTTTTTTTTATATATATATATACACACAATACATAACAATACACAGAACAGGGGAAGGCTCGCTTCTCTTGGAAACATCATGTATTTGCTATTATCAGACACAGGACAGGAGGCCAACTGGATCAATAGACTTACTCAATATAGAAAAATCTTATCTTCATTTTGGACTAGCTAGCCATAATGTCAGCACCTAGATGCCACTGACAGAGTTATCTCCCATCAGCAGCAGCAATAACTGTTCGGTAGTTGGGTGACAGCTATGAAAAGCAATAACCCAAACAGAAAAATTTTGTCCTGCTGTCCATTTTGAAGATAAAGGGAAACCGACCCACCCCTCCCCGGTCTTTGTGCATTTATCAGGACTACAAAATCACGCTTTGCAGCCCGTGTGGGTTTTGATTTCAAATCTCCATTCCTGTTGGGACGATGCAAACCGAAGGACTTGCGGGTACGAGACCAGACCCCTGGAGGGGTCAGGTCCGAAAGCGTCCCTGGATGTGATACTTAGCCATCATGCTGTTGAAAAGAAGAAAGCAAAAAGCTTTCATGTTGTTCTATATATATGTGGTTCTATCTATAGGGCCTGGTGTGCGCTGATCCCCGAGGAGACGTTCTCCCTGCCTGCCCTTTGGGCGCTTATCGCGGGACCAGGGGGACGCACGCAGCATTATCACCAGGCCAGGCTCAGAGCAGCCGAGTGGCATTTTCCTTTCATGCAGCCACCGACACCAAGCGCAGGGCGAAGCGCTCTGCAGCACCACGGCGCAGCCCGCGACCCCGCCTGGCAGCCTCCAAAAGCGGGAGATAAGTGGGATACGCAAGTCAGCTCTGATGTTGCAGCAGGAGACAAAGGTCAGGAGCGATAACATCTGATCAGTCTCACGTTGCAAGGTTAAAAATAAAAGGAAGCCCAAGTGGAAGTGAGAGACTGCGGTGATCTAAGGTATGGTGAGATGTCACAGCACCCCAGGGAGAGACCTTCACCAGATTTGCTTCTCACAGCTCCCACCAAATTATTTTTAATGACTCTGCATGGCTGCATGAGCCTCATGATTCATCCAGCATTTTAGCACCCAAGACATCACTTTGAGGCAGATGCATGGCCACGACTACCGCAGCTCTTGCTTTACGGTAGCACCCAAGGTCCACGCTGGAACCATGCCATTTTCCTCAACACCATGCAAGCTCAGGAAGGCCAGGCTGGGCTCTTCCTGCTCACGTGGAGCAAGTAGGAATAGCCAGTGGGTGAGGATGTAGCTAGGCAAAGAGAAATTGGCAATCGCAAATGCTCCAAGGTTATTATTTAGGCACTCAACGCTTACATGATAGGCTTAAAATCATGACATTAAAAGCAAAGCCCAAACCAGAGGCAAATAAAATTCAAAGCTGTTTTTTTTATGAAGCATTCCATAGACTTCACTTTTAATGTGTTTGTTTGCTACAGTGAAGACCATACATCTGCTTGTGTAGAATTTGATACTTTTCATGATCACATGGTGCCAGAAGCTGGGAGTTTATTCTTCATATTGCTCACGCTGGTGGGACCAGCAGCCCCAGCCCATAGCACAGAGGAGGGACTTTAGCCTGGGAAATCAGTCCTGGCTTTGCTGTCCTTAACCAAGTACATTTACATGGAGACACACAGACACAACTAGGTAACATTTTCCAGTGACTTTGCAGAAGTGTGAATAATTATAAGTCCTTTACTGTCTAACCACATGTGCTGTGTCTTTGCTAACTTGAGGGAAGATCTCTGTGTACACCACATAAAGGGCCAGACCCTAAACCCAATTAAGTCACTAAAGATTCCCAGTCCCTTCCTCAGACTGCAGCTTTCTCTTTATGTGGAAGAGAATCAAATCTTCAAGGCACAGTTGCAGTGCACTGGCACATCCAGAGTCTCTCTCTCAATGCATCACCCAAAGAAATTGGCACAAACTCTTCCATCACAGGTTCCTGTGAGAAAACTAAAACCTCAGCTCAGTGGGACTGTCATTTGCCTTGTTGCACAGAGCAGCCCAGACCCTGTTTGGACCATTTTATATAAGCAAGCAGATAATAATAAAGTTTAGTTTATTCAGTGTAACAGTCTCAGTCTGAACAAGTCCACAATCAGCTGCAGGGACAGACACCTGCATTAAGCCAGTCCACAAACAGCTTTAGATAGTGGTAGGATGATGCAAGAGTCCCTGGATGCGTTTCATACAGCTGAAAACCCGACAGCACAATGGGACAGATGCAGAGATAGCAGGTGGAGTAATAACTGGTTATGTGACTCCCAGTTGCAATTAGTCCATGAGTCAAAGATTCCAGCACAGCATGCAACCAGGAGAATGTCAGTTTTCAGGAATGGGTCATCCCTGCTTGACCAGCAGCTTGGGAATTGTTTACTCAGCGAATATTTGATGTGAGCATGGACATTCACAGTACACTGGGCAACTGGAAAGATAAAGATGATCCTGCTCCAGATACCATGGTAGCTAGTTATACTATTTACGCAACATGAATTTAAATTATGTGATTTGAGATTCGTTTTCAGGAAGCATTGGCATTTGAATTTTTTTCCTACCAAGCTTTGAGCAATGCAGTACCCAGCAGAGAAAGGTGAGATGTCTGACTTCTCCACCTGTGAACACTTTAGGTTCAGTTAACCTTCTTATTTCTTTATAGATAAGTGACAAATCCTGCAGCCATAGCCATCAAATCTTTGAAAGATTACATCATCATCAACTGATCCCATTATTCCCTAGCAAGCATACCTTAAGATGTACATGACTGAGAAATAGTCAATGATATCATCAACTGCTGCATTAGAAGAGAGAAACAAACGTACTGAAATTTAAAGTATGAATACAAGCTCTTTCCACCTCTTTTAAGTTGAAATTATTTCTCAACTAATGAAGAAGTACCATACTTAAAAGTACAAATAAGGACTGAATGGGGGCCGAGAGAGTTGGGGCTGTTCAGCCCAGAGAAGAGAAGGCTTCTTAGCAAGGGGAAGGGGATCTTATCCATCTCTATAAATACCTGAAGGGGGAGTGCATAGAAGAGGGAGTCAGGCTCTTTCAAGTGGTGCCCAGTGACAGGACCAGAGGCAATGGACACAAACTGAAAGAGAGGTTCCCTCTGAACATCAGGAAACATGTTTTTACTGTGAGCATGACCGAGCACTGGAGCAGGCTGCCCAGGGTGGTTGCAGAGTCTCCATCCTTGGAGATATTCAAAAGCTGTCTGTACACAGTCCTGGACAACAGCTCTAGGTGGCCCTGCTTGAGCAGGGGCTTGGACCAGATGACCTCCAGAGGTTCCTGCCAACCTCAACTGGTCTGCAGCTCTGAGAAACATGGATAACCAGGGAAACTGAACAACAGCAGAGAAAACGTCCAGCCCTATTAAAAGGGCTAAGTTTTGAAGCGAGGTTCCTGTCCTCACCAACTACCCTCAGAGAAAGAACTGCATCAGTCTTTCAACAATCAGAAAAAATTCATTGGGGGATACTTGGCATTTATACCACAGAGCATCAGGACTGGCCCTCACTGTGGCTGCCATGCTGCTCTGGCAGCAGAGTATGTTTGGTTGTGGTACACGGCACCTGCTGCCTATTTGGAGACCGCTTATCTCACCTTTAAGGGACAGAAACGCAGCAAGCACTCAGGCACCAATTACATAGAGGGCTTGGTGCACTTTGCAGCAATATACAATCAAAAAGACACCACATCTGGCTAAAACGTTTGCTTAAGATTTCTCTTCTGGTGGAATCACACCATTACTAATAGGCAGGCAAAGCAATGGTAAGCTGATTTCCACCCCCATCCCCTCTTCCAAAGAAGAGCCCCACACATTTGCAGACAAGTATGCACATGCTCCCTGGATATTCTCAGCCCCCAAAGATTCCAGCCTGACTTGCCTGGCTTGCTCTGGACCACTTGGCATGTGATAGCAGCCGCGCACATTTGGCAGAGACATTTTTAGAAACTTCCAAGCTATGAATTCACCCTTCCCTTTTGGTAAAGCCAGTTATATGGAAAGCATTTCAAAAGCAGAACTTCAAATACAGACTTAATTTCTCCTCAATTCTTAGAGGGGGGGAAAAAAACTAGTATTACACTCTTCATTTATTTTCCACACAGAGAGTTATGCTGTAATATTTCTGTATTTGCTGACACTATAACCAATAACAATTATAAGTCAAATCAAATTTTCAACACAGTTATACCATATGTTAAAACTATTTCCAATTCTTTCCCTCAGGTCCATGTTTTTTTGCAATCACTAAAAAGTTACTTTCCTTGAAAACATACATCTAACGAAATGCTTAGGAAGTGACCTCCATGCTGCACCCTTCAGGGATGTACTGTGGTGTCACCCACAACCCCAGCTGTGGCAACATGAACTCCCAGCGGGCACCTGCTCCTGCCCACAGGCTTCCCACCCTGGCCACATAGGAATAGAAACCAGGATCACATCTGCATCCACAGCCCGCTAACCATGTGCTGGCAACACGGCTAAATATCCAACAGCTCTGTCTGGCTCCTGACACACTGAGGGTCAACTTCCAGGAATTTTCCCTTTTCCCACAGGTGGTCAGAAAAAGCAAACTGATATCAGTAGGTTGGTCTCCACAGGCAGGACCTAATGTGAACTCACACAAACCAGCAAGCTCTAAACCTCTAAATTTGCTGAGACGTCAGAACTGCCCCATCCTTATCCCTAAGTGGCTCCAGCTGCACAGCAAAACACCCATAGTCCTTTAAATGGCTTCAGCCCCCTTTGTGGGAGGACACAGGTAGTTAACCACCACTCAGCTGATGAGTAGGAGTTAATTAACCCACAGCTGCCTGATTACTACCAGCTGCCTGTCTCAGCCCCTGAACTCCGGGGCAAGAAGATTTCAGGCCCTTTTTAAGCTCATAGTAGTTTCTTGGTCCTTGTTTTAAAGAAGTGTTTTCTTTGAAGGAAAAAGATTTTCACTGCAACTGTTTTATTACAGTGTATCCCACTATCAGCTTGTGTCAGGACCACATCTGCTGCCTGGTGGGGAGGAACAGTCCAGGAAACAGGAGCACTGTTTGCTTTCACTTGTGTATGAACCCTCTGGCACAGCCCTGAACACCTCTCCAGAGCCCTCCTTCTTTCTTCCTCTAAAGCTCCCCAAATACCTTCTGCAGTTCTAGAGCTCCTGGTCTCAGGAGGGGTCCAACCCTTGGTGCCCAAGCCACATCCGAGCCCAAAAGTGCAGAGGGAGCAAAGGCCATCCTCTTCTCACCATCCCCAATGGGTCTGCTGCATTTGTGAGGGCAAACTCGAGGGGTGAAGCACCTAACACCCCTTCCTTTCAAATAAATCGGTGTGATGCCAGTTTTTACCCTTCACAACACAACCATGGGCATGCAGCAAAAGTAAGACCTTGAGACACACCACCCTGCATGATTCAAACCCCATCTTCATACTCAGAGGTGGCCACAGAGACCAGTGGGCTGCCCAAAAGGCAGGAAATGCAAATATAAATCCTCCTTTAGACACAGAACAGCTGCACAGGCCCAATTTTCCACACTCCCCGGATAAACATTGCAAGTATCAGACAACAAAAAAGCTAGGCACAACCACCTCCTCTTCCAACAGCACTGCTCCCACTCACTTATTCCAAAGATGAGATATAGACACCTACCTTCAAGCCAGGAACAAGGCCTGTAGGTGAGGAGCAAGCCAGACACCATGCTGCAACCTGGAGGGATGGTGTCTGAACACACCCACTCAGCCATCCCCAGCTGCGGGCCATATGGGCTGACTGAAGCATCCCACCATGCCTACGAGGGATCCAAGGCACCTACCACCAGCTCTGGCTCTGCTCCAGCACCCAGCCACCAGGCCAGGTGTCTACTGAGGCACTGCTTGGGGTGGCTGGCCCCACATGTTAGACATGGTGCTTCACCAGATCACCCGTCTTACTCCAAAGAGGAAATAATGTTTCTCTCGCTCTCTCCACTGATTATTTCTTTCCAGGTCTGTGGCCCATCAGGAGCCTGGATGCTTTCTGGCTGCCTATGGAAGAAAACAGTTCAAGTACCAAGCGCTGCAGATCGACCCGTTGCATCCCGGAGAGGATTTCTACTCTTCCCCTCTCCCAAAAGGTCCAGTTGTCCTTGATCTTTTTTTCACTTATTTCCCTTGTCTCTAAGATCTGTAAATTGACAGTCAGTTTATATAGAGCAGGTAGGTATGTTTAAAAAAGGACTAGATAATTTTTTTTAATGAATTCTGGATGCAACAGAAAGCAAATGCCATAAGGAAGGTCCTTAAAAGTTATTTTTTTGCCCTCAGAGTGTTCCAGCGGGTCAAGGTCTGAAAGCTAAAATTTCAGTAACAAGATGAGAACAGAGCAAAACCCAAGACATTCAGCAACAGACCTTTTATTTTCCCCCAAGCTGCTACATTACAATCCCCATCCAAAAAGATCACTCCCTTAAAACAAACTTTACTGAAATTCTCAGCACTGTGAGAAAGCTGCTGCTTTTTTTAAGGTTGATCTACATTCTGACAGGAGCATGTCACAAAGATAAACCCAGTGAAACTTCCTGCAGACAAGTCGCGCTGCATCACTGCTTACAGCAGAGCGCTCCTCTGCTTAGCATCCCGGTATCTCAGAGATTAGCAACAACCTATTTTTATATTGCATCCACATGAGGGAGGAAATACTGAGGCAGCTAGTGTTTGACCACCTGCAGAAAGATGAGACTGTTTTCAAGCTGGCTGAAAAAAAAAAAAAGCCGCACTGCTACATCTGGCCTAGGAGCAGTATTTCATAACAAGATGACTGCCCTGAAGTTGCATAAAATGGCACCGCACTGCTAATTTGGAAAATAGGAACTGCTGCACAGCAATTAATTTGAAATGTATTTATAATCTAAATAATCTTCACATCTTAAATATCATTTGTATTTAAAACCATATTTTCCAAGAGTGGGGGACAGGTGGACACGCTTTTGTCACCCTTTGTATGTTTGTACACATCTGTGCAGAGGGGCACAGGGATGAGCGGGCTCCAGAGAGGGCAGGAGCCTGACGCTGGAGATGATACGTGTGAAATGCAACAGCCAGTATCCCTCAGCTGGATGAAACTTGCTCCATTGTGGCCCAAACTTGCAGACTACACAACGCTCTCCTTGGTTAGCAGTCTGCACATCAGAAGAATCCTTTCAAAGCAAGGTTTTTATTATTATTAGAAAGCACACATGCGTTGACTTTGTGCAACGTATCTTTTTTAAGCTGAGTAATTTCTCTTATTCAAAACCAGAACGTGCACATGGTCAATTTATTTCAATCTTTGTGTAATTCTGTATCTCAGGAAAGGCTATTAGGAAGCCTGCACTGAAATATGATAAATAACTGATATGGAAAAAGCACATCCATTCTGTCTAGTCTGCGTATTACAGGACTTCCAGGGCAAGAAAACACTCTCGACTCCCATGCAGTAGTGCCCTCTGCGGGATGTACCAATCCTAGTGCAGAGGTTTCCACATCCCTTGTTACCACCCCAGGAAGAAAGGCTCAGGTATCAACTCTTCAGGCAGAGCCCTTGATTTTTAACTCGATTACTAATTCCAACTTTTCCTGTTTATGCACATAGCCATGCCATCACCACTTCAGCTGTCCCGTACTCCTGTTTGGATCGCTACAACCTGCTGCCACTTCTCTATTCAACCAGGCTTGTAGCAGCTGCCAGCAAAAGGGTAAATTGTGACTACTGGTAAGATCTAGTAAATGAACATTACAATGACAAGATAATCAACTGGTCACCTCTTGTCTCCAAATGTACTATTGAGAACCAACTACAAAGCTAACCTGGCCTCAAATTTCACATAAACTTATATACTGCCATTTGTGTGATGTCGTATTTCTTAGGATTTATGTAGCACTGCCTTTTAAAAAACTTTACTTTTAACTACGAAATTAAGGCAGTATTTAACCATTCTGTGAGAATTTCCTAAACAGAATGTCAACTTTACCAGTCAGGTCTGAAGAAGCAATGAAACAATTTCCAGAGGGGAAGGCAACATCAGTTTTAAGAACATTGCAGTGCAGTTTTTGGTACTTCAAGGTACTACATGGAGCATGGCAGGTTGGTAGTTATGTTCTTAGTGGAAATCAACTGCCATTACTAAAGCACAAGGATAGGGAAGGTAATAATTGTAAAAGATTTTACTACTTGAGAAAAGATCAACCCCATGAGCAAGAAAAACTTTCAAACATACGACTTGGCAATACTTTGCAAATATGAAGTATTAAGTGGAATTTTTTAAAGAATAGGAGCAAAAAGGCTTTTGATTTTAACAGATTGGCAATGTAATTCTCAAATATATTGCATGAATTAATAGTATCAAACGGGGCTCCCATTTTTGGTCAGAGCTCCACCAAAGCCAGAGGAGCAGTGCCAGACTGCATGTGTCCCATAAAAGACTATCCATAAGCAACCACTGCTGTTAAGTATTAAGCAGAATTTTTAAAGTGGAAGTTATTCAGGCTCTTTCTATCCATCAGACTTTGTTCTTTAAACAAAACTCAGTTTACATGGATACAATAAATAGTTTATTAACAGAATGTGAGTTTCTCTCTTCCATCCTTCCTCTTACTCTCAGCACCTTACACACAGATGTCAAAGCAGCTTCCAGTCCAAGCCAAGGACAAGAGTTAATTTCAAGGCAAAACGAAGGAAAGTTGAAAGTTAAGACTGGCACCTTTGAGTGCCTAGTTCCTCAAGTGTTTGTATGGTTCCCCAAACCTATAGGCAAATTGGTGTTTCTTCTTTCCACACCTTGATCTACCTGCTTCTTCCCGACTTGTGCTCATTTAAGCTCTTCTTAGGCAGGTCGCACGCTCCGTGGGGACAGTATAAAGTCATGCCTGCTCTAACGCTCTTTCAGCTATTGCAATACCCCTTTATTATTTTGTTTAAAAGCCCTACCGTTATTACGCCATCTCTTTCTGATATTTCATAATAGTTCAGTTCAGCTTTGGAATGTTACAAAAATGGAAAGAGTCTTTTTTTCAAAATATAGAGCACCGTGGCCAAGAATAAGGCAAGGGCGAGAAAGATTAGCAGCTTGTCCGTCAGTTCCCTGCGATTGTACTTCGTTATTAGCTTTCGCCCCAGCTGAATTGTCCCAGACATGGACTTAAATTCTTCATTTGCTTCCAGGATGGTTCTTGAAGAATTGGCTGAAATTAAGGGAAAAAAATAATTCAGCTGGTTGTGCTTCAAGAATACATGACAAAGGATACAAGCATGCAATATTTGGCAATACAGATAGTGCCTGTGAGATCCTCCTGGGTCAGACTGACTTATGGGTAAGACAAATGCAGACTGTTCTTGCAGAAGCTTTTACAACTCAGTAGTCCTGATGTGCTAAGGAAAAATGCAAAGCAAAATAAGAGTACTGAATGGCTTAAAGGCCCTACATCCTGTTCCTGAATTCTTAAGTTTTTAGGTTACGAGATCAAATCCAGCTCACGTTTTTTATGAACAAAGTCAGTGCCACCTGAGAGCTCACTGGAAGCAGAGTGAAATAAGAATGGTGCTAGAACCACCAGTTCAGGAGAGAGAAAAATCACCATCACTATCAGCATCAGTTCTAACAGCAGCAGGACAGGTCGATATTTTAATATATTAATTGCACAACTGAAACTGTTCCCCCAGGCCAGAGCAGTAAATCAGAGCGATTCAGGCAGGGTTGCAGAAAGTGAAAAAGCAGCATGCAGGAGTAAGAGATCCTTAATTATTCAGTTCAAACAATTTAAACAGTTTTTAAAAGTTATTTTTGACAAATATAATTATTTTTCTTTGTTTTGTTTCTTTTTTTTTTTTTTTTAAATAGAAAAGAGAACATCAACTAGAGGAAAAGTGAGTTTATCGGTCTCAACTAAAGACAGAATTTGAGAATATGCCAAAACAGCAAGATGGAGCATTGGTCCCTTTCAAATTCTCTTTCCCTGTGAGAAAACAAAGGAGCAAACAAACAAATGCCCCAAACTCCTCAGCCTTCTTCCTTTCAAATTACTAAATGAAAGCAAATGCCCAGGAGTCCCCTTTTTCATTACATTACAGAAGGCATACCCTGTACGAGTGAATGCTGGTATATCACTCTATACTGAAATGATTGATTAAAGAAAGGTCAAACTGCAAGCATGTTGTCTGGTTCACAAAAACAAGCATAGTAGAAATATGTCTGTAATATTCTGCAAACCATTATGTCCCATCTTAAAGAGGCATTTTGGTCCAGGTGAAAACAGAAAACTTGTTTCCCATCCTTAATGACAAAGCAGAACTTCCCTACTTCACAGCCGCGTATATTCACTGCATACTAGGCAAGGACTTGCTCAGAAAAAAGGAAATTCTAACAACTGATTCAGAATTTGCAGCTGGGTTGTGTAAATGACCTTTGATAGTTTTTGCCTTGATGAACTCCAAGCGCTGTTCAGTGAGAAACAGGGTGAAAAAGTGTCTGCCAAACTGTCTTTTTAATGGGAGAAGAAACATGCTATGTTTGCATGAACAAACTGTGCCCAGCTGCCATCCTCAGATGGGGGCAGAAAAGAAAGAGGGCAAAAGTTATGTTATTTATCATCATCTTTAAACTGTTCTCTCTTCTGCCCAAAAGCACAGCTAGTAAGAGGCCCAGGCAACACAGATACAACTCCTAATGCTTCATGAATCACCAGTTCTGACAGGTCACTTGATTTATGGTCTTAGGAGTCTAAGCCAAAGAACTGGGTGAAATCTTGGTTTCACAGTCCCTGATGCACTGCTGACAGAGCAAGTGACCTCAGGTTCAAGTCACTTGATCTCCTCATCTCTTAGTCATCCCAGCTGGAGACTGGGTGAAAACAGTCTTCCACCCATACTAAGTTTCCTCTGTGTACGGACTTGTACCTACGCTTTCATTATCTCTGCTATTACCAAATGCATGCCAGGACAGCAGCACAGAGTAACACCAAACGCTCTTAGCACTGTGTGAACTCACACTGCTTTTACAATTGCTTTCATATGAAGCTAAAACAAGAGCTCCTCATCCTCCCCCCTCTTCCTTGTTTACTCATAAACATGAAACAGAAATTCTACCAAACAGCTCCACACAACGTATGTTATTATTTTCTATTTATGTCCAACTGTTAAAGGAGTTCTGCTGGACAGTCCTTTAATTATCATCACAGTACTTCTCCTACAGCAAAGCAGGTTTCCACTATGCACCACACCATGTCAGTTTGCCTCTCCCCATCCTAACAGCACTGGTGAAAGGTGCTTCAATCATCCCGTCCATACCCAAACACCCAAAGAACATCTGTACCTAGGGTTTGCACAGTCTCCTCACTCTGCTGGACTTGCTGTGACATCATCCTGCTAATGCCCATCAGACTCTCCGTGATGTTACTTGCACTCTCTGCCAGACTTTCCTTTGTAGTCTTCCTGAAAAAGAAAGGGATAAAATATCGTCTTTGGGCACTGCGGGGAAAATGCCGCTGCCAGGGAGCTTAGAACGGAGCTTGGCACCAAACACCTCTGTCAATGAACAAAAGACACAACTAGTTTTTGCTGCATGAGAAATTCAGATTGTCTTCACTAAACAATAAGAAAAAAAAAAAACACAAAATATTAAATTCATGAGCCAAAACAACTGCTAGTGGCTCAGAATCTCATCGGGGCCCACATTTCACCACTTATTCATCCGTAACTGTACAACTGCATGAGCTGGTATGGAAGCTCTGATAGAAACCACCACTTTATTATCCTGGGTATCCCATTTATTGCTTCATGATACTAAATACGCCAATTTTTCAACAGAGAAATTATACAAGCTTACATCCAGTTTTGCATGTGAAAACAGCTTGCACAATGATCCATTACTTGTTTATAACCCTGACTGGAATTCACGTAAAAGACGGGCAGAAAAACTACGAAGGCTAACCTATCCCCTTTTCCACTTACACGTACCAACACCAAGAAAACCTGAAACTACCACAATCCTTAACAGTTTAAATCTCCACAAAAGGTAAACGCACTCATAAAAGAACAGCTATGTTCCAGATACAATTAGGTAACTTAAAAACATTATGTCACTTCCATTTAGAACTAGTGAATATAGCATACACTGTTTAAATCTCAGATAGTACAGTGGGACGGTCTAATACCTTTGTCTTAAGGAGTCTCTTCCCTGCAGCAGTTGGTCTTTCTCAGAGTTGTCGATAGCAATTTTGCAAGCCAGATTTGCCTTTCTCCAAGCTGCCTGATTACTGAAATCACAAGAGTACAATGTTGTAACGCGACGGTAACACCTTGCAAGTGAAAACAATTCTCACAAAGCAATCACCACTGTAAATGAGCACCCCAGATACGCGCATGGACTCTCTCTATATTACACCACAGAATAACAATATACCGTCCTGTCATTTCTTCTCCTAAGTGTATGGAGCAACGGAAGAAGAAAACCGTGCCTGCTGTCAAACGACAGACCCTCAAGCCACCTACTTCCATGCTCAAGTGCTCAAAGGGACAGACCATGGTGAGGGAGTCAGGCCAGGAGAGAGGAGAGGAGAAGGGAGTCCTACCCTTTCCATCCCTGATCCTCTCTTGGTCTTGGGCAAAACAGCATCATGTCAGCAACCGTATTTGCAAAACAGGATCTGAAAGATGCCGCCCAGACGTCAGATGATCTCTGGTTACAAGGGACTTGTAAACAGCACCGGCTGCCCGACCCACCTGAGCATTTGTTTCTTATGGTTTTCCACTTCCTGCAGCAAGGCTTGTTTCTCTGACTCTTTATCTTGCTCCTTCGCCATCTGTTCGAGCTCCTTGGGCGGAAAGCAGAAACACGAAAATCTGATCAACGACTGCTGCCACCTGCAACTCGCACACCGCCCCCCGCCCGGCCGGGGGGTGAACGATCGGCCGGTCGGTGCCGTAAGCGAACGGGCCGCAGCCGGCGCTGCGAGCCGCCGCACGCCGGCCCCCCGGGCAGGCCGCACGCTGCGGGCCTGCGGCCAGGCCCGGCCACCGGCGCCGGCCACCGGGGCGGCCCCGGCCGGGAGCCTCACCTGGATGCGGCCGCGGAGGTGGCGGAACTTCTCCTTCACGGCGGCGTTGAGCTCCCTGAGGGCGCTGAGCGGCCCCGGGCAGTCTCGGATGTCCTGCAAGAGAACGGCCCGGTCAGCGCGGCCCGCGGCGGGCATGGCCCGGCCGGGGCTCCCCGCGGGAGGCGGCGGCCGCCCCGCAGCCCCGGCAGGGGGGACCCGCCGCGGGGGCGGGCGGCGGTACCTGCACGGCCGCCTTGATCTCCAGGTCGAACTTGACGATCTCCTGGTGGCAGACCCGCACGGGCACGCAGGCGGCCGCCGCCATCTTGCGCGGGGCGGGGCGGGGCGGGGCGGGGCGGTGAGGCGGCGGCCCCGCCGCCCGGCGCGCGGGCGCTCCCTGCGGGCGCCGAGCAGCGGCGAGGCGGCCGCCGCCGCCCCGGAGAGCCAGCGCCGGCGCCGGGCGGGGGGCGCCGGGCGGGGGGCGCCCCGGCGCCGGGGGAGCGGCTGCTCTCCGCAGCAGCGGCGGGCCTGCGCGGGGTGAGGCGCGTCGCGTGCCCTTCGGGCTGCCAGCGTCACGGATGGCGTGGTTCTTTGGGTGGCGAGGCGGCCGCTCGCATAGCGTGTAAAAGCATGAAACGGCGGTTTGTTGGCCCTCGTCAGCCGAGGGAGCCGCTTTTCAGCTCGTGAGGGCTGTGGGACCCACCTTAGGCCTCACGAGCTGAAAAAAGGGGCCCAACGCACCCCCTCCCGGGCGGTGACAGCCGGGAGAAGCGGTGCTACCATCGGGGCTGCACAGGCCTCGGGAGCCGCACGGTTCTACACCCAACAGCCCTCCCAAGGGTGCCAGCTGGACAGGCCCAGACCGGTACGGTCTTCGCCCCTCAGCAGCAGGGAGGACGGGCGCTGCCAGTGCGAGGAGGCTGGGGAAATGGCATGAGGTACCTTCCGCGAGAGGAGGAAAGAGGAGGGAACGCGATGGCCCTTTTGCTTTTTCCACAAACTCCTCCCCTGGTGCTGTGTCTTCCCCCTCCTGCCCTCAGACCGTGCTGTGTGACAAACCAGGTTTGGACAAAGTGAGCAGGTGTTGGAGGCCATTTTCGCTGCCGTTACAGAAAACCAGTCACAGGACCTGGTGGGTGCAGTCCAGCTTCTGATGGTCCCACCATGCTGACCCAGCAGCCTTACAAGCCTTACAACAGCCTTACAATCAGCAGGAGCGCTGACCACGGGGGAAAACAAGTTACTTCCTTACCTAGCTGTGATCCCTTCTAAAGCTGCTGACAGTACCAGGAGACCGAGTGCATTTACTTCAAGGGAACACATGCCATCTGCAATCACTCCACACATACAATGAACGAGACAGTATTTCCTCCACAATTTTTATTTTAAATTACAAAGGATGTTGCATACATTGATGAATTTGTATCTGAATAGAAGTGCTAGGGATCAAGGGTGACAGTAAACAAAGTCAATAGTTTAATTGTGCCTCTTTTCAAAAAAATAAAAACTGCACAACTATTAACCAACATTAAACATTGCAACTCTTAACAGATCATGCTTTTAACAAGGTAAATTTATTTTCTAACAGAGACAAGACTTTCAATAAGTTTTTCTGAGCTCCAGTTGGAAGTTGATTATAGAATATCAAGGACAGCATTACAATCATGACCCCAAGCATAGGCAGAACAGGATGCCATGTTTTGTTTAAAATGCCTTTTTTTTTTTTTTGCCTGTCAACCACCTACGTCCATGTGTGCCATCAGCCTTAAGAGTTCACCCAACCACAAATACTGAGCAGTAAGTTTTACTTGGACATAATATTCTGGGAGGATAGATGATTCAAAGAAGAATGTATGAATATTCATCATTATAAGAAAAATTAATAAAATTAAGTGCTACTACTAGGTTCTGTTTCTTAATCAGAAGATTTTGATAGGGCGGAGCGTGCTTTTGCCAATACCAAATCCAATCCAGAAGTTTTCCTTACAGTGGCTAGTTAACTCACCCAAGTTTGACTTACACAGACACCTGACTACAAAATATTCTTAGCTCAAGAAAAAAACTCTGAACACTGATGTTATCTAAAAGGTAGTTTGGAGTTTTATTTTTTTAATGGAAAAAAAAAGCATGGCTTAGAATAGCTCTGGCTCCACTTTTAGCTCCACAGCTCATTAGAAAGTCAATAACTGCATAGTCAGTATTTGCTCTTGTGGAAGTTCATGAATGTCTAAGAGGCAGAGGATTATAACTCAGTGCGCACACACACCTTCTTATCATGCTAGAAGCATTGCGGGAAAAAACATGGCATATTGTGAAACATAAGTTGTAGAAAGATAGAGACATTTTTGTATGCTGCAAAGAAGATAGAACCTAAAAGTGCCATCTTTCATTAATGACATTTAAGAATCCCAATTTATATTGGGAGATATTCAAGAGTGGTGTTTTCTCAACATACTAATGCCCTTAATACAGTTACAAGAAGAATCAGTCACTGAAGCAGTAACTGTTTGAAATGTACTTCACATGATCCCTGGGGTAAACAAAATAAACCTCAGCTGTGTGCAAGGCTGTGTCAATAAGCCAAGACCACATCTAGCAGCACACTTAACTAGACAATTCCAACTGAAGCCTCCAACTTAATAAGAAAATAAAATCATGATTAGACGCATTCTTGAAATTCAGGTCTCAAGGCCAAATACAGATCCTAACATTCACGGTACATAACTGGGTTATGCCTCAACAGAATTTCAGGAAGACTAGCAAGCACATTTGAGGAACAGAATTGCATTTGCTATTTCTGCTGAAGGCAACTTGTATACAACCCTTTGAAATTCTCCTGATAAAGCCTTTTAGAGCTTAAAGAAAATAGCTACATTTAAATGATTTATGGAAAAGAAAAGCACATCCAGTCTTTATATTTTGTGAATAAGCTAACTGTTTTATTAATGAAGGCAAGTATCAGATAAATATTAGGGGGGAATCTTTTTAAAATAAAACCAAAACCGACACCACTGTATTTCAGAAGTGTCTAGTTACTTTTAGGTTAGTTAAAAGACCTTTTGTCCTTTTTTTTTTGTTGTTGTTGGTTGGTTGGTGTTTAAAAAAAAACAAACAAAACCAAAACCAAAAACAAACACCAAAAACCAAACAAACCAAACCCAAACGTTTTCCTGGCCCTCTTAGTATGGAAAAAAGTGAATCTCTATAGAATTAGGGACTGAACACAGCTGAGCCTGACTCTCACATGAGCTTTAGAGCAATGCAACTTCATTAAATCACAATGATTTCAACTGGTACGATAAGAAAATCCAGCCCATCCACACATAAACATAGCTTTACTAGCACGTGTCTCTCATCCAAAAAAAGTACTCACCAAGTATCAGTAAATGTGTTCAATAAACCATAAAAGGAAGCATTAGCAAAAGGGGTTTAGGGCTAAAAAACACCCTTCATGAGCACCCCCACATTTTGCAAGGCCATTCAAAAACAGGTCTTCCATATAAATACAAAAGGACTACTGAAATCAGATCTACCCAGACTTTCTTCAGGATGCTTTTATCGGTTCTGATTCAATTTCAGAAGGGTTAGGTTTGAAGAGTTCAGAGGGAATGAAAAACATTTAGTTCTAGGTGTACAAGTAAGGCACAATATAAAGCCACATCATCATCTGTCATGAAGGAAGTAGGAAAGGACGCAAATCATACATGGTACAGTAGAACAAGCAGTCCATCAATTCAAAGTGTGGCACCTAAGTTCAGACTGATGAGATCTCAACAAGAGCAGTTATGACAGCATGCCTTTAATATGGAAACAAATTCTAGAGAATCCAGTGTATCAGAAAAAGGAAGAGCTTTTGTTTGTATTAAATCAAAAATGTGTAATTGTTTTTGGACATAGGATTAAAAGTGAATATTCACAATGCCTACACTCAAAAACAAACAAAAAATCCAGGACTTCATTAAGATCCACATACCATGTATGAACACTGAAAATCTTTAGAAAATGGTCTTCTCTAAAGATCATTCAAAATGCATGCCACAATTGCCAAAAAACAGAACATGTACATTTGTTGGTTTTTATACCCTTATAAGATTTTTGTTTGTGATAAGTATACACTAAATGTATATATTTTAATGACACTAGAGGAAGCAGATTGTTACTGGCATTAAAGTACAACCATTTCTAGACGGTTTAAATGCCACAGAGTCCCCTGGTTAAAATGTAAAGCTGCACAGCTTGCCTATGTCACCTTTATGATAAAGTTAAACCAGCAAAAGGTCTTATCTTTACTCTACATTTTACTGCCAGGTTTTATTTATATCAAGTATCGCTGCAGCATTCTGACCAGCCCAGAGTTAGCAGCAAGTGGCAGGAATCATATAAAACGCAGTTTCTTTTTTTTTTTTTCTTTTCTTTTTTTTTTTTTTTTAAACAAAGTGCTTTTCTAAGATATACATACATATAAATAGGTACAAAATAAAGTGTCAACATTAAAAAGCTCAACTATTTAAAAGCTTTAACTTAAAATAATACATAGAAAACACTGAAATGCAGGGGTATGGAATTCACTAAAGATTCAAAGTCTACTTTGAAATGCGAGACCAAAATCATATTCTGGTTTTCAGACAAAAATAAAAAGCTATAAAGTTATATTTGCCCAGTATTTCTGAGCAGTAAAAAGGGGCTTTTTAACACCTTGTCAGTTTAATTTGTCACAGAAGTTTTTACCTGATTGCAAAACTGCTCTCAACGTTTAGAAACGCTGCCTTGTCTACGCAGTTTGGATATAGCATAAGGACCTCTTGTATCTGAGCAGTGCGTTAACACCATTCATCAGAAAGGAACAACAGTATTCAAATCTTGGTACAGACATGGCCTTAACTTCACAAGAGACATTCTCTGTCGGGGTTTTATGGGTCGTATGCATCTCTGGAATAACTGCAACATTGGCAATAATTACAATAGGAATACATCTGACCCACTGTGTAAAGCAGCAGCCAACTCTCACCTCACCCTAACAACGAACAAAAACACCTGAAACAGAAACGCCCACATTCCACTCAGATTTTGCAAGTCTTAAGTGGATTTACAAAGTTTTGCCTAAATTGCCCTGGGTATTTGTTCAGTCTCTTGTAAGAAAGCCTTTCTGTACAGCTCAGTAGTGGTATTTTGGCCTCCTCCTCCCTTTTGGGTCTTCCAAAATATTTATATACTAAGTAAGCTGTGTGCACACTCATAAGTATGTGGCAGGACTGCCACCTTCATCGGCCACTCTTACTGCACTATTACTGACTCAGGCTTTTTTTTATAGTACAAGCTTGGCTATAAAAATAATCTACTTATAAACAAAAAGGAATCACAGTACAAACAAACTTAGACAAACTAGAAATGAAGTGGAGAAATTCCCCAAAGGGAGTGGGGAGAAAGCCTTCATGGACTTTTGCATTTTTTTTCCAGCAGCTACATTTGAAAATATTTGGTATTTCTATTTTCAGTAAACAGTGTTTTGTCATCTTTAAATAGGGAGAGAAAGAACAGGGAGGAAAAGGGGGGGGGGGGGGGGGGGTCCATGAAACCAGAGAATGATCTTGCCTTGAGATAAAGGACTTTCTCATCAAAGGCTAAAGCTTTTAATCTGTACGTTAACACTGACTACAAAGCCAACTCTTATTAGCAGAAGAGCAAATAAGAACTGTGTGTTAATATTCCTCAATCATAGAAACTACTGAATTAACAAGAATAAGTCACATATAAGTTTGAGGAAGCTAGTTTCGAAATACCTGTACAAAAATATAAAAGTCTATAAATTTTTTTTTTGTTTTGTTTGAAGCCTGTGTTGATCCTTGGAAACATCACATGCATAATAATACATCAACTGGAAAAGTGGCAACTAAGGAATTAGATATTTGTAGCTCTTTTTTTCTCTTTACATATATACACATTACAATAAAAATAATTTTATTTTGGTTGTTTGGTGGAAGTATACTACAACAAACTAAATATTTTTTTTTTAAATTCTCAAAGTTGAAAACTATTTTACCAATAGCTTACTAAAATCCAAATATATTAAAATCTCCTACAGTAAGTGCAGAGAAAAAAGATTTAAAGACTCCGAGACGGCCACCAACTTATCTACCATGGAAGCGAACTACAAGAACAGCAAAATAATATTGTTATGTATGAATGCTCCTTCTGTAGATAATTGGACCCAAACAAAAAAATTCACAGTTCAGTAAGATCCCTAACCCTGACCTTTAATTTTTTTTCTTTTTTTTCATTTGTTTTTACATTCAGTACAGTATCATATAAGCTGTGCAAAACTTTACTTAGACTGGCAGTTCGCCATATCAGTTGCATTTGTCTTTGGTACAAAAATAAACAATCGCATTAATGTGCAAGTATTTGTTTTCTTCCGGCCAAAGTACCGAAATTGTTTCTAGAGCCATCTTTTATACAATACATAGACTCTGTGGCATATATCTACATTTTCAACATATTCCTATATACATTCAAAAATTTTAAGAGCTGGAACAAATACATTAAAACCTATAATCTTACCATCTATACATCTTGGTTTTTCCCCTCAGGGTTTTCTTCATACAAAACTTTACCAGCTTATACTGATAGCTCTCCCCCCAAAATACAAGGCACAAAGAATATACTTTTTTTTCTCTTGCTTGCACAGACATTTAAATACTATATTAAGCTCAGAAAATTAAAGTCTTATATGGCACACTAGCTCTAATGCCACGTGTGCTATGTACAAGTTAATGATTGCAAAGAAAGCTTACTGTTTTTTAAGAAGAACAAAAGAAAATCCAATTATTAAAAAAAAAAAAGAACAAAAAACTCCCTAAATTGACAGCTTTACCAAAAAAAACCGCTTCCTCTTATTTTACTTGGAGCATAAACCTGTCACAATGCCTGGCATATGCTAAAAAATTTTACTAGCAAAAACATGTTTTTGCTTTTAAAACAAAAGAGATATATTCTGGTCCTAGATAACTTAATTCTAAAAAGAATCCTCACTGCTGTATTTAAGCTTAAAGCAGCTTTGAAACTATCTGGTTTATGCTCCAAAAATGCTATTAAGCATTTTATATCATGCTTTGATTTGTTTTACTACATTGTTATTTAAAAACAATGGAACTTAACATAAGTGTTTACATAATGCTAAACTGACATGCAGACCAGAATGCAATTTACAATGAAGTACTTGACAACACAGGTAGAATCTGACCGATGAGAACAGCTGAAGTCATGTCTTAAACTTTTGACATTGGTATTCGTAGCCCTACAAGGCCACCGGTGGGGTCTCCTTCTGCAGTCTTCTCTAAAACTTGATTCACAAATTCTGATGTCTGTCCAGCTACAGGTAGTCCTAAAAAGGGAGGGTAAGAAAACGTGCTGTAAGGTTACTATTCATTGCATGTATTTGTACATTCCTATAAGTAATACAAAGCCAATGAACACTTTGGTTAGTAACCAACCAAAAGGCATAGACAAGTGAAATTAGGAAGCACTTCTTTCTCTTCCAGAAATTGTTTGCAATCTAACGTATCGTAGATTATATGTCTCTTCACATACATTAAGTTTACTGCTTACCAAGAGTGTCTTTAATAAGTACGTTCAACTTTTGTTCCATGTTGACTCCTCTGTCATCTTTAGGTACCTGCACCCGATTAACTATTTCTTGTTTAATGGAGTTGATGACAAACAGTAAATTATCTGCAAAGGAAAAAACTTGGATTAGATTTATAGCACATTCCCCCAGAGCAAAAGAGATCCACAGTTGTCCACACACTGTTATCTGTAAGTGTCAAAGGTGTCACATCACACTTACTGTAAAATTAAGATGTAATAGTTTACATCTGTAAACATATTTTCAAAAATTTTTACATTACATGCATACATTTACATAATTTACATCCGTGAAGTAGCTCAACACTGCAGGTAACCCAGTTTACGTACACTTTATGGAGTGGACTGTTTTTGTACCAACAAAATTGTTGGGTTTGTACCAACCCTGTTTTCTCTATAAACTGCCAGGTACGACCCAGGTTACATGATGGTGCAAAACACAGACTTGTCTGAACAAAAGAAAAATTAAGATGTGAAGAGTTGTATTTACCATATTCCGTGTTGAGACCCCAGAGTTTTACTTTATTGGCTTCATACTGGGCTTTCTTTTTTAGTCTACAAGCCCTATAGTAAGAAGAGGGGAAGAATTAGAACACTAACAAAAATTCCAGAATACTAATGCCATCTGTTTGTTTGCCACACGAACTTATCAACCAATACTCCCAGAGCTGTGACGTACAAAATCACCTTATCTACTCACTCACCTTCCCTGAAAGCACAGTGCTACCTGTATTTGCTTACATTTCACACTTACAGATTTTATCACTGTATCAATCATTTGCCCTGAGGCTAAGTAAGCCAGCTTCCAGTGGAAATACATTGTTATCTAGGGAACAGGCAAACTACATCTCCAAAGTGCCAGTTGTCCTGCTTTTTGATAAACTGGTAATTGGCCCATTGCAGAAGCAGGATCTCTTGAAGCAAAAATTAGTTAGATCTTAATCGTACAGCTATAGTAATCCAAATTTACTCATCCATGTAGCAGTATCTAATATATACCTGGAAGCCAGCTTGTTCTTTTCTTTTCTTGATCTTGGTCTGGCAGTTAAGGGAAGTTCACTGACTGGAGTCAGGTCACTGATCACCTTATTCAGCTTCCTCAGTTCATTACCAATCTGTAGAAGTTTTCTGGGGTTGGGAGTCAGGTCTTCTACATCAGTCCTCCGTGACTTCTTTGCTGCATATTTTCCTGTTTTAAATATGCAGAAAATTGAGTTGGGAAGTGACACAATACATACACAAACCTGCGAGATTCTTAAATATGTATTTTTTGGGGTGCAATTTAAGTTCCTTTGTTCATTACAAGAGAATGGACTGGAATCATGTGATCACTATAGCCTTTCACAATAGAAAGACGATTTCCAGACAAACTGCTTTGTACAATTCATATTATATCCCGATCAGACAAAAGCAAATACTGCTGGCCAGGCTACTGGATGTGATAGTATACACACAACTGTGCTGAAAAATGTATGTCAAGTTCAAACCCAGTTGTTTTGCCCCAGCTGTAATTTGCTAACTCATGTGTTCAGCCAATATATCCTCTTGCACACTCAAGTTGATTATATTCCTAAATAATCTTATTGCTAAAGTTATGTATTAAGAAGGAGTGTCGGGGCTTGGTACTAAAATGATCTTCAGTGATATTGAGCTTAAATGATCCACATAAAGGCCAGTCAACCCCTTTTATATGTATTTGAAGCTATTTAAGGCCTGTTTTTCCTGAGGAAATACACATATTCAAGACAAAATCTTTATTCCTTAAGATTCTATGCCACTGCTCTGTGTCTTTTTCTAGAGTTCTATCACAAATGCCGATTGTTACAGACACTTGCATGAAAATGTTAATAAAACTAACAAAACCTGCTCCAGAAATATTTATTAGAGAGCTGATAATTTAGCATGATTTATCTGAGGTAGTAGATGACTTTGGTACATGTCTGTATGTGAAAATAAAAAAAATCCTGCATGTGTTATATTCTGTAGCTGCTGGATGTTAAGTAGTGTTTGATCCTACAAATCCCTTGCATACGCACCTGACTTAAAAGTCACTTGCTGCTCCAAGGGTCTGGTGGGACTGAGTCCTCAAGGCATGTTTGGTTATTTGTTGTTTAATAACAAGTTTAGATATAAGCCCTCATAAGAAGGAGCAGTGACAGGGACTTTAGATATTGATATTTCACTACAAGATAAATAAGCATATAAAAACTAAGGAGATTAAAAAAAAAGTCTTCTTCCCTGAATAAATCTACAAGTAACAACAAAAAAATCTTTTGGTTTAACAGAAGGTAAACTGCCTTGTTAAAGACAGTAATTTTCAACTATAAGGTAATGTTAACATTACAACCAAGGAAGCTGATCTCATTTTCTGTTTCGAAGCTAAAATCAAATGGAGCAGCCTAGCAAGGAGGTCCTGTGACAAGAAAACAAACATTATTCCTAAGAGTGGTTTGTTCTGGGTGATGTTAGTCATGCGTGTGGTACAGCAAATTGCTCATCAAAAAGTTATGGGAATAAAACACAGTTATTAGACCAATTGGTTTAAGTTTCCAAGAGGGTATTTTAAAGAAATAGTTTATTCAGAGAAGAGTAACTGCTTCACTGTGCTGCATTCAGATAGGTGGGAGAAACAAGAAGGGAGGAATAAAAAGAGACAGTTACGCCTTATTGCTTGACTGCAGTTAACGTGAACTTTGCCTCTCAGATCACTTCCAGCTTCCTTCTAACACAAGCAAGACTGAAACTAACAGCCATGAGGAGCAAATATCAGTCAAGCAACCCATCCAGTATGTTTACAGTATCACACTGAGAAAATTTCGAACTCTTGGGGTTTCCACTGAAAGCCCTTGGAAGCTTCAATTCTCAATTCATCCACCTTCCTCTGGAAGAAACCACACTGAAAGTTACTACTGTATGTTCACTGTGCCTTCCCTGGACACTGTGCAGAACTCTGCTAATTGAGCAACAGACTTGCAGTGTTTTAATCATTTATTTTCATGGCCAAAACACAACTTCTCAGCACTTCCAAGTATGGGAGTTTGGCTACTGAAGGTGTCAGAATGAAAGACATTCACTTGTAACTAGGACTCTCTTCTTACCATGATGGAGACCATTCTTCTGATACATGTTACTTGGCAACGTATCTCGATTCCACTCAGATGGCCTCAGCATTCTTTCTTGTTGCGATGGTGTTAGTTGCTCGCTGTACTCCCAGAAGTATCTTCGCTTGCTTCTTTTCCGAGAGGATATTGCAGTCATTTCTTTTAAATCCTCCACAGAATCATTTTCATATCCTAAAAGGATGCATTGCATTGTTTATGCGAAGTTGACAAAACTGTTTCTAGCCCTTTAATGGTGGACTGGGTATTCAAGTTAAGAGCAAAACCACAGACTGTTTTACATTATCTGATAGACTTGGTTTTCAGCATCAACTACTACTGGGTACTTGCCTTAAATCCAGGGATAGACACTGAGCCAGGGATCGTGCTTCATTAGTTGAAAAGAGACATGTTATTTATGCACTGAAAGCCCCTTTATGTTTTCTGACCCTTTAAGCTCTTATTGCTCTTCTCCCCCACAATCCCACCACTGCAGAGTACAGACAACAGCTGTTGGAGAGCGTTCTTCCATCCTTACAATTTTCTCCATGAATTTGCAGGAACATAATCCTAACTCACCTCCACATTTTAATTAATCTCTAATCAAAAAGCATGGGAAGAGAAGCAGATAATAAAGATGGATTAGCAAAACACTAATAAAGAAAGCAAAATTATTTAATCATAGAAGACTTCTGAGTTGGAAGGAGCCCATATAGGACCATCGAGTCCAACTCCTGCTCTTCCTTGAGTTTCAATACCTTCGGGAAATAAATCAAACCACCCATCTCTATTAGACTGCAGGAAGGGGGCTTTGTTATCAGGGCAATGACCTAAAGCCTATAAGAAAAGACCATCTAAATTGAAGGGATCTGGACACAAGTGGTTCAATCTCTTCCTCACCTCTTTAGTGGGATGAAGAGAAACAATCCACAGTAAAGCTACAAAATATATTAGAGGTATATTATGATGCACTTGCTATGATGAACTGCTTGTGAAGTACATGGAAACTGTAATGCCACTACCCACATTGCATAAATATTTACACGATAATTATGTAAACACAAACCACAGTTTTTAAAATCCTAGTTATGCTTTAGAAAAAAGACAACCTATACTATGGTTAAAAAACCCAAACCACTGCATCACCTTTTGTAATAAAATGCTTTATAATAGTTTAAATTTACTTAAAAAAGAATGCATTTCAAAACATCACATACTCTGAGGAAGCTTAAAGAAAAGCCAGCCACTGAAGGGACTATAAGCTTAACACAAGCCTTGACCCCCGTATGCTTGAGCTGTGCTTCATCTTTTAACAGCAGCACAAAGAACACCTTCTTTTTAAAACAGCCCATTCAATTAGTCTGTTTGCACTTGAAAAACGAGTTGAAAAAGGAAAAACTTTCTTGCTTTAGTTTGACTCTCATCTCATAACCCAAAGCATGAATAAAAGTTAGGTGTGCAGAAGGATGAAATCAGTTCTGAAGTTGTTTCTAATCATTTAATCAACTCATTTACTTTGATTTTCTAGTTTATTAAAAAGAGAGTGTTTTAAAGGCAAATCTAACAATGACACATGCTTTATAAAACCTTTTCTTGTATAGTCAAAATGATTACAACAATTTACATTAAATATAGTTTCAAATACCGTAACTATTTTTAACTGTACTTCCATTTTACTGAAATGCTGTTTGACATAAGTATCAAAATACTCTTAGAAAACCCACTTACTTTCCACTTGAAAAAACACGTCAAGCTACCTAACTCATTATATAGATATGTATAAATTTAGCCCATCTTCATGATTAACACAGAATTAAGCCAAATGATGAAAACAAATCTCTTTAAGAGCTGATGTGTACAAATGACAAGGTTAAAAATCCAGACTTCCTGTTTGCTCATTTAAACTATAATTAAGTTAGCAACTTAAATTATGTTGACTTAATGCATCCTGCCTTGCAACTCTAACATTGACCTGCTATCATTTTAAGAATAATCTAGTGCACAACATCCTAATATCCTAACCTAGTCTGTAACATACAGGAGTGCAACAAATCTGTTTAGCTTTTCTGCACTGTATTCATCTTCCTTGAATCGTCCTCTTCGCAAAGATCATATAGCAGTCTCACTTTCTTTGGGGGGTTTCTAAGAAATCTGAAAGGGTTCTTGTATTCACCTTTCAAGCCCTTCACAAGTCCCTCCTAAAAATCTTTGTTCACATATTTTACTATGGTTTTAGGTTCAAATTCACCAGGGTCAAATTAAGTAAAACAGAGAACAGGATAGACATGACTTCTGCCTTTTACCATAAAAGCAAAAATAGCCCCACCAGAACAAAACCAGAAAAACCCTTCTCTCTACCATTTAATCATACTGACTTCTGTCAAACCATTTATGAGTCTTTTTTCCCCAGCTGATGGTCCAGGTGCTCAGAATAGATGCAATGCAACTTCTCTAAATAACCTCCATGTCTCTACAAGCACATTTCCCTTTCAGCTATTTCTTCTCCAGTGCTACTGAAAACTGAATCAGTTGTTGCATCTCCCATTTCTGGATTCTCTTGACTACTTGATGGGAGAAGCATTCATTTACAAATATTTCTATTAAATGAGATAGGAAAAATATACTAGGAATGGCAAAAAAAGCTTTACGTGCTAGAAAAGGCCTGGGCTGATAATTCCCATAATAAATTACCTTTGCAGGTGACCAAAATTGCTAAATCTGTATCACAGTGATAATAAAAACATTGTTGCCCAAACTTGCCCAACAGCCAGTCACATTTTTAGTTATTTCTCCAAGTTCCTGAAGTTCACTTTATCCAAGTATTTCCTCAGACAACACTAACACTTTTAGAAAGCATTTCATGCACTCCAAAAACATACATGAAGAAGAATAAACAAAAACAAACTGTGAATAAAATACATCAGAGGGTCAGCAATAACTAATACATTTCTGTCCTTTCAGTAAATTACATTTTCACTCTAAATTTATCAACTGATTTTGGTTTCAGTACTATGGAAGGTTAAATCTTCCTGTGCCATGCCTAGTTTTAGAAACTTTTTCCATATTATTCACTCTAAAGGTAAAAAGGCAACACAAAGTACAAGAGTGGCATAATTAAAATGCCTGGAGACATTGCCTTCTAATATAATCAAAACATACAGTGAAATTTTTAATATCAGCATACTCAAAGTGAATGGCTTCATTCACTTAAAAGTTCTAGCAAGCTTGTATAAGCCAAGTTCCTCAGTTACTGTACTGCGAGAAGTAGTTGTATTTAGAAGGTGAGCACTATTGCTTGTCAGTAAAATTTGAAAAAACAGCAAATAGTTAACGTAATTCCACCAACTGAAATCCCAGCATTTTAATACAACATCTCTTTTGCAGGGTTACCAGGCTTTCTGTGCACATGCCTCCGTGGGCTGCAAATCACTGCAGACCTCTAATAGCTACTCAAAGCCCCAGAAAGTAAAGGGAGGAAGAGGTTTTAAAATGCTAATAAAAATGTGTTATGTACATGTAAAAGTAACATAAAGGGCACAATGCTTAACAAGTTTAATGCCAACTCAGGAAATCTACTTAGAAAATAATTTAACCTGAGAGTTCATTATGACAAACACTGACAAGCTTTAGGGAAGCTGCTGTTTTTAAAAAGGCAAAACTTCAGCTGCTTTCCCCCCTGAAGTTACATATTGCAAAATGTCTGAATACCTCAATTCTCATACTATACTACAAAGCATTTATGAAATGTGAATATTATAATACTTTCTACAATGAAACTAATACTTGGTTACAGTCCTGTCCCCTTCCCTTGAGATTTTATTTTTACACAACGTTACCGCTTTGTTACCTTCTAGGTGAAGGTTAGTTCTTATTTCTGTTGTTAAGGCTCCATTTCTACATGCAGAAGAGAGGAATTCAGTATCCTTTGAAGACCCACTAAGTGTTACTGCTGAAAACCACCAAGAAACAGTTCTATTAGTTTCAGTGGTAGGTATTCTTTGGATTCTGTGGAAAACTGTACCTACAGTAGCACTTCAGTAATTATGAAATTATTTCACTCAGGCTATGATTTTATACCAGCTATCAAGACATACAGCTCTGGATAAATTCAAAGCAGCAACCTACTGAAGCACTAGAAAGCTCTGCACATCCTATCATCAAGCCACAAAAAAAGAAGACAGTAATTGCAGGCAGTTGCTCTACAACCTTAGGTTACAAGCTAGGTTTCCTGTATTCTCTATTATTATTTTTGTTGCATGACCACAGTTTATGTAGTTTTTCTTGAAACAGGGCAATAGAGACCTTGCATAGTTTTCATTAATTACATTTTGCAAAGCACTTCGAAAATCTGGGGTGAAAGTTCATAATTTAAGATCATTGTTGCTCATCTGTAACTACAAAGCATTCTTTCCCACTTGGCAGACAAATCCATTAACCTCCATGTCAACAAAACCCAACATTGCCGGTACCTGGTTCTGAGAAAGTATCGCTGATGTCATCATCTTTATCATCCTCATAATCTTCTTCCTCATCATCATTTTCAGACAGCTCGTGCTCACTGCCAAATCCTTCATCATGGTCCTCGTCTTCAATATCGTCCTCATCATCCTCATCTTCCTCAGGGTCTCCTTTGGCTGACTGTTCACCCAAACTGTCTGTTACAAAAAGAGAATAGTTGTGCTCTTCTTTCTTCTGTGAAGAATCTGACACTGATGCACTGGCAGAAAGACTGCTCTCCCCCACAATAAGCCCTGGGGTTTCCTGGGGTGGACTGAGCAGCAGTTCTTGAGTCTCTTTAAAAGGCAAAACAGGAGGCGTACTGTGACTATGAGGGGACTCCATTCCTTTTCTTTCTTGTCTCTTTGCTACAGCACCACAATAGCAGGTGTTTTCCTTTGCTGCATCAGCATGTGTCTGGCTCAGCACTGGTCTGCTCTGTGGTAAAGGACTGATCTTTACTTTTGCCTTTTTAACATAGTCTTTACATTCAACGTGAATGTTCACCTTTTCATTATTGTACACATTGGTCTTCACCCTGATCTGTGTACTGGAAGCAGGCTGAGCTGCAGGTTTGCTTGCCTTCTGAACACAGTCTGACAAAGGTGCCTCAGCCTGAACGTTCTTGGATGTACAGACTGGGGCTGCTGCTCTGGTTGCCATTTTTTTGCCAGGTAACAAAGAATTTAAAGGGTTTTGTTTTACACCAAAGAGCAAATCAGGGTAGTAGAGTGAATCAGAAACAGGTTGGGAGTCCTCACTGTTAAGCTGAGCCAGTGTTGGTGTTTTGCTTATCACCTCTTCATCTTGGTATGGGCTTGAAAAGTCATCAAGGCCCAGGTAATCCACCTCTTTTGTTCCCCAGATGTCACAGCTAGTTAATTTAGTGTACTTAGTTAAGTCTTCACAGTAGGTGTCCCACTGCTCCCACTTCGAGGTGAGCGCAGCTTCTTTATCCAGGATGTCCGTAAAAGACTCCAAATTCTCAAGGTCTTTGCAGTCCTCCATTGACAGTAAGTTGTCTCTGGAGCTTTGCTGATAGTCCATTTCTCTGTCCTGTGCATAATAAAACAAGTTAAAAATTAATACAAAAAAGTGTCAATCATCTCTGTCCTCTACTTAATCTAGTATGGTGAGCTTAATTCCAGTGAAGAGTAAGAAAGTGATAACATATGAAGATACCTCAACTTCCAACTAAAAGCTGCTTTTGAGGGTCAGAATGAAGTTCAGCTTCCGTGCTGCAGCAGAAAATTGTTCTGAAGAGATTGCTAAAGATACAAGTTAACTGCCGCTGGATTCTTCTTCTGCTATTGCAAATTCACCTGGTTATCAGGAACTAGACTAGTACCAATATCCATGTATTTAAAATACAAAAGACATCACAGGCAAGCTGTTCTAGTCTCTGTTAACCTAGGTCAAATTTCACTGTGTGCTTAACAGAATATGCTTAAGTTTACCAGTCCCTGGAAAACCTCATTCAGACATGATCAATTAATGACCATGAGCTACCTTTCTCCTTTGATGCAGGGGAGAAAAAAAGAAAAAAAAAAAAAGAATGCTAGTATAAGTAGCTCATGAGTCAACTTTTATTTTGCTTCCCCTGCATTCACAGCTTGGGTGAAGTAGCATACAGCTGCTCTTGCAGAAAATATTGTAAGGAAGAGTCTCAAGCACTGTTACATAATGTCAAAACAACTCTATCTGAGACTTGTATATCAAGCCTCTCCTGATGGCCAGCTTTAACAAGCATCTATTGAGGAAGCATCGCATTTGCTGGACAAGCAGTTAGGCTCTTCCCTAATTACAGAATACCAGAATGGCAGGGGTTGGAAGGGACCTCTGGAGATCATCTCGTCCAACCCCGCTGCTTGAGCAGGCACACCCAGAGCAGGGGGCACAGGACCGCATCCAGGCAGGTTTTGAATGTTTCCAGAGAAGGAGACCCCACAACCTCTCTGGGTAGCCTGTTCCAGTGCTCTGTCACCCTCACAGTAAAGAAGTTTTTCCTCATATGCAGGTGGAACTTCCTGTGTTCCAGTTTGTGCCCATTGCCCCTTGACCTGTTGTTGGACACCACTGAAAAGAGTTTGGCCCCATCCTCTTGACACCCACCCTTTAGGTATTTATAAGCATTGATAAGATTCCCCCCCCCCCCAGTCTTCTCTTCTCCAGGCTAAACAAACCCAGCTTTTCCTCAGCCTTTCCTCATAATCATAGCTAGCAGTAGTGAATTATCTTGTAGCATTCATGAAAAAATACCCCTTTATTACTACATGAACTCAGGATGCAAGTCAAGGAGAGGAAGTTATGTACACACACAGAAAGATGACCTACCAGTTCATACATGAAGTCTGGATCTGAACTGCTTGCCAAGAGATCAGTGCTCATCAGAGTCTGCTCTGAAAACACATGGCTGCGAAAGGCATCCCCAAAAGGAGGGTCCATTCCACTCACACTGGGCTACAACAAATTGATACTGACATTTGAAGCATGCTATACAAAGGCATTTTCTTCTCTTCAACAAAACATAACGAGTATTGCAATTTCATCCAAGTCTCTGAACTTGCGCTATACTTGCAGATAAGCATGTCATTTCTCAGAGCGAGAGAATGCTTTAAAAGCAGCTAACAACATACAGCTCTTTAATCAAAGGACACATTTGTATTCTTCATATAGCTGTAAGAGCATTGCTCATTCATTCTTTTTTGTTGGTTTGAAATTCTCATGTGTTTGCCAAGTTTAGGGATATGTTAGCATCTGTAGAAGAAGGGAGCGAGTACCTTCAAGATCTGTATCAATAGGCACTACAGACTTGCAGGGCCTTCATCCCAATACAAACCATTTTGTACTAAAGCAGTGTTGACTGTTTTTAGAACCATTAGAACTCATAAAACTTCCACCTCAGATTGTAACAAAAGCAAAACTTATTACAACTAAATGAGCGTTGTACCTCTCAAGAACTAAGTAGAACTTTGCAAAAAAACATTATGCAGGATGACTGGGCATGCAGGAAATGGGCAGCAAGGCTTTCTGCTACATTTAATTCCAGACCTCTATTTCTCTTCTAGACACACTCGCCCTGAGGATTGGGAAGAGACAAACACTGTACTGCTGAAAGTCATTCAGTGTGCTGATGTGTGAATTGCTGCAGTAATAAAAGGCTGCTCTCCAGGCATCCACCCTCATCAGGACAACAACGTCGCTGAATCTTGCTGTGTGAACAAATACAGTATCAAAAGCAGCAATGTAGCTTTCACTGGGACCCTACAAGTATACACCATTTAATCTCTTATAAATTCTCCGTGCTAATGCCAGTCAAATTTGCTCTTAAACTTCTTTTTTTTTAAAAAAAAAGGAAGCAAAATTATTTACAGGAGCAAATAAAATCTTAATAGACTTACCTGAGGCATTTCCAAGCCCAGATTCCCCAAATCCAATTCCAAACTTCTTGTTTTATTCACTTGTAGATTCCTTTCCAGCTTTACTTCAGTCTCAGTGAGTTTACACAATCCATGCAATGAAATTTTTCCTTAGGACAACTTCAGTTCACCCTGACGGAGCTCTTCTATTTGTAGACTTCTGTGTAGAATAAACACAGCAAACCCCCAAGGAGGTAAGTAATCCTTCACCAAAAAGGTAGTGCTTAAAAAACAGCCGAAGTAAAGACAAAAATTTCCTCTGAAAAGTGATTATTCCTCATGCTGGAATGTATAGCGATTTTCTTCCCCTGCCATCTTTCATTGAATGAAAGCCACAGCTGCTACAGAACAGAGTTCCTGCAAAAACCTTTTTGGCTGAGTTACATTTTGTTGCCTTTTTTCCCCACTACCGAGATCACAAGCTCTATAGAGATATGAAAAGAAAAGCCTGTCTAATTGGAAATAATGACTAGCATACTGCTGGGTATACAAGGGAGAAACAATCTTTATGACTAATACAACAGAGCCAATAAATTCTAAAAATGTCTCAGGCAAACGTCTCAAAATACTAATTTCAGATAGGGCAGTAATACTGTTTCAGTGATATCTCCTCCTTTTCTTAAGAGATTAATCCATCCAGCATCAGATAAGATTATATCAATCACTCATATAGCAACATCTAGTGGTAGAGTGATTATTACAGCAAGCATGCTTACTGTCCAGCAGCAGAGGGAGGGAAGAGACAGAGTCCTCCAACAGAACAAATGAAAAATTGTGCCAAATTCAGAGTTGCCTAATAAAATATCTTCTCTATTAATTTCAAGTAAGGCACATGTTGAAATCGGTCCAATTTATCTATCAGTAATTTTACCAGTTTAGTAGTTTCTATAGAACCGCTGCTACTTCAGATGTGTATCTAAAGACTTCTGCAAGGCTCATATCCTGCTTAATCCTGTGTTTTTTAACAACGTAAGGAAAAACTGAACTGTAGAAAAGCAAGCACCTTATCAGTAACTATATCTACACTAAAAGGATGACAAAAGACTCATAAAGTAAGTAACAGGAAGTAAAAAAGAACAATGTTATATCAAAAACAATAATAAGAAAAATCCATGTTATCAAACCTTAGTGTCTAATGTAATTACATGGTCTTCAAGGATGCTACTTTCTTACTGTCTTGCTTGCCTGCAAGACCCCTACTCTTATATAAAAAGTCTCTTTAACAAAAAAGCAGCATTAGAGGAGCATAATCAAAAAAATTGAACCATCATACTTGTACAGTTTTTCAGCATCAGTTAAAATATATTTGTTTCTTTGAGCAGAATTCTTCACTCATTGCTCCTAAGTCAGACCTTGGTGCAATCTGCTTAGGCTATGTTTATTCTCGTTTTGAAAAACAAATAGTAAAGTAAAAGTGTTCTCCTACAGCGGAGCTATGCTCAGAACCCTCTTCCCACCACATGACAGCATCCCAGTGATTATTCCTACTTTCAGATAGTATCTCAGCTATTTTGTTACATTCAGCATATATACCATCAGACTGCGGTACAAACAGACACTACGCAAAAAAGACTTTACTTATCAAAACATACTGCTTTTCAAATAGCAGCTAGAATACAAAGAACAACAATTACAAGTCCAGTTATACACAGTTATACGCAAGCTATAAAACCACGCTACCTCTGCCAAAGCAAGCCATTCCTTGTAGGGCCCTGTGTCGAGTAAGAGCCAGTTCCTTCTGAGAAAATTTTCTTTCTGCTCTAAAATTTCCAGGGAACTCTTTTTACTTATCTTGAAGTGACGTTTAAAGTTAAGTTTGTGTTCTAGGGCAACGTGCCTCAACAACCCCCTCTTCCTTCACCCAGCAAAGGCCACACCACAGCAGAACTCGTCCTGCCTATGCTGTTGAAGTGGCACGAATGACTAATTCGCTTTTCAGCCTGGCCTGATCTAGGAGAAAAGGCCTGTTCTTTAAAACAAATGGATGATGTTCTCATATGCAAAGAAAGAGGCAGGAAGGATACAGTCTTTAAACCAATCTACACCTGAGTAGTATCTTACTTTCTCCCCCTACAGAGTGGCAGAGATATATGTCTTTTTCAACAGAACATCAGACTAATACTTTGACGTCAGCATCAGAACACCACCATCTGCATTCACGTGGGAGAGTGTCAAAAGTTCTGCCACTGCATGATATAATGGGGAAAGAACAGAGATGTTTGCTGCTTCTCTACTGGTTATTCTTTGTTACGTTTTTGTTGGAACATGCATGTCAAGCCATTCCACTGCCTTTTATACACAACTGGGAAAGGGGGGTGAAACTTGATCTGTACTTACACTGATTTGAGTAACTGACCAATGCTTCCAAGTGTCAGGACCAGAGAGCTTTTGCATCATTTACAAATCCTCAAAACAGACATTAAAGGTTCAAAATACTTTTACCATCTCAAAGACTGGAGTAATCTTTTAGGTATAAACTTATAGCACCATTTAAGAATGACAGTGTATGTTCTCCCAGGTCAAAGCAGTATATCAGCTAATCCGATTGTTCCCCTAATTCTCTTTATATTTAATTCTTGACATTTTATAATATTAAATATTTAAATGTGATTAGAACCCCATTAGGATCTACTCAAGTATTCTACAACATAAAATTTTTCTTGGTAGCTCTATGGAGGGAGGAAACATGGTGAAGCCATAAAAAGAAAGACACTGCCTCAGGGAGCTGCACAATCGAGGCATGCTTCATGCTCCCAACAAAGCAGGCCTACTTCCAACTGCTTTCCGAATTTTTTCCCAGAATCATCAAGATCTTCATTAAAAGACTCCCAGTGTTCACACTTAACTACCCCTATTTTTTCATTAAATGGTAAATTAAGATGTATAGTAGAAGTCAACGACACATATGGAAGCACAGATGTAAAATCTGAACTTGCTGTGAAGGAAAGTAACTTTGTAGACCACAGCTGAAGTCCCATTTTTACAGAATTTATCATTATTGGCACTCTCAGCTCAAGACTGAGTTAGAACAGAATAGTACAGTTGTTACGTTATCTATAATGAATACAGATTTGAATGAACTGAAAGATCTGTGGCAGAGCTCAAGAATAGCAGTGTAAAAATTACTGAAGATAAACATAGCAGGAATTTCTACTTCAGGACAATTTTCATTAATGCCTTACACCAGCCCTTCCCAAAAGTGGAGATACACAGGTGAAATCCTGTAGTTGCTTCACAGCAACTGAACCGCAGGTGGAATACACAGCCCGAAGCACCGGGCAGGGTGCCGCCACTCCTTTTGGCAGCAGCCAGCAGTTAAATCAGATTAAGGTGATTAAGGAACCAGTCCCTGAGTTGGTTCTGTGTCTGCAGATTCTTGAGGCACATCAGTACAGAGCTGCGCCCCTGCTCCTGGGAGAAGGATGGCTCGTTCACTTGGGTGTGAAGAAGGGCAAGACATCTCAGGAACTAGGTTCGTCTAATGTTTAAGAGTTTGGGGTACTGGTGGAGGCATGCATATATACATTGGTCAAAATCCCCATCAGTCATCAATAAGTAACCAGAAACTATTCTATAAAGTTAATAATTCACTAGTCTAATGACAAATCCTAATAAAAATCCTCTGCATTTATATTTACTTTTTGAAAATGTGCATTTAGAATAGTTTAATAGTGGTCCCAAGACACCCTTACCATGCATGTGCTGCTTCCCTAAACTAGTAAAACACCCTTCTGCAATGATACGTTATCTCCAAAGAAGTCCCTGTAAAAGAAAAACCTAAACTGCCAGCTTTCAGCTTGACAACTCTGAAGGTCTTCCTCAGTCACCTGTATGAATCATTTGTACTGTAGCTATAACTAAAGTTGCTATTTCTGTCTCGATTCAGATGTATATTTTGTACAATTTGAAAAGCACACAGAGCATTGCTATACCAATTTGTTGATTGTACAGTGCTCATCACAGCAGCTAAATGCCTGGTATAAATACATTACATGAACCATTACACTTTTCGTGATGGCCACTGTGCAGCATACAGCACAGTTTGTCAAAGTTACATTTTTGATGCAGATAAAAAAATAGCACGTCATGAGAGCCTGTCAATACTAAACCTACAAACTCAGGCTAAAACATTCAAAATGCTGAACTCTGAATTTCAGAGAATGTGCAAAAACTATGCTACGTATTTTAAAAGAACCATTATGTACCACACAGTGTTTGCTGTATCTGGACATTTTATGAAGTACTACAGTTAGAGATGCAAGAAGTTCTCCTACGCTTCTCTTAAAACTTTTTTTCCTTCCACAGTTTGTGCCAATTTGTTTCCTATTACAGAACACACTCTGCTCAGTGCCGTCTTCAAGCACCGAACGTGTTTTTCTTACATTTTGTTTCCGAGTGTAACGTTCTTGGTTGTTTTTTTTTTTTTTCCCCTTCTTTCTACATGATTCCCCAATTATTAGCCAGACTTAAAATATTCTTTTACTTTTCTTCCCCACCATAAAGAGGCTAAGTTTTCTTTTGTGCTTTTTTTTTTTAGTTTGTTTTTTTGTAGCAGGTGAGCAAAGACACTCTTGTAAAAGGTCGTCTTCTGCTTCCACCCACCATAGCCTTATTCACCTGCTCATCCAAAGCAGCCAAGTCCCTCTACCTTCTCAGTGACTGTTTGTATTAAAACACCAGTATAAGCATCTAAGACATTATGCCCTTCGCTTTCTCTATCCCAGAGAGCAAACAACAGCTGCTTAAGACACCCAGGTCCCAAGTTTGATGGAACACTGCCATTTGAAAGAACTGAAGATGAAGACTGTTTCACTTCTTTTAAGCCTCTTCCCTTCAGGAGAGGGAAACTGCTACTTCACTGTCTTTGTTCCTTTTCCTCTGCTGACCTTCCCTTCCCCGCCCCCCCAGTATTATTTTTCTAATCCTACTTGCTCACAGCAGACAGACTTCAAGATCTGGAAGTGATACCACTAAACAGAAGCTCTGGTCTCCAATCACACACGCAACACCGCAGGTAAAAGAGTTGATGAATTACCAAAAAGAATACAACACTATGTTCTTTGTTTGAATTAATACCCCTACACATCAATGCCAGCTACCCAACTTCGGAGGGGTATTCCACTTCAGCATGGCTGCGTTAGCAAATAGGCAGATGCCAATAACTGATCATAATGCAAGAGGCAGAAGAAAAAAGGGATTTTTTTTTTTTTTAAACCAACAAACAACATATTGCATCTACGTATTTTATAACAACTATACCCAGAATAATATATTCCTACTAGAAGCACTAGCTTTTCTGTACATTCTGGAACAAAGACTGAGATTTTATTATTATTTCAGTGCCAAGAGTGGGGCGTGCAGCATGTTGAACTTATTAGAACTATATTAACACACTTCAATTAATTTAAAAAACATTTTATAGTTAAAATGCAAATCTCATGAACCTTTATTAAAATACCACTGCAGAGTTAGGAGAGTTGTTTGCACAGAAGAATTAGCAGTAAGACTAACATTCAAATTTTTTTTTTGAGCCAGAGATTTCCCCTGAAGCAGAATGCAGCCAGAGCAAAGACAGAAAACAAAAGCAAAACTAGACAACAATTTAGTTTACAGTCTCCAGCAGTATTCTACATCCCTACACGATGGTTGTTTCCATATTTTTTTTTCTGGAAGTGCAAAGTCTTTCAGGGTAAGAAAAAAAAATTAGTTCTCTAGTTCCCAGAAAAGAGCCTCTTATGATGAAGGGAATGGTACAATCTAGTCTATTCTTCATACTGGAAAATATAATAAGATAATGAGGAAATTACTATAGCAAGGTCTAAACCTTAAAATCTATGCTTTTCAGAAAACTTTTGGCTTGACTTTCAAGCCAATGCCAACTTTCAAGTACTTCTTATGAAGTGGCAAATATCCTTATCAAAATTTAACATATTTAATTTGGCTTCACAAACCACAGAGCATGAACATGCAAGTCATGGGAATCTAAACCAGTGCGTTCCCTTATTTATACCACACTATCAGTCTACTAGTCGGACAGAAGCTTCAATTTATACCCAATTAAATCCTCCTAACGCTGAAGGGACTTCAAACCTTTGTCCGTCAAAAAGCTCTTTTGCCACTCATTATTTAAAGAACACATGGCAAGGATGTTCAATGGCTTGATGCCTCTGCTGCAGGTTTCTCTTATCAGTTAATGCTCTCATCAAACACAGAACAACTCTTTCTTTGCTCAGGTGAACTACTGGCTATGAAGCACTCTATGAGGTTTCCGAGTTATTATTCATGCCTCTGAAAAGTGCTATCACTGAGCACTGGTATTTCTACAAGAAACCTTTCCTGCTAAAACAATCACCCAATATATTCCGATAGAAATTCTGACTTTTCATTTAAGTTGCCAACAATAAAAATTGACCAAGTTTCTAAAACAGCTGTGTCTGCTCCTCTATAATTCCTACTATGAAAACATAAATGTAATAATAATAATAATAATAAACATCCCCCCACAAGGATGTTGAAGCCACTTGGTTAAGCGACCTGTGACCAAAGGCTAACCAACATTTTTATCACCATCTTTAAAACATTTTACAGCGCCTGAAGGATAATATCAGAGTCTGATTCTGTTTTGCAGGTTATGTATTGCGTGATTTCAACAAGCTACCCTCAAGTGGCAACAACATAAAGATTACGCTTACTTTAAATGAGAAGTTAACATTTCAGCTGATGTAGCTGAGTAATTGAAACTGTTCAGCCTGTTGCATAGACAAGCCTGAAAAAAAGAGAGTGCTTTATACTGGAGCGTGACACAGTGAATTCTGGTCATTAAATTATCTTTGATATCTGATCAGTTACACTAGGCGAAGCCCTGAGAAACACCGTGGGCTGGCCTTGCCATGCTGCACGGTTGCGTTAAACCACTGCCAGCTCACAGGGATGAGACTAGGGCGTACCAGTAATACCCCAGGCATCGTTATATAAAATAACGTCCAAGCTGTAGCCCTTCAGGATGGAGGGGAAACAAAGTTCGGGCTTCGGTCCTTGGTGTCACGAGGGGCTTTCGGCAAGCTGCTCCCGACTCAAAGCCTGCGTGAACTTAGTCCAGACCCGGAGAGGTGTCGAAGACGCGTGTGGGGAGACGCTGAAAGCCGGAGGCACCCCCGGAGGCGGCTCCTGAGGCGGCCCGGGCAAGTTATCGGTATTTTGTAAGTAAAGTCTGGGGGCGCTGGCTCACAGCGGGAGGCGGGGAGGCGCCCCGTCCCCCCGGGGCGCGGGGGGGACCGGACCGCCTGCGCACGGGCGCCGCCCGCCCCCTGCCCGGGCTGGCCTCCGGCGGCCCGACCGCGGCAGCGAGAGACGCCCCGAGGCGAAGCGCCCCGGAGGGAGGGCAGGAGGGGGCCGCGGGCAGCCTCCACGGCCAGCGGCACCGCTCCAGCCGCCGCCCGCCCCGCTGGCAGCGGCGGGGCAGCCCTGCCCCGGCCCGGGCGGCCCCGGCCCCGGCGGCCCCGGCCCCCGCCCCTGACCCAGTAACACACCTCCCAGCCAACATGGCCGCCCCGCCAGCCAGCGCGGAGCGCAGCCTACCCCGACCACCACCTCCCCGCCCCGCCCTCCCCGCCCGCTCAATGGCTTGTTCCTCAACCACGCGCTCTCCTATTCGCCGCCGCCCACGCCGCTCACCCGCCCAGCGGTCCTTTCAAGATAGGGTGAGGCAACATGTAAACAAACCCCCTTCCGCTGCTCCGGAGGGGACCGGCCGCGGCCCCGGCCCGCCCAGCGGCAGCCTGACCGCGTCCCCCCGCCGCGGGGGTCCCGGCAGCCCGCGCCGGCCTCCCCCCCCCGGCCCCCGCCTAGCGGGAGGGGCGCGGGGGGCTCCCCTGCCCCGCGGGAGGCAGCCCCCGCCCCGCGGCCTCCCCCAGAGCGCACCCCCTCGCCTGCCCGGGGAAGCCCCTTCCCAAGCGGCCGGGGCTGCCGCTCACCGGCGAACCCCCATATCCCACCCCCCACCCCAGTTACATAAAACGCCGTGCCGGAGCGGGGAAGAGTCCCTCCCGCCGGCCCGGGACCCCACTCCACCTCTCCCGGCCCCCCAGCCTTCCCTGCGGGCTGGAGCCGCCCCGCCGGACACCGGCACGCCCCCGGCAGAGAAACCCCGCACCGCCCCCCCCCACCCCCGGCCGCCCCGAGCATTCAAACAGGTCAAAAGCGGAGGAGGCGACTACGAGCCTGAGAAAGCAACAGAGTGCAGGAGCTGCCGAGCCCCTGCGCGCCCCGGGTCCCCGCGTCCCCGGGCAGCCCCTCCGCCCGCACACCCGGCACGGCCGGGATCCCCCGCCGGGACGGCGCTTTCGTCTCCCCGGCGCTCGCCGCCGGACTCACTTTCCTCGTAAAGGCGCGGGCCCCGCTCCCGAGGGACGGAGGCTGGAAGGGCCGCCGCCAACTCGCTGCTAAGCCCGCGCCCGGTCCCCTCCGCAGCCCCCCGCGCCGCGCCCTGAAGCCACACCGGCGCTGCCCCCCCCGCCCCAGGCCATCGGGGCCCGAACCCTCAGCGCCGGGAGCCGGCGGAAGCCGGCCAACCCCGCGCACGGCGGCTGTCCCGCAGCACCGGCAGCCACACCCCCCCCGGCGGAGCGAGGGGAGCGGCGGGGGCGGCGGGCTCCCGTCCCACCCGCCTGGCACCAGCCCCGTCCTCTCTCCCTCGGCGCCCGGCAGCCGGGCAGACACACCCCTCCCGGCCCCGCAGCCCCCTCCCCGCCGGGACGCCCCCCCGCCCGCCGCCCCTCCAGCGGGGCAGGGGGCCGGCAGCCGCGCCCCCGCCGCCCCCCGCGCTGCCCTCCCGCCGCCCCGGGCGCAGCCTCCGGCCGGCGCCGCCGCGGACCGCGCCGCGCCGCCCCCCCCGCACTCACCGGGCGGCCGGGGCTCAGCAGGGGGCGCCGCCCCGCGCGCTCCGGCCCGGACCCTCCATGCGGCTTCGGGGTTTGTTTTGTTTATGTCCCTTCCTGACGGGTTCCCGGAAATCGCGTGACTCGCCCCCATCACGTGGGGAGGGAGGGAGGGAGGGAGGGGGGTGGCAACGCCGCGCCGGCCAATCGCCGGCCGTCGCCACGCCGGCCAATGGGGCGCCGCCTCGGCGGGGGCCTCCCCCGTCGCGTGACGACGCGGGGGCGCGCGGGCGGTATTTAAGGCGGGGCGTCCTCGGCCCCCGGAGCCCCCGGCGGAGGGACAGCTCGGCAAGCTCCAGCGGCAGCTCTCGCTTTCATCCATTCATCTCTCACCTGCAGCTTTGCGTTTTTGCTACTGCCTGGAGCTACGCACGCGGCCCCCTCGCGCAGCGACGGGTGGTTGGCCTCCATCGCTTAACACACAACTGGACAAATTACTAATAAAGACAGACCCAGCCATTCGTATATTGCTATTTGTAAAATAAAAATTCTTCTATTTTTTAAGGCAACTTTTTGCATTTCACCCCCCTGTGGTAACAGAACTTTTTTCCACTGTAGCTAAACCCCGCCATGCCTGACAATACAAAGGAAAAATACTCATTTTTTTGCCCCAGAGACTTCATAACATGTAATACTGTAAACAAGGGACCAGTCACCCACCCCTGACGACTAACTGAAAGCCTTTCACACGAGTAAAATGCTTCCATGATTTCCAGTAGAGGAAAAGCAAACTTCCATAAACTGTTCGGAGCACAGATGCAGATATTTGAATTTCCTGAACAACACAAACAAAAGAAGTTAAAAGCTTTTGAAATGACCCTGACATAAACGCTTCCTCTACCTGCTGCCCATGTTTATGACTTAAAGTCTTGAAGACTTGACTATGGAGTCACCTTCTTTCATCTTCCTCACTTTTTACCTTCCCCCAAAATATCAATATGCATAGGGAGATCAGACTGTTTTCCCTGCAGACCCAGGCTTTCTATCCATTTGAAGCACCAGCAAGCTTCCTTCATATATACTTTAACATTTTGCATTCTCTTCTCCTGTCATGAAGCAAGAGGAAACTGTTAAAGGCTTTGACACCTGCATTATTTGTTAAACACCAGTGGCTAAATCTCTAATTTCCTGCAGTCATGCAAAAAAAAGAAATTATCTGAAGCAGTGTTAATTCCTGGCACACATAGAGCAGACCATTCCGTAATCACGATGCAGACGGTAGGTCACACAACATTCAGCAGAACAGAAACAAAACATTATTTTTTCAACTTCTTCAGTCACGCTACTGCCTGGTATCTGTTTCAGAGAAAAATATTAACCATTCAGATAAAGGGAAATTTCTTTATCTGGAAAGCACCTAAACAAAACATTGAACTATGGCTTGTTTGTCCAGGCTTTGAATTGCTCTTTACATTAAATTCACCAATGGTGAAACATGCCACGTGAACCCTGTTTACTTCTCTTGTATCTTCCACAACGAGTGATATCTTGGAACCTAAAAAGAAAGCTTGTTAAAGAAAGTGATAGTACCAATATACTAATACTACTGTTTGTCACTGGATGTTTTCTTTTTTCATGTCTCACTTTAGGGTAAATATGGCAGGTAGATCAATATATTTTAAAAACTGTTACATATTCAAAATTGTCAGCGATGTCTTGAAGCATTTCTCCTCCCCTCCTCATACAATGACAACATATATTATCCTCCACACACTTTAAAAAAAACCCCAACCAACAACGTAAGCTTTCGTAAGAAAATTGGAAACCAAATGATCTTAGGAATTATTTGCCACAGACTATACAGCATTATGGCGTCCAGCTTCTGGCATGTTAAAATACAGCTCTCAATAGTAGGCAACTTGAAAAAATCCACTATTCCAGTCCCAACAGTTGCTATGTTATTTGTAATAATGGGCATATTCTTCTTTCTTTTGCAATTCACGCTGTCCAGTTTTCGATCACCGCGAGTTATAGCATTTTCTCAGGATCTCAGAATTACCCATATGGTAATGAGTACTATCCCACTGAACAAGTTAGCAGTGCTACCCAAAAGGAAAAAAGGAAAAAAAATTACCTGCTCCATTATGTCCTTGTGCGCAACAATAAAACACACTGAGGAATAACCGCAATTTCTCTGGACATGATGTAAGGAGGTAAGAAAGTATACATGAAGGTTCTCTTGCATGCAGCAGTTTTTACATCCTTTAAAGCTACTCTAGCAAATGACTTACTAGCCTCATTCCCAAGCCCACAGACTCAGCTGACATTGAGGAGCCTCAGCAATCTTTCATCTCTGGCCTACATTGTCATGTGCTTTATCAGGTCTGCACTTCCACGTGCAAGTGTCAGGTCAGTATAAAACAATTGCTATGTTTTCTGTTCAATTCAAATTGCTTGTTACTAAATGTATCCTCCGAAAAGGCCAGGGAGTAAATCAATCTCCCGTCAAAATCAGTATTTCTACCTCATTCAAACTAGTCATGTTATCTCTGCTACTGAGTCCCCTAGTATCAGACAATGGGAAGTTCATGGAGAAGAGGCGCTCAGGCTAAGCATTCACTTTTTCCTCCAGACCTTCCAGCAGTTTTAGATTGCAAACTTAGTCCTATTTTAGAACCACCCGAGAGGTCTTGATACAGGCAATAAGCATGCTAGTCTCACCACGCTATATGACTTTACTACAGTTTATCCACATCATCTAAGTTTCCTGAGCTCAACTCTGGCTAACTATTGTCTGATTAAAACCACAGAAAAGCACATTGTAACAGTTAAACATGGCACAAGAACATTTTGTATAAAGCAGAGGATTAGTTTTATTTCCAGGCATGAGAAATTTAAGACCAAATTTCCCAAGAATACAACTCATTTTAAAAAATAAATGCCATCAACATGTGGCACCACTGTTTCTCCTCTCCTCATATGGTTTCATTGCACACATTTTTTTCAAGTGCAAACAGAACAGGAGTGAACAGCACAGCAACAGACAACCTAAGACCTGTAAGACATACACAGTGTTCCCACAGAGTGAGTAAAATGAACAGGAAAGTTGACTCTATAACGCATAAAAACTTTAGAAATTTTCATCACATCTTAAGTTAACAGACAAAAATTTACAGTACCAAAGAGAAGTATAAATTGCATTAGGCACACTGTTAAACAGTACAGTAGGAAAAAAATACAGGGCTTTGAACAAGCCATTTGAAGCACAAGAGAAAGGTTAAGGCATTAATGCAGGCTTGGTATCCAACCAACTATGTTAAGGGCATCTTTGGGTCAGTGGAGTTTTTCACCTGGAGGAGATCTCTTCTTTACCTGCAAAGCAAGAGGCGACTTAATTATTCCTTTCCATAGAGATAATTTACTAATTGAAGACCTGGTTGTTAAACCACAACTATTTCCATTCCACAAATGCACTGAGAAATGGTCAAGAACTGTACATAATTAATCTATATGGAGCTTCAAGAATAATCTCTACTTTCTTGCTTTCTTAGCAGTTTCATTTCCAAAGTAACTGCAAGTAGTTTTAGTTACGTTATAAGCTGGCAGAACAACTATTTTACTAGAAAGTTTTCAATGCTGTAACAGCATCCAGTCATCTGGATGCTAGCCCTTCTTGCACTTGCATGAACAAAGTTCCTGGTCTGAGAACGCAGACTGTAAATTGACAAAATTAAGGAGAAAAGGCGGCATTAGATCACATTGCTGAGAAGAGGCTACAGTCCGTATTTACCACAGCTATGCAAGTTTGCACGTTCTTACATATTGCCATCCAAGCCATTAACTTGATTATACAAACATGTCATCTCATACATCATTATCACTTGTATTGGAGGGATGCTGACTGAAAAGAAAGACCAAACCTCTGTAATTTGGCATAGAACAATCAAGTCAGCATCCGTAGAAGCTCCTCACTAGACTGCAGTAGCCTTCTGCGTGCATTTTCAGCCTGCTCCGTTGGTCAAGTAAAGTGGGTTTGCTTAGACTATCCTCATTTTTAAATAACATCTCTCCACTCTGGGAGTTAGTATTTCATTCTCTTTGCATTGTCCGTACTAGTCCACCCAAACCTCAACTGAAAGAGAAATGGGAGGCAGAAAAAAGTATAGTATGTGCACCTTGAGTGCTGGAAAAGCACATCTTAAAAGCAAAAAAATAACTGGTCAAACAAGAAATGGTAACTTTATTTATGGGATTCTGTGCAGTCAGAGAGATATATATCCCAACTCTTTGAGGTGGAATCTAATTCACAGCTCCTGCCTAGTGAGAAACTCAACAGGAGGCTCCGAGTGCAGGGGCACACAACAGCAAAAGGCTGATCACGCTGCAGCCTGATCAAGGTAGCCACCTCCTTGCTCACTCAACACTACAAGAGTAATTCAAACAAGATCGTGGAGAATAGCATGTCTTGTAATAGCACATTTCTAGCAAGACAGACAAGCACCTTAATTTTATTCCAAAATTAAGCCAATAACGTCAGATATATCAAAGGTTAAAACAAACTGCTTCACATAACACAGGAGCATACGCTACATAGGTCTCAAATTCTCCATTAGTAAATTTAAAAATGACAGCTCCTCACATAACCTTTCTGGCCATCCTAGAACACATTACTTCCCTCTCTTCCTCGGTACAAATTTACCTCCAGTTCTCTAGAAAATACTTCATTGAAAGGGAGGGGAAAAGCCCTGATTCTTTTAGCAGGCGTCTAGAGCCCAACAGTTGTATCTCATCTCCAGTTTGTCCTTGCTGGTTGCAATGCACAGACCATTTATCAGTCAGAAGGAAGTAAAATTTTTATATCCAAGGCATCTACTTGTGCAGATAACTACCTTTCAATTTCAGACCCCCGACAACGGAGTTATCCTATGGGATTCAGGAATCTGTATGCCCATTACCAGAATACACTGGTCTCTGTTATAGCCAACTAATTATGTGTTAACACATGAGCAGTGAAAATGCACCTAGGCAATTCAGCGTGACTGACTTGGCTAATTACAGGCCTCTACTTGAAGCAGGGCCAAGTCTACCTTTAGCTTCTGCTTGCTGCTTAAAAGAGAAGCTACAGACACACACATGCCACAGCCTGACAACACCACAGTTCAGATGAAGCCTACTTTGAAGCAGTGGAGCTTTGCTTCAGGGTAAGTGTTCAGGATGCTTTACAGACAGCACTTAACTGAGCTGTAACATCAACTGTCATCTGTCAGCTGCTATTGGACTTCTGTAAACAGAAGTTAAAGTAATAACAGCAAAGGGGTAGGCAGTTAAACCTAAAAGGACAAAAAAAAACCCAGGTAAAAAACTAAGCGTGTCTGATTATTCAGTTACCAGCATAAAAACTAAAGTCCTGGGTGCTTCTTTCCACAGCTATCCTTCATTTGAACCTTCAACTCCAAATGCTGCCGTTCTAGAGAAACCCGAAGTCATCATGGCACTTTGTAATTTTGCTTGCCAGAAAGCATGCCCAAGAACTGCAAAAGCAGCATTCCAATAGCACTATCCAGATAGCAACCACCAGGGTCATCTACGAATAAAGTTGCACACAGGCTATCATTAAAAAAAAAATAAAGCATTCATCTGTAAGCTCAGCGTTAGTATTGTACATTGACAGGAGATAAAGAATCATTCTAATTGCAGTTCTCACTCTGACTTCCCAGATGAATGAGGGCAACTGAACATTGCTTTGGAAATCAGGACAGGTCTTGGATGAAATGGCAGTAGGGTTGAAGAGAGGTTTACCAATTGTCAAAGATTAGGAAATCCACTTACGCTAGCTATTAAAAGACACCCCCAGCCCAATTATTTTTTTTGCAGGAAGAAGAAATGTACTGTTCTCCTTACAAACCCCTGTTTACTGAACACAGCACCACATGACATGATAGCAGAGAAAAATAACTGTACAAGAATTCAGTTCAAGCTTTTCACAGTATTCAGTCAAGATCAACATTCAAAATATTTTGTTGCAGCCTATAGAAAGATAGATTTCTCCTGCAAAACAGCTAGCAATTCTGAACACACTGCTTACACTGAATTTCTCCTGAAGCTTTAACATACCAAATATTAATAAATCTAATCATACTCACCTAGTCAATAAATTGCAGCAGAGGACAGACATCCTTAAGGCCAGTGAGATTTAAGATACCAGATTGTTTCATTGCTTAACTGCGGCCCAAAGAGAGGGTTGAGTTGAGCCAGAATCGCAATCAGCCAACTGCAAGACAACCCCCCCAACCCAAAAGAGAGAACATCAGCCACATTACAAAGCTTACGATAATGGAAAGGCTTGTCCAAAGCACAAGTACTATCAGAGAAAAGATGATTTTCAGGAAAGTCTAGTATCAAATAAAAATTTTACTCAAGCTCATACACAAAGACCAGACACCAGCAATGAAGATCTGGTACCGAACCATTCCGCAACTGAAACAATGAATTATCCTGTTCAATTTAAAGCATCATAAAAACACCTGACAGCATTTCTCTTGTACTTTTCCTTTGACAGGGCAGTATTTTGAGACATATGAAGCTCAGGTATTTGTGGGCTTAGAAGATGGAAACTTGAGAGACAGACCTTTTCTTAGTGCCTTTGAAGCATCCTTTAAACAAAAACCTCTGAGAAACATACTCTCTCTTATTTGCTTTTATCTTCAGTGTATGACAACCTACCCTTGCAGACATGGTTTATTTTTCATCAGAGATTGAACAAAAGTGAATTTAAACCTGGCACAGAGGTCAAGAAACAGGGACCTGAAGCAAAAGAGTACAATGCTACAGGAACACACACACAAAAAAATGAAATCCACAACAACAAAACCAACATGACAACAAAACCCAGATCAGCAGCAACAGCAGCCTTGTCAGAGCAGTTCACAAACTAACACTGCAGAAGCCATAGCCAGAACCGAGAACAAGAGGAATGTAGTTTGTGGAAAATATCCACAAAAGCTAAACAGAAATAAATATTCCACTGTTAAAAGATGTATTTACTTTGTAAATATTACAAGATTCAGAAAAAGCAATGGATGCTTCCATGGATTTAAATCTATGTTAAATACTAACTATATAAACACTTTTAGTGAACACACTGGCTCATCTGTCTGCTATTTCTAGAACGCTTTGTAAGGAGGAGAAAAAGCAGAGCAGCTTTGTAATGGGAGCTGCCACAAATGTATCAGAGTGCTTAGGCAGTCATGGAAAATTCCACACAAACCTCGATGCTTTGACCAGCAAATGAAGTGCAGGTCTGCTGTAAAATGGCTAGAACAGCCAGGGGCAAAAGATGTGGACCAGACTTAAAGAAAACACATCAATCCTCTTGAAACTTACAAATATTTATTTTCAATGCCACTTTCAGTTTTGCACGAAGTAGGACTCTAGTTAAAACAATGTGCTGAGCCTGCAGCAGTCTATCAGTCATGCAAGCCTTGAAACATGTAACAGGCTCTACAAAGCAATTAAAACATCAGCCAAGACACCACCAAGAAGAGCCATTAAAATTTACGTTGACATGTTCCTACTTTGCTATCCAAAGCGATGACAACAATGTATTTTGAAACCATGTTAATCATTATGTCAAATTTGCTTAAGGGAAAAAAGCAAATTAGCTCTTAAAAATAGACAGATAGAAGGGGTACCAGAGCACTGTACCATCTGCCTTTAGCATCCTGAACTAACAGAAGTGGGAGGAGGGTAGGAACACTAAAAGCCTGTTAAAGCACATTATTCTCTTTCTCACTGTACAGAAGGAAGGAACTCTATGCACAAATATCTCACCTCTCTATGCTTCCTGAGTTCAGACCCAGCAAGGCTATGAATTAAATGAGCTGGAAGCACATTCAAAATATTGGCATGTCTCAGCTGTATAACCATGCTTCAGGCAAGCACTGTGCAGTTTTCAAAAGCTATTTGTTGGGACCTTGCTGGATACCCAAGCTCTGAGCCATAATGGCACTACAGGTCAATAGTATATTCCTCCTCCCTGCTCTGCTAGGGCCTAATAATTTAAAGCAGTAGTTAGGCACTGAACTCTATGACTCCCTTGCATTCAAGATAAATCATGAAAAAGCTTTTCCCACATTTTGCTTAAGCAATGCTGCTTTATACGGTAATCTATCATGACAACGCAAAACAAAACCTGGCATTCAAAGTAAAACAAAGCAAGCCTCTGTATCCAATGTGTAATGTTCTGGAGTTGCTAAAATCAGGTATGGCATTCAAGCCACCCACAGGTCCTTAAATTGTACCAGATACCACTTACAACACTTAGTGTTAATTACCCAGCTCAGGCAAGGAAATTAAAGTCCCTTATGTTCTACCAGAAAGATTTTTTAAAAGGTCTTTCTACCATAACTGCCATCTGTCTATGCTGCATATTAAAAATTAAGGTCCTGCTATCTGTTTAAATGTCAATTTGGGCAACCATATTTTAATCCTTTTAGATTCAGTAGCAAGTAATACCATTTTTCAAGGACCCTGTCCTCTGTTAGTAGAATATCATGGTACTGTTTCAGGAACTACTTTGTAAACAGCAAAATAGATTTAGACTTTGACAGTACCTTACAACATGGCGTAACCTGTAATTTCTGCAGCAGTAACTCCTTATATTTTATCAGGTTCCTGAGGCTTGTGTATTCTCCTTCAAAAGGCTGCTGAGTACATTATCTGTACACAAATTATGCAATTACCCATGCAAAAATTTTCCAGAGAACAACCAAATTAACACCATGTGATCAAGATGGTTATTCAAAATGATCACTGTTAAATCTACACACAGAAGAAACAGCTTTAAATTGGAGTGTGATTGACTTCAAATTTAGTTAGCACAAATTCAGTTTGATGCAAATCAATTTGTCAATAAAGTGGTGTTTAATGAAGACAGGAAATTGTTTTTTTCCCTATGTTCAGCTGGAAAGGTAACTCAGAAGAGTTTGAAAGTAGGTCTAGCAGAATTCTAAACAACTCTAAAGAGGAGTAGATAACAGCACCGGCCACCTATTAAGGACACACAAGTACAGAAGACCATAGCTGGGACAACACAAGTTATTTTAACCCTAACATACCTAATGAAGAATCCTCAGAAACCATTCTTTTGGGCTTCCTTCAAGACTGGTACAAAAAATGAGTCTCTTCCTTTAGTCACTGAAATTAAGATCTGAAATTTTTTCAACGCCTCCCCCCCAAAAAAGGAAAAGGACATGGGAAGAACAAACTTACATACATTTGAATAAAACTGAGGAAAGAAAGGTTGGGCCAGATGATCTTTGAAGGCCCTTTCCAGCCAGGACCGTTCCTTGATTTTATAAAGAACTCATGGCAGGAGGAAGAAAAGAGAAGGACTGGTGAGGGCAAGTTCTGTCTTGGAACATGAGGAGAAATATCTGCTTTTTGTTGTAGTCTGGCAAGCAGACACTGTATATGTAGTTTATGTAGTTGGGTATAACTACTGATGGTTCAAAACATAGTAAGATTTTGCTGCTTCTCTTTTTTCAAGGTGCAACTGGAGAAAGCCAAAGGGAATACAGAAAACAAGTTAGAGCCCACAAGATGAAAGAACTCCCTCACTGGACATGCAAAAACAGATTACAAATCATGTTAATTACACTAGATTTATAATATGTCTGTTTTGGTATAAAAATCACTAAACTCACAAGCGAAATACCACTGTACTCAAAAGTTAAGAAATTCTACAACAAATACATTCCACATCATAATCCAGAGGATTCTGCAGATGCCACGAGGCCCTGACTTCCAGGAAGCTGTCCTTCTTTAAACAAAAAAGAAAACAAACCCTAGGCTTCAATGATTTTAGAAGAGTAGGACATTATTTCTGCTAAAATACAGAGTAGGAAGAACTTAAGTAAAGAGTTCAAAATTAAACAAACAAACAAAAAAAACCCCATCACGCAAAAAACCCCCAAAAAACCAAACCAAACCACCAACTCCCCCCCCCCCAAACCCTCTAGCTTACTGTAACATAAGCACAGTAACCTAGTAAAAATGAGCATCCAGTTGCCCTTTCTTAGCCAAGTATTTGGGACCTACCATGAGATTGGGCTGCTACATACTTTACATGCAGCCAAGGATGCCTTCATAGCACTGAGATTCCCACATTTCAATCCCAAATTCAAGTTGCTGGTACTACAAAGGTTTTAAGTTCTTATATCTGCTTAGCAAAACTTTAATTTTTAAAAACTGTCATAGATACAAAACACAGAACCAAGTTTGTTGTACTTTTACAATTATGCAGAAGAATGATTTCTTAAGACTTCACATGTCAAATACTCTCAATAAAAAAAAAAAAAGGCCTCACCTCTATAAAACCCGAATATTACATTATTAAACTAGATCAAACCTGCATAAGCCTGTGCCACAGGCCAACCCAACATGGAGCCAAACAGGCCCCTCCTAGAACACGTCAACACTGATAGTATGGCTTTTGGCTGCCAGTTCTGAAGAATGAGTCTTGAGATTAGAGATGCATTTCTCTAAATATTCACGTTACGCTCCTTAAAGTAGCATAAATAATGCCTAAATACTTCAGAAAAGTATAAATACTACTCAGGTTCAAGAGGAACTCCGAATAATGATTTTATTACAAGTTAACCCTAAAGATCTAATCAGCCTTTTACCAAATTACTTTTCATAACAAATTCTTCCCAAACACCTTTCAAAGTTATTTCTGCAGAGCACTTTCTTTGACAAGACCAGTCTCTACAGTCTAAAAAGAAAAAAGAGACAGAGAGAGAGAGAAAACAACAACTATGCCTTCTCCTGGGGACTCCAGCTACAGCTGGCTTACCTCTTGACAAAAAAAAAAAAGAAAAAAAAACAAAAAAAAAAAACCAAAACACCCCACACAACCAAAAAAACCTACAAAAAACACAAACATGCTATGAGGAGTTCCTCAACAAGTCATTTTGTTATTTCCACTAATTCTCTTACAGAAAAAAGGCAGTCTCAAAATATACTGTGCATTTAAAAAGAAACAGTCTTAATATATCAAAGTATCACAAGTTTGTCACAAAAATTCTTTGTCATATAATCAAAAAACCCTATGTGTAAGGTTTTCCACCTACTGCTCTACAGATTTTGAGAATATAGTCAACCAAACTAAGTAAAGCAAAACTCATCCGTAGGTTTAAATTTGTATCACCTTAGTAGTAAATGTAAGGGTATAAAGAATGAAAAAGGCAGAAAGTCATTGCTCTACTGTGAATCAGAAAAATTCCAAAATTGAAAAACTGCCATTATACTTGTGAGCAAATAAGCCAGTGAGTTGGAAAGAATTAATATCAAGTCAACGCAGAGCACTATTCAACAGTTATGCGTCAGAAGACAACAAGAGGAATTCAAGTTTGTTTTAATTCAGTATTCACCAACAGGAAAATGTTTTCTTCAGCAGGCTGAAGATCTCTAGAATTAAGAATTCTAAGAGCTGTCAAAGAATACCACGTGTCTAAATCTTTGTGACACATTTGAAAAAGCTTCTTCCTAAATGTCTTGAAGGTATAAAAATGGAACTTTTTATTACCTCAGAACTCTGCCTTGATTAAGAAGCAAAACATTATTTATACTTACAACAGGTAGCAGCAAACAGCACAGGTCACCAGCATTGTGTTGATAACTCTGCAAAAAGGAAGGAGAGAAACAGCTGATTAGGCATCATGTTATGAATGACCACAAGATACATCACATAAAAAAAAATCACCAGCAAACGAGTTCAACTTTGATCATATGGAAGGTGACTCAACATGAACGTTCTGACTTCTTCCAGCTGAGTAACTTGCAGAGGCACAGCTGAGACTCTGTGGAAGAACTGACACACCTCTGGCAAACAGAAGTATACAGCTGTATTTAACAAAAATCACTCTGAAAAGGAGCAAAATCTTATGCAGTCAGTGTCCTTGCTCCATTTTGCAGTCACTTCTACCAGCAAGTTACTAAACTACTGAAGCTGGATGTTCTAATGCTAACAGTACACAATAAACATTTTCTCCATTTGCAAATTTCTGCTTACAGAAAATTTCAGTATCAAAATATGTATTTTAATTTTATATCATGAATGAGGGTTTTGCAAACTGAATACAAAATAAAATCTCTGAAATTATCAGTAGGATAAGTTTTTTCCTTTCTTGCTGAGAGAATACTGTCAGAAACTGCCATTATGCTGAAAAGAAGCAAGAACCAAGCAGCTCTTAAAATTGAAAACAGTAAAACTGCAGCTATGCACGCACTCGTGATTTTGAAATGGAAGGAAAGGAAATGAGTGATCTATGCACCTCATGGAATTTAGTAGCAAAGTGGTTTTTTTTTATCTTTTTAAATTATAAAAAAGGGATTTCCCTCTATGTATTTCCCCCCCAAACAGAGTAACAAAAACTCATGCTAAGTCAGTAACTTCCAGCCCTTCTGTGACACGGATAACATTCAGTATTTTTCATCTATCAATCCACACCCATCTTGTCAACTTTCAAATGAATGCTACAAAGCTAACATAGCCTGGATTAAGGTTCAGGAAACCCTCCTTTCCAGGGAGACCCAGAGTCATTGTTTGGGAGTTTTAACCTATGCAATGTGAATTCTTAGGTCAGTTAAAGCTTGCATTGATGTCTTTTGTTAGAAAAAGAACAATTCTATTCAGAAACAGGTTTTAGGTAGAGTTTTTTTGCTTTTAGGAAGATGAGAGGTTAACAGACTACATAGTGTTACTATAGACACGCTATAGAATCAGGACCCAGCAGTGCTCTGTTCATATTTGTTAAACAATCACGTTTTGGAATAACAACAGAACATCTGTTGGTAAATCACATGCTTCCCACATACTTCAAGGACATGCCTGGAAGACATATTTCCTAGGTATTTCTGAGGACAGGCAAGTTTCCGGGCTCAAAACACACTTCGGGCAGCAAACATCAGAGCTAAATAGAACTTGACGAAAATTCCTCCAATTTTAGATAAACAACTAAGAGAAAAGACAGTTGGTACCTGCGGAGTAGAGGAGATGTCAGAGAGAGGAAGAGAGATTAAGAAGTCTTTATCTCCTAGAGAAAAGAGAAAGACAGAAGCTTGTCTACTTTTTAATCTGAGCAGCTGCGATCACTGCAGGAAAAACACCTCTGCTTAGACGCCCTGCTTTTGTCCTCAGGCCACCACAGCTACAAGGCCACGAGCATAATATTTAAGCGCAGAACGAACACAGATCTACTGCAGCAACTTTTTCCACCTCTCTCCAGAGTAAAACTAAAGGATGGCGGAGTACGCTAGAAGAGGTCGAACAGGAGAAGAAAAAGGAAGTCATTGCTCAGACACCACCTAACTTCGCAGCAGGCCCCCCTGCCACGGGACGCTGTCTGCACAGGCGTTCGCGGGCCTGGAGGGGAAATCTCGCAACAGCGGCGGCTCCCCGAGGCACGGAGACACCGCTCCCGGCTCCGGCCCCGCGCCCAGAGGCCCCCCGGGCGGTCGCGCCGGCCTCCCGCGCCGGCCGGGCCTCGGCTGTCCCAGGGCCCGGGCGCGGGCCCGCCGCGCTGCGCCGGGAGGGCGGCGGGGAGCCCGCAGGGCCACTGCGGCGGGAGGCGGCGGGCCGGGCCGCGGCGGCGGGAAGGGGGAGCTCAGGGGAGCCGGCGCCGCGAGGCCGCCGCTGCTGCCCGGCGGGCCCGCAAGGGCACGGCGCGCCTTCGCCAGGCCCCGCCGCGGGGTACCGGGCCCGCCGCCGCCGGGGGCCTCCTCACCCACACGCGAAGGGAAGGGAGGGGTGTCCCGCCGCCCCCGGTCACTCACCCGCGGTTCGGCCCCTTGGGTATGAGCCACGGCAGGACGCCGCCGACCACCCCCCAGAAAACGCTCATGACGATGATGGGCACCGTCAGGCCACCGTACGCCATGGCCGGGCTGGCGGCGGAGGGAAGCTGCGGGCTCCCACCCGCCCCGCCCCGCCCCGCCCCTTCCCTTCCCTTCCCTTCCCTTCCCCACGGCCGGCCGCAGCGCCCCGCCCCGCCGCCTCCGCCAATCAGCGCCCGCCACGGCCCTGGAGACCGGCGGGCGGCGGCGCCAACGGGCGCGAGCGCTTGGCCACGCCCCTGCGCTCGGCGCTGCCGCCGGCGGGAGCCCGCGGCGCGGGGCTGCTCCCTACAGCTACCTGAGGGGGCTGTAGCGAGGTGGGGGTCGGCCTCTTCTCACAAGTTATCAGCGATAGGACGAGAGGAAACGGCCTCAAGCTGCACCAGGGGAGGCTTAGATTGGGTATTAGGAAAAATTTCTTTACCGCAAGAGTGTTCAGGCACTGGAACAGGCTGCCCGGAGAGGTGGTGGAGTCACCATCCCTGGAGGTGTTCAAACAACGTGCAGACGTGGCACTTCGGGACATGGTGTAGGAGGCATGGTGGTGTTGGGTTGGCGGTTGGACTTGATGATCCTAGAGGTCTTTTCCAGCCTTAACGAGTCTATGATTCTCAGCCTGGGGCCAGCAGCAGGAGCCCAGCTCCCACCTCACGAACTGACCCCAGCATCACTGAAGAACAGGGCGGGGAAGGTACGGGCAGAGCTCCTGTCGGGGTATGAGCCCCTTGAACAGCTGGAAAGATGGAGAGGGCTCCTGCATCAGCCCAACAGCCAAAAAGGTCCCTGGAACACAGCAAAAGTGAACCCCAAGGGCTTTCTCGATACATTGACTCAAGGCGAAGAAAAATCTTATTAAGCAGTGTGTGTGAACTGCGAGGGGTAAAACCTCTGAACCTACATAAAAGCAGCGACATTCAAAGCCTGCCTCCTAGAACAGCCTTCGTATTAGCACCTATAAATGACTTCAAAAGCACCGATGTTAATTTTCCTGGATTCTCAGCATCCCATTTTTCAGATCACAGTGTTGTTCAGGCAGGAGCTGAATTTCTTTCCCTCTATATCAGCAATTATAAGGCCATTTACTGAACCAGTAAATTCACTTAATTGCAGGGCCGTTTTCAACACGCTGCAGCAGCTCTCAATTGTATATTTATAAAGCACTAAAAACCTAATTTCCTCTTACAGAAAAGTTCATCCAGAACAGTGTTAGCAACAGCACTGAGACTTCACTCCTACCCTTTTCATACCAGACAGCTCCACCTCACAAGCTGAGGTAAAGCCCCTGTCTTCAAGAGCCAGCATTAATGTAAGGGTAATGGTTTTAAACTAAAGGAGGGTAGATTTAGATCAGATATAAGGAAAAAATTTTTCACAATGAGGGTGGTGAAGCACTGGAACAGGCTGCCCAGAGAGGTTGTGGACGCTCCATCCCTAGAAATATTCAAGGTCGGGCTGGACGGGGCTCTGAGCAACCTGATCTAAAAATGTCCCTGCTCACTGCAGGGGGGTTGGACTAGATGACCTCTGAAGGTCCCTTCCAACCCAAACCATTCTATGAGTCTATGATTCTAAGACCCCAAGACATCACACAGCAAATTCAGTCTGTGTTTGGCCACAACACGCCTGGTGAAGCCCTAAAATGTCATCCTTTACTATCAAATTCATAAGACAGTTAAAAAATAATTTAAAAGGATTACAGAAAGAGATTCATGGCCAGAAACAGCTTACTTCAAATGTCTGATAAAACATTAAATATACACAGTGGACAGAATTAACATTCCTTTAAAACCACAAACACATCTAAATAAGTGTTAAAGATCAGTGGAAGAGACAGAAGTACAATGGTCATTAGATGCCTGTTTTCAGGATTGCACTACTCTTTCTAACGTTGTGTGAAACATTCCTTTATGGGAAAAGAAAGTCTTTAGTTTTCTTAAAAGAAAAGGTATAAAAAGCTTTTTAATTTAGCAGAAGTATTTTTTACAAAGCCAACATCCAAACATGAGAATGAATATTTAAACGCTAACCAGACGCACTGTATCAAGACTTTCTAAAGGAGAAGACACAACAATAGGTTTAATTTTAGCAATTCTTTAATGGTGTCAGATAGTAATCCATCTATTCTTGCATCTTTTCAATTGTTTCTTCCTTGTATTTGCCCTTCTCCTTGCCAACCTGGCGAGATTTTGCTTTACGCTCCAAGATCTTTTTGCGATCTTTGTCCAGTTTTAGCCTAGTGATCACCACCTAGAGAAAGAACAAAGAATTTAGTGTCTCTTCAGCGTTAAAGTACAGCAACCTGACAGAACTGTGATAATGTAGCACAGCCCAGGAAGGTCACCTGTGGTACACAAGTGTTTTTTCCATGGACTATCTCACTTGGTTTGAGCAGAACTGAGGTACCGACTTGCCTCTGTATTTCACAATTTTCCCAGGTATGCTCAGGGATCTATGGACTGTTGCTTTGATGCACAGCCAGAACACTTGCGCAAACTGAAGAGCAGCCAAATTTCTATTTATCTACGTAACAGAATAATTATTTTGAAGTACATCTCATTTCCATTATGCTGCTCAAACATGATGGATACTACATCCATCTGAAACACAGCATATAGCTGATCCCACCACCACAAAAGCAAGTAATGACGGTTGGACTTGATGATCTTAGAGGTCTTTTCCAACCATAATGATTCTATGGTTCTATAATGGGTCACTATTTTAATTTCTCCATGTTTTAAACAATATTACCTACATTTTGCAACACTGGAAAAGCAAGCTGCTGCCGCAGGCCACTATCATATCACTGCTGTGCCATTTGGTATAGCCAATGCATCTGGCTCAACTACAGGCAACAGTAAAAGTTCATGCACCACAGTGACTCATATAAAGACACTTTAAAGAACACATCTGCTATTGAACAGCTGTGAAGCGGCCAGGCAAGTATCAAGTATTACTAACACAGACACATAAAAGGTAAATTGTACAGACCATTTGCTGCTGCAGCCTTAATGATATTTCTAAGAAAGCAGCAGCAAACTGAAGCTCTGATTTTCAGCCTTCAGTGCTCTTTGTGTGCCCTCAACCTGACGTGTTGGTATTACTAAAAGGAGTACTTTAAAAATACAACTGCCAATCAAATCCTAGAAAAACAATAGAGACTGCAGCAGGGCTGCACACTCCTCCTCAGTTCCATTGTGCATTTAGGTCTCCTAATTGTAATTAATTCCGACCTCTTTGCCTAGGAGAGGTAGAAACTGTTCATCCACCCCACTGCAAGTTTGCAACAAACACCACATTCTTCCGTTCCTTTTGCATTAACAACCAGAGTCTTTATGCAAAGCTTTAGCAATGTCCAATTCCCAATTAGAGAAAACTTTCACAGAAATAAAGGACCAGCACAAAATTCAATTTCTTTCACTTCTATTTACCACACAAGCAGTAGGTACACTGGCTCCGTCTCAATGTCACCTTGTCCATCAAATGTTATTACTGCACACAAGTCATTATGTTGTTTTGGAATAATTTTGCCCTCCCTCTGCTGAACATACCAAGCATTTAGACCAGAAAACCTGTTACAACTGGATTTCTTCCACCAATGCTTCAGTATACGTGCCCAAATGGCAAGGCTGAAGCAGACTAATTTCATCTGCTTCAAACCAGGTTTTGGCTAGTTGTTCTGTTCAGTTTGAAATGTTTTCTTGTTATGATCTAAACAGGCTTTGCCTGGTTTTCATGAACTCTAAATATTGTAAATCACTTCAGGCTAAAACCAGACTCAGAAGAACTTAGTTCACAATAGCCCCCAAGAACAAGTCACGATTCTGAGCATCTCTCTCAACATTTCTAACACCTCCTTAACCAGTGCAAATGCCACATAGCAAAGACAAAGGACTGTTTTAAACCATCTGTTCTGTGCTTTAAGAACACTAAGCTCTTCAAAATAGCAAGACTCTAAAGCCTCCAGCAGCTTCTCCACCCAATAAGCCCTAGAAACATTGAGGAGTTCTTGGTTTCAACTGCCACTTCTCTACTATGAGGCCGTAACATTTCTGTGTTTATTACCCCCCCAATGCTGTAATATCTTGATCTGTTACCCCTTGTGCCATAACACAGTTCTACTCATGCCAGCAGCAGTCTTCATTTGCCAGCAAGCAATCCTCCTGTATTTCAGGTGTCACTTCATGCACCGTACCTTGCTGGGATGGATCCCCACGTGGACAGTTGTGCCGTTAGCCTTCTCACGCTGAACACGTTCAATGTAGATGACGTATTTTTTTCTGTACACCTGGACCACCTTGCCGATCTGCTGTCCTTTGTAGTGACCCCGCACAACCTAAACAAGAGCAGAAGAAAGCACGCTGTCCCATACTTCAAAACCACCCCTTAAGCAATTGCCAGATCTCAAGAAACACTAATTATCCCAACAGAAAACCAAAACTGCACAGGTTGAAATCCCAACTCTGCTCTTTTATACACATGCCACAAAGACATCAATTACCGGACATTTTCAGCAATCCCTAAAATGAAAAATATAATGGATCAGAACTGTACTTTTCCGTCATTTTCCCTGCAGTAAACCCTAATGAAGTAACTCCGTATCTTTTCAGCTAGACAGCTAACAGTCAACTTCAATGGTTTTTGATCTTAGTTTTTCACCCATCGTTGCATTTTATATAAAAAAACCTGGATTCATTTCTAAACTGATCTTTCAAAAATATCACAGGTAGCAAATAGTCTATAAAAAAAGGAAAGAAACAATTCTTTTTGTGCTTTATCGTTAAAAGCCTTTAATCCAGCGTGATAATCAATGCATCCAACTAAAGTGCAGCAAAGTTGCCAGCACACTTGTGTTCCTTGTATTTTCCTTGTCACTGATGTGATCTCCAGAAACTTTCGACAGGCCAAGTCTATGACTGCCTTAACTTGTATTATTTCTGCAAGACTCATGGCAAAGCTCCAGCATCAATTTGAATTTGTCTAGCCCGTCCCTTTTGCACAGGCTATACAGCAAAACACAGATAAAAGCTCACGTGTGACAGTACAACTTAAAAGACAGACAGCGCAGCTACCTGGACTTCGTCATCCTTTCGAATGGGCATAGATCGGACATTGTATTTCTGCCGCAACTCCTTGGAGAGCGGGGAAGACATTATTTTTCTTCGAATGTGAGAAGGCGCATTGAAGTGTCGTTTGCGGTTCTTGCTGCGGTCTGAGGTCACAAATGGATTGAACTTCATTTTGGCTGCGTAAAGAAAAACAATAGTTTGACAGATGCTTGTAACTCATACACGCTGCGCTTTATCATCTACCCATGTGAAGTATAGTAGGACATAAGAAAACCAATTTAACTATTTTTAATCCCACCCCCAGTTCATATACCCTTACAAACTGGACTTCAAATAAGGTTTAAGCCTCTTCCCCGTCTGACAGTGACCCTGTGATTGACAGATGTGCTACACACAGGCACATCAGACCATTCTTCCTAATCCAAAGCTCGCTGTTCTCAGAAGTCAGGACACCTGACTGACTAGTCTTAATTTTGCACTGTAGTATACACTGCCTTCCTTTATAAAGCAAACGTATATTTTGGACCCGCAGAGATAGGAAACTCGTGCTGCTTAGGTATCTCCAATAGAGCATAACACCACACTGGCACACACAACACTTTTGTAAACCCAAGACACCTTTGGCCTTCCCTACATCTTAAGAACCGCGCTACAAGATCGTCCGTCGTGGCACGATTCATCCTGACTGACAAAGGCAGGCCCCTTAAGTGATGCTTTTGGTCAACTTTGCAAACTGCAAGCACTGCGCGCTTGCACCTCCTGCGCACGCCAGCCTGGGCCGTACGGCAAGTCAGGGCACGCTGCAGACCAGACCACACGCTGCCTGAGCCGTATTAACCCAACACCCCATTACCAACCAACAGACCGAAGGCGCGTGAGCTCGCCCCGGAGCCCGAGCTCCCAAGGGCACAGCCGAGCGCAGCTGCGGCGCCGGCCCGCCCTACCGGAGCCCGCCGCAGCCCGACCCCAGCGCCCCGCCGCCTCCGCCCGACCCGCGAACGGCAGCGGCGCCCTCGCCCGTGGGGCGCGCCCTCCCCGGGCCGGCCCCGCTCCCCTCCCCGGGCACCGAGCAGCCCCTTCCCGCGGCAGCAGCGCCCCGGCGCGGAGGCGCCAGCTGGGCCCGAGGCGACCGAGCCCCTTCCCGCCCCGCCGCCCCTTCCCCGAACAGGCCCGGCCGGGTACGCCGCGGGGGCCCGGCCCCGCCGCGGCCAGCGGGGCGCAGCGCGGCGCCGCCCCGCGCAGGATGGCGGCGGATGCAGACGGAGCGGCCGCGCCGCCCTTACCCCGCTGCTTCAGCCGCTGCCGCCACCCGGAAAGAGGAGCGCGAGCCGCTTCCGCTTCCCCACGCGGCTGCCGGGATCTCGCGAGACCCTGCGCGCGGAGCTGGGGCCGCCTGCGCCCCCTGGCGGCCGGAGGCCACCGGCGCACCATCATCCCCCCGGCACCCGCCCGGGCACCATCATCATCCCCCCGGTACCCCCGGGGCACCGTCATCCCCCTGCTACCCACCTGGGCACCATCATCCCCCCGGTACCCTCCCCCGGCACCCACCCGGGCACCATCATCATCCCCCCGGTACCAACCCGGGCACCCATCATCATCATCATTCCCCCGGCACCCCCCCGGGCACTATCATCATCATCATCATCATCATCATCATCATCATCATCATCATCATCATCATCATCCCCCCGGTACCCACCCAGGCAGCATCACCCCGGCACCCCCCGGCGCTCCCCGCGTCTGTTCCCGCATCCCCTCCTTTCAGCGTGCCCAAAAGCAGAGCTATGCAGTCGCAGCTGCTTCTCTCCAAATCCATCCCCTTCCTGAACGTGGATGAAAACAGAGAAACCTCCAGCGAGCTTCCTCCTCTGCAGCCCAGCTCAGAAAGCCCACGTCCCTCAGCCAAAAGGGAGACAAGTATCCTGGGACTTCTGCCAAGTTCGGATTCCTCAGCCCAGACCCTGCTCCTGTGCCTGCGTGTACTGTCACCCGCATCCCCGCCTCCATAAACTAACTTACCTGCACAAACTGCTTGCATTTCAGGTAGATTTCGTGCTATTACATTTTTTCAGGACACAGATTAATTTATTCTCAAGGAAAATTATTAATGGCAGTACGTGCTGTTGGTAGAAATGAACCAATCAATCGAGTGAGAAGCAGCACCGACACTTGGTTGGGTTTTGGTTTATAAAAATAGGCTGGAAAAGTTTCTGGACTGTTGAGTGGCAGCAGGCTGAGAGTTGGACAAACACCTTTCCCAGGGCCTTTACACATCTTTTAAGCAGAGTAAGGAGCCTTCGGCACCATCCTGTCACTTCTGGAAATCTGAGTTCCAGTCTGTACTCGAGGTTAATTGGAAGCAGGTAGGGTCTCTTCCTTCATGAAGATGTTGTACAGCAGACACCAACACGAGTAAGCAATACCATAACTTAAAAAGAATTGCTTTCTTAATATGGTGCAGATATATAGTGCCCAAATTCAGTGGGTGTCACTATTTAATCTTTAATAATTGCCTCAGGCACTTATTTCTAAATACTCGGTGAAGCAAGGCTAAAAGGAAATTAAAGGAGGGGGGGGACAAAACCCTGATTATTTTATATACCAAGTGACACAGTGACTATAGCCAAACCTGGCAAGTTCTGAGCACAGTCCACTCACCTCTCATTAAAAAAAGGGAGGTTAGGACACTTGGTACTGTTCAAAACCAAGCACTGACTGTCCAGACATGACTCAGTGATGATTACAAAAGAGCCTCGTGTTAACTTTCTACACAGTGACCTGTCTTACAGTGATTTCATTGTGTGATAACGCTTAGTTCACTGAAATAATAATTAAAAACAACAGAAAAAAGCCCTTTTAGACTGATTTTGCAATAGTAGTGCAACAAGAAGTCAATCAAAACACAGAGCTTTATTTTTAATTATAGAACTAAAAAGGCTAATATTTTATTAACATAAGGTTGCAAATTAAAAGAGAAATGCCAGAACTCCTTAATTATCTCCACTGTAAAAATGCAAAAGACTTGTGCTTTAAACATCGCCATAACATACTACAGGACTACATCCTCCCCCCCCTGCCCCTCTCTCCCTTTTTCCAAGGACTATTGAGAAATACCTCAGTGACATTTCATTTGAAACTTCAAACGACTATTCTAAAGCAGATACTCATCACAGTCATTTTCAGCTCGAACAGTTTGTGTATCACACAAATAAAAAACTTTAAATGAGAAATATTCAGAAATTAACTACACACATTACCATCTACACTGTAGATTTCACTTTTTACAGAGCAGTAGTTGAATGCAAGTATTTGATAAATCAGATCAAACATTCACAAATGCACATCTTCCATTTTTTTCTTACCCCATTTCCATTTTTTTCTTTAAAACATAATCTTCAGCAGTCCACACACTGCCTAGAATATACCTTAGCACAGCTTTCCCTACAGCTAAAGATTTTAACTCCACCATTGCAAAGCATCCTATGCTACAAGTTCTCACTGTATGATGGAGAGTAGCTTTAGAGGGACTTACTTAAACTGGAATATATACAAGTTCTAAATATTTTACTTCCTACAGGGATGTCTTTCTTGGAAAACCACAAATACTTCTGTCAAAATACTGACTTGAAAGAGCAAAGTCAGGAATACGGATGAACACCTACAATCAATGGTTTTCCTTCCACTATGGCTTGAAATTATTTTTGTTTGCATTGATGTTTAAAAGCATAACTCACATCATTTTGTCTCTAGGAAGTGTTTGAAAATAAAAGTGAAATCTAATGAGACATGTATGCACAGGGCAGGACTGCTATGACAGCAACTACCTCGTGTTCACATTTGGAGAGATGAAGAGCAGATTCTTCTGTAAACACATGATGCAGCATCATTACACGACCCAAGCCTGCCACGTCTGAAGGACAAGCTCGCCACAACTTACAGCAGACCCAGAAGGTAGCCTTGACTTGGCAGTACTCAAAAGCTTAGACCTGGTTTAGAGAACTAAGGTGCGGACTGTTTCTTCAGCAGAGTTTTGCCAGAATTTGAGTACAACTTGGTTTCCACATCCAGCAAAAAAATGTGATTTATTAGGTTATTGCAGTGGACATTTTGGCAGAGGAAGCAGGCGCACTGAAGTATGCATCTGTTATTTCCCAAAAAAGCCAAACAATTTCACTGGTCTGGGTGAGAGAACTGGCCTGGACTGCACAGAAGGCAGCATTTAATTCAGACAGAGGATGGGGAGAAGAGCAGAAATAACATGGCAGGGAACACAAGGAATCTGCAACCAGCTTTGCTTGTTTGTGTCGAAGAAATTGTACCAGGGAAGAAATTTCAGAAAACTAACACCACAATCCACTGTGCTACAAAGATCTTCTCTTGCACAGCTCAGGAGAGGCTGCATTGCTAAGATATTAAAAATGACATCCTTGTAATTCACTGGGTTCACAAGCTGTGAGCAAAGACTCAACAAATATAAGAGGAAAAACTAGGACATTTTTGCTCTAAGCTTCAGCTGGTCACAGTGGATTAGAGGAATCCTTCAGCCAGCAAAAGAAGCAATTGCAATGGAAAATCCCGGCTCCCACCGGGCAGCTGCCGCCATCCAGTGGGTACTGCTCATGGGCACACGGACGCACGCATCGAAATGAAGACAAGCATCTCATTTTCAAGTTGATTTTTGTAAATGGAAAAAATGTATAAAATCTATCCATACATTAACAGATACAGGAAGTTACACAATCCAGTTTACACCTAAAGTAACAGCAATCAGTCCATAACAAGAACAGGGAAAAAATTCCAATGCTGTAATTTGTCCGAAGTCACTACAGGGCAGAGGACGGCAGGGGGAGGGGTGGTCGCCTTCTTCTTTTTGGTGTGTGGTTAAAACTGGCTACCTTCCCTACTTCCAAAGCAATGAGACAATTTCAACAGACATGTATTAGGAATACTTTTGAAATGCATCTGACTCTAGGATTAACACTGAATATTCAAAGATTCATATTATTACAGCATGTTTGGATACTTTTGCCTCCAGGAAAGGGCAGTGGGCAGTAGATATTATCCAAGAGAAATCCTGCACCCATCTTAGAACCCGTCTTAGAACTCACAGCATTGACTGAGTTGAAGATATTTATTTTACGATTTTTGTCCATCCTGGAATGCTTAAAATGTGTGTATCCTCAGCTCATACATTTACAAAGCATGCAGAGACTGTTACTACTCAAGGAACATTTAGGAGGCTATGGTAAATGCGCTGGTGGGTATTGGTCTAATTTTAGTGAACTCACGTCCACCATAACATGCGAGCCACACCTGGCAGTAGTTTTCCCCTCACGCCTCCGTTTGTTGGAGGCCCCAGAAGACAAGGCTTGAATGAATGGGCATGGAAGCTCAGGTACCGTTTTAAGGAATAAAACAAAACAACTACTAGCAGAGGCCAGCTTGTGGGAAGTCCTGCCCTGCTACTGGTGTACCTGTGGGTGAACAGTATCAGTCTCGGGCTCAGAAAAGATGCCTGATTGAATTTTAAAGGAAAAGGGAGGCACCTTAAACCCTGAAAAGACAGACTTCCTGTGTTTGACAGGTATATTCAATATACACACACAAAGCAGGACAGTAAGCTGTGCTCATCATCCACCCAGAATACTGCACCATTTTTCTGAACACATAGAATATACAACCCCTTTTCAAAATAACAACAACAACAATAATAATAATAATAAAGCAGAAGTGCAGAATCCAGACTGTTGGGTGGTCTGTGTTTAAAAAACATAAGAAAGAATAAAAGCTAATGCTGTAAAGACAAGTATTCCCTTTCAAAGCAAAGGCCACATAAAACTGTGTTGCTCAGTTTGATTTTTACTTCATACCACCTGTAAACACAAAACTGGATATTCAGTTTCTGGGAAGAAATGAAACCACTTTTACATCCAGAGTAAAAGAAAGGCCCTCCACTGCCTGGATCACCGATCACCCAGGAAAAGGTAGCTGGGGGAAGGCTTCCTCTTCTCATTTGCTCATTTCATTACAAAGGTCATATCTGAACAAGAGTTTTCAATAAAAGCACAAAACATTTCTTGATGTTATTTCTGCCCTTTGTCTCTAAAGTTTGCTACAGGGACTAACACTTTCCATTCCTCTCCAACAGATACATCACCTTTTTGGCACCATGGGTGGAATTTCTTCCTAATGTATAATTTTGCCTTACACAAAAGTCGATTGTCTAATCATGCAAATCCAACGGAATTCCAAAAAGTGCCACAAGACAGCTCAACTCTTTGCAATCTACTACCTAGTTTGTACACTGCCATAGGAACCTCCCAGAGAACAGACTATCATCCTTACTTAGATTTGATGGTGTATTTCATATATTGCATTTCAACCTCCCTTTCTGGGGGGAGAGAATCGATATCCATGCCCTGATTCCATTGATTTTTCACTCTTGGAGCTCTGATATGCATGGAGATTTCTTTGATTTGTTGAAGATGTCTTCACTGAACAGCCTGATTAGAGAAAAACTTACTGATTCAATCAAACAGAAAATAAAGACAAAAACAGGTAGTGGTAGATTTCTCAATCTTTGCTCCTGCCCTTGGAGTCTAGGGTAGAGTTTCACTGCTACTGCATTTTCCCCAGCTGGATCTTCTTCCAGGCCTCTGATGCTGTGAAAATGCAGGAGTCAAGGATCCCAGCTACAGTAAACGTTCCTCCAATGATGGCACATATCTGAAATGTACACAGAGAGGAAACAGGTTTGTCAGTAATGAGGGAAACTTTTACACAGCTTGAAACCGTGGGGAGGGATATTATTGCCTACTGCTAGAGTACTTTCTGGAAGCACAGTAAGAACTGGGTAACAGTACTGCGGACGTCATTACGTGACAGTCATTCAGGAAAACCATTCCGTACAGTGGAATAACTTAGTGCTACCCTGAACTCATTGTAGCCTGAGCCAATTGTAAACCCCAGCTCCTAGGAGCCTACAGCATGAACGTTGTTCCTTTCTGGGCTAAACTCCACCTAACAAAGCTTTCTAGAAGCTCTGTGTTGCTCATATCTTCCTACTACTGTTTTCTATTATAAATACCATGGCCTTGTAGTCTTCTCCGTATTTCACAAGATACAGCATTTCCAAACAGGCAGAAGACACAAATAGTATGTGAAGGACAGTGACTAACAGAGAAACCTAGCTACCAGTGACACCTACAGCTAAGTCTAACACTTTCCATTACAAGGGCTGCTTACAAAAGCACTGCCAACTTAACTCTTTGTGGGCCAAAGCTTTCCATGCAAGATATCTCGGGCTGAATTATTTAAACAGCAGTAAAAACACACAATCATTTTAAAGAACAGGGTGAGGGAAAAAATTAATCTCCTGATTGGCATAACAGCCTACTTCAGTGCTCAAGTGCTAGAAAAATGGAAAAGTGTTCTGACATGTCAAACCAAAGGTACTTTGGCTTGGAGCACCCAAAATCAGGGGCACCTGTTGTGGACTTTGCAGCCCATTGCTTCAATTCCATTATCTATGAAGTGGGGACAATGCCAAACTTCCCTCCCAGGGAAACTCCAAAGGAAAACACATTTGAAGGATTCAATACCATGACAATAGCTGTCTCAGAGTCCTCATGGAAACATATGACTATGGAGGGTAGCCAGTGCCACTCCAGTCTTCAAAAAGGGCAAGAACGAGGACCCGGGAAACTATAGGCCAGTCAGCCTCACCTCCATCCCTGGAAAGGTGATGGAACAGCTTGTCCTGGAGGTCATCTCCAGACATGTAGAGGAAAAGAAGGTTATCAGAAGTAGTCAACATGGATTCACCAAGGGGAGATTGTGCTTGACGAACCTGATGGTCAAGCCTTCTATGATGGTGTGACTGGCTGGGTAGATGAAAGGAGAACAGTGGATGTTGTTTACCTTGACTTCAGCAAGGGTTTGGACACTGTCTCCCGTAACATCCTCATAGGTAAACTTAAGAAGTGTGGGTTAATGAGTGGACAGCAAGGTGGATTGAGAACTGGCTGAATGGCAGAGCTCAGAGGGTCGTGATCAATGGCGCAGAGTCTGGTTGGAGGCCTGTAGCTAGCGGTGTTCCCCAGGGGTCTGTGCTGGGGCCAGTCCTGTTCAACATATTCATCAATGACCTGGATGAAGGGACAGAGTGTACCCTCAGCAAGTTTGCTGATGACATAAAACTGGGAGGAGTGGCTGATACACCAGAAGGCTGTGCTGCCATCCAGCGAGACCTGGACAGGCTGGAGAGCTGGGCCGAGGGGAAATTCAACATGAATTTCTTCTCATGAAATTCAACAAAAGCAAGTGTAAGGTCCTGCCCCTGGGGAGGAACAACCCCAGGCACCAGCACAGGCTGGGGGTTGACTTGCTGGAAAGCAGCTCTGCTGAGAAGGACCTGGGAGTGCTGGTGGACAGCAGGGTGACCATGAGCCAGCACTGTGCCCTTGTGGCCAAGAAGGCCAACGGTGTCCTGGGGTGCATTAAAAGAAATGTGGGCAGCAGGACAAGGGAGGTTATTCTCCACCTCTACTCCACCCTAGTGAGGCCACATCTGGAGTACTGCATCCAGTTCTGGGCTCCCCAGTTCAAGAAAGACAGGGAACTACCGGAGAGAGTCCAGCGGAGAGCTACAAAGATGTTGAGGGGACTGGAGCACCTCTCTTACGAGGAAAGGGTTTGTTTTAGCCTGGAGAAGAGAAGACTGAGGGGGGACCTTATCAATGCTTTTCAGTGGTGTCCAACAACAGGACAAGGGGCAATGGGCACAAACCGGAACACAGGAAGTTCCACCTGCATATGAGGAAAAACTTCTTTACTGTGAGGGTGACAGAGCACTGGAACAGGCTGCCCAGAGAGCTTGTGGAGTCTCCTTCTCTGGAAATATTCAAAACCCGCTTGGATGCGGTCCTGTGCCCCCTGCTCTGGGTGTGCCTGCTCAAGCAGGGGGGTTGGAGGAGATGATCCCCAGAGGTCCCTTCCAACCCCTACCATTCTGTGATCTGTGTGCACAGGATGAGGTTAATACAAACCACCTGTTAGTAACAAGGCAGCAGTCAAATACCATAGGATGGGAAGAAATGCTGCCCACAGGGTGCCACCCCACACACTGCAGAAGGCAGGGTTCACATGGAAAGTATGATACACAATAATGTAACCTAATAATGTTTAACAGACAAGTTATAATTACAAAGGACCTGGCATTTCCTAACTCCCATATTTTTGACTTCATAACTGTGATGCTCTTTTAATTTGGTCTTTTACATTGCACAGGATTAGGTGGCTATAAGAATAAGAGACACCAGGTCAGTGAGAAGGGGACAAGATACAAAGCTTATCTTCTGAGAAGGGCCTGCCTAGGAAAAGGGGGATTTTGCTGTGAGCTAGAAGCCGAGAGAGAGGAAGCCAAAATCAGTAAGCCAATGTAGCAGGGTAACAGGGAGATGCAATACAACTGACACAGAAGGGAACTGGTGCCACACTAGACCTACCGTGCCATGTCTCCCACACAGGACTACACCCCATGGGCAAAGTTAGACGAAAGAGTAACGTAAGAGCAGCAGCGCTCAGCTCGGCAGGGAGTTAGCAGTGGCAACAGAACAAACAGTTCATTAATGGTGAACGTGAAGGCAGCAAGAAATAAAGCACTCATTTACATGCTTATTTATAACTGGGATATATGCATTTAGTGAGCTCGGTGAAATGAGGAGCTGCAGTAAACGTGGCTTTTGCAGGACAGCTGGCATTCCAGCAGATAAAGGCTTCAAAAACCAGAGCACCAGCCTGAGGTAAAGTTAGTATTTTTAGGGGACAAGTCCAGCTCCTGCCCTCCATGCACACCCCCCCCTCCTTTGCTATCCCTTGGAGCATGACGCAGGGTGACTTTTCAGGGAAAATGACCGCAATGGAGTTGGGTTATTTCAGTCCACAGCAGCTCAGCTGACAGGAGATGTTACACCACAAACAACAGAAAAACCATCCAACACTAAGATTTTGCATCATATGGTAGGAAAATCTGATTTCAGTGCAGCAGTGCAAGGGGGTGGGGAATAGAAAAAAATATATATTCATCTGCACAGCTCTGTACTGCTGAGTGTTTATGAGTCACACACACCTGGCATTCGCTTGGAGCCTGCCTCCCAGCACGCACACAGCCCTCTTGTTTCGTTGTGACAAAAAAAAAGGCAGCACCAGGGTTGGTCTCTAGGTCAGCACAGAAGCTGCACCACTGCGTTTCTTTATCATCACAGTTCTAATACGTACGGAGCATTGCTCCTTAGCAGCACTGAATGAAGTCAGGCATCATGCATTTATTTATATTTAATGGAGTTTTATACTGGGAATGATGGGCGTTTGGCTCCATGAGGTTACAGTTTGAGTCAGGCCCAACCATTAAAGGAGGAAGGGAAAGAAATATAGAAGTATAATAATTACAGCAGTGAGAGACCATGCAATGTGGGTACACATGAGGGTTTTGAACAGAATACGATTATAGGTTAGTGGCTGGGATGCAGGCTGAAGTCTAAAGGATTTACGAGTAGATACGTAGGAGGAAGCAAGGCTGCAAGGAAAATGACAGAAAGGCAAGTGTCAGGTACGTGAGTGTGGACCTCTGGGATGTCTTAAAATCTGAAAATTACTGTTAAGGACAAAGGGGAGCAGTAGGACCCCAGGTAATATCTAGTAAGGTAAGCTGCAGAATTCCACTCAGAGATTTCTGGATGACCTGCAGCACATCTTGTAGAACAACACTGTCTTGGTTTTAAAAATGCCATGGGACCGAGCCTATGATACCTGTCGTTAACAGGTCCCATGTCTGAAATAATTCTCCGTGCAACTGTTTTTTCTCCCATTATTTCCAGTTTAAATTTTTCAAACCTAGAGGGCAGACAAGTCCTTTCATATCAGGAAAAAAATTCTATTTTCTCTTTGGATTTTGAACGCTTCACCAGAACTTTGGCCTGTTTTCTGCCTGCTCTCTCTTCCCAGCCCCTAGACTGACCTCATGATAAAACCTTCTTTCAGTTTGGACACTTACAGGAACTCATAAATTTTCAGCAGTGAAATTTTCCCCCTTGCTCCATAACCTCAACCATGAGGCCATGAATGGATTCTCTTTATGGGGAGATGCCTTGATTTTAAACAGTATGGTTTAACAGGCAAAAACTACTGTGTTTAGTATTGTGCCAGGTGTCTGTGGTTAACCCCAGGACCCTTGGCAAATTCACGGCACAGTGACAGTGGCAGCACTGACCCACAAGCAATACAAAATCTTACTTAGTACTGAATTTTTTGAAGCGCGATATGTAAAGCAAAATCTATGCTAAACCAATGCATTTTGTCCTGCACAGGAAGCACCTCTCACATGGTACAGAAAATTAGGATAATTCTTCATACCACAAAAACCCAAGGAGCAGGCATGAGTTAGAGAGGGTCCGCTGGGAACACAGAAGACCTGCTATGGTTCTATAACGCTGCTCTTATCAGCACTGAAGTTTTTGGGGAGCAAACTCATTACTAACAAAGAGCATCAGATAAGCTTCCCAGCAGTAGAATGAGATTCCTTTGGCTCTGTGCTGAACAGCCAACACCCCTCTCTCATCAGATCATTCCACACGGGATCGTCCCTCCAGAATGTATCCTTCCCTCCAACATTGACACCATTTCCCAACAGGTGGCCACACTTAACCACACACTGTTACATCTCTAACTGCTAAAGTCTCTTTCAAGCCCACAGGATCCTCCCCCATCCCTGGGACACATTTAAATTTTCTGAAAGTCATACACAGGTGCCCTAGTAAACAATCTGCTCACTAAAAGGAGTTGCAGGTGACCCCCCCTACTCTAGAGCCCCTCTTGTGGTTTTTAAATTAAGCAGCTGCTGCTCAGAAAAAGCTGATGCTTTCCGCGGCCAGCCCCATTCGGCAATGACTCCAGATGCCCTAGCACAATCTCTGTTTGGACCTCAGCCCAGTGCTGATTATCACTAACTGGTCTCCAGAGCAACTGTGATGCAAAAGGCCATGCTGGAGATACAGGAAGGGGCTAAAGCAGTGGAAAGGACAACGGAACAGATCACGTCATCAAACAGGGCAAGGAAACCTAGGATAAAAGGTGTTTTGATCCTCTGCAGCACTGCTCCCTGCCTCCAACCTTTTCAATGCCACTTTGAACGCTGTAAAGCTTTAAGTGTATCACATACACAGCCAAGGCTGCCCTACTGTGAAACATTCCTAGCCTAAATGAGAGCAAGAGCAGGTCATCTGTACCAGGGCCAGATGGTCTAGACTGATAGCCACGATGCAGCATTTGTAACAAGGATCTGCCTCTAAGTCAGTCACGTCTGAAAAGGGTATGGCACACCTGCCTGACATACTGTGCAACAGCTACTGCAGATATCAGCGTCATCCACATATCTCCATAGGAAGGATGTTCAATTGGAATGGCCCCAAGTGAGCTGCTTGAGACTACAGCCATTAATAAGACCAAACAAAGTAGACAAAAATCAATTGTAAAACTCTTCTTCAGCAGTCTCGCAGCCAGCATGTGCCTGGCTGACTTTACATACAGGATGGGGCAAAATTCTAGCTGTGGCCATCTCAAATCCAAAGGGTCATTGCGGCAATCAGTGAGGAAAGCCTCTACTGTGGAATCCTTATGTAAACTCTGAAGCATGGCATCAAATTCCACAAAGATGATATTTATATGCATACAATTGCATATTAGCAGTAAATCAATGCTAGCAATGGACAGGACAAAGAATAATGCTACCTATCGATCCTTTCCAAACACTGTTTCCCATCAAAAACACCTCCATGCCCCCACCCCCAACAAGATGTGTAAGAAACCTATGTGTATGAGAGCATATGAGAGCAAAAGAAGTAGAGGCAGTATGAGATGCCAAGTCATAAAATGCTGATGTTTGACCTTTTTTAGGATTATGTTTTGAAACCAGACAGACATGCTAAGAAGAGAAGATCTTAAACCATGACATTTAGAATTTGTTTCAAGCCCCTTTCTCTTGGTATTTGTGTATCCTACAGATCACATGCATTTCTGAAGTTAAGTGAAGGGAACTTGGTGTTTATCAGAAGCTGCAAAATCAAAATCTTTAAGCGCAACACAGCCACACTGTTTATGTTACTTCCAATTAAAATATTCAAACAGTTTAAAAATCAAAATCTGAGGTCTTCATTCCAGCCAATTTACCAACTACTTCACATTCTACCATGCCTCACTGGCACAGCAGACTGCAGCTTAAGTTCTAAGCCAACTCCCTCAGGACACATTTTTTAAAGTTCTGGAAGATCTTTAAATAACTCTTTGCCTAACTAGCAGTTTGGATGGTACAGCTTTGTTATAGATGCTGAGATCAGTACTGCAGGATGTTACCTGATAGATCAAAACATAACTCATCAGGAAAACACCTCTGGAATTGGATAATGCAGCTATTCTCCACTTCTACCCAGGAGTAAATACCTGGAACTGGCATATTCATACTAGGCCAGGCAGCAGCACTGAGTAAAACAACTGCACTGTATTCTCTGCAAGTTAGTTCTCAATATTAGAGAGACGGTTTATTGCAGCATGCTTTACTGCATACCATATTAGCTTTACTTCCAAGTTTCTGACATGCTGCAATAGTGCCCATCCTGCCTAGACAGAGTTTGGCACTTCTGGAACAGGATAATTTTCTTTCTTCTTGTGCCTAGCTATTAAATCAAATTGGCAGATCATAGGGCTTACCAGTTACCCCACTTACACTTCAGCACAATTGCAGTGACGTACTGCTTTATTTCAATCATGTCACAATGCTCTGAAGCAGAAACTCAATTATTCTAGACGAAAAATGCTCGGAAGATAAATAAGAGGAAGGCAGGGGAAGGGAGAATTAGAGGTTTAGAGTAACTCACCGATGTGATAAACCTGTACAAAGGCTGTCGCCTCTCTGTGTATTTCACTGTGATGGGACTCAAATCATAACGAAACCAGATAGCTGGGATAATGCGGCCAGTGTGACTGTAGGCTACGTACTCCTAGAAAAGTAAGTGGGGAAAAAATGGCAGAAAATGTGAGCGATCTCATTCCAGATAGTGTCTGCAATAAAACTGCTTCTGTGGATCTGGCCCTTACTCCACTGTTTTGTACTAACGATCAGACTGAAAGAAACAAACAGTTAATTCCTGCATGACTGCTCATCCCTCATCCTTATCAAATAAGGAAAATAAGTTCTTTACAGTCTGATAATGCGATAGCTGGGTACAGAGAGTGATGGTGCTTACTCTCACCTTCATTCAAAGTTACAGAAGTAAACAGAAAGGCTGTCATTGATTTCTCTAGTTTAGATCTGTTCTATTTAAATACAAGCAGTCTCTAAGTGGTTGTAGGTGAAGTTTTCGTACCATCAGTAAGTAAATCATATACTAGGATATTCATCAAACAAACAGAATTTAGCTTGCAAGAACCTGAAAATCCCTTCTTGTCCAGGCACTCACAATAGCAAGCAGCAGCTCCTGTCTGTGAGGCCCCCTTTGCACTGGGACCAACAATGTGAATGCTTTGCCCACTCAGTATGAATCATGTAGAGCCATGTTTAAACCATGTTTAAAAATCATGCTGAAAGCCAAAATGAAACTATGTACAGAAAATTATTGACAAAGGCTCAAAAATATTCCAGGCTTGCTTGGGAGAGACATCTTCAGATTGCCAGTGATAATCTCCTTTAATGCATTTCTTTAGTAACACGTACAGTGCAATCAATCAGCCACAGGACAACACCCCAACAAGACATACTGTACAATGCCAATGTAGAACACATACTAACATCATCAAAAATCACATCTTTTTGAGCTAATATTTTGTCTGTGCTCTCAGTGGAAATACATATCACGTTTCAAAGATCAGGACATTTATCTTGACTGGCTGAAGAAAAGCAGGCTGGGGACTCAGCAATCTAATGAGAGCCATCAGCACCGGCATGGCACACACTGCCTCTTTACCCAGCTGCTCTTCCCTTCTTTAGCCCTATGACATGCCTGCCGACTCAGATGACCTCTTCTGTTTTAATTCTCCTTCACACAGAGGCAAAGACAACCTCACATACTTCAGAAAGATGAAGAAAGGACAAGCAACAGGACACCCATGAGCATGATACAAAAACCATAACTTCATTCTCTGTGAGCTCAGAGGGAGCTAGTGAAACAGCATCTATCTCCTTCGTTAATCTCATATGAATTCCAAATTTCCCTCTATTTAGTTTTTTTTCCATGAAAGACAAGAGAAGCAGAATGTGACTGAAATCCCTAGTCATAACACTTTCATGGCTTTTATTGCAGAAGTTCTGCAGCATTATCTTGGGACAGTGGATATCTGGGGAAGTGAGGAAACAGGGTCTAGGAGGTAAGAAGGGAGAGGAGGCAGACAGTCCACAGCATGGACTCTATAAAGTCTCTGCATAGTAGTCAATCTGTGCCAGACTATTCCAATGGCTTCTGAGTTCTGTTTCCCACTGATCAGTATGGGAGTCAAGGACTAAAGCACGATAAGAGAATTTTTATTTTTAATGAGAAGAAAATGCAGAGACAGCACTGTTTCTCTGCACTTCAGTTTTGATAGAACTGACCTCATTTTTTCCTTCCTCTCCCTTTTTCCTCACCAGTAATCCTGCCCTAATGAGTCAGTCTTGGCCAAATGCCCCCGTTTGCAACCATGCTCCCAGAAGTGTTAAAAGCTCCTGCTGTCTATTTTCCAAATTACTTTCAGAACTTGCGTTGCAAGAGTCTTATCAGAACAACAGTTGTGACATTAAGCAGAACAAATACATTGTAATCTGAACAGAGGGAGACATCCAAATCATTGGGACACACTGCACAAGCAAGCCCAAAAGTCACTAGACAGGAATGTTAATCTGAGAACGAGTCCACAAGAGTGTGTGCTTGATTTTCAGTTATGGCAAACTAGCAGTAATTAGATATTTTTAACAGATTCTGGACTTTCACTTTGACTGGCAAATGATTTTAAATTGAAAGAGGCTTTTTACCTTAAAAAGTAAATAGGGTCTTTTTTTTAAAAAAAAAAAAAGTTAAATACATTGTATTATTAAAATACAAATATCTTCACATTTAATGTAAATTAATTTAAGAATTATAAAGTTACAATAACTATCATAATCCACTATAGTAAAGTAGGCACTGTGAAATAGTCAAACAGTACGTATTTGCTGCTGCAGGTTCAGTGGCTTAATAACTGAGAAAAACATTTGTAAAAAGCAAAAAACTCTTATTTGTCTGATTCATCCATCACAATTGAGACTGTTTTATTAATAAAACCACATGTGAGTGCTGTTTTGTGTGTTCACGTGGATTGCAGTTTCCATCCAGATGCATCTTGACACAAATCACAAGAGCTCCTGCACCATGTAAAAAAACCTTTCACACAATTTATAGAAATCTACATCAGTTAAACTGATGTATGAGAAAGTCAGGGGTAAGAATACCTTTCTCTAGAATTAAAACAATATCACCACCTGCTCTGACAAGCCCTCACAAACCCAACCCTGGTAAATGCTAGCACCAGGAGCAACAGGAAGGCCCACTCTGAAGAGCTTCAGTTCCTCCTTCTCCCAGCAGAGGCTACTGCTCACCCACAAACAAATGTACATGGCTGCAGAGGAGAGGAGCAAGAGGGAGAAGGAATGATGACTGAAGATCCTCCATGCATCCACTGGGCTGCAATGGGGAGCTTCTCTGAGAACTACCTGCTTCTTTACCTTATTTGCTACAGTATATTGGTATGAATATCGCTGCTTGCCGCTCATGTCTTCGTACACCGTTGGGACTATCTTCAATATGTAATCATGAGATGCAAGAGCTGCAGTCAGAAAAGGAAAGGAAAGTATAAGTTAGCATTCAGAGAAAGGAATCACAGCCTACATAACATTTCAAAGTAAATGTGCGAAATCAATTAAAACAAGTCACAGAAAAGGTATCTCCCTCCTCCTTATCTCAGGTTCTGTGTCGAAGTGACAATTTCACATCCTACATTCACATTCTTTGTACAAAACTTTGTAAGGCACTTGGATGACACCAGAACCTGCCCACCATTCTAAGACTTCTGTAGCACCACGACCCACAGAGATGAGTTTGGGCCACTTGAACTTCCCTAACTGCTTGCAGCTAGAAAAGAAAAGACTTATTAGCACCACAAAAAGCTGTCCTGGTTAAATCAAGAACTAGCCAAGGTTAGAGCTGCAGCTCGCTGAGCTTCTTTTGACAGAAAAAGCTGAGGCATTACAACCTGTGTAGTCCCAGTCCTTGTGCATCCATCTTTCTTTCTTCCTCTTCTTCCTTTTCCTACAGCTGCTTAACAATTATTAATTCTTTTTTTTTCATTATTTAAATGGCCATTTTTTGTGTCTGCTGAAACCGTTCTAAAACAGAATTCTAAATGATTTCTCTGCAGGATCCTTTGGCCAAGTGTAACACAATGACACTTGGCTCCTGGAGAAAAAAAAAACCAAAACAAACGACAATTGTCTAGCTTTAGGAACAGCCATAGAAACTTTGTTCCAAGAAGTGGACAAGACTGATTATCCTGCAGGATCCTCAACACTTGAAGGAAAAAAAGCTATGCTGAATTGTAGCATGCACTGGAAATTTCTTTTTGTGTTGGTGATCTTAAAGAATGGTAATGAAAATGTCTATCCTTCCAGCCACAGGGTAGAACTTAAGGTAAGAGCTAACTTGCAACATGAGAACAAGGAAAAGTTCTGGTAGTGGTGACAGCAGCAAAGAGAAGCTATAGGAATAGGATATGGATAAAATCCTCAGTAACTCTGAGATGGTCATAACAGAGCTGGAGACAATGTCCAGGTTGCAGAAGGGCTGCAAAGGACCTTTTGGGCTAAGACTTCTCTATGGTACTGGAGAAAATGGAAATGTCAGTCAAAAATGTCTGGATCATTTTCATTGAAGAGGCAGATCAAAGACTTCTGGATACACCAGTGTTGCATGAATGGCCCCGTTTTCCCCCCTGCTGAGAGTTGCTAAGACTGGTAATCACCAAGAATACATACGATTTGAGCTGAGTTTGTCTGCTCCCTCCAAGGCATTGAATGCACCGTGAACGTTATGGACCTGGAAAGCAAAAAGGTGTATGAAGAAACTATGCTCTGAAGAAACTTGATACTCTTGACCTTTGCTTCCCTATCCTATCCTGTAACAAGGAGATCAGCCTGATCCAACCTTTCTGAAAACAAAGCCTCAATCCAGTAAAAGATGAATTGAAATATCTTTCAGTGACCATCACCCCAGAGGTTGGTTCCAAGTACAAAAGTTGATTTCACAACGTCTTACAAGATGAAACTCCAAAACCACTCCAAAGCTAAAGGAATTGCAGTTGGAAGAGTACAGTTGTGAAATTTCTTGTGAGGTATTTCCCAAGAGCTTTGCATAGTTAACTGTGAAATTCATTTATCAGCCTGAAAGGGAAATAAATGGGAGTCGTATTCATGTTAAAACTCAAGAGTTCTCCTGTAAAGGTAGCTCATGTCAGAGCACTTGGGCTTGTAAAGCTTTAACTCATTAGCCTAGCTTTCACACCACACATGCTATGCCCTTGGAGATGGGAAGGACACATGCCAAAACTGCCATCCATTCAACTTTTCGCTGCAGGTCCCAGGCATGCAAGTATCTGTTTGCCCAGAGTAACAGGATTTCCATCCCATGCCTTCCACATACTATGATCTGGAGTCTGATGTCCACCAACAGAATAATCAATTTGTGAACTCTCTAGACAGGGAAAACCCCACAGCAACAGCTGTAGATTAGAGGTTGCATCATACACATAATGTAGAGTAAGCCATACAGAAAGGACAAATAACTCCACAACCTAGAAATTCCTGACCTTAAGCCAGAGAACAGGGAAGAAGAGTTTGGAAGAAGTATTTGGTCATGGGTGTGACAGAGTTTCACCTCACTAACAGGGCAATGCAATCTTCTTCCCAGTCCCTCTCAACAACTGATAGCATGTGGATGTATCTGTCTCATCCTAATGGCTGTTTCCCTATTCTGAATGCTGCGGAGTGGATGATGGTTCGGAGGAAGCAGCAACTGAATCGGTTTCCTTCCTGAGGAAGGAAATTCTAGAGACACAAAATCATCAGCAAGTTCAACTGGCAAGGTACTGGTAACAAGCACAGAGCAAAATCAACAGCTGAACCTTCACAGTGCCTTTCAGTCTGCTGGCATTTCAAATATTTCACACAACAGCAACCATTTCCGAACTATACATTCAGATGGTACATATTGTTTACTCATTGTAAAAAGCATACAAAGAAAGAGAAATCCCTGGACTGGGCTACAGTATTATGTTGCATTCTTGACACAGCTGAGAAGTAAGTCTCTTATAGAATATCTGGGCCAGAGACTTTAAGGTCCACTTCAAACACTCTAACCATAAATACCTGAGTGGTTACTCAGCAAACAACTCCATCTATCCTATGAGGTACCTGTATATTTGGACTTACATTCTTGTCCTTGGCTCCCCAGCAGCCACACTTCTGTTTATATGTAAAAGTTGTCTGCTCTGCATCTCTCTACATAGTGAGCTCACAAAGCTGTGAGTTAGAGAGCTTCCATACAGACAAAGCCACCAGACGTCTCCACAACTGCCTGTTTCTGTGCCATCAGGTCCTTTGGTGCATCCACCTCTCTTGTCTTTGCAACACGGATGGCATTTGTAACTCCTAGTCTGATGTTTTACCATGATATTCCTTGTGGAACATTCTAGACTCCCATTACAATACTTGCTGTCCATAGATTGCTAATTAATCTTCGCTCTGCAAAGTGCACAGGTGTGTTCCTTGGGGGAACATACTTGTTTGTACCTTGTTAAGTACCTGGAGGGACTTCAACAGGGAGTAAGCTTTTGGCAACAAAATTGCTTTGCAGCAGAGAACTTAAGCAAGCCTGTTTAATCAGACATTCTCAGGACTGTCCTGCACTGCCAAGGCCAAATCTAGTGCTTGGAGTAGTGGCACAGGAGGCTACTCGGTAGTTTACCAGTGCCTACACTTTATTCTCCTGCAACACAGACCTCAAAAAGATGGTTGTCAGGGCCTTGAACACCCTAAGCTTTAACCTCTACAAACAGATGCAAAGACATATAACTGGACATAACTCAGGCAGAGTCCAACAGCAGGCTAAAATAACTTCCAACCTTGCAACTATCAAGGAAAGACAAGACCTCTGACCAGGTTAAAACTAGGATTATTCAACACCATGACCTAGCACTCAAGAGAATTCTATGATTAAAAACATATTATCTCCTACTTTCCACATCTCTTTCTTTACTGGGTTGCCTGACATGCAAGAACTTCATTGGTTTGAATTTTGGTCTCATCTACATGAGGGAAAAATCTACAAAAAGGCTGACACTATTGTGCATGAACGACTGTTGAAGAACTGGAGCTCATTCAATGCCAGACGAGATTTAAATCTCTATTTCAAACAGACTGGTTTTTCTGGAGAACACAGCATGTACCTTAGTGGATCATTCTGGCAGAGTTAGTAACAACCTACAAAGAACTAACTCCCAGCACATGACACAAGTGAATGAGAAGCTCCTCATCCTCTTTAAGAAATATGAGCATATATTACATCAAAGCAGTTGGAGACAACCCAAAATATTCAAAGGTGTATCTAGATAAATTTAAAGCTTGCCGTACTTGCTGGCTCTCTACACTGCTTGCTGAGTCTTGGTAGCACCTGTTTAGTGAACAAATCCTTCTTTAATTTGTGCTGTTGAACTCATGTTTGCCTACAGGATCAGCAGCACCTACATGCTGCATTCTCGTATACGGAGATGATGAGTAGTTATTTTGAACTTTGAAAATACTAATCAGAACTTGTCCAAATCAGGAGCCAACTGCATGTTTGCTAGACAGGTTTCTCACCACCAGAACTGAAGACGCTTGCTCCTTTGCCCCCAACTATCCAGGCTTCTCATATCATTCATGCTGATTCACACTTCAGCTCCATTACTCAAAGACTCCATGATAAAACAATGGGAACACTACCTTAGAGCACTGATTTCCCACGCAAACTGCAGAACTCCCTATTAGCAGTTACCTAATATTTTTCATAATCTCAGGGTGCTTTACAGACACTAAGCCAAGCTTATTTATATGCTAATATTTCAGCGTCCCACACAAGATATTTCCTAAAAGAAGCCGGGAGCAGAATCAGAAGACTACAAAGCAATGCTTAGACTTGTTAGCATGAAAAAGGGTTTTGGAAGTGGGTGTACAAGAAGCAGACTAATGAGACGTCTGTGCTGAGGAAAGAAGATTACAGAGAGACTATGGGTAAGCAATGTTTAGGGTGAGTCGCAAACTGGGTGTGCACGTATATAACTCCCACCTATGATGCTAGTTCCTTGGAAGTAGGCTAGAGAAGTTCTGTAATCTGTCCTTATTGAGAAATCAGGAATTATTACATAACTTGCAACACCTGGTGAAACTCTATCCACTGGGCAAGTACACGCATTCAGCTTCTTCCCAGCAGGGAACTGGCAGTTCTAAGTCTAACTTGTGTTTCATAGAACAAATTTGACTAATAGGTGTCTGCTATACAAGTACAGTGAAGTGAATTAAAAAGAACTTGACCGGTGCCATGGTAAAGACAGTAGCGAGCACACATCTTCCCTTAGTATACTCAACTGCTCCTCTGCAGAAGCAGTCAAGATTTGTTTGCTGTATTAATATGGAAAACATTACTGCATAGGATTTTGCAAAGCCATGAATCCTCATTTCTACTCCCTGCAAGAAGATGGCCACATAGTTTTCCAAAAGCACTTTCAGTTTCAGATGAAAACAGCAAAGTTACTCTATGACAGAACACTGCTCCTTCCTGAAGTGGTGGCACGTAAACAGTTTTCAAACTCTTTCAGACTGAGTGTACATTGCATGAATGCAAGGGATGGGCTTGCTTACCCAGGCAGTCCTTTCTTATGTCCTCCCCACACTGTACCTGGCCCTTCCATAAAACCAAAGTGTCTAATATTAAAGTCACTCTCACTGCATTCATTCCCCTAGAGCCAGGGAATTTTCAGGGACGAGAACTCACCTGCAACTTGTCCCCAAATGAGAGCTTGTGGATGATGTGAGTCATGTCAGGATTCTGAGGCTGTGCAGTGGCACTGTGTGTTGACACGTGAAAGTTACCGGGGACCTAAAATTAGTCAAGACAAGGAGGACAGGATTTCACACTTTATCCCTCAAGGCATTGCTAGGCTCTGTGATATGAAGCAGAAATTCCTGGATCCATCCAGCCTGGCAGGCTGTATCTACTTAGCAGTGGACAACCTCTGGCACATCAGAGAAAGGCTCTGAAACACCTTCCTGCACTTAACCAACACCACCACACTGCATACAGAGTGGAGATCGGTTACATCCCGCAGCCCAAGAGTCTGGCAACCTCACACTGCTACTGCTGCTGACTAGGAGGTGATGAGTGGATCACTCCCAACTTTAGGGATTCCTAACACTTAAGGCTATGTCTTTCATCCCTATTAAAATAAGATTCATGTCTCTGACAGGCAACAAACAGTTGCTTAACGTTTTACTCCCACATTTGTAAATGGGCCCACTGCTGCAGAACAACCCAAGAAAGCTGCAGATATATTCTTATTGTAGTACTGGTGATGAGCAACCTTACATTTGAGAAGATTGTACATAAGAATGAGTTTTATATAAAAAGAGAAAAAAACCCACCAAACTCAATGGAGCTTCCCATACAAACTAAGCTTCTAGCCCTGGCAATAGCCCTTCCAAGTGCAGGATTTTCTGTTTTTAGTTTTTTAAAGGGAAGGAAATACAAAGTTCTGAAAAATAGAGATTTTACCTAAGGACTCAGTTCCAAGACAGAAAATGAGCACTGGTGTCATTCTGATGGGATCACTCTAGCATGCAAACACTTTTCAGGTCACTAGCCCTACTCTGTGAAGTCTTTCAGCAGATTCAGCTCAATCACTGTTATGAAGGGTGCAAGAATTTTTTTCCTATTGAGAAAAGGTTAGGAAATTAAGCAACACTGAGGAGCAACCTGACATGGCCTAAGACAAGAGTGGGAGGACGGTTATACAACTGGTGCCCATTGTACTCTCTGCAGAGACACCTCACCAGCAGGGCCACAGAAGGCCACATGCCAGTTCCATGTGCTTTCAGGAAAGCTAATTTAAATGACTTGAGGAACAGCAGTGCACTCCTGGGAACACTTTCAGGTATGGACACAAGCTGTGTCATACACAGGCTCGGTAAACAGGATGGCAGACTCTGCAGTAACTAGTACACACAATCATCTCACTGTTACCTCGTCCTCCCTCTTCAGGTTTGAGAATAATACCCAAGCGCAACCCTTGGTCAAGTTTCAAAGCCTGGCCGTGTCCCACTCCAGATACCAGCTCATACAGAGGCCTGTACAATTTCTGCCAAGGGACTGCAGACTTCCAGCTCATACATGAGAGATTCAGGTTTTCAGAGCCAACAGTCCTGGGTCAGGTCCCCTCCCTCTGACAACAGTCCTAACCACTATATGAGACAACACCATTAGTGGCCTTTCACAGATTAAGCAGTGAAGGGAGCTCCTCACTGCCATATACAGCAACCCCCTTTAGAGTTGCTTTGGTGAGCAGAACGCACCACATCTAGCAGACAAAACCCCAAATATTTCAGCTCTGTGCTTTGGGAATTAATAGAACAAGAACTACCTTTCAAGAAGCCCTTTCCCAGTTTTGTGGACTATCAGCTGCCAGTAATCTTGGTGGCTTAGAGGCGAGGAAAGAAACGTCCTCTTTTTAAGTCCCTAATCCTTTCCATGCCACAGAATCAGTAAGAGGTTCTGCCTGTTATTTTTAGATGCGATTTAACATGACCTAGGAGGAAAAGAAGGAAGCAGGATTTTGTAGCCTGTGGTACATGAGGAGGCGTGAATAAAGGGTGTGCCCTTCTTAGGACATCAGTGGGCCCCACCACTGCCTCCCCCACCCCAGCTAGTCATCTCCAGCATTACATAGCAAGATTATTCAATTCTGAACACACCCATCCCAGAGAGGAGCCTCCTCCAGGCCTGGATTTTCATTCTTTGAGACAGAAGCAGAGCATCCTGACAAAGCGTGCACAGAGGCTGCGTGCATATATTTGAAACATCTCAGCACGGAGCCGCTTCTGTTATGCTGGCACCCTCTACTAGGGAACATTCCTGTCATTCTGTGGGTCTCGGAACAAAAGAGCACTTGGATAGAGACATTGCCAAAGACCTCTGCACAATGAGTCACATACTGGAGGTGCAAAAGTCGTGACGAGTAAACATAGAAGCCATTCGGCATTTTTAGGGAGTTCATACATCGCTTAAATATTAGGCTGATGCACTGAAAGAGACAGCACTGGCTGCAACACCGAGCTGCTCTCTGCTGTTAAGCAATGCTATCTCGATTACCTGTTTCGGAGAACAAAGAAAAAGCCTGATCTAACACACTCTCTGTGGGTCTAACTACACAGCTTCCTCTCCCCGCATGAGACTTAGCCGTACCACTGATTAGGGAGGGACATGAACGTACACTCTACAGGAGAGACGCTGACACACAGATTTTCATGAGCATTTTTCAAATGGCTTTTGCTAGCATTTCCCCAGCCAGCAGACACTCACCCACTGTCATTCCTACTCACCTTGTTGATGCTGAAATGGCCCTCAAACCTGCAGCCATCCCCATTATTGAGAGGTATCTTCATAGAGTTGTCAATATGACCCACTTCGTGCCTTCCCATTTCATCTTGGATGTCTAGTCCAACTACTGCATGGGTGGAAGGGGAAGAGATAAAAAAATCAAAACAAAAGAAACAACAGGAAGGTTGTATAGGAAAAGCATGCACTGCTTTTACTGGGGAAAAATTCACATCTTTTCATTTGTCAAATATTAATTGTTACATCAGCTCTTCAGAAAGAACTTTGTAACCAAACTTTCCAGACTGCCTATTTGACACAAATATACCTCCCATATCCTGCCAGCTGACTGCAATCTCAATTACACAAAAAGAAAAACTTCAGGTAGACAAGGCAGGTGATTGTGAAAAGCCAACAACTAGCTGGTGGATTCAGAGTTATGAATGAAACTTGGGAGGTTTCTTGCCTCCAGACACAAAAAGGTTGCTATGAAAAAAGGAAATGAGATTTAGAAAGAAGCCAGCGAGGGAGGTCAGCCACTAACACAGGCTGCAGAGCGAGCACAGGGTCCAAGAGAACAGATGTCCTGGCTTGGAACAGAAAGCGATGGGGTATTGGCAAAGGCTGCAGCTCCTTGATCTCCATCCATCCTGTTACAGAAGAAGGGCCACTGTACCAGTTTGGGCCCATTTCAAGTATTACTTAAAATACAAAGGAAAACTGATAATTGAAAAGGGGTACTCACATTCACAATGCAGGTTTGGCAAACTGATGTTCAGATTCACCTCTATTTTACCTCCACTGTCTTTGTCTGGGTCATCCACATAAAGCTCATTAACACTGGAGGACAGAAAACAGGCGGGTTCAGGCACATAGCTACTTTCCACAGGAAAAAAAAACAACAGCTTGCATGGGAAGGGAAAAAAAGGAGACTTAGAAGCCCTGGGTTTGACTGTGTGACAGCTGCAACAGAGTTACAAGACACAGAGGAGGAAAAGTCCCCCACAACTTCATGAGGGAAATCACGATTTAATTTTACTTTTTGCTTGGCCAGTGCAGGAGGCTTTAAACAAGTCCCTTGTACCACCAAAAAACAAAACTCCTGTTCTGATTTATGCTTCCTGCCCCCTTCCCTAACCTGAGTTTCCAGAGGTGATACAAAACAAGAACCTAATGTTGAAGAGCCGGCAGTCTAGTGTGCTAGCCCTCCGCATACCTGGGCTGTTACTCCTTTCAGGAAAGAAAGAAGTATGTGCTTTTTAATTTGTTTCATAAATAGTGTTAGAGAAAGGCTGATCTCAACTATCCCACAGGAATGCTTACTTGTGTAACGAATTGCCTTTTGTTATTGCCACCCAGTTGACAGAGCAGTGGCAAGAGAAGGCAGCATGGTATACTTGTATCTCTCTCCTTAATATCTCATATCAATCTATGAATGGTAACCAAAAGCAACAACTAAAACTGAGAAGAGGATTTGAGCCAGGAACAGATGGGAAGAAACATCCTGGACAGCAGGATCTAACACTCTATGCAACAGTCTCCCGAACAGTAATGTTGTTTCGTAGCACCCACAGTGCTGGCACATATTTCACAGAAGACAGAATACAGATATAGAGTAAAAGGAATACAAGAGTATAAATATTTATTGTTGGCACATACAATCCATCTGACACATAAAAAATAAACCAAAAAAACCCCAACACAAGCACAGCTGAATTAGCTGAATGGTCCTAGAGAATCCACTCCATGGAAACTCACCACACTGAACAGAAAAAATGGCAAGATTACCTAGCAGCTCTTTCTCCCTCAAAGTCCAACACTGTTCAGCCTCATCAAATAAGATTTGACAATTTATCTTCCAGTCAGACAGATTATAAAGCTATGGGAACTTATGTTCAGGCAAGCTACATAAAATAAACTACCTACACTCCTAGTAAGTGCCCTGTATTATTTTTATTCAGTGCTCAAAGTGCATGAAACCCTTTGACAAGCCCTTGCCAAAGAGTCTATATGCTAATAGACAAACCAGACTAAGGGCAGCTACAAGACAGATTCAAAGTGATTTTGCTCTGGTGATACATCTCTGGACCATAATGAACTGTTTGCCCTGTGGATTCAGAAGAAACAAGCCTTCACAGTGAGAAACACACAGCTGCCAATTTTTTGGAGGTAATTACTCACAGGTCAGTGGGGTTTACAGACACCCATTTAAAACCAGCACAGCATTTGTCTTCAGCTTCACATCCCTACCTTTCTCTGTTTTTAATTGGCTTGACAGGTTGCTTGCAATCATTACTCAACGTATTTTTCAAGTGATTAATAAAAATGACACAAAGGGAGGGGAAAGATTGCTCATCAGTGACCTGGTTAGAAGCTTCTTGGCTGAGCCCTCTTCTCCTGGATGGAATGCATTAAGTCTCCTATGTGTTTATTACTAGCAGATTGGGTAGCGATCGGGATTAAGTCATATGTCCAAATACGGTCGTGAGGAGCGGCTCCAGCCAGGACAGGCATTAATCCCCCAAAGCAATGCACCTTTCTGCGCTCCCTGAGTCCTCCCATCAAGATCCCAGTTGCCAGCCAACCTGTTTCATAACAGCACCTGGCTTCTTCCCAGCTCTCTGCCGTCTGAGATGTGGGCCATGCCCAGCCAGTGCTGCGGGCAACTTGACGTTACTGGCAAAAAGAAGCATTCGCACCAGGGCTGGCAGAGAAGTGTGTCAGGTTCAGCAGCTCAGCTGAACGTCCTAGCTCTTTGGAGGAAAGCTCTAGGAAGGTCAATGTTTGTATTTGCTGATTTCCAATTCCAAACCTGTCAGAAAACATGCGGTCAGGCGTGGTCTATGAGCAAAGGCGCATAAGCCTTTCGGTGATAAGTGAGTGAGAAGTGGCTGCTGGTAGAAGTCAAATAATAAACTGCACAGGGAGCCTAAAGAAGCTCTTACATAGGAAGGCAAGCAGTGAGGTCACTCGGTTGCAGACTGGATCACTGAGGCAAAGAGAAGTAGGCCAGTTTGTCCACGTCACACTGCCCATTAGTCGCAGATAAAGGAAACTGGTTTCCTGTCTTGCACTACGGTCACTGGACCAATGGTTCCCAACCTGTCCCCTCCTCCTCCTCCTCTTTACCTAGTAGCCCCTTGCCTCTCTCCTTCTCATGTTCCCAATTTCATAACCCTACCTATCACTTCTTAGACATCTGACAGCTTGTGACAGTCTGTCCTTCCTTCCTCTCCCTTGGACCTGCAGTGCCAACTTTCATGGAGCATTCTGCCCGCTAAAATCTGCTTCTCCCTCCCAGCTCTGGCCACTGCCGCCTCCTGGCAGTATCAGCTCTTGCAGGGGGCCCAAGCTAACAAACCCAACAAGGTTTCTTATCAGGGGCTCCAAAGTTCACCCTTTGTGCTGACCTGCTCTTACTGAGGTTCCTCTGTCTATGAAGAACCAAGGACACAACGACAACACACCACAGACTATACTTGCTGGGGCAAGCCTCAGAAGAAACGTCACCATTTTCAACAAACTGGAAATTTCACTCCCAAAATACATTCTGGAAACCTTACAGGTAAAGTAAACTTCCAGGGTCAAGGCTACTCCTTCCAGGATCTCCTCCTGAACCACCACCTCCTAAGTCTGGATGGAGCTGGCAGAGAACTGGCACTCACGCCTCCCTTGCTATCCTCCTCCCCAGGGCCAAGAAGCCAAATTGCACACAGCCTTCCTATTATTTAATCGGACAATCCTGGGATGTTGGGAAAAGCACTCTTTACCACCTCTAGCAACTCTCCCTGAAGGAATAATGTCTCCAGTGGAAGAAATGAAGTTGGATCTAATTTATAGCTGTCGCTCCTGGAACATAAAGTGTCCCAGGAGTAGCAGTGCTTAATGGTGAATCTGGGATGGTCACAAGGGAAATAAAACCTGAGGTCAGGCAGAAAGACACTGTAAACACAGCTGTTTCTATGGCTGTTTAGAGAGGCAGCATACAGGGTCGTATTTTGACTCCAAAGATGGCACGTACCTCCTCCAAAGACCCTAAGCATGCAGGAGTTGGTATTTTACTGGTTGCTGTTAAGGACCATTTGAATAAAAGTGGCACAATAAAGCAGAGGTGAGGTGCAGAGCTATGAAAGTGCAACGAGGGCAATAAGACAGGTGAGAGGTGGACCTCTCCCTCTGTGGGGCCTCCCACTACTGATTCAAAGAAAGGGAAGAAAGTTTCTTCATGCAGCAGGAGCTGTGATCCATACAGAAAGATTCTGTTTCACTTCTAGAAAAAACCACTTTGAAATGCTTCATATTCCTGAGCAGTGCTTCAGTTGCTTATCCCATTTGCTTACAAACTTGCAGCATTACACAGAAAAAGTTGGAGGAACTCTTTGGCTAATATTGCAGATCATGCAAATGGCATGGGAGAGAGAATGAAAGGGGGAAACAGCGGCAAGAGGGCTCAGCATTTCTTTAAGATTTTATCCAAAGAAAGGCAGACCTGTTCTCTAGGCTTTAGGACTTCGATTTATGACACAACAGCTTTGTTTCCCCAGAAACAAAACTTCCTCAGTAACTTATTCCACCCAGCAGCCCTGGCCACTAACATTAGACACTTCAGCACTTTAACAGCTGAAGAGCCTGCAGCCCTTTGAATACAAGAGGAGACACACTGCATTGACCTTTCAGAGCTTCACACGTTGCCTGGGTGCTCTCTAAATGCATCTTCCTTGTCCTTGTCCTACTCTCTGCTTCAAGTTTTAGCCTTTTTTCTCCCTCTTTCTCATCAAACAACCAGGCACCCTCCTCCCCAGTCATCAGCCATACAGAAAATACAACCACTTACTCCAGCAAGCTGCATTTTACCTTGTCCTCCAACTTCCAGGAGGCACTCTGTTCTCTAGGACCCTAAGCCTAAGAGGGAAGATAATTACTCTTTCCTGAGGGAGCCCAAAGCTTCTCAAAAGTCTTTCTCAGGTAAGCTCTCTTGGCTTCGCTTGTCATTTCAGCTCTAATCTACCACCTCCCAGAAACACAACCATCCGAAGTTGAGATTCCTGCACTACCTTCTTCTCAGTTGTGCCAGACCAGAGAAGACCCAACAGGCCAGAAGACCCAATAGGACAAACAACCCATCTTCTTCTCAATTTGTGCGAAAAAACAACAAGCAGGTCAGCAAATTCTCTACTATGTAATAAATTGTGCATATGTCTGTTGCTCTGCCATTTGTAATCTTCCTTCTATGCCCTGAATCTCAATCACTTCTTCATTGAGAAGGTCTTTGTCCCAGATTAGGTCTTGGCTCAGCTGTGAAGCACAGAAAACACACTGTCCTACAAAGGAAGGAATTACAGTTCTCCAGGAGGCAGGAAGAAGGAGAAGGGTTCAAAAGACGTCAATGTAGATTTGAGTCAGAAATTGCAAATGACATCATGACACGACCTTCCACTTCCTGCTAACCCACACAGGTACATTAGGACAAACGGCATAACAACAATTCACAAATATATAACACCTTTTATTAGGTAATCTCCAAGTTACTACGCAAACATTAATTAAGCTTCTTAGCACCCCTGAGAGGTAGGCAGCTAAGTATTACATCCTTCTACAGAAAAGTGTCTGTCTCAAGGTCAGTCCATGGTGAGAGCAGGATTGCAACTCCCATTCCCCCCCAACTACTACACTATATGTGCTATGCTGGTCTAGCTTGCTCCAGCATTGCATCTGCCTCAACTGGATGAGCCAGTGGAATTGGAGTTGCACCTCCAGCTCAGTGTCTGGGACCTGGATGAGAACATGCAAGTCGTAGCATTGTGTTCCCGGTACAGATGGCTTATGCTCCAAGGTTACAGTTTCCAACAGAAGGAACTGTTGTTGCACCAGGATCACACTCTGCTGCTTACAGCAGGTGCAGCTTGATCCTGCGGGTTGTTATGAGAAATTTTTATGGGCCAAGAGCCACCAGACCCATTCAACATACCCTGGAGAGCTAAGGGACAAAAAAGCTCTGAAGGCAGGTATGATAACAATTTTGCTTCACTGCAGGATCAGTCTTGGGTATGCAAATGAATCCAGTGTTAACAAGCAACATTGGTCTCAGAAGCTCCTGGTGTTTTGCGTCCTCCCACATTTGGGGTACCTGACAGTCAAGTCATGCTGCACATGACGTGGTCCCGGCATAGGAGGTGGGCTGTGTGATATTCACAGACTGGCCAAGGTATTTTTCATAAAGATTAAAGCAAAACTGTCCCAGGTGAATGATCTGGTCACCTTAAATGAACGAATGATTTGGACATTGCTGATGATTTATGCTTTTATGCAAAGGCAGTATTTTTATTAGAGATATTCTGCCCTGCAGATTAATTAATTGCATTGCAGGGGGCACAGCCTTCCAAGTGGCAAATTTGTCACTTCAGTCTGTTCAGTGCCAGTTACTTCATTAAAAAAAAAAAAAAAAAAAAAGAAAGAAAAAGAAAACACTGCCAGGAGTGGTCTGTTGCTTTCTACAGTGTGCTGTGGCAGATGAATTATTGTTGAGCAGCTACATTCATACCACAAGTATCATATTCATACCCTCCTACCCCTTCTCCTGGCTGCCAATGCAAGGCAGACTAGATTAGTTAATTACATCTTTCCTCCTTAATGATAGAATACTTGGAAAACTCTTATTGATCCTGCTGAACATAATTCATGACCTAATTACGGTGATAAAACTGCAGGATTATCATCTTGCCAGCTATTAACTTCTAGCACTGATCTGAGTTAATTAGAAAAGACATAGGTGATTTCTACGTTCTTGATTTGCATTGTAACAGCAAGATGAATGAGGAAGGCCATTAAAGGTATGCTAAGCAATTTCTAGCCCTCAATCTACTCTGAGCTCTCAATCTACTACTAATCCTGCCCAGGAAATACCAGACACATTTAATACTTTAGCTTCATTTCTTCAACCATTTGAGTCATTTGCTCAGTGGGGCAACCATGATGATACTGTCAATTTTGCAGAGGTTCAAATGTGGACTTCCTTTTCTTTACCCGTCTTTTAGAGAATTGAGGAGACTAATCTAAGTTCTTGTTTTGGACTAAGTCTTCAGTCACTCTCAGTCTGGACAGAAAACAAACAAACAAACAAAACCAAACAAGAAGACCCTTGATTTCCAGAATTAAACTCACCCTCCCCTTAGCTGCAGTGATGGGTTGTGGCTGAGCAAAGAAAGAAAAACCTCTTCCCTCACCAGACCTTCACTGTGCTTTTCCTGAAAAGGATGCAGCCCCACCTAAGAACCAATCTTTGATTTCCTTCATGGCTGCTCAGAGGACGGCCTGTTAGGGTCACACAATAAATCTAGAAGATGAGAAACTAGAAGCTTTCTACCTTACTCAGGGCTCGTCTACACAGGAAGCTAGTCAGCAGCAAAATAGGATGTGCATTTATAATGCGTTACCTATGCCACATGAACTTCCTGCATGTCCACTGTAATTCACACAGTGTCTTAGTTCGGGTTCCTAACTGAAGTAAGCTCCCATGCACAGATGCAATCTTACTGCTCATTAGAAATGCCCATACACGAGTTATGACATAGCTACTGTGATGCCCGCTGTCTTCTCCATATAGGTAATCTATTTGGTTTTAGTGTTATGACTATTATCCTCAAGGTGAGGGTGTAATTTCTTGGCTTTCTGCCACGCAGACAAGTCTTCAGCAGTTAAGACTATAAATGCTAAGACAATGGGCTGGTCAAGGAAAAACAGCTTTGAAGTTGGGCAAGAGTGACCAAACGGAGATTTCTAGTAATACCAGGAATTTAAGTTGCTATGGTCATATGAATGTAGAAGAAAGTCCAACAGTGGGTAGAGGCTAGCAAGTATTAGGGGTTAGCGTGGTGTGGAGCAGACGTTATTTTCTCACGTTGCAGCATGAATTCAACAAACCACACCAACCTCTCACTTTAGATGCAGATACCAAAGAAACCTCCTGTTGGTGAGAGTCAGACAGGTAATCCTGTGGGTACCACTGCTGTTGAGGTTGCTGCTGATGTGCCCTGAAGCAGGCTGTCAATGCACACACACCACGCACAATTACTCGGCATAATAGGGCTATGAGGTAAGCATGAGTCCACATCAGCAAACCTGGTACATCTCTGATGTAAGGCACCAGGCCAAGTGCTCTCATTTTCACCTTGCCATCAAAAATGTGCAGCTATCCCCATGCAATCCAGCTTTGTCTGTGCACAGAAGACATGCCCTTAAAGCAGTGCATGACTGCTTTAAGGGAAATATGTCACAAGAGGAGAAAGACTGATGCAGTCTCATAGTACAGCTGGCAGCGGCAAAGCAGGAAAGCTCACCCCATGTAAGTGCACACTCTAGTTAATCATTCAGATCCTGGCTGACACTAGGAATCTTCAACCTGGGAGAGGTATCTGTTGTAGGAGACTCTTAATACAAAAGAAACTCGAAGCTTACAACAAAAGTTGATGGGAATTGAACAGTTTGCACATAAGGAATATTCCATATCTTCAAAAGTATTTGATTCATGGGCAAACAAGGCTCAAAATACCTTTGTGAGATAATATCTCCCCTGTTATTTGCTACCACCCAGTCTAAATGGTGGCACAGAGTTCTCACACTGTTTGTTCCAGACCATGCTGAGCTCCACACTTCTGTACCCTTATTCCAAATGATGAGACTATACTGCCTTGCAGCGCATTGCCAGTAATACACACTCGAAAGAGAAGCACAAGAGGTTCACAGCATCTTTGAACACCTTTAAGGTACTGGGCTTCCCAGAAGAGAAAGCGATGAGTAAGAAATGGAAAAAGAGAAGTTTACTTCTACTTTAGAAATTGCTGAACTGGAAGCACTTTGTTATGTGACGTTCTGAAGTATTTCCGCTGTTGCAGGGGAAGCCTATTCACAAATGCTGCGGGTGATCTGTTCCCAGCAAGAGAGATTTTGATGACCTATAACTCATCAGAAGGAGGTTTTCATATTCTGTGAGCTATTGTGTTGGACGGTCCATGACGAATCAGTTTCCTGCATTCATTTGTCTCAGTCTCTTCCATGACATCCTCTCTAAAATTTTACTGCTTTATTGCTTACAAACACCTCCTCCCCACGCAGTTCCTGCTGGGAAAAGCAGTCTACCATCTCTCTGAGGTTTTAATGAGAAACTTGTCAGCTGAGCATGCAGGAACTTATAGCACCTCTAATATCTTTGTGGAAAATGTATCACCCTGTTAAGAAGAAAGCATGACGAGGCCTCAGAGAATCATACAATTTTATTGTTCAAAAAGAAATCTCTAGTCAGGAAACTACCACTACATAAAGGCATGTGCACTCAAATAATTGGATCAAAATTAGGTATATATTACTAATTCCTCTGGTAGAGCATTAACTAAAATAAAAAAGAAAACCAGATGAGAGAATGAGATCTAAGAGGAGAGCAAGAAAAAGTACTATTTTACTTGAAGCAATTTGTCTAGCTTTTCTCTACTTTTCGAAACAAGAAAATCATGAAAGCTCAGCTCTTGAGAGAAGTGGATTGATAAGGTGACCCTGGTATTTTACAAGCAAATGCATGGAATTGAATTAAAAGAAACAGTGAGTGAGTAAGAAACCTAAGATACCATCTTTGAAGTAAATGTGCAATGGGCATAAAAAATCTGCCAGAGCTAGATTACAGTACTGTTTTAAGGTTAAACATTACTCAAGGTTAAAATTATCGAAATTATATTCTTGACCCAAGTCAGAGCTGCACAAAAACAATGAAAAAGCCATGTGGTTATCAGAAGCCACATAAAGCATGGTCAATTTAGATATGGCACATGAGCCCAACGCGTTTCAGAGCTTTTTTGCTCAGCAGTGACATCTGTTGCTATCTGGACCATCACGTATGTCTGACAGAAGTTCCACCCTTCCTAACTATCCAGGAACTGTGCATCACAGTCCAGTGAGCTCACTGCCTCATCAGCAGGATGATGGAGAATGTTTCCTAGAACCCAAAACAAAGGTACCTGTGTTAATAGTTACTAAGAAAAGTTTACTTTAAGGCAGGAGGAGCATGAGAACAGGAAAAAAAAATCAGATTAACTAAAATACTTGTTCTATGAGCAATTTTTTAAAGCGGAAATTATTTCCATTTTGCTCAAAGCAAGGCCCCAAAGAGGTTACCTGGGACAACTTGTCTTCATGCTCAAAACCTGTCAACTAAGTTTCCAAGTAAGGCTCAACAGGCGAAAAGAAAGAAGATAAAATTCATGCATGAGTAAAGCTACTTGCATGCATCAGATTCAGCTCTAACATTAAAGAAAAAAGGTATTATTAACATTACACTAGTAATAATTCGTATTTTATGCAATTCATTTTTTTCAAAAGCTTCTCCCAAAACATCCAGTGAAGACTGGCAGAATGTGATACCCATTTTATACACAGGGAAGCGACTGGAAAAGAAAACGTCAGAGATCCCACCATATCTGCAATGGGACCCCACAGTCCCTGAGCACAGACCACATGGATTCAACAAGTAGGCACCACGCATTTAAACATACGGTATCACTGATCAAAAATACACTAGTTTTTGAGAATCACTTTGAATTAAATAAGTACAGAGGAAAGTGCCTATTCAGGAGGAGAAGGAAAACAAATCTCAGATGAGGACAAGAAATCAACAGCCTGAGGAGGAAGAGGGAAACTGGAACTGACTGGCATTGACTGTAATACCTTACACCTGATACCAGAGAACTGAAAAGGGTCAGAAGTTTTGGTGTGATCTGTGGTCACGTGAAAAATATCTACTGTGCTCAACAGAGAAATCCAATACACAGCTAATAAAGGATTAAGCAGGTCTGGAACAGTTTTCTCTAACAAAAGTATTTTAGAATCGAGTTTGCCTAGCATACTTTAGTAAATTAAAAAGCTGCATGACTGACTGAGAATTCGGACTCAACCAAAATGAATCCGAAAACCGTTAGACAACTAACTGACCTAGTGAAATTACAGGCACATTCTTCCAAGATAACAGAGTAAAGCTGTAAAGAATCATATATGCACATACATTCAAACAAAGGAAAACATGATTTTTACTTACATTTCAGTGGCTATGAATCCGGTAAGCTCAGACAGGAAGAGAAACAGTATGAAGAGACAGCAGCAGACAGAGACTGGAAAAGAGGCAAGGAGAGGAAAAGGTTAGTTTCGTATCTCTAACAATGACACAAACTGTTTTTACACAGGCATATTATTCCCCCCATGGATATGCCACCCAGACACACTTGAGAACTAACACTCTTTAGAGACAATGACCCAGACAAGACCATCAGAGCAGTGACCTCAGTGGCATGACAGTACCGAACATCCTGCTGGGTATCTTAATTCTTGGGTCACCTTTTCCATCATGATATCCATTTCCTCATGGCTCCTGCATTCTCCATCTCCAGCACACGATGCTGGCTCTTCCTCCTTCTTGACAAAGCTGCTTGACAATATGATTTCTATGGAGCCCTTGCTCTAAATGTAATTTTATTACTACTAAAATCTCCAGAAAGGAAAAAGAATCAACACCTCCTTGCTTCAAAAGCATACAGTCAGCTATGCAGTGTTTTGTGGATTAGGAGACATTTTCTTTGTAAAGTTCTAAGGCTATGTGTAAGTCATCTCACAGCCTGCACTACCCACTAGGTAGAGCTGGTACAGCGGAGACATGGCAGTAATGGACTAGTCTAGCCAATGCGTGACACTTCTCTAATTTCTCTATTTGCTGATATATTGACTCTTCAGAGAGGGAAAATTCCCAGTGAAGGACATGCAAAATACCTGGACAACAAGTCCCATGTCTTTTCTAAGAATGCCAACCTAGAGTTAAAAGAAGAGAACCCAAAGTAACTGGCATATTACTGGTTACTCTTCATCAGGAAACTATTCAAAACATTGTACAGTGACATTCACACAGCAGTGACACAGTCATTGACCCACACAGGAGGGGTTGGAAGGAAGGCCAGCTGTAAATCCTATTGAGCAGGGATGATTGGAGCAGACAAGGATGTGCCAACTCAAGTAGACAGGGCTGCAATGTGTATTTGTATTAAATAAAATACACAAGTTCACTATGAATCACTATACGAAAGAGTAAACCAGGAAACGGCATGCTATTCCATGGCTTTGACAACAGGAGTACAATCTGTCTCAACCCTCAATCCCAGCAGAGTTACAATGACCAAGCACTCTTTGGAAATGACAACTTTACCATAGGCGCTAATTAGGATTGAGAAATACATAAGAAAAACCCTGTTCCTCAACTTTATTCCACATGACCTATACAGCCTGAATACCCATTCCTTCTGGAAGCGCAAGCAACAACTGGCTGGGGAGCAATTTCATCATACAATTGCGCTTGTCCAAACTCCCTTGCTAGAGAATGTGAGAGGCAAGGGAAGGAAAGAGGAGGTACTTAAGGCAAATACCGAGACAGACCCTCGAGTGACCTAAAGCCTTGTGCCTCATTCTTCAGATTAGTCAGTTTATAGTTTTGAGTAAAGAGAAATGCGTTGCTTCCCCTTCCTCATCAGAGTCGTTTCAAGGATGGATTAATTTACCGACCCTCTGAAAAGTGCAAGGGATTAAAAGACATGCCAAAAAATCCATTAGCTAAGATGAAGAAAGGAAGAAAAGGGAAAAACAAAGTCAAAGACCAGCAGGAAAATGGGAAGCAAGAGGGAATATTAATTTCTAAAGAGAAACCTCAGATGGTCACACAGTTGCTTCCAAGTCTTGGCTGTCAAGACACAGAAAAGTAACACTGCTGAAACCCAGCTAAGCCACTGGCACAGTGCGCCCTGCAGCCTGGGGGAGGAGAAAAGTCTACTTAAAGCACAGCAGCAAATCCTTATGAGAAGGTATATACCTATGTAAGAGCACCAAAAAAGCAACCTAGGCACAAGACTAGTTGATTCAATGTTTCTTTCTGTTAATCACCAAACAGCAGAGACACAAGATCTCTGATCTTTGGCAGTATGCAGGTGAGAGCACTTGACATAGAGACAACACTTTCTTCTTTAACTGCTTTTCAATTTCCTCTCTTCTGGTTATCATCCTTTAAAGGCTTTCCACACCATCAGCTAGACCTCCCTCTATGCGAGCCCGGTACTACTAACTGTAAATTCTCTCCCAGAGCTTTCTCTCCCTCTTTCAGTGTTTTAACTTTCTTCTCTGCCATTTCCATCATCAAATTATCTTCTCCTTATCTAGTATACTAAGTATTTGCTCCTTCAAGTCCATCTTCCAATCCAGCTGTTGCAGTGAAGGCTTGTGACAATATTTACTAAATACAGTACAGTAAAATTCCACTAACCTATATCTAAAAAAATCCTGTAAGAATCCCCTGAAACACCTGGCAGGGACTGACTTTCAAAGCTCCTCAATACTTTTGCCAGTCTTCAACCTACGTAGTCAGTTTTCACCCTGTAAAAGAGATTACTAAGGGTGGACATGAAAGAGGTATATAAATTCATGAGCAGCCTGAAGGACATGAAAGGGGAACAACCACTCACTGTCTCTTCCAGTATGGGAATGGGAGGGAAGGGGGAGGTTAAAAACAAGAGGTTTTCCTTTACGCAACACCTAACTAAATTCTGGAAATTTTTGATTATGGATGTTGGGGATGCTTTAAAAAAAAAAGTCTGTAAGATTTCAAAAAGGAATCAGACATGCCCTGAAGAAGAAATCCATTGAGGGCTACTGAACACAAAGGAACCACCTCTAGCTCAAGAGGTTCAGAACTGCGAACTGACCAAAGCCTTACAACATGTTTATCCTGTCCTCATGCTCTTTCTCAGGCACCTGCTGCTGACCACTCCTAGCAGGAGGATACTAGGCTACATCGACATTTGCACTGACCTAGCTAGCATGGCCGCTCTTGTGTTAAACTCTTCTTGTACACACACATTTTCAGGGCAGGGGTGTCTTTTGCATGAGACTTATGTGAAAGTCTTATGCGTTAAACTGCCTCTTGAGCCAATATTTTTTCAGACACAGAACATGAGCTCCTCTCCTTAGTGTGGAGCTGCAGGCATATATGATGTTCCCAGCATAAGAATTTATGCACACAGTGCTTAAGCTACTTATTTCATAGTGAAGGCTTTTACTTGCCTCCATGCAAATGTGCAGTTCCTGCCACCCACATTTGACAACTGTATTATATTTGGGAAAGCAGATTAAAGGCTAGGATCAGACAGAATAAAACAATTAATGCATAAAGCTTAGGTTAACTGCAAGAGCACTGAGACGTTCCCACAGAGCTCGAAGGACCATCTAAGACAGGTTTCTTGAAACTCTAATATGATAACATGATCAATACATCAAAGGTTGCTGGTGTTAGACACACTGGAACACACTGTTGTTGGCTAATCAGCAATCCCAAAAGGACGGGAAATTCTCCCAAGCTTTTTCTCCTACGCTGGCTTCAACAACATAACCTTTTCGTACATATCCCTTCTGATACATACCCCATCTATGTACATTCCTGACTCTTCTTCCCCACCCCACAAGAAATGAAAGAAATACAAAGTGTTTAACACATCATACAGACTGAGAACGTGGATCTATGTCTATATTAAGGCATAAAATTAATAGTATTGTTCAATGGAGCAAACTGCTATGAATCGCAAGGAACAGGTCTTTTTACAGATGCCATGTGAATCATAACTTTGATATTTCCTGATGTGTATTTAAAACCCCAGCCTCCAAACAGCATAGGGTATTTCTGGATAACATTACCATGTGTGCATACAACATGTGCATGCAAACTATGCATCCACACTGACTGTTAAATAGCAGTACTGCTACAGCAGCTGTCTGAGCTGCAGGCCCCTCTCTCAAGAAGTCAGACTGCTCCTCTCCAGCCAGATGCCAACTGTCAGCCAGCCAGGGCATGTGCTGCTGCTGTCTACATATCCAAACATGGCCAAGTTGTCACCACATTAGTCAGGTCTGTTAGAACAGCCGTGTGCTGGCATCACAGACACACTACATAAGGGTGTGAAGGCCTGCAAAGACTGGCACAAGCATCTGGTGGAAGAGGGACAACAATGGCATGACTGGCTGAGGGGCACAGGGATCACAATGCTGCCTGAAAGAAGAGATTTTTATTGAGAAAAAGGAATGAGTAACTTCTGCACACTTTTCAGAGTCCACAGCAGTGGGTATGTTGCTCTATACAAACCTCACTCTACCAAACTGCAGCGGACTGTTCTTGGTTCCTTCATTCTTACTAATTTTTGATAGCCGGAAGGGTTCCTACACAGATTTGAAATACCTTGTACGCCACGTTCACTGCAACTTTTGAAATTACAAACCCATACATAACAGAAAGACTTAATAACCTTGCAGTTGGCTTCTGAACTTGTCTGTGTTTGAGATCGCCTGCTGTTCACCAAAATATCCTAACACTTACTCTCCCTGAGCTGCTTCTTTCCTAGACGAGTTGGCTACTTTAGCCCTGTTGGTCAGAAGCAGAGCTAGTACCTTCCATCTCTTTTCTTCTGTAATCTGATCTAATCCTTCTTCGCTAATAAACCTCAAACTGTTCAAAAAAAGGCCTTTTTACAATGCAAAAACAACTGTAGGAATCCTGCAGTAGATCCATTCCTATTCCAGAAAGCCTTTAGCACCAGAAGTGCTACTGAACTAAAGTTTCAGCAGAAATTGTGTGGGAGGGGCCTAAATTAATAGTCAGCTACTATGGGCTATTTTATACCTGCTCTGTAAACCTTGGAAGACTTAAAGAAAGCCAAAATACAGTAGCAGTCATAGTTGTTTCACATATTTACTAGACCCTAAAAGATTTTTTTTGTGAGGCAGAACCTACCCCCAAGCCCCTAATGTTATTACAAGCTGACTTCCATAAAGCATTTATCACAAAATCATGCAATCTTCCCAGGCTTCAAACTGGCATGGCAATGGGCTGGTCTCATTCATGGCCTCCTACAACATGCAAGATTCCTGGCTTTCAAATTACAAGTCACAGGCTTGGTCAGACAGAAAGCCCATTAGGAAAGCTGCACACAAGTTCCTCACATGCAAAGCCACCACAGTTTGCTGGCTGACTGTGTGGTTCAAAAGCTTATATCAGCCTGTCTAAAAACACTCTGACAAAAAGAAGGAGAACCAGTTAGAGAAGAAAATCAAAGCCTGAGAAGCTGCAAATAACAATAGAGAGAAATAAGTCAGCTAATAATTTTAAGTAAGAGTCACAGCCTTCAAGCCTTCCCACAACAGACTTATCACTTGAGCTGTTTACTGCAGATCAGAAAGCCTAACACTGGATGGCCTTTGATGGTTTTTTTGTTTCTCAAACATACTCTTTTGCAGGTGATTCATAACAAGACAAATTCTCAAAAGGAGCCCAGTTATAGTGTGGGAACTCTTAGTTTCCAAAACAGAAGAGAAGGCAGGATCACTAACAAGTTCAAAGTGTTCTTTCAAAACACTAAATCTCATATGCCTCTAAATTAGCAAACAGTTTTATTCAAGCCCTTTGTTTACAGTTTCAGCAAACCTAAAAGGGAGTCAACATACAAGTAATTCAGTGCCGAGGAGAATGCAGAGGACAAGGACACTTTGAAAGTAAATATTTAGAGTAATGTACTATCTTCACAGAAGCACAGAATAGTTGGGGCTGGCAGGGACCTCTGGAGATCATCCTGCCCAACTCCCCTGCTCAAAGCAGGGTCAGCCATAGCAGGTTGCTCAGGGCTGGGTCTAGTTGTTCTGAGTATCTCCAAGGATAGAGACTTCACACCACTCTGGGCAACCTGTTCCAGTCTTTGACCATCCTCACCGTAAGGAGTGAGGAGTTTCTTTAGCTCACAAAGGGCTTTCCTTTGTGCCCATTGATTCACTGCTACTGACTCAGTTCTATTTGATGCCTGCTGTCACCAAGGGGTATGATATCACTCGCGTCAGCAATGACATACATGGCTACTGACCCATCTACAAGAATGGATGAATGGAGCACAGCTACGTGATCAAAGGAAGTCACTGTTCAATGGAACAGGAAAGCTGCATTAGGCCCCTAATTACAGGCTGGGCAGGATCAACCTGATCAATGTTTACCACTCTGCACAGTGCGCTCACTGCATATAATTGTGTGAAATTGCATTACTCAGCCTACAGCCTCCCTCAGGAGGAGGAAGGAAGGAAAAGGGGCCCAAGGCAAGAGATTTATATCAGCCAAAGTCTATGTATTGATACACGGGAGTGAGAGTGGATCGCTATCGGTGGTTTCTGACCAAGCAATTTTTCTTCTTTAAAAGCATGACAAATAACAACAAAATAATATCTCTGCACATTAGTCCCACCTACAACATCAGACAAATCCCCTGAGTATGTTGTGAGAGAAATACATGTTTCCCAAATCATCTTCACTGCTGGCCACAGCATATTGCCACCCACACTGCTTATTACTGATCCAGAACCTGGATTCCCTGTTTGCACTAGTTTGGTTCCTCAAGTCCCTTCAGCAAGCAAACGCCTGGGTACACTAACTGTGAATGCAACTGTTACCAGCTGTTTTTCACACTGACTGAGGGGATGCCTATCAGAGAGAGGTAAAAAAATCTGCCAGTCACCCCCCCCCACCGGTGTTTGGAGCAGACGCACAGCTTCTGCTCATGGGAAGACACTAGCAAAAAGCTCTCTAGCTACTTCAGTAGCTAGCACAGTGGGTATTTCAGCACTAGCTTTTAGGAGCTCCCTTTCATGACGATATGTCTTTACTACTTTTTGTTGTTGAGATTCTGAATCCATACAAACTACTCCACCATTTAGTACGACCTGACAGATTGGGCAAAATGAGCTGTCTCAGCAACAAAGGATACCCTTTCCAGTGTTTAATATCCCTTTAAAAAAATTCCCTGGAGACAGAGAAGCCAAATGATCTTTAATTTTAGACCAGGGGTATGCAAGGACATCAAAAAGAAGTGTTACTTACTAATAGCCCCTGTGTAGGTTGGCTGTGTAAGGTCTTTTGGCACCTTCCTGTAGATGTCAAACCTGAAAGAGGAAAAGCAACAGCCATAAAACAGGTGGAACATGTCAATACATTTCATGTCCCCACAGGGATGAATGATGCTGAAGTTTTTCCATCCAGCTTTCCAACAATGTTTTTTCAGTTCGCAGAAGGATATGAGAAGGAAAAACAAAACAAAAAATCCTTTTTCTTTTGTACAATTATGTAACTACGCTCCTTCTTGGCTCCAGTTTCCAAAGCACTTCTTGCCGTCTCCCTCCGCCTTGCTGTCATGGATCTGTGCAATCTGAACTGTGAGAAGTGCCAGGGAAGAAGTCATGCTGGACAAGTTTATAGACCACCGTAAAAGGAAAAGAATACTCTACAGACTCCTGAATAAAGAGGCCTGGCAAGAAAACAGTGAGACACAACCTATATTGCCCTTTTTTGTTTGTATCCTCCAATAGCCATAAACTGACAATAACAAAGTCAGAAATCAAGGTGTTGAGACAAGAAACCTACCCTTGGACATTGGATACACAACAGAAATTAACCCAAGAAGTTTGCTACTCCCCCAGAAAAATCTAGTTTAATATTAGACCGTTGTTTTCATTCAGTCATATCTTTTAATATCCATATGGCTCATCTCTGCTATTTTAAACTCTCCATGGTTAAACTTTCACTGCCCTTATGATGTTAGCTGTATTATTTCCTACAACCTTGTGTTCCTGCATGTCCAGCTGCAATGCAGCTCTGACATCAGTTTTTCCACCACTCAGTAAAAATTAATCAATGCATTAAAAACATACACACACCCTAAAGAAGGAAGTGACTGCTTCTCCCCCAAAATAGACTTTTTTTGGACATACCACAAATGGGTGAGATTTGATGCTTTTTCCAGACCTGGAGAGGCATGAGAATTCCTATTCTGTACTGCACCAAGATGAAACACCCCCATGGTTATTCAGAAGTTCCTACTACATCAAATATTATACTGAGAGTTTAAAAACTAGATCATCTTCCTTTTCTTCACTCTTCATCTGTTGAGATCACTTACAACTTGGAGGCACTCTGGGTGAACAAAACAGCATTTGCCTTGCATGAGAGCAGAAGGACAGTGCTGCTGTGTTTCATTCAGGAGTTAAAACCGGAGGAAGGGAGGGTAGGAGAGGGAAGGAGAGCAGGTATAAAGATAGTTCACCTACCCAGCTCAAGCCCTGAACATGCTATGTAATCACTTAACTGTTCCAACAACCCACTGTGATACACTTGACAGAGCATGCTGCACAGGATATGCATTGGAGCTATATGTTTTTATGACTCTATTCACTGCCACCTCCTAAACAGATTAGTAATATTTCTGAACCAAACAGTCCATTTATGGCTCTCCAGCTGCCCTGAGAACATCTGGAAAGTGCTGTTTACATTCTTTCCACATACACCAAAGCAACAGCAGCAGCAGACGGTAAAACAACCCAGAGTAGCTGATGACATCATGGTCTCACAGGCAGAAGAAGTAGCTGATCATTCCTGCTCACAGCCCATTAAATGCTGAAAGCTGGCGTCGCCTTGCCAAAGTCACAATAATAGATCAACAAGGCTAAAAAAGCTTAGAGAGAAAGAGAGCGCATGAACACGCAAGAACTGCTGAGTTGGAGTGAACAATTAGAAATAGGAAATAGCTCTATGCTGGATTCAGTAAAAACAGCAGCATGTGGATACTATAAAAGGAAATTTGTTCTTACAATGAGAAATATTTACTAGTATTAAAATGATGACCCATCACAGGATTAAAAAAATAAAAATCTAGCTTTTCAATTAACTCAGTGGAAAGTGGATTTCATGGCAGGGTTCTCTCCTCTCAGACTGCCATTTTAATCACAAAACACCCAAACCCCACAAATTAAGTTCTACATGGCATAAGTAAGCTAGGATTAGGCAAAGACACTACAGAAAACAATCAATGGCTCCCAGCCACATTTATTGCCTGGCTTTAAGTGCTTAAAAGGCAGTCCACCCTCTCTGTGGTATTCTGCTTCCCATCTTTTTTACCACAATGTTACATTCCCTCTCTCTTCTACTACCACGACACATCTAAAAAGGGCTTTAAGCAAGTCTCTGGATCTGATTTGCCTGGAGTTTTGAGAACTCTTGGGTCTATACTTACAGGCTCAAGCCTCCCTGTAAGCACAGTACAGCACGTTCACAACAGTTGTCACAAGGAGGCCCATAACGCACTTTAAGAATCACTTAATCTATGAGCACGGTGAGCGTACACAGCTTGCTAGGCAAAGACCATCAGGCAAACAGCGTCCCAGCCTTGAACTTACAGTCTAGAGGCACATACAAGAAGAGTACAGAACAACCCAGGAGAACTGCATAAAGCTTTAACAGCTTTGTATTGTAGAATTAACACATTTTTAGATAGGACAGACACTAAGGAATAGCATAGAATCAAGAGTGGACAACGTATGCAAAACAGGTAATGACAGCAGACTGGATGGTAGGAAGGAAGGAGGAAAGCTTTATGGATGAATGCAGAGGCTTGAAGAATGACATCCAGAACCTGACTCAAGCAGCAAAAGGGAAGGCAAGCAGGGGAGGTGTATTTAAGCTTGCAGAAGGATGGTGAAATTACCAAAACAATTAACATTAACAGCGAGGGAGTGGAAAGAGACAGGTTTGTAATAAGAGACAAACAATGTTGGCTAGCTTTTGCTCACTGACACGATACCAGTAAGTCTAAGAGACTACCAAACCAAAAGAAAAAAGACTGGGTACGTGCATGTATCCTGGGAGAACATTCATCTGCTTGGAAAATACATGCTCTGGATTAAGAGGGTTTATACTTCAGTAAAGGAAAAATACTCTTCAGGGTACCAGGCATCTTCCTATAAAGCATCCGATACTGGCTACAGCTTGAGAAAGCAATCTATTTAGTCTGATCCAGGATGGTGAAAACAGTAGCTGGGTTTACGCATTCAGAGAAGGGCAAGCTGGAAGCCCAAAAGGATAGCAAGACATCAAACTTTGAAGAGAATGATGGAGCTGCTGGCATGGCTAGGGAACAGAGCTATCTTGTTAACTCTGATTTAAACTCTTGAGTTAAAAGAAGATAAAAATTGCACAGGATTCAATGACAGCTTGAGAAGTATATTTGTGAGACACAAGAGATATGAGATCCCATGAGTAAGTAGAGGATGGAACCCCAAAGAAGGCCTCATTAATTACATATAATTCTAATAAATAAGTAAATCAAGTAAACTCAAAGAAATCCATGAAATTGACAGGAGTTATTTTAACAGGAGACCCTAAGCCCCAAGAAATCAGAGATTTGTGAAAGCCCTAGCTCCTATCAGACCTAAGGGTTAAAAATCTAATTAACTTCTGGACTCCACTAGACAAACCCTTCCCCTTTTGCCACTGGCGAAGCCTACTGCCACAGAGCTCAAAGCAACTTCAGGGGATCACTTACACTGTCTTGGAAAGAAAAAAGAATGCAGATTAGACACCACAGAAGACTTGTAATGTATGAGGGAGGAGGCCATAGAGTTGTATGCATGGTAAAGGGGAACAGGTTTTACTTGCCCTCAGGTCAGATGTTCCTGCAAGCACCTGCAGTAAAAATTCCAATAAGCCTCCAGGTTCCTGAAGCATTGGTCACTTGGAAGAGTATTTGTACCCTGGGAACAGAGAGGAACCTCGTGCTCTATATATTGCAAAAGCTGCCTTACAGATTTCTGACACTGGCACATTCAAAGCAGTGGAAGATACTACTAATGCTGGAGGAAGACTGGATTTTCAGAAAGGTTATACCAGCCAGCTCATATCACAGCGAGACGCACTGTACTGTACTGTGAATATCCACTTTGACAGTCTTGTAGTCATATTCAAAATGACCATAAGAAACCAGGGTGTAGATTTACAACATGTTCACTGCCTCGCAGTAACTAAGTGAGCTCTCTTGACCTGCAGTACTGTGCAGCAATTTACCCAGCTTTCACGCAAGGGATACATTACTTTACGCTTACAAAGCATGCACATGTACAGTTTCCACAGGACAACCAGCATGTTATTTATATCTTACTTTTGGCAACTTTATTCCTTCACTCAGAAAGGCAAGACTTGTAAGGCAAAGTTAATATCTTTAAGGCAATCAACTGACATAGCTGCAGAGTGGAAACAAACTTTTTTGCTAGGAAAGCTCTTCCTCCAGGTCATACGTATTCTCAATCCTGTCAGTGGCAGGGAAGAATACTGAAAGGAACAGGAAAACTCACCTGATTAACATGTGGCTCAGAGGCTGGTGCCATTGGTGGAATTTTGGTTTTTTTTATCATGGGGAGGTTTACATGGCACTGGGCCTGCTGGCGGCAGATGGAGTTCAGCTATCTCAAACGGGGAAAAGGATTCTTGCTCATGAGTTGGTGGGGCTCACTGAGAGAGATTTAAACTAGGTTCGAAGGCGGAAGGGGATATAACCAGGCTCACTAGAGAGGAGCCTAGGGATGGCATGCCAAGGTTGGGGGTGAAATCAATAGCCCAGCTCAAGTGCACCTACACCAATGCACGCAGCATGGGCAACAAACAGGAGGAGCTGGAAGCCATTGTGCAGCAGGATAGCTATGACTTAGTCACCATCACAGAGACATGGTGGGATGACTCTCAGGACTGGAGTGCTGCAATGGATGGCTCTAAGCTCTTCAGAAGGGATAGGCAAGGAAGGAGAGGTGGTGGGGTGGCTCTGTATGTTAGGGATTGTTTCGATTGTATAGAGCTCAACGATTGTGATGATAAGGTAAGGATGAGGGGGAAGGCCAACAAGGCAGATATCCTGCTGGGAGTCTGTTATAGACCACCCAACCAGGATGAAGAGGTAGATGAAGCATTCTACAAGTGGCTGGCAGAATTCTCACAATCGCTAGCCCTTGCTCTCATGGGGGACTTCAATTTACTGGATGTCTGCTGGAAATACAACACAGCAGCGAGGAAGGTCTAGAAGGTTCCTGGAGTGTGTGGAAGATAACTTCCTGACACAGCTGGTGAGTGAACCTACCAGGGGAGATGCCTCGCTTGACCTGCTGTTTACAAACAGAGAAGGACTGGTGGAAGATGTGGTAGTCAGAGGCCGTCTTGGGCTTAGCAACCATGAAATGATAGAGTTCTTGATTCTTGGTGAAGTAAGGAGGGGGGTCAGCAAAACCACTACCACGGACTTCCAGAGGGCAGACTTTGGCCTGTTCAGGGCACTGGTTGGGAGAGTCCCTTGGGAGGCCATCCTGAAGGGCAAAGGAGTCCAAGAAGGCTGGGCATTCTTCAAGAAGGCAGTCTTAAAGGCACAGGAGTAGGCTGTCCCCATGTGCCATAAGATGAACCGGAGAGGAAGACAACTGGCCTGGCTGAACAGGGAGCTTTTGCTGGGACTCAGGAAAAAAAGGAGAGTCTACCACTTTTGGAAGAAGGGCCAGGCGTCTCAAAAAGAGTACAGGGATCTCATTAGGTCATGCAGAGAGAAAATTAGAAAGGGAAAACCCCAGCTACAACTCAATCTCGCCATTGTTGTAAGGGATAACAAAAAATGTTTTTACAACTACATTAACAACAAAAAGAGAGCCAAGGAGAATCTCCATCCTTTATTGGAGGCGGGGCGGGTGGGGGAACATTGCCACCAAGGATGAGGAAAAGGCTGAGGTACTTAATGCCTTCTTTGCCTCACTCTTTGATAGTCAAACCAGTTACCCCCAGGGTATTCAGCCCCCTGAGCTGGAAGACAGAGATGGAGAGCAGGATAAACCCCCCAAAGTCCAGGAGGAAGCAGTTTATGAGCTGCTGTGCCGCCTGGACACTCACAAGTCTATGGGGCCAGATGGGATCCACCCGAGAGTACTGAGGGAGCTGGCGGAGCTTGCCAAGCCACCCTCCATCATTTATCAGCAGTCCTGGTTAACAGGGGAGGTCCCAGACAACTGGAGGCTTGCCAACGTGACGCCCATCTACAAGAAGGGCCAGAAGGAGGATCCGGGGAACTACAGACCGGTCAGCCTGACCTCAGTACCAGGGAAGATTATGGAGTGGTTCATTTTGAGTGCGCTCACCGGGCAAGTGCAGGACTATGAGGGGATTGGGCCCAGCCAGCATGGCTTCATGAAAGGCAGGTCCTGCCTGAGCAACCTGATCTCCTTCTATGACCAGGTGACCTGCCTAGGGGATGAGGGAAAGGCTGTGGATGTTGTCTGCCTGGGCTTTAGCAAAGCCTTTAACACTGCCTCCCACAGCATCCTCCTAGAGAAGCTGGCAGCTTATGGCTTAGACAGATGTACTCTTCTCTGGGTAAAAAACTGGCTGGATGGCCGAGCCCAGAGAGTTCTAGTGAATGGAGCTAAATCCAGTTGGCAGCTGGTCATGAGTGGTGTTCCCCAGGGCTCAGTGTTGGGATCAGTCTTGTTTAATATCTTTATCAATGATCTGGATGAGGGGATTGAGTGCACCCTCAGGAAGTACTCAGATGACTCCAAGTTGAGCGGCAGTGTCAATACACTCAAGGGTAGGAAGGCTCTGCAGAGGGATCTGGACAGGCTGGATCGATGGGCCGAGGTCAGTTGTATGAGGTTTAACAAGGCCAAGTGCCAGGTCCTGCACTTCAGTCATGACAACCCCATGAAATGCTACAGGCTTGGGGAAGAGTGGCTGGAAAGCTGCCCAGTGGAGAAGGAGCTGGGGGTGCTGGTTCACGGCTGGCTGAACACGAGCCAGCTGTGTGCCCAGGTGGCCAGGAAGGCCAACAGCATCCTGGCTTGTATCAGGAATAGCGTGGCCAGCAGAAGCAGGGCAGGGATGGTGCCCCTGTGCTCGGCACTGGTGGGGCTGCACCTCGAAGACTGTGTTGAGTTTTGGGCCCCTCAGGACAAGAAGGACATTGAGGTGCTGGAGCCTGTCCAGAGAAGGGCAATGAAGTGGTGAAGGGTCTGGAGAGCAGGTCTGATGGGGAGCGGCTGAGGGAGCTGGGGGTGTTTGGTCTGGAGAGGAGGAGGCTGAGGGGAGACCTTATGGCTCTCTGCAACTACCTGAAAGGAGGCTGTAGTGAGGTGGGGGTTGGTCTCTTCTCCCAAGTCACTAGCGATAGGACAAGAGGAAATGGCCTCACGTTGCATCAGGGGAGGCTTAGATTGGATATTAGGAAAAATTTCTTTATTGAAAGAGTGTTCAGGCACTGGAACAGGCTGCCCAGAGAGGTGGTGGAGTCACCATCTCTGGAGGTGTTCAAACAAGGCGTAGACGTGGCACTTCGGGACATGGTTTAGGAGGCATGGTGGTGTTGGGTTGACGGTTGGACTTGATGATCCTAGAGGTCTTTTCCAACCTTATTGGTTCTATGATTCTATAAAGGGAGAACTGGAACTTGCAATACCAGCATAGAAGGCCAAAAGATAGACTAGGCTGTCATCAGTGTAACAAAGCAATTTCCTGACACATCAAGAATATCTATTGTCTTTTCTTTCAATGGAGAGCATGGCTGCAAACAAAGAAATAAGAAAAGGCTGTTCGGCAATGTCAGAGTTTTGCAGGAACCAATATTCATAACTATTATCAGGGAATGCTAGAGTACTTTTTTCTCAATCCAATGCTGAAAGGACATAGCCAAAAACTTTCTCACCTCCCTGACAGGAATGTCAACAAACTGGTCAAACAGCACTGTAAAGAAGCGCAGCACAAGGATCATTCTTAAGCAGGTTCAAACAGAGAATTCACAAACCTTAGCATGATTAAGTGAGGTCTGAGGCAGAACTCCATCTGTCTGATGGACTGGTGTACAACAGTTCTCTCAGAAACATAGAAATTACATGTCTGGTCTCATCTTATTGCAGCTGTACAAGTGGACAGCGAGGTAAAATTGCAGATGGGGGCACCTCAATGGAGCTGAGCAAAAGGATGGCAGATTTCAAGTGCCAGTAAGTATTAGATGGACTTCAAAAGCTATATCTAGATTAATATGGGCTGTTGCTATTCAAATATTTTTTTTTCTTCAGACAGAAGTATATCATAGAATCATAGAATGCTTTGAGCCGGAAGGGACCTTTAGAGGTCATCTAGTCCAACCCCCCTGCAGTGAGCAGGGACATCTTCACCTAGTTCAGGTTGCTCAGAGCCCCGTCCAACCTGACCTTGAACGTTTCTAGGGATGGGGCCTCCACTACTTCCCTGGGCAACCTGTTCCAGCGCTTCACTACCCTAATTGTAAAAAATTTTTTCCTTATATCCAGTCTAAATCTACCCTCCTTTAGTTTAAAACCATTACCCCTTGTCCTGTCAGTCAAGTCATGTCAAGTATATGCTCTTTGTGTTCACTTTTCAGGATCTCCTAGAGCCACAGAAAGCATCAAAGCGTTTAACAAGTCAGAGACAGATGCAGTAGTGCTCATCTGAGTGGGACAGCCACAACCAATCATGTCCAAGGCTGGCTCCACAGAGGCAATGGTCAGTCAAAAACATCAGAAAAGCAAGTTGACATCATCAGCCCTGGGCTGATTCCTGACTTTCCTTTCAAACCTATCTTGTTAACAGTGCAAGATGGGGACAGGGAGGGCAGAATATGTCTACCCAAACACTTTTTTTCTAGAGTAGATAGATACTTCAAATGCCTTCCTTGAGAATGGGGATGAGCTTGCTCCCTCAGCAGGAGCTGCTATGGGCAGGGCTTCCTGCCAGGGCTCGCTTTACATACACACCTGAACAGTTTCAAGTCTGGATCTGAAACATTTCAGGAAATGAAGTAATAAATACATTAATTCACTGAAGATTACCACCTCTCTGAACAGAAAAATCCTCTTGACATCTTTGGAGTCTGAAAAGAGCTTCAATAAAATACTACTGTAACAGCTCTGTAAGATGCTGTTAACTTTTTCATGAGCAGGAAGCAAAGAACTTGAGGCGATTAAAAAATACTACTTGTAAGTACAGCTAACTAGACAGTGGTTAAATCTGAATGTCTTGTAGCAAAGGGAAACTCTGACACCTAAAGGAGTTCATATCAGAGAAGGAAGAGCACTAATTCCTCCTTCAGTTTACAGTATTTGTTGTAACCCTCCAGCGTGCCCACCCCTGCCTGGCATAAACAAAGGAGCAATGCACTGGCCATGTCACCTACGGCAGACATTCAGAGCATCACTTATAAATCTCCCTGTACTACTGACTCACTGTGTGGAGTCACTGCAAAACGACAGCAGAAGCTTTAGCTGTGTCTGTGGAACAATGAAACACAACTGTGGAGCGAGCAGCAGCGGGATGTTTTCATGTACCCTCCTGCAAGGTCTGTTTTTACTGATTTAACTAAGGGGGGCAAGGGAAAGATTGTTTTGCAGCTCTTAGATTGTATTTTGGATTCCAGTTATTCAAGAAGCCAAGCAAAAGTGCAACACAGTCCCATGTGGCACTTGGTTACAGGACAGAATTCAGGCACCGTAAGTCAGCAGCAAACAGATTAATTTTCATCCCTTTCCACTCCTCAGATGTTTCAGAAATTTAGCTTTAATGCTCACAGGCAGGGGAAAAATGTTTTTGTTCTTCAGGCAGATTATGTTTTTCCCCAGAAGAACTGAATATTTCAACATTAGTCTTCTTTTTGAAGCATACTCGCTCTATCATAGGCACTTCTGCAGCATGGACTGAAAGGGGATGGTGTTTAAAAGACATGATCATTGTTTACAACAAATTACATTTCTGATGTCAAAGATTATTAAAAAAAAATCAGTATCATGGCTGACATTCTACCTTTAGCAGGTCAATGGTGGCGTAAATACATCATGTCACCTTGTCTTAGCAGCAAGGGTCCATGGCTGTGATTCACACAGAAGAATGTGGATGTTGAAACAACGCTTGATTCTCCACCTCTCATATTAACCAGCTTTTAGAAGTGGTACCTATTTTTCAGCAGATACAACATTTGAAGTTGAGGTCACTAATTCCTGGTGACATTACTCACTATCAATAATGAGTCCAGTGCACAGAGAACAATGACCTTAATTTTATTACACATCAGTAGCTTTGAGATCTCTTTGAAAAAGAGATGGCCTGGTGCTGCTGAACCAATATGCTTCAATAACAAGTAACTCCACTTGAAGTGACTTGCAAGTATAACACATTTAAGAGCAGAAATGTAACTTCACTATTAACCAAATAACTGAAAATTTTACAGCAGACTTGACTAGACAAAGGGGGGATTATTGAGTACAGATACAAAAAGTTAACTTTGAAAACACTATAAAGATTATGTTGTTACTGCAATAAGAAATTTGAAGAACTGCGGAGTCAGTATATTCCAACGTGCTGCATTCTGGAGACCCAGTGCTGGACAAGTGCTCATTCATTATGAGAAGGGAAGAACACCTCCATCATAATCTATCAGATACCATAATGTCTCTCAAATAGAAGAAAAAAGCCAGGGGGGAGATGTCCATAGGGTTTCCAAGATACAGGGGAAAACCCAGATGAAAAAAAAGCCATCTGGTGAAGCCTTGCAGCCTGAACTGACCCAAAGGGCTTTTTGGGTCAGCAAAAACTCCATCCCTGATTGCTTCATTCCTGGCAAGAAACACAACTGCTCTGAAAAACAGAGGGGCTGCAGACTGAAAAAAAGAAAGGCAAGGCACCTATGGCACATACATAGAGGGGCAGGTTGCTTGTCTGATGAAATAAAGAATAATACACCTTCCCAAGCTGAGATGGCTTCCTGGATCAACAAAATCCATTGGTCAAACATCATCTCAGATTTAAAATCACAGCACAAAGGAGCAAAGAAATAATAAACCCTGTCTTCAGTGGCAGTCAGCACTTCAGTGGGAGGCTGTGGGGCATCCATACAGGCTGTATCACTCAGATTTCTGTTGTGATTCTCTCTTCTCACATAATATTTAAATATCTGCAATACAGGTTAATTCACTCCCAAGACAGCTGTGTAAGTCAGAAAGCAGGAATAAGTCTGTCTTTTCAGAACCTTTTCAAAAGCAAGATTATGTCACACTAAAGCCACCGACCCTTTCATATACCAGGAAAGCAAGCTCTAAAACCTGGCACGCTAGCCAACACTGAATTTGTAGGCCAAGCTCTCTGCTCTACACAGAGAAACAAGATTAGGCTGGCCATTTGAGAATCATTTCATGCAAGAAATGTTTCCTTGCCACTGCACAGGGGAATACAAGCCGGTTAAAGCAGTTTTCAAAACTGGTTTCCCCTTGTGCTGGTAATGCCCTTACTCAGTTTAACAGCAAGTTAACACAGCTCCTGCAAACCGGAGATCTATTCAAGTGCAACATTGCTCCTGGTTTTTCCCATTTGTCAAGTCCTTACAAACCCAAGAAAAGTGAATCAGAGTATGGCTGCAGGCCTCAAATATCAAGAATCCAAGACAGCTTGATGTCAGTATTTCTCCACACACACGCCAATTCCTGACTAATGTAACAAAGAGCTTGCCTGTTCCTTACAAAGTCCATTCATTACACACTCACCAGTAAATCAAGTTATAATGTGGAAGAGAGAATTTCTGCCGTTACACACTGTACTTGCCGTGTTCAAGAAATACAAAGACAAAGAGGTATCCCAGGCAGAGTAGACATGTTAAGTTTTAAGAAACTCATTCTTAAAAAGAGAAAAAAAAAAAAAAAAAGGTGTTTTTTGTCAAAAGAAGATAAAGCAGTCTATTTGTTAATTATACTGGGTTTCTTTTCCAGGTGGGTAGAAAAACTGCTGCACGGTGCATTTCTAGGAACGTATATTCATTCAAAACAACCACCCCAGACTGCTTTTGATGAAAACTACATGCACTGTGGAAGGCACACAAAGAGCAAGACAGCTGCCAAACACAACCTTGGACAGTCAAGCCTTTGCCAACATCCATTTCATCTTTCATAAAAGTCATCTTGAGGCAGCTCTGTCTGATAACAGGTTAGAAAACATCTAGTGTCTTCTCTTCTTTGAGAGCATCTACTATTTAGACATTATAAATAAATTCATTTTTAGGCTACATCCTTCTGAATTAGACCAGACTCTTTAATTACTTCATGTAGACATCAGTGAATCCAGCCAACTAATAATTTCTATTCAGCTGCCATTGAAGAGACGAATCATCCTTAACTTGGAGAAGGATTAATCTTCCCTGGAGACAAGGACATAACCTTGGGATTTGTCACTCTACACACTTCTATTCTTCCTCTTACCATTTCCTATCTGCCTCCTCAAACATTTCTGTTATATTGCTGTATTACAGACACATGAATCAGAGAGCAGAGATGGTTGGTTCAGTCACCTTTATTTGGTTCCCCACAGGAGCTATATATCTGATGCAGAGACAGACAACCAGCTCTTCCCACAAGATTTGTATAGCTCTAACTATTTTTAAGTTTGTCATTTCATGACAGAAAAGGTACATTAGCAGTTCAGGAAACCAAGGCAGGTGTGAAGTGGGGAGAAGAGAATGAGCAACCTCAACCCCACTTCAGGAAACATGTTTAAGTGCACATGAAATGAGCTGGAACAATGGCTCTGAAGAGTCTTCAACCAGTCTGCAGTATAGGCTACCACACAACTTACTTTCCTCTTATTACTGCTGCTACCACCTCTGGAAGAAGCATCCCTAGAGAAAACAGAAGAATTTACAGACGATGATTCATTCACCACCTGCTGCTACGAAGGCTCTTAGCAGAGATACCACTTACAGTTGAGAATCCAGCAATTCACTTTGCATAAAATGCTTTATCATTTATAAGGAGGACACGGGAAGCAGGAAGAAACTCAGTCCTGATAAATGTAAGTTGGATTAGGTCCATCTGACATTGAGACACGACTGTGCACAAATAGACTGTTTTCTCTCTCCAGGAAACTTTAGCAGAGGTTGGTGTTAAAAAGGAGAGATGAGAATTTAGTCACCATGTCTGTCCCAGAAGCTTCCTTCTGCACCCCAAAATCAATGTAGCTTGGAGGCAGAAGGGAGAAAAAAAAAAAAAGAGAAAAAAAAGAGGCCATATTGGGTATCTTCTATGTGAATTCATAGAATCAAAAGGAAGCTATGGAGAGACTGTTGTCAGAACAAGATCATTCACGCTGGAGACTAATGGCAGAAGGTTAACACCCTTCCAGCAGTACCCACTGGTATTTCTAGAGAAATCTTCCCACCAAAAGCATGCTGGTTTGTGTCAAGGAGCATTTGTATCTTTGCAATCTGCTGACTGCTCAGGCAAAGAGATGTCCGTCATCTAACCAAAGCTTAAGAATCAGAAGTACCAAGTGCATAAGAGAAAGCCTGCCTCCTCAACAGCTCAAGGTACCGCAGGGTTTGTGTTCACCAACATGTTTTAGAGGTTTCAGGAGCAACTTGGCAAAAGAGCTGGCTTACAGGTAAGCACCCACTGAAACACCCAGTAAGTGGCACTCCCCATCCACCTCCCCGTACTCCACAACACAAATTGGAAGTAAAACAGATTCTCAGGCTGTAGCTACTAGACTAAGAAGGGAAGAAATTGCTGCCCCAAGACTTTATCTCTTGGTGCTTCTTTAATTGAGACAGATATTTGAAAAAAAAAAAGATTACCAGGTACTAGAAAAACTAAGAGAAACTAGGAAAGCATATAGAATACTCCAATGCTACTAGAACAAAAGATTTTAAACCACAAAATCAAATCACTTAGCTAAGAGCATACAAAAATGTGTTTAACAGGCAGCAACTGTTCCTCTGTTTCCTTGGGTCACTGCTATCGAATAATGACTTTGGGACAATTCATCCCTGGTTTGCCAACAAAGCTGCCTTAACAGCCTTTGAATGCTGGGCAGTAGGAGCAGGCCAACCACACCAACTGAATGGCACAAGCCATCAGGCACTCAGCTGTAGGTAGTCACTGCAGTAGCTTTTAACCTCTTCAGAGGCCATTTAACTCTAAAAAAAAAACCAAGCAGGCTTATACACACACCCTCACTTCACCAAACACTGACAGGTACCTCTAACACAAAGCGTACCTTTCTGGCTTTGTTCTTTCTTATGAAGCGCATCAGACACTTGCAGTAAGATCTTTAAAAGCAAAGCTGTTACTTTCGTATAATGGATAAATCTGAAAACACCAATATAGTTTTCAGTGCAACTGTTCAAGCTGAGGGAAACGTAAAGGTAGAACAAACACCACAGCTGAGTCAGGGTTGCACACATAGTCCTCTTTTGATTAACAAAAGACCATCTACTTAAAAAATAAAAATAAAATCCCAGGCACCTGTTTGAAGTTGTTGGGGGGACTTTTATTGTTCACAGTTGTTAAAACCATACCTAGAACTACTGTGGCCAGGACCAGAGAGAAAAACATTAACCTCTTTACTTGTTAAATTGATTTTATTCAACAGTGTAATAGCAGGCTGACTCCTCGGGTATGCAGAGATGGCCTGAAAGACCAGTTACCCCATTCCACGTGCCTAACAACAGAATATTTGAAATAATCAAAACAGTAAAGAAGACAGCCCTGGAGAACAGCTAGTATCTGGACAATGTTGATAACGGAACAAGTGGGGCAAGACTCCTCTCTGCCTAGAGACCCAGAGAGGGGTTGGATATCTTCAGACTCCCCTGGGAGAGAGCAGAGGAATGAGCAGACGGCTGGACAGGTGACACAGGGGACTACTCAGCAATTTTGTGGGCTGGATTATGTACCCCAGATGCTCGAAAGCTGCTACAAAAAAAAAAAAGACAGACCTGGTCTGACTAGCAGTTTGGAGCAAGTCCCTAAAATAGGAAAGCATGGGCTTGAGAGAAGGAGCAAGCCCTGAATAAGAGGGCTGGAGACCTCTAAAGGACAGAGACAGGGAAGCTATCTGAAGCGCCGTGTTCCCTCCAAAGCAATGTCAGAACACAAGAGGGTCTCCTTCTCTCAGGGACACTGGAAAGAGCATTAAAATCAAATTACAAGATTTAGAGAGTAGAAGTTCTGTCAGAACTAATTCTCTTGGGTTATTTTGTTTTGTTTTTAATTGAGGAAACGTCAAGAACAATGTGTCTTTAAGTAAAACCTCTCTTGCTTTACTCTAAAAAAGCAGCAACTCCCTATGCATTTTCAACTTCTTATGGTCCTTGCTGTACCTGTTCTGGACAAAAATCCAGAATTTTGTTCCACAGATCTAACAAAGAAAGAATTTCTACACACCAGTAAATTCACTCTAAAACAGTCCAAAGGAAGTAGAGGTGCCTTATTCTAACACCTTCCTCTAAAGATGTATAGGAAGCACTAATTTTTTTATTTTTGTGGAGAAATATTAGTTCCAGATTTCATTCTGAACTCCTTTCTTTAGATCATGCTGCTTTTCTTCCCATGCTCTGACAAATCTGCAAGAACACTTAACTCCTACACAATCCAGCACAGACAAAAATTAACAACTCTTCTTCCAACAAAGCAGGTGAAATCTATCACCCTGTTTTATAGAGTGGGAAAACAACAGCAAGAAGTCAGCAGCAGAGGAAGAAAATAGGAACTACTGACTCTGAGCGGTTCATTTTGCAATTGTTAATTTTTTGTTTAAATGGAATTTCTATGTTTCCTGTCTGATGGCAGATGAGAACAGAACATGAAGAGAGCAGCTCAGGACAGCTTCTGGGACAGCCATGCTGCGATCCTGTGGATGGGATACAGCAGTGGGAGCCAACAGACCTGAACTCTGTTCTGCTCCCAGCACTGACTCACTGCGTGATTTCTGTTCCAATCAATTAAATCCTTCTTCTTCAGCTTCTTCATTTTGTAGAGTGGCACCTGGTGAGATCTGCCCACTTTTCATCAAACACGTTGAAATCAACAATTGAAAAACTCTGCAGAAATATGAAGGATTTCCGATCAAAGTTCCAACTTCTTTGAAGGTCTGTATGAGGAAAGCTCCAGGAAGATGAGCTTATGAAAACAAACTGGATACGTACTGTAAGAGCTAAGCCCTGGTTCAGTAACAGGGTTGTGCCTAGAGTGCATCTTGAACAACAAACACAATGTTGATCACGAACAATCTTGATCAGGAATGGTTTTGTGAACTGGGACACTAACTTCCAAGCATGTGGAAAGTAAAATGCCTGATCCTGTTAATCTAAGTTTCACATGGCAAGTAAACACTAAATATACAGCTACCAAAGCTTGGCCCTGAATGGGAGTTCAAGATGCAAATAAAGATTCAAAGCAGGGTTAATAAGCCGATACTTGTAAATACCAAGCACTTATTAACACATTTCATAAGATTAACACCTGCATAACAGCAGATAATATACAAACATCATTAAGTAATCAACTAGTCCTCATTTACACACAATAGGGTATTAACACACATACTGCAGAAGTTGAGCTTCAATGGACAAACTCTCAAGGCTTCAAAATTACACTGGAAACTGTTTACTCCTGAACTACTGTGAGCAAGCTCTGGTATGCGAAGAACCAGACAAGGAGGTGCAGGGGCTAATGTGGTTTTAAACTAGTTTATCTGTATTGCAAGCAGGTGAACACTGCAGTTTTCAAATTCTGCATGACTGAATGTTCACTCACAACATCACACCAGTTTTCAAAGCATGATCCTCCAAATAATATTTTTTTTTTGACCTGCTGACTCTCTACACTTGCAAGCCCAGGAGTGAAATGCAGGAATAGGTTTCCTTGCCAGCCAGCTCCTCCCTCTTAATTCTTGTTCCAAGAACATAATGAAACTAACAGAGGAAGTTTCTGAATCAAGGAGGAGTGCTAAGAAAAAGAAAACAAGGTTAGCCAGGAGGACTGCCCTTAATTATATAATCCAGCCTTTAGGTAACTGGACATTTAGGGAAAGGGGCTGAGAGAATGTAGGAGGCATCAGCCTCTGCAGCATTATGTCATCTGGTCTGCTAGTTACTTAGCAGGTACAGGATTTGTATAGGGGCGAAAAAAACCCCAACCCATTTACTTCTAGGACAAAAGACTATGAATCCCCACAACACTCGCAGAAAGAGGGCACAAAAAATGAATACATTCTGGTCCCATTTAAATTTATTTCTTTCCAAGGAAGGAGCTAGTTCTGTTTTCTCTCTTCTGCCAGCCTCTCTGACTCCATTGTACTGTCCTGCGTAACACCTTTTTGTCAACCATGTTCTAAATTTTGTGCTCTTATTCTTTCAGTGCATAAGAAAATAGTTCTCTATTGCTCAGGAATACACAACAATTGCTGTTGCTGAAATACGCCAAAAGTGCAAACTATTTCAGGTGGCACTGAAGAATGGAAGCGAGGAAGTGGTATACCACATTTCTTTTCAAAATAAAATGTTAGGCTCAAACATATTTCAAAGGTAATTAGGAGGAAAGTATTTATAATCTCAAATACTCAATGGTGGAGTCCTGCCAGCAAGCATTTTATTTCTTTTTAGGCAGTGAAGCAGGTGTCAAAATGAAGGATGAAAGAGAAATGTGTTTTTAATAAAGTGAGCAAACTATACTCTGTTTCATCAAAACAGGAGAAAGCTGTCATGAAGAAAAAATGTTCAAGTAAGGGGACTGGTATTTAAAGGGATCCAGCCCTTCACTGAACTGTAAGCAAGAGCAATTGTACTTCTGAGTGGTAGTACTGTATTCTGGAGATCAGAAAGACAGAATGGAGGCAGAGAGAATGGGGAACAGGATTAAACACATATGGCTGCTCCCCAAACTAAGTAAATTGTTCAGATACTTGAATCTCATAAGTAGACCGTAACCATTCCTGTCGTGGAGCCTTCATCCCCCTTAAGCTCCAGAGATTCTTGCTGTTGCAGCTCCCAGCACATCCCACCATCGCATCCCCGACACTTCCTCCAGCGCTGTCCTTCACCCATTCCCTCCTTTGTGAGCCCCCCTTTCCCAGTTCAAGACCTGCCAGCTCAGGGTTCCTCTACCTCCTGCCATGTTCCTCCGGCTCCATCTTGCTGCCCACAGCTGCTGGTTCCCAGTATTGCCAGTGCTACTGGCCCTAGAAGCCAACTTCTCAGCCCTCCCCACAGACACAAAGTCCTGATCTCCAGCAGACACTTAACAAAATTCCAACTTGGACTGTGATTTCCAAGAAATTACCTACACACAACTCTGAGCAAAACCAGGACACAGCTATGGAAAAACAGAGTTGTACCATAGTCTTTCCCACAGCTTCTAGGAAGCACAAAACATTAAGACTCTGTTGCTGCCTTGTACTGCTGAACACATTGAAACAAGATCTGGTAAGATTAATTTAGCATTGGAACCGTGTAAATTTTATTTGTGGATGCTGCTTTCTGAAAGGTTTAAGTCCCAGCTGCACTAGAACAGCACACAAATCAGATATTTGTACAAAACAGCATGAACAAATATAACATCTAGAGAAGAAAAAAAAAAAGAGGGTTGTGTGTGAAGAAAATCGCTCCATCTTCATAACGCTTCCTTCAGAAGCAGACAGGCCAATCCATACTCCACTGCATGACAGAGAGATTTCTCCATATCAGCAAGGGAAACTGCTAGACATCTGCTAGGCTCACCGTCTCATGCTGCACCAGGCCAAGAACACCACTCCAAGGAAAAACTGTTCAGCCACTGCTCTGCAAAGTGAGTGAACACAGTAAGGTTCCCTTGACACAAATCAGTAACTGAGGCTCAGAAAAGGATTGCTGCTTGCCTAAAGCTGAAAAGAGCTAAGAATAGCAGAACCCTGACTTGAGACAGTAGACAATGGCGTTCACTGCTGTATACACACACAACACACAACTATTCCTTCTCCCACAAAGCAATTTCTGTAGGACAAAAGCCATTCTTAATACACAAGATTTAGGGGCAAAGAACATACCCTTTCCCAGAGCATCCAGCAGGGATTAAAATATATTGTACTTTTTCAGTATCTAACCTAATAATATTAATAAACCTGCAGTGACCAGCTCAGGTTCTCCTATTTATATTCCAATCTAAGGAGACAAGAATTTCTGTATGTTCTTCTACAACTCAGTCCTATTTTTCAGTTGCATATAACTATTACCTACAAGTAAGTACAACTCAAATGTATCATCTGGCTTCCAAGTGAAGTTCCTGGTTTTGGCTCAGTTTCCAAGAAACATCCGTATTGATGCTATCCCACTACAAAAATGTAACTGATAAAGACCTAAGACAGAGGTGCAACTTGTAGTTGGGGACCAGGTTGACCAGTGTTTGTTAGTCCAGATATAAATTGTTATAATGCAGCAGACATTCAGATTTCAGTTCAGTAGGGTCACATTTGATTTAGAGTGACACAGAATCCAAGTGAGGCTCTGAGACTTCACCTTTATCAGAAAACACAAAGTCATATTTATATTACTGGCTGTACTGGTGTTTTAGCAGGCTCTCCAACCTTGCTTTATTCACAGCACACAGTGGTCTACAGAAATGGATAGCAATTAGGAAGGCAAGCGATCTGCCTTAGGATACGATTGTTAAATAAACACTAAGCAACCATGACTGCCTGAAATCCTGTTAGTAGTAATACATGCCTGTCTCTATGAACATAGCATTTTGAAGACTTTTCTATTAAACGTCAATCTTTCCAGCTTCTCTGGATTAAACTAGATACATCTCATTTGGAAACATCCTTAAAAACCAAACCAATAAAAAAGCAAACATCCAAACACATGCAATTCAAATGCAGCCAGTCACACTGTCCCTCTATCTAATTGCAGTCCCTGTTTGTGTGCGTGTGTGTCTCCCATGATCACTACTAAAATACTCCAACATTTCAGTATAAGGAAGATTTTGTAGATTGTGGCAAAATTGTGGTTAATGATTTTTTGGCAGAACAAGTTTTACCATTTTGGGGGCAGCTGGCTCAGTATACGAATACCTAGACAACACTTCAGGGCTCGTGCTTGGGTAGAAGACAAAAACCCCAGGTGATTCTACTATTGCTTCTTTCATTGCAAGACTATTCCTTTCTCACCACTTCCACCATTTGAATTACATGCCTAAAAAATACACATACACACTTCAAAATACAAGCTCAACAACTTCCACAGCTTCTCACTCCACGCTGGTGGTATTGCTTCAACTCTGTTTACAGTGTGATTCAGTCATTTTCACAGCAATGAACTATGATGGCATGAAGAAAGCATCTGTGTCATCAACAAGTGAACAAAGGAGGACAGTTAAAGTTCAGAATGAACAATACAAAACTTTCCTACAAAGCCAGACTTTAATACTTCTGTACTTACTCAGGAAAAGTTTTCTACTCCAACAGTATTTTAAGAGAAATAATGCATTAGGGAGACTTAGGAAGAAATACTTACACACATGCACGCTACGTATAATCAGTTATTTGTGGCACAAACGTCAACAGACTCTGTCTGTACAACTCTGCTTGCCCATCTGACTGCTGTGACTGCAGAATAATTTCTCAGGTGCCCTCAAAGGGCTGTTGTTGAAACAAAGTTAGTCATGGTACTGCCTGGCACCAAAATCAACTTTGGTAATTACGTAAGGTGGCAGCAATACCACTTGGAAGGCTTGTTTACCAGCGACATTGCACAATGTGAAGTGGAACATGCTTGCCAGATGTGGCTGCAGTTCAAGATGAAAATACACTTGCAGAGTTACCAGGCACTCTGAAGCAGTAAGCTATCGGTTCAGTAGCTAGAGAGAAAAAGTGCAGGTCCCTTCAAAGTGTACAGAGGCAACTATCTAACCAACACAGAACAACATTACAGCCACTAGTTATAAATGTAGACATTGATTTTGGAAGCGATGGGCACCAGCTCAATCACATATGGGATTTAAGATTTTGAACAAAATCATTGTACAAGTAGCAACGTCTATGGCTGTGGAAGTGAGCATGACCATGCACAGCTCAGTAGAGGGCACATGCAAACCTTTCTGATACGCCATTGCTACACACAAACCAGTAGGCGCAACTCATCTATCAGGAGAAGCTGTACCAGGGGGCCTTAGCTGTTTATTCTTCTCTCTTGTCCTGCCCACATTGTTTCAGCCAAGAACACACCTACATGCTGCTATTGCCACCATGTAGCATCTATAAGAGAGGCACCATGAGCTCATTTGTAAAGTAAATTCATTGAGTAATTTTGCCAAACGAGCTAGTGTTTGTTAATGCAGCTAGTTAAACTATGTGCTGGGAGAGAGCAAGGAGGTGGATGGAGAACAGAGCACCATGATCCGATGAGAAATGCGGAGCTGGCTGAGACTCACAAAGAGATTCCAAATTAAAACTCCTGAGCAAATATGTACATTTCCACTAACATTTGATATTTATTAGGCAGTGCCAAAACATCGTGTAGTCACCATTTCTGCTTAACAATTGGCAAATGGTCAAACACAGGCTGGACAAATCCCATACAAGTTTAAGTGAGATTTGAGGGGTTACAGAAAGATTTTAAGTCATGACCCTCACAAACCTGTTGAAAGAAAAATGGTAGGATTACGAAAGACAGCTTTGTTCTTTATTTTCTTAAGCCTGAAAACTAAAGTAAAGCTATTTTCCTTAGGCTCACAAGAAAATGATTAATTGTTGTCCAAGGGGTTGCTTAGTTTGGAAAAGATTTTTCTCCTTAGACTCTAAATCACCTACAATCTACCAGTTTGCCCTCATTAATCTGGTCAGGAATCAAAGGCAGACAAACAGACCTCCCTGATGTTCCTGTAGCAGTCTGTATCACCGGTTTCATAACTGTGCCAGGTCAGAAGTCTTAAGCATCAGCTTGCCTATTAGCCATCACAACTCTTAGGTCTAAATTAAAACCAAACATACTGCCTTCTCCTAAAAGCAATAAGGTTGGAAGTGTGACAGCTTTGGTTAAGGCTGGAAAATTTGATTTAAAAAAAAAACAAAAACAAAACAAAAAAAAACCAAAAACCAAAAAACAAAACAAAACAAACAAACAAAAAAACAAAAAAAAAAAAAACAAAAAAAAACAAAAAAAAAACCATAGACCTGCCTGTGTCCCAGAGCAACAAAGATGTTATTTATATCTGAATCAGAATACCCACATAAAAAGTATCATTTATCCCAGATGTGCCAAAGAACCGCTGACTCTGGGGGCCCGTTGTACTGTGCAGATGGAATAAGAGTCTTTGCCACAAAGAACTTCCACTCTAAATCAGCATTTAAATCTAAATCCCTTCTAAGCCTGGCTCCTTTCAAATGACCTCCAAATTCCAGGTATAACATACTGTTACTTCATTCAGGTTATCAAGCCATAAAAAACGATGACAAAAAAACAACCAAAAAAACCCAAGCCCCTAATGAAAACACCATGATGATTAACTGTGGGAAATAAATTCTGAATTTCTCAGTTAAATGTAAAAATAAGATTCATGGATATTTGCCACTTTATGCCAAAAGTGCCCAGGGCACAACTGAGAATTACCCACAATTAGAACAAAAACTTGATTTCAGAGCGGTCTATTTTAGTTTTTCTCAGTCTAATCAGTTAAAGCTACCAAAACAGTTCAGAAGTTTCAGTATCCGCTACAAAGCCATCAGGAACTCATGCAAATAGGCAGATGCCAAGAAAAGCCAACAGATTCAAGAGAACTTGCAGCAACATTTCTACCATGTCCACATCCAGTGCAAAGTAGTCATTTCATTTTTATTTCTGTAATTCTCAACACCAGAGCAGTCTAAAGTCCAGCACTGGCATTCACTGCTGATGCTAAGCCTCCCTGCTAACTGGATCACACAACATGTGAGAAACCTTCTGGCCCACAATCACCATTCAAGATGACCCAGGCTTATAGTTTAATCTAATTATGATTTTAACCATCCACAGATGCTGTAAGTACGCAGGTGACACCGGGTCTTAAAGGCTCGAGGGGGAAACGGCCTTTCAGCTCCAGCGATATAACTCAAAATCTCCAATCGAATAGGTATGAAGCTGCTTTGCTGACACAAGTTCTAATAAACCAGGGGGAGAGGCAACAAGGAAAAAGCTCTCTCTCTCTTGCAGCCAAATAGGTTTTAATAAATAAGAATGAACCAGGCCTTCCGGAAATACAAACTGATTTAGTAGTTCTGTAGGAGGGTTGGTGCCTCGTGACATGCATTTAACAGACCTGTACTGAAGGCTCCAATCTGGAAGCTGAAAACTTGGTTCCTTACCAACATCACAGCAGGACTGTAGAGATTAGTGTGAATGAAATGCTTTGAAAAGTGAAAAGCATTAGGTAAGTACTAAGTATTATTAAAACCCTAAAGATTCTTGGGACAGAATAATTATTATTCACTTGAAATTACTGTGAAAATATTATTTTATTTAAAAATTAAATGCATTTTGTATTAGCAAAAGGAACCATTGATAAGCCAAGAAAATAGAAGTCCTACAGAAAAGAAAAAAAAGTACAGTACAAAAAAGTACAAGTAACAAAACAAGCTACTTCCATATCTGATACCAACCAATATGCCTCAGACTCTGATCCATGGAGACAACTTCAAAGAAACATCTTCAAGCACTTTGGGCTCTTCGGTCTGGCCAAATATGAACCCATAAGTCCAGAAGACAGGAAAGAGATTTAGTCGCATGGACAGAAACGCTTTTTTTGACTTTTAGTTGGTGAAGAATAGGGACTTTTTTGGTCATGGGCTGTTTTCATTACTTGTCATTTTTGTGTCTATCTTGTGGCAACCTATTCCTCCTAGAGCTGTTTTGTGTGGAAATAGAGCTCAAGTCCCAAACTTCTAGCTGGTCTACTATGCCCCCCTCTACAACTGATGTTAGCTGTCAATGTCCTGCCACTCTAAAATATCAAAAATGAAAGCCCTAAGTGAGGGGAGAATACAACAAAAAAAGAACTTGCCTTCCCAAATGCCCTAGCAGAGCAGTTAAGGACAGTGATTTCTTCAGATGCATTAGCAACACAGACCTGTGAAATCTGTGGCCTCCAGAAGAACACAATGCCTTTCCACTTGGAACCTCTGAATTTCGGACTCTAGAAGATACGTAGGGGCAGTTTTTAAAGTTTCTTAACAATCCAACCCTCTAATCATACATAGGTATAACACCCCCTTTAAAGTGTGTGCTAAAGACAGGGTGCCAAACTGTACCTGCCAAAGAGAACATCCAGTTGAAATCTCTGAAAGAAAAACCTTGCATTTTACGTGATGAACAACATCACCTCTTCATTCAGAAACTTACTACAGGCGGTAACCTTACTTCTGTAAGAGTATTGCATTGTATATTCTATAGTTGTCAGGAAGTAACTTGTACTTTTTTTTTAACGTATGCATCATACTTTACCTATGACAGTAAAATTTTCCAACCTCAGCAGATTTTGTTCCACTGACTGCACAATGAACAAAAACCACAACAGCTAAAAGATAGCCTCTAACCTTTGCAAAAATTTTGCTCCTGAACTCTGTTCATGCTTCTAAAACAGGAAAGTGGTTTGTTGCGCGTGACAATAGTTTCTCTGTACCTTTAAATATAAAGCTACTGTTACCACGGCAGTCTTTTAAAAATTCATCTTTGCAGAAAATCCGGAACTTCAATAAGCTTACAGGATTTGAGAAGGTGCTTTGAAGTGTCTATTTCTAATCCTCCAATCTGAATGACAAAGAAGTTATTTGCAACTGTGAATCTTTAAAATGCAGATCTGAACTGATGCCTCTGTTTTTGTAACTCATTAACACAAACTGCAACTCAGCCTTTACTTAGAAGTCTTGTTCCATTCCAAAGTGAAGCACTAGTGCTGTCTCTTAAGACGATTACTCTTGGTGAGCCAGTGTTTCCACATGCTCGTTCTGAGACCCAACAAAAATTACATTTTTCAAAGACATCTGAAATAACTTTTTCTTTATCTGCAATTACAAAGTGACAGCCACAACCCAGGATCCCTTATTGTTCAGGTATTGTACAAGTCTGAAAATAGATGGGCAGTGGGATTTGCAACTGGCAGAATGGCTCCAAAGATGAGAAGAATTTTTCTACCAAATTTTACACAAAAGTAGAAACAGGGCTCTGGGCCCCGGATCCCACACGATCCAGCAGATGCTGTTTCCAGCTTCAGCAAGTTTTCGTTCAGAAGCAACTGCCTCCGTGTTCAACAGTGCCCCATGGATCACATACAAAATCCTGTTAGCCTGCATAAATGAGAGGCCTGATTTAGAATTACAGCAAAAATACAATGCACAACTTTTGTTTGGGAGAACTAAAAAACTGCAATATCACCATTTCCCCTGTCGCCTCAAAGAGGTGCAAATGTATGGTTCATGTTGGTCCTACATGAGAAGCATCAAGCAACAACTGTATCTCTCAATTCCCAAAAAGTATGTGTTCTTTATTGTAATGTTAATGCTCTAGCAAAGCCTGCATGAGAAAACTCATCCGTGTGTCTTTCCCATGGCATCAATGAATTTGGAAAGTTACAAATCTTTGGTTCAGGAACCGCTCAAAAAGAAAATGGATCTACAGTTACTATTCCAGCTCCATTTGAGTCAAAGGGGTCTTTTTCGCTTCTGCTTTAGTATCTGAAGCTGACTGCTACGGCCCAGGGGAAGCAGGCACCCTGCAGCAAAGCCAAATCCCACAGCTCGCACCTACTCAAAACGCCAAAACCAAGGGCAGGTGCCGACGTTGTTTCCTAGCCATCGGAGAGCCATGGCGTGCGGCTTTTCTCACGCATAGCCTCACCATAACGTAACGAGTGACCTCCTAAACCTGATGTGGGAGCCCAGGGACGTGTGGGAGAAGGGGCCCAGCACCTTCACCCTGACACCTGCAGCGGGGGCCTGCGCCAGACGCACAGCGGTCACCCCTGCCGCTCCACCCCTCCTGCCCGTGGCAGCTCGAAACTCCACACGCCTCCTTTTTGCTTTGCACAACAGTGTTATATCATAACAGGCGCTCACTGGGCTGAGCCTCCCAGTTTCCCACATCCCTTCCCTGCCTAGACCTACTTTCTTCCATCCATCCCTCCATCCCTCCATCCGTCCCTCCGCCCTCCCTCGGGTTTCACCTCGCCCGCAGCCACTCACGGGCCCGGCCCTCGCCTGGCTGTTGCGGGGCGGCCTCACACCAGCGGGTGCTCCGTGGCGGGAGGCGCCCACCGCCGCCCGCCCTGCTCTGCCCCGGCCCGGGGCGGCGGAGGCGGGGGGAGGCCGGGCGGGGAGCGGCGGCCCCGCCGGCGGCAGGCGAGGCTGGTGGCGGCGCAGGGGCGGGCGGCTCGCCCGGCCGCACTCACCTCCTGAAGTCAAAGGGCATGTTGGTGGCGGGCGCCAGGCAGGCTGCGGGCCCCGCCGCCCCCGGCCCCGGCTCTCGCCTCGCTGCCGCCGGCTGCAGGGCCAGGAAGTGACGGGCCCCGCCGCCGCCGCCGCGCAGCACCAGCCCATTGGGCGGCCGGAGCCGGCTGCCGCTTCCGCCGCCGGGTTACGGGCAGCGGCGGCCGGCGGTCGCCCTCGGGGCGGCGGGGCCCCGGGGGAGGGCTGCGGCCGGCCCCCCGCCGCGCCCCGCGGGCCTCGCCTGCCCCGCCGCGCCCCGGCCCGCCGCCCTGGCGCGGCCCCGGGGCCCGCTGAGCCCCCCGCCGCACCCCAGGGGTCCCCGCAGCGCCCCGCAGCTCTGAACACGAGCCAGCCGTGTGCCCAGGTGGCCAGGAAGGCCAGCAGCATCCTGGCTTGTATCAGGAATAGCGTGGCCAGCAGGAGCAGGGCAGGGATGGTGCCCCTGTGCTCGGCACTGGTGGGGCTGCACCTCGAAGACTGTGTTGAGTTTTGGGCCCCTCAGGACAAGAAGGACATTGAGGTGCTGGAGCCTGTCCAGAGAAGGGCAACGAAGTGGTGAAGGGTCTGGAGAGCAGGTCTGATGGGGAGCGGCTGAGGGAGCTGGGGGTGTTTGGTCTGGAGAGGAGGAGGCTGAGGGGAGACCTTATGGCTCTCTGCAACTACCTGAAAGGAGGCTGTAGTGAGGTGGGGGTTGGTCTCTTCTCCCAAGTCACTAGCAATAGGACAAGAGGAAATGGCCTCACGTTGCATCAGGGGAGGCTTAGATTGGATATTAGGAAAAATTTCTTTATTGAAAGAGTGTTCAGGCACTGGAACAGGCTGCCCAGAGAGGTGGTGGAGTCACCATCCCTGGAGGTGTTCAAACAATGCGTAGACGTGGCACTTCGGGGCATGGTTTAGTAGGCATGGTGGTGTTGGGTTGGCGGTTGGACTTGATGATCCTAGAGGTCGTTTCCAACCTTATTGGTTCGATGATTCTATGAAGGGCCCCTCGATGCCTACAGCACCCTGCAGCTCTGAGGGCCCTGCCAGCACCCCACAGTGGTCCCCTCAGCCCCCCACGGCCAGCACTCCATTGCCCTGGTGGCCCCCCAGCCAGCCCTGTCTGTGCCCACAGCACCCCGAGGGCTTTGTCGGTGCGCCGAGGGCCCTCTCGGCACCTCTCCAGGCCCTGGCAGCACCTGCTACCCCACAGCCCCAGGGCTCCTGGCCTCTGGGCCACCTGGAGATGATCCTGCCTGGCAGAGCAAGGCTCAGCCCTGTGCGGCTGTCCGTTCACAGTTGCTGCCCGCATTAGCAAGCCACACTGGCCCCTCCACAGCAATCCTGAGCTGCCGGGAGACATGGCCCTGTGTCAGCTGATGCAGCCGGACTGCCCAGGCCTGCGGGCTGGAGTGTGGCTGCTCCCGTGGGTGCAGTGTTTCAGGTTTTGTCGGGCATCTCTTGCACTCTCAACATCACAATAATAACAGCTTATGTTTGTGAATGCAGCATGGTCTTTTCTTTGTCTGGAAACGGACTGTGCCACTGTGACAGACTGGGGGAAGTCTCAGGCTTCAAAGTGCCCATAAAGGCAGGAGGAGCTCTCCTGAACCACTGAGACATGCACCCCTCCCTGGCAGAGGTTGAACTCCTTTGGTGCCAGCATGGCTCTTTCACTTTCTCTTGAAAATCCTTCTGCGGTTTTATTGGAGGCTGAGGAATTAAAATAAGAAAAAGTTCCCTATTCTTTAGGGGAGACATTTCCCCAGTCTTGCTGTTTTGCCTGAGGCACTGATGCTTTTGTCTGACTGCCTCCCTGCTGGGTTTAATGCAATGCACAAGGCTAATCCCGCACTGCTCCGGGCACCACACCAGGTCCTTCCCTTAATAATGTCACCACCTAATAGCATCAGTCAGGGAGTTTTTGCTGCAGGTAAAGTGTGACCACTGCTGTATTAAGAAGAGCTGTCACTCACATATGGTGCACCTTAGATCACAATGCAGGAACAAAATAAGAGTACCCTTGCCTTTTAAGTCTAAAAGCAGGGCAAGCGAAAGAAGGAAATGACAGCAATCTAAATATGCTCTGTACAACATACTGCTTTTCTAATTGATTCTGCAGCTTTCTTCCTCTTCCTCCTGCTGTCATCATCTCTGTACTTAGAGATTCACATCTTTCCATTTTTTCCTTTCACCCAGAAACAAGGCCCATACCCGGATAAAAAAAGAAATTCAGACTGAAACAAGCAGAGAAAAACTACCAGAGTCAGAGCTGTTAATTAATGCCATAGTCTTTCAAAGCAAGAGATAATTCACGCTGGGAATATTCAAAACTAAACTGGAGGAATCCTGGGGATGTGATAAGAAGGCACAATCCCTTAGAAGCCCCCAGGGAATAGATAAAAATACCTAATTGGGGTTTTTTTGATCTCAGACATCTAAATTATCCAACCGCATTGTGCAAGCATATTCAGCAGATTGCTAACTGATCAGCCATGAAATCCTGCTGCACTTTGCATTGTGCTCCAAAACTGAACAACCCATTGAAATTAATGAGACAATTCTCATCTCTCATGAGGTCAAACCAATTACATTGGCATAGCCAGCGGGTACTATCTGTAGTGGAAAAAACAAAACAAAACAGTACCTATCAAGATACGAGTTACACAACTAAGTGCTCATCTAGGCTCCTGGCAAGGCCCCCGATATCATCAGCTATTATTAAGTGTCTTGTGCAAAGGCATCAGCTCTCTCAGAAGCCAAGAGGGTGCTGAAGTGGTTACAAAAGCACTTCATTTGTATGGTAGACAAATCTTGAGGTGGCCTTGAAGAGTCAAATTTTGAGGTGGCCTTGAAGAGTCGTTCCTTTTGCAGGCTCGAGGCTCAAGAACACAACACAGTAAGAGCTCACATTGCAAAGATTTTATTGGCAACTGAAAGGTCAAACTCTGAAGAAAGTAATGGGCTCAGAGCAGCGCCAGGACAGCTTTCCAGTTGGGTCCAGCTCTCTTACATCCTTGCCAAGGGAAGAAGAAGTTAATGGCCTGAGATAAGACCCTCGTCACAATATTGTTTAATTACATAAGGCTTCTAGTGAGCTTGAGATAAAAACAGGAATTTGTCCGCAGTCCAGCTGGGTGCGGCTGCTTAGATCATGTTGTGTATTAGAATGGGAACTAAAAGCACGGGTTTATTTGAAGGTGGTTGTCACATCGCTAGAACTGGAATGAGTAAACTGATACTGACAATTGATTTAGTTAACTCTTTTTCATGTGAGCAATAAACTAACATTTTCCTGACAACAGTACCCCTAAAACTATCTATTGTTTCTCTTCAAATTGCATTAGGAACATTAAGTGAGCCAAACTCCTGCTCTGAAATCAGTTAAGTAAATATTTTTGGAACTCTTTTATCAATGAAGAAACCAAAGCAGAGGGATGAATTGACTCACCTAAAACTATAGAATAAGATCAGCTTCAGCTCTAAAACTGGCAAACAAATCCCTGCATTCCTAATTCAGTGTTCATAATTCGTCTTGCAAAAAAAGGAATATTTTCCTCATTCCAGTTCACTTTCTTACAGATAAATCAGATCATTGATGACTCTGTCTGGATTCCTAACTAATGCCTCACAGCAACAAAACCTGTACTTCCTTCCTATAAAAAAGTGGCCAAAAAGTGCTTTATTTGAATCATCTTACTGGATATTTACTCCATAAATTTGTTGTTTCTCCAGGTTTCCTAGATATTCCTAATTTCTAGAGGATGTGCTATTCTTTACTTTTAACTTCACGTTAATACAGTTTACATTAATCCTTGATAATTTTTATTATCTCTATTTTGTAATCTCAAAATTTCCTCTTTCCCAAAAAAGTGTAACCTCGGTCCTTAACCATTTGGCATGGGTTTGGATAATATAACATCTTGTAACACTCATGTGATTTCCTCTTTTGTTTTGTTTGTTATTCCTTACACACAGCTGAGTTTGATGTTAGCCTCTGGCTTGTGCTACAGCTCTTGAACTGGGAATGTATTGTAAGTGCTGTGACTGGGTCATGAGCAGCATTGTTTGCTAAGGGTAAAGCCGGGTACATACAGTCATCGTTTAGGTCAATTAGGTTTCATTCATCAATTGGGAATGTGCAGAGACTGTTAAGGAAGGTGCAGTGCTTATTCACTTACACCCCTTCTGCTACTGAGGTGTGTTTGCTCCCAGCTGAAGTGTAGCTTTTTGTTCAGGATGTTGTGTGGCAGGGTACGCACCGTGAGATTTTACCCTTGTGCATTTATTCACAGGATATGCTTGTAGCACTCGTGTCAGGGTGGGTTGGGGTTTGAAATGAGCGCATTGCTTTGCAGGGCGTGTTTACTTGATTATGTGTTGTATTCTGCAGGGTGTGTTGCTGACTGCATGAAGCACTAAACACAACTGTCGTTCAGGAAGAGGAAAAAACATTTTAGAGAATGAAGAGAAAATGTTATAAAGCATTTAAAAATATAAATAACAGCATGTGAGGAAATTTTTCTGAAGGAACAGGATGCGCATGAGAGTGAAGAATTCAAATACAAGTGCTGTTCTAAGTATAATAAGTAATGAAAGCTCAGCCCTTCCTCTTAGGATTTTAGTAAGCTACATGTTGACAGTACTTTCCAAATGCCAGGGAACAAAAAAGCAAGTTTTAAGTCTTGTTGCAGTGTGGTGGGTGTTTATCATTATCATGTTACGCTGTCCATCTATTATTGTAAGACTGGACTTCAAATGGACAGTAGAATAAACTAGTATCTACTCAACTTACTACATAAGGTCCCTCTTTATTATCATCTGAACTTTTTCCTTAAGAGGACATAACAACCACCTCTCTTCTTCCTGCTCAATATGCAGAAGAAATAATCTGATTATTTGATAGATCACGGGGCTGGGTACAGCTGCCATGTGTATATTTGAGTATGGAGAAGGGGGTCTGTGCAGCTACCTGGCCTCTTCCTTGACCCGTGACAGTGGGCAAGCACATGGTTGGGCAATGCTAGTGGGAATCTATTGCTCTTAAAGTCCCTAGAAAATTTACCCTGTTTTTAATATGGTTTCTCTTTGTTTGCTTGTTTGCTTTACTTTTGGGTTCCAGGAATTTACTATGGGAAAGTCACAGTGAGGAGAACATTTTTGTATTTGGTTTCTTTTTCCACTGTGGAAATGCATTCTACAAAGAAGTTTCAGCTCCTGTCACAGGCTCACCTCATGCTTTCACAGCATCCCTATATTGATCAGTGTTTAGTGTAGTTCAGGAGACTGCAAACACATGAAAGGTCATGGCCAAAGGGAGATGCAAGTTAACAGTTAACTAGGGTGAGGTCCTGTAATAGAGGACTTTGAACACTAAAAAAGAGGGCCAAATCTCAAAGAGATTTGGGATTAGCAGCAAAAAAGAGTTGAGGATTAGCACCTGATTCTCAAAGGGGGAATGCTCTGTAGGGAGTTAAATGCCTAAATTCCCTGTACACTGGAGAGGAATAGTTAGGAACCTAAGGACTTGAAGTGCCCTTAGCTAGCACATTGAGAGGCAAGATACCTACGTCAGCCAGTAGGAAGTACTTAAGGGAACGTCTGAATATCTCAGTGTGAAACTCTGATACAGGACCAGAAAGTGTTTGCTTATGTGTTTAAGTAACACATTTGGCATGGACACCTGAATCAGTCTTCTCAGTGAAAATATGCCTGGGAGATGAGCTACTCCCTCTCCTTTAAATATGCACGAAGCGCTGAAGAGCACTGCCCTGGAAGCTGGTTCTGGACCTTTGAACAGGGAGTGCTGTGAGAAACTTCAGGGCGTTCAGGGGAAGGGAGGAAAATATGCTCTGCCCAGCTTCTGAAAGCTGAGCCACGGTGTAAACAGGAGCGCATAATTTGTTGTGTCAGAATAAGGTGCCTGGTTAGGGCTCTTAGCTGGGAAACAGTGGCGATATTGAGACTGCAATACTGGTGAAGGGGTCCGTGACTTACTGATGTTAAATACCTATAAGCATATAAGCATTCCAGAGAATTCCCTTCTGCTGTGTACTTTGAGTCCCACTCAGTCACAGCATGCCTGGGAAATTGAGTCCTTAAGACCTTACTGGCAAAACACCCCACCTGATTTCGGGATGGACTTAGGCAAGAAGTAGCTGACAGAATTCAGCCTACCCAGAGCAGTGGGGCTGCTGGGCACAAAAAGGCACCAGACCTTTTGGCGCCTAAAGAAGCATTCACCAGAAACTGTAGGCAGTTAAAGCATCTGACGTAGCTGAGGAGGGGAGACAGAGCTTTCCTAGGTTGCTCTCATGAGCACAGGCGCCAGCAGTCTGCATAAGTTGCACTTCGATGCCTGAGTGCTATTTTGGATCTCTCCCAGAGACCTTGCACCGGCATGCTCTCAGAGGAGAGTCAGTGCAAAAGCTCAGCAGGGGCTGGGGATGCTAAGTGCCTGGCTTGCTGCATCAAGAATGACCTTCTCAGAATGGGTGGCTTCTTCCTAAGTATGAGCTGTGGAAGTCAGCTCGGGCATCCAAATGCAAGGTCATGCCGTGCTCAGGTCTCTGTCTAGCAGGAGGGAATGCTATCCTGTGGCCAGCCATACATGGAAACCAGTATTTGTCAACAGAGTAAGTATGTGAGGATTCAATAGCACTGGGTCATCACAAAGGCCCTCAGGCAATAAACAAGTTAACCAAACCAAAACCTTGTCAAGGAGGAGTTTTTCAAAGAAGGAGCTGGAAGCTTTGTTGGAAGACTTGCCAAATCCTACCTTAGCAATCTGTGGGCAGCCAGTCTTGCTACTGCAGCTTAGCGGGTTCTCACCCATCATTTGACCTGTTGGAACCAGCTGTGTGTGTGAGATGTTGAATAGCACTTCACTGACTTATTTTGGCATGCTCGCCTGTGCTGCCTTATCAGCTTTCTCAGTGGTTTCCTCTAGATACTGTGTAGTGTTCAGGTAGCTGAGTAAGCCCAGTGGCGTATTTCAGACAAGAGATACTATTTTTTCATCTTTTTCATAGTAGGGATATGGATTTTTAATTGCTTCTTCTGTGATTTGCTAGCAGGCTGCCTCTTCTGAAATGACACTTGTGTTTTCATCATTCTCTCTTGGTTGCTTGGCAGTCCTATGATGGTCAGTGGATTGGGGAGGCTTTCTCAGTGCTAAAGATCTGTTGCAGAAGTCAGAGCATGGCTAGAGAAAATCTTTTATAAAGAGGTTTTATTAATCCTGTAATGAATGAAGCCAGAGGTCATTGTCTCTGGCCTTGTGTTGGTTTCACCTGGACCCCATGGACTCAGCATTTCTGAAATGTTTGGCCTCTGTTTTGGAGTCGGGTTAGTTTTGGTGGTCAACTTCACATGACTTGCGATCTGATCTAGCATCTATCCTTGTTGCTGACTTCAGTCATCTGCCATCTGGCCAAACAGAGACTCCAAACTGGTGATTATCTCAGCGTGTTGGCTCTAGCATATATGAGATGAGATGGAGAGAGAGAGTGCTGTAAATACACAGAGCATGCAAAGAAGCATGGAAAGATACAAAAGGATGAAGAGAGAAACTGCTTGAGAAGTGAATGCCCAGCAGAAGGGAATTGGGAAGAAATGAGAGCAGATATCTAGGCAGACTTGTGCAGGAACTTAGAACTGATGATAAGAAGTTTCGGCCTATGGCAGAAGCTAAGAGGAGATTTGTCTGAGGAGCTTACTCATCAGAAACAAAGCTCAAGTGAAAGGTCCCTTTCAAATGACAGTGTGCGTAATCAGAAATCACCAAACCAAAGTGACTTGAACAACACAACAGATAAACACTTACAGAAAACTCCCCCTGCCTTTTGAGGAAGCCAGGCCTAGCAGTTTCTAGAATTCACCACCACCAAAGAAGACCTCTTTCACCCTGTCTTGTATGAGGCCACTTCATGGTTTCTTGCTTAATCTTCTCACAGAAGAAAGAACAAAATACTGCCTTCCTCATGCCGTGGTGATAAGCCAGCAGTGCAGTTAGCCGGGGTTTATTTTAATTGGACTTTTAAACTTTTTTCCTGGCACTTCAAAGTTTATGAACGGAAAGGATCGGTCTGACTCAGAGACTGGGCTACTTCCAAACATTAATCTTAGCTGCCATATGTTAATGTAGTTTGGCTCTGCTGCATCCTATGGTGTAAAGATGTCTGTACCCTTTCATCTCTGGTGTCAGAAGCTAGTAAAGGGAATAAGTCAGAGCCATGGACAGATTGTGATCGCCTGGTCTGCAATCTACAGGCATTTGATGAGATTCTGTGAGTCAGAAGGCCTAGAAAACATCCATGTTCTGTTCTCCTGAAATTCATGTTTTATCATTCTGCAATATTGGTTGCCAAAATTATAAAGTCCAGGGCAATTCTTTGGCCTGTGCTGACTCTGAAGCCTATATACAGGTTTTGGTTATCACGGTATTGAGCCCAAGGTAATAAACCTTGGTGTATTAGGTTGGGTTCAGTGTTACAATATTTAGCCCCTTCCCTTTTGGTTGGCTTTGTAGTATGGGTATAACAAACACATAAACAAAGACGACTGTCCTGTTCATCATGATTTTTCCAGCACTGAAACATGAGTCTCTCATCATTTGTGTTTCGCTTTCTTCCATTCTCTCTCCCAAATGTTTCCATTCTACGGTAACTATTTTCAAATTTTATCCAGTCTTTGAGGGTGTACACTCAAAGTATTTGGTGTTTCCCTGCTCCTTCCTCATCTTCTTGCTCATGCACTCTCTTCCCTGAAATCATCATGGGAACAACCCTATGCAAAAAAAGAGAGAAGTTTCCAATTCTACTTATTTCAATGGAATTTCCCTGCTGCCCTTTTTCCATATCAGTGGATGTTTTTTGCTAGTGCAGTAGTGCAAACAGCATCAGGAAGATGAAAACTTCATTACAAGGGCATTCGCAAAGGCTAATGTTAGCCTAATAAAACTAATTTTCATAGATTCCCTCTCAATCCTATGTGCAGGGAATGGTTTCCTCTAGAGGCAATTCAGAGCAGTAACCTCATTCCATGGAGAACATAGGGTATCCAGAGAGATTATCTCCTTAAGCCTGAAACTTAAAAGCTTAAAAAGATTGAAATCCATTCTCATTCTCAGGGGAGTGACAGCAGACATATACCTGGTCCCGTTGTTGTAGATGTGTTGGCCTTTTTTTCCTGACATGGAGAAAGATGTTCTCGATTGGGTAACCGCTGGTTTATTGTACAGGACATCTCTCAGTTCTCTTCCCAGCTCTGCAGCCAATTTTCTACGCAGTTCTGAGCAGGGAGCCCTCTGGCCCTAGTTTTCTGCATGGGAAATTATATAAATCATTATGTTAATTAATATAAGACTTTTCTCCAGGAGGACAGAGATTTGATGGACAGCTGATGGACATTCAACTATAGCTAGCAAAGGCTTAAAGTTGAGATGTTGGCTTGTGATAATGTGGGCTAACAATTAATGAACAGATCCCACACTGCAGGAAAATTTAGTGTGCACAGTTTAGGTTTTTCTATTTCCCCGCTGCAGGCGCTGAAACAGCCAGGCCGACGTTTGTGAGCATATGACTGACGAACAGTACAGTACGTTCACTTGCTGTCCGGAGACTCGTCAGAGTGACAAGCTGGAGCTGTAGAAGATAGATGTGACTCATGACTGGAGCTTTATGTAAATGAGGAACCTCTTCTGTTGCGTCCTGTTTTACCAATGAGGCCACGTAAAGTTCACGTTGCGTTCCCATGTCCCCTCTGTCTTTAGGAAAGGGCAGGGAAATGGGGTAAGATAGGTGTGGTTCCCCCAGAGGGGGAAATAGGTCAAAACTGGTAGTGAATCTGAATGTGAAACCCCCAGAACTGAAGATTCCTTCCCAGCAGCAATGCCTGGAGAAATTTTGCTGTTGCCTTTTGCTGTCAATTGCAAAAGTGATTGAGCCTCTTGCCACTGACTGTAAATTCTGAGGGGGGAGCCAGATAAGGGGGAAGTAGTGAATTTAGGCGAAGCGTTCTCTCCCTGGGAATCAATCAGTTTTAGTAAGATTTATGGGTCATCTGTGATATAGGTAATAAACTCATTTAGCTTATCCAAAGCACGAGAAAAAGTCCTGCTGCTAAGTGGCATAATACTGCATGTCCTCTCCTAATGGCCTCGTGTAGGCAGCGTATCCTAGGCAAGAGCAATGAGGAGGAGTGGAAGCGTGAAAAAGCAGTGCAGTGGAATTGTGTCTATCCAAAGCCACAGATAATATTATTCCAGGTGGAGGGCCAAATTCTCTGACTCACCCACACAAAAATCACGCTGAAGTTTACTGAAGACAATGGAATTAGTCTAGCATAAAACTAATATGAGAGAGAAGAATGCCAACCTCCAAAATGTTGACCTCCTTAGCTGTCTTATTTCTAGGGTGCCATGACTCATGTGTGTGTATATTGCTAGCAGGTACAGCATAGTCCAACTACTGCAGATGACTGCAGAGAGCCGAAAGGATGAAAAAGTCAACAAACTAGAAAGGATTTGTCTTGCATTAGATATGTTGTTTAAAATCAGAAGGAAGATTTAATTGACTCCAGTGGGAGTTTTGCTTGAGTAAGGACTTAAGAGCTGAAATGAGGGATGAAAAAAAATCTACGTTGCTAGAAGAGTGACTCCCTTCATTTACTCTATGTAATTCTGTTCAGATGAATGCAAGTAACTTCCCTCAAATTGTTTCAGAGCCCATATAACTTTTTCTCATTATTCAGCATGTTTCTTCTTATATATGATTCTGTTCCTTTATCTGTAGGTATTATCTGACTGAAACACTGTACAAAATTTTTCTCATCCATTACAGTCATCCTAATTTGATAATGCTTAGTACATTTAGTTTATTTACCTTTGTCTTGTTTTTTTCCTTTGCTAATTGATTCAGACATCCGTCTGTGGCAACCAGTCCTACCTATTTTAAGCCTAGGCTTGTTACTATTGCAGCTACAGAATTCATGTGCATTTTGACTTCCAGACTAGTCTGCAGTAAACTTCCTAGACAGGTGATGAATTGACTCAACTCTCATTTCTCACTGAGTTTAAACGTCAGTCTTATGATGCTAAGAGTTCCTCCATGAGCTTAGTCCTTCATATATTTTTGATCGTTTCATCACCTGTTCTCCACTCTGTCCCACAATGTAATGGCTGATAATTACACTCTTTTCAATGGTGTATCTCCTGGTCCATTGAAGGTAGGACTTTCTTCCCAGCAGAAAGCTGACTCATAAGGTATGCTGCCTTCTATCCTTAGAAGTGAGTCACTGATGGATTTTTCATTTTACATTCAAGTACCATAGACTGAAATTTTGTCCTACCAGTCTAGTCCTGAGATAGTGTTTGGAAGACTTTTTAATTTGGTATTTTAGCTGTGCCTCAGTGAGGCTCTATGAGATACAAGAGATGCTGTACAAGGAGCTGTTTTGTATTATATGCTGTGAGTATTCCCGTTAACTTCAGTAGTGCCATGGTTTCACTCTTTGTGTGTTGTGGGCTTCCCTAGCTAAAAAACCACAAAACTCCCTTTACACCTGCATCATGACATGTTCAGCACCTGTTTTCACCCAACACAAATAGTTTACAGTTCTTTTTCAGAGCTGTGTGAAAGCTGAGGAGGCTGGGACCTAACTGAAATAATACGAATCCCATTGGTACTATTGCATTAATAGAAGTAGTCCTTTTGTTTGGGCAACACTAATTTGGTGATCTTTCAGACACTTAGTGAAAATTCACCAGTTCTCACGATGGCCCATGACAGAAAGCTAAATGCTATTATTACTATTTTACAAACAAGGGAATGAAGGCTGGGGGAGATTAAGTTGCGATAGGGAGGCAATGGAAGTATTGTGGATGGAACCTAGAAGTCCTGTACATTTTTTTTTTCCAATGCAACAATATTTTGTATCAAAGTTTTTGCTGTATTTACAGTCGCTGCTATTTAACTTCAAGTGATGTCAATGTGAACGAGCATCTGGCAGAATCTGTGTAGAGTTGCAACATAGTCTGCAATTCACAGGAGGGTACCAGCTTTTGCCTATCCATGTTGCATTCTGTTAAACTATATTTGCAGGGTATTTTGAGGGGGGAGGTCTGAATCTCTCTGATACTGACAGGAGCTGTTATTTAAAACTGTATGATGAAGATGCAAAAGGGATACTTTTAAGGTGGATTCTTTGTTCTTCATTACACAAAAGTGGATATGCTGCAATGACAAGTTTGTAAATCATAGTTAGTTCCGTTCTCACACCACCCAATAACCTCACAATCTCTCTGTCAACTTCCTGAAGACCTTGGGCAGCTATAATTTGTGATAAAAATGGGAGTTAAAATGTTACGTGTATATCAAAGCTGAAAATTTGTGGCTGGCTGACCTTTTCATTTTGAGCAAATGCACTCATTTCCTTTACGTTGCTTACTGTTTCCCTCTGAAGCTTGGCATAATAGGAAATCCTACATGATTGTTCTCCTTAATCAGTGGCTCCAATGTGCCGGCTTCTGTTCCTTTCAGTGGGCAGTGCAGAGGATCTCGCCATGCTCCTAATGAGACATTGGTCTCTATGCTGTCAAGCATCAATGCCCCAGAAACTCAGACATTTCAGTCCAGCCGCCATGGATGAGAGAATATAATGAGCAGTGTGTGCTGAATTCAGTATGTTGTCAGAATAAGGAAACAGCCCCCTGATTTTCAATTTAGAAAAAAAGAAAAAACAAGCACCCACTGGATTTTACAGTGATATTTCCCAGTGTTTGTGATTTGGCTTAGATAAATAACGAAAATGAAGGGCTCGTAAATTTAGATTTTGCTTCATTTCCATATGTGGGGTAATGTCATTTGTTGTCATGTCACTGCTAATATTTGCATAGTCATCTGACAATTATAAAGAAGGCATACAAATCTTTAGGACAAATAACTTCTCCAGAAATATTCTGAAATGCCTACTAATTATGACCAGCACATCAATTTTCATTTTTGATTTATTTCTCTTTGTCATCCAGCCAAGGGACAGAAGTTCTACATTGTGACCGTACACCACAAACCACAGATGGTGTAGCATTTGTATACATGCCTCTTGCTAAAAATTAGGCAAGTATTTAGAAATAAAAGATGTATTGGCTATAGCTTAAAACAGTTTCTGAAATAAAAGAAAGGCTGAAGTTGCCAAAAAGATTATTTGTACTGGTAACCTCTACTTTGTAAAGCATAATATAAACAAAAACATAGTGACAGGCTGGTGCTCAGGAAGAGCTGATGGTTCACCAAGTTTTATCTTTTGCTTCCTGTTGCGGCACAGTAGTGTTGACATCATGTTCCTGCACATGCAATATGCAAAAAGCTCAGGGTTCGTAATTCGGTGTTGACACAAGTAAACAATTTTTGCTTGTTGCTATTGATTTTCTGCTGTTCTGCTTTTCTCCAATAAAGTTGATGTCTGTGGGGAGCCACGTAGTCAGTCAGTCTCCGCAGATGTTTCACAGTATATCCATTTTTTTGCTTTCCTATCATATGGCTTTCAAGTGCAGCTTGCAATAAAAAAGATAGAGCAGTGTCCAGAGGACTTTAGTCACTGTGTAACCCATTCCTTATGTAGAAGGTTCCCAGAGAAGACTGAGGGGGCTTGTATGACAATATGGTTAACAAAAATGGCATAACAACCCCAGGATATGGCTTCATGCATTTATACTGGAGTCAAATCTCCAGTGAAATGAGGTTAGTGGCGGCAACGATGATAATAATAAATAATGCACGCTCCCCTTGGATCTTGGCTGACTATCAAGACAGACTTCCTGATGATGAGATGCATATGTCTGTCTCCAGCCTCTTCAAGGTATCTGCCAGGCACCATTTTCTGCAATTACAAAGGACTGCAGATGAGAATATGCACCATAAGAAGCAATCCAGGAGCATTTGTCCTGGATTTCTCTGCTTTCCATAATCATTCTCATCTCAACTTCTCAGATATTAGCAAGCCAAATCTCAGAACAGCTCTGTCAAGTCCTGACAGTGGTGGCAATGGCAACCCAGAAGCCTGGAGGCTCTTAGTTTTGCCTGTCGTGCTGTACCTTGTTTGCATGAGGATGAGACAAGAGGGGGAGAAATCCCTGCTACATCATGCTAGTAATAGATGGGGTCACTGAATCTATCTCCTTTGCTTCCAGTAGGGACTGAGACTCTGCAAGAACACGTTACCAAGGGATTCTTCATGAAGATTGCAGAAAGTGCCTGCCCCAAACTCTGCACAACCATTGTCTGGGGAAGTGGCTTTCTGCCAGTTGCCAAATGTAACTGAAGCAAGGCCTCAGCAACATTTGTGGCTTTTCTGTTGGCCTTGTCGCTGACAATGCCACGCTGCTTCAGGTAGAAAAGAGGAAGGGGAGCCCTGTGGAGGAGCACTGGTTTGGTTGCAAAAAGGCTGGTCTCACCCCAAACCGCTGCTGTCCTCCATAGTTGTTCAGCTTCTGGCTCCGTTTCCCCCCAGTAAAATGGGACCAGCTGCATTCCCCTTCCTCCCAGGTGCGGTACGAGCCATTCTGGTTTCTAAGAGAAGAACAAAAAGCATCTCAGTGCACTGGCATGTCTACAGGAATATCTTCTTTGCTGTTGCAGGGGACAGCAAGTTTAATTCCAGTAAGTCATTAAACAAGATAAATAGGCTTTGGCAACAGCAGAACAGACATCCCCCCAACATATGGACCTATAACACTGTGTGTAAGAGCAAACAAAACTCAGCACATCTCAGTGCACTCAGGTATCACTCAAAAATATTTCTTCATCTGCTAAAAAGCAAACGGAAGTTGGTATTTGCCCTAATTTGGGATTAGAATATACTTCTGTGCACTCCTGTCTAATCACGTACTTACCTGAGGTTAGACTGAATGTTTGTTTTGGTTTATTCTTCACATATTTGATAATGAAGAAACAAATGCTGCTTGGCCCATCCTCTCTGACTCCCGGGCTGATTTTCTGTTGCTGATTTTCATAATTTTATGATTGGTCTCGTGACATTGAGCTGTTCAGGTTTGGTCATAGGTGCATTTATCATTCTACATGACTTGTTTAAATAAAGTACAAAAGAAAATAACCTTTGTTCAAGGCATTTGGTATTGATTCTTTCTTTCATAAACCGCTGTTAGTGTTGTAAAATGGGATGACTTTTCATGACAATGCTAGAGATTGATTCTAGATCCATTCCACATGAATTGCTTTGTCCCAGCTACACTAAGACGCGAGCAGGACTTGCCCCTCTGGTCTCTCCTGGAAGGGAAGAAGGTTTCTTGAGCACATACAGCACTAGCAGAGCAGCATGCATGAGGCCTGGATCAGTAGATCACTCTCAAATGACATTTTAAAGGAGATTAACTTAAAGGAAAGTTAAAGAAAGCGTACCACCTGATGAAGAAGAATGGTGGCCTAGTATCAACAGACGAGGAGAAGGCTGAGGTACTCAACAACTTTTTTGCCTCAGTCTTCACTGGTAACCTCTCTCCTCACCCCTCCCGAGTTGATGGACCGCAGGAGGGAGATCAGGGGGATAAAGCCCCTCCCACTGTAAGGGAAGATCAGGTTTGTGACCATCTCAGGAACCTGGATATACACAAGTCTATGGGACCTGATGAGATGCATCCCAGAGTCCTGAGGGAATTGGCTGATATAGTTGCCAAGACACTCTCCATGATATTTGAAAAGTCATGGCAGTCAGGTGAAGTCCCTGGGGACTGGAAGAAGGGGAACATTGTGCCCATCTTTAAAAAGGGTAGAAAGGAGGACCCGGGGAACTACCATCCTGTCAGCCTCACCTCTGTGCCCGGGAAGATCATGGAACAGATCCCCCTAGGAGCTATGCTAAGGCACATGGAGGACAGGGAGGTGATTTGAGGCAGCCAGCATGGCTTCACCAAGGGCAAGTCTTGCCGGACCGACCTAGTGGCCTTCTGTGATGGAGCGACTACATCAGTCGACAAGGGAAGAGCTACGGATGTCATCTATCTGGACTTTTGTAAGGCCTTTGACACAGTCCCCCACAGCATCCTTCTCTCTAAACTGGGGAGATACAAATTTGATGGGTGGACTGTTTGGTGGATAAGGAATTGGTTGGATGGTCACATCCAGAGGGTAGTGGTCAATGGCTCAATGTCCAGATGGAGACCGGTGGCAAGTGGTATCCCTCAAGGGTCCGTACTGGGACCAGTGCTGTTTAATATCTTCATCAATGACATAGACAGTGGGATCGAGTGCACCCTCAGCAAGTTTGCAGATGACACCAAGCTGAGCGGTGCAGTTGACATGCCAGAAGGATGGGATGTCATCCAAAGAGACCTAGACAAGCTGGAGAGAGGGACCTGTGAGAACCTCATGAGGTTCCACAAGGCCAAGTGCAAGGTCCTGCAGCTGGGTTGGGGAAACCCCCGATATCAGTACAGGCTGGGGGATGGAGGGATTGAGAGCAGCCCTGCGGAGAAGGACTTGGGGGTACTGGTGGACAAAAAGCTGGACATGAGCCAACAACGTGCGCTTGCAGTCCAGAAGGCCAACTGTGTCCTGGGCTGCACCAAAAGCAGCGTGGCCAGCAGGTCAAGGGAGGTGATTCTGCTGCTCTACTCCACTCTGGTGAGACCCCACCTGCAGCACTGCATCCAGCTTCAGAGTCCTCAGCACAGGAAGGACATGGACCTGTTGGAGTGGGTCCAGAGGAGGGCCACAAAAATGATCGGAGGGCTGGAGCACCTCTCCTACGAGGACAGGCTGAGAGAGTTGGGCTTGTTCAGCCTGGAGAAGAGAAGGCTGCAGGGAGATCTTATTGCAGCCTTTCAGTACTTAAAGGGGGGACTATAGGAAGGATGGGGGCAATCTCTTTAGCAAGGCCTGTTGTGAGGGGACAAGGGGTCGTGGTTTTAAACTAAAGGAGGGTAGATTTAGGCTGGATATGAGGAAAAAATTTTTTACAATGAGGGTGGTGGAACACTGGAACCAGTTGCCCAGAGAGGTTGTGGAGGCCACATCCCTAGAAACACTCAAGGCCAGGTTGGACAGGGCTCTGAGCAACCTGATCTAGTTGGGGGTGTCCCTGCTCACTGCAGGGGGGTTGGACTAGATGACCTCTAAAGCTCCCTTCCAACCTAAATCATTCTATGATTTGTTACCTAATTCCTGATGATAGCCCCTGAAAACCTTGACGATCTCATCTTTAGACTGCATTGAACTGTCAAATAGAAACAATAGATGATATCTTAGAAAGTCACAGTGAAAGTGGCAGCTTCCCAAACCTATGCAATGCTCAGGGCTGTGACATGAGTGCTGCTTAAGTGGCCTGGGGCAAAGCCCTCTGTTCTGCCTTCAGAGCATTTGAAAGAGCAAGGGGGAAGGAGTGCTGGTGGCACCTCCAAGAAAGGAATTGGGGCTCAGTATCACGACATGTCACCTTTCCTGCCAAAGACAATTATCACTGGTCTTTACCAAGGTGGATGGGCCACCTATACTTAACCTGGAAAAGGAACATGTATAAATTTATATATGTTTAATAAATAGCCCTCTTACACAGTGATAAATTGCCTGTCAGACAGAGCAGCTTTAGGACTCCACTGGATACGTCTGTCAGCTTATCTGTCTATCTACCTATGTATAATGCCCTGGCACTGTAATTGCCACATAAACCATCAGGCATCACTTTTGCCAGAGGATTTTTTTTTCAGACTTTGAAAACAAAGTTAAATATAACTACCCTTCTCCTGCAGACAGAGAAACTAAGGCACAGAGGATCTGAAGGGATTGTACAAGGTTATGTAGCAAGTCACAGGCAGTAAATCACCAGGTGTCCTGATATCCTCTCACCCATATGAATCCCTAGAACTCACTATCTCCTATAATAAAGCTTAGCTCAGAGTCTTATTTTGAGATTTAATTAATATGCAAAGTGCTTTGATCCCCTTTGATGAAAGATTCTATGCAATTTGCTATAATATTTTAAAGTAATACCTCTAATTGTTATGTAGCAGTAACATGAAATACAGATAATTCATTTGCTATTTTTAGGGAAAGAACTGAGTATTTTACTCCAGCAGTTTTAGGTTACAGTAATTTTCAAGAGAAAAGCTGTGAGATTTCTGCTGCTGTTGAAACATTTAGAAAGTGAGGATTAGCAAACATACAGTGTGTTCTAGGATACTGGCTTTGTAGGGGTGAGTTCCCCCAAGAGGATGACTAACAGCAGGATGTGGGACATAATTTGCATGTTCTCTGACTCTGCTGCAATCATTTGTGTATTGGATACTTGAATTATACATTACACAGAAAGTCACCCACTTGCCAAGCTGACAGCCTTGCTGAATAGTGCATAGCCCTGGATGGGAGGAGGGCTGATGTTATTTCAAGAAATGGTTAGTGTTGGGTTCAAAAAGAAATAGCTCTCTATATGAGGGGACTTGGAATTTGTCACTGAATACTTTGGGGGGTTATTTACTCATTCTGCACCACTCTCCTTCTAGCTCTGACTTTCAAGATTTTTGCATCTGCTTCTGTTCTTTTCCTGTGGTTAATTTGATGCTGTTGATAGATGCCATACATCATACCTACACGCTCAAATGATCTCTCTGTACAGGAGGTTCAGCGTGGGCAGTAGCAGATTTCCCCAGCTCTGCCTGCTAAGGCTGCCTCTGTTTTTTCTAAGGGAGACAAGAGAGTTCCCTGCTCATTGTTGCATACCTGAACTAGGTTTTTTCACTGACACAAAGACACTACTGGGTGCTTTTTCTACTATCTTGCTCAGAAAAAAAGACTAATAAAGACCCGCAAACTCATTTTTGTAGATCAGCTGTCCAGGAGGAAAGAACTGAAAAGGATCTCCCACAGCAGCTAGCCTCTATGAGAAATCATCTTCCACATATTGAAGTTTCAATGAGAGAAATACTGATCACATATTTCCCCTTTGAAACATTATCTTTTCTCTCAGTACTGACCGTAAAAAAACAATGAAAAAAAGGAAATGATTCAAAACTAACTGACAGAGTGCACTCATCCAATCATCTGATTAGCTTTCTTGCTGATTGTCACAATATCTTGCTGTACCCTGGCTTAAAAGTCAAGGTCTTTGGGGCAATGACTGTTTTACTGGTTCATGTGTTTGTACGGATCCCTGGCGATACCCTAACTCAGACAAAAATGCCATCGGCAGGTGATGCTTTGTGAGCTGCCTGCAGGGTGCAGACTCTGAAAGTTGCTGGCTTATTGGAGAAGGTTTCTGAGCCATCGGATCACAGTCGAGGTGTCCAAGCTCCTGTGGGTCTGCTGCCAGTTGTGGACAGGACAAAATACAGCTGGCAAAGCCAGGCTCTGCTGGTGCTCTGTGCTCAGACGCCCTCCCAAATTCTCTTTCCCAACCAAAAAAGTTGGCTTTAGTAACAAGATCCAGTAAGCTGAACTCATTCCGGTTGCTTTCTTCTGCTTAGGATTGGTTACCACTGGAACACCAATGACAGTGGGAACCATTTTATCAAATGCATTCTTCCAAAACCTGTTTTTCAGTTGGGGTCCAGAGGAAAGACATGAACGATTTTCTTCAGTATTTCCACTGAGATCTCAAATCTTTTAGTTAAGAATTGTTCATTAGACCATATTCATATTTCCTTTTCCCCCTCCCTTCTCTCCCCTTCCCTTCCCTTTCCCACTTCCTTGCATTGGGCTAAATCCATGCTGACAAAGCAAAGCAGAAACTTATTTTACCATTGGAAAGGCAATACAAGAAAAGTGTGTAAATGGAAATACAAAACCATCTTTTCAGTGAGGTTTCCCTCTGTGACAGAAAATACTGAAGCTTTCTTAAAGAAGTAACATGGTTGACTGGAAAGATTTTCCTTTCGTTTCCACCCCAGAGGGAAGTCAGTAGTTAGGAAACTCCTAGCAGCTACTGTTGTCCTGGATGTGCCCACTTTGAGATTATACAGGGAGGAGGGATTGTGATCAAGCCACAAATCATGTATTGCTGCTATTCACAACTTAGGGGGTTGTAGTGTTGACTGCGCTTTTCCAGCTCCATTGCTTATAGGTTCAGGCACCTCAGTTCCACGTACTAATCAATCATTCAGCACGGAGGTGTGAGGGGGAGAGAGGAGGGCAAGGAGTCAACCTGGAGTCGACCTGGAGTCCACCTCCACTTGCTTTGCAGACCATGGACACGTTTCTTCACTAAGCTGCATCCCCTCAATAGCAGAGGAAAGCCAGCAGTGAGGAATGTGCACAGGACCTTCAAATGGGTGGAGTCAAGGCAACAAGTCTCTGCTTGTACTTCTTGTGTTATTATTGTGACCCACGGTGCCTCTGCCATCTACCACTGAGCCACACTTCTTGCCATACCATGCATTACGTTCGGAGATGACAGGTGCCACCATTACCTTAACAGGGAGAAGACAGACTTGGTTTCAAAGTCTGAACTGACACCACAAAACCCCAGGTGGCAATGGAAACCTTTGAACCTTTCCCTATGGGATGATATTTTTCTCTCCCTGTGCTCTGGACGGAGCTGGAGACCACTGGCTGACCATCAGGGCTTTCAACATAAAATGTGTTATGATGGGTAATGCTAGATCTGCTTTTCTTATTTAAGATCCAAATGCCTCCAAGGCTGGTGTATTTCTGGGTAGATGACCATGTGTCTCGTAAGCAATGCCAGCAGAAATCAGAACCTCTCATCTCCACTTAGAGTTACAGAAGCAAGGATCTGTTCCAATAGCTGCCTGCTCTCCTCACTGAGCCAGACTCCTGCCTGGTGTAAATCGGCTTTTTTCCACTGACTCTAATCTACTATTACCGAATAGATTTACCAGGAAGACTACAAGCACTCCACTCCCAACTTCCCCAGGTACACTGCTTGGCATGGCACATGCTGCTGGTCTGGTGCTGGGGAAGTGACTCTGTGGTCCCCGCAATCTCATGATGGCTTTGTACAGTACTCTGATGGACTCCAAGGGAGCTGCATGCGTTTACACCAGGCAAGAGACTGGCCACAGCAGTAATTCAGATATTTTGTCACTGACACTTTATAAACAAAAGTCATCGGTTTCAGCGTAATTTGGCATCCTATTTCTAAGTAAAAGATACATCACAAAGTCCTCAGGGGAAAGGTTGTGAGTAATAGCAATGGCACAGAGCCTGCAACCCAACCAGCATGCCAGACAATATTCCAAGAAAATATTTCTAAGTTACAGAAATTGCGTAAGACTGATTATTATTTTTAAAGTACAGAAAACAAAGTCCAGTTTCTAAAAAAGCAAACACATATTTTTAGCCTTGCTGGTCTCTTGATCTTATACTAATGGAAACCATCTGCGCTGGGACTGGCTGACATTCCTGGTAAATAACCTTTCACTGCAACATTCCAGATGTTTCAAAGGCTTCTTAGCGAAGGAGCGTTTGTCTCCCTGCCTGTCACTCCCTTTCTGCCTTTCCTGTCCATGTTTACTTCAGGAATATACATTCTTTTATTGAAGCAGCTTTTGTTAAAAATAGCTTGTCAGGATTTTGGCTAATTTTCATTATGATTCTTGCTTGCTAGCGGAGAATGAAAGCTTTCATTCCATAGTGTCAGTGCTGAAAGACTAAATTGGAGATTTGAGAAGGAAGCTAAAAGATTTAGACAAAAAACTACACCAAAAAATCAGGTGGAGATGGATTTCTACCTCATTTTGATCCCTCTGAGGGTTCCAGCTATTGAACAGACACATTTATGTTGGTATTTTGAGTTTTCAATGTGACAAACTTGTATGGAATATGCAGATGTACTTTATAGCAACAAGATACTTCCCTACAAAACCTTTGCAACTCATTATGTAAGAGTCCTGTGTTTGCTTTGCTGCCTCTGCTGTGCTATATCCTGGAGCCGACTGCCTTTCCTATGCAAACAAAAACATCGCTGAACACATGGATCTCTTTTTTTGTCCCAGCTGAGCTAAGCTCAGCCAGAACAGTGGAAGCAAAATAAGGGGATTTTAAACCGTCCTTTAACCTTTCTGTTATCTCCGCTTAGAATCTGCCTGAAATCTGATGTGTTACAGCTTCATTAAGGCTGTAACTTGGGCTCAGGCACAATTAGATAAGAAGAGCCATGCTTCCAGTGTCAGACTTCCTACTCAGGTCTCCAACACGATGTCCGTATCATCAGCTAACAATATGCTACTCAGGAACTCTTTGACATGTACTCTCCAGTGGGTAATTCCTTTGTTTTAAAAAACTTCATGTCACTGCTGAAGTGTAAAGCTCTAGAAGGCAAAGGAGAGTCTGTCTTTTGGTTTCTGAAGGATTTGGGGTTGTGAGGCTCTGCAGTGCTCTGCTGTGGCTAGGGCATTGCAATTGTAATTGCAGCAAACTCCAGTTCTCCAAGGGTTCTGCAGGCTGGGACATGCAGCAGAGCTGAGCATGTATAGGGTTTTTAGGAAGGTGTCCTTTGTTCTTTTGTTACCCGTTATCAAATTTGTTTAATAACAAAGGCTTCTTGAGCTTGGGGGTTTTGCGTGTGTTAATACTGGTAATATGATTTAAATATTCTGATGATTCATTTTCAGTCCAGAGAGCTGAATCAGCCATGTAGAACATAATTTGCTTCTCCCAAACCGCTACCTTTTCCATCCTTTCTCATAATTTCTATAAGAGGATGATTCATGCTCCTCTTGTATTTACCATTTGAGAATGTGCCCAATTCCTTTAGCTAGTTTCACTTCTTGTTCCTCTTTTTCAAGAAATAAAAAATGAGGAAAGCAAACTGATTGCTGATTGACATGACATATCCCACTGGTGGACCTGGTATGTGAACTAAACCTCAACTGGACAGAGAGGAAAAAGACAGGAAAAAAATGGCTTGAATTATTAAATTGATCAGAGCCCAAACTGTGATATTGAGCCCCTGGCTCACATTTCACATGTTTTTGAAATTCTGGGAGTTCAAGTGAGGGCTTGTGTTCAAATATAACTCCAGTATAATGATCTTATTTTTGCTTGTTTAAAAGAAGTCCCTTACTTTATTTAGTTATTCAATTCTAATTTGTTTTCTGTGAAGCTTGATTATGGTTGTGACTGGCTCAACCAATTAACTTGGGGAAAGTGTTAGTTATTGATTTATGTGATTACACGAGAGCTGTCTGTTCTCAGAGGTGGCCATAAGATATGTAAGAACATAAGGAAATTTTTATGGCAGACCTTGGGAAAACACCTGGACTCTTGTCCCCGCTTTCCATCTGAGGCACTGTGCTTCTCAGCATAACCTTGCAGTAATCAGATCAGTTTTAAAATTGGAAAGCGTCTCTGCCTTCCCTCTATCGCTGCCAGTGCAGCCCTTCACCAGACCCAGACCTCTCCAGCTGCTGTACTGTGCTGGGGCTCAGCAGGGTCCCCGTCCACACGAAGCTGTGACCATTGTGGGGCTGCCTGGCTGCTCATGCTGTCCAGGAGCTGCCATGCTTGAAGGAAAGTCTCTCCTAAATTTCAACCCCTTCCATTAGGGCTCCCCTCAGCCTGCTGCTTTTAGGGGATGCCTTCTCCCTTCATTGGGAAGGGAGTTTTTTACACCACAGCAGCTGTAAAAAAATACTCTAAGAAGTGTATTCATGCAAGCATCCCTTTGGCTGGGCCTCTATCTAAACAGAGCTCAGCATTTTGTGCGGCGGCTGAGGTGAAATCACAGCTCGTGATGGGCTCCAAGAGCCGCAGGGCGTCTGGCCACGCGTGCGGCCAGACCCCGGGAGAAATGTCCCATGTTTGGGCAAATTCATTTGAGCCAATGCTGCTGTATGACTTCACTCCTCATTCATCCCCACCAAGAAACAGTTTGTCCGATGCTTCGGAGGACAGCACGTACGCTTGCTAGACTCACCTGAAGGTTTCACAGCAAGGCAATGAGATCAGCTCAACGCTGAGTTTTATCAAGTCAAACGGGGCATGAGCAATGTGGGCAAGTCACGGGTGGCTGTGACAAGGCATTTCATGGACAAAGAAATGGGTCGTTAGATCCATCTCCTGGATATTGTGCCCTGTCCCACTTGAGGTGACGCTCAGAGAGCACTACGCTGTGAGTCACTCTGCCCCGTATGTTCTCATATACTTCTGAAAACAACACAGTGGGCCAAAGTTTGGCTTTTTCCACAGCCTAAAGGTTTTCATATTCAAAACAGTCAAGTGTTATTCTCTCCTATGACTAATACTGTGTTTTCACTAACTGCTATTACACACAAACATCACCTCACTCTATCACATGAGAGAATCATGTCATATTGCAAATATTTTAACAAACTGCATAGCAGAAATGAATAAGCAGTTCTGCATTTACCGATATGGGGGTATTTTTTAACAGTTACGAATGAAATACGAAGATTTCTATAAACACTTTGGAAGCTCATACTGAGAAAGCACAGAAAAAGGTAGGTGAGTAACAAAGGGACTCAGATGGAGTGTGTGCAATGCAACATCCACTGGAATTTCTTTGTGCTTTGCTTCCCTGACAAGTTTCTTTATTTTTTTACATCCTCTTATGAAGTGTCACTCTTGGGTCTCCACACTAGGTTATGCCATAGTCCAAGAATGCAGGAATCATGGCTTTTCATAACAGAAATCTCACATTATTTTGTACGGTTTACAGTTGCTTTTGCTGTTACATCCTCCCCTTCTGTCCCCTCAGCAAATAGCCCCTTTCAACACCATTAGATGGTGAGACAAATTTAGACCTGGCAGATAGTAGAAATGGTGCACATGAGCAGCGTGAGTATATTGGGAGGGCCTGCCTTCTGGGTCCTTGATTTCTGCACTTAGCACAAGACTTCAGGAGGAGGCAGAAGTACCCTACTGTCACCTCTGCAGCTTTCAGCCCTGATAGTCCTAGATTATTCCAAGCCGCCTACATCCATCCAAAGTTATTCTTGAGTTGTGAGCATTTGTTATGTGCAGGGACTCTGAGCATGAAACTCTTTCCCAGACAGGGTCTTTACGCTGGGGAAATCCCATGGTAGCTGGTTGCACTGGCTTTACAGACCCTCACACCCACGAGCTGGTGGCAAGAGATGTAGCTATAGCTAATGGAAAACAGGTTTGCACTCCCTCCAGGACAGGTAACAAGATGCCAGGCTCCAGCTGTATCCCTCCCAGCTCTGTTCCATCCTAATGAGCACAAGCCAGAGTAATCCCAGGGTCAAAATCAGCCCTTCTGCCTTTCTGTTGGTTACTGTGTGCCATGTACATTTATGAAGTCTTCATCTCTCTGTAAAGATACCATAGATAAGAAGAACAGAACAACCTGCAAATGGCAGTGCCTCAGCAGCTCTTACCTCAATTTTTATGAGAGCTGATGTTTCTGGGAATGTGAAGCTCATACATAGTCACTGCGCCCACAAAACACTGACACCACATGACTAGCAATAAACCTGGCTCTCATATTTCTGGATAGGAGAGCACGCCTCTCCCTGCTTCTTGGTGTGAGGTACGTCATTTGTTTTCTATTCAAATTCACCCTCCTCCCACGGAAGCCTTGCCTTACCATACTAGCCATTAGAGGATGTTATTGAGAAAATACACATTGAAGCAGCAGGAAGAATAATTTCCCATAAGTATATTTTATTATATATCTAATACCTTTCATCTTGAAATATGAGAACTTTACAAATACAGTGATTTTATTGAATAAATACCCTTATGCCTAGTGCATGGCATGATTCATAGCAGATTAATAGAGGCAATTAAATGTCAGATTAAATTGCCTAAACCATTTGCCCTACTAAGCTGATCCCAGTGCTGTGAAATGTATCAGTGCCACTAATTTCCAGAGATTTTCCTTTAGAGGCAGGTATTTAATGATTTTGAATATCAAATCCATGGTATCCCAGACTGTCTGTCTAATGCCTGTAATCATGTTAAAACGCAGCACTAAGCAACTTGCCTGAGGCAGCTTGGTGAGTCACTGGAAGAGAAAGCAGAACTCCTGACTTGCATTAGCTGCTCAAGCACACATGGAGCCACTTGCAAAATTACGATGGGGGACTGTCCGCACTGCAGACTTCTCAAATGTCTTGGGTTTCAGAACATGAGATGCCATGTGTCAGGCCCTGTGACAGGCACACACACATGTATGGGGTCATATGGTACCAGGCGTGCTGTCTGGGTGCCTTGGGTCATGTAACCGAGCTGCAGATACAGAGCTGACGGCAAGCCCCCAGCTGCAGCGTGGTGCTGGCTTGGGATGCTATCACATTTTGGAGCTGGCAGCACGTGGCGAAGCAACAGGGAGCTCATGGCTCTGCATTAAAAGCAGAGAGCAGAGAAAGCTTGTGCTGAGGAGCCTGGAGTCCAGGGAGCGACCATTACGGTCCACGCATGTGCAGGGAAGGCACCCACTGCTGCCAGTGCCTGCTGTCCCCCCACCTGTGCCCAGAGCCCTGAGACCAGGAGGCAGCGAGCAGCCTGGGGTGGGCAGGCAAACAGTGTGCTGAGATTTCCTTAGGCAGGGCTGCGAGAAAGAGGCTCTTCTTATTCCTCAATGTACATCTGTATCCAGGATGTGTCCTCAGTCGAAATACCGGAGCTGCTACACCAACTATTTTCCACTCAGGAAGAAATAGTTATGCTTTGAATGTGGCACACAGAAATAAGGCCATACCAGGTTTTCCAGCTTGTCTCTCCAGGAGTAAGACCCCAGTCCAGAGCTGTTTTTCATGCTGTTGGGACTGACCCTCCTGCCTCCCCATTCCCACACCTCATAAACTCCAAAATGAAGAATCTGAGGCTGTCTGAGCTCAGCCAAACCCTGGCAAAAGGGTTAAATCTCAGGATTTAAATGCATAAAAATGTTTTCATTGTAGTATGAGCCATCAGTAATTCTATATTGTCTGTGTTCTGTTTATTGAAACCTTTCATCACTGAATCCTTCTTTCTTTCTTTCTTTCTTTCTTTCTTTCTTTCTTTCTTTCTTTCTTTCTTTCTTTCTTTCTTTCTTTCTTTCTTTCTTTCTTTCTTTCTTTCTTTCTCTCTCTCTCCCCCCCATCTTTCCTTTTTCCTTCTGTTTCTTGTGAATCTGTGTCTCTGTAAAATCTGTCCAAATATTTACAAAAGGAAATGCTGGGTTGTGAAACTGAATTCGGAGAAAATGTTACACATGCTGAAGAAATGCATCCAGCATGGTTTCCAAATGTTCCCACATGCATTTTTGTTCTCTGTCTCAAGTGTTGAGGCTCGATCCTTCATATCTTTATTCAGACAAAACTCGCACCGAGGGCAGTGAGACCCAGGCTCAGGTCAGGTCCAATGGTGCTGTAATTCTGGCTTTGCTGGAACGGTTCAGTACTGATTTTGGCCATGAGTGACTAGTTAAAAAGCCTGAATAACCAGTATTACTGGGTAACTGGTTTGTGCAATGGGCCAGTTCCGGGCCAGGGGTTAGCTACGCTTGTTACCAAGTTGCTAACAAATTGGCATCAGTGTCAGTCGATGCAGAAGCTGTCTGCAGCCCTGTATTACCCTCTAAGATAAGCATCAACCAGGTTGCACTGGGAGACCCGCAGCCTCTGGAGAAAGCCAGCCAGGTCTCCGGTCCTGCTGAGAGAAAGACAACACACTCAGCTGTGACATGATGAAATTGCCATGAAGTCATTTTCCCAAGAAGTCCCTAATGCCATGAGTGAGGGCTCACACTCATGGGGCTCTCATGTTGTTATGGACTTGTACATACTTTGGCAGAGCGACATGGGAAATGTTAAAGCCCCAGGGATAAAGGGGGCTGAATGCTGGCAGTGGGTCCCATCCACTCAAACCAAAGCATTACCTCCCACCCCTACACTTCATGCTCTTGTTTCTATTATTACCCTTAAAATGACATTGTGGTCCGAGTGCAAACACGGATTGTTCTGGAGGAAGGGGTTAATTTTGTATTTCCTGGCTTTTGTTAAGGCAGGAAATCTAACCCTCAAGAAAGTCATTCAGGTTGGAGTGAGCTCCTAAAAAACACTTCAGCCCTGCTTTGTATTTTCCTTTATTTCATTCTTATGGCAGGTTTATTTAAGAAAAGACAACAAAGTAAAGCAAGGAAATAGCTAGTCCAGGATTCTAAGTGATTAAGTACACACTGCCACATGGGATGAATTTTTTTCTTCCTGATTTGCACTGGGTGTAAGCAAGACCAGATTCAAAAGTCTCATAATTACATAAGTCCATAGAAGAGCAATTATCATTGTTGTGGAGGTAAATTCCCTTTCCGCAAAGGCCTCAGATGGATGTATTCCCTGCAGTTTCAGAGCAGCCAAGGTATCTGGCCCACAGTGTCTGGTCCATATTTAATATTTGCATGATGTTGGTTAACATCACTACTGGAAAGGGGGTTGTCATTGAGAGCACATTCTCACTTAGCTGTGCAGGCGTCAGACATGGTGATTTCTTAAAACTTAGGAAAAATTGAAGTTACCAAACTGGAGAAAAAAAACTCAGTGTTTTATCTTTGTTTTCTGTGTGGGACACTGAGAAGAGTTTAGACAACAAGAGAAAAGAGTGTCAGTGGCAAAGGGATATCTGCATCTGTGAGCCAGGGCTGGCTGTTCCCACTAACACGGCACTAGTGGCACAGCACCATTAAAAATACTGCTTTCCATTAAAGCGTTCACATGAAGCCTCCCAACCCGCACTCCTGCTCCTGGAAAGCACAAGGCTTTGGGCTGGTTGGGGGGGTGCAACATCCCAATCAAGTCCTCTGGGAGAAGGACGTCCCCAGCTCCTAACCCTGCAGGGCTCCTCTACTTAGGCTGAGCAGAGTCCTTGTCTCTCCTGTGCTCCTGCTCGGTGGTGCCTTAAATAGCTCCTGCATCACACTCCAAAGGAGTAAAGTGAAGTGATTCCTGGGTATAAACTTACAGAAAGGTCAACATCTGAGGTCCATATCACAAGGATGAAAATTTCTCTAGGAAAAGGTGATGAATGAAGGCCTGTCTTGTGGCCATCTGCTATACTGGTTTTTGCTGCAAAAAGCTGGCAAGCAATTGATCATTGATAATTCCTGCTGTTCAGCTCCTTAGAAAAATCTGGGTAGGTTGGTGTTTGATACATGGCGTTCAAGGTCACCAGAGCTTGGTCATGGCATGGTGTCGCAGTGATATCATGTCTTGCAAGGAGCTGGCTCGGAGCGCCTGCGGCGTGGCCCGCATTCCCTGCCCACCTCCCGTGTGCTCGTGGTGCAGAGGACGCATGTCACCCACCCAACTGCCGAGCCCTGTGATTCACACTGAGCGATCCGCTGTGGATGGCTGAGGGGTCCCAGTAACAGAGTGAGTGACGGTGTGGTTGAGTGGAGTAATTTCCCAGCACTGAAGTGTATAAGCATTTCTCTTGCAATCTGTTTCCAACCTGCTGTTAAAAGAACAACAACATATAAATGGATTGAAAAGTGCAATCCCATGTTTATTTTTAAGGAACATGTTGAAAAAACAGATTTGCTTTGAGACTGCAGTTCTGGCAAAAACCCACTGCTCAGCAGAGCAGAGACAATCCTGCGATAAGTGGGTGAGTTGGAGCTGGCACTTGCCTGCCTGTGCCCTCCCCCATGTCCCCTCCTCCCGGCCACCCGTAGGAGCCTGGAAAGCCCTGGAGCTCTCGGCCAGATACGGAGCCCAGCTGGGTTTAGAAGAAGGTCTGAGGGGGTTAAAGACCGGGGAACATCGATGAGGGAGAAGCTGGAAAATTTGAGGACTGATGGTGGGCAGCCTGCAAGGCTGGTGGGGCAGGAGGGTGGGAGAGGAGCCCTGGGGCGAAGGGTGGGTGGAGAGGTCTCCTCTGAAAGGAGCAGCAGAAGAAAGGAAAACAGAAAACTGCTCAAAGGGGCTAGGAAAGAGCAGTGCAGCTGGGGCTGGCAGTGCAGGAAGGAAGAGAAATTGCTGGTAAAGGGCCGGGGGAAAAGGGCCGAAGTGGGAGGAGGTGCTGGGGGGGCAGCAGTGGCTAGGGGCAGCGAGCGGCTGGGAACGCGGGGCCGGGGAGGCATGGCGGGGAGGCAGGGGAAGTGGAAGCAGCACTGACTAGAAGCGCTGAGTAAGAAACACCCGAGTGTTTTGGTGGAAGTTGGTCACCCACGGGGAAAAGAAAACTTTTGGGAAATGCTGATGCGTTACCAAGGGGGGAAAAAAAGAGAGCTCCCACCACTCCACTGCCAGTTACTGGGCAGCCCCATCTTCTGGGAGTGTTCGCTGTGTGGAAAATGAACTTTGTATTGGCCACAGGTCTACTACATTTTTTTTCTTACACGTAAAACATGATGGGAACGGCTCTCAAATATGTGTTTATGTTATAAATATATACACAAATATATGTATACGCATATATACGTGTAGATATGTCTGTACATGTATATATGTCTATGCAGGAATACAAATATTTGTATGCGTATGCTCGTCTCTTATACGCGTATTTTAGAAGAATATGCATGCCCGCACCCGTGGCTCCACATCTTCCCGCACTGCTGCTCCAGCAGCTGCCTGTGCCTAGCAGTGCTCTGATTTCTGTGGGAAAGGGGGGAGCAGCCAGGGCTGGGGACGGACAGACGGACGAAGGCTGCCCCAGCACCAGGCAGGCCCGGTGCTGTGGGGCAGGGGACGGGGCACAGCCGGGTGCGAGGCAGCCCGGCCCCGCGGCACCTGTGCTGGGAGCGGGGGGCGCAGGGGTGGGTGTGTGGTTTGGGAGAGGTGGGGTGTTTGTAGACGTGTGCCTATGGGTGCATGTGGGTGTACCTGTCTGTGTATGTGTGTATGGGTACGTATGGATATATGTATGAATGCGTATGCACGTATATAGGTACATTTATGTGTGTATTTATATATGTATGTATATGAGTGTCTGTAGGCAAGCGTGTGTGTGTTATGTCGGCACCTGTATGCGTTCGTGTGTACGTGTGTGTGTATATATGTGTGTGTAGGTAAGTGCTTGTGTGTGCCTATGTGTACGTCTATTTATATACGTGGATATGTTCATATGTGTGTGTTTGTGTATATAGTACCCGACCGTATGTGAGCGTGCACATGTACAGGTGCGTGCATACGTGTGTGTGTGTGGAGGTACATGTGTGTGGATGCACATGTGGGGGCGGGGAGGCGTGCACGCATACGTAGCAGCCTGTCCCTTTGCCTGCACGGGCGCGCTTCCTCGGCCCCGCGGCACATGACGTCATGCCGGCGGGGCTGGCCGCGCCCGTGCTGGCGCGCCGCCAGGTGACGTCTTCGCGGGCGCCCACGTGACGCGGCCCCATTGAGAAAAACGCTTGCCCAGCCCTATATAAGGCGGGCGCGGGCGTGCGGCGCCGGGCTGGGCTGTGCGGTGCTGCGCGTTTGCGGGACACCGGCACCACCGACACCTCCGAGACCACCGACACCTCCTCCTTCCCTCCTTCCTTCCCCCCCGGCTGGAGCCGCCATGGTGAACCTGCGGGTGTGCGCGCTGGAGTGCGAGGCGCTGCGGGGGCTGCTGCAGGAGCGCGCTGCGCAGTGCCTCGTCCTCGACTGCCGCTCCTTCTTCTCCTTCAACGCCGCTCACATCCGCGGCTCCTGCAACGTCCGCCTCAGCACCATCGTCCGCCGCCGCGCCAAGGGCGCCCTGGCCCTGGAGCACGTCGTTCCCAACGAGGAGCTCCGCGCCCGCCTGCGCCAGGGGCTGGTCCACACCGTGGTGCTGCTGGACGAGCGCAGCGCCGACCTGGAGCTGCCCAAGCGCGACAGCACGCTGCTGCTGGCCCTCGGCACCCTCTGCAGGGAGGCCCGCGGCGCCCGCATCTGCTTCCTCAAGGGTGAGTGGCCCTGGGACCGCGCCGGCCGCCGCCGGGGGGCACGGGGGGGGGGGGCGCAGCCGGCCCGGCCGCGCTGCCCGCGGGGCTCCGCTCGCCCCCCGGCCGCGCAGCGCTCACCCGCCGCCCCTCTCTTCCCTCTGCCCCCGCAGGAGGCTACGAAGCTTTCTCCTCCGCCTGCTCCGAGCTCTGCACCAAGCCGGCGGCCCCCACCGGGCTCAGCCTGCCCCTGAGCGCCAGCAGCGCGCCCGGCAGCGCCGACTCGGGGTGCAGCTCCTGCGGCACCCCCCTCTACGACCAGGTGAGCGGGGACGGGCCGGGGAGCGGGTGGGGGTCCCGCAGGATGCGTGGGAGACCCGGGAGCGAGCGGGCGCCGCGCGAAGGCGAGGCAGCCCGCCGCTGTCGTGCGATGGAAGGAGGGGAGGCTGTTTGGAAACTGCCGGGAGAAGTTAACCGGTTGTCTGTCCTTTCTGTTGTAGGGGGGGCCGGTGGAAATCCTGCCGTTCCTCTACTTGGGCAGCGCTTACCATGCCTCTCGAAAAGACATGCTGGATGCTTTGGGGATCACGGCGTTAATCAACGTCTCGGCGAACTGCCCCAACCACTTTGAAGGGCACTACCAATATAAAAGTATCCCGGTGGAGGACAACCACAAGGCAGATATCAGCTCCTGGTTTAACGAGGCGATTGATTTCATAGGTAAATGAGCTCTCTTTACAGTGTCTTCTTTTTCTGGGGTAGTGTGCTCTGGGAAGTGACTTTTGAGTGTTTTCCCCAGTAAAACCTACAGCTGAGATTGGGGAGTTTCATTCCATCGGGGACACATACTTGCGGAGCATTTCCGTTAATTTTATTCTATTCAGAGGAATAATCTTAGTTTCACAAAGCTGTTTGAAATCTTAACTCAAGAGGCGTTGGTCTTGAAGAGAGCTAGTGAATTTAAGCGGATCAGTATTAAAGTAATCTTGTAAGACTGCTAAAGTGACCTGGAGGAGCTATTAGTATAATTGGAATTGGAGCCCAGTATGAAAATAGCTAGACTGCTGGTTCCCTCAGGACAAAGGCTCCCTTTGTCTCAAAAGCACTGGGTGCACCTATTAGGCTAAGGAAGGGATGGATTAAAGAAATGTAAAACAGCAGCCAGCACTTTCCCACCTCTGGAAGCAGTGGGACTTGTTTGCTAACTGTGTATTTTAATTCTTTCAGACTCGGTTAAAAATGATGGAGGAAGGGTATTTGTGCACTGCCAGGCTGGCATTTCCCGGTCAGCAACCATCTGCCTTGCTTATCTCATGAGGACCAACAGAGTCAAACTGGATGAAGCCTTTGAGTTTGTGAAGCAGAGAAGAAGCATCATCTCCCCAAACTTCAGCTTCATGGGGCAGCTGCTTCAGTTCGAGTCGCAGGTCCTTGCCCCCAACTGCTCAGCAGAAGCTGGTAGCCCTGCTATGTCAGTATTGGACAGAGGAGCATCAACCACCACGGTCTTTAACTTTCCAGTCTCCATCCCAGTTCACACCTCATCTAGTGCTTTAAGCTATCTTCAGAGCCCCATCACCACTTCCCCAAGCTGCTGAAAAGCAGGTGAAAATATGGTCAGAACTCAGACTTACTGTCTCAGAAGTGCAATAACTACAGGGACAGTGTCATCAGTCACTCATGTTTTGTGGGGAACCATCCACGCATCCCAGAAGAGTGTCATAAATGGAGAGGAGCTTACCTGATGCCAGAGAACGAGGTGTTACTGACTTTCTGCTGACTTTTAAAGCCAATATCTGGATGCCTACACAGAGATCGAAGGACACTCTTTCTTCCTGAGCTGTTCCTCCTTGTCTGCTGTCTGTCCTAAGCCTGCTCCATGTTTAGTAGCATGCTCACCAGTATTCCCATTCCTGGACACTTTGAGCAACACTGATGCTGTCCCCTTTTATATGACAGTCCTATTTATTTATTTTTACATTAGTGCATTGGTTTTTTTTGCCTTCACAAACATAGTTTCATTTCTAGAGAAACCAAATACCTCAGTATTTTTTGGTACTGTAATCCTGTGTGTATATATCTGTCAGCTCTTCTCGTTTCCCAAGCACTGACGTGAAAGCACCAGGCGAGTGCTTTTTTTGAGTTGCCAAGGGTTGTATGTTTGCTGATTTATTTATGATGTGAAATAATATATTTCTTCTTATGAAGACAGTTTTGTTACATGATTATAACTTTTTTATACAAACAGAATAAATTATGATATTTCTATTGAGCTGGATGATACATTCTTCAAAATCCTACATTTCACAGTCCCAAAACTCACATGGAATCTTCCAGGTGAAGAGCTGTAAGAGAAATCTGAATTTTTCAAATCTACTGACCTCAGGTCTTGACAGAACTAGATAGAGAAATGGGTTCAAACAATATAATTGACTAGAAACTACTGCTGCTTCTTAACCTGAGCTTTTCTTTATACCCATGTAATTATATGCAATGTAATTATAAGCCAGCCAAGGCTGGCTTCTTAGCTGTGAGGTGGATTTGGCTGCAGTGATGGCCACAGCACTGTAACCGTTTGAACCAGCTGAGGCTTGGGCACAGGGCTACAGTGAATTTAAAATAGTACTTCTCTGAGGAAGAAACTTCTTTATTGCTTGTTTACTTTCAAAGTTTCAAAGGTTAAGAGTAAAAATTAACCTGTTGGTAACAGATCTCCAATGCTTGTGAGTTTGTGCCAAGGTGGTTTTTTTTCTGTCACACCTCCTTGACTTCTTTTTGTAACTCAAACTGCCTCTCATGCCTGGAGTGAAGTATTTGGCTTGCTGGACTGTCTCTGTAAACAAGTCAGGGCATAACAAGAGATCAGGTAACCAACAAGTCACTTTTTTTCTTACCCAGACCCAAATGAATTCTTCCCTGCTGCAGATTCACACTACAGTGACTTTGGCACTTCAGTTGAGGCAATGAAAAGCATTTTACATTGTGTATCAAAACCCAGGCAGGGGAGACCTAACAGACCAGCACTCCTGGCAGCTTATGGGCAGGAGCTGCAGGGTGAGGGTGACGGGCAGCAAATGGTGCAGGGATAATGCTGTGTGGTGTGACAGAACTGCACATTTCCGTGGGGCAGGGTGCGTATGTGGGGAGCAGCATTGCTGTGACGTACCCTTACCAAGGGAAGCTGATGTGGAAGAGATGCAGCTGGTACCTTGCTTTCCTAGGCAGGGTAGTAATACTGGTAACAGGGAGATGGATGCTGGGGGAGGGCACTAGGACATCTGGTGTCCTACATCTACTCCAGAAGGGAGCCACCAGTCCTTGCATCTCTGATACTCAAGGAGTCGAATCCTACTTTTGCCCCATCAAAAATGGTTTTGCTTGGGTAGGTAGAGCAGGTTATGACTCCTTGTGTAAAATCAAAGCATTTTAACAGTTACGATCCTAAGCTTATACATGAGAGTTTTTTAAGCATAAAGTAGCAGTGCTTTTATCACGTAACTGGAGACAAGCAAAGCACCACAAACTCCTGCTGAAATCCTGCAAGTTACCTGGAGTATTAATGGTGCTAAAATCCAGGACTCTTCTCCTGGGAGAAGGTGCCCTTGAAGGATGGGATGATGCACTGCTGCGTCTGAAATTCTTCCACGTGAGCTACCCCTCTGATACAGCTCTGTCGTCAGTGCTACACGTCAGCCATTGCCAAGCTTCAACCTGACACCAAGGGATTAAAAAAAAATGGAGCAGCTAAAAGGAGGAGAGATCCCTGGGCACTAAGAAATGAAGTTAGAAACCCTTATTTTCCTAAGGCATGCATGAACCTCAAAGCAAATATTCCTCCCCAAAGTCTGTCCTATGCTGCAAATCCTGCAAAACCCCTTTGCCCATGGGAAGTCCCTTGGCAGGTTGTGCTGCTCTGTGGGATTGCACCTACCACTGCTCTCCCTGTAAAGCATGCAAAGCTGTTTCTGAATACGTGAGCCTTTTTACACCTGCAGTAAACAGTGGAACAAACTTTCACCTTCAAAGCAGAGCTCGTTCAGTGGAAAAATACAACCTTGGCAGCCCTGGCCATGCAACTGATAAAAAAAAGCCCTGCCTGTTAATCGCAATTCAAACAGAAATCCGCTCCGCGTCAGCCGGGGGAGCTTGTTTATGTGTTTCTTGGAACAATAAAACTCATTACCTGGCAGCCGATCAGCTTTTATAACCTAAGCAGGCACCTGACAGAGGGGTGCAAAAGAGAGCTGCTTCAGCACAAAGCCCGTCGCAGAAAAGCCAGCCAGCCACAGACAGCAAGGCTTCGGTCCCAGTGAGGCACTGACAAGAACTTCCAGCTCTGTGGACATGCAATGTTCTTTTCCAAGTCTTCATCATGAGCCTGCTGCTGTCGCCCATAATCAGCCTCATTGTGCCTAAAGCCTAGATTCCTGCAAACTCTCTGTGGACAGGATTGCGCCCAGCCCAAAGAAGGGGAGGATAAGGGGGCAAGAACAACAGCAAAAAGTAAGAGCGATCAGAGTGAGAACCGCAAACATCAGCTCAGCGTTACAGTTTTGGGGAGACAGATGGGCTCAGCTGGGGAGTTTGCTGGGAGCAGGGCAGCCAGCAAGGTGGGAAGCAGAGGAGGAGGTGTGAGCCGGGCAAGGAGGCACGAGGGGCTGAGACAGGCAGTGGCAGAGCCCACACGTGGTGGAGCTGGAGGATGCCTTGGCAACAGGGCTGAGCTGAACTCTGCCTACTGTGGATGTGCTAGGGAGGCATTTTCCCTTTTCACCCCTCATTTATTCTCCCTGCTTCACTGTTTTGTTTGTTTGGGATATCAAGGCACACAGTTCACTGTGCTTTACAGCCTTGAACTCCCGCTTCCCCTGGTTGCCACACAAGCTGGCTTGCTAGCTCCTTGCTAGTGGGGCTTGGCCGAGACCCTGCCCCTTGTAACCGATCCAAGACCCTTAGAAACCCAGCACGCAGCGTGCCTGTGTGGGGCTTTAAGCTTATATAAACCTGTAGTTCTACAGTTGCATACATCCCCATGGAAACCACGAGGAGTTTCCCCTTGGTGAGGACGGCAGTAATATCACTTCCTGTTGCTGACAAACCAATTTGTCATGAAGTGATAAAAAGGCATGTTTTGTGTTTGCAGGAACTGGCTCTGGGCATTATTCCTCCCAAGCCAGAGGCTGCTCACCCGCCCCGAAGGCAAACAATGGCCATTGTGTGCTGCACAGAGCAGGGATGGGGAGATGGGGGACAAGCTCTTCAGGCCCCCATAATGCAAGATCCTGGACCACCAACACCGCGCAAAGGTTCCAAAGTGTATAGAGAAAGTGCAAGTCATGGCAGCATGTAACCCAACGCAGCACGTGGGGCTCCATAGAGCACCCATGGACAGGGCCCCACAACTGAGTGGTGTACACAGCCAACCCACGCGGGGACGCAGCACATGAGCCACACGTAATATCCCCAGCAAGATGCAATACCCAGGGGATACAGTATACCCAGTTATCACATGACAAACAGACACAGAGCTTCAGATCAGACGTGTCTCGGGTAATCCCCTTGTCTCAAAGCTTTTGCCTTTCTTTTGTAATCAACGCATCAAAAGGTGCTGGGTGTACTCAGGCTTAGGGACTATCCTGCATTAGTCACTCCCAGTATCAGACTAACAGGGCCACAAGGATGTGTTATGCCATTACATTGAAAAAAGAACATTACATCCAGATCATACACAGGCAAATCTAGCTTGCCCGGTTACCACCTAGGTTTTTTCCTCTGTCTGGCTCCAGGGTAGCAAAAAGGGCACTGAGAGTGTTTAAGTGCAGCCTGGACAGCCCACTCCGCAGGTCCACAGACAAGTCGCAGCGCGATGCAGAAGGAGAAAAGGTCATGGTGTGTAACTGTCTAGTGTGGTTAGAAGTCAGTACACCTCAAACCTCATCTAAACCTGTTTCTTATCCTTTCCCTTGTTCAGCGATGTCCATGACAGACACCTACATGCAGTGTAGCCAATGAGAGACTCCACCCAGGGCTTTGGCTTCCCCAAATCTGCTCCAAACCAAGGCTGTAGGGAGGTTGGGAAAACAACTAAAATCCAAGCTCAAACCCACTCATGTTGGAAGAACAGATGAGACCCTGCGTTGGCCTTCCCACTACATGCTATTTACTACAGTGCAGAGCCAGCAGCCATGGCTGATGAGAGGCTGGCAGCCTAGCCGGGGGGCACGGCCAAGGCACCCAGACAGGTGGGTCCTGTTAGCACCCATCAGGGGCATAAAAGGTTAAGTGGGACCAAGATATTAAAGGAGAGAAAGCAGCCCTGAAGGAAGAGATGTGAGTGCATGGGAGAAGCAGGATTTGCTGATGCTCTGCTGATTTCATTGGCATTGCTGTGAGGACTTCAGCCTGGCTGGCTGGCCAGCCCTGCTAAGAATCTGGCTCAGGTCTGTGTGTCCTGCCCTTGCTGAGGCAGTGGCCATGTAATACTGAGGGCAACCTCCAAGGGTTGAACTCAGGTACCTGAGAAGAAGCAGCTGAGTTGTTGTGCTGCTGGGGTGGGTAAAGGATTCCTGTTTCTGAAAGCTATTTTGTTTTGGAAGTGTAGTTGTACAAACCTGTGCCTGTTGGGAGAGCAGTGCCAAGGTCCTATGTGGATCTGACACTGTTAGTCTGATACAGAGCAAGTTGGCTCTATCATCATAAGACTAGTGGCCAAAACCAGGGGAAAAGGAAGGTTTGTTCTTTGTCCTTACATGGTGTGGGACAGCCTGTTCTCCAGGTGTGGGTTTGTTTTTTTTTTCCTCCCCTTGGGAGTTTCCATTTCCAGGATTTTCCAGCTGCTGCATGTGGCTACGCACCCGTCCTACGGTGCCAGACTGTGTGTGCCTTCAGTGCTGAGCCTCGCCAGGACCTGCAGAACAACTGAGGGGCTGAGGGTTGGCTGAGGTCCCCCAGGAGGCTGCTGGGCTGGGGGTTTCCTGAGCAGTGCTCTCAAGCTCTTGCATTTGCATGCGTTTCCTGCTAGACGCAGAAATGACTCGGTCTGGGGTTCCCCTCCTTGGTGTTGCTGGCAGGCAGGGGAGTGGGTGAGATGAGACATCTGCCACAGCCCGTGGGTAGCTCCCAGGTGCTGGGGCTGGCAGTGGGTGGGTGTGTCTTCCAGGTGGGTGCTCAGCAGCAATGTGTTGCTGGCTTGGAGTCTGGAGGGTTGAAGGCGTTCAGAGAGCCAAAAGAGAAGATGCTTGTGAATATACTTGGTGTATGGGAATGGGGATGAAGCACAACTAATAACAGTGGGTGTTATAACCCCGTTACATCTTAACTAGGTCTTGTTTGGTGTTCAGGCTGGGTGAGTCAGGGCTGTGGGAACAGTAATTTCATCAGCCAATTCATTCCAAAATCCATGTTGTATAGACCATGTTGGGGCTATCAGGAGTGCCACAGAAAATGCTTAATTTCTCACAAAAGGGTTATGTATGACACCAGTCCCTCTCATTTCAATACCTTTTGGCTTCCAAACTATAGACCATGTTTAAAAATAAGCTCCCAGAGGGCTTTAATATGACATAGTTGCCTTCTAACTTTGTAACCAGTTGGCTACAAATTAGCAGGTTCTCACTACACAATATTTTTTTTAAAATATAGTCTTTGTCTCAGAGCCAAATGTAGGTCCCACCTGTACTAATATAATAAACTACAGTGCGATTTTTAGATTTCTAATTTCTGATATAATTTAATTTTATTTGAAAGGAGTTTCTTTTGTTCACCAGCAATTGTGGTGGAGATGTCTAAAAATAGCTTTTTCAGGTCTTTTACATACTGGAGAGAGGTGGTTTCTTTTCAGTGTCTTCTCTAAATTCTTGTCAAAATATAATCTATGATAAATTTGTTTCCACATCAGTATCTTGTTCTTATTTCACATCTTGTTAAGGTTTTGTTAATTGGCAACTGAGTCATAGCAATATGTGGTTTTGATGGCAGGTTTTTCTAAGTTATGGAGGATATAAACTGCAGATGTTCATTAACTCTAGTCTTTCCTGAAACTCTGTGATACTTGCAGACCAACTAGTAACTTCTTTCCTTTCTTGTCTTCTGCAATGAAATCTTGACAATTGCAGATATATATTTCAGGGGCTTTTGCATTATAAGTATTTTAAAAGCTACATTTATGTGATTGTTTTCAATCCTGTATGCATGTACAATCCTTCTTAGATATAAAATATGCGACAGTAGGTGTGAACTTTGCTGCTTTTCAGTGGTTTAAAGTGCCCAGTGCTCGTTCCCATTAGCCAGGCAGTGGGAACACTGTCAATATAAACAACTGGCATGAACTATGTCACTGTGTCTAGTGGGTCTTTCATTTTTAATTTTGTTAGGTGCTGTTTTAAATGTTACAGGAAGTTTCCTTGGTCTTTGTTTTAACAAAGTCAGCAGTCCTACCTGTGTGTCAGCTGTGTCTGGGCACACATGGCATTTCCCCCATGTTGCTGGGCTTTCCTGCTGGGAGATCAAAGCTACTGGTTGATGGTCTGGGTGCCAGCCTGGCTCTTCTGCAGCCTAGTGTGATCCTGTAACCATGTCTGTGCGATGGCCACTTCTCCCACTCCCAGGTCTAGGTGGATCACATCTGGCACCTTGGGGGAGGAGATGACCTCTAGAAACATCTTTAAGCCTTGTTGGCAGCTGAATATAAGGAATCAAACTGCTCAGGGTGTTTCAGGACACACTAATACAAACTGCAGCATCTGCTGAGATTAGCACAGGTGGATCGGGATGGTTGAAGCTGGTCAAATGTTGAAACCCTGTTGGCTGCTGTAGCTTGGCTGGAACCACTGTTGCGTCAGCGGGATGCTTTGAGCCGAAGGATTTCTGGCTACCCTGGGAGCTGTGCAAGGAGCCAGCTGAACAGCAGGTTGCACAGTATCGAACAATAGTTCCCACCCTTTCCTACTGACTGGGAGGAACAGAAAGGAACCAAAGCCTTTTGCAAGGAGGAAAAAAATCCCTTCAAACTTTCTTTCACTCTTCCTGCTCCCTTAGGAGAGTTTCCTCCATCCCTGAGCCAGCAGACTTCTCAGCACTGAGCAACCCCCAAATTTCAGCACCTTCCCTTGTTCCTCTTTATACTTTAAACACTTGTCCACGGGCACCAAAAAAGATGGTGTTTTATAACTGTCTTTTGTTCCTCTGTTTACAGCTTCCCTTCCAGACTCTGGGGATGGCTGACGTCAGGGTGCTACATTTGGGCTCATCGTACTTTTATCTGGTGTTAATGCCTTCCATGAGGAGCAGGAATGTGGACCACAAGGCGAGCTGCTGGGGCAGTGCGGGGAGAGGGGGCCCGGGGAGGGCAGAAGGGAGGCAGGCAGGCAGTGCTGCGTCGTGGCATAGCATGGTGCTGCCCACTCTGCTCTCCCTGCCAGGCACCAATTGGTTTGCTGGAGAGTACCATGGTCATTTATGGCCTTGTGTGGGGAGGGCCTGCCCACTGGCACCTTGTCCGTCTGTCCAGGCAGCTGGCAGAGCTGTATGTGGCACCAGGAGCTATGCGCTGAGCTATTTTTAAGATGCCTGGGCTGCATCCCAAGTATAGTGTGCTCTATTTCTGGTGCAAAATGATCTTCCTGGGTGGGGGATGCAGAGATTTTCTTCATATGAAACACATGGGTTTGGGTTTGGAGGCAGTGAGAGAAAGAAACAGCTGGGCACGACTGGAAGAGAGGCACAAAAGACCAGAGAGCTGGAGGCCATGAAGGTCTCACACAGAGGGAGAGCTCTCTGCTGCTGCTGTCGAATGCTTGTTGCCAATGGTTTGCTCATAGATCAGGAATCAAAAAGGTCTGGGTTTGGTTTACAGCTGGGGTTTACTGAGGACACTGGAGGGCTTTGCATTTGTTTGAATTAGGCTACTGGGGGAGTTTGAGATTCCAAAACATTTAACATGGCTGAAAGGGATGCTAAATACAGAGCTGTAAACTTGCTGATTGCTTTCACCAATTTTGGACCAGCCTCTCATTCCAGATTGACTAGATCTCAAGGGCAGCAGAATGCCATTTGTTCACCGGGGCTTAAAGAAATTCCTAAAAAGAATTAACCAAAAGGAGTTGTTTGTTTGCTACATGCCTTTTAGTAAGGCCCTGAATAGTGCTGCAGGCCCCATTATGATGGGGATGTCACATTCATGGGGTAGCAAAAGGAAAGCTCTGCTCCTGCCTCCAGGTGCTGGAGCAGATAGACCAGGCCATTACCTGTGCACTGCCAGGCTGCTCACTGTAGGAACCTATTTTACAGGTAGGAAGTGATGTGTAGGGCCATGGACTGATTCGCCATGGCTGTGGGTTTTGCCAGTGCAGCCTTCATACCTACACCTGAAACTGGAGGTCTGAGGTGACACAGGCTTCTGAGAAGACAGAAGAGGTTGTAAAAGTTTTCTTTAAAGCTTAAGAAGAATTTGCCATTCTTAATTTTTCAGCTACCTTCTAAGGACCCACTCCTCAACTGCAAGTGGCAAAAAAATTGCCATGACTGTGACACTAATCATGGTGCGAATCAAAGTCCTGTTCTCTGAAACCTACTGCTGTTACCTCCACTCACCTGTGCATCAGGAAGAGCTTTTCCTTAATCATAAATTCAAAGGATACAGGTGGCTGTGCTAAAGGACTGGCCAGCTTGGGGATGTGACTCCTGAGCTTGGCTTGGAAGTGGCCTTGGCAAGTGGGTATAAGATATCACCACATCAGAAGTGGTAGCAGTTGCTCCAGGCTGTTCCCCTTACAACCTGGTTTGCCACCAAATTGCCAGCCCTGGATCTGGCCAGAGATCTCAGTTTTCCCTCTCTTCCTTCCCTTCAAGACTGTAATGGGTATCTGAAAGGCGGCTAAAGGAATGAGAAATGTCTTTGCAAGAAGGAGGCTACCTGTGAAAGCATGGTGCCCAGTTCAGCAGCTGCTTGTCAGGGTTAAAGGCACTGGACCATGTTTGCCCCGTTACCTGGTGGCTGCGGTGATACATTTATCCTCTTCTCGAGCTGTGTGAACTGCTGTTCCCTTGTGCCGCCAAGGTCAGATGAGGAGCTGGAGCTCACTGGCTATAAAAAGTGATGGCTCAACCAGTGTGTCTGTGCACAGGGCATGTGGTGACTCCTGAACCGTGTGTGCTTTGGCAAGGGCAGGGAACAGCCCCCTCCTGCTGAGCACACAGTAGAGGTGGCCATGCTGGACCAGTGGCCACCCAGCCCCTCTCTGATGATGCGAAGGGGGGGAGAGGAATCAGCTGGGTGTGCTGGATTTCTCCTCTCACATAAAGGTGGAATAGCTGCTCACCAACAGCCATGCCCACCCTTGGAGCTGCTGGCTGTGCTGGGAACCCCCTATGTGACCCTTGGTGGTCTCACGTGAGAGAGGGCTTTGTGAGACCACTGGCCTTTCCCTGTGCCATAGGGAGAATTGTGCATCCCCTGGCCCTGCTTTAGCTTATCAGCCATGGGGAGCAACTGGCTGCATAGGTCCATGTTCCTCCTTCTCCCCTGGCCCACCAAGAGAGGGGCTCTTTGTGCGGGGCTGAGCACGCAGGATCCATGCTGGAGGCGGCCAGGAGCAGAGGAGCTGTGTGAGCCTTCCTGCTTGGCGCCTGCACCGCACAGTGATGTTGGTGCTGCAGGAAGGAACAGCAAGTTCCTGAGTGGACATTCCTCCCATAGCTGTGCAGAGATGTCGCAGCCCCCTCCCCGCCACGGCTCCCCCCACCTCATGTGCTACGGGCCTGTCTCCAGTGGCTATTATTGAAACCCATGGCACCTTTCCAGACCTGTGGTTTTTTTCACATGCCAGGGTGGAAGCAAACCCCCACTCCCTGCCCTGAAGCCTTCATCCAGAGACTTCTCGCATGGACTGTACTTTTCCAGTGTATGGAGAGCATTGCTGTGTCTGCCAGGCAGGAGGGAGCCCTGTGGCTTTGTTGAGGACTCCTGGAAAGCAGGCAGGGGGGATGCATGGGCTGGTGCTTGAACTCAGGTTCCCTGCAAGTAAAAGCATTCATGTCCTTGTGCCCTTCACTCCTCTTTTTGCTCCTTATTTGCTGATTAAGGTCTAGCTAGTATCCAGAGATTGCTTTTAGAATAGAAGTTACTTAAAAGGTCTGTTGCTCACTTTTCTGCTCGCAAATATTTTTGCAGCATTTCTTTCATTTGCCTTACAAGAATGCAAATAATTTTTTTAGCCAGCAGTACTTCAGCAGCTGTAGGGAAGTTACAGAGAGGGGAGTGTGTGCTTGTCCCTGCCCCAGCCTTCTGGGGACAGGCTGGGTCCTGCCAGCTCAGTGTAGCACTGCTGGTGATGAGGCTGATCTCTGTATATGGATATTTCTGCCCTAGATAGCCGCAACACTGAGCTGTCTCAGGGTTTTTTACCCACACAACAGACACCAGGTCCCTCTGAAATGTAGTGCTTGAGGCTGAAACTGAAAGTTTGGAGAGAATTAGTCACTCCTGTACCCTAGTAACGTTGGCAAAAACCAGCCTCAAACACAGCGCGGGTGAGTGTTTTGCAATCCCAGCAGCAGCCCTGTGCTTCTCCTGACGCAGAGGGTGCTGGCGGGGGGAGCAGTGAACTGAAATGCACCCAGCCCCTTCCTCCTGCCCTGTGTGCCCCACAATGGGCTGAGCGCCAGAGGTGGGAGTGGGGTGATGAAGGTCTGGTGGGGACAACAGAGCACCCTCCTCTGCATCAGTCCTGCCTGGTATTTGGGCTTGTATTGTGCATCTGCCTTGTGAAACAGCAAACACAGCCCTGAATGCTTTGGGTGACGTCACTGCAGGGTGTGAGACCCAGGGATCCACCCTGGGAACAGCGTTTCCCTGCGAACACTCTCCACCTGTGGTGCTGCCAGCATCCTCATCCCAACTTCAGCTTGAAGGGTCTGAAAATTCACCAATCTCAGGAAGGTTTTGAGCTGAGCTCCAGCTCTTTTGGGCCAGTGGTTGGCCACAGCCTTCTCTGAAAAGTTTGAAGCTCTTAGCAATGTGGAGCTGCTGCTGTGCTTCTCCTCTCCTGGCCTCTCTACAGGGGTGTGAGGAAGGGGCTGTGGAGCAGGGGTGGCCACCATGCTCTCCCTGCAGCGCTGCAGGGCCGGTTTAACTTGTTCCAGATTTGCAGGGTTCACGTCAGCGCCTGAAATGAGAACCGCGCAGTGCTTAACCACTGCAAAACATAGCAACGGCACAGCAGTGCTGGCACCTGCACAAAGAGAAAAAAATAATAAAAAAAATCAATGTGAAACAAAACCAGACTGGTTTTTCAGGCTTGCCTGGGCTTCGCAGCACAGAAAAAGGCAAAACTTCCAGGAAATGGATGTGGCCCCAACGGAGGGACTATTATGGATGCTCTGAAAACTCCCACTGCTTTCAACAGGGAGCGTTTTAGGCAGTGCTGCTCTGGTCCTTGCAGTCAGGGAACCTCACTGGCCCTACTGTCCCCTGAAACTGGCTGTACAGGCAGGGCAGGCAGTGGGCAGGAGCCTTAGTGCTGCCTGTTCTGCTCTGCCTCCTGCACTGCCTGCTCAGCACCGACCTCCCGTTCACCACCATTTGGGCATGGCTTGGAGCCTCTGGTCACAGTATTGCTGCATGGCATCTGCTGTTCCCCTCAAGCCATCAGGATCAGGGGGAGTAGTAAGGGGGTTAGTTACTGCTCCAGGAGAAGGTCCTGCTTGGATATTGGATCCAGAGGGTTCCTGAGTCCTGGGGTCTACTTCAAGAGAGGGGGACAAAATCATAGGGAGCTCCAGGGAAGTGTGAACCCACATCGGTGTCACACCTGTTGCCTGTCTCCATAGTGGGCCCAGCCAGTCTTCTGTGTCTGACTATCCTGCACTGAAGGAGCTCACAGAAGGGGGGTTCCAGACCCACATTTAAGAGAGAAAGACAAGTCCTTGTGCAAGTAGATGACCTCCCTCCTAAACCCCAACCCTGCAGCATTCCTGGGTAGGACATTGCCTTATATCTCGTGCTGGACCCTTCCACCCCAGAGGTACTAGTGCTCCTTCCAGTGCATGGAAACTGAGATCAGAGGTGCAGGAGGGGTCCCTTGCTCCATGCAGGCTTTGGCGCAGGGAAGCCAGTCATCCTCTGTACAATGTGATTCTGGGAGGAACCTGGGCAGCATTTTGGGTGGCAGAGAAAATGTGGGTGCAGATGGGCATGTCAGGAAAGGCAGCCCTCACACTGGATCATGTCCTCTGCTCAGGTCAGTGTCCTGCCTCTCACAGGGATGGAAACAACATGGCCAACATGGCCAGCTTTAATGGTGCTGGGCAGGAAGGGAGGTAGAGGTAGTCCTGATGGACCAGCTGATGCCCTGCAGCAGGAGCTGAGGTTAATGCTATCATAACTTCAAATGCTATTAGTAGTTAGAAAAAACTAGTCCTTTAAAAATTTGCTTGCACAATTTGGCTCTCTTGACCCTTCTGGCCATGTCTTCTCAGGCTTGCTAAGTTCTGTGGGACACAGTGTGTCCTTTTATTGCTCCTCAGTTGACTGGCCATTTATAGCCTCCACCTCTGACTGCTGGGTCTCATATTTTGAAGCGGTGCAAAGGAGTAGGATGGATCAGTTTTCCTTCTCTGCCTCCTCCCACATGCCTTGGTCATGCTACCTCCAGCACTTCCCCTTCCCACACTAAATAAGCTCTCTTGGCAGGGTAAGTGCAGCCCACAGTGCTAATTTTATTCACTGCTTGATCTTTTTTCTGGACTTTACTGGCATTTGATGGGTAAAGTGAGGCCCCTCCCTGCATGTGCTCTCAGCCCTGGGAGAAGTTTGTCTCAGCTGCGCTGTTGCTGTGTCACTTGTATCACTGAAGAGCTCTGCTCTGTGTGGTCTTTGAGCTGTGTGTTTCCCGGACACCAGGAAACATATGCTCAGACAACTCAAGACTTTCACAGTGGAAACCCAGAAATGAATTCAGACTGCGGAGAGAACTAGGGAGGAGAGGAGCAGGGTGTGGCTCACTGACCTGCACTTCCAGAGCTGTGATGGGACATTAACAGGCCACCTGGAGCCTGTTAATCAAGCAAAAACCCCCCTCAGGTGCTTCTCTTCAATCAAAATTCTGCAGCCTGGGGAGGAAACCTCTGCTCTGCCCATGTGAACAGCCTCACTTTGGGAGGCAGGTCCCCATCCCAACAGTGTCAACCCAGGAAGGCGCTGACTAGCAACCAGTGGATGTACCTAGTTTGTCAATAAACACTTCGCCACTCTGTTAGACATCGCATCAGCACAGTGACCATCACAGCTGTTTGACGGGTTTCAGTGATCTCAAGCTCTTATTCAGGCAGTAGTCATGTAAACTGTAGAACCTGACGTGCTTTATCAAGGAGGAGAGTCTCCATCATCTTTACACAGAAGAAAGAGGTGACTGAGTCATGAAGTTAAAAATCATCCAGAAAGTCAATGAAGGAGAGAGAGGGAGATAGAGAAAAATGGGGCTCAGTCTTTTGAGTACCTCTGCCAAGTCCCAGGTGCTGACTGCTAGTGCTTTTATCAGCTTCCACTCACTTTGAGATACCCCTCAGCACATTTTCCACCGTTTCTTTCCATTTGAAAGGAGAGGCCATTAAATCCTATGACTTAGAGGAGTGACAGAGTGACTCATGCTAAGCCAAAGCAGAAGTTGCTGTCAGACACCTTACACATCTGGACTTCTAGCCCCATGTCAAACTGTTGCTGACACTTCTCAGGGTTGCTCTGAAACCTGCAACACTACCCCACTATTACGTGGCATTGAGAGATGTATCAGCAGTAGTAAACACTGTATCTTCAAGGTGTGATGAGACAATGTCATACCCTGATTTTCAGTCTGGTAGAAAGGTATGTGAGAACCTAATAAATGTGATTTGACTTGTGATTTTTCATCTCCTGCCTTAGACTACTGTATGGTACTGCGGTCACTGTTAAACCACTGTTCATTCCAGAGAGGTGGGCGTAAGCCAGCACACCCACAGAAGACACAGTCCCACCTTCAGAGAGATTCATCTTGTCCAGCTTTGCTGTCACATTAGCCGAGAGGGTTTTTTTTTAGTTTGCTTCTCATATGATAACCTACTAAAATAGCTACAGCAAAATGAATGAATAAATAACTGCCAGGAGTTTAAATAAGGCTACCTTGCGCATCGTGTTCTCTAGCAGTATCTTATTTCCTACATAGAACTATTTTTCCAGGCTGAATTTAAGGAGCTGGGACACTCATCTACGATTCCTGGATATCGTGAGGCCAGAACAGTGTTTACCCGAGCAGGCTGCGGGCAATTGGGAGCTGCCAAAGAGAGGTTTGCTGTGGATGAGGGGACAGGACAAGTGGGTCCAAGGAGCAGCTCTCACTGTGGGCAGACTGCACAGAGTGCACACGAGTCCTCAGGGCAGTGCATGTATGCTTGTCTGCGTCCACTGAACATAAAAAACATTTATTTCACAGTGTATATACACCAGGCCAGAAATGGACATGTTCATCCTTGAAATATCTCTAGGGTGAAAAGTGCCATAGAAATATCAACCTGTCATGCTCAGCCCAATAAAACTTTGAGCTGTGATTGGGAGGTATCAGGTACCGCTCTACAAGTAATAACCATGTCTGTAATTAATAGCACGTTTTTCTCCGATGTTGTAGGTCTTTCTGCCATCTGCTGGGCACAAGATAGGATGGCTCCCTGTGGCTGGGAGGTGCTGGCTTGGCTGGTCTCTGGGGGACAAAGCCCTGGGACCAGGGGTGGGGAACTGCCAGTGACTTAATTTCATGTGGCCTGCAGCCACGTGGGTTTTTTTTTCCAATTTTCCTTGCTCTTATCAGATGACATTTAGGTGTGTGTTGATGCATGACCTGCCAGAGATGTCTGAAAAATTCGCTATGGTTTCAGCAAGGACATCTTCTTTCTTCCTGCGCGCTCCTGTCTTAGGGAAGATTGTTTGCAGAAGGCAGCAGTGGAAGGTGAAGGGACGTCTGCGTGATATCATCTCACTTCCCTCCTCCTGTGGGGTCTGGGTTACCCCAGAGAGCTACCCCATACTGAAATCTTTCCTGGAGTTTTTGAGATCTTGCAAAACACTGTAACAACATGAAAGTGTTCAGCTTTGTCTGGGGAGGACCCTGGACTAGCTCACTGGAAGGATATCCTTCTTCGGCTGTTGCTGGCTGTCTTGACATCCTTTTTGTGCATCCAGAGTGCCAATGTTTACTTCCAGAGGTGAATCGCGAAGTACTAGCAGAGCTGTGGGTGTGCATGTGCCCACCAACAGACGCAACAAACCCATTCCCAAGTGACACAAGCTAAACCGAGAGCAAAACTTTTCCACCTGACCGAGAGTGCTGGCCGGGAGCACTGTTGGTGCAAATCTATCCCTGTAAATCCCTCTCTCAGTTTAGACTTGGAAAAGCTTTTCCTGCTGCAATAGCTGGACGGGTGGTTTGTAGGGAAAAGCTCCCCTCTAGTGGGTGATCCCTGCAGTGCCAGGCACCGAGCGCAGCCCGGGCCAGAGGAAGTACCCCACTCAGCAAGGGCTGTAAAAAATTAAAAGCAGAGGCATTTACTGCGTATCTGTACATAACCAGCACAAGGGGGTCCATAACTGGTTATATTGTCTGTAATGAGAACAACGATAATGATGTAATTGAGCTATCCAGTGTTTTCAGAGCATTTTTAATCTTCCCTTTATTTTCTGAACAATAAGTGGCTGTTTAATTCCCACAGCATCCTGAGGAGAGAATTCCGTATTGATGTTATCTGCTTTTTACAGAGAGAGAAAATGCTGGAAAAATAGGGGAAGGACCTTGCCTGGTGAAGTCATCTGAGGTCAGGATTCAAGCGATGCTGGAGGGAGCATTGCTTGAATCAGCTGTGCTGATCTGTCACACCACTCAGCTGTTCTTCAGAGAAAGAACAAAATTTTGTCATTTTTGCAAGTGGCCCTTAGCAAAGTTGTATGCTGAAAAATGTAAAGTGACTAAATGTAAACTCTTCACTGTTCAACAGCATCTTCAAGGCTGGCGGGGGGGCTGAACTCGGAAGCATCCAAGTTTTGAGCACAGCATGCCCTAATGCTGCAGGATACAAAACTAATCTGAGTACTGGGAAATGTGGGGGTTTGTACCAGGACTTCCACTGAGTGACTGTGATGAAAACATTTTTCCTCCTGTTCCCTGGGGACATGATTCTCTTCAGTTTGGGGACCAAGGTTTTTGGAGTGCTTTGAGATCTGCTGATTGTTACAAAAGCAGCTAAACATTATTACTATTACTGCAATTATCAGAGTTTCAGAAAGGAAAATATGTTTTTTCCAGGATTGCACTGTGACGGAACCCAAAATATCACTGCATTAGTGAGGGCCTGATCCTTGCTACTACACAGTACTCAAGCCAGGGTGTTTTCTGCATCCCTGTGTCTGCACCTTTCCCAGCTGCTGTGCAAGCATCTCTCCAGCAGTGCAAGGGGACAGGGAATCTTGAGGCCCTCTCCGTAACCGCCTGCCAGTGCACAGGCACCCAAGCACTGGCAACGCAACTGCACTGTATGCAACTGCAGGGACCAGGGTGAGCCCAGATGTGCCTTGGGCAATAGCTCCAGTGCTCTGCTTGTGTAAGGGCTGCTTTCATTTCTGTTCATTCAGCATATTGAGTTATTCTTCCAGTGCCTCCAGAGTAAGGGCTTATGGGGAGAGGAGAGGAATGCAAAGGGAATGTTTCATTACTCACTGAAGTAATTCACTGTCTTGTTGCTGAGGGGATGTGGCCTCATGTAACCTCTCTCTCTGATGTCTGTGCCTAGACCAGTGCTTAGCTTTTGAGTTAAGGATGACATCCTCCTATATGCTTCTGCAGCAGTGAAGCCAAGGCTGACCCAGCCCTGACTGGACCTACCCCTGCAGAAATGATTAAGGGTGTGTGCATGGGGCTGGACTCCAAAGCAATGCCTTCGTCCTCACTTCTTGCTGGACAAGCTGCGGGCTGCACTACACAGCTGTGCCAGCCAGCTGACTTGTGGTGCAGATGCTGTGTCCCTAGAGCTGAGGTGTCAGAGTTTATGAGAGCTGAAGCTTTCTTTGCTGAAGGCTTTTGGTTCCAGTACAACAACACATGCTGAGGGTTAGCGCTGCCTGACAGCTGCTTGGTGGCCTCAGCATGAAATGAGCTGGTGAACCTCAGCTTGGTTCCCAGTAGAGGCAGATGTTCATGTTTTACAAAAATCATTACCACGGTCATTGCTAGCCAGGCTGCTTCTTGGCAACAGGAGAAGGTTCATAGTTTGAATAAGCACAGAATAAAAAAGCCTTTCTTCAAGTCAGGATCGATGTATTTTGGCTCCAAATCTGCTTGGGAAATCTGTGCTCTTTGTGATATTGCAACTGTGGAAAAAAGGTTATGAAAATTTAGCCTAATCAAGGCCTTCATCCAGAGCGTGACACTGACACAGGAATGGTACAGAATTATGCAGGGCTATTTTGGGCAATGTGACGCCAGATAGCCCTTTGCCTGCTCGAGACAATTATCAAACGTTACAGGCCACTTTTAAACACCAACCATGCAATGCCCCCTGAGTGGCGTTATCTCTCCTTTATGGGGGGAAGCTGCATGGAGGGATTGAAGCGATTTGGCAACAGCTGCCCAAGAAAACAGACCACCTCTGTCAGAACATCATCTTCTGAATCTCAGCTCTGTGCCATGACCAGCAGACAAGGCAATGCCTCCTGAGAACCCTGTCCCAGAGGGGCCGAGCTGCAATCAGTGGGAGCTAAATGGGAAGGAGCCACATGACCTCACTGTATCCTCTCAGGGTTCCTATCTATCTCTGCCCCTCAGAGCAGAGGTGTCAGGCTCCCTTCAGCCTCCTCTGAGTGCCAGCAAGTGTCCGGCTGAGTGACATGGTGTGACCTGCCTGGGGTTCCTCCTTCTCCTGGGGACAGCGTGGCAGCTGCTCAAGCAGGGGTGAGAGAAGATTTAGATAAAAAAAGGCTGCTCTTATCGGTTGGGAAATTCTTGCTGGGATGGCAGGGGCTGTGATCCTGGCCCAAGTGCAGAAAATGAGATGGTTGAGTACTGTTGCACGCTGAATGTGCCAGCCACCTGGCTCCGGGGCCCCTTTCCCTGGCGCTGGGGTGATTACCTGGCAGTAGCCAATTCTGCACATGCAGCGTCTGCAGTCAGGTTCCCATTGCACCTGCTCAGGTGGAAGCGACTTCCCTGTTATTAGAGGGCTGGGAAAGCTCCTCTGTGTGCTACTCGCCCTCCTCAGGAATGAGAGTATGTCTAAGTGTTTTCTGGGAACAAACAGAGCAAGACGTCTCCTCCCTTTTGCTTTGAGAAAGTCTGAGAAATCAGTGCCCTTTTGTTGTAACAGCTGGCGTTACTGAGGGTTGCAGCTCACGTCCTGCTGCCAGTCCCGACTTGCTGAGGATCTACTGCAAACACTCAGCGGTTCTTCTGCATTGTGCTGCTGTTATTATTGTTGTTACAAGGGTTATTATTAGAAACCCAAGCCACACTAATGACCCCAAACCTGGTGATGAGGTGACTATAAACTGCTGTGTGTGAGGATAGCACCATCAGCTCAGGAGGCTGCTTTGAAGGTTGCTCAAGTACTAGAGACCTTGCCATATTGCTCGCACCTAACGGAGAAAATAAAAAGTGCATTAGCAGCTAGATAAGGAGTATCCGCATGTCACAGTCACTCCCCTGCTCAAATTCAAGCAAGACATCCCTTCCTCAGCCGGGCTCTCAACGCATAACCATGGTGTCTGATAAGGGGCGCTGGGATGGTGGGGACGAAGGAAGGCAGCAGCACTCCTGCAAAGGCATCACTGTTGCTTTTCTCCCGGACTCAGCCCGTTACCAGGCTCGAAGCAGCAACACACTCATCTGCACATCTTGTTCCCATTATTTTGTCTATGGTTTTCAGGGAAGGATGTGTCTTAATCTGCATCTCAGCAATTCAAAGCTGCTGGAACCCAGTAATGATGTTCTGGATGCAGCTGTGGAAGAGGAAATCAGCAGCGGGATAAATGGTGGCCTCCCTACTGTCATTTTACTTCATTCTCTCCATTATTTCCAGGGGTGGCTGGGCTGCTGTGACAGTAGAAACACTCAGGAATCTCAAGCCTTTTGTTTTGCTCTTTTACTTCCTCTGAAGTCCACATCAGTCCTGTGCAAAATGTAACAACAAATGAGATAATGGGGAACACAGTGTCCTGGGGCAGCAGGACTCATCTCTATTATAAATCTCCCAGCTTTGTGGCACAACGGGACCATACGCTGTCTGAGATGGGGAAGAAATCTTCATCCTATTACGTGACAGTGGCCTTTTCCTGTTCTCGGCCCTTTCCTAGAAGCAGCTGTGCACTGGTGAAGATTACTGCAAGTGGAGCACTAGTCTGCACCAGTACTGTGTTTTGGGGTTTTTTTAAATCTTTTCAGAAAAGAAAGCAATTCTAGTATATTACTTTTATCAGCATTGTGCAGGGACCATGGAGAAGCCCTTCCTGTTGCCTTGTGCCTGTAGTCTATTAATTCAAAATGTCACAGCATGTGAGACTACTGTTGGGCTGGCACGGGTGCAGATGACTAGTCTGCATAGATTGGTGTGAGTACAGGTATGAAACCGACTGCCTATTTATAGGTTGGCACGGGGGCATGGCCGCAGACACCTGGGCTTTATCGACGGGCAGGAGTGCATGGGTGAAGTACCTCTCTTTGCAGGCTGACGTGGGTGCTCGGGTGCAGACACCTGCCTTTAGAGCTGACGCCGACACAGACACCTCTCCGTTGCAGGCGGACAGGAGCGCAGGGGGTTGCAGACACCGTCCCTCCTTCGGGAGAGGAGCCGAGCCGAGGCAAGCCGAGCCGAGCCAGGCCGAGCCCAGCCAGGCCGCCCCGCCCGCGGCCGGCGGTTGGCGGTGGCGGCGCTGGGCGGAGCGGGCGGCAGCTTCGAATCGGCGGCGCGGCGGGAGCGCGGCGCTGCCCGGCTGCTTCCCATCGCCTCCCGCCGCCGCCGCTCCGCTCCGCTCCGCTCCGTCCGGCCATGGGGAACGCCGAGTCCGCCGTACGCGGCGCCGCCGGCCTCGGTAAGTGCGGGGCGTCGCGTCCCTTCTCCCCGCGCCCCCCGGGACGGGACGGACGGGACGGGACAGACGGGACGGGACAGACGGGACGGGACAGACGGGACGGGACGGGACGGGGCCGCCCGGCCGCTCCCCCGGCGCCGGAGCCGCCGCACGCGGGGAGCGCTTCGCTGTGCTGTGGGGCTTGATGGAAAAACCAAAGGGGCCGCCCTGCGGTGCCCGTCAGGGTGCGGAGGATGTGCCTGGCATCGGTGAGACGCGAGCTGGCGTGCACGGAGGTGGCAGGTAAAATGTTAGTGCTCGGACTGGGTGAGCTACGGTCGTGCTGCAGAGAGGCCGGGTACTTGGTGGTCTGAGCCCCTGCGTTCATCTGTGCTCGTTACCGAGCTCCAGAGATTACAGCGTCTGGGTTTGCTTTTCCTCTCCCCCCCGCCCCGCCAAGCAAGAACCGTGGCAATAAATGCACTTTTCCTCCTTTGCAGTTACTGCCCGGGCAGCAGTCCTGCCAAATCCGCCTGCTGTGATTCAAAGTCCTTTGCTCCAAAATCGCCTGCCAATCCCAGCTCACAGGCTGGGAAAACAAATGGGTTCGCGCTGGCCGTGCAGCCGGGTGTCAGGTTCTTGTTGCCTTTTATGCGTCTTGTGTGCGTCCAAAAAGTCCAACAGTCGGCAGCCTGGTTGGCTGGATTTGAAGGGAGCTGATAACTGAACTCAGCTAACCAGTAAGAGGTGCCAGCGCTCCAGAATGTAAATAATCCTGGGTGGGAATAAGAAAAGTCTTGGGTAACATCTAAGCTACAGCGAAGCATCGTTATTGTTACTAGTATTGCTATATAGCAGAGAGTTTCAACAAGACTGAGCTTGTTTCTTGTTAATATCTCATTGGCTTCAGGCCTTTGGGATCTGCATACTGTTTTTCAGATGCATGTGACCTGCTACAGTTTCATTTTTAAATAAAAAGTTGTCATTCTGCATACCTGATTCTTAATGGCAATGTTAGAAATTTGATCAATTTTTCAGGCATTTATAGCTTGATCTGATTTAATGACTTCTTTCAAAAAGCTTTAAGTACTTGGTTTTGCTTTTTCTTCCTATGGGGAAACTCAAAATATTTTGCTATTCGAAGTATGACAGTGTTGTCATTTTCTTAATGTGTAAATTCGGTGGTGTGATGTGCCACAGGGTAATCTGTGAAGCTGCTCTGCTAGATGCTCTTGCCTGAGCCTCTGTACAGGTGTGTGTGGTATGGAGGGGAGGGAAAGGTCACTCTGGGGCTGTGCCAGGAACCTCTGGAGCATGAGGCTGCATTGCTCTCCTCTCTCCTGAATGGCAAATGCATTTGCAGACATCCAGTTGTCCCATGTCGAGGAGGTTCACACTGATGCTGAGTGCCACCTACTGCAGAAGAAAAAGGGATATAGGGCAATAGGGAGTAGGACTTGGGTGACTAAATCTACAGTAAATACTTCTCACTTCAGGAAAAGGGTGATTGCAGGCAGAGGGCAGAACAAGAAACAAAACAAATGACTTTTGAGCCTTGTTTCCTACTGGCTATTGCTCTTAGGTGTGTGGGGCAATAGTGAGTTCAGGAGTGCATGTACATCAAGGGAGGGCTTCTGCTGTTCTGCGTGGTGTTGCTAGCCCCAGTGGATTAAGGGCTGATTGCGTTCCTAATGGATGAATACTTTGGGTGCAGGTAATGTTCTGCTGTGGCAGATTCTCATGTTTCTTGTATTTCTTCTGGGAACTGCTAATGCTGTGTTTGGTTTTGGGGTAGTCAGTCACCATCAGATTTACATGTTTGCTATGTAATGGAAGATTGTTTCTAACTGATGTGTAACTGTCCCCCTTAATGTTGGTTTTTGTTTTGAAATCCAAACATCAAGTCTTTGATTATAAAGTCAGATCTGCAAAACAGTACCAGAGATAACATTTTTAAAGTTAATACCCTATCAGACAAGTCAGACCTCAATAACACATTATGTCAACAGTTACTGCTGCACTCCTGTTTGTTCAACAGAGAAGGTAAGTAAATGCATTTGGTGATACTTCCAGTACTGGATACAAGAATTTGAACCAAGATGGAATTAATTGTCAAGGACTGATAAAGAATATATATAAACTCGGCCTGTTCTCAACATGAAGTAATTTCTCCATTTGCACAGTATAGTCATCAGAAATCAGAGAAATCGCTTTCCAAAGCCAGCAGCACTACCTGTGTCCCAATTCCAAAAACTCAAGCTGATTTCTCTACATTTCCTATTGCTGAAGTTTCAGCTGTGCCCCCTTCCCTTGCTCAAGCTGCCCACCTTGTCTGATACAGCTTCCATGGGGCTGCATGCTGCAGCCTCTGCAGCCTGATCTCTGTTCAGGATAGGGAAATTTCAGGGATTACCCAATGCGAACGAATCCAAGATGCTGAGCACCCCTTCTGCTTGGGATCCTGTGCTGCTGGCACCGTTCTCAATCTGCACTGAAGTGTGCAAAGAGATGCTCTGGCCAACAGCTTGTGTATGCTCCAGCTGCAGTAGGACTTGAAGTTTGGTGGGTTGGTGGCAATACCCGATTTGCTGTATTTCTGATGTAGACTAATCCCTACTGGAAGGGCTAATCTCTCTGGGATGAGAAAGGGAATATATAATCTCTCTAATAGCAAGTGTGTTACTACTGTGGCTAGGAACTTTGCTCATCTCTAGCACTGAATTGACTTGAGTATTCTTCCTCTGGGACCAAAGACCACATTGGTCCTAGAATATTTATAAAACCCAGAAAATGTTGGGAAAACATTTAACTCTTGACTTCCACCTGCTGCTGTGAATTTCTGGTTCTGCTGGAGCAGGGGACCAAGACCTTTTTTTCCTTTTAGCTATGCTTGAGATACCAGTGTTCAGGCAGAAAGCAGAAATGTGGGATTAAAAAAAAAAATTAGTAAATCCTTAAAAGCTGGAGCTGTCACTGAGGTACAAGGGTTCTCAATTTAGAAATATTGCTTTGTATGTTTTTTATACAGAGCAGTAGAGCTGGGGCTTGGGCTCAGGCTCTGTAGCAAGGTAAGCTGTGCCGGATGTGGCTGTCCCCAGGTGCCCTGGCCCTGGCCAGGAGAGCCAGCCCTGGGTGGGCAGTAAGGCACCGGGGATGGGCATCTGTCACTAGAGGGCAGCAGGGATTGAAAGAAGTCAGCGCTGCTGCTCCATAACTGCACCAAAAAAAAAAAAAAACCCTAAAAAACCAAAACTCACCAAAAGGTGAATAAATGCCAGGAAAAGGACACTGCGAAGCGGGTTGCTTAAGGGATCGATCCTGGTCAAAAGAAGAGCAAATAACCATGCAGCAGCTGGTCCCCAAGCCAGCAAATCTGTCCTGGTAGCTGAGGAGGACACAGCTGAGAGTGGGTTCTTACTCCTTGAATGCCCACATGCGCACATGCCTCTTTGGGAGAGGGAAGGTGAGCTCCTTTCCCTTAGAGATCTGGTACAGGCTGATGGCTTGTGATGCTTTAGCTGTGCTCATAGTGTGAGCACTTGTTATATTTGGGTGGATGATGTTCTGCTCAGAGTGTGGGTGCCTTCCTTGGCATCATGACGGGCTGACACTTTGCTGGGATGGTTTCAGGTGGATGTGGCTGGGGGTTGATGCCTGAGTCAGTGTTTGCCTGAGATCTGTACAGGATGGCTGGAAATCCCAGGGTCTGTTTTAGCTTCTGAAAAAGTTTGCAACAGACAGGCAAATCTCCAAGGATTAATTATCTTTTGATCCAAATAAGTGCTCCTTTCAGTGAGAGTCCAAGGAGAGCTTCTGGCTCCATTATGTCACTTTTTTTTTAATTCCTTTTTTTTTTTTCTAAATGTTCCTTCAGAACATCTGACCAAATGCAGTCCCCTCCAGGAGCAATGTGCATACTTCCCAACAGTGGGAAGTCTCTCAGTGTGGCAGGAGCTTTGAATTTTTTTGCATCTTGTGCAGCTCAACAAGGTCAAAAGTTCCTGAAGCTTTTCTTTGTATAATACAAGTATGCTTATGTCTGTATTGGACAACCATTTCGTGACCAAACTCTGTTAACCGTCTTTGAGTGTAAAATCAAATTGCAATGCTAGGGAGCCTTACAGGTCAGCACAGAGTACACAGGTCTCTATGCTGAGTTACTTTTTGGCTGTTGGTCTGAAAACTCCAGTTAGGCATGAGTTGGGCTGGAGTGCTGGATGTCTTACTTGTATTAATGCATTTATGGGCAGATCACAAAAATGATTGCAAATGTTGGCAGGCATGCCAACCAGACAGCCTCTTGTCATGCTTACTCTTTCTCCACTTGGTCAGCAGCTCCTCCACAGCAGCAGTGTCTGATGTCCTTCCTTCCCCATCCTTCAATTAGGTGCCTCCTCTAACGCTGCATCTCTGTGCTTCCGTCTCTCCAGCTTGTGACTGTTGTCCTGCCCACTGTAGTATTTTTTGTCAGTGTGTGTGGTCTGCCAGTGAGTAACTCCAAGAGAGTACCTCTCTGAACCTGACCTTGTGGCTCATCAGGTCTTTGAGACTTGTTTTTGAGCCCCATGACCATCTTGCAAGGGCTTTAGGGGCACCAGTTGCCCATCCTGAGTTGGACTTCCTGCAACTTTGGGACAGCTGAACTCCCAATTTGTGAAAATCTTTCCTGGACCCACTTTTCAACTGGATAGTGATAACCATATATTTGAGAATTCCCTGATATGTGGCAAGAGAGTTCTTGGGATCTGGGCAGTTAAAGGAAAAGCCCCTACAACCTTTGTGAAGTCTCCCAGCTCTTTGGTGGGTCTGACCTTACTGCAGTGTTTGGGTTTCTCCAAAAGCGTCTTTCCTGGCCTTCTGTCTGCTCTTAGCACCCAGATTTCTTCTTCTGTGGAAGGTTATCCTGGAAGACCTGGTGCTGTAGAAGCAAGAGGATTTTGTTATCGAAAGGTTTTATTTTCCCTCTGCTCTGAAATGAAGCAGGAAGGATGAATGAGACCATTTCTGGGCTTAGGTGGCGCCAAACCCTCAAGAAAGCACCCTCCTGGGCTTTGCACTGCCCTGGGCTTCTGCTCCACCGTGGACATGGGGCTTAGCACTTTGCCTCGTGGTCCCCTTTCAGCCTGGGGAGCAGGAGGTCCGGGCTCAGCTTGTCCTTTACCTTTGTGGCTTATGCAGATGGTAAGCAGACATGAAGCTGGCTTTGTTTTGTGGATTTGAGTGTAACATGTGGCTGGTATCTTGCAATTCACACAGCCGGGAACTTACTCACACGTTTTGTCCTTACTGCTGTGCTGCTTACTCTGAGTCACTGTACCCTGCAGCTGCCAAAATATTCTGTACCACAGTAAATTCCCACATGAACTGTGTTTGCATGCATTGCCTGTCGTGTGGATTAACAGTAGTTAGATTTCTGAGTTAACCTGCACACATTAGGCTCCCGGCAGGCTCAGTTAGCTGCAGAGAAAATAGTGCATTCGCTTTGTGTTAAGAATGGTTTACTCGAAGACACGTTCATTTCGCACCGTAGAGTCTGCTTTCTCATTAAGAAATCGCTTCTGCAGAACTGCAGTTTAGCACTCTACAAAATACAGTAGGCTGTGCCAAGATTAGCTTGCTTAGCATCTTGGGACTGTACTGTACACGATAACCTTAGGTGGATTTTTACTGATAAATGAACAATGTTTATGTGGATTTATCACAAAGGTAATGATAGACAGTACGTGTTGTGTTTCCTCTTCAATGCATGGTGCTGCTTCAGATCAGGCAAGAAGTTTGGGCATGTGGGATTCCCTGCAACCCCATCTCCTGCGGCTGTGCTGAGCTGTGTGATTCCTGCTGCGTGAATTCAGGACAAGCTGATGCTGAGTAGTGCTTTCTTTTTGCAGATCTAGATTAATTATCATTCTGATGTTTGCTGGCAGGCGTGTTTGCATTGCTCTGGAACAAACACAAAGTGCCCAGTGGGCTGGTTCACTCTGTAACAGACCTTCACTGGGCAGTGGACTGTCCTGAGGAGTGGGACACACAACACAGCGGCACCTTGCTCGCCTGTGGCTTAGCTGCCTAGTGAACAAAGTTGAGTGAGATAATTTTTTTTTTTCCCTTCAGAGTGGAAAAACTTGAGAGACTGATGCACTTGTTATTTCTGCATGGCTCTGAAATGCAGATTACAGGGGTTGTTCATAAGGCTTTTCCCTTTTGCTTGCTTTTTCTCCCCTTCTTGCACACTGTAATATGGCTCAGCCTCTCTAACAGCCTTTCTCCTCCCAGCATCACTCTGGCTGCAAACTCACTACTGTAGGCTGTATGCTTGGGTTAAATACCTGCACAGTTCTCTCCTCCACAAATTGCCCTGACTTCTCCTGCAGCTGCTTTTTGGGAAATTAAAAAAATGAAAGGAACCTAAAAACTATTTGCTTTACAAAACATGAACAAGTGTGTTAGATGAAATGACTAATTACAGCCCTGAGAGGCGACAGGAATCCCCTTATGGGTGTGCTCCCATTATGTCACCCTGTTATACCCCTATTTGGGGCTCTTCATTGGGGGCAGGCATCTTATCTTCTCTGCAGGCTGCTACACATACCTAAAAAGGAGCATCCATATGCCCTGACTAGAAAGGACTCCAGTTTTCAAAGACTTTGACATTCAAATAGCACGGTTATAAATGCTTGCTCTTGCCTTGAACCAGCACATAAATGTTTATCACTTCTGTTACTCTCTTGACAGTTTTCCCATTAATTTAATGTTGAGGAACCCTTCCATTTCTGACTTCATTTGGGTACCAGCCTGGAAGCCTGTTAAAGCTGCAGACTTTTTCCCCATCAAGGACAGTAGCTTTGGTTTTACAATCCTGTCCTCCATTTGCGGAGGTGAAGTTTCTCACATGTGTACCATCCTCTCTGTGCACCTCTTCCCTTTCCAGCAGAAATCACTCCTCTGGGTCTGTGAGCCCATCAAAGAGTGTGTACTGGTGGCTGCTGGGATGCAAGTACAAATCCTGCAGTGGAAGGCGGGATGGGACAAGGGTAGAAAGGAATGAGAAAGTTAAGGTCCTAAAATGATGCTAAAATTCACCCAGCCCTCTATTGTCTCTATTTCTGGGTCTCTGATAAAACTAAAACTCAATTCCAAATAGTGTGCAATATTTCAGCAAGGAAAAGCAAGACAAAGAGGCTATTTAAAGCTACCGTCTTCCAGGGCTTGGCTCACAGACTCTGCTTCTTTTGTGTCATTGTGTCTATGGAAAACACATACAAGAGGCTAGCAAAATACAATGTGCACTTCTAGGTACAAATTTAGAACGCATGCAAAGGTCAGATATGCTGCACGCTTCAGCTGGGAGAGATGGAGGCTTTGGGCTGATGCAAGTTAGCTTGGATTTCTCTAATGCAAGGAGGAGTAGTATAAATGGACAATGGAAGAGTACTTAGATGCAGTTTACACAATATACTACAGCCTGTGCAATAGAATAACCTGTACAGCCTGTTCCTGGGTGCTCTTTTTGGGTCTGAATTTGTGGCATTATCTTCCACTCATGGCTCTGCTCTGTCTTGCTGTTTGCATCTTGGATGACTCTTTTACACTGGTGGTACCCTTCAGTGTCCTTGGTTGTATAACGAGGCCGGGAGTATATACGGAAAATGTTTTGAGATCCATAAATATAAATGTGAAGTGTCACAACATGTGCCTGGCTTGAAAGGAGCTACAAAACTGTCACAGAGGCTGTTAACCTGGGACATCTTTGTTCTGGCAATAGGATGAATGCAGTACAAGGACTTGCTAAAGGCTGCGCTGAAGGGAGCTGCTTGTTGCAGGTTGTATGAGAGGATGGGGCATGGGAGGGAGGCTGGAAATTCCCTGGGAGCAAAGGAGAGCAGAGAGGGATGTGTTGGAGATTACAGCTAGCAGGGTTGCGTTGCACTGGTGGGATGGGGGAGAACCTGTCTGAATACTGGATCTGCACAAGCTGGACTGAGCCAGTTGCAAGATGGAGGGACAGCCTGAAAATTGAGCAGGATTTTAGGATCCTGAAGGAGTCCATTAAAAAAAAAAAATCTGAAGAGCTTTGCTAAGGAGATGGGGCAGAGTATTTTTTTTTTGGGGGAGGGATGGGGGTGTACAGGTAAGTGTGCCCCTGTGCTTTACTAAGAGTAAAGTGTGTGTGTATGTATTTCAGAAGTTACAAGAGAACCTCAATGCTATGAAAATTAGCTCTTATGTGTCCTGCAAGGATGAAACAGACCAGCAAAGCCAAGAAGGCAGAGCATGACAAAGGAGGGTTGCTTAGTTATTGGGCAGAGGTCCACGGTGTTTGGGTGAGGGGTTGTCCTACTGTCTTGATGATCTGAAAGGGAAATTAAGGCATGAGATTAAACAACTTGTCTGTAGCAGTTTATAATACCTGTTGTGGATAGAGGGCTTCTATTCTCCTGGTTGCAGCAGTATCCTGAAGCTTGGGAGACTTCAGGAGTCCTGGTGAGGATCCCTGCTGTCATCTCTGAACTGTGCTGCCTTCCCAATACCTAGGGGTATAAAAACATCACATAGATTTTAAAGCCTTATCTGTGCCTCCTTTCTTCAGCATTGTGATGGATTTTTTGTACTTGCTAAAGTAATCTTCTGCAAGGACTTATCTATTTTTTCTGTGTCAAAGATAATTTTTTTTAAGAAATTCTTCATGCTGAATTAATTTATTCTGTCAAACCTGTTTTGTTTTTTGCTTATGAGTGCGAGAATCCAACTCCCAGAAATGTGTGTGCACCTTTCCTCCTGCATGTGGCACTCCCGTGCCAATAAATGCAAACCTTCAACCTGCAAAACCCTCTGGAGAAACGCAGCACTCCATGTCTCAGAGGCACCCAGCAGGGATGGCTCTGGATCCCAGCTTGGAGACCCCACTGTGTGATGGGGTTCAAACCAGCACAGTTCCCCATTTGAGCCATACATGATCTTGACAATGAGAGTGAGGAAAGGCATGGCCTCAACACCTTCCATTTTGTCAGGAAAAAACACTTTTCTTTTGGGAGATATGGAGCCCTCCCTTCCCTCTGCTTGTGCCTTGCAGAGGGAAGCTGAAGGCAGTGGGATGCTGTAGGGACAGAAGCTGTTTTTGACCTTACCCAGGCTGGGATAACGTACGTTGTCTCTTGGGAAATAAAAGTCTGTACTGCAAACTGGTAAAGCAGGTTGGTTGGAGCCTATGAACAGCTACTCTTTTTCTTTATGATTTTTTGTTCTTTATTTGTAATTTGCTGAATGCTAATGGGTCTGAGACAAACAAGCCTCTTAAATGCAACGTGGTAATAATAACCCGAGTATTTCCTGCCATGGGCCGTGACCAGGGGTGCTGCCTGGTCCCTGTCCCTTGGGAATGGCTTGGATTGTCACAGCCCACCCTGGCCTTGTGAAAACTTGGGAATGAGCTGTCACAGCCCCTCAGGTTTGGAGGGTGCTGGTGGGGGAGGGATACTGAGCACAATTTACCAGGTATTAACTGGACCTCTTGTTCTGGCTGTGGATTAGATAGCTGGATGCTGTTAGTCTCTCCATTACACACAGTGCATTCAACAGTGATTTTCAGACATTTCAGGGCTCCTGCTGATACCAGGGATGCTAACTCCAGGATTACTTCATAACCATAACTGCATGCACACAGAGCAAAGGAGGGGAAGTATCTGTGCCATAAATCGTGGCAGTATCGGGGCCAAGACCTCGGCCATGCAGCTGCTGAAGCTGGTGAAGTTTGCACATGGCAGGAGGAGCTTGGGCAGAAGGAGCAGCCTGGGTAATGGAAAAGGCTGGAAAGTGCGAAAAGGAGGAGGGAGGATCTCTCACGTCTCTTGATTCCCTCACACTGATGTGGAGAAACAAATACAAACTGAGCTGTCCTGGCAGTGCTGTTGGGCCATACTGTGACAAGTGCCCTGTGGGCCTTTTCCCTTTCCCCAGCTGCGCGTTTTTGCAGGTGCTGGGTGCTCCTTGCTGGGTCTGTCATGCTGACAGCATGACAGCACCGGGCAGGAGCAGGAAGGTCTCTGGGCACTAGGAGTGGAGAGCACCTGGGGTGGGAGCTGAGGGCAAACGCGGTTTGTGAGACGATGGCAGAGGAGATGCAGAATAAGAGAAACAAGAAGCAGTTGTTTTGTTAAGCTGCCTCATTCCCTCTTATTTATGTAGGTAACCTTTTCCTTCTCAAAGCAATAAAAACGCCTTCAAAAAATATTGCAGGGTGTTTCTTTGTGTGCTTTGACTAAGCTGTTCCTCATAAACCAATGGCTTTTGCGTAAACAGAGCCACAGCAGGCAGAATTATCTGCTTTTTTGCAGCTGTCGAGTACCTTCATTCCCCTGGTTATGTATAAATGGGGAGAGTGAGGCTGGGAGAGACAAGTTCTGACAGAACCTGGGTGCCCTCCTCTGCCAGTGATCCTCCATGGTCCCAGCCCCTCTGAGGGGAGACGACTGCGTGGGCCCTGAGCCAGCTTGTCGCTGGATGCCTGGGGCTGGGTGGTCATCAGATCTGACCATGGGAAACATTGGATCAGCTCCAGGGAGTCCCAGGCTGAGCATTAAGTTGGCCAAGGATATGAGGGAGCGAGGGAGGGACACGAGAAACTCCCCTGGGCCATGTCTTTGAGGAAAGTACTTTCTCAGGACTAAAAATGTACAGCTGGAGATGGGTGTTGCTGGCTTCCCTCTGCACTTTTAATTCTAGCCAGTGCTTGAGTCTCCCAGCAGAACTCAGGATGGCAGCATAAGCTGTTTGGTTGCTAATTGTTGTGTCTCTGCCCCCTTGTCACCTCCAGTCAAAGCTGACATGCTAAATCCAGTATCTGCTGGAGATAAGGGGGACCTCCCTTCCACCCCTGTGGGCTGGGTCTGTGGGCTTCAATGACTTTTTTTTTCCAGATAAAGGGAACAAAAATTCTGTGTCCTATGACAGCTCTGATAAGCTGGAGGCTCCAGACATGGCACAGCACAGACTACCCATTATAGGCCTTCATTTATTTAAAAAAAAAAAAAAAGCCTAACCTCACTCTCTTGATTATGGAAACAAATTATATAAATGTACCAGAAGCATAATTGGTGCCAGTGGAAACCAAAAATGACCCTTTGCTTTCCCCTTCCACCCACCTTTTTCACAGTATAGTAGTTTGCTGGGAGGGAGCTTTTCTTAGTCACTGGTGGGATCCCTACTGCAGGCATCCTTTCTCATGGACCAGTAGAGCCCTCTCCAATACACCCCTGACTCTCAAACTGTCATTCAAATCCTTTTGAGACTATCTTAAGGGCAGTAATAACATGCCCTAGAAGTGCTGATTATGAGATTTTCATAAGTATCTTTTATAATGCTGGATCATCGCACTGTTTAGATAATTGTGCAGTCTGATCCCCTTGAGTCTGCCGCGCTGATTGCTGGCCATGGGGAATGATACTGTGTTATCAGCTTTGCCTGCCTCTTCAGATGTGCTGAAGGACCTGTTGTGCCTGGGCTAATGGTGAGAACAGATGGTCCCTGGGTGCCTTTCTTGCCCCTTTTAGGGCTGGTGGCACTCAAATCTCAGCTCCTGGGGCACTGTGTGGCTCCCCAACCCTGGGAAGGGAAGGGCGGAGAAGAGCCCTCCAAGATAGGTCCTACCCACCTCAACTGCTATTGCTGCTTTTCTTCTGCAAGGTCTTTTTCTGGGCTGGTGGCTCTCTCCCGCTACTGGCTAATGCACATTTAGCTCTGCCAACCTTCTTGATGAAGATGTGACCACAACTGGTGCTGTACATGATTTGAGAGAGCTTTCCTGTGACTGTGTGTGGGTGAGCTGGTTGCATGGGACCCGTGTTAAGCCAAGTGGCCCTCAATGCCATCATGAGCAAGGTGAAAGCCAGCACTGGGATGACTGTGCAGGTTGGGCTGAGCCTTTGCGGTTCGCACTGAAGGCTTTTTGTGGGAGCTCGGTGATGATGGCGCATTAAGTGATGTACTTCATGGGAGGATTATTGCAATGAAACACAATGTGCTTTTGTGCAATTATATGGTGTCTTTTAAATCATTTCCTCTAACAAGTCTGTCCAAACCCAAACAAAAATAAACATTTTGAAAGGCTGCAAAGTTAAACGCACAAAAGTTACCCTTAAATGCATCCTTTCTCCACCTTCTTATAGACACCTGCTCCATTCTGTGGATAGGATGAGCATCCAGGAAGACTGAATGAAGATTACCAGCATAGACTTTAGCAATTATTGACTTTTGGATCCCTCATTTCATGGCCTTAGTATGCTTTTTTAATCAGTGACTTTCTTGGAGACAAGAAAGGGAGAGCTAGGACTTGTTCTGGCACCTGCTTGCTCTGCCTTTTTAAGGTGAATGCTTTCCTTTCATCACTTTGAGGCTGGTGTCTATGGGGACAGACTGGGCTCACAAGCCTTATTCCACATGGGGCACATCACAAAGTTATTTTATTTCCAGGTTGCTCTCACCCATTTTTGGGCATGGGTTGTCCTTGAGCTGCCCAGACCCATTCCTGCGTGGGTGCTGACCATGCTGGTGGGTGAACAAATGTGATTTTTTTCCACTTTTGTCAGCTTGGCATTAGCCACTGCTACGCAACAGCTGCTGTTGTCTTGCTCCTCTAAAGTTTTCCCAGCTTTCCTTTGGGAATAATGTGGGGGGAAGAGAGGGAATTTTAACGCCTCTTCACTCAGCCTGTTTTCTAGGCTGATAAAACAGTGTTCGGCACGGGGAGCTGGTCTTTTAAGGTGAGGAAACTGTCCTAATGAAACTGCCTGCTTATTTCTCCTCCTTATCACCTCCCTAACTCATATGCTTCTTTTCCATTTCCCATGAATACACGGTTTCTTTAACAGCCTCTTGTGGAGGGTCTCATCAAAGACGGCATGAAAATCTAACTGCATTGTCAATCATTGCTCTTGCATTGCTTCCTTTATTCACCCATCCCCTTTCTCTGGTGAGACTTGTTCTGGGTATAGCCTGTCTCCACTGTGAACTCCAGATGGGAAAGTGCTCTGCTTCTAATTAGCATCTTAATTAGTTTATCAGGCGCTGGCACCACGCTAACTGACTTGTCATTCCTGGATGTACTTTTCAGTAGAGATGTTGTTCTTGCTATCCTGTAGTGCTTCAATATTTAGTTATCACAAAGTGCATCTTTTTACTGGTTCAGGAATATATTCCTCTGAAATGCAGCGTTTGTTAGCTGAGCTGTGTGATGCACCTTTTTTTCCAAATAACTAAATCACTTCAGCTTTTCTTCTTCTTATGCCCAGTTCCAGGTGGTGCCTGATCATTAATCCCAGAAATGCGCTATGGTAGGAAAGGTGTAGCCCTGTGACAGATAAATTTGATTGACATAAATAATTCAGTTCCTCTGTACCCTCCTTCTCTTCCTTAACTGCTGAAGATTGAGGTGGCCCACAGAGTCATCTGAAATTCTCCTACAAATGATCTCCTGGTTTGGCTTTGTTTTCAGCTATTTGTCAGCTATAATTTATGGCCATGCTCCACTGGCTTTGGTAAGATTATATTCTATACTTTTATACAATTTTTCTGCTACACTAAGTGAAGAAAAATATAGGTATTTTGTCTATTTACTTTTTTTGTGTGATCCAAGCTCTGAATATTGGATTTTCCCCCACCCCTTTCCCTACTGATTTTGTGTCCTCTGGATCATCTTTATCTTTCTTATGATGGACTCCCTCTGCAATCTTTATATTCTGGCTCTTTGCTGGGAGACTGCATTTCAGTTGTTGTCATTGATTTACTCTTGGTTAGCCAGGCTTTTTCTCCTCTTTGATGGCAGAGGCAGAGTGTTGCCTGGGGTTTTGTTCTGGAATTACTGTGACCCTTGGGACCATTAAATAGGAATGCAGCTGGAACAGGAACAGCAGTTCTCTTTCCCATGGCCTACCCACAGCTCTGGGTATGCTGTGCCTTGGTGACCAACAAATAATTTGACAACAGAGGGGACTGATAAGTGAAGCTCAGGGCTGAGGTAACCTGTGAGCAAAATTTGCTTTTCATCAGCGATTGCAACCTGTGTGGCTGCAGCATGGACCCTGCTGCACTGGTTGCACTGGGAGCTCAGATGCCGAGGGTCTCGGTGGCACTGGCCTCTTTGCTGTTGACTCTGGTACTGAAACTGCTGGATGGTCCACATCTGGCATGGTACCAGGTTCATCTCATAAGGGCCTGAATATCCTGAAGGATGTTCTTTCTTCTCCTTCCCAGAGGTTCTCCCACACAGCTTTGCACCCAGTGGGCTGCAAACATGGGTTACATCCTGGAAGTGGATCCATCAAAGGAATAAGGAGGTGAGGGAGCTCCAGGGAGCCCATTTTCTCGTGATCCCATGTAGTTTGCTCATCAGTATAACCTTACCAGTCTCTTTGCTACATGAAAGCTTATGCCAGAAAACCCTCCCTTGTTGTATTCAGGCCCATGTTTCGCCTTCAGGGAGGCTCACCCACCTCTGCCTGACCTGTTGGTAGGCAAAAAAACTGAGTCCATATGACCAACCCTTCCTTGCCAGGTCTCCTAATTCAAGGGAGAGCAACGTGAATTATTCCCAGTACACAAGTTAGCATGGCCCCTTAGCAAGGGTCTCGCAGAGCTGAACCAGCCAGGCAGATGCGGTGTGTCATAGTGGTGTTAACATGTTTCTGGCAGAGTTTTGTGTTATCTAAGGGGTGGTGGATTTACAGCCTGTGGGAATCAAACTGCTGCACATGCTTTGAACATTGGAGGGAAAAAAAGCTATATTGGCTTTTTGCTTATGATTTCACTGGCAATCCAGCAAGTTTGCAGCTGATGGGGAATGTCTTGGCTGCTGACACTGGGGTGGGGTGGGGGGATTCAAGCAGAGCTTTCTTATTTCGTCTTTATGTTAGTGACTTGACACTTGACTTTAGTCTTTAATTGTGATATTTTAACATGAAACTTTGCAGATGGAGAGCTGATGCTAATGGAGCAAGGTCATTTTGCTCAACTGGTGTGAGGAGATCTAACCCAGGGTTTGATAGTCCTTAGTCTGTGTTAGCTTTCTGTGCCAGCCCTTTCCCAACTTCAGATCTGATCCTGTTCCCAGTGAAATCAATGGAAATATTGTCTCATGAGAGGGTGTTTCTGGTTATCGAGTTCTCTCTAGATCAAGGTACAGAGTACGCCTGTTGTTGATATTCTCTACCTGAAGAGGTCATCCTTCTAGCACTGCGTAGAGGTGACATGGCATTTGGCTGCTGGGGTTGTGTTTGGCGTAGTGCCTGGCATGTTTCCTCCAGGTAGAGGAGGCAGTGCCTGAGAGCATCCAGTAGCCTCACTGGAGTACATGACCTTGAACAAGGTTGTCTGCATTTTTGTGTCTCCACATTTTCCAGCTATTAATGGGGATACCGTTGGCATTGCCAGTGTTTTCTAAAACATATTGAAAGTGCTATGAGATCTGCTGAGAAATAATGTATGCAGGTATTTTTATGGTATCTTGGTTTAGAGGGACTGTTAGCACTCAGCCTGGCCTCTGGCTTGATGCAAGCTTTTCCTGTATGCCTTCCATGTTAAGCAGCATTTCTTCTTGACTCAAAGTTTTGGTAGGGAGAGAGGTATCTGTGGAGTGAGAAGGATGCCACAGACGTTTTCCAAGGTCCTGAACTGTCTGAAAGATGGTTAGGGTAGACAAAAAGGTGGTGATGCAAAACTAGCTCTGGGCATTTTTTGCATTTAAATAACCTTAAAAATTTTCTCTATATGGCTCGTATCCTCACTGCTGTCACCAAATCCAGTGAGTGCAGGACTGGGCCTAACATCTGATTCAATTCCTGATGAATCATTATTTCCACTACTTGTTTTTCATAATTGCCTTTGCTAATCCTCAGCTGCATTTGCATTTGCTTAGTGCTTACCATCCCCTTCATCCATGGGTACAAGTCATGAGGTGTCAACATCCTGCTTGTGTCCCTTGTGATGCTCAGTGGAGCTGTAAACAGAGGAGATGATCTTTGGCTGGTGTAAATTATCAAAGCTGTGCTGATATGAGTGAATCTATAGCAATTTACACCAGCTGTGGAAATGCCCGCAGGACGTTTCATTCCTGCTGGCTGGAACAGCAGAAAGCTGGTGGGGAAAATGGCCTTATTCGAACATACCTGACATAAGTACGATGCACAGCTGAGCAATTTTCTGCTCTTTTGTTTTGGTCTGTTAAGGTTTAGCAAAAAAAAAAAAATCTTTTGGGCTTCTATGCTTATTCCTGCATAGTCAGGTGTTTTACAAACTCTGTACTTCCACTTGGACACACAGCAGCCTGTTAAACTGGTACCCAAGACAGATGCTCCCTGGCAGCACACAGGGACATCCTCCTAATGAAAAGGATTGCCAGGTTAAACAAAGTTTAACAACTTAAAAGGTGAAAAGTTTTCCTGCATATAACCAGAAACAGAGTTCAGATCTGCAACTCTTACATATTCCGGCACTGATTCCAGCCGGGTTTCCTGCAGTTGGCTAGGGATGGGAAGGCAGAGGGTTTGTTTGGATTCGGCTGCATTAACCCGATGTTGCTGTGTCAAAACACTAAATGCTGCAGGAAGAAAAAGGCACCCCAGAGAAGCCTTGTTGTAATAATGAAAGAAAATGATCCTTTTTGAATTTAAGCTGAGTTTGCAAAATGTCCTTGCCCTCATGCATGTCACTGAAACCCTTCAAAATGGGGTCAGTTATAAACAACTTTATTTCATTCAACTCTCCATGGAATAGGAGGAGAATGGGGGCCAGGAAAGTATTGAATGGAAAAGGATGAGATCTTTTTAAAAAGAAAAAGGAAGAAATTGCTCCTTCCCAGATTCTCGGAAGGAATTGCAAACAATGGAGATGAATGTAAAACCCAAGATGCAAAATAATCTCCTGTGATTAACTCCCCTGTGTAGGGTGCTGGGCTCCCGCAGCCATCCGGCCTTGGGACCTGCTGCTGGCTAGCACCAGGCACATCATTTTCCTTCTGTGCTCTGCGGCTGCATGTATGTATGCGTGTGTGTTTCTCCCCCTGCTTTCTTTCATTCAGGAGATATGTTGCCAGTGGGCAAACACTAATCCATCCTGACAGCTCTGCCCGTCTTCCTGCTTTGGTCTGGCATCCAGCAAACAGCTTGATTAAGGTCCCCAGGGCTTTATTAGTGCAGCTTGTTGCCTTCAAATTAATCAACAGGTTGCATGTGTTTAACTCTTTGCTGGAGCTGGTTGGGAAATGTTCTACATTGCTGTGGGCATTGAATCGAGTCTTTTGAACTGGCTTTTAAACACTGTGCAGCAGAAATACCCCAAAGTGGTGCTACAGTCTTGATTTCTTGGGGCAGGAGGTGAAGCAATCCTGTGGGCTCTGCAGGTGCTGCTAATCCAGCTTCTGATCTCTAATAGCAATTTTAGACTTCCACTTTATTTCTCTTGGCCATTCACCCACCCCCCTGTAAAATATCCCTTATTCATGCAGAGGACAGCCAGATGAAACCTGCTTAATTATCCATAAGAAGTCAGATGTCCTCTGGACCCCTCCACATTGGAAGTGCACGCAGGAATGGGTCCTTCTTGCTGTTTAGAGGTTTGTTCTGGAGCATGTGGGAAAGTTGCCTGTATGTTGTATTTTGTAGCATTATCTTTCAGTCTTAGGGCTTGTTCTTTAACTGTTTGGTCTCACCATTCTAGGATTAGGAAAAAAATAACTATGTAGTTGCTGTAGTTTACGCTTGAGCTTTGATAACGAGCAGAAGATTCAGGGAGCACACACTGAGTTTTTAGGTGACTGTACAGATACCAGAGTGGAGATGATTGAGGTTGTATGGGTATAATGCATTGAATATGCTCTTCTTATTTCAAAGATCATAGGATTTCTAGCTTCTTGCTTGCACGTACATGGGGAGACCCAGCTCTTTATCTCCATTTTCCATTTGGCATGACTTGTCATCTCCCAGTTTCTAGTGGCCCAGTTGGTGCATCATGTCAGTGTGCACACTCATACCTGTTAGCACTGCATGGCTGCAATGGACAGGACAGATATCGACCATGCTCCCACATGGCGTGAGCCCTGGGAGGCCAGCAGCACTCTGCACATGGAAGTACATTTGATCTGATCTGGACTTCACCCCACGACGAACAATGGTGAGAACCGCCTGAGCCATGTAGCTCGTATCGATTATTTTTAGCAGCAATCAAAGGTAGAAGAACAACACGCCTATAAAGCAGTTGTCTCCTGTCTCAGCGGGAGGAGAGCAGCCAGCAGAGGGAGAACTGCCCAGGCCCATTGCTCTGTGCACATTCCCCCAGGAAGGATGTATTTTCTGCAGTTTGCTCCAGTTGGAGAACAGCAGTGTGTGGTGGGGAATTTGCCAACCCTCTGTCTTCAGCAGCTGGCCAACATCTGTCTTCTGGATGATGTAATAATTATCACAACTTGATAATAATTTTCATGCCTATTTTACCAGAAGGTTCTAAAGCATCACAGCCCTTGATTTGACTTTGTTGCATCCAGGTGAGAGCAGTTTTGTTGCTTTCTGTGTGCCAGCGGGGTGGATGAGAGGCACAGAGAGTAGATGTGGACTGCCGCAAGGGTCCGTGGATGGTGGCTATCCCAGGACCTTTGCTGCGAGCTTCTTTCTGACCCCTCCACGAGCTCCTGATGCTCTTGGTGCTGTCTCACAGCTGAGAGCTCTTGCCTGCCCAGGACACAGCCCTTTGCCTGGGGTCACAGATGGTCTGTGCACTTCCACTGTAGGGCTTTCCCTCCTGCCACCTTCTCTCTTCTTCTCTGACTGACCTTGGGCTCTCTTGCAGGGAGCTGATTGCTCAGTGCAGATGCTGATCCTTCACCCTTACTTCCACTCTGGTGATGGCAATTCTGTGATAGCCAGAGGTGATAAAGGCAAAGCTGCTTCCTGGGGACAAGCTAGGGAGTTGAAGACTTGTGACTTAGTGCTTTGTGCATTTCTGGTCTCCAGACCCATCCATACCCTGTGATTGCAGCAGAGCTTGTAACAGCAGCAGAAAGCCAAAAAGTTAAACACTTCTGTTCCTTTGCCTGTGGTCTGGCTCTTTACTGCTTGCAATAACCAGTTAAGGTAACCTGTGTGGGGTGTGAAGGGCTGTTAATCAGAGGCAATGGTTCCTGCCTCAGAGCGATGCAAATGAATTTGCAAAGCCTGGGGACAGGGAGAGTAAGGCTCCCTCCAGGTTTGGATCCTCAGCATCTGTGGGTGAAGCAGCTTGTGGGGAGCAAGAGGCAAGCTTGTAGATACCTGCACCACCAGTAAGAGCTCCCTGGCAGGAGGCTGAAACACCTGCAGGTGCCACGTGTCCGGGCAGGAACTCAGCCATGTTGCTGCCTAAGGACCTTTCCAAGTATCAGCAGAAAAGCATGTGCAGAGAAATTGCTTCCTCTGCCATTTAAAATGCTGTAACAGTTAGCGTGCTCTTATGAGGAGGTTCTTTGTGGCAGACAGAGGGAAAAGTGGCATTTCTGAAGGGAGATTTTAAGCCAAATGGCTTCTGGCCACTATAGTCTTTGAGGATCTAGGGAGTCTTGGGAGAGTATTGAGAGAGCAGGTACCAGCAGAGCTGAAAAAAGTTGCCTTATGCAGGGGTCTTGTTAGATGTTCAGATGAACTTGTTCAGATGAACTTGCTGAGTCTGGCCTTTGCATCAGAGGCATGGCAGCTGATTCCCCAGACTCCTATCAGTGAAGACTTTCCCTATAGGACAAAGATGACATTCCACCTCTGTCCATCCCTCAGGATATTCACGTTTCTCTGTTGATGAAGGCACACAGGCTCAATTTCTTATCTCTATCCCCCTCTGCCAGCAGGGAATAACAAAAAGAAAACTACAAACATGTAAGCTGTGGGGTTTGGGAGGGGGAAAGGGAGCAACGCATTGGCTTGGTGTTCTGCATCATGCCAAACGCAGCCCAGCCGTCTGGGGCACATCCCTGCACCTGAGGTCTGTCACATCCCCAGCCACTCCTGTTGTAGTAACTGCTGGCCTTTGCACAGCAGTGTGACAGCATGGTGGCAGCTGTGACACATCGATCAGCCATGCCTGCTGCCGAGCATTTGTTCCCGTTGCCAGGCAAAGAGGGGTGACCTTTTTGGAGAGGAGGAGATGGTGGGGAGAGCGATGGGTAGGTGGGAGGTAGTGGCAGCCCTGGATGGGGCTCCCGCAGCTGTGCTCTGCGGGAGGTTCAGGTCAGGGCTGGGGGTTTGGATGCACAGAGCGAAGCCAACAGTCCCTCCCTGCTTTCCTTGATTTCATGGGTGCAGAAAGCCCCATCCCTGCCTGCCTGCTTGGATTGAGATGAAGCTTTCCCCAGTGGGGCCTGCCATCTCTGTGGGATGCAATGCCCAAATTACAGGAGGAAGTATCAGGATGGTGCTTTGTAAAATGCTATATAAGGGCTACTGCAGATTTGACTCTCGCCTTTGATGTAGGAAATTTCAGGGCACTACAGCCTCCCTCCACCCTGCTCAGCCTGAACCTCAGTGAACCACTGAGTAGTGGTCACCAGCAGTGGGGGTTTGGGTCTTGTGCCCTGCACTGTGACTTGTGCATAAAATTGTCATATTGACTTTACTGCCAGTGGGTTTTCCTGTGACTCTGGGACCTGGACAGTGCTCTGCTCTGTGTGTGCTGATTCTGGAGTAAAACGTCGGGTGGCTTCTCTGGAAAAGAAAATTTTTCCCAGGTGTTTGAGGTCAGCAAGACGGGGGAAACGATTATGAGCCTCTAAGTCTGAATTGGTACGAATGGCACCATCAATCCACTGAGACAGAGCCCTGTGTGAAGGGGTGAGGTGGAACAGTAACAGACATAACCTGAAATGACTTAAGAAGCTGCTGAAGTTTTTAAATGCATGTGTCTCCTTTTTTTTTTTTTTTTTTTAAATTTAAATTTCCTCTGACATTTCATAGGCTTCATCACTCAACATGAAGCCAAGATCCATGTGAGTGTGTGTGGTAGGATTTTATTTTAAATACAGATGTCTGGAATAACTTTTTTTGCACACACTGTAGGAGTGTAAAGGTTTCTAAGCAACATCATTTCATGCTGTTTGCATTAGAGAATGTAAAACAGGGTTCCTTTTTTTAAAAGTCTCTGCAGTGCAGGCATAATTACAGGATCCCATTATGCAGCATTGTGTCTACTGCGAAGCCTGCCCTAATGGAATATTCTGCCTTGTGCTGAAGTCTTACCTGCTTTTTACCAGGATGCTTAAGGACTTAATTAGTATCATTATAGACTACCACCCCCTTCCTCAGCCCTGTGCATGAAGGGATAATGATCTGTCCAAGCTAGTGCATTCGCTTCCCATGGTTAACAGCACCATATGGAGGGAGTGTTTCGTAGCTTGCTGCTGCTATCTTGAAGTGAACATGGTGGGGGGGACAGGGAATGAAAGCATTTCCTAGGAGCAATAAATATACTCTGTGTTTACTTGACCTGGTCTTAGCCATTGAGCTAGGATGGTGTTTGTCACTGACAGATCCCTGTGGAGCTCCTCTGTGTAATGCCTCATCACGTGCTGCCCTGGCTACCTTATCTGACTGGCGATGGCACAGAGCAGTGCCATGCAGCCATTGCATTCAATCCTGCAGGTGTGTGCCACAGGGCACCCACATGCACTCTGTTCTTCAAAAGAGTCCCCAGGAAACGGCAAGAGCCATGCAGATACAGCAAGCCCAGGTCTCGCCTACCCATGATGCCCATGTGGATGTGCTGCACACGGGCAGCATCTTCCACTTAGCTGCATATACATACATCCATACGTGCATGTATGTGTGTGTATGCAGCTCCTGTCTGTGACCCTTGCTGGTTAGTAAGTGTTGGCATTGCACTGAAAGCAGACATGTTCGATGGGTTGGGGTGACAGGAGGTGGTGGGCTCGAGGGCACACCGCTCTGGTGCTGAGGGAAGCTGGAGAGGATCACACTGCTGTTACATGACTGCAGCTATGAAGCTCCTGTCAGCTGGATGGTTGGTTTTGATCCCTAATGCTTTGATGGTAAACATTTGTGCTGAACTGTCCGACAGAGTTTTATAAACATCTGGGGGCTTTTTGCATTTTACGAGATGAAGAGTGATGGCTTTTGTACCCAAGACGGGGCCAAAGAAGTTTTTATTGCTGGTTAGGTAACTTCTCTGGCATGTTGCATTAGGAGCCCTAGATGCTATTAATGAGGTGTGTGTGTGCTATGGTGCATGTGTTGTTTCCTGTAACGGCTGCACCCTGTGCAAGGATGTAGCCGTAACATTTTCCTACAGGTGTACAACTCTCAGCCTCCTTCATCTCTTGTGTCCATCCTGTGCTGTCCTTTCTACCCTACCTGCCTCAAGTTAGTGCTCCCCCAGCAAGTTTTCTCTGGAGTTTTACTAACATCTTGCAGGGAGGAAAATTTACCTGTAACCTCTGCTCTCTGTACTTCTTGGTGTCGGTGGGAAGGGGCACTACAAGAGCGGTTAGGGGCTTGGGAGCTGGTCTTGTGGGACATGGCTCTCCTGAGCTTGTAGCTCAGCTACACTCAGAGGACCGTCTCGAAAGCTTGTGGCCCCATCTCTTGTGGCATGTAAAGACAAGAAAGAAGGAGCTGTGGTGCTGATGGATTTCCTCTGTTTCCCTTGACTCACTTGGAGTCCTCAACTTTACCCGCTTGCTCCCTTGCCTCAGCAAATGAAGTCTGGCCTGGGCTGATGCAAGGAAGCCACCCATGCTAGTGAGCAACCTTCAAAGCCCAGAGCTGCTCCTGGGTCTCATCATCTCCTTTTCTGCTTTGCTTATCCAGGATGACTCTCCTCCATTGTCCACTCCTAATGAGGACTGCTGCAGTGATGTAGTGCCTGTTATTTTTACAAGAGCCATTTGGCTTCTTCTCCAGCTATTCCAGCCTCTGCCTTCAAGAAGCTGTGTGTGATCCCTGCTCAGAAGCTGGGGATGCCTCCTGAGGCCTCCCACTATGCCACGCACAGCAGTGCTTGACATAACATGTCCCGCATGGGAAGGCACAGGCAGTCCTGGGCCCCCAGCACAAAGCCCATCTAAGCTACAGTTGTCCTTCCTGCTTTCCAGTGAGATGGCCAGTGGTCTTGGGCACTGCTCGTTCCATTTTGCTTCATAAACACTGCAAATGGTGCCAGATGGGGCTTTATAGGATCACATCTTCTGCCCTATGCTCTGTGTATTTTAAAGAAACCTGGGAGGCGGTCTGGGCTGGATCCTTGTTTGTTCTTGAAGGAATTGATGCGGGCTTCAGAGTCCTCATCCATCCATCTTCCATATGGAGATAAAAAGTTTTGGCTGAACGCTGCTAAATGTGCCGTCATCTATCACAGCGGAGGCGGGATTGTGTCAAGGAAAAATAATCCACCATCAGGCTCAAAAGAAGAAGAAGGAAAAAAAAAAAGAAGAAAGAAATAAGATTTCCAGTGAAATGCATTGCTTTTAAAAAATCAGATTCACTCTTTGCTAAGTCATTGTTTGGTTTTAGACTTGTTTCACATGAAAGCAACCTTTAAAGGTTACTTTTATCCCTCTTTAATGAGCTATAGAAATGAGCCTGGTCTGCTACAGGGCAGAGGCCAGGGAATGGGACCGCGTGTGGAGCTGATGCATCCCCTTTGGAGCGGCTGTCTGAGCTGTACCACCAGCTCCCTGGCTGCCAAATTCTGTAGCCAGCAGCTTTCAGCAAGAAAAATGAAAGAGGATCATTGATGTATATCTCTCCCCTTGCTGTGGTGGAAATTATATATGATGCACTGTGTGGGGGAGAGAGAATATGTTTCTGTGTCTATTTTCCTGATGTATTCTGGATTGTGGGGTTTGCACCCTGGGGGCCAGGTTTTTCAAACCCCTCCTGTGCTGGGTGCTGAGCTCTTTGGAAATGTGTCCCAGTGAGAGCTCTTGGAAACCTGACCCCTGTGTGAGCGTTAACCATCTGCAGACCTGGCCCCCATCCTGCCCACATGAGCAAGGGGAGACTCGTGCTCCCTGCCCAGGTGAAGCACCAGGTGCTGGAGCCCCATGCTGCCTCTTTTTTCCTCTGCATTGCCCAGATCATTTAGGTGACAGCAAGGGTGTCTGAGCATCTCTGCAATGATGGACTCTCCCAACCCTGACCAGCAGAAAAATGTCCGACTCGTTAAAAGAGCTCTGCTACAGGGCAGCGTGAGGGAGAAGTGGGCAGGGTGGGCATGGGGCAAAGCTGCTTTTCAGTCCATGAGTTGACTGAGAGGCACAAGTGGGGATCCCTCAGCTCCATGCAGCAACGTGGCTGCATGAGCTAACAGGCTAACAGGACTAAAAAAGATAGCAGCAGAGCCTCTAAACAAGACTCAGCACTGTGTATCTGTGGATTGAGCTCTTCCTCCTCCCGCGTAACCATAGGTAATCCTTCCTGCCCAGGCATCGTGCACAAGTGGCTCCAGAGTCCCCCAGTCCAGCTGGGAAGCCTCCCAAACTGTGGCACAGCCCTTCCAGTCCAAGGGCTGCTGCACTTTCTCACTCTGTTTCCAACAGCTGTGCTACTAAAACATTTCTCTTATTTTTCTTCTGATGCATGTCATGTTGCTTGAAGCTTTTAGGGGAGATGTGGCTGATGCAGAAAGAGCAGTGGCAGGGAGTAAATGAGTGGTGCCATGTGTAGAAAACCCAATGCACTTGTGCTTCGATGTGTTGGCGTGGATGTGTGGTGTTGTGGGACATGCAGCTTTGGATGAGCCATGTCTGCACTGGGGTTGAAGGTAGCTGCGAAGGGCTTGGTGCTGGATGAAGATGTTGTCTGTGCTCTAAGGGGGGTGATTTTCATGTCCCCACTGGTCAGGATGCCAGCAGCAGTTTACAGTTGGCTTGGAACTCTGCCTCTGGCCCTTGCCATCTTCCAGACAGGTTATGCACCACTCTGGCTCCTCAGTGAGCTGGTGCTGACAGACTGGGTGGCCTCCCTAAGCCCAGGCAGTAAGTCTGTGCAAGACGGCAGTTATTGCTAGGTCTCCTGATTTCCAGCCCATGCTCCCTCTGGGACATTTACACCCACTTGGTGTGGCTTGGGAGGGTTTTGAACATGAGCGGGTAGCTGGATGTGCTGCTGCTGCTTGTGATTACAGTGTTCCCAGGAGCTGAGGATCTGCTGGGTATTCTGGGAAGCAGAGAGGAGGTTGCCAGCTGCTCAATTCCTGCTCAACAGACCCCTCTGTCCCAAGAGGCTTGAGGCGATGAGGCAGCCGTATATACAGACGTGGTTTCACCTCTCCTTTTCTGCATGCACGTTGCTGTCCCTTGGCATGCCCTGGGCTTCCTCTGCTTATGCCTAAGTTGTGGGTTTTAAATCCCTCCCTGTGCTGCTCTTGCAGGAGCTGAATTGGCTGTGGCTGCACATTTCCTCTCTGTACCTTCTGGTGCCTCCTGCATTGGGCACAAGCAGGGGCTGAAGGGTATTTCGGTCCTTCTGTGTGTTGGCTGTTGGTGTGTTGTTTTCTTTTTATTTTTCTCCCACAGCAGTGTGTGCGCTGTGATTGTGGGGTCTCTGTGGGTGAGATTTGGGAATATTAAGCCTTTCTCACACTCCTGAATGCCTGGCAGGTTATCTCCGTGCTTCGTTAAAGGGAGAGCACTTTGGACAGCATTTGCTTGGCCAGTGGGTTGCCCCAGGCCAGCAGGGGACACAGGATAAGAGGTGTAATCAGCCAAGTGACAAGAGGGTAATTGTATGAAGCACAAACCATGGTCATGTTGCACGAAACTCTGTTCCAGAGCAAGGATGGAAAGGGGAGAAGAAACAAGCCAATACGGGCAGTTAATGGCAGAGCTGCTGTGGTGGATCTTAGCTTCCCTGTGCATTTCCAGATGTGACCTTGCAAAGTCACAGGTCCCCATGTCCCATAAGCTGGTGCTGGGACAAGGGCCTCCCCATCAGTAGATCTGCCACAGTTTCTGTTGTCCTTTCCCCAGGTGGATGAGTCTTGGCGGTACAGGGAAGAGTAAAATGTGGTGCAGGATACTAGAGCCTCTCAGCAGAGGGTTTTTGATGTGGCTGCAGTGCCCGCAGTGCTGGCCTCAGTGATGCCCTCTTATAGGCATTTTTCCAGAATCGCCTTTCCCAGCAGAAATCATGTCTGTTCTCCTTATCGGACCCATTTGTATGAGGGGGGTTTGAAGGCTCTGAGTGGGCTGTATTTGCTGCTGTCGTCCGAAGGCTGACGGGTGCTTCCTCCTGCCGCAGGACCAGTCACCCAGGGATGCTCTGCACAAGCAGGATGTGGTGGCTTGGAGAGGGGCTGTCTACTGGGGAGCTGCCAGCATAGAAGGCACTCTGGGGAAAATCCCTATGAACCAGAACCAAGGATGCTGTAGTTTTCTGTAGAAGTGTCAGAAGGCCACTGGAGGCAGTGGGCAACAGAGAACAACTTTCCTATGGGAAAGTAAAGACTTGTTCCATTTTTAACCCTTGCTAATTGAGACCAGGGTGAAATGTGACCCCAGGTTACATAGTTGTAATGCCTTCTCTGTGTGCTGGGCTCTGGGCCCTCAGGAGGGGGAAGGAGCAGTAGTTCACTGATTTTGGCCAAGCTCCATGAAGAAGCGAATTTTTTAGCAGCTGTAAATAAGGAAAATTGAGAGGCAGGAAGCGGACATCTCCTTAACAGGCATTGGATCTGACAGCCCTGTGCGTGGCCTCGGGGGCGCCTGCCCAGGCCAGCCTGTGTGGCTCAGGCAGAAGAAAGCACTGGAGAGTGGCAGGGGAGTTCAGGGTCCCTGGTGGGGCCATGAGGTGGGAGCACGTCTGCATGGGAGCCTCCATCCTGGGAAACGTGTGCACTGGCCCTGGACTGCCATGGCAGGAAGGAAGACAGCCCAGACAGGCAATCGTTTTTGGCAGGGGTCTCCTCTCCTCGCTCAGTGCAGGTATAATGAACTTTCCATGCTCGGCACTCTGCAGACATTCACGGATGGAGTTGTCCCGCAGAGGCAGGGAAGTAATGCTAATCCTGTGCGATTAGCTGGGAGTTGGGCTGGATGCTGGTGCTGTTACAAACCATCCCTGTGAATCTGGGAGCCCTGGAGGCATCCCCAGTGCCCAGGGAAGGGTTGGAAGTCCCACCCAGCATGGGCACCTTGTAGCAACAGCCTGCATGGGAGACACGTTATCCTGGGCGACCGGGATCTCCCCCTGCTCCCTCTTGCCTCTTATTTCCAAGAGGCTTTGTAATCTGATAGTTACACTAAGACAACAGTGATAATTAATGCATTGTCATTAAAAATAGATGGCTGTAGCTTAAAGGTGACTTGTGGGGTAACTTGTGCCTACCTTTCTGCTTTGTTATGAATCCTGAAAGTTACTGTTTTTTTTAAATACTGCTGCTTTTTTCTCCACATTTACCTTTTTTCAACCCTACAAATATTAAATATGCCATGTCAGGTTGGTTTTGTTGCAGTCTCTTAGGAAGAGCTGCCTGTTGGGAACTTTCTCTGCCTTGGGGATGTCAACAAATCATTTCTTCTCCATGAGGAAAACAATGAACATGAGTGTAAAATGAGAACTTAGGAAAAAAAAAAGCAAAGCAGAGAGTTAGCAACAGTCAGCAGTTGCTCTGGACTTGTTTCTTCAAATATCCTTGTACTAAATTCCCTGTTGTCTGCAGAGATTTTGAGGAAAAAGGGCAGGGTAGACAAGACTTGAGTTTTTGATGTTAAATACTTCCAGACCTCCTCAGGCCATCAGGAGGGAGCAGGCCAGCTGCTGGTAAGGCTCCAGATGTTGCCTTTGGGAATGGATCTCATATGGGAGCCAGCTCTCTAAGGTGCTTTCCCCTTCTTTTGTGTGGGGCAATTTTTATGAGTCTCGTCCCCAAAAATGGCATGAGATTCATCTCTGGGGCTACCTGGGAACATGGGGTCAATGGGTCTCCAGACACAGGACACGTCACAGGCAGGCAAGGACTGGGCAAGAAGTGTGTGGGTTCAGCTGCCATCCCCAATGTCTCTGTGGGCAGCTGAGCAGGCTTTTTCTCAGAGGTTTTGTCATCACTGGAGATCCGCACCAGGAAGCTGCAAAGCCCAGATGAGACAAGCTGGCTTTGGTCCCTCTTGGTGGCTCACAGACTTCAGAGCAGCGTGGGCTGCATGGAGACACATCGGCTGCCTTTCAGACTGCCAAGGCTGCTCTGAGATGCAGCACTTTTGAGCTGCACATCATCAAAACAACGGTGCCAAGAGGGCTGGAAGAGGATAAGGGAGCATGTTGCAGCTGGGTGGCTGGAGTGGCACAGGGGCAGCGCTGGAGGTGGAGAAGACAGGCTGGAAGGGAGCGTGGCACATGGTCCAGGGCAACAACAATGACAAAAGGGGGGTGGCGGTGGGGTGCAACGAATGGCAGAAGCTCCATCACCTGCGGGCAAGGGCCTGGGAAGTGTAACATCACTGCATGGTGATGCTGCCAGCATAGGTCATGTCGCATTGTGCAGAGCTTCCCCCAAGACGGGGAGCTGTCCCCTTTGTTCTTGAAGACAAAGGATCTCTCTCTGGATCTCTTCCAGAATGTAATGCTTTGGCATGGAACAAGAAATTATTTGTTAACCCTACTCCCATCTCGACCCAGTAAACAGGAGGCGCCAAGCAATCCACTCACCTCTTCCGCCTCTCGGAAATCATGGGAAATAAATGTTTTGCTGCTAGCACAAAACAATTAGAAATGTGGATTTGTGCTTTCTTGCTGGATGTGCCTTTTTCCACCTCCTTGATTAATCTTGGATGCAGATGCTAGTCGTTAGCAGAGCAGCTCAGGATTTGCTGTGTGCTGCCAGGACTTGACCGGTGTGTCTTGTAGCAACAAAAGCAGATGAAACATCTGGTTGGGGGAAAAAAAAACCTGTGGAGCTTCCTGCCAGCTTGGCTGGGAGGGAGGAAGGGACAGGCGGGTGGAGAGGGCACAAACAAGATAGTGTTCAGGGTGGAAAAATGTGGTCTGGATTCTCCATAACAAACTTGTCTGCTCTCCAGAGGCTCTCCAAGCCAGCGTGAACAGGATTTTTGCAATGACTGGAAAGTCCAAGCCTCCCGGTCCCTGAGGATGGTGAGGGGCAGTTTGCGGAGAGGCATGGATGGGTGGGAACGTCCTCCCCAAATTCTCTTGGGAGGTGTTGATGAGGGCCACTGCTGTTGTAGCTGATTGACTGCTGCTGAGAGGGGAAAAAATGGTGATGTCAGATGAAGGCCATCAACCAGGCAGGGGGACGGGAGCGTGCGACACTGCGACATCGTGCCACATTGAGGATATTAATTCTCAATTAACTGTTATTGCTGAAAACTGTATTGTTCCTCAGGGAGGGACAGATGACGATCTATGTCATCCTCATTATTCCAGCTGGCAGTCCCCCAGCGGTCACTGGGAACAGACCCCATTGGCGCTGTCACTGGTGGCGATGGCGCGGCATCCGCCGGAGGTGGCTCCTGGGTGGCCTCGTGGCAGTGGCAGCCCTGTGCCGGCCTCGCCTGATGTGTCAGGCAGGCATGGAGCAGCCCAGGCTTGGCTGAGCAACCTCTGCTACCAGCCTGTGTGCAGGTTGAGTGTGTTTGCTTTGTCTTGTTTTGGGCTGAGAAGAGCATGGTCCAGGAGATGCGAGGTGATGTGGTTTTTCAGGCAGCATCTGGGCATGGGGGAATTGAAAGGGACAGTCCTAGCACCCTGCTGGGGAAAGGGGTGCTCTAGTAAATGAGCAAGTGGGTTCCCTGGGGACTAACAAAGCATTGTGGACACCAGTGGATGCGTTTCGGACGGGTCAGCGGGGACAGATATACTGGGGGGTGACAGGAGCCAGGGAGCTGGTGGGATAGTGGCATGTTCAGGCTTGGGAAAGACTGCTGAAAAAATGAAGTTCACTTTGTCTAGAAATCAGTTTTCAGTCTCTGCCTGATGGAGCCTGTGACTGCCCTTAGCTTCACTGGATAGAAAGGGGCAGTCTCTTTTCCTCTCTTCTCAGCAAGGAGCATGGCTAATGTTGCAGAGTGGTTGCAATATTAGAATGTCTTCAGAGTTTGACAAGTCTTCTTGCAAAAATGTGAAATAAGTTGCTATTTGCAGAAAGTTTTTGTGGAAAAGGTGCTTAATCCAGAGGAAGAGGTCTGGTTTCCAGAGCAGTCAGTTTGAGTGGACAGCATGTACATCTTCATGTGCGAGGGTGGTAAAGTTGAGCTTTTCTGTGTAGACATCAAAGGGAAACATCATTTTAAGACAGGAAAAAAAAACCCAAAACAAAATGGGGAGGTAAGGCCCCTGCCCATGACCACAAGCAAATCAACATGGAGCTATAAAAGGGGCAACCGGTACCTGGAAGGCAGCTTCATGCACGGGTCCCTCGAGTGTCCTGCCTGCCCCAGCCTGAGCTGCTGGTGTCTGGGGAGGGGATGAAAGAGCAGCGAAGAGTTGACTGCCAAAAACTTCCTTCCTGATGCTGGGAAGAACGATCAGTTCTTCCTAAGGGTGAATCACGTTCCAGCGCTAAGCAGCTAATCCTGCCGACTTATCCCCTGATAAGCTATCCAGCCAGCTCTGATTAGTTTCCAGCAACTTCATTAGAAAAATAACATTAGACGCAATTGGGAGTCAATTATGTTTTATGTGACTAATGTTAATTATTATTACTTTCGTTAGTTCGTCTAATCCTCCAAGATTCTCCCATTAATAGATGTTACTAATTTGTACCTACAGCGCACTGACTTCCACCAGTGGTTTTCAGAGCATTTCCCCAAACTGTCCTCTATTTTGTATTTACTGTAGATTAACATTTTATTTAAAGTGAATTATCTTGAGCTGTAAATTTCTATGGTGTCCTACAAACATCAAGCAAGCTTTGCAGTCTGGGTTATTTTTACAATGTGTCAGGCAAAGGAACACAGGATAACAGTTTGGGAATGCTGGAAGACATATGATCGAAAATGAAATTTGGCAGATAAGTGAGACGGAATAGCATACCCCTCTCTGTGCAAGAGGTATGTATTACGCTGGGTATGGATGGAGAAAAGAGGGTCAGAGAAAACTTAAATTACTTGCCCACAGACACAGAGTGACTTCCCCAACTATGCACAGGGGTCTCTGATTCTTCTCTGTGCTCTGGTCTAAGATGGAGCCATAGCTCAGGAGCTGGTGGTTTAGCACAAGGAGTTTAGAGACCATTAAGACTGTAGGCTGGATGTGGAAGAAAATCCTGTGATCAAAGCTTTTGTCATGATTCCTTTCTCCCCCTTTTTTTCCTCCACCAGCAACTGCACCAGGGCAATCCAAGAGATCACCTTGCGCTATGCTGGGTGCAGATCCCCTTGTGAGTGCTGGCTAGCAGGGCTTGGAGTGGAGCAGCTGGGCTCCCCAGAGCTGCTGGCTGGCAAACGGGTCTTTTTGTTGTGCAATTGCTAGAGGTGCCCCTTGCACCACTCGGTGCTGCTGGGCAGGATGGTTTGAATGCAACCCACAAAGAGCCTGGCTTAAAAATGGATTGAGGGCTCCAGGCAATCTCTGTAACCTCAATATGTGTTCAGGCAAACTGTGTGCATAATTCAGCACATTTAGTTGTGTTAACAAAACTCCTTGCCAGCAAGTGGAGTGTTTGTTTGGAGATGGCATTGTGATCCCTGTATATCTGTGCAAGGATTATTTTAATTCCTAAAAAAATATCAAACTGCACAACTATGGAATTTATCATATAGAAGCAGCAGTAGGAGGTCAGGGGTTGTCTGAGCACAGCGTCGGAGGCTCTGCTTGTTGTGTTTGGCTTTGAGAGATTCCCAGTGTGATTTTTTTGGGGCAGCAATTGATCCCCATCTGTTTTAGCTTCCTCCTTTGATGGAGTAACAATATGTATCTGTGCTGCGAGTTAGATCATTCAGTGGGCCCAGTGCAGCATTGCTCTGGGGGTTGCCAATGGTAGGGATGGCACAAGAGGTCCCACCTTGTCCAAAATGCTCTGGGGCACTGGATGGTCAGTAATTTGTGGTTTGGTGGTTTTTTTTTTTTTTTAAGCACAGTTCTGTCATTGGGTATTTTGTTAATAAAGGCATTGCTAAGTTTTGTGCAGTTGAATTAGTTCTGTACAGCCGAGAGCAGATTTATTGCATCCTTTGCATTGACACTGATTTACTGTGTGTCTTTGGTCAGGTCACTCAGCTTCCCGCTCTGCTGCAGCTCTCCACCTCAAATTGGTACAATGTTGATTTATTTCTTGGTTTTAATTTTGAGTGCAACTTTAATGGAAACATTAGTTTACAGTGAATACTTCATAGAGTATTATTTGGAAAAATCCTCTCAAATTTTCCATATGGTTATCAGATAATGACTGTAAAAAAACCCAGCCCTCTACTAGATCTAAACTAACAAAGTTCGTTACAATGGTTAGTGAGAATAAAAGTAATTTGAGATCGGTTAATGTTCCATGTGATTGTTTACAGATAGCTTTCTGCCTGTCTTGTAAGAAGTATCATAACCTATGCGATCAGTTACTGGGAGAAAGCCACTGTTGGGACATGTTAACATTGCAGTTTCTCTCCTGAGGGGTTGTGCCCTGCAGCCCTCCCCGGCTCTGCTTGTGGGGCTGGGCATCAGTGTCACAAAGTTGCGCTTGCAAAGTGACAAAGAAAAATCCCTTTTTATGTATTTATGTCTTATTTTTCTTAACCCTTCTGTTGAGAATGGGAAGCTGATGGGAAGTTCCTGCAGTGGTCTTTGGGGTGTGTGCCTGGCACTGCTGGGAGCAGGGTACAACACATAGGCACTGAGCAAACCCCTGGGCTGGTTTTCAGGCAGGGATGTTGACACCTGGTCAGCACTCCAGGCACATCCCTTGTGCTGTCCTTGCAGTTATCCACTGCTTTGGAAAGCTGTACACCTCATGCATTGCTTAGGGTCTCCCTTGCTTTCACTTGCCAGCCATTTTACAGTGGCAGAGGAAGGATGCTTGCTCAATTACAGGACTGCCCCTTCTCTGCCTCCTGCTTCCAGTGTGAACTTAGATAGATCACTTATTCCTGCTCTGCTTTGGTTTCCCATCTTAAAAATGAGAATAAAGCAGTTACCAGCTTTACCCACTTAAATTCAGAGATCAGCCCCATAGACATGTCTTAGACAAGGAGAAGGTGTGGATGAAATAAAGTCTCTCCTCTCTTACCCTGCATCCAACTGGCTCCTTGTGAGTGGCCTGTATGGAGAGTATGGAGCTGATGTGACAAGGTTTTTTGGAGGTGGTGTGGTTACAGCAAGGTGGGATTAGTGTTATGAACTGGTTGGAGTGGCTGGGTATTTTGGAGAGGGCAGCCCAACAGGATGCCTCTTGGCCATGTTCTCACTGTAGCCCTGTACACTGGTGACCAGCATGGGAACACAGGGCAGTTCAGCCTTGCCTCTTTTCTTAAGAAGAAAAAGTTTGCTGGGAAGTGTTGTGTTGGGTGCAGATGTTTTGTGTCTCTCATCTATCGAGGTCAGTTGGAATTCTGTCAACATGAGTGACGTGTGTGTAGAAGAGGCCAAAATTCTCCTGCAGGCGAGTGCTGTGGGACTCATCCATGCACTCTGAAAGACAGTAGTTTGGCTCTCACAGCATCGCAGCACAAATGGCACCCAAGGCTGAACTGGTCACATTGGTGCAAATTCAGGGTAAGAAGGTCTTGTGTAGCACCACTGATCCCCGTGCCAGACTGGCCTCATGTCCGTGGAAACTTGAAGGTGACTTGTTTCCCCCGTGAATTCATGAGCTCCTTGTCTCTCCTCCCTTTGGGCATCTTGCCGCTTGCACTGGTCTTCCGACCTGCCTGCATGATGCTTTTTGCTCACTAGCTCTATTTATAGAGAATTTAATAAGATATCAGTTAAACAAATGAAAACAAACTGAAGATGTCTGTCAGTGGAAAATCTGGAGTGAGGCAAAGTTATTGGTAGCAGTTGTTTAAAATCTTGTCAGCTCCTTTTATAGATGGTCCCTGTTGCTGTGGGACGGCTGAACTGGACCCGTGTGCCAGAGCAGCTGGTGGCATTCCCTGTGCGGGGCCCTGCCCCTCTGCTGGGACCATCGTGTTGGGTGGCTCCTGCCTCCCCTGCTTGTTATAAAGGGAAGAGATGCTGATGAGGGAAGTGAACTTGAGGGACTCCCTCTTCGTAAAGCACATGCTGGATAGACTGCTAATTAGCTCTTGTGATTTAATGTTTTCCTGTTTGCATCCAGCATGTTTGGGGATATGGTATTTATGGTCCTATGGGGAGGATGTGAGCTGGCATGGAGAGGGGAGATTTCTGTTCCTTCAGAGCTTTATGACCCTCTTCCCTCTTGAAAACTCCAGCTGTGAGGAGACCAGGAAATTGGAGATTTGTTTCTGACTGAGTGAATTAGTGTCTGTCTCTAAAATCTGTTTCTCTACAAGTTTTTCTGCACCCTAAGTATTATTTTGGCTTGCTGCCTTGCACCTCTGCAGAGTCAGCATTGGGAGATCCTCCCGCTGCAGTAAAAGGCCATCCCAAACAGTTGGTACACTCCGAGTCTGGGATCTGTGGTGCGTTTAGCTGTCCCATGGTTTCAAGATGGTGGAAGTGAGCATGCAGAAATCCTCTGGTCAGGGTCCCTCCGGGCTAGGATCTCCTGTCCTGACCCTGTGGGCACCAGGGTCAGTGTGCTGAGCACTGAGGGTGCACCAGCACTGCCTGCGTGCTCCTGGTATCCCTGTACCCTTCTTCCAAAGTTACCTGGAAGCAAATTATTTGTGTTTAAAAGTTTGAGCAGCTTCTGCTCTGTATTCCTAAGCTGGTTATCCCTTGTCTGGTGTTACCCCAGTGAGATTGTGATGTACAAAGCAAGGACTTAATTGTCTTTGCCTAGATGAGGTCTTAGCCCCTCTTGTCCCTATTGTTATTCTCACCTCTTTCTGATCTTTTCTGCTCCTGCTGCTCTGTTCATCAGCTCCTCCTGTGGCCACCTCTGCTCCAGCTGCCTCTTATTTGTCAGGTACTTCCTCTCCCCTCCACCCCCAAAAAAGTTACCTCGCACAGCAAACCATCTCCTCCAGCCTTATTAAAGATATGGGGTATGTATGTGCATGGCTCCTGGGCTCTGTTTGATATTTTTTGATCAACTGAGAGCAAGAGGAATGAAAGTGCTGACTTGAAGGAATTCAATAGGCGCTGTTTAAAAAAAGATGTGTCCAAAAACACAAACATGATCTCATGCAACATAGACATTGTCATCTGGGAACTACAAAGGGCTGAGTCTTTGTGTCTGGGCAAACAAAGGGACAGAAATAGCAACCCAGAAATCTTAATTCATTGTCAAAATGATCCTCACTCCCTGGCCATATGATTTATAGGAGCAGAAACCAGGGCAGCTCTGCTTTGCTGCTTTATGTAAGAGAAGAAGAGTGAAAGACCAGTGAGAATCCCTGTGCTAGGCTTAGCTCTGGATGCTTCTGTAGGATCAGAGGAAAAGCACTGCTGTGGCCTCTAAGTCACTGGAGTGGCTTCTTCATGCTTACATTAGAAAATCAGCCTCAAGTCATGCTGTGGCTGAAATGCATCTGGTGCCGCTGCCGCTTCTAATTTAGGAATGCCACTTGGAGGTTATCAAATAAGCAATACTTTGATCCTGCCTTGGCATTTGCACACCCAGCAGCATCCTGGGGGCTCTCTCTGGGTGTCCTTCTTGCCAGCTGTCTCACATTACCATTTCTGTCCAGCAAAAACCAGCCCAAGACCATCCACAGAAAAAGAGCTGTGAAGGAGAACCAGGACAAACTGGGTTCACAAAAGGCCCTCCGGGAAAGGGAGCTGGGTGGAGGAAGGAAGTGTGTTTCAGAGATTGGCCTCAGTCTGGTTTATTTTCTATTTAGACTGTCCCAGTATATCCCAGTCCCTGTACAACCTCTGGTACACTGCTATCCAGTAACCACCCTGGACCAGCCCTGTATGGGCACTGGAAAGCCATGGACAGCAAGGGTGAGGAGCTGTTAAAAATGTGTTTTGAGGGACAAGATAGAACTGGCACTATGCTTGTGGGTCAGCATGAGACCCTGCTCCACTGAACTATCTTCCTTTTGTCTTGCTATTTTCTGTGGAATATCCTTCTTTTTTTCTCAGGACCCTTCCCCCCCCCCCCCCCCCCCCCCCCCCTTTTTTTTTTCCTTACTTTGGATGCCTGTGTCTGTGCAGATCAAACAACATACTTCCATCATTACAAGTCAGTGAGTCACAAAAGCCATAAGGACTCTATCTTAAAAATAACCCCAAAGCCTTAGTGCAATTGCTGTGCAGGCTGGGATGTGTTCTTGCATTCCCCAGGGAAAGTTGGTGGCAGACTGAGGAAGAGACCCAGGGAGAGATGGTCATGCTCATGAATAGGCTTTGACTTTTCATATCTGCTTTTTGTTCTCTTTGCAGCTCAGCTTTATGCTCCGATGTGAGCTCTGTGAAATGGACGTTTCCTTTCAACCCTCCTCTACTTCCATTCCTTTTGCCTTTGTCTTCTTTTCTTCCCCTTACCTCCTTTTTTGGGGCGGGAAGTTTAGAAAGATCTTATCTGTCAATAAAACTGTGCCTGCTCCAGCCACTTTAGCATTAGTGTGAAACAAATAATATTTCAAATGCTCAGTTCTTTTCTCTCCTCATCAATAGGAGAGAGTGGAAGAGGAGATGCAGGATTATTTCCTCGTGATGCTCTATTGACAAGTTTTGCATCAAGCTCAAAGCTGGTCCGTTGATAAGTGTGCAGACTCTCAGCTTTGAGTACTTGGGGAAATGGAGTGCTGCCCTGCAGGATGTCATATTCCCTGGCCCGGTGTGGGGACACCTGAGTCTCTGCCTTAGGATTCAGCTGAGGAGATGCAGAGCATGCTGAGCAGATGGGGTGCTCGCCCCACCTGCAGGGCTGTGCAATTCAAGGGTGCTCCAGACAGTAATAGAAATGCAGACCCTGGTGCAGCTCAGCCTTGGGGTGACTCCCTTAACCTCTTGAGACATTGTTCTCCCCATTCATAAAATGGGGGATAATGCCTCTCCCTTCTTAAAAATTGCTCAGCTGTTTAGTTCTTTTGGATGCCTGGACACATGGCACCCTTATGTCTCCTAACAAAAGAGACTCCAGCGCAGCAGGAGTAGTTTTTCCTTAAGTGTCTTTTCCTAAGGCAGGACAGTAAAGTACATTCCTGTTTATCCCTGGACTGGGAATGGGTAACAGTGGTGCAGGAGAGAGATGGCAGCCCCTGTCCATGGGTGGGGGTGAGCAGTGGTCAGACCTACACTGGGTGCCTCTGTTGTTTGTGTGCCACATGCCCTTTCATTTAGAGCCTGCTCCTGTCAGAGCTGATAGGGGTTTGTCATCAATTAAATGGGGAGCTGGAGCACCTGTGCCCCATTTTTCCTACCTGTAAAATAGCTGCAGTCTCTTTTGAGACCTAATCCATCAACTATATACATGACTTGTTTTGAGCTGCTGATCTGTCAATGACCTTTTGTGACCCTAGGAGTGACTCCACTAGGACAAGGACCAAGTGAGGTGAAGTGGCACATACCATCACCTGTATATCTCCAGAGACATGCGCTGGTGGCCTCAGCTTTATCTTCTTTGTCAGTGTCATCAGATGAGGCTGGTGTTGGAGAGTGGCTATCCCAGAATAATCCAGCAAAAATAAGCTTAAGCATGAGACAAGGCTCACTTAAAGATGCAGGAAAATCCAGAGGCATTTAATGAGAGACACAGACATAACAGGTCACAAGTAATGTATTCTTTAATTTTATTTTTTGGTGATATTTAATACATGAAAAATGGGGAATGGAATTGCCCTTGCTCAGCCTCTTCCTGGTTTTCCTGTTTGTTTCTGGTTTTTTACTGTTCAGGGCAGAAAGTGTGACTCTTCCAACTGCCTCATTTCAAGTTACCTTCTCTGAATATCTTTGTGTCTTCTGCTGTATTTCCCACAGCTCTTCATGGTGACTCCCCAAAACCTCACTGCCCAGCCACACAACCGGTGGGTGTTTCTTTCCCTCTGATAAGTGATGGGAAAGATGTGTTGTACGTAGTTGGAGGGTGTTCATACCCTTGGATGTAGCTATATCTTTGAAGGAAAAATCCCAGGCTCTTGGTCCAGAGCACCCTCAAAGACTCTGGAAGATTTTATGTTCTTCCAGGAATCTCAACTCTTTTTTTTCAAAAGAAAATGCTGTCTCCCTGAGCTCAGCCAGCGTATTTTCTCTGGCCACGGGCTTTCCACCAGTTCCTCAAGTACATTGTGATCGTCACCTGCACTCTGTCTGCTCTCGGCTCTGGGCTTTGGCCCAGGAGAACTATACATCATACTCAGTTGTGTCATATTGTACCAGCTGCTTTTGGGAAGAATGAGACTGCTGAACTTATTTTGCCTCTGACCTGAGCAGATAGAAATGGAGGTCTCCAGATGGGCAGCCAAAGGGCTGTCCTAAGCACTGGTGCTCCACCTCACTCTGATCTGCCTTTTCTAGGCAAAACCTTAGATCCCTGAGGCATGAGTTAGACACTGTACAAGGCAGCGAGCTCCCTGTACATCCCAAGCGGAGTTTCTTATCAGCTGCCCACTTTAGCCTGAGGGATTGGCTGATAGTGAGCTGGTGCTGGGAATGTGTAGTCGGAAGTTGCTAATTGTTTAATGCACAATGTTATCACTGTTCTAGTAATAGCGGTGGTGCAAAATGAAGTGAAAGCTCCAGCTCTTCTTGCTATTGCTTTCCCAGGAACTCCTAACCTCCTCAGTGCTGTGTTGTCCTTTTCTTTGCTTTCTCACAGGGAAGCTGCTGCTTCCAGCCTTTTACCTGTGTATGTGAGATCCTGACCCTTTGCTTTCTGAGATATTGCTTCCAAGTCTTATACTTAAGATTTAGAAAAGCAAATTGTCTCTATAAAATATGCACTGAAAAAGAAGAATCACTCATCCACACCAAGAACAATGCCATTTCCCCCCTCAACAGAATACTTCTACTTGAAAAGAAATATTTTTTGAGAAACCGTGACTCTTAAAATGGATCTCTGTGATGGTGTGTTTTGTCCAGCTGGGTCATCAGCCAGCAAGGGCTTTGGGCAGTTGTGCTTCTCAAAATTAATTCTCTTAAGGTTACAGGAATGGGGCATTTTCCTCTGTTTCTTGCATGCAAGTGTTAAGCACGTGATGTCTCTTAAGAGAAGTTTCTCTGAGTAGTTATGAATTATTAGCAGCTGTAGCTAATTGATCTCAAGGGTTTACTGGTAAGATTGGCTAGCACACATAAGAGTACTCTTACTTGGCCTTTTTTTACAGTTTACAGTCTAGATCTGCTAGTCCCTTAGTATGTGAATTTTGGGCAAGTCATGTATCCCTTACAACTGAATTTCTTTCAAAGAATGCTAATTCTGGTAGCTCTTGCTGGCTTTTGTAGGCTACTTTGAAACTGTATGAGATGAAAAACATAAACAAGTCACCAACTAGCCTTGGTGTAATTTCATAAGTAGTATATCTATTGATATGGATATTGGCTACAGATAAAAATATCGTTCTGTCTTGGTGGTGATATTGGAATGAGGTTTTAATCAATAACTGTGAAGACAGATGAGACTTTTTCAAAGGAATATATTCTCTTGGATCATTCACTGTGCCTTGGAGCTCTAGATATTGAAAGTCTGGTTGTGACATGGCTTTTATTTATTCTTTAACTGGAGAATAAATGTTGAGAGGAACCAGAATACTGCTCTCAGAAGTGTCTTAGGATCCTAAATCTACCTTGAAAATAAATGGGGTTCAAGTACCTGAGTTACTTAAATTATTTTGAGGTTTGGTGTTTTTTTGGGTACCATTTTAATTAAGTTGTATTCTGTGTAGTAGCAGGAGAACATACTGTAATCAGCCTCAGTCAGCCACATTCCCTGTTCTACCTATATACACTACATGTATAGAGATCATTTCTTTACCAGTGGGCAGTTGGCATTCTGGATAAGGACCTGCTTCTGAGTCAGCTCTAATGGGTTTAAGTCTCCTGTTCAAGCAATAGTGGCTTACAATTTTGAAGTGAAAAGCCCTTCTGGTTGTGTTGCTCTAGATAAAATATTACATGCTGTACAAACCCATAGTATGCTTCATAGACTGATTTAAAAACCATGTTACGCTCTCAGCTTTAATGTGCTAAAGAACAGCCAGGACCTTGACAGCTTGCTAAATAGGAGTACTGATTTGGAACGGTTATTTGCAGAGTGTATGTGTCTGGCTGAACAGCCCAAATTGTAGCCTCTGTGAGAGTAGTTGCAATTAATTACATATTGCTGCGAGATTCTGGCCTGGATTCCTGCCTCAGTCCCACACAGGAAACAAGCACAAAACTGACAGGGTGGTATGAAGCAAAACAGAGAATTAAGAGGCCTTGCTAGTGATCAGTTGGGCAGGGTGGAGGGAGAGGGAAGGAGGGGAGGGAAGATGAATATTTGCTAGCAATACCTGGACTGAAAAAAGATGCTGGCACCTATTGTAGGGCATGGCTTAGGATATGACTGTGTGGTCGTGCCCTGAGACCAGGAGCTGTCAAGGAGGAACCCAGCTCTCACCTTGGACCTACAGCTGCGTGAAACGGTGGGATCAGAGCAGAATGCACACATCTTTTCTTTTTTCCTTACTTTGGTAGACTGATCACACTTTAGCTGTGATGTGTCTCTAATGCTTGTTATTGGAATAAGCAATGTAGAGTTTGACTGTCCTGGACAATGGTCTGTCATCGTGGTTTGCTCTAGTGGTTTTATGGAGGTGCTGGAGTGCCACACGCATACAGAAAGCCATTTCTTTCAGTTTGAAGTACTACTCCAAGGAGCAAAATCTCCAAGACTGCAGCCCAAGTAATCTTGTTATTAATTATGGTGCTCATTTTTGGGGACATGCAGTTTTTTGCCCACTTGGAGCTGAATGGGCCCGCACAGACTTATTTCTGCAGGATGTTCATTTATCAAAATACATGACCTGACTAGCAAGCAGTTGCCAATCTGTAGGACTTTCTTGACCCACTGAAATCAATTGCAATACTCCCACCACCTCTCTGAGCAGAGGCTGTAAGAAGCAGCAGCGGGACCATCACTCCTGGAGTAGGATACAAGGCAGACACTCACCATGTTTCTGGAACATTGCAGTTACCTCTGGATAAGCTTGGTTTTTTTTTTTTTTTTTTTTTTTTTTTTTCCCCCATGTCTGCCTTATTTGCTCTGTGCCTGTTGCTTTTCCTTTTGAGATTCTTTTCTTTGCTGCTTATCTGCCTGATAAGTATGACCATGTAAATTAGTGAAAAACGAGTTACGGTTTTAAGTATCTCAATTAAGATTTTTTTTTAAAACCATTTTCTCAGAATATTCTTCACTGACATGATAGTAGCATCTAAACCTGTTCTTAAAAGCTGATTTCTAACAATCTTGTGCTTAACAGTTGACATGTAGATGTCTTTCTGAACACATATGGCCTCAAATAATTAACCTTCACAGCACCACTGAGACCTATAAAGGTCTTGCTGTGAGCAGCAGCAAGTTAGGTGTACTGCCTCAGGTCAGAGGGAATTAGTGCCGGAGCTGGGATTGGATCCAGTCCTCCTGAGGTAGTATGAAGTCTGGTTCTTGAGGAATGTCTCTAAGTACATCTGGAAAGTTGGTTTGTATTTAAAAAAAAAAAAAAAAGCTATTCATAACATAGCCATTGCAGAAACAGCATCTATTTGTTCTGTGTTAAGAATAAGAAGTTTCTTAATGGCCTGATGGAAAGGCTGCAGAGAATTGTTCTTATAGCTGAAACCCTCTAATGGCTATTGCAAACCTCTCCTCTGAGGTGGATACATGTTTGTACTGGGAAATTGAATTAGAACTCCTTACTTCTAGGCAGCTCCAGTGATACTTGGGAAACCTCAACTGAAACCCCACTGGGGTAACTGCAATGTTTGCCAGTGTGAAATGGCTCTACTCTTCCCTGGTCCCAAAAGCCACGAAAAGCATCTTGCTGGCCTCCTGGCTGATACTCTCAACAAAATAACACAGGACATGGGGTGGAAGTCTGGCTTGGATGCTGTCAGTATGAAATTCTGGGGTGCTTACAGCCTTGGGAGGAAAAACACTGTAAGGAGGAAACCTTCATTTCCAAGGTTGCTGTGTCACATGTTCTCTCACACTGAAAAACACCTGCATCTCCTGTTTCCTATTAATTGTTAGAAGGTTTCAGCTGACACAGTATGGGGATGAATTATCTCCTGAGGTGATGGTTTAAAGCTGGTTCACTCCAGAACTGCTGCATTGTCCACAACTCGCTTCTCTATTCCTGCCTACCGACGTGTGCCAAGCCAGTGCTGTCCAAGCCAGACCGTGGTCACAGAGGCCGACAGTGCTTGCCTTAGATCCTGGCTTCTGTGGTTTTTTTTGTGAATTAGTGGAAGTCGCTAGTGGAAAAAAAGGATGCCTCATTCCTCCACTCATAAAATGGAAGTTCTGCTTCTCTAAATCTCATAGTACTTGCCAAATGTTTTTAGATAAACAGATGAAAAGGAGCTCAGAGGAGGAATCTCAAGGGATATGAATTAGCTATCAGCAGACCTTCAGCTGGAGTTAATGACATGAATAATCCCATGGGTGGGTCAAGCTACACTAACTATGTACCTCTTTGCATCATTTATGATCCCTCCAGTGCAGAGATCTGTTCGCCAGTGTCCTGGCTTGGGTTATGAATACTCAGTCACCTGGCACAGCTGTAATTATCCCTCCATGCTCATACGGTAGGCAGGTGCCGTGGCTTTCCATTGGGGATTTGATCCCATTCTTGCCCCTGGTTTTGAGTTTCCCTGTGGGAGGCTGAGACACAGGGGCAGGAGTGCTGCTTGCTCAGCCCCTGGGAAGGTGTTTCAGTGTCTGAGAGCTGAAACCAGAGCTAGGACCTGTTGCTGGGGCCTGAACTGCTCCTTGGAGAGTGGGTGCAAGAGCACTGGGGGATTTCTTGGCTTCTGTGATACAAGTAACCCTCTGGCAGTAAGCAACTGAGGAAGATATCTGGGCATGTATAGCACAATGTCTCTGAGAAATGAAGCAAAGAGAGGGAAGTACAGCAGCTTGCAAGGTAGGAATGCCAAATCTGCCCTAAAACTCCGTAATTAACACATCCAGGTGTTTGGCATAGTGGTTATCTATTGTGTTGGGAATACGTGCAGTCCATGTAAAAGGAGGTACAGAAAAGTCAGATAACAATTATAAAAAGATACTTAAAATCCCCATCATCTTTTCTCATGGTAGCTGTAAGGCCTTGGTGTTCTGGACAAATTTTAGTCTTTTTTTGAGTCTGGAGAGAAAAACTGTGTAGTTTCTGCTTTTACAGCTTTCTCCATTTGCAGTTGGCCTGTGTGCTGTTAAAGCAGCTGATGCCTTCTGCTCTGGTAGCAACTGGCTTGTGCTGGGGGGGGTAGAACAATCCTCCCAGAGCATTAAAATAATCTGTGATGAAAGGGCTTAGACAGACTGTACAAGTCACTGTTTACTTTCCAGATAGGACATGCTGCACCTGAAGCTGAGTAACGAATCTGAATTAAGTCCCTCCTAGTAGGCTGATGCACCTCAACTGACTGCAGTGGAGCTGCCTAGGTTTACGTGATCTGGCGACGTGGCTCTCTGTCAGTTTGGGTTGATTTATTTCTAGAACCTCCTTTGCAAGTACTGTCAGTCCTTGGGGCAAAAACTGCGCTTTTCCCCACTGCTTGAGCTGGCAAGGTTGGAGCATGCGATTTTTGGCTTCTGCAGAAAGCCTGGGCTGCCTCCGCCTGCTCTCCTTCCCCGCTGCTGCTCGGGGCTCTGGCTGCACTACAAGTTGTGGAAAGGTCTAGCTCTGAGCAGGATGCTTTCTGGACCTGGGCCAGCTTCTTAAGCTGAGTCTGCTTCCTAGTAAATGAGGCGGTATTTTGTCAGACTGTGGCCTCTGGGCCCAGCTACTTGCTCTTCAACTTCTCCAGCATGCTCTGGGCTCCTGCAAGGAAATTGCTGGTGCTTAGATCTTGTCTTAGTAAGTACAGTTTAAAAAAAACAAGCCCACTTTGTCTTTGTAATATGCCAGCTACTCCATGCTTTATTAGGACTAAGAGAATTTTCATGTCCTGGTCAGGTCAGATATTTGCATTTCTGAGAGTTTCAAGGCCCTCTGGTTTTGCCGTGTACCACCCACAATGCATCCAAAGCTTGCAGGCACCCACTCTAACTGTTCTTCTTATTGTCGCTTAGGAAGTAGGTATATGCAGTTAGGGCTGCAGCCTCCCCATCCCTGGGGTCAGAGCAGGGAGATGAATGCAGGCAGCCACTCGTGTCCTGTTTCTTTGCTCTGTCATCTCCAGGTTCCCTTTACTCTGTTTGTGTTTTGTTGAAGGCTGTTTGGAGACACTTGGGAACAAATTGATTGTGATTGATTTCAGCAATTGTCATATCCCTCCCTCCTATAAGCATCCTGCTGCAGAATAGCCTTACTTGCTTTCAGGTGATCAACATGGTAAGAAACTTGAAGGGAATGCAGCAGGGCCCTGGTTCCTTGGTTAGGGCACTTAATCTGCATGGTTTATACTGAATTTTGTGTTAAGACATAGCAACTGTAAAAGTGACAAACAAACATTGGTCCGTGCCTTGTCATGTGCTGTGTGAAAGGAGATAGACACGTGTGGCTTCTGAAATTCTCTGCCTTCCAGGCCATTAAAATGTGATTCATAAAGCAGTCAAACCTTTTTCCCTCCACTGTTCCTAGATCAAGAGAAACCAAGTGCGCTTCTGCTGCAACAGTGATCGTTTCCTTTCTGGAGCTCTCTTGTAGGCTTCTGTCTGCGGAAGAGCATAAAAGAAATCCCTTTCAAATTTGGGATGGTAAGCTCTGTTAAGAAAGCTCAAATTCTAAAGAAAAAATTGCTGCTTCCCTCAGCTGAGTGCTTCCATCAGTCCCTGAATCACCAACAGAAGTGTGTCTTTCAAATTGTTAACAAACTCTTGCACCCATCTCCATATGCGCAGCTGTAATTTGTGGGAATTTCCTTCTGAGTGCAAGACTAGTGACCTCCTCCAAAAGCTCTCTTCCTCTCTTCACCTTGGTTGATTTCCAGGAGTAGCCTAGATACATCCAGTTTCTTTGAAAGCAAAAGTCCTTGTTTTAAGAGTACCTGCCCAAGGATGTGTTTTCCAGAATTAATTCTTGCAGTTTTTCTGTAGCCGACGGTGGTTTCCACTGTAGGGGCTGGGGGGGAGAAGGCACAGAGACGGTAGAGTTGTGCCAAAGCCCAGGCTGAGGGCACAGCTCCTTCCACTTCACGAGGGTTCATGGTGTGCACGTACACAGAACCAGCTCTTTGTTTTTAGACCACATGCTTACAAAAGCAGCTCTTTTAACGATGCAATGATATACTTGGAGGCAGGCCAGCTGTCTGTGTTTCGGAGAGAGGTTCAAGGCACCTCTTCTCACTGTGCACCTCCCACAGCACGCCCAACGCCTGCAGGCACCTGCTCCAACCATACGCCTCATTGTGGGTATGGGCTTAGGTAACAGTACAGCTTCTGTTCCTTTCAGGAAGAAACAGGGAGATGAATACGGGAGGCCACGTGTCTAATATATTCATTCTGTCATCTCTCTGGGTTCTCTTTATTCCCTTCTTGTTTTGTTGAAGACTGTTTGGAGACACTTGGGAACAAATCAGTAAGAGCACAGTACATGCCATGCACTCAGTGATTAGCTTGGATGCAGGACAAACATAATATCTCCAACTAAATTTATTTTTTTGGTGAATTTGTTATCTGGTCACAGCCAGCAGGGGCTGAGACCAGCGAAATGCAACACGCAATGATACAGGGTAGGCTGTGAATTTAAAACCTTTGCTTGCCCACCCAGGCATCACATTTTTTTCTTTCCATTTTTTTTTTTTCTTTTCTGTCCCCAGAATAGTAATCAGCTGGAGATCAGAGTTTTCTACCCACGGCTTTTCTTGGAGTTGTGTTGGTATAGTAGATGCAGCCTGTGATAACCCCGCCTCCAAAATATGGAGTGTTTAAAATAGCCAAATTTGGAGTTTCTTATTCCTTTCGTTTCCCCTCTCAATCTTTATTCAGGAAAAAAGTGAGATTTGGGTGAGTCTCAAAGGGCACTGTCCAGGAACCTCTGCCTCTGACCTCTCCTCCTGCCCTGAGTCGAAGTGAGCCGGAGGAGAAGTCGCAGGAGTTGTGCAGAGCATCATCCGTTTGGGCCTCAAGTCATACACTTGCCTCAGTTTTTTCTTATTTCAGGGGCTTGACCTTTCCACCTCAAAGGCGGAGGTGTTCATAGTGTCTGTGTGTGTTGCAGGCACACGGCGTGCTCTGCTGCTTCTGTACAAACCAGACCAGCTGCTGGTACACACACCATCCCTCAGCGAGACAGCCTGCTGCTGTCAGCCAGCAGGATTGCTCAGCCAGCCACATTTAATGCCTGAGAACTCAGATGATGTTGCTCAGTGATGCCTGTGGGAATTCCCTTCCCCCTTTTAAGGTTTTTAGTTTTTTTTGTTTGGTTTTTTTTCCCTTTATTGATAGTTTCTGACATTTTTGAGAGAAGCCAGTGTTAACTCTGTGAAAAGAATTACACCGCCAAGCAAAAAGCATGAGAAAAATCTCAAGGAATCAGAGGAGACTTGTTTTCATTTAAGTTAGCAAATTCTGTAAAGAATGAGCAGGAAAACATGATCTTCCCTGTTGTCATTTCTTTATAAGAAACAGCCTGGGCCGCGTGAGCGGGGGCATGCCGTGGAGCACATGTGGGGGATGTGTGTTTTCGGGGAGGGGGGGGCTCAGCACCAAGGCCCTGAGTTCCTTGGGCATGAGGCAGATGGGACTCCAGGAACAGGCTGAGTGTCACTCTCATGGGGTGCTAGTTGACCCCCTGCCCACCAACCAGTGCAGTCTCCTGTGTCCATGGACCTCTTAATCTTCTATTCCAGAAATCAGGACAGTTTTAGTTGTTTTCCCCCTAATTTTGTTTTAGGAAGAGTGAAAATCTCTACTAACCTGCCAACCACAACAAACAGCTGAGTATCCTGTCTCCTGCGAGTCTATCCCGTCAGCCCTTCTGTGGTCAGGGCTTATCTCTGAGGTTGGAACCTGGCCTGGTTTGGATAACTTTGCATTTACAATTTAGAATACTATAATAAACAAGCAAATAACAGCTTGTTTCCCAGACACACACATACGCATGTCCACATATACACATGGAGCAATGCTTAATTCTTGCTGTCCACAGGCCTGGGGGCTGTTTATATACAGGGCTGTTTATATACAGCATTGCATGTTTATATATGGAGTTCATCTCTTCAAGTGAAGACAGATTAAGCAGCGGGGTGAATAGACCAGTTATGTGAACTATGGGATTTCCAGCCTAATAATACTGCCAAGACCAAGCCAGACAAATTGGTAGCACAGCAGTGTTTCTCATTAATGTACATTGAAAGTTGTGCCTTGCTGATAATGCACAACAGTATCCTGTTGGGAGGTTTGGGAACCCATCTGGGAGCAGCTATCAGAACTGTATTCCAGGCTGGAATGAGTCTTCTTGCTTTCCTCTGTGCTTTCTCCTCTGGGAGTCTTGCAGGGGAAAAAAAAAGTGCAACTCCCCTGCTTTGACATCCTGAAGTCTGTGGGAATATTAGTATGTGAGGGTTACAGTTTGCTAAATAAAAATAAGATTATTATCCTTCCCTCCGGCAGCCATTCCATGCTGTATGTGGTTTACTGGGTAAGTGGTTGTGGTTCCCCTCTTCCATCCCAGGACAAATTATTTCAAACTTGAAAATAAGATTGCCTGCCATAATTGTGTGTGGTGGTTTTCTTTGCTGCTGCAAGTGTTGATGCTGATGCACAGATTTGTGGGTTGGCTTCTTTTGTATTCTGCTCTCCTATTCTTCCCAGTCTCTGCACTTTTAACACTTCTCCTTCTCCCAGAGACAGCAGGAAAGAGCGACAGGCTCGTGGTGATGCTGGGCTGACCTGGGACCCAGCTGCTGATTCTGCTGGGAACTTCTGGGGAAACACTGGACAAAAGAAAAGAACCATGTCTCCATGTCCCCACTCCTAACCATTTTTTTCTTTTTTTTTTCCAAGATGGGAGCGGGGAGAAGTGCATTCTTGGTCCAAATTCTTGTTTATGGCAGACTCTGGAGCAGAGGGTGTGTCTCCCATGTCTGGCACAAAAGGTTACAGTCACCATCAACCAAATAACGAGAGAGGCCACTTGATCTCATTGTTAGGGACCAGCGTCAGAAGGGTAAAGAAAAATTCCAGCAACCCCCAGCAGTTCCTGGTGGGCTGGACTGGGAGGTGCCCTTGTATTTTCCTTTGGAAAGTGCTTTGCGTCTTCAAATTGGCACTTGGACTTCAGACTTGTTCTCCCTTGCTGCTTGTGATGTGCACCTCCAGGATGCCGTGGGTCTTGCCCTTATTTAAAACACAGCTGCTATTTTTGGCAAGTATGCACATGTGTCTCCATGTATTGGAGTTGTGGGGAAAACCCCTGATAAGGCACACAATCGTACCGCAGCCGGTACAGCGGAGGGGATTTTGTTTGCCGCTGGCCAGACAGCGTGGCTGGTTCCAGCGGCGTTTATGTTGGGACCTTCTTGCCTTTCTTTGTGTTGGAGGAGGAAGCTGGCAAAGGGCTCATATTGTTCAGAGTTGGAGAACAACAACCCCTGGCTTGGGTGGGACCTGGCTGGGGCTTTTGACTTGCTCCATCATGATGGACTGATAGGAGTAGTGCATTAGTCTGTCTTGTTTGCTGGTTCTAATCATCCTCCCTCTCCTTTCCTGACACAGGTTGTTTGAGCTATGGGTTAGGCATCTCTGCATCAGATGAGCAACCCCTTTCTCTTACCTGGCTGAAAGTACCTGCCCACTACCTGCAGAATTGGCACAATTGCAGTGTCTTATGAAGTGAAAACACCAAACATTTCTGCATATTTTGAGCCATTTTGCATACCATTAACAGATTTCTCACCGTCCTAAAGCTAAAAAGCTGTAACTGGCATTATCTTCTCCTCCCCGACAGCATTTCCTGAGGGGGGGTTATGTTGCTTCAGGATATGAATAATATGGGTCAGCCCATCCCAAACTCAGTCTGAATTCTTTCTAGTAACTGTGATGTCTACAGCTGCCACGTTGTGCCTGACTGCTGAAGTGACAGGGAAGAGATATCTGTGATTCATGGAAGGGAATAAGAAAAGTGATTGAAGTTAAGAGCTTGGACTCGGCATAGAGATAGCACAGAAGTGCTCAAGAATGAGTAAATATAGTTTTGACCCTGAAATAAGAGTAATCTGCATGGACAGACTTTGCCCTACAGGGCAGCTTGGATTCAGAACAGTGTCTGGAGATGGATGAGGTGCCCAATTGCTGCAGATCTTCAGTTGTCCCATTTCCGCTGCACAGCAATGACTGTCCAATATCCATCCATCATTGCTTGCATAGAATGGCCCAGGATGAGTCCAGGAGTGTTGTCCACCTAGCTGGAGTAACTCTGGGGGAATATTTATGTGCCAGTGACTGATTCTCAGGCATTCGGAAGGCTGTGCCTCACTGCCACCTCACTATCCACTCTTTGCTTTTTTTCCCCTTTTTTTTACCTTTTAAACATGCATATTCCTCTTATCTCTCCCAATCCTGTCAAGTTACCTCTGGTCCTCATCAGCAGCTGCCAATGAGGCTCTGCGGCAGTCTTTATGGGTTCCCTGAAGGTTTGTTAGGTGGAGGTACAGCATACAGCACTCTGCTGTAACCTTGCCTGAAAGCTCTGCAAAGCAGGCTCACATGAAGCTGGGAAGCTACAGGCAGGCTTAGGCAACACAAGCTCCCTGAAAGGGGGAGGCATGACTTATGTTGTATGTAAAAACTTCATGGTGCTCTATGCAGGCAGAAGAATTGTCTTACCGCTGATGGTATCCTCCCCTACAGGGAAGACAGCAGCTACTTTACTAAGCAAACCCATTAGGGTATAAAAGCATACCATGACCAACAGTTCTGTTTCTACTGAACTGTGTCTGGGTATTTAATGTTCCTTGATGTTGAAGTCTGGCTAGGCTAGCAGCTTCCACTCACAAAAATGACCAAGAGTACTTTCAGTAACATCAGTGCAATAGGAACGTGTTTTTAGGGTTATGCATCCACAAATGCTGGGCTGCACTGGCTGATGGAGGGTGAGCGGCGCTGACTTGTCCTATGCTTGGAGCCGGTTTGTAAAGCGCTCCAACTTGGCAAGAATGTCCTCTTGGCCGTTTAGTATTTTTTCCTTTAGAAAGGCACAGTTCTTATCTTGTGAAAATATATATTTCTCCATAAAGACAGAATTTCCTTAGTTAAACATCCGGGCTCATCTGCTCCAAGAAACATCCTCCCTTCATTATTTGGGTTTATTTGCCAGAATTTTATAATTATTAAATAGAACATGAAACAGTGAAAATAACACTTATGAGATTAGTTCAACTTTTTTATAAAGATCTTAATTCTGTGAAAGCACCCTTCTGACTTGCCATCCTCTGTCAGGAGTTGCATAGCAACTACCTGCCCGGTTAGGTCCTGTCTTGAAATGATTATTTTTTGTGGAGAAGATGAACTTGACTTAAAAATAGATATTTTGCCCCTATTGAGTCATTTTTCACTGGAAAAATATGTAGTTGGAGTATGACTAAACTTTTCACAAATTTGATCTGACAGTGGACATTTCTTGACATTTCTAAAATGTTTTGGTTTGGGACAGCTGGACTAAAACTAAGGATGTTCCCTTGCTCCACCAGAGTAAAAGCTGCTTTGACAGGGATCCCATAGGAGTGGATCCCATGGGAGGGGGTCCTGTGAAGAGTTCCACCTGGTGTGAAACGTGTGTGTTTGTATGGGACCATCTCTCAGGTAAGATCTTTAACCACTGGGCTGGGAGATAAGAGAAGCTTCTCCAGCTGTTCTGGTGAAGTCTAATCCTTTGCTTGCCTTTGCCAAAGTTCCCCAAGTGTTTTGCTGAGGGACAAGCAAAGCATTGTATCTGAGCCAGATTAACAGTTCACATTTTTCAGTCCATCAAGGAGGAGAAAATAAAATACTTTTGGGTCACTCTGAAATTACACTGCTTAAAAATTGGTTCTCCCTGGCCCTGTTTGCAGGAGCCAGTACAAAGCATTACTGATTTGCACAGCCCTATTTTAAATATGTAAACAGAGTAGGAAAGACTGAGGGAAAAGAGGCCACATGGTCTTTGAGCACCTTGTAACCAAAGGATTCTTTGGAGACCAGTTAATCCTCCCTTTGGAGAGTCACTGTCTCCACTTGGCTTAGGAGAGGTGGGGGGTGGAGGCTATCTTCTGAATATTGAGGGACACCAGTGGAAGGAGGCAGCAGGGATGGAAGAATTAAGAGGAGGCTGATGAGAATCGTTTGGCTAAATGACAGCTAATGTGGGGGAGATGAAGACTTCTCACAGATGCTCATGGCAAAGGCTAGCACCTGATATGAGTTATAGCAGAGCAGTTTTTTCCTCAACTTTTAAAAATGATTGGTTCTTCTGCCTTTGTGTGACCTCCTCAGTTAACATCTCATGTCCTCCAGGGTGGGAAAGAAATAGCTGCAGCGATGGGCTGTGGGTGTAAATACTCAGTCCCCTGCTCTGAAGGAGCTGAGCTGTGGGTGACAGTGAAGGCAGTTTGCACATGCCTAATTAGTGTGATCACTTGTAGCTTTCAAGCACAGCTGCTTCTCCTCCCAAACCCAAACTAGCTGTGGTGCTACCACCAGCATGGTCCCACAGTGCTTCCCTCCCACCTCCCCAGTCCTGCCAGGAGGAGCATGATGCATGTGTGCTTCCATACTTACTCTTCTGGATCCATACCTGTATTGAGGAGAAGAGAATGGGTGTTGAGAACTGTAGTGGGGTAAAATAGGATGAACTTTTCTTGCCACAGGAGACCTAAATTGCTTGACCTAAGGAAGGTGTTTGGTGCCCCCATGCTTTACACACTTGTGATGAGACCAGGCAAAGTCCCTAGAGAACAGCCCACTGTTTGTGGAAGAGACATTCCTGTCTCTGAGTTGTGTGAGAGGTGATAGGGAGGGATGTTGTCCCTGACTGATCACTGCATTGTTTCACTCGGCCATCTCTTCTTGCAAAACGTGATGGGTGGTATTCGCTGAGGCTGTGCGAGACCCAGAGAGTTGTTCATCCCACAGTGGCTCCTCCCTGCTGCCTGTGGGTAAGGCAGAGGGGTGAAACCTCTGTCTGAGTTCCTCTCAGGATGGTGTGGTTTTCACTATCTCAAGACAGCTCAGCCATGGTTCTTATTTTTGCTGATAAGCCTCTCTCCAACTCGCTTTCTGCAAACTGTACAAATATACATTCATAATACGACCTTCACATTGTTTGTGCAAATATGTTTATATCTAGTTATGTCTGTTTTCTCTCGTGGGATTTCTCTGTGAAATCTACTTGGTAAATGACATCCTCTAAGGCCCTGCAAATTTCTTGTGCAACCTCTGTCTTTGTGTTTTGCATTATGCCTTTTGTTTTTTTTAGGCTAAACAGATAACCTTGAGATTTTTCTTTCTCTGTTAGTCCTTTTACAAGATCATGGGACTCTGAAATAGGTATTCTTCAGTGGTTATGAAGAAAAATAAAAATTCCCAGTATCCCTGAGGGGGGAAATAAAGGCAGCAGCAGGGATTTGTTAACATTTAGGCAGAATCAGCCAAGAGGCTGACACTGTCCAGATGGAAAGACCCACTTCCTGGCTGTAAAGATAACTCACTAAAGGAAACATTAGCTGTGGCTGCATTGGCGATGAGAAACACAACCACTGCCAAGAATTCACCCCAAGCCCGGTGGGAGCTGCCTCTTTTTCTTTCCCTTGTGCTAGGGATTCAAGTTTACTTAGTTGGGAAATATGCCTAGCATTTCCTGAAGAGAAATGGTGGCCCTGTAGGTAAAGCACTTGTGGACTCACAAGAGCTGGGACTAGTTTCTTGCTGTGCAAGAGACTGTGGATGACCATAGGGAAGCGGTGTAGGACTTGATTTGCTAAGGTGTAGATGCCCAGCTCCCTGCTGGAATTGCCGGTACTGGTCCATGAAGTCCTGTATCGCTGCCTGGATGGGAGTTGCTGGCGGTGCCCAGGATATTGGAATCAATAAGAGTGTGACATGGAAACCTCTGTGCTAGGTGTCTACACAGGGTGCTGGAGCCTACTCATACTGAGCAGCTTTTTGGTATCTCAGCTTGGTGATGCCTAAAAGTGCAGCAATGTAGGTGTCAGATTTTATTGTGTCAGCAGGTATGTCAGGAGGATGCTGCTTAGTAAAAGGGTGAAGTAGATGTGACCAAAGAGCAAAGTTGGTTTTTTTTTAGGTCTGGTTGGGGGGGCTATATACAACAGAGTTCTTCGCTTGGTTAACCCACTCTAAGCTTACTTCACAGTGGGAATAGCTGAAGTGGCTGTGCTAAAGCTTCAGTTGCAGACAGTGGGCAGAGGATCTGATGAGAATATATTTGTATGTGTAGTTTTCTTTCCCTAAGGTATTCAGTAGCCTTTTAAGCTACCAGATTAACTGAGCAAATTGAATACAAGGCCATAGAGCAAGAATTATTGGCTTCTAATTTAATGTGGAGGTGAACACAAGATGTATTACAGTGTGTATTTAACTCTCCAAATTTAGACCACCTCACTATGACATCCATGGCATGTTAATTTGCTTACTGAAAATGACTGAATTCATCACAGTCCTGATGCTTGGTTCCAGCTAGTGGGTGAGCCTCAGACTGTAGGTGTTTCACTTCTTTTTTCTTTGTTGCCATAGCAGGGATAAATACTTTAATGCACTTGGGTCTGGGCGTTTGAGATTTTCCTGGATGTCAAATTGAACCTAATGTGTAGGACAAATTGAACCTAACGTGTAGGATAAATTTAAGACCTGGGTGGTTGTTTTTTTTTTTTTTTTTTTTTTTGGTTTTTTGTTTTGTTTTGTTTTTGGTTTTTTGTGGGTGTTTTTTTTTTTTTTTGGTCAAGTTGGGTGCTTTGTTCCACCTGGGAAACTCCCTTTGTTAACTGGGCATGGCAGTTTTGCCTGACTGTGTACTAGAAGTTAAATATTGAAAATATCTCTATGTGGGATCTATTTTGGTTTGGATTTTTATAGACGTTTACGAATTTTATTTTTTCTCTCTAACAAATCTGGATTCAAATAATTCTTGATCATCTTGGCTTTACAGGCAAAATGACATAAACAATGGCACTGAGCTTGTAGCTTCTCTGGGAAAACTAAGAGCCTGTGTGAGTGTTTGCAGGGGAATGAGGGTGGGTATATTATCTTCTTTAGGATGAGGTTTTTGGAGTAGTTTGCCTGTTTCTGAATGTTACAAAAGCAGTACAAAGAAACAACCTTCTGATGCCACCATATATCTGAGATGGGATTCCCAACCATCCTTCCCACTCAAGTGGTGACTGCTCACCACAAAGCACTTCAGGCAGATGTTCCACACAAGCTTTGACTTTTCCAGCCTCAGCTGAGGCTGGAGCTGTATCAGAAGACCAGGGCTATCTTCTTCTACCAAGTTCTTTTTAAAGCTTCTCCTTGATCCAGACTTCCTCTCTCTTTTGGGTCAGGTCACTCAAAATCTTCTGTCACTTTCTCATAAACTGACAGCAGTCCAGCTATTCTGCTTTTCTATTTAAGAATTTTTCTATTGTCCTGTCAAAGCTGGTTAGGATCTGGCATGTCACGAGTTCACTATTGTCTCTGGCCCCCTCATTAAGGGCATAATTTGTCATGTTGAGATCTGGAATGGGTCCATGTTGCACTTGCTTGGTCACCCTTTGTAGCACACAGGGCAGAGCCGGTACAGTCCCGCAGTGGGAAGAGCAGATTTACTGTGGGCTGGGGATTTTTTGCTACTTTAATATTTAATTTTCTCTCTTCTGTGGTTTTTCTTCCATCTGACATGCCAGGGAGGTTGTGTAAGTAACTCATAAAGTTGGTATTGCCCAGGAAGAACCTGGACTCCCATCAGTTTTGAGATTGCAGGGGAAAATAGCATTTGTTTCTTAAAAAGGATACTTCTGCCTGACAGAAATAACTGCGAGATGTGGGTCAGTGTGACATGACTGGCAGTCCTCCTAGGAAGGAATAAAACAAAAAATGTTACAAGTCGACACTGAGGTGTTTTGTCCAAGTGCCAGGAAAAAGAAACAGGGGAGAAGTGATGGCAGAGAATATTGCAGATCAGAGCTCAGAAAGAGATGAGAGCTGCTACAGGGACGTGAGTGAGAGGATGGATAGCTGATGTTTCCTGTCAGAGGGAACCTAGTGGGGAGATAGAGGGAGACGAGTGACATGGTCAGAGCCACAGGCTGAGGACAATACTGCGGTCGTGTTGTGGTTGCACATCAACAGGGCCAGGGCTCGATTTGCCTTGGGTGGAAAGGGGGAGGCCATGGGGATGGACTGCTCCCTGAGTGACAGCAGTGCTCTGCTGGGCTTTACAGGAGAGATGGAGACATACATGACTGACTTACAAAGCAAAAGCTATACAACTCAAGTGGCATGTAAAACTGAGGCTGCTCTGGGAGGAGAAAATGTCGAACTTGCTAACAGAAGGTCAGTTTGAGAAGGTTTTGCAGGGCCTTTGTGGGGAGTCCACAGGGCAGGCAGGTGCTAGGACAGGCCGATGGAGCTCCTGAGGTTTAGTGCTGGTTGTGTGTGAGTTGAGAAGGATGCTTGTTAGTAAAGAGTAGAGCTGTATCTATTAGATGGGGCTTTGCTGACAGCAGCAAAACATTTATTAACTTTCTTCAGCCACTTCAATTTGCTGTGTTACATAGCTGACCTTCCACAAACAATCCATAGGCATCAAGCACCCTACAAAGAGCATGAGTATGCCTACAGGGGAGTTCATGCTTGGCTGCAGCCACAAGAAAGCCTTGCGCTCTAGTTTGTTTATTGCTAGATTCCCAGTGGTGCTAGCCCTGGGATTTCAGCATCAGGCTGGGATGCAAAGGTCCCTTCCCTTCCCAGGGCAGAGGCTCCTAGTGCTACTACCTCTGAGATGCCATGGTTACTGAGATTCTGGGAATCAGCTCTGAGGCTGTGGAGGAGTGCACAGGGGCACACACATCTGTATGTCAGTGCCCCAAAGCTGTAACTCACAGGTCTGCCCATAAAACATTTGTGTTTACAATGGGCTTCCTGGGGTTGTGCTGGCTTTGATATCAGCTGGAGAGGAAAGGAGAGGTTGCAGCTGGTCTGCATGGGGCTGCTCTGTGACAGTGGGTCCGTGTGTTTTGCTGTGCCTATGGCGTGTGTGAGGGGTGTGAGAGTGCTCGGACACACACTGCAAGAGGAAGGGCACTGGGCTGAAAAGAGGGAGAAAATTGGAGGATGGGGTAGGGGAGAGAGCAGAGTAAGCTGAGGAGGAGGTTCTGGCTGTGGTCCAGAGCCGGGGCTGACTACAGCCTGGCTGGCAAACTTGAGCTCTGGACAGGCTCATGGCTCTGTGGGCAGAGCAATCTGCTATCATATCGTTTATCCCTTGTCCTTAGCCGCTTCAAACCTTGGCTGCTCCACCTCTACCACATGCAGTACATGCCATGTGTCCTCATCTCCCCTTCTTCTGTCCCTTCAGCCCACTGAAGGCATGACACTGGGACTGCTTATCAGTAAGGAAGGACTTGTGAGACTCTCTTGTGCATATGCCCCTATGGCATTAAGAGGAGCTTCCATGAGACAACCTGAAAGCCTTTCACCTGCCACTTAAACAGAGGATGCTTGGCACTTCACACTTGCTTTCAAACATCTGCTCAGCAAAAGAGGTGGTTCCTTGGCAGGAGGTGGAATGATGGTGTTTGCTGGAACTTTTGAGCTGAGCAACCCTTGCTGGGGTTTCGAGTGGAGCACATGGAGAGCCCCACTGGCTCCTTGTTGCAGCAGATCCATTTTCCAGAGTATCCAGCTCAAGCCAAGGGAGTTCCCCCAAGTGCCTGGTCTTCACTGGCAGTGCTGCACTCGTGGCTTTCAGGGCTGAGTCTAAGCTTGTGCCATTTAGCACTTTTCAGCTCCAAACTGTTGTGATTTGCTCCAGATGGTGTGTGTGAGCTGCCATGTCCCAAGTTAGCCAGTTGCTCAGCTCAAGATCTTGCTCCTGGCATTTCATACGGAGCCATTCACAAAGTCTCCTATGGAGTGCGAAAGAAGGAGAGGTTGGGCTTCTGTGTAATCCAAAAAGTTTGCGTTCCTGCCCACTTCAGATTTTAATCACTTCCCAAAGAATGCATCAAGGGCAGAATAAAAAAGAGGTTTTTGCCCCAAAGAGTTTGCAGCTGAAATAGGAGCATTCAGCTGAAAGGGTGGAGGCTGGAAAGACTAATGGTAAAGTGATCTCAAGTTCAGAGTGCAATGCCCTGTTTTTTGTTTAGACTTGGTTTCTCTGCTTTCCCTCATGTTTTCCTAATGCCATCTGAAGGGGAAAAGGATGTTTGTGAGGAATGTTTGGAGGAAATAGCTGGGAGAAGTAGGAGGAGCTACATGCAATGCCAGGCAGGGAATGAGAAACATGGCCTGGATGCAAGGAGCTGGTAGATGAGACCAGGGAAAGAAGCAGAAAGGTGAAAAACACTTTGGGGAAGGGAGTTTGCTGCCTCTGGTGACTCCCGGCCATGGCTGTGCTTCTGCAGTGTGTCCAGCCTCTATGTGCTCTGTGTAATCTCTTCTGTTCATCTCCCAACTCCTCCTTACCATCACTTTTGGGAAAAACATTGGGAAACCCTCTCAACATGAAGCTCCTCTTAGGAACACTTAATAATCTCTTAAGGTTAGAAGTCCATTGGTAAATGCTTGGCTTGCAGTGAACTGTGGGATCCCAACGGCTCAACTAAAGTTCCAGGTCTCCATCACATGCTGGCCTGGCTTTGTAATGCACAGGGAGAGATGAGCACAGCCACAAACCCTGCACACAGGCAGCGTTAGTGATGCATGTCTTGTGCTGGCTGGCTGATTGATCACCTGTCCTCACTGTGCCTTTTGCTGCATGTTTGCACATGCACTGATGCACATAGAATCACAGAGTGGTAGGGGTTGCAAGGGACCTCTGGGGATCATCTCGTCCAAGCACCCTGCTTGAGCAGGTACACCCAGAGCAGGGGGCACAGGACCGCATCCAGGTGGGTTTCGAATGTTTCCAGAGAAGGAGACTCCACAACCTCTCCGGGCAGCCTGTTCCAGTGCTCTGTCACCCTCACAGTAAAGAAGTTTTTCCTCATATGCAGGTGGAACTTCCTGTGTTCCGGTTTGTGCCCATTGCCCCTTGTCCTGTCACTGGACACCACTGAAAGGAGTCCGGCCCCATCGTCTTGACACCCACCCTTTAGATATTTATAAGCATTGATAAGATCCGCCCCCCTCAGTCTTCTCTTCTCCAGCCTAAACAAACCCAGCTTTTTCTCAGCCTTTCCTCATAAAAGAGGTGCTCCAGTCCCCTCATCATCTTTGTAGCTCTCTGCTGGGCTCTCTCCAGTAGTTCCCTGTCTTTCTTGAACTGGGGAGCCCAGAACTGGATGCAGTACTCCAGATATGGCTTCACTAGGGTGGAGTAGAGGTGGAGAATAACCTCCCCTGTCCTGCTGCCCACGTTCCTTTTAATGCACCCCAGGACACCGTTGGCCTTCTTGGCCACAAGGGCACAGTGCTGGCTCATGGTCACCCTGCTGTCCACCAGCACTCCCAGGTCCTTCTCAGCAGAGCTGCTTTCCAGTAAGTCAACCCCCAGCCTGTGCTGGTGCCTGGGGTTGTTCCTCCCCAGGGGCAGGACCTTACACTTGCTTTTGTTGAATTTCATGAGAAGAAATTCATGTTGAATTTCCCCTCGGCCCAGCTCTCCAGCCTGTCCAGGTCTCATTGGATGGCAGCACAGCCTTCTGGTGTATCAGTCACTCTTCCCAGTTTTGTATCATCAGCAAACTTGCTGAGGGTACACTCTGTCCCTTCATCCAGGTCATTGATGAATATGTTGAACAGGACACGCACAACTACAACAGCTATGGATGTAAGCAGCTTTGCATCTGGGACTGTAGCCTGGATTAAACACCACAGCAGGAGGTTGTTGATTAACAAAGTGTGTGTGAAAGAGGTTTCAGTCTTTCAAATCTCTTACACCAAGTTTTTGGTGTAATTTTCCTGGAGCTGACGGGCTCCCTTTCCTTTTTAATCCCCCACAAAGGTTGCTCTTGCACCTCTCCATTTCTTGCTCTTAGTCCACTATTAGAAGCAAAATAATAGCCAGCCCGAATCCTCAGGATGGCAAATGACTGGGCTGCTGGCCTCCCATCCCAGCAGCAGGGACAGGACCACAATGAAGGATGGGATCTCGGAACTGAAGAGCACTGGCTCAGATTCAGATGCCCTAATTTCCACCTTTGTCTGTCTGATGTTTGCTATTGGCAGATGCTGCTGAAAGATGTGGGTCTTCCCATGGACCACACTAGGCTGGGAAATTAGGTAGAATTTAGGTCAGCTGAACCTGGGCCAAATTGTGTCTAACCATTCATTTGATAGAGTTTATCCCTTCGAGGGCGCATCTTCCTGCCTGAGAACGTGGCATCTGCTTCCTGGTAGGGGTAAGAGAACAGGCGCTTCTTGGTCGCAGATTTTCTCCAGCTGGATGGAAAAACAGTCTCTGTCCTGGCCTCAGGGACACAAAGGCACAAATTGGGAGCAGTGAGCCAAGAGATGTGTATGGCACAAAGAATTCAGTGAGATGATGTATCAGCAATGATCTCTGCTTATTCCCAAGTGACAGTCTCAGAGTCTTTTCTGTCCTCAACTTTTTCAATGGTAATAATACTTCAGAAAAATAATCCTTAGAGTATTTCCTCACAATTTCATTTGGGTACATAAGACGCTTTGTGAAGATGGCGACCATCATCTCCATTTGCAGGTGGCAAAACTGAGGCCTTAAACTCTTACAGTTCAACCAGGCAACATCGATGCTGCCACAGACCCCTGCCCCCACAGAGATGGTTCTTGTACAATTGCCCAGGTCCATCCACAGTTCATCTTTCTGGGCTGGAAACAGTTAAATTGCAAAGCTTCTGAGGAGAAAAAAATACATGTCTGAGGTCTGCAAACCTCATTGGAAAGAGTTTGGTTTAATTTTAGCACAGTGTGCTGCAGGCAGGTCCTGAGGTTATGGTCCAGGATTTCCAGGGATTAAGTGAAGTAGGGCACAATTACCTGGGTCGTGGAAGGTCACTTACTGCTATAGACTTGTTTCACAGCCTTCTGTGCTCTGCCTCCATCAGAGCTGTTGCCTCAAAGCTGTGGGAACATAGGACACACAGCCCACCACCCAGGACAGAAAACCATTTCCCTGAAATAGTTTGGAAAAATAAAAAAACCTGACTTTTTTCAGTGAGCTTCACTGAAACAGTGGAGGAAGGGTTTGGGAAGGGCATCTGTTGGGGTGCTGGCTCTTGGTTTGAGCTTGCTGTATCCAACCATGTCTGCTGAGAAGGCCAAGCTGTTTCAAGAATCAGAATCATAGAGTAGTTTGGGTTGGAAGGGACCTTTAGAGGTCATCTAGTCCAACCCCCCTACAATAAGCAGGGACACTTTCAACTATATCGGGTTGCTCAGAGCCCTCTCCAACCTGACCTTGAATGTTCCCAGGGATGGGGCATCTACAACCTCTCTGGGCAACCTGTTCCAGTGTTTCATCACCCTCATCATAAAAAATTTCTTCCTTATATCTAGTCTGAATCTACCCTCTTTTAGTTTAAAAACATTACCCCTTGTCCTATTGCTACACGCCCTACTAAAAAGTCTGTCCTCATCTTTCTCACAAGTCCCCTTTAAGTATCAAGGGCAGTTTGCTGGCTGGCACAGAAAAGCAAATCCATATATATTCCTTGATCACTGGATGCTTATGTCAACAAAGGGTTCATGAAGCTCTTCTGTTGAATGCAACTTCTTGCTGCTGCAGCATTCATCACCGCTCAGCAGAGAGGAGATGACATCCAGCCCTTCAGGTGGCTGCTCACATGGAAGCAGGTTGGTGTCCATCAGCTCTTACCCAGCCTTCAGCCACTTTAGGAAGATGCTCTCAAAACACTGTGGCTCAATCGGTTAAATGCATTTTTGTATTCTGCAGAGCCTGGGTCTGACATGGGTCCAGAGACTCACATCATAGGGTCTTGTCCACATTGCAGTATGTAGCTGTGCTGCTAGCAATATAGCAGCAGCAGAGGCAGCTCATGGTATGCTGCCTGCATGAATATTTATTCAGTTTCTTGGCCAGTTTTTGGACTGAGCTCCAACCTGCTACAGCTCCACTCTTATCAATAGCCTCTCCAGTCAGTATAAAGCTAGCTTAGACATGGCTCCAGGAGCAGCACTTGTGCTGCTGGTTGACTGCTCTGCAGCTGTCCCTGTGAGTGTGTGGTGGGCTGGCTTGGAAGGAGTTCCCTGAACACTTAAACAAATGGGGACATCATTAGCATGGAGCAGCAGTCACAGAGGGGATGTTGGACAGGCCAGCTGGAGCGTGTGAAGGCAAGTGGAGTAGATGGGAGAGAAGGGAGGCCTGGAAAGTGGCTATGTTTGTCTAGACAGTGTCTTTAATTTTTTTAATTATTTCTTTTTTTTTTTTTTCTCCCAAAGCCTAGCCCTTTTTGGACATTACAAATTAAAGTGCATTCTCTGGGTTGTCAGTGCAGCCTTGGCTCCCACCCTGATCTCACAGGGTGCTCCTGAGGGAAAAGCCTGTAAGGCAGCACTGAGAGACTTCTCCCTGCTCTTCCCTCACCTTTGGTGAGGCTGAAGAGGAGAGGATTTGGGCTGAGTCCTGCTTGGGAGGAGGCTAAAGGGCTGTTACCCCTAAACCCAAGATACACAGTCACTTATAGTTCAGCTGTGGAGACAAAGTGCTTTCACAGCTTTTCTTTCTCTCATTCTTCTTGGTTTCTGTCCTTTCTTTGGAGGCCTTCCCTGCCCTTGTGGCTCTGTCCTGCAGCAACATGTCATCTGAATCCAGCCTGTGTCTCTCAGTGGTGGCTCCTGAGTGCTGTCAGGGACCTGAGTGAACAGCCCCCCATGCTCTGGGGCAGGAGGGTGGGGGACTCTGGAGCAGCCCATTGTAGCCTGACCCTGGCCAGGACCAGCAGCCTCTCCTGGGGCTGGACCGAGCACCACAGTGAGGCAGGGCCACAGCCACTGTAGAGCTGGTACATGTCAGAGACAGCAGCCCAGCAGGTAAGGGGACTTTGTTTTCAAGACAAAAATAATTATAACCCTTTCATGGGATGTGAAATGTTTTTCACTTCAGCTGCCTTGCAGAGCTGACACGGGGCTGTGTTGGCTTGACAGCTGTCAGTCATAGTGGTTTGATGTGCCAGTTAGCAAGTTTCATCAAGGGTTTTGAGATTGGTTGTGAGGACTGTGTTGGCAAAAGCAATTCTATTTAGTTGCCCAAAACTCAGCCTCCTCCTATCCATGCCAGATTGGAAAGTACTGGGGCAGCACCCCCACTAACAACCCCAGCAGCCTGAAATACTTGGGTGTATGCTTTTGTTTGGCCCCTCTTCTGCAGCTCAAGAAGCCTGTCTGTGTCTCTCATTTTTTGTCTGTATTGTTTTTCTCTTGTTTTTCCACTGTCTTTTGCACTTGCAGAGAGCACATTTCAGTGCTTTTCGTAAGGGAAAAAAAATCCCATTTCTGACATGCGATGTTTCTTGACCCACCAGTCAGCAAAACCTCTCCAGAATTGTCCAAAGCCTTGCTGTACTCTTGTCTGGGATGGATTTTAGCTCAACAAGAGAGCATTCTTCATAATTGAATCACTTTAATGCTTAATTAGAAAAATTCTGTTTCCTTGGGGAAGAGTTAAATGTACTATAACTGAGGTCAGGCCAGGCACGCTGTAGTTCATCAGCCCAGCATGGCATCCCCATGGAAATGCAGCACGGGAGAGCAGAGCTCTGGAGACGCAGGCTGTTTCTCACTTCTTTTTGCCCTCTGTTTTCTGGGGCAGGACAGGAGACTGGGGAGCTTATGCTGAATTTGGGTATCTATGAGGTAGCGGCTGGATTGCAGTCAGACACCTTGCAGCCCACAGGATCTCCTTCTTTGGTTGTCCTGGTTTGAGCAAGAGGTAGATTTTCAATTTAGAAAATAGCTTTTATTCTGTCAGGCTCGTGAGAAAACTCCTTATGCTAAGTGTGTGCAAAATAATTGAGGACTGAATAAAGAACAATAAAAATTAACTTCCTTGGTTAACATACTTGCTGAGCCCTAGAATAAACAAACTAAATGCTAGTCACCATGGTACTTTCAGGTTGTTTCCACAAGTAGCAGCTCAGGCCAGCATGTACAGTGTCCTTTTTTCCAGAAAACCACACATCTTATAGGAAGAATCATGCTGCAAACTCACACTGATTCATTTTCATTTTCCTGAGTTATCAGCTCTGCTGTAACCTTGCAAGGATCTTCCAAACCCTCCAAAGTGGTGTCTTTGAGATTGAAAGTTGGTCTCAGTCTGTTGCTCTGAACCCCATCGAGTACATTTGGTACTGCTCTCCTGCATTTCCCTCTGGACAGCTTTGGCCATAAGTCTCTCTCTTGCCATTTCTATAGCTCACAGCCAGTCCCAGAAATCCAGCACTTGATCTTTTCCAGCGTCAGCACCAGGGAAACAGCCTCTGCAATACTCCAGTAGCAAGAGCTGGATGTTGGGACAGTTACTACAGGACCTGAACTCACTGGCTCCTAAAACATGCTATTGCTTTTCATCAGATTATGTGGGTAGTGCTCTATAACACTCCTCAGCCATGAGACTTCTTCTCACCTGGAAATCTCAGGCAGCTCAGTGACATACCTGTCTCAGCTGCCAGGCTGAAAGTGAGAGCTATCTTTTTGACCTTAGTCCAGACTAATTCCTATTAAGCAGTGGCCACTAGAGTATGCCTTTAAAGCTCAAATCTTTGTCCAAGCCTGAAAATTAAATACTTTTCAAATGGCCTCCACCACTTAAAAGTTTTAAGTACTTAAAACAATGAAAAAACCCACCATGATACTTAACCCAAGCATAAACCTGTAGCAAGAGTTGTGGGGTGTAATATCACTGCAGCCCTGTGCATCTGCAGCCTCTCCCACAAGCCCCTACGTGTCCTGGGCTAACAGGGAGAAAAATGCAAATTTCTTCTTATGGACAGCTCTTCCATCTCTGGTGACCTGGGGAAATAAAAAAAAGTCAAGGGTAAATACCAGGAGGTCTGGTCTTTCTCCAGTGGTTTCCCACCAGAGAGCTCACAGTGCTTTCCAAACATGGGTGAGGTCTGATCTGCTTAGTGCTATGCTGAGATTGGTCCAGCAGCCAGAGCCATGATGAGGAATAACACCCAAAGGCAAGGCTCAAAAGTAGTGATCCCTGTCTTCCGGAGCAGGAGCATCCTTAAATTCTCTGGGTCCTGCTGTGAAGTTTTCTTTATCGTGGGGTTTTACATAACTCAGTGTCTCAGGTAGATGTCGAAATACAGTCAGAAAAGCAGATATTATCATCGCAGCAGGGAGCCTGGGGGAGGGTGGCAAATCCAGAGGTGGCAGGTGCTGAGGATTTCAAACAGTGACGACAGCAGCTCCGCTGGCTGCCACTCAGCAGGGGCATCACAAGTCTTTCTGCTTTTCATTGTCACAGTCTGAAAATAGCTCCTGGATAACATATTCCCAACACGAAGTGATGTGCAGGGCTGAGTACTGTGAGCCGGTGTTGAGAAGCCGGCTTGTGGAAGCCAGTACAGGAGCAGACCAAACCGCCTATTCTGACTCCATTCCCAGAGACTAATATTAGCTCACCTGCGGGCATGACAGGCCTCCTGGCAGGCAGCCACAGGCTTTTTTTTTTTTTTTTTTCCTCTCCTGGCTCATACAGTTCCTTTATGGCAGCGACAGCCCAATTATCTGAGCTTTTCCCATCTTCTCTGCTCCTATTGACTCGGCTTGTGCTGAAGTGTTCTTGGGGAAAGATCAGTGTGTTTTAGCAGATGGACGAAGGCTGAAGAGCAAATTGTTTTAATCAACCTTCCCTTTTTTTGGGGACACCGAGTACTTACTGAAGTGGTAAAACAGCATCCGTAATTTCACAAGGCAGCAGGCTTGTCTCTAAGGAGCTTCTGTGTTTTTTTGGATGCTGTGGATACAGGCAATTAACTTGCAACACAAACTTGGCCTTTCTCCAAGGGCATTTGTACTTGCTGCGACTTCCAGAATATGTGGGGGTTCCACAGATTGCATAGGCCAGTGGGCAAACTTCTCCAGTCCTTCTGGGCATTGTGCACCTCTGGATGAGATGCCCGGGACAATCAGGTTGTTTAGTGGTGTTGGGGAACATGAGTGGTAGTCCCAGCTGGCTAGAAAGCTGGTCATTTGAATGCAGTGATGTAGATGGTGTGGCAAACATTGTATTCAGCAGGGAAAATAAAGGTGGAAAACTTGCTTCCTGCCGCAGCTGGCTGATGTGGCTGTTTCCAGGAGTGGTTCCCTGTTCTTCTGAGCAGGGCTCCATGGTGAACCTCATTTGGTACGGGCTAAGGAGCAAGCAGAAGTGAGTCTTCTCAAGATGACAACAAACAGGTTGCTTTCCATGGATGTGATCAGAATCTGGCTCACTTGATGGGAGTTTGAAACCTGGTTTAGTTCGTGTATTAAACACTGCTAGTGGAGGTATTCCCTTTAGTGGATCCTGCTAAATATGTAAGCTGCTGTATAGTAGGTGATTTTCTTTTTTTCACACTGTGGATAGGTGAGGATCCATGGGCCATGAAAAAAAAAGCCACTGGCTGGCAGCATAAGGAGGCAGGCAGGCAGCTAGGAGGATGGGAAGCCCAGTGCACGGCTGTCTCTTTAGCAGCTGTTTCCATAAAGGATGTTATTACACTGCTAAGAGGCAGCCTGGGAACCATCCTATCTGCTCGCAGCCTGAAGGACAGTCCAGACTCACCTCCCCTTGGAAGTGACAGTGTAATAAATACTTATGTGATAAATTAAGGTATGTCAAGACCCATGGAAAGGGAAAGATTCCATTCCCTTTCTTTGACTTGACTGCAGGCAGATATCTGGTGAACACAGCATACCTCCAAGAAGGGCAGAGCTGCAGATGTCAGCCAGTGCCATGTACCCCCATGCTTTTGGCTGCCTGAGGCAGCCCAGCCAGGTCCTGCCGGGACAAGCAGGTGTCTTGTAGTGATCAGGATGTTTTTTGGGGCATGCGCAGACACCCACCACTCCTGGTAGTGTTGGCAGAGTCTCAGCAGCATGGTGAGAATTAGCATGTAGGCTAATTCTTGTGGTCCCTGACAGGGGTGAAATAATTTTGTCAGCCCACTTGCCTTTTCTCCCATCCCTTCTTATTGCCACACTGCTTGTGGGAAGATTCCTCTGGTCAAGAAACTAAGGCTTGAGGACTCTTACTGGTCATATCTCAGCAGCACTACTCCTACTCCATTCCCATAGCTGGACACTTGAGCTATTTGCCTTGGTTGCTGTGGGTATGCATGTATGGCTAGAAGGGAGGGGGCTAAAACCCATGAAAAGGTGCTTGCAATTCAGTGGCAATATGAATTGTGAAGCACCAATGGCTTTTCTTTGCATGAAAGCAACCGCATGCAAGGGAAATTGTTAATTATCACTGCACACATTTTTATTGCTAATGATTTGGGTTGTTCTGAGTAGCAATAGGAACTGTCTGTGGGTGTGTGGGTGGATAACAGATACTTAGGAGAAGTTATAATTTGTATTCCTGCTTTTGCTTGGCCAAGACTGTCATGGATCTGCTCTGTTTGTTGCTGGCTCCCGTAACAGTTAAGCAAGGCTGCTGTTTATGCTGTGCTGGGTTTTGTAGAACAAGAAATAGAATTTCCAGACTTGCCTAAGGAATTGGTCACCTGGTGACAGCCATAGGGATTGGCATTCCGGAAGATGTTTGCTCATTTGCAGAGCTGAAAAGCTGTATCTCTTTGGCCTTCTGTATATTTGCAGTATCAAAGATATTAGCTGCAGGTTTTACTTGATCCCATTGTTCCCCCTCTCCAAGGGGGGGCACTTCAGCGGTGTGGGTATTTTTTTCCCCATGGCCCTGGTGCTGGGGAAGATGCTCTGCACCTTTTCTTTCACTCTGCACCTTCCTGTGCCTAGAAACGGCCTTCACCCCCTCCTCCCACAAATGCCTGCAGCCAATGTGATGGAGAAGCACCCCTCTGAACACAGCTCATCTAAAATAGCCATTACTCAGCCCCTATGCTGCTGCCATGGCATACTGCCGCAACAAAGACATGTGGTTCCTCTCTTCTCTCCTTTATGTTTATAGAATGCATCAAGACTGAAAAGAGCTGCAAGAACACCCTGAAAACATCCTCTGGACTGGGTGTCTTGCCCCACTGTCACTGGTGACTGCAGCTCACTAGGGCTTTGAGCCGCCACAGAAGGGACATCAACAAAGGAGCTTCATGGGGAAAAAAGGGCTTTTCTGCCTGACACCTTCCCCTTTGGACTTTATTTGTCAGCATGGTTGGTTTGTGTGTATGCACTTGAACAGTTGTCAAGGTGTGCTTCTGCATCACTAGGAGGAAAGGAAAAGATGGTGGAGGGGGTGAGATGCATCCCTCCACCCCAGCTCTGGGTTGGGTTGCTACTGTTAAAATATGACTAATGCTAAAAATAATTCTGGTGTTGCTATAGAAACTTGCACTGTTGCTATGTGTGAACCTGGAGAGAATTTTACCCTCCTTGGTAACTTGTTTTTCTCTTTCCCTTAGCCACTCTTACCTTCAAGGAGGATGGGCACAGGCACACCAGACCTTGCCTGTTCCTTTGCACAGCCTTGCTGGGTTTCCATGGCTTTTTTTGTTGTGCCAGGGGATGGGACAGGAGGTCACTATTTAACCTCTCCTCTATCTATGTGTCCACTTCTTTTTCTTCCAGCTCCCTGTGAGGTAGTTTTTGAGTCCATGGCTATCTGCTTTGTCGGCCTCCTCCTGCTCCTTGCCTCCTCTGCAGGGAGCAAGAGGAATAGGTCCCTTCTTGCTCTTCCAGCACCTACTTGCCCCTCCTAAAAGCATTGCCAGGTTTTCCTGGCTTTCCATCTGTAGTGGAGGAAGAGAATCTGTTGTAAACTTCCTTTGGGTCTAGAGACAAAAAGCATTTTTGTATTTGTTAGCTTTTTAATGGTGCCCCAGTCTGCCATCCCTGTCTTCCTGTCACTCCCAGCTTTGGTAGCTAATTTGCAGGAAGCTGAAGTCTTCCAAGCTTTTTAGAAGAAACCAACCAAGGGATCAGTTTACATTTTCCAAGCTGGAATGATAAATGCTGGAAACTTCCATTCAATTTGAAAAAGAAGCTGGGATTAACCCAGAGACTGAAAGATCGCAGCCCCTGATGGCCAGTCTGGCTTCTATACAAATTACCCTCCGAGGCAGGGTGAAGTTTTCCGCTCAATCCTGCCACAGCTTTTTCTTAGCTTCATTGATCACCGGTGACTGGGTATTTAGGAAAGAGCGATGACCTCTTGTCTCTGCTCCAGATTTACAGCATGACCCAAACATGAGGGGAATAGAGCACGAACTGTGCCAGCCCTTGTGGTCAAATTCACTGTCATGACAGTATCTCACAGTGGTGACCTGGGAAATGCAGAGGAAAGCAGAGAGAGAAGAATTTTTCTTTTCCAGAAAAAAAAAAAGGTCTTCTTTTGAAATCCCTTTCAAGTCTGTTGCTTTGAAAGCCTCTTTCCTGCCCTGGGAATTTTAAATGGGTTTTAGGTTTTTTTCTACCTCATACCTGAGGGTTTACATCCCTCTACCACTGATGCGAGTCAGTACCTAGAGGTGACTCACAGCAGCAGAGGGTTGCCAAGTTTGGCAGACTTCTGGAGACCTTCAAGTCCTACCTCTGCTCAAAGCCAGGTCAGCAAGAGCTGTGCTTGTGGGATAAAAGCTGCCCCAGCCCAGGGGACAGAGGAACAAGCGTGATGAGGAATGGGATCCACGCTGCCAGAATGACTTTATGGACATGGATGTATTTAATCAGACCTTTAGATATCTACAGATGGTAGTTGTGACCAGAGGATGGATATACCTTCTCATACAAGGTTTGTTTCATTTAACATTGCTGCACTGGATCAGACAAAGCGTGGAGCCAGTGCATCTTCCTTTGGTTTTGTAAATATTTATCAGAGTCTTTCCATTCTCTGAAACACATATTGGTCCTTGCAATGTATGAGATAGCTCACTGAACTGGGGACTGGCAACTGGAGCATTAGCTGGGTGATGGAGGAGAGGGAGCTTGCCCCAGCTCTGATCAAGGCGAGGACCCTGCTCTGAAAGCACTTGTGACTTGTTTACATCCGTAGCCCATTTCTTTATAAACAAGGCTTTTGGGGCCAGTCCACGTGGCGTCATACTGGGAAAACCATTTCGGTTATCACCCTTCCGGTGCTGGAGAGACAAAAAGGCTCCAGGCTGGAGAGGGCTGGTTTTTCTGAATTGTTTTTGTGCAGAGCAGCTCCTCTACCAATATCCAGACTTGTGAGGATGCCAGAGAAGGGTTAAGAATAGAGAGACATGAGGCAAGCTTCTGGAAACTTTCTCTTCCACCAAAAAACAGGAACATGTGTTATTCTCTGCCCCTTTGGCAAACATGGACAACATGACTCTCCCCACCTAAGCATGCTTGCCAGCCGGTCGTCTTTCTGTCTGTCTTTCAGCATCAAGCTGGTCGAACCTGCCCCGCAGCCACTCCACCAGATCCTTCTCCTGGCTTGGTGCCACCTCCTTCCCTGCCTTTCAGTAGGGGAGAGGGTCATTCCCTCTGCAGGCAAAGATCCCACGAGCTTGATGTTGCAGTGCAAAAGGCTGCACAGTGAGGAACAGGTTGTGTCCTATCCCATCTCTGTGTTACATGGGTTGTACACCACTCTTTTGTTTAAAACTTGGCAACTCGGTGTTGCTTGCAATCGGAGGAGCTTTGCTGTTGAACCATCAAATAGTTTGGTTAAATTTCAAACTGTGATTCGGCTTGTCCAAACATTGTTGAAGCTGGATGGAGTCTCATTTAGGATGTGGCTTAATGAACCAGAATCCAAAGATCTAACATGTGTTGTGGTTTTTAATGTGACTATTGGGCTTGATCTTCCTTCTTTTGAAATCAGTGAAAGTAGGATCCAGCCCTTTTGCCATGCTTAGGGCAAGCAGATTTGGATAAAGCAGGCACCAGGCCAGACTTATGAATCAGCCTCAATCTGAATCTCTTGAGAAGTCTGAATCAAAAAAACCCCAAACCAACACACCCTCCCCCCCAAAAAAAAAAAAAAAGAAAAAAAACACCACAAAAAACCAATCAAAACCCCTAGGTTGGCTTTTGAATTGTTTCTATTTTCATAACCATCTGCAATTTCTGATGTCAAGCTCCTGACAGTCACTGTTCTGTGGGAATTCCAGTCTGACTGGAAGTAGAAGCTAAATCGCAAGGAATTTGTTCACAAGATTTACAGCCAGTGGTACAGATGCCAAGGATTTCATTGCAGTAATATCTAACAATTAAGTGCCTAACATTTTCAGTGTGCATAGTAATTAATACACAAACATAAGTAGGGTAGGGACTGAAGAGCCAAGCATGAATCTGAACTCCTTTCCTTGGCTGAAGTTATGATACACAGGTTCTGACTTGGTCTTTTAAGTACGTAACTGGGACATTTTCATCTGGATGGAGTATTGGGAACTGGAGCTGTAACTTGAGCTCTACCTGTTTCTCCTGCTGATTGCTGGAGGAAACCCAAAAGGTACAGAGTTGGATTTCCTTCAGAGGACTTTGGACCATTGGACAGTCTGAACATCCTAAATGTAGAATGGAAAACTCCATGAGAACCAGCTCTCTCATGGTATCCCAGTGTTTGGTGTCCTTGTCCTGTGTAAGTATAAATAAGCCCTTCTAGAAGGTTTGATTGAAGTTCAATTCCAAAAGTGGCCCCAGGCCAGCATTTCTGTTGGGACAATTTCTACTGTATTTCTGGCAAAACTTTCCCAGCTTTAGTACTTACCAGATACCAGTTTCACTGAGCAGTAATCCTGGACTCCTCAAATCTGTTGGCCTGCATTACAACACAGGTAATTAGTTTGGCAAGGACATTGCTAATGTGTCATTCTAGTGTAGAGTTTCAAAGAGAGGAAAGAGTGTTTTGATCTGAAGGAACGGGGCTGGCTTTCCTACAGAACTTCATGCGCTCTCTGTATTTCATGTAGATAATATGTATGTATGCTCTCTTTACCTCAATTTTCCATTTGCAGTTTGGATGTACTAACACATTGCTTTTATCATAGTTCATCAGTCTTTAATTAGCTGGTAAGATCATCAGGGTAAGAACACTTAGCACATAAGGCAGCTCCAGTACATTTAATGAATAATAACAAATGCAGGTTTCCCTTGTTGGGTTTTTTTTTTTTTTTGCATCTTCTTTTACAAAAGAATGTGCTCTTAGCTTCTTCAGCAACCTGCCCTACACACTGCCCCAGGGATGGGGGTCCCAAACGGGCTTAACCACGGCAGCATGCATCGCAGGCTTTGGATAGACTCTCTAGCAGTATGGGAGTGCTTGTGTGGGCTAACATCACTTCTCTGTGGACATGAAAAGGGTGTGTTCTTCTCACTAGTGCCTGCATTCAAATTTTGACCTACGGTGTTTCCAGATTTTATGTGCTATTATCCTGCCTGCATCCTACCATATGGAAACAGAGAGGTGCTCTTGTGTACTGTAGGCAGCTCAGTATAACAGTTACAAGACAACGTTGGGATATTTCAGCTGGGTCTCTTGTGTCTCCTGGCATCGGGTTGTTCGTTTTGCTTGGGCTGCCCTATTTCACTGTGTGGAACAGAGAGAAAGGGGCTCAGGGATGCTCAGCTTCTCTTGCAGAATGCTTTGAGATCAATGGAAGGAAGAAAGCTGTCATGTCTTAGGAAGTAGTTGCATTAAAGTGGTAATTCTTGGTGTTTAAACAGGATCTGATGACAGATGGGATTAAATGCAAAGCAGCTTGTTACAAGGTTTTAATAACTGTGACAGACCTGGGGAAAGTGGTGTGGGGTATGTAAGCGATCCAGTGAAGGCAGAAGCACATCATGCTGGATGACAGCTAATAGCATTGCCCAGGAGGGAGATAAGATTATTTTGCAAGAAATTGTGTGAGTGTTCTGGGGAGAAGGGGAGAGGAAAAACAAACAAACACATGGAGGAGAACTTGACATACCCACTGTTCTGTCATCTAACAGAGCTACTCCTGACAGCACAAATTAGTGCCAGGTAATGCGGCCACTAAATATAGGGGGGAAAAATGTCAGTCTTATTGTCAGGCGAGGAACTAAGGGAACAAGAGAGCCTCCTTCCTGTTAGACCCGGGGATCACAGAATTTGCAGGTTGAAAATCAATGAGGTTGTCATCTCCTTCATGTGTCTTTCCTAGTCCTCAGTCTTTTTTGTGGCATCTCCCTAGAGTAGAGGAGGGGATGTCCCTTGGAGCTGAAAAACCTCGCATTGTGCTCTGTGGAGAGCAGTGGCAGGGCCGTGCACTTGCAAAGATGCTGCTGTGCAGTACAGAGGAAGAGACTCGTGGGAGTGGAGGTGTTGGCTTGCTTGCTTGGAGGGATCCCCTCTCAGCTCCACCAATTCTACTGTCAGAGAGGGAGGAATCACAGTGGCTCACACAGGCAATAAGGATCTATCTGCGTCTGGAGCAGTCGCAACCAGAAGGGTGAGGGAGAAAAAGAGGTCTCTGCTCATGGTGGAATAGATTTGGGTGGGCTTCAGCCTACTGTTAAGGAGCAGATGATCTCCTGGTGTCAGGGTCATTCTCCTCCCTAGCCAGCTTGCTTTCATCTTCTGTATTTCTTGCATGGGGATTTTTTTTCCCTCTCATGCTATGTTCTGCTGAAGACAGCTACACGGAACTGGAGTCTCAGTTGATCTTTTTTCTCATTTCCACTCACAGAAGACTGTCTTTTTTAACATCCTAAATACCTAGGATTAGGTAACAAGATCCTGGGTCTTGATTTGAAATTTATCTTTAAAAGAAGATCTTTTTTTTCCTCCCTTTCCTTTTCCAGATCTGAACACCATCACAGAGGTAAAGACATACACCTTCACCCAAAAGACTGAGAGGGTTTCAGAACTCACGTTTCCTTTGGTCTCTTTCCTAACAGAGAATTTAGTCAGGTTTCTTCTTCCCCTCAAAGTTTGGTAATTCAAAGCACTGGAGTGAAGGAGATGATCTGCCTTTTGCTCTTATTCAAAGCACAGTGAAGCCAGTGTAAAGCCTGGCTTTAACTTCAAGGGGTGTTAGTTGAGACCTCTGGTCTGCAGCTGTGCAGGTTTTATCCCACTATGAACCCTGGGCCTCTGATGGGGCCATATGAGAGCAACTCTTTCTGCCCAGCTGTGTCAGGGGTAGCTGTCCTTGCTGCTCAGTCCCAAATGCCTTCTATCAGCCCAGAACCTCCTTCCCAGCTGGCAGGTCTTTACACCCTGCAGCAGCACGGCAGCCAGAGTGGTGGCCAGCACAACCTTAGTCCTTTCCTTTGTTCTATGCTGGAGCTCATGACCATTCGCTAGTTTCCACAGCGACGCTTTCTGAAGTCCTGGCAGGGGATTAGGGATAAATATGTGCAGAAATGGGGTTTCTTCCGATGGATTAAGATCTCTCTTACTAGAAAGTGAGTAAAAATAACACAGAGAGTAGTCTGCAATCTGCAAACTGCTCTCTTGAATTTAGGTCTGGATTTTTAGCCCCTCAACAGAGGGTCTAAAAGGTATGTGAACTTTGCATGGCTGTGTGATTCTGGCAAATGCATGTGTATGTTAAATGCCAGTTAATTGTATTCATGGGCCTCGGTGGTTTCATTGCTATTAGTTTGCTTTTGAGAGAGAATAGTTTTCTTTCCATGTGATCAGTGCTTTAAGGTGATTCAAAGTGGGTTTCTTGACCATAGCTTCTTGTTTGGTGGTTTCCAACCCAAACCTGGCTTGAGCACCTTGAAAGTTGCAGTGCAGAATGAAGTATGGAGCAGGCTGGAGTGTAGTGATATGGGAAAGGTCTCAATAACAAGCTAACGTCGTGAGGTGCATACAGCAAGATATGTACAGGGCCAGAAATTTATGGTGTACCAGGCAGAGAGGGGCATAAAAATACCACGATCACCGAGATCTAGGCCCACTCTCAAATAATAGAAAATATCCCTGTGTAGCAACAGATGAACTAGGGTTGCAACTGGAGGTACAGGTGTTTGTAGGGCTAAAATCTGAACATCATCGCTCCAGGTGCTTGGTGGATGGTAATATTGTAGGGTGCACGACACAATTACATAGTTTCAAGCAAACCCTCCTGACCGCTTTGCACAATTGTATAGATCCATGAACCGAACAAGGAATTCTTGTGTTACAATAAAGTGACTAAGGTTCATGAAAAGAAAAGGTAGGGTCAGCTGTTCATGGGGCTGCACAGCCATTCAAACACCCTGTATAGGGGGATGAGTCAGCGATATCAGTAACATCTCAAAGATTTGTCTTAGTGAAGAAATCAGGAATGGTCTGAGATCATCTAGTGCTAGCTCTCATTGCCTTGTAAAATCCTATGGTTCCTAAGCAGTGTCAGATGTGACTAAGGCAGCAAGGTGATTAGTATCTCTTCCTAGTGTCCCCCAGGTAACCCCATGCTTTTGGAAATTGTCACCAAATATGACTTAATGAGCACAAAGCCCTTTTGGATGAGGGTGTGGGGGGAAGCTTTCTTGCTTTTCCAGATTCTTCCTTCTCTGTCACAACAGCTGTGAGCTTTCCTTGCCTTAGTACTTACTGTGCTATCAGACCAAGGAAAGGCCCAGTCCGCTACCCTCCAATGTAGCTAGCAGATATCCAAATGGGAGGCTGGATCCTGGAGGCAGCCAGCTTTGAAAATTAGACCTTCCCTTCCAATCTCACCCTGCAGATTGCATCTGTGATTGATCTGGTATTCTTGAATCCTATATCCATGAATTAACCTCTAACAGCACCCAGGAAAATAGTGGAAATTCACTGACATTGGTCCTGCTTTTAATTTTTCCTTCTGTTTAATAAAAAACAAAAACAACAACAACAACAAATTTTAGTGACCAGAACAGCTCTCAGGGTTAATCCTGATGGAATGGGAGCAGGATGTGGGCTCCAACCGGTTTTAGAATCTGTCCTCAGGAACTGTGAGACTTTGGCAATTGAAACTTTGGCCTTTCTGTCTTTGTTCCATTAGCATCCTCATCTCCCAAAGACTTTTATGTGGAGGAAGATGAAGTTTCAATACTTATGGCCAAAAGGCAAACAAACTCTAGTAAAGGAGAAGAGCCATACAAGTTGATGGCTATTGTTAATATGCCTTGGAGTCATGTGCCTTTTACCTGTCCATCCATTCTTCTAGCTAGCAGATAATATAGCCAGATGCATAGTGTGTGTAGGCACCCTGGAGTCAATGGGACAATTTATTTTGCTGAATGTAATGGTGCATTCTCTTCTGAGGAAGACTATTTCAGCTGAGGGGTAGCTCATGTTGGGACAAACCCCAACCAGTTCAGGATTGTTAAACACTGCCCACAGGAAAGCTGAAAGACAATGGCTAATAAAATGCATTTGCAGTTAAGGAAATAGAATTGACAGTTATCCTGCAAAATCTGAATTAAATAAAATAAGGGACACCCTAGAAAAGAATGACTGATCTCACCTGGAGAAGGTGGTCTGGAGCCCCAGGGACAGGTACGTCTCATGTACAGAGAACATGAATGCACCTGAGGAAGCTGAGGTAAAAGTTAGAAAAGAAAAAGAAAAGTGAATCTGTCTTGTCTACTGAAATATATTCCACAAATGAGGATTTTATGGTTTGTAAACTCACACTGTGCTACCATCTCCAAAGTTGCACAGATGTAGCTGAGGTCAGATTTTGCCCCAAGAGAAGCAGTTGTGGTAGCTAAAATACCTCTCCAAGAACTGATGCTTGAGTTCATCGGCTAATTACACAGTGGAGTGGTGGTAGCTGCCATCTCCCCTGAGATGGGATGAGGACACTGAACAGTTAAGTAGCTGGCAAAGGTGGGTACATTGGCACTTTCTTCTGAAGCATCTGGGGAAGAAACTGGGTCCCTGCTAAGGAGCTCCTGCTCTCTGTTCCCTTTTCTCAAGCAGTTACACCCCAAACACCATTTGGTATCCAGTGTGGCTGGCATGGGGCCACGCTGCCTCACCTGTACTCATGTGCTTTGCTGTAGTAAGGGGTAGGTGGGCTCCTCGCGGAAGAGTGAGTGACACCGAACAAACCTGAGTGCAAAATCCACCAGCTGCCCCAGGCATGACTATGGCTGCTGAGAAGCAGGAGCGTAAGATAAACGTCTCTGATGACTACCCATAAGCAAAATGTAAGTGAAAAAGAAATTTGTTTTTTGAAGGCATTTATGAAGGAGAGGGATGTTAAGGTAGAAAAATGGTCTCATGTGGGTATTTGTGTGAGAGACAGCAGCAACCAGGGAGCGACAATCACTTAGAGCAGAGTAATAAAAAGCCTGGAGGAAACTGCCCATGGTAGATGTGGGAACTGTTAAGAAAATGACTGTAAAAATGACTGCTTTGTTACTCAATAACTCCCCTCCTTTCTTCTGGGTTGACAGATTGCACGTGCTTACCAAATTAACAAAAATTGTCAGCTGGATTTCATATCACCTTATGCCTCCACAACAACTATGTCTCAATCACTGCCTCTATCCCAGGGGACGATCCAAGATGCAGGAAAAATAGGACTGGGTGATTTCAGCAGTTTATAGGATCTGTAATTAGAACAGGCAAGGAGAGCATCACAGCAGTCCAAAAAGGTGTTGCTGGGACCCTGCGGGATTCATGCTCTCCTCTGTGAGTAGAGCATGCCTTGCTAACTAAGAAGTCATGTTTCCAGGGTGTCATTAGTGTTGATGGAAAGTATTGATGCTGCTCTTGGAAAAGGAGATGAACAAGGCAGAGCTGTTCTGGCACGTGGCCCCTAAGAAAGAGAGGAAGTCACACAAGCTGATATTTTTCAAGTGGAAAGGGGTGAAGTCAATGGGGAAAAGAGTAATTGTTCCTAGTTCAGAAGATCATGTTCCAGATGGTGGGGAGGAAAACCCATTTTCTGAGAGGAGTGTGGCTGGTTTTCAGCTGAAGGATCCTGAAACTAGACATAATTGATTATGTCCACTTGGAGGTGAAACCTAAGATAACCATACAAAAAAAGTGATGATGTAAAGTCTTTTTCTACTCACAATATTTTTTCCTTATCTGATCCCCACCTGCACTGGGAGTTGGCTTGTTTTTATTGTGTTTAAAGATCTAGTTTGCCTGAGATCCTTCCAGTAATGCTTGCAGCAAGGTTTCCTTCCAGATTGTTGTAATTAGGTTTCAGATACAGCTGGATCTGTATGAAAATTCAGCTTTCTACCACAGGCATTCTCAGTGACCAAAATATAGCATTGCTTGAAATTTCTAGGGACAAAACAAAGTAAACCAGATTTCTACCAGTCAACATGATAGCTAGCCTTGCCATAATGCAAGCTTTGAAGAGGGTGTGCATGTCAAAGGTTATTTATGCCCCACATGGAGGACAGAAACTTCCAAATGCTAAGATGAGGCTGAAAAGGAAAGAAGCAGAGAATGTTTTTCAGATTTAATTTGGGACCAGACCAAAGGATACACGAGAGAGGTAGGGGGAAGGAAATGTCAAAACACAGCTTTCCAGCAATGCTGATTCTTTTGCATTTTGTAGATAATGGTTAAGAGAACGTGTTTTATTTTTTATGGTACATCAGACATGTACTTTGTGCCCACAGACATAACTTAAATGCTATGTCCTTGCCCAAAGGAGCCTTGTATTGAACTGAGTCCCTTTATTTTATAGAGAATATATTTGGCAATAAACAAATTGCACTTAGTTTTTCTTTCCACTCATGCAGGTAATTATTGTACTTGACATGAAACTGGGCCAACTGGTTGCATTGTCAGATTCTCAGGTTCTTCCATCTCTGCAGATGCTGCCCACAGGGATGTTCTGCAAAGCACAGCTGGGCATCTCCTCATAAGTATTAACTTCAAGCTTTAGTAGGGGAGTTTAATCCCCACCATCTCTGAAGCCTTTGCATAAAGAGCTCTTTGTGACTACAAAGATTCATTCATATAACTTCTTAAATGGACCCAGAGTCTCATCTATAAGTAGAGTTAAACTCTGGATGCAACATCCTTTAGAGAGGGAAGCAGTAAGACACAGAGCAATGGCCTGCAGTGATCTGTGGCAAAGGAGAGGGAAGGGATGTCAGGAGGACCAGGGCAGGGCAGGCTGGGGAAGAGGCTGGAACAGTGGTAGATGTCTTGGCAGGGTGGCAGGGAGAGACTCTTCCAGGCGTGGGGAGGATGCGATGGAGAGTAAGAAGCTGAGCCCATGAGCAGCAGGGAGGTGCTGTTTTTGCTCCCCAATGTATATCCATCATTCCGCAGTGGCAGCGAGCTCTGGTGGAAAGGGGCTGGTGTCAAAGTGGTCCTCATTCATGAGCAAATGGTGTGGCACTGCAGCTGGCAGAAGGCAGCTCTGTGGGGAGTCTTTGCTTGCTCTTCCCTGTTTCAACCCTTGCATACAGCCGTCTGTGCAGGGACCATTTCTGTGGGGTGGTTTCCAATGTTGTCAGTTGTGGAACTACATCAGGTGTGCTCTGGTTATTGGTGATACGACTTTTATTTAACATTCAAATTGTAGCCACAAGGAAAATTTAGCAAGATATGTGTACCCAGGAGTGGGCTTCTCCTAAAGACTCCAATATCCTGATGTGAGGGATATCTAGAGAATATGAAAAGAAATGAGATACCAGGTTCAAAAGCATCTGCAGGGTGCCAGGGACAAGCAGAAGCACCCACCTCTCCGAAAGCTGGGATACAAACTCACATACTTGCTTTTCTCATAGACTCGCTATATTTTATCCAACATGGCTCACGACATGATACCCTCAATTTCTGCTTCATGCAATTTTTTTTTTTTCCCAGCCTCTGAAGCAGTTGTGGAAAGCTTGCTGCTCCCTAGCAGATTTGAGAGCCAAGCTGTGATGGAGAAGGTGGCTGCACACCTGGCATGGGAGAGTCACTGCTCTCAGTTGCCATTTGTTATTTTTCTTCCCCAACCATAAGCATTTGTGACCATTTGCAGCTGAGAGGTTTGGTTTCCTGGTCATTATTTCTCCTAACACTTGCCCTACCATGCATGTTATTTCTGTTGGCTTCCTGCTAGATAAGTGGTATAACTTCTATATTAAAATGGGCAATAGAATACATCTTTCTCAGTCAAATATGTTTCTCAATACTAGGTGTACGGGAATGTCATCCTCATTGGGTGTTTGTCTGCCTGAAGTTTCTATGGCCTTATTATCCCTGTGTCACCTTGGTGTGTTGGGAATAGCCCCTGCAGCAGTGTTTGTAGAGAGCAGGACCCCAAGCTCTGACCTCTTGGAGATCTGGGGGATAGGTGGTTGTGTGCAGCTGCAGATCAATGTTTGCACAAGGAGAGCAATAAATTTCAGAGTCTTCATGTCATTAAATTGTGCAGTTTGGTCTGGGATTCTGTCCTGATCTCAAGATCTCATGATCTTGTTTGTTAATAGTTAAGAAGGCCTTGAGAGATTCTTAACTGGTTAATAAATAACTCTGGGAAGAGAAGGTTTCTTTTCTAAATTACAGGTTAGTTTGCTTTATTTATAATGATGTTCCTCATGTGTGCCTTAAAATTTCTTGAGAGTGTAAGTCAAACAGCAACAGGGTAGTGGCATTGAAACCATTTGCACTCTTTTTTTCTGTGTTAAGCCAAGGCTTTGTTATAGTTGCTTGTCTCCTCTGAAATATGTTATAGGATTAAATATGCTATCGTAATTAAAGATTGAAAAGGCCTACAGAACTTGGTCACAGAGTCTGTCCTCTTGCAAAATTGGATTACAAATTCCAGGTGATGTTATCTCAGGTATGAAATACTTCCAGCCAGAAGGGATCAGCTTATTTTCCTAATAGCATTCCTAAGAACTACTGCCCATGAATCTGGGATTCTGCAATTGATTTTGTTTCTCCATATGTTGAAACAGCCCTAGCAAAGAGCGTTCAGTCTCCCATCCCCCTGGATTATTTGGTGAACGTTTCTTTCATCTTAGATCACAGACAGACAAGCATCAGCTCACGAGGTGTCATGTACCAGCTACTGAATATAGAGCTGTAAGAAGCAGAAAACACAGGCTCTGCTTCTTTAATTAGTTCATGCATCTGCTTTGTTAGCTGATCAGAAGTCCAAGAGCATAAGGAGTATTTGGCCCAGGACACTGATAGCCATGCAGTGAGATCATCAACAATTCTTTCCAAGAGTGAAGGTTAAGGAGTCCTCCTTCTAGGTCCCAAAATAGATTTCCTGTTGAAAACCTAGATAGTTATACTATTTCAGTACCACATAGCCACTTCTTGCCATTATGTGAAGAGTTGTGAACCTTGGTGGAGTTTATACCCTGGTGCACATGACTTCCAACAGACCCTCACCTATGGCTGAAGTCGAGTGATCTCTGCGCTCTTGCTGTCTCACAGCTGTGCAGATGTGTCCCTTGTAAGCTGCAGCATGTTGGCTCTGATAGATCTCCCAAAGGGCAAAGATGGTCCAGGCATCCAGAAGGCAGTTTTGTTTGCTGGTTGATGCAAAGGCTTGAATAGTGTACAGAAAGGGTAAGATTAAAGATGCTTGTATTAGCTTTTAGTATGCCTTGGAGAAGGTATGTTGGGGTTTGTTATGAGTGGCAGATAGAAACTTCTCTGTCTGTGAACAGGAAAAGCAACATGAAGCAAAGATTGCGCAGTATGGGATTTCTTTGTAGTGAGTTGGTGGCTTTTCTCTAGAGGGAAGGCTAAAACTCTGCAGCCAGGATGGATGTTTTTGTAAGCAGGTATGGCCATGGGGGAAATAGCTGAGACGTTGGGTGCGTATTCTTGCCAAATGTGAGATGTTTTGTTTTCAGAAACAAGAGCAGGCACTCATTTTTTTTTCACACATTTTAGTTCATCCATCCATCTTTTGAATGTCTGACTACCTTAACATTGTACCTTTAGCAAGTCTGAAAAGCAGCTCTACAAAATGACGAGCCATATGCACAGAAGCACTGAGTCTCTTCTCCCCACCAAGTTGCTCTTGTCTGGCACCAGGCCTGCTCAGAGCAGCGCTGCCTTTGCTCCCCCAGCACAAACAGCCCTGATCATCTGAGGAATAGTCAATATTCACCACTGTCCTGCTTGGTGTTGGACTTCTCAGGCTGGGATGGGTTGAACTGGCTGAGGAGGTGGTTTTCTGAATTGTACTAAAAATGGGATGCTTTGGGGGAAAACCCCTTTGTTGCAGGAGTCATGTCACTGGTGTTTCACATGAATTCATGTTTGTAGCCCGAGAATGTGCAATAAATAGGTATATAAAGTTAACTGTTATCCAACCTAAGTCTCATGCAGATGAGGGCAACACTGTTTTCTGGACCATATCTGACCCCTTAGAAACACCAACTTCTGCTGCCTGCTACCCATATTAATCTGTCTTTGAGTTAGGGTTATATCCACGTGTTCAGAACGAGAGCAGCCAGTCTGCTCAGTTTAGTATTTGGTTAAGAATAGGATAATTACATGTGTTTAGTTCTCAATATGATAAAATCAAGATCGGGCGTGGTTGCTGATCTTGTCTTAACCCTAACAGTATGCACAGACTTAGGTTTAATACCAAGTACCCGTTCTAAGCTTACCTGCAAAAGGCAACAGAGCTCTGGAAATGTGTGCCACGAAGACAGACCCTTTTAGGGTGAGGCAATACATCCTCCTCTTTTACCTCCAACTCTCCTGAACCTCAGTGGTAGGCACAGACCTTACCCTACCACAAGGGCCCTTTCTAGGCCTAATTGAAAGGCTAGAACTTGGCCTCACCCTCAGCTTTCCCACTGAACTTTGTAGGACATAGCAGTAAATTCTCTTCTAAACCCCAATTCTGCAGTTGGGAGTTGGACAGAAAAGAAGCATGGAGGAAGCATGTGCCTGCTCCCAGGTTTGTGAGTGAGAGCTGCATGGATGCCTTGGGTTAAGAAGAACAAGGACTGACATTGTGGGTTATGTCCACATCCTGCCTACCACAGAAGGATATGTTTAGGGCTCCCTTTTCCAAGTGTGTCCTTTCTATCTTTAGGTTTTGGGCTGGAAATGTCTTTTTCTTGAACTGCCCAGGTACTGTAATGCAGGTGCTCTGGTTAGGGATTTTTATTTCAAGGGCTGGTGATGCGGGGCTAGGACAGCTTGGGCACAGTGTCTCTCTGGCATTGGGAGCATATTCTTTAGTCCCTAGTCAAATCATGCTCAGCCACTATGAGCTGCCTTGCAGATCGCATTTAAAGCAATAGATTTATATCATAAACAGTTTGCTGGAAGCACCATATTATTCCTAGTCCTGTGCCAAGGCTTGCTTGACTGCACTTGCACTGTGGATTGGAGTAGAGGTTTCTATTCTGCAACCTGGACCAGTTTTCTTTCTCTGGTTCACAGGACTCCCAGGGCAGTTTTACTGAAACAAGTGGGGAAGGGGCTATAGGCATGTTTTGGCAGGGCACAAGGGTGGGAACGAACAGGAAGAGCTGCAGGAATCTGAATCTTACACTGCTGCTGAATGCTTTGTACCCTGTGCCTGGGAGCCCAGACACAGGGGAGAGAGCAGAGAGCTGGAGAGGGAAGCAGAGGCTGGATGATGCCACATACCAGTGCTGCTGTTTGTCTTCAGTCCTTGCATACCAGCCGCATCATTGTCCCAAAAGGGGCAAACTGGAACAAAGTTGACCCAAGCCTGGTATGCAGGCAACAGCACGGGTGCACAGACACACCAATGCCCATGCCATAATTGTCAGGCATGGAGATGCAGATTTGTACTTTGCATGTTGTCCATTCAGTACTCAGTCACACAAAGTAAGTATGGCTCAGGGAAAATGGGAAACCTGTCCCAGGCAAGATGTTTTAACTCTCTCCAATTTTTCCTCATGCTCCTCATGGAGTAGACAAGTGGCGCTAAGGGCCCCACCTTGTAATTAAAGGCATCAGAGATGAGGAGCATGTAATACAATAATTTCTAATTAGTAGCTGTGTGGGTTAAATGCCATCTTAGTTTTCCTTCTCGGTGGCAAGGTGAGCAAATGGCAGAAAGCCCTTGGCTGGGAGAGAGGGAGCAGGTTAGTCTATAGCTTTCTCCTTCCCCATTAGGAGAGCCCTTTGATATCTATGAGCGGTGACTCTCAGCCCATTTATTCCAGGCAGTTTTCAGTCTGAAGTGCATGGCAGGAACTAAAGAAATAACCAGGTGTCAAACTTTCTGCCCTTCCCTGGAGTCACGAACAGAGGCTTCAGCACATCTTTTGGGGCCTTTAAATACATACAAATAATCTGTGTGTTGTCTTGTTTCTCCCCTTCCCCCTCCCATTCTGTGGCTTCATCTGATGGTCTTTGGAGAACGAGGGTACTATTCTTGGAGACCATCCTCATCCTAGAAATCATAAATCTGGCAGCTACCCTAGCCCTCTCTTCTTGGACGCGACCCTATCTGAAATGCTCACGGCACAAAGGAGCCAACACGTGCTCCTAAAGGGTCTGCTCTCTACTGAGGACACAAGTGTCCTGTCCTCACACATCAAGCTACTCACAGCTTCTGCTCTTGCTGCTCAGTCACTTTTTACTGCATCCCCATATTCTGGGAGCTGCCAAAAGCCTTGCATCTTTAAAAGGGAATATTTGAAAAATAAAGTCAGGCTAGGATAAATCACAGGGAACAACATTAGCACGTGAATAATATAGATAGGAGAAATTAGGTTGTAGAACTAATAGTTCTATGTGTGGGATTCAAAGACTCCTGCAGCCCAGAGTTCCATCTATATAAAATGACAGCTGTGCTCTCTCTCTATTTTTTTTTGTTTATAATTTTAAGAAAAGCCTTTTTGGTTCACCCCCATTAGCATTTCCTTAATAGAGATCTTTTCTCTATGCCAGCCCTTTTAAAGATTAAGAATGAGACAATGGCTGCTAGAGGAGTGACTCATCTCATAGTCTTGTCCCATCTTCTGCACCCACATGCAAATGGACAGAGGCAAGGGTCCAGGACACTGACCAAAGCCTTGGGTGATGGGTCAAGCACAGGCAGGCTGGTCTCCAAAGGTTCCTCTTGGGCCTTGAAGGAAACTAAGTTAAATGGGGGGTATATTAGTCATTTTAGCTGTGCAGGGTGTGTCAAAGCCCTGGCAGGGAAGCAGCCTGGTCCCCAGTGCCCCAGGCACTGCCAGGAGCGTGGCTATGTGAGCTCCCACTGGGAACCCGCATCTGAGCCTCGGCCCCTTGCGCCCTTTGCTAGTGATGGCTGCTGCAAGGCAGACGGCTGCTGTCCTGCAAAAGCAGGTTTTGAAGCATTGCGGGCAGGGTGGGCTGGGGTAGCCACAGGCTGTGTCCTGCTCCAACTTATGGCACTGGGAACCTGGAGAAAGTTTGTAGCCATGGCCTTGAACCTGGCCACATGCTTCACACACTGGGGCAAAGGAAAATGTGCAGTCAATTCAGGGGCATTACTTTAGATTTACCTGAGCATATTCACTGAGAATTTGTCCTGTTTGGAGGAAAAAAAATTTGGTTTATTTTAAAAAGTACTATTTATTTTCACACCATCCAAAACTGTGCAGGATGTGATCCACACAGAGAAGAAGCAGTATGATGGAAGTGGTTACTTTTCACTCTCACACTGCTTGCACCAGATGCCTTTGCTGGCACACAAAACACCTAAGGGCAGGGTTTTACCTGCACTTTGAGGGGCAAAAGCCACCACTTCCATGGGAAGATGCAATCTCGTGTCTCATCCTGCCCTCATGCTGGCTCTTCCCATGTGTATAAGTGCGTGAACTGATTAGATAAGTGACCTGAGTTACAGCTAACCTGGAGGGAAAGAAACGTAAGATTAAAAGAAAAATGAATTCATTTCACCAGTATTATTGGGTTAGACCAGCTGTGAACATTCACGAGAGCTGCAGCCTGTGATACCTTGGGTCAGCGGCGGTGTTTGCAGCAGGGCTCACGGGAGTGTTAGCCGAGCGGTGCACGTACCTGGAGGCTCCATAATCAAAGGGATTTGTCTTGTTTTCTCTCTCTCTGTGTTTTTTTTAGGTCGTCCTAATAATTAAACAGCCAATGGAATGGCAGGGCAAGCACATAGTGCAAAAACTAAAAGCTGCATAGATTTTCAGCATGGACCTGATGAAAAGGCTTCTTCATGTATCTTGGTGTCTCATTAGCATAATTAACTCTGCTCTGAGTCAACTGAAACATCAGCAAGTTGACCATTTCCAAAGCAGAATTGATTTTACAACAGTGAAGTTGATATCAGAGCAAGTGAAAGGCTGAAGAAAAGCCCTTCCTTTCCACGATGGTTCCGAGTTTTTGAAGAAGAGCTTTGTTATTGTTGTCGGATTTTTTTTCCTGTAGTTGAACATTTTGATAGAGAATTCACTGCATTTTCATTAATTTTTTGGCAGGGGAAAAGTCAGCATTTTCTCAGTGAGAACTCACTGAAGCAGAGAAACAGGGCGAGGTAAAGGAGCGTGGCTAATTCCAGCATAATTATTGAGAAAAACCAAAGCATGTAGTGAGCAAGTGCCTCTTTGGTTTAGTGCTTTAACAAATTATCTGTATAAGCCTGAGTTATTCCTGAGATTATATTTCACTTCAGTTAGTTTAATTCCACACTGACCCCAGGCACAAAGTCCGCTGAGGACCTTGCTTGAATAAGGAGACGAGTGTAGAACAGATTTGGCAGCCCGCTGTTGCAGGCTTTGCTCAGTGAGTAGCATTGATTCATGTGAGACTTTGTTAAGGGTTCAGGGTTGTGGATCCAGAGCCTCTGAGCAGCAGATATTGGGTGTGTGGTAGATTTTTTTGGATGGTGGAGTTTGAAGGATCGGCAGTTTGTATTTGGTACTGGGAAAATCTGCAAAGCAAAGGATGGGAGCTTTGTTCCTTTGCATGACATTTTCTTCCTGCAGCTGGGTTTCAGGGAGTCAGGATCTGGGAGGCTGTTATCAGAGAAGACTCCAGAGATATGGGTGCTGTGTTCGGGTCAATCACCCAAAGGAAGTCCAAGTTCTTTTCCCGGTCTTTCCTACTGTCCTGCAGACAACCTATGACCTGCAGCAGCATCTGTAACACTGAGAACAGCTTTCGTCTGGAGCTGGTGAACCTCCTGGAAACCTGGCATTAATAAAGGGGTCACTGTCCCCCATCTATGGGGAACTCAGTGAGGTGGATCACTCTGATAATAGCCAATGTCCACAGCACAGAAATGACCCTCTAGCAGTTTGACCCTAGCAGTCAACTGTCAACACAGGTGGCAAGCGAGTCAGGGAAGCTCAGGTGTCTTTGGAAACCATCCCTCAAAGCATGATGTAAGATGTAAGCTGTCCTTGAATCCTTTCCTCCTGGAGACGTGGGGGGAGAAGGAGGAGCTCCTTAGTAACCGATGGAGCATGACCCCAACCAGTGCTTTGTCCTCATTCTCCCAATCTATCCTATGGCTGCAATGAACAAGGCACAGCTGTAAAACTGTAATTTTTTTCCTCTCTAAATAAAAAAATGTTCTGAAAACATCTCCACGTACACTGGAAGGGCCTGTGCCAGAGCAGCAGGGAAAGTTTTCTCCCCCAGTGTTTGGCAGGTGTGGTGGCTGCAATGGCCACGATTCAGTAAGCTGATAGTGTGCTCCTGAGTCACTTCTCAAACACAGAACTGGCAAAACAGGCTGCACAAGGCCTCACCAGTGCTCAGGATATTGTAATTATAATGGCCTAGCTCACTAGGAGGGCAAATGCATGATTATTTATAAGACAATGTTAATGCAGTCATATTCTTCTAGGGAAACCCATGGCCGCTGTCGGGACATGGTCAGGGCCTCATTGGGGAAGTGAAGAAGAGCCTTTGATGTCCTTGCCTCATTCACCCTGGTAGCAATTCAGTTCAGCAGGAGCATTTGTGGTTGAAGCGTTCTCTTGATTTTCTCTCACCTTTTAATGACCTGCTTCCACTTCAGCAAACCAGTTCTTCCCTCTGCTAAATAAACCATTGAATGAAGATTTCTGGTAACTGGGAAAATACCAGAATTTCCACTTTGCTATAATCACCTTGATTTTATCTTTTTAGGAGTAAGCAATTGTCCCATGTCGGAGGCACATGGGTTTTTGCAACGGCCTGGAGCAGTCGTTCCTACATGCTGCCCAGAGTCTCTGCCTGTGCAGTGCCCAAGCCATCTGTGCTGCTCAAATTCAGGCTCCAGCAAAGGTCTAAGCAGAGTCTTCTGTACAGCCCGTTATTCAGGTTGGTGCACATTCCTGGGACCAGTGACTTACCCTTTCATAGCTCTTGCTTCAGCTGCAGTCTGCTATGGCATTTTCCCCAGTGAGTCTCAAGAACAAATCTTTCCTATTGTTAAGTGCCCAGTTAGATTAAAAGATGGTAAAACAATGGGGTCTGAGTTGGCATAAGAGGAAGGTAGAGCCACATGCACGGTATGAGCCTATCAAGAGCTTGTCCCAGCCATGGTGACCCACTGCATGGCCTGGGAACAGTGACTGTTGAGGACAGCAGACAGCTGTGGGTAAAGGCAGTTGCTTGCATCTGAGCAGGTCTGGGTAAATGCATGCAGCTACCAGCATCACGGGCCATCATACACAATCTTCATCAGCTCCCATGGATGTCTGCCATGTCCTCCAGGGCTAAGCTTGTTTCTGGCAGGTGCTTAGACGCAGCTGGTTGGCCTGAGCTGATTCACTACGCAGGGGTGGAGGGCCATGGGGCAGGAAGGGGCTGTGCTGCAGCTCCTGTGTGCTTAGCCAGGGCTGAACATGCCCAGAAGCATGGTCATCCGTGGCAGCCAGTCCATGGCACCAACCCGTCACACACCTGTGCTCTCCATGGATGGGACTATGGTGCGTCTTGTTCCCCAGAAAAGAAGGTTTTGAGATACCTATTTTCTTCCTAGATGAGAAAAGATGTGTGGGTAAAATAGGATGGATTTCTTTGTTCCCTGTGGGGTTTTGAAAAGCATCCTCCATGAAAAAGAGGCCCTCGAGTTTAGATTTACAGCAGCCCAAGCAATTATACAGCTGTATCTAACATCTGCAGCTCTCAAGGAATCCCTTGGTTCCTTACCCTCACATGTTGTCTTTTCTGACAGTCACAGGTGTGTGGTTTATTTACTCCTCCTGATTTAAGTGATACTGTCTTTTAAACCAGCGCATCCTCAGGTTGGACTGAATTCCTGTTGACTGCTGCTGGATAAGAAGTATGTCCTGCTCAGCATCACATGTAGTTTTCTGAAAGGAGAGGAGGGTCAGCATGGCATCTGGGCCAATCCCTCATTGCCAGAATATCTACATTTAGCTGTTTTTGTCTCTGGAGCTGTTTTAGCTGTTTTTGTCTCTAAGTCTGTTTTACATCCAGAGACACTAAAGCACATGAGCTGGGCAAAACTGCAGAGGGAATTAGTGCCAGAGAGGAGCAGGGTTAGGCTGTGTCCAGTTCCCAGAGCTATGCATGGACCATCCACTCTGAGCTTGTGCCTGGCTGCAGTTTATCTGAGGAAGGCTGTGCCCTCCTTTGAACACCTGGTATGTGATGTCTGGGCTGCATTTATCCTTCCCAGACTCTGCTGGCAGCTCACCAGCCTCACAGTGGGCTGCTGCGATGTGCAGTCATTCTCTGCAACAGCTCTGTGATATGAGTAGCCACTTCCCAGTCCCCTAACGTCACTCTTACTCATAGAAAGGGAGGGAGAGGGAGCCAAGAAGCATCTTTTTGCCCTGTGTGACAGTACAGCACCTGCACAACAGGGCTGCAGCTCTTGACCTGGGTCCTCAGCGCTGCCATACTGCAGACTAACCAATTGCTCCCAAGTGACAAGCCCTGCCTTTCCATCTTAAGCCTATTTGTGAAAGGAGGGCTATTTTTTTTTTTCTTTCTTCTTTGATGCCAATCTCTATTGTTTGAGGAAAAGTTTGCGAGGAAACCTGGACTGGGGAAAAGGAAACTCAAAGACAGAGCAGCCAAATCCTTTGCAGGAATCTGCTCTCTTCTGAAGGTTAAAGCTTGTCATTTTTTGATTTACTGGAAATGATTGGTGTTTCCTTTGTTCTCCTTTGTGGTGGCTGCTCTGATAAGCCCTGAGGGATGCTTTCCTTGGACAGATCTGGAACAATTACAGCAAAAGAAATAAGGAAAGTAAACCCATGTCCTGTTTTTCCTTATTCCATTTCTCGTTAATCAGCGATTTGCCTTGTTTCAGAGAGAGACTCAGAACTCTGCCTCTCTAATTGCTGGGGACTTTAAATGGCTGCAGACCCAGAAATACCATCCACTACAGACTGCTGTGATGAGAGTGTTGCTGAACGCACTATGTGGTCTGAACTTTTGGTGTTTGGAGAGCTGGCTTCTGGGACTGACTCAGAGATGAGAGTCGTTTTGGAGCCTGAAGTGAAGCTTGCCGGCAGCCCAGAGCCTGTTCCGTACGCAGTGCGACCCTGAGTCCTTTCCAGGACCGCGGCAGTAGAGTGCTGCAGCTCCAGGCTGAGCAGGGCTGTGTGTGGCCCAGAAATATGCGGGGAGATGCTGTATGTCAAAGTCTGCTGATAAAGCCCCACCAATTTTAGGAATAAATATCTTCTACCAGGCTGGGTGGAGATGGTGAATGGATGGGGACTTGGCCAGCTCTCTCCTGCTGTGATGTAGAAAGCATGTCGTGTGAAGTGGTGCTGCTGTGGGGAGCCAGCTCCAGTCCTGTTCCTTCCTAATGTGGAGTCCTCTTGCACCCCAGAAGAACTGCTCATTGGGGTGCCATTCCCCCGGTTGTGCAAGAGCAAACTTCGCTTAGCTGTGCCAGGGGCTTCCCCGCCTGAGGAAGGCTTCAGGCCCCAACCCATGTTCCCATTGAAGCAGTAGAAGACTTTCCCAGTGACTTCAGTGGGCTGCGACCAGCTCTGTGACATCTCTGTGCCTTGGTTTCTCAGTGCAGAAATGCAACACAACAGCCACCACCTCCTCAGAGTGCTCTAAGGCTCGTTTGTATTTTATGAAGCACTGAGATGTGTGGGAAAAAACGTGTCATGAAAACCCCTCTAGAGAAGGCATAGCCTGAGCACTTGTGACTGGTGTTTCTTTGAGCTGCAGGAGCAAGCCTTGCATATGATGTTACTTGCTGTGGGTGGTTTTGCTTTGAAGCAGGAAGAAGGGGGGACCACTGTCTTGCTATTTGGGTAGAGCTTAGACCAATATGAACTTTGTTGGGGTGACAGTAGCCAAGTGACCCACTTGTCCAGTCTTCTTCCACTTCTCCCTAAGGCTCCGTGGCCCAGGCCTGGCCACGATGAGTTGCTCCGTGCTGTGCTGGCTGCTGCAGCACAAACACAACCCACTGAGTCTGACGGAACATGAGAAGCCAGTAGCTGGTCTAGTTACCACTCTTGTGCCTTCTTCCTCTACCAGCCTTTAAGGCCAAGCTGCAGGGTGATGGCAGTGCCCACTGAGCTGCTCCAGATGCCCCAGCAACCCTCCCTAGTTTTTTTTTTTGTTTTTTCTTTTTTCAGCTGGCACACAGCTGACAGCTAGATAGTGGGAGCAGCTGGAAGGAGATATCCAGCAGCACTGTTCATAAAAGTCCAGATGAAGGATTGAAACACCTGCTAGCACCAGGAAAAATGTTTGCTGTGGGACATTAGGAATTACACCCTGTGGTGCACATGGCTGCTCGCATACATAATTTCCTCATCATTGCCAGTTAAAAAGGCAGGTGATGAATGGGCCAGTGTAAGCTAAGAGCATAGTGAAGGCAGCAGGCTCACTGTCCTTGCCAGGCAGTGGAGATGATGTCTTGCAAATTGTTGTCTTTAATACCTAGAGGTATCACAAGTATTGTGAGACATTGCCTTCTTTTCACTGTACAGAGATATATAATAGATGCTGCTTCCTCTTTTCTTTAAATAAAACCCTTCAATAACAAAGTGCACTGCAAGAATGGGTCCTTCTGTTCAAAATAGATGTCATTTTAAAATACACAGAGCGAATTAATGGCCATAGAAAAATCAATGACATTTTATGTTGATTTAATCTCAAAACTCGGTGCAGTTCGTAGCCTGAGCGAACCCAGTCCAGGCCAAAGGATCCCACCAGTGACATGAGCTAGAATAGGTGCTTGATGAAGAAAGCTGTCTGGTACAACCAAGGGACTTTGAGCGACATATCTGCTTGCCAGCATGAAGCTGGTCCAAGGGGAAAAGAGCTGAACTAGCTGGAAGATACAGGGATTGAATGCCTCTCCCTGCTATGCCTGTCAACACAGCTTTCCTTCAAGAAGCTGCTGAAGTTGATAGCTGCAGAGCTTCTACCACAATCTCTGAGATCTCTGAGTTGGCCAAGATGGTCCAGACAGCCCTGGACAGCCCTGTGCCAGCATGTGGTTCAGTTCACTTGCATGCACATCCCCATTCCTTAGCACATCCAGGGGCAGCAGCAGCTCTCCTGGAACCATCCCGGCTCATATGCACACAGCTGAGGTGTCCCAGCATCACCTCACAGGTCAGCCCAGGAAGCAATGCCCTGAGTCCGTGTCCCTCCCTGGCCAATGTCACCAGCCTCCTCGGGGAGCTGTGGCTCACCTCACTGCTCTGCATGTGCTGCCTGGGCACTGAAATGGGAAAACCTATAAAAACACTTACAGCAATGTTTTGTAGATACTGCTGCTTGGGGAGGCCTTGTTTTTCTCATAAGTCTGTGTGAGATTCTTTGGAAAGAGCTGTTTTCCAGACATTGCCAAGCCCTTCTCCTGGGAAGGTAAGCTGCCAGGGGTGCACGTCAGCTTGGGCATGTGTTGGTGCTGGCCGCTTTGGAAAAGCCAGGCCACTACCTTACCTCTCATCACCCGTGCTGGCTTTGGTGTGTGCCTCACAAGGCGCTGATGCGCTAAGTGACTTGCCAGTGTGGTCCTCGTTTGTGACCTTGCAAAGCCGGGGATGGGGCTCAGTCTTTTCAAAGGGAAGGGTTGAATGTCAAGCCAAAAGGCTGGTTCTCTGGCACCGCAAAAGAAAGGCTTTGATGTCCTATTAAGTTTTGTAACATCCCCACCATGTGAAATTTCTCTGAGCCCAAACCCAGTCTGGGGGCGTAATGAATTCAGCGTTCTCTCTCTATTAGACAGCTCTGATTTTTGCAGTTTTGTAAACATCCCCAAATCCACGCGGCACTGTAGTAGTTGTCTTTCAGCTGCCTATCTCAAAGTGCCTCTCAAAGGAAGAGAGAAATCCTGTATCCCACTCCAAGTCACAGAGGAAAAGGCATCAAGATTCAGATCTCAGCCTTGTATATGGGAGAAAAACTGATGAGACATAGGCATAAGGTCTTAACCGGTGCAAACTCACTATCTTGAGTGCCCGCTGGGATGTAGCCCTCTAAGTGAAGTGCAGCCCAAGCAGATGGTCCTCCCGGCGGTACCCACGGGGAACCTGAACTGGCAGGCTGGTCTCTTTCTGCACGCACTCGCACAGATGTGGATGCATGCACTGCCATCAGAAACAGGCTCTGGGGAACTTCCCTGCTCTCACAGTTAGTCTCAGATTTGGGGTTCATTGCTGGAAATCGTTAAAAATTAAAATGTAGGTAAATAGCCGTAATACGGGTCACTGAGTTCAGGGGAAAAAAAACAATTGCCAGGCTTATTGTATAGCTACCCCAGCATTATTGCTGATCTTCAGGAGGGCTGGCACTGCTCTTGACTGATTTCTGTGCTATAAGCTGAGCTGGGACGATGCACTCACTGCCCGTGTTGTCAGGTGTCCTGTGCCAGCAGCTGCAACAACCTATGTGGAAGCAGAGCAGAAAGTTGGGCGATACAGAGGCGTGCATTGGTTAAAAGGATGGATTTCTGTAGCCGGCTGGTGGAAAAGGGCTTCCCTGTGGACTGAAAAGGAAGAGTTTGCCTAACATATGCAACACAGAGGCAAGATTTAGTAACTGGAGCTATTTAAAACCATGCTTCATGGTTGCAGGGCTGTTATCTTCAGTCCCAGTTGTTGAGTCTCATGGGGGTGTTTTGGTTTGTTGTTTGTTTTTTTTTTTTTTAAATAAAATATCCTGTCTCTTTATTTAATAGCTGAGATAGCAGGTTAGGCCAATATCTCCTGAGAATTCTCTGAAAGTGGCAGCTAAAAAAAAAAATCAGTAGTTTTTAAGAATTACTGATGCTTTATAGAACATTGATGTGCATTTAATTTGGACACAGTTCTGCAGATGTAGCATATCCTGGCAATTGTTTTCTCCACTTTTTATTTTGCTAATAAGAATGCATGGAAACAGGAACATCATTCATTAGGAATCTTACTGTTTTATTCCTTTTGCCTGTTCCTTACTTATATGGTTTCCTAACCCTGTCCCAACGGTACATGGACATTTCCACCTATCTGTGTACCTGCAAACCAAATGTGCAAGTGCCCAGTGTGGTGAGTCAGCCAGGTCTTCACACTGATCATTCTGCAGTTGTTTAAGACCACTGGTTACAGTGGAATCATGCTTGGTTTTTATGGCCTCTCCGCCCAAGCTCCGACACCTTTTCCCCATAATGGGGATACAGAGGAAAGGCTTGGCTGGACAGTTGCTGGGGCCATCACTGCCATGGGTGGAATCAGAGGGCAGGGAAGGATTGAAACTTGCCCTGTTGCCTATTTGTCCTTTCTGCCAGCTCTGCCAGGATAGTAATGCTGAATGATGCCCTTAGACTTGAATGTGTGTAGAAACTTTGATCCTGCTCTCACCCATGTTAGGTCCAAGAGAGCTACATCTGGTTTTAAAGTTCTTATGAGAGATGAGTCAGATGTTTCTGAGAAGGGTTATTATTGTTACTATGGTTATAGGCAAGTGCGCAATAGCCCTAGCCATGTACCTGGAATCCCTGTTGGTTTTGGTGCTGAGCTGCAGAGAATGACAGGCCATGCCCCAGAGAGCTACCTGCCTTGTAGGTTGCTGTCAAGGTATAATTTGCTTTTCATTACACACAAGCACTGGATAAATTTCTACAAATTTCCGCACTGAGCCTTTTTGACAAAAGGTCTAACCTGAAGCCCCTTGCAGAAATTTTTTTTAATTAAAACAGCTGCTATGATTTTTTTCGTGGCAGGGGAAGTGGCAACCCCCTAGGCTACCTGCTACAGAAGAAAAACCAGGCACCATATGCAACGTAACTATTGCTCTCTCTCTCTATCTCAAAAATGCCGAACTATGGGAGAGAATTCATACCACCAAACGCCCACTAAGCACATTTTTTAAATCTGTTTTCTCAGCCTTTCAGGAAAGGAGAAGCAAAATCTAGCTATGTTCTTCTTGCCTGCTGGAACTGGGCCCCATTTCATGAAATTAAATGGCTAAGGAGGAAAAAAAATATATCCAAGGCAAAGATGCTATTCTCAACAAAGGGGACAGTATATGCAACAGCTTCTGCAGCATTCCTGCAACATGATGTCTTTCCCTGCAGACTCTCAGTTAGGGATTGATTGTCTAAGCAGAGAATTGCCTGATTCAGAAAGGCTTAAGGCACACTTCATGAACTGTTTGCTAAAAGGATGAATAGATGGGCATGTGTGTATATAAATGTATAAATTGGGGGCTTGTTCTGCCCTGAAGAGGACAGCTGAGATGATTGGATTCTTTGTCATTTGATTTCATGTTCTCGGGGCTAGGGATAAGGGCAGCAGTGTTTCACACATGGGGTCAGGATTCAATGCCACAGCTCCAGAAGGACAATCTGTGGAAAACAGGAGATAACATTTTTTGTGAGGGCTAGAGCTAGAGCTCACAAGGGGATAACAACATTCACACTGATCTGACGCGTTCACAGTTAAGGGAAAGTCTGGTGAGTTTCTCTCATTTGGGTTCTTCTCCATACCAATGGAGAAGAATTTTTAATATGAGCAATGCACGGGTTCTGGTTTGAAACGATGGCGTGTTTAGTGGCAACGCTGCTGTAAGCTATTGCTGTCCATCCTGGTCCTTGCCCCACTGTGCCCATCTGTGCCCATTGCTGCCTCTTCTTGGCCTTCTGCTCAGAGATGCTCTGCTGTGTTTGTGCTGATTTGGCTGGTCTTTTTGGCAGACTTTGCTCTGCTTTGGCACTGGTGGGTTTTGGAGGAGGGGTGTTGATGGTGAGAGACCTTCCAAGGAATTGCCACCAACGTTGGGGCCAAAACAGAAGGGCCCTGCAAGCACAGGGAGCACCTGTGTCATGCCAGGGGTGCTCTGGGAGATGCTCTAAGCAGGGAGGGGAGGCTGAAGCCATAGGAGGGAGGATTCAGTAGCTGGCTGCCTTGGGGAGCTACCATGTTTGTCCCCCAGAGAGCTCTCCCGCTGACCAAGCCAGTGGCCTTTGTGCAGCACTGGGGTACCAGCAGAAATGATGCTCTGCATGGCCCCCTCCTCAGGGCGAGCTAGGAGGAGGAGCCCACAGGAGGGGCAAACCTCAATCCCTTAGCCAAAGACATGTTTTCTGCTAGGTGAGGCTGCTGCCTGGGGGTCTTCTCTTCTAGGAAAGCCCCCAGAGAAGAGCTGTCAGACCACACGGCAATCTTTATGATGTCCGTGCGAGCAAATGTGAATCCCAGGCCAAGAGCAGCACTGTGGCTGTGGGACATCCTGAGCCCGCTCTGATGGTGCGGGTTCTCTCCTGAAATCCCTATGGGTGCCTCTGCAATCGCAGACAAACATCATGGTGACTCCATCCCCCCAGCAGCTCCGGGTGAAGCAGGCACAGGCGGTGGGATGCGGGCTCCTTTGCTGAGCATGGCACGCAGGCAGCGGGGGCAAGCATGTGGGCGGCACAGCGCAGAGCTGCGGTGGCGAGGCAGGCGTTGATCTCACCATAACCAGGAGCACCAGAGCTGAGCCCTTGGAGAGGCGCATCTGACGTGAGAGCTTTGACTCATCTCTCGCCTCGCCTGTGCTGGGTGCGCTGAATGAAACACAGGAGGTGTGCAGAACAAAAGACTTGTTTCTGTGTGGATACTCTATCCACCTCGCTGCCCCCACCATGTGTTTTTCCTCCGAGATGACATGCTGGTGGACGGCCACACACAGTCCCCTGTGCAGGCTTGGCATGGCAGGTCCAGCCAACCAGAGGTGCAGGGTTTTCGTGGGCTGTGCTCTGCCTCTGGCCCGTGCAGAGCTCTCCTGCAGTGCATCAGGCAACAACTTTGTGCCTGGAGAGCTGGTATGGCAGCATGAGCATCCCCTGGGCATAGAGCTTCCTGCTTATAAATTAACTACTAGCCATCAAGGGTCAACTCCCTTTTGCTACAATATGCGTGAAAAGATTGGGAAGGTCAAGCAAGAGGTGAGAGATGGCTTTCTCCCTGATAGTTTTCTGTGCTATCCAGGATCCCTCTGCCGCTTTTCCCCCTCTTCCTATTTCAAGAGAATAACTCCCAAATGGAGACTTAAGGAGTTGGTCCCATGTTTAGAAGGTGTTAGAGGTAGTATATGTAGGTTTTCTTTTGTTTTGTTTTGCTTCATGAGCTCCTAAGATGTAAAATATTATCAGCTGCTGCATTTGAAAGTGTTGGTTCAGTCATTGCCCTGTCTGGGGAAATGAGTAACAGGTGAGAGAGCTCAAAGCACGGGCAGACATTCTATGTTTGTGTTTCTCACTTGTCATCCCTTCCCCAAAGAGCTCCCAGAGGCCACCCATTGCTGTCTGCCTGCATTGTCTGTCACAACAACCTCTCCTCCTTTGCTAAGAAAAAGTTGGTCTTTAGTCAGCCCCAGGAAAGGCCAGTTATCTACCCCAGATGCATTCCAATTCTGGCAGATTCGCCTTGGCAGCGGCATGCTGCTTTTAAAAGAGCTCAGAAGAAACCCTCCTGCCAGCAAATGTAGATTGTGGGTTTTTTCATTTCTTCTGGATGGGTTCCTTTTTCTCTCTGGGGAAGATTTCTCAGTCTCCCAAAATTCTTCACATGGTATTTGTGTCTCATAAAAACGCATCTTCCTTGCCTGTAGAAATACTGCTCCCTGCCAATACCAGACCAGGGCCTGTGCTGAACTGTGCAGACAAAGCCAGACTTCATGGACACAGAAGACAGCTAGCAGAAGGGAGCGGGATAGCTTTGGAAATGGGTACCCAGTCTCCGCCCTGCCTAGTGACCCTTTGCTAAATATGGGCCAGTTTATATTTACCAAAAGCAGAGGGAATGGAAAGCTGAGGGGAGTCAGGAGTAACAGTTGCAGATGTTAGGCTCTGGGTTTGTTTGTTTGGATCTCCCGAGCACACTCTGATCCCAGACTTTTCCGCTCTGATGAGTGGGACTGGGTAAACGGACTCTGGTACTTTTAGTCCAGCCTGAAGTGGACGAGTGTCCACAGCTCCTGATTCACACGCACTTCCATTTCCTCCAGGGTGGCTGCTCATCATCCTAATCACTCAGCACCCTACCTGCCAAACACAGCTCCTGCCCCTGGAGGTGGCAGGTCCTCCTTCAGCTGCCCCTGCCTGGGTTCCCCCACCACAAATGACAGCTGATTTCAGTTCCAGGGCTGTTGACCCAATGTTGCTTGTCAAGACTACATTACCATGCAGTATTTGGGGGGTGGGAGGGGGGTTTCCTCAGGGGTTCTTAGTTATCATCTGCATACCAATGTTTACCAGAAATCATGCTCATTTTCTGAAGAGTCCCAGTTTGCAAATCTCTAGGTTTCCTGTTAGCTCTTCCTATTCCTTGTGTTTCTGAAAATCATTATCTCCGATTAGCTTGAGACTGGTATACAGCACTCAGAGACTGTGTCTTCACAGTTCTGATAGTACTTCCCAAAATTAGCCTGTAGCATCCAAAACAAAGTCCTTCTGCTTTTTTTCCCTTATTAAAATAATAATTTTCACTTATTTAATGTTCTTCAGATCTCCTGGGTGAATATTTGTTAACCCTGCTGTAAGACACAGGCATGTTTCTGCTTTGCAGATGAAGAAAGTAAGGCAGAAAGAGGGTAACTAATTTGTGAAGGTCACACAGCAAAGCAGGAGCAGAGCTAGGACAGTAATTCAGATAACCTGCTCCTTCCCTCCTGCTCCAGTCACTGCCGCACAGCACTAAAAGTCCAAATTAAGAGATTATAATGCATAATCCATACTGGTGTGCCAAGAATTCTCTAAATCATATTACACTGTCACATAAAAATATGACTCATTTGATAACACAGCCCACAAACAGTTCCTTTATGTTAAAATTACGTGGACAAGACTGGATTTAAAAAGAAAAAGGAGAGCTTGTTATGTGTGTAGAGAATGCTGAGTTATAGATGCTTTCATGGATTTTATTTTGGCTGATGCTGAAGGAGCATTTGTGAGCCTGTTTGTTGACAGTGGTACTTGGGACCAGAGATGCTGACATTCCACTGACAGTAATAGGAACTGCCTCTGTTTGTTTTCTAAATTGGAAATTCTTCCTTACATGGGTCCAACCCACCCTCCGCCCCCACCAAAGGAAAGGGCATTCGTCTGGGACTTGCAGATGGAGCATCTCCCAGCAGTGCTGGTGCCTCTGGGGCTGCAGGGTTGGACTTGTGTTCAGTCATTGCCAGAAGCCCCTCTTCTCCCTATCCCCTATGGAAAGGGTGGGGAATGACCTGAGGTGGTGCTTTTGGGTTCTCTGGAGAGAAAGTGCTGTTTATGTAAAGAAATTAATAACATGGCAGAACAATCAGCCCAACTACACTCTTCCCAGAAAAGATGCTTTCACCGAGTCTCCCCATTGATGCCTCCAATCTGCTGGCTCCACTCTCCTTGCTCTTCTCTGCAGCCATGTCGTTATCGCTGCAACCCTGGCTTCTGCCCTTCATGACTGCCTCTGCTGCCATTTGGGGACTGTGTTATTATACTTACCAAAGCCATTTGAGACGTGGCTTGTGCGAATAACACCAAACCGCGTTTTGCTGCACTGTTGTTGCACTGTTTCCTTTTCCTCTTTCTGCCTGGGCTATAATTCCTGCGGCTGAGGAATCCATCACGGAGCCCTTTTTGCCAGGAATGCCCACACATTCTCTGGCTGAGAGTTGCTCTGGCATCTCATCAGAGATTACTTTTCCACATACTGCATGGCTGGCGCATGTCATAGCCACTTGCTGCACTTTGAATATAGAAGTGTGGTGAGGGCAGATGGTCACTGCTTCTTTTGAAGCCAGAAGGGTCTTGCTTGACCATGGGACTGGTCCATCTCTGTGGGTTGCATTTCCCTGTCTGCATCAGATCCCATGAGTCACCTCTGGCCCAACACCATTCTGCCCTTTCTCCCAGAAAATGTGGTTAATCTCCCCACGTTTGGGTAAATAAGCCTCATGGCAGCCAAATCTCCAGCAGGCAGTAAGGACTTGGATCAGGAAACAGCTTCAATTGCTGCGCAGTCAAGGCCAGTTCAAGAAGCTCTTTGGAAGATTTTCCTGCTGTTGCACTGGAAGCTCCTGCTTCCCTTGATTTCTTGCAGGAAAAAAAAAAGTAAAAACCAGTTTCTGTGTGTGACCTGTGGAGACCCGGCGCATCCTGTGCTAGTGCTGAGAGCAGGGGAGGAAAGTAATTGCTTTCAGCAGCTGGAAGGCGTGGGTGGCAGGACGGCTTTGTGTGGTGCTGGAGGATGCTCCGTACATGCATCCCTCCTAAACAAATACCTCTTTAAATGTGTATTATGGGAATTCAGGGAGGAGTGCTTTTTTTGTTTGCTCCTCTCCAAGTAGGAGCAAGGCTTATTAGTACTCTCCTTCCATCAATGAGGTGCGGAGGCTGGGAAGTTGTGAAAAGAGTAACATTTGCTTTTATCAGTCAAATCTGCTCTCTCCTGGACAGTCACTTCAGCCAGTAGGATGAAGAAAGGAAACAAGGTGCTGGCGGGAGCGTGACTTCTTCAGAGGGAAGCACATAGCACCATTCAGCACAGCTACAGGAATGAGCTTTTTGCTGTGCATGTGTCAGTAGGAAGGAATTATTTCTGTGGTACTGCTTGGTGCATCCATGCTGGATATGAACTTGTTGAAGATGTATTATATGTCACTGATGTGCATGTCAGAGTAACTGTACCCTTTTAGACACTGTGGTATTTGCATGCTGGAAGAGCATTGTAGGCTTGTACAGTCGACTCACGTATTTTTCCAGGGTATTTTTTGTCTGCAGTCTCTGAGAATTCCCAGGGACCTCCTGCTAAGTAGGGGAGGGAAGGGGAGGTTTCAAGGTGAGGTGTGATGGAAGTGGAACTGGTTTGGACAGTCTCAGAGCTCCAGACAGATGGGGCTGAAAGAGAAGTGGATGCTCCAAGCGTCTACTCAGATTTAGAGTAACAGGGAAAAGAAAAAAAAACCTGAAGGTGCAGGGGTGTGACCAGAGTGAGAGCTGACAAGCCCCCAGGCTGTGGAGCAGGGTTATACACAGCTCTGGAGGGAAACATCTGCAGGCAGCAATCTGGCCTTCAGTAAAAGACAGAGATTTAGAGAGGTCCCCAGGTTTTCAGTAGAGCTCAGTTGTGAACAAGACAGAACTGGCTAGTTTGAGAGTGGAACAGTATAACTGGTGCTTGCTGGGAAGCAGGCAGCAGCAGGGGCGACTGCAGCCTTGCTCTGCAGGCCAGGGAAGGTGAACCCCACCGTGCAGCTGTAATTGGGGATTGGAGAAGATTGCTCCGCTCAAGCACAGGAGGGCTTCCTGCCCCAAAGGGGAAAGACAGACAGATTTTTCAGTGTTTTATCTCACTGTTGCTGAAAGAGATGAGTCTGTCATTATTTACTGCCATCTGTTAGATAGACAAGAATGGCAGCTGCTAATGGTGATACCTTATATCTCGTAATGTCTTTCATCCCCTAAAACTCGAGCCTCCAAGGAATTTACAAAGACAATGCAACCAGTTTGATGCTGTAAGAAGAGCTACACTTCAGGCTGGTATCAATCAGTGGAAATTTAGCTGTTCTTTGTAAGCTATTTGCATCTCCGGAAACATTACATTTATACAAGTTTGTTTATGTGACTGCTAACAGTCAGTACAGCCCATACCCTCTCGTGAGAGGTCTGGCCTGCGTTCATGGGTATAGGAGGGTTGCATCATATCCTTGTCTGTGACAAACCTCAGGCAGAGTTCATCACATTTTTGATTCAGAAAGAAATTTGCCTTTTTTTTTTTTTTGTCCAATATTTTAAAGGCCTGGGTACAAATCCACACACAGAAAGATTTAGAGGTGATTAAAGTGAGCTGAGGAGCAGATGTCTTGACATCAGTGTATACAGAACGCCTTTCAGAGACTTTTTGCCTTGCATGATATTACCCTGATCTTACTCCACTGATCCCACTGAGACGAATTTGTTATGGGGGGGCCACAGAAAACACAGAGGGAGAAGCAGCAGTACAGTGTGTACGGCTAAAAGTGTCCAGTCCTGTGAGCTGAATCCAACACAGTAAGTGTTTTGTGGCTCCTCTCTGCTCCAGAGCTCTGCTCCCGAGTCTGCTGATGGCTGACAGGGTGACCTTGTTCGTGTCTCCTGGGTCCCTTGTACCTCGGCTTCATCACCTATAAAATAAGGATAACGTCACTCACCTTGTCTGCAAAATGGCTTAAGATCTAGTAATAAAAAATACTAGGAAGGAGCTTAGGTGATATTACTATTTTATAGCTGTAAGTGAAAATGCAGATACCAAAGCAAATGACACACTCGTGCAGGTCATCCTGTCCCTTGATCAAAATCAGGGAGAGAGAGGGAAGGGGATTTCTTCAGAGGAGCAGCCATCTGTCAGGCTTACAGAAGAAATTACTGAAGTGTGTTATCAATAGTTATCAAAACTTGCTGGAGCGGAAAGGATTTTAGCATGCTAATGAGCTTTCATTTGTGGTTCCTTGCTCGGGACAGTAGGTTTCCTTTCTGCATTTCTCCAGGCTGAGCAGTGACTTTGCATTGCCTTTCAGTCCCCACTCAGTGTCGTTTTTCTCGTTCTCTTGTACTTTCTCAGTGTGGTTTCTGGGGAGGGTGAAGTCATCCTTGCTGAACTATTTCTCATGCTTATTGTTTCGCATTGTGTGAAGCGGGTTATTTTAACAAATTTCTACAATGCCAAGAAGTAGGAACATTGATTGCATTCCTGGAGGCTGCCTCCATGTCCTAAGGATGTGCATTTCCATTTTATTGTCTTCTATTTTTACCTCATTTTTGGGGAGGAGGAAGGGCTGGAACACCCTTGGGACAGGCAGCAACTGTCTCTGGCCTGGTGTGGTCAGAGTGTGGAAGAAGGGCCATGGCGTGTCTCCCGGGCAGCCCCTGGGGAGGTGGCACACAGCCCACACATGGCACGCACACAAGCTGCCCTGGCAGCCCCCAGGCAGCCGCAGAGACCCGGCTGTGGAGAACCCCTCTGCCACCTCTGGGTTTTTAAGGCTCATTTAAGCCTTAAAATAACAAGTACCACTCCCTGCTGCGGTAAACGGGCTGGTATTAGCCAAAGCCTCCCATTCCCCACTGCCTAGTGAAATAAGGACTTTCCCCCCAGTGTAAATAGGATGATTTTGCTCCCCTCCCCTTCTCCCTGAAGGGGAGCACTGTGCTTCAGTGCGCTTGCTCCTGCCCTCTGACACCTCCCACGTGTGGTTTACAGCTCAGGGCTCCGAAGACAGTGGGAGACATATGCTAACCTAAGAAGACAGCAGATGGGTGCAAGCACTTTTAAGAACAGCTGCCGGTGTCTCATTCAATAATCCCATTTTTAACAAGTCCATATGATGGTAAAAAATACGGGAAATTAGGTTTTTCTGTACCCTCTCATCTCCTGAGCCACACTTGACCCGTTCAACACAATCTAGGGATTAAAGGCTTGTTATTTTAGCTTCCCTACAATAGATCAGAGCCCGATCTCTGCCAGGCCATTGAGCTACTAATGCTTGGCTCTCCCCCTCTTTCCACTCTTTTTGTGTCCGGGGACCTGTGATAGTCCACAGATGTGCCTTCTGCTATGCGACATGGTGGATTTTCCCAGACACTGGGGCATCAGCCCAATGTGTTGGTTGCAGCACGTTTTGTAGCTCTGATCATCCCATTTCTCTGTTCTTAAAACTAAGAAAACAGCCTCAGAGACAAAAGGCTTGGCAGCATCACCCCTCAGCAGCACAAGTGTGGCCGGGAAGAAAAAGGAAGCCCTTGCTCTTCTCTAATGGGGCTATAAACGTGCTTTTACGTCTAAGATTGGGAGAGAGAGAAATTGTGAGGCTAATCTTGTCAATACTGCACTTCAGGCTGTTGGCTGAGGTGTCCTTCGTCACCATGGTATCGGTGTGCTTCAAACTAACGATGAATTTGCCAACACAACACTCCTGCTAATACCCTCAATTCCCAGCTGGGGAAGCCATGTCACTGAGATGCAAAGTGGCGTATCCAAGGTCACCTCGTAAGTAAATGGCATGGAGGGGAAACGAGCTTGGGTTTATTGATGCCCAGTGTTTCCCAGTGCACCTTGTACCCCCTGGGAAGGTTTTACTGATAGAAAGGGCTCTCCTGAGGATAGAGCTGGAATTGCCAGCCATGCCGTCCTGCTCTCCAAACCATTTTATTTTTCCTAAGGGAGGAGGAAGAATTTTTTTTTTCCTAAGGGAGAGAGGCAAAAAGTAGTTTCCTGAGGTCGGCGGACCCTCTCGGCAGGAGCCGGGCCCGCGATGACCCAAGGCCCCGCCTGGCAGCTCCTGCAACAGATGCCGGTTTTCGCCGTAGTTTCTCACCGCCGTTACGAGCCCGGTGCGGGGCGGAGCGGGGCCGGTGCGGGGGGTGGTCGGCGGCCCCGCAGCGCCGGACGTCCCGGACAGGCACCGGCGGGGGGGGCGGGGCGGGGCTGCGGGGCGGCGGGGCGGGGCGCGGCGCGGGAGGCGGCGCGGCCGGCGGCGGCGGGAGGCGGGCGCTGTCCATGGCCCTGCGGAGCGCCGGGCCGCCCCGGGCTCCGCCGCGCCGCCGAGCGGAGCGATGGGCAACACGGTGCACAAGACCCTGGCAGGTACCGGCGGGGGGCGCGGGGTCGCGGGGGGCTGCGCTGCCCCGCGGGGGCTGCGGGGCCGCGGGCGCGCCCTGTCCCGGGAGGTGCCGGGGGCGAGGCGGGAGGGGGGGGGGGCGGGATGTGCCGCCCCCGGGTCCGAGCCCCGCGCCGCGGCGGAGCGGCCCGGGATAAGCCGAATATTCAAAAAAATTTATTATTATTATTATTATTGGTATTATTAATGGTCCCCGCCGCGACAGGCACCGAGGCGGGGATGCTCAAGCAGCGGGGTGCAGCCTCGCCCATGTGAGAGCGACTGAAGCGGGTGAAGGGGAGCTGTTCTCGCAGCTGAAGCAGCGATCCCCAGCCTTTCAGTCGAATCCTTTCAGGGGCTTTCTTCTTCATTTCCTCTTCTTTAAAAAAAAAAAAAAAAAAAAAAAAAAAAGTAACTTTTTAATGTGGAGAGAGGCTAATCGTTCAGAGTCACCAGAGGAAAACTATTTGAAAGCAGATCTGAAATGTTTGGTAGACTGCCCTGGTTTTAAACTGCCTTTTTGGCGAATTCTGCTCTTATACAGGAGATGTACAGATACTTCTCCTTTGCAAGTTCATAATTGTGGGGCTTTTTCCTCCTCAGAGAATCGGTGCATAATAAAAGCAGTTGGTCTCTATAGAATCAATAGTATTGAATTACTGAGCCCTTGCCAGTCTGTATCTTCAGCTAGTTTGCTCTTCTTTTCCGCTCTTGCAGAGCTCCTGCGTGGCATCCTTTGTACTTTGGGCTCCCATAAATAAAAAGGGTATTATTAAACTTACTGAAAGAAGCAGGAGGACCTATTGAACACACACACATGCTCCCCTGTAATCAGCCAGGGAGCTGAATATAGAAATAAAGAGAGGAATAGATTTGCATTTGGATGTGCCATATATTGTCTTTGCAAAGAGAGAGTGCTTGAGACCTTCAAGGCACAAAAGAAAGCTGCTAGGCTTGTGGTTTAACTATGAACCTGTGATTAGATTTCTAGTTGCATGTCCTCTTGTTCTCTATTACATTTAAATGGGAAATTAGCTCCTTTCACAATAAGGAGGTTTTTATTTTTTTTAAAATACCTCACCAACTGGCAAATAAATGCATTGTAAGGAGTGCATGACCTTGGCGAAAATTCATTTTCTGGGTCGGCTTTTCAGCTAGAGGCAACATTCGAGGGGCACATGCAAAAAACCTGGGAGAGCCAGGGAAGTATCCTTGGGTCAGGGGAGGTTACCTTGGTAAGGCTAGAACTTCCCAAAGAAAAAAATGTCTGTACCTGCTGGGACGTGGGATCTAGCTGTGAGCTCTGTTCCAGAAGGCTGAGAGTTCTATCAGCCGCTCTGCCTACTGCTAGAACAGTCTCTCCTGAGCAGTCTTCACATGCACGGCCCTACACACGTGAATTTAAAAAAAGGGATGACATCAGTTGTACCACAGTTCTGTGATTAAAGAGTTCCTAGCAGTGCTTTTAAGAGAAGTTGTTAAGAAAGAGGAAAAGTTTGATGGAAAAAAATGAAGGCTTGATTTATATAGACCTCCCAACTCTAACGTTGTTCTGGTGGCCTAGCAAATCTCCGTCCTGTCCTGCCAGGTGGAGACCGTCTATAAGGAGTGATTTGCTGGGGATAGTCCATTTGCAAACATTGGTCAAATTGCGCAAGGCAAAAACATGCAGGGCACTTGAACACCGTTTGCTAATATGCTGGAAGATGCTGAAAACGTGTCTTTTCTCCAAATTCAGCTGTGTTCAGCTTTTACGGAGTAATGACAGTCAAAAGAAGCTGTTAACCAGTGGTTCCAGAATAGTTTTTGGATGTTTGCAATTTGGAATTTTATAAATGTATCTTGTCAGGTTGGACACAATTCAGCAATTTTTCATATTGATGTGCTCGGATGCATTGTTTGTCTTTCTTTATCCAAATGGCATTACAGAGGGAAGCATGTTTAGAACTGTTCTTGGAACAGTCCTTTTGAAAATTATAAAGTTTTTCTGGAAGACTGCTTCGTTGGATGAAATCCTATTTATAAATGCTATGACAGTTTAGAATTACTCAAAGATAATCGATCAGAATTAAGTCTTTCCTCTTCTTTGTCCAAGAGGCACCTCTTTCTTCACTCTGGCAGACTGGGAAACGTACTTTCACTCTCATTTTCATTAACAGAGGAATTGCTCTCCCCTGTCCCATGGGCTGAAGTGGTGTATTTAGTAAAAAAAACCCAACAACCCAGAACACCCCCAAACTAAAATTTGTATACCTGTTGTGTTAAATTAGAAGACTACAGATGTTGTTCCCCTTTTGTCGTTTCATTCACTATCAATAGCTGAAGGAGGAAAATGTCTTTCCATTCTGATCAAATGTAGAGGAAATGTGGAGGGACCTTCATCATTTGGCTCCTGGAAAAGCCAAACAACAATTCAGGTTTTATATAGAAGTGGAAATACTCTTCTCAAATAGTGGAATAGTGGAATTCAATTTTAAATCCTACTGAGCAGAGTTCAACTCGTATTTATACCAAAAAATTGTTTGAATATGTTTTCTGTGCTTGTTGCATCTTTAAATCTTTGCACAGCCTCACCCTTTCTCTCCACACTTCCATGCAATGATACAAGAGCACACGCTATCGGTGCTGGTGAAATTTGTATCGGGAGCTTGGGAAACTTGTGTTTGCCAAGTATCTGATGGTTAACACACAACGGATGAAGGCTTTGTCAAATTAACAGCGAGGTTTCTAACCAGAGTGGTATTGAAATGAGTAATAGGCTAGGGCTAATGAAAGGCAGCTTCTATATTTGAACCGGTTAAGGAGGCATTTGAATGGAAAAGAGCTGAGATGTGTCAGATACACTTAACAGCGGTCCTGAGGTGGTGGTGGAAATAGCTCTTATCTAGATGACAGCTAAATGATACATGACACATTCCTCCAGCGGGATGGTTGCCTCCTGCGGCTGGCCTGACCTCAGAGGGGTGAGCGGGACCTCCTTGCCTTTGGGCTTCTCCGTGGTGCCGGCCACCACTGCTCGGCGCTAGCCCATTGCCGACCCTTCCTGCATCTCCAGTGGGAGAATCTCGCACTGCATCTCCAGTGCAGTGTGGGAATTTACACTTGGGTGTCGGCATTTTCTTGCCTCCCTCCCCTTACCACTGCCCATTGTTTGAGATGATTTGCAGGCAGGTGGTTAGGCAAGAGTGAATTCTTTATTATTGCGGCACGCGGTTTTTCTGTCTCCTACAGGTGATAAACTAGGTGTGCAGCATTGCAGCTGATGGGTGGAACTTGTCCTGACCTGCAGAGTGGGCTGGGAGGCCACGCAGATGTTGGTGGTGGATGAGTTGCATACTGTCACCGGGCTTTATGGCTTTGTGGCTGCTCTTACCTGCAGTGCTCCACAGAGGAGTTGCTCTCTTGAGTTAACTCACTGGTGAGCGAGGCAGCAAGCAGTGCACGTCTGCACCCCAGCATGTGGATGGTGCTAATTTCTCCATGCTAATTGCTTTCCTTGGCAGACACTTCAGATAGGGCTCAGAAGATGGTTAGTAGCCAGATGGGGGCATGAAGCCTCCCCTGAAGACGCAGGGAGCCCAGCGGTACTTGAGGACTGGCAGGCTGGGAGAGGTTAAAATTCCCCTGACTTGGCGAAGCCCTTACATGGAGCTGCAAGGTGCAGGAAATAGTGAGGAACAACATCTAGGAGAGCCGGGCAGGCAGCAAGTGCCCTTGCAGCACACGGCGGCTGGTCATGGTGGCGTGAGCGTGGACAGCTGCGGGTGGGCAGGGCAGGCAGGAGGCACTTGCCGGCCAAAGCACGAGTAAAAGACTTTCCAGTTGTTGATCCTGGCCCAAATAGGGTCATTAGTATTTAACAAAGGGGCCAAATTCCCTTTTAAGAATCCGGCAGGGATCTGATTGCAGTGCTTCTCCCACAGCCTTCCTCACAACTGCGAGGAATACCAAGTATGAGTGGCATTTGTGTCTGGTAAACACAAGGGAGAATGGGACTTGTTCTGGCAGAAGTTACTTCAATTTCTTATTTTCAAGAAATTGTTTTGTATTCTTAAGAAAAATGCTGTTAATAATTAACCCTTTCTCAGCAAGCCAGAAATCCCAAGTTTAGACCTTCACCAGTGGTGATGGAGACCTTCACCAGATGCTACCGTCTGCCAGTCTTTTGCAAAACAGTGATGGTCGGAGGGTCTCAGTTAAAGTAGGGCAGCAGGAATTTATAGCTTCTGGGTAAAAGATGTTTCTGTGTATCCTTTTTAAAATATGGATGCCTGTTATCATAATATACACATTTCTTTCTGTAAGAAATGAGAGGCAAAGACCATGTAGTGGGAAAAGATCTGTCTTTTCCAGGGGCTAAAATCTCCACTTCAAGGAGCGTTTTTAGGTAGATTTGTTCTCTGGTCCCTCCTCCCCCTTTAGTTGCGAGTAATACATTGTAGGAGGAGTTCTCGGTACTTTAAGCAGGGATTTAGTTCAGAAAGTTGCTTGGTTTGGTTCCAGTCTGACTTCAACAAAACTACAAAATAACCCTTCAGGTTGTTCTGGTTTGAGTGAAAAATGTACCTGTTCAGACCAGTTTTTGGTTTGGGTTTGGTTCAACTCTGTGATCACAGGTGTTAATCCTGCCTCAATGACAGGCCTATTTGGCCTGTTTTCCTGCCTCTTTTAGTCTGAGAGTTGAGGTTCTAGAGTACATCCTTGATTTTGCTGGTGACTCCCTGTGTGACCTTTGAGCAAGTGGCTTTATCGTAGTCTTGCTTTGTATGTAAGGGAGGTAGGAAACACTGTTTGGCTCACACGGGTATACGAGAGTTAATTAATTAACATGCAGGCATGAAGCATCTCCAGGAAGAAGGTCACAGAAGTGCAAAAAAATAGATTAATCCGCTGCTTCTTTTGTAGCTTTCTGCTTTTCCACTCTTCAAAAGGAAACCTGCGAAACTGCTCAGCCTTCACTGTGATTTAGAGCTGGAACAGGTTGATCGTATACTGAGGACTATCTTTAACCAGCCTCACACAGTACATAACCCAAAAATGTGCTGCAGCCAAGTGGCATGATTAATTCAGTGCTGCCATTGGCATCTCGGCTGTTGAGACCGGAGAAACAACTGTACTTGAGTCCAGGAAGGCATCCCCTATCAAGACAGTGTTAAGTGGAGCTGTGTGTCATGCCCCATGGCTGGTGTGCTGTCAGATGCACACAGCACATTGCCAAGTGTGTCATTAAAGTGAGAGCTTTTCGTTGCTCTCCACTGTCACGCTGGATAGTGCTGGGCAGGTGCCCTCTCTTCTATTTCATTGTTTACGCTCTAGAGGGGAATTGCATTACTAAGAGGTAGGATATCTGGCAAACAGCACTTCTTCCTTTTTATTTCTCTAGATAATTGCCGCAGGTTGGAAGGACCTGTGTGTCACCATCTGACCCTACTGTAGATGCTTAAAATCACACACCTAAGTCTGTGTGTGTAGGCAGAACTCTTAAGAGAGCCCTCACTGCAGGCAAAGGAAATTGCTGCTTCCCAGTACATTATAATTTGACAGCCTATGGAGGTGCTTAAGTATGTCTAAGGTGTTTAACTTTAGGCAGTCAAGTTTGAATGTGCGGGCATTAATGTTTACTTGACAGGAAAAGGATGAGTCACCTTGAAGCTGATGCCGTGCTTCTCTTCCCATTCTAGTAAGGATACTCAATGCATATCCCGTTCAATGGCTTTTCAATTAGGAATGGAAATAAGCACCTTGTTTCTTGTTAGCTCCAGCGGATCAAGCTCATTGAGTTTCAGAGTTGCACTCCTGAACAGTCAGTGTCCTGCTGCACAGTTTGTCTTGCAAGGAAACATTTTCTTTCTCATCATCATCATTATCCTCCTGTGTACAGAGCCTATCTGTTGCAGGTTTGTAGCTAAAATAGGAGCAGGCTTTCCTGAGGTGGAGTGTACATGTCACCATGATGGATGTGGTGGGTGCAGGAGAGAAGCAGGGAAACAAAGCTGCTGATGGAGGGGAGAGTTAGTGGGAACCCAGGAGCAGGGGGTTGCTTGCTTGGGGTGGCTTCATGAGCTGCAAGGTGGGATGAGGCCAGGTGTGATTCCCTGAAACATGTGTCAGATCCCATCTGAGTTTCCTTATGGAGAAGGTGTGTGCAACCTCCTCCATCTCTTTGTATTTCCATCTGTCGTATCTCCTTTGTTTGTCTCCTTTCTTGTGCCCGGAGCAGTTTGGCATCCCGTGCCCGCTGCTGCTTCTTGCCACGGCAGCCAAACCGCACAGCTGACTCACAACGAGCACCTTCCCTGCTCCTAATGAGCTCCTCGGCCTCACGCTCATTTGGGGCTTCCTGACATCAAAATAGAGCTTGGCTGGTGAACCATTCTGCAGATTTTACCCAGAGGGCAGATGTGGGCTCACTTACCAAGCACAGAAAGAGGTGGGAGCCCAAAGGGCTGTTGGAAGGGACCTGGCTCCATGTCACATCTTGGGGTGGCTTGTCTGTCTGCAGCAGCTGGAGGAATTTTTGCTATAAAAGCGTTTCCATATTTTGTTCTGTCTTCTCATTTAGGCAGCTTCTCCACCCTTGCCCTTGGTGTCACTAATGTGCTGTGTCCTGGAGGGGACTGACCCTGCGTCAGTGATCCATATGTCTATTTGATGGCCCCAGTGCCCTTAGGTTGTGAGGTTCTACCACCTCTCTGAAGACCTCCGCATCCTACCTTTTTGCCTGCTGCAAATACAGCAGGACTGCCCAGAACCATTAGCTGGGGCAGTCCCTTCCTGACGGTCCCTTAGATAAGATGTATGCCCATGGGAGGACATGCTTGGTGGGAAGGAGATGCTGTTTACTCTGGGTTGTTCTGTATCTTGTTGATGGCTGTATTTTTTTCCCTCTGTGTGTTAAAAAGCATGAATCACTGGCACCGAGATGTCTGGTTGAAAGCTGTATCTCGGCATACCTGTGCCAGCTTTTCCCTTCAGACCTGGATGCCCTGTTGTCTCAATTACTGAGTGCTAGAACATTAAATTCCTGGTGTCTGAACCGTTGAAGTGGGGCTTTGGGGAGGAATGAGGGAGGGGAAAGTGATTTATTGCTTGTTAATTTGTTTTTGCCTCTGTGTCCAGGGAGATATCTTCTGCTTTGTGTAAGCGGGGCTTGCTTTCCACCCGGGGTTTTTTTCTCTCTCAGTTCTTTCAGACCTCTAGCAGTGAAGCAGCTCAGAGATCCCCTACTGAGATGATCAGGCCCCATCCCTTTCCCTGCTCCAGCAAAACCATGTGTTTTTTTCCTTTCTACACCAACAGAACTGGTGTAAAGAAACCAAATCAGAAGATAAGAAATGACTTGTCGCTTGCTGCTGGAATTACACAGGAAGATTCTTTAGAGAAAAAACATTTAACTGCATTTCAAAGCTTTTCAGTGCGGCAGGGAAATCACATTTAGGATTTTTTTTTAAGAGCTACTGATGCTTTCAAGAAAATGGATGGAGTTGTGTTTGTAGAGTTGTCGGCTAGATAGTTGCATATAACAGGTTTCATTTTGTCAGTTTTCTTGTTTCACATAACGATGAGACTTTTGTACTTTAGGAATTCTCCTATTTTAACTATCCGTTTGTCTGTGACTCCAGGTTTCTTGTGATTGCACTCCTGGTGGCATAATGTCTTATGGCTATGTGGGAGAAATAGATAGACCACATAAAAGCAAAGCTCTATTTTTCATTGCCTGTGTAGCAACACAGGGAAGACAGTCAGTCAAGAGAGAATTTCCCTGAGCGAAAGTTTTCCATCAGGTTTCCAAATGTCAGGGAAAAAAGTTGTTTGATTTTTGCCTTCCTCCATAACTCGAATGTTAAATCTGCCAAGCCGTGCCTTGACAAGCCAAAGATAAAAGATAGAATATCTAATTTGGCAGCAGAAATGAAATAATTTCATTCAGGTTTATCTCTCTTTCCTCAGCGATAACTAGCACTGTGGCAACAGCTTTTCTCAGCCTGTTATCTGTTTTGGTCTCATCGGGGCACCAGCTTCTCAGCTTAACGTGTTCTGTAATTTACGGAGTGGAGTTCAAAAGTTATCTCCTCAGTGTGCTGCTAAGGTTGAAAGCATAATTCCTAATGAGTGAAAATTGCTATTTCTTGGGGTCTTGAACTTGACACGGTTGGATAGAGCTTTTTTTTGGTAACAGGAAACACTTGGCGCTTGAGGTCTGTCTGGTCTACTGTCCTGATGGTGGGCAAAATTGCTGCGAAGAGGAGCAGCTAAAAGGCTGCAGTGAATTACAGGATTTTTGGGAGGAGGTAGGACCAGGAGTTCTGAGCATGTGCTCTCCAGACTGCAGCCAGGCAGGTTAGCACCAAAGCCTTGGTAGAGTACAGTCAATTGGAATATATATATCAGTGGAGGTCTTAAAGAACAAGTTTGTTATTCATCAGCTGGGAATGGCATTGGTAGAGCTGGTCCCATCAGAGGGTAAAGGTGGGCTAGGTAATCCCCGCAGGCTCCTGCCAAGAAGGAGTTCCCAAGAACTGCCTCTTTAAGGAGCTGCTCTTTGGCAGTGCTTTCCTTGGGATGCCATCAAAAAGTCTTGATTACTTTGTCCTGCAAAATGAAAGGGTTTCTAAGTATGAAAACTGAAATCATTTACTAACTGGCTATTGCTTCACTTTTAGTGATAAAGAGCATTACCTGTATATTGTGCAGTGGCCATGGTGCTGGCTTATAAAACAGAGATAACTTTCATATGGTGGTTCATGGGGACAAACTACACAATAGAAAGATTGTTTAAGTGGCCCAACTTTTATCTGACGATCAGCACTGGATTTGCTCTGGAGCACGGTGCCCCTGGGGGCTCTGCGACTGGCTGGTGAATGGAGCCCTGCGCAGGACGGGCTGGGGATGAGCCTGCGGGGACACAGGGATGTGGCACAGCGTCTTCACAAGAGCCTTGTCAGCAGAGAGGGCTGAAAAATAAAAGTTGAACATCGAGACCGTGTGTGCAGGGAGGGAAAGCTTGACGCCAGCAGAGCTTCCCTCCACTTGCGTGGATGAAGGCTTGCAGATATTTCAGTATGCCAGGCATTTTGGTTGATCTCTCCTGGAAAGGAGATGTCCTCTGAAGAGTACAAGGCAGATCTTCACATTGGCATCTGATTTGTGAGTCTTAAATAGCAATTACTGGGTGATTTGCCAGCAGCTGAACAGCACTGCTTGTGCTGCTGATGTGATCAAAGGGAGAGGGTGAGAAGGACAGATGCTTCACAAGTCAGAATTTCAAGGAAATCCATCTCAGTTAAAGTTTATAAAAACTGATCTTAGCCAACAGACACTATAGCATGTCTTTAAATACCACAGCCCTGAACAGTCGGTATTGAGTCATGCCTGGGGATTGCTGTTAGTAGGGAATATTTTGAAGGCTAGGAAAAGACAATGCAAGATACAACCACACACACACAAAAAAAAAAAAAAAGACCAAATGTTGTTAAGTATCTAAAATCAATCTTCTGAGTCTGGGTGTAGTTTCCAAAAATGTCTGAGTGGCTCAGGGCAGACTTAGTCTGACGGCAGTTTGTTTTGCCCATCAGCAGCAGCAGTTGTGCTGCACTGTGGATGCTGGCCTCGTATGGACTGGCTTGGCAGCTGCCTCCCTATGTAGGAAAACTTATCTCTCACTTCACCTTGTAGGTTCAGGGAGCTGGCAACAAGTGCTTTTATGTAAGACCTTTTGTATACATGGAATTGTGCAGGAAGAGAGATTTTTTCTGAAATAAGAATGCCGCCTTAGTCTACTGCTTAGGTTATCCGCTATGAAAAGGCATGTGAGCATGCCAAATACCAGTGTCTGCACGTAGATACTGGCAATAATGAATCTGCTGTCCATTTGCACCCTGCCTTTTTCCAAAATAACTTTTGTGTCTAGACAAAGGATGCAGCTCACCTGCAAGGCTTGGCTATCCCTTCTGTTTGTTTTGCTATTGCATAGTAATTAAGATAGTAATTTATTTTAAAGGGTTCCAAGAAGTATCTCTGCAACCCCAATGTTTATGTAAGAGAGAAAGAGAAATTCATAATTTATTGATTCTTTGTGTGTTCTGCTGGGATTATTCATTGGAGGAACATACTAAGTGATTTTTTGTATCCTAGTAACCAACTGGGGTTGCTTTTCCATGAATAATCTTTATGGTTTAACTTGACCAGCCAAATCTAGAAGGGGAAACTCAAGTAAATTAAATTTATCAAGGCAAATAATTACAAGGCACAGGTAGCTTTTTGCAGGTGAGAGAGAATGAATTTTTTTCTCCCTTATTCCACTACATAATAATCAGATTGACAGATGCTGTCTAAAAGAGTCTGATTTTACCAAGCAGAAAAATAAAGGAAGTTTGAGTTGTTACGAATTAAACTTCAAAACTTGATTTGTTTAATATTCATAATTAATGAATTGGTTAAAACAGTCCTTTCCTCCCCCAAACAAGAAATGTGATGGTTTTCAGCACTTCCTAATAGCAGTGCAGATTATTTCCATTCTGTGGGTGCCAGGGTCGGGAGCCTGGGGTGGGGGCCCCCTGCGGCTCGGAGTTCCCGGCTCTGCTGCTGGCTTGTCTGCTTCACGAAGACACTGTGAGGCTTAGTTAGCAACCTGCTTTGCGAAGCCCTTTCTCCCTGAAATGCCAGCCCCATGTGGAACAGCTGGAGTTATCACACAATAGAAGTGTTTGCATTTTTCTCCTTTTAAATTTATTTTGATTAAAAATTAGCCCTTTTTCAAAACTGAGTTTCAAGGGATCGTGTTTCTTTTGAAATGCCTCTTGCTCTTAGAAATATTAAAAGCTAGTTTTAGAAGCAAAACAAAAATTTGCTTCCCAGCTCCCTGAACATGTTTACTATTTCTCCCACCCTCTTCAAGCATTCAGCTGACCATCTCTAAGCAGAGGGCAGAGGTACATTCCTCCCCAGAGAGGTCAAAACCACTTCTCATTTTAAACCAAACTATTTTCAAACCATATTTTTATATGCATTCCTATTTAGAAAATGTTTATACACCCGTGCAAAAAACCTGCACTCCTCTAAATACTGAAATCTATGGGCACGCCAGTAGAATCAATCACCAAACCAAGTCAAGCAGCCCTTAGCTAGTCGCTTAGATTTTCCTTTGAGATGAGATTAACAGTACAACCTCGTGAAACACTCCCAGAAGGAGGGAGAAGCTTTCCTTGTGTGCCTCTGGATCTTGACCATATTTTTGCCCTCTCTGATTTGCTCCCTGCCTCTTGTATCTTGAACACAGCCCTGCATCGAGTAGGACTAAAGGTGATGGGCGGATATGTTAGGTAGGTCAGTGTTGAGGATCTTTCTGTGTTTATATTCCTGTATTTTTCCTTTCTATGCCTATATTCCTGTACTGAGCCAGGGCATCACTTTGGAGTGGTTGCTGTTGTGCATTTCCAGCCATCATTCATCACCACAGACTCATCACCTCGGGTCTCAGCACTACCAAGTCAATGCTCTTCCAAAGCTTTCCCTGACTTTTTTGTAATCTTTTTCCCCAGGCTAACAGTGGTACTGGGAGCACTAGTTGTGACTTGTCTCTGTGGCAATGAAAGAGTAGGTGAAGGGAGTGCTGCTGCCTTATAGCTCACCACTCTGCTGCCTTGGAGGGCATGTGGGTTTTGGGACCTGAAATGCTTTTTCTCTGGGGAAGTGACTGTTTCCACGAAGAGGTGTTCAGGCAAGGCATGGTGGGTGGCAAAGAGGGTGTTTGGGGTGTAGACACAGCACTGCCTGGAATCCACGCCGGGGAGCAACCCCAGGGCTACGGTGGTAGGGGATGATTGAGGCAGACATACCAGCTGAGCTCCATCCTTCTGGTGGCCCCATGCAACCCTGCGTGCATGTGCTGCACTGGGCCTTTGCCTGATGTGGACATTTAAGTCCAACAAAGAGGAGGGAGAAACCTCCCTGTTCAATACGCTGTGGGCCTGCCCTGCTGCCACAGGACAGGGAGCTGCAGAAAAAAATTCAAATTCAGCAGTTAGTGCTATGAGAAATAAGGCATCAATGTGAGGCAGATGGGAAAGATGGGAGCAATGGGCAGGGCATTCAGGCACAGACCTATGCCTTGTGCAATACTCGAGGACTACCGTTCCCGTGCCAGGGGAGGCTCCCAGTGCTGCCTCTCTGGCTTGGAGAGATTCACGGCTTGGCTGGGTCTGCTCTGGGGAGGGTCTGCTGGTATTGCCCCACCAGCAGCTCCTCCTTATTAGGTGCCACCTCAAACTAATAAGACACCGTTTTTGCAGAATCTTGTGTTCTGTGAGCAAAGGAAGCATTGCAGTCAGAGAACTTTTATATACTTTTAATACATGACCATATGGCACTGCTTGTGTGCAGGTGAGGGCTCCTGGTGGTTTAGCAATGGCATGAAATAGTTCTGCTATTGATCCTACTTGACCAGGGTGGCCTAGAAAAACCTTGGGGCACAGGAGGACATGCTGCTGTCTCACCAAGCTCTGCGTGTGTAGGAAGCTGAGCTGGAAAGCATCCCCGAATTTGCTGCAGTCAGGCAGGCACCTGCTTTGCCCTGGAGCTGTCAATGGGCAGAAGGTTTGCTGGTCCCATGTCGCAGGCTCTGTCTGAAAAAAAATGCTGTGGTGCTAATGAGGGGGCTTTCTCATTGGGAACCAGTGTTTTTAAGCATACCAGCATGCACAAAAATGTGAAAATGGAGAGGGTAAGGAGGGCTAGATCAGGGCAGGAGTTTGGGCATGGTGTACATCCCAGGGTGATGCTGAGGACAGGCTGTGCTGCTTCCCAGCCCCTTTCCCTCCTAGTATCTGTCACAAGCAGCTCTTGCAAGCAGCAGGCTGGTTTCTCCAGCAAAGGGTGATGAGTTTGTCTTTGGTGGGTGCTCTGGTCTGCCTGTCCATCAGGAAAAGCTCAGACACGTACCAGAGTGCATGCACACCTTGCTGTGGCGCATGCAGCATGTTGGTAATGGAAGTCCTCCATGGACCTGAGCCGATGGAGCTGTGCCAGAGTGGACATTGGCCACTGCCATTCAGATGATTTTCAGCATTATTTTTAGACATCTTGAGTGCAATTCACTTCAGCTGAAGCCAATTCCTCGATGTGCTGGCACACATGGGGTTGGGTGGACGGGAGTGTGACTGCCTGGGGGGAACATGCCTTTCTGTGGGTTGCAGGGAGGTTTCAGAGAATCCCGAGCCTCTCCCCTTCTGCCAGCAGCAGATTGCCACAATGAGTGAGTTGCTTAGGAGAGGGCTTTCCTGCAGCTCTTCAAGTGACTGCTCAGGTTTGGTATTTCAAGAAGGCACTCAGGGAGCAGTGGTACCCGTAACGCCCAGTGTCAGGTGGATTTGGACCAGGGGAAAGCCCCTGTGTGGGTCCGTTTTGATGACTTCAGGCTTTCTGTACATTTGGCATCCCCTTTTCAGCATGTTTCCAGCTTAGAAGTCCCTGGGAGATGATGCAAGTGGCACATGCAGCATGGGAGACACTCAGTGCCATCTATTTCAAAGATGCAGAGGGACAGCGCATAGTTGTGCTTCTGCCTGTGTTTTACTGTGGCCAGAACCACCAGAGGCTCTAAGCTGTCAACATGTATTTGTATATTTTTTGTCTGGTAATAAAATGTTGTTCTACCAAAAAAAAAAAAAAAAAAAAAAAAAAGGAACAAAAAGAACCACCCAAAGAGAAACAAATTCTTTCTCTCCACAGTTTTTCATATGTGATTTATAGGTGTGTTTTTCCAAGTAAATCCAAACAAGGCCAGTGGGTGACTCTGAATTAAAGTTTGGTTCGGTTAATTGAAACAAGAACCACCTGGGTGGAAACGGGAGGCTTTAGACAGCTGTTTATATTGTTTCATGTGGGATTTCTAATATTTCCAATTCCGTGGTTACTAAGGAGTGTGCTGTTTGACCATACAAGGGGGGTTTTATAGGTGTAAATGATCTATGAAGAAAAAAAAAATATAAGACAGCTGTAAAAGTAACAACAGCCTGCAGCTCCATGGTAAACTGTTTTAAAGTCATTGACCAAGTGTGCTCTGCTGAATGATGGTCCAAGCTCCATCTTAAAAGGTGGGAAAATATGATGAAACCCAGTACTTTATATTGCCTGGACCTCCCCTGGCAGGCAGGCATCCCCAGGAGATCATTGCTGAGGTTGCAGTGCTGTTTGTTTGCTGTATAATTCACACATTTGCTCCACCTCTTGGGAGCAATTCCTTCCTCTGGAATTTTGAAATCTTCTGGAATTTGAAAATCTGAAATTCCTTCCTTTTTCTGGCCAAAAAAGCTGGCATTTATCTTCAATAATGCAAAGAATTGTCTCTTATCTCCAGATTTCTTTGATTCACCTGCCTTTATCATCTCTTGGGATCTCCCACAAAGGGAGAGTAAAGGGAGAAAATTGTTGATGTTGACTTAAGTGTGCTGGGATCAAATCCCACTGGTGTTAAGAAGATTGACGTGGGGGCTTAAAAATAAACCTTTCTTGCTCAAATCCTTTTTGTGTTGAAATAATTGAAGACATTTGAGATGAAGAAAGGGGCTGAGGTCATTGTGTGTCCAGTAATGGTGTAACTGTATTTTCTTTTGTTTAGACAGTTTAATGTCTTGAAGTGGCTCTTGTTTCCTCTTATTAATTCCTGTAAATATCATGGAAAAGGATCTCACAGCTCAGCCATGCAGCAGCCAAGTGTTGCACAACCACCTGCCTCTTGGACTGGCTTCGTAGCTTAGCAGAAAACTATGCATTTAAAAAAATTTCAACCAAGGAAAAAAGGATGCATCTTTTTTTTTAGTGGTATATTTTCCTCTGGTTTTGGACCAGCAAAGAATTCTCCTCTTCTTTCTTCTGCTTTCCTTTTTTTTTCTTTTAAAGATTTTTGGCTTTATTTCTGAAGATGTACTGTGTTTAGAAAGAGCTATAACCTATTTGTCTGAACATTAACTAAAACAGCCAACAAAATATGTGATATTATTGTACAGGTTGGACTGTACATGAGTTCAGTGAAGTCACCAGCCCTTTAGATCACTTCAAATGAGAGTTAAGCCAGTATTAAATTTATTTAAAATCTCCCTGCTGGGAGAGTGTTGGCCTCGGGCACCAGCCCACCCAGCGCAGGCCGGACTCAGCCCCTGTGCAGTTGCCTGTAACCCACTGGAGTTTCCACTACAACAAATCCCTTTGTGCTTTGCAATACCTCCAGGGAAACTAGCCTGGCAGAGTGGAAAAGCTGTGCTTTTACCCCCCTGATTTAATTATAACCAGTTATTCCCATCCCTTTGCCCTGTTTTGGATTCTTTACATATTGTTTCGGAAAAGCTTAGTGGAATCACAGCCTTTGTATATATAAAATATAGGATGATTGAAGACCTGGCCACTTCTTTATTTAGCTTCCTCAGCCATGCGTTCCTCCCAAAGCATTTTCCCCTCTTGCTGCCAGATCACTGTTTAAACTGTGTGTAAATATAAAAGGAACTGTGGACAACGTTTAGAAATGCTGCACCATGTTGGGAGCAGGGCTTGCTGGAAAGAACGTCTTCCTAGAGGCCTTTTTTCCCCTTTTCCTGTGGTTTTGCGACTCCCTTAGGACAGATCAAAAGCCCTGTATGGATGCCACCGTTAAGTCTAATGGCTCTCTGGTTATCCATCCCTGTTTGGACTGAAATAGCTCCACCGTTTTTTCTTTTAAACTGAATTCTTTCCTGTCCTCTGAGCATAGAGAAGTTGTAATTAGGAGGAAAAAAAAAAGAGACTCTTAGATCCACTATGAAGAGAGGAGATAAAGAAGAAAGAGGCTTCTGTAACAAATTTGAGGCAAAGAAAAATAGCAGGCTTGTTCCTTTTACCATAAGGTTTTCTCGGAAAAAGTTGAAGGCAGAAATGAATGGCCAGGCTCTCCTTTCTGCCCCTGTAGCATCGCTCTGAGTGTTGCTCTCGCCCTTCATCTGCTGTTTTTATTCCTCTGTAGCCCTGTTGATGGACAATTCCTGTGCTTACGAGAAAGTTTTCTTGTGTTTTTACTGAGCGTGGAAAACACGCTCAGCTTGTAACACGTCTTTGCTCAAGCATCATGCACCCTACCAGAGTCTCCCACGGCACTGCTCAGCTGTAGTGTGGTATGGTATGGTACATACGCAGACCCAGGGACGGCTCTGACAGCACATCTTATGTACTGGCCTTTCTCCAAACATGCTTTTTGGAGGTGGGAAGGGCATGAGTATAAATTGTATACAGTCCAAATTCAGAGGGTTGAAGACAATGTAAACACTGGCGTTTAGGGTGTTTTCGGAGAACAATGCATTGAAAGCCAGGCTAAATTACCATGATTACTTTTCAAATCTTTTTTTCTCCCTGTTTCACAAGCTGCCCTCCTGGTGCAGTGCTGTGACGCTGATGGTCTATAGGGAATGGGTGGGTTTCCTGCATCAGGGAGACAACAAAATTCTTTCCCTCTTTTTATTCCTGTCTGTACTGGAAGCAACACATTGATGGGCTGATGGAAGGATGTGCCAAGCTCCAGCACTCTTTCCATAAGCCCTGTATTGAAACCATGGGATGGAATAGAATTGCTGCTCTGAGGATATTAAAAGGGAATGCTTTTCATTTTCCAATTTCATTAAAAAAAGCCATTAACATTGGAATGACACGGTCACTATTTAGAAATCCCCAGTGCAGATGACTTGGTACAGCTGGTCAGAAGAAAAGAGGTTCAATGGAAACAGGGAGTATCTTTGCATTAATGGTCATTACATGCTCCTCTGGCCGCAAGGGGAGAGGGTGAGGGCATGGACCGTTTCAATGTCAGTGATTACGTTATTCACATATTCTTGTAACTCTTCAACAAATCACAGTCATGACTGGGAAAGGAAAACACTGCTTCAGAATGATGCTTTTTAAACATAAAGCACTGCTCTGAAAAACAGTTCTGAACTGTTTATACTGTCTGTAGGGGAAAAGTTGTCTTGGAAGTGAAGAATTAATGAACGGAGGGGAATTGGGGGCAGGGAGACAAGCCCAGATTCATTTTTTAATCAGTGAAAAATACTCTAACTAGGATATTTTCTGTGCAGTTCAATTAATCAGGAACATGTGATGGGTCTCCCGCAGACACGACAAGGGGGTCCCTCCCTGCCGCAAAGCAAGAGCCACGTGGTGGCCTCAAGCCTTGAGGGACCAGCAGCACTCACTAATACAGCAGGGGTTTTAGGTCTTTTGGGTTGCTCTCAGGCTGTGTCTGAGGCCTCTGCTGCAGCAGTGAATGCTGCTGGCCTGGAGCAGGGAGGAAGGGGAAGGGATCTCTGAGACAGACCCCAGTGGCACAAATAAATTAAGAATATCTCTGTGTCTGTCTTGATGCCATGAAAGTCCATATTTGAGTCATGCTGGAGAGCACTGAAACCACTGAAGACAAAGTGCTTCTCCTCTAATGACTGTAGGAGCAGTCATTAGAGAAAAAGACACCCTGACATACATGCCGTGGGGCTGTCCTCGAGTCAGGCTGTGGAAAAAAGGAGTGCATGAGGAAAATGGTGCTTGACATAACAACAAAACCACTGTTGAAACAGGATCCTTGGATGTTGGCCTTCAAAGCTGGATTTAACTTGCAGTGAGCACAATGCACTTGATTTAACAAAATTGATGCATCAGAAGGTGGGAGTGGGCTTCAGACCTGCCCAAAGTAACAGCCATTGAAAAAAAAGAATAGTTTAGCATTGTAAATCCATGGAAGCGGGACCCCATTTCTGTATGTTTTCTGTATTTTTGTATTCTAGTTAGTAAATCAAAGCAGAACCCAACTGCCCCAGAGAACATAAGGTTTTTCGTCCACATCTCTGCTCCTCTCCTCCCATCTTTGGGTCTTCAGCTGAGTTCATTCCTCCAGACCAGTCTTCCCAGCCTGATGTGTTACATCTTTTAGTGCTCTCTGCTTTATGGTGCACTTTATTGTCTGTTTCTAGAAAATAATGAAAATAATACATCACAAAAATATATATTTTAATCACTGACTGACAAGCTGAGCATTTAGATTTAGAAAATAATTAGTCTTCCAACCTAGCAGTCCTCAGAAACCATTTGTGGCGTTGCTTAAACAGATGTCAGCTGCTTATGTATCATTGCTTTTGATCACCTCCCGAAACTGTGCTACGGGCTCTGAGTTTAGGACTGGAAGATAGTGAGCTGAGCAGCCCTCTGCTCTCCCCACGTTAAACTTAACTTTCTAAAGAAGGTAACAATTTTGCAAAAGTGTAATACATCAAGTAAGAGGCACAGGTTTGCTTTCCTGGTGTATGAAATCATACACATTGCATATGCAGCAAATTAGTGAGAACATAGTCCAAAAATTCACAATAAGAGCTATAGTAAGAGTGTCTGACTGATTATTTTTGACCAGATGTTTTTACTTTAGCCAGTAGCCAAAAGTTTCATCTAGTTTTGCATCCCCTATTTTATGACTTTCAAATCCCTGACATGTTTCAAAGCTCTTTGGCTTGTGAGCAGGGCCTTCTGACTGACATGAGCCAGTGGACTTGGGCATTGAGGCCATCTAATGGATTACAATAAGCTGTGCCATTTCCAAGGCTCCTCATCTATCATGCAGCTGCTTTCACCGCTCCCACCAAAGGATTTAAGCAGGGATTATGGCATGAACCCTGCCTTTTCTCCATCCCTCTCCCACTTGCTCTTGCTCTTGTCTCTCATTAACCAAGTCTAAGAATTTGTTACTAGAGTTGCAGACTCATTGACCCAGTTTCACTAATAATACGGGGGAGAGGAAATTTTTTTCTATGCTTAATCGCTGGCTTCCGTGTATTCTTAGTGCTACTTATGCAGGAAAACTAAAAACCTGTGATAAAGATGGGGCCAACTTTGCAGCAAAATTCATGCATGCACAAGTGAGAGGTACAACAGGAGAGAGACGGGGGAATAGAGAGACGGAGGTGAGTGTAGGTGGACTTACCTATACTTGCAGACCCAGCAGTAGATTTTTTGATAACAGACCCTGCTTCTACAGCCTGATCCACAAGACCATATTGATTTAGCTCAGGGCTCCTCACTTGGCTCTGAAATTGCCACACCATCGAAATCACGCACTGGCTTTCTTTGTGTCGAATTTGATTTCCTTTACCACCAGTCAAAGTCAAGCAGAAGGTCTGGAAATGGGTTGGGAGAGTATTCCTGCCTCATCTGGGAGAGTGCTGGCTCTCCCCAGTCTTTGGGGCTCTGTGATCATTCTAGGTCGTGGAAGATTTGTTATCAGCACTTTTCATCCTTGGAACAGGCCTTCTGTCATGGTTTATTTTCTGCTTCAAGGCAGCTGGTGGATCTTGGAGATTCAACTGCACTTGCTGTCTTTTGGCTCCGATGCCTGTATCATGATGTGACGTTTGGTTAACCAGGAGAGCTAAGCCCTGGTGTTGGCTTTCCTGTCAAGGCAAACCATTCTTTTAAATGATGTCGTTGAACTTTGGGTTTGTATGAGCTCCCCGCTGCAAGGAAAGGGCTTAATTTGAAAGAAGCAAGGATGCAAGAGCTCGTTTCCTGAGGACATGGTGGGAGGCAGGGGATGGAGCAGCCTGGAAAATACTGCAAGGTCCTGCTGGAATTCCCCGTGTTTGCTGGTTTGAGAAAAAGGATCAGAACAAAAGGATTTTTGCCTAATGCTGTTGGCAAATACCTCTCTGCTTTCATGGGGGAATGCCTAGAAGACCAGAATAAATGTGTCAGTAGCCTCTGCCTAGAAAACAATGGATTTAAGCTTTTTTTTAAAAAAAATCCCCTATAAAATGTTTGCTTTCAAACATCAGCCACAGAAGCAAGAGGGTTTTCTTGCTTGAAAATCCTTGTGGAGACTGGCAGAACTTGATTTTGCAAGTTAAAGTCAGTCCCTGTTCTCTGCCAGGGATTTTTCTGGACTGTTTTGCAATGAAAAATGTTATATGTCCATTAGATACTTGCATCGAGAGTTACCTCAGTGCCACAACACACCTTCTTTTAATGAAGAAACAACTTCCATCTTTCCTCCTCCCCTCCTTCCCAAATTAGTCTCTTAAAAAAAAGTCACATTTCCTGCAATACACTATAGGCTCTTCAATCTCCCCTTAATACCTCAATTTCTGTATCACTCTATTGCAAGTGAACCAGGTAGGGTTTTTTTTAACTCCCTGGAAATTTGTCTCAGGTTAGAGGGCTGGGCAGGGAGACCTCTACATCAAAGCGGGGCTCTGAACTGGTCAGTCAAACCACAGGAATTTAAATAGGGGATATTTATTAATTGTCAAGTTGAGTCTCCAGTTTTCCAGCAGGACGTTCAGAAATGAGACCACTTTTTTGTAGCAGCCTTATAGTGAATTTGATAGCCTAACTTTACAAATTCACACTGATGAGTGTGGAATAGGTGACACCAGTGCTTCCTGCAGAGCTCTCAGACACATTTTCTGTATTTAAAAAAAAAAAATGTCTAGGCAACACACTAAATCTATATGTGAACAGATTTTTATCTCCTCAGAAGATAAGATCGTGTTGGAGCAGAATCCTCTTTCATGTTACTGTTAATGTTTGTTATCTGCAGTAGCAGTCTAGCCTGCTTCTTCCAGCCTCCAGCAAGGCTCCAGCCCGCACGCCCGCAGGCAGCTGCATTGTGTCCAGCAGTAAAGAAGCAGTGGTATGAACATGGCAAGGACCGTGCTTTTACGGGACCGCACTGTGATTGGCTTTCAGTCGGTGAGGGCTGTTTCTACAAGCTTGCGATCATGCAGTAAACTTGACCACATTTCTCCCCACCTGTTGGGATTTTCCTGTTTCAAAGCAAAAGCCACCTACCCGCTCTCTCCAGACGCTTTGTTTAATGTTCAACAGGGTTGTTGCAGCAGCAGCGACCTAACTGTCATCTCCTGTAATAGGAAAAAGTTCTAATGCTACTGATAAAGCAGTGGCCATAAAGATAAGACATGGGCATGTTAGGTAGATTCCCTTTCGCCTGTGCAGTGAGTGTTAATGGATAGATTTCAGGCTGCACGCTGCTACCTTTCAGCCTTTTCTTTTCTCTGAACAACATGGGGAGACCACACTCCAGCTGCATGCTGATGAGCTCCTGTGAGCTATTCACCCACAGGGTAGTGGACCCAGTAATTTCTGTTCCCTTGACATCCTTGCTTTATCCAGTATGCATCCCTGTTTGGCACCTGGCTGCCCCATAATTTGCTTGCCTTGTGCTCCTGCGCATCTTTTGTCATGGATTTACTTGGAGGGGGTCCTCAGGAGAGTGATGTGGAAGCCAAGGAATGTCTTTTGGTGCAGTGGTTATAGAGTTAATACAGGTTAATAATTTACCCGTGGTGCATCTGGAAAGCAGTGCCCTCCTCCAACTATCAGGCTGCCCTCGTCCTAGCTCTCTGCTGTAGCTCTGGTCTCCTTGAAAGTTATTCTCTTCTCCCTCATATTAGGGCTTTCTGTGGTATTATTCCTGCCTGGTTTGTCAGGGCAAGTGAAGACAGGATCAGTCTGGCTTAAGGTCAACTTCTCAGCTAAGCAGCCTCCTCCGTCCCACACCCTGGAGAGCAGCAGCCTTGGAGAGAGCTCTTGTTCTGAATTTTGTCTGGTGCTGTCAGTGGGATTACAGTGCCATAGCAAACCTGACGCTGTGAACAAATGGGTGAAAAAAAAATGTTTATTTTTAGAACTGGAACCATGATAAATATGTGGAATTTGTCCAGGGTCTGCCTGCTGTACCTTTTTGAAATGCAAAGTGTGTGTTTGTTAAAATACTTCTCCAAAGGTCAGCATAACCTAAGAAATAAATGTGCTGTCCTTTTGGAAAGCAGGTTAAGCTTCAGATGTGCGATAGCTACTTGCAGTTGAGAGCATGGGTCCCCGTTACCCAAATCTATTTCAGTGCAGCCCATGGGGATGGAAATGCTGCATTCCAGCCAGGGTTTCTTTTGCAGGTTTCAGTGAGGAGCCCTACACCGTTCTTAATCCTTCAGTTCAGCTTTTTCTTCCATTTTCCTGGTTTACTTCATATTTGCTGAAGCCCCACTCATGCATTTGAGGGACTCATTCTGCGAGCATCATGTTTGCAGTTGGTGAGAGTAGGGATGAAAAATAGAAAACTCAAGAGTGAAAAGAAGCAAAATGCTGGATGGTACCTCAAAACATCACCCAGGGGAACCCAGTGGGTTCGTGTCCCATTTGATGATCTAGCCAGCCTGCTGACGTGCTTACAGGGCTCAGGGATTGAAGTATTTGAGAACCTTACATTTTTTAATCCTTTTAGCTTCCTGCGAGGTGGAGGAATACTATTACTCTTTGTTAGACAGGGAAGTGAAGCATAAAGAGAAGAAATTACTTGCTGAAAGCATTGTAGGAATCTCATAGCTGAAAAAAAGAGTTGGCGTAGCTCTTAGCTGCCTGTCACGGCATCAGGCACCCTTGGGTAGGATGGCATTTCTGCCACTAGCTTGGCTGTCATTATCCCACTGACGGGCTTTTGGGTAGGAAAACACGGATAGGAGAGGGGAGGGTTTGGAGAAATAGCAGAGAGACTGAAATGTGATCCAAACTATGGAAGCCAAGCCGCAAATTAGGGCAATTCAAAGGCACAAACATCCTGTTGAGCTTGCTTGGTCCCCTTCAGTACGTAATGAGTAAAGCACATGCCCAAGCTCAGCTTCAGGCGTGTTTCAGTGGGAAAGCTCTACCTCCTCTGCCTTGGGTTTTGTCAGGCTTTATTCTTGGTGGCAACCAGCAGGTGCTCATGCGAGGGGGGAACAGCATTATAAATAAATTATCCATTCATTTCCTTCTGGAGACTTTCCTATTGTTTAGCCACAATATGTTTTCCTATTTTTAAAAAAAAACAAAACAAAACCCAGCCAAACCCTGGCCCCAAGTTCCTCTCTGGCAGGGTGGACCCAAAGCCGTGTTTGAAGTGGGTGCCCACGTCATTGCTCTTCCGTCCGTCGTGCTGCTGTTGCTGTCACTCCTACCTCGGTCCTCTGCACTTTCCGAAAGTGGTGTGAGGAGTACCTGCCCAGGAGCCGTGCCAGAGGGCATGGCCTCCTGCCACGCTTGGTCTTTTTGTGTGTCTTTTCTCTGGCAGGTTGATGTGGGAGGAAGGCTGGTGCTGCACAGGGGGTGGAAGGCAGGGGATTCTTGTGCTAGCAGAGAGGACAGGGGAACAAAAGCCCTCTTCCCTCCTTCGTCCTCCTGGCCAACATGGGGACATTGAGGCCAGGGCACTCACTTTCGCAGGGGAGTTATTTTTAACCATTTTAGAAAAAAATGCAGCTCAGTAGATTATGAAACAAGGATTTCTCTACATGGGGAGGCTGTTGCCCAGCAAGGCAGGCTGTGATGTGAAATAGCAGCACTGAACCCACTGAGTCCCGCAGGAGCCTCTCAGAGGCTGTCCTGGCAGCACCCATCGGTGGCTTTGCTTAACCCTGTCCCAGCTGAACGGCACAAAGGCTCTGTGAATCCAGACAAAAAAATGGGAAGACAATGTGGGAAAGTGTGGCCAGGAGAGGATTCATCCCTCGCTGCTCGGGGTCACTTGCCCAGCGCTATGTGCTGGCTGGGTTCATGCCACCGTGAGTCTCTCTGCTAAGGAAACCCCGAACCATGTTCCCTGTGCAGCAGCATCATTTGTCAGGAACATTTGCAGGCAGATACAGGGAGCAGCACCCACATGAGCTGCAAGTGGGTCTGTGCTGACAGCAGCCATCTTCTGCATTTTAGCTCTTCCGGAGGCAAGAAATGAGATTTATCCTGCAAATACCCAAAAGAAATACCCATGCCTCTTGCGAGTTTGCCTGGAGCTGACCCTGCAGACCCAGGGAACCCCCTCCTGCACTGGGAGAGCCCGGGGGAAGCCTGGCCTGTGGCACTGCTGCGAGGGGAGGTGCTGTGCCGGGCAGGGGGACTGCCCCGAGGGGATGTAATAGCCGGGGGAGCTTCTCTACTCCCCATCTCCCCCAGCACTCTGCCTTCATGGCCCTGGCATGGAAATGGCAAACCCCCCCCACTGGTGTAAGGGCAGGGATGTATTTATTTACATTAGTGCATGACAGGATTAACCGTTACCTTGTGGTACGCAGTCATCGTCACGTGCAGTATGAACGAAGAGATACAAAAGACCTTTTGTTTAGCCACTGCGTTTGCCTGTCATGATTTAGGACTGACCTTCTTTTACTTGATGAGAACAGGAGCTTTTTGCCTTTGTAGCTCTTTGATTTCTGTTGCAGATGCCTGATTTCAAGGGTTAATCCTATGTTCAGATCTTGCCTGCGAGCCCCCTTCTCATGCATCTGCAAAGGCAGCAGTTGCTTAAGAGCCTCTCTTAGTTCAGACACAACGGCAAGTCCCAGCCTCTCACGGCCCTACCTGGTATGGTTTTGCCTGCAAAAAAGGTGTCAAAACTGCAGCTCTCCTGCCAGCTTTCCCAGCTGAGCTCCTGGTGTCTTCTGGTGTTTCTCTCCAAAAGAGGAAGGTGTCAGAAAATCCTTCCCTTGTCACGAAGCAGAGCCAGGGGTTACACAGAGGGAGGAAGCACCTTGAAGGAAGGGCCAGGCAGATGGGTTCTAAAGCTTCAAACGTGGAGAAATATTTCAAAATAAATGTGTGCATGTGATGCAGTTTTATATTTAACAGGATGACTTTAAGCACACAGGATGCCTTCCATTTTTGCTTTAAAATCTAGAAAGCCAGGTGCAAAGAGGAGGAGAGATGGGGTGGATGGGAAACTGGGAGATCAAAGTGCCTATAACACTGTGGTGGTGGTTGTGGTTGTGGGACCCCTGATCCTGGAGCGAGACCCCATGTGTTCAGGGTTATGCAAAAGAGATTGTCACTGCCTCAGGGAACTTAGAGCTAAGGCTTAAGATTAAAAGTTGGGCTTTTTTCATCTCTACTTCACGCTTGTGTGAACTTCACTTTAGGCCTCAGATCTGCTTTTCTTGAAATTGGTCTTGAAATTGCTATTGACTTCAAATGCTGCAAGATCTCACGCATAAATTCTCCTTTTCCCATCTGTAAAATGAGGATGGCAGGATTTCTGTGCCATCTGTGGTGCTGTGAAGCTGAAAACAATCATCATTTATAAAGTGCTTTGAGCTCATATGGGAGGTTCTGGGTAAAGGCAAGGCTTTGCAGGAAGAAATGTTCCTTAATGTGCCAGTTGCATCTGATATCTGAACCAAGGGCTGGGTTGAAAGTTTTGGAAGAGCAGTCTGGGGTTGCAGTAGTGCCCCAGCTGCTAAATATTGTGGTTTATTTGTGTTTTTCAAAAGCTCCTGGTCATCGTTACAAAATTAAGGGACAGAGAAACCAATGGCTGCATGTCCCCAAAAAATCAGTATCCTACATCCGTGTTCATCTTGAGCACCTCTGATCTTACCAGCCACGATTCTCAGAGATGGTATGACTCTGGCCACCAGCTGGTGATTTAACAGCACATGCCTTGTAAATAGGAAACTCAGAGCCACAGTCACAAGTGTTAGGCCTTTCCGAGTACAATAGGATGCATCTGATGGGAACAAAAGGATGTTAATTTTCATCCAGCTTTGCAGGGCGTAGAAGGGAAGCTGCCTAACCTTTGCCCCAAAAGCCCCATATGACTTATATTTGTAAAAAGCTGAGAGCCAAATTGGTGCGACAAAGAGCAGACTGTGGCCAGGCACAGCATTTTAAGATTAAATAGTGCTGTTCCCAGCAAGTAATGCAAATCTCACATGGCTAGCCAGTTGCAGTTCCCCGGGCTGAGCTAACACATGGCTCAGGTCAAGCACTGCTGACGGAGCTGCTGGTTTCACCTTTTGCAGACACAAGCCACCAGACCCGCTCTGTCTCCAGCCGCCCCTATTACAGTTTGCCCAACAGCAGCCATGAGAGACGCTCGGTCCTTGCTATCGTGGAGCCGCTGCGTTTTCACTCCCAAGCTAAAGGCAAGAACGTACGTCTGGACGCTCACTCCCGCAAGGCCACTCGGAGGAACAGTTTCTGCAACGGGGTCACCTTCACCAACCGGCCCATCCACCTCTACGAGAAAGTCAGGCTGAAGCTGGTGGCTGTGCACCACGGCTGGAGTGGGGCCCTACGCTTCGGCTTCACCATTCACGACCCATCGCAGATGAGCTCTGACGAGATACCAAAGTACGCCTGTCCGGACCTAGTGACCCGACCTGGATACTGGGCCAAAGCTTTGCCAGAGAGGTTTGCTGTGAGAGACAATATCTTGGCCTTCTGGGTTGACCGTCATGGGAGAGTCTTCTACAGTATTAATGATGAGGAGCCAGTATTGTTTCACTGTGGTATTAAAGTTTCCAGTCCTCTCTGGGCACTCATAGACGTCTATGGAATTACCTATGAAGTGCAAATACTAGGTAAGTGTGTATTTTGGCCCAAGGCTTGTTCTTCTGGTTGCTCTTTCCACACAGGCATGATCATGGAGAAAAGGTGTATGATCTATCAGGTTGATCATTTCTATGGGACACTTAAGAACACCAATTTACTGTTGGTTTTGTACCGCAAATTAACCATTTGTCTTTTGCCAGCAGTGGGGATCCAGAAAGCAATATATTTCAGAGATGTCAGTGATGGAAAGTCCTAAGGCTGTGCACCATAGCAGCCATGTGAAGGGCTAGATGGAAATCTTTACATGTAACTTTACCCAGCTTTTTCTGAGCTAGATGTGCTGCTACGGCATGGAAAAACATGGTGGAAGGTTGCAGGGACTGAGGATACAAAGGTGACCAGCTCTGGCTTCCCCTCTTCTTTCCCAGATACCAGTTACGGCCAGTCCACTGGAATACTATGACCCATTCCCCAAGAGTTTCCTGGCACCCTTCCCCAGCCCCTCTCTCAACTCTTGGCCTTGGTCTCCACCTAGACTGGCAGTTTAACTAGCTGTGTTTGCAGATATATCCCCGCTTATCCTTCCCTTATACGTGGGCATCACTGTATGTCTGCAAAGCACCAGCCGCAGCACAGGATGCAGCCCACCAGCTGAAGAGTGATGAGAAAATGTAGCATGAGTTCCTGTGTGCTTCGGGACCCTTGCCACCGCATGCCACATCTCCCCTTACTCTTAAGCAGATCGCTGCATTCAGGTGGTGCCTGGCTGATTTACAAGCATCATCCTTGGGGAGGCCTACAAGAGGGGATGAATTTGTTCCCATTAGCGAACTGAGCCGATTGCCATGGAATTGCTTTCCTTTCATGACTTTTATGGCACTGAAATTTCAGATGAATTCAGTGTTACATGGAGTGTTTAGAACTGGTCTACACCACAGGGAATCCTTTTAAAATACAAGAGTGTTGCCCTTTCCTGGAGGCTCCTGAAAGCTGATTCAGTTTTAACAGCCAAGCTAAGCTGCACCTGCTCGAGGGGATGGTGCCTTCATCCTCACACTGAACAGACACCAGCAATAAGCTGTGAAATGGTTAGTCAGTGGGCAGGCAGCTCCATCACATATTCTTCTGAATGGTACCAATTATTTTACAGCTAAAAGGCTACACATAAACAACACTTTGCCCTGCCTGCTCTGCCTCAAATGTGTAATTAAACCTCACTAGTAGCTTATCCTGTAATTGCAATTGCGACACACTTCAGCCTCTGGTGCTCATGTGCTTATCACAGAGGTGAAGGAGCATTTGCTGTATTGGCCAGTGCAGCTGCTTCACCAGAGCAGTCCTTCTTCCTCATTAGATTATAGTCAGAAAAATAAAATGCAGCTTATTTCTGGCCCCCAGTCCTGCCCATGGCATCCAAGCATGCAGAGTGGAAGACTTGGCCTGAGGGCACCTGTATTCTGATTTTTTTTTTTTTAATCAAAATACCAAGCCCTACAAGGTATCCCAGGAAGGAGGGTGATGCTCAACCATCTGGGGCACCAGGGGACCCATCCTCTTTGCTACAGATGTGGTGGTGTCATAGCAGACATTTTTTTGTCTCTCTGTCTCCTCCTCCCAAAGTTTTGCAAGTCAAGAAAGCTGTGAAATATAGCCCAAATACAGATGCACAAAATGCATCTTTCAGCATCATGAAGCTTGGATGTGTTACTCCTTTGGGGGAACATTTCTTGCCAGATACCCATGCTTGCTAGAAGCAGCTGGTCCAGCCATCAGCCTATACTGGCGGCGTCTCCTGCATGGGCTTCTGAGCGAAGGCAGCCTCTGCTTTGCAGCTGCTGGATGGATTTGGGTGTTTTACCTTCTTTGGCAAAAGCCTGGTGATTTTCTCCTCCAAGGAGCAGGCAGTGTTGGTGCTGGGATGCTTCTCCCCTCTCCATCTTTGGGAAGACCAGGAGTCTGCTTCATTCACACACACTCTTAACTTCCATGTGCTTCGACTTTGTTCAGTTGGTTAATGCCTTACCTTTGGCATGAAGTGTCTAAGCCAGCCAGGCAGTGCTGGAGGTAGAAGGGCACTCCCGAACCTCCCCACACCTTTAAATCCCCGCCCTGGCCTGGCATGGCTGAGGTGAAAATCTAGGAAATGAATTAAGAGTCAGCATCCTGACTTTCCCTTTGCTGTGAAAGGGGAAAATAACTCTCTAACTGTAAAAAAAATCTTTGTAACACCTGCAGCAAGTAGCTTTTGTGACAAGCTCTCAATTCAAAGTCTCTGCAGTAGTGTGAACACCCCTGAGATACGAGGCTTGAAATCTTCTTGTAAAATGACCTCTCTTGGACACACCTGTGCCTAGACACCTCACAGCTGTAAGGCAATGACAAGGAGTGTGAAAGGAATATCTATTCATGCTTGTGCCTCTTCCCCCATCACTGTGTTGCAGATTTGGTTTGCACAAGATCTTTTGACAACAAGATATTGAGACATTTCCTTCTTTTACGAAGCACTCTCAAAGCTATTAGTCCTCTCTCCTGAGAAAGCTGTAGGACCACACTGCTTTTCCAGTTCACCAGTGCAAGGAGCTCCCAGATTACATGGGTACTTCATAACACTTGTTTTTCCTCAGCCAGTGCCAAGATGCAGCCATTTCTCTGCCTGCTCCACGTGAAACTCTCCACCACTAGCCTTTCATTAGTGGTTGACCTCTGGCTAATTTTTCCATTGTTTTTCCATTCAGAAGAACAGAATTCAGATAATCTGTAGGCTGAAATAATAACAATTGAAACCATAAAAGTAGGTAATTGTATCTTGATTCTAATGTCCTTTATCACTGGGTTTATCTCACAGATAGCATGTTTGCAGAGACGATGACCACTGCCCGTCTCAGCACTGCCCGTCTCAGCACTTGCCTTCCACAGAGCAACCATGATTCAGCCAACTTCAATAACAACGAACTGGAGAATAACCAAGTGGTGGCCAAAATTGCAAATCTAAACCTAAGTCGGGTTCCAGGACTTGCAACAGACAACCACATCATCCCCTGTTGCCCAAACCGACGGCAGCATGCTCAGGGGGTCCCAGCCTTCCTGGACACAGACCTGCGATTCCACCCCACCCATGGACCTGATGTCACCTTTTCTCAGGACCGCATGGTTGCATGCACCAACTGGCAAGAAAGCAATAGGACTTTGGTGTTTTCTGACCGACCCTTGCACATTGGTGAAAGCCTCTTTGTGGAAATAGGACATCTGGGATTGCCATACTATGGGGCCCTTTCATTTGGCATCACTTCTTGTGATCCAAGTACTTTACGGACAAACGAGCTCCCAGCAGATCCAGACTTTCTCTTGGACCGCAAGGAGTACTGGGTGGTTTACCGAGCATTCCCAGTCCTCAACAGCGGCGACATTCTCAGTTTCGTGGTCTTGCCAAACGGAGAGGTGCACCACAGGGTGAATGGAGCCAGCCGAGGAATGCTAATGTGCGTGGACACCTCACAGTCTCTCTGGGTGTTTTTTACAATCCACGGTGTAATCAACCAGCTCAAAATAGTGGGTAAGTGCAGCCAAAATAAATTATAATGGGGAGCACCTGGCTGGTGACGTTTCTTGGGCCAGAATGGGAGCTATGGGTTTGCATTCGCAGTGTTGCCTTTAGCAGGTGGTCACCGATGTGAGGAAGCATCTCCTGATCTCACCTTGTGTTTGCAAACAAGAGTGAGTGAGACATGGTAGCTGTCACATAGATGTATGCAGCCTGTGTATGTCCCCCAGAAAAGGATGAGCAGCAGGTAGGGAGGCAGGGGTGACTGGGGCGGGGGACAGCTGGATTTCAGAGGGTTTGTTTTTTAAAGGGATTCTTTATAAACCCACTATTCCAGCCAACAGGTATTAAACTCCTGCTTTGGCAAGGATGATGATTTTTGTGAGTGCAGCTCTGGTGTAAGCACATGTGTTGCTGATGGACAGTAATCCCTCCCCAAGCACTGCCACAGCTCGGGTATCAGATGTCACTTTTGATCTATTGCTGGTGACCAGTTACAGTGCTTCTCCTGTCCTCTTGTTAAGGGTTCTGTCAGAAAAGCAGGTGTTGATGACTTTGTAAAGCAGGTTTTTCTCATTTAAAGCAATACCCTTTTCCCAGCTGCCCCTGATCTGACAGTGAGACAGTGACAGCTTGAGGCTGCTGCTGCTCAAGGGATTGGGACCATGGGGAAGTGACTTTACACCCCAACTGATGGCTGTCAGATAACCTGGTGCTCACCTAGCTGAAGCACTGAACAGAAATTGTACAATGGCATAGCAAGGTCCAGGTCCTGGAGGTCACATCCGAAATCATGCGCCTGTATTGTTACTAAGGGACAGCAGTTAACTCAGCAGCTGGACTTTACCCTAAAGCACCCTGCGCATGTGGGGTGGGAGCAACTCACTGGGCTGAGGGACATTTAGCTGGGGTTTGGGTGTCCATCAGCCCTGCAGCGGGCTCAGCTCTCTCCTGTATTTGCAGGCACTGTGCAGTCCAGCCCAGTGACCGTCTCTCCCTCAGGATCCCCTGGCGGCTCGCAGTACGACAGCGACTCGGACATGGCCTTCAGTGTCAACAGGTCGTCATCTGCTTCGGAGTCATCGCTCGGTAAGGAGAGCCTAGCCCTCAGCACCTGGCTGTGCCGGCTATGCCACGACAGGAATCTGGGCTGATAGATGATGCTGGGGCTACACAAGACAGCAGGGCAAGGTTAGGGGGGAGATGTTATATCTCCTTTGAGGCCAACAGAAATAATTGGAAGAAAACACAAAGCAGTGGGAAGGTTTTCACAGCCTGAAGAAGGGCTGCACGTTGTTTCCCACTTTGTCAGTCTGTCTAATGAAAGTGGTCCCTGTGGGGCTGCCCTTGCTGCAGCACCAACACTACAATAGCGGGGGGTGCGGTATCGTGTCTGGGGGTCTTACACCACCCAGACCACTGCTTTCTGCAGTGCCAGGGCTCCACTGCCAGAGGGATGCCCACATAGCCGCTCACGTGCTGGTGTTTGGGTTTCAGGCAGACGGCCTTGGTACTGTCCCCAGCATGTGCTGCAGCCACCCAGCACAGCTGGCAAGATGCAGGAGCACCCTGTGTGGAGCATGGCTCCTTCAGGGAGAGCGGCGCTCTGCACACCCACACCACAAAATGGGTGTGCAAAATCACAGCCCTGCTTGGGGAAGCACAGGCAAGCTGTGCTTGCCCCATCTGTAGAAAAGGGATGGCAGGCTCTGCCCGAAGCTGTACCTGTGCTACCAGTTAGAATACGCTGGGGTCTGTTTGGCCAAATGAACCAGGCAATGACTGAGGAAGGAAGAGCCTTAAAAACTGACTTGAGTGTGTGTGTGTGTGTGTGTGTTGTACAGTGTCAGGTTTGCACCATCCTGGTGACTAAATGATCTCATTCCTGCCTCCTCTTTTGCAGTGACTGCTCCCAGCTCTCCCCTGAGCCCCCCCATCTCTCCTGTCTTCCCCCCTCCGGAGCCTTCAAGCAGCAAGAATGGGGAATGCACCGTCTGCTTTGACAGCGAGGTGGACACGGTGATCTACACCTGCGGACACATGTGCCTCTGCAACACCTGCGGTCTTAAGCTGAAGAAGCAGCTCAATGCCTGCTGCCCAATCTGCCGACGGGTCATCAAAGATGTTATTAAAATATACCGCCCTTAGCGCCCGGCTCGGGCTGTAGGAAGGGGGAACGCCACTAGCAGTAACCATGCCTTTCCGTCCCTGCTTATGGGTTATCGTGCTGGTCAGTCGTTATCAAGTGGCTCGTTATCTGTGTTTCCTTATTTGACTGGTAGGGCACAATTCAGGGATAAAATTGAGCTGAGGATCATGTGGGGCCCAAAGGCACAGCTGCCGTGCCGGCCAGGCTGTGTGCCCATGGGTAATCTAGGGAATTGCGGTCTGGACCTGACCCAGTTGCAAATGAGAAATTTCCTGTGCAAAGGCTCTTTTTTTTCTCCTCCTTCTCTGGAGGAGGCTTGCTGTGCTGTGGATTGGGAAGCAGAGGTTGCCGCTTGGTCAGTGCCGGGTGCCACTGGGCTTCCCAACCCCAAAACCCCAACAGCTCTGGGCTGCTGTCGGGTGCTTGCACTGTGGTGGAACAAAATTAAGACAAGGCCCAGTGGGAGGGTTCCAAGTGGACAAAACTGATCTGAAAATGTCATGTTCATCCGTGTAGAGGGAACCAACTAAGGCCAACGTAGTAGCACAGCCAGATTCTCACTTGTTTGGGTTTCACCCCCTTGAACAGGCTTCTGGGGCACGTGGAGAAGCTGGTCTGGACTTAGATAAAGCTGCTTTTGCTTTCTGTGGCAGAGCAGGGACTTTTGGCCAGAGAGGCTGAGACCTGGGGAGCAGCCATGGGGTAGCAGTGAGGAGCACGAGCCCACTGAGAGCCCCAGCCAACCCCAACTGCTGCAACAGTTGTGATGGAGCAGCAGGCAGCAGCGATGGGCTGTTCAGGCACTGCCTGTATGTCTGGCTGCTGAAACCATAAATCGCAGTCTGTGGATGAGAGGGGCATTTGGATGGGCACACTGGAATCCTGGCTTAGAAAAAGCATAGGGCTACCACCATTTTCAGTGATGGTGTTTGTCACCTCCAGGCACACACCTGCATTTTGGTCTGCTCCTCTTCGCAGGTGGCATAGCTGTGGTCTCATGCCATCCTGTCTGGCTTTCCTCCTCTAGCCCTTCCCCTGCAGCCAGTGCTGCAGCAGGGCTCAGCCTTCCTCCAGCCCCTTTGGAGCCTGTGGTGAGAAATTAATTTCTGATCCATTCCCAGCAGGCTCGCCTTTTTTCTGGGGACTGTGTATGTGCTGATTTTACCTGCTCTTTCTCCTGCCTTTCCAGGTTTCCCAGCACAGCTTCCAGCTGCCTGGACACTGGGTCCCAACAGTAGATGAGAACTTGTGGAGATGAACAGGGATCTATCTCACTTGGCTTTACTTGAGAGGAGGAAAGAAAAAGGCTCTGTGGCTATTATTAGATGTTGGGACTTAAAAGGTAAATGGGTTTCAGCTGTGATATTAGGCAGCTACAAGCAGCAGCAACCTGGATAGGCTGGGCAGTATCTGAGCATGCAACATTGGGTCTGGTGTGAGGAGCTTGGTGTCCTCCTCCCTGCTGCTCCCACAGGAGCCGCCCTCCATTTTCCATCCTCTGCCCACTTACATGGCTCCTATCCAGTCCTTCAGCCTGAGCCTGGCCAGTTTCCAGCTGGTCCAGGTTCATAAACAGGGGAAGAGGGAGCATGCGAATGGGATGATGAGAGAGGGGCTGGTGTCATTCTAGCTCAGTGACCGTGTGCCACCAAGTGCGTGAGAACAGCTTTCTTCAGAAAAGTCCAATTACCACATTTCAGTCCAAAAAAGAAAAAAAAAAAAAAAGAGTAGCAACCCCTGTACATTTCAGGGCTTCTGGGCACAGAGGGGCAGCCTGACGTTGTCAATGTCTGTCACCTTGCCTCCCCATTCACTCTCTCCTCTGAGGCGCCGATAGCTGTGGGTGCACTGCCACCACTCGTGGCTCCGCTGCCTGGGTGGTGGTTTGGCGGTGCTGTGCTTGGTTTTGAACTGGCACACAGCCCTGTCCCAGCCCTGCTCTGCCATCAGAGAGAGCACTCCCAGGGGAGCAGCTCATCCTCCTCCTGCAGCAGGCTGTGGCTGCCAGCTCACAGGGAATGGAGAAAAGCTTTTTTTTTCCTTCAAGAGCTAATTAACATTTTAATTAAGTGTATAAATGAGAGGCTGCTGTAGAGTGAGATCTCTCACCCATTTCCCTGCTTTATCGGCACAAGAGCCTGCTAGCTTTGCAGAGCCCTTTTTGGCAACTCAGCTCATGCCACTGACTGTGCTGCTGCCGAGCACGCTCAGCCCTTAGCAGAGCCACTGGCACTGCAACTGCGGAATGAGTTCACTTACACCTTTGCAAAAGGAGGCAGCGAGGGCAGCTTTCCAGCAGCTGCAGCCTTGCTCAGACCTCCAGGCTGCCCTCCGCCCAGGGATCACAGACATTGCCTTTGCAGACCAGGGTCCGGCTGCAGTCAGTGGGCACAGTACTAAGAGCATGATGATGGCAAAGTATGTGAGCATACGACAAAAGGCCAAGCGGGTTAGCGCCTGCCTGGTGAGTGGGCTGCAGTGGGATGCCTTTCATGATAAGGAATTCAAGGAAAGTTGTCCAAATCCACAGCGAGCGATGTTAGCTTGGATCAAGTCTGGGCTAGCAAACGCCAGCAGCCATCCCTGGGGCTGCTCTCCTGGTTTCAGGATGCCCAGTTCCTTTCAGTGGCTGCACACAGCTACATGTATGGGCAGAGCAGAGCCTATTTGCTTGGCTGACACTTCAGGTCCTCAGTGAGCGGGGCTAATTGCATACCTGGGGTGGGTTTGGTTTTTTTTTTTGGTGTAGCTCTTTTTTTTCTTTTAAGCCAGCAAGGAGAAATACCGAATCCACCCCAGGCTGTGTTTGAGGTGTTCGGGACACATTGCACAGGTTGAATTTTTTGCTGTAGCAGTTGAGACCAGTTTCCAGAAGGGCAGCATCCAGCAGGGCCAGCAAAGGAGCCAGCTCAGTCAGGGGAGCGACAGGAGTCGGGGTCCAGAGTGCGGCTGTGCAGCGAGCAGCGAGGGCAGTGGGTGTGTATCTCCCTGCCTGTCTGAAAGCGACATAAGTTTTCCAAAATAGGCCTCTTAGATTTCCAGGAAAAGGTAGCCTCTTACAGATTTAATTGTTAGTACTCGTATTGCTATTTTTTTTTTTAAACAGTCCAATGATACATGATTTGTACAGAAGATCTGTTTGTGCCTTATAAGGGTGTCTGTGCACTTTTTATCCTTTTTAAAGCAACTTGTAAAAAGAAAAAAAAAACTGGGGAGAAAACAACACAGATCAATGGTAGTTTTATAGAATTTTGTGTTCACTGAGAACCCTGCTTTTTTTTATATATATATATAACTTGGAGTGAAAGTGTTTATTTCCATGGATTTCCCCCCTCTCCTCCTAACCTATTTGTTTAAAAATTAAACAAAGGAATAAAGAAAGAAAAACAAGTGGTGGGGGAACTCTTTTACCTTCCCCCTTTCCGAGACAGTTACTCTCTTATTGTTACCTTTATGATTCAATACTGTGACCTGTACATCATGTTTAAGCTGAATCAGATTTTGGACCTCTGTATTAGCCTTTTCAAGCAAATCATTTTGGGAACCTGGGTGGGAGGGCATCGCACGAGGGAGGGAACTGCACTTCTACATGTCAATGCTCTATAGCGTTGTGTTCAGTGCTGTGTGTTTTACTTTTGTCCATTTACCTGTTTTACATTAATATAATTTTACTTGTTTATGAAACAAATAAAACTTTGGCTTGTAAAGAGTGCTCCCAGATGTTTGAAAAGCATTCGGAGAGTGAGCAAGTCCTTTATTTCCAAAGCATGGCAATACTAATACATAGAGGCAGGGCACCTCTGTTCCGCTCAGGCACCTCTGCTTCAAAAAAAAGAAAAAATGTTAGGCACTTTAAATACCTTGCATGACCTTTGCTTTGCTCCTGGGAGGTCACTGCACAGTGGCTGCTCAGTCCCTTGATGGGCAGGGGGGGATTCCTAGCTCATTTAACCTTGTAAAAAAAACCCTTGGAAGTTTGGCAGGCCACTGCAGTAAAAGCAGGGTCTATTTTAGGGCTACAGAGGTGGGGGGGTCCTGTGGCAGATGCCATCTCTGAGTGCCCCAAATTCCTCATCCAACAGGCACTGTGTCAAGCAAGGCAGCTGCCAGCCTGGCCCCGCTCCCATGCCTGTGCTGGGGCTGTGTCAGCCTGGGGACTGCACTGGCTGGCCCAGGGAGGGGGCTGATGCAGACAGGGCAGGAGGGCTGCTGCTTCTTTTTTGTTTTTTTCCTTTTTGTTTTGTTTTGTAGCAATGCCTGGCTCTTTACTTCACAAGCAGAGGCCAAAAGAAGGCTGCTCTGTAAACTGTTTATATCCCGACATGTGGCCTGCTGAAGCCAGACACCAGTCAAGCAGCCTCAGATGTGGTTTAAAGTGGAGTGGAAGAATTCATTCGTAACTCTGCCCTGGCAAGAACATGGCCATAGTTAAGCATTTGCACGAAAACCCTTACAAGCCACAGGTGGCAAAAGAGCCCAACAATGGCTATTTATGTCAAAAATGCCTTTTTATAAACTCTGCTGCCCCACTTTATCCAGAGAGCTGCCAACAGACTAATGCTGCCAGGCTTAGGCCACAGGGCGACTTTGCACCACACTTGGCATTAGTGTGATGCATCTGCTCCAGCTGCTGCCAGTCTGAGCCCTGGGGAGAGCATGGAGGACCACTACCCGCTGCCATCACCTGCGCCCACAGCCTCCCTGTTGCTCTCTCCCCCCCTGCCAGCCTGGCTGCTGTGACGCACGTACCAGCCCAAACTGAGCCTCCCATGGACAAAGCCCAACTCTCACTAGCGCTCTGCCAGCTCCACTTGGGGCGTGGCCACACAAGCGCTGGAGATTTGGGCAGCAGCCTGCATTGCTCAGTGCCAAGAGCTGTGTGCCCATGGGGACACGGTGTGGCACCGTGCCAGCTGCAAGGAGCTGCCTGAGGTGTGACAGGCACCACGTGGCCACGCTAGTGCAATACTCCAGGTTATGTCACAAGTCCCGAATTTCTCCCCAATGCATTCTGCTGCTGCTGGGTGGCAAGCGACAGGGCAGGTACTGTGTGCTGGTGTGCAAGCTCTGCACAGAGCACAGGTGGGCAGGTGCTTGTTCCTGGCACAGGGTATGTGCTGCAGGAAGGTGAGCGAACACCGGCTGTCAGGAGAAAGCAAGGTGGGCCCCAATGCTATGTGCAATGCAGCTGACACCGTGCCGTTACCTGCTGCCTGCGCAGCCCTGCGTATGGTCCTTGCAGCACTGTGTCAGTTAGAGGGGTTACGGCCACCTGAAAGCTGGGGGTGGGGGGTGGGGGTGGTGTGAGCGTGGCCAAGGCTTGCATGTCCCAGGCTGGCAGGTGGTGAGCCAGGCTGGTGGAAGATGCTCTTGCATGTCCTTTTTTTTTTTTTTTTTTTTTTTTTTCCCCCTTCAGCAATACCACAGCCCTCTACCAGAAGGCACTTGGGCTCTGGGTCCATTCCCTACTTTTGCCTGAGCTTTTTCAATTAATGTAGTCCCATACCCCAGCCAGCCCGAAGCCTCAAGAGCGCACTCTCACCCCACTTCAAAAAATCACCACGCTCAACCAGCTTGCTTGAGCCTAAAGTAACACAATTGCTAACTTGCACTGCCCCATTTGCTGGGACATCCATCTGGGCTTGAGCACGAAGGGTCCCCAGGACCCTTGCCGCTCCCAGGCACTGCTGTGTGTGGCAGGGAGCACAGCCAAGGCTGCCTGGACATATGGTATGTCCCACCGACGCAGGGCTGGGAGGGTCAGCTGTGCAATGCTCCTCTGTCTACTGAGTCATAGGTATGGGAAGAAAAAGCAAAGCTTTGCTGAGCACTGTTTAACATAGCAATGACATTTCTCCTCCACATGAGCACCAGGATACACACAGTGCAAAGTGGGGACCAGGCTAAAACCCCACATGGGATGTGTTGATATGGCAGCAGCCCTCCTCCAGCCACAGCTGCATGGGAGAAACATCCAACCCTGGCCAGAGTAGAGCACAGACACAACACACATACCCACACCTGAACGCTGCTCCTGCAGTGCCTCCAGCACGGGATAACCATGAGGTGAACCGGGGCACAGCAGTGATAGAGGAGCTGGGCTATTAAAGGCCAGAAACCATAAGTCAAACATTGGAGCGTTGTGACCTGCCCTAGCCCTGTTGCAAGGGACATCACCATCACAAGCCCTGGCCACAAGCCCCCACACAGCATCTCCCAGCAGAAAAAAGCACCCGAGGACAGAGAAATGCTTCACCTGGGGACAGCTCCTCCACAGCACAAGGGAGTGCAGCTCAGTGGCTCAGGGCTCCTTGCCAGTACCACCATTGCAGCGACAAACATCACATGTCAGAGCCCAAAGCAGCTCCCCTGGCAGAGCTGCCATCACTCCAGGTGGGAGAGCAGCACACCTCCCGAGACAGCTGCCATGCAGCACCCCAGACATACGCCAGCCAGACATGGGTTCACAAGGGTGCTTGAAACCAGTCAAGCACTTTCATTTTATTTCTTTAAAAAAAAAAGCAAACAAAAAAAACCAAACCAAAACAAAAAAAAACCAACCCCAAAACCCACTGAATAAAAAAAAAAAAATATCAATCCCCTAATGGTAAAAGTATAGATACGGCATTTACACAGCTACATCTATCTTCTGCTGAACCTCCCCCCCCCCCCCCCCCCCCCGCCCACAGTAATGTAGATACACGCTTACATAATATAGTGAGACATGGACAAACGGGCTTCGAGAGCCTGTGAGAAGGAGTGGAGCGCAGTAGGGGCCGCCAGCCTGCCAAGGATGTGCGGAGCCATGGGACCCCCCCCCCCCCCGACACCCACCTCTTCCGCCCCAAGCCGCAGTGATGCCCCCTGCCTTGCCGCAAGCCCCAGCCTTGGGGCTGCACTGGTGGTGGGCAAGGAGGGAGGTTGGTCTTTGGCTGATGGGGTGATGCACCTTGCGGCCAAGCTCAGGGAACTGAGACTCCAGCCACCCTCCTCCTCCTCACGAGGTAGTCAGGGAGCTTGGCTGCATTTGATGTGCAAGGTACAGAGGAGGCGCAGCCTGACAGAGGGCATGCGTGTCTGCCAAACTGGGGGGCACATGTCGGATATGGGGAGGGTGGGGGGCAAAGCCCTGCCAACCCAATGGCTCTTGGCATCTTCCCGACAGGAGCCGTTGCCCAGCCTGCAGTCCCTTTGCAGATGGAAGAGCACTAGGAAGGGGTAAGGCTGCAGGTGCCGGCACCCTGCCAAGGGTGACCCCCACCTTGGGCACTCACCCTGCCTTCTTGGAAGCATTTTGGGAACAAGGAAGCGATCCTGTCACACGCTCAATGAGCCAAATACAGTACTTGTGTCAGCAAAGTGAAGCACTACCAGTTCTGAGGTTCAGTCTGGGACGAAAGCAGAAATAGCCCTCATTTAGTACAGAGGCAACAGAAATAGCATTGTCCCCTCTGAGGAAAGCTGGGGGCAGTGAGGTTACTGAGAGAGAGAAGGGAGAGACACTTCTGAGATTAAAGGGCCATTCAGTAAAGAGAGAGCAGTGCCACACGGAAAGGGCACACAGCCCTTCCACCCCCTGTGTGAAACTGCCAGAGCGGATGGGGGACACAGGTCCAGCACCCTCCCCAGATATGGTGGGGGCTGGATTTGGCCACCAGGCAGCTCTGGCTTAACTCATCCTGTCCCCATTCCTTTCCAAAGAAAAAGGGACTTAGTGGAGCAAGAGATGTGCAGAGACAAGGCAGCATTGTTCCCCCAATCCACCCTGCAACTCTCCCAGGTGCACATCAACACCTCGCAACGCGCCACACAAGGAACTTTGTTATTGGATTGGGTTGCAAATATATTGCTTATTGCCAGCTCAGGTGAGTCAGCCTGATCAGAGGCTGATGTGCCACCAGAGAAAACCATAGGTGGGAGGGAGAGGAATCAGCTGGAGACTGGGGTGCATGCATTCCCATGGCTAAAAATGGACCTTGAGGCCAGAGTGGGATGGTCAGGGATTATCAGATCAAACCAGGGCTGGGACAAACTGCCCATCACCCTCCCAGAATGACCCTGGCCTGAGGCATCACCATTTTCATTCTGTATGCAGACAGAGATATCTTCAACTCCATGTTTCTAGGGTAGAAAATATGGGACAGAGAAGGAGGTGAGTGCTTTGGGGAATGGAGAACACTCCTTCAATTCCGGCTGCCTCAAATTAGAGGGAAAACTAGAATTTTTTTCAGCAGCAAAACAATGTGTCTGTGGAGATGTGGCTACAGCACTTGCAATTAGACTGGAAAGGGCAAATGGGCTTGGTCAACAAGAAACCCACAGAAGTGCCGGGTTTAAAGCTCTTCCAGAGAAAGAAATGTAGCCCTGAATCTGCAACTAGCCAAGTACAGAAGGGAAGAAAGCAGCACTGAGGAACGACAGCTCATCCACGCTCATCCTCCTGCTGGGATAAGCAATCCTGCAGGCAAGATTAGGCTTGGCAGACAGGAATGTCAGCTGGAAGAACCCCAGGCTCTGTTTGACCTGAAGCCCCCCAAACAGCCCGCCACGCAGGATGAAATGAAAGTAGCCAGAAGACAGGGAGATGGGATTACAAACAAGGCAGGGAGCCCCTGAGCACCAGACATGCCTCGCAACTGGTTGTGATGAGGAGCTGAACTCCCACATTCCGGATTGCACTTGATAATATCAGCACCTACTGAAGGACCCACCTCTTGGCTGCTGCCTGCCAGCCCAGGGAAGCTCTGTGGGTCGCGGGAACGGATGGTCCCCTATTAGTCCAACAGGCAGGGCAGTCTGTGTGAGAAGAAAAGCAAAGCACCCTCTTTCCAGGGCTTTTGGGGTCATTTTGGTCCTCCGTGCCTTGCACAGTATTCTTCAGCTACCGAAGCAAAACACCTCTTGTTGTCTGGTTGTAATACTGCAAGGGAGAAGCCTGCATAGCATCCTGGATCAGCACAGAGAGGGCCTGTTATATATGTGCATGTGTGTATTTTTCTGTATTTTTTTTTCCACCAGGAGGATGTTGAAGTTAACACTTGTCATTGTAGAGCAGGGAATGACCAAGGGACAGTCCCGTGGCATGCACGGGGGGAAGCAAGGCACAGCCCTTAACCAGAGCAATGCCTGTGCCTGCACGTGCATGCAGAGCCACAGGGACCCCATTCTCAATGATTCCTCCTTTTTGCCACGTTCCCTATGGCTCTGCTACACACCTGGACTAAGCAACATGACCTACAACATTTGACTGTGACCCTAAGCCTCAGTGAAAGGCAAATCCTTTTGTGCGGCCAGATTTCCTTCATTGGTACTGTTCCATGCTTCACTTCTCTCCCTGGCTATTTCTCCCCATATTTCTTTTTAATTCCCCATACAGGTGACAAAAATGTCTATCAGGGTCCATCTCCCCAGCACAGAGAACCATGGTAGCCATTGTATGCCACAAAGCTTGGCCAGAGCAGCTCCAGCTGCACGGCTGGGCTGCTGGCATGGCCACAGGAGAGGAGTGCTCGGGGGGGATGTGAGGAGGAGGGCAGGTGGGAGCACACGGGTGGGGAGGGGAGGCTGAGCTGCTTCCTCCACACTGCTGCCAACGGGCACCAGCTGGGGTGTGTGGGATCTCAATTATTATCTTTTTTTTTTAAAGCCAGCCTCATGGAAAACTATAAATTAATCTGCTAATTAAATACTCAGGTGAGAGACCAGGGAAGGTCCAGCCATGCAGAGGAGCGGCTATGGCTTCTTCCGTAGGTAATTGGAAGGGATCCAGCCCTCCCAGCATGGCCCCCCAGTCAGGACCTTGCAAAACCACCAGCCGCTGCTGTTCTTCTCACGAACTTCAAACAAAGTCCCTTCTTTAAAGCTGTTGGTCTCCTCATCGCCTTCAAAATCCGCCACTGCCACATAGAGAGCTTCCCTGGAGATGTCCGGACTGGAGACAGGGGCTGAGGTCCTCTCCTTGGCCTCCCCTCTTTCCACCATCTTGGATATGACCTTTGGGCTTACACTGCTTTTCACTTTGGCTTCGTCTTGGACAGAGGTAGAGAGGAACGGCTTGGCTTTCGGAGGAACCAGCATGGGCCTCCCTGGCACCGGGGATGACCTGATTTCAGGTGCTTCCCGTGCCGGGGCCCTGAGCTCTGCTGCGGGGCTGGAGGCAGGACCCCCCGTTTTCTTTGGTGGGGGTGGTCTGCGGGGCGGCACAACGGGGCGCTGCAGCAGGGGCTCCCTGGCACCTGGGGTGTTTGCTGGGCCCACGGGAGATTTGGGCTGTGCCTCTTTCGCAGCATGGCTGTCCAGCTTGGGCAGGGGTTTGCTCTCCGTGCTTGGTCGCTCCTGAAACCTTCCAGAAGCCTCCAAAGAGACCGTAGCATTACTGAAGGAGCTTTCGCTGGCAGTGGTGTCCTGCTCGGAGGGTTTCTCTGGGCACTTTGCAGGTCTAAGCTTGCTCCGCAGGCTGCAAATGTCCAGTTTATCATCAGTTGGAGGTGGGTCAGTCCGGGGGGCTCCAGCAGGTTTTGGCCTGATCTGAGGTCTTGACTTCAAGAACGGATTCTGGGCGATGGGCTCAGGCTTGTCCTCCACGGGCTCAGATTTTGGCTTGGTTGGCTTAACAATGGGCCGGAGGTTTGGCTTCTTCACTTCCTTGGCTGACACCTTGTGTCCACATTCTAGTCCCATTTCGTTTTTCAGTTGGAAGAGTTTGCCCTTCTCCGGTTTCAGCTCAGGCTTCTTGCTGTCCTTCGGAGCCACTGACTGCTTAGGTGGGATCATGGGCAAAATCATGCCCGGGGGCTTGGGGGGAGGCCTCTGCCTCTCCAGTAACTCACCTTCCGATTTAATGATGGACTCCTTCCTGGGCGGCAGGCTGGGCTTCTCCTCCGTGTCATGGTCTGAGATCTCCTCGTAGCCACTGGCAAAGGCTAGGTCCCCACTCTTGGGAGCCTCCTTCCCCTTCCAGTCTTTGGCCCACTTCCCACCACAGTCTGTACCGTTAGGAGGAGCCTCCGGCAGAGGACGGCATGGTCCTGTCAATTCCTCACCAGCAGTGCTGTCGGCTGCAGCATCACCGAGCCGGAGCTGGGCCATCTCGTTGGGTAGCGGAGCCAGGAAATTCGGCCTGGACGCATTGCTGGTTTTCTTGTACTTATCGATGAATGTGGCGGGGGCCCAACCTTCCTTCTCCTCAATCTGAATGTACCACCAGCCACTCAGGTTCTTCTCAATAACCTGCCGAGAGGAAAGGAATGCTCAGACATCCATGCAGGAGCCCTTTCTGCACAAGAGGGGATGCTGGGTGTCTCTGAAATGACGTCAGGGTGGTATATGGCCTTGCTGCCTCCCTGTCCTGGTAACCAAAAGCCATGTAATCACAGGACTGGTATCCTAACAGGAGGGGAACCTGCTAACGACCTCTGCCAGGGAAGGGGACCTGCGTGCCATGAGACTGAGAAATAACATAGCCATGTCAAGGAGCTGGAGCTGAGCTGTCACCATCTCGCCCGGGAGACAGGACTGGGATGCTGGGTACTGGTGGTGGCCACTGCGCGGCACTGTTGGAGCAATCAACCGGCAGCGATACTGCATGGATCAGCAACCATCCGGCCTCTGCATGCTCCAGAAGTGGAGCTGGGACCTGGGAGGAGCTGACTGGGGCAGCCATAAAGGAAAAATCCTCTTAGAGAGGGAAAGCTTACAATGTGAAAAGCAAAATCACATCTGCAGGAGAGACTCTGCCAGCAAAAGCGGGTGTGCTAGGAAAGCAGTTCTGGAAGGGCTTTTAACTTTACACCTGGCCAAAATAAGAAAAAAACACCATCTCTACCCCCATTTGTGATGTGGTTTTAATTTCCACTAGCTCAGATAACACAGCACCCACACACTTTGGGGACAGGAGGCCACCAAGAGCACTGGGGACTCCAAAGTCTCATGAGCTCATACAGGTTTCTCTCCCACTCCAGGAAAGCCCTGGGATGTTAACAGTCCACAGAGGCAATCACATGCACCAACATGCCCAGCTTCCACACAGAATACCACGGTGAGCAAATCTTCCCTGTCTGGAAAGGGAGCTCCTGCCTGAAACAGGTCCCAGGGCAATGGGAGTCAGGAGCGCTGCACTGATGTGAAGATGTGAGAAGGGAAGATGACAGTCTCACCTCAACTTTCATTCCTGCCTGGAAGCTGATGCCGTCAGGGATGGTGGTCTGGAAGTCAGCGATGGTGTAATATTCCTCTTCCACTTGAGGAGGGACAGGAGGTTTAGGCAGGTTCAAACCACGTGGCTATGACAAGAAAAAAGAAAACCCATCAGTGTGTTTCTACAGAAGGTGCAACACAACATCCACACAGACCACCAGCCTGCAGAGACACAAGCCAGCATGGCCAGGCCAGGGAGATCAGCTGTGCCCATGCAGCACCCTCACCAACACAAACCAGCAAACCATTTCCAGGCTGAGCAGAAAATTGCTCAGTGCCAGAGCTCTTGCTGACAGCAGAGTCACCCTCTGCAGAGGGAGGGAGCCAGTCTGCAGCCTCCCACTGGCAACCCAGTCTTGTGGGACAGACTGGCCAAAAGTTCATTTAAAGACCACATGCAAAGATAAGAGTCTTAAGACAACAGGGAGGTGGCGCGCGTACTCCAGCCTTGACCAAAAGCAGAGCCCATGGTACAGGGGCAAGATCCCAGGCAAAGAATAACCAGTGACCAGAGCTCCTTTCAGTGCTCCTCTCCGACTCCCTTTGCCATTGCTACTCTCCTACATCAGCTGGCACTTACTATGGTGAGATCTCGGCGAGGAGGGGGTCTCTGCCTCATCTTTGGTGACTCTGTGGAGGAAGAATTTCAGATGCTGATGAGTTTCTGGCTTTTGGTCATACGTGTGTTCACAAAAGACAAGTGAAAGAGAAAACAGAAAGGCAAGGAAGCTGAAAGAGGAACCTGTCTGCCCAGAACCCTGAGTTGCATGGGTCACCCAGCTTTTGAGGGCACCCCACCGGAACAGGAACCAGCTTCACACCATCAGGTGCTGCTGGGAAATGCAGCTGAGGTCACCACATGAAATTGCTTTTTCATTGCAGGCCTGACCCAGAAGACCTGGCCTGCAGAGGGGTTCCCAGCTTCTGAGAGGAAAGCATCTCCACTCTGGTAGGGGGGAGGCTTTTATCACATTTGCTGATCCTCAGCAGGTCCCTGGGCAGCACTGTGCTCACGCCCCATCTGCCTCTACAATGTCACCTCCAGACCTTGCTGCAGGGCTCAGAGCATCTGCAAGTCTTGTGCCTCCCTCACACCCCATTATGTCACCCAAAAGCCGGCAGGAAAGGCTGTGCTGACACCCCAGCCACCACCAGCCTCCTCCCGACTGGCCACTTACTGCGTCGGATGTCAGCATTGGGCAGGGGACGGCTGTCGAATCTCCCGTCCTTTTGGCCAGCGAGCCCATCCTTCTCTCGGCTTGCCACAACCTGCTGCCGGGAGATACCATCCAGATCCAAGGCACACGAATGAGTGGAGGAGCCTGACCCCAGCTTCTGCGAGAACATCTCTCCATTCCCCTTTTTGAGGTAGGAGGCGGGGGCCCAGCCTTCTTGGCCCTGGTACCTGTGGTGGCAACAACGGCAGCATTACTGTGCAAAGCCCCCACGCTGCACCAGGACCGCGAGCCCTTCCCGGATGAGCGACCCACTGTGCTCGAGTGGTGTTGAGCCATCGGACATCCCCAGAGCCAGAGATCAGGACACGCGTTGACTGAAGGTGCTGCACGATCTGGGCAAAACGAGCTTGCCCGGTGTCATGCTCTGTGGCACGTGGGCACCTGGAGAGCTCCAGCCATGACTAATGCTCCCGTGCAAGCTGGCTGCAGCCAGTGGGCCGAGGGCTGGGAACGGCGCAAAGCCTGATTTCCTTTTCACCTCAGCAATGGCACTGGTTCAGGAATGAAGTGCACTGGCAGGGGAAGCAGAAGGGAAAACCAGAGTGCTGCTGCTAGGATTGATGTACCTAGTCTTTGGAGAAAGCATAAGCCCTCTGCCTGAGCACCACAGCCTGGATCCCTTCCTGGCTCTAAATCTGCACTGTTCAGGAGATAAAGCAGCCCTGCAGTCTGATTAAGAAACCACATCCGTGGAGCCTCCCTGCCATGCTGGAGGGTCCTGCGCCAGCATCAGAGACTCTCCCCACTGGCTGGGCTGCAGCCACTACGCTCAGATGGCACCAGCTACTGAGCTTGTAATTGTCTTTAGAGCTCTCGTGGCAGCTCTCTGCTTAAAAAGTCAATGGACGTTTTTCTGGGGCTTTGTTGCTGCCAAGACCAGAGGTTCAATGTAAGGTTAAGAAAATTGCAGCATGTCCTCCCATCCTGCTCAAGTCCAGCCGTTTGTTAGACTACAAACAAAAGAAAATTAGCTTCCAGGAGAAAACAAGTATCAGCTCAGGACGATCTGGAGTCTTTGGCCTCAGCACACCCTGCACACAGCGGACCTGGCCCAGACAATGGCCCTTCTCCACAGGAGCCTCCTAGCACAGCCCGAGGATCCAGCCCGCCTCCAGGACACTCACTGGTTTTCCTATCAGCAGCACATGACGTAACACTAATGCTCTCACACTGGTTCCCTTTGCACTGCTGGGGCATGTGATGCCATGACGCAGTACACCTCCCAGCACAGGAAACTGGGGGATTTTAAAGATGTTTAACCACAGCTGTGCTTGACTGAAGCCCTGAACATCAGCTAGTCTTTGTAGGGATGGAGAAAAATGAGTTCTGGTACTCTGCCTTTCCTGATACCCTAGACTTGCCTTTGGACTGTACATCCCACATGCATCAGGTCTCTGCTTTGCACAGCCCCAGATGCAGTGCCAGGGAAGAGGAAGAGGTAGGGATGGTACCTGATTTTCCACCAGCCCTCCAGGTTCTTCTGGATCACCTCCACCACAGCCCCTTTGTCCAGGTTCATTTCATCCTGGTCTCTTGCGGTATATGGGTAAATAACAGTGTACTTCTCCTCTGTTGGAAAGAAAGTGCAGTTTCACGAAGATATTGTTTTAGGGAAACCTAGACTCAGTCAAACAACAGATAAGTGCTTTATATAATGATAATTCCTGTTGAAATACAGGTGCAAACACACAGAGATACACAACCATTCATAAAAGAAATGGCAGTGAAATGTATTTAAAAACAAACACAGCTGCATTTTGAAATATAAGCTTTGGTGAGCTAATCTGGTCCAAGGAGAAGTTGTCTAAAACAGTTCCTCCTCTCCCTTAGGACTAAAGACTATCTTTTATATGACAATTTTCCTTTCACCTGCCCTTCACAGAAGCCCTTCCATGCATCCATTTCAGTTAAAATTTTTTTTCTCAGAACCTTTAAAGAAGAACTGTCCTCTACAGAGGGAAAGAAATCCCATAGACATCAGGGAGTAACCCCACACACAGTGATGTGCTCTCATGCACAGCTCTCAAACCACTTTACAACAGCAGGTCTACATGAACTACCCTGTTCAACAGTTAGGTCAAAGCCACATGGTGAGCCTGGAGAAGAGTCTGATGTCCTGTCCACTAGACCAAACAACAGTAAGCAGGGACATGGATGCTCTTCCCTTCAAGAGGAAGGGAAAGATCCTAACAGCCATGTGGACAACATGTCAGACAAATAAGTTCAACCATACACCCCTCTTCATCACCTTGTCCTGTCTTCTCTGGAGGAAACCCAGGAAACCAATTGTCTGTGCTTAAGCAGTGCCACAATAGGGTGAAGGCCATTTTGGGAAAAGTCTACCTCCAAAATCCACACCTCTCATCATTCATATATCCCCACCATGCATGTTCCCTGGCTTTGTCTTCTTGGAGGAGCACAGCCCTTGAAGGGCCTGATTTCCCACCCCCTTCATGCAAATGAGTCAAAGCAGAAAATGTCCTGTCACATCCAACAAAACCAAGCTGGCTCTTCTCATTCTGACCCCATCAGAGCCACCACCCCTGGGCCACGGCTCAGAGGAGTTACTCTTACAGGAACTAAGGCAGCAGTTGCAAGAAGTCTGCATACATGTGTTGGGGGAAAGAAGAAACTCTAGCCTCTGTACACAAAACAAGCCTCAAAAAGTTAGAAGTAACAGCTGATAGACGAAAGAGAGGTGTACATGAGTGGGCATAATGGAAGGCTGAGGAGCATGTACAGCACACATTGAGGACTGACATGACAGGGTCCATCACATGCAAAGCAAACAAACATGCAAACAAGGCTCCAAGCACAAAACATGGACAGCTGAACAAGTCTCTATGAAGTCCACCTTGACCCCATCCACTGGTGTACAAGTCCCCAAGAGTCCGACGGCGGCCAACGTGCCTGGGCAGAGACCAGTATCTCCATGGGACTGGGAAGAGCATGTTGGGGAAGCAGGAGAAGGACAAGAAAGGATGTAAGGAGGTGGCACTTCAGGTCCAAGAGGAGACAGGGCTGACACCAGAGAGTGGCACAGAGACTGTACTCACCTGGAGCCCTTTGGGGGCGCTCCCTGGTCTGAGCTTCCCCTCCTACCTCCATCTCCCCAGGCAAGGAGCTGAGCCAGCTACAGCACTGCTTTGAGCATACAGTGGCCAATGGGAAGGATGCATTCTCCAGGGGTGTTTCAGAATTGCTCTACGCAAAGGTTGCAACCTTGCTCTTCTCATAATGTGAGCTCATGCATGCTCTTTGCTCTGCATGGGTTTAGAAGACAAGGGAATTGTCCTAGGACCTGAGCTTTGCTCCTCCTCCAGCACAGGTAAAACAGCTCCCTGAGGCCTAAAGGAGGCATTAGGATGGCAGAACTGGGTGTTCTCCGGAGGTGGCACTTTCAGCCCCTCTGTGAGGGAGCAGAAAGGCCAGCAGTTACACCGCCAGTATCCAGCTGCCCCACTACTGCTGCAGCACTGGGGCAGGTGGGACCATTATGGGCAGACATGACTGATCAGCATGTGTGGGTTTGTCCTTCCCTGGGCTCTTACTCTGCCTAAGTCAGGGACGGCTAAGCAGTCCTGTGAGCAGCTCAGTGCAGTTCAGAACGAAGAAGCTGGGGCAGATGTCTCCAGCAGCTTCTTACCTTCATCGGGCTGCATTGAAAACTCATCCTGGACACCATCCTGGGCTTCCAGGCAGGTCGCTGGCACCCAGCCTTGCTCGTCCGATGTGCTCACAAACCACCAGCCTGAGAATAAAACAGCAGGTGGCTCAGCCAAGGACTCCCATCAGCCAAAAGCTCACTCCATCCCCCTCTCCAAACCATGAGGCTGGGCAGCTTTGCCTCCTCCTTGCTGCCTACATGGGAGGCTGTGATGACCCCAAAGCAACAGAGCCAAGCTCTATTTCAAATGGAACACAGACAGCAGCACGGGAGAATGCTATCTAAATGTACGGTTCCCTCCCCATGAAAAATGGGAGAGACTCTGAGAACTGAATGGCTCCAGCCACTGCATTTGCTCTCCTTTTTTTTTTTCCCTTCACGGTTCATTTTCCCTCAGTCTGGGTCAGCAAGCCCAGGCCAATTAGCAGAGATTAATACACTGTCTGCAAATTGATAGCTGACTCCTGCTGCGCTCTCACCTTCTTTACATTTGTGGAAACAGCAAATTTTAAAAGCTAAGAGCAAATGCAGGATTAAAACATGAGCTCTCCCAGCGGAAACCTAGCCAGCTCCATAGCAGCCACGAGCAAGTCTGGGCCACCCTCGGTGTCCAATCAAAATAAACACGTGCTCCTCAGTTATTAAAAACACAAGCTATTTGTGTACTTAGGGGGGGAAAAATAAAGACCCTGCATTATCCTCAGAATGTCACCAGTGAGTCATTTAGAAAGACAACTAGATTGTTGGGGAGGGAATCAGCAGCTACCTGCATGGAAGGGAAAACCAGGGCTGACATTTGATAAATAAATTATGTGCCATATCTTTTGAATTGGCTGCGCTAATAGGTTTCACTTGCTTCAGGGTTGCTTTTATTTTCCCCATTCTTAAACAGCTGCTGGTGCAACTAATCCTCTGGGGACCAGGTTTCCAGAATTTTAAAATCTATTTTTACAATTTATCTTTAAACCCTCCTAAGCAACTTCTATTAACTTCAGGGAATAAATTCCCCTTTTCAGCAAACTCCAGAAGTTGGACCCATGACATGACTCGATCCCTTTGCAGAGGTTAAGAGCAAGTTTAAGATTTGAAGCAAGCGAATAGCTCGGCTGCCTGCCCTGCTCCATGGCCGGGTGCTTCATTGTGTTCAGAGGCAGCAATTGTGAATGCACAATGGGGGCTTTCATGGGCACCATGAGTGTCCCCCCCGTCAGTAAAACAAGCGTGCCAACTCTGGGAATGGATTTTGTCCACAGGATCCATTGACCAAGTTTTTCAGCATGAAGAAGCATGAAGTAGAAACTGTAAAAGATGGACGGCACCTGGCGCTCAGCACATGGGTAATCAGACCCTTCCTTTAGGGACAGCCCCAGAGCCTTGTCCACACTCATACAGACAGCCTGCAGACTGAAGCTGCTTCCTCCATATCCCACCTCAACTGACCATCCAAGGACATCCCTGTGAGGTGCCTGGAGGCTGTTTTGCTTAAGGTCCTATTAGGAAAACACTGACAATACAGGATTGCTATTCCTGCCCCTGCTCTGTGACGCAGAGTAGACCCAAAGCCCTCTGCCAAGCCAAACTCTCTGTACCTGATTCGTTCTTCTCAATGATATCCACCAACTGGCCCACGCACAAGCTGATCTCGGAGCTCTCCTGCTTCTGGTAGTCCGCCACCACGACATACTGCTCCAGCACCAAGGGGTCAACCGACGCAGAATCAGCTCCTGCACAGGGGGGACAAGAACCGACCCGTGTGCCGGGGTCAGCACCAGCTCCTGAGAGTGTGGGCCACCACTCCCAAGCACCTGCTCGTCTGCGAGCAGCTCCAGGACACCCTGGGGACCCCAGCGTGAAAGACATAAGCCAGAAACTTGGGCAGAGTGAGGGGGAGAGAGACCAAACCAGCAGCCAGGTGAGATGGGTACGGCCAGGTGAGACCTTTCATTTGATACCCACCTTCCTGCTCACAGACAGAGCCATCCAAGCAACCCCACCACCACCACGGATGCGCACAGCAGCCTGGTCCCTGCTGTCGGGGGCCGAGGGGGCCCGGGGCAGTCTCCTGTGCACAGGCAGCAGCTGCCCCAAAGCATGGGCCAGCTCAGACCCCAACTCAGTACACACAACCTGCAGTGAGTTTTGCTGGTCCTGGCTAAAAAGTCTGGACAGCCAGGTGGAGGGGCACGTGTAGGACAGAGCAGCGTCCCCGTGCTATCACTGCTTTTATATATTTCAGCCACCTTCTCACAGCTCACCAGCACGGTTTGCTGTCTCTGTTATTTGCTCCACTAACTCTGCTCACCTGCTCCTGCTGCTCTTCCTGCTGGAGATCCCAATTTCATGTCAGAAATGAAAAAAAAAAATACCCCAAGGAGGAGCAAAGGGGCAGGAGCCGGAAGCAAAGCTTTCCTTTGGCCAGAAAGGGGCCTGACACCCGGAGGAGAGACTGGTGCACGGGGAGAGCTGGGTGCTGTGGCAGTAGCTCTGTGAAGCCCAGGCAGGCTGCAGGTGGCACTGCGGGCTAAGACCAGGGGACACCTGGGAGCGCTGCCAGCCCCCTCCTCTGCCAAGGGACCAGCATCGAGGCACAGTAGGGCAAGGATGGCTTGTATTTTCCAAGCACATTTTCATTTAGGAGAGTGCTCTGGATATAGATGCACCCCCTTCACTTGGCATTGTTTGCTATGGTAGCACTGCAACAGAGGTTTCCACTTGCACCTGTCTCTGTTTTAGAAACATGGCCGCAAGGTTGTCCCTATACACTGAGCAAACCTACCCTTTTCTCACAAGCGCACAGAGGCTTGCTGTGTGCAGGGAGACTATGAAGCAACCCAGGGCTTTGCAGGCCCACATGAGCAGACATTGTGTGTGCTCACTGCCAAGTACAGCCTGTTCAGCCCCACTGAGCAGGGTGTTCACTCAGGCTCAGCCTCCTGCTAAACCAGCCAACAAGGCATCCGGTTACCTAGAGCACCAGCAGCACTTGCTCCATCTGCCTCCAAAAGCAACCAAGAAGCAAAATCATGTCAGAAACTCTTGCCTATGACTCCCCTCAACCCTGAACCCTGGATCTGGCCTCCAATCCAACACCTTGCCTTGTGGCTTCACAATCTGTCAGATGAGGACACTATTATATTACCCTGTTCTACCCAGGTGCAGTAAGAATTAATTAATATTTGCCAAGTGCTTTGGAAATAGGATAGTGTTGTTGTAGTACGAGTGATACAAAAGAATCACACACATGATCATAGGTGTTAAGTCAAATTTACAGGGGCTGTGCACATACTCTGAGCAGGGAGCCTCAAGTTTTGGGTCAGGGCAGAAATCACATCTGGCCCAGCCCTCTAGCTGCTATGGCATGGCAGATACGTGGGACAATTGCCTCCCAGTCTCTAAAGGGTGTGAGAAAGAAATGACATAGAGAACGATGGTCCCTTGGGATATAAAGGCAAAATGCAGCAAAGACAAATTCAGGCTACATATCAGGAAGAAGCTTCTATGGGCAAGTGCACCTACACCTACGCTGCAATGGCTCCCCCATCACGTGAGAGGACTCAGCCTGACAAAAGATCTTTCCTACAGGGGAATCTATTGCAGGGCGCAATCCTGCAATGAGCAGAACAAGTGAGATGAGTAGATACGGACAAGATCTAGCAGGTCTTCAGCAATCCTAGGATGCTCTGCTCCCCCCCAGAGAAGTTCTCCTGTGCCTAAGGTCACAAACTCTCAAACTGGTTCTGAGAAAGAAAGAGCACAACAAAGATTTAAATGAACAATGTGTCTTCAGGACAGTCTTATTTAAAGGAAGAGGAGGCAAATTGTCTGTGTTATTCTGCTATAAACAGCACTCTGCAGAGCTCCAGGTGAGCTGACCAAGTGCAGAGGATCTGTTACCGCTAATGAAAGCTTCATCCATGCCAAAACCCAGAGGTGGGGCACCAGACAGAATTAAAAATAACCCTCTAAAGTGAATGGTGGATGCTAGGACTATCTGTTCTACTAGCTCAATTAAAAGTTTGTGCTTAAGGTGATCAGAGGATCTACCCAGCCCCTGAGAGAAGCACTCTCCTTTCTGCCTCCCTCACTATAATTACACCCGTTGCTCTGAGGCTATTTGTAGTTTCAGCAGGCAATTCTGGATCCTCCAATGTACCTATTAAACCAGCAACAGAAGTGGTAAACTGAGCTTGGAGGAAGAAGTAGGAGTTAATTTCAGGAGTGCCTTCACCTGGCATAATAATCATCCTCAATCACAAAAATACACACTTAAGTTAACAACAAAACATCCTATTTATGGGCAGACTTAGTCTCTTAAAAATAGCAGTGGTATAAACCTTACCATCTAAGATGAGAGACAGTACTAAAGCTCTGCAGCTGGGGAGGGGAGGAAGCATTAGTACAGTCCAGAGTCCACAAGAGAGTGAGTTTTGCAGACAGCTGTAGGCAGGAGCACAGACTGTGTAACCTGAACACCCCTCACTTGTGAGACTGACATAAATGTGGCCTAGAGAAGGAACATGCATTGAGTCAAGAGACCACTGAGGTCCTTGGACTGGACTTGCAGAACTGATGCTTGCTGTGGATGCAGGAGAGCTGCCGGGGAGATGCATTCACCTCTGCAGGCAGGGCCAGGCAGAAGCTGCCTCCAGGCAGTGCACATCCCAGCTACCAAGCCAAGGACTGCTTAGCACAGTGATCTTGCTCTCAAGGCACGTCACATACGAGTGATGGGTCAGCCCATAAAACTTTGCAGGTTTTGTTTGACCAGGAACTTGGCCATTCACCTGAAGTGTTGAGATGTATAAAACCAGGTGGGAAATCTCAGAGATACAAGGTTGCTTGCAACATTTCCAGCCTTTCCAATTTCAGGCTTTCCAGTATCAGTGCCAAAAGTGAGGACTTTCTTATGGGGCTTGGACACTGATGCCTCCAGAGGGAAACAAAGAGATCAGGACTGAAATAAAAGAGGGGGCACAGGTATTTGTTTTTGAAGCCTGCCCTTGCTGTACACTCTAGCCCCTGCCTAATGCACCTTCCAAAACTGTCATGGTTTATCCAACTTTGGATAAAGTTTCTTCCTCCTAGTCCTCTGGCCTCTGCTAATCTGTCCCATGCTCTCAGGACAGCCCCTCCTCTCCCAGACCTGAAGAGTTTGTGAAGATCAGTACTGCAAAAGTGACTTTCTTCCTGCTCTCATGTGAAATGGGCACTAGATGTTGCGCTGTACTCCTTGCAAGCCCTCTCATCTCTCCAGGGATTTTTCCAGAACTGGAAAATAATCACATGGAAATACCATTCACCAATGGAGTTTTAGAAAGGTCCCCCTATAGCTGCTGTAGGATATGACAGCTGTGTTTTCACTGTCTCTCATTGGACTGAATACTGTGGTTTGGGATCTCACACCATTCCAGGTGTGATGCAAAAGGGATGCAGCCACACAAGAAGCATCTAAAATAAAACTGGCAGAGGGATACTGGAGCTCTCTACCAGCTTCCTTGGGCAGCTCCACCCAAATATAAACTCTGGAGACAGTTTCAGGTTCCGCTGCACTAAGTCAGTGCTGCAACGAACCCATGACTCTCCATCTGTGCTTTCTTTTGAACTGTAAGAGGAGGAGTGAATAGAAACGCTCAAAACAGTCTTGGGGACTGATATGATGACTACTTTTAGACGTACCTAAATCAGTGGCCAAGTTAGTCTTCAGAGCACGGGGAATAATCTACCCCCCTGCAAGCTGCAGGCTTTATGGACCCTGGGCTCATGCCTAAGGATCACAGACATGTGGGATTACAAATACTGGTAAAAAAACTTAGCAGAGGAAGCAGATTTTATTTCCAATGCTCACTTACACCAGGTCCTCCTCGCAACAGCAAATGTCACTTGAGTCTCTTGGTCACCACAGAAGACTGAGGGCAGGCAGCACTTTAAAACACACTTCTCATCCCAGTGTTTGCTTAAATCCCATTTCAAAACAAGGCTTGCTGTGCCAGGAACTCGGGAGCTCCCATGTTCTCCTGAAAAGCAGCTCACCCCCTCTCTGGCAATGCTGGGAGAAATAACCAATTGGGAAACAATTCTTGCTGGTTTTGCTTCTGAACAGCTATTGTTTGCCCCCTCAGGGAGATCCCCTATTGAAAGAGCCTTTTTTGTGTCTTGCTGCATATTTGCTACCTCAAAGCAGGCCTGGCTGGAGGAACCAATCAACAATCAGGGACTTCCACAAGGTAGAAGAGGATTCGGGGTGACAGCAGCAGAACCAAATGCTGTTTCTGCTGCCAGAAAATGCAAGACAGTGAGAGGAGTCTCTGAACACATCTGGCACAAGGCATCAGCCATTTGTAACCTTACTGCATGGGAACATCTTTCCCTGATGGCTACTGCACATATGCCAGGTGCCATGGACAAAACATCGCATCCTGCCCTGTCAGGACAGGCTCTGGCTTGGATGTTACCCAAACTCTGCCTGTTCCCTCCATCTCAACGGTGCCAAGCAAACAGCATCCCAAAGAGCATTTTCTCTTTGACCTCAGCAACATCCCTGTATCACATATAAACCCGCCATGCCAACAGGATGGCAGAACAAAGCTGTGCATAAACCTGCAGTGGGAAGGCAGGACAAAGCTGTGTACACAAAGAAGAGAAAAACTCCTGCTTCTCTAGCAGTCAGCATCCTTAAATTGAATTCTGCCCTCAAAGAGCTGAGTTATGCAGCAGAAATTTTCTTCCTCTTCTCCTCAACCCTAGAGAGGTCTTCTTTTCTCTTGCCTAACGTAAGTGGACTGGATTCAAAGTGATCTAAACCCACACTGATCTCATAGTGAAACATAACACCTTTCCCTTATTCACTAAATGTTCCTGCTGAGCCAGCACACAAGAGAAGTTTTCAAGATGAGGGAGACTGTATCTTTATTTTACCTCTGTTTTATCAAAAGAGAGGAGAAGGAAAAAAAATTGCAGCCTGTTTCTGTCCCCACCCACAGCCAGAGACTTCTCTGTGCCTCCAAAGCTAGTTGAAGACCCACCACTTCAGCACAAGATGGTACAAAAACTGCAGTCTGTGCTTGCAAATGGCTCATGAGAGCTATAAAATGATCATCCCAAGGTCCAGCTTTGAAGACACACCTTGCAGCAGTCAGAGTTTCAGGAGAAAATGTTGTCTGAAGGTTTTTAACTATACTGGTAAACCTGCTAGTCAATCAGGAGAGCACTTGCCTGTGAGAACAGAGCAAAACCAGGAACCACTGTTCAAGCAGACAATATATGCTTTTCATATGCATCCTACAACTAGTATCAGTTCAGAGGCTGGGACACCATCAGTTCTTGAGTGAGGGGTGCCCTGCAGATCCAGTAGAAAAGAAAGGAAAGTGGAATTAAGTCTTTGAGTCTTGCCTGTACCTTTTCTCTCTCCTCTGAGAGGAACCCACTCACCTACAAGTGAATTTGCTTACCCAGTTTATGGCAGTGCCAACTCTCAGGCCAAAAACTCTTCCACCACCTATTTCAGCAGAATCTCCATCCAGTCAAGACTCAGACCTTCCTTCCCAAAGATGCTCACGCTGTTTTTATACCTTCTGTGGCTCCAGGAGCTGAAAGATGCTCTCCCTAATCCACAGACTGAAGGCTCTTCCCCTCCTCTCTCCTCCTCCTTTTTCTGGGAAGTTCAGATAAACGCTAAAACACACCAAATAGGTGGTCTTTCAGAGATATTCCCCTCTCTTGAGGAGCAGGGGTAGAGCATCTCAGATCCAACCGTCCACCCAAAGGGTCCCAGCTGGTGCAATCACAAAGCAGAACATACCGCTGCATTGGGAGACTTTCAACCTCACACCAACCAGCACACAGCTCAGACCCTCCTTTGGACTTGGGAAATTTTGCATCCCCATCCTCCTGGCTGCAGACCAAGCCCTGCCCTTCAACCAAGACCTGCAACATAGCCCCTGCATGCGGAGCTGTACTGACAGCCAAGTGCCAGTCCCGAGCCCGACGTACCTCCTCTCCGCTACTGCCCCATGTCCACCAGCCACTACAGAAAGCTATGGGGGATGTGACAGCTTCTTGCAAGGGGCTTGCCCACGCAGCCTGAGCAGGTGTCCCCCCGGCAAAAGGCAAAGCGAGAGCAAGGGCCAGGTAGCGAGCGGCTGTTACTACCTCTCTGCAGGAAAGAGGCCGTTCTCTGGATAAACCCTGATGGAGGAACAAAATGACGGGAGACAAGGCATGAGGTGGGGAGGGAAACAAACAGGTGGGTGGGCAGCAACGGTGGCAACGACTCGATTAACGAGTGAACAGGGAGGCCAGCACAGCGTGGAGAGCTGTGGGTGTCTTTCCCACCTTTGGGAGCGCCACGGGAGGCGCAGGGGGATGTGAGACTGGGATTTGGAGGCTGCAGTGAAACCCTGGGTGGATGGAGGGGGCACACCGTGTTGGGAAGCCCCACACCCTATGGGGGAGCACAGCCAGGGGTTGGCCCACCATGGGGCTGGACCCTCATCCCACTCCAGGAGACCACGGCTGTGGGTGAAAGGAGGAGCTGGTGGAACCGGCAGGGAGGAAAGGAGTCCTTACCAGACCTCTTCTTTCCAATGGGCTCCCTGAAAAAGAGAAGGAAGAGCGTCAGCAAAGGGATGGGTAGTTGGGCTGGTTGTCGGCCAAACAACAAACCCACGCAGGAAAGTACAGCAGCACTGGCCCTGGTGGGGCCAATGACCTCCCTCAACCAACTAATGTCACCATGGGTGACATGGGGCATCACCCACCCCGCAAACAGCCCGTCTCTCCCCACCTCATTTAGTAATTTAATGCTTTCGTCTTTCCCAGCGTGAGGCTCAGTTGCTGGCCTGGGCTCCTTGGTGGCTTGGTCTGACAGCCACAACTCCCACCATGTCACTTGACGAAGGCGGGTGGATTGGAACAATCTGGCAGCAGCGTCAGGAGCTGGGGAAGCCCAAACCCTCAGAACTGCTCCCAGCTCCCACAGAAGTGGGCACCACTTTGCAGACAGACAAAGAGGGAAATACTGAAGTTCCTCTGTGTCCCACACCTCTCTTGGAAACAAGGATGGGGAGTGGCTGGGGAAGGGGCAAACATTTATATTCCAAAACAGAACAAGTCATTAAAGTGTTGTAGAGAGGATGAAAACCAGGGCTGTGCAGCAGAAAAAGTGCCTCCAGGACAGAGCAAGCAGGAGCAATTGGTGGTTATGAGGAGGCAATGAGGTGGGTTCAGCCCAAGTCCTCTTGCTATGGCCAGCACTGGCCACACTGCTGATGAGATGGGTTAGAAACCACAGGTCCTGGGTCCCTTCTCTTATACGAACATTGCCAAGAAACATGGTTGCTGAACAGCCTCAAACCCAAGGCATAAGCACAACCCTCTTCAGGGACCATGAAATCTCAGGAATTTCATGATTAAAAAACCAAACATCTATCAAAGAAAATATGCGCCCAGAAAAGCCTCAAAAACTCACGGGTAACAAACCAAAACACCCAACCAGCCTGAAACCCAAACAAATGCACCAGCTCTGTCCCCAACCCAACCACAGCGGTCCATGTTGCTACAAAAGGGTTCTCAATACTTTCACAAAATTCACCACTGTGGCCTTGAAATGCTGCTGTAGTGTGGGGTGATGGTAATCTGCTCCCTGTTCACTTATGGAGGAGACTGATTTCCCCACTCCTCAGATTCACACACGTGGCAGATCAAGACCATCTGGCCAAAACGAAATATTCTGGTACCAGGAGACATGCATCAATCCTTGTTACTTCCAGGAAGAGTAACCAGCACAGAGCAGGCACTGGAGCCTCCAGGGAGGAAAGCATTCAACTGGTGGTAAGGGGACCCTCTTGAGGCTTTGAGCTGCCTGACCGCTGCTTGGAAAGAAGCTGGACCAGCCCAGATGGTCCCCAGGAGCCCTTTCATCTGCTTATCAAGTCCACTGGCAAAACAACCTTTTCCCCTCCCTCCCCTTTGTTTTTAGGCCAAGCAGAGAAATCCCTCCATGCTCAGCAAGAAAGCCAGCCAGAGCTGGGCTACACTTTGTCTCTTTCAAGCTTATTTGCATTTTCAGACCATAATCACTGCAGACATTTTATTCCCCTGGAGTGACAGGGTGATGCCGGGACCTGGTTGTCTTCAAAGACTGCCCACCCATCCTGGCAATGCACTTCCCTCGCAATGCCTTATCCTCCCAGTCCCCCCTTCCCTTTGCACCTTAAACCTTTGGTACTCATCCACAGAGCTATCAATAAAATTAAATGAAATGCAACAAAGATGGACTAGAAACAAATGGGACATTGCTATCTAGAAACCGGAGACTATCTGTTAAGTTCAGAGACCACAGTACTATGCAAAGACCTGAATACCATGTCCTAGCTGCAGAGACCAATGGAGGAATCTACTGGACGGAGCGTCCAAAAGACATTTCTAAACAGAGACAGCATTGCAGAGCTAAATCAGAGTTTATCGATAAGCCCCATTAAATTTACCCCAGCTCAGTGGTACGGCAGGGGAGGGAAGCGAAGCAAGGCCAGATGAGCACTCTGGAGATCAGCAGGTGGGCATGGCACCCTCGTGCTGACAGGAGGGCGCTGATGGAAATAACTGTTGATTTTCCCCTGCCATCTGCTAAACTTATTACTGTAACTCATCCCCCCGTTTACTTTCTCCGGCTGCTCCGTCTGAGTGAGGGGGCAAGGAAGGAGCTGCAATTTCACTTTGCTGCTGGGTTCTTCCTGGCACGGATACAAAGAGTTGTAGGTCTAAAGACCAGCAGCTCCAGCCCACCACCTCAGAGGGGACAAGAGCTCAGACAAGACAGGAAACAGCAATAAACTGCCGGCAGCATCTCCCCCTCCTCCATTCCCCAGGGACCAGAAAAAGGCATGCAGCAGAGCTTGCATGCACGGCTTCCTAGAAACCGGTGGCTCCAGAAGAAAACGCTACTCTGCCTTCCATTGTGAAACTCATTTAGCTCTCATGCCCACAACAGCCAAGGCTGTCACAGCACAATTACAAAGCACTGATACACAGCTATGACTGTGTGCCACCACCCAGCCCTACAAAGCTCCCCAGGTGGTAAAACCCAGGACTGGTTCTCCAGCTGCTTCCCAGGACTTTCCCAGCTCCTTGTCAGGAACACTGAAGGCAAGGGTTCCCGTGTGCCAGAGTCTCACTTAAAGCACTGAGCCAACAAGACAGTCTCAGGGTGCAGTGGGCTCAGTTCAGTGTCCTTCAAGAACCTAATAATCCCCCAGTGCAATCCTGAAAGGAAACTTTTACAAGTGGAGAACTCTTAGAACCAATTAATAATCCCCATGCCACTTTTTTTTGGGAAAAGAGAGTCAGGTTTCTCAGGCATCTTCTCTAGTGTATCAGACAGCATCTCTCTGGACCCAGTGATGGGAAGGAGTGAAATGGGGAGTGCAAGGGGACAGCAAGGTTATGAGGCAAAGCTAACAGCTTGAGAGGCAGGTTCAGAACAAATAGAAGTTGGCTGTTCTTCAGCAGTATATATGTGAGCTGTTAAACTCCTTACTGCAGGATATTGCAGACACTGAAAGTCTTCATAGGCTTACGGGGGTCATAATTCAGGAAAGAAATGTTAATTAAAAATCATTAATTATAAACCCAGGAAAACCCTAAAGGCTAGGACAGCATCTAGAGAAGAACTGTTACAAACTTTGCTTGACTTTAATCTCTTTCCTAAGGCACTCACACTTGGTGACTGCTAAGCTAGGCAGACTGTGGTGTGCTGCAGGGAGGTGGCTCTGAGGTTGCCGTGCAGAAGAGCCCACCTTGCACTGGGACTTGCAGGAGGAAGGTGTCCCGACATGCAGCTCAGGGACCTCAGCACCACCCCTGCTGCCCCACAAACCTGACCGCAGCCAGCTCACAGAGCTGGAGAGGGACAGTGGAGCACCAGTGCAAGGAAGACAACTCTAGCTGCTGCAAAGTCAACTACACAGGAGCCACAATCAACATGCAAGATGAGATGGATCTGAGGTCACCATTCCAAGAAAACATCTCCCACAGAAAAAATCTATCTCTTGTAAAAAAAAATCCTTCCATAATACACTAATACTATCAAAACAGCTATCAGGAGATAGTTCATCTTGTAAGTATTCAGCAAGGTTGGAGATGTTAGCAAAGTTTATGCAGGCAAGAAAGACTGAGAACTGGGGTACAACAGAGCTCTTGTTTGGGAGAACTGATGTTTAGCAAATGCTCCACTGAGCACTGAATAGAGCCCCTGTCCCTGACGCTGCAGTGCCAGTGCTACCCCTGTGTCTAACCACTGGAGAGCTGGCCAAGCTGAACCTTTGGGCTCAGAAAGCCACCCTGTTAGCACAGAAAATCAAGTACTCTGTTCATGCAAGGGGCTTGCACTGGCACATAGCGTATTTTTGCAGAGTGGATTCAACCCCTCTGATATTTCTGCCTGCTGTCATCTAGGAAAGACAGTTCTCAGCAGAGAGTAAAGGACACCATTATTTTTGAGCTTAGATCTAGCCCAAGCTCCTGGTGAATTTGCACGTAGGCACCAGCAGAACTGCAAAACAAACAATTCATTATACAAGCTGTAATTTGTCTGGATAGCGGGACACAGCTCAAAAGCCACAAGCCAGCAAGCACCCTTATCCAAACCAACATCCATCAACTCAGGGATCTCTAGTTTACCAGCAAAAGCTCCTGGAATGGCTTCCTAGACGGTGCAGCCACTCCACCTTGGAGCAGGGACCTGAGCCTCCTCTTTTTCTATTAAATCCCCTGTCACCTGGCCCAGGAGTTCATACCCCTATTACCCCCCAAACACCACACAAGGGTGACGAGGAAAACATTTGCTCCTAGCACAGCTCAACTATGAGGAAAAGTAACACACGAAAAGCTATGGGGAAGCAGGGAGAAAAGAGACTTGCTTCTGGGAGACACTGGGCATGAGTTTGCACTTCCAATTTATGGAAACAAGGGGAAGGAACAGATTTGGTCCCTGCTGCAATGATGGAAACATGTTTCTGCCCAGCGTCTTCTTCTGGTGCTTTGGACCAAACAGAAATCTTTTACCCTCTGACAGCTACTAGCACTGTGGCCCTAAGCAGGACCTTTCAATTAGCCCATACGAAAGACAAGCTGGCACAGTCAGATCACATCAGACCTGATTCTCACTTTAGCCCAGTTCTCCCTTCTCTGATTTATTGGGGCTGGTGCCTGCCTGGAGGCTCTGTCAGTCTGCATGCGGGAAGCAATCCATTACCGCGACTGCCAGTGCCACCCCCACTTAACTGCACATCACCAGGGCTTCGGTATTAATAGAATAACGATGGGCTGCTGAAGCTGCTACAGGCATAACCTTGTTAGCAGCATACATCTCCTCATCTGGTCAGGTTCTAGCTCATTATCATGCACCTTCCAGCCCAGACAGCACAGGCAGCCCCCAGCCATCACGGCCCTTTGCTGATTCAGCAGAGCTGGGATTCAGCCTACATGCAGGACCTGGGTCCTGCCCACCCTCCTTCTCCTGCCAGCGATGCTTCCCATGGTGTGCAGCAGGAAAGAGTGGGGCTACTCCCTCTGCACTCGGTCCTCCACCCCAGCAAGGAAAACATTCACAGCAGCAGAGCCGAACTGCCCTTGAAACACTCAAAAATCCTCTCCCTTTAGCCACAGGCTGTTTGGGAGAAATAGCAGGAATGCAAGCTGGGGATGCGAGTTCAGAGAGTGCCTGCACATACATAAAGGAAGGAAGAAAATAATTTTTAAAAGCTGTCCCAGGCTTTGGATGCCGTCAGCAGCCTTGCTGCAAGTGGAGTTTGCCCAGGGAGTGTTTGCCCAGAGAACCTGCAATGCTGCAGCCGCATGCGGCAGCCAAGTGACAGTGACATTTTGCTGGTGCCTCCGGGGAACAAAGAGCTCCAGCACACCAGGCTTGTGGGAAGATGGAGAAAAGGAGCCATTCTCCAGTAAGCTGGCAGAAGGAGGGGAGGGGTATTGGAAACTGCAGTGAAACTTTTGCTAAGAGTGTACACAAATCTCTCCAGCTCCTGCCATGTGGTGGCAATCGCCAGGTGGGCTCCAGGCCACCGCGGAGGCACCCTGGCCCTGAGCGCTGCTCACGCTTCCCGGCAGGCAGAAGCAAAGCACAGACCAGTACCTTGGATCAAAATCCTCAGGGAGGCTTCGCGCCTGCCTACAGATCAGAGCCAGAGCTGGAAGACATGATTGGAATGAAAATGTAGTTCTTCAGTGCTTCCTCTCTCTGTTTTCAACATCTTTGGAGTGTATAACGATAAACCGTGGCAGCAGAAGCTGCAGTCACCAAGGCCCAAGAGTGCTGGGAAGCGGGGGCAGGAACCCACTGCTGTGAGTGGGACCTGCGTTAGCAGATGAAGGCCAGAGGGACACCCCCCGCCTGCCTGGGCTGCCTGCCTGCCCTGAGAGGGCCAGCCCCAGAGGCCACCTTCTAAAGCAGAGCACAGTCCTGCAGCGATGCCACTGCCTGAAACGGCAGCAGAGAAAGTCACCCACTCTCGCTTCACGCGAACAGCTTTGAAGATCAGCTCAACTGGGAAGCAGCAGTGTACACAATGCCCTTCCTGGAGGACGTTTGCTTAGCGATGGCAGGAGGAGGTTTCTCATCCATCTGCAGACTAGGCAAGTCAGTCATGGGGTTTCTCTGGTTCCCACCATGCCACAGCCCACCCAGCAGGCAGAAAACACTGTTCCCTGTACACCTATTTGGGCGGTAGCTGCTGGGAAAGACAAGCAACCTCAGCGAGCAGGGAGGAGCAGCAACTGAATTTCACTGGCCAAATCCCGAGCTGGGGTCTCCAAAGACAGGAAAGGCACAGATGTAATCCCAGGTGCCATAGCCTTCATTGAGACATGGTGTTCTCCTCTGCTACCATCTGCTCTTGTAGAGGTCATGAGCCCATGAGCCCTTAACAAGCCTTCAGAGATTCCTGGTGCCAGGACTGCTGCCTGCCCCAATCCTGCGCTAAACCTCCGCATGCTGTCCGGGCAGCCAGGGAGCCCACACCAGCCTTTCGGCCCTGCCCTCCCTTTGCAGGAGACCTGCTGGACTGACAGACCCAGGACATAAGGATGACGATACTTTAAAGAAGAGGAATTTACACCTTTTAAAGTCACCAGGACCTCCTGAAGCCAGTAGCTTACAAACTCTGAATCCACAGCCCCCAGAGGGAGCAAGAAAGGGTGCTCAAGGATATCTTTTAAGCACATTAAGAGATAGTAAATTTGCTCTACTGGTGCCTGTTATGCCAAAGGGAAAAAAAAAATCGGGTTCATAAGCTAAAAGGTTCAAAACAAAAACTTTAAGTGTCTTACATATGATGGGATGCTCAGCCTCCAAAAAGAAAATGTAAGATACTTTTAATGAAGGAGGCTTCTCACGGCCTGGGGTACCTCCCGTACAGAGGACAGCAGCTCCACAGCCCCTGGAAAGCAGCATGATGATGGCTCCTTCCCCAGCATGCCCTACTTGTACATTGTGGACAATTATTAAATAACCATTTAGGACCTTGCTTCACTACAGAGTTAACCTGGGCTCCCGCATGTCGCAGAACCGAAATTCAGCTGGCGAGGAGAGTTAGCAGCTGAATGCCTCGACTCAGCAGTGGCTTTGTTCCCAGCTATTCAGACTTCCCCAGCCTTATTCCAGAAACTCTGCTGTAGCTAAAAACAGCTTTAAATTGAAAAAGGGTGGATGGGAGGTAAGGGGGTTGGACACAGCAACTTCCCACCTCAACAGCCAAGCATCCTGCTGCTGGTCAGACCTGCTGAGATACGTGGGGAGCAGGAATTTGATGATTTCTTTCCTTTGAAGCTACGGTTTTAATAGGGCTTCCATCCAACACCAGGGAGAAAAATCCCACATCCCCACAGATTGCTAACTTTCTGGAGTATTTCTCTTTCCATAACCATTTCACTTCTCCCTCCACCCCCCCACCCCCCCTGCTCTGTGGAGTCACCTCTTCCCAAATGTAACCAATCCCTCCGGATTACAGCCCCACTCCAACCCACCACCAGGCACCCCTCCAAGGTGGAAGCAGTTGAGTTATCCCAGTCCAGAGCTTGATGGACAAGGATCCACGTCACAAAAGCCACCAGTCATTACTGCCAGTAGAAACACCACGACCTCAATCTGCTCTCCTGTTTGAAGTGGTCACTCTGGCTAGGAGGATGCTGGGAAGTTGGCGGGTGAGTGCAGAGGGGATGGAGGAAGGGCTTTACCTCCCTCTTCCACCCCCCAGCTGCTGGAGATTTGTGTGTCAGCTCTACTTTCAGCTGTGATCTACTGCCCAACTGGAAGCGATGGGGGAAAAAGGACTACAAAGTCAGCTTATGACTCTTTCCCTCTCCACTCAGTCGTTGCCCACTTGATCTCCCTTTGCACATGCCAGTGGCAGGGCTGAGGCATGTAGAGCAGGCTAGAGATGGAGAAGGGCTGAGGAACTCAGGTTGCAGGTAGCCAGCAGTTCCCTGTTTTTGTTGGTGCTCCCAACACTGGCAAAGGGGCACTGAAGGGAGTTGCATGGCAGGAAAGCAGAAGGAAAGCCCTGGCTCAGCCCAGGAAGAGCTCCAGCGCTGGGGAAAGCAGACGCCACAGGGGCCTTCAGATAGATGCATGGGCTGTCCAACCTCCTCTTTCCATTCCCAAACACTGCCAGAACCAAGGACTAAATTCATCCTTTGCAGTTAAACTCAGAGCTCCACAGACTGAAGTCAACTGCGGTCCCTGGAAGTGGTTTCACATTTTGGGGTGAGGCAAGTTAGGTGGATCCTCTACCCGTGCCCCAGAATAAAATCAAGCAGAGGGTGCATCCAACAGCACCCGAAGGCATGTCCCCCTTCGCTGCCACCAGCCACCACTCCCGTGGGTGTGCTGCGACCTGAGGTGTCAGCTGGGGAAGCCGAGGAGAGGGATGGGGAACAGGAAGGGTCTCAGCCACGGTGCCGCGAGAACGGCTGCTTGGCTTGGCACCAGGCACGCTGACCCATCCTTTTTCCCCTCCCTCGTTCTTGCCTTTCAGCCAGCCAGCACAAAAAACTGCCCTTTTTTTTTTTTTTCCCCCCTCACTCCGTTCATGGCTTGGCTCCCTTTCAAATTCCCGGAGAAAAGTATTTATCTGCTGGATGAATGATGACATCCGGCCAAACCCCAGACATGCCATCACGTCTGATCCAGCCCAGCCGTCTATCACAGCTCTCATCTCATTATTGGTAAGCTGGCGGCCTGCCAGCACTCGGGGCTTGGGAAAGGGCTCCCACCAATGTCTCCAGAGGAGAGAGTCAAGGACTTTTATTAATTAGCATTTTGAATTGTAGCTAGTAAATACCCCTCTGGTATTCAGGCTGGGATAGGAAACACAACAGTCCTTGAGATGCTGTAGCATTTTGCTGCAAAAACGGACAAGAGTCACCTGCTAAGTCCTTCTGCGTGCTGCAAGCTCAACTCTCCTCTCTGGAGAGGAGCCGGCAGCAGGACGGAGCACAACCTACCACCGGATTCAGTGGTGCGTCACCCACTCACCCATCCACCACTGCAATGGCCAAACACTCACAAACACATGCCAATTTTGCAGTGAGTGCAATTTTGCACCTGGGAGCTGCTCAGCACTCCTGCAGGACACTGCGGGATGTACCTGAGGATGGACCCAACAACACAAGCACATGCTTGGGATTGGACTTCGGGGTGGCACCTCCACTCTCCTTGTCTGTTGAACCCAAACCAGGGAGATGATGAGAGACATGGCACTGATCGCTGCTTGGCCGGACAGCCAGGAGCTACAGCTTCAAACACAGAAGCGCTGCACTGCTCTGGGGCTGACGCTCAGCACCCAAAGGTCTCCACATCTGATCTGCTCCTTGTTCTGGCCACAGCCCCCATCCCACCTGATTTCTGGCTCAGTCTACAAGACAAAATAAAGGTGAGGAAACTGGGTGCAAGACTGAAGCTGCCCTTCAATCCACCACGTGTGACAATGCCTTAGCTACAGGTGGGTTCAATAAGCAGCTCCCTTTGCAACGCAGCTTACCAGCCTCACACGCAGGGCTCCAAGACTCATGCACAGGAAGCCCCCCACGTCCCAAAACAGCCCCAGGGGCTGTTAACCCCTGTGGGTTAACCAATGTCCTTGCAAGCTCATCTTTTCCTCGTGTCTCCTGCTTCTCCCTGAGCTGCCGCCTTCACTGAGGAATGACTGCTGGGGTGGCAGGTTAAGTGGTGAGCAATAGCTGGGCAGGACAGATGAGAGCACCAGCCGACAGCAAGCAATTAGTTAATGGGCTCCAGGGCCCTCAGACCAATCTCATCAAGTGACCATGAGCTGCAGGAGGAATGATGACAAGCCAAGCAAGAAGAGACAGGAGCCAAAGGAGGAAAGCAGGAATGGGGGAAGGGGGAATTAAGAGAGGAAATGAAAAAAATTGAAAACCCAGGGAGAATATACAGTCCACAGAAGCATAATACTCATCTGGAGACCTGAAAGGCTCAGTGTTGCTGCTCAGAGGAGAAAAACAAAATCCCTTCATCTACCTCCACACCCTTCCAATACAGAATGATGTCAAATCAATTTACTGACTTTCCTGTCACAATTAATCAAGCCTCCTCCATTGCTCAACCTTTGGTATAGCTGCACATTGTGTCACATGCAGCATAAAAAGACAGAGCAGCATAGCAGGAGATGGAGGCGGCTGCTCAGATTTATGCTGCTTGTGATTAGTAAGAGATGGGTGGCTCCTGGCCAAAGTAGCTCATAGTCACAAGACTTATAACCACACAGCATTGCGTAAGGCATGCGAAATTCCTTGCAAACGTTCCTTGTTTTGCATGGAAAGACTCCGGAGTGTTGTTACAGATGAGGCTCATGGACATGGCTAAGGGAAAGAGCCTTTCAAACAAGGCAGAGGTCATCAGTAACCATGTGAAATGAGGCTTTTCAGACTGACCATGTTTCTGAAACCAGCATCTGCAAGCAGAAAGTGGCTCAGGAGGAGACCAACACTTCATGGGGTCTCAGAGAAGTGTTTCAACTTTCCCACTGGAGCAGGCTACCCCAGGAGTTGGCTGAGTGGGCAGAGCTGTCCACCTCAAGCTGCACAGCCCCCGTTACCTCTCCAAGAAAACCTCCAAATCCCAGATCTGTGACTCATGGGGGGAACTGTTAACGAACGTCAGACTCTTATGGATACCAGCAAGTTCAAGGCACTTTGTGTTTCATCACCACCCCAATGGCAGCAGCCACCCAACCAACTTACTCTTTGGGGGGTGTCAAGTCATCAGGTCGTGTCTCAAAGAACTGGAGAACCTCCTCGCACTGGGAGATGTAGGGAGGCAGCTGGATCAGAGCCTGTGGATGAAACAGAGACACTGGTGATGGGAAGCATCAAGACTGAGCAAGGAGCAGAGTGAGGACAGGCTCTCGGAGTGCAGGGGACTAGGTCACAGCACCGAGCTCAGCACCCATGTGGTTCCCAGCACACAGGAGCACAGAGCCAGGCTGGGGAGAGCTACTGCAAACACACACCAGAGAGGATCAAGACCCAGACAGCCCCCAGTTACACCCACCACACCACCCCAGCTGCAATTGAAGACTAAAGGAGAATGAGCAGAGAGTGCCCAGGTCCTGCTTAGCCCAGCTCCAGCCTTTTGGACAGATGTGCCCTCACAGGGTAACAGCCACGGGGACATCCATCCCAGCATCCAGCCTCCCAGCCATGGCAGGGTTCAGTTTCTCAGCCGTGCTGTGGGCATGAAGCTGTCATCCTCAGGAAAGGCTGGGCAGTTTACACGTGGCAGATTCTCAGTGCCATCAGCTCTGACACATCCCCAAAATGTTCCACTGGGCAATGGCAGCTTGGGAAGAGGCAGCGAGAGAAGCAACAGTAGGCAAAAGTGTGGACATCAGCTCATCAGGGCAAGGGCTGGAAGACTGCTGTGCATGCTCTTGAATGGCAGGAGCTATAAGCTGCCTCTGCTTATCTCCTTTCCCTTTGAGGAAGCCTGTTGCAAAAAGACAGGCTTCAACGGTGGGACTTGCAGGGTGAGAGTGTGCGTGTCTGTGGGAGCTGGGGGCAGAGTCTGGAACAGCAATATTCGCCTTGGGCCAGAGCTCTTGTAGGTCCTTTCCAATGTGGTCTGCAGCAAGGGATAGGCAGGATGGGAAGCTGCCTGGCAGAGAGCCCTGCTCTGGTATCTGCTCGTGGGAGGGAATGGAGTCACAGATGATGGCAACTGCAAAAAGTAAAAAAAAACCCATGCAATTGAAAAAGGGACGATTTGAAATCAGGGAGCAGTGCTGCAGCTTGACCTGGAGCAGATGTTTAACCAATTTTCTATATAATTCTCTCTCCCCTCCATTTGCTGTCACAGCAGTCTCCTGACAGCAGTGTGGGCAAACTGAACCTCCACTCATTTCTGTATTGGAGACAAAGTCACATCTGCAAAGCCCCAGGGTTACCACACAGATCAGATGTGGCTCCATACTGACCTAATTGCTGGCCCCCAAAAGCCCTTCCAGCCATTCAGCACACAGTCATTCACTGCCAGCACAGCAGACAGTCAGACCACTAATCATGGGCCAGCTGCGATCAAGATCATGTGAGAGACAGGAGAGAGAAAACTACTCACTCCATGGCTTTTGGGTCCAGGGAAGGGCTATTCAAAGAACAAGTTTTGCATGGATGCCATTCCCATATGGGTACCACTCCCTAGTTCCAGGCATCACACGATCTATACAATTTCCCCCATGCCTAAATCACTCTGATTTTGTGGCCTGGAAAAGGCTCCATGTCCTCCAATAGCAGGGGACAATCACAGAGAACACTCTGTGCTGGAAGAAGGAAAGGCAAGACCCACAGCTCATTTCTCAGGACATCTTGAAGGAAGCCCACCTAGAGCTGACTCAGCTGGCACAGCGGTGGTCGAGTCAAGCAGGCTACCCTGCAGTCTAGCTGGCCATGGTCTACAGCAGCTATGGCCTCAAAATCAAAAATAGTGGCACAAATAGCATGACATCCATCCCACTGCTGCATCTGCCACCCAAAGGAGTGAACTGGGGAGGGCCTTCAGAACATGGCTTCAGCCCATGGTGTTGGAGCCACAGCAAGTCACCTTACCCGCCCTCCTGCCTGCAAGCCTGAGGAAAAAGGTCATTTACCAAAACCAGACAAGCCTTACTGCATTGAAATCCATTTCCCAGGGAGTGAGAAAGGATTATTCTCTAGCAGCAATTTTTTAGTGGTCCACCCAGTCTCGCTGGGGTAGAACATCACAGCATCGCAACTCCTTCATCAACCCTCCTACTAACACTTTCTCAAAATCCCTTAGACGGGAGGAAGGCAGTTCCCACGCCAGGGGAAAGACCAACAGATGTAGAACACAAAGAATAAAGTGGAGAAATGGGAAGAAATTTCAGGCCTCCGCTCCCTCTCCTTGTCATTCCTATGGTCATTTGAAGTCTCATTTAGTGACTGATTGCTCTTACAGTTGCTCTGATTCTTTTGCTGCTTTTCTTGCACCTTACCTTAAATTTCCACATTTTTTAGTAAAGCGGACCTGGAACAGAGTCCTTCAGCAAGAGCAGTGCCTTGTGAAAGCAGTGGTTCCCTCCCTTGCTCCTCTTGCCTACTTCCGCCCCAAATCTCACCCACCTTCTTTCCAGGGCTCTCCCAGAGAACGAAGACACCTTATTTCTCTCGCAGGAGATGGCAAGAAAGCAAAAACTTTCTTACACAGTTTTCTGTGGGAACTTGGTTCACAACATATTCACCTAACCCTCAACTCTCACTCAGCAGGGCCAAGCTGGAGGAGATATATTGTATTTCTGTTCTGCACCACTACCCTCCAAGCACGTGCAACATCCACCTCCAGTGATAAACACAGCAGTAAGAGTGTGCTGGGACCCTGCGGCTGCAATCTGCAGCACGATGTGCCCAGGAGGGATGTCTCTCTGCTCCTGCTGACTCCTTGCTCATTCCACATCTCTACAGCCTTCAGTCCCACACCCACCTTCAGCTCAGCAGCTTTATGGTTAAGTAGCAGCAACTGGAAGGCCGGACACAGTGTGCATGTTATTACTCAGTAACGTATTAATGGAAGGAGGAGAGAGCGGCTCTCTAAGTGGGTCATATAACATCAGTCATTATGTTCCAGTTGTTAAGTCAAATGGATTCATTATATTTTATGCCATTAATGGCATCATTCTGAAAGAGACAGCTGCAGCATCTTATCACTCAGGGACTGTTTCTTCCCAAAAATTAAATTTACGATCGTGTGTATCTGTATGTAGCTGGCACATTTTAGTGACTCAGAAGACAAAGGGCTGATCATGCCTGGATGGACCCAAGCAGTTACTTGCACCATCAGCTTCCCCCACACTGTATGGAGCACACAGGTCCAAGTACACCTTGCACTACATCTCCATCACACTGCTCTCATCTGCTATCCTGGCCCACAGTGGTTTTCACCTGCAGCCTCACTGCAGAGCTGTCAAGATGCATTTACTAATTCACCTTTATCCTTGTACTGGTTATTCCAGCCAAAACATCCCTTCCATAGGTCTGGCTGAGTCCCAAAATCCACAGTGTCTCCCACCATGCAAAGTCCTAAACCATAGTCACTGCTACACCTCCTGCCCCTAAGGAATGTGATGGATATTTCACCATTTCCCCATCTTCTCCCTTGGGTTTTGCGGTCTTCGTATGTTTTCAACAGCATTCAGACTGAATTTTGGAGGTACTGGTCCTACCTCCAGACCATTTCATGGCTGCTGCAAGTACTAGTGCACTTCTTCAACGTAACAAGATGTGGCATACTTTATTTGTATGAAAATAATTTTTTGTGGACTTCAGTATTTGGTTTCCCCCCCCAAATGCCCTAACATCATAATTTGCCTTATACTTAAGTACAGTCTTATATTCTTCAAGAGCATGGGGCAAATCGTCTCAGCCTTATCTCTGTTGGCTTCCAAGAATTTTCTGCAGGTACAAGTCATCTTACCCCTGTGCAAATGACTGTTTTATGTAACCAGTAAGAGGAGTTTACATCCCAGTTTGGGACAATCCCACCAAGCAAGTGCTGTCTTCTACCTAAAACAGCGGGTCTGTTCCCAACAGATGGGAAAGGAAAGGCTCCCTGAGGAACCTTCAAGCCTAGTCCTGCACACAACTATTTCAATCCAAACCGCCTACCAGACAGAACATGGCGAGGCAGCCAGGTCCTTTCCAGCCCATCTGGAAAGCTGGTTCTGGTTTGCAGCTTGAGAAAGGGGAAGAGAATGGGAAAGCAGCAGGGTGCAAGTTGGCGTGGAGCTGGGCCACCTTGCACCCTGCAAGCCCAGGCCTCCAAGCCCTCAGCATTAATCACGTGGAGTGAAAAGCGAAATCAGTGGGTGGGTTTTCATCACAGAAGGGGTTTAATAGAGGGGGAGAACCCACACTCTGCATTCTCCCAGCACTGGCACACCATTATAAACTATCAGTCAAACAGGATCAAGCCTGATTAAAGTGGCTTCATCTTTGGTTGATGCTCTAAACCTCCCCTTACCTTGCAGTATTCATCAATAGGTATCAGGCGCTTGACCGCAACATCGCGGATGTGACTCCGGCGGAAGAGGATCTTCCCTGAAACAGGAGACATGGAGAGAGAAGAGCAGGTCAGCTCCATGCCCAGGAACGCTCTCTTTTGAATCACTCTGTCAGGACCTATTCCCTGTGCATCCTCTGCTTGCCAAAAGCACTGTACCTTAAAGAAAAAAGCCCATTCCCTCCCATAGATTAAATTCCTTATCAAAATAAAGCACATTTAAAGTGGCAAGCGTGTTCAAGGAGAGAGAAGAGGAAACAATTACCAGCAAACTGCATCCCTCATCTTCTCTCACCAATGTAGCGAGGATGGAGGAGCAGCCCCTATCAAAGCACGTGCCTGTTACCTTACAGTCTGCTGGCATGCAAGTCCTGGGTGTACAAGTCCACTGGCAAATGCCAGCGCTCACCAGAGAAGCAGACGTCCCTGCGACTGCCGGTGCAGGTGGGACCCTTGTTGCAGGCTCCAGGCTTGCTCAGGGCATCCAGGTCTAGGGTGGGCAGAAGCCAAGCCAGAGGGTTTCTCTCTGTGCAACTCCTGCGTCGAACTGGTCCTCGAAGCCACAGTGTTGGGACTGTAGCTCTGAGTCAGACCTATAGGATTTTCCTTCCTGTCTGGGGTTTATTTGTGTTCTCCATTAATGGGATCCTCTTGCCAATTTCCTCCCCTCTGGCTTGTGGTACAGGCCTCTTTCCTTTGAAGTCTAATGAGTCCTAAATGCTTCAAGCTGCTTTCACAGAGAACAGCTTCTCTGGCATTTAACGAGACAAAAGCCATTAGCAGATAGTGAAACAGATACAGGTAGAGACTCAGTGATCAAAAGGACTGGTACATGGTAGGATTTCAGACCCACACTTCCCAAAGCACCAGGAACTGGCATTACTTTGCAATACAATCATCTGGAAAATTGTGTTTTGGGGGGTGGGGTGGGTGATAATGAAGTTCCCTCAAGTTCCTCCTGACATCGCCCATACCACAGGAAAGTCTCATGTCTTTTTCTCCCTACTTGGGTTTCCGATCCCACCACCAAACCCATGGAGAGCAACTGACGTGACTGTCTATGCAATCCCTTCACTTTTCAAAGAGGTGACCATGGGGCAAACCAGAAGCCAAACTCCCCTCACAACCAAATATCAACACACTCTCTTTGCAAGCAACATGAGAACAGGGAAAAGCACTCTGGAGAGTCACACAGCCCTTCACTGCACCATGCCTAGCTTCAACCCCTACAGTGAGCCTTTGCAGGAGCCATGGCATTGCTGGAACCAGAGGCTGGATACTACTAAGCTACTCGTGAACAGAACGTGTTAAAATGGCCGCATGCTTATCACAGTTTTAAAACCAGGGCTGGGTAACCCCCCTGCTTCTCCTTGACTTGTCCAGGATCTGGAACATGCATGACTTCCACTGCCTGCTGATGCATTTTTTAAGCAGAGATGAACTAAGCCAACCCAGCTTCAGCTTGCAAGGAGCATGAATCAGAACTTTATGGAGGAACCAAATCTCCTGCTAGGCTCAGTTAATGCAGAATGCCTTCAAAACTGGACTGTCCAAGGGAGCACACAGCAGTCACACTCAGTACTACCTCTATACTTGCCCTCCAGTGAAATGCAAAGGGTCAGGCCAGCTCATACCAGAAGGATTGCTTCTCATTTATGCCCTGCTGACAGCAAGGGGCTGAGACATTCATGGTGGGAAATGCTCTGCTCTGAAATGCATTCCTTCTCGCAGCCTGCCAGAGCCAAGTCTGGCGGTCTTTATGATATAGTGAGAAAAAAATACCCCTCTATTCAATCTGTCTTTTAGATTTTGAGGGTGAATAGCCTGGGAACACAGAAGTTGTCTGGAAAGACTGGGTGGGAAAGGGAGCGACAACCAGGTCGGAGCTCCTTTCCTTGCCTATAGCAATTATTTTCCATCAGGCAAGCAAATGATAAACAGTTTTCCCTTCTCAGCAGCAATTATGGCGTATTTACTGGCTAGGTTTCCATCTGAATGATGATTTTTAAAAGGATGAATGGATCACAATAATTTTGTTGGCAATTGTAAGGAATAGCTGTTTTGGTTTTATGTCTGCCAAAATGAAATCACTGATGGGTGGGTACATTATAAATATCTGAAATAATAAGCTCTGGGTGTGGGAATATTTAAATGTTTAACAAACAGATGCTAGTGAATAATAATAAATAATATAGTTTTGGTGAATACATATTTCACAACTGAAGTGATCTTAAATTAGCCCAGGCACAGAGCATATGAACCAGCAGGAAATCCAGCTCCTCTTTTGATTTGCTCTAGATCTAGTATTTTTCAACAAGGAAGATTATTTTCTAACAAAAAGCTGCCTTTTAATCAAAATGCCTAATAAACATAATTGTAGACCCTTCAGTGCTGCCAAATACAGCTATATAAATCCTTGACTTGAAAGGCAAGAGAGAGCAAGAAACCACTTCTCTCTTGGAAGGGAAAGATGGACAACTTGCTGGGTCAATGAGATGCAAAACATTTTCCTGGGCACATTTTCCTTAGACCATATCTGCAAAATGGGAATAACAGTGCTGCCCACTGGGGCTTCCCACATGGCCAAAGACCATATAATGCAAGAGAAACGTGTGACATTATTCATCTCATATCTGCACCCCTCATTGCTGGAGCTCCAGTGGATGCAGCAAAGGCAACGACGCCCATCACCCACATCTCATTCCAAGCATTTTCTGCTTTACACTTTTTTTTGGCTGCCTCCAGGAACTTGTAACAACCCTCAGCCTGGTACCAGGTTAATGCCCTGCTAATCGTCCAGCTGGACTCTCTTCCTCCTCCCCAGAGCAGATACTCCTTCATGCTGAAGAGGAAGAGGGGGCTTAGGATTAGCTCCTCTAGTTCCTAAAGGAAATACATGGCAAAGAAATGGGCGGATGGGCCAAGGCAAGAGGGAAGTTAAGTCTGATGACTGTGTTGGATAATTGCTATCCTGCCCTCTTCCAACAAGCAGCCTGACACACAGGTACTGTGCACAGAAGAGCTTGGTTGCTGGCCCAGCGTTGGCACAGTGTAACTTAGTTCCAGGCAAAGGCAAGCTATGCAGGACAGTAAGGAGAAATGTCTGCACAGAAAGATGCCAGCAAAAAAGAGGGAAAGACCTCTGGGGTTTGATTTTCAATGGTGAAGTTTCGCAGTTGACTGAACTGTTCACTCAGTAAATCTGCAGCATGAGAGATGCAGACTGACAGCGAAGGGGAAGCAACCTCTGCTTCCTTCATGGTATCTAGCAAGAGCACAGACAGCCCTGATGCGGTTTGGATCCTTGACTCTTGGAGTGCTGCAAACTCAGCAAAATTTGCTCCAATATGAGAAAAATAACTACCACCTCTTTGTTTTGTTTAAGAACATCCTTTGGCAAGACTCACTTTACTCCTAACATCCTCATAGCAGTGCTCCTGCCCTCAGCCTCAATATCGGCATGAGAAATAAAAAGGGGAAAACATGTGAAGGAAGGCAATTCTGCACATCTTGTTGAATAGCAGGATTTTCCATCTGCTGGTAAGGTCAGTGCTGCTGCAGGCTCCACTTCACCAGCTTCTCATTCTTGCCACAACTCAGGCACTCAGAAATTATTAGATTTTCTTATTTACATACAGAATGTCATGCATGAGCAATCAGAGCAATGAGTCTCCCTCCCCACTAGCACAAGAAAGTCACTGCACAAGGAAGTGCAGTAAAATACACTGTCCTTTATACACACAAACAAAGCTATAAGTAGACTGAACATTTATCATCTGGGAATGTGTCAGGTAAGTTGATTTTGGAAAAAGACATACATAAGGCACCACCATGAAGTGGCTGCCCTGACAAGTCTCCCTGAGCAAGAAATACCCAGACTCCAGGACATGCTGCCTGCTTTTTCTGGATCTTGAAAACCTGTTAATACCTACAGGGAAAAAGTGGTGCATCTGAGGAGGACAATGGCTCTGAAGACACTCTGTGTACAAGTTACAATTTAGAAAGTGTTCTTCCTTTAGCAGAATTACAACACTTTATTCCGGTGAAAATATTTATTATACATTACATTAATATAACTGTAGATGCACCAAAGCATTGCATGTGCTTTGCTTGCTATACATTTGTTAGGCCCCCTTTAAGTTAGGTGTTTTGCATGCATCTGCTCTTTAAGGATAACATGGCAGTATTATTATTATTATTATTATTCTCCATCAGCATTTTGACTGGAGAAATCTGACTAACACAACCCATCCTTTGAAGACAGAGGGAATAAAACCAAAAGGGAGAGAGCTGAAATATATGTAACTCCTTAAAAATCAAAGCAAAGGAAGTCTCTCTGCACTGATTTTCAGTGCAAAAGTGGGAGGATGTTCCCTGTCTATCTCTCTCCAGCTATACCTGATAACATGTTTCATACACTTGTTGGCTGGTTACAGCTGCTGGGGGAGAATTAAGGAACGCAGAACAGTTTATTATTGTAGGGGTGCTCTGGAGTAACAAGGATTAGTTTCATTTAGTAAAAAGCAAGCGACCATAAATATTTACATCAACTGGACATCAGAGTCAAAATCAAATTTCACCACCCATAATAATAAAAGTATCCAGCTTTTTATGCAGTGCATTCCAGAAATCACCTGGTGCTTTATACACAACTCGAAAGCAGCTGGGGCAGGTGGTGGACCTCTATCTGCAGCGATGTCCAGGAGAAGACCCTAGCCATCCCTGTCCCCACGAATACCTCAGGAAAGGGGCAGGGCATGAACAGCAGCCCTCAGCAGAGGATTCACCATGGGGAGGAAATCCCAAGGGCAAGCGACACTAATTCTCACCCTGCTACTCTTCCCCAGGCCCCCCCAGCCCCGTGAAAGAGAAGCACCATGCCCTTCCTATGCCATACATGGCACTGAGCTGATACCTGGGCTGTAGCCAAAGCCAGCTGTGCTCTTCAGAGACTGCTTCCAAGCAACTGAGGCTTTTACCTACCCAAAGAAAAGACGAATTCAAGAGTAACAAAGCAGCAGAAGCCACGTCTCCGGCTCCCCTTGCCGACTCCAGCATTTGTTTACTCGTTTTATCTCCTTGTTGATCTTGGTTTGTTTTTACAGCCAGGCAAATACCAGCACAGGCGCTTCAGCACTTGGGGCACCAGCTGGTTCTCAGAGGGTGACTGGGGAGGGGGGGAAACCTAACAAAAAGATCCCAGCCTACCACAAAGCCAACCTCTGGCCACAGTTGAAGGACTTCTCAGCTGGAAGAAAGTGCCTCGTCTCCCCAGCTGGGCAGCGGCAGGGCAGAGTGAGGAGACCTTGCCAGCAGCCTGGAAACATGGCTATGGGCACTCAGGCCTGCTTTTCTCTTCCCCTTCCCTCCCTCCCCTTTTGAACTGCTGGCACCATCTGCTCAGCTCTGGTGCTCAAATTGTCCCAGTGCTTCCGTTTCCTCCCTTTCACTGCCCAGAGCACTGGGCTGATGGCAGGGAGCCAGCAGTGTTCTTCACCATGCTGGGAGGGAAGCCTGGAAAACCACAGTGTCCTTGATGCTGTTTCAAGACTCCATCAGTCAGTGGATAGAGGCTTACAACCTCCTGGGATGTGATGCTCCCCAGTTAGAAAGCTCTATGTCCCACCAACGCAACCACACTCCTCCTTTCTGCCTTTCTTCTGCAGGGACACTCCTCTCCCTCCACCACTGCTACTCATTTCCACCCACCATGGCCAAGAGACCCACCACATATTAGCAGGAGTTCATCCAATATAATGGATAAGCAGCAAACCCATCCAGTGCATCCCTATGAACTTCATGCCAGCCAGCACTGTCCCACAACAGCTGTTGTCCCAACTGTCCCACCTTAGGGAGAGTTTTCCTGTGAACCACTGGCATGGTTTCCTTCAAATCCCTCCTTAAAATCTTCCTTTGCCAGGATCCCTGCACTCCTTTCCCCCACAAAACCTCACTGTGATAGTCCTTCCACTGATACAGTCCAGCCAGGACACAGGGGGACAATCCACTGGCTTTTACATCCTATCCAGCAAGGAATTCACTGGAGCAGAGGTTGCCATTCTGCATTTAAGCTCCACATCACTGGGCTCAGGGCTTCAACAGCAGAAGTAATATGGGTGTGCTGCCTCGTACCCAACTGGGCAGGAGGAGGAGGTTGGTGCCCACCACCTGATTGCAGGTCATCCCTGGGGAGTATGAGCTCTGTCCCCCATGTAGTGGAGCTGACACCAGCCAGAGAAGCTCCACTGAAGATGCTCTGTCTCCCCACCTTCCTCTGGTGCCAGAAAGCTTCTGCTCTCCCAGGACTGGAAGAAACCCACTTGGCTAATCAAGGCTGCTTTGCTTTGTCTGATCGTCCAAGAGCAAAGGGTGATGCAGCAGCTCCAGAGTGGGGGCTGCAAAGCGATAGATGCAACATGGCCCCCACTGCTTCAGCCATTCATCAAGGACTGCAAAGTGTCAGAAGAGAGCTTGGGGAAAGAGCTGATAAGGAATCTAGAGCAGGCAGGCCACAAGAGGGGTTAATCTCTCCAAACAAACAGGTAGGGCTCTGCAAATTATTCCCTCCCATGGGAATTCTCCAGGCAGAGCTGAAGTTATACTGGGGAGTACAGAACTGAAAAAAACAAGGCAGAGGCATTTCAACCAGCAAAATGGCTGAGGCTCCTCTTGAGCCAAAGCCTGTTACTGGATCTCCAGCAAGTTGGAGGGGCAGAGAACCTGAAACAATCACCCTGCTGATCACGGCCACAAACCAAGCCAGATATTTCAAGAATGGAAAACTGTCTGTACCTCTCTTTACCCTGAAGGACTCCCCCTACTCCCCCCGCCCCCAGACTCGGAAAGAATTCACTTCTCTGCACCTTTCAAATCACATCCAGATTTTCCCTGGCATGGGTTCCAAACTCACTTCAAAAAAAGGCAGCCCCAAATGTACACATAATTAATCCCAGCCCACAGAGCAGTCAGCTACATGGGCTATTCCTAGGATGGGGAAGCAGGCATGGGAGATGGCGCTTCCAGGAGCCCCACTCTTAGCATCTGTTTGGCAAAGTCCTGCGCTGTGCACAAATCCTGGCAAAAAGGAGGGGGACCAGCAAAGTGCCTCTGAGGCTGTCCTGGGTATAGCATAAGCATGGAGTCCCACACGTGAAATGAAGCCAAATTAAACAATACCCCTATCAAGACAGCCCCTTCCACTCCCATGGTTTGAGATCCTGCTGAAGCAGGAGCAAAATGTTTCCAAGGCAATTGCTTCTATGGCTTACAGTGCCATGCAATGGAGAAAACTGTAAGGTAGTTTGTTTAAAGGCAGCTCAAAGGTCAGAAACAGAGCAACTGCTTCAGTGCAGCACTCTGCCAGGGCTAATACAGTCTGCACATCAGCAGGGTTAGCTGAAAACCTACAGAAAAGGCAACTGTACTGATTACGGGCTGCAAGCTAGCCTGGGACCGTCCATGCTCCAGTGCTACAGCAGAGATGCCCATCTTGCTAGAGCAGAAAATAGTAATTAGGACCCTTGCCCCATCTCCAGCTCTGATGAAGATGCAATGGGACTGGGGAAAGTCAGGTACTGTAGCTGGAAAAGGGATGAGTTGTCCTCCATCTCCTTCACAGGGCCTCTGTGGGGAGCTATTAGCATCCCCACAGTTGCTCTGGGAGAAAAGCCCCAAAGTATGTGGGCAGCACTGATGTCCATGCCAAGCAGGTTAACAGGCTGGGAAGGGAGTAGAAAGGAGACATCATTCTGCTTTTGAAAATGATCTCACTGAACCCCCTTTCTCCTCCTCTCTTCTTGGGAGTTCATTATTGTCTGTAGCTAAAGCTTCCTAAAAAGCAATTTTACAGCCAAAGTTAGCTCAGTGTCAGGCAACCCCTCCTCATTGAGGCTCACGTTTCCAGTGAAGCAGACTGGCCAGGATCTGCTCCAGGCCACTCAGGCTGTACAAAGTTTGGAAGGCTCCACTCTCCTTATAAAAGCTGTTTCCTGAAAGATCTGGCACAGCCCTTACACAGCAGGCCCAACTGAGCTCATTTGTTTTCTTAGTTCATTCTTTCCTGGGGTCTCCATACCATCATCTCCCAGCCAACACACGTGTAACCCTTAGTGTGGACTCCTGCAGGCAAGGACGGAGCTGCCCAGCACGACATCCCCCGGGCCAGGCAGTGAGAGGTCTCTTCTCTCTCGCCAGCTGCTCCTGACTCTGCTCCAGGGACCGCAGTCGATGTCATGCCTGGGCTGGGTGCAGCCAGAGCTGTTTCAAGGGGCCATCCTCAGCACCACATGAAGTTGGGCAGGCTGTGCCAGTGGCTCAAAGCCAGCTGAAGTAGCCAAGAGTCCACTTCAAATTCCCCCATATGGCGGCAGAGGCTTTTCAGGCATGGTGCAGCAGCACTGCAATGTCCTGCCAGGCCATACTGGACCCCACCAAGCTGTGCTACAGGATGAGCAGGGTGCCAACACCCGGGAAGGGACAACCCTTGGCCCCAAACCTCAAGAGCAATTGTTCTGCTCTGCTTTGGAGGACCCACCTTTATGACTGCACTTCAGAAGAGCTGACTGGGCTGAAGGACTTGCACTTAGAAAAGCACTTTCTGATACCAGAGACCTACTTCAAAAGACCCTCTCTAGAAATTTCCAAGAAGTCAAATCCTCGAAGCAAACATTAACGAAATGAAGAAACAGAAAACAAACAGAGTTCCTGTGGGCTGGATGTTGTAACTACGGAATAGCCATGGAACTCTCTTCCCATTCCAGGAAACCAGCCTGACAGACAAACCAGGATGACACCTTCTCAGGTCGTGATAGTGACCCTGAGTTTGGGACGCTTAGGGGTTTGCTGAGAAAGCCAGAGCTGCAGGAGGCACAAGGTCGCAGGAGAAATTTTTGAGAATTGCAGTGGCCACAATGTCTAATGTTACTCTACAACGGACTTCCCAGAAAGCAGTGTACTTCCAGCAAACCACTGGAGCCAAATCTCCACTGGTAATGAAATTCAGATGCTAAAAATGTCGCTCAAAATGGGACTGGGAGCAAACTATAGTACTCACAGAAGCTGAACATAATCAAAACGCTAGGAAGTCTAAGCATACTAGAGCCACATTTTGCAGAGAAAGAGACCCAGGCTGTTTGCACTGAGCTCACCTGGATGGCACCCCTAGGCAGAGAGAGACAAAGTTTGGGTTCAGCTGTAAGTAACAAAACCCATTGCTCTCCCAAACTGGAAAGGCCAAGAACTGCTCCAGAAAGGAACCATCCTCTAGCACAGCCAGCAACTACTAAAAGAGCCTTTCTTTGCCCCCAGGTGAAGTCCTCTTTCAGAAGCAGACACAGCTTGCAAGCCATCTCGCTAGGGAGGTACAGCTCATCGTCCTGCTCCAGAGAAAGCCACCAGCTCCTGACCGCTCCATGATGTGCAGCAAAGCCAGGAGGGCAAAGGCAACATGTTTCCCACTTCTTAATAACACAGCTTCCCTGAAGCAAGAGGACTTCTGAAGCTGCCCCATGAGGACAGGCAGATGCAAGATTATCTGTCTCACCAGTGGCTACCTCCTGCTCGGAGGAGGGACACCATCCCGTGCTGGGATCTTCTCACCACACCACCCCTTGCCCAGTGCGGGCACCTGAAAGTACAAGTGGTAAAGCTGCAGGTGCCAGCTGTTAGGCATCAATAGTCTCTCTTCTTAGCTATCGCAAGCCACTGCAGAAATGAAATGTCAAGTAAAATTTCTGGGAGAAGCATGGACTAGCAGCTTTCCAAGTCAATTTGTGACTACCTCTGAAAAAGGTATTATTTAATCCTGTTGCAAAAAGGGGACCAGAGCAAAAGGGCAAATGTCTCTGCAGAGGACACACACAAATATACAAGCTCCTCTAGAGGACGGTCATCCTAACTCCCCAAAACTGCTTTCTTACACAAGCCAGGCTTTATTTTCCAGCAACTTCAACCCCCTTTTTCCTCCAACGGAAATCCCAGTGACAGGCCTCTTAGCGAAGGGAAACTATTTCAACACCAAGAAGAAGAAACAAATATTGATGAGTGTGCTGTGAGAAGCAGTGCTCCGACCAGGCTTCCCGAGCCCGATTGCTGCCTTCCAAAAATAGCATTATTTTGGTGGGAGTTTTCTGCAACTGCAGCACAGCCAAACCATATGTCCAATTTTTCCAAGTTATGCCCTTCGCCAGTTTAGCTTCCATTTTTCCTCCCCACTCCTTGCTGGCAGAAGTACTTGTACAGCAAGGGCTTTTCTGCTGTATTCATGTCAGGTGTGCTTTGCTTTTGCTGATGTTAGAATGCAAGGACAACCCAGAATCAGAAATCCCTCTATAGGAAACCCAGAGAAGATCCTCTTGCTCAGAAAGGAGCATGAAAGATTTTCTTCATGCCAGTCAGTGAAAAGCAAAGCCCACTAAGCACCTTTATATTTCTAGAAAAGCCAGGAGGCAGAGCACAGCACAAATGGCTGCACTAAATGGACCTGACAGTCACTGGAAGTGATTATGATACCGTGACATTTCTAAATATGCCCATTAGCTACTTGGGAGTGGTCAAAGCCATTAGCTATGGGTGCATGAAAGACTCCTAGGGCCCCCTCAGGCTGTGTATTTTTGCAAGGCACATTAGGGTTCTTTTTTTCCCCCCGTAGCAGCAGCACCAAATGGCAGCCATAAGCAATCCCCCACACCACAAAGTTTGCAACAGACCATTGCATCTGGTCCTCGGGCACACAAACACTCAGCTGCACGTTGGGCTGGCAGGCCACGCATGCCACAGAAATCCTGTCTTTAGGCAACCAGTCCCGAACATCATGGAAGGAAGCCAAGGCTGTCAATCATCTTCATTTAACATGTGGAATTCAATTGTCCTTCTCTCTGGACGGCCCTTTGAGTTGCACGGGACAGGAAAAACAGTGTATGAGCAATTCCTGGGGAGTCTCACACCACCCTCAGCCCTGTGCCGTGCTGGCCAGACCCCTTCCAAAACGAAGCAGGCTGCTGTGGGGTTGCTCCTGACAGAAGCTGTACGAGCAGGGTTGCTTAGCTGAAGTCCCCCACTAACGCTTTCTGGGGAGAGGGAGAATGACTGAAGGGTTTAACTCTTGCTGGGCACATTGCTAACAAATACAAATGTTTTAGTGGACATGGTGCAGGCCAAGAACTTTCTTTTGCTCAGATGATTCAGGAGATAAGAGCTAAAGCACATGTATGCTCACACATGTACTGGGAAAAAGCTCCTGCCATGCCAAAACCAGCATGGTTTTTGCTGGAGCCCACTCGCCTACCGGGCAGAAAGGGGATGATCCTTTGCTTGGGGTCCTTCTGCCCTCCTTCCATTGGAAACTTGTCCAGCATTTGCATCTAGAAAGGAAAATGCAAGAGAGGTGATTAAAATCAGTGATTAACTTGCACAACACAAGGCCACTCTCCCCAGGAGAAGGAGAAGCCCGTTCTCCAAAACAGTGTCCTAGACATCGTTCACAGCACCATCAGTCAGGGTAGTGACCCACAGCACCGAGGGACGCACATCCAAAGCAGTGCCAGAAGTACAAGATCTTAGCATCATCTCCGCTATTTTCAAGACATTTCTCACCACTGATGTTGCTCATCACTATCATTCTGCTCAGCATGGGTGATTTATATAACCTGCATTTCTGCAACTATTAAGTTTCATCCTGATGGAACTCAGTCACTCAGAAGCTCCTCAAAAAAAGCATATTTTAAGCTTATTAGCTCAAGCACAGCACAGCACTGACACAGTTCCTGGACTACAGCTGACTTGGACTCACAGCACCAACCCATGTTTGCCTGCAAAAGGCCATCAAGTTATATGTCAAGTTTGGGGAATGCTTTGTGCTACACAGGCTTTGAGGGATGAATATTTTACAGAATCTTCAGCATTAAACAATTCACTGACTAATGCAACTGCACTTAGTAGGTTTAGTCAGCAAAGAGAGGTGATAACCAGCTCCTGCTCTTGCTGGGTGCCTACACTGGTGCTTCAGCACATGCACACAACCTCCTTGCAGCTGCTATGATGCTTAATGCTGATGCCCTGGGCAGGATCCACATCCTCAATACTTCCTTTACTTGGTCTTGCTGGAAAACACCATTTGGATTGGGCTTTGCACTTTACACAGAGCAGAAGAGGAGAAAGAGCATGCCCAGCCAGCCATTCAACCACTCCATTCAACCACTTCCCTCCTTTGGAAGGAAGGGGAGTGAGATACAAATTCTCCTTTGTGGTCTCTGGGGCATAGATCTGAGCTCTCTTTCCCATCATCTGAAGAGCTCCCTGGTTCCCAGGGTATTTAAAACAGGTTTTGCCCTCTCCTATTGGAGCTATCACACTCTGCATAAATAATTAAGCATTTACAGAAGCACTGGAGACAACCTGCCCAGGAAGTGTCCTGAGCACGTACAAAGTCATTTTACTGATACAAAGTCAGGCTACAAACAGACATTCTCCTCTAGCACAATTAATATTTAAAGTATTTCATGTAAAGAGGAAATTATGCAACCAGAGAGCCTGAGCCATTCATCCCATGAGAGGCATCTGCAGGCAGCCCTCACCCAGCCTGGCAGGAGGATGGCCATGCACCGATGCACCACCGTCAGACACACAAGCCATGCTCCCTCTAGTCTGCTGCTCCACCACATAATATTGGGAGCCCCTTCACCGTGGGGAGTCCGTGCAGGGCCAAAGTCTGGGGTCCCAACGGCCCTTGGGGATGTGTCCCACCTGGCTTGCTGGTTTTCATGGCTCTTGTCCTTTGGCACCTATTTTTCCACATGCTTTTTACAGGAGGTCTCTGTAGACTCCTCTACTGCTAGACACAAACTTTTTAAAACTGCTGTAATGCTAAAGCTAAGCCCTTTTTGTCAATATAGCCCTCCGCACCTCTGCACGTGCAATAATTGCATTTTTTTTTCTTGGATCTCAAATGCACTGGGGTAAAATTCTTGAGGTTTGGTGGAGAGGGGCCAGAAGGAAGGAGGTATTTTTCCTACATTTTGAGAAGAAATAAAAACTTCCTCCAACACTCCCAAAGACAACAGGAAAACCAAAAGGAGCTCTCAAATATTCTCTTCAAAACAAAACCAAGACATCTCAAAACCAGGATGACAGTAAGCACAAACAGACCCTGTTTACAGCTTCTTCTCAAAACAAATTTTAAAGGGTTTACAACAAAGAAAATGACTCCACACTCAGCAATAACTGGGGACTGCAGTGATCAGCAGTCACAAACAAAGCCCAAGCGTGGCCGAGAGAGGACTCGCCTCTGCAAGGCACCGCAGGCTCCCAGGGCAGCACCACTCCCCCAGCCTCCCTGGGCACACAACAGCCTCCTGCTCTTCCCTCAATCCATGAAAATAAAGGATGACAGCACAACCCCCTTACCCTGCAAAACACCTGTGTTGTGCCATGGCGGAGAGATGCCTCTGCCTGTGCTCTTCCTGCAGGGAAGCGCTTGGGAAAGCTTGTGACTGGCAAAGGGTGAGCAAAACAAGTCGCAAGCGCTGCACATCTGATTGCTGTTAAGCAACGCAATACCTGAGTCACTGGAAGCTTTCCCCAACTCTCATTTTTGAATGTGAGCTAAGGATCTCTCACTCCCAGGAGCACTGAGAGCCTCCAAGGCACAAACAGTGCAAGCTGTGTTTCCTCCCATATACATATGCCTGGGCTGTGCCTCTGGCCAGATCTGCTCCCGACCATGTGATTCCACCAAACCCATCCAGAACTTCAACCTAGAAGTCCTCCATTTCCTTTTTCTTGACTGAAAGTACCTCTTGCAGTGGCTGCTCAGTGAGCAGGAGGCGGCATGGGGACCCTCTCCCTGAGGCCACCCTGCTCCCCTCCAGCCCAGTCCAGAGCCACCAGCATCACCCCAGTCTGAGCAGACCCCGCATCACCTGCCATGGGTTGGTACCATTATGCCTGTGCACTCACAAACTGCTATTTTTCTCTTGCTGGAGGGTGGAAAAAAGGTTGCAAGGTGCCTGGAGCACCCTCTGGCACACACAAAAAGAGGAGAAGGTGAGGAAGGAGCAAGGCAGAGGGCTCAGTCCTATGGATGCCACCCAGCCTGGCTGCCATATCACGCAGCAAATACTAGTTCATCAGTTTTATTAGGCATGAGCCTGTAGTTGAAGAACAGCTAAAAAAACTACTCCAAAGAAAACACCACCAGCCCTGGCTGTAACCACAGCAGGCAGTTTCCATTTGCAAGACACAAGAGCAGACACCTGCAGAAATCCAGTCGGCAGGTCACGGGCTGACTGTTCTTCCATAGCACTACACACTGTAAAGCGGCAGCGAGGAAAAGCACAGAGCACCAATGGGAAAAAGGTCAGCTCCAGAGCTGAGAGATGCTCAGAGACCTGGAGGAAGCCAGCTGGCAGGTCTCTAGGTTTTGAGGCTCCCCGTACCCTTTCCGGCCCATCTAGCTCCTGCTGATTTTGCGGGACGGGGACTACAGCACAGATTGTTACAGTGCTCTTCCTCAGGAAAACCAAGAAGAGCCAGCACCGCCCTGGAAAAGGGATGGAAAAAGGGTAAAAGTGCAGCAACCCCACAAGCCCTGGGGGAGGGATGCAGAGTCAGGCATCAGAAGATGGTCTGCAGAAATGGAGGCACGCCAGCAACAACGCAGGGCAGGTTTCCTGGGAGAGCAACCTTTCTCCCCAGCCTCGGCAGGGAAATGCGCTCCCCAGCAGGCAAGGAATGGTGGAAGGGAGGCAGTCAGCACAGGGAGACTCCCACAAATCATCTCAGCAGTGAGGGTTTCCATCCAAGCTCCAAACGAGATTGCTCTCATCACATTCCCAGAAAGGAGGACTTGCCTGGCCATCCAAGATCCTGGGGAGAGGGGGAGATGGGGCAGGCGAGAGGCGGAGACACACAAGCCCTTTGGAGCACAGCTATCCCTGACAAGCACGGGAGAGCACTGAGAGGCCAAGAGCCAGTCTGGCTCTCAGCAATGCACTCAGCAAGGTCAGGGAGAAAAACAAAGGGAAAAAAGAAACAATAACCCTATTGTTTCTTTCCTTCCAAGATTATTTTAAAGTATTTGTGATCTTAAAAAAAAATTGGAGCAGATGCAGTTTAAAGCCTTTCGGTCTGCTTTTATTATGCAGGAAGCTATTGTCTCACACTTTTCACCAATTCCTTTGGAGTAATGCTGGACAGGAGGGTGATCACACAGCTGCTGGGCCCTGGCTCCCTAAGCCAGGACTGGGGCATGGATGCCCCAGCGGCATATCCGACCTGCAGCGGGGCTCCTCCCAACCACACAGCGGGACAGAGCACAAAGCCATGTTTATCCTGCTATTTCTTCACCACCAATTTATCTTATCGACTAGCTGTTTTTCTGATTAGCCCAGAAATGTCTGGGCAGTGAGCCTTTCTGGGGTGAGCCATGGCTGAAGGTCTATGCACATCATGGGAGCACACTGTCCCCATGGCCACGCTGTCCATTAACAGGGCAGGCAGTAACACCAGCAGGGCCACCCGGGGAGAGGGAGTCTTTCAAAAGCAGCTTTGTATCAACAGCTAACACGTTGGCAGACAGCTCCTTCATTAACAGGAAACTCATAAGATAATATCCTAATCGAATCAATTAAGAGTGCTGCGGGCTGCAGGGGATCCTAGGGAGAGGGGAATGTATGTGCTCAGCAGTATTCCCAGGAAACAGAGCACTCAGAAAGGGCTTTGCCCAAATCAGGTCTGATGGTGTAATGCCAGAGGGATACACCATGGAGGCAGCATAATGCCAGAGGGATACGTCTGCTGGAGGAGCAGGGCCCCAGGTCTAACAGCCTGTGAGCGGGCCTATCGCTTCCTGGCTGGAATCAAACTCTGAAAAGTCTCTGCCAAAAAAAAAAAAAAAGGAAAAAAAACCCAAAACCAAACCTCAAGCCAAGTGCCAGTAGGTAATAAGGTGTGTCATCATACTTTGCTACTTCTCCTCTGCTTTCCACAATAAAGTGGAAAAGTTTTCCCCTCTAAAATATAAAGGTGAGAAACGAAAATATTTTTCATTTAAATCTGACCTGGTTGAAAGAAAAATGTCAGGGTGAAATGGTATACACAGAGGTCCTGCATTTCCCCGATAACAATGAACCAGAAGGGTATAGGATTACTCCTGCAGCAAGTCCTCTGCAGCTGGGGGACTGTGGGATTTGCCAAGCTGCTTTAAAGCCCAGGCTCTCCATTACTGAGTGTTAGGGCTTGCGTGGCATGTACCAGGGCTGCAGAAGAGAAAGCAAGTCTTTGCCAACTTACGGAGGGCATGGTGGTTCACATCACTGAACAACAAGATACACCAGCACGGGCTGGTGATGAAACACCCAGGCGAGGAGAACAAACTCTTCCACTCTTGCACAACACCAGGAACCGATGTCGGAGTGAGGCCACGAGCCATAATCACAGGCACAGAGCAAACGAAGTTCCCCCTTCTCTTATCAACAGAATTTGCTTTGGCTGCGTGATGGAGGTTCGGCATAAAACCACATTCCTCCCTCTTGCTCTAGCAAGCAGGAGCCCATGCCTCCACCAGATACGTCCATTATCCAGAGCAGAGAAGTCAGCTTTTGACACCACCCGGGGCGGGGGGTGGGGGGGCAGGAAAGTTCAACAAAAGGCTTCAGAGTCTGGCTGAGTGTGCGGCAACAGAATCACAGGAGACTCTTTGTGAGAGCAACAGCCTCCCCACTGAGAGAAGGCAGCAGCTTGCCACGGGGAAAAGATGGGTCCAAGCCAAGTCTGCTCTCATCCCACACTCCAAAACTCCCTAATCAGCCCTGTCCCTGTGAGAGGGAGAATGCCGCAGGCAGCCAGACACACCGCATGCCCCACTGTCCCCATGGCAGCAAAATCCAGATGGGGATGTTTGCCCGCACCGCTCACCCTGACCTCCACATGCTGAGCAGGGCATTAGTCAGGTCTCCTCTTACGGGAAGAGTAGTCCTCCAATGGTCAGCATCCCACTGATCTCCAAATGCAATGAGAAAGGGATGCAGGTCCAGCAACTGTCTGCCATCATGGCAGCACCCCAGCCGCATGGGAACGTGATGAGGGACACGGCTGCGTGCTGAGAACCAGAGACTGTGCAAACGGGCTCCTGCAGACCAAAGCACCCTCGTGCCCTGGAGCCAGCTGGTTCAGGGAACATCTGCCAAGCAGATACTCTGGGAGGGAGAATGACATCTGGCAGTGGCTCACAGTCTACTGATGCTTTGTCTCCTTGCAGTCCTACGAGAGGCACCTTCCCTGCCTCCATGTGGACTGTCTATGAGGAAACAGGGTGAAAACACAACAGCCCAGAAGACAGAAGGACCAACATGGAACAAGCTCAGATCCCAAGTGTGGCAATACCAAGCTCAGGAGGTCAAGCCCAGGGTAGGACTCACTCTACTGGTGCAGCACCATGTAATGTCTGTTCAACGGCCAAAGTGAGTAGGTTGTTCAAAGGCCGTAATGGGGAACTGAAGGGCAGCACAACTGAGTGGTTTCTTGATGACCACAGTTTCTCCCCAGTCTCTGCTTTTCTGGTGCAAGGGATGAGTTCAAGGGCATTTTACACATTACCAGGCAGAGGCAATCTTGACCTCCGCAGCATTAGGAAATAGCATCACAGAGGCTGGATTGTGAAAACCTTATGGAAAACTTTAAGCATCACTCAACAATAGACAAAAAAGAATTAACTGAGGTCAGAGAAAAAAAGGGCTACACAAATTGGCAGCAGCTGCCACTGCAAAAGAAATTTCCTATGAAATCACAGGAAGCATTAGACAGAGGGAGACATTGGTGCCTGTGAATAGCTCACTGGTGTGGAGAGGGCAGCGGGTGCAGGGCTGGGCAGGGTGCATCCCTCCACCCACGCTGCCCTCCCAGCCCCAGGACTGAGCTACCACCAGGTCTGTGCTACCCCGGGTGCTCACCTGCAAGCTACACGGACCAAACATGGAGAGCTAGTGGGCTCTGACAGCACACAGGGGCTTGGTGGATGTGGCAGCTTCACATCCACAGGTTTGGTCCAAGTGTAATGGTCCTCCAAAAGCAACTGGGCAAAAAGCTTCTACTGCCCAGGATAGGAGACATTTCCAGCTAGAGCACCCACTGATTCTCCAAGCAGAAACTGCAGCAGTGCTCAGCTCCAGCTTAAGCAATCAAGACAGGCACTGCACACTCACTGGGGCTGCCTGGATTCGCAGCAAAGGAGGCACACAGCCCCATCTAACTCTTAAAAGCCTGTATCAACCTCAGTGTAAGAAGCCTCCTGTTTTACCATCCAGCCTTGAAACTTAAACCCCCAGAAATCACTAAAAGATTATCATGTTTGTTTATTAGTGATGGGAGGATGGGAGTTTCTAGTCACCAATATAACCATCAGAACCAATGCCATGTGCTAATTGCAGCAGATGGGCGAAAGAGAGTGTTGTGGAAGGAGAAAGAAAAACATCCTCATCTCCAGATATGTCTTTCTCTGGTCAAGCCAGGCCCTGCTCCCCACAGAGATTTCTGTGTCTGTTCTGTGCTCATCTATAAAGCGCGTTTCCAAAAGCATTAAAAAAGAAAAAATCATGGTTTAAGACATTTGAAGTCTGTATGTTTTCAAAAGCAACAAGTAGCTCCAGGTGCCCACTCAGAGGCATCCAGAAAGGAACCAGAGGGCAGACAAAGCTTCATGTTCCCCAAACCCTGCTCCATTAAGTCATCAGGTGAGACACCCCAAGATGGTGGGATCCAGAATCACCACCCATTTTTGGATGGCCAAACAACTGAAAAGCCTGCTTGCTTTCCCTCCTTTTATAAGCTTTTCAAGAATATATTTGGGAGAGACCAAGGAGAGAGTTTAGTGTTTAAAAAAAGAAAAATAAAACCTCAAATTTGGAGAAGAGCACCAAGCAATCTCCATTAACACAGCCTCCTCATGGAGCTGCTGATCCCTCTGTCTGTTTCTTGTGTGATTAAAAAATAATGCTTTTTACGTTCCATTCATTGGTGCTGAATCCTGGAAGTCATCATTCTCTTTACAGTGCTTTACTAATCCATTCTCCACTTAATTTCTGATAATTGCAGCCTCTAGATGGAATTAGGCCAGGTAGGCAGGTCCCAGACTGCACAGACGAGCACTGAAAGCTGCAGCACTCCATGCGGGCACCAGAAGCAGAGCATTAACACCACCAAACAACCATTACAGCATCCATAATTCACCATGGTGACCCAGCTGTGGGAAATTACTCTTGCCAGTAGACGTGCTTGGGAGCAGGGCAGCAATACCCGGGGGTGACGCTGATCTGCGTCACTTCCTCTTCCCCAGCCCATCCATAGGAACATCCCTCCAGCATAGCCAGGGCTGTGTCACACCGGGAAGTACCTCTGGAAAGAGCCTCGGCTTGGAAGCAGGGAAGAGCTGTGCCACCTGCCCCAGCCTGGTGCCAAAGACCACAGAACCACCACCACAGCCATTGCTGGAGCTGTCACAGCAGCAGCTGTAGGGAAGGCTGCAAAGATGATTCATCTTCACCCACATCCTCCTCTCTAGCATCCCAAAGTAGACATGCTTGGAAGACTGGGAAGTCATGAGATGTAGTTTCTGTTGTGGAAACGGAAACAACGGTGGAGAAATACCAACACATCTGCCCTATTTCATGCGTTGAGCAGCTGAGGCGCAGCAAGGGGGAGGTCTGTGCTCAAATACTCCAACCAGATCTAGTTTCACATCTAATATGGTGCTTCACACCAAGGCAACCTTCAGTCAAGCATTTGAGCAACAGGTCACAGAGAGACTTTACATGCATACCACCCCACACCGAGCTGCATGCTTGCCAAAACCTCGGGATGACTTGTCCCTAGCTTCTCCCCCAAATAGCTCATGATCTGATTTCTCTTTGACCCCGCCCTTCCCAAAAAACTTCCCCACTCCAGATAAGGAGAAGCAGACCAGAGTACATTCCTTCTCTGAAATTAATGCAAAGTTTTAAATCTGTGGCAGGCCCAAACATGATAAGACAAAGGAGGAGGCATTTCAGCTACAGGCAGGGCTGCAAAAGCTGCAGTCCTACCACTTGGGAGAGTGCTGCTGGTCAGAAGCATCAGCCTCATGACCCTCCTCTTGCATCAGACTCCTTGCTAACCATCCACTTTCCCTGCTGTTCCTTCCCTAAACACAAAACCCATCTTCCAAGCAAGAACAGTCAGCAGAAAGGCCAATGTGGAGAGATTTTTGTCTCCACATGAGGGAGGATTTAATTCTGCTTGGGTTCATGGTGGTGTCCATCAAGAGCAGCTCCACGGCAGCCAGTGCAATTACACAGGTGGAAAATGAGACACTGCAAACCCATGAGGTTTAACTGCCAAAACCAGGGTCTCCAAATGAAACAGATATGCCTTAGTCCTTAGCACGACCATGCTCCTTTCCACCCTCCGCACCTGACAATAAAACTCTCCGTCTAGCGGAGACAGGAGCTGATGGAACCCTGGAGCCCTGGGCAGACAGCTGCTGAGCGAACCCACCAGCATCCCCACCCCACCTCCTTCTGCACCAGCAGCACGTCTCCCTCATGGAGCATGCTGCCCTTGTATTCCTCCATTTATAGAAAGGGTGGGATTTAAAGATGCCAAGTTCAGCGGTGCCCAAAAACCCAAGCTGGGCAGGAAGCCTCTGCAGACAGCGCATTCCCACAGCCACTGTGGCGAAGCATCGGGGCGGGCGCAGGAGCCTGGCACAGCCACCACCTGCACGATGGCAGGATAGGACTTGGAGCACTTCTTAGTTCAGACAGTCCTTGCCAGGGGGCCGAAGCTCGCCAAGAAACTCCACTTATTGCAAAAGCAGAACACTGCCATTAAACGATGTCTGATGGAGGAGACCAGCCCTCGCGGCTTATGGAGGAGTTAATGCACTTAACAGGGAAGGGTTGAGCAAGCGGCGAGCAGCGGAGTTGAAGTACGGGGAGCCCCACGGGGAGCCTCTGGGACTGCATAAAGAAATATGCAATGCAACTCCAGTGGGAACACCGTCCTAACCCAGGATATTCGCCCCTTGCCAGGGCCTGGAGCCAGCAAACAGATGCAGTGTGGAGGAGCCCCAGCAGCAGGCAAAGTGCAGCAACCCTGCTGCTTTCCGTGCATTTAAACACAAGAAAGCAGATTTCACACAAAATTCAGCACAAACCACATACCTTGAATTGCACCTGCTTTTTTATCCAACCAGGATCCAATCAAGATAGAGGAAGATCAAGCAAGGCCAAGGTTTTCCACCACACTAAACCTCTAAGGAGCACGAATCTTGACAGCACTCTAATCTTAAGAGCTCTTCTCTAAGTGTAATCTCACCACAAAGATACGAAGAGAGAAAACCCGAAAAGCCTCTGGCCAAATTCACTGACAGATAAAAAAAAAACCCACGGTTTTGGGGCTTAAAGCAGCCACCTGTTGGCAGGTTGAAAGCAGTCACCCCCCCAAACAGAAGCCTCAGAGCTCCCTGGGAACTTTCCAACAGACTTTTTTATTTCCTGAAGGTGGGCAGAGGGGTGGGAGGGGGAGAGGAGGAGGAGGGGAACTGGAAAATGCTGATTTGCCAAGAAGAAAGATCAGCAGATAAGTATCCATTTCAATTAACGTTTCAATTTGAATGGTAAAACCTAAATGCTGAAATTAAAAGGATTTTTTTTTTATGTTTTAAGTGACTCACCAAGGGGAAAGTTTTTTTTTTTTTAAAAATTAATAGTGAAAAACCAAGAGAACATTTTACACATACTGAACTGAGTTTCTTTCTTTGCTAAAATTTAAACACTAACTTTCCTTCCAGCTTAGGACAAGGAAACATCACCATTTTGAAGAGCTGCACAGCTTCTCAGCTGGCTTGGCAACTCTGCATGGCCAAACACAAAGCCTTCTTCAGTGGTCATGTCATCAGCCATTTTCAGCATGTATGTGTGCAGTTAAACTATACGGGATTGCAACTTTCTGTTGACTGAGACTAGGCAAGAACTCCAAGATTTTGGGTCCCTAACAGAGGTGCTGGTAGTTTCCACACCCCAATGCTCCACAAGGCAGGAAAGGGGCAATGCCTGCTACCAGCAGCAGCTCTACAGGCAGAAATTCTCAGATAGGGAGGAAGACCCACAACTTAATTTTCTAAAAAACATTTCCTCCATTTTTCAGCAATATTTTTTCCTTAAAAAACCACCAAAACCCCCCCAAAAAATGGCAGCTGCAGTCTGCAAGGCTGAACACCTCAGCTGCCCCCATCGATGGCCGTTGGGATGGCTCTGCAGTGCCTGGGGCAAGCTGTCCATCTACCCGAGAGTGAATTTGCACAATATAGTTGAACCAACTGAACTTTTGCCTGCAGCACAAGACATGGAGAGGTCTCACCCTCACCCTGCTCCTCCTCATTCCTGGCCCTCCTGGAGCCACTCCAAACTTGCAGGGACACGGGCTAGTTTGCTGCCAGCTTGGGGAGGGGGGATCAGTCCCAGAGGGGTTCCAAACCTCTTTGCACCCAAACAGCTGGCTGAGGGAGGCATTTCTCAAAGCCTGCTATGACAAAGTATCTTCTTCCCCTCCGAAAAGGTCAAGTTTGAGGCCACGGCTCATGGTAAGTGATCAGCAAGCTGAGCTCACAGAGGAAAACAGGAGCACAAGGAATTCTCCATAAGGTGCACAACAGCACCTTGCATATTAAAATATACCTGGTTTGACTAATTTAATATAATATCAGCACTGAAAAATGGCATTTGAATGAAAGCTTTTTCTTGCCCAAATCCTAAATATTCTGTCAAAAGCAATATTAAAACAATAAATCCACCAACCTTAATTACACTTGCCAAACCTAATCTCCAAGATCTAATTTCCACACTGCCAGATAAAGACAGCCATAAACATAATTTGTAATTCACTGCTCAGTGACACATGCCCATTGCAACGGCCTCAAAATATGGTACCAGTAAGGCAGAAAGGCTCAGGAAGGTGGAATTAAGACAGGGAAAATGCTGGCTTTCCTCATGCCGCCAGATCACAAGAGAGACCATTTTTCATGTAGGTTATTGCTCACACTGCAATCCTAGATAACACCAGAATATAAAAGTTGCCATAAAACGGTGCAGAGCAGCATCCCGCAGGCCTGGGATGTGCGGGAGCCACAAGGTGATGGGAAGACGAGCAGAAGGGGTGCCATGCATCCAGCAGCACCGCAACACCCCTGCAGTAGTGGAGAAGCAAAGCCTCAGCTGCTGGCAGAAAAACCGTGGAGTCACCACGGCACTGTGGAGGGGATGGGCTGGCTGCTGGAGCCCTACAGCATCCACCCGCTGGCACCACATCATGTTTTCTCCTCTCCATTTTCTGGTTAACGAGGTCCCCCTCCCCGCTGCCGGCCGGCTGGAAGGCATGAATCACATAGGAAGGGCAGATCATGCACACTCATCCTTTTCTCCCCACAAGGTCTCCCCTAGTCCAGCCAACAGAGCAGCCTCGCTGCAGCTGGCACAGACCTGCCTTCCTCATCCCTCCCACAGGATGCCTGCCACATGCCCAGGAAAAGTCTGCACTGGCTCCCAGGGATAGGAACAAGGAGCCAGGCAAGCCTCAGGGCAGAGAGCATATAGGAGAAGAGAAAAAAAACACATGCAAGGAAAGTAAGAGGAAAGGAACATCACTTCTCAGATGGAAGAGAGCACTGGGAAGGGAGAGCAAGCGGTTAAATTCTTCACTTGTTCCCAGGCCCACCAGCACCCCGGGGAGATCATTGCAGAGGTCCACACCTCACTTCACAAGGGGACTCCAAGGCTGCAAGACATCCTTCACTGAAAGCTCTTTCCACAGCCAGTGTGGGAGCAGTGATTTACAGCACCACAGTAGACCTGTGACAGCCTGATGTAATCAAATGAAAGGCTCAGAAAAGAAGTGAGAAATCAAGACCACGGAAAAACACATCGTCCCTTCAGCTTTATCACCTCCCTCTGCAAGGGCAGGACAAGCCCAGAACCACCATCTCTGTCTCTCCCAGCTCTTATTTCTGTCTTCCACTCACCATAAACCTGCACAGATGCTTCCACTTCTTAGATGCCCAAGATACGTGTGTGGTGTACGCTACAGTCCATACTACATCATATGGATTTAGCAATATAAACAGGTTCTGGCCATTTTACTAAAAATCCAGCACTCTGACATACAGACTCCTTTGCACTGATTTACTGCTATCCATCCTCAGCTCCTCCCCAGGCAGCATCAGTCAGCTTGAAACTGGTTGGTTTCAGATCCAGGGCTGCTGCCTGGATGATATAAATTGCAGGTCTTTCCACCAGAAAACTGAGCTGCATTAGACTAAGAGCACAGCGGAGATGCTGAGGCTCACATCCGCCCAGACACACACAAACCTCACCAAAACCCCCAGCCGCAACAGGGGGTTGTCTCCTCTGGCTGCTCTGCCAGGTTTCTAGAGCGGAGGAGACCAGGGGGTTCCAACAGGGTTGAATGAACAGAGCACAGGCTCAGGAGCTGGCCCTCCTTTGCCACGGGGCCACCGGCAGCACCAGGCAATGAGCCTGGGAACAAGAAGGAACCATCTGATGGGAGCAGGCGGAGACGAGAGCCAGGACGTGAGCGGGAGCCCTCAGAGCTCACACCAAACCAGCAAGAAGCAAGGTTTTGGGAGGAAAAGAGTTGCCTCCCGAGGCAAGAGGGAGGATTGCAGAAACTTGGTGAGGGTACAGACACAGCCTGTGGAGCTGCACGCTCAGAGCAAAAGGAAAGGGCAAACACTGGCCATCAGCTTGGAATAAACCAAAAATTATCAAGTGCTGTTCCCAGCAGCTGCTTGAGAAAGGTTTTAGCAACAAGAATTGAAAGTTATTTCTGCTGCAGACATGCACTGCCCAGTGCTGCCGAGCTTGCCCCAGGTGTACGCTGGCCCTGGGAACTTTCATCCAACACCGACTCTCAGAGAGGATAGGCTGCTGTTTTCCAGAGGCAGGCATGGCTTTCAGCAGCTCACAGTCCCGCTCGGCTGCCAGGCACAGAATGTAGCAGCTAGTCAGGGTGCCAGCTAGAGCCAATTATAACTCCACTGACCTGCCTTGGCGCTAGCACACACAGGAATGCGCTGGCTCACAGCTGCCAAATGCTGGAAAGCTATAAATGGGAGACATTTGGAGCGAGAAAAAATTAAGAAGCCAACTTTTAACTAGGCTGAAGTACATGTTCTTTGTGGAGGGAGAGAGGAAGAGAATGATGATCTTTGATGCACTGCTAAAAAATACCATCTATTTCTTCTACAGGCAGAAGTAGTTCTTATTTAATGGAAAGTGTTTCTTCTTCTCCCGAGTTTAGTTATGGCAATTCACTATTTCTATACTTCTGCATATGGTGCTTAAGCTCCCAGCTCCCAGTGCAGTCTGGGCACAGAGGAAAAAATAATCACTGGTGCTTTGTAGGAGGAACCTCACCCTGTAGGAAGCTGTGGGCTTTTTCTTGTCCTTGGTCACGCAAGGGCCTGTCTTTCATGATCCAGCTGTCTAAAAGCAAGATCATGGTAATTTATTTTTGTGGCAGGGTGAAACCACGAAGCACATTGCACACACAACTGCACAGAATTTTGCTGAACTCCATAAACCCTGAGGAAAAAAAATCCCCAAAGTGTTGAAATAAGATTCCTGTTACGAAATAGCTATCAAAAGAGCCCTGTTTACAACCCCCCGACACATGAAGACACCCATCTCCTGCAGCCACACGGCCAAGCTGCCTTAGGGCTTTCTCATCAAAGAGGCTGCCAGGACCAGGTGAGACCCAGAAGAGGTGTGAAATCCAAGCGGTGCCTCCGCTTGTGTTCCCACCTGAAGGAGCCTTGTGCTGTTTGGGACACATTACTCAGCACGCCTGCCCCTTGCTTTCCACATCTGGAGAATTAAGATAACAATTACTTCACCCCTGTGAACAGTGTGCCTTGCCAGGAGCCCAGCTTAAAGAGCAGAGGAGGAGGAGTGCAGGAGGAAGAAGGTGAGCATGGGGCTTACAGTACTGGAAACAATGCACAAGGCTCATTTTAATTTTTCAAGAGTTCAACTGCCTGAAACAGGCTGATGAGAACAATTATTCTCTACGTGCCAGCTAGTTTCTTCTGAGCCTGTTTTGATGTAGACTTCTTTGTAAAAACAGCCTGAATTACTAGATACTGACTTTTCCCCCCTCCCCGTCTTTGCCTGGCAGCTGCACATACACAACAGGTGAAGAACCCCCTCCAGAAGGGCTAATCTGTCTTCCACGTTGAGACGACATGCACAGACCACTGCCTTTTGCCAATTTTCTCATAAAAGTAGGCACCATTTCAACAGCCTTTTTTTTTTGGTGTTACACACAAAGCTGTTGGCCTGAGGACTGCAGGACTCTCTCCAAGATGACATCGCTCCAGGTGGGTCAAAGCTGAAAGTTTCCAGCTAAGAACCTGAAGGATTTGTTAAACATATGGACAAACGAGAGGACTGGGAAACACACTCAATGTACATACAGAAAGGAGTGGGGGAGAGAGCCAGAGCCATTTTTAAGGTTGCTTAAAATTCTCAATTTTTCTGTGTCTGAATTGCACAGAAAGCACGCTTACTCCAGCCTATGTCATGTCTCCAACCCTTGGTTCAAAGTTAAACCTCTGTGCAGAGGAGCAGCCACGCAGCAACACCCTCTCCTACAGCCTTCAGCTGGGACAAGGACTGAAGGAAAGGTTTCTGACTGCAAGGGGAAAAGCCCTGCAGTAACCTGTCCCCAAGGAGGGCACCCCTGAATGGCAATTTGATTTTTTAAGAGCTTGCAGCTGCCTGCCAGAGAAGAAGCTACTGCTTCGGTGGTGAGAAGGCAGGACACAGCATGAACAGCAAAGCCTGCTCCAAGGGGGAGGTTTGAGAGCCGGCTCCATCACAGCTTGTAAGCAGCTCACTTTGTGACCAATCGGATCCGCACCCAACTGTGGAGACACAAGCCTTGCTGTCCAGGACATAAAACAAGACAGGGCTGAAAAGAGCCAGGCAAAGGCTCTTAGTCGAGGAGAGCATGGCTGCAGCCAAAAGGCAGAGGAGGCCAAGGACATGCAGCGCGGCTCCTGCCCAAGGAAAGCACAGGGGTCTGGTAATAGCGGGGAAGGTGTAAAAGGGTCGAGTTTGGGTGTAAGGACGTTTTAGGAGCTTAACGAGACAACAGTGGCTCTCGGTCACATGAAGACTTGAAACAACTACTATCATTGCTGATGAACTCATAATTACAGAGTGGGGGAAAAAATGTTTCTTTTGGGGGGGTTTGATAAAAAACACAAAATACAAGCCAGTATCTGTTCTCTACCCAACAGTGTCGCTCTTTACAGCCAATGGTTTCAAGAGGATCCTCCCAAGAGACTTGTTAACCTCCTCCCAAGTGATGCATCCAACATGATCCAACGGAGCCCTGCAGTCACTGCACAGCTCTTCCCCCACCAGCAGCACTAGAAGCATCTTTCAGGCATGCAAGACCCCAATCCTCTCTCTCTGTCCACTGCAGACAGCCACTCACTTATCTGATTACCAACTTCCATGCCAGCTAACATTTCCAGCATACCTGCCAGCCCCAATTACTGTCCAGAATACAACTGGTATCCTTGCAAGCATCAGTCTTATTGCCTTTATTTCTTAGGAACAGCATCCATCTGCTCCCAATAGCTCACATCTGGCATACTGAGTGTTACAAAGAGCCTCAATCCTATTTGAAGGAAATTATTCCTCCAGCCAAGAGATTCATGCAGAACTGAGTTTAGTATTTGTAGTTACAAATTTGCTACAAATCATAGTTACCTGAGGTTTCAAACGTTAGAATTACAATTTAATCTAGGGTTTGTTTTTTAATCCCTAAAAAGTTGCTCTTATGTAAATCGCATGTGATAGAAAACATTTATGGAGAAAGCAAGGAGGGGAGGTGGCAGGAACCTGAGCACTGAGGATCTACACAACACTCCTGAGCACTGCCCAGGTCTCAAGGTTTCCTCCTGCAATGAGCAATGTACAGGTGGTGGAGGTATTCCTCAGCTTAAGCATTCCCTTCCCCATTTCACTGCCTGGCATGGTATGCCAAGCCTTCCTGTGATGACCCCAGAGAAGGAAATGGTATGGCCTGTGCGCTTCCCAAGGGATGAGGGCCACCACTTCATCTGCTCAAAACGCTGGACCGGGACCAGGAGGAAGCAGACTATGCCTCGTGCTGGGACACACAAGCTGAATTGTGGAACGGATGTCAGTCACCAGCCCTTAGAAAGGAGGTGACAATCTCCTGCGTGACAGTGGATGGCCCATGGTGTGATCAAAGGAATGAAAACACGTAATTAGGCAGAAAGAGGAGGTCTTGCCACCCTTGGAAGAGAAAAGTGGGGTGGTGCTTGGAAAGGCTGCTACAGCAATGAGCTGCAAACCAGGACTTTTGCAGAAGAGGGCCAGTCTTGGGTATCAATGACAGCTAAAGGGAAGAGCACTCGAAATTCCCAGTCTTCAGACAAAACCTTGAACACTCCCAGCTTATAACAGCACAGCCTGCAGCACTACTGCTACCAGCAAGGTGGCTTTCAACACTCTCCATTCCCATACGGGGAACATGGCTGGTCTGATGCCTCTACATCCAGATGGAGGCAGAGACCAGCACTGGGCAAACTCCAGGCTTCACCCCTGTTTCGGCTGAGCTGGCAGTTTGTGTTTTGAGTGTCACTCCTTCCTGGCTGGGGAGGGAAGGACACTCTATCCTCTGGTTGCAGTGGGAGCAGGCTAGCTAGCAAGGCTGTCAGTGGTAAGCGTGCATGTGTTTTACTTGGCCCTATTCCTAAAATAATTGTTTGGTCACAATGGAAGGTGACAAGCAATTCAGCTGTGACCCCACAGGGAATATCAGGAGAAAATCCCCAACCACTCACATGACCATGCCCGGGGCTGCTCTAAACTGCAGCATCACATCAGCCCAGGGGTCAGCCCCCACCAGCCCTCACTCCTGGCCCAAGAAGTTGTTCTCCTCTCTCCTGCTTGGGTCAAATGGCTTCCTTGTCCTCCTGCCTGGGCTTAGCAGGAGGGTCACTGACAGCAAAAGAGGGTGCACCAACCTTCACCCAAATGTGGCCAGAGCTGCTATTGGAAAAACAAAACCCTGCTCAGCTTCTGGCAGGAGCATGGGAAATGCAGCCAGAATCACTGAGAACATAGATATTAAATTAACAAATATCTCTACCCAAAGATGCATGTACTGTGATTGCTCAAGGCCATAGTATGAATAAATTTGGATGGATTTTCACCGGATAACATGAAAGACAGATTCTTGACACAGGGATCACCTACAACTCAAGTTCCCAGTTCTTCCTCCAACAAATCAAGATCATCAGAACTGGACCTGGGAAAAATATTTTTCCCTCTTACTATGTTTTCAGAAGCAGCTGAACCATTTTAGCCAATCAGTGACTTTGTGGGGGTTTGGTTTTTTTTTTTTTTAATAACTGGAGGCATGAATAATTTCCAGCATGGAAAATTTCTGCCTAAAGAGCTAAAATTGGCATAGAATCATCCAACAGTCATATAATAAAGGCCTCCAGCAATGGCAACGGTCAGTGCTACCAAGCCTACCTAGAGCATTTTTTTCCACTGTGCTAAGAGGATCTGTTTCACTCCTCGCCTCTCAATCCAATTTCCACTGTACTGCACCACAAGTTTAAAATAAGGACACCAGGAAGCATGTGCGATAAGGGGGAAGGAAGGGAAAACCCACAATTTCATTCATTCTTTCAACAGAGCCAAAAAGGAGTGGGGTTTTTTTGTTGTTGATTTTTGGGGGTTGGGTTTTGTTTGTTTGTTTTAAGAAAAAGCTGCAGGGAACAGTGGGAGATGTTTTCTTTAAACTTTCCCATCTGCACCATGAGAGAGAGAGAGATATATATATTTTATATATATATAAAAAGCATCTCTACCTCTAAAGGTGCTCCAGAATGTTTTGCAGAGCCAGTTTAGGTCTCTGGCTCCAGACAGCCTCCAGTGACGACACTTTCCATCTAGGAGCGTGCACAGCTCCAGCCAATATGGAAGAGGAGGAAGAGAGGAAGGATGGCCACTGTTTCCCTACATGTCCTTCCCCATGAGAAGCAAGGCAGCCCAGGGAAACAGCACAGCTGGAGGCACCAGCTTATCACATATAAACCCCAAAAGACTGTGTCCCCCTTACAGCAAGTGACAGCGTGAGCTTGGCCACCACCTTGGAGCACCAGTGAAGATGAGATGCTGCAGAGAAGGAAGCACTGAGCTCCATTTCCTTCCAGCCCTGGCTGCTGCCCAACAGCTGTTCCCTGTTTATTTACTTTAATATTTCCTTGGTTACACAAGCAGCTACACACAGCTTAACCCCTGCCTGCACCAGCAGCCGCCCATGGCACCATGCCTTACCCTGCCTGGCATGATGCTGCAGGACAGCAGCATGGGGCAGGGTAAGGACACCCAGGGTCTTGCCAAAGCTGGGCTCTCACTGGCTGGCCAAGGCTTACTCAGTGTGGTCACCCTCACAGCCATGTCCACTCTGCAGAAGGTGCCTTGTCAGGCAGGGGACAGGGCACCACTGAAGTGAGCCGCTGTCTCGCACAATCCCAGGCTTCACAGGCTGACCTGAAGCCAGCTGACCAGCTGAACCTGGGAAAGCCATCTGGATTCCCATGGGCTTGCTTCGCTGGGCAGGCCCATACGCACTGTAATTTTAGCAGCGTATTTGTGTCTGGATGCAGCAATTTCAGGAAAGGCACCTTCATTCCCCGGCAACCACAGCACCCTTTCAAATAAAGCATATAGCGACGCTCAGCTTCATGTGAGCAGATTGCTGGAAGCAGAGGGTGCCCTGCTCCTCTCCCAGTCCCACACACAGGCGGGACATGCCAGTGACTCTTCTGGCAACTGCTGCCAGTCATAGATCACTTCATGCATTTTCCTTCCTCATCTGCACAGAGCCTGTTCCAGCAGCTCAGTTTGTGTTTTGGCTCATAAAGCTCAGCCAGACCCCTTGGCTCATCTCCACCAAGGAGGGGGTGGAAAACACCCTTTGCCTGCTCGCCCAGAACACCAGCTTCGGTTTTCTGCAACCCAGCCTGTCCCAATCATCTTTCCAGCCTCCTCCTTCCTTCCCAGCTCCCCTCTGCACCAGGAGGTAATAGCTAAAGCGGCTGCTGTCAGCTGTCCTCCAGGCTGGCAGTGCACCGCACCGCTCTGGGCAGCAGGCATTTCCGCAGTGCCTGCTCCCCAAAACACCAGCCAGCGCGACATGGACCCAGGGAATCGGCGCTTTTCAGCAGCAGCCCTGTTTTGCTGTGATAGCAGCTGAGAAATGCATAGTACTAGCTCCACAAGAATGGAATTTGGGTCTAACTTTAACAAAATTCCCCCTCCAAAGCAAACAAAAGACCCCAGCAAAAACCCCACCAGTTGCACAGATTTCTCTTGCAGGAACTCAAACACACCTACCCAGCCCTGCATGCATTTAGTCTAGACAGCAGAACTTTAACACTGGGACATACAAAAGCCCCCGGGTGTCTGCACCAATGCGCAAGAGGCACTGGAGCACAGTCCAGCTTTTGAGGCTGCCTTGTTGTTGCTTTTTTCAAGGATTTGTGTTTAAGTTTCCTCAGACCAAAACATTTTCTGGTAGGTTACAAAAAGCATGCTTAGCATAAGGCAGAAACCACACTTCTCAACTGACCACAGCTTTGAACCCTCCGAAGTCAAAAACCCAAGAACTGGCAAAATGCTTACCTGCAGGTCAAAGAATTTGCTGTATCGTCGGTATATGACTTCTGTGGACCCATTGGACCAGGTGACTTTGATAATGTACACCTGTAGGGAACAGAGGAAGAAATCAGAGAGGAGGGACATACATCGAATGTGAAAGGGCACTTTTGTGTAAAAACACAGTTCAAGTCTCTCCAGACACAGACACATTACGAGTTAATAACTATGCCTTGGCCATCCCATCTATGGCTGCAGCATCAAGTTTGATACAGAGATCCCAAAACTGCAGCCTGCAGCGTGCTGTACCACGTACCGCCAGCCTGGGTCCTGGGGCTGGGGCTTGCAAGAACTCAAACCCACAAGGTTCAAAACTCCCACCTGTTCTTCCATAAGCAGCTCTGAAGTTTTGTTTACTTAAATTTGCTGGGGTGCAAATTACCCTCCTGTTCCTTAAAATGCTACACAGTCAATCCTAGTAATTGCAGGTTATTCACAGACCGTATGACCAGGCTTTTACTGGTGATGAATGCAAAAAAACACCACCACAGTTTTTTTATTCTTCTATGAAAGACAACAAGCAAATAACAGAATTGGGCAATTACTTAAATAATGTCCTCGCTTGTTGCTCACAGAAACCAAAGAGTACCCTTGACCAGATGCCAGCATAACACTCAAGTGATGCAAACCTCAGCCTTCACTAATTGATAAGAGTGACTAAGCAGAACAAGGGCATGTTCATTTTTTCTTCTCTCTTGTTCTGCTTATTTCCACCACAAATTCAAGTATCAATTCACTGAAGCAGTAACAAAACATTCAGAAGCTCAGATGAATGGACCTGCTAGAACTCCAGTTAACATAATGAAGCATGAAGGCTCTTAGGATGCTGATGTTTTGGTATTTAAAACAGAATCCCTTAAGAGTTTCACAAGGCTTCCCACAGAGACACACATTTTTCCAGATGCTGGAATGTGACCAACATCCCAGCCCAATATCCAGATTCAAACACCAGGAGACTCAAATGGATAGCACAATGCTAAGTTACTTGAGCTCAAACCTACCTGAATGCTATACTAAAAATCTAATTGAAAGGTCACTCTGCTGCTCAGAGGGCTGATGCAGCATGACCTACCAAGGTGAGGATACTCCCGAGGAACCACAAACTCTACCCAGTGGGGTCACTTCCAAATTAAGATGGGAAAAGAGACAGCAAGATGAAGCAAGTTCTTACTGCTAAAATAAAGAACTTCAGTACTTTCAACCCAGCAATTCAGTGACCGCTTTTCTTAAATTAGATGATCAGCCCCAATACAGCTGCGACTGCTTTGCTGACTTGCAGTGAGCTGGCTGGGTGTCACAGGCACCACCATCCTCTCCCAGACAAAATCTGAATTGCTTGGCGTCACCTCACAGGCCTTATTCAGCTAACCACAATCCCCTCATTCACAGATTTTTTTTTTTTTTTTGAGCTGAAGGACCTCCACTTTCAGCATATTAACACAAGGAAGACAGAGGACTCCTGCAAGGCAGCATCTGTAGCAGCAATGGTGACCTGGATGGACCATGATTTGCTACAAGGGAGGCCCAGACACTGTGCTTGCTTATCACCAAACATGGCTTGACAAGTACTCTGCAGTGGGTAAGGCACAATTCCCATTCAAGAACATGCTTCTAGACCTCAACGGGTCAGGGACAGCTTGGCTGACCACAGTTTGTAATGAAAACTGGTAAAGTTGTATGACGTGGCCTCTGAAGTATCTGCCAGCATCCGTACAGTCACCACCATACCATCAGCAAACTAAGCGTTAACTTGATGCTAAGAAAGCATCCAAGCTGCCTTTACCCTCACCCCAGGACTTGCCGGCAGGCCAGCATGAGCTCATTTTGGTTGGAAGCTCAGCTGATATCCCAGCTTTCTTACCAGTCTACAGCACTTTACGGAGTTATATCACTGCTGGCTGCCTGCCTGGAGAAAGCCTTCCACTGGGGCAGGAGGAAGAGCCAACTTTTCTTCATAGTTTATTCCTATCCTGCCTTTATTTGGAGTCAACAGCTTATTAGACTGGGATTTTAATCAGGATGTGGATTTGCCGAAGCCAAAATGAATTCAAAGCTCCTAAGGGTAATAAAGCCATGAGATTGGAGGGTACACCACTCTTTATTATACCCTTTGCAATTGAGGGAAGGAGCATTTCTCCCAACTGATGAGCTCACTCCTATTTTGCTGAAATGCAGATCTCCCTGGAGTCTGGATAGCAGTTTCTTGCACATCCCATTTGAACAGCAGAAAGGTCTCCAGGAGTATCTCCTCCCCTAGTTGTGGAAAGCAGAAAAGATGGGGAAGCCCACAGGAATGGGAGCTCCTCAGTATCTATAAAAACACTGTCTCAGTAAAGCTGGCTTCCTCCCTCCTTGTGAATATCCCTCATCCTTCACTCTGATGGCCCATCCCACCAGGGTATTCTGCTAGCCAAAATCATCACAGATCTTGGTCTCTGCCAATACCTCTAACCCAGTCTCTGCTGTCCTAAGGACAAAAAAGACACCAGAAAGTATAACTCAGATGCTCTCCTCAACTGACAACAAAAGTGCAGATTTTGAAAGCGATCAACAGTGCAGTCAGCCACCCAGCGATGGTTTTCACAGGGACTGGAGATGATGAGGCACCAAGCTACCACAAGCACCCATACATCCCTTTCTCAGGCGCTTTTGGGAGACACTTTCAATGATCAAAACAGTTTTGAAAACATTGCACTTGGTCTGAAGGTTTCCCCTCCTGCCCTGGCACTACACCATGTCCTGCCAGGAGCACCCACCATGGAGCAGCAGCCCGAACAAACCCTACTTTGTTCCGATAGGAGCCACCCCATCACCCTCTCCTTGATCCTGCAGAGGCTGGTCCGAGGACGGGCTTTTTCCCAGCTCAGCTGTGTGGGTGAGGGCATGTGGAAACAGTTATTTCATGGGTCTTCTCCAGCTCTGATTTCTACAGTCCTTCAAAGAAATAACACAGAGAAACCACCAGCAGGCCCCTTTCCATGGAAAGAGTGAGGGGATCTCCTGGGGCTGCAGCTGGCACTGCGTCAGGGACGTACACCCACAGGGAGCACCGCTGGGAATGGGGGGGCTGCCGCTGCTGCTCAGATCCTGCTCTGCTGTTTCCTCGAGGTGTAGGGAAAGCCGAGCTGATGGCAGGAAGGCGGTGGGCAGCTAGATCCAGGACAGGGGCTCTACAACCCCATCACGTGGGATGGGCCCATGGCCAAAACTAACAGGCAGAGCTATCTAAATATTTACAGCCTTTCCTGGGCCAGCGGCAGAGTCTGCACTGTGGAGGGAACTAGCTGACTCGGTGAAACCTGGGAACCAGCTGCTCCCCTCCCTCCAGAAAGGATGCCTTACCCTGCCCCACTCCCAACCCGAGAGCCTCCATCCCTCACTCAGCTCCAGTCTACACTGGCTCCAGCCTATGTTGCTGCACACGTGTCACGTCAAACCCTGCAGCTAGGTCTAATGCCTGAAGGCAACGGGCCAGGCAGAGCTTTGGAACAGGCAGAAGTCACTGGGGCTCAACCCCCCTCAGCTTCATTTCAGCGACAGGTCAGGGTAGCATAGCTGAAATTCACGCCTATGCTTCTGAAATCCTTGAGACACAGCTCATGGCATTCGTCCTACTACAGCAAGGCATAAAGGAGGGGTACAGAGCTTTCAGGGTCACTCAAATACACTCAGAATTCTGCTTTTGGGATTAAGAAAGCCTCATGCATGCACCCTCAGCCCCCCACCACTCCTCTCCCAGCCACCAGCTCCCCTGCCCTTGTGCCGTGAAACCACAGGCCCATGCGGCAGCAAGCTGAGTTATAGAGCAGGCGGAGTTTCCAGCAGGGCAACTTTGCCAGAGCTGCAGCAAAGACCAAAGCAAGGAAACAAGACCTGCCCTCTGCTCCCAGGGGACTTTTCACAGGGGGTGCAGTGGCCCTGGGACAGTTTTGGAGGTGCAGGTGGATGGTGTTTAACATCAGAGGAGAGGAGCAGACACTCCCAGTGCTCCTGTCCCTTGGAGGGCTGAAGTGGATCAGATCCCTCACAGAAAATGGAAACCTGCAAGTGCAAAAGGCTGAACTGTGACAGACACCATGAGGATTTGGCTCCCAAACTCCCTGGGTTCCTCAAACTGCCTACATTTCAAGTAATTCGCCACATACCAACTACTTAAAAATTACCGATTGAGAAGTTTACCATCAGGACCTCCATCACCCAGGATTCTCCTTGGTCACATTTGAAAGCAAGTGCCCCAAACAGAACTATAAATATGGAGAAAAAGGCCCTGAGGATCTTGCAGTCCACCCTGCTGGGCATCATGAGCTCTGTCCCCGTGGCATCCCTGCCACCACTCTCCCCTACCCAGCATCTCTGGAGAAGCAGATCAGAGGGAGAACAGGCCAGTGGAAAGCGGGACTGAAAACCTTCATAAGGGAACTGTCAAAAAATGACAGGCTGCTAAAAGAAATGCATATGGCACCTGGCCAACCGTAACAGAGCTGTCAATGAAGGCTGCCAGTCAGCTTGCATGGCAGCAAGGGCTCTGCAGCCCCGGGGGAAACATGCAGGCAACCTGCAGTGGGTGAATGCCAGAGGGAGATCCAGGATATCCCTCCCAGGCAGGGCAGCACCCCAGGCAGGGCACAAGCTCCCATGTCAGGCATCACCAGAAGAGCAGGGAGGCTGAAGGAGCCAGCTCAGACGCACATTCAGAGCGGTTGGAGTCACAGGGACTAAAGCACGAGAACAGAGGGGATGAGAAGCCAGCGCAAATTATCTCTATCTGAAAGGGCAGCCAGAGATTTAATTCTTTTTTTTTTTCCCCTCTTGAAGAAATGAAGTAGCAAGCATAAGCCCTGGGAGCTGTCAGACCCCAGAAGTATTTTTCCAGGGACTGATAAAGAGCCTCAGTGCCGCAAATAGCAATGGCTCCTGGTGACTTCCACCTCCCAAAGGGACCGAGGACTCTGGAGTCCTTCACAAGTCCTCACTCTTGTACCCTCCCCAAGAAGCACATTGTCCCATACAACAATGTGGATAGAGAGAGATTATTCAAGCAGCTGACTTGAGGCAGTGGAATTAAGAAGATAATAATAAAAAAAAACCTAACAGAAACAGTTTCCCATTCTTGAAACATGAGGCCGTGTGACCTCCCAGAAGAATCACTTCTGGACTCCTTGCATAAACACACTATGGACATGCACAAAACACAGCCTGGGAAGCAGCCTGGACTGCTTAAATTTGAGTAGGAAAAAGGCAGACTGAAGTTGCAGGAAAACCTAGAGCTACAGTTTTGGCCTCTCTCCTCCCACAGGAGGAGATTTCCCAAGTTTTCCAAGGAGACTTGCAAGGCATCCTGGCTGGGGGCAGGGGGGCACACATAAAGCCCACAAGTAAGGCTTCGGGGAGAGGGCAGCTGCTGGCTGGCCTGTGAGCTCTCTGCCTGCCTGCCTGCATGAGGCAGCAAGTCCACCCCGAGCTCAGCACCATCCAGCTAGGCCAGCACGAGCCCAAGAGCTGCACACCCATACTGACACAGCCCTGCAAGCCAACAACCCGCCAGCAGCTCTCCCTGGCACAGCACAGACCTCCCTGGATGGCTCTGCAGCAATCCCTGAGCTTCCCCAGCCCCAAAGCATCCACATGCCCAGAGCTCCCACACACCGAGACCCTCCCACTTCCACACCAGCCACACCAGAGGCACGTGAACAACGGCAGGGCAGAACGCAATGCCACAGTTGCTTGGAAAGACACTTCCACAGGGCTGCAGGGACATGCAGCTCTGCCGACCCGCCACCTACGGGCATCAGTGTAGGTCCCCAGCCACTCAGCAGAGCTCTGACAGCAAAGCCAGACATAACAGCCTCCAGCAGAGGCAGAGTTGTTTCCAATGGGTTTGAGCCTGTGTGGTCTTGGGTCCAGGGAGACTATGCACAATAAACCTCTCTGTGGAAAACTCCACATATTTAAAGCATCTTTCGCCAGCAGACGGGAAAAAGCATCAGTCTCTCTCTTCCACCCGCACTCCCCACCAAGCCTGAAACACGAAGTGATGCGAGAACCTTGTCCCCAGGCTTCGGCCACTGCCACGACAAAGGAGCGCCGAGAAATTCAAAGGGGCAGAGAAAGCAAAGCAGCTGAGGGATTGAGCCAAACCAGAGCAGGGTTTAATATAGAAAAGGGAGTGGGAAATTGTAAGAGGAAAAGAAAAAAAAGGAGGGAGGTGGCTGGAAACAAAGAAAGTTCTTGGCGGTGAGCTGCTGTGCTTGGCCCCTCTCCATCAGCCTTCGCCGCCACTGGCACGCGGGGCTGGGGAGGGGAGCATGGGGCTCTTGTGCCATGGGACACCGAAGCTCGGAGTGGGAGAGGGAAAGCCAGCCCCCTGCTCCATCCTTGGACACCTTGTCACCCCCTCACTCCTGCTCTGTGGACAGGGAGAGCTGGGAGAAGGGTTGTGCCAGTTCAGACTGCACCGGGAAAGGCATGGAGAAGCGATCCCAGCAGTCACTGCAGGGCACCAGGGATGCTGCTGCTGTCTCTCTGATCTAGCAGAGGAGAGAGGCAGAAGCAACAAGTCAAAGTTGCAGGGAGGAGCTGGGTAACGGGGATGGAGGCAGCATGAGGACAGGCATACCCTCATTGCAGTGGCAAATAACCCAAGCTGATCTGCCCACACACCCAGGACTACAAAGCAGCCACCTCCCCTCACTCTGATTCATCCCTTTGACTATACCCTCCCTAAAACCCCAGTGAGTGGCAGCTCTTCCCGCTCTGCTGTTGTACAGCTTGCCAGGGCACAGCACTGCCTGAGCACACAGCCAAAGCTGCTGGGATGAAGTGCACACATGCGGGGTTACACCAAGCACAGGGACCCCAAGGACAACCCACTGAGCCCCGCTCAGCCGCAGCGCAGACCCCTCAGCCGTAAAACATATGCACCCACTCGTTTGCTCTGAGTCGCACTGAAGGTCAAACATATGGATTCGTTTCCTGTTTCCCACTGCTACGTGAAATGGTCAGAAGATACCCTCCAAAGCAAAGCTGTGAGGGATCAAGGTCACCAGATCTCTGAGTGGGCAAAGACAATGGATGGCCCCTCCACCAAAGTTCACTGCTGGAATTGTGTATGAGCACCAGCTTTCCACACAGAGCTGCATCCGCCTCAGTGGCCGTGTGCCAGGCAAGATTTGGCCCTTGCACTGAACTGCAACATTCAAGGTTTTCAACAGCCTTAAGTAACATGACTAGGGAAGAAAAACAAAGGAGAATTTGCATTTGAGTGTTGGTTTTCATCCACAAAGCCAACAGTGCTCCCTTAAGCCCCAACTCTCTTGAGAGGTGGGGGGGAAAAAAGGATTGATTGGCTCTGTAATGCTGTGCAGCAGAGCAGGGCCAGGCGCAAGGATGGGTCCAATTTTCTACTAGCTATGGGCTCCAAATGCCTTGCCTGTAGCCTGCCTCAAGCAGGAGTGTCAGCCAGCTGACGGGAAACAGGATGAGATACAGCAGAACCGCAGGATACGGCAGCAAAACACTGCTAAGGATGCTGAGAAAGGCCTCAAACCTCTGGGGGCCACCGATGCTCAGAAATCCTTAGCCGTGGCAGAGACTCCAGCTTCCTGGGTTCAGCCTTGCTTCATACATTCTGGTTTCACTTTTGTTCTCTTTCATTCCTAGTTTAGTTAACAGCCCCTGCATGGATTTCACACTATTGATTTTAACATCCAGTTCCCTCAGTCTAAAAGCACCCAGCCTCTTTGGCTCCCCACAGGACATTCCCACCATACCAAGAGCATAGTCACGCTCCCCAGAGAGCATGGCACAGCGGGGGTCATCCTCCAATGCCCTTCTTAAGCCAAGCAACTGGCATGATTCACAACAGCAGAAATAACACAGCTGTACAAGGTGATACGGCAGGAAGTCCCCACAGAGCTCTGCTTCAGCTGGGCAAGTCAGGACCAGGGGACCATGACACACAGGTCCATGGGACACATGTTCTTCAGAAGACAACTTCTGCTCTATACATACAAGGCACCAAAGAATGACTGAATCTGCAGAGCAGCAGCCCTCCTCCTCCTTCTTGCTGTTCAAGCACTCTTCTCTGAATGCTCCATAATCAATTCCAGATAAGCAATGGGGTTGGGTTGGACAATGAATGAAACCACGAATGGCCTCACCACTACAAGGAACAGGAGCAGAAAAGACACCTACCATCACATCACAAATAAAAAATATCACATAAAAAATATAACACATTTACTTTTTGAATATGTTTTTCAACAAACTTGTTTTCAAATATCTGTAGATGCTATCATCTAGGCACCAGATTCCAACATGCACTGTTAATTACTTTTGCAAGACAGCTGCCACAAATGAGGTGGTTCAATATGCATGGGTATTCACCTTGTTTAAAGTTTGCAATCTCGTTAACTGAGCTTGCAAAATAAATATATGTTGCACACTTTCTTTAAATTTCCCTTTTTCAAAGTGATACGTGCGTGCATGGAGGCCAGGAAAGGAAGTCCTGCAAGAGCATAGTCCAGATTTTCCAATAAACTAACACAACCAAAGAGTATGCTGCTCGTTCTTTCCTGTCAGATGTGTATATATATATATTTTTGGTTTGTGCTCTGGAGCAACCATTTAAAATTATATGAACTATGGAAGTGGAGGTGGACAGGATGGTAGAAATGAAGATGCAATTCAATGACATTGTTATTATCACGTAGAACAAAACACACAAACTGCAGCTGATTAAAATGAAAGGTCCTGAAGCTTGCCTAAGAGCAAAAAACAGCCAAAAGCCAGATTTAGTAGGGAAAAGCTTTATTTCAGGGACTTCTACTAGAGAATAACAAACATAAAACTATAAAAAGATCCTGCATGAAGTCCTTTAAAGGAAAATTTAGTCTGTTTCAACTATGGTTTTGTTTTGGGTCTTTTCTGACTAAACATTCATTTATCAGAATTTGAGACCTGGCCAGACCATAGAAATGACAGTCTGCTACTCTGTCACCCAGAATTATTATTTTTATACTTTGCTCTTGGACTTTGCCTTTTCAGATTTGCAGTATGGCCCTGGAGCCCTCGCCAGCAGCAACCCTGAGGGGCATGAGCTGTAAGGACTTCACATAGGATTGTATGGGAAGTGTCACTGCAGGGTGACCCTCCAGCCACTGCCTGAAGGATGGGAGTCCCCTTCTTCACTTGGATGGTGGGCTGCTGAGATCCTGAGCTCTGTTGTTCTCTCTCGACGGGATCAGAGCAGTACATCCTGCAATGAACACCTGCAAAAGGATTATTTCTTGCTGCCCCTTCCAGGTACTGCTCATGAAAAAAGCCTAAAGACACAAGCAGCACAAGTGCAGCTGAAGCAGCCGGGGTTAGTAGCCCAGGAGAGATGCCACTGCCATACAGCGTGATACGGTTTCACAGCCGGCAGAGCAAATTCAAGGCCCCTATGACACAGAGCAAGAAGCTCGGTTATCCTTCACCTCTCGGCCCTTCCATATGTGTGAGCAGAGTTGGTTTGACAAGAACGGGAGCAGACATGTCAGCCTTGCACCATGCCAACACCACACACCACAGCAGCAAAAGCCTTCCAGGAGCACAACGCTGACTGCAAGGAGAAAAGCACACAAGGGGAGAGCAACCCCCGCTAACTGCGGTTTAGCCAGACCCCTGCAAGTGGTGCTCACTGCAGTACGCACCAAAGGGTTTAACAGCTCACCAGGGAGAATAGCAATCAAGAGGCTGTTCCTATTTCCCCTATCCCTCAAATGGCTTTAAATGCACCTGGGCTTCCTTTGAACAACCCACCCAGCTCCTCCCACTCTCAGGTCAAGTACTGGGCTGTCACCAGGGTAAGGAGGATGGACAGGAGATGGGACAACTGCACTACTGTCCCAGTGTATCCTTCCAGGGGAGCACAGCCACCAGACTCACTGTGAGAAGCAGCAAGACAGCAGCACACCAGACTGATGCTCTCTTGCACCAGGATTTAAGCCAATGCTGTTCATGAGCACACACACGTTCAAGGGCATGGTGCTGCGTTCAGGTCCCCAGTTAAAGCCCAACAGCCCCCCAGTTTGGGGGAATATTGTGTCTCCTGCATCAAATCAGAGCTGCAAAAAACCACAAGTTTTTGTCTCAGGCAACACAACTCTTTTTGTGCCGATTACTAAGGTGATGGGTGAACTATGCTGGCCTGAATAGAGCTGGCCTTTCCTACAGCCCCTCCCCACCGCGGGTGTCAATAAGGACTTTGAAACACTGGTTTGATCTCACTTTTCTGGGAAACTGGAATTCATGACTTTCTGCTGCGGCCTCGCTACAGCCAACACAACTGCACCTTTGTGCGGCAAAGAAAAGCCTCTCGCCGATGCAGAGAGCAGCCCGAGCCCAAGCCATACGGGTCACTTGCCAGTCAGGCCAGTGCAGAGGCAATGAGAGGAAAAGCTGGCATGCTCCTCCAGCCTCCCTGGGGACAGCAAGCGGCTGGCCCAGGGGATGGAGAGCACATTTATGTCCAGCAATGAGAAGCCAGAGAGCAAAGGATTAACACATACACTTTGTGGTTGACATGGATTTGCCGCGTGCCAGCAGACACGGTCTAAAGTAAGATGATTCAGCTGCGATTTGCTGTACCTCCTCTCCCTCTCTTTGCAGAAGGAGGAAGAAAAAAAAGAAGAAAAGAAGGTTTTGATTCCGTATAATTAACTGCCTTTGTGAATCTGCCTAGTTCCTATCGATCCCCTCAAACAAGGCAAGCGCTCACGTTCACTCCAGCAGTGCCCTGGGGAGACTGCTGCCTGCCCCTCCCTGGGCTCAGCCCTGCCGCGAGCTGTGCTGGCTTGCGCTGCCGGGTTTCGGTCCAAGACAAGTACGGGGAAAGGTTAGAGGCAGAGGACTCAAGCCGCTGGTTGAGGAGGGAGCAGGAGGGACCGGCTGCAGAGCTGCTGTTACAAACTGTGTGCAGCCACCTTCTCCCACTGCCCTGGGAGCTTCTGCTCCAGTGCCCCCACCCAGCTGCCCCGCCATACGTCTCGCTTTTTAGAAAACACCTCTGTCCCAGATTTCCAGCCTCACGGGGATTATCTGTGCTATGCCCAACTCCACCTGCCTTGCCCCTGCGGGTGGAGCGTGAGCAGGGACGGTACCCAAAACAGATCATGTCCAGTTCTTGGGGTGCATGTCCCAGGTGTGGGGATTCAGGACTGGATGGGTGCAAGGAGCCCCCAGTCCCAGCAAGGGAATGGGAAGGCCCAGAAGAGAGAGCGGAGGAGCAGCCGCAGACAACCCCATCCGAGCCCTGTTACGGGACCTGACAGCAGTGCAACAGATCCGCTAAGACAAAGACAAGTGTACAACAGCTCAGCAAACCTCCTCACGTACATGCTCCTCCAGATCAGATGCATAACCCAGCTACGACGAGTAAGTCTGGGATGAACGCAGCAAGGGGGGCACGTCTGGAGCTGGGGTCAGGCTCAGCCAGGGCTGATAAAGACGCAGGCAGGGCAGGAGAGGAAGAAGTGGTGATAAGGGGTTGGGCAGCAGCCGCCACATCACACCCCTGGAAGCAAGGAGCGGATAACAACCCCCTTTACTCTCCCTTCCATCGTGGCTAGAGTTGGCCCACCCTCTGCTTTCCTCCAGCTGTTACTCACTGCCACAAACTAGCCAGGGTGACCTAGAGAAGCTCCTGATCTCCCAGACCCTGGCTCCGCTGACACAACACACTCCAGCCAGAGCGAACACCATATCCTCATAACTCAAACACGCCACGAACACTGTGTCACTGGGTCACCCCAGTCTAAGGCAAACAGGGTGGGGAGAACATTTTGGTCTTTGTTTTACAGTTATTGCCAGGATTCACCCACAAGGCCTCCACAGATGCCTGGAAGCACACCAAAGTTTAAGTAATAAAAAAAAAAAAAGAAAAGAAAAGAAAAAACCCAACCCCTTCAAAAACAGACCAACCCACAACAGTTTGGAAGATGCCCTGGAGCATGCAGGAACGTGCTCCTTGGGCAGCTCAGGCAGAAGGGGTGCAGGAGACACAAGGGGAACCACCTGACAGGGGCGGCAGCACCATCCCAGGCGCAGAAGGAAGGAGCCGAGTGGTCCCTGGCCCCGGGACTCTGGAGCCAACAGGTTTCAGAGCCCCTCTGCCAAACGCTGCCCCTTCACTGAGGCAGAGGCACTTCTCGGTGGCGCACCGCAGACGCCCTCTCCCCCCGGGTGCGTGCTGCCCTAGGAGCCCCTCCAGCAAAATCCCGCCCGCGGCTCTCCACGGGCACCTCCCGGCGCTTCCCGCGGCGGGTCCCGCACGGGGTCACCACCCGCGCTGCCTGCCCGGCGGGGGCTGTCCCTGCCCGCCTCCCCCGGCAGCAGGCGTCGGGGCGGGGGGAGGCAGCGCGTCCCCCCGCCGGCAGGAAGGGCACCGGGTGACCCCCACGGGAGACGCCGGGGGTGGGAGCGGCAGACCCGGCAGCGCTGCCTGCCTCCCTCCCCCTCCTCCTCCTCCTCCTCCTCCCGCCCGCCCCGGGGCCCCGTGGCCGCTGCCTGCCGCCGGGGCGGCCGTGGGCGAGCGGAGCCGCCCGCGCCCGGCCTTTGTTTGCCCGGGGCCGGGCGCGGCGGAGCGGAGCGGAGCGGGGCGCCCCGAGCCGAGCCGAGCCGAGCTGAGCCGAGCCGCGCCGCGCCACTCACATAGTGCTTGTTGGGGATGCGCCTCTTCTGCACGTCCAGCACCTTCACCTCCGCGATGCTCCGCCTGGGCATGCCTCCGCCTCTGCCCCTCGCAGCCCGGCGCCAGCGGCGAAGCGGGGAGCGGCGGCGGCGCTGGGAGAGGCACTGGCGCACGCAGCCGGGACCGGAGCCTGCAGCGCCGCGCCGAGCCGAGCCCAGCCGAGCCGAGCCCAGCCACCCGCCCGCCCGCTGCCGAGGGCGGGAGGCGGCCCCGGCCCGCCCCGGCCTATCCCGGCCGGAGGGGCGGCCCCGCCGCAGCCCGCTTAAAGGGGCGAGCGGCGCCGCCCGCCCCACGCGAGTCCGGCCCACGCGAGTCCGCCGGCGGGGGGCGTGCGGCCCCGCCGTCCCCCCGCCCCGGGAGATGGAGCACGGGAGACAACTCGGCTGTGTCTCCGGGGAGGGCAGAGTTTTTCGGAGGGTGCAGCCGGCTGTTCGCCCTTCGCGGGGGCTGGAGGGGCGCCGGGCTTGCCCATCTTGCCCGGCACCATGCCGGGTCTGTGTGGGGGCTCCGTCACCAGCTTTTGATTCTTCTCCCTGCTCTTATCCCATAACAACAGCTCCCAAGGCAGTGCCGACATGGTCACCAACGGCCACGTCCCCGAAAAATCGGGAAATGAACTGAGCAGAAAAAGGTGGCTTTTTTTGGTTGTTGGTATGGTCAGATCACTGGAACTGCCTTACCCAGGACAACCCGCATAACGCTGGGAACCGAGACTCTGCACCCCACCTCTCCTCCCTGGCAGCCCACCCCCTCGCGCCGTGCTCGGTGCCCAGCTCTGCCCTTGGGGCAGTGGAGGAGGCAAGGCAGAGACCTGGCTCTTCTCTACATCAGTGCCATCCACGGCCCCCATCTTCCCAGCAGCTCCTCAACATGTGGCATAACCACAGCTCTTTTCCCCGTTAGGCTTTTAATTACATTATAAAGTTACCCAAGGCTCGTGCTGGCAGGTCATTAGCTTTCATATGAATTTAATTTAATCATAAACAACTCATCTCACTCTTTAGCAGCTCCTTAAATGTAGCTCCTTTTTATACTGTTAACTTTGCTACAACCACCCCAGAGAATTAATGGAGGCACAGGCAGGTTGCCAGGGCTTTATTGCCCCTCCTTGCCCTCCCAAAGGGCTCATCTTCATCCTCCTCCCCCTCAGCTAAGCCCAAGACCACAGTGCCCCACAGAGGATGTGGCTGCAAGAAGGATGCTAGGTTGTCTGAAGGGGACACCAGGTCACCAGCGACCTCCCTGACGCCTGCTGGCATGCCACCACAGGGCTGTTTTACTTGTGGACCAGCTGCACATCGCTCCTCTTCCTGCCCCGGCCCTGTTGCTGTTCCTCAGTCAGACACGTGTTGAAGGTAGGTAGGCAAGAGGCCATGGAGAGGCCCTGAGAGCCCTCCCTTCCTTCTCCCACCAGGAAAAGATGCACAAATCCTCCACAAGATGGTGAGGAAAACATCCAAAGTAGCTGTTCATGTTGATAAGAGAAGAAACGTACATTGAGGACGTGTGGAACATTGGAGAATGGAAAATGAAGAGAGGAATGAAACAATTACTGGTCTTCACATGCTGAAAGGAGAAACCAGGGTAGAGAGCGGCTGAGGGAACTGCAGCTGAGCAACACAGAGAAGGATGTAACCTGAAAAGCTGAGGATTGAAAGGCCAGGCAAGGAGATCACAGGGATAACAGAAGCAGGTAATTGGATATGTGAACCACAAAAGGAAGCACAGAAACACACTAAACAAAATACAACAGATGATAAATTGCAAGGTGAAGGGAATTAAGTGAGGCAACTGAGTTATGAATGCTATGGCTGCAGCCATCCCTCCTGCTTCAGGTGCTGCTTTGTTCTAGTTGGCAGTGACTGTAGGATTGCCAGGCATCTGGGGAGAGGGTGACTGTACTTAGGACACTGGTTGTGTGTACGCAGAACTGGTTTAATACAGTCTGGTAATTTGGTTTTACAGGAGTGCACAGACTGACCTGAAAACCCTCGTGCACTGAAAACAGCATAGCCAGACTGATCATCTTGCTGACCAGTCCATCTATACATTAACACGAAGTCCACCATCCAGGCACCTTGGACTCACTACCCATGAACCCTAGGATTAGTCTGTGGGAAAAAAAAATTATTTAAAAAACCCATCTGAGCAAATCAAGAACGTGCCATTCAGAGAGCATTTTGACCTATAGGTGCAGCAGCTATGAAGAGGCTAAACTGTTTTCTTGCCAGATTTGTTTGGTCTAGGTTTAGAAGCAGTGATAGCTGCAGCACAGAGGGATGGTGTAGGACAGTGAGGGTGCTGGGCAGGCAGCCAATGAAAGCCGGAGTCCCAGCTGAAACATCACCAGCATGCAGGACCCTGCACAGCATGGAAGAGCTGCCCTGACAGCCAGCACAGTAAGGACCAGCAGCAGAACCAAAGCGTGAGAGCACACAGGGAAGTCTATGAGATGGCTCCGAAAGGAGCCTCATCCCTTCTTGTGTTTCTGTCATCTCATACTGGCCACAGATTCAAGAGGACAGAAATCCTATCTCCAGACTATCACTTTAGCATGGAGGCAGATGGTGGATTGGGGGGGGGGGGGGGGGGGGGGGAACGGGATGGGGGGGAACAGGGCAAGTTCTGCACATTTTTACAGCCACCAATGCCTGTTCCCTGCCCTCCCCTCTACAAGGCCATCCCCAGCCGCTGTGGAGCACCGTACTGTCGCACACCTTCATCAGCAACCTCCATGCTGGCCTCCCCCTTTCCTTTAATCCTGGCTCCACCACCACAGTTGGGAATCCACAAGAGATAGAATTAACACTACACGGTGATGCTGTGAGGGACACTTCACTCCTGAGCTTGAAGCAGCCCAGAGGGACACAGATGGTGCTTTGCTTGGGGAAGCTTTGTGTCCACCTCCCTTTCTCAGGGGTGCATGAAACCTTTGGGTATTCCCTTGCTGATAAATCCATTTCACTGTGCCACAAGGTCACCACATGGAGATGTGTGACATGGAAAGCAAAAGGAGAATTTAAGAATGAGCTCTCACAGCATCCCTGCTCCAGGGACCAGACTCTGGTTTCCTTCCAGCTCCTTTCTGTGTACTGCCACGGATGCAGCCCCATGACACATGTTGCTGGGCTGTTGGGCCATTCCTTTATATCTGGTATAAATCATGTGTATCAGACAGACAGCTTGTTACACACAGGGAGTTATTTTATTCACGTCTTCCAGCATAAACCCACTCCAGGCCTATGAACACTGGCAGGGAGCCAAGCGACTGCACAAAATCAGTCAGAAGCACTTAAGCATTGGCACTGCTTCCCCAGCACTGTAACCTGCTGAAGTGACTCCATCGCTCTTGGACTCTGACAGCACCATGCACTGGCTGCAGCCTGACAGCTTATGAGCACCCAGGAACAAGCAGAGGTTGGAGACAATTGCAGCGAATGCTGCAAAATAGCACCTGTGTTTAACAAACGAGTCTGATGAGAGCAGCTGAGATGAGTGGAGAGTGGCTTGGCACACTGACCTGATGACCTCCCAAGGGAGGCACGCTGCGAAGGTAGCTGTGGAGATGTACAGCCTGGCTTGGACTCTACTGCACCTCAGTAATTTATGAAGGAAACTGCCAAGCATTTGCTAAGGGACCCCAAATGAGGGGTTTGTGATTGACCTGGGAGTCCCGTGCTTGGCCCACACCTCTGGTGGTGTGGCTGCAGGAGCAGCAGAGATCTGACAGCAGCACTTCCTGTGATGAGGTTGGGTGGTAGAAGGGTACAGGTACAACTGAGGGAAATTTTGGAATAAACAAGTCATCTCCTGCTGCCCTAACCAAAGGCTGAACTATTGTTAAGCCAAACAAAATACCTACACAGGTGAGCTCACCACCTACTGAAGAGTCAAGATCTCCTTGACCCATGTGCATTCTCCCTTCTCTCTGTCAGGATCAACTGAGCAATTTAAAGCAAGAGGACAATTACTTCTGAAAAGCCAGCCATCAGCTCAGCTGTGCAAATGGGTTTCCGCTTGGCTGTAAGCAGGCTCCAGCTGTTTGGGCACAACTGGGCCATCCCTGAGATCTGTCAGGTGTCAGAGTTGTAACGGAATGAGAAAGCAGTGCCCCACCATGAGCCTGAACTGCAGAGGAAACAGCACCTGCAGGTCCTTTTGGCACAGAGTCCACTACTTCTGCTTGCTTTTTTAATTTAAGAATTGCGAGTGTGTGCCAGGTGGCTATATGTTTCTGGTCCTACCCTGTGTACAGAATAAATGCATCTGCTTTCCCCAAGCTCCCTCACAAAGATTAGTCAAAAATGATGATCCTACTACAACAGAGGGCAAATCTTTGCAGCTGAAGCCAAGCAGAGCAGTGGTTACCCACTGTATCACCAGGGCTGGATTGCACTGATTCTTAGCCGCCACCAGGAACAATTTTCCACTGCTTTGAACCCAGCATTGTTGGTTTTATCTGCACGGTGTGGATGACACCCATCACAGTCAGCCTGGCAGCAGATTGCACCCATCCTGCACAGAGGTATGGCAGCAGAGAGAAGCAGACCCTGCGGAGGGGATGCTTAGCCCTCAAAGACAGGGAGGCTGTCCTGGTATGTGTGCCAGTGAGCAGGGGAGCCCTGGAAAACTCCTGAGTGGGAGACAACACTAGAGCAGAAAACAAAATGCTGAAGCACTGATAAGAAGCAGAGATCCAGTGAAAGGTGTGCCATAGCGAATGATGAATCCAGGAAAAAGAGTGAGCAAACATTTCAGTGCAAGGGGACAGCTCAGCTCCGGCTATGCGCTTGTGCAGGCAGCAGCTGGGCTCTGGAGCCGCTGTTTCAGCGTGCATGCCATCTAGTGCACACTAGAAAGCAGAGCAAACATCACCCCTGCTACCCTTGCAAGCTTGGAAACCAGGCCCAGGGGACTCCCAGTGGGTGCTTGTGGGGTGCCAGGGCAACATGTCCAGGGCATGTGAACCAGCCCCATCCCACCCAGGAGAGGGGCAACAACAAATCTCATCAGCAGGGCAGAGCTAGCAGCCTCTGGAGAGGCTTGGCTTGCTCAAGCCCTCAGTAGTTTGGCATTTGGAGAATTAAACCAGTGGCCAGTGCAGCAGGAAAACATGCAACAGCATTTGGCTTAACAGGGTGCAGATGACTTTTGAAGGAAGTGCCTGTGGCAGTGCTCACCTCCAGCTGCCCTCCTGCAGCGAGACGCGGAGAGAAGATGCAGCCATAGGAGGAAGGCAGTTAGGCACAAGCCTCAGCTCCATGACTCTCCCTGCATTCCCTGCTTTTTCTTCCCCCAGAGTTTCATCATCCCCATCATAGCAGGAATGCTGCAAAATCCTTTGGGCAGCTTGGAGCAGCTTGGAGCCCAGATGAGGCAGGACACACAACGCAGAGGAGGTAATTAGGGGAGCTAAGAGTACTACAGCTGCTGCAGCACCAGTAACTTTTCAGGGCTGTCATCTCTATTTTTAAAAATTAAGCAAGATTTTTACTTTTGCTCTGTTTACAGCATTGCACCAGGACAGAATGGCAGATAACAGTTATTTCTGGAATAAACAGTACTTTCCACATATTTATAAGTATACTCACGGTTGAAGCTCCCCTCAGGCACTGCCAAGGACATGCAGATGAAGTTAAATACTCCCACGAGATCTTCTGCTTCACTGGGATACATTGAGTGAGACCATTTTTGACCAGCATGACCCAGGGAACAGTGCAGTCCTGGTACATGCAAAAGAAGGAGATGGCTAATTATGTGTCCTCAGCTACTTCATTTCTAACTATCTCATGGAGCAAGGACACAGGCACCCTCATGCTTTGCTCTTGTCCTTCTCACACCACAAGGCTGCTCATGTAACACCCCCCCCTCCCAACTTACAGTAACAACTCCCTCTTCCTTTCACCACCTCACATCTGAACTCACAGCCTGCGATATTACCTAACCAGGGTGCACATAGGTAGCAAGATAATTTCCCACATGAAACCCAAGGTAGAAGTTGGCAGCTCCAGAGCAACCTTTCAGAAAATGAGGGGAAAAGCTTACCAACTCCCTGGGCTAACGTCAAAGCTGCCCTTGCACACCATGTGTCATTGCTTGGTGTAGGGCATCTGGATGAAAGAAATAAACAAATGGGCAGATAAAAATCTCCAAGCACAAAATGAAGACCATGCAGGTCCTGTGGTTCGTTACAGAGGCGGTGGGAGCTTTTCTGAGCAGCCGGGGGAGCAAGCAGAGGTCTCCCCCTGCACTGAGGGGAGAAGATGTGATCTGTATCTTGGCCTCATAACTCATTTCCAGATTCCAAGTGCTCCTCAGCTGAGGACAGAGTGGGGAGGAGACAGTGGGGCATCCCTAGGACCTCCTTGTCCCAAAAAAGCAAGGGATCTGAGGCATTTGACTGGTATCTTCTGTAATGGCCAGAGAAGCTAATAAAAAAGGAAAAAGCCATGCATACATGGTTTGCACTCTTCAGACGACAGGATGCAATACTCCCTCTTCACCAAGCAGGGTCAGCCGAGCACTACTGTAACACACAATGAAGCCATCAAGTCAACTGCTGCTGCACTTTGCTCTACCAGAGTTTCACCTTCTCAGCAAAGATGTTATTGCCACTGAGCTGCAGCACGCAGCAGAAGTGCTTCTGAAGCAACAAGCTCTATTTTAAAGAACTAGAAGTTCAGCCTTGCAAGGTTCACATGCCAGAACTGGCTCTGGAGGTTTCTGTAAGTCAGCAAAATCCAGACTAGAAGCAAAGCTGGTCTAAGGCCACAGCAGGCAGGAAATCAGACACATGCCCAGGTTTCTCAGTCTGTTAGTTTATTAGAAGGGTCTTTACATCATAATGGTGACCCTGCTGAAGACACTTTACAAAACATTAAAAAACCCTTTTTATTCAAAGCCATGTTTTCAAAAAATGCCATCACATCCCCCCCGCCCTCAAAAACAAGCTGGGTTTATTCATGGTTCCTTCTGAACAGGAAACAAAAACATCCTCTTTTGAAAGGTGGGAAAAATGTAACTACCCTGTAAACATGACAATCAGAAGATGTGCTCCTTTGCCCTCTTCTAGGAGAGGGACATGGTACTAGAAGCCTGGTACACTTGGAGAGGGAACAGAGAATAGGGAACAGACGGGACAAAACCATTCCCACCTTTTATTAGCAAAAGCAAAACTATGTTACTAGCTCCAGGCTGCAAATAGGCTGGACTGGAGAAAGGGACAACTGATTTACCATAAGGACATCACATCAGCTCTTTAAAAGTCCCCAGAAATAGTATCCTTCCTCATGGCTGCACAATATCCAGAGAGAGCCAACACTCCCTGGGCTGGTGCAAGGCAGCAGTCAGAGGCGGCAATGCCCTTCAGCTGGATGAGGTATGTTATGAACAGTATGCTGCAGGACATCCTCCTGCAAGTCACATGTAACACATGAAAGGACAGGCACCAGGTATGGATTTCTGTGACAACAACCACTTCATAGAATATGTCCAAGCTGACCCCACTGGGACCAGGAACAAAACTGCTGGGGCTGCCAGGACACACTTCTAATGCAATTAAAAGGCTCAAATGAGTACATTGTTCAGGAACAACCCTCTGCATTCATTCATTTTACATCAGCTCCTAACCTGGTGCTATGATATCTGAAAGGCACAGTCAATACTTTTGGAGATGGAACAGGTGGTCTTCCTAGGAGGACAGGCTAGTTACTGAAAAGCTGCTATGCAGTCTGCTTGCAAAGGATCCCAGCCCTTAAGATCTCTATCTAGGCTATATTCATTAATAAAGACATCAGTGGTGTGAATTCAGAAGAAACTTGGAACGGCCCAAATAGATTTAGTCTTGCTAGTTTGCAGGAAGCTATAAATATGCATTATGAACTCTAAATGCATAGTAAATGTAAATGCACTCCTCAGATAAAAGAGGTGTTAAAGACCTGGGGGCTGGCTCCTTCACCTAGGTACCTAGACGTGTAGCACATTACATACCACCTTTTACTGAAATGCCAGTATGTCTCTAAATCAACACATGAGACTTTTGAGTTGTTTTTTTTTTAAAGCAGAGACATTTTTTCTTGCTCAGGAAGCAGGCCTAAGACAAACAATGTTGTCCCAAGATCGATAGAGAGAAAAACTTAAGTGCTGCCTTACACCTTTTGGTTGTGTAAAGAAGGTGCTGCCCAGCGAGGTCTCTGTTGCCCTGCCCAGGTCTGTGCTCTGGGTCCTACCCAGCAGCTCAGCCAAGCACTGCCTTGTGCAGGTGGAAGAAGGTGGCCCAACCAATACACATCACCACGGAGCAGAAAGGACAGAGGGCTGGACCTGCCAGTGCTCTGCAGCATGACTTCAAGCTGAAAGCCAGGAGAATCATCCAAGAAACTGTAGCACATCATATGGAGATGAGATGTCATTGGAGAAAGTGATGCTGAGAATAACAAGCCATCATGACCTGTCATTGCATCTCCTCTTCCCTTGCATCCCTTCTTTCATGACTCCTTTTTTCCTTCCAAATGATGCTTTGCAGCCCATAACTCTGACTGCAGAGTGGGCTGGCTGACCCACATGGCCAACACATATATAGCACTTAAAAAAAACATCTCTAGCACATGTGTGACCATGAAAGTTCTGGCAATAACACCCTCTGCTCCTCACTTGTCCTGACTAAAAGGCACATGACTGTGACCAATACCTCACAGTTTCACTGTAGGACTGAATACCGTTACAAACCTCCCCCTCTGCACATGCACATACACTTCTTTAAGAGACAAAAGCTGAACAGTTTAATTATGCCATAGTCCAGTCTCCGATAAGATAGTGCTAGCTAGCTGCCAGATGGACTGTGGTGCTTGCAATCACAGCAAATGAAGAAGCAGAGGCATCTTTAGAAGGATGTCCAGCCGGTCCCCTTTCTGCGTAATCTGTATGGGGAGGAAAAGAAAAGAAAAAAACCCAACCCTCCCTCCTCAAAGGCAAAAAAAATCCAAATCACTGCCTCCCTTGAGCAGAAAAGGGCCACAGTAGATAAAAATAAATCTAAGGCAAGTGTTGGGGGGGCCACAAGGCCACGGTTAGCCTATGACAATGCCAAAGTTGCTCTGCCCCAGACTCGTCCTTACAGAGGACCAGGAGAAGGAGCAGCCACAGTGGAGACAGAGGCTGATAACCCCTGCACAGATGGCAGGAGCCACTGCCTGTTTCTCCTGTTCAGAGTGGTTATTGCTTCAGTCTGAGCTGACAAGCCCTGTAAGCACCAGGCTCACGTGAGAGGCGATGCATCCAGCTAACAGTGCAAGTATGATTGCAGAAAGGGTCCTGCCCAGCTTCCCAGCATGGAGCTCTGCTGAGCATGCCAGCTCCTGGAAAAGCCACCAAACTTCCAGTCAGCATCCCCCAGCGCAGGACAGAGACCATGTTTATCCCAGACAGAGCAAGGGGACAGAAGGGTGTTGTTGTGAGAAGAGGCTGCCAAAAGGGTCTTCAAAGTCCAAGTTGCCCACCTGCAGCCCAGGAGGACACAGCAAGTACCAGGTGGTGGCCTGCCAGCTGCGAGGTGTTACGAGCTCTCTGTGGAGCTCAAGGGGACGAACTTGGCATGTTTGGTTGGGGATGCCGGGGTCTGTCCATCTGCCTCCTCGCTCAGCTTGAAGAACATCTCCTGCTCACGCTTCTTCTGGTTCAGCTCATCCTCCAGGGCCTTAAGCAGAAGGGAACACACACAATAAGAGACGTATTTGAGATTGTACTGGAGCTAGGGACACTGTCCCCTCCAACTAGCCAAGCAGGACACCCTGCTCATGCCAAGGAGGCACTACCTTCTTCCGTGGCCTCAGCTTGTCCCGCCACTCCTTCATGTGCTGGTTGTGGTTCTCATCCAGGGACTTAAGCTTCTGGGTTTCGTGCTCAATCAAGAGGTGACACTTCTCATTCTAAACACAGATCACAAAACAGAACACCCATTAAGCAGCTGGGACTGTAAATCCTGTGGTCAAACAGGACTTGCATTGGCCAGAGGCATTCAGAGCTCTGAGCTCCAGGGCATGTTTAGACATGGCCACAAAATCCTCTCAAGGCAGAGCAGGGAAACAGCAGTTCTAGTTCACTGACAGTCCTCTGCAGCCACTTCTTACAACATGCTCCTTGTGCTCGAGCTGAAACAGTGCACAGGCAGCTCCAAGAGGCTGAGCCACGAGGGGCAGGTACCTGCAGCTGCTGGAGCTCGTTCATGTTGCTCTCACACTGGGCTTGCATGTCCTTCATCTGTGTCTCGTGCTTCTGCTGCTGGTGCAGCCGCTCTGCTTTTTGCCTCTTCTCTTCCTGCTGAGCAAACTGGAAGAGAGAAAAGTAGGTGCCCATGTAGGCAGTGTCGCTCTGATCTCTGAAGCCTGTTAGGAAACTGGCCAGCTTGCACTATTATATAGGAAAGAAAGAACAGCCCAGAGGATGCTTCCCGACACTAGTCATGATGGAAGCAGCCCTGAAAACCACACCTGATGCCACAAAACCAAAGACCTCTGACTCCCTGCAGTGGGTTAGAAATTTGGGAACAGTTGCCCTTTTCTGGCTTCCCTTCTGCCAGTAGGGCAGCAAAGTACTTCACCCCCAAGCCGAGCCTCAGACGTGGTGCCCTTTGCAGGACCTGACCTGTTTTATCTTCTCCCGCTGCTCAGATGCGCTCCCGCTGGAGTGGATATGAAGGCTCTTCTTGTACATGGCCATGCGTGTCTTCCCTTCACTCCGCTGGATTTTGGGGAGCCGCGCTTTCTCCTGCTGCTGCCGAATTTTCAGCTGCTCTAACATGCGCTGGTTGTATCGCTGCATTTGCTCCCTTTCCTGCAACAGCAGAGGGACACATATCAAAGGAGGAAAGACACCTCAGGCCAACAAGAGACTGCTGAGGAGACCAAAGAGTGCTGGAGAGCAGGCCTGGGAGTTGCACAGAGGTGGCTGGTGACAGACAGCTCCAAGGGGAAAAAGAGGTGAGGGCAGCTACTGAACATGCTGTGAAGGCAGAGAAGGGGGCTGGAAGGAAGCAGAAATGACCATGAGATGTGCCAGTCTTCACCCACTGCTCTGGGAATCTACCATCCCACATACCAGACAGTAAAGATTTCCAGAAAAGCCCCCCAAAATTCACAACTGCTTCCTGTACATTAAATGCATGCAGCACAGAATATACATCCCAAGCAAGCAGGCTGATCCCAGTGTTATTCTGGTCCCTTTTCTCTAATAATGACCAAATCCCTTAACTCCTAACGCCCCCTCCACTCCTCACAGCCTGGAAGGGAAATATCCCTTTTGGGGACAGCCAGGCACCCTGCCGACCAGCACTCAGCACTGTCACAGGAAGATGCTAACTCTTCACCTTCTCATGCTTCCGGAGCAACTCGTGCCTCTGGAGGAAATACTGGTCCTTTAGCTGCTGCTTGAGAAGCTGGTGTTTCTCCTGTTGCTGATGCTCTTCGAGATCCCAGATGCACGCCTCCCGGTCTGAGGAAGGGAGAAGGGTCAAGGAGACAACCCACCCTTGCCCCCAGCTTGATCACATGGAACATCCCAAGCACAAGCGATCCCTACACATGGGAACAGTACAGCAGATGTGGGGAGTGATCGTTCACCTCCTGTTTTCCAAGAGAAATTGGTTGCAAACCATATCAGAGAATAATTTCTTGCAATTATGAAGCCTAATTGGTTCGTATTTGTAAAGTGCTTTGAAGATTAAAGCACTAAGTATTATTATTGTTAAACATTTAGACAGGATCTGGTAAGGCTGTTTTTTCTAAATCGTACCCTGCCAGCTTGCAACTCTGTCACAGCATCTGTTGTGTAGGAAGAGCCAGCGTCGGATAAACCCATCATTACAGCATTTGCTTTCCTCCTTTTAATTTTAAGCCTTTGCCACCCACCTCTCATAAGCTGCTGCTTTTTGTTCAGGCACTCGCGTTCCTTGTCGCAGATCTCTTTTTTGTTCTGGGCAGTTATATTCTTCATGGCTAGCTCCAGGTCCTCCTTCTGCTTGGCCAAAAACTCTTGTTCCTGGAAGAAAACAGCAGTACCACCATGAGCCCTCCTTCTGCTGCAACCTGAAAAGCATCTGGTGGTATTTTAGAAACTGCCAATCCCTCAAGGAGGAAGGATGCTTCTGTCTACTATGCATTTCTCAATCCTGGAGTTGTGGCAATCTTCTCTCAGGCTTACCATAGTTTGTTTTTTCTGGGCGAAGTCATCCATCTTCGCCTTCATGTTCCCTTTGCGCTGTTGCCGTGGCAGCTTCTCAACCTCATTCTTGACCTTTTTGGAGGGAAATGAGATTTATCAGCAGGTAACTTCAGGCCAAGAACAACCATACCTAATGTCGCTAAACAGATGGACCTCAGGAAACACCCAAATATACCAAAGAAAAGCAAGAGCTTCCTGCTAAAAAAACCAACAACTGCTTCCCTCTCAAGTTCTGCTATGGAGAAATGCTGAAGCTTTCCTGGAAGAAACAGATGCAGGAAACCAGCTTTCCTCCATCCTATCCCCAGTTTTACCTCCTTCTTCATCTGCTTCAGCTGCTCCAGGAATTTGACATGGTCCCGCTCCTGCTCCAGGCGAATGCGCTTGGCCTCCTCCCGCCGGCGCAGCGAGTGATCTTGTTCCATCTTCTCGATCTGCTGCTTCTGCTGCCGTTCAAGGTTTTCCAGTTCAGTGTCATAGAACTTCTTCTTTGTCTGTATGGGAAGGGAACAGAGGTCAACCTCAGCCTTCTCTGTGGCTCATTTCCTTCCAAAGCATTTTTTAATTTGTTCTAGCACATTTCAACCCTTTCTCCTTGCTTACGTCCTGGTCTACAGCATCCCACTAGGACCCATGGCCCTGGGCAAATACTAGCAGGCAGTGAAGCTCAAGCATAACAGTTCTTTCTCTGCAGACCAGGGTTTTCAAAAGTTTGAGGGCTCTGATCTCCAACAGCACCCTTGTGTCCAATCTTGCGGACACATCCTGCGAGCAGCAGGGATGGCACACATGGGTGTCGATGCGAGTGGGTTGCAAACTGCCCCAGAGGAAGGGCAAAGGAAGCAGGTTTGGGGCTTTTGCATATCACACTGTACAGTGATTAAATCTCACAATTGAGAATTGACTTGCTAAGATGGGAATTCACAGACGTGACATGTCAAGACTTTAGAAATATAACAGAAATATAAGTGATGGCTCCCAGCCTGCCGCAAGGGGATGGGATCACCAGCTGCACATACCAGGTAAATTAACAAAGGGGTATTTAAAAGATGGCTCACGAAAGCTTTAAAGGGACTTACCAACAAAATCATTTTACTTCAGTGTAAGCTGCCTACACAGAGGGACTAGGTATGTAAGCCTAGTTTATCTTCATACAATTTATTCTCAAACTTGCTAGTTTTCCTGCTTTCACATTCTGTCCACACTGCTCTCTTATTTAAAGGGCCTTTTTCTTTTAACTATAACAGCACTATAAACTGTTTCTCATAGTAGCCATGAACTGACATACAAGAAAAGATCACTGACGAGGGACAGTCCAGAACAATTCTTTCCCTGCTACACCATGCCAGGCAATGGCAGTCAGTGCTCCCCAAGCTGCAGGCTGCATGTGCTTAGCGCCCACAAAAGGCTCTGTCCTCCACAAACACATCCCATCCCTCAAATCCCAAAGGGGTTCCTCAATGGTCCTGCTCCCTCCAGACATGATGCTGCAGGACTGCTGCTTCCCAGAGAGCATCACCCTGCGCGAAGGTTTGCAGGGCATCTGCAGGGGAGAAGTCAAACCAGCAGATATCAGGAGCTTCCTCTTCCCTGCTCACGTACCATCATTTCTTGCTCGAAACGCCTGAGCATCTGCTCTAGCTGCAGCTGGTGTTTGCTGTTGAGCTGGGCCTGGTTTCGGTGCTCCTCCTTCTGAAGGAGACGCAGCTCCCGCAGTTCCTGGCGCCTGCAGAGGGTTAAAACGGAGCGGGAGAGAGAAATACACAGTCAGACAAGTTCAGAGCCATGTGCCTGAGAAGAGATGGCGGAATCAATAACCAGATCATTTCAGCAGGGAATGAAAGCCACACGGCCATCCTGAAGCACCCTGCCACTTGCTTTGAGCACCGACAGGAGGTAAATGCCAAATGACTGATGTGCTCTCCAGCTCTGTGACACCAGAGCACTGCTGAGAAGCAGGTTGCTAATTACACTAACTGTTGGCAAACTGTCAGTTTTCACAAGTAAGGCCTATTAGCATTCACAGCTTCTCAAACAAGCCCTGTCAAAGCTCCTAAGGTGATGCTGAGGCAACACTCGCCCCATCATCGCCAAAATACCCGTTCTGCTAGCTGGGTTAGCGCACACTGGTCTTTAAAACACAGCTCAGGGCAAGCTGGGGCTGCCCTGGCCTGGCACCTGCATTTCACATTCCTTCTTGCTCATGCCTGGGTGGAAGAAAGGGCAGTTTTCCCAAATTCTTACTCATCCACCACAACATTGCATTACTCTCCTTATCTAGCAAAAGGGTGCCTCTGCTCAGACGGTTGCGTTTGAGCCCGTTTGCCATGTCTGTGCCCAACTGAGCTGAAAATCACTGATGTAGCATGCAAAAGGACCAGCAGCAGCAGTTTCCCCATGCAGGATCCCCACTATGACCTCCTCTGCTGTGCATTAGCCTTGCACATTAAGTACAATCCTCTCTGGGGGCGCTCCTGGGAAAAGCACTTTGGAACACTTTCTTCTTCCAAAACAAATTCAAGCCCCATTAAACCAACTGGCGCAATATGATGTACTCTCTTCTAAGCTAGCCTTCAGAACAATACCTTGGTGTGTTCCAAAACACCAGAAACAAGCCCCTTAAGTGCAAATCAAGATGCCAGGAGAGTTGATCGTGCCCGCTAGCTGATCCCAAGGGAATAACCACTTCTCCCAAAAGGTGTTCAGGGACTGAATGCTTTCCAACCAAAGCCTCTCTGTCCCTTCCCCCACCTCCCAGCTGGAGCAGGCACTATTTAAAAATTAAAAAGGAGCCTCTTTTCAGGGATGCCACCACACCTGAGAGGACCAGGAGAAAGCAGCTGTGGCTGCAAATTCCTTGTACGCTAGTACATGTGCTCCCCGTGTTATGTTGGGGTTATATGCACTTCTCACATGAAACTGAGCAGCTAATGAGCTTCTGCACATATCTGATATTAGGGCCTAGGAATAAGGCTGCCACAGGGACACGTGATGCTTGGGGCAGATTATATTCTCAGGGAGTTTCTCAGAGCAGCACAAGGCAGCCTAGAATAGGGCATCAAGCAAAACAATTTGTATTTTAATTATTTTATGGGACTTTTCATTTCAGTGCTGCTACTGATAGTAACAAAGCTAGAAACAGCAGTTTCTCTCCCTGAGAAAAGGTCGTGGAGGTTTGAAAGCTGTAAGATCTGCGAAGGAGTCATAAATGCTTGAGCAGGGAGGATTCACCCATGAATATTAAGTGATGCTCAGGGAGTTTACAACTCCCTTGGCCTTTCTGTTAATGAAGTCTGAGGAGATACAAGAACAAAAGGAAGAGGAGTATCTTGAGAAGATTTCTGTGCTTATTTCCACTGAGCCAGCACATCTACAGCCCTGGAGACACATTCAGTCATCCCATAATCCCCAGAGAACAGAAACATCCACAGCACAAGCTTCCCTTGTCACAGCCTTGCTGCATCTTATCCCCGAGATGCATCCCTCATTCCCCTGCACGCAAACAGAGTTCAGCTTACATAGTACAGCAAACCCTCTGCCAGCCAAGGAAAGGCTAAAAGAAGCAATGTCCACACTGGACAGTTGTCCTGTCCAAGTGGGACCAAGACAGAAAATGAGAGGACTTCAGGTCGCTCCTGGATTTGTTTGTGGAGAAGAAAACCCTGCCAAATCTCGGCACCGTGCCCTCCCTCCATCCCAATGACCCACTTGCCTGAGGAATCTCATTTCTTCATCCTTCTTCTCATCCTCGCTGATGATCTTTGACGTGGTGACGCTCACCTCTACTCCATCCACCACAAACTTGCGGGTGCGTTTCAGTGTCTTCTTGTGCATCCGGGAATCCTGAGTTCGGCAGGGGAAGAAAGGAGGAGGCCATGAAGCAGCTCCCGGCTTGCTGCACGGGGTGCTACAGCTGGAAGCCTCAGAGCAATTTTGATGCTGTTGTTAACAAAGAACATAAGCAAGGGAACCACATTGGAATGGGAGGAAATCATTGGCAGGTTTGGAGCTGCCATTCAAGCCACACAGCCTTTGCTCCCATGCCACAGTACCGTGCAATTTCCACCCTGCAGAAACCTGATCTGGAGGAGAGACCACCTGAAGACCCTTCCTCTCCATGTCCAACTAAAGCAAAGCCTGATGGGGGATGCTGGAACCCCCCTGAACTGCAGTGCTGAGGAAACTACACAACATGAAGCTTGCAATGTTTCCTTTTAAAGCTCCTGGGCCATCTGACCTGCAGGTATCCCCTGCATGCCTGCAGGTGCGAGGCAGGCAAGGCCCCTGCATCAGGCTGCAATTGCAGATGGAGCCACGGGGAAACACGCTAGCCCTGCCCAAAGGCTCAGTGCTCATGTCCCTCCGGCCCTCATAACAATACTTCAGTAATCACAACCAGCTCCGAGCCCCTTACAGTGACCTCCACAAAGCGCAGCCCAGGCTCACTTTCATTAGCATAGGTAGGGACAAGTGCCAGGAGCACCACATCCTCTCCCAACAGTGCCACAACAGGTCAGCATCCCTCTGCAGGGTCAGCAGCCCAAGTCTTGCTGAACGACTGGTCCAGGGACTCAGTTTTTTGGAAAAAAAGAAAAAAAATGGATATGAACTACTTGGATCATGCAGTCCTACCGGGAAAGCACAGTGGTAGAATGAGCAAAGGCTCATTGAAGTCTTCTTGCTCTTACTGTGATGACCATTACAGATCTAAAAGATGGCAGAAAAACTTTATGTGAGCCAGCAAGGCCCAAAGCAAGTCCCTGGAGAGCTTGCTGCAGTGGGGGAGCCAGAGAAAGTCCCAAACCCACCTGTAGATTTCTTATCCCTAATCTTCCTAGAAAAAGAAAAAAGAGCTGGATACTTCTTGACAAAACTAATTTTGTCAAAATTAGTTTTTGATTTTTTAAAATTTATTTAACTATTTTTTTTTTTTACTAAAATATAAGCAACTGGACAAAGAGTCTGGTAATAAAAGAGTCACCTTAACTTTGCAGTTTAGCCTGTGATAAAAAGCATGTAATAGTTAATGTTTACAACCAGAAATGGTTTAACTCTTTGCTGCCCCTTCTCTTGCTGCAATCTGCCTGGCACCCTGTGCATGCAATCCAGCAGCACCAGGAACACAAGCAAGAGCAGAGCAGGGGAGTTTAATCCCATGAAGCCAAGGCTGGGCAAGGAGCCTGGGTGAGGAGGGAGCAGCACAGCCTAGTACCCACACACACACACTCCCAGCTCACTGTGCAAAGCAGAGGCGTCAGCAGGGCATCTTTCCCAGGGCTCTCTAGCAGCATCATTCCTGGAGAACAGCTCTGCTTGAACGACTTGCTTGGAGAGATGCCATTTAGTTAGTTTTGAGCATTGCCTCTGGCTGGGGCAATTCAAACTGTGATCTAACATGACCAACTCTTTGAGACTTACTCCCTGCAAGACCTGAAAAGCTCCTTTCCCCTTCTAGGGGACCAACTGGGGAGAGCAATTACATGCGTGGCATCATATTCATCTTTGGCTGGCCTCGAGGAGACCAGGTGTCATGGGAAACTCAGTGAGGAGGGGTAAATTGCTATGCAAGAGCATCACACTTCCCTCATTAGGGATCCAGGCTGATTGCAGGCTCACTGCAGGGGATGTTGGCTCTCACGTTGACAGCAGGAGACAGGAGGGGGGGCAAGTTTTGCCAAGAATGGTTTTCGAGCACGTTTCTGTGCTGGGAAGCTAACACTCATGCAGGCAACTGGATAAAGATCTTGTGCAACATATCACTCTGCCCCCTCAAGTCACACACATTTCTTCTTCTGAAGCTCAGCAAATATCATTCCAGTTATTTTGCCTCTCCCTCTAAGCCATGCTGACCTGGCCAGCTCTGGCTCACAAGCATTCCCAGCTTCCAGAAAGCCTTAGCAAATGCCAAGAAGCCTGGGAGGCCTTCATGCAAGTCACTGCTGACACAAACCAGGCCAGATATATAGCAGGTTGGAAAAACTGAGAGAGGCACCAGCCCAAATAAGCTTTCTCCTTGGGCTAGGTGTTCTAGGAAAGAACAGCAGAGTGAAGGGCAATGGATAAAGTTTAGGAAATCACATTTTGGGTTTCATACTTGTTCTTGCTCTGACTGTGCACGACTGCACAAGTCAGGCGAGTGGCACGGTTACTTCACATTTCTCAGGGACCCAAAATAGCTACAGAACATTGGACTTTGACTAGATTTCAGAGGCCTGGGACAGCAGAGGACACATGTACCTGCACCAGCTCCACCAAGAGCTTTACCTTCACTTGAGGACATGCCATGTGCCCATGGCACAGCTTAACCCAGCACCATGTGCTGTGCTGCCCTGAGCCCAGCTGGGACAGGCATCCCATAGACAGGGAAAACAAACTTCTGAAGGCTTTGCCTGGAGATGGGCCTCCTCCCCCCTTGCTGGCCCTATGTTTATTTGCAGAGCTCCAAGCCTGGACGCTCACATTGCAAGTGCCACAGCCAGCCTTTCCAACTATCTTGCCAAATAGCACTGGCTGGCACCTGGGTGGTCTTTAGCATTGTGCTAAAGCAAGATTCTCAAACCCTCTGTCCTCTCCTACTTTATCTGCTCCCCACCTTCAGGCATGGGGCAGACTAAGGGCAACTCTCTTTCTCCTCCTGTTAGCCAAAGATCCATGCCATCCAAAATACAGCACGCTGTTTTCTAAGGAAGGAGTTTAAGGGGCTATGGCCGATGCGTGCATGTGCACAGCCTCTCAGGGAAAGGATCTGAATTTCAGGGACTTGGCTAAAAAAGGAAAAAACCTCAGCTCTTTTTACAGGGGTTTGCTGCCCTTTCTTCTCCACACCCTCTGCCCACTACTCTCACCTTCAGGGAGATGGAGCCACTCTCTCTGTTGAGGGACAGGTCAGCAGACAGGGAAATGGTGAGGTCCATGCTTTCGGATGCTGAAGTGCTGCCGGAATCTGAATCTGCTTTGGACCGGCTGCTGGGGAACAGCGCCGGGGGATCCAAGCTCCCATTGGCAAGCTTCTCCTCTGTGAAGTTCTCCAGGAGGCTGCTCTCCGGTCGCTCCCCAATGCTCTTCCGCTCCTTGCTGTCTGGCCCAGGCTGCTTGCCCCTCTCCATTGAGTTACCCAGCTGTCCGGGCTGCAAGATGATGTCTGGCTTACCCTGGGTGCCCAAGGTGGCTCTCCCATCCCCTGGGACAGAGGAGGCAGAGCTGGCAAGGGGTTTTGTGGAGTGGTTGCTCTCCAGTTTGTCATTGTCACTGCTTATCCCTTCATCTGAGACTTGATTGCTTTGTCCATTTGTGGTCTCCTTGCCAGTCCCCAAAGCACCGTTCACTGCCATGGTCGAGGAGGTGTCTGGAGGCTTCTCCCCATCAAAACTCAGCTGACTCGCCTCAGAGGGGTCCCGCTTGTGCTTACCAGGGGGCTGGAAAGACAGCAAAAGGAAGGTGTTGGGTTTTGCACCTCTGCTTTAACAGAACTGCAAGAGCTGCAAGTCCCCATGCTTCAGAGCAAAGTCACCCACATCTAAAGACTTATTGGGAGGAAATCTTCCCTTTTAGGACACCTGTCCTGGGATACTTCTATCTTTCTCCAGGTGTGTGGTCCCAAGGGCTGTGGACACTGACTGGAAGGAAACAGCTCCAGGACCTGCAAAGTCTTAAGAGGCAGCCGAGGAGTTTGCATATTGAACCCCTTTTCCTGTGGCTAACTCCACCATGGATTAATCACTGTCCTTTGCCACAGATGAGGGAGGTCAGGGCATCTCCCCCAGCAAAGCTGCCCAGGCAGCCCCATGCTGCCCTCTTCGAAGAGTCCAGCTCAGGGCAGGTTTGCCCAGCTCTGTCCCAGGGCTGGTGGTGCCTCACTGCTGCACCACAAGCTGCTGGCATTGCTTCCACTCCAGCTTCTCCAGCCTGCACCACGGCCAGTTTTCCACTTTTTTATTTAAAAACAAAACAAAACAAATGAAAAACACAACAAAAAACAAAACCAAACAAAAACCAAAACCAAACCAAACTTTTTGCAAGCCCCTCCTACAAGTGGGCAGCTGGGCCACCTGCCAACATCAATGTTTCTCCATGCCCTTGGCGGCCACTGAAAAACAGGCCCTCCCTGCCCAAGCAACTGCTTCCCCCTCCACCTGACTGGGCCCAGAATAGCCATGAACAAGCCTTTTGAAGCCGAGAAAAGTTGCCAGGCTCTTGACAGCAAACTTGCCAGCATGGGGCCAGGAGTGCTCACCGAGGCAGACTCTGATGAGTCGTCTTCTTCTGCTTCGTCCCGACTGTCCTCGATCTCTTCCATCACCTCAGCCTTGGCCTCGGCCACCAGCTCACGCAGGGCCCGGTTGCTGGTCACCTTGCTGACGAAGGGATGCTGAAAAGCCAAGCACAATGCACACGCATGAGGTGGCCAAAAACTGGACCTGTATGCTGAGTGAGCATACAGGGATGGCGATGGTGAGGACCGCTTCTTGCTTTTAAACAACTGCAAAGACCTAAGGATGTGGTTCTTGCCAGTGTCACCAGGCTTAACCCCTCAAATGAATTTACAGATACATGCTGCTGAGGTTAAGCACCAGCTCTGCACACAGATGCTCAAAGCATGGTGCTCTGCAAAGCTGCTTTATGTCAACATCCCCCAAACGAGAGCACCAGCTGCATTTAAGCAAGGGGCTCCTGCTGCAGAGGAGACATCACCTCGCCACAGGTGGGCTGAGCTCCGGGGTGCAGGTGTGAGCCCGCAAGATGTCACTGGCAGCAGGGCAAGAGCTGGTCTGCAGGATCCCTGGGTGCAAACAGAGCATGGGGGAAGGTTTAATTGAAATCAGGCTCAAAGCACTCAGTGCACACAGTGGGGTATTTGTGCTGAGCTTCAGCAAAAGGCTGGGAAGTCCCTTGGGTTTGCAGAGCACATGGCATGCTTCCTCCTGCTGACTCCAGTGCAGGGCGGGAATCGTGCAGCCAGCGTGCCAGTGCTACAGAGCGAGAGTGTTTGCAGGCAGTGGGGAAAAGCATCTTCCAGGTTTTTGCTATTATTTTGGAAGAGGACAGGAGGAAAGGAAAGGAGCTGAACTTAAATCTGGGATAACCAGGTACGATCCAAGCTGGCTGCCATGTGGGCATTTTTAGGCAACAGGAGCCATTTTTACTTCAGCTGGTGTCCATAGTGGCTCTGCAGTTTGCTCCAAAGAGAAAAACACTGCTGTTCCTTTTTGGAGCATTTTAGTGGCTGAAAAGTACTATGAACTTACTAAACAAGGAAAAAATAATCTGAAACCAGTCTAGGACCCATCAACACATTTTTGTTTCCTTCCTTAGAAAGAATCAGGCCGTACAGACGCAGTGGTTCAGACACCCGCAGACCCAGGCAGACACAGACACTAGCCGCACACCCAGCCCAGGGGTGGGTGCTGGTCCCTACCTCCAGCAGCTGGGCAGCACTGGGCCGGCTCTCTGGGTTCTTGTCCAGCGCCACCTTCAGGAAGTCTCTGAACTCCAGGGACCTTAAAACAGTCGTTGGCGAGAAGCTCAGAAGAGGGAAAGGCCTCGAACGCCGCAGGGGTCTGCTCGATCCCTTTGCAGGTTGTGTCCCAGTTGGCACCTGGCCACAATCACTGTTTCACCCCCAGCATAGGAAACCCTGTGCTCAGTTATTCGGATTATTTGTAAGAGAATCAGCAACGTGGCCAAGTGAGGGACTAGATTTTGCCTTACCTGTGATAGCAACAGACGGCAGAACTGAGCGCCAGCCACTGTGCCCCAGGGCCAAGGCAGAGAGATAGCAGAGGACACCAGCAGTTATCCTCCAAAGGGAGCCCACGGATGGAGCTGCTTGTGGACAAGGATGCTCCAGGACCCATCCCCACAGCCACAGTGTGAAAGAACAGCTGTGAAGGACCAGGAACCCCATAGGAGGGCACCCTCAGCCTGCAGAGTGCAGCTCTGAGATGCAGAGTGCATCCTTGATCCAGTTCTGGCTTCTGAGCTGCTCCAGAGGAAGCGCTCCCACCCTGCCTGCTGGGTTTTAGCAGCAGGCTCCCACCTGCTACCTGAACCGCCTTAACAATGCTTGTGACTCCAGTGCTCTCACAATAATATGCTGTTGGATATCATGCAATGGGTTTTGTCATGATTAAAAAAAAAATTAACTGATTGGAGTTTTTTTTAAATGCAGAAGAGGCTTTCCAGACTCCAGGAAAGAAATTCTGGAGCTCTTGGTCATCTCCAGGTTTAGAGGAAAATCTGCCTTTCATATCGGGATGTTTTCAAAACAGCCATGGGATCACCCTTACTTCAGCAGAGCTGTGGGTGGCCAGCAGCTGCCCCCGTGCTGCCTGCACAGCAGCAGCACAGCCACAGCGCAGACAGCGCTGAGCAGCCTCCCTTCAGCCAGCAGTGCTCTCAGGGCCCCTAGCACCCAGCTGGACCTAGAATAGAGCTAGAATCTACATTAGGTTCTCAAATTAAACAATACTGCTGTAAAAGACTATTTCTTCTCTCTTGAAATACTGCGTAAATTGGGAGACGCGTACTCTGCTGCGCAAAAGCCCTCACCATTTGGAAGGGCAGCTGAGCGTTGGGGGGTCGGACTTGGCAATCTTCAGCAGAACTCTCATGGGGTTGAGCTCGTGATGGGGTGGCTCGATCTGGGCCATTTCGATCAGCGTGATTCCCAGGGACCAGATGTCTGCCTTGTAGTCATACGGAGTGTCCTTCATGGTCTCGCACATCACCACCTCCGGGGCCATCCTGCAAGGGACAGAGCAAGGAGCAGGGATGGGGAGGGATCACCACTGCCACACGTGTGAGCCTTGCAGCAGCAATTAAATGCTTTAAATAATCCACAACATTGCACAAAAAATGGCCTTTGCTCCCAGCTCTGGATTTCAGAAGAAGCAGCATCTTTTCTAAGGGGTCCAACACCCTCCCTCTTCCGCAGATCAACCGAGACAGCCCAGGCAGCCCATGGAAACCCCCAGGCCATTGACATCTGGCATGGATGTTGCTTCAGACAATAAATTAATCCTCGCCGATTCCGTTCCTTCAGCAAGTCGGGTGATTTAGAGATTGCATTTCTGGAGCAAGGAGTCGTTCCCATGTGCTTGGAGCTGCTTCAAAGCCCACTCCACCCCCCCAGGGGTGGGGGGAGTGGCAAGCGCACACACGCGAGCACATGCATGGTCCTTGCTCCTCCAAGCCTGGAGCATGGTGGCCCCTTGGCTAGCTCAGGGCACCATGATACCAGGCACTGCTTCCACACCACCGAGGCTGCTTACAGCTCCCTTCTGGCAAGGGAAACCCTTGCATGTGTGGACACTGGCCAAGACTCCTTGTGAAAATCCTCTCACCCATGCTCAGTAAGGCACTATGGTCCAACACATCCCAAAGGCCTCAGCTCCCTATTTCTGAGCAAGCCTGATATTCAGAACAGCAAAGCTCCTCTTGAACATGGGATTTCTTAGCAAGCAGGCCACTCACCAGTAAGGGGTCCCAATGAAGGAGTCTCGCTTCTGCAAGGTTTTCATGTTCTTGGCAGACACTCCAAAGTCAGCTGCAAAGAGCAGTAACATTAGATGCCATAGGAAAAACGGAACGACTCTTCTGAATTAGCACATTTGGCTGAAATGCAGATTTAAAAGAAAACACACATCGAAGGCAAGAACATGATACAATGTGCTGTTTCCTCTAAACTGAGCATCAGAAACTATATTTGCTTTTGGGTATGCAACCATCAGGGACCTTCCCCTCCTATATACAATAAGACAGGGACATAACAAGCCACCCCTACTGTAACCCAAACCCTACACATCTAGAAGGAAGTCAAGATCTTCTCCACAAACAAACAAAAGCAGCTCCATGGGAGATTACTTTTAGGATTGCTGTTTCATAGCAAAAAGTCTAATTTTACACCAGAAAAACCAAAGTGCTGTTGCATTCTTTCTCTTCCCTTCAGCCCCATGCACAGCAGCCACCGCAAGATGCCTTTCCCTGATTTTGTCCCTTCTATAGGGAGCTGCTGAAGCCAACCCTATCCAACTCAAATTTGTAAGACCTGCAAAGGGTACTGAGCCCACTCCAGGTCAGTTTGCTCTCTGAGATGGCCCTGATGACCTCCAGAGGAGCTGTTATCCATCTGCATCCCAGGCTCAGGGTGTCCCTGACTGTGCACCATCCTTCGCCCAAGCCAGCAGAGCGTTTCTTATGTCAGAGCAGAGCTCATGGTCACAGGAAGGTTTCCATCTACCCAGGCTAGCTGGTCTCCATCATCCCAAGACACATCCCAAGAATGCCCCACAGCTGCTGGCAGCCCTTGTCAGGGTCCAGAAAGAGATCTGCACCTTTCTGACCAGATCCTACAGAAAAAGCTACCTTCTCATCCTCCAGCAGGTACGTGGACACCAGTTTAACTCAAGCCCACAGTGAGTTGGCAAAGCAACCCTTTGGCAAAACTCGCCCTGTCACCACCAGACCAGCTCTGGAGATAAGACGAATTCTTCCAGCTCCCAGCCTGCCAACAGGCATCCTGCACAGGATGCTCAACAGGCCAAAAACCATAAAAATCAAGTTCAAAGAGGGATTAAACAAATTCACAAAAGGCAAGTCCATCAAGGGCCTGAACACGACTGCGGCTCGGAGAGTCTTGGTGCCCAGCTAGGGGCTAAGTGGAGCACACAGTTTGATGGTAGATTTGACCTCCCGTGAAACAACATGAAGCTTTCCCCCACCTTCTCCTGCCTAAGCTCATCAGACAGCACACAAGCAGCTGATGTCCTGTAGACAGGGCAGAAGGCAGAGAGTATCCCTCAATCCCCCGCCACGCTCAGGCATAGCCGAACGCTACAATCCAGCTCCCAGCAGCACACGCCTGTTGTTAGCGTAGTGTGAAATGGTCCCAAGCAGCACCATTGCCCGCAGCTGCTCTCCCAACAAGCTTAGCTGAGCGAGTGCCCGCTGTGCTCCTGTGCTGGGCGGCTCACCGAGCTTGATGTCCCCATCCTGGGTGAGAAGCACATTGCCCGCCTTCAGGTCACGGTGGATGATCTTTTTGCTGTGGAGGTAATGGAGGGCTTCCAACATCTGGCGGCAAATCACTTGAATCTGGGGTTCGGTCAGGCCCCGGTCCAGCTCTGCAGGGAGGGAGAGAGCCGTTAAACAGGATGGGGATTCGAGTGATACTCCACCTGAGCAGCAGAATGGCACGGGCTACCCAGCAGACCATTTACAAACCACTGTCCATGTGTCAAAGCAGCAGGAGACCAATGCAAATCAGCTCGTTATGGTAATTTATTCCCTTAGCCAGCACTCGCAGCACAACGCCCGCCTGCTTGGAGCTGCTGGTTTATAGCTCCCTCCCAAGGACACACAGTTGAGCTGACTGGCCCAGGAATAGCATATGAGGGGGACGAGGAGGGGGAGTCAGGCACATCTGCGAGGGGGGTCTGAGCTGTACATTCCCTGCTGTTTTGGGAAATGGGTCCCTGCAGGCAAGCTGGGTCTTGCCTGGTGCAGGGACAATGCTGCAGAGAGGAGGGAGCTGAACTTGGCTGCAGCAGGGTCAAACACAGGTGCGAACACTCGGCAGTTCTGTGTGCAGCCCATGCTCTCATCCCCCACAGAGCTACCCCTGCCACGGAGATGCAGCGTACCCCCTGTACATCAGGAGGGACACACCACCTCCCAAAGGAACAAGCAATAAAATACTCACCAGTGTTATCCCTACCCACTGCACTGAGCTGCTTTTTCAAGTAGCACCAGGTACCAGCACACCAGCTCTTACCCTGCTGTCTGTCCCTATTTCTGAAGCTTGCGGGGACATGCGACCACTGGTGCGACCTCCCTGCTGAGCTCTGCCCAGCCACCTTCACTGTCCAAGACCACTTTCCAAGGCAACGGCTCTGCAAACCATCAAACCTCCAGATGGTTAGCATCATCTGAGCTTCCCTCTCTCCCTCTTCAAGCCCCTTGCGGTACAGATCCCTCCTCCAGTGCAGCAGAGCACGCGGAGACCAGACCAAGCCTTAGACAGCTCCAACTGCCCAAACAGCATGGCCAGGATGAGGGCTGGTGGATGTGCCCCAGCAGGTGGGACAGATCCTGCTTCAGAGTGAGGATCTTAACCACAGGCTCAGGGATGCTGGGTCAGCCACTCTGTTCCTCCTCCTCTTCCTCACCAAGATCTCCCTTGCTCTGAGGGAAGGTGATGATTTTCACTCTCCCTGAAGCATCTGGCAGAAGTGAGGTGCAGCAAGCCACAGGTTTTGTACAAAAGATTTCAAAGGTAAATGCCAGTCGCTGGTGGGGATGGGGAGGTGGAACAGGCAGCATCTGGCAACTCTGAATTTACTAATGCTGCAAGCACTCCTGAGCTCCGACCACCCGCTCCTCCTGTCCCTCATTCAAGGGCCTGGCACTACAGCCAGGCCGCTTGCTCATGATTTTCTAAGCACCCCCTTCCCACTCCAGCTCCCATGTCCTCCAGAGACTGACTGCCACAGACACGGCCCCATGAATGCTCAGGGTGCAGTTTAGTGCCCCTAGAGACAGGGCACCCCTGTTGAGGTTTTCTAGGCTAAGGCATTGTTTCCTCCAGCACTTCAGCAGAGGTACTTATACTTGCAGTGATTTGGACCCGCTTTAAAGAAGATCCCTAATGAAGGCACAAGTTTTAAGGGCTGAATCAAAGATGACAAGTTTGGGTCCATACCCTTTCTGGAAATAAAAAGAGAGTGAGGCCTTTGGGAATATCAAAGCTGAAAGGGAGTAACCCATGTGGAGACACAGCTCTGTCCCAGGGGCTCCAAGCAAGCAGATGTCAGAACACCATGTTCACCTTGTGCAAAGGACATCACCTCCCCTGGGTCTGTACAGCCCTGGTACAGAGCTGCCGTGGCACCAGCCAGGGCAATTTTGGGGAACACCCACACACTCCCAGTCCCATGGCTCTATGTGGGAGGGAGGAGTTAAAAATGGGAAGATTCCTGGAATTACTGCAAAATGCAGTTTATTTGGACACTCATGCTGCTTCACCAGATGACCGATACCATACGGAGAAGTCAGCAAGGAGATCCTGGGAGATTCATTACAACAGGCACCCAAATTAAACATCTCGGCACTGCTGCCCTTCCTGGGAAGCTGTGGGAACAGGATCCCAAACACCCGGTGCTTCAGGCAGATATATATTTAAAGCCATCTTTCCCCTACAGCCAGATTCTCCCTTCACCCCATGCATTGTGATCTGCTGATCTCAGCAGCATTTGAATCACAAAAGGACATCAAAGTAGCTCAAGAAACGCCCCAGGGCTGCCACACCTTCTGCTCTGGGTATGAAAATAGGCAAACTCATGGGAGAGAAATGGTAGCTGGAGAAGCTGGGGCACCCACGTCTGCAGTCTGTTTGAAGATTACCCCTGAAAGCATGCCAGAAGGCTGGAAACGCCTGTGGGCATCGCCTTGAGCATGGAGAAGAGCCCGGCACCGCATGCTGCACTCACCCAGCATGGTGGCATCCACCGCTCCACCTGGGCAGAACTCGATCATAATCTGGGAAACAAAAAGAGAGGAATTAAAGTCAGGTCCGTGTCTCACTGAGCAAAGCCCACCAAGTAGGAAAGAGACAAAAGTGTTGGGTTTTGCTTCCCCACGTGGCAAAGCTGCCCCTTTGCCCCACACAGCGATGCAGAGGCTTCGGTGCTCCACAGAACACATCCCCCAGGCCACATCCCCAGCACAAACAATCACCCAAGCCTCAGGGACAGATTCTGCACACCGCCTACAGCAGCTGTCTTGGAGGGACCAACCCCATTGCCCAGCCCACAGACACCCCCAGCAGTTGTGCCTGGCCCTGTACCTGGACGCCCACCCCGAGCAGCCAGCTTCAGCTCCGGCTTTCTTCTCCATTTACATCTTTTCCCATTGCATTTTGGAGTGAGGGCTGCTCCAGAGAGCGGCCTTGCCAACAGGATGAGATAGCTGTCATAGCTAGGAGCTGACGTGGCCGGGAGAAATCAGGCAGGATTTTCTTTGGCAAATGAGAGATGGGGAGGGCTGTCAGGTCTTTAAATTTTTACTTTTTTTTCCCCTCCCCCATTGCCCAGTAGTTCATTGCTCTCTTGATTTTGAGCAATTTGAGGGAAAAATCTGTCAATGAAGAGGTCGAGTACATTCACCAGATTGTTGCTGTTTTTCTCCCAGGGACATGTGCAGAGTCCTGCCAGTCCCCCAGACCTGCTTGACTGGTCCTTGCTGTCCCCCCACAGGGTGGGCAGCACCCACTGGGTGGGCCCTTCCCTGGCATCTCAGGGATGCAGGTCCTCTTCTCCCTCACCTCTGCACAAACTCAGCCAGAGCCGTTCCCTGGGGAGTTGGGCTTGGTGCCAGATCCAGCTCCCTGCTCCCCTTCAGGGCAGACAAGGCTGCTCAGGTAAACAGATTAAAATTTCAAGCAGCCAGGGGTTACGAGGGACAAGAGATGCTTCACCTCCCTGACAAGCTCTTCTCCTTGTCAAGGCAACACAGCGCAACATACCGGAGAGGTGAAATGCCAGAGTTTATTTTGAGGACAACGACTGAACAAACTGAAGGCACTGTTTACCAGTGCGGCTCTCTAAGCCCTGCAAGTGGAGGTCATGTTATTCAATGCAGCTCTCAGCTCTGGACCAGGAGCCGAAGAGAGAAGGTTCAAGCTCCCTCTTTCCCATGGTCTAATCCTGCAGCTCCAGGTGAGGCGCATCCCACCCTTTTGCCGTGCAGCTCCTACACATTGACATGGGAAACATTATTATCGACCTAGACTGTGGTGGACAACACAGCTGCTTTGTTTTGGAGGAGAAGGGGGAGCAGCATCAGCTGCTGGGACACAGCAAACCTTGAATTGCTCTGTGAGAATCGGCTCAGGTCCAAGAGTTGGAGGGGAGACAATGCTGAGAAAAGAAACCCAGGCAGGTTGGGCAGTGTGACACAGGCACCGTTGGAGGAAGCAGAGAAGAATAACCAGAGGCCAGGGCTGGGAAAGCATTTGAAGCAGGCAGATGGAGAGAAGCAATTGGAAAGACATTCAAACCATTAGCAAACCAGGAGAACAAATCTGCTCTGACTCGGCGCTGAGCGGGACCCTGGCAGGGAGGAAGCCAGTGGGCCAGCAGAGCCCTCACACAGATGGACCATATCAACACACTTTCTTTTTGCTTGACTTTATACCTTGAACCAGAGCATCAGCAGCTTCACCAGCAAATGGAAAGGCAAGAATTGCCTCCTGCCACAGCCTCCCCAGGCACAGAGATCCCTGCTGGACCCCTGTGCCACATCATCACCCAAACACAGCTCTAAGAGGCTCATTTCAACCACCTATTTTACAGTGTTCCTCATTGTGTTCATCAGAGCAGACTAACACCACCAGTGGACACCAGCCCTTCCTGGGCTCCTCAGAGCCCAATGTGCCAGAAGCAAACCCCAAACAAGCCCCACACCAATGCCAACCTGCCGACTGAGAGGGCAAGGGCTTTTCCTCACTCTGGGAGGCTGAGGGGATGTGCGGGGCTCTGCTGGCACAGCCAGTCTGGTGATGGCGCCTCTGCACAGTGGTACCACGATCCTGCCCATGGGGCCTGCCCTCTGCCAGACCATCCAACCTGCCACTAGCCCAGACCAGCCAAGAGCAAGAGACGGCTGGCTGCATTACCTGAGCCCATGGGCAGGGTTTGCAGTGGCTACAGAAGGGCAGTGCAGACCTGATCCCATTTAACTTAGAGTATCGCATCCTTGCGCTGCTCTGGCTGGCAGAAAACCTGCCTCTACAAATGATCCTGTCTTATCACTGAATCACAGCCCAGGGTTTCGTTTGTCTCACATGAGCAATCCTTTCCTGCTCCTGCTGATCCAGGTGCCTCAGGAACTCACCTACCCAAAGAGGGGGGGTCTTTGGGTTCAAGCAACAGCCACCCTTAATGTTCAGTCAGTAGAAGAGGCCTGGTGAGAAGCTCATCTGTGCTACCAGGCTCAGCTCTTGACTTTAAGCAGTCTCACAGCTTCAAACAACCCAGCCCAAATCAGCTGCTAACGTGGCCTTTGCCATCCAGGTGGCCTGGGTGCTTTCATTGCTTCTGCTCAGCAAGCCGCTTTACGGCTTCTGCCTCCTTGGGTGTCTCAACTAAATGAAGTCCCCTAACATCTCACACAGCTCCGCTTACAGAGCCTCCAGATTGAGAAACGTAATTTTAATTTTGAGGGGGTTAAGGGGACAACACACAGAAGGCAGCTGGCTGTGACAGCCACAGCCGCCCCAGTCAGCAGAGCCCCCAGGAGCCCAATGCAGCCCCCTCTGGGGCAGATGCTGTGCTAAGGTTTCCTACCAGGGGCACGGCTGGCACAGCCGAAATGTGCTCTGGGCACACACTCTGAGCTTTTAAATGGGGAAGGGCCAAGCACAATGCACTGTACTCTGGATCAGTGTGGGATGCATTTCATCTCACAAAGTTCCATTCTAGTTTGCAGTCTAGCGATGAGAAAATTAGGGAAATCAGTCCATCTGAACCAGCATGACCATGTATATTTATGCAGGCACAGCGGGCTGCAAGTCAGGCACTGGGAATATGAGAAATATGGAAAACTTAAAAATACACATTTTCAACAAGGGCAGAGATGCCAAAGAATAATTATGGGTGTGGCCAGATAGTCTGAACATTCAAAAACTTAATGGGCTGGTTTCAGCCCAGAAAACCTGATTTAAATAAATGCAGCTGGCAGTCCCATAGCTCATACACCACACACACTTCCTTCCAGGAGCAGGGCCAGCCTGGAAAACGTTTTACCATTGAAGCAGGTAGGAAGGCAGACCCAGTGGCAGCAGCACACAGCCATCTCCATGTGCGAGCTGGGGGATGCAGGAAGCTCGCGGAGAGCAGAGGCCGCGCAGGCACCCTCCCCAGCCCCGCGGCAAGGAGGGGGACAGTCGGGTGGTTGCTGACACCCCAGGGTGGGCAGCCTGCTGCTCTGGCCACGATGAGGAACAAGCTGGGAGGATCCTAGAAGAGAACTGTTGGCAAGAGCCTGTGCAGCCAGGAGGCTGGTGATTTACCCAAGGGCTGCAAGGAGTTTAACTCTTTGCTTAGGACTGTTTCCATGTGCTTTGATATATGGGCTTACTACTCCTTTACTGAGGTGTCCCCAAGCCACAGCTGTAGCAGTAACCACTCCAGTGACAGTAGCAATCTCGGCGCCGCGTTTCACCTCTCAATGCCGCACCGGGCTGCTGCCTGCGCTGCGCTCGGCCAGCCCCAGCAATCCCCCTGCAACCTGCAAGACCTGGGACCCAGCACAGGGCTCACTGCAGAGCCACAGCAGTACCGTAAAACAGAGGTTTCACAAACCCGGTCCCAAAAGAGCTCCTGCTGTCTCATGAACCAGAGATATGAGACCTGTGGGGGTCTCTGCCCCTACGGTGACATCCCAAAAGCAGTTCCTTCGCACTAATTAGACCTGGGGGGAGCACCCACACCTCCGCCTTCCCCTGCCTGGGGTCCGGGCGAGGGGTGTCTGAGCGCCTGCTGCGGCATCTGTGGCAAGCAGCCTGGAACAGGGCTGGGGCAAACATCCTGTTTATAACGATTTCCTCTGCACAAAAAATCCAGGGACTTCCTTGCAAAGGTTGCCCAGCCCGTCTGGTGCCCTGGGCTGCCGGGGCAGGGGGGACACACAGCGGCTCTCCCTCCTGCTGCCACCTCAAAGCCATTGTAAATCCTGGGGATTAGGCACTATCAGCATTTTAGTTTTCAGTCCACACTCAGCTGTAACTACACCTCACAGGCACATGCAAAAGTCACTGTTAGCTCCTGTCACCAAGCTATCGGAGCAACAAAACTGACTGATGGCTGCCTTCCAGCACAGCCCCAGCCCCAACACCATGGCCAAGAAAGCCAGCCACCTCTTGTTCTCAGCTTGACGGGGATGCACAGGAACAGATTTGGGCAGCCGGCTGATAGACAGAGAAAGGAACCTATTCTTACTACCTCTCAAACCTTCGTACCACAGTTTGAATGCTGCTATTTCCAAATAAAATGGGCCCTTTTCTCCTATACCTTTAGTGAAACAGCACGAATGAAGAGGTCTGCATGCAGAAGCCACATAATCTTTCCCTTTCAAGAACCTTTTGCACAGGCAAAATTTAAATTTAAACATAAAATTTGAAAGCAAGAGTCCAATACAAGTTAGAGGGCTTTGCTGGAGATCTTGATTTCTCCTGTGGCTCATCCTAATCCTGCCTTTAGGCAGAACAGGACCTGGAAGCATTTTGTAGCCCGAATGGGAGCAGGACACACAAAGGGGCTGGAGCCATTTTCTGGGCTGCTCGAGTAATAAAGTGACTGCCTGGGAGGACAGAAAGCAGGGCCCAGTAAGCCTGGGGTTGCCCAGGAGAATAAATATATGTACATATGTATGAACAGCTATGGCTTAAATTAAGTGCTCTTAAAGACACAGTTCTTCAAGTTGTACCTGAGTGAGGGGCAGTACATGTTATGAAAAAGCATTATATGACTTTGCAGCTCAAGACAGCGGATAGGACACTGTGCCAGGAGAATCCCTCCACACTTTACACCAGGTGAGGGCTGGAGGGACACCAACCCAGAAAACAAACCTAGGATGGATTAGAGCCCAGTGCAGCTTCTGGGTCTGACAAACCAGGAGTGGCATCTCTTGCCCAGGTACCAAAGTCCTCCTGGGCAGGACCGAAAGCCTGCTCATTCCTCCCACCTTTGGCAGGACTGGTCCTGCCTCTTCAGTGTGTTTGAACTTCTAGAACTTTCTACAACATTTAAAAAAAAAGGAATAAAAAAAGCTTATCTTGAAAGGTACTTTTACCAAACACCCAAACACTGCATGGGGTGGAACAGCTGATGTTCCTGCACTGAGGTTTGCAATTGAAGCCCAATTAAGAAGAGAGGACACACCCTCAGCTCAGTGTTACTCATCTGATTGGCATGTCAGAGGGCAGAGGCCCATGAACTGTTCCCCCTTCAGCAGCACTGGAGAAATGCCTCTTCCAGTCAGAAAGGGCGGGTGGGGGTGGGGAAAGCCAGCAGCTGGGAAAGTTGGGGGCAGCTCATCTCAGCAGTGCTGGCCCTGGGCAGCCAGGCATTTCCCATGAGCGCAGCAGGCTGCGCAGGGAGGCTACCAGGTCCCCTTAGGACGGAGGAGCCCTTGGCTGGCAGCCCAGTCACTCCCAAGTCACTGGAGGTGGCAGGCGCCTGCAGGCTTTTCCTGTGACTTTGCTGCTTTTGCAGTTGTGTAGGTTGAATAGACCAATTGCTTTGGAGTCAGTGGTGCTCCAGAGCACCCAGGCCGTTACTACATGGGTGCACGCCATGCTAAGCACTGTAACCACCCAGCCACCTCCCTTCCCACTGAGCCCCGAGCATCAGCACCAGTGGGCACTGTGTCCCCAGGATCCGTCTGCCCCCAGATCCACCCTGCCTGCCCCAGAAACTGCTTCAAAACTGAAGTACTTCAGCAATTTCCTCTCCTAATCTGCAGCAGCAGGTTTCATTTTGTTTGCCTAAACAGCTGCCTGCCGCTAGGGAGAAGGTAACCCGCAGCATCCTGCTGCTGCAGCAGCCTCCATCGCCCACACACACAGCCTCGTGGCTCTGCCACATTCGTGGAGCAACTTAGAGGCGTCCTCGTCACCCGCAGCAGAAAGCACCCTCCGGTACAGCCACCAGCTCTCCTGCCTTGAATTGGCATGGAGGGACTGAGAAGATAAGAGAAGTAAATGTGGTAAAGTAAACTGTGCTCCATTTATAGACCAAGCTGGTGAAGGGAAATGCTCTTCAGGTTGCCTCCTTGCCCTGTTCCACCTCCCCTCTCTCCAGTATCCTGAGTTAGCACAAAGCTCCTGGGGGGATGCTGCCATTAGCAGCAGTCACTTCCATCTCTGTGTTCCCCAAGTTCAAGCAGGGCATAGAGAAGTGGGGTGTGCCACAGCTGGCCTCAGCCACGCTCACCATCAGAGGTTTTGGTCCTTCCCCACGTGGGGCTGCCATTGCAGGGAGACTGCAGTGGGAGGAGGGCAGTGGGTCCCTAGGCTGTCACCCATGTGCGGACCCAGGAGGGAGAGGCAGGAGGAAGGAGCCGAGGGCAGATGTGCCTGTATGGGTACCGCAGTGGGGAGAGCAGGGCTTTACTGGCATCACCCACCCGCTTACAGGAAAAGCGGAAGAAACACAGCAAACACTCAACCACTCCTGTGATTCAGAGGCAGCACAGCAGTGTGGGGGACAGAAATCCTTCATATTTAGCAAAAATGCAACAAAGGAAAAGAGAAAAGAGAGAGCCAGAGTGAGTCAGGGGCCCTGGCTGCCTCCAGGCTCTCCTGGTGCTGCAGAGATGAGCTGCCTGACGTGAAGGGTGGGTGGGGAGGACGGTGCAGAACAGTTAACAGGGACTGCCACCTACAAAACCTCTATGCCCCCAGGCACGGTGCTGGCATCCCCCACACTGCCTGCCACTGTAGTCACCCTGCCTGCTGGGCTGAACTGCTGAGTCAGTGATGCTGCGAGCCCACCCTTCCTCCCAGCGCATCCAGGCGATGGACACCTCTTCCGAAGCTGCCTCACACGTGAGCCACCAGCTTGCTCAGCCCCACGACAAGCCCCAGCGCAGGGGAGCTAGAGGACCCTGCTTGTGCTGGGGTGCAGGAGGCAAGGGGGACTGAAACCCTCTTACAGTGACTTTTACAAAGCTGCTTTTTAGGCTACAGCAAAAGAACAGGCCCTGCTTTTCTGTAAGGGGATTGCCCAAAGGGGGATGTCTGGATCCTCCTTCCACCGCAGTGAAACTGGTGGCTGGGAGGCGAGAAGACAGCCGAGGTGGCACTCTGAGGCAGCACCACCTCGGGCGAAAACCACAAGGCACGTACCACTGCCTGAATTTCAACAGACCGCCCGCATTGACTAACAGCCGCCGCCTTAGCAGCTGCAGAGCCCTTCCCCTCTCCCCACCAGCCCCCGCTACTGCCCCTCCAGCGGGGCACAAGCAGGGGACGTGCAGCAGGTCTGTCCCTCCTGCAGAGCCCCCAGCCCCGCTCATGGGGGCACCTTGCCAAGCGCCCTGCACCATGCCTATGAGGGCGAAGGCTTCGGTCATGAAACCCGGTGCTGCCCTTCTGCCATCAGAAAGGGGAGTCGCAGCTGGCAGTGCCTTCCGTCCTCTCCTCTGCCCCCAGGCAGCAAACACGCGGGAGGGGTCCCAGGGCACCGGTGGCACACAAGACCTCGCATCCCCCCTGGCAGTGCAGGAGGAGCCCACCTTGGGAGCAGCACCCCTGTGTGCACCCCCTAATCCACCCGCAACATTTCCTGCTTTGGTGGGGGACAGTCTCCCTTCAGCGCACTGAGCCCCAGGCACGACTGGGGTTCCCGGAGGCCTCTCACACAGCCCACACCGGCACCATGGCACCTTAGCACAGGATGACTCCACTGGAACTGCAGGCAGCAGGGGGAAGGCAGGAGGGGCGGGAGGAAACGGTCTAGACCTCCCCGTCTGCGACTGGGTATGGAGGAGTCACAGTGAGGCAGGTCTGTCCTCCCAGCATTGGGATCACACACCGTGGGCGAGACAGGCTCCTTCCCAAGCCCTGGAAGAGCGGTGGGAAGCCTAGAGCCCAGACAGTCTCTAGGGCTTTTGGTCTCGACTTGGAGGCAGAGAAGACTGAGCAAGTCCAGGAAAGCATCTTCTTGCAGCCCTCAATCCTGGTTCTAGAAGAACCAGAAGAGCAGAAAGTTTCCTGTCCTGTTGCCAGTGATGGTCATTCATCAGCTGCTGAACACCAGCTTTCCCGTCCAGTTCTTCAGTATAAAAAGTCACCCAGCAGCTTTCTGGTGGCTGTCCCACACTACTGCTCAGCCCCATAATACACACGCCATGGAAAATAAAGGACAGAGGCAACAGCCAGTTCTGTTCTCAAACTCTGCTGCTGTAGCACCAAGAGGACTCAGACAAGGTCAGGAGCTTCTGGAGGAAGGCCCAAAATCTGCACAAAACCCATGGAGGGGATACCCCCAGTCCAGAAACGCTGGCTGCAGTGACTGTGAAGTGCAGCACAAAGAATACAGATGGTCATTTGCCCAAAGTCTGTTCAGATAAATGACGGGTCCAGACCTCAGGCTCCATCCTGAGACCACTCCTTGCCAGAGGCACACATGCAAAGCCCAGTCCCACACGTGGAGCAGCCACCTGGGACAGGAACACAGATGGCAACCTCCACGTGTACGCTGAGACACCAGCACCGCCTCCGCAGCCCAGCTGCAGCCTGGACGTGCAGGGATGCCAGGTGCTTTCCCCATGAACACCTTGTATCCAGCTGTACTTACTGTTGGGGCTTCCACCCACACCCAGCACCTCCAAACACCCGAGCACAGGGTGGAGAGCCACCCCTTGCAGCTCTGTCCCTTGTCCCTCCAAGCTCATCACATCCCCTGGTCTGATGGGCTGAGCCCATCCTCATGGCTCCAGCAAAAACTCTGGACCACACTTCTACCTCCCAGGTCTGAGAAAGGGGCTTCAGCTTCCAGGCGACATAAACCCCAGAGGACAGAGTCGTTCCTCACTGATGGAAAGAACACAGTGATATATTTAGGCACAGAAACCACATTTAGTCACAGTCAAGGGGCACGTCCTTTACTCCGTCTGTTTGACATCTGAACCCAAGTTCTGGTGGTTAACAGCAAAACTATGCTGTCCTGCTGGCTGCAAGAGGAGGCGAGACGAACAATGCTGGACCAGCCCTCCCAGGAGCAGCTCCCCTCTCCCCCCATAGCACAAGGGCATGCAGGATCACAGGGGTTGGTTTTGGGGACCACCACCTTGGCTTTTAAATACCATTTGGTCAGATCTACTCTCTGCTTTAAAATCAAGGGCCATGCTGACCAGTGAAATTTTGTTTGCAAGCTTGTTGAGTCTCCCCGTTATCTCAGCCAGCCTGCCCTGCTCCAATTGAAGTCCAAGGATTAAGTTTACATTATGGAGAGGAGGGAGGAGGTGGATCACATTCCTATGCCCACTTAACTTGGCACTTCCCCCAGCACCCTCCCGCCCAAAGTTTTTCACCCAACACATGCCAAAGGGCTGGAGAAAGCAGGAAACAGATAATGCCAGCATTGCTCATAAGCCAGATGGGTTGATTCAAAGCAAGGCTGAGCTGCTCTGGCTACTTGCTGGGGGCTAAAGACAGGGCAAGCCACTACAGCAGCCTGCTACGCACTGAGGACACATGCCATCCTTCCCAAACACGTTTCTAGAGCCCCATGAGGCCAGTGTGCCACCAACACAAGCGGGGACAAACTCCCGAAGAACCACCAGTACCCACAAAAGCCACCAGCTCCGCACTCCCCTCCAGCTGCCACCAGGCCTCAGCACACACTGCAGAGGCCATAAAACAATACAGAAGCCACTAGAAGCCTCTTTGCTGCCACAGCAGAGCACAAATGTCAACAGCTTTTCTGACATGGCAAGTATGCTGTAGGTGGAAGCGAAATAATTAGCTCTCTGTAAGAGAGTGCTCCAAGCTTGCCAATTTTCCCTTACAGACAAGGATACTATTCAGAGACTTTAAATATAATAAACCTTTTCTCCTCCCTTTTCTGAATAAAATAACTTACAGAGAAAAATATTTGAAATTTTAAAAAAAAGAAAAAAAGAGAGAAAAAAAAGGTCTGTCCCCATAACCAGTGAGGGAAGGAAGATGCAGGGCAGCAAGTGAGGAAACCCAAGGCTTACGAAGTTTCAGAGCAGAAAGCTTTATCAAGAACAAAGTCAGATAATACTGCATACTCCTCTCGAAACGCAGAGCTCCCTGCTGATCATAGGGAGACTGGGGATGAGTTTTTCACATCTAAATCATTCTGAGATGACAAAATATTTCCTTGAACTACCCCTCCCCCTCCAGGTTAGCAGAAATATTCCCATGTCTACTGAAATTTTGGCAGAACAAATCAGAACTCCTTTTAGGCTAATCAAACGGTTTTGTCATTGCAAAAAGCGTCCTTCCCCTTGCTAGAATCACATAGGGCATTTAGTTTCTTTTAACAAGGGCTGATATCCAACCGCTTTGAATTCACCATCCCGACTTGCTAACCAGCCTCCCAGAGGGACAAGTATCCAAAGAACACCGGTGGCTAGCACATGCAAACAGCTACGAGATGCAGAGCAGAGCGGGTTAGCACGACCGCGACCAGGTGGCAGTACGTGGGATGCTGAATGCTGTGGGAAGGGTTAATTGCAACATGCACAGGCTCATTCATGAGCTCTCCCTTCAGGGACCAGACCACAACTGACTCCAAGCGTTCTGGGCTCCCAGCATTGTGCTCTGTGGAGCAGGGATGGCAGGAGGAAGGCCAGAGCTCGTTTGCTATAGAAACCAGAAGAACACCCAGGGAATGGCTCTCTGCCTGGGCACAGGGCAAAGCCTTTGCTGCATTGAGGGCTATGACTGGGATCCCCCTTCTGTCACCAAGTTAATCATCATTTAGAGGTCACTCAATTCACCAAGAACATTTGTTACTGGATGGGCAGCGAAACGCAGAAAATCCTTTTAAATATAAATAGCTAAAAGGAACATGTTGCTTCTTCAGTGGGAAGATTCACCAACTTCAAGTGCCCCAAGTTTGTGCCAGCATCTAAAACAGATGATGCATTTCAGAAGGGCAGAACTCATGATGAGAGCTGGAGTTTGACCCAGAACAAGTTTCCTGATGTCTTTTATTAAGAGCCAGCAGCTCCAATGCAGCCTCAAAGCCTCGTCTGGCCAGGAGGACAACTTGTTGAAGGGGTGGCAAAGGACTTTACAAATTTTCCACTCATGCCTGGCATCTCCCTAGAAACAATTATTTATTCTGATCATCCCCAAATTCACAACACAAGGTGCCTGGATCCATCACACAAGATGAGAGTATTGCTATTTAACTATTTCAGTGAGGGCTTTGAAGTTGATGGAAACCACCCCAAGCCATAAGGTCTGCAAAAGGCCATCCCTCCCTCTCAAATGACAACTTTCAGCTGTATCTGATATAAAATAAAGTGTAAAACTGCAATCTATTGCACGTTCCAGGGCATAGGCCGAAGCCAGGTTTCAAGGCACTGTCTCCTATACTCAGGCAGCTCATAAATATTCATTTAAATGCAAATATTGTTCCTTAGCATTTCCCTTGGTAAGCCAGCCATGTGGGAACATGGCTTATTGCAATTCATTTCTAAACAAAGTTTTAAAGTGCTTTGAAAACTGATTTGCCTATAGGCTTCTTGTCTGCTGCTTTCTCTTCATAAAACTATGGCCTTATGGTTATAACCTTGGAATGGGATTCAGCACATAAGACTTATTCCCAAGTACCATTTACCTGCTGGGTAAACTTTAGGCAAATTCTTGTCTGTGCCTCAGCTCCCACCTCTAATAATCAGGATAATGACACCAGGTCTCTTTTATAAAAACATTCCATGGTGTATAGTTGACAAGGGTATATAATCACAAGGCATTATTATTGCTTCAATAACCTTTTCTTGCAACATTATCGCGTATAAAGGATGGTAGACAAAGGCTTCTATTCTAGTTTGCGTTGCGCTGTTGCTACCTGTAGAAGCGCTCTTGAACTTGGCTGGGCTATGGTAGCTTGCCTGCTGCAGAAGTTGTTTTTGGTGGTTGATCAAAATCACTCCATTTCCATCCTTCCTTTAAGGGAAAACCCCAGTTTTACCCAGAATGGGATTTCCAGTGTCTTGCCAGGAGTCTGAATGTTAAAGCTCATGTTCACAAGACAGAGCAGATATATTGGTTCCATGCAACTTGTTGCCAGCTTTAGAGCAGAGAGGAGGGCAGAAGACTTAGACCTCCATATCTTTGCAAAAGGCATTAAAAAACATGCATAAGGGTGAGGCAGAGAGAAGCCTTACTGCTTCACAGGCAGACAGCAGGTGGCAAGGAGGGGAGGGAGGATACCACCCAGACACCCACTCCGCAGCATCCCAGCTGACAAAGACACAGTGTCAGGGTCGGAGCAGAAGTGATTGCCCACTCAGGTCAATTACGCTACTCTGAGCTGCAAATTGCTTGACCCTGGAAACCCAGGGAACCATCAGAAAAACCACTGGGGTACATCACTTTTTCCAGTTTCCAGCTCCGGCCAAGATGATGTGCATCCAGCTGACTCTAAGGACAGGGAGGGGACACAGCGATATCCCTGCTGCACTCCCAGCCTCCTAGGGCACAGCAATGCCCTATCCTGATGTGTGCAGATGTCTGCCCACATCTGCTCCTCGCCTATCCACCCTGCAGAAGTTACTGGGGTTGTTATGCAGTTCTGCCCAAATTCTGGACTGGTAGGAATTTAGAAACCGGTCCAGCAAACAGCACCCCCACGCCAGTTTGCCCAGGGAGGTTCATCCTGCAGCAGCTCATGGGTACCAGAGCACAGCCCTGCCGGCAGCACAGCGCTGGGTGCTCTCTGGCGCTCTTAGGGTGCAGCCAAATCTGTGTGAATTTAAGCTTCTGCAGTTGGGAGAAAGGAGGAAGAGAAGGGAAAGGCTTGCTCCTCTGGAAGGTTGGCCAGCTGTTTGACAAAGTTTGCAGATTTGGGATCGCTTTGCTTTTCCAGGTCTCTCCTCTGCTACACTCCAACACTACACACAGTTCAATGCTTGTGAGCTGCAAACAACCGTTCCAGCATTTTGGGGGGATGTTTGGTACAAAGCTTCAGGAGCACAAGGCCAAGCAGGAAGGGCCAGTTTAGACTGCAACTCTCCTGCCAAGTGAAATTTTAAAGGCACACGAATAACCCTCGGATTCCTCGGGGACAGATGACTGAGAAGCCTGGAGAGCGCTGATCTGGTACAGTGTTCATGCGCAGAGGGTCCCCCGCAGGCATCCAGCCTGCTCACACTGAGAGACATCCCTGCAAGTTGCAATAACCTCCCTTCGGTAAGGAAAACCTTAGGGAATCTGATACTGTTATCGGCTTTCTTTTTTGTTTATTTTAAAGAAAAGGTATTTCTAACTTAAGAGAATTAAAAGCTGCAGATGCTTTACATAGCCCAGCAGTCTAGTGCATGGGATAATGAACATTTCTTTATGATACAGGATTTTCAAGAATGCTGAAATCTCCAGTCAACATCCATATCAAAGGGGTAGCAATCCAAAAAGTTCCTGGCTAAACAGGTCAGGGCCTGCCCACAGAAAATGCAAAGTGTTTTTTTAAGGGAAGTACAAAGACTAGCTACAAAGCTGGTGTCTCTCTGCAAGCTATACGAGTTACATACCCACACAGCGGGCCAGTAAGAAGAAACTCTAAGCTGATTAAATTAACCATCCCCAAAACGCTCTGGCAAGGCAGGCTTACCTGCACGGTACAGCAGTTTTTGCTTTGATCTCCAGGAAACGTCTCTTTATTCAAAAGTCCCTTTGCTATAGCAACCATGGTTTATAGAAAAGGAGGGAGGGGGAAAAGAATTCCCGGTGCTTCACTAGAAAAGTTGTACCACTACTGGCAGAGTCCTGCGGTTAAATACCTGGGGCCAAATGACATTTCCACTAATTTCCAGAGAACCCTACAAACTCGATGCTGGAGCATCTCAACAGACTTCTGCAGGAGGGAGCGCAGGTTCCCTGCCCCATGCCGCGGATAAGCTGTTGGAGCATGTTCGGTTGTCCAGCAGAGACACCCACCGTCCCCTAGGAGCAGAGATCTCCTGCAGGAACATCCAAGTCCATCACTCCAAACGAGACTTTCCTCCCTGGTCATCTTATCACTCCTCTGTCTGCAAGAGGAGATACTCGGAAGCAGCAGAGATATTCAGAAGCAGGACATCAAAAGTTCCTCCCTTTCTTTGAGGTCTCAGTCTTTCTGTGTTGTTTTGGAAGGGGGAAAAGAAAAAAAAACAAACCCAACTGTATAGCCCTCAAGAGGGACACAACATACAAGGTCTGTTGTTTTTCTTTCCCATGCACTAATAATTATCAGCGCAAATTCAGCACCATTGATTCCAGGTATTCAAAACCCATAACTTAGTCCCATTCCTCAGTCACAAAATAGCTTTAAAAAGTCCATTTTTAAAGTTGCATGTATATTGGGTGAGGGGGATTTGCCTTTGTGTTTCCAAGTCGTACACTGCACTTCAGAAAAGAAGACTTTAAAATGTGGCCCATCCACAAGGACTCAAACAAAACTTTGGTTTTTTTTTTTTTTTTTTTGTAATAGCGTGATTCTCAGCTTTTATTTGGTGCCCCCATTTCCAGCAGCTGGGATTTATGCAAAAGAACATCAAATGCCACAGGGCTTATAATAAAAATAAAATCATGAAAGCTCCTACCACTGCAGTTTTGCAAGCCTCCCTGGGCTGTTTTCAACTGGCACAAGACTGCTTGGCCTCTGCCACGAGCAAAGAAAAGGCGGGGGGGAAATGGAACAAGATAGCTGGTGAGGGCACAGCATCTCTGCAGTGTATTTATATGCCAAGGAAGTTCATGCTGGTTGCTGTCATCTCACCAGTTATATTCCTGGGGACTCACTGGGGTCCTCCAAGCCCTTGCCTGTGGCTTGCTGTGGGCTTCTGCTCTGTCATGCGTGAGAACCAGGGTTCATCCTTGATGCTGAGCAGGTATAAAAGCAAGAGAAATTTGCTGGTTTATAGTTTCATTTAGTGCTATGGATTTCAAAACAGCTGCTGTAGGATAAGCCATTTCCCTTTGCACAGAAAGGTTTTTTGCTCCATAAATATTGCATGTAACCTTCTGGTTACTGCAGTGCAAAGCCAAACCCTAGCAGAGAGGAGCCACAGGGACCTAACAGAGCTCAAAGGGACAAGGAAGCCTCTGCAGCAGCAGCCACCACCGAAGGCCAGGTTTCCTCACATATTTTCCCTATTAGTTCAAGAGTCAGAGAACAGTCAACAGACTGATTTAGCAAGAGCCTTTCTCAGCGCTGAGTCCCTCTCAGCACCGTCAGCTGAGACTGCTTGTGGCACAGACCGAGCCGTAAATTATTCAGAGCCGAAGAGCTTCTGCCATCCAGTAGGTTGGGCACGTCTGGACCCCCTGCCAGCCTGTCTGTGTGCTCCCACTCCTGCCCCTTTCTCACTTTGAACACTGTCTTTCCATGCTGGGCTGCAAGACAAGGAAACCACAGCGGATCGCTGAGCAGACATTCACCCGCAGCAGTTTTACCCAAAGCCCAAGCCACTCAAAGCTGAAAGCGCAGCAGAGTCCATGCACCCATTGTGCAACTAGGCCATTTGCAAATGGTCCAGGAAAATGCTGGCTGAAAAAACCACACAGACAGAAATGGGGATGGGATATGGACAAGACAATGAAAGCCGGTGTTTAAATTTGGATGCAAATTTTCCCTAGCAGCACTGGTGACCGAGAAGTGGAAGCCTTTGACATTAGGGAAAACACAGTAGCAACTAGAAGCCATCCAGAAGTATAACAGCCTGGCTTATTTACTTTCCTCAAAGCCAGTAAAACACTACAGCATTAATAAGAACAGCCTGAGCAATGAAATGCAAATGCCACTCAATTAAATAAAGAGAATGATCCTCCTCCCAAAACAATGGACAGGGCTGTAACATCTACCCTCATGGGAAGGCCTCATACAGGAGGCTCTTGTTCCAGTAGCTTCAGACAGGCTCTTTAATTTTAGTAGGTCGGCAAGCATATGACATTACAAAGCACTTCCTAGACAAAAGCAGAGCCGAGATCTGCAATCCATTTTCCCTACAGGAAGGAAGGCAAAGCTTCCTATTGCAGGGAGGAGGTGGAAGGGGAAAGGGGAGGGGGCTGACATTTTAAAGAAAACGAACAAGTATATGTTTGCCTTTTTAATTTTGTAGAGATTAGTTTTGCTGCAGTTGCAATCTGTTCAAATCCCAAGCCCCTCCTAGGAGAGATGTTTACCTTTCACTTCCTTAGAAGGGTACATATTTACTTTATTCTTTAACATGCCCAGGGTTCACCATCACGATTAGCAGCCATCCAAATACCAACTCTCTGGACAACTTGCAGCCCAGCTCCCTTGAAGCAAGAAGATGCACAGAAGGCAGTGCTCAGCACTGGGTACTGCAGCCCTCTGAGCGAGGCGTCACAGAGAAGTTGGGGGCTTTACAGATGGATTTTTAAATAAGAAGGGACACTGACCCATGCCGACATTGCAAAAGGTGCTTGCTGAATAAGCACACATTGCCCAGTAAAACAGTACCTCTCCAGCATTGCTTAACCAAGGCATGAACTAGACATGGATTGCGCTATTTCAGCAGCAGCCCCGTGGCTCAGCCTGCACTCTGGCCTCAGGTCCCCCAGCACAACAGGCAGGGTCTGACAGCTCTGACAGCTCAGCTCACAAAAGTGCAAGTCTCAAAAACTGAGATCCTGGGAGGCCACAAAGGTATCTGAAGCATTAAAAAAGGAAGGAAAAAGTAACAGAGCTGCTGAACACACCCTTTTGACGCTCCCCTGACTTGCCAGTAGTTACAAGAAGGAGCAGATGATCTGGCCAAGAAGATGGGTTTGAAAATCCTCATATTCACTTAATTTCCACTATCTTGACACAGGCACACCTGCATGCACACAGGCACCCAGTTATTTGACTCTAGCATGGGGCAAGTATACAAAGGTTCATGCCCTCACCCTCTCTAGCCCCCTGCACCTTCCCTGTGGCAGAATGCAGGAAGGTGCCTTTCACGCTCACCTTCCTCTGCTGCCAGGGACTCAAAGAAAACATGCAGATAGGGGGTGGTGGTGGTGTGTGTGTAATATATATCTATATCTATATATCTGCCAGGCTAGGGGAAAGAGATACAGGAACCTGCAGTTCCAGCCGCAGCACAACTAGCCATTGCACTAACCTGCTGGATTGTTTTATGTCCCTGTGCCTCCACAGCCATGGTAAATGGAGCTCTTGCTATCAGTTACCTGTGCATTACAGCTGCTGAGCCAGAAGTAAGGTAGAAATGAAAAAAACAGGGTTACCCTTCCATCTGATCTTTCAAAAGAGGGACTGAGGTGGTGGAAGAGATGCCCTTATCGGTGCTGCATTTTTTACTTTTACAAACTCCAAATGGTGAAAAAAAACCAACTCCAGTTTTCACTTCACAGCGAAGATCTCTTGATCTTCCCTGGGCTATTTATAAGCAGATTTAGTTAGAAGACAGTTTGCTCATCAAAGAAAGTGGGGAAAATCCAGGCAACTGATCACACAGTGAGTAGAGCAAAGCTTGTGAGTAATTTCTAACTCACACTGATGCTTCAAGCTGCTCCAGAGGTTTTGCTTCACCATAAATTAGCTATTTCCTCTCTACAAAGTGAGAAACACACAGCTGTACACATCACACACAGTAACAGCCTCTTACCCAGAGTTTGCCATCCCAATAATATGCTCCCAGCAGCTTGACGATGTGCCGGTGATCGCAGGTCGCCAGTATTTCAATCTCCACCATGTAATCCTCCAGTTCATCTTCACTCTTTGTTTCAATGACTTTGGCAGCTGCTAAAGCACCGGTTTCCTTATTTTTAGCCTGCAAGACAAAACCAGCATGAGTACAAAGGCGAGGAGAGCAGGAGCACACAGTACTTGCACAATTCCTTCTCCTCCACTTCACACTCTTGGTACCAGCCACAACACAAGCATGGACACTTGCAGATACATTTCTGCTTCCTAAACCTGCCCGTAGCTTCACAGAGGGGATGAATGCTGTGCCAGGGCCACAGCATCCTCCTTCCTCCCTCCAGTCTCTAAAGCCCACACCACTTCCCATCATGGGAAGAAAGAGACTTTTAGAAAAGGAGATACATCCTAATGTTTGTAGCATGAAAAGAAAGACAACAGAGGCAAGAAAACATCAGCATATAGAGGCTCTCTGATAATAGCATAGGTGATAGCTCAATTTACTAGAAGTACTGAGTACAGAGACAATCTGACCAAATTCACAGTACAGCTGTGAACCATCTCCAGCCTGAACCCCACTGCGCTCCCCTTCTTCACGAGGACCCTCAGCAAGGCAGTTTTTGTAACACGAGGGAAACGTAGGGATCACCTCCTTGGCAGGTAAAGCAACAAGAAGGGTGCATTTTGATTTCTCAGGACTGGCCAGTATTCCTGGTGTTGCATATTAGTGAGCTCTTCAGATCACAGCAAGAAAAATACTACACATGCTCTCCCAGCTGCCCCCTCCATTTTATATAGTCCCTTTAGCCAGCTTATTCACCAAATAACTAGAAAACCATCAAAACCTCATTGTCCTAGTGGCTGGAAAACTTTTGCTGACTTTCCCTCCCCATTCTTCACAACAACACAGGAGTGCACCCTTGGGTTAGCAGCTTGCTGAACTCCTTCCCCCCCAAACACCCTTCCCCAAGCAGCTCTCTAGGAAAGGGTCACCAATAGCTACACAGGGGCTGCTCTGCTTGTAGGTGCCACACACCAGCAAAAGGCTATTAAGGCTGGACTGGAAGCATCTGCAGACACATTTCTTATCACGCCACTCCTCTTGTGCCACCATCTGACATGGGGAAAAGGCAGCTGATGAAAGGCTTGCCTAAAAGCAAGCATCTGTAAGCAGGCAGCGCCAGGCGAGCCTCGGAGCCACTCCCATGGAGGACCGTTTCAGAATCATCCACCCAGCACTGTCCATTGGCTTCTCCCAAAACTGCCAGGGCAAATTTGCATTTTGCAAATGCAATTTGCACAAATCGTTGCAAAAATTAGAAGTTTGCAACAAAACACCAAAAGGGCATTTGCGAGGCAGTCTGCACACAGGGCTTCACTGTGAGATGTGTCACACGCTGGGATAGGGGGCGAGGCGGGAGCTGTTGACTCAGGAGCTCCCCAACATTCCCAGAAGTGCATTGAATCAGCAGATCAAGGGACAGGAGAAATCCTTATAGCTCAGCCACTCTGCTGCCCACTGACGCAGGAGAGTTCCCACAGTGTGATTCCAGTTCATTACCCATTTTCCTTCCATCACACACACTGCGGGCTGCCTCTCCCCCAGGGGAGAAAGTTCCACTGTGGATGTTATCACCAGAGGAGCTGGGCAAGCTCTGGTTGTGAACTTTCTTACTGCTCTGTAGTTTACATATCTCTGTTTGGAAAACCTATGTGGGAGCTTACAGGAGGATTAATTCCTAGTATAAACACCGCAAGCCCCGCTGAACAGTTTTATATAGCTTAGGTAATAGTATAACTGTGTACTAAGGAACAGGCTGGGGGGGTGGGGGCGGGGAAGGAATAAGGGGAAAAGCATACAATGGAGGGAGCAAAATAAGGGACCTCAGAGTCTCTGCTGGGTTTTGAAGACTTGCTGCATTTGCATGAGTTGGCATGGACAGCTGTGTCTTTACCACAGGGGACAAATCCATTTCCATTTGGGCTTGCTGCCCAAACGCAAGACAGCAGCTCATGCGGGTTTCAGAAGAAACTAGGGGTTTTCTTTTGCTCAGGTTGGTTTGTTTCTTACCAAGTTGCCACCAGAGGAGGGCATGCAGAGCGGGGCTGGGGGAGACGCAGAGCAAGCACAGGGAAAAGCACAGCATTTCCGAATCGGAGCATGAAGTGCCCCACTGTGTTTGCTCTGCACTTCAGGCATTGGGAGAGGTCCAAGGAGGGGAAGTAAATATTGTGAGAAGAGGTGGGGCTTCCCTTGGAGGTCAGCCATTGCACGCTTCCCACCGGCAGAGTCCCAGCCAGATCAGCCCTTCCAGGATGCTGGGGCCCTGCAGGCACCTGAAAAAACTCAGGAGCAGAGCGTGCCCCAGTCCATCTCCCACTGAGAGGTCTGAAGCAACCTGCCCTCACCCCCAAGTCTTGGGAGAGGCACCCCAGCAGCCATGCTGCCACCTCTCATCCCCTCCCAGGCTTGCTAAGACATGCACGGGTGCTGGATGCTGAGCTGGAGGACATGGTTTTGCAAACCAGGCTGCAAGCTGTGGGTGGGGGAGTGACCGCAGCCCACATGTTCTCTGTGGCAGCCTGACCTCATTCAACATTACTCCTACGAATAGCAGGGTGAGCAGCCCTGCAACTGCCAGCAATCACTTCCTTTCTAGATACGAGCCTGTGTATACCCTGCCTGACGTTCAGTCTTTAAAGATGTCCATAACAGAATTAGCTGCTGCCTTTCTCCACCACTTTGGACTGTCCCAAATGAGAGTGTTTACCCAGCCATCTCCATTTCCTCATCCTTTCTAGCAGGGGATGCAGCTTGGAGAGGGAGGGGATCCCATGAGCTGTGTGAGGTGGGCTTTCACCCCAAAGGGAGAGGAGCACTGCACTGTCCCACATCCCCCAGGCCAGCCAGCACAGGGAGGTCACACTGCTCAGTCACACCAGCAGAAGCGAGACCACCATCTCCAAGGAGAAGTCAGGTCAGTACATCACAAAGAGCAAGCTCATGCGGGTAGGGATGCCGTGGGGATGGTGTGGGCCCAAACCCTGTACTTTCTGTGGCCCTGTGATAATGTCACCACTAAAACTGAGTGCACTCATGGCACTTCCCAGAAGGGACCAAAATGCCCCACAGGACAGCAGAAGAAGCTGAAGTAGGAAGGGGACCTGAGCCCATGAGGTCAGCAGGAGATTCTGGAAAATTAATCTCCTCCGGCATGGCCCATTGTAGTGTGGAGAAGAGACTGGTTGCCCCACACAGCTGCCTTTGAGAGGACCAACACTTACACAGGCTGGACAGCTCATCCCCTCCTGAGTTGTCCATGGCCCCTCTGAGCCCAAACCCAATCTGTAGTGTTTCTACCATACAAGACGGAGGGAGATGCACACCAGCTGGTGTGGGCACTCCTGAACTGAGCTCAGCAAGTCATATTTGTGTTTTGCAGGAGCTGTGGAAATCCAAGGAGCTTCTGCCCATTTCTCCACCTTCCCTTTCTCTCCATCTGCTTGTCCTCCAGCCCTGACACCAGGATACAGCCACATTCCCGGCAGCCTCCCTGGGAATGGCAGCTGCCTGCCATCAGGCAGACAGCTGCATCACAGCCCCTCGCAGCAGCCAGCCAGCTCCGAAAGCTGCTCACAGCAAGCCAGATTTGTACAGGCAGCATCAGATTTTGGCCAAGTACGCCAGGCAGTCTCCCTGTAACTCACGTCGGGCAATTTCCTTCAGCTTCACTGCTGGTATTTTCCTGCATACAACGTATTACAACAGCGATATTCTTCCAGGAAGGTTTGTTTCAATCCTAAATAGGCCAAATGCTTATGTTGCCAGCCCTGGGAACCGGTTTCAGACATCCCAGGCATGAGATGATGCTTTAGGGTTTAAAGCCTTTTCCTGATTTCTGCTTATCTTTGTACAACAGATCAGAATCTGCCCCAAGACATTAGCATAAACCAAAGCACAGCCCACTCTGAGCTCAAAAAGCCAAGCTAGCAATTAGGCAGAAGGAACCAGCACCTCCAAGTCTGTAATCTGCAGGCCTGGATAATACCCCTCACAGCAAGGGGGGACAAAGCACCAGGCTGAGAAGAGGCAGCATGTGCTACTTGCTCTCCAAAAGCTGCAGAGCGGAAGAGTTGCCCCCAGTCTCTCTGCAGCTTCAGTTCTACTGTGAGCTTCACTGGGGGTCATGCCCTCACCTTGCAGCAAGGGAAATTAAAACTTCTCATGGTGGGTGATTTGTTTGTCTTTAAATCCCAAAGGAAGAAACAATCTTATGGAGGAAAGAAGAAAACCAAGAACTATGAAGAAAACACCCTTGGTTGACTCACCAACAGTGAGTTTGTTAGACAGCGACGTCATTTGAAATACAATCCTGCAAAATAGACGGTTTGAACTACAAATCCAAAATCTTCTGCAAACACCAGCCTAATTACAGGGTCTTCAACCCAGGAAAAGTCCACGTAGAGAATGCAGAGATGGGGAGAGCTTCTGTTCTCAGGTAAAACAGCCCCAAATGTGGAGCCTTTGAGGAATTCATGGTGTTTCCCATTTTTCCAGTGAAATTTGTGGACAGAAGTGAAAGAACCACCCAGATGGTAAGATCCCAAGAACAGAAGCTGTTTGATGCAAGTGTATGGCCTATGGCTGGTCAGTCAAAAGCATGCATCCAGTTGCATCTTTTAGCTCCTCCACTCCCGGGCTTTTTAATGCCATGGATAATTTGTCACTGGAGTACCAATTAGCACCAAAAAAACCCAGAGCAGACAGCTGCAAGCCTAGTGCCCAGGATGTGCTGCTGAACTATAGTTAGATTCATTACAGTCTTGGCATGTACAACCTGAAAAGCCCTTATGGCCACTACCAGCCTTTGCGCAAATCAACGCACCGCACAGACCACGACTGACAGGTCTATGCAGGAACAGGAATGGAACATGCATTCCACAAAACAAAACATATCAAATAAGTTATCCAGTAAACCACTTCCAGAAAGCCATGCCAGGATCCAAGCAGGATACAAAGCAAAGGATCTTGCTGGAGTCCTCTGGAGCAAGATGGGCGCTGGACATGCTACTGCCAAACACACCGGGAATACCAGGGAATAGGGGATGAGTAGGATTACTCCTAGAAGGCAGAGGCATAGAGAAACTACTGCTCAGCTTATGGATTTAAGGGGTGAGAGGTGCCTGTTCAGGTGACAGAAGAGGCTATTTGGCCTTTGCCTGTGACTCACCCTCCAAACTATTGTGAAATCCAGGTTGTGACAAATGCAGGAACTATTTTAAGCCTTTAAAGAACACATTACCGGAAGGCTGGATTGTTTGGTTCTTCCTCAGGCAGGACTGCCGTCGAAAGGCACGGCGAGTTTCTAGGAGAGGCAGAGGAAAAACCTGCATGAACTCTCACTCACTAGTAGAAAGAAGAGAACTAGCACCACGAGCACCCCAATTGCTTCGTCTAGGCTTGCTTGCCCACAACATCTTCCCAAGCCAAAGGACGATCCTTTTTAAGCTGGTCTGCCATATCATGCCACCACATTTTTGGTGTGAGCTACTCTTCCCATCTTTGTAAGCCTTCTCTCCATGCCAGGAGAGCTGATGCTTGATATATCAGAGTTAGAGAACCAGGAGTAAAAAGCCTGGTGCTTTCAGTGGATGCTGTATTTGGGAGTTGAGAGTTCTGACTTCCTCCCCATGCATTATATTCCCGTTGTGTGTCTTTGTACGCAAGCAACTGCTTGCTTAGGTATTTCTCAGGGGTTATGTAATGATTAACTGCCTTCTGATGAACTTTGCCTGAGCTATCTGCATCGATAAACAAACACAGGATAGACAGGCTCAAGTCAGTGCTCATATTATTGCCAAATAATCAATGGGAGCTGAAATGAGTTCCATGCTCAACAAACACCCTAGAGCCACTTCAGTTTGGCACCATAAATGAAACCTGTTCTGGTTTGTTTTTTTTTTTTTTTGAAAATGCTGAATTCAGCCCTTGGTATCACCCAGCAGAGCGGTGGTGACAATCAGGCATGGGTGCAGCAGTAGGGCTGGCGCAGCCCTGGTCCAGCAGCCCCTGGTCCACACAGCACCCTGTGCAGAGGTTCATCCCTTGGGCATCGGGTCAGGTAGGGCTCCAACCGCACCAGGCTGGACCAGCACTGCTGCTCTGGCAGCTGTGGCAACACTTTTGCAAGGGCTAGGAGGAAGTGGAAGTGGCTTGTGAAACAAGGCGAAAAGTGTTAGTTAAAAAAAGAAAAATGCAGAACCACCTTCCTCTGGCTTTACAAGCTAGAGGCAAGGGAAAGTAACGTTGCCAGAAAGCTCAAGCTATGGCCAAGGACTTCTTTTCTATGTAGACACACCAAAAAAAAGCGTGACTAGAGCATGGCACACGTACCTTTTCGTGCCGTAAAAGCTCAGCAACGGCTCAGCAGAAGGGAGTGAGAGATAACAAGTCCAAGCAGCAGTATGTTAGTCAAGGAGCAGAAAAGCTCCACGCAAAGCTTCAGACCTTGCACCCACACACAGCAGCAAACAAGAGGCTTCTTTGCTGGTATGCCACACTATAACCCACCTACAGAAACTGAGCTGACCTCATGGTCCTGTCATGAGTGAGAGATGAACAAAAACCCAGGCCAGGTTTGAGGAAAGGAAAGATCTATGTGGATCCAACATCTTCAGCCTACATAGACCTAGAGCTTGAAAGCATGAGACATCCTGGCCCCTGGAAACGCGCAGTGTTCCACCTGAAGCACTCCTGCCTTGGTCTTCACTCAGTCAATGCCACAACATTGAAAAATAAATTAAAATGGGGGGAGAAAAAGCCATGCAACCACTTCCAAGTTTCCTAGCAACTTTCTGCAAAAAAATTGGTACATAGGGAGCTAAGGGCTGAGCAGCGTGCTGAATGGCTACTATGCCTGAGAGCCAGGGAACAGGGCTTAGGTGGGCTGTGGTGGTATGCATGTCTGTCTGTCAGCCCTTTCACACTGTGCTAGAAAAGCATCAGATAAGCGAGGCCCCTGTAGAAAGATAAAAAAAAACTTATCAGACCTTTGCTATCTCCATAGCACAAGCCTACCCAGGGAGGACACCCCAGCAGTACGCCAAGAGAGAAATGCAGGGCAGGCAGCAACTCAACAATGCCAACAGATGCAAGCACTGAGGTCCGCCAACATCAGCTGGCTTTGCTGGGGCACAACTTCCTTCACTGTCTCTCCCACCTACTGAAATATGACACAAACATTTTGGTTGGTTAAATAAGGACGCAAGCCATAAGGACAGGAGTACAGGTAGGTGTCAGGTAATTGCATGAGAAGGGAAAATGTCAGGAAGGTTTCCATGTGTTGGATGGGAAGAGCATTCTGTTTTGAAGAGTGGACTTTCAGAGGGTGGTGCTTTTCTATAGCCAAGTCAACAAAACCCACAGAAGACAGAAGCCAGTTCATCCAACTCCAGCAGTCCATTGCTCCGCTCTTCACAAGGGGCATGCTGCCCCTTCCAACCCCACGACCTGGAGGCAGCATGTACAGACACCACTCCCAAATACAACTACACTCTTCCCCCTTCAATGGGAGCAAAGCAGCTCCAGCTACCAAGAGATGCTCAGGCCCAGCTGCTGAACCAGATGGGCTATGCTGAGCAAGGCAGAAGTTCACCAAGCCTGTGTTTTGCAGTGCTTAACCCTCGCACACCAACAGGTGTGCCACCACTCCCCACCACCTTCAAAAGGCAAGTTTATTTAAAATTTATCTATTATTTTAAAGAATTTTTTTAAAGTGACTTTGCTCTTCATAGCTGAATTCCTTTTCACCCAGGATTTCAGGCTAAGCAAGGCTGGCAGATGGGAGGGCAGCACAGCCATCCGCTGCATGCAGGCAGAGCCCCCTGAGGACCCTTGACCATGTGCTGTGGCAGTGAGGGTGGGTTTGACCTGAGACCCATGAGAAGAACCACAGATTTACAGACAGCAGCACACCAAGGATGAGAAAAAGAACATTTTTTCCCAAGGAAACTGCACACTCAAGGAAAAAATTAAAAAAAAAAAAAAAAACAAAAAAACTACTTTTTTTGGCAGGGATTTTTCTATGGAACAACGATTGCCATGTGCTTGAGGGTGAAAGGTTCAAAGCCTTCATCTAAGCTTTCTCTTCCACGCAGCTGCCCACAACTCCCACTGTCAGCAGCATTGCCAAGCTCTGGGCCATGACACTGAAGTCATTATCAAAATATTTAGGCCATGGAGAGCTATTCCTCTCCCCTGTCACACAGATACAGCCGTGGCTCCACAGAGTGCAGGACATGCTTCACTTGGACTTCAGCAGGGATGGAGCATCACACATTTCAGTGAGTTTAAAGTGAATATCAAGTTTAAAGTTCAACCAGGTTTAATATTGTGGGGCCACTGTATATGTAAGGGAGTGGTGTCTTCCCCTTCCTCTTCTCTCCCCAGCTGAAACATTTTAAGAAAACCCTTCAGCTATTCTAAGCAACAAGGGCATGATTTGGTCTTACCATTGGTTTTCAATTTTTTTGTGGCCATAGTTACAATCAACATAAACTTCCCCCTGCCTTTTTTCCCCTTCCTCTCTCTTTTTTTTCTTTTTCTTTTTTTTTTTTTAAAGCTAAACCAGCAGATTAGCATCTCTCCATGACACCCTTTCCAGGAATTACATGTTAAATCCCTCATGAATCAAACCGACAAGAGCTGAGCCCCAGTCACTTGAGCCAACTCATGCAAAACCAGAGCGGTGTAGGTTCAGCTGGCAAGCAGAGAGAGGTCTGCAAGTGACAGGGACGGTCTCATGAGTTCGAACAGGCCCACTGCTGTGAAAGCTTTGCTTATAAGGCAGCTGCACAACATTTAACAATTAGTCTTTTATTACCCAAATTTCAAAACAGACATTCATAGTCTGTAGGGTGTACAGCACTAATACCACCATAATAGATCAGACAACCCAAATTCAGCTTTTTAAGCTGTATCTTAAGAAGAAAGGAGAAAATCAACATAAAAGGCACACTTATGAGTTGCTGTGGCACAGGGCTCGGCGTTATCTCTCTGGGAGCCGGCACGAAGAGCAGTTTGAGGGTGAGTTCAAGTGAACGAACCCCTTTTCTGCCACGCTGGGGGCTGCAGGCAGCATGGCAGCCCACGCTCCCGCAGGGGACAGCCTGTCCCCACCCTGCAAGGAGGAAGCCTTATCAGGGAGCCAGCGTCCCCATCAGTGTGCACTGGGAAGTGGAGATAGCATTTCACAAGAGGCATGAGCGCAAGCAAAACAATCCCACCGTGCGAAAGGCAGCAAGTCCCAGGGCTTCTTCCAGCAGAGCCCACACTTTTGTAAGATCAAGTCCATTACCTGCTAGCTCATGACTTCTCAATGCCCTTGCATATCTGTTCCTGCTGATGTTAATGCAACTACCTGCAACAATAAATACTGCACCAACTAAATGGTTTTGCAGGACTGAGATGTGATTCAGCAGCTCCAAGCATTCAGCCCACGGCAGCCTGCACTGCTAGCTTCACCATGAGTATCTGCAAGGCCCTGAGATCAGCACGGCTCTGCTTCAGCAAAGCAGCTCACAGGGGTGCCACTACCATTTCTCCCTCCCTGCACACACAAAACCGATGTTGACTTTGAACCAATAAATCCACAGCCATACATTTTATGAATTGTATCTTAGGTGTTTTGAAGAAAAATAACTGCTTTTTTTAAGGCTTTTCGGAAAGGGTCTGGGTTAGGAACTTGTATTTTTGTATGCCCGCAAGCCTAGAGGTGCTGCACGCTTCCCAGGCTAGCACACACTGATCACAGCTCCCAACCGCTGGCCTAATGACTGGTTTAAGATCATCAATTTAATGAGCTTTGGATGAGGTGGGTAACAAAGTGTATTTGGCATGCAGTACATTGCTATCACTTCCTTATCACACCCGCTGGACTTACCAAAACCAAGACATAAATAGAAGGAGAGCTAGAAAGAAACAGTTTTGCCCTACCCCCTTCTTACTTTTCAGCTTCATTACCCTCTGCAACGTGGTTCACTGTTTCCTCATACAATCAGGTCCTCTTTTGCTGAAAAAAAGTCTTTGTATAAAAATAGGGAAATCCCAGTAGTTTCCACTGGTTTCAGGTTTCTTACGGTCTATTGTATACATTTCAGGCTCCACTACAGATTTAATTATTTTTAATTAATATATATTTAAATCAAGCCTGTCCTACTTTTGTAAACGTTGTGTCAAACCAGTTCAAGTTTGCTCAGCTGAGTGCACGGGGAGTCCAAGATGCAGCTCTCTGACAGTGTTCTGCAGGACTTCCCAGTAAAACCATTACACAGTCGAGCCCTCCTTCCTCCTGCTGAAACCTGGTGTCATAAAAACAAAACCTACTAAAACAAGCACATTTTTTCTTCTATGCACATCTAAATTTCTGCCAGGTCAGACTACTTGGTGTACAAATCCCATTCTTTTGCACAGCTCAAGGATGACGGGCTCTTCGGAGTGAGTTCAGCATATGGTGGGTAGGGCAGGATGCAGGCACAGGCGGATTATATCATCTCCCTGCGCTTCCATGTGTGGAAAAGGGGCGGAAGACAGGCAGGAACTTCATTCAAACATCCTGAAACTCTCACGACCATACAAATACTCTGACTTGCTTTAAACGATCGCTTTTGTGTAAAGAGCAAATTGGCTTTAAAGTGACTTCAAGAGAATGATTAAAATTGTTCATTGCATCTCAGCCACTTATGTCCTCCTTGTGCACAAGTGGGTTGGTTTGTTTGTTTGGGGCAAGCCTCTTCTTTCACATCTCTATCCTATATGCATCACCACCTAGGGTAGTGCTCCAGATTTAGAAAGAGAAAGGAAGACAATATGCAAGTTAAATCTTAGCATGGCAGGTACTTCTCCACAATAACGCTACTGGCTATTATTTAAAATAAGGCTTTATAGTACGTGGCACCCAAATAATTTGGGATTCTTAAACAAACAAACAAAACCTTGCATGAGAACTCTTCAAAAACCAACCATGTCTGTTCACCAGCCAGGACGGAGAACAGGCGGAGAAGAGAGCAAAGAAGATGGAGAACTAAAACTTTACTAAGAAGAATAAAACAGCCGCCCTTTGGTTTCTGTCAGAACATTAACCCCCACCCCCTGATCAACCATGTTAAAAACATCTCAAAAGCAGACAGTTGTCTACATGTGCTAGTTACAGATGGAGTGAACTTCTAGTTATAAAGACATGGCCTGCACTGTGTCATTTACTAAAATCCACATTCTCATTTGGGTTGAAATGGGGATCAACAGAGATGGAAGTAGCTGAAGTAGTTGGAAATGAGGAGCTGTTACTATCTGACAGGCTGACATTCTTAGCCTACAATATATGAAGTTACTCCAATGATTTTAGTATTGGTGTGAAGCTGGAGTTAATAGCAGAGGTATTCAGGTACGACAACAGACTTAACCAAACTAGCCACTTACAAAGTAGTTTTATTCTGAAAAGTTATCTATTTTGGATATGTTATACACATTTTAGAGAGGATTTAAATCAGTTATTCTTCTAAGTTCTCATTTGTCTCAGAAGCCTACTAACTTACATTACAACGTTTACCACATTTTATAATTGCATGAGAAACCTAAGCAAATGTAATCAAATAATCACCCAGGAGGAGAGTGAACGTTGCTATATAGGAATGGGTTTCCAACACAACACCAAGTAAACCAGTAACAGAAGCACTGATTACTACTGGTGCTGCTTTCGGAAGGATAAATCCATTGGGGATTTAAATATGGCTTTTAGGAATTGCATTTTATTAGAAGAAAGGATCCTTCACCAAAGACTTCCACTTGATGGATGATTACGGCCTGATTTTTTAAAAGAGTGTTTCTATCAAATAACATGATAGAGACAACAAACAGATACAACAAATCCCAGGACACTGTGGTAAAAGACCTCTGCCCTGGCCTGCGAACAACCAGCTCCCTTCCAGGCCTTCACTTTAGGTACTACTTGTTTCTCAGTTCTGAAAAGGCAACACCTTGTTAAACGATCTAATGAGACCATCAAAAACCAGCTACCAAACAGCTAATTCACAACTCCCGTTCCAAATTACGTTTGTAATGCCAAGTCTCCCAGGGAGGCTGGATCCCCAACCTGCTCCTCCGGCCAGCCCCACGGAAAAGTCTCCTCTCAACTGTTGCACAGCAGACTAGAGTATTTCAGAGGCAGTAACAGCGAGAACGCCGTTGCTTTGGAGTGCAAAGTACGGTGAGTATTTGGCCTTTAAAACCCTGGTCCTTTAACGTAAAGGTTAAACGTTCATAGCACTGGACATGTCCCCACTCTTAAGGAGCTGGGTTCCTCTTCTCTAAGATTCCTGCCGGCGAGGACCACAGGAATACAAACAATGTCACCCCTGGAGGCTTGCAAAACTTGGAGGCAGCCCCAAGACTGCTGACTTCCAAGAAATCTCCCTCCATTCATTGCACCGACAAGCTTGGCAAGAACACCTCGTCGCCTCACAAAAGCATCGCCCTGAAAACAGGCGATTTAAGGGGAAAAGAAAAAAAACAGAAAAAACCCCCAACCCCCCCCACTTCTCTCCCCTTTCCCCTGCCCCAAGCGAAGCGTCGCCCTCCCGCGCCCCCAGCAGACCCGCAGTCTTTGCCCCCCGTCCTCCCGTGCCCGGCCGCACAGCTCGCAGGGTGCGCGGAGCCGGCCCCGGTTCCCGCAGGGGTCGGTTTCCCCCCACAGCACCACAGACGGCTCCCAGCTTCGCTCGGCGGGCGGGGGGCGCCGGGGGGCGCCGCCACCCCTGCGCGCCCGCAGGTGCTTCGCCCCCCGCCGCGGACCCACCTTGTAGACCTTGCCGAAGGCGCCGTCGCCCAGCTCCGCCACCACCTCCCACACCTCGCCGGGGTCCTGGTCGCGGCGGACGTGCTCGTACTCCTTGGAGCGGCGCTTCTCGAAGGTGGAAAGGCGCAGGATGCGGCGGAAATTAGCGAAAGCCATGCCGGTGGGGCGCGGTGCTGCGGCGGGGGTGCCGGGGAGCCGCGGCCCGGCGGCGGCTGGGGCGGTGCGGGGAGGTGCGGGGAGCTGCGCGGAGCCGCCTCCCGCGCCCTGCCCCGTGGGAGGACGGAGCCGCTGCGCGCCCGGGGGAGCGGCGAGGCGGGGAGCGGGGCCGCCCCCAGCCGCGCACATGGAGCCGGAGCCGCTCCACCTGCTGGCCCGCCCGCCACGCCACGCCACGCCACGGCACCGCACGGCACCGCACGGCTCGCTGCAGCGTGGTACGGTACCGCCCGGCTCGGCTCGGCTCGGCTCGGCCCCGCCGGCAAGCCGCCTCCCTCGAGCGAGGGTCGCACATCTCCCCCCCCAGCACAGCAAGAGGAGGCCAGAGCATCAGAGGACGATGCTGAACACAAATCCCATTGAAGACCTGGAAGGAAAGGCCTGCAGCTCCTCAGCAGCTGCTGTCGTTTTCCCACCCTCTCAGCCCGGCGAGCCAACAGCATCCTCATGGGCTGCGCTGCTGGGCGCAGAGCACAGACACATCTCCCAGTGTAAAAACATAATCCTAAACTGCCCTGGCGACAGAGGGACATTTCCTTCTCCCCCTGGTTCATCTCATGTGAAAATAGCCGAATGCAAATATTTTAAAACTCCCAGTAGCAGGAATACGAGTGTATCAGCACCACGGGCACCCGCCATGAGTTTGTTTTAGAGATGATGTGACGCAACTGATGTCAAGTGTGAAGGTTTGCATCCTCTCCCTGGTAAAACTTCAAATCCTCTGAAAAAAACAACTTGAAATCAAGTATTAAATGGGGACATCTAGGGGAAACACCCGACGGTGCAGCCATGCTTGACAACATCTCTGTTCGTAACAGAAGGCTGAGTGGTAAATGGTTGTCCAGGCAAACCTCAGTGATGCCAACACCGCTCACACCAGCGTGTGTATATTGCCCTATATACATGTCCCATTAATGAGCCGAAGGTGGAGGTGCCGGAGGGGTTGTGTTTGGACGCTCCATCCTGATGTGTAATGCAGGCGAAACTCGGCACCGGCTCTTGCTTTGAGAACATCTGGGCTTGACAATTTCATATTAGTCCCCTGATATATTATACACCAGAGCATGGGGGCTGATTGCCACCTCTCCTTGTCTTTGCTGTTAAGAAAAAAAAGGGGTTTATCCTGGTATGATCAGCCCTCATATTTCTGAATTTCCCCATACTGATGCTTGAAATACTATTTAAAACTGCTGTTCCTGGAAATTTGTGGCTGTATGAGAATTTCAGCTGCCTTTATTGAAGAAAGTTTCGTGTTCCCCTACTTATTCCTTTCTCCCCACTGAGTTGTAGGAAAAACAAGCTGAATATGCAACCCAAGTATATCCCTGAAACAGAAAGAAGCTGAAAATAATTGAGCACTTTTTTGCACCTAACTTCATGGGTTTTGGATCTGATCTGATGTAATGTGGGGATGTGGCAATACTGGAGTAAGAACAGAACAAAACAGAATCAGAGTTAGTATTTTCAAAACTTCATACTTCTAATCTCATTTTTTCCAGCGTTTTAGCTATCAAAATTTTTTTTAAGTTCTCATTCTTATTAACAGTAGCATTTTTACTGTATTGTACTGGGGACCAGGGCATTGTACACAACCATAGAAACGTTGCTTGGATGAGACCCCCAGAGATCATCTAGACCAGCTTCCTGCTTGGAGCAGGAGTGTCACCAGTACTGGACCAGGTCAGAGAGCAATCCTGTGCAGCTGAGTCTTGAAAAACCTCCCAAGATGGAGCAGACATGACTTCTTGCGGTTACCTACTCCAAGGTGCATCGCCATCCTGGGAGAGGGTTTTTCCTAATATCCCACTGGACCTCCCAAGCTGCTACCTGTGGTCATTGCCCCTTGTTCTGTCATCTGCCTCCCTGATAAGTGTTTGACTCTGGCATCTTTGTAATTGCCCCTACAAGAGCTGTGGGCACGTATTAGGGATATCTGTCCTTGTCAGGTGCTGAGAAGGTATGGAATCCAAGATAAATCCTATGCCAAAGGGCTTGCAGTGTAGGTAGTTGCCCTGTAGACTATCTAAAGGTAGGCTGATCAGACTGGGGCTCAGAGAGGTGATTTCTCTGCTGGCATAAATTTTGCAAACTCAGGTTACCCTTTTGAAAGCTTGTGAGCAACTCTGATCCAGCACAGCATTTTGAGGGCTGTGGCATTTTTTATCCAGTGCTTGATACCCTGTGAGCAGATTTGCTATCTCGTGGCTCCATAGCCAAAGGGAATCAGCCATTTGAATTCTTTCCACCCATTTCTTGCAGAAAGCTCACAGGCGTCAAACCAAGTCGGCAAACAGGTTAATTATCTATCGATGAATTACTTCTTACTGTTTCTCAAGTGATAAATAAGAGAAAGAGAATATAAATTCCAGAAACTGAAAAAACTTTGCAAATCTGCCCCAAGCTCCTGGGAGCACCCCTGATTGCATGAACAGATGGTCATGAGTGTCACCATTGCGTTAACTACGACCACTCAGAGTCAGCACAGTCCTCAGCAGCATGCGTTCGCAGAGCTGAGCTCTTGCTCGGCATTATGACCCAAGGAGAAGAAACTGCTGACCTGACTGCAAGACTACAAACAGCTCCACGTTTTAAGTGTTGGGTTACAGATGGTCTGTCGACCAAAGTAAGCCAGTGGAGTTTGATTTTATTAGTATTATTCTTAGTATATATTAGGGGTAAGGAATAAAGAGCACTTTCAATGGTTATTGCTGTGCTGGACTGGACTCCTTCTGGGTTGGAAGAGGAATGGGTGATAAACACTTTATATAAATCTAAGAGCAGTCCAGCTTCCTAACAGCTAGCTTGAACAAGAAATTGGGCATTCAAAAGCAGTCATCTCTGAGCTATAGCTCCCAGACACGTTGCACAGGACACTGTCAGGTTCTGGAAACTAGAAACACCAAAGTCCTGGCTAAGAGCAGAAGCAAGCCCTGCAGTGGCTGCTACATAGGACCTCCTCAGCACAGACCAACAGACTTCAGGATACCACTTGTTTGAGGGTGAGATTTGCATTACAGTCTAAAATAAATCCTTAAGTCTGTGCTATCTTGCACATTTTAGTCATTTAATGCTCTTGAGCATTTTAAGAATAATTTCTGTCACTTGATGTTAGTACATATTATCCTTTAATGCTGAATGGAAGGGGAACCTTTGCCTCCACATCTGAGGGGAATTTTTGAAAACGTGGAAAAAGCATTGAAGTCATAGGACAGAGGTTGCGTCTGGTTCTAGGGCAGAATTTTCCTTCTGTGAGGGGTCACTGCCATGGCAATAATCCTGTTTCGCTGACCTTCCATGGCCAACCAAGATGAAGCTGAAATCTGGGTGTTTTCTGCAGCATCTGCGTTTAGATGAAGTATACTGCTTGTTGTCGGTAAGAAATACTGCAGCACTGGCCGAGTATTTCCAGATCCTGGATGTTCATCAAAAGAATTACAAGAGCAGTAAGTACTTCTAAAAACGAGATTGGTATTAATGCTCTAAAATTACATGCCTTGTGTCATGTTTTGAAAAGGGATACCCAGAATGCTGCATCACTTAGTATTTAAAACCAGAGATCACAGACATTACAAATATTGCACTTCAGATGTTACAACAAACGCAGCACTCTGTAACACTAATTAACTAGCAGCTTGGTTAATACAAGTGCTTGGCAATACCCCAAAAAGCTTTCAGATACAGCATATATCACCATGTCCTCCCTGCTCTATCATGCCCCAGCTGCTCTGGAAGGTTACATGGCCTGGCTACTCCTGCATTGGCTTCTGAAATATGTGTGGCTCAGGGGACCATGCAGAGCCACTGAGATGTGTTTTTAGCTCACACCAAAGGTGTTCCTTTCCCCTTCCCCCTTCCATTGCCTCCTCCCCTGTTTGTGAGACAGAAAAAGGTCCAACAGGCTACAAAACCTGTTTGATTTTACCGTATTATCATCCTCTGCATCCCAGCAGCATGCAAAGCCACAGGCTTGCTAGTACTGTACAAACATGATAACCAGGTCCTGGCACAACAAGCAGATAATCGACATAGGAAAAACCCAGGCCAGCCATAAAGGAGATCTTTACAGCTGTGCAAGTGAGATGCCAGAACACGGGGCAAGAGGGGATTTCTGGCTCACTGAAGCTAATTCCTTAGTACTGCAGCAACCTCATCATGTAATCCTTTCCATAAACTGATCGTGCTCCGTGTTAGAAAGCAGGTGGGTTTCTTGCCAAGACTGTCCTCCACATGAGGCTGTTTGCAACGCCTCATCTCCTGGTTCACAGCATCCCCACCTCCTGCCTGCAGTTCTTCAGTCTATTCCCATGTTTCTGGTTTGTTGGAAAAGTCCTTTTTTCCTCCAGGGGTGGGGTAGAAGAGAAGACAGACAGAAAATTATGAGCACTCTAACATTGCCTTCTGTGCAGAAATCACATATGCCCTTTTCATAAATCAGTCCATCTTATTAATATTGTTCTATTAATTCTGAACAGTATCTCTTGTCTGCTGCTGTGTTTTAATTGCCTGTGCAACCTGTCTGGGAGCAGTGGGCATTTAAAATAAAATAAATCCTGCTAATTATTGCTCTCAGCTTTGTGCAGATGATGCCCGAGAGCTCACTGTTTTCCAGATCTGCAGTTTTATTGCTTTCTCTGTTATGTGACTGACCTGAATAAGGACCAGATCATGCTGCTGTTTGACTTGGTGGACCGAAACGCGAGGGGGAGGATTTGCTTTAATGAGTTCTACATGGTGGCATGCATCCTCCTGTCCCATGAGGTGCATACCCTGCAGGTCCTGGAGTCGGTACAGGGACATTTGCACCATCCAACACCCCCGTAAAGGGAATCAGCTCACTAGAGCTGATTTACTCATTGCATGCAAGGGATGGAGAGGGTCCCTGGGTCTGTGCTGCTGAATAGAAAAGGAAAGCAGTCCCCCTGTTAATAGCAACCGTGCTCCTCTAGGATAAATCCACCCCTGAACCTTTGTCAGGGTAGGAACCATCTAAACACTCCTCCCAGCTCAGGCTGTCCATCCTAGTTCTCCAGAAAACAAGCCCTCAGCTGTGTCTACCAGGGGGAAAGAGAGCAGAGCATCTGTTTTCACCCATCGGTTCTTGCTAGCTTGTAGGTGCAGCAGGTACTGATGCCCTCCTTCAGCCTCCCCGGCATCACCTACAGCCCAGGCTGGGGAGAGACCTGTGCCTTTTCAGGGAAAAGTAGCGATGACAGCAGGCTGCGGTGAGGGAGAGGGGTGGTAAAGCTAGGGCTCCCCCCAGAGCTCAACCTTGCTGTTGGACATGTCCTGCAGCTCTGCTCTGGATCAGACACCCAGCTGAGGGCCAGCACTCAGGGCTGCTGCCTGCAGGACTTGGGGAGGAAGGAGAGGAGCCAACTGTGGGACATAGCCCTGCAAGTCATTCAGCACAGCGGAGGGACGAGAAAGGACCTCACAAAGCAGCCTTGGAGCTTGGCTGGCTGTCAGTAGCTCTCCCTGGCACAGCCCGCAGCCCGAACCCAGCTGGCGACAGCCGCGTGCTCCTGCATGGCTCCACGGCAGGAAGCACCAGGATTTTGTTATTTCCTGCGGGCGCGACTAGCGGGAGGTCACCTTTATTCTCTGGATGCAAGCACCAGTTGGTATTCCACATATTCTTTCTAAGCAGGAAATCAGTGCTTACGATCTGTTTCTAAACTTTTCTGCTTCGAAACAGAACCATCTTGAAAAGCAGTTCATCTACCAACATGCAGGGCCTGCCTTTCAACTGCTGGACGTAGATGGGGATAATATGATTGATTTTAATGAGTTTGAAGCCGCAAGGTTTCTCTTCAACATCCAGAAAGAAGAACTTAAGAAAATATTCAAGGACTTCGATATTTCTGGAGATGAGGTAAAATTAGAGAAATTACAGTCAAAAGATAAACCATGAAAATGCCCCTAAATTAAAAATTAATCCTTGGGATTAATTTTGCACTGCAGCCCATAGCCGCTTCTCACTCAAGCCTGAGTTTTCTTCCTATTGACTGCAGGAATGGGTCTTTGGTGACTTACTGCACTGTCTGAATTGAAAATGTTTTAACAGTAAGATAGCAACAGGAAGAAATAATTTTTTGGGGTAAACTAGGCATATTCCTCTGTCTGAGGAGACTCTAACTGGAAGAGGTGGGCAGGACTGGCAGAAGTGCCCTTATTTAAGCCATTTCCTTCTGAGTTTGCTTGTGGCTTCTCATTATTTTCCAAGCTCTCTGCAGCTCATTCTCAGAGCTGCTGACCAGGGGGCTACCTTGGTGAGGTACACTCGGACTTGGAACTCCTTCTAGAAACATTACAAGTGCCATACCTTGGCTTATGCCTGTGCCACGGAGATGCCAATAAGATAAGAGTCCCAGGGAAAGCTCTTTCTCTTTGATGGGTCCCTCATTTTGACCTTAAATCAGCTGCAGGTTCCAAGGAGAGGCCATAGGGATCTCACCCATCCCTGCCCCATGGCAGGGAGCAGCTCCCTGCAAACAGAAAGGGAACAAAGCTGGTAACAGAACCTCCTCTCCAGCTCTGCATTTACACAGTCCTCTTTACGGAGGTGCATGCACATATCCCTTGCCAATTTGCTTTTGCCACCAGCTTACCTTTGCCCCTGTCTGGTCACCAGTGCTCTTTCAAATCCCTCCCTGCTCTGAAGTACTGTCTGATTAATGACCACCTGCAGCTACACTGGTAGGGAATCAGTCATTAATAGACAGTAGACATCTCTGTCACAGCTTCACACTACCCTCATGACTTCAGCATCTCAGCATGCTCCAGGAGCACATTTAGCAAGACAGCCATTAGTAACCAAGGGAGATCTCTTCTCTTTCTCCTCCTTTCTGCTGCTAGGTTCCCAGGTTATTGTTTTTATTGATAATTCTCCTCCTCTATGTTCCACCACCAGTATCCTCTTCAATTATATGTTACAGGCGGTTGTTCCGTCTCTCCTGTAAGCTCTGCAGGGCTTGCAGCTTGTTTCCTGTGTGGTTTAGCAGCACAGTGAGGTAGCAAACCTCTGTTCTGCTCAGGGCCTGCGGATAGTTCTCTTATGCCCTCAGAGCAGTTTCCCAGAATAAGCTGTTTCAGCCCCAAGTTGCATTGATCCTGTCCTTTCATCTTGAGGCTGCCTGATTAAAAGGCCACTTTAAGCAGGAGCAGCATGGCTGCAATACAGCTGTGAAGGCACCCCACTCCCCCCTTCCACCCAGCCACACCGTAACCCCAGCTGATATGAATCACTCCAACATCTGCAAGTCATTATAAATGGTAGAGAAACAGCCATGTGCCAGGGAGGTGCCCTATTATCCTGTAACATGTTCGGGATGAGCCGGAGGCATTCAGTTGAAACCAATTTCTCCTGAGTCAGTTGGGAAACTAGAGCAAGTTGGAGAGGGAATGAGAGTCTGGACTTGGGGTCTTTCTCTGAAATAACTTTGTATTGGGCAAGGCTACCTTGCTAAGCTAGGGATCTATCTCCTCTTCAAAACTAGCAACTGAACTACAGGGAATTCAAGATGTTTGCAGTCTTCTGTATTGACAAACAACAAAAAAAAGAGGAAGGGGATCATGAATAGTCCCCCCAGCAGGATCAGCAAGCTCGTAACAGCCTGAACAAGAACCCTTTACCCAGCTGGGAATAAATAACACAGCCTCACTTCTCCATCCCCCTGGGCTCAGCTTATAACCACCAGATACCAAACTTGTAGAAAGTGAATAAATCAAAATGCTGCAGTAAAGCAATTGCCTATTCTGTTTTCTCCATTGCATGTCGCCGCTGCTCTGCCAAGGTGAGCACCAGAAACTGGTGTATGAGGAGGAGAAAGGACTGATGCCACTTGGACTTCAGCCTCATGCCTCACAACTCTCCCCAAGACTAAGCCTAATGTTAGCTTTATCTTCCCCCATGTACTGCAACAAGTATGTCTTCTTGGGATTTTAGAGACAACCTCTTCCTGTCCTTCATGTTACACACTGGTTTAGCAAGCACCCTCCTCTCCAGTGCTGCCATTTTGCTACTCAAAGCAAGGCTGGTTTGAAATGGGGCAGACTGCTCTCTCCGTCGCAGAGCCACTCATGCTGGCAGCTTCCCACTCCCGTGCTTTTCCAGGCTCCAGCACTTGTGAGTAACAGCCCAATGACAGGAAATGCTGTTTGCTTTGTTAATGAAACCACCTAATTAAGTCCATGTGGAGAGAAAGCAAGAGAGGCAGTTTAGTTTCTCTTGCTAAATATTGACTGTTTACCCTTTGGGCACAGCAATCCAGTGAATTTATTTTCCCCCTCTCACCTTACACACAGGGCATCAGACCACTGAGCCTCCTCCTCCAAACTCACTGCCATTAGAGAGCTTCCCTAACAAAGCAGCATGACTACAGCATAAGGGACTAATTAGAATAGAAAATTCCAGTCTCCAAGTGCCACCCCTGACCTCCCATGAAGTGAAGTTGCGGCACGCCTGCAAGGCAGCATCCCACCTCTCAGACCTTTGCAACTGCTCTGAGTCCAGAGAAAATAAACTACAGAGCTGAAAACCCAACTTTCCGCAATTATTCAGAGAAAGAACACAATGAAGCACTCTTTGCAGAGCTCAGTGTCTTTTCTGTAAGTTACCTTCATATTTTTAGCCCAGATTCAGAGGGTTCAGCCACTCCCAGCTTTCAGCCAGATGCTCCCTACAGCATCCAGTGACTCTGGAGTTTCTGCACTGACCAGCGCTGTTATCCCAGCATAAGAAGCAGCAAAATTGGGACCACAGTTAAAGATAATTTCCCTTAGTGCCACCTTTGGAGCCGAGCACCAGGTATTAACACAGCAGGGGCACAGACCGAGCACAATGGGCACATTAGCCAAACTGGGATGCAGCTTTAGCCAGCAGAAAGCAAAGTACTGTTTGACACGTGATGAGGAGCAAGGGTGCAACATCCATCACAGGGCAGAAACCCTATGCTAGCGGTACCACATTATGGAAGTTCATATAGTGAGGTATAGTTCAATGAAACATGAATATTAGCACAATACAAACATTATGTTCTATGTTAATTAGGAATGGAAACAAGGTAGTCTATATCACGTAGCTCTATAAACCATACATATTCTTCTCCTCTAACCCTGTATGTTTTGGGGTGTGGAGCAGCACCTGATGTCACTGCTTGCCGGAGTGACTGAAAAAATTTCGGCTCTTGCACACTTTTGATGCAGAATCTACACCCTCTTGGGATTTTGCTTAGGTCAACAGTCAATCTGGTGTTCCCCAGCCCATTTCATACACCAAAATGTGCTACAGCTGCACACTAGGGACAGCCTGGTGTGGTGTGGGTGTGTACACATGCGATGAGATGGACATCCCTCTGACTACTTGACAAGCAATTACACTTTGGTCAACTAGAAGATGGCTAAAGAAAGATCACACACAGATTTAAAATCCTGGTATTTGAGGACATCAGCTCTGAGAACTTCTCCATCCATGCTGTGGGAGGTGGAAGCAGGGTTGTCTCGTGGGTCAGAACAAATTGCTACAAACAAGCCTTTGCATCTGTTATTTTACATATATATTCACACACACAAAAGGGAATACGTATATGTAAGAGATTATATATAGTCACACATATAAAAGGAATATATATATAGGGAAAAGTTAAAAAGTTCCAGAAAAATCATGTGCTTATTTGTTTATAACTCACATCATAAACTCTACCATGAAATTATCCTAAGATTTTAAAAAAAAAATTTAGCTGTAATAGTGTTAGACCAAACTGGCCTACAAAAAAAATTATTCCTACTCCTCTGATACATTAGGTAGTTAATCACGACTATAAAAGTGGTGACCTGAATTAAGACAACACATTAGTTAATGTAATTACAGGACAATTACACAGATCCATTATTTTGCACTGTTCACCAGGGACCCAGAAGCACATCTTCAGACAGCAGGAGCCAGGAACAGAGAAGGTTCACACTGGATGTCTGAGCGTATCTCCAGGCCCTGCATTCTCCACAGACTGCACACCTTGTTTGCAAGATAAAATGTTGTCACACACCAAAATAATTACCAAAACGTGTTTCTAGGGTATCAGACAGGTAATTAAAATTAAATTCTGAGCTCCAGCTCAGAATTAAAAGCCCTACTGAAAAAATGTTAAAAGAAAAACAACACTGAGTTTATTTCTTAAGGCATGGCATTTCCAGGATTACTTTTATTTTTTAAATGCATGGGGAAAAAAGTTCTCTCTCTCACATAATTTAACAGTCTAAAGACAACCTACTTGTGCTTCGCAGTTGATTAAGAGTATGTGCACACACTACTGCGATATGTCAACCAAGAAACAGAGGTACAACATAAAAATACATAATTCATTTTAAAAGTTACCTGATGTTCACAGCATCTTTATATTGGCCTAGAATTCTTCATTGACTGAAGGAGCCAGGGAGGGGAAAAAAATTAAAAAGCATGTTTTACACATTGGTATATCTGATCCTAAAAGATTTTATAAAAGTTACAGGGTAAAAAAAGGTCACATCACTGGAATCCCCCCATCCTTGTTTCACTGTATGCTGGAGCTGTGTATTTTCTGTGTCAGTACCAAATCTAGCACCTAGTATCCTACGTAATATGAATGTTTGTTACATGGCACACACAAACAAACTGGATACAAAAAGTTTTACCATAAAAATGAAGATATTTATTCAAGAAGTACAAATTTGATGGTACCAGCCATCTTTGAAAGCCATTACCATGAGGCAGAGAGGACACAAACTGAAGTCTCTTGCTCAGAGCATATGAAAGCAAGTGTCTTACAAATTGCCAGCTAATGCAGTCATTTCAATCATTGCTCAAAAGCCACTTCCACTTTTTAAACATTCCCTGGACTTGAGAGGCACAAATAGGGTTTTTAATACAAGACCAGTTAGTTATTTTAATAAAGCCATCAGCTAAAATTTATTTTGTTTTAAATTTCCTTAAATTGTCTCCAGCCTTTGACTGGTTTCAAATTTCCTAAAGAAAAAAGGTACTTGGGAACGAGCAGGTGCAGAATTTTTGGAGCTCAAGATGAACTAAAAGTTTTAAGGCAAGAGTCAGGATTTTAAGTTCTCTACTTGCCCCATGGCTCTGATCAAATGGTCTTAATCTGTAAAATATACAAATACAGAGTTCTACCGGATAAATACCTAACAAGTGGTCCTGCTTGGAGGGCAGGACACTTCTTCATGGAGAGTCCAGTGGACACATTTATTAAAAGTTTCAAAGTCTACAGTAAGAAGCCTGCTAGTTAAAACATCTCATCTTCCAACTATTTGACTTTTGTAGGCTCAGTGGCATGTATCTCCCTTGGAAGAAGAGCTATAGCTCCATCTCCTATGAACAAGAGCAACACACATGTGGCTACGGAGTATCTAAGCAGATGAAATATGGAAGAGGAGAGCCATTTGCAGAACAGAGAAATCAAAAACACTTTATGAAAAGGAAAAGTCTTAAAGCAAGCAGACTTGCATATACAGTCATTAACCAACAGAAGTGTTTGTAGCTGCAGATGTACAGCAGGACATTCATCTTCTTCGTGAGAAGATAGAAGCACGGTTGCTGGAAAGTTTAACTCAAAGGCTTCCTAGATCAGTTCATTTGCAAGGCAGACCACCAACATCTAGTGGGTTTGAAGCATTTTTTTTTTCTCCAAGAAAGTTGCAGAGCATATGAAGCTCATCCCCCCCACCCAAAGCAAGTTTTCAAAAACGCCTTTCTCATACTTCTACATCCTGCTCCAGGAGAGTGCAAGCTGTCCAAAAGCCACCAGCCATCGTCCAGGAGGGAGTCAGAATTAGAGGGGAAGTGGTGAAGGGCAAAGAAAAAAAAAGCCCCTTCTTCTAACAGAGACTACTTTCATTTCAACATAACAGGATCTGAGCAGCGCAGTGAAAAAGCCAACAATTTTTTTTTTTTTTAAATGTAAACATTCTCTGCATAAGGTGCAGGGTCTTGGATGTATTTACAGTGACATAGAAAAGAGTTTGTAAAATACAGATCAAGAGTCAGAAATGTAGCTACCACTTAGGCTTCTGAAGAAGATAGAAGTGGAGAAACGTACAGCATTCAATTCGTCAACACTTACATGGCTAAAATGCTTTCAAAACTCCATGGCTAAAAGCGTCCCACCATTGTAACAAACTAAGATATTTTTTTTTTTAATAGTTTTTCTAAAGTTTTTACATTATTTACTAACAATGAATATATATGCAGAAGCATGTCATACTACAGCAATATTTTATCAGTCGGCCATCTGCTTTACCAAAGGTTATGCACATTGCCATGTGTTGCCTTGTTGCTTCAATGAACCCCTCTTTTCTCTCCTCTCCAAAGCAACTCAGGAACTTCTGTGAAATGCAAAGAGGAGCTGGAGTTTTGTTTGGTTGCTCCTGGGGTGAGGTTTTTTTCATTGTTACTACTACTTTTAGCATTAGGGATCTATTAAAAATCCCAGCTTATTACACTGCTGACTTGCATCATTTAGTTTACAAAATATTTCCCAGATTCAGAGAAGTAAAGGCTTTCAGAAAACTAAAAAAAGTTCTCGCAGTGCAGCTATTCTATGCTGTGTTTTCCACAGAGTACACCAATAAACTGTGATGTGCAAAGAGCCAAAGTAGTCAATGAAACTTTTGGGAGCTGGGTGCTCAGAAGGAGCAGCTGTCACTTGGTTGTGGAAGACAACCCTGAGCATCCTTCTGCAGTGCACTGAGCAATGTACCTACAGCATTCACGGTTTTTCTGGAGCTCCCTCGCCCCAGCAGATTATGTGTGTTCATACCTCTCTGCCTTTCAAGCTGTTCAGAAGTGTGGACTTTCACTAGGTTATTACTTCTGGGTCAGGCAGAAGCAACGATAAAGAGTATAAAAATTTGAATCACGTCAAACAGATCTGTCACTAACATGGTAAAAAAAAATGTAATCTAATGGCATTGGTTCATAGCCAGAGCTAATCAGGAATGACACAAAGGGCTGATAAGTCTAACAAATAAAAAATATCCTATTATTCCTTATTTATCTGCACTTGGCATTGCAGTTCATGGCTGCATGCATTACAAAACCCACTGCATGACTTGATTCTAACCAAGACACTGCACAGTGCTCGGCAGCACACCAACCAGCATGCCAAAACCCAGCCCAGGCCATGTTGCCAGCAGCATGCAGCTCAACGTACATCACACTGCCAAATGAAGATGCACACACCAGTATGCTGCTTCTATCCACCCTTCCCACAAGGAGCCACTGGTGTTGGCCACACAGACCTCCACCAGTCCTGCCTTCTCACCAGCGCTGCCAGTCAAACAGCTGTTTTGTACTTCGTTAGTCTTACTTCAACCATACCTACTCTGCCCTGCAATTAAACAAGCCTTCCCTCCCTCCCTCCTCCAGGCACATGGGGAGCCCTGCTCTGCCTTGGGAACTTGCATGAGTCCCACAGGAACCCAAGCCTGGTTTTCTGCACTGGCCTTTGCACCGAAGACCATCTCATAGGACAAAGACAAGGCATTTCAGAAACAGAAATGACTGTTCTCTCACTGTATACTGCAACCTCTAATTATATACATGGGATATGTTAGTCAACATGCAGTATGCCTGTATGCATATGCCTTCATTACTGATTTTTTTTTTTAATATATATATCTTTTAAAACTTAGAATTCTTTCCTAATACAAATCTTGTAAAATTTGTTTCCAGCAGGGTATGTGCTTAGCACATTGTCATTTTATACAGAAGAGGTTGAAAAGTCTTAATTTTCAGCTTTAAAAACATTTTACCGTTGAATTTTTTCAGTTTTAGATATCTGCTTAAGGGACAGGAGAGGGATGGAGGCTGTTAGAGAAGAGCATTTTCATGAACCAATTCTCTGTTCTACTCAAAGGCCACTCACAACATGGCCTTCAGATCACCACCTTGCTCCCCGACATAAGAGCAATTAACGTAAGACACGGTCATCTATTACGGCATAATAAAACTGAACTTTTTCCAGCTAAGAGGGGAGAGATGAAAAGAAGGAGCTCTCCCAGCCCCTACATGCTGTAATCTCAAGAACAATTGCCTGAATGAAAATAGAAAAAAGAAAAAACCAACAAAATGTATCCTACAAAAAAAAAAGTAGTGTTTTAGTGTTCAGTTACAGAACTGTCACCCTGGTTTGCTCCTTAATCTATCACAATTTCCCCCCTTCCAGAAGGGACTGCAGGGAAAATGACATCATAACGACCATTTATACAGAGATGTAAGTTATGCCTTACAAGATCAGTAGTGTCTTCCTGGCATGAAACCATCCTTTGCCCAGTGAAAATCCAAGAGATTTGAGTTGTTTTTATATCAAATATTTTTTTCCCCTCTGCAATGCAAAAGATCTGGCTGCAAAAACCTAGTATAGTAAAACCATATTTGTCTTAAAAAAACTCCACAATAGAAAACTTTTGTTATAGATTAGTATTTATCAGCTTTGACTTCATCTTTAAAAAGAAAAAAAGAAAAAAGAAAACCAAGTCACTTTGGTGTTTATGAGAACAGAGAACTAATTTTCCTTTACACAGCTCTGCCACTGCACTTCAGTCATCCTGTACCAAACCTGGGGTTAAAGGAGCTTTCATAAAACCATGGGCTTAATACAACACAGGGACCAAAAAGAAAACTATGTTTATTTGGGGTAGGGTGGGAAATGCATATAGAATGTGGATCTGTTTTCCAACCACCAATATAAATTCTGCGCCTGCTTCCACCTGCAGGGAAAGACTCGTGATGTTGTACAAGTGACCTCTGCCTGTTCTGGCTCTATGCTGATGCTCATGGAGCAAGAACTCCCTTCGAGTCCGAGAAACTGAGTTCTATGGAGTTAACGAAGGAGCAAAAGTAACATGTTTAAAATTGTCAATGTAACCCACCAGTTTCACTAGCAGACGAGAAAGAGCTGGGACAACTGTAGCTTTAGACCATTGATTCAGAGAGGGAAGACAGACACCAATAAAAATATGCTATTCATACCTGATAGCACATTTGAGCTTGGAAGAAGAGAAGTCATTTCAATGATGGCTAAAAACCAAGCAAACTAGAAATCATGTTTAAAAGGAACAGGGCATTTGATCTCAGACAAAGGCATTACCAGACAGGGGTGCAGAGCAGCCAAAGGAACACAGAGAGCATCGCTAACCGAGGGAACAAGCAATCAGATTTCCCCTTCTCCAAAACATGCTCCGATTCAGATTTTTGAGACTACAAAAGGATTTGTCATTTGCCAAAAGGGCTCCTCTTACATTCTGAAGGGAAAGCACTGGCTGTGAACCACCACCATCACACTCTGGGCCGCAGGTGCATGTCTGAGGATACCTCCAGTTGTCCTGGCTGGAGGGTCACCAGAGCTAGAAGACTGGCTGCTGCTTCAAGTGACACTCACACGAAAAGCTGAAAACCATGTGCTGTCGTGTCCCCCTTACCATTTTCCATGCTTTGTGCCCTCTAGGAAGCGAGCAGGGGAAGTTGCAATCCATTGCATCTGGGTGTAACTGCAGTTTAACCTGGACCTAGAACAGCGGTGCCATTTGACAAAGGTGATGCACCTAACGCTTAAGCGCAGACCAGTGCATCACTCAGCTAGCCTGATAAAAACTTGTTTTAATTATCTGAGCGATATACACTAATTCGGCAGGCACATACTCAAGTGCCGGTGAGCCGTAAACTTCAGGCTAAGTCAGTCTTGTAACAAGTAAGTTTACAGTACAGTGTGTGGGGGTATACATTGACTAAGTTATTGCCTAAGGCTCCGGTGGGCTGCGTTCCCAGCTTGGGAGCCAGCAATGGCACAGGACTGTGTTGCCACCTTGGAATGTACATTTGCTTGGTCTGAGCATCACCAGGAGCTGCCTGCGCAGGACGGAGACCAAGCCCCCAGCCCAGCTCTGCTGGGGCCAGCTGTGCCTTGGCGGTGCCTGGGCAAAGCATGCAAGTTAGGTCAAACCAGAAAGGATCCCCATGAACACGCAGACCAGGACCTACCCAGAGCAGCTGCGATTCTTGCATGAACTGTTTGTGGTGCTGATATGAAATTTTATAAATTGATTAAATTTTTATATTTTTTTAAATAAAAGTGCTCTCTGTCGCTCTGGCTCCATGAATCATGGCACCACCTACAGTTTTAAGAATCATTACATTTTTGTATTAAGTGAACTACAATCTCTTCCCTCCTTCCTTGTACCTCCTCCCTTTTCCCTTCCCCTTCCTTCCTTTGCCCTTGCCCTGTGCTGCTTGCTGTTGTGTTAAATACGAGATCAGGCAAACCCCAAAGGCCAGTTTACATTTTTATGTTTTGTTTTTGCAGATCTCCATCACAGATGGAATTTTTGCTGGTCATTTCTTGGAACCAATCCATTAGCAGGACAAACCGAAAGAAGAGAGCGCAGTGAAAACAAACCCCATGGCAGAGACGGAGGAAAGAAGAATCAATAAACAAGCAGAAATCAGTTTTCCACTGGGGTTGGATTTGCTAAGGGCTGGCTCACGATGACTTGTACCACGTAGTCCTTTGGGATTTTCAGCTCCTCCAGTTTCATTTTGTCTGCCAGTGGCCTGCCCGAGAAGAACCAGCGCTGGCTGCCCGGCTCCACTCCCTCCACCGCATGCAGCCGCCTCTTCATGTGGTACACTGTGTCCATGCTGCGGACCATGAGTTTGAGGTCTTTGCCTGTGGACAGGCGCAAACGAAGCTGGCATTCGTGCCCTGAATTGGGTGGGGGATCAGGAATATCCAGAGTCTCCAGGTCACCCTTCTCCTCTATCATGTTGATAGGTGGGGCGAGGCAGTAGACGGGAAGCTGGTACCGGTTGCCCAGTTCATCGTAACACTCTGTAAGAGCACCTTTAGGAGACAAGGGGGAAAAAAATGAATATGAATGCATTTTACATTTAACATTGAAGCAGTCACACTCAGAAGCGCTGACCCTGCTGTTAAACCATCTGAAGAATGAGGTCTAAATTCAGGCTTTAAAGGACTGATACAAAAAAAAATCTGAAGTTTTCATTAAAAATTGCTTCACTTCGTTTTCATTTGGAAACTTCGGGTTGACTTAAAAGCACCCTCTAAAAGTCAAATGCACCCCTCCTTCCAGACAGACCAGGATAAACTTCAAAAGCAGCAGGAAGGAAGAGATGAGGGAGGACAATATTCTCCTCATGGGTTGTTTAGAAGAGGAGTATTTCACCAGCAGCACAGCCTGAGGTTCAGGGCATGCATGCACCCAGAAAGTGCTACTTGGAAGAATTACATGATACTGAACCTGAGCTCTGAAAAGGCAAAATGGCAAAGACTAAAGGCAAAAGATCACTGTGAAAGAAAGATTTTGTAACTTCTCAAACATTCAAGAATTGCTGAAACTGTTTCATATAGGACTCATGTTTTAGCAAGCACTGCCAGAACAAACAAACACGACCACCCAAGTCAGACAACTCTGCGGCTCCGTATGGAGAGCAGTGTAACCGCCAGAGCAACGACACCCAGCACATACTTCACATTTGCACAGTGTCTGTAACTCCCATATTTAAAGCCCTGAAGTTTCAGGAGGGCCTTTTATTTCCCCAGATTTCTGAGAGGTTCCTCAGGATAATCGGGGTGTTCGTGTTAAAGACTGGGCAGTGGTGTGCTGCCTTGCATACGGCATTTCTTCTTACCGAAATGGTACAATGTGCACAGAACAGCTCAAGAATTATAACACTGAACTAACAAATACAAGCTGACTTTTTCGCAGTATGAGACACTTCATAAAGACATTTCAAGAACTACCCTGGAAAAACGGCAGCACATTTTTCATAATGTTTTAAGAGTTAGAGAAAGCTGAAAGCATAACCCTACTGCATACAGTGCATGTCACCTCTTGCAGCAAGCCAGGAAACCAAGATGCAGAGGAAGCTGCATCCTAAATCACAGCAGAAATCCCTTCTTAGCATGGTTAAAAAACCCCAGACATTCACACTCCAAGCAAATGCTTCTCCCCTGTTTTGAATTTACCTGCTATAACAAATTTCCACATTTTTGCCCCTAGAGGGGGCACATTCACTTGCAAGATTACCCATCCTTTTGTAGCTGGAAATGTTTGAAGAAGAGCCAAGTCCTTGAGCCGCAGAATATTGAAAAAAAAAACTCTTTGACTCAGCAGTTGTGCACACAAGACCCAACTGCTTCTTCTTAGAAACTAAGGCCGTTTTTTTTAGTTGGAGGTTTTTTCATGCTGACAGTGATTTGTCTTAAACTTTGCTGTTTGATCAGCAAAATTACTACAATATAAAATTATAACTTGGGGACATACTGTGTCACTCAGCCCACTCTGACAGCAGCATCTTGTACAGGAAATCTTTTAGACAGAAGCCCCCCTTTTTTAAGGGTAATTTGCATTGATGAAAACACACAGAGGAAATCTTTGGCTAAAAGATCAACGTTTTAGGTACAGCTGCTTTTGGAGGCTTTTCTGTTTGTACAGGCAGCACCAAGGCTGCTACGCCCTAAGATTTATTGAGAAAAACAAAACAAAAAAGGAAATCCAAAAAAAATATAGTTATACCACTCATGTGTCATGTCTTGTATCATTTATGAATCTGAGCAAACCAGCTTTTATCAAAACTGTATTGGATCCATACCTTTCACGGTCCTTTGTGATTTACAGACGAAGGCCTGAAGTTCCGATACTTCAGTTTTGTTTTACAATGTTCATTTTATTTTGTAAGCCTGATCTATTTAGTAAATGTCACAGGACTAAATTCTGGATCACAGTTCGTAGAAACAAGTAGATGTAGTTTGCTGCTAAAAAAAAAATGAAGTCCAAACTTCAATAGCCTTTAAATTTAGCCAGAGCAGCTAAACTTATATCTTTCTTTAAAAGCTCCTATTTTAGAATAAGATATGAAAGAGTTAATTTTAAATACAATGGGGTAAGCTTGCTAAGGAACTTCATCATTTATATCCTTGCCCAGCTGAACTAACATCAAGGTCAAAGCATATGCTATAAACACCGGATTGCTTAATCATAATCAGATAAGCAATATTTTAAAAAAATCTTTTGAAACAGCAGCTAGCTTGGAGGTCTGTCTTTTTTAAAAAAAAAAAACAAGGAAAAAAACCCCACACAGTAGAAGAAACCTCTTGCCAATAAAAACTGCACAGTCTCATCCCAGGCTGAGAAACTGTTTATGACAAATTGTTAATATAACAACAGGTTACCATAAACCTCACTGGTAATCTCATTCTTTCACTCGTACTGGTAAAAACATCCCTAAGACTCTCAAGTTCTATTATGTAACACTCAATGACTTTCAAGACTGGATATATTGATTAAAGCATAGAAGATGTCTATAGTGAGCCAAGAGGCTTTATGTCAGCAGCACCTCCTCACCAGCACACCACGCCTGCTGAAGGCCAAGCCAAGAGCTCCAGGGAGCAGACGAGAGTGTTGGTCCTCACCTCCAAAGAGACAGGGAGCTGCACACACGCAGCCCGGTCTTCAGCCAGCTAATTCCCATTGGGCTTTATGAGGCTTTCGGTTAAGCGATCTTTAGGGAGGGCCAGGCTCTGCTACAACCTTCAAGATGTCATGAATGGCAAGAAACTCAAAGGCAGAGCGTGAAGGGGTGTGACATTGGTTGGAGTTCAAAAGCAAAACGACGGCTGCCTGTGTTAACCAGAGGCACAGTGAGTTAAGAGCTATTTTAAGTGATGCAGAAAAACCCAAGTTATCTGAGAAGAGAGAAAGTGGTTGAATTACCCGCAGCCACCACAGCATGGCCTATCTCACCAGCCAGATGGCAGCTCTTCACTGAGGCACTTGCTGCAGTGTCCCTTACGCAAAGCACGCACAAAATTAAACATCTGAACTACAAAGCCCTTCATAATTTTGCTGTTATAATTGAAAACCATGTTTCTGATCCTTCCTGCAAGAGATACATGGACTTGGACCACAAAAGTTATTCAGGAAGGGGCACTAAAAGAATGTCAAGCTTTTATGTGAAAACACAGAGAAAAAAAGAAAAATTTCTTTTTTTAAGGTTTCCCTGTTACCTAGGCAACAAGGGTTCTCACCAGACAGTTATGGCATAGGAAGGATGCAGCCTCCTGTAAACCAGAGAAGGAAAAAAGCAATGCAAACAGATGTTTTGCAGTTCAGGCAAGCAGCCCTGCACCCTCCCCTGCCAGCACTGCACTCCACCAGCAGGCAAGGTCCTCGGAGTTGTGCAAGGACAGCCATCCCACAGCCCCCCTTAGACAGGTTTCCCCTTCACTGCTTCCCCCCTCCTTCCCCATATGCTGCAGCTGGATGCTGCAACAGGCAACCAGAACAGGTTCAGATACCAAAGCCTAGAGTGAGTCAGTACTTTGACTTTTCACTGCTGGATCATACAGAGAAACTGCATAAAAGGGGCAGATTTCAGAAAGAAAGCAGCAGAGAGGATGGCTGGCAGGCATACAGGTATAGGTGGAGGATTCTGTACTGGACATGAAAGACCAAGATGTTATAAGAAGATTTAAAACAATATTGAGGAGAAGACAAATTAAGCTTATCAATATTTCACATATTTGAGTATTCTTTGCGTACTTAAATACTCCCCTAGATGTTGTTGCGACTTTATTAAACTCGGACACAAAACATCCTGGCAGCAACATGGAGAGCTGCCTTTGAAGAAAGTCAATGACAGAACCAACAAACAAGCCAACCCCCACACCCAGAAATTAATCCTCTTCAACTTTCTATCATTCAGAATTAAGATGCCATGGCACATGATCTAAGGAGTGCTTTAAGAATCTCATTGTCCAATTAGTCTCTCTGAGAATTTCCCAGTTAAATACTTACACTGTCAAGCAAGGTCTAGAGTCATTCAGTATCGATGCTGCCACACAGTTATGGAGTTAACTTTATAGGCTTGATTCAAGTCGGACAGAAGAGAAGATACAATGCTAGAACCATAGCGGATGGGATTATTTTAATATTTCAAAAGTAATATTGACTTGAAGACTAGGGAATTCTGGAAGGAGCTGCGAGACACAGCTTCTTGTTGGTTGTTATCCAGGTACAGCTTGAGAATTTTGGGCGGAAAAATAAGCAGATGTGATCATCAAGCACACAGAATTGGAACATTTTGAAATTAATTGCCCTGCAGGCCATAAAACTTTGTTTTACTGAGATTATTAGGATGGAGATATTTCTCTGGATTAGTAAGGGAAAACATTTTAAAAAAAGGACTGGTTGAGATACTGCTTCTACCCCTAAGCAGTTCAGAGTTTGGACTTATTTCTCCTTCTGCACATGAAATGACTAGCAATTTAAGAGACCTAAATGGCACAAAAGTAAACTTCTGCAGAAGTTATTGAAATAAGGCATATATGACCACACTCATCCAAAACCATAAGACGTTATAATACATTTTAATGGCATTTTGGCATTTATTTAAAGCTGCATACCATTCTCTTCTGAAAAAGCAGCAAACTTCTTGTTTTCTGTTCATGATGTGCCTTCTATTTCTTTAAGATTTTGAGCAGTTTTGAGGAAGATTGCTCAGAAACACCCAGAAATTAAAAACTGAGCAGACTTTCATCTCTTCTTCCCTTCCCCCAGACAGACTTGCTGCAGGAAGAAAAATTAAGATGACACAAACCAAAATCTAGCATTGCAATAAGACTAGCTAATTTAAGGAGCTTAAGTGCCTGTGTATAACACATTTGCCCAAGGAACAGCTGGTTATTTGTTTTTCTTAGTGAAAAGCTCCATTCCAAAACCAAGCTGAGCTTGGATTGCTGAATAAATCAGCAACAGTGGAGCTTTCACCTGTAGACTATTGGTTTGAATCTAATATAGGTCACTAATGCCTGAAACTCATTACAAGCATCAGAAAACAAGTGGGTCTTCTTCTGGGTCTTACAGTACAAGAACTCCTAGAGAGCAATTACTGAGGCAGAAAAGCTGAACTATCTCCTCATCTTTATTAGTTGCTGATTCCACGTCATAGCTAGGAAACATAGGATCTTCCAAGAAAAAAAAGTGTACTGACATCAACAGCATGCGAGAGTAGTGAAGGGTGACTTTGCTCAGTACATGAACAGGATTGAGACAAACAAGTGAAAACATGCAGTGCTTTTGTTCCAGCTCACCTACAACCATCACAAACTGGGAGGAGTTAAAAAGAAAAAAAGCTCTTTCTCATTAAACCCCATATAACTTAATAATGACTGAAATGGCTTAATGCTGCAGTTAACCGTAGCTCTCCCATTTTCTGGAGGGCAATGTGTGGGAGTACTCATGCAAGCCTGTGCCTTGTACCACATACGGAGAACAATAAACTGGCTATGATCATTAATGGTGTGGATGAAGCACTTGATAATAAACCACATATAAAAGACCCCTCCCATGCTTCTTCCGCACTAAACTTCCATGGGCTATGCCAATTTAAACTACCATAAAGCTACTGTAAAAAGGTACAGTATATTGTACCTTTATAAAGGTACAAACTCGTCTCCTAAGCCACAGTACAACTGCCTACACAACAAGCTCTGCTCTCATCTTCAGCCCCCCTTTATCATAAAGAACTTACTCCAGCTCCTTAAAGAATGGGTTTTGTAGATAGTAAGTGTTAAGCATTTAATAATTCTCATTTCAAATTCACTGAAAAATAGCTCTTCCATTATGGGAACATTATTGGTCTGGCTCAATTCCACAAAGGAGAATGACTCCCAGAGCCAGCAGAAGATGCCAGTGCTTGAGGAGCTGCTTGGTGAGAGGGGACCTGCTCACTCCCGCTTGTGGCAACTGGCACAAGACAGACCGGAATTGTGCTTAGTGCTTTACAACAAGGGAAAGGAGGAGAAAATTAAGACACTCCGCTACCACCTTTGTAATCCTCCCACCCCGTTCTTTGGCAGAAGAACTAGCTCGTAGCTGGTTCACTGAATCAGCTATTGCACTGCTCATGCTCATCTCCACGCTTGGATGTTCTTCAGAAAGCCTGGCTCAGCTGGGCTCCAAGATCACTGATAAAAATAATGTACATTCAGCTGTCTGAAAAGGCTCTGCAAGGCAATAACCTGAGACACACTTACGTGCAGTTGAGGGTTGGACTAGATACCCTCTTGAGGTCCCTTCCAACCTGAATGATCTTAACTAGCTGCTCTTACTGTAATACTTTGAGGAGCAGATCTCAGAGTATCTAGCCAAAGATTCCCCCATGCGTATCCAATTCACCCTGCTTCAAACTGAGCACACCTTACCCTAGTGCAGGGCAGGTTTGTGAGCCAAGCTGGTGATCTCATGAGCAAACCATTCTTAAAACCAGTTTTGCAACTCACGCCTGCACACTGGCAGAGGGGAGGAAAACCCAAACCACTATCACCAAATCAGCAGCGCCCAGTACCTACCGAAACCAGAGGGCAGCAGCACTGCAGAGAGCAAAGCTTGCACTCTAAAATAGCATTGCCTGAACACTCACCTGTCAAAGAAACCAAGATGCTTCTGAGCAGCGACATGAGACCAGGGGTTTGTGCACCTCTTTCTGCACTAAGCTGCCAGCTAAGAGGGATGTGCCATCGTCACCCAGTCTGAGGTATGTCTCGTCCATGTGTTTTAACTGAAAGCCAATCTGCCCACATGCCATTACTACTTATGTTTGTCAGAAACCTTTTGTTTTGGGTTGGATTTTGGGGAGGGGGAGCAGGGAAAGAGCAGGGGGTGTTTATTTTGGGAAAAGGCTGGTGCAGATATACAAGGTGCATCGCTGGGCACACTGATCCTCTCCCTTTATCATAGCAGAGCACCAACATCAGTTAATTCATTAGCACTAATTAATTAGGCTGAAGGTAAAAGATAAGATTAACACAGTCTTCTGAAAAACAGAAGTTTCTGCACTAGATAAGCCACTTTTCTTCAAATTTTAGCTGCAGTTAGTAAGTGTACATCCCTTACTGTTCCTGCTGTGCTGGAGGTGGGAGAGCAGGGCAGGGAGAAGAGATGGATTAGCTGCCATGGGAGGAGGGACAGGTGGGGACGGAGAACGATTTGGGAAGGAGAGTGCTTGTGGGAAAGGAGGGCTCAGGGCCATGAACCAACTCCCTCAAAACTCCTCTTAAAGTCCTCACTAATGCCAGCAACAGCAGTGGCAATCCTGTCAGAAGAAGTGGGATCTGCAGCCCCACCGTGCTCATCTGCCAGAGAAAGAGGAGAAGCCAAAGAGGGAACCTACACCAAGAAAGCTCAGAACTTGACAGCGGGGTAACTTACAGAACAAAGCTAATTCTTCCTTAATACAGTTTTACTAGAGCAGAGATACCTACAGTCTATGCAGTTCATTGGTTTTTCATCTCCTCTGGTTGTGGCAGACAACTAAGACACCCATCAAGCTAGTACACACCTGTAATCCACAACATGGCTAAGGACTGCCAGTTACTCAACTAGGACTACAAATAACTATGAACTAAATGCAAGAAGATGGTGAATTTTAACCACAACCATGGGTTTAGAAGCTGGTTAGTCAGTCACAGTCATGGCATCCTTTACGACAAGTTTCCCCTTCCCTTTCCTTGCAGGCTTTTGCCATGATACAAATTCTAGAACAGACAGATTAATTGGTGAGTATTTCTTTATCCAAATGAGGTTTGATAGGGAAAGTCAATTATGTATTAATGCTTGGTAGTTGTCATGTTAGCAATACCCTATGTACTGCCACTTCTGTATCACTCTGTAAAACTTGGATCTAACATTACAAGAAGGTAACAGCTTCCAAGAAACATTACATCAGGGTTCAAAGATGACAAGTCTTTTTACTAATGAAGTATTCACATACTATTCTGCTTTGCATGTCATTAAAATAGATAGATGACTGTCTAGACAGGCTTCTTAGATAAAATTTAAACAAAAAAAATCTAGTTGGTAAAAGAGCTTCTCTGTATACCCTCTTCATTTATATTTGCTGTTCTCCATTATCCATCTTCTTAAAGGGGGTGGGGATATTTGGAGAAAAAAAGAAAGCATGGTATCACAGTCATGTAGGCCTGCATCATATCCCTCCATGGACAACTAACTTGGCAATTTATTAAATGACCAGGTTATCTATTCAGTGTGAGGATAAACAAAAGCTGAACTCAGATTTACAGAAGTTGTCACTGCTTTACCACCACTGAATTTTTAACTAGTCTGTTTTTCCTGCAAACCAGGAGGGAATACCTAGCTCTCAGCATCCAAAATCCTATGACTAACATGGTTAAAATGGAAAACCAGATGGGAGGTTAACAGCAGCACTTTATACAACTGATTGAGATTTTCCTTTTTCTTGCCAACCACAAAAGCTTACACAACCTCTGCTTTCTTTGGAGACCTTTTACAAAGCATTTCCTCTGCTGTCCTGAAACAGACTTGTAAAGTCTCCTCCTGATGCAGAAGTCATGGTTTTTGACTAGGATGCTGCTGAAAGACCACCAGAAAACATAGCATATTCGTTTTTGAGGTACAAATGCTTTATTCTTTTACAAAACAAGAGAAAAGAAGATGCCATTTGGACTGCAGAAGTTGTGTTAAACCTAAACTAGCTCCCCTATGTTTATGAAAGGGCTCCATCACTACAAACAGCAACATGCTTCATGAACACTGTTTTCAGTGTGCAGAGAAAAGAGTCTTTGTCCATTACTGGAGGACTTCTTGCATAACAACCATATACAAGACATAACTATTCAGTCTCGCTTTCCTAATATGACAAAGTACTTTGCTATTTCCAGTTACATCTGGAAGACAAGGTAACTGTTATGCTATTTGCCTTTTACTTTAAGAGGATTTTCCTCTAGCAAAGATCAGCAAGAAACTAGTCATCAACACCCTGGACCACTACATCATCCAATAAATACACCAGAGCTTGCTACACTCCTTTCCAAATATGTCAAAAGGCAAAGACAACTTTACCTTTGCTTGGGACTAATCTTATTAGATAGAATTCACTTGTCCTTAACTGTCCTACCTTGGACCAACTCTTGTAACCACCCCGAGAAAAAGTATGTCCTTTTGCTTCTCTGGTAGAGAAGGCACAGTCTAACCAAGCTAAGAAGTCCTGCCCTGTGCAGGGAGATTCAATCAGCAACTAGTGACTGCAGCAACTCGAGCTGCTCCATCTCCATTGCATGACCAGTGCCAGTGCGCTTAACCTTTGAACAATCCCCCACCTGCCACAATGACCTCTCTGGGCAGCAAAAAGATATTTGAGACCTAGTTTAATCTGAGCTAGAAGTGGATATGGGTGGAAATTCAACTTGAGACAGTACTTATAGCTTCAGCTAACATAGCAGTGGAGACAACCTGTTAGACTGAACACAAAAGCAAATGTTGGCTTTTATGGAGTGTGGAGAAGTCCCACATCAGTTTGCAATGAAAAAAAGATGTGGAAAATTACTTTAAGACTAAACAACAACTCTCCCCTCGACCCACCAATATGCAACAGGGGATGGATAGAAAGAAAGCACAGAATGACCTAGACAAAAATTTGCCCTGTACTATTTTTCTCTTACTGCTCCCAAACTTGCCTGTATCCCTGTGTTGACATTCAAAGACCTGTTAACCAGCATGGAAGTCATTCATTTGCATGCATAGTCTCCGAGGATAACCAGCAAAAAATATTAAAGGCTCCAAGGAGGTCAAGCAATCTCACACAATCCCACATTAGTACCTACATCCCAAAATAAATTAAAACAAAACACAAGGGTGTTTAAAAAGGTGGGGGCAGAGGGAATTAAAGAAGCTTACAGGAAAGATTTTAAGCAACAGAAGGCTACAGCATTGCTTTATCCCATGTATCGTGCTCTTCACCTCCAAGATGCTGTTCCTTCAAAATTACCTTACTTATAATAAAAAAGAAAAAAATGTATTGATTAAGCAGAAACGTAGAAGACTGCATGTTAGTCAGAGCTGCATCACACCCTAAACACGCACCTAGCAGAGGCTTTGGGGATCTGCACAGACCATGAGAGCCCAGACAGGTTAAAAATTCAAGGCCTTGCTGCAGCTATGACTTCTAAAAAAAACTTGCTTGATTGCTATGGAACCAGTAAAGGCAGCTCTGAAATTTTGTTATTTCTGTATAAGAACTAATAGTCAAAGCATGCATGGAGGCATACACTTTATTTTGTTGCAAGTTTTCTTTGCAGTAAGGCTACGAAACAAAAATTGCTTGCACTTGCTCTGTGCTAGGCTCTGTATTAGGCTCAGAAAAGTATCATCAAAAAACCAAAGCCTGTTCCACTTCTGAGTAATAACTGTCAGCAAAGAGCAACTACCAGCTCTAGGTCTCAACAAACTCAGCCTCTTTCAAGTTATGATTTAGAAGTCCCTTATTGTTTTAACCCTTTCAAGCTATAGTATCACAATGCACACTAGTGCTAAGGAAAAAAATTCTTAGAAATTATTATTTTTCCCCATACTGGCAAATCTGGATTTCACCAGATGAAGCTGGTATCTATCACATGATTGTGTTGTGCTCCAATACACCCTTACCAGCCTGCTAAATCTGCTAAGTGCTGAAGACATTCAGGAGTTTTCTCCTCCATTTCCAGAGGTAAATCCGTTGTTTAACACACTCTCTGAAGCCCTGTAATGACTTGAAGCTACCGCCCCAAGGTATTTATTGAAAGAGATCATGGAAGATTTCAAGTATTAAAAGCACCACCTTTTGGCTTGCCTGCAGGCTGGTGGTACTGCCTGAGCTCTCTGTAACACATCCCAGGTGGGACCCTCCTCAGCCATTATCTGGCCCTAAAATGTTGCACTAGGGAGAAGTCTTCTGAGACTCAGACACTTCTGATCATAACTATCTTGCCTTGGTCTTGGAGAAAAGATACCATCTTCCTGTTACTCAGATACCTGAAGCCAGAAGAGAGAAGAATAACAAGTGTTCTGGCCGCTGTCAACTGGAGATTGTTGAGGAGGAGGAAGGGTGCATCCATGGGCAAGGAGCAAGCAAGACACCCAAGGTCTGGCTGAGCCCATCGTTTACTGAATGCGGACACCAGCTCCTTCAGGAACACCAATTTTGGGGCAAAATGCTCTAAGTCAATTACAGAAGCAAGCAATACCACTTCTGAAGATCACCTTTTCACACAGAAGGCAGCATCTAGGGGGCTCTCATTGGCTTACACTGAAATTTTCAATAAGGAATACATTTTAAACACTTCATGTTTCTTTTTCTCATTTTACTAGCAGACAGCAAGGCAGATGAAGCAGATACCCAGTTTCATCGCTCTAAGTGGCCAATGATGGAGTAAACATCTACTCCTGTGAAGTATCTAATAAACTAGACATCATGTCCTGACCACAATCAGATACCAAAGGAATATTATTCACTTAAGATGGACACACTCTTGTCTGGAAGATCTACAACACGCAGATCAACAAGCAGTCTGCAGCTTATAAGAAGCTGGCATGTTCTTTCGCCATGAGTCTGGATTTATTTTGAGCATTTAACGGCCACCGTGTAGAGTCAGTCTTGGTTTGGGGTTTGGTTTTTTTTTCTTTTTTCTTTTTCCTTAAAGGAGTTAGCTGCACTTTCCTGGTCACACATTAATGGTTAAAAAAGAAAACAGTGTTGTACAGTCGTCCTCACCGCAGCAGAAAAGGCAAATTGAAACCAAAGGCAGGAAACAGACAGGCATATGCTACCAGGGGAAGAGACTTGAGAAGAGTCCAAGCAATTATGTTGACGAAGCTCCTCAAAATACCTTTCAAAATAACAAGAGCAGAAGTTAAAAATGGCTATACCCTACAGTCGTTTTCCTTAAATATAAGTGGTTTTTTATTTGAAGGGTTGATAGTTTCTAACCTGCGCTTAGATATATAAATATTTCAGCCAGCCACAACTGCTTTACATCTTGATAATTTGATTCAACACTCCATTTGAAGAAAACATGGAAATCCAGCATTCCTCAGAAAGGATGTTGTGTATCTATTTTGAAAATACTAATCACAGCAGAAATGACAGAAAGCATCATCTGAACTGTAGCTCTGAAGAGGCTTTTGAGAAAACAGACACTGTTTCAAGGTTAGGAGGAGTCTGGTGAAGCACAAGGGCATAACATGTTCTTCACTAGCACCAACATGCTGCACCTGAGATGGCAGAGAGAGCTTGTAGCATTCCTATGGAAAACACTTGACACAAAAGACAGCAGCTGCAGAATCACACACATCCCAGTGCCACAAGCACTAATGAAGGCTACAGTAAGGAAAATAAAGGAATTCCTGAAGAGGGATGGGTCTTCTTACTGTCTTCCACAGTAGCCCTTTGCTTTAAAGCAACACAAGGTGCATTTTACATTGTGAATACATGTACTTACTCCTCAGTGTCTGGGTACTGGCCCAAGCATGTCAGCTTTAAGTGAATTAGAAGAAAGAGTAAGAGATCCCACATAATGATCTGGAATTTTGAAGAGGGTGGGAAAAAATTAAAATAACAGAAAGGGGTGCACCATTACAATAAAAGCACCTCCAGTAGTGATACACTAACCCAATTTCAACAATTATCTTTAATTGCCTCGTTAATTAGCTATTGTCATTTCCCCTCATTCTCTACTCACAAATCTCTGTGCTCAGTGCAAAAAGAACATAAATATCAGCCAAACATTATCCTGGCTGTTATTTGCTTCCTTGAGAACACGAGAAACACCAACCCTGTGGAGCAGCACCTGGTAGGCGCTGCAGACACAGCCTTCTCACATGGAATGCAGCAATTACAAAAGAATTTATTGGCATTTCTCTAATTTTCGGTCAGGGGATCTCTTGAACAGCTCACTTTTAAAAGAAGCATTTCTCTAATGAAACAAAATACCATGCAAACACACAGTTTTAATTCAGCCACAAGCTGCATGGTGACAGCCTAGCAATGGATGATACTCCAAGCATCTCTACCTCTCACTTCTAACCACATCCCAGTGGAGCACAGTGCTCCCAGGATGCAGGGGCTACACCCCAGTGCTCTTCAGAAACCTGGAGTCACACCCAGCCCACAACTCTCCACCAGAGGGGATGGAAATGAATAACCCATTTGATGTTGCTGTTAAGAATCACTTTATTATGTGGTAGACAAGGGTTCCTCTGCAGTGCACTGCATCTTAAAATCAGTGCTGTTTTACATCCTTCTCTTTCTAAAATGCATGCAAGCCACTGGTTGTGAAAGTAAAGGCCCTTCATAAATGGCCCCTTCCCACCACTTCTGAGGCTTTGGATGCATGGATGTTTTTCTGAGCAGCAAAGCCATCCTAGCAGTTGCCCAACTCCCAGCTCATGATCATTCCTGCTGTTGCAATACTCAAAGCACCCTGCTATAGGTGCTTGCAGCTGTCATAAACTGGACAGGGGACCTGACGAATGTCAAAAGCAACCCAGAGTAGTGGCAAAGGACATTTTAAACCCAAAGATGTACACTGACCCTGCTCAGCATCCCACGGCCCCAGAGATGTCCAGGGGGAACAAGGAGGTTGTGTAAACGAAAGCAGGCAACCTGCTCAGTCTTGCTCTGCAGCTTGAAGTGTTCAGGGTCCACAGCCCTGGTCAGTATTGAGAAGCCAACTCTACCACTACTCTCTCAAATTGAGAATACACATTCTGCCTTCCTTCTTCCATACTGCCTCTCATACCTGCAAGAAATGCTGAACACACCCACACACCCCACCAAAGTCATTAGTTCTCAATAACTTCCCTGCTAGGAGGCACACTCTCCCCTCCAAAGTGTCAACAGTTCTAAAGAAGGGGAAAACAGCAGCCCCATCCTGCTGTACAGCATTGCCTCCTTGCTCCCTTGCATCCCTCCTCTGACTCAAGCAAAAACAATCAAAGGAATTGTATCAAATGGAAGAAACCAGCAACAGCTAGCTTTGCTGCTTCGGAAAGCAGTCTTTCACACCACTTCACATAAAAACAAAGGTTTCTCCTACTTGGTTTATTTTGTGCTTTATGGGCACCTTCACAGTAACACTCTGCTTTGCATGGGTCCTTTCAGAGTAAAAACTGGAGCAAAGACAGGAGAAAACACCACTGAAGAGCAAAAACAGCTGACTGAGACTCCAGGTCAATGCAGAAAGGGGTTACTCGCATTAACTCCCCTGCCCCTCTCTTGTAGAATGCTTTCAAAAAGGGAAATGGGGAACATACTGAAGTGCGTAAGCATTCACAACTCCACTTAAAACCTAAAAATCAAATCAAAGGTTTCTCCAAAGCTTTCAACTCCCAGCTCTGAAGTGGTTACTATGAAAAAAGGTATTACTACTGCGTTATAGTCTATAAATCAATGCAGCAAACCTGCCCTTCTTCAGTGTGAAGGTTAAGAAGTGGATTAAGCATCCAGGAACTGAAATAACGCGCTGTGTTTTCAACCAGGAAGAGCTGTTTTCTCACTCATATTTATAAATTGAATATCTCCCCTTGAAGTTCCAAGAAAAATGCAGCTAAAACTGCCAATTGTGCAACAGTCATGTGATGAGGCTTTACAGACTTGACAGCGCTGCTAAACCAAACGACAGAAAGTGGTAAAAGAGAATGTGAAACAAGGCTTTAGAAAAGATTTAAACATTTTGCAGTTTGCATCTGCATTTTGAATCTTCAACTTTTACTGTCCTTTGGAAAAGGAATTGAAGTAATTGGTGTAATAATTGACTTGTCTTTTTAAATTTCACATGGATCAAAGGCAAAAATGAAACAATTATCTTATTTTCACCAGACAACTTGCTAGATCTTCTAAGTATCTGGCCAGTCTTAAACTGCGACAACTACAGAGCAAAGGGACCTTTCTTTGAGAGTAACATTTGCTTATGCAGCAGTGCAGTAGTGCATCTGTCCTTCCCCAGCACTGCATGCATGTATGCCTCCCTGGAAAAAGGTATTTCCCAAGAGCAATAAGCCATCTTTCCAGCTATGTCGGCTCAACAACAGACAGAGAAAATGCTGAGAGGCATGGAGGCAAGAGAAGGCAGAGGAAGAGAATCTGCCACCTTGCTGGCTGTCTCTGAGCAGCCACCAGGAAGCAGGTTGAAGCAGGTTGAATTCTGTGTCTGAGCAGGGAGCACACAGCCTGGAGGCCACTGGTTGAAGATCCTAATTTAGATGATGTTTTCTAACAAAAAAGCAATTACTGTGCTTGAGCAGAAGTGAAACAGCCAGAGCATTTCAGAGATTTCTCATCAGCAGTAGGTACTTTCTGAGGACAGAGAGGGCTGAAGGAGCATGCACAAAGTTGGTTCATGAAATGGATTTTGAAGATGAGTTGGTCTTCCCCACTGGTTTGCAGGAGTTTCCTTAACTTTTATGGCCTGCGTGCTCATCTCCGTACTACTGCTGATTATATTGACAGATATGCTTTGGTAGCCAGACCTCCCAAAGTTTTCATAACTCTGCTGAAATCTAAAATTAGACAGCCACAGTCACCAAAATACCATTTCACTGTCATTTTAAAGAGACATCAGAAAAACCTGACTGAGCATTGTGTATCCACGTACAAAATCACATTTTTCAACAGCATTTCACATGTGTAGACAATGTAACACATTACAGAAAAAATATTTTGCCAATGAAAATTAAAAAGTCTCTTCAGACAAATGAGCTACTGAGAAAGCAATTTATACAGCCTTAACCCCTTAGCAAAGACTACGCAATGGATACAGTAGCTTGCAGTCAAGAGTGGGAGAAAAAAAACACAAGGATCTTGTGGCTTAAGGGGCAGCAGTTTACAAAAGCAGATTCAACTTAAAATGCTAAACATGCCACAGTGAAATTTACTGCAGATTCTCTCAACCACAGATTCATCAATAAAACAGTTAAGTCCAATACAGCCATCACATAAAAAGCACTGCAAAAATTCCACTTGTAGAGCTACTTATTTTAAAGGAGATGTTTAACACTGACCATTTAATATACATCTACTGTACAATTTTGTTGTAGATATTTCCAAATTGTTGTACAAATTTAAAGACTGGTTCCTGAGAGCCTGTTGACTACCTGCCACTGCTTCCTTTCCCATCTACATCTGGCAGCCCACTTTTAGTGATTACTGTTTTGGGAGCCTGGAAAATCAGTATATGAGGTGGATACACAGGGCTTGTTGCAGAAAGCTCATTATAATAGCATCGCACTGGCATTCATGCAGCACCTCTTGGATGTTCATAAAGGTCAGGCATGTGACATGAGAAGCCTTAGCATTCATGAAGGAGCAGGGTTTGGCAGATATTCCTATTTAATAGGTAAAAACAGTGCAACAGATCTATTTTCTAAAATGTGATGCACAAAGTCTGCAACAGAATAAAATTCATAACTAACCATTCAAATTGGAGCCCATGCTTCAACTTGACTTACAACAAATGTCTGATTTCACTCCTGGATAGTATAAAGAAATCCTCTTCTGATACAGGATCTAGCTTTAATACAAACCAGTTTATATGCCTGTAATATACAGTATTTTTTGTTAAATTAATACAAAGTGACACAGCCACTAATGGCTGATACAGCCTTAAAAGGACTGCTGGCACTTGGGTGCTAGCCTTCCCTCTCCAGCACAGAGAACTGTCTGGTTCCTTTTCAGTAAAAGCACTGAATGCTACTTTCATCCTTAGTTACTGTTTCTACAAAATAAGCTACCGTGATCACTCCTCCCTTCCCTCACTCCAAGTCATAGGCAACCTTGGGTGGTTTTGTTGGGCAAAGCAGGTCTGTACACCCTCCTCTCTCCCTATAAGCAAGGATGAGGCTGGTTGGGATGACTAACTTACATCAATCGCATATACTGCTCAGCTTTCCCATCATTATTGTGTTCCTCAGCCCTGCAACGAAGAATAAAATGGTATTTTGGTTATGGTTTGCCCCTACCACCAGTACAGACTGTGTTGCCCATCCAGTCTCAAACACTGGAGACAACTGCTTTAGGCAAATCCTGTATTTCTTGCACCAGCATGATCTTGCTGTGTAAACTTTTCATAAAACTATTGCAGAAAAGAAGTTAGAGCAAGGCAAAACCTGTCAGTCTGAGATTTCCCCAAACATCAGAATAATCTCAGTAAGAATGGAAACAAGGTAATACCATCCACTGAACAAAATTAATACACCCTCCTAATAAAGGTAACATATGAACAGTCCATCAGTACTAGGCAACAGTAAAGCACACTGATGCCCACCATCAGTAACCCGTGTGCCAGATCAACACTTCTGAGCACAGACACAGCTTTCATTTCCAAAAAAGCTTCAGTATTCTTCTGGTTTACTTTGAGACCAATGAGAAAAGGTGACATACCAGCTGCAGCAGGGAGCAGAAGTCTTCCAACGCTCCCAGTGATTTACCTAAGCAGTACAAAAACCTCCTCAGGACTTCTTGCACAATGAATGCAATCAACACTAAAAGCAACACTGACATCTTGCCAAATGCACCTGTGCTATGGGCTGCTCTCCTATTTACCCTAAATCATACCATTTGATCAGCTTTAGCTATCGCCCTCTCTCTCCTTCCCCTTGTGCTCCCAAGGTCTTGAGCAACAGTGTGAAATCCTTCATTTACAAACAAAAATGGAGTTTTCAACATAGCTTTATTGAGCACAACTAATAAGTGCTCACATAGTACTGGCTAAGTACTAAAAAAAACCAACCACAACCTGCTCAGCAAGGCACACATACCCTGATGGTCTATTGAACCACAGTACTGCACTGAGACGCAGCTGAGTACTAAAGGATAGCAGGTACATGAAGTGATGTAATATGTCCTTTCAGACAGCAAGAATCTCCAAAACTCCAGTGCACAGAGGGATGCAGGACTGCAGGCACAGCCATTAAAAGCCGCACTTTAGTGCAGGGAATCATCAGGCCCAAAGGCAGCAAATACCACAGTATGATGTGTAGTTACAGCTCAATAGGGAAAAATTAGAAATTTGTGTTTGGACTAGGGTGAGTTCAACAGTGGAGGTGAAGCATGCTTTCCTCTACACCACTGCTGTTGGCTTTGGGTTTTTTTGGTTTGGGTTTTTTTATGGTTTTTCTGTTGAGTATTTCACCCAAAGGGGAAGAAAATGCTCTATTCACGGCAAGAACATTTCAGTAATTTCACCTACTTTTCCCCAGCATTTAAGTTAAAAATTCACATCCCCACTTTTCATGATCTCAGGAGTTACACACAGTAAATGTGACAGTTCTGCTTGCACACAAAGAGCCAGCACTGCAAGACTGCTCAGGGAAAAAGCATGCTGTGAGCTACAGGAGCTATATTTTAAGGCACAGAGAAGTTGACTGCTCCCGAGCACAAAGCCACTGGGCTTAACAGAGAGGTCCTTTTATCATTCAAATAGTATTAAAGGAGTTAAATCCAATATACTGGTAACTATGCTACTGCAGATTAAGTGCCCATTCTGAAATTTAAAAACTCCACTTAACCCCAGACAGATTCCAATTAATGTTAACTACTTTCAGGACAAGTTCAGCTCAACACTAACATTTGGTGCAGACCCTAATAAAACACTACACACTCCAACATTTCCTTTTTGACAGCTGAGAATTATGTGAAAGTATTCCTCATTAAATTTAAATGGACTCATTAATAAAATATTGAGGATGTGCTACTTTAAGACATCAGAAAAAAATGTATAAATTGGCGATAACATTATTGCTATTTTTAAATACATCCCACAGAGGCACCCAAGATAGATGAGAAGTGCTAAGCCCGCCCCACAAGCTTATTTATTTAATACTTCTTATGTGCTATTTTTAACCACAGAAGACAGCAAAAGGCATCCATTAGAAAATTTATATTGGTTAGAGTTTTCTCTCACACGTTAGACAAGTGAAATATCTGGCTAAATGCAGTGTTAAGAAGAGATGGGTTTTTTTCCTCACTTTCCTATAGGTTTCTGGAATAAAAAAGCAATTTCATTTTTGCAGCATCAGCTAGGCCAGAAGTTGTATCTGCAAACCTTGGTCAGTCCCTGTGCACTCCCCAGCCCCCTCTTCCCACAAGCTTTAATTTTGTAACTAATACAGGGTTTGAATAGTACACAACACACTTACCCCACAGGGACAGTTAAAATGTAGATGTACGGGTTTGGTTTAGCTTTTTAAGCCTCAGTTGTGCACATAGAAAAGAAATGAGAGAAAATGCCCTAGTCTCATAGTATTGAATCATTTTGCAGAAGATGTATTCCTTCGGGAGAGGAAAAAAATTAAAGATTTTCCATTTCTTCAATAGAGTTAAAGGAATTTATCTTAGCTGATGTTGGTTTTCCTTAGGAATTGAGATTCTTTCAAGAGCTAAGAAACTGAAGGAAGAATGTTCCACCCTTGTCTGTCCCATCACAAATAGAAGCTTTCATGCACAAAAATGCCAGAGCTACATTGCCAAATTATTTACTTAGGAAAAAAAAAATCTTGACTTGACTTCTACATCTCATCTTTCTAAATGGTTGCTTTCTTTAGGGAAGTACAGAGTGTTTTCACGGACAGCCTGAGCAGCAAATTTTCCCTTTTCCTCCCATTCGAAACAAAGCCTAAACTCCAAGGAGGCATGCTGGCACTTCCTAGCCGTTTCTACCAGGGTTTCTGGTGGACCAGAAGACAAAATTGCACGTAGGCATTTAGGTGTTATTTCAGGAGGCTCTGCAAGCATTTTAAGTCTCCTCATAACTCTGTTACAGAAGACAGCCTAAACTGGATGTGTATTTGCTGCTTGGCCAGGTAAACAGCTACAGACAATAAAAGGGTATTAAAAAAAATTCAGAGGTGACACAGGTCCCCGCTCAGAACCCAGGGCAGGGTGGGAGGACAGACCACCCCACATGGGGCACGGCACTGCTTAGCAGTTACACTACCACCTAGATTTACCCATGTAAATCAGGTAAGCACAGGACTGGGTAGTTAATGCATATGCAGGAGCTGGATTTCTGAGCTGCTATCTTCCCTTCTCTTTAAATTTTGCACAAAGTGAGTTTTTGCCAACAAAAACATGGAGGTTTTTGGTGTCACTCAGAACAAGGACAGTTTGTTTGTTCTACCTGCCTGGAGATAAGCTCAGTTTGCTGATAACAGCCATTACTGAGCCCATAAATGGAAGGCTTTTATTCATAACCTATTCATACATGGCACTAACAATGCTTGATGACTAAGAAATACTTGAATTTCTAAAAGAAGTAGCTTTCTCTGTAGTGGAAAGGTCACATTGCAGAGAGCTATGCAAGCAGCTGATGCACAAGACAAGTGTCACCAGCGGAAAGTTGGATAAAAAGCAAGCAAAGCAATTTTGTGGGTACAAAAATGACTACTAAGCTTGAGATCCTGGATAAATATTCAAAATATTCTCTGTATTTGGAATCCAGCCTCAGGCCAGGCCTGGCTTGGGCAACAGAGCCTCTGATATAAATTTGATTCCTGACTTATTTCTGAAACATTCTGAATATTCTGCATGTGGGCCTTAGAAAGCAGACTACAGTCTGCCAGTAGTAGGCAGGACCCCAAGCAAATTGCCTGCTCAAAAGCCAAATTTAAGGGGGAAGAAGTATGTGAACTCTTAAGTGTTACATTCAATGACATTAAAAGGACTAATTTCCAGGGCACAGCATCCATCCTACATTCCTCAGACTGCCCAAAGAGAAGAAATGTGAGTTATCTGCCCAGTTTCAGGTTTTTGCTTGCAACCAGAAACTGCGGGGACTTAAAGCCTTAAACTCTGACTAAGCTTAATAAGCAGTTATTCAAGAAACTAAGAAATGCTATTTTCAAAAATTCAGGTATGTTGAAACTGTACATCACCCATCCTCTCTTCTTGTAAGCGAGGAGCACAGACACACAAGCGACTCCATCTCAGAACCCAAAGACACATTCTTCCAGGAAGACTTAAACTTTCCCACCTGAATAAAACCCTCTTCCACAAATTACAAGTTGTTACGCCACTCTAACAAGAGGAAGCAGAGACCTAACACATCAGACAGCTTCTTTGCATGACCTGATGCCATAAATTTAATGTTTCCCCTGTAAGTGCTGTTCATATGTATGCTTGTGCAACATTTAAACTGAATACATAATCTAACGCTTGCAAGATAGCTCATTACTGGGGTCTCATCAAACTCCATAACCACATTATACAAATAATATCCCTCTCACTGCAAAAGCATGCTTATGAGTCAAATTTTCATTTACTAAAAAGAATTATGTTCCTCTCAGTCTTCTGTGTATGGTCACAAGCAGACTCAGACCCTCATTGCAGAGAGTGAGCATTCACACAGTAACAGACAATTCTTTACACTAAGCTGAAGTCTAATCTGGAGAGCAACTCACATAAGCAGCAGGAGACCATAGCGGAAGGTAATCTATATTTTGTTAAACCTGCCCCATACATAACATTGAGTTTTCCTGGCCTCTAGTATTTTTATTTTAGCAACTAAGCAAAACAATGCAGCAACTACCTTAGTTCTGCAAATAATCTCTGAGATATTTATTATTTCCATTTATCTGAACGGAAACTTAAAAATTTATCAGTGACTTCTATTATCAGTTTTGCCAGACCCCTCTCACCTATACAATTCTCTCCAGCTCGCAAGCTGCCTAAACACCCAGCTGCTTCTGGGATGTTTTCAGCTATGTACATGTTTTGGAAGGACAAAAATCCAGCAACACCATCAATTTAGAAGGAGAATATTCTATTGTTTTCTGGACACTGAATAAATATTCTAGTTAAAGTACATTACTGATATAGAAAAACAAGAAGCCCAGTAGGTAATTTAGGATTTCCAGATTCTGACCAGTTTTCTGAACTACTACAAGGAAAGAAACCTGGTATGACAAGTACAGGAAGAAAGGTTTTTTGATACCAGTTCCATGTTAAACAGCCTGACTTCTTTCTCTCTTTTGAAAAAATCACACTAGCTTATAGCAGGGAAATTATTTTTCTCTCTCCAATGGATTGGGTCTAGAATGTACACAGACCTCCAATAGGTCTGTCAAAGAAGAGACCTGAGACCTCCTTGGCATTGGCAGGTTCTAGAAATAATTGACAAATTTCTCTTTAAAACTACAGCTACTACAGAAATAATCTCCGTAGGCATAACTGCCCTTGACAAAAACTCACTCATTATCAGTCAAACCAGCAAAAACACAAACCTCCTTGAAAACAAACAATGATCTAGAGGACCACAAAAGATCACCCATGAATTATGTAAAAACCAGGCTGTGTTGCAGCACTGGAAGTTTCTACCTCTCAGCGATGCTGCAGAGATCCTGAGTGCTGAACAGGAGAGGGGAAAACAACATGCTGAGCCCTAACAACTAGTAACATTTCACACTTCAGTACAGGAAGAGACAGACAGATCCCAAATCCACCCCTTCCAAATTAAATACATGATCAACTGTGACTTCTTAAGGAAACTGAGGTTCTAACACCACCAAGAAAAAAAAGGTAATAAGAGTAAGTCAATCTCGTGAAGACTAATTACCCCGGAAAGCAAGATACACAGCCTTCCACATCATCCTTTTTCTCATCCCAGGAGACCCTAATCAGCACATATATCTTTTATACAGCATTCAGCTCTACGTGTCTGGAACAAGTTCATTATTTGGTGCAAGCCTCTTCATGCCCCTTCTGGAAGAGAGTACACCAAGCAGAGCCTAACCAGAACACTTGCCTGTTTCAGTTCAGTGTGTTTTGTTATTGGTTGGTGGTGGGGTTTTTTTGGTGTGGGTTGTTTTGGCTGTGGTTTTTTTTGGTTTTGCTTTTTTGTTTGGTTTGTTTTTTTTTTTATTTCATCCTGATTCTTTCAGGTTATTGATGCTACAAGTAAAAAAAATTTTTTTGAATGTAAGTGCAGAACTTGAACTGTATGTCTATTGGGAATAATGGGGAGTGATTAATTTCAGAGGGTGGAATGAGGGAGAACTGAGCTTGAAAAAAATCAGAATTCAGAACAGAGTGAAAAGGAAAGTACCTGAAATAAGATCTTGTACAAGATAAACTGTAAGCACTTACAGCAGATTGCCAGCACTAAGTTTTGGGGAAAGTTTTTCATACTCTTCAGAAAAGAAATTTGAAAAAAAAAACAAAAACAAAAACCAAACCAGAAACCAAAAAACCACAAAACAATTCAAGTGCCAAAGAAACCCGGGGGGGGGGGGGGGAGGGGAGGGAGGATAAATCTGCCCCTTACAAAGGGAGGCTGGAAAAAAATTAAGAAAACTGTACCTTCGAGCATGCAGGTGTTTCAAGAGATTACAGAAAGTCACAAGTGTTGCCTGCAGAGATCAGACTCTTAAATTGTGTACTACACCATGTACCTGATCATACATTCAAAATTAGGTAGTGATAGAAAGGTAGCTTTTCTTGGTCCCTCTATACACTAATGTAATTTTGCTTTGAAATGCCAAATAGGAAGACATTGTGCATACTGAAATAGAGGTATTCTAAAACTATTGCATATATGTCTCAACTGATTTTCAGGTTAAAAAACCTTTTGCCTTAACCTACTGTTACACTTAGGCCACATCCATCTTAATGAACCTACCATGTGGTAGTGTTATATTTGCACCATCAATGATTGCTTGTGCCAGTTCATGATCATTGCTTTCGAAAGCATGTGCAGCAGCCTTGAGGGCATCCCAAATCTCCTTGCGACCTTCGAAAGCTGGTGCTGTGTCCCAAAACTCGTCTCTCTTACTGCGCAACTGTCCATCTGTCATGGGGTAATCACTTTTCCATTTCGGTTTCTCTTTTTTCAAGGGCTGATTACGACCGAGAGCAACTGTGGAGGAGAAAGAGGAAGGAAAATGAAAAAAAGGTAATAGCACAAAATTACTGAAGTGCCCTTTGGTTATTCTGTTTAGGTTCTATGGAGCTCAAGTTTACTTTTGGGCAATCCTGATCCTTTTTTTCCATCTCATGGAGGCATCACCTCCCTTCCCCTGGGCTCCAAGTTGGTTTTACCGCTCCAAAAAAATTGAGGGATTACCTCCTGCTTGCTGATTTCACCCGCACCCTTGAGCACCCCACAACCTCTCCCCAAGCTCCTGGTAACTCCACATCCCTCCACCTGCGCCATGTGCACCTGGCTGAGAGACTCACACCCGACACAGACATCTTCCAAAGGCTGTAGCAGCAGCATAGCAAGACGCCCATTATCCCAACACCGGGGTGCAGTGAGACCAGACTGCATCTGGATCTCTGCTCTATGCTGCCTGCAGTGCTCTTGTATTAACAAAGTATCATGTTTGTTGAGCCAAGAGTTTTAAGAGGCTAAAGATTTTTTTTTGCATCATCTCCTTTTAAACGGTTTGAATTCAGAGTAATTGTATGTAGAAAGGCAAATAAGATGCACAAAGGCTAGAATTGACAGAGACAGAAATCCCTGAAGAATAATCCAGGAATCTATCAAGCTTTAAAAAGTGGTTACCTCGTTCACAATAAACACAAAAGCATTTGCTTCATTTTAACTACTACTATTTTTGTGTAATAGCCAGTTAAGATAATCACATAGGTATAATGTTGGTGGATTAAAACTACCTGCTCACTTTGAATTGCAGCACTGCTAAGACCATGCTAAACCCTTCTCTTCCGTTTATGTGAGTTAAGGTGTTATTTCGACTTCTGTTGAAAGGAAAGGAAAAAAGAAAGCAACCTTCAGTGCACACCAGGAAGAATGTCTCCCTGCAAGAGTTAAAACCCCATTTCCTTCAGCCCCCTTCCCGGCAGGGAGAAGCCTGCTGCAACACGGGACCCTGTGAGAACAGTACAAGGAAGATAGCAGTGGCAAACCACGAAAACAGTTCTCACCACGGCTCAATACCGCAAAACCTTGAATATGTAGTTTAAATGTCTCCAGAGGAAGTGAAGTGTCCTTCAACAGTTAAAATAAATTTAAGTGTGTTTGCAGCTGAAAATAAGCAGTCCCTCCATGGGACAGGTCATAGAAATTGGGTGATGAGTAATGAAGGCTCCTGAAAGACAGGTAAGCTACACAGGACTGAAGTCAATTAAGGATCCCACCACATATGATGCTGGACAGCCACCCACTCCTATGCTCTCCATGAAGAGCCCTTGCCATTCCAAAAGAGCAGAACACCCCCCCACCACCACCACTGCTGTCAGGCCAGGTAAGCACAAAGAGATGCAGTCTGTCACCCCACGTCCACGTTACCAAGGCTGAAATCTCTCTTACAAGAATGAGACACCACAGCTGCTGTGATATCAGAGCCTATGGAGCAAAGCTGCTGCTTATCAGGTGCTCCTGGCTAGGCTGCAAGGATGGGAGAGCACCAGGACAAACACAAGGGTTAACATTTAGCACTCTGTATCCCATGTACATCCTTAGAGATAATAAGAAACATTTCCTTTCTCCAGACCCTCTTATTTTTCTGGCAGGAAGTTGACAATAGCTGACAAAAACCCCTTATCTCCTTCAGTCTTACTCCAGCATTCAGTTTTCAATGGAAGAACAGTGTAATGTCTAAATATTCTTCATGGTTCTTAATCTAGGCTTACACTGTATCTCTACAGTTAACTACAAACCATATTTATGGCAAAGAGTGTGTGTAGGGTGAGGGACATGACTGAGAAGACTAAGTGTCAATATATCAGAAATACTCATTTCGGGTAAGCTTAACATTTTGCAAAAATAGTATTTAATTCAAATACTCCCTCTCCTTCCTTGTTTTTTTTTCTGCCACAGATGCACTCAGGTGTTTTCAGAACAGCACTGGACACCAAGCATTGGGTCTCAGGGTTGACAATCAGTGCCTAGTGTTGCCGCAGGCATTTCAACTTCACACAGGCTTTAAGGAAACCAAAACACACACAGAGGTTAAACCTCATGCCCCTATACAATCTGACTTTATATGACCAAAGAACTACCTACTTCAATTCATAACTCAAATTGACATTCACACTTAAGAAGCTGAGACTTAATTCATTGAAAATAGGATATTTAAAAGAACTCCTGATGGTAAGGTGACATTGCCAACTATGTGAAGGCATGAGCCTTCTTCAGATTAAAAAAAAACACAACACAGTAGAAGATATATTTGTATGGAAACAAAGTTAGATCTTAATTAAAAGTAGCAACTGACAATTGCGTGGCACACATGCAGTGACTCCAGCTGTTATTCTGTATCCCATGCAGAAACTAACAATAATAAACTTCTGAATCCTTTCAAGTGACCACAAGCATTTATTGGTTTTTGTTTCCATGGCATTGCTTCCATGAGATTGCTTCCATTTGCTTTTCAAAGAAGTGCTGACCATTTAACAGATTTCAGAACAGCAGACCCAAGTGTTTACAAAACACCAAGTTTCCTGGCAAAGCCCAACCGTTACTAGTCCAAGTCTCAGCTGAGCACACGCAAGTTGAAAGCCAATGATGGTCCAGCCTAGAACAATGGTGAAGGAGGCAGCCCAGACAAGACGGACTGCATGCATTAAACAGTATATTATGAAATTGTAAAAACATATGTGGTAAAAAACTAAACAAGGAATTGTTTCCTTATTAAGGCTTAGCAGTCAGAGCATTAAAATTTCAGACAGATTGAATGGGACAATGTAAGAAATTTTGGTCAGTGGGCATCTTTTCTTCCATTCTACTTCGGCTAACATCTGTTTACATATACACTCAATGAATGCTAATTTACCCCACAGGGCTCTCTCCTTCCCCCCAAACATTAATTATGAAAGCAGGTTAAAGGCACTTTGCACAGTCCCCAAGCACCGCAGTGTTTCCTGTACACCGCCCTGCCTGCTCATTATTCAGCACCACCGCAGAAACTGCAACAGGCCATTTCTCTCCCTTGCTTCCCCCCTTGCCTAAGACAGCATCTGAATATATTGCTCTTCACTAGACAAGAATAGCAGGGGAGAGACTGAAGAGAAGCGATCCTAACAGTCTAAAATAACTTCTCCCTGGAGATAAAATCCTTCCTACACAGACAGCAGTGATGATAAACCCAGTGATAATTTCTTTTTTCAAGTTGGGAAGAAGGATACTGGAAGAAAGTGACTCTACAAATGTCTCTAAAGCCAAATGCACTCTAACAAGCCACCCACCTCAGTACTAAGCCTTTAAACACAACTTGGCTTTGCAAACCAGTATTTAAAAAGGTCTTTAGTGTGCTTACCACTTAGAGGTGCTTCAAGAATCCCCTAAAAACTTTATGCGCCCTACCCTGAAGAAATATGAATCTCTTTAGCTGTGTGGATAAGTAGAGCAGAGAGATACAAGAAACTTAAGACATGTAAAAAACCTAATGTGTAAAAGGGTCCAAATCTCTCACTTTCCACCTCATGTTTTAGTCATTAAAGAGAAACATCACTACATGAATTTCTACAGTCAAAGTTTTGGACCACATCAAAGGAAGGACTTTCCCTTTTCTGTAATAAGGCTGATAAAAGAATAGTCAGAATAGGCAATGAAACAAACATCAGCAGTCTGAAAACACTTTGTCAGGCATTTACAGTGTAAGTTTTACATTCCTCACTTTGCAAGTAAACTAGAACTCAAAAGAAAACATTGACTTCATTTAAGGCCATGCACATCAGAGGCACAACCAGCTTGCAAGATCTGGAAGAGAAAGTAACATCCACATTAATTTTTCATCTTACATCACTTCAACATTAAGTAAGAAATTATTAATATCCTGCTTGAAAACATGAATAGTTTTATAAATGCCAAAAAGGCATATTCTCTCTGAAGCAATACTGGAAGTTGCCCATCTCAATAGATGGCAACAGTTGATATTTTTGGCAAGAGATTTCTTTAGAATGAAATCTGAAGACCATTAATAGTCTATTTTTTCAAGAGAAAAAGATCGGCACATTAGTGACACTTCAAAATAATTCAGGCTGTTCTTGCTCCAGTAGCTCACAGATATTCAGGTGGTGCTGTGCATCCCAAAAGAGGGATAAGAAGTTGCTGACAACCTGCAGGACCTTGCTTAAGAGCAGCCTTTCTCGGGGAGGAGCAACTACATGGGCCACTATGTGACCTTACAAAGGATTTTCCTAGGCTGGTCAGAGGGCTTACTGTGAAGAGATTACAGATGCTCTTTATCCTCCTGGATACTGCACCTGTTCTAGCCAGAGAGTTGCCTTAAAGATGCCTCCTGTGCCATTTCTGTTCCCCTCCGGTCTGAATTGCACCTACTAATTGCATGGTACACAGAGCACAAACTCCAAAGATCATTTGTAGGACTTGCTAAGGTCCGTTCAGGTTAACAGTAGCAGAAGCAACAGCTAAGAAGGTAAGAAGTCCTGATAATTACTAGCTGCATGATGAACTTCCTAGGGCTCAGCATTCTTAAGAGAAGAAACCCAAGCCTATCTGGTTAGGTGCTCCAGGATACAGCACGAGGCCAGGGCAAGAGAGGGGATCACAACGACGTGCAGTGGGCTGGAGAAGCAGGCAAGGAGAGAGGCAAGTCTCATTTGAACTCAGCATCTACCTGTCTGGGACATCTGCCATGCAGGTGTCCCTACACATGTGAAATCCAAGCACTGCTCAAGCTCCCTTCCCTAGTCAAGTGTCCCTTATTAGACTGTTTAATACCACAAAGTGACCTAAGAACAGTGTCAGACAAGCAGTTGGCTGTCTCTGTCCCATCAGTAGGATTTAGCAGCATATATAATGTGTTTTCCCTTCAAAGGCAGGGGAGTACCCTGGGATCCTTGAGGTAGCTACTACTGTCTCATTAACCTTAGCTCCCAGCAAATTAAAGTCTTATTTTTCAGAAGGAAAGGTATATTACTCCAGTCCTTGCAGACTATTTTATAATCTGAATTACGAAGGTTTCCCTTCCCCACAGCTTCCTATTAAAGCAAGAGAATCAGTAAGGTTATCTACACTTCTTTTGAGTGAGCTTATGCAGATAAATCCAGATATTTAAATCAGTTTCTTAACAGAATGTCAAAAAGTGTCTATGTAGAACTTTTTTTTTAACAGCTGTTGTGTTTGTTATGTCGCTATCACTGTGGATCACAGTATTGCTGCCTCCTCAAAAGCAGACCAGATGAGTAGGAGCAGCTGGTAACGGAATAGTCTCATACTAAAAGCCAATATCCAGAAAAAGCATTCATAATTCCTAGATTATACACCCATGAACTGTAGCACTCGATAATCAAATTGGATAATATTTCTGCCCCAAATGGCTTACTGTCAAATCAAATATGCAAATCCAGGAGGAGACTTTTGGACTGGACATGCTCCATTTTAGGACTGGAGGCCCAAAGCTGTTGATCTCCATGCATCCACCAGCAGCTGTGTGCCAGAACTGCAAGAACAGGGCCTTTCTGTGCTTCCACATCTCTGCAGATGTGTATGAAGACTGACAGACAACAAGAAACAAGCACTGGGGAAGACTGGCATGGAGGGACCCTCAACCTGCGGTGCATGAGTTAAGAGCAGATACTGGCAAGTGTTAGAAGATAACATCAGAATGTTGAAATGACACTAGTATCAGGAGAATCTGGCAAGATCTGGTAATGTGGGGTTTGGTTTTTTTTTCCCCTTTCTTTTGTTTAGGAAACTACCTAGAAGATGAAGACAACTGCTTAATTGTTGAGAGATGAAAGATATTTTGAATGAACTGTGAGGAAAGGAGTAGGAGTGCCCAACAGAAGTGCTGAAGAAAGGACAGAAAATCACCAAACCAGTCTATCTGAATGGGAAAGATGAGACAGATGTTCAGAAATGGATCTCAGTGGAAAAGATAGGACCTGATGACTGTCAAGCTCCATGGGAGGAGGACAGATGATAAGCCATCAAGGAAACAAAAAAGACCAAGACCTGCAGAGGCCGAGGCCAGCCAGGAAAATGTGGCACGTAGTTACTGTTCGGTTTGCTTAAACTGTAGACATGCACAGCTTCAACAGGGATATGTAGTTTGAGAAAGAGCAATGGGTAATTATTTGAAGACAGTCAGGAGAAGTTAACTAAATGTTATACAAATTGAACTAATGATCAAAAATATTTTCTTTACAAAATTGCTTCCCTGGTGAGGATCAGTTGTTAACAAAGTATTTTTCTAAGACAAATGAAATGCAAAGTAACAGTTGATTACCCATAAAGTTTCTTTTAGTAATCGTCCCAAGGGTTTCCCTTCCCACAATCAGTGAGCAGTATTCTACTTTATCAAATGAGTCTCATTTTAAATCTATTTTGCCCCAATTTCCTCATAAGGTATCTTGTAATTTGGTATCAATATCTAGATACAGTTCATCTTAATTTTCTTTGCATCATTCTCTAGTTCAATCCTTTCAGTAATCAAATTACAATTCTGTTTGGAGGAAGAGGCAGTACAAAGCAAAACCGGGGAGGGGGCTGGGGCGAAATGTATTGCATCTAAGAAATGGACAATTTAAATTACATTAAGATGTACAGGTGTACACAATAATTGGAAAATGGCAGAACCTTATCTGTTTATTGCTAGTTTTCAGCATTTTTATTTCTTAAGGTTACATTTTTGCAAGGTGAGAACAGTATTTTGAAAAGGAAGTGTCCCCGGACAATAGTAAAAGACTTTCAGCCTTACAAATGAAATATTTCACGGAACAATTAAGATTTCCTAACAAGGAAATGAAGGAGCACCAAGATTTCATATGAAAACTAAAGGAAACATCTATTAGTACAGCCCTAAGAGTATTCAGAGCAGTGTAACATTTCTGTGGACCCTGCGGGACTGAGAAAGACATGAGCTTTCCAAATCCTGTGTGTTGATATAAAGACAAATGCTTGAAACTAAGTTAAGTTTTAGGCTTTCTCATGAAGGGAGACTGGGGAGGGTGAAATGAACACTACATTTCCTAACAGAAATTCAAGTTATGTCTTTAAATAGATGTGTAATAAAACAGACTACAGGCTCAAATCCATGTTACAAAGGTGTATGCAAACCAGTTAGTTTTGAGCTAGACAAGTAAACTTGTGGTGTGAAGCTTTTTAGAACAGCAAACCTAGCAAAGATGAATCTGCACACAAGAAGTAAAACCACCAACCAGCCCCAGGGGCTATCTCCCCTTTCTCCTACCTGAGAGGGGATGAGGGAGGCAAGGAAAAAGGAAAAAAAAAATCAGACGGAGAAGGGGAAGAACCAGCAGGGGACAGCAGACTGATTACCATTACCACCAATCATTCATGCCACCCCTACACTCAAAGCAAACCAGGCAAACAGTGCTGTGTCCCCCAGACACTGCTCATCTGTGCTGGCACTAGGGATGTCGTGAAGCATTGCTCAAAGCAGGAGTAGGGAATGTGCCTTCCCTGTTTCTCCAGGTTTCTCCTCAACTCTTAACCAACATATTCCTCCAAAAGGAGTTAATTGCACGGAAGAAACTATAGTGAGTAAAATGCACGTTACACTGGTAATTACAGGCAGCTTTGGACAAGTCATTTGTGCATAAAGCTTCCCTGCATCTCCGCATATAAGGCACTAAATCTTCGCTGAGTCAGTCCAGAGGCTTCACAGCATGAGAAAAAACACATGAGAGGATGAGGGCATATGAATGTGCTGGACAAAGAAAAATTTACTCTAATTACCAGCTATTACACTGTATTTTCCACTTCTCCCATCATTTTCAACAGGAACTGCAGAAGAAATCAAGAGAACTTGGTATTCCCAGGAAGCTCATCACCCTTCACATTTCAAAGAAACCAGCAGTATTGCAGCGAGAAATAAAAGCTTCAAACTTTTGAGATCTGCTCCCTGACAGTATACCAGATCCAAACATCCCACCTCATCCCAACACATACAGGATCTATTCAGATTACCAACAGCCTTGATGCGTGCTTTGCACTGGGACACACTGCAATAACAGGTTGCTTGCACAGAAATTTAAACCAGATCATTGTATTTTGTCTAACATGAGGTGCAATCCACAGCCAAGAGCTGGCTGGCAAGAGGTGAACTTCAGCCTCCTGTCTGCTCATGCAGGTTTTATGAGGACAATTCCTTGGCTCCCAGAGCTGCAAGAACAGGACGGTGAACCCCAACAGCTACAAAAGCTCTGGGTAAGTGGTGTCCGAGACAGCAATAGTGCAAAGAAAGCCACTGTGAAGTTCTCTACTGTTACTTGCCTCAACATTTCAAACAATATTTTTCAAAGGAAATTTTTTGCATTGGTCTACCACCAAAAGCTCAGCACTATTTTGTAGCATTAATTCTACGGCCTTATTATTAGTTTACAAAAGCTTTGTGGTTACTCCTGAGCCCTGCCTGCCCACCCAGCTTCCTGCTGGAAGCACAGAGGATTTCTTGATTATCTTGATTAAGCTCATGATGCAACACCTCTTCTCCTGACAGATAAAAACAGCTAAGGGAGCGAACACCTCTGTAGAGTCACCACCTCAAATCCTTATTGTCTTGGTCAAGGGGTGACCATGGATGAAGCAGGAACACTGCCAAGAAGAGCAAAGGTCAGTTGATGCCCATCTGTCTCTATCATACCCCATCAGAGAAATCTTGGAGCCACAAATTCTGCTTCTGCAGCCAGTGGGAAGAACAGCAGTAGCTATACTGGCTGCTCAGCGTCAGCTTCAGCCTCACAGTGAAGCTCTAGTAGCACTATGGTGGAACAGCTTTCAGGGACAGACATTACCAATGCAATTACCTGTCAGCACTGTTTACACTAGAATTTAAACTGCTCCTATCGCTGGTACATGCATGTTTTCAGCTGGATGCAGAACAGGATAAAGATTGACCTGTTCCCAAATCATGGTGTGCAAACATCTGTACCATCTACAGTGCACAACTACACTATCTTTTTGGAAATCTATGACAAGAACCGTTAAGGAAGCTGTCAGGAACATGAAAAATATTCTATTTGAGATAGGCCTCATAAGCTATGCTTTGCAGAAGTCAAAAGAAGCATGTACTTTAAGTTAAAACTCAATTGCAGCTGAGAGCTTGGCATCGACACTGCTTCTCATATGCAAAACAAAATAAGCATGGTACGCAGCACAGCAGAGCTGGAAACAGCTGTGGGAACACAGTGGGAAGCTGCACAGATCTTACCTAAAAAAAAACCCAGTGCTTTCTGTCTCACATCATGACAAAGAATGCAACTCAGCAACTTAACTTTTAAAGTACTAAAACCCTTTTGTATCTTCCCCTCAATTCAGTTAACAGGGAAACTTCAGACACAGAAAACCATAATGCAGCGAGTTCCTCCGACTGGACAACTCCATGCCAGCGTACTGCCGTGATGCGGGCACCTGCCTGCTGCTCCATGCCAGCAGCACAGATCAGTCTCATCCGCTAGTATGGATTTCAAACAAGGAAAGATCTAGTGTTCCCAGCTGCAAATGAATATTGTCCTGGCTCAGAAGCCTTGATAACGTTCTCCCTCTGACCACTGCATAACAAGCATCTATATGAACTGCTAAGGAAAGATTTCAAGATGTTTACTGGAGGCTGACATCACTCCTGCCAAAAAAATTAAAATTGGAATTGTGCAAGTGCTCCTCTGCACTCTAACAGCCAAGTTCTGTGTGCTTTCAGCAAGGCACAAATCAAGGTCTGGCTCAGCAGCATTTAAACCAAAGCTTTGCTTTTATGTTGGCCTAAGCTATGGAAGCGGCACAGCCAGCGCCAGCCTCTGTCATGCAGCCACAGACCGAACACACAGGGTCATCACAAATTCTCAGTGTTCAGTAAGTGACAGACAGGGACATACGAACTGCTATACATCTGGTCTGTGCTTAACGCGCCACAAGTACTTCCAACGCTATAGTACAATTTTCATTAAAAAAAAATCAAAGGCAGCCTTATTTTTCATCCTGCCAGAATTATAAAAAAATATTAAGCTGATAATTTTCTTTAAACAATGCAGCCAGCTCCACCCCGATTAGGTGCAACTGTGCTGAAAGCCAGCCGGCACACCCTCCTCAGCAGACCCACATGCAGTGTGCATACACATGATGCTGCAACTTCTGAAGTCTTTCTGGATGATGCCACCAGTGAATTTACTTTATTATGACAAGTAAACCCAGACTTCTGCAGCTCTTAGCCCATTCACTGGGTCACAAGGAAGGACAGCAAGGGAAGAGCTGGAGCGCTTCAGTGCCCCAGCAGAAACAAGCTCTGCCAGCACCACAGAGATTCAGTACTAGTTTCAACATAATGTAAGCCTTTTTAGGTCACCACTACGGCTCATTGCTACCTAGGAAAATTTTAAAATCAGAGATCCTAGAAATCCATAGGGTTCCCCTGAAGTGAAATTGCTTAGGAAGAGCCACAGAAGTCAGCACAATTTTCATGTCCCATCTCACTACAGTGTTAATTTGCATCTGGCTATGTTGTATTAAACCCTTCCACCAAAATTTGAAATTTAACACAGTCTATGTAATATAAGGTGTAATGCACAAGACAAATGGCCAATTTAATGTTCCTAATGAATACTTAGATGAACATGGCATTGCTTGCCATGTCAGTTCTGCCATGCACAGCAGTCACAAATTCCAGAAGGGAGTGAGTGAACAAAAAAGCCTCCAAGTTGGTAACCATTTTTACAATGACCAATGATTAAATTAGCTTAGTTACAGGATCTCACACCACGTCTTGAATTTATTTCAGTGTCACAGTTATTGGCAGGGATAAAGTTTCACATTAGCCAATTAACTAAATGCACTATTACTGTATCTCAGCTACTTAAGCTCATCAGTCAATTAAGAGCTCAGTATAAGCTGAAAATAGGAATGAGACACACCTGACACACATACCAAATATACATTATCTTGACAATTTAATTTTACAGTTCCATATTACTTTCCACAGGTGCCATGTGGAGATCTGAAAGGCAATTGCTCAGTTTAAGAACAGGTGAAAGACACATAAGCAAACATTTAAAGATTCAGCCTAAGAAATTGCATTTCTTAGAATGATACTTGCTGCTTTACTAAGCTCTATTTTACAAGGTAGTTTTTCCTGATAAAATTACTATTTCACACTCATTACAAATTACTTCTGTATCAATTTTTAGATGCTTTCAACCTGGTTCCCATTTAAGAAGTGTTTTATATTAGTATCTAACTAAAACCTACTACTCATTTTTCCAGGGACTATGCCCTAGTAACTTCTGAGAATTGTGTCTGCCAGTGCAAGCTGAACAGGACAGACCTGCAGGCACACAGCCATGCTAAGCACCTGCAGCTGCAGACAGATGTGTAATGGTGGGATAATGCATTCTCAATCTTCCTCAGATGTCAAACTTCTTTCTGCAAAGTAATCTCTCAACCAGCTCTCAACAGTAGCTGGTAACGTCTTCTTTAGTAGCTGTCAAGTCAGTCCTGCCATATACAGCACCAGCACTCCAGTGATTCAGGAGCAGAAAAATCAAGTACCCCACTTATCGATGTTTATTCTTTAAGTCACACAGCACAAGTCATGACACCACGGCATCACTCAGGACTCCCCCCAGAACGTGGACCTGGTTCTCCATCTACCACCAAGCCCACCTTTTTGGAATATTTGTCCTTCCTGGCAAGTTTACAGCCACAGGATAAAAAACCCAAGGCCTTGCAAGGGTGAGACTTCACTTCTGTGGCAGGTTGATTAAAAACAAACAAAAAAGTAACCCCAACCTAACAAAAAACCCTCTATATTTCAGCCGCCCTTAGCACAAAAGGCTCTTCATCCACAGAGATTTCTACATGTTACAATATTTTAACTAGCGGGACTCATCCTCCTCCCCTACTGTCCCTTGTTTCCCATCAGGAAAAAGCAATTCATCATAACGTTAAGAAATTAGTATGATCACAGAAGCTAAATGATCACATCACTGAGCCTTCTGGTGCTCACAAACAGCGAGGTACCAAAAGAACTAGGTCTATTTTAATGTTCATACATTTGACTGTGCACACTGAACTTCTGCAGGGCAGAAATCTGACACACTGGTGGCTTAACACCCCAGTAAAAACCAAAACACATTCATTTACTTCTCTTCTATAGTCAATACTTTCTGGATCCACAATCCAGTTAATAAGCTTGAAAATTTATTCATGGAAGTATATATGCTCACACTCTAAGCAAACTCCAGCCTTGAGTTCAACAGCATATCATCTAAAACAAGTGGGGGGAAAAAAGCAGCTGCAGAAAAATGATGATGCAAGTTAGATTTTTAACTAAGCAATTTTGAAACTAAACTCCTATCTGTTCTTCTGGACTATCATTCTCCAAGAAACTCCAGCACTCAAGACTGGAGAAAGCTCAGCAGCTGGAAGGTCTACAAATGGGTGTAAAGGCCAAGCAGCATCAATGGCTCAAAGGTGCAACACTTGAGCTTCTCAGCCAAGAGTGATACAGAGTGATCAGCAGCTGTCTTGGGATGCTGAAAAAGTCTACTGCTCCCCACACCCCACTGTATGTTAGAACATACAGTAAAGAACAACTGAAGATAAATTTGGAACTATCTGCTTGAAAATTAACTCGTGCCAAAAAGCTCTGGTGGGTCCAACCCTACATTTGATTTTCACCCCATGTGAAGGATAGGAGTTTGCCTTAAAACAATGTGTAGAAGAGCCACAGAATCTAAAGTGGACACTGGAATCTGCTTAAGTGACTGCATTAAGTGATAAAATGAAAGCAGTTACTTACAGGAGCTGTGGGGACCCAGGAACAGATTATAGCAATTGACTGACATCTCCATTCTCCAGCTGAAGATGCTGGAGAAAACAGGAGGAAAACAAGAACTAAACCCTGAAAGGAGAGCAGTTCAGAGAGAGAGAGAGAAGCTCCATATTAGGATCACCTGAGAGCAAAGATAAAGACTACCTTCTTCTGAGTAAAAGCAAAGTTGGATAATTTCCCCACCACCCATCCATGCGTCCCACCCCATGCCTCATGGTGTATGCAGTTCCTCTCCCGTGCCATAAGGTGCCACATCTCTTCTGTGGACTGCTACTCTACCCTGACAGGGTGACATCAATCCTCTTGCCTATGGTTTCCATAGACATTTAATTATGCAGATCTTGGAAGAAAGGCTAAAACATGCCATGAGTTGAGTTTTCATAGCTAAAACTCGTTTTCAACTGCAATCTCTGAAGTAAAAGATTTCGGGGAGAGAACGAGCATCAAGCAGAAGCAGAGGGTTCACCACACAGGTTGAACAAAGCTCCCATTTGTTTTCAGATACTTACAAAGGAAGGGAAATAAATCATACCCAAGAATTTAAAAAAATTCTTTCTGCTAACTATCCTTCTGTAATCAGACTAAGGACTTAATAAATTATGTTACAAAACAGTATAGAAAGTAAGTAACAATAGTTTAATGATAGTAATTAGATCATTAATTGGCACACTTACCTTTGTATAATCCTTCTTTTGATGGTAAATGCAGAGAATTTCCTCTTTGTGCACTCCTTGCGTATAACATGAGATGGCAAGAACCAGGAGCACGAGGATGATGTGAACATGAACTCTGCGTTCAAGAGTTTGAGGTGGGTTTTTTGTTTGTTTGCTTTTTGTTGTTGTTGTTGGTTTGGGGGTTTTTTTGTTTTGTTTTTAGCAGAGGACAAGTTGGGCATATTCTACAAGTTTAGTTACTTCTCAGTGTTGTTCAGATTAATACTGATATAGCTTACAGGACAGGCTGGATATTAAAAAGCCTTAAAAATCATCTTAACAGATGATGCTTCAGAACCACTCAATATAAGGCAGTTATTAACTTTCATCTGCAGGCAGGATTTCTTTAAAATTGCACAAACTGTATCTACAGTATATAATGTGCTATTTACTAATAATGCCCAGGCAACTTCAGAAGACAAAGCTATGTCCAGATATTTTATACATACCTACCTCTTAGCCATAAGGAACTCCTACCTTTCAAGTACACCGTTGGTTAAGAAAACCATATTTATCCCAGAGTTAGAGACAAGTAATAATGCGTAAGGACACTAGTGCATTGCTTAGTTAATTAAAAAGCTATCATCCATCTTCCTAGCCTAAAATGAAAAATATGCAAGTCTTTTTTGCAACCTGTATATATATGTCTCATACATCCAGGCAAAAATAAACTCTATTGTTAAATGGGAGCACTTGAATAAAGTAGCCTTAATGCTACATCCTTTCAAGGCCATTTTAACCCCCTGTGTATGTACTCAGGGAAAAAAAATAGACCTACTATAGCCTATGGTCAAGGATTATTGATGCAATCTGACTTTAAGCATTTAACCAAAGGTACCCAAATTAGGAGCATAAACAAGGCAGCCTCCTCTGAGCAATGCTGAGCACAGATGTCAGCTTCTGCTGTGAACCTCCTTCTGTAGGAGCCTGGTACTCTCCATGAGATGGAAGGACTGTGAAGTAGGCACAGGAAACTGTCCTCTTCACTTAAGTTGCTCAAATGAACATAGATTAAAGTAGCCAGAGCCTTTCAACCCTTAACAAATTCATTTGATCTCTTTCAAAAGTCCCTGAGCACAGAAGTCTTTAGCTCTATTAATGGATTAAACGATGCTTGTTCTGTACCAAAGGGCAGCGTTTCCAACAGACACAACAGCACATCTCTTAAGTAACTCCTCTTCCTTCCAAACGAAGGGATCACTACTGACGATAATTTCATTTAAAATGCATTTAATTCTCAACAACCCAGAGCAAGATAAAAACTGGCAGTGCAATGATTACATTGGCAATAGTACTGGCTGTTATGTATCCAGTAATAGCTGAAGTATGTCTTGACCATGGGATATGCTTGTCTTCTCTAAAAATGCATTCATCATAATGCTTGAAGGAGCTTATTTCTCCAGTGTCATCATCGATTCATAAGCAAAAGTAGTATCATTTGTCAGGACAGATGCACTTTTCCTACTTTTTCCACATAATTTAAGACATAGGTGCTGTAATAGCAGATTAAAATAAGTGTATGTTGATTCTGGATTTGAGAGTTAAGTTTCTGTAGGAAAAGTCTTTGGTTCTGAGTTAAGGCAGAACTCTACAGTATTAGACAGACCCTCTTTTTTCACCCCCTCTCCCCTTACTTGAAGGGAAAATATGCCTAGCTTCAAATCTAAGGATGAGAACTTCGACTGGTAATGAGTGAGAATGCAAAAAGAGATTCTTATTTTAGCCGTTTGAAAATAAGAGCCCAGATCCCTCATGGGTTTTCACATATTGTTGTGCAGGTAAAATTATTTTGTTTAGGTGGAGGGACTTCTGAAAGCATTGAAAAATACCCCCAGAAAACCCAAAACCACTGATGGCTGGCTATAGCAGTTAAAAGAAGAATTCACAAAAATGGCTGGATGCAAGTATATTCCAGATTCACCCTGCTTGCTGTACTAATTATTGTGCCCTAATGAGCAAACCATGGCTATAAAGTGCTGTTTCTGCAGCTCTGATCAAGGGTACCTCAAACCCAGGACCCAGCAGAACTGGGGCTGCATTTTGGACTCCATCACAGTAGTAATCAAATTATAAACATGGAAGAAACCCATTTAGATCCCCCAGCAAAGAGAATAAATACACAAAAGGAAGTATTTAAGTTTCTTTGCTTGTAAAATTGTGTATCAAGACCATGGAAAGCATATGGCTGGGACTTAAGCAGACCAAGCACCTCTGTTCAGCTCAGGCCAGGCCCCACGCGATGACTTCCTCCAACAGCAGTTTCTCTCCTGTTTACTTTAAGCTGTAGCTTTGGTTCACAAAACCATGGCCAGCATTCAGGACCCTCCCTATTACAGCAATATTTAGGCACTACTAGCAACAGAGGCTACTGAAAATAATAATCAGAAAAGCAATAAGAAACAAGAGACTCTCTTGCTGTGGGAAGACTAATCTTTGCCAGGGTATATCCGAGATGAATATCAACTACTTAGAGATGGTTGGAAAAATCAAGTAGGAAAAATAATCCTTTTTGAATGTTCTTTTAATACTAGACCTGCAAGTTTGATCTCTAGTATTCTGAACCAACGCCTATTTTTATAACAGAGCTGTAATTTCCTCTCCTCAAAGCACAGTATTTTCCTCTTGGCTATCACAGGCAAGCCTGTGTCTTCCACTTTGTTAGATACCTACACCTGGAACAGCAGGAACTGATCCAAATTGTCCAAAGCTCTCAGTCCAAATTGCCACTCCAAGAAAGCCATTGAAATACCTATGTCTTCAGCAGTCACACGGCTTGGAAAAGCTAGTCCTAGGAACATTTAGAGACTGGTCAATAAAGTACCCGATACTCAGTTAATCAGCCTCAACTATATTTCCACAGAAAGAGCAAGCTGTAATATCCTTCCCCACAGAGGGCAGCGGGGGGAAGCTGTGTAGTCCAAAGGTTTTGAACTGTGTAAAAGCTAAGGATGAGCATGAGAAAAGTGTACCAGAAAACATTCACATCTGGCTAGCAGTCACCCCAGTTCCCCCAGCTGAAAAGAGCTTATTCATAGGGGCTCATTATTTAGCATCAAAATTGACTTTAGCACATAATCTACACTGAAATATCTTGATAGAAAAATATTTGTTTTGTAAGAAAAAGGGTTCCTTATTTATTAACCTTCAACATAAACAAGTGAAAGTTGGAAAGTTTCAAAATAAGAACAGGAAAAGAAATGGTGCAGATACCTAAATCTGAATTACATGGCAAGAGTTCCTTCAGCTGGAAAAAAATACTCATATTAATTTATAATAATGAAGTGAGACATGTGAAAGAAGGAAGGGTGACTGCGCTAAGCAGCTAGAAGCGAACTTTGTCAATGGAAGATGAATTCAGCTTGGAAATTTGGCAGGCAGAGCAATCAGATAGCGACAGCATACTTGAGTAGGCAAACCTGGAAAGAGTTTTAAGACAAGATTAGATCAGTTGGTAGAATTTCTAAGACAGAATATTCCATTTGACACAGCACTGAACTAGGAAATACAGAAGCCTTTGCTGGCACTGCCATCTTGGACTTTGCACAACTTTGTTTTAAGCTGAATTGTTATTACTTAAAAAAAGCCCTATTTTATTAACAGCACTGATGATCAGACAGCAGCAGTCTCAGCATATCTCTGGATGTAGCCTGCCAAGAGACATTAACAAGGTAAGACACTGGCAGGAATTGAAATGCTTCCTTCCCCACCCCCAGCAATCTATAATATTTTCCTAACTAATGTGGAGCTCAATGCAAATTATTAACTCTTCATAATAAGATTCCCATCACAATAAGATAAAATGTTGTTGTTTCTTCTGTAGTCCTGCAGCATACCATTTTCCCTGAATACAATCATCAAAAAGAACATAATTGGAGAAAAAAATTGCACTTGCATTCCTATGATAAAACACTTGTTGTCTTTGGGATGGACAAAGCCAGAAAAAGTCATATTCCATAAGTGAACAGTTATATAGAATGCAAAAGAAAGTTGTTTATTTTCTGATGCAGTACTTTGAGGAAGCTGTGGTAAGTACTGTTTTAAATGTGTTTACTTATAAATTCTTAAGAAAAAGTTGCTCCCTGAGAACTGATCATGACTGATCATGTCCTGGGACAGATGAAGGCTGGGAACAGGGAGCGTCAAAAAGCCCACCCATTCTGCATGCGTAATCGCTACTCCAGGGTGGAACGCTTAGCTAGACCCCATCAACAGGATGGGCAGAAGAGGGATGTTTCATTTGGGCTTCACCAACTAATGCACCCTCAAATTTCTACTTCCAGATAGTTTGGTAAGCAGTCTCTGCATAACTGACTTGTGTCAAAAACACCTGGAACTCTCCACCAGCAGCACTAAGTGACACCCGTTATGTTAAAGATAAACAAAGAATCCAAATTCCTCTTATTTCAAATGGATTTGCTGTGTTTTCCCCACTGCTGGGCACCAACTCTCCAAAAACCAGTGGAGTATTTCACTTTTCAAGCTGCCTAAAAAGCTAGAGTGGTAATTTAATCACAAGCCATGACTTCTCCCCCTCCCCAATTTAAATCTCATAATGAGAAAGAATAGTATTTAGGAGAATTAGGTGCACAGCAGGCCAGTCATTCTACTAGAAAGGGCATGAGACATCCGAAGGAGACAAAGCACACACGTCTCAAGACTCAGCTCTCCTAACATCTTACTGGACTTCTGCGAGTGAAGGACTACATAAGCCAATTGATGCAGAAGTGAGACGGTACCTTATAAAACATGGGAACCTCAGAACATTAATTTACCTTGCCTATTTAGCAGTAAAACTGTAGCAAGATGGTAGGGTTAGGAGTCAAGAATTCCCTTCTGGTCAAGCTTACTTGACCAAAAAAGAAAACCCCACAAACCAACCAAAAAACCCAAAACAAAACAAAAAAAAACAAACCAAAAACCAATGGATAAGGACTGTTCAAAAAATGTAGAAGTTGCTTCCACCAAACCAGTAAGGGCCAATTATCAGACTGTAAACTGTTTGGGGCCAGTATTGTTCCTTTTTTCAGCATTTGTTAGCCACTCAAAAAGGACCCAGACTACAACCTGTACTCAGAATATCATGATTGCAGCTGTAAGTAAAGGAAATGTAATTTTAAGAAGAGACCAGCAGGATAGAATCCATGGAAAACCCACAAGGTCACGAAACACTGGAGTCTTCCTTTAACTCTAAAAACTATATTTTGGTAGTCTCTCTCTCTGTAAGAAACAAAAAGTAGAAAAGCTTTTGGAAACCTGTACTTGGACACATGGCGTTATTTACATCATGATCTCCCCAAGGCGGTGGTGGCCCAGGCAGTTCTGTCACAGTTGAGAAGCACCTGGTATGTTTCTAAGGGTCCATGTCATTTAGAAGAAAAATGATACCCCAAATATAGTTAAACTGTTTTTAGAAGTTTACAGGAAAATAATCTTTCTGTATACTGGATTGTTTTCTCATTTTGAGAGAAAGCAGACTGGTTTAGAAAGTCTCTATCATGAGTCAGAGATCAAGAACTAGAGGATTATTTACACCTAAAGGACTCATTCCTGTATTGCCTTGCAATACCAAACTGCAACATCCATGCTCGCTCGTTCTGACAATGCTGCTGCTCCTTTTTTCTCCCAGAGGAGACACTAAAGTTGTGTATTCCCTCATGTTCCATTCTAAAGGAGTTTCAGTTAAAGCCAAAACCTGAGCCTATAGAATTTTTGGAGCTATTTTTGTGCTGTAGTATCAGTGCAGCAGCTGGAGTGTCCTGGATACTTACAACGAATGTGCCTGTTTTGTTGTGTTAAGGCAAGCAATGGGACATTGCATTAAGTACCATCAGCATGAAGCTATACAATACATGGCTGATTTAAACCATGTGACTCTAATCGAGCAATGCTATTTCAGTACACATGCGGTTTTCTGTTGCAATTCAAGCTGCTTTGGCACCAGAACTAGTTTTAAATTTGGATAAAGGTACCATTGTACTGAGATCCACAGACGTGAAAACCCAACACACAAATGAGTAGAAGAACTTATCTCAAATGAGCATTTAAACCTGTCTTAGAATAACATCTGATATTGATAAGCACTTCACAGAACATTTTTATTTGATAATTGCTTGTATTTATAGCAACCCACATTCTTTTAATGTACTTCTGTAGGCACACAGAAAAAAACTTACCAAAAAAATCAGTCTGTTATGTATTTTACTGAGCCAAGTCATTGACATGCAATTCACGAGTTCCAACTCTTTACAAAAAAGTTTAAATAGATATTTGACAGCTTTCCCCTTCTTCACCCCTCTAAGTGCTAACCCTCAGCTGGGACCTGTGATTTGCCACCCGTTCAGCAGGTTTGCTCATTACATGCACTAGATGTATGTAATGCACAGGCAAAGGAAGAGATTCACTCACCCATAGCAAGCAGGGCATTCGCATCACATCCTGAACAGGCTTCCAGATCAAATCTGGGAACAGCGAAGGATGCCGCTACTTAGAGGTGTGAAGGACTGGAGTGCTAAACATACGTTCAGATGAAGCTTAACTACTGCTGTCACCAAATATAGCCTCCTTGCAAATACATCCAGCAAGAGTTAGTGAAATTGTTAGTCCAACCTTCAGATAACATTTATGGTTTCCAAACTATTTAACACATATGCTACACTTTGCTTCCCATTAACACTTCCAAACTGCTTACTGCCCATGTCTTCTCACTCTTGCTTCAGTCCATGTGTTAACAAGCTTGGAGCAATCATAGCTTGCAATTAGTAGAACCGGGACTTTTACCTGCAGTATGGGCCTGCACCAAAAGAAGTATCTAAAACATGGTTCCATGTTAAGAGACATTGAGTGCCCTCTTCTCAATTCCAGCATGGCCCTGCAGGTCCTTCTTGTCCCCTATGGGGGACAGGGATGCAATGAATGACTCATGCAAGAGGTTCAGCGGCATTTGGTGGGTGAGATTCCAACCAGAGGCTAAGCATCCTGCATTAAAGACATCTTTTTGATGTACACAGCTTTAACTTGCACCAGAGATGAAGCAAATGCATCTGAAAACACTCTGAAGCCATTAATAAGTCCAGCATATGACATACGCAATGCTTTGCTATACCTTTGCCAAGAAATACTTTGTGCTGTACATATGAAGCATGCGAACTAGCAGTTTTTATTTAAATCATCTACCTTTTCACCAACCAGCCATTATCCTGCAATTGCCAACGCTCTACAGTAGGCTCAGGCACTCAAGCAGCAGCATGTTGCCAAAAAAAAACATTGGCAGGAGAAAACGGCATTCGCCAGCTGCAGGTACTATCTGCTATTTTGTAGGTACTCTTTTACAGAAAGACTGCATTTACCCATACAGACAAGAAATCACAGGAGATGATAGTTCCAAGGCAGAAAAATAAAGCAACAAAGTAAATGCCACAAGAGATCCTTCTCCTGAATCCAGACTGCCCTTGATTACAGCATGAAAGCAGAAATTGAGCTCCACGACTGAATTTTAAAAAAACAAAGGTAACAAGCTTCCAACCCCAAACTATTATACTCTGCTCCCGATGCTATCTCAGGCCCTGACAGTGTTCTCAAAGAGCAAAAAGGTGAAAAATGCCTTTCTATATAGTATATTGTCTGAACTAAGAGAATTATTTATAGTTGCTACATTTTTATATATTATTATAAACTGTAAGTTGTGATGAACTATAAAATGTTTTTAATTTCATTTTATGAAAAATTATTTTATTTATAGAAAAGTGTCAATAATAGAACATATATATATTTAATCTACTAATGGTAAACTTTCCCTATTAAAGATGTACAAAGATAACATGCAATCTACAGCACTGTATGATACATTTTCAAGTTTTAGTCTCTAATCTTTTCCCCCTGGGCAGCACCTGTTCTCGCTGACAAGTACTGAAGCACTCTTCACTATCATTTGTAAAGTGCCTTTTCTTTCATGTTTGAGAATGTGGGAAAACCACACGATAGATCATACAGAAATTCCCCTAACCCCCTCCTTTCCACCTAATCTTCAGCACAAGGATGTCTTTTTATATATCTAGATATATCTATAAAAATCCTTCAGCACATCTCAGTTTCTACAGAAGTAAAGAATCATTTCTTCAGAACTGTGTCCATCTCCTCCCACAAATGGCTTTCAAGCAGGGCTTTGAATTTTTCCTTTTAAATCATGTTCGCTAAGGAGGGGGGGAGATGGGAAAAGAAAGGGACATTGAGAAAAGGATGAAGGGAGGAGCTGTTAAAGTGATCTTATACGCAAGCACAGCAGCAAGGATCCTTATCCCCACCAGTGTTTCTACTTTATGAAGTACAATTTTCAAATACTTTACATTAGGCCCTAACAGGTCAACTGGATGTAGAACAGCTCCTGCAAATTGATAGCATGTATTAATCACTCATGCACTTATTACCTGCAGAACCTGCAGTGCCCCTGCATCTCTCAGTAGTGTTAAGTCTCAGGATGACAGGCCACGTCTGTCATTTTAAATATTTAAGGTAGCCTAAGAAACTCCAGCCCCATTCAGCATTTAATTTACTTCAAAGGTGGAAAAGAAAACAAAAACGCTTTATGCAGTTTGCACTGCCCCATCTTTTGTCCATCTCTCATTTGCACAAACCCAATCTGAGAGTGCCAGGAGAGAAAGCTACTACCCGGCTAATAGCTGTGAGATCGGCCCAGGGTCAGCAGAAGGCAGCAAATGCAAAATTCAGGTTCCAGCTGAACCTTAAATAAACCGCATTAGACATCCTGCATATTTTACTGCACACAGGTCAAGGCAGTAAAATATCAAGTTACATACTATGCTATAGGTGTTTTCCATCAACTGTACAAGCAGCGTAATGAGCACTCGTGCTCCTTTTGGATGTGTCACTCTTCCACTGATACTGGTAACTCAGTATGAAACACTGAATTAGATTCTGCACTTTTCACACTGGAAAAACAATCACAGTGTGAGAGAAAAAGCTTCCCCCCCGCCCTCAAAACACCAAAACCTGCACTTTTGCTTCCCAAGTAGCAGAAGCTTTCTCTTTCTTCAAATCTTAGATTTCAGCCAGACAACACATAGGCAGCAGATTAAGCTCTAACTGAAAGCTTCAGAGTGCAAGCAAAGTGTTTCATTCAACAGCCAGAAACCAGGCTACTGACTTCAGCTTTTTTATTCTTCCTTGTACTGCACCTGCTTCACAAAACGGGTCACTTCATAGCCTTTCCCTTCTGATTTCGGGTAATCGAGTCTCATCACTCTTGCCATGCTCCCATGCCGAGTGGTGCCAGGCACCAGCCTTCCACCAGCGGGACCAGCAGCCACGGCACAGGCGCTTCCCCAGCGAGAGGATCTGATGCGCCCCACGTGCTTGCTCCCACCATGCGGATTCACCAGCCCTGCCAAGTTGCAATACAAAGGCCAAAGGCTTAGCATCACTGTAAGCAAACAGAGCCTGTAGGTTTTCAGTAAACAAAGCAGATGCCTCTGAAAGCCCACCATACACATGCAACACTCGAATTGCCCTGGCATCCAGCAAAGGTCAGCACCTTTCTGCATGCTAAAATTCAGCATCCCAAACTGGTGAGAGATCCCTGAGGACCACCTCATCCACAGGATTATTTTTACTACAGTTATGATGACTACAGCTGTCTAAATGGAGCAGCTTTTAAAACCAGAATTAGGAAGATTTAGAAAGGCTCAAGTTTATAATGTGGCTTTTGCAAAAGTAGTAAGAGTCCTACAGAACATCCAGCTGGAAGAAAAATAAAGCCCACAAACTTAACCTGAAGCACCTGAGTGTAGGAAAGATGAAGGTGAACCAATGGCTCCTGCCTTTAGGCTGCTGCTTAGGCGCTATGCACCCAAGAGATGCCACACACAGACTTCCCTACTTCATCCTGGCTGGCGGGTGGCAGAACTCCCCCGTAGAAATGCTCTTCCCTTACTGAGACAGGGATGCCACCAGCTCTGGGAAGGGAAAGCTCACGGCCGCACACCATGTGAAGCAAAACCAAGCCCTTTCTGCATTTTCTTTCAGAGCAGTACTTGGGAAAGCCATGCTGCATGGCTGCAGATGCACTGGGATCTGGCTTCTCTGCAGGAGAGGAGGATATACTGCACCAGCCACGCTCAAAAAGTCATTTTGAATCTGGTGAGAAAAGGATTAGGAGGATCATGAAGCACCTACCGGCCAGTTCAGCATACTTTCCTGTAGCAGGCCTAAGCAATTTGGGAAAAAAAAATTAAGGACTAAGAGGAAAAAAAAATCCTGAAGTATTTGCATCAAAGGAGTCTGAATTTCAAGGTAGTGAAGCACAGGTAGCAAACTGGAAACAACTGCCTAAAAATGTAACTGACTTTTATACACAGCGTTTGTCTACAAGACAGAGTGAAAGTGCTTTTTTACATCAAGCCCTCTAAGTATCACCGTCCTTTTTTGCTTATAAAACAGCAAAGCAGCAGTTATATTCATTTCTCAAACACAGTCATCTGGTTAGAGGTTTTTCAGATTTTTTTTTCTTTTTTTCAGGAGCTGGGTAACCAGACCAGCTGTGGCCAACTTGATCCTTCTTTGTACCTGCAAGAAGACTTGCAGGAATTGGCAAGATTTCACTATAAGGCAAATCTTTACTTCTGGTTTCAACTGTATTATAATTAGTGACTCATGAATTATATTATTCAATATTCACATGAAAAATAATAGCTATCATATTATCTGATGCAATAAGAGTGGATCCCTGCTTTTTAGAGTTTATTCAAACAGGCAACTAATAATATTTTCCATTTATCAAAAAATCTCCAAAGCACAATGACTGTTACATTTATTACATTTAATATTCAGCAAAGGAGGATGTTGTTGCTTTCAACACTGAAATCCCAAATAGAGAAATTAAAACAAATCACTTTATCTAGAAACCAAACAAACAATTACATGGAAGAACACTAAAAAGGAAACCGAACAGCTGTGTTTGTCAGCCCTTATTAACAGTAAAAAATAACACCTTATTTCATTTTCTAAGAGTTACTTGTTACCACCTGAAAAACAAAACAAAGTCTATTAGTTCACAAATGAGAAGTGTCATACTATCAAAGAGATATTCCAGTAGAAAAATACTTGGGGCTGAATCATGAGGCATTCTCAGCACAAGATCCACAGATCCTAATTATCTCAAGGATGTGATGGGTGCCCAGCTCTCAGGAAACCGAGCCACTAAAGGCTACTTTTATTACAAAGCCCCGATAAAAAACACACGGACTCTTGTGGACATCATGAGAGATTTAGAGCAAGTTGTAAGAGCCATACCAAGATTTTCTTATTATTCCTTTATTTTTTTAAAAAGCCATAGTAAGACCTAATAGTTAACATCAGCTCTGATTTAGTATTACTTTTGCAAAAACATATTCAGCACCATATTTCAGGGTTGCATTAAAACCAGCAGGAACTACCTGAAGTCTAGAGCTACCTCCTTTAAATGGCAATGAAACCCTGGAAAGGTGCTGCGTGCAGGCACACACCATCACAGCTTGCAACCAACAGCTATAACACACTGCAAACTCACACTTCCAGATTGTGATTCTTTCTGTGCTCCAATACGAGGGGTAGGCACCAAATGCTATTAACTGCTCAGTCACGAGATGCTTGTTTAACCCCCCCGTCCGTGCAAGCTGTGCATAGCCCTACTGTATTAGTCCAACTGTGAGCAACAAATCTGACTACTTAATATGCAAATTCCCTTGGTCAGTCTTCCATAGAAGCACCATGAAAGCAGCTATTGTAACTTCAAATTAGACATGTGATATGCAGCACTGCACAGCACTCTGAGGAAAATATTTAAGAAACTGCTGTCCAGTTATCAAAAGTGGAGGCTGAGCACAATATTTGGCTTTCTAGAAGTTAACGAAGCTCTAGCACTGCATCAAATACTGCAGGGGGAATTTATATTTTTAATAGTCTCCTATTCTAGCATGTCAGTCAAATGTGCAGCCCTATTTCCACTTGTCCCTATTATCACTGCTCAGTGATAGGGGCAGCAGTAAAGAAGACAAATTTCAAACAGAATCACCATCTTTTATAACAAGGAAGGGCGATAAGAACTCAGGCAGGCAGGCGAACATCATGTCAAGGAGAACACAGCAGCAATCAGACAGCTGCAGCCCAAAGGCTTAATCTGTAATGACCTGTCATGCCCGTACTTCTAGACACTGGATTTCCTGCGCTTTTGTTATTCCACACAAATAACGGTCTCACCGAACTTTACGAAGTAAGACAAAGTAATACGCAACTTCTAACAGTGTTAAGAGTTTGCCAGAAGAAAAGGAATTGGTTCCCGTTTCTCCTTTTCCTTCCCACTGCTCCTCTCCAAAGAAAGAAAACAAATTTAAGAGCCCTCCAAAAAGGACTTCCGTGTGGGGATGGCAAGATGGCAATGGAAGTTCTCCTGTTTGTGCTAAACGGAACATACCTGATAAGCTACTAAACCTTACTTACGGGCACAAGTGCAGAGTTTTCCAGCAGCTAACTCCAAACCCAATGCTCTTCTCAACACACAATGGAAGAAGTCACATAACCTGTAAGTGGCCACAGAATAGCTATTTCTCCCCCAGTCTCACTGTCCTGCAGAGACTCATTTACCTTTGACAAGATACAGCAAGAAGAAATGTGGTGCTCAGCTCCTGAAAGCTTGGAATATCTGATGGGAGACAGCTGAGCTAAATGGATGGGGGGAAAGAAAACATCCTGTGTCTATAAATCACTTCATCATCATTTATTCTCCTTTGTACCTCCTTTAAAGAGTCACCAGTAAATCCATCTCACCATCTAGGACACCCACCCACCACAATATAGTTCTGCTGGACTACAACGCACCAAGCGTTGAGACAGATACTTTTTCCTAAATACAACAAGCAACATTCCGTTGAAATGAAAACTTGCTAAAAAGAGCAGTGATAATGAAACAGCTGGTATCAATCTGCAAAGACCATTTCATTTCCAGCAGGATGGGCAGAGCAGCATCTGTTTAATTCTTGTTAAGAAACAGACTCCTCCTGCTTCAGTCAATGCAAACAGAAACACGCAATAAGCTAGTACACACATAGGAGAGCTGGTATGTCTGATGAACTCAATCTTACACACGGCGACACAATGGTTGTCTGGATACATGCAGCATCTTGACCTTGAAAAACACCAAGAGTAAAAGACAAAGGAAGTGCACACGGTCAGGGCACGCTGTCAGCTTTGCCAAGCAGCACAGAAGTAACGGGAAATGCCGGTGATTGACAAAAGGACCAACGAGAATACAGGGATGTGACAAATCCTCATCTCAACTCCAGTGATACAACTGAGCAAGATTTTGCCAGCTCCACACAGCACTGTGATAAACTGAGACCAGTATGAATTAGACTTGAGATCCGGCTCCCAATTTTATGCAGCATCAAGTGCTGCTATCACTGTCTAATTAATCTCTTGACCACTCATAATTCTCCAAGAAACTTCGCGATTCTGGGGAAGAGACAAAGCCTCCCCAAAGGAAGTCCATCACTGGCAATGCTCCGGTTAGAGCTGAGGTGTTTCTGTTTCAAAATAACCATCCTAAGATTTATAAAAGGATCTGACCCTGCTCATTGACAGCAATCTGAAAGCGAATACACCAGACTAGGTCACAGCCCAGGAGCTGGAGGATGTGAGCCTTATATGGGAAACAGGAATGTCACCTTTCTTCACAGGTCTAGTCCCCAAATGGTGTTCGCTTGTGCTTCAGCTGGTTTGCTTTCTGATACCTCAACACGTAAGCTCCCTCGAGAGAGCAAGTCAGATTTCATACTTGGCATGGGCACGTTTGCAGAATTTGTAAAGCTAAGAATTAGTGCAGGCTGGACTTTGACATCTCAGGAGTTAGATTTATAAAAGATACTCTGAGGTTCTTTCAGCTTAACCAACACCCACTTTTCTTCTTATTGAGAGGCAGAAACAGATATGTAACATTACAAAACAGGCTATTGCACACTGTAGCTGATTGTTTAAGATAGTCCTAAGCAGCCCATAATTCAACTGAAATTTCATCACTTTTCACTTCAGCAAGACAACCTTAAGGAACATTATCCTTAGAGCATGAATCAACATGAGCCAGCTGACATGCATTTCGCATCTCTTACATCTTGAAAAACCCAGCTGCTGTTCTAATGCACCAAGCACAATAGGTTATTTAACCCCAAAGCAGCAGTGTATCATGCCGTGTAAACACCACACAGAAACGTGCTCCCTAAGTCCATCTAGGACAGCAATCTGTAGACAACTTGGACAGAAAGTACTCACCTCATGCTACTACTGGGCATGTAATAAGAGTATTTTACAATATCAGCCAAATTCTGATAATTTTTTCCCCTCCTATCTCATTCATTCGACATCACAGGCAAGATAAAGAGTGAAGAAATTACACCAAGGCTATTTCTGTGACATGATCTCACCTCATAACACCTAGCTACCGAAGCAGGTCTCAGAACAAACGTCAACGTAGCTTTTAATGCTATTTTTTGGTCAAGATTTGGGTACGTGACGATTCCTGCCATTCTTTTTCTTTCACTTTTAGTATGCTCTGGTCCCTTCTGCGCTGACACTCTTGCATTTTTTACTGGTTGGTAAGTCTGCTTAGTACAAATGCATTTTAGATAACTCAGCTTTTTTCTTCTTTTTAATAAAAGAGCAAGGAAGACTCATACTAGACAAAGCTATAAAATTCCTTTTAATGACAACGATGTGATTAAATCCTACATAGTTCTTAGCAGCTGGACTTTCTAGTATTTCTACAAACTATGTATCTGGCATTAATCAGCAGGTGGCTGCTTCAGATATAATTATATAAGTGCTGCATTTTTTTACATTATGGAATGACAGCAAAGTCACTGATACAACAGAATACCCATCAGCTGGGGGATCCAAAATAAACCCAGATTGATAAATAATATTCCGTAAGGCACAGGGGGAAACATAGACATAGGTCAGCAATTTTCAGCCTGAAATCTGTGGACCCTGCCTGCGTGAGGAATACTTATAAGTCAAGTGTCCTGTTGGTAGGCTGACTTTAAATGACTATAAAGCATATACAGCTCAGCTGGAGAACATCAGGGGTCCGCAAACCTAAGAAGGTTGAAAAAGCAATCATTCAGACATTTAGGTAGAGAAATAGAGAAGGGTAAAGGCCGCTTACTGCAGCAATGTTTCCACATAAGCTGTGCTCCCTAAGTAGGTGTGCACTGCACAGGAGTGACAACACGCTGCTCCAGCATCCGAGGTCGCTGGAAATGGATTATTTAGCACGGGTGATTTAGGCTGGAGGAAAGCATCCATCTTTCTTGGAGAGAATAAAAACAAAAATAAAACCCAAACCCGCAGCAGTGCCAGGATCTAAGTTACCTGAAGAATCGCTTCCCCCACACCACACGGAGCCGAGCCCAAGGAAAACAAAAGTTCGGGAGCCCCGGGCAGGCCCTTTCCCCAGCCCGTCTGTACCTCACCGGCCGCCGGCGGAGGGGCCGCGCCGCGGAGACCCCAGCCGCGGGGCCGGGGGGCTCTGCCGGCCGGGGGCGGCCCGCCCGGGCCCCCGCCGAGCTCCGGGGGCCTTAAGGCGGCCGGAGGCGCCCAGCGCGCCCCCCGCCCCACGAAAGTTGCGGCCCGGGCGGCCGGGCCCGGGGGAGGGGGGGGAAGCCGGGCGCGGCGGCCCGAGGGCAGCGCGGCTCCCCCGGCCCCGGCCCCGGCGCAGGCCCCGGCCCCGGCCCGCAGCGCCCGCCCCGGGGTCCCCCCGCGCCGCCCGCCCGCCCGCCCAGCCCCGCGGCCCGGCGCTCACCTCCGGTGCCGTCCGAGTTCTCGTTGAGGCTGCCCGAGGAGTCGTGGTGGGAGCCCACACACCCGCCCATGGGGCCCGCCCGGCCCGCAGACCCGCCGCCGAGCCGCCCCCCCGCCCCCCTCCCCCTGTGGCCGAGCTCCGCCGCCGGCCGGGCAGGCGCGATGGAGACGGCGACGCCTCCTCGGTTTAGCAACACCGCCCCCGAGGCGCGGCCTCCTCCCGCCGCCCGGCCCCGCCTCTGGCCCGGCGGGGCCCGCCCCGGCCCCAGGCTGGCCCCGGCCCCGGCCCCGGCCCCGGCCCGGGCCGCCGCCCTGCCTGCCCCTGCGCCGCCGAGGCCCGCAGGCCGGGCCGGGCCTGGCCGCGGCCGAGCCCGAGGCCGCCCCTCGCCCCCCGAGGGGAGCGGCCCCGTGGGGCAGGGTGAAGCCCCGGTGGAAGCTGGCGGGCGGCCCCGCCGTAGGGGTCGGGCCGGGCCGGGCCGCGGGAGGAGGTCGAGGGCGGCGCGGCCCCGGGCAGCTGCCGGGGCCGGAGGGTGCCGGGCCCGGGTGAGCAGGGCCCGCCGGCTGGGCCGGCCGCGCCGCCGGGGCCTGGGGCAGAGAGGTGCATTCCCTTTTCTTACTGTGCAGCCCGGGGCTTTCCCGTGCTTTCCTGTGTTATTTATGTCTGCGCATGGAAGAAAAAGTACACGCACACTCGGGGATAAATCTGTGCACCGCTAATCCAGCCACCTCTGTGTTAGCAGACTGCCCGTTTAAATTAAAATTAAACGGAAGCAAAATCAGTGCTCCTTGGTCAATTGGCGCCTGACTTCAATCCTCTAAGAAGAAAAGCTTGACTTCTGCGTGCTTAATGGCCAGAGGGGTTATCTGATTTCAGTAGCAATCTCTCCGTGGGTTCAGGGGGTTATGGTTCATACAGCATCAGGTGCACTGTAGCTCTTTGAAACAAGCAGCAAGAAGTCGGAACATTGAAAAATGGGAGCAGACAGTGCAAAAAATAAAGCATTGTAAAAGGCTGTGTTCTGGGTTCCCCACACACTCTGCTATACATGGCAGCTTAATGTTCTGATATACAAAACAGCAGAAAACAAAACTCGAGCATATTTTACCTCCTTAAAGATGACACTGCAAATGTATTTTTTACAATTAAAATGGCGTAGCTCTTTGTAGAGCTCATAGTCACCACAGCGAAAGGAACGGATGGACAAATCCATTTTTCTACCATTAATTTTCGTACTTAATCTTCATACCGAAAGACCAGCCAGACTTTGGGAAGGCACTTGCATCGATAATTAAAATCCCAAATGTATCAGATAAGCTGAGTGCCAAATGCTGAGCATTTTATCATCTGAGAACAAAAAGACGTAGAGCTGGTCTTCTTTATAGGTCCAAATAGGAAGGTCAGGACTGGTAAGAAAACCTAAGGAAAGACTATTAGAGTTTGAAGGCATGCATGCTGACTTCAAGAAAAGCAAATAATTCCTTGTCTGTGCAGACATTTAAGCCAGATAGAGGAAACACACAGAGTTCAGTTGTTCTAGTTTTCGTTTCAGGTTGTATCTGAGGGCCACACCGGGGTTTGCCTGAACATACACAGGTATAATCAAAGGTATGTCAGTTTTGGATTGTTTTTTATTTTGGATTGAACATAGTTTGTTCAAAATTGTAGGAATATGGAAGAAAGTTAAGGATGCATGTTTGCAAATTTTCATGAGAGTAGGTGTTGATGTGGGTATATCGTCATCAGAGTACGATAATTCTGCAGAGAAAGCATGGATTGTGGTGAGGCGTTCAGGATGCATACTGAGAGGGCTTCTATCTCGGGATATCATCCTGCCCAGTGAGATCCCAAAAGTGCCCATCAGTGAGGCTGAGGGGGGTTAAATACACTGTGACTCTGTTCCATAAGGGAGCGGCTGCAGGACTGCGAGCTGGCTTGGGAAAGCGTGTCCTCACTGAGACAGCAGTCTGATTGCGGAGCTTTGCAGTAATACATCGATGCTTGTTATTCTGCATATTTGGTACTGAACTCTTTCATTAGATACCTTGTTCTCACACACACTGTATATAATAAATCTATATGTATTTGTGTGCATATAAACAGTCAAGGTGGGCCAAAATCAATATTTACAGCCTGACCCCCTGTATCAGGATGTACTTGCAATGCAGTAGAAAAGTACAGAACACAAACCAAGACTTCTTCTAAATGGATCATTTATTTTGAAGATTATAATCCTTCTCAAAGTAAGTTTCACAAGAGGCTTTTGGCTGAAAACTGACCTTTGCAATCAGAGTTTCTGCACTCTAATCTTGGCTCTGCCCTAGATACCCCTGTGGCCTCGGATGAGTCGCATAAACTCAGTTGCTCTATTTCTATCAGTAGATTAATGTTTATCTACAGATCTCTTGAGGGTATGGCTAGGATTAATTAATTCTTACTCTTTTTTACTTGTTAACTGCCTGCAATGTGTGGGATGTAAAACACTTTGAAGATCAAAAGTGTCATTTCACAAATTAAATGCTGTAATGAATTGACAATTCCATATAGATACAACTACCCTATACAGTTGGAAATGATTCTTTGTGGCTCATAAACCCTACAGTGTAACAGCTAAAGGATTTTCTTTTGGCACAAGGTGCTACTGGACTGCATGTTGCACCAGGAGGGCCAAAGCGATGGGGTTCGTGGCCAAGGAATGCAGCGTGTAGAAAAGCCCTGAATGGATCTACATTTGCATTGTCAAGATTATTTCCTGTATATTCCTAAATATTAAAATATTTTGTATACCTCACCAGTTTTTCTCTCCAACTCAGATCTCACTGTTTGCTTGTGGTCAATGGTGGTGGTTTTTGCCATCACATGATGATGCAGTATGATAAATCCCTGTTCTCTGATGATTCATCTTTGCGTGGGAACAAGTATGAGATGCTGACAAATTGCACCAGTGCTGAAACTTCTGTCTCAGGCATCAACATTTTGATTTTTATCAGTGCTACCCAGGACTGTAGTATCAAAGTCTTATCACTGTAAGTGAAAGTCTACCCAGATCTCTTTCATCCTCCTTCAGGAGATGGGAAAGGGAGACACGAGAGATGAGGTTATTTGCCAAAGGTCCCACAGGAAGCAGAAGCAGGAAAGAGCCATGGAGTCCAACTGCCATGTGATTCTGAGCCTGCCTTCATCCTCAGAGAGTCTGAAGAAATTTAGCAAGTTGCTATTTTCAGATTTACTTCCACATGGCGCTCTTCCTGAAAGCTAATGAGGCTGTAGCCTCATTTTCACAGGCGACATGATGGAGGTTTCTCTGCCCCCATATGATGCACAGCACTTACATTTAGATACAGTTTTGAGGAACGCTGGCTCCTATTCCAAAATTCCCACCAGCGATTTTTAGGCTGACTCCAAGCTGAAATAATCCATCCCTTAGAAAGCCATACCAAAATGACTGGTATCAATCTCTACCACCTAGAGACTGCAAAGCTGTGCAAAACGATGTTAAACCAGGCAGAGTTTAACCAAGGGAATGAGGAAGGGAAAGAAATACACTGCACTGAGGAGTCCCTGTGGTTGAGGAACCCCATCAGACGTCAGGACTTCCAGAGCTGGCTGAGTATAAACAGAGCAAATGTCTGCCTAGTCCTGCCTGTGCCTCCCCTGTGCCCTCTGGTAGTGCACGTCCTTCAGCACATCTCCAGGAGTGCAAAACACATCACTCAGAATGCCTTGGCACACGCCTCTGCTGCAGGAAATGCTGGGATGGGCAGTTGGAGCTTCTGAGGGAACTTTCATTGATTGGAGGGTTTATTGCTGTGAAAAGTGGGTTACCTTTCTCTCTTGATCTCTGCCAAGCCCAGCTTCTACGCTTATGGACTACTTTTGCAGGCTGTTTATGTCTTCTCTGTTAATAACAGAAGGAATGGTGATGTTTCAGCTTGCTTTTATATGTTTCTGCAAAGCTCTGTGGTTTCTATCCTCAATAGCTGTAGAAAAAGGGTCACTAGAAAGGCTAAAAATTACTATTTAATGTGCAGCATCAGAGATGATAGCAGGAATGTCCAGGGGTGGTGAATTCTACTGCAGAAACCCACAAAATTCCCCCATATATTCCTTGCTGGCAGTTTTGCTTTGCCCAGAACTCACCAGTGGCACTACCCTCTGCCTCCAGACTGTCTGTTGAGGAAAGGCTCATTTTTTGTTGAGCATTTCAGCACTGATGTTATTTTACAGGGACCGTGGAAATATTTTGCTTTTTAGCCTGAAAACCTTGAAAATGGATAAATAAATCAGCCCAGAGTTTAACCAGGTACTTCTCTGTTCATTCATATCTTTAAAACCAGAACTTTGTGAAGTTATGTTTGTCAAATACTTAATTTCTGTGGGAAAAGAGTTGCTGTAACTTCAGGCTATAGGTATATATGGCAATTCCACTACAAGTTCCATTTCTTGTCTGCACTGGAAATTAAGAACTTACAAACCAATTTTTTAACTGGGTGAAGGGACCATATATCTTAAAGTATTAGCTGTTGGCCAGCACATACCATTGTGACCGGCATGCATGAAGGCAGCTGGCAAGTGAGCTGTCCACTTTCATTTTCTGTTTCATGACAGCTTCATTGCTGCTTCTCCCTTTAAACATGCTTCTCATTTTTAATAAATTCTGAATTCTGCGAGCTGTTCTGAAGGCAGGGGGTTTTTAACCCACCATCCCAAACAGCTCCTGTCAACTTAAATTGTCTGAATAAGAGATATTTATTGCTTTGTCACATCAGGGAGGTTTTTCTAATAGTCAAAATATACATTAAGAAAAAAAAACCAAAACCATGACTACTAAAGAAACAAAAGTGAAACACTGCTTCCCTCCTGTGGTGACCTTCTTGATTGCACACCAAAACACTGTATTTGTATAGACAAAATAAATTGCACATTTAAAGTGATTTTTTTTTTTTTATTATTATTATTCTGACGACATTTGAAGAGTATCACTTTCTTGCTAATCTGCAGCCAGGCACTCATTCACGTCCTGCTGTTATTGTTACAGCGCTGGATTTAAGTTTTCTTTTCAAAGCTGAACAGTGCTGCTAGAGCATATGAAGTGCCAGCTCTTGCTAATTGGCTGCGATAGAAGCTATGAGAACCTTATCTCATTGCGACCTGCTGTTTGTGGACAAGTTCTCCTCTTTCAGCTGCATTTGAGCTGATTCTCTGCCTCGGTGGGTGCGGGAGTGTTATGTATCAGTGTGCTAAATAATGAAGCGGATTAGTGGCAGCGGGACAAAGAGAGCAAGTGTGGATGAGGGCCCCGAGCCTACCTGCAAACTGCTTTGATGCAGCAGGATCTGTTTTACAGGCTGCTGGGTCACTGAGCTGGCACAGAAGGACAGGCCATACAATGGGTTATGTTATTACCATTTCTACATTTGTTACTATTATCAATATTGTATTAGTATCTGGAGGGCTCACTCAGGGTCCCGTATCTCCACCTGAAAGGACACTGAGGTTTCAAAGAGAAGACATGGGGATGTAGGATGTGGTTTACTATAGAAAGGGAACATAGCAGGGGGCATGATAAAAATATCTGTGGTCATGAATAAGTAAGAGGAAACAGGGCAAGAGATTTCAGTTTCCTTTTTTTCCTTTTTTGTCATGCAGGAATGAAGGCATATACAAGCAACGGTAACAGGGTAAGTCAGAGCTGATTAAGGAACAATTTTTTTCATGGAGCATGAAACTCAGTAGAGAGTGGAAGAAATGCTTAACACCCAGGAATCTGCAAAACTCACAGAGGTCCATACCTGGAACTGGAGACACCTCGGGGGTGGCCTGACTCATCTACACCTGCTGCAGGGTTGCCTGCACCTCCCTGGAATGCTGCTGGTTCTGAAAGCTGGATGCTGGAATGAGCAAGACTCCAGGTACGACACGGCTTCCCAATTGCTTACTTTGTTAATCTGTGGACAGAGGGGTCTTCTCTGTGTCAGGAGGCAAGCAAGGTACTGGCAGAGTCACAAGCTAGCAGGCGTGTAGGTAAAGCTATGCTCCCTGCCGAGCAGAGGTGGGGAGGTAGGAGAGGATGAGGAGAAGCTTTGTAGTGGCTGATTCACGACCCATTGCTTCTCTCTTGGCTTAGCACTAACTAACACCAGAAGGTCCTTTAAGAAGTTTGAGACTTCCCTTGTTACTTGATTTTTAGCTCTGCTTCCCAAAGCATTTGAAATCAAAGAGCTATTTCCTAGACAATATACAGACAACCTTCTCACACAGGGCCAAAAATTGGGTTCATCTGAGGAAAAATCATGCAGTTTTTGGTGGGAGGAGGAGGAGGGGTGGAAAAGAAAAGATACTACCTCCTGTTAAAATGCTTTTGATAAAATTAAAGCTGAGCCAGAAGGTAATGGTACAGGCTAATGTAACCATATGGCAGGATCAGTCATGCAAGAAAAATGCTACTTTAAGGAACACGTGAAACTGTAGATGTTAATATTCCAAATATTTGAGGTTTGTATCTTGAGCATTCTCATGGGCTGTGGAGCTGGAAGAAGATGCATGTGCTCAGGAAGTGTTGGCTTGGACTGCACTTGCACTCTGGTGGGTACTCCTCCTCCACTCTCCTCAGCAGTAGGAAACATCTGTCTGAGCTATTGCTTTGCTCTCCCTGCTCAGTGCTGGGATCACATCACAGCAGTGTGTGTGTCTAGGCAGGTGCTTGCCCAGAAGGGAAATGGAGACCGGGAAAGGGAGGGACAAGGACTCACTGCACGCGTGGGGTAGGTCAGGGACACCGGCACCCCCAGTCCCTCCCCATTCTGCAGGTTTGCAGGACATCTGGAGGAGAGGCGTCCTGGGCCACAGCCATGGGGGTTGGGACCTCCCGCACCATCCCTGTGGCAGTGGAGGGGAGGAAGAGGAAAAGGGTGAGGGGTGAATGAGCATAAGCCCCAGACCTGTTCATTTCTACATGCAGGAAACCAGAAATCACTACAGTGACAATGGTAACTATCGCTGGCCAGATGCTACCAAGAAGGAGAATGATACAGCTCCTCTCCTCCCAGATTCTTGCCGGATCTTGGTTCCTAACAGTGACATGTAGTATTCACAGGTGAAGTATTTTGTTCTCTGTTATATGACTGCGCTTTGCATGGAAAGGGGGAAAAAAAAATCCTGAACAAAACGGCAGGATACCTTCACACTGAATTGTTGGATGACTTTGCCTGGATGTATGTCAAAAGCTTCTCTCTTATCACTATTGTCTCTGAGGAGAAGCTTATTTCATATATACTGTAACTCTACTGATTTAGTGGAATTGTATCAGTAATAATAAACTTGGCTGAAAAATCTGTTCTGAACTTTTCATGATGATATTAAAAAAACCAATAATGACAACAAGAGATCTTGGTTGTTGTTTGTCCCCCATGCTGTATACTGTCTTGGGATTTAGAATAGGATCCTATTGTTATATTTCAAATAAACAAAGAGGCAGTTTCTACTCCTGCCTTATTAGATAGTCTTTGTATGAATCAAGGCAAATAAGATGTCTGTGTGAGACAGAGCACGGTGTAAGTGACCCTCCTTGGCCTGTCCTGGTGGAGAAGTGGCCTCCAGTGCATGTGAGGTACCCAGTAAGAGGCACACAGAGCCAAGTTTAAAAATCCATGAATTCAGATAAATAAGTGTTGCTTAAATTTCCACTTCAGCACTCTGCACTCTTCTGTGAACCATTTCCAGCATGCAGTGCTAGAAAGAGAAGCAGAACTGGATGAGTATGGCAAGCTCCGTCCTTTGAGAGTGGAGAGTCCAGCCCTTGGAGGGGGCACGTCCCCTGCTGGCACCTGGATGCCAGCGGCATTTCCCCTGCCTGCTCCTGGGCTGGTGGCATTTCCCCTTCCAGCACCTTGTGCTGGCAGCATTTCCCCTGCCTGCCCATGCCCGCTAGCAGCACTTCCACTGCTGGCGCCTGCCTGCTGGTGGCAATTCCCCTGCCTGGCCCTGGCTCAGGCAAGAATTAGAGAGTGTTGGGCCTGTTAGGAGGCTAGGCAAGCGCAGAGCCCCAGTGTTTGTGTGGCTGTGAAAGGGCTGCCAAGGGAAGGTGAGGACCAGCAATAGCTTTTAGTCCTGGCACTTTTGGTGTGGGAGAAGTTGCTGGAAGTTTTCAGTTTCAGAGCTGGGCTCTGGTGAGAGTGGGAGAGAGTGCTGGGACCGTTAGGAGGCTAGGCAAGCACAGAGCCCAGCTCTGAAATTGAAAGTAGGAAAGTGAAAATTCTTAAATTATCTGGTTTTCAAAGCTAACTGTTTGCCCCCATTTTTGTTTCCCATTTCTGATAAAGTGTTTTTGTTCTTTTCAGCTGTGAGGGAGACGTGTGGGACTAACATTTTTAGGGGAGAGAGAATAGGAGTATTAGGCAGAACCATAAGGAGAACCATTTCTCCTCTCAATAATGCAGCATCTTTTGCTAATCCCCAATGACTGAGAAACCAGGTGAAATTTCACCCTGGGCTGTGTGAGATGCATGGTTGCCTGTGGTCCCCACCACACTGCTTTTGTACAAGTGGGGGCAGTGAATGAAGGTTACCTAGGTAAAACTGAAAGTTCTTGTAGCTTTAGTTGGCTTCAGCAGCAGCAGAAAGTAGCTAGATACTGCAAGGTAAGTAAATTCCTAATGGTGAGTCTTAGAAGAAAATGCTCTAAGTAAGGAAGAAATCAGATAAAAACACAAAATCAGAGGAAAGTGTAGAATGGAGCACAGGAACCACAAACTAGCAAGAACAAGAAATCAATTAATATAATTGGAGGGAAATCAGGATTAAAGTTAGTCTGCTATTTCTGGTGAAATGTAGATATGATTCTAATAAGAATAAAATACTTAATGCCACTGTGTTTCAGGCTTCACTAAATAAAAACCACAACTCCACTCCATATAAAAAATGAACAATATTAACAAAAGTGGAAAACTTTGTAATAGAATAGAGGAGTGAAAAAATCAGAAGATTAAAGAGCATCTCTGAAAATCAAACCTATTCAGATTAGTTTTGTGGCCTGAAAAAATAATGCCAGTATGAACTGACTGAACTGTTAGTGGCCATTCTTCAGAGGTCAGAGAAATTCCAAAAGACTTGGAAGGATTTTCAGAGAAATTATTTTTCAACCTGGTAAAGCTGAGAAAGTTCTTTTAGTGAACAGAACGCAAAGCTGAAGAGTAGACAAGGATGCTTGCAGTGGTTATTGAAAGTTTGAAGTTAGCTGAAATTAGTTAAACAGAAAAAAAAGTTAAATTGTCTGCCTCCCTTCGTTTCCATATCTGTGTACATACCCCCTCCATATGTCTGCCCCTGTGTTTAAATATGCCGAGGATATAATTTCACAAGGTTTTGTGTAGAATAAGCTTCTTTAAATTTTATTATTTTTGTGCTTCCTTGTGAATGACTGCAGAGTTCATGACTTTCTGTAGTCAGATAATTGTTGTAAATTTCTTACATTTATATTTTATGTTCTTAATTTTCAAAGAAGTTGAATTTCAGAAGAGGAAAGATACTGTGCCAAACTTAAACAGGAAAAGTCATTAGATGGAGAAGAATAAAATAAAGCAAATAAAAGTCCTACAAGCAAAGATGAAAGAAGAAATTTGTGGGAAGGTCTATGAATAACTGAAAATATTGCTTTGTCCATTAGGTCACTAGCAACTGTTGAGCTCCCCAAAAGCTGTTTTCTGAATTCGTTCAGGAGAAATTTTTCCCGTGTGAGTGGCTGTAAATCTTGCTACCTGCAGGCGGGGTGAGCTCTTGCTGCCAGTATGAACAGAGGAGGAACCAGTACTGCAGGGCCTGAGGATAAAAGGCTGGGTTAGAGAAGCAATTATTGATCCTGCGTGATGGCCCCCGGTCTTGTTTGAGTAGATGGTGAACAACAGAATCCTACCTATCCTTTCCCTACCCATATGACTCATCATTTTAAACCTCTGTTGTTTCCCTCCCTTCACTGTCCTTCTACTTGGAGAAGTCCTAGCTTGCTTGCTTGTCCTCCATGTAGAAACCTTACCACATTTTCATCATTTTTGTGGCCATTCTCTGAAATCTTGAAAAGTTACAATTGGGCATGTTTATGAAAACTCAGCAACAAATACTTTTTTGGGAGTCCTTTCTTTATTTGAACCCAAATGCTTGCAGTGATATTAATGCCTTTTTGCTTTGTCTTCTCCTATTGTAGACCTCATTATCACAATCTGATTGATGAATGTCTCTCCTAAATATTATAGAAGAATGGAGCTGATCCTAACTTCAAGTGCAAGCATCTTGACATGAACATTGAGCAGTTGTTAGGTAAGTCCTTTTGCTGAGTATAGCTCAGCTGAAACTAGCCCTGTCAGATCATGGTTCTAAAACAAACCCTGTATTCATTTGAGCTGTTGGCCATCAGATCGTCTTCTCTTCCTATTTTTTTCATCTAGCTGAGAGAGATACATGTGGTGGGATGGAGAAACTGGACATGGAGAATCAGCAAGTCACAGCAGAGAAGCAGAAGCTGCAAATTCAAGTCTTCTGAGTGAGGTGGTATGTCCCAGCCTGAGTCATGGGCTGATGAGTTCAAGGTAGGTTACAGCAGGTCAGAGACTGTGTCCTCCTCAGAGTTCTGTCCCTCTCCAGGTAGAAGTGACACTGGAAAGAGGAGAAATAATGGTGAGAGACTTCACTAGTCAGAAATTTGAGGAGTGTCCTTAGGAGGCAGTGAGCCACTTTTGCTTAAACAGATAGAGATAGGAGGAAGATGAAGAGGCTGAATGGTGCCAGTGATGCTTATAGCTGCTCACCAATGTCGTTTGCTCTGGACAGCAGCAATAGATCTGAGGCTACAGAATCAGTCCACATATGACTACTTTTATATCTCCCTAGCCCCAAAGCTGGGGAGGCATTCCTTGAGTTGATTCTCTCCCTACTTTTCTGCTCCACAGGCAGCTCTGGTGTTTTGTAATGCTCTAAATAGGTTTGGATCAGAGCTTTAACATGAATAGAGTTGTCTGTCTTGAATTTTTCTTCTTGTACTTTGTCCAGCGTTATATTCACACTATGCTTTCAGCTCAGAGTCATCCAGGAAATGCAGGGAGCATCGAGCCAGCACCTTCCCCTGCCCTGCCAGGGGTGGCTGGGGAAACCCCACTGCCTCCACCAGGCGTGGGTATTCCAACTCTTCCCCTTGGCTTCAGGTTCTGGGAAGCTCATGCACCTCAAGTTTCTCAGAACAAGTTTTACCAGCCATACAAACAAGATGACCAAATTGAACTAAGGTTAAGACCTACATTTTAAAGGCCTTCCTGCACCCTGTTCTTTCACCCAAGCAAGCTCAAATCTTTCCTTGGGTCTCATTACATCACCCTGATGGAGTGATTTCATGGCACTGTTTTCTGTAGTCTATAGAAAAGTCTCTTTTCTATAGAACAAGGTGATTTCATCTTTGTCTTTGTGTGCAGAGAAGGCAGAGCAGAGCACACTGGGACTAGAAGTGCTTGGTGGATATAGGGGCACGTGGCTGGGTCAGATGCCCTTTGCAGCATGATGGTGTCCCTTTCCAAGCTTTGAGATGCAGAGAAACAGACTGTTTCTTAGTTAGACTGTAGTCACTGGTTAATGAACTCTCTGGTATTTAGTTTAATTTTATGTTACTGGTGTTTATTGAATGTTTTCTGCCCTCTGCCTTGTAGAAAGCATTCTGAAGGCTGTGCCATGGTAACACTCAATTTAATAATCATAACCTTTTTGAAATAAGCAAGCATCAGATAATTATACTGCTTGATAAATTACAGACTACTTTTGTAATTTAAATTACACCTTCTTCCTGCTTTTTCTTCCTTTTAACTGGGATGAAAAATCTCAAAGAGATTTCATGCAAAAGAAGGGGGCGGAGGACTGAATTAAGTCCCAGGCCTTGGGCAGTGGTGAAAATAGTGGAGATGAGAAGGAGCAGCTGAAAGATACTGCAGTGATGGGCTGAGACAAATATAACTGAGGGGAAGGAGAACTATTTTAAAGACTTAGGATTCGTGCTTGGTCTTTCTTGCAGATTGAGGCACATGAGGTCTCTGAAGACTGCTTCTGGGCAAAGGCAAGCCAACATCAGTTTGAGAGTAATGACCTGTTTGCCCAGTTGACTCTTGCCTTTCTGAAGCATGAGCGACAGGCTCAGTGTCACTGTAAGAGGGGTCAGCACAGTGCTTAAAGGGTTGCCAGTCAGGCTTGTCAGTCCCACTCCCCTGATGCTGTGGCCCGGGAGCACCCCAGGGTCAGTCCTGTCCAGGGGAGTACTGCTGCTGGGTGGGCTGGGCAATGTCATTCCAGACAGGCTGCGCATCCCTAGGGCTTGTTGGACAGCACATGGTGGAGCAGCATGAGGAGAAGGTCCAGTGCATCTGCGAGGGGGAGCGAGGGCAGTGGGGGCTGGCAGGGAGAAGAAAGGACCCTGGCACTGAGCTCCTGTGTGGTCCAGGCAAGGGTGGCTCTGCTCCCAGTATGTCTGTGGGGAGGGAGGTGCTTCAAGGGCCCCTGGGGTATTCCTGAGCAGCAGCCTCCAGCTGAGCCACCTGTCCCCTAGCTCCCTCCTGGCCCTGGGAAGAGCTGGCTGCAATGAGCCCTGCCTGGAGGGGAGGACAGGCTCTCTGCAGATACAGGTGCGTGATCTCAACTTTGTTTCTTTGTCCTCTCAGTCCTTTAAGGCTTAAGGGAAGACACCAGGCCCTTGGTCTCTTCACTGGCAACTCAAACACTCCTGACCCTGAGAAAAGGAAGGCCAGCACCAAGGTTTAAGCTGGAACAGCTGTGCTTCAGGCTCCAGGGAGCATGGAAGAGGTGGCACTCTGTCCCAGGAGATGGCACTGTTTGAGCCAAATTAGCAGTCCTAACCCCAGGGTGCACTGCATCCTGGAGACATCTGAGGGGACTGGTAAGCTCCTGGCATCTCCTCCTGCCCACAGCACAGCTCCACTCTTTGGGCACATCCCATCCCCATTGCTGTGCTACCATTCACGCCATTGTGCTTTCCCAAAGAAGAAGCCCTGCTTCTTCAGCAGCTGTGGGTATATTCTCTTTGTGAAGACTAATTCCAGAGGAATCGGCGTCATCCTGAGAGTGGCAGGACATCCACTCTTTCCAGCGGTCTGTGGCAGTGCAGCACATACCCACACACTTTGTCTTTGCCTCAAAGCACCAGCTGCTTTGCTAGGCCACAAAACAGAGGAAGGGAGAAGCTGAAGCTGAAGCCTTCTCTCTCCTCTCCTGGGCCACACCAAGGCAAGTCACTTTATCTGCCACACCCTGCCCAAGGGAGAACACAGGGCTGTCTCCCCTCGCCTGTGCTCCTGGGTTCAGACACATCAGCTGAACCCTGGAGCTACAAAGCCACTCACACCCTCTGGCTGCAGCAGCATCGTCCTCTTCACCTCCTCAGCAGCAAGGAGAGCTCTGCATTTTGCATGTGTCACTAGTGAGCATGCAGTGCAGGATGGCAGCTCTACAAGTGGAGTCTCCTGAGCTTGTCTCCACTCCAGAACGTGCAACTTCTCCCACCTGTGGACATGCATTCTTACGGCAAGGCAGTTTGCAGGCTTGAGAAGGGAGCAATTGTTGCAAGCCCTTCAAACCATGTTCAAATGCCAGTGTCTGGCCTTACTTCTGCCTGAGACAGCCTGCATTGCCTGTTCCTCAGCCCTCCCTGTACCAGCAAAGGCATGAGGAACCTGCATGATTTCTGAACTAAGTGGCAAGAAGTCACATTGAGAAATCAACAGATTCTGCATGCTTTCTAAATCCACCTCCACCATTTTAAGTTTCTACTTCTTCCACCATGACAACTGACAGCCCTGACCCCAAAACCAGATTTCACTCCTGCCTAAGGCAGTTGGGTTTGTTGGACCTTTTCCTAACTGGCCTGGGTGCTGTTGTCAAAGTCCTCTGTGGAGCACATCAGGCCATATTAGAGTGGAAATGATGGTTACAAGACAGAAAAAAAAAAACCATCAGCACAGAAAAAAAAAACCAAACAGAGGACACATCATACACAAACCAGAGGCCCCAATCCAAATCCTAAAAAGGAAAATAAGAATAGCACTCTCTTCCCCCTGCAAAATACTACCCAGAACACAAGATAAGGCAAAAATAACATAATCCCAGGAAACCAGGACCAAGAAGCCCAGATCCTGTCCCTAACAGTAACAGGCTTTAATCCTATCCCACTTAGACTCTGGCATCCCATAACCCTAGCACAATGTAACCCCAGAATGCCATAACCCTAGCATGCCATAACCCTAGCACCCAATAACACTAGTTCTCTGTAACACTAGCTGAAGCCCTGTGGTCATGCCTGGCTGGTTCAAAGTCTCCCAGTGCCTCAGCCTTCCTCCTTGGGAGTGTTTAACCCAGGCACTTTTTCAGGGTGTGACAATGGATGCTGGTTATGCCCTGGTGGCTCCATCTCACGCCCACTTCAAAGTTGTGATGTCTGAGATCCAGGACCACCTGAAGGTCCTGGAGGAGATCTCCAGGGAGTTTCTGTTCAATTTCTTGGTATCTTAGGGCTACAATGTGCTATGGTTATGGGATGCTAGGGTTACAGGGTGCTAGTGTTACAGGATTCTAGAGTTATGCAATGCTAGGGCAACAGTTTTCTAGGATTATATGCCCAGCAGGGTGGAGTGCCTGCACAAAAGCCCGGCTCCTTGAGCCTCGGGCCCTGGGGCTGCAGCACGGCCGGCACCGGCTGGGGCTTTGCTGGGAAAAACCAGGCAGGGGTGACCCTGACATCCCTCACACATACCCGGCCCTGGGATGTGGTAGCCTGTCCCTTTGCTCTTCATCACTACGGGATCCAGAAAGCAGTGTCACCAGCCCTGGCATGGTCCTGAGCCACCTCCTGATGGCTGCCAGACATGGACCAGGCCTGTGACCCATGCCTGCCCGTCAACAGGACTAAAAAGAGCAAAAACTGCCCAGAATTAAGCTGTTGTCAAGTTTCTGAAGGCAGCATGTTTTTTGAGCTGCCTGGTGGTGCTGTTCCTGGGGAGCGCTCAAGAAACAGGGCGGCTGCCTGTACCTGCGGGCAGGTGGCGGAGTGTGTGGTGGGAGTGCGCGGTGGTTTGCGCGGTTGTTGAACGGGTTCATGCTTTAAATGTGCCCAGCCTGGTTTGCCTGGTTACTTTGTCCTTGCAGGTGGTATTTAGAGTTCAGATAGTAATTTTTTTTAAGCAAAACCAACCAGCAAACAAAGAAACAGCTGGGTGATTCTCCGCCCCCCCAGATGAGCTTTTTATCTTGGTCCTGGCCACCCTGCAAGGCAACGATCCTCACCAGTATTAGGGTGGAGGACTGGGCCCAGGACAGGGCTTTTGCAGGCAGCACGTATCTGGAGGCTCCTGGTAGTGCAGTTCCTGGGCAGTGCTCAAGAAATGGGGGCAGTTGCCTATACCTGATATTTTTAGTCTGCCTCTGTCTGGCTCTGGGCCCCTATTTTTTAGCTGCTCCCTTTCTGCCTTGTAGCCTGTTGCTCTTTTTTTCTTCCTCTTTCTCTCTGCCCTGTAGCCTGCATCTATTTTTTTTCTCCACCTCTCTGTCTCCCTCCCTGTACCTATTTTTAAATTCCTCCCACTCTGCCCTAAAGCCTGTCACTATTTTTTCCCTGTCTGTATTTTCTAATTCCTCCCTGCCTGTCCTATAGCCCCTTGCTGGTTTTTTCCTTCCCCACATCTCTCCGTCCCGCTCTCTCTCCTTTTTTCTATCGCTGTGTCCTGATTCCTGGCTTTATCTCTCCTCTCTGCCCTGCAGCCTGGCCCCTCTCTCCCGTCCGTATCCCCTGCTCAGCTGGCTGGGCCTCTTCCCCACCCCTCCTCCTCCTCCTCCGCCCGCCGGGGCTCAGGGCCCGGGGAGGCCATGGCGGCGCGGGCCGGGGTACGGCGTCCCCGCAGGGTCAGGCAGCAGGCGGGGGCTCGGCGGCATGCCGGGAGCTGTAGTCCTGGGCACAGGGCGGCCGGGCCGCCATGTCGGCTCCCGGGGGCGGTAGCCGTGCGGCCGGGGCCGCCCCTGGGGCGAGCGAGGCGCTCGGGCGGGCGCGGGGGTCTCTCCTGCCCACTGGCCGCCCGCGGGGGGGTGGGGGGGTGAGCTCCAAACCGCCCGGTGCGATGGGCTCCCGGTCAGCTGGAGCTGGGCCCAGCCGGGGCAGCCACGGGAGTGTGCTGAGAGCTGGGGAGTGGAAGGAGACGGAGACGGAGCCCCTGGGCACAGGCGCCGGCACCCCGACTCCCAGAGCCCCCCGGAGCTGCCCCAGCGCCGCTTGGCCCCTGCAGCTGCCGCCGCCCCAGCACCTCAGTGCAGAGAGCGGGGGCTGCGGTGACTCCTGGGCCCTTGGGGCCATGTCGCCCCTCTTCTGCATCCCGGTCTCTCCCATCCTACCTCCCCCACCTCCCTCTGTCTCATTTTTTTAGCTTCCCTGTTGTCTTCTCTCTATTCTTGTGTCCTTCTCCCTGTTTCACAAATCCCCCTCCCCATCTCTCCCTAACTTCATCCCTGCAGAAGAACCAGAACGCCCACTGTACATTTTTCACTCTCGACGTTCTCCAGCACGTGCAGATGGCCTAGTGAACACGATTCAGCTTCGATGTCCACGACAGACCTCACACCTGCTTTTGTAAAGCTGAAGCATTACTTGTATCAGTAATGCTGGGTGGGGTGGAAACAGGCACACCAGAGAAACACCTGCACTCCAGTCACAAGATGAACTCAAGTGGGAGGTTGGACCGGAGGACTCCAGAGGTCCTTTACAACCAACATTTCTACAGCTCTGGGCTCTTGCAGTACCAAAGGGCAAATTGCTCCTGGGGGATTTCACATGCAGTTTTCCTTTCTACCTTCCGTGTGCCACATAAAAGCACAAACTGGCATCCACCTCCGGTGCAAGTTTTAAGCAGTAGCCTGTCTTTGGCAAAGAAAGCTGGTGAGAGAAGCACCAGGACATAGGCAAAGAGAAAGCCTGACAGGCATTTCCTTTGCTGATCTAAAAATTGAAGGGAAAAAAGGACTCAGAAACCAGAGCGGTCTTTTCTGTCACCATGATTTAAGTCAACTTCTGAGCCTGGATTGCTCTGGGGAGGCACTTGGCAAGTACCCTGTGAAAGCAGAGCAAGCAGCCTTTATTTTAACACTGTTTAAGAAATCCCTAGTGAGGCCTCCTTCTGGACACTACTTTGGGGTTCAGTAGACTCATGTAGACCAGATTAAATGCTCAGGGCTACCAATACAGAACAGGGAAATGAAGAGGCTATTATATAAAATAGTATTTGTACAAGGAAAAAACACACATACAAGATCTAATGGAGTAAAAATTCAGCCATTTCATGTTCATCACAACTGTGATGTTTCCTTCAGAAAAAGATGGGAATGAGGAAAAGAAACCTGGCTGAAGGTAGAGCAGGACCAGTTATTGAATGACCAGGGACTACTCAGTCCAGAGATGGCAGAAAGAAATCCCAGGATTGAGATGAATTTTATTTCTGATGAAAAAGCATCAACACTCAGGCAGCGTGAAGGCTGTAAAAGACTACTGAGAAGACTGTAGTCCCAGGTGTTTTGTGGGACCGTTATCCTGCAATGGGCTTTGCCTTGGCAAAGCGATGGCAAACTAAACATTCCCACTTGAGCATTTGAACCACAACGTCATGATCCCTTGGGGCTCTGTTCTGTAAGACTCGGAAAGACTTAGTTGAAAAAATGAGTCCAGCTGAACAGTACCTCCAGGAGACAGAGCTCCACGGTCTGAGCACAGCACTATGCTGTAAGCTTTACTGACTGAACCTCTGCTTTTCTATAGAAATACCAGTGATGTCCATGGAGAGAAAGCTGCTTTAGCCAGTTCTCCTCCAAAGCCCTTACACTGGTTAAATCCAAACAAACAGGAGGGCCCTTCTGCAGATAGCCACAGCAAGCAGAAAGGCAATCATTTGTTAAATCCATCTGGAAACCCATTCCAACAGAAAACAGAATCCTTAGTGGACTATTGGCAAAACTCCCCACATCTCCAGGCCAGTGGGATGTCAGCCACATATCTGCACCTTTGATGTTTGGGGTCCACAACAAAGATGGTTTTGATACCTTGAACAAAAGCTAAAAGATAGAAGGTTCCAGCCTCACCCTGTGGGGACCCCACAACTACCTCCAGCAGCACCGGGACATGCCTGGAACTGGCCAGTGCTGCCTGGCACAGTGGGGTTTCCCAGCTGGCTGCATCCTGCCAGTTGGCATGGGGCTCCGCAGGGCTGAGGCTGCTGCTGTCTGCTCACCCGTTTCCTGGTGCCAGGGGACTTCTTGGGGCGCCCGGGGGGCTGTGGGGACAGCACAGGGGTCACCACAGACCCCCTTGGGGGAATGGGGGCTGTGGGGACAACACATGGGTGACCAGGGCCCTCCTTGGGGTGCCAGGGAACTCTGGGGACAGTGTGGGGGTGACCAGGGCCCCCCTTGGGGCACAGGGGTGTTGTAAATAACTAAAGGGTTAAACTTGCAGCATTAGCCATTATTAACCTTAACCCAGGTCCTGAGAAATACAAACAACTCAATGAGCCAATTTGTGAAAGGAAGTCAGTGTTCAGGAGCTGAGAAGCTTCAAGGATTGATAACAGAAAGAAATATTCTCCCACAAGGAAGATAGAGGGATGCCACAACCATGAAACAATGAAACCAGTGAGAGTCACAGTAACTGAGGGAAAAGTGATTCAGGCAGGGGGAGATTGCAACCACTGACTCAACTGAGGAATGAAAGGACTACCCTCCCTTACTCCTTTTGAGTATGCGCAGTGAATTAAAATCACAGTATAGCTTTAAATTTAAGTGGAGAAGATACAGACCAATGGAAGAAGAGGATGCTCAGTCAGGTCAATGATTATGTATTAGATAGGTGTGGTGTGTTCATTGTCATGTATAAATGTCAAAAATGAATTCCAGTAGGTGTACATGTTAGGCAGAAGGATCCCCCGTGCATCCAGCACCACAGTAAAGAGAATGCCTGCTTCTTAATGCTATATTGGTGTTAAGAGGTTTATTCCCAATTTTGGTGACAGCTTATTCTGTCACATCCTCTGAACTAAAACTATCAGCAGGGGCTCGCTCATCCCGGGACCTGGTACCAGTCAGGCACACAACCTGCTGTCCAGAAGTACCCCTGAGAAGACCTTGGCGGCCTGGGTTAATACAGAGGCATGCATTTGAGATGTAAACACTGCCTAGTCATCTCTTATTTGCACCAGATACAGAGGTGCAAATTTAGTCTTACTTCTGCTGAAACCTTCCTTACAGACAGCTCTTTTTCTGTGTTCATAAACTGTAGTAAAGACCTGTTTTAGTGCAATGGCTCAAACCCTACCTATGCTGAAGAAGCCATTTAGACAAGCTGCAGTTTTATTTCCTCCCTGCTGTCTTGCTTCCCAGAAATCAATCAATATCAAAAGCTCCATATGAAGACTGCATAAAAAAGCCAACTGTGAGTGCCTTTACTTGTTACTATTTTTGTCAGGCATTATGCAGTCAGTCTGGTTTCATTTGAGTACATTAGGACAAGTTCAATTCACAAGGAATGACAGCAGGTCCCATCCCTCCCTCCAGACCCTGACACCACACCTTTGCATCATCCCTAGGAGCAATAAGCACAGAACAAGAAACCTTCCTTCAAAATAAGGCCCACAGCTTGCAGTTTCAACAAGGTGCATAGAGCACCAGCTGAGAATAACCTCTGTTTTAACTACACCTAGCTCTGCCACCTATGTAAGCAGATCAGCTCCTAAATGGTCCCTAGCCCTAAAGATACAGATCTGCCCTAGGGCAATGCTAGCTAAATACCAGAGCACAGGGACACCTGGTCATTCAGTTTAAGCTGATGGGGAGAAGGACAGAGGACTAGAAACAGAAAAATAAGATGAGAGAGAAGACTGAGGAGCAGAAAGATGAAAAAAGGTGTGGGGAAAAGGCTAGAGAGATGGAGAAATCAAGAAAAATAGGGACGAGGAGCCCTGCAGAGAGATGGAGGGAGAAAAGTAGGGCCAGGGACCAGGACAAAGGTGGAGAGGAGGAGAGGAAGAAGGAAGGAGGGATAGAGAAAGACAGGGACAGGGAGTGGGACATAGAGATGGAAAGAGGAATGCATTTACAGATGTACAGTAGGACTACTGATGCGGTGCTTGAAATCAGTTTGAATGAGGGTTTTTAAAAGTGGAAGAAGCTGAAATAATTAAGTATCATTTTTATGTAGTGTCCTAGCTCCCTCGTATTTAGTGTTCTCTACGCAACTGTGCCTCTTTAACATTTTAGGAAAAAACTATGGATGCTAGAGGGAGATTCTGTCATGGGGAGTCAGTGAGAACATGTGTACCAAATCTTTTTAGGAAATGGGTTTGGTGAGTGTAGGAGTTAAAACAGAGTAGTAAGGTCCAGGAAATGCTACCTGTTGCTCTCAGAAACAGGAAGGACTGCATAAGTCCCTGTTGCTGCACTCTAGCTCATAGGATTTAGTAAGAGCGAGAGTTCACTGAAGGATCCCCGTTGACTGCACTGGACTTTAGATGGAGTCCATAGGACTGTAAGTGGAAGCTTCCTGTAGCCACACATCTCAGAAAGCTTGCAGAGTTTGGAACCTGCCACACCACAAAATGTCTGTCTGAAACATAGAACAACTATGGAAATACCCACAGCAAAATTGCACTTTGGCACGTCACAAATGACAAAGTCTTTTTTAGGAGGTAATGAAACTTTATATTCCATTTGCGAAATGTTTAGAGGATCAAACTGTATCTATTTTTATTATGTCTTACTGTACTGGCTTAGTACCATGACATTTATGTGAGGCCTTGGAGCAGAAGAAAATTTCTTTCTTCAGAAACAGAGGAAGCGTAAGTTGACTGCGGAACCATTATTGACAAAGCCCTAGTGTTTTCCAAAGGTCATCCTCCACCTAAATCCTTGTTGCATTTCTTGAAAAGCTGTTGCAAAAATCTTGAGATCACGTCAAAAAGTTCAAGACTCCAAGTGGTGGATTTACTTGCCTCATCTTTAAACTGTTCTGCATGCAAAAAACTTCAAGCTTTTCTCCAAAAGTACAAATGTATGCAAAATAAAATGTAAACCCACTATGCCCCAGCTCTTGACATCAAGGAATACCTCCCAAATACTTCATTATAGTCATTATAGAACTGGGAGGTAACAACGCTAATGTAATTCTTTTTCCCAGTAAAAAGCCCAGATGCAGTGGAAATCCTGGATGTGTGTAGTCTAGACAAAGGAAGGGCTGTATATGGAGTCATGCTTTTGTTGGCCATGCTCCTGATTTGTCCAGCATGGGCTGATGATGTTGTTACGGGCAGCTTGAATGTGGTTTTGAATAACATGGTCTTTCTCTGTGACAAAAGATAAAAATATAAAGATGCAATCAAAATAATTTGAAATAATTGTTTACTAAACTGTGAAATAGATATAAACTATTTCTTCTCAGGGTTCAGGATGATCACTAACCCATTGTTCGGGGTCACCTAATAGGAAGAAGAGAGTTGGTTCACTCTAAAGCCAGTGCATGTTGAAGCATGAATGCTTACACAGAATAGATGGAAGACATTGGTAAGTAAAAAATGGCATTTAAACCACATACAGTAGGTCTTGTGTTTTCCTCTTAAAAGTTGCACATTATCCTATGAAAATCAAACTATATTATCCAGGGAAAATAGTCATTCTAAAGGCAGGCCTGGAAAGAGCTTCTAGGAGCCAAACCTTGAGTACAGATCAAGCTCTTTGCAGAAACATGAAAAGAAAAGTATTGTGTCCTAGTCCTAAGAGTGCTTAAGCATAAGTAGAAATCAGCTCTTCTGTGTAATCCCTTTGAATGTGACTCTGAAATTGCTGAACTGGAATACAGTTTCTTTATGCTGTGGTTTTTTTTTTTAGGCTGCTAAATCCCCGTTTTCAAGAGGATTAGAACTTGCCTATGTTCTATAGAATCATAGAATCATAGAATGGTTTGGGTTGGAAGGGAGATTTAAAGGTCATCTAGTCCAACCCCCGTGCAGTAAGCAGGGACATCTTCAACTAGATCAGGTTGCTCAGAGCCCCATCCAACCTGACCTTGAATGTTCCCAGGGATGGGGCATCTACAACCTCTCTGGGCAACCTGTTCCAGTGTGTCACCACCCTCATCATAAAAAATTTCTTCCTTATCTGTAGTCTGTCTACCCTCTTCTAGTTTAAAACCATTACCCCTTGTCCTATGGCTACAGGCTCTATTAAAAAGTCTGTCCTCATCTTTTTTAGAAGCCCCCTTTAAGTATTGAAAGGCTGCAATAAGGTCTCCCTGGAGCCTTCTCTTCTCCAGGCTGAACAACCCCAGCTCTCTCAGACTTTGCTTATAGGTGTTCCATCCCTCTGATCATTTTTGTGGCCCTCCTCTAGACCCACTCCAACAGGTCCAAATCTTTCATGTGCTGCGGGCTCCAGAGTTGGATGCAGTCCTTCAGGTGGGGTCTCACCAGAGTGGAGTAGAGGGGCAGAACCAATTCCCTTGGCCTGCTGGCCACGCTTTTTTTTATGCAGCCCAGGATACACTTGGCTTTCTGGGCTGCGAGTGCACGTTGCCAGCTCATGTCCAGTTTTTCATCCACCCCAAGTCCTTCTCTACAGGGCTGCTCTCAATCCCTTCATCCCCCAGTCTGTATCCATGTTTGGGATTGCTCCGACCCAGATGCAGGACCTTGCACTTGGCCTTGTTGAACCTCATGAGGTTCACATGGGCCCACTTCTCAAGCTTGTCCAGGTCCCTCTGAATGCCATCCTGCCCCTCAGGCATGTCAACCACACCACTCAGCTTGGTGGTGTCTGCAAATGTGCTGAGGGTGCACTCTATGTCGTTGATGAAGGTATTAAACAGTACTGGTCCCAATTCAGACCCCTGAGGGACACCACTCGTCACTGATCTCCATCCAGACATTGAGCCATTGACCACTACTCTCTGGATGTGACCATCCTGCCAATTCCTTATCCACTGAAGAGTCCATCCATCAAATCCACATCTCTCCCATTTAGAGAGAAGGATGTTGTGGGGGACCATGTCATAGGCCTTACAGGCTGGAGAGATGATGTCTGTAGCTCTTCCCTTGTCCACTGATGTAGTCACTCCATCACAGAAGGCCACTAGGTCGGTCAGGCAAGACTTGCCCTTGGTGAAGCCATGCTGGCTGCCTCAAATCACCTCCCTGTCCTCCATGTGCCTTAGCATAGCTCCTAGGGGGATCTGTTCCATGATCTTCCCAGGCACAGAGGTGAGGCTGACATGTCAGTAGTTGCCAGGGTCCTCCTTTCTACCCTTTTAAAAATGGGTGCAATGTTTCTCTTTGTCCAGTCCTCAGGGACTTCACCTGACTGCCATGACTTTTCAAATATCGTGGTGAGTAGCTTGGCAACTACATCAGCCAATTCCCTCAGGACTCTGGGATTCATCTCCTCAGGTCCCATAGACTTGTGTATGTCCAGGTTCCTCAGGTGGTCATGAACCTGATCTTCTTTTACAGTGGGAGGACTTTGCTCCTCCAGTCCCTGTCTTGCGGTCCATCCACTCAAGAGGTGTGGGAACAGAGGTTGCCAGTGAAGACTGAGGCAAAAAAGCTGTCGAGTATCTCAGCCTTCTCCTCATCTGTTGTTACCAGTTTGCCAGTTGTGTTCATCAGGGGAGGTACACTTTCTTTGACCTTCCTTTTCTAGCTGACATACCTAAAGAAGCCCTTCTTATTATTCTTTGCGTCCCTTGCCAAGTTCAGCTCCAGCTGCGCTTTGGCCTTCCTGACCTCATCCCTGCACAACCAGGCAATGTCCCTATACTCTTCCCAGGATACCTTTCCCTGCTTCCACTGCCTGTGCATTTCCTTCTTGCTTTTTAGTTTGGCCAGCAGGTCTTGACTCATCCATACCAGTCTCTTGCCTTCCTTTCCTGATTTCTTACACGTGGGGACTGAGAGCACCTGTGCTCTATGGAAAGCATCCTTAAAGATCTGCCAACTCTGTTCTGCTCCTTTGTCCCTGAGGACAGTTTCCCAGGGGGTCCCACTACCTAACTCCTTGAACAGTTGCAATTTTACTTTCCTGAAATTCAGGGTCCTGACTTTACTCTTCACCTGTCCCATACCCCTCAGGGCTATGAACTCCATCAGTGCATAATCACCACAGCCCAGGCTGCCTCCAGTCTTGACCTCTCTGATGAGCTCACTTGCGTTGGTGACCAACAGGTCCAGTAACGCATCCCCCTGGTAGGGCTGTCTATTACCTGGCCTAAGAAGTTATCCTCGATGCACTCCAGGAATCTCCTGGATTGCCTACAGCTCACCATGCTACTTTTCCAGGTGTCAGGGTGGGTGAAGTCACCCAGCAGGATGAGAGCCTGCAAGCGCGATGCCTCCTGTAGCTGGAGTACAAAAGCTTTGTCAATAGGCTCCCCTTGATTGTGTGGCCTGTAGTAAACACTGACTACAAGGTTCTAGGTTGGTCACTGTGATTTTCAGGTAGGTTATCCTTCTTCAAGTTTTGATTGCATGGCTGCTGAATGCACTCGATTTTTTTTCAATACTAAATATGCTGTAGGGTTTATTAGAAACAAAACTCTCCTTGCACCTTTCTGAACAACACTCTCCTCCTGGGCAGGAAGCATAAATTGAATACTATGTGTATACACACCCTCCAGTGGATGTTTTACTACAGCAAAGGGTTTGTGCTTCTTTATAAAGGGCATTTTTGTGTTTCTATCCACATTCCTGTTGTCTCTGATAAGTTTCCAACCATTACTATGTCCTGTTTTCTCAGCCTTACTCTGTCCAGTTACCAGGATGCTGCCACGCCAGTAATATTCAGGCCCTTCAGGGCTGTGGTGAGTTGCCTGGCAGATACATGTGGCTCCATAAAGAAACAAATTGTTTTTGTGTGAGCAGGGGTAGAAACAGGCAGTACGTACCACCCAGCCTCAGTGCAGTGTTCCAGTTGATGAAACGTCTCTCAGACAGACTGCAATAACTGACAGAAAAAGCTTTATCTTCCCCTTCACAAGAACCTTTAAACTTTCCTTTTGAATAAAAGCTTATCTGCTAATCAGTTTTACACGATTCATGTGTTCACTAAAGGAGTTCATCACTTTTCCTTTTAGCCATCAGACTGGGCAATGGTAACTCTCATTGGGAGTGTGAATGAGGTTCTGTTTTTTTATTCCTGGACAAGACACTGTTACATTTATTGCAAACCCCTACAGTACCTGTAATAAAACGATTTTTTAATCCTCATAAATCAAATAAGGTATTTATTTGATATTTAAAGGCAATTCAAGGAAGATAGTAATAAAAAAAGAAAAACAGCTGTGCTTGAGAAATTGTATGATCTCTGAAAGCAAGGTCAAGCTTTGCAGGAAGATTACAAAGCTGTGGTTTGTATATGGAGGGAGAAGACATGAAAGGCCAAAGCTCAATTAGAGTTGAAACTGGCCACTATTGTGTCAGATAACAAGAAGGGCTTTTATCTGATAACAAGAAGGGCTTTTTAAAGTATGTTAATAGCAAGAGAAGGTCTAAAGAAAACATTAGACTGATACTTGTTGAATATGGTCATCTGACTAATAGGGATGAAGAAGTGGAGGCATTTGATGCTTTCTTTTGCCTCAGTCTTTAATAATACAGATAGACCTTGGGCTGCCTGGTCTCCTGAGTCACAAATGTGTAAACAGTGACTTTCCATTTGGGGACACTGAAATTGTAATAGACCAGCTGTATCAGCTGAATGTTCACAAGTCCATGGGGCCTGATGGGGTTCATCCCAGAGTATTGAAGGAGCTGGAGGATGTTATATCTACCAAAGGTCTTGGGAGTCTGGGAATGTCCCTGCTGACTGGAAGATAGCCAATGTTATTCCAATATACAAGAAGGGCATGAGAGAAGACCCAGGAAACCGCAGACCTGTTAGTCTAACCTCAGTTCCTGGAAAAAATATGGAGAAGATTATACTGGGTAGTATTGAAAGGCATTTAAAGAATAATGCAATCATCAGGCACAGTCAGCATAGGTTCACAAAGGGAAAGTCCTGTGTAACTAATTTGATCTCCTTCTATGATAAGGTCACCCGCCCTGTGCATGAAGGGAAGGCAGTAGATGTAGTTTTTCTGGATTTTATTAAGGCTTTTGATACTGTCCCTCACAGCATCCTTCTGGACAAGTTGTCCAGCTGCGATGAGTGGGTTCACAGTGCGCTGGGTGAAGAGCTGGCTGAAGGGCAGGGCTCAAAGGGTTGTAGTGAATGGGGCTACATCTGGCTGGTGACCGGTCACCAGCGGTGTTCCTTGGCTCAATTCTAGGGCCAGTTCTGTTCAATATATTTATCAACGATCTGGATGCAGGAGTTGAATGCATCATTAGCAAGCTTGCTGGTGACACCAAACTGGGAGGTGCTGTTGACTCTCTTGAGGGACAAGAGGCCTTGCAGAGGGATCTGAATAGATTGGAGCATTGGACAATGATTGATGGGCTGAAATTGAACAAGTCCAAATGCTGCATCCTGCATCTAGAACACAGTAATGCCGGGCACAAGTATAATCTGGGAGCTGAGTGGCTGGAGAGCAGCGCTGCAGAAAGGGATCTGGTTAGCAACAGGCTCAATATGAGTCAGCAGTGTGCCCTGGCAGCCAGGAGGGAAGACCACATCCTGGGGTACATCAAACACAGTAGGACCAGCTGGTCAAAAGAGGGGATTTTCCTGCTGTGTTCAGCATTGGTGCAGCCTCACCTTGAGTACTGTGCGCAGTTCTGGGCCCCACAATTTAAGAAGGAGGTGAAGGTGCTTGAATGCATCCAGAGGAGGGAAACAAAGCTGGTGAAAGGGCTGGAAGGAATGTCCTGTGAGGAGCGGCTGAGGACTTGGGGTTTGTCTAGTTAGGAGAAAAGGAGGCAGAGGGGTTACCTCACTGCTCTCTACAGCTTTCTGAGGAGGGGAAGTGGAAAGGGAGGTGCTGATCTCTTCTCCCTGGGATCCAGCAGTAGGACATATGGGAATGGTTCAAAGCTGTGCCAGGAGAGGTTTAGACTGGACATTAGGAAGCATTTCTTTACTGAGAGGGTGGTGAAATGCTGGAACAGGCTTCCTCAAGAGGTGGTCAATGCTCCAAGCCTGTCAGTGTTGAAGAGGCATTTGGATGATGCCCTTAACAACATGTTTTAACTTTTGGTCAGCCCTGAATTGGTCAGGCAGTTGGACTAGATGATCATTGTAGGTCTCTTCCAAATGAAAATACTCTATTCTATTCTATTCTATTCTATTCTATTCTATTCTATTCTATTAAAGACTTTCAGAAAGGATTGATAATTATCTTGGCATTATAATAGCTTGATTTCTGTTGGCTTTTCATCTCATATTACTTTTGCTTCAATGACTTTTGAGGGTTTATTTCTATGTTAATTTTTTACAAGATTTTGTAGTCTCATACTTGATGGCAAGTGTTTGCAAGTTTAAATGGGGTTGCAGTTCCCAAGGGGAGGCTTGTTAGAAAATAGTTTATGTGGTACTGTCTTAACCAGAGTATTCACTTCATCTTGCAGGAACCTATGGACTCTGACATGCACAAACCTCACTCTTACCAATTCACAAGAATGATGTGTGACAGAATTAACATTTGGATGATGGATCTTTTTAAAAGAAGAGAGGATTTATGCTGACTATGATGGCAGATCAACAAAGGCAATGAACTGACAAGAGCAGACCTTGGATACAATGCAAGTTCAGTGTCTTGCGACACTGGATTGTGGCAGTTGGACAAAAAGAGGGAGTGGGTGTGTATGCACATTTGTGAAGGTATCCTCACCTGTTCTGTTAAATAGCAAATAAATGTATTCACTAACATAGCTGTAAGTCCAGCAACCAGAACAGTAAGAGCTGATGCTAATAGCAGAGATGCCATGGTCTGTAGTGCATGGCATTAGCTCACAGTGCTGTGTAGGAAATTACAATTGCTAATGAAACAGCAGCGACTTTCCAGATCCTAATGTCACTTATATTCTTTTTGATGTCTTTCTGTTATCTCAACTGCTGCCAAAGCTGATGTAAGAAGAGCAAATTTCCCATAAAAAAACATGATTATCCAGGAATTTGGAGGCAAATGGGCATGCAAAAGATGCCTCCTACCTCTTCTGTACTTGTGTCTTGTTTCCTTTCTGTGTTAAGATCAATCGAGAGTTGAGACTATAGAACTATAGAATTAAGAGAATCAATAGCTATTAAGTAGAGATCATAGGAATAAGATTAATGATGAGGTGCTCACAGCTGTGTAACTACAGATGTGTAGGCAATGTTAAGACAATGCTGTACTGCTCATTTGTCCCTTGTATAGTCCCTACCATGGTTGGACTAATCCCCGGCCGAGTTAATCAGTAAATAGTTATAAATGAGAGAATAGAAAATAGGAAAATTAAGTAAAGCTGATTAGGTTTAGTTCATTAGATATAGAAAAGATTAAAACCTAGATAAGAAATAAGGTATTTCTGTAATAAAGATTAAAAGGTTAAGTTCTTAGAATTTAAGATGTTTAAAATAGAATACCGAGTCTCTTTTCAACTAAAGAAGGATGAGAAAAAAGACAGTGACCTTTTGAGACGGACCAATGAATTCCAAGATCAAGAAGCAGAACTGAGACAGAACATGCTGACAGAGGAAAATTAATGGACTTTTGGCTAACCAGAAGAATGAAGAATTGGGAACACAGTGGAAACTTACAGTGGACTGTATTTAGGATGTAATTGTAGTTGAAAAGTATATATATGGTGATAATTGCAACACCTAGTTGCCAGTCACTAAGGTGATGGCCCAACTCTGAGTTGTTAATAAAGCAAGTCTAGAGTAACCCACATTCTGGTGAAATTCTTTAACATCTGTGCTTTGGGAATCACAGGATTCATGCTCCAAGTTCTCTAAGCATGTAGTCAACCCCAAAGCAGGTGAAAGGCTGGACAAGACACCTTTCCTAGCCTTGTGGCTGTGAACATATGGGCACAAGCAAGTGTAGGGAAGGTCCAGCCCCCAGTAGACTTTCACTGGGGAGTTTAGGGTGTTGCAAGGTCCCTCCACACTGTATGGGTTGTGTCACATGAGGCAGGCAAAGTTGACATCTGCTGCCAGCCTGGGCAGCCATACCAGCAGTGGCATACCCTTGTACTTGCTCACTGGGACTGTCAGTCAGGCTGGAAAGTACAGCAAGCCCATACTTGCTTTGTAATGAGTGGCCAAAGGAGGGGAATGTGGGACTTGTCTTACTGTTAGGGGAGTGCACTGAAACTGTGTCGGCAGTCCTGACAGTGCTTGTGGAGCTCACCACAGTGCTGAGGGATCACTCACCTGCAGGGTGGCTGTTGCACAGTGTTGAAGGAGCTACTTTTTGTGCCATTCCCTATACAGCTCTGGCATGATCCAGGACTCTGTGGTTGCTGAAGGAGCTGGTCCTGGTCATTCCTACAGCCCCTCTCTTGCCAAATAAAAAATTCAGGTAAGAGAAGAGCCTTGGGATCCTTCCAGGGGTGAGCACTGGTATCTTTACAAGCCAGTTACTGAGGGTGAGATTTTTCAGATCACTTTGATCATATTTTCCCTATGAGTTTTAAATTTGAAACGCATCTAGATCTTCTCAGATCAATCTGAAAAAAATAAGCCTGAGTGCTTGAGGGTTTGTGCGGCGGCAGCAGGGCTTGTGCAGCCCCTGGAGTGCTGCACTCTGCAGCAGCAAGGCTCAGCAGAGGGGCACTCCACTGCAGTCTCTCAGAGCGCTGGGGGAAGAGCACGTCTGTGTCTCATCTTCCTTGAACATTGGGATGAATATACAACTGCATTTTAAGAGGTCTTGAGAATCTTAGGAGAGAATTGGAGTAGGGATACTGAATTACTGTTATCCTTACTGAGAGACAATAACGAACACAGCTGTTTTAACATGGCTGAAGCAGAAAGGGAACTTAGGCTAGTTTCCAGTATCCTCTCAAGTCACGCTGCTCCAGTGCTGCTGGAAGTGTAATTTCGGCCCATCCTTGTCGCTGTAGCTACGTGTAACAGCACAGGGAGACAATGTAGTGAGAGACAGGGTAGAAGCTGCAGCACTTCCACAGCCTGGAGTCAGACCTGCTGGTTGGTGCCTCAGGCTAAAGGACACAGGTAAATGCTGGCAGCACGTCCAACATAGAGCACACACAAGATGGGGGGGGGGGGGGTGTTGAAAGATGTGTCACTACCAGTAGTGACCACTGCAGCACGTAAGGAAACAGACAAAGGACTTTTTCAAGGATACTGCAAGAATATAGAAGTATTACATGAACATGCAACATAAACATTTTGTTACCCTATTTACCCAGTTACCCAATAATATCCAAAGTGTTACTTTGTAAATTGTGTTTGTTTACACTTGAGAGTTGAGCCCTCTGTACTGCTAATACTGAACAAAATGGTTGTATTAGAAGGAGGGGGTTTGTGTTCTAACTTTAGGAGAAAAACCTTCTTGCCATCAGACTACTCCATAAAGCAGAGGTAGGCAGCTAAAAGAAGCGGAAAACAGAAAAGCTACCGCAAAAGACTGCTGTGAGAAAGAGCTTAATGGCAAGGGATGAGGAAAGTCAAACAGCCTGAGAACCAGAATGTAAAATGAGTGGAGGGGTTCAGCAGCACTGGAATGAGAAACAAATATGGACAGAGAGGGTGGGTGGGAGAAAAGATCAGATGGAGAGTCTACCTGAAAAGACAAGCTTGCCCCCCTTGGTTGTTTCCCTCTTTACTGAGGGTGGGTGAAGGCTTAGGATGATGTTCTGTCTGTTGATTAAAAGAAGCTACAGTTCTTGTTTCCTGGTTGAGGCTTATCTTTAAAATAGGAATTAGTTGGCTAAAATAGAGTGTGTGTGGCTAGTACAAAGGACTGATGACAGCAATATTTGTCCTTTTAGCATGTCATAGGATATTTTAGCTGCATTGCCAAATTCTAGTAGGCTATCTTTGGTTCGGTATTTTGGAGTCTTATCCTAGCATAGCCTGGCTGTGAGAGAGACAGTTCGCTGTACCCATAAAAAGCATACTTATGAGTTTTATTGTACTTGAACACACATTTTACTTCCTGTGTGCAGTTACTTTGTGCCACTTCTCACCAAAAGGGTTCTGGGCATAAACATGATTTGTTAAGTATGACTAAATGCTCTTTGTAAATTTAGTCATGTGTTTTGTGACATGGTAATTTTAAGTCTCACTTCTAGTGGACATTTTTACCTATGTACCCTTTCCAAACTTCTTCTGTTATGATTTATGCTCTCAGTGCTCAATTTTGGACATGGAAATTGTAGAAGCTGAAATAACTGTGACGTAATGCAGGAATCCAAAAACAGTCAGGGAAGTGGCAAATGGACTCTTGGGAAAACATCTTTCTTTCTTGCATATTCCTCTGCTAAGGGAGCAGAATAGAGAAGCAGAAAAAAAATTGGCTGAAATAGCAGAAGTTCTCCCCAGGATGTTGGTTCTCAGCTTTTGTGAATGGAAGTCTCTTTAACCTCAGACACAGATTAGCTCAGCAGTGCAGTCCTTGTCCAGTGTGGGACACAGCATTGGCCCTGTTCTTGGCAGCTCTCCAGCGTGGTGGAAGCTGCTAATAAATGGAATGTTTGGACCATGCTGAGGATACTTGCATCCTAAATTTACCAGTAATCAAAATGCTAGCTCAGTCCACACTAGTAAATAAAAGTAATGAATAACTGACACCCTGTGAAAGATGATATAATCTGCAATGGCTGTTGTGTTTGTTAGTAACGTGGAACCTATCAGGCCTAGAGACTTGCGTTTCTGGTATAGAGGCCTGAGCTTTTTGGAAGCTCAGGTGTCAATGGTTTTCTTATGGAGTAGAATCCAAGAAAAGCATCAGATCTATTCAAGAGCAATTGAACAGTTCTAAGTGAGTAGGGTCACTCTGAAGTTTTCAGAATAAAATAGGACGGAGACTGTTGGTGTCTGGGAGAGGCTCAGCTAACCTTGGCAGTGCAAAGAATACAAAGGAATACCTTGGCCGTATTTTGAGAATATTATTTTCAGGTTCCCCAAAAGCATCATGTTTTCGCAAGGTAATCCCAAGGCAGAAGAAAGAAAAGTCAGTAATCAGTAAAACCTGGGGTTGCTGTTAGAAACTAGTGTACTAGAGATGTGATATACTGTCTTACTCAGTAAAGCTTACAGTGCTAACTGGATGATGTTCTGATTAGATTTAAGCAATTGCATTTTGTTTGTACTTTCTGACCATTGGCATTGGGGGGTGAGGGTTAGTCCTGAAGGTAGGCTGGACATTCTAGTTTATTCAAGCACTGAATTTGGGAGTTTGGGAGTCCCTATTATAATGAATCATCCTAGGAGAGATCATCCATAGGATGTGCAGTTGTAGTGTGCTGCACTGCCTCAGACAACCTTAAATGAAGATGTGATTAGTTCGGTAAGGTTTGCTGATGCTGATGATAAGGTTTGATGATCAAGTCCTGTGAGTTGCTTTCATTCTCTTCTGACTTTCTTCCTCAGTCTTTGGGATATTGACATTGAATTTAAAGTTTATTTGTAGCAAAACATAACCTGTATATGGAAAATTTTTCCTCTGTCAGCTGTAATTTTCTCTTATTTTTTTACTTTCTCTTTCCTTCCTATTCCTTTTTGTTGCTTTTCCTTTCTTGCTGGCACATAAAATTCCTCCAGTGACTTAATGAAGGGATGCTATCTTACTAGGGCAACCAAATACCTCTGCCAGGATGCTACTGACTGACATGCTGTAACTCAGCCAGCCTTTCAAGCTCCAGGCAGAAGTTTTCAAAATCAAGTGGAAATTTGTTTCCAAAAAAGAGGCAGAGTGATAGTAGAAATGTAGTAGCAGGTACAATTTAATACCTCAGACCTTCAGCTCAGCTGAGGGTCAGTGGCTGCAGTAATGAACTTACAAATGGAGATGAGATTCATGATGATTTATTAGTTGAAGAAGAGGAAGCGACATGAAGGAAAGCTTGGCAAGAGCCTCAAGAAATAATCTGATGTGAAGTCTAAAATTAGTGCAGTTAGAAGTGTGTTTTCATTGTCTTGCAGAAAACTAAAAAGGCTCCCCTTTTTAGCCACACTTTCTGTTTACTGAAAATTTTTACCAGGAGCCATTGTGCCTCCTGATTCCAGTACCGTTGTGGGGTTTTCTGCAGTTTTCATCCCTTATTGTATCTGTGCACTCTCAGCATGAGGAGTTCAATTCAAATTAGGCACAAACCTTCAGTCAGAGTATTTCCAGTATACCAGAAAGCATCACACAGATTATTAATAAGATAAATTGCAAGTTTGCTTAAAAAAATTTTCTGCCCAATTTGCCTTGCACTAGCAAGAAGCTCAGTTGTGCACTTCACTGAAAACTGGTCCTTTTGGAGCAGCATAGCTCCCTTTCTTTTTCTCCATTCTGTTAATTTAACACCTGAGGAAATGCTGATGGTGACTTGCTGCCTCCCTTCTGTCAAGAAGTAAGATCTGCAGGAAGCCACTCCCTTCCCTACTGGGGCAGGGGTAAATGCAGAAATGCCAAGCATGATTATGAACCCTGGCTATATAGAAGAACAGTAAGGAGGGGATGAAGAAAAGTGTAGGAAAGGTCTGAAGGAAAAAACCTTTCCCCACCTTCCAGGTTCCACCACGGTGTTCTCATCTCTCTCCACCCAGCATTAAGTTTCTTTGATGTTTTGTGAATCTGTTGCAAATGCGGTGTTTGTTTTGCTTTGCTCTCAGAAGGTTTCCAGCATCCACTGCCCCACAACAGATATGGTATCTCCCTCAGAAGAGCTCTCCCAACCTGCTGTGAAATTTTGCTCTGTTTTGTTGAATGGAACAGGACCCTTCTCTGAGTATTTCAGGTTCCATTTGTAATCAGAGAAGCCAAATCAATACTCAGCTAGACAAATGTGTTATGGAGGCAATCTTTCCTAATGACAGATATGAAAATAATGACAGCTTGTGGTGCTATGACCTTTTCAATCGCACAGTATTAATAGTGCTGAATCTTCCATTTCATAATTGCCATGTTATCACAGAACCCCACACTGTGAGAAGGTTTTACTATATACTGACAGCTTCTTACTTACCTCAATAACTGTGATAAAATTTCTTCTTGAAATGTTCTTGAAGTTATTCCTATTTTACCAGTAGGAAAACTAAGATGAGAGAGACGTTAAATTACGTGCTCAAGGCAAAAATGTAACTGAATTGGAGAATTCTAAGGCCTTTGCTGTTGGTCCTGTACTCAGAATTACAAGCATGCTCCTCTTTTTTAATTACATTAATTTATTGATTGTTTCAAGGACAATGGGAATATTTTCCAGACATATGCTTTTCTGTAAGTATATTAATCTGAAGAAAAAAGCTTAAAAATCTTTGTCAATATTACGTTTTTAATCGTATTTACATCTTTAATAATATGTCCAAACCCAAAACACTAACATTCACAGTACTGATATATATTTGATTTGTATTTCTTTAAGATTCATGATGTATTAAAATATCCAAATGCTGTACAGCTTTCCTAACAATCCAAACAAAGCTAGAGTCTGTCTGGCATCCCAGAATGGAACATTTAAATTGGACATTTAAAATTAGCTGGTATCTTTTTACCTTAATCTGGATGTTTCTCAGATCCTTTCTGCAGCATATGTAATGTCCCCTGTTATCTCAGATGGGTGTGTGAAGCCATATTTTGTTCATGTAGACAAATGCTTTGCAACCTGAAAATAAGGAATAAATTTCAGAAGGGCATTTTTGTTCTTCTTTTCAGCTGAAAATGGGAGTAATGTTCAGTAAATAAGGTCTTTCACCATACATTGAACAATGAAGATTAAAACTATTAAAGAGATACTTGTTTCATAGGCATTGTCCATTCTGTGTACTGGATAAAATGGGGCCCTGTGGTAAAAAGTACATTAGCAATAATGTAATTCAAGATTGTATCGTTCATAGCAAAAAAAATGCCAAATTTAGTTGACACAAGCAACCTTTATTTCTGGTATGTTCTAAGTTTCATATGTTTGACTTCGTAAACATAAGGTTCTTTTCTTTCTTACATGCAGTTTTTAATGGGTAAATTCCTGGATTTACAAAATAGCAAAGTGTGTCTTTGCCCTCTCCTTTCTCAAATCCCATCATCTGAGTACTGATGTCATCGACAAGCACCATTAGAAAGTTTATCACTTCAGTTAGTCCTTTATGGTAGTCGTAGAATAACATTCCCCGTTTCTCTACCTGGTCAAACGGTATTTAGCTACAGGGGAAAACAGTTGGAAAACTGCCATTCCTTCCTCATCCTCAGCTGCTTTACATATTTTCCCTTCCCGTGTCCTGCTTTAGGAAGCAAGCAAAGTTCCAAAGGGGCTGTTACACATCGCTGAAAATAACTACCTTGTGGGGTGGGAGGGGAGGGGTTGTTTTGTGTGGGTTTTTTTTTAATGTGTTTCTCTTCTCCCCTTAAGAAAGTTACTGAATATTTGGCACATTGGTAGTGGTTGTGAAGGCAAAGGAACCAGGGGTGGTAACCAAAAAGGTCCAGGAGTTCTGGGCAGGAGAAGGCCTGGAAACAGGTGAGGATCAAGATAATTTCTTTTTCATGTAGGAAATGCTGCTGCTTTTTCAAAAGGTCTTTCCTTAAAGAGGAATGCACTGCTTGGAAGCACTCCATAAACTCTTGGTTGCACTGAATGAGAGGCTGGCACAGGGAGCGTGTTTTTCATGTCCTGCCTTAGCTTAAGCACTGATTTACTGAGTTCTTGCAGTGCTGAGTGGTGTGTTACCTGTCATGTCCCAGCCTGAGAGGAGGAGGGAGAGGGACCAAGGTTCCAATGACCCTCTCAGACTAAATTAATGTGCAACAACACCAAACGATCAATTAAACATTTTGTCTCAATACAGAAGTAACTTGAACTTGAAAAGGCAACTCAAACTTGAAAACGTGGAAAAGCATTGACAGTGGGGGTTCTTATTAAGGATATTTGTAAAAGAAGAAGAAGAGGAAAAGAAAGCTGGGGGGCAGAGAGCTAGGGAAAGATAGGGAGATAACACTGCCCTTGTATCCAGCACTGATGATGACAGATGTGACGGTCCTCTGGTGGTGGGCATGCACCAGTCTCTCTGTTGTAGTGTCTTTTATGGTCTAAGCCCTGCCTTCACTTATGCCTCCTGTGAGCATATATGGTTCTTGTTCCAGAAGTTTTGTGATCTTCTGCACAGGCACCTTTGTGATGGGTGGTCGTGAGGGGTTTTTCGGGCAGCCATAAGTCCCTTCCTCAAATAAACTTTGTGTGACCTCTGCAAGTTGCAGTGTGAGGCCCAGCAGAACCTGGGACTGTGCATCCTCCGACGTGCCTCCCATGCCCTGTGTCCATGAATTTCCTGCCTGCAGTTCACTATATCCCACTTTACAACAATGTTTGAGACATTAACTTTTTCAGTTCCTCACATTACCATCTCAGGATGGCTTGGTTTAGAGCTGACCTCCTCTGACCTGCAGTCATGGCAAAAGCTTCTTGCATTTGAGCTGTCTGGTTTCATTCTAGTATTTCTACGCATTCGGCATTGTTCCAATGAGCCTGATGGACCCTGTGAATCTGGTGAAACAGACACAGGATGTCACTGAAAATCTGGACCAAAAATCACAGAAGGAGGCTCAGAAGATGAAAGCACTCCTGTGTGCAGAGGTACTGCTGCCTTTTCCCCCATGTATGCGCTCTGGTTTCACTCCCTGTGTTCAGGGAGCTTAGAGCGGTGTTTGGCTTTAACCTTGGACTATTTCTGTCCAAAGCACTTCAGGGTTCTCTGCAAACAATTTGCATCAATCAAACTGTGTCGATGTGACACATGGGATTTTATGTTACAGTTTCCTCCCTTCTTCCTGCAGGGCTGCGTGGTGATGCTTTAGTTAGATCTGCTTGCTTGCCAGGACTGTTCCCTACGGGCACCTCAGCATGCAAGGTCTTGTTCTTTCTGAGCTTGGAGACTACAAATCAGTCCTTTGCTGTTGTCCCCTGCCTTTCTCCCTTAGCTGGCTGGCTACTCAGGTGCTACTTTATTTGATGTTGCATTTCCGCTGTATCCCTTAATGCTGGTGAATGAATTGTTGAGCACTTTTTTCACGTGACCTAAGTTACCACTTTCGTACTCCTTTAAATATTGATTGCTTGCCACCTGAGGGCAGAAGTGTTCCTTCCTGGGGCCTGAGCACTGAGCTGTTGGTGTCAGAAGCTTTGAAATCCCCAACTTCGTCATTTGCTCGTCAGACAAGTGGCTTGTGTTCATCTGTGTAAAGGCTCAGATTGTTTCCCTGTGCAGAGCACGGTTTGCCCTCTAAGCACTGTGGGATACTCTGTTCATGCAGACATTTGAATAGCTGTGCTTGTGTATATCAATGTAATGTAGAGAAACCAAACTGTGAAATCATTGCGTGGGAGCGGGGGGAAACACTGAGCCTGAGGTTAGAGCTGAGGTAGGCTTTGCTGGATCTGTGTGTCAAGTAGGAAGTGCAAGCACTGCTCTCTGGCCTTTCTCCCTGGAGCATGCACACAGAACGAAGAGCTGGCTCCTTCCAGCTGACAGCGTGGGTGATAGACACCTCCTGATCCCTTTATCTGGGACAACCTCCCCGCCCCCAGCTGGGAATTGCTGTGGTGTTCAACCCCTGGCAACAAGGCCTTTAACAGACTGATCAGTCAGTAACTGGATGGGAGCAAAACTCCTTGTACCTTTGAGCTGAACTATACAGTTGATGACAGGCACAAGAGCTTGCTGAGTTTACTGGGAAAAATGCTTCTGCTGTACGTGCCAGTTCTTACAGTGCAGGCTGGGTTTTAGACTGCAGTTGTGCTCCCGTGTGGGAGCCAAGCTAAGCTTGTGTGAGCAGCCCTGCTCTTTGCCATCCCCTTCCCCAGTGCTTTCCTGTGCAGCATTAATGGCTTCTAGTGGCATTTTGCCTTACATTACCATTTAGTCAGGTGGTTTCAGCCTCTGTTGGAGTCTTTTGAGAGGTTACCATCTCTACGAAGTAAAGCCATCATTTTGGCACTAGGTGTGAAGTCAAAAAAGATTTGGATAATCCATAAAATCAAGCAATCCTGAATTTCCACTTGCAATGTCCATCTCTCTCCCTTTAGTTCCCACAGCCATAGCCCTCCCTCTACCCAGACCCACAGGCAACTTCTCTCCCTGTTCCCCAGTTCCCGCAGTCAAATCCCTCCCTCCCCCCAGAGCTTGGGCCATATTCCTCCCTCTCTCCCAAGTCTTAGGTCAGGTCCCTCCCTGACCCCCGTTCCCAGAACTATCCTCCATCCCCAGTTCCCACAGCCATTGGCTGACGAGTCCAGACATATCAGAGGTGGGATGTAGGTGGAGTCTGATTGTTGGTTAACTAGTCCAGATGGAGTAGAGGTGGGGTGGGATGGTTGGTTAACTAGTCCAGATGGAGGGGAGATGGGATGTAATCATTGGTTAACTAGACCAGATGGAGGAGAGGTGTGGTGTTATGGTTGCTTAACTAGGCAAGGTGGAGCAGAGGTGGGGTGTGATGCTTGGTTCGAGAGCCTTGATAGCCCTTCTGGGACTCAGCAATAATACATGGCAGTCAAGTCAGGGAATGACCAAGCCTGTTGGCTGGTCCAAGTCACTCATCTGAAGAAGCCATTTCCTGCTTTCTACCAGCCTGATAACCATGGTTATCTAAGTTTTTACATGCCCTGATACTAATCTCAGTCCAGTATTAGTGAATGGCTGGATTTACTGTCATTTCAACCTGGAAAATTGTGCTGCTGGTTTGCATTTGTTACACATTTCTGGGATCAGTTCTTCATCTCTCAAGCTTTTGCTCTGGTGTCTGTTACTGTATCCCAAAGCTATAAGTGGCCCAGGCCACCTCAAGCTCCTATAGGCGGTGACAATTTGTAGGCACTGAAGTCTTATTTGAATAGTTTACTGAGGTCCTCAAAATCTCAGGAGTGTCTCCATAGGCAGGAACACTCACCGCAGGGTTCACAGCCTGGTGTTCATCTTGTACCTGTGGAGATACAGCTGAAACTCTCTGTGCATGTTGCCACGGGACTGTCTGGTAGTTGGCCCCATGCCAGGCTCACAGCTGCTTGGCACAGGGTTTGAGAAATGCCCCCTGAGATGGGACATTGTGCATGAGCAAAGGGAAGGACTGGAGCAGGTCAGAGGGGTGTGCAGGGGCTGACCCTGTTTCCCTTCTCTGACAGGTGAGGTGGCCAGGGAGCATGGAGGAGAATGTGAGGAGATGTGTTTTTGGATACCATCAGGCACATGGATGAAGAACTGGTAGAGCAGCCATGCGGGCAGTAAGTAGAATGGCTTCCCAGATGCTTGCATGTGTCCGCCTACATCCCCCTGGCCTCCATCCTGAGTGGGACAAAGGAAGCACTGAGCTGTGTCTGGTCTTTGCTGAGGACCTGGTGGTGCCATGTAGCTGAGCTGCACCAGCTGCAGCTGTCGGTTGTCTGGCCAAGTGCAGCTGGAGCTGGACCATGCTGCTGTCTCCTCTGGCTCCTGAGGGCTGCCCTGTGCCCTTAGATTAAGTCACTGCAGTGTGGTTGAGGAAGCTGACCCAGAATCAAGCTCTGTTTCCAGGGACCTTGGTGCCTTCTACTAGAAGGCTTGGCACATTTCTGAAGTGCTGTGTGCAGGAAACAGGGCCTCTGGCTTTGCAGGCAAAAGTCAAAGCATGAGAGAAGGGCCTGTTTGTCAAGCAAGACTTTACAGGGCTGCTCTGCCTGGTCCTCTCCCACATCAGTTTTGTGGTACATGCCATGGTGTCTCCTGGGCAGTGGCTCTGAGCAAGGCTGGAGCCCATCTTCCCAGTCGGCAGGAGAGCAGGGGAGAGGTCAGGCAAGTGGTGCCTCAGGGGATCTCCTCTCAGGGCTGGAAGCTAGAAGCAGAGACTGGAACAACTAGTGCTTGCTCCCAAGGGGTTCTGTCATGGGAGAGGAAGGCTCTGAGCAATGCTTCCCACTGCTACGTGTGTTGGAGGCATGCAGGGGGTGAGGGACTGACTTGTTGGCATGTTCCCTGTCCGTGATCTCCTTGCGACCTGCAGGATCATAGGCCCTGGCTCTGTGGGACAGCGGAAGCTGAGAAAAGGGAATGAGGTAGCCCTGAAACTCCTCCCTGGCCTGCAAGGCCACCCTTCCCTGGCTGCAGAGCCAGAGCCAGGGGCACTGCCAGTACCAGGGCTGGGAAGGGTTCCCAGGGCCACGTCCCTCTCTCCCCACACTTTCCAGGACAATAAGTATTCCTCTCCCCCAGTTTTCAAAGCCATAACCCTCCTTCTTCACCAGTTTTTGAGCCACATCCCACCCTCTCCCCCAGTTCCCAGGGCTGTATCCTTCCCACTCCCCCAGTTCCACAGGGGCAAGCAAACTGGCACAGAAGAATCCTGGCATGGCCCGTTTCAGCATCCCGGTGGTATTTATTCCCAAAGGCCTCCGGGGTGCCTGGCCATTCCACTCAGGAGCTGGGCCTGGCGTGGCGGTGCACCTGTCACCCAAACCCGGCTCCTCTTCCTGGACCCTTCACAGCCACAAGGCATCCTCAAGGGCCACCAGCCAGGCTGGAGCCAGCCATGCCCATCACAATCCCAGCACCAGGACAGGCTCTGGACCCGCTGGAGGGACCTGTGGGAGTTGCCCTCTGCACGCTCAGCAGTGTGGCTCCGGGCCTCCGCTACCACTGCCACCCCTGCTGCCACAGCCCTGACCCCACGTAGGGGTGGAACCGGCTCTGGGGACGGTGGGCACAGACCTCATGCCCCTCATTGTTTTCCTCCTCCCAGTGGAGGATGGAGGTGATGGGCTGCTGGCAGAGTGGGCAGGTGGCATTGGCGATGGTGGCGGCGCAGTGCCAGATGCATTCAATGCAAAAGCCATGCCAGCAAACAGACAGACAGGTCTTTTAAAGGGGCTCTGGCAGATGGGGCAGGTCCCCTCCCCGGAGGCAACTTGTGGCAGTGCCCAGGGCAGCCAGTTCATGGCTGGACACCTCCAGTGCCATTGCCAGGACTCGATACTTCATTGGCCGCTGCCAGGACTTGATGCCTCCAGTGCTGCTGGCAGGACTCGACACCTCAGGTGCTGCCAGCAGGCTTTGATGCTGGCATTTATAGTTGCCCACCATAAGTGACATCATGGGGTGACAGGGCTCTCAGGAGCGCACCCAGGAGCTCCTCCAGCCTCAGAGACAGACCCTGTGCTTGCAAAGCCCATCTGGCAGTGTGCTTCACACCTCCGCGTTTGCTCAGGCCCCTTTCAGGCAGTCCCTCCCATTGCTGGTTTTTGTGCCAGAATCACATGCTCACAGAGCGGTTGGGGTTGGCAGGACCTCTGGAGGTTATCTGGTCCAAGCCTCTGCTCAAGCAGGGCCACCCTGAGCTGGATGGACACTGGACATCACTGAAAAGAGTGGTGGAACACTGGCTCTGTTGTCATTACGCCCTCCCTTCAGATATTTATAGATATGGAGAAGATCCCCTGAGCCTTTTCTTCTCCAGGCTGAACAGTCCTAGTTCTCTCAGCCCCTCCACATCAGAGAGATGCTCCAGTCCCTTCACCATCTTGGTGGCCCTTCGCTCGACTTTCTCCAGTCTGTCCATCTCTCTTGTCCTGGGGAGCCCAGAACTGGACATAGCACTCCAGGTATGGCCTCACCAGTGCTGAACAGAAGGGAAGGATCCCCTCCCTCCACCTGCTGACAACACTTCTCCTCGTGCAGCCCAGGACACCATTGGCCTTCTTTGTGGCAAGGGCACATTGCTGGCTCAGGTTCAACATGGTGTCCACTGTGACCCACAGGGCTTTCTCTGCAGAGCTACTTTCCAGCCAGGCACCCCCAGCACGTCCTGGTGCCTGGGGCTGTTCCTTCCCAGGGGCAGGACTCTGCAGTTCCCTTGGCTGAACTTCAGGAGGTTCCCGTCAGCCCATTTCTCCACCCTGTCAACATCTCTGTGGGTGGCAGCGTGATCCTCTGGTACCTCAGACACTCCTCCCAGTTCTGTATCACCTGTGTGATGAGGGTGCCTGCGGTCACCTCACAGTAGAAGGTGGTCAGGTTGGGGATGCATGACTTGCCCTTTGCAAATCCACACTGACACCTCCTGATCACTCTCTTGTCCTTCGTGCCCCTGGAAATGGCTTCCCAGGTTAGTTGCTCCATGCCTTTCCCCAGGATCAAGATGCGGCCATCTGGCCAGCAGTTCCCCAGTTCCTCCTTGCTCTTCTTGAAGAGGGGGGTGGCATTTGTTTTGTTCCAGTCACCAGGATCCTCTCCCATTGCTGGGACCTTCCAAAGGTCATGGAGAGTGGCCCTACAGGGACATGAGGAAGCTCCCTCATGGGTGCATCCTGCCCCTCCCTGGACTTGTGCAGGGCCAGCCTCATCATGCCCTGCCCTGCTCCTCCTCCAGCCAAGAGCTTGCCTGGCATGAAAAATAACTGGCAGCAAAGCAACTGTGTGGGCTTAATATAGAGGGGGTGGGGGGGCGCTCGGGCAGGTGTTGCTGCCCAGCACGGTGCGACAGGGCTGGTGGAGGGGCCTTGCACACCCCCGGCTCCTTGCTTGGCAGCAAAGTGTTGGGGGGGCACAGTAATCTGTGGGCAGAGAGTGTGGATGAGAAGCTAAAGTTTTCAAGTTGAAATGCATGCCCGTTTCAGTGACACATTCAATACTAGATGCACATAAACATAGAAGAATTTCTGTACTATGTTGAATGAAATAACATTGAAATGATGCATGTCACAGTGTTGTGGCAATAAAGCATTGCTGAAAGAATCGTGCGCATCATGTCTTTGCTTAAATGGCAACTCTTGCTTTATATGATGCTTTTAGGTGCTTTTGGGTGTTGGGAATTTTTTTGTCCCTACTTCAGACACAGAATGGGCACAGTATCTCACAGTTGGGGCCACAAGAGGTAAGGAAGAAGTTGTCACTCTGGGTGACGTAAGCAAGAGATGCTGGCAATTGAGCTGTTCAGTGATATGCTTACCTGTGTCATTGCCATGTACTTTTGATTTCAGCAGTCACAGGCAATGTTTTAATGTTAAAGCAGTTAAGCCAAGTAGGAAAACTGCTTGCAGGGGGGGAAGGATGGGGTTATCTCAAAATAAAACCCACTCACTCACAGTCTCATACTCAGAAGCACAAAGATGCACGTGTCCAAGTGGTCTGTCCATGATGTCTGCAGTGCCACAGGGAACTTTAACAAGGCTGTATGACATGGCCAAGCAGCTAGCACAGCCTGTTCCAAATGCCAATCTTCAACAGCACAGAGATTCTGCTTTGAATGCTGCTTCCCAAGTATGTCCTAGGAAACCAGACTGGACTAAGATTTATGCATGCAAGCAATTCAGGGATGAAAATCCAGCAGGCTACTTGGATAGATGAAGAGAAATATTTATAAGTAATGCAGGAAAGAAGACCCTATGGAGCAAGCAAGACCTGCACTTGTTTTAATTTTTGTTCAAGGTTTGCATTCTAAAGTTTCTGAGAATATCCGAAATACTGTAATTGGCTGGGAGGGATAAAAGTAAAGGAAATATTATCTTAGAATCATAGAATATCTCAAGTTGGAAGGGACCCATAAGGATCATTGAGTCCAACTCCCTGCCTCTCGCAGGACCAGCTAAAACTAAACCATATGACTAAGAGCACTGTCCAGACACTCCTTGAGCTCTGACAGGTTTCGTGCCATGACCACTCCCCTGGGGAGCCTGTTCCAGTGACCAACCACCCTCTCAGTGAAGAACCTTTTCCTAATGCTTATTCTGAACTGACCCTGAAGCAGCTTCATTCCATTTCCCCATGTCCTGTCGCTGGTCACCAGAGAGGAGATAAGCAGCTCTCCCTCCATTGTCCCCCTTGAGGAAGTTGTACCTGCAATGAGGTCACCCCCCAGCCTTCTCTTCTCCAAGCTGAACAAGCCAAGTGACCTCAGCTGCTCCTCGTAAGTCTTGGCCTCAAGTCCATTCACCATCTTGGTTGCCCTCCTCTGGACACACTGTAATAGTTTGATGTCCTTCTTATACTGAGGTGCCCAAAACTGCACACAGCACTCAAGGTGGGGCCGCACCAGTGTGGTGTAGAGTGGGACAATTACCTCCCTCAACTGGCTAGCTACACTGTGCTTGATGCACCCCAGGACACGGTTGGCCCCTTTGGCTGCCAGGGCACAGTGTTGATGCATACTCAACTTGCCATCAACCCAAATCCCCAGATCTCTTTCCATGGGGCTGCTCTCCAGCCTCTCATCCCCCAGTTTCTACATATAACCAGGATTACCCCATCCCAGGTGCAGAATCTTGCACTTACTCATGTTACATTTCATAGGGTTGGTGATTGACCAGCTCTCTAGTCTATCCAGATCTCTCTGTAAGGCCACTCTACCCTCGAGGGAGTCCACAGCTCCTCCTAATTCAGTATCATTGGCAAACTTACTTAATGTACATTTGACTTCCACATCCCAATAATTTATAAAAACATTAAAGAGCACTGGCCCCAAAATCGAGCCCTGGGGAACCCCACTGGTTACTGGCCGCCAGCCTAATGTAATCCCATTCACTATAACTCCTTGAGCCCAACCCATCAGCCAATTGCTCACCCAGCCTTTGATGAACTTGACTAGCTGTGTGCTAGATATTTTATTCAGAAGGATACTGTGAGAGACAGTACCAAAAGCTTTGCTAAAACCCAAAACCACCACATCTACTGGCTTCCCTTGTTCAACTAGATGGGTGACCTTGTCATAAAAGGAAATTAAGTTAAGCAGGACTTTCCCCTCGTGAACCCATGCTGGCTATGACCAATGACTGCATTGTCTCTCAAGTGTTTTTCAGTAACTCCCAGAATAACCTTCTCCATAATTTTGCCAGGCACTGAAGTGAGACTGACAGGCCTGTAATTACCAGGGTCTTCCTTCTTACCCTGCTTGAAAAGTGAGAGAAAAGGGAATAAAATGTTCCTTTGCCTAGAAGTCACCATAGCCCATCAGCCCTTTTCTTCCCTTCTCTCTTATGAGGAGCTGGTGAGAAGTTTCGGTACACAGTAGGTAAAAGTAGTCCTAGCTTTTAAAGCAAAGAAAAGCCACATTCACCTGAAAAAAAGACCATTGCCACAATTTAAATCTCTCTTCCCTCAATCTGCATGGTCTCTTTTCTTGGTTTCATTTAAGGGAGCATCACCATGGAAGGATGCACGCATCAGACTGCCATGGAAAATCTCTCCCCATGACTGTACTCGCTGCTATCAAAACTTCTTCACCACTGCAAAGCCATCCCAGCTCCCACTGCTGCCCCCAGTGGTTAACACAAAAGAGTCCTCTGGCCCAGCTCTCTCCAACAAGCAGACAACCAGGCTGCTTGCTACTTTTTTATGCTCCTGGTCAAATGCAAACCATCCTGTAGACCACACAGACTGCCTCACTCCGGCTGGGCTTCACAGGTTTCCTCATCCTGATCCTTGACACCTCCAAGAGGAAAAAGTGAAGCTTCCTCATTAAGACTCAGCTACATTAGAAACACATGAGCAAAGAAAATGCACTTGCCCTGCAATTTGCTTGTGACCCCAGAATTGCTCACAAGCAATTGTGTTCCCCAACACAGAGACTATAAATGGGATTTTTTTTTCACTTCCTGGCCATTACTAGAGCCTGGAAGATACACACACAGAGCCAAAAGAAACCTGGATTAAAAGAGACTCTGTACTTGATCTGATCGTTTCCCTCAGACTCTGCCGTGGGCCACAGGCATCAGCACGTTTGATACCCACATGAAGAGATGGTGAAGTGCTCACAGCAAAGCCAGAAGGCAAATTTCAATTACAATGAGATGTAAGCGGTTTATGGGCTGCGAGCTTATGGATGGTAAACAACGTCCTGAGACTGCCTGCCTGTTTACGAAGGCTGAAATCTAAAAAAAAAAGGCTTTTCAGATAGCATGTACAAGCTTGGGAGAACTGAAGAAGGGAATTTGCTACATTTTAAATCTGAGACTCCATGCTTCACCGAATTACAGACTTTGCAACAACAGCTGCTGCTCCCAGCTCAGAAGAACAGCTTGACTTTCCATAAATTCCAATGTCTGCTCGATAAAACCTTCAGACCTCACACAACTGCACAATGTCAGAGACAACTCATTATAGGTACTGCTGAGTTACTCTTCTCTGGACATACTCCAGCACTTCAATGTCTTTCTTGTAGTGAGGTCTTGCAGTTTCCCTTCCCAACTTGTGCACCCTCAGCCTGCTCACTGGTGGGGTGGTGTGAGGAGCAGAAAAGGCCATGATGCTGTGCAAGCACTGCTCAGCTGTAACTAAAACATCCCCGTGTTATCAGCACTGTTTTGATCACAAATCAAAACCACAGCACCATACCAGCTGCTATGAAGGAAATTAACTGTGTCCCAGCCAGACCCCATACAACAAGGTGTATCAATTCTCCTGGTGGCAAACATCAACGAGTTGTACAGTCAATTACAGCATGCGTTTCCCCTAACAACTGGTGTATCATTTATTTTGGCTGTACTGAGAACAGATCTGCTCTGCTCCAGCAATTGTTCCCCCCACCACAAGAAGGACACAAATTTCCTTCAGTCAGGTGCTGGTGGGAGCATATCACCTTGTTCCTTGTGCCCTGAACAGGACTGGGAAGGGGAAGAGTAGAAAAAAATTTTTCCCTCTTGTCTTCAGCGGGATCTGGTAACGAGCTGAAAATGCTTTTGTTTCCTTCTAGCAGGACCATGAGGGCCACCCACAGGTAGCCTTGCTCATCAGGCTCGAGGCAGGTAGCCTTGCTCATCAGGCTTGAGGCAGCTGCCAGCTGTAATTTCTGAGGTCTGACAAAATTGCATTGTCATAACTCAAGGGTTGTTACCCACCCCAGCAACAGGCAAGATGGAATCTGTTGAATTTATTCCCACCAAGATCATCAGGCTTCTGCTGAGAACCTCATCCTCAGAGATGCCAAGACCCTGAACTCCAAAATGTCTGAGAGACCAGCGAAAGGTGTCTCAGTTTGGCTACATGTGGCAGGGAGAGCAGAAGGGTCCCAGCACTTCACTGAGGAGCGACGACCACAGCCCAAGGAGGAAAAGACAAAGCATCCATCCCTTGCAGAGAGCAGCAGCCTAAATAAGTCTCACTGAGTGTCACTTTATTAGTAAAAACATGCTGCAAAAATCATGTCAATGACAAACTACCCACAAGAAAAATGTCAAGTACTTGATTTTTCTTTTTCTCATTTTGCCATTTTTGCTATTGCTTGCTCTTGCCCAAGGGTCTAGCAGGGAGCACACTCACTCCTGCTTTACTACAGCAGAAGACTGGCTTTACTGGGCATACACAGAAACCCCTGGCTAGCCAGCCTCGGAGGGTTTGTCACACTGCCTGCACCCTCAGGAGAAACGGGCAATCTGCCCTGTAGTCAGTGCTGTGAAGGGACAGTAATAACCTCAGGCTCTGGATCAGAAAGTACTGCAGTTAAAAAGGAAAACCAATTCTTGCCTCTTGAAGAGGAGTGTGCACTGCAGAGCTGCCGTGCAGACACCCTGGGACAGACGCATAAGCTAGAGAGTGCTCCTATCAGCCTTAGCTAGGGCCTGCTATGTGCATTTAAAGAATAAGTGCTATACGCACAAGTGGTTTTTTTCTCCCCATCTCAATGGCAAGAAACAACTGAGAGAAGTGCTGAGAGAACCCCCTTACATTGTGAAGAGATCTAGCTGATAATTGCCCTAAGAAGCTAAAATTGTGAGTCAAGTCAAGGAGAAATCTTATGCCCCTTCTCCAGGATTTCATTATTCAGGCCAGAAAAAAAAGTTCTAGTCTCTAGCCCAGCACCAAAACTGACACCTGCCGCCCTATTTCTTCTTCAAGCACAAATCAAACCGAACCAAACCCGTATCTCTCTATCTTCAGGGCCAACACCAGAAAACTATGAGTTGTAGAATTACTAGATATCTCATACCTTTTCCTGAGGAGTATAAGGGTTTTACTTGTACTACTGCTTATGAACCAAGGTAAAGCTTTCCCCAGCTCTCCCAGGCAGCTGGCATTCAGCAGTTGTCAGAGCCACACAGCATTGCCTGCTGCCTGAAGACAGACAAAACAATGTCAGTGTAGGTAATCAATGCCTGTCTGAAGAGTTAAACCAAGGGTCCAGAGAGAAAATGGAAATAAAGGGATCTGTGAGGAGTCTGGGCTTTGCAGAGCTGAGATCAGGCAAAACTCCAGTACAGTGAGTCCTGCTTCGGATTCCCACCTGCAAGACCAAGAGGCATTATCAGATGATACGCAGAAGGAGCAGGGACAGACAGAGCGATCCGCTCTCCACACTACGCCCTGGCTTAGCTCCTGGCACAGCACTGCTGCAGGGGTTGATGCAGGGCTGCAGCCAGCACAGCGAGTCCCATCGCCAAGCCAGGCTAATCTGGCTCGGTGGCCTGTGAGAAGTGGGGGCTGCAAGAAGCCGGTTGCGAGGCTGACGCTGAGGTGGACTGTGCAACGTGGGCATGGAACCACAAGCACACCCCTCCCTCACTGCCACATCCCTACCCTATACACGTGGATCTTCATGCAGCTGGAAACAGCTCCTAGCAAAACCTCAGCCCTGTGATTGAACATACAAGGAAGCACCCAAAGAGCTGAAAAAAAATTCAGCAAGACATTAAAATTGTTAGCAATGACAGATAAAGCTTCTGAGGGTGTTATTTACCTCCAAGCTGATAGAAAGGCTGTCCTGCTCTTTGGCCTCATTTGCCATAATCCCAAGGAGGTACAGAAGCTGCGCAATGCCCCACTTCACAGACTTGCTGGAATTCGTCAGAGACAGCAGCCCTCTTTTCCGCTACAATGACATCCAAAATTATACTTTTCCAATGCGAAGGACTTGCCTCTTCTTTGTTTGGGGTTGGGAATGGGTTTCCTATTAGACAGAGGATCATATACTTGCCCTCACACTCTCTAGCCCACCCCAAGCCCAGACATAAAAATAACATGCCATAGACTTCTTAAATGGAGACCCCAACTGTAGACTTACCCACAGGCATTAAAAAAATCAGGACACATCACATGGCAAACAACTCAGGCATCAGATCGTCAATGTAAGCGATGGTTGAAGGGGTTTTACCTTAGAGGTAGCTGAGTCTGGTGAACTGTCGGAACCAGGGCATGACCCATGCCTGGTTCTGCAGAGAAACCCCTGGGGAAACCTTGCCCAGGGTCTTCTTGCTGTCCTGTCCACCGGCTGGTCCACCTGGGAGATGGCCAACCACCCGCTCATGTGTGTGTGCACACTTACAGACTCCGAGCATGGGTCTGTGGTGGCCAGCACCCAGGCTCTCGGGTCCCTCAGACCCTACATGGCTTTGCCGTACTGGGCATCAAGATCTCCTGTCCTACTGAGTAGCTGGTTCAGTCTGAGGTTCACCAGCTGGTCAAAAACACAGGCTCAGAATGGGGAGCACAGTCACACAGAAGAAATGTGGTTTAACAAGAGTATAGAACAGAGTGTGGTGATGAAGCAAGATGTTCAGGCAGGCAAGCAAACCTACCACTGCTTAGATGCCTGAACCCTTTTCTCCCTTTTCTTTCTGTTTTCCCATGTTTGTTCCTCCCCTGATCCCTCCCTTTCTCCTTCCTATGTCTATTCCCCTAAACATCCCATATGAAGTTTCATATGATCCCTAGGTCCTGTTCTATGCTACCCCCAAATTCTCCTCCCTCTGCATCCCACCTAAGTCTTATATCACTATAGGCCATCATTGCCCTTAAGCTTCATGACATTGCCAGGAGAGAGAGTTGCCTTCAGTAAGTCACCTTGGTGGGCTTTGCTGAGCAGGAAGAGGAGTGGGAGAAGTTTGTGCAAGGGTTGCTGCCTCCTGTCTGATCAGCCAAGCTCAGTTTTTGGATGTGAAATATATGTTGAACTAAGGACAAGGAGACATGCAGAGGATACCGCGGTGTAACAAGTCACCATAAACTTGTTCCTGGTAGGGGAGGGCTCACTCCTCGGCACTGGAAAAAGAGGAAGCATCACTTGGTCTAGGCAAAGCAGGGGTCAAGGCAAGGCCTGTGACCTCTCTGATTCCCATGGCCTCAGACACATCTGAATGCAGGGAGCCACGAGCCTCCCTTGCTCCTGTTGTGTTGAGATGGGTTGAGTTGGGGAAGGGTTAGGGTTAGGCGAAACCTGTCCCAGGGACACAGTGCTTGAATGGGGTCTCAGAAATTCCACTAGCTCTGGACAGATGCAGAAGAAATAGCTTGCAGCCAAAAAAGCAGATGCCAAAAGAAGATACAAAAATGATTGTGGATGACTATGAAGTTGGATTATGCAGCTGGTGCCTTTCTTAGGCCAGCAGACATAAGCAAGGTTAAAATGCAGGTGGGAGGGAAGGGTGTCTCACAAAATGGCATGTAGCCCACGGAGCACATGAATGAGGCCGAGCAAAGAGGCAATGCTTCACTGAAAGTGAGGGAACAGGCATGGAAAGTTCATTTTGCACTTCCAAAAACTGCATGCTCTGTGGACAACCGTGCAGTGAAAGAAGCAGGGCAGCATGGGAGGCTCTCAAGGACACCGGCTACATCCAGGACTACTAGCTTCTGGCTCTGTAGAAGGAGAGGTTAAGAGGCCATGATGGATTGCCCAGACATGCCACAGATAGCAAACCACCTTGGAATATGTCATCAGGTACCTGTAGCTTGTAGGGACATCGTCCCTAGCGGCACATGGAGGAATTGGGGTGTACAACAAATGTCTCCAGAGCTTCTGTCCCCAGGTACTGAGAATCAACCGGGATTGTCAGCTCAGGGTAGCACAGGAAACAGAAGTCTCAAACTGGAGATGCAAAGCTCTTGGCCTCTGGTGAGAAGGGGAAGATGCCCAGCATGCACATTTAGGTGTTTTCAGTACTGACTGAAGGAGGTTGGACCGCAAGGAAATGGGAGGACCTGAGCATGCATGGAAGAGCAAGAACATGGAGTAAGTGTGGATGGAGAGGAGCAAGGGTGATCTGTGGGGAAAGGGAGGGGAATGGAGGAAACCTAAGGGTGCGCGGAGGGGAAGGGAACGAACCTAAGGGCACAACAGGGCTGACCTGGACCTGCTACTGCACTCAGAAACCTCCTTTCCTGCCCCCAAACGCCCCTTCCCCACTCCAGTGTCCCATTTTCTGCAGCGAAACACCCGAAGGACCTCACGGCGCCTCCAGCCTCCGGTGACCCCAGCCGGGCGCCCAAACACCCCTCCCTTCCCCGAACACCGCCGAGACGTCCCCTCCCGCGCCCTAAGGCTCCGGCTCCCCCCGCCCCGCCTCGGTCCTTCCCGCGCCCGGGCAGCCCCGCCCCGCCCCGCCCCTCCCGCCGCAGCCGCCGCTGGGTCCGGGCCTGGGGAGGCGGCGGGCCGGGGGGGCCGCGGCGGGGCCATGCTGGGCAAGGACTACATGTTGGCCATCGTCCTCGTCAACTGCGACGGTCAGCCGCGCCGGCGGGCGGGGCCGGGGCGGGGGCCGGGCTGCGGGGCCGGGCTGCGGGGCCGGGGCGGGGGCCGGGCTGCGGGGCCGGGGCCGGGTTCGGGGGCCGGGTTCGGGGGCCGGGGCCGGGGCCGGGGCCGGTGCCCGCGGGCTGGAGCGGAGCCGCGCCCCGGCGTTGTCCGCGGTGCTGAGCGGGGCCCGCGGCGGCCCGGCCCGGCCCGACCCCGCCCCGCCCAAGGTCGCGGGCGGCGCCCCCGCGGGCGTCCCCAGCCTCCCGCGGGTCGGGGGTCCCGCGGGGCGCGGCGGGCGGGGCGGGGCGGCTCGGCGCAGCGCCCGGCCCCCCCCGGCGCCCCGGCAGCGCAGCCCCGGGGATGAGCACCCGCCGGGCTGCGCCGAGCCCTGCGGATCTTGGGTCGCATTCCCAGGAGCAGAGCTCGCCGCTGCGCTGCGCCACGGGCTCATCTCCGTGACCTCTCCAGGGCCCGGGGTGCGGGGAGGAGGGCGGTATTATACCCCTCCAAGGGTGCTTTCCTCCTCCCAGACCCCGGGGGGTCCGTCCCCAACCCCTTTCCCCGGCCAAGCCGGGAGAAGCTGGTCTCCGGCACCCTGGGGCTTGGCAGAGGGCTGGGGACTGCGTGCTGGCAGTGGCAGCACTGGGCTGGCAGCCCTGGGCCCTGCCTGGGCACCCCTGCAGGGTGCCTTCCCTGGCAGGCTTGGGCTGTGCCCCTGCTGGCATCACCCCATCCCTCTGGGTGCCAATGAGCGCCCGCACCGATCGCTTGCCTGGGGTCGGCCACTACCGCAGCCTCCCTAGTGTCGTGCCAAGCCTTCCCTTGCCATGCTTCTCTCCTGGGCCATGTGCCCAGCCATGCACCCAGAGGCCATCACAGGACCCTTTCGCTGCTGGGCGAAGCTGCTCGGTTCTCAGGGCGCCCTGCCTTCCCCTCCCTTGCCTCACACTATCCCTCTGCACAGACAACCTCTGGAGTGACCAGAGCCTGGAGACAGACCCCGACCTCCCCCCAGGCTGGAGGAAAATCCGTGACTCTCTGGGCACCTACTACTGGCATGTGCCAACCGGCACGACGCAGTGGCAGCACCCTGCACGCACCACCAGCCCAGGAGGGCACCCGGAGGCTGATGGAGAGGAGACACTCCAGGGAATGGTAGGGGATGTGGGCAGGGGGTGTGAGGGCTGGTGTTAGATCCCACCCCCTGGCAGGACCCTGCTGAAGGGCCCTCTGGGCATCGCTGGTCCAGCCTCCCCTTGGAGCAGGCCTGCCTCTGTCACCCCAAAGTCCTGCTCAGTCCATTCCTGGCCAGGGTTAAGCCCCTTGAAAGGCTCCAGCAGGCCCCCTGTTGGCCTCATACTGGCTACATGGGATGCCCACAAGCTGAGGCACTGCTGTCCTGGCAGGGAGAGCTCCTACCTGGTGCCTCCTGACAGCCTCTCTTGCTGCCCTCACCCCTATCCTCTTCTCTCCCAGGACGGCCAGGCCCCCGCGGCGAAGCACTCGGCAAAGGACAGGCCCATTCCCAGCCCCATGGCTTCGCTGTCCCGGAGGTAGGGCTGCCCATGCGTTCTGCTGACTTGTGGGGCACCATTGACCCTCGACCACTGCTGGGTGCTGGGCCCCAGTGCCCCCCACCAGAGCAGCCCCACATGTTGGAGCCAGCAGGACCATGCTGGTCACCTTCATAAGATGCTTCCCACCTAGTGGCACGGGGGTCTGATGGTGCCAGGGCATCCTGGTGTTTCCCTGGGTGCCCCAGGTCCGTGCTGCCGAGTGGGAGCTGTCCCATCACTACTGCATCCCCCCACAGGACCTCGCTGCCCTGGCACGGAGATGACTTCCAGCACAGCGCAGAGCCCGGCTCCAAGGTATGGCATCCAGGGGCTTCACTGCAGCATTGTGTGCTGGGGCTGGCAGGGGAGGGGGCAGGTGGCAGCTGGCGGGGACAGGGATGGGAGCAAGAACAGGGTGGCCGCGCTGGCATGGCGAGGGGCACGGGATGGGAGTGGCTGCGCTGGCCGGGCACTGAAGCCCCATGTGTCTCTGCTCAGTGCTTTGCTGTGCGCTCGCTGGGCTGGGTGGAGATCCCCGAGGAGGACCTGGCACCTGGCAAGAGCAGCATCGCTGTCAATAACTGCATCCAGCAGCTGTCCAACAGCAAGGGCCAGGGCTCTGCAGAGAACCGGGGCGAGGTGAGAGCCTGGGACGGTGCTGCCAGGCAGGGTCCCGCCCCGGGGCTGCTGCTGCTGAGGTTAGGTGTCCCCACCGATGGGGACCGCGCCTCGGAGGGGCAGGGACCAGCGTCAGTGGCGAGTCAACTCTCATAGAATCATTAAGGTTGGAAAAGACATCTAGGATCATCAAGTCCAACCGTCTCTCCACACAGGGCATCCGTGCAATGGGGCAGGTGGGTCTGACAGGGCTGTCCCTTGGGGAGAGCGCCAGGGGTGCCTAGGTGGACTGTCCCCACACATGGGTATGGTATCTGGGGAGGGCTGGGGAGGGACAGACGACAGGGCTGTGTCCACACTTGGGGCTGAGTAGGCTGGGGGGACGGGGGTGTCCCCACATGTGGGCTGGGTGCTGGGGACACCCAGGCCGTCTGCCGGGCTGAGGGAGCCACTGACCCTCTGCAGGGCCAGGACCTGGTGATGATCCTGAAGAAGGACACCATGAACCTGGTGGACCCCCTCGATCGCAGCCTCATCCACCGCCAGCCCATCCTCAACATCCGCGTCTGGGGCGTTGGCTGCAACAACGGCAGGTGCCGGGGGCTGGGGGGTGGCTCTGCCCGCTGAGGGGGGGAAGGCACCCCAGCAGTAACCTGTCCCCTCTCCTCCCTCCCTGACTGCTGCCACGGCTGCAGGGACAGGTAAGGGGGCGTGGGGCCGGGGGGGCAGCATGGGGGGGGGCGCTCCCTCTGCCGGGATCTCACTGGCTTGCCCGTGGCCTTGCAGAGACTTTGCCTTTGTGGCCAGTGACAAGGACACCTGCATCCTCAAGTGTCATGTCTTCCACTGCAACGTGCCTGCCAAGGGCATCGCCAAGGCCCTGCATGAAATGTGCTCCAAGGTGGGATGCGGGGCCCCAGCAGGTGTGGGCATGGCCCAGGGGTCTCAGGGATGAGGGGAGGCACTGGGACACCCGTCTCTTGCAGATCATGGCTGAGCGAGCCATAGCGAGCAGCAGGCTGCCATGCGCCGCCACGCTGGAGCCCATCTCCACCGAGGACCTGCCGCTGCAAGGTACCGGCCCCCAGTGCTGCTGGCTGCTCCCCCTGCCCAGAGTCTGCCCTCGGGCAGCAGGATGCACAGCAGCCAGAGCCCTTTGGCCTGCCTGGCTGTGTCCCAGTGGTCCCTGGGGACAGGGGGCACATGGGGGGGGTCTCCTCCAACCCTCCTCTCCTGGCAGTGGATATCCTGGAAGCGGTGAGGCAGTCGATGCAGACCTACGAGGCGTTGTACATCGGCAGCCTGCCCGTGCCCAGGGCCATGGGTAAGCGCCGCTGGCCCTGCCGCAGCTGGGGGATGCCCCAGAACCCCCCGCCGTGGGATGGCCGAGCAGCTGAGCCCCGGGGCCGGGTGGTCCCTGCCTGTGGGCCGGCTGGCAGCACCCTGCCTGCTCCGTGCCCGCAGCTGGGGCAGGGGCTGAAGGATTGGGGTCTCCTGCTCCCCAGGGATGGATGTGCTGAACGAGGCCATCGAGAAGCTGATGAGGGGCCCCGGGCGGGAGCGCTGGACGCCCTCCCTCATCCGCGTGTCCGACACGGCCATGAGGGTGCACCCCGCACAGGTGGGGAGGGGACGGGGGGCTTCGGCTGAAGCGGGCACCCTGCTGCCAGCGGGGTGGGACAGGTAACCCCCGTGGGGGGCCCAGCCTCCCGGCAGAGGGGACCTGGCGGGGGTGGCAGGGCTGCCTGGGATGTGGCCAGGGGTGGATGGGCCCACGGGGTCCCCACAGGAGGACGAGGAGGAGGCGGCGCACATCTGGGAGTGCCAGGTGCGGTACGTGACCTTCCTGGGGGTGGGCCGGGATGCTCACACCTTCGCGCTCATCGTGGACACGGGGCGACACTTCCAGTGCACGGCTTTCTGGTGCGAGCCCGACGCCGGCACCATCTCGGAGGCGGTGCAGGCAGCCTGCATGGTGAGTGGGAGTGGGGTGCCCCGCAATCCCCCCAGCTTCCCAACCCTCTGGGGACACCCGGAGGAGGAGGCAAGGGCTGGGGACAGGGGAGAGCAACGCCGGGTGGGACGCCTGATCCTGGGGAGGGCAGGAGGGAGTTGACCCCCCAGTGTCCGTGTTCAACCCACGGCCACGCCGCGTTGGGTTGCGTCCAAACCCACGGTGATGCCATGTCGCGACCCACCCGACGTTGCGTGTGACCCCCCCCCCGGTGATGCCACGCTGTTCCCCCACCCCACGGCCACCCTCGTCTCCCCGCAGGTGCAGTACCAGAAGTGCCTGGTGGCCACTGCACCGGGGGCTAAGGCGAAGGGCGCGACAGGACGGGGCCGGGCCGGGTCGGTGGCCTCGGGGGACGCTGCCAGCGGGGTGGCCAAGGGGAGCGGGGGCAGCGGAGGGGCGGCGGGGGTCGGCGCCCGCAAGCGGGGTCTCTTCTCCTTCCTGGAGTCCTTCCGCCTCAGGCGGGCGCTCCTCCACACCCCATAGGGGGCGGGGGTCGGGGACGGGGGACGGGGCCTCCGTCCCCGTCCCCCGTCCCCGACCCCCGCCGCGGTCCCCGTTTCCCCGGCGGGGCGGGGCTTCCCGTGTCCCCGCCCCTTCCAGCCCCGCCCCGCCCCGCCCCACCGGACGGAAGGGGCGGGGCCGGGCGTGACGTGGCGGGATGGCGGAGCTTTACGTGAAGCCGGGTGAGGGGGAGCGGGACGTGGAGGGGGCGAACTTCCGGTCCGGTGGGAAGGGGTGGGGGGCCGGGGGTCGGTGTGGGGAGTCCCGCGGGGACGCGTCACGTGGCGGGGGGGGGGTTCCCGGGTCTGGGGAGGGGGCTGCCGGGTCCCGGTGTGGGGAGCCCTGTCCGGGGAGCGGAGCCCTGCGGGTCCGTGTCCGGTGGGGGGGGTCCGGGGGGAGGCGTGTCCCAGTGCGGGGAGCCTTGGGGCGGGGGGGGGCGGCCGTGTCCGGGTGAGGCGGATCGGGGCGGCCGTGTCGGGGGAGGGGGAGTCCCATCCTGGCGCGGGGGCTCGCGATCCCGTGTCCGGGGCGGGGGGTGTCTCCTTGGTCCCCCCCCAGGGTCTCACCTTGCCCTTTGCTGCCGCAGGGAACCAGGAGCGTGGCTGGAACGACCCCCCCCAGTTCTCCTACGGGCTGCAGGCGCAGGCCGGGGGTCCCAGGCGAACCCTGCTCACCCGCCGGGCCCCCCCTCCGCCCGCGGGGACCCCCCCAGGTCAGCACCCACAAAACCCCCGGCCCACCCTGCTTCACCCCGGGGGCTGCTCCGGGGGAGCCGGGGCCAGCGCAGCCCCCGGGCTGGCGGCGCCGCAGGGGTCTCTCCTCTTCCCGCTTGGGATCCGGGGGGATTGCAGCCCAGCCCGGGCTTTGGGTCTGGCTCCCTCGCGGTGGCTGTGGGGGAGCGGAGCCGGTGGCACCTCCCTCGCAGCCCTTCCGGGGGTGCAGAGGCCGGGCAGCACCAGCCCTGCGCGGGCAGGGGGCCCCGGGGCCTGAGACCCCCCCCCCGCGCCTTTTGCTGGGCCTGTTGGATGGGGGTGACAAGCATGTGGTTCCCGACCCCCAGCTGGTGTCCCTGCGGCTGGGGCTGTGCTGACAGGGCTCCGTGCTGGTGTCTCTTCCCCGCAGGTGCCCCTCCAGACCCGGCCGCGGCCCCCGCTGCCCCCTCGGCGCTGCCCCCCCGAGCGCTGGGGCCGCCCCCCCTCGGGCCTGCCAGCCCTGCCCCGAGCGGGAGGCCGAGCGCTGCAGCGTGCCCCGAGGAGGAGTGTGGCGTGCCCGCTGATGCCGTCCTCGCCCCGCTGAGGGAGGCCCTCGACGCCTGCCGCCCCACGGTGCAGGTGAGGCCCCAGCCCCTTCCTCCTCCTCACGCTCCTCAGGGGCGGCAGTCCGGGGAGCCCCGCGGGGGCTGCCTGTTCCCGGGATGCCTGTGGAGCACAGAGAGCCACCCCTGCCCCGGGGGCTCCCCAGAGCTGGTGGGGGTCAGGGCTCCCCTGCAGCTTATTTCTGCTTCCAGAAACAAGTGTGCGATGACATGGGGCGGCGGCTGACAGTGCTGGAGGATGCATGGGCTCAGGGGAAGCTGTCAGCCCCTGTGAGGAAGAGGATGAGCCTCCTGGTGCAAGGTGAGGGGGAAGCAGGGGTGGCATCTGGGCCGTCGGGGAGGGGGCACCCGTGGGAAGGCTGACCCCATGCCACTGACGGGTTCCCCTTTCCCGGCAGAGCTCCAGCAACAGCACTGGGACGCAGCTGACGAGATCCACCGCTCGCTCATGGTGGACCATGTGAACGAGGTGAGCCAGTGGCTGGTGGGTGTCAAGCGCCTGATAGCTGAGACGAGGAGCCTGCCTCCTGCAGAGCCCACTACGGCAACGGAGGGCAGCGCCAGGGCCAGGCCTGGCCAGGAGGATCCCTGATGCTGGGGGCGGGGCTGCAGACTGTGAGCAGGGCAGCCTGTGCCCAGGGCCACCGGCAGGAGAAGGGACCCTGCTGCCCAAGAGGGCCTGGGCACCTCCTCTGCCTCCCAATCCTCGCCCAAGAAAAAGGGATTTTAATTGTTGCAACATTTTAGCGGTGATTCACTACATAATGTTTAATAAACGGCACTAACTTGCCCCTGACCATAGCCTGTCCTGGGGTTCTGGCACTGGACCGGTCCTAGTTCTCTCCCGGGAGCAGCAGGAGATGAGACTACTGGGTGACACTACGGCAGCTTCAGGCTTGGCCAAGGGTCTCTCGCCTAGCCCACAGGACATGAAGAGGAGGAATCCCCGTGGCAGCACCCCCAGCATCACCCAGGTTGCATGGGCAGTGATAAATTTCGCTGCTGCACGAGTTGGCAAAGCCTGGCTCCCTCTGGCCTTGACTTTGGCAGTGGGGGGAACCTACAGCAGCTGGTATGTGGCCCCGTGCTTCTGCAGGAGGAGACAGGCCCTGAGGAGCTCTGGACTAGCTGGGGAGGCCGACCTGCTGACAACCCAGAGCAGCCTGGCACAGCCAGGGCTTGTGCTGCAGCTACAGCCCACGCTCCCACCTGGGCTCCTGCCCATTCTGGCACAGCTCAGACCCAAGTTTGGGACCTGAGAGACCTGGGAGGCCTCAGGGGCACAGAGATCAAGGAAGAAACATCCCAGTGCTAGTGCTGCCCACCAGGTCAGGCATGCCCAGGGTGTTATTAGCATTTACCCTGGGCAGCAAGCAGGCTGCCCTGTGCTGCTCGCTCCTACGCTCACAGGAAGGCCACCGCAGCTGGGACAGGCTGCTTGGGGCACCCCAAGACTGGGAGCAGATCCCCAGGCCCTGCATTCACTGCTCCCAGCCTGCAAGGTCTTGGTGAAGGAGGAGGAGACACTCTGGACCCTTGAAGGGCTTCTGGTGCTGCTCAGCTCCTCTTAGCTCCCCTCCCCAGGGCTCTGAGGACCCAAGCTGAGCCCCAACACAGAGATGCACCAGGTCACACAGGGGTTTCATGGTGTTTATTGATCAAGCATGAGCTCCTAGGCAATTGCACCAGCCAGTTGTGCTAGAGCCTGAGGTGTCACATGTCCATCCCCAGCATGAGAGAGGGCTGCAGCCAGCTGGTCACGGTGCCAGCACCTCCACGAGGCCCAGGAACAGGCCCAGCTGTGGCCTGGAGACGGGGAGCTGGAAACTCAGATGTCCATCTCAAACTGGTCTTGATCTGCAAGGGTACGGAAGGATACAGGGCCAGGGTTAGGATGGGGCTGCCTTGGGAGAAATGTGCAGGCAGAGGAGGCAGGAGCTGGAACCGGGATCTCCCCTTGCCCTTGCAGCCAGGCAGGAGCCCCATGCCCCAGGCAGGACATAGACAGGCTGCGTGACAGGGCTGCTCACCTGGCATGGCTTCTTTGCTCTCATTCCGCTCCTTGAGCTCCTCCAGCTTGACGAGGCTGGACTGGGCCAGGGATGTGACACCGGGGATCTGGGGCAGGCAGCAGGGAGGGGTCCTGGCCACGGGTGAATTCTTGCACTCCAGCAGAAACTTGCGGTCGTAGATGATGCGGGTACCTGCCAAAAGCAGGGGGCTGTCAGGCACTGCCGGTCTCTGGCCGCTCCCATCTCCGAGCACCATGGCTTGAGCCTGGAGCAGGGGGTGGGGCCCAGCGCTTGGCTGCAGCCTGGGGACATGGCTGGCTCTGGAGCCACAGTGGGGCTTCCCCTATGGCAGACTGTGACACCCGTCCTGCCCAGCAGCTCTTTCCCACATTGTTCCTCCCCTTGAGGCTCCTGGAGCTCTGCCAGGGCACAGCACAGGGCATCCAGCCGCAACACGGGTGCCCCATGGCAGCTGACACTGCAGCCACCCCTGTGCTGCCTGGACCAGCCCTGGGGCACTCGGCAGACAGCCCAGGCCAGAGAGCCAGGCAGCAGGCAGGGCCCCAGCACACCCTGCCCAGAGGTGGCTGGCTCAGGGGTGGCTCCCTGCAGCTGTCAAACAGCAAAGGCTGGGTGCCTCCCTGCTGGCACCACGGGGAGCTGTACCCAGAGACCTGTTCCCAGTGAGCCACCCCACTGTGCCCTGCATGAGGACAACACACTGGGCTTCGGTGGGACAGCTCCTGCAGTGTGCCGGCCTGCTGGGTGTACAGCCCCAGGGCAGCGCCCACCCAGGGCACATGCTGCCTCCCCCAGCACCCCACACGCCTGCCAGTGATCCCCGAGGCCATGCCAGCCTGCGTGCCGTGTTTGCTGCCCTGCACAAGTCCAGGCCTGCCTTCCCCTGCCCGGCTGTCCCTGCGGCTGAGCACCAGCTCCCTGCCAGGCTCCGGCAGCGAGCACAGCCCAGGGCAGCAGCGAGCCCAGAGCTCCTGCATGGGCTGGGCCCTTCCTGGCACCACGGACACATTATGCAACCCGCGCCTGCCACAGCCCCGCCAGCACTGGGCCTGGCTCCCCAGCCCCAGATAAGCTTATCGAAGGCACACAACAGAGCCAGCACCCACAGGGCGGGTACCTGTGGCTCAACCGAAATATGCCCAGCTCAGGGACAGGGCACACACTACCCTGAGGACAGACAGCAAAGAAAAGGACCTGCTCAACAGCTGAACCAGGGGTTTTGGCAAAAGGCTGGAAGAGGGGCAAGAGGGCAGTCCTAGGGTACCCCTCGGGGTAGCTGTGCCACCCAGTACCTTCCCTCAGGGCTGGTGAACTTGGACAGGAACAGACTTCTTTTGCTAGCCCCCTGCACCTCCCCCAGCTCCAGGCAGCTGTGCCCAAGCCAGACCTACCCCCGAGGGACCAGCGCTGCATCCACCGCCCCAGCGGCACTGCTGGCAGCCCGCGCCCCAGCGGTGAGAGCACCCAGTCTGCCTGTTCCCCCTGGTACCACGGGGCAACAATGGCCCTAACTTTAGCAGTATAGTCCTACAAAGCTTTGGGGTTCCCTTTTCCACTCCAGCTCAGGGCTGCCAAGGGAAGCCACCACCCCACGGGCCTGCCTGGATCCAGCATCCAGAGCAGGTGGCAATGCCCCTAAGGACCAAGCTGCAAAGTGGAGAGCTCAGGAAGGGACCCGCTCAGGAAGGAGCTGCCTAAATCGGGCAGGGATAGGGTGGCTGAGGCCACCGTTCTGTTCAAGGGACAACCCCATCCCCGTGCTGGGTCTTACCCCCCGGTGTGGTGGAGTAGACGGTGCCACCCGGCGTGGAGCTGTAGCCCTCCGGGATGGGGAGATGGTGGCTCCCCGGGATGGGGCAGGACGAGGTGCCTGTGCCCGTTGCCGCCATGGAGCCCACATGGCAGAGAGGGGGAGGGGAGGGGCCTTAGGCCCCTCCCCTGCAGCTTGCCCCAGGAGCAAACACCGATTAGGCTACACTACCATTTGTTTTCAATACAATTACTGTTAACATGAGTGCTTCTCCTTTAGCATTTGCACTATCAGGGGGGCGGCTGCAGTTCAATGTTTTTTGCACTTCCTCCTCAAATACTAGGAAAAATATCTGGATACCTCGTCCAGTAGCATTTGAGGTTTATTTGCCCGCGGCACTTGGATATTGCTTGTGCACTGTGGGTTTTCAGTACTCCTTCCTCATGCAAATTTTCCTGGGGAAACTCTGCTGCTGCATGTAAGGATTTGTCTGGAGAAGATGGAGGAAGGTGCAGAAGTCTCCACCTGGTCTGAGACACCACTGAAAGTGGTCCATTAGATTGGACCCTACGTGCACTGTAGTAACCTGACTGAGGAATGGACCAAATATTCAGTGTAGCTGCTGCATCACCACTGAGCAAAAGCAGAAATAAGCATAGTCCAAGTGCAGAAAGTGGAGAACTTCTGCACCTGGGTAGAGAACGAACGTTTATCTTAAGCAGTATGCAAAAATCCCCTTCTTCCTCACAGAAAGGACTTGAGGAGCTCTTACCAGACTTAAAGGGTTACAAGAAACTCTGAATTGAATATATTACATTTTTCTCTAGTGGGAAGTGGTCTCTGCTTTCCTAAGATCTGCTTCTAGGCAGCTGGTCACAGCAAGTCAGGTGAAGAAACCCTGCATTTATCTATGAGCTACCTATTTACCTTCTGCAAATTAAGTTGCCATCAGTTGCCACGTTGTCTACTCAGCCCTTATTTCGAGACCCTGAACAAACCCTGATCTCTCAGAGAACCCACCTGGAAAAAAGAGTGCTAGAAGCAGAACTAATCCAGAAGGAAAAAAAATAATGCAGAACTGTGTTCACACACACACCAAAAAAAAAGGGCTAACAACTGGCAGGGTGAAGGACTCAGCAGACCTTGTATTGCAGACGACCGCCAATCAAAACCCTCCCCCAAACCCTGACTGCATCCACACGTTAATTATAATATTATAATCCACGCGTGCCACTGGGCACAGCAGCAGCTACTGATGACAACAACATACAGCCTCTTCCAAAATTCTCACACACAACCTATAAATACTGTTCACCTTTTATTGAATATTCAGGTAAATATTTCACATTAATACAGGCTACATAAAGTAGAGCCACTATACGACATGAAATTTACTCAGCTTTTTCTTTTAAGTATGTAAACAATTATACATGTATTTACCACCCTAAAAGGTTGAAATCATGTAATCAGCTAGTTCTGTGCTGCATACAAGGAGCCTTCAGTAGTGTTTAGCCAAAAGCACTAGTTTCGTCTGATTTTTAAGTTCAAAATGGCTAAACTAACTGGAGAACAGAATCAGTCTGTATAGGTAAATCAATTTGTTCTTATACAATGGGCAATCAAGTTTCCATTGTTACAGCCCACAGAAAATTGCTTAGTTAGGCACATTAAAAAATCCCCAGGGTTCTTCAAGATCATAAAGATTCCCAAACAAGTCTAAAAAAGGATAGACCCCCTTAAATCAGTTGACGTACTTGAGATGCATGTTTCCAATGTGAGGTGCCCAGGTGCCAGGCCAAATCTACAGCAAGAAATAAAAAGACAAGTCTATTATGAAAACAAATAAAGGTTCCTTTAATAGAGCGTTTAACCACTAGAAGGCAAGCTTAAGGCTTCCCCCTACCATACAACCAGACTGTCCAAAGGCTGGGAGCCCTCTTCAGCTCTGGCCAAGGTTTAACTGACAACCTGCAAGATGCCGAGTATGGATATAAATCCTCTCACTTACAACAAAGTCTATTATCTGGCTGAGCAGTCTTGAAATGCCGCTTATTTTACCTGAAGGGTTTGGTATGGATAGCACCATATATATTTTTTTATATAAACACACACACATACACACACACACTGTATGGGAAAAGCCATGCAAAAGATCTCAATTCTTCTATCAAAGAACTAAAAAAAGAGTCACCTATCCAAAAATAAAGAAAAACAGAACAAAGTACAACACTGTAAAAAGCCCCAGCTAAGCAAAGGTGGAAAAAGGCAGCCATACTACCTGCTGAGCATCAGTACATTCTGTTGAGTTCTGGACAACTTTGATCATGGGATTCCAGGCGGGATCTGGAGTATGGAGCCCGTTAAAGATGGGGCCTCCCGGGCCATCCGCTAGCTGAGGGTGCGAGGGTATTAGAGTGCCACCGTACATGGAAATCGGTAGGCCCTGAGGGAACAAGAGAAAGCACTGTCGGTGAAGAAGGCAGTGGTTGTGAAGGATGACCGTAGTACCATGTTTGCCAAGACGACAGAGGCAGTTCACATCCATATGTGACGTTCACCTACTGGCAAATATCTCAGCACTATGAGGAAATGGGGCATCACTACACACCTAGGCAGAGTATGGAATATGGTGACTCTTCAGGGGCTTGAGACTCAAGTCAGTTTACTCATTTTTCTGAAATTACACCTCGCCAGTATGCAGCAGCCTCTGCACGGCGCTTTCGGATGATCCCATAAAGCCAGACAGAGCAGCTGTACAAAGTGATCTTAGTGCTCCCTCCACTCACCTCTGCAGCATGCAATAACCTTGGTGCACGCAGGGCTGCAGCCAGGGGCTGCACTTCAGCAAAGTCTGTATACAGCTTCAGCCTACAAGACTCTGAGTGGAAGATTCTATAAATTACTAATGGACATCTAAAATATTCTTCCAGTTCAGAAAGAGCAAGCTACAGAGCAGCTTTTTGCAATTATGAGATTTCTTTCCCGTGTTTGAATGATTGCTGCTTTGCAATTTAGAAGATGCCAAGAGCACATGCTACAGCTACTTCTGAAACACGCTGTAAAAGCAGGTCTGCTCTTTGCACATTGTCCTGGACATTCCTCCAGTGGTGGCTGAGCTGACTATGGCTTGGCTACATCCGTCTGCCTCAAGCTACTTGCTGGCGTTAACATACAAGGCACAGACTTACAAGTAGTCCTCTCATCCTGCCACTTCCTTAAAAAAGGCATGTAGTATTCACAGGCTTGACTTGTACTGAAAGCATTAAGCAAACCTTTAACCAGCCTCAAGAGCTGAGCAAGCCTTATGGAACATTTCTGAGTGACTGAACCTCTGAGAAAGGAAACACTGGAGAAAAACGGAGGCATTCAGCTTCAGAAAACATCTACATTCTACAAATTCTGGTTTTGTTGAAATGCGCCACCAGGCTTGGGCACCTTTTCTTGTCAGTACTGGGATGAAAGGAGGTTCAGGACTAGGTGCGGCAAGCAATGGTAGAAGAGGTGCACACATACAGTGTAAACAGGCAAAACAGGAGATACAAAGTCAGTCCTTGGTCGTTTTATAGACCAAGTCCAATCCTCTTACTTACTTTAGAAAAATCCACAAAACTATTTGGCATAGGTTGGTGGAAAATATTTGAGGGAGCCACTATTCCAGAATCATCTCTCTCCATTGGCTGATGCTGAGAAAACGTGCCTGGGTCTGACAGCTGCTGATGCATTGGATGATTTCCCATGACAGGCTGAGACCAACCTGACAAGCCTTCTGGAAAGGAAATTGAAAATGGCTGATTACAATTCCTCAATGATACTCTGGAGTAGAATTCAGCAGCTGCACACACCTACATACATCTAAAGGCTCCCTGAAAACACACGCCTGCAGAGGTATCTTATGGCTCTGCTCTGAGCAAAGGCAGACCTTCCACAGCCTACCCAAAGCAGGAAGATACCTGCAGTTTTCAGGTTAATAAACCATTACAGGCAATGCAAACACACAAGTCTTATCTGCAGCATCAAGGCCTCTCACAGGGAAGCTGTAGCAGGCAACACTATATAAGGCTGGCTACATGCACACACTTTCTCTCCCTCCAGCTCCCACATCCTCTCGTGTATCATAGGAACACAGAAAGAAGTTACATTTATGACAGGGTCAAAAGTAAGGAAAGAAGAGAGGCTGGTGAGGCCAGGGAAGTTTGGCCAGGCACATCACATGCCATCTCCATGTACATTCATCTTGATCCTCCAGACAAGTGTGGAGATAATGGGGACTACTAGTAACTGCAAGTTTCAGGTGTCTACAGCAGAACAGCTAAGATCCAGTAAACCTTCAAGCACTCCCTGTGAGCACATACAAGCCTTTCTTGAAAAAAACACAGCAATGCTGAGACACTAAGTTAACCAAAGTATGGAGGGCTTCACTGAAAAATATAACAAATACAGGACTATAAACATTTGTCTTTAAAGTCTCCAGTGGAAACACTTTACACCTCAAATGCTGCAGCTCTTCCTTTCCACAAGAACCTTAAACTATCAGGAAACTGAATGTAAAACTTTAGCTGTTTCAAAGTCATCCTTTTGAAACTGGAGCTGCCTGGAACAGAACTTACTCCATACTATTCAAGAGTCATGAGGAGATCGATGCAAAACTCAGCATCCACAACTACGTGGTTCTGGGTGCATTGGCTGCACCACAACTAACATTTTAAAACGTTAATAGAAAGCAAGCTACCATTTCTGAATTGTTCTCAGGGTTTACAACTGTACGCTAACAGATAATCTAGGTTGGGTGAGAACCACCTGCATTAGGAGAGAAAAAACACAGCGCTTTCACTGATATGCACTCTCCCACCACTGACACCAGCATTCCCTTCAGGATGTACTACGTGAAAGTTGATTACAGACTGTGGAACTTCACTCCTCCTCCCCAACTTTCTTTTCAAATGTAGTACTTCCGAAAGGCCCTAGAAGCTTCTTTAGGCTAACCCAGGCTGTACAACAGACTTACCAGATACGCTGTTAACTCCAAATGACCAAATACCGCTATGACCGACAGGAGCTGTAAAGTTGGTTCCTAAGGGCGTAGGAGTGACAGATCCTCCCTGTCGAATTCTAGCAAGCCTTTCTGTCCCAATGGGAGGGGGTACCTTTCGATCTTGGTTGGCATTACCCGTTTTTGGCTGGCCCAAGTTGGAAGGTGCAGAAGCAGCTGAAAGGGGCGAAGATGATCCTGAGGAAACTGATGGAATAGGAGATTCACCTGCTGAAAAAAGTATTTCTCTTGCTTAATTACACACAGGGCACAAAAGCTAGCGAGCATAAACACTACCTGCTCTATCCCCCCAATATTATCTCAAAGCAAATGATAAAAAGTTTTTAAAGGGTTTTTTGGCAAGCATTCTTCAAGTCTTTCACAGAAATTCTGTTTAGAGTTTATTTTAACTCTAAAATCAACATTATAACACAAATGCTTTCAGCCATCAGAATCATGTGATATTCTCATGACATAGCAGTACATCTAAATTAACTACAAGAAAGAATAAGAAACATGGAAGAGTTTCAGGAAGAGGTGAAAACATCAGCCAAAATACCACAAATGTCTAAACAGCCTGGTTTTGGTATCCACCACTTCCAGCAGAAGAGAAATTAGACAGCCTCCCAAAGCCACATGTGTAATGTAAGAGCGTACGTCCCACCAACTTCAGAAGTGTCACTGAGTCTTCTTGGGAAATCCAACTTCCTTTGAGCACTCATTTAAATGTTTTGGTTCTTAAGCTCAGAGTGGCAATGAAGTTGCATGCAGTGACATGAAAAGCCTCTTCACTTAAGATTCTGAATCAATGACCCATATTTTTCTGTAAAGCTACTTCCATGTTCTTCCCATTAGGAGGAAAACCCACTGTTACCTCGGATGATGCTTAAAGATTTTGGAACATTTTAAGTAACATGAAATAATTCCAGAATCCCAATTTAAAAAAAAAAAAAAAAGGAAAAAAGTAAAAAGGCAAGTATAACTTCAAACCATGGCAAACATGACATTTTCACCTAATATTACACTCATACTACTTAGAAGGGAATCTTTAGCTTGGTATAATCACCTCCACTCCCCCACAGCTTCATGCCCTCTCCTCTCAGAGCCTACGACCACTGATTTTTTTGCCCAAACATGCCTTTAGTAATGTTACCAGAACTAGTGGCATTTTACATGGGAAAAAACAGAATATAGTACAGCTTGGGATTTGCACGCCATCCTCAGAGCTGCTAAAAGCAATTGGAAAGCATTTTGTACATCACTGGGTAATTTCCCGTCAAGTTACAAATCTACTAAGACAATAGCTATGAATTTATAGTTAACTAAGACAGACCCATGAAGTTCCTACATGAATTTGTTGCGCTTGTCCAAGGATGTGGTGAAAAATGCTGTCTGTTAAAGCTGGGAGTCCCAACAGGCGCTGGCCCTTGAAGGTAAACCCGTGCTCCTTGTATGTTTGCTGAAAAGCCTGTCAAAGGACCTGAAGAAGAAGTTGTAGAGCTGTTGGATGGATCTAGAGAGGGTAAGCCTGAAATAAACATAAATTTGATTAAATATCTCTCTTTGGGAACCTGCTTCAAAGCACCAGAGAGCGCTAGTGCTTCAAATATAATTAAAGCATCTCATCACCTTCAGGGGTATCTGCACATGGTAAGTTCATTTTACAGGTGCATGATTCTCCCTTAGAAACTGACAGAAGGCGTTTCTGTACGCTCTCTATTTTGGCCTGAAGTTTTAACAAAAACAGCCATCTCTTCGGTTGGTTGGTTACTGAAAGGAAATGATCTTAGCAGGGAGGGCAAAGGAGGAAAGCTGGGAGTGGCAAGATTTCTTTGCTTACAAAAAAGCCACACAAGTGAAACAGGGATACAGGGCTCTGTGAAAGTCCCAGGGGAATCCAGCACCAGAGAAGTAGTTCGCTGCAGTACGGTTTTTGCCATCCTATAGGTACATTCACATATAGATCGATCAGAGCATGCTGTGTCCAGAGAAACAGGGCTGACTATGCACAGCACAACAGGTGAGGGGGCTGCTTTCTACAGGGATGCATGAGAGGAAGGGAGAGATGGAGAGAAAGTTCAAAGTCCCACAAAAATTATTAGCATGGGGGAATTACAGTTCTTTAATAAGCCAAAACTTGTAAGTACTTTTCCAAAATGTTGTACAAGGTCTTATCACACATTATTACCTGAAAGCAGAAATGGGCATGGCCATATGTTCACCTGAGTTTTGGGTTTAGTTTCAAGGGCCTATTAAACAAGACTAGTTTCAAAACCATTTAAACATTTGAAAATGACCACAACCAGGACCAGCCTATATTGCTGCAGAGCAAGGTTGAAGGTTGTACCTACTTACACCACAGCGGTCTGCAAACAGCAGTGGTGACTGGCAATACCTTCAGTCGTAGACTAGAGGTGCACCTTTCACCGCCTGGATACGTTCCTGAAAGCCAGGTCTTTTTCCCCCCAGTATTATCAACCAAGTCAACCTGATTTACTGCTTCCGGAAGTGCCAGATCCAACCTGCTCACATTGACAGAAATGACTCATTGGATTTGAAACAGGTATTTTTCTCACGAGCTCTACCCCAAAGATTAAAAAGGAGAAGTCTCCATTCAGACAAGGAGAAATAAATCACCACCATCAAGAGAACATGGGGTGCTTGGATGAGGGAACCTGAGCGTGGGAGGACAATCTTTCAGGGTTTGTCACAGCACAAAGTGCGAGACTCCATGGCTACGAGGAGGTTGCTAATGCCTGTGCAGACTGCTGTAAACGCAGTTTGATTGATCTGCATTTGTCTAGAGCTGCAGACTAGCCTCCAGCAGAGAGCCTAGCTATAAGCAGATTGCAGCACCTCCAGCTGAAGGCCCTCCTTGTGCATCTGCCATGGAGCTACCAATGGGACACTCTTGCTAACCCTCCAGCCACAAAAGTCAACTCAGCAGTAGTCAAAAGGCCCCTAGAGTGATTGATTCCACCACACATCAAAAATAAGTTTCCAGCTGGCTGACAACCACTGAAGATCCCAAGTCTCTGCCCCACACAGAGGGGTAACAGAGCTGCTGCTGCCCATGGGGACTGCTGGTTTCCTAAACAGAGAACAAGGCAGAGATTATGACAAAAAATAGCTCTTCTGCAGAAGACAGGTGCCCAGCTGTGTATTTTCAAGGCTTAGTAGTACGGGTACACAGCTTTCAAAGTGCAATGGCTGTACAGCCCATTTCAGCACTGCTGTGTATTTTCTAGAGGTTGAAGGAAGTGTGACAGCCAGAGATACACAAATTCAACAGAGTAGTCAGCTTTCAGGTTGTAAAGAACACTTTTTATCATTATCTTGCCTTTCATAAAAGTGGATTAAGAAAACCTTTGCTTGCTATTAAAAATGGCTTCTATGAACAACGACTTAAAGAAACCTGATTTCAGTAATGAGTTTCCTATTTATGTACTTACCAACAAAATCAAGTTTTGTAATACTAAAACCTTTTGCAATACCATACTCTGCAGTTACTTGGACCATGAATTCAAGCTCTTCATCATGCTCTGAAAGCGTAACTGAGCTTTCGAGACTGGTGCATCAACCTCACACAAACTCTGCTCAAAATTCAGTTTATCAAAGCCCCCAGGCACTTCTGCAGAACCTGGTTACTGCAAGGGCTGCCTCCACCTTTAGAGAAACAGCCGCAACACTTGGTCACTCCATGCAAAAAAGGGAGCCCAGCCATTTCATGCAACTTCATACTCATGTGCTGCTTCCTAAGCTGACATATTTCAAGTTTGTGATACCTTTTAATGCCACGTGAGCAAGGTCTCAAACCCCTTCTTAAAATGCAGAGGAAAGAAGTAACAAGTAGACTTCTTTTGGTCTTCTCCAGAGCCTCCCCAAATGCTTGGGCTAAGTCTGCCCTCAGTCTGCAAGCTGCTAGGACAAGAGATCTAAAGACATAAGTGAGACAAAAGGCCATTTCCAGAACAGATGCGCAACCAGTGAGGAGATCTGCACGTGTATCTGTGTCTCAAAGGAACCAGTGAATCAGAAAACTCAAGCTGCAAGTGAGCTTACCCATGAATAGGAAAAGCAGCGTACCCAAACTCCAACCTAAAGTGACAACTTGTTAAGAAAAAGCTACTTCAGTGCACAAACCGATTATATTAAATCTCCACCAAATCAGCTTAGAGGTGATCACGAAGAGATGTTGATGTGGAAAAATCTGCCACAGCCCAAATGTGCAAGACAGGCACAAAAGACAAATCTCTGCTCAATCAGGTGTAGAGTCACAGTTGATATCAGAAGATCGGTGTCCACCTGCTTTGATGGCCATTACTACTCCCTCTCATCACACAAAAGTGTACTGAATTGCCAGGCAAGGCCCAGACTGCTCCTTGTCCATCGCACTGCTGTTGGCTAAAGCATAAGCCAGCAGTGACACCCTTTTCTCCCCCTTCTAGAAATCTCATGAAACCTGCCATCGAACCCTATGGAAACAGCCAAGGTAGTCCCCAGTTCAACCCACCTCGGAGGCTGAGCTGAGCGGAAAGGTCTGTTATCCTCGGAAGAGCCAGCAAATGAGATGGGTGGACAGACCACAGGACCACACTTATGCTCCAAGGGAAGGCACTGGAGAGGTGTCTCAGCCTACCATCCCCACTCCTTTCCTCAGTATCACACCTTCAAAACAACCCCTTCTCCCCAGGCTCCCCTAACCCCTCTTCCTCCTGTGTGACAGACAATTTAGATTCTGAAAACAAAGGTGATCAAAAGCAGTATTAAGTAGAATGACATTAAATGAATCGACTAAGGACCTGACTAACCAGTCACCTCCTGTCAGGCAGAATTTTTAGTGGCACACCTACCTATTTGCAGTTTTTCTTCACTTTGCAATATCCCAATCAAATACAAGCTCAGAAAAAAACGTGTTCTGTCCAAATATTTTTGTGCTTCAGTTAAGAACTTCACACTTATCTCCCCAAAGTCAACCATGTGAGCTCTCCTTGGGTATCTACCTAACCTTCCTAACTCAGGAAGAAACAGATTTAGACTACCTTTAAATACTTAGTCATTTACGGATATATAAAGGACCAAGACATTTTTCTCTGTGACAAACAGATGACCTTAGCATAAGGGAACAGCACAATTTTTTGCTGCTATGGCAAGTCCCAGTCAGCTGTCTTTGTATACGCAGGATGTGATCATCAGAAAAATCAGCAGATCCCATTTGCCGTAAGCTTCCTTCCCCAGGGGTTATTCCAGCAAACTCCCAGTTTAGAGCACTGCAGAGAAAAAGCTGAGCCAACGTAAAGTGTTTCTGGATTCTGCTGAGGAGCGTCTGGCAATTCTTTTATTAGCAGCCTATCTGACAAAAAAGGGCCAGTTACTTTACCTTCCACAGCCTTAGTTACATCTGGTTCTGCTTACTGTGCTGGGACTGGACGTGGCACAGGAGCTCTAGGTATTTGCTCGCTTTGCAGAGCTATACAGCCCAAATTAAACTATTAAGAAAACTACAGTCATAGCAAACATCCCAGTTTTGTGGTTAAAGCTAGTCAGAGAGAAGTGTTCTGGTTTTCAGATGTCCTGCACGTCTGTAAATCAACTGAGAGGAACAGGAATGTTAAAAATCATCTTTCCTCACTACCACGTCTTCCAAATGCCCCCTTCTCCTTTAGTCTGAAAGTCAAACTACTTGACTTGTCCCAATCCAGCATTCAAGTCCTGAAGCGTTAACCCAAATATCTAACTTACACTGCAGGGGTAAAGACAACTTCAAAGCAAGGTGGTCTAGCTACCCAGCTTCAAGGCACCATAAAGCCATTATGGCTAAAATGAAGGGGAGAACAGGGTGGCACAGACTAGATCTCTTGAGGGTCCAGCCAGTTACCTGCAACATAGTTGAACACTAAGACAATAATAATCCTTTAGGCAGAGCACAGCAATGGCAGGGAGCACACTGTGAGTGTTCCTAACCCATTTCAAATAAATGCAGGTAAGCTTGAACTGCTATACTTAAGAGCAGAAGGACAGTAACTTCCTAATAAAACATACCATGCAGTAGCAAACCAATGTCCCAAAGCACAACATAAGCTTATTAAAATCCCAGAGCCATATCAAGAGACAAAAAGTACAGAGAGTTTACCCGCACTGAGTCAAGCTGGAGTCTCAGATAAAATATTGAACAACTGCATGCAGTCACTCCTGCAGCTGGAACCTGTCAAGAGTCCTAGCCCTGCTGTTTCAGGTTTGGTATCACCCAACCCTTTGTTCCATTCCAACCCAAAGGCTAAAAATCAATGCTACTCTGAACTCTACCAACAGGTGGAAGCATTCCTGTGTCTTACAGAGGACAAGCAATGCAAAATCTACAATGTTCCCAACACAACATCCTAGAAGAGCTGAAGAAAAGAGGAAAAAAGTCATCATCAACATTTTAAAGAGCACTTGGAAAAAACAGGCCAACCTTGTTACATCAGTATTCTCCAACTGTCATTTGTAAACTACTTCTCAATCAGTTTGAGATGATCAAACTGTAATGCTTGGAGAAAGAATTCTGTCCAGTGCATGATCTTCATGACTTACCTACAGGACTAGTCGAAACCCGTTGGGAAGGTGGCCTGAAACCAGGAGCCTTGGAGTTGTCAGGATGCACGTTTTCCACGTGTCCTAGCACAGAGTTATTCAGAAAGGTAGACTGAACAGTGAAAGATGGGTCAGCTGCTGGTCGGGTAGAGAGTGGACAGTCTCCCCATCCTTGGTTAGCTGGCACCTGGTTGCTATCAAAAAGACTACTAAAGTGATTGAAGAGCGTTGCTGGCCCAAAGGTAGGAGGCAATGATTTGTTTGCTGGGTTAATGTGCATCTGAGAACCATTCATAACGTTCATGGCTGACGAGAGCTGCACTGCAGCAGGTGGACCTTGAGAAGGTGTCAAAGGAACTTGATTTGTAACAAAAATAGACTGAGGATCTTGATGGAGGTTTGCATTTGGTACCACTGAATAGAAAGAACCTCTGGACTGCATCCTGTGAGTAACTCGAGGTGCTGGTACAGCTACTTGAGGTAAGTTACTGTTGTCCTGATTATCTGCAACAACTGACCTGGGTGATGCTAAGCTTAAAGGAGCAGTTTCGGAGCTGGATGAAAAAGGCATCGACATGGAAGGACTGATCTCTGACATGCTGGTTGGCAGTATTTCATCTTGGACATTATTTAGCGGTGCAGGGCTGCTCGATGGGCGAGTTTCGGTGACTCCCGAGTTGCTGCTAGCTGACATACTGCAACTACTTGCAACCGAAGATGGTGCGCACGCGTTTGCAGCGGGCTGGTCTGGTGTTGACACCTTCTCTTTGGGTGCTGATACAGCCGAGAAAGAGTCCGCTTTAAGTGCAGAATGCTGCGTTTGTGGAGCATTAGATGGCAGAAATGCTGTGGGCACTTGCCCGTTGTTTGTGGGGGCAGAGGAAGCTGAAGGCAGAGTGCTACAGGTGCTTGTCACAGTTGAGATTGCTGTTGCTGCAGCACTTGTCTTGGGAACGCAGGCAAACAACTGCTTTCTGACCGAAGAGGGAGTCCGATTACTGGTTACACACAGCGGTTGGGTGGAAGCAGCTACAGAAGAGACAGTAATGGGACAACTAGAAGTAGCTAATCCAGGAGACTCCGTCTGTAAAATATTTCCATTCTGACTACCTACACGACTCGAACTATTATGCTTTGGAGAGCTGTTTGTGCTGCCAGGGTTAACTGGTCTCACTGGGAATGGTCCCCAAGTGTTCGGTGAAGGTGAAAAAGTTCCTCCAAATTGGGCCATAGGTAAGCGAGGGTGCCGGATCTGTTGCATAGTTTGGGCAGCCAGCAAGGCAAAATGAGGGTGAGAATAAGCTAGAGGAAGAGACACCGGAAAAGATGAGCGCACATTCGCTGGGACATTCTTGTTTAATTTGTTAGTAGGCTGGAAAGTAGATAGTGTTGATGACTGTGATGTGACTAGGGGCGGTGCTCCAAGTGGAAAGGAGTTCTTGTTTGAAGCAGTCGCAGTGCTGACTCCAGATGAAAAGTTTGCATGGATTGATTTGGTACTCGAAGCAGGTGTTCTTATGTGAGTTTTGGGAATCAGGTCTTCCAGTTCCTTGGCAGGATCTTGTATAAGGGCATTGATGAGTTGCACTGCGTATCGTGTTGACTCTGTTCCACCCCTAGATTAAATACAAATGTATTTATCTTTTGCAAAAGGAAACCCCACTTTGTGCAACATCCTGTAGCCTCAATTTTATACTGAGCTGCAAGTCCATTGCATGTTTACTCCAATAAGTTAATTTCTTGACTTTTGCATATCTTAAGGATTAACTTTGAAGAAGTAGACCTTCAGCATATCTTGACAGCAGTAATATGTTCTACTCTAGTACCAAGAAGCTAAATATGTGCCATCTTAAAAAACAAACAAACTTGTTAATATATGACACTGTGGGCTAGCTCAAGACTTTCACTTCTAGATACTGTACCTTATAGTGATCATTCTCTCTCCATTCTTATCTTTTTGCTTATCAACGTCAATATGGGCACCAGTGACGTCTTGAATTGCTGTGATGTTGCACCCACCTCTTCCCATTATTCTAGATACGACAGAAGCTGGGACAGATAATTTCTTTGACCTATATCACAAAGATCACAAATCTGTGAAATGTATTCAAACTTTAAAGGCATACAAAATCCCTTGCTGTCTGACAGGTCACTGAAGCAATATTCTTAAGTTTCAGGGCAGCAAGTGGTTTTCTGCTGATATTTTCTTCACCCTTTGGAGCCTCTCTAAAACTTCCCCATTCAAATTACTCATCACTCTCAGTACCTGACAAGGATTACTCCAGAAGCATTTATTCCACCACTGTTTTAACACAGATCCATGTGCCTCACACTGCTTCAGAAACACTTTGGATTTTATCCTGTGTACCTTCAAAGTGAGACAAATCCTTAGCTTATCAACCTAAATTTACATAAATAGCACTGCTTCAAATATAAAAGCCCATGGCTTAGCTACTTTGATCATATATAGCAAGGGTTTATAGCAAGGAGAAGGTGATTTTCCAATGTTTCCCCAGTGATCAGCTCTGTAATACCGCTTGCATTCACAACCCTTTTAAGTATCCACCTCTCTCAGACCTCAAGATCTGAAAGTTTATTGGTGACACTACAGAACAGTGGATGGCAGACAGTTAAATTGTGCAGTTCTGTGATTTAAGAGCTGCTGAATGTCACTGTGAAGGCAGCATAGATTTTTTAGAAGCAGGCTCACTGTCAGGCCGCAACACTGTAACCCATGTGTTCAGCAAAATAAGTCAATTTAGGATTTTTCTAATAGACATGGTATTGGTGGGTCAGTGCAGGCATACAGTACTGGGAATTCTTTGAACATGAGCTATGCTTGCATCCAGACCCCAGCCAAAGTCTCTCCGGGCCACCACTGTCCCCACATTTAAAGGCTGGGCCTCTCAAGCCCATACACCGCTTTCAAGGTTGCCAGTGATATGCGATAGTTCAACACTGAACAATTAGAGGGGATTCAAAGGGGTTTCAGAAACCACTGTGATCACAGTTGCAGGCGCCTCTGAACACTGTGCAGATCACCATGACCCCCTGAAAAGGCTGCCAGCTTCACTTAGCTATTCCAGTCTTGGAAACTTTGAGGTAACTTGATCCTCAGGAAATTATTTCTCACTTAATAGGACTTAAAGGAAACCCATTTTATTTTGAACACATCTAAATACATGTAAATGTTCTAAAGCATCACCTTGCCTTGGCACGGTGTTTTTTCTTTCCCCCCTCTCCTGCCAGGAGAGCATGCTATGACCCTCCCCATCCCCAGAAACCAGGTCCTCAGAGTGTGCGCCCAGCTCTCCTCCCAGAGCCATTTCATGCTTTGGGCTTTCTTCCCTCCTCCACCCTCAAGGCTGCTTTCTCAAGCTAGACATCCCAGTCACTCCCTCCCCAAACTAGAGCTTCTGTCATCACCCAACCACCATCACCACCTTTCAAGATAGGCCCACATTACTCACATGGCTCCCAACCGTACCTTGGTCTGCTTCCACCTCAGCCCACCAGGAACCCCGTGCCACCACCCATGGAGACATTCCTCCTCCAGAAGAGCTCACCCCAGTGCCCAGGTCCCTGCCCATCCACCCCCCACTGCCGTTTCCCTCCCTACCCACCAAACTTGATGTTTTTTACCTTGACATGTGCCCAAAACAGTACCTTTTTGCTCCCGAACAGCAGCGCCCTCCTCTCTGCAGCTGAAATTGCTCAATTGGTGTTGGCTGCAGAGTGTTGCTAGGGGGAGGGTCTTTCAAAACTCTGCCTACTTGCCTGTCAAGAGCAGAAGGGATGTTTTCATTGGTTACTTCTTTGATAGACATCCCTTCTAGCCAGAGGGTTACTCATGGGGAGAGGAGAGGAGAGGAGAAGAATTCTTGCTGACATCAGGATAGACTTTAGAAGGCATGCAGCTCCTGAGCATTTTACAAATGCATCTAAAGTCGCCAAAAAGCTCTTTGGCAGGACACATGCTTTGATCAGTCAGGGCACAGCAAACACCAGTTCAGAATGCTTTATGGACATGTTACTTGTGACACAAGGCCTGATTCCTCAGGGATGAGGAAAGGTCAGGTTTTGGATGCCATCTCTAGAACCCTACCACCTCCAGCAGAAAAGCAGACAGTACCTAACCAAGCAGTTGAGTTGAGCCTATGAGACTCAAGAGACCCAGAAGGAGCGATGGAGCAGCTCCATGGTCAATGGTGGGGTCTGTGTGCAGCCCTGGAAGAGTCAGCTGCCTGTTTAGTGGTTTCATGCCTGCACGACTCATCAAGTGGTGGGCAGTCTGCAACCATACACTTAGCAAGGCCGTGTCACAGTGGAGAACCCCATTTGCAAACATAACAAAAGGCAGAGACCGCACCAACCCTTTAAGGGTTCAAATGCTTAAATTTTCAGATTAAACTGCCTTTTCAACCTCTATTAAGAACAGCCTGTGGCCTCCACTAATCTGAATGCATTAAATCCTCCGTACAATTATGTTCTTTGCACATAGCCTAAAATTTTCTAAAATGAGCATATTTGGTGACTACCACTGCAAAACAAAAGCAGGAGGGCATCGTAAGAGCACCCAAAGCATCTGACACTTGTATGTCCATGCTATATTCCTTTTTGATAAAGGGAACAAAAAAAAAAGCCAGGTGATCATTTCTAATTACAAGCAGTAGACATCATAAAGGTTACAGAGAATATACTGGGATGTTAATGGCCATATAATAAAACCCAGTACATTTTCAAAGCAAAAGTCTGCTTTACAGAAAATCTTTATATCTAATAGCACATCTAGCACTCACTTTAAGCTGATAAAATTTTCCATGGAATCAGCGATCAAGGTCACCGCTCAAAGCGCAATGAAATTGAGCTTTGAAGAGATCATCCACCTCTTCTCTACTCTACTAACATCCATCCTTGCCTTTAGTTCATGTCCAAGCAGTCATCTACTGTAGGGGCTTTTCACTGTCATCTGCTGCCTCCCCCTTTTATGTTATCCCTACATCCTTTACTCCACTGAAGACACAGGTAAAGAAAACCCTTGTGCCAAACAAAATGTTCATGTCATTGACGTGAAGTTAGTGACGCGTTACTACAGATTAGGACTGCAATTTGTTTGCACAGCACTGCAAGACTGAGGGGGGTAGTTTTTTTTATAAAATAAGTATACAATTAAATAAATAAGCTTGCTGGACATTCTATATTTGAGAATTATTTACAAGCTAAAAAGCTCAAAAATAGTTTTTAAACACAGAATTAAAGTCTTTACCTTCTAACCACTTCTTTCCAGCCTTCTTCTCTTTTCTGGCCTCTTTTTGGACTAGTCAGATTCAGCTTTACATTTGGAGAGGTCAGAGGCAGGGAAACAGGCTTATAAGTAGTTGACAAAGAATTTGAATGACCTTCACCGTCAAGTCTGGGAACAGAAATGTGCTGGTTACAAATTACAGAATAAAATGACAGCATTACAGTATACATTTCTGCAGCTTAAAACTATAGCATGAACTGCTTTCATTCTTCTTTTCTATCTAGAACAACTGTTGGATGACTTCATAAGTAGTTTTTTTACCTTTAAGTCCCCAGGCTATACCCTTCCTCCAAAAAGTGGAGTGCTAAACTGAATGAAGTAATACCAGAAACACTAAGGACATCAGATTAAAATAGTTTATAATGGGTGGTACGCCGCCACTTAGGCACATCCTGATTATGTGTCTATACTGTGTTCTCCTTTTTGAATAGCTTTAAGAAAAGGTACTTTGGTAATAATTTCTCTTTCTTACTAAGTACTTGAAAATGTCTTTTTTTCAGCTCTCATTGTTCCAGATTCCCTAGAAACTGCTTCTACCTCTCAGCCCCCATTTTATGAATGGGTAACTGAGGCACAGATATTTGAGCACATTTATGTATTTAAGTCGCTGTGACATCAATTTGGAAGTAGGTGCCCAACTATCATTATCTGTAGTAATACAGCTGTAGCAATAGTCTAGTGATACAAACAACACAAAGTTTTGGTGAGAGAGAAAAAGAAAGAGAGAGAACAGGCAGTCTCTTCTTAGGCTAACTGATCTATGTAGAGGTGAAAAAAAGCAGCACTGGGAGCTCACAAGTTCATCTGCAGCACTGAAACATAGGCAGCAATCTTCACAAGTCATTGAAAAGCTAGCCTTATGTGATCTGACCCAGCAAACCTATGGCATAGCTGGAAAATTTACAGAGGACCTCATGCTTCAGCTATCCTGCTAAGCATCACTCCCCCTCTTTACTATATGCAAGTTTTTATTTATCCATTTTATTCCTCATTCTTTACAGTATTGTAGGTTCATTGTGTCTTCTTGCAGGCAAACTGTTTGTTTATACTACACTTTGTACAAACTTCAGAGATCTATCCACATTTAAGTAAGCCAAACATAGTGACTGTATGAAAAGCAATGTTTAGACAATATGCCTTTTAAAATGGCAGCATTTTCTCTTTACCTTACTCTCTAATAATACACCTGCCCAAGGCATGAGAAAGTTCTATGGAGAACTTTACTTGTCCTCAGATAACTGTATGATTGAGGCAAAGAGAACAAGAAAACTCATATGAAAGAAAAGAATGAAGTCTACTGTGGAATATTGATTCCAGAGTAAATTTTAAAAGCTTTTTTCTGCTTTGTCTGAAAATGTGTACGTATGTTTTCAGAAAAGCACCATTATGAAGTCTGAGTTTAAGTTTCAGTTACAATAGCCTTGTCATTGGCATGCCTATGACTAAAGAGAAGAGGAATTCAGGATGAGCATATTTAGAAATAATTTTCAAAGTCTGCCTAGTACAATAGCCAGAGCACCTGCAGAGGTTAATAGCCCTGTTTTGAGATATATATACACACACAGTTTTGTTTCTTAGGTGTGCTTTAACAGAAGCACCGCTTCTAACAAGGAGTTGGAAGTACGCATTTAGTTAGTCCTGCTGTACTGAACAGCACAGAATTCCAAGGCTTCTGTAGGAGACCTTGGACAAAAGGTCCAAGGCAGAAACAATTTGTGTTCATAAAACAGAACACAGACAAAATCCAATTTCTAACATTCATTCCTACTGGTAATCCAAAACACACACACCCCAACCACAAGGGCTGACAAATCCACTCAATTCTGCACCTAACTTCAATCTGGGGAAAAAAAAGAAAAAAAAAAGAAAATCCCAACTCTCTTCCCACTCCCAGACCAGTGCTTGATGATCCTTTTTGATCCTGAGCCTGATGACCTTTTTGACCCCATAATGATCCCCAATGCCTTCTTGCACTGAAGCTGGGTTCTCAGTCAGCCAGGTGTCCTGTAGATCAAGACCCATAGCCTCTCTCCCCTCTCTTAATGACGAAAAAGAAAAGAAGAAAGAAAACTACGGAGGATCAGACTCATACTACTTATATGTAAAATAAGCAAAGACTACAGATTCAGATGGGATCTAAGCTTTTTGATTCAGTCCAGTGACCTGTTCAGAAACTGGTGTTATAAAAGCTCATTCCCTGGGAACTGAATCATCTTCCAAACCGTTCATATGGCCCCTGTACATTCACTGAGTTCTTTTGACTCTCACCTCTGGCTTGACAAGGTTAAATCAAACTGGCCATCAACCTGGCAGGTGAAATGCTCAGAGTCATCAACTTCTTCCCTCCTTAAAACAAAGAGATGGCAATTCAAATGAGTTAATGATGAAACCATAAAACCATCAAAAGGTAATAAAACCATTTCTGTAAATAGATTATAAGTAAAGCTGGCACTTCCTTTTTAAATTCCCAGCATATTCACTTTAAAATCTATTTTAATAAAGTTGACAATGCAACATGGATGCTTAAATAGCACAGAGAGAAAACTGGCTGTTTTGCTAAAGTAGTATTAAAAATTAGGCAGCAATGCCAAAAAAAAAAAGATCTTACCTTTACTATTTTAAAGAGGTTGTGTTTGACAAACAATATTATTTAATAGCTACACAAATAAAGCAAACTCAGTCTCTCAAGACTTTGGGAATGTACCAGCTGGTGTAAAGCTTAAGCTACAGAAAATTTACACTGGCACAAGTGAAACCCTGTGAAACCATAGGGAAGCAATACAGTAATCTCACCTCGTTGGTGTTTTTGAAGCAGAGGTGCTTGTTTTTTCTTCCTGAGTGGGGATAAGCAACGAAGCATAGCGCCGCTCAGAGGAATTTGTATCCATTGTGAAGTTCAACTCTTGGCTTTTACCTCCACTGCTACTTTCGCTATTGCAATCTGTGCTATCCAAGTTATCAGAATCACTATTCCCACTTGCACCGCCACCTCTTGGCTCTCCATTTATTTTATTTTTATCTGCTTTTTGCTGTGCTAGAGATATATGCTGATCTGGCAAAATTATCTGCATATTCTGAGGAGTCTCTTTTGTTTTATTTTTCTTATTTTTTCTATTTGTGCTGGGGGTAGTCACCACATTAGCTCTCTTCTTCCCAAAGGCATTTGTGAAAGTAGTTGAAGTCGCAGAAATTCCAATTGTAGTTGTAGTAGTTGCACTAGGAGGCTCTATAGGAACTTCTTGCTCCACTGAAAGAAAAACAGTTGATATACAATCAAAACCCACAAAATAAAGAAATCACTGCCCTGACTGAAGACACTACAGCTGAAGTTATGCTCCTTGTTGAGCTGTCAGACTGTTTGCACTGCATTCAGCTGTAAATCCTCTGAGGGTGAAAAACAAGAGTGAACACTGGAGTTTTGCCAGAACTCTGATGGCAGAGGGAGGAACCAGGACAGAAGCTATGCAACAATGTCACAGTACTAGAGAAGCCAGCTTTCAAGCAGGTTCCCTTACCTAGATGGTTAAAAAAAGTGCCCCCCTTTGTTCATAGACACTTGTTCTTTACCTTCATCATCATTTTCTTCTTCATCATCATCTTCTTGCAGTTCCAGAGTTTCTTTAGGCTTGTTTTCTTCATCTTCTTCTTGTTTTCTTTTTTGTTCCTCTTTCTTCTTCTTCCTCTTTTCTTTTCTTTTCTCCCTTTTAGCTGCAAGAGCTTGTTTTCTGCTCTCCTCTCTTGACTATGTAGGAGAAAAAGATACATATTTAAACATTTTCACACAGACTAAATTATAATTCAGATCTTCCCTAGAAATGTGGAGGGAGGGAGAAAGGAGTGAGCACAATGAACTAGAATGACTTTGTCACATACTGAATCATTATGCAGAAACTGGGCAGACCTTATGGAAAAACAGGCCTAGTTGGTCCCAAAACTTCTAAGGAATGGCAACAAAATAACAACCAAGACAAATGTATTATAGAAATATAAGTTTACTGGAAAACTAGCAAAATCTCTCATCATCTCAGTCCTTCCTCAAAAAACATTTACTAACCTCATTAATATTTTTTCAGCAATGTTCACATCTTTGACTCAAAAAGATCTCCCAGAGTATTTTACAGAAAAAACTGCTATCATTTTAACCATTTTTTTTAATATATGGAATCAGACAAGTCAGCTATGCTATACTGTAGCTTTGCACAGCAACTGATAGGTGTTTAACAAGTCAGCAACCTGGAAAATTTAATAAACTAATATGGAACTTATTCATCAAAAATTTGTAACAGCCTCCATTAATAGAGCTCACTAAGGGGTGCTCAAGAAGTGTCTGCATTACTCTGGGACGCTTCACAGTATTCTCAGTGAGGGAGAGGCTGATTTTCCCCACTATCTGCTCAACTCCATATAGCTCATCAGGCAGCTTGTAGGCTCTCCTTTGTAACACTGAGTAGAAGTCCATAAAACGCTTATGGACTACATCTTACACAATATATAACATACCATGTGTTACACCACCGAGACTGAAGACCTCCCTTATCACACATCATCTGCGCTGAAGAAATGCAAGAGAGCTACTACCTAAGGTAACTATTGCCAAGTCCAAGCTCTCCTAAAAAGAACAATGGAGTGGCTGAAGCAGAATTCAATTCTAATTTGCCACCCTCAGTATACACTTAACCTTTTGCATATTAGAGGAAGGAAAGCACATAGAGTCACAGCATGAAGAACTACTGCCCCAAGAAGCACAAAAAGGAAATACAGCCTATAGATTAATACATAGGTCAAAACGTTATGCTACAGAACAGCAATTCTCTACTCACTTTTTCCAGGTCGAGCTCCTTCAGCAATATAGTTGCATTCTTGTTTGCCTCTGCAGCCTGCTGGTCTTTAGCTTTCACAATCGTCTCCACACACTGGTGACACTTTTTCAACAGGTCCTGGAATGCAAACTTGCCTTACTACCTCCATAATAAACTAAAATTGAGTAGCGACGCTTGCTCTACAAACATGAGATTAGCTTCCCTGTATTCATAAACATACAAACTATTTCAACAGAATAGGACTCTGAACACTGATTTTTTTAAGTTCTGTATTAAAAAGGAGACACGCACAAACCTCTGAATCAAACGTACATGAGCAGACACGTACACACAGTTTTTGAATACTGAAGAGTTTCTCACCTATATATTTACTGAAAATAAGGGACAGGGTCTTTTCTTGAAGTTAAACTCACCTTGTCAGTTATCGTTGCTATGTATCGCATGCATTCTATGTCTGAAGGAAACTGGTTAACTTCTTTCACCAGGAACTGAACTACTTTCACATGCCCCTAGAATAACAAAGAAAACAATTATATACAAGAGATTAGAATTAACATTTATCATCAAAATACAATTTTGATATCTCTTAGTCCAATGCAAAAGACTGAAAACGAGCAAGAACATTTCTGGTAAGCTGCTGTTTGGGAAGAAAGGTAGTTACTGTTTGCTCAGTGTTGACAGTATGTTTGCTGTTCTACATCATAGTGGCAAAGACAAGCTCTCCCACAAGTAATTTTTTATTTTAAAATACAAGAGCCAAACCAGGCCCAAATGTAGAGGCAGCTATTCATGTTCTTAGTAACAGCCAAGAAGACCCTCTTTAGACCCCACCTTTCACCTCAACCCACTCTCTTGCCACTCAGGCCATGGAGCTAACGTAGATTGTTCAATTACAAGGTGAGTCTGATCAGGTTCTGAGCCACCTGAATATTATCCTGGCAAACACATTCCTCTGCCACTGGATCCACTCACTGATGGGGTACACTGTGCAACCACACAGAAGCATCCAACTGTTGTCTCTGAAGTTATTTGAAAGCAATGGAGGGTCAGCAGTGGCATTCTCAGTATTGCTGTTTGTCAAAAAAGCTGTATACTTATTTGATATTCTGTTAAAGGCAAAGCAGTTAATGAATTCCTCTGCTATAGCTATGCTCCTTGCATCCAACAAACATAACTGATGAAACCATCAAAAGCAATGTTATTTCTGCCAAGAAGACAAGGCGGTGACAAAAGTGCCAACTACACAAAGTGTCCCACTCAACAACCAATTAGGAACAGAACAGGAGAAGCACATAGGAATCAGGACAGACTGGTGGTTTGTCTCAAAAGCAGGACTGAAACAAGCAGTATCATCTGCAGAAATTTAGAGGGGACTATGATAATCTCAAGACAGTGAAATCTCAAACAGTGAAAGTTTTTGGCCAGTATATAACTGGAAAGAATAAAGTTAACATGGTTACAAAGTTTTTTACCTCTCAAAAAACTAGATGTGTGAAGAACACAGATTATGATTACTTTAAAGCAGGCATTTTATCAAAATAGTAATTTTGTTGTGTTGTATCTGATTCTTCCAAAACCAAGCAATCAGATTTAAGACCAAATGAGAAACTCTGTTTTGAAAACACTCAGCAGTGAAACATAAAATTAAGCTGGTCTCCTACCTTGCGAAACGCTGACATAAGAGGTGTAATTTTCCGATTATCTGCAGCATCCACATCTGCTCCTGCTTGCACAAGCAACTGAACTACATCATAGTGACCACCATTAGCTGCCAACCACAGAGGTGTGTTTCCTTTCTTGTTACGAACATCAATATGTGCTCCTCTAAAAAAGTACAAGCGTAATCAAGTGAAACAAGGTAAAGGAAGTCAGGAAGTAAGATCACGAAAGATCAGAGTACAATTGGATATATAACTTTAATTATTGAAATCTAGTGGCTAGATAGAGAAATTCTGTCCCTGAAATTTGCTGTTTAATTTGCAACGTAGTGACACAGGGATTATTTAAATCTCCCTTACAGAAACAAAAACTCACCTAACGTAGCCTACTGCACCACAGCTATACAACTAGCAACCATGGGTCCTCTAAAGGATCATTACTGTGGTGACTACCCACAGGACAATGCAGCCCCTTGAGATTTTAGCAGTGCATAGGGTTATGCTTGAAGAGCTCAAAAGCTACTTCCAGGCTTTGCCCCCCAAGTGACAGCAGGGAAATGCTCATGTGGGAATTGCTGGATTAATACACAGCCAACAGAGCTGCCAAGCCAGACACTGTTTGCTCACCTCTTATCCCAGCTACCTGCTTAGCTTAATTAACACTGGAGTAGCAGGATACTCCAGGATAACACTAGAGAGCAGGGAACAGATACAACATCCTACTTCAAAAGCTTCCCATTCCCTTTGCCCTCAGATGCATGAGGCAATGTAAACAAGGGCACCCTTCCCACAGAGGAATACAGCTACAGAACAAATGTGCCGCTAATGAGAAGAAATAATTTACCGATTAATCAGGAGCTCACAAAACTTGTAGTGACCCTTATCTGCTGCAATTGTTAAAGCTGTATCTCTTGAGGAAGGCACAGGGGGAGCATTAACATCTGCTCCTTTATCAAGGAGAACTCTTCCCACCTCTGCATATCCTCCTGAAGCTGCTTCCATCAGAGGTGTGAGACCAGTCTGTGCAAAGAGAATGAGTTACACAGTTTGAAATTTGTACAATATACTTCGGTTAAGACATAAACGATTTCTACAAAGGGAAATCAGGTTTTTTTATTTAGCTGCTTATATTTTGTTTAGGAGCCTAACTTCAAGCAGACTCTTTCTCAAAGAAAAACCCCAAACCAACCAACCCAAACTAAACAAAACCGAAAAAAAACCCCAAAACCAAAAACCAAATACTCTTGGGCTTTGATTTATACAAAACCAGGCAAACTGTTGACTAAGAACCACCAGATACCTGTCTCAACAGCAAAAAACAACATTTACAACAAGATCTCTAAAACAGAGGTTAGAACAGAAGAACAGATCCAAATGAAGACACAAGTGTTTCTACAAAAATGCTCAGAAACTGGCTTTATAGCTTTTCTCTAGCCTCCCTTAGCACTGAGACTGATCTGGGCCCAACTTAGTTGCCAGGCTAGACTGTTAAATAAACTTATACCAGCTGCTAACATGCCCAACTGACCATTTGAGAGCTGGCTTTTATCCATATCCCCTTTTCTCCAGCCACAGTCATTCCAGAAGCAGGCGGGGTAGACAGACACAGCAATTATTTCAGCAGCCTTAGGAGTTACCAAAAATTCCTTTGTGCTGGGGAAATCAGTCTGGCTGTCTACACAAGCTTTAAGCTTGCTTTATGGCAGGAGACACAAAGCTGTCCCAGAGTACCAAAGGATGGGACCTGTGGAGCATTTCAGAGGCACAGAAAGTCACAGTACTGAAGCCACGGGTTCTACAGCAACGTAAAAGCTTTACAAAGTTTGACTGCACTACTTCTGTTGTAGACAAGAAATCTGTTCTATATGAGAATCACTATAAGCAACACTATTCTCTTCCTGCCTAGACTTCACTCATATGTAAAAATATGTATATCTATGTTTTGTTAATGAGTATCACATCAAGTTTAAACTGTAAAAGTTTCTCAGTACTACAGAAAAAGAGTCAATCTAAGTTTCATTATGAACTCAGAAGGACCAGTCAGCTTTTCCCTAATGCAAAAAAAATCATCACTGATGCTTTTTTTTTTTAAACCAAACTGATTTGAGAACATTTAATAAGTCCTCTGAGCCCAGAGAGGCTTAAAGTAACCAGAAAATTTGAAGAAACTTGACAACTCGGAGAAATCACCTGTTAGAAATAAGTCATAAGGAAAGGCGATTCACACACTTACCTTTGCCCTGTGCTCGACATTGGCCTTCCTGTCCAAAAGCAGACTGACCACCTCTGCTCGGCCTTGGAAACAGGCCAGGGTGAGGGCTGTATTCCGGTTCGTCTCAATTTGGGCGTTAATATCAGAACCCATATCAAGCAACAGTTTCACGGCAGGTACATGGCCATTCATAGCAGCGAGCATCAGAGGAGAGATACCTAGCTTACTCCCAGTCCTAAAGGGAAAGAAACAAACTGCAGTTCCCAGACCCAGAGGAATGCTCTGGGAAATATAAGTGTATCTAAGAGGAACAAAATGTTTTGTTGTAAGCCAGAAAGGAACATAGCATATATAAATATAGACACTGACCTAAAATACTAGCATTTTTTGAATTGATTAGGAGAAACCATCAGAGTTTGATGGTTCTACATGTGACAGACAATTGCAATTTAGAAACATGGAGAATACATTTCAGCTTTTAGATGCTTAGATGACTGAAGCACACATAAGTCAAACTACATATACTAAAAATCAAGGCTGCATCGTATTCATTCAGAAAAACATGCTTCTAGCACAGATGCAGTTTTAACTTTCTCTAGTGATAGAATATATGTAAGTTTTCTTAAAACGAATAAAGAGGAGTCTTAATAGACATAGCTGTGTAAATTTGTTCCTCTTACTGAAAAACATATCTTCAAACACACACATAGAGCTGCCCTGTGTGCTTTGGCTGGTTCCTTTACCTGGTTCTATTGAAAATAGTTTGACTTCTAGATCCCAGAATGGTTGCAAAGGGAAAGGGAAGGAATAGGTTTGCAAACTACAATAATCCCTTAAAATTTAGGTATAAGGAAAATGAAGTTTGTAATAGTTAAAGGCAATTTAAAAACAGTAAGATAGCATGAACATAAAGAATAACATCAGTATAGAAAGGCTGCAAGGAGGTCTGAAAGCACTAGATTCCAGCCTATGCCTCGGTATGTAGCCAACAATGGAGCGTCTGTGCTATACTGCAGTTCATCCAGTGTACATAGTACATTACCTTGAATTAATTTCTGCCCCAGCATTGAGAAGAATCTTGATGATATTAACATAGCCACCAGATGCTGCAAGGCTTAATGGTGTATAATCAGACACATTTCTGTGTTCTTTATTTGCTCCCCGGGCCAACAGCAAATCAACAACCTGGAAAGACAGCATGCATATTAAAAGACATATTGTGGCCTTCACTATTATCCAGGAAGTGAAAGGATGTTATCACATGTTCAAACCTTCTATACTACCTATACTACCAGTTTCCATTGTCAATAGACAAGATTGTACAGAAAAACCTCCATCCTCTTTCGCTTTACTTTTACATACACACTGTACAGACTTAGCAACTGATGAATACATCAGCTAATCTGTGTGGGTTGTAGCAGTGCAGCACTTGTCTTCCAGAAAGATTATTTTACCTAATCAAAAATGCAAGGCTTTAAAGTGAAGCTCTTCCTGTGAATCTTAAGTTTACAAACAAACTCCCATAACGTCTTACACTGTTTGAGCATCTCTTTCTGAAAACTCCCACAACTTTAATTCAAATGACACTTGAGCCAAGTTTGACCATCTGTATTACGCGGTCTTTCCAACAAAACACATGGTAAAAATCAGACCAACTGACATTAATAGAACAAGCATGAGGAAGGACTTCTTTCCTCTATCAGAAGGTGCTTAAGAGAAATAAAAGGGGGAAAATGAAAACATTCCTGGTGATGTACTGCACTTTAGTGGGCCTCATTTTACTACTAACATAGGCCAGGTGATTATCAAATAAGCCAGAAAAAAGGCTGCCTCACAAGTTGCTAAGCCAGAAACATAAGAGGTAGATTCTGGCATAAGGAAAAAAAATAAAGAGGAAGAACAAAAGACATAAGCAGTTAACTAAGTGATGCTATCACAGGCCACATTGATCTCTCCTTTTATTTGTGAGCAGCAGTTTTACTGTTAAAGATCTGCAATTCAGAAGTCCAAGTGGAAACTTTCCAACTTTGGCCAACTGTATTAATCCTTATAAGTACCAAAACTTACCACTCCTATATCTGGCACAGAGCCCTTTGCTGTCTCCATGCCATCTTCTAAGCTAGTATGCCCATGACTAAAGTAGGAAGGATTTAACAAATCTTATTTGGACACACATACACAAAAAAAAAGGCTGAGAGAAAAACTGAAACATCCTTAAAAGACTAGTATAATGTGCCCTGCATTGCATCTGCACTTATTGGCCCTGCACATTACCACTAAAACCATGTACTGCCAACACAAAACTCCAGTTTCTGTCCTTGTGTGCCTGCACCAGCTGCTTTAGTTTTGAGAGTGGGGAGGATGCATAAGGGAAGTGTTCAGTGAACAAAGTTATTCATTAAACATCTCTACCTCCCTCACAAAATTACTCATCTTGCAAAGATACATCAACAGAAGAATGACCGCAAGTTAGAACAACTATTAGCTAACAAAACTGGAATAGCCAAGGGAGAGAAGAATAAATTCCCCTTCCTCTTGGAAGAAGACTTAAATTAGCTACACTTATATAGGTTAAAAACCTTCCAGAAAAAGGATGATTTATTATACCATCAACAAAAAACACTGTATAAAAAACACTGTACAAAAATCTACAAAAAACAATTCAAACTCATTGAGGACAAGTATGTCTGTACCTCTTGGCGTCCACCAGAGCATGCCAAGGAAAGCGGAGTATCCTTTGTACGCTCAGACTGTGCTTCTATATCCCCACCTTTGTCTAGAAGAATTTCCACTACACCAACATGTCCAGCAGTTGCAGCCAGAATCAAAGGCGTAAAACCTAGTAACGAGAGATCATGTTAAAAGCAACCTTGAGAATCTCAAAATTATTATTAGGGAGCAGAAATGCACAAAAGGGTTAATTCACAATGACTTCTATTGATCAGACATGTCTTCCTCAGACTATGGGTTTCCTGGTATAGGCCACAATCTCAGACACTTTCCTAGCCCTCTTCTGACCCTGACACATCTAGGCTCCGATTCCAGCCAAATACAATTCAATTCAAGGCTCTTCAGAAGAAACCTAAACAGCACTGGTCAGTTTGGATTAAGTTCCAACCAACTCATCTCTTTAGAGAAGTCACAGCTTTCAATTCTTATTTAATAAAGCTCCAACAAGTGTACACATCTGCACTGCACATGTTGCTTACTTCCAGTGGTTAATGTGAGTTCCAAGGAGAGAGGCATGGTGGTTCTGTTCTCCCAGCATTAAAAGATTTGAGATTTTGCTGAACTCTTATTGGGAACAATATGATATACAACCTGACAACTACTTCCTGTTAGCTTTGTCAGCCAAGATTTGATATTTGCCCCCGTTAGCCACTCTATCTTGTATGCTAAGGTCTTTTGTAGAGGGTGAATCATAAGGACAAAAGTGCTTCACATATTGCAAATCTGCTTAAGATACAACTCGGATGCACTTACTTTCAAAGATACAGATAGAAAGGCATGCAATGTCACTGGCTTTATATGACAAATATTTCACATTAAGTGCAAGAATGCAATTCTACATTTTTGCAAGCTTTGGTAATTTTATGAAGCAACAAATCCCAAATCCCAATTGGAAATTCACCGTTTCAAGTTGTAGTTCACAGTCAAAATGTTTTACTGTTTTAGCTTACCCTTCTTGTCTCTGTGTTCAATATTGGCACCACGTGCTATCAGTACAGATACAAGTTCTTCATGACCTCCCGCACATGCAAGGGTCAGAGCAGTGTCATGATTACTTTCAGTCTTCACGTTTGGGAAAAAAGGAAGCAGATATTCACAGATTAAAAATACTTTAAAAGACAGTACTAGATGAATTTTTTTTTCCTTTCAGAACTTATCAGAAAGCAAATCCACGCAAAACCAATTGCAATTACTCACATGTGCATCGATGTCAACTGAAGGATACATAGGGAGCACTGACTGCGAGGGCACATTGCTTGATGCCTGTGAACAAGGCTCAGGCGTAGGGGATTCGGTAGTGTGCGAGGAGCTGGTGGAACCACTGGGCACTCTGCTATTCACAGCTGAAAAGTAACATTGTGTTATTAACCCACTCTTAGGAACGCCACATTTTATATGAAAAATATTTAGTGCCGAAAAACTGCAATGGTCTAATATAAAAACAGTAATGGGGGGAAACGAATTAAGTGTTCCTAAAAACAAACGAGTTGGTGTCTTGCGCAAAGAAGCTTTCCGGCAGTTAAACAGTGTAAGTATTGTCTCCAAACTGTGTTAAGTTAGAAAATAATTTTATGAATTAGTCTGTATGCATTATAAGTATGAATTATGAAGATTATTAGTTATCCTTTTCAAATTGTAACCTTCACTGTTAGAGTTCGATCATATGCTCAGTGCAAGCAGGCAAATGATTTATCACTAACACACAAACCTAACATTCAGAAACACAGTCTCATTCTGGAATTGAAGTTTTCACGTAGAAGTTAGTGCACACCTAGTCTCCAGAGAAGGTTTTCAAAGCACGATGACTGACAGCAACTTACACCATTAATTTTGTCTCAGAGTTAAAACAACCCAGGATGAATGGAAGAGAAGCAGACAGGAGGGGGCAGTCAACAAAAAAAAAAAAGGCAAGTTGAAAACTGTCTGTGCTCCCTAAAATTTATTCTGATTGATCCACAGCCTGTAAAAGATTTCATCCTGAATACCTAGCGCATCTCAGGGACAGACGGAATGCAACTTTAACTTTTTTTTTTTTAAAAAAAGGCAATTTTAAAAAAATTAATAATTGAGAATCAGATTTTATTCAACTAGTTTTAAATGAAGCTCTACCAGAACAACCAGAGAAAAATCCCTGCACATATATATCGTAGGGCCAAGACCTCTGCCTGCCTTTGTAACCAAATGAGAGTCCAAGGGGAGCCCAAATGAATCTAAAGCTCAGCTGGCATTACTTGGCAGGAAGGTCTACAAACCTATGCACTAGCTACTAGTGCACTTTAACTATAGTAAGCCATGCTAATATAGCAACTGGATTTGACAAGTATTGTCACTGCTGGATTGCCAAATTTCTATACTGTGCAGCCTCATTAGATGGAATACCTGGTTGGCTTTAATTATTCCAAAACACACAGTATTTTGTAGTATTCCTGGAACAAGCAACTGATGGAAAAAACTAACAACTGCAGGTAAGAAATAAGCAGCAGCATTTGTCCAAGCAGCATTTGTCCAAGTGTTTCAAGCAATAACAAGAAGATGGATGAACTCAAACCTGTGTACGACTTGGAGAAATTTTTGCAAACCTTTCCCAGCTCAACCTTCCCAATTCCATTGACAAATTACACACCAGAAATGACTCACAGGAAAATGGTGCAGATGGAAAAGTCTTAGAAAAATGCTCAACATGACCACTAATACCACTAATTCAGCATATAGGACTGCATATAGGATTGCATATGTGTGACAAAGGAAACACAGACTGGAGCAAGTTTAGATAGGGCACTTCAGGTGGGTTCAGGATACATGGTGGGGGGGGTTATCACTGAAGTTTTGGGAGGTGACAGTTTTCAGTTTTATTTTTTAAGTAAAGCATTCTCCTTGGCGCATTGGCAAAAAGCAGCATTAACATTTGGCTACCACATTTAAGCAACAAAGTATTGTATCTGAATTCAGAGTTGACTTTTCCTTCATGTTACAACCTTCACGAGCAAACCAGGTTTGCATTAAAAGTTTCAAATACAAAAGTTCCCACACTTCACCTGCTTACTATGATTATCACTTATAGCAGCAGACGAGCATTAATTAATGCAATGCAGTTTTCTTCCTCAATGCACTGAAGTGCAAGATCCTCACTGAATTTCTAAAGATTATTCCTTCCAAAATACAAGACACCAAAACACCCTGTTAAGGACTTATATTAAATCAAATTGGTTCTCCCTCATGAAAGACATTGGCTCATTGCTTTCAGATCTTGCAACTATAGATACACCTAAAAACACATGCATGTGCTATGTATACAAAGCAGGGGTGCGTGGAGAGACTCCACTTGAGCCAGTTTAAGGATCCTTAATGTAATATATTCAGTGTCGCTGTTACAGGTTCTGCAAATTCTCTACATTTCACTACCATTCTGTGATTCTGTGAAAATGTCCAAGTATTTCTTGCATACTTTGCTTGAAACATGTGAGGGCGTGCTAAGCACTTCATGTGCACAGTAACAATGTCAAATGTGAGAACACCAAAGGCAGTAGAAAGGCAGATAAACCCTGTGCTGATACCCCAAACTCCTGTTTAAAATAAAATCTAACAACAAATAGTCCTACAACGCCCACTGATTAATCATCCCCTCTATAACTACTGAGTTTACAAAACTGCAGGATTTTTTTAAAGTGTAATTTTCTATTTCCTTAGTGTGGCTGGCAAGGTATCCAAATGAAGCATCAAAGTAATTTGTGCTCTGTGGAACAAAACACATCGGAGAACTAATACCTCCAGCTTCATGGGACTGATTTAGCTCAGCCAAAGTTACACAACAACATATAGATTTTTAACTCAAAGATGACCTTGCAACAATGATTGCAACATCCCTTCCCATATATTTATATGAAATTGGAGTTAACTCATATTCTTCCAAATTTGTTTCTGGATTACCAACCTCGATCATGGGAGGTGGGACAGCTACTGCTCTGGTGAACCCCATCCAGGGAGACAAGGTCGTCCTACTGACAGGACACAATGGGCGAGCCACCTCTCTGCTTCTGCCTCCCGCTACCAGGAGTGGCCCAGCTGTGCCCTCGGCGGTGGCTTCATTGGTCTGACACTGTCCCCAGGGAAGTCGAGGATGTCTTGCTGATCACTAGTTTTCAGCAGGCCATACTCACAGCACTGGAAGCTAATGTGCAGTCTCCCCAAGAAGCAGTACCACCATACCCACTCTGGACTTTCATCTCAATAACTGGCATTAACGCAGGAACGACTGCGGCACCACAGCTCGGCAGTGGAGAGCAGCAGTGGCACTGCCTGTGAATCCAAGGGGAAAGGCTAGCTGGAGGGCATAAAACCAACCACTGGGGATGATCACCTTCAGCATCTCTATGCCGCGCTGCAGGATTTTAACAGACTAGAAAAATGTGCGGCTTTCACCCTTTTTGAAGACAAGGGAAAGTTTTCCAACATGCAGATTGCCTCCTACTGAACAGGTGTTTTGTGTTTTCACCAGGAAGGGTACCAACAAACACACTGATAGCCAGGCATTGATTAAAAAAAAAAAACAAAAACCAAACCAAATAAAAATCGATTTTCACAATGTGTACCTCGGATCTTTATAAAATCTCTATTTTGTGACATAGGTTTTGGATGTTTCCATAGACTTCAATATTCAGAAGACTTGTATTAAAAAAAAAATTATTCTACACATGACAAAATCCAGGTTCCCCCCAATTTAAGAAGGACTTGCAACTTTCCAAAGGGACTTTCCTTGCATCAGTGTGAAGTCAAAGACAGGTCTCCAAAGACATGGATGACTATTTTCTAAAGTTATGAAAAAATATTACAGGAAACATGAGTAAAACAAAAGGAAGTAAGAACTTGGAATTTTATCTAAGTACGACTCTGGAGGCATTGGCAGAACCCGGAGCAAGCAGCTCTGGATGAGATTGCAGCTGTAGTCTGAAAGTGCATCTATACCTAACCATTGTCATGCCGTGAGCATTGGACGTTAATGAATACTGGACTTGGATTTCAGTTCCCCTTTCCTCAAAGGAACTGTGATTTTCAGGACAAAGAAAACAATCCTTTTTCATGACTGAGCAGTCTTTCGGCCTGTCCATGCAGCTTCTCAGTAACGTCTTATTGCACTGAGGCTTTTGCACATTGGTAACTGTGTCTTGTTTTATGAGTCACCATTTCTCACTCCAGATTATCCTAGTAACCACTTTTACTCCAAAGAGCAATCCTAAATACAGTAACTTAGATGTCACCTTTCAAACTATTACCTTAAAATATCACAATTCTGTATAACTGATCCAAAACAGAATTTCAGAACCAAGTAACAGTTAATGAAGTTTCTCAAAACGTGCCTGGAATTTCAGTATACAAATGGGAGCTCACAGGAGGAGAGTCAGACAGAAATACATAGAGATGCCACCTCCTGACTAAAAATACCAGCCGAGTAGAACAAATAGGAATAAAAATATTCCAACTAGAGACAAAACCTAGCAACAAAGTTCCTCATTTTGAATACCCTAAAATAGCAAAAAAGCCCGAATTCAGATACTGCCAATTAAGAAATCTACTACAGTAAATGCATGTGAACTGAAATAAAACTCCAACTATGCAAGACAAGATGCTTCAAGAAACCAAACGTGTACCGAGTAATGAAAATTAGATCCAAAACGCCTTCTTCTATTGGAAGACGTGATCCAAAATAATTTATTGCTTTCCCACTCTAAACTGCACAATGTCCATATCTCTTTTGTAAATCCAATTAAAATTTTGACTGTAATAAGTCACACCTTCAAAGATAGGATTAGTTGCAAAATTTTTTGCTTCAGCACATCTAAATCAACTCCATCATAACCAAAACATTCTGGAGTGGAAAAAGCTGTTTCATTTTTAGGTTTTACTTGACTTTCCAAAGGTGACTCAGTTACTTCTGTATAGCTTTAGGAAAGAGGGGACTCAAGTACATGCCTACCAGTGACTGACTGCCAGCAAGACTTCCAGCACTTTGCACCTTGACATCAACCATCTCAACACCTAGCAGCTGACAAATTATGCCAGCAGACTGGCAAGTTAAATACTCCATTTACGTATGTTGTCACAATTAAGTTAGTCAGCAAAATAAAGATTTGAGGCTTTGTAGAAATGCAAGTTCTCCCTTACAACTAGTCTGAACTGAGGCTTTGAAAATTTGCCTCTTGCATCGCCACTGGTAAGAGCAACAATAAAAGGTATTTCAGTGCAGAGGACAAAAAGCCAATTTAACATTTCAGTTCTTCTGAAGTAGACATGATACAAACTGGAATACTCAGCAGAAATAAACATGTTCATACCTCTTCTAAACCAAGAGTCACTCACCACCATTACTGCAGCTCCACCAGTGGTATTGTGATCAAGGGAGACACTTCATCAGCACATCCGAGTGCGAGACACAACTTCTCTAAGAGACAGACTTCCCACGCACCAGGCAGAAGCCCCTTAACAATTTTATCTGGCTTCTGTAGCACGCATATAAAAGTCAGTTCTCATAACAGTTCCTATTGCTCAAAATTTCTTTACAAAATTAAGGACTAATGGGCCAGTTTGTGGAAAAAGGTCAAGTGTGCTTTAAATACGGATCAAAGAGTTTGGAGTATGAGTAGGTAGACTTTCAGTTTGTTTTTAAAGGTACATAAATTTGAGATATAGTAGGATTATCATTTACACAGTGGTCACTCTTTTACAAAGTCTGGATTCAAAAAGTGAGCAAAATACCTAATTCTCTTCCAACAATTTTTGGGGGGAGGAAAGTAAAACAAACTTACAAATTTCATAAGAAAATATATTTCAATAAAGCAACATAAATACATTTCTGCAGGAGTCTCTGGAATTGGACAGCTAAAGTTTCCTTGAGTCGCATTTCTGTAAATATAGTTTCTAATAGTTGTAGAAGAGTGTGCTATTGGTATTGATTTTTGAAATGAGTAATTCTCATTTCTTAGCAAGAAAACGTCTTTACTTAGCAAAAACAGTAAACAGTTTCAGAAAATGAAGCACTGTCTATTCAAGGTCTTTTTCATTATTTTTAAGATAAAATTTTTATGATTGTTTGCAGTCTTTTTTCAAACAGCACAATTGTCGCACTCACCTGACTACAGCAGTTTTTCACTTTGGGTGGACTGAGTATTTTGGATGTAATACACAGCTGCTAGCTAGCTAACCATGAAAGGGTATATAATACATGGTCCTGTGCTAGATATGTTAAACTGTCAGCAACAGGAACTACTCCCAAATTAAGCCCTTGTTGATTATGTTTTGCATTAACCATTCGAATTTTCCTCCTCACACACTCCAGTACTAAACCTTGAGTAATAAAAATCAAGAATAATCCAATTGCGTTTTTGTTTTTATGTTGGCTGAATACTCTGAAGAGCACCATAGAGTGGGGGATGGAGACATGCTCTGCCAGAAGAGGGAGAACTACAACCGATTCTCTAAATACACGAGGATTTCTTTGAATTACACTGTAGAGCAGAAGGGAACTGGTACAACACACCACACTATTCCACCAACTATGGTTTTCATCGGAGGTTGCAAAGTTGCAGGTAGTCTCGACTTGTGTGAGCTTGATGCAATTACCATTCTAAAAGTTCACAGGAATGGCTGGCAAAAGGTCTTACCACATATTTCTAGAACCTCAAAATCAACTTAAGAGGATAGGGCAGTGACTACGAAGGGGAGGGTGGAGAAGAAAGGAAAATAAGGGCTGAGGGACAGACACAAGGTACAAAGAAATGTTGAAAAAACACAGAATTTAAAAAAGCTACAGACCAAACAACACTGGCTATATCCTACACACCTCCAGCAGCAAACATCAATCCTCGTCAAATCCATTAAAAGAAATCAACCAAAATGATACCTCTTTTTCCACAAGGGGACTCACACAACCAATGTGTGGGAACTTCCTTTCCTCTTCACACCGTTATCAACAAATGGAAGGATGTTTGGATTTTTGTTTTTCATCCAGGTAACAGAACACATTTTTGCCATATGTTAGATATAACAAGCAGATATTCCTGTACAACAACCAAGGTTTAGAGGGTATTCTGAAAACACAACCCATTACAGAACTGAGTGGTTGTGTGTGGATTCTGGGTTGTGTTTAAACCGTAGCAACACCTCAAAAGCAGCAAGGAGAGGGACACATTTGTCCATACAAGTGACAATAATTTGGCTTTTTCTAAAGATGGCTACTACGTGGAAGAAAGTCACTGAGGTACAAGCCTGTCTAGAAAATTCTACAGAAGATATAAAACTGTCATGCTCTCAGGTTTCCTAATGAGCACTACTAATCACTTATGATAAGGCTTTTTAAAGAAGCACAGAAAAAGATGAGGCCAAAGGGGCTAAAAGAGGTCTCCAGTACAGGAAGTTTTGCACTTTGGAAAAAAGATATTTAAAAGTCTCATGTTAGAATTGGAAGTCACTGTTAGGATTAATAGGACTAATCAGGAACTTTATTCTTAAGCAAGTATTCCCAAACTGGAAAACCCCAAGATGTTTTTGGAGGGAAGGAGAGAGAGGGAAACTGAGCACACAAATTAATGCAAAAATAGGTATATTTCTTAACCCACCTGCTATTAGGTCATCAAGAGTGTCGGTAAGCGTCTGTGCTGGAGTGGCAACCATTAATCCGTCTGGTTCTTGAACTAAGAGCCCCTGCCCAGCAATTTGCTGCTGCTGTCCTACATTCTGCTGATTCCCTAATGCTTTCTGAAGTTCAAGAGACTCTGTCCCATTATAACCTAAATTACCAGAAAAATTACATTGTGGTGCTGGCAAAGGCTGGATAGGGACAAATTCTATTTGTTCAGCAGGTGGTGGAGACTGTTGTTGCTCGTCATCTTTAGACAAGATTGTGTCAACCTGAGGTAACCCTGAAAAGTTATCCTCTGGCAGACCCTTATCAGCTTCCACTTCTGGGAAAACCCCTGTAAGTGGGCACTGCTGCTGCAGGGGAAGTGGTGTGTCTGTCTGACCTTTGGTCTCCAAATATTCTTTGGTAAACTGCTGTTGGGTTTTCATCTGCAACTGCCTTTCCACCTTCTGCAGCTCCTTCAATATTTTCTTCTTCTTCTGTACTTGTTCTTCTCTGTTCTTTTTAAGTTCTTCAATCTTATCCTTATTTAAAGGTTCACCTTGAATTAATTCCAATGATTTAAGTTGTGCTTTTTCAATAGCACTAATTCTCTGTCCAAGTTCATTCAGCTTGCCTTCAGTCTCTTCTACTATGCATTCCAAAGGCTGGTATGGGTGAAAAGGTGGCAGTAGGTCCTTATCTGCTACCTGCAGGGAACTTGACTTCTGCTTGGATGCACCTAAGCACATGAAAAATGTTTGAAAAAATGCCATGCTGAAGATACCCCAAACCTCCCCTCTCACCCACCAAAAGAAAAAAAAAGAAAAAAATCTTTACAACTAACACTGCACATCTGTCAAACCACAGAAAGGTAAACCCTACAATCCATGTTAAGACAAAGAAAGGACAAAGCATATAGCTGGAATTTTCAATATTGATCCTATCATCCCTTTGAATACAGCTATTTTAGACTTAAGGAATAAGGAACCTTTATGGTTTCTGACATACATGACAATGCATCTGGGAAGTGAAATCAGCAAGAAGAGCAAGGCAATTTAAACAATTTACTGAGTTCCCAAAGTTGTTCTGGTGTGCAGAGCAATTAAACTAAGACTATTTTCCAGAGGCTAACTTCCAACAGCAAGGTTACAAGCAAAACTAGTCTATATTTGCTAAGACTAACTCTACAATAAGATCAGTATTTTGAACTAGTATTTCTCCAAACACTATAGCATTCCACCTTTACATTACAAACAGAATCCTGCCAGTGCAGACTTAATATATACTAATATATTTTTAAGCTTTAGCACCTTTTTAAAAGTTCTGAGACACAATTAACAGCTTGCTTGCCTCCCTCTCTCCAGTAACAAATTAACAATTCTGATCACTATTAAGACTTAAAAAGTATCTTCAACACAAATCTAGCGAGGAACACCAAGCCAGGGCAGTGCTTCTCTGAGTGCTCACTACCTTCAAGCAACCAAAGGCTGCTTTCCTGAAAGCCACATCTGTGAAACCTCCAGTCAGATCTTGCTAATAGGAATCTATTAAGTGCTGAAATTTTAATTATTACTTCAGTGTAAGAAACTTTAATTGAAAATGTGGAAGGTTTTAGCCTGATCAAATAATTTTCTGCACTAAGGCTCATTTGCTATATGCAGAGATATATGTAGCTTAAAAAAACCAAGCAAAAAAAAACCCAAAACACCAAAACCCAAACCAACAAACCAACACTTGAATATTTACAAAGCAGACTCATACAAATAATCATTAAAAGGGGAATTAAAATTATGTACAGTTTGAGCCATGGCTTAATAAAGTTACCTAAACATCACACAGTTAAGCAAAAATCTGGATGTAAGAACTAAGTCCCAGATCAGCCACTAGCTCTGGAAGGATTAAGTTTCTTAAAACACTGATTTATTTCCCTCTGGGCCTTCCTTCACCAAAATACTAATTCACACATGACTTCACTTTGCATTGCTGTCAAAACAGGAGTCACATACACCTCACTCTGAAATGAATTTTTCTTTAGGAACTAATTGAAAAAAAATCAAATAAATGTGAGAATTTTCTCTTAAAAGAGAAATAACAAATATTAAAATAGGAGTGAACCAACTCTGTGCTGAATACCTTCACCAGACTCTCTGGAGTGAAAGCAAGCCATATCTAGATTTAAGGAAAACAACAAAAATCTTAATAACCCCAGGAAATACCCCAGCATCCCACAAACACTGTAAACACCCTTCAGTAAGCTATTTCTCCAGCTCAGTACTCTACATGGCCACCTTGTACAGGTCAGTAGTTCCACCTGGAAATACCTGAATACCTGAAACCTATTCCAACCACTACTATTATTTTGTCTCTGAACTATAAGTGAGTCCCAAGACAATTTCTCAGAAGACAATAAAGAATCTGACTAAAGTTTAGCAATAACTTGCTTTGTGCTGGCTGGTGGATATTTAACTCAAGCCTGCTATAAGCTGCTGGCTGGCTATTTGGCTTTGTAGTGTACTTAAGGTTTAAATAGTTATCCTTTCTTTTTAAAAAGTGTGACTTATAATGTAAGTTTTGCAGACCACTCTTGAAAAATATATTTGCACTCACCAAAAATCTCTGAAATCCTTGTCTCTATCTTTGTTAGAAAAGTCAATTGGTGTCTTTTGAAACCTAAGCTGCTCCACTGCTCAAGTAGCAGAAACATTATAGCAACCTACCTGCAAATTAACCCTGCCTTTAAGGCACTACTAAGATGGGATTCCTTTGCACTGCTCTGTAATGTTGTTCCTAAGGTTACCGTATCTATCATTTCCATCCTAACACAAAACATCGCCACAACGTGGCAGCTCTGGACAGCTTCCATCACTCCATAGGAAAGAAAAGCTGCAACTGAAAGAGCATCCACATAATAAAGTGCCAATATTGTCCCTCTCAGTTAAGTCCCACCTGGGGAGAAAACAAGCCTATCATAGGAAGACTTTTCTACAAGCACAAGAGAGAGTAAAGAGCAGAAGTACAGCCTTGTATTGAGACCTGGACTGGGTAGAGGAGCCAAGGCTGGTCTCACAGCAGGCAGCGCTCCCCAGACAGTGGCTCAGACCAGGAATGACCACAGAGCCATCAGAGTCTCCAAACACAGCCCCCACTGGGACAGTTTCTGAAGACAGGCATTAGGAAATGAGCAAGTGAAGAGCTGGGTTCTCAGGTTCCAGAAAAGGTGCAGAGATTTACTTTATTCAGCTTCTAATTACTTAGCAGGGCCACTTTTCAGGTTCCAGATCACCCCTTCCATGCCAGAAAACAGCTGCAACCTGTAATCATGGAGATACTGGAAGAGGACAAGGGGTAGAAGAACGATCTGCTAAACCTGACATGCACACCTGAACAGCCAGTTCAAACCAGAGGTGGAGAAGATGCTGTTGGTAGATTCAAATTTGTAAGCATTGTAATATAATATTATAATATTGGAAGTATTTAAAAGTAGCAATTTCCTGTTTTATCCAAATCTCTTCTACATTACAATACCCTGAAAAATACTGTGCCCATTTTAGTAAATAATTATGAACAAGACATTACTCTACACTTTCATTTTTGAAATACCCAAAATGCAGTACAGACTAAAAAATGCAATCATAGGCCAGATCATAACTACTTCAACTTTTTTCATTTTCCACTGCCCTCCTTATTTTGTTCATTTATCTTTTTGCTGGAGTATCAATCTTCCACACAACCAACCTACTATAAAATTAAACCTAGCAATATTAAGTAGTCAGTCTAGCCTCCAACGCAACTGTTTCGGCCACTTTTAGAAGACTTGTTTAGTATGAAATGAAGACTCAGGATCAATGAAATCCAGATGTTGCCAGACAAATGCCACCTGCCACCAGCTAATCATGATTTCAGGACAAAGAATTGTTCAGTTAACAGAAAACCCAGAGTGGTTATGGGCACACCAGGAAAGCCACAGAGTAAGGGAACAACTCTTTCCCAATTTATTTTGTGAAGAGTAGCACCAATTGTTCTTTTATTTATATTTCCGTATTCCTATGGGTTCTGGTCCCTAACCTGACCAACTCAGCCTTCACCGCCATTCCTGCAGAGCATGCACATGTCTTCAGCCATTTTTTTGATGAGCACACATGACTCAGGGTAAGACCTACTCTGCACAAACGCAGCTTCCCATCCATTTCTCTGACAACTTATTCTCTCCAGGAAATGAGATAAATGTTTCCTATGGAAATCTCCAGTACTTCTCCCGTACACTGTAGATAATCTCTTAAGTACCTGAGTTGCAATAGTCCGTTCACCCACATAAGCCTCCCCCAAGCACCATCCCTGGTCTCTTGAGCACTCAGTAATACACAGGGAGGACACCATTATCAGTTTTTAATGCCTTCTGGCTACAAGTAACTTTTAAAGGTCCTAGACACTGTGAGTAAGAATTAGGAAAAATAACCTTCATATTTATAGTCCTCAGGTGGCTCTCCTAAGCAATTAAACTCTTCTTTTAAATTTGCTTAACACACATTCACTTTTCATAAGGTTGCTGCCTACAAACATGTCTGATACCATATTTCTTCCTGAGTGCTTATGATTCTCAAGGAACTGGCTCTTCTAGCCCTGACTGCTAATCCATAGGATGTCATCTTCTCCCAAAAAAGAAGTAATTTATACGCCCTTTCACAATGAATAGAGCAGCACAGGTGAGATGCTACCAGTCCAAAATAAACATACCTAAAACTAGCTTACTGACCTCAATTACATTGTTAGCAAATGTAGGCAGTACATCTGATAACAGCCTCGTATTTTACAGCAGTAGCACAGGCAGGTACTTGTGCTGTCCTCTGCGAGTCTGGACTGAGATATTTACTCCAAGTAAGTGTCTGAGAAACACGAAGTAGGTAAGTAATTTTCTTACATAAATGAAGCCTAGTTCAGATCTTACCCTAAAAGCACTAACTGATGAATTAGCAAGGACAGACATTTGTTGTATTTTTGAGCAAGCAACAAAAGTTTAAGAAAAAACACTACTTCATTTTAAGGTCTTTTCAGAAAATTAGAGACTAAAGATTTGTTTTAACAATCCATTATACTCTTCAGGAAGTTTCTGTCAACACAACTTGGATTTCAGCTTAGTGGTTTTCATCCTGGCCACCACCTGACACAGTTATGTTATACTTTACTTTTTATTAGATGAAATTCTGGGATTTGTTGACAGGTCCTTAATTTCTAGAGTTGTTAAATGAAAAGAGAGCAGAAAGAGAGAAAAAAGAGGAGAGAAAAAAAAAACAGGAGAAGAGAGAAAAAACAGGAGAAAAAAAGAAAAAAGAGAGGAAAAAAGAGGAGAAAGAAGAGATAAAAGAAAAAAGAGTGTATCCAAATCCAAACAGTTAAATCCCAAAAGAGTTTTTCAGCATAAAAAAATGACAGGAAGAAAAAAGTCAACTGTGAGATACACATTTGTACATTCAAATACATTTTCCCTGCTGGAACCAATACCTAGTATATAAATCTGTATGAATCACCATGTCATCCTGATAGTGAATATTACCTAGAACTTAAAAAAAAACCAAACCCAAAAAAACCCACACAAAACACCAAGCAAAACCAAACCAACCCCCCAAAAAAACTCAACACAACCAACCAACCAAAAAACTAGATTCAGTCTGTTCCTCACTTTGCAAAAGGCAGATGTCATGAAGCATAAACCCATACTAAGATCTTTGTGCTTTGTTAACAGAGTTGCTTGTCCACTGTTCTTGTACTTTAGGGTTTTTTAAAAAAATCTGATTTCACTCAGAAGTCGAGAGTTAGATTTGCAGTCTGCAACTACAACTCATCAGCCTCATCAACAGGAATAAGATGACCTCAATATTGAACTTTCATGAAAATTCTGTGTTTAACTGTATTTCATATCAGTAAGAAATTCAGCTCTAAGAACCTGGGGAAACAGTCAATCCATATACATACAAATGCAAAGTACTATATAATATAATCTGGCTAACTGGGCAACAAAAACATGGCCTACTTTTCCCAAGTAAATTCATCTGCTACATTGTTTTCAATACATACTTAATTCTTCTTTATAAAAGAACAGCATGATCTGTAGAGGGCTGAATGATCAGATGAGTTTGTATTTTCACTACATTCCTCCTGCGAACCATGCAGTATTTTTGCTAATCTTTATCACTTCTGCAGCTGTTTCTATGGAAAACTTGCAGGGAGTAGGTGCAATGATATCCAACAGGCAATGGTTACATGGCTAAAACCAAGCCAAACTTAACTCAATTTTCTGACATTCAAAAATTTGAGTTACTTTCCAATCTTAGCCTTCTTCTGAAGTTTCGTCTGGTGGCTTGACAGTTTCTAACTGGAAAATTGCTAAGATGTAATTAAATTAGTCAGCGGCAAGCAGGTGACTGAAGTTTCAAAGGATTGGAATTTTCACAAACCACCAAGAAAAGATTTTTATATGCTTGTGCTCTTGGGGACCTACGCGTGTTTGTTTTTAAATCATCTGCCTGCACTGCTAGAGATTTGCATAAAGAATAACAAGTCTTCAGGTCTACTAAGAAAGTACTAGTGAAGTTAGAAAGCCATGAGGCACGGACTGTTACACTTCACTTGGTAATTCACCCCGGATAACTGGGTCAGCTGCTGACCCTGGCAGAAAATACGGAGGAAATGGCAAGAGTTAATCAGAAGATGTTGAAGCACATGAAACAACAAACAGGCAGCTGGACTGTGCAGTAGAGAAGTCTGAAAGGAGTCAGAATGGAAAAGCAAGAATATCCGCTTGCTTTTTAGTGCCTTCACCTCAGTGACAACAATATAGTCTTTCTAGTTCTACTGTTAACCTGGCCCCTATTTCAATTAAATCACACAATGTATGAGATCTCTGCCAGTATATAACTGAGTATTAGGCACAGAAGTCAGATACTGGAGCAAAAAATACTTACTGAATTTGTAGCTATTCAAGCTACATGGCATTTGTTTTTCTTTCCTTTCTCCAAGCCATTACACTGTTAGATTTAGCCCAGGGCTACAGAGGATACCGTATATTGAAGAGCTAACTTAAAAAGCTTACAGATTCCAAAAATCCTACTCAACTTTAAGGGAACTCTGGTCTCCTTCCCAGGGATCAGAGGCAGACATGGACAGCTTTCATGTGAATAACTTAAGTCTATTAGGTCTTGTGGTATTCTAAAAAAGCATACACCCCAAATGAGAAAAGCTGCAAGTTACTGCCCACTTAAAAACAACAGTGGAGAAGACTAATGACAATATGTTGATAGTTTTTAAGCACTCAGTTAAGGCCAATTAGTTCATTTGTAAGCACAGATTAGCTATGAAGTAAAACAAATATGGAGAAAAAAAATAACTAATACCTCAGCCTCCAGACTACTTGAAATTTTGACATGTTTAAGAACACCTTAAGTAGTTCAAATATTTCAACTAAGAAAACAATCCTGCTCCTTTTCACAGACTTCCTGAGCATCCCCTTGTTGCATTAGCATGTTGCTTTTCAATAGTGTTCTAAAAATGTGCCAGGGGTTCAAGCCACTGCGCTCACGGAGCATGCTCTGCAGAAGACTGAGGCAGAATCACAAACACCACTGGGAGCTTCAGATCTCACTCTTAATAAATATTAGCTTGCATTTACAAACTAGACAAGATTATCAAGAGCAACACTATCACACCAGCTGATCTCCTGAAGAAATGCAACAGCATTCCTTTTGACCATTTCATGTGCTGGGCACCAAGACCCCCCAGGAAACCAGATGCAAGGGCACTTACAGCTGCACCGCAGCCACTGGGCTTTACACCCCTTGCAGGGTAAAGCAGGAGACACCCTCTGGTCCTGTAGAAATAAGCACATTTGTTTTTTCTAGCCAAAAGACTCTCTGTGGTGGTGAGCTGCTGCATCAGAATTGCTGCTGGCTGCTGAGCAATCCTGACTGTGTTCAACTGAGGTCAGCAGCAAGTACAAAATGCCAAGGAAGGGATCTCCTGCCTCTCCCCACGAAAGTGCAAAGAGCTGAACTTCACTGGGATTTCACTTTTACACGGACACAATAGACACACGCTAAACGTAGTGCACGAAAAACAATCCTTCCTAAGCACATAAGAGTTGAGGTCTGTTCAGTCCCCTGAACTAAACCTGCTTCTTCTTTCACCTGATTTTTCTTCAGCTCTTTAGGAGATTACCATTTTTGCATATCACCTTTATCTGATTCTCCCTAGATCCACTGTCAGCTCCGAAATGTTTCTATTTTCAGTTGCTAAACATTGATACTAAATCCTTTGCCAAAAATAATTATTCAAATGGCAATTATTTCATACCTTTTCTTACTTTACTGAAGAATAATAATGTAATTCAGAATTAAACCATAAATTCCTCTTAAAAAACCTCACACCATATTTGAATCATAACAATAACTTACAAGTGTATTCTAGTTTTACACCCGACTTGCCAAGAACTCTTCAGGAAACAAGTCGTTAGTGTTGCATTTCTTGCAAAATTAATACAGGTCCTTAAAAATCCGACAGCACTGAGGTTAAGAAGGCTAGGTGCTCCTCTCCTTCCAAGTAGTTAAGAGTTTATACAAAACCTCAGGGAGGCTACTTCTAACTGTGAAGGCAAGAAATTTGTCTTCCAACATAAACAATTTTGTTACATAAGAAATTAAGACTGCTTTCCTCCCCCACGCATGGAAATAATGAACACGCCTTTATTCGCATCCTCTTTTGCCCCTCATCTCCCAAGAAGTCTAACAATGAAAGTCTGGTGTATTAAAGCCATGTGTGTATAACAAGTTAGGAATGGAAGTTCAGCAAAGACCACTAACTCTATCGCAGTTAAAGTAGCTGAGTGGTATCACTACAATGATCATAGCGTTTATCACAAAAACACCATTTTTCTTCTAGAGACCTGAGGTGCCTAAGAGCTTTGCACACAAAGTTTTCAGGAATGCTTCATCAGCCCAATGACACGTTTTGGATTGCTACATCTCTTGCAATGCATCACAGATTAGTTTCACTGACATGCATGAAGCATGTCCTGAAACACTGAGAACAACTAGATCTCTCTGTGCCAGTTCCAACAATACGGTACTGCTAAAAACACGCCTAAAATATGTGCTGACACTTGCAATTAATTTTTTTAAATGAGAGCTATTTCTTAAACTACAATAAACTATTTGCTTTTCATAATTTGATCAAACAACATGAGACTGTAAGCTTATAACTTTAGTCTTCTGACTCAGTATCAACTAATCTCTCATTGATTCCCATGCATTAGAAAATGTACTTCCAGAACACTAAACCACTACGCAATACTAATAGTTATTTAATTGTAAGGGCACACATGCTGGTATATAGCTTTTTGATGTTTTATTTGAACCAGAAGTTGCATATTCTTTTCCTTTGTTTGGTACTCATTTTTATGAAATCCAAAATATCGTGTTGCACATCCTAGGAAAAAGATATAAGAACTGCGTTTGAGAAGTCACACACATGGCATGTATGTAAGGAGAGAGTCACAGCTGCACACTTAAACACCATTAGGTACACAATTTTTTTCTCTCTTCATTTGTGCCCCTGGGGTTTTTTTGTTTGTTTGTTTTAGGAAGCACTGAGCACTTCCAGAATAAAGGAATTAAGTAAAGCTAGCTAATAGAGCATTGGATACTATAATATTTAATATCCCCATCCAAAACTGTAAATCATTAGGAGCTTCGGTTTGTAACTTTCCACTTGTGAATCTGCTTCTCCTTCTGAGCTGACTTAGCAGACATGAAGAATTTGTTACAGATCCCATAGCTGGAAACAAACTGCTAAATTCGCCATTTAATGACTGCAAATAGTTTTAACCAGTCAGTTCAACCATGTTCAAAGAAAAAACCCTGATGTTATGATTACTTACAAGAGTACTGTTACTAATACAAGAAAAATTCTCCTGTAAGTAGTAGACCTACATAATAGTAAGATCTGCATTGGCATTCTACAGTGCCAACACGTTTGCATTGGTACTGTAAGAACAGAAAAAAGTTGATATATCAAGTTCATGGATAATAGTTGCAACTATTCTAGACAACCAAGGTGCAAAATTAAAAAGTTAACACCACATCTAGAGTTTATTAATGTTTTTTATCAGTCTGCACTATGGCAGTTACCACAATAATTTTCTTCCAAAAAATATAAGCATAATTCTAATAAGAGTAAGCATAATAAAATTAGAACAGCCAGTGTTACTATACTGTAGAATACCATAAAATAAGCAAAAACTATGCGCTATGTAAAATATTTTTGAGTTATACTGTATTAGAGGTGTTCCAATAATTGATAGAGTGGACTATACTATGCATAAGCTCTAATAAAATTGTCCCCAGCCTAGCAGTTTCCAAATTGCATATATTCTCCGAGTGGCTACATACTAACCTTTCACCACTCCCAAGAGAGGTGGCGAGTTCTCTTGAGGGGTTCTGTCAGGTTCCTGGGGAGGTACAACCATAGCAAGTGTATGCACTGGTACGCGTGGAACCTTAAAACAAAGCCACAGACACATGCTCAGATTAAAAAAAACTGTTTGGATGGACCAAGCATTAATACAAAGACACATTCCTACAGCAGACCTCCATTCCACTCTTCCCAAACTGTGTATGCTCTGCTACCTCTTGGTATGACCTGTCCCATGCTATTTTATTGTGGATAATAGGTCAAAGTTACCTGTGTTACTCTTCACAAAATTCTGGACTGCGTAGGCTGGAAAACTGTTAACATCTTTAGGCTTTTAATCAACTAACTCCACTGGAAATCTACCTCTCCAGCCTGCAGAATTCTAAATTTACACAATATGTTTTCTTTCATATAACAACCAAAATCAGCAACATTTGAGGGGTGCTGTCACAAGAGTTTAGAACTGTTGAAACAGAATACTGAGCAAACGCAACCAAGAAAATAATACTATTTTGAGAGACTAGGTTTGGGACTATCCCATCTAAGGAACAGAAAAGGGAACAAAGTTCTTGCACTCTTCAGGACACTGAAGCCAATACCAATCGGCTTTCTCACTCTCTACCATTTTCAAATGCGTAGACTTTTTTAATTCTTTCCACTGTATATGTTCACATCTAAATTGACTTCAGAAGTTAACTACTAAGGAAGTGTTTCTTTGCAACATTCATGGCAGTATTTTCAAAAAATTTCTTATACCTTACCTGAGACTGATCCTGAGATGGAGGTGTGAGCTGAGACAAGTCTGCTGCAGGAACCGACAAAACATTGTTTGGGTAATCCAGCAAGTAAGAAACAACATTTGTATGTCCTCCTTTGGCGGCTTCAATGAGCATTGTTGAGCCATCCTGAAGTGAGATTTTGGAAATAGAAAGCCAGAAGATTAATTTTGCTACCTGGTATAGCACGTAATATATGAATTAGACCATTTAAAATTGCACAGTTAGTAATCCATTAAATCAACTACACGGGTTCTTTCAGTACCTATGATAAATGCATAGTTTTAAGTGAATACCTTGAGCCGATGAGTAGGATCTGCACCATGAGCCAGAAGGAGCTCAACAACTGCCAGGTGGCCTCCCGCACATGCCAGTGACACCACCGTGTGGTCATTATTAGCTGTAGCCCTGTTAACATTGGCACCTATAAAGAGAAGATCTCAGAATTAAACCCAAGGAAATTATTTTTAAAAGAAAGTATCAATAAGTACAGTATTTTCTGGAATAGAGATAAACATTTCTCTTCTTATCTTCCTAATTCATTCACACTTCTGGGGTAAAAGCAAGGGATTTTGAATAACTGATGGTTTCTATACATCCTCCTCCTCATCTTGTAAAGACAAGGCAGAAGCAACAGTAACAGCGGGCCTCGTAAGTGGTAAAAGAGGGAGAACACTTACAGTGTACAAAGCACAACTTCTAAATTTTCATTCTAAGCACTTATCAGTATCACTACATGGTGCAATTTTTACTGTTTCCGACAGTACTTGAGGATGTGTTTTTTCTAAAGGAGGGAGTATTTTTTTAAGAAACTGAAAGTATCTGCTGTACTTCAAATCTATTTATTAATCTATACAACTGAGTTGGAAAGTAGCAAAATATTTTGTGATTCATTGTCTCATGAACTAAATGAAATTCAGAACACCCTTAATGGTTCAACAAATGCTCATATACACATAACCAGATTAATTCTGGAGAAGGATCACGAACATGCAGAATTGTAAAGCGGCATTTTAAGTTTTTAAATTACTTATTTAAACGAATATTTTACCTTTGCTAATAAGGAATTGCACAGTGCATAAATGACCAGCTCGTGCAGCCTTCATTAGCGGGGTTCTCCCACCTTCAGATTCATGCTCCTATTGTAAAGAAGAAACAACAGATGTTTAAACAGGCAAAAATTATTCCACTGTTTTGGCTTTTCAACCATCTTGTGATGGGACCAAAATTGCCTGTCTCAGTAGAAGATCCATCTTATAAGCTGACTAAGCAATATAAACTGACTGGAATCAATTTTCATGTTACCTTAAATACTGAATCACATTGTCAAAAAGCATTAAGACCACATCCATACTGTTACCACATAAGAAAGTTTCCCTACTTATATATCCCTTTTATTTTAGTGTTCAAATGCATAACATACTTGAGAACAGTAACATCTTGTTTCCTCCTCAAAAAGGGATGACTGTTTAACATAAATATCATCCAGCATCAGAAAATAAACAAATAACCATGAACTGAGGTGCAATAGTTGTGAGAGCTGTCACATACTGCATGCCAGGCCTTAAAACTGCAATAATGTCTGAAGTGCAGACAATATTTTTAAAACACACTGAAGAGGATCAGCAATAAAAACGAGACAAATCACCACAGGTCACAAAAAGTCTCTGAATAAGAGGACTGGAGAATAAAGCAGGAATAAGATAAAAGGATGACAAACCAACAAAAACCAAATGAGCGACAAGAACAATTTTCTACCTTTAAGAATTTCTGAATACTGGAAAGATGTGGTTAAATACAACTGTATTACAAAAGTTACAGAACTAGAAAATTTGCCTGCTATGTAGATATGATCAATACCACAAAGAATGCTGACTAACCAACCCTCCCTCAGCAACATGGGGGAGAACATCATCTTCCAGGGAGTGTTTGTATTTGCACTCTGAATATTCAGTCTGATCAATAATATACTAGGACTGTGGGGTTTTTTAATTAAATATCTGGGAAGCCAAGCTCCAAATTTCCTATTTACTTCTGGAATTGCATGTATATCCGACAGTGAAAGTTAACATTTAGTACTGCCAGTGGATGATACTGCCATTTACAAATATAAAAGAACAAGAATAGATTTGACAGAACAAATCAACTACTTCCCATAGTTTCAGTATTCCTAAAAACCCTGCATATGTCCTTTCACATATGGCTTGCTTTGGTTGCAAGCTGCACCTTAAGTGAGCTTTCTGTTCATACACACAAGGAATAAATCTCGACTGGATCTTCTATTGGAGAATGACCCTGTGCAGAAAATAGAAACCAATCCTTTGTTGTAATGGGGGTTAGACTACCCTTCTCCTATGTGCTTCAGAAAGAGTGGAAACTCTGCTCCTGCACCTTCATAAGAACTTTGTATTACTGTACACCACTTTAACACATGTTTAAACTCCACATTACTGCTCTGATTTCTTTGCTTACTTGGTAGTATAATGCATAAGTGCACACAGGCAGAAAGGAAGCCTTACAGACTTATTACTGAAGACACTTTTTTTTTTTTTTTTAAATAAGTAGATTCCACTCCCAGGGCAAATGGCTGCTTAGCTGTTGATAAATATATGCATGCCTTTGGATTGTCTGCATGTCAGAAATATTTGCAGGACATGTAAAGCTAATTATGTTAGTATGTGGCCCTACGATGTGCAGGAATTAGTAGCATGCCCTTGAGCTCTGATGCTTACTCTGGTATTTGGCATAGTTTTTCCCTCTTCAGCCACTGCCAGTAGATCATAAAAAGCCAGATGCTGCTGTTTGCCTTATGCACAGTAAACCCCTGGTACTGCTGGCAAATCACTCACAAAGCAGCTATGGATGCAAAGAACTATTGAACACCACTTCACTCGCTGAGCAGGACCAGAACATTACTGCCCAAACAGTTTAATACACATTTCTAAATCCCCACTGATACAACAGAGAAGATGGCAAGAAGCAAAATTTATTTTAGATCATCTTAGATATATTCAAGATAGTGAAGAGCCACCCTATATTGCATTCAAACATAGCATTTCTGATAACTAGCAGTAAGATATTATTTGCAACATTCTCAATTCCTAACAGACTTCACTATTGAACACGGATGTCAGGAGGCTTCCTCATTTAAATGCAATGCAGTTATTCTGCCCAGTTTAACCAACTGTCACTCCATCAAGCAGGCAGAACTTGATCCTCAACTATTATATGCTTCAAACACTTGCAGTACCATACACATCATTAGTCCAGCCAAACTAAACCATTTGTGTGCCCACCTGCTGTAGATCTTCAAAAGTTATTGCATTTTGATGGTATTTTTCACATCACAAGATAGAAATGCATATTTTATTTTAAGACGAAATAAATTCTACGACTTCAGCAGTCTATTTAGCCCTAATAAAGGCTAGCAGATAGCATCAACTCAAGCTTTAAGGGAAAACATCTAGAACAAGCCAAAATAAGAAGCTGAGCCAGTGCAGTACGCCTTTGTCTACTTGCATCCTTTCTTTTACTTGGAATGGCCATAAATTTCAAAGGTATTGGTGTTTGGTTGTTTGTTTGTTTGTTTGGGTTTTGGGTTGGGTTTTTGGTTTTGGGTGGGTTTTGTTGTTTTTTGTTTTTTTTTTTTTTTTTTTTTTAAGTTCAGGAGATAATCAAAATCAGGACAGAGAACATGAAAGCTGTCAAAAAGCATCCCCCATCAGCTTTCCAATGCACTTCTTCCTTGTATTAATATGAAGTACATGCAAATGCTTATATTTTAAGAACAAAAACTAGCAAGGAGTACTTGTCTCCAAAGATAATTTCCCTGGTTATCTGCACTGCAGAACTCACCACAGTATTCTGTCTCTCTTCACTCCTCCAATCCTGAGAAATATTGCAGTTAGTATGATCAGAAAGAGGTATAAAGGAGAACCCCTATGCCAGCTTTGACTAGAAAAGCCCTTCTCTAAACACTTGAGTGATGTGCTCTCCTGCTAATTCTGCTTGAATAGAAAGCCAGAGAATAATTTCCTGTAGGTTTGGGTACCCGATAGGAAGGAGGGGGAAAGCAAGAGTAATACCCAAATCAGGTAAGAGTTTACATTATCTGCACCTTTTTTCAACTGGGACTCGAAGAGGAGATTAAAATCCAGTCAGTAATAATTATTTCATTTCTAGACAAATCAGTACTTGAGAGAGCAGAGCAAAAGCAGCGTCATCAGAAGCATCTTACAACAGTCTTTTTTTTTTTTTTCATTCTTGATTTCAAGGTCTCTGTTTTAGGCAATTCCAAGATCAGCTACATAAGGGCTTCCCCCTCCCCCCTTATTCTCTTTTGTTCACAAGTATTCATGTTCGGCAAGTATTATTCACTAGGATATTTTTTCAGTTTGCTTACAGGGTCGTATGTTATTTAAAAGTTCTAGAACAAAATCTGCATTTTCAAAGTAAAGGTCCAACTGCTCTCTTCAATTCTTTAACAAGCCTCTCATATCCATGACAACAGTGAATACTTAACAGAAATCTAAATGTTATTCTAAGCAAAATGATTTAGACAAAGTTTTTGATGCAAGACAACAGCCAAACAATACACTTAACACTATGCCACTTGGATAATTTTCAAGGTTGAACTCCTGTCAAGAGATACAGTATTCTAGCAGTCACCAACCTAATTGCCTAGATCACCTTCCTGAGATATGTAGCAAACCAGTATTTCAGACGCACCTAAAAACTCAACTAGGCCTCTAGTTTAAAGTAAATATCTGAAAAGGGAAAGACCTTACAGGAAGCTAGATATATACTAACAGGTTTAACATCACTACTTGTGCTAATAGACTCAATGAGAACTTCCTGCATTTGTGAAAGTTGAGATACTGGTTTTTAAAAATAGGGTTTTAGAAAACCCAACAGAAGGGAAAATGCAGGACAAAGATGACACATCTAGTCTACACAGCGAGACTTTGTATTTCTGAAGAAATTCAGATGCCTTACAGCCACGCTTGTCGTTAGCATGTATCCTGAGGCTGCAGCTTACAAGCATCCAAGGCCAACCTCACCTGATGCTTGCCCGGCTCTATGCCCTCCAAAATAGTCTTCTTTAAGTCCTCCTGCTTGTCCTGCGGAAGGAAAAAGAAGAACTCACGGCTCTTGTTCTACAAATAAAATATTGTCTTGGTCATGAAGACCTGGAATGTGAACTTAAAATGGATCAGATCCACCAGCTGAAAACTCTGTTTTGCTGGAATTAGGCAAGCAAGCACAAAGGTAAGACCAAGCAATGCAGCTCTCACCAGTCCTACAACAAGCCATTCAAATTCATGAAGAGAACACAAAGGTCATACAGAGCATCTCGTTAAATACAAGATGACTTTTTGTTCACTACTGGCAAAAGAGAGCTTTTCTTTACTTTCCACCATCCAGAGACTGCAACACAACATCCAAAAGGTGTTAACTACTAAAATTAGCTTCACATGTCCTACAACGTTTTCCTTTATTTGTAGAAGACTGAGGGCCAAGTCTAAAAAGACATGAAATTCCTGACCTTCCCCTGATGGTTCAAGAAAGAGTATGGAAAAACATGACAGTTTCTCAGAACCCTCACTGTAACGACAACATAGCTATCTCCAGCATGGTTTCATTCAAATCCATAAAGTATTGGTTACTTTTGTAGATGTTTAAATGCTGCCTTATGCGTACTGTGTCAAACATGCAGTGTGTCATACGCATAAAGGAAAGTGAGTTTCTAATTAAGGAGCCATGTTAGCTTGAGGGATGTTATCAGCTGAAGGCAAAGCAATGATCCTTGCAATGACAAAAACATCCGTCTGTAAAAACATTCTGTCACAGGGGAAGAATCAAGAGGTAGTTCGGCATGCCTGGGTTTTTGTGGTTTTGGGGTTTGGTTTTTTTTTGGGGGGGGGGGGGGGGGTTGGTGGTGGGTTGGTTTGGGTTTTTTTCGGGGTGGGGTGGGGGTTAGGGTATTTTTTTTTTGCAGCTAGAGTTATGTAGGTGCCAGGTAGCCAGTTTTAGTTTAAGGAAAGCCACACGTGTAATTTTAACAAGTATAAAGAGCTTTGGGAAGAGCTGGACCGTGTAAAATAAGAATGCAAGGATGAAGCTGCCCTCAGGGGTTCTCTTCCATCTCTCAGTTTCAGCATAAAAAGCACTCATACTTTGTAGTAGGAAGGTAAACTCCATCACTAGATCAACTCTCCTGTGCAGCAGAGCCTCACGTACAGCTGCAAGGCAGGCCAGATTAGAAAATCCCAATTTAAAACTCTTTTCTGTACTTCCCAGCTGAGAAAAGCTGGGATCTTCTCACTGTCCAAAAAAAAGAACAATCTCTCTCTTATTTTCAGCTATACTGAAACAGGCTAAGATGCAACCACCTTGTCAAGAGCAGTCTCACTTTCAAAAAGGAGACTGGAATCTCCAGCATGTGGCATTTCAACCAGGTCTTATTCTACATTAAAAGAGAACAGGCATCCAAACAGGCATTAGTTTATAGAAAGGTATACTGCTTAAAAGCAGGACATTACATCTCATTAAATATCACCAGTACTCTTTGTGACCTTTACAGAACTTAACCTAGCTCCTGTGGGAACATACATGCATCACGCATGTCTTGCCTTATACAAGCTTTGGGATGAAAATAACTGCTAGTAAAGACACAAAAAGGAAGAAGAAAAAAAGAGAACTCTTATAGGAAAAACAAAAGTCTCTTCTCACCTCTGAGATTAGACAAATCCTTGCCACACAGGTAAATAACTCTATTGCTGAAGTGGTGATTATTTTTTTTCCCTGAAGCTACTAAACCATACCACTGCTCAAAAAAATGCTTTTATCAAATTGTATTTCAGAGTTCTAATCTCCAAAATTCTACTCCTATTAATCACAAAATATAAAGGAGGAGTTTTGCCCCCATAAAGAAGTTTGTAAACAAGTAAAATTTACATTTGGTCCAGTGGCAAGAGCTCAGACTAAGACCTTGAAAGTCTCTAGTCCTGCAGGCAATAAAGGAACTAGAATGCAACTAAGGCACAGATGGGATCACAGGCTGAAGTCTTCAGATGTGCTTCATTAAGTCATTCACATACTTGGCAAAAGCAAGCCAATTTCAAAATGCATACATTAACAAGGAAAGGTGTAGGCCTGCCAAGCTAGTCTTACTACAGATTTTGACAGGCCAACTTTGTCCCTGTAAGGACATGGATAAGACAAATCCCTTAAAGAAGGGCATCAAAAAAGCATCAGAATAATTGATAACAAGCCAGACTTCATAAACAATTAATCACAAGGAGATACAAATTCATGAAAATACCATACACAATTGAGCAGTTCTCCAGCAGACAGAAATAGATGAGTGCGTACTCTGACACTGTTCACTTCTAGTGTAACTTACCACTGCAGAGTTTTAAGGAAAAATTAACCACAAACCAAAGAAAGTTCATCTCAGCCATCATTTACTTTTAGTTCTCCTAGATCTTATAAAGCCACATTCCTTAATGAATCTAACAGAGCTCTCAAGATTTTCACTGGTTCTTGAACTGAATTACATATTTGATATCTAGGCCAGAGGATCAGTCCCTGAAAAGCAAGGGTTCCCATTTTCTATGTGCAAGAACAACAGCCTTTTTGTGCTGAGATGTGGTGGGTAATAACCGCTCCCAGTTCAAAACTCTACAGGGACTAGAATAATTTATCATATAATGTTCACAGAAGGGTTTGGCTTGGACAGGACCTTCAAAGACCATCTAGTCCAAGTACCCTGCCATGGGTAGCCACATCTTTCAACTAGATCAGGTTGCTCAAAGCCCTGTCCAGCCTGACCTTGAACTTTTCCAAGGATGGTGCATCCACAACTCTGGGCAACCTGTTGCAGTGTCTCACCACCCTCATCGTAAAACATGCTCAAACTTTAGCTCAAGGTTCTATTTTGAGATTGAGAAAACCTCAACTGGATATGAACAACACACAGAAATCAGTTCAGGATAGTGAGTCGGGAAACTTCAGCAAAGTTTGAAGACTTCAGTCTTCAGTGAGCACAATACAGGAAACCCCCTGACAGAAACATCTGCCATCTGCCAATTTGGCTAACCCAGAATGAAGGAGGCTCCTCTTCACACCTGCAGTCTCAGAGTCTACAACTCAAATCCCACTCAGTCATGACCTCCTGGCAATTGAAGAGAGACCTGAGAAGCCAAGAAAGATTTGAGGTCTTAAAGTAGGTTATATGCTTTCCAAATCATGGAATAAAAGGCTCTGAATTGGGAAGAAATGAGAGAACTGATTGCAACAGATCTTGATGGCCAGTGTTTATTGTTCCTTTAACTCAAGAGCATTTGGGGAAGAAAGATCGGCTTTCTTTCCTCAATCTAGAATCAGGGAGAAGAAAAATCCTCAAAAACTATGCTCCTTGCCTTCCTGGTCTGGAAGAAAACAGACTATGCAGGTGGTTCACAAAACAATAAAGTAATAGCACCAAAATCCAACAGTGGCTACATCTCTACAGGTAAATAAAATAGGTCCAGGAGACAAACTTAGGCATGGGATCACGAGTCATTCACACTGCTTATTCTGTTCCAACCTCCCTGGCACAGTGCTGGCCCTGTCAAGAACCATAGGGGAGGAGATCACCAGGGACTGTTCCCAATGGGCAGCATGGAAAACGTGACATCAAGTTAGTCACTTAACTCAGAGGCCTCGCACCCTCAAGAACCCTTTCAAGACCTCATCCCACAACCCAGGGGTGTCCAATGTATACACCCAGTATTGCGTTATGAAAACACCACTCTGGTGGGCTGCAACGTATCCACTGACATTCTTACAGACACAGGGACACAGACGCAGGCTCAACGACTTGCCAGGCCCAGTGCTGCACAGCATGGATGCATTCAGTGGGTGCCATTTGTCCTTGCAATCAGAGAACAACCCTCAGCCCTGTTTTACTTTACTGTTTAAGACATGACCAGTATTTTGCTCAAAATGGACTGCTCCACAACATGGTAAGATGTTGTATGTCGAGCTCCTCAGTGACTGTGATATAAACATGAGGTATAAAGGTTTCTGGAAAACAATAAAACATCAGTGAAAGCAATCCCCGGAAAGACTAAAGTTGCAGGAGGGAAAAAAGCAACTGGAGATGTACTCTCATTTGCTGTGTTTGAACACCAGAAGGAGAGCAAAATTAACTAGACAAATGAAGACAGACTGACCAGAGGTCTGAGTCTGGACCTGCACTGAACTCCCTACTGGGACAAGTTGGTGAAATCATATAACCTCATTTAAATTACTAATGCAAATTGATATCTAGAAGAATGAGCTCCCACAGGACTGCAAAAGAAACCTTTTCACACTCTGGCAGTAAGGCAACACACTTCAGAAACCTTCCTCTGAACAATTACAAAGACAATGAATTTATTCAAAACAGCTTACAACTTCTAACAAAGCAAAGTAACACAGAGGTTTGAAAGGAAACTGCTCCAAACCCGAGGCACCTGCCGTAAGCATCACTGCAGTTTTGTAGGCATTTCCCCATTTACTTACAATCAGAATTCAAAACTGGTAGATTTATATGGCAGGTCTCACTTTCATGTGCAATTTTCCTTTGCTTCCTTACTATAATTTTCTTGACAGCTCCCCATTTTGATTGGCAGCACAAGAAAATGCAGTAAAATAAAACTTTACTTTAGAAAGGCATGAGATTTTTCTCAGCAATACTGATCAGAACTAGATGCTAAAAACCATAAGCACTGCTCCCCTTAGTGATGAGAAAAAAAAAGACACAACTCTAATAATTTGAAGTGATATTTAAGCAGCAACCCTTGCATGTTTTTAGAAGTTTATGCATAGCAATTTATTTTTTTTTGTTTCAGGCTTTGTTTCTCACTGTGAGGTACTTCATGGATTATACCTTTTTATAATCAATTACTTAAATATTTTTTTGAATACCCAATAAAGCCCCAAAGGCCTATCCTGCCTCTACTAAAGTGGCTGATGCTCTGTACCCAACACTGAATTGAGCGAAGTGCAGCAGGTGTGCCAAAAACCCCAAAAACACGCACATAGACCCCTATTAACACGACCTTCCTCCCTGGTAGGAACATATGAAGCAGAACTGCAGAAGAATTAATAAGGCCTGAAAAGAAGTATATTCACAAAGAAAAATGGAAGTATTAATTCACAGTTACAGCATTAATTTCTTTATATTTGTACCTATAAACTTAAAAAAATAAAATACTTCATTTAAGACTGAAACTTAGTAACTTCGTTAGGATGTCGATTTATCAGGTTCAATGATAAACTCTTCTGGCATTCTTATTTGAAAGGAACAAAAAACACCCCTAAAATACCCAACCAAAACCCCAACCCCCCAAAAAAAACCCAAAGAATCAGAGTGTGGAAAAGAAAGGAGAATAGTGAGAGAAAAAACGAAAAGGCAACAAAAGAACAATCTTCCCTGCTTATGCCTTATTAGACATAAAGCTCCTAAACTGCTTTAGAAGACTAATGTATCAATTGCTTTTTACTGCTTAAAAGCCAAACATTATATCCCTGTAGCTGATGAAGAGGCAGTTTTAGTTCTCCCACTACATAATATGAAAAAAGTCAAGACAATTATGTAAACAACTTAGTTATGATTAAATGCATTACAGAAAATAAACACTGTGAAAGCAGTATGCTGAAACCAAGAGTTACAAGAAAGAAAAGAGTTTTGGAACAAAGAAAACAGATATTATGCTGGTCATTTAAAAGGCATTGCTTAGTTTGGGTTTTTTTGTGATGTAGTTTTAAAAAGCTGAGACCCACGGTGTTCAGAAACTAACATTAAAATAGAGAAGTAGTCACTCCTAATAAACTAAAATATTTTAAATTCAGAGCAGTGGAGCAGGTAAACTCTAATCCACAAGAGTTTGGGAATAATAAAAGTAGCATAATTAATAAAGGCACTGCAGAAATATATCCTGCTAAACAAATTAAACATGGATTATACTGAAATGAAGATAGTCAACTGTTGTAAGTGTAAGCTATAGCTAAAACTTTTCACTTAATGGATGAAAGATTACCCAATAAGAATTTTTATTTTTCAGACCAAGCAGAATATGCAGGCTTTTTAAGAAGTTTCTTTCATGCCTCTTTTCACAGTCATGTATGAATTTCAACTGCTAAAATCATCTTCCTGCTCTATAAGCATATAAGCTTTGGCATGCAGTTTGAAACCAAAGTACTTTTCCCACAAGATGCAGCAGAAGTCTTACCAAATCAGCACCAGCTTGGAGCAACACATCTGCAACATCAGTATGTCCATTTTCACAGGCATAGGTCAAAGCTGTATCTCCCGTCGCTGTGGTGGCATGAACATTAGCTCCTAGAAACACAACATTTTTTTTTCATTCTGGACATCTTCTTATCAAATATTTCATATCAGATAAACACAAAAATCAAGGCACTTGATCTGTGACAACAGCTATATCCTACTGAACAGCTTGCACAGCCCAAGGGCATTACTCTCATGGTAAAAATTGCTCTCAGTAAAAATACTGTGAGGAGAGGGGATAAGCCAAGGCTTGGAAAAGGCATGATTGGCAACCTAAGCACTTAAACTACATGCTCATTTATTCCTACATTCCCTCTACAGCAATGAAGATTTCAGTTGTTAAAACAAATAAAAGTGAATCCAGACAGTTGTCTAGACTATCCATTTGACAGGGAGCAACATGCCAAGGAAAACCAGACAAAACGTACATTATTGAATTAGTATTAATATTACAAGCCCATACACTTGTAGAAATTTCATTTCTTCCCTGCTTTTTAAAATAATTTGCTTTAAAACCATTTTGTTAAAATAGTTTGACTAACTTCATATATGCCAGCTACGTGAAAACTATGCATGATTCTTGCTATGTAATCCATTATTCTTCAAAAAAAAATGCCAATGTGGTTAGACATTTTCTTATTTTCAAGGTGTGAGATATATTTAGAGAGAGAGACTCCCTGATGCCAAAACAAGGCTCTTCAATTAACTTTCTACATTATCAGAAGTGAAGTGCAAGCAGCATTCCAAGTGAGCTGGTGACAGGTGTCACATGCTAGTATCACTGCATAAAGAGACACAGTTGTTACTGTCCCTCGATGAGCAGGGAGCATTACTTTCTAGAATTACAAATGCAGACAATTTTATGCTTATTCTTAGAAAAGAGCATACAAATAAATCACCTCCCATAACAGGGAAGGTTTCCAAAATGCACATCCTTTTCATTTATTTATTATTTTAAGCAGTACTACTACCTACTACACACTTTAGTCTCTACCAACTTTAAACTGACAGATGAACACTGAAGTGTCATTTCCCCCCAGCTCCAGCAAGGTTCAATTTTTATTACTGTATAACAGAGTAGTAAAACTCATTCATCATAGAAATTCAGCACATTCCAGAATCTGCCTTCCACGCTATTTCCCAAGGCACAATTCCTGAAGTACTGGTTATTCAGGAAGACTGACTGCAGATAATCAGGCTCAGTCAAAGCAGGAGTAGCATATAAGAACCAGCATTACCTGTATTAACATTTTTAGCCCTAAATGCAGTTAGCTGGAAACAATGTTTCTAATGAACGTTGATGTTTTTTAGATATGCAACAGAATCTAGTGCTCCATGAGGCACTTTGCTCTGTTAACAGTATCAAACAATATTAAGGTGTAACAAATACTTTTTTTCTTCTTGCTAAGGTATCTGAGAATATAGTTTCTTCTAACAATACTGCCACCATCAAGCCCACGTATCTTCTAAATCATGTAGAACATGGAATCTGTTGTATCTGTGGGCTAGATCATTTGAGCTGTACACATACCTGCTGCCAACAAGTATTTCACCAATTCAAGATGACCCTCTTGAGCAGCTTCCATCAAAGGTGTTGAGCAACCAAGTTCTATATCAGCTCCTGCCTTAATAAGGAAGTCAGCTACTTCAGAAAACCCTCCACAACATGCCAGAGTAAGAGCTGTTTCCTGCGTTTCTTCTGTCTGTGCATTTATATTTGCCCCTAGGAAACAAAACAGCTGTTACTTTAACTGACCAGACACAGGGTAGGAAGGTGAATGCTCATGACCTCCACAGTTTGGGTATTTTAGCTTTGCTCTGTAGTTTCAGCAATGACCAGTGACAGCCACGTGCTACAGAGAAATTTGCACAGAGTACCTAATGGCAAACAGTCAACACTGCATTCTTCATAATGAACACTCAAGAAATGACAGCTATCTCACCTTGCGCCAGTAGCAAGGCTACCATCTCTTCATGGCCTTCCCGAGCAGCTTCCATTAGAGGAGTGTAACCTTCATCATTAACTTCCTCCAGGTTAGCTCCCCTTTCAATCAGAAGAGCTGCTAACTCCACGTGCCCACCACAAGCAGCCAGAGTGAGCGGAGATTCAAATGAATCTGCAGGCATATTCACTTGAGCACCACTGTCTAGAAGCAAGCGTGCCACTTCCACGTGTCCATCCTACGAAACAAAGGTGAACACAAAAATCAGGAACAGTTGAAGTCACTTGATGTTGTAGTTGCAACCACTACCATACTAGGTCTGAAAATGATCCTGAAAAGACAGGGTCTTTTACTTATGATGGTTCATAAGGTTCATCATGGTATGATGGCTACATACTTTTTAGGAAAGACAGGCCAACAGGCAAGGTGGGGGAGTTGCTCTTTATGTGAGGGAGCAACTGGAATGTATCAAGCTCTGCCTAGGGGTGGAGGAAGAACAAGCCAAGAGCTTACCGGTAAAAATTAAGAAATTAAAGGGCAGGCCAATATGGGTGACACTGTTGTGGGCGTTTGCTACAGGCCACCTGATCAGAAAGAGGAAGTCAACCAGGCCTTCTACAGACAGCTGGAAGTAGCCTCACAATTGCAGGCCCTGGTTCTCATGGGAGATTTCGACCACCCTGATATTTGCTGGAAAAGCAACACGGCGAGGCGCGCACAATCCAGGAGGATCCTGCAGAGCATCGAGGATAACTTTTTAACACAGGTGGTGGAGGAGCCAATGAGGCAAAATGTGCCGCTTACACTAACAAACAAAGTCATCTAGTTGGGATAGCCTTGGCTGCAGTGACCATGAGATGGTGCAGTGCAGGATCCTGTGTGGTAGAAGCAGGGCAACAAGTAGGATTACAACCCTGGATTTCAGGAGAGCTAACTTTGGCCTCTTCAAAGACCTGCCTGGAAGAATCCCATAGGTTACGGCTCTAGAAGGTAGGGGGGTCCAAGAGAGCTAGTCAATATTCAAATCCCACTTCCTCCAAGCTCAACATTGGTGCATCCCTATGAGGAAGAAGTCAAGCAAAGGAGCCAGGACACCTGCATGGATAAGCAAAGAGCTTCTAGACAAACTCAGATGGAAGAAGGAGGTTTACAGTATGTGGAAAAAGGGACTGGTCACTTGGGAGGAATATAGGAACATTGTCAGGGTATGCAGAGATGCAACGAGGAAGGCCAAGGCCCACTTAGAACTAAATCTGGCAAAGGATGTCAAGGATAACAAGAAGGGCTTCCTCAAATACATCAGTAGTAAAAGAAAGACTGGGGAAACTGTGGGTCTGCTGCTGAATGAGGTGGGTGCCCTGGTGATGCAGGATGCAGAGAAGGCAGAGTTACTGAATGCCTTCTTTGCTTCAGTCTTCAATGCTAAGGCTGGCTCTCAGGCATCCCAGCCCCCAGAGGTGAGAGAGGAAATCTGGAGAAAGGAAGACTTCCCCTTGGTTGAGGAGGATTGGGTTAGAGATCATTTTAGGCAAACTGGATCCTCACAAATCCATCGGCCCTGATGGGATGCACCCATGAGTGCTGAGGGAGCTGGCGGATGTTCTTGCCAAGCCACTCTCCATCATCTTTGAAAGGTCAGGGATGACAGGAGAGGTTCCCGAGGACTGGAGGGTAGCCAATGTCACTCCAGTCTTCAAAAAGGGCGAGAACGAGGACCTGGGAAGCTATAGGCCAGTCAGCCTCACCTCCATCCCTGGAAAGGTGGTAGAACAGTTCATCCTGGAGGACATCTCCAGGCATGTAGAGAAAAAGAAGTTTATCAGAAGTAGTCAACATGGATTCACCAAGGGGGTATTGTGCTTGACCAACCTGATAGCCTCTACAATGGCATGAGTGGCTGGGTAGATGAAGGGAGAGCAGTGGATGTTGTTTACCTCAACTTCAGCGAGGCTTTGGACACTGTCTCCCATAACATCCTCATAGGCAGACTTAGGAAGTGTGGGTTAGATGAGTGGAGGGTGAGGTGGATTGAGAACTGACTGAACGGCAGAGCTCAGAGGGTCATGATCAACAGCACAGAGTCTGGTTGGAGGACCGTAACTACTGGTGTTCCCTAGGGGTCTGTGCTGGGGCCAGCCCTGTTCAACATATTCATCAATAACCTAGACAAAGGGGCAGAGTGTACCCTCACAGCAAGGTCACTTATGATACAAAACTGGGAGGAGTGCCTGATACACCAGAAGGCTGTGCTGCCATTCAGCAAGACCTGGACAGGCTGGAGAGCTGGGCTGAGGGGAACCTCATGAAATTCAACAAAAGCAAGTGTAAGGTCCTGCCCCTGGGGAGGAATAACCCCAGGCACCAGTACAGGCTGGGGGTTGACTTGCTGGAAAGCAGCTCTGCTGAGAAGGACCTGGGAGTGCTGGTGGACAGCAGGGTGACCATGAGCCAGCACTGTGCCCTTGTGGCCAAGAAGGCCAACGGTGTCCTGGGGTGCATTAAAAGAAATGTGGGCAGCAGGACAAGGGAGGTTATTCTCCACCTCTACTCCACCCTAGTGAAGCCATATCTGGAGTACTGCATCCAGTTCTGGGCTCCCCAGTTCAAGAAAGACAGGGAACTACCGGAGAGAGCCCAGCGGAGAGCTACAAAGATGATGAGGGGACTGGAGCACCTCTCTTATGAGGAAAGGCTGAGAAAAAGCTGGGTTTGTTTAGGCTGGAGAAGAAGAGAAGACTGAGGGGGGAATCTTATCAATGCTTATAAGTACCTGAAGGGTGGGTGTCAAGAGGATGGGGCCAGACTCTCTTCAGTGGTGTCCAACAACAGGACAAGGGGCAATGGGCACAAATTGGAACACAGGAAGTTCCACCTGCATATGAGGAAAAACTTCTTTACTGTGAGGGTGACAGAGCACTGGAACAGGCTGCCCAGAGAGCTTGTGGAGTCTCCTTCTCTGGAAACATTCAAAACCTGCCTGGATGCAGTCCTGTGCACCCTGCTCCGGGTGTGCCTGCTCAAGCAGCGGGGTTTGATAAGATGATCCCCAGAGGTCCCTTCCAACCCCTGCCATTCTGTGATACAATTTATGACATAGTTTTGGTAACACTTGGATTAAACTGACATTTAGGTTTCCACCTACATCTAAGTTCAGTTTAAATGCCTGAGGAAAAAAGAGCTAGATGTACGTTGGTTTGTTTTTTTTCTTTCTTGAAGGAGTAGGGAAAGTGTTATCAGATAACAGTTTCTTAAATATCCAGCAAAATACCTGGGACACACAAGTAACAGAGATAGCAAACAAGTACCATAAGTAATAAACCCACTCTGTGAATAAACTCCAAAACAAGCATCAGAAAAAAGATTTTTTTTTTTTTCTTTGTAGTTCATTCATGGCTTCTACAAAGAAAGCTCCAACTGCTGGTTTCTACATCTTGGGAAAGATACCTGCAGAGAAACTGAAGTGGGTTAAAATGAGGTAGGTAACAGAAGGAGGAAAGACTCGAATAAATCTTAAAGGAGACTGAGAAGTGCCTTGGAGTAAAGCCATCTTTGCCATAGAGGGAAGAGAATCAGGATTGCAGAGCAGTCTGTTTGAACCCTTACCAATCAAAGCATACAGATGCAGCTATCAGCTTCTCAAGAAACTATTACTAAACTCCTCAAAGTTACTTGAAATAGAACAAGTACCAAAAATCCATGTGTCACCTGAGGTGTGGTTTGTAGAGAGCCACAACACCTCTCAAACGGGGAAAACGTAAAGAAGTTTTGGCATTAGGAAAGAAGCACTCTCATGGTTTCTCCCTCCCACATAACTTAAGAAACTGGGACCCAAACATGTGGAACAATTTGGAGAAGAGATCTTGGAAAACTGAAACAGATTACAAACTACATGTGATGAAGGGGGAATGTTCAAGTCATGCAAAGAGTGCTCAGTGATATACAGAAGGTCTGAGGGTCCAATCAGATGATGTTTCATGTTAGACCTTTCTTCAGCATACACAATCAATAGGATAACATAGGGATGGAAGAGGAACTCCAAATAAAAGACCCGAATCAAAGCATGCTCTTTGTGTCTCTCAGTGGAGAGAAAACTACTTGCTGTCTTGCATACAGCAACTGCATAGGTATTAGGTGCATCACCTTGGTCACTCCGTTAGCCATTCTAAGAAATATGGGGTTCTTCCAGGAGGAGTGAACTGTCAGCCAGCTTTGATGATTTAAAGCTCTCTCCTGACACAGTGGTTCTCCTGGGATTTGACTCTTTAAACTGGATTAACTCTTTACAGTGGCCCCAATGCATGCTGACAGATTTTGCTAGAGAACTAAAGAATATGTCTTCCTGAGGAACACATAAAAAGGGCCAGTTTCAGTGGCAAATAGATGCTTTTATGTTGTGTCCTCAGAAGGAATACTAAATACAAAAAAGACATTAAAAACGACATAAAAAGACATTAGACCACCTCTCTGCCCAAGGCTCAAGCCAGAGCTGTCCAGACTAGGACACTGATATCTAGGGGTGATTTATAGTTATAAAGCTAAGAATTCCACTAGTTCAAGAACTTCTTGTGCATTAAGAACAGCAATCTCAGGCGAACTACCAGTTCCCCATTCTGATCTCACCAGAATTGTCAGCCAGTAACTCAAACAGCTAACACAGATCTATAGAAAAAGGGGACAACAGGGATATCAAACATGCAACTCCTGTCAACACTTGTCTTAAGCTGACCATGAAGCAGGTACTAAGTAACCTGAGATTGACAGCAATCAAGTCTGTGAATTAAAGACAGGCTGTTCTCAGAGAAGCTGGCTAAAAGCCAACAGCCACCTCATCTAACTAAAGGCATTATCCTAGGTGTGGCACTTCATCTTGACCAAAACACACTAAAACTCAGCCATTTACAATGTAATTGGTGATCAGAGACCAGACATCTCAGCTTCCTGTGTATGCAGCATTCATTAGTTAGAAAACAGTGCAGACTGGGAAAAGTCACAATAATTTGGTGGAATGGTTCCCTTCTGCAAGGGTGCAGCCAAAAGATAACAAGGAACAAACTCCATCATTCAACTCAGAGTTGAGACTTCCAAGAAGCAATTTCATCTCTGTTGCTTTTAAAGGTCAATACACACTCTGTAATGCAAACTACTCTGAAACATCCAAGAGCTAAAAACGTGCAGGCAACCCACACAATTTTATCTTCCCCAAAAGAGACACTTCATCGCCTCCAAGTCAACCCAGTGCTCAGACTGCATCACCATGGAAGAAAAAAAATAAGAGACTAAACCTAAACAGAACAGTGGGCTGATTAAAACATTTAGTTTGTAGTCATGCTGGAATCTCCTTTAGGTGACAGCATACACCCACTGCAACTGCGTCCTTCTGAATTCTTTATTGGCACTAGGCTCTCATACACGGAAGACTATTCAAGGATACTATTACCATCTCACTATCGGAAGACTTCAACACAGCTTGAGACATTATAATCTGACTGTGGTCACTTGCATCATCACCTCACAACTGCACTAAAAGAACACTTGATCCTCAAGCTCTCAGAAGACTGGAGGAACATTGCAGCCTATCTTCTGAGGATTTTAGGCTACTGGAAGCAAATTAAGTTTTCCTCCATTTGCTGTGCTTCCTATGAAAACGAGGTCCCTGTTCTTTCTTCAAACAAGTTCCCCAGCTTTAAGAATAGATAAAAGGTCACCTAAGGTCTGGACAAAAACAGTTGCAGATATGTTTTGACACAATAGCACAATCTTTATTAAGATGAAGCTCTTGGAAAGGGAAGTTCTTCCTCAATAGCTGCTTTGAAATTATATGAGTTACCCAAGAACTAAGAACTAAACTACTTTCAACCTATCGTTTTATTTTGAAAAGAAAAACCTCACAGCACCATTTAGAGAAACTAAGAAGAGACCAAACTATCTCTACATGCACAACACTTCCTGCAGTGGTGAAAGGACAAGTATAATGCATTAGTCATCCAGCTCAGTGCACTTCTGGAAGGCTTATACCATGATGATCTGAGAGACCTTATTTATAAAGGCAAAGGTAGAAAACTAACTAACACTGCAATAGAAACAGTGACTTGGACTCAACCTACTACTTTACTGCACTGCAAATTAGTTATGCCTACACTTCATATAGGGAGCATTTAAAACAACATATAACACCCCCAAAAATTAGAATCATTTTTCCCTATGACCAGTTAGACTGAGAAGCTGGGCACCTATGGTAACTATAGTAAAGGCTTTCTTACAATAAATCTAACACACACTCACTTGCAGACCCAAACCAGCTTGTTAACAAAGACTCATTTTATCATCTCTTTTATTCTTCTCTCATTGAAAAGGGAGCAGTAAAATTAAAGGCTATTTACCATGCAGGCCTCCATTAGCGCCGTGTGCATCTCATCTGTTTTATGTTCTTGATCAGCTCCAGCTTCAAGCAAAAAGCGAACCATATCTAAATGGCCTTCAAACGAAACAGATCAAAATAAATAAGTATTTAATAGCGTAAACTTTTAGTAGTACAGACAATACACTTCATAAAATAATTTAGATTTTCATAGTTTGCTATTACAGTTTTTACAAGTTACAACTCACAAACCTGCTATTTTTAAAGTACTCTGAAAAATACCAATGCAAAATGAACAGCCAGACTTTAAACAGTCTTTCCCAAAGATACTGTGCAGCTATGAGATGAAGACAGACCCCTCTAACTCAAGTTTACACAACAGGAACCTTTCATTGTGACTTCAAGCTATAAAAGACTGTGCTTATTTCTTATTCAACTGTATACTGATACATCATTTGAGTGTTCCAAGGCAGTATACAGTTGCGGGGGGATTATCTTTTAGAGATAAGTTCAGATCTATGTGGACCTAACTTTAAGCTTTTGCATCACAGTATTCACAGATATATTTCTGAGAACTAAGATACATGCATTATGTCATATCATGTTACCTGACACTATTTATAAAAGCTTCTACTGAACTTTACCAATACCTGTTTTCAACTCTATTATTGCTTCTGTCATTTTAGAATTTCTCCCTTAGAATTTATACATTTTATCCTCTCAATGAGCATTCTCCTCCAAACCAAGACCTAGTTTTACATAAACTGATAGTAAAACAAGGTAGCTCAACCATCTTGCCAAAGATAATACAGGAAATCTCTAGTCAATGAAGATCTTGCATTACATTGCTCTGCTAAGTTTTAGGTCAAAAGAAACAAGAATGTCCCTCCAACATATGCAGGAGCACTATTACTGAAATTTCCCTGTAAGGAACTACTATATGCTGCAGGAAATCCATGACAAATCCAGATTTAAGTTTTCAGATGGGTTATACATAGTATGTATCCTCCAATTCTAACCAGAGAGGCAAAATCCCTGTGACAATAGAGGTTACTATGACAATAATCTTCATCCTTAAAGCTTCTATTAGGAGAAAAACAATTGTTGGAAATTTTATGGAGGTATTTGAAAGAAGAAACACCTTGGAAGCACATTAGATTACTATTGCACTAAGTTACTTTACACAGAAACTTTAAATAGCAAAGTCAAAAGTCCATAAAACTTCATAATACATAACAATTCACAGACATCCTCCAAAATTACACTGAAGGAAAACTATCCAGTAATAATACTAGCATTTGCACCCCATCAGGTATTCCAGGAACATTCGCTCTAACTTTACATTTTCATAACAGAGATGTTTTCAGAACTTGTAGATAGTTGCGGCGAGGGGAATCTGAATGAAATACAGACCGTGGCAGTGGGAGAAGAGGAGAACAGTGGTGTGTCAAAGCAAAAGGTTGGACGCAACCAGTCACAAGTTTTCATCTGCAACATGTCGAACACATGTCCACTGCATTTGGACACAAGTAGACAGGCTTAATACCGCTACACGATGGATGAGCATTTCCTGACATGGAGTTTAAAACCAAAATCCAGTATTCCAAGACTCTTAAGAAAATATTCAAAGTATGGCTAGAATCTTTAGTTAGAGAAATCCTAGCAAATAAATCTAAATAAGAACACAAAACAAGACAAGAGACAATACCTTTATAGCATGCAAGTGTAAGTGCACTTTCTTTGAACTCGTTGGAGTGAGTGTTGATTCCTGCACCATATTCCAGCAATACTCTTGCAACCTCAACATGACCTGCACTGGCTGCTTCCATTAAGGGGGTATGCCCATTCTCATTGTGGTCTTCTATATTAGCACCGGCTTTCAATAGCACCTTCACTATGTCAACAAAGCCCCCAGCACAAGCGTAAGTGAGAGCTGTGTTCCCTGCAGAGAAGAAGAAGTTTACATGAAAGCCCTTTCCATCACCCACTCCTAATACAAGAAAGGAAATTAGTTTTAACAGCTCTGAATAAAACCAAGTACATCACTAACAGCAGCCTTTTACCTCACAGCAATGTTACTCCAGCCTATAATTTCAGGCTGGGTATAAATCCCAACACAACTATAATGTGAAAGTTTTAATGCTAAGCCAATATCACAAATCGGGATTTTTTTCTTTGATTATTATGTTTCCTACTTCAGCATACAAAGAGAGATCAAATACACACACAAAAAGATCAGTGAGTAATTTTCATGCTTGCTGTAGAGTTTGGACAGGCAGGCGATGTTTGGGTTTTTTTTTGCCTAAGACTGTCTCCCGTAATCCCTTGAAAAACTTCTACTGGCTGGATGAAAATAAATTTATAATTTAAAACTCTGGTACTGTAAGTGACAGAATCACATATGGCTTATGTTTTAAATGTTACAGTCAATTTTAAGGTAAGTTCTGCTTAATATGACTAAACTTCAAGATAAAAAGAACATTTCATAGTTCAGACACCTGACTTCTTTAAAAATTTGTTCAAAAGTTTAAATTCTATCTTAGCACAATCCAGCTGCAGGTTAATACTCTCCGCAAGGTTAGTTAAGCTGTGGTCAAGCATCAGCAACGTAGTCAACATTCAATGCTCAAAGAATTGTACCTCCTCTTTGGTAAAAACCAACAGACAGAAATAACTGGTCTTGACCAGATGTGTCCCATGGTCAAAAGATTGGTTAATTTTGGATTATACAGATGAGAAAAACTGAAGTTCATGTATTTTTCTGGTCATTTAACACCACAGTGGTTTTCACAGGAACAGTGCTTTCCATTACAGTTTATATTAAAAACGATCTTTAATAATGGCCAGGTAAGACTCTAAACACATCCACTATGTATCTGACCTATTCTTAATAGTTCCTGTCATGTTCTCTTGTGAATGAAACTATCAGACAAAAACACAGATGTTCAGAACAGCTGCAGGTCTTATGTGCAAGTCTTATTTATTCTTCATGTTCCTGCTTCCCAGTTACCTGTTGAAGACTGTGCGTTGACATCTGCACAATGAACAAGGAGAAGTTTAACAATATCTACATAGCCTCCACTGGCAGCTGCCATTAAGGGAGTTATGTCTCCTTTATTCCCTCGATCTTCAACGTTTGCATGCATTGCTAGTAGCACCTAGAGGAAAAAAAAGTCCACTTTAATGAATAAATTTTAACACCAACATTTTGCTTTTAGCTCAGTGGGGCTTGTGAGAATGATTCCCCAGCCAGCTGTGACATCCCCTTGCAGTAACACCCCCAATGGTGAAGCACAATGGCACTCCTCAGGACCATTTATAATTACTACCTGCACTGTGCTCTGCTTCAGGAAATACTGTTTTTCTACATTTGTTCATGTCTGCTAAAATCAGTGTTAAGTTACAGTGCAGTAGTGACATTTTCAAAAAAAATCACAGGGCAATTCACTAACCACAATGACAGCAGAGAAACTGTAAACGTAAATTAATGACCACAGCACACATAGGATCAAGCTTACAGGTTAACAGTTTTATCCCTGTGCTCCTGCCTGGCACCAAAAACATGAAGCTGGCCACTTTCTGAGAACTATCACCTAAATATTTTCGAAGAAGCACAAATTCTGACCTTAGACACACAAGTATAAAAGACAACAATTAACACAAATTAATGCACTGTTAATACAGATGTGATAAAAAAAGGACTGAATGACTGAGGCATGAGTTTTTAGAAGGTAACCACTTGTAGGGCTTGATTTTGCTGCTATTTTAGAACCTTTTGCAATGTCTGCTTGGCAGAACAGCTTGACTGCATCTAGAGCAATGCCAGAAAAGTAGATACATCATAAAACACAAGATATGTTCCTCAGACAAGTCCCTTAAGCCTAAAGGCATATATGACGACATTTTCTGTTAAAAAGAGAAACGATAACTGGAAGCCCACAATAAGCTGCATTAACTCATATTCTGTTTAGATTATTAAAAAAATAACCAGAATAGCTAAGATATTTACCTATCAAAGAAGCCCCTTCGACAATGCTTCAAAGGTTTAGTTGTGATTGTATTTGTTACTTACTTGTGCCAATTCATAATATCCTGCTGAACAGGCCAAGCAAAGGAGACTCTCTCCTTCTTCAGTATGTTCATTTACGCTTCTTCCTTCATCCAACAGCTTCCGGACAGCATTTACATCCCCATCTGAGCATGCTTCTGCCAAACTGCGACTGGAAAAATCAGTTACCACAGAATAAGCTCAAAATAAATCTGCAATAGATGGGTAGCTTTCCTATGCAAGGAAGAATTCTTTAAAGACTCATGACATTATACTTTTTCTTTTAAAAAAAAAAGTCTGTAAGGTATATTTTCTAGTAAGGCTTAGTACTAGATAGACACACATTAATTTCATAGGTGAAATGGAGATAAAGATCTTGCTTATATCTAAATTAGCTCGTCTTCATCAGTTGCTAAATCACATAAGCTCTCATAAAGCCTAGATGCAGAGAAGAGTGCTCAAAACTAGGTAATTTGTGGTGTTTGTAAGATACAGCAGTAAACCTCACTGATGCTATTCACGCTTCAGTGGAACGCCAACTGCACAGAGGCTATGACCATGACATGACTATAGGTACCATAGCAAATTTCTAGTAGAGATAAAGCCAAAAAATGAACAGCCTAGTATCACAGACACCACTAATACTTAATACTGCACCAAGACAAACATCTGACCATTGTCTCTCCTGTAGTGGAACTATTTCCTTCTCTACCCTAGCCCAAAGCTTTTTTTTTTTCTTTTAATTGAAAACACCAGTTTCTTAATTTAAGCAGCCATTTAGAAGAAAAATCCTTACCTTACCTAATGAGATCTTAAAGGAAGAAAGGAGAGGAGCCTTACAGAAGTTTACTATGTTTCCTTTCATGCAATGTTAAAAGCATATTACAGAAGTTTTCAGATGGATGAAATAAGCCAACTGAACTGCATGTTTTTTAAAAAGCAATAACAACACAAATCCTACATGGAACACTACTAACTCATCGTTAAAAAAAGTCATAAGAGGTAATTACAAGCTAAGAGTTAGAAGAAAAAGACATGACAAACCCGAAGTTCTTGGCATCTAAAAGCTCAGTATTCTATAATCACTACTTTAATCATCATTAACCTCTGAAGTAGAGAGAATAGCTATTTCCCCTGAGACCCAAGAAAGTACACTAAACAAATCTTGAAAAAGGTGAGTGAGCTTCAATTTATTTCAAACCAAGTCACCTGTCTAAATCTTTTTCTGTACAAAAAAGTCTAACAGCAAAGATAACTGTTAAAGCACTGCTAAATGCAAGTGTAAGCAAGAGCAAGTCATGCTCAGTACCAACTCAGTTACATTTCTCCAACTAATAATATGATTTTATTTAGAAAATGTATGCAAGAAATCATGGTCCCTCAGCCACTGGGAACCAAACCACAGTTAATGCCCTGGTGAGAAGGGGAAGAGAGGAAGAGTCTTCTGTTACAAAGAGTAGAGGACTGTATCTGATGTGTTCCCATCAGTGTATTTTATTTGCAAGACATGGAAGCTTGTTTCTCAGACTGTAATGGCTAAACTATGTTAAGTCTCTATTTTAAAACAAACTCATTTGCCATATACCCCAAAATGAAATAAAACTATGCTAGCAGCTGCTAGATAAAAGCTGAAAGCTGACCTGAAGAGAATATCCAGTATCTGATCGCTTACATTTGCATTGTAATCACTAAATATTTTAAGCAAAATAACTGACATTTTGGTAAAGTTTATAATTTGGCTACACAGTCAAGTCCACATACTGAAGCAACGGGATCCCTCTAAAAGCCTGCAAGACACTATGAAACCTGCCACCTTCTCCGGGGAGGTGGTAAGGGACAGCTGTGTGCTTACAGCACAAGCAAAAAGCCCTGCTGCAACCCACACATAACCAGGCATTTACAGCTCAGGTGCCTGTTTTCAGCTGGGAGGACAGGGTGGGGATTCGTGCACTTTTGCACACATGTAGTCTCACCTTTAGAAATGGGAGCCACCCAACACCATAACCTGTGAGACAAATCCTGAAACAGATCCATCATTCTCAGATGATGACCTTAAGCCACCTCATAAAATACAGAACTGCTGTGAAACCAAATATGCTCTGGGAAAAAGCTATTAAAAACAGGACTTTTAGTTGATCCTAGTTGACCCAGGCACCTCCAGAGATGTCCCAGTTTGCTCCCTGCTCAGGTTCCCTTTGAGATATTTCCAAGGCATTTTGTAGAAGTGACAAGAATGACACGGGGATGCTCTTCCAAATGAAGCACAGGATGCTGCTGACCTTTGCTCCAAGGGTGCATTGCTGGCTCATGTTCCACTTGTTGTCCACCACGAAACTCAGGTCTTTTTCTCCAAAGTTGATTTCCAGCCATTCAGCCCTCCCCATCTGTACTAATGCACAGAGATATTCCTCCAGAAGTGCAAGACTCTGCATTCCCCTTTGTTGAATTTCATGAGACTCCTGCTGGCCCCTTTCTCCAGCTTGTCAAGGTCCCTCTGAATGGCAGCACAACCATCTGGTCCATCAACCACTCCTTTCAGTTTTGTATCATCTGCAAACTTGCTGAGGATGCACTCTGTACCATCACATGGGTCACTGATGAAGATGTTAAGCCATACTGGCCCCAATATCATCCCCTGAGGTACACCGCTAGCAACCAACCTGCCTTCACCTGGACTTCGTGCTACTAACAACTCTGAGCCTAGTAGTTCAGAAAGTTTTCAACCCACCTCACTGTCCACCTACCTAGTCTGTACTTCATCAGCTTGTCCCACAGGATGCTGTGGGATACAGTGTGAAAAGACTTGCTAAAGTCAAGATAAACAGCATCCACTGTTCTCCTCTCACCCACCAATGTAGCCATCTCATTGTAGAAGGCTTGATCTCCCCTTTGTAAAACCATGCTAACTACTTCCCATCATAATTTTGTACTTACTATGTTAGGAAATGGCTTCCAGGAGGATTTGCTCCATCACCTTTTCAGGGACTGTGGTGAGGCTCACCTGCCTATTAAGTCCCTTGGATCATCCTTCTTGCCCTTCTTGAGGCCAGGAGTGACATTTGCTTTCTTCCAGTCCTCAGGAGCCTCCCTCATTCTCCATGACCTTTCAAATGAATCGAGACTGGCCTCACAGTAACATCAGCCACCTCCTTCAGTACTCATGGGTGCATCCTATCAGGTCCCATGAACTTGTCCACTGGACTATGTCCAACCTGTTTAAATGCTCCCTGACCTGATACCAACCAAGGCAAGCCCTCCTTGCTCAAGACCTTCCCGCTCATCTCAGGGGCTTCCGATTCCTGAAAGCAAATCTCACCAGTAAAGCCAAAGGCAAAGACAGCATTCACTACCTCTTCCTCTTCATGTCCCTGTCACTAGCTCCCCTGCCATACTCTGAGGCATCCTCCCCCATCTTCCTTTTGCAGCTGATACAGTCACACTAGTTATCTTGTTGCCTTTCACGACCTTTGCCAGATTCAACTCCAGGTGGGCTTTGGCTTTCCTAATTATGTCCCTGTATGCTCTATATTCCCTGTGGGCCACCTGGCCTGCTTCCACTTCTTGTATGCCTCCTTTTTATGTTCAAGCATGCTTCCCCAGCATATTTTCATCTCCCCATTTTTTGATCCACAAGTAATTTCTCTACCTTCAGTTCAGAAGTGAAACTATATTTGTTCTATATTTGTATCTACATTTTGAGCAATGACTCAAGACTACTGCCCTTACTGTAAACACTTTGTTTTGCAAATCCCAAGTCTGAATTTCATCAAGAAGACATCCATATGAAAGGAAACTTAAGACCTTCAATTTTTGATCCTAGATCTGAAGTTCAAGAGTATATGCAGTCACACCATCCCAACAGTTTAGGAAGCATATGCGTCACTTGCCAGAGCAGAAAATATTTCAGGACCCCTAAAGATCCTTTGAAATTACCAATGTAGAAGAAAGCTTTTGACAGTGTAGGACAAATCCTCAGTTCTGTCATCATGGGATTTAAATGCCATCCTCGTTAATTATCAGTTACAAAAATTTCAGATAATTTAGCTTCATTTTCCCCTAAGTTCCTGAGCAAGATCCCGGGGCAAATTGCTGCCCTGTAAGCATTAGTATTCTCTTCCAACTTCTAATACAATGAACTAGATTCATTAGTTTCTAACAAAAGTATGCTGAGACAGTAATTAGAGAACTATCACCAACTCTTCTGCAGCTAAAAATTTAACCTGGTTTTGAAAAAGAAATCAACTGTCTAGTACACAGAGAGAGCAGCAGGTTAGAAAGTAATTTTTTTACTTCTCACATTTTGAAGCCAGTAACCTTATGGGACAGTAGTTAGACCTTCACACTTTGCTTCTGCTAGTAGTAGAGCAAATACATTACCAAGTACTAATTAACCTAATTTGAAATTAAAAATACAAACTTACATTCTATAGTTGGAAAACTGGGGGTGGGGAGCAATCAATACATACTTGTCCACTTGTCCTGCATTGTGATTGTTCTCTGCTCTCATCCGTGTCAATGCAGCAGCAGCTTCATCCAGTGCGCAGCTGACAGAGGATGTCAGTCTTCTGAGAACCTCAGGATCTGCGAAGGCTTTACCATCGGCAGTGGACAATTTACCAATTCCTTCAGTGTACGTTCGTTCATCAGTCAGGTTAGTATGAAAGTCACACAAAAGAAATGCAAAAACACTATTTTAGATTTCAGCCACATGCACTATTAGTTAAAAATCATTTGCAAACATGCCAGAAAATCAGTTACTTAAAACTAACTGTTAACATTTGCCTAACAGTTGAACATTTAATTAACTATAATATGGCAGTAAGAAAACTATTTAAAAAAATCTTGGGGTAATAAGGTTAAGTCCAGAGGTCAAGTCCAAAAACAGAAGTTTGGGAAACAGGTATTATTCCACAGGCTTGGTTTAATATTTTCTGAATGTGAAGAATTTTCCAATTTAAAATGCAAAGTAGTTATCCCTTTCCCACCCAACTCCACCCAAAATGAAGTCGACTCAGCCCTAGTATACCTTTTCTAAGATTAGGAAAAAAATCTTAAAAAGTTATTAGCTCAAATTCACAATAATTTAACATTCTATACTACACATCTCTAGTTACAGGCACAAGAATTATGAAACAATTTTAAATATTTTACGCATACTTATAATCAATGCCCCCTCTACACACATTACACAGTAGAAATGCTTACTCAAGGAACTTTTGTTAACAGCTTCTTTTTAAAGACAGCTTCTTTGCTCCAGGATTAAAACTGAAGGCCAATACAGAACAGCACCATAAGCAGGTATTTATCCCACTCATTTACATGGCTGATTAGAAATTATGGTACAGCTGTGTAGTTTTATGCCACACAGGTTTCACTCCATATAGTTCATCACAACCTATTTTACATATGCAAACATCACTACACAGTTGCCTCTGCAGTGTAGGCAGGGCTTATATTTGCATATACAAGTGTGCAAATAGCGTAAAGGAATGCACTGATGAAGAGTAACCACCACCCCCCTCCCCTCCCAAATCAGTTTCACATGCTACAAAAAAGCAAATGGTTACTGGTTTATAGATTAGCTACCTTCAACAGTGATGAATCAGTAACTTTTCAACTCCTTAGCTGTTAAACAGGGTCAAATTAGATGTAAAACTCTGAAAATAACACATCCTATATCTCAGAAGATTTGCTATTTGGTATGTGCATAACTCTGCAAGATTGATTTTGATTTACACCATGCCTCCCACAACCCAGCTTGTAACTATTACAGAATACTGAAATCATACTTTGAAAGTTTTGAACATTGTCTTCAAACAATGTATCTCCCCAGTCTGAAAGCATCCAATTTGTTTCTCATTACTTTAAGAATCAGTACTTCCCAACTTTCTCCACCCTGAAAACAATTTAGGCCAGCATACACCAGGCACGCTGTTACATTACCCTACAGCACTGATGCAGTGCTGTAAATGTTGACTTACAATATTCAAACTCAGCGTTGCTGGAAATGAAGAGACCCTATCCTGTCATCAAGGCAGACATCTACGATGGGGTGCAGAATTTTACTTGGCTGACTGAAACTGAGCATGGGCTATGAAGGTTGAGATGAGCTGCTTAAGATACTTGGTCAGATCCAAGCGCACTAGCTCCCTGGCTCCAACATCCTACCTATGGATCACTTCAGCACTGTCAAGAGTCTATGAAAAGCCATTTATAACAACTTACCGAGTCCACAATAAAATGAGAAATTACAGCTAGATCTGTCTACATCACACCCATCTGGTTTTCAAAGACTGTCTAGTGCACTGCAGAGCAATCAGAGCAGAGAAATGTAGGGCCATGGACTCTTGACTCCACGTACTTGAAGAAGCTACTGGCCACATGCCCCCTTCCACCTCCAAACTGTTGAGGCCATAAACCTTTCCAGCCACTGCCGTTAAATATAGTGAGGCTATAAATAACAAGCCTCAAACACCACAGCTCACACCTCACATACTAACATAAACTGAACTTGTTGTTGTTATAAAAGGGGATGTCAACTCTGCAGTTGTGGCAGGTGGGACAGCAGGGGATAGTCACTGTGGAACTGCACTGGGGCACTGATTTAGTACCGAACACACAGAGAAAGTGATAGTTTTTACATAGATCTGCTTCCCCAGGACAGCTCAGAGTAGCTACACAGATGTTTACACTAGCTATTTCTGGTGGCAGTGCTGGCTTACACTAGCTTGCAGTGTACATAAAAGTACTGCCTAAGGAAAGAAAGGGAATTAAGTCTTCACAACTCAGCACTGAGGCCTCATCTCGGACCACTGCAACCAAAGCTGAACACTGTGGTAAACAAAGTGGAAAAGTACCCAAGAGAAATCCACACGATTTAGAAAAATGACCCCTGAGCAAAGGCTAAAAGGAATAGATTTAGCTTACAAGGAGCAACACAACAGCAGTTTCCCTCCAATTAAAAAGGTCTCACAAAGGGGATGGTAAACAGCTCTAGTGCTGGCAAAAGAAGCGGGAAATAAAAAGTCCAGTCAAAAAAAAAACCTAGCCAAAAAGCCCCAAAATTACCTGGCTATCTGAAACTAAACTGGGTATCTCAATTCAAATCCCTGAGGCAGAGGATCATATAGCTTACCTAGACAAGCAGAACCTACACTTGACTATTTTCTCCAGTTTTAAAGTTTGCTTGTTGAAGCATTCATACATGGGATTTCTGAAGGCAAGAATACAGGACACATCTGTGGTCTGACAAGACAAACGAACTTCAACCACTGCAGAGATCCTGCTCCAAAGCATCTGTTTTCATGGATTATTGCTGGTGGTCTCCTGGAGGACATACCAACCACAGGTCACTGGCTCCTCCTTCCAGCTGGTAAAAGCACACTGACAGCTCACTGCAGTTTCCTACTTCGTTCCAAAAAAGGTGCTATAACCACACCAAGGACTTTCAGAGGGTAAGCTGAAGATGCCTTTTATTTACCTTACCAGCTAGGGCTCAACCCAGGTGCTATCCCCAGCTGTTACTTTCATACTTTTTTTTTTAATATTGCACATGCCACAACTAATCAACAGCCACAGAAGACATCAGAGCAGACATCTGTTAGGTTGGATGGAGTAAAAGGGAGACAGACTACAAGAATTACCACTGCAGACACCCATTCATTTATTTCCCTTTTACAGGTTTACAGTACCATCTAAAGAACTGCTCAGTTTTTACTTCACTATGATTTAGAATGACTATGTCAGAATCCTATATATGATGTAATGCTCACTTATCTTTTAATCTCTAATTTAATTAATTGTGTCCACTTCATAACCATTTGCTCTTGCATCACTCTCCCAGGTGTTTAAGACACCTCACACACACAGGGACAGCAACAATCTGATCTACACACAGGTGCTGGACTAAAACTTTTCTTGTCTCCTCCCATCCAATGATTACAGAAAGCATCCTCAAGACCATTCTCCACATTTGCTTGAATTCATCCTTCTTGCACACAAGTGATCACAAGTTCTCACGTTATTGCAGTCTCACTAGTGTGTTACTGATTACTGATCTGAAACCCAGTGTTTGACATTCTGCACTTCCTGTGGAGCAATGGCACATTTTCAGGAATACAAGCCACTGCAGAGGTTGTGTAACATCATCTTTTCATGATGATGCGAATATGGGAGCCACTACAGACTGTTTTGTATTGACAACAGTCTACAGTCATCAACCATATAGAGATGGTGATGTTCCCAATGCAAAGTTACAGCTTACCACTAAAATTGTTAAGAGCACATTCATAAGCAAACCAAAAGGAAGTACTTCCATACAACATGAGCTGCCATGCAAAGGCCACAAAAGTGAATTTAAAAATAGATTAGATGGGTTAACAGAAGGCACAGGCTTTGCAGTGATACTAAGAACAGGGGCCCTGGCAGTCACTATTTAAAGACACTGCTGAACAAGAGACTACTGGAAGGTTAGAGAGAGGAGAGCCTACCACCTGTATTGTGATCTTACTGCTTTTCCCTCAAGTGTCCACAGCCAGCCCACTGCAGGGCACAGGGAGCTAGACCCACCTTCAGTCTGCCTTTGTGGGGCAGTTCTTCAGCTGAACACCTTTGGCTGAAGCCATAGGCCAGTGTGCTCACGAACTCTGGCAGGGACAAGGCCAGCAGCATTATCCAACAACTGAAAAGAGAGCTCTTAACCATCCCTGGGAACAGGCTGCCCAGAGAGGTTGTGGGTGCCCCGTCATTGGAAGTATTCAAGGTCAGGTTGGACAGGACTTTGAGCAACCTCATCTAGCACAAGATGTCCCTGCCCATGGCAAGGGGGTTGGACTGGATGAGTTGTAAAGGTCACTTCCAACACAAAAACCGTTCTATGATTCTGCAGTCTCCCCTGATTGGAAATAGATGACCTAACTCCTCCCCACCCAAGACATCAACACACAGACTGTAGATCTCTAATTTAGAGAGAAAAGTATGCCAAGAAAATAGTTCTGAATTCCAGGATCTGCAAGCACATTAGTCCCTCTACTGGGCCACAAACCACCAATTCTATGGTACACAGATTCAGGCTGCATCTGAAAAGGGTATTTTCACCAGTTTACACAAGTCTACAATTCAACAGTTTAAGAGAGATGAAGTGTCCAGTACAACTGACTACTATATAACTAGGTTGAGTCTGGAGCAGATGACTTTCTTCCTAAAGCTACTATGGCACACAGCATGACTGAACTTGGTGGCAAATAATGTCAGATGTTCCACAAGCTAATAGCACACTACTGAACTATTGAACTACTTAAATTAGATTGAAGTTGTTCTGATACACCTCTATCAAGAAACTCATGTTTCAAGGGAAAAGCTTGCTCATCAGATACACATTTATAACCAACACTCCAATAGGAAGCATAGGCTTCCTTGTTGACTTTCAGACTCATCAGGATATTCCTACCATATAACTATCAAGGTTAGAGTTTTAGGGTAACCTGAAATGAGCTGGTAACCTCTCAGTGCGATCTTCCTCAGTTTAACCACAGATACAGATATTACCTCAGAAAAACTGGAACACAACCAGGTTTGTGTCTTTGGAAAACCCAAGCGGGCAGGGCCTTATACCACTGGTGTGATTTTGCCATGAGGAATCAGATTAGACTCTCTGAAACCATGTCTGTATATTTTCACAATTTGAACACAGAAGTTGAAAGCCATGAATAAATCTTAAGAGAACTAACATGAATAACCTAGGCCAAAGTTGTTTCAAGTTCACTGCAGTAAAGGAACAAGACAGATAACCCACACTCAAGCAACCATTCCCTTCCCTTCTATTTCAAGAAAAGCAACAGTCTCACAGCAGCATCAGTTGCTCTACCCTCCCTAACTGGATAAAGTTCATATCAAGGATAAAGAAAATACTTAAGTGTAGTTTTAGCTAGTAGCTCATGATTATCATTATTTAAAATACCTTGAAAAGAAATTACTTTGGTATGGAGCCCACAGTTAAGTCCCTCATACCACACAGAACTGGTGTCAACATATGCTTTGAACATCAAATGAGACTGTTCCAAAGTGATCAACATATCTAAGCATAAGAGGTAACATCCAATAATCCTCACGAAACACCTGCAGATTCAGCTGTGATTATGTTCCTTCCCAGTCAATTCCAGCACACCATATGTTCTAACACACGCTTGAGGCCATTCACCTGCTAACATGTCCAGTTTATGATCTCACATTCATCACAAAATCTAACTCAACTTCAGCTCACATGGAATTATCTGCTGGTCCCAGAAGCTTAAAGGGGTCCTCTGTTTCCTTAAGGTCTTACATCACTTGTCCCCCAAAGGCAGGTTTTGATTAAAGTGTGGACAGCTTTAAATGCCCAAAAGAAGAATGAGATGAGAATCATGGCCCAGAAACGTGTTTCTTTTTTTTTTTTTTTTCAAGATAGTATGTCAAGAACCTGCTTTAATCAGCATGAAGAACAAGTAGCACCTCAAACAAGGTGAAGAGGCTTCAGGGAAGGAGAGAGGGGACTTTGTTTCGGCTTCTTTATTGGAATCCTCATTCAGAGGAACCGAGAAGTTCTAGACTGTCAAAAGCAACTGCTACGGTCTTGTGTGAACAAGCAGTGACTCTACCAGAAAAGTATTAATTCTAGCACGTGACACAGGTGCTACCACAAGACAAGAAGGCAACAGGCAGGACTAACAGCACAGAGCAATTCAGTTCAGGCATGTTAGAAGTGGAACCTAAGGGAAGATTTCCTAAAGAAAACAGATTTCTCAGGACCTTTTAATTTATGTGTTATAAATTTATTTCTGATAATACTTGGGAGCAGTGCAGCATCCACAGAAAATTACCACCTACTATTTTCTGTAAACTCTAGCAGTGGTGGAAGCAAACAGAGATAATATCAGTCATCTACCAAACAGCAGCCTGCTGCTCTCTGCGATGTCATAACTTCCTGCTTTGGGTATGTTAACAGAAAGTAATTTTCTAATTCCCTATATAACTAACAAAGAAGTCTGCACTTCACTCCTCTCTGATGATGTTGAAATATTTTCCCAAACACCGGGTTCACATTACATCATTTTCAGAGCCAGTAAACCAAAGTACAGTGTTGTCAGCACACTCACCAAGACCCACATTGATCTTCTGGCAATCCCAGAAAAACACCGAATCAGCTGTAACCTGCAGTCCATGTTTAATGCCTAAGCAAGGTCTGCAAAATTCTAGTTGCCTTAAACAAGTAACTTAAGTTAGCAGCCAGGTGGTGAAGCAACTGGAACTGGCGAGCACAGCACAGACACCAAGAGCACACTCATTGCCAGACATGCCCGCTCCGCTCTAGGTCAGGCCTCAACAACAGCACAATGCTCCCAGTACGGCCACTGCTGGTTAGAAAGACATGGGCACAGAAGCACGGAACACAGCTTTGTCTCACCAGTTTAGTAATAGACCCCAGCTGAAAAAAAAAGAGCTGGGTCCCACTAACTACATTATCACACAGCAATAGAAAGACCGACCTTAGTCTTACAAATGAGATTTCAGCAAGGATGCAACACAAATTACTTCAGCCCATCTAAAGTGAGAGGGGATTGTGCTGGCTCTATATTTTCTTGTAGAAAACAGTCCAAAGCCAAGCCAAGGAATAGCCGTTTTCAGGTTTCACTGTTTCTGCATCAAGAGACCTAATCTAAAACATCAGAATGAGGGACATAATATATTTACAATTTTGAATATATTTTAAATATTTGTTTTATTGTATGCTGATTGCTCAGACTAAAGTCCTCAAGGAAGAAACCACACGTTGAGTAGTGCTCTTGGTATATAGTAATTAGAAAAGTACTAATAATTCCTTCTAGTGCAGTCATCTAAAATTCATATGCTTTTAAATACTTCAAGATAACGTGTTGTTAAAAAAAAAAGTAATTCACACCAAGCTAAAGAACATTCAAGCTACAAGGGAAGGTTTACTTGCTGTGTAAGTAAAATAACTGTTTTAAGTCAGAGTACAGACTGACCTACGCCACTGGGATTTTTGGATTTTTATTAAGTTAAGCATGCCATACTTAAATTTCCATAAGATTCTGGTGAGTCTCTGAAGAATTCACACAATATTTAACAGACTCTAATCATATCTAATGCAGTACCCAGGACCATGTGTGAAGGAAGACCTTCAGGAGCTTGTAATCAGAGGATGCACAAAGAAGAGCCGCACTGAAATCCGGAGAGATTTTGCATCTTGACTATCCATATCTACAAAAAAAAAAACCACCCCAAAAAAACCAACCCACACAAACAAAACCACAAAAAAAACCCAAAACACCAACCACCACCAAACCCCCTGACTAGTTACTTCAGACACTATACTTTGCCTTACCTGCTTACATTTCATCACTAACATTATATAAATAATGACATAAACCTTGTTCAGGAATAGCTGATTTTACTTTGCCTTTCAAAAACACCCACATTTTGACATCTATTTCATACAAGCCCTCTCCTGACAAACCTGCCCTTAATAAATACATTGGTAGCACATACCCTTTTACCATAATTTTTTTTAACCTCATCTTTCACATCATTCAGAAGAAAGATGAACTTTGAACAGAAATGCTCTTTCAAGTTTTTGAATTCTCACTCCTGACATTTAAAATGCCATATACTTCTGTGTTGCAACAAACTTGCTTATAATCTTACCCTATCATCCCAATCCAAGAACACTTTGATTATGGTCTGGCACATCCTCAAAAACATATCTAAGCCACTTGGCAACACCCTTTCTAGTCACTACGTAACAGATTATCACACATTACTGTGCCATTATGTATGAAATTACCCATTAGTGCTTAAATAAGCATGCAATTTCATATGTAATATGACTCTTGAAACACCAATAATTATTCTGAACAAGAAAATATCATGAACTAAATTGGTAGTGTCCCTCTTCCTGCCCCAGATTCTTTCTAAATCAGTCTTTCTGCACTGTATAATACTCAAACTCAAAGACAGGAAACCTTAATCCCTATTTAACAGAAAGGGTTATTCTCAACAGACAGATGTGAATGCAAATCAAAGGAGACAAAATTATGGTGACACATATTGGTCATATTTTCAAAGGCCTGATCAATCCTCATTCAGAATAAACTAGTTCCCTAGCCCATCTTCAGCAGCCAGTAGCAGGAAAAAAAATATAATTACATACCTGCTCTCTGATTGCTTCTATACATTGCCCATGTGCTTAAATTGTAACTCAGTTGACCATTACCAAACTTCTTGCTAAAATTCACAACGCTCTCTCAAATACAGCAGGGCTGGATTATTCAAGTTTATTAAATGGCATATATGCTGAGATCTAATTTTTGTGCTCCTTATAGTCCCCTTTTTACTAGGGCAAAATAAGCTACCTGAGTGATGTGTCTTATAATTAACCATATCATAACTGAAAGATTTTTCCTTTCCAACACACACAGATCTCTAAAGGCTCTAAAACAGCATCTTCCAAAGTTTTTGAACCTCAACTACTATCACTCAGTAACATTTTGGGAAGGTTAGTATCATTCTTTATTACCATGCCAATTAAAAAAATCAACCTCTCTAAAAGCAGTGCCATTCCCTGGGAAGCAAGGCTCAAGGTCTACACAACCATCACAGTGCTTCAGACCACACCTACTGCCATGGCTTGCCCTGTGATTTTCACAACACAAGTAACTCCTCTTGTACAGCATGGTAAGCTTGCCTGAGCAGGCTTCAGCTTGATAGCTTCCTCAGCAGATGATTTATCACCTTATAAAACCAAATAGAAAACCCAGAGTAGGATAATATCCCTTCTAGTTGTATTCTGCTCTATCTACCAGATTTCAACTCAATGACATTCCCAGATTGAAATGGTAACCCCAAAATTTACTCAGCTTACTTGTTGCCACAGAGGTTCGGTTCCTTGGCTGTTTTCTGTTGGTTTTAGTGGTAAACCTATCAAAGTGTGAAAGTTCAGGGTAATACAAAGCTGATGTCATGTATCAAAAACGGAGCTTGTCTTCTGCCCCAAAATCCCTAAGATAAAATCCAATGAATAAATATTTAAACACACCCCCCACACTCCCTGAAGTCATAATTGTACAAAATCATCAGCAAGATGCCAGCTTCTAGTTAAGATGTAAAAATCTTCAGACAAGCGCTGAGCCTTCTGTTGGCTATTCCCTCCTCACTTGCAAGTGCCAGATTTTGGGCGGAACTCTACAAGAGACTTCAGCAAGAGGTCATGTTTATTTCCTCACCACAAAATGTACCACCTGAAAGGGATTCTTTCATACAGAACTAGATTTAAAGTTTTAAGTTTTCCCAATACCGTCCTGAGATTAAAAAAGCTCAGCACTTTTGCTGGAAACAGATCATGCAATAAGGTAAATGAAGCATCTTTCTGACATGACATAGTGAGTGAGCAGACCACCACTGTTTTACTCAAAAAAATCTCACTCCAGAAACCACTTAGAACAGACTAAGCTGTTACTGTCTCACGGGATGCCTCCAAACGAAACATACAGGCAAAAAAATCATGCAGAGGGATTACCTAATCACCTCATGTGTGCAGCCAAAGCTAGCCATGAGCCTTCCTAATGCTTCAGTCCTTTACACCGATGTATTTGCAGAGCAGTAACAGCATTTCTTAGTAAACTAACCCATATCAAAAGGCTGCCTCACAGCAGTCAAACCCTGTAGTTAGCACTGCCACACCTCTATCCAGGCAAAAGCTTCAAGCATCTTCACACAGCAGAACCTGTGCCTCAGGGAAGCCATGTCCATTACTCAGGTATGTCAAAGCTGGATCATGTGCATTAACTAAACTTGGCACTTCCGGGATGCATTTGAGCAACTGTGCCTGGCCAGCTGGCCCATCAGAGAAGGGCTGTCACCAGAATGCAGAGTAACTGCAAAAGGTCTCTGCAGTACGTCTAGCTCTTTCTAGAAGAGCTGGTTTTCCTCAGCCTACACTGTACAGTTGTTTGCTCCAGTAACTCCTATTGTATGCCTGCAAATCCCATACAGCTACAGAAAAACTTCAAACTTTCCCAAGCAGAGTACCTGTAGAGAAGAACGAACAGTCTTCCCCATGGACAGTACTGGCAAACAGAGGACGGTAAGCTCAGTGTAGCTTAGGCACTTCGTGCCATTCTGACAGCAGAAAGGCTCAGCTTAACTCCTTGAGTAAGCCTTTGCCATCTTCCAAATCACAATAAAAGAATTCTCCTGAAAATAGCTTTGCTGGCTTAGTGTGACACCAGGAGCTGACACTGGTAGCAGAAAGCATTCCCTACTGTGCAAAGGGAAGTTGATGTTGTGCCTAACTTCAGACCCAAAAGGATGAAACCATCAGACAATTAATGGCAGCGCTACTATTTAAAATCCTGGCACATCTGAAACCTGCCCTCAAAATGGTAAAAGGCTTGTAAAAATAGAAAATTTGGTTTGACTGAGGAAGGAGAGGAGGAAGTTGGCAAATTTCAAATCCTTTAGGAGAGAAAACCTGCCAGGAGAAAGAGAAGACAAGAACCTCTCTCGATGGTAACCACAGAGAATAAACATTTTTATTATGTAATGGTGAACTACTTAGACCACAACTAACTAAACCTTGTTTAAGTTTCACCTTTCCCCCCCAAAAAACTGGTATTCTTTGCTTAGGTAAGTCTCCCTGAAAAACTGTTTGGTCCTTTGAAAGTTCTCATTTAAAAGACATTTTAGTTTAGGTATAGCCTATAGTCACTTTCTGAGAAAAGCAGGAACCGGAATGCTTCTCCGTTTTTCAACTGGTCACTCCCAACATTATCAGTCCCAAGCAGGGAGTCGTAGAGATTCGATATGGTAGGGTTTATTTGAGCTTTGTTTTCTAACACACTAAAAAACCCTACATTGATACTTTCAGTCTTTTCAAAGTCAGACACACACACACCTTTGTAATCTTCACCACTGAATATCAAAGTTATAGTCTGATCTTAGCTCCAATACACTGAAAACTCACAGTACCTGTAACATCCCTGTTGTAACTATGCTGAACCCAAGAATTTATCCTTGTATATACATTTAATACAATCTTTCACTATAAAACTGTTAATTTCCCCCCCCCCGTATCACCGAGTCCATGGCAAAAACAGAATTCACTGGCTGCAACTTTTATTTTTATTCCCCTCAATTAGTATTTGCACATGCTAAAACAAACTCATTTAGCATGAAATTAAGAGCTACAGCTTGGGGGTCTGGTGGGGGGTTTTGAGTAATTAGCATTTTACAATATTTCATATGTCACCATCACAGTTCCCCACAGACTTCCAGAGCAGTCAGTTTTTCAATTTCTACAAATCAGATTCCTGACAGCAAACCACCTCATCCAAAAATGACATTTTCAATGCTATTTGAAAAATCATGCTCAGATCATCTGCCAAGCATTTTCTGGCAAAAGCAGAAATAATTTTATTCTCCTGGGTTGTATTTCACAGTCTTAATCTCAAAATATCCCTTTCTTCGCAAATCCCCACTCCTAAAAATAATAGGAACTCACCCACTTGAGCGATATCCACAAGTGAAAGGGGATGTCTGAAAAAAACTGAAAGGCCACCACAACATACACATGCCATTGGAAAAATTACCCTTAATCCCAGCTTCTAATTTTTCACTTGCTTGACACCGCAAACTCTTAATATTATATTTGCATTTACATATTTCAATGTAGTTGTCAGAACAGGAGCCAGGAATCTCGATGACATTTCTCTCTGCTTTCCAGTATGGCAACTGTAGCAGCGAGATTTTCTTTTTTCAAAATCAAAAGCTAGGAAGTACTCCTCCAGCTACAATTAGTTCTTACTGTTATTTTGGTAACATTTTGATGACAAGGGTTTCTTTTTGGGATCATCTGCTTTTACATCAGTGTGCTCACATCTCAAAATCTGAAAACTACTTTTCTATACTTCAGCACAAACATGAATTCTTGTTTAACTAGTCAACACTCATTAAAATTTATATTTCTTTTGAGAGTTTCCCCATTAGATTTCAATTTAGTCTCATGTTACTTCAATACCAGGTTACCTAGTTGGGTAATTCACACCATTAGCCAGCAACTTCCACTTTCAGTAAAGCTTGGAAGCCTCGTAAGCAAACTCAGCCATGAAAAACCAGCTCTACATAGACTTACAGATGTTTCTACCAAAATCCTAATCTCCCCAAATAGTCTGCAATTTCATCAAATTCCTCTCCACCAACCCAATCCATCCATTTGCTTTGTTTTCTGAATGCAAGAAAGAATATGGATATTTGACAGATATGGAATACCACACATTTTAACTTAAAATACTAAAATAAAAGATTGGTTTAAACCTTGTGACAGAGTTTCATTACCATTTAAGAATTCAAGTAGGAAAGAATAATACCAGGAATGTTATCCATAACTATCTCTTCATACTCTGCATCTTCTTGAAATTCCTGACCACGACAGGCTTTGCTACAGCATAACTCTAACTTTTTCTATCAGTTTGATCTTTTCAAGCTTTTACTAGGCATCCATTTTCTCCCACTGTATGAAAATTGAGTTACCTTTTCTAAGTCTGAAATAACATGAGCTCTTCTGTGTCGATCTAATGTTTGGCCACTGCCAGAAAGATGACTCAGTACTCCTCCTCTCCCTGGGTTTCCCCAGGCACTCCCACCAACCCCACTGCACTCACAGTTGGGAAAAGAAGAGGGAGCTTTCTACCAGCACAGCAAGATTAATTTGACCAGCAAAGGGTCCTTCTAGCCACCAGGAGAACTGGCAAGAGGAGAGAAAACTGTGCAGCCTGGAACAGAAGATTCCTGCCTGATGGTGACAGCAAATAGCCACTAAACCACCTCAGCCACCTCACACACCTTCCCTCTGTGCCACTCATTCAGAATGTCCAAATTTTTATGTTTCCTAATCAAATACCTTCATAAAAAGAAATTCAACCTTTCAACTTTTCAAGATTTTGTTTCTATTAAATTCTATTACAGATGTACTTCATCACGACCAAACAGCTTTTTTCACCCATCTCACTGCAGATAAGTGTCTGGGAGAGGTATCTGCCTCTTGGATTACCTCATGCTTTGAAGAAGCAGCTACAATTAGGACAAAAGCAAAAATACAGTAAAAAACTGTGCCAGTTCTGTCGCAGTCAACATTTAAACAGCAATTCAGTGGCTGAATTGCTTTAAACAAAGCAAACAAACTCAGAGGAGAATATAGGAGGGCTTGTAGTTTAACACAAAGCCTGAAGAATTATATTCAAGTACAAGAAAGTGATCACATTTCCTCTAGCAGAGAAGCAAAAGTAACACAATTATGAACAGAACAGACATTAATGCTAAACTTATCTAGATTGGTCTGGAGTGTTCACTCATTCTCTCCTTTTCCGGGTTTGTTTGGGTTTTGTTTGTTTATTTGTTTTGAAGTACCTTTGGAAGAATTAAGCCTTGGTCCAAAACTTAGTGAGTACATTCCCCACACCTATGAAATACTACAACCAATTGTGGCAAAAAAATACTTACATGCACTGAAAGCTATTACACATATGAACCCCTGGAATGAAGTTCTTACTCTCTGCCTACCACTAACAGCTAGGCTTCAATCCACACGTAACTGCTAGATTATCTCATCTTTGATCCCACAGCGTCCCTGCTGGCTGGAGCATCTGCTCAGCTAGCATATTCAAGAGGCAACAAGATAGAGAGGTAAGATAGAAAGGAGCGAAAGGAGCATCTTGCTCAGCCCCAAGATTTTGTGCCGGAATAAAGTTTAGTTTCTTCAAGGAACCTGGCTTTTTTTTTTTTTTTTTTTTTTTTTTTTTTAACACGAGAAAGAGAAAGCGTAGGGCAGAAGAGATGAAGCTAAACTAGATCTTTTCAATGTGTGGCAATAGAGACTCCTACAAAAGAGGTTTGTTCAAACTATCTGTGTTTTGGCTTGCAAGACATATCAAATGCAAGTACAGACATTTGAATTTAGCCTTGGCGGAGGAGAAAGCTTCTGTTTACTCATTATGAGTAAGAGCAAAGGTAGAAGACCAGCCCAGAAAAAAAACCCCAAACATACCCCACCCCCGAAAAAAAAAAAACAACCTAAACCAACAAACCGAAAGCCTGACCAACATCCATAGGGACTGCAAGGTAAGAACTGCAATAGGAAAGAGTCAGACAAAACAATTATTCAATCAAGAAACTGCTCTAACCCTGGGACAGTTGCAACCCAGTAACTATAACTGTTTTAAGGCACATGTCAAGCCAGGGATGATCCCCGCAGCACAAAGTACTCTTCTCCCAGATCTTCTCAGTCTGTAAAGATCTAATGTCTACAGGGCATCTATATTAGAACATCTAAAAAAAAAAATCCTGCATCCTATAGAAAAAAATCACAGTACCCTGCCTGTCCTCCCTCAGTATATGAGCTCGTTCTAGTTAGTACAGTATTGTACAAGATCTGACAGTAACTCAGGGATCTTTATTAAAGAAGTCATAGTAGCAGCTAATTATACCAGCTCCAGTAAATTGCTGGGTTTTTTTCTAGTGTTTTTTGTTTGTTTTGTTTTTTTTTTAAATAAAAAAAGAAGCACTTTTACCCATGGCAACTAAGGCCTCCTAACTTGTTTTTGACTGTAAAAAAATATATGGTCTTGTATTTGAGAGGAATATTCAAAACACAATGCTAACTTTAATCCAAATTATAAAGGACAGGGATGGGATTAAGCACTAGTTTAGGAACATCTGTGTTACTCTGGACATGAATTTGTTTTGGTGCTTCTCTAGGATTAAATGGAGGTGCTGTATATTACAGTTAAATAGGAGCTTATCAATTAATTTCTGAATTTTTTTGAATGACCAAATCAGGGATTTTTTTTAGCTTTTTTTCACCCTTAACATAGATAAGAGCCAGCAATAGACACCCACAAAGACATGCCATGGAAGCAAAATCACAGTGAATTACTTGGGTGCCTGATGCCTTTTCCATTGCTAGCCTTCTCTTCCCTCCCTCGCTACCTCCTCCTGCAACATCTTTTCTAGAGCTGCAGCACCAGCAAGTAATCAAGTACATTTATGCACTTAAAACAAATGCTCTTCTGGTTTTATCACACTTGCCAATATTACTGTGATTAGCTAAGGGAAAACTTCAGCCACAAGCTGAATTGTTTGCCTGGCTTTGTTTAGCTTTTAAATGGACACACGCTCAAACGGCAGACTCAGCACATCCCCTAGAGACGGGCAGTCACCTGCTCACACCCTGTCAAATGAAGCGTGAGGGCACATGTACATACCAGCACACTCAACTGGATCATAATGACAGTATACAGTGCTAAACGAACATGCAAGAAGTGGTATCATCTACTGAGTGCCCCAGCAAGAATCAAAAGGAGCTAGGCCTCGAATTCAGAGCTTTGGATATCAGCTCTGACACTCCTGTATTTCAAGGAAGCATCCAGGCTAGAGACCGAGAAAAAAGAATCCAATTGCTTCTGGTTGCTTACACAAAGTAGTATTAAAGCCCCAAGTCACTCTTGGGGAATTTATTTTATTTAAGTTGAGATTGTAGTGCTTACAATATTTGCCCACACAACTATAAAGAGAGCAACTCTGTAAATGATCCAGAAGCACAAATCATGACCTCTCTGAGGAGAGTTTCAAAATAAATTCTTTACTTTGTGGCACCAAATATGGAAAAATTTACAAAGTTTATCTCGTTATTTTACAGAAAAATACCGAGGCTAAAGTAGGCAATTTTTCTTTAATTCCTGGTTCTTCTTTTCATGCCTTATCAGAGAAAAAAACCAGTATTTCCTCATTTCAAGTCTGACAATTGCTTGACTCCAAGAATCTGAAAGATATACCTCGAAGAGCTGACACTGCTACTGAAACATGGAAAGGAGGAACATGGAAATGGTACCATCAACTGTGGAAGGGTAAGGAGCAAAGAAAATCCCCACATGTGCCTGAGAAACATCAAGAGAAGAAAAAAATCATTCACACTGAAGAAGGTGCACAAAATTCCTATTCTTGACTTCTAGCATTCTAAGACAAATATCTTAAGTCTCATCTACTTCAGGGCTTCTGACCTTTGAAAACAAGTTACTTCACAAACACTCTCACATATTTTCAAATACCTCTCAAATACTTTCCACTTTTTGAGTAACCTAAGACTTATGCAGGAAAAGTATCATACCCCTATGGAGACTAACACCAGGATACGGCCCCCATGCACACTAGAGATGCAGGAGGAAGAGACCTCAAATAACCTTTGAACGCTATTTATAAGCAAACATCCCAACTTGAACTCTTTCCTCTGAATTTCTAGCATTCAGTGGAAAACTCAGAATCATAGAATCGTTAAGGCTGGAAAAGACCTCTAGGATCATCAAGTCTAACCACCAACCCAACACCACCATGCCTCCTAAACCATGTCCCCACGTGCCACGTCTACATGTTTTTTGAACACCTCCAGGGATGGTGACTCCACCACCTCTCCGGGCAGCCTGTTCCAGTGCCTGAACACTCTTTCAGTAAAGAAATTTTTCCTAATATCCAATCTAAGCCTCCCCTGATGCAACGTGAGGCCGTTTCCTCTTGTCCTATCACTAGTGACTTGGGAGAAGAGACCAACCCCCACCTCACTACAGCCTCCTTTCAGGTAGTTGCAGAGAGCAACAAGGTCTCCCCTCAGCCTCCTCTTCTCCAGACTAAACAACCCCAGTTCCCTCAGCCGCTCCCCATAAGATTTACTCCAAATAGGCTGTAATTGCTTTCCTGAATCAGAAAATTGCTCAGGCTCAGTACAGTACTCTGTGGCTATCTGGGGAAAAAAATTTGAAAATACTTCTACATTTTCAAGCAAAGAACTAAGAGTAAACTTTGAGGGCCAGTAACATCATCAACTTAACCTAGAAGCCCATGGACTTTTAGCTCCCCATTTATGCCAATTACATATGGCAAACCAAGACAAAATACTCAAGTATTTTCAGAGGCTGCCCAAGTGTGCCACTTCTTAAAAAAAAATCACCACCCTAATTGTGTATAGCACAGATTAGTGTATAAAATTTCATTTCAAACAGAACATTTGAGAAACTGTTCATAAAAACTCTCCTCTACCTAAGAAGATCCACAGCCTTTCGGTGTACTGTCATTGCATACACACTGCATAACAAAACATCCCAAAAATAAGATCTCTGGGAATGCCACAGTAATTACAGAGTAAAAAACAACCAAAAATCAGGATGCTACAAGCCTTCAAAAAGAAAGTAAGGAATTTATTTTACCACAACCCAACCTGAAGAACAAACACACCCATCTACTGTTAATGCATTAGAAAAACACACCCCTCTACAAGCACAGTCCAGAGGACTCATACCATCACATCTTTTTATTCTTTGCAGCATCCTCCTAAAGTTCAAAAATGAAAAGGGAGAAGGACACAGGTGCATCACCTAGGTCCATGGCTCTGAAGCTCTGCTTCTTCAGGTGGAGCTGTCATCCAGAGGTCACAGAATCCAACATGTGGCACCACAGAACACAAGTTTTACCAAGCTTCTTTGGAGCACAATGCAGAGAAATTTTAACAAGCTTTAATCCAACAGAGAGCTTCTGAATAGAGTTGCTTCAAATAGCAAGTATGGAAAAGTCCAGCCAATTGAGATTTTACTAAAGTAAGCTTCTTCCATTATGTCTCTCTGGGTCTTTGCTCTTATCTGTGTAAAAACTAAAATAAAGTTGTTCTACCTCTTATTCTGTCTCTACAGTCTACGAAGATCAGTCACTTGGTGTGCCCACTATAAGAGAAGGCTAATAGCCAAAAGCACAGCCACATGACAAGTTTCTCTTCATTATTAAATCTTCCTACGTGCTCCTTTCCCTGTAGAGACTTCCAAAACATGCTGCTTGCTTGTTTTTGGCAATACAAGGCAAAGCCAACTGGAATTCAGGCAAGGTTGGTTAGAATACCCTTGCACACTGTGGCCTTCCCCTATTACTTAAAGACCATGTAATTCTTTGAAAGCAAAGACAGAATTTTAGACTTTATAACAATTCAGATTCAAGAAGTTTTTTTTAAAGGACATATCCAAACAGGAGTGTCAGCAAAATTCTAATACACATACACACACAGAGGAATAATCAACTGTACACACAGAGGAATAATTTGTTCAGGTAACAGTTCTTCAGAAAATGTATTGGTAGATTTAAAGTCAAATTCAACTTGTAAACCAACATTTCTCCTGCAAAAGGCAGACAACAAACTGAGATATATAAACAAAAGCACAGCTTGCAGGACAGATGAAATAACACTCCTACTCTCCATGCATCAATAGAGCTCAACTTGAGTAATATGACTAATTTGGGGCAACAAGCTACAATGAACAGAGATCATGTACAGAGACTCCAGAGGACAAGAGCAGATGAAAGTCTAAATAACATGAGTCAATGGCAGAAAAAGATTGTTATTTAGTCTTTAAAAAAAAAGAAAGAACTGAGGACGATAACAGTCTGCAAGTCGGTTCTAAGGATGACTGCACTGAAAGAGGGAACACTGAACTTGGATATGATGCTAAAGCAAGCAGCCAAAGCAACTCCACTAAAAAAAAACACCAATTGCTTTACTACAACAACTTTCTTCCTTCCCTTGTGAAGCTCTTCTAAAGCAGCTTAGAGCCCCCTTCACCCGCAAGTTACGTATTTCAGCATGTAACAGTGAGGACTGATACTTGATAAAACCTTCTCATCCTAAGGACTGCAGTTGGCTCAGCATGCTGTGGAGCTTCCAGCACTGGAGATAGTTTGTCTAACCAGTTCTTAAAGCCACCTGTCAGGAATGGCAGAAGCACAGCTGAATTTGCCTGAGGAGAAGGAAGAAAAGGAGATAAAACTAGACCTAATAAGATTTCTTTCAGCCCTATTTTTCAAAAAGTTTTAAGAAGCTGTACAGAATGAGGAAAAGGTGATGGCTAAACGACAAGTTAGTAATTGCTCTTTAAGAGATAGTGCTTTGTTACACAGGGAAAAAAGCCATTACAGAACTGCACTATGCCTTTTGTTCCCACAGCATGTATTTTCTTGATGGATACAACGAGGATAAATTTGTGCAATGCAATATTATTTTTTTTTTAAGTTTCTAGTATTTGTTGAATCCTTAAATATTTAAATACTTCATCTTCACAAAGAATATAAACTCCATTTTTGTGCAAGATGTTTAATGTACTACAGTTTGTTTTAAATCAAGAGATTTAAGTTCTTTCAAGTTTCTCAGCTTTCAAAATAACACCTTTAAAAAGGCAGAAAATAATTTATAACAGGCAATGAAGGTGCTCATGTCCCACTGCAAAAAAAGCCACTTGCTTCCATAAGTAGAATCAAAGATGCGTGGCAGTATATTTTATGTAATTTTATTTTCCATTAGTCTGGTGAAAATTAGCTTGACTTTCTAGAAATAAGCAGAATTTGGTAATTTATGCTATGCATATACTATATTATAATGTTTTCCTAGAAACTTTATTTTAATTACTTTCTAAATATAAAATAGCAGTATTTTGTCAAAGGTGAGTTACCAATTTAAAAAAAAGCAACAGATTCACCTGTTACACCATATACTGCAAAGTATTAATGATTCAGTATAATCTGTTGCTTCTGACACTTTAAAAAAAACCTGAATATTTAATACCATTAGAAAACTGAAAGAAGAACAATGTATTGTAGGTCCACCGACAAGAGCTCAGTTAATTCCTCTCACATGTCCCGAGACACTCGTCACAGCACACGAACTAGATGGTTTAAGCAACTCTTATATAAACAGGTAGCAAGCAACCCTGCTTCCAATATAATTATGTTACATCTTACAGTATACTTCCAATCAGCCCCAGAAGGGGTGGCTACACATTCAGACTACCAACCTGATTTACCAGTCTGTCCAGTATTGAGCTTAGTGTCTGGCACTAGTTACTGCCACCACACTATACCATTAAGTTACAGAACATAAAAAAAAATTAACTCTGAGTGGGGAGATTCACATGCAATCTTCTGCACCCTACAAAGCATTTACTTAATACTTCAACTCTGTTCTCAACACTTGCAAACTCTGGTTTTATCATCATGTGCTAAGGAAACTACATGACTGACAAATGCAGGAAGCAATCAAAAATGCAAACTTTATTAAAACCCAAGTCTGTGTAACTGAGTTTTTTTTTTAAGAAACTATTAATAGAGTCTTCTTGCAGTAGATACAAGCAGGAGACACACTTTTCTACCTCCTCACTCATTCCTCACCCTCCGGATGCACTTAGGGAGGAGAGTTACATTTTTATGAACTCAAACTTGCAAGCATAGTAACTGCTTCATTTCACAAGGTTAACATGTACGATCCCCTCTTACACAGGCATCACAAAGAAAGAATCATACCAGTAGCCATCTGTTTAGAGAGAGAGAAAACAGGCACATGAATGAAACAGAACACAAAAAAAATACTATACCACACTCAAATACAATACATTCTGTGGTAAGACATTTGGGTCAACAGCAATATTTAGCAGATGCTAGCTTCAAGCAACCTGTAGTTTGAGCTAGGGTTCTGGTTTTTTTTCTGTACCTGATTAATATCATAGAGCCCCACATAACTAGCTTACCTGCAATATTGCTATGCAAGATCTTTATTTACCAACTCTGGCACAAACCTCCAGACAACCAAAACAAAAGCTTGCTTCAATGTACTGTCAACAAACAAGAGTCTTACTAGCTGTCCTACAACAGACCCCTTGTACCCTGTAAGGGGTACCAGCTCCCCAGTACAGACCGCAGTACCACACAGCCAGCTCTAAGCCGACTGTCAGCAGTAGCACAAAGCCCAGTGTAAGCTTCTGCGCCCCACTGCAAAGCCTGAACGCAATTGTTTTCACTTTGATGGATGAAGGAAGCATACATGTGAAAAAAAAAAAAGAGTAGGATCTCCTCTTGGTACAGGCTAAATTCCATTTCAGTTCAGGCATTACATAGGACTGTCAATAAAGCACTGCTTCTTTTCTCCTGCACAAACCCTCCCTACTTTCCTTCTTTGGCTGAGGCTACTCCAAGCACCAATACAACAAGAAGTCCTGAAAACAATACAGAAAGGAAAAACTTTTTTAACCAGCAATATCCCATATTGGAACAGGGGAACAAAGGGGGTTTTATCTTGCAGAAGAATCCAGCTTGCATTAAAAATAAAATATGGCAGAAGTAAAATAGAAAGGAGAAGTAGAGTTAATAAAAATATATATCCAGGACTTTGAAAAAAATCATGTTAAAAGGAGAATTGCACAAGTTGTTTATGGTACAGTCATAAAGCACTGGCTGATTAACAATGACCTCTGACAGATATATAGAGAGAGACATAAATAAGCAGACAATTTAAGAGACTGAGGAGTACCGTGGCCAATTTTAATACTTCACAAATTAAACCTTGTAACTTTTTGTCTCCTCTCTTCCCACTCCTCACCTCCACTGAGGAAAAGTTAAAATCTCAGAATCATCTTTGCCAATGAATTCCAAAAGCATGGTGTTCAGATCTGGTAAGGTAACTTAGCTGTCTGATACCTAAAAGCATCAATTTAAGTGTTACTACAATGAAACTGTTCTTCACAGCAAAATCCAACTGAAAGAGTCAAAAAATACAAAAGTATGGAAGTTAATTTGACTAAGAGCAGGATTAGACTAGACTTTTTCTAATCTATAAGCCTACTAGATTAGAAAAAATATTTAAATCATGCAAAACCTCAGAGAAATACAGTATTAATAATTAAATTACATGCACAAAATTCAGACAGTTTATCCAACTTACTCAAAAGCACAACACATCTGTACATTTCACATACCATATATTCCTTCCCACTCTGAATCTTTAGACGGTGAAGAAAGAAAATGAGCAAGTCACTAATGTGCCAGTATCTCAAAAGGCAAAAGTTTTCCAGTTAATAAGACAGTGGTGATTTTAGTAGTAGCACAGCTTTGATCTCTAAAGAAACACCTAGAATGAAGCCTATTTGAACATTCTTAATGAAACCTGTTTCTCTTATTTGATCTGTATACTGCATCTGTATAACACCAAGTATTTCAGATCAGATCAAATTAGGGTGAGAAGTCTTAGTTTTTAAAAAAAAAAAAATCAGCCAAAATAGTTGGACTAAGGTTTGTGACATGTTGAAGGTGGCTAAACACACTTCAAATTTGATATTGCTACATTTTTACACTGAAGTTCCATCTTTGCTCAAATTCCAGCGATCCTCCCTGATTCCCCCCAATAAAGACCCTGTTTCTTTTTTATTCAAGAACACCAATACAGATGTAGAAATGTATTTGTTACATTCCACAAGCACAGAGGTGCAGCCATTAAATTAACAAACATGAAGTGTCCGTTTTCTACAGCCTTCAACTTCTACAGTTTGAAGTGGCACTTGGATAACCCTTCAGAGGTTAAGTTTCTAATGGATTAGATGCCCACCTCCATTTAAATCACAAGAAAACAAAAAAAACACCAGGTCCACACATGAATCTTATTCCGTAAACAACATGATCAAAGAATTTATCTAGCCCAGTCTCTGACACTTTCCAAGGGGTCTCTCCGACACAGGATGAAAGCAGGCTGTGCGTCTTTTGAACTGTTGTTTTAGACCACAGCTCACTCCCTGGTAGTTCTGGATCACAAGTCTTTCTTGTCACATTCAAGCCCTCTAATGCTGGGGGAAACAAATATCATTTATTTTAACCCAAAAAACCCTTGCTGTTAGTGAATAACAAATGGGTTTGGTCACATCACAAAAAAAAAACGGCAGGTTCGGTCAACAGCTTGCGAAGTGGGTAAATAGATACACATACACACACTGGAAAGCACTCAATTTTACAATTGCTGAATCTCACTCTACTCTTTCAGTTTATCCTAAAGCAGGCAGATTTTATCTGGGCCCATTCATATTTTGACCTGTGTTCTGTATTTCCACTAAGTAGATGATTACTTCCACTTTTTGCCTTCCCCAGTTCCAGAATACACAGTTCCATTCCCACACTCCCCCCTCACCCCGCTTCATCCTACCAGCTTTCCAAAGGGCAGCATCAGGCTCTCATGCCTGAATCAGCTGCTGAAGTTCACCAGGTATTCACAGACACTTGTTATTAAAACTAGATTTCTCTTTCACCATTTACAATGCTTTTAATCATTCAAGACTTTGGAGTCTCAGATACACCAAACCATCTATGTGAGGGTCTCTAGTCACATTTAATCTTTTATTTCAACCGAAAAGAAGATGTACATAACTCTGCTCCCTGTTTGAACATAAGGATGGACTACACACATCTGTTTCATTAAGCAAACCCTTGGCTTAATATGGTTCCTCTCCAAAATACTGATTTTCCTCACAACCCTCTTATAAACAATAGTGGGACTTCTGAAGAACGCACTGCTAACAAAATTCCTCCCTGTGTAGACAGTCAACAGGAATACCAAGTGCTCCAATGCTAGACAAAGTTTCTTTACCACTTTCTTCTGCATCTATTTTTTTGATGCTCCATGGTGAAAGTGCTTCAACATTCAGATTGAGAAGGAACATGCTCAAAAGATCTGCTAGTAAGGACACAGGGACCCAAGGTATTTTCAAGTTAAAAATCAGTTCAGTAACATTCTACGTCACTTCCTAGAAACTCAGCAAAACCATGCTGAAACACTACAAACAGGGTATTTTAACTGCAGGGATTAACATTTTGACATTTTACAACTTTCTGTGGAATTCCATGTTTTGGGTGCAGAATACACCAAATGGGCATCCAGCACTTTTACTTGACCACACATTTCAACCAACACCTTTCTCTATCGTCCTTAAGAAACAACCTGTACTCCAGAAAGAGGCCTGCACTACATAAGCAAGTCGTTTTCCCTTCCTGATGCCTGTAAAAGGCAGGACCAGAAAATGAAACAGCTTTAACCTGTCAAACTTTCTCCAGCTCTTTGGAGGTGAGTTTGCCCTTTTAAGAACATGTGTTGAGGGACCCACCGAGGAAACTGCCAGGAACAGCAAGAGCTCTGAATGCTATAACCATCCATTCACAGCAGCAAAGAGCTCCCATCCCCCAGCAGTCAACTATGGTCTCTAAAAAGGAAGTTTAATAGGCAACCTTACTAAAGATCCACAAAAGAACCATGAATCTTCAGAGCTGGTATATTTTCTTTTGAAATCAACAGTACCCTAATTACCAGTGGAGCTGAATGTTTCTAGTGCAGAATATGAATCCACTGTCAGAGTACTAAGAATCTGTTTACAGTCTGAAAAACAGAAACATCTCCAAACAGTATGGTTCTCTTTCCATAGGTTATTTTATTTATAAATCCCACTTTGCTACTAGGAGTCAAAGTGAAGGAAGGTATAAAAAGAGACTTGGCTTGTTTAGAATAACTTCCTAAAGAACAGGATTCAATTGTTTTAATTTATCTTCAATTTCTGTAGATGAAAACAACTCATATTTATGACATTCATCTAACAGTGAAGTCTCTCGGTCTTCAGAATGTAAAACTTTTTTTATGAAATACAATCACTGACAGTTGTTTAAAGATAGTTGTTCATTAACAAAGTGCCTGTGCTTTGCTTAAACAGAGTACAGAAGGAAGTACGGTTGTCCAAACTAAAGCTAATCAGCCAGGTTTTCAGAGGACCTAGTAAACATAACAAATCTAACTGCTGTCTGTGCGCATGTGTGTATGTACATATGTGTATACTTGCTACTGTGTTAATGGGGGCAAGGCACAACCCTCTTGCTAGAAATTCTACTTAAGGCTGTCACCCTCAGCATCCAAAACCACAAAATCTTTTAAGTCCCCTTGGAAACAGAATACACAAGCTGAACTGCAAAAAAAATCCAGCACTCTTATGATGGGTAGATATAATGTATAGAAACATTTTTAAGCAGTTCAACTAACCTCTGGCCTCTACACTTGCATACGCAGGTCTAACCAGCTCTCAAATCAAGACTTAAAAACAAAGCATCCACAAAGCTTAAAGAATGCAATGGCTGAAAAAGCACTTCTGCATAAGTAATTTAAAGAACATCCCATCTGGCTGCAGTTGCTATAACTTACCTTCCAGAATTAATAAACAGCATGCCCATGTGAGATCTAAGCATTAAAAGATTCATGAAGAATGAGCAAAACTAGTTTTGCAAGTCATACTCGTTAAGATCCTAATGACACAGCCACGAACCCTGCATGTAAGAAACCCTAAGAAATCTGAGACACTAAATGCAAGACTGATTTTGCTCTAGGTTGTAAGTTAGGATCATGCCTCCCACAGGAGACGGGATCATCACAACGAAGGCCAAGCTACCCTGGAAACCACATCAGACAAGGCCGTAGCTGAACTACTTGTTTGAGCAATAGTTCTGCCATCTACATTTTTAAGCTAACCTTAATGCGGGGACTAAATTGTGAATAAAACAACATGAGAAATCACATGCTTTTGCCAAAATGCAAAACAATACGAAGTCCCAACACTACGCCACTTTGTTTGTTGCCATGATGGAAACCTAGAAGCTCACTTAAGGTTAGAAATGGTATTTTCAGCCAAACCAGCCAGAGAAACCCAGTGAAGATATTAGAACATCTCCCAGAAACACTTCTTTTTCAATCCCTTTCAAATTATGGCTTTTATTAATAAACTACCAGATTCTTGCTGTCTCCTTTAGGTTAGCCTAATGATACTTCTAGCGTTCAAATTTGCAGTGGGAAAGACAAGCACTGCTTAACTAGAGGACTTTCTCAAGATAGTTTTCAGTCTTTTGATCCCACATATTCAAGTGGTATTAATTTTGTCCAGTCTTTTGAGAGAGGGAGATGGAGCCACCAAACAAAAGCACTGTTTTTTTTATTTGCTCTTCTTTCCAGATTCCTTCTATTCTGCCCATTTTCTACATCCCTACTCCAAGCACTCAGGGAATCAAAGCATGGAACCTCCAATTAAAAACAAATCATCTAATCCTGGGGACAAGTGGCCAGCTACTGCTTAAAAATCTAACAAAAGCATTCTCAAAGCGTTACAAGAAGCAATGGTACCTCTTAGATTTGTTAAACGTGTGAAATCATTTTGAACACTGCAACCCTAGATGTAAGCACATACCTCAGAGCCTGACTGCCCTCCCAACACTCGCCAGCAGACACCTCCACTGACAATTTCTAAAGCTAGCAATAGGTTTTAGGACACACCAGTTATCAGGTACATGAGAGAAACTGCAACTGATTTTAATTTTTAAAGTCCTTAAAAAGGGATCAGATTATTCAAATTCTCTTAGTGTCGAGAGCTTCCCAGAAATAGACTATCTTCCCTGCAAAGCCAAGTTTGGTCCCCAAGAGTTATATCAGGTTAGAATAATCTTGGGGGACACCTTTAATCAGGCTGCTGCAACATTCTGCTGACAAAAGCTATGCTATGTTGTAAGCTGGGTTTTTAACAAATTCAAAATGCAAAGAGAGCCCAAAGCCTGAGTCCCTTGCCCCCTCTGCTTCCTTAGAACGAAGATCATCTTTAAGACTGTACATAGTATTAATTTGCAGGTAAAGCTATTTTATCTAGCTCTTAAGTGTGTTCAAAGGTAAAGTCTGAAAACTCCAATTTCAGCACACTACTACTAGTCTGAGTATGCACCCATAATGATCTGATTAAAATCTAATCATTTGAAACAGGATTTGTTTCAAAGCAGGGTTTTTACATCTTTTTGTCCTCAGAATTTTGAAACTGACAATTTTCAAATCCACTGCACACATCTGAGTCACAAACCTACGAAAGACTTAAATTAGTCAAGCTTTCCCTATAAAAGCAACAAGTGTAGTGGCACTATGTTCATCTAGTCTGGTTCCAAAACATGAACATTAAACACCTATTTTCTAACAATTGTATCTCAGAACTACAGAATGGAAAAATATTTTTGTGAAAGTTAAAACAGAGAAATAAGTATTTCACCTGTAAGTTTCTGGAGTAATGAATTAATAATTATATATTGACCAAAGCAGCAGAAAGAAATCTGTCATTTTCGCAAGTCTACTTCCTTCCATTCTCTACCCTTTACATGTGTCACCAGAGAGATGATTAATCTCATCTGGTTAATAAAATATCATTTAATTCAAATTAACTGTTCTAACTTTATATGTACAGAGAGAGTGGACCAAGCATCCCTCAACACCTGTAAGAATTATGAGCTTGTTTTCCATGTTCTGCTCCCCATCATCATGGTAAATTTTCCAGACTTGTGAATATTTCACTAGGGTCAAAATTTACAGGTTGCCAGATCTGTGCGCAAGTTAGGTTCAGAAAAAAAAAAACTTATACAAACAAAGTACCTGCTGCCTCCAGTAAGGCTTCTAGTCTTGCTTGTGTTTCTGGATCCACAGTTCTCAAGTCCGCACCTTCTGCAGCACTCGATAAGAATAACTCCGACGTGGTTTTAAGTACTGGGTTATCAAGATCTTCTTGGTCCAAAATAAATGATTCAACCTGTTTGCCAAGTTAGAAAAATAATTTTACCATTTTTGAAGTTTTATACTAAACTTAAAATATTAGAAAAAAACACAAAATAATTTAACTGTACTGTCATAATCATGTTTTAACTGTACAGATTATAGGACACAACCATAAAAATCATCTGGTCAACTTACTGAAAAGGTAGTTGAAGTCACAAAAGAAAAAACTCTACATGAACAACAGTTTATTGTAAAAATTATAATTAACAAGATCATAAACTATAGCAAGGGCAGCTCAGATTAAATATTGAAAAAAATGTTATGCATGTTTGGACAGTTAACCACCAAAACAGACTGCCACAAGAGGCTGTAGCATCTTTATCACCAGAAGTCTGTCCACCTTGTTATTAAAAAAAGCTATCAATAACAACTTCGGTATAGCTGAACCTATCTGAGAGCCAGGGAGGAACTGAATGGTTTCCCGAGGTGCCTTTCAGTTCTATTTTCAAAGTAATTTCAACTAATGTAGCACAAGGATTTTGTTTATTTTGAGTAGAAACACAATAATTAACTAAAATTCAAAACCAAAACCTCTGTTTCCAAGCTGGCACTTAGTATTACCCCAGTCATTAACATTTTCTAGACAAGAACAGATACATAGTACAATTAAGCAAGCAGGTATTCCAACTAAGCAGCAATAATGCTGTCCCACCAGTGGCCCACATGATCTCCAAATACAAGCTCATGGAATTACTCAACATAATACACTGTAGTTTTATGACAACTTGCCAGAGTAAACAAGTAGGATACCTGACTCGTCTTCTAATGAGAGCAGAACGTTGCAGAATGTGTCCCAAGTTCAGACATAATTTCCTCTATTTTCAGTAATATTTTAAGATAAAAACACTATTTCATAATTAGATGTTATCTGCTCAACACTATCGGTGCCTTAAATATGCCGTTAGTCATGCCAAGACATGCTCGTTACACAACCATTGCTGCCCTTTCCCACTTCATGCCCCAGTCTTATCTTCCTTTCTCTGTTTCCCCTAATGCTTTCCCCTCTCTTTCTGGTGCCAGCAGTAAGCTATCATCATATTCAGCCCTACCACACCACACCCCACAACACCTTAAGAAAGAGAGAGTTTATACTTCAAAAAAAAAATCAAATCAGGCCATCTGCAAACTCATTAAGTGCCCCATTGTGCGAAGAATGTGAACATGAGTCTGGAGAGCTACATAGAGCACTGCTATTCAAGAGCAACTTCTGTTAATTTCTTCCCCTTTTTGATATGTAAATGTTCTGTAACATTATCCCCTGGTGTCCAAGCCAATCCGTGGGTGCCCAGTGAAATGGGAGTTTTAACATATGAATACAACGTGCATCAGGGAGAAAGAGTGGCTTTCAGGAACACAGAACACGAGTTCCACATCTCAGTGGATATGCATGATATTGGCTAGCTTACAGGTATTATATCTTGTGTGCCAAGACACAAAAATTAACGCTAAGACATTAGGCTATGATTTAGGGCTTGAAGCAGCAAGATTTCTAGTTTAGTCCAGACAACAGTCCTAAAATAAGAGAACTGCCACTGTGAGAAAGAGTTGAGCATTAAAGAAGCAGAAAATTAGTGACCTAAACCAGTGATAAACATTTTTACTACAAAGAAGAGCTATTTACAACTCACAGCAAAGCGTATCCCTACAGTAAGATTCCCCTCTGCAGAACTCAAATTCCAGGTTACGTCCATCTAGCCACCTTAAGGACTCCCGGCTGGCACAAGCTCTGATGCAAAACTGACTTCTGGAAGAATTCACCCTTATCTACAGGAGTACTTCAGAGTTTTTCATTTTCTCCCCCAGGACTACACAAGGCACTCGATGAGGCAATATATTAGAAATATTATTCCTACTGCAACAATGTTTGTGTGACCTGGTGACCAGCAGAAAATCCCACTGTGTGCATAAGTGACTATTCGTTATATATTGTTGAGAACCACACACAAGAAATTTTATTACATGCTAATAGACTTTTTTTTTTTCTTCAATTACACAACTAAATTTAACAGCAGTCCTCCCTTTTGAAGACATACCAAAAGGGGTCAAAATGCTACCCACCACCGAAGCATCTGCACTTATGAACACCAAATACTGCAGAAATGTTCCAAGTGCCTTCTGGCAAGCCTTAACTTCCAGCCTCAGGAACAGCCTGATAACACCCAGCAAAGGTAAGCACATCAGCCTTGCATCAACCTTCCAGAAGTTGCCCAACTGCAAGTTTTAAAACTTCATTTTTTTGACACTTCGGAAAAAGATATGGATCATTTTCTCCTCAACTGCTGCCACCCCAAGCTCACCTGTATGTATTTACAGGACATTACCTACAACAATACACCTCTTGAACCCAAATCAGTGTTAATTCACCATTCACAAATACTCTTATCGACTTGCAAGGAACTTCTCTCTCTCCCCCCAATAGGAAGTACATTTTGCTTACAGGAACTTCTAAAAAAGTCTGTCTTTAACATTGATTATGCAAAGACTACTTATCGAAGCAAATTACAGATACAGTTTTTACTTAGGGTACAAGCTGGATAGTATTGGTGCAGTCTGTTCTTTTCACCACTCTTTTCAACTCCTACTGCCTTTCAGCTCTTCTTTAGGTTTGCAACTGTACTTCCAGAGACCTCGCACATTTAAAGTCTCACACAAAAATCTTGCTTCGTATACAGTATTTTCATCTTAGTTTTATATCACAGCAAGAAAAGGCAGCTGCCTTCATTATTTCTGCATGTTGAGCATCGATTTTTAGTTTTTGTTTTGATTTTTAGTAAGAGCTTAATAACATACCCACAATACAAATATAACTTGAGTGTGAAAAATACTGAAAATTCATATGCAAAATGTTAAAATAGCTGTATCGTTGCCAGCCTCCCAGGACAAGTTCCAATGCATTTTCAAGCCAGAACATCTGACATTTCTGTAAATCAATGCAGTTTCTCACACACTAAGACAAGGCTAGAGAGGATGAACAGTTGGTACCTTATCACTAATAGCACAGTAAGAAATTACCTCATCAGATTGTGGATTGAAGTGACCTGCGATGATTAATAATAATTTCAAACTACCCAAAATATATAAAATAAATTTTACCTAAAAAAAAAGCTTTGTTAAAAAAACCAAAACAAAACCCACCAGATTTCATGTTAGCATTCCTGGAAGACTTAATACACTGCTCATGTTGCAAAATTCAGGCACTCTGCTCTATCCTAATCAGATCTGTAGCAAAGTGATAGAGTAACCAGTCACTGTGCTATTTTTGGATTATTTTGCGAGCTGCTTTGGGCAGTTAATAAGCATCTTACTTGGTAAGGCTCGTTAGGAACACATGGATTCAAGACATTATTCTAACTGCCAAAACTACTGCAACTAGGAATAATTCCCAATCAAAACCCAAAAAAGCTGCTAACTGCACGGGACCGAGGACAGGGCACTGAACATCAGTGTACTTAACTACATCGTTGTGTTTCGCGCTCATCCACCGGAATGATGGACCTTTCCTGAAGTTCTGCCAAGGACTGCAGCAGCCTCACAGCTCTGCAGATCCAGTTACACCACTGGTTCCTCCCTCCATAGCAGCTACATTCAGAGCTATTTGGACTCAACTACATCAGTATTTATATGTTAATACCATGATTGAGTTTACCTCAGGTCAGGGGTATGTAAAGGCAACTTTGCAAGCGCTAACATTACGACTAACACTAGCAATTCTTGCAAGATGGGCAATGACATAATATTAGAAATGTGTTTCTAATCCTGTAAGTCCAAACTGATCTTTCCTACGTTGCATTACTGCAAAAAAGTACTTTTCCCAGAATAGCCTGGACCTGCTCACAAATAGCCTGTTACTGACACAGGCTAGATGATGGAGAAAGCTTCCTGTTGTAGCTGTACCAGCACCATTCTCTCCTCCTCCTACTGCAGGCAAGGGCAGCAGCAGAGATGGCTTGTTCTACCTTCTCCTTCCATTTGTGCCAAACTAGTACTTCTGGGAAGACTACCTTTACAGAAAGTGTTGATAAGAAAGAGAAAGCTGCTATTACATTACTTCCTTGAACTTGCATTTTGCAGATACACCACAAGCTGTGAACACTTTTCTGGGGTGACAATACTCCTTTGCTCTGTGTTTGTGGAGTGTCTACAAATAATGAAGACCCGAGCCCCTGACTGGGACACCTAAACTCCTATTTATTATGCAAATAAATGACTACCTGATTTTCTCTTTAGTGTTAAGCAATCCTTCCTAATTATTTATATAACAATTCCATTTGGACTTATGTCTAAATACATCTGGATATATGCAGAGAGACCTTGGCTTCCTTAAGGCTAATACAGGCTTGCAGATAAGGCTGAAGGTTCGTGCCTATAAAGTTGAAATAGATCATCTACATTTAAACTATCTTCATTCCATAATTAACAAGATGCACAACACTGTATTAGGATGACACTAGGAAGATACTGTGGTTTTGTCTGATAAACCCAACCTCTGACATTTTATGTTGTCATGTCTTATTACACTAAATGCCAATATATCTGATTACTACTTCTAATCCTGCTCTAAAAGTTTGGGGGACTATTGAGAGGACATCAGATACCATAACGCTACGTTAAGACTGAAACTGAGTTTGTTTTTCAAATTTGACATCAAACCCCTTTAAATTCCAATTATAAAGAAAGTCCACTTCAAAACTATTAAAAATAATTATTCCAAGGAGAAAATAAAGTGAAGGACTACGTCACTGACATGGCACTCTTAGCAGCTTCCTGTGACGGGGCACCACCACACCCTGGGTGAAGACTCTTCACACCAGCAAAAGGCCTGGCTTTGGTTAACCTTAGGATGTACTTTTCAACACTGCTCCCTCCCCCAACCCAGCCATGTCAGTCAAACATTTTTGCACCTACTTAAGGTATCCTCCTGGCATTACTATTTCAGTTTCAAGAGACAGAATAAAGGAAGAGGAAAAACCACACACAAATGTGGGTATTTTCACAAAACCTTTCAGTGGGATCTCAGTACACTGCCCTTTCTTAGCACTTCAAAGCTAAAGAAAGAAAAGAAACATTTCAGAGACGTACTTCAGAGTCTGTACACAGGAACAACATATAATCAATGTAAATAATAATTCAGGCATAATTAGTGACGTTAGACTATACCCACTCTGTTAGGCTTGAACTGTAATTTCTGAACACAGTTTCTTCAATAAAAAAAAGTTTCAGCCCAAGAAGACAGAAGCTGCTCAGATCTGTGAATTGCCACGAGATCATCTTCCAGTGCTAGCCCTATGGATCGTGTGATTACAAAACATCCTAACAACCCAAGGGAGTTAGTGTCCTTGGGGACATCACCACCTCGATAGAGAAAGCATAAAGTATCTGAAGCATCATTTCCAGTCACTGCTCATCTTGTGAGAAGTCAGGCAGCTATCAGACACTTTCATGGGTTGATTTAACACATCAAAAAAGGGAGAAAACTTGGGGGGGGGGGGGGGGTTGGGCAAAGAGTTTTCTAACCCTTTACTGAATTTCATGGACTTAGAGGGGTCTGCTAAGCTGGAACATCACTCTCCTGGGAATAGCAAGCCATTAGATCACCTCAGCTCCCTGCTGGGCTACAAACCCAACTGACGGCCTGCCCCTCACATTTAAGTGGAGCTGTTAGTGCCTGCACACTGCCTTAGCTGAGCAGTCTACAACAACAGTTTTGTAGGCAGTAAACTAGATTGGGAGGGTGGAGAAGACGAGGGGTGCAAATCTATTTAGCTCCAATTACAATAGGAAGTTGACTAACTTGAGGCAGGATTATCTAAAGACAGCCTTTATTCCAATATATATTAAGCAATTATCAGATAATGAAATAAGCAGCTATAGGATCTGGGCTGTAATAAGTTCATTTCAAAACACAGGTTCATTTTGCAAACGCTGCTATAGATACAATGTAAATAAAGATGGACACAACTTTATGCTTTGTCACTGGAGGCAAAGAAAGTGCCTCGCACACACCGTGTGGTCTAGAAGTCTGACTGATGTATAGAACTGTGCCGTATGTTCCTGATGCATTAGCACACACTCAAACTGATCTCAGCATTAACTTAAGCTGACTAAAACAATGGGTGAGACAACCAGCAACAAGAGAGGCCTGACATTTGTATGGCAGCTCCTCTCTGCTCAGTCCAGCCCCAAAGGATCTCAAGCCTAGCAACCAAAGTCACTAGTCAATTCTCAAAATTCTGGCTAGTATTTGAAACATGCAGATAAAACAATAAATCAGAATTAATCTTTCATGGGACTACTCTTCCATGCCAGAGATTGTTGATCCTAGGTTCTCCATTTTCTTGCACTAATACTAAATGCATAAGCAGGCATTCATGAGCAAGTGTCTGTCAAATGGTTCACGTAAATTTAAACACTTACCTAATTTCTGTCTTAAGTAATCAACTGACACTAGATACCCCTATGCCAGTTTAAGTAGTTTTGAATACTACAAACTACACCTTATCACACGCCTCTGGATAGCGATGTCTGGTTTATGGTTCTTCTGCAAACACGAAATCTTCAATTCATTTTTAATAAAACACTGTTCCACAGCAATAAGCCCAAGACATAACTGCACCCCCAGTTAAACCTCAAAAAAAAAAAAAAAACAACTAAGCCACAGAACACACAGATTGAGTCCTCTTTGTACAGGAGGCTGACAACATTAAAAAGTTTCTCTGTATGGCAGAAAAGAAAGCATTACTAATTTCAGCCACTACTGCAAAAAAAAAAACCCCAACCTGTTAAAAAGCAGCCTGCAGCCATCACATACTCAATGTCTGATAACAAAAATAATTACGACTAAGTTATCCTGATGTACAAGAGAATGTTTTGCAGCAAGGAGCTGCCATTTACAGAACTGGAACTGTCAACTGAAGTATATTCAAAATTCACATGAATCCCAGTAAATCAAGTGCCTGTTCTTGACATGTACAGTCTTCACACTGAAGAAAACCATTGAATGAAGACCAGTAAACCTTACTAAGGTAAGCATCACTTACACTAAGCACTCCTTATTTTCACGTACTCTATCTCAGTCTACTCTAAATCATCTATCTCAGTCTACTCTAAATCATGTTTTCAGTGCTCCATCTTCTCCACGTGTTTTCAGATTCCCTCCTGCCCCATTTTTTTCTATCTAATAATCCTGCAAAAATAGCCCCTCTTCTTTCCTCACCTCAAGCCAAGAAACAGCAGGTGTAACTCAATATTCTGATTTATTAGAATATAAAACAGGATTGTTGCATCAATTTAACCAGGGCTTTCAGCATGGGTTCCTTGCTCAAGCATTAAATCCCAGACATTAAAACAAAGTGAAGGAAACTTCAAAACAGAGGATGAACAAATGCATTTGTTTGCTCACATAAAAGCTCACATCCATCCAAGATGGCAAGTATTTTAAGCCACCTTCTTGGGAATGACCTTTTAAGATACCTTGTGAATCCAAAGGGACATAGTTCTCAAAAAAAAAAAACATACAAGTGGATCTGATGAAGGTAGCTCGGTCTAGTAATTCAATTATCTGTTCCCAGGCCAGCCTGTATGTTTCAAACAGAGGATTCTCAACATTTAACATTATTAATTAACTTCAAGTTATCTAGAAGCTTATACCAAATTGAAAATCATACTGAGCTTTCTGCTATTCTCAGAACTGAGGCTAGTGGTAGCTATTTTTTCAAGGCCCATATAAACAGGTTTGTGCGTGCTCCACTACTGCAAAACCAGCAAAAACCATAATGTAACTACTGATCCATCAGTTAGCCATTCAAAAGAAACTACCACAGTGAATAACACAGCAGAGATCCCTATCTAAAATAGGATCCACTGAAAACTCAAGATGTAGCAGTAAAAGGGCTTTAAAATGTAACTATTTTAGAAAAACAATTAAAAGATGTACATTTACATAAGGTATTGAGTTTACCCTAACAAATCCAAGATGTTAAGCATCCACTTCATAGAGTCCCTTTTCCCCTGGCTACCTTGTCACGCTGTGGATGAACACATGCTCCGAACAGGCGATGCTCTGGAGCCACCATGGTTGAGGAACATGGCTCGGAAGTAGACCATTCAGCCCTGAAAGCTGATCTCCTCTTTCTCCCTTGATTTGAAATACAACTGATTTACTACCTACCCATCACATGACACCATTAGTTTTATTCATGATTTTGGAAAGGGAAGAGTTCAACAGGGTTAGGGATTTTCCTAGAAGAAAATCTTAGTTAATTAGTAATCTCTTCTGTTTTACTGAAGGCAAATGAGAATAACTTATGGACCTAGCTGAAACTTAATGCCCATGAAACATTAAAATGACCAGAAAGGTGCTTTTCAGTTGGCCCACTGTTCATCAGCCACTAAAACATCTTTTTTTTTTTTACTCAATAAATAGAGAATAATTTTTCCTGCAGGACAGGTATACAGCTAGGTAGCTTTCAAAACCTCCTCTGATCAGAAAAGCCAGCCACACACGTTCCTTCTCACTTACCACCAGCATTCTGACAAACACAACATAGTAACTCAACCATGAGTAACCCCTTGCAGTCTAGGACACTTCTTCAGATTCTGTGATGCTTTGGAAGAGCTAAAGATGAAAAGAAGTTGGAGGGGGAAAAACAAACCAAACCAAAAACCACAAATCACCTGCAGGATGCCCTCTTAAAAGCAAAAGGCAAAAATCTTTAAGTGGTCTCATCCCATGAAAAGCAATTAAGAAGTAACAGGATCCAGCACAGGACCAATTCTTTTATTTATGTTTAATGGTAATAAGTGTTTTCTGTATGCATTTGAACAAAAAATGCACAATACTGCAAAAATTGAGAAAATTTTCTAGTATTTTATAAATCTTTTAAGTAATCACCGTTACCTACGAAAATACTAAGTAATGAGTTGCAAGAATAAAAGGAAGACATTATCCTCTGATAGGATGCATTTCCACAGATTTCACTTGCTCAGCATTCCTCCAAAAATATGCAAAATGAAACCTCTGCACCTTCACCACAAACAGGGAGAGCTAGCTGTCAAGGGAAAAAAATTTTTGTTTTTTTTTTTGGTATACCTCATTAACAGATAAAAAACCAAAGGTTAGAGCTCAGAGGAGCATATCATCCTAACTAAATGAACCCTTAAATCCAAATATTAATTCACCTGTACCCATTTTTTTCCTCTTATTCAGAGGAAGCATGGTTTTATAACATCAACTGCAGTAACAAGGTTGCTACAAAAAAAAACCCAGTATTTATATAATTTGAAAGTTAAACTAATCTTTGGTTTACCACAGAAGACCAAGGTCATATGAGGTATCAATGAGAAAGTTTCTATTTAAGCTAACCCCTGAGGCCAGGCACTTTTCAAAAAACTTCCTAAATTTAAAAAGTACTTGAACGAATTACTGATTCCTGAAGTTTTACTTACAGTATCCCGTTCCTCACACAGGCATTCCCATTAGGGAGACAAGCTTTACACAAGGACTTCAGATGGTGTTTGCATGGTGTACATGGGCTGCTATTAGGAAAGAAAGTATCCACAGAAGGAAAATAAAGCACCCTACTGAAGGCTGAGGCTTCAGAGCTTAACTTACACACCGAGTTCTGCAAATAGTCCTCAAACAAGATAATGAAGCAAGAAAAATAACTTCTGTAAGTTTTAAGTGGGAAACAAATCCAAGAAAGGTTCCTTTTTCCACAGAAGTCAGACTTGACTCAGTTTTAAATCCAAGAGTCACTTTTACCCCCCAACAACAGCTTAATACTTCTAAAGTATCTTCATATATGTTACAAGAACTCAAAATGACCTACTAAGATCAAAGCTAGGCAGCCTCCTCACCTGCAGGGTCTAAACCCCAGCTTTGAACTCCTTCAACAGGCATGCCGATTCAGTAATGTCGCTGCTCCCAGTTTTAAAGGCCAGGCCCACATGTGTGCACAGAAAAGCAAGTGCCTTTATACTCCCCTTCCCTCCACACCTTTCTTTTAAGTGAACGTTGCCAGGATGGTTTGAGCCCTAAGCACAGGACAATGTTGCAACATCATCATCCAGCTGTCCTTACAGCTGTATTTTAGGAGCCTCTGAGACAAGGAAAGGAGAGAGGAGAGCATCCCAATACCAAGCCCACAGGGGAGCAGCTGGGTAGCCCCAGTTTAAATCAGAACACAAGAACTCGTGATTCACCAGCTGTAGTCTTGCCTTGCGTTAATGCTCACATGAACCCTTCCCCCATCCAGACTGTAACTAGTTGACTGGTGAAACCTACGTGCAAATTTGTAACTAAATATAGATGTTCTGCTAAATTTGGTAAATCTCTCCTTACCAAGGGGTTGCACTGCATATTTATATAATTATACTGTAGTATTTCACATCTTTACTTTCTACACCTATCATTAGAAAACAGTTGCTGACATTTATTTTAGGTCATGGACTCAACTGGGTCAAGCTGCACTGAAGGGAAACTAGAGTTCTGCAAGAAACTTTTAGAAATCAGTTCATTTTAAAGTGTTATTGAATAGTAAGTATGAACCATAACTAGACAGATTGTTTCTGGCTACCACAGGCCAGATTTTCAAAGTTACTGAGATACTTACCAAGATTTTTCCAATAATTATATGCCTAATCAGGCTGGGCATGAATGAACACGCTACTAAACAGCTCTCTGCATCCTTAAGCATCATCTCAATACTTCTGGAAACCTGAACCCATTATCCCTTGATGTTTTCTGATCAGTGAATAATTCTTGAAGAGAATTTTCCATTTTATTCCACCTCTTACTTCCTCAACTTTGAAATCACTTGTCAAAAATAAGAAAAACAGCAACTGCTAAACTGAAACTTAAATTTTTTTTCAGAGAAAAGGCTTTTCCGCGTAATATTATATACCTTAATTTGCATCAACTTTTTGGATTTCTATTCCTTATGGTTGAGAAAATGCTGCTACTTACATTTTTTCTAAGATAACACAGGAAACTAAAATGTATAAGCATTAAATTAACATCAGAAGTCAAAGATATTATGTATACCATTTAAGAGGCAGTGCCATGTTAAGAAGGTTGACTGACATAGCAATGACTTTAATAGATTACATTGCCAATTTAAAACAAACTACCTAAGTATTTACTCTGAATTCAAAACCCAGTTTAAAAATGAAGAGACCTCAGATTTGTGAAGGAAAAAAAAAAAAATCAAAAAAATTATTAAGCCCCAGACAAAATCTCCAAGTACTGAACTGATCTGGAGTGCATACCATTTGACTATTAATTCTACTCATTGTAGGAGGTAGGTTATGTCTGATTTTTAATTATGCTTTATGTAAATATCCCCAGAGGCTTATGCAATAGGCACAGGCTTAAGTAAGGCAAGCTGGTGGAGGCAGGCAGCCTGCTCTGGAGAGGGAAGCTTGAGAGCTGAGTTGACTCCATAGCCAAGGGGTGGGTGAGCTCCAGTTGCCATTGAAGGCCTCCAAACCCCTGAATTACAGAACACAAGAGACTTGCTACATTTATATGCTCACCGCCAAAAGCCACATACTGAACTGAGCTCCAGGATCCTCTGGTACTTTTGTCAGCACAGCTGACTTCTCCTACTTGATTTACAACAGATCAGCAAACCACACAATCTTGCAAGCGCTAACACTGCCATACTTATCACTTGCTTCAACTCTCTTACTTCTACAAGCCAGCTGTCTGCCACGATGGTTTGTGATAAGAACCTGCGTGCTCTGTTGCCAGAAGCCCTCAACCATCAAGGACCCTACGGACTTCACATACACGCACTATTAATCACCACCCTGCCAGCACGCCTTCACCTTGACCTACAGGCTTCACAACTAGTATGGAGGAGGCTGTTTAATACTCATGCCTTTGGCACCACTTTAAGTGCCAGCAACATTCACAAGGAGTGGTAGTAATATACTTAAAATTACACCAAAATCTCACTCTAAACAAGTTGCAGGCCACATCCAAACCCTGATCAAGCTTAGAAGGCAACCAAGCAACTATTTACACCAAGGTCAAAACCACCTCATCTCTCAGACTGCAACCAATGGCTAAAGTTTCTCCGAACGGCCAGGAGAACCATGGCTTTCCCTCTGTTTTACACAGAAATAGCACAAAGCCTCCTGGCCTTGTCCTTCCATGCCCAAAGGCGTGCTCCAGCTTGTAATTGTTTCTATTTGCATGTGATAATTTTAACTGGTAATTCTAGAAAATATTCTATACAGCTGCATTTAAATTTCACCTTGCAGACCTGATAAAACTCATTTATATGGGATCCGCTTCAGTCCCTGATTTCCCAACCAGCAGCGTAGTGACTACCATCAGTGGGCCCTGAGCTAGGAAACCAGAAAGCTTTGATTTTTCTCCCAGTTCTGCAAGGCAGGAAAAATGCAGCACTCTCTTCACTGTCTTCACCTGTAAAATGGGGACAGTACTCCCACTGTAAAGTACCTGAATATCTGATGTAAGAAATGCAACATATTTTAAAAAAGTTAAGCTAAAATATATTGCTCTTTTCATTCTCTAGAGAAACACTTCATTACACTCTTTGTCCTGCACTTCCCTGATTTTTTCTACCTAATTTGCCCTTTTGACTAATCCCATTATTTTAGTATATTAAACTCAGGCTAATACAATGATACAAAACTTAAATACTACTGCAGACACACAGCAGAGCCTACAGAATGTGGTACCATTATTTTTATGACTTCGAAAGTAGAGAAGAGAGTACAAATCAAGGTAGTACAGCAAACACTTTATTTATTTTAATTCTCCCTTCTAGTTCTCACTAATTCCACTCACTGGTAATAGCTGAAGGCATACACCCAAATCAGTGACTCATGGCACAAGACCACAGTCCAAACAGCCACTGGGTTTTCAAAGCAGCACTGTTCAAGAATTGCAATGTTTCATCCCAGGTGTTTAATTGCCTTTTCTTTGTTCAAATAAAAAAAGAAAAAAGCCAACAAAAAAATAACACTGACAACAGGTGCTTCTTTAGTTCTCATACACACAGAAGAAAAAAAAATTGAAAAAAAAAAATCACTCTTGGTCCTCCCAGCCATACCCTGCAGCCTGGCAAGGCAGCACAGATGTGAGGCACATCCTTCCCACTCATGCTTCTTCCCCAGATTACTCTCCACAACCAGAAACACAAGACAGAAGAACTCCCCAGGCAATTTCAGCTTCAAGATTAGCCCAACTCCTCTACGTGTGTTATGGAAATCTCCAAGTGTTTTAATTCAAACTTTTTTTTTTTATTATATATTTTAAATAAGAAAGCTTTTCCCAGTTTTTTCAAATGAGTAATTTTACTTTAACAGCTGTTTGGGAACCTTTATTTTTTTGACCTCAATGACAACCTCCCAGACACATTATTTGTAATAGGCTGTCTTTATTAATACTTGCTATAGTCTAAAGACCAATAGAGTGCTTAGTAAACATCTTAGCTGTTCAATCTTCACATCCTTTAAATAATGGGGCGGGTTCAAAAGGGATAAGCTTTCAAAGCAGAACTCTGCTCATCTTCTGTAGAGCCACAAACACTCCAATACAGCCCATTTCCCATCGTTTTCCAGGTTCTGTAACTATTGCTTTATATCTTCAAAGATACATTAAAATGTGACATAAGCTACATCCCAGACAGCGGAAACTTATAAATTACTTGCATCCTACTCTATCTACAGTAGGCCTTCCAATTCCCCGAAACAGGTATGTACTTGAACACATAACCCCATGTCATCATATGTTCAGGATACCAGTCACACAAGGAACGCTCACACACAAGCACTCATCTGCCTGATTGTCAGATTTTTAGTTTAGTTAAATGTCCTGCTGTTAACACAATTTTTAACTTAGGTTAGGTGGTCACAAGCAAAGCGCAAATGGGGGTCTGCATGAGTTTAATCACTTTTTTATTCAGATAAGACCTTTTGGTTCAGGTTTCAGGAGGGCTGGACAAAAAAGGATCATCAATGGAAAGCAAAATATTTAGACATGGGAGGATGAATGCAGGCTCCCCTCCCTCCCTTTCTCCAGAAGAAATGTGGACACATACCAAAGTACCCACTCCTGGCCCCCAAAGAAAAAATGGCATGGTTTGCCTTGGCTACCATTTTTCTCCTGCAGAAGCACAGAGAAGTACAAAACATTGGGACTGCAACAAGCTTGCAAGCTCTAGCCACTTTCTCCTTTTTTCCACTAAGGCTACATAAGGGCTACAATGGCAGCTAGGATCTCAAGTCTTCTTTCTAAAAGAGGCAACTAAGGAAATAAGAATCTCCCTTTGCTGTACGATGAGTGGGCAGTAGCGACAGATAAAAGCCTTCATTTATCTTCTCTCCCTAGGCTACATAAAGCAGTATTAGATGCAAGTTCACAGACCCAACAACGCTCCATTTGGGTTGGGATATGGCTCCGGTCCCTCCCCCACACCCTTCCCTTAAAACTCTCTGCAGGTTTGGAAGATCAAAGGAAGACACCTCCATTATCCTCTTCCATTTTGTTGGGTAGGAAATATTTCTACTACATAAAAGTGTAAAAATATATATATATAACTCTCAGGAATTTAGCAGAGTCTAGGAATCCCGTATCCTTCCTCCCGCGTCCAGGGCGGCGATACCGGGGGCCGGAGGCTTTACTTTGTTCTCCGCTGGGTGGAGGATCTCACCTCCCCCTCCAAACCTGGTTCAAAGTGGAAACCACTCCTAGAGGTCAGGAGGCAACAGCACGGAGACATCTTTCCCGCACCCTCCGCGGGCAGAGCGGCAGCGGCGAGCCGCGGGCCCGGCCGCCCCAGGATGGTGCAGGCGGGGCGCCCAGCCCCCCTTCCCGGAGCCCGCCAGGAGGCGCGGCGGTGCCGAGACCCCCTCCCTCCGCCCCGGCCTCAGCAGCAGGCCCCGGGCCGCCCTGCCCGTGCGGGGCCGCCGCGACCCCGCCCCCGCGGCTCCGGTGCGGCCGCTCACGCCCATGGCGGCGGGGAGGCCCGGCCCGGGGAGGGGAGGCGGGGAGGGCAGGGGGGTGTGGTGCGGCCCGCGACCCCCGCGCCCGGCCGGGGCGGCGCCGATGGCCCGGCTGGCGGCGGCGCCGGCCGCCGGCCGGGCCTGTCAGGAAGCGGCGCAGGGGAGGGAGGGAGAGAGGGAGGGCCGGGCCCGCCGGCGGAATCGCTCACCTCGGACACCTCGTCCTCGTCGCTGCCGGAGCCGCCGCCGCCCCCGCTCCGCAGCACAGCGGCCGCCAGCTTGAAGTCGAGGGCGGCCTCGCCGGCCGCGGGCGCGCCGGGGCCTCCCGGCCCGCCGGGCCCGGCCTCCCCGAAGAGGCGCACGGCCCGCAAGCCCAGCGGGGAGGGCCCGGCCACGGCGGGCGGCTCGGCGGCGGGCGGCGCCCGAGGAGCGACCGAGTCGATCTCCTCGTCGCCGACGGGGCCGGCGGTGCCGTCCGTGAGCATCGCGCTGATCCGGGGCCGCCGCCGCTCACAGAGCCCAGCCGTCTCCGTCCCCTCACGGCACCGCAGCAGCGCCTCTAACTTCTCACACCCTACCCGGCCGCGGGCGCCGCGCCGCCCACCCGCCGTTCCGTCCGCTCCCATTGGCCGCCGTCGGCCGACGACGGCGCGCTATTGGGCACGGCGCCCGCCACTCCGAGGCGCGTCACGCGCTCCCAGCATGCTGCCCTGAGAGCGCACGCCGAGACGGTTGAAGCCCGCCGCCCCGCCCCGTTCCCCCGGCCTCGCTTCCTGAACTTTCCGGGAGCTGATTGGTCGTCTGGAACGTCAATCATGTGTCTTGCCAGAGCCGCGGGCGCCGATGGGGCGAGAGGGATGTCGGTCAAAGCTAATCCGGGAATCGCGGACTCCGATTGGTCGGAAGGCACATCGCTCACAACACATGGCGTCTGGTGCCGTCCGATTGGATCTTGCCGTGCCCTGGGCCCTCCCTCCCCTTCGAACCCGTCTGAAGGTCTCCGTCAGCGCTAAAGATCGTCACACGCCCGCCTGTCCCGAGCAACGATTGGAGCCGGGCGCTGCCTATCGAGGCGAACGTCCCGCCCCCTCCCTTCCCTCCCTCTCGTCCCGAGTGCGGGTCGCCATAGGCTGAGCGCCCCGTCACTCTGTTCCCCTCTGCGGTTCCGCCCGGCGTGACGACACTGGCGCGGCCACGTGGCCTCTGTCAGCGCTGCCGGCCGGGCCTGGGGACGCTCGAGGGACGGAGGGAGGCAGGGGCGGGGCATTGCGTCATCACGGGCACCGGCCGGGCGCGAGGCGGTGCGACGGGCGAGGGGATACGGGGGGCTGAGGCGGGGGTGGCTGGGCCAGGCCGGGCGGGGCCTTGAGCCCGGCCTGGCGGGGGAGGCCCTACTCGCCATGGGGCCGGGCCTGGCGGGGCTGCGAGGTCCCCTTCCCGCCCAGACCGCACCGAGGTTCGGCGGTGCGGCCGGACCCGCCTCTGCCGAGCCGGCCGGGGGCGGCCCGGCTGGCCCCGGCCTCGGCCTCTGCCGCCCCTCGCCTCGCCCCGCGGCCCGGCTGCCGTCCTAATTCACCGAGATGTTGATCGCTGGTCCTCGGCGATGCATCGGCTCAGACTGGAGGGAGAAGTAAGAGGAGGCGAGACGGGCAGCGCTCCCAGCACTTGCTCCTGCCGCGCTGCCAGCTGCAGCCCCAGGCAGCTCAGTCCCTGCCCAGCTTAGCCTTACCTTAGGCCAGGCTCAGTCCCTGCCCAGCTTAGCCTTAGCTCAGGCCAGGCTCAGTCCCCCACACCAAAGCATCCCCAGGGACGGCTGTGGAAGAGCGTAGCACCCAGAACATCACTTACCTCCTCGCCATTGCTTTCCACCTCCTTCCGCTTCCTGGGCTGTTTCCCTTCTGCCTCCTTCCTGGCCGTTTCAGGCAGGAGGCTGTCCAGCCAGCTCAGGTCATGCAGGGAGAATACGCGCTCCAGCCCTTTCCGGATCCCCACCAGCGCCAGCAGCTGGGGCCAGGGCAAAGCATGGATCAGCATTACACAGTGCTTGGGGCTGGGGGTCAGGGAACAAGCAGCATGGTCCCTGTCACAGCCCCTCTGTCCCCCTGGTAAAATGCCAGGGAGGTGGCATGTCACCTCTCCTGGCTTGGTCCCAGAGGATGATACTTGCACAACGCCTGCAAAGCAGTGACAGCCCCGCCGGCCTCAACCCAGGAGGTGAAGGCTGGTGGCAAAGCCATGTTGTGGCCCTGCAGGGACCCCATCAGCCCTTGGGGGTCTGAGCACCCATGTGTGCCACCTGCCAGGGCGTGCACCCCCACCCAGGGCAGCACCCACGTCCCTTGCCCAAGGCAAGCACCAGGCCTCTGGCAATGCTCACGGCATGTGTGGGCAGCACCCAGCCCAGCACCAAAGCAGTGCTGCCTGATTAAAAGGGTTGTCGTACCATCACTGGGAAAATAATAGCAGCCACGGTGGACTTAAGGACCCAGAGCAAGGCTAGGCACAGCAGCTGGATGATGGTGAAGAGATGCACCCGGCGCAGGGGCACATGGCGGAGGTAGTCGAGGTCTGGCTGGTGCTTGGCTGGCATCAGGAGCAGCCGCACACGGTCTGTGAGCTGTAGCGAGAGGACAGCATGTGGGTCACACACCTCCAGCTTTCAGGCAGCTCTCACCCACTTCCCTGTTGGGACCAGGGCTGGCAGGATGGGTTTTGCCATTGTTTTTGCAATTCAGCCCTTCTGTCATCTGCGCTGGCCACCAGCGCGATGCCTGGGCAGGTGAGTTTGTCTGCAAGACCAGGGGTCCTGGTACCACCATCGCCCCAGGCCAGTGGAGCACTTTCCAGGCAGACATCTAGAAAGGACTCAAGCTGGTCTTAAAGGGTTAATTAACAGATAGCAACCCCTTGATTCCCCTCCCTGCATGCAGGAGACTGCTGCTGCCTTTGCCAGAGCACAGCCTCGGATTCCCGAAGCAGAGGGAGGGAAGGAGGGAGGGAGGTAGGGGATTTCCCAGCCTGTCATTCAGAGCAGGGTAACTGCAAGGAAAATGTACTGTTTAGAGGAAAAAAAGGGTAGATATTTCTGGAGTGGGGTTTTTTTCCCCTCCCTGGGTTTCTAATGGGAGGAACAGAGGTGGCACATCAGTGGCAACGCCAGGCCCAAAGGACCAGCAGGTCCCAGCTCTGCCTGTAGTTCCCAGATGGGGACATCCCTGTGGCTTTGAGAGCAAGTCTGGGTTTATTCACTGGTCTCTCCACTTCTCCCAAACAACCTGATCCATCAGTGCAGAAGTTGCTCGTGCTCCTCAGCATCCCAGACACATCCCTTTCCTCTGCCCCAGAAAGGTCCCTCTGTCCCTCCTTGTCCTGGGCCTGGTGGGGGACAGGCCCATGCCAGGACACACATCACACAGAGCTAAAATGCAGGCTCTGCTGCGCAGTGAGAGCTGGTATCAAGCAAAGCCTCTCATCCCCAAAACAGCCCCCGCTCACCTGGATGGTGTTCAGTGCTGCCACCCCCATGTGTAGAAAGACCCCGTACAGCACTGGCATCGGGATGTGCTGCAAAACAGTGGGGCAAGAGGTCAGCAGGGCATGATTCCCTAAGGGGACTGCGCTCGCTGAGCATCCCCTCCTGCACACGTGGCCGCAGCATTTGCTTCCTTCATTTCCAAAAGCTCAGTTTAATTTCGTAGCTTTTTGCTTATCTTATGGCTTCGAGGGCTTTAAAGCCCAGACCTGTTCCCAGCTATGCTGCTCACGTGGGGACATCACAGTCTTCAGAGAGGGGAAACATGCAGTGAGTTCCTTGCCCTGTTTTCCAGCACATGGTGGGAGCAATCCAGGTTGGAGATGGAGAACACGACACCAACCCAACTTGGAGATATGGGTTATGGCTCAGGATCTATAAATGCCGGGGGAGTCCTGCCTCCCCAGCACACCACTTTCCTTTTTACCTCCTCCTCTGCAGCCATAAACTGGCTCGTGCCCTCTGTGTTGCTCAGCGTGGTTTGATTTTCTCCCAAGCCCAGGCAGGCAAGGAGGGAGATGGGGGTCACTTGCTGCTCCTCATAGATTCCACCAGGGACACAGGGACTGCCCAGGGCTGAGTCGGCTTCCCCAGCATCATGCAAGGGCCATTTGAGAGGAAGCATTGATCCACACGCCCAAGGTGGGAGATAACTGCTAGTCCTTGGGCTGCCGCAGGTGTGGCAGTGGGGATTTTAAGAAGAGATAGGTCCTTGCGTGAAGGACCAAGCCAGGCTCATCCTGGGGCTGGGGAGGCAAGAAGAGTTGCCCTGGGGGAGGCTCCCAAAGCCCACAGACACCCTGCACTGCCCTGTATCACCACCCACCACAAAGGGAGAAGGAGGACCAGACAGGCTTGGTCCCTGGTTTCTCCACCACAAAATCACAGAGAGGTTTGGGTTGGAAAGGCCCTTCACAGACCATCCAGTCCAACACCCCCATCTATGTTCTACTAGATCAGGTTGCTCAAAGCCCCGTCCAACCTGACCTTGAACCCTTCCAGTCATGGGGCATCCACAACTCTTCTGGGCAGCCTGTTCCAGTGTCTCACCACCCTCATCGTAAAACATTTCTTCCCTATGTCCAATCTAACCCTGGCCTCTTTCAGTTTAAAACCCTTGCCCCTTGTCCTGTCACTACAGGCCCTGGTAAAAAGTCTCACTTTGCCTTTCTTATAGGCCCCCCCTATATACTGAAATGCCTCAGTAAGGTTCTCCAGGCTGAACATCCCCAGCTCTCTCAGCCTCTCTCCATAGCAGAGCTGTTCCAGCCCTCGGACCATTTTGGTGGCCTCCTCTGGACCCGATCTCACAGGTCCCTGTCTGTCTTGTGGTGGGGACCCCAGAGCTGGACCCAGTGCCCCAGGGGGCTCTCACCAGAGTGGAGCAGAGAGGGAGCATCCCCTCCTTGCCCTGCTGGCCACACTGCTGGTGATGCAGCCCAGGAGGCGCTTGGCTTCCTGGGCTGTGAGCACACAGTGCCGGCTCATGTCCCATCTGTCACCCACCAGTATCCCCCAGTCCTTCTCTGCAGGGCTTCTCTCAATCCCTTCAGCCCCCAGTCTGTACTGATACTGGGGGTTGCACCCACCCAGCTGCAGGACCTTGCACCTGGCCTTGTTGAACCTCATGAGGTTCACATGGGCCGATATTCTCCAAAGTCCTTCTGGATGGCATCCCTTCCCTCAGGCATGTCAACTGCACCACTCTTCTTGGTGTCATCTGCAAATGTGCTGAGGGTCCACTCGATCCCACTGTCTATGCCATTGATGAAGATATTGAATTATATTGATCCCAGTAGGGACCCTTGAGGGACACCACTCATTACTGGTTTCCACGTGGACATTGAGCTACTGACTGTAAATATTTGGATGCAGCCATCCAGCCAATTCCTGATCCATCTAACAGTCCATCCATCAATCCCATATCTTTCCAATGTGGAGGTAAGAATGTTGTGGGGGACCATATCAAGGCTTTACAAGGCCATCCTCAGAGGTGAGGACAGAGGTGGAGGAAAAGGGACCTCCTGCCCGCCCCCAGGTAATCCAGATGAGGCCAGGGTACTCTGGGGAGGCTCTGCCTAATGTGGCAGCAGCAGCAGCAGGCGAGAGCCAACACCAGCCAGGCTTGGCCCTCCATGTGGTGGTGTGGAGGGTAGTGGTGGGGTGTGTTTGGGGACTGCAGGGGTCCCCAATGCCCACAGGGAGGCTGGCCAGCTGACACAGGGCAGCAGAACACTGGTGTGCTGGCTGTCCTGCGGCCAGCTGGTGCTCAAGCCAAAGCCTTTGCCCAGCCCCTTCCCACACAGCACTCAGCTCCCTACCTGCCAGCCAGGCTTCCCATGATGGATCAATGGGACAAGTGACAGCGGGGTTAGGAACCCCCCAGACTTGCAGAGTACGGCCACCCCCACTGCCTTGGGAAAGAGGCCAAACCCAGCAGCCAGGCTGCCTACCTTGAGAATGGGTGCCATGAAGACGGAGACTCCCGTCAGGACGAAGACAGCCAGGCCCGTCAGCCTCTGCTCCCTGCGGGAGGCAGCACAGGTGTCATGGGTGCCCTGGGGTCCCTCGGGAGCCCACAGCCCCCGTCTGCCCTCCCTGCCCCCAGGGTGTCTGGTCTTTTCAGCTTTGATGGCCACGGGGACCGGTGGCATTGCTGGGGAGACACAAGCAGCCCCAAAGCCTGGTCTGCCAGCCAGCATGGACAAATTCTTGTCCCCTGGCTCCACAGCCATGGGCAGGGTGTCCCCTGGAGCAGGGTCCAGGCTCACTGCATACCTGATGCCCAGGAACTCAGGATGCTCGCCGGGGGCCGAGGTTGCACTCTCCTTCCTCAGGCTCTCCATGTGTGCCAGGGAGATGACAGTGGCTGAGACGTACCAGGGAAGGCCAGTGGCGGAGGTGACAACCATCAGGAGGGAGACACAGAGGAGGTCCAGGTGAAAGCCTGCTCCTTTCTGCAACAGGAGAGGCAGCGGGGCTGGGGGTGAGCTGTCTCCCCAGCAGCATCAGAGGGGCGGCAGTGGGGTCTGCCCACCTTGCCGGCTGGTTCGGGGTGCCACTTTCCCCTATCTGCCCCCCTGGCCCATGGGGTCCAGCCAGGACCTGGGTCCTCCCCAGTGGCTGGGTCCTGCCTGTCCCCTGTCCCTCTCGCACCTGCAACTTGTACTCCCTGCGGTTAAGGATGACAGCTGTGATCTGCTGGTCCATGAAAATGAGGATGGTGACAAGGACAGCAGGCACCGCGGACACCAGGCAGACCCACCACGGGTTAGCTCCAAAGGGGAAGACGATCCAGCCCCGTGCTGGGTTCGTGGGCTGTGGAAAGCAGAAGGGTCATGGCAGCTGCCACCCACCTGTGGGGTCTGCGGTGCAACTGGGTGATGGGACTGGCCCCGGGTGCCCAGGCTAGAACCCTGTGGGCACCCAGGGTTGCTCCACCTGGGGAGAGGAAGAGCATCCTCTCTCATCCTGGGGATGCTCCTGGGCAGTGTGACCCACCAGCCCCCCACGAGGACACGCTGGCTGTGGCAGAGCAGGGGGTTGCTCCTGGGCACCACAAACCAGGAGCTGGGCACGTGCTCCCAGGAGTGGGTAGAAGAGGTAGCATTGGGTGTTGATGATGGCAAGCACAAGGAGGTGGCGGCGAGCATGGGCTGCTCTGAGGTGCTGCCAGTCCCGCTCCACACCCAGGGCAGGGAGCCCAAGCCTCGACTTGAGCTTGTGGCTCTCACTCCACCATGAGGTGTACCATGACGTGGTTAGTCCCTGACCAAGCCAGGTCATTTACAGAATGTGGGATTGGCTGCGGGTCAACCCCTTCTTGTTTGCTGGGGCGCAGTCCACACCCCTGTAAGGATGGACCTGGAGGTGGGAAGGCCAGCAACAGCATGGCAGGATGGCCACTGTGGGGGGCACAGACCCACTCCCTAACAGTGCCATGCCCACCCCACTGGCACCTTCAGCTCGCTGGGGACAATGAGCTTGGGGGTCTCCAGGCCCAGGGCAGCGTCGACGGCACAGGAGGCGAGGATGGCCAGGATAATGGCGAAGTCGCTCACCAGTTTCCGCACCTACAGATGGAGAGGGCTTGATGTGGGCTGCTGGGGCAGGGGGGCTGCCCCAGGACCACCCCTGGGTCGCAGCACCTGGTGCCATCCCCATGCTGCCAGGACGGGTGGCCATGCCACAAGGGTGGCCGAAGTATGCTTACCCCCGCAGGGAAGTAGCGGCTGCTTCTGAAGCGCTTGAGCGTGGTGCAGGAGAGGAAGGTGCCCCCAAAGAGCAGGAAGGAGAAGAGGGTGATATCAGGCACATACTGGCAGCTGGTCCCCAGGAGGTGCCCGCCTTGACCCAGGCACTGGCTCCTGCTCAGCCCAGCTGGGGCAGCGGGAGGCTGCAGGGACAGGGCAGGTGGCGAGGAGAGGTCATGCACGGACACCTTGGGCCCATCCCAGCCCCTCGCCCACCCACCTGGGAGAAGGGGGTGTACCTGCTTGGGGACCGGGGGTGAAGGGAGCAGCGTGTCATTCCCTGTGGAGCTGTGACCTGCAAGGGAACGGGGGGGTCAGGGTGCCAGCACCATGGGAACGCTCCCTCAGGTATGACTGGGACCACGCTGCCATCAGGGCGGCTCCCCAGGCTCTCCCCAAGGGCTCAGGGTGCTGGATGGGGCCCCATGGGACCCCTGAGGCCCCGGCACCAGCTGATGCCCAGGGAGCACGAAGGGGGGACAGCCCTGCGAAGGGCTTGGCTGAAGCACCAGCCACTCAGAGGCACCATCAGCCCCAGGCTGTGTCCAACACTGATGGTTTTGGTACACAGTGTGGGTCCCATTTGCAGGATCAGTGTGGACACATCATCAGGCCCAAGGAAACACCCCCTGATTTACAGACCTGGCTAGAAATGGCAGCGCAAACCCACTCAGGTGCCCACTTCCAGCCCCTGGCATCCCCCATCCTGGAGCCACGGGAGCAGACCAAGGTTCTCCTTGCTCCTAGCGCTGCCCTGCCCAGTGCCTGGGCAGTGCCAGGAGGCAGGGACAGATAGACAGACAGCATGGAGGGGTGTGGAGGAAGGTGCCGATGTGGTCGGGTAGGCAAGGATGGGATTGAGCAACCTTCTCCTCCTCCAGCAACTTCCCTCATCTAGCCAGGCGGCAGGGTCCCAGTGGGGTCCCAGGGCAGCAGCCCCCTGCTCCCCACCAAGCCCAGTGGCTGCTTGGGCTCACCAGGGCTGGACAAGTTGCAGATGCAGCTGTAGGAGGTGACGTTGTCCAGATGGTACTGCCAGTTGATGGGGAAGGTGTCTGCCAGGCTCAGCATCTTCTTCAGGGAGTCGTAGATGAATATCAAGCTGATGAGGGCACAGAAGCTTTCCTCGGTGAAGCGGGTGAAGTACTGTACCAGGTGGCTGGCCTCGGTGGCCACCAAGACCATGCCAAAAAAGGCCACCCAGAGCCCAATCCAGAGGCGAAATTCCAGGTAGTCCAGGCTGTGGTCCCTGGTGCGAAGGGTGACTCAAAGCCTCAGCAGTGTCACCCACCTGGTGTGATGGTGACCCATGCCCCAACCAGGGGACAGTGGCCCGAGGAACTATCCCTGTCAGGGTACTTACTGGCTAAAGGAGAAGAGGAGGCGCTCAAAGACCAGCACGGGCCCAGTGCTGCTCAGGATGGTCAGGGGCTGGCCAGAAAAGAGGCAGAAGATGGAGCCAGCAAAGGCCGTGCCCAAGAAGCTCTCCAGCACCCCCTGAAATGCAGTGGAGGGGTGCCAGGCACCAGACATGTGGTGGGGATGGGCATCCTAGGCCTGGGCCCCCACAGTTGCACAGCTGCAGGCAGCTGCCTGCACCTCCCTGCACTGCAGGGTGCAGGGTCAGCACTTAGGGACTGCAGAGGCTGGGGAAGGATGCAGGATTTGGGTGATGCTCAGGATGCCCCCGGGGCACCACTGGCTCCCCGGGCACCTGCGGGAGGTGGGCACCCAGGAGACCCACAGGCTGAGCCGAGTGGGGTTGGTGCGGGGCACCCCACGGCTGCACTCACCTGCATGTTGGCGGTCTCGTCCCCCAGCATGCCCCCAAAGGTGATGGCGTTGGTGACAGTTGCCAAGTAGATGTAGAGCACTGCTGAGAGGCACTGGGGGTGCAGAGCATCAGAGAAGTCGCTGCCGTACCACGGCGCCTTCCTCCGGATATCTCGCAGCAGCCCTCCGAAAAGCCTGGGGCAGTGGAGGGAGATCTCAGAGCAGCCCCTGGTCATCATCCCCTGAGAGCTGCAAGGCAGGGGACGGTCCCTCCGCCAGAAGACACCAGCCCAGAGTGGTTTGGACGTGGTGGCCCCATGAGCTGCAGAGAGCCAGCACCCTGCCCTGAATTTGGCATCCTGCGGCACCTCCCACCACCCTCATCCTTCCAGGCACCCACCTGCCCGTCCTCTCCAGCTCCTCCCTTGAGTGCGGATGCCCCAGACTGGGTCTGTCCCCAGCTGCTGCCATGTCCCCATTGCTGTAGGACTGCCGATCTGGCGGGTGCATGGTGGTCCTGTGGCAGACCAGAGCCTGAGATGACAGTCTTCAGGTTGGAGCCCTCGGGACCCAGCTGCATTTAGGGACCACTATGAGGGGACAGGGAGGATGGAGAGGGGAGAGAGGTGCAAGCAGGTCTGGGCCTCCCCTGATAATGAGGAGGAGGAGAAAGATCAGAAGAAGGAGGGGAGATGGGGGGGTTGGGCTAGATGATCTTCAAAGATCCCTTCCAACCCAACCATGATCTCCTCCAGCAAGCCCTGGAGCCAGCCCTAGTGGGATCGGTTCTGGTGGAGGAGATGGACAGAGCCAGAGGTGTCCTGCTTGGAGGATGTTTCACATCTGAGTGCTGAAACCTGGTGTCCCAGCAGCTCCTGCATGACAGGCACGTGGGGTGGTTTTGCCATCCCTTGCCAAGTGGGACAGCAGGACTAACAGCAGTTGGGACCAGTGCTGTGGTCATCGGCCAGAGCTGCAGAGGGGCTTGGCTGGGAGGACCTCACTGGCAAAGGTTGGCTCCTGGGTGGCTTCATCCCCATGGAGATGGAGATTTCAATGTCACAGGCAGAGGTCTCCGCCTGGGACCCTGCAGAGGGGCTGGCAGAGGTTGTGGGTGCCCTCCCTCCAGCCTACCTCCTGTGTGGAGATAGCAGACAGCTTGATGGAGGAATTCGGGTACTGGGGTCCCATTTCCCAGGAGGAAGCACAGTCAGCTCATCCAGGAATGCCTCCATCCCTGCGATGAGGTCCTCTCGGTGCTCAGCCTGCCAGGCAACCCTTTGGAAAAGCTGCAGGGAGATACCATGGTTTAGCCACCACGTCCCTATGTTCAGCCTCTTGGAGCCTTTCTCCCAGCCTGCAGCCATCACTGAGAAAGGCACCCATCCACTTCAGTGCAACAGGTGCTCCTACATCCTACAGACCCATCCCAAACCTTTGTTTTCTTATCCTGGGCAAGTGAGGCCATCAGCTCGCCGCATCCTCTGCCTCTCCCACTGCAGCTGGCAGAGGAGAGGAGCCCTGGTGTCCTCAGCCTAGGCCTCATCCTGGGCCCATCCCACCCATGGGTGCTGCACTAGGCTCACCTCATCCGTCAGCAGTGTGGCCATGGCCCTGCCAACTTCATGGTAGGCTTTCACTTTGGCTCGGGGACCCAGCAGAATGAAGAGGAACCTGTGAGCGAGACAGCACTTGTCCTGAGCAGCCCTCTCCTTGCCGGGGGATGCTTCTCCTGGGGGAGACCATGGTGCTGTGGGGACACTGGGGACAGTGGCTGGGCAGGCTTGGAGGGCTGCTGCCACCCTGAGGGGTGGCGACCCTAAGCGGGGGAATGGGGCAGAAAACAAGACACGTGTCTGCTGCCCACTGCATGGAAACCCCACGGGAGACCACAGAACACCAGGAACCCGGCTGCAGAAACCTGGATGGGGTGCAGGGGGGACAGGTCTTTGGGGCAGAGAAGGAGACATCCTTGGCTGGGGGTGTCTGTGGGGTCGAGCTCTGGGATTGGGATGTCTGTGGGGTCGAGCTCTAGGATGGGGCTGTCTGTGTGGTCAAGGTCTTGACTGGGGCTGTCTGTGGGGTCATGCTCATGGGAATGTTGCTTGCAGGCAGGATGCAGGAGCATTAGCATTGGGAAGGAGAGCTTGCCAGCTGCATGGGCAGCAGGTTTGATAGGACTATGGGGACAAGGGAGGAGAGTGGAAAGAGGGCTCAGAGTCCTTGAAGAAATATGGCTCAAATTCCACACCTCAAAGGGTGCTGCAAAATAATAAAGTCTTCAGAGGGACAGCCCATCCAAATATTTAACAAAGCCCTCCACTCCTTTCCAAAACTGGCAAAAACAGTTACAGTCCTGGTACCCTGAGGCTGCGGAGCGGTTCCAGTGATCGTACCCCAAGCAAATCTCTAGAGACGGGGTAGGGAAACTCTTCGAACAGCACAAGTGAGGCTGAAGGTGGCTTGACAGAACCTGCTGCAGCCCTGACACGGGGCATCAGTGCTGGAGGCCTCCTGGAGCCTGCTCTGTGGGGTCGGGAGGTGACAGTAGCCACCTGGGGTTGCTTTCACCCAGGCATCTTCATCAAGGCAGCGGGAAAACCTTGAGATCTTAGAGATGGACCTGGGTGGGAGACAGCCCCAAGGCAGTGGCTGCACCTGCAGGACAGCCTAGAGCAGCCGGCAAAGGGGATGGCACTACAGGCAAAGGGATGGGTAGTGACAAGCTCTCCTTTCCCTCCTGTTTGGGGGAGGAAAATACAGGGCAAGGGGTTGTCATGAGCCCCTCGAGATACACTGGGGCTCCCCAGGGACCTGCCACCCATCTCCCACCAAGGAGAGAGCAGGAGGTGGATAGATGTCCTGCTCCACTCAGCTCCTGGAGGATGGATGCTCTGGGCAGAGTGACCAGGAGGTGGCAATGTCCCTCCTGATCCCTGCCTGCCTCCTCTGCACGCTCCCTAAGGAAGTCCCCAGCTCAAGGGACACACTGATCTTTTCCCCTTATGGCTTCAGATGACACATTCCTCAACCACGGAGAAACACCTTCTGACCTGCTCCTTTCCCTATACACCAACAGTGCCACAAGAACCACCCCACTGCTCAGGAGAGCATCACGGGCAGTGGGAGGGCAAGAGGCTCCTGAAAACCTGTGTCCTTTCCCAGCCACAAGCCCCCATGCTCCCAGGCAGTAAGTGAAGAGCACCCAGACCCTCCCAAGGAGGCGAGTGAACGCAGAGCCCGAGTGGGGATAAACCAGGGGATGTGCCCCCCAGATCTGCCCAACAGATGGTCCACTCTCAGCCCATCCTGGGATGCTCCTAAGGAGCTGGGAAAAGCAGGAGAAGCAGTGAGCCAGGGTTCTGGGACTGCATGTGGCATTGGGTACTGTAACCTTTGCTTTTGCCAAGCAAAGCCTTGTCCTGTGCAGGAGGGTGCAGGGAGACAGGGACGAAGTGGGGCGCAGACCCATCAACCATGCTCCATTTACCTGCTGGGGAGAGCGACTTCAGCCAGCGAGCCAAGGGCTACCCCTCGCCTGAGGCGGATGAAGGCGGTGAAGGGCTTCTCCAGGAATTCAACTTCACCAACAGCAATGTGGGCTGCTTCGGCCCCCGGTGGGACCTTCTTCTTAAACCGGTTTCTCAGCTGAAAGGAAAGGGATGCAGCGGCTGGGCACTCGGGATGCAGCAGCTGCTCTCAGCCCAGCTCCGTCCTGCCTTACCTGCTCCTTAAGAGGTGTTTCAGAGAGCTGGGCTCCAGGCTCAGACCAGCTTTTGGCATTCCCTGCAAAGAAAGGGAGGAAGCAGTAAAATACATGTGCAAGCAAACAGCCAGCACGGGTATTGCCCCAGGCTGGTGGCAGTAGGGGCATGCCCAGTGGGACAGCCATGTCGCCACCCATGGCTGGGCACTGTGTGCCTACCTCGGCAGGGAGAGAGGCCAAGTTCGGCAAGGAGCTGCAGTGGGGATTTGGTGGGCTGGTGCTGTGGCTGGCGGAGCAGGAGGGCTGCCAGGCGGTCCCTCAGCTCGGGCTGCAGCTCTGCTTCCTCGGGCTGCCCAGAAAGTGTCTTATCTGCAACAGGGATGGGGACAGCCCTGAGTCCCCACAATGTGCTACCCAGGGAAAAGCCCACTTTGCTGGAGCAGCAGACAGCCACCCCAGGTACCCAGCTATCATGCAACAGTGCTTTTATATAGGGACCTCCTGGTGGCCTGGTCCCTCTCTGGTGACTAGCCCATCCCAGGAGGTGACATTTGCATTCCCCATGTACCGATTATTTCCTTGAAACTGGGGGCATCCAGATCCAGAAGCATTGTCCCCTTCTGCAGGTACATCCTCAGTTGGAAGAGGCTGTGCAGGGGGAGGGCTGGGACGTGGGGTGCGCTCCAGCGCTCCCCACCATCCTCCACCTTCTCCTCAAACTTCATCCACCTGCCCGGGGAGATGTGTGGTGTCAGCAGCAGGGTAGTTCCATGCTCCCTGCCAGGCAGTAGGAGCTGGAGCTTGGGTCCACCTCTGAGCTTGGCATGGGGCTGGCACAGGCAGGAAGGGGTTTGGGCGGGGCTCAGAGGGGGCTGCAATGGGCTCACAGAGTAGGGGCATGTAGGCAGCCTCAGCAATCACGTCCCCATTCCTGCTGACCCACACCTTGCTCTGATCTCCTGATCAGGGGGATTTCACCAGTCATGGGATCACAGAATGGTTTGGGTTGAAACGGACCTTCACAGACCATCCAGTCCAACCCCCTGCCATCTTCACTATATCAGGTTGCTCAAAGCCCCATCCAACCTGACCTTGAACCTTTCCAATGATGGGGCATCCACAACTCTTCTGGGCAGCCTGCTCCAGTGTCTCACCACCCTCATCGTAAAACATTTCTTCCCTACGTCCAATCTAACCCTGGCCTCTTTCAGTTTAAAACCCTTGCCCCTTGTCCTGTCACTACAGGCCCTGGTAAAAAGTCTCACTTTGTCTTTCTTATAGGCCCCCCCTATATACTGAAATGCCTCAGTAAGGTTCTCCAGGCTGAACATCCCCAGCTCTCTCAGCCTCTCTCCATAGCAGAGCTGTTCCAGCCCTCGGACCATTTTGGTGGCCTCCTCTGGACCCGATCTCACAGGTCCCTGTCTGTCTTGTGGTGGGGACCCCAGAGCTGGACCCAGTGCCCCAGGGGGCTCTCACCAGGGTGGAGCAGAGAGGGAGCATCCCCTCCTTGCCCTGCTGGCCACACTGCTGGTGACACAGCCCAGGAGACGCTTGGCTTCCTGGGCTGTGAGCACACAGTGCCGGCTCATGTCCCATCTGTCACCCACCAGCATCCCCCAGTCCTTCTCTGCAGGGCTGCTTCCAACCCACCCATCCCCAGGCTGTGCTGGGACTGGAGGTTGCCTTGCCCTTAGCAGTGCTTGCTGGAGTCAAAACAGAAGTGTGTTGAGCTGTTTGCCGCACTCAGGCTGTGCCAAATATTTTAATGCCGGGCGCAGACAGAGCTTCCCTTTGTCCCCATGGGTGGGCGCGCTGCTGCAGGGTGGCTCGCCGTGCTGCACGGGGAGAGCGTGCCCTGGCAGAGCAGGCTTCTGCTGAGAGGCAGCCATGCCAGGGAGAAGAGGGCTGGGTGCTGGGGAGAGACGTCACAGCCACAGCCCAGTGGCTTTTCCCTGCCCCAGACCCTCTGATCCCCCGGGCAGATCCATCACTGCCCCGAGACCCCCACGGCCCATGCCCCTGCGCCCCTGCTGAGCTGCGGAGGGGTGGTGTGGGGTGTGGGGACATCCCAGCCATGCTCCTGCCCCACTCCAGCACCCAGCTGGCCCCGGCTCCTCTCCATTGGGCCCCATCATCCCCAGCCTGCCTTGACCTACCCCTCCGGTTGCCTCCTGAGACATGCCAGGCAGCTGGATCTGGGGAGTGTCAAAGCACTGTCCCAGTCCCAGTGCAGCCACTGGAGCCTTGGAGGAGCAGAAGCAAGGGTGCTGTGGCTGTGTAGGGTCACTGCCTGCACCCTGCCTGACACCCTTCCCTCTCCCACCCTAAGCCAGGCAGAAACAGTGCAAGCACCAGCAAGAGCAGAGGGCAATGAGCAGCCTTACTCTGGGGCTGAGGTTGAGGAACCACCAGCCTTGGGAGATGCTGTGGGGTCCATCAGAGCTGGGCTTTTGAAGGCTGGGCTTCCTAAAGTGTCCCCAGGCAGCTTGGCCATTGCAGACGTGCCTACCTGGCTGTCTCTCTCCACTCCAGCCCTGCTGGGGTGCTGAGGAGCTGGTTGAGCTGGATGAAGAGCAGCGGGCAGGTGGCGTCCCCCCAGTCCTCCCGCTGCAGAGTGGCACCGGCTTGCTTGGCTGCCGGGGCCATGCTGGAGGGGAAGGTGCTGCAGCTGAAAGCCTGGTAGGGAACTTCAGGGTTGCTCCCCTCTGGTCTGGGCTGTGAGGGGGCATCTGCAACCTGGAAAGCTGCCCCGGCCGCCCCAGGCATGTGGGCTCACATGGCCACCAGCACCAGCAGCCACAGGCGTAGTCTCCCCTCCAGAGCTGCCAGCACTCGCAGAATCCCACTTATCCCACACCTTATAAAAGCTGCTAACCAGTTTAAACTGGCCATAAACCAATACACAGGAGCTCAGCCCAAAACAATGATCTCAAAACACCGGGGCCAGCCCCACGGGTCCCAGCGTGGCCGGCTCCTACCACCCCTGCTGCCCACCTGGGCCAGAGACTAGGGGACCCCCCTGCCTCCTTCTAGTGACCCATGGGGACAAAGCTGCACTGGTGCTCTTGGGGGAGCAGCGTGTCCCCAAGCCCTCCTGCACCCTGCAAGGCTTTGGAGACGGGATGGTAAGGCCAACCCCAGATAGCCAGCATCAGCATCAGTGCCTGCGCCAGGGTGCCTGTGCCCACAGCAGGAGGGGTGGGACAGCCCCGTGGCAGCTCTTCTAGGGAGAAAGGATGTGGGGATGTGCGATGGGGAAGGATGTGTCACCACGGAGGAAATCCAGAGTGGGGCAAGAGGGAGCCGCCTGTGGTGGGGCTCACGGCAAGGGCCAGGAGCGCGTCAGGGCTGCGGCCATCCTGGCGTGCGGAGGGCATCTGCGTGAGCTGCAGTGGGTGAGCGGATATTGCAGTATGTGTGGGGAGGAAGGATGCAGGCACAGCCACATCACCCTGTCGGGCACGGAGAGATGGCACAGCCAGCACGGTGCTGCCAGCAGAGAGCAGCGGCATGCCTGCCACCACCATCACCGGGCTTGGCCCCATGCAAACAAACAGCCAGGTTGTGTGCAGTGCAAACACAATGGCAGGCAACACAAACACTCGACAAGCACGGGCGGGTTGTGCTGGAACCCACTGGCCCCGGGCAGGATTCAGCCCCAGGAGCAGCCTGGCACGGGGCCAGGCACCATCATGGCCAAAGTCAGGTTTTGGGGGAGTATGGGTGGGCACATGCTGGTCCCTGGGGTGTTGGTACCTGCCTTGCAGCAGAAGGCCTGGGAGCTGAGGCTGAGGAGTTGCTGGTGCTGGATCTGCCCCCGGGGGAGGTGGGGGGGCACCCCCCCCCATCAACCCCACTATCCCAAAGTACAACCAAACCTCCCCTGTGCCCATCCCCTGCCCCATAGCTGACTCCCAGGGCTCCTTCCAGCCCCGCAACTAGATTCACTCCAGCACCAGCAGCTGCCCAATGGGGCTGGCCTCATCCTACTCCGCTTTAGCACAGGCTTAGTCCACCCCTGCCTCCTTGGAGACCCCCAGTTTCTCCAGGAGAGGTGCGGGGTGGGGACAGGATGGTGGCAGCTGGGGGGAGCCCAGGGAGGGGTCGGGGCTGGGGGCTGGGGTCGTTTGGATCCTGCTTCACTGGGGTGTGATTCCCCCACGGATGCAGGAGGGAGCCTGCCCTGAGATGGGGGGCTGCGCACTGTGGGGGGCACACAGTGTTGAGGGGTCACACGGCTTGGGGGGTTGCATGGCATGGGGGGACACACAGGGTCTGGGGGCTCACACACCGTGATGGGGATTCACACAGCATGGTGGGGGTCCATGGCCTAGACAAGGTCACCTTGCATTGGAAGTCACACAGCTTGGGGGAGGTCACACGCCACGGGGAGGGCGCCACAGTGTGGTGGGGGTCAGATGGGGGGGGTCACATGGCACTGAGGTCATATGGTGTGGAGAGGGGTCACACAGCGTGGGGAGGTTCACACGGCATGGGGGGGTCACATGGTGGGCGCTCACATTGTTTGGGGGGGCGATCGCATGGCATGGCAGGGGGTCACACAGCAGAGGGGAGTCAGACAACAGTGGTGGGGCTCACACCTTGTGGGGGGTCTATCTGGCCAGCCGTACCCTGGCTCTGCCATGCCTGCCCTCCCCCAGTTTCGAGGCTGCCATGGGTCCCCCCACCATGTCCCCCTTGCCTGTGTGGAGGCCTGGGGACTTGGGGGTGGCCTTGGTGGGCTGCCCTGTGCCCCTGCCCTGCCCTGCCCCCATCTTCCTGTCCCCAAAACGCCATTACAGCGCTGCCCAGGGCCACCCTCCTGGGGGACCGACGCTGCCCACAGGGCCGGATCCTGGCACCCGCCTCTCCCTCGGCCTTTGCTCCCCAGCCACGCTCCCCGTGCCCGCCCAGGCACGCTCCCTGTGCCTGCCAGGGTGTTTGCTCTGCGATACCAGTGTGTGCCCAAGGCGGGTGCCGTGGCACAAGAGGGGTGCCCTTGGCCAGGGTGGGGACCACAGAGAGACCCCCAGCAGCAGGACCCATGGATGAGGAAAGCTGGGGAGGCCCCAGGGCACCAAACCTTCCTGGGAGTCCGCCTCCCCCTCCTGTGGGGGCTGTCCCAGCATGGACCTGGCATGGGATGGTGCATGGCTGGCAGCAGGGTACAGGCAGGGACGCTGTCGGTGGCTGCAGGAGGTGGGCAGGGGGGCAGCTGCAGAGGCTGTGGCAGGCAGAGGGGAACAGGCAGCAAAAAGCAGCGAGGTGTAGGCAGGCAGCAGGAGGCAGGCAGGAACAGCAGCCTGCAAACTGCGCCCCTCTGCCCGCTGCCAGCCCTCTGTGCCAACAGCCTCCCTGGCAGCTGACGTGAGCCTGTGCCTCCCTCTCCTGAGGTGCCAGGTCAGTCAGCAAAGGTTGCCCGCGCACGCTGCCCGCGCACACCCGGCCTCAGGGGCATGGCGGGGAACTGGCAGGGGGGAAAATCCCATCCCCACGTGGGAACCTACTGGGGAGCCACGGCATGGAGCTCCCCAGGGTCGCAGCCCCTCAGCCAGGCCACCACTGACCCACCTCATTCTGCTGCCAAAGTGTTTTGGGCTGATGACCGGAGGAGGCGGAAGGAAAAACATCCAGCAAACAATTGCAAAAGTCAAGTCTGAGCAAGAAGGAGGGCGGGGGGGTGGGGGGTGGGGGCGTGCCAAATCCGGCAGTATTCCTTGGAGACGCCAACAACAATTGCAGGAATATTTAATCACGCCTTGCTGAACCCAAACCAGCAGCAGGGCTGAGGGCTTGGCACCTCGAGGAACCAGCAAAGGGTCACAGCCGGCCCGAGTGTGAGCTGGGACAAGACTGCGCTCACGTGGCACTGGCGTCAGCAGCGTTTTCTGGGCCATCACCTGGGCTGAGGATGAGGCCAAACACAACAAGCGGTCACTAGCGCAGTGAAGCGGACAGAGCAGTGCTGGCAGCCCCCAAACACAACGGCCATGGGCTGGGACGGAGGAAACAAGGGCAGCAGCTGACTAGGAGGCAATTGCGAGATAAAGGCATGACTGAACTGGTCAGGCTCTCCATTGGGGCACAAAGATGGCCTTGTGGACAAAAAGGGTCTCTGCCACTGTCTCAGGCTGCCACTGTCACCTCTCCCATCCCCAGTGCAGGGTGGCATGTCGCTGGAAGTCTGTCTCCTGTCAGGGTGCCACCACATCATCAAAGCCAGGAGAAGGTTTTTGGTCTGAACTGTGAGGTCCTGCCTTTTGCCTGACACTCTTCTTGTGGGGTGCACTTGCTCCTTCCCAAACCTCCCAGGCCACCTTTGGCACTGGTCCCACCAGCTGGCGAGGGCCCTGCGGCAGTGTGCCATGTGGCACGGGTGCACACTTGTGACCCTCCCGTTCCCCGTTCCCCCCACCCACCCGAGACCAATCCATAAAGTTTCCAATCTGCTTTCCCTAAGCCATCTCTTCCCCTCCACAGCTCTAGCGCAGCCCTAACGGGATCATCGGCTCCCCTCGGGCTCCCCACCACGCAGCCCAGGCCCGAAGCGCCGGGTGCCCCAGGCTGGGGACGGGGACGGGGACGGGGGGGTGGTACCGGTGCTGCGGTGGCTGATGAGCCGCCAGCCCCGGCAGCCCCGGAGCGAGGGGTCCCCCCCGCCCGCACCGGCGGGCTCCGGCCCAAGGGACCCCCCCGGGGCGGCCGGGGAAGCCCTTCCCGGGGGCGGGACGGCCGGGCAGCCCCGCCCCGGCCCGGCCCCCGCTGCCTCTACCCGCCGCGGGGCCGCGCCGCCGGAGAGCGGGTGCCGGTGCGGGGCCGAGCGGAGCCGGGGCTTCGGCGGCGGCGGCGGCAGCAGCTGGGACACGCGTGTGCCTGCGGGTCATGGACGGGCGGGCGGTGCTGATCCACGCGCTGCTGGCGGCAGGTACGGACACGCGTGGGGGTGGTCATGGGCAACGCGGCCCCGGCCCCGGGTGGAGGGTCCCGGGCATAGGTGGGAGCGGACGGAAAAATCGATTCCCGTCCTGGTCATGCGTGGGGGGATCCCGGGTACGGGCAACGCGGCTCCGGTCCCGGACACGCGTGGGGGTGGTCCTGGGCAACGCGGTCCCGGTCGCGGGTGGAGGGTCCCGGGCACGGGCGACGCGGCCCCTGTCCCGGGCACAGGTGGGGGCAGACGGAAAACTCGGCCCCTGTCCTGGTCACTTGTAGGGGGGTCCCGGTCCCGGGCGACGCGGCTCCGGTTCCCGGGCACGCGTGGGGGGGTGCCGGGCAGGTTCAGCCCGCCCCGCCTGACCGTGCCCCCTCCCCGCAGTGTGCTCGGCGGCGGCGGGCGGCCTCGGCCGGGACGAGCTGCACAACGAGGTGCTGCACAAGGGCGGCGGCGGGGCGCCGGTCCCGGCCACGGCGCCGCTGCTCGGCGGCAGCCCGGAGAAGGAGGGCGGCGGAGCGGCCTCGGGGGACGACCTCAGCGAGCTGCCGAGAGGTAGGGGCGGGCGGAGCCGCCGCCGGGGCGCCCGGGAGGCGGGGGTCGGGGCAGCTGGTCCCGGAGCGGGGGGCGCGGGGCCGGTGCGGGGCGGGCTGGGGCCGGTTAAACTCGGGGAGGCGTGGAGGGGCCGGGCTGGGCTCGGCTCGGCCCCGCGGTGCGCCAGCGGCAGCCTCGGCTCCGCTTCGGAGGGAGCTGCGGGGGAGCCCCCAGTCCCCGGGCACCGAGCGCCCGTGGCAGCAGCCCTGAGTGGGGCCAGCCCGTGGGGCACTAGCACGGAACAACGGGGCTTTGGCAGCTCTTTGCCTTGTGCCAGGGGCTCTCTGTGTCCCTGAAGTCCCTGGCACTGGGGTCCCAAGGGTTCCCGGGCTCCCAACTCCTTGGCCAGATGGAAGGCAGAGCCCTTCGGGGGGCATGGCAGCCCCTGCCCGCAGGTGCGCAGCCCTGGCTGGTGGGCCCGTGCTGCCTCCCAGATGGTGGCCGCGGTGGCCGCTGGTTGAGGGGATCACTGTGACTCACCCGCCGCCTACACATGGCTGCTCCTCATACCTAGGCAGGGTTAGTCAGCTGGCAATCCCCGCTACGGGGGCGTTGGGGACATTGTCGCTCTGTTAGGCTTGCTGGGCATTCATGCTTGGCTCCTCTCCCCCGACTCTGGACCAGAGAGTGTCCCAGGGACTCTCGTGGGGGTGGGACGGGGGGCCCATCACAGGCTGAGGAGAGTGACCTGTACCTGTGCCTTGAACATGTGACACGCTGAGATCAGTAACCTGGCATGAGGAGAAGTGTGCTCTGCCCCATACAGTTCATCCTCCCTTTTTTCCGTGTTTTTCTTTGCTTTCTGGCTGTGCCATCAGACTGTGATAAAAAACCTGCAAAACCAGGCTGACCCCCTCCCATCCAAGGGGACACAGTCATCCAGGAAACACTGTTGCCCTTCCTGCTGGGAGGGAGATGCTCCAGCCTGCTCCTCTGTGCGTCCCCCTGAGGAGGAGACCCTGTCCTAGAGCAAGCGATCTGGCAGGCATGGGCTGACCCTTCTCCGCTGGACAGGCTGAGGGGATGGGGGATATTTGGTTACTAAGGCTGCAGCCTCTCGGAGCACTTTCTCGATGCCTTGAGATGAGCTATGGCCAGAAAAATCTGCCTTTTGTGTTGAAGGTACCTTTCTCTATGTTGCAGCCCTCAGCATGTCTGAGTAGCGGGGAGAACGGCAGCATCCCCCTGCTCACCTGGGCTGGACCAGTTTTTCTGCTAGCAAGATATTCCAAATCTTCTCTGGCCATCCTAAGGGACAGAGCCCTGGGGAGGAGGGGTGGTGACAGTGGAGATGGCTTGGGGGGGTCAGCAGCACTGTGTGTCCGCTGGCTGTGGCTGGGAGATAACCCGCAGGGGAGGGGACAGCCTCTGCTGCCAGCCTAGGGCAGAGCTCCGGGCCTCACCCGGATCTGGGGGTTTCTCCAAGCCGCAGAGTTTCCTGGAGTATCAGTTTTTCTCCAGGCGTAGTGTGAGGGATGTCGAAATAGCAAAATAACTTTGCTAGGTGTGCAACCAGTGTGCCACAGCACGAGAGGCGCTCGCCGGGGAGGAGGAGACGGGCTCGGTTACGTCAGGAAGCGGCCAAGAAGGAATTAGGCAGGTTACAACTCGCCAGGTTAGACTCAGCTGCCTTCTCCTCCCTGAGCAACGCAGGCCTTCATTCATGTTTCTCCGGGCTCACTGGAGTTATTAAGTGCCATGGTTTGGGGTGAGCTGAAAAGTCCCTCTCGGAGCAGTGAGTGCTCCCTAGCATCTCAGCACCTTGCGAGATCAAGCTGGGGGCTGATTTTTTTTTGGCGTCTGCACGTCTTAAAAACTATTCCAATAATGTCGCTGGTTTCGGTCTGTGTCCAGGCGAGGAGCTCAGTGCTCTAGTTCCCACCAACCCAGCAGGGAGCTGGCCTCGCACCAAAAGCCACTGGTCTCTGCATTGCAATTAAAACATAGCTTTGTAATTCATGGGAATGCTGCCCTTGCCATCTCTTTGGCTCTGCAAAACCAAAAATTAAGCCAAGCTTGCTCTCCTAATCCTGCTCCTGGTGTGCAAGGCATGCTTGTACCCACAGGAAGGAGAGTCCATCAGAGCCATGAATAAGGTCTTACAAAAGACTGCGCTCATCAGGGAAAGAAAGGCCAGATAAAGGGGCAATTAGCAATTTTCTGTGTTCAGTGGAAACTGGTGCATATAATAGCAACATTTGAGATGCATAAGGCTCTGTTCCCCGCACCCCCCCAATTTCTTTCTTTCCTTGAGAATTGTTCTTATGAATTGGAAAGGCCATGATATTTGTGAGAAGCTGGAAAAAAAAAAAAAATGGAAAAAAAACCCCTCTGCTCGGGGGCAGATCGCTGCACAAAAGGCTGCAGGAGTGCCAGGGCTGAGCTGGCTGCAGCAGCCCGGGGTTTGCTGCTTTGCCTTCTCTTCAGCTGACGCGCGGAGGTGATCTGACCGCTGTTTTCTCCTTCCCAAATTGCTTTCCAGTTGCTTTCCTGTCAAAGCCTCAAGGCCTGGTTACTCCCAAGAAAAAAGGGAACGGGAATAAAAGAAGAAAAGGCAAAGGCCTGGGGAAGAAGAGAGACCCGTGCCTGCGGAAGTACAAGGATTTCTGTATTCACGGCGAATGCAAATACATCCGAGAGCTGGGAGCTCCCTCCTGCATGTGAGTTGTTGGCGTGTGCCTGTGCCAGGGGAGCCTTAGTCATGGTTCCTTCAATTCTCCGGGTTGGGCAGAGGAAGAGCAGAGGAGATATTTTTAGTGCATGTTCCCCGTCTGTGCGGGGACGGCTCTGACTTGGCCTTTTCCTGGTGCTTCTTGAGCAATGCCCGTCCCCCACCAAAATCTGTCATGGACTTAGACCCACTATTCTCTGCTGGCATGGTGAGCTCCGGCTGAGCCGCTGTGCGGAGACCCGTGGCGGTGGGATTTGGAAGGTGGTGAGCAGGGGCTGGGGTCTCGCAGCTAAGGTCATCTTGCAGGTTGGTTTGCGAGACCCCATCCTGACTCTGTAACCCTGCGCACCCTGTCCCTCGCTGCTGCCAGCCTTGGCTGGGGACTTGGGACTCCCACGGCTGTTGGGATGTACTGGTGCAGACAGGAGGAGCATCTCTGCTGCAGCACCAGCAAGGCGGATTGCAGGTAGCGCCTTTGGGGACAGTCTGACAAAGCCATAGGCAAGCTGTCCCTTGGCCCTGGTGAGGGACAAGGCTGTGTACCCCTCCTCTCCCATCTCCCTGGGGTGCAGGTACAGAGCAGGGATTAGACGAGGCAAGTGGAGGAGAAAGCGTTTGCTGCCGGGGCACCTGGATCCAGCACTGCTACTGTGGGAAATACCCAGGGGTGCACATCTGATCTCCGCTGACGTGGGCAGGGGTTGAGCTGGCAGATATATAAGAGGCTTTGTTCTTTGCTATCAGTCCTCTGAGCCACCCACCCCTGCGCCTGGGGAAGATAATAGCTCCCTGGCTTATGGTGCCCACAAGATCTTGCACCTTGCAATCTGGAGGGATCAGACTCCGCATAGCTCCTTGAACCGCTTAGTTTCTCTCTGCCTGGAAGCTGTCATGAAGTTGGGCCCTTGCACAGGGGGCTCGGGACTGCCAGCAAGAGGAGATCTCTGCTGGCTCAGCTTGGGCTGGTGACCCAGGGCGATGTGGGGTGCAGCACCCTCTGCCTGGGACTGGGACAGCCAGGTGTCCCCTGCCCAGCATCCTGCCCTTCCCAGATCCCCAGGGGGTGGGGGAGGACCTGGGACACAGGCAAGCAGGAGAGGTCTGGGGGCTGGCTGGGGCTCTCCAGCCTGGTGGCCCATCCTTGGGTGGCATATCCCCAGAGCCATGATGGTTTTCAGGAACAGTGGCCAACTGCCCCATTCCCCTCCAATAATGAGGCCTCATGTTGGCTGGTGTCACTCGATTGTGGCTGCTCTTGGTGGCTGGCTGCCTGTGTTGCAGGGTCGCCTGGATAGTTGCTTCCTCGGGCTGATCCCTGGGGCATGGGCCGGGGTGCGGATGCTGCCAGGCTGGGTCCTGCACCTCTGCCTTGTGCCCAGCCTCGCTGCCATGGCTGGGAGGTGATGCTGGCACGTGCTGGTGTTGTGAGCCAGGTAGAAGGGCTGGACTGAGACCCCATTCTGGAGATAAGCTTGAGGGTCAGTGGCATTGGATATAGAGAGATATATATATCTGGTTGCATCAGTCTGCTTTGACTCACAGGGAGGGTTGGCAGCCTTGCAGCTCTGCTGGGGAGCGTTATTTCTGTTATGTGAGTAACCTACTGAGTCTGCAGGGAGGTGGCACCTCTCTGGCTGGCAGGGTGTGCAGGGACATCCTGCTCCGAGGGGAGCACTCATCTCCAGTCTAGCTGCCTGTCTGCTCCCTTGCATGGGACTTCCCACTTCCAGAGGTGGTCTGGGCAGCCTGGCTCTGCCTGGGGACAGATCTGCACAGACTTTGGTGCCTTCTACTGGGAGGAGCTCAACTCTTCTAGGAGTCTTCACTTGGTGCTTGGGGCAAGAGAAACTTAATTTACCAGTACCAGGGAGATGATGGTGACACCAGACCTCCCAGCTCAGGGGAAGGGGACCAAGGGGAATGGGCAGGGTGATGGCTAAGGCTGAGCAAAGAGGCAGCTCCTTTTCATGGGGGTGTGAGGGACCCAATGACCTTCTGTGCTTGGTCACCACCAACCTTTAAGCCTTTTCTTCTCACCCAGATGCCAGCCAGGATATCATGGAGAGAGATGCCATGGCCTCTCGCTGCCTGTGGAGCACCCCCCCAGCGCATACGACCACACCACGGCACTGGCCGTCGTTGCTGTCGTCCTGTCCTCCCTGTGTCTCCTCATCATCGCAGCCCTGCTGATGCTCAGGTGAGTGGGATGGGGCTGAGTCATCAGATCCGTGTCCCTGGGAGGGCCATGTGCACGGGAGGATGGCAGGGACTTCTCCATGCCCTGAGCAACTCTTTGCTTGGCCTCACAGGTGTCACAAGAGGGGTGTCTACGATGTAGAAAACGAAGAGAAAATCAAGCTGGGCATCACTGTGAATCACTGAGGATGCTGGGTGCTGGCCAGGTGAGCCCCTGGCCAGGCATGGGGCAGTGGTGGGGCTGGTTGGCATCTGGGGGCTCTGCTTGTTCATGCTGGCTGGGAATGCTATGTGGATCCCATGCCAGAGCCAGGCAGGAGCTGAAGGCAGTTTGAGCCTGGAGAAGCAGCTTGCTCGATTTGGTCCGAGAGCCTGGGCTGCCCTGTGGGACTCCAGCCCTTTTTCATCCCCTTCCTGCTCAAGCCCCTGTCCCCTGACACCCCTGGCCACTACCACCTCCTTTCTAACCTAAAGTCCCTGCTTTGCTCTGTTGCTGCATGCTTCGGAGACGTTTGACAGTGGGAAGCTGCTTCTGGGTTTTTTTTTTCCCACTTGTTCTGCTCCCTCTCTGACCCTCTGAGTCACTTCCCCTCCTTAGATATTGCGTCTATTTATATGTATATATATTAAAAAAAAAAAAAAACAAACCTTCCTTTTTACTCCCACTCTGCTTGTTACTTCCACCAACGTAATGCCTTGCAGCTGGGCACAGGGGGATCTTGCTGCCAGCCCCATGCAATGTTACTCTGACTGGGCAGTGGGATGTGCTCTGCCCCAGGGGTGGCCACGTGGCTGTGGCTGGGTGCTGGAAAGCTTGCAGACTTCCTCTGCTCTGGTCCAAACACAGACGCTACATGTGCCCATATGTATTACAGTTACTTCTCTTTTTAAAAAAGGAAAAATCTTTGTTCTTTGTGAGGATGAAGTAATGTCTTCAAAGAATTTCTGTAATGTTGGTAGTAGTGTTGGGCATGGGATTTTTAGCTGTTTTGTAAGAGTTGAATTTTGGGGAAGGCAATGCAGCACAAGGTGTTCATCACTGTCCTCTCTGCCCTGGGGATTATTGGGGTGCATGTGTCCAGGGCAGAAAACAGTGCTGTGGTCCCTGGAAGGGAAGCATGATGGACATGGAGTGGGATGCTTAGCCACCACTCCCCTGGCATCCTGGCTTCCATCCTCCTGGGTCCAGCCCTGCAAGGCAGTGAGTGGCTGCTGCTGCTGGGGCTTTGGTGGCTGCGAGGGCTCTCCTGCTGGGCTGGTGGGACGGGCACCTTGGCCCTGCCATGCCCAGGGCTGTGTTGTGAGCTCTCCTACTGCTGTCTTGCAGGGGTCGGCACTAATGCACTTCTACCTCCTGGAAGGAGCGAGAGCTGCGGAGCCAGCACCATCCTTGGGAGCCCATAATATGGCGGGAGCTTGCTGGAGCAGCAGGACAGCACTCACTTCAAGGCTGGTCAGGCAGCGGCGTCACTGCAGGGAGCTTCATGGCCACGTCTGGGACGGAGGGGGCTCGGGAGAGGCGCTCTCCAGCTGGGCGGCTGTGCAGAGGCAGGAGGGAGCAGCCAGCCAGCAGCAGAGGGGCTCTCCAGCAGCTCTCCGTCCACTGGGGTGCATGCCAAGGAACAAACTGTGAAAGGCGAGGAGACTGGGCTCGGGGCTTTCTTAGGCACAGGAGGGGTGGGAGGGTAACAGCTATTTAACAAGAAATTTTTCATTTTAAATTATATATTTATTTTAGATATGCTGTACATAGTATTTATATTTATTGTAGGTCTGGCCCTGCATCCTTCATGTAGGTCAAGATGACAGGGTCAGACCTCCCTTATTTTTTAAGTGCAATGTAATATTCTAATAAATATAACACTTTGTTACAAACCCTTGGGTTGTTAATTTAATGATGGAGGTGGAAAGGAGTCAGACCTCTGAAGACTGCTTGTAGAAACATGCCCTTGCTAGTGGAGTATTGCAAACAGTGGCAGAGATCCTGAGTGTGTGGCGGGTGCTGCTGGATTGCTTGTGCCGTCCTTGGGGTGCAGCTGAGCAGTGTGGTGCGAGGGGCTGGTAGCAGGATCCATCCTGCAAAAGCCTACAGCCAGGCCAGCCCCATCTGTGTTTCTCTGGAGATTTGCATCTTTGCCAGCTGATGCGCTGGGAGGGATGTGATGTTTGGGTGTCTCCTCATCAAGCAAAGCTGCCTCTGCTATGGGTGAAATCACTCTGGTCATGGATGTATCCAAATGGGACTGATTCCTGGTTTTAAGCCAGCATTTGGCTGAAAAAAAATCAAAAATGAGGTGGACTCACACCTCTCTTGCAGGGGATCCCAGCAGTTCCTGGGGTCACTGCAGGCTCCTGGGGCTGGGGTCATTCCAGCAAGCACCATTTCACATGGTGGTTTGGGACTGATTCCTGACTTTGCAGTAAAAATAACCCCCAAACCAATTCTTTCCTCTTCCCCAGGTAGAACTGAGATCAGGGTGAGGTGCTGGCTCCAGTAGGGAGCCTTGAAGCAGAAAGAAAGGGCTTCTCCCCTGCAGGAAACCTGCTTTTATCCAGCCCCTTTCCCTTCAGCAGATGTCAAACTTCAATTTTCAAAGGGAAGTGCTAAGCTACTGCTTTCCACTCCTGCTCCTACAGTGTGCGCTAAAGCCAGGCAGTGAGTAGTCTGCAGAGCTTTTTGGCCTAATTCAGCCAAAATTTAGCTCTGGTAAAGTATGAAATAAGCTTTGTTCTCACTGGGGGAGGGGTTGCTTAGGAAGTGAGTGCGTAGGTTAATCCCTCTTGTGCAGCCGGTAAGTTTTGCAGTAGCAAAACCTGGGGCGTGGGAAGGGGGAATGCAGCAATACTTTAGCTTTCCAATGCTTCCTGAGATAGAAGGGCTAAAGTACACAGCTACGGCAGATGGGAAGTGGGTGGGTGACAATAGGCACCCTTGTGTGTTATCACCTGGAGAGTAAAAGCTGTGGTGGCCTGAGTCCCAGAGCCAGAGAAACAAGTCACTGCCTCTGCTTTGTGCAAACCTGAACCTTAACGCTGGGGAACTGCCAGCTTAATCTGAGACTCCAAACTTTGGCCTTTTTCAATGTCTATTGAGCAAATAATGCCTCCAGCTGCTGTGCAGGAGGCCTTTCTGCTGTGGGTTGCCTGGCTGCATCCCCGCCTTGCCATGCTGCTGCTGCTCCCCTTCCTGGAGCCGGTCCCCACTCCAGCCCATCTGCCTTTCATGGTGGGCAGCTCTGTGTGCCCGGGGCTCCACACCACCCTGGTGGGCACTGGGAATAGCTCTGCTGAAAGGCTTTTCTGTAGACAGCTAGAACTTCTCCCCAGAGCCCAGTTGCCCTCTGCCCTCCTCCTTCCCTGCAACAATGTGTTCTGGTCCACTTTGCTCTTCCGCAGGCCAGTAGCACAGGCTGGGCTGCCCACAGGTGGTAATTTAACAGGCCAAGAGATGGGAAACATATTTTGGAGATGTAGGGAGTGGGAAGCTGGCTGGATCCATGGGCTGGCTCCCTCTGCCCCACTGGGCTGGGAAAGTCCTGACAGTCCTACAGATGCTCTCTTCCTGGCTAAGGCAGGGATGAAACCCCTGGGGCAGCTCCCCAGTCCAGCTGTGCTTGTGGCCATGAAACAGGAGGTGCCCTAGAGTCTGACTGGGGCATGTGGGGCTCTGCCCTGCCCAGGATGCCTACACACTGCAGGGGGAGGCCAGGCTGCTTGTCTAACTGTGTCTGCAGGAAAGGGGTGCCAGGAAAGCAGCCTCCACCACCCCGCTGACCCCCCTAGAAAAGAGTGGGCCACTGTGGCAGCCAGCCAAGCTGAGCACTGGTGGGGGTTCTGGTGAAGGCAGGTGGTGGCCTCCAGCAACCCCACCTCAGCAGCCTGGCCTTTTGCCCCGCTCTGGGCATGGACCCAGGCACACAAACGTCACTGGCCACAGCATTTCCTGACTACCACAGTGTCAAGCTCACTTGCTGCCTCTGACACTGACTCGATACTGTGATCTCTGGCATGTCCCTTCAGATCCCTTTAATGCCTATGCCTGGCTTGTCTATGGGTGACAAAAATATGTGCCCAGCCACTAAATGCTATCACCTGGTGTGTCCCCCAGGGCCCCCCTGCCTGGGCTCACTTGGTCCTGCTGCAGGCAGAGACCATGTGCCTGGAGGAGAGCCCTGCAGCTTCTCAGTCTCTTCTCTGGAGCGAAGGGTCAAAGCTAGGAGACCTCAAAAATCCCAGATGTGGATTTAATAAAAAATTGCAGTATATTGCATTAGTCAGTTTAATAACCAATTCTCCCCGCCTGCCCCAGCACCTTCACAGCTGCGCTTCAGCACCTTTGGCCATCACAGTGTGGCAGTGTTTGGATGGAGGGGGCAGCAGGGCACTGGAACAGGGACAAGGCAGCCAAAGAGACACCCCAAAAGTAGCTGAACCACCCCTGCTGCCTCCCTTCAGAAGCAGGTGGCGGCAGCCCTGTGTGTGGCTCCATTTGGCTGATTTTCCTCCTGACTGGGGTTGTTGGCTTTGCCCAGCTCCTCACCCAGCCACTAAGCCCAGAGCCCCGTATGGGCTTTGCCACAGGGAGGCATCCCCCATGGTTTTGTTGCCACCACAGAGAGGGCAACACAAATCCCCCCAGGCACCTGCAGAGTTGAGGGCACAGCGGAATGCCTCACACCAGCATGCAGCTGCCCTCGCTGGCAGGGGTTGCAGGCAGTGCGGACTGTCCCCCAGCTCCAGCTCTGCACTAGGTGAGCAGCAATACCGGGGGGCTGGTGGGTGGGCAGCTGCAGTGGCTGGAAAGAGTTGGGGAAGGCACTGAAAAGGGCAGCCACGCTCTAGGAGCAGGTGGCAACAAGAGAAGAGAGTTGCTGAAGGTTGGATCCCGCACTCTGCTTTTTAATAGGGGTGTTGCAGCAGGTTCGCCCCGCCTGCCTCTGGCTGCAGAGCAGCATGCTGGCCACTTCAGTTTTTGCTACCTTCACCCTGAAGGCATCTGATGGCCTCGTCATGATCTCATCCCTTACTGGAGCCTGTCTGGGCAAGCTCCAAGGAAAGCTCTGTGGCTGGAGGGAGCGAAGGTGATTCTTTTGTGGGCAGAGGCAGGCCGCAGGGTGCTGGGCGCAGCAGGCAGCCAAAAGCTGTTGCTGCAGGAGACGCAGCACTGTTGCCCCCTCCGCGGGGAGCCCCCCAGCCCTCCCGGCCTCTCAGCGCCCGGCTCAGTACCTCTGCCCGGCAAGCATGCCATGATTTCAACCTTGCGTCAGCGTTTCACTGGATCCGAGATCTCCGGCAGCCCCAGCTGCAGCATCTCCACGGGTCTGGAGAATGAGGCTGTTTGGCCTCCAGATGTTATTAATGAAGCACCAGTCTGGCTCTGTTTTTAGCACTGGTTACCGCTTTTTGGTCTGTCCCTGGTGCTCCCCCTCTGGGGACTCTGGGACCCTCTCCTGGAGCCAGGGCTCCCTGTGTCCGCGCTGGCAGGTGGCAGGGAGGCAGCAGGGGTGGCTGCCGGGCTCCCAAGCCCTGGCACAGCTCTGCCAGCTCGGGCGGGGGCGGCCGGCCTGTGACAGCCATCGGGGAGGAGCGGGCAGCAGAGCGGGGCGAGCGCGTCCCCCCACGCCTGGGTACGGCCGAGCCCACGGGGGCACCTCGGGGCTGCCCAGGGGGCTGAGCAGCTCCCGGGCCCGCAGGGCACGGCCGCGCCCGCTGGGCTCCCCCCGGCGTCGCCCTCGGCGCGTCCCCATCACAGGGGCCACGTCTCGCCCCCCCGCCGCGCGGCCCCCGAGGTGGCCGAGGCAGGAACACCCACGCGGGACCGGCCCCCACATCCCAGCCAGGTGTCCTCCCTCCCCGTGAGGGGACCCCACCGCCCGTCCCGGCGTCCCCACCCCCGTGAGGGGACCCCGCGGCACCCCGCCTCTCCCGCGAGGATCGCCCACGCCGCGGCACCTCCCGCCCACGCCGCGGCACCTCCCGCCCCCGCGCATGCGCAGCAGGACGCCGTGCCGGCCCCCTCTCCCACCGCGCAGGCGCCGTGCGGAGACAAGATGGCGGCGCCCGTGGACCTGGAGCTGAAGAAGGTACCGGCCCGTCGGCAGCGGCGGCGGGCATTGTCTCCTTCCCGCGTTTCGGGCGGTGCCTGCCCGGTTCCCTCCTCCCCTGCAGCCCGGGGCCGGCTCGGCCCCTACCGCCCGGCCTCAGCTGCGCGGGGCCGGCGGGCCGTGGCTTGTCAGGGCCTCCCCTCACCGCCGTTGCTCTCCCCCGCAGGCCTTCACGGAGCTGCAGGCCAAGGTGATAGACACGCAGCAGAAGGTGAAGCTGGCCGACATCCAGATCGAGCAGCTGAGCAAGACGAAGAAGCATGCCCACCTCACCGACACGGAGGTCATGATGCTAGTGGATGAGACCCGCATGTACGAGGGCGTGGGGAGAATGTGAGTACCTGCCCGGCCTGTGGCAGATGGTGGGGGCTTCCGCACTGTGCTGGGAGCGGCTGGCTGGCTCCCTGCTTGGGCATACCGGGCTTATGTAGCAGAGTGGGGTAGTGATTGTGGCCCTTTGCACAGGGAGACCCTCTGGCCTTGTTCTGTAAGAGGCCTCTAGGCTGCAGCCCTGGGCAGGAGGCTCTTGCCCTTACAAAGAACATGCCAGCTTTCCCTCAGCATGTTCATCTGTTTAATTTTTCTCATTGTCTTTCATTTTTAATTCCAGCAATCTGCCTGGGAATGCAGCAAGATTTACTGGTTTTTATGTCTTGGGATTAACTACCAGCTGCCTTGAAAAAGGACTGTTATAAATGTTATTGGCTTTGTGTGGTTTTGCTTGCTGGCTCTGCTCCTGGCCATGATGGTCTCATCTGGCACCTCTGCAAAGTTTGTAATCTGGACTAGCAGAGCAGCATTCTAATGACAAACAGCATTAGAAATGCTCACAAATCTGCCCAGCTTCAGTCATTTCCAATGTAGTTTACATCAGACTCCTTGAAAAAGCACTGTTCACGTGCTCCGGGCTTTGCTTGCACAAATATTCTACATAAATGCTCTTTGCAGTATCATGCCAGGGAATGGATTTAATGGGTGTTGCCCAGATTTTTTAAACCCTTGGAAGTGAGCATAAAGCTCACATAGGTGGTCCCAGTGCACGCATAAAGATGTGCTTCTATGTGTTGGTTGGCTGTCAAAAGAAACCAGAAGTAACGTGTTTTGATTAACTTCCACAATGCACTTCTATCTGACTACAGCAGCCTCTGATAGAAGACCATACAAAGTGGTTTCAAATTTGAAACATGTGCTTACTTGGTAAATATAACATTAGATTTCTGTGTTTCTGATTTGAGAGTACTATGATTTTTTCTCTTGTGAGTTGGGTAACAGTGATGACTCTGCTCAGCTTGGGATGTGGTTTTGCGAAACACTGAATCTGCTCTGACTGCTGCCAAAAGGAGTGATTGTATCGACCTCTTCCTCACTCTGTGTTTACCCCACCTTCTTCGTGTTGAAACGGATGATCACAGGGCTGAGTGGTAAGCCAGGTCAGGCTACAAGTGCCCTGATCTGTCAGACCATGCAGTCTCCAGACTGAGTTGTAGGGAGGTGGCAGGACTGGGAAGCCAGGAATGGCGTATAGTTTGCCCTTCGCTGTGAGTTTTCAGATGCAGTTGTACTCAGGCTAATGGAGGCGTTCAGCGTGACAGAGTCCCCTTCTTGGCTCCCGGTAAATAAACTTTTCCATGTAGGTAAATTAAATGTTGGGTTTGTGTGGGTATGCTAGTGACTTGTACCTTAAAAGGAGACAGATCTTGGTCCCTTACAAGAGGCGACTGATTCGGCCTCGGCAGGCTGTAGGCGTAGCAAACACTCGTGTTTGGAGTAGTCATGAGACGACTCATAAGGGCTTTTTCTTTTTGGTTTTGTCACAGAGCAGACAGATGATGAATAGAAGATAATTCTGGAGTCAACGATTTTTTTAAAGCTTTTTTAAAATCTAAAAGTACAGAATACTTCTCCTATATCAAGAGTTCCCTCAATGTACTTTAAAAATGTGAGTGTATTGGTCTTTGTCATAAAGTAATCCTTCTTGTGAATCAGGTGTGGGTAGCAGGTGATGTTTCAGCACTGGCTGAAATGCATTGTCCTGCTTTCTGCTTCTGCCTCCCACTTTGAGTAAGAGACGCTTACCTTTGTGTCCTAAAGCATTTACACTTTCTGTGTGTGCAGCAGCTGCGGGAGTGACAGTCTCCTGGGGAGCCTTCTTTTGCTGATCTTTCTGTGACCGGGCAGGGTGGCTTAGGCATGACAGGCAGCTCTCGCTCCTCAGGGATGGCAGAGGCGCCATCAGAAAAATATTTGCATTATGATAGTATTCAAAAGCTGAACTCTTCATGGGCTTTGTTGTACTAGTCACTACGCAAATATAGATTAAGAGTCCTCTTCTTCTGAATACTACTCATTCACTCATTTTTTATTTATTTATTGTTTTTCTTCCGACTTAGTTGATATGGTGTTTGTGAGCTCTGCCTGTTCTGGCCGTGGGGCTGAAGGCTGCCTTGCCAATTGGCAGTACTGCTCTGGTATGATCTGTGTCACTCCCTAGTGTGGTGAACATGTACCAAGGACACAAGGCTCTTTCTGGAGCCAACTCCAACTCCTAGTAGAGAATTTATTGCTGAAATCTGGGCTTTTAGCAAAGCAGGCTAAAGCAGCCCTTGAGCAGGAGTTAAAATCCAAGGGCAGTCTGGCATCTTGTGTTCCACTGGAGACCAAAGGAGGTGGTCATTATGGTTATTCTGGACATATAAGCTGTGTTCTGTGAAGTGGAATTGCAGATTTTTTAATTTGTTGGCTTCATTGGCCTGTACTGATGTGGGATTTCAGCCACCAAGGGGATATTTATGTTGTCTCAATTTCTTTTGCATAGTCTAGCATGCAAATATTGGAGCTCTAGTGGTTTCAGTTATCCAGAAAGGGTGGAGGTCTGCATCAGTGTTAACTCTGATTATCGGTGCTCTTCTGACAGCTTGCTTGAATAGCTGAATTCTTTGAAAGAAGTTTTGTGCTTCTACTCCTGTGCTCAACTTTTTCTTCTTTTTTTTTTTCTTTCTTTCTTTCCTTTTTTAACCCATTTAAGCTGCTATTTAGAATCTGGCTTCTGATAGAGTTTCTCTGTTTTTTGTCCAGCTTTGGTGGTTTGGAGTGTGTGCAGGGGGCTAGTACGTATATTTCTGTAGGGTAAGGTACTTTAGGTCTTTGTGGAATGTGAAGGCTTGAGGAACTGTGGTGACGTGCTTCATCCTGGGAGGAAGTTTGCCTAGTTCAGTACTCACTTCTGCACTACTTGGAAAGCAGTTGTGTGGGTTTTTTTTCTCTGAACACCTATCTTGAGCCTTCCTCTTTTCTGAAAGGCTTTCCCTGCACCACTGGCAAATGTGAAAGTCCATTTGTTGTTCTCAGCTTGGTCTCTCTTTTTTTTTTAATATTGTAGTGTGTATAACGTGGAGGCCTTACTGGCCTCCATGTGTGGGGTCAATTTACTTTTTCTATAGCTATTTTTGGTTTGACACAAGAAATGTCAGTGCCACATAGTATGATATGATGAATTGCTGTGTACTGTACATATCCGTGAGGCTGGGATATCATCTGAGTGGTGGCATCTTGCCAAATACATTTCAATTCTGTTACTTCATACTCTTTTGAAAGGCCTGTTACGTAGCCTGAGACAACTACCACTATGCTGGACTTCTGTTTAAGCTATTTGTGAACTGATATCATCATATTTCTTTGAGAACTATGCTGAAAGTTTAAGCTTCAGAATTCTGTCTGAATATTTCAGACCTTTCCCTTTACATTCTTGTAACCCATAACCTGGACGAGACCCTTATTTACAGAAGAAAAATGTCTGGCACTTGTGCTAGGCACAGTGAAGAGAGCACTGCAGTTTTTCATGTCATGCCATGCCAAAATAGATAGTTGGTTTTGGTTTGATATTGCTTTATCATCAGTTTACTTCTACAACAAATGGGAGAACGCTTACAAAAATTAAAAAAAAAAGAAAGTAAAAATCAAGCAGATACTGTAGCACAACTTTGTTTGAGGTTTTCTGCGAGTATAGTATATTATTACAGCTGTCCCTATAATATGACTTTATGTGAGTATAGTATTTTGTGGAGACAGCTGTAATAATATGATTTTGACTTTTTTTTAAAGCGGTTCAGATTTTTGGTGGCTGAGCCATACACAAATGAAACCGGAGAGAGGATTAAATGTTCTTGATCATTCCTGGGATTTAAATGCATTCCTGTTTTTACTGTGATTCTTGGTTTTGTTTGAAAATGAGACATCATAAATCATTTTAAGCTCTTTCCTGAACCCCTGAAGACAGCAATCGCTACTGCACATAGCTTTATACAGCTGCAGTAGCAGCATTTTTACTTTTGTGTGTGTATGAGATTGGTGTTCGATTGTACTGGCACAGATCACTGCAGAATATGGTAGCTGTACTGTGCTTCCCACTCACATTTCAAAAAAACTCACAAAGAACTGAAGGACACGCAAGGCTTAATCTTTATGGTTCAGTTACTAACTATAGGCTGGTCTGTGAACTGAGCGGCTTCTTTATCGCCCATCTCCTTGGGTAAGGCTTTGTGCAGAGTTCAGTGCTGAAGCCCAGCTGCTGAGAAGCTGACAGGTGCTGCAATACTTAAATGAATCCCAGAGACAAGCATGTTGCTATCAGCCTATGGTCAATATGTAGTTCAAAAACTTGAAGCTCCTCTATCTAGCTATTAAAAAAGGGAAGACTTCATTTTCCACAATGTCTGGTCTGTCTAGTAAGTACAATCAGGCACTGAACTGCGAAGAAAGCAAAATTTGTGTCCAGCTGCTTGCTACTTGACCACTGTTTATGCTGTATGTTGAACAAGATAGGGGTGTTGGGAGGTGGTGCGTGAGGAATCAAAGGCTATGTGGTGTGACACATGCATAAGCCATAAAGTTTTCCATCACCCAGTTGGTTCTTATTTCAGGTTTTTCTCGATTTTGAACTACTCACTTTTGTTGCAGCCTGAACAATGTTCTTCACAGTGTTATGTGTGAGTGGGCCTGTAAAAGTTCTCAAGATCTTTCTAGAGAGCTGTCACAGAAAGCAAAAAGCAAAATTATGCATGCAGGGGTAACTCAGTAGTAGTCTGCACAAGTGCCTTTGACTTGAGCAGTGAAGTAAAGGGCAGCAGTTGGTTGTCATCTTCTTCCTGGCTGATAAGGAGTGTGAGAGGAGCACAGCTGGTCAGTGGGCTTCGTGGTTAACTGCTGACAAATAGTGGGATACTGGGAGTCTGGACTCCTGGATTCTGTTCCAACTCAGAAAGGGAGCTTGGTCTCTTGGGCACAGGCTCCTTTTCCAACTTGACATCTTCTGATTTGTCAAACGCGCTCCCTCTGCCCTTCCCCCACTTAGTTCTTGATCTTATTCCTGCTGCCCTGGGCTGCTCATTTTTAATCTCCTGGATATCTTGGTCCAGTTATAGCTCTCCTGCCCTGCTGCTCTACATAATTTATCCATGGAATACTGAAACTTCAGAGAGGAAAAGATTTCCATGGCTTGCATGCAAGATGTATATCTCCTCAGTTCTAGGAAACAGCTGCATTTCTTTAAAAAATCAGCTTTAGTCAGAGAACTGGTGTAGGATGGACACATCTGATAAGTCACTGTTTGTCAAATGTATAAATAGCAGAAAAAAGGGTCTTATAATAAAAATAATAGCTAATTAAAAAAAAAATAGGTGTTTTGCTTAACCCTACTTGAAATAAACCTGTTGGTTATAGTCCCCCCACCTACTCCATGCACATTGTGATAGAAGATTAGCCAGCTTTTACTTGATGCTTGTCTTCCTTGCCTGGAGACATTTAACTCTTTAGGAGCATTTTTCTGTTGGGACTAGGAGTATGACATTCAAACAAATCTGTTCCATTTGGCTTTTTCTTTATCCCTGCCTGTTATCTAGACAACACAGGGGAAGGAGCTACCTCAGTAAACATAAAGGAGATGAAATCTAAACTGAGAAGATAAGGATCACGGAGACAAACTACTCATGTAAACTGCCATTGCTGCTAGAAGAGACAGTTTGATCTGCGTGATCCAGAGGCAATGTGCTGTCATATAAATGCCAGAGCCTTCAAGAAGTCTTGCACTTGCAGGGCAGCAGTTTGGAGGTCAGACTGTTGTGGGGAGTGAGGGCCGTAGTAATGCACCTTCATTTTGTCCCTACCTCTGGAAAGAGGAAATCTGGTGTCTCTTGCAAACGCAACCCGTCTGTTGCTTCAGTGGTACAAAGTTCTCTTTGGATATTTGCTAGACAAGTATTAAATGTTTTGGGGAGCTTGAACTGCTCCTGCTTTTGTGGCTTGCTGTGCCAAATGACTTTGCAAAAAAAAATCATGGAACATGACTGTCTTATTTCTGAAGTTCTCCAAGTACTTAAAATGTCACTCTGATATTCTGAAACGGCAAGAAGCTTCCATTTATTTTAATATTTAGTGGATTTAAAGTACTGTATTTTGAGTCTTTTTCCCCATTTCCTAAAGGAAATGTTGGAATCAAGGGTTAGAGTCCCTAGGGAAATACTGAGTGCTAGAGCATTTCTTTCAGAATATTGGGCTGTTTCTCTGGTTTAGCATGGGCACTTAAATTTGGCCTTCCTGTGGCAGAGGAGAATGGCCAAATCACAGGACCAAAGAAATACTGGGAGAGTCCCTGTCATATCCCTGTCTTGCTTGGGGATGCCCTTCCAGGTGTGCTGTCAATGGACATCTAGTCAGCAGGGCAGGGTGTGACAAGGTACCCAACACTCAGGGCCCACAGTTGTTGGGTGGAGATGCCCAGAGTGAGTCCCTGGTCTGATATGTGTATGTCAACATTATATATTAATTTTATGTGGAACAGCCTTCATACAAATGAGAAATCTAGGTCTGACCATCCTCTGACCTAGCTGCCTGTTCATAGTCTGAAAGGAGGAGGGTTTAATCCATGACCCCTGCATTAAAACACTGAAGTAAAATATGAGGAAACCAGTCCTGTGGGATGAGATCGCTATTTTATGCAAGTTTAATACAGACATGCAAGAACCAAAGTGCTGAACTCAGGAATGCTACAACTGCTGTCTTGAATTTTTATTTTTGTTTTCTCCAAAACTATTTGCTGAATTAACAGAACGTTTCAGTCAGTTTAAAAAAAAAAATAAAATCAGGCTTTCTGAAAAGAAATTATTTTCCAAAACAACATCCAGCCTTTTCAGTCCACAAATGCTGATTCTAAAAATTTTGTTCTTACTGATTAGGAAACAGCAGTGTGATTGTTTTAGTGCTAGCTAATTTAACTCCAGAAGTATCTCTGTATTAGTGTTATGCTTGAATTCTTTTAACTCGGTTATCTTTACATCCACTTCTGTGATGTTTGCTGTATTGCTTTCTTTGATGCTTTGTTGTAGCAGGATTTGCGATGTGCAGCAGCCAAGGCTGTGCTGTTTAACGACCACAAGCTGATAGTTTGGTCTTCCTCCTCACTTAGCATTTCAAAGGTTTCTTCCTGGGCAAGGCACAAAGCATTTTTTTTTTCTTGCAACTGTGGATGGGTTTGCTTTTTAAGAGAGATGTATCCTGATTTTGCTAGTTTTCCTGTATAGGTTCTTAGTGAAGGGCTGCTGCTGAGAAGGGTAAACCTAAGTTTGCCTGCCAGAGCAGAGCAGTATCTCCATGTCACTTCATTTACTACTGCAAAGTTTACCTTTCTGCTCACAGAAGATTTACCAATAGAAAAAAAAATTTTTAAAAGTAAAGATTTCTTGAGGATTGTTTGACCAGGGTGTTCACACCAACGTTTGCTTATTTGTGTTTTCTTAGATGTGTGTTCATTTGATATTGTTGTTGTGTGAGGGGTTTTTTTGGTTTGTTTTTTTAGTGGTCTTCCTTAGGAATTTGTGGGGAATTCTTAAAAATACAGGAGACTTTAGAAACGGATCTTCCCATTATCGGAAAAATTGTTTGTTTTCTGCTGCTTGTAACTTTCAAATACGGTACAACCTAGACTGCAAAAAAATCTATTTGAAGTGTACCTACTAGTTGGCATGCTGTAGTCATTTGAGTTTCCTTTGCTTAAACAAGCTACAGGTGATCATTGCTACATACTAAAAAGTTACATTAAAGTAAAATTAGAAGATAAAACCACTAAACCAGGGATGTAGTGACGAAAAACTACTCATGGAGATTTCACCTCCATGAACTGTAGTCATGTTTGCACTGTTTTCCCCACATGGTTTGAATCTCAGATGTTGTTAATTCCTGTATGGTGGAGAGGAGGCATTTGGCTGCTTTTTTTTTTTGGAATTCCATTTATGTTGATTGAGCCTTCAAAAAGAATTGATGATGTTCTTTAAAAGCAGACCACAGTACTATTTTATTATTTTGGGTTGTGCTATATTTAATACACATCTAGAGGTATATTCCTGCTTTCTTTTTTTAAAGAACCAAGCATGAACAATGGTATAAATCTACCATCTAGTTAAGTGTCTGGCAATGCAGAAACTGCTGTTTGCAAGCTGTGTTACTATCTTGGCTTGAGGTAACATAATATGCTGTAGCTACTGACAGATCCAAAAAAAAAAAAAAGTGAAAACTCAATGTAAACATGGCCTGAAGGGCAGAACAAACCCCCATTGCCCCTCAGTAAGGCGGGATGGATGTGTTGGGCCAGTCCGTGGAGAGGTTTGAGGAAGCAAACAGTGTGTCATTTTTTGTTCTCTTCCTTTAGCTCCTTAAAGTAAATAGGTTTATGGCTTACAAATGTTCATCTGAGTAAAAGTTACCCTTGTTGTGGCCTACATAAGACTTGGTTTGGACTGCTTCCAGTGCCGCTAATCCTGGTCCCTCTGCATGCTTCCGTGCTGTCAGGCTGAGTTTGCACAGGTTCTGCTGCCCACCAGAGATGCTGCCAGCATGCTTCAACCCATGTCTCCTTCCCAAATGGCTCCTGGTGCCTTTCCACCTCTCTGAGTGCAGTAGTAGAATGACATGTGAACTATAAACCGCTGCTCCTGGAATGTATTCATATATAATCCTCCTAATATAAGCTGCAGGATTTGTTTTGCTTTAAGGTATGTGCTACTTTGGTGGGGGGGAGGGGGGAATAGTTAGGTTTAGCTATATTGAGAGTGACCCAGTGAGACGACTGACCACTAAAATAAAAGCAAACATAGGAAAAGCTTCAACTCATCTGTTCCCACTCCATCTGTTTCTGCAGAAGCTCTAGTTAGGGCATATGATCTGTTGAATGGGAAATTAAAAATCAGACTGAAAAATGTGAAACCCTTAGACGTGAAGGGTGGCAGCAAAAACTATAATTAGTCATGATTTTACTTTTTTTTTTAATATTGCTTCCTTGTCTTGTTTGGAACTGGGTAGTTCATTTAGGATGACTAAAACTGGAACTTGCTGGGGTATAAGCAGTGGCTGTTATGAACTGCATAGGGAATCATTTACAGAAGCATAAACAGACCCTAGGACAGTGGAAGGGGACTACTGGGTGCTTGGAATTGTGCACAGCCGGCTCCTGTTCAATCAAGCTAGATTGCTTGGGATCAGCTTGTTGGAAGCCTCTCTTCCATTGGCTTTGAACAGTACTTAAAATGCAGTAATCCCCTACTGAGTATGCTCAAAGCTTGAATAGCAGTGCAAGTTCAGAATTAAAAAGCATCTTTAAATAGACAAGGGCATGACTGGGCTTAGCCCAACTCTTCTCATGGAGTAGTCTAATGAAAACGCTTGGTTTCAAGGAGCAGTGTATTCCATGTAAATGATTGTGCTGTGTTGTAGCACAGCATGATAGGTTTTTTAGAAATGCAATAAACATGTTAAAATAATGTTATAGCTTTGTACAAAGTTGTTAGTTTTCTTTTCAGTATCTTAATTAAGTTTTTGTAGAGAGTTTCCCAAATGCAAAGGCAATCGTAAAGCTGAAGTTATAATGACCCTTTGTGTGAGCTGGGAGCCAGGCTGAATGGGCTTTTAGATCTGTCATTCATCGTGATTCTGGCAAAATAGCATTGGAGGGTTCCTACCTGTAAAATCGTGTCTCTCTGAAATTGGGCAGAGGGATGTATATCAGTATCAGGCAGGGGAAAAGCTAAGGCTTCCCCTGATACACTGTGCAGGTTCTTGCAGTGATCTACGTGGACCCAAGTGGGAAGAGTTGCTTTGCAGACTGGCAGGAGGGAGCTCCATGGCTCCTTCCCTCCTGGTTTTAATACTTTTAATACAAACAGCCTCTTGCACCGGCAAAGCGTGCAGGAAAAACACCTGAACCGTGTTCCCTGACCAGAACGGGAAGAGGAGAGAGTGCTCATGTCTGGGACGGATGCCTGCCACCAAAAGCTACAGACGTAAAGGTTGAAGTTCGTTGCAGTTGCAAGTAACTGAAAATAGGGGTTCTTAATGGAAAACCTTAACTATGAGTGTCACTGATACTCCACCTTTAATAACTTTAATGACTTGCATGCCATAATGAAGAGTGGCATGTGCTGAACAAACATCTCCATAACCTCATTCATTAAGAGGAGAATCTTTCAGTATCTAATAGTATGTCTTAAACTCAAGTAAACAGTACATTTTGGTGCAAACAGACTGAGTTATGGAATTACTTACAGTGTACAAATGTCACTTTGTGGGTGTGTACATGTGACACAAAGGAGCAGATGATGAAGTTGACGGCATTGCTGACCAGCCTGACTAGAGCCTGGAGACCATTTTACCCAGGGCATAAGGGAGTGCTGTATAAACACTGAACAAATGGGCACCATATCTAGAAATTTATAATTGGGAAGGGGTAAGAGATCCCTTCAGAGGGAAACAATCAATGAAGTTTTAGAGAGAGTATATAAACCACTTTCTCTGCCGTAGGAGAACAAAAATCCTGATGTGGAGCTAGCAGAAGGAGGAAAATAGAAACAAGTGGGAATGTTTAGAGTGAGGTTTCTCTTTCAGTTCCTTTGCGCTCTATTTTTGTTCCTCATATTGCACTTGAGAACCAACAGTCGCCGGGAGACTGGAGTACATAGGTACAGCTGATTCGCAAACACTTCACTCATAATAGAGCTGCTCTTGTTGGCAGCCCAGGTTTGGCTGAACGTTGCTCTCTTTGAGGACCCCACTCTTCTGTAGCTTTCTTTTCTAATTTTCTTTGGGTTTTTTTTGAGTTTTTACATTTATCTATAGACATTGGAAAAATTGCTAAGTATCTGGAATAGGGCAAAACCTGCTCTGTTTTTACTAGCCATTTCCTTTGAAATGGGTGGCCAACTGAGATGTGGTGAACCTGCCCATTCTGACGCAGGTATTTCTGCTGTTATTTAACAACAGTGAAAAAGTTCCTGTGTGAAGAGTTGATTGTTACTAAGCTTTGTGATTGCCACTGTGGTGCTGAACGTTTTTCTAAATCATTGTTTCATGTTTGACAGTGTAGGTGTCATGTTTGACAGATCTATTAGTGTGTGGTGTGACACTTCACTGAGAGAAGGCAGACACGAGTGAACTCACTTACCTGGAAGAGGATTTGGTTTGCTGCTTGTCTTCTGTGGACTGTCAATACTTAAAAGCCATCCCCGTTCAACATACAAACTCTCTGAGCCTCCTATGGTGGACTCCAGCAGAGTGATCTGTGGAGGTAGCTCTTCGGTGCTGATCTGTGCCAAGGGGTTGGTGTTAGTCATGTCACCTGCCAAGCTCAGCAGCATGGATCAGAAAGTGGCTCCTTGGCTCTGTGATGCAGTGACTCTAATGTGGGGACAGTTCTCAGCTGGTGGTGTACCTCCAGGCAGTGAATGAAGCTTATGTGTTTGAAAGCCTTGTTCACAAACTCAGGGAAGAACTAAGTCCTCAGAACCTCTCATGGTTTTTTCATGAGCTTAAAAATTCATAAATAAAATAACCATATTTAACTAAAACCAGGCCAGCAGAATGACATTGCCCTATTTCTCCAGCTTGGTGAGGAAAAAGAAAAAAATCATCAGGTTGGTGTTTTACATAGGGTAATTGGAAGAATGAAATCTAGTTTAAATTTAAACTCCGGTTTATTACAAGTGCCTGCAGCACCTCTTACCTAATGAGCAGAACAAGCTTCTGCTTTTTCCAAGTGCTGCCATAAACCACTTTATTTCCTTAGGTAAAAACTTTGGCCAAGATCTCCATAATGTATGTATCCCAAGCTAGAAGCTAAAACACTGATGAGTTTTTTTTGAGGCCTTGTGTTGGAAAGTGAAGCCACAGATTTAAATAGTTAACTGTGGATGTGGATTTGTAGCTTCAGCTTTCAAAAAACTCTCCTTTGACAGCTTACACAGCAGTACCTGTGCACTTTAGGCTCACAGCTCGATAGTCTTGTGGCAGGGAATTAAAATGGGTGGCTTGAAGCCGGAACTGGTGAAGACCTTCTGAAGCATGCTGCTGGCCAAGTCAGGGATATTTGATCTGCTTCTGAGCCAGCGTGTGAATGGACACAGGTTCCAGCCCACTATTTTATGGCAAATAAAATTGGGGTGGTTGTATTTGTGCCCAGCTGCCTGCATAAGTCTCGTCAGTGCTAACTTCGACCATCCAATTTTAGTTTGCTGTCGCATGTCTGCTAGAGCATTGCAGGAGGGTGGGAGGGAGGATATTTTGCCCGATGACTGCTGTTGACATTTGCAGAATAGAAGTGAAGTCAGCTGCTTGTTTGTTCAAAGATTTTAGTACCCGTAGCGGTTCTCAGCCCAGCTGGGATCGCTCAGTGCCTGTAGCTCAGCAGGGACCTTCCCAGCTACAGCATGGGGAAAATTGATCAAGCAGTGTTGGAGTTTAACTTGGTTTCTTAGACCAGGGCTATCAGTGAAAACAAAATGATCGATCTTGCTATATAATTTGGGGAAGCAAATGAGAAGGTATTCTGTTCTTCTTTGTTGCCCTCACAAGAAAAGGAAATAATTAAGGAAATGTTTATATACATACACAGGCTCAGGGAAGCTGTGACGTGGGAAAGGATTGATAGCTTTGTTTACTGAGGGCATCCTGCAGCTTTGATTTTTCACTAATGGCAGCTACTGCAGAAGCAAGGCAAAATTTTAGTCTTCACCTCAAAATCTACAGGGTGGGTGTGTGAAGGCTAATGTTTGTTTCTTCTGGTATTGCAGGCTCAAGGTAAGAGCGTCAGAATGACGTGGTTGCTGGTGGTCCTGAAAAGTAGCTCCCCTCTGGCTGGATCCAGTCTCTGCATCTAATAGCAATGTAAATAACTTCTCTTTCCTAGAAGGGTGGTCATGGACTTGATTTCACAAGACTGAGCAAAACTCGCATTTATTTCAGCAGGCTGGCGTGTGCTGGGACCTGAAAAAGTTACCACTGTGTGGAGGTGGATTGTGGGGGCACCTAATGGAAAGGGGGGGATTGAGGGGACAAAGAGAGTATGAGTGAGCTGTGTTGTCAATAACAGGAGCAGATATAGAACAAAGATGACACCAGGAATAAGCGTGAGCTGAGACTGGGAAGAAATGAGGAGAGATTTGAGAAAATTGTAACGTAAAAGTTATAGCGGAAGTTACTGTAGAAAAAAGGAGGTGAAGCAGAACAAGGGAGAGAAGTGGGAGAAGGAGGAGGAAGCGATTGCTAAGTGCAGATAATAGCAGCACTGAAGAGAATTTTAATTGGAAACCTGTTATAATTAACCGCAGTTCTGCTCCCATGCATTTCAGGAATGCATGTGGCAGGTAGTTTTCCTTTTGGCTGTTGTGTTGCTGATGCAGAGTACGATGGATTTCAAGCCAAGCGGCAGATGCGCATTTGTGTTTACCAGGCCCTGAGCAGACGTGTTAATAATGTCATTTGTCATGGGAAATGGCACTACAAACTGATTTTGGATTTTTCTGTAGCAGACAGGGAATGCACTCTGATTCTGCCCTGTCTAAAGCCGCTCACTTTAACTGTTCAAGCATGAGCTCTTGTCACCTGGCAGGAAGACATTGGCCCTAGTTGGTGCTGCAGGGAGACCTTGACCTCGTTGGTATGACCAGTGGAGGCTCCTTCTAAATCCCCTGGGGGACTTTCTAAGTAGGGAAGGGGCGAATCTGCAGCTTGTACATTCTTTATGTCTGGAAGGATGAAAAAGAACCATGGAGGGTTCCTAAAATTCATGTGAACTTAGTTGTCCTTTACCTCTTTGTGAGATGCCAGTGCCACATGCTGGAGAGCTGCTTTGGATGCTGGTGCTCCTTCAGAGGCTCTTCTGAGCAAGTCAGGCAGCTTTTTGCATGCTGGCGAGCAGGACTGCTGTGACTAAGATGTTTATGGATACATCTTTCAAATCTCTTTGGCAGTTAAAAAACAGAACAAGTGGAAACCAGTGGCTGCAATTTCAGTTAAAAATGACCACTTCCCACCCCACAGAAAAACCCTTTGAATGCAGAAAGCATGGGAATTAGGAGGTCAGTGAGGGTGTGCATTAAAGCCAAGCCCTGAGCAGTGGGAGCTCTGGAAGCTCAGGTAAAGGCAGGTGTACCATGGCTCTTTGTTTCTGGTGGAAGCACCTGGCTCTGCATCATCAAATCACGGAGGGGTTTGTGTTGGAAGGGACCTTCACAGATCATCCAGTCCCGGCATGGGCAGGAACATCTTCACTAGATCAGGTTGCTCAAAGCCCTGTCCAACCTGACCTTGAACCCTTCCAATGATGGAGCATCTACAGCTTCTCTGGGCAGCCTGCTCCAGTGTCTCACCACCCTCATCGTAAAACATTTCTTCCTTATGTCCAGTCTAACCCTGGCCTTTTTCAGTTTAAAACCCTTGCCCCTTGTCCTGTCACTACAGGCCCTGGTGAAGTCTCTCTCCATCTTTCTTATAAGCCCCCTTTAAGTATTGAAAGGCTGCAATAAGGTCTCCCTGGAGCCTTCTCTTCTCTGGGCTGAACACCCCCAAGTCTCTCAGCCTTTTTCTCTAGAAAGGTTTGGTTTTATTGTGCAGGTTTGTTTAGCTTCTGAGTGCTAAAATGGTAATGAATGGTTTTACCCATTGAAAGAGGCTTCCTTGACTATATGCCATACACTGATTTAGATCCCTTTGAAGGGAATGTGATGACAGGCTCCCCTTGCTAGCTGTGTGCAAAAACTGCTTTTGAATCATTCAAGGAAACTGAATGATAGAGGGAGATCTGTGTGCATCCATTTTTTTCCTCCCAAATCATGAGTGAAATTAGTGAGCAAGCCTTTGAGGCCAGCCCGGTGGTTTGTTTGAGCTATCATAGCAATTTCTTCTGCCTCTGACTAGAATGTGCGGGTTGAGGATGAATACTTTGCAGACATCACTGTAGTTTAACTCGGTGTGCAGCTAGGTGTACAACAGATGTAAAAAATATCCAACAGTTGTCTGTGTCTTCTTTTTCACTTGTAGGTTTATTCTTCAGTCTAAAGGAGTGATTCATAATCAGCTCTTAGAAAAACAGAGAATAGCCGAAGAGAAAATTAAGGAATTAGAGGTAAGTTTTTGGCAGGTAATGATGATGAAAGCAGAACATTGAAGGTCAACAAGATGCTGTTTGCTACATCCCTTGTTTTTATCTGTTACTTTTCATTCTGAAGGATTTTAACTACATGAATCATAGCACCAGTTACAAGTAACCTATAATTCATGTGACTTGGTTTCTTTGCTAGATCTACAGCCCCAGTAGGGATTGATTGTTCTGTGTCCTGATACAAAAACTGGGGGTGAGGGACTCAAATGAGGTTAGTAGGAGCAAGGTTTAAAACTAGCAAAAGGATGTTTGTGTGGTTGTATACAGCAGATAGGTGATATGAAACTTTGCCAGTGCTGTGGATATTAAAAGTTTACACTGGCTCAGGACAATTGCACAAATTCATGGAAGAGAAATCTATTGAGAATTACCAAATATGTAGAAATGGCATCCTGCTCAGGAAGTCCCTGAGCTAAAAATGTCTGGAGGCTGGGAAAATATGAGGAGGAAGTACCGCATACGCCTGCCCTGTCCTTACACTCTGCCCTAGGCATCTACTTGTGGCTGCTGTTGAAGACCAGATCTAGGGGGAGATGGGACTTTGTTTTGACGATGTGGTCAGATCACTTCTGTGTTCTTATGTTTATCTGGTTGGATTATTCAAGGCAGAGAAGAATATCTAGGAAATACAAAGTAGTGTCTGCGTAAGTTTCAGTGTTCAAACAAGTTATCTAGTGAATCTTGACTATCTTCTAGTGGCTACATGTACCCCTTACAGTTCTTGGGAGAAGATGTTCAAAATGTACTTTTTCAAGGCCAATAGTGTATTTTTTTCTTAATGGTCCTACAATATAATTAATACAAACCCTTTTCCTTGTTTTTTGGGGAATGACAGAGAAAGTAAAGACTGAGTTGTGTCAAGCTGCTTATCTCATCTGTTACTGTTTTGGAGAAAGTGAGTGTGGAGACCAGCTAAGTAGGGACAAGCAGGAATAGGAAGTCAGAGTTCAAACCTACTCGAACCTGTGCAGTTCTGTCTCCGTTGTCTCCTGCTTACACTAAAGCAGAAGTAGAGTTTGTATTTTTTTAATTGCTTCTTATGACTCAGCTTGCCTGGGGAGCTGTAGGGCAAGCACATCACCCTATGTTCTGTGCCTGGAGTGTTTTCTGTGCCAGTTACTAAGGGGTTTTGTGTATCTGGCCACGAGAACTTTTTCTGCAGTGGGAAAACAAGTAATCCATGGATAGGCTATATACATAAGGTGGTGTTAATGTAGGCAAGGCCCAGTCATTTTTATGGTTATATGATAAAAAGTGATTGTATCCTGGCTATTCTGGAGCCATCCCGGATGCCAGCGGCTTTGCGCAAAGACAGCCCTGTGACTGGGGTTGGAGAACTTCGTAGCAGCATATTTAGATTTGGAGGTGATTGGAGTGTGGTTGACAGCCTCTGTTTACAAACCTTGCATTGGGTCCCTTACTGCCAGGTCCATCGGGCTGTGGTCAGCTTTTTGGCTACCGTGCCCTTCAGCTGTGCATCTCAGTTTCTTCCTGTTCCTGGTGGGTAATGGTCTTACCTCCTGAACTTTCCGCTTGCTGAGTTCAGCAGAATGGATGGAATTCCCCCCAAATTATAACCTTTGCCATTCTTACACAAAGTCTCAGAGCTGGCTGCTTCGCAGATGTGTCTTTCTGCTTCACTTGCTGCTTTGCTTTCTCTGTCATTCCCCAAAAACCAAGGAACAGGGGTTTGTATTAATTATATTATGTTGCTTGAGTCTCTGGTTATGGCCACTGATGGAAGATCCCAGCAACAGTGACTATCTCAGAAGGTGTTGGGGGTGGAAAGGTGGTTGCCATGTGGGTTGGTTTTTCTCTTTACCCATGGATGGTAGGGCTCAGATGGCCGAAACTTTCAACAGTTTGTTTTAAGTGAACATTCAAGTCCATCTTTTAACTACTCTGCTTCCAGCTGGCTGGCAGTTTTGTGAAAAGGATTTTCCTTAGGCTCGGGATTCCCCATGGAAGAGGACCAGCTCTTAGACTGACAACTGCTGGAAACTGAGATTTCAGGGGAAATACCTGAGTCCAAGTCAGAGAGCACTTATCACAGGGTAGGGGATTTTGCTGTCCTGAAAACAAGTTGTGACAGAAGCAGGAAAGAATGTGAAACTTTGTGACCTTCTGCTTCCACTGCATCATTGTAAAATAAATATCAAACCAAGTTAGGTTAAAACTGGAAGGATTTTAAAGCTTAGGTTTATATTTTACATTAACTACCTTATTGCTTACATTGCTTACTTTGCATAGTTGAATCAAGCCGGTCAGAGTAACCCTCCAGTATCCATATGGTGTGGCTGATCTGGTTGCTCATGTAGTGTGCGCTTGAGACAATTATGCCTTGCTATTATGATGCCGTTGCCAAGGTTTTGTGAAATGTGTATTTTTGATACAAGCCTGAATTTGAGAAATGCTCTCATTGCTAGCTTGGTGCTGTTTGCAGAGGAGCACAGCACAGAGGGCTGGGTTCACTGCTGAGCTCTTCTGTAAATCCATCCAGCTGCATAGCAAGGAGAGCTCCTGAGTGCTGACTGTTTGTGAAAATGTGGGCTTTAACCTGCTTCAGAGATGTGAGCTGAGTTTCCTGACATTCATAGCTGTCAGAATGAACTCTGAAAACAGTGAGGGGTTTGTCTGGTTTGAAAGCTTCTTTTCTCTCTCTTCTGATAGTCTTCACTGCAATGCATGATTGCAGTTATTCCCTTTCCCTCACTCCCCTCTCTTGGGTTCCTCTGCTGTTAAAGGGGTGTGTTGCCTTTTTGAAGGCAGCATCACAAAACTGTTATGATACCGCTAGTTTGGTCCTCCATGCTGCTCGTGGCATGGCAAAGCAGCAAGGAGAACCAGACCTGTCTTTGTACAAGGCTGTAAAAATAAGGCTTGGCTGGAATACGTATTGGATGTACTTAGTGAGAGGAACTGTGTGCTGAAACCACCAAAGGCGTATGGATTTGTATGAGGGGGCAGATGCAGTTACTCTGCAGGAAAAGCAAGGTAGCTTTACCCTTCTTGTTAAAGCGAAGGTAGGAACATGAATATATATATGTACATATGTAGCATTCCTAACTTCACAACTTGTATACAATCGTTTGGAATCCAAATAGACTGTCCAGGCTTGCTGGCAAAATACACGTGCCTGCTTAAAGGCTGTGCCAGTGAGGCTTACAAAAACCTGCTTGAATCTTGCAGAGATTGATGGCATAGGCTCACTCACATACTGGCATGGGAAGCATCCTGCTTAGCAGTAGCGATTGGATTTTTCCAGTCCTGATACTATCAAATTCTTGTTGTGTTTCACAGTACGAGGGGTATGTGTTAAATCTATTTTGAAAGCATTCTAAAGGGATGAGCACAGACTCTTTTTAGCTCAGCAATGTTTGTGCAGTATTAGGAGAAAAACCAAGTAATGTTTTTCTTCCCTTGTTTTTAAGGAAACATGATACGTGAGGGGTGGAACAATGCTTTGTTTCAGGAAATGTTATCCGTTTCCATTGTGGGGCTAGATGGATTCTGTTTTCAAATGTGGCATTTTAAAAAGAACAAACTCTATGATGTTATAAAGACATGGAAAATTGATTCTTCGTTAGGGGTGGAGAAAGTGATTATCGCTGTGTGTTTTCTCTGATAATATCTGATAGTCCCCTTCTCTCCTGCTATATTCAGCATGTTTAGTTGTCAGGCGTTGTCAGACTAAATTGCTAAAAATAACAAATAAGGGGGAGGCTCTGCTGGGCAGCTCTGTCTACTGTGTGCCACTGAATTTAGCTCCTTTGTGAAAAGGGCAAAAGCAACCTGCAGCTTTCTGGTTGAAGTAGATTTTGGTTTTAAACTTTGACCACAAGATTGTTGTGTGCTTGTTTCCCAGGCAATTCTTTCACATGTGTATGGGAGACTGAAAGTTTACTGCTGTGGAGATAAAGGGTTAGTTGTTTTCTTCTCTGTCTGCCTGGAGTAGAAAACAAGATCAGGAAAGCTATACCTAAGTGCTTGATTTCTAATTCAGAAATTCTTCATGTGATCCCTAAAATGCCATGTCTAATTGCCCTATCCCGCACAGAAAACTTCTTTGCTCTCGTTCATGGCGGAGAAACAAACATGCTGCTCTCAAACACTGCTGTGCTCCACCTTTAAAGGCTTAGATGGTGTTGCAGGGCTCCTTCCTGGTAAAGTTAAAAAGTGGCTGCATTGTTGTTACCTCTGATGTCCGGCATGCAGACTTCTTCCCTGGTGCTGCCTGGACACAAACTTGCTTCCCCTGCTGTGGCTTCCACTTCTCTAATCTTCTTTCTCTAGGAGTTTTAAAATGGCTTTGCTGCAGCCGTGAGGCATAATGGTGGTGCCCCCCTTCTCCATGAGTCGACCAGGGCATCTCTGATGGTTGCCACAACAGTGTTTTCGTACCCTGTGGGAACAAAGATTTAAGCAGGCAAGGTGTGGCTGGCAGGGAGAAGTGCCGGAGCCTGGGATTTCATGTTCTCTGAACAGGTATGGCTCGGATGGACCTGCTCGCTGTGGCCACACACCTCTGACGTGCTCCTGTGGCAGCTCTCTGGATGGCCCTTCAGTTTCTACGCTGAAACCGTCAGTGTGGAGGCCAATTCTGAGGTGGCTTTAACGATGTGAAAACAAGTCTCTTGAGATTTGTGGTGCGCTTTGCAGACCACTAAGTGACCATCAGAAGGTAGCAATTGTTAGGCCGTTCCCAAGTTAGACCAATTTCTTCCTGGGATTTACAGTGTAGAAGCTCTCATCCAATCATTGGCTCAGGATAGACCAGTGCCCAGGAATGTGCAGTGGGCTTTTTTAAATAAACAGGGGAAAATAAGGAGTGCTCCTGTTTGCTTTGGAGAAGGGAAGCCTCAAGAATAGCCCTCTGTGCTTTAGCCTGGAGCAGATTTTACTTTGGATGAGTGTGCTGTTCTCTCATTCCATTGCTGGCATACACGCACGTACCGAGGACATGGTTTTAAACACATGTTGTCACAGAAGCTGCCCCTTGTTTCTAAGTGTGCGCATAAACGAGGTCGGTCCCTGGCTTGGTTTCAGCCCTGTTGGCTTTATGGCCTGGTCTGCTTTAAGGAAGGCTGGTGTGCTCCTGTCGCTGTTGTTCGTACAGGAGCCAAGCCAGAACCGTATGTGCAACCATGCACAGATTGCATCTAAGCTCTGCTGCAATCATGATTTGCAAGCATGTACAAAACTCCTCTGGCATGGATTCTTTGCAGGTTTGGGGCATTGCTGGGGAGTAGATTGATTTTTATTTTCTTAATTTGCTTGTCCTGGAAGGTGGTGTGTTGTGGGTTCTGGGGTTTTTTTGTGTGTTTTGTTTGTTGTTTTGTTTTGGGTGGGTCTTTTGGGGTTTTTGCTATTTGTTTCCCCTTCTCCCTCCCCCACCAACTTCAGAATTCAAAGTGGTGATAGCTCCTTCTCCTCTTGCCCCTGAATAATACTTTGGAGTTTCATGAACTCTCCCTGGCTATCTATGAGTCAGGAGTGTAGGTGTTCTCTGCAGTCAAGAGAAAGACAATAAACGCTTCCAGAGGGTCACTCATTCCTAGAGGTGATCATCTCCCTCTGCTTGCTGTAGAGGGAGGCTGGACACCTGATGTATGGACAGGTGGAGTATGGAAGTGAACTTACCATGTAGGATTAACATTTGGGCTTGCATGGACCTTTTAGGAGGAAGCTGTGGGAGCTCCATAAATTATGGAGACTGGTGTAAAAGTGACCTGCAGAGCCTCATCAGGCCCCCTGTGAGGACCAGGCCAGGTGATAGCCTTCATCCTGCATGGCTTTGGGTGTCTGAGGCAGCTGCAGGTGTCTGGGCAGGTCCTTCTGGGCACAGACATTCGGACTTGGTGACGTTCCTGGGAAATGTGTTTCATCTTGACTCTGTGGGTTTCTGTCATCCAGGCCTGAGTCTGTGCCTTCAGTCAGGGCTTGCTCTTGCTTTTTAGACTGCAAAGCTGGAGGCTTAGCTTACTTTTTGAGGACATGGGTGGTCCAGCTGCCTGCCTAAGCTTGCTGTCAGCTGGAGAGGATCCACAGGCACTTCTGTAGGAGAGCAGAGCATAGCCTGCATGGGCAGAGCTGACAGCACCAGTCTGCCCTCCATGGAGATGCTTGTTTTGAAGAAGGGAGTAGCCGAAGCTCATTTTTATTTTCCTACAGGTCTGGCTGTCTTACAGGGAGGAGAATCTGCATTCTCTTTCCTGATTTTTGAAATGAAAAATACTCTGAGTAATGAGAAAAATAAGCTTTAAAGTAAGAAAATGGTGAGGCAGTTGAGTGTAATGGACACAGAGCTAACACTATCAGGACAAAATCATTCTTTATGGAGAAGCCCTCTGACATTGGACTGGGGCCATACAAATTTAAGGTAAATACTGGAGGAACTGGGGCATAGCTAATGCTGCTCTAATTCTTTCTGTCCCCTGAACTGATTCTGCTGATGGTAACATGAATAACAGGCCTTATTCCTTGCTTTCAAGTCTGTGATGAATCACTGACTTAAACATAAAGAAATAAGTTAAAGCCTCACAGTCTGTCTTATTGTCATTTGTCAAAAGCGAGGATAGCAAAAGGATTGTATTCTTACAGCTTAACTTAATGTGTATTTTACGCTGTTTCTCTTCTGTCCAAATTGCATCATCTCCAGTCCCAGATAAATGAAAGTTGATTGTGTGCAGCTAGCATCTTGCAGCTTTAAAAGGGAACAAATGCTCTTCAGTAATCACAAGAAAGGAGGTGTATTTTTTTAAATACTGGTTCTGATTCCTGTGGTAGATTTGTTGGATAAAGGTCAAATAAGAGTATGTTCTGCTTTGAAAATTGCGCAAGAAGCTTGTCCTATGTTAAACAGTGCACAAGGCACTGGTTGCAAAACATGACGTCATCTTGGAGGCATAGAAAGAAGAAATCATCACATTTAAGAGGGGCTTCCCAGCTCTCCAAAACGGTCTTCCACTGGTTTAGAACTGGGATGGCTTATAAAAACTTTAACAGCTCACCACATTTTTGGGAAGAGTGGTTGTGGATGATGCTGATTTTGGTGGAATGACATATATTTATAACATCACATGTGTATGGGTATGCCTTTGCAAGGCTGGATCTTTCATTTGGAGCAATCATTCACTGCAACAAGTTTTCAAACTCCCAGATTTTTGCAAGCAACTGCTTAATTAGTAATTCTTTGTTAGTCTTCCCTGCACTGCAGACTGCAAAGTAAGCACGCAAACTAGCTGAGAGGGCAAAGGCTTCATGAAGGGAGAACTGGAATTTGATGACTCTTTATTTTCACTGTTCCTACCTTTATTTTTAGGTGGATAATTGTAGATTTTAAAAGCAGGAGAATAATTAACATGAGTGGTGATTGCTTCCTTTTAAATCCTTTAGAAGCTAGTTTTAGAGATGCTTTCAAAATAAATGTATCCCAGAACTCATTTTAGGATTTTTTTGGGGGGGTGGGTTGCTCTGATTTAAAAAAAAAAAAAAAAATTTTAATGGAAAAAGCTTTTCAAGCGAACTTTGCCAGTCTGCTCGCATTCCTTTGTAATTCAGGGGAAAGTGAAATACGTTATGCATTAATAAAAAAACCACTTCTACTGCTGTGTCTAAATGGTTTTGTCCATCCAGGAGCCTACATTTAGTCATCTGTGTCTGAAAATGTTACTTGTTTCCTCTGATTAGCATTAAGCTGCTTTTATGATTACACTGAAATCATTTTAACACAAAGTTGGTAGATAAGTCTGTCTTTGTCATTTTAAATCAGGGTCTGATTCATTGTCAAAGCTCTCCTTTGTGCTTATGGCTGCAGAAGTATCCAAAGCAATGAGCTGAGCTGGATGCGGGTCCCTCTCCAAATTCCTCCTTGCATGAGTAATAGTTAGTCACAAAACCAGTGCCGCTGTCCTTGCCTTAGTCACCAGGCCCATGCAGTTGCTCCTTGCTGTCCTTTATGTTGAGCAGTTCTGGGGAGGATAAACCTGTGCCCGATAAACCCCCATCCTGCCCCCATCTCTCCCATCTTGCCTGGGGAGAACAGGAAACGATTATTTGGAAAGCGTGCTCCTGCGTGTAGGAGACCTGACCCAGCCCTGAGTCAGCTTTTTATAAAGCCACACCTTGCTCGCCAGGTATGCGGGGAGGCTGTCACGACTTCCTGCTGGCCCCGCTGCCCGGGTTGCTCCTCTCATCTGTCTGTAAATGTGTTCCTAGCGGGGATGTGGCTGCTTTCTGCGTGCAAGGCAGCCAAGTTCAAGGGTGACTGAATTAGGGGAGGATGCTGGTTAGCTGGGAGTTTACATCATCTTTTTGTTGCTGATTTGTTGAGTCTTTGAAATTTATGGAAGTAATTTTTCTTTTAAAATGGCCGTGTTTGGCTGGGACTGCAAGAGAGGAAAGGTGTGGTATGATTTTGCAAAACTCATATTGCTAGGAGGTATTCTGATGAGCCGTACTGGCTCTGCGGGACCAAAGAAACCAAAGCGCCAAGTTAGGGAACTTACCACGTTTTGCAAGAGGCAATTTGGTGAGGAACGCTTCCGCCAAAGCAAAACATGGGGATTTTCAGAATCTGGGTGAGTTTCCCCTCCCTAAGTTCTCTGTGTTTGCCCTGACTCTGCTGTTGTAAGTCTGGTTAGGGTGCAGTATCTGACCTGAAGCAATGTGCCTCTGAAAACTGCTCTAAGTGAGTAATTCTGCCAAGGGGCGTCCATAAAGGAATCCCCTAGGTTGATAATGTATTTCTGCTGCCACCTACTGAAAGGTTCCCAGTCGGCTTGCTTTTGTAGTAGTTAACATCAGGCTAGGGTGCAGGAGTTCACTGGAATAATCTTGTCATTTCCCAGTCACAGAGAGCAACTGTATCCTCTACTGAAAATGCTGTCCTGTGGCTGAGACAACAGGTATGTGCAACGTGCTCCCAGCAGGGCTGGGGCTTGGGGACAGAAAGGCTGCTCTGCAGGCAGGTATTCCTGCCTGTTACATTGCCCCTTCTTCTCTTGAAGGTGGCCTCCCTTGGTACCAAGTGTGGAAAGCAGCGGGTGCTTTTCCAAATTAGCTTTTTCAGAGTATGTTCCTTATGGTTTCAAGGCACTACAATAATGATGGGGGAAGCCCTGCTGGTTGTGCTGTAGGTAGGATCGATAGATGATGAAGGTGGATTTGCACCAGCAGTTCTTTAGGCTTCTAAAGATCCTCCTGAGTTGGCAAGTGCACTGGTATGCTTGATGTCTTCTCTTCCTCACTCTAATCCAAATGTTTTTGAAGTGACCAAGGGTCCCTGTTACCTTCTGGAAAGAATGGCTAAGGGAAAACCCAGGGATCTGAATCATCACTTCTCTTAGGTACATGACATGATCGTGCTTCTGTCAGCAGCTGTCATCAGAAACCAGCTGGGCTCCCTTCCTATTGCAGTTCACTCAGTCTTGAGCAAACTCTGGGCAACTTCCTGAGAGCAAAAATTCTACTTGGAAAGGCTTGAAATGTATCTAAATATTTGGTGGTTGCTGTAGCGTGGTAATTCCCAATGTGTACATGTGCCACAGTGTTGCACTGGGTGAGGGCCAGTGCTGGGTGGACCCATCAGGGTGTGGGATTGCCTGCAGCCCCACCCCGCCCCATTGCTGGTGCCCACTATTTCAGTTTCTCCTGAAGCAGAAACAGCCTTAGCAGGTCCACCTCCTTCCCATTTATAGGTTCCAAGTGACATCCCGTTAAAGAGAGCACATGTCCTAGACACATCATCTTCCGTGATCTCAGGCTGACCAAAATGTTTGCCTTGCCCGCAGCGCATGTGATGATGGCTCGGTGTGCTCTTCTCCAGCAAGGGGGATTTGGGCAATTTCAGCCACCCTAACAGCAGCGGTGGCCTCTGCAGCTACCTGGCTCCCTGCATGCAGACAGCACAGCTTGCTTTCCTCTTGGTGAAGATCCTTCCTCAGACAAGCATGTGCTCCCAGCTCTATCTTACGATCTGCTGATCACTTTCCCAAGGAGTGCACACACAGAGCCCTCGAGGAATGCCAAAAATGTCCTGGGTTAACTTTGGGAGATACAGAAACTATTGGCTAGCAGGTTTATTGAGACGGTGTCACAAGATGAGTTGTATCAGGGCTCCTATCTGAGGCTGTGCATCATGCCTGAAGACTCTGCAGCATTCCTTGACAAAAGCCTTCTAAGCGCAAGCATGGGATGCCAGCATCTGGCGGCTGGTAGCCAAGTGTGCTGCGAGCCATGGGGAGGGAGGTGTTCTCTGGGAAGGGACCTGCCAGTTTGTTTCATCCTTACAAGTTGGATGTAAAACAACTTTGTAGAAAAACAGTTAAAAAAAAAAAAAAAAAAGCTGAAATGAGAATGTATGTTCCAATACCCTATCCTTAAATTTCCATGGATGCATTTTTGTTTGGGTTTAAGCACATTTATGTTTGCAGGTCAGGTGTTTAAGCTCTCTTTCTCTTGCTGACATGAAGAGAGAAGTGGAATTTCAAGAGCAAAAGGAGTAGCAGTTGAATGAGAAACCGCTACTTGAAACAGGAAATTCACCTGTGAGCGCGAGGCATAATGCAGCATGAATAAACTCTGGCTGCTGTGTATTAGTTTCCTGCTGACAGCAGAAGTGCTGTTTTGGCTTTTGGAGTTGAGCATGCATGCTGTGAAACGCTGTGCTGAACTACCAGCTCTAGACAAGGCTCCGCAGACATGCGGGTCTGGCTACTGGCTGACCAGCTCTCTCTGAAGGCAGAGGCATCTGAATCACAGTGCTGGGGGAAATATGTGGCTTTGATCATCGAAAGCCTGTCTGAGAGGAGCTGATTAATAGTTTTTTCTTGCTGTGGAATCTGTGGATGCTGGCTCTTTAATCTGCCAGGAATGTAAGGTCCGGGTGTGTCATCACGCTTCTCCAGCGAAGCACTAGCTTTGGTAGCATCATGATGCAATGGGAACAGAGGTGGGAGGCTCGAGCAGGAGGTGACTTCCCACCGTGTCAAAAGGCCACTGGCCACCTCTGTTAACCACAACTCCTTTTCTTCTTTGGGGTGTGAACTGTAATTGTATTTGCATTAAATCTAGTATTTCTACAGCTGCTGCCAAAAGCAAATAGCGTGGAGCTGGCCAGGGAGCAAGTGTTGCCTGTGACAGGGAGCAAAGTGCAAGGGAGAGCCATGGTACGGGATAATGGTAGGGGCGAGTATTTATGGCGTTGCTTTTGCTGTAACCACCAGTGCCAGGGCACAGGTTTGCCACTCCGGTGCATGTCGGTAAGAAGCGTGTGCAGTGAGGCATGGCTTGTGGATGCTGCCATACATAGCCTCTGGCTGGGGCTAGTCAAGCTGGCGCTTCCAAGAGCTTATGCTTTATATGCAGGCAAAGCGAAGAGGCAACCGGGGCTGGTAGCAGCGGCCCAGAGCCGTTGCCTGCAGCTGTCAAGCGCTGCCTGAGAGCGGAGCATGTTGGCAGCGGGCATTGCAGCCTACCGTCCTTGCTGGAGTAATGGGGTCCCATAGAGGCAGCTGCCCTGCCCTCACTGTGAGCAGAGCTGGGGTTGGTGCTGCCCTCCCTGCTGGGCTGTGCAGCTCCTTCTGCGGGGCTGTTGGCTGCACAGCTGCCCTTCCTCCCGGGAAGGGTTCCGGGAGATCAATGCCCGTTTCCTGTTGGATGGGGCTGCGTGAGCAGCCAGTCTTATTTTTGGCTGCATTTCTGATCACATGGGAGATGGTGCTTTTACTCTACAGATCTGTACTGAAACCCCACGTGGGTTAGCCCCTCACCCTACACATCTGGTTTAGGAAGGCTGCAGGAAGGCTTGTAAGTGGGGAAGGCTCTGGGAGCTGGGAGGGGAGAGTAAGGGCCAGGCTGGTGGCACCGTCTGCGGTCAGGTGCAGGATTGCCTCAAAGCCCCCTGGTAGGTGCTGGGAGGTCCAGCTGGTGGGGTTGGCTCTGCTGCCCAAAAGAAGAGTTCTTGGCTATCTCTTCTCGTCCTCCATCTCAGTGCCAGGCAGCCATTAGCATCTACTTCCAGAAAGCAGATTTAGGCGAGAACATTTCCTTTTGGGCTAGTTTTCAGACAGATCATCAGGGCTGTGGTTTGTCTTGCTCCCAAGCACTGCAGCTCTTCCTGGCTAGAGAAGGTGACTGTTGTTGTTAGCGGGATTATCTTAATGATTCTATGATTCTGTAATTCCTTTAAGGTTGGAAAAGACCTCCAAGATCATCAAGTCCAACTGTCAACCCACCACCACCATGCCTTCTAAACCATGTCCTGAAGTGCCACATCTACACATTAATTTAACACCTCCAGGGATGGTGACTCCACCACCATGAAACTACAGGCTGGGAGGCATTGACTGCACTGGCTTTCTGGGGGCATCTGCTGCAGTTTTGCACCCTATCGGCTATTCTGCATGTAGCCCAGATCTTGCTAGCCTGTCACAGTAGCCGTGTGTTGGTCTTGTGTCTCAGTGCAGGTGGCAGTGCCCTTCCTGTGCAGGGACAGAATGGAGCAGGAGGGGGATCAAGGGGCTGTCACTGCAGATAAGGGGTTGGATGAGAACTGGTGGGTGGCCTGTGGTGGGAACAAGTTGGGGGTGCAAGAGCTTGTCCTGTGCTGGAGCAGGGCAGCTGGCTTGATTTCAGAGTGCGTGTGAAGTGTGCTGCCCAGCTGGAAATCTGTAGCTGCAAATCCTGATACCTTTCCCCATCCCTTCAGCCACCTTCAAGGCAGCCTCTGGCTCCCGTTCCTCGCTTCTGCAGTGGAGAGGCTTCTCATGCGCTTACAGGACCTGCAACCTCAGGTCATTCCTCCCTGCATGGGAGTTACTGTGTGTGGGTCATGGAAACAAAGCAGCATTTCTGAAACCTCAAAAGCTGTGGGGTGGCGGAGGCCAGCGGGAGGTATGTGCTCACTGCCCCAGCCGAGTGGGTGTTCAGAAGCTGTGGCTCTTAATAAGTTTAAATAACTCTCAAGATGTGTATTTTGCAGTGTGGTAAATAAATCTCTAGAAAGTGGATGTGGCAGTTGCGAACCAGGAGGAGGAACTGGCCCCTCGCTGCAGCCAGAGCCATCGGCTGACAAACCAGCCTCTTCCTGCTGTGCTGTCTGTGTTTCCTCCTTTGCTGCCTTGCCACACGCTTTGCATAACTGCAGGGGAGACACCAGCACCTCATGGTGCTGCGCTTCCTTGCTGCAGAGTGTGGCACTGTTTGTAAGCCGTGAGTTTGGGCTTTTCTGAGAGCTGAGTGGCATGTGTCACCTTCACCCTGTCCTCTTCCCAAAGCCAAGACTCCTTTCTCAGTCCTACCCTGAGACTCCGTGACTCAGGCAGTGGTATCTCTTGCTGTTTTGGGTAACCACCTTGTCTGGCCAGAGGCCCGCAGGAGCTGGTGGGTGGGGGCAATTTGTGGCACTGCTGGTGTGGGGAGCAGGTAGGAGCTCTGAATCTGCAGCTTGTAGGTGGTACAGCCTCTGAAATCAGTGACTTGCTGTGCAGGGCCGGTGCGCTGCCATGTCCTGTTGGGTTCCTGACTGGCGAGCACTGGAGTTACTGGTGTAGAAGTAGTATCAGAGGCTGCAGAGAGCAGCAGCCTTTGATTTCATGAGGGACGAAAACCAGCGTACAGTTCTGGCATTGCACTGGAAATTTGCTGCTAGCTGCATTTGCCTTGGCACAGGCAACAGAGAATTAATACTTGGAGCAGTGAACACACCTTCACAGGAAAATATATGCAGCTAATTGGGTGATGAGCTAAAACCTAGCAGCCATGGGCTGGCCCAAAACGTGGGGTCAGAGGACATAGGGTTAACTAGGGCTGCAAGTCAACATCAAGTGCAAATGAAAGCATGTGAGTTCAGGGAAGCTTGGCGGGGGAGTTTGGGAAGCTGAGGTAGTGTTTCTCTCACTGGGAGCAGATACCACCAGCCTGGCAGATCTGGCTGGACTGGAACAGCCTCCAGGGTGACTTCAGAGCTGTGCTGTCAAGACTGTCTCTGGGCTCTAGGAGAGCCGGTGTGATGAGGCAGTGTGTGTCAGCTGGCTTGCTCACAGCACTGCTCCCTGGGAAGGCACACCAGGGAGAGACGGAGTTTCCTGTCTAGACCCCAGTAATCGCAGTGAGGAGGGGTTTGCATGCAAGCTCCTGCTCTCTTCTCTGATTACTGAAGCAGAAACCAGGCAACAGCTCCTTGGGAAGAAACACCTTGCTTCTGCCGCGTGTCTCAAAATGCAGTGGCTGGCTGCTCCTTGCTCCCCTTTGATTCCGGCTGTTAGAGGGGGAGCCAGCTGCTGTGCTCTCTCCAGCGCTGCCTGCTGCCAGCCTGCAGGAGAGCTCAGGAAGTTTGCAGCCCCCCAGCTGTGGGTGCAGGGTTTTCCTTGACACTCAGGGGATGCTCCTAGAGCCCAGGGATGAGTCTCCCTGGAGGCTACTTTTGGGAGGAGGGAGTAAAAGCATCAGGACCAGCCCAGATCCTCTTGCTGCAGAAACTACATGACTGAGGAGAGTGATTGAGGGAAATATGAATTCCCTGAATCCTCACCTGCCTGGGACTGCAGGTGATGCTTTAAGTAAAGAAATGGCATTAAACAGTGACCCTTTGCCATGAGCTGTGTAGCTCTAGCACCCCTGCTCTCCTAGGGAGGGCAGAGTATGCTACTGTGCAGGAGTGGGCAGTGTGGATCCCTGTGGGCCATGACAGCCATGAACTCTCCTGCACTGCATCAGGCAGGAGAAAAAAGAAAGTATATGGCCGGTGGAAGCAAGGTCAGATGACATGGGAGGACTATAGGGATGCTGTTGGCCACTGCAGGGAGGAAATATGTGCAGCCAAAGCTCAATTAGAGTTGAAGCTGGCCAGTACTGTGAGGGACAATAAAAAGGGCTTTTTAAAATACGTTAATGGCAAAAGGCAGGCCAGAAATAACATTGGCCTGTTGCTTGATGAGAATGGTCACCTCACAAGCAGGGACATAGGCAAGGCAGAGACATCAGTGCTTTCTTCACCTCAGTCTTCAACACCGATGGTGGGCTCAGGGACCCCCAGAGCCCTGGGCTAGAGAACCATGACTGGGAATGATAAACTCCTGATAAACTCTGCACTTGTGCAGGGCTTGCTGCTCCAGCTGGATCCCTGTAAGTCGACGGGGCCTGATGAGATTCATCCTGAGGGTACTTAAAGAGCTGGCTGATGTCATAGCGAGACCTCTCTCAATGATTTTTCAATGCTCTTGGGAATCTGGAGAGGTCCCAGTTGACTGGAAGCTGGCAAACGTTGTCCTAATCTTTAAGAAGGGCAACAGGGATGACCCTGGTAACTACAGGCCTGTCAGTCTCACTTCTGTGCCTGGCGAAATTATGGAGAAGATTATTCTGGGAGTTATTGAAAAACACCTGAAAGACAATGCAGTTATTGGTCCCAGCCAGCACAGGTTCACGAGGGGAAAGTCCTGCCTGACAAACTTGATTTCCTTCTATGACAAGGTTACCCATCTAGTTGACCAAGGGAAGCCAGTCAATGTGATCTTCTTGGATTTCAGTAAAGCTTTCGATACTGTCTCTCACAGTACCCTCCTGGACAGAATGTCCAGCATACAGCTGGATAAACACATAATGCAATGGGTGAGCAACAGGCTGATGGGTCGGGCTGAAAGGGTTATAGTAAATGGGGTTACATCAGGCTGGCGGCCAGTCACTAGCAGGGTTCTGCAGGGATCCATCTTAGGGCTGGTACTCTTTAATCTCTTCATAAATGACTTGGATGCAGGACTGGAAGGAATACTAATTAAGTTTGCTGATGATACAAAACTGGGAGGAGCTGTTGACACTCTCGAGGGCAGAGAGGCCCTGCAGAGAGATCTACACAAATTAGAGAGCTGGGCAATCACCCAGTTTAACAAGGGCAAGTGCCGGATTTTGCACCTGAGGCACGGCAACCCTGGCTGTACAGACAGCCTGGGGAACAAGAGGCCGGAGAGCAGCTCTGCAGAGAAGGACCTGGGGGCTCTGGTCGACGGCAAGTTGAACATGAGCCAGCAGAGTGTCCTGGCAGCCAAGAGGGCCAGCCGTGCCCTGGGGGGCATCAAGCACTGCATTGCAGCTGGTTGAGGGAGGGGATTGTCCCGCTCTGCTCTGCGCTGGTGCGGCCTCACCCCGAGGGCTGTGTGCAGTTTTGGGCGCCACAGTACATTAAGGATATAAAGCTACTAGAGAGTGTCCAGAGGAGGGCCATGAAGTTGGTGAAGGGTTCAGAGGGGAAGTCGTATGAGGAGTGGCTGAAGTCCCTTGGTCTGTTCAGCCTGGACAAGAGGAGGCTGAGGGCAGACCTCATCGCGGTCTGCAGCTTCCTCACAAGGGGAGGAGGAGGGGCAGGCGCTGATCTCTTCTCTCTGGTGTCCAACGATAGCACCCGAGGGAATGGCAGGAAGATGTGCCAGGGGAGGCTTAGGTTGGATATTAGGAGAAGGTTCTTCACCCAGAGGGTGGTGGAGCACTGGAACAGGCTCCCCAGGGAGGCAGTCACGGCGCCAAGCCTGACAATATTCAAGAAGCACTTGGACAACGCCCTCAGAGACATGGTGTGAATTTTGGGGTTGTCCTGTGCAGGGACAGGAGTTGGACTTGATGATCCTTGTGGGTGCCTTCCAAGTCAGGACATTCTATGATTCTAGGCCGTGTTAGTGCTCAATCTCCCTTGTCCTTAGGGAAGTGGGGCCCGAACGGTCACCAGCACGACTTCCTAGCAGGGGATGTTTGAAATCGCACTGTGTTAGGAGAACAGAGCTCTTCACCAGCTCCTGGCTGCATGTGGAGGCTTCCTTGTGCAGTGGCAAGGCTGCCTGGCTCTTCCTAGGTTGCTGCTGGGGCCAGCCTGCCCATGGAGAGCTGCTCTCTGGAAATGTCTCTTGCTGTCTGGCGGGCACGAGGGGCAGTGGAGAGGACAGAAAGCCAGACTGTTTCATAGACTAATTTAATTGCACAAAAAATTTTTTTTAGTAATAAATGAATGCGTAGAAGTCAGTTCAGCTGATGCCACTCTCCTCCAGTCAGCAGAGCGAGGTGGAGCTTGGACCCACACAGGCTTTCCGGGACCTGTCTCCCCTCACAGCCTTCAGATTCAGTTCCCTAAATGTGAAATCCCTCAACGTCTGTCCGGGCTGCATGAGAACAGCGCGACGGTGGCAGAAGTCCTGCTCGTGCGTCAGCGAGTTGTTGGCAGTGGGAACCCATGCTGCGCCTCCTCTCCCAGCGGTTTCCTGAAAAGCAGCTCTTGTAAGCAAGAGGGATCCCACGTGCCTGGGGCCTGCGTGAGAGGGACAAGGAGCCCATTGCCATACCCACAACCCTAGCTGTCACTAACAACCTTTACTGTTTAAATAAAAGCCCTTCAGTATTTAGAAATGGGGCTGGAAGTGATGTCCTCATGGCATGGGCATTTCAGCTGAGTTTACAGAAGTGTCACTGCAAGTCTGCTGCAAGGGGATGGATGGGGAGTGATGGCAGCAGGACTGTCCCATGTGCTAATGAATTTTCCTTTAGCATTGTGGGTCCCAGCTCCCCGTGGGCTTGCAGGAGTCGGGGGGAGGCTGTCAGGGGAACATCAACTTTGTGGCTCTTTCCTGTCACCAGCTGGCAGTGGTCATGTCCTCTGGCTCACACACAAGCCCCCCAGCCTGCCCCCTGCAGCAGTGGAGTGGAGGCCAGTGTGTGCTGTTGCTGCAGCCTGTGCCCGTGGTTGCTGCTGTGTTCCAGCCAGCTGGCAGTTGGGGGAGCACCCCAGAGCAGCATATGTTTTTACTGTTTCCGCCAGCCCTCCTGCACAGCTGAGCAGTGCTGAGGACCTCCGCTGTCCCCCTTTAGCTGTCCTTGGTTTTGGTGGGCTTTGGAGGTCATTCATGCCATACTGGGCTCCTCTGCCCATGGCTGGAGAGGCAATTAGTGGAGCCCACAGCAGGATGCTCTAGGCTGAGGCCCAGACTCCTGTGATTTAATAATAATCCTGCCAATGCTTATAGGTACTTAGTTTGGCCCGGAGACTGAGCTCCATCAAGCTCCCCAGGCCCGCAGGAAGGTGCTTAAGTGTGTGGCTGTAACCACCGTGGGGTAGTGGGAGCATCGTGTGCAGTGGTCTCCAGTAGGTTTTGCTGAGAAGAGGACCTTGTGAGGACAGCAAGCCCCATGCCAGTGTGCAGCAGGTGCCACCCGCGGAGCCCCGCGTGTGCCCCCGAGGGCTCCCCCCATGGTCCTCTGCAAGCCCCGCTCTGGGGAGCCTCCCCAAGGGTCCCCTCAGCCTGTAACAAAATGCATTTGGAGTGGTGTTCTCCCTGCTGCCGCCAAAGGAGGTCTGCATCCAGCAGCCAGGGCTGCCTGCACTCACACAGCAACGCCTTCTGCCAGCCTGGCGTCCACTGGAGACTGTTGTGTCTGTTGTTTGGAAACCCAGAGAAAATAGTCATAAGAGCCAAGTGCCGATTTTTCCAGTCACCTAGGAGCACCCAGACTAGCAGGAAAAAACGCTGTGTGCTGAATTCCTATCTTGGGATGCACAGCTTTGGGCTGCTTCCCTGCCAAGCCTAGCCTAATTAAAGATGATTAAGGAAACACATGTATTTGGTGATGATGCCTTTCTGATAGAAAGGAGGGTCTGGGTTTAGAAAACTGGCTCAGCTGGGGAAAAGAGCCTTTTTTACCCAAGTGCGAAAGCATTTTGCTGTTGTCTCCATGAGGAGGCCTTTCTCTCTAGGCTCCAGGTGTTATGGGATCTGATTTCCTTCCTTGCTACCGTTAATGTATCCCACTTTTTGCAGCTCTGCTGTTGCAACAGCCATGGCAGCTCCGAGGAGAAGGTTTCAGAGGAAACAAAATTCAAAGTCTGTGTAAACATTGCCCAGGCTAAATATTAATGCTTCTAGGATACCTCTGGAAATGAATAACCACTGTCCTCACTTTGGGAAACCCATAGGGTTGTGCGTACCCTCAGCAGGCTGCTTGCAGCTCTGCCCCGGGTAGTTCTTGGCCCCAGCATCCTGGCACGTGCTGTCAGTGCCAAGGTGGACCTTAACTCTCCTCTGGATTTTTTGCCTTGCAGCAGAAGAAGTCGTACCTGGAGCGGAGTGTGAAGGAAGCAGAAGATAACATCCGGGAAATGCTGATGGCCCGAAGGGCGCAGTAGCTGTGTGGTTCCCCCCAGGTCTCCTGCGACACCCTCTGGGTAGTTTTGGGAAGCTCTGCGTGCACATTGCTCACCACCGCCTGGCGGCATGAGCTCCATTCTGTGGCAATTTCAATAAAACTCTTCCGTGAAGCTTGAGCTTGCTTCCTCTGTCTGCCGCCTGGCATCTTGCAGCAGCTGCTCTCCCTGCAGGGATTTGATGGACAAAGGAGGCGGTGGTGGGATTTGGGGTGAGGGGCCTTTGGGGAATCCTGATTTACTTTAAAGCAGCCGTAGCCCTTGCCTTCTGGAAAGACCCTGTGTGCTGCTCAGTGCTGGCCACCGGGGAAGGCTCACTGCGTTGTTCTGCTGGAGTGGGGCTGGCGAAACCGCGGTGGGGGAAAAGGGAGGCTGGCAGGGCCGGGCAGGGCAAAGCAGAACAGGGCCAGCCGTCACAGGCACCTCCAGGCCCACAACGGGTGGTTATTTACTCCGTCTCAGTGGTGACAGGCCCTGGTTCCCTCCTTGTACAGACAGGCCTGTCAGAGCCCCAGCACGGCAGCAAGCTTGTGGAGAACCAGTGCCACCCTGTGCTTCATGCTTGCAGTGCACCAGCCTCGCCTCCTGCCTTCCCTACTGCTGGCTTTGGTGGCTTTCTGAAATGGAGCTTTCAGGGACTTCTCCTTTCCTGCCAGCAGGGATCTTGGAGCTGGGCAGGAATTCCCAGGTCCCACTGCCGACCCCCATGCTCTCGCCCCGTAGACACATGGGCGCCATCACGCTGGGCTGACCCTTCGCCACCTGCTTCCCCCAGGCCATGTCACCTGCTCACCAGCTTGTCCCGCTGTCATCTTCGCACGCCTGCACTGGCTGCAGTCACTGCCCCAGGGACAGGGGGCCTGAGGGCTGATCCCCCAGTGCACTCACACCCTGCACACACACACTCAGTAGGTAGCCCTCAACCAGGACAGGTTTAGGAATTTAGTAAGATTGGACACACTGCGCTGATCAGGCACTGGACATGTGTACTGACCAGCTGGTCATTTACACCCACCTGGACCTTTCATCCCCATACCTCACTAATTTTTCCACACTTGTTCCTCCCAAAATCACCTATACCTCTACTTTAGGGTGCTCCACTAAACATCCCACAGTAAGTCCCAAACAGCTTTTCCCTGCATCTGAAAAATGTGTCCCACCCCCAGGCATCAACCCCTTATTCCAAAAGGAGCGCTGCTCTGGATCACCCATGGGGATGGGCACAGCCTGGGCATGGGGCTGAGGCTCTGGGCGGGGGGGGGGGGAGGGACGGCCCTGGGAGAGGCCCTGGACAAGGCCTGAGTGTCCTTGGGTTCCTGCCATTGTGCCTGTGTGCCCCCTGGGCTTGTGAATGTGCAGAAGCATCTAGCAAAGGTGCAGGGATGGGCAAACCGGGTGGGTCTTGGACCAGGTGTCTACCCATTTTTGGTCCTGGGGCAGGGTGCAGGCCTAGGCTGGGTGCGGTGGATCAGCCCGTGGCTGGGCTCAGCAGCCAGGGACCCCCCCCCACTGCAGGGGCTGCCTTGCACCAGGCTGGGCTGAGCTTCGCCTTCAGCCTGGCACCCGAATGGGGAAGGTGGTGTCCAGGCTCACTTGGGGACTGGCAGAGCCCTCTCTTCTCCAGCACCCTAAGCCTGATTTCTGCACCATTGCCACCCACCCCCATCAGCTGGCACCCTGCAGGGTGGCTGGAACCTGGGGCAAACCTTCCCAAAGGAGTGTGGGAGATGTGGCATCCTGCCCCCGCCCCCGCCGTGTCCCCAAGGACAGGCATTGTACCACTAAGGGCAGGGTGCTGCAGGAATCACAGAATGGTTTGGGCTGGAAGGGACCTTTAAAGCTCATCTAGTCCAACCCACCACTGCTGTGGGCAGGGACACCTTTCCCTAGATCAGGTTGGTCAAAGCCCTGTCCAACTTGACCGTGAACACTTTCAGGGATGTGGCATCTACAGCTTCCCTGGGCAACCTGTTCCAGTGTCTCGCCACCCTCATCATAAAACATTTCTTCCCTATGTCCAAGTTAAATCTACCCTCTGCCAGTTTAAAAACTGTTGCCCCTTGCCCTATCACTTCAGGCCTTGGTAAAATGTCTCTCTCCATCTTTCTTATAAGCGCCCTTTATATACTGAAAGGCCACAAGAATGTCTTCCCCAGATCCTTCTCTTCTCCAGGCTGAACAACCCCAACTCTCTCAGCCTTTTTTTCATAGGGGAAGTGTTCCAGCCCTCTGACCATTTTTGTGGCCTCCTCTGGACATTTCAGCGATGGTTTCATACTGGGGACAGGGAGAACGATACAGGAACCGCACACACTTTGGGCAGGAGTCAATCAGAAAACAAAACAAAACAAAAAAACCAAACCACCCACCAACACAATTTCCTTGAGTTTTGTGATCTGTCAGCAACCTTAAAAAAGACTTGTCAACTATTGCTGCATCTAGGCCTAACTATCAGGACCAAGAATTTCTTAATAAAAATTGGAACAGACTCAGAACAGAACACCACGTTGTGGTGGTTTTGATTGTCTAAGAAAAAGTGTGTCTAAGAGGAAGAGCTGCTGCCAGGGGCCCTCATCAACCCAAACCAAATTGTCTTGCCCTGGATCAGAGCCCCAAAACTGCATTTCTAAGACCCAAGTGGAGGCGCACAGCGTGCCCAGGCTGTGCCAGACGTGGCAGGCACCCGGTCGGGGGGGAACTCCCAGGCAAAAACACGTGGAGAAACCCAGTGAGGTGCCTTGTGAGGCCTGAGCAAGCCTCGCAACATGGCAGCCGTGTCCCTGCCATGCAGTTTGTAGCTAAGCCCTGCCCTACATTGGTTCCCTCAGGCCTGGATGCCAGACCCAGGCCCCCTGCACAAGCAGGGGAGCAGAGCTGCTGCCTCAGCTGCAGCACAGGAAGAGCCTTTGGGTCCAGACAAGCACAACCCTCGTTTAGCTCAGCTTGGGCCACCCTTCCCTCTCCTGGCACCTGCTGCCAAGTCCCAGGGATCCTGGATGCAGCATGCACAAACTGAGGGACAGCGAGTGCAGTGCCCTTTTAAGCCCTGCTACAAAAGTGTACAAGATCATTAGGTCACCTTCAGGCAATATAAAGCAAAGCCAACGTGTATCAGTCCACCAGGATCGTTTTGCTCCCAAGGCAGGGAGAACATCAGTGAACCGGGGCACTGGGCAGCTGGGTGGGAACCATCCCCCATGGTGACCAGCAGCAGGATTCCCCACTTTTCTGCAAAGGAAAGCTTTTTATCCCTCTTCTGGCCAGGCGTGCCATGAAACAGCTTCAGCTATAAATCCTCAGCACTAAATTAATCCATGGCCTTGTTTCTTCTTACCCATTAATTTACCCCCCGCAAGGCAATAATCTGCATCAGGGGGATGATGGATCACTGCTCAAAACCCTCAGCGGGATCAGTCCTCCCCCAAGAGCTGCTGGTGCACACACACAGCAGCTCAGCACGTGCTTCCCCCAGCTCTCTGCATCCCAGGAGCTGCTGGAGAGGCCCCCAGTCCCAGAAGGGGACCTGCATGTCCAGCCCTGAGTAAGCAGAGGGATGAAAACCCAACCGTGCTGCCCTGTGCAAGATGAGGGGGTTGGTGGTGTCAGACACAGGCGCTCCACCCTCCCCACCCCAGCTGGTTTTACCGCACTCTCGCAGCTTATGCACCAGGTTGCTGCAGAAAATCCCCCAGATGCTGGTAACAGCAGGGCCAGACAGCCCCAGCGAGGGGTCAAGGCACGAACTTCTGCAGCAAAGCTGCTTGAAGCCAAGTCCATCATTGCTGCTGCAGAGTCAGTGCATGCAGGAGGCTGAGAACAGATGGCGATGGGGGAAGCACACCCTCTATGGGACAGATTTATTGAAATAGTCGGGACCTAGTGAAGGAAATCAACTGTTGGCTTTAATTATTGCGTATGTCTTCATTTCTAGGACTAGGAAAATTTCAACTGATAAACATATATTTCATCAGAACGCCTTTGGCTGAAATATACCATTAGCACATTCTTCAAAGTTACAACAAAAGTCTTAGAAATGTTAAAAAGGGATTTTTCCTTTACTAAAATAAAGGAGTGCACCCCCCACCCCAACAAGGCGCTAGGACTGACAGACAGGAACTCTTGGCTGTGCAAAGCAGAGCGTTGATTACAGTAACAGAAAGAAGTCAGGACAGGAGTGGGGAGCCTGCAGAGCACTCAGTGAGAGGTACGGGAAGCAGCTGCAGTGGAGTCAGGTCAGCATGTCCCAGAGGCAGCAGCAGCAGAGCGCGGTCCAGCACGCTGTCAGGCAGGCGCTCTCGCCCGTGTCGTCCCTCCGCCGCTCCTCCACCACGTACACTGCAGGGACAGGAAAGCTTGGTCAGTCACAGCACAGCCAGCAACACCCGCAGTGGCCAACCACATCTGCCGCCCGCGGCACAGCTGGCCCCAGCACAGCCGCGGTGCCCCTCGGCACCCCAGCGCTCGCTTTGGGTGGCCCACGCCTGCCGGAGACAAGCTGGTGCACAGGCGAGCGCTCGCAGGAGGGGAGGTGCCGAGCTCCCGTACCAGGTGCCGCAGCCCCTCGAGCCATGATTTCACCACCGTGGCAGCGCCCCGTGAGGGCCCGCTGCCCCCTCCCATCACTGCAGCACCCCTCTGATGGGAAGGGTCCCTGGGGGAAGCAATTCTTTCTGCAGCCAGGCCCAGGCTGCTGGGACTGCACAAGGTTACGACCTTGACACAAGCAGCCGGTGCGGGTCAGCCAGGGCCAGACTTCTATTACGTCGCACACAGTTACTGAGCAAGAAAACAGGCTCAGCCTGGAAGGCGTCTGCTCCGAGTAAGCTGCCCTCCGGGGGCGCTGGTGCCTAAGCCTCCCCGCCTGCCCCTGCCCTCTGGCAGCCCCCAGCCAGCGGGAGGTCCCTGGAGCAGAGTGCCCACAGGTGCCCTGGCTGAAGCCTGTGCCCCTCCAGGCCTGGCACAGCTGCTGTTCCCAGGGTGGGAGGTACCCAGCTGTGCCGGAAGGGACCCGGCGCTCCTCTGGCACTTGGGGTGCTGGGGAGGGAGCACATGTGAGGAGAGTGGTGGGTCAGACACGGCTAAGGGCCAAACTCCCACCCAGCTGCTCGCTCACTGCCCCTCCTCAGCAGGGCAAGATGGGAAAAGAAGATGAGAAAGCTTGCGGGTCATATAAAGACAGGGAGGTTGCTCACCTATTACCATCATGGGCAAAACAGGCTCAACTTGGGGAAAATTAAATGAATTTATCACCAATTAAAATAAATTTGGGTAGTGAGACACAAAGACAAACACTAAAACACCACCTTCCCTCCTGCCTCCTCCACCTCCTGCCCCTAGCAACACAGGGCGACAGGGAACGGGGGCTGCAGCCCTTACACAGCAGCTCTGTTCCCCTCCTCTCCCCTCTGCTGCTGCTGCTGCTGCTGCTGCTGCTGCTGGGAGAGGTGAGCTGTGTGACCCTGTGTGCGAACAGGGAGGTGACAACTGCGGGCGGGCATTGTTTCCCTGCAGCCTTGGCAGAGCCCATGCCCCCCTCAAGCAATCTGTGTTCTGGGTACATTAATCTTCAGAGGGATGATTAGGCACCTGGTGATGGAGAACGCAGCTCACGGCTCTCAGCAGACAGTGTTGAGGCCAGCGGGAGCAGCTGCCCTGGACCAGACCAGGTCCTGCTGGGGGCTGTTGCAGAGCTCCCAGCTGGCCTGAGCTCCAACATGGCACAGCCTTTGGGCACCGATGTAGGGTCCCTGCCAGGAGAACCTGTGCCAGCATGGGTCCTCTCCACAGGCCACAAGTCCTTCTGGAAACGTCCACCTGCTCCGAGGTCCTCCACAGGTTGCAGTGAATACCCGGAGCACCTCCTCCAACCCTCTGCTGTTTCTCACTCTTTTGTTTCCTCTTCTCTCTCTGGCATTTTCTGCCCTTTCTTAAATATGTTCTCACAGAGGCACCACCAGCTTTGCTGATGTGCAGAGCAGTGTCCTGCGGTAAGTCTGTTGCAGAGCCTTGCCTCCTAGAGCAGGACAAAGAGGTGAGGTCGCAGGGCAAGAGGTGGTCTCAAGGTGAGATTCAGCTACTGCGGATGAACGGCTGTGGGGAGGCGGGTACAGGCGAGTCCCGGGAAGAGCCAAGGGCAGTGGCAGAGCAGTGTCCCTCCTGCCCCACAAGGCCGGAGAAAGCTCACTCTGCGTTTTGGGCACTGGGCAGAGGGTGCTTTTGCACCAGCCAGCACTTCTCAGTGGTAGGAAGAACTCGCTCTTCCCAAGCAGCAGGCCCCACAGAAACAGCAGAGATCACCTCTGGCTGACCAACCTACTCAATTATAAAGTCACCTGGTGACTACAAGGACAGCAAGCGGGAGGAGGCTGTGGCAGAGCTGGGATGCATCACCTTCAGAGCTGCCCTCTCGTGCAGCCTCCACAGCTGAGGCCAAGGAGCACTGACAGTGCCCATGTCCAGAGGGCTCCAGGAGCAGCAGCAGGCTGACTTGGAAAACAACCGGGTGGGTTCCTTGCTGTTGGGTCACTTCCATGCACAATCAAAAAACCACAGTTTTAGCATACTGAAGATGACAAGAACCTGCCTGCTGCCAGGTCTGGCCGGACCACAGGCAGGAGAGGCTGGATAGGCACCCAGGGCAGAGTCTTCCTGGAGATGCCAGCTTCTGTAGCTACAAGTGCATTTGCAGTTTGTCTGCTTGTTGCCTGTTTAGATTGCCACTGCTAAGTCAGCTGGCTTTAATAAGCAGCTGTTCCCTGACACTGCTCCAGCCCTATCATGCACATAGCTGCCTCCTCCCATAGGAATTCAGGGCAGGGATCAGTCCTTGCTCTAGCTGTGTCCATCTTGCATGCCAGGGGACTACCAGCTCTGCCTGCTCAGCACCTGGGGCAGAGCCAGCTCTTATCAGGCTAGGAGGCGGCAATCCTTGGACACCTCACCTGCCAAGGGGTGCATGCCTGGATCACACCCCGAAACGCTCAGGCTATTCCCTCATGGACAGAAAACATTTAAGCTCTGTCCCTCCAAGGGCTGCGCAGAGGCTCCCAGCAGGCTGTTGGGATTTACTGCACATTGCCAGCTGCCTGAAAGCACAGGAGGGAGCCCCAGGTCTGGGTGGAGCTCTCCTAGCAGGGTCTCCTACCCGAGGCCAGTGTGCTGTCTGCTCTCCCTGCCAGCCCCTGAAGACCATTTGGGACAGATGAGCAGTTTACTTTTGGTTCCTCCTCACTGAGCTTGGGCTATCATGCCCAGAGCTGCAGCAGTTTGAAGGCAGGCATGTGACCTTCCTTCCTTAAAGCTTTCTTGGGTCTGTTACAGTCTGCGTGAGAAATGTGCCCTCACACAGGAGCGTGACCCAGGCAGGCAGCTAGTGCTTTAAGTTGAGTGGCTGAACATGTGGTGCTGACAGGCAGAGGCCTGGGCAGGAGACAGCTCATGTCATCAGCCTGGTCCTCCCATGGGCTTGCTTTGTGCTCAGAAAAATGTCCCATCCCGCCCTCTTCACTGCTTCGGTTCTCTCAAGAGCAATGAGTGGAGGATAATGTGCTCTGGCTTTCATGATACCAAAATCCTGCCACCATCAGGGTGGGGCAGAGACAGGAACAGCCCAAATAACACCCCCCCCCCAAATATCTGCCCTCAGGTGCAGTCTGTACCCCAGCCTCAGGCAGCCTCCCTCTTGCCAACGAGAATAACACAGAGCGGAGGCATGTGCTGTGCAGGCACAGCCCAGCTCCAGAGGAGCCACTGCGTGGTGCTGGCAAAGCACCACTGTCCATCCTTCCCTCCAGGGCTTTGCAGCTGCTTGTGAGCATTCAGTCACAGCGTGTGGTGCCCTTGCTCCAGGAATGTCAGGGTGGAAGCACATCTCTTCTCCAGACAGCCCCAGAAAGAGGTGGCAGCATGCTGCAGTGCTGAGACAGGCTGGGCTGGAGCAGGAGAGGTGCCACGTGCTCTCCTCCCCTGGGAGTTGCTGGCCCTGCCTGCCCCTGCAGAGCCAAAGCAGGCACCTCCAGGCAGGAACAGACCAGGACCTGACGGAAACCTGGCTCCTGTGCACAGACCAGGGCTCTGCAGGCTGTTGGGCAGTGCTGCAGCGGTGCGGGAAGCTGCATGACCTCCTCCCCACAGCCTGTGGCCAGGGCAGGGCTGTGCCCAGGGCCAGCAGCCCTGCCACACCAGCAAGGAGCGCAGAACAAGTGCAATGACTTGTGAGCCCAGCATCCTGCCCTCCTCCTGCATTCCAAGAGACCCTATTTCATCCCTTTGGAAGGGCAGACCACAAACCCATCCCATCCAAAGGGGGAATCTGTCCCAAGGCGGACAGGACTTTGGTCAGGCCCTTCCCTCCGACCTGCCCACAGCCCCGGACTTGCACTCAAAAACATGCATGGAAGACTTGCAAAGACTTTGCATTCAAAAGCATGAGGACTTGTGAGCATTGACCTTATACAGCATTATAGCAGTAGCTCTCTGTTCACTGCCTGTTCTCTCTGGTGAGGTGACCCAAGTCTGCTCATTCCCATATTATCTCTGTGCAGTACAAGCTGTCATCAGGCAGCTGGACAGGTCCCCAGAGCCGTGGGCTACAGCAGTCACCCCTGCTCAGCAGTGGGAAAGAAGGGAGCTGTGCCCTGCTGTCCAGGGGAGAAGCTGGCTTAGCAGAGCTGCCCACGCTGTTCTGCTTTCCTTCCCCGACCAGCAGTGCTGGGAGCAGCTGGACACCCTGACATTGGACCCGTTTACCCTCCTCAGCTGAGCAGCATTCTCCCCTGCAGCAGATAGAGCTGCCCTTCTGTCTCGCTCAACACACCGAGCTGTGATGAGAAGCGAGCCCTGGCGCCACACAACGCCTTTGTGCAAACCCAGTCATACGACCAAGCTGTTCAGGAAGGAGTAGCAGGGCAGAGCTCCGCAGAACAAGTTCAGCTTGCAAGGACTGAAGGAGGCACTGGTGTGTTTCAGGCTGGGAAAACACTTGGGGCTGTTTTTTCCTGGTGGATCCAGGAGCTCTGAACAAGCAGCTAACTCTTTGGTGCCTTTGTTTCCTCTGAGAAGCTCCTGTTACAATGAGTGAAGGCAAAACATACCAAATGCTCCGAGAGTCCTGTGTAAGACGATGACATGTAGCTGTTCAGCAGGGCACAGTGCACACACAACAGGCAGAGATGGCCAAGAGCTGCTCACCAGAGTGGGGTACCAGCCGTGCTTTCCTGCCTGCATTCAGGTGGGAGAGGATGCTCGCCAGCTCCTGCCATCCCTCAGAGCGAACAGCCACGGGTGCGTTTCCCATGGCTGCTCAGTAAGCTTCCAAACCAGCTCCCCGTGCTGAAGCCCTGAGGCAGCTCTGGTTTCTAACCGGCTGCCACGTGCCATTCAAGCTTTCCTGCTTCGGAGTTGTGGAGAGCTGGATGGCAGCTGCCAGAGCATTGCCATACCCAAAACTGAGGGCCACAGTGCCCTGAGCTCCATCCAGATCTGCACAGCAGAAGGGAGCTGGGAAGATGTTTAGGGAAGCACTGGTTCCTGGTGGTTTGGAGGCAGCAGGGCAACTCTGACCTCTGGAAAACACTAGCAAGAACACATAACAGAGAACTTGCTCCAGAGCAAAGCCCTTGCAGCTTCAGACTGCGTGAAACCCAGGGGAACCCGACACCCTTCTCTGCCCCAGAAAAAGCTCTGCAGCATGTGACACTCCCAAATCTGGTGGACAGCATAAGGTTACACTGCTTTGGGGGTGCCTCAAATACCCTCAGCTTCCTTGCTGCAGCAGCTGAGATGGACTGAGCTCTCAGGCTGACAACACCTGGCCTGAGGGTGAGGTACCCTCTCCTCTGAGCACCAAGGTATGGCACTTCACACCGACTGCTGGCAGACCTAGCTAGCCAGCTGCTCTGGCCAGCCTCTGGCAGGCTTCTGCTGATCGGAGCAGGCCATGTCACTGCAACGCAGACCACAGGCTGGAGGGCAGTTACTGGTTTTGGCCACCCCAGCCAAGCCCATCTTCACCCTGCTTGAAGGTGGCCATATCTGTAGCCACAGCCAAGGCACCATCCAGGGAAGAGCTCTAACACCACTGTCTTTTACTGCTAGAGTTAAAGCAATGTTGCTTTCTGGTAGCTCAGTGCTAAGCTACCAAGAAGCAACGCTTGAGCATGCAGAAGAGATGAGCTGTCAAATGATACACTAACATTGACAAGTCCTCCGTGGTAACACACAAACCAGTAAGCCGGCAACTTGCAAAGAAGTTGGTGAAATCGAGTCTTAACTGCATACTTTGCTGGAAGACGGGTTTTTATAACCTTCCCCACCCCAAAGCAGAGTTGAAATGGATGCTGCCCCGTGCAATTTATAGTAAGCTGTCTGTGACTGCAGGCATACAAGAAAGAAGAGTTTGCCTGAAGTATTTATGATTAATCCATTAGAAGTTTTAAGCTACAGAGTGTCGAGGACATACTGACAAAGCATGTTCAAAGCATGTATGAAGTGCTGTTATGAAACACTTGGTGAAATATTAAACAACATGGCTTTTCCAAATTTGGGCCTGTGCAGGGGGAGATGGGCACTTTCATGACACGGCCGCTCAGCTGACTTGCATCGGATGCTGCCTCTCCGCACAAGTGGGTCACAGCGGCAGTGGGCACCGCTCCTCCCCTGCCAGCAGCACCTCCAGCTGCCTGTGCCGCACTGCTGCTGGCAGCTTCTGCTAGAAAGGTCTGCACTGAACTGGCTGATACACAGGCACAACCGCCCCCTAACAATTCAGGGCAGGACTGGGACAGAAAAAGGGACAGCAAGGGAAAGCAGCCGTGTCAAGACCTTTCTGGGACTCACCATGGGTTTGGGGGGCGTGCCTTTCTGTTAGAAACAGTGAAACAGCTCTTGGAAAAAGACCAAGTCCTTTCACTCCTGCTAAAAGCTGGAAGTCATTTAAACCAGCAGCACATTGTAGCACAAGTACCTTTCTGCAGAAACCCTCTGAGATAAAGCTGTGTTTTTCCCCATGCAGGGGGTTACAGTACTTTACCAAACCCATTCACCTTCCAAGTTCAAGGAAAGCCCCAAAGACCACCATCTGAAATACACATTGGAGAAGTCGCGGCCTTCCACTGCAGAGCTCCTCTCCCAGAGGGAGCAAGAGTCTCAAGAGGGCAGTGCTCTGCCACCGCCAGCTCTCGGGAGCTGGTGTCAGCTGCTGCTGCAGTCTGAGAGGAAATACAGTCGCCACTGAAAGTTTTCAGACTTTCAGAGCATCTGGGCAATACTCTAAATAAAACCAGCCACCTCTCCCTTACAGTTTGAGTTTAATGATCACTGTCTTTGAACCTTCATCAATGCTTCAGAAGTTGTAGCTCTGTTGCTGTCACCAGACAAATTGCCAGAGAAACTTTAAACACAGCCATACAGCATTACTGCTAAAAAGCTTTCCTCATCAACCAGTTGGATGTGGGGCTTATACAGGAGAGGATAAGAGCAGAACAGGTGAAGTTTGGTTAACTATTCACTTACAGCTACCAAAGTGCATAGGGAAAAAACAATTCAAAGGAAGGCTAGATAAACTATTCCCAGCCAAGCCTCTCATTAAGCTGGAGACATCCTATACCAGCCCTCTCATTTTGGACACTGTGCCACTGAATATCAACTTCAAGGCACAAACACAGTGACAGAAGTACCCGAGGAAATCAAGAGTGCATGGTAGCACCTGTATTCATTCTTCCCACCCTATGCATTGGCGCTACTTTAAATGCAGAGGATCCCCTCTAAACAGCACAACGTAACAAAACCCTAAGCACCTTACTCAAACCTCTTAAAATCATTTCATTAGGAAGCCTTGCACAGCACGTTACTGATGCAAGCCACCCAACGTCTTCCCAAGTCACTTCAACCAGCAGTTTTCCATTAACAGAGATCAGGTTTTCTACTGGAATAGCTTTGCCAACAAAACCCCAACCCAAAATACATCAGTTAAGGGAACTGCTGGCTTTGTATGCCTCTTGTCAGAAGCCTGAATGCCTCCAAGCTAAAGCCCCCCAGTTTGCTGTGGCAAGCCTTACTGGGGACTTCATTAGCTGCTTTGTGCCTCTCTTTTGTCCAAGGTCAGGCACTCCAAAGATCTCCTATAGCATGCCAGGGTCCTTGCCACTGTGAGCAGAAGTCCATTAGCATTTTGTGACCAGTGGTCCGATAGAGAAGAGATACAAGGGCGATTTCTCTCCGAGGCACTAGATAGCACTCAGTTTTAGGCTCAAGTTTTGATGCTTCCATTGTTTTTCCTAAAACCTGATGGGAGAGCGTGCATGCTGAGCAGACCCTCCCGTCTTCTAATCAACCTTAAAGAGCATAGATCACAATGAATCATGCTTACCCTGAAAATGGTAGCACTCCCTGTAATCACACAGTACCAGCCTGCACAATCCAGTGCAAATAACTCCCACTTTGTTTTTAAAACAAATACTAGAATACCTTGTTATTTCATGTACAGCCTGCTTTATCTTAAGCATACACATTTAGTTTCTTCTCATACCTAATTGATATGTTAATCATTAGCTCCATGAGGGAAAGGCATGAGCAGTACTTTTCACCTGGTTTGGTATAAACTAAAATCATTACCTTAGACTGTAGTGTTCCATATCACAGTGCTTTACTGGGTCTACAAGGATTGCAGTACAAAGATACCGGCTTTGATGATAGAACCAGCCCATCCCAGTCCAGGGTCCAGGCACTGACACCACTGTTAAGGTACTGACTTACCTAAATGGGACACACCCCCCACCCCCACCCCCAGAAAGCAGGCAGTGACGGCACCCAAGAGCCCTTGAGCTCTGCAAGCCCTCCCAGAAGTCTTGCTGCACATCACCTGAGGCTCTGGCCCTTGTCTAGGTATTTCAGGTATGGCATCCAGGCAGACAGACAGCAAGCAAAAGCCCACTTCAGGCAAGCCAAGGGGCAGGCTCAGCCAAGAAGGCAGCTGCCCCGGGGAGAAGCGAGGTGCACGCACCCCCAGGCTTGGCCCAGCCTAGCATCAGCCAGCTGCAGGGACTCCTTCCTCTTCCTAAGGCAAGAGGGCCAGGAACACGAGAAAAGCAGAGAGTCTTGAGGTTTACTTCTTCTTTAGCTCCAGCTGTGCGCTCGCACACAGACCCACTCTGCATGCAAACAAGTTAGTTATGCTCTCAGCTGCTGTAAGTTACTAGGCAAGGCCTGGAGCACACAAGAGGAAGCAGCAACAGAAGGTTTACCAACCACTGCTACTGCAGACCAAAAACTCTTCCCGGGGTATCTGAATGGCTGTTTGCCACAGTAACAAATGTTCAGAGCAGAAGTATTAATTAATACCACAGTCTTCTCATCTGGGAGGAAGCACGTAGCAGAGAAGGGACCAATAAGCCTTTTCCTGCATCTGAATAAAGTGGTTTTTATCACAAGCCACTTCTGCACCAAGAGCTTTGTTTTCGCTTGTCCAGCCAGCAAGCAAAAAGTCTTGCTTAAAACTGAACAACTCCATTTTAATAATAATTTCTTACAGGGTTAAGTGCTGCCTGCAGCAGTTTGCTAAGTCCAGTCAGTCTGTGCATCTGGTTCTACCTTCAAAACATTCTTACCCAAGTCCTTTGAAAGTCTTTCCGTTCAGGATGGAGGCCAGAGAAGGAAAAGTCAGCACAAAGGCGTTAGTGGCAGCCAAGGGATGCAGAGGCGACAGTGACTAGAAATCAAGTGTTTCTGAGCCACTCGTTGGGGTGCGCGCTCTAGGTCTGCAGACCCAGCGCTGCAGGAGGAAGGAACACCCACCCCTGACCTCCCAGCCAGCCACATGTCCTGAAGTAAATCCCATGCAGGCAGCAAGTGCGGAAGAACAGACTGCATGACTGCGGAACAGGGACCCTAGGACTTCAACTAGAACTTTCATACGAGCTGCCAACAAGGCTCCTCTCTGCCCCAGGCTGCCTCCCTTGCCCACAAGACCTCCAGGGCAGAGCCTGGGCACAGATGGGATCCAACTCCCTTGGCAAGAAAGGCATTTAATTATTCTTTCTCCTCTTTGGGGATATTTGCTCATGTCTAATAGCTTCATGCCTGTCACATCACATTCCCCAGCCCCTCAACTCCTTCCTGCCCAGAGGCTTCCACTGTACACACAGTCTCTATCAACACCATATGCAGATTTCAGGAAATACCTTAGCACACTTCTGAAGGATTATCAGTCAGAGGCAGATGGAAATACAGTAGTCTACTTCCAAGCAAGAAGTCTTCCAAAGTTGCAGAATGCTCAGGGTAAGTTTCACAATCCTCAGCTCCAAACACCAACAGCTTCACTGCCAGAGCCACCTGAGCAAAAATCAGGTATCAAGGAAGCAAACTGCCAGTGAGTACGGGTAGTTTCACCTGCAAATCCCCTCTGCTACCAGACAGCTGCCGCTGACCCAGCCCAGATTTCAGCCTGCACTCAAGCAGAAGCGACTGATCTACAACCCACACTGGTATCAGACCTGCCCTCTTCCGTGGCTGCATGACTATATCCAGCAGGTCAAGAAAATTCCTGACTTTCAGTTCCCCCAAGTCTGAGAAGCTGTTACAGTCACCCTAGAGAGCTGTTTCAGTTTTCAGGGAGCTGAAAAGGCAACACAGTTCAGGGAAATTACTGTGTAGGTGTGCCAAGTGAGCACTTTCCAGAGCCAATGCTGCACTGGCCATGTTTCACACAAGGGTAAAGTTGTTCCCCTCTCATGCACTGCATGTGCTCCAAGCATGGGTTATGCCTGATCATAAACCATGCAGAAAATTTTCTTGCAGCTGAGCTCAGGGCTGGGAAAGAGGTGAGTTTCATCACCTGAGGACACAGGGATGGGATTCAGAGATCTTTGAGATAGCAGAAGTGATACTAATCAGCATTTATGGAGTATAGGTGCGTCCAGGAATCCAGGAAGGATTCAACATCTCTAAAAAGCAGGGTTATAGGCACTCCTTAGAGGAGAAAAGCATATCTTATGTAGTGAGTACTCAAATCTCTTCAGGATGTCAGCAGGCATTGGCCAGCTCTCCAAAGCACTATAAACCCCATCACGCAGGTTACAAAGTGCACAGGAGACATGTCATAAAAGAAACCAGCTTCCCTGGAGCTCAAAAGTACAGTAATTCAGGGCTTCAGACCCTTTGGTTTTCTTCTAGACTGCAACAGATGCAGAGACATCTCCCAAAACCACAGAATTTGAGAACTTCCTCTAACATGTTTTTTAATCAGTGAAATCTTAATTTACTGTTAAAGCAAGGAGGCATTTTCCTCCAAGACAACTGCAGGGTTAAGAACAGCATATTCTTCAGCTTGAGTCAGTGTTCTCATTGAAAATCAGCATCAGTCCTAGATTTAAACAAGACCTGGCTTGGAAGGATTTACACACCACAAACAGTCTTACAAGAGTCCTGCAAGAGTGCTCTGGGTGACAGACAGGAGGGACGAAGTCCAGTTTTAAAGCAAAGGGAACATGTCACAGTGAGTAGTCACTCAGGGTAGCAAGACTCTCCCTGAGCAGTCCCCCCAAGGCTCGAGTACCAAAATCTGTGCAGCGCTTGCAGTGCTGGAAAAAGGCTTTATACACTTTGCTTCTCACCCCGGCTAAGTGCCCAGCTGATGAGGACTGTCCAGACAGCAGCCTCATTTAATTTGGTCCACTATGGAGCCAGCCTTAGCCTTGTTTAGCCAGTTTGTCTGAAGCATGTTTTCAGATACAGGACCTGAATTTGGAAATCCTTTTCTCAGGTGATCCCCTCCTTGGGGGTGAGAAGCAGTGAAGGTGAGGTCAGACATCAGCCCCAGGATAGCACTGTTTGCCAGCAAACAGCCCCCACTGTTTGTGCAGTCAGCTGACATGAGCCAGGGACAGAGGGAGGTGGGGAGAGAGAACTCCAGGTTTTAAAGCACACTACAGTATGAGAAGCAGATAAGAGGACAACTGCCAAGTAAGGTTGGGCTTTTTTTGCAAGACACCAGCTGTCTGGAGTTGCAGGTCCTGAAGGTACAGTAACAGTTAAACTAAATGCTCCGACAGAGTGCTTGAAAAGTGTCAGTATACAGAGAGAAAGCCTGCTGGAATTGCTACACGCTGCCCTCCAAATAAACTTCTGCTGGGGAAGGCTCAGCTCGACATGGTTTGAGAAGCACCAGAGAGCCTATCCAGAGTGATTAGGATCCCCTCCTTTCCTCACTGAGACCTGTAAAGAAGAAAAATCCACCCCTCTAGCAGAAGGGATTGGCTGTATCTAGGTGACCTGTTTATTCTTGCAGCTGGCCAAACATTAGGAGGCAGGCAACATCACTGTGACTATTACTCTTATCGCAGCTGGCTTTGCTACAAGTAATAAACTTCCAGAAATGAGATTTCCACCCTGTGCGTACAATAGGTCAAACGTAATACTGAGCTTTGTTTGCCTTTGGTTGGAAGGAAGGCTGCTGACAGAGCCTGGTTCCCTTTGGCACTGCACAGAATAGCCTCATCCATTACGTTGTTATGTTATCAACTCGGGGGGGGTGGCAGGGAGAAATTAAGCTGGGCAAATTGCTAACACCAGCTAGTGCTTTCAAAATTAGTATGTCACTTTGTACTTTGGCTCATTCCATTTTTTAAAGCCTGCCATTACCAACAGCATTGTTTCACTTCTAATTTACATAGACAAGAAAGTACCTGCTGACCCGGCAGCAGATACTGTGGTTTCCTTAGGCCAATTGATACCAAATTATTCTATAATGAAAATACTGGTGGGGAAATGAGATATTTTCTGGAATGAGGTATTTTCCTCCTCCTAAGCAAGCCCCTGCTGCTAAAGAAGGCCCGGCTTCTTACGCCATGCTCCACGCAGGCACTGCACTCCTACTGCTGCGCGTTTCCCAGCTTTGTTCTGGTGCAGTTGAGTTCCCTCCAGCTACCCAAAACACTGTGTGACACCCCATAGCAGATCTACGGTATTCCAGGAACTCACACCTGGACTGACTTAATGTGGACAGACATGAAGACAGCCCTCAGTTTTTACAGCAGGAAAGATGCAGACAGAAATCAGCACAAGTCAAGTCACAGAGCTAGGAAGCTGAATGAGATACCCTTAAGGATAACATCCCTCAGGCTCAGAATATGTTATCAGCTCTAAAGGTAAAGGTCAAGTTGTTTACTTCTAATGAACAACAGCCAAGTCAGTTATGCAAGAGGCAAGAAGTGTTGTTCCTTTGGAGACTTTACTATAAGTAACCTGTGCAAGTCCAAAAGCCAGCTATCAAAAAAGCAAAACAAAAAAAGCAAAACCATGGCCATAAGGTCTTAGGTGCCACACCAGCAAGTCACCTAACCTCTCCAGCTCACTGCTCCTCCACCTGCAGAAGAAACATATGCTTCAAGGCCTTTCACGCCCAACAGTGTTGAGGTAGCTAGGGGTGAATCTGAAGGGGTGCAAGCTTGCACACACTGGATTCCAACCTCTCTGAGAGAAGGCACAAAGGACCACCAGCTGCCATTATCAGCTGCAGTCTCCCTCTTCTACAGTGCTGTTAATATATGGGAGTCATATGGCCAACACCACTAAGTCTTAATGCGTAAACCGCAAGCTGATTTCTGCAACTCAGAGCGTCGTCATGGCTAACTAATCCTGCAGACAGTCTAGGGTGGAATATACTTGTTCAGTGCTGTTCTGGACTGCACCTTCCTCCAACAAGCCTTTATATATGCCCCCCTATTCAATGTCATATCGAAAAGATGACAACATCTTCCCTCTCCCACCTATTTCTAGCAGAGTCATTGCTTGCTTAACAGTAATAACTTCCTCTTTCCAGCCTAGATGTTACCTACTTTTGCCAAGCGTGACCCCAGCAGGAGGCACCAAGCTCTCCAGTCAGGGCTTACAGCTCCCACCTCCTGAGGATGCAGAAGAATGGGTGCTGTGGCTGGGGAGAAGCGTGGCTGCAGCATGCACGCCACGCACAGGCGGCGCAACTCACACCTGTGCTGCTCAGCCTGAAGAGTCCTTCAACAGCAACCTTTGAAGCAAGGCTCAGTGGTTTGCAAGCTCTTCTGCAGCATGGATAACAAAACCAGTACTAAGTTTAAGCTGTTTCCCTGTTACTTCTCAGATGCAGCTTTCTTTTTAATACAGAGAGTGAGCTATATGAGGTTTTTTCTTCTCCAAGGGCCAATTGGACAGGCTATGTCCATTGCTACTCCGGACAGGCCACAAATTGTTAGATTAAAAACACCGTCACCATGAAATGCTACTTTACCATCAGATTTTGAGAGCTCAACAGTAATTATTTCCATCCGCACGATCCACTCAAGACCAAAATATGATGCATCATTACTTCCACACATTAGCACACCAGCTACGATCCACAACATTAAGAGCCCACGTTACAATTTGTCTACACAGTAAAATAGTTTAAAGCATAAAATTTAAAGTATAGCAAATGTCTTAGTTTTCAATGTGGACACGTTTATCCAGAAATACTAATGCATTACTTGGAGTACTGTAATTCACTAGATTAAGCAAAGTGATCTAGGAGAGCAAAACATCCGCTCTGAAATGAAAGCATCCACACAGTAGCTCTTCCCAGATAACTGCTTGGAAACACCACAGGAACTGACAAACCACATTAAATCATGCCAGACCAGCTAGGCAGACTGTAATGACTTGATTAAATTTAGATGTCAATTTTTTATGTTAGAGATTGAGCCACACCAACAGATATATAGCATTAGTATAACAGATTTTTTTTAAATGAGCTTTTTTAGGGACAACCGTTCTATATTAGACACTTCTGGAGGTGATCATTAAACAAAGCCTCATTGAAAGCTCTCTCAGAAGACTTCTGTTAAAGTGTCACAGGACAAAGATCAGGTCCCAGTTTGATGGGCTGGCCAAAAATGAGCAAAGAGGGAAAAGGGTGTTTAACAGAAGGAGAATCAAGAAAAAGGAAAAGCTTTTGCAGACAAACACAAAGTTACAGCCCTGACATCATTTCACACACATTAATAAATGTTTTTGCACATAACATCCACTTCAGCAAAAGCAATGCAAATTGGAGGCTGCCAAGGTGGGTTCAGAGACCACACATGGCTACAGGAAGGCAGTTCAAAGACAGGACTTACCAGAAAATCTTTGGTTTGTGCGTTAGGGTGCTGCTTCTGCAGAACTGCAGCTGTGTTAACACAGGTTTAACAAGAAAACCATGCCTCCTGCAGCATAAGCCTGGGCTCTCAGTGAAAGACACACTCAAACACCTAGCTACTCGTTCTCTCCCATTTCCCAGCTTACTCCTTTGTGCTGGTCCACAGGTTTGCGAGCAGAGCAGAGACCTGATCTGAGCAGACGACGTTCAGTGTCATCAGTTCCCTGATCCAGTCTGATATGAGATCCTTTAAGCCTCAAAGGCAGTAGATCTGGCTCAAAGCCAGACTGTCCAAAGCAGCAGACCCACTCTCCCCCGTCAGCTTCTGCTAGCATATCCCTTTTCATGGCTAAAGCAGCAAAGTGACACTTGCACTAACCAAAGTTGTTTTCTATATGGGAGACTAGGAAATTTCCACCCCCCCAGTACCAAGAAATGCCCGTTAGCCACCCCAAAACTCTGTGCATTTCCCAGGGAAAACCCTGAGTACACTTCAAGTCCATGTGGTGGTAGTGGTGGGAAGCATCACCATACTACTGCCCCCTCCTTCTCAAAGGTAGACCCTTGAGGTTTTCCTCCTTTTACAGAGGAAGCTCAACTCATGACTTGCACTCATTCAGGTTCTTACTCACACCAATTTTTCACTGCTTATATTTGAGTCCTCTGGCCAAACAAACACCAGAATACTCCTGACATCTTACATCGGCTATAAATGCAGGGATGCTTTTATGTACACAGGGATGCTTTTATGTACACAGGTCCAGTATCCACTGGATAATCCAAGAATACTGGAAAAAAAAAGTTCTTGAAAACATCCTCTCCACAGTTCAGCCTGTCCACCCATCTATGTCAAGTCTCCTTTGGATTCACTGCGGTGAAAAACTCTTGCTGGGAACTTCTCAAGTTACAGCTTCCCAAAAAATGAGGGCTTTGAGAAGACCTTTGTCACATCACGCTGCTAAGTCAGAGTAACATGAAGTGGTAGAGGGGCACAGCAGCCAGTTACCTCAAAACGCAGCAAATGCCTATAGACTGCAGTCCTGAGCAGGCCCCAAGTGCAAGCGCACATTGTACCAAGCCATGGCAACAACAGTACGTGTAGAATGACCTTAATGTGCAATGGCCAAAGAGAGCTTCGCATAATGGCAAAGGCCTCAGGGGAACTGTCCGAGTCCTGACAATTTTCCAAGCAATGTCAGCTTTGATACCCACTTTATCAGCTGGTCTTTAGAGCAGTAAAGTGCTAGTGCCTTGCTAGTGCCTTGCAGTGCCAGCTGTAAAGCACTGACTTAGGTTTTGATTTGAGGTACATGTTAGTATCATTTCTTTTCATCCCGGGTTAGTCTGTCCATGACCATGCCAGACACACCCAGGCACATACAAACCCCGAGTCTCTTTTCCCTCCTGAGAGCAGCTCTCACCTAAAACACCTCTACAGAAGTGCTGCCCACACTCCCACCCACAGAACAGCCACTTTGGTAGCTCTGGCCACAGCCTCTGCCGCCCCAAGGCAGCCAGGACAGCTATAGATACTTAAGACTCCTCTCAACAGCTCAGGTCTGTTTGTGATATTCACTGCAACAGTGGAAGAAAGCCCATGATGGCTTCTGGCTTGCCAGCATGGACGAGTATCTTTATCACTGAAGAAGCCTGAAAGCAAGCACTGGAGTTGGCATGACAGCATGAGTCCCCATGCTGAGGGTGAGGGGGTGAGTACACCCCCATGATGTATGAGCAGAGATTTTACAACCAAAGCCTGTGAAACACTGACGAGAATAAACTTGGTCTCTAGGCAAGTGTCCTCACCAGCAAGACAACGAGTTATCAAAAAACCCCAAGCTAAATCCTCCTCTTTCCAATGGGGAAAAGGCAGGGACCACACCCAATCTTGCCAGAATTCCAGAGCTGTTGAGGTTGGAAGGGACTTCTGGAGATCACATGGTTCAACCCACCTGCTCAAGCAGGGTCAGCTAGAGCAGGCTGCCCAGGACCATTGTCCAGCCAGGTTCTGAGTATCTCCACAGATGGAGACTCCACAACCTCTCTGGGCAACCTGTGCCAGTGTCTGATCACTCTCACAGTAGAGAAGTGTCTTCTTGTGTTCAGAAGGAACCTCCTGTGTTTCAGTTTGTGCTCATTACCTCCGGTCCTGTCGCTGGACACTACTGAGAAGAGTCCAGCTCCCTCTTCTTCATTCCCTCCCATCAGGTTTTTATACACATGGATTGGCTCCCCTGAGCCTTCTCTTTTCCAGGCAGAACAGTCCCACCTCTCTCAGCCTCTCCTCATATAAAGATGCTCTGGTCTCTAAATCATCATCTCGGCCCTCTTCTGACAATTTGAGCCTGCACCAAGCACTGCAGCAAGCCCCGCGAGAGCTATGGGTGCCAGAGTAAACCAGCATACCATATTGAGGGGACGCAGCACAGAGGGACCAGCTAGCTGCCAAGATAAATTACACCGTCTTATTTCCGTTCCCCAGAAATCTGTGTTTTTCCACAGAATGATATCATCTTCAGAAAAAAACAAAAGCCCAGGAATGATTCCAATGGCACTAATAGATCACTTGGACAGATACTGATGGGCTCAAGGAAAGTGATGCACACTGATTTGGCAGGAACTGTACATTTGAATATTACGAGCTTTAACTGTGCAGCCTTTGGTTGAAACTTATCAACCAAAAGAAAGGAAGAATGAGAGTTGTGGCAAATCTAAAGCCAGCAAAAAGCATGTATAACAACCTCAGCATAAGGATTCCCTTGAGGGTATCAGCATTAAGGATGTTCAGCAGCGTCTTCCAACAGCCAGAGAACTGTTAGAGACACAAATAAAGCAGGAAAACAGGCTATAAACAGAATCATTACTTCAAACAAGTCTCCACCTCCCCCAGCCTCATTAGGGCCAGACACAAGTAACCATATTACTTCAAGGTCAACATGTACTCATGCATTTGTAAGCCAGAAAGGGTCACGATTACATCGCACCACAGCTGCTAGGCATACCTGTGTTTTTAGGCCCATCTGCATACACTGGTCCTGGAGGCGGAGGTGCATTTTGCCATCCGTACTGGGGATAACCTTGATAACCCGGCTGGCCTGGCTGGTACGGCCCCGTAGGTCCAGGAGGATAGCCTGGGTACGGGCCAGGAGGACCACCCGGTTGCTGTGCATAGGGTGGGTAAGGAGCAGTTGGGCCTGGGCCAGGATATGGTGGAGGATTTTCGTAGTTCATGTGGGATGCAGAATCTGTCCTGCAGAAGAAGGAAAACAAACAGAAGAACTGGTTTGCTTTTGTCAGCTTCATCCATTCCCATTTCAGACGGCTCTCCAGAGGGCCCTACATTAAGTGTGAGAAACAGACCTCAAAATACCTGGTCAAGCAGTGAGTTTATTTTTTAACCCTATCACAGGGGCAGAGACTGAGCTGAAGTTCTTTCTTTTAAGTGACATGCATTTAGCTCAGCAACAGTGACTTGCTGCTTTCAGTCATCCATCAGCTGTTCACCCTAAGACATTTAACAGTCTTGCAACTGCAAAGCAAAATCCTCTGCTTCCACTCATGATTAAATTGCCTGTAAGAGAGATTTAGAAGTGATTACTTCATGTTTCTGTCAATACTAAAAAAGAAAAGCATGCAAAAATGCAGACTGCTCCAGACATGTTTGATAGCCTTGACAGGAAAAAGAGTGAATACAAATGTCCACTGCACTTCTGCTAATTGTTACAAGCATCTAGACCAGCACTCTGGAGCAAGACTGTATATGAATAATTTCCTGATGACACTGTAACCCAGCATATTGCCTATTCTTCCAGTAATATGCAACTGAATCATTAAGCAGCCACAAGCAATCAGGACCTTGGGCTTAGTCTCATTCAAAAAGCAATATTAAGACACCTCAGAGAGTTGATGTTCATAAAACCTATCTAACGTATTACTCGTGGCACAGTCATCAAAAGACAAGACTGTCACAATAATGCAAATTTAATTAACCTCTAAGCAGCATGACTAAGCAAACCATTTCTTACATTAGCTTTCTGAAGCTTCTCCCTGTTTGAGAAACAGAAGTGTCCTTAATACCATGTGTTCAGGAACCATCCTGACTGAAGTAGGTCATGCCTTCATACATCATATGTAGTATGAGAGACTACATCATACTGAAGTAGACCATGACTCTGCTAGTTCCTTTTATTGTTACAGGGTGCAGAAGGGTCATCATTTCCCCTTTGCTGCACACCTCCTCCCACACACCACAGGCTTCAGGGAGAAATACCAGGAGCGTCACTTGTCTCCACTGAGGCTCGCAGTTGCCAGCATGGAGCAGGAGAGGCTGACAAGCAGGATCCTCTTTGGATGGTGTTGGAAAGGGCAAGCAGCTGGGCTAGACTGACCTGGATGCTCAGTACTGTGCACCCGCTCTTGGGGACATGCAGATTTTGAGTCCAGAGGAGACCATTAGTACATCTAGACTGACCTCTGGCATGATGCAGATTAAAGAATTTCACCTTTGTAACTCTATAACAAGCCCAAAGCAGTCATCTGCCAGGCAGAAGCCAAGTGAGCCAAGCCTCTGGGGCTATGTTTAGCTGCTGCAGTCCCTGACAGTGTTGAAGTGAGCTTTGTTTGTTTACAGCTTGCTATTTCATTGCCTCAGAGACCACTGACTGTCCCTCCCCAAGTAAGGATCCCTAGGGTCTCTGCTTATTTACGCATTACTCCTGCCCGAACGTCGCTAGCACAATGCTTGCTGCTGTACAGGCACCATGGGGCTCTTCCACGCTCACAGCCCCATCCTGCTCTCGCAGTAACAGCCAGTCTGATCACACAAGATGCCCAGGAGAGCATTGCTGACTCAAAACAACTCAGAGGCGCACTCCAAGGGAACAGGGCTGACGTCCCTCCCGCAACGACACTGAGAAGCCCTTCAGTCTTGGCGGGCTGGGTATTCCCAGGCCCCGCCAGCCTGCAGTTGTCCTTCACCTGAATTCATTCTAACCCTCCTCTTGCTGTGCAAGCCAGGCACAGTCCCAGTTAACTGCTAAGGCAGTGCTGTTACCTTTCAAATGATATTTCTTAATGTCTTTGACAAGAGTTTTAACTGTTTAACCAATGCCAGGGATTAGAGGAAATTTTTTTTTTCCATTGCCAGACCAGCCAGACCACTTAACTGCTCATTTTAAAATGGACAAGTACAACATACGTTAAACTTGAGGTTCTTTAACCACTGTACTGCACTGCAATGCCTCTGCCAAGTCTGCAGCAGGGAAATTCTCCCTTCAGAGAGCCCGTGAACAGCATGCAGCAAGACCTACAACTCACTTCAATGCAACAGATTTGAGAATCAGGACATAATGGGTCACTAACGTTCGTCTAACTCGGATAATCATCCCAAAATAGCAGCCAAAAGAAAGTTCCCAGGAAAGAACAAGGCCAGAGCGAGTGCGTGTGTATAGCTACACACCGCTGCACATGGCGGGGTAACCATTTGGTGCCCAAGCCAGACAGGGCCCAGACAACCAGCAGACCCCTGTGAACTCCTGCCCAGGTTGCTCAGCCTCCCTGAGGCAGTGCCCGCCCCTGGTGCGAGGGGATCCAAAGCTCGGCTGCATGCCTTGTGGAAAACTGCCTCCTACCCAACCAGCGTGACTGCAGGAGGTAGGGATCAGTGGTCACCCTCCTGAATTTAGAGATTCACCAAACTAGGGAGAAGGCATGCGGGAGCCCCCAGCTCCAGGCCGAAGAGCCCCAGCCCCGTCTGCTCCTCGGGCAGAAGCCAGCCCCTCCACCCACCTCCCCCTTCTCTGAGCCCCTCCAGGTCTCTTCTAGGCTGTAAATTGGCATCCTAGATACAGATATATATACGCACGAGGCACTCAAAGGCAGCAAAATGCAGATCATGTTTTTTGTTCATAAACCTTTTCTTAAGAACCCTCAGGTCTCAGCTTGCGTTGGTGATCATTGCCAAGCTCCAGCAAAGAGTCCCATTCATTACTTCAGTTTCCCAAAGCCCTCCTACCTAAAAGGACAGTCAGCTCAACCCATCCTTTCCAGTGAAGTTCAGTGAAGTCCAGTCTTCCCTTCTGTCCCTTCATATGCATCAATTTATCTACATTCAATATCATTGCCATTTTAGTGCCGTAGCAAGGCTTAAAAGCTGTTGCAATTCTTCAGCTGGCTGTGAACTCAAATTCAGGCAGTAGATAACTTAAACTCAGCCATCACACTGCTCCCTTGCCACGGAGACTTGTGCTGGGACCCCTGGGTGCCACCCTCCAGTGTCAGGGCTGGCCATTCGCTCCCTTCCCTGTTCCCTTCATTACCCAAGCAGGGAGCCTGCCCACTATCCCATGGCTGCCTGGTTTCTGTACAAGCACCCAGCATGGGACCATACGAAAAGCTCTTTGGAGAGCTGGTAGAAATGCCAGTGGAACCACATAGGTAGAAAAGCATCTCTGCAGAAAGGTCTGAGATGGGTATCAGCTGTGCAAAGCTGCACTTGGTAAAGCTTAGAAAACACTGAAAGAGCGTGGTAAGATGAGAGCCTGACTAAAACCAACAGCCTTGGGGGATAAGCAAAGAAAGCTGCACATCAGCAGCTCTGCAGAAAAAGTCTGAGAAACTGGTCAGGAGGAGTTAAAAATCCAAGTCTGACAATGGCTTGAGCAAACAGGGAAATGGTAGCATAGGGAACAAGAAATATCAGTGCTCTTTGTCTGTTTAACAGCTCCATGTTAGCCATATGGCGTCATGCTCAGTATGTAAAGCCAGGGGAAGGTGGAGGAAGAGGGGGATGTTCGGAGTGATGGTGTTTGTCTTCCCAAGTAACCATCACGCATGATGGAGCCCTGCTTTCCTGGGGATGGCTGAACACCTGCCTGCCCACAGGAAGTAGCCAATGAATTCTTTGTTTTGCTTTGCTTGCACGTGCGGCTTTTGCTTTGCCTGTTAAACTGTCTTTATCTCAACCCATGAGTTTCCTCACTCTTACCCTCCCGATTCTCTCCCCATGCTGCTGGGGCCAGGGGGTAGTGAGAGAGCGGCTGTGTGGTGCTTAGTTGCTGACTGGAGCTAAACCACGCCAGTCCTTTTTGGTGCCCAACATGGGGCTTGGAGGGTTTGAGATAAGGAGAGATTTGACTGTAATGTGCTAGATCAAATTTATAGCTGTTAGTCCTTTTTAGCAATTAATCGGCTGGCTTCTGTGCTTGCCATGGGGCTTGCTTGCCTTACTGTATGTTAGAGTCTAGTGCTCGTTAGTAGCTGCTTTTTGCTTTCGCTGCTTGCTGTACTGCTGTACTGTTGATCATCTTACTGTGCTGTACCTGCGAACATTTTGATAACAGCAATGGACATGTGCCTGGGCTGGCAGATGGCCAGGGCATCGCTGCTGTTTCTGTGCTGCTGTGCTGGACAGGCTGGAACTCCAGTGTGATCTCGAGTCCAAGGGACTGTGACCTGTGGATGAGTCCATGTGGGAGCAGGACACCCCGAAGCATCTGTGGCCGTGGATAAGGCCGTGCCAGAGCAGGTACATCTCAAAGCATCTGTGGCCGTGGTTATGTCTGTGCCGCACCAGGTATGCCTCTGAGGGAATTGTGGCCCAAGGATAAGTCCATGCTGGAGCAGGTACACCTCGAAGCATCTGTGGCTGTAAATAAGTCCATGCTGCAGCAGGTACACCTTGAAGCATCAGTGGCTGTGGATGAGGTTGTGCTAGAGCACCTCAAAGTGTGTGGCCATGGATAAGCCTATGACAGAGCAGGTACACCTCTGGAAGGACTGCAGCCATGGGCAAGGCCGTGTTGGAGCAGGTTCACTTCTGAAGGGACTGTGGCTGTAGGTAAGGCCACGCTGGAGCAGGTATATCTCTGAAAGCATTGTGGCCCATGGAGAAGGCCACACTGGAACAGGTGCACCTCAAAGTGACTGTGGCTGTGGATAAGTCTATGCCACAGCAGATGTACCCCAGGAGAGACTGTGGCTCCTAGATAAGGCTCCACTTGGGGCAGGTACAACCCTAAGGGACTGCAGTCTGTGGATAAGTCCAAGCTGGAGCAGGGGCAAGGGGAGGAATTCACTGCAGTATTAAACCCAATGGTCTGGTCCAAAGGGACCACGGGTGGAGACTGTAATGGAAATACCTTTAAATTGTTGTAACCCAAGATGTGAGTTGCATGTTATAGCAATTATTATAGCAGGAACCACCTGAACCTATGGAGGACAAGCCTTACAAGAAGCAGTGCAAGTACAGCAGTGACCCGACCTGAGCTGGCTTTGGTGCCCAGTAACTCAAAGGAACACACCACCTCTCCTGTCCTGAGTGACCACCACAACAGACGGAGCCCAAAGTCATGGACTAAATGAACTCAGTGGACATTTTAAAGACATTTTACAGGGGCAGTCCATAGACTAAGGGAATAATATCTGTGTATTATATCAAAGGATGGGAAAGGGCGTGGTGATTAATGACATTGTATTGGATAGTGTGGGACCTGGGGATGATGTAAATGGTATCAAATACAGGGCGGATACTGTCCTGGTTTCAGCTGGGATAGAGTTAATTTTCTTCATAGTAGCTAGTATGGGGCTATGTTTTGGATTTGTGCTAAAAACAGTGCTGATAATGTGGAGATATTTTAGTTGTTGCTAAGTAGTGCTTACACTAGTCAAGGACTTTTTCAGCTCCCCATGCTCTGCTGGGTGCACAAGGAGCTGGGAGGGGACACAGCCGCGACAGCTGACCCCAGCTGACCCAAGGGATACCCCACACCATATGGCGTCATGCTCAGTATGTAAAGCCGGGGGAAGATGGAGGAAGGGGGGGACGTTCGGACTGATGGTGTTTGTCTTCCCAAGTAACCATCATAAGTGATGGAGCCCTGCTTTCCTGGAGATGACTGAACACCTGCCTGCCCATGGGAAGGAGTGAATGAATTCCTTGTTTTGCTTTGCTTGCATGTGCGGCTTTTGCTTTACCTGTTAAACTGTCTTTATCTCAACCCATGAGTTTCCTCACTTTTCCAATTCTCTCCCCCATCCCGCTGAGGGGGAGTGAGCGAGCAGCTGTGTAGTGCTTGGTTGCTGACTGGGGCTAAACCACAACAAGAGAGTCTACTAAATGCCAGAGAGATGCCAGGCAGAGACCTCAGAAGAACAACAGAACAGTGGAAAAGATGAAGAATGAGATTAAGGGCACCAGGGCAAAAGTCACCTTTCCCCTCAAAGTTGAGGCTAAAGCAACAAGACTGAGATTAGGCAAGAAGTAAAAGAGGACATCCAGCAAGATCAGTTTCAGCAGCAACTGTATTGGAGATTTATCTGTGATGAATGAGAAGAGAAAACTCCTGAAGAATTTAACAAGGCATTCAGCAAATGCAGGAGCTGGTTATGGAAACCAGGTCCTCCAGAGGTCCTAAGTACTACTTCTGTCCTCTTCCTCCCAGCTCTGCCTCTCTGTGCTCTCCCTCACTGTGAAGGTCAGCCTTCTCACAATGGCCTTTGTTCCCAGTTACATTCTCGGGAAGAATTTTCCCTTGTTCCCACTTCCACTATCAGTTACTGCCACACATATACCCTTCCCTATTGCCCTTTAACTGTGTGACAATATTTAGATTTTCCTCATTCTCTTGAACTCATACGTGATTTCACATGCTTACTAGCCCTATTTACTGTCCTGGACATGTGTTTGCAAGGCAGAGCCTTGAATCATTAAGCAGATACTTTTCAGAGACATACTTGAGCTCCTAGTCAAACGTATTACCAAGCTTTGCTGTGGGTTCTCACCCCAGCTAGTAATTCCATGTGAGCTGCACTCAAGACCCACTCCTACGAGCTTGCATCAGGGCTCATATTTGTGGGTTTCCCAATGAGCACCTCTCGCAGACAAAGCTCAAAATAAAGAAGCCGACGCATCAGTAAAGCCCTTTGTTTTTCATGGCACTGCAGGAAGTCCATCAGGAAGAGCCAGTACAGCAGTGCACAGTCTCACCTGACGTGAAACTTCATTTAGCACTAAACCCAGCAAACAAATATTTCCTTGACTGTCTCCATCTGTTGCTGGTTAATGATAGAGAAATTACTAGTCCACCTAAAGAGAATGACAAAACATGTTCCTATTCCTTCCTCTTCCCCCTGCCCCCCGCCATTACTACTTCTGCTAAGGGATAAGTTCCTTAATATAACATTAAGTTTCCTTAAGCTATCTTCAAACTCCTTTGTTCCACATTGCTGAGCAAACATCATTTCCCCTACCCTAACAGAAGGGTTGTATTTTTAAACAAGAAGCTACCATACCCCAAAAGGCTGCACTGTCTCCCATAAGGTCTGCAAAAAAGAAATCACTGAAGTAGGAGTACACACATATCATATAGAGAATACATATGGCACTATATGTGCATGTATATATATATAGACACACCCACAGATATCAATACATAAGAACCACCATCCTACATGAGAATATAAGTCCCTCTACATCTGTAAACTGTCTTTGACTGAGGTTTAGCAAAAGGTGCAAGTATAGAACTATGATGCTTTGTATACACTATATGTATTTTTTTTAACCTGTCCATTTTGGCAACCAATACACCTTAGAGAAACAAATTTCATCATTAAGCTTTGAAAATACCTACTTCTTTCTGATTGCTTTAAACTTACTGCCTCATATAAGGTCAGCATACCAATGCAGCTGTTACAGAAGTAGTCGGTCACTGTTCTTGACTCTCTTCTTCCAGCACACTCATGAATTTATTATCTTTTTTCTCCAGGCATCTCTCCTGAGCTGAGGACTCTGCTTCTACAAAGCCTGTCCAACACCTTGGTCATTCTTGCCACCCATTGCTGCGCCTTTCATTTTACCGTTTGTCTGAAAGGGAGGGAGCAGGCTGCATGAAGCTGTGCTGCACAGTGCTGCAGCAGTGTTCTGCTTTCTGTCCCTTTCCTAGCCCACTCCCAGGACAGCTCTTCCCACACATCAAGCCAAACACAGAGCTCAAGCTGCACTGTGCTAATTGTAACTACAGGATCCCTCCAAGTGGAAATAGCTCATGTAAAGCCTATCACTGCACACAGACTGCTAGGACTGTCGTCCTTCTCACACACATTGCTCACTGAAGTACCAATACACAGTCTCTTTCACCATTTCACTGACCAGGTATCAAGACTCTTCCACAAGTCTCTGAAAACAGCCTTAGCTTCAACCTGGGAAAGTCTCATCATCCACAAGCTGCCACTTATTTACCTCTTTTTACAGATCAGCACATGGTGGATTATGAATCAAGTGAGATCTACCTTTATCCCATCTATGTTTAGGAATCACTGGGAAGGATTTTGTTTTCCCCTAAACTAGGACAAAAGAAATTGGTAGCCTCATTTAAATATCTGACCACCACCTCACTTCACAAGAGCAGCCCTGGAGCACAGCACAAGGGCCTAAACAGGTAGGACTTTTGGTCAGAAGATAACATGATGCAGGAAAACAACAAGAATGAAGAGAACAAGGGAAAGCATGATGGAAGGAAAGCTCTTTTGTTATCACAAGGGGTTCCCAAACAAAGAGCCTTCACACCCTGCCAAGACAACTCATTTCATCCTTTTCCCTCCTCCAAAAGGCCACTTACAAGGCTGGTGCTCCCAAGCACCTCTTCTGAGGTCAGCATAATTCTGGCCTTCAAAGTGACTAGAGATCAGTATGAATCTGCTTCTACCTGTTGGCACTGACGACACCTTGTTATTTTGGCAAAATTGAAAAGACCATGCACAGAAGAACTATCTGCATTTTTACACAGTAGGTGTTCACAGCTGCTAATTCACCTGCAAAGAAATACCAATGCCTACAGACAGATGCCTGCAAGTCAGATACTTCAAATGCAATCTCCTATTTAAATGAATCAATTAAACAAAAAGCTGTGTATGAGGGGGGAGATGACAACCTAATCTGGGTACTGAAACAGGGTTAAACACCTTCTGTTGCATAGGGAACAGTGCAAGAAATAGCCCTCTTGAAAACAAATGGGGGATTAATAAGTTAAAAAAAACCAAAGCAGATCAGCAGTCTGGAACACCCAGACAACCTTCACCACCCCCCAAAAAAACCCAATTAGCACATTTTAGGAATTTGAAGGCAAGAAGTTGTTTGTTTTTAGGACAGCAGAACAAGCACCACCCCTCACACACTGCTCTAGTCAGGAGGAATCAGATTTTGGGCATGTCAGACATTGATTCAGCTGGCCTTTGCACAGATGAAGATGGAGGGCACAGCGAGAGGCACAGATCCTGAGAAGGGCAACTGGGGCACCCTGATGTAACCCACCCCTTCCAATGCCTGCAGCACTAGGAAGTAGTTTTCCAATACAGAGCTCTAATGGAAAGTACATTTAACATCAACAATCCAGCTCCTGGCAACCAGCCTAGAATTTAAATTACATTTCATATGAACAATTTCCAAATGAAAAAAAAGGACAAGTGGCTCTTAAATGGCACTGGTTCTGCGTTTCCCTCTTACTAGCTTCTTTGCAAGCTCCATTTAGTGATTGCATGAAAGGTACGTTAAGGATAAATTGCAAGAGATTCCCTTCTTGCTTAGTTTGCTTCCAGGAAGAGCCTCCTCCCAGGTTTGCCCACCCTTTTCACCAGTCAGCACCATCAGCCTAGAGTAACAGCTGAAGAAGAACTGGACCCACCTTTTCTGACAAAAGCTGCTCAAAACTGTTTTCCTTCCCAAAATGTAGGTCTAGGAAGGAGTGAAAAGCCCAGCTTTGTGCTATCAAAGGAAAAGCTAGAAAACGCTGCTTTTTTTCAAACCCATTTCCTTAAGACGTCTCCAGGGCTATGGGATACTCCACAGTCATTAGGAATATGTGTATTTCCTCACCTTTATTTAAGTGGCTGCCAGGCATCTCCTGCACAAAACCACTCAGCTGCTATTCTGAGTGGCTGAAGCCACCAGATCAAGCAGCTCAGCGGAGTGAACAGCAGTGGTTTGCACGAACAGGCACTTACCCTTCAGAGCTCCTGAGCCAGGCATTCTGTCCTCCCAGCACCCTCCAAACCCTCCGGAGGCCCGAAGTCTGCCCATCTGTGCAAATGGAGAGTGCACCTGATGTGCGAGGGCGGCACTTGGGTACCTACAAACTGTCCCACCCCTCCAGTCCCATCGCCTGTCCTGCCTCCTTGACAATACCATGACTGATATGCATGTTTCCAGGTGATTTTGGTTTCAAAAACCAGGGTTTTGATCAGCTTTAAAGGGCCTGTAGTCACATTGACAGTATTTGCCTCAGACACAACGTCCTTTGTAGAGCTTTGCAGTCACAGGATCTGTCCTTGCTGCTCCATCTCCACAGAACTCTCTTAACAACGCAGCCTCACGCCCACACAGGTTTGAATGCCAGGATTTTCCTTCTGCAGACAAGCTTCAATGTCTCGTCAATCATTACGAACATACAAAACCTCTTCAGAAATACTACTCATAACTTATTGCCTAGTTTTCCTGCTTGCAATATGCTGTCCACCTACATGTTCTGCATGGCAGAAGAAAAGTATGAAGCTGAAATAGCTGCCTATGTAGTTCCTATAACAGAAGTGTTAGTGTAAAAAAAAAATCAACTCCAATGCTCTGCTACTGTTATTACATGAACTGCACCCTTATGTGGAAAAAAATTTTCCGACATCTGATGAAAGGTTTTAAGAACATATGATTTAACACCAGAGACTAACAATTACAATGCCAGGAAGTACCACAGCACAGTCCCTCTAGTGTTATAAGGCATTTGCTGCTGACACACCAGCTGAGACTCTGCCCAGTTACAGAAATGCCTGTGGCAAAACGTAAGAAAAAGCAAAGCCCTTTACACAGAAATCACCGGAGATATGGGCACTAACACCCTGGTTTCAGGTTTTGAATGCTTTTGCATGCACTGCTTTTGTTCAAGTCTTTGTATAACATGCTACATTCTAGAAATACATAAATATATTTTGTTCTTAAAGGGATGTATTAAGACAGTTTTACAGTGCAACAAATACCAAAACCAAAAATCACTGAAAATATCTGATTGTCAAATTAAACTAGACCCTGCAAATAATAGTTAAAGAAAGAAGCTTTGTGGGTCCAACTGAGAAAAGAATGTGAAACAAACAGTATGGCTGGCAAGAAAATTAATAAGCACAGTTAATACATTCATGTGTGTTATTCAGATGGTGTTCTGGCAACATCCCAGCAATGAAACAGCAGTAGTCTTTCACGATAACCTCCCCAGCTCCGATGCACTAAATCTGTCAGCGTAAGATACTACCCGGACTGCATGATGATTTTCTACCGTCTCAAGCAGGAAACACACTGAAGGGCAACATACAGCTTCTAAGACACAGTCAAGTCAGTATATGCAGACAGAAACACATGCATTTTCTACAGCTAAGATCTCATTACTCAGAAAGATATTTTATTAACAGGCTGGAAAATGGAATGAGACAAGAGATTTTTTTTCCCCCCTCACATTTCCTCACTTTTTCTGCTTTTCCACATCCTACATGCAGTTGTAACATGCTGCTTTACTTTGCCTGTAGGGCATACGCAAGAATCTTTTAATGGCTGCTTGTCATAGTGCACAAACAAGTACCTCTAATACCAGTTGTCACGAAACCAAGAAAGCCTTTGCCTCACTCCATCAGAGGTTGAAGACAAGCTATTACAGTTCAGGGCACTGTCCTCAATAGCTCATGAGACCAAATAAAGCCACAACAATGCATTATAATGTTAATGTAGAAATATATCTTTCTGATATTCAAGTAAAAGAAACAGCAGCTTTTGTTTAGTAGTGGTGGTGCCTGGCTTAAGGGATACGATAGACCAGACGTTTCCAAGTAGGTGCATTCCCACAACCCTGAGGGGCTGCGGGCAGGCACTGAAGCACAGCACAGCTCCCTCTCCAAGAAAGCAGCGCGGTTGCAGCAGGAATGGGCACACGCTCTTCCATGTAACCAGGTCCCGGCTGGGACACGCTCCCTGGAATTCGACTGCAGAGGGTGGCATAGCATGCGCCTGGAGGAAGGCAAGCTCTCCCTGCCCACGGTGAGCAGCCTCGGAGGCTCCCAGGCTGCCTTGTGGGAAGACAAGCTGCAGCCGGCAGGATGCCAGACCTGGCAATACCGACCGTCTGCTTGAATGACTCAGGCTTCTTGCTATCTTCCCTTATTCCCAAAAATTACAGAGTGCTATTTTCTACTCATTGAGCCATGCGGTTTCAGTTCAGAAACAGGAAGTTGAGAAAGAGACAATATGCAACCAAGAGAGTAGAAAACATCAATATCGAAGGCAGGCATTTGAACCCTGCTCATTCAAGTCTTCAGCTCCCACTAGAAGTTTTCACAGCCTCCTGCTAAGCCTACCGCCGCGCCACAGGGAGATCACGAACAGGTAACGGGAGAAATGCAGACCTGTTTGTTGAAAATCCAGAGCTACAAAAGCTTGCTCTGCCCTCCTAGAAAAAAATTAAGTAACATATTCATCTGATCACACACAGAACTACCCTGAAAACAGGTAGTTCCTCTGTTTACCGTAAACACAGCTCTCCGGGTAGTTCTCCATCATCCCACCGCAATGACCAAGAACGTCGCTGCTTCAGGAACACCTCTGGTTTTTTGAGCAACAAGCCACTACCAATTTTAAATGTTATATGGACCTGGGGGGACACATAGCAGCAAAACACCAGAGTCTCCTCCTCTGACTGACACCAGGGTACCACCTCGCAGGATGTGCTCAGCCCACGTCAGAGCCCCCCACCCATGTCGGAGCCACTCGTTTACAGGACATTCTCTTTTCAGCCTCTGCAGATTATCAGTTACCGCTCTCAAACCATTACGGGAATGACAAATCAGTATTTTAACAAAGATGGCCTTTACAGCACATGAAACAGAGGCAGAGTCTAACAGAGCTAGTACTGAAGAAGTTTCAGTACTTGGTAAAAACACTATTATGTGCAGTGCAGAAGATTATTACGCAACATGTATGCTAATTCCTGACTGTCCCCAAAAAGCACTGAAATATCATCACTAAAATGTATCAAATCTCAGCGCTTTCTGCCTCCTCCTCAATCTATCTGATATAGTAATAGTATTTTTTATTACCTAGTGTTTCCAGGAAGAGTCAGTCTTTTTATTAAGCAACTGATGCAGCTGAAAGAAAAATACCCATTCTTCTGGCACAGCAGCACTTCCCACACCTTGTACCTCGTAGCTATATTTACCATAGCACAAAGCTGCTCCACTCAGTCATTTTAACTCACCCACACTTACTACCTTACTGAGACTTACCCTATCCAGACAATCAAGTTGAACCTTCTGCTCACACAGGTCTCGTAGCAAAGCTGAAAGCACCAAAAGCAAAAACCACTTTTTTTTTTTTCCCCTTTCAGATAGAGGTAAACTTCAGTCTGGGATGCCTGGAACAGATCTTGGCGCTGCCCTGGACAGAGAGGGTCTCCCCGCTGCTATCAGAAGGGGCTGCCAGATCCGTGTGGCAGAGGAAAGGAGGCAGTATGCTCCTTTCCTTATTCTCCTATTTCACCATGACATTTAATTATCCAAACGAGGTCTCCAACAGCTATAGGAACCGGAAATATAAATCCAGGACAACCACAATGGCTTTTAAACACACGATGCAGCGTTATTATTTTTACTTAGAGAGTGCTAACAAATCTCCCGCTCTACACTAAATAAACCCATTAGTATTAAACATGCCTTCTGCTCTGAGCGCAGAAGCCCGCCTTCCTCTTCTCCCCCGACGCTATAAACAATCGCAGCCCAGCAGCACCGCTCTCCCCGATGCAGAGGGCAGGACTGTAAAACCCCACGGCAGCCCGCGTCCACCTCGCTCCCTGCAACGAAACCCTGAAAGCGTCTCAGGGGACTTTTCGAGAGCAAAGCCCGCGGCCGGAGCCGGCAGGCAGAGCCACCGCCAGGCCAGCGGCGCGGCCCAGCGCGGGGGGCTCCGCTAGCGGTGCGGCCCCCGCTGCAGAACCGCGCCCCGACGCCTCGGCGACGCCGCCCGCCGGCGCGGCCACCGGGGCGGCGCTGGCCGGCCACAGCCGGGACGGGCCCCTCTCCGCGCCGGGATGCTCTCCTCCTCATCCTCCCTGAGCACCGACCCTGACCCGCACGCGTTCCCCGCAACAAGGGCCCCGCGGCCCCGCGCCGCCCCCCCGCCCGCCGCGGGACCCCCGTGGCGCCCGGCCGCCACCGCACCGCGGGGCGGCTCAGCCCCGCCGCCCACCCGCGGCTCCCCGCGGCCCCACGCCCGGCCCCCGCAGCCCCCCACGCACACCCGTGGGGGCTCCCAACCCCGCACCCAGCTCCGCCGGCCCCGGGGGGGGGGGGGGGCCATAGGAGCTCCCCACCTACCTCAGCCGCTGCCCGCCTCGCGCCGGCACCTGCTGCGTACTGCGCGGTGGGCGGTGACGTCAGGCAGCAAGAACGGAGCCCCCGCCCCTCCGCTGAGCGGAGACGGGGGCGGACACGTCACAAGCCCCGCCTAATGGGGGCGTTTCCAGGAGGGGGCGTGGCCGCGCGCAGCACCTTCCCGCGGTCTTTGGGGGAGCGGCGGTCGGCGGGGTGCGTGTCTGAGGGATGTGGCGTGACGTGGCGTGACCTCACGTGACGTGGGAGAGGGCCCGTCTGGGCCACAGGGCTCCTGTTCCCAGCCCGCCCTGGCGGGGACCGGGTGCCTGTCCCGGGGAAGCGGGGACTTAGTGGAAATTAGGCCGAGTGAGGTCTTAAAAGGGACAAAAGGTCAAAAAAAGTAAAGTGCAGCTGAGTCAGAGCAGAAGGAAGGAGGAAGCAAAGGGATGGCGTCAAGGGGGAAACGAGGGGGGCTCATCCTGCGGAAATGAAACAAGGGCTCTGCGTAACCCCCCGCCGAGGCCCTCGGCAGGTGCAGGCAGGGCAGGCAGCAGCAAAGGGCTGGTCGGGGTCAGTGCTGGCAGCATAGAATCATAGACTCGTTAAGGCTGGAAAAGACCTCTAGGATCAATCAGTCCAACCGCCAACCCAACACCCCCAGGCCTCCTACACCATGTCCCGAAGTGCCACGTCTGCACGTTGTTTGAACACCTCCAGGGATGGTGACTCCACCACCTCTCTGGGCAGCCTGTGCCAGTGCCTGAACACTCTTTCAGTAAAGAAATTTTTCCTAAAAGATCCAAGCAGTGGGAGTCGGAGAGCCTCCTCCCCATCAGGGAGCCCCTCAGGCACGGCGGGGTCTGGGCTGGGACCTGCAGCCCCCTGGACGCCTCTGGTCTTGTTCCTGTTCTCGGTGGGGGTGCTGGGGCTGAACAGAACATGCAGGCCCGTGACTCCGGTCTTCGCACGGCGCCTTGCCGCCTTCTGCTGATAATAGGAAACGTGCCTAGGAGAGGCCCAAGCACAAAGACTGGGAAAGCAATTAACTCGGGTTTGCCCAGATAAAATAGGTCAGGGACACAGGTCAAAGTATTAGATAACCACTCCTGCTCTTGGCACATGACCGTGACTCACGGTGGTGACCGGTGGCGAGGGGGTGGCTGCTGCCACCCGCAGAGTGATGCTGTGCCTGGCAGGCGCGATGTGGGGCTGGGGGCTGCGGTGGCGTCTGTGGCGAGGGGATGGTGGTGGTCCACAGGGAGCAGAGGGGCGCGATCCCGCTCCTCTGCTGCCGTGCGTGCTGAAGTCAGCTTCCTTTTCCCCTTCATCGATTAGTAGATCTAATCAGGCCAGCTTAATACTGGGTCCCTAATGAGACTCAGCCAGGAAGAATATTTAAATTAGTTACATGACATGCTGTATTCTTGGGCAAGAGAGAAACAAGATACACAGGTACCACTGCTCTGTATGAAGAACCCAGCATCCTAAGTGCATCCTAAATGAAGCCTTCTGGCTGATGGGAGGTGTGGGAGACTTCAGAGAGCCCTTTCCAGGCAGCCGTGTGCTCCGGCGGAGGCTGCGGTTCCCTGGATGCAGGGAGTGAATCGCCAACCCACGGTTCCCCAGACTCGTCTGCCCCAGCCATGCTGCCCTCCTCACACCTGGCAGAGCCTCCCAGGAGGCAGTTTACTCCGCAAAATGGGACAAAACTAACAGAACAAAACAAAACCAAAAATATCCTATGGATCATTTTGTGGCACGCCAGTGAGTCCAAGTGACTGATGCAGAGGGCGTGAGGAACTGGAGAGCTGGCGCGGGGGGTGCGAGGGGAAGGCACCACTCACGGGGGTGCGAGGAGGGGCTGCTGCTCTGCTGCCCTGGAAACTGCAAACCAACACCCTCACATGCAGCTTTCTTTGCCCTATGGTATTATTTACATATGCATTTGTAAATGATACCGCCTGGCCAGGTACCTTGCAGCAGACACAATATACATTGTTCTGCTGGTTAACATTAAACTTGTCTTGGTCCTTTACTCCAGCGCCAGTGGGCATGCACTGTTGTCTTGTTAAACATTAACTGAGAAAGCAGCTTGAAAAACATTGCTTTGCTTCATTAAAATCTTAAAAAGACATTTGATACTTAAATCTCTTTTTTTACCCAGTTTGCACATACTTCAAATATTAATGCAGCCCAGGCTTTATCGCTCTTATTACCCCTCCAACAGAAATTATATATTAATTTCTAGGTGCAGATATCTTTACTGTACCCTGGAAACAAGGCTGGGATGTAATGCCATACAACAAATTGGGGTTTAGCTCCTACAAAGAGAAGACAAGCTGGCTCTCCCCTGGGACGAGAAGAGGCAGGTCTACCACTGCGTAGGGACACGTGGAGGGTACGTTCATCCAGTTTCCATCAGGTGTGTTATCAACATCTCCAGAAATTAGCTGAGAGGTGGTGGGAGCATCCTGGAGGTGTTAGTCATATAGAACTAATGGGTTCACGTGAGCTCCCACACAGGCTTCACTATGCACTTGCGTGTGAGTGCAATGTGGCCAGTACTGAGCTGCAGCCAAAGGCAGGAAACTCCTGAGAAACACTAATGTGATCATTTAAAAATGTTGTCTGAGATGCTGGAAGACACAATGGCTTTTGCACCTACAAAACCAGTCCCCTTTGCACTTTTCTTTTACCGGTGATTTTCTCCCTTGCTTTCTCCTCTTCCCCAGTAAGACCTACCATTGTTAGCAGACGTGGGGAGGGAGATGTGAATCCTGTTTACTGGGAAACCTGTGCTGCCTCGAAACTCTGGTTTAGCAACATTTATCTCCCTAGCCCTCCCCAAGCCTGGCAAACTCAGTGGCTCTATAATCACAGCTTTTGCCTTTGGTGTTTACTTTTCTTCATTCTGATTGCCTGAAAGACACAAACCAGAGGGAAGGATTGGACCTTGCAGAGGACAAACACAGAAGCTGGACCTACACAGCACATCAAGATGAAGAGGGAGGTGAACCGTAAGAGGAGGAACAGCAGAGTCCAAGACCATTTCCCAGAGGACTTGCTGTGGTTGCTTGCCCCCATTCTTGCTGCCTTTTGCACCTCTTTCCACACAGTCATTTGGTTAAACCTGTTGCAAAAACCTTGTGAAACACTCCACTGTCTTGCAAGACGGTTATGCGAGACTACAGGTTGCAGGCAGGGCAGGACAGTTTTGCTGGCTATTGGCAGAGGTGTCTACAGGGCAGAAGGGATCAGGGAGGAGATGTCCTTGTCCTTTTCTCCGTGGCAGTGCCAGCTGAAGAGATCCCAGTCCATCCCCATACTCCCACCAGCCTGCGTGTTCGTTCTTATCACATGCCAGCACCACTGCACAGAAGTACCCTTTAGGACCTTGTGGGTCCTGTATAACAGCGCAAAATGAAAATGCTGCCTGGGAGGATAAAGTCAGTGGATCTGCACTCTGTGTGCTGAAAGCCCAAGGCCTGCCTGGGACAAAGGTCTTTCTTACACATCACCTGTACTATGAGGAAATTTTTCTGACTTGCTTGATAAAAATTAGGAGTTTAAAAGTTCAGGTCCATAGTTTCTTTCAGGGACACAGATGGCTTCAGAAGAAGGTATTTATCTGCCCTGCCAGGAGCTGTGCCCAGGTGTCTGATCCGAATCAAACGAGCACTGCTGGATCTGGGAGTGGATTGGGGGTATTCCTGATGGCAAACCATGGTCCTGTGAGCTGAGAAGCAGCAGCAACCCAGGCTGCAAAACCCACATGTGAAGTGGGTCACTGCCATGCTGGCTGGTCCAGCCTGAGTCATGCCCTCCTGGCATGATACAATGTCCCTTCATATCTTGCCAGCCTCATCTGGGTGAATCTAAGCCCTCCACTCTAAAAACTGGCTCTGCGACAGAGAGTTGTGGTTGTTCATCCCTTCTTCCTCAGGATGGGTTCTGATGTGCCTTCCGCTGACTTATGAGACCGTCCAACTGCTCCTTCTCTCAGTTGCCCTGTCTGATGATGAAATGGAATATTACTGGCAGCATCCCCCTCTCTCCCTTTCCCTCTTCAAAGGGCTGGGAAGCACCACGTGCTAGAGCAGTGCAGAAGGCTCTTACATTGCTCGCTGTGCCCTGACCCCATGCAAGATAGTCCTGAAGTTGATCTGCTCTTCTGCTCGCACGTCCCAAGGCTCTGTGTCCTTCCCAAGCTGCTGGCTGGTGCTGGGTCTCTCTGAAGACTTGGGTTTCTGTGCTCCATCATGCTCAGTGTCTTTTGACCTCTGCCGGCTTCATGCTCATATCTCACTCCCACCGAGTAAAGTAAGATTTATGCTGGAAGATAAGAATGTATGTGAAAATAAAACATCATCAGGGGCCAGGCTGATCACTAATGGAAAGAGAACAGATCACCTGGCAAGGCCCTAGGCTCAAGAACCCCCCTGTGAAGGTGCCTACTGCGGGGGAAGCTAGAGCCATAGCTCTTCTCCTGCTACACCAGGGTAAGAGAGGTTTGGGTTGTATCTCAAATACAAGAATGCTCCCCGCACTCCAGTGTGGCTGGTAGAAGTAGATCATTTTGCTGTGCCTCAGTTTTCCTATCTGCAAGAAAAGGCTGAGCAGAGGCCACCCCTGAAAATGTGGATGTCAACCCACCTTCGTTTGTAAATGAGGTGAAGAAACTCAAGGCTGGGTGCTGTTGAAAGGACGACGTCAGCTGTACAGAAGAAAGCATGCAGCAGAGCCACAGGATTGAGTTCAAAAGGCAGATGTGGTCACTTTGCTCTCCAGCTGGTGTATTCCCAAGGGCTGTCACTGAGGGGTTTGGGCAGGCAAACCCTGGTTGCTCTCAAGAGGATGGTTTAGTCCTTTGCTCCTACAGCCGTTGTTGCTGAGGGAGCTGAAAAGGAAATACCCCTTACCTCCTTGTCTGAGTGCCCTGCAGCAGCTGAGACAGGGCACATTTCACTTCTGCTGACTCCGCTCCAGAGGCGTTTAAGCCGCGGGAAACCAAGACGGCAGCAATAAGCCAACAACAATACATCATTCCTGGGCTGGCCTGACTGCGATTCAGCAGAAGGGATCGATGAAGGCTTGGCAGAGCAGATGTGGGCTGTGGAAATGTTACCTTTGTTTAGGCCACAGCGCCCCTGCGTGGTTTTCTTCAGGAGCCCTGAGCAATGCCAGAGAGCTCTGCCGGCTGCGTGGGACTGCAGGGAGATGGACAGCAGCAGCACTGCAAGCCTTGGATGCAAAGGAGTGGAGAAGGCATGGGAATGGTCTGAAAGTGATCTTTGTAGAGCCAGAGCAGCTGCCAGCCAGATAGCTAGGGGAATTCAGCTGTGGACACAGGAGTTGCAGACCTGTCATATTTGGAGTACCTGGTGCCCACGATGTTAATGCTCTGCAGAACATAGTGGCTGCTGGGAGGCCAGGCAGCAAACGCCATAAGGCCTGTAGAGGGAAATTGTCCCCGAGAGGTCCTATTTTAAGAGAGCCTCACAGATGGGATAACCTGTCCTTGCCATAGTCCAGGATTTCATGGCAGGGCCATGTGGATCTAGCCCTCCAAAGGGCCAGGGTTTTCATCTCCCATCAGGATCCTGTTTCATTACTGTGATGCTGGCTTCTGCACAGCTGCAGGCAGAGGCCTGGTGTTTGGAGGATGTTAGGGCAGACCAGCACTTACTATAAACAGGATCTGCTTAGCTGAACTGGTGCAAAAGAGCTTCAAAGCAGCCATAACTCAACCTCAGAGCAGCCCCAGCTGGGTCTGGACCCTTGGGCAGACCCCTGCTGCCTTCTTGCACTGTAGAAGTGAGGAGTAGGGGCTGGATGTGACCCACTCCCCACTCCAAAGAGACCTACCTGCAAGGCCAGGAGCCTGGATAGGTCAACTGGTGCCACTGCAAAGAGTGTGATGTGTGTGGAGGATGGCATGCATCCATGTGGACACAATGCTCCCAGCCCAGGCAAGTCTGGGGAGGGGAGATAGTGCAAGATGAGACTGAGCACAGGAGGCTTCAGTGTGGGTTTTACCAGGGTCCTGCATGATGGCTGGAAAGGGGGAAGAGACAAGATTTCACAGGGGGAATTATATCTCGATGGTTGCAGTTTTACGCTGTTACTAGGCAAACCACCGCCCTTCAGAGCAGACCAGCAGCAGGTACCCTGTGGTATCCAGGAGCCAAGGGCTCCTGGAAGGCAGACAAAAGAGCATTAGAGAGAAGGCAGTAACGTTGGTGCTCTCATAACAGTGCCTTGTGCTTCCAACAAAGCATTTTATCCCAAGAATGACGAGTGCTTTGCAAGATCCTAAACAATTAAGCCTCAGAGCAGTACCATGCAAGAGAGAAATATCTCCCTCCCTCCTAAAATTCATCTGTCTGGGGTGGCCCACAGTGGTGTGACCCAATTGGCAGGGCAGGAAAGGAAAAGTTATCCTAAGCCCCCCAGCTCAACATGCTGGGTGGCTTAGAGTAAATACTGAGCTGGGATTTCCCTGGGACACCCCCAGTTCTGCAGGGACATTTGGTGGGATATTCAACTGTTACTACGGTAGGAGGCTGTGGCTTAGCAGCAGTCTTCTCCGGACCTTGATTTTGTTCAGTGTTTCTCTATTAGTAGCTGGAATGATCATGGTTTCTGGCCCTGGTCCTGGAAGAACTAGGCATGACACATACCTGGAAAACAGACCTCCTCTCTCCAGGGGCTCTAAATGTTGTGTGCAAGTTGCTTCAAGCTCTGTGACCAGTGTTGGAAGTTCCGTGTGCCACTAACCAAGGGCTTTTGACTCAAGCCATACCAAGCTTCAGAGGACACCCACACGAACTGCCTACAGCCCTTCTGCCAGCACTGCCCCATGGCCAGCCCTGACCCACAGGACCTGCTGAAATTGGACCCTTGCAGAATTGTACCCTGGCCATTGGCAGGGCCCTTCCCTTGCACTTGTGAATCTCATTCGCACACTATTTATATCACATGGGACAGCATGTAGGTGCCATTCTCTATTAATAAAGGGCTATGCCGGCCCCTTTTCAGCCAGCTCCCCTATTGCTGTGGACTGACCTTACTTCCAGACATCTCAGCAGAAATTTAGCAGCTTGAGGGTACAGGGAAAGCCCATGTCTGTCTTTGTGGGTGTTCTGGTTTGTTTCCGACATTGGCTTTCCACCTCCCAGCAGTGGGACCCAGGTCATTTCAGCCTTGTCTGTGCTGGAGAGACATTGCATGGCAACTTCTGCACTTGAACTCCACCTCTCTGGTGGAAACAGCATCACTGCTGTGTTGCCATGCAGCTCAGCCCAGAAAAACCTCCTGCCGCTTAAGATGCTGGCACAGAGAGTCAATGGAGGGAGGGAGTTGAAGGCTGAAATCACTCTAGGAAGTATTGTGAGTAGCCACTGAGTCTGGGGAAAATCCAGACTCAATGTAGAAAAGGCTCCATCTGAATGACCTTCACTGCCAGCTGAGCCTGTTTAGGTGTGGAGGAGCTGGCTGGGCTCTGTGAGGCTGTGTCAGTGGGATCGGCTGCTCCCCAAGCAGCAAATACTCCATTGAGCCCAGTTGCATGGCCTAGGTGCCTGGCCTCTTCTCTCCAAAACAGCAGGCTGGGAATGGACTTCTTTCCTCCATCTACCATGGAAGTCCCTCTCCCTGCTCATGGTTACCCCCAGATGGGACCCATGTTCCCAATTCTGACACAAGACTGGGAGGTTTCCTGCAGAAACCCTGGCTTGTACAGCTCTGTTCCCTGTTCTTACACCTGCATTTCTCTCTGCTGGGCTGCTTTATCCCTCACAGGGCCTGTCCTGTGTTGTACAGCCCCTTGTCCCACCTGGATTAATGTGATGACTCTTGAGTCCTCAAACCTGTGCAGGGAGAGAGGGTCCATTAGCTTAAGCCAACAGTAGCAGCAAAGACCTCTGCTTTATGCCGAAGGACTCTCCGCAGCACCAAAGGGGGCTGGGGTGATGGTTTGTACCGAAGTCCCTCCAAGGTACCTGCTGCAGTTCAGTTAGTGGAGGTAGGGCCAAAATTTTCCTCCTCTGGTGGCAGGAGGCTTTCCAGGTGTTTGGGTCATGGCCATGGGCACCCATGGACTGGCACAGCCAGGCTGATGAGGCCCCAGGGTCCCCAAACCTGGCTAGAGTGCTGCTCACTGTCTCACTCAGCAAGCCAAGCCCTGCAGCTCATCAGAGTAGGTTTTGGAGCCTGTGGACTGTCCTTCCAGGGGGATTAATGCAGATTTGTGTTTGCTGGGAGCTCTGGAGGCATCTCCCAATAGGGTCCTGCCATTAAAGCATCTTCGCAAAGAAAGCAAACTATGGCTCCTCTGCTGTGGGACGTGTAAGACCTTGGCCCCATCTAGGGGCCTGTTTGTGATGTCCTGGAGCCCCAAACCAAAGCACAGATTTGGTTAAGCCTTTTGGTTGGGGTTTATTGGTCTCAGCAAGCCTGCACTGCCTTGGGGAAGCTTGGAGAGGGCTGCAGGGCTGGATAGGTTAGGTTTTAGTTGCTTTGTGTCTGTTGTGACTCTCTACCCTCTTGAGTGTGCTAATGGCCACAGTGGTGCAGATGTCCTAGCATGGATGAGGCTGAGCAACCTCTGCAAGAGGTGCTGGAGCCACTGGCGTAGCTCAGCTCAGTGCACAGCCTTGTAGCTGCCACTGGCAGCATCCCTCTGTCATACTGGGCTCCAATCCCAGACACACAGACCTTTGCACCTGCTGCTCGAGTCCTGTGGCTCCACAGCCAAGATGGCTCTGGCATTTGAACTTCCGAAGAAGGAATTTAGATGTGCAGTCCTCACAGCAACAAGCAGCCCCAGGACCCCTCCTGTCCCTGGCTACCAGAGAAAGCCTTTGCCACAACCAGGACAGGTGCAGGGACAGGCTTGTTCTGCAGCACTGGCACCCTCTAATGACACAGTTACGTATATTCAGTGGATGCCTGGGTCGCTCACCGCAGCCCTTTGTACCATGCTGGCGCTAACTGGTGCACAGCTTGCAGGTATTTTGGAGTCTTCAGTGGGGCAGGGCTGCGAGCTGGGTTCCCCTTTCTTCTGTCCTGTTCTGCTCCAAATCCTCAGCCTCAGCTCCTGGTGCTGCGATTTCCTAGGGTATAAACAGGGACCGTGAGACAGCAAGAGGGGTTTATGTTTGTCCATTGCTTCTGCCAGGTGTGGTGCCAGCAAGGTCTCTGTTCCCATCCCTCTCCACCCCAGGAGCAAAGCCAGCTGTCATTGCCCCTGCACCACTGGAACAGGAGAGCTGGTGAGCCTGCTGCCAGGTCGTGTAACTCTACCTTTTCGACATGCTTCTCAGGCTAGCTCAGGGAGCCCCTTTGTCTGCTTGGTAATATTGTGCTTTGGCCAATGGTCTGGGTGGCCAGTGTGAGCTTCAGAGAAGCACAGCAGGGCACTGTGTCCTGCGTGGCAGAGTGGGGGGAGGCTCTGCCAGCTGCTCCAGCCCCACTGAGCCCCTACAGCATGGCTCTGAAAGCCCGGTGGAGTTAAATTTACTGTAGCACAGTTTGGCCTTTCTCAGCAAGATTGGTTCAGCCGTGCTCAGCAAGGTGCCAAGACCCGATGGCAGAGCCTGCCACAATGGCAGGCAGCAGCTCTCTTGCCACAGGGTGGACAAATATGGTCAGCTTTTCCTTGGATGTTGTGTTAGATTGACAAAGGCTTTGTGCCCTGGGTTTGAGTTTGGACATCTGGACTAGCAGGGCATGTCCCAGTGCTGTCCTGCCAGTCTCATGGCCAAAGCCAGTATCTTTCTACCTCTCTCCACCGGGAGAGGAGCTGGGGAATGGTCCTGGCAAAACCAGGATTGTGCATCCTTGTAAAAACAGGCCAACAAGACTCTTGAACAGTGAATCAACAGCATGAGCAGGGCCAGGGCCAAGTGCTCCAAGAGTTGCCTTTGCCTCCTGTGGCTGAGACACAGGCAGTAGAGTGCAGGGGAACAAGCTCCAGTCCATGTCCCAGTGCGCCCCTCCAACAGCTCCTGCGGGAGCTGCTCAGCACTGTTGTCCTCCCAGGAAATGTCCCCAGAAATCTCTCCCTGCAAGGGTGGATGGTTGTGTTTGGGGAAGCCTTTGGGGACTCTATATCAAACAGGAGGATAAGGACGGGATGGGAATGGGGATGAGATAGGAATGAAATGGGTATGAGTATGGGTACGGGCATGGATATGAATATGGGTATGGGATGAGGATAGGGATAGGGATGAGGACATGAAAGGAGTGGGGTGGGATGTGAACAGGGTGGGGATGATGTGGATGGGATGGGGATTGGTCTGGGGTTTAGACGGGGTGGGGAAGGGGATGAGATAAAAATAGGGAGTGGGATAAAGATGGGGAGGAAAGGGGGAGGGGGTGGGATAGGATGGGTGGGGAGGGGAAGGAGTGGGATAGGAGGGGAAGGAATGGGGCTGAGATAGAGGTGGGGAGAGGAAGGGGATGGGAAAGGGTCAGCTCTTGTTCAGAGAAGCACACATTCAGATGGCAGCTCACACTAGCTCAGCCACATTGAACACAAGCAGCCTTGGAAAGCACTGAATGCCTTTCTCTTCTGTTGTTATCCCAAGGGGCTGTGCTGCTCAGCTAGCCAACTGTACCAGCAGGTTTTTATTTTACATTTATTTTCCTAATGGCTTGGGTGGCCTGAAAACTTGAGCAGTGAATTGTGGCTGCTCAAGATTGGGTAAAAATCCAGACAATGGATGTGCACTGCAGTGTGGCACCAGGGATGAGTCACTGAAATTGCAATTAGGAAGGAAAATAACAGTGGATTTACAAGCTTCTTTCCAGGAGCATTGCTTTTCTCCTGAATTACAATGATGTTTTAGACTGGTTTATGAGACATTGCCCCATGTCAAAAAATACATAGAAATGGAAGAAGCGGTAGCTGATATAAAACAGTTTAACAACTAAGGAAAGAAGAAAAAACAGCATCAGTTTTTACAGTGGCAGCATAGGTGTTTGGGGAGAGACATGTGGGGGTGAGCAGAGGAAACCATAGCAAAAGCCAGGGGTGTGGGACAGTGGAGCTGTGTCCTGACGTGGAGTCCAAGGTGATGCGAGCAATGTGGGCGGAAAGGGCACACAGGTAAGGAGTCCCTGGGAGTGATGGGAGTCCCACCAGTGTCCCCTCCTCAGCTATCCAACTCGCAGCACTTTGCTGGAGAGAACCTCTGCAGAGCACAGCAACCAGGGAAGATGCATCACCCATGGATTGCAGTGCAGCAGGGAGTCCTGGAAACCAAAAGTCAATCTTTTGATTGTCTTCCAGTAGCTTTATTTTATCTTTCTAGAAAGGCATGTACTGCTTTGCAATGAGCAGAGGTGTAAAGCACTGCGCAAAGAAGCTCTGCTGCGAAGTGGGCACATATATAATCTTTATGGCCTTGCACTAGCATCAGGTTTCAGCAAGTCCTGGCGATGAGGCTGGATGCAGCCCTCCAGTCCACATGGCGTCAGAGAGACTTCTGACCCTTGCAGTTGCTGTCACCTCTTTAGCAAGCTGCCCCAGCGCTAGAGGGAAAGGCCAGCAGCTCCCAAGGGGCTTGGCAGGGCTTAGACACAGGGAGTCCCTGTGCATTTGTCGGGCTTGGGTTCACTCAGAGGTCAGCAACTGCACAAGAAGCTCTGTGAAACCCGGGGCCCTGGGGATTCAAATCATCACCTCCACCCCAGCAAAGAGACACAGCTGTGCTGCCCACACTAGGACCAGGGCAGAGGAAAACTTCTCCTCACCTGTCCCCAGGCAGGCAGCAGGCATCAGCCAGCTCTTACCTGTGGGCTCTGAACAATCCTCAAGTTCATCTTCTTGGATTTACATGGTTTTAATTATTTTAATTAAACACAGAGATGTTCAAAGGTGGAGACCAGACAGCTGCTGCTGCCATTGGGAAGCAGAGCCCTGCCTGCTTGCTGTGATCACTCCTCTGCACTGCCTCCATCCCCAAAGTGACAGGACACAACACTAGGAGGGAGCTATCAGCACAAGTGCCATTTTCCTGTGCCCTGATGCTCCCAAACAGACATCAGGCAAGCCATCTGGTCCAGCCTCCAAGGACAGACTTCCCAGCTCACACTCTCTCCGGAAAATCCTGGCAGGATGCTTCTGGGGTGCTGGCATTTCTTCCCTCTAGTTCTCCCTTCTTTTCTGGGGACTCCCTTCTCCTGGAGCAGCACGTCTGGTGCACACCATGCCCGTGCCGCTGATGGCAACCAAAGCAGCATGTCCATGGGTCATGCTTGGGGCTGGTGACACCATGTGATGGGACGTCTGCCAGCTACTGGCTATTTTCAGTCCAAGATCTCATTATTCCTTTCTGTCCCAGGACTCACAGATGTGCTAGACCTGAACCCGTGTTGGAGCACAGTTTGTATCTCCATCATTAAGACCATAGGAAGAAGCAGATGACAGTTAGTGTCCTCTGTCACCGGAGACACTGTTCTGGTGGTGGCATCCAGCAGCAGCTTTAACCCCAGTGGTGAAAGTCCCTCAGTACTAGTTAATATGCAGTGTGGCTATTCCCAAATACTTTGTTCCATCCCTTGGGAAGGTCATGTCCCCAGAGAGGCCAGGGAGCAGAGCTCCTGGCTTCTGGGGGATGGTGACAGTCTACTGCCCCTTAATGCCAGCTGCTGCCTGGTCAGTCTCTCCTCAGCTTGTTCCCCGTCTGGCTACAGTGGTGCCCTGCATGGGCACCACAGGTGGTCTGCAGTAGCGCAGGGGACCTGTAGTTCTGGGCAGTGATGGGAACCACCACATCAATTAATCTGAGGAGCCTGAGCCTGGCTTGTGGCTGTCCCTGCCACATCTGCTGGTGGGTGAGCGTGGCGTGGAAACTTGGGAGCCTCCCTGAGATCGAACGTTTGAGCCTTGTAAATGTCCTGTTGACGGAGGCTGCTTGCCAGGAATCGCAGAGTTGAAGATCAATTATTTACATACCTGACACCCATTATGCAGGGTTTACACCCTATGAAACAGCAGCATGGCATGCGTCCTGATCTCCAATGAAGTGCCTGTCTCAGAGTGGTGAAAATGCAGAGCAAGCTGTGAAATGGGATGTCTGTGCAGCACTTCACACCAACGTGCAACTTTTGGCTAATCACACTAATCTCAGTCTGCCTAATTACACCATATCCTTGCCCTGAGATCCCAGGAATGTGCTCCACAAGAGTGCTTTGTAGCTTTGACTGCAGGGCAACACCAACTTGCTGCTTTTAGGAGCACATCCTAGTTTATAAGGAGCTCAGTGGTGTCCACTTTTGAATGCCTCCTTCCAAAGACAGTCAGAGCCAAGCTGGAGAGCAGCAGGCACAGCTGCAGGAAATGATGGAGTGAGAAGCAGAGTGATGGTGCTTGGTCTGTTCAGATTAATTGACACAAGGGAAGGCTCAGTCCTGGTCAACATGGGGTGAGATGTCTGAAAACAGCTGCCTTTTGGCTCCAGGAGGAGAAAATATGGAGGGTCCACAGCTGGCTAGACAAGTTTGGACTAAAAATACCCTGTCTGGCTGCTGACGACTGATGGAGGGTGATGTTGGGGTCTCAGATGCCTCATACTGAAGGTCAGGACAGTGTGAGACAGGGACCGTAGACTTCAGGATCCTGAGAGGAGAGAGGAGGGCAAAAAGCAAGCTCAAAACCCTGGACTTCAGGAGAGCAGACTTTGGCCTCTGCATAGATCTGCTTGGAAGAGTCCCATGGGATGAAGCTCTGGAGAGAAGACAGGCACAGGAAAGCTGATTGATATTCAAGGACCACCTTCTCCAAGCTAAAGAGTGGTCCATCCTGACAAGCAGGAAATCAGGCAAAAATGCCAGAAGGCCTGTATGGATGAACAAGGAGCACCTAGCCAAACTCAAACACAAAAGGAAAACATACAGAGGGTGGAAGCAAGGACAGGTAACCTGTGAGGAATACAGAGGCACTGTCCAAGCACAGGATGAGGTTAGGCAAACTAAAGCCCAACAGGAATTGAATCTGGTAAGGGATGTCAAAGGTGGCAAGAAGGGCTTCTGTAAGTACATAGGTGACAAAAGGAAGACTAGGGAAAATACGGGCTCACTGCTGAAGGAGACAGGGGACCTGGTTACTTAGGACATGGGAAAGGCTGAGGTACAGAATGCTGCCTTTGCCTCAGCCTTTACTAGCACAACCGGCCTTCAGGAATCCCAGGTCTTAGAGACCAGGGGGAAAGTCTGGAGCCAGGCAGACATACCCTTGGTGGAAGAGGATCAATCAGATCAGGGAATAAATTGGACATACATAAGTCCATGGGCACTGACGGGATACACCCATGAGTGCTGGAGGGAGCTGGAAAATGTCATTGCAAGGCCACTCTTGATAATCTTTGATCCATCATGGCAATTGGGAGAAGTATCCAAAGCCTGCAGGAAAGCAAACGTCACTCCTATCTTTAAGAATGACAAGAAGGAGGACCCAAGGAACTACAGGTTGGTCAGCCTCACCTCCATCGCTGGAATGAGAGCAGCTAATCCTGCAAACCATTTCCAGGCACATGAAGAACAAGAAAATCATCAGGAGTAGTCAGCATGACGTCACCATGTGGAAGGCCACACCTGGAGCACTGTGTCCAGTGCAGGGCTTCCCGGCACAGAGACATGGACATACTGGAGAGAGTCCAGTGAAGAGCCACAAAGATGGTGAAGGGACTGGAGCATCTCTCATGAGGAAAGGCTGAGAGAGCTGGGACTGTTCAGTCTTGGGGAGAGAAGGCTCAGAGGGACCTTATCAATGTATATAGATATCTGAGCGGAGAGTGCAAAGAGGACGGAGCCAGGCTCTTTTCAGTGGTGTCCAGTGACAGGGCAAGAGATGATGGGCACAAACTGAAACACAGGAGGTTCCCTCTGAGCCCCAGGAAGCAGTTTTTTCACTGTGAGGGTGACCGAGCACTGGCACAGGTTGCCCAGGGAGATTGTGGAGTCTCCATCCTTGGAGGTACTCAAAAGTTGTCTGGACAAAGTCATGGGCAATGAGCTCTGCATGGCCCAGGTTGAGCAGGAGGGTTGGACCAGATGACTTCCAGAGGTCCCTGCCAATACCAACAGTCTGCAGTTGTGTGACTCTGTGACTTGGCACAGAAATGTCAGGGTAAGCTTTGGGGCAGGTAGGGCAAAGCAGGCTGGTGGAGCAGGCGCTGCCAGGTGTCCATCCAACGGTTGTGGACAGATGACCTGCAGAGGTTCCCTGCTAACCTGTGCTGACTGCGCTGAAGGCAGAACAGTTGGAGAGCTGCTCACTTTGCTATTTTCAGTGCTGAGCCAGGATGTGCATGTGCGTTTCTTATGTTGGACTGTGAACATTCACCATAGGGGCACCAAGATGTATGGTGTGACCTGTCCTCATTGCCTGGACTTGGACGGTGAACACCCAGGCTGAGCTCACCCAGGGAAGAGCAAGTGCAGGACAGTTTGCAGGATAAGCTGATTTATTGTACAGGCCAGGAGAAATGATAAGTACTTAAATATCTGCTTTAGTCTATATTTAAACAGCTACACAGCTTCTTTGAATTTTCAAAACTGACGTGTGCTGAGCTGCTCCTGTGAGATACAGACAGTTTGTTGAGCTGGTTGAAATACAAATTAAAGAGGTCAGCTTTGGGCAACTTTATTTCACAGTCCTGGGGTTGGTATTTAACACACACACAATTTTTCTGTGAGCATCTCATCTGAGTGCCAGGAACAGCATACACAGAAATGAAGTACTGTCAGCTTTGCCCCTAATTTACAAGGCTTTCAGCTGGCCAAGTCATTCCTGCAGAATGAAAGCTCTTGGCAAAGTGGAGTTTTAACCAGATGCAAAGGGTCACTCCTGCTTTTGCTGTCAAAACAACCCATAGTAATGTGCACCCATAGGTGACAGCTCTGCACCTTCCTGAGCAGTAGCTTGGGTGGGCCCCTGCCACCAAGGGGGCTGTGCTGGGGGGTGGTGAGGCCGTTTCCCAGTGGCAATTGAAGTGAGAGAGGAGGGATGTGCACAAGGGTTTGGACCATGCAGTTTAAACACGCAGGTGCAGAGTTTGGACAACACATGGTGGCGAGTGGAGAGGCTGGAGGGTCGCTGTGCAGTGGCTGCAGCCCCCTTGTTCCCCTCTGTCCTGGAGCAGGCAGGAGCCCCTGGGATGCTGCATCCCACCGGCATGCCTCTGATGTCTGCCCAGGGGGATATTCCCCCTAAGACTCACTTTTACTTTGTAGTCCCCCATTTCTGCCCCTCTCATGGAGCAGAGCAGAAAGAGACAGTGTAAATGTGTCCCTTGCCAGGGGAGCTGGGTGGCATGACCTCATGGTTAAGAATGCCTTTTTCATGTCTAAGTAAATGGTCCAGCTGGATTTTGATCCTGTTGTGGGCATAGCACACATTTTCTGTTATATCCTCCTTCTCCCCCACAGCAGTCAAAGCTATTGTGCAGGCATCTAATGCTTTTTTCTAAAGAAAAATTAATGGCTCTGTAAGATATTTTATAGAAATTAAATAGAACAGTGAGTTGCAAAAGGAGTTTCGGGAAAAGCAGTGTTATAAAACCTGGTTTCCTGCAGTGTCTCTGAGGGCTTGTACTGTGGTTGAGCTTTTACTGCAGCCTTTCCATACTGGAGGAGCAAGTTTAGCTTTCGTTCTCCTGCTTGGCCACCACTTTTCATGCAGCATAGGGGAACTTAATTACCCTGATATCGCACACATCCTAATTTTTACTAAAATTGGTTAAAATACAGATGTTAGTGGGGAAAGAAGGGGGCTCTGAGAGTACCCACTCTGAGCATCCTCAGCTGAGGTGGCTCTCTGCTGCTGGATGGTGCTGCGGAGGATGAGCTCACATGTGGGCAGCAAACTAGGCCAAGTGCTCAGCTCCTGGGGCTGTCCTGGCCTGCAGCAGGAATGAAATCAGGGATACGCCGATGGTTTTGCTGCAGAACCTGTCAATGAAGCGGGATGTGAAGCACCTGTGAATGCATGGGGGCTAGCAGAGCAGGAATGGTCCTGGCACCGACGCAGATATCCCAGCGAGGATCCCAGGGGGATGTCGAGTGGGAAGGATGGGGGGAAATCCCAGCAGTGACAGAGGGGAATTACCACCAGAGGGCGCCTAAATATTGCTCTTCCTGAACAAATGGTGTTTCCTAGCAAGAGGCCAGCTCTGGATTGCCTGACAATGCACATCCAAGCCTGACTCACTGCTGGCATAGACAGCAAAAAAAAGCCTTCAAAAGGCATTTGAGAAATCATGCATGAATGGGAATTTACTAGCAAGATGCAGGAGATTGAACTTTTCTTCCAGACTTTTTCAGAGAGGTCTGCCAGTGGGTCTCCACCCTGCCTAGTCCGGCAAGGTGAGCAGTGCATCATTAGACTTTGACCTGTGTGGTGCCCACGGGGCTTGGCACAGAGGAAAGGATATTTTTAAACATCCATCCTGCTCACTATGAATATGTTCTGTCTGCTACTTATCATGAGTGCTGAGGAAACAAGAATCACAGCCCCGGCAGGGATCCTGGCTCAGCACCTGCTGTGATGCTCACCTGGGTGCATCTGTGCCCTGCTTTTTATTCCAGAGCTGGGCAGGGATAGAAATATTATCTATCTTCTAGGAGAAATTGCAGGGAATAGGTAAGGAAGGAATTGGGTAGGATTTCAAACCCAATTCCCCAATTCTGAGAGCTCCTCAATACCCATGAGGATCTGGGTGCCAAATAAAGTCTGCAGATGTGAGGAGAGCCAGGTACTGCAGATGGAGAATCATGTTACAAGGATGAAGGAGAAAAAATTCCATCCTCATTTTGAAAGCAAGCCAGAGCACCCTGTTCATCACCCACATTTGTCTCAGGGAGGCACCCTGGGGCTCAGTGGTGGGATGTGATGATTTGGCCGGGGTCACAGTGCAGCTGCAGGTCTTGATGCCATGCCTGGAGATCTGCTCTGAGCACAAAATGCTTCACAAGGATCCTGGGGCCAAAGCAGCAAAAGCTGAAAGTGCTACAGGTGTAAGTGACGGAGAACTGAAGGGAGTGTGGTCTTTAGAGAGAAAAAGAAGACTGCAGATGACAGAAAGCAGATGCTGTGTTGGAAATGCTATTGACTTCTTCAAATATCTGGAGAAAATGGGTTTAACACCACTGGGAGAAGAGGGGCCCCAAGGCCTTGCAGGAGCACCCATGTGCACTGAGAATCTCACCTGGGTGGGCCCAGGGTGCTGGGAGGACAGGAGCAAGGCTCATTTTGCAATGTGGCATCTCCCAACATCTCCTGGGATCATCTCCCCGGTGATTCTCCTGCCTTTGAAGTAGCCAGAAGCCCCAGGAGGACCAGCAGCCCATCCCAGGCTTTGCAGGATTTTCTAAGATGCATAATGTGAACCCTCCTGGCTATGGGAATTGCTTCCAAGGGACATGGGACAGCAGCTTGTGAGGAGCCACGTGTCTGCTGCAGCATGACTTCTGTCTGGATGGGATATGGGAAGAGTGGGTGACAGTGTGAGGAGGCCTTGTGGGGTCCCCATCTGTGGGGTTCTCCCACCATAAGCTGCCAAGCAAATGCCCTCCTCACTCCAGCTAGAGCTATTGGCTTTGCCAGGACTAGGTTCCTTCATGCTCTTAGGTTTGGCTGATTACTTGCAATTAGCACTAATTAGTGTCTCTTTTGACAGTGCCCTGTCTCTGCTTCCCTGTGTCTTGTCCTTGACACATTATGCTGGGTGCTGGGCCTTGTTTTGTCCTGAGGCACATCCACCAGTCTCAGCAGCAAAGCCAGAGGGTTATTTTGGGGCTGCAACATGTTGTCCTGGAGGGCCTGCCCATAGGGGTTTCAATTTGCATCTCAGCTTTCCTGGAGGCTCCCTGATTTCTTTTCTCTGCAAAGTTGTGGTGCTGGGTGTGCTGTCCTACTGCCCAGGTAGTTTTGGCTTTTCCCCAGGACTGGGGTACTGAGAGCAATGTTACAGGGTCTCCTTGACCGCTGCCAGCAGCTTCCCGCTGGGACCGTGGGGGGAACTGCTGGGCATCCCTGCCCTTTCCCAGCCCCCTTGAGCCACCCTGAGCCTTGTCATGGGGCTGGAGTGGTAACGGCAGGCTGGTGGGAGCAGGATGGCTGGCACTGCCTGCCCCTGCTCCTGGCTCCATGGGAAAGCCCCATGCAGGTCCTCAGGAAGTTAAATCCTGCTGGGAATTGGTGCAAGAGTGGTCTCAGCAGAGGGTCACGTTTACTGAAGCACGTTTGCCCTCTGGAAGAGAGCGAGATGGGGTGGCAGCGAGAGGTACAGGATGGTCTTAGGAGAGACCCCCTGCTTCCCTGTGAGCAAGCCGAGCAGAAATGGAGAGGAACCCCAAAAGGGAAGGATGTGAAAAACCAACATGCAAATAATATATATTTGAGCATTGGCTCTGCAGAGGTTTTTGGAGAATGGGAATATAAGAAACTCTCAAATTATGCCCTAGATGACTTGAGCAACTCAACAGGGAAAGCTGTTTCACAAAGTAACATGCCATTATAAACTTCCACCCCTTTTCACAGCCACTCCCTCTCTCTTGTTTTGATGTGTTATGTTCACAGCCTACCCCAGCTCTGGATATCTGCCATTTGGATGGCACTTGAGCAGAGGACAGGACAGGTTGATCCAGTCCCATGGAGATATTGCATTGTCTGCAGGGATTTACCTTCAAGAGGGAAGATGGTGCCTCTCCTGCCGTGGGAAGTCACGGCCTTGGTACCACGAGCAGTTTGCCACCCCCGTCCCCTCCTGCACATGAGTGTGCAGACACTGTGTGCAACCCTGGGTGAGCTGTGAGTGTGGCTGTGATGCCATGCAATGGCATGGGCTGGAGGGGACAGCCACATCAGTGGTTAAACCATTAGAGCAAAGTCTAACAGAGCCTCAGCTCTGCAGTCCTCCAGCGCAGCTCCTGGTAAATCAGTTTTCCTACATTTTCCCGAAAGTTCCTGTATCAGACTGCCAGGAGAAAGAGGGACTGAAGCCAAGATTTTTGCGAATACCAGTGCAACCACTAAAGAATTGTCTACTAAACCCACAGTATTTTATAGTTGATTAATCTAAAAGGCTGCATAGGAAAGTATTATCACCTCCTTCTCCCCAGGCTTGGAACCTGATTGCATCAAACATAAATCTTGTAAATGGATTTGTACTTTTCTCTGGGAATTATTTAAATAGATGAGCATTTTATTTACTCTCACAATCATTAAATGTGTTAGGGCTAGGTGGATGATCTGGGCAGAAATAAAGTGCATCAAATTTGGGATGGGGCCATTTCGGTGGGGGAGTGAGGGTTGAAGCGATCGCACCATTCGTGGTCTTCAAGCACTGGCGAAAAAACTCTGTGCCAGCCAAAAGCTGTTAGTAAGCAAAAGGGAGGCCCTGTTCCTGCTGGGAGGTGTTGGGGAGACAGGCACAGGGATGTCATGGTAATAAAGTTTTATTTGGATGTTGTTGGGTTTAGACACAACTTCCGTGGATCTTTGCACATGTGCATTGGCTTTGTATGTCTGGTTGGAAGAAGAAGAGCTCAGGACTGCCCAGGAACTGCTGAAATTCCCAATCCTTTGTGCTTTGGCTGGATTAGACCCCTGAAAACCTTTTTTTCAATAATCACAATAGTGTGATTTGGTGCCTAGTAAATAGCTGTTTAACAGCAAAACACACAGAGGTCAGCTTCACTCATCCTTTAGAGATGCTGAAATTGGAGAAAAAGATTTAAAAGGCAGAAAAAGGAAAAGGATTAAAGAAAAGATGAAAGGAGGCAGAGTCAGACCAGACACAAGCACCTCAGGAAAGCCAAATCCAGCTGCTCACAGTCAGGAGTGCAGCTGGGAGCGGAGATGAGGGCAGTGAAGCCTGCAGGTTGTCAGGGCCTGAAGATCAGGATACGCTGAGCCTCGCAGGGCCTCTCTTTCCCATCTCCGATGTTTCAGAGCACCAAAGCCCCAGGTTGCCTCCATTTCCTCTTGCCTCCCAACCCAGGCTGAGCATCTTGCAGGTTTCCTTTCTTTTCCTCTCCAAATTCGCCTTGGGCACCCAGTGGCTGAGGTTAGAAATGCTGGTTTTGTACATGGCTTGCTCAGGATTAGCTACTAAAGTGAGTGGAAAAACCACCTTTTAACCTCATTTCAAAGCTATTTAAGCCAAATGTTCCTTGGTGGACATTAGGTGAAAATCACCACAATGTTTTGAGCAGGAAATCAACTTTCCTAGAGTAGAACGAGAAGCATTTTGTAGCCTAGCTTCTTGGTTAAATGCTGGGACGTGGCAGAAGGGCTGAACTCTGCCCCCTGAGAAAATGGTCTTCCTCCAGCCTGGTGGAGTGATATTCCCCATAGACCTGGGACAGCCTGATAGACCTCTTAGGCTATGGCAAAGGACAGGTGCTGAGCAAAGGTTTGGCTGAGCCATGGCTGGTGAAATACAGGTGTGTGGAGGTGGCAGGGCAGCATGCCCCGCAGCAGAGCCTGGTGCGCTTGGCTGACACCTATGGGTGCCCCCTCCTGGCACAGCGGCTCCCAGGGTACCCCAAATGTGGGCTGCTGACAGAGGGGCAGCAGCAGCATGCCTGCATTTCTCTGCCGTAAATAAGTACTATTAATATTCTCCTTGAGATCAAAGCCCACGTGCTGGACACGCACAGGAAGCAATGAGTTATTCCCATCAAAATAGCAGTGTCATTAAAAAAAAACTGTAGCTAACTTGACTTTGCCCAGATAAGCAGGTCTTTCGAGAGCTCACATATGTGAATGATCCAAGAGGTCTCTGCTGTTACGCTGCTCAACAGATGGTTTACATTTTTCTGAATTGCTGATTCCCATTTCATGTCAAGGATCTGTCTGGGTAGAATTACCTTAGGGTGCACAACTGAAAGTCAAAAAAGCCAAAAAGCCAGTTCTTCTGTGACTGAACCAGGGGCCCCAACCCAGCTCTGCACCACAGAAGGGCCCAGTAGGAGTGTGGCTGTCACTGCACTGCCTTCCCCATCCTCCTCTTCCTCAGGCACCACTCTCCTAAGAGACTGAGAGCTGCCCTGGTGCTCCCAGCTTCACCCAGTAAGGGCGATTCGGGTGCCTTCATTCAGGTCCAGCAATCCTGGCTCCATGGGCAGTGTCTGTCTGTCTATCTGCCCATCGCCAGGCTCAGGCTGCATCTTTCCAACAACCTACAAGGGAGAACTTGGGTCAGAGGTGAGCACACAGGGCTGGACCACCTGTTCTGCTCACAGTGAGCTGTGGTACAGACTGAAATTTGCTGTTTGACACACGTTTGTTCGTTTTACAAACAACCTGAATTGCATGTGTTCCTGGCAGGACTGGGCTGCTGCCAAACTCAGGCTTAGAGGTGAGCCGGGGTTCTGGCCAGGGACACCAGGGAGTCCACGAGATGCCTCACTGGGCATATTTGTGATATGAAGTGAAAAAAAAGAACTAGAAATTTATCCTTCATCTGGCTTCCTAACCCATCCCTGGAAGACTGAGTTCTCTCTTTCAGTAGGGCTGGACAACTGGGAGACACATAGGCCACCAGTTCTCCAGTCTGAGGTTCATTTCCTCCTCCCCAGAGGGGCTTGGTTGGCATGTGGGCTCTGCTGAGAAGCTCAGAGGTGTTGGCTATTCAAGCCATACACCTGGCATCTCACTACCCATTATGGGCAAAATTAGGGCAGAAGACCATGTTGCTTGTAGGGAATGAGTCTGCGTGAAGGACAGCAGAGCTCAGGAGACCTGGCCCAGCACGCTCCCAGTTCAGTGGCACTAGGAGCTGAGCGGTCTAAGAGCAGGCCATGAGTTGGAGCTGAGAAGGTCTTTTTCCTGCCTGTTCCTCTTGGCATCTCCTGCTGTGGCCAAGAGGGATGCCAGGTTTGTGCCAACACATTGGCAATAAGGTTTGATAGCCTTAACACTGCCAAATGTCCTGGGATGGGCAACTTTGCTGTTGCCCAAATGATGGTGCTTCAGAAACTTCTTTAGGTTCATAAATGTTTAGAACTTGGTGGAGCCACAGATTTTTAAAACCAAAATGTCATTTCTAGGGGTGCTTCATCCCATCTCTGGCTTCAGAAAGGGTGTAGAAACGCCCACCCACACCTTCCATGTGACAGAGCTGAGTTGCCTCAATTTTGAGGTCTCGTGTGACTGTCAGTCCAACATCACTTGCTCAGCCATATCTTAGGTGTGTTCTCAGTGCTGTCATCTTCAGGCCACTCTCTCTTTCTATGCTGTTTTATGTGAGATTCATCTGCTACCAGAAACCTCTTCTATGAAGGTATCTGTAGAGATGCTCAGGTCAGCTCTTCTCTCTGCACTAAAGACATCATGCTTCTTAAGTTTCCCAGTATGTCACATGCCATACCTTGAATGGTATTTATGGAAGGTTTGCAAGCTCTTATTAAAATAATAGAAAACGCATGAATTTATTTTTTGCTGCCAGTAGGTGTGCAAGGGGGTAAAAAAGTGTAATAATAATTTTCTATGTAAAGCAAATTAAGCTGGTATTTAGTTTACTAATTACTAATTATTGAATAATCATTTGCTATTGCTGTATCCACTGTTACTAATTCCATCACAGAGAAGCAGAGGCTTGCTGAGAAATCATCGAGCTGCAGGCTGAAAATGAACTAAAGGAAGTTCCCCACAGAAAATGCAAGGATTAGGGGCACTTAGTGCCACGGGCTATCAGGAGGGTTGGGAGGAGAAGCAGGGCCAGAGGACACCAAAGCTGGGCACAGGGATTCCCTACGCCCCTGCTGCTCTCCATGATGGGACTTGCAGCTCATCCCGCACAGGACGTTACTTTTAGTGTGCTTAGACACAGTGTTTGGCTAAATGTGTGTCTGCAGCTCCTTTGAATTGCACCTCCACCAAAGGTTTTGTCTGCGGGGTTTTTGGTACACAGGAGGAGCCGTGATGGGGAGAGCCCTGCACTGGAAGGTACTTGGGTGCTGAGCCCCATATTGCTCAGGCAGGGATGCTCGGGGTTGCTGGATCTGGCACCGTGCAGCCCTGGGCTCAGCCACTCCTGCCAGGCATCACCATGACTCAGCCCAAACGCAGGATCTCCCAGCAAGCAGTGGGGGCTCATCTGTCCCCAGCAACCCCTGCTTCACCCTCCATTAAACTCTTAAACTCCCTTCTTGTGGCTGCTGGTCAAAGCAACGTGTTGACCGCAAACACTTACAAGGTAGGGGGACACCACCAACCAGGGGGAAAACTATTGCTACTGCTGCTAGAGGTGACTTTTGTTGAGGAATGACATGATCTTCTGGCTGAATGGTATTATCTTGGGATAGGTTTAGTGACTGGCAAAGCGAGGGGGAGCCTGAGCATCACTAGCTGGTGGAGATAAATCTGACCTCCCTCACTCAGAAAAGCTTCAAAGATCCTCTAACACCAGGGACTGCTTGCTCTCGGGGTAAAGCAGCTCCTTCTGTGCTTATGGGGAGCCCAGCAACCACATCAGGCCACCAACTGCTCTTGTTACCATCGGGAGGCCATTCTGCCCCTCTGCCAATGCAGCAGTGGAAAATGTCACAAGGTGTTTTTCCATGGCTGTTCCTGGAAGAGACACTTGAGGCAGGTTCATTTTCACAACCAAGGTGAACAGCCTCAACTGGAAATGCTTTGTGGGATGTGAACTGCAGCGAAGGTTACAGCTGCAGTTACTGTTTGTCTCACTCGGCAGGGTAGGGAGATGGCACGTCAGGGGATCTTCGGCTTTCAGTTTTAGTACAATTCCATTCTTCTGGTCAATCCTCAAAGTGTTTGCTCCTCCCTCCAGGCAGCCTGGGTGTGATGGGTGCAGGCTAGCTCAAGGAGACACTTCCAGGAGGGAGAACGAAGGGAGGCGCAGGGAAACCAAATGTCTGTTTTACTGACAGTAGGGCTAGGCTAGGCTTTGCTGGTCGAAACCAGCCCCTTCCTTTTTCCCTCTGCGTTTACTGGTCTCTCAAGGGCATCCTTGTCAGGAGTCAAGCTCTTCCAGGCATCCATTGGCATCGAGTGCTCAGTGTAAGTGCTAACAGGCTTTTGCTGCACTGCAACACTAAGACAGCTTCCCATGGCAGCGTCTGCCTGACAGCTGCCCAGGAGCAGCAGCTGCCTCCAAATGTCCTGGTCAAACTCCAGAGCAGCTGGAGACATTTGTGCACCAGCTTGTCCGGGAGGCGCAGAGCAATGGCTCACCGGGAGTCACACTACCTTCCTCCTTGCCTGACAGCAGAAATCACTATCCATCTTTGCCATGGCTTTTGATTCCCAGTCCAACTTAAATGCTGGGTGAGTTTATAAAATAAAATACAGTAGGAGGCAAGCCTCTCCCACCCCTCCTGTGGGTGGCTACAACAAATTATCAGGTTGGTTTCCCATCCAAACAACTATTTGATGTTATCATCAGTATTGCTTCTCCCTTTTAAGCTCCTCTCTTTCCTCACTTTTAGCATCTCCATATTTTAGACTTGAAGAAAAAAATCTGGGGTGAAATAATTCAAATTATGTCTTTACAGTTACCATGCTCTGCTGGGTTGAAAAGGAAGCTGTTTCGAGATGGATCAAGTTTACGTCTATGCCTCCTCATTGTAATTATGCATTTCTTGAAATCAAGAGCGGTCTCTACTCCAGACACCTACAAGCAGTACTGGGGAGCTATCAGTTGGCTTTCGAGTCACCTTTCCGTGAGTGGTGGTGGTGGTGGTGACAGCAACAGTACCTACTCCTAAAACTACAAGTTTGTGATCATTGTTTTTGTCCAATGTGTCACTTTGATTTTTGTTTTAAGCATTAGAATGAGTAGAGGAGCCACCAGAGGCGGTGGGATTGGGCCATCCACCTTGTTCTCTCCCAGCCCCCATATTAAAGCATCATTAGAGCTGCAAGGCTCAGCAGTGGGTTGAATCATTTCCTGAGCTATGTTTGTAATTCCTCATGCTAAAAAGAGAGTGGGGTGGGGTGGGGGTGGGAAATAAAGCTAATGAGGAAAAATTTTCTTCCAAAATAAGGGCTTTGCATGGCTCGGCAAGGTGCAGAGCTGCTGTTTCCAGCTTCTGAAGCACCAATCATTGGCCATGGCTGGCAGGTATCAGCTTGGAGAAACATCTGTCCCAAATAAGTTTCCTGATGTTACTCAGATAAATGTAGCCATTTTATCAGTGTGCTCAATTTCCCCCAAACCAGAAAGCAAATTACTAGGAATATACTATTCATAACCATGTGCTAGCTCTCATATGAGGAAAAGATGTGTATAAATGCACTACTCAGAAGAATAAGCAGAGAGCAGAATTATTTCCAATGGAAGCAGCGTGGTGTGCAGTGTGTTTTGATTGGTGAGCAGCTGAGGCTGAAAGGCTCAGGGAGAGCTGGGACTGCACTGCAGGGCCAGGGGATGGAAATCTTGGACCTTTCCAAACCAGCAAGGGTGAGAGAAGTGGGAAGGGGGAGTGGGTGGCTGGGGAGACGCTGGCCGTATGCGTGGAGCAGGGTCCGGGCTTACCACTCCCCAGCTGAGTCACAGCTCCTGCAAGCGTGAGGCAGCCAGCAGCGCCGCCGCAGCATGAGCACGCTCGGGGAGGACGGGAATCCTGTCCTGAATATGAAGTGTCAAATTCATGACCAAAAAAAATTTCAAATAGTGCATAATATAAGCATTTGATGGGTTTTCTAACCAGGGATCTAGCACTGAGAGCATTAAATTAAACATTAGGTGACTTAGCATGCTGTACAAGAAAGCCTGGGAAATGAGAAATGCAGAGATAAATTGCATTATTTATAGTTTCATTTTTTTCCCAGTTTTGAATACCTAAGAAAGAACAAGCGTATGCAGTGCTTAGAGGGGGACACAGTGTGGCCAGACTCTGTATTTGCAACGACTGCCTGCTATTCCTGCCTGATCCTTTTACATGGATTTCTCCATCCAGCCTCTCACTGACTGCACTCCTGCTGCTTTCCACCTGCAGCCAGGAACCCTGCCAACCCCACTCCACGCTGGGCTGGAGCCCCAAGTCAGGGGCATCACCTACTCAACCCTCCACTCCAGGAGCACCAGAGTGCTCTGGGAGCCGCACAAGCCTGCTCCCCCATGTCAGAGAGCAGCCCCAGTCCTCTGCTGCTCGGAGGGGGTCAAAGCCCTCTGAATTTGCCTTCAGCCTCGATGATGATCCAAAGCAATCATCCGCTTCAGCTCCTTGCAACTGCCCGTGGACCTGAGGGCCTTGAGCGGGGTCATGGGGCCAGGAGCACGGGGCTTTCCTGCAGTCTTGCAACAGTGGAAAGCAGGACCAAGCCACGCTGGAACTGAGTTTGACAACTTGTTATCTCGAAGGATGATGTTTTACTTCTATCCTAATGCTTTCTGCTAAAAAAAAATATATACATATACATGCACCAGGACTCAGACCGGTGAAAACTGCAGGTAAGCGGTACCATTTGCTGCAGGGCTTTCAGTTCAGAGTATCCTGCTCTGTCTCAGCAATGTAATCAGTTGTTTGGGATATGAAGGGGCAGTCTCATGACATGGAGGGGGTTGGAAATGTTAGCTAGCACTCCTGTCAGACCTCGCAGGGAGAGGCATACTTTGCATCTTCCTCAGAACCTAATTTAAAACACAAGGATGCATTGCAAAAAACCTGCTTTGGAAGATTTTAAAGAACAGCACGAACTAAAAAAGCAGCTGCCAAAATTAATTTCCAGCATTAAAAATCAGCACTGATGAGAGCCATCTTAGATCAAATAATTTATTTAGTAATTCCATGTAAACACTTCAGATTTACTAGCAAATACAATGCTTGCTGTTCTTTTAAATAGATCATTCAAAAAATAAGAATCTATTATTAATGGCAGGTTGACTAGCGATCTCCATACTACTGTACAATAAGGAATTTGTTTTCTAATGGATTTAACATCTCGATTTTTCTTGTTCTGTGTTTGCTTTACACAAAGCCCAAAGGACACACGTTTGAACTGCTCCCTGACGATGCCACTGCGGACCAGTGTGTTTTGGGGAAGGTATGCAGGCAAATCCTCCCATCTTGGCATTGGTATAAGCTGATGTGAGAGTGGGATGGCAGAACTTGCGTGAACACTGTTCACAAACACATGCCTTTTTGGTCAGAAAACAGAAAGTGAACGGTGGAGAACTTCTCTTTGGGTTGTTTAAAAGCAATGAACTCCATCGTTGGCGTTTACTTATCAACACAGCAGTACACATACGCGTATCCACAGTCTCGGAAAAGCATCCTATAAGCTGGAGAAAGCAGTGGTTCTGAGGCTTGGTACACCAGTGCACTAAAACCAAAAGAATGATACCTTCTTACATAGTCAAATGAAAAATAAATATCTTTATTTTCTGCCTACTTTATTTCAGTTTTCAAATAAATTTTAAATAAATCTGTACAAAGTATACTGTTACAGTATATATTCGTAAGTTAACTGAAATGCCTAAGTGTAACAACACTACAATAAAGCAGTATAGATTGGCACATCTCTAATAAAGATTAACTTTTACACTCAAAAAATACCAACTCCCGTGAAAACCCTTGATATATTTTTGGTATTTTTACGCAAGTTACGTTGCAAACATATTACAGACCAATTCTCCCCTGCCTTAAAATGAAAATAACTTCTAATAGTTTTTCAGAGAACGTGAACATCTTTATGCTGTTAAAGGGACACCATCAAGATAAAAGAGAGAGAGAGATATTTTTTTTAAAAAAAAAAGCAAAAACTTTGGTCAAAAATTGGCAAGTTTTAGGCCTTGTGCAATTTTACCCATCTCACTGAGCTCCGACTGCAGTTGATGCCAGGGATGGCAGGACCGTGGCAGCACTGCCAGGCATCTCGGCTCTCGCCGAGACTGGAGAGACTCGTAGCAGCCGGATTTCCACCCCACGCCCTGGCTGCAGGGATGCAAACTGCTGCGTGAATGCTTCCAGCCAAATACCCAAACCAACAAGACAAGGATTTTTTTCCCCCTTGCAATTAAAAAGGAATTAACACACATGCACTGGGGCTGACTTTTGCTTTTTTTTTTTCCCCCCTAAAATAAGAATCTAAAATTGATCTGACAGTGTCCCTTTGCTCAAAATAAAGACTTCTGTATGATATAGATTAGATATTGAAGAAAACATGTTCACAGGGAGAAAGAGCCAGGTACATTTCAAAATTCAGATTTCCAGATCCAACTGCAGGTGTTAGATTCATGAGCTCTTGAAACCTTCTAATATTTCGTCAAATAATTCCGAATTGGGGGATAAATATTACAGATTAAGAGCAAGAGTTTTCTCTCTTAATCTTTCCAATGATATATTAAATAAATGTTTACATGCTGAAAGTTAATCTTACATTAGAATGTAATGCAATATTGGCTGCAACATAAACCTATAAATAAATCAACTACCATAGATTAAACTCTGTTAAATATTTCTAAGTTAATAAAATATTGACAGTATTATAAAATTACAGTATTTACAATAAGAAAAAATCTAGACTAATATATACCTTTAACAGATCTCTTCTCCAATTTGGGATTGCAACAGAATTATGAATATATGAACAATTTATTAGAAAGTTGCATTGCAATTATCATTTTTCCATTAGAGCTAGAGAGGGTAATCTATCACTGCCTTTTAAAAAAAAAAAAATGTGACTTCTGATGGTGGGGTGTAGCTTTTGAGTACCAAACTGGTAACAGGAGTCCTCCGCAAGACGTCTGAAGATAATGTAGGACCAGCCTCAATTGCTCAGATTAAAGTTGTATTACAGAACTGCCAGCAATCAGAACCACTCAAGCTGCAAAAGGGGAGGAAAGGTAGTTTTCAGCTCAAACTGCACAGCTGGAAGGGCTCCCCTCATTCTGGACTCCAACTAAGGCTGCAGGAGCTTTGATGTGCACTCAAAAACTGCAAAAACCCAGCTTTTGAGTTCATTAGGAGGAAATTAGCCACTGGTGCTCCTTAAAGGGACATAGTTAGGTTGCAGCTATGCCAAAAACGCTCTTGCCAACCATGTACGATAAAACCAGACTAGGCATTTGAGATCCTCTTTGGCTTGCTTTTTTGGGAGGTTGCAGTTTTTTGGGGTCGGGGCTGGTTTGTTTTGGTTTTTTTGGTTGGTTGGTTGGTTTTTTTTTTTTCCATTTTGTTTGCTTGGGAGAAAAAAATTGGCTGTGACCATGCAGTCAACTCATTTTCTATTCCTCGCCAGCTTCTCTGTTTCATGAGTATTAGCATAACGCTGTTGTGTTTGGGTCACAAACACTTGCGGAAAAAAAAGGAGGCTTCAATGCTCCCAAGTCGATTTGTCTTGATATAAACCAAAACTCTGAAAAAATGACCTAAAGCAATTCCCATCATTAAAAAGTGCCAGCTGCTTTTGGGGTCCCAGACACCTAGCAATGTCCTTTTAAGGATCAGACCTTTCAGTCGCCCTTTCTCCCAGCCTTGGAGGAAGAGTTTACAACAAGTTTAGGAAGGGCAACGTTCAAATTCTCTCCCTCCTCCCCATGTTACACTTGCTTTCTAGCAGTAAATTAGAAGAAAATGGGGGGAAAAAAAAATTTTCAAATTCCTTTCCCACCCTTCCCTCCCCCAGTCCTGCTCACTGTAAAACAGAAAAGGCATTTTTTAGTGTATATTTTTGGATAAATTATTTTCTCAGCCCCAAGCCTGAAGATGCTTGTGAGAGACCTACCCACAGGCTTCAGAGAGGTGAAGCAATTTATGCATTTGCAGAGGTTTCTACCAGTTCCCGCAGTGGGCAGCTGGGAACACCTCTGTCCCTAAAAGCAGGCTTTAAAATGGTAAAAGAATAATTTGTAAACTTGGGTCTACGTTACCAACAGAAGGCTCTAGGTCCTGCGGGCTCCAGTTCCCAGAGATGCAGAGCAGGAAAACTAGAAAGAAAACTCGGTACCTTTCAATCACCTGCCAGGTTGTACTGGGGGGGAGCGGGGAACGAGAGAGACAAAATGACAACTGACCTTATAAACAAAGGTATGTTTAGGGCTTCTGGTTTCAGGAATAAACCGATATTTACTGGTAAAAGTCTGCCAAAAAACAAAAACAGAAACACAGAATTACTGGTAAATATTGGTTTATATGGAGAAGTTAAAAAAAGAAAAAAAAAAGAAGTCATCGTGCTCCTGATCTCCACGTGCTCCTGGGCAGGAGCTGAGAACTGCCCCGCGGCATCCCTACACTCGGCAGTATCTTTGGCACCCAAACACCTCAAACCAGAAGCCTTGTGTTGAGAGGCAAGTCATGTTTCTTTCCTTTACTCCCCTTAAACTACGCGCTTCTTTCTGGATTCCATCCCTCTCTCCCGCCCCACCTCCACAAGGCTGGTCCTACAGGGGTTTGGCTCAGGAGATGGAAAGTCTTCTTCCAAAACCACTTGGAAATGAATTTGTACATAATATGGTATCTCATCACCAAGGCTGCTGGTGCCTGAGCCTAGTCCGCTCTCTGAGATACCATAAAATATACAAGACTGAGTGTATATTTTAAATAAAGCATTTTCTTGTAAGTGGCATAAACCCATTCATTTTATTTACATGCTCATTTATTTCCAAAAATAGAGTTGGTCCACATTGGACAAGAGAAATCAAGAAGCCATACAGTAGAAGAGTTAAAAGTCCAACATTTAACCAAAGTACAATGAAATTCCAGAAGTCTGTGGCTGACTTGAACCACAGAAACATACACATGAGCCACACAGACATTTGTACATAGAGCATTATATTACCAATAATATTTGCAAACATGAGGTCAAGATGGTTAAAAACCCAGCAGAACCGAACCAGGGGTCGTGGCTGAACAGAAGCGGGTGGTGAACGGCCGTCACTATCGCGGGGAAACACCACTCTCCAGAGATTTTGCTTCACTTTTTGTTTTTTCTTTAACTGAGAAAGTCCTAATTTTTCTGCCCTGGGGATCAAAATTGAGGACATGGTGAAAGCCAACCACACGTAGCTCCCTAAAAACACACCGAGCGGCTGGGGGATGTGCAGCATCACCTGTGGAGATGCCGGGGGTCTTGTACCCATGAAGATGCAAGGAGCGCAAAACAGCGCAGATGCCAACTGGCACTGGCAATGGCTGGGGCTGGCTGTGCCAGGGCTGAGCTCCGATGGGAGGACAAAAGCCCAGCCTAAAAACCATGCCAAAGCAGGGCAAATCTGCAGGGCAGGACCCCTGTCCCATCCACCCAGGCAGACTGACCCTGCCTGCTGCTACCTGGCCTTAAAGATCACCTGGAAAAGAAAAAGTAGGTATTTATACCCTTGTGGTGTGCTGCGGGGTGTCTGAAAAGGGTCCAGATGGGTTTTGTCTTGAAAACAAGGATTTCCCTCCCTTGCCGTGGGCAATTTTTGGCATTAGTAATTCCAGTCCCATCTACCTTTTCTGGAAGACCACCAATAACCCAGCCTGAACAGACCTATGGCATTAAAGGATGTCACACTGGACAGATGAGGGAAATGATTTTTCTCAAAACAATTTAACTTTTTTACATTTAAAAGGAAAAAAAAAAGCTCAGAGGCCTGATTGACAGCAGAAGAAAAAAAAAATTGGAAAAGATGCATTATCTCTGTGTTATGGTCTAGTTTATCTAGGTATTTCCATGGACCTCACTGTGATAATATCCCAGTGTCTCCAAAGGATGGAAAAATAGATTTAAATCTGTATGTTCTCCTGCAGAGAATCACATAAAGTAAAAGAGGGAAACAGTTGTAGCACTCCTGGTACTTCTACAAACAACCCCCTATATGGGGTAGAACCGCATTAAAAGGGTATAAATTAATTTTCCTTTTTCAAGTCATCTTTGACACTCACAATATTAAGCCTAGTCCAATGTGAATGCTAGTATAGAGCTAATTTACAGAATACCAACAATAATTATCTGTACCTAACAGGATTTAAAGGCAAGTATACTCAGTACATTTAGAAAAATATACTATTACCAAAATGCCAGACCTTTGACAGCAGTTAAAACAGAAGCAGCCGTGCAGTTTTCTATGTGGACGGACATCCTTTAGCACAAGTCGCTATTATCATCTGAGCTCGTAACAGACAACTTTATCTTCCAATTTGCCTTCTAGAATGTTTCTAATCTCAGATGTGAAATACATTTTTAAAAAGAGATGGGCCTGATCCCGTGCAGTTGGGTAGGTACAACACTCCCCAATGAAACTCAAAGCCCAAATTCCTAAAGAGAGAGCACAAGAGATTTTTTTCTTACATCAAGTAACTATCATGCAAGCATACCACAACGTTTTTATATTAAGTACTTCAAAGTCAGCTGGTATAATTTAACTAGAAGTGAGAAATCTAATGAAATTAGTACTTCTAGGGGGAGGAGACAAAAGGTTGTGCCAGTGACAACCACCAGACTACCAAGGGAAAACAGCACAGGGACCCATGGGGGGTCTAATAAATGGTGTTAAAGGAGAGTTCATACACCTCTGCCTCTCAGACCTTAGCACTTAAATCTGTAATATGCAGTTATTTTCTATGGCAGTCTATACACCTTCACTTCATTTGCTTTTGCTACTCAGATATTCGTCTTCCTGAATGAGTAAATCACTTAAAACCTAGCAATATTGTTGGAGCATCAAAAATTGCTTTTTTTACCCCTGCCTATTGCCTCACATTTCCCAGGGTCAGCCCCCACCACTGCATGCTCACAGTACCAGACCTTACCATGCTCTTCTGAATTTTCCAGTCATGGCCAGGCTGAAGTCACTTCTCTAGTATAAACCAACCACTCTGCTCTTTCAATTGCCAATTCTTATACTGAAACACTAACTCTAACTGAAAGCCTTGAGGTGCCTGCAGTTAACCTGCTCTTATTGCAAAATCTGATCATTTATCAAAGCACTTACTCTTTGGTACTATGATCCAATGAAGACAGGGAAGGTGAGAGAAGCAAAGGTATTTACCATGACTTCTAGACTTTTAAGAAGCCTAAAACTAAGCTAGAGCAGCAAAAGGTTGCTCTAGCTCACACCAGCTAGCTATGGATGCTCCTCAGTCACTTTTAAGAGAGGTAACACAGGTCTGCATGTGCATGCACACACACACACAATCCTCCCCCAAGAACAGAGCTAGACAAGACCTGGAAAACATTGACCAGGCCTCTCTCCCTGCTCCTTCCCTTTCTGCCCAATGTCAAAACCAAAACCTTTTAGGTTTTTCTTGGTAAAAACAAAAGAAAACAGAACATATCCACATCAGTTGCTGAGGCATGCCCTGGGATCTGGCAGACCTGCAAGCAAACTCAGGGTAGGAATTTGAACTGGGGGTGTCACATCATAGGAGAAATCTAGATGCCATGCTACCCAGTATTCTGGGCTTGTTTCTCCTCTTTGGTCAACCAGACTTTGCAGCCTGGACCTAGATGTGCTCACCAGAAAAGTTCAATGAAAATCAACCCTTCTCCACCTGGCAACTTTGGTTTTAATGAATCGGTGTCTTCCAGGGGAAACTCATTTGCTCAAAGGCTGAAGAGCTACTCAAGATGCAGACCTGGAAGCCTTCAGTCACCATCTCCAACTAGACTTTTGTCTAGCTTGTGCTGCCCAAGTGATCAACATTGGCTGCAACCAAAGAAGGACTCCATGATATTTCTCTTCTGATTACAAGCGTAATTTTTTAGTACCTTCTTGGGACGACTTAACAAAAACCTTTTAAAACATCCAAATAAAGATCAGTTGATTCTCCACCTCCTGCTGTTTGTCAACATGGTCAAAGATTCTGGTAGATTACCGAGAAAACAAGATTGATCATAGAATCACAGAATGGTCTGGGTTGGAAAGGACCTTCAAGGACCACCTAGTCCAACCCCCTTTCTTTGCAGAAAGTACGTTGCTTTTAACCTATCACATACTGAAGAGTTACAGCACTTCAGTTTCTCCTTCTCAATCTGGAGTTCAGGGTTGCATATATGCAATTCCCAGTGCCCCATTTAATACTTTAATTAAAAAAATAATAATATGACATTAGGATGTTATCTAGTCATGGAGAATACTAAGCTATTTTTTAACAGCCCTATTTTTGCTAGTAACTTTAACATTTCAGTCTCAAGCTTTTTTAAAACTCCTAGGCACACCTGTTGCTCTTCCACTTGAATTTACTACTTTGCTCTGGCATCTGTGCCTCAAACACTCATGTTTCAGAGGGAGGCTCCTTATCTTTACCATCCAAATGGACTAGGTGATGGATAGGTAGGCTCTCAAACATGTCCTGTGCTCCAGAATGACACTGAGAAGTCACTTACATAGTACGAAGTAGTGCAGAAAATTAACTGTGCCTTCAGTCCTGCACGCTCAGATTTTCTCCCCAGCCCTCTCTCTCATGTACTTAAGATAGCATTTGCTCCTTAAGGCTAAGGAGGCTCTTCAAAGCCCCTCCTAAACTGCTTAATTTCCAGATGACAGGTTACCTGCCATACAGCATGGCTCTTTCAGTCTACTTTGCAAGAGCTGCACTTCTGTCTTTTGATGGAGTCTTGCTGGAAGTCCCTTCCTTTATAACTATTTCACTTCATAACTTTATAACTATTTTACTTCGTAACTGATTTCCACTTCAGCTCTGAAGCTCCTTCATGACAAAGCTCTGCCTAAGTTGGATATCTGTTCCCTTTCCAGGTATCTATGAGGCTGCCTGGACGAGTCTAAGGACTTTATTTTTCTGATCTTCTCCCCTGCAATATTTTATCAGACAAGACTCATTTTCAGTCCAGCACTTTCCACCCCTGAGGATGCTGAACCTGTAATTGTACAGTGGTCACTGCTATTTAATGACTCAACGATAATTATATCTTGAAACAGTTCTTGTGTTTTAGTCCTAAATCAAGTCTAACTCTACACCAGGCTGTTACAAGAAATGAGCCTTTAAGTAAATCAAGATGTTTGTTCACCAAAATGTTAGCCAGCTCCTTCCCAAACAATCCAGCCAGATAGCATAGACATAATTGAATTTACTTTTTCTTACAGGTTTATGAAGACACATGAGCCTGGTTTCCTCCCAAGCCCCATGAAATCCATAACCATCTTCTTGTCTGGAATAGAAAATTTCCTAATACCTCTGTGTCATTAAAATATGGGATTTATATCCAACATAAATTTGACTGTGTGGTCGTCACTACTCCAATTTCCACTCAGATTTTATAGCAACTTTTTAGATCTAGTGTTCCTTCACACCTTTATGACCTAGCATGCCTATTCGGTATAGTCTGATGGCAGGTAATGCAGTATCTTACTGATTTTCATCACCCCATCACCATGTTTCAATCAAACCAGCTATGCCAAGGTCTTTTTACACTGCCGAGCAGTCAGTGTAATGGAAAACAACTATTTTTGTTTCATGTTTCCACACTGGTATACCGACATTTTTCTTGGTTGGACCACATGCCCATTTTTTATCCCAATCTTCAGCCCTACAGCTGGTTGCTCCTCCCGTGTACACAGCTCTGCTCTCAACCTCCTTGTACCCTGTGCTGAAAAGTTTCCCCTTGCCCTTCAGGAGAAACGGGCATATGTTTTTGCACTCCCATTCAGCGCTTTCACCCAAGCCCTGACAGCCTCAGCCTTTCACCAGCACTGTGTTCAGTCTGTCCTCCCAAAACCCTGTCCACTTTCTGTGCCACCAGTCTAGGGATGCTCCAGCTGAAGTGGAAACCAGCCCACCCTGCGAAGTCATGACTCTTAACTTCACATGCTTATCATACCCTTTCTATCATTTTCCCAGGCATGCATTATGACTTTAGAAAGAGGTAGCGCCATGTCCTAAATTCTGTCTTCTTCCCAGGCACCCAAATTTACCCTCCCAAGTATCTCAGCTTCAAGGATGACAGCCCAGGCTTGCCCCAAGCACTCTGATATCTTTCAGGATCTACTTGTCCACTCAACAGGCAACTCGTCAGATGGATCTCCCAATCATCGGGAGCAGAGCCTGTATTTCCCATGACCAAGTTCTTTGCCATCCAAACCTCCCAGAGCTACTTCCCCAGCTTCTAGAGGCATCTCCAGACCAGATACCAACTCCTCAACCAAGGCTTTAGTATTAAATTATAAATTGCCCCTTTAAACCTATCCAGTTGCAAGTAAGTTTCCACAAATAAAAGGCAAGGCAGCTAGTGCTGAGGTGAAGACGGACCACGATCATCTACAGATGATTTAATTCCATCTCTTCTCCACCAGCTCAGCAACTTTGGCCTCAAGACGCTTTCTGGAGCTTGGAGCGCCTCCCCTTGTTGCACTGTATACTATTTTATCGGAAGATAGTAACTCATAAAGTGTGTCCTCTCTGCACTAGTGTGTGCAGTTCCTAGGGCAATTAAGCCAATGTTCTTCTGATTCCTATAACTGAGCTAGGATTTTTACTTTATGACCATATAAAGTCCATCTTTAAACTAAAAATAGACTGTTAATGGATTCTTTTTTAAATTATTTTAAACCATCAATTAGAGACTTTCATTGGACACGATAAGTTACATATGGCCTTGCAGAAGCCTGCAAGGACTCATTTACCAGGACTTTTATTGACAGTTGCAGCTCAGAAGCCAACTTTTTTTCTTTTTTTTAAAGATTGAATGAACCTCTGAACACAGCACTGTCAACAGACCTATCCACAAACCAAACTGTTTGCATGCATGAAAGCAGAGATGACAAATGCATGATTTTCCAGTGCTTCGTTCAGAATTATTAATGCTAGAAAATAATTCAAAGTCTCTAGTCCTTATTTTGCTCAGAGACCTGCCTGGTTGCCCTTCAGCAGCCCCTGGCAATAGTGATCCTACCATCATTTATTATTTAAATAAAATAATCTTTTTAATAAAAAGAAATTTTGACCCCATTTATAACTCTGTACCTGTCAAGACACTGGCTTCTTTTCTTCACCTCTGGTGCTGCTCACACAACATTTTTCTTAAGTTGGCCTGCCCATACAGTTCCTGGTAAGCCAATACTGCACTGCCAGCTCTCCTCAGCATCACTTGAGCGGGAGGTTTAAATACCAGATCTCACAAAATCCTTTATCCACGCTTCCTAGCCCCAGCACTTCTTGAAGTATTGACAGATCAGCAAGCTTTCACAGTTCACCTAGAAGTGAGACAGCTAGACCTGCTTCTGCTGGACTGACGCAGAAGAGAAGAGTTGGCCCTTGAAAACCCAGTGCCCACCTCTTGACCCCGAGGTGAGTCTTGAGGAGTCTGGACCAGCTGACACCAACATGCTGATGCACACCCCCAAGGAGCTGCTGGTTTGAGCTCCTCTGCCCATACTAAATGCCCAAGCAAAAGGCAAGCCCAGGAAAAGCAAGTTCCAAACCTCAGGATACTAGAGGCAATAAAGCCAGCAACTTGCATTGCATTCACAAACTATTGTGCAACAGGACAGAGCACGGAGAAATAAAATGTGTTCCCTAGTGAGACACTACAGGAAGCCCAACCTGTGGGAGAGAAAGACACTCAAACCAATGTGGCTAATGTTCAAATGGCAGCGCTGCTCCGAGATGTCCTATCCAGACAGGTCCTGCCCAAGATGCACAAATGCTGTCCTGCACTCTGGCACACGACAGCGCACCTTTCTACCCAGAGTTAGAAGAACAAAACCTACCTCTAGATAACATACTAGCTGGAGGACACTACAGATATGAGTACCTGGCGATTTGAGCTCGAGTTGCACATCAAGACATTCACCAGTAACAGAAAAAAAACGCCACTGCTCATTTTCTCCACCCTCAACTCCCAGCAATATAAATTACCCAGGCATATATCTTACATAGACTTAGCCTCCTCTAGCCGCTGCTTGAAGCTTCATCTCAGCACCAGCCCCATCAGCACAGCTGATGACACAGAGGAGCTGAAAACATGCCAGTGGGGGTCAGCCCCGCAGCAGAGACCCCGCAGCTTGCATGGTCTCGCACGCCATCCCCGAAGCCCCCTGTGCCTGTGCTGGCCCACCCTAGGGCAACTGCGCATCAGTCCAGCGGGATGATGAGATGTCTCTGAGCTGTCTCTGAGAGCCCAGGCTCAGCTCCCTGACCTTCCTGCAAGCATGACGGTGCCACCTCACAGTTGAAACCACGGATGAGCATCAATGAGACACGATCTTTTGCACCAAGACAGTCACCCACGAGGGTTGTCGCACGGTCTCTGCACCATGTCCAGTATGAAATGCAAATGGATTGGGGTCAACACGGCCACATGTATTCATATGCCGTTTGCAAGCCACTTCTGTGAGCAGCTCTCCATAGAAATCAACATGCTGACCAGGATGACATTTCTTCCCTGAAAAGATGTTTAAATCTCTCCAAGGCAGGCACTTTGGCTTCCCAGCGGCACGCAGCGGATCAGCTCCCACAACAGCTGCCTCCCTCCAAGGTCTCACTAGCCGAGAGGGGCACATCCTTCCACTCTGCAGATGTAACTTCACACCTCTCACCTCCCTGATCTGCGACAGAAAGAATGAAGCTTTTCTTTGTTTCCTGCATATTTCAAGATAGTGTTTCAAGAAAAAAACCCTTCTGTGCCACAGCCAGGAAGGCTCAGCACAAACTCCCACTGCCAGTGGCAGCCAGTCCTCTTTTCACTTCAGTTTCCTATGTGGCCTAAGCCTAAGAAAAGACTAGAGTGTGATTTTTTGCAAAGCTAACATCAGGATGGACAGCAAACCAACTGATGACCAGCAAAGTCAAGGAATTATCTGAGTTAAGACCGAGTTACCTGCTGGGGAGATCCAGAAGATGCCCATTCAAAGCAAGCACTCTCCCAGCTGATGGCTGGTCCAGAAAGGCGCAGAAGTACACCACATGTCATGAACCTAAGCCTCAAGACAACGAGGTGCAAAAATGGCCAGCCATCTACGCAGGCAGTCTCCTGTTTTATCTAGGGCTATGTCTACATGAGCAGTCAGCACAGCCAGAGCCAAGTTTGGCAGCAAAGGAGTCACTGCTCAGGACCTGATGATCATGTTATCTGTGTTTTGGGGATTTTACTCTCCCATTAGCTCTAGCTTGGTCTGACAGACCTAATGCCCACTGGTTGGTATGACTTGTCTTTTGGCTTAATTAAACCCAAACTGAATCAGATTATGTGCTCTGAGACGGCTCCACGATAAAACCAAGGTACACTACACAGGGACAGCAGAGCACTTTGCTGTAGAAGCACACACCTGACCTGAGCTGCAAAGCTACCACAGACACCACCACGGCCCCGTGGACGTCCGGCATGGGGTCCTGGTCACCCAAAATGAGACAATACCCACACGCAGGCAAAACCTATAGCCAGCCTGAGTGTCCATCTTGGCTGGACATGGTGCCTTCCAGAGCAAAAGGCTCAGGACCAGATCAAAATGAAGGAGAACCAGCAGTATTGATCTGCAGAGGGACAGTGAAGCATTGTTTGGGGATATCCAGCCATTCGCTCTGTCTTGTTTTAATCAGTCAACACTCAAAAGACAGATAGTGGGGCCAGAAGTCCTCTATCTTTATCTTTTCTCACTTAATCTCCAGCTGACATTTTTCTCTGAAAATATGCCTCATTCCTCACTGTATGAATTCAACTCTCCCTCTCCTGTGATATTTTGCCTCAAAAGGCTACACAACTGTCTACTACTTTTATAGAGGCAGGCATGACATGCTCCGACTCTCCCAAGAAACATGACTGCTCCTCTGGCTTCAGCCACGTACAGCAACCGAATTGCAGAGACGGGACCAGCAGAGCTACCCCAGCCAGGGAGCCGGGGAGCTCAGCCCCACAGCCCCACCACCCCGTAATCCCCTGGGATCAGCTGCCCGACACCCCTTGGCTGCCCACGGCAAAGGGTCTGCCAGAGCTGCTGTCATCTGGCTCTTACGTGCTTCTCCGCAAGTGGCATCACCTACCCTCCACACTGAACACCAGTGTGGATGCTGAAGCACTCGGGCGGCAGCCAAGGCGCGCCTCAGCTGTCCACGTCTGCCAGCCCAGTCCTCCCGCATTGCTCTGAAAGCCTTTTCCCACCTTCCAGACAGACACCACCTCCTCTGCTGTGACTGCTGGGAGCTTCTCCCCACCAGGACAAACTCTTTTCACCCAGCTTGGTACCTGCCTGAGTCTCAGGAAATGTCTTTGTTAGCGACAACGGCACCATACCTGCCTCCAGGAGGGCACATCCAAAAGCAAACCCGCTCATCCTTTCCCTTCCAAATGTACTTCTCCAGCAGCAACTTTTACACCATCCAAATTGCAATAAAATATCCAGTATACCGTTGGAGGAGTAACTCTGTGGACCCCTAAAAATGGATGATTTGGCATTTACTTCTCCCTGCTATCTACAGATATAACAACGGCTGTTCAGACCTGCATTAACAACAAGCAATGCACAGTCCAGTAAAGCCTCATAGCCCACTTGTGTTTTGCAAGAAGTGGGATGCATTGCGGACCCCTATGTAGGCTGACTTTCCCCCAGACTGTAGTGCTGCTAAAACACAGTCCCATTGGGAACCTAAATGCTTCGAAAAGATAAAAAGTAAAAGAGAAGGATAGGCAGGCTAAGAGAAACTCCCAGAGTGGACCCAAGACCATCTGGCATGAATGGTATAGGAGTGGGGAGGCAGCATCGCTGACGGCGGCAGAGCAGGCAGCCCGACGCTGGCAAAGGAACTTCAGCTGCCATGCAAGAGGAGTATCCTTCCTGTCCCATCAGGCCATCACCCTCAGTAATTTCAACACGAGAACCCACTAAGAGCAAAAAAAAAATGCCATGAACCTCAGGTCCAAAGATTAGGCTCTGGTTAAAACAGGCTTTTAAAAAAGGTTATCACTTTGAAAGTCCATTTAGATTAACCTTAACTAGCTTTAAACTATATATACGTATCTCCTTGCCATGTTCACAACCCAGGCACAACATTTTGTGGTGCCAGCGAGCTAAATGATGTGCAAGCAAGCAGAGTAAAAGAACCAGAGGCTTGAAAAAAATCTCTGGGCTGAAATTATCTTTCATTGTTGCAAGTGGCACAGGAGATGGCAAGAGCAGAAGGAATCAAGAACAAAAATGGAACTCGCTTGTTTACCTTATTGGTTTTGTCAGAACATTTTGACAAGACTTTGCATGCAGCCTGCCTCTCTGTTCTGCTACCAAAAACTCAGATCCTTTCACCTATCCTCACGCATTACCGAAGAAAGCCAAGAAGAATAAAACTTTTAGGGAGAGAAGTGCATGTGCAAAAAATACAAAGCCCAGCACGAGAACTTAAAACTACGCTGGACTCCCCTTCCCAATAGTCCAAACACCAACACAAACAGTGACCCTTCAATTACACAAGCTGAGTTAACAAGGAGCAGGCAGACAGCAGAGGAGGATAGTAACAAAATAGAAGGCAAGTTTGGGTAAGCCTGACAAAAGGCAAAGCAAAAAAAAAAAAAAAAAAAAAAAAAAAAAAGGAAAAAAAAAGAAAGAAGAAATAAAGGTGCAAACCAGGATTTTAAAATAATTTTTTTAAAATTTTTAAAAAATAAAATATTCTTGACAGTGTCATTTTAACAGAGAAACTCTCCAGTGCTTTAGGCAGAGAGCCCTACCTCTCAAAAAGCAATCCCAGCTGGTAAGAAGCAGCAGGTTTTTGAATGACCAAATTGCACAGTTGTGGAAGAATTTGCTTTCACTGCCTTCTTTCCAACTCACCTAAGACAGACTCGTTTTCTACCCATTGGACTAGCAAAACCCAGGAAATTGGTTGGTTCTAGTTACACTTAGGGTTTTTGTGTTTCACAAGGGCCCCCTGAAATGTAAACCTGTTTTAGCATTCTTGTACATTAATGTCAGGATTCTCCACTTCTAGCTCCCACAACTTCTGCCACAGACAAGTCAATCAGATTTGGTATATGCCCTGGAACTGGAAATGGGAGGTCTGGGTTTAAAGCAAAGAAAAAATAATTATGTCAGTGCTCTGCGAGGTGTTGGATCCAAACTCAGTGGATCTGCTGAAGTCTTCAAGCCAAAACACTCAGTAATTTTACTTAAGAAAAAAAAAGTAAAGTTTAACCTGTTGAACTTAGAGAAAAGAAGAAAGTGGCAGACCTTTGAGGAAGGGAGACAAAGCGTGCGGGTGCAAAAACATAACATGCCGTAGTTCACCACCTTAGAAGAAATCAGAGTTTTGCTTTCTTTGTTTGTTTGTTTTTCTTAAGTGCCAGGGAAATGTGGTTCCCAAAGGGTGGCTTTAGTTTACGGGCACCAAGGTGGAAGCATGAAGTGAAGACATGCCAAAAATGTCAGGTTTTCATAAACCCTTCTTGAAAAAGTGCACCGTGTTTTTAGTAAAAATGCGTAACTACCAAATCTCTACTGACCATGGGCCACTTGCATATGGAAAGTCACATCAATTTGCAGCATCAATGCTGACATTTTTGCCTTCTCCTTCCACCCACCTCCCCAGTTTTTTTCCTTGGGAGACATACAGCACCACTGCATTAGAACGTACAAGAAATGAAAACAGTGAGTACGACTGATATAGATCCATTGACTTTTTATTACAAATGTACTTGATCACTTGGCTTCAAAAAAGTTTAAATCAACCCCTATTTTCTGTACGCCAGTACAAAGTAAAATCTATTTTACAAATTAAATACCTAAAAATTTGACAAAAATATTAAAGTTTGATGGAAAAAACAGTTATAAAAATCCCCTTTTAAGAAGGTAAGAGATAACATCCCCTCCCAACCCTCACAGTCCTGTTATACAATATTAATAGTCATTTTTTTAGAATAGGTAGGTATGTTATATCTTGCTGTTAGCATACAAGTCACTCTAATAGCTTTATCTGTATATACTCCAGTTAGTGCATGAATGCCATCTGATTGAATATAATCAACTATCTTTAACTGATCCCTAATTTACATTTCATAGCTTGCATAGTTTGAAGGGACAAAGGTTATACTACAGCTAATCATAAAAAAAGGTGGTTACAGTGCTATTTTTAAAGGCAACAAAGTAATTGCTCCCCCGCAAAAAAAGAAGTTGTCGGTCGGCTCTGAGCAGGGGTTAAAATCACCGGCAGCTTTCTGCCTCGCTCTATAGGATCATCTCTGCCTCGCTCCCGCTGCCGGCACCGGGCAGCCCCTCTGCGCTTTACAACAGTCGAGTTACAGGTTGCGAACCGCTTCTCAGCGAGCGCTACACCGAGCACATTTCAACCCCTGCAAGGGATACGCAAGAAAGTGACACTGTCAAGTATTTTTTTTTTTCTTTCTCCTTTTTTAAAATCGAATTTTCCAAAAAAAGCTCTCTGCCGCATAGGGGTATGCCTCGCTGGAAGCTCAGCGGCCTGTCCGCGCCCCACAGCTGAGGTTCTACCACTGGCCCGCGGCTCCTGCCCGGCCGAAGCCCTGTCCCTCCGTGGCACCAGGCGCCCGGAGCTAACACAGGACGGGTCCGGCCAGTGCCCCCCTGCTCCCGGGCAGCATCGCAAGCGGGACCGCAGAGAAGAGGCAGGAGTCAACAGCGGCTCGTTCTGTTTCTTTTTTTTTTAATTTTTTATTTAACTTCTCAGAGACAGAGCAATTTTACTTTTTTTAACAAAAAAAAAAAAAGAAAAGACTTTGAATTTGGAGGACGTTTCTCCGTTAGCATAAAACCACTTAAAGGTTGGTTGTATTTCAATGGTAAATTACTTGACAGTGTCCCTTTAACTTAAAAATAAAATAATGTCAGTATTGCAATGAATTTCAAGTTTTCTTGCACGTAGTCATTATAAAGTAGTTTTTATCATGCTCTTGGACCTATTCTACAACACATTTAAAAGCATATCATCAAGGAAAATATAAGGCATACTTCTCAGGAATTAGATATCTTGGCACATTTGAGCATACTGTCTTTTTTTAAAACAACACATATGGTCAAATATACCTTTCTTCTTCTAACATTAAACAGGGTTTTCTGTACTTTGTTTTAAATACTGAGATATTAGAGCCTTGGTAAAGTACCGAGCACCTCTGGGAAAAAAAAAAACAAACTAAAAAAAGCAAAAAATAAATCAAACCAAAACCAAAACCAGAAGCGAATCCCACGAACCTTTACAGTCATTTTAGTCTTTCATTATCATCATTCATCAAGTCCTAGGACATACATAACGTGCATTAAAAGAAGAAAAAAAAACCAAAAAACCAAAAAACCAAAAACCAACAAAACACGCAGAAGAAACCCAAAACGACACAAAAACTGACCACAAGTTCTCAGACACTGTTCACAAAACTGCCAGCAGGCTGTTAGAGGCTGTACTGGTTTGACTGGAACCACGCGGCCCGTGCGCTTCTCGAGTCAGCCGGATCCCAGGCAGGATCTGGGCGGCGCGGGTGAGGAAGACCACAGGGAGCAGCCTGCCTCGTTAGCGATGCTCCCAGGAGCCGGGAGGGTACGGAAGGACACTCTGCCGTGCTCTCATTGCCTCCCGCTACTTATTGCTGGGAACACAACGCAGCAGCGTGGAACTACGAGCGCCGGACCGCGTCCATCGACAGCATGACAACTTTTGGGAGGGCAGTGAACAGCAGGACCGAGACAATCAATCAAGTAGCAAAACCAAAGCAATTAATTTCCTAACTACGTCTAGCAGCATGGAGAATGCAGTCCCGCACACATCACAGTTGAAGTACAACAATCGATGGAACTGCCCATCCAGACCCTCCGATTCAAAAGCAGGTTATCAGACAAATGTTTACATGCAATTGAGAACCATTTCAAAAGTCACATTACGCACTCCGAAAGCTTATTTTACTACTGGGAAATAGGAAAGTGCACATTAAAGCAATTTTAAACATTTCCAGTGATTGTTTAAAAGAAACAGAAACACCTCACTACTGGCATCACGTATTTAACTTTCTGTGAACACTAACAGCAAACTTCTTTAAAGGGAAATAATGCATGGTACAATGGAAACAGCTTGTTTTGACACTTACAGTACATCTCAAAAAAAAAAAAAGGGAATTATAATTTCAAATGGGAATAAAAAGACAGCAGGAAATAAAATTAAGACAAGCTTTTTCCCCCCCCCCCACCCTTCCGAAACTCCATCCTTGACCATCAGTAAAGAAGCGCAGGCAGCTCCTGCTCGTACAGGTGGTGCCTTCTGCGCACAGCAGCTAGGTCTACCAGACGGCTAACTTTGCCAAGAGCATTAAGAAAAATGATTGCATCCCAAAAAAACTTCCGAGTGGAACAAGATCCTAGTTTCTCTGAAACACTGTCTACTGAATTCCAGCCAAGAAAAGAAAAAAGAAAAGAAAAGTAAAGAAAAGTAAAGAAAAGTAAAGAAAAGAAAAGAAAAGAAAAGAAAAGAAAAGAAAAGAAAAGAAAAGAAAAGAAAAGAAAAGAAAGAAAAGAAAAAAAAAGAAAAGAAAAGAAAAAAAAAGAAAAGAAAAGAAAAGAAAAGAAAAGAAGAATAAAGTTTTGTTTTCACTGTTTAAGGCATCTTTTTTTTATAACGTTTTCTCTTCACTCATAATGATGATAGTCATGCAGCAGTTTACTGATAAAAATATATTAATATTTTACTATACAGCAGCAAGAAGTTAGTCAATTAAAAGCACACCAACTTTTTTTAAAAGAAAAAAACCAAAACAACAAAAACAGCCTGTAAAAGTCCATTATTATTCTCATTATTATTACAAACAATTTCAATTTGGAAAACACACCTGGACAGATTAGTGTTCTGACAAATCTGCGTTTCCCTACCCTAGGCTTCGACCAGAGCCCGCGAGCACGCACGCCGGCGAGGAGGCTGGGACGGGGAGGGAAGGGCACAGCTAGGCTCGCCAGGTATGTAGCCAGTAATAACTAGCACCACAGCTACATGGAAATCTGTTACAGACACACACCGGCTTGGCTTTCACTTTTAAACTAAACTCCGAACCCCATGGCTCAGTAGGATTACTCTGCAATTGCGTCGCACTGATTTCTAACAGGCCTACAGAAGTTAACGGCACTGGCAGGGATCAAAGCACAGGTTCAGACCTCGCACGAGTTTAGGAGATAGTGCTAGTGCCAGTGGCGACACGGAAAGACTCGCTACCTGCTGTCCAAAAACAGGTTGACTGGAAACCGCTGCACGTCAGGTTAAGTACTTTAAGTACACAGAATAAAAAAAATATATTATGAACAATACAAGTACATCTCATATACACAATAATGACAATACGCCTACTCAGTTGTAAACCAAACAGGTGCAGAAAAAAATATTACGGGAGGAAATTCTTTACTTTTCTTTTTTTTTTCTCTCTCTCTCTTTTTTTTTCCTTTTCCTCTTTTCTTTTTTTTTTTTTTTACTATTTGAATAACTTTGGTTCAAACGTAAAAATCACAAGTTAGCAAATTTCATTTAAATGCCTTTTTTAATAATTTTTCTTCATGTTCACAGAAGTTTCACTGACCATTTTTATATGTTTAAGGTCCAGATGCAATGCATATTGTATAAAAGAGAGCACTTATTGTTTACCTTGCATGAATTAAACCTACGTACCTTTTAACTCTACAAACTTCTGCATAACATTTAGACAAAGCTCAGACACACAGCATGCCTAGCCCTCATATATATATACACATCTCTAATCACAGGTATATAGGGTGTCAAATATACTATAGTAACCTCCATGTAAGGTTCGAAATTTGGTAACAAAATGAGAAGAAAAAACTAAAAATATTATTTTACGTGTTCTAAAATATCTCTTTTTTTTTTTTTTGTGCTAAAGTCAAATGTTAGCTCAACATGAAAAGGACTTTTCTTTTTTTATATAATTCAGCAATATTATAATCTTGACCATTTTTGCAAACACTTTTAATAATAATAGCTTAAACGTGTACAAAAGTTCTCGGTTAATTAGGGAAATAAACACTCAGTTCTTTATATTTTTAATCAAGTAGGAAACACAGTTCATATATAATGTTATTACTTTTTTTTGACTTTTTTTTTGTGTGTTTTGTTTTTGTTTTGTTTTTTTTTTTGTTTTAGCAGCTGCTTACTGTTTGATACGGTGGGTAAAGTGGAGGAACATCCAGCGATGGGTGGATGGAGGCGCTGCTGCCGGGCGGCGGGGGCGCCGGGCGGGCGGCGCGGCCGGGGGGGGCGGCGGGCACCGGGGAGGGCTCCTCGCCGCCGCCCCCCCCGCCCCGCCCCGCCGCCCCCCCGCCCTCCCGCCGGCGGCGGGGCCAGTCCGCGTCCCGGGGGGCGGGCGGTCAGTCCTCCTCCGGCTCCTCGGCCTGCAGCAGGGCGCCGGGCGGCCCGGCGGCGGCGGCGGCGGCGGCCTCGGCCTCGGGGGGCGGCTCGGCCCCGGCGCCCGCGGGGGGGGCGGCGGCGGCGGCGGCGCGCTTGTCCCGCTGCTTCTCCTGGATCTTCTTCATCTCGTCCGAGTACTTGCAGAAGGTGTGGCCGAACTTGGCCCAGACCTTGTAGGGGACGGTGATGGAGTTGCGGTAGGTGGGCTTCACCTCGCTCACCCGCATGAAGACGCCGTACTTGTTGGAGCCCACGTCGAAGAAGAAGCGCTTGTTGTCCACAGTCAAGGAGGTGCCCTCGGGCAGCTCGGCCGGCTCCTCCTCCACGCCGTAGTCGTCGATGAGCTTGGCCAGGGCGTCGCGGAACTCGATGAGGCCCTGGGCCGGCAGGGCGATGGTCTGGCCCTGCGTGGAGCCCAGCCCCGGGCCGCGGTTGACGGTCTGGCGGACGCGGAGGAAGCGCCCGCGCTGGTTCTCCTTCAGATCCATGTAGTACTTGCGGTTCTCCCGCACCAGGAACTCGCTCTTGAGCGCTCGCCGGGGCTCGTCGGCCGCCTGCGCCAGCTCGGGGGGCTGGCTGGGCCCCAGCTGCGCGTAGTGCTCGATGAAGTCGCCCAGGTAGTCGCGGAACTCGACGGCCACCGACATGGAGAGGGTCAGGCGGCTCTTGTTGCCGCCCGCCCCCACCTCGGCGATCTTGAGGAAGCGGCCCTTGGCGTTCTGCTTCACGTCCAGGTAGAAGCGCTTGTTCTGGATGTCCACCCGCTTGGAGGCCAGCTCCTGCGTCTCGTGTTGCAGGCCGCCGCCCGGGCCGCCGCCGCCGCCGCCGCCGCCGCCGCCCGAGCCCGGCCCCCCGGCGCCCGCCGCGCCCCCGCCGCCGCCGCCCTGCTCGCTGCCGCTGTCTCTGTCCGCCATGATGCCGCCGCCCGCCGCCGCCGCCGCCGCCGCTCGGCCTCCGCCGCTTCTCGCCCGGCGCCCCCCCCCCCCCGCGCCGCCGCCTGCGCCGCCTCCTCCTCCTCCTCGGCCGCCGCCTCCTCCTCCTCCTCCTCCTCCTCCTCCTCCTCCTCCTCCTCGGCCGCCCCCGGCCGCCGCCCCGCCGCCGCCGCCGCCGCCGCTTCGCCCCGCCGCTGCTGCAACAGCCCCCGCGGCCACCAGCCGGCCGCTCTCGCGAGATCTGCGGGAGCGAGGAGAGGGCGCGGGAAGGCGGCAGAGAGCGGCCCCCGACGCCGGCCGCCCCGCCGCGCCGGGCAGCAGCGCCGCGCCGCCGGGCGGCCGCGCCGCGCACACCGCGGGCCGCCGCGACCGGGCGGGGGCGGGGGCGGGCTGCGGCGTCCCGCGCGCCGCGCCGCGCCGCGCGCGCCCCCCGGGGCGCCGCCGGTGCTCTTCCGTGCGGGGGGGGGGGGGGGGGACGACAAAACCGTACGGGCGGCCGGGAAGGCTGCCCTCCGAGCATCCCCGCCGCAGGTGGCGGGCTCGCTTTCTGTGTTAAACCCCTGCGTTTTGGTGGCTTTTTAAAGAGATCCCTTCGCCTCCAGTCCTGGACAGCAAACCCTGAATTCCCGAATCCCAAGCCAGCGCCCAAGTAAGGGTGCTTTCCCCCGGTGCTGCAGGCCAGGAAGCAAACTGGCAGGCTGGGTTTGGCTGAAAGTCCCTTCCCTGCCTGCTTCCCTGCCTGCTGCTGCCAGGACAGCAAGTGCCGACTCCTGTGGAGGGCATCGATGCTACCTTGAGCATCCCAGAAAACCCGCGAGTGTGATACGCAAGGCGGTCGTGCTACGAGGCAGGTTTCGTGGTGGCCCGCGGGATGTGCTCTGCGCTGAAGGAAGTAACGTACGCCTTCATCGAGGAGAAAGAGATTAAATTGCTGAGACATCTGCGTGTCTTAGATGTTCCTTAGATATCACAGGAGGAGCCCCCAGTGTGCCCCATCGTTAGGATTAAAGCCTTTGTTATTAGTGACTCCATGGGATAACAACAAAAACAAAACAGAGAGGAAAACTGTTTCCTTTTAACACAGAAGCGATGTTTCGGAGCTGCAGTGAGCTGCAGCTTGCAAGCTGTCAGCAACTGTATGTCAGCTTGCAGAAATGCCCTGAACGCCTGGGACGCGTGTTGCTACATGGATGCTACGTTTGATTTTCAGCCCGCCCCAACAAGAGACCTCTCCCGGTGGGTCCCCAGCGTGGGAACTGCGCGGCCAGACTGGCATCGCTGCACTGCACCCCTGTGGCAGGCTGAGGGCTGATGCTCTGGCAATCCCTCTCTCTCGATTTGTTTTTTTTATCCTGAAGACAAATGACAAACGATTTTAACTGAGGCCCAACGATGACGCCTCCCGCTAACACCAGCAGGTATCCTTATGGAGTCTAAACCACTGCCTTATTCATGCGGGAGAGCTGGTAAATATATAACTGCTGAGGAAATGAATTTGGTGAAAGCCTGGCACCCGGGAAGCACGTGGCTGGTCTGTCTCTGACCACGGTGGGGTGAGAATTGCTGGTGGTGACGACGCTGATCAAGTGCAGCCAGCAGCAGAGGTTATTTTCCCTCCCCAACGCAGGCCAGCGTTACCGCTTTCAGAGTGGATGCATTCCAAGTGGATACTGGTGATCCTGCGAACAGACCTGTCAACGTTTCTCCTTTGGTGGGATGGTGTTGGTGGGACCCTTCTTGCCCAGCGTCATTCTGTGTTGCTAGTCACAGTGACTACCTAATACTCTGGTTTTGAGTCTGAATTTGGCTTGAACACAGGCATTTGCTTATTTAAGTAAGCAGAACAAAGCAAAAAATGTGTTTTTTTCTTCCCAATAGGTAATCTTTTTCATTAGGAGCTCTACCATAGCAGCCCCTCCTGGGCGGCTGGCTGTGGCTGCGCCGCAGGGACCTGTATTAGTCTGCCCAGTGCTAAAACAGGATAACGTGGCCAAGGCAAGCCTGGGGTAACTGCTTGAACAAAGCGAGGTGCAAAACAGGATGGACGAAGGCAATGGACAAATGCAGGAGCCAGGGGAATCTCTTCATACCTTGTCCAGGTACTGATGGCCAAAGACCGGACAGGGATCTTGCAGGGACCTCCTGGGTCACACGCTGCCCTCAATTGCTGTTGTAGTTGTATCGATATGTCCCGTATCACGGCTTCTTCTGTGAGTTCTGCTGAAACCTGTCCCGGACCTGCTCTGAAAATCAGAAATCTTTTCATCCCCAGCCTGAGTATATCAACGGCTTCTTTACAGCTCCACCACTTTCAGCTTGGAGCTTTCATAAGTTTTTCTCATGTTTTCTCCCCTTTCACGTGTGTCTCAGTAGCAATTATTTCACCTTCAGCCCCTGTTCTAGTGGTCTAAAAAAGATCAAGTTTTGGTGGTTTCCTCTCATAAGATAAATCCTTTCTTTGACTGTTGCAGTCGTCCTTTATTGCACCAGTTTCAGTACCTCTGAAAGACAGGGGAGAAGGTTTTCAGAGTCACGGCTTTTTTTTCTTTTCTGAAGAAAAAGAGCATTTCAGGCTTAAGGTCAATGGGACTTTTGCTTCGAAAACCAATTTGGAGAGCTTTTAAGAACATATCTGATCATTACAGCCAGCATCACAAAGTTTGGAGCCCCAGCCTGTTATTCAGCTACAAAATAACAACTCTGCTGACTCCAAGAACTTGTACAAACATTTATAATCACAGGAGGGAATCTAAGAGCCATTCAAACAACAGATAAGATTTGTAACAAAAGTGGCTGAGATGCAATTGTTATTGTGCAAGTCAAAGAAAAGGCTGTCACACACAGAGGACGTTGCCAGGAAAGCTGCATTCGAGTTGCCGAGCCATTCTTCTCCCATCCACCACCCAAATTCTCCTGCAGTTGTCCTGGATCTGTTTAGGCTTAGTATGGCGATCCACTGGATTAGGGGGTGACTGAATTTAGACATGCCGTTGGACACAGCTTCTTGCCAGGATGTGTCAGATCTTTGCCTTGGTCCAGTCCTTGTTCAGCCCTCCCACCATGGAAAAGGGAGCATATTCTGGTTCAGAGTATTTCTTGAGCTGTGATAGGACTTGGAGCAATAAAGCAATCAAAGCAAAGTTGCCATTACCATCTCTTGGAGCCGAAGCAATTAGAAGGCAGTTACAGCCACGTGGGGATGTCTGAATTTATGCAAAGGCTTAGACCAGCCCCTGGACCGGAGCATGTAACAGGATTGGTGAAAGCTTCCTTTGCTTTCCATCTGGGTCTTCTTCAGAGCATGCCTTTGGAGTGAGGAGTTCAGCATGGCTTGTGCACTGTCTGTGAGGCGTTGGTTGCCCCGTGAACAAGCCCCATCGTGTGCAGTGAACAAGAAACTAGCACACCACATATGTAAGTCATTTATGAAGATGGGAATGATGAACTGTGCACACAATAGAGTTGCTATTAGGTCTGTCGATTCTAATTAAAAAAATACTTCTCAATGAAAATTATTTATAAAAAGAAATCACAGTGACCCTAAATCAAATTATTTGTGAATGGTTTTTAGTCTCCCAGATCAGTTAAAACTCCTGTGTTAGTCACTGGATGTCATCCAAACTACATGCTGAATGAATAACATGTCTGCCAAATTTCTTTTTTTTTTTCACCCTCGCCCAGTTTGGCACAGGACAGTTAAAGTAATTTTTCTAAATATCTTTCAGAACATCAAGCAGCTGTAAAATAACAATGGAAAAGCTTGGCCACAGTTAACTACATCCCTCCAGTTGTAACCGCTTCCCTCAAAAAAAGTCACTCCTGGTCCTTTGACAATCTGTTTTGGGTGAGCACTGAGGCAGGGTTTCCCCCGTGGGGGTACTGGGGGGGTGACTCTGCCCGCAATGCCACCCCACCAGGAACCTGGCTTCCTGGTGTTTAGGAGTGGGGCACAGCTGGTTCCACGCTGTCCCTGGGTACAGGGTTTGTGTCTTCCTGACCACCTGCTAGAGACTGACATCCTGAGGACACATCAGCCATTCCTTGTCCACAACTGCAGTTCCCATGGCAAACTGTAATGATGCTTCTTTTGCTTTTAAAAAAAAAAAAAAAGGGGGGAAAAAAGGGAATCGGTGACTGCACAATGGCAGAACAAGTTCTTGCTTCTTGTGTCTGCAAAGATAAAGTGCTAAGTCTTCTAAGCACCACGTGAAGTCCCATCCAAGTGAATTAAGTTTGGGATTGTTTTCATGATGGCTTATTCTGATTATGCAGCATGCTTTCTCTTCTCCCTTGACTGGCCTGCAAGTCTCCCTGCTACCCTTTTCTCTGCAACTTGGCTTCCCCTCATCAGTTCTTTCTCTTTCTGACCATGGAGGACTCCACGGTGTCATCACCTGCAGAGAGGGAGGATCCTTGCCAGTTCTTGGTTCCCAATGAAGTTAGAGGGAAGCATAGTTCTTCAGCTCCCCACATAATCCAATAAGTGCTGGCTGCTGTTCTGTTGAAAACCAGCAACAAATGGCCACCGAATTCCAATCTTGCTGGTTTTCAGTGACTATGATTTATAAAATCAGGGCTCTCTGCTCCTTGCCTCCTCAGGAGGCATAAGGATTAAAGCACAGTATCATGTACAGTGGTTAGCAAAGGTTATGCAGTCCCTAAATGTGACCGTTCCCTGGTCCAACACCAACAGACCTACCTCCAGATGGACCAGGGCTACGTTTACAACTTTACAACAGCCTGCCTCCTGGTATCCAGCTTGCTTATTTGCCTCTAGTTAAAGCAGTGCGACGCCTGGTTGGACCTCCTGCTTCTCTTCCCTTCTCCCATGCCCACAGCATTGGCTGGGAAGGTGCTCCATCCCCAGGGGTACCCAGGAGGACAGGCACAGCTGGCTTAGTGGGACAGCTCGCTCTGGCTCCTGCCACACCAGCTGGCTCGTCCTTTTATTAAGATGAGGGCAGTCCTGTGTTTTTTGCTGTACGATTCCTCTTCTCATACTGCCTTGCTGGTGTCTCCAGAGCTGCGGCTGACTGCCCAGATGGTCCTGGGGTGCTGTTCCTACAGCCATGACTCCAGGTCCTTGACTTAAACAGCTGTGCAACGAGCCAACTGACAGCCTCTCTGGTCTTGCTCTTCTTTCTGGGCTTATGGACATCCTGCGGTTTGTGGGCTGTGAATCCATGCCCTCAAGGCACATTTTTGGAAAATGTTCTTTAGAAAGCACTGGCAGGCATCGTCTGCGGCACTTGATGCACCCCACTCCTGTGCCAGAATACCTGATTTTATCCTGTCATTAACTTACGGCCTCCAAAAGCTGCTGGATCATACCAAGTGGGATCACTAACACGTTCAAGAGCAATCCAGCCATTGCGAGTTCCCACAGAAGAACAGGGTGCGAGAAGGCTGTGCTCTCCACACCGTGTGGAGAGGAGCCTTTGCTCTAGAGACTTCCAGGTATAAGTGTGCCTTGGTCCAGACAAACTGCTGTGCCTCCTCCAGGCTGGGGGAGCTTTCTGGCCTTTTGTAACATCTGGTTTCTGAGGTTAAGACTCCGGCCCCTCCCCGATGCAGCTTCTTGCAGGCCAGTGATTCGTTTCCACTACTTTAAACCCCCTTTCCTTGAAAAGTATGTGAGGATGTTGGCAATTCCCAAATTATGGACTAGATCTGCTAGCTCTGCTACTGGGCAGCTAGGGATGCCAAGGTGGCACACTTTATTTTGTGAAAACAGCTTGCAGTTGAGCTTGTTTTTCAGCTTCCTGCCTGTGCAAGTGGAATTTGACAGGTGGCTACCCTGTGGAGACCTCTCCCTGGCTCAACCATGGTCCTCTGGTGGTAAAATAATTTCTTCAGGCTCTTTACCGCTGAGCCTGTTGGATGCTTTGAGACAAATTGCTGAGCTTGGTGGATGCTTTGAGGCAGCTGGTGCTGGAGGGCTGATGTAGGTCTGCCACAGCTTCTGCTCAGAGCTGCCATGATTCGTCATGGCTGGAGAGGTGTGAGGAAGGCACCTTTGTGCCCCATGGCTTACTGTGGCCAAGATCCGTGTGGGGCTACCTCATCTACCAGGAACATTGAAATATAGTCAGATTTGTCCTGGTGGCCCTCCATCGCTCTCTAATGAATGCACCGGGCACCATCACTGCAGTGAGTTTGTGGTTTCCTTGCTAGCACTTCCCAGGCCCTACCACTTTGTCCTGAGCACTGGGATGTTTCCAGTTCAGGCGTCAGTCTTCCTCGTGAAGCTGGGGGTCTCCACACACTGCTTCCCATTGCCCTGCTGAGAAAGTGCCTCTCCCAGCTCCTAGTGGGCATGGTTCCAATGTGATGCCACACTCAAGCTGGTAGAGGAGTGGAGTTTAGAACCCTTGGGGGTCCAAAGCTGAGGCAGGGCTGCCTCGCCACTTCCATCCCTCCTTGCTTTTCAAAGGCACGCTCGTACACCCAGCAAATGTAGAAGAAAGCTGTCAATAAAGAACATCATCTGGGACCTCGATGTTGGCCCCAGATCATGCAGCTGGGGACATACCTTGTCAGCAGCCTATTTATCCCTCATCCAATGTCTTTCTTCTCAAAGTACCAGCCAAAATACTCCCTTAGGGCAACTGGGATTTACTGGGGTACTGCAGGAGGCAGAGCTGGACAGTAACCCTGTCTGCCCTGACCTCCTTAAGTCCCTTAGTGCGCTCAGCTCTGTTCACAGGGAGAGAGGTTGCTCATGGAGCTGGGGCGAAGGGGGACCGGTGCAGTTGTCTTAACTGACTACTTCTATCTTAGGCCAAAGAAATGCCAAACATTTGTAAGGATGAGAAAGAAGATTTAGAACGAATTGCAGTTTTGAAACAAGATTTAGAACAAATCACCACAGTTTTCCAGTTGTCAAGAAAAGGATGCTTTGGCTTTTTTTTTCCCAAAAGAGAAGTTCTTCTCTTGAGTTCAGCCAGAATTAATGGTTCACAACTGTAGAGGAGCATTGGGGTCCGCAGCATCACAACCCTCCCTGCAGAGGCCATGCAAAGGATGCTGTGAGAAAGTCCCAAAGGCTTTCTTTTTCCTTTTAAAACTCTGACTTTTAATACAGCTTTTTCTTTCCAGAGTAGCTAGTGGCTTTGGGATATCCACTGGGGTTTGCCTGGCTTTCAGAGTACACACTATGGTGTCAAACTCAGGCCTCAGAAATGGATCTCTTTCCTTCCCCCGTATCCAGAAGCTCTTTGGCGAGCTTCAGAGGCTGTGGTTCCTCCCAAGCAAGCACCAGCAAGCATCTGAAGCATCAGATGAGCCTGGAGATTTTGTGGTGTGCTCAGCTGGGAGCTGTTACAATGCTGAGCTGGGAGCCCAATTCTTTGTGCCGGAGAGCATAAAGGGACAAGTTCCCCGTTACCTTGGAAGAGACATCATAGCTTTGGGGATGCAGGGTGGGACACTGTGAAACAAAAGACAACACACCACAAGGACTTAAAGGCCTCCCCACCCTCAAAAAAAAAAAAAAAATGCAAGGAAGCATCAGCATAACCTTGTAGCGTGTGCTTTCAGCCAGATACCACGAATCAGCTAAGTGGGACTAAAAACAATTAATCTCTCACGGAGAGGATGAAATCATTGCTTAGCATAAAACATGGATTGTCAGGATGTATTGACATAGCAGCAAATGTCTGGATCTTGAGATAGGATGCTAACCCTACTGTTGCCACTCTGACAGGACACGGCGAGTCCTCGGCTCTCATGTGGGCTGGCTGCTGCCAGCGTGGCACGGTACTGACTCCCCACCCTCTGTGGGGTTTTGTTTACATGGCTCTGAAAGGAAAAATTCTTCAATACTCACACAGTAAACAGCAAACTCCAACTGTGCAGATCAACCCATACAGAACAGACAAGTGCTTAGATTCATTACTGGATTGCAAGTAGCTGATGCTGTTGAGTTTGAATGTCCCTATGGTGGAGCCTCTTGCTGCATTCAGATAATTGTTTCCTGTACCCTCCACCCACCTAATGATGTTACTGACTGTGGTTTTGAATCCTTGATCCTTGCGGTGGTAAGGTGCAGTCAGCACTGGCTAATGGATGTGTTCAAGGCTTGTTCTAGCCGTGTAAGCTCACTGCAGAAGCTCAAGACCTGCCTTTTGGGTCCTGGGGACATATGTATGTGTGTGAGTGAATGCAGCCCTGCAGACACATAGCTGATATCCAAAGCAGTAATTTAAAAGGACACTACATAAAACCAGGAATAGAGTAATACCTACCTGGAGAAGAGCAGAGGCACTGGAGCTGTGCACACATCATTAATTTAAACATTTCCAACTCCCCTCCCTCCCAATTCCAAGATAAGTGGAAAAAAACATGCCCTGGAAGCTCTTGTTGGTGCCCAGCCAGAGATGAGCAGGAAGGACCCAAAGGCATTTCCGCAGCTCCTCTTGCAGTGCAGGAGTCTTTGGGGAGGTGTTTGTAAATGCCTCTTCTGTTCACAGTGCTCTTGGCCCCTCTCTGGCTTGCAGGTGGTCCAGCCTCAGCCCTACTGCCATGGCTGTTGTCCAAGCTCATTTTGAAATGTTTCATCTCCAGCTCCTTGCAGGGCTGCCCTGGTGCTGAAGCTGAGTGGGAAATTGCCCTGGAATCAGGTCCATGCTCTCCAGGGAGGATGGGGGCTGCTGTGCAGATCCAGGAGGAGGGAAATTGCCCTCTTCAGAGCTTCTCCTGAAGGTTAGTCATTGTTCTTCCAGCACCAAAACGGCAAGGGAGACGAGTGTCTTGTCCTGGAAGATCAGTTGTGAGGTTTCCCTGCCCTTGGGAGCCCAGGTTATGCAGGGAAAGGGCTTTCCCATGCAAGATTGTGTGTTTGGTTGGGGATGGCCAGGATGAGGGGGCAGCCCCTGAAAGACTGGTGCTGTCCCTGCCTCTCGTGTCCTTTCCTTTGTCCCTTGGTAGGGGTCTGCACACCTTCTTGGAGGGAGGGTCAGGGACAGGCGAGGGCTAGTGGAAACCTTCTGCCTTCCTCAGGTCCCACCCCAGGGTGGAAAGCCAAATGGTTTTTGCAGGGTCAGGTGAGTTGCTGAAGGGGCAGAGCTGGCTGAGCAGCAAATTGGTAATCATCTACATGAGAACAATGAAAGCATCTCATTATCAGCTGTTCACAGCAACTGGCCATGGTGGCAAACAACGCCCTTTTAGAGGACATGAAGAGGTGGTCCCTAAGTACAATTTGATGAAGTGAGTGATAGCAGGATGAGAGTTTGAAGCCATCCTTCAGGTATTGCAACACTGGCCTGTTGCCTAGTCCTTCAGTGGCCCATCCAGGTGGCCTGCCCCACGCCTGGGAGGTGGCATCCACCAGACCCCAGTCTCTGTCTTTGCCAGGGGAATAAAGCTGTTCTTTGAACTATGCTCCAGTGTCTTCCCTGGGCAGAAGCCACTACTGTCCTTCAAGGGGAAGACCTGAAGTGTGCATTGACCATGCTGAATAGATGGATGTGATACCACCCTTTAAAGGTCCATTTGTTTCTGGACCTGGAGGAAGAGAAGAGCCAACTTGGCTTCTCACTTGAAGCTTCACCAAGAAGAAAAGGGTCTGTGACAAGGGGGTTGTCTAAAGGCAGCATAGTCGCTTATCATTCACAAGGTGATGGGCTTGATACCTACCAGCCCTGAGGTGACAGAGGCCCAGCTCATGACTGCAGAAGTCTTGTGTGCCCAACATAGGTGCTGTGACAAGGAAGAGTCAGACACGAGGTAGAGAGAAGTCTTCCATTCCCCGTCTGCAAGTGGCTTCCCATGGACAGCATTAAGAAATGTTGTCTTGTAGCCGCGAAATGCTTTGAAATATCTCATTTTATTTATTAATTATTTAATGTTTGCCTTCATCTCTTTCAGAGCAGCTTTGGGGATGTTTTCTGGAGCATCGTCGTAGCCCTGGGAGCTGGTGGGATTCCTTCCTGTCCAGCTGAGACCTGGCTAGGGCTTGAGAACCTGGGATGCCTGCTCTCCGTGGTGTAGCTGGAGACTAACAGCTCAAGGATGTTGTCCCGTAATTTCTCTCAGTGTCTTGGAATTTTGCTGAAGGGGTGTTTAATTTAAAACCTCTTGGGCCATAAGCAGGCCTTTACCATGGAGGCAACATCTCTTTACTTTTCCCTGCAAGATGCCATGGGAAAATCTCTATAAAAGTACTGGGTCTCTTGATACTCTGGGTTCCCACAGTGCAAAAGAGGTCCACTCTGGCATGTGTCAGCAAGGAAACATCTTCACTTTTATGAGGCAATTCCTTGGAAGGGGGTGGCGTAAGAGATGGTGGCATTTGCTAGGCTGACTCTTGGTGTAAGAGAAAGGGACATTTTTGTGCCCCAGTCCTAGAGGGGTGACGGCAGCTGTCTGCCCTGGCAGCTCCCCCAGCACCTCAGATGTGTTTGGATCAGACTTGGGCTCCAAGGGTGTCTGCTGGTTGTATGCTTTTAGATCAGCAAGTCCCTGCTTGGGCTGTGCAAGCCCTGCAGTGGATGGGACAAGCAGAACAATTGACTGAATCAGGCCAGGAGGAAGCCACAGCAAATCCATGGCTCCCCCAAATCCTGCTACTGGGGAGAGCAGGAATCACCTGGAGCCAACAAGAAATGCACCCAGCACAGCGAGAAGTCCTTCTTCTCCCTCCCCAGGGACCATTAGTGTGGTTTCAACCTCTCACAGTGTGTCTAGATAGAGAGGCTGGCTTGTTTTTGTGGTTTACAGCTGAGGATATTGCTTATGGGAATATTTTGGGAACTTATTAAAAAGAGAATTATAGACCAGCCCTGGCATGATCGAGATAAAGTGGTGTGTAGGTGTGCAGGAAACATGAACATCCTCTCAATAATTATATTCAATTAATTGTTTTACAGCTGCTCTGCAAATACTGTGTGGTACAGGTGGTACACAGTGCTCTGATCCCGCAAGGTTTGGGTGGAGCAGGTAAGAGACTGTGATGTGTGGAGAACCCAGCTTGTGTTAGAGAGGAAAACAGTTTACAAAACAGGAGCATTTGCAAACTGACTTTGCCAGAGAGGGGGATAGTCTGCAGCCAGCACAGCAGCCACAGCCCTTGTGCCGCCAAAACCAGTGCTGGGGGCTGGAAAGGGAAGAGGCTCCAGCACGTGCGAGGGAGGTGTACTGCACTGGGGGGTAAGATGAAGTGGGAGAGAGGGTTATTTCTGCATCTCAATAAGAAATGCCTGACCACAAATGGCTTAATAAAATAGTTGCTTTAATAAGATAGAATAAAAAGAAGGATATATAATAGCTTGAAGAACCAAAAAGGAGGAACTTCTCTCCAGGGGTGGGATATGCGCAGTGCCGCAGGAAAATCCATCCAGGGTCCATCTGATAATGCACAAACACAGGGTACCCCACATCTGAAGGGACATAAGATTTACTCACTCTTGATATTTCTCTTTTTACTCTGCCTTATTAAAACAGCTATTTTATCAAGCCATTTGCTGCTGGACCTGTCTCACTGAGACCAGAGAGAGACTGCACCACCTTCCCCCAGCCCAGCCCAGACCTGCCTTGGGAAGAAGCAGGGAGCATCCCCGAGGAAGGAGATGTGCAAGGGGCTTGGTGGGGGGCTTGCGAAGGACTGTTCCCCACCAGGTCAGGGCCACGGCTCCCTGTGGGCTCTGGCTCCTGCTGGCTCTCCAGCCATCCCCAGCCTGGGAAGTGGGTGGGACCTGTGGGAGCCCTGCTCTGCAGGGGCTCTGGGAGCCTCAGGTCCTCACTGCTTCCCCACATGGAGAAGTCATGCAAGGGGAACAGGCAGGGGTTAAGTGCTGCATGTTGTGTCACAGGTAGCCAGCATCTCACCCCCCAGTTAGGGGTTGAGACATAGCCTTGCCAGACTGGTTAGAGCTCATATATCCCAGAGTCACAGGGTCCTAGAAGGGGTAGTGGCATGGGAGCCCTGGGATGCCCCTGGCTAGTGCCTGCTTGCATCCCGACTGTCACCAGCACTAGGTCAGGATGACCACGGCCTCGTTGGGCTTAGCCTCATTAACCCCCAGCGATGGAGGACCCCTGCCCCCATGCTGTGCTCTCTCCTAGGAATACACACCTCCTGGGAAAGAAAAGTCATCTGGATGACCTAAGCATCCCAAACTGCATTATAGGGCCATTGGCCCTCGTGACACGCCCCATGAAGGAGAGTTTGGCTCTGTTGCCTTTGTATCTGCCTTCCGGGTAGTTTTTGGCCACCATTAATTCAGCCCTCAGCCTTCTGTCAGCCAGACTAAATGAGAACGCCTCCCTTCATCCCTCCTCTTAGTCCCTGTGACCCTGACCCAATGAGCTTGCATGTGTGATCCTTTATTACCACCATTTCATGAGAGGACAGAGCAGGCAGTAACAGTATCCCCTGGGCCAGGTAAGCAGTGATGTTGTCTGTACCCCATCACTCCTGTAGCAAGCAGAGACTCCCACTGAAGCCTCTATTTTGGCAGAGCTGGCCTGGCAGCCTTCCCAGATGATGAATTTTGGATGAGGAAATACAAATTGTTGTCCCTGACTTTGCAGGGTTAATCTCAGTGCAGATACATGTGGTGCTGCTGCCTGTGTCCTCAGCTGCAGCCAGGACTTGCACAACAAAGGGCTGAGGAGGGAGCTACAGACCGGGAAAGATGCATGGCCATCACTCCATGGATATGTTGGAGAAAGTCATGAAGTGCCTGTGGAGGGAGGATCTGGCACGTGCACATGCGTGCCCACGGATCACACGAACGAGATGCAGCAGATGAGCTGCCTTGCTCTATTTGTAACCTCCCACTGCTGTTGAACAGACTTTGCAGGGAGGAGAGGGAGCTGAAAATGGAGCTGAAAATCGAAACTTGAGACTCAGATGCTTGGAGGGGCTTAGGAGCCCAATTCAACCCATCACTCCCCAGGGAAGCAGGAGCTCATGTACCTCCTGGGCCCTGCATTTTGCTCTTAAGCTGAGCGCAGAGTGAGACTTTCATGCTCCACCTTGGAGCAAAAATCATTTGCATTAACTCATTGAGAAAAGGAGACATAAAGACACAATTAAAGTGCAAAGTACAGGATTACAGTGTGATATGAAGCAAGGAAAGAAAGAGGGAGGAGAAGGAAAACCAACTTGGTCTCTATTTTTTAATTTGCATCCCTTTAACTGGCTAAAGGAGTGCTGGGCAAGTGTCATGGTGTGCCCCTATGGGTAGGATCCAGCCTCCCTACCTGGGCATTACAGCAGGGAGGTTGCATTCAGGACCTTACTACCTAAAAGCCTGATGCCCTCGGTGGGCTGGTCCCAGGTGGTTCCAGCCTGCTCTCCAGCAGGTGCAGGACAAGAGGCCGGTGTGCAGGAAACCACTGAAACCTGTCCTGCAGGGAGGAGATGCGGCTGGGGAGCTAAAAGAGGAGATGACCAACAATTCACAGGGCAGGAAAAGAGTCCAAGGACGCGTCTGTGCCAAGGGATGTGGGATCACTTAGATTCATCCACAGGCATGAGTAAAAATGCCAGGGTGATGGTTAGTGAAAAAGCAGAGGCAACAGATAAGTAAGCCAGGGCAGACATGCTTGCAGCAGCTGTCTCAGGGCAGATCTGTCATCCCCACACCTATCTCCATGACATTGCATCAACCAAACTGCACACTAAGCTGCATGAGCAGAGCTTACACGCGGTGCACTGGGGACGACCCAAGACGTCTGGCAGCCCTCCTGCAATGGCTCTGCTCCTTCTGTGCAGTCACAGCCTGTGCCCAGGCCCAGGCTGTGAGTGTTGTCCTGCCCTGGGTGGTGTTGTCTTTGGCAGGTGTAGGATCTTCCTGGGAAAGCGTGTGCTGATGGGGAGTCACGACGGGAACATCCAGGTCCCATCTCCAGGCTTTCCTGCCCCTTACATGCAGCAGCCTGTGCACAGCGCACCCCTCTCCTGGTCCCAGCCCTCTCTGCAAAGGGCAAGATGGCAAGGTCAGGGATGAGGCTCCAGCACCCTTTCGATCCTCCTGGCTTCCTGCCGAAACTGCTAATTAAACAGCCAGTTTAATCAAGTGATTTTTCTGATGTGAAAACTTTTCCGTAAGGAACTGGTCCCAAATCCACCAACTCATTTCACATTTATTTTAAATCTAAGCTTTATATCGTGTAATTTCCTCCAGGGCTTGATTATTTTCTCAGTAAAAGCAGTGTTGTTCTGGTTTGTGAGACCTATATTTAATCTCACTGTAAGGTCTCTGCACCTCTCAGTACAGGGCTTAGATGCTGCCACCTCATCTCCTGGGCTTTCCTATTTATTTGAATCCTTTAAACAAGTTACCACTTCTGTCATATGGAGGATGTTCTCCAGCCACAGAGTGCCTGCAGGCATTAAATTGTTGCTGCAGAAATGGTCTCCTGAATCTTAGAAGTCATTCGGAGAAGGTCTCTTGTCTAAATGGTGGCAGACAATATTTAAACAGGGAATCGAGGGCAAAGCTGGACAAGGAGCCTTGTCTGTCTCTGTTATTGTGGTGGCACCTCAAGTCCTCCTTCTCTGTGTTTCCTACACATGTAATAAGGTACATACCCACTCAGCATATTTTTACATCAAAATACATGAAACAGGCAGAAGTAGGAGGGGGAAACATTTTCCTGAGTCTGCAGACAGCCCTCAGCACTCAGTCAGAGGATCTGAGCAGCCCAGTTCACCTCAATAACACACATATTTTGCAATGCAAAAAGCTGTTGCTTTCATGGAAATGCTTTAATCAGCTTTTCACTGGATGCATGCATCCCCCCACCCCCAGTTTCAAACTTGCCAGCATTGCCCCATGGCCTTCAGCTTCATTTGTCGCACCCCTTAGCCAGCTCCCCAATCTCTGCAATGAGCTGCCTATACAAAGCTCTGAGGTATCCTGAACGGGGGGGAAGAGAGGTGCTGAATATGGACATTTATAACATGAAACCTCTGCACTAACTGGATTAACTTCCACCTTGAATTCATGAGAAGCCTCCCTCGTCACGCTTGGCTGATGCTATGGTAGCACAGAGTTTCTGCTCTCTTGTGAGATGCAGTCACCGTGAAGAATTTGGGGTGTCATTATGAGCTTAAAATGCTATATTAAAGGAAGTTGCCACCCACGCTGGATGTGGCTGCTCTCATGCCAGCATCACAGGTGGCCCTTTGTGCACGTTGCCATGTCTCTGGCAGGAGCTTGGTGTGACAGATTTTTCACCAGTGTTGTGATACACAGCTTGTTAGTCAAAAAAAAAAAAAATGGTGGCTTTAGGTTGAGCAAAACCCATGTGTATTCCCCCTTGGTTGATGTTGTTATTTTTCAGTGAAAAATTGGTATGGAGGTGGAGGTGCTCTGAGCAGAACTGGCAGGGCTGTGTATGGAGAGTTTCTCTTGACAATACACGGTGCTGCTTCAGAGAGAGGGTTCCCTGCTGTCACACAGCCCTCCAGGCCTCTTCATCTGCTTTCACAGCAAAATTTTAAACAAGTGTTGTTTGAAATGTCACTTCCCAAAGCAGAGGCCGAACTGTTTCTAATCCATGAGAAACAATCTTGCAGCAGATGACCTGGAGCCCCCTTATAACCTAAAATGCTAAAGCTTAGGACTGTGATGGCACCCATTTCTCAGTTTTGCATCCATGCCCTCTAGAGATGCATTGTTCACTCTCTAGACAAGCAGCATTGTTAGAGTAGGCAGAACTGGTATCAATGCTTTTATGACCAGCACTGTTTTTTACCTTTGCAATGGTATATCATGTCATGGGTTTGTCTGGCAATAGCTGGCTGCTTCAACTGTTGCATTTTTCATAGTGATTTAGAGATGCTGCTCTTCATTTTTCTTCATTGCAATACTTCCTTATAGTTCTTTCAAATAGAGGCTCTCCTGTCTCAGGATATGCATGTAGCAACACATAATTGGTACGGACTTTATCTAAGAAGGGAACTTGGAGGGGCACAGATATACCTGATGCACTGGCACAGCTGTAATAGTTACTTAATACACAGGGGGATGTAAGGAGGTTACGCAGAGAGAAGGGAAGAGAGAGAGAAAAATCAGAGTGGCTGGCAGAGAAATCCTGTCCCGGGGGAGAGTCTCTGGGATGGAGGGGTCCCTCACTGGTGGCCTGGAGACAGGGAGTGCAGTGCCCAGGAACTGAAGATACACCCTTGTGCTGCGAGCATTGTCCCCACTGTGCCATTTTGCACCCATGGGTCATCTTTCTGGTGACACATCGCAGCGCCTGGCCAACACCGCCCTTCTGGGGGACAAGAAGTGATGCCTCACTGATGATCAGCTTTCTGCTGGTGTCCATGTCTGCCTGTCTCATGAGAGGAGCCCTCTGGCCCCAGGCCAGGTGGGCAGCAATGACAGAGCAATTGCTCTTCAGTGGCAGGCTCCCCTCTGTCCCCTCCACCCTGAGTAGTGTGAAACCCTCCCAAAGCTGGAGCTGCTGATAAATGTATTGGATGCAGATGTAGGTATATGAGAAACAGAGAGTGTGAGAGGCACAGTGAACCAAGGCTGTATAGGCATGGCATCAGAATGATCAACGTGCAAAATTTGGGTACTAAGGCATGGACTGAAACATCTGATTGGAAGGCTGGGAGGAAAAAGGGAAGGCTGAATTGTTTATATTTTGTTTTCATTCATCATTCCTGCTCATGTGGGTGGACAAGGAGTGAATGAGTTTCTTGGGGAGGGCAGCAAATAAGAGGCACACATTTCCTCAAAAGATAAGTGGCTTTTTTTCTTCCTTGTGCCTCGGTTGATATGCCACAGAGGGGCTGGAGGGAACCCTAATAGCTTTCCTGCCGTGTGAAAGAAACCACTTAGCTCTTGATTCTTCTTCCCTTCCATTGCCATGTGCCAAGAGAGAGGTTTTTCAGGATGGGTTTCATCCCTCTAGTAAAGTACTGGTTTGTCTCCCAACAGCAAATATACTCAACTTCTTTTCTTTGTACTGTTGAGCATCTCACAGAAAGACAGTAGGACTATGCTCTCACAGCTCAGGGAAGCAGGGGTAGCTGGATCAGGCCTCCACACCATGATGGTCTCTTTCTGGGAGAGGCAGCACTGGTGCCTACAGCTACATTCCTCAGCTCTGCCTTCCCCTGCTGGCAGTGGTCCAGAAGGTGACATTAATAGGCAGGAGATATGGGAACACAGTGGGGCGGGGGAAGCTGAGAAAACTGCTGAGATCATGACAGCATTGCTGGTGGAAAACTCCTGAGATAGGTCTTGGTTTCCTTTGGTGCAGCCATGCTGCTTGCTGGAGCCTTTGACAGGCCAGTGGAATAGGAGACTTTGGAGGTCCCTCTCCATCCCAGTCCTTACCTACCAGGAAGGACTGCCAGATATGGCTTATTTTGACCATGGTCTTGCTTAGACAATCTCCAGACTGGAGCCTCAAATTGGGTGCTGGGCTTTGCTTTTTCCATGTAGTTTCTGAGTTCATCATTTATTATCTGCCTTTCTTATTTCACCCAAGACTGTGGCAGTGTCTCTCTGGTGCCAGGAGTCTGGTGTGTTCTGGCAGAGGGCTGGCTCCTGCCCTGGGTGGCAGGTACTGATGCTCTCCATAGGCTATGTACCCCCTGTTGCTGGACAGCCCCAAGCTGAACAAGCCGAATCCTTCCAGAGGAGGTATTGAGGTGGGAAAAAAAAATGCCTGCACTGGATTTGTTGGTGTTCGGGCATGCTTCTAAGCCTTTGTAAAACACCTGAAATGTCCCACTGGGAAGGAAAACTATGTTCCCTTGGCAGGGGTATGGGTGGGTGTCTCCTGAGCCTGCCATCTTCACACCAGCAGGACTCTAGGGTCACTGCAGGGGACGAGGATAGACCTGGTGCTGGGGAGGGCTGGGGGAGATGGACGGACACATTTGTGATGCACGCATGCTTCTGAGGCTCGCCTAAAGCAGTGAAGAGCTTAGCACAGCCCCATGATGGATAACACGGGCCCATCCAGAATAATGGTGGAAAGGCAGATGCTCTGTTCCTCATTATACCAAAAGCCCCATTTCTTTGACTTCCACATCAGATCTGCAACCTGTGGAAGATGCTGAAGATGTGCAACCCACCTGCCTCTGCTGTTGGGGGTCAATGTCTCTCCTCGCAGAAGAGCTGCAGAGTTTTCTGAGGCAGGAAGGGACACTGGGACACTGCCCTTTGTGGCATCTGTCACCAGGCCAGGCTTTTTATGCCAGGAGCTTCCTTGGCAGAGTGAAAGAGAGGCCTGAGAAGCGCTTTGTTTTGCAGGCATCGCTGGTAAATTGTGAGAGCAAAAGGTGAGTAAAAAAACCAGCAGCTGTCTGAGGGGTAAAGGCCTCTGACAGTGCTGCTGAGCTCTTGGGATCCACCAGGCAGGGTGGAACCTGGGCTGAGCTCAGATGCTTCATTTCCCTTTCAGGGTGGCAAATACGGGTTTTTACAGCAGGGAGGTAGGGAAGAGATGGGTTTTGGAAAAATTAAAGCAGCCAGGGGGTGAAACAGTTATTTTCTGAAATAATGGCTCTTTATGAGGGATCCCGACTTGTGCCTGAATGCAGAATGAACTGACTTTGCTGGTTGACAAAGGGAAAACATGGAAGACAAAGAAGTAAAATCCCAGAAGGAAGGAGGTATGGATGGGTCAGAGACACAAACATTCAAGAGCAGTTGCATTGAGATGGTTTGGTGCAGAAAGGTTGATGACAAACACAAAGCCTCTTTACTGAAATGCACAGTGGATTTTGCAGAAGAGAGAAGAAGCTGGGAAGTATTTAAATTTGCTACAGTTTTGACCATCCTTAAACAGGGTGAAAATTTGAAAATACAAAACTCTTTCTGAGAAAAAAATGAGTAGCAGAAGAGGCCCCAAAGATGCAATAGCTGGTGATGCAGACACAGTGAAATGGGGATAGGGTTCCCTATGATGATGAACAGAGATGGGAGCTGCAGAAAATGCATCTAGAAGCAAAAGGTGAGATTTAAAAAGTGCTATTTGGCAAACTGGCTTTGCAATCCAAAGGTTTTTGTCTGTCTCCCTGTGCAGATAAAACCAATGCAAGTCCCTGACCTACAACAAGGCACAACCTTTGAGCCCCAGCACACTTGCTCTTCTGAGCTCTTTCTAGAAAGCTTTGAAAAGAGCACTGTGGCCAGGAGGCCACATGGCGATGCAGGGTACAGCCCAGAAGCAGAGAAAGACCTTGTGCAGGTCACTGCCTGAGCCACCAGGCAATGCAAAGCCTGGGAGGAGATGTTAGAAAAGGATGTGACTCAGTATCATCAGTCCATGGGGAGGCTAGAAGTAAGCCGTCCCTCTAACCGTGCACTTTCCTATCAGCAAAACCACACCACCTCCTGCCTGGCTTTGCTGCCCTCAGTGGATGATGGTCAGCCTTGTCGCTGCACACTTCAGGCCATCTCCCTGCGCATCCCCAGCATCCCCCTGGAAGAAATGCCCTCTAGCCCTGGGGGATGAATTAGGACCTTCTCCCCCCTGCTGTCCCTTTGGGACCCATAGTGAACTCAAGCATGACTTTCAGATGAGGATCAGCCATCTGATACCAGCACATTGAAGGATTCTTTTGGCTCCTTGCTGGTCTTCACCCTAATAAACAGAACTTCTCATAGAGCCCACAAAACCCACTGTATGGCCAGGGTGCAGCGAGCAGGGTGAGGGAAGGGATCCCCCACCTCTATGTGGCATTTGGAAATCCCAGCTGGAGGCTGGGTTGAGACTGGGACTTTCCAGCACTAGAAAGTCATTGACAGCCTGGAATGAGAACAGCAGAGGTCAGGGGCTGGAGATCAGGAGGTACAAGAAAAGTCTCAGTGAGCTGGCTTTGTTCACCTTGGAGAAGAGATCTCTGTGCTGCCGGCAGCCCCCTGGGAGTGGTGGTAAATGGGCAGAGCCTCCCAGATGGAGTGGGGACAAGAGGCAACAGGCACAAGCTGGAACACAGGGAATTTCCATCAAAGATAAGGAAAAGCTTTTCTCACTGTGAAGGTGGTTGAAACTGGAACAGGTTCACCAAGGAGGTTCAAGCCTGAGCTAGGCATGACCTGGAGCGACCTACCCTAGCTGGCCCTCCTGAGGTCCCTGCCAACCTTAGTTATCCTGTTATTCTGTGAACGAGGGTCAAGTCTTTGTGAGGCAACTGAAGAGAGATATTTTTAAAAGTATGTTATTTAGGCTCTGTTCTCTCAAAACCAGTGTTCAGATCGGGCTGCTGACTGCACCCAGGGCCTTGCCTTATACATTTCATGTGTCAAAATGCCCAAGGACCTACAGAAAACAATTATTTTCTATTTATATGGGAGAAGCAGCAGGGAAGGGGAGAAAGGATTTAGTTGTAAACTATTTCCCAAATGATAATAGATGTGCAAGCATCTCTGGTAGTGAAGACTAGTTGTCTTCACAACAGCTAGGCTGAACAGCAAAAAAAATACTGCTAAAAGGAGACATGGCCAGTGCCCTTGTATGAGGCCAAGTGTCCTGGACTCCAAAATGCACCAGAGACAGAGAAAAGCCTCCCTTTTCAGAATTGTCACAGAGGCCTCACAGGTATCTTGTGCTGAATTTCTCCCAGCGGTTGAACCACTGTGGTCCCACTGGGATTTCAACCTGCAAACAGGGAGAAGACAAGGACTAGCAACTCAAATGCCCGGGCGTTAAACTCTCTTTTCTGGTGAGAGCCGGGTTGAGCGGGAGAGTTCCAGATCAAGTTATGCTATCGGATATCTCCTTCCATCTCAGGCAGAATCTGTGTTGCTGTCTGAACAAAATGTTAGGGAAAGGGGAATTTCCACAGAGATTTGTGTCAAAGGCAGAGAGATGTCAGGTGGTTTCCCTAGTCCTCCAAGCAGCTTCCTGAATCCAAAACACTGCCCTTCCCTCTGCTGTGGGAAACACTTCTGGTCCCTTCTGCCTCTGCCTGTGTTCCTTTGCAGTTTTGCACAGTCACCAAACAGGGGAAAAGAGAAAGCTTTCAGAAACATCTGAAAACAGAAAGCCTGAGAGAATCACAGTTAGCAAGAGAAAATGCACACAAGAAATGCTCCCCAAGCCCTGCTGTTAACACACTGCACTGCTTCCGATGCATCACAGTCCTGCAATGGCAGTGGCAGAGCTATTCAGAGAGCTGTTAGCTTCCCTGGAGAGGGGGAGAAGCTCCTGGCTGGCACCGTGGAGCCACGGCTGCTCCATGGCTGCAGAACCCTGTGTGTGTGTGCTGGGGCTGTGCTGTCCTGTGCCAGCGGTGGGACAACACTGGCTCCCACCCTGGTCAGCAGGGCCAGGGCCACAAGAGGAAAGGCAGCGCTCTGCCTTCCCATTTTTCCCGAGGATTCTGGCTGCACCACGTTAAATGGAGAGCAAACCTCAATCGTGCCATCTGTGTTCCTCTGCTCTCACAGATGCTCTTGTCGTTTGGGGTGTGCTAAGGGATTCCCTTGAGGTTGTAAAGCCGCTGGGGCGGGGGCTGTGTCTCCATTGCAGTGCAGGCAGGGCCGTGTATCCCTTCTACAGGGTGTGCCCTGACCCATTGCCTCAGGCAAGCCTGAGCCCAGCCTTCCTGCCTCTAGGTCACCTCCATCGCGTGGGACCATGGCCGCTCCCCTTCAATGCAGAATCTAGTGCAACAACAAACATGAGATCCTCTGCTGCTAGTTTAACATCTCAGATCCCTTCGATGTTGTAGCATCTGGGCAGGCTTCGGGAGTACAGATGCTTCAGGATCAGCTTGGAAAATAAACCCCAATAAGCCACTTTTTGAGATTAAACTGACTCCTCCTGGAAACCACTGCAGGGGAAGAGCACTTGTTTATTAAAAAGAGACAGCAGGGATCAAGGCATGAAAGGAGGCTTTGTCTCCTCGGCTATTACCCTACTCCATTTGTCTCTATGTTAATGCCTTATCTTCAGGTGTGCAGGGAATCTGAGGCACAAATCTCCCAGCTCCAAAAAAAAAAACACGGGGCAAAAGGGAACCCCCCAGCTCCTGGGCCCTGCACATCATGTAAGCCCCGTGCCACCTGCAGCCCCCCCCCCCCCCCCCCCAAAGTGAGTGCATCTTTGGTGGCATCTTGGGGGGGCTCTGCAAACGCTTGGGCGCTTGGCGAGGGGCTGGCTCCATGGCTGAGATGGAGGCGACGCGGTCTGGCTCCATCCCCGGGGACCCCCCAGGCCCTGCAGGAGCGGGAGACAGGGATGCAGGGATCCCCCCTGCTGCAGCGGGCATCCCCGGGGCGGGGGGGGGGGGGGGGGACGGGACGGGGACGGGGGACACCCCGGGCAGGGAATCACCTTTTTGGGGGGGGCGGGTGGGGGGTCAGCATCCCGGGGGAAGGGACGGCTGTGCGAGCATCCCACCTCCCTCGCTCGGAGGAGGATCCGCGCGGCACCGCGCCACGCCGCGCCGCGCCGCGCCGCTCCGCTCCGCCCCGCCGCGCCCGCCGCGCCGCAGCCCCGCAGCCCGGCCGCCGCAGGGCCGGCGGGGAGCGAGCGGTAGCCGGCGGCATGAGGCGCGACCCGGCGCCCGGCTTCTCCATGCTGCTCTTCGGCGTTTCCCTCGCCTGCTACTCGCCCAGCCTTAAGTCGGTGCAGGACCAGGCGTACACGGCGGCGGTGGTGCTGGAGGGCAAGGTGCAGTCCGTGGGCCCCCCCGCCGGCGGCGGCAATGACAGCCGCGGAGCCGCCGGTCCCGCCGGGGGAGTCTTGGTCAAGGTGCTCGACCTGTGGCCCCTCAACAGCGGCGGGTTGCAGCGGGAGCAGCTCATCAGCGTGGGCTCCAAGGCGCCCTGCTTCAAAGTGAAGCGCAACCACCGCTACATCTTCTTCCTGGAGCCCACCGAGGAGCCGCTCGTCTTCCGCACCGCCTTCGCCCCGCTCGATACCAGCGGCAAGAACCTCAAGCGGGACGTGGCGCGGATCCTCTGCGCCGACTGCGGTACGGGCCGCGCCGCGGAGGCGGGGGGCGGCGGCCGGGGGGGGCGCCGGGACCGGCGGGGGGCGATGGTGGAGCGGCGGAGGGAGCGCTGGCCCCGGGGCAGCCGCGGGGCGACGGGTCCGTACCCCCGGGGCTGGGGGGGGGGGGGGGGGCGGTGCCCGGTGGTCGCTCGCCGGCCGGCACCGGCAGCCGCGCCTGGCAGCGGGGGCGATGCGCTCCGCCGGGCCCGACCGCCGCAGCACGGCTCCCCCCGCCCCGGGGTCCCCGCTCCCCCGGCTCAAGGTCCCGGCCTGCCCCGGCCCACCCGGCGCCGCGCCGGTAGCGCAGCCCCCAGCCCCGGTTCGGGGCGGGCGGGGAAGGGCCCGCAGCCCGGCTGCCGGGGCGCCCGCGGCCGCCGCCGGAGCCCTCGGTCTCGGCGTTCTTCCAGCGTCCCCCGCCTCGGGTGCCGCTTCCCCCGGTTCGCCTGGGCGATGGCAGGCAGCCCCCGGCGGGGAGAGCCGCTGCCGGCATGCGGCGGTGGCTCCGTTAACTCTGTGCGCACCGGTGCTGCCGGATGCGTTCCTCTCCCCGGGCGTGTTTACCGATGCGGAGAGGGGCTCTTTCCCCAGGGGGTGCGGGGCCTGGGGCAGATGCTGGCTCTCCAGGTGTGCCCTAAGCGCCGGGAAGTTTTGCCTCCTTCAAAATAACGGCCTCACGTTGTGAAGTTGGTTTTCTTTTGTTCGTTCAGCGCATTTAGATGTCTCCAGTCAATGCACTCGCGCTGTTCTCCGTGCGCGCTGTGTGCGCTGACCCTCCACCACCTTTGTAAATGCGGTTATGAAATGACTTCAACGGGGAAGCGCCTGCCGAAGCGTTACTCCTTTTCTGCCTGGATTTTCCTTGCTGTCCTCCGGCAGGGCGAATACCTGCGATGGGCTGGGCGGTGGGGGACCGGGCGAAGACAATGACTGCATTTTCCCAGGGTTAGGATCTGAGCTTACAAAAATGCGAGGCTGGCCCTTCGTCCAGCTTGAATGCTCAGATACTGTGTCACAAAATCCAGAGGAGGACGGTGTTAATCCAGAGAGCTCTGAGCCCTGTGCCGTGCCATCAGAACTGGATTTGAATCTCTCATGTTTGGTGGGTTATGAGGATATACAGGGCATATCTCCAGGGAATCCAGGTTCCCCACTCAGTGACAGCACACAGTACTTACTCATCAGGTTAAATGGTCTTCTGCCTCGTTAAAAAGCAAGGTGCCTTGTCAAGTTATACTTAGTTCTGTAATGAGCATATGCGTGCTGCTTTTTTGTTGTTGTTGTTGTTGTTGTTGTGTTATTAACTAGGGGTTTCTGGGGCAAATACTTTGCCATTCGGGACTGCTGACCCCAGATTTTGAAAGCCAGACCTGTCTCTTTTTTTTGGTTATCCAATAGATAAATTTAGAAGATTGCGTTTCCTGGGAGAAAGGTGGAACCTTGCATATCATAATATGTTGTTGAGGAAAATGGGCTAGGACTGCATATGAGAAGACTAATTTGGGAGACACTAATTTCATGTGCATCTGTATGTGGGCCACCGTGGACATAGAGGATTTAGTGAAATAGCTGTTGCAGAGTTAAGAGGAAGGTAAATGGGGGAATTTCTCGGGACTGTGGTCTCATCATCAGGTGAAAGCACAGCAAAAGGTACATGGCTTTTATTTTTTTTTAAAGCAAGAAGGATTCTAAACTTGCGCATCTCTGAGCAGCAGGGTATGACTTTAAGAGGAACGGAGGCTGCTCCGTTGCTTCCTGGATCAGGCCCAAAGTGTTAACGTGTAGGCTGATGTAACAACAAGTTAAGGGATGTCATTCTGCCCGTGACACCTTCTTGGAGCTGATGCTTTTGTTTCTGGTTTTTTTGATGGTCTGAATAGGCTCCCTGGCTAAGGGACTCTGCAGGTTGTCAGGAGTGTTGTCTCAGAGCTCTATGGCAGATTGGAAAAGAAAAATAAAAGCTGGTGGTTGGGAGCTGTCGTAACTGTGGTTTCGTTCAGTGATGAAGATTAAACGGGAGCCTCAGCCTGCTGCACTTGTGGTTCCCAAAGCACTTCATGCTCTTGGTTTGGCTGGGAGGTTACTTCTGAAGGTGACATTCCTAGCAGGATCTTCTGATTCATAGCACCCGAGCTGCTGGAAAGGTACATGGACCAGGAAACCAGGCCATGGTCTGCCTCTTGCTCCCTGGTTTCTGCTGGGAGGGGAGATCCAGAGGGGTGCAGGGCTATTTCCCGTTCTTGCTGCAGATGGGGGCTGTGGACAACTCCAGTCGGCAGGGGGTGAAGTGTCCAGGCACAACGTGCGCTCTGAGGGACAGCCAGGCTGCAGCCTTTAAGGGATATTATGGAGCCAGGGGCACAGACACTGGGGCCACTCCTGAGTGGGTGGAGGGGGGACCTCGTGGCTCTGATCACTCCAACCCCCCCCACTCCCAAAGATGGAGCCCTCGCAGGACCATCTTCTCCCTGCTGTGGCTCTGTGCCTGGGTCTGTTTTCTAGTGATTCATCCCCTTCTCACAGGCTAAGATGCTGTGTGTCCTCTGCTCTCGCTGCTTTCCCAGGTCCAGGATGCGTTGCAGGATTAGGCCTGTGGTCTGAGCATCTGTGTCTCTCTCCAAGGAACAGTCTCCACTGTTTGCACAGCTCGCTCGGAGAAGAGAAAGTGGGTGGTGAGGCTCTGCACGGGACCGGGACCCTCGCTGGGCAGAGCCAGGAAGGCTGGAGGAGACGGAAGGGTAGCATGGGGTGCGGGAGGCAGAAGAGGCAAACCAGTCTGTGCAGCTGGCATGTGTGCAGGGTCTCGCTGGGACTGCTTCGTGTCTGCACCTCTGTGCTGAGATCCAGGGAGGGGGATTCTCACTTTGGCCATCCCACTGCTGCGCAGGCTCTGGAGGCTGGAACTTCCCTACCTGCAAACCCCAGAGGTTTGCAGCCTCTGCATCTCTGCCCAGCCGTGGGTTTGCATCCCCCTGGCACACAGGAAGCAGCTGATCCCCGGGCCCAGGATCCTGTGGGTCTCACCACCCACTTGCCCATCTTAAAACCTCTTCTGCACTGGGAGTATTATTGTTTTTTTCATACTGTTATATAATGATTCCTGTTACTGCTTCTCCTCCTGTCTCTTTTCTTTACATCTTTTAGCTCCTTAATTTTGGATGGTGTCTTTTCTCTTTTGTGCTTACATGCACAGATCAAGGAGGAAGAAATAGATTCAAGACACGGCACTGGCTCTCACTGGTGGGGTGGCTGTGGGGCATGGTATCGCTGCTGGGACAGCTCCTGATTTGAGTCCAGAAAGGGGGTTATGGTCCTGACACTCCTGGTGTTTAAGCGTTGCTCCTGTCATCATCTGCTTTCCACTCTTCCTATGCAAAAGATATATTTGCAGATATTTTGTGTACAGGAGGGGTTCTTGCTGGTGGGGATTTAACCTGTCTGGGCTCTGATTTCTGCTTTCACAGGGGAACAAATGTGTTCCTGCCTCCATATGCAGGAAGTTGCAAAGGAGCTTTCATTAGAGCTTGTACATCTCCTGGAGCACCTCACCGAAAACAGCGCAGAGTTTCAGGACAAAGTATGCGACTTGCCTGTAGGATTAGCTAGGATAGTCTGGGCAAGTAATCTGGTGGTGGCAGATCCCCAGGAGGATTTGCAAGCAGAGGACCTGTTGTTGCAGCAGGTACTTCTTGTGAGATGAGGTCTTTTTTTTCCAGTCAGAAGGTGCCTTGGTCTCAATGGGAATCAGGAACATGCTGGGGCTGTGGCATTGGACTCAGTGGCTGCATGATGCTGGGAGCTGTTTATCTGTTGATTCTGGGAGCCAGGTTGGCTACAGCTGGCCTGCGAGGAGAGGCGGGAGGCCTGATTTTGAAGTGCCCGCAGGAAAATACAGCCCTCTGGATTACAGTGTAGGTGTTGCTGCCTGAAATAGCACTGGCAACTTTGGACCAGCAGCTCACGCAAAAATATCCCTCTCTGCTATCTTGCAAATCATTGGGCTTGCTCCAAGCCAGGCAGGCACAGGGGAAGGGTGCGGGTTGGCTCCAGCCACTGATGCCAGTGCTCTCCCTTCATCCCAGGACAGCTGTGGAGCAGGGAGCAGCAAAGCTGGATTTTCTCATGCACCACCCTGCTAATTAGAGCTGTCTGAAACTATTTCTCACCACCTTCAGAAAATCACACTTCCTTAGGTTCACAGAAGAGTGAAAACTTGCTTCCTTCTTGCCTTGAGTTTCTGCAGATGGGGAATGGTCACTTTGCTGCAGAAAGCTTTTACCCCTCGCAAGGACAGCACATTTCTGGGTGCTCTCTGCTACTGGTTAGCTGGCACACAGGATTTGTCCTGGGAGTGGATCTGGGGTAGCTGGGTCCCTGTGGCCAGATCAGGTCCTCATTTCACAGCTGAGCCAGCCGTGACCAGAAACTGGCAACTGAAACTTTGCTCGGCCGATGCTGCAGGTCCAAGTGACTTTAGCTGTACCTGAAACAATGGAGGTTGTCCACTCCCAGGCACATGCTGTGCGTGGAGCAAAGCCTGGCTAATTTCTCAGTCCCCCTTTCAGAAACGTTTGACTAAATAAAGCATCTCCCCAAGGATCTCTATGAGTAAGAGGAGACTAAAAAGGTTCCTGCATGATCCCAGCAGTGCTGGTTTCTATATCTAGGGCCTCTCCCTGCACAGCCCCTGGACACCAGCTGCTGCTTGGTAGCTGTCTTTGTGCTCTGCTAGCTAATAACCCTTAGATATGGGCCTGAAAGCATAACACCCTTTCTAAATCACAGGCAACACATTGACCTGGGTTTGGATCTGGATCAGAAACTGGTGCATGCTTGGGAACAAGAGGCAATAAACTCCATTATCAGGCAAAAAGGGAGCCATGTTCTGCTGCAGTTGAGCTCCCCACTTGATTTGGGCTGTGTAAGGCAAGATGTGCCATGGTCACCAGGGCCTTGAGCCTTAAAGCATTTGGCACACCCCAAAATCTACTGCAAAGTCCTGCAAGGGATCAGTTTTGGTACTGTACTGCTGGGGTGAGGGTGCCTCTCCCAGCAGGATCAGATGGGGTTGCCAGTTTCCGTGAGCAGTGTGGCATGGCTCCTACAAGAGGCGGCTGCTGCTTTGCCAGGTTTAGGGCATTGGATGCTGGTGCTGGAGCGCGCCTCATCTCCGTTTCCCCTCCTGAGTCATTGTGTGGCACCACTGAGTGTAGAGGAGAGCCACGCTGCCTTGGAACAGCGTGTAGGCTTCCCCCGGTGAGCTCTGCCGGTCTTTGGGAGGCAAGGGTGCAAACACAGCAGGAAGGGTGGAGGTGAGTGGCATGCTTGGCCAGGAGGAGCTACAGGAGATCGATCTGTGGTGGACAGCAGGTTTGCGAGGCTGTGAGCCTGTGGGTGGCTCTGGTCGTCTGAGAAGTTCTTATTGCAGAGGAGCCTGAGTGCTGGGAAATGATAAAGTGCCTCCGCTGAGCCAGGAGGTGCTGGGGCTGTCTGGCAGCTTCTCTCGGTCCTGCTGTGCCCACTCGGTGCTGGGTACAGCAGCGTGGTCAGTGCTGGTCGTGCTGGTGGGGAGCTGGGCTGGGTGTAGCAAAGACGTCAGTAAATGGTGCCTCCCTCTCTGCATTCCCTGCTCATCAGAGGAGGCTGCCAGGGTTTGAGCACGCACCCTCCCAGACTGCTAGACCACTCTTTCATGTCCAAATGGTGCTATTGGAACTAGAAGGCTCTACCCCACTCCCTGGGGAGATGTTCTCCGCCCTGTGCGGTGCTCTGGCCGGTGCAGATGGCAGAGGATGCCTGTCCTTGGTGGGAGCTCAGGCGAACGTGTGCGGTAAGGGGAGGCTCTGGAGGAAGCTCATCTCCCTGGCAACTTTGGCAGCCAGGCATCTGCTCGCCTACTGAATTGGGTGTGCAGCAGTCGAGCCCTTCAAGGGTGCCAGCACCTCTCAGCACTTGCCTTCTCAGGTCTGGGGGGAGGTGGAGAGGCCTGCAACTGCCAGAAATTTTGGGGACAGAGTACTGAGTCTGCAAGGGTAGGCTAAAGATCAAAAGGAAGATGAATCACTGTGGTGCTCCTTCTCTGCTGAATGACCGTGCACCCAGTGCTTGGCCGCTGAAGCTTGGTTCTGGGCTGTGTGCTGCAAAGCTTGGCCAGAAAGGTCAGTGAGAACTGCTTTCATTTAATCCCCACGGTCCAGCTCCATTCTGGATAAGAGGGTGTCCAGTCTGGAAGAGGAAAACATGATGTTCCCCAGAAAATGGGGTACTAGAGGGGAGCAGATTATTTGCAGCTTGAATGAAAATAATTTGTATAACTCCAGGCAGGGAAACCTAGGATGTGGTCAGGTAGGGGGAGGATCACCTCTGTGCTTGGAGGATTTGGGGAGAAGTTTTGTATGGAAGTCACAGCAGACAGCACTGAAGGTGTTCAGGGGAAGGGGAGAGTTCATATTAGGGAAGAAAAAGGAAACAAGAAATATGAGATTCAGTGGGTCAGAGGGGGACAAGAGATGCTGCCTTGGAGACCCAGGGCACTAATGTTCAGCTGAGTGGGGGTTTCTTGTCTCTGTGCATGTTAGGGTCAGCCAGCTCTTGCTGAGTTTGTAGCCATGTCTTGGCATTGCTGGCTGATTGCCTGTGTCAGGGAATCCTCTCTGGTCTTCTTGTCTTTCCTGTCTTGGAGTCTTACCCTGAGTAGTCATTCCCTTAAGGTATCTCTGCAGGCCAAACCATGACCAAAGAGTGACCTCCTAGAAGTGCTCCCCAGTATGAATCAAGGGTTGAAACTGGGCTGGGCCTCATGATGGTGGCGTGGGCTGAGCATGGCCCCAGCTGGTGTGGCACCTTGAGGATGGAGCTGGGAGGGTTGATGGGAGGAAGTTGTGTGCAGAGAAGAGGCCAGAAGATGGCAACAGTCCTGATAAGGCTGTGGGAACTGCAAACCAGAGGTATCTGCCCCTCTGCAAGGAGTTATCCCCTTGTCCCTTGTAGCCTGGTCTGGAGCTGGGTGAGAGCTAACAGCAGAGTGTTTTGACAGTACGTTGGGCAGACACCCATCAGGACTGACTCTGGTGTGGGTGAACTCCTTGCAGGCAGGCAAGATAGCCTGCTCCGAGGATCTGAGGCTAGGGACTAGATAAGTGCTCAGGTCCGTTCCCACTCTGTTGTTTGATATTGTAGCCCAGGGACAAAGTGATTGTGCTCCCAGCATCTCTCCCTGACCAGAGCAGTCCTTTAAGGTCTCTTGGCAGGGGTTGGTGGCCACAATTGTTCTCACTGGTCACCCCACCTGCCTCATGCCCCATTGTCTGCAGCAGGACAGTGCAATCCTTTCCTGTATTCCTGTCACTTATTGTTTGCTGGCTTATGGAGGGCAACTGAGTTCATCCTTGCAGGCTGGAGTATGTGTCCTGGTTTTGCAGGAGTGCCTCATAGTTGGTGGCCTCCTGGAGGAGAGCTGGCTGCTGTTGTCTCTGGGCACAGCATCTCTCTGGGATAGGACATGCGCTCAATGAGTGGGGACATGTCATGCTCGTGACAGAGCGCCTAGATCCCACCCTGCTGACCCCCACTCTCACTCTGTCCTGGTGTGAGGGGGCTGTCCTTTGCCCTGTTGATGAAGGTGAGGACTCCAGGAAAGCCTTCCCAATGGGTTGAGGTGCTGGAAATAAGCCATGGGATCTGCAGGTGGGAGCAGGGCCGCAGGGCTGATGGAGAGCAGATCTTGGCCGTGATGGTTTTCTAGGGCAGGTCTGGATGGGCAGCGCTGTGCCTGATGGCTTGTGGAAACGCTGAGGAGGATGGGAAGGCTTTGCAGAGCCTGTGGAAGGACATGCTGTACTACTTAGTGGGAGAGCTAGTCAGGTCTTGCCAATCTGGGGTCTGAAGGCAGGTATTTGCATTCATTATAATCAGTCAACTGCTCATCCACTTTTCCTAATGGCTCGGTAATGATGAAATGCTGTTCAGGATCCTCTCGGTGGTCTCAGGGCAGGCAGATGGCTTGGCAGGAGAGTGGGGACTGGAATTAGCTCTGCTTTCTGGGCTGTCTCAAAGTTGGCAACAATGCACCAGCCCTGGCTGCTGCACTCGCTGGAGCCTGTCCCCATTGGACCCTGGCTCCCTGCTGCTGCACTGTCTGCTTTAGCTGTTCAAGGTGGGCTGCACTTGGGTCAAGCCAAGGTGAGGTCAGGATCAGTCACAGCCTCTACTTCAGCCTCTACCAATGTAATGTGGCCTTTCCCAGCATGCAGAGGTGTGTGGGTGTGTGGAGTACAATTAGCAACACATTCATTAGCCCTGGGAGTATGACAGAGAGTATGAGTGGGCTGTCAGGATGCCTTGCTTGGGGGTTGGATCTTCCCCATCGGTCCGTGAGACGGTAGTAACAGCAATGATGGGAATGGGTGCCTCTGGCCCTTGCCTGGACCCACTGCTCTGGGTGTTCCCTCCTTCCCACCTCCACCCCTCTGGTCTTCCTCAGCTGCCCTTCTGTGTGGTTTGGTGCAGAGGAGAGGAGGAGTGGGGACTTGAGCAGCTGAGTCTCTCCTAGGCTGCTTTCAGCCTCGAGCCAGGCTGGCAGTTGCTGCTGGGAGTCCAGCTGAAGTCATCAGCATCCCTGGGATGATCCCCTGCCATGTGGGATCTCAGTTGCCTTCTCCCTGTATCCCTGCTGGTAGGAGGAGCTGTCTTCCCATCCTGGCTGCCAGGTTGCCTCTTGTGCTGCTGGCCCTGAGCTCCATGGGGAGCTGCCTGGTGAGGCTGGTGTGATGTAGGGAACATCAGGGCCTCTTCTCATGGGTCCGTGGGACACTTGCTGCCTGCCCAGACATCTGCACATTTACGTCCTGTGCTGGAATGAAGTGGAGATTCCTGTGCTTGGGGGGACCTGGCATGGTGGGGTGCTACCTGCTGTCTTTGAGGAGACCTGGAGACCCTTTCTTACAGCGCTGGAGAGCCTGAGTCCCACAGACACATCCCCAAATCTGCAGAGCTGAGGCAGGAAGAAGGAGCTGGAGGAATTTCCCTGCCAGGTCCTTCCTGTGGCTCCTGGCTTGGCTCAGCATGCTCCATATACATGGCAGGAAGAGGCAGTGCCCATCCCAGCATCCGCACGCCCAGCCCTGCTCCTCTGGCCTCTGGCAGTGCTGCTGGGCCCCAAGCACATGGGGCAGACAGCAAATGAATGTCCCACCACCCCAACGCTGCCCTGATCTTGAATACTCCCTGAAAGTTGCCTTCATGTCAGGAGATGGGGATGCAGCTGGGGTGGAGGTCTGTAGTACAGATGGATTGCTCTTCTCTGGCACACTTTCTTCCTAGGTTGGTGATTTAAGCTGGTCTTCCTGGCGTGGGGGACACAAGAAGCTGAGTCTATAGGATGACTGTTGCTGTTTCTTGGCACAACAGCAGCTGCAGGCCATGGCAAATGCTGTAGGAGCCCCAGAACTGATGATGCCCACGAGCCCAAATGGGGTCACAGGCAAGGAGGGGAAAACCTAGAGGGGCCAAGGTGTTCTGGTGGGTTTGGGAGGATCAGATGCAGATGAGATGCTGGGAAAGGCCCTGAGGTTTTTGGACACTGGGTAGGACACAGCAGTAGAGGTAGGATGGTTTGGATGGAAATTAGGAATTCTATATCTACAGGAACTAGGGTGGTGGGAAGCGGCAGGCTTGGGGTCACTCAAAGAAGGTCCGTTTTCACACAGTGCCTCGCTGCAGGGTGCTGCTGGGGCCACAAGGAAGAAGGATGACACAGGCTCCCAGAGGCTATGCCTGTGTGTACAGCATGGTTGGGATGCAGCTGCTGATTCTGCATTTCCCCAAATGCCTCATTGCCAGAAGGGGTGGGCTGCAGTGGCGAGAGGCAGAGTATGGGGCTGAAGCAGTACTGTGGTTTTAGCCCCAGGAGGGGTGTGCTCTGCAGGGCGGCAGTGACACATTTCTTCATTTGTTGATCAGTAATTCCTCTGTGGAGCCTGATATCCATCGCCTGGACCATGCTCCAGAGAAGGAGCTTTGTGGAGTATCTAGCCCATTTCTAGCATACAGACATTCTGCGTGGGGGGTGCAGCACAGAAAGCCAGCTGTACGGGTTCGTCTCAGCCTTGTGTCTGTGCAGTTGTGCTGGGTGCATGCACTGCAGAGAGGTGTGTTTGTGTGGCTTTGTGCTCTGGAGGGAACTGATGCAGGCAAGGGGGCTGTGCTTGGAGATTTGGTTCAGTTCCCATCTGTGCCACTGATTGTAGGAAAGCTGCTTAGCACCCCCACACCATGATTCCCTGCCTGGCAAGCAGGAAGGATGCTGCTTTGCACGCTCTCCTAGGAAGCAGGCAAAACTGGTAGTGTGCTGGGGTCATATCAGTGTATCAGTGCTGATAATCAGCAGAAATGGTAATGAAACCCTGCCCTCCCTCCAGTGCCTTTCACTTATGGACCAGCTGTCTCTGCTGCCAGCTGGTCCTCCCTGGAGGTGGCAGACCTTGCTAAAAAGGAGGCAGATCCTGCAGTGGTACTCTGTGCAACTGGAAGGATCTGAGTGGGTGTTTGGGGGCGGAGGAACCCTGGCTTGTTCCTGGAATGGTCTGCAAGGGACCTGTCTGGTACAGGCCAGCAGCGTGTTGACTCTCCTTGGGTGGCCATCTAGCTCCAAACATTTCCCAGCCAAGCTCAGCTCACAGCAAAGGTGTTAGATCCACAAAGACATAAACTCGCGGTCCCCAAACCTGCCTCTGATCTGCAGCGGCACGCTCTGTCTGCGTGGGGGAGCTGTGACGTGTGAAGAGATGATTTGTCAGTCCATTGCGTGGTGACATGCAGGCTTCTGGCATCCAGGCTGTTTTTCTGGTGCTCCGAACTAGCTGGGAGTGCTGGCGGTGAGCATGGATCCCCAAGGGCACTTGATGCTGCGTGGTGGTGTGGAGAGAGGATTTCCCAAGCTGTTAGAGGGCTGAGCAGCTTTGTGGTGCATGCTGTGACGGAAGGATGCTCGGGTGAGGCAGGCTGAGTGGCTGGTCTGCTGATGCTTGCAAACTTCTGCAAAGCTGTAGCCGCTGCATGGAGCTGAAAGATCAGGGTTGTGTTTTGTGACTTGAAATGACCCTGAGAATTGCTATCAGGGCCCATTCCCCAGCCCTCTGGGTTGCTATGTGTCGGTAAGTGTTACTGGGTGGTGATCCAAACCCAAAACAGGCAGGTTTTGTGTACATGTTTACTTCTGCAGACTCCTCCTTGTGAGACGAAAGACAACTGCACTCTCCACCTGTGCTGAGACAGATGATCTGGGAGCCCTCCTGCCTCAGGTCGCAGACAGTTTCAGGCCTCTCCTTCCTTCTCAAGCACTGCAGGTTGAATTGCCTTCTGCTCTGTGTCATCAGAGCAAAAGCCCAGAGACAAGAGCTGTCACACCAGGACAGTGCAGGTGCAAGGAAGCAGAGGAAATCCTGCCCACAGCGTTGATACACCTGTAGAAAAACCAGCTGAATTTGCCAAGAAAGCATGTGCTGTTACTGTAATCAGACTGGTAACTGTGAATAGAACTACAGCCATTGCAGGAAGGAGGCTCCGGATGGTTCTTTGAGCAAGGAGAGAAAATACCTTTCTGTGGTGAACTTTGAAACTGGCTGATGATGGCTGATGAGGCCAGCAAACCTCCTATTTAGATGTAAAGCATCCAGGAGAGGAGCTGGTAACTCCCAAATCATAAATACATTAAGAGGGTTCTGGCTTCAGAAGGCAGATAGGCACATTAAAAAGTGCCATTAGGAAACTGTGACCTTTTGAAACCTTCCTGCTGGGAGAGTGGCTATGGTTTTTCTGCAGCAGCTGGTGCCAAGGCAGCCCTGAGTGGCTGCCGGACTGCAGCTGCCTGTTGCCTGTGTTGGGTGTTGGCCGGCTGCATGGGCTGTGAGCATGCTGGTGCTGAGCTCTGGGCTGCCTTTGCCAGCAGGAGCTCCTGGGCCTGGAGGTGGCTCCTCCAGTCACAGTGCTGGGCAGCTATGCAGCTAGAGAAACAGATGTCTTGTTCTGTCCTTTGCTCTTGATGCATGGGGAGATGTGTGGCCGTACGTGCTCTGGTGTAGGTTGGGCTCTGAGAGAGGTCACTTAGTCCCTGCCCCTGCGCAGATCCCCATAGGGCTTGTGTCTGGGATGAGGGATGCTGAGGCTCTGTGGATAGGGCTGATCTCCATCTGGGATGTTTCCTTATATTGCACAAGATTTACTGAAAGCATCGTGTAAACCTGCTGGGAGGGGACGCGTCACAGAATTTCCTTTCCCATCATCTTTTTCATAATTCAGTGCCCTTTCCCATCACTCTGCCTTCAGGGAATTTCCCACCCCTCACATTTGCCTGGTGGTCAGGCTGTGTCCCAGAGCCAGGAGAGCAACACTAGCCCTTTCCTCCTCTGAGTAGGCTATGAAGTCCTTGGCACTTCACCTCCTGGGCCTGTGGGGTGCCAGGTTAAATCTGACCTGAAGCACAGCACAGACAAGCTCTGCCAAGCCTCTGATCCTGGCCCAAAGAGGCTGCAGAGTCCAAGCTGTCTCACTCGGGTATTTATTAAACAGGCTGGTCCAGGGTCCTTTCCAGAGATCCCAGCAGTGCAGTCAAAGCTGGTAGCAGAGCTGCTGTCTCTGTCTCCTTTGGGCTGAGGGTGTGAGGAGCAGGGTCAGTGATGCCTCATCAGGTAGCGGCTCCTGCCAGCTCTGTTGTCTGCTGTTGCCAGAGGTGAAACCTCGTGCCACGGTACAAGTTCCCAGACACTGCACACCAGCAGCCAGGTTTGAGGAGGGGAGAGTGGTGAGGATGATGGGCAGTGCTTGCATGGGAGGACCATGCATTGGGCTCCTCCTATTAAAAACTAAAGTCAGCAACCTGCCAGGCAGATGACGTTCCCAGGAGAGTTATCAGATCAGTAGGAAGGGGTGGCTGTGGACCCTATGGAAAATGTCCGCGTCCCTGGGACAGAAACCTGCCCAGCAGTGCGGCTTGGAGGCTTGGGGTTCTTTGCTGTAACAGACACACACCTTCCAGCAAGTGAGGCTAACAACAGGATTTTATATGGACCAATTTTATGCTACGCTAAACTCATCTTTTGTTGGAGGGTGGGGGAATGGCATATATGGGGGTAATATCCTGGCTGCAGCATCTGAGGGAATCCCCCCTCCTTGAAGTCTTACTTTCATGGCCAGTGTTCTTCAAAATAGTGTTTTTTCCCCTTCTCTGTGTAACGGATGACATGGGAAACCCTTCTGCAAGGAAATAAATTCTGCCTGTCACAGTGGCTTTCACTTGGCAGCGTTGAATTTCCTTCCATGCTGCTGTTGTCTTTCTCTTTTCCCCCTTCTCCTCTCCTCCCTCCCACACACACTCTTCTGTATCATACATCCTCAGCTTTCAGAGCGATAATTGCAGTTGAGCTAAGAAAACCCTAACATGTTTTTAACGATGGCTTTGGTTCCTTTTTCTGCAGTGTTCTCTGAGGCTGCACCCTGTTTGAAAACTTGAAGGTGTTTCAATGACCTTTTTTTTCCATTTAGACCTATTTTTGGTGGAAATTTCCTGGAAATTCAGTATTTGGATGAGAAGTGGGAATATGAAGTTGTCTGGTGCCACTAAATATGCAGGACATGCAGGTTGGACCTGCCTGCTGGCAAAGATTCTCAGCATCACTTCTAGGTCTCCCTCTTGCAGGAGTTTGCGGGTGAGGCACAGGCATTTTTGTAGGAAGTTGGGTGATTTTTTAGGTGAAAAGTCACAAAAGTCTGAGACTGCCTAGAGGAAGACCATTGTGTTCAACCTGATCACCTTCTATGATGCAATGACTGGCTTGGAGCACGAGAGGAGAGCAGTGGACATTGACTAACTGGACTTCAGTAAGGCTTTTGACATTGTCTCCCATAAGATACTCATAGACAAGCTGTTGATCATAGAATCATAGAATGTCCTGACTTGGAAGGGACCCGCAAGGATCATCAAGTCCAACTCCTGTCCCTGCACAGGACAACCCCAAAATTCACAGCATGTCTCTGAGGGCGTTGTCCAAGTGCTTCTTGAATATTGTCAGGCTTGGCGCCGTGACTGCCTCCCTGGGGAGCCTGTTCCAGTGCTCCACCACCCTCTGGGTGAAGAACCTTCTCCTAATATCCAACCTAAGCCTCCCCTGGCACATCTTCCTGCCATTCCCTCGGGTGCTATCGTTGGACACCAGAGAGAAGAGATCAGCGCCTGCCCCTCCTCCTCCCCTTGTGAGGAAGCTGCAGACCACGATGAGGTCTGCCCTCAGCCTCCTCTTGTCCAGGCTGAACAGACCAAGGGACTTCAGCCACTCCTCATACGACTTCCCCTCTGAACCCTTCACCAACTTCATGGCCCTCCTCTGGACACTCTCTAGTAGCTTTATCCTTAACGTACTGTGGCGCCCAAAACTGCACACAGCCCTCGGGGTGAGGCCGCACCAGCGCAGAGCAGAGCAGGACAATCCCCTCCCTCAACCAGCTGCAATGCAGTGCTTGATGCCCCCCAGGGCACGGCTGGCCCTCTTGGCTGCCAGGACACTCTGTTGGCTCATGTTCAACTTGCCGTCGACCAGAGCCCCCAGGTCCTTCTCTGCAGAGCTGCTCTCCGGCCTCTTGTTCCCCAGGCTGTCTGTACAGCCAGGGTTGCTGTGCCCCAGGTGCAAAATCCAGCACTTTCTCTTGTTAAACTTCATATGGTGGGTGATTGCCCAGCTCTCTAATTTGTGTAGATCTCTCTGCAGGGCCTCTCTGCCCTCGAGAGTGTCAACAGCTCCTCCCAATTTTGATGTGTGGGCTGGATGACAGACAGTCTGGTGGATTGAAAACTGGCTGAATGGCCTGGTCCAGAGGGTGGAGATCAGTGGAACAAAGTCTAGCTGGAGGGCAGTAACTAGCAGTGTATCCCGGGGTCAATATTGGGTCCAGTCCTGTTTAACATCTTCATTACTAAACTGGATGATCAGGCAGAGTGTACCCTCAGCAAGTTTGCAGCTGATACCAAGCTGGGAAGAGTGGCTGATATGCCAGACGGTTGTGTTGCCATCCAGAGGGATTTTGTCAGGCTGGAGAAATGGGCTGACAGGAACCTCATGGAGTTCAACAAGAATTGCGAAGTCCTGCACTTGGGAAGGAACAACCCCAGGCACCAGTATTTGCTGGGTGCTACCCAGCTGGAAAGCAGCTTGGCAGAAAAGGCCCTGGGCGTCCTCATGGACACCAAGTTGACCATAAGCCAGCAATGTGCCCTTAAGACAGAGAAGGCTAATGGTATCCTAATCTGCATTAGACAAAGTATTGCCAACACGTCAAGAGAGGTGATTCTTCCCCTCTGCTTAGCACTGGTGAGGCCACATCTAGAGTGCTGTGTCCAGTGCTGAGCTCCCCAGAACAAGAAAGACATGGACATACTGGAGAGAGTCCAGTGAAGAGCCACAAAGATGGTGAAGGGACTGGAGCCTCTCTCATGAGGAAAGGCTGAGAGAGCTGGGACTGTTCAGTCTGGGGGAGAGAAGGCTCAGAGGGACCTTATCAATGTATATAGATATCTGAGCGGAGAGTGCAAAGAGGACGGAGCCAGGCTCTTTTCAGTGGTGTCCAGTGACAGGGCAAGAGATGATGGGCACAAACTGAAACACAGGAGGTTCCCTCTGAGCCCCAGGAAGCAGTTTTTTCACTGTGAGGGTGACCGAGCACTGGCACAGGTTGCCCAGGGAGATTGTGGAGTCTCCATCCTTGGAGGTACTCAAAAGTTGTCTGGACAAAGTCATGGGCAATGAGCTCTGCATGGCCCAGGTTGAGCAGGAGGGTTGGACCAGATGACCTCCAGAGGTCCCCCCAACTTCAGCCATGCTGTGATTATTTGTGGAAGGCCCAGGACCTCTTGCCTATGTGGTTCTCACTTGCCTGTAACTGAAGGCCTACAGACAGCTGGAGACTTGGTGGATATGTGGGTCCCCCTGATTTGTCCAGGGTGTTGGGCTGTGAGTTAGTGTCTGTGTAACAGGGTGCCACAGAACCTCGGCCAAGGAGGCAGCTGGGGCCAGCACTCTGGTTGGGTGTCTCCCACCTCCCTCCTGGTGTATTCATTGGAGGTTTCCCCATAAAAGAGAAGCAACAGAGTCAGGTAGCCTTGTATCTGTCTGCAGAGTGTGGATCCAGAGCTGCCCCTGTGCGCTCACCGTGCTCCTCTGGCCTTCGACGCTGTTTCTGCATTGCCCATCCCTTCAGAGCAAGGGCTGTAGAGGGGTAGCATCTCCCCTGTTCAGCTTCATGGGACAGAGGTCTCTCCACTGCTGTCAAAATGATGTGCAAGGACACATGCACAAGCTCTTGTGCAGCCATGCCATTGAATCCGTGGGGCTTCCATCAGTCAGCCTACTCTGGATCAGGTCCAGAATATGCTCACAGCTTGCTCTCCCTTCTCCCCCTCCCTGTAGGTCTCATCCAGTGCCCTCTAAGGCTCTGCCTCTCCTTGCCCAAAGGCCCTGTGCACACTCTCAAAGACTGTCCTCCTTCTATGCCTGACACCCTCCCAGGGGAGCCTCAGCTCACCACTGTCCTGGGAGGGCTGAGGACCAAACTCCCCAGGCTGTGACTGAAACCTGAAAGCACCTGTCCCAGGGAGACACCACTGTACCTCCAAACCCCATCCATCCTGCCCAGCCCCCTCTGCTTGCAGTCCCCTCTTGCACATGGCCTGTCTGGTCTTGGCTTGCCTCTCTGAGCTGCTCTTTGTAGCCCACCCCAGATGCTCCTAGGATGAACTATGCTTTTGTTTTAGGCCTTTTTCAAGTGAACATGCAGTGGAGGGGCCAGGCTGCGGAGAGCAGGGCTGGAGGTCAGGAACCACTGGGAGCTGTGTGGCTGGGTGCCATACCTGGGGAGGTCAGGGCTGCAGCAGCAGTGGGCTGAGCTCCCTTGGGCAAAGCAGGAGCTGGGATAGCATGAGAAGCAGCTCCTTGCCATCTTTGCCAGACTGGATTGTATCTCACAAACTCTGCCAAGTGAGGCCTGGTGCTGGTCTTGTTGTTTGCAGACCTGCCTGTTCCCTGCTTTTCAGATGCCATTGCCTGCTCTCCCTGCTCTGCTTTCCTGCGCAGATTGGTGACACAGGAATGACAGGACTGAGGCAGCAGAGAATGGCTGCTGGGAAGGCTGCTGGGTGGACTTTTTGCCTTTCTGCCTTGCAGCTTGGGGAGCAAGCATCCTACTTGCGGTGGGACTGTGAGCACAGTGATGCTTGTGCCAGTGCACTATGTCCTGGGGCAAGCAGGAGAGTAGAGTCCAGCAGCCTGCCTGGGGCTTCTGGTCCAGCCGATGGCCTAAAGCTGCTGTTCAGACCTCTACAAGCAGCTGCTGGACCAAAGAGGTTTGTGCAGATGAGCTGTGCCTGCCCCAGCCCTGCTGACCTCTGCTGCAAGCCTGTGACCTGTTTTCCCAGATGCTCCTTTGGCCCAAGCCATGGGCCATGGATTGTCTCTGTGCTGCCCCACACCGCATCGTGGCCAAAGCAGCCCCTTTCCAGCCCAACGTACTGGGTGTGCTGCAGAGAGCTACCAGACCAGCAAACCCATGCTGGCCACTGCCCATCCCACACTCAGCAGCTGAGTCTGGCTTGGCAAAGGGTGCAAGACAGCTGGTTTGGAGAGGAGTAGGACAGGGAGTAGTGGAAAGGAAGACAGGGAGTAGTGGAAAGGAAAAGGCCATGCCAAGCAGGTGGCTATGGTTGTCTTGGTATGTGAGGGCCACCCTCCACCTGCCACTGACCCTTCCGTGCCTTAGCTTGCGCAGTGTGGGCTTCCTGGGGCTGCTCGCAGTGGTAGCACTGTGGCTGGCTGCTGCTGTGGCTTCGCATCCCTTGCAGTGGAGATTGGTCAGAGTCCTTGGAGAAGCCTTCAGAGTCACATCAGTGTCACTCTCCTGGTAGCTGAGCCAGCTTGGTGCTTAAAGGAAAAAATACCCTGGGGACAACCCGGGAAACAGAGAGGCCACCATCAGCTAGAGCTGTGCAATGTTGGATGACCTTTTTTCTCCCTCGAGCAGTCTTGCTCAGAGGGAAGTAGAGGACCCATGATGTTGAGGTACTGCACTGAGACACTCAGCAGCATGCGTGCCATGTGTCAGAAGCTGCATGCTGCATGTGCAGGTGCTTATGGCAGCTCTGCTACTACCTGTTCCTAAACCACTTCTAGTTCCACCTGGCTGCTTACCCAGTCGTCAGAGAGGAGGGAACTGTGCCTCCTGCCCGTGGATGCGGGGATATTTCCCTCCCCTCCCCCTGCAATCAGATGCTTGCAGAGCAAAGCTTGCGGCAAGCCAAGCATCACTTGCACTCCATCAGACGTGGGTGTCTATAAAAAGCCTCTCTGGGGTTGCGATTGGGTGGGTTGGCTGTACCACGTGGTTTCTCATAAGGCCTGTGTTGCTGAGCAAGTGGCATTCTACTTATTTTTGGCACTAATAGTCTTTAGTTAATACATAAATTCAGCTTAAATTCTGGATGGAAAATAAATCCCAAGTGGAGGCTCTGCTAATAAGATGACAGACGCTTCAGGGAGCCTGGGACGCCTGTCAGTGGAGCGGTCATGGCTGCTGAGATCTGAGAGCAGCAACACGCACAGGCACAAGGTCCTTAAAAGTTACCATGAGTTGTCTGGCTAAATTACAGAAGCATTAGACAGATGGCCGAGGTAAGCTCTAACTTTAACTGCCGGAGCTGAACTCATTACAGCAAATGCTCCGGTGAGACCCCCAGTCCCATGCTGGCATGGTGAGAAAAGGGAGTCGAAGCATCAGTTTAGGTCTGACCACTGCAAAACACCCTCTCTGACAGTCTGCTAAAAGGCTGGTCCAAGGTCCTCTGTTCTGCTTCTTTCTTGCTGACCCACTGCCAGTCACTCCAGGATGCTTCCCCATATCCCGCTTCACCCCATGGAACCTTCACCCCAGATTTGGGTGTGTTGCGGCCTGCATCCGAGTGGCTACATCCTTCCAGCAGCATACGTGCCTGTGAGAGCCTGTCCGGGGAAACGTGGCCATGGTGGCCAAGCCATGGAGAATGTGAGACCTTGGAGCTCTGACCTTAGGCTTTGCTCCATGGGTTGGTGCTGTCACATGAAGGAGGGTCTGGCTGGGAGAGCAGATCCTAGCAACCTGTCAGAGGGTTTTGTGGCAGCATTCTCCCCAATGCTGTGCCGTGGGGCTCTGTGAGTGGAGTGTGATGGAAGGTCCCCAAGCCTGAATTCACCATGCATATGATGGCTTTGAGGGTCGAGGCTGGAGCTGACTCATTTCCATGCCCCAGCAGGCAGGCCACTCAGCAGCAGCACCATTACCTGGTGACTTGCTCACCTTAGTGCTTTGCAGTGATGCCAACCACACATACACAGGGGTCTACCTATGGCTCTGGCTCTGGAGCCCAGCAGTGGGACAAACCCCAATGCATGTCCTTCACATGACCATGCTGGAGCCATTTTGTGCCTGTGTGCCAGACTGACAGGCCAAGGGGGATGTAGTCACTCCCATGCCCAAGTGCTTTTTGAGCTCCTCCCCACTTTTATCCGGCTGCTGTGAAATGAAATCCAAAATATGTTGGATGCTTTTTGAGAAACACCCTGTACTTGTGAAGAAGCAGCTTTCTAGGGACCTTTCCAGGGGGGTGGTGGGCTGGGAGTGAAAGCCACTGGTAGTCTGCCAGCATGTTCCACTCCTGCCCTTCCCTGCTCTGTCCCTTCCCTCAGAGCTGGGGGTGCAGGGTGCATGCCACTAAAAAGGGAAGGTGTCCTGGTGACCGGGCTACAAACTCCATGTCTAAGGGATGGCTCAGGCCCTGCTTACCGCCTCCTGACAGGATCCTCATTGGGTTTTCATGAATTTCAGCTCTTTCTAGAGTTGAAATGGGATTGGAGGTTAACCAGGGTTTAGAAGAACGCTAGTTCATCCCTGTCTCTCCTGCTGGCCTGCCTCACCTTGTGCACAAGGTCAGCTCCTGTGTGCTCAACATATTAACCCCCTGTCAGGCAGCAGGCAGAATTTTAAAGTCATTTAGGCCTCAGATCAATCTTTCTGGAGAGGTTCAGGCCTCTCAGTCGCAGTCAGGACTGATGGTACAGCACTGGCCTCAGGAAGTGGGGAGAGTCTGAGGTAATTTCCTTCCCCAAGATCCTTGCTGTGGATTTCCACCAGACCCTGCTTCTTTCCTCTGCAGTTTCCATCTGAAAGAGTGGCAAGGAAAGGCTCAATTGTTCTGTTTTTGTGGACAATGGTTTGCAGTTGTATTGTTTTCCCATGTTCTTGGTGCAGGGGAGGAGAGGCTTATTGTGGAGCGCATCGGGGCTGTATTTGTTGCAGTAGCAAAAGCCCTGGCTAGTGTTACCAGTGGGTATCCCTTATTCACAACACGAGGTGGTAAAGTCCCAGCTACAGCCTGTGGGCAAGATGTAACAACCTTGAGGCTTTGTGGGGAAGCTGTAGGTGGATGCAGCTATTCCTCTCCTCTCTGATCCCCCACATCTGTGTTCTCATCTGGGACCTGCCTTGGGGACACATCACACTGCAGTGGAAGCTGCAGCATAAGATGATGCGTGGGTGGCCCTTGGAAGCTCCTCTCTCGGAGCAGGGGCCTTGGGGAAGTAAGTGTGTGTATGTCTGTGTGTTTGTGCCAGAGGCTTCCTTTGGAGACAGAAAGGATCAGTGCTGGAGACTGGTGGGGTTAAAAGAAATCCTGGCATCTTCCTACCCAGTAGCCAGCAAATAACCTCTTGGGATTGGTCGTTGCTAGGCAGAGGGCTGGCCAATGAGTGAAGAGTGGCCCAGGCATGGTCTGGGACATCCTGGCTGGGACTTGCAGTCGGGTTTGTGCCTGTGTCTGTAGTGGGCAAACCATGGCAAGGGAGAGCAATACACAGGAATGAGCATTTTGCATGCAGTGGCGAGTCCCAGCTGCCCGAGGCAGAGCTGCATCGATTTGGCTCAGCCCCTCCTGGGGCTGTGTCCCTTAGCTTCTTGTTCCCCCAACCACTCACTTCCCTGCTGTCCTTCTGGCCCCTTTGTGCTTCAAGTGCCCCCATCCACTGGCCGCGTGTACCTTGAGCCCTTGTTTTGCATGTTGCCTGTGCTTGCCAGGGAAGCTGTGTGTCCTCTCTGCCTGTGTTCTGCACCGAGCAGGGGTGAGCTGAGAGCAAGACAGTTCTCAACAGGAAAAGCCCAACAACCACTGTCTCAATAAGGTAGCAGTTTTAACAAGACAGAATAAGGAGTATATATAGTGAGTAAATCTTACGTCCCTTCAGATGATGGGCACCCCACGTTTGTGCAGCATCAGACAGACCCTGGATAGATTTCTCCCACGGCTCAGAGCAGATCCCATCCATTGAGAGAAGCTCTCCCTTTTGGTCATTGGAGCAATTATATAATTTTCTTACAAGAAAACAACTCTATTCCTAAAGGGTGTTCTCACGAGACATCCTTGCTGCACTGTTCAAGGCAAGGCCACGCAGGTGGCGTGATCGCCGGACCGAGTGGGAGCTGCCCGCGCGCTCCTCCGTTGCAATGAGCACGCTGAGTTTGTTTGTGGCCAAGGGATTGGTGCCGCACAGCCCAGCCGGGAGAGCACGCTACGACCAGCACAGCCCAGCATAGGACGGGCATGGATGTACTCAGGTAGTAGATGTATCACTAACTCCTCGATGCACAGTGGTCTGCTGGTCAGGATCAATACACTCCTGCTGCTGAAGCACTCCTGAAACGTGGGGCACCTTCCTCCAAATATCCCTGGTCACCCCATCGGTGCAGCTGGGTGCTCCAGGCTCGAGCCCAGTGTGATACTGTGCTTGCCCATCACTGAACCTGAGGCTCCCCACATAGCTTGGGTTCAGCCTGGCCTCAGCCTCAGCATGTGCTCTGCTTCCAGCATAGCTCCTGAGGTCCCAAACCTTCCTGTGCTAGTGAGTGAGAAAGGGAGCTAGTCTGACATCATCTCTGTTCTCATCAAACTGATAGTGCTGTCACCAAATCTTGGGCTGCTCTTTGGTGCTGTTCCCGTGTCAGTGGAGAAGATGTGCTCCCATAGTCCTGCCAGAGATAGTGAAGGAGAAGGCTACAGCAGCAGTCTGGAGGATGGAGCGATTTGGAGATGGATGAAAGGTTTGGGGTTTATTGTGTAAGGAAAAGGTTACTTCTCAACGGTTAGAGCATAGGGAGCTGGAGCCATCTCTCATAGCCTCCCATATAAACAATATCAGGTCTCCTTGGTGGAGCAGCTTCTCCTGCTGCTTGCTCCTTTCCTCAGGTGCAAGGGATGAGCCCCCAGATCTGCCAGCAGATGCTGCATTGCAGGCTGGAGCCAGCACGTGAAAGCCCCGAGACTGTTGGGTTGCTTTCAGCCTCCTGGGCGAGACACAGTGGGGAACTGGGAGCAGGTGGGTGCTGGCGTGTGGGTCTGGAAGATGTCAAGAGAAGTAATTTTGGCTCCCAAAGCAGGGGAGCATGGTGGCTGGGATGGGGTGGGAAATGAGCAAGGGGACAGGAAAAGAGCTGATATGGTTGGGAGAGAGCAGAGGGGTCTCATGCCATGGCAGCCTCCATGGTGGCCCCACTCCCAGCTTGTGATGGGTTTGGATTAGCCATGAAATCAGGGCAGGGGTGCAGGAATGCAGGGAGAGGCCTGTCCACAGGCAGGGCCAGTCCTGCTCTGCCTTCACTTTGCCTGCGCTAATCCCCGCTGAGCAAAGCGGGGAGGGACCTGTGCTTTGATGGAGACAAGGAATGGTTTAGAGGGAATTAGAAGGGATTTATGATGGTGGAGGAAATCACAGTAAGTGTGCCTGGCCTGGCCTGGATCAGGGGTACTTGGCTGTACAGAGGGGCTCTCCACCTGAGTAGGGGAGGCACGTGAGGAGTTGCTACGATGGTGATAGGGCTGCTCACAAGGGTTTCTCTTAAAGCCCCAGTTCCCAGAGTTGTAGGACTGTACGGGAATCTTGGTTTTCTTGTAGAAATTGTATGGTGACTGAGACAAGCTTGAGAATATGAACAAGCAAAGCTCATCCCACCAGGGTATGAGTGAAAATGTCCCAGCATTAATAAATCACACATCTTTTCTGTGTACTTGAAATCCACCCCACAGCTTGGGGGTGTCCAGCTCTCAGTTCTTTACTCTTTTGGGTTAGCAACAAGGAGAACCCAAAAAATTTTCCTGTTTGCAGGTCTCACCCAAGGTTTCTCCCAGGTAAGGCTTGCTTCCAGTTGTTAGACCTTGGTATGGTTGCTTTGGGTACCAGCGTCCACCATCAGTAGCTCAGAGTCTGTTGTCCCAAGGCAACCTTGTGCAGCATTTTCCCTCCTGGCTGGCTGGCTGGCTCCTCAGTGCTGGCTGAGTGTGATGAGGCAGCATGCAAGATAAACAGGCTGCAGTCCACCATGCTGGCAACCTCTAGGGTCTCACAGACATTGTCTGTTCCTCTTGACTTGCCCGGACTGGAGGCCAAGGTTGATGGACAGAGATGGTGCTGATCCCGACTGCTCTGGTTGCTAATGGTTATCGAAAACATCCTGCTGGCTTGGACAGGTCCTTGGCTGTTGTTGCCAGCTGTGTCTCTGCACCAGCAGCTGGGGCAAGCTGTTGGAGCAGTTTTGCTTCACAGCTCCAAGACTGGCCAGGATGTGGCAGTGTCTGGCAAAACACAGGCAGGTTTCTCTGAAGGAGCCAAGGACCTGTTGGGTGGGAGGCTGACAGATTCTCCAGCTGCCCCCAGCCTGCTGTACAGAGACCTCTTTAACCTTCCAGGGTAACAAACTCCCAGCTTGTCAGTGAGATGTCTCTGAGCTCCCTACGGTGTCTGGCAGGACTCACCCACTCAGAAATCATAGGGCTTGGCAGGCAAGGATTTGGGATGCAGCTGGACTGTACCAGTGGGCTTGCACCACAGTTGTGTAATGCAGAGGCAGAAGCCATGGGATTGGTGTCCCACATTCCAGCTGCTGAGCAGTGGTGCACTGGCATAGCTTCCCTCATGCAAGTAATGAACAGAGTGGGGAAGGCTAGAAACCTGCCATCAGGTGGAAAACCTCTCATTGCTGCTGTCCCCAGGGCGGGTCTGCAGTGAAAGCTCTGGCAAGGTGCTTGCCAGAGCTCTGCCTGGAGGTGGTCCTGTGCTCTGCTCTTAGCACTGGGAATGTCTCTTCTCTGCTTCCTGCTGCTTTTCAGGCAGCATCTTTGGGAGGATATTGCAAGACAGGAGGGAAGAGGATGGGGCAGCACATGTGAGGAAGCAGCAGAGAGAGGGGTGTAGGAGAGCTGGTGGAGATGTGGTGGGGGAAAGATGTGTGAACCCTTTGATTATTTCATTTATAATAATGATTTCCCCTGATTCCACAGAAGGGTCAGCCAGGCAGTCTAGGTCTCAGAGTTCTCACCTCAAGGTCATGAAACAAAGGCTCCCTTGGAGGAAGGGCTGAAGCCAGTACAGTCCTAATATGCTTCTGGGCATCTTTGGCCAAGTCCAGTGCAAAGGGGCCTTTGCTTCCCCATGCAGGCTCCACCAAAGACTTGTGTCCAGCACAGACAGCCTCTGACAAAGCTTCAAGGTGACAGAGCAATTTGTCAGTGGCCTTGTCAGATGCTGAGGCCTCGTTCCACTGAGTGAGGATTTTAAGCTGCGACATGCATTCAGATACCCATATAACTGCCAGCTTCAGCCGGCTGTTGTTTTCCTTCTGTTGGAGGATAGGGTGAGGGATGGACTGACCTGCGTTTTATTGCATCTACTTAATTTTTTAATGTCTTATTTGCTGGAGGTAAAACAAACTGAGCCAGGAATTGGGCTGCTCAGATAGACAGTTCTTGTTTCTCTTGCATACTAGCTCTGTTGTATGTCTGTAGCACATGTGGTTCGCAGTACTGCTGGACGATGGGGAAAACTTGGCTCTCCTGTCCTACTGGGTGTTGAACATCTCTTGCCATGGCTTATCTCAAAATCCCTCAGCTGCATTGCTATGAGATTGTTCTCTGGCACAGATATCAACGTGCAGCCTGTGTCCATGCTATTGAACACAATCACTGAAAAAGGGTTACCTATAGGGAAGGGTTCCTAATCATGCTAACTCTTGAACTGTGACCAGGAATTGTTTCATCCCAGTGTCAAGGAGTCTGTAACACAATGAGAGTGCAGATGCTCATATTATCCTCATACATTTCAATATACTGGTATTGCTATATCTTAGTGTCTGGTTTTCAGGAGATCACAGCTAATAGCAGCAGGAAGACTCCTGTGGTGCTCAGTGATTTAAATACTGAGCCTTACGACTTGGATGAACATTTCTCCATTGATCTTTAGCCTTTTGCTGTGGCCAAGACAGAGCAGGGGCCTAAAGCTGACTTTGGTGGTGCTCCGAACTGCCCCCAGGCAGGAGCTGGCTCTCCATTGCGTTCAGCATGGTCTTTGGAGCTCACATCTGGAACATGCTGCCCTAGAAAACTGTAAGTCCCAGAGTCTCCAAGGTCCTTGCTCCCATGTAGTGATATCCAGTTGCATGAAAGTGGGACAGGAGAGACCTGGTGACAGCTCTGATGTGCTGCCAGCTTGGCTGGGGAGGAAATTATGAGGTCTGCCAGCTCCCATACAATTGCTGGTCTGAGCCTGGTGTGATTTTTCCCATGAGCTTGGAAAAACATACAGGGGAAACCAAGGTAGATAGGAGGAAGACTGGTATCTCAAGCTGGACCAAATGGCTTTTTTTCCTATCCTTAAAATTTTTTCAGATCCTAATTAAGGACCAATTAAGTGATTAGTGTCACCTGTGTCTTAATTAAGGTTAATAGGCAGCACCTGTTACAGATGATGTGCCATGATGGTCTTCTGAAATGATCTGTATCAGCTCTAACCTGCTCAGGGCAAAGTTTGTTCTTGCCACAGCATTGTGGAGAAATCTGCCTGAGATGAGATATTCAGCTGTAACATAACTACCACTTTGTGTTGAAAGGGACTCCTAGATTAAAATCGTCCCTGGAAACAATAATGTGTTCCCTTGCATTTGTTTCTAATAGCATGAGGTGAAGTCAGGGAACATTTAGAAATCAAGTGTACTTGTCCTTGTTTTTATTCCAACCCATGATACTTCCTCATCTCCCCAGTTCGGAGGAGGTGAGAGAAGCTGTCAGTTTTGGTGCTGCCCTGTTAGTTTCCTGCTGATTCCTGGTGTAGCCAGCTCTTCCTGTCGGAGCTGTCTCGTTCCTGCAGATCCTGGCTGGGCATGCTGGTGCGGGGTCTCCTGAGGCCCCAGTTGCATCTAGGAAACTGGTCTGGGGTGCAGGAGCAGCCTGGGAACAAGTCTGGGGCATCCTACATGTCCTGTTCTTATTCTGCAAGCTGGAACAACCAGGATACATTTCAGTTGTGGTAAAAATATACATCCCTAACTCCTTTGATTATTAAAGGATTGTTTAAGTTTTGCAAATGCATGTGAAATAGATGCAGCCCTTCTGCAATTTGGATGGTGTATTTGTGCACAGTACATCCATCACTTTCAGCCCAATTCTACTTTGGCAGAGCTAACAGCAAGAAACCAAAGTTTTTTTTGGTTTGCCATGGGAAATGGCAGGACACACATCTGTCTGCCTTGTTGTCATGCCTGTGTAAACACTCCTGTGCAGGCCCCATACATATATATATATATGTAAATAATCATAAGCAATGTCTTCAGAGAAAGCTGATGATGCTTTCCCTTCTAAAACTGTTTTCTGCTCCTTGTGTGATTGCAAAGAATTTCCCATGGGTTTGTTTTCCAGGGGCGGGGAAGCCAATGACAGGCAGCTATCACTGTGCAGTGTTGTCAAGAGCTTGGTGCAACTTCCAGTTGCTTTCTTGTGCACCTGCCACACAAAGTGGTCTTGATCTCTAGGCTGCAGAGATATCCTGCGTGGCTGGGATATCCAGAGTGGCTCGATAAAGGCAGTGCTCAAATAAGTTGTAATAGCAGTGGGTCTGGACACAGGCCAGGATGTTTGCAAAGGCTCTGCCATAGCACAAGCAATTTCCATTTTGCAGACCAGTTCTGTAGCCTTCCTGATCCCCACTTTCACCCAGATGCATGGAGGCTCCTTATGCTTTAAGCCGCTATGAGATGAGGAACCTTGTTAAAAGCTAGCTGTATCCTCTTAGATGAATACCAATGCTGGGAATTTCATGAGATCATGGAGAATTCAGAATGAGCAACTGAGAGAAGTGATGAACTGTGCCCTGGGATGGGGACATGCAGGGAGAAAGGGCTGGAGGGACCTGAAAAGGCAGCACATCTTACAAGGCACTGCCCCATACCTCCCTGGAAGCAGTCCTGTGAGAGGTGCTGGGAGATTTTGGATGGCATTCAAGATCTCCCTGCAGGTGAGAGATTGCTCCCTAAACTTATGTTCAGGGGGGTAAATAATCTGCAAAATAGGTGTGGAAGGGGATCTGGAGGGTTCCAGTTCAACCTTCCACTCATAGTTGCCTGGTGAAGGTGCAGCCTCAAGTGTAACTCAGGAGATCCTGGAGCAGGTCCTGGGCTGGGGAGATTGTTGAAGACATTCACACTGGTAGGCATAGTTGTAGTGTTTGTGCAAAGTCATTTGTACAACCTGAGGATTTGGTCTGTTAAATCAGGGAAGACTCAGGGCATGGAGTAATGGCAAGTTCTGATCTGGGCAAAGCATTTCCCAGACACAAGCTGAGCTTTGGGATAGGGACCCAAAGGTAGAAGCTGCCAGGGCTGGAAGTGTCTTGAGGTGTGGGGTGGTGATGGTGCTAATGGGGCTGTTGCCTGAGACAACCTATCTCCCCCACTAGGATGGAAGAGCGTTTGGAGATACATGTGTCTGGGGGTCCTGCATGCCTAATTTCTGCATCTCAACAGCACATTTAACACCCGAATTGGAATAAGGCTGCTGAACTCTTGCTAGGTCCATGTAAGAAGATACACTGCTTACCTCCAGCACCCTGACAGGAGGGTAAATTCAGGGCCTCTTGTAGGGCATCTGTTGGGACTTTCACAGAGGCCTTGAAGGAGGGGGATCAAAAGGTCTCAGCTCTCTGGTACTGTTTCATCTGATCCTGGTGCCCTGTTCTAGACCTGTCCTGGGGAATGGGCTCCATCCTCATTTTCCCTCCCTGCTGGCAGTCCCTCTTGGCCAGAGCTCCCCTGCTCTGCCTGCTCAGCACACTCAGGAGTTGCCTGGGTGGCAAGTGGCTGGATGCAGCAGCCTTCCCTGCTCTTTGCCTGCCTGGAGTTTCCAGACACTGAGCAGATGGTTTGATCCATGCCCAGACAAGGCTCTGTCTACAGGGCTGACATGGGAGGCAGAAGAGATATGTTAACAGCTACACTTTCCCTCTCTCATTGCCTGCTTTCCCACCACTGTGCTGTGGCCAATTAAGACTTCTAAGGAGTAAGGAGAGGGGTCAACATGTGGGATGGCTGAGCACACGAAGCCCCTTGCCTCAGTCCACATCTGTGGAGGCCAAGCACTGGCAGAGGAAAAAGAGGACTCAGCTGTTATGTATAATGGGGACTCTTTTTGCAGGGGATGCCAGTTACACACTGACCATGGTGTTCGCCAGCTCCCAAGGGAGGAAGCAATCTGTGTCATCTCACAGCAGGCTTTCTTAAATCTCAGCCTGATTAAGCGGTGGCAATATGGGCTGCCCGATATGAAAGAGCCTTCCCTGAAAACAGACGATTGTTAGTGCAGAAATAGCCTGCATTTCCCTGCAGTCAGAGGCCAGTAGCACATAAATCACCAGGTTCTGACTCCAGTTGAATAGGAATCTGGAGATGAATAGTGTCCATCAGCTACCAGCATTGGTTTGGGTACAGACTGAGTCTGTTGGCCATACACCTGGGAAAGCTGCATTTGAACACTCTGCGGTTTGTTTTTTTTTCAACCTCAAGATGTCTGAGGGACTTTGGGAATATGCACTCAGCTTTTGACCTCTTGTCTGTCCTTGAAAAAGCTGTATTTGTGCTTTCCATTGTGAGGCTATGGGCTAAAATACCCATGGAGTGCGCAGAGAGATGCTGAGGCTTGCAGGGTGGCATTGCTATAGAAAGTGGAGGTGGTGTGGTACATCCTTGGAACAGTTTCTCCTGGATTTATGTGCTAGATTTTAGAAACATTTGTGAATGTGGCCAGTGGTTTTCCATCAGCACATTTGCCGAGAGCTGTATCAGAGTAGGTCTGGAAAAGGAGTTTGATACTCAGACATCTGATGAAAAATTGCTGTATGTGGTTACGTCAGAGTTGTTTATTCATTGCATAGAGATAAAAGCTTTTTTGATAGAGTGCAGTCATCTTAGCTTGTGGCTGTTGTTTTTCTTAGTTTCTTGTGTATTTTAGGGATCTAATTAATTATAGGGAGTGACTGACGCTCAGAAAAAATACAGTTCAAGCTGAGCTGCAGTTTTCTTCATGTTTCTTTGCTTTCATACCCAGAAAGCAGTGAGGTGGGGCCTACCTTGGTAGCAGGTCGTCAGTATTCAAAAGGCAAGAATAAAATATTGTCAACAGCAAGTTGCCTGAGGTAGTATGTTTGTGCAGACATTGGTGCTTCTCTGATTTGCGGAGCAGAGAGGTGTTGAGGTAGTGTAAAGGCCAGCATTTATCCTTTTTGGCTGGTGGCCACTATGACAAGACATAAATTAAGAGTTGTCTGCTGGGATCCCCTGAAGACATGATGAATTTGCAGCATGGTGGTTTAGAGCACATCAGTCTCAGGTTTTGCTACTCTGCTGCCCATCTGGAGGTGGTCTACTCTTTGTCTGCAGGTTCCCAGTACTGCAGAGAAAAAGGTGGGTCAGGCGGGCACACTGCTTGTTTCAGCATGCCAATTAGAAGTAACATTAAACTTGGAGATATTTGTATGCAACTTCTCTTTGAAAAGCTGTCAGGGAGGCCTTGCCATCCTTTACAGATGAGATATGTAGGGATTGAACACTCCCTGTTGAAAGGCAGGAGTCAGAATGTGTTGTAACCTCTTGAGCAGCGCTGTTAGACATCGCAGGGCAACTACAATCTCCAGCTTGGGAGGTGGGCTGAGGAGCATTTTGCAGGCAGCTGGGAAGGCACTGCCAGGGGTGAGATCACTCTATACTCACCTAATTCTTGTGGCTTTTACCAGGTTGCCTGGCACTGCTGGGGAAAAGCACTAGTCTCGTCAGACTGTTGCTCTGACCCAGTACAACTTGTACCATGGACCAGGTACAGATGCCTGAGCTTCCTCTCGTGGGAACAGAGCTTTAGCATCTACTACCAAGGGAGTTTGTTCTATGAGCAGTCCCTGACTCCCATGCCACATGATGAAGAGTGGCTTAAGTCCACAGTGCTTGGGGATGACCACTTCCACACTGTGTAATCTTTGGCCCAGGTCTCTTCTGGGTCCCTCATAGTGCTCACTGGCTCTGAGACACCATCAGTAGTTGCTGAGGTTTCAGCAGCCCCAGATTCCTTTGATCTCAAAGAGGTATGGCAGCCCAAGCATGATGCATCATGGGCGGTATCCGCCACGTAGGAGAGGCCGAACTGATCTCCAAACTACAGCCCATCTGCAAAAAGCTGTACCTGCAGTGTGGATGGACAGTCAGAGACTGGGACCTGGGAGCAAGACAGGTAGCAAAGCTGTTGGGCAGTGCAGGCATACCCAGGGAGCTTAGCAATGCCTCAGTACCCTCCAAAGACATTTGTTTGAGCTCTCCTTCCTGTCCATCCCAGTTACTGCTCTTGCCTCCCTGATGAGCACTGCCCTGGGCTGCTTGGGCAAGTAGATCTCAGGAGACCACCATGGAAACTGACCATGGAGGGGTCTAGTTTGAGACCCAAAACTTATTTTGATGTAGGGTCTAGGATCTAGAGCCACTGTCTGGCAGGGGGGAAGCTCCTCCTCCTCTCGAGTCACGTTGGTGTTACCTGTTTCCTTCCCCAAGACCCTTAAAGCCTCTCTAGAACCAAATGGCAGATGTTAATACCTTTCTTGGGATTTAGATGATGACAGTCATGCTGAGGGTCCCTTTCCTATGCAGATGCCAGCTGTCACATTCAAGCGTGGTGGGGCCGGCCCTCAGGGTTTTTTGCTGAGGGAAGCAGGGCTTGCCTGAGTGTGCAGCATGGAAGACCAGCTGGTCTATGGCCTGCAGGCAGTGTAAAGCCACTCTCGCCTCATGTTGTATTTCACATCATTCTCTCTGCCTTGGGGACAGGCCATGCACCAGCAGGGGCTTGATTGCTGTGAACATTTGGGCTGTTCAGAATCTGATTGGTCTGACTATCCCTGGGCTCTTCTAGGATCTGATAATCCCACCCCCAAACACACCTTTCTCCAGTCTTCTCCCCTCTCCTAGTAACAGTGTTAGTCCTGCAATGTTCATGTCTCTCCCAGTCTCCTTGTTCCTTCCCTACAATGTACTGACCATCCTCACCTGCGCCGAGCCTAGCTCCCCTCACTGCCTGCCCAAATCTCTCAGCAGCTCATCACCACCAGCGTGTCCTGACGGGTTGGCAAAATTTGCAAAATGAAAATGTCTTCTACCACATTTTTCAGTTTTGCCACTAAAATTTGACAGAGCCAAGAGTCTGAAGCTGCTTCTGCTGCCCTGCGTGTGCTTGGTGACCTGGAGAGGACCTAGCCAAGTCTCTCCTTAGCAGTTCCCAAGCTATTCTTTCTCTCATGTAAGTGCTCTTAAAATAATGATCTGATCCTGAGCAGCTGGAGAGGTTCAGCTTTGAGACTGATGTTTGCCCCCACCTCTTTCCTTTCTTTCAGAACGTGCTGCTCTGGGAGCAGAGGGCAGCTCTTGGAGGACAGTAGTCATGAGGAAGCCTGTTGGACCACCACAGCTCACTTGACTACTCCGATTCCAAATTCTGCTGGTTTTAAAATAGGCAGTAGGCTGGCAGCTGGAACGTGTGAGAGTGATATACAGCAGAAAGAGCAGAAGAGGTGAGTTCATGGGAAAAGGAGAGCCTTCGGTTTAAGTGCTTGGGGACTAGCTGGTGTTCCACTGGGACCCTGCAGGTTTTTTGCTGTAGGTGAGAAGGGGCTGTCCTAGCAAACAGGGCCTCAGGAGTGTGTGACCTCATGGGGATGTCATTTGCCTTTCTGGACATACCTGAGCTGCTCATCTGGTGTCTTGGCTTTGTACTGGGTTCATGTCTGGAGAGATGTGCCCAACCCATTAGCTTGCCTAGGCCCTGGATTGTACTGATAGCCGCCTTAATGACAGGACATTTTGTTAGCTCCTTCCCTCCTGTTGCCTTGAACTCTGTGGCCATCTCTTTTCAAATGTATTTCCTCTCTCCCCATTTCTAGACTTGTCTCATGTATTACTGCAGATCTGTTTGGGATCCAGCCTAGCTGAGATCATCACCATGATGGGCCTGATTTTCTAGCCTCACCCTTTGCCTTGATCTCAGGGTGGATCATGAGGATAATAGAGCATCTTGCAGCTGATTTAATTTTTGCAGGGATTTGAGTTCCCTGGAAAAACTCCCTGGAGAGGTGCTCAGCTTAATCATGATTAAGGCCAACAAAAATCTGGTAGCTGATCCTCTGAGCAAAGAGGGGCTGTGTTTGATCAGTAGGTGAACCTGGGGCATCTACTGGGAACTGCTGGTTTTTTGGGCCTTACTTGTTCTGTTTTCACTGCCTGGGCTGTACAACACCGGGCAGACCTGCTGGGTGACACACCAGTATTCATGAGGGTGCCTTTATCTGTAAAAGGCTCCATCTGTTCCACAAGGTGTCATGGTTTTCTCTTTAATATCCTAGGGATTGTTTTCAGGCTGAGGACGTGTGAGGAAGGAAGAGACTGAGGATGCAGATGGAATGGAAGAAAATGCCAAGTGATTAAACAGCTGTAGATGAGTGGAGATACGGCTTAAGAGATTGACAGTCGCCTGCTGGGTGGAGAGATGGAAGGAAAGATTGCATTCACACGCACCAGGGTTGTAAATCCACTCCGGCTCCCCCATGTTAAATTGCATTTGTTACTCAGTTTTTAGCCTTCCCTTGTGTAAACTTTCATACATCTCTGTACTGCACCTTTATGGCCCCATCTGCTGTTTCCGTCTCCCAGAACCTCTGGTCTGTTTTTTGGGGAGAAAGCCTATAAAATAAAACTTGTGCAGTCACACAAGCTGTTTGCTGTGCCAGTGTTTTCTTTGGCTGATGTGTCTGAGGTGCATTTTTGTATATGTATGATTGTGTGTGTCAGAGTTAATGTACACAGATGGAGGATAATTCGCAGGTAGCTATGCAGGTAAAAAATGCATTGAGCATTAGTGTGTGCCTCAGAAGATGTGTATGCCTTTTTTGGGGTCTCTCTTGGAACATCCTCTTAGGAGAGTGGCTCTAATGCTTTCTGGACACTGCAGCTCATGGGCAGAAGCTATGGATCTCTGACCAGGTCTCTGTGCTTATCCCGTGCAGGATGGAAACCCAGTCACTTGACAGGACTGTACTTGATGCGATTAACAAACTGCACCTGGAGTAAATTCCTCTGTCCCTCCCATGTGAGTGCTTTGTATAATCTCCAGGGCCCAGGATGAGCAAGTGTGGGAGGAGAGCTGGCAGGACACGCTGGCCTGCTGCAGAGCAGTGTGTGGGACTGGGGTGGCTGCTGGGGGCAGGCAGGTCTGGCAGGGTGGTGGGAGAGGCTGGCCTGGCTGGGGGAGGTCTGCTGTGCCCAGCAGCACTCAGGTCTCAGGGATGGGTGGCCCCTGAGCATTTCCTGTCCCCCACTAGGTGGCACTGGGAGCCCTGCTATGGTTTCCCTGTCCCCCCAGCCACAGGGCCTGGCCTGCCCCTGCACCTCTCCTCTGCCAGGACAGTACCCACGGCTCTCCTGGACAGGGAGCAGGGCACAGAGGGGCCTGTGCATTGCGCACCAGCACTTTTCCACTGGGAGCTGGCATGTCATTTGGGAGCTGGTATCTCACACACACAGCGCCTGTTGTCCTAGGAACTAGAGCTTCACACATGTTATACCAGAAGCCTGTGCCTTACATGCTGACCCAGCCACAGTAGGAGTCATTGCATTGCATGTGTCTCACTGGGAACTGGTGCACTGTGAGTGTCCCGGTGGGAGTCAGTGCACTGCATGTCTGACTGGGGGCTGGTGCATCATGTGTGTTGCACTGGGAGTCACTGCACTGCATGTCTCCTGCTGGGACTTAGTGCATCACAAGTGTCTTGCCGGGAATCACTGCATCACAAGTGTCCTTGTGCATCACTGGCGGGCCTTGTCCTGCTGGGAATTGGTGCATTACGTGGGTCCTGATGGGAGTCAGCGCAGCACATGCACTCTCGTGAGAGTCTGTGTCACACATTGGCCCTGCCTTGCTGGGATTCAGTGTGTTTTGCATGTATTCTGCTGGTAGCTGGTACCTTGCACATTGGCTCTGCCCTACTAGGAGTTGTTGTGTTGCCTGTGTCCTGCTGGGAGTTGGGGTGTCCCACTGAAATTCTTGACAGTGCACATATCCTGCTGGTAATCAGTCGGTCCCTTGTGTCCTACTGGGAGCTTGCATCTCATGGGCCTCAGCCCCACTGGGAGCCAGTGCATCACAAATGTCCTGCTGGGGGTCAGTTCATCACATGCATCCTGCTGGCAGTCAGGGCATCAGCTGGGAGCTGGTGCATCACACATTAGCCCTGTCTGGCTGGGAGTCAGTATGTCACATGTGTGCTGCTGGGAGCTAATGGGTCCCACGTGTCCCTCTAGAAGTGTGTGTGTTGCCCTCCAGCCCTGCCCTGCCAGGAGCCAGTGCAGTGTATGCTGGCCATGCCTCATGAGAAGTCAGTGAGTCTCATATGTCCTGCTGTGAGCTGGTGCATCATGGGTGTGCTAGGACTCTGTTTCTTGCTCTCCTGCTCTGCCTCCCTAGGAGTCAGCACGTCACATGCTGGCCTTGTCACTGTAGCAGCCAGCACATTGCACACAGTGCCCCCTCCTCTCTGTGCCAGTCTGTTGCACAGTAGCCCATTCCCCTGTTTTGGTCTTGCCACCCAGTCCAGCAGACGTGATCGCCTGCTTCCATGATAAGGATCAAGGACACCTGGCCACAGCCTGCTTTGCTGAAGACTTCCTGTCTGGAGTGGACACAGGGATGCCATGGCACTGTGATTATTTTAATTAATTTATTTTAAATATCTGTAGTGCTGAAAATTAAATGCCATTAAATAAGCACACCCAGCATCCCTGCCATCCTCTGCTGCTGTTCCCAGGAGCAGTAGCAGGTGACAGATGTCCCTCCATGCCTGTCTTGGTGCCAGTGTTGCTGTCTGTCTGTTTCTCTCCCACCCAGCATGCCCTCTGGGACCTGCCCTGACAGCCTTGCTGTCTCAGCACTGCCTGCTGCATCCCACAGTGGCTGGAGCTTCCCCAGCCTTCGGGGATCCTCTTTGCCTCCACTGCTGGGCCCAGCACCCTGCCCTGCGGAGGCTGTGGTGGCAGGTGAGGGAATGGCTGTTGGCAGTACAGGTGGGCTGAAAGCTGCTGGTCTCTCCCTTGTCGCTTCGGGGTGGGGGGTGCAGTGAAGCAGGGGTCCTGGCTGTGTGGTAAGGAGGGACGGCCTCAGTGGGACAGATCCTTCCCACTCAGGGTCACTTGCAGCACTAAGTAGGGTTTTGTGGTAGCTGCTACCTCCCCACGTGTGCACTGTTCCAACAGAAGACATGCAGACATCCTTCCCTTCTCCTGCAAGCTCCCCAGGCTCCATGGCCTTCCCTCAGGGTTGCAGAGCCTTTCCTCAGGCTCCATGGCTTTCCTTGGGCCCCATGCCCTTCCCTCAGTCCCCATGCCCTTCCCTCAGTCCCCATGCCCTTCCCTCAGGCCCCATGCCCTTCCCTCAGTCCCCATGCCCTTCCCTCAGGCCCCACGGCCTTCCCTCAGTCCCCATGCCCTTCCCTCAGGCCCCATGCCCTTCCCTCAGGCCCCATGCCCTTCCCTCAGTCCCCATGCCCTTCCCTCAGTCTCCATGCTCTTCCCTCAGGCCCCATGGCTTTCCCTCAGTCCCCATGCCCTTCCCTCAGTCCCCATGCCCTTCCCTCAGGTCTCATGTCCTTCCCTCAGGTCTCATGCCCTTCCCTCAGGCCCCATGGCTTTCCCTCAATCTCCATGCCCTTCCCTGAGGCTCCATGCTCTTCCCTCAGTCCCCATGCCCTTCCCTCAGGCTCCATGCCCTTCCCTCAGTCCCCATGGCCTTCTTCAGGCCCCATGGCTTCCCTCAGGGCTGTGGGGCCTTGCCACTCCTGTTGCCAGCTCCCCATTGCTGTGGCCTGTGTCCCCCAGGGAGCCTCCACACCCCCACACCTGCTCACTCCACACTTCTAAATCTTCCCTCTTCTTCATGTCCAGCCCTCTGCTACTCTTGGTGCCATTCTGATTATCCTGCCTGTACCCCTGGCTGGTGGCTTTTTTTCTGGGGAATGTGGGAATGAGGCAGCCATCCTGTGGGTGGCATTGCAGAGAGAGATACCTGGGGGAAGGACGATGCCATGGGGACTGAAGGAGAGTTCAATCATTCTGTGGTTCTGTGATTCTTTGGTATAAGGCAGATAACAGGAATTGAAGCAGCCAGTGCTGCTGAGCTGGTGAGAGCTGGCAGCATTTATGTGATGCTTCCCTTCTTCCCCCTCGCCCTGAGCAGCCATGGTGTGGGTAAGGTAGGGGCTCAAGCCCTGTTAGCATGGCTCTCCCCTTCAGAGCAGCTTTCTCAGGCTCCCTCCAAACTCAGGAAGATGTGTCAGTGCTTTGGGGCCATTCCTAGACTTTCTGGAACTGGAGGGAGAGGAAAAAAAAAAGAAAAATTGCATTTTGATCCTGCTGGTGCTTGTAATGTGACTGCAGTTGGGTGTGGCTGTGTGATGGGACAGAGGGGACAGTGGTTCCTCCCAGGGGTCCTGGCAAGCCTCTCTGATAAAGTCCAAGCATGTGTCTTTGCCAAACAGGCACATGCAGCGACTTTAGGAGCCGCCCCTGGAGCACAGAGTCATGCAGGATTAGGCCCTTGCATGCGGCTGATCATGGGCTAGGGAATGCCGGCACCCTGCCTGCCTGCATCTTGCCTTGCCAGCAAGTTGCTGTGTGACTGTCATTCTGGTGCCTGCATCTTCCTCTCTGTGAGCTGGCACTGGCCTGGGCTCTGGTATGAGTGGGAAGAAAGGGCAAGTATGTTACTGTTTCCCATGCAAGGGAAAGTCAGTCGCATGCTTCAGGTCGGTGTTTGCAGGGGCATGACCCACCTAGAGCTGGTGAAAGGCACTGGCAAGATGTGCAGGCAGTTAGGTACCCATGTATGCAGCAGCCAGCCCTGGAAGGGGCTGGCAGACTTTGCTTCTCCACACATGGCTGAGTTCCTGGACCAGGGGAGATTGGTACCTCGGCAGGTTATTTGCTTGCAATGGGAAAGACAGGTAAACCGGGAATTTGGGTGTTGTGGTTTCACCCTGGTAGGCAGCTCAGGACCACCAGCTGCTCAAGCACTCACTGCCAGTGGGATGGGAGAGAGAAGGGTAAAAGAGCGATAACTTATGGGTTGAGGTAAAGACAGTGTAACAGGTAAAGCAAAGCTGTGTGCACAAGCAAGGCAAAATAAGGTATTCGTTCACTTGTTCCCCTCAGCAGGCAGGTGTTTAGCCATTGCCAGGAAAGCAGGGCTCCATCACGTGTAATGGTGACTTGGGAAAACAAATGCTGTAACTGCAAACATCACCCCTTCCTTCTTCTTCCCCCATTTTTTTGTTGCTGAGCTTGATGTCATATGGTGTGGAATATCCCTTTGGTCAGTTGGGGTCAGCTGTCCCGGCTGTGCCCCCTCCCAGCTTCTTGTGCACCCCCAGCCTGCTCGCTGGTGAGGTGGTATGAGAAACAGAAAAGGCCTTGACTCTGTGTAAGAACTGCTCAGCAGTAACTAAAACATATCTATGTTATCAAAACTGTTTTCATCACAAATCCAAAATATAGCACCCTACAGGCTACTGTGAAGAAAATTAACTCTATCCCAGCCAAAACCAGTACAGTGGGGAATTTCAAGAAATAAATTACCTCCCTCCTCTTCAGCTATCTGTTTATGTTTCTTCTTGATTGGAAACAAATATGAACGACTTGCGCAGAGCTGTTATGCTGCCTGCATCAGGATGTGCAGAAGTGAGGTGGCTGCAGTCTCTCTGTGTACGTGCTACTTCTGTTCAGCTGGAGTTCTGGGTCTTCATCTATGCTACCTGATGGTCTGGAATTAGTAGAAAGGCAATGCTTATATTAACTTCAACCTGCCTTAATTTGATTTCTTTGCCCAGTGCAGTTTGCTTTTATCCATAAAGCTGTAATATCCATTTTTGTTTCTAGCTTAAAGTGACTAGACCTGGGTTTAACAACCTTCTGCTGTCCCGGGAATGAATGCAGGAGCTGGAATGCTTGTTTGAGCTATGGCTGTTCTCTGTTGCGTAGCTGCTTTTAATTCCTGAACTGGCTTTTATTTGATCAACAAGTGCCAATTGCAGAGTGTACTCATGATGACCCTGCTCAGGTGACCGCAGCCGCCCAGTGCTTTTACCTTGAGGTCACTCTCAGATCAGACTAGATTTTAACTGAGGACTGGTGAAGCTCTACAAATCCCGTTAGCAGCCTCTTGAGCTTGGTGACACCTGTGCTTGCAGCGCAGCAGCCTCAAAGAGAGCAACTAAGGTAGGTTCGGATACACCAAAGGCATGAGAGAAATTCTAGGGATGCCAGAGAGTGGGTCTCTGTAAAAATGTTGTCTGTTGTTCCTAAAAATTATTGCAGTGGTGCTGCGAGTCGGGGCTGGACTGTTTAAATGTGCTCAGGTTGTCACTAGAGGGAGCAGCATGTGATTTTTCCTTAATCTTGAGAAAACGACATGACGCAGAGACCCAGCTGGTGGAGCGGTTTGGCAGGAGGCATGTAGGAGAGATGCTGCAGTCTCTTTGGCTTCATAAACACAGGTGTATCTCTAGCTGCAAGGGAATCGCTTGTCCCGCTCAGCCAGCAAGGTCTGGGGGAAGAGGGAGGAGCTAAGCACGTTAAAAAGGTCAGTTTGCTAAGTCGGAACCACTTTCTTGACTATCCTTTTGGCTTTTGGAATTGCAAGGTTTTGAGGGTGGCCAGGGCCCTTTCAAGTGCAGGCACTGTATGCTCTGCAGGGGAGATGGCTGGAATGGGAGATGTTGGATTTAGTTGGCTTTGCTGCTACTGTGAATTAACTGGGCTTGCCTTGTCTGTAAGGGGCCTGATTTGATGCATGCAGCTGCTGGACATCTCCTTAAAGAGCTCTCTGTTATCCAGAATCTGGTACCATTGCCGCCTGCATTGCTGTTCTGAGTATTGCTAAGTTGCATCTCTGTGCCAGGCTGTGCTGCAGTGGACACATTCAGAGGTACCCCTCCAGGCCTAATGTCTATATACAAGATGAGGAGCAAGGGAATAGAGACAATGCAAGGAAAAAGAGAGACCATAATGGTATCCTGCCTTGCCTTGAATTGGATAATTCCCCTATGACTAGTTGGTGGGCAGTGGATTACTCAGTGGGAGGAAAGGGGTCTGGAGTCGGTCCTGTGAACTTCGTTCCCTCATTTGTAAAATGATGTTGCGAACATCTGGCTCACACATGGAGTGTGACACTTGGCTCACAGAGGCATATAAATGTTTTCAGATCCTTGAATGGCTGTTGCTGAAATGTGAAGGATCATCATTAATGAAGTCTGCAATTACACTGACGGAGCATTTGTGTTTGCTGCAATTTGTAACTATGTTCTAACACTTGTTAACGAATGCTATTGTGGGCTGCAATGCGACCAAGGAACACTTGAGGATAAACACGTCCAAGTGGTTGTTCCTGGTTTGTGCTACTATTTATCACTACAGGTGTTGAAACATATCATGTTGTGCAGCAAGGCTTTAAATGGGTGAATAGGGTAAGAGGGGAGACTTAGCTACTGCTACTTCCTTTGTGGTTTTTCCATCTGTTCCACTTACATAGCAAACACAGGCAAATGCCACAATTGGCTAATATAAGAAGATCTGTTGTGACGGGGAGCTGAATACCCATACGACATCAGAAAAATCCAGCTGGTAGGCTGGAGGTTGGTTTTAGACAATGTGGTTTGGAGTAACGAAGCTATTCCCCATCAAGAGACCTAGGTGAGGACCTGAAGAAGAAGCAAGTGTTCATACCTAAGCCAAAGTTGAAAGGAGAGAACTGAGATTAATCAAGCAAAGGCCTGCATGGATAAGCAAGGAGCTCATAACTGAACTCAGACATATAAAGGAGGCATGCAAGAGGTGGAAGCAGGGGCAGGTGACCTAGGAGGTGTATAGAGTTTCTGTCTGATCTTCCAGGGATAGGGTGACCTGGAGTTGAGTCTGGTGAGGAGTGTGAAGGGTGACAGGAAAGGATTCTGCAAGTACATAAACAGCAAAAGGAAGACTAGGGAAAATGTGGACCTGCTGCTGAGCGGTGCTGGGGACCTGGTAACAAAAGACATGGAAAAGGCTGAGGTACTTAGTGCCTTCTTTGCTTTAGCCTTTACCAGTAAGACCAACCTTCAGCAATCCCGAACCCCTGAGACCAGGTGAAGAGTCTGGAGCAAGGAAGACTTACCCTTGGGTTAGGGAGCACTTAGGCAAACTGGACCCATGAGTGCTTAAGAGATTGGAGGATCTCTCATATGAGGAGAGGCTGAGAAGCTGGAACTGTTCAGCCTGGAGAAGAGAAGGCTCAGGGGGACCTTAACCATGTGTATAAATACCTAATGGGAGGGAATGAAGAAGAGGGAGCTGGACTCTTCTCAGTAGTGTCCAGTGAGAAGACAAGTGGCAGTGGGCACACAGGAGGTTCCATCTGAACGAAAAACCCCTTTTCTACTGTGAGAGTGATCAAATACTGGCACAGGTTGCCCAGAGAGGATGTGGAGTCTTCGTCTGTAGAGATACTCAAAACCCATGGGACTCATGCCCTCTCCTCCCCATGCCCATCAGTGGGCACGGATGCATGTGCAGGCTGTGACCCACAATACCTTCTAGATCCTTCCCTGCCCCTTCTCTGCCTGTGGGGCTGACTGCCCTGCTGAGGTCTGGCATGGTGTATTCACACTGACTCTGTTGTTTCTTATTTCTTTTCTGACTGCATCTCCTAAGTTCTTGAGATTGGTTTGAATCCAAAGCCTGTCCTGTGATATACTGGCAGATTATCCTGTGCTGGCATCATCTGCACAATGAATAAACTTGCCTTCTTTTCTGTTATCTGGCTGTAAGTAAAAAGGCTAATTAGGATGGACCCAAAACCCACCTCTGTGAATCCTCACTTGATGCATGTTCCATCAGACAGTAAGCCATTTATGACTACTCTTTGAATATGTTTTTTTCTAGATGTTCTCCCATCATATTGCCATTTGAAGTTCCCTTAACTTGCTTAGGAGACTATCACCAAACAAACATCAGAAGACTTACGAACATCAGGAAGTGTTAACTGTTGTTTTTACTCATCTGCAAAGTTCTTTTGCCTGGCTGTCCAGGGAAGCTGGATGGGTCTGAAGAGGTTGTGTTAGTTCCTGTACCCTTCCTTGCTTGCGTCTAGTGCTTATGCTAATGAAAACTAAGCTAGTGGGTCTGTAATTGCCCAGATTTTCTTTTCTTCCATTTTGTAAAGCACCACTTCATTTGCCCTTTCTGTGGCCTTCTAAGGCTACTTAGTTGTCTCTGGAGCCCAAAACCCAGCAACCTGCATCAGTGCCTTGAGATAAGGCTTATTAGGCACATCTCATTGGAAACCCTTCACATAGAAAAGTACTCCTTACTCTGCTCTTGCCTTATCTGAGGGTTAAATCTTGTCCTCTTGTAGTTGATAATAGCTGTGCTGCATCAGCTGCTGCTTTTTTCTCACACTGGTCTTTGTGACCTTCAACACATATCCAGGACAGCTGATAGCTTTGCAGCTCTGAGCAGTGGACATGCTATGCCTCCCTCTCACGACTGATGGGCTTAGAACAGTTGCACACCCTCACTGTTCCTCCAAAGCCAAGTGTCTTGGCTTTTCAGCTTTGTCCTTTTGTGCTTGTGAGATTGCTTTTAACTCTTGCCTGTTGTAATCTAACCTAGTGTCAATTCCTCCTTCTGATCCACAAGGATCTCATGATTCAGCTGTATTGGTCCCTTCCTTTTCTTCCTGCCTTTTCCCTGGCAGCAAGAGAGCTTGTTTGAGGCCCGCTTCTTCAAACTAGCAGATCTGTTGCTGCTTTCTGTTTCTGTAGTTCAGCCTTCCAAGATATTCATACCAAAGCTCAGAGCTTATGGTGGTTTGCCTTTCTGAAATCAGGTTTTCAACTTTCCTGGTACCCCTCTGAAAACTTCCCAACCCTTTTGGGTCAGTCACCCTCACCCATGCTGCTTTCAATGTTTCTGTTCTTCTCAGTCCTCCACACTGTGCCACTCTTGAGCGTAAGCCTATCAGTCACCTGCACTGTTACTGTCCCAGCAAATTGTCCTTAGTATGTTCCAGTTTGTCCTTTTGTCCCCAAAGCTGCATCTCTGCACTGCTGGGACTTTCTGTAGGTCTGAGTTTTCCATTCTCCCTGGACCCTGCAGTCAGTGCCTATGTCCTTGAAGCACACAAATTGTGTCACTTGTCCTTGCAGAACAGGCTGATACTTTTCCGGGTTCAATTTGAGTTCTCCCAGACAATCTGTTGCACCTAGGAAATCATAATTCTGGTCAATCATAAAGCCTTCCTGTTTATTTTAGATTAGCATCTCCAGGGCATTTGGCAAACTGGTGCAAGGATCCTTGTGCTCCTCCTATGACAACTGTGACTCCTCTGTTAGCCTCTTCCTGGATACTGTTGTCTGGACCTGTTGTGCTTCTGCTGTAGACACCCCTGCAAAGTTACCAGGCTGTTTTTTAGTAAGAAGTCTCTTCAACTATTTTTTTGTCTCTTGTTATCACTTGAATGTGGGATGCATGGAAGTTTTCTTCCTGTGGTATGTAGCAGCTATAGTATCAATTGTATACAGTTGATACACATTGCAGAGCAAAGATGACCTTGCAAGTGTTCGTTATTGTAGTGTTGCTACATCTTCCAGAAGCATAATCAACTCAGCCAAACTATGGTCCTTCCACTGTGTTGACCAGATGACCTGCAGGGTATTTGGGCTCTTCTTATGTGTCTTCTTATTGCCCAAAGGATGTAGACCTCTAGCTTGTGGCAGTGAAGTCTTCTCAGGGTCTCTCTAACCAAGCTAGGGGATTGCAGGACACTTGACATGGAGCTGTTTAGATCATGTAGCACAAGTAACTATTACTCCTGGCTGGCATGGGAGGGCTGTGGTGAAACCCGTTAACCAGGAAATCCTTCTAAAGCAAACTAGAAGCCCTTTTTCTTTCTGCATCAGTGCTCTTTTTCGTTCAATGTAATGGATATCAGGCTGGAATGAAATGGTGGTGCAGCTCTGTGGGATTAGCAAAGACATTAGCTACGCTGCTGGTGTTAGTGGATCAGAAAGGCTGCTTTATTGTATGTGGAATGAGTAGAGGTAATCTTCTATTGAAGGTCTGGACAAAATCCTGTCCATATATTTTTCTTTGAAAGCCTGCTGATGCTCAGCTGGGCCAGGTGAGGATACACTGTGAGACGATATCGAGGCCAGTGTCCTAGATGCAGTGGTGATTATAGGGCATCTAGTAATTTGCATCCTGGATAGAGTGGAGACTGAAATAGTGGTGGGGACCCTTGTGCTACCAGGATGCTACTATGTGCAGTTCTTGTGTGCCAGCAACTTGTATTGGAAGTTCAATCTCCACTACCATAGCAAAAGACAAACAGGAGCAGGAGCTGACTGTCCCTAGGATGTCCATCTTCCTGCCACTACCCTCCTGTTGCCAGAAGGCTTTCTTTCCCTTGAAGTTCTTCTGCAGACCTTGTCTGCTTGCTGTGAATTTCCTCTTATTTCATGATCACTCAATAGCATTCTCCTTTCTAGTACACCAAGTGAGTTTTAAAGTATGCCCATTTTGCTTGCTGTGATGACTCAATCCAATAGATTTTTCTCTTATTCCATTAGAGCATTTTCCCCTTTGCCATTTTCCTTTTCCTTGATTGAAAGCTTCTGAAGTCTTCTTGTAGCTTTCAGTCCTTCACTTACTTCATCTCTATGTGGCATCCTGTTCTCTGTGAAAGTGCTAAGTGCTGGGAAATGTGGTCCTCTAGATCCATAGACCATGGGCTGGTGAATCTGACCTTGATCTAACTCTAGCATAAAGAGAATTTCTGCCATTTTATTACTTGCTCTTCCTGTAAGGGATCCAGTTACTTTCAGTGCCACTTTGGCTGCATACAGTCACTAACTTCCTGGGTATGAGATCATATAATGATGACAATGAATGTGTAAAACAGGGCTAGTATTTTAGTGTTGGTGTAAGCAATGAACATTTGTTTGGCTCTTAAGACTGTTAGGTAGGAGATGTAAAGTGCTTTTCTACCACAAGCCATAGAAGTCTATAGAAGTAACTGCCCAGGGCCAGATAGAAGGAGGTAGTTGCAGAGGAGACTATATCTTATGAAAAGAGACCACTGGCCTGTAACGCCCAGGCTGGGATAGCAATACAACAGGCACTTTCCAGCATATCCACAGCTCTCCTCACTGTGCACTTCAGGGAAGATGCTCTTTGCAGCGTGTCTTGAACTTGAGGGGTTAATATGATAATGTGAGCTACCCTAAAGCAGTATGCATGATAATACAGTTAGCTCTTCTCCTGACATATATAATCATAGACCTGAGATCAGGGCACCTTCCCTTCAGTCAGACATAGCGATTGCTGGTACCAGTCACAGGTTATAAACTAATTTTGGCAGTTGGCCATAAAACTGCTCCTTTCAGTGAGACACAGAGGCGTCTGGTGTCAGCCTGACACAAACCATTTGACCAGGGAAAGGCCTCTCTCCTGGTGGGATTGCAGAAGGGCTGGTGCTGTTAGCGAAGGTAGAAGTATAGAGAGAGGGGCTTATAACCCTGCACTAATAAATATTAAATGCCTGTTATCAGGCCTGGCGTTTGCTTTGCGGCCCCAGCTTTTTAGCCTGCTTTGGTGGTTATCCACTGAAGGCAACAGGTTTATCAGCAAGTTCAAGCATGTTTGGACTGCAAGGTCTCTCCTTGTGTCTGGCACATGAAATTATCCTAATCTGCCTTTAATATCCCAGTCTGTACTCTAGGTGCCATGACATACAATCTCTGCCCTGCACCTCTGGTTTGGGTTACTAGCTGCTCACAAAAGGCTTTAATCCTCTCTCCATCTCTGTAAACACTGCAGCATACTTATTCTTCCTCCATGAATGCAAAAGTCTGGCAGGGTGCCAGAGCCTGTGGGCTCACATGGCAGAAGAGACTGCAGCTGCTTCTCTGGGGAGCAGGGTGGGGGGCTATGCTTATATGGTGAATGGCAGTCCAGAAGTGAGCGTGGTGGTTGTTCGTCCCTGTGCTGCCTAGACTGCTGTGTCCTTTCAGCCTGAAGGCTCTGTATGCCTTCAGTGGCTCTTTCCCTAGGGATGGGTCACCAGGGTCAGTCACCAGGGAGGTGGGGGATCTCCATCATTGGAGATTCCTAGATAATGGGTGCTGGAGGTGCAACAAAACCACTGCAACGGTGAGGAATCTGAAATTAAATGAGTAGTTGTTGTAACAACCTTCTCTCAAAAGGACTCTCTTGGTCCCTGAATCACCATGTGTTTGTTGACTATGATAGCAGTTTTGCTAGGATAGAAAATGGAGGATCAACCTTCTTCTGATCTCTTGACTTTCAAAAGATGAGTGTACACTCTGCTCAGGTAGTTCATTCAACTGTATGCTCCCAGGGAGTTCAGTTTCACTTCCCATATCCAAACCAGGGATTAAGAACTGGGTGGTAATTGCTGTTGGTCCACCTCATTTCAGCAGCTTTAAAAAAGGAAACCAGGGGAAAAAGATCATATTTTTGATAAGGTTTTGGGTTTTTTTCCTGGCTCACTGGCACAGGAAGCCAAAACAAACCAGTCTGGCAAGAGGCAATGTGTCTTATTAAAAAAGAAAACACATCACAGAACCCCACCAAAGCTAACAGGTTGCTAATGAAGCTTCCTGTCTGAACGCGATTGTGCTTGTCTGTAGTAGGGCACCTGGAAAGTATTTTCATTGTTTTTCCCTTCTTCCCTCTGTCAGGGAAGATGGTATTTTTATATCTCTCCATGTCAGGGTGTGAAGCTCTAGGAACGCTTGGGAGAGCTCTCCCTCTGCTGCTAATGCACGAGTGGTCATTTCCGTCTCAGCCCAGAGCTACTGGACTTGCCCTGTCACTGGCTCTTAGGACACTTCAGAAGAAAATGCTTCCAGAGAGGGTCAGTATCCCACTGGGAACAGACTGAGCCAGTTAAGAAATGATGCTGTGCTCTGCCAGAAGAGTTCAATTTGGATAATTACAGCAGGTCATTAGAGAACAACAGGAGTGGAAAGTACAGATTAAGCCACTGCCATTTCTGCTCTATATACATTATGCAAGGAAGGAATATAACAGTGTCATAGGGACTCAGGTAGAAAAGACATTTCAGACTGGCTGTGGGAGCAGAAAACTTGGACAGAACTGCTCAGAGTTCCAGACTGGTCTGAACCCAACAAGGGGTTATTTTGGAGCTGGCAAGGTGGGTAGGGACTTCTTTCTTTTCTGCCAAGACTGAAACTTTACCATTGCTGTTTATTCCAGGAGGCAAACTTGCATTGTATGAAACATTACAGATACGTTTTCTTGGTTGTTTAGCTAGACATCCATTCCCAGTCCAGTAGATCAGTGTGCGGTGTCTATAAGCTGGTTGTCACTGTGCTCTGAGTATTTGGTTTAGTCCCCTACTGTGAGCTTCTCCACCAAAACATGTTCTGGGATCTTCACTGTGTGTGTGAGGATGTGAGGAGGGACTTTGGGAACTGTGACTCTCTCTGGGGAAGAACCTTAACTCTGTGGACTAAAGAAAGATGGGGTTGTCTTGAATGGAAAATGGCAAGACCAGCATTAATCACTTTATAGCCCTCCAGCAAGCCTTCTTGCAAGGAAGCTTAGATATATTCCAAGTTAAAGCATACCTCAGCCATTAAATTACATACCAGAAACACAGTCAAGGGCCTGAGGAACATGTTTATATGTGCTTTGATTTGACGGACATGGTATTGGTGCTCAGGTAGAAAGCTTAGCTATGTAGGCTGCTGTCTGTGCTTCAACCCTACCAGCTCACCCTTATGCAAGCCACATGCAGCTGCCATGGTGTAAAACACTTTGACTGTCCTTAGTCCCTGTTTCCAGGCCTGTCTTTTGCTTCTGGCTTCTCCCTGTATCCTGGATCCAGCAGCCTGAAGATGAACACATCTGTTTGCCTGGTGTGCTCCCTCCAGGAGAGCTTGGGTTCCTGCCTATTTGCCAGGCCTCCTGCCTACAATGTTGACATGCCCAGTCATCATCTTCTTGTAATGCCTGTTTAGCCTTGTTTGCTGTCTAGGACTTTCTGAGCTTGTGGTGGCACCTCCCGGGGCCAGTGCTGGCAGACCATGGTGTTCAAGTTGCCTCTTTTCATCAGACTTTCCAGGCAGTCTTCAGGGAGACCTGTGCAGAGAATTAGTCTCAGTGCATTGGCAGAGATGTAGATAGAAAGAAAATCATGTGCATGCTCTGCTGAGCTGGGAGATGTCTCAGGGGGTCTGTCTGTTGTCTCAGATGCTGCTGCTCATTGAGATGTGTCTGCTTGTCAAGTAGCACATAAGTACACAGTTTGAAGGAGGACAGTGATAAGCAATACTGCAGGATGCGTCCCTTCAGGCCAGCCCAAAGGGCACAGTTAGTTCCAGAAGCTCCCAAGGCATTACAGTAAGGGGAATCTGTACTCCCGAGAGCTGGATAAAGGATTTGTACAATGCATTATCTCAGTTTGGGAGCCTTTTGTTCAAACCAAAAGAGGGTATTGCTTCCTGTATAAACAGAGACCTTGGTCAGTCTCTTATTCCAAGGGAAATCGTGGGTCAGCTGTGAAGAGGGAACATCTGTTGATTTGGAGTCCGGTACAGCAGGATGAACTGAGGCTCGGGTTGCCAGGAAGAGGAAGCACAGGGAAAACTAGCACTAGCTTTCTAGGGCCAAATTCAATGCCAGTGAGATTGTGATAGGAGAAAGGACACAGACTCATCCCTGTTTACTCCTCAGTCCATTTGGTCCTGAGATTTTTAGCTACCTTCAGTTGGCCTATGAGCACAAAAATGATATCATGGTAAAGGAATTGCTAAGCCAGAACTGCCGCCTCATGTGAAGTTATTTAAGTGTATCTCATGATATATTTTTATGCGTCGGTAATTATCATCCATACCCGGATTGCCCTACTTATGCTTTCCTCTTGTGTCGTTACTTGTTCATGCAGGAGTGTTTTCCCCGGGGGGGTGTCATCAAATACATTATAAAAGTAGAAGACACTGAAGTGTGTCATATATAACCTTTTGCATTTTTTTTTTATAACTGGCTTGTCTGCAATTAGTGTAAAATACTTTAGCATCAGAAGTTGCCTAGCAGAAGAGATCAAGTGGATTTGAACAGCCTCTGAGTCCCCATGTCCCAGGTAGAAATTTCACCAGGGAAGTTCACACCGGCACTGCAGACAAGGCCGAGGAAGCAAATTCAGGAGGGCAAGCAAGGAAATGTTGCAGTTCTCAGATTGTAAGAAAAGCACTGAACTGAATTCAGCTCCAGAGTGGATTGGACAGGTCCTAGCATATTGGTCAGGAGATAGTAAAAGGCTGCTTACTAGCCTGCTTTCGCAGCAGTGCTGATGATTTCTTTCTGCTTTCTCAGGAATTGTTAGGTCCAAACAGCCCCCTTCTGCACAAACCTGGCTGTCTAGCAAGTGCATGCGTACAGGTGCCTGGCTCTGTAAAGCGTTACCCCAGCTGGGTAGAAAATGCAGGTGTCAGAAGAGATGCTCCTATTTAGCCTAGAACCAGAAAGAAGCAGAAGACACCACGGGAGAGGAGAATCTCTGCTCTGGGAACTGCAGGTATTCCTAGATCCTTTAAGATGGAGGAGATGCTGTTACCTGTCCTGCAGGCCCCATGAAGGCTCCCTGGAAACAGACATGATTTGTGAAGAGATGCTGTAATTCTGTAGGTTTCTGCTTTGTCAGGATGCAGATCTGACCACCAGTTCCCCAGACCATCAGCTTGTCTAGGAAGGGTAATGGAGGTTGTGTGAACTCTGCAGAGGCCTGATAGACACTGGGTCAGTACTGAGGCAAGCAACACCGCTGTGAGCTGCCCTGAGGAGTGGTGGAGTGGACCATCTAATTTTGTTGCAGTCTGGGCTGACCGGTTTGCACTGACCACACCAATATCTCTGTCATCCCAGCTGTGAGCCCAATCCAACATCTAAATGGCATTCTGCCTTCCTTGCCCCACCATCCCTCTCCCTGTGCCTGCCGGTCTGTCTCATTGGTACATCTTCCAGCTGGATGCACGGGGTTGCAATGGTTACACTAGCAGCTGAGATACCGAAAAATTGCTTTGTAGGGTTGGGCACAACTCCCTCCTTCTGTAGCTCTATTGACTTTGGTGTGTTGTGTAGGTGGTGGGTGTGGGAAGAAAGTTACCTAGAAATTTGTCCTAGAAGAAACTGTTAATGAGTGTTGCAGCCAGTGGACCCTGGCTTGCTTCAGGAAGGTCTGATTTGTGACAAGCACTGAAATTGGTCTTCAAGAAAGTTCCCCCATCAGGCAGAGAGTCATTTAGGGCTTTATTGGACAGCAGAGTCACAGCTGACAGCTGCAGCAGCTTTCGTCTCTCTGCTCTTTCTTGTTCCTCTACAGGACACTCCCAGGCTTCTGTGCTGTCTCTCTTACTCTTCCTCCATCTGCTCTTTCCTGACCATAGCTTGTTCTTCTTTCTCTAACATACCCTTTTCTCCAGCATTAGGTAGCTGCTTTTTGGAGGAAAATCATCACCCACAAGGCCTGTGGGCATTTCTGCAGAGAAATTGCATCCTTTGGAGCCTTGTGGAGGCGTCATGTTGTTCTCTTCTGGAACATTCTGGTGACATCCTCCAGGCAGCCACACTTACTCCAGTGAGTAGTAGGGTTAGAGGCTCCCTGGGCACACGAGAGCCTTTGGGCCTGGCTCTCTATTTCCACAGTTGCTCACATTGCAGACCTTTCTGACTGCCACAATCTTTGCATTTCTGCCCGTCTGCTTAAATGGAGTTGAAATCAGACAGGAGAGTCAGAATTTTCTAGGAGGAGAAATAAAGATTCATGTACAGATCAAGCATTTTAATTTGACCTGTTTCTTAGGTAAAAAGGCTGAAATGTTTTTTTCTGGTTTCTAGAAATGCAAAGTTCTTCCTTATCTGAATGTAGGTCCAACCACCAAAGCTGCTGTTCACCAGTGTAGAGCAGTTCTGCCAGAGAGGGAGAGGCTTGAACAGAACTAAAGGAAGGGGTGGGATTTGAAAAGACCTACAAAAGTGCCCTGGTGAAGGCACTGGTCTATTATTGGTCTGCATGGTCTAATAGGGGCAACCTTGCTACTGCGGGGAGTTCTTCATGGATCCTGGCTCACATGGGATTGGTTGTGTTGGTCTTGTTTTCACACCAACTGAATCTTGCAGCCTCCAAGACCTGGCATCAATCAAAGGTTTACTCTGAGGGCTCCCTTCTTCACACCCAAATGTCTGTGGCAATAAGCCTGAGTAAGGATTTAAGTTCCTGGCCAATTCCTTTTGATGACATGCTTTGGGTAGCATTTGGCCCCAGTAAGTGTTGGATCCTTGCTCATCCATTGGTTACTGGACTCACATCAACTCTTGCTTTCCTGCTGCAGGGATCTGTTGTAGAGCCACATGGGCTAATCTGAATCAACTTTGCAGCTGCTCCAGGCACTGATATCAGCTCTACCATCACAAAACAGAAGCTTTCCCTGCCCATGGAGGAGAACTGCTTTTCTGGATCCAGATCCCTGGGGCTGGCCGCAATATCCCTGTTAATGATGTTATGTGAGTGGCAGAGCACAATACTCCCATAGTCATCTGGGAGGAGCAGGTCTGGGCTTCCAGAACAGCTCCATGACACCTACGTGGCACTGGTTTTTGGCTGTTGTGTTCCCTAGCTGTGATGGCACAGTGTGTGCTCTGGCATGGGCCCCGCCAGCAGCTTGCTGAGAAAACAAGATGGTGTGGGTAATGCGGGGAATCTGCCAGGTTCCTGCCAGGGGATGTGCTGCAAGTGTTAACTCTCCCTACAACTCTGCTGAACCTTTTGCACAAACTCTGTGTTTGCTGGGGCCAGGCTGTCCCTGCTGTGAGGAACCTGGCCTAGGTGGAATTTGGAGGTGTTGTGTGATCTGCAAAGGCCAGGCAGTCCTGATGCAGGCTGGAGGAAGGCAGTGAGGACACATATATGTATGTGTGTTTAGGGAAGTTTGACCCTTCGTTTCGCTTTGGATTTCTCTGGCAAAATGAGATATCTTGCCCTGTGGGTTCTGCAGATGAGGGATCATCTCAATAAACTACTTCTGCAGTAGTGAATACCATGGTTTGCATGCAGGATGCTGGCTGAATTTAGGGTTCCTGGAACCTAGAGATGAGAATGGAAGTAGGTGCGTCATCTGCAGGGAAAGCTCATAATTAACAGCATACCCTACTGGTTTGGCACAACACAGTCTGCCTTCAGACCATCCAATAAATACCATGCCATTGTATGATTTGGAAAATGTCCTCTGATTAATTCTTTTTCTTAGTCCCCTTAAGGTATTAACTAACATAATAATGAGCCTATGCAAACTCCAGAAATGGGAGGAATATGTTCACCGCTGGCTCTCCTGTAATGGCTTTCTACTCACAAAGGTATCTGATCCACTTTGGGAGTTCTCACCTGTAGGAGATACAGACAAAAGAAAACACCACTCCTTGGCTTCCTGCACTAGCTTAGAACATCAAAGATGGCAGGAAGGCTTTGCCCAGGTTGCTGGCTGCCTCCCAAAATGTGAGCCTGTGTACCCCCCTTGGCTTGCTGTGGTGAAGTGTCCTGAGTGTCCAGGTGGACACTTAAGTGGTCCTAGGCCAAGTGGGCTAGTGACACTCCAGTTCACCTGCCGAGTTTGTTCCCCGCCTCACAGCACATGGGCTATGTGGAGAACATGTGGAAGACCTGCAGTGGATGGTGGGACCACAGGATGGTTCTCTGAATTTGACTGGTGGAACTGCTTGTTAGAGACCCCTGTGGGTGACCTCTGGGGGCCCTTAGAAGAGGAAGGCATGAGTGGGAAAAGGTAAGGGAGGTGCCAGAAGAGATTATGAAGTAAATTGGCCTGCAGGGAAAAAGAAGACCTGAACTGGATGGTGGGAATCTCATGCTGTGTAGAAAGTGACGTGACTGCACTTTTCTCTGGTTTCTGGGCAGTAAATGGAGTGAACTGAAGGGGGCAAGCTTACAGCTTGGCTTCACAGTATGAAAAGAAAGCAAAGTCCTTTCTCTCCACCCACCTCCTCTGGGTGGAGAAGGGGCCTGGGAAAGAGCCTTCTAGGAGGAGGGGAAGAAAGTTGCCATGGTGAGTTGTGCTGTGGAAGAAAGTCAAGGTTCTGAGGAGATCTTTAACTCATTTCCCATTTGATAAGTCCAAATTTTCTATTTTGTTTCAAATGTAAATTTTAAATTGTCCATATTTAAGTATCCAGGCCTTGAATAATGTCTTTCCTTAGTTTCAGCAAGCACCAATGCCTGTGCTGCTTTATCAAATCTTCCTTTTATACCACTGTCTGGAAACTTTTATTCCCAAATCCCTTCTTGGATATTCCCAACTGAGTCTAGAACATCTTCATGCTCTGTTCCTAGTGACCTGAAATCTGACCTGGGCACTGCATGGAAGACCTGTATTCATACCTGGAGAGTGACTGTCTGATAAAAGACTGAATTGGATTTTACTGCCAGGTCTAATAATTTCAGTAGTAGTCATTAATAGAGATTTCCCTTCGGGATGATCTCTTTTACACAGGGATCTGTTTGCTGCATTAGCTGTATGGGCTCCCTGCCTGGGCTGCAGAGGTCCTGGCTGTCGCGATCCTGACACTGCCACCCCAATGACGTGCAGTTCAGCAGTGCCAAGGTGCCTTGCTCCATCAGAGCAATTGGCTGAAGCACTCTAAGAAGTCTAACTGTATAGCCACGGTTCTCCCCAGACCAGATCAACAACTTGAGGCGCTGGGACCTGAACAGAGATGCCGAGGGCAGATTTTTGGGCCTATATCATAGGATGCTGGTGTACCAAGCAGAGCTGAAATCTGATGCAGAACTGACTCAGTATGTGTCTATGGCATCACATGAACCTTAATGTTACAGTGCCACAAAATGTAAGGGGCTAATCCTGCCACCCTCGCTGCAGGAGCAGGATCTAGTCACTATGGCTGTTGACCTAAAGGAAAAAGTTTTGCTGGCACCTCCATCTGCCCTCAGTTAGCACTGGCAAGGCTTTTCAAGGCACCTGTTAAAGAGGGTCTCTAACTCCTTAGGAATTCCTTTTGTTCATAATCCTCTCCCAAAAGAGCCCACTAAAAAAAGGGAAAAGCTACAATCAGGCAATTTATGCTGATGAGAGGAGTTGTAAAAAAAGGACAGGTCTAAGCTAAAGGGCGTGTTCTCCCCTTGATATACCAGAATTTTGTGCCATCAGCCTCTAAAAGTCTAGTGCAAGGTTCACAAGCCTCTGCTTGTGAATGTCTTAATGGATAAGTAAAGTTGCTCATCCTCTGCACACAAATGTATTGATCTAAAGCAAGCAAGAGGCTGTATTTTAATTGGATGATTGGGAAAACCTAGTCCTAAGCCCTTAGAGGGCTAGGAATTGATCTTGTTTCTGAACTCTGTATGCAGGTAACTGGGATAGAAGTAGCAGGACAAAATCCAGCAAGAACCTGGCAAAGGAAAGAGAGATCTCAGTGTATGAATGACCAAGGCATCATAGTGCTAAGGATGAATGGTTGTAGCTAACGTCTATGCACACCTGGATCATGTTCAGCAACATACTTTGAGAGCAGTAAATGTATCTTGGCAACTTGCTTTATTTAGCTGCAGCATGCAAACGTGAGGCGGCTCCTGCCTTTCACTCCTCATATGTCAGCATGACTTTGAAGTGACAGATTTCCCCAAGATATGAAAGCGTCAGCATGCCATGAGCAGCAGCTCAGATGAAGCTGGAGGTGGTGATTTTTCCCTGCATGTATTTATCTGACTGCAGAGAAGGATTTTTTACCCTGTTCAATACATGCTTTTGAAACAGAGGCTGAGTGTGATGCTTTGGGAAATCCCCTCCTTAGACAGACCTGTCCTATGCAGGTGATAGTCTCTGCTCCTTTACTTTTTAAATCTCCTGTGCCAAAGGTTTCTTCTGTCTTCCAGTGTCTTCTACTGATGCTGCTTGTAGTTATAAGCCATGAGCTTTGCTATTACAAGGTTACAAAGTCTGTGATCAGGGGTCCTGGCAAAGGGAGACAAAGAGGTTTTTAGCATTGTTGCTGTGTCTGGAGTAAGGAAGGAGCCAGAACTCCCCCAGGTTTAGTCTTTGGGTGGCTTCACTCCCCAGGATGGGAGCTGCCGTTCACCCAGCAGCACTGACTGTGCTTGTGTTGCTAAGCTGGCGTTTAAGGGAGCAACAAGGCACACACACTCCGCTACGTTAGCAAGGCAGGCTGGATGGGACCTGGGCTTCTAGGCGCAAGCTCCTGCTTGCTTCAGGGCACGGGAATGTTTCTCTGTGTGGAAATGGCCCTTCTTTGATTTCCCAGCCCTTTCCTGCTGCCTGTCACCATGGCTGCCAGCTCCTCCAGTCTGTGTTGCTCCAAGGAGCCCGCTGGAGGAGGCAGCCTGGGTAGCTTGGCACCAAGGCAGCGGGGTTAGCAGTCGCCTTGCCAAGTGCTTTGCTTTTGTCTCCATGGCTTGGGGAGGTAGTGTGATTTGTGCTCTCGGTCACTGATAGGTCTCAGCTGACAGCTCCCTCCTTCTTTTGTAAAAATTACTTGCAGAGCAGCTAGTTGAGACATGACAAAGTTTTGAAAGAGGGAATTTCGTTTCCCATACGGTTTCATGAGAAAGGTCACTGTTCCACCCCCAGTGCCATTCTGGGTAAACTAAACACACACAGCTGTGCTTGCCGCACAGGGTGAGACAGCCTGATGCAGGCCAGGATACGCACGTCAGGGAAAGGGTCAGGCTGGCAGCAGGAGCTGGGGAGAGCAACACGGTGTTAGTGCTCTGCTTACAGGGTGGGCCGTGCGTAGCAGCTCTGGGCAGGACTGCAGCAGCACAACAGCTCTGTATGGCATTGTGTACCTCTGGAAAGGCTCTAGGCTGTTGACTAAATTGCACTAGATCTGTGTGATGCCCTGGCTGTGTGCAATGAAGACTTCACCTGTGCAATATCTGAGTATCGGCAAAGAGCCCTGATGCTTCTCTCACCTGTCTGATTTGGCGTCAGCATCACCCCTTGATTTCCATAAAAGCATACCCATTTTGAATGGTTGTAACAAAAGAGGAGAAATGGGCTCTAATGGTGTTTGGCCCCTATACCTGGCTCATTTTCTGATTCTTTACTTGAGCAGATGCCTGTCAGCGTAAATCAAAAAGTGCCTTCAGCTTACACTTGTAAACAGTCCCACTTGTGGGGCTACTTGTAGGTCAGCTGGTACTGCTTTGCCCCACTGTGACTCACAGTAAGCAGATCCTTGCCTTGTGCATAGCTGAACTGGCTCCCAGAGATCGATTTGACATCAATAGCTGTTACTCAGTATGACTCAGTCTGGCATGGAGTGAGTGACGGCTGCAGCACTAGGCTCAGCAGCCATGTGGGAGGATTTCCATTCGCTGGCAGAAGTGGTTCCAGTAGCACATATGCATGACATCTCCCTCGATGCAACATGGGCATCCATCCAAGGCAGCAGAGAGGCTTTGAGTCGAGGTGCTCTCTGGTCAGGAGGCCGTTGCTACAGAGACCTCAGGGCTATGGCAGTGAAGTCTGACAACCTTGGTTCTGGGAAAGACCTGTTTCCTTTGCAACCCTGCTTGGAGGAGGAGGGGACTCTTGTAGCAAGCTGCTACCTCCATTGCAAACCTCCAACGGCCACAGTGCTCTGTGCTGTTTTTGGACTCATGCATGCTGCTTTTTCTGGTGGTGGCACCAAGAACAACCACATCAACTCCAAAATAACTGCAATGTGCCTGCCTCCCAAGCCCCATCCTCTAATACTTTGCTACAAGCCTGTGTTCTCCGTGATAGTGTGGTTTTGGGCCCATGGTGCTTTTGTTTGTTGTACTCAGAAGCATTTAGATTCTGTTTGGCTGGAACATAGGGAATAATATCACAGTCTCTGCTTGCAAATTTCGTTAAAATGGTGATTCTCAGATTCTTGTCTGCTCACCACTGCTGACTTCATCTTGCTTCCAGTTGTTTAGTTGCCTTAAAAGGCAGCAGAACATTCTCAGTGCTTTCCCAATGGCACATTTTCCAGGTAAGATGTGCCCAGAGGGCTTTAACTTTCTGTGAATGAAAGCGAAGGGACCTGCTCCAGCAGGAAGCACATGTTCTCTGGGAAGTCCCAATGATTCAAGAGAGACTGATCTGACAGCCAGTCACTGGTGTGTGTGTGCATGTGTGCCCTTTGCATGGTTCACTCTGTTGTTGAGGAGCAGGAGCTGAGATGAGCATCAAGGCTTTGACACTTTGAGCATCAGTCATATTCCACAGCTGGATACTTAGGTGCTGTGATGAGAAATCTGTTTGTCTTGTGTGCTTTGATGATCCACAGTCATCTGAATGCAGCTGTGTCTTGATGGCTGATCCCAACCCAGATTACCCAAGGTGATTTTTGCCTGTTGGTGTATGTAGCAGCTCAGCTTCCCTTCTGAGGAAATTCTTGTGAGGAGAGGAAGAAGGAGGTGAAATGTGAACAAAATGTAGTTTGGGTCCTTTAGCAAGACTGGAGCTAAGGAATCATGGTGCTCAGATCTTCGGTGGCTGCAAAGGGGATGTGTGTGAATCAGAGCGCTCTGCCCAGGACGTCAGGATTAGAAGTGATTTTTATGCAAAGGAGAAGATGACTCAGGTATATTTGAATTATCAGATAAAAATTGTTTTCACTTCCTTCTTGAGTACTGATGTTAAAATGTCACAGGACTTCAATGCTGTCACCCATTTGTGAGCTGTACAAGCATGTACCTATACTACATTTTTGTTCTTCTCACTAGAAAAGCCTCTTAGTTTACATGTCTTAGGACTCAAGGGTTGTTAGGATTCAAATGAATGCAGGTCTGAGACTGACCTGGCTTCCTCCAAGAAGACAAGGCTTTGTTAAAACTTCTGAGCCAGAGCTGCAGGACTGTTGTGTCTCTGGGTTGGAGAGGCAGACACCTCCCAGTGCTGAGCTGCTCTGCAAGATCTGCTTGGTGTTCTGTACTTATGAAGCTTCTCCTGTGGTTGTTAGGTCTGGACAAATGAGATCAAAACTTGGGTGTCTGACTCTAGGTGTCCCCCTTTCTCACTGAAACTTAGTTCTGTTGAGGAAAGCCCTAGGAGGGGTGTCTGCTTTGGATGGTGGAAGAGAGATCTCATTGTATAGCAGGCTGTGCCAAAGGTAGCAGGTGAGCTCTGCAGCACAGGGCTGTGCTGGGAGGAGCTGAAGGAGCGATGCCACTGGAAAGGAGCAGGGCCTGGCGCTGTAAGCTGCGTGTCCTCGTCAAACACGGCAAGTGGGCACACATGCCTGCACAAACCTGGGTGCAGAGGCGAAGGCCCATCGACTGCTGCCAGCCAAGCAGAAGCAGAATGGGAGGTGGCTGGGCAGAGCTGTGAGTATTGCCACTCAGGTGTAATGTTACAAGAATTGTGTGGGCATCTTCAGCTCCCACTGGGCATGTTTAGGCAGATGGAAAATTCAACCAAAGACAAATAAAATTCCACAAGAGCATATAAATTACAGCACGATCCTCATAAAATGAGCTCAGCAGCACTCTGCAGAAATGCCCCCAAACCTTGCTGTTGCGTGGCTGGTTACGTTAAGGTTTTGTACTGGGAGCCTTGCGGAAGACATTGTTTCAGAGGAGTCAGTGATCTTGAACGTGCCATGTATGCTCTATTGCGCCTCATACTTAGGGCTTGGGAAGCTTGTATGTTATTAACATAATCTGTAACTTATCATTCCTTTGGAAAGAAAAACTGTATGTGGATCAAGGGGTGAATGCAGTGATCCTGATCGGGAGCCACTGTGCATGGAGAAGTCAGTGATCCACATCAGAGTGACCCTGAGTATGCTCAGGCCTGTGCTGTGCTGAGCTGTGCTGGATGTCCGGCGTGGCCTTCAGGCTGGGCTGTGCTGCACAAATCCTGTGGCTGTGGGACAGACTCAGCCTGCTCATGGTAATGGAGTGGCCCATGGGCAGCTCCAAATCTGTACTGCGATTACATCACCTGCATGCCCTTGCCTTTATTTAACAGTGCAGCAAAGAGTTCTCATGTGAACATCCTTTCTGTCTGTCAGTACACATGGTGAATAGAGTTGTTTTCTTGTAAGAAAATAACAGCCCGAATGACCAAAAAGGTGATTCTCTCCAGGGACGGTATCTGTGCAGCATTGTAGCAAAATTCATCTGGGGTCTGTCTAATGCTGCATGAATGCAGGGCTCCCAGCATCTGAAGGGATGCAAGATTTACTTGCTATCAATATTTCTCTTTAATTTTATCTCATTAAAGCAGCTGTTTAATTAAGGGATTTGCTGTTGGGCTTTTCTTACTGAGATCAAGGAAGAGCTCTGCACCAGCTCTCCCTCTCTCACCTCAACTGGTGCAGAACAAGTTTTATAAAAACCCAAACAAGAACCCTATCTTTATACTTTTCTGCATGATTTGGAAGCTTTTTGCTAACAAGCCTGGAGGGTTAGCATGCACAGAGGGTTTTGGGGTGGCTCAGCCCTGGCTCTAGAAAGTATGTGTTAAGAGTCCTGGCTTTTCAGTGGATTTGGCCATGCAAATGGTGGAAAGGGAAGCTAAGTGAATTTGGGCCTGGTATTGTCCTTTGCATAGAGTGAATGTTATCCAGCTGAAGGAGACATCAGGGAGCCTCTTAGGACCAGGAATGTTCAGCAGCTCAGACCTAAGTTCAAAGCAGTACCCAAGTGAGGAGAGGACAGCCAAGTTTTAATCCCCTGCAGAAGGGAGAGGGGACACTCTCCTGGTTGTCTGCTAAACTGAGTGGGAACTTCAAGACCTGATGGGAGGGCAGATAGGACCTTTGATAGCTCTAGGAAGTTCTCACTGGAACAAGGAAGCGCCTCAATTTCATTCAACCAATTTCAATCCAACTCAATTTCATTCAATTAAATTTAATTCAGATTGCAACCCATGTATCTCCCTGGGTCACCCAGCCTGCCCACCCTCCTGTTCGTACAAATCACTTGGGCCTCTTGCTGTGGTATCCAGTAATTCCACTGACACTTACACAGAAAAGCTGTGACCTGCTTTGGCTGACCAGGCTGGGGTTTTACTCTTAGTCATTTGAACTGCAGAGAGGTCATAACCGGCAGACAGCTGGGGTGAGGATTCTGGGAGAGGTCTGATCACCAAACTGCCTCCAGCCTCTCTTTGCTCTGTGTCACTTACAAACTCCCCTCTGCGTGCCTGGGGAAATAAGGCCACGAATGACACAGGTCCAGAGAAGCAATTTATAGCAACCCCCCAAACATTCGTGACAGCCATACCTCCAACTTACTACACTAATTAGAGTGTTTCAAACAGGCACCCAAGTCTTTTCAGACTCTAGAAAAATCAGCCTGCAGGACCACCTGAGTCAGGCCCATACTTAAGTGGAGGGACCATGAACTTCTCCATCTTGAGAAAGGCTTTGGTCATGCCACAGCTGCCTAGATAATGTGCTTTTGGCAGGGTAAAGCAGGAGCTGAAAACTTCCTGGGGCTGCCAGTGTGATCGTCCAGTGCTGCTGTTGCTAGTTAATTAGAGTTTGACTGGCTGGCTGCTGTCAGAGTGTTTCTCCTGTTCGTTAGTGGCTCCATCTCTGGCGGCCAGGCTTCTTTTTGGTGTTTGTAGGCTGCCCTGCAGGGAGAAGGTGCTGGGCTAGATCAGCTGGCAGTGCTTTAAGTTAAGCCTGATTTGATTTACAAAAAGTTCCAGATTGGTTCTGCAGCTGATGGGGACTGAAAATGGATTTTGCTTCCCTCATGTGCTAAACATAGTGTCTCTCAGCCAGACTTTCTAACTGCTCCTCCAACTGCCCTTGCGCACCCTCTACCTTCACCATACAGTGCGCTCGTGTGGTCTCAGTGTGGGATGTGGATGTTTGAGTCCCAGCAGGTCTACAAGGTACTTGCATTGTCAGGCCAGAAGACCTGGTGGGACTCAAGCATCCACATCCTACACTGAAATATCATTGATGACGTGGGACTAGGCATACCCTGTTTCCATTCCTCCCCTCCAAAGCACAGGCTGAGTCCTTCTTTTGTCTGTTTGTGCTGTAAGCACATTGCATCTACACAGCTCCACCAAAAATCAGAGCTCCTTTGGAGCTGTTAGACGGTCCCATGATAAACAAGTATCCCGATAACAATATAGCTCTCCCCAGAAATTATTGCTGTGTCCCCATGCTCTTTCCAGCAGGTGTATCTTCAGTCCCAGTGATCAACTGACTTCAAATGTTTTTCTTAAGTCCAGGTTTCTGAGTCATCTTCTGCTGTAGAAAAATGGAGATCCAGGAAAGGTACCTTGTCCCTGTGACGTTAGGCACATATGCTGCTCTGAGATCTAAGCAGGTGCTTAATCACTATGTGAATAGAGACCGAGGGCAGATAGGGTGTTTTCAACTGTCTTGCTCTCAGTGGATGCAGCCCTCAAATCTGACACCACGTGGCAATATTTCAACTTGCACTGATTGCTGTTATTGCTTTTTGTCACAGAGAAATGTGATAGAAAAGACAATATCAGGCTTCTTTCTGTAACTTCTTCATAGTTTCCCCTCCATAATGCTATTGCCTCTTCCAGAATATATTGTTAAAATTACCCCTGACAATTGGTTTAGCCAATGTCATAACACAGGGTTTGATGAAAGGGAGCTTTGCAATGGCTTGTTGCATCTGAAATTCTTTAGAAGGTCTCGTCTTTTTGGACAATGAAATTACCTTGGTAGCAAGGTGCTTCACAAGAGACAAAATGCTTAAGGCTTATGACGCATAATATGGTTCTTGATTCCCAGTGTTTTCAGAGAGCTGCAAATTCTGCAAGATTGGCAAAGAACCTTAAGAAGGGCAAATTCCCAGCACCAGTCGAAAGCCACCCGTTCAAACATTCCTTCTGCCCTTTGTCTGCCAGTGCTGAGTGCTCCAGGGGCTCTGCAGCCCTTGGCTTCATGTGGGGTGGTGAGAGGGTGGCAGAAAGGCTCTCCCTTTTTAGTAGGGACTTACATAATATATTCAAGTTCTTCTCATGTGTTTCCCACCTTTTGCCCAAGTAACTTCCTGCTCAGAGAGCAAGTGCACAAGTGCATAACCTCTAGGAAAATGTTTTGGAAGAGATTGCTCTCTATTAGGGTTGGTCTACACTGGGGAGCAATTAGATGTGCTCTTTATTGGTCTTTATTTCATAACCTTCCCTGGGCTGACTCTTCAATCTTGTTCTTTTTGCATCCTGCAACTGGTGTTGCAAGCAAAGAATTATGGTGTGACTTGCAAGTATCACGTTTTCTCATGGTTCTTCCCTGCTCTTGGGGTTGATGAGTTTGTGAAAAGATGAATCTTAGATCCTGATCCCCAGTGAATCTCAATTCCCAAAGTGCTGGCTGAAAGGTGAAGCCAAGTTGCATAAAATTTCCTGGCAGAAACTTAGGTAGGGCTTTTTCTTAACCTTGGCCAGAGCTGATCTTTGGCTTTGTAGGCTTGAAGCAGGAACTCAGCTTTCCAAAAGTGTTTATAAAGTACTAAATGAGCCTCACTGGGGCTTGCCTTGCACTAGCCTTCCAGAATTACCCATGCCTCCTCATGGGAATTCATGGAGATGATTCAATGATGCTGTCAGTAGTGGTTTCAGCAGGACAATCTGGCTTAGCACCATCTGTGAAGAGACAAAGATGTAAGTTTCTGAAGGCTTTTGCTAAAAGAGAAATAAATCAGCCTCTTGAATCCAGCGTATGCACTTGCTGCTCTTAATTTTGCAATGCTTGTGCTTCTTTCTGTTCTCTGCTTACTGTCACCAAGAGCCTAGGTCAGCCTTTCAGTTTGGAAAACTGTCTTGTTCTCTTTCTAGGTGACTAAACACAATATTGTTGTCAATATTTCAAAAAATTTAGCTGCATAAATTGAAGTGGCCTGGCTGTCAAATGCTGAAAATGCTGGTTACAACTACTGCAGTTCAACACCTCTGAAAACTGGGTTGTGTTGATACATGTTACAGTGAAATTAGCTTTATGTGCTTGGTCTGATGGAGACCAAAACCCAAGATGCCTGATCACTGTAAAGGTGTTTGGAAAGGTCTGGCAGAACAGGGAGGTGAATGCAGGCACCGTGGTCCTCCTTCCCTCTCTGTGATACTGCTGTGCGTTACAGCACTGGGGAAAGGAGGTAATGTTTACTTATGTTTATATCTGCAGAACCCGTACAATTTTACGTAAGAATAAAATAAATATTGTTTGTTTGAACAACGCAGAATGTCTGTTATTCCGGGAATTTGAGGGGGGGGAGTGAAAAGTGCTGTGGTCAGTTTAAGTGGCTGGAGCTGTGTCTGGTCTATTTGTCATTGGACTGAAACACCCTGCACATATCTGGACATGTTTTGGGATTGTTTGTTTACCTGAGTGAATTCCTGTAATTTGATTGTACTTTATGATAGGGCCAGATTTGTAGATCTTCATCCTATCAGATCCCTTCAAGTGTTTTAATGCTGGACTGCTCATCTTAGTCTTATCTCAGACCCTGCCCAGATGAAAGCCTTGAGAAAGCAGCTGATCAAGAAATCCTTTGAGATCCATTTGTCATTGCTTCACTTTTTTGGGAGTTTTGTGTGAGGAGGAATTTTCAATACATTTTCCTCATAAGAGAAGATGAGGGAGTTACTAAGCTGCAATAATCAAAACCTTTCCCATAAAGCAGAGCAACAAGGAAAGCCAAATTGGCTGGGAGAAAATACGAAGTAGCTGGACTGTGCAAGAGTCAAGTGACAATGAGCAATTTTAACCATACTGCTTCATATGTCATTTTCTCTAGTCTAGATTTTCTGGCTCGGACTCTGTGGAGATCCACACAGTTCTTTGGGAACTGATCTGGCTTTGTTTGCATTACTTATTTTGCAAAGGTTTCTAAGGTAATATACAATAACAAAGGAATTGAAAAATGACTAGTGTTTTTTGGGTTGTCTTTTGCCCGCTTCAAGGGGAATCTGATTTCCATAAGCTGGTGGGGCTGGAGCAGATCTCCTTCCAAAGCAGAGTGGTAGGATGGCATATCTCTTTGGAAACCCCAGCTCTAACATACAATGTAGCCAAGGATGTCATTTGGATGAACACCTCCCCTTCTCTTCATGGAACTGGCAGAAGCGCTTGGGATAATGACAAAACATCCCTCACCCATCTCGTCAATGCTCTCTGCCAATGAATGCTCTGCAATTGATCTCAGCTCATGGAAAGAACAGCTGCTTAGTGAGGGGTCGAAGGATGAACTGTGCTGGAAAGTACAGATGAGATGACACCTTTTTACACTCAGTATAGTGGCATTCTGGGCACATCTGCAGAGACAGAGGCAGGGGGTAAAGTGTGGGCAGAGAGGCAGAGGGAGGTGATTGTTCCAGTCTTGTTTTGAGCTCACTGCAGGGGAAGGAAACCAGCAGTGCTTTGATAGGCAGGTGTGTCTGTTCTCCTTGGAACAACCTGAGGAGCCCAACAGTGCTGGGAGGCCAGAGACAAATGGTTTACATAGCACATAGATCTGTTGAGGTCCTATTGTGAGGTAGCTCTGAGGAGCAATGAGAAGACAGTGTTCGGTCATCAACACTGGTGTTTAGTTTCTGTGGGTTCCTCCTTTGCTGATCACAGTTGAGCGCCCCATGGGGTGGATGTGACATCTGTGGGCAAGTGTATAATTTCATGCTGCTAAAAGTCTTTATGCAGCCCCAAATGGCTCCCCAGCCCAAACTCTTCTTGCTCTTCTGCTTGCTGCAGCACCATGGAAATGATAGCTATTTTCAGGCTTACTGAGATGAAACCAGTGCCCAGGGAGTACCTGAGCATCCTAGCATTCCCTGCCTCCCAAGGCAGTGCTGTCAAGAGCTCATTGCCTGACACAACTGCAAACAAGGGCAGAGAATAGCCAGCTGCATCCTTGGGGGAGTGAAGCAAGAACTAGGACTACATCAGCAGAGAGATCAGATCAGGAGGAGGAACTTTTATTGGCAGCCATGTCAAAAAGAGATGTGGGCCTGGGCTTTCAAGTCGGGCATGACTGGATTGGGAATTCTAGTATATGTAAGAGCAAAAGAGCTATAACCCGAGAGATCAGGGACACTGCAGAGATGCCAACAAAGATCCAGGCTTTTCCTGGTGTAAACTTGAGTGAATGCTAATTGGGCTAGGGAGTAAAGTCGATTTAGAGGGTGGGAGAGCAGGATGGGAAGAGGCCCACTTGTCTCAGGAAAGACAAATTTTATGAAGACATCAGCAGGGTGGGAGGGTGCTGGATAGGAGGGCACTTGGACATAGGAAATGCCCATTTTGCCTTAGGGACAGGGCTGTTTACAAGCTGCCGGTGTTGGTGGATTGTTTCTTTGGGTCATGGCGTGCCAAGTATTGTTTAGTTTAATAGCCCTGTTAATAGGATTATATTTGCCTGGACTATTACGTGAAGGAAAATGATTCCTACTTTGAAAGGAAAAGACACTTCAGTAGCGATGTTGCAAGACACACATCTGTCGTCAAATGCTGCTACTAAGCTCAGATGTCTCTGGGCCAGCGCCAAGGTTTCTTCTCATGCTTTACCACTTGGACCAGGGAGGAACACACACGCGCACACAAATGTGCCTAGCGAGCCTGTTGGTAGCTTTGCATGCAGAGCTGGTGCTAGGAGTGCTGGAGCTAGAACCCTAATTCTGTCACAGACACCATGGTTAGGCATTTCATTTCACCATGCCATCTACGAAGGTTGTGTCCTAGGCCCTTTCTACAGACAAGAGAGACAAGTATATCTGGAGGATGATGTGGATCTGAAGTGTGTTGACTTGCCCTTTGGAGTGGCTGACATGGAGTTTGCACCACCTTGGCCAGCTGGGGTGACTCCAAGCTCTTGTGACCTGAGGACACTCATCATCCTTTGACTTCCCCACTGTTTTCCAGCTGCCAGGGAGGGGAATGCCAAAGGGCTTGGGAGTGCAGGGGCTGGTCCATCTGGCTCCATCTCTTTACCCTGATGCATGTGACTGAAAGAGCCAAGAGGGGCAGAAACTGCTCTGAGCTGTCTGCTGTTACCCTGTGCCTCTGAACTGTGGGAATCTTGCTCATGGCTTGGGACACTGAGGGAACACATGGGACTCAGCTTTTCTCTGTGTGATGTGTGATGTCTCAGAGCAGGATGGGGCCTTGTGTTATTTATGGGCATTACTGGCTTAGTCATCTGCACTGAATTTGCCTTTAAAATTACCAGCTTACCTTTGGGGAACCCAAAGGACAGGACTGAGTGGTGGGGTCACTCTGAGTTTTATGCCTTAGCTGAGAAAAGAAGCAGAACATCTTGGCCGTGCTCTGAACAGAGGCAGATGGGACAAGCATTTCCATTGCTTATGGATCAAATTATTTAGGGTCAAGTGATTGCCAGAGAAGGTCGTTATCATTTCATTATGGCACAGAAGACAGAAAAAACACTTCATTATGTTAGACCAAAGAATTGCAGACAGAGTCCTAAAGCAAAGACTCTGATTGGGAATGGTGGAAAGGGAGAGAATTTTCTCTGCACAAGTGGGGGGAATGCATGGGATCAAAACTTGTTATTTTGCCAGAAAATCTGACATGTCTGCTTGCATGCTTTATAGAGAAAGATACTAATTTCTGTGTACACTTACCTGATTTAACAGAAGTCTCTGAGGCAGACAAAAGACTCTTGCATCAGGATAGGGGGCATTTAACACCATAGAAAGGGATTGTGCAAACACTGCCCTCTATCCTCCTAATCTCCAGTGTGCCGGTCTAAGGTCCTCACTAGTCCTTGTGCAGCAGTTTTCCACTGCTTGAGCACTTGAATCATGCCTGTGGTGCATTGTAGGCTTTCAGTTGAGATCCTGGCTCTCTCTCTAGGGTTTCCTCCTGCTTGCTTCAATTTCAGCTGTGCTCAAGGGGGTATATTGCAAAGGGCCTCCATCATGAAACTTCCCTTGGGGCTGAATGAAGCCAGTGGAGATCAGGCAGACTTGTCAACCAGCTTGTTTTTCTGCAGTGCTATCAAAAGCTTGGTCTAAGACAGCTTGTTGGCAAAGGCCAAACAAGGTTGGCTGGACTCTTGGGTGCCTCCTCCAATTTCTTGAGCATGGCATTTGCCAGAGTTGCAGGTCATCATTAATGGGTCTGTGCTTGGCGGTTAGGGGAACTGCTGGGACTTGCGACCTTGCTTTGCCTAGCACACGGGCATCCTAAGCAGGAGGTATGCCAAAATGATACATTATATAATGCAAGTTTATATATATATATAAAAATGATAGCTGCAGGGGAGTCAGTGTGAGTCTCCTGTTCAGAGCGCAAAAGCAGATACGTTCTGTGTACTTGTGTTTCTGGCTTGCCCTGAGCTCTCTCTTCATTGATGCACTTACCTGTGCTAGTCAGATAAAAGCCCACAGCGTTATGTGCCTGATTGCAACAACTGTATCTTTGATTGCCGTGAGGACATAATGCAGATCATAACAAATGACCTGCGTCAGAGCCTGACATTTCTTCCTGTAAACTATTCAGCAGATGTTTAGAAATGTATTTGTAATCTTTAGCGGCTAAGATCAGCTAAGAAACATTTTACAAACAAGAAGGAATATCTAGTTCTTCAGTGAATTTATTTGCAATGTATAATTCATCCAGGTGTATCTGTGAATGGTTTCCTAGTCTGAGAAGCCTAAAATATGGCAGCCTTCAGACAAGTTCTAAGAAGTTCATCCTGTTAATTGACACAGCATTCCAGAAAAAAACTCTTTTCTTTTTGTGGTTTGCTATGAGAAGTATTTTTCTCAGCTTTAATATCTGCAGGGTGTAGTTACAAAAGCAGTTGGTCTGTCATTAAAGGAGGATGGAGGAGTCCTGTCTGACAGAGCAGCATGTTCATTCTCCTCCATTAACTCTCTGCTGAGATCTACAACTGAGCTGACCAAATGGTGTCAAATTGGGGTTTTTTAGTGTATTCTCCGCTTCTCCTTTTGTGAAGTCTCATCAGCTCTTGGTTTACAATGAGGAAGCCAGAACAGTAAAAGGAGAGACTGCTTTATGAAATGTCTAGACTTAATGAAAGCAGAGAGCACCAGGCCTCTCATGGGACACCCCCTTTCAGAAATATCTAGGAGAAAGATGGTTAGAATTAAATTTTATAGGGACATTTAAATTCTCTTGTGGAATACTATGCCAGAGATAACCCTATGTGAGGCTTAGTAACACACTTGGTCTATTATCATGATCAACAGTTGTAACAGTTCTTTTCTTATTGCACTGTGGCACAAGTCAAATAGGCCAAAAGCTGTACTGGAAACTCAAAATGGAAATTAAGCCTGACATAAGTTTCCTCTGAATATCACTGATAGCCAGACTGCCCAGGGCATCCAGCTCTGCAGTAAACTCCAATTTATTCTTGTAGAAAGGTCCCTTAGGTCTCTTCTGAGCCCCTTCCCTGGGTTGTTGCTGATAAGGGCAGATGATCAACTTGGGACTATTTCCATGAACTCTCGCCTGCATTGTCTGCTGCATAGCTCTGTGGATGAGTGAGAAGTCGAGGTTACATAGGTGCTGTGGCTGGCAGAGAGAAGAGATCAAAGATGTATTATGTGCCAACTGACCATCTAGGCTCGTTAGAGCCTCCCTATTGCATGACCATCCCTGTTTTGCTATGCTCTACTAACCTGTTTGTGAGGTGTAATGCACAAGGTGTAACAACTCTGCCCGTGGGGCTCATCCCAGCGTCCTCCAACAAAGGGAGGTTATGTGTGATGCAGAAGGAATGAAGGCAGCTGGGGCATGATGGGTGCGGGAAATGAAATGAAGCGGTGGAGCAGCTGCAGGGCTGATGCTGCAGGTTCACCCTTTGCATGTAAGCAAGATTTCATCTCTATGTGTCTGGGTGTCATTTGGCTTCTTCTGGATGTGGCTTGCTAAGGAACTGTGGTGGGACCTCTAGTGCCTAGAGATAACTTAGGCATTGCTGCAGCAACTTCTGCACTGTGAGTCCTTCTGGGAGACAAGGTGTATAGTGTGGATGTGCCCCTGGCTACTGTGTGTTGGCCCTACCTTGCTCAGCCCTCCCCAGCTCTTCCAAAAGGGTGCATCGGTTCCTAACTGCATGGATGAGTCAGTCATGTGAGCTGTTTTGTGCCCTCAGCCTTGGTGCATACTCAGGACTTGGGCGTCACAGGATCAAGCTGGCTGCTTGGAGCTGGGAAGGAAAATGTGAGGGAGAAACACCAGCAAGTTGAAGAGAAACTGAGAATCTGATGCTGGGAAAGGCCAGAGAGGATACCCAGGGATAGGCCAGGAAGGGAAGCTGAACAAATGGACCAAAACTAAAGATCAGCCCAAACAACAACTACCACCAAGCCTAAGCATCCCCTCGCCCATCCTAAATGCTCCCTTAACTCCCAGTTGACACTGAGGATGTGCATTTTCTACAGCAAGAGAGAGGTAGGTCCTTCTGGCAACATTCATTCTTGGGAAGGTACTTCTGTTGGTGTACCTGCCCAGAGGGATGCCAAATGCTGCTGTGTTAGTGCAGTCAGTCTCCCACTGTCCTTCACTCCTGGACCTTTGGTGATCTCACATGACCTCACTTAAGGTTTCATTTGAGGGATGAGGGATTTGAGGGATATGCTGACACATAGTACCTCTGCTCAACATTACTGTGTCTAGCTCTCATCCAGAAAATATCTGCTGGGTCTGGGGCTCCCACTCCTACTCCTGCCTGTGGTGGTGCTGACACAAGGTAAGGCTCTTAATTTTTAAGAAGTCATCTGGTGGCTGCCCTTGTGTCCCTCTGATTCCTCTTGTCTGCACAGACAGAAATTCCCTGAAATAATACTACTTCTCAGGGCCTGGAGGTCTCCTGACATGTTAAGTCTTGGGCAATGGGCCAACCTTTGCGCTCCAGCTCCCTCCAGTCCCATTGCTGACTTACACCAGCCTGGCCTGGCCTCCTGCAGACTTCCTCTACCTCCAGCATAACCCTAGAGGAGCCACAGTCCCAAGGAACTCAGTGTTTGGTCCAGAGCCTCTGGAGCCCTCCTCCAATGCCCTGTCTCCAAAAAGCAGTGGCTCACATCTGCTACTTGCCCTTGCTGTGCCACCTGGAAGCATATCAGGATCTCCAGCTGGGTTTCTGGTCATTAGCCTTCTTGTAGCTCAGAACATCCAGGCTGGAGAGGTTTGGTGCTGACCTTGTCCAGGCATGCTGCTAGCCGTATCAGGCAGATGAAAGCAGAGGACAGTGGTTGCATCCTAATGTGCTTAGGCTCCTTCTCTCTGGAGGGGGAGTGCTCCAAGCTCAGACCTAGTGCACGCTTGTGGCAGGGAGCTGAGTCTGAAGAACAGGCCTTCGTTGGTGTTTAATTGCACAGACAGATGAGTCTGGCACCAGGCAGAAGTCCTACATGAAGCAAAGACCCTGCCTGTCCCCTTCTTGTGGGATAGATTGAGTGGCAAAGAGCCAGCAGTATGTACCCATAGCAGAGGGTGAGGTGTGTGGACCCTGCAGGCAGTCAGCTTGGGACAGCACACCTCCTGTTGCTCTGCACATTGAGGCCCTGCACAGCCTAGTCTTATGAGTCTGGCAGATGAGCAAATTGCATGGGGAGAGACTCAAGAGCAAAGGCACCTTTGCTGAACTGAGACAGGAGAGTCTGAGCCAGCCTGGAGGCAGTGCTAAATCTGCTCCTGACCAGAAAGGAGGGAGCAGTTGAGAAAATGAATACAATGTTTGCAAGGACTTCAGGAATTGTTCCGTTGTTAATAGTACTGCAATTTGTGGAAATATGATGGAGGGTGAAGGTCTGCAAATACTTAGAGGAATAATGAGCATTGTAAGCAACAAGCACCACAGGGGAACATGAGAAATAGATTGTACCAGACAGGCCATTTCTGCATAATTACACAATTAGTGGACTGAGGAAGACAGCAGATAACCCTTTGCAGTGTGCTGTGGTGTGATGTAGACCTTATTGAGACTGGAGTGCCAATTAGCTGGAATAGCTTGCAATATGTGGAAAGGATTGATGGAGGGAGGAGTGGCCAAGCCAAGCACTCGTCTGGCAAGGACAAAAGGGGAAATGCTGCCCAGGTGGATAGCCACTCCCCTCACTACGTAACATGCTGGTGGTAACACAGGGGAGTGGTGTGGAAAAGCCCCACATTGGGTTCTCGAAAGGTGTAATGCACATGAGAGGAGAGAGCAGAGAATAAAAAGTGAGACGGAGGGTTTTGACAGTGAGCAGAAAAGGATAATCTTGGTTATAATCTGTGAGAAACACAGCTATTACCTTTGGGCAAGAACAATTATAGGCAGAATTATGTAATGAGAAGGAGCTCTTTGGAAAGCAGTAATTCTGAGAGAGCCCTGGCTGTGTGAGCAGATAACAAGTTTGGCAGCAGGCTGTAATACGAAGTGGTGCTGAGCTCTCTGCTCCCAGGCATCCACAGGGAGAGGCAGCAGTAGGTGGTATCTCCTTGGGCCAGCTGTGGCCTCAACTGTGCATTAGTGAACAAGGCAGTGACCCAAAAAGAGGATGGGCTGGCTGATGAAGGGCAGGAGGCCTTCCCTTGGCCTGGTGGAGCCAAATATATGGAGTGGCTGTGAGAAGAGGGAGTGAATCAAAGTCTGGAGATGGCTCCTTTTGTGCTTTGTGCCTCACACCTGCACAAGAGGCAGGCTGTTGGGGAGGACAAAAATAATAACGTGGATTTGCTGCTGCTTCTTCCCTGCTGCGAAGTCACAAACCATTCCCCCAGGCTCTTCTGTCTCTGGATTAGAGAAGTTATGCAAAGAAAATGCTCTCTGCACAGCCCTGATCCTAAGGCAGCCTGGAGCAAAGCACAGATTAGCTCCCTCATGTCCCTGTGGGAGAGAGGGCAGCCCAAAATCCATGCAGGCTGATATTACCTGGCTGAGTAGACAGTGCTGTCAATTCAGGTCTTTTTATGCTGGGTTATTTCTGGGAATCACCAGGTACCCCTCTCTCTGCCTTCTTCCTCACACATCCTGGAGGAATCCCCTCTGCAGCCTGCTTTCCATACTGAGCATCACCTGGCTTCTCTGTTCTCTATCCAGGGAGAGTATGTAACTATTCTTGCAGCTGCCTGAGCTCCACCTCTCTTTTCTCCCATGGGCAGACAACAGCAGATGCTTCAACTGCCCATCTCTCTCCCTGGAGCAGGAGGAGCAGAGCTGGCAGCTGTGGCCTTGCTCTGTTGCTGTCCCCTGGCCACCCGAAGCATGTTATGGCGCAGATGGTCATGGTGTCAGTGCCACAGACCCTGCCCAGGGGGAATGTGTTCCCTAGCGTAGCACAGGCATGGCGGGGTGACATGAACATCAGTACCCTCCCTGAATGGACAATTTGATGCTCTCCTGTACTGGGCCTGGCTAGGATAGGGTTAATTTTCTTCATAGCAGCTCATACAGTGCTGTGTTTTAGATTTTTGACCAAAACAATACTGATAACATGCTAATGTTCTAACTTTTGCTAAACAGTGTTTGCACAACATCGAAGTCGCCTCTGTTTCCCACTCTGCCTCTCCAGTGAATAGACTGGGGGTGTGTGGAATAGGTTGTGAGAGAACACAACCACGCAGATGACCTGAACAAAGAGAAATATCATACCATATAATGTCATGCTCAGCAATAAAAGGGTTAGCCATCTTTTGCTTGGGAACTGGCTGGGCATTGGTCTACCCATGGGAGGTGGTGAGTGATTGCCTTTGCATCACTTTTTTGTTTTGTTTTCTTCTCTCTTCTTCTATTTATCCTTCACTTATAAAACACTTTTTTTTTTTATTTTTATCTTGACCCCCAAGTTTTCTTGCTTTTATTCTTCCTTTCCTCTTCCCCCATCCCACTGGGGGTGGGAGGGAATAAGCAAGCGGCTGTGTAGTGCTTAGCTGCCCACCAGGTTTAACCCACAGCATCTCCTCCATTGAACCAAATGCAGCAGATCCAATTACTCTGTTGCTTCAGGCACATTTTAACCAGACAAATACAACACAGAACAGCACCTACCCTGCGTAATGTACTTGTCCATCTGATCACACTCTCCACTCACAGCATTGTAGTCAGTGATGCTGTATCTGCTTTTCTTGGTCTTTTGAGGTTCCAGAAGAGGTTTCTGGGGAAGAACCCTTTCATTTAGGTAGAGATGTAATCTCTAATTGCTTTTTAAACAGTTCTATAAAGCAGAGCTCAGGTGTTTCAGTTGATGTCCTTGCAGAGCCTTTCCAGGTAGTGAGATCTGGTTGGTATGTCACTGGTAGGACCTTGCACCTGCACTCTGGTGCTCGCACAAAACCAGAGGTAAGCTGTACCTGTGGTGAGATGAGCCTGGGAATCCTCTTGCTTCATGGAGCCTTGTGAGCTCTTACGCATCTGAGATGTCCTACATGCAGCCTCTTGCCAAAGATCAGGTCTCTAGAAACTACAAGAGCAGTTTCTGATTATTCTTGCTCCAGGTGGTCTCAGTCTCTACTGTCCAACCTTTCTTCTGTCCACGTTCTCTTTTAATGGGGGAACTAACACATCAGATGTGCCTTTTCTGTCCTTGACCATATGACTGTGGCTTTGGATGCATTTTATCTTTGCAGAACATCCCCTGGGTCTGGGCAGCAGCCTTTAGGCTGTAGGTCTGAGGAACTAATGGATATATGGGTGTTGCAACAGGGAGGGGTAATGATGAATCAGGGGATGCACAAGTTAGAGTGATCGCATGTAAGCAGTACCTCCTATAGACTTCTCTAGGTTGTGCATGGGCCTGGCACAGTGCTTAGCAGAGGATCACTCTTAGATTCACTCAGATAAGCAACTGAGGTGTTAGAGTGCCTCTCATTGCAGGGTCTATACATGCACAGGCTCTGCCTCTGCTTCCACTCCTCCAGCACAAGACTGACTCTGCGAGCAGGCGAAGGGCCGAGAGGGAGAGGCTTCATGCTATCACTTAAATATAAACACTCCTAAAAGCAACTTTCTGATTTCTCTGTAGGAGGCTATAACCTGCTGGGGCCTTCAGCACTTCAGCAGAGTTGCATCTAGAGAAAAAGAGACCATAAGAATTAATGGAATTTTCCCCAAATCTTCATGGCCTTTTCTGGCCAGACATACTTGAAAGGCTTAGGATTGAGGCATCAAAGAAGGACTCCCTGTTCATTGGTTTCATGTGAAAATTGCTGCTTATTGCAGGGGCAGGAGGAGGAAAAGGAAATAAAGAGGAAATTTTGAAGGAAATGGCAGATAGGATGAAATGTGTCCAGGAGGATTTCAGAGACTCTGAGGGCTGGGGTGGCTGACTCGGCAAGGACCTGACTTCTGCTTTTAAGGTGTCAGGGCTGGCTCGTGGGCATGGACATGATAACTTAACTGGAGCTGTCCCAGAACAGTTAGTGAGTTTGGGCCAGTTCACAGCAGGGTTGTTCTGAGCAGCCTCAGAGCCTCAATTTGCAGGAAGTGAAGAGTAAGTCTGTGATTTAAAGCCCATCATTTAAGCCTATCAGCTGAGGCCTTGGTGCTGCAGTGTCCAAAGCAAGGACGAAGCCTGTGTCCAAGCTCAGCACTGACTGTCTGTCTCGGTTGTGGTGCGCCAGAAGCACCCATGGTCACGAGGAGGGTCCACACGGTAAAGCACAGCGACTGACCTGCCTGCTGCTGTGTGAGGACACCCAAACATCAAAGGGCACCCCACAGAGACACCCCATAGCACCCATCTTCCCCAGCAGTGGAACATTGTCTAGCCCTGCTTCAGACCCACACGGAGCAGTCACAAACAAGGGCTGGGATTTATCTAAGCTGGCAGTGACTCTGCTGTCATCAACATCCAAGAGATGGGCTTGCTGAATATGTCAGGACTGGGGAGAGGCCATCTTCAGGAGCTGAGTCCCTGGCTTCCCTGTCTTTCTGCCTTCTTTTGGAAGCAAATTCAGCTGGGTTTCATAAGAGTTGATAACATAAGCTCACTTCTGTGAGCAAAAATGTATATGGTTATAAGACATAACTGCTACGTGATAAATTACATCAAGATGAGGATTTCATTCCTTAAGGATGAAAAGGAAAAGAAGATGCAATGAGAAACATCCCACTTGGGCTGGCTGGGTCAGGTCTCTATCAATCATCCACAAGACCTGTGTTGTTTCAGAGCTGCGTTTGAATGTGTAGTGTGGGCTTAGGCTGGACTTAGGCTGGACTTAGGCTGGAGTGTGCAGATGTGGAACACGAGCATGGCAAAATGCCATTTGTGCAACAGAGGGTCATCAAGTGATGATCAGATGGAACTTATCTGGGCCCTTATTGGACAAATAAATAGCTGTACTTGTTGTGTGGTTTTTCTTTTTTACTGCATTGCAACAAAAAATATGGCAGCAAGTGGTGCAAAAAGAAGGATGGTATTTTCAGTTTAAAAATACCTTTCCCAGCTTGTTGGTTCCAGCACACAAACCTGTGGCACAGCTTTTGTTGAGCTGATGATCCAGCAAGTGCCCACATCTTTTCTTCTGGCACAAGATTCTTGTTGTGAAGAGATAATCCCCAGGATATGTTTTTTATCCTGGTCCTGGAGGTGCTGTCTGAACAGCAATGACAGGAAGGCTGTGCTGCTTTTCAATAGTTTTGCTTCAGAGAACCTGCTGGTAGCATTCTGCATATCTCCAGCTCAAGATGTGTCAGGAGCCTGAGCTTTGCTGCTTTCACAATGCCGTAGTCTTTCTGCCAAGCCTGCAGTGTTTTGTAGGAAGAGGGTCATGGAGAAATGGTGTCCAGTGGATTGCCTTGATAAGCCAAAGGGATGCTGACAGGTACAGTCCTACTGTATCTTCTTTTATTCTACTTCTCTAGAAATAACATGTAAGTATTTCTGGCTACCATCAATTTTGGGTTGACTCCACTGTTAAACTGACAGGAGCTGACAGTTCTAGAACGGACCATGTAATGCGACACAGAGATTCCCCAGAAGTTGATGGCCACCTCCTGGTGATGCCAGTGAGAGCAGAGTTAAGCCAATACCCAGAGCTTTTGAAAACGCCACGATTTAAAATGGGTCATTGTGCTCCCAAGATTGCTGCCATAAATACAGCCTCAGAAGTTTGTGGAGTGTGCACGCCTGCCTTTGCTTCTGAAATTTAGAGGCTGGAGGAGCTGGAGTGGGCTTGCCGTCTGGGTTTCAGCGAATATCAAGTAGCACTGATGGGTCAGCGCTTTTTTTTTAATCTCCATCAGGCCTGGGGGGTGTTGTATTAATAATTTTTTTCCAGACGCAGACCTTGCTGTTGCAAGCTACGCTGTTTTCCCCTGGAGAGCACACTGCTGTTCTGCTTGGGAGCGGTGCCTTATATCCTCCCAGAAAAGAAGCCAGAATGCAGTGCAGCAGCGTGACTCTTAGCTGCGGACTCCGTTCTCCACCGAGACGATCTGGGATTTTTGTTTAAAGAAGTAATTTTACAGCCGCTGACTGCAATGGATACTGTGTGGGGGAAGAGGTAGGGAGGTTCTCTTTCACCTGATCTTGGTTCTGACCTCCTGGGGATTATTAAGGAGCCCAACTTGTTAGGTTGGCATATAGGCAAATTCTAACAAGGGTAAGGACGCTCTGCCTGGTAAACTGCTGCTTGCAGTGTGGCAGCGTGTTGTAAAATTAATATGCTGGATTTCATGCAAGAATTAGCTGTGCTTAAGGTATGGCTCAGACTCTTATATAATTACATGCCTCCTGTTTGTTAAGCTTAAAGCTGTACAGAAATTGTAAAGACTACAAAAAACACAGGTTGATAGTGTTTTAGGTTATAACTCTCCATGAGACTGTTTAAAGCAATAAGCATTAAATGCTATTTTAGAATGAAGTATTAAGTGACTTGTGAGAGCACAGCCATTAAAATACATGCTGACTGCCAGATGAGGCACCTGGGACACCAGACTGGAATACCTTTCCCATTGGTAGGTTTTATTATATCAGAGTAGCCATATGAGGACTGAAGTCGCTTGCTGGATTTAGCTCCTGTGTTTGTGTGTTGGGATTGTTCAGGAGAAGGTGAATTCCATACGTCTGTGATGCTAAAGCTGGATCTAGAGGGGCAGATCCTGCCCTGGGACCAGGGCCAGCCAGTTGAATAAGATAACAAGATGTACAAGATGAAGACCTGCCAAGACAAAAATTAATCTGCATATAATATTCCTTGTCTGTCACAGGTGAGCCTGTGATTGCTGCCAAGGTACAAAAATACCCATATTGGGTGTTGTGGATGCTGTTTCTTCCCATCGCATGTCCCAGGTTGTTTAGGACAGTGGGGCCAAGCCAGACACTGCCACTTTAGCTTCTTGGACTTTGTAATTTTCATTTCCTGATGCTGAAGCTGAGCTGTGCATTGTTGTGCACAGCTTTACCCTCTGAGCACTGTTCAACAGTAGGGAATCTTTGATTATTCATTAATGTGAAAGAAAGGGGAAAAAAGGTATGTCATCATTTTAGCTGCACTTGTTAACTTTAACAAACCTCCACTAAACACAAGCACTTTGGAAAGATGATCCCAAGAAAACACAGACTGTGTGTCTTTAACAGGAATGAAGGTACTGATTTGCTGGAGTGGAGGGAGAGCTATAGTTTATCTTCAGAAATGACAGCAGGGAGCAAAAGAATACAACCTTCATGTAAAGGAACCCATGGTAAAAGAAATTTCAAGATGAAAATAAAATTGTAGAAGAAAAGAAAGGAGGGAGGGAAATGTGTTTTTTATGAGATATATCCATTCAGGAGACACGTGCTGGCAAGGGAGGTATTGCTAGTGGTAGAACATCAAAGTCTCTCAAAACTCTGTAGATATAACACTAAGTTATCACACTAAAGTAAGGGAACTCTGTTTGGGCCTCATTATGTTTGGTGAGTGCTGGATTATTGATTTTGATGGCTGAATTAATCACTGGTTGTTGACATGGGGCCAGTGACCATCATGGGTTTTCATTTATATGGGCTGGCAGGTGAGAGTCCTAATCATAAATATATATAAGACACTCCTGAGGATTCAGAGGAACTGATTTCCCAAGGCTAAGGAAAACTGAGTGAAGTTGACTGGGTGTTAAAACGTTCACAGGAAAATATGAGTAACAACCGGGAGCTCTTTGACCAGAGGCCAAGAAAGTTGAGATTTCAGAGTCAAGAAAGAGGACAAGGTTTAGCTAATAGCCATCCTAGCTTGGTAGCAATGAAAGCAACAACTGGAAGCAATAATAAGATTAACAAATTCAGAAAAGAGAAAAATTGGTAGCAATCCATGTGCATCTGGAGTTATGGTGTGTAGACAACAAGATAAAGACATCTGGAGGGAAATTGCCTATCAAGTACAGCTACAGAATTACTCTAGAAACATATTAGCAAAGAGGAATGTGGTTGTGAGCCAAACAGTGAAATAAGCATAAGGAAATTGTCGCTCATAATGACTTAGAAGACACTAACTGGTCAGTAACCACTATCATCCTGCATTTCGAAAAGAAACAGTATGATGGGCTGCTACTGTCTTGTGACCAAGAAACCACAGAGGATGTTAAACCAATGTACATTAGGCTCAAACTCCAAATCAGCAGGCTTCGTAGCTTTTATCTAACGCTTCAAAGCAAGTTGCTTAAGTGCTCTCCAGCGAATACCTCTCAGGTTTTCGTAAGGCTCAGGGTATTCGGTGTGGTGATGTTCTCTGCTCAAACTCAAAATAAGTGTTGTAAGTTTTCTAATGTACCTTATATACAGGCGAAGAAGTGATCGACTAGCGCATACGAACAAGCCGTTGCTGGCAGGCAGTCACTCTTCTGTGAAATGTTTCTAGTGAGATCAGTGTCACCAGCAACCTGCAGGTGAACACACTCATAAAATTAGCAAGGTGACATAGAGACTGATGGAGTTTCAAGCATCAGTGGGAAGACAGAAGCTAGAGAGGGTAATCTGAGTGGCTTGGCACACTGGCTTTTTTAAAACAAAATGAAGCTTCGCCGCAGAGAGTGGTGCTGTGAAAGAACAAGAAATTCCTCCTAGTTAGAGAGCAGGGGACTACGTCTGACAGAGCAGGGACTTGGTAGGAGCTGCAGTAGAAACACAACAGAACAGATTTTCCTTGTGAAGCCCGGTGCCCAAATGTGACTCGTGGGGGTTAAAGTGGCTGGGAAGGGATCGCAGTAGGGATTTTGCCTCTGTATTTGCCTCTGTACACAAAGGACAATGGAATAGTGCCTGGTTTTTGTGTTCTTAGCTTAAGTAGGATATTGCAAAATGGGATAGCCACAGATATGATCCCTGAGCTGGAGAAAATGCCATACAGCAAGCCATGGAAAAAAGCTTGATCTGTTTAGCTTATCAAAAAGAAGATTGAGGGATAACTTGATTGCAGTGTGTAAGTACTTCCATGGGAGAAAATACCAGTTGCTGAAGGGCTTTTTAATCTAGAGGAGAAAACAAGAGTAAGAAACAATGGCTGGACAGTGAAGCCAGATACTCCACTTCAGAACAGGCAGACATTTTTAACAATGAGGGTGATTAACCATTGGGAGAAGATCCCAAGGGGGCTGATAGCTCGTTCATTTCTTGATGTCCATACACCAGGCAGGAGTGCTTCTCTGGAGGACATACTTTACTCACGGCTGTGGAATTGGATTTGATTCATGGATAACTGGATTGAATATGCCTTATGGCTTATGGACCCTTTTGGCCTTGAAGCCCTTAGCTACATCTGGGAATGATTTGGCAGTGCTCTAGTTGGGGATCCTGATGGACATTTGAGGCAATGTTAGCATGGCCTGCCCTACAGAAGGGGATTGGTCTGAGTCACCCATCACATACATGTTGGACTTGTGGAAAAGGGCCTTGTTAACCCCCAAGCAGATGAGACATGGGTTTAGTCAACCACCTAGAGCTCCCAGTGATCGAGGCCAGATATGAGAAGTGCAGGTAAGGCCTCTTCAACTATTCCTAGCTTTTGGAAAGACCTCCTGGGACAGCAAAGAACTGGATGAAAGGGCAGGTGAAGTCACTCTGATTTATGGTGGGAACAACACCACGAGGAGAAAGGCCAACTTAATCCCTCTGCAGGGTCAAAGCAGAATGAGAATGGGTTGCACGCCTCTACCTTTTTCTTTAGACTCCACTGCCTCTCACGTGTCTGAACCTCAGCAGTTCCCCAAACCACTTATTTCTGTGATGCTCCGGAAGCTGTTCAGAACTTATTCACAGCCAGAGACAGAATCAGCAAGCAAGAAAACCACCTCTAGACTTCATGTGTCCAAGATACTCTAGAGAGAGCTACTCCCATCCTGTAGCACTGCTCCCCTTGCCCTCCCACTGTAACCCAGTGCATCTTTGCAGACAACTGGGAGCAGTGAGCAAACGGTTAAAGTTTTGCTTCTCCACCCAGTGGTGGGTGTTGTCTGTGTCAGAAACAATATAAGAACAGTCGGAAGTTGCAGCTGGCAAGTAACATTTGGAGTAGCAGTCGTGGGGCATATAGATCTGGTGTGGACTGTCTTTTCCTGAGACTATAAACACTTGTGCAGAATGTCCGAGAACAAGAAAAAAGGGAAAGGAAAGAGCAAAAAGAACAAAGAAGGGAAAAAAGGGGAAAGAGAACCTGACCCAGGAAAAGGTACTTCCCATTTTTAACAAATTTTACTTGTAGGAAGAAGAGAGAAGCCAGAAAGCCAGCAGGAAAGTACTTGTGGGTTGCATGAGGGTGCAAATGATAGGGAGCGTTTGCCAGCCAAGTGTGCAAATCTCTGCATCTCATTCATATTTCGTGCTGTTATAGGTCTGCTTTCTTCTTGATCTTCTCTCTCTCTCTTTTTTTTTTTTTTTTTTGAATATCCAAAGCCCCAAGAATTCAGGGCAATGTACTCTTTCAAAAAACAGCAACACTCGGTTCCTGTCACGGTGATATGGTAATTGAGGGGGGTTGTGCTAATTCTCTGGGGATTCTAGTGTGTTGAGTTTTGCTGCTTGGTTGGTTGTTTTCTTGCTTCTTCCTGAGGTAAATATCAAAAGCCACTATTCTGGAGGATCACAGGGACTGTTCCTTGGGATATACCAACTCTCGGAGATCAGATTTAAGCTATAGCCTCGCTTTTTGAGGTGACTGCATTGACTTGTAGTTAAAGACATGTGGACTGTAAACCTTCGTTCTTTGCTGATATGCTTATTAGTGAAATCGGGCTGTTCCTGAGGAGATCTGACTGTTCCTTGCTGAATGAGCAAGGCAATACTTAAGATGTTGCTGGGATAAAATGTTTAGATTGCCTTTAACTGATAAAGTTTGATTCCCAAGTAAATGGGGAATATGAGCCAGGGCAATGCGAGAACTGTCTTGGAGAGATACAGAAGGTTTGGTGATAAAACAGCATAGCGGTATTTCTTTCTCTGTCATGGTATCAGGGAGGGATTATCCCTGACTGTTTCTTATCTGTGGTTTATCTGGCAATGTATTTGGACAGAGCAGCAACTCCATCAGACTTTGTGTTTTATCGGTGTTAAGAGAGGCTACAAGCTGGACTGGGTCCTGGATGAGTCTGTCAGTTTAGCTCTTCACTTGCCTGGATGCAATTCTGCTCCTGGTCCTGCTACCATGATGCTAGTGAGCGCTCTTTACCTGAACAGATTTGTTTTGGCTTCCTGCCAGCATAATTAGTAGCAGGATTTGCCCCTACCCTTTTTCATCCCTTACTCTGAGCATAGAGACCCAGCTCTGTTCACCACCCTACTGTACCCAGGGCATGGGCTCCTCCACAGAGCTGCTGGGGTGGCAGTGGGTGCTGATGCCGTGGCAGGCTGACCTCACGTGTGGTCTCCTGCTTATGACATCAGAACATAGCTGTTGCTGTGGGATCTGGGAGGAGACTTTTGGGATAGCTTCAGGACAGGGAGCTTGAAACCACCAAGCAGAGCCAGCAGCTGCTTGAAGATGACCAGATCTGCCCAAGGGGCTCTGGAGTGTGCAGAGACTGGGAGCTCACAGCCATCGGCAGGATGACCCTGCCTCCTAAGTGCACAGATGAGACAGGGCAATGCCTGCATCGTGGGCATCTTCTCCACTGGGAGCAGGATGGAGACACTGGTGGGTCTGAGAGGCATTGGCTCGGGCACAGCAGGGGAATGAGGCACTCTGGGGTTGCCAAGGGAGCAACCAACTGTCTTGAGTCATGTGGGCCATGGTGGGGCCATGGGGGCTGCGTGTGGGGCAGAGGACCAGGCGTGAGCTGAGGGGTCAGACCACACTCTTTTCTAGTGCTGCATCAAAGCCCTGCAGTAGCTCACTGCTCTAGGGGGAACATGTAAAGACCCTTTACCTGTAGTTACTCATGCTGACAACTTAGTCCTCTGCTGAGATGCACTGTAGGGGTGTTTTATCACATATAAATCCCACAACTGGACACTTTGGCCAGAGTGCAAAATCTCTTTCTCTCTAGTAATGGATCCAGAGCAGAATTGGGTTTGATTGCATTGATCCTGTCTGTACCTCAACCAAAGAAAAGAAAGGTTCTGGGTTTGGCTTGCACAGCATGAACACAGTCCTTTTATTGCATTTATTACTAATGAGATTGCTTAGATCCAGGTCACTCCTTTGCCTTGTACTGCTGCAGAGGTTGCCCATTGTTTGCTCCATGGGTCCATCAGAGGAAGACACTTGGTTGTCTGTGGTGTCTCTGAACCAAATCCCACTTTGGGTTGGGTTGGTTGGGATCGGTGGAACCTGTGAACACCTTTTCCCACCATGGATCACCTTTGCCATGTGGTCTAAGGGGCACCACAGCAATGCTTCCCCAAAAGGACTTTTAGAAGAGAAGAGTTCCTCCCCCAATCACTTCTGAGCAGATGCTCCAGTCCTGGTACACAGACCCTCACTCCAGGCAGCTGAGCATTCTGTGGACTCTTATTTCTTCAGCTTGTGGCTGGACCTCAGACTGCCTCTCCAGCATGCTCAGGCTGATGCAAAAACCCAGCCCTGGCACAAATCAGGCAACTGGCAGTGCACTGCAAGGGCAATATGTGTCCGCTGTTTTTCCCCAGGCTGTAGTATTTCCATGCAAATGGAGTGTGCTGACCCCTCTGAAACCAGGAGGCAGAAGATGAACTAACAAAAAGCTTAGACTCTCAGGAGATCCAGACAGGAACATTTGTTTTAGATGGCCAGTGCAAGGGAGACTCAGAGGATAACAGGGCGGAAAGTGTTCCTTCTTCACACTGCATCCCTGACCAGTCTCTGCCTGCTGAGGACCAAACTTTGTTACCTAAGGCACTCTGAAAGTTTTGATCTACCCTTGTGCTCATATGTATCTGCATGGGAAATTACCCCTAGACACCCCTTCATGGTTTGCTCTGCAGAGAGCCCCAGGACAGCTCTGGCACAGAAAAACACTGTGACTTCCAGAGGCGATCGCCCCAGCCCTGCCAGCTGGTTTGGGGGAATTGCCCCATGTAATAGAGCTATTCACTGCCAGTGAATCAGAGATGCAGAAAAACCCCTTAGAGGAAGAGAGAGCTGAAACGGTAGTTTCAGGAAAGAGCGTCAATGTGCCATGGGGGGGTGCTAGATTTCCCCTGAGGTGTCTCAAACTCAGGGGAGGAGAGGATTCTTCCACTGTGGCTTTTAACACAATGTGGCTTCTGTGAATGTGTAAAAGAGGATTGCTGATGTCATGCAAAGTGCTAGCTTTGTTCTGAGGACAAGGGCTAGCTTTAACATAAACTCACGTTTTAATGCCTCTAGTGATGCAGCTGTCCTAAAGCGAGTGCCTCAGCTACAGATCTAGCCAGTGAACAGCCTGTGAAGGCCTCCAGAGGGAGATGGTGTCCACCTATGAAGAAGCACCGTCAGGATCCCTCTTTTAGATGTTTGTAACATGCATTGAGAGATAGACAGCCTGTGTCCCACCCAACACACGTGGAAGGCACACCCAGCAGGGACTACGTGAGCTGCAGAATGTAGCAACAGACCAGCAAATAAATGTGTAATGCTCCCACAGTGATGGCGAAGTTCAGGTCTGGAAGAAAACTTCTTAACTGCAAGAGAAGATGGTACTTTATCAGACACTGGATGGCTTGGGGCAATCAAAGACTTGACACTGAGGCAAGACTGGGTATAAAAGAAGCTTCCATCTTGCACTCAGAAAGATTTAGAGAAGTGGGACAAATGAACCGGTGCCAATGCAAAAGTTCAGAACAGAACAGGGGGAACAAGTGCCAGAACAGTGGCAGTGGATTAGGAGGCCAGTGCACCAGCCTCACGGGGAGACAGGCAGGAGGAGAAGCAAAGGGCTGGAGGAAGCCTTGATAGTGGCATAGGTGAGGAGCAAAGTGGAAAGGGAAGGGCTATGAGACTGGAAACAGTCTGTATTTCATCTGTACTTCCGTGAGGTTGCTTGGGAGAAAAGACCAGAGAAATGTAAAGCATTTCGTTGGTTAAATTCCCCAGCAATTCCAGGCATTCTCTCTTATTTTCACTTGGCACTGAGGAAAACATTGCGTGTGCTTAAGGTTTTTGTTGTTTGTCAGTGCTAATACGGCAGGCAACATGGGAATTGTGCCTTTCTCTTGAACTGCCCATGGCAAATGCTAATGCTGGAAAACTACTCGGAGAGCAGGTGAAGAGTCTGCAGAGAGTGTCTCATGTTTCAGTAGGAACTAACTTGACCTCAGTTCCAGGATGAGTCAGGATTTGGTAGAAAGGTTGTGCAGAAGGGTATTGCAATTGAAACTCCAGAGGTCTTAAGGAGGAAGGGTGCCCCTGGGCGTGATCCAGTGGTGGGACTGCAGCAGAAGCAGGCGTACGTTAGCCAGGTCTACCAGCCAGGGTACTTTAGAGTGCTGCCACATTAACACAGAGTTTGGTGAGGGATTTGAAAGTCCCTTGCAGATGCTAAGTGCAGGCTTTATGGTGGAAGTTCATGCTATCAGAGATGCCCAAACAACAGTGCAACCAAAACAGCTACTTCACTGCTGGCTAAGGTACCTCTGTGTGAACTCTGTCCACATTGCAGGGTGAACATGCTCTTGATTTGTGCTTGATTTGTTCTTAGTCTTCTGTTTGTAGGAAAGACTCTAGTTCTAAGGAGCTTGTAGGAGCATTAGCCAAAAGGTTTGTTTACAAGAAGGATGACCCGCAGTGGATATCCTACAGTAGCAGTTTTGTTTTCTATAAACACCCAGACACACAAGGTACCAGATGTCAGCTGTGCTCCAGGATCTGTCCACATGCATGTTTTCAGTAGAGCATTTCCACTGGCTAAACTAATGGACTGCTATTGCCATTGCCATGTGGCTGAGTGCATGCATGTGGCCAGTCACCACAGATCAGCGAATGTGCAGTAACTTGCTCAGCCTTGGGAATGGAGGGGGTCTGACTCACAAGCTCCAGTGATTCACGCTGGGGTAAAGGAAGAGGTTGTATGTCCCAGCTGCTTTCTGGGCTTTTTGCTAGAGCTCGCTAGCTCTACAGAAGGAGGGATTGATAAATGAGCATGTGGCTCTGTTCCTCCACTGTCCCTGGCTCATAGTCTCAGGTGTTAATACAAACAGAAAGGTTAGGGGAGAGAGACCCAGTAGGGCTGAGGAATAATCCATCTCTTCATTCAGACTAAGGCTAGGAACACCTGGCAGATGGGCAGGATGGAGCAGAAAGGTACATTAGTAAGTAATCCCGCTTGGATCTAAAAGCTGGTGAGTCAGAGCTCTGGGCATCCCGTTTTCAGTCCCTTTTTGGAGGTGGGTGTAAGTAACCTGGGAAAGGCAGTCTCTGGTGAGAGGAGCAGCGTCTGGAGAGGGGCTGAGTAAAGCCTGGCTGCTGACCTTTGAGGTCATGCCCTCGGCTTATTCTCTTGCCTTTTTTAATGTGACGGGTTCCAGCTGCAAAGCAGCTAAAGGAAAGCTGTGTTGCCGTGAACAGCATGGCTCTGTCATCCTTCTTCCTGCATCTGGACTGCCAGCCTCCTTCTCTGAGTGCTACCCTGATCTCCAGTCTTGCCTCAACACTGAGCGCTAATGGGACTGCAGCATGTGTTTGAACTCAAAACTGACTGGAGAAGATGAGATGAGACTAGGGCAGTGTGAGTGTGTGGACCTACATCCCACTTCTTCTGTTGCGTAACTCCAGAGGCAGTGAGAGGAGGGGAAATGAGCCTCTTGTTCCTCTGACCCCTCCTCATTTTCCCTTCGACTCCAATGAACGCTTTCAGGTGCATAATGGGAGTTCAGCATGGGGGTCGTATGACCCTGTGCCTTTTTAAGTGACTGGGAGCTTTGTTATAGTGGAGCCATGCTCTTGCAGTAAGCAATGAGTGCAGCTGTGGGTCGCACTTGGCTCTGGCTTGGATGTGCTTGTGTTCTTCTGGGACCAAAGCTCCATAAAAAGCAAAGTGTTTCTTGAAAGGAACTTGAAGAACATAATTCCAAGAGCAGTTGAGCTTGCAGCTCATGACTAGGACTGTAAATCTGGGCCATTTCCTTTGGCTGCGAAGTTGCAGGACTGTGAAGTCCCAGCGAAAGCTGGCTGTCCAGTCTGTGCTGGACACTGTGTTCAGGGCAGAGGTTGTCAGGCAGTGAGATAATGTGGACCTTTCCTTTGGGAAAGCTGCATCTTGTGTCACTGAGGATGAGGCTGGAGGGAAGTGGAAAGCTGGGTGGGAGTCACCCACCACTCCTGGTTCACCCAGAAGTTTGCTTGATGCTGCGTCAAGCTACTCGCCCTGGGTTCTGTCAGTGCATGCTGTCCTGGTGGCTGGTCACCCTCTACTGATCTGCCAGCACTAGTGAGGTGGAGGGACATGATGGCAGCAGAGGCAGTTTGGAAGTGCGAAGGCCTCTCCACCCAGGCTGGAGCCTGGACAAGCATCACCTGTTGCGCTGACCTCCCGTCTGGGGCAGGATAACGAAACTCACATGACTGGGAGATGTGACTCTGCCTAAGAGGGAAGCTCTCACTGGACTTGCAAGGGCCTAATTGGAGCAAAACTGCAGGTTCCCTCAACATCCTGTGAGAGCGTCCAGAGCAGTGCAAGATGTGTGTGGCTTCCTGGCCAGGACACAGTCCTGGCTCCTGTGCAGTGCTCCAGACAGAAAGCTGTGTTTTGAACTGACATGACCTGGGATTGTGTCCCCTCTGACAAGGGCAGTGTTACATTGCTGCATTTTTGAGATGTTCCAAATTGTAACAACAAATACAAGTAATAATGGTAAAAGTTAAACATTAGTTAATTAATAACTCTGGTAATTAGACTTGACACACTCGGTCATCAGCCCTTATAAAGGATTTTAGTTCAGATTTGTCTGGAAGGTAAAAGCTCCTCAATATGAGGGAGAGCTTCTTTGCAGAGAAGAGCAATAAGCCGCACAAGGCTGTCACCACGCAGTAATGGTGATAATCATACTTCTGAGGACTCTGATGGTCCTGAAGCTCTTCTACAGCTTGTCTCATACTTAAATTTTTGTCTACACATGGAAGTCAAAGCCCAGTTTTTCTTGCTGACTTTTCATGCCCAGTGAGAAGAGGGAGGGGAAGGGAACCGCATTTGCTCTCCAAGTCTGTGACTCGGTGGCTGGCAGCTCAGAACAAGAAGGACAGCTACAAATGTGTGAGATGGACAGAAAAAGTGTTCTTTAGGGAAGCATTGAAACTTTAATTTACCTTAAAACTACACTAAAGTCAGGTGTGTTGGCATTTTGTTATAAAAAAAAAAAAAACAAACCCAAAAATTTGAAGCAGATTTCCTACATCATTGACTGATGTTTGGAAGCCCTTCAGAGAAACCTCTTTTTGGTGTCAGAATTTGCACATTTGCTTAATTTGAGGGTAAAATAAGGTTAAAATCCATCAGCCATGTTCTCAGCAGATGTTTCTCTGACCTGTCTCCTCTGGCTTTGTTGGCGTGTGTGTGATATGTACCAGCTGAGCATCCAACCCTCTCGCTTTCAGCAGCTTTTTGATTTGAAGGCTGTGACTTTTTTCCAACTCTAAAACTGTGTAAGTGTGCATGGGTACATATGTTTGTGCTTACATGAATTTATTTCACTTCGAAGTCCATGGCACTTTGCAAGAGTCCCCTGGTTCCTGATGCACTCCAGCCCTCTGGGGAGTGTGGGTATGCAATTTTGGCTAGCACACTACTCTGGCAAAGCCTGTACTGATCCTGTTGCTCCTTGTACGCCTCTTATACATCTCTTCCTCCTGTCAAACCATTGACAAAACTCCCATACTCAGCATCTATGTCTCTGGTTCAAAGCCCACCAAAAGAGCTTTTTGTGTTCAAGCTGTTTCCCACCTCTCGGCTTAACCTAAGTGCTCCTGGAGATAAGCTTCCTTGCTGTGGGGGCAAACTGGTCTTAGTCCAAGAGTGGTGCATGTGCAGGCATGGGTTTGTGGAGTCTACTCAGAGCACCTGGTGTTGGCCAGATTATTGATAGTGCTCCCACATTTGTGATGTGAGAAGTCAGATCAGCAAATGAGCTCAGGTCCCAGCAGGGAACTGGCTATTGATGCTCTTGGGAGAAAACTGGCCAGGGAGCTGAGGCAAAGGCACTGCCTGCTCCCTTGACCTGGCCATGTCCCTCTTGCCTGCACTGCGTGGGTGTTCAGATGTCTGTCTCCTGTGCCCATTTCCAAACTCTGGTGAGTAAGGCAGGGCTGGCAGAGAGAAACACTGAGTTTGGGCCAGGCAAAGGAAGGGAGGATCTTTCAGCTGCTAGCACAGTTGTTCTGCATGGGAAAATAACGAGCTTCAGCTGTGTCCATGCTAACTTGCTGTTCTCTGCAGGAGAGAAGCCTCAGCTGCACTACAAAGCAAAAAAAAAAACCCACCTGCCTGACTTTCATTGCAGGGTTTGCAAGCAAGAGGAATACTGATGAGGAAGAGGCTTGGGAGACACTCCAGTGGCTACTATTGCTGCTACATTGCTCCCTTTTTGGGTAGACAGCTGGCAATGTAAGGCAGGGCTTTCTCAGCCAGCAGGTTTTCAGAGCCAGCCTGTACTGTTGCTATGCCTGCTCCATGATGCAATCACTGATGGACACAGCAGCTTCTATAGGTTCTATATCAGACAATATCCCGGTGCTAAGCTGTGTGACTTCTACCATGAGCAGAGCAAATTGCAGATCTTGTGCTTTGAATCTTGGTTGCCTGAAAATGACTGAGGTGTTGAAGTGATTTAGATCCAGAAAGTCTTGCTAACAGGTCCTGGATCCATAGGTCAAGGTGCTGGAGCTGGGCAGGCTGTCTTTCAAAGGCCAGGAGTCTGCCTGATTGCTGCTACCCAAGAAGCAGTTTGTTTCCCTTCCAGAGATCATGTGTGTTTCATCTGCTCATTCAGGCTTTTGCCTGAAGGGCAAGGACAAGGAATGTGATGAACTTCTCTTTGGCATGGAAGTGTATTTTGCTTCACATTTGTCAATAAATGAGATTAGGTTTCTGTATTTGTGCTGAGAGTCTGCGTGAGAGGCACGATTAATGAATGCTAAAATAAACTCTCTGGCTGGCTGTTGGGTAACAAACACAGCTAAAACTTGCATCGCAGAAGAGAGCCTAACATTGCAGAGATGCCAGTTATATGATCAAGAAAAAGAGATTCAGCCCAAAACAGAAATTATCCTGGATCTTACATGAAATGATGACTCAGTACCAAAAGCAGTGTGTGTATAATAATGTTCATGCTTCTTCTCTACTTGAAAGAACATTTCCCACTCAGTCCTGGGTTACCTCTCCCAGTCATTCCAGGTACGAATAGTCTTTGTCCAGAATCTGAACCTTTTCCCCTAAAAAAGTAATCTCAGGAAGATGGGAGGCAGCACAAATTACCTACTTCTGGGTGTCCTTCCCACTGCCCACCCTGATGTGCCCTGGGCACCCCCTTTCCATCCAGCAGGTCTAGTGAGACTATTCAGGAATAAGGAAACCTTTCGGCCATCTGAAGTGGACACATTTAGATCAAGGGAGAGACCTGGTAAACTCCTGGGTATCTTCGTTTGGGGGACCCCCTGAAGAAATGCCAGTGGGTGGATTTCAGGAGGGACATCTTGGCAAATAATGTTGGTAACTGGGGGAGAAAACAGTAAAAATCTGGAGGAATGGTTATGGATGATGTTTAAATGAACACCTGAGTTTTCTTCAGGAGGCAGGACGTGAAGGACAGTGCCCATTCTGTGCTGTGGTGGTGGCATGTAGACACCCATGCTGCACTGCAGCAGCCCATTCCTTAATGACAAGGCTGAGGATCTGAGCCAGCTTTCCTGATTCACAGCTGTGCACTTTCAGGCATGAGGATGAAGAGATCTCTTGATAACCAAAGAAGAGCTGTCAAGTGAAAAAGGTTGCCATGGGCAAATGGTCCTCGCCCAGCCAGTGTGATGTCTGCAGTGCAGTCAGGAAAGACCATTGCTACGTGAAGACGTCCTGAGCAAGCTTTTCTGTTGCTTGCTTGGATACCAGTATTGATAAAGCAGCACTAAAAGCATGCTCCAATTTTGGGCTGTGTAACCCTAGCTAGCACCTAGCCCTTACATACTGGTTACAGTGCATGTTTATGCCTCTTCAGTGCTCCTCTCTCAGCTAAGTTGCCAAGGCAGGCTCATGGATGCTGATCTGTCCTGCTGATGACAGTGTAGACCCTTCCCAGGGCAAGTGACCTTGGCTTCCACGGACATCCCAAGCTTCAATTTTTCTCAATAATACTTCTAGCTCTTCTATTGGCAAACTTCCAGGTATAAGACTGCCCTCCTGAATCTGCAGACAAGCAGCTGCAATGCTGCTGTTGTTGCTTAGGACTTTCCTAAGTTGCATTTCAGGGAATTGCTCCTTTCTGTGGTCAAGCTTATCCATTCTACCTGCTGCTGTGGGCAGAAGAGAAAGCAGGAGTGGCAAAGAAATATTGTACGATGGAAATATGTTGATTACAGCTTTCAAAACCACCTCTGTCCACCTAGGATGTGTTTGGTTGGTTGTTTGAATTATTATTACTTCTGGAGAGGCTTCCTTGTCTATCCTATATTTAGAAAATATGGGCAGGCCATGCAATTTTAAGAACAAACCTCGTATTAGCAGGGCCATTGCTCATTTCATGTGTTGTAACATTTTGTGTTGGTAATGTTTTGAGTCAGTGTTTGAGAGAGATGTCATGAGTCACACCTCTGGTTTTCTTATGGGGTTAGGTAGATGTCTTGTTCATTTTGGGGGGTTAGAAGGGAAAAAAGAAGCAGTAGTAATCTGAAGCACTGCCAACAGGTTTGGTTTTATTGCCAGAACTGTGATAATCTGGTATTTCCCGTAAAGCCCCAGGTGTTTTACTTGCTTTATTTTCTGGGAATCTCCAATTTCTCTTATCCTTTGTCATTGCAGAGCAGAGCCAGACAGCGTGTCCTTTCTGGGGCATAAACATTCACAATATCAAAGATAAAAACAAGCCTCAAACACATCTCTAGATGGATAGCTCGTTATATTTAATCCAATATCACCATTTTTGAGAAGGAGAAGAGGCCCAGTTCATGATTTCCAAGTGAGCTGAGTGTGTGGCATCTGTCTGTCCTCTCCTCCTTTCCCCTTCTTCTCTTCGTGGTCTTTTTTGCAGGTCAGAAGAGACACTGAGTGTCTCTTGTACATATTTGCTGTCTTCTCACGCTAATGGAGAACTACACGTCTCTTAGCCTGCCCCATCTCTTCTGCCACGTGCAGGCTTAGCAGCCGCCTCATTGTAATACCCGGGGGCCCTGGCCTTGAAATGGCTTGGGTGCTTCCCCCAGCAGAGGCGTTTTTCTGCATTGAAGCCTCGGGGCTTGTCTGCACAGGGAGGCTCTTGCAAAACATGCTCGGCCTAGGGTGTGAATTTAAAGGGAAAGAACTTTTCTGCACCAGATTCCTGCCTTAAACCCTCTTATTCTGCAGAAAAAGGGATGGTATTTTTGCTGTGCTCCCAGCTGGATGTGGTTGAGCAACTGCACTTGACCTAAGCAGCCAAAGGCTCTTGTGGCAGCTCAGTTCTGACCTGGCCTTGGGTTCTCAATGCTGGCTCTAGTTAGTACCACAGAGGAGGCAAGGGGGTGGCAGGGAGGAGGCTGGTGCCCTCAGGCTCCCTGTGTACCCAGAAAAGGGGGACCACTTCAGAGCAGAGCCCACCTTAGGGGTTCTTGGTATCCTCTGGAAAAGCCACCCTGAACAGAGAGGCTTTGCAGACCAACCTGAGTTGACAGTCCCCCTTCCTCAGGTTTGGGCTTGGATTAGCTGCTCGAGTCCAAACCTGTCAGAGCACCGTGGGACTCAACTTGATGAATTACCCTGAGTCAGCAGCCCTTCTGCGCTGTGCTCACAGTCCACATGAGCTGGCTGAGTTGCTGGGGCGGTATGCTGTGGGAGTTGCATGTAGGTATGGTATTTTGCTTTGTAGACCGCAAATATGGTCCTCACTGAGAGCTATCAGACTGGCCACCCTAGCTGTCATCTGTGGCCCTCACATGCCAGAGTATGAAGCTTCCTGAAGCCTTCTCCTCAAATCCACCCTGCCAGCACTCTCAGCCACACCATGCCAGGGATGCTGGGGAAATGTTCCTATGGGGATCTGACTGCAGTCCACAGGTGGACTGTGGCTGCTGAGCTGGCGTCAGAGGTGTGGTGTTGGTCCCCAGCCCCCAGTCAAACTGGTGCAAGACTGCTAGTGCTTTCCGTGTGAAGCATTACTGCAGCTCTTGCAAGGATGATGTGTGAGCAGGGAAGGACCTTTGCATTTGGTAGTGGGGGAAGGGACCCTGGAAACAGCTTGCACCCCACAGGATTGAAACCTGAGGTTTCTGAAAGGAGAAGGGACACCGTGACAGTACAGAAAGTAATGTAAAAGCAGCACTCTTTCTTTATGTCTCCACTGAGGCCAAAGGTGGAAGCCCAGACATCCCTAACGGCTCCCGGCTGGTTTTCACTCAGTACATCAGTATCCCCTGGAAGTTGCTGTCACTGCAGTCACTGAGGGCAACAGCATAGCAGGACTGGCAGAAAGGAAAAGACATTTATATGAAGCATAGGCATGCTGTCAGCTGGATTAACTAGGGTAAAAATGCACACGGGGTTTATAAGCCTCTGGGCATCAGGGCAGAAAAACAGCTCTGTTCTTGAGAGAATGCAGAAGACTTCCCTACTGGGAAGTTATTCAAAAGGAGTAAGTGATACTCGCTGCCATGAAGTGGAGGTCCCTGTCTAGCAAGTAGCATGGTCTAACCCAACATGGCAGCCTCTCTGCAGCATGGTGGTCTTTTCTGGCTGCTTTCTGTGCCTGTCACGAGTCCCTGTGCGTCACCAAAGCATTCCCCTGTTCTTCGCTGCTGGAGTTGCCCTGCTAACAGAGTTGGCTGCTTGAGGACTCATCAGGGCTGAAAAGATTTATTTCTCAGCCATTTATTGCAAATGAACCATTGGAAGTCTTTCAAAAGCCATCTTCTCTTGACCTAAGTTCAGCTAAATGTTTTAGCAGCATCAGCTTTACATAACAAGTTAGAGGTAGAGGGGAATTCTGGGAGAGTAATGTTTATGTTGTTACAGAGTCCTTGCTGACCAGGATCTTCCTCTCAAAGTTACCTGGTTATTCGAAGGGTCACTGAGGGAGCCAGGAATTACAAGCCAACTGCCCCAGAAAAATGTAGTGGCTTGCTTGTTTACTCTGGGTGTCTGGCCAAATATCTGTATGAAAGCAGGTAATACTTTGCCAGCATTTAGATTGTAGTAAAGTCTCTTGATAGAGCCCAAGCACCCCAAATTAATTCCAGTTGGTAGGGGCAGGAGAGCATCACATGGGCTGAAAACTGGGTGGGGTGGACCATGAACAATGGATTAGGATAAACAGCAGTGTGTCAAATTGTCAGGGGAGTGAAGGAGAGCACAGTGTTGGGAACTAAAGTCTTGCCAATTGCTGCCCTTCATGGTGAACTGCACATAGTTAACCTCTGCTGCATTTCTTGGGGCCCCAACAGCAATTAATGGGAGTCTGTGAGTGTACTTGGGAAGTTGGATCTGTTCGTCTTTAGTTACCTGGGAAGGTTTTTCAGAATATCCTTCATATGGCAGGGCTGATGTCTGAGGTGTCCATTTAGCTTTGGTTCATGTTCACAAAGATGCTCCCAGTTAATTATCTGATATTTTATCAGATTATTATTTTGTGAATAATAAGTCTAGTAAATAGACACTTATTTACCACCAAATTATGAGGGGAGGGTTGCAAGCTGAAAAATGGGATTGACTGTGATGTTCAGTCTTCATGATCCTCTGGCTTTGGGTGAGACCCAGGTAACAACTGGCATGGGTCCTTGCTCAGAAGCACCATTATAAAAGCAGATCTAGGATGGATCCATCCTCTGTAGGTGTGCAGGGGTCCTGTAACTACAAGCAGCAGCATCTAGGTGAGCAGGAAGGCTTTTTTCTCTTCGTGTTTCAGGCTTGACCATTACATAGAGGCACTGCCACTGCAGGGACAGACAGGGCATGGGGTTGAAGAGCAGTCACCTTTCATGGTGAGTACAAGTGGAAGCTCAGCTTCTGCATCCTGCAGCCAGGGGGAGAATGTGACCAGGGAGCGACACAGCCTCAAAGCAGCACTGAAGTATTTCTGAGCTGTGTGTAGTAGTGGAGCTCCTGATGCACCATCCCAAACTGGCAGAAAATCAGAAAAGCAGCACCAATATTCAGGTGCCTGTCTGAGAGGATGATTCAGGCCCTCTCGATTTCATGAAGACAAGTCTGCCTGGAGCTCTTCAGTGAGAGCTCTTCAGAGAGTGGGAGGTAGTCAGCATTTCCAGAAATGAAAGGAGGATGAGGCTGGGGCTTAAGTGGGATGTTCAAGGTTTTCAAGATCATTGATTTTGCAAAGGAAAGAAAAAAAAAACCATGCATATCACAGCCAAGGTGAATTGAGACAGGAAGGACAAAGATGAGTGATTTTGGTTACTTGTGATTGGTGGCAGCTGGCATGGGCAAGGACAACAAAACAGAAAGAAGGGGCAGTGTAAAGGACTGAAAGACAAAAGGAAAGACGGGCTACATCTTTGGGAATAGGTGGAACATCTCTTTTGCACCTGGGGATCAAAACAGCCTCACAGGTCTCAATAGTTGATAATGTGGCTGGGTTGCCTGTCACCTGCTAACTAGTGCCCTTGTACTGACAGCCTTTCTTGCAGAGACTCTGGGCCTTTTCCCAGAGGGGATCTAGTGTTGCCTGTTGGAGAGGCTGTGAAGTTGGATCAGGTATATCCTTGAAGTCAGCCAGGTCCTGGAGCACTCTGTGGGATGCAGGGTAGATGTGTAGTACTAGGTTGTTTGTGTGTCTGGATTCTGGTGAGTTGGATGGATGTTGCAGGGCTGATCCCACCTCAGGGCAGGGATGTGGTCTGCTCAACTTCTGAAGGGTTCTTCCAAGCTTATTACTGTAATCCTGTGATTTGTTGTCCCCCAAAACCTGTCTTTAGGCCTTTCCAGGTTGGTTCTGTAGACACTGAAGACGATAAAGGTCTCTCCAGGCCTTTCCAGGGCAGCTCCTCAGCACCACTGCACCTTCTACATGTTTATCAGAAAGTCACATGCACAGGGTATTTAGACTGATTGTTTCCTACAGAAATGTTCCCCAGCAGAGGAGACCCCACTCTTTCCATCAGGTTCTTTGTACTGTATCTCAGACCCCTGAATATCCATTTTTTTTGGTTTCTAGGTGGTTGCATTCCTCTGCATGGAGCTATTCAAGGATGGCTTGGGGCGATGGTGAAGGGGAGGAACAGTGAGAGCACAGAAGTGAAGGAGCAGCTCTGGAGGAATTTTGCTTAAGCTGGAGTGTCTGGGCAGAAAGCCTTCTTCCTTGTCTAGATCAACTGCTTCCTTGCTTTTCCCTGTCCCTCTTGTATGGAGATGAGAACCATCCATGCTTATAATACAAGATGAATCCCACATTGTGCCCTGTCTTTTCTCAGGTCTTCCTTGGATCCCAAACTCCTTCCACTTGTTGTCACTGCTGCTTAAAATTGGCATTTGTGATGGCATCCAGAGGTCCCAACTGCAGCATTGTTCCCCTTGTGCTATTCACAGCACAGAGTCATAACATGAGACAGTCCCTGCCCCAAATATATTAAGTGGGATCTTTGAGAGAGGAAATGGAAGCACAGAAAAGGGATGTGAATTGTCTCACTTTACGCAACATTTCTGGGATAAAACCCAGCACTATTAATAGCTTTTTGCTCAACAACCATTTTTTGTTCAGAAATCTGGTTTTCACCTTAAGTTGTTTGTGTTGTGCAGGATCTGTTGGCCAGTTTGGTGAAAGTTCCTACTTTGTGATATGCAGCTAGATGTAAAGCAGGTCCAAAAAACCCCTATCCTTTTTGAACTCAGAATAGTCTTTCAGCTTGGGCCACCACTATGTTGCCTATTGTCTTTTCTTCACCCACATTTCACTGCTGCATCATTGGTCTTTGTTTTTGGTTGCTTGCATTCTGCAATATCTCCTAGAAAATTACTTGTGCCATACCTTCCTTTGTTGCTCTTCTCTAAATCCTTCAGTGGAGTAGCTGGACAACCAGCAAGGGTTTGCTCACATCAAAAACTCAAATTTGCTTTACCTTCCTTCTTACCTGTTGCTCGTGAATATTCTATAAAGTGAACTTTCTGCCGGAAATGTTTGTGGAAGCAGAAAATGTTGATTAAATTTTAACGAAGAGTCACAGGAAGCGAATTTTAAAATTGCAACTGTATGTTTGTGATAATAAGAGCTCTGTCACTGCTGTCAGGGACTAGAATTGATGGAGGCCACAAAATCTCTTTATCCAACCAAAATGAGCCAGAGTTGCTTGATTTTTTTTTTTAAACACAAGCCACAAACTGCTCATGAGCAATTTACAAGCCAAAAATTAGCCAGTATGGCTTTCCAGAGAATAGTTCTGAAGAATATTGCAGTAAGCAATATCCAAATATAAAACGAGGGAAAATAAGGATAAAAAAATTAATCAGGAAGAGCTGACATCCTTGAGACTCCTGGCAGCCATAAATCAGCCTGGTTGGGGGACATTTCAGTGTAAGCCACCCATCGCTGCACTTCAGTGGGGGTCTGGAGCTATTCAGAACAATGCTGGGAAGCCGCACTCTGGACAAGGCAGGAGACATGCTGTGTTAGTGTCTCCACTGGGCAGTGCCCAGAGTCCCAAACGGAATTTACAGCTAGCTGCTTCCCTGCAGTCCACGGAGGAGGGTGGCCCCTTTTCGGCAGGGCTTGGGCGCTCCCTCGGCTCGGCCAGTGTGCGGGCGCTGCCGGCATGGAGAACAGCTGGCCCCTATCTGTGGATTGTGTTCTCTTGTGCGAAGGGTCCTGCTGATTTCAACGGAGAGGTCAATGCATGGGAGGAGAGGAGAACTTGGCCTGACACAGGCCATCACTCCAGCAGCAGCAAAGACCAAGGGCGCCTTGGGCGTTGGGAGAATATTATATTATAGGGTGGTAATTCCATCCACACTTGGTGGGGTTTGGGCATGTATGTGTCTGGCTGCCTTGAAAAAGCTGTCCCAGGGATGATCTTTATTTTCTTTCCTTTTCCTGTGTTTGGATGAAAAACAGACCTGCGGTCACTGTCTGAGGTTCTTTTGGTACCAGTGCTTTAAAGCATTTCTTGAACTAACAGGAAAACTTTTAATCTTTCTAATATAACATTACAGAGAACAAACAAGTCTTTAATGCAAGCCCCAGGGTCTCTTGTGGGGAGATCCCGATAAAAACATGGCTTTCTGTTTTGGAAATACCCTCTGGTGGATTGTCAAAACCCTACCAGAGACAATGGTGAACTTTCAAAGTAAGCAGAGACATGGAAAAAAAAATTTTTAATTAAGACTGCAAGTGGTTGGCTTTTGTCACGGAACGCTAGCAAATATGATTTTATATGTTAAAAGTTAAAATTTCCCCACCTCAATGTTAGAGACCACTAATCGAATTTATTTGTCCAGACATTAATGTGCTTTGTTCTTTGAATGCCTGCTTTGTGCAGTGTTTCCACCTGGTCGCTTATGAAACACCAGGATGTCCTCTGGCCCAGGACTTCCTGGGAGGTCGAAATATCCAAAATATGTTGCAAGCTGGACTGCCGCATCTGACCTTCACTTGACCTCTGCCTGACCTGAATTAACATCTTTGTAACTGATCCCCAGTTTGGCTGATTTTTCCCTGCTTGCTGATGATGATAAGTATGTTTAAAAGCACTTGTTGAAACTGACTCTCACCTCTAAGTCTGCTGGGGCAGGGAATGAGGCAGATTCTGCGCTGGGATTTTGCTGACGTGGGCTGGGTTTGAACAGTCCCTCCGCAGTGAGGTGCTGCAGACAGTGCTGTGTGTTTATGGTATTCCTGAGCTCAGACCTCACATCTCAGTAATTTAACACATCTGGAGTCCTCATTCTATTTAAATACAATATATTTAGAGAAGAGGAAAGAGATATCCAGAAGTGCTGTGCTATCTAAAGCTAAGAGTGCATCCCTGGTCCTTTGCTTTTACACCTGACTTTGATGGGCACGAGACAGGGCTAGGCAGAGAGGGAAAGGTTTACTTGGCAAACATTGCGCCTCACTCAGAGACCCTGTCACATTTATCTGTTTGTAGTGGCCCTTCTTGCTGATTTATCTGAAGGACTTTGTGGGCGGTGTTTAGGGTTGTTCTGTACCCATGGCACTGCAGCGGCTCTTGTTTTTGTAAGTTTACCTGCAATGCTCCCACCAGTCCATGTTGGTGTGTCTTCTGTCCTCTTGTCATTGGGAGAGCCCAGGCAGTGCAGGCAGTCTCTGCTAAAAGAATTTCAACTCCCCTTTAACTGAGCTTTTTTTCCCCATATTTTAAAGAACACTCCTGTGGATGATAGAGCTGTAAAACACCAATTAGGTTTTTTCATCCCTTTCTTTCTAGAACTGATGATGTTCCACTAATGGCCATTTTACATCAGCAAATCCTTTCCTGTAACCTGAAACATAGCCTTTGCCATGATCATAAGGGGTCTATATATGGTTTCACGTACAGATTTCATTTAATGAAACAAGTTTTTTGCTAACTTAGATTGTTTTGTCTCCTGGGGTGAGGGTTACAATTTCCTTTGGTGATTGAAAGATGATGGATGTCACCCAGGTCTTTACCAGGGTACTAGAGCAAGTAATTTTTGCTTAGTGTTCAGTGGCTGAAACAAAGAATTAATGTATTTTAAAGTTTCAGATGCTCTGGATAATTTGTTTGTTGGCTGGGTCTTGACTGGCAGTCCGCAGAGTATGGGTGGGCCATTTTTCTAGCTGATTGTGAAGATAGAGATAAAGCTATATTTTATGAATTGCTGTTTCCAAGGTCATCTGGAAATTGAGCAGTTCATAAAATATATCTTTGTTTCAAAGATATATTTGATTATATAAAATATGATTCCAGAATCAATTGGGTACAAACAAGATGTTGCCTTAAGGGTTGAAAACACATTGTTAGAGGCATGAAAAGCAGAAATTGTTGCTGCTGTCTTTGTGTGGCTATTGTTTTTGGTTTTAATAGGAACAGAATGAATGACATTTTTCCACCACACCACTTATGCTCAACTATACCTCCAGGACAACTTCCTGGCCAAAAATATTCAAAACAAACAAACACAATAGCAATTCTACTCCAATTACATTGTTTGCAAACCAGCTAGTGTTCATAGAGTACTAGGTTTGGCAAATCCAAGCACTGCAGCCCTGGATTTTAATATTGGATATTTGTATGTGAATTACTTGTAGCTGTTGTGCTATTCAGGTAAGCGTTTGAGTGGCCACGTGCATGGATACCTCCTGCATTTCTGCCCAATCTGTGATAAAAGCATACCCTAGCTGTCTTAACAATTTGGGTGAAAAGCCTGGGTATTGGGAAGACATCCTTGCCCAGTGGCCAAATGCTCATTGATTTCAATGGAGCTGAGATTTCACCCTAGGGCTCTGGACCGAATCATACACCAATTTCAAAACTTTCACTTGAAAGAAGAATAACTGAATATTAAGTGTAGGAAAGAGAAAGACAGAGGAGGAGGAATTTATCAGTTGCTCTTTTATGTAAGTGGAGCCAATATTTGTAAGAGGAGAGTGAACTTGCTGTCTCTGTGGCGCCTTTTCCTGTGATTTGAGCTGCCAGAGGGATCCTATAAAGAGCAAACCTAAATCAGCAAACGTGCTTGTGACTTTCCAGTCAATTTTCTTTCACCTATGGGAATGGTCATGGAAATATTGAGTGTTGTAACTCACAGCTTTAAATATACATAGTGCTGTGGGTTGGCATTGTAGTCATTTCTCTTCCCTGAGGTAGAGGGCTACAGGAACCTAGTTAAGGGAAAAGAACTTGTAAGGTAAGGATGCTATGGGACACATAGGGAGGAATAATGCAGCCATTCTGGCTCCAGCAAGGTTTCCAAGCTTCATTCCTATCCCAGGTCTGCTGATCTCAGTCTTTTCAGCATCTTCACACTTCCAGTCATCTGGGTCCTCTCCACATCCCTATCTGTTCCTGTGAGTCAGCTGGGTGGATGTCCCCAGCAGACCCTCTAGGACCTGCAGGAATGGCTCCTGCATTGTCACACCTAGTGCCCTCAGCTGTCAAAGTGGGACTTCTCCCAGGAACAGAAAGATATGCCTCTGACTCCTGCTGGCGTACCTCTGTGGGAAGGGCACAGCAGCATGGTGCATGCTAGGCACAGAGTACATCTCCTATGTCCTTGGAGAGCTTTCGGTTATTAACCCTTGCTGAAGCCTATGTCTTGGCAGTTACTGCACCGATAGACCAATGGACAGTGGAAGCAAGATGTAAATGCCCAAAGTGAGCCATGTCATCTAGTGCTGGCTCCCACGGTAGAGTCCCTACCATCACAGATCTAGTAAAAGGAACATGACTATGTGTTAGTTAAAAGGCCTAATAGTGGCTACAGCAGAATGCTGCCCCTTGGAAATTTAAATTTGGCATTGTGGTTTACCTGCCATGTACCCCTGTGTAGGACACAGAGGTCTGAGTGAGCTGCTGCAGTGTGCAAAGACAATTACCTAACAGCTGTGAGAAAGTCTGATCATCCTTTTTGCATGAACTGGAAATATAAGTTGCTTCAAGCATAAAGCATATGACAGATACTGTATTATATTTTATATTCTCAGTTTGGAGCCTGTAGTTACCCACCAGTGGGTTGTGGCAGAGGCTCTGGACTGCATGTGGTTTATGGAGGTTGTGTCCATCCGTTGAATAAAGTTGAGGTCTTTCACTCCCTCCCATGTTTCAGATACGGCTTTAGTTAAATACAGCCCTGTTACCTCCAGGGACATTGGAGGATCACAGACTCAGAGGAGTTGACTCAGAGGTGACCCTGCCACCAAAGAGTTGAACTCAATTCAGAGTCCCAGCTCCAGATGCCACAGCCTGCCTAGGTACACAGCAGTGACTGCGTTTTTACCCTCTCTATAAAAACCCAGAAGAAAGGACAAATGCTTAGAGCATGTAAAGTGTTAATCAAGGCTTTTCTTTCAAGTGGACCCCATGTTTCCATTCCATCTGGCTGGAGGGAGCTTTCTTCAGAGCAGGTCCCTCTTTGACCAGTTGGTATTTGCAGACAGGGTTGAATCAAAGACTCAAGGTGGGCAGGAGCTGCTGCTGCTGCTGAGGTTCAGTTTTGTCTCCTTGTCAAATAAAGGCCAAAGCAAACACAGGCCAAAGGAGCATTGCCTCTGATAAAAACAGTAGAGGCAGCAAACATACCAGAAGCAGTAAGGCTGCATTAGCCAAGAAGTAAGATGTATTAGCCCAGTGCAGAGCATGCTGATCCACCAAAGACACATCTGGTCTCCAGACCTGCATGATGATGCCCTGTGCCAGGGAAATGTGTCCTCACCTTGTAGTAGAGATGACAGAAATGGGGAAAATTCTGTTTGGTAAGGAGTTGCCATCTTTGCAAAAGTTTGTGTTTGAATTTGGAGCAAGTTGAGGCTGCAAAACATTTCCCATGGAAAGATGAATTCTGGAATTTTCTGCTAGGAGAACATTGAAACTCTCCCATCTGATGTGCCCTACGGAAAAGAGAAGGCCTGTACTCCTGTGGGTGACACATTGAACAGCAAAGGGCGGGGGACTCTCCAGAAGGAGCTTAGGGAATAGCAACCTTTGAGACGTGGCTTGGGTGGGTGTCACGCCTCCAGATCTTGTACTTCAATGGCAAGGAGCCTGGAAGCCTCAAGGACTGTGCCTGTAGCATTCTTTGTGTGTCCAGATTTCCCTGTTGAGAACTGGGAATGCGGATCCTTGGAGACACTGCCAGACCTGCAGCTTCTCCACCCCAGTGCAGTAGCCCAAAGGCTGGAAGCCCTTGCACCTCTGTGGAGGGGCTGTCCTGGGGCCAAGGGCTTGGGCAGTCTGAGAAACACGGCCCATTTCCAAGAGATCACCTGTGCAGCTTCCCTCCCCTTCTGGCAGAGGCGGGGTGTCCTGACCTGAGGATTACAGTTGGGTTGGGATAGTGTGCTGAAAGCCATTGCTCTGATGTAGGCATGTCAAGGCATCATCTGTGAATCTGTAGGTCCTAACTCTCCTCACATCTCCCCCCATTCCTGTGAGAAAGCATTTTTCTGCCTCCCTTTTCCATGGCCATGCGAATTCAAGCTAAGATGCCTTCTTCCTCAGTTGCTTAGAGACACACAGAAGGATCAGCTTCCCAGTTCCCCAGATCCACCTACCCAAATATTTTGCCACCCCCTGTGTGCCAGACAGTGTGGGGGAGCCTCCAGTGGTTGGCACTGCATCCTCTGGAGAAAGCCAGGAAGATAAGTCACGTCTACTCATTATGTCTGTTGTCTGGAGATCCCAGATGTGTCTGTAGATTGTCCGCTCTGGAGGATCTCCCACAGCGAGCAAGACACAGCTCTTGAAGCAGTGTTTGTGGCTACTGTTGCTGGCTGTTAAAGAGTTCATTGAGCACCTTTCCCAGGATGACTTGCTTCTGCTTTATGCTGCCGAGGGGTTGTTTATGTATGATGCTTTGTGGGTGGGATGTGGTTTTGTTACTGCTCCATTGTTGGACTCTGTTTGGGCACTCTGCCCATTTATGATTAATGATGTTTTGAGTTGAGACTCTAAGGTGCTTTCAGGCATACTCCAGGTACCAGAAGTAAAAGAGGTGTTGTTATCATCAAGGTACTTCAACGTAATATCAAATGTAATAAGAAGTGAATTAATTAGTGTGTACATATAAGACCTTTTATGGTGGATGTTCAAGCAACTCATATGGCATAATTCAGAGCTCAATTTTTTAGACTTTTGTAACCCTGTCCTCTCCACAAGAAGGTGGCACCTTGGCAGTAGACACCAGGACTGCTGTCAGAGGGCAAACCTCTCCTGCAAAGGCCTCTTAGTAAAACATGACTCTTGAAACAAGTTAGGAAATTGTGTGCATTTGTTGATCCCAGCCCCAGCACATTTTAGGGTTAATTCTTATGGCTTACACAACTAATGTAGGCTGGGCTCTAATGGTTACTTGGGTTTCATCTGACCTTGGAGTGAGCAAAAACCTGTAGAAAATCTGTATTTATTGTTGGTTTCAGCTCTACCAGGAATAAACCTTCCTTTCAGCATACCCTTGACATGGTTGTCTGTTAGAAAAATTGCCTGAAGTGCAGCTGCCTCTTTTGTTCCAACACCTCAGTCTTTGTGAGGCTGGTGGTTCTTCACCCCCACAGAGAGGAAACTTGAATTCAGAGAGAGGAGGGGTTGACAGGATTTCAAGGTGACCAGAGATATGGATCCTAAATGGTTGTCTGAAGCTACCTGTAGCCTGTCTGACAAGCACAGCCAAAAACCTTCTCCCCATTTTCGTGAACCCAGCGGCAGCAGTGGCTGAGTGGTGTGTGTTGCTAAACTAGCTGTGGAGGACACCACGAGCTGGCAGACCAGAGCCATAAGATTCAGATGAGGAGCTGAAACGGCAGCTTCAGCTCACCCTGCGCCAGGATGATGTGGTGACTTGGGTGGCCCTGGTTTGGTGTTTTGGCTCTGACAAAAGCTCTACTGGCCACATCTGATCAGCAGTAACCTGTGTGGAGGAGGCTGGGAAGAAGGGAACTAGTGGAAACGTGGGGAAATTGGACCTGGACCCTGCTTGGTATTTGTCTGAGACTGTTTGCCAGGGATAGTATGTTATCTTGATATGTATGAAGCTAGTGACTTTGTTTTCCCAAAGTGTTTGAAAAAGTACCAAACAGGGAGGAGATTAAAATGACCCAAAATATTCAGAGCACTAAAGAAAGGGGGCACTTTTAAAATCCTCACATTTGTTTGAACCAAGCTTGTGACTTTCTGAGCTGCAACTCTGTGGTTTGGACAGGGCAGAGATAGGGAATGGTTTGATGTTGAAGCTGAAAATGAACCAAAATGTAAAACTTTTTCTTTGACATACTCCAGTATTAGCACTCTGTGTGCTGCTTCGGTCTCTCAAGCTACTTTAGTTTACTGCTGGAGAAGGTTGAAAGGTGATTCATTCATAGTTTACAAGTACCTAAAAAGGGAAGAGGTTTCTGGTTGCTAGATGGGATTCAAATTTACCAGAGAAAAGCAGAAAGATCTCTTGGCTGGAAGCCAAAGTTAGAGAAATTCAGGCTAGGAATAAGGGCTGCAGTTTAAACAATATGAATAAAAAACTGTGGAAGGTCTTTGGCTGGCATTAAGCAGACTCATCAGCAGTTAATGGCTCTAAATGAGGATTTCTGTGTTTTTCTAAAAGATGCAGGAATTATGGAAAGAGACTTTCCAGCCCAGAGCAGCCCTTCCAGGAGACCAAGGCTAGGCTTCCCTTTTGACCAGAGCAGCCTGTGCACGGCTCTGAATGCTGCATCCCCAGGCTTGGGGCTCTGCCTGCTCTTCCCATGTTGCTGTCCAAGCACAAGCCACACTTGCAGTGTAGCAGTAAGGCACACAGATGTGCTGGGCGTCAGGGAGCACAGCTCTGTTTCTTTCTGCATAGTGCTTTTCTCAGACACAGTCCAAAATATTTCTGGATTGGATTCCCCTTTCACTGGCCTGTCTGATTCAACCAGGGAATTATAGTCCATGCAGTGTGGCTTGTGTGATGAATGCACAGTCCCTTTCCCTCCTGTAGTAAGACAGCCAAAGACATGCAATCTGGGGAGGAAACATGCTCTCCTCCATTTTTCTGGCAGGACTCTCTGCTGGAGGGGTGCAATGCAGGCAGAACCCTTGCCCTGTGTGTCAGCTCCATCTCTGCTGCGCTTGGCATATGTCTCTTTGGACCTGCCTGTTTAGGAATATCATGTAATTTATCATTGGTGGCCAAGAGCACAAGGTGCAAGAGGTGCAGAGGTTTGGGTGAGGTGTGATTCACGTCAGAGGGGAGGAACCAGGGAATAGAGATCTTGGAAGGTTTCTTTCAACAATCTCCAGGTTTTTGGGCTTTGCTCTGCTCTTGCCAGCATTTTTTGGGGAGAGGGGCAGGGCTGACACATCTTTCTCCCAGGCCATGCTGCCTGCTTCATAATTCTGCAGACCACAAACCTGGAAATAATATGAAGCAGATGCACCAATGCCAAGGTCAGGACCTTCCCAGTATTTAAGGCAAATGTATACTGTTAGCATGGTACAGGGTGACCTCAGCGTACAATGGGAGCCAACCGACACACACATTCAGACAGAATAAATATTTGACAGAGTCTATTTCTCTATTGCCCAAAATGACCCCTATAAAAGCAAGGTTCTGTTTACCTTCCTGGCTCTCTGTGCACAGTGTTCTGAGAAGAGACAAGCTCTCTTCTCCATTCATTGCCTTCCTGCTCTTCTGGGTGACCAATTTCCAGGCAAGGATCAGGGATATTGGCTTCACAAAACCCAGGACACCTTGGATTTTCACAGAACTCCTGAAATTTGAGGAAAGCTGAGTTCATTTTTGTTCAGAAGTCTCTCTGTCTGTGCCAAAGCACGGTGACCTGGGAAGCAGTGCAAGACATCAGTGTGCAGCCTGAAGCAATTGCCTGCAGCTGTCCAAACCCTTTTTTGTGCTGTCCCTGCCCCATTAGCACATGTGCAGCCCTCCCCATCCTATTGCCTGTGGCACAGGTTTCTAGGGAGCCTGCAGCAGGTTTGGGCGTGCAAAAATAACAGTCAGGAAGAATATTTGATGGGGTTTATTCTTTTCTCCTTGGTGTGCTAAACATGATTCCTTTGCACTCCTGGATCTTAAGTTTGCTTCTGTGCCTTGGCACCAGTGTAGCTGCACAGCTCAGAGTCAGCAGAAGGTGTGGAGTGCTTGGGACAAGATCTGCTATGTTATGCACCTACGCACTGCCAGACACCTCTCTCATGGATGCAGACGTCTCTGGGTTTGCCTTTCAGTCACTGTAAGCTTTGCCCAGCCAATTTGTGTTACCCTGAACTGTTCCATTTCTGTCCATGTTTGTGTCTTTTTGATTAAGGACAATTTAGCTTCTCATGCCCTCACACATAAAACAAAGGAATATGAGAGTCCTCAGAGCTTCCTACCATGGGAGCACATGCCTGATGATTGCTGTGCTTTTTATTTTGTATAAGATCACTTTCAGTGAAAACAGTCTTTAAATAAAACCAACCTACGATAGCTTAGCTTGGAATGAAGAATGAGTGGAGACATACCAAGGTCTATAAAATAGCAATTGCTCTAATGAAACCCATCCAGTTCCTCCTCCTTTGATTGCTCTTCCATATCACAAGATCAGAATGCACTAGGCAATTAAAAGATAGCTTGTGCATATTAGACAGAGGAAATACTTTATCTGTAACACATCTTAGACAAGTGGAAACCATTGTTACCAATATTCTTAAGGCAAAACCAGCAATTTGCTGTTTTCTTTTTTAAGGTTAACACTGAGAATGAAAAAGGGAGCTAGAAGGCTGCAGAGCTGTCAGTTGAAAGAAAAATTGCAAGCCTGCTAATCCTTTCTTGTCAGATTTAATATAAAGTCTGGCAGAGACTGGTAAGAAGTGTCTCCCTCCCTGCCTGATGTTCCAGGTGCATGGTAAAATCACCTCTCTGAAACACCCAGGAAAGCTCACATGCATAGCCAGACTTCAGACTGGAAAGGCTGCTGGCCGGCCTGACATTACAGGACCTAAGACCATTTTAAATAGCTTTATTCTTTCGCTATTCTAACTGCAACCTGAAGAATAGCTGTTCCTCCCATTCTCATCCTTTGTATGTGCAGGTTTTCATTGCAGCCCCTCTCAATGGCTGTTGCTCTGCTGCTGACACTGTTGTGCTGAATGACCATCCATCTTAGCAGCAGGCACAGAGCATCCATGGCACACACCACTGGGGGACGGGGGACCGCTCCCCATGGCCTGCTTCTGCTGGTTCTGCAGCAAAATGCTCCGGCTGTGGTTTGTGGGTTTGTGGGATTGGCAGCGTGCCTGTTGGCAGCAGCAGAGGTCATGTAGGTGTTGGTAGTCATTGGCAGCAATGACAGGATGCAGGGAAAAATAGTCTCTGAAGAGCTTGAGTTGCTGGTGGGAGAGCCTGGAGAGCAGAGCAAACCCCTGCACTAGCAGGAGACACAAGTGTCCTGCCTGCGTGAGTAAGGGCAGCTGTGGAGCAGTCGAGTCTGGCCATGTGTAGCAGAGAAAAGAGCAAGCCAGACCCAGGGGCTCCCTCTGTTCCCCATGTGGGTGGTTCTGACTCCATGCTCCTTCCCTGCCTGTGTGCTGGTTAAACCTGGGGAGCCGAGCTGGTGTGCAGCCTCTCTCCAACCATAACGCAGCAGCAGGGGCAGCAAGCTCTTTCCCCAGGGGAGGGGGCTTGGTGGGCTCACATCGCTTGTGTGCAGCCTCTGAAAGAGGCAGGTTTCACATTGTTTGGTTTCTCTTTTTGTAGCTGTCCCTCCCAAACTGAAGAAACTGAAAAGCCCAAACGTTCATGTCGGTGAAAAGATTTCACTGAAATGTGAGGCGACTGCTGGAAACCCTCAGCCGTCCTACAAATGGTTTAAAGATGGCAAAGAGCTGAAGAAGAGCAAAGACATCCGGATCAAGTATGGGAATGGGAAGTAAGTATGCTGTGGGGCTGCTCTGCCTCTGCTCACTAACGCTGAGTGTCTGGGTCCAGGAGACCGTCTGGCTAGAAGTGGTGCTGTGCTCTCCAAGTCACTGCTGAGTGATACTGAGACACTTCCTTGGAGTCACAGGACCATGCACAACCCACTTACCATGCCCAGGAGAGTGAGCAACATTCCCAGTTTCCTCAAAGAGTAGTGGAGAGAGAGGAGCCAGGCATGCACAGGATAGATGCTGGGTTTGTAGGTGGGGCTCTCCTTGGGTAACTGTGTTATTGGATGTCTGAGACAGGTGTCCAATGACCTGGGGAGATAACTCTTTGCCTGTTAGCTGTAGACTGGTTTTAGGCAGCTCAGGTTACCTGGGGTGAATCCTGCTTTGTGATTAGGGGTTTGAATGCAGAAGCTATCCAAACTCAGCAGTCACCCCACCAGCCAACAGCGGGCCTGCATAAATGTGGGAGGAATCACTCTGTTCTCTCCTGAATTTAGGTGGACTCAAAAGCACTTATGGCAACTGCTAGGATGCAAGAGCACGTCACGATAGTCTGATTAGGGCTTGCAGTCACCTGCTGAGGCCTTGTCTCATGGAAGACCTTGTGTTGCTACACCCAGGGCAAGCTCCATCATGGCTGCCCCAAACTCCCCATGCAGCGAAGCTCTCTGGCAGCTGCTCTCAGTGAGTGTCATCCTAGGGACTGCCTCATCCAGCGGTGCAAAAACACTGGGAGAAGTAGGCCCCAGTGATTAAGATAAGGAGTTCTTACTGGGAATTGATTTAAATGGATCCATGCTGATATTTTTCAAGGCCAAATATTTACATATGATGTATCTTAAAATTATTCCATAATCATGACTATGCTTACACTCATATATCCTGACCTAGCCAGCAACAAAGTCAGCTCGCAAGTGCCTGACCCCTTGGAAAAATTGAAACTAATTCTTTGCTAACATATGTTTTGTCTGAGTGTGTGAAAAATAGCTCACCTCTTCTCATTATGGACTTGATAGAGTCTTAATTTTTAAAATTAGAAGCCACTAAAAATCAGTTAGAAAAAATCAGTTAGTGCTCGAACAGGTCATTGTTAATTGTTCTAATTTAATTTCAGTCCTGTTGGTTTTGATTTCAAAGTCACACCCAAAATGGTTGACCTCTTTCGTAATAACTGTAGGATTCATGGCTGTTTTGGGATGAGGCCGAGAGGTGCTCAGTGGAAGGCTTAAGCTAGAAACACCAGTGGATCCAGGATAACTGGCTCCTATCTATTGGATGCCATCTGCTCAAGAGGGGCTGTCTGGGCTTACAAGCAGCAGAGGTAGGGCAGAACTGTGCCTGCCTCTTTGCTCTGTTGCCCTCAGTATTTCTGTGGCCCTTGTCAGCCTCATGGCCTCAGTTGTTTACGGATGGGTACTGGAGCTGGGATGCCCTGGAGGAATGTCTGCACCACCCGCTGCAGCCAGGCGTGGGAATCCTGCTGGTCCACCCCACGTAGACACTGCATCCCTGCAGGCAGGCAGCTTGTGAGGCCATGAGCTCGTTGGTGCTGGGGTCTCACAGGGATGTTGGGGAGCTATTTCCCTCAGAGCTAGAAAGCAAACAGCCCCAGACCAAACACCCAGCAAAACTCTCTGGGGAGGGATCCTGGCGATGGCAAGAAGTGCCTCTTGCAGCATTTCCCTGCTGTGCTCCCAGAGATCATAGTCCTTCCTTGCCTCCTGGCACCCCGTGTCCAGCACGAAGCTGTGACAGGATGGCATCCCACCCACAGTGGTTCAGGGGGGGCACGCGCTCCCTGGGTCAGGGACATAAACATATGGCAGAAGGTTGATCCTCTTTCCTCAGGACACTCCTGTCAAGTAATAATTTTGCATTTACCAGTTTCCATGGCAACACACTGGCTCACAGCCTGCCAGTGACAGGCCAAAGACATGTGCGTGCTAGAAGTGCTTCCTGCTGGCAAAACAAGCCCAAGGATAAACATTTTAAAGAAAGCTGAGCACCTGCCTCCTCCAGTGTCTTAGGCTCCCTCAGCAGCAAAGGTGTGAGCCCAAAGCATCCCCTGCTGATCTGCCCCCAGAACCGCTTCTCATCCCTGCTTCTGCTCCCTGCTGCCATTAAAACATGCCATTAAGTGGAGAGGTTGCCTGTCTGGGGCTGAGGCCTGGCTACAGACACTAGACTCCAGCATCTGTCAAGCTGGGACAGCTCTGAGATGATAACCCCTTGTTGACCATTTGCCCCTTGTTGAGCAGTCAGTAGTGCAGGAACACTTCTCCAGGCAGATCTGGATGGGTGTGTGCACACCCAGTCTGGCACCCTCAGCTTCCAGGCTCTCCTCTCCACTGGGTTTGCTAGGTCTCAGTGCCTGAAAACACCTCAAGGGCAGAGTGCTCGCTGGCATTGGACCTGCCTCCTGGTCTTGACTGAATGCAATAAAAATTGCTCTGTGCATACAGAGTGAGGCTCGAGGGAGCCCGCATGACTTTGATATCTCCATTAGGTAGCTAGTGGGGCTGAGTTTAGTATAGGGACCCAAAACTGGACATGAGATATGTGTGTACATCATTACTTCCAGTATGTTAAGAGGGGACTCCAGGGAAGGATAAGCATCCTAAACTGTAAAGCTCAGAAAGGAGGTGTTACTCTATGATGATTAATTCAATAATAAAAGTTTTTATACATCTGGCTCCACTCAGAGATAACACTGGACTCCAGATAATCCTCTGCTCTTCCTTTCAGTTCAGAGTAGAGTGGGGTTTCCAGAGAGCTAGAAATAGAGCACTGGGGAGGGACTTTCATAGAGAAAGTACACAAGGCAAGTACACACAGACTCTGCAGCACCTGGCCATGCACACAGGATCATTTCTTTAAAACTTTGATCCAAAGACCTAAAAAAGTTGTCTGCTGGAGCCAGACAAAATAAGTGAGGCCAGGATATGGAGGTGTTGTCCACAGTGTTTCCCATGGCCCTGTGAGTCCCCAGTAGAGCTGGGCACAGCTCTGTGTCAGTCTTTTTCAAACTCTGCAGTCCTTAAACAACATGCAGAGGATTAGGATGGGAGACAAGAAGAACATGGTTGCCCTCTGTGACTCATTCCTCCACCACTCTGTGCCTGGCTTTCTTCCCTGCATGTTTAAAGAGCCTTGAGATCTCTAACTAGAAAGCATGACTGAAGCCCTTTTTTTTTGTGATCAAGTTTTCATCTGATTCCACTGACCTTCCTAAAGTAGGAGATCTCTTTGAAAATAAGGGAAGTGTATGTTGTAAGAAGAGGAGCAGTTAATTGCATATCAGCTTTTCAGCTTTTCCATCAATCATCTTCCATCTTGTTTTTTAAACTTACTGGCAAAACTTCTGGTGCCATCAGGCAAAGGAGTAGTTTGTTGTTTTTTTTTTTCAATGGGTATTTGCTGGAGGGAGGGGAACAATTCTGATTCCTCCTTTCTGAACTGCATGTTCCATCTGTAATTAGTAACAGGCTGGGGCAAGTCTGCCTTGCACAAAGAGGAAACTTCTCTTTATGGTGGAAGACATTATTGGCTGGAATTTTATCTCTGGCTCAATTTAAATAAAACACAGTTGATGGGGAACCTAGAGAAATTACCCAGAAAGAATTGCATGCAGTAGTGGAAGTACAGCATAGTGAGTGGCTCTCCCTCTGAGCTGCCAAAGCAATACCATTTTCTGCTGAGTACATCTGAGATCTGATTGAGGCTGCTAGCTCCCAAGAAGTTAAGGTTGGGTTTTGACTCTCTGACTGTCCTGGCAAATGGTCAAAGGCCAATTGTGGAGAAAGCCAAGGGAATTTCTGTTTGTGGAGGTGTAGAGAACCTACCCCACTTCAGGCTGTGCTCAGCACTCAGCACTGAGACATGTAGATCTTCAGCTGGAGTCAGAGGGGTTCCAGGAGCCTGGTAGTCTCCTAGCTATGGCTGTCCTTACAGCCTCTTCTCTTTGTGTGCTCTTTTACCAAGGGAGATTGCTGGGGTGATGAAGTAGGCGTATCATTAGATTGGAGAGGGTTGGCAGTTCAGTTTGGGACAGGCTGACTATATGACATCCCTTGGGAGTAGTGTCCTACTTTCAGTATCACCAGGAATCCCTATTGTTAGCCTGTAAGTGGAGCCAAGGGATACCCTCCTCCTGTTTCTGTACAGTAGTCCCTCAGGCAATGCTAGCTGGGGCAGATTCATTGCTGGGGTCTTCCTTGTAGAGCTCCCTGCTGTAGATTATTCCCCACCCACAATGAATGGGGCTGTGGTCTTCCCTGTACAGCTCACTGCTCTGGAATGAAGGCAAAAAAAAAAAAATAATGCCAAAGCAGCAGGGGAAAGAGAGTGCCAATAAAGATAAATGATTTCCTAATTAAGCCTGGAGACAAGGAGGGGCAAAGAGAACTGTTGAAGCCTTGTGGGAGCCAGAGTGAACCGAAGCAGGCTATACCACCACTCTGGCAGGGGTCTTCAGGCTGACATTTTTAAACAAAGGAAAAAGCTCTTTTGACAATGGATCTTGCAAGAGCAATTCCAGATGCCTTGAAGCTAAGACTCTTCTCAAGCACCGGTGTTGTTATAATCACCAGGGGAGCTTCTGCCTTGCTAACTCTCACGATGTCATTATAAGTCTCCGATATTTGGGATTTGGTTTTAGCTGCTGAAGGCACTTTATTGGAGGGGGGTGTGAAGGAGAGCATTTCCTTTGTTTGTCTGTTTGTTGTTTTAAAGGACATGATGGACATCATCTTGGCCAATGCACCTGGGACTGAACCAGGGAATTTGAGAACTGAAAGGAGAAGCAGTTGGGTCTTGAGCTAAAACAATCCACAAACTTTGCAAGTTGGGGCTCCTAAGATATTCAGGGAATGGTCATTTAATCAAACTTGACTAAGTTATATGACTAACAAGTTACGGTCAGATGCTGGGCTGCTTCAACTGATGGTGTGTGCAAACTTAGAGACGGAAGAAGCTTTATGTGCCTGAAATTTTGTGTTGTTTTTCCAGTGATGTTGGCTGCTTAAAAAAGAAAAAAAAATCTCCCTACAGACCTTAGCCCACTGCAGTTGCAAAATGTCACAGATTAGGTTGAAGCACTCATTGAGACATGAGCTGAAATCCCATTCATCCAGTTTAAGTTAAAATGCTTTGCCTTGGGGGAGGAGGGCTGGGGTGAGGGCTGAGGCTGCAGGCAGTTCATCTGGGACAGCACATTATGTACCTACAGGCATGTATTTGCCAGGTCCCCCTTATACTTCATGGATCAGGCACTGGTGAGGATCTGTGACACATACCAGTTGCAGAAAAATTACCTAGGAAGAGAATAATGACATGCATCCCAAAGGCTTCAAACTCAGAAAGGAGCCCCAAAAGTGTAACTGAATCTCTTGCACAACACTGTGTACCACTATGGTGATATGTTTTGCAGAGGTTTTGGAGGGGTAGTCCTCTGTCCATCTGAAGGTGCCATCCCTTTCCCATGACCTCTGATCCCACAAATGCTTTTTCCTTGTCTGAGTATTTGCAGTCTGGCTCTGCTCATCTCCATTCCTGTCCTCTGCACAGGGCTCACCCCAGACAGCTGCTTTTAGTATGGCACCTCCCTCCCCTCTTCCCCTGATTCTTTAAAACTAATTGGCTTTGCTTTAAAGGCCATCTCAGGCCTTCCTTCCCCTGTTCTGGCAATCCCTGAAGTTTTTGTCCTGCCTCTGATTTGCCCAGCATATCAGCCTCCATGTAATATGTGATATGCTGCCAAACTAGGACCTTTGTGTCTTCTCCTCAGCAGCACTGACCCTCTCTTCCCCTCCCCACTACAGAACAAGCTGAGATGGTGAGACCTCTGCACACTGTCCTGGCTGCACACCTACCGGGGGTGTCTCATCTCTGTATTGAGGTCATATGCTCTTTGGGACAGGGAGGTATCTGTTCCACATTTGGTGCTGGCTGGTCCATGGCTCTTGGGAGGCTGCTAGTGTGCTCCTGTGAGATATCACAGTAAGCCGGGAAAGAACTTGCTCTGAGCTGGCCTCAGAGTACTGCTCCAGGATCTACATTTTCTCAGAGAAACTAAAATCCTGGCATTGCAGTTGGAGGAAACATTTGTGGGATGGATCAAATGCTTTGAATTCCAGGACAAGTAATACAAGGGACCCTGCACTGACATCAGGTCTGTGCATCAGCCTTAACCCAAAACTCAGCTTTTACGTATTTATTGATTTCACATCCTGGCAGCAGCCACAGACTTGCCTGGCACAAAGAGCAGCAGCACACAAGGGTTTGCCTCTCAACAGAGCAGCCACAAAGTCCACTCCAGGGACAGGTGTATGGTTGCATTACACTGCCTCTGTTGCCCTACGCCTCTTCCCATTGCGGGAACATCTGTGGCAATTCAGCGATGCGGCCCCAGGCTGAATTTGAGGATGCAGGGGGGTTGCACAAGTGACCCTGCTCTTTGGAGCGTACTTATTGATCTTTTCCCCTTTTGTTGACGCTGCATGACCCAGAAGGGACTCCAGCTCTTACTCCGAGACCGGTGTCAGTGTCAGCTCGGCAGAGTGAGGACTGGTCAAGTCTTCCTTTTAAAATCAGCCTGTCCCAAGCCTGGGCACAGAGAGACAACAGCACTGCTGAGCAGAGAAGGGGCAAATCTGCTTTTCAGGTTAGAACAGCACTTTAATGTCGGGGGTCAGGGGTAGGAGAGAGTAGGCAGAGGGGGTCAGGGGATGGTTGGTCCTGTCCTGGGCATCCACAAGGACATTATCTGTCTCCCACGCCTGCTTCTCCCACAGTCCCAGCAGGACAAACACTGAGTGGGGCAGATGGTGGTGTGAGGGGAGGAGAAAGGAAGACTTCACCCACTGCAGAAGGGATGATGGCCAAGCTGAAAAGTCCGAACATCCCTGTCCTTACCCCTCTTATTTGATTGCTTTGCTTGAGGGCATTTTTTTTTTCACCCTTTCCCATTTGCTGTTTCTGTAGCTAATCCTGAGCTAGCCAGATCATGCCCTAGCATGATGCCATGCACAGCAGCCAGCATAGGGCCACCTGTTTTTCTCAAGCACTGCAAGGCGCAGCCAGCTTGGCCAGCTCTGTTGTGCTGCTCTGTAACTGAAGGGCAGGGAAGAGATTGGGGTAGTTTCCATCTGGCAGTGCAGGGGAGAGGATGCTCCTGGCTTCCACTTCTGCCCTGCCAGACAGAGGTGCTTTGCCACGGCCATCCCCACTCTGCTTTGCATTGCAGTGATCTCTTCTACCTGATTTTATCCCACTGTGTGCTGGGGAAGATGAATGTGTTCCCCGAGGTCAGGGCACTGAGAGCCCCTGCTGCAGCCAGTGGGGCTGCCTGATGTTTGACAGTCACTGGACAACACTTCTTGACTGTAAGCTGAAGAATTGGATATTCTGAATCTTCTTGCCAATCATTAACCTGCTCTCTTAGGACAAGTGCACCACTGTGCAGAGTGCCAGGACAGCACATAGGCACCAATTAAATCTTTGGCAGGAGTGTAAGCAGTACACGTTACAGCAATTGCTGGCCTTTCTGCTCTCTGCAATATTGGTTTGCTTCCTGCCACTGGCTCTCTGTGCAAACAGAGAGGAATGGAGTTAATAGGTAACCACAGTTATTCACTAATAATAGGTAAACACAGTGTATTCAGTGTGTCCTTTGCAATGGTCATAGTTGGGAATTTCCTTTTCCTAGGATCTCAGGTGTGTTTACTATGTGCAGTGTTCTTCATTGACGACTTAGGGGCCACATATGGTGTAGTCTTCAAATTCTCTTCATCAGCTAATTCCTTGACTTCTTTATTACTTATGTGTTAGCTACCCTATTTTTAGAAGACTAATAAAATACTACAACAGTAGTAATCCTAGAGCTATTTTTGTCCTGAACGATGCCGAAGCAGCTGAACTCACATAAGGAACACTGAGTGCTCAGTGAAATGTAGGTGTCTTGGAGGCAGCTCATGGCAGCTGCTCTCCTGCTCACACGCTCTGAGATGAATGGCTTTGTGAGGAGATGACCTGGGAAGATGATCGCATTTCCACTTGGCAGTAGGGAAGAGGAGAAAAATGATTCAAGCTTGACCAAAGTGCTGGTGGGAACATGACTCCTGTCATGAAAAGTTCCTCCTTGGCTGAGATGAAGTGTCTGTTTCTTTTCCTCTGACTATACTGGAGGCCTCAGGGCCCAAGCTCACATTTAGATGTCTAACTCTGAGATGTCTAAATTACAGCAGATGAGGCCACCCTTCCCAGCCAGAATTTGCCAGGATCTTTGTGTAGGTCCCAGCCAAGGGCTGATCTCCCTGTTTCCCATTGTAGTCTGGAGATTGGCACCACAGAGGGTCATTTGCTCATCACTCCAAACTGCCCTCTGGGGGACTCTTTTCTCTCGGCCAGAAAGGTATTTTGGGGGATCTTCTTCTGGCCAGGCTGAAGGTCTCCTTGTGAATCCTATCCCCCAGAGCTTGCAGACAACATATTCCTCATGGCTTATTCCTCCACTGACACTACAGGAGATAATTAGTACGTGGCTAAGTCATATGTGCTGAGGGTCAGAAAAGACAATGAGGCAGATTTTCCCCTGGAGTAAAGAAATGTCAGCAGAGTTGCACTGCAGTGAAATGATGGGATCTGTCAGTGACCCTGGCCCTTTCACTGAACAAACAGCCCAGGGCAGTGCCTTCCTCCAGAAGAATGGCATCGGCTGGCAGCCAGGCACCCTTGTGAACGCGCATGGTAGGGCTTTCCCAGGGGCTGGTGTCCCCAAGAGACGCACTGCCCAGAAGGGCAGCAGGGGACTTGATACAAAACTCCTGTGCACAGCATAATTCCTCATATGCTACTACTTGATATTTCTGTAAAAATGCTCCTCAGCCCTCAAGTGAACAAAGTACCTGCTCTTGGGGCAGCAGGAGGAAGAACACAAACTTGAAAAACCGATTTCCTAGGCAGTTTGGAGATATTTCAGTAGCACTTGGAGATAGTAAAATAGAACAGAGACAGACTGGTCATCTTTGTCTTTGCCACACACAGATCAAGCAAGGTCTAGTCTCTTTTACATCCTTTAGTTCAGTTCTAGTGCACAGGCATTATCCATGTGAATTAAAAGGCGCATGACTAATGCTGTGAAACAAGGTATCTCTTTGGCTGTTTCAGTGTTTCCTGGAATAGTGAATTTCTCTTTACTGTGGCTATGCTCCACGTTAAAACTGATCCTTGTCTGTACCCTTCATCTCTCTCCCCCAATTCTGTTACCTGACATTAGACAGCACAGTGTGGAGACCAAGAGTAGCTATACCATTGGTCTGGGGTATGAAAAGCAAGAAAAAGCTCTTGATTTTTCAGGCGGATCTTGCAATCCAGGAGAATTTCAACAAACTGTGATAGAAAATAAAAATAAGCTCTTTTGACAGTACAACATTCTTGTGCATTAAAACAAAATAATCCTCTTTGATTTCACCTCGATGCTGATATGTGATAAATGCCAACATTGTTTTTTATTCTGGTCACATTCCTCTTGAGTTCCAGGTAAAAGACCAAATGTCTCTCATCCTGTTCTTGGAGATGAATCTTGCAAGTGTGCCCCCTTTCATTAGCCTTTTGTGTCACTAATAACTTACTATTTTGTATCTTTGGGACTTAAAACCCTTTATCTGTAAAAGATCACATACATAGGCATATTTTAATGCCGTGGTGGATTTTTCCAGTTACTACACACAGTGAAACATGCTGTGCATATGAGATTGCAATGTAGCTAATTATCATTCGAATATCTGTCCTCCGGCAGCTGAAGACAGCGTGTTTGTTAATGCTTTCAGCTCTGCACTGTCAGATAGCCTCAGCATGCTGGTCTGCAAGGGTGGTTTCTACAGGACTTTGAGTTAGAGCCTCGCTCTTCCACATTGCTTTCAGCACGTGCTGCCTGCCTTTTCACTCTGCATTGCAGCAATAGCTACAAGCCTGTCATAGGGGTGGTTTATAAAACAAATGGTGTATTCTGTCAATGAGGGTTGAGACAGCTGAGAGAAAGTAATGGCTGTGCTGTCCTGGGGCAGTCTTGTTGGAGTTGCATGCAGTAGTATCAGGAACCCACCTTGCCTCTTTGCCAAGTGTTCCTACACCTGCCTCTGTGGAGGGAGTGGGGAACGTGGTCCTGGACTGGGCACTACAGCCCAACAGAGCAAACCTTCATCAGGTGCCCATCATACCTCCCCAGCAAGATGCAGAACCCAACTGCCATTGGGCAGCAACAGGCCCTGGAGGCTCTTAAATGCTTTGCTGTCTCTTGGGTGCTGCTTGACTCCTAAGGCATCACAGCAGCAAGGACAATGATGCCCAGGATTGTTACAGGTTGCTCTAAAAGACTTTACAAAATTCAGAGAAGTGTACACCACTGGGAGTCAAGGCAGCTTTGCACCACTCGGAATCAGCCTGCTTGTTTAGGCACCCATGTTGGAACATGCTGGCCCAAATAACTGGCTTGCACAGTGGATTAGGGGAAACCTAGGATTAGAGGGATTCAAGAGATCTTTGCATACTGTCAACATTCATTTAAAAATTGCTCCACATGGGGCCTAAACTCGTGCAGTTGAACACTTGACCGCATCCTGTAAAATAGGGCAGCGCCTGTATCCTGGGAGCTGTACCAAGTTGTCTCCAAGTGCTTTTAATTTACTAATATAACTAGTGAGATGTTCACACTGTGTCCTTGCATCGTGCCTCCCAGTAGAACAGCATGTCAGGGTGTTAAAAAGATGCCAGTGTGCTTCTGTGAAGGACTTCCTATGGATGATGATTTGCAGAGCCCAAAGAGAAGTCCTTCTCAGATGACACTGTAACATGGCAAATATGTCCAAAGCTAATGATTATTTTCCACATAAAAGGAATTTTATTTGCCTTCAGCGAGATAGGCCACTGGGACCTCTTTCTAAAGCTGGCAGTGTTTCCAAGTCTCTAAATAAAGTGACTGTGTGACACAGACCTGAGATAAAAGCTTGGGGTAGAAAGCAGAGAGATGTTCTCATGAGAAGAGTACACAGGGTCATTTTTGATAAGATAGCTAAAACGGAGGAAATGTAGTAAAACAAGGCCTAATGTGGGAGTCCCACTGTGGTCTCTTGGGTGGTATTCAGTGTGTGTTGAAGGCTCCTATAGATCTCTGTTAAACTAGGCAACAAAAGGTTTTGCCTATTAATCACAGAGACATTCCAGAGAATGAGACATCAGTCATAGCCAGTGGGAATGGCAATGCTCGTCTTCCCCCTATGTCGCAGAGCTCTGCCGCAGAGCTGCTCCCTCTCCCATGAAGCACACAGCGCAGGTTGTTAGGTGACATGGGCAGTCATTGTTTTCTGTTCTTTCTAGGCAATTCTGGCTGATGACATGACTGTGTGCAGTTTAGCCCCACATGTTTGTAGTATATTGGAATGTGTGTATATGGGGGAGACAAAGTGCTTGCCCTATTTGTTGGCCCGGATAAAGCTACAAGCTAGTTGTCTAGGTCAAACCTCAGGGTTTTGATTTGCAGGCTGGAAAGGGATAAGTTCCCCCCTGACCACATGGGTGTTTGCATTTGAGTGTGTGGCACTGCTGAACACAGCCAGTGAAGCACTGGACTGCTCAGCTTCCTTGCTGAGGAAGGTGCAGAACATGCATCTCATCTCCACGTCTCTGTCTTGCAGGCAGATCCCACTGCCTAAAAGTAAAGTGGCTTTTCTCCAGTGCAGAAAGTCTGTGTGCTGGAATGCTGGGACGCTTGAGCTCAACCCTTCACAAGACTTTCTGTGTGAATGAGAGCAGGTGTCAGACCTAACCATGGCAACATGCTAAGAGCAGTGGATTCAGAGGGAGATGTTCATTTAGGAAGTCATGGTGGTTGTGATTCCTGGGAAGGGTCTAATCCGAATCCTGACCACGCTTGAGTGCCTATTCAGCTTGTGAGGTCAGGCAGCCCATCCTCTCAAGAAGGGGTGATGTACCAGGCAGCGTACCAGGGCCAGGAATGGTTATCAATTCATGAGGATGGTTAGCAATCAAGTAAGAAATGTCTGCTGTACTTTTCAACAGAAAGATTTCCAGACTGCAGTTCAACAAGGTGAAGCTGGAAGATGCTGGGGAGTACAGCTGCGAAGCGGAGAACGTTTTAGGGAAAGACACCGCAAAAGGCAGCCTGAATGTGAAAAGTGGTAAGTGAAGAAGCCAGCAAATGTCTTGCGCTGTCTGCCATTCAAGCAGAAAGTGGGAGGTTCTGCACATGATCTGTCTTTTATTTTGTTTCATGCTTTCAGGATATTGAGTAAAACAATCTTGGGAGATAAGAAAAACGCAGCTTAGCATAAATGTTTATCTTTGTTATCTGTCACTGGCAATGTGGTTAATTTACATTTTAAATAAACTTACAGTCTATGTATTTTTAAAAGGGGTAAGGAGGAAAGAAAGCTGGTGGGCTCGATGTTTTCTTTTTTTAAAGAATTTCTGAGAAACGAAATTCACCAGAAGACAAGTAATTAAACCATAGCTTTGTGATGAGTGAAGTTGCTTCTGGTTTTCATCCTAGAATGTGTGCTCCATCTCTTAGAGCTCAGCGGATGGAGTCTGAGGTTAGGTGGTTTTGTTATTATCTTGGTCATAATAATTATATTGCTTAACATCATGGTTTGGATGCACCCTCCAGCTCAGAAAGTCCCTACAGTGGTTGCCAGAAGCCAGGAGGGTGCGACTAGGGGAGGGATGACTCTGTACAAGCTCTGTTTCCTAAACTCTTCCTCCTGCCATTCACAATGGGCCACTGCGGGAGCCTGGGCTCTGTGCTCTGCAGCCCTTTGGTGTGATCCAGTTTCTCTGTTGTGCTCTTATTAGCATTAGTCAAATATGAAGGAAGGTAGCTTTCTCCTGCTTCTTTCTGGCATTATTTTCTCTATTAACCTCTGCCTCAGCGGTGTTTGCAGTCCTGAATCTTTTGTTCTGTGAAGCTGCAGTATCAGAGCCTCCCCCTCGGTTACTCTGCCTGTAAAAACCCAGTGCTTGCAAAGCCTGGAGAAAGGCCATCTATGCTCAGACCTCCATGCCTTCATGCTTCATGTCTATGAAGTTAGCCCTACTGCTCTACTGTGTTTCTTTCTGATCATGGTAGGAAAGGTGTCCAGAGTAACCTAACTGAGGCAGTGCCACTCCTGTTTTTTTTCTGACTCATGCTCTGGCTGTCCCATCACAATGTAAACTGTTCCTGTTTTGACTGGAAGCTGCATGTGCAACCCCTCTTCCCATGTGCAACATGCACAGACAGCATGAGCCCTGTCTGCCTCCTCCACTCGCCCTTCCCAGTCACTAGCAATCCCCTTTCACAAGTGATCGAGCAGCACCCGCTGCAAGGCTCTGATCCTGCACACTGCTTATGGCACCAGGAAAATGCACATCAGGCCACTAAAGCTTTGAACCGCCCCTTCCCACATTCACAGGTAATGGCAACACTTGTCAGGGTTTAACTCTTCCTCCGCAGGAAGACATGCTGTCTGGCAAGGACAGGTGGTTGCTCTCACTCAGGTCACAGGGGGTATGAAGACACACCTGAGTTGCCCAGGAAGGTGTTGAGACCTGAAAAGCAACGAAGAAGATCCAAAGATCTGGCCTGTACCTTTTCCTAGTGAGAGCTGCAGGCTGCAAGGTGCTGCAGACCTAGTAGATTGCCTGCTGTAGCAGTGCCTTGATTAATCCATTTTCTAAGCTGCCTTGCAAACGTACCTTTGGCTTGCCACTCTCAGCTGCGTGCATACCTTGCTGCTGCTATTTGCAGGTTACCTGGCAGGACAGCAGCTGAATGCTAGTTGTAGTCCCTTGCAAAGGTAAACAAGATGATGGTGATCGCTGTAGGCTTTTGCAGCTCTGTCACCCGCTTTGCACTCTTTTTTGACTTCCCCCTAGAGCTACCTGGAGCCAAGCAGCCTTCATCTGTGCCCAGGCACTTGCTGTCCTGGAGTCTCCCTCTTCCCTTACTGCTGAGCCTTCTTGGGACCTTGACAGCTTTCCTTACTTCTGCAAGCTCCCTTCTGTGATATCTTTCAGCAGAAAACTCCTCAGGGCATCTGCTTGTCTCTGAATCCACGTGTGCTGTCTTCTGTCCCTGCCTGCATTCTTCTCCAGGCTCCTTAGCAGTGATCCTATTGTGGCTAAGTCTCAACACAGTGCTCCGTGAAGTTCTAGCAGTTTATAACAATTAATCAGAGCAGATGCATGAGCTGGCCTCCCCTTGGAGCCTTTCTCTCTTTCCCAGAAGCTCACTCTAGCTATTGCTGTTTCTGTATGTTCTGCTGCTTTATATTCTGCTTCTTTACTGCTGCCTTGTCCCTGGGAACCTGGTGCATCTGCCTGTCCTGGGCAGGCTGGCTGGGACTGATGCTATGGGACTGTCTGCTGGAAGCACACTTTCTGACCCAACACGTAGCAGTATTGTTGGAGGTCCTGTAATGTTGCAGTGATACAGGCGTGAGAATCCAGGACTGGGAAAAAGTCCTGAGCTAACACTGCATCTTGTGATACAGAGACATGAGGTTTGGCGACATCTCTGTGTGCCCCTGTAGAGAGGTGGCATTGCAAGAGGTGGCCTGAGCTGTTGAGGCTTGAGATGAGCATTTTGGAGGAGCGAGGTGTCCTCAGCCCAACACGCCATTCCCCTCCAGGGGTGCAGAGGCCAGAGACGGAGGCTCCTGAGCCCACTTGAGTCCTGGCTGGCAGAGAAGGAGCTCACATATGAGACCCTCAGGCCCATGGATGTGAAGGTCCGAGAGTCAGTCTCTGCTGGTAAAAATTTCTCAGCCTGATGAGGCAGCATTGCCATTGCAAAGTACTCTGTTCTATTCCACTACCACTTTTTGGTTTATACCAGTTTCAAAAGAACACCTTTTCAGCCATGCAGATCTGTTGCAAATTGCCAAAAACACTGCATTGAAGAGAGATTTTCTTCAGAAATAGAGTGGCTACATTGCAGTGACCCCTTGTCACTTAGAAAATGCCCATCAGCCAAACCCATCACTTCATCTCTCCTCTGCAATTCTGGTATTTCCACAAAATGCCTGGCTCAGAAATAAATGCTTTTGCATTGAAAAGCTTTGGAGGGTGTCAATTTCTGAGGAAATGCTTCTGGGCTTAGCCAAAAAATATTGTACTTTGGTGTTATTTTGAGATTTTTATTACTTTGAGGTAAATTAGATGCTTTCTCAGAAAAATATCCCATTTCCCAGTTCTTTTTATTGAGTAGTCTAATATTGGTGTCACATGGGCATGAAGGCACAGCTGAGATGTCACTGTTTCAGATTCTTTTTTTCCTCAGAAAATTTCTGGACACCTCCTTAACTGACCCCCACCCCTTTGCTAAACACTGCAGGAAAAATCAAACTTTTGTAAAAAATTCTTTCTGCTTTTACTTTTTCATGGTCGTCTCACCCCTATCTCTGACAGGGTGCTGCACGCACAGCATAGACTCCTGGTGCTTTGTCCTTTGTGCATCTAGAGGGTGGTCAGGGGATTTGATCCAGAAGGGGCTGTTGCTGACAGTGGATTTGAGTAGAGCTGGTGACTGTGGACATTGGACTTCCCCAGTATCCTGGTTTGTAAAGAGGAAATCGCTACATATGCTCGGCTCCCATATTGCCTTGGGCCATGGCCTTCATCTGTTTCATGTTCCTCCTTCTCTTGTACGAGCATTACTTTGTGCTGCAGAACTACACATACTTGTGGGATGGAGGCTCTTCAGATGATCTCACCTTTTCTTAAACTCCACATTTTTCTCACTGTCATGGTCTGTGATCCCATCTTTGCAGTCTCGTGGCCGTCAGGGCTAAGAAAACCTCCCACAGTTTCACTCGTCACCTGCCGGGTGAATCCTGAGCCATTTCAGTCTTTTTATCATGACAGAGATCCTAACGGCATGAGGCCCTTTACAGCAAGGGGACCTGTGCCATCCCCTGCAGGGGCACTCATTTATCTGCCTCCCAGTTACCCATCTGAGCGTACTCTAACCAATACTAACACATTGACAGCCACCCCAGCCTGTGCCACCCAGCAGCACCTGCTCTTGTCCTCCTCCCTGCAGTAGCTAAGCCCACTCTTCTGTGCTCAAAATAGATATTTTGTTCACTACTTTCTTGCCTTAATTTCCCCAGGAACAACGAAAGCACCACAAGTCTTACCAGCCTCAGAAACTAAAATAGTTGTTATGGAAGAAGAGTGTAAGTACCTCTCCCCCCGCTGCTCCCATATAGCTTCTTTCCTCTTATTTGTTTTGTTTTTATGAGACATTTTGTATAAATGCTTTATTGCCTCCTGGAATCTTCTTTAATCACTACTTCTCTTTGATTTTGCCCAAAGCCACTGATCTTTCCTTAGATCTTTCAAAAAATATGATTTTTATTGCTGGTGTCTAACTTAGAGAGGGAGAGGTTGATAACTATTGCGATGGTAACTTGAAGAACATGCTACTTAAAATTGCAGCTGGGTTTTAAGCATTCCCAGCTCTTTCAATACACAGGGTTATTGATACTTGTAAGATGTGCTTATTACGGCCTTTCATTTAGCAGGGTTTTTTGTTGGTTTGTTTTTGGGTTTGGGTTTTTCTTTTTGAGGATAGGTAAGAAAACCAAAAGAGGCTATAGGAAATACAAGTAAAAAGACATGAGTCTTCTAAGCACAAGTCATAAGAAAATTACAGAACATATATCTGTGCCTTGCCATCACATTTTGACTTGAGTCTCCAGAAAGCAAGAACAGATTCCCCAAAATGTTCATTTGATTTAATGTAGTGGAAGTGCTTTTCAGCATTCCCTCCTATTCGACTGTCACAAATGCAATAGAAAATGGGCACACAAAAATAAAAATAAAAGCATGTATACAAGTGTAGATCTAAAAGCCAGGTGCCTGGCCGTTGGTTCAGCTGTTTCTGGTGGAGGGCATTATTTCTGTGTCGGAGAGTCTCTCCCTGCTGGGGGACACCGTGCCACCCAGGCAGCGTCAGCACGCTGGACAGCCCACCAGGATCCTGTCCAAAGGATCAGGCACCTGGAGAGCCGAGGACCAGGAGGTTATTTTGAGATCTGTGCTATATTTCCATTCCAGCTGCTCATTCCCAGAATGACAGTGCGGCTGGCTGTGCCTCTCTGTTGACAATTCCACGTTGCAGATTTTATGGGGATGTTTCCTCCTTGGAAAGCTCAATCTTTTGTGATTTTAAAGGAAATCTGATTACAGCCACAGCAGGGACTGGCCAGGTATCCTTTAAAAGCTCTTCTGATTAGAAAACTGCATTTAAAATTTGCTCTTGTGTTGTGCTTAGCCTTCCACTGCACTGGGGACATCATGCTGAGATGCAGCACTGTTAATGCAATGACCATACCATCCTTCCCCAAGATTTTTCCTTTGTGTTCACCAGCATAGATCCATGCTACATATTTGCATCACATTAGATATATGCTATTTTCACTAAAAGCCAAATTTCAACAATAGAAAGAAAACTGGCAAAATGCTGTGTGGCTTGCACAGAAATTTCTCCTTTTGAAAAAATTCCTCTGTGGGACCACCATCCTTGCCTGTTTTTTTCTTAAGGAAGATATGGTAAAGTCTCCAGAGTTAAAGTTGTAATTGACTTTTTCCTTCACATTCCTTTTTTATGATCTCTTTCAATTGTTATCTAAATAACACATAGTTTCCCTGATTTTTATGGTTATTGATTATCTATCATAGAATTGCACATGTGTATAACATATGGGGAGGTAATGAAGTTGTTGTGAGGTGTGATGATCTGGAAAGCTGACAAGTATCTCATTCTTGTAAAATTCTTGCATTTCTTTTAAATATCTATATTCAAAACCTTGTCTGGCACTTGTAGGTTGTCCCACCTCTCATTGTTTCACTGAAAGGTTGTAAATGATCCACTAGATTTTAAACACTGTGTTGAGAAAGCCCCATGCAAGCTTGGTGGTAGCTGCAGTTCCCTGGGAAAGGAGAGACTGCCTCGCACAGGCTCTTGGTCACAGTGCTTGGTCACTTCTGTTTGGCCCGTGATGTGAGGGAGGCATCTTACCAGGTAGGCTGGGCAAGGGTGTTAGACCCTACACCTCAAGAAGCTTACCATGTTTTCTCCATGGCCCAGACGGTCCCTATGAGCAAGGGGATAAAACCCCATCATTCCATGTAGCCCCACGTGCCTCACCCCCTGTAGCCCTGTGCTCTGGGCATATATGTTTTTAACTAGTATTTTTCCTGAAGGTCCCAGTTCCTTCCTGGATAGTCTGGCCTTCCTTTCTACCCCTCTCTTGGGAAAAGGAGTGGTATATCACATATTTTCCCCTTGGAGCACTGTTAAAGCCTTTCTTACCACCTCTAAGTGTAGTTATTAGCAAATTCTGCCTCATTCTGAGTCACCCCTACCTTTCTCCTCCTCTTCTCCAGTGGCCACAGACCTCTGGGCATTGCTGCATCCTTGACACAAAGCAGGTTTTCACACCAAACAGCACTCAAAATGCAGCCCACGTGTCCAAGGTGTTCTGCCTCCATTCTTTGGTAACTTTTTTCTCTGGAAGCATATTTTTTGTCCCACTGCTTTCCATCTCAGCACCCTCCCATGCCTAGCTGGCACCTGACATGAGGCTACAGAGTGCAAGGAGACAGATTGGTACCATAGGTTCTTGGGAACATCTGCATTGTTACGAAGATGTGCGTGGGATCTCTTCCCCAGCTGCTGTTTCTCTTGCCTACATGCTGGCTGGAGCAGGACATGTGGTTCCCTTTGACAGTGGCACTGTTTGTATGGGCCTCACAGATCTCAGGACAGTATGGAGAAACCCAAGGATCTCATGGTGTTTCTGGTGTAGAGACAACCCTGATACCAGTCTGGATCTGGGACCAAAGACAGCACACTTGGGAGATCTGGGATCTGATGGTGCTGCATTTTGAGATTCAAATCTGCCTTGCATCCTTGTCCAGCCCATGTGGATGCAACCCTATACTTGGGGTGAGTAGTGGGACCTGCCAGACAGAGAGTGGAGTTTCCTGATGCTCCCACTACATGGTATGTGTATGGCATGGGTTACCACTCAGCTTCATTCATTTGTGTGGACACCTTCAGATGAGCTAGAGCCATTTAGCAGATGTAACAAGCTGGACCATGGAGTGTGATGAGTCCTAGCCTGGTCATAGGCATGTAGTGTCAATCTTAACACCAGCTTTTGTCTACATGGTCCAGCTAGACTCTGAGGGTCAGATTCAGAAAGGAAATCTAGTGTCTGGGAAAGTCTTTCCCTGATGCTGTATATTTTGACATGGTACCATAGTCTTACACCTTCCTCTGACTATACGCTTTTGTTTGAGCATTGTCAGACTAGAGCAGCACTAGAGATGCTTTCTTCAGAAAGCACCAGGGCTCAAAAGAGAAGACATGCCTACTACTCTTATCAAGAAGTCTTCCTACTGAGCCGAGAAAGCATGATACAGTTGCAGTAGCCTCATCCATAGTGAAAAGGTGTTAAATACGACATGTTGTCTTGTGTTTGTCAGAGGCTAAGATTGTGCAGCTGGGTGGTCACAGTGGCTCAGCTTACAGGCAGGAACTTGCAGGGGTGGGGTATCTTGGTCATGTATGCTGATGCAGAGAGAAGGATCCTTTATGCTCACTTCAACATCCAGAGAACTCAAAATAGTAATGTGATCCTGTCACTGTACAGCTTGAAGCAGCTAAACAAGGTTCAGGAGTCTGTGGCTACAGACCTGCTTGGTAAACAGAATAGGAATCAGTGTCAAAGTTTAGAAACATTCTGATGGAGGCAAAAATAGAAGAAGGTTCAGAGCAATCTGTAGAGCATTCTGAGATGGAAGGTTTATGCAAGACAAAGATAATAAAAACTTATCAGAGCTTCATTTTTAAAAGGTAAAGCAATGTTTGAAATCTCTGAAAAGGTCAGGTAATCCCTTTTGCTTGTTTTCTGCTGTTGAGTTCTCCTCTAGTTTATTTCCTTGACTTCAACAACCAGGTAAAGTCTTGAGGGTAAAAAGAGAATACAGGCTGGGTGGAGGAAGCAGATGCCCTAAACCAACATGTGGATCATTGCAGCTGCTCACCTGGACTCTGCTCATGCCCTTTGTCTGGGTCACTATCTAGCTAATCTGGTTGAGTGCCTTTACTTTACCAGCCTATGTAGGGTGGTAGTGCTGGCTGGGCTGTCTAATCTCACTCTACAGGTACTCTGCAGCAGAGCGAGGTTTGGGATCAGATGAGAAGATGAAAGAGGAAGAAAGAGCAGAAGAGGCAGTGCTGAACTGTGCTGGGAACATGAGGATTGGGGGATAATGTGAGGCACCTGAACGAAAGCTGGGATCTCTGGATTGATTTTTGGGGCCTGTATTTCAACTGCTGGGGATCACAAGCCCTCCCTGAAGTCCCTTTAGAGATCCCCATGGGAGGGTAGGTGAAACAGCCCTTCTTTCTCCAGTTAAGTCTAACTCTCCATACACCAATTTGGGTCCACAGATTTCATAGCTGTCATCTTGGTGATGCCATTGGACTAAATCAGTAGACTCATTCATTTAGACTCATTCAGGCTCTCCCTCTCCCATTTAATATCTTCCCCAATGCTTAGCTTGGCTGGGTGTCGGAAATGCTTTCTTTACTTTCTCCCTCCCAGGTAAGACAGGCCTGGTGGACTTGCATGATTGCAATGGCTCAGTGATGTCTTTACTGTGATGTGGTTTGTAAGTCACATCTAGTCACATCTAGTTGATTTGAAGCTTCAGTATATACCACAGTAAAAGTGCGCCATGTAATTAAGGTTCAGCCAATTCCCCCAAACCTTGTCTCAAGTCCAGTCTGGCATGGCCTTTACTGGGTGACCATGGCAGACCTGCACATTAATTGGCTTGTCAATCTCTGGTCACTCCAGTCTGAAGGCACTGTGCTCTCCTGGAGCCAGCAATGCTACAAATGTCAGTATGGTGCTGTTGATTTGGAGCTGAAGGGTGTCCAGGCAGCCCAGAGCATGGGTAGAACAGACAGAAGTCACTCCACTAAGGGCCATGCAGACAGACCAGTTTTCAATGTTAGACTAAAAATAAGTCCTGGCATGGCCTTTGCGCATATAATTTAAAACCCACAACTGGAGGTGTGGTTGATAATTGAGTGGAGCCTGCACGTATGCAGGCATGGTACCCTGAGGTGTACGTGTTGGAGATCTTGCTGTCAGTCTGCAGAGAGCTGTGTTGTGCCTGTCTGCTGTCAGATCCTGGTCATTGCTTATTTTGCACACTGTGTATTTTTTAAGTAGCCATCACATCTGTTACTCTAGATGCAATTTAAAGACAGGCCATTGTGACTTTAAAGGCAAAGATGGGCAGTATGGAGTGAAGTGTAGGATGGAAGCTGATGTCCCCTGGAAGAACTGAGGCTGTAAGCCCAGTGTTCAGAGCACGAGGCTGTGTACCAGGAGATCCACTCTGTCTGACTCCATTGTGTGATCCTGGCATGTTGCTTGACTTCTTGGGCTTCAGCTGTCCTGCAAAGCATTCATGCTGGCACTGGCCCTGCAAAAGGCTTTTTATGTTGTTGAACAAATCCTCTTATTGAAGTATCATGTTGCTGCTATTACAATTGATGATGGGTATTTGGGAAAATAAAATGCTGCAGTGCTAGTGTGCTTTCTGGGACCCTTGTGGTAGACAAAAACATAGGAAGGGCTCCTTCATAAAGCTGGAGAGATCAGCCTGGAGGAGCAACTAGAAGCTTATAACAACACAGGACTTTGCCCCTGTGATAGCCTGTCCTTTGGAAATGGGTGGTCCCTTGGTGCTCAGAAACCTTTAAACTTGCTCCTCAGTGAAACTCCTAAACAGTGCAGATGGGAGACATGGGACGTGCTGCCTGTGTTGTTTTGATGAGCAATATCTGATGCTTTGAGATGAGTGTCCTGCAGTATGGCATTTGTATTTTGGGATGAACTTCTAGTCTGCAGCTATTGATCCTCATGATTCCTTCAGTAACTGGGAACATAATTCCACCAGGATCTATTTCAACAAAATGCAGGGGTAAATATTGGGTTATTTCCAAATGAATAAAAACACAGGAGCAGAATTTTTACGAGCTCCAGAGTCCCCAGTCTGTTGCCAGGTGAACCTCAGTCTGCACAGGCCCTCCTGATTTTATGTACAGATAACAGCAGTAAGTATCCAGCCTCTGTTCAGGTTTATTAAGAGAAGAGAGTGTTGTACCAGATGTAGAGAAATCTGCCACAGAGAGAATGGTTAGGATCAACAGCCCCTCAGTGTATTAATCAGTGTAAATCATGGCTTTAGTGTGGCTCGCGCCAGGATTACAGTGCTACAACTAAGGAATAGCTTGGCCAGACACCTTCTCATCCATGTTCTTCTGACAAGCAGTTGGATGAACTCGTTTGAGAGGAACCTCAGCAATTCTGTGTTTTATCAGTAAGTACATGAGGCATATACAGAGCAGGCAATTTGTATACACTCTCCAACCAGCTAAGTTCATCTGTCTAACTGAATGTCTAAATATTGAGAGAATAAAGTGTCTGTACTCTATGAACCCACCAGTCAAAGTTATTTAAAAAAAAAAACGACCAGCGAAACTGCCGCTTTATCCCTGCTCTCCTCGACAGTAGCTGTAGTCTGTGAAAAATTAAGTATAATTTATAGTCCAAGCTGCATTAATTAACTCTTTGCAGGGGGAGAATTTCACCAGATTTCTGAGAACAGGCTGGTGAGCTTTCTGCAAAAGTTAAATGACACACATGGTAGGAACTGTGTAAGAATCCCTGCACAATCATTAACAGGTTTTCTGCATAGGTGGATTGTAAGAAGGGAAGTCCACATGGCAATGCCAGTGCCTCTGGCTCTCCTCTCTGTTGCCCTGCCATTGATGTTAGTCCTGAATAACCTAGGTGTGCGGTGGAAAATAGATACTCTGAAAGACTAGAGTGCTCTGAATCTCTCCTGTGTTTATGCTGCACTGTCCTCACTGACTGGGACAGCAACAATAAAATGTGCCTTCAGATTGTTCGCAATCACATCCATCAAGAGGCAGCCCTCTTTTCCCCATCCTCACCTCCTTATTTCCTTCTGCTTTGTTCTCAGCCCTGAGACTGAGACGAGCTGGAGATCTGACCTGCTGATGGGTAGGGTGCTCCAGGCTTCCTTCCACCTTGCAGAAGCTTTGTGAGCAGTTCGCCTGTGTGTTTGCAGAGGCCCCTGTCTCAGGGGCACCTTGCTTATTCCTACTGGTCTAATTTCACCATTTCTTTTCTGTAGCTTGCCCCATGCACATTCCCTGTTTCCTGCTCTTAACTCATTGAAGTACTTGGGGCGGCAGTTGGTACATGACTGATGTTACTGCACAAATCCCCTCATGGTCTCCCGCTGCCTTCACGTGAGTCTCTTTCTACCCAGATTGCAGCTAGCACCCAAAAGTGCTCCCTTGCTTATTCAGATCTCCATTTATCTCAGTAATTTTACAACTTTCCAAGTCATTTGGGATAGATGGAGTTGTGTTGGAGGCTGAATGAAGAACTTATTCTACCACATCAGCCAACAGGAAGTAAAATCTGCCTGGTACCATGTGGCAGTTAAGGTAAAATAGCTGTGGGAAGTCATTTCTGGGTCACCAGGCACACCTGAGTGGTGTTTGGACCAGAGGTGAATGAATGTGCATGACTGCAAATAAACTGTACATGAGGCTCACTTTACCAACATTGGTTATCAAACCGTAGATGACTCAGGACCAGGTAGATATTTGTTCAGGTATTTCCAGTGGCCCAGGCTGATGGGAGAATACAGCTAAACATGAAGTAACTGAATGGAGTCACTTGTGAATCTGGGAGTTAACCTGCTAGTGTGGTGGAAACCCACTGAAATCTCCCTTGGCCTCATGCTTCAAGGTGCTTTTCTGTGATCTGCAGGCATATGGTGTCAAAGGGGGCCACATTTCAACCCAGGTGCAATCAACATTTTCTAAGCAAGACATTTCGCTTCCCTCTCTCCCCCCACCAGAGCTGCTCTCTGAATTGGCAGGTCTCTCCATCCTTGCTCCCAAACTAGTTGCAGCTGCTGCCCTCATGAACATGAAGTCCCAGATGCAGCAACATCTCAGAGCAAAACCTTGGGAGGCTCTGGACTCTGTGTTACCATGCAGGGGTGAGATTTCGTGGTTATAATAGATAAAGAACTGTATTCAGTACATCAAAACTCAAAATGAACATTAGAAATTTCTATGAATGTAATAGAGAACAAACCAGGGTGACATAAATATTGTGTGTGCAAGATGGTCTCACCATCTCCAAAGGGAAAAACAGAACCAGAGATGGCACGAAAAAGGACTGCAGCTGGGTCAACCTCTGTATTAGAAGCTACTGAAGACATCATTGCTTTCCAGCTAGGCAAGGAGATGCTGGCTGTGCCTGTAAAGCCACAGGTAGCACAGGAGAAATGAGTGGGGATGATCACTCTTTTTTCTAATACAAGAGCCAGTAAGGGGCAGGTTTAAAAGAAGTAAATGGAGATGTGTCTTTGCCTACTGTGTGTATAACAGTGGAGCTCTTGCACAAATATTGTGGATGCTACAAGATTAGATTTGTTCAAACAGCAATTAGACACATTAATGGAAGAGAAATCCATTAAAGGCTATTAAATATAAAGACACTGCAGCTGACTTAGGTTGTCTCTGAGCTGCTCATCCTAGATGGCCAGAAGAAAATTGTCATTGCATGCTCACGCTGACCTTCTTCCTTAAGCACTGCCTATTGGCCACTGCCAGAGACAAGACAGGGCTTTGGTTTTACCAGTACTGCTCAGCTTATAGTCTTATAATGGTCTGTATTTCATGACACTCTCTTCTCAACAGGGAACTGGGCTGACTGCTTCTTTTTGTAGCCTTTGCTACATCTCTGCTGCTAACAAATGGACCATAGTAATATGATTCTGTGATTCAGTTTTAAAACACTTTGTGCTTCTTTGGGAGAAAAGGCACAGTGTTTGCAGAAAACAGGATTTAAAGGATAACAACGTTAACAAGATGCTTTTAGGAGAACTGATCAACCACGTATTTTTCTGACATGCATAGCTCTGTTGACAGCTCTCTTTCTAGAAGTGCACAACATGCATGTCCCAAGCCTCATTCATGTCAGTCTCTTGACATGAAAATCAAGATGAAAATCCCATGCAATCTCTAGCTGGTCAGCACTGTAATCCACTCTGGTATCACAATATCACACAGCACTGCATCTTCCAATCCACCTTTTCTGGTGGAAAAGGTACCTTTTTATCTGAGGGGTTTTCTATGGGGAGGTTTCTGGGCTGTCCCTTTCTGCTCCTCCCTTACTGTGGGAAGGCTTGATTGAGAATCCTTTCCTGTAAGATTTATGATGTGAGACTTTGCCAGATGGATTGTTTTGCTTGCTAGCAACTGGTACATTTGATGGTTGCAGAGGTGACGGCTTCCTGCAGGCTGTGCTTGTTCTTCACCCATGTGCCTTTCAATTTGTACCAGTGCTTTGGTTCATGAGGTTTCAGTGCTCCCTGATCTGACGGCACGCTTGCAGCTTTAACAAAGGCCTGTTCACTGTGCAGTTTTAAGGCACTTCAGTAAAAGTCTGCAAGCACTCCAGGCCAAAGGCCACCCTGTGAGCAGCTTTCAGCAGCTGTCATGCTGTGTGCTGGCCAGGCAGCACTCGGGGACTGTTTGAAGGGACAGAGGCTGTCTTCTGTGTACCTAGTCCCCTGCAATTTTCACACTTCCCTGGCAGGCCCTTTCTTGCTCTGCCACTGCTTCTGCCTCCACAAGAGAGCTGCAGAGCAAAGCAGGCAGCTCCTACTAGTCTGGCAGTCTGCACAACCTGCAGCTTCCACTTACATGCGCAGTGAAGCCTGTGCACAGGCTGGCTCTGACTGCGTTTTGGGACACAGCTGCATGCGGCTGGGCCAGGTTTCATTTTCATGGTCATTTTTTAGATGGCATTTGGTGTTAAGGCTTGGTTCAAGTGGTTGGATCAAGCAATAGCTAAAGGAGAGTCCTTGCAAAGAAAGTCCAGGCGCTATGAGACACAGTTAAATCTCCTCTGTCCTGAACCCGCAACTCTCCACTGGCCTTAGAAGAAATGTGCTACTATCTCGTAAAGGTATAAATTATACAGACTTGTTACAAAGCCATTGCGATGGCTTTGGCTTCTAGTTCCCATTAATCTTAACTGGAAGGGAGCACTGAATTCCATACAGAAGTTTGGGAGGTTTTGTATTTGAGGGGTTTTTGCAAAGACTTCTTTGGTGGCTTGGTCAAATCAAAGCCCAGCGTATAATCTAGTATGTGTACGCTGCTCTGCACATTTGGCTCCCAGCTGGCTGGCGTTACGTGCCCTGGGAGGAGAGTAGCTGTTTGCTGTCCCAGGGCCATGTGCATTTTCAGTCTTTGCTGAAGTATTTGCCACGTCTGGTTTGCAAAGCACTTTGGGACTACTTGCTCTGCCCTGGACAGCTGTGAAAAGACAACCCCAGAGGCAATGGTTATTCAAGGTAAAGCACAGAAATAGCTCTGCTTGGTGCACAACTTTGGCTCTGTCAGGCAGTGGAAGGTGTTGACTTCCCTATGGGAACAGAAGACAATGGGGTTGGACAATGCATTGGTTCAAGCAAAATGAACAGTAAGCTTGGCTCTGCCTTGAGCTGTGTGCAGGTAACAGTGTGGGCTACTCCTGCTGTGCACAGCCTGATGAGCAAACTCTTCATTCGGAGAGGCATGGACCCTATGCAGTCAGAGATACTCCTAAAAGCAAGAGAGCCAGAACAAGCTTGTTTGGTTGCTCGTGTGCCAAGCATCACCCAAATGTGAGAGGCTTCACAGGATGCTGGGAGCCCTCCTTCACCTGTGAGAGCCCAGACGTGCCTGGCAGTCACTGGCCTGGAGCCAGAGCGTGAGAACGGAGACCTTGGCTCTGGCGGTGTGGGCTGCGGCCTGGGGGGCAGCAGGGCAGGCACCCGCAGCAGCCTCTGAGCCTGCTGCAGAGGCGTGACAGGAACAGGGGCTGCCCGAGGTGTGGGGAGCAGCCCCAGCTCCCTCTGGGGCAGGCTCTGGCATGCCTCGCTTCTCCTCCTGTGGTTCTGACTAGCTCCTGCCTGGGGCTCTGGCTCTAGCCTTCTTCCTCGAATCCTGTGTCAATGAGGTGTTCAGTCTTCAGTGGCTGGTCTGAAGTCACTAACCTCTCCATGAGGTTCATTCATGCCTTGGAAAACAGGATGGATGAGGGTATCTCCTCAGAAATTGTAAAAGGCACTGCAGAGTAGGTAGTAGCCACACTGCTGGCGATGTAACTGTGTTAGGGTATAAGCAAGGTGGGTAGGAAATGGGACTACCTTTAATGAGATTAAGTATTCAGTTGGAAAAAGCAGATGCTTTTGAGTGCCCAGCCCTTCTTTCAGTTATGTAAAGATGGATCTGCATTCCCCAAAGTTGGTCTGCTTTTGTAACCTGTATCAGTTGCTCTAACAAAAGGTTTTTCCCTTCATAGAGCCTTTGTCCTGCCTATGGAGACTCTCTGTTTTGGGCTGTAAGTTTGTCTGAATCATTCAGAGACAGGAATTGCAGTGAATTTCTGCAAAGTACCATTGGGGTTTTTTTGTACCTTACATGGCTGTAGAGCTTTTCTCCAGAAAGAAATTTGGATTTGGAAAAACATCTGTATCCCAGGAAACTCGAGTCATGCTGGCTTCCTCCCACTTAGCACAGACTGGGGCTGACTGACTTCTACTGCTGAACTTCTGCTTGGTCTCTTGAGGCAGTCCCATTGGGGCATGACAGAGAAATGCTCAGAAATAGGGGAGGGAGAGATGAGCTGTTCTTGCTTGTGCCGGACCTGTTCTGGGGACAATGAGGACACTTGCTTCTGGCTCATTTCCTCCCAGGGATGTGGAGCAAAGAAATGTCCCCTGCAGTATCTCTGGATTTTGGTCCAGTATCATGATGCAAACCAGGCCTCAGCAGCATGCCACCGTGACTCTGTGACTTTGCAGCACATGTTCTTCTTAACCTCCTGCCTGCCTGCTGGTGCAGGGTTGCATGCATGTATAAGGGGAGGCCAAGGAGAGGTGGGAAAGGGGCACTTTTCCCTACAGCTTGCCAAAAAGATGATCTTGTCCTGACATGCTGGTTGCTTAGAGGAAGGTGTGTCCTCAACTCCTCACTCACTTGGCCACTTTTGCTGGGAAAGGAAAGATCAAGTCGCAGCCCCAGGACCTGGAGAGGTGAAGGTGGGTTTAAAGGCACAGGCTGAGGTTTGTAGCTCTGGGGATTTTACTTTGGCAAATGAACTAGCTGAAAATCATCTAAGAAAACAGAATTGCCCAACAAAGCAAATAACAATATATCCTTTCTCTGTGTGTTCTTTTTTTCCATGCAGTAACCACAACTCTCTCCTCCTGGTCTGGGCATGCTAGAAAATGCAACGAAACAGCCAAGTCCTATTGTGTCAATGGTGGGGTATGCTACTACATCGAGGGGATTAATCAGCTGTCTTGCAAGTAAGTGAGTGTAGTTCTTGTGTCGATATGGAAATTACTTGGCTGGGAGAGAGGAAGCCTCTGCAACTGCCAGAGGAGGAGTAGATCTGAAATTCTCCTGACAATTGCAGTTTGAGCTGTGCAGGTTCAGAAAGGGAGACTAGAGGGGCGGGGTGGGGGAGAAGGGTTCATATTTTATTTTTTGTGTGAGTGCCACTGTTCACTTTTCCTGACTCTTCTTCTAAGAATATGTTTGTTCTGGCTGTTTCCTTTCTCTTTCTTCCCTTTCTCCTCTGCAGCTTCAAGGAAGGTTGGGTTCCTTTTGTTCTTCCTGAGCTAGATCAAAGCTCCACGTCCCCTTCTAACACATCCTTCCCTCTGAGCAGAGGGGCTTTCCCCAGTGCACAGCCACCTTCCTCCTCTGTGACTGGAGGGGGTCCCTTGCTGAGACCTGCCTCTTACCTCTCCTGTCTGCACCTCATGGGCCCAGAAGCAGGTTTAGCACACAGCAGTTCACCACTCTGTGCCACTTTGTGGCAGGCTGTGGGTTGTTTATTTCTCCCCTTCAAATGTTAAAACCTGCAAAAAAAAAAAAGGCAACAGCAAGATGTACTAAGTTATCCTCAAAATTAAATTTTCTGGAGAGGTTAAAGTGGGGTTGCATAGTCCGAGGGATGTGGAATGGGATGTGAGACCTTTTCACCTCTGGTTCAAACCTTTCACAGCCAGCAAGCCCAATAGCATCTCACAGCTCACCCTCCAAGCCTAATGGGGCTGTGAATGAAAAGTGCAAGTGCAGACTGATTGCCAGTGTTGGAGATGTAGGTACCCAAAGCACACCTGTACCTGCCCCCGGGCTCCTGCGCAGTCAGCATGAGGTAGTGCCCTGGGTGTGCATTCGCTGAGCAGATACAGTCAGCTTCTGAGCTCACCTGGGGATCCAGGCGTCACTGTGCCCAGCTTGGAGAAGTCCAGAGCTGACTATTTTCTCCCTGGGTGGCCCAGAGACCTCTCCATAGAGACACACAGCCAAAGGTATTTACATCTGTGGGTGTCAACCTAGTACCACTACCACTGTGTGTTGTGATGCTCACTAGATGCCTCAGCTACTCAGGCCTTGAAGGACACATCTGAACAGAACCACCACCCCTCCTGGAAGGGCTGTGAGCAGGATTACACTTAGCACAACTCTTCCCTTCTCCCAGTACTCCTTTGTTTTGGCAGGGAGCAGTAGGAAAGACCATGTGGAAATGCATTCTGCTGAGCTCCTGTGCTCTCACTTTCCAATGCAGGGTCAGCTGTGGTGGGAAGGACATAGGATGAACAGCATCTTCCAGTTCTCCCAGGCTTGCCCCTTCAGACATGAAAAGAGCCGGGTAGGACACAAACCAGATGCTGTGATCCGCATTTCCCATGTACTTGAAGTGAGAGCAGACCTTGTACACCACAGATCTGTGTTTTAGGGTAGTTTCCCCATAGAAAACATGGAGGAAGCCCCATATGATGAATCAAAGTCATAGCCAGTATTCTGGTGTAGCTGTAGCCCCAGGAAGCCCCAACAGTTCTGGTCTTTCCATGCTGGGCAGGGCTGAACCCTTGAAGCCTGGAGGAGTGTATGAATCAATATCTCTCTATCTGTAAGCAACATGGTGGTGCCAAAAGCATAGATCTGAAGGCTACTTCTTTTGGGAAGAACTTGAATCCAGATCAAGACTTTTCAAATCGGATCAATTTCTAATTACAGCAAGAGTTACCTGAACTCCTGCCATATGCAGCTACAATGGTAAGGCTCCATTTTTCCTAATGAAGGGTACATGTGGTAGTTATCAAGTGTCTTCAGCAGATAGACTGTTTTAGCCAAAGTAATTCCAGCCTTGCGAAGAAACAGTCTACCTTCAAACCAGGCTGCTATGATAGCTGATGAACAGCGGGGAAGCTCAGTGATGGATTCCATTAAGATTTTATGTGCCATATGAAACAGACCTAATTATTTCATATCATTTGAAAGCCTTAATTCTTTATTTGCAAGTGGTAAAATTATTTCCTTTTCTGATGAGTCCCAGGATACCAATTGCTAAAACCAGATGGGAATTGAATGGGTGTGTACGGAAGGACAGCAAAGTGTTAACCACAAGGAGGTGCTTTGAAGGTCTGCACTGTCACTATTCATCTGCCAGAAAAGGCAGTTCTGTGTTAACAGGAACCCAGAGGACCCAAGTGCCTTCCACACAGTATAGTAATTTCTGATCTTACTGCTTGAGGAGATATCTGGATGTTCAATCTCCTTCGGTGTTTTTATCATTAAATCATAGACTGAAGATAAGAAATTCTGGCTTTTGAAGTGGTGTAATTTTAGAGTTTCTGGACTCCAGAAGGCAATAGTAAGTTATTGAGGAATGCAGAAGCATTTGAACTGAACATAGTATTTCCCATAAAATGTCCTTCCCAATAACATGGACAATTCTTGGGCAAGGCTGATGATGGATAAACGGACTTCATATTTGCCTGCCTGCAAACTAGCAAAATGCTGAAATATTTCACAGCTTCCCCATTGCACAAAGACAGAAGATCTGCTGCTGTGGTTTGTGAAACCTACAATGATACAGATTTGGAGGAGAAACTAGAGGAGGCAAAGACGCAGGCTTTGACCTGCATCTTTGCACTCTGTAACATGGGAGCCAGCCTTGGTTCTCCAGCCATGCCATGCCTCTGAGATATGAGCATGGAGGAGATTGATAGGTCCTTCTGCACACAGCCTCTTCAAATGCCTTAGAGACCAAACAAGAGCTGTGTGAGCATCTTGAGCCAGCAACAACACGTGTCTGCACACTGTTCCCACTTTGCTATTCTGATTAGAGTCAGCAGGGCCTTGAGGGAGTCTTCTAGCACTGTGTGCTAGCTTGCAGTCCCCCTTCACCAAGTGCTAAGGAGATTCTAGCACCCCAACACCCATGTGATATTACCAGCCTTTCCAATACCAGCTATCAGAAAACAGAATTTTAGCATGTTCTTGTTCACTACCTGCCACCATCCTGTAATCAGCTTCCTGGGGTGGATTTTGTTGTTTGCAGCTGTCTACAAGCATAGGAGATCCTTCCTGTAGCTGTTACCTCTGGAGCAAAAAGAGCAGCTGGGTTCTCAAATGATTTCTTCTCCTGAAGTGACTCATGCTTGATTTGTTACAGATAACACCTAAATTGGCAGCTGGCCTTTTACTATTATTTTTTTAACAGGCTTTCCAGAAATATGTTCCTCCTGGTCTTTTGAATTCTGGGGAACAAACTGTTTGCCTGTAAACCCATCCTCTCCATCCCTTTTCCATACACTTCAGCTAGACCTTGGACAATGCATTTTCTTCACCGGGGAAGAGGCCAGAATGGACTTGGAGTTGTTCCAGAAATTGTGTCTTTTTTGGATTGTGTGCTTGCATAATTTTTTCCTTATTTGAAGTAAATTCTACACATGCTAGTGTCAAAGGAAACCTGAACATGATACAGTCTGTGCTGTTATCCTGACTCTGCAAATAGACCACCTGGAAGTGAGATGGGAGAAGTGTGATTTGCCTCAGATATTCTGCACACATACAGAACTGACTCAACAGCCCTAGTAAATTAAAAAGGCCCAGGCTTTTGTTGACAGGAAGATTTTCTCGACCCTTCTCCAGACCATTTTGCTCAGAGAGGCCTTACGAGTTGGACAGGTTTCTCACCATAACTGTAGGGAAGTGGCAAGTTTGAGTAGAGCAAATTCCAGTGCCTGCAGAAGGGATGTGCACAAGCAAGTCTCAAGGCCTTGAGCTGGGCTGGGACACAGAAGAGCAGTGACTGGTTTGTTGTGTCCAGATGAGCACAGTGCTTGGGATGGCTAGCAGCCTGTAATCTTGGGTCTGCCTCGGTCCTGGAGACCACTGGGTGCTTGGCACAACTTAAAGCAGTTTGAGGCTGCTCTAATCTTCTGTTGCTGGGTGCCATGCCCCACGGGGTTGTGGTAGTGTGTGTATCACAGCAGAAATACTCTTTTTCCCAGTTAGGTCTTGGCACATGTTATCTTCAGTTGGGGTCTTCCCAACCAAACAAAGAAACAAAGCCAAGTCTCATCGCTTTACTGTCCTTCTCTGCCCACTTAAACATGCTTCGTGACTCTTTTGTGTGGTTGGTGTAATCAAAGCGGCTGGTACCCTGGGCCAGGATCTTCCTAAACTGCATGGGATCAGAAGACTTAAAAAGCTTTATAGTGCAACACCTCCCCATCATGTTGGGCCAGTTGCACTTGCAAGAGTCAGACTGAAGGATTTACAAATGCTGACAGATAAACAGACTGTCTGGGTTTGGGCTGACAGCACTGCATTACATGAAAGAATGAGGTCAGAGGCCTGGAGGACCTCAGATGAAAAGTGAAAGTCAAGGAGAGAATAAAAAACCAAAACAAAGCAAAAGAGAATATATCAATTCATTTTTAAACTAGTTAATGTATGCAAATCACTGATTTACAAAATTACATGTTCACTTCTTAGAAACCCATTTGCTTCCGTCCTCCAAGTATATTGTTTCCTGCAGATTTTCCTAGGAAAGGGGAAAGATCATTCTGAAGGGTTAGCCGCATTGCCAGCTCCCCTGTGCTTTTCCAGAGCACTGTTCAAAGGGGTGAACATCAGACTGATCTCATATGGTCGTGGTCCTCCTTGCAGCACAGCTTGCTCACCTCCCCTGTGGTGTCAGGAGCTATGCCATCCCTCTCAATGACTCTACTGATTTGGTCAGCACAAGTTGCACGTTGCACAACCACAAATATGTCACTTTACCATGGATTTATGAGCAGTTCTGTGGGGAGGTGTTGCAATGTCCTTGGAAATGAAGAGCCCACAGTGTTGACCTAGGGGTGAAAATCTCCACATCCTGTTCCAAATCTCCTGAACCAGCCAGGACTCATTCATTGGGTTTTGCGTGCTGTTTATCTTGGGTGATGAGATCAGGTACCTTTTCCAGTTCAAGCAGCCCGCCTATGCATCCTGTTCAATGTGTCCTTTTTAATGCACATATAACTATAGCTGACCTTTGAGAACCATCAGAGTGTGGAAGCTGATCCTGCAACAGTGAGGCTCAGTGAAGACAACAGTGCAGATTCTGCTGAGCTCCCACAGCTCAGTCAGAGCTGCGCTGTTGTCTTCACTGAGCCCAGAAGTGGGTGTCCCTGCGGTTTGGACTCTACTATACAGCAAACATGCCTTGATTAGCTGCTCTGGGTAAGGCCTCTGCATTTATTCTGGTTGCTTTCTTTTCTTCCCATCAGCGATTTTGTGGAGTCCAGCCTTTTGTGGCTCTCCAGAGCCTGATCATCTGGGACTGGTCAGGGGACAATGACAGAACTGTCTTCTTTTTCAGCCCTTCACACAAATAAGCAACATGCTTGAAACATTTCTCCATTTGCTTATATCAGTGCATTGTGTCCTTCTGCTACAGCTTCTCCTTATCCTGTTATTTTGAAGCACCTGCTCATTCACATTCTTCTGTAGCATGGATTGCATTATGAGAACTACTGAATTTGGCGTACTTCAATTAAGATCTGGGGGAGCAAAGGAAATGTGCCAATCCTTGCAAGATTTAGATCAACAGCTGGGCAGAAAAAGTTTTGCTTCCAGCAGGAACATTATGATAATGATGTTATTAATTAATAGTAGCAAATAATAATTAACAATAATTATTGCTCTGCCCTGATACAGGGCAAAAGGTCAAGGTTCCTCAATTTTGATAAGTGCTCTGCAAACAACATAGAAATGGGTCATTCAAACCATTTTGGTTTGTACTTTTTGAGATGTTTTATTTGGCTGATCATCTTACTACTTTTTTTTTTTATCATGTAAATATTTAACTGCAATTCATCCTGAACCCAAGAACAGAACTTTGTGGATGTTTTCAAAATGGGGTAATAAAAAAGTCTTAAGGAATTGGTCAAAACTGAAAGAACTGGACATTTTCCAGCAACAACAGAATCTGGACAGAAAAATCCCTGACCAGTTTTATCGATGGCATTTGCAAGTAGCAAATTTTCAGATGTGGCAATTTTTTTTAATTTTCATGCACCTGGTTAGGCACAGAGGGATGGACTTAAGCAAGGGCACTCTTGGGGGTTCTCCACATGGGCTAGAGAGGGGACAAGGTGCTGTCTGCAAGAGGTTAGTGCAGCCTCGTACTTCCCCAAGACCATTCCTACAGACACAGCTTTGTCCGCTTCCCTTGGCCTTTGAGGAGAGACATGTTGGTCCTCTGTGACACCAGTGAGTGGACCAGGAAGTCCAAAGGTAATATTTGCAAGAATAGCCCACCATCTGTGTAGTCCCTGCAAGAGCTTTCAAAAGGAGGAGGGACCCATTTTGCTGGGATAGCCAGCCAAAATCTCTTGACTAGGGTCAAATGTGCAGGCAGAAGGATGCCATGATCAAAGACCATCTCATGGCTCTTGACCTTAGTGAGCCTTAACTTTCAAGTATGTCCCTCAGGCCATATGCTTGGGCACTGAAGAAGAACTGCCCTGAAGCCCTTACCACAGGCAGCAGATTCTTCATGCAGACAGGGTGCTTTCCATTGCTCTTCCTGTCCAGACTGGGAGACTCATGTGCCACGCACACTGGAAATTTCTTTCCTGGAAGTCACATCTAGAGCCATAGTAATAAATAACAAATCATCTTCACCAGCCAAAAAGTATGAGACAGCTAAAAAATAAAGGAACCATGAGCACTGCATGCTTTCAAAGGTTTCCTGGTCACTGTTGCTGTCAGCAGCCTTGCTTATGAGGAATTGGGACCCAGGGACGCCAGAGGAGCACATGTGTCTTGACAGCTTGTATGCTAGCTTGGGAGGTGACAGGAGGTGCTCATATTCACGAGGGCTTCTTTTGTGTCACTTTTCCCAGTGCTGATTCACTAGTTACTGAAGATGAAAAGCCTGAGCTGTCCTAGACACAGAGAAGACAGTTATCTACTGGCTTCTTTCTGGAAAGCTCTTCTCCCTATATGGTAGCTGTCATGGCATCAAAGCTTCTTTGACACTTTTCTGGTTTGCTTTTTCACTTCTCACCAATTTCTTTCTCTAGGTTTTTATTTCCTTCCACCAGTTTTCACATAATTTTCAGTCTTTCCTTAATGGCATGCAGCTTCAGTCACGCTGAAGTTCCAGCCTTGGCTGACCTCTTGCGGATGTGCGTCCAATACAGTTTTAGCTCATTTCACACAAAGTGCCCCTTTTTGGGGGTGGGTAGGACATTTGCTTCTTTCAGCAGCACCCTTGGGGCCCTTCGGTGTGCTCACGTGAAATCTCAGATCCCAGACAAATGGGCAGCACATTGCAAGGTAAACTGGATACCCTTGAAGACTGTGAATAAGTCCACGACTCTATCAGTGGTGATGAATAAACTTCAAAAAGGATTGGGAAGACATCTTCTATTTTGGATGCCTTGTTCAAACCCCAGTGCAATCTCTTAAAGGTTTCTCCAAATTCATGCTTCCCTAGGGCTGTCCTTGTGAGTCTGCATCACCCGGCTGCCTCAGGTTTGTGCTCTTTGATTGCTAACAGGGCAACTTCTTTACTCCACTTCCCAGCACCAACTTCCTCTGCTTCATCACAGGGAAGGTCATCAGGCCTCATGTCTGATTGTAACCCCTTGGGCTGGGCTTTCCTTGGGAGCTGGCTGGGCTCCCTGGTATTGGAACAACATTACTGGTATGTCACCCTTTCCTGTGCTCCAAGATGAATGTCAAAGAATGAGAAAAGAGGGCGAATTATTCAAAGATATTTGCCTGACCAGGGAGTCAAATTTCCAATTTCAAAAGTGACTTGGATAATGAGAAACTGTATGACTAGGGAGTTCAGTGAAGCCTCATGCAGAGCCATGCCCTTAAGTTCTCCCGGAGCAGTTCAGGGTACACAAATAGCCCAGCACAATCCCACATGGAGGTGTTAGCACAGGTCCCAAAAACCAGATACTGTATAGCACAGAAAACAGGTTTGGTCATGGGCAGTGAGGGTGCACCAGCTTTTTTGCTCAGTGCAGACCTACCAAAACTGCTGTGAAAACCAGAAAGAAATCAAGTGCCAAGCCACGTCAGTCATGAAGGGCCTTCCAAAGCTTTCTTCTGTGAGAGGGACAGCAGGTGAAACGTCCCCTGGGCATGGGACATCCTCCCTTGGAGAACTGGGAAATGCATTCTTTAGGGGAAGGATGGACAGGTTTGGAGCTGTGGAGGTGTTGAGGTGGAGGAGGACAGTAGATGGAATGGAGAGATTATGCAGCCTTTTATTGGCTTTATCTCCTCCTTGGATAATGCTGAATTCAGAGGTGTGTCTGCAGTCCCCTGTAAGCATCCAGCATCCAGCACTGAGGCTCAGGCTACCTCTGGAGTACCAGCAGGTTGTCCCACAGGCAAATGGCCTCCTTTAGGAGCCTGTGGCAGTGGTGTATCAGTGTGTCAGCAAATGCCTCAGTCTTCCCCCCAGGAGTGTTAATGGAGGTCTCCAGGCAGGAATTAGATGTCTATGCACTGGGGGAATGGCACCAGCCATGTCCATCACTACAGCTAGGAGATATTTACACCTTGACCTGCCTTGTGCCCAGACACCTGGTGCCTCAAGGCCTTCCCCAGACCTCAGCTGAATCTAATTTTTCTCATTTGGAGTGGAGCCCTTCAGCTCAAAGAAGTCTATATCCTTGCAGGCCTGACAGATGGGCTGGTATACCCTTGGTCTGTACAGCTGGTGCAGCTGCTGAGAGCCCCTAGTGCTCCCTCACATGTCATGATTCCCACCTGCTGGCCCAGATCAGTGTATGTCCGTGATGAGGGAGAACTATTAAAAACCAAGGTTTTCTGGTCATAATGAATAGGGAAGACTTCTCTAATTTCTACCTCTTCCCCCCAGGGGAACTAAATAGTTGCTGAAAAAACCTGTCTGTGTTCCCTTAAGGAAGCAGAGAGAAGCAGGAATTCATCTCTCTTCTTGACTCTTTTTTATTGCCACTGGAGTTGCATATCTGTAACGTGCCGTCTAAACATAAATCTGCCAAGAACAACAAAAGCTGCCATAGCCCTTGAGCAACAGTACAGAACTAATCTGCCAACAAGCTTTGGAACTGCAAAGCTTTGGTCATATTAAACATCAAAGCCGTCCCTTCCTCATCCCCTTTGCTGTGTCCGCAGATTGGGAGCAGGTGTTAGCATACCTTTGGGAGGCACGAAAGATTCAGATCTGCTCTGCCCATGTAGGGCTCGCAGTGAGCACGTGGGATGTGGACCTGGACCTGGACCCAGACACGGACCTGCCCCACTCCACCCCACCATATATGCAGGTTGGGACCAGTTGAATGACACTGTGCCGAGGCTGCTCCAGCTGCTTGCTGTCCTTCGCAGCAGACCGACAGGGAGCTAAGCCATTGACCTAAGGCTCAGGCCTCTGGTTCTCACCCTTTTGGCTGAGGTGTCTTTCAGTCCCTTCTTGGTTGACCAGCTGGGGCCTGCCAAACACTGAGGGGCAGTGTGATCTTGTGGGTGGCAGCTGAGAGCAAGGAAGGTCTGATGTGTAGGAGGCACAGACCCTGCAGCCCCACTTACCCCAGGAAGTTGGAAAACAGATGTTAAGATGCTAACTATAATGATAAAACCCTCTTAAGCTCAGAGGAGGGAGAGGTTGTTTGGGGAGGGAGTGAGTTGTGGGACAGGCAGGAAACAGCTGGGACTTCAAGAAAGCTAGGGTTAACTTTGAGGGCTATCCAAGGAGGCCGGAAGAAAAGATGTGAAGTGAAGAAGAGAGATAAGTGCCTGGGGGAGAAGCGTTTGACCACCTACACCTGAGCTCCCATCGCTTTCCAGGTTTACCCGCCGCTGCAGCGGGTCACAACACGGAGTGTGCGGGTGCTGCTGCACCGTGCGTGGTTCAGCAGCTCCTGCTGCACCCCTGCCCACAGCCCTGTGCTCCCCAAACCTGGCTGAGCCTGGGAGCTGCTCCGGGGAGCTTACTCATGAGCTGGTGCATGTGCCTGGTGGCCTTTGTCTGCAGGGCACCATCCGTGCCACTGCAGCATCATGCTAATGTATACCTCGTCTGGGATGTGCCCATGAGCTAGCACGTCCCAACCCATCATGTAACATTGGTCGGGATAGCCTGAGAGAGCAGTTGGGCAGCATGTGAGACCTGTTTGGTTCAGCTTTCTTCTCTGTCCCTTCCTCTCTGTTAACACAGAGACTCTGCACACGCTTTCTCTCTAACCACAACGTAACCCTTTTCTCTGGAACATCCCATGGGTACTTCTGGGGTAATAATGGGAAGACGCTTGCCGTTCACAATGCTCGCTGTCGCCTGAGCAGCTGCTCACCGCTCTGTGGTGCCTCTTGCCAGTCTTGTCTAGATAGCAGCTCCAAGGAGAGTCACTGAAAATAGCATCCAGCCGATCTCAATCTTCCTGCCAGCTGGTGCTTCTAGCAGGTGAGAAGGAAGGAGGCAGGCAGAGGAGAAAAGGAGGGGTTTGGCTGGCTGCTTGAAGACCCAGGCCAAAATAGAGCTGGAATGCTGATGTTGCAGGTGCCAGGTTAAAGCAAAACAAAGAGTAAATATGCGCGTGAAGCCTTTATTTTTTCCATTCATCACAATGCACTTTTTATTTCTGACCTTAGCCTCAAGAATGGTGCCAGACATGTTCTGTGATTTCTCCCCTTTTCCCCTCCAGATGTCCAAATGGATTCTTCGGACAGAGATGTTTGGAGAAACTGCCTTTGCGATTGTACATGCCAGATCCTAAGCAAAGTATGTTTGAAGACAAAAAATGCACCACACTACTTAAAACCTCCCGGGCACAGCGGTGGATGTAGAGTGGTCTAGTCAGGGATGGCTCTTGGTGTCAGCTTTGGGCTAGGGCTTAGGGATGCAGGTAAGGGTGAAGGCTGAAAGCAGATGGATAGGAGTCATGGAAGGGATCAGAAGGGGCCTCAGTTCAGTCTGTTTGGGTGTCATTTTGCTATCTTGTTTCTCTCTTTCTGGTTTTCTTTCTTCCGGTAGGTGTCCAATCGAATTCACAGGAGACCGGTGTCAGCATTTCGCAATGGTCAGCTTTTCCAGTATGTCTCTTTCTACTTCTTTCTCTCCCTGGTTATTGTAGCTCTGTGTCGTGTCCTTAAAGCAGGTTCTTCTGTTCTCCAAGAGCCCTCTTCCTGTCTTGTGCACTCCCAGCTCTGCTTGGCCATAAGAGGAGCTGCGATCGTGTCCAAGAGGAGAATCGGGGCTCTTGTTATCTCCCCATTTGTTAGAATGGGTTCTGCTTTCATTTCTGATTGAACTTAATGTTGCTTGCTCTTTTCATGCAAAATGCAAATAAGGCACAAGGTTATGTGGTGTGCTGTGTGAGAACAGTCTGTGTGATAAGCTGTATCTGCTAGCATTACTGTCTCAAGTTGGACTATGTTGTGCAGTGCAAGAGATGTACATTTTCCCATGACTCTTGTGAGGCTTTGTGTGAGTCCCTCTGTACCAACTGAGGAAATCACAGCGAGGGCTGTAATGAAATTTCCCCTGAGGTGAGGTTGCATTTCTGTTTTCAGAAGCTAAACCAAGCATCAGTTGCTGTTCGGGTGAGATGGTTGGAGGCTGGCTTGGAGTCAGATCCTGGAGCATGCCCAGGGGGCTAGACAGGCACACATGCACACCTGGAACCCAGAAGTCACAGTGGTGGCTGCCACTGTCTCAGGGCTTCCCAGTGCCATGCAGGATATGGGCTAAATCTGCTGACTGGGCATCTCAAACTATATCCCTCCCAGACACAGAAATGTTCCTGTCTCTCCTAGGGGGTTGGACAGTCTTGCATATGAGGTTGTGACTAACTACAGTGACCGATCCTTTAACCTCGTACTCAGTGGGTGTAAATGCCCCAGAGCCCTTGCACTTAGTGCTTCCCAGTTTCTAGTTTCCAGTTCCGAAAGGCTCTAGGTCTCCAGAGATGCCTCACTTATAGACATCATTAGCTCATTTTGTTCAAGGCACATAATTTTTCTGCATCCATATTCCAACAGTGTCCCAGCATCAGTGGGATCCTGGTCTGGGTAAGGACTGGCCTGAAAGGAGGCACAGTTACAGCACAGGAAATCAGCCACGGTGACCCTCTGTGTGACCCATCCTGCCTCCATGCTGGCTGTTTGGACCACTACAGATGGTGATTTTAAAACGAGGCTTTTTAAAAAGAGCCACAGAAGAGGCTTTAATCAGTGGGAACCAGAGGAGAAATGCCTCTCCATGATGACTCCTTGATTGCCAGTAGCCCCTCTCCCACCGCTCTGTTAGAAATCCTGCAGTCCTCATCCTGAACTGGCAATAGCAGGAGTCTCATTAGCACGTGATAATATCTGGCAAGTGCTCGCATTAGACTCCCTTCTACAGAGTATAGAGACAAGATGCAAATGGGCTTTGTGAAGCCCTGGGGACAGCTTGATGTTTTTACATCGCCTTTTGTTCCAAATTGGCTTCCGAAGTTGAAACCCCCACTGATTTATTCTTTCAGACTAAAAAATCCAAGTAAGCTCTTTTTAAAATGACAAAACAAAATATTCTGTTTTGATCTTTAACCTGATGCAAAAGGTTTTCCTTTCCACTTTTAAGTCCATGGTGTCAGGGACCCCGGCTGCAGACAGCAGTGGGATGCTCATCCCATGAAGCTGACTTGTAGCATGTTTCATGAAGTGGTGCCCAACAGGCTTAAACATTATTGTTACTACACTACAAAACCAAAACAGGGGTGAAAATGAGTTTTATGTTAGGAAAATGCCTTTTTAGAACATTAATGGCAAGAGTAAACCATGTGTGTTTTTCCCCAGCCTGCAGAATCCAGCTTTTTATAGGAATGAAATTTGTTTAAATTTTATTCATGTGTTAGAGGAACAACATCAACTTTAAAACTGACACATGTACCTTTCCTTACTTCATTTCCATATTACATTTCCTTTAACCACAAGATAGTAAGGTAAAAACAGCTTAACAATCCAGGTTACCCGTCTGAACTTGAATAAAAATCATCTAAGATGATATGTGTTTATAGCTGTTATCACTTTCAGGACATAGTTGGGTAATATACATAGCAGCAGCACTGCAGAAAAGCATGCACTGAACTTGCTGTTCTTCTGAATAGGAAAGGCGTTTCACTTGAGTCTGGACTGTGCAGATGCTTATTTTCTACTTTAATTAATAATTAGGGCACAGTAGAAGTTGCTGTTGCTCTATAATTCACTCAGTGCTTCATCTCATATGGATTCTGACAGGTCAAAAGCTGAAACAGATTAAATAAGGTTCAGGCATTTCCACTGGAAATAAAATAGCTCTGTCCTGATTCACATTTTGAGAACTTTGCCAGCACTTGACAGACACTTAAATAGTAAATAATGACACCTACACTGGTGTTGTTTTAAATGCATTTGGGGTATTTTAGGTTTTCAGGCCTAAATCAGAGCCTTCTGATTCTTTAACATAAATATTAAATATTGCAATATGATTTTTAGTAGGTATATCCCAGGGCTGAGTGAGAGTCTCTGCAGAGTGAACTATATTTAAGATGCTGTTCTGAAAAGATACTTTGCTGAATTTGGGCCAGAGATGGAAATGGTGCAGCATCCCAGCCTCATGCCAGATGTTGTGTATCTTCCTTCTGGGAGCAGCTTCCTATCTCACCAGTTCAAACCCTTATTCAGATTTTCCTCAGGTAAAACTCCCCATGTTCTCTAGGAGTTCAGGCTATCTTTGTCTATTTGACGGGTAGCTCTGGAGGTCTGTTTTTCTCAGATTATCCAAAATACACTGCAGTTATGAAGATCTAGATCAGATGTATTTAGATAGGTTTTCTCGCATGTGATGTTTTTCTATGTTGCTGGTAAAACCATTTGACCAAGTGCCTACTGCTAGACATTCTGCCAGACAACCTAGTGCTTGAAAATGAAGAGATGTTAAAGATGAAGGTTTTTTTCTATGTCGTGCTCACACTATTGCTACTTTCTAACAGATTGGTACAGAGGAACTCACTAGGAATTGTATTATTGGGCTAGCTCAGAGACCTCCCAGTCTGTCCTGGCCTAGCCCTTATTTGGATGAATAGGGTTTGCTTTTGGTAGGAATTTGCAACAGCAGAATTTAAGCAAGTGTATCAGCGGTTGGTTCCTATCTGCTTATAAGGAGTTTACATTTTATTTTGCTTGCATTGTAATACAAATGTAATGGGAAATGTGTTGAGATACTGGGTAAAAAAGGTGAGGCATGCTGAAACAGCTACTTATCTGAGAAAATGGATGCACGGTGCAAACAGACAACATTGCTCTGGCCAGGCAAGGTGCCACTGTGTCAGCTCTCTAAGCCTGCCTTTACGTTAAGCCTGAATTAGTCTAAGCCACCCTGATGGTCTGTTTTCTAGCAAGGCTCATACTGTAAGGTGATCTAAGGCAGCACATTTATTTAGCGCAGCAGTGGCTAAGGATGTGTAGGCAGTTGGCTACCATCAGTCAGCGGATGGACAATGACCTGCTAAGTGGCAGCAACACAAATGAGGGCCTTTGAGACATTGATGCATAGTAATCCCACATACAGTAAGTATGGGCAAAATCTCACAGGGAAACTTAAAAGCTTTATCCTGTTTACCATAGGTCAGTTTTAGGACAGTCTGACAGATGGCTTTCCCACATTCATCAAAACAGAAAACCTACTGCAAGAAGGAAGGAAGGAGAGATGTCAGAGCAAACAACTGCACGTTCACTGAGATTAAAATAGTTAAAAGGTACATATCTGAGAAGAAAAAGATGTCCTGACTTAAGATATGCTACTTAAGCCTGGTTAGATCCCTTTTGTCTGTATGAAATTTCACTGGTCTTAGTTGGTCTCTGTGCACGCTCCTCCATCCATGCATAAGGAATTGACTGATGGATCAAGGTTAGAAGATCATGTTGTCTAGACTTTAACTAACCTGTAAGAGGAAAGCCTTACAGAGGCTGTACAATGTAATTGAGGGACATTAAAGAAACATTTAAAGCAGTTCTAATTTAGACTGAAGGAGAATTAATGGCAGTGAACAGAGGGGACAGTGATTATCTGCAATTACTATATAAAACAGAATAATGCCCTGGGAGATGAGAATACAGAGAATTATTTCCATGGGTCATGAGTCATTAAATCATCTTACTAAAATGTTTTTCACATCAAGGTCTTCATATTTCTATGTCTCCATACAATTATAGTTGCAAATATAATTAATATATATGTACTTCATTGTACATATGATGGTAAAGTCATATTGTCCACTAGTTTCAGGAGTTAGATCTTACAGTTATGATGTATCTTTGATGAAATCAGAGGGCTGGGAGAGATCCTAACTCCAAAATGTGTCCTAAAGCAGGAATCCTCCCTGACCCTGGCTTCGGGGAATGCAATGTGCAGGCAAGGAATAACCAGCTGTACTGGCAGTCTGAGTTCACGTCATGAACCCATCTTCTGACCCCTGTTCTCCCTGGCCCCCTCTTTGCAGCAAGTGCGGCCAGGCCCCCGTTATTTTTTCAGTGGGCTTTTAGATATCTGCGTTAGAGGTCTGAGTCCAAATTCATACCCCAGGCTCCCTTCACAGTCACTGCAGAGGGTCTGGCACCCAAGGAGGAGCATTGGGCTAATTGAACTGCAGTGGTGCCATCAGGATGACATGCTCCAGAGGTGCTGAGGGTAATGAGTACAAACTCATAGGTTTAACTGTCAGATGTCTCTCCCGGAACCTGGAACTAGTGAGGACTGAAGTTTAACACATCAAACTGTTGATCCACAGCCTGAATGAATCCATAGTATTAGTACCCAGGGACAATTTTGCCTTTGCAGTCAGTTTTTCATCTCAGCTGGGACATGTGGGTGAAGAGTTCAGCAATATCACAAAAGAGTCCAGATGTCTTTCTAATATGCGAGCTTCTAGTGGGTACTGGAGACTCATCCAGTTGACAGCTGTCTTTTGGGTGCAGCTTCATAGGCACAGCTATGTCTTGCAGCTCTTTCCAGAAGACAGAAGCATGTCCAAAGTCATCCTTCCTTTTAAGAAACTGTTTTTTAAAGCCGTGTTGGCACCTGTATTTCATAGCTGCCTATTCTACATCAGATCAAGACCTAGCTCTATCTTCTATCTTCTACAAGAAACTTTTCAGGTCTTTGTAAAACCCTGCTGGAAATTTTCTAATAAATTGTCAGGCTTTGGTCTGGCTGGTTGTAAAGGTTTTGTAAAACACATTGGCAGCTATTTCACTCTTGGTGGGGCTGAGATACTGAAAGTTAAACATCGTGAGCAAGAACACTTATACCTTTTCTGTCTGCACATTTGGATTCTTTCCTCTTGCAATTTATGGAACAATTTAGAAAACTGGGATGAATTTTTATGTTTATGCTTGTCTGTTGTCTGTGGAATCTGAAATTTCATCTTAACTTGCTATTTATTCATCTCCCAAAATAATTGTCACCGATCTGGAGGACAAATGTCATACCATTCACCTTCTTGTTTAGTGAAATATTTTCACTTTCTACTTTGTGACCTAATTAAAGTTCAAGTCTGTAGCCTGCCTGTAAACATCCTGGAATAGAGCTGACATTCATATACAATGTAATCTAGCATATTCTCCATTTTTACCTCATATTTCATTTGGTTTCTTTACAAATTGAATTTTAGTTCATAGTTGGAGTCTTCCTACTGGTCTGCTTTGGAAGCACAGAGCAGCATTTTCTGCTATCCATTGGGAGAGCAGGCTTTCTTTTCAACTTTGGGATCCCCTAAGAGTCTGTTATTCAGGCATCAAATCCCTTTTTTGAAGGGGAGAAAGACAGCTACTCTTGTTGCATGGTACTCAGTGTAGTCATATGGAAATGTGGAAGAGAAGAGCTTGAGCTGAGAAATCGGAGTCTTGCAGTTGCTGACTATCTGGTTAATTCTGCTTGCAGTGGACACTGATATGAAAGCGTATCCTGAGTTCCCAGCTTGTTATGTCTCCTAGGACTCCCTAACTGTAGCCATCACAAGTTTAGTGTGATGGGTCTGGGTCCTGATCAATTTGCTGTGTAGCAGGACATTTCCCTTGCATAGGTATTACAGATTCCTTCCAACAACAGATGATGAGCATGGGTATTGCCGAGATGAAAACCACCATCTGTTCTTCAACATCCACCGCACCATCACTGGGTGTGATCTGTGTAATGATCTCAGCAGCATGATTCCTGCTCTATCATAACACATTTCCTGTAGATTGGATGTCTGGGTCTTCCAATCAGTCATTCTTTCCAAGGAAATTGCTTTCATAGAGCCTCTCCAGCCAGAAAAGCGTAAACTGTTTCTACTTGCAGTGTCTGTATCAGGCTCTCCAGGCTGGAAACAGAATCACATATTCCCACAGTGGCACACAAACTGGCTCCAATGCCGCTGACTAAACCATCATGGAAGCAGAGCACTCTAGATTTGTTGGGTGAGAAGCTTCTTATTTTTCTGAGGGATGGTGCCATTCAGTCTGAAGTCACCAGGCTGCAGCCAGAGGAATGTTGGTCATCACCCTGACATGTAAAAGTGACCTGACAGGTGGTTTTTGGATGCTCGCTTCTCACACTGAGGTGAAGCGTGCCCATGAACAGAAGGATAAATGTACCTCTTCAAGCTCTTCTGGGAAGGTCTATATCTGAATTTCAGCTTCTCTGTTCACTTCACTTCACTTCACTTCACTTCACTTCACTTCACTTCACTTCACTTCACTTCACTTCACTTCGCCTATTCAGCAGTAGTGTCCTACCTGTTGATTGTGATATGAAAATGATAAGCAGAAGAATACTTCTTTTTTTTTACCTACCTTTCTGTTTCCTCCACCTCTTACCCATGTGAACCCTAAAACAATATTTAGCAGCATTTTAAATTCCACAAACATTCTGCAGCTTCCTTTCAATGACATGATAACTGCTGACCACTTAATTACAGGGTGATAACTATGTTGGGGTGTGGCTAGGTAATTACATGGCATTTGTGGTTTATCATAACAGGGTTATTCCTCTCCCCTGGACAGCAGTACAGGTTATCCTTTGGGATCTCCTAAAGTTAATTGCATGCTAATCCACAGCAGCTGGCTAATACTCTATTGTTACGTATCTGGACTCTTGAGGCCTACCAAATTATTTTTATTGATATAGTACTGGACAAGCTAAATGCCTGTGCAGTTTATCGAAAGTTTGCAGACTTTCTGTACTTGGAGATCTCACATATTGCCCAGCCCTTAACATAAGCACAGTGTTCCCTGTCCCTAGCATCACAGGACTGTCTTGCATTGCTCCCTGTACCCCCTGGGAGAAGCCTGGACCAGGGTGCTGCAAGTATTATTCATCAGTACAATTTATTATCAATAGTCTGTCTTGCCGGTCCTCAGATGTTAATTCTTCACTTTGTTTCATGCCTTGGAGCGTGCTCTGTGACCCAGATAGCCCACTGGGTGACCCAAGCCTGTTTGGGGGGAATAATGCATGTGGTAACTAAACATCTTAACAACGTTCTTGGGCAACCTGAAGTCCATGTAAGCACAGGCCCAGTTTTCACAGCTGTTTGCTAAGGTTTTTATCCTTCTTAATCATCCTATAAATCTACAGTTCGGTGAGATCCATCTTGTCTTGAGGATATTTTAGATTAAATGTTTTTGACTTTCAAAACAGCTAAAATACATTACAGAGAAAAACATAGTCACAAAATTACTGTGGATCAAGTAAGTGTAGGAGTTTGTCTTCTGTCTGGTCATGAGAAAAAAATCCACCACAAAATTTGTGACAGTGGGTCCACAGAGTACCCACCCTAGTGGTTGCACCTAAATCCAACTGAAATTTTTCTTTCAGTCCACTTCAGCTGAAAGTCAGCCTTTGGGGGACTTGAGTGTAAGGTCCATGCATCACTTGACTCTTCAGCAAGCCCAGCTTTAAACAGCTGAGTGGTACCAATCTGGGTGATGGGATCCAGTCAGAATCCTACACAGATGTGCTGCAGCTGAGATGAAGAGTGTGAAAATGAAACATTTTTGTCATCTCTTTCATATTTTTTCCCTTTTTCCCTTCTTCAAGTCTCCCATGCTCACTGCCTTTCTCTGTTGGACAGCTTTCTGTCGTACATACAGTAGTTAGGTATTTGAACATTTCCAAACTACTGGTCCATTCTCCTTTGGGATCAACACAGAATAGCCTAGCTTAGCTTTTAGGTACAAGAAATAATGTAAATACTGCAAAGTAATGCATTAAAGAGGCCAGCAGATACTGTTTCCTTAACACTGATGGCTGCATTAGGAAGAATGGGTTCTATCTTAAGTCCAACATTTTCAGAAAGGTTCAGCAGGCACATTTGGAACGAGATTTTCCAAAAAACATGTCCTCACCTCAAATCGTTTGGGGAGTCTCACAGCAGTTCAGGGTGCTCAGCCCTATCTCCTTGCCATGACCAGGGAGCTTGTGTGGAGTTCAGACAGAAGGTTGATGATGTGAGAAAAATAATATGCCCATTTTCTCAGCCTAGAGCTACCACCTCAATGTTGTCTCACTGTAATTTATTTGCATGGTAGCTTCTGGGTATATTGGTTCCAATGGAGCTTGTCCCATGGGATTTGGAGAGTATTGCTGCACTCTGTCAGCACTCCTGGCATGTATCAGTTTGTCTCTACAGATGGGATTAATCTATTTAATTTTAGCTATCCCAAAGGCTCCCCCTGCCACAAGCCTGGGATGCAATACACCTTCCCATCGCAATCACCTCTATCAGCATGGAGTGAATCACCATCTGGAGGAGCCAAAGGACTTATATGGACTTCATGCTTCCCTCTGTATGGTTAATGGCCACAGAGGGGACTGTTGCCCAAAGGTTTCTGGGCATCCTGAGCAGCCAAGTCTGCCAGACTGCCAGTCTAACTGGGAGGGTGAGTAAAATGCAGGTTGCAGGACACAGTTCAGGTGCTACATATCATGCTGGGCGTCTTCTCCACCTAGCAGCAAATATAAGCCAAAGCTTTTAAAGATGTATCACTTTTCCTGATCAACCTCTTAAAAAAGCAAAGGAGACTTCTTTCAAACATGGTTCACAGTCAGAAGTATCTTTTGCTCCAAACTAAAATAAATTGTTGTCTCTAGGAGAATTTTTGATTTCTCAAATATGTTTGCTACCAAGCAGTATATTGTTGATATAAAATAGGCACACAGTATGTCGTAAGCCATGTTTGTGAAGATGATACCCCTCTGCTCAGTGCAGAATGATTACATGTTGAAGTGATGTTTTTCGCAGAGCTGGGGTCACCTCGTTAGCCTCTGGATTGTACCATGTTGAATAATTTTGAACAGTCTCAAACCCTCAAAATCTCAGCCTTCTCTTGAAGTGTCTCCTTCTTCACTGTCCCAGCATAGAAGGCAATACCTGCCTAGGCTGGGGGGAACTCCTGAGCAGGGGAAGGGGGGAGTAGCTCCCTATTTGATGCATTCAGTTATGGGTGATACAGAAGCAATGCCTGTAGCCTGAAATGATGATAGAGAAGTGTCGAGTAGCCATGGACGTCAGATGCAGGAGCATAGCCTGGGATAAGGCTTCCTCTATCTGCAAAGCTATTGGTGGGTTTGTAGGCATAGGCAGGCACATAAATTCCAGCTGCTGCATGGTTGCATGGTTTCTCTCCTGCTCAGGGAACATGCAGCTAAGATCCAATGAGCCAGCTGGCTGTATCTGCTCCATGGGGTTGGGTGGCCAAAAGAAACTGCAGTTCTGATGTGAGAGGGACAGTGGGAAGGCTAAAGTTCCTCAGGTCCTGCCCACCACCTCTGTTTGCACAGGCATTTCTGAGTTTGCAAAAAGAAAAAAAAATGTTTTGAACTGCATCTATCTGTAGCTGTAGATGTTGCAATAAATCCTAAAAAAGGGAGGAAATGTGGCAGTATAGGCAGTATGCAGCTATCAAATGGATCAGTAGCATAGATATATAGATGAAATGTAACATATCTTTACACACATTTGTCATAGTGTCAGGTGAAACAGTGTGTGTAATGGTAACATGCCTTAGGAAAAGGTCAAAGCTTGATGTGATAACAAAGAGGTTTGAGATGAAGGTATTCTGTCCAGTTCTCTGCTGCCCACCACATTGTGTCCATGTCACTGCAACTTGTACAAAATGACTCTGAAATGCATAGTAGAATTTGCTCTTCCTTTTGCACAAATGTGAGATGTGAAGCAGAGAGCAGCCAGTTTTTGTGGCCTTTAAATTATACAAAATCTTAAAAAACCCAATCCCACCCAACTCCCACTCCCCCCAAAAACCCCAAACATCAGCATTGATTTGAAGAGAAGAACCTGCTTTAGAAAATGTGTTTACATGTTCCATAATGATTTGTGCTAATTTCCCCCTGCCTAAATCTTGAACAGCATTGCATAAGAAAGCCAATAATTCTGTGCAGCAAAAAGCAGTTCCTATGGAAAATATAGTAAATAAATCTGGATATCTCCAAGCTACAAATAATCTTGTGTGTATGGTGATCGGGAACAGCAGAGCTCACTTTTGTTTACAGTGATAAGTATGGAGAACTTTAATGTTTATGTAAGAAAAACTGTCTTTAGGTGAGGCCTGTACCAGGAAAATTACTAAAGTTCAGGATACCTGTTTTAGATAACTGCATTGTTGATTTATTAGGTAAACTACTTTGCTTAGCACTATCTCTGCAAGATGAACTGCAATCTTACTTGTAATGAATGTGAATCTGAAAGCAGATGCCCCAATTTGTGCTTTTTTCAGCATGCTTGTTGTTTCTAAAACAGTGCAGAACCACAACAGAAGAGAAATTTGGAAGATCACAGACTTGAGGGAAACTTTCAGTGCAATTTGCACTTTTAGATCTGCAAGGGATCAGTGGTTCAACTGCAGATCCGTACCCCCAAGAACAGTGGTCGCACAATTGATGCACCGCCAGGTGATTTACAGGCAATGCTGCCAGATGACACTCTGCATCTGAGACCAGACTTGAGGTCACGGGCAGCAGAATCGTGCTGGCAGGCCTGAGGGCCCCGTACAAGTGCCCACACATCTGTCTGCCCAGTGCTCTTCTTTGGTGTGCAGGCCCCCAGGCAGAGAGAGGCATGTGAAACCATGCAGGGCATATTTTGCCTGTAGAAAATGAATGAATGGTTTTTACCAGGTTCATGCAGTCGCTATGTGTTTGGACCTGTCAGGAGTCATTTCAGAACAAGTGTACTTCTCCCCCCCACCCCAAACTGTGAATTCCATATCAGGTACTAACAAACATGGCTCATCTCAAAAGAATTCATAATTAACTAAAAGAATTCATAATTAACTTCCACTGTGATTTGTTTGGGTCTTTCTTTACATAAGATATAAGTTCTGGTGGGAATTTGAAATGCTCTGAAGCATACACGGTCTTCTGTGTAACTGCTGCTGAGCCTACAGAAAAGCTAACCTGCTGTAACTGCACAGTGTGTGTGTTTGTATATTAGAGATCTCTGACAGACCTGTTTTTCTTTTTCTCTTTCTCTTCCTTGTCTTCTTTCTGCATTGGCAGAGCATCTTGGATTTGAATTAAAGGGTATGGAACAACCATTCATTTATTAATCAGAAGCCATTAAGAGCTGCCCACATTATATTTATGGCTTTAATGGGATGATTAAAAAATCAGCTGTTCTGTTCTCTTCCCTGGCACCAAGATAGATATTTGGATTGGAAAAAACAAAACAAAACAAAACAAAACAAAACAAACAAAAAAAAAAAAACAAAAACCAAAACAAAAACAAAACAAAACAAAACAAAAAAAACCAAAACAAAACACAAAATCTAAATGTAAACCTAGAAAAATGCATGTGTATTTTTAGCAGCACTTTTTTCTTTGTTTCAAGCAGCAGCCTGGTGTGTGTGCGTGACTGGGATGTTACAATTGCCATGTCTCCTCATTCAACATGCTTTTGTGTATTTAACTGAAAAGCTAAAGTTTGTGTCCATCCAAAAGGTTGCCAGCAGGCACCACTCGGGAACGGGCAGGCATTCCAGGAATGGGAAGGCAAGTTTTAGGAAGATCAGGGCTTTTATAAAAATTGCCATCCTAGAGACACTAACCTCCACTGGATCCTATGAAGGGTCAGGACCAGCTTTGCTGTTCCTTCTCCCAAGGGTTAGCAGCTTATTTTGGTTCTTGACCAGCAGGAAGTTGTTCCAAGAAAGGTGGCATGAGACAAATAGGTCTAGGAAACAGTGAGCCCAGAGAAGTCAGTAGTCTCCCATGAGAGTGGAGGGTGTAATGCTGAGCATCATGTTAGCGGTTTTAAAAATATCGCCTTTGGGCAGTTACCTGCTCCTGCCCAGTTCCTCATAATCATATTATTTTTCTTCCATTCTCCTCAGTCTGTTTTTAGAATTATATCAAGTATCTCTTGAGTAAGCACCTAGAAAATCAAATCCTTGAGGCTAGGTTTCCCTTGAGTATACAGGCCAACTGCAGGGAGTGCTTGGTCAGATGTGAGCAGAGAGATTTATCTTTGTCACTTAATTTAAAAACATTGACCTGGCAATGTCAGCCAGAGTAGACAATCACATGAAGATGCTTGAATTCCATTTGCTAGAGGTATAGGGACACCAAGCTTTCACTTTTGGATCCTAAATTGTCTCCCTGAGGTGGAGGGACATGCACCAGCTGAAGCTGGAGAAACTAATCTCCTCTGGTTTTTGTATGCCTGATCCACCGGGATTGGTGTGTATCCCCCAGCAGTTCCTCCCTGCTGCAGAAAATGTGTGCATTTTGTGGTCAGGTGTTCCAGAGAAAGTGGTGCTGCTAATGCTAATACACTTAAGTAAACTTTAAAATTGAGGATTTTTGACATCCCTTTTTTGTTGACCTTTTGTCCTTTTCCTCATCCATTCTCAATGTCATCGCAGAACCACACACATCCTGTTCCCAGTCTGCGGTCGTCTCTTCTCTGTCATTCGTCTTTCACTTTCATGCGTTGCTGTGACACCCATGGCTGGACTGTGATTCTGTCGGCATTATGTGGCACCACATGGTTTGTTCATAGTGTTTGCTGCTGTAGAGTGACGATGCTGCTGATGAAGACATGATGTTTGTAGAGCATAGAGAACAAATGGACAAGTCCTGCTCCAGGATCTTACCTTCTCAAATACAAAATTGTAGCGTGCATTCTCTTATTTTCTTTCTGTCACTGTTGAGATGGTTTTGTGCAACATGAAGATACTGTGTTACTGAGCATCAACTTTAATGAGATGTTAGGAGCCAAGCTAAATTACTATCAGCAGGTCATTTAATTTTTGGTTTTGCAGCAGTGATGCACAGCCTCACACTTCACTGCTTCACATAGCAGAGCTGTCAGCTCAAGACAGAGAGGCTAAATCTGCGTTTCTGATGAACTGAAACATTCCCCATGCAATTCAGGTGAAGGTTCAGGACAGTCAGACGTGCCAGTGTCAGGATCCCGTACTGACATGATCATCAGAACAGAGGCTGTGATTTGAGCCTTGGGCAAAAAATTTTGTCATGTACGTAAGAGGTAAAAAAAAAAAAGCCATAATTTTGATGGCTTCACTCTTTTTCCCTCCTCCATGAGTCAAAGGGAACAATTTATGCTTGTAAAAAAAAATATTTGTAGCAAAAAACATAGCTGGTGAAGAATCTTTGAAAAAATTGGCTGGCTGGCTGGGTCCATGGTGAAAACTGATCTCCTGCCCAGCCTTTTTTTTTTCTTTTTGGGTAAAAGTAGTTTTTGCTGGGTGGTAGCAAAATTCTTGCCTAGTGCCATCCGTAACCAGGACATGATCCTAGCTGATTTTCCAGATTCTGATAAAAATCTCTGAAGCTCCTGTCTGAAGGAAAGAGCTGTACAGCTGGAATCCAGATCCCAGATGTGTGCAAGAGCAAGAAAACTTGTCTGCCATGGTTGCTGATGCCTAGAATAGGGCATCCGTGCAAGGGAAACATGTCACTGAAGGAGGTGTTTCACCCCAGAGTGTGTTCTTTCCCTATGCTAGCTCCACCTGGTTCCTTGTAGTAAAACAGGAGGAGTATAAGGTCAGCCAGCACCCAAAGCCCCCGCTATCTGAGGAGGTGCAGCCGGCTGGTGAAACTGCTGCGGCTCAGTAACTTTTAGCCCCAGTGAGACCCATGACATGTCGCTCCTGGTCCACACCACATTGGAGATGGAGTCTGGGAGAGTCTCGGATGCCCGCCTCTCTAGTGATGGTGGGACATTGCCTTTCTGGCAACTCCACTGGTGCCCTGAGCACCTCATGAAGCCAAAGGCCAGTGCTCAAACAAAACAGATGGAAATTTATTTCTTTAAACTGTAGCTTTGCAGCACTGGCATGAAGCAAGGTGTCCTGATTATGTTTTGCATCTTCATGCCAGGGCTGTCATTCTCAGCCCTTGTTTAGCAAATCTTTCTTCATTGCCATTTTGAGAGTTAGAAAGAGATAAACATTTTTCCTAGCACTTTTTCTTTTATTCCAAAAATGCTTTTTCCTTCCTAAAATAGCAAGCTGAAATTGGTCTAAATATTCAGTTACCTGGAATGTTTCATTGCTTCCCCCTTAGTTTGTTTGGGTTTTTTTTTTGGTTTTTTTTTTTTTTTTTCTGAAGTCTAGTCCCAGGGGTTTCTGGGACCAGACCTGTTTGTCTTCTGGTTTTGTATTTCATTGTTTGGTAGCACTGGGGATATCATATAGTCCATTCAAGGTATTTAGTGTGGCTTGGTGAACCATGCTGAGCACAGCAACCGTGGCATGAGTTTTATTGCCTAATCTATATGAAAAGATATTTCAATGAATATTAAAGAAGGCACAAATCCCAATAGCTTTAACATTAACACATATTATGGGGGCACGAGGACATTGTTCATGGGTACCGAACTAAAATGCTCATGGCAGCTGTGCACGGAATCCTTCTCTCAGTCATCCAGCTGGAGAACCAAATTGCCTCTGCTGATCTCAGTGGAGATTGCTAGATGTCATTGAGAAGAGCATCTGCTCTGGTGTAGCCAGAGGAAGAGGTGTCCTTGCCGTGCAATTGCTGCCTAGGTGTAGTTCAGTTACGCTGCAAGCGGCATCCTAGCGTTTCCTTGGAGCTTTAATTAATGTGAATGAATTACCTCACTTCCAGCATGGTCTGGGTTTTGATGCAAATGACTGATTCTTCTGGTTTGAAAGGTGGTCCATGACAAATGGTGATATTTGAGAGAAGCAGCAGCATGCTGCTTGAATTTTGTGTGTGCATCTGAGTTACCTGGTGCAATGGAATTAATCGCTTCCTAGGGTTTCATTAAAAATCCATAACTGTAATTGGTTACTGTATTCTAATTACTCCACTCCCTTTTCTTTGTCTAATGTGCTATCACTTTTCCATCCTCATTCTGCTTTTTGACTGTTTTAGGATGTCCCTTTCAGCACCTACATGCTTTGGGGCCTGTTGCTCTGTGGTTTCTAGCATACCGCTTGAGCTCCAGGGCATGCAGTCGCTGCAAGGAAAAGGCATTCTGAGTCCGTCAGAGCAGAGAGCCTGTGATGAGAGCATCACAGGGCATGCATGTACGTGGTGAGTGGGGGATGCTCGGGGACTTCCTTGGTAGGCTAGTAAGTTACCAAGAAGGGGGGACCTGCTGGAAGGGAGAGGAGAGCCGTGGGGCTTTTTGAGATCAGTCACCGAGTTATGCTGCAGAAAGAGAAAGTGAGAAGCGTGTTTGAACGCAGAAGGGGTGAGCTACTGAGCAAGAGAGGGCAAAGGTGCAGAGAGACAAAAGGAGTGAATGTCTCTTGAGAGGTGAGTAAGGTTGGGCCAGCTGGTCTCAGGTTTGGGGCAGCTATTAGAGACGGACAGTGGATTGGTTGGTTGGAGGTCTGACCGAGCCCTGTTCTCCATCTTACCCACATGCAGTGCTGGTTCCTGTGCAGCCAGACACATCCCTGATGCTGGAGCCCATTTGTAACTCGTTTCTTTCTCTCCATTTGCAGAAGCAGAAGAGCTTTACCAGAAGAGAGTTTTAACCATCACGGGAATCTGTGTTGCCTTGCTTGTGGTGGGCATCGTCTGTGTGGTAGCTTACTGTAAAACCAAGTAAGTATGGGTGGTTAACAGACAAAATCTGGCCAGAGGTTACTTAGTTGTAGTGTTCATGCTTCATGCTTTCATGCTCTTCACCTAAATGCTATTTTAAGGAGATGCTGTGCTGCGGTATTCCCAGGAAGGTCTCGTGAAGGAGGCCAGTGAAGCCATCTACCAGGCTGTGCCTGAGCAGGATGTTTTCCTGGGACCATTTGCTTATCCCCTGAACCAGCATCATTTTGCCCAGCCAGGTGGTGCTGTGGTACTGGGAAAAGCTGGCCCCCAAGCCATTAGCTCATCTCCTGACAGCAGAAGCACACTGGGTTGTTGTGCAGGAGCTGTGGGCTCAGCTATGTACATGTCAGGGTCTTTCAGAGCAATCTTGATGGAACAAGAGGCTTGGGGACCTTTTTTATAGCCAGCCTTCCCTGCCTGGACTGCACCTCACCTCAGTTCAGGGTGCCCCTGGGACACAGCGGGCCTTGTGGAGTGCATGCCCTGCCAGGGGCACAGATAGGCTTTGCCACTTTGTGCTTAATGCAGGACAGGTCAAGTGCCTTGCCACCAAGGCCAAGCCAGGACCTGCTTCCCCTGTTCCTTCTCCCTGCTTTTCTCCTCCACTGCCAGCACCATGATGCCCCTGGCTCCACTGCATTGTGCTGGACCTTGACTTGCAAAAGGGGACCCTGGACCCAGCTTCCCAAAATGCCCATGGTGAGAAATGTTCACCTTTTTTTGAAAAAGCAGCAGAAGGTGGCAGTTATTGAATGCCTTGTTTCTTCCTGTTTGCAGCTTTCCACAAACACCATTGAAACATCAAATATGTCTGAGACTTGCCTTCTCTATCAGCTGTGTCCCCCAGGTGTCTCTGGGGGCAGAGAATCCCATAAGATAAGTCTTCCTAATAGATTTTTTTCCTTTCTGTTTTAAAGGAAGCAAAGAAAACAAATGCATAATCATTTACGGCAGAATATGTGCCCTGCCCATCAGAACAGGAACCTTGCGAATGGGCCAAGTCATCCACATTTGGATCCTGAGGAAATCCAAATGGCCGATGTAAGACCTTTTGTCTCTGTATGCCTGCATGTTACTGAGTGCCTATTTTCCACCAGGGATTTGACGTGGATGTGTATCCTTACACACCTGTGTGCATGTGCATGAGGAACAAAACACTAACAAACTTGAACAAGATGAGATTCTGCATAGAAACATTTCCAAAACCAACATCTGAAGGGAAATGTGATTTTACTTTGAAGTACAGGATGAGATTAGGGCACTTGGGACAGGCTTGTTTTGATGAATCAAGTGTGATCCTGTTTTCCTCTAAGAGAGATGTTCCTGATGTTTCCTGTTTATTAAGCTATCCCATCAAGCCCCACTTTGCAGCATGACAAATGCGATCGGTGCAGCCGTGGCTGGAGCTACCACAGTGGCCATGTCATGCTGAAGCATGTTGTGGTGATCTGGTCAACATCACGTTAGCCCACCTGCCTGTACCAAGAGTTGCATCCTGGGCAAGGTGGGATGTTCTGGTGGGGTGCCAGTGTCATGCCAATGAGAACAAGCTAAGAATTCAGGACCAGATCCAGAAGGGCATTTCAGCCACTCTCATGACTTCAGTCACATGAGATTCCCATCAAACTCCATGAACTCAATAGGACCATTGATGTGCTTAAGTGCCTTACTGGACCAAGGCAGTGAAAGGGGTCAGAAAAAGGGAGGGGGGAGGCAGAGCCAAACGAAAAGAAGTACTGATGGAAATTAGTACAATGAATCAGTTACAAGCACTGCTGGGTCATCCTTTGGGTGTTAAAATTTAGCTAAGTTGAATCCCAGCCATGAAGGAAGAGGGAAAGGGAATTTCTAAGAACCACAGCCTTGTGGTCCCAAAGTACTGAGTCCCCCAGAGGGCTTAGTGTCCTTGTGAAAAGCAGTGCTTCTTGTTACATGAAGGAATATCTCAGCATAAATATTTGGATTACATCTGTAGGACTTGTATCTCTGGCAGATCTCATGTGGTTGTCTTTTTGCTGGTACTCTGTCAGGTGTATAACCTCCTGTGAGCAGAGATGTTTTCCTGCTCAGTAGCTGCACATGGTACCACTGCCCTCTGGGGAACCCCTTGGCTCTTCACACCCTTCTTCAGTCCCCATGCCACAGCCCTTTTCCAGTGTTCAAAGTGCAGGGGCAGAGAAGAGCCTCCAGCCTGTTTGGCTTTTTCTGTGGGGTGCAGAGCTGCTGGGTTCACTCAGTCCTCATCTGATTTCACCAGAAATAATCAAGCCACCAGAATTTGGCTCTGGGAGCCTTGGCAAGCTGGTGGCTGATCTGTGCGATTCTTCATATTTTACAGTATATTTCTAAGAATGTTTCTGCCACTGAGCATGTGATCCGAAGGGAAACAGAGACAACCTTTTCGGGAAGTCACTCCTGCTCCCCATCTCATCACTGCTCCACAGCCACTCCAACGTCCAGCCAGAGGTGATGTATACCATTTTCCCCTGAACTTTCTCCTACTGTTTGCCTTAGGATGCTGTGAGATCCAAAGTCAGTAAAAGGTTTTCCTTTCACCTCCCTTTCTGTTTTTACCTGATGTTTGGCACTACGCTGGCATACAGGTCATGTCGACAGTGTGGGTCTTTGCTGGCACAGCCAGTTAGTGAGAGGTGTAGAAAGGTGTGATCCTTGACCTGCAGCAAGGTGCCAGCAGGAACCTGCAGTGCTGACAGAGCTGGAAACTAGGAGGAAATGAAGTTGTGCTCTCATGCTTTGTACAGACAGAAAAGGGGGATGCATCTAGGAAAGGTTTTGCAAGTTCTGTTTGCAACCACATTGGACACCTGCAATAATTCATTAAGCCCACACAGCTTATTCATTTCATGCTTGATATATTTAGAATGTATTTGCCTTGTACAAAGGAAGGCAAAGTGCACAAAATATAACAAAATGTTCTGGCCAGTTCCTCAAAGTTAGGGTTTGACTTGGAAGTCACAGTTTGTCAGCAGAAAAAAACACTCCTGTGCAATTTATCACAGTCCAGAAAGTTGTGTTAGAATTTCAGCCTCTGAGATAGTGGCACCTCTTTCACTGGAAGTCTTTGTGAAGCTCTCAGGAAAACTGGGGCTAACAGGAAAGTACCAATAATTCTTGCTAGACAGGATAAGGCATATTTTTTTTTACATTTCAATATAGCAACTGGGGGGGAAGAGCAACATGGTTTGGAAGCTGAATTTCTCATGGTTTTTGAGAGCATTTAAATTGCAGATGGATCTTCCCTATTTGTCCAGAAAAGTCCTTCAAATGGTCTAGAGAAAGTCCTGTGTTCTATTGAGTCTGGATGTTCAGGTTCTTCCTCTTACATAGCTCCTGTGCTTCTTCCAGTAAGTGATGGTGTTTCCCTGGGAGAGCGCTTGCCTTTGAAAAGTGACTATGAGGTGCAGGGGGGCCATATCTACAGCCTGCCAATGACGTATAGATCACATTGCATTGACTTTATAAAGCAAAAGATATCCTGGCTTATTTACTTCATTAGCCCAATGTGTTTGTCTCCATTTGTCCAGGAAGCAATGAATCCTTTCAGCTAAAGCTCAAAGACGGCTCCCGACAGGTTTCTTCAGAGTTCAGGCATTCATCAAGGATGAGCAAGTACTCTCAGTGTACAATGCATCCGATCAACTTTAGATATTGAACTTAGGTTTTCAGGTGAATTTCTCCCCAGACTCCTCTGCCTAGACCTCCAACAAGTAGAGAGGGAGCTAAGAATGACTTGCTGGGCTAGAAGTGACTGCCTTTGTCCAGGGAAATCCTACCCGTGGTGAGCTAGATGGTGTGTTTTCCAGTTTTTTTTTTAAATCGTATGCTGCAGCCCAACCCTGGCTAGGTGTGTGCAAGCTTAAGCCAAGCACACAGAGGCTCCTGTGCCTGCAGAGCTACACCTTGCTGGCCTTCCATGCTCACTTCAAAGTCCTGGGCCCCTGGGGCCATCTCTGGGCACCTCCTGAAGATGCGAAGGTCTGTCTGGAGGGCAGCATTAACGTGACAGCTGTGGGGAGGCACCTACCTTGCATGGCCTCTGGTCCTGGCTACCTGCCACCTAATCTTCCTGAGTCAAGTGCAGCAAGCAGGTGTTTCTTGAAGTCATGCCAGAGGCAAAGTACTGGCATAATCAGGCTCCATTTTACTTGATCAGCACCTCTAATGAGGATGCCGTTTGAAGTTATAAATGAATGTGGTGGTTGCAGCCGAGCATGTGCCTGGAGCCATCAATAATTAACAAGTTCTTGGGAAGTCTTAATGAGGCCTGCTCTCCTCTGCAAACCTGCACCTAAAATCCTCTGCCAGCACAGCTCCATCTGGTGCAGTTTGGACGTTCAGAGCTGTTGCTTTAATGGATCACATATTTCTGCTATGGAAATGGGACAGCCTGGTGGCCATGGTGCGGGTGGGCCCCTGGTGTGCACATGGCCCCATGCATCCCTTGTGAGTCCCTGCAGGATGTCATCTTTGCACCAAGACTAGGGCAGGTGGAGCTCCAAGTGCTCAGCAAGGTCTAGCCGATGTATCAGTTTTTGTCTAGCACCTTGAAAATGTTTTGCTGCCAAAATCTTTTATAAACCAGTGGAAACAACATCTAGATCTACCTTTGGTGTGTTTTTCTCTGCTGATGACAAAGTAATTTTGAGTGGGTTTTTTTCTGGCTCCTTTCTGGTAGCATTTCTGAAGGGGCTGTCACTTGGCAATGCAGATGGCACATTTGAAGATCCTTTGCGGACTTGCCTTGGCACAGCCAGTGTGTTGCTCCACACCCAGAATGCTTTGCAAGCACAAAGCAGAATTACCCTGGCTTCCCTCCAGAGGCTGTCCTGTCCTGTCCCTGGCCGTCATGAGGTTGTGTGATAAATATCCAGTATGCATTGGTTTGCCTTTCTTTACCCTCTAATCATATCTCCAAGAAGTAGCAAAGAAAGGCAAATCAAAGGCAGGGTTGGGAAATTGTGCTTCCCTGGCCAGATGTATCCTCGTGAGAGAGATAAAGGGGATGCCAGCACAGAGCAGAGAGTGAGCTGTGCCTGCATGCAGTTCTTTGGAGAAGACCTTGGTGGGAATTCCTTGCTCACTGTCCATATGGGGTTTGGTCCACAGACATGAAAGCCACACCTGGAGCTTGGAGCGGACAGAGAGCCTGACTTCAGATTCACAGTCTGGGATAATGCTGTCCTCAGTGGGAACCAGTAAATGCAACAGTCCTGCATGCGTGGAGGCACGGGCTCGCCGCGGGGCTGCCTTCTGCATTGAGGACTCGCGGAGGCCCACAACGCAGTATCGTGACTCGGTGGATTCTCTGCGGGACTCACCGCACAGCGAGAGGTCAGACCCCACTGTGCAGTGCCACCCCGGCACAACAGAGGCAAGCCATGCCCTCTGTGCTGGATGCAAAAACATTTGGCTCTGCCCAGCCCTAGAGCAGCAGTCCCATGGTAGCACTGGAGAAACTCCAGCTCTGGTCCTACAAGAGGAAGCCACTAACCCAGGAGGCCACTCTGGTAGGGGCAGCAGCAAGCACTGGACCCTGCTTATCTAGTGGTAACTTAGGTTTGGAGCACAGGGATGAGAGGAGCAGAAAATATCTGGCTGCAGTTGGCAACTGGTGAAGAAAAACTGGCTGAGAGCACACCCTGGGCAGCTTGGTGGGCTGGCAGCTCAAGCAGGGTCTGGCCCTCAGGTATATGGGGAAAGGTGTGCATCCTCAGCGTAGTCCTGAATGGGCTGGTGAGCAGGGGTGCTGTATGTGGGCACAGCCTTGAGACAGGGACAGCCTTCCAGGGAACACAACTACAGAGCTGAGACACCATCAGCCAGTGAAAGGCAGCAACAGTTGTCTTCTGGGGTCTCATTCCTCGTGGTACAGAAGCACATCTCCACCCTTGCTTCAGCCTTTTGTGGGTAGCCGTGGGGGGACCCTGGGTGGCCATGTGGCCACTTTCTGGCAGTTACCCTTCAAGGCAGTGGACTTGTCCATGGGGCAGAGGAGAAAGGCATCATCTCCTGCTCCCTCATTCCTGTCCCCGGTCCATTCAGGCAGGCTGACCCAGCTCATACAGATGTCCCATACTTCACAAGACACATGGGTAAAAAGGCACTGGACAAGCCAAGGAGCCTGGGCAGCCTGAAATGAGCAGAGACACCAAATGGCACTATCGAGAGGAAATGAAATCTGCTCCTTAGAAAGAGGTGATGCCAAAGGAAGAGCTGTTTGGAGAGGGGCTAGACCAGACCTGTGTTGCCACACTGACGTTGTCACTAGAGTGGATGAAAGCAATAGATGCCTTTTTGAGAAACAAGATTTTTGCTGAGTCAGAGGAAACAATGCCCAGGCTTTCCCCATCTGTGGCCGGAGCAGGGGGAGGGCATTTCGGGTACCTTCCTTGGAGACAAGCCTGGCAGCTCCAGAGGGAACAGAAAACAGCTGGCAGGCGGATGAGAGGCAGGGAAGTCTTGACTCAGCATGCTGGGAGATGCTGCAAGGTTTGCAGCAATGCAAGGTGGGAATTGCACACTGAGTCCCTCGGGAGAGGCAGCCCTGGGATGCATGGTGCCCAAGGGCCCACTGAAACCAGCAGCTCATCCTCCCTTGGCACAGTGGTGCAAGGTCCCTCCACCTGGTTCCCCAGGAGATGCCAAGCTCCAGGACCACATATGCTGGAGGCCTCTTGGGTCCCTGCACCAGGTGTTCTGCAGAGCGCGGGCACAGCTGGAGGTTTTTGGGGTTGTTCAGTGTCCAAACGGAGGTGTTGCTTCTTTCAGGTACGTGTCAGCCCTGACCACACCAGCACGCCTGTCGCCTGTCGACTTCCACTACTCGATGGCCGCGCAGGTGCCCACCTTCGAGATCACCTCCCCCAACTCGGCGCACGCTGTCTCCCTGCCGCCAGCAGCCCCCATCAGCTTTCGTGTGGAGGAACAGCAGCCCCTCCTGCGGCGGTACCAGCTCCCCTTCCAGGACACGCAGAGGTACGACAGCTACTACCAAAGGAAGACCTACCTAAATGACAGCATGGGGAGCCTGCCCTCCAGCCCCTTCCGCATCACGGAGGACGACGAGTATGAGACGACGCAGGAGTACGTCACAGCGCTAGAGCAGCCAAAGAAAACAGCCAGCAGCAACAGGCGGTGGAAAAAATCCAAACTGAACGGGCACGTCCCTCACAGAGCCAGAGCCGTCCGGGACTCCTTCTCCTTGAGCAGCGCCTCTTACAGTGAGTCTGATGAGGAGCTGGTGGCCGAGAGCACCCCCTTCCTAAGCACTCAGAACAATGAGGCGGCGCACACAGAGTCGCCCCAGCTCCACCGGCCAGGTGACAGCCGGACTCACTACTCCTGCAGCAGACACAGCGCTCATGGAGAGAGCGGGCGCAGCAGCCTGGTGCACACGACACCCAAACCGGACCCGGATCCTCTCTAGGTGCCACCCAGACTCGCGCACCCGCAGACGTAACCCACATGGAGGAGGCCAAGGAGGGAGACGAGACAAAACAAAAATAAATATTTTTATTTTATATAAAAGAGGGAAAAAATATAACAAATAAAATGTTTTATTTTCATTTTAGCAAAGTTGTCTTATAATAGCTAACGGCAATGACTTTTTTATAGGGAATCTCTATTTATATGTAATGTCTTGATTTACAGCTTCCGAGAAAAAAAAAATTAAAAAAAAAAAAAAAAGAAGAAAAGAAAACAAACAATAAAGTTAAAAAAAAAAGTGGGCCAATTTTTGACTACTTAAAAATAGAAAACAAAACTATCATGGTGCCTTTTGCTGTATGCTAGTGCTGGGATTCATGCCGAGGATTCTGTTTCAGTAGCATTTTTAAGATCATAGATTTTTGTTTGGGAGCAAACCTGTCACAAGGGCGCTCTTCTGTCGGAAGAAAACAGCCTCGCCACTTTGCCCCGTACCCTGCTATTAATGATCTTATTCTTTAAGGTATCATTTAAACACACATCAAGGACGTGAGTGGGAGCATTTCCATTATCATGTCTAATGGGGATCTGTCTTGCCCTGTAAAAAATTTGTATTTTTGCTTAAATCAGGAGAAAAAGGAACCCAACAGCACCGTACTGAAATGCAGAAATAACGGTTATTTTGCGACACAGGTAGGAAGAGAAAATGAAATTGCGCAGCGGCAGCAGCCCTTACAATATAGCTCTCAACCTTTGGCCATTTCACCTGTGGGTCTGAAGTTGGGTTGGCACAGGTTTGTAGTCTAACAAGGCAGACACCTGTATGAATGTGGTGAAATGATACCCTGTTACGTGCAGTTGAATCCAGTTCACTGAAGCCAGCCCTGGCAGGCAGATGGCACTGCACGGTGGTCCCAACAGGGTGGTCTCCATTCAGCTGTGGTGCCCGGTGGCTGTATTGCCATACGGGTGCCGTGCTGGCCACGGTGTCCCCTTGACTGAGCAGTGTAGCCGTGGTGTGGCATTGGCCGTGGCGCCACATGCCGTGGTGCTGTAGGGCTGCCAGGGCTGTGGCATCCTATGTGCCATGCATGGCCGCGGTTCAGGCGGTGCCCGGAGGACACCCAGAGGGTGGCCCCATGGCGCAGCACGACCACGGCTTACCCTGGATGCTGTGCCAGGCAGCTGTCGGCTGTGCTGTCCCGGGGTTTGGCAGGAGCCCGAGCACTTTTGGCCCCGCTTGTCGCCCCTGCATTGACTGGGAAGGGCCCTGCATGGGGCAGCCCAGCGAGCGGATTGTTCTGTACTGCCGTGCCATATATTGTAAAGATAGTTGTTACCATCACATCTTGCCATTCATGATGGATGTCGTGTTTCCCAACTCGGAGCAGCTCTGGCCATCGGCTCTGTGGCGCAAAGAGACAGTCCTGCGTGTCCAGGTGGCAGAGCATCCCCCATGGAAGTGCCCCTCTCTCCTCAGTTCTCTGCAGCAAACCTGTTTACATTGTAGCCTGACTTTTTTCTTTTTATATTTTTACTTCTGCATGTCCTTTGCATTTCAGATACTGTAGATTGGATGCATGGTGAAGCTGTGACTGAGAAGATAATACAACAATTGACAGTGTATTTCATTTAACTTTTAGCAATAAAGTAACTAAACCCTCTATTCCTCACCCATGATGGGGTCAGATAGAAAACTCTGCTGATTTGTCATAAGATGATTGTCAAAGTTTGCTCTGGATTGTCTGAATGTCAGAACTCTCGACTGTTTAACACTTGAACATTTTTTATATTATAAATAAAATAAGAAAGAACAAACTGTGGGCTGCATTAATCTCAGACAATTTGGGAGGCAGATAGGGAGCTGTGACAGGTACCATACACAGAATCACAGACTGGTTGAGGTTGGAAGAGACTTCTGGAGGTCATCTGGTCCAACTCCCCTGCTCAACCAGCTCACCCAGAGCCAGTTGCCCAGGACTGTGCCCAGTCAGGTTTTGAATATTTCCAGGGATGGTGACACCACAACTTCTTTGGGCAACCTCTGCCAGTGCTTGGTCACCCTCAAAGCAAAGAAGTGTCTTCTTGTGTTCAGACTGAATTTCCTATTTTTTAATTTGTGCCCACTGCCTCTTGTCCTGTCACTGGACACTACTGAGAAGAGTCCAGCTCCCTCTTCTTCATTGCCTCCCATCAGGTATTTTATACATATGGATAAGGTCCCCCTGAGCCTTCTCTTCTCCAGGCTGAACAGTCCCAGCTCTCTCAGCCTCTCCTCATATGAATGATGCTCTGGTTTTGTAAATATCTTTATGCCCGTAGAGACCCAGAGGTGGGTGTTCTTCTACCTGGCATGGACATCTGACCTTCACTGCAGGGCTCAGGAGTGGAGGCTCACTGAGGTGAGTGGATGCTACCCACACATCTCCTGAGGGAATGCCATTCCTTCTCCACCTGCAGACCAGGAGATTCCCCCTTCACCCCACCTGTGGAAGCTTTCTCTTGTGCCAAGAAAAGCCAAGATTCATGGCACGTGCTTCACATTCTGGCACCGAATTCAGTGACTTTTGCAGTAGAGTGGAGATGCATTGGGTCCAATTCTGCAAGTGCTGTGCCGTCATGCAACATCAGCCCTCTCACAAAACAGGTCCCTTCTTCAGCTCTTTCATGGCAAGTCTGTGTCTCTGGCTAGCCCCCATGTAGGGGAATCACTGAAAATATGGTGTATTCACAGGAAGCACAGTTCCTGAGGCTGCACCCATGGCTCAGTCCAGCTCAGACCCCACTCCCTTGTTCCTGCTTAGTGAGATGAACAGGTGCCCAAAAGTCCCAGCTGAACTAGTCCCAGCTAGTAGGAGAGGGATCTGCTACACACTGGTCTGAGTTGATGCCATAGGAATGCAGAGAGCCAGATGGAAGTCCCCGGTCCTCACAATGATGCCCATGCTGAAAGCCAGGCTAAGCACACCCACAGCCTGGGCTTCTTCTGCTCCAACACCCCCAGGATGCCCATTGCCTTGGAGCTGACCTGACTGGGTCACAGGCCACCCCTGACATCCATCGCACATGCTGTGGGGACTCCAGCCAGACCAGAAGGCTCAGTACTTCACCCTGAATAAAGGCATCTCAGCACTGATTTCCCAAAAGGTTAAAGGCTAAAGGATCCTGCCCTCCTGCCATGGGGCCTATGTGACCCAACAGCAATGTGCAAAGGAGGTCTTGGATGCCTAGGACTGGGTATAAAGGTGGTAGAGCCAAGTGCTGCTTTGGGTGACATTTGCCATGTAACCTCTGGACACATCATGTCCCACTTATGCGCAGCCCCAAGCCTTGCTGGATGAAAGCAGCAGTACCATGCAGCTCTCCACCCTCCTGTTAGTCTTGGGACAGGCTGTGACTCCCCATTGCCTTTGATTCCCCAACTTATCTCCTCCAGCACCTCCTGGAGCATGGTAAGAGGGACAGGAATGGGCAGAGAGCACCTGACCCCCTGGAAGGAATATGTGTGGGAGGTCACTGAGGGTGAGAATCCCTGGGGAAACCATCCACATAGAAAAGAGGGATAGGAGGCCTTTGGGTTCCCAAAGCAACCCCATCCCCCTGCCTGGCTCTCCTCAGCATCTGTGAGCTGGTGAGCCCTGTTCATGGAGAAGTCAAACCAGGATTGGCACACCAACATCTGCATTACAAGAAGGATGCAGCTCTTGGGCCTCCTGCTGCCACGCTCTGGGCTGGGGTGGCCAAACCTCAGGGTGTGCTCAGTGCAGCTGATCTACTAACCAGGCATCACTGTCACGGTCTGCTCTCTGGGTCCCTAGGAAAGGACCTGCGGGTTTTCCCAGTGCTGCCCTGTGCAGGAGGACGTTTTACTGCTCCATCATCTGCAGAGATCTGTGATGCTCTGCATCTGCTGAGACACTGCTAGCTCTGAGCCATGAGAGCCTCATAGTTTCTTGTGGTGATTTCTTGTTCAACATGCCCCTTGATTCCCATAATTGTGTTCTATATTTGGAGGCAGTTACACTACTTCAATTTTCTCTCCAATTGCCTCTGAAGAAAGCCTGTATCTCTCTCCTTTTCCCTGGCTGGTTTATTTTTAGACCACTCATATCCAGCCATGTGTGTTCCTAGGGTTTGGCCGTAAATATTTTACAGCAGGTTTCACAGGTGGGGTGGAGCCACCAAAGCCTCCTGCCAGCTCTGCTCCGCATGTATGATGCCTTTGCCACCCTTCCCAGAGGGGAGGATATTGCTCCGCTGACAGATGGGGTGACACAAACAGGAGAGGAATATTGGATCCTGACTTTGGGATTGCAAAGCCTCCCCCCAAAAGAAGTCACTCTAAAATGAATTTGGTGTCAGGTTGTGTCCAGGAGAAGGGGCCTGGCAGGAAGGTCAGGCTGAACCAGCACTGTCAGGGGATGCTGTCTGAGACCCGGAGCAGCCGTGCTGCCTGCTGGAGGGCCTGGCACAGGCTGGGGATGTACCAGAAAGTGCATTTGGGTACCTCCAGGAGGAGAAGAAGATGCGGCTGCTTAATTCCTCTGAGATGTTGCTCTTCTCTCTTAGTGGTGGATGGTTGAGTCCTTCACCTCCAGAAAGGGAAAGAGGGCAAAAAAAAAGCATTTTCTTCCCGGTCACAAGCTGAGGTTGCAGGTTGGTCGAACAAAGCATTTTTGCACGTTCTCAGTGCCCTCTTGTAGGTAAGATGCTCACCATAACTGCACATGCATATGCGCCCAGATCAGTACTTGCACATCAGGGCAAACTGCTGGTTGTCAATACGTGCAAGTTTAACCCCCTTAGCTGTCTTGCCAAGGGCTGTTTAACGCCAGCTGCCACCCCTTTCCACATCCATTGGATGGTGAGTCTCGCAGCTCTGAGGCCCTTTCCTGGTGCCCAGAGACTTTGCAAGATCCTTTTTCCTGCAGCTTACTCCCGATCGAGACTGGCACCTCCAACATGGGGGGCTGATCTGCTCTTGATGGCTTCCTCAAACACACTGGAGATGCCACTGCCTGCTGGAGGGGAGAGGCAGAAAGGACAGGCTGAGGTACAAAATATTACCTGGGATTTTGGAGAGCAAAAGTCAGGCCTGACTTTCCCCCAGGCTTCCACTTTGTGAGTCTGGACACCAGATGCTTCATGTGAGTAGCAGCATCTTGGAGGTCTTCAGTGCAAGGGATGTCTTTACAGTACCTGACACAGCAAAGCACGTGATGCCTTGGAGAAACAGCAGTGACACTCAATGTAGCCATGGGCTCCCCTGAGAACAGTTCCCAGAACATCTCCAACCACCAGTGCAGATGTTGGTATCTTTCTCCTCCCATGTACCTCTAGGCTGCATGTGGACAGACAGACCTAGGATGCACCAGATGGAGGTAAGAGTTACCTGAATGTGTTCCCAAAGCAGCCCATCTGTCCACACCTGCTCCATGGGCAAGCCATCCATCCAAAGCAAGGGCAGGCCAGTGCTTTCAGCACCGAGGAGGATGGGTGGGCTAGTACCCCACTTGTGGAAAGGCATTGTGATTTTTCTGGCAGGAACCTGGCTTTCATGCGGCAAGCGCTGGTGGAGATCTCTGTCAGCCTGGCCATCTAGTGCCGTGAAGTCTGGGACGAATCCAGCACACAGGGGAACTGTACTTCAGACCAATTCTCTTTACCATCAGATTCAGCTTTATTGTTAATCTTTTTTACATGATTCTTAGTGCATCATTTCAAATAAACTATCAAACTGTACAAAGAAACAGAGATCAAAAGAAGAGGTGACAAAGTTGGGCAGAGGTTTTTAGTGTCATGAACCATCATGGAAAACAGTAGTCCATAGGCTCTCAAATGTTGAAGGTCCAAATAAATCTTATTTTGTTTGTTTAAAAAAATGCTGCAGAATATAAACAATAAATGACTGTAATTAGCAGCTACAAGATCCTTCAAAACTGGAACTTGATTACTGTGAATTCACCTAGGGGAAATAAAAGCAATCTGAGATAAAGGCCCAAACCAAACAGTGAAATAAATAAATAAAGTGTAGGAGGACAGTCATGGCATTGAAATGCAGAGTAATCACTTCTAGCACAACAGTAAATCATTGGACCACAGGCAGCAGAAAGGAACAGAAACACAATTCCCCGCTTAAAAGAGTATAGCATGTGCATCGCAAAATGGAGGAAGTACAACATTGATGGGCAGGTGGAATCGCTCCTGCACACAAAGGTTCAGCTGAATCTGAAGCATGGCTCCAATTGTGCCTTGAACCCAAAGTGGCGGATGCCATGGATGCTAAATAAGCAGCAAAGCAAGGCCACAGCAAAGCCAGGTGGGATTTCCATTCAAGTGGAAAAAGGAGGAAAAAAAAATACATAGGCTACTGCATTTTTTAAAACATCCTGGTGGGCTGGTCAGACCCTCCACGGTCCCTAGTGTCTTCCCCAGGCAGCTTGCCTTCACTTGCACACTGAGGTTAAAAACCCACATTAAACTTTCCTTATATATATATATTTATTTATATATATTCATATGTATATATATATATATATATAAAAAGGATAAGGTGACAGAGGCGTCTCCTGCCGTGGACAGATGACATTCCCACATGCCATGCTGAAGACGCCTCTCGCTCGATCGGTGACTAGCTCATGACACCGTCCTATCATGAAGTGCTGAACGGTGCTCCTCTCGGGGGAGGGACATGCTCCCTATCGCTCTGTGCCCTTCTCTGGGAGCACCGGTGGTGCCACAGACCATTGTCTTGGCTGAGTTTCCTGCACTGCCGGGAACTGTGGACATGAACCGGTGGGGACTCCAGGTAGAGAAGGAGGAGGAGAGAGGGTTGGTGGAGAAAAGAGCAACCTGGCCCTTGGAGAACCAGCATATCCCTTTGTTGTGCAGGCTGTGGTAGGAGGGAAAGAAAAGCCACTGGTGCTGTTGGGAATGAAGAAGAGATGTCATGTCTATGATGCTGAAATGCCAGAGCGTTGCCAGAGAGTGTCAACTAAAGCTTCTTTGATCACTAGAGCAATCACCGTGACATACATGTCTACGGTTTTGCTCATGTAATTTCCTAGGTAAAATTGTGCTCATTGATCTAGTCCAGGAGCGCAAAGCATCGCCGGTTCATCCCCCCTGTGCACGCGTTCCTTGTTAAGTGTTCTGCTCTAAAATGTCCTTTTCTGCCTTGCAGCTGATAGACATGTGCCCTTGGCTCAAGGAAGGGCTTGAATGTGTCTTCCGCAAAGCAGTGTCATCAGCTTCCACCTTGAAGAAACTGGTTTCAATTCTCTCCAGGTCATCTGTCCCGACTTTTATCTTCATGCACAGCAAGTTGATGTATGTCTCATAGCGGCTCTTCTGCAGGGAAAGAGGGAACAGAGAGCCTGGGAACAGGGACAGGCCGTGGCATGCATGGAAAGCAGAGGCAATGCCATCTGCTAGTGCAGGAAAACCCATCCTGTATCATCAGAATCCCACTAATCACACCCAGCAAGGACTGTTTAACCACAGCACAATGCCTGGTCTATGCAAAACCTGCGAAGACTGATCAACCCATCATTGAAAAGGTTGAGGAGAAAGGGGAGGGCTGTGCAAGACTCTCCAGTTGCACTTATGGGTCTTGACTGCCACTCTGATTGTATAAGGCAGATACTGGAGACAAAAACAGACCAACAGCTCCTTCTTGATTTAGGAGTTTCCCTCAATTAATTCAAATACTTCTGCTTGCCATTGTTTCCATCCAGTGATTCACGTGTTACCCATTGCTCCTCACAGAGCACAGCATAAAGGGAGGCGTCTCCTCTCTGCCTGGCACCTGTATTCCAAGGATAGATGGGACCTTTTTTTATGGACTTGTGTAATACTCGTCCTTTCCCCTAACATCTCAGAGGCAGCCTATACTGGCTTCTTTGTCAGCACAGAGAAACAAGCATTTCTGGAGCACATCTCATAAGACAGATGAGATGAATTATGCTCTGGAAGTGCCAACTTCTCCTTGCAGACAGAAAAGGCAGCCTACAGAAAATGCTCAGATGAAGACTTCTCTGCAGGCGTCCAAAACAAGGTGTCTGGAAAAGAGAAGGCAGCAGCAAGAAATTATTTGAAGGGTTGGTACAAAGACAGGGGAATGAGCAGCCAGAAACTGTGGCTTTGAAGAGTCAGGCTGGGCGTTACACAAAAGTGTGGTGCAGCCCTGGTATGTGGGAGGTGGGACATTTCCATCCTCGGAGATTTCTGAGACTCGGCCACAAAATGACACACTCAGTCTGGGCTAATACTGGGAATAATCCAAGCTCCTGCTGAAAGCAGGACTAGATGCCTCCAGCAGTCCCTTCCCACTGACACCTATGTGGCAGGAATCACACCTTCTGCTCAACTCTCACTGGAACAAAATAACCCATTTCTCCCACAATTAAAAGCTTCTTAGACTTTGGAAAGAGTTTAAACTTAGCTATGTGCATCCTCAAAGAGTCTGTAATCAGCTGTAATGCTGGTTTTTACTTTATTTACAGAAATAGTTGCAGCAAAACAAGATTAATTCTCCCAGGGATTACCTTAGCTTTTTATTAATGTGGCTGAAAAAGACTGATGCACACCGAGAACTGAACCACTTTCTTACTTGGGACCTGAGGAAATGTCAAGTTTTGGCACAGTAAAGGAAGATTTTATTTCTCTCATCAGTTTTCCCCTCCTCTGGTTAGAAATCACAGAGGGGAGGAAATGTCTGCTATTTCTTTTTTTAGCTTCAGTTGAAAACAGTGAGGCTTGCTGCTGCCCCAAGACACCCATCCAGCTTGTGAGCCCTCATCCCTCTCTCTCCTTTCACGCTCTCCTAGGCTCACAGCATCCACTCCAGAGTTCTTAGTTCTCCTCAGTCAGCCAAGGTATCATTTATCACAGAAAAGATGAAAGTTCCTTTACCTCAAATATTAGGTAATGTTCTTTGAGTCTGTATTCCTCAGCCTCTTTTGACTTGAGGTTCTTCTCTACAGGATGTAATTTATGCTCTGCTAATTCGTCTGCAATCTGCTTCATTTTATTTTCATGAGACTTCAGCTGTTCCTCCTGCCGAGAGAAGTGTGTCAGGTATTAAAACGTAGGAGTGCAACACCCAAGTGCACCACCTGCCTGTTGATGTGGGATCTGTCTCTGCAAGGATGTAAGCTTAGCTACTGTGCTGGAGCCAAAGGTGAGTACATTTACAAATTCATCTGATAAGGAGCAGCTGAAACACAGGTATTTGAATAAGAGCAAAATTCATGCATCGCAAGTGCCAAGAGTGGATTTCTCTGGCACTTGGGCCTCTTTAGCATCAAAAACTTGAAATGCTCTGCATCCTTTAACAGCCAGGCAGAAACAGCAGTGTCCCAAGAGCTGCTCATCCTGCTCTTTTTTGAGATAAAAGTACCCTCCCCATCTGGGCTCTGAGAAAGGCGACATCTGGCCACATCTGGTTCAGCAGATAGCAGCTCTATCTCTGCCCTGACATTTCAGGCTGTCCCCCCTTTTGCTAGGGGCCAGTGGCAGTGTGTCCCTACTTTTTTGGAGGTACTAAGACATGTTAGGCTTTCCCTGGACAGTGCAAACAAAGTTACTCTTTGTATGGCAGCTGCCCATTGCTCTTGGTTAACTAAGCCTTACGCAGCCATGGTCTGGTGCACCGTGCCCCCTTGCTTCCAGAAAACCTTCCCCACTGAGTGGGACTCAGGCTTCTGCTTTGCCTGTGGCTTTTCAGCTTGAGAAACAACAGGGTGCCATCTCTGAGTGCCATGCTATAAAATAAACCAGGGCTGTAGCCAGCTGTTGGGCTCAGTAGCACCAGCTGTTTCAACTCCAGCAACAGAAAGGTGCCAGGATGTGATTGGCAAAGAGCAATAAACAAGCCAGAGTCAACAGCGATACAGCCAGGTGTGTGTGCATAGGGTTCCTTTATAGCCATTGCAAAGGAAGCATTGGCTGGACACCGGGATTTGCCATGGTCTGTCCAAGTTGCCCACTCCACTCCCCTGTCCCTGCCCTGAGCACCTGAATGTGTCTATTGGGCAGGAGCTGGGGAAGCCGCAGATGGGTTCAGCCTGAGCTGCGTGCTGAAGAGCTGGCTGAGTGCCAGGCACCCCTCCATTGCTCCTTCTCTCACACGTTACCTGGCACAGCTTGGTCATGGATGAAGGCAGAAGTGGGCGGCAGAACTTCTTCATGGAGCAGATTGCAGCTGGGAAGGCTGGGGCAGAGAAAATGGCAGCAACAAGGTTGATTCGCAGGATCCAGGAGAGCATTTCTTCCTTACTTCTGTTATGGAGGAGGGGAGAAGAGACAGGGTGTCTGTAAATGCTCCTGACCCAAGACCAGCCAGCCAGCTCAGAACAGCCCTGGAGCCACCTGCTCTCAAGAGGGCCATTGGTGGCCTTGCTTTGAAGCCATTTCTGTGCCACCCTGGGTTGTGAACAGAGGAAAACACTGTCTAATTGTCTCCTCCACAGTGCCGTAATGATTTCAGGGCTGTTGTCTGCCTCTTAAAGCCCTGGCAGTCCTGCCTTCCTCATCAGCTCTGAACCTTAGTTCAATGCACCATATAGATTTTCTCCCTTTCACAGTCTGACAATAGAAGTTAGTAAGGGAAGCCCTTTAGTCAGCCCTTTATATCCCCGCCCATCCTGCTCAGCCCACCTTGGTGACAGATGAGAAAAGGACCTCCAGGACTGACACACAGCTACCAACAGTGACAGGTAGAAACTGTGACCCCATGACCAAGTTCTTTCCATAGCCCTACAGACCTCACCCTCAGCCCTCCTGCTCAGCACCTTCTTCCCCACCAGGTTTGTCCCCTAATGCATGAGTTCATCTGTCCAGGTCGGAGGAAGTCTGGCGGCGGCTGGAGGTCAGGCTGCCCATCCAGGCTCTGCAGGAAGAGCTGGTACTTACGGGGCCTGGAAGAGGAAGACTCTCCAGTCAGCTGTCTTCAGCTTGAGCACATTGGACTTCTTGCTGTAGTCTGAGGCTTTCGTGGCTAAGGCGTGGTGCACACGGATGGCATTTTTCAGATCCACTTCAGAGAGGTCTTTGTCAGGTTTATATTCATCCTGTGAAGAGGAACGTTAATTGGATAATGACAACACTAACATTTGTGGGCTACTTTAATGAACCTGCCTTTCTCTCTGTGCTATAATCACAGAGTGCCGAGACCAGGAAAAGCACTGCTTTGTACAGTAAATTCTAGGAGCTGATAATGATAATAATTAACATCTGGCAACTTCTTCCACCATTAAGTTCACTGGGAAGATGTGAAGAAGGAGATGAAAGTCTTAAACATATTTCTCAGTAGTTATCTCTAACACAGCACACACCTGAGTCTTTGGGGAAAGGCACAAGACAGGGCCAGGTTTCTGCAGAGCTTCACCCACAGCGCAGAGCTCAAGCCAGGATGCAACTCCCTGTTATTGGCAGGTATCAGCAAGTGCCTGCCCTGGTGCTGCAGCTTTGTGTGGCAGAGGATTTGGGCTTGGGTTTTGCATCGTCTCAGGCAGCCCTGGAACAGCAGCATTCCTGCAGCCAGTGCACCTCTGTGCAGGTGTGGGGCTTGCTGGGGAGTTGTCAGACTGAGCATGGCCCACCTGAACCATGCCTGATCTCTCTTTAATAAGTGTGCCCCTTTGGCATGGCCTCTCATGTAATTCATTAGACTGGCACTTGCAAATTGCAGCAGCATTCCCTGTATCCCTGCTTTACTTTCTCCACTGAAGGACAATTTCACACAAGCAGGGAATGTAGCAATAAGTATATATGTATATATTTTATAAACAGATAGAAAATGCCGAACATGGGATTCTAAAAGGATGACCTTGGCACAGCACTTTTTAGGGAAAAAAAGGAGTTCAATCAATCCTGTGTTTACCCTTTGCTTTTCCAGTGACTGAGCTCCCGGCCACTTAAAGTGATACCCTCCCTCCCACTCTGCACCCTTGGCAGCTCAACAGCTGGTCCAGCCGGGTGGTGGGATGGAAGGGTGGACAGATGGATGCATGCATGCACGCATGGATAGGTGGATGTAAGAAAACCTGGCCCTGGTTAAAACAAACCACCGCCCTATCACCCCGACCATGTCAGAGGCCATGTCAGGACAGGGTGTCCCTGGAAGGGCCTGCCTTGCCCTGCTGATTACAGTGCAAACCTACAGGACTAATTCACTCTTATATTTTGCTTTCCTTGACTGTCCTTGGCTGTCAGCACAGGGGCGACTCTGTCTGATGGTGGTGGTCTCTGTGTCCCAGACCTTCCTTAGGTTTCAAGCTAGGGCTTGGTCTGATCTCCAGATTTGCAAAAAAGATGTTTTTTTTCCTGTGTTGTGGTGGTACAAATCCAGAATTTTCATGGAAAAGCCATGCTACAGTCTCCTGGTTGCTAATCCTGGTCAGTAAGGCTGTTCTCTGGTGTAGGGTCAGAAAAGTCTCCCCTCTGTTGTTCTTCAGAGCACCAGAGACCAGCACGCCCCAGCCCATAGATGTGGCTCACTCACATCCTTGGTCCTGATGGGAAATAAGCTTCTGAAGCCTTTCCTTCCCTCCTTTTTTGAAGCACTAATCCCATTCAGGAGGGTGGTTGCCACACTGTGTTCACTGGCATGTGATACTTGGCCTTGTGCAAAGAAATGCCATGGGGCCCAGAGCCCAGAAAAGTCTGGCATGGGCTCCTGGCTTACGCAACTGCCTTCTTAAGGGTAAACCCCAAAGAAAAGCCCTGGCTTTCCAGTAGAGGAAAGGGTGGGTGCTTCAGGCACCCTGCATTCAGGGTGACATTCAGATGGGCTGTGCTGCAAGGCAGTAGAGACGACCTTTCCACAGCTGAGATTTCAGTAGCCAGAGGAATGGGCTGTTAGCCTTTTAAAAAAGAAAAACAAATGCTTTGCCTTATGAGGACCTAAAATGTTACTCTACTTGGAGAGAAATAGTTGCTTGAGGAAGACATTACTGCTCAGGCCTCATATATTGTAGAGAGACTTCCAATTCTGGATGTTTTTCCAAGGCTGAAGCTCTTTGGATCTGAATAAATCTGACTGTGATGCCCATGATCTCTTATTTCAAGATGAGCTTTCTGAAAATACAGTGCAAATAGCTAGGCTTAATGGTATGTGACAATAAGAAACTGCCACAGCTACAAACTGGTTTGACTAATGTAGATCTTCACCTCGAATGGTATCATCATGTATTGCCTCTACTGATTTCAGGCTCACAGGCATCAATGTAGGTGTAAGGAAAAGCCAAATCTTCTTCTTTTTCTAACACTGGGCCCAGTAAATCAGCATAAGGTTGAATCAAGCAGGTTCTCTCTACCTTCTGCCTCCCTGCTGGTGGAAACTGGCTGCATTTGAAGGAGTGCATGGAGCTGGAGGCTCCCTTCTGCACAGGCCAGATCCGCCAGGAAGCTCATCTTAATGCCTGTGCTGCAGTAGTCATGATGATATGTATGGCTGCTGATGCTGGGAGACCTCTGTGTGCTCTTAAACAGGCAGCCTCCACAAACAGCGCCAAGGCTGCATGATGCCATGCACACACGGTGGAGCCATCACAGTGCCCACCACTTACACCATAGTGTAGCTTATACCGCATAGCCTTCCCCTGGAGAATAATCCCACTGCCCTTTAGGAAAGCATGTCAGCTCTGCTCCAAAGCCTCCAGCAGCTTCTCTACATTTTGCCTCAATCCCTTTCTGAGCTTTGAGTGTGTGCATAAACTGGTGCTGAGGAAGAGACATATCCAAAAACATAATAGTAACACAGAGGCTTCCAGTGAAGGGATTCTGGTTTAAATCTCAAAGAAACGGATTTGTACTAAAACATAAGCAGTACTGTATTTGGAGGAACTTCAGGCAAAATGTTTTGTCCATGCTATAGTACCTCTAACCTCACTCTCACCTTTTTCATGGTGTTACCCTGCCACACGTTTCCTGGCAAAGGGGTTAATCTGGTATCACAGGGCTGTTGAATTTTTGTCTTATGCGTCCTGCACTGTTCACACAGGTACTTGTCATGTATGCTGCGCCACACCATTCAAGTTATCCTTAGCCCCCAGCCTTTGAATGGTGACATATTTATTTTTCCCTTGATTCTTCAGGTGTAGGATGGTGGGGCTCAGCAATTTTCAGAGTCTATTTTAGGGATATCTTCTGCAGGAATTGAGCCCAGGTGTGGATGCTTTGTTTCAGAATCCCTCTAAATTAATTTCTTTCACTTTCAGCCTTTAATGTTGATGGTGTAGACAGACTCCCCATTCATGTGCCTCTCCTGCCTGCACAAAGGCTCTGCTTAAACATGCACAACACCCCTTTGCCTGGGCTGTTTCTGCCATGGCAGTGCTCCATGGTGTCTTTGGTTCACTCTTCTGATGCCAGCTCTCCCCTGTTGCCCACTCCTGCGAGCAGGTGGTGGGAGATCCACAAGTAATATGAGCTCCCCAGCTCAAAGCTTATTTTGTCAAGAAAAGCCATCTATCTCTTGTGCCTACCTTCACAGGGCACCTGGATGGGGTGAGAGAGCCCAGTTTCATGTTGCCCTCTCCTCTGGACTCAGCACCAGCCCTGAGCAGTGATATGAATATGGACATGGAGCTACAGAGATTTCTTATCCTCTGGCTTGTGAGTGGGTTTTCCTCTTTTTCCTTTTCTTCAGCTCACATCTATCAGCCTAAACAAACAATTTAATGAGGAAAACTAACCACTGTGCCCTTTTCAGTCTGGTCATGAACTTGGCACTCCAAGTAGCACTACCATGGCAAAGGCCTGCCTGCATGGGAGAGCATCCGTGGCTTGGGGCTGCAATGGGAACTCCTTCTTGGTTGGGGGCTGCAACAGCAGACCCCGTGGAAAGATCTGAACCCTTTCCAGTACTTCCATATAAAAGCACCTCATGCTTTATAGCTCTCCATCAATCCTCTCAACACCCCTCTATGTGTGATGATTAAGGATTATTATCCCCATTTCACAGAGGTGAAGTAATTTGCCAAAGCCCATGGAGTGAGTCAGTGCCCAGCGCAGATTAGAGCGCAGGAGAGGTGCGCCCTGCTCCCAAGCCTACATTTCTTCCTCAAGACTGTGGTGCATCCCTTTAGGGAATCAAGAAATTGCTTCAGCAGACTATGCTAGAACATGCTAATCCAGCAATTAACACTGCCAAGTCACTGACATGTGACATCTCTACATCAGCAGGCTTATGGCTGCTGCCTGAATTGCTTCTAACAGACTTGATTTCTACCTGTCCACCAACCCACTCTTCTGCCTATCTTATGTCCACCTCTCTCCGTATCTGGCCGTTCCTCCTTTCTATACATCTATCTCCCCAGGCCCCCCTTTCCCCACTCCTTGCCTCTTTCTCTCACTCTTATTTCTACTCAGCTTGGTCTGAAAACCCAATTTGAGTCATTTCTTATTAAATGTATGGAAATTTCCTCTTAAAGCCTAGATCCTTGGTTTGGTCTGAGCGAAAAACTGGAACAGGCTGAACCTGTGCTCCATGGCATCAGGTGTGTCTGGAAGCAGGTACTTTCTCCTCTATCTTCACATCAGAAAATCTTTTCCCAGTGATTTGTGCTCAAGCCAGGTTCTACCTCATGTTTATCTGCAGGCATCTTCCACTGAGAGCTTGGGAGGCTGGCATACCGTTTCCTTCCTATATTGTGCAATTCTCTTGTTCTGTAAACCACCCCATAGGCAAGAAGTTTCACTAAGAATAAACAGGGCAGGTGGATGTTTATCCACTTTCTGTTGTGGTGCTGGGAATGTTTGGAAGTGGCAGGGCAAGGACTTTGTCTTCATGGTCTCATCCTTCTGTCCTGTCTCTGCAGGCCTGATAGACACTGTCAACAGCCAAGCCCTGCCCAAGGAATCCTCTGAAGAGGACCATATACAGCCTGGCAGCAGCTCATGACTAAGAAACCCCTCTTTGCCCAAATCCTTTGCCCAAACACTCCTCAGGTCAATTTTTCTTGTTGTTTCAAATGCTACTTCCTTGGGACACCCGTGACAATTCCGGTCCCTCCTGCTAATTACACATCAGTCATGGCTGTTATTTATCAGACACTTTCATAACCTAGCCAAATCTTAGCTGTTTTGGTTCTTCAGTCCTTGTCTGTAAAGAGAGCCCTCAGTCTCTTAACTATTTGCTCCTGAATGTCATCTAGATAAGGACATTGGTCTTCTAACTGCCATGTCAATCTCATCCTCACTCTTTTTAAATTCTAAACACCTAGTACTACCATAACAAACTATGTTGATATAACAGTCTGGACTGTTGATGCTGCTAGACTTGTACAGCAAAGAAAACCCAACCCCTCTCCCCCATCAGCAACAATGACACTCATTGTTGTCTTCAGGGCTCCTTCTAATGCTGTCCAAGCAGCCAAGAAAATCTTCAGTAAACTGGATTTTGGTCCAGCATGGGAAGAAAATTCTGTCCTGAAAGTGTATTTCATTCCAAATATATACCCCCTCAACAGACTCATCCCAAGAGACATGCCCTGGAAGTCCTTGCTGAAAAATTCATTTAGATGCAAATGGTTCCTGTGATTTTGATGATATTGCATTTTTTTTCCATAGAAAAACTGTTATAAAATTAATTGTTGGTGGTAGCTCTGTACAAGTTAAATACTCATGCATCACCCATGGTCAGGATGAGGACCTCTTCAGTGGACTCCTTGTGGAGACTTCTAACAAGACAAGAGACTGAGATGTAAGAAGCATGCCACTGACTTGAAGAATGACACACTTGGGCTGGAGAAGATCTGGGCTCTCCTGTATGCCGCAGCTTCCCTCAGCTGCAGGACAGAGTGGCAAGGCTGTAAAAATACCACTTGGCTAAGAGCAACCCATAGTGTAAATTACAATGGGCTGCCAGATTTCTGTTGGCTTTGTGACATATGCCATAGGATCTGGCAAAACACGAGAATCATTGGGGTGTGCTACGAGCTCTGAGTCATAATTCCGTGCTGCCCTGAGGATCTTTCTTATATAATCCAATGTTTGTTTGCTCTCATCGCTTTGGAGATAATACTGCAATACATAAGAACATCTACCCACAGGGAGTGCTGTTCCAGCAAGGTGAGTTCAGTGGGTTACTGCACAACATATACTACTAAGGTAGTTCAGACCTAGTTCAGTGGGTTATGCTGTTGCATGAGGAACAGACCTTTGACACCCCTGCCTGGCTCTACACTCAAGTGAGCCACATTCAAGTGAGCCCCTATCCAGGCTCCTTGGATTTTCCCACAGAAAAGACTATCCATGGAAATCCTCCTAGCATCCAAGTGTCTGGAAAGGCAGAGACCTGAATGCTATAGCATGCAGGGAAGATCTTCCATGGTGACTTTGCCTCCCATGAGGACCTGGGATTTATGCTTGTGTTGACTAGAGGTGGCTACAGAACAAAAAGAGATGAAGAGAGGCAGAAAGTGTCACTTGGCAACCCAGGGAAAGACCCAGCTCAGCAAGGTCCTGAAGGAGAAGAGAAACTTTAAGCACGGTCCATACCAGACTCAGTGAAGATGTTCATAATCAGATCTATGCCAGCAAATAAAATAGGCAGGATAATACTGGTCTGATGCTCTGCCTCTTCAGCTTCCTATTGCATGTCTCACCAACATCGTACTTCACCTATTCCATATCATCTGTTCGTTCATTCTCCCCAACAGCTCCTACTGCTGGGACACTTTTGCAGAGATCTTGCCTCAGTGTTCCCTCTTTCATACTCCTTCCTGTATGGCCCTCTTCTGAGGCTGTGAATAGTGCCCTTAGCATGAACACCACCACCAAAGATGACAGCATCCTCCAGTTCTGTATACTGGTCTCTGGAGGAGCTCTGCAGATGCCCATGCACACATTAGGACATGGATTCACCTCTACTTGCATCTATGGGTCTCCTGCTTAGGACAGCATGACTGCTTTGGAGACAGCATGAAACAGCAAATGGGATAGTCCACCACAGTTACCTTTTGTAAATAAAGGATGGTCCCTTTAAGAACAGCATAAAATTTCTTCCAACCTCTTCTTCCTCTGGGAGCTAAAAAAGGAAGAACATTTAATTATACATGTCTGCTTTTGCCAGTGCTGCTTGACCTTCATATTTCTGGCAAAATCAACCCTTCTCCTGACCCACCAAAGGCATGCACTGATGCCCAGACCTCATACAGCTCCCAGCTATTGCTTATGAGTGTCTTGTCTGCAGGGACACGTGTGTGAGAGACATGGGCTGGGAGATGCAGCCTCCCAGCAGGAACACCAGCAGGTCAAAACCAGAGATGAGCTGGTATAGGGGTACTGGTGGACACGTGCAAGAAGTCTGCTCCTCCAAACCTAGGTTCACATTCCTTAGACTAAATGCTTGAGAAGCAGAGACATTCCCTGAGCTCCTCTGCTTCAGATGAGTTTGGCAGACATACCCTGAATAAGGCAGTTTCTGTTCCACTGAGGAGGGAGCATTACCACCAGCCATCTGGATGAATTTGGGGAGAGAGAGCTTGCTGGAAGCAGGAGAGGGACAGGAGGTGAGGGGAGCCATCTACATCACCACGAGACAGCTGATCCTCCAGGCATGGGCTATTAAGAAAGTGCTGGAAGCAAGGGAGGCCTTTGGTGGTAATCTCTACTCAAGACTTTTAACTGGCTGCAGTGACTGGGCCAATCATATAAATCAGCAAAATTTCATCAATCTCTGCTCATTAACAGTGCGCAAATATATTTTCCTTTACGTTTCCTGTAATCCCATAAGCTGACAGCAGAGCTATGAGGCATTCTGTTGCCCAGCCAGCACATGGCAGCTGTTTCCAGCACATGGCAGAATATGGACAGGAACAAGGCTTTGAAGACCAGACTGTCCCCAAGGTCAGGGCCAGAGTTGACAACTGCTGTGAAACCAGCCTCACCCCATTGCTCAGAGTGTGGGATTCAGGATTATGCCCATGAACAGGATGGAAGACCAGGTCTATCTGTGTGGGACAGGCACTGTTAGGTTCTTTGGCAGTGAGAAGGGAAGACTGAGGCCTCCTGAAAACATTCATGTCTACAAATGCCTCAAAACACCCTCTTTTCCCTGTGCCCTGGCACTTATGGATCTGGGGATCTCTCTTGTGTTCCCTGGGACACAGTAAGGAAATGGTTTCAGCAGGAGGGCCAGGGAGAAGGCTAGGGCAAGGCCCTGGTACTGCCTGGGGCATATCTCCTGTCCCGTTAACACGTACTTCTCTTCCCATCCATGTCTGCATGGGTTTTACGCGTGAGGACACCGTGTTTGTAGGTTACTGCATTCAGCGCTTGAGGGATGTCCAGGAAGGGGTTGCTGCTGTCAACAATTCTCGTCACTTTCTTCGCACTGGCTCCGAATTTGTCGTCTACCAGCTCCGAGAGTGATTTCCTCAACTCGTCCTCATCACTTGGAAACAAAGTCAGAGAAGAGATTGAGTGGAGAACATGTGGGTTGAGTCACAGTGTGCCCTATCTTCTTTGGTTTTAAAGGAAGTTATTTATTACAAGATTAGTCAGAGAAAGAAAATGAGACACAGGGACTGTAACACGCAGAGTGTGCCTATGGTGGTGGTCTGGACGTAGCTGCGAGGAGTGTGGGTGGCAGTAACTGTCCCAGCGGTCCCACTGTGAGGTTACTCAAAACAGGTAAGGGAATAGGTGCTTGTCTGAACACCAGGAAACTGCAGACACACCATTGCTGAGGACTACAAGCATTTCACAGGGAGAATCTCCAATTCTGTGCCCTAAAATCAGAGCTTAATGACGTCTTTTGCTGAGGACCAGGAATCACCAGGGTTTCTTAACCTCTGAGAGGCAGCCCCTAGGGCCTCCTAGATACTGAAGGAGTTTGAGGAATGTCCTCTGCATCTCTGAGGAACAAAAGCTCTGCAGACATTAGGGAGATGGGCCACTTGATCAAAAAAATTCAAACCCTGGAATAGGTTATACTTCAGCTCCCCATTTGTGTCCTCAGGATGGGCCAGCAGAGAGCAAGAAATGCTGGTCATTTCCATAAAAACTGCTTCTCCTCACAGATCTCCTGGTCCTGGATCCTGGACAGCAAGGGCTGAGCAGCTTAGGGAAGTGTCCACTGACTCCACCAAGCCTGCCTCTTCGTATTTGGAGTAAAACCTACTCTGGCACATAGAAACTAGAACTTGTATGGGAAGTAATACTTCCCAGTGTCCCTGGGACAATAAGGAGGGAGAGCAAACAGGGAATTTCTGCCCTGTGTGATATATGTCAATGTCTAAATGGTACAAGTGGTCACCTCAGGTTGCAGATTAGATTGGGATGAAACCTCAGCTGAGGAGTGACCCAGGGATGAATCCACTAGCTGGGATGTGAGCAGTAAAATGCCACACTTCCCCACTTGCAGCAAGTAGATGGCCAAAGCATCCTGGAAAAGAAGGATGATTTCTCAGCCCTCAGCACCAACAGGAGTCCTGGGACTTATGCAGAGCCCAAACACTACTCCTGGGTGGGGAGTTAGTGGGGCTCAGTTCTCTCAGCTGCACTAGAGGGACCTCTCTGAGCTCCTGTTTGCTGCTGGGATGATGGTTGTATACCTGCCTGACTGGCTGGGCTTTGTGAGCAAGGGCATTTCATTCCCTGCATGGACAAGGACAGAAGGCAGAGGCAAGCAGAGAGAAGAGGGTCTTGCCTGTGCAAGGTTATGACTCAATACCACTTCTCTGAAAGAAAACCAGGTACCCCACATCAGGGAGCATCTGTCCCACAGCAGAGGAGCTGAGAGGTCTCTCGTGTGGCAGCCTGTCTATCTGCAACGAAGCAGGAAGGCAGGTCCCAGGTGGTGTGGGGTGAATGAGGAGGTGCAAGGATAGAAGCAGGGTGGGTGGAGGAGGGCAGGAGGGGGCCTAGATGCTGCTGACTGGAACTGCACCGCTGCCGCGGGACCCTGGGGGACTGACATCCCTTGGATGTGCCCGAGCCAGGGAGCGTGTGCTGGCAGGCGTTGTGTAACCACTGCCCACATCGAGCGAGCCGATGCACTTCTGCTGAACTCCTCTTACATAAACCATCCCACCGGCACCTTCTGCGGAACTACAGAGCTCCCTCTTGCGACTATGTCCACCCGCCAACCTGGCCTCTGCTGCAGAGCTGGCATTGCTGCTTTCCTCTCACGCAGACACCACGCAAGATTATTTTTAAAGTGAAATCAATGTTACGTGACCCGCTAAGACACCACTGCCCTTCTAGGGCCACCGTCTGGCTGTGTCCCTCACAAGGGAAACACTGGCCCACAGCAAGCACTGCTGCCATTGGGCCATGGCTGACAATGGAGGCCTCTGCTCTGCAAAGCTTGACCCAGGTAGTTGGGGAGGGGATTAGGATCAAACCATCTCCCGACACTTTTCTGGCCAGGACAATATGAGGACAAGAGCAGGTAATAGAGGTAATGGCCCAGAAGGTCCTGCTCAGTCCTGTGACCCTCTGGAGACAAGAGAGGTCTAAGGCCAAGGAGGAGAAAAGAGAAGAGAAGAGAAGAGAAGAGAAGAGAAGAGAAGAGAAGAGAAGAGAAGAGAAGAGAAGAGAAGAGAAGAGAAGAGAAGAGAAGAGAAGAGAAGAGAAGAGAAGAGAAGAGAAGAGAAATGTCCATGGTGTTAGCTTAAGGCCCCAGGTCTTCCCCACAGCAGTGGTGGGGAGGCACTGGGGCTGGGGAGCACAGCACACCCCTCACTGATGGTCCTGGCCTGTGCTCTGGGCAGGGGATGGGTAGAAGAGCAGGGGAAGAAGGGCTTGAGGAAGGTGCTGCGTGAACCTGTCATGGAGGCCACCATGCTAGCTGTTCCCAGACTTGTTTCAGGATAACAAAGGATGATCTGGAGGAGGAGACAGAGTGCATCTCATTGACTTTGTGGATGACATAAAAATGAGAGGTACAGGGCCATCGCTCAGAGGGACAGGAGCCTCACTAAATGCAGCACTCCAGTACTGCATTGGGGTGGAGTGGTCCTGCAGAAGGGTCAGCTGGGGCTGACTGGCTGAGGAGCAGCTCTGCAGGAAAGGCCATGGGGCTTATGGTGAACAGCAGGATGAACAGGAGCCAGCTAGTACGACCTGACAGAAACAGAGGCCAAGAGCATTCTGGGCTGTGTAAGAGCAGCACAGTGAGGAGGCTAAAAGAACTGATCATCCTCTACTCTGCACTCATTACATCATATCTTGATACAGCAGAGAGTATTGGGCCCCCAATATGGGAAAGGGCATCAACAAGGTGGAGAGAGTTCAGCAGAGGCCACCAAGATGCCTGAGGGCTGGAGCACTTGCAATGTAAGAATTGACTAAAGGAACTGGACTTGTTCAACCTAGAGAAGAGATGGTTTTGGGGGACATTATCGCAGCCTTCCGATAAGTGTGAGGAGGTTATCGAGGGGACAAAGCCAGGGTCTTCACTGTGGTGCATGGCAGGAGGACAAGAGGCAGTGGGCATAAGTCAAAACAACAGCCATTTCAAATGGATAAGAAAAAAATGTCACTCTCAGAATAATTAAGCATTGGTTCATGGATCCAGAGGGGCTGTGGGTTCTCTATCCTTGGAGGTTTTCAGGATCAGACTGAACAAAGGCCTGAGCATCCTGGTCTGAATTCAGTGTTGACCATACTTTGAGGAGGAAGCTGGACTGGAGATCTTGCAATGTCCCTTCCTGCCTGAGTTATTCTCTGATACTATTTCCAGAAGAAACTCTGGAAAGTCTCAGTGACCAAAATAACACCAGATCTTGAGCTCCTTGTGCAAAGACCTCTGAAGCACCTGGAGAGGGACCAGCATCTAACAGGTGTAATAGTAAGCAAAAAGGCCATTCCCTTCCTTTAGATCATGCCTGTGGACCCTGTGTCCACAGTCTACCACCAACCTCCGTGTCTGCTTTTGTGTCTAAGCCATAAATAAACCCAGCTTGCCTCCAGGAGGGACTTCAGTGCTTAAGGGCTTGGCAGGAAATGTTCTGGGAGCTTCTGGGGCTAAACACATGACTCAAGACCTGTCAGCTAATTTGAAAGACATGCTACCTCTCAAATGCTTAACATATACTTACATGGCCCACTCCAGCTTCTCATTCTTGATGGAGTTATATAGTGTCTGAAACAAGAACATGGTATTAGCTGTGTCTCTCATGGAAGACATATCTGGGTTGTGATCATCTCCTCCACATCCTGTCTGTGTTCTTGGAGAGATACCTTCCCTTCTGAACTATTCTGGAGAAGTATTTACCAGTGAGCAGGACAACTGCTGTCCTGCTAGACCCTTTTTTGTCTATGTACCATGCTAGTTTTGGACTAGACACATCAGTAGCAGGAACCCGTATATGACACTTTTGACTAATTCTGGATGCTGTGCCTATTCCTGAGTGAATCCTGGCCTACACAAAGACAGTAGAAGACTCTGGGGTATGCCAAGACACCTCCAGTGTCTTGACTAGGGGAAAGGGACAGTGGAGGCTTGAACACTGCCCTGAGAAGCAGGGGAGTGATGAATCACCTTGGGGATCAGCTTTTCCAGTTCCTCTTGTGCAAAATTCCAGTGGCTTCCTTGTGGCTCTGGCAAAGAAGCAGGAATGAGCTAGGAAAGCAGAATGTGGAGGTGGTCCTGACCATACCGAGGGGTGGGGTAGAGTGAGGTCTGCTGGGAGGTGGGGGTGTTGCCTAAAGCATGATGTCACACCCCTGATGTGACACTGATCATTTCAACCTCCTTCCATACAGCAAAATCCAGGTCAGGTTGCTGGACCTGCAGCAGGCACAGACAACTGTCATGGTATTAAACCACGTGGAAGGAGAAAATACTTACTTTGGGGTGTTTACCCAATATTCCACGGTACTGAACTAGTTGTTTGGAGCACTACATATAATTAGATAGAAGTGAAGGCAGAGAAAAGTATCAGTGCCAGATGGTCACATTTGGGGGTGGGGAGGTACCTTGCTCTGTGCGTTGTCTGGTGCATCACAGAGCTACCATGGGGGAGAGGGACCCCTGGTATGCTCTGAGGGCAGATATGTCACAAATCTGCATAAAACACCACCAGGGAACAGACCTCTGGTGGCTCACTGCAAGTTAGCAGAAGCTATCCATGTGGGTTACAATTCTTCTAATGAAATAACTGTGCACTGAAAAATGCTGATTCAAGGGCTCAGAGTGTCCCAGCAGGACTAGGTGGCACTACAAAAATAATCACAGTATCCCACTGTCTATTTATATCATGTTACCTTCAGCAAATCCTTTGCAAAGTCCTTCCCATCGTTCAGCCCATCCAGGTTTGCTATGAACTGTTGACATGACATCTTTTTGCCAATATTCTGTAAGGCAAAGAAGCAGCTCATTAAACTTCTGGAGAGTTTTGACTTTAATCAGAGTGTCTTTTTGTGCTGGTTTTGGCTGGGATAGAGTTAATTTTATTCAGAATAACTAGTGTGGGGCTGTGTTTTGGATCTGTGCTGAAAACAGTGTTGATAACACAGGGATGTTTTAGTTACTGCTGAGCAGTGCTTACACAGAGTCAAGGCCTTTTCTGCTTCTCACCCCACCCCACCAGCGAGCAGGCTGGGGGTGCACAAGAAGCTGGGAGGGGGCACAGCTGGGACAGCTGACCCCAACTGACCAAAGGGATATTCCACACCATATGATGTCATGCTCAGTATGTAAAGCTGGGGGAAGAAGAAGGAAGGGGGGGACATTCAGAGTGATGGCCTTTGTCTTCCCAAGTAACTGTTACGCGTGACGGAGCCCTGCTTTCCGGGAGATGGCTGAACACCTGCCTGCCCAAGGGAAGGAGTGAATGAATTCCTTGTTTTGCTTTGCTTGTGTGCGCAGCTTTTGCTTTACCTATTAAACTGTCTTTATCTCAACCCACGAGTTTTCTCATTTTTACCCTTCCGGTTCTCTCCCCCATCCTGCTGGGGCAGGGAGTAAGTGAGTGGCTGCATGGTGCTTGGTTTCTGGCTAGGGTTAAGCCACAACAACTTTTAAGACCAATTTTATATGTAGTGGTGAAGCCTGGTTTTGCCCCAGGAGCTCAAAGCTGAAGGGTCTTCTGCTCTGATTTTCTATTGGGCTCTCTGCTTCATTTGCTCATGCCAGCACCCAAACATTTCAAATGAACTGTTTTTTAATAGTGGAAATAAAACACCTGAAAATAACCTCTCCAGCTCTTGCTCCAAACTTTCTAAGTGATGTCACCTCTGGTCTCCAGGTTGGTCCTGGTACAGGGTCTGTTCCTCAAAACTCAAGACAAGCACTCAGACTGCCTTGAAATTGCAATGCTTGGATGGGTCTCCAAGCCTGCCATGTGTGAAATTGTGTAAGCATGCGGTGTCAGCATCTGAAGACAGCCAGCATTAGACAGTCACTTGTCCTTCACAGAAACTGTTATTTTTGATTGCCATTACGAAGAGAGATGATCCAGCTACTGGTACTGCATGAACTTGAGTGCTGTGGCATGTGAGGGCAATACACATACACTGGGAGAATCTCGCAACATGGAACACACTCATCACCAACTAATGCCAAGACTATTTGGTGCTGATGCTGCCAGGTCATCTGGCATCCCTTATACCAGTCTGTGGCATCTGTCTTCCCAAATCCTTTACCCCTCACCATAGCCAGGTAAGTCACTTTCTTAGCCTGCAAGTGTTGAGGGGCTGGAGGCAGGCAGCCTTTTTCCAAGCTTCCCCCTGCAATCTTACCTCTCCAAAGGACTGGCGCAGAGGAGTCAGTGGGAATTGTAGGGTTCAGAAAAAGGAGTCTGATACCACAAAGGAAAGATAGGTGTCTCCATGCCATGTCATATTGCAGCCTTCACACCCTGGAGTGATGTCCCCAAGGACAGACCCCGTGGTGACATCACATGAGTGGACAACAGAGTTAGTGAGAGAACATGAGCTGCCACCAGCGGTCCTAAGGATCCCAATAGCATCCTGACACTGGCTTTGCATCAAGGTATAGACAGGGTGACCATCCAGGAGGACCTGGGAGGATGGCCAAGAACAGCAGAGCCAGGACCCTGCTTAGGGACTCAGTGAGGAAGAAGGAGGGCCTCACTGGGTCACTGGGAGGGGATGAAGCTGCAGCAGATGATATAGGAGATGCCCTGCAGGGCAAGATATGTCCTGTGTGCAAGAAAATAACCTCTTGAAAGAGACTGACACCAGAAACCCCTGCCCACAAACATGCACAACAGATGACCTGGAGGCTTCTCCCCAAGTGAAAGCATCAGCAAAGAGTGAGGCCTTGGAATTAGCCCACAATGCCACCCCCCTGACACACCACCACCCCCCATTCTGTGTGTGCAGACATACTCTTTGGCTACACAGGGAGCCAGTGCTGGTTTTGAGCAGCTCTGTCTGATACTCTTAATTATGCCTCCTGTTGGTGCAAGCTCCAGATGAGCTGGCACCCATGAGAGATCAAGAAAAAGAGGAATAAAGCAGTGTTACACATCTCCAGTGCCTGGGGACACAGTGCAGCACGACACAAGGCTCAGCCATCTTTGCTCTCTCACAGGGAAGCCCCACAGCTGATGCCCAAACTCCACCCCATAGTTAGAGGCTACTGCCAGCTAGTGCTCAGTGGGTACACTAGATGCGGAAGAGCTGCAGGGAAATCTACAGACATAGGTTTTTTCAGCAGAGGTAAGAGAGATTTGTGTACTTGCTGGCCAGTGAATTACAGCCAAAAAAAAAAAAAAAGCCAGCAGCACAATGGTATGTGGATGGAGAAAGGAAGGAGGGTGAGAGAGTGCATTAAAAATGCAGTAATGAACCTCCACGAGGGAGGGAGTTTGGAGGTGAGGTAGGTATGTTGCCTAAGACCTTGAGGCACGAAATTACTTTGCATAGAAAGAAGGTGACTACTTCTGCCCTTGCTTTGAGGCAGAAAAGTAGAGTACACAGCATAGGTCTTTCTGCCTGCAGAGATCTTGTTGCAGTGATCCAGCAATGAATGCGGAGGGCAACACATTTTAGGAAGTGAGTGGGTACAGTGAGATAAAGTGGCACAAGTTACCAGCCTTGCAGGCCCTTCTTTGAGTTTCTCATGTATTGCATCTAGGACATATATTGAACCCAGGGGATGGCTTCTTTTTTATTCTGTGATCTGTCTCTTTCTCTTGCAAAAGAAGATCTCTGAGCTCAAACTGAGACAGCAGCCACGCTGTGGAAAAGCAGCTAATTGCTGAGCAATTGAGAAGGATTTCTCGGACAGCCAGAAGAGGTGATGAGGAAGCTCCAGCAAGGATGCTAAGACTGTGAATCAGCTTGCTGGAGAAGGTTGTTGAAGCACTGCAGAGTCAGGGGCAGGATTCAGGCTGGCTGTCAGTAGGATTGAGCACAGCGTGCTGGCGTGGCTCAGATGCAATGCAACCTCAAGTCAACAATATCTTAACACTTCAGTTCACTGCTTTGAGAAATGGGCTGGAGCCAGCCACTCAAATACAAAGCCCTGCATGTGCCTCCAAATCAACACCAGCTGAATAGAGAAAACAAAAAACCACTTCAGGACATGGACTTTGCAGCTTCACTTGATCAACACTGCAAAGAAACAGTTCTGTGATCACAAGTGCCTCATTATCAATGGCACCAGCACCAGGGACTGCCTGAGCTTTCACACACTGCAACAGTAGTTAGCAAGTATGGGGAAATCCCTGGAACATCTCTGGAAAGGGCCACTATGACGGCGCAGTGGGGTGCCGCCTTATGAGGTAGGCCATCTTGCTGATTCAGCAAGATCATCACACATGGACATAATCTTCAGGGGAATGCATCTGCACACCTCAAATCTTAGTGTTCAGATGCTCTATGTCTCTTGCTGAACTGGGGCCTCTAGGGAGGGAGATGCATCTTAATTTCTGACCAGCCACACAGATGGGGGCATTTTGCTTTTTTGCGGTGCATCAGTCACTTACCAGCAATAGAACAAGCCAGCGAGACTACTTCACAGCCACACATGGCTACTATTCCTGATATGTGCCCCTGGCAGAAAAGAACATCAGCCCATCTTTGCTTGCTCCACACGATGTAGCAAAGCATGAGGAATCACTGTCAGACAATCAGCTAGCACCATGGTGTGCTTGGATGGAGCGCGAGTGAGCGAACAGTGGATTAACTAGATCAGAAGGGATGGATAGTTAGAAGAATGGGTGGAGGCAGTATGGGAATGGATGGACGGAGGTGGATGGGTGCAGACGGTGTATGAGAATGCAGAGATGTGGAGACAAGGTGCATGATGGTGGTTAGAGTGCATAAGAATAAATTAGGAAGGCTGAGACTGATCTTACGGTGGGTAGACAGGGCTGACCCTACCATCTCATTGTTTCAACCCAGTGTAACTCCCTTGTTTACAGTTGGGTTCTTGCCTCCTCTGGGCCTCAGCCATCCACTGCTGAGCTGACTCACCCAAGATGATCTCAGACCATCTCCTGAGGTGTCCAGGGTGGCTCCATCCACCTCCAGAAGACTCTGGGCTGTAGCCTGGCATTCCTTTGTTGTTGCCAAGTCCCAGCATTAGAAGGCTGGGCAGGTGAGTATGGAGCTGGGTGCTCAGTGGGAAAAGCAGGTGCCATGTGAAAGCCCCAGGAGGAGAAGCAGGTTCCTGGGGGCCAGAGGCTGTGAAGGGTGGCTATCTGGGGTGCTCTCCCCAGCACTCCCTCTGTGAGGTGTTAAACCACTTGAGCTTCTGGGCTGGAGGCCCCAGGCATCAAACATCTGAGCTGCGAAGTGATGAGTGGAGTTCATCTCCTGTGAGCACCCCAGCATGAGCATCATGCCCCCAGCAGGCCCTGCTTTTACTCAGGCTCTTTTGGCCTCTCCCAAATAGTCATCTTCAAGGGGAAGAACCCAAACAACTATATTTATGCTTTACCATGAAGTGAGGGTCATTGGTCTGACTGGACCAAGGGATCTGGTAGTGGACATGTTCTGGGCTGCAGAAAAGAAATCACCCCGCTGCAGGGAACAAACCCACAAACCTTGGGTACTGGTGACCCCTGGGCCACACAAAGCCGCTGTGGGCTGACTGGTGACAGGTGACACCAGTGGCTGCTCATACCTCAGGGCTCTTCAGCTCTCCCAGTGCTACTGGGAGAGCAGTATTGCTCTCCAGTGCTACTGACACAGCAGTATTGCTAACACTAAACTATAAGCTTGGTGTAAGGAGAATATCACAAGGTTTGTAAGATTAATAGCGATGGACATGTGGAGTTAGGAGCTGCCAGGGATCCCATTTCAAGCTTTGTTCAGTGGCCATGAGAGCTGCTGGCCTGCTTTTTGAACAAATGCTAAACCTTGTCACATTACAACATGGGTCCAGAAGCTGGGCTTTGCTAAAGTACCAAAATGCAACCATGAGTGCTAGTGATGCATAGGTGTTGATTTGTCACTGTCCTTCCATGGTAAGTAGTTCCGAACAAGGAGGGATAACATTGACAGTTGAAAAGGAGACATCCCAAATCTTTGTCTCCAAGGCGCAGAGATGGAGCAGAGCAGTCTTTGTCATAAGATCTCCTGGAGCTCAAACAGCACCAGCAGAGCAAGGTAGAGAGTTGCAACAACCTGGTTTATACTACAAGGCTTGTAAAGTTTGTTGGTGACTGCTGGCTTTTAAACACCAACTCCAGGTGATTCTATGAAAACGGAGTGTCTCATTTAAAAGACAGTAAGTTTTCTGGACAGTTTGGAAACAGGGTCTGTGGTAGAAAATCAGCAGTACTAAGGCAAAACTCCAGTATGGCCAGGTGCAAATCTCATGTTTTAAAGCCAGTCTCATTACTTTTAAGCCTGGACTCAGTATATGTGATGGTCACTGCTGGAATGGTGAACTAGCCTATTCAAGAGACACTGCTGTAGGGAACTGCCCCTTTAAGGAGACACATCAACCAACCTTTCCTAACCAAAGGAATTTCCCACTCCATGGCAATGCACAGTAAAACACTGAAACACACACACAATATTAAAAAAAGAAATAAAATAAAAAGTGATATGCAATATCATGATAGCACTTTAACAAAAAGGGGTGAGAGATCAAGTCACACAATCCCAGGTACACTGCAGTTTATGGAGGTTTCTTTACACAAGGAGAATTTCATGTGATGCATATCAGCTGCTAATGGGTTGCTAAGTAGTGAAGGACACTGCACAACCACTTAGGAATTCAGACAAACAAAAATCCTTTTTTTTTTTTTAACACAGAAAAAAACAAGTCAAACGCCAGTGCTTTAAAGCAAAACACTAGAATGACTGCACTTACCACCTGGTAAAGGGTTAAAGAGTAGAAAGAGAGGTTCCAGGAGCAGAAGGAAGAAAAAAAAAAGGAGGAGAAGGAGAAGAAGAAATTAATTTTACACATGCAGAAAAATAAAGAGAAGATTTTTCAAAGAAAAGCTCAGGCATTTCTACACCTGGTCAAAAGAAAGCTATTTTTTTCTTTGCCCAGATAGCATGAGATTGTTTCTTCTTACCAGGCCTCTTAGCCAGCTTGTCAATGAAAAATAGAAATGGTAAGGTTTTGCAGCTTTAGGATTTTTTTTGGCCTTTTCAATAATTTCTGTCTTCCCAGCGACATATTTTGGATTTTTTTTTAATATAAAAAAAACTAGACAAAATAAGATTTTCGAGTGAAATTGCACAGTTTGCCTTCTGTCACAATGCTGCTTTTGCTGTTGCAGGAAATGCTTTAATGAAAATATTTTCTTGGTTCCAACCACTTTGGCTAAAAGATGAATGCTGTGTGAGACCCTCCCAGAAGCTGTCTTCACTGCTATCCCACTGCATGCAGAAACACATTGCCTAGACATGTTACTGGCATCCACATGGGTGGGAATGGACCCAGTGGCCAGTGTAACGTTGGTCATAGGTTGCCTGTTCCCCAAAGGATGAGGCTGCATCAGCTGTAACCAGCTTGGTGCAGGCCACAGTGCTCATCTGGAAAGGATGCTCTTGCTGAGACCAGTAATTCCCTCACTGACTGCTGTGTTCAAACCTTGCCACTGTCATGAAGGCAGTATCTGTGCTGTAATGATGGGGAGGGTCTCCCAGGTGGACTGTCAGGATGGTAGCGGTGAAGCTGATGGCCTTTGCATCTTTGCTATCATAGGTGAAGGGCACTCATATAGCGTCCTCTTCCCACCCCCCCCAAGAAAATGTCTCCTCTCAAAGGTGATTTCAAACCAGTATGCAAAAAAAGAGCTAGATTATGGCCTACTGTCCCCTCATTAACAGGCTAATGAAGAGAAAATCAGGGCAAGTCGCTGCAGATGCACAACAAATTGTAACCAGCTGGAGGCAGAAGAGGACTCTGATGATACAGCTTGGAAATCATGGGACTGTGGGGCAGAAAAAGGGTGTGTAGGTTTCATATGCACAGGCTGCTATAACAAGTCATCCCCCCCATGCCCCCTCCGTCTTCACACAAGCTCTGAGGAGTCTGTGATTCCAGGTCTGAGCTCTCAGGGGGGCCATGAAAGAAGGTACTTCAGTGACCTGAGACTTGAGAAGCCCTTCTACCCCTGTAAAGGGGCCACAGCCCCCTGAGGCTCACAGCCATGCTCTATGCCTGCACCAAAAGGCTGGAGAGCAGGGAGGAGATCTGGGTCAACGGTGCCTACAGCCTTCCACAGCACTGAGCAGGGCACAGAGTCCATGCATACTCCCAGATGTATGCTATGGCAGGGGTCTCCAAGGGTACACAATGTCCCAATGCTGTCCCCTATGCCCAGTCCCATCTCCCCTCTGCAGTTATTTTTCATCCCACTCCACTCTTCTCTCTATACTCTAGTTAACCTTTCAGGAACAAACCCAACCTATGTTGCCTGAAAAAGCCTCTAAAAGGTGGTGAGAGATCTTCTTAACACTCTCTGCTATTTCCCAACCACACCTTTGGGCACTGAGCTCTGCTCACCCTGTTCTTTGTCCAGAGGCCTCTCTGATATGAAACTCTCCAGTGGCTGTCTGTTACATCTTGAGGAAAAGGAACAGCTGGGACTTACACTGTGTTTTGGGAAGGAAAGATCAAATCTAGACCTGTATGAAACCACTGACTCGTTTGCAGCAGTTTCTGGGATGAGGGGAGCCTCAGGTGTCTGCACCACAAGAAACAGCAGCACAGTTGGTGTTGCTGTTTGCCAGCTCCACAGAGACTGGTGGTGAAGATCTCTCCATGAGAGCTCCTGGGATAGGGCTGATGCATGCAACAGGTTCTGGCAAGAAAGCTGCATTGCCTGTGCCTGTATAAGATAACTGATGTCAGCAGGAGATATGCCTTTGGCTTGAGTGTGGGGTGACACTAAGAGGACTGTCCCCAGGTTTGGGCCTGGCACCCAAAATTCCCCCTGGAGGTGGTCAGAGTACTCTTTGCCAACCTATCTCATTTTTCTAGCAACACCTCCTGCATAAGGGGACAGACCTCTATACTGGGAAGGCAAAAAGAAAGGATGCCTCTCCGAGCACTACTTACATGGCCGTGAAGGTCTGTGTTTAGCAGCATTAGAGCACAGGTGAGCGTATGAATCCCATCTGAAACAGACAACAGTAAGATGGCTATGATTACTCCTTCCCATGCAGTTTCAATGTTTGCTGTCTTGGCAGCGCACCCATTGCAAAACCAAGGCTAGTTTTCATGTCTGGGGACCTTAAAGAATACCTCTTTTTTTAAACTGTGCAAGATAGTTAAAAAAAAAAAAAAAAATCCCCTCTTCCTTCAAACTTAACGTTTTCCTGAAATGATCACCAGGTTATTGGCTTTAAAGCAGTTTTGTCAATGGCTTTCTAAAGACCAGACTTCCACTGAGTCTTCTTCCATATCCATTTTGTGCCAATGCCATTGCAGAATGGGGCAGAGATCCTGTCAAAGAGAGCTGGTTTCCCCCCAGTTGATCACAGTCACCTCAGAGGTTGGTCCTGAGGTCTGCCTGAGGTAGCCATCATTCCCAGGCAGCCTGTAAGCTTTCCAGTTGTTCAACAAACATTATTACTACAAGTAAGTGCAACATATTTGGCTGTCTAACTTAATAAAACTCACATGAAGTTTTCCTTCCATTTGTGACAGCACAGCACCCTCTTCTGTACCAGGTAGCCTGGTGGCTTGCTGTTATTTCAAAATCATGCTGAGTCCTGAAGCTGTTCAAGGTCAAGAGACTAGACTCCATGCACCACCTCACAACCGTGAGATGCAAATGCACTCTGGCACATGAACTGGTCCTTGCAAGGCCCTCACAAAAGGGCTAGAGAGCACCATGGAGGAGGAAGGGGCAGAAATACTACAGCCTTGATCTTTGGCCCTGCTTTTGGCATGACAGACGGACTGCTCCACAGACCAAGCCAGACATGACATGATGCTCCTGGCTTATTTCCCTTGTGCATGCTGCTCTGTGAATTGGTGCCCTAGTGTCAGGCTGTGACTTACCCCTACGCCTGGATGGGGAAGTGACAGGGGTCTCTTCTTGTGGAGGTAGATGTGCAGCCACAGAGAACCAGCTGTGGCCCATCCCCATCCTGGTCAGCCACCAAACAAAGGCACCACTTGTGTGGAATAGCAACAAGCCCTGAGCATCCCATGCTCAAGGCAAAGCTCTGAACACTGCCAGCTAAAGACAACCAAACACATGAGCCCAGGATGAAGGCAACTGAGCACATGAACGTCTCCCTTTCCTGGAAGAACCATGGTTTCTGAGGAAGGAAGGGTTTCTCATGGGAACGTCACATATTTCTCTATAAGGGCTGACAGTCCTGGGGACATGGTGTGATGGACATCCCCCTTCAAAAGAGAATCAATACCTAAGAAAGATGCTTCCTTCACTTTCACAAGAAGTAGCTTTGGGCTTAGGACAACATGCCTCCCCAGTGTGTATTTTGGAGTCTCCAGGGGAAGTTCTGGGCTGACATCTTCACCTGGCTTTACTGTATCACTTTGATGAAGTAAATCATGTCCCACATGGCCCCAAGGTGGAGCTGCTGTCCCAAAACCTGCTATTTTCTCACTGTAGCTTGGCTCACTTGCGTTCACTTTTTCTCTTCGCTCACACAGTGTCACAACACAACCATATAGTTCTTTCATGTCTGGGCTTCATCCGTACAGGAAAGCACTAATAAAGTGTCCAAGACACCACTATCTGGGAGAAAAACTCAGTGGTCAGCAGGTCAGAGCTTCTGCCACCCTCATCTGCAGCATCCCATCATACAGGCTAAAATGACCCTTGGTGCTGCAACAGCCATGTCTCCATCAGTGGAGGAGTTATTGAGTCAGCATGCAGTAATGCCCTGAAATGTCTCAGAGGGCTTTAAGACCTTCTCAGCCACCTGATGATCTCCAGACAAAATTGCCTTGACTCTATCATGCCTCTATGCCAATAGACCATCACAGCCAGAGGTGTTTCTTTAGAAATCTAGATAATACACAGTGGCTCAAATTTCATCTTGGTGGAACATCCTTGGCAAATTTAGGCTGAATGCAACAAGAAAGAACTGCTTCCTGAAGAAAGAGCTTGCAATAGCTTTCTCAAATTACCACATACCTAGTGCACGCTTTTGCAGTATCTGCAAAAGATGTGACCTGAAGGAGCCACTTTGCTTCCCTCCATTGCATCAGCTCCAAGTAGCACTTGGATTACAATTGTATTTTTCAAGCCCCATTCAATTCCAGTACTGAGTGCAGCTCTGTCCTGCTTGGGACTCATTCAGTCTACATGTGGTCTGCAGTAAGTGCTCCTGCCCAGCCTTGTGAAATGTGCTGCCACCATCACAAGCAATGCTGTGGCCCTAAACATTAATGAATAGGTCATGACAGCAGCAGCAGTAATGTGTTTCAAATCCATTTTTCCTTACTTTTAAAAGTTTTGTACTGTTCTGGAGTGTAACATTTTAAAAACAGGCCCTACCAGCAGCAGTGACATTTCCACTAAGGGCCACACAGTTATAGAAGAGTTTAACTTTCCGGCTTCATTCATGTTTGCATTAGCAGGCACTTTCTCACAGTGTTCAGAACTGGGATCTAATTTCTCTTCTGAACAGTTGCCGTAGCATGTCTCCATCAGCAGCTTTGTAACCCACGTTGCCATGGCAAAGCTTGCGTTTTGTTTGACTAGTCACTGCCCTCAAAACACCCTCATGCTGAAGGGTGTGGGATGGAGTCGGATCCACTGCACTGACCCTCTGTGCTCCAGCTTAGCCTCTGCTCAAGTTGGTGTGTGCATGTCCTCACAGTGGGTGTTAGACACCTGAGGACCAGAAGGGGAGAAAGGGTCCCAAGACCCTTGTTTGTAGGAGTGGGGGTGGATACAATATGGTTGGGGATCACTTCCAGGGGGAGGTGTTGAAGAGGGGTCAGGACTTAGCATTTGGGATATTTCAGTTGAGGACTGCTGCTGAAAATTCAGCCTGCAGCTTAACGTCTACAGGTGGAGCACCCTTTGCAGGGGAAGGTCCTCTTTGGATCAGTGGGGGAGAATATTGCACAAACACAGGGAAATGAAATCTAAACCTGTACTTAATTGGGATACCACTGATAGAAGCAAATAGGTCATTCTGTTTTGAGAACAGCTTGTGTCCACTTAGCTTGGCAGAGGGACTAGAGGGTTCAAGTGACACTAGGCACTGCTGCTATTTGGGAAGCCTGCAAGACAAAGACAAGCAGGAACTCTCAGACACAAGTGGCATATTGCATGCTGAAGGGGTGCAGGAGGAACAACTGACACTGCTGTCAGGTCATCAGCCTGATTTACACCCGTGGGGGCATTTCTAGATGCCTGTAAGCAGGTGTGTAGAGGCATTCATGTAAGTGTGAACATGGACATGCTCATGTCTGGATGTGTGCATGTGCACATGTGTACCAGGAATAGCCTTTCCCGTTTAAAAATGTCAGAAGAACCCATATCTACTTAAAAAAAATAATGGGGAGGGGCTGAAAGTAGCTAACAAAATCTGCCACTCCAGTAAGACCAGAATTTTATCCAGCTGTGCTTTCTCCTCTTGCAGTTGTAGATGCAAGGAACACAACTCCTGTGCATGGCGAGCCAACAGCATTCCTCAGTCTGCATGGAAATCTCTTATTCCATTCAGTGGACAAGGTCTTGGGCTGAGCTAGCATCAGCCACTCATTTGCCCACTGCCAGCAAGCCACAATTGCAGTAATTTGCAACCCCTGAGAACCACTCACCACCTCCTGTGGTGATGGGCAAAGCATGGCCACTGGTCCAGGCTACAGCTGAGGAGGTTGTCTTCAGCACAGCTCATATGCACTTGAGAAGACAAGGCTCCCTGGGAGCCCACACTCAGACCCTCAGATGCTGAGGGGACTCATCTGGTTCTCTTGGGGGGGTCTCTACAGCACCTGGTGTCCCCAGTCTCTCCCAGGGCAGGGATAATCAGCAGGGCAGGATCCCAGAGAAAGGGAGAAGCTGCAGCCTTGCCTGCCTGGTGCTATTCAGACCCGGCTGTGGATGGTTAGTTTTACACTCAGGCTCTGTGACACAGGTGCACTGTGAGTGTGCAATGGACACTAGAGCCAGGGAAGGAAAGCGGTACCTTCAGACGTGTTCTCCTCTGGGTTGCACTGGCAGTATCGCCGGGAGAAATGAATCAGCACCCGCTCCCTCTCCTGCGTCTCTCCCATCAGCGGGAACGCTTTTAAGAATGTCCTGCAAAGAGAAAGTGATACTTAAAGATGTCATGGATCAATCTGCTGGGCAGCATCCATGCTAAGGAGGGAGATGGAAAGGGGGTCCTCAGAGCAGCTCGGAAGGCCTTTGTCCTCCCACCAGCCTGCGCACCCTGCAGGTGCAATGGAAAAGGTGTCTATGGAGCCAGCTCTGAGCTGTGTAGGGAAACATGCTGTCAGCTGAGATCTGACCCACCTATGGCTTGATGGCACCAGGATGGGTTGTCCATCCCAAGGGAAGAAGTTGCTCCCACTTGCTCTGATTTTGTATGGGATGGGATTCCTGGGAAAGCTGCTCTCCACCATGGGGAAGCAGGTTGTGGGCCCTCCTGTCAAAGCTCACTTTTGGTGGCAGTAGCTTGTGCCAAACATGACACCAAAGCAAAGATTAAATGACAACCTGGAGCTCCCCCCAGTCCTTGCTCCTATCATACGGACAGCCTCCATGGTGTCGGGAAGCCCGGAGGAGAAACCCACCGCGCTGCTCCGCTCTGTCCAGCCCAGGCCCTACGCGGGAGTGCCAGAGACCAGCTCACCTGAGTGCTTTGTCAAGGGTCAGGCCAGTGAAGTCAAAGAAGCTGAGATACTCCTCTGCTACCAACTTGCTAAATTCGTTACTGTAATTAAAGAGGGAGTAGTCAGCCCTTTCATCAGGGAAGAAGAGACTGCCTACAAGAGGAACAGCAGACTGCTGCCTCCTGGCCAGCCCAATTTCCCAGCAAGACACTGCAGACATGATCCCAGACCCAGGGGGACTTTCTTCTAGCTTGAAATGCTGCTGGAAGACCTCCAAAGGGCCCTGACATGCCCACAGCCTAGCACTGTGGCTGCCAGCCCTAGACACCTGAGAATGAGAGATGTGGGCCCCTAGTGCCCCCTCTGCTGTGCTGCTGGCCAGGCAGAGCCTCCTCCCAAACACGTCAGGAGGAGGTGGCCATAAGGATGTCCTGTGCTCATCGGGCACCTTCTCTCTTACCTAGTCCTCTCTCACTGCTGGAGGTGTCTCCTCCTCTTACTGCAATATTCCTGCTGTCTACTCCACATTGGCTCCCATCCCACCCTCTCATCACAGCACCTTGCTCGCATGTCAGATGGATGCCCCTGGGAACTGGAGCAGGAAAGCTCATCTGAGCTTCTGGCCCTGCTCATTGCTGAATGCTTCTCCAGAAATTATTCCCCTGCCACATTTTTGAAAGATGCTTGGAGATGTGTTGCCATGATGGGTGGTTGTGGAGCTCAACTCAATCAGTCAACTCAAGCTCTCTCAACCAAGCCAGAATGGGTGCTGTAAAGCTCCTCTATCTACACAACACAGGTAGCAGAGTGCAAGAATAATCAATGAATGCTGGCAAGAAAAAGGAGATGATCTCAATATGCTCAGCCTTTGCCATATACAATTCCCTTTCCTTCTCCCCACAAAATGAAAAGCATATGGATGTGCTAAGCATTGCACATCCAGTTTCACCCCGGAACACATTACAGGCAGAACTCATTGCTTTTCCTACAGCATTGTTTCATCTTCTGTAGTGAGGTGGATGCTGTAAAGCCTCTGGCATGCATGCTGTTCGGAAGCACGACACACAGCGGGATCAGGCGAAGCAGTGTGACAGCTTCAGGGTAGAGGTCCAGGCTGAGTTTTGAGAGGCAGGACATAAGTATTGGCACCGGAGTTTGCACAGGAGACTGTTTCAAAGCCGTATGAAGCCACTACACCTCACACTCATAAAACAATCTTATCATTTGGGATTGTTAGCTCTGGGAAAGTATATGTCCTCATGGCCCCATGGCCCCCGGGTTAGTGTGTCTGAAGCAGTGCCACAATGATTAGCATGCAGATTCCTGCCAGCTTCCCAGGGAGACTTCTCCACTTGTGCTGGAATTTCACAGCAAGGTGATGTGAGATGCAGAAGATGACCACACATTTGTGAAAGGAGATGTCACCACATCTTCACCCCTGTGCCAAAGAATGAGCAGAATCAAGCAAGCCCCAGGCCTCCTCTGGGATCCTCTCGGCTCTAAGTCTGCAGAATACCTCATGCATTGGCTGTGCCAGTGCTGGGAACTAGCCAGCACTCTCCCTTCCACAGGTCAGGTCCCACCTCAAACATGCAGTTGTAGTCTCCCAGAAGAAAAGGTTTGATTCTGTTTGGGCACCTATTTACCACGTCTCCTGAAAACCTGCTTGGGCACTCTGGGCACTGGGCACACAACAAAACCTGCCATGTACTACAGCAATCAACAGGGGAGAACAGTGTCTGACTGCCCCCACTTAAGTCAAGCTGGGCTTGAAGGTCCAGCCTTGTCCAAGGCTCCCTAAAGCCAAAAGACTTGGCATGTCTACAGCCCAGCACAGATCTTGGGTGGGCTGAATTGCTCTTGAGATGTCTCCATGGCCTACACTGGGAGCTACACCCTAATTTACATTCCTAACTAGATCTATAGTCAGGCGAGATGAAGGTGGGTGGGAGCTCCTCCTCACCTCACTCTCCTATCAGGGCAGCCCGGGAAGGTAGGCAGGCCTTGCTGCCTGTCCTTCAGCTCACTGGGTCTTGCTGAAGGCCAGGAGTCCACAGGGAATTTGTGACCCCCAGGACAAGCGGTCTGTGCCAGCTGCTGTGGTGCCAATGGTCCCCAGCCTGGATGTCCATGATGCTTTCCTGTGTGCCTTACTTGGTTCCTCTCTGCTTGGAAAATCTCCATGCAGGGACTGCCAGCTCTGCTGAGGGAACCAGACAGTGTTGCAGGACTCTTGAAGGCAGACAACCCCCAGGAAGCAACAAACTCCTATGTCTGCCAGGGGCTCAGTGACATTGATGGGACCCTTCTCCCTGAGCTCCACAGCCAGTTAACATGCCCCAGGCATGCCTGGGACACTGAGCTCCAACACTGGCCAGGGCAGGACCATGGCCTACACTAAGGTGGGCTTAGCTGCTTGCTCTGGTTTCCTTACTGAAGAATTGTCCTTCTCTCCCTCTGTGCCAGTCCCAGCTCCTCCTGCAGGAACAGGTGGCACTTCCACCACGCAGCTCGGACACGACAGAGACATCCCCACGAACAGCAAGGCGTTTGCCATGGGGGACATGTCTGGCATGCTTTGGCTGGTGGCCTTGCCACACAGCCAGCCTCTATAGACCTCCTCTCACCTTACACCCCAGCTTGATGCTTCCTCCCTCTGCCTGATTTGGGAAGGTCCAGGCACCAAGAGTGCTTACTGACCTGTCTGGGTCACAGGCCACCCCACAGATAACACAGGAGCCCTGGCCTTTTCTCCCAGTTTCATTCCTGCATGGCTGGATGTGGACAGATGTGTGTTTTTTTACAGCCTGAATCACACTGTCCTACAAAGCTAAGCCTGTATTGTCCAGGATCCATTTTGTGCCACAGTCACCTGGGTCAAAAAAAGATTGTCCGTAAGAAGTTTGGCTAAGTAAAATTCACCTAATCTCCAGAGGAGGAAAAAACACTGTGTGCCCATGCCATGCTGCCCATGGGACTCTGACAGACCCCCAGTTCTCAGTGCACTGCAATGCTGAAACTGAGCTCTGCTGCCTGCTCTGTTGCTGCCTGCATGGTTTTGTGAGCACAGTGCTCTCTTGGGAAACTTTGCAAGTAAGTGCCTGGCACTACCATCTTCATGGTCTGGCAGCTGAGACAGTTTAACCTCCACCCAGCAAGAGACATGTGACCGTGGGTAGTGACAGAGCTGAGACAATGCCACAGACAAATCCAGGAACAAGAATCTTCCACAGAGAGTTGCCAAAACATGCGCTCTTCACAGAGACGAAGGTGATTTCTGGATTTGAGGTTAACCTCACAGAATTGTGTCAGCTGGGAAGAAACTATTTGGAGATATCCAACCTCCATTTCCCTGTTCAACAAGCCTTTTCTACTTGGCTGCAATGATGAATGGTTTTGGATTTGGTTTGTTTTTTGCTTTTTTGAGAAAATTGCCAAAGTTCACAAAGAAAAAAAAAGGGGGTTAAAATGAGTTAAAGAGCTTTAAAATTAGATTTTTACTTTTTGAACAACCCTCCTAGCCAGTCCACCTCCTACAGGGAGCTGGCCTGAAAGCATCACTTGAACTTAACTTGCTCCCACCACTGTAGGTTAGTCTCACATTGTCTAAGTAAGCAAGACCAACTTAAAACACACCTATCCTCATCCTTCTTCCTTTCCTGCTCTGCAAATCCACCTGCTTGGTCCAAGAGCCTGCAGCTCTATCCAGTTCTTGTGCTGGGAAATGATTCAGATGTCAAAAACCCAGGTGATCAAAACAAAAGTTTTCTTTTAAAGGCTGTGTCAATTCCCAAATGTGGGTTACCAAACAGCTTTCCAAGGTGTGAGGATTGCAGGTATGAGTGAGGATTGCAGGAACTAGCAAAGGGACACACTTGGATGTGCCCTCAGATATCAACCGCTTGAAACTTCCCCCACCCAGTGAGCTGGCATGGCAAATTTGCAAGAAAGAAGGATGCTAGACCTGAGGCAGCAGCAACCAGCAATGCACCTGCTACAAGAACCACAGCAAAAAAGAACAAGGATGCTGCCAGGTGATACAATGAACTCTCTGGGAGATCATTCGTGGGCTCCTTCTGTCCCAGGACTAAGCTGAGAGTCACAAACAATGCTTGGTGCTGAAAGCTTGGGTATTTGCTTAGGGACAGTTGTGTCCTGCTGATCTGGATGGGAGCGAGACATTTCAAGGACATAAAAAAACCCCAGCAACACAGGTTATATCTGATCCAGGAGAAGGATGATGGGGATTGGTGTCCTCACACCCACTGTCATCCTAAAATAATCTGTTACTGCTACACTCGTTACTGTTACTGTCTCTTAGAAATCTCTGTAACACTCCCACTTCTGAATAAACACTTTTTGTTTCCCTTCTGCCTTACCCAGGCAAATCTACCAGCTGAGGTGCTTGGACCTCTGATGTGTACCTGGCTCTCCATCAAACCCTTCATGCCATCTATTCAGACTGGGTCAGGGGGCAGTGCAGCAAGAAGATTTTGGGGTGCAGACATTAAAAACCTGGGGACTGGCAGGGAGCCCAGTCCAGATCCAGGTCTGGACCCCAAACCCTTCAGCCTGGGGATTGATTTAGGGGAGGTCTTGCTGGGCTCTTACCAAACACAGGAAGCTCTTGGTTCTGGCAGGCAGCAGCTTGTGGCAGTTAATGCCCAATACATGCAAGCAACTTGTAGGCTTCAGGTTGCAAGGGCATTGGTCTTGGACCAGTTTCAACTGGAATGATCTCCAATAGCCCCAACTCCATCCAGCAAGCCCTTGTAACAGCAGGCTTGTCCCTTCTTGCCTTTGTCCTATCCTCCCAGCATGACCAGTGCTCCCCCAGACCCTCCCACCACAGCTGTGTTTCTGCTGGCCATGCTCAATGTTGCCATTTCAGTCAACCCCCTCATAGGGTTGGCTGCAACCCAAAGCCCCACTTACTTTTTCCCGAGTTGGCGTGCCACATCACAGCGCTTGAACCCTTCAAGGTTGTAGAGGCGCTTGGCCAGCCTCTTGGCAGCCTCGCTATCTGCCCTGCAGCCGTTCGCCAAGGTGTCTGTGCTGCCCTGGTCAAGCTGCTCTGTGCTGCCCATGTCAGAGTCAGAGTCTGACAGTGCATCTTTCAAGCTGGCATCACTACACAGAAACAAGAAACAATTCGAGGAGCAGCAATGTAACTTGATGAAACCCACAGAAAATGCCACATTTTGATTTATTCTTGTCCTAGCCAAAAATATGAAAAAAAAACCCTAACACATTTGTGAACTGAACATTGGACAATCCCTCTTTCATTTCAAGTCAAATGAAATACTACAGTTTAATTTCAAATTTGTAGAAAAAGATTGAAGAGAAGGTGACTTCTCCCTGAGAAATGAGGACGTATCTGTTCAAAGCAAGCAGCCCCAACACCTTTTTAAGCTTTCTCTCTCCGCTGGTATGGAAAGGGATACCAAACTCTTTCAGAGCTGTGGACATTCAGGAAATCTTAGGGATAGATGGTATGCTTTTCAGTTCAGATTATTTGCCAAGGATGAGAAACAGTACTTGTACAAATCGTGCCAATGGGACTGACAGCAAACCTGCTGTTGCTGGTGGGCTGCTCCTCTCCCAGCTGCCGGCTGGCATCGCAGCCAGCTATTCCCACAGACAACATACTGAGCAGCCCCATTGGCACCATGTAGGTGGGGCTGTGTCTCTTTATTTTCTTGCCCAAGGCCAGTTATGGCATTATGGCACCTATTTGCACATTTTTGGGCAGTGTGACTCATTGAAGGCCTGATAGCTAGCTGGACATATGCCCTTGCTCTAGCTCTCCCATGACCTGGCTATTCATCACCTGGCTTCCTCATGCAAAGAACTGCCCTACAGATGAGCTGCTGCCTCCCAGGGACAATGATTTGGGTCTGAGCAGGTCGAGAGCATGAAGTCTCTGCTGATCTCCTCACTGCCCGCAGAAGAACCTTTGGGGAGGCCTCTACAGGGGCACCCAGTCCTAAGTGAAACCCTGAGGTTTCCCTGCACTTCAGAGCACACTTGGGAGTGTGCCTGACTACCTGCAACCTGCCAAGGGCTTTTGCAGGTATCAGGCAGACAAGGCAGTGGTCTGCCCAGAGAAGCCCTGGCTTTGCCTGCTATGAGAACTGATGGGATTTGTGAGCAGCCAGATGAATCATGGTGCCCTCTGAAGCAAATATGCACATGCAGTGCTGAGCCTTGGCTTTTCTTGGGCTCGCAGGGCTCCTACAGGGCCCTGCAGCTCACCTGCAGTTTGGGGTCCTGGGTTTGAGAACAGGGAGGACTCAGACAGAGGCCTGCTGAGGACTGGCTGGTTTAATGCCATGAGACCTTGGTCCCCAGCTGCAGTTCTAACCTACAGGTAGGAAAGATTTTCCTGTTGGTGTTTGGCCTCTCTGCCATGACAGCACCTGAGAGGAAGCACAGGGGGAAAGAAAGCAGCTCCATCTCTATCTTGTCCTCTGAGCCTTGCTCCTGGACTGGGACCCCATAAGACAAGGAGCCCTTTGCCTGAGGAATTCCCAGCCTGCCTTACCTGATGGAGTTAATGATCTTGGTGGCATCTTCCTCTGACCCTTCCATGTGGAACCCATTTGGGATATTCTTCAAGGACAACCGGCTAAGCACGTTCTCCGACCTGCTGCTGGTAATTGAGTGCCTGAGAGGGCTCCCAAAATCCCCCTCTGCTGGCTTTGCTGCTGCCTGCTCTTGCTTATCAGCAGCCATGTGGTGAAGGGCTTCTCTCTGCTGGGCTACCAGTTTCTGTTCCAAGAGCTCTGGGCTTTCCTTGACCCTTTGCTGGATCAATGGGGTGAGTGGGGCCTCAAAACTGACACAGCTGTCTGTCTCGTCTGTGAGAGAGAGGACGTCCAAAGAGTCCAAGCTGCTGTAGTATGTACCCTTCATAAGCTCAGACTCAACGATCTTCTCAAAGGTTGAGCTGAACCCATCCCTGATGTCTTTGAATTGAAAATGTTCCTTGTCATCCTCACTGCAGCTCAGCTTGGCATCTCCAGAAGCAAACCTGGACCAAAAGGGAAAACATAGAAAATACTGTCAAGGTAATTGCTTGCACTGTTCCACTTGGAGCTAGGGGTCAAGAGAAGAGGCAGAAATGGATGCTGTGTTTATAGGCCCTCGGGACCTTTCTGTGGTACAACCTGCCTGGTTCTCAATTTTAGAAGCTTCTTGAAGCAAATTTACAAGCTTCTAGAGCTGAAAAGGCAGAGTTTTATGATGAGCAATCCTAGGGGCCCAGCCAACCCTTAATTTGGTCATGCCCCAGTAAAAAGCCAGACCTCTGAACTGGAGACATTTGCATCTCACACCTGCTACTGGATCCAATGCCAGAATGGATTTAATCTGCAGGTTATCTCTCCCTTCAAGTGCTCCAATTATGGCTAGTTCAAAAGCATGAAAATCCTTAAGATCGAGGCCATTTCATCTAACTTTGGATGTCGGCAGCAAATGTCCTTGATCCCTTCTATAGCGGAGAAAAAGCAGAAGCTTTTAGGGAGCAATTCATATGCTGTAACTTAAGCCTTTTTTCTTAGATGAGACCCTAGAAGTGCAAGGCACCCTACAAATAGTTTTCTCTCCACTGAGGGGGATGTAAAAAGTGATGGACACACATCCAGGCAGGGGAGGTTCCATGCCGCTTTACAGCTAGCCTGTGGGATTCAGGCACAGCAATACGGGCATGACAGGAGGCTGAGAAATGCATGAACCTACAAGCCTAGCTTCCAGGTAAGCATGGATGACTCTCAGCAATCCCAGCTCTGATTGGCTTTGCATGCAGGGGCATCCATTCCAGCGTACATATCAATACTGGGAGAATTCATCTGAGTCAAATCCAGCAATACCCACTGTGCTGGGACACCTGGAGATTTGGGAGGGCTCAGTCCCTCCTGGAATAGAGCAGGCTGCAAGGACCTGCCTAAAATAGCCCACGTTTCTCAGGTGAAGCCTGCCTGCCACTTCCAGCAGACACTGCTGTCATTTGCTTTGTCAGAACCAGGCATTTCATGCTGTGATACAGGTGAAAGCTAGGGGAACAGTAAGCTGCTTTTCCTCCACCTGTGATGGAGTTAACTTTCTGCATAGCAGCACATATGGTGCTGTGGTTTGGATTTGTGCTAAAACAGTGTTGATAATGTACCGATGTTGTATCTATTGCTGAAGATGCCTGCACAGCGTCAAGGCTTTCTCTATTTTTTTTTCCCCAGCAAGTAGGCTGGGGCTGGGCAAGAGGCTGGGAGGAGACACAGCTGGGACAGCTGACCTGAATTAACCAAAGGGATATTCCATGCCATATAATGTCATTCTCAGAAAAAGAAAAAAAAAAAAAGTGGGCTTGGTCTTTCAACATAGCCATTGCTCAGAGACTGGCTGGGCATCAGTCTGCTGCTGGGAGGTGGTGAGTGATTGCTTTTTCATCACTTGGTGGGTTTTTTTTTTCTCTTTTCTTCACTTATTAAACTGCTTTTATATTGACCCACAAGACTTCTGGCTTTTGATCTTCTGATTCTCTCCTCCTTCCCACAGGGGAGGGTGGTGAGCAAGTGCAAGGATGGGTGCTTAGTTTCTGGTTGGAGTCAACCCACTATACCTCCTCACTATGGTTGTCTCAGTTTGGAAACCCTCTGTCAGCGTCATGGCTGTGCCTAGTGCCTCTCCTAATGAGCACGGCCTCACTTTGCTACAGACTCAGTTTCCCTGAGATGAATTCTGGGGGTGGATCAGGGATGAGCAAGTTTCTTGTGCCAGCTAAGGAGATGCTGTACTTGTGCATGCCCAAATCCAGCTCCTGTTAGCAAAGTTTCCTACTGGGTGCCAGTTACAGCCCACTCCCAGCCTTCCAGAACATCACCTGGCACAGAAGAGATTGGAAACGGACCTTGGGAGGTAGTGGCTCTAGCACAGAGGCAGCAAAGCACTTGTGAGCCAGACATGACAGAGCTACAAAAGTGTCTCCTAGGAGTCTGGACACTTCTCAATGCACTTTACAAAACAGCTCAGTCTTTTTAGGTGGGCAAACTGAGGCACACACCACACTCCATGGAATTGCTCATAGCAAAAGAAAGAAAGGTAGAGAGATATAGCCTTGTATGCCACCTCCACCATCAGACAGCAGAGAACAGGGAAAGCAAAGTGACCACCCCCTGACAGCCCCCACAGCCAGCCACATGTTTCCAGCTCCTGGCTACCTGCAGCTTACAGCCCTGATCCAGAGACATTCAGCCCATTTTGTCCAACAGACACAGGCTCCCTGGTTACATGGTGAAGATGGACCCCTGAACATCACTGCCGTGCCTGAGCAGAGGCTCAGTGGAGCTCTGAAGCCAGGTCTACTCATACCATTACAAGGTCTGGGGTGCATACTTCTTTCAGTGCAGGAGGGATTTGCCTATATTTCCACTGCATAGCTAAGCAAGTAGCAAGGAGGTAAGGCTGCCTCTTGAGCAGGGAGCAGATTAATAAGGCCCTGAATTTACTGGCCCAGATATACAGATGTTATCTCATCCATTCCTGGAAACCCTAGCCCTTCAAAATGCCTCAGGCAGGGTGGAAGATGGCTGGCCATTTCAGGCCACAGTGGCCCTAAGGGCTAGGGAATGTACACCTTGCCACTGATGATAACACACCCATCTGGGAACCATCATCATCATTTTTGTGGAGCTGCCAGTTCTCATGGGCAGCACAGGATACACCATGCCTGAGCGGTGATGCTCACATGGACTGGTTGTCCTCCAACACCCTCATCAGCATGGGAAGCAAGAACTCAGCATTTACATAAGCACTAATTCCAGGCAGTAAAATGGGACCTGGCATCCCTTCACATAGGGAAGTTCTCAAGATTATCACCCTTGTTTGCTACAGCCAGTGTGTTTAAAGACCCAAGCCTGCAGGATAGGAGATTCTTTGCCAACAGGGATCTCCTCACCCCAAGAATCCACAATAACCAAAGATGGTCATAGCGTGAGAGGGGATACAATGAACAACTAAGACAAAACCACTGTAAGGAGGAAAGACTGCAACAACAGAGGTGCACATTGCCCTGTTGTGGCAGTGAGGAGCATGCACAAGCCAGCTACCAGACTTCTTGTCCCCCATCTCTGAAAGAAAAGTGCACTTGGGGAAGGATTTTAACAAAGGTAGATTTTCCTGCTTCTAACGTGCCAGGGCAAGAGCCATTGAAGAGGAGAGGACAAATCAGTGCTCTCAGGTTTCTTATTTCTCAGTGTCCCAAGAGTCTGAGGAGCCTAAGTAGGTCAGGGTCCCATGAAGTGGCTATGCCACGCTATCTTCCCTTCTTCATGATGCTGAACACCAGGCTAGTGGGCTGGTGAACTGCGGCAGGAATAGGGGATCCCAGCGCATCAGGGAGCAGGACGGACCCACCTGAAGGGCTGTGTGAGGAGGAAGACAACCATGCATGGCTTACGATATGTTCATGAGACCTGACAGGCCCTGACAAGTTTTTGCACCCTTTGAAAGTCCCCTGCAATGTCCGAGCCATTGGAGATGCTGTTTTCTGCATCCACATGGGCAAAAGCTTACATGAATCTGTAGACACACATAATCCCTTGATTCCAGGAGCTCAGGGCTTAAGAAAACTCTCACCCAGTTCATCAGAGCTGGAAGTGCAGCAATCCAGACAGAAGCAGAAATGAGGCAGACATACCCAGCTCCACAGACTATCTGCTGCAGCCCAAAGGCCTCTCACCCTCAGGAATGCTTCTCTTTACAAATCCATCCATCCCTGCAGGGGGAACTGCAGTGTCTGGCCACGATTTTGTGTACAGAAAAGATCGCCTCCTTCCACAAAGCAGGAGGAACTTTAAAAACATCATGCCCTTGTGACAGGAAGGACTTTACAGCCTTAATTGCACCCAGTGATGGGAATTACAGACCTGCCTTGGCAGCTTGTCCCATTGCCAAACTTCTTGCAGCAGTCCCTATCCCCAGTGAACTTCCACATCCCCTCCCCTACAGAGGGTCTGTGTTCTCCCCACACCAAGAAAAAACCCCGGGCCTTTCTGGTTTCCCCAGGTCCTCCAAGAGAGCCATCACACCACCCCTTGGTCTGCATCACTTCACTCCCATCACCTGCCTGTCTCTGTGCGGGAGCACCCATGCAGGATGGCATGCCCTGGCCCATTCCCATGAGGTTTGGTGCAAGGCATGTGTTTCCAGGGGTGTTGTGCACTGCAGCTGTGCCTGCAGGTATTCTCCTGGCTGCTCCTGGGTATCAAGCCCAACAAGAGCCATCAAGCCCTGCACCTCCTGTATATTACTTAGCAGGTCCCACACTGCCATAATCCCAAGCCAGACAGCTCCCGCTCTCTCACCACACTGAACAGAGACATTTCCATTAGCTGTTTCACCATAGAGCCTGTATTTTCCAGTGCTTTATTTATTCCCTTGAGCCCAAACTCATACAGCAGGCAACAAAGTGACAAAGTCTGTGTCCCTACAAATGCCCCAGCAAAGGCTGTGTGGACAGACTGCAGAGACCAGGGCAGGAGCCGTGGTCCTGGATGGGTCAGCAGGCACCAACAAGTCAGGCACATCACATCTCTCCTTGCGTGGTCCCAGAGAAGACGGAGGACAAAGAGACTTTCTACAGCTTACACCAGCCCAGGAGCACTGTCTGCATCTAATTCAAGCAAAACCAGGCTAAGGTGGGAGTTAGTAAAAGACCTTGCTTGTATGAATGAACCTGACATAGCCTACCCACAGAGAAGTGTCGCGTACCTATTGCACAGCAGGGAAGGCAACTGCTTTACTTAAATAAGGAACCATATATTTATTTGCATTGTAATCACAAGGTTTTGTAAGCGTACTGAAGTAACACTGTATCTAATTGCCTGTGCTAGTTTCCCCAGTCATCTCTGAAATGCTGTTTTATTGCTTACAGCAAGGCATGCAAAGCAATGCACTTGGTTATTATTGCAGCTGAACCCTACTGGATTTTTATGAACTGAGTTGTTTACATTTCAATTCTCACTGGTTAATTAGTTGTAATAAAGTAGAACCTAGTTTGCTGTGTTAGTGGAGTGGGGAGGCCTGTCAGAGAAGGACATGATGGAAATCAGGACTTTCTTGCCTGTGCACTGCAGGCTTTCTGCAAAGTTTTTCTGAACCTTTATTTAATGGAATTTGAATTGCTCAATAGCTCTACATTGCCATGGGAATAAATGTGTGGGCAAAGGCAGCAGTCCCAAACCTGCAGGTACTAAGTGTGTCTACAAGACAAAGGTGAGGATCCCTCTATTAACAAGTTTGACCTTTTTGTGTGATTTCATGGGGCTGAAAGCAGAGAATATCATTCACTGGTGAAGCTCTCAGTCTGGCTGCAGAGCTGCAACCTCCCTGAGATCAGCAGGGCCAAAGTTGGGGGCTTCTGGGAAGGTGAAAGACCTCTAGGCAACATAACCACAATGATCAAAAAATGGGGCTTTGGCAAACGGTATATTGGCATGCCAATGGATGCTATGGGATAAACTAGAAAGGGGTAAAAAGGATTCAGTTAACACAAACTGCAGCACAAGCACTAAAGCTTTGGCCTTATTTCCTTGACTTTTTTAACAACCGTTTCCTACATAGATGCACTAATCTACCTTCAGCAGGGCAATCATTGTTTCTTTCTCCAGGGCCACCATGGAGTCAATGACCTTGGATTACTTTTTCCCCTTTAATTCTCCATTGGTTCAGTGGGAAGAGCAAGACTCAAATCCTTCTTGTAAAGTAGTTTAAGATCCAGGGACAAAATGCATCATATGAGCACCAACATGCAGATGATGACAAGTGATTTTTTTTCCCCAGGAATGAATAGTTGACTGCTCATTGGTGAAACATTAGGCCAGAGACAGAGAAACCCCAGGTTCTCCTATATCCAGAATGGGTTGTAACAGAAACAGCAACATACTAAAAGAGAGCAAAGAAAGAACTGGGGAAGCTCAGAGATGATGCAGGATGACAGTGACTTCTCAGTGTCTCGGTCCATCTGTCAGCTTTGTTACTCCTGACCCACACTGATCTAAGAGAGCGAGACAGTCAGCTCCTGTCAGGAAAGACCAGCTTCACGCTGTGTTTGGCCCAGTCACATGTTTCTGCCATTTAGCCTAAAGGTAGGTGGTCAAAGTTCTAAGAACCTCAAACACAGCAAGCTAACCCAATCCCTAGGCAATAAGTGGTTTCCCAGATTTCAGCTGTTTCCCTGAAGTATTCCAGCTGCTCTTCTGACTTTGAATATAGTGTGTCAATTGTCCCTGGTGCATTCAGATTTCCAAAAGACTTATTTGCTATCCAAGTGAATATGTTTAGAGCATAAAATCATGGGCTGTGCATGTAGAGCCTAGTCAGGTTGCATCATCTCCAAATCCGCAGCCTGCCACTTCTCCCAATTCATGCACTAGTACATTAAAATAATCACACTTCCAGCGATTGTAGCAGCATTCACTGACCACCCTTAGCTTTGTCTTGAACTCGCAATCTCTGCCAGGAAGCCACATAGCAAACAAATATGATTCCCTTGCAACCTGAGAGACTTGCAGACATGTAAGACCTGACTGCACAGCTTAGAGGGCTCGTGGAACCTGCCTGGGGGTGGACTCCCCTAGCTGTCTGGACATCAGCAGCCTGCATTGGACACTACCTCTTCAATACTTTCAACTGTGCTTGTTGAAACAGTGCTGCTTCTTGCTGGTGGCCTTGGGTAAATCAAACCACCAGCTTTTTATAGGGGAGCCTGTTCAACACTAGAGATGCAATGAATTAAGGACGCCTGGCATCAGCCCACATGCTGTGTGGCTTTCCAGCTCTGCTGACACTCCTGCCTACGCTCCAGACAGCGCTCCGAACAAACGGCTCAGCCCGAAGCCTGCACTGGACTAAAACCAGGAGGTGATTCACAGGCCCCTCTTGGCCACTCTGTCCCTTTCACACATTCTCCTCTTAAGAAGGCCATGCTTCTCTGTGACAACTTCTGCTGCTCTTCTCCAGCCCCCTCCTGCTTGCAGCAACTCTCCTGTGCTGGGGTAGGTACATAGGCAGGGCCATAAGATTCACAGCGGCCATAAACCCCAGCTGGCTACAATACAGACCCCTAGATTATTTCTGGTGGCAAAGGGAAGCATCTGTACTCCTCCCACAGGGTTTGCACGGGAAGTACCCCACCTCATCCCAGTGACCAGTCATTTCCCTTCAGCCCCCAACATTCAAAGCCCCAGGGAGTCTAGGCACTTGCAGAGGCATAAAATCTGCTGTGGACACTGCACCAGTGTGAGTGACCCCCAGCCTGGGGAGTTCTCCCATGAAACTGTACAGGCTGCCAGTACAAAGGACACAGAGACCAGGGGGCATTGCACATGTGCTGGTTTGTCTCAGGCACTCGAGAACAGGATGACATTCGTGTCTCTCATCTGTCACTGCTATGCCTGTGCCACCCAGGCACTGGTAACACCTGCCACAGGTGCAGCAGGGAGCAAAGCTCCGTGCCTTGCCCTCTCTTACTAATAGTGTGGTCCTTTGGATGAAAAGCTGTAAACTGCTGGCCCAGGGACTGCCAGAGGAAGCCATGCTGCCAGGGACTTCTAGGGCATATCAGGCTCCTGGACAAGCCCCGCTCCTCATCGTCCCCCAGCTGCTGCACTTGTCCTAAGTTATCTCGGGTAACTCTGCCATAAGTGCTGCAGCTGAATCACCAACTTGCAAGTGGGACACCCCCAAAGTGAGCACAACCAGCACCCAACACTCTTGAGATCCCTAAAACTTCTCCTTCACTTCAGTGACTCTGTGGGCAGACACTGGCTCTAATCACAGCTTTTCTGCATTTGTAACAGGGAAAAGCAGTGTGAAAAGCACAGAGAAAAAAAGAGTGAAAAGCCACAGTCAGCCATGAGAGCAGCTGCAGCTTTTTAAACACACAGAGCAGAGTAACTCAAACCAAGGAGGCTTCAGAAACAAAACACGCAAACTAGCACTGAGCTGAGGTTACAATGGCTTCACACTCACCCGAGCTGCTCCTCTGGCTCATCGGCACTTAGAGCTTCTGAGGAGCCCAGGATGCTGTGACACTGGTCCTTGCTGAGGGCCTTGCTAGGTATCTCCTGGTTGGGGGAGCCCTTCTCCCCCGAATCTGTGCTGCTTCGGCTGGGTACGCTGCTGTCCCACTGCTGCAGCTGCGTCTGCTCCCGCCCCACGGTGAGCTCTGCATCCACACCGTTCGCCAGCACCAGCCCGTCCTTATGGCTGCTCTCGCTGACGTTGTCTGTCCCCAGTCCCTGCTCACCCTGCCTCTCGCCCAGCTCTGCCGCTGCTTCCAGATGTTCATTCCCCCGGCCCCTGCGCTCCCCCTCTGCTCCTCGGGAGGGTTGAGCATCGTCCTGGGGGCCGGCTCTCCCGCTGGCAGGCTCCAGAGGCTGGCTGAGCTGCTCGTCCCCATTGCTGCAGGCCAGCGCGGCCGGCTGTGAGCCCGAGGAATGCGGCTCTTGGCGGTCTGCGGCAGACCATGGAAAGTGGCTGTTCTCGCTCATATTCCGCTTGTTCTCCCAGCGCTTACAGGCTCCCTCCCCGCACTCAGCTCAGGCTCGGTACTACCTACAATGGAAAAGAAACCACATTACAAGCACCCATGAGGGCTGTCAGAAAGGCGCAGACTTGTTGATAGCAGCTCAGAAGGGCTGCAGTTTGAAGCGAAGCCCAGAAAAATGCCTCCCACCCCTCTCGACTGCTCAATATGAAAACAAGGAAGGACCATACTGGGGTTTGCTGCTTTTGCAAAGACTAGTACTCGTTACCCAGCACAGTGAGGTCTGGAGAGTCTACACTCTCCACAGTGTGTTCACACACAGAGTCTGGAGGAACAGAAGTCTTCTGTTGTGGTCCTGAGCCATTAGGGGCCTGGGCACCCACCTTCTCTTCCATCTCTCATAACCCCCAGACAGCCCCTGCCTGAAGCACAGGGGACCCGTACCATGCAGGCTGTTGGTGCCCCAACTGCAGCAGGCAGCTGCCCGGGGCTAGGAACAGAAATGTGGCATGGCTGCTTTTCCCAGGCTGGCTATCAGGGTGCTATTCCAAAGTACTGCCTGCCTGCCCGCCTGCCAGAAATAGGAGAAATAGGGGAAATAGGAGATACCTGTGAATTTTTTTAAACACTTCTAAGCAGTTGTGATGTGCCAACCTGTACGATTCTCCCTGCTGACTTCGCATTTCTGCAGAGCTTCTTGCCTGCCAGAGTAACACTTTTCTTTTCCTGACACACAAGTACTGCTGAAGGGTGTCATAAGTTGCCAGCTAATCTCTGGCAAAAGTGTCCTCACTGAATATACCCTGAGATGCTCTCACTGTAGGGCTAGGGAAGGACGCTGTGTTGCATTAAATTAGACAAGTGGCTTTTTGATAAAAAGGCACCTTATTGGTGAACATGCCTATCAATGCAAAGTGTGCCGGTCTTGCAAGCACCACCCTGAGCCATGGGCTGTAGCCCCACAGTGCTGTGCAAGCTTTTCTCCGTTGTAAATCCTGCAGCTGCAGTCAAGTGACTATGGTGCCACCAGAAATGACCTCTTCTGGAAGCAGGAGTTTCTGTGTGAGGCTCAGGCTGAGGCATGATTACAGCTGATTTTGTTTTAAACTAATATTTGTCTTCACCTGCACAGGAAGCATGGGTAATCAATTACAACAGGCAGATGGGATCCCTGGGTTCTCCCACTAAATCTGTTCCTACCTCACATCTCAAGCAGATCATTTAAACTCCCTGCCTCAGCTTCCCTCTCTGTAAACCAGGGATTATACATCACCTCTGAGAATCCCTGAGGGTGCCCAGATTTCAGCAATGGGCTCTGGGTGCTCTGACTTGCTGAGCTGCAGCTCTTGTTAGCAGTAAAATCATTAATGGCTTGCCTAGTGCAGGGCTGTACTAGCTCTTGGTAACAAGAGGTGTTGAGCTGCAGCTGCCTCTGCTTTTACAACCCCTCCCCTTGTGGAGGTCATGGAGATGTCAGCAGCCCCCCTCCTGCTGTTGATTCCTCTGCACCTGGGCAAGGAGCAAGGGAGAGGTGGGATTCAACGCCAAACACCCCTCTATGGCCTGGGTATGGACAGATCTTCACAGGTACATGCTGAGCTGCTGGCTGAGCAGGACAGATACCAAGGGAAACTCCAATCCCAGGCTGACTTTGCTCCAGTCCCACAGCCCAGGCAATCTTGGACCCAGGATCTGGCCCACTCTCCATGTCCTGCTCCCCACAGCTGGGCTGGGGAGTTCAGAGCCCCACATGGGATGGGTTTGGGGAAAAACGCTCCTCGAGGGTTGCACATGAGATGTGAGATGGGGAAGGTCCCTCCTCAAGGCAATGCTGGCAGTTTTACCTCTTCTCCACGTGCATCCGTGTGCATCCCCCGCTGTCACAGAGCATGCAGCATCCCCGCACCTATTGCACTAGGGGCAGCCAGGTGCTTCCGACAGATGCACGATCCCTGCCTGTAACAAGGGACCAGAGAAAGTGAGACCCAGGCCAGAGAGGAGAACCCCACTGATCTCCTGCCACTGCTCCGTATCAGGCTGCTTCCTAGACCCACCCTGTGGCCCATTCTTTGCAAAGCACTGCAAGTGGTCTTCCCTCTGCACACTCCGGTCCCCCCTGGTTTTCAGCCATGGCAGTGCAACAGCCGAGTGCAGGAGTTATCCTTAGAAAGGGCTTCTGACTTCTTTCTTTATGAATTCCCACCTGACCAATTAAAGCAGAGAAAAAGGACTATGTGGTTGCAGGTTTCAGGAGAAACTTGAGGTGAGCCCACTGAATGTCCATATTCATTCCACCAGATCCATAGAGGGAGACACCTGTCTTGCAAATGGATCACCTCCAACAGTCCTCCCCAGCCCCACCAACAAAGCAAGGGCCAGGTTTGACCTAATTATAAACAAATCTGACATATCAAATTCATTGATGTAGCAACATTCCCCCTGCAGAGTGTATTGTACAATGCAGACTGGCAAGGGGATAGTGATGCCTCTCCACGAGGTCACCCCAGGCTGGAGAAGCATGTCTGGTCACTGTAGAAGGTGTGTAATCTACAGACAACTGCCTGAACTAGCAGGCCAGGCTTGCTATAGAGTTGCTGGAGACAGAAAGACAGGGCACCATTGCCTGTGTGCTATTAGAGGTCTACCTCAGGCTGAGTGGATCAGGCCCTAGACATGCCACCTGCTTTCCAGTAGCTGGAAAGAGCCCACGGAGGAGCTTGGTAGCAGATATCTGTGTCAAGTCCCTATGGAGGGATCTGCTCACACCCTCTCTTGGGCTTGCCCCCGCAGGACTTTGGCCTCTCCCTCAGCCAGCCTGCCTTCCCCTGACAAAAGAAATGCCAGCCTAGACTTCCTGGGACACCAGCACATCAGCCTCCTGCAGCCCAGCATCCCACCTGCAGGTGCTGAGCCCTCCCAAGGGAGGTCAAAACAAGCCCCTGGGACAGTGCTCAGGTTTGCACATGTGGGCCAGGTCTCCCCTTCCTTGTTCTTCTGCCATCCCAAATGAAGAGGAAAGACCTGCAAATCTCTTTCCCACCAAATCCAGGACACAAAATCAGTCCCAGACACTTGGTCTTCCCATGCACCGATAGCAGGGTCAAGCCAATGCAGCATCGTCAAGGAATTTACCTGCAAAACTACCAAGACTCTCCTGAGCATGACCACACTGTAATGTCAAGTAATACTGAAAACCTAACATGGGCCAAATTTTCACTTTCCCATAGTGAAGGCATAATGCAGACATGCAACACAGAGCCAATGCTCAAATATTTGGAGGAACCTTTGCAGCAAAGCTTTGCTGGCCTTTTTCTTAACGTGAGATGAATAATATGGCTTTTTCAAGTCCAATTCTTTAAAACCAGACAAAGGGTTTGGACTGACATTCCCCACCTCCCTGCTATCCATCCAAAAGCTCCAGTAGGAACCAGACACCACCCAAGCTAAATTCCAGTCAAATAACTAAAGCTTGGCACAGCTATATGCAACCAGAAAACAGGAAGCTAAATGCGGTTAGGAGACTGGCCTGAATAAGAAATGTGGGCAAAACTTAGTAACTGTGATGTCCCATCCATCCCTCCTAACTTTAACTGACTTATATTATTAATATTAAAAAAATTAACATTTCTGTTATTACGCATAAACTACTGCATTATGCCTAGTCTGCTTTACCCTCTGTGAAGCCTAACTGGGATGTTTATTGTCTGGAAGAAGGGCTGAGGAGTCAATAGTTAAACTCTTAGGCATGCTCTTCCTTGGCCTGGGTTCCCGCTGGAGAAGAGGCATTAGGGAAGCCCTGGGAGGATGCATGCACAGACTACTGCTGAGCCAGGAAGACCATCAGCTCCCAGCTTCCAGAGTACTGGTCTGAGCAGAGCCAGGAGGAGAGATCCAGGCTTCTTGCAGCCTCCTGACCCCTCTGAGACTTCTCCTGTTGGATCCATACTCCATTGCACACACATGGATGGAGGCTGTCATGTGCACCTGAGGTCTGCAGGCAAGTTGAGTGTATATCAACCCATGATAAATTACCCAACAAGTCACTAGCTACTTGATTTATGCTGTGGTGACCGTCACTTCAAGCTCACCCAGGTTATGGGTGGCTGAGGCTTCCCAGAAGCTCCAGAGAAACTGGGAGGTTGGGTTGTAGCGGGCTGTGGCTCTGTTCCCAGCTGCCCATGGTGATGCCTTGTACTGAAGTCATGCAGCTGACTCCGCCACACTCAACCTTGCAGCCTGGCCAGCGTATCCCACATTAGCTGAAGAGGGTCTCTCCCACTCTACAACCCCATGAGACAGCCATATGTGGTAGGGCTCATCTGTGAACTGCTACCTTCCCCAGCTTTGTGGGGTAGGTACATGGGCAAAGGGAAGAGGAGACAGGCTGTGGTGCCACAACTTGGACTCAAAAGAAGACAACTGAGGGTGGAGCAGCTGGTTGCAACTGTCCACATCTGCCTCCAGCAAATAGATGGAAGATTACCAGTGCTGAGCAGAGTCCAAAGATGGACTCTTAATGCCCTTCTGTTAGCTCTGAGAAAGCACCGAAGCGTAGCTCAGCCTCTGGCCCAAAGCAGCCACAGCTTCAACCTGGCTGTTGGGAGAGGACACACTGTAGCAGTGAGAGAAGGGGTGGGGTGGGGCTGGTATTCAGAGATCCCCCTCGGGCTCCTTTCCATTGCCCCAAAGCAGTACAGCCTGGCAGACAGGAGGCTGAGTTGGACCGCAGGCTGATATTCCCCATGTCCCTGCTTGTTTCTTTTTGTTTCTGCTTTGCAAAGTGCTTTCCAGCACAGGTAAGGGCTGGAAGGTGGTATCTGGGTTCCCACCATTGGATTTTCACACGACCATAAGTCCTGCCCTTTCTGCAGGCTCAGGCATCCTCTCAAGTGACTGCTTCTTCCCTAGGTCCTGTGGGTAGGGTGGGCACCCCATGCATGTCCTCTGTTCCCAGCCTCCAGCAAATGTAACATGGGTTAGCATACAAAAGAAGGGTCTGGCAAGAAAAGGGAATGACCTGGCATATGTCCTGGCCAGGACTGTTGACATCAATAGCTACTGTGGCCCTGCTGAGTTGTAGACAGTTGCTAAGCTGCAGTTCCATGATTTGGACCAGACCAGCTCTGTAAGGCCCATATAAGCAGGAGAACATGGATTCATGCTTGAAAGAGGCTATTAATGCTGTAGGAAATGCTAAGGGAAGCCAAGGCATCCACGATCCAGTGCTAACCATAGCCTTTCCATCTCCTGCCCAGTGCTGGGGCACAAGATGGGAGAGAGGCAGAAGGGACTGAGGAACCCGTCCCCTGTGGCCCTCTGAAGCTGCCCTTTCTTGCAGGCCAGATCCAAGCAAGCCAACTGCTATTAGCTTCATTTATCAGAATCCTGGCAGCATGAGCCCACCATTTGTCATGTGCCCAGTGCCACAGGATAGAGATCCAGGACAGCCACCAGCTCGCCTGCTCCAGCCCTGCTCTGGCCCTGGTGTTCTGCATGGCCCCTGGGCTACAAGGAGAAAGGGCAGGGCTGGTTAGGGGGTGAAGGAGAGCAGAAATGCCCCGTCACCTACTTTGGGATGATGGCTGGATTTGCAGTGGGGCCAGCGATGCCGGGCTGGCATCCACTGCAGGAAAGCACCAGTTCTGAAGAGGCTGGGCAGACATGCAGCAAAGTTTGCCCTGATTGTGTGAGGGGTTGGAAACCACACAGCAGTTCTTTCAGGGACTGGCTCTGGAAGTCTCCCAGCTTTTGTTGAAGCTGAATGGCTGGTGGGAAATTATTTATTTTTAATTTTCTTCCCTGCATTAGGAACTGGAAAGGCTCCCATTTCAGTTTTGTGTAACCACTTGGCTGCTGCAACACAGGAAGGCTTGGAGAAGAATCCTGCTGCTTAGTCAAGCATGAGCTTTTCCTCAAGCTCACGCCGAGCTGGGCTGCTTCATGCTGCAGCACTCCTTTGCCTCGCTGCTCCACATCCTATTCCCTTGGGCTTGGCAGAGATGGGGCAGCAGCTCCTTCATGAGGCTCCGTTCTCACCCTGGCACTGCAAGAATGTCCAGGGAGTGAGCAGGAGGCACAGGGATGACATGGATCAGAAGGGCACATTCTGATGTGGTTCCCTTGGTGCTGGAGGTGAAGGAGAAAGCGAGCAGATCCTGCGCTCATCTGACAACCTCAGAGTAAAGAGCAGAAAGAGAGAGGGGGTGTCAGGAAGGGGAAGGGATGGCAACGCAGGCTGCCCTGCTCTGAGATGTGCTGGGGTGCAGACCTCAGGGGAAGGAGGGCGCTGGGTTGTGCCTGCTTGTTGTGCAGCCTGTAAGTTTGGAAGATGTAGGGCAGAGGAGGACTGATCCTTCTGGGCCTTTCAGCAAAATTGTAGAAGGCCTCACCCAGAACATCACGGTGCTCCACCAAGACCTAAGATGGTGGCAGTGCCAGGAAGGGGTGTTACAAGGTCCTGGTGCTAACAGGGATGAGTCAGTTCCCGTGAGTGTGCTCAAAGCAGGCTGGGGGACACAGTGGCAGCTTGGCCCACATTTTCTCCTGGTGCATGCAAGTGAAAGACAGATGTCTGTGCTGCCACTCAGGTGCCACCAGCCCCTTGGCCCACACTGACACCTGGAGGCACATATCCCATGACCAGCTTCAGTTTGTAAATTTCTTGTACTTTGAAGTCCAGTACCAGGCATGATGTTCAGATGTGGTCTCACAAGTCCTGGATAGAGGGGAAAACTCTCTTGCCATAAGTTGTTGGCTGTGCCCTTGCTAACACAGCACCATAAACACTTGACCTGCATTGTACACTGCTGACATGGTAATCTTCAGCAGAGCAGCTATTGCGGCAGTCAGTCCTCAGCCCATACCAATGTCTGGGCTTACTTCAGACCAGGCTTAGTTCTGTCTCATGATGCTGCAGGCAGAGGCTGGGGACAGCTTCTTCAACCTGAGAACACCCCACAGGATGGGATTCACTCAGTGCAATGTGAATACAGCATAGACATACCCAATGAGGACTATCACAGGATCTCCATCCTCTGAGCAGCCCCCAGTCACACCCACTCAGACAACCAGGTCAGGAACCCTTAATCCTGCTCTTTCTAAGTTATTTTCATCCTCAGGGCAGGAGGCACCCCCCTCACACCTCATTTGCTGACCACCACAAAATGCAGACCTCTGCAGCGCTCCCTGTGCCCAGGACCCTTTTCCAGGCCATTGCAAAGTGGCCGCAGAGTTATCAAGATGTTGGTTTCTGAAAGACACCTTCCATCCTCTTTTTGCAAGAGTGAAAAGCAATTTTAGGCATCAGCTTTCATGACAGGAAGAGTTCTTCAGCAGAATTCAGAAAGATGTGACAGGCAGATGTTTCCTGCTTGGCCCTTTTCCTTGATGCAAACCGTGCCATGCAGACACACAGCCACCACTGACATACGCAGCTACAGCTGGGCCTTGTCCCCATCTGCCTTACAGCCAGCCTCCTCCTCTGCTTTTCTTAGACAGGGAAACACTAATGAGCCATATGTGTTTACTGGGCATCTGGATCGGGTTTTATAAGAGCTTAAAAATTCCCTTGGTCACTCTTGTTGGAGAGAGCCTTTGAGTTCCTTGGGCTAAAGCACCTACAGTAACAGCCTCTGCTGTGATAAACCATGTGCTCTGAGTTCCGATGCCCTTTGAGCAGGAATGAAATGTGCCACACAGCTATTTGGTCTACGCTGTTGATCCCATCCATAATGTGGCTGGTGAACAGAAATGGATGTGCTTTTATGACCCAGCTCACCAATGAATTTACAAAATGCAGGTGCAACACCTTACCCTGGGCAGAGGGTGTGTACATGGGCACAAGGAGGTCTCTTTGAGGAGGCTTTCCTATACAGAGATGGAGAGATCATAGCCACGGTTCTTCCTTTTGAAATACGTCTCCTGCCTCTTATGTGTCTGCTTTGACCTCTGCCCTTTCAACATGGCTGAAAATAAAAACCTTTTACCATTTTCACTGTGAAAATCCTCATTTATTTCTCCCATGGGCTGGAGGCTTGTTTTTATATGATTTTGAAGACCTTAATCACATCACCTGTCAGCCTCTCCTCTCCAGATTGCGGTCCCTGCTGCCTTAGCCTGTTCTCATAAGACAGCTTCTCCACCACCCCTGAGCATTTTGACTATCTTTCTCTGGATTTTCTCTAACTATTACTTCTGTTACTCTATTACAGTCTGGAGATAGGGAAAGCAGTGCTGCGTAGTGAACTCAAGATGTGGGCACACCAAAGGTTTATACAGCACCAACCTGATGCCTTCTGTTCTGTACATGACTCCTTCCCTGATGACACCGAGCTCTAGCTCACCTGCAACATCTCTGCTGAAGACTAGGGTCTCAGGAGCAGGGTTGGGCTGGGGTCTCAGCCAGGCACTGATTATTTCAAAGGTGCTACTCCAAGGCAGGATAAAGAGGAAAGTGGGCAGAGCTTGAGGGATGCAGTACTTCCCCGCTTTCTCTTCTCGCCTTACTGTTCTGACCATGCTACCTTCGACATTACTCTGTAAAGCCCTTCTCTGTGCTCCCAGCACCTGCTGGACCCACCAGAAGAGGTTCTCCAACATCTAGTGGAGGGTCTCTGTGACAACATTACCCACCTTGTAACAACTAAGATTTGATGTGTGCAACTGCTCATAGCCTACATAGTGCCCTGGTTCAGGTGGGGCTGTGTCCCCTTCCAGTGTCCATGGGTCCTTGGAGATGCCCTTTCCTCTGAAGATCCAGATGGGATCCAACTGCCTGGGGTAGTCTAAGAGGGATCCTGACAGTTTTGGTTATAGTCTCAGCTTGTGACTTGAGAAACCCATCCCATCCATCAGTTCCCTGCTTTACAACAGCCTTTCTGAGACAAGGCAAATCATTCAACTTTGTAGTTCTCTTGCTCCTGGAAACCTGGTAGAAGAGCACTGTTCTGTGAGAGAGCTGGAAGGAGTGAGAGATGTGCTCCAGACAGGGAGGGACTGGACACCCACCATGGGGTTCAGGTCTGTTTACTCTCCACTCCACCCCATATCCCCAAGCCTTGCTGTCTGGGAGGGACTTGGGGTGGACAAGGGCCAATGCAATGCTGTGGGAGCCCCAAACCAAGCTTCAGGGAGCCACCTGTGACAGTCACCAGGCCCAGCCAGCCTGTGCCAGAGCCAGGGCGCCTGTCGTCCTGGCTGGGTGCCGCTGCATGCCAGCAGTCACCTGGGCTGAAAGAAAGCGTGGCTCAACAAAGAATTATGAGCAATGACTGCTGCTAGTGTTATGTTTTATAGAGCCCCTGGGGTACTGACGGTCATTGCTCATGGGCAATATACCATCCCAGTGGTTTCCATCCATCATTGACAGTTTAAACTGCAGGTCCTATATCCTTCACTTCCAAAGTAGAAAAGAGGCTGTGGATAAAACAATCCCATAGACTAAAATAAACCAGCTACATGCTAAAAAAAGAGCCTTTGGGTAATCAGAAATCACTGTGCATGGAACATACTTTTTCTTGAAGCTAAATCTTACAGCTCCTTTTTTTGAATTTTTATTAGAGTCCCCAGAGCAATTAGGACACATTCAGATCCAAACGACCTATGCAAAACTTCATCTTGGGGAAACAATGGCAGTTTTTCGCTTATCAAAAACAATAAAACTGAGTCTTAAAATCCTTAACAGCTTTCCTGTTTGCCCTCTTTTGCAGTTACTCAAAGGGGGAAAATAAAACAATATACTTAGTATTTTTCATGTATTCCTCTCCTTGTACTGACACCTTGGCTACACAGCACTTTGTGCACTGAGCCTCCCTCTAGCCCTGTGTATGCATCATGCAAACCTGACTGTTCTTTTCACAGGGGAAACAGAGTCACGGTCTCAGGCTTATGGAGGTGAAAGCCTGGACTGCACCATCACTTGGTGAGGTGGGAGGAGTTGCTTAAGCTTCCACAAAGAAAAGGGGCCAAAGCATAGAGATGTTGAGCTTATGTGTTCCCCAGGAGAAGCATGAGCTTGAGAGGGAAGGTCCAGGAGACTGATGAACATGGACCTGAATGTGCCTCTATTCTAGACAGCATGTTGTGTCTGTAATCTTCCTGGAATAGGCTCCTTTAAAACCCCATCCGGTGCTTCCAGTTTTGACTACAGGAGGATAAAGATCCCATCAGTGAAAGAGCAGACAGTGGGGTCTGTCTGACCCTTAGATCCCCACTCCTGCAGGAGCAAGCCTTGACCCCCTTGGAGACCTTGCAGGGCTCCCAGCAGGCTCCACCTGCAGAAAACCACTCTGATTCACAGGAATCCTGTGGCTCAGAGAGAAGCAGGAGCCCCCGGAGAGGGAACAGCAAAGGAGGGCAAATTTTTACTGCACCCTGGGGGAAGGAGGAGATGGGCAGCTCCCACAGGGCTGTCATTCCTGCCCCGCCCAAGATGATGCTCCCCACTAAGTGGATCTGGCCAAGGTGGTTGTTTGCTGCAGGATCTCAAGGCCACGAGCCTGCGGCAGCAGATGTAAAGCCTGCAGCTGTAAAAGCAGGTCACAGGGACACCAAAAGATGCCTGCATGTGCAAGGATCCTTACCACCCCTTCCCTGGCGTGGGAGCAAAGGCAGATGAAAGGGGCAGAGGCTTTCTGTGCCCAGGCATCCCATCTGCAGGCAGCTCCTGCAGCTCAAAGAAGAGCTTGAGAGCAGGGTGCCTACCTGGGCAGCAGGTGGGTCCCAGTGCCTCAAACCCTGCTTTAGTGCAGAACAAACAGCTTGTAATCAGTCCATGTTGTTCAAGATGGGAGTTTTCAAAGGGTACTTCCAGACAATCCTTATCCCTCTTTGGTTGTGAACAGCAGCATTTCTTAGCTTAGCTCAGAGCTGGCTCCATCTTCACCTCTGTCTGCTCTGGTGCTCAGTTTCTCTTGAGGGGGAGCTTTATAGTTCGGGTGGCTGTAAACTGGGCTTCTGTCCTGGTTGTCTGTAGGTTGTATTATAAAAATGGGCTGTTTATGGGGCCTTTCCACTCAGTTCTGTGCAGCATTGCAATTGAATTCATTAAAACCCAGCTTTCCATACAACCAGCATTACCTTCTATAAAAGTCCTCAAGAGCTGTAACTGCTTCTTATAACCCATAAATGGAAACAGCCTTTTTTTCCTTCCTTTGCTTTGATCCTTCCTCCCCACATTCTCCCAGTATCCAAAATAATAAAACAGGGCTGGCAGTTGACTCAGACCCCAGGAAAGGAAATTCCTGCCATGCCATCTACACTAAACCTATGCAATGCCTTGCTGCAAGACCTTAGAAAGATTTCAGGAGGCAGCAGGCAAGCCCATCCTGCTTGCCCACCAGGAGAAACATCCAGTGTGACGGAGACCAGTATTGCAGAATGAACTAGAGTTTTGAGAGGGAGGTAAACTTCCCTTCACACTCTAGCACATCAGTAAAACTCTCATTTGGGGATACAGGAGAAATCCTTTCCTGATAGAGGACTAGTAACACACTAGATCTTTACAGAGATGCTTTGTCCAAAGAAGTTGGTAGACAAGCTGTTTGAAGACAAACAGACTCCAGACCAAGGGACATGGAGTCCAGCAGCACCAGGAGTCCAGATGCACAGAAACGTGCAAAGATAGCTGCGCACCAGCTTTGGGCTCCTTGGGAGCTCAGTGTGATCCAGAGAGCACTGCAGGGAACGAGGTCTTTCTGAGCATCTCCCAAACCTGTTGGGAAAGCTGGAAGAGAGCAACCAGACTTTTGTGGATGCTAACATCAGATACAGCTGTTTCGAACCCAGTTGCTGGTGCCCAAAGCTGACATGCAGCACCCTGCAACAACAGATAACTCAAGATAACCCTCACTTGTTAGTGAGAGCATGAAATCTCCTTTCTGTCCACATAGTGCTCACCTGTGAAGGGCAAGGTCGATATTCATGAAGGCAGACTGGCAAGTCCTTCACCCATAGAGAACCACCAGGAACAACCTGATGGCATTAGTGTGAATAGGACAGACACTCTGGAAGCTGGAGGACCAGGGAGAGGATCTTCCTTCAATGGGGATGTCATTATATACATTTACAGACATCTCAAAAGGTCTGTATTTCCACCATGGACCATCTCCAGAGAAAAAGGAATAACCTTCAGCCTGTTCTTTATGAAGAGGGGAACCAGGATCCCTTGGCAGAGAGGAACAGTCCTTGTTTTGCCCAGCAGAGACTCATCCCTGGCCTCTAAAGGGCTATCCCTGCTCTATCAATCAGGCATGTTTTCCCTTGCCAACATTGCTCTTCAATTTTCAGGCCACAGCAGCACACCACTTTGGTCCCCATGTCCTTGAGACTCCCATGTAGTCAGACAACTGGTTCAAGACTCTTGGATGCTACTGAGTGTCACCACGTCAACCTGGCCTACTTGGATTTCCAGCTGGCCTCCAAACCAAGAGCATTGGTACCAAGGCATGCATGAGTAGGTAGCATATATCTTGACTGCTGAAGATGTTCAGGCCCAGAAGGCATCAAGTCTAGAAAAGACTGCTGGAGGAGGCCAGGACATTGTCCAGATAGGACTAAGCCCTCCAACTGACTTCAGTAAGCAAAGCCTAAAACGGGACCAACTAGTGTCCACTTTGGACCTAAGGTGAGACAACCAAGCCCATCTGTGAGGGAAACAGTTGGGTAACTCTCACACCAGTGAGGATTTTCTCTTTTCATCCCTGTGAAGGAAAGGAAGAAGAGCTTCCCGCACTCCTCCCACCCCAATCAGACTGAGACGCACTTATTTGGCTGGAGAACACAGACTCAGACAAGATTTGCAGATAGGCAACAGGGCTGGAACTTCAATGCCTAACATTATAGGGTGTCAGGGCACAGAAACATGGTATTTCCACTGAAGTTTGCAGCTCTGCTTGGGCATAAAGATGTTTGTCCAGAGGACCTGCAAGGAACAGCCTGAGAAAATAAGATCGGATATGAAGGGACTTTAATACATCATCAGGACAAAATCAAGACACTTGGGAGGCAAACTTGAGACAGCAAGCCACTACAGGTGAACAGACAGGACAGTGCTCTAGGAAAATCATCTCCTCTCAGACCAGGAGTGAACAAGAGCCTTTTTCCCAGTGAATACTCTACCTATAAGCTCACTAGTTCTGCAGTCTACCATTTTCTCTTTGGTTTAGACCAAAAATTCCCTTTCAAAACTGGAGGAAACATTCCTACAAAGGAAGTGTGGGTTAAGTAAATCCTCATTTTCCAAAGGAAAACAGATGATCACTGAACTTCTGAAAGCTGTCTATTGGCTGTAGAGCACCAAGGAGGTGTGATGAACTGACAGTTCATTCTTCCACGTTGGAGTCATGCTCGTACTGTTAGCTAGCAAAGGTGCATGTTCTGCAGGTGGCATGACTACCCTCCCTCCTTTGTCCCAGGATCTTTTACTCAAGAAGAAAGATCTGGGGCCCACCTACATTTTTGGTTGGTCCATCACACCTATGTAGTAATGTGCTGCCTGTCTAGATCAGTCTCCCAGACTGCAGTCTGCAGGGTGCAGAGAGTCAGAGAAATGACTGAAGAGATAACTGCATATTTACAGACTGGGATGGAGCCACTAAAAAAAAAATCAGGATTTCATTCCTCTGTTAGGATGTGGTAAGTTATCATTATCTTTAACATGGCAACAGGAGATGTTAGTCAGAACTTGACTGTACCAGAACTTGCTTGAACACATGGTAAAGCACTTTGAGTGGCATTCATCTCACCCAAATGTAGACATCTCCAGCTGAGCTCAGCCCCCAGGCCCTCTTCAGAGTCAGCAGAAAGGCTGCATCTGATCTGAATTAGAAGTCTGTGTTACAATGAGAAAATTGCTCTCTGGTGTTCACTGGGCAGACCTCCACAGCCTGGGACAGCAATCCCAGCTGCTGATGTTTATGTTGCAGACACCTACTTTTAGAAAGCGAGCCTCTTGCCCAGCAGTGCTGACCACATTTAGGCTGCAAACACTTCCTCTGTACACAGCTCTCCACAGACACGCTTCTGCTTTTACAGCACAGATAATGAGTAAGGAACACACTTTCCTGAAACCTGCAAGCCTTCTTTTTTCTTCCCACAGCCAGTTCAAAGCAGATCCAGTTTGCATTGCTGTGCTTCCATTTTCAGAAAACAAGTACTTCAGAAAGAATTTGTGAGATTTTTTGAGTGATTTTCTCCATTTTGGAATGGCTACTGTCGTGAGGAGCCTGGGAGCGACAGTCCCCAAGAACATCACTTCCCGACATGACCAAAACAGTTGGACTCGATGATCTTAAAGGTCTTTTCCAACCTAAATGATTCTATGATTCTAAAACTGGTTTCCCAAAGTATGGATGCCTTGAGTGACATGCAATGTTGAAACTGAGTTGCTTTGAAAAATGAGCATGTTTCCCAGAAAATACTACTGAAAACCTGATGTAGCCATTTTGCAGCTCCTGTGCAGAGGCTTGATCTGCCCTTAATGGATGCGCTGCATAACCATGCCAATAGGAGTGTGGTTTTCCTGATGAAGGAGGATAGCTCTAACAGGCATGCTTCTACACTAATGTAAAGGTGCTTTACAGAAACAGGGCCATTTCTTCTCCACAAGGGAATTATAACAGCAGAAAGCACCATTAGGTTGATATAATTACATCAGGACAGTGCACTGTTTTAACTATACCTGCTCTTGGATCCTGAGGCTCTCCTAGTCTCCCAACATGCAAGACACCTTGCACTAGATCTTGTGACAAGGCTACAGGAGAGTTGCTACACCAGACTGCAGGTCATTTTGCCTCTTAGCAGGCTTTTTAGAGTACGGAGTTCTCAGGGCTTTTCTCCTGCTCCTGAGACATCATTACATTTAGGCACCAGACAACGATTTGGGGAACTCATTAATTACATCCTGGACTGAGTCTTCACTGATGCAGAAGGCCAGAGGGGCCTGCCAGAAATAAGTGTGTTGTAAAGATGAAATAAAGGTTCAGGAGATGAATGTCATTCATTCTGGTTCATCCGATGACCCAATGACATAGTGGCACAAGAAGAGTGGCAGTTAGGCTTGCTGTGGGAGCACGCAGCCCGAGACAACTGTGCAAGCTGCATGTTGCATGTCTGAGACTGGGAATCTCTGATTTTTATAGCGTGCAAAATTAAAGGTACATTGTCACCCAGGTGCACTCCTTACAGTTTGCTGTTATCTGGAGAGCAGTGGATTCCCTGCCATTCTGCCTGTGCTTACAAAAAACATCTAGGTCATTAAATCACAGGTTTCTACTTCAGGATCATTCCCTACATCTACCAGGAGCTGCTATAATTTTGTGGCCACTTTCCTTCTCTCTTGGTCTGATGACAGCAATAGTAACACATCTGCATTTTAGGTGTTGCTGTCACGCTGTGTTTTTGCTGTGATGCTGCACATCCAAGTCTCCTGCACTTCATCTGGGCTTGTTACTCTGCTCCTGGTCCCCAGGCAGCTCTGGTCCTACACTACCACCAGGCAATGCAGAGTTGCCTTCTCTTGACATTATCACAGTTCTCACACCAGGTGCATGTGGGAAATCCAAGCTTCCTGAAGCCATATCTGAACACCCAATTCTCCCCCTCTTGCATGCAAAAATGAAAAGACTGCAGAGGAAGCCTGGGGAATACCAGAGCTCAAAGTGGCAAAAGGAGGCACCTCCAAAAGACTGGGATAAAAATCTCTTGCTCTTTTAAGACAATCTTATGATTTGGGGGTGAGGGATAATGCCCATCCTAGTGTCCCATGCCTCACACTGCAAGGTGCCGTGCCAGAGGCAGGTCCTAGCTGTCTGTACATGCATCAAACACCCTTGCACAGTGCTCAGGTGCTGTGCATAGCATGACACTGGAAAGCACCTGCAGAAGCAGGCACCATCCCAGACAGAAGTGGTACAAGACAGGCTCCATCACCGTAGTGGGCACGGATGCTGCTCAGGGGGCTGGCAGCTGGCCATGAGGAGCAGCCAATGGCAAGGAACACCCAACAGAGGGGAGGAGGAGGGGTGCAAATAAAAAGGTCATGCTTTATTATAAAGCACATTTGCAAATAGTTTATAAAGAGTTAAAAAATTATTAGCAGAGGCTTTCAGTGCCTTGAAGACAGGTGCTTCTGAGCACCTCAGAAATGCTAGCTGTAACATGGGACAAGTTGCATATTAAAACTACTCATTACCTGCCTTAATCCTTCCAAAACAACATCTAATTAGATGGAGCCTAGAACTGAGGGCTGGACTGACAGGTTGGTGGGATGTTTTTCTGTTTTGAAAGACATACTCTCCTCTTCTCCTCTGCTGGACTCAAGAAGTCCCAGATGAGAGTGGCCAAGTGCCCCATCTCCTGCCGGGCCCCTCAGCTAGGGGCACAGGGAGGCTGATGAGTCTGCAGGTTTAATGAGGAGACAAGCAGGGGCAGTGGGTTCGAGAGAGAGGAGGCTTTATTTCTCAAAGTGGGAAGGAGCAGAGTGGCAGCTCACCATGAATGGCGGGCTGTGGCAAGAGTCTCTCAATAGCAGTGGCTCTTCTGCAGGTGACATGAGCCCCACCATTCCCAGCTCCACCAGCACACACCTCTTCAAGGACTCATGGCTGCGCTGAGCAGGCAAGGCTGGAGACCAAAGGACATCACAGACCAGCATAGTCGAGCCTTCAGGCTTGGGACCTTCAACACACCCCAGCCCAACTCAGCCCAGCTCAGGCCTGCCCAGCCCAGCCCAGCCCAGCCCAGCTCAGCACAGCACAGCATAGCCTAGCCCAGCCCAGTTCATCTCAGTCCAGCCCAGCCCAGCCCAGCCCAGCCCAGCCTAGCACACCAAAGTCCTGGCATGGGGGTGGCTGAGGGTCTGTCAGCCCAGCAGCCCCCACACCCCAACCCAGTTCAGGGAATCAGGCCAGACGTGGGCCAGGGACACCCTGTTTCTACTACTATGTCTGTGACCAGCTTGCTGCCTGGCAGTGGCTGCGCAGGGTGAAGACAGTCAGCAGAGCTGGGCTGGGCTCGGGGCAGCACAGAGCCAGCCCAGGTTGTCCCTCTGCATGGCTGCCCGGCAAAGGCCACCATCAGGCCACAACGAGGCCATGGACCAGCAGTGCCACACACCCATCCACCGGCCCCTAGGAAGGAGCCATCAAAGGATGCCCCAGCTGCTGCAGCAAATTAGTTCTCTCTAATTCTGGGAGGGAAAACAACTCTATGATTATCTGCTACCTGTTTCCCCACCTATGCAATGGAGAAAGCTGCCTCCTGGGATCTGGGGAAGAAAGAGAGCTTTAATGGTGAGAGAATACCAAGAGACCTGCATAAACAGCCTTGAAAGGACAAAGGATGCCCTTTCCTTGAAAGGCAGGTTAACACTCCCAGCTGCAGGCAACCAGCTCCTGCTTCAACAAGCTCAAGACTCCAGTGAGGGTGGCTTGAATAGCTGCCCTTGCCTGGTGTTGCTAACTTATGAGATAAAACCTAAATACTCATTAAAGCAGCACTTGGCAGAAACCCCATCCTCAATTACAAAAATCATTTCATTTTTTTTATGAGTCTGAAGCCTTTGGGGCCTCATAATCTAATTAAATAAAGCTTTCTCACTTTCCTTTTGCCTGCTCCCCTAGCTTCTGTTGTACCAGCAAAGACAAATAAATATTTTTAATTTAGCAGAATCCCCCTGCAACGTGTATCCCCTTCTGGCCAGAAACCACCTCTGTTCCCTCCATGCCTGTGTCCTGCTTGGGCAGGCTGTGTCCATAGCCTGGTTGCTTTTGTTCCTAGAAAGTGCCTGAAATACCAGGGTCCCAGCCTGCCTCCATCCACTTCTACCATCTGGGTATCCAGCATCCTTTTGAGGAGCAAACATGCAGAGCCTGGCAGGAGCAGAGACCCACCTAAGGTAAGCTCTGGGTTGGGAGCAGTGCCTTGTACCATGCTGAGTGCAGATTTCATCCAATTCTGCAAGATCTATCTGACAGGATGTGCGGTGGGGAAATTATGCTGCTCCAGGACATGCAACAGGGAGAGGCTGTGAGTGAACTGCAGAAGGTGCCATCCCCTCCTTCTGTATGTGTCCAACACCAGCCAACACCAAGTGGCCATGCATAGAGTAGACAGAGACCTCTGCAAGCAGGACTGAGGCTTGCTGTGGAGGATGCTACAGTCAGCAGGTCCTGCTTTGACAGAGCAGCAATGGATGTTTCTCTGAGCTGGCCTCAGATCATCCAGCTGCAGATTGGGTGCTGGTGGGAGGTAGGAGGGTACCGCAGGAAACTCGTTCTCCACTTCTATAAGGTTCTTTCCCAGAACCATGTAAATTTTTTTGGAAAAATTGTTCATTGGCCAAAAATTGCAATTACAGGTCAGCTAAATCTTACCTAGATTTGTGATGCATTTGTGCTGAAACCACTGAAGAGCTGGATTTAAAAAAAATCCCTAAAGTGTAAAAAAAAAAAAAAAGGTTGCAAGAACTGAGGTTTATGCTTTGGCTTTGGAGCATGTAAGCAAATACAGAAAACAAAAATTGAAAACAAAATTTGAAACCCTTCAATTTAGTTTGGTATTACAGCATTTCCCTACAATCTTACAATTTTTTTAAGGATTTAAAAGAAAAAAAATTTTGGGTCAAATTTGTTTTTTCATATCAAGAAAATAATAGAGAGACAACTGTCACACAAGGAGAAGCTAGAGAGGTGGCTGAGCTCACATAATTTTCTCTGGGTTTTTCAGTATGGTTGGTGAACCATAAGCATATCAGTCACCTGTGCTGATCAGGAGAGCTCAGAGGCACATGCTCCAACCAGCAAAAAGGAGGGAGCGCTGGGATTTACTCTCCTAATGCAGACCTGCAGGTTTTGTCTTTTTTTTTTGGGGGGGGGGTGTCGGTTCTTCATCACAGAGCCACAGAAAGGCCACAGAGAGATGAGGAGCTCAGCTGCATCACCTGGAAGGGAGACACAGGATGGGAAGTGACTGCATAAGCCACCAAATCCAGCTGTGAGCCACTCAGTCCAGAAAACACTTCATCCAGAAGATCACAGAGTGGTCCTGTCCCTAGCGCACTCCCCGTCACGCACTCATAGCATGCTTAAACTCCGGGAGAGACAGGGAGCCTCACCATGCTAAGGTGTCTCAGCTGGAGACCGGGAGATACAAAACCAGTGTCCTAGGGCTTTGCCATAGTGGGGGCTTTGGGAGATGATCCTAGGAACCAAACTTGTCTCACGCTGTAGTGGAAGGCAGAAAATGCTGGAATGAATCCCATGTCCATCCTGCTGGAAAGGATGCCTTGCCCCTTCCCTGAGCCCTGATGAGGTGTCCCAAGGCAGCCAGCAATGATGGGGCATCCCACCAACATTACCTTTGTTGGGAGCCATTCAGGGTGCCTCAGAGAAGGGGACCAAGGAGGACATGATGCAAGGCCTTCCCAAGCTGGTGGTACCACAAAGGTGACATCCTGACCAGTTTGCATGGGATGCATCAGAGTGGCACTGGGAGGAAGCCTTCAGGTGTGGTCTCCTTTTCTGGGTCCCAGTGAGAACACGACTCCTGGCCAGGATGTGGGGGATCAGCCATTCCTTCAAACAACCCTACAGCAGATAGCCTGAGCCATCTGCCAGTCCTGCCTCCTCCACAGCCACCAGCCAGGCCCTCCAAGACTGGCTTACATATCACAGAGCTGAAAAACCATGAGGGAAGAATGTGGTGCAATGAGAAGGAGGAAGAGGAAGGAGCGGAGGACATATAAGCAGTAGTAGTGAAGAGACAGGTGACAAACCAGTGTCCAGTGCCAGGCTGAAGCCCAGAGCCCAGAAAAAGCATGGGGAGCACAACAAGGAGCTTAGGCTCTGCTGCACCCTCTCTGCTCAGGCTCCTTGCAGCTCTTTATGTTCTGTTGCCCTGCGTGGTACAACTGCGGGAGCACTGGGGCTGCTCCAGTGACAGGAGCAGTGTTTGCTCTAAAGAAGGAATCACTGGTATCCCCACCCGGGACCTGAGCAGAACTAGGTGCTGCCCAGGGTCAGGAAAGCCAGATTATGGACTGCAGGGAGGGACCTCCCTGAGCTTCTCACCTGTTCATCTCCTGGAGTTCCCACAGGAAGACAAAGGGACAGCAGTGAGGATGAAGGGTGAGGTGGTTACTGTCTAGGTTGGACAACTGCCTCTCCACCGGTGAGCCCAGCCTGCCAGCCACCTCCTCAGGGTCACAGAGGAAATGAGAGAGGGAGCTAGAACTGACCCCACCCCTCTTGCCTATGATTCCTGCACCATAACCGCCACAGAAAAGCATCATGAGGCTCCTGCGCAGAAGGTACCACTCCTTTGGACCCTTCTGACCACTGAGAGCCTGGATGCACTGAGCCTCACATGGACCCTGTCCCAGCACATCCCTCGGAGAGGCATTTCCCTGCTGAAAGGGTGAGGAGGAGATTTTCAGCTTTAGCAAATCTGGCAAGGAGATATCTCCACGGCAGAGACTTTGTCAGCCAGCAGAGCAACTAGCAACCTCAAGAGATGTGGCCATTTACAGAAGCAGATCTCCCACTCCAGCAACTGCATGCATGCAGCCTCCAAGCAGGCTCTTCCCTCAGCAGGAATGACTCTGCCCATAGCCTGCGCTCTGGAGGCAGTAGCAACAGCTCCCTCCCAGCCCAGAGAGCATCCTTCTGGCAATGCCATCAACCTGTGCAAGTCAGCAGGGCCAAACACAGATGTCTGAGCTGAGCAGGTCTTTCCATTTCCTTCTGGCAACAAGCACCAACTCCAGCTTTGGGCAGAACCACTGACACCACGTGGGGCAACTCCACAGAAGGAGAAGGCACTCCAGACTTCAAAGGAGACTTTTCACTTCAGTCCCTTTAACACGGTGGTCTGACATACTCAGCACTGTGTGCCTCATGGTAGGCATAGCACATACAGATCATGGCATGGGCCAAAACTTGTGGCAACACCAGATGGAGGGATCTTCATCAGTGGGAAAACCCATGGAGGAAGTGGAGAAAAAGGTGTGGGTTGATGGGATGGAGGGAAGAGAAGGGATGAGGCCATAGGCTGAAGTCAAGAAGAGTAATACAGGGTATTACAGCATGGGAGATGAGCTGTGAGCAGCACCAGTGGGGAGAGTGGAAAGCCAACACACCTGTAAAGGCTTCACACTCAGAGCTGGATGCAACCATAAAGAGAAATAAGGCAGATACCTCCCGCCAAGCGCTAAGTATTCAACTGCATGTGAAGAGCCATGTGATGGGTCACATCATTTCAGTTACCATGTAGGTGGGGTCAGAAAAGCGTGGCCTCATCTTGGACACCACAGAACCTGGTATAAAACTGTTTGACTCCCTCTTGTCACCCACTGTGCAGCTCTAATGAGTGGCCTCAGCAAAAAGCACCCTTACACCATCCACCCAGTATCCATGAACCAGTACTGCTTCCCATCACCACCACCCTCCCACTGCACCTACAAATGGGACCGCACCATCTGGATATGGAACTGGCCTGGTGGTCAGAGAGAGAGGCTTGCTGGCAGAGCTCCTGCATCCTCTGCCCAGTGCTGCTGCCATCACCTTGGCAAACTCACTTGACCACGCCAAGCCTCATTTTTCCCAGAGAATAATACAGCCATGTCCTAGGGTGGACTGAAGAGCTGAGACAGGAGGAAACTCAGTATTAATTCAAAACTGCTTGGCTTCCAGCCTCATGGATTCAGTGGGATCTCCAGGGAAAACCACCCACTTCAATGCCACTTGTGCCTAACTTTTAGGGGGAAAGAAAAGAGAAAATAAGAACCATCCATTTTGTGAATCAACCATCTCCCCAACTTCCCCTCTGGGCTTGGCCACCCACTTTCAGACTTTATCCATTGTTTGTTTGGACTTGTACAGGAAAAATCGCATTAAAGAAAATCCTAGCTGTATCACACACTTTAGAGCAGTTGCAATGGACAATTTGTCAAGGACATGGGGATTTAACATGTTTTTAATACAAAAAATATCTAATGATAATATGCTACACTCCTCGCTAAAAACATTATCTATTGGCATGGGGGGAATTTAAGCCGTAACACTAGCTACTATAATGCAGGCCTGGAACTCCATGCAACTCCCTGATCCAACAGCTACAAAGCTCTGTTTATCCTAGTAATTAATTCTCTCTTATGTTTAGTGATACAATTAAAGAAACACTGCCATTCTGATGGGCTTGTTTCCACCGGCGCCTTTTACTATATTTACATCCCCACAATAGGCTTGGTCTTACAGAAAAGGGTGAAATTGCATTTATGGAGACAATGCCACATGCAGTCCCAAAGCATTTTATAGATGTAAAGTTAGGCTCCAAATTGCACGTTTATTGTGTGAGCACACAATAAGCTTAGATTAAATATTGACTAAAGCCAGCCTAACACCCAAAATAATGAAGATGAGCACAATAGTGTGATTTACTCCCAGCCGCTAGAGAAATACACATCTGTAACATATAACATGCCCTTCCCACAGATATACTCTTTGTATTCTAGCTAGCCTTAGGCAGGAAAATTTCATTCTCATAAATTATGGATTTTCTTTCCCAACTGTCAACACATTCATATTACCAGTTGCAAAGGAAACAAATATAATAACAAAAAACAAATGCCATTCCCCTGATACAGTGATGAGCAGGTGACTGGCTCCTTGTATCCTCAAAGTTGAGGCAGGAAAATGGAAGATAAACATGGCTAAAATCAGAGAATCCTTTCCCTTTTGTCCCCCAAGATGTGGGAGCCAGCAGGGAGGTGTGGGCATGGCAGGTATCTTTTTAGAAAGTACTCCCAGCCCTAGCTGTGCCCTGAAAACTATCTGTCCTTCTCAAGCCTTCCTCCTCCCCAGACTTGTAGAAGAAATTCAGGGAGACACAGATGCTAATATAACAGTTACGATAATAACACAGTGCTGAATGGGGGCAACACACACCCTTCACAGCAGCTCGACCTCTAAATCCTCTAATACGGTACTGCTTCATTCAAGATTAAAAGAAATCGTAACCTAGCACAGACAAAAAGACACAGGAGGCAAGGCAGGATCTCACTCGGCAGTGAAGCCCCACTCCAGTCCAGATGCAGTCATATCACTTCAGCTTCTCTGTACCATCTCCATGACAACCATGTAATTTGGATGCAATAACCACTGCCAAATTGATCTTTAAATGTAGCTTTGTTATAAAACATAATACTGAACATGGCAGGCTCAGGATAAAGAAAAGTAGCCCCCTACCAATGAGAACTGTGATTTAAGAGCCCCCCTTTAATTTTCAGCTACCGAACAGTCTTGCGATTTCAGTAATTGCGTGGATGAGCAGATTTTAAAATCAGTAACAGCAAACACCACTTATGTGTGTGTGTGTGTGTGTGTACGGCATGCTGTAGTATAACATCTCAAAGGAGACACCACACTGAGAGCTGGAAAAATGTGTCAATGTATATTCAGAGAATGGGCATCTTTCCACATGCACACGCATGCACACACACACACACACACACACACGTACATGTATCGGGGAGATTCAATCTCTGCCAACTGAAGCATACATCTGATGCATCAAATAATCCTAATAAGAATCAAAAACAGTGTAACTAAGCAAAATAGGATGGGGGATCAATGTACCACATGTCAGACAATGAAAGCAGGGGAGCTCACATTTGCACTTACCCGAGCAACGAGCTGTTTATTTTTTGGTCCCCTCACAAACGCAGCTCCCTTTTCTCTTCAACAATCCATGCAAAATAATCTGCAGTCCCACCGACGGAGGAGTGGCCCTGTCCCTCCCCCTTCACCACCTTCCTAGACCTCCCTGTTATTGGCTTCCTTCTCCCTTCCCTCCTGCTCTCCCTCTCTCTTGCTGGCGATGGTTACACCTCCCAGCCTTCCCCCAAGGTGTCAAGAGACTGCTGGGGATCCAGCAGGCAGGGTGGGAGGGAACGGGGAGAGGGGGAGGAGGCAGGGAGTGATGGTAAATGGACCAAGTGAAAGGATGGAATAAAGCCCTTGCTGGCGAAGCCCCCAGAGGAGCACACGGCAGGAGCAGACCTGCTGCTTGGCTGGGAGGCTCCGCTCGCCACTCAGGCTGCGCAGCAGCTGCCAACAATATCCCCAGGGGTGTCAGGGTTTGTCCCCCTACATGCACCTGCAAAGCGCTGAGGGACAGGTCTGCTTCCTGCCAGAAAACCACCGCCCTTCAAGCTGAGACTGGCTTGAAGTTTTGGGTTGAAATCCTACCAAATACTCACTCTAACAACTGATGCACTTCCATACGCAAAGGTACAGCACTGGAAATGCCTCAGCGACCCACCCTGGTGCAGACCCCAGCACTGCAGATCAGCTTGCTCCATGCCTCTGCGCACTCCCACTTGCCACAGCCTCATCCCATCCCATCGCATCCCATTGTATCCCATTGCATTGCATCCCATCGCATCCCACCCCACCCACAGCCAAAGAGCCCTGCTTGGCCTTCAGCAGCAGTGCTGCCCATGTGCCTGCCTGCCAAGCTTGCTCCAGAGCCACCCCAACTATGGTGGGCTGGACCACATGCCCGCTCACCATCACTGGGACCTTCTTTGGCAAGGCTGATGCATCTCCGTCCTGGCAGCCCTTGTGTGCCAAGGCAACGGTTTTGTCTATGTGCTAGCAAGGGCATCTGGCTCACCAAGATGGCTGTGGACGCAGTGTGGGGTGGAGACGCACAGGAACACAACAATTCATATTGTAGGGACCCCCTGACTTTACTTGCAGACCCAGTGCTGTAGGGAAAGCACTGCCTCTTGGCCATTTGGTGGCTGTAATGCAACAGGGGTTTCCATGGGTGTACAGGTGAGAGGTGGTGGATGGTCTCTGGTTCAAGTTGCCCAGCTGGAGAACAAGCCTGTGGTCCCTCAGCCTGAGCTAGCTGGGTCAGTGGCCAGCTACCAGGATCTTCCACCTGGAGCTGGCATACACCTTTGCACTGGGATCACCCATGTCTTGGTGACCCATGCGACTCAGGTTGCTCACCCATCTGCCTGACTGCTTCACAGGGATGTGTGGTACCTGCCCACCCTCAGCCCTGTGCCTCATGGTGCCCACAGCACCACGTGCATGCACCATCCTCCCTTCTAACAGCTCGCAGGGGACTGAGCTCCCACAGCAGCATGAAGAGAGAGCAGCCCCAGGCTGGACCTTTAGGCCAAGGAAAAAGCATTTAGTGTCTGCCCCAGACGCATGTTCCAAGACAGCCGATGGCTTCCTGATTCCCTAAAGAAAACCTCTCCCTAGACCTCTGTGCCTCTTGGAAAGCTTGTTCCGGAGGATGCACACCACTGAATGAGCGGACAAATCCCCCACATCCCAAATTAAAAATGTCATTACAATGTATAGCTATACATCCAAACACCGAAGCACAGCCATTAGATGAAATTATGTCCTGGAGCAGCTCAGCAGAACACGGCTATATATTCTTCCAGAAGGGATACCCCACAGCACAGCACACGGGGTTGTTTGCCAGGGATAGTATCGGTAATGAACCATGTAATGAGCCACCCTGCAGCTATACTCAGGAGTTATCCAACAAACGCAAGTGTGAATGAAGGTTACTGTGCTGGAGAGACACATGAAAAGGATCTCGTGGCTGCAGACAACAGCAGTAAACAGCTGGGCAAATCCAGGTGTGGGAGTGTTAACCTCCCTCAGGGTTCCTTCGTCCAAGAGACAAAATTCACCTTACGCCATTACAAAAGTCTGTCCTGCTCCTCTCTCTGATCAATTCTAATGTATTTGTAATCAACCAATTATCAGGTTAGGGTGCTTTAACAAAGAAAAAAAATTAAAAAAAAAAACCACAATCAATATTCATCAGTCTGTTGTACTGTTCAAGTCTGAAGGCAAGTAACAAAATCCAGTTTCTGCGCAGCCAGTCCTAGGAAGTGACATTTTGCAGCATAAGAAAATGAGGTTCTAGTTTCTAAGAATACATCCACTAGCAGGGCTCCAAATAACTGGGTTATCAATCACTCTGCTTCTGGGAATGAGCAGATCAACAGCTGGATTAAGGGAGAAACCTCCTCTCATCCCTTGAGCAGGGTGGTGTGCTTGCCCTTATCATTTATGAGACACTCCTAACAGTAACAGAGTACTAACATTTTCCTGGACTGCCGGTAGATCTGTGTTGGATGCCTTGCTTATGTCATAACTTTTTTTGGAATAAAGAAAACTCCTAAACTATAGCAATTTTGGACACGCTGTTTCACTGCCTGGAGGTGCACATGAACGTGCAGATGCCTTTTGCCACCTGTGACATGAGTTCTCTGGGGAGGCAGGAGCAACCTAGGGAGAGGCCACCTTCTTTCCACGCTGACACCAGGGGAGCCACCCCTCAAGCCCCAAACAAATGAAAGCACATATCTGGGAGCCTTCCAGGCAGCAGGGACTGCAGGCACCAGGACTAAACAGCACAGACCACACAACAGGCACAAAAGTTAACCAGCTATACTCTATGGACTATGGAAAAACTCCAGCTAGGCTGATGGGAAAGGCAGATGTCTGGAAAAAGGTGGGAACTTGTGGTCCTGAGATTGTTCACGGTCACGTTCCCCCATGATTAACCTGAGCCCCAAGGCTGCTTCAAGGCTGGCTGCTCTGCAGCCCTGGCTCTGCTCCCCCTTCACTCTAAGTGAAGAAGCCAGGATCACTTACCCTACAACCCCACAGGGTCTATTGACTTTACCTGGCAATTTAAAAAATGTCTTAACTGCAGCTTAGTGCCTAAGTTTGAAATGCTGCATTCCTGTTACAAGCAGTTTTCCAACTATGCCCTGCTCATGGTAGTGTGGCACACAAGGACATTCCTGGGTGCTGCTCAGCCTTCTTCATTTTTTCTGTGAAAACATCACAAGTGTTCACATGTGCCCAGGAATTATTTTGCTTCCATGTCCTCCCACAGCTGTTTTTTCTCAGGAAATCCCTTGGATTTTCCAGCTGGGCCTCACTAACTTTCAGTACAAATCACTTTGATGGAAGCCAGAATTAGGAGAAAGCTCTACGAGGACCTTACTGCATGGTCTTTGCAGGTAGAGTCGGTAGGGGGATGTGGAGGGGAATAACAGCCCTCTGAAGAAGAAGGGTCAGTCCTTGTGAGCCTTTGTCTGCATTTCTCTTGACACTTAAAATCAGCTCTTTGCTCTGGATAATGGCTGTCCTGAAAAGTCTACCCCGATGCTGCTTGAGCAGACTGCTGATATGTGGAAGTGGTGGTTCACATCAGGGGCACTAGAGCTGGTGGGGAGACAGCTCCTCATGGCTATTTCAGGGGGCTGGGAGAGCTGAGATTTGTTAGTCTCACCCTGGGTGGTTGGATGACAGACAGAAATGATGCTTTAAAAATAATCATGAGCAAAAGGCTGCATGTAAAGAGCTCCTTTAGAGCTCTGAGGCAGAATGGCTACTAACAGTTTTGTAAGTCTGTGAAGATGGAAAGGGGAGAGGGAATAGGAAAGTCTCTCAGAAGAGGGTCCAAGGAAAGCGTACACCTTTATATGTGTTTGCATGTGTGTGCATGTGCATCAGTGCACGAGTGCATGCACCTGAAGAGACCCCACAGAGTGCAACACTTTGCCAGACTGGGGATGAAGCCTCAGACACTGAACATGAAACCCACAGCTGGCTCCTCTTCTCCAGTCGTATTGGTTCCTGCTCCACAACGGCTTGTTCTGGGGTGGCTCATGCTTGGTGGGGGATCACAAGGCCACTGGGACACCACAGTGCTATGATAGGTCTGGAGATGCTGTGGGGGGAGATGCTAACCTTGTCCAGCTTGTGAATTATAGGTATATTGTCAGGAGCCTTTGCTTTAACAGCCAGCTGAAAACTCTTTGGCCTGAGAGGTGTGGAAAGCCCAGATGAAATGTGTCCTCCAGTAAAGAAGCTGCCACTTATGTACAGGAAAAAAAGCATTTTCACCCCAGGAGAAAGACTCTCAGCCTGTAGGCTGGTGTCACCCTGCAACCATTGGCTCTTCTTAGATGACAATGCCCAAGCATTTTGGGTTTGCAAACTGCAAAGCATACTGCAAGCATTTTCCACTAGGAATTTTTTTTTCCATTAGACTGTGACAAATTCACCTTAAACCTCCTCCTGGATATACACTCAAGTGGAACTTTTTTAGTGGCTCCATAGGAGTCTGGTTTTCTACACTATAGGTCGTTCTTCAAGCTCCTTGATAACTTTCTGGGTGCTGGGCCAGGACTTAGACTTGAGTACCAGCCTGGCCAGTGCCCAGCACAGCCACCGCGATCTCCAGTGACCTCTGGAAGTTCCGAGATGACACTGTGCACAGCACAAATCTCCTTTGCGAGGATTAGTCACCTCTCTGGTGCATGCAAAAGAGATCTTGATGTGCTCTGGACGTGTTTGATCCCCTGCCCAGTGTAGGCATTTCTGCCTGGGAAATCCCAGCCTGGAATATGGGAGGCATCATTCCTGGCATTTCAGGTTTTGGCAGAAGACAAGATTGATACTGCTGGATGATCATTCTGTTCGGTCTCTATTTTTCTGCATGTCAACTTTCAGATGAGTCACTGTTCTCCAAAACACCATCTTCCCTCTGCTCGTGGGGGTTCCTGAGTGTATGAATTTGCATTTGTCTTCCTGAGAGCCCATCGTTGACATAAAATCAGCTCCCCAGGCAGACCCGACTACTCTCAGCATCTGACTTGTCCTAATTTCACTGATTTTTAGTGTATGAAAACTGTATCCTCAGCAACTGATCTGAGCAAACTCTGGGAGGTCCAGCAGGGTGTCTGCTGTTCTGGCTACAAGGGGTCTGCAGCATCTCTTCCGTGTTTTATTATATTCCAGTGCAATGAGTCTCCCCCTCTCTGCCATTCATCATCTCACCTAAATAAATGTCATCCTATTTTGTCTGACTAATTTGAGGTACAAATACACCCCAATGCCCCAGGTACCAATATACATGACGTACAAACACTCTAAAAGGATTTCTCAGCCACGCCTTATGAAACTGTTCAATGTATTTTTTCTAGTCCTAGATATGTACCAACATTTAAGTTTACCAGTTGCCATTTAATGTGCTGCCTGGTTACTACTGGAGCAAGAAGCTTTCCATCATCTCTGTAAGATATTAACCCATCAGATTGCTTTTCTCCAAAGCTATGAATCTTTGGCTGGACACTTCTTTTGCAGTATCAGAGCAGACTCTTTTACCACCTTCATAGAAAAAGAACATGCAACATTTATTTTCTTCCTGACATTTATGCATATAAATATGCACTTATATGCACTATACTTTCCTATAGTCCTTAATGCTAGTAAACATAATTTTCATTGACTGCTCTTTCAAATTAGCCTCCCAGGTCTCTGCATTACATAACAGTTAATTCATAGCTTTTGTTACCAAATCCCTTCTTTTTCTATTTGGGTTTTTTATTACCTTTATTATTTCAGCTTTTCTCTTCCTTAACAATGATAGAATCTTAGCTAAGAATATCTTTGATGATTGCAAAATTGTGTGCATGCTGTGGAGGGGACAGCATCTATCAAAGTTTTCTTAAACAACCCTCATTTATAACACACATTATTTTGTCTCAGTTTTTCCTCCAATCATTTCTTGCTTGTAATTGTTCTCAACTTAGGAAAATTTACCACTTTAAAGTGCCTTGCATATGTATTATCAATTTAGGATTACATTCTGCTCATAACAAATGCAATTAGGTCATTTAAGCAACCATTAATTCTGAGTTCAGTAATCAATTCACCTTTATCTGGTGGATTGAGGTCTGATGCAGAATTACACTAAATTCACTGCATTACTTTTGGTAACAGAAAATTATCATCCGTCATTTTTAGAAACTCGGGGCTGTGTTATTGACAGCAGCACGAGTCCCTCAGCATCTATCCCTGAGGCTGAAAAGCTGTTCTGTGAACATGGATTTTCTTTCACTTTGTTATGAAGCTGTTTAGGGAAGCTATTTGTCCAGCCCCCTAGTTCGATCTGGTAGCCTGCAGGGATACATCTGTACTGGAGCAGATCAACCTGAACCTGAATGGAAGAGCAGCCCTTGGCTGTATATTAGGACGAGCGTGTGGACAGTGTCCCAGGAAAGGCTGATGATTTGGAGGTGAAAAGGCTATGGGTTATCAGGCTCTGTTAGCATATCCACTCCCTTTACCCAAAGGAAAGCAACTTCCAGAAGTGCCCACAGCTCCATCACTGCTGCCTGCATATATCCCTTAAGCACTGCTTCACCCAAGTGCTGTCCCAGGGTTTGCTCGTTTGTTCCCAGCAAAGTTCTGCTGCATCTCCACTGAGCCCTGCACAGTGGCACCTCCCCAGCTCACCTGGATTTCCAGTATGGGGAGTAGCAGCTGCAGAGAGACATAATTTATGCTTCCTCACATCAGTCAGGTTGTGTGTGGTCCTGACATCTCTAGGAGGTTTTGCCTTGCCAAACTGCAGTGATTCCACCTCAGCCTGCCTAGGTCTATGCTCCCGCTCCTTTTGGGATGCCTCACATTCTGGGCTGACAGCCCTGGACACAGCATGGAGGTGGATATTGGGTTTTGCTCAGAGCTTATATTTGTCTGGGGCTCAGACACAGCCTGAAGTTGGGTGGAGGCACGAGGAGTAATTTTGCTGCCTGTGGACAGGTTCACTGACGTGAAGAGGCAGAGAACAGAGGAAGCAGAATTTGCTGTTACCTGAGACAACCCAAGATGGGGAAAGAGAAGATGCTTCAGCAGTGGAAGAGAGCCCTGGTCCTGGCTCTTCTGGTCAGGGATTGCTCAGCCTGTAGGATTAGGTATAGTGACCAAGGATGGCAGAAAATCTGGCCAGGGTAAGCTACACTGTCTATGTACCAGGGGGGCATTGCCTCTCTAGCCATGGATGTTGGCCCTGTCATCTACCCTCACCTTTAAGGCATATGGAGATTGTCAGTCTGGATGAAACCTAGGAGCCACAGCCAGGTGCTCTGGCGCTGATTTTTAAAGACTTGGGATAGAGGAAGGGGGATTAAAAGCAAATTTTGGAGTCATAAACCTGATTTACATTATATTGTCTATAAATGTAGGATGATGGAAAGGGACATTTAAATGATCTGATGTTTCATTTAAGCTCAAGAGATAGGGTCTGTCTGGAAGATATGGGGAACAGAAGCCCAGAGGGCATAGGGCTCCCACATCTGGGAAGGTGTTGGGTTGCAGTGGGACAATTAGCAATGATGAGTCTTGCAGTTGAACCTCTGCGAGGAGGATCTCAGCATCTCCTCTGCTCTGAGTGTCCTGGGTTGCTAAAGTGGATTCAGTAAGAGGGACATTTTGGGATGCTGATGGGGAGATGGCACAGATGCCACTGAATTACCATTAGCTATGTGTGCCCTTAGGACTATTGTAGCTCTAGCATTTAGTCTTGCTGAAATGACCACTGGAACTGGGACAGGGAGCACGAAACTGCATGGCTGAAGCCATTACAGACACCTAACATCACTGCAGCTAATGGCACTGGAAGGGGCAAAGAAGAAATTATTCAGTGGCTGGACTGAGAGACTAAACCAAAATTATTTCTGATAAAGCAATTAGTTATAACCCAATGTTTCATCTCTTTTGAGCTAGGAGTCAGGGGAAGATAGTGATCTTCTGCAAGTAGGAAGATGAAGAGCAGTTAAACAATTTAGGAAAAAATCAATTTCAGTAAACTATCAGAACAAGACCATTCGTAATGAAGAACTACAACTGTGACCTTTATGACCTGATTTTTTCCCTGTGTGAAACTCATGCAGGAAGCTGTGAAATGGCTGAGCTGACAAAATACGTTTTATTTGCAAAGAAACATTTTTTTAATTTGATTTTTTTTCATTCATTTCACTTCCAGATATTTTGCTTACATTCTTGCAGAGCTGAATTTCTGTGAGGCATCAGGAAGGGACAATTCACTACATGGGGATTGGGAAGGAAGCTGAGATAGGTCTGGAAAGGCTGTTACTGTCCCTCATGCATTAAGACATCTGTTGTTGCCATCACTGATGGCATCAAGGGCACAGGCATAATCAAGCTTCCCTTCTCCATCCATTTATAGATAATCTCAAGGGGGTTCAAGTTTTTCAAAAATCTCGATCACAGGACATGTTCCCATAGAGCTGGCATCCCTGGGGCCACTCCATACCATGAGCACATGTCTGTAGCACAGAGGATGGGAACTGTGTTTTCAATGTGTTTATCATTCCTCAGCCACAGGTCGGTATGGGACTGAGCCGCAGTTAAGTAGTTCCCCAGCCTGCACTACCTTTTAACTCAATTTCCATTTCCTAAACCACTGCTGACGTCTGTCTAAATAATCATTATCTCCACAACCATGCTGAGTTTTAGCTTTTGCTGAGTATTGTGGAGAAGATTTGGAGCTTTTGAAAGGACGCTGAACTTAAGAAGCTGCAGCTCCAAGCGGCTCTGGGTGTTTGTTGCATTTCAACAACTGTTTTTTTCAATGCACACACAAAGACACACAAACACACACCCTATGTGCACACGTGCTCTCTTTCATGTCTGCTGCCTAAGTGAATACTTGCCGTCAGATCTTCCAAGCCACAGCACATTTTTAATCAGTCAGATAATTTGATCATTCATTTCAGACCTGCTCAGTGCAGCTGTCATTTTCAAGCATCAAAGCTTCTCTGTCAAAAACCATGCAGGCTGGGGGTTCATCCAGGCATTGCTGTTTGAAAGTGCTGGCGGTGGAGCAGAGGGGATGCAGAGGAAAAGAATGGGATGGATTAAATGAACCTATTATAAATACTTCTGAAGCTACCAGCCAACCATCCTCAGCAGAGAACAATGGCATGGCACAAGGGCGACTCGGGAATCTGCAGGATTTGTAAGGTATTTGCAAATCTCACTCTTAAATTGCAGAGTGGGGAGAAGGGGGGTGTCAGATGAAGCTTCCTGCCTACGATGCTCAAAGCCACCGAATGGGATTTGGATCTCTGGTTCTCATTAAAATTAATGGAAATTGGGTGCCCAGACCTACAGGCAGCTTTCAAAAGCTTCGTCTCCATTTATAATTAATGTTCCCAACAGGGTGACTAAATATTTATACAATAGGTGGTGTTTTATGCAAAATGGAAGAGGTGCCTATTGGTAGATCAGGGACCAAAAGAAGGAGAATCTGATGGAATGTCAGGTTCAATCCGCATTGTCCCTTGTTTAAAGCTCTTCTACTTGCAAATCTCCAGCAGCTCCCACTAGATCAACAGCTGGGGTGGTAGCTCCAGCAATTATGATGTTCCCAGGATACAATACAGCAAATTAAAACAGCAGCTTTACAGCTTTCCTGGGTTCTTCTCCTCTCCCTCCCCACAGTTCTACTTCCTTCACCAACTCACTTCACCTCTGCAAATCTCAATTTCCAGTATGAAAAATAAGCAGATTCACTGAGTTTACCCAATGTAGGAGTGCAGCGGAGCTTAATCCATGAACACTCCTCTGCCTTGGTCAAAGATGCTATAGATGACAGATGCTGAGTAGAAGACTGACACTAATCTGCCTCCAGGCACTAGCAAAACCCTGGCTGGGTGTGTACCACTGCATTTGCTCCATAGTGACAGAGTAATTCAGTGTACAAAGCTGGTGAGTTGAACCCTGAGAGCGTTTGAGGGGTCTATGATCTGGGGGTGAGAGCTTGGCAGTCCTGTGGGGAAAGTCCAAAGCAACCAAGTCCTGTCCTGGTTTGTCTGTCCCCTGGGGGAAACTCTTCCTCAGCTGGGCCATGCCTTAAACTCTGCCCCGGCTGATCCACTGAGAGGGCGTCCATGGAAACTTGGGCCTTGTGTATCAGGTAGCCTTGGGTCCCCACACAGAAGTGTTCCTGAGCTTGGCTTAAGACAGCCACTTGGGGTAGGCTTGATGGTCACAGTGAATTACAATGTTTTAATGGAGAAGATTCAACTCCTCCAACCTTTGAAAATTAGCCTTTTAATTTTTTCTTCCATGCCTCATGCAAAGCCACTGGATGAAGAAGCTCTGCTGACTCAGGGAATATGGGGACCCGTGCAGTCTCCTCCCATGCTATGGCATCTCAAGGTCTGTCAAGCCCAGATGGATATATTGAGTGGTATCTTAGAGCTCAACTGGGATTCCCCAACTTCTAGGACACAAGTTGTTGCTCCAGCTTCACTGAAAGAATGCAAAGCTCAGAGGAAAGACAAGTAGTCTGGTCTTGTGTCCATAGTCAAATACCCTCTGTTATAAAGGCATGCTTTTTACTCCTACCCTCCAGCTTCTAGTCAGCTTGCTCTTCTTTACTATACTAGAAATCATCGGTAGCTAATGTTGCCTCTCCATGTGACCTTGGATGCATTACATATAGATGTTTCTTTGGTTCTCCTGACCATTCTGACCATATTTCAGAGCACAACATGGGCTATGGCTAGCATCAAGGTTGGCTTAGCACAGGTACACAAAGCTGTATGCAATCACTCAAAAGATGAAACTGAACGTGAACTACAGCCACATCACCTGAACCCCACAGTCCATCAGGCAGTGCATGCAAAGGGGAAAGAAATCACCATTCCTCTGTAACACCATGGCCAGCCTGTTTGGCATGGGACATTCACTGTTCCATAGCTTTGTTCGCAATTAAAACATTCAGCTTTGCAAGACAAAAATTCAAATTCAAGGCTTAGAGCTGTTGTCCCCAGACAAGATGTCAGGAGAGCATCAAGGACACATAAAGAATAAAACAGCTTCATTTTCCTTGTGAATACCTGTCTGCTTATTTTTTAATTAAACAACAGCTGGGTGTAGACTTGTGAGACAGCAGAAGAATCCCAAGACAGAAGAGATTAGGTGATCTACGTAATGCAGGAATGTAAACCCTTCCCACCACTGCCGGCGCAGCAGCTGACGCTGGCAGAATCCACTCTGTTGCCGAACTCATCACTACAACAAGCTTCTGCAAAGGACCTCTTAGGTTTCAAGTATTTAATTCCAGAAGCAATTATGTACCCCAAATCACAGTCAACTCTCTATTTTGTAAAAGAGATAGGGGTCACGGGCAGGGATTTTAGGAGCAGGTTGGAGAAGCCTCTTTTGGCAATGACCTACATAAGAACTGGTCCTATCTTCAGCCATGAGCGTTGACTAGGACACTTCTCAAAGCTCCTGCCAGCCCTGCAGGTCTATCACTTGTTGATATAGACATAGGTGAAAGTCTGAGTATCTATTTTCTTATCACATAGACCCAGGGACAAGGTAATCTTCCCCATCTGGAGATCCCTCAGGGCTTGGCCATGGAGGTAGGGCTATGAACCCTGGCAGAACATAGCCTTGGGATCATTCATATCTTGGCCTTGCTGCCAAGAAGCCAAACCTGCACACCTCTGACATGTACAGTTAAAAAGAAAAGACTGGGACCAAGGACTCGCACTGCTCAGCCCCAGTAATGCCCCTTCTCAGACTGTGAGCCGCTGACCCAACCCTCCTCCTATGCCACAGATGCAACCCCCCTTGCTGCTGAGTGCAGCTATGCCGGGCACCCATGCTGGGAACACAACCGTGCTCCCAAAGAGAGCTGCACAGACTGCTGCACTGTCAAACTGCCCTAGATTGGAGCAAATAAGCTCCTTTCTGAAGAAAGATAGCTGTTCTATTTTAAAACTAAGTGGTTCAAGGAGAAGAATGCAGGCAAGAGGGTCCAATGCTCTGAGCTTGGGGTGGGAAACAGGTGGTGTGCATGCTCACCTGCCCAAACTGCATGGCTGCTTTGCTGGTCAAAGTGCTGGATGAACAGCATGAGTCAAGCTGCTACTGTGTCCCTAGCCCAGCCAAATCAGTGCTGTTGGAGAGAGAATAGACCTCAGTGGGAGAAGTGGGTGCCCCTCCTTGGGGTACCGAGCTGCGAGGCTGGGTACCCTTAAAAAACAGAGGGGAAAAGCTCCTGGTGGAACAAAGAGCCTCTGTCTCCTCTTGCCTGTGCCCCCTCCACCCACAAATTCAGGCTTTTATGGCCACAAAGGAGGTCCCCAGAGCACTGCAGGTCAGCCCGTTAGGGCAGCACCACTCCATGGGCTGGTCTGAGAGCCGGTGTTGTGAAGCCTAGCTACGCAGAGGAATAGCCCCCACCATGGGGACAGCTCACAAGGAAGCTTCTCTGGGGAAAATAGTTGCCGCTTCGGCAAACCATCTCCCAAAGTAAAGACCAGCAAACTAGAGCAGACAACAACAGAGTCATTAATAAGGCCAAGCCTGGCATCTTCCTGGACCCCCACCACCACTGTAATCAGTGATTTCACCAAGCAAGCACAGAAGGGGCCTCTTCAGCAGAGTTTTGTTTTTGCTGCTTAAAATTCAATAGCTCCACTTTCCAAGTGGGCAGGAAAGAAACACTTTTTGTACGTTAACAGCCCGTGCCCCCCCGTCCCCCCCCCATCCCCCCCGTCCCCATTTGTATGGAGGAAGCTCTCTGGTTTGAACTTGGCAGACATGCCTCTGGCCTGCAGGGGAAGGACACCAAGAGGCTTGAAGGATGTGTCAGCTGCTTCCTAGCCCTGCTGAATGGGCACTGGCCCTGGCAGAGATGGGTCCTGTTTGAACATCCCTTGGCTGGAGGTCAAAGAGGCTCATTCAGTGCTCCAGCAACCTGAGTCCCACCAGGGATGCCTGTGAACAGCTCCCAGCTTCCCCCAAGGTGGGCACCCTTGCCAATTCTCCACGTGTCCCTTCCTCCCAGGCTCAGGAGCAGAGTCATGTCACCAGCAGGGTCTGCTGCAGAACTGGCCTCATATGTCTACACAAAGAGAAAACATGCACATGGTGAGCAAAGCCATGGCTTGCCTCCAGGCAGCATCTCAAGACGATGATGTAAAACCCATTTTGGGGGGACCCTGTGACCTGGAAACAATGGTGGAAGCACTCAGCTGACCCCTCATACAGGAGCTGATTACTATTTGTGTAAAATTTTGCTTTAAAATCAAGGCTGGCTGCTCTGTCTCATCTGAGAGCTATTTGCTGTCATTTTAGGTCAGAGTTAAGGCTACTAAGAACATAAATGACACATTTTATCTCACAGACAGCTGAGATTCCTCGTTTGCACAATGAGCACCCAGAATGAGTGGGAGGATGCAGAAAGTGCCCTGCAAAGCTTTTTTCACCTTAAAATAGTTTTGCAGTTGAGAATCCACAGCTGTAACTTAGCACACATGTCTGGAAAAAAAGAAGTCCTCAGGCCTTGTTTGTGTAACCCCACCTCGTGGCCATAACTTCTCTCTCAGCTGCCAACCTGCAACAACACTGTTGGGTTGGCCAAGCTGTAGAGACCCAGCTTCTTTCCCAGAGAGCTAGAGTCATTTCCCCGGGACCGTCACCTCCATCAGTTTGATACGATGCAGTCTGCCAGAGGCAGAGCCAACTGCTCCCTCTGCACTGGGTCATTGATGAACCGGGCACAGACAAGCAGCAAGAAGGGTTGGGGGCTGAAGCACTGGGACCGGAGGAGAACACGCTATTCACAGAGATAAGGTGTCCTTCTGTAGACCCAGCAGCAGCAAGGGCAGCAGAGAACAGGCAGAGCAAGGGGAGTGTTTGCTATCTCTGGCCCCTGAGCCCCCTCCTGGTAGTATGGCTTCAAAGGGAGGAATGAAACATGGGAACAAGTGACCTGGTCTGGGCATAGACATTGCACTCAGAAAGGGACATGCCTGCCTTGCACAGACACGAGGGACCTTCTGCTTTCAAATCCTTTCTGACAGCCATCCCCATCCTTCCCCATGGTCTGTAGCCCCTCCATCCAGCTCTCCCAATACAGCTGTTCATCACATGAGCCTTATCTTAGCCACATGTAATCTCAGTGCTTTGTCTCTCAGGACGGGGCTTAGAGAACTCCCTAAAGTTAACGAAGCAGGTCCATCCCCTCATTAATTCGCAGGGCCTGTCTCCTTTGATTAGGTTGTGCTGACTCTGCTCACACATCACACTTGCTGCTCTAGATGCAGGGACACTGGGGCACTTCCAGCTGGGACACAGACAAAAGGAGGAGATTGCAGAGCCTTGGTTACCACCAGAGCAATTCAGGACAAATAATTAGAGGCTTTCATGGCTAATTGGATCTGTACTGTCAATCCAGGGCAGGAGATGCCTTAACCCACACTGCCTGCCCGAGATTGCTAAGCAGGCCATAAATAAACTGCAGCACTGGTCCAAAGCTCATCAGCCTTCAGCTTCCACTCTGCGTGCTCCCTCCCAGCCCTGCTATGGCACAGCATACCTGGCGGGAGAGTCCACCTCCCTTGCCTTTTTCCATGACCACAGCCTTGCAGCCGTACCGGGACACTTGGAGTCCACCTCAGGTAGCTCAGAGACCCTTCAGGCATGCAGACCTCAGCATGTCACAGCTAGCTTGAACAAGAAGCTACTGTTTGCAAACTAAAGTCAAAGGGTAAACGCAGCAGTGGTTAGGAAGATCCAGTGTCAGAGATCAGTATCAGCAGGGGCTGGCAAGCCAAGACAAGGTATTTTCAGAGGAAGGCTTCTGATTTGGAAGTTGATTCCCTGCAGTACCTAGGTTTCAATCTGCCTTTTGTTTTCAGTTACAGGACGAGGCTCCAGTCCTGTCCTCAGCTCACTCTTGGCCCTGAAAGTCCTTCTTTCCTTCTCTGCTCAGACATCTTTTCCAGATCCTGGGAGTGCTGGTGCTTGAGGACAAAACATACAAACAAGACCACCTTCACATGACTGCCAGCCAGTGCAAGGACATCCAGACCCTTAAAGAAAGCTGGAAGCCTGACTCTTCCCTCTGAGGACCTTCAGCATCTAATCATCTTTAAGGAAGAAGGCTCAAAACCATGCACTGGGCCCCAGAGCCTGCAGCCTGTCTGAAAGTCTGATTGCTATGCAAGGTCCCTGGAAACAGAGCAAAGGAAAACAGCTTGTACTGCTTGGGACCACGACCTGCAGATCTTCTACCTCTGCAACAGAAAGCCAGGCGCAGGACGCATAGAAAGGCAAAGTCACAACAAAGGACAGTCCAACACTCTGGGCCAGGCAAAAATAGATTAACCTACTTGAAAGTAGGACAACATCACTAAAGAGTAGGATATCTGGTCACCACAGCAGGAGGAGCAAATACAGAGGAGGCAGCTTGTCCACGCACACATCTAACCTGATGGGAGATAGCTAAAGCACAGACATGTAGTATGGTCAGGCAAGCACATGGGATTAGCAGTCCCCAGTCAAAGCAGAGCTGCTCTCCATGCCTCTGAGATGACTGCTAGACTTGCTGCTGACAGTCAGTCTACTTGCCTGCCAGAATCAATATCCTGCCCCCAGGAGCCTGTGGGTTATGTGTGCTCAAACCTAACAGCTGATCCTTTCTACCTGATCTACTACACCCAAGGTTTTGCGAGAAATGATCACCAAGAGAGAAAACATAAGAAGATTCCTGATGTGCCTGACCGCTGAGGCACCAGAACAAGTTTAATGCTGGTAAACTCCTTGAGGCTCCCTGCTGTCGAGGCTATCCCCTCCGCTGGCTCAAGCCCACCTATCTCCGCTTGACTCCTTGCACCTCAGCGCTTTTCCCCCAGCCAGGTGTGCAGCCCACTAGCAGAGCACTGTTCAGAGAGGACATGATAAAGAAGTGATTAAGGATCATCACTGAGCTCGTATTAGCATCTTCAAAAGCTCTGCAGCCCACCAGCCAGCCAGAAGGCTGCAGCTAAGCAAGGCGTGATGGATCTTTCAAAAAGAAACAAGAAAGTAAATGCTGCAGATAGCATGCTCATCAAAGGAGCCTCACTGCTGTTTGTAGAGAGGAGTTAATGCCACACTGCTGACTGGCTGCTCCAGGGCCGAGTTTCCTACCCGGCCTTGGCAGGACAGGCAGTTTTCTTGGCTTAGGACCCTGTGCTGGAACGGAAACCCAGAGCACCAGGTCTCAGGACACCATTCAAAATCCTGTTCCTTGTTGTTGCTGCTCTCAAAGCAGGCAGTAGGAAAGCATCCAGGTCCCAGGTCCCTTTGCAGAAAGCTTTAAGTCCCTCCACAGAAAGGTCTCCCTGCCGGGTGTGGTGTGTTTTCTTAAACACAGGCTTGCAAAAAGCAGTCTGGGGCAGCCATGAACTTAGGTGTGACCCACAGCAGCCCCCTCCGCAGAACCTAAACTGAAGTAAGTGTTTCTGGTCTAACCTGACAGCTGAGCCCACCCTGAGAAAAGCCATTGAGATCATTTTGCAAGTATCCCCATATCAGCTTCCTTTTCACCTCAATGTTATCCGTCATCTACAATAGCATTTAACTGCCTTGCATTGAATTCAGCTGCTCAGCCACTCACTCTGGGCTGGGGGAGTTTGTACACCAGCCTAGGACAAAGCCGAGAGGTGGATAAAGGTTTCTCTATTCTTTGCTAGGGCTATTACAGTGGCTGCTTACTAGCACTTGTCTTCAAGAGAGGACAAGGCATTTGGGGCAGAAGGAGTCATTACCTTTATGGATCAGGCAGGGCAGATTCAGGCAGCAGTAAAGCAGGAAGGTGGCCTGCCTGCCCTGTGCTGGAGCAGATGTCACGGTCCTTCCCCAGCGACAGCAGTCCAGGATGGTGAGCGATGCTGCGGGAGGGGGAAAGCCCAGGAAACACTGGGACAGAAGAGACCATCATCTCCAGCCAACGGCTGCCTGAGTCCCATTCGCGGTGACCTCACAACAGTGAAATTCGGTTTGCCCACAGCAAGGTACAGGCTGAAGCCAGCTCTGAGCTGCAGAAGCTGACTGTAGGTGCACAAGTTGGCTGTTTAAGGCCACCCCATCACACACCACCTCTGCCAGCCCAGGCAGCAACCCCAGAACCAACATCTCCCTCACACTTAACCCAGAAATTATTTGTCCCCTTTTCCTGCCATACTGATGCAGTATGGCAGGTAGAAAGAACCAGAAATACTCACTTTGGGACAATGATTTTTTTGCTCCACAAACAAGAAATTAGTTCTGAAGATGTGATAAACATTTTCCTTTATATTAATAAAAAAAAAATTAGAAAAGCAACCTAATTTATCAAATATTCTGATACCCTTAAACCTGCCCTCTATCTCCCCCAAAGTATGTTGACAAAGAGGTGGAAGCAGATGCACTCAACTAATCAACAGGCAAGGTCTGCTTTCCTCCTACCAGCACTACCCAGAGGGACTGACGATGAACTTGAAGCTGAAGATATTTAATAGCACTAGAAGACTGCTCCTCATAGCAAGAGCTTCCCATCCCATAGGGAAGCATCCCATCCTATGCCTGCAACTTTGCCAAGAGGCAACTTTGCTTGCCAAGAAAGGCCTGAAACCTTTGCAGTGCAATTCTTCTCCATCAGACCAACGTGACCTGCAAGTCAGCTTGAATGGGGTTGTCCATGTCATGCCTTTTTAATTCTGCTTCTCAGCCTTCCCTCTACGTTGGGGAATTACAGCAAGCCCAGTGCCTCTTGCCTATGTCCAAGCAAAGGAGCGCTGCTTAGAGCCTGGCAGGGATGCTGCTTCTCCGGCCCATGTCTTATACATCACTGGATGGTTGTTGAAAGGACGTTTCTGCCACCCAGCTGAGCCTGCTCTGTTACACAGAAGAAAGCTGGAGAGGCACTGGACAAGGAAGCAGCTGGCCAGGAACCTGAGAGCAGAAAAATCCTTGCAGCAAACCCTCTGCCAGGCCTCAAATCCTCCAAAAGCCATACACCGAGTCCCTCCCTGAACAGCCTGAGAAGCATTGCAGCCCTTTGAGATAACATGACCCCACTTGAGTACAAGCTTAATTCCCCAGTACTCCTTCCCGGAGGCTTTCAGGGAAGGACAGCCGCCTTCTAACTGAGCGCCTGTCACTTCACGCAACACCACTTGTAAGAGGACGGTGTTCCCAGGGGTGGTCGCACCAGCTTGGGGCACTGCTCGGCTCGCAGAGAGGCGTGCATGCAACGCCCTAAGCAGCCCACCCTGCGCCCTACTGCCGATACGGGGGATGGCACAGCCCTGAGGCACACACCAGCCCTCCGGCACGGAGGGTAACGCAGCCGCGGCGGCACCCAGCCCTCCGCCCGCCCCCCGAGCCCACCGCTCACCCCGAGGGGCTGAGCCCGCTCACGGACATGCTCCTCCCGGTAGGGGGGGTGCGCGCACTCACCCCGTCCCTCCGCGCCTTGGCCGTCTCCGCTTCCGCTTCCGCGTCCCCGCCGCGGCGGGCGGCGGCCCGCGGGTCGCGGGCGCGGCCATGGGGAAGCCGCCCCGCTCCGCTCCGCTCCGCTCGGTGCATCCCCCGGGAGACCCGGCACCGGCCGCGGCACCGGCCGCAGCGCCGCCTCGGGCCGCCAGGGGGCGGCAGAGGGGGCGGCGGCGCCCGCCGCGGCGCCGCGCTTTGCTGCCCCCTGGCGGCCGGAGCCCGCGCTGCGCCCGGCTCCGCGGCGGGGGGGGGCGGCGTGGGCGGGCCGTGGGGCAGGAGGATGCAGAGGGCTGGGGGGGTGGGACAAGCTATGGAGGTGTGGGCAGGGAGTGGGGCTCGCCCCCGCCGTGGTCACCGCGGCACCTGTGCCCTGGGGGTGGGAGTGGGACGCTCGCTGCGTGGGGACCCCCCGAAGGGACCGGCATCTGGCTCTGCAGAGGTTTTCACACCGGGGTGGGGTTGTTGGGAAGGAGCCGCTGGTTCCCACACCCCCTCGCTGGCAGCACCGGGTCCACCCCACCATCGGGTCGGGACCCACGCTCGGGATGTGCCCGCGGGGACCACCACCCACGCCGGGGCGTGGCCACAGCGCTGGTCCCCCAGCCTGCCTGAACCATGCTCATCCACACCACGGGTCTCCTGGGGCAGGGGCAGTCTGAGCCCCTTCTCAGGGCCTTCTCAGTGGTGGGGAAGCAGTGGCAGAAGACAGGCAGGGCAGGGGGATTTTTGCAGGCCCCTGATGCAGACAGGGGCTCCGGAGAGCTCTGCAGTCGGCCAGAGCACAGGGCAGGGGTACTGGGCTGTGGTGCCGTACATCAGTGCTCAACCTCCTCTGCCCCTCATCCGCTTCCCAGGGACAGGAGAGAGAGGAGGTGATGTGTGCAGGGGGACGCAGCCCCCTCCCCTCCAGGCAGCAGCTGCCCTCTGCCCTGTGCACGAAGCCCCCATGGGCCGATGGACCAGACTGTGTATTCAGCATCTACCTTCTGGGCTGGAGCGTTGCTAAGAGACAGGATCCCCCCGGGAGGCTGCGGTGCCAGCGGCTGAGCCCAGCACATCGGCAGGAGGGGATGCAGCCACTGGGGAACCTCTGGATGAGGCAAGGCTGATGTGGGAGATGACACAAAAGGCTGCAGCAAAGCACCATGAGAGACACCCCCACACCTCACAGGGAAACCTCTAAAGCAGGGAGAAAGGGGTCAAGACCAGGAGGAAGATGGCATCAGCAGGATGAGGTTAATCTGGAGAGAGGTCTCTGGAGGGTTTCAGGTCAGGGAGATCACAATGAAGCGAGGTGTTTCCGTTAGCAGCCTGTTCCACCTCCTGGGGCTGTGGGGGTGTCTCACTTGGCTCGTCAGGGGTGAGCAGCTGGCATGCGCAAGCCACAGGGTGGAGGCTCAGCGGGCAGCCTGGCAGAGGGGAGGGCAGGGGGATACTGAGAGCAAGGATGAGTGCGCTGGGAGCTGAGCACTGCTGCAGCCGAGCTGCTGCTTGGGTCGCTGCCTGGGATGCTCTCATTCGGTTGAGAAGTAGTCACTTGGCCTCTTTTGTCTCCCTTTTTTGATGTGGGCAAGGAATTCACAGGGGATCTGGAACCCAGTGCAGGCGATGGTGAGAAAGATGGCCGGAGGTGACGCAGGACCCATCTTCCAGGACTTTCCGCAGTGCAAGTTAGCTGGACAACTGTCCCAGAGACTGGACTGGGGCAATGGGGCGTCCCTGGCTGACACATGCTCTGACATTTTACAGGGTGAGTAGCTGCCCCTCAGATAGGCATTTTTCCACCTGTGTGCAAGTCCTTTTCATGCTTTTCACAGTAATTCACACAAGCTAAAAACTTCCTTTGCTTTTTAGGTGACCAATATTTCTTTCACATGATTTAAAATTAAAAAAAAAATTCATATATTGTGAAGTTGACAGCACCAAGGAGGCCCCATGAGAGAACAGAAAGAAGCACAGAACAAGATAGACGATGGCCCTGCCCCTCATCCTTAGACATTGCCTTGCTGAGCCTCCTGTGCAGTTGCAGGCACTGAGTTTAAAGTCCTGGGCTGCAGTGACAGAGCATATTAGGGGATGGCTGCTCTGAGCAGGCAGTTAAATGAGCTCTCCCAGGCCTTTGCAGGGCACTTTTAGGGTGCTCTGAGTAGTCCTCGATGGTGCAGCAGGCTGGGGTGTTGGTGGGTGACAGAGCCTGGCTTGGTTGCTAATGCTGAGCTACTCGTGTCGCCGTCTGATGCAGCGTGGAGCGAGGCAGTATTGCAGTGGTGGCCAGCAGAGGGATGCACAGCCCATCTGCCACCAAGCCAAGCTGAGCCTCACACTCTGCAGGGACCCCATCTTCTTCACAGGAGCTTGGTGAAAGGGCCACTCCCCAGCATCTTTACTACCCTCGCTCTGATGCAGGTACACGTTGGATGATCCTCAAAGCAGAGGTTCAAACCACAAGAGTCTTTCCCTGGTTCACTGAACCTTGATCCCAAATTTTTATATTTTTGATGCGGTCATTAGTAGTAATTTAAAACTACAGACTCCTTTAACATCAGACTGCCCCAGAGTAGTGTCCAGATAAATGAAAAAGCCTTACTCTGCTTGTAATTCTTTCCAGGTGATAGTTCCTTCCCCTCCTTGTTACTCTTCTTTTTCTGTGCTCCCCACCCACATGGTCCATGTTTTCCTTTCTTGAGGTGCCCCTCTCCCCCATCCTATTGCCCTGGGAAGTATTCGGCATTTTGCAGGGCAGAGCTCCTGGGAACACAGGACTCCTTGTTTGCAGAAGTCAATCATCTTGAACTGAGGCCCAGTCAGGTTAACAATTAGGTTCAAAAGTTTCTTCTAACTAGGGGAATCTGAGAGATGAAAGGCTCCTGCTGGTGAAATGAAGCCTGCTAGATCAGCATAGGAGCAACAATTCTTTTCCCTAGTTTGATAGGAAACTGTAAACAGCAGCTCTCTAGCTCAGTGCCTTCAGGAACCTCTTGCCACCTAGACTGCCTGAGAGCTGGCTTTTCTGGGCTGAAAACTCAGGTAATATGACCTGGCTTTCCCAGGGTGCAAGCCCAGATACCTCAGGAGATGCACTAGAGGCTGAAAGGTGCTGTTTGGAGGCAATTCTTCCCTTCCCAGCACTGCTGTAAATTCATGGCACAGGTGTGGGAAGGTCCCAGCCTGACCCTGAGATAAGTAGACCTGTCCCACCCACTGGGCACAACGCTGGTCCCTGGCTCCTCCCCCACGCTGCCCAGCTCTGACTCATGTTCTCAGTGTCACCTTCTTCACAACTCCCATCCCCTCCTTTCTGGTGTGTGGAACCCCAGGTGGGGAGAGCTAATGGCACACATCAGTGAGTAAGGCATAGCCCTACTGAAAGGCACTGAGCACAGCTAGCACCACTGCAGCCCTGCATGCTGCATTACCTGCTAGGAGAGGCATCTCTGGAACATCCAAGATGCTGATGGTCTGGCTTTCTCTGGAGAAGTACCACTGAACATGCCAAGCCTGAGGGACCAAAGAGATACTGTCCTGGCTGGACAGCTGTGATGCTCCATCCCCGAAACTGTGCTGCATGAGCAACGTATCCAGCTGTCCCTATCACCCCCGGGCTCATTTTAAGAAGCTGGGCATCCCAGTTCCACCCATTTGGAAAAGGATGCTTCAAATCTCCCAAGAATGTGACTACCCTCTTCCCAGAAACATGCACTGAACTGCAATTTGAGGACTCAGTCACTGCCAGAGACAGCCCTGTTCTTGGGTTCCCTCCTTCTCTGCCGTGACTCTAAGTATATGGCAAGCGGGGCCATTTGCCAATGTTTGTGTCTCGACAAACAGTCTGTCAGCATTTTAGTGTATGGCTTCAGCTGGGATCAGCTATACGTTCTCTCCCCATTAAATGGCAGAGCTGTGTGCAAACACCCTGGCATCAAACCATCTGGGGCATGCTCAGGGCCAACTGCTGATCTCCCAGTAGCATGTCAGGCACCCTCTTGCACCAAGGCGAAGGACAACTGTGGAATTGGTACTCCTGTGCCACTGCCTGCACAGGTAGCCAACCCCCATCCTGCCTATGGGGGTCTCCTCTGCCACCAGTCACCTCTCCCATTAGGACTGCTTACCTGGATCACCTTTGTTCCAGCCTGGCTCACAGGGGACCTGGCATAAGCAAGCTGCACCAGATAGCAGTCCTGAATAAAACAGACTATTGAATGGTAGTAGAGGCCATGGAAACAACTTCTGGCTGCTGATAACACACGAGCCCCCCACTCCCACTAACATGATAGCAAGCTTTCATGGCCTTCATTCATGGAGCTATTGAGCATTCACCTCCCTCCCTGGCTCACTGCGGAACTGTGGCCTGGGAGGCTGGGAACAGGGCAGACTTTCTGCTAAGATTGCACCCTGACAGGGCACAGTCTTGCTTACACAGATGCTATTCAAGCTCAGTGGTAAGACACCTTGGATATACAGGCTAGATTCTGTCCAGACTCAAAGGCTCTGGAAAGAGTTTCTGGCCAAGAGAGCTGGGATTCAGATACATTTAACTTCAGTCTGACCTCTGCTATGTCCTCCAGCCTCAGCAGTTTGCACCAAGAGCAGAATCTGGCTTTTTGCCCAGGGTCACATTCTGCCTTGGTGTAGCTGTTACAGGAGAAGAGCAAACTGGAAGAGTAGATGTGTGGGATGTGATGCATCCCACCTGTCATCAGTTGGAGGAGACACCAGCCCCTTGCAGCAGCCAAGGGTCTTCTGAGTTAGCCCAGTGTACCCAAAGACAGTGCATCCATTTACACCAGAGTTGAGTTTGTCCCCAGTAAGCTGTTAGCATATTCCCCTGCCTTTCCTAGTGCACTGTTTCCTCAGTGCTGACCTGTGAATACTTTAAATAGTAGCAAGATGATCACCTCTGAGAAGATTTCCACATCCCTGTTGGACACCAGGACCTAGCATAGCAAGGGCGTCATCCCTGTTACTTAGCTCAAAGTGAGGGTGCTAGCTAAGGCCAATAGTGGAGCTGGTGATTTATTTTACATCTCTGAACCTGCTCTTGGTTGGAGGAGACTGACTCTGGTTCACCATGGAGTGGAGCAATTCAAAGCTGCAAGGACAGGTGATACTCAAAATGTCACTGGTGGTACTCAGTGGATAAGTCACCCTTTGTAATGCAGATCTGAAAGCTCCTTTCTGCTACAGCCTCTCCCCTCCTGGAGTTCAGGCAAGTCAGTGATCAGCCCCAGGCACTGACTCCATGAATGTCACAGAAGGTAGCACTGCTGGCAGATCAGCCAAGCTCACCAGTCCCACCATATCTGGACTGAGAAGTCTTCCAAGATGTGTTCAGCAGGGCTTGGACAAGCTGCTGCCTCCACATAAAGCTGGAATGGAGCAAGTGACCTTCAGAGGAGTATGTGAGTAGAAACTGAAGACCACAGACTGCAGTGGGACGTATCTCCATTGTGTTTTACACCATGGATTTGTAGGTAATGCTGCTTGAAAGCTGGTGTGACCAGGACCAGGTCTGCACTGGGTCTCAGTGGCTGGGCTGAGCTGCAGATGCACTGACTACACAGGCACCACCAAAAGCAAGGCACCCACCTCCTTGCTGGGCAGACCCCAGACTCATAGTTGATATTGTGGGGCACAATCTCAATCTAGAGGCAGGCCTAGATTTCTTTCTGGTGGTATTGCTGGTGATGTGTTCATATACAAGCCCTATTTCTTTCCAAAATTACACATTAATGCTTCCTGAGGATACAAGGACAGAGCAATCAGCATCACCACAAAGAGAGGCCGTCAAGAACTGCAGATGACAAACACATAACTGATCAAAGAACATGGTTACAGCAATTATTGCCCATATCTGCCACTGAAGGAAATGCATGTTGCACCTATGATTATCATTAAATTACAGAAAAAAACATGTTCAAAGCAAGAGTAAAAACTGAGCCAGAGCAAACACAGAGCCACCATGGCTAGCCCCCCCATCACAGAAGCCTGATCTGCTTGCCATACCTCCCCCAGTCCCAAGCCGAGTGCTTAACTGGGAAGTCAGTGCCTGGCTCCACAAGGCAGCTTGTGCCAAAATAGCAGCTACGGCTTGCCTCTATATCTGCTGCTCTTCAGACAGTAGCAAGCATCCCTAAAATATCCAGTTCCTGGGGCTCACCAGGAACAGCAGCCCAGCAAATGGATCATGCCCAGCACATGCTTGGTCCCAGCCGGGGAAGGCAGTGCCTCAAGGGTGCATGGAGGCCAGGTCTGGCATTGGGATGTGCAGGGCAGGAGCTGCCTGTCTGCCTGTCCCCCAGCATGGGCTGGCTGGGAAATACTGCATGTGACATCCAGGTGTCCCCACTATGGCAGTGCTCTGCTTGTTGGGCTGGGACCGGGCTGCATCAGGACTCAGCAGTGTGCATGCTACGTGTTCATGCTCAGGCTTTCATCAACACGACAGTTTGGTCACAGCTGTGCTCTGGAGGCAAATGAGCACAGAGGTGTGATGAGTTCATGGGGGGATGGATGTAGCCAGGGCATTTTCTACCCCCTGCAGAGGGAGGGAGGGGCAGGAATAGGGTCAGGGAGGGTGGGGGATAAATCAGTTTGGGATTAGAAGGTGGCACTGACAACCTGCCATGTGACAGCCAGGCTTGCACAGCCAGAACCCCAGCTGTCAGCCTAGTGGCAGCAATTAAATGAGGTATCGATTGAGGAATTGTTGTCTGCAGGGTTTAAAGATAAGATCGATGGAGACCAAAAGGTTTAGGCTCCGTTTACTAATTAGTCAAGCACGCTTGGGAGAGAAACCTTTGGAGACATGGAGAGCTGAGCTGTGTACAGGCAGTACTGCCAATGTGCTGGGGTTACCCCCTCCCTGGCATCCAGTCTGCACCATTCCTGACTCTCTTGTGCCAAAGGGTGGACAGGCATGGGGTGCTTGTGCCAGGGATTTAAATCAACAAGGAGGCAATCAGCTGCGTGGAGTGGGTGGGGGCAGCAGAGTGGAGTATTCTGTCTGCACTGGGGTGATGAGCTGCTTTTTTCCCAAGGCAGGGATGTGGGAAAGAGGGGCTGTGCATATGTCTGTGCATGGGGAGGAGTAAACCAAGAGGAGAGCTGCTCCCTTTGCATTGCAAATTGTTTGGGAGTGAATTGATCCATTTCTTAGTCTCTGGCATTAGTTACAGCCTGAACACATTTCTCTTCCCCCTGCTCCTTGTGCAGCAAGCCCAGAGACACAAAGGAGACGAATGTGGCACAGACTTTTTGTGGCTTATGTGCTGATTCTGCCTATGATCCATGGAGCTAAACTGGGGGAGAGCAAGGTGATGGCTTTATGCCCTCACTGCTTCGTTCCCTTACTTCCAGATGATGTCCAGGACATGGTAAAATGGGGACAAGCGGGCAATGGCCTTGCCTGGATGTGGTTTGGGCGGCCTTTGAGACTGTCTCCTTGCTTGCTGTTGTGGGAGGGGGGGTCTGTGGCTTCAGAGCAGAGTCGGTTTTAAACCAGCTGGGGAGCTGGACTAGGTCATGTCTCTCAGGGGACGTCTCGATGTCAGCTCTGCATTACGAAGAGGCGTCGACGTGGCTCCCCGTTCCTGGGGTGGACAGAGAATTCCTCTTTTCATCTCAGCTTACCAGGAAAATTCAAGCCCAGCAGAGGAGGGCCAGGCGCTGTTGCAATGGGTCCTGTGACCCATAGCCAGCTTGGGGGCAGTGCTTTATGGCCACCACAGCCATGGGTCATGCATCACCTCAGACCCACTCCCTACCATGTGACAGGACATGCCAGAGCGCTGTCAGCTGCATGACCTAACATAAGCCCCAGGGGAAAACACCCGCCAGTTTGCACTCCCTGCATAGGTCAGTTCTCCTGGTGCCTCCCAAAACAGGACAGAGGGGAGCGGGTGCCAGACACCAACGCCGCTGACAGAGGTGCAGCACGTCCTGCTGGAAACCTTGTTCTTCAGCTGGGACTGCCTTCCCTCTGTGCCAGGCTTGGTGACTGCTACTAGCAACTGCAACCTGACCCAGCCTGCTATAAAACACAGCAGGATGGGAGAGAGCAGCGTTTGAGCAGGCTGAGAAACCGTAGTCACCAGGAGACTGAACGTGCCTCCAGGGGTGGCGGGGATGAAAGGAAGGGATGGAAGAGAAAACAGAGATCAAGGACACCGTGACGCCGTGTGGCTGTTCCAGGGTGTCTCATGCTTTCACAGCAGGGCTAGGCAGATTTATAGCTTTGTCTTGAGGGTCTGGAGCCAGCCTCCAGTTATTTCACATTTAGGAGGCAGTTTCCTTTGCCTTTCCTCTTGCTCTAGCTTGCAAAGCTGCATGCCCCACGCTGGTCCAGACCTATGTCCTTGTTCTCTACATACAGCATCAGTGGGACAGATACTGCATCTCTGCCAGTGCAGGACAGAACCAACTAGGGTCTAAAGGATCATTTTTTCCTGCTGTTATTATACAGCTCTGTGCTACTGCACTGTCCAGAAACTGTGAATTTAACAGTCCTTCTCTATGGGAGACATGGACCAGGCAGCTAGCCCAGGGCTGCCAAAACCATAATGTTCTTCCCACGTGGATTTCGCTTTCCTTATTCTCCCCCAACAGTCAGGCTGACCTCCCTGCCCATGGCCACCTGTCCATGCTAAGAGAGAATAGGAAACACTGTGGTTTCTGTGGGTTGCAGAACAAGCAAGCCTCCTCTAGACTCTCCGCTCCAAAAGCAACTCCAGCCCATGCCACCTCCTACACATGGCTGTGATGGACAAGCAATGCAAGAGACATCTCCCTGTCCATCCCTCTGGACTGGTAAAGCTCAGACAACACATCCAGGATCCTGGCTTGTGATGTGGCTCTGCACATTGGGCAGGAGATCAGAGCACTGCTTCCTAAATGTTTCCTGGAGAGGTTGCAAGAACCACCCAAGCTGACCCACTTGTCTCACAGATTGCTTGCCTTCCAGCATCTGCCTCTGCCAGAAGCGAGATTGACGGGTGACTGATGATGTTTACCCCAGTGCCACCCTGACCCCATAAGCAGTTCTGGGGGACCCATAGCTATCTTCCAGGCCTACTGGCCATGATCGAGCACTTGAAGATTCCCCCCAAGGGAGATGGAGATAAGGACAAACGCATCTGCAGACAGATAGAAAAGGCTCCAGAGATCAAAGTGGGTCTCCTAGCAAACGCAATGGGTCCCCTCCATACCCGATGACCCCAACTGGTCTGTTGGATCAGAGGTGCCCAGATGGTGCCTGCTATAACATTTTGCTTTCCACCTGACATCAGGCTGATATCTTCCCTTATCAGGGCCATGCCATGGTTTAGTGCCCAGACAGAAAGAAAAGTCTGAGTCCGCCGCGTGTTCCTAGGGGTTGAATGCTGCTCACAGACGGGAAAGCTTGATCCAGACAGATCTCCAGGTGCCATTGGGGCATTTATTTCCTTTTTACCTGTCCTGGATGAATAAACTCAGTCTGTGCAAGCCAGGGTGTAAGTGTTTGCCTGCACCAAGGAAGGCTTGACTCTTGCAAGGCAAGGAGAAGCAGAAGATTGGGTCTGTGCAGGGGGGGACAGTGTTCCTCTGCCACCTTTCTCTCCTGAAGCCTAGGAGGCATGAGGCATGGAACGGGTGCAGGGGGGTTCCAGGCTGCCAGAGCATGCAGGTAGCAACCCTGCCTCCACGGGTCACCATGACAATGGGGACAGCAGAACTGTTCCCACCTCTCCTTCATTTTCCTTATGGCATGAGGCCATGATCAAGCAGCATAGAGAACAAACAGCAGGCATTGGGAAATCTGTTCTCAGCTCCCCACTGGGGTTGTTGTGAAGCAACGGAGAGCAGGAGTAGGACTAAACCCCAGCCCGTGCCAAGAGCATCAGCAGAGGCAGAGTACTTTCCTGGGCCTCTTCACATGCATAATCTCAATGTGGTCATTACTCTTTAGCAGAGACATGCATGTCTACAGACAGATAAATAACCCCAGCAGCATGCAGGAGGTTTCTAGTGTGTGCACAGGAAATCTCCATCTTTTAAGCTCAACGGGGGGGGGTCTTAAAATGTATATAAATACCTGCAGGGAGACTGCAAAGAGGATGGAGCCAGGATCTTTTCCTTGGTGCCCAGAGACAGGACAAGAGGCCATGGGCACAAACTGAAACACAGGAGATTCCGTCTGAACATCAGGAAACATTTTTTCACTGTCACGGTGACTGAGCAGTGGCACAGGTTGCCCAGGGAGGTTGTGGAGTCACCATTGTTGGAGAATGTACTGGTTTTGTCTGGGATAGAGTTAATTTTATTCAGAGCAGCTAGTGTGGGGCTGTGTTTTGGATCTGTGCTGAAAACAGTGTTGATAACACAGGGATGTTTTAGTTACTGCTAGGCAGTGCTTACACAGAGTCAAGGCCTTTTCTGCTTCTCACCCCACCCCACCAGCGAGCAGGCTGGGGGTGCACAAGAAGCTGGGAGGGGGCACAGCTGGGACAGCTGACCCCAACTGACCCAAGGGATATTCCACACCATATGATGTCATGCTCAGTATGTAAAGCTGGGGGAAGAAGAAGGAAGGGGGGGACATTCAGAGTGATGGCCTTTGTCTTCCCAAGTAACTGTTAAGCGTGATGGAGCCCTGCTTTCCTGGAGATGGCTGAACACCTGCCTGCCCATGGGAAGGAGTGAATGAATTCCTTGTTTTGCTTTGCTTGTGTGTGCAACTTTTGCTTTACCTATTAAACTGTCTTTATCTCAACCCATGAGTTTTCTCATTTTCACCCTTCCGGTTCTCTCCCCCATCCTGCTGGGGAAGGGAGTGAGTGAGCGGCTGTGTGGTGCTTAATCGCCAGCTGGGATTAAACCACGACAGAGATATTCAAAAGCCATCTGGACATGGACCTGGGCAACTGGCTCTGGTTGGCCCTGCTTGATCAGGGGGGCTGGACCAGATGACCTCCAGAGTTCCCTGTCAACCTCAGCCAGTCTGTGATGCTGTGATCTTGCTGGAGGCTGCATTTCCAGACCCCGGTTCTTCTTTCCAAGTTAAAGTCATAGCTTCTTCTAGTTCCCTCCTACTGACTTGCCCAGCTTGGTGGTTGTTACAAATGCTAAACTGATCTCCATCCACTCCCACCTGTGTGGGGCCAGGCAGACACATCTCTTTCTCACAGGCGAGGGAAGTTGTTTGCCTGCTCAGCTGCAGCCCTGGGAAAGTAGCAGGCTCTGTGTATGGGCCAGAGCCATCACATGCAGGAAATTTCACCTACTCCCTCCATGCCAGGAGGGACACAGAGTCTGGGAGCTCACACACAGGCCATGAGCTGGCCTCAACCCCTCCAGCTCTGGTATTGATGTGGGCCCGGCCAAGGATGTATTAAAGACGGACTCTGTGCAGAAAGCAGGGCTGTCCCAGGGACCACATCCCACGCTATGCTGTTCCTGCTGCCCCAGCCTCCTTCCACCCAGACTTCCCTTCCTCAGATCCAGGTCACTGCCTCTTGCCCTCCCATCATCAGAGATGGTGAATAATTCACTCCCTTCATTTATGTCATTACCTTGAAGGTATTTATAGTATGTGATCAGTGCCCCTAGAGAATTCCCTCTCCTGAACTCTATAAATTACATTGTCTTGGTCTCTCCTCCCCACCCACCTGTGCTAATCGCTGCATCATGTTGGCTGACCTCTTGCATTTTTTTTTGTTTCTTCCATCCTTGGACTTTGGCGGCAAATGCTCTCTCTGTTTCTGCCCAGGCTCTCCACTGGGGCCCCACATCTTTGCAGACAACCCAATCCACAGTTAACAGGGACACAGCAGGTGTTGTGAGACTGCAGGGTCATCTCTCTGCTTGCTGGGCATTAAATATGTTCTCACTCATGGGCACATCCCACATGGAGGAGAAGGCTCAGCCAGACAGGAGGATGTGTTTCTTTGCAAAGCAAGGGCAGCTGGAGCATGTGGTGAACTGATGATAGATATGCAAAATCTGGATGGGTTATTGCTAACTCCAGCACTGCCCCTACAGGTTTTGGGGGCAGGAGGGACATAAGCTGATGTATGGCTTAGCATAAGGATAGATTTCTCCCAACAGTTTCTGGTTTGGGCCATGCTACCATACAGGGGCATGCACTTTACAGCTGCCTCACCTTCCAGTAGGAACCATCCGTCCTGCATGCCCATGGCAGAAATTGCACAGAAACAGGCCAAGAGTAATGCACAGTGTCCCAACTCTCAGGGTCTGCTACCAGAGTTGTTCCAGAGCAACACATAGCTTTAAGCCATCCTCCATGGCTCAGGAAACACCATGGCAATGCCAAGTGCCTCTTAGAGGAAGCCTGTGCTCAGCGGTGCCTCACTGCCCTGGAGATAAGCTCAGCAATCTAAGCTTGTGGTGTTTTCCTGGTCAATGCTAGACAGCCCATAGGGCACTGTTTGATGAGAAACAGGAGACAAAGGTACCAGGCACGTAGTAACATTATGCCTGTTTCTCTCAGTGAAGCAGTTAGTTCTCATCAGTTGTATTAAGTCTTTATTTCTGTATCCTTGGCTCTTAACATCACCAGTCTCTCATAACAGGGAGTCCCATGGATTAGACTTTTGGGAAACAGCCTGCTGATCCCCAGCTCAATGTTAATGTGGTTACTTTCAGAGTTGCCCAGGGTCACTGTGTCCCTCCCATCTGAGGGAGGACCATAAGCTAAGCTGCGCTGAGTCTGACAGGTCTGAACACTGCTGGTGGGGCAGGATTTGAAGCTGGCCTCAACTGGACTCCCAGTGGGGCAGCTGCTGGTCCCTGCAGGGTCCCTGGGGCAGTCGTGGGGTCCCAAGGGAGGGCTCTGCTACCCCCAAGGCTGCTGAAACTGGAGAGGAACTTTCCCACAAGGTGGGCTTTAGCGCAGCGGACAAAGCACAGATCAGGGGAGGACGGGGTTGGAGGAGGTCAGGGAGGACACAACTGCCCAGACCCACAGTGCAGGCTGAATTCCAGCCTCCCTCTGCTCATGCCAGCTGGACAGGCATCCCAGGAACCTGCTCTCCTGGAGACCACATGTACAAGCACTGCTGGTCCAGTGCTGCCATGCTCCTTTCTCGGAGGTGGCCCCACTGGGCACCGACTGTCCTGCTGCAGGGAGTGGAGAGCATGGCCAATCATTTGCAGCTCCCCCCAGGCCCAGACCAGATGGCCTGCACTGCTTTGTAGGGACCAGGGATGAAGTGAGGCAGGCTGTACTGCTGTGTAGATGCTAAACTAGGCCAGCATATGGTGCTGTAGGTCCATGGTATAGCTTGCAAGACATCATACTGACCTGGGCTGTGAGAATTACTAGAAGTCAGCCCAGTAGCACTGGGGAAGCTTGTGGGGGCTGTCTCCGATTTTGCTTGTTTTTTGGGAGGACAGATATTTAAATCCTAAAAAGTCCTGCCCCCAAACCCTACTAAGCAGAGGATGAAATATGGCTAGTGTGTTTCTGCAGTAATGCTGCTGTGCTCGGGAGCCTGTCCTGGCTACCCACGCTGGGCTGTGCATACCCAGGCTGTGTATCCCATGGGGTGTTGGTGGTGAGGAACCAGTGCATCCAGCCTGTGCATGGCTGCCTGAAATGCAGGAGATGCTGTGGGCACAGGCCAGTGGGAGAGGAGACGGGTGCAGTGAGAAATCTCACTTCCCATGAGGTGCTGTGCAGCATTTCCTGGCTGTTTCCAGTTTTAGAGGATTTCTTCCCAAGGAGAAAAAGGAGGAGTCCCACTTTCCCAGGGACAGCATGCACTGTTTGCCTCATCCCACGAATCTGCTGAAAAAGAGTTTTGCCGAGCCATTTTCAGCTAGTCACACCCAGAGGACCACTGCACTCTTGCTGTCATGGGGAAACCCAGCTACCTGCCCTCACTCCAGTCACGGCAATGGGCAAATTCTCACACTACTGCCATTTATACTCTTACCCCACAGATGCAGATCTTGACAAAAAGCTCATCTGACCCCTGTCAACACTCCCTCTGCTTTCACAGGTGCCCAAGGACACAGCATCATTGCCTCTGGAGCATTGGAGAAGCCTGCTTGCCTGGGGGACCACAATGGCTCCGAGGTGGCTGAGCGGAAGGACAAGCTGGAGGTAGTAAATGAGAGCCGGCTCCACACCCCCGCAGTTCGATGGCCAGCGTGAAAGGAGGTGCCGAGAAGTGGAGCCCTTGCCCATGCTGGGTCCTCGGCATCGCACCACCCGAGAGCTGCCCAGGGCAGGAGCTGCCGGTGCCTGCCAGAGCCGCCCCTCACAGCGCACTCACGCTGGGCGAGGTTCTCACCCCAGGCAGGGACCCCGCACCAGCCCCGGGCCAGCGCAATGCATCAGCACAGAGCAAGGCCACCCAAACCACCCCTCCCTCCCTTCCTTCCTCCCTCCTTCCTCCCTCCCACGGTCCGCTGGCTTCCCAGCTCACAGCCCTTCCTCCCAGCATCTGAGGGGCACTGATGTGAGATTAACCCCGTGCTCTCCGCAGCCTCGCTGTTATTACAGCCCTCCAAGCAGGAAGAGCGCAGAGGATGGATGTTGCATGGGGGTCAGCCTCTTCCAGTGGGTACAGCCATGGGCAGCACTGGGGTGACACCCCTGGGTGCCAGGACAGCTCTAGAGACCCCCTGCTCTCTGCTGTCTCCTCTCCAGCAGCCCTCTCCTTGATGCTCTGGTCCCAGGACTGCTCCCTGGGCTCAGGGACCCATGGCTGGAAGCAGTGGCTCCTCTCTGGGAAAGGCTGCTCCCTGCACCCTGGGCAGAGGGTGCACCAGAGCTGGCCAAAGCCCTGGCAGCTCAGCTCCATTGGGTGCTCTGCACCGCATGGAGTGATTTAAGGCTGTGGCTGGAGCCTTCAGCATTTCCCTGTCAACAGTGCAAACACCACGTTTAATGTCGTCCTTTGTGTTTCTCAGTCAGGAAGAGCTGTGTGTACAAATAATTAAAGAGAAGAATCGGAGTGATTAGGGCAGATGATTATTGTCAAATTATGATTTATCTCAGAGGGAAATTAGTACCCCCCCTCCCCCAAAGGGCTCAGCCTAGCACGCTGAATGGGCACTGGTTTTTTGATTAATAGATGCCTTTAGAAGGTCACCTACATCCATTGCAGATTAACTCAGTGGGAAAAGTTCTTTCAGTAATTCAAGCTGTTGTTCTCACAAGCTGTCAGCTAGCTGCGAATCGGGAAGGTCCATCCGTTACAGGGCTGCTGGGTTGGAGGGGATCTTTCTTTCCTCCGGACACATAGGCATGATATATGATGCACAGAGACATGGATGACCGAGAAAACGAGCTGTGGAAAGAAAACAAAAACAGCAGTAAAGGGAAGCGAGGAAGCTGAGCAGGCAGAGAGCTGGCCCAGGCAGCATGGGGCCTGGGACTGGAGGGGCAGAGCTCAGCTTGAAGCTGATGCTGGAGCAGTGGTCCTAGACCTGGCCTGCTCAGCATGGTGGAGGAAGGGTTTAGATGCCCCCCTTTTGTGACCATCATAAGCTCCTCCTGCTGTGGAGACAGTAACTCATATTGGTTTTGCTTCATCCACGCCTGTATTTAGACATGTCCATGGACGTGCTGGCAGGCTGAAACCAGTGTTCCACAGGATCTGACAGTCTCCTGTGCATTCCTGGCAAAGATCCCTCAGCATCATGGCTTGACTCTTCCACACTGTGGACAACACCTCCCAATTGGCTGCTGAGGAGGAAAGACCACACCAGGATCTAACTGCTACTCAGGCATCTTCTTGGGGAAGGCAGAAGCTGGTGATGGCAAAGTGGAAACAGGACCAGCAGGGCTGGGATGAGGAGAGATTGGGACTTTGTTGTGGTTTGACCCCAGCCAGCAACTAGCACCACACAGCCGCTCCCTTCCCCCAGCTTTATATGCTGAACATGACGTCATATGGTGTGGGATATCCCTTAGGTCAGTTGGGGTCAGCTGTCCTGGCTGTGTCCCCTCCCAACCCCTTATGCCCCCCCAGCCTACTTGCTGGTGGGGTGGGGTCAGAAGCAGAAAAGGCCTTCACTCTGTGCAAGCACTGCTCAGCAGTAACTAAAACTCAGGGCAGGAGAGGTGGTGTGTTCCATGGAGTTACTGGGCACCAAAGCCAGCTCAGGTCAGGTCACTGCTGCACTTGCACTGCTTCTTGTAAGGCTTGTCCTCCATTGGTTCAGGTGGTTCCTACTATAATAATTCCTATAACATGTAACTCAAATCTTGGGTTACAAAAATTTAAAGGTATTTCCATTACAGTCTCCACCCCTGGTCCCTTTGGACCAGACCATAGGTTTGAACATTGCAATGAACTCCTCCCTTGCCCCTGCTCTGGCTTGGCTTTATCCGCAGACTGCAGTCCCTTAGGGTTGTACCTGCTCTAAGTGGAGCCTTATCTAGGAGCCACAATCTCTCCAGCGGTACACCTGCTGTGGCATAGACTTATCCACAGCCATAGTTACTTTGAGGTGTACTTTCTCTGGTGTGGACTTATTCACAGCCACAAATGCTTCGGGGTGTCCTGCTCCCACATAGACTCATCCACAGATCACAATCCCTTAGACTCAAGATCACACTGGAGTTCCAGCCTGTCCAGCACAGCAGCACAGAAACAGCAGCGATGCCCTGGCCATCTGCCAGCCCAGGCACATGGCCATTGCTGTTATCAAAATATTCCCAGGTACAGCACAGTAAGATGATCAACAGTACAGCAGTACAGCAAGCAGCGAAAGCAAAAAGCAGCTACTAACGAGCACTAGACTCTAACATACAGTAAGGCAAGCAAGCCCCATGGCAAGCACAGAAGCTGGCTGATTAATTGCTAAACAGCAATAACAGCTATAAATTCAGTCTAGCACATTCCAATCAAATCTGTTGTTAACTCAAATACTTCGACCCCCACGTTGGGCATCAAAAAGGACTGTCGTGCTTTAACCCCAGCCGGCAACTAAGCACCACACAGCCGCACTCTCACTACCCCTGGTGGGATGGGGGAGAGAATCAGAAGGGTAAAAGTGAAAGAACTCGTGGGTTGAGATAAAGACAGTTTAATAGGTAAAGCAAAAGTTGCACACACAAGCAAAGCAAAACAAGGAATTCATTCACTCCTTCCCATGGGCAGGCAGGTGTTCAGCCATCTCCAGGAAAGCAGGGCTCCATCACGCTTAACAGTTACTTGGGAAGACAAAGGCCATCACTCTGAATGTCCCCCCCTTCCTTCTTCTTCCCCCAGCTTTACATACTGAGCATGATGTCATATGGTGTGGGATATCCCTTGGGTCAGTTGGGGTCAGCTGTCCCAGCTGTGCCCCCTCCCAGCTTCTTGTGCACCCCCAGCCTGCTCGCTGGTGGGGTGGGGTGAGAGGCAGAAAAGGCCTTGACTCTGTGTAAGCACTGCCTAGCAGTAACTAAAACATCCCTGTGTTATCAACACTGTTTTCAGCACAGATCCAAAACACAGCCCCACACTAGCTGCTCTGAATAAAATTAACTCTATCCCAGACAAAACCAGCACAGACTTGCAGCACTGCAAAGAGAACAGTACAACAGCATCAGTCCACAAACTTACAAGCAGTGTCAGAAATGCTCATGCCAATACAAGCTGCTCTTCATGTTGACCTTCTGTAGATGCTCCATTATATTTCTTTTGAGCTCCGTAACCATTGTGCTTAACAAAGGCTACAGATGGGACCGCTCCTCTTCTCTCCTCATGTGTCCGTCCCTGCATGGAGACATGCAGGTGATTTCACTGAGGTGACATTCTACATGGTGAACTTGTGCCATTAGGTTCTGAACACAGACCAAGGCCCAACATCTGTAATTGTGTTGGGAATGATATGATGATGGCATACCTACTACCACAATGCTGGGCATACAATTGCCCATTTTTAACTTCAGGCATTCAGGGCAAAAGGAGAGACAGAAGAGCCCAGGTATTCTGCATTTTAAGGTGGACAACAAAGACATGAAGAAGACTCTATTCCCCGATAAATAACCGTGATGATTATATTTAGCTTTCTTTTCACAAGTGAATGGTATTTCAGCACAGTCATCAAAAAATCCCACTAACAAACGTTTCTTTTGCATCCATCTAGCCTTCGTCATAAATCTATGTGCCAGGCATTAATAATATTTTCAGCAACAGATTGATTGACTAGAACATAGCTTGGTTGTCTCTAAACACTACAGGGTTCTCAACAGATTTATCGCTTACTGAAGTCTGCACATATTTATATATGTACCATATTCCTTGTTATATACGTACCCTTCTTTACCCAAGCTTTCTCCAGCAGATCCATCTTGGTGGTGTCAATGGCTACTGTAAATTTGGACACCTTGTTGCCGAATCTGTAATAGAGGCTTTGCTGGCACAGTAGAGAACTGGTGTATTTTTGATAAATGAGCTTTAAGGCCAAAAGAAACAGTTAGATCATTTTGAGTGGCAGGGTCCAAAGGCTCTTATCCAGTTGCCCCTGCACAATGTCCAGTAACATGAAAGGACCCAAGGTTTCCCTTCCAGAAAAGCCTTCTCTTTGAGGCATCAAGAAGTTGCCGGTTTGGCTGATTTTTATGCAAGGCTTTGGATATTTGGGAGGCTTGGGTATATGAGAGAATCTTGCTTTGATATGTTTATATTTTAGTGAGTCTGATACTTGCTGGGAAGAGCTTAAGCCTGTGGGCAACACTCTTCAGAGGGCTTCAGGCTGGAAAAGAAATAAAACCATCTCCTGATGTGGCTTTCTGAAGCTGCCTACATCTAGGTTTTGAGGGATTGGCCACAGAGTGCATCTTCTCTGCAACCAAGAGGTAACTCTGGAGTTTGTCCCTGTATCCATCACACTCTAAGGACAGGACACAACAAAATGGAAGAGGACAATTTGCCCTGTATAGCCAGACTCCCTGCCTTGGATCTCCATGACAGCATCGGTCATCATGGGGCTTAAGAAAGCCTATGGCAGGGACAGAGACAAAGATTCCTGCCTTCAGCACATCCCACAGTCTGATTTTGACTTTGTATGGAAAGGTGAGCTGATGAGAGGCAAGGCTTTAGACAGTGGCTGCCAAGAGAGCAGAGCACCAGCTGGAAGGGACACTCTCTGACATGGGCAGGGCCTCCTCAAGATGCTGTGTTTCTACCAGCAGGAAGAAGAGGCAGTTGGAGAAGAGGTCAGGTTGAGTATTTTGTTTTTACCCCTTTAATATGCTTTCATCCCTTGGTAGGTGCTGGGCGGACCTGCTGGTGTACTGCTGTGCCCAGCTCTGGTCGGGAAGCATCCACTGGTGTATGTACCATTATAGTGATCACTGCCATGATTGACTGGCTGTCTAATGGGTTGTTACAGCACTGCAGAGTCTGTCTTGCTCTACACGTTAACTGTGAGAAGCTGGGGAGATGAAGCAACACTCTTCTAAATTGGGCTGTGCATTGGGAGCAGCAAGAAGGATCTCAAAAAACCACCCTACCCATTGCAAAAATTTCTTTTATGGTCTTTCACAAGGGAGGCCACAAACAAACAGATGAGATGCCAGGAGTCAAAAGGGAGTTTTCAGGTGGGTGGGCTTTTTTTTTCTTTCTTTAAATGGCCTGAGATGTTCAAGTCAGGCTTACTGCTCCTGGAGGTCATGTAAGTACAGATATGCCCAGCCTTTGCCTTTCTGTCCTTCGCTTGCTGTAAGGAAGCCAATGGTTTGGGGCTCTTGCACCCCTGCACGTGAAGCTAGGGGCTAGGGGCTCTCTTATGCAAAGTGGCATAACTGTGGAAGCCCCATGCTGGTTTACAGCCCCTGCAGATCTGCTCCAGCTATTTAAAATCACAGATGTTCCTCACCAGGTACATAAATCTGCTACCTGGATATTTGATATGAATCATGAGTGCTTGCTATCTGTTTCTAATGTGCACACATTGCCTATACAGATTCATGGATGTCACCAACACAAGAGCTCCTGGGCTGGGTGTCTGTGCCCTTGGCTACAAAACCAGCTCTTGGCAGATGTATTGTGACAGTGCACGTGGCTCATGGCATCAGTTGCTGTGCTAAGCCACAGCATGATGCCCCAGCAGACTAAGGGGTGGGAGGCCTCAGCAGTGTGGACCTCTTCTCCCCTTCCCAAGTCTTCACACAAGTCCCACCACACAGCAGAGCCAACCTGGGAGCCACGAGCTGGTGCTTGCCCCAAGTAACCAAACTCACAAACAACACTGAGTAAGGGATAGATAATCTCTCTCCCTCGTGATGGGAAGGACTTGAAACATGTAGGATAGAGTAGTTCTGGCTGCAGGATCACTTTGGAAGAGTGGCCCCCTGAACTCCCTCCAGCAGTGTGTGGCTGAGGGCAGCCCTCTCCAGAGGAAGACAGGGGGGATGATGGAGGATCCTGTGCTAAGCCTGGAAGCAGCCTGCCTCTGGGTGGCTCCTGGAGGGACTTGGAGGACCACGCAGCTCCCACTGTCGATGCCATGTGTGGCAGGAGCACACTTGCCATTCGTTCTGGCTTTCAAAACAGCAGGCTTTTGATTCCCTTGGTAGAACTCATCTGTGCTTCTTTCTGGCCTCCTCCTTTCTCTGTGCCAACGACGCACCCCCCAGCCCATGGGCTCTGCTGTCGTTGTTGGCTGCTGGTTCCACTGGCCTCAGCTTATTGCATCTGTTTTGATTTGCTAGGTCTTGCATTCAGCCATCCGTTCAGCTTTTATTGTACGTTTCTAAGCGTCAGCTCCGGGTGGTCATCATCAGCTCCTTTCACTCAAGCCTGTGCACCAGCTGCATATTAATTGCGCTCCTTTCTCCTCTCACTTGCTCCCTCCCCATCTCGCCGCATGACATTTGCGGTTTGCAAACTTTGTGAGAACACATTGTGATCCAAGCCCAGCTCTTCTCTGGGTGAAGGTGTGAGGAGGGCTTGGCACACCACCTCTTGCAGAGAGACTGGGGAGCTGAGGATTACACTGAAGGCAAATGTGGCCCCTCTACTGCAAATCTGCACTAGGAAAGCCTTCCTCCGATCACTCTGTCCATCTGCCGGTCAGTGGCGGATTTACTCACCATTGTCTACTGGCTGATATTTTGTCTGGTCTAACTTCACTGTCCTGAGCAATGGGGCTCTGACTCTTTCTCTGGCTGATCATTGCCATGCCAAGTTGATTCCAGCTTCTGGACAGTCTCCCTGATGCTAAGCCTGAGGTTCCCTTTCCCTAGTGCCCCTGTGGTACTGCCTAGTGCCAAGCAGAATTTCACTTCTTAATATAAGCAGTTGTATTGAGGGGGAAAAAAAAATATTCATGCTCACATGCGTGAACAGGTTCCTTCTGCCTGGCCTTGTGCTGCTCCTCTGGGCTACAGCACTTTGGAGACCGGGCTGTCTTGAATCATGAGCCTGCCCTGGCTCTGAAGTATTGTGTTGCTTAATGACTGATGATAATGTCTCCATATGTAGGCTTGTAGCCTGGCTATCCATCTTTACATTTCAAAATCTTTCCTCCTCAGCCATTACCTCCACCCCCATAATCACTCCTGTTGCTCTTCTCTGAATTCCACCTCATTTGTTCTTGTTTGAAGGCTGAACACAATTGAACCAGACGGTCTTGGAGCCTGGGTGGGGGCTGAGGTCTGATAGGGGTTCACCTCTGCTCCTTGGCCCTGAGCTGGCCTGAGGTCAAGAAGGCTCTTTGACCTGGGTGGATCTGGGCTGCTGTCTGACAGCCCATCCAGCTGCGGTAACCTCAGCTGACCTGGGAAGAAAGGTATTTCTCCAAAGCTTTGTGAGGACGGAGGCTGTAGGCTAAGAAATGCTTCCAGCATTTAACCTGCCTTTGCCTGTATGTGTTCACCTTCCCCACAAAAATCATTGCACATAAATGGCTCAGAGTTTTTCCAAGGTCTGCCTGCTCACAGGAACCCTGAGCAGAGGGTGCTACACCTGGGCTTAGTGAAACAGATTAAGGCAAAATCTGCCAGACTGAGACATAAAATAAAACCTGCAAGAGAGCCAGTGTCTTGGGAGGTCTCTAGTCCAGCCTCCTGCTTGGAGCAGGACTGTTGTCAGTAAGATGTGGCTTTGTTTGGCCAGGTCTTGAAAATCCTGCATCTCTGTGACCTGACCCAGGGCTGTACTACCCACTCAAGGAAGCAATTTTTTCTAATGTCCGATCTGAAGATTCAACCCGTAGCCATTGCCTATTGTTATCTCATCCACCACTATTGAGACTTTGTAGGTTAATCACACTGGCCTGTGCTCCAGGGAAATAACTTTCTGTCTTAAGGTGAAATAAAGCTAGACTGTCTCCCCATCATGTAAAGAAATGCCTCCTCCCACCCATACCTAACTCGCTGTCATGTGTCTGAGCCAGCTGGAATCTCAGGCTGAGCCGATACCTGCTGCTGCAACCATGACTGCTATAGACGATGGCATTGCTCCTGTGGCTTGATGGGGCACCTTTTCATCATAGCTGGAGAACCATGGTATCCAAATTAAGCACAAGCTGTAGTATTTAAAGTCTGAGCAATGAGCTTTCCTTGGCAGTGGGTGGGTTTTTATCATGGGGGTAAGGAATTCCTCAACTGTCCTTGATTTCATTTGCAAGCAATTTCTGTTCTGTGTCCTCACCTCTGTTCATTTGATGGATACCAGTGGGTTAAGTAGATCACAATTAAAGCCACAGTTAGGGGAGCTCATCAAAATATTTGGTAGGAACTTATTTAAATTGAAAGATTGACACTTTTTAATAAATAAGTGGATGTTGACGTGAATTCAATTTGACATTTGCCACTTTCTGCAGAATTACAAGTATCCACTTTTTTCAGAAACCATATTTAAACAGAATGCTTTTGGTTGGTGACAAATTTTGAACAGTTTTGAAAAGGGTTTCAGTAAAAACAGACAGCATGTTAGCAAATGAAAATCAGGTCGTTTTGTGAACTTTCGGGGGGACCTTTGCAACTTTAGTGCATTCACGGGTAAACATTCAAACCATTCCTCAACTCAGGGAAGTTGTTTTGAAGAAGCTGCTGAACTCCTTGTGAACATCATTGAGACAGCCCCCACTTCAATCCAGCACCTCTAGACAGAGATGATCTTGTGCCTGCCAATAGGTAAGCAAGCATGTGCATTTTCTCAGTCTCCCCAGCTCCAAATAATGACTACTAGCACATGGCTTCAATTATCCAGCACAAAGAAGCTTCTTGCCAGCTTTTGCCATGGGCAAGGAGGCCCAGTGGGAGGGGGAATTTTGATGTGTAGTGCAATAAGCAAAGGGGACATGTCTGGAGCCACTTCTGTCTGTACATGCATGCCCAGCCCCAGACAGTAAGTTCCTCTCCTGCACCTCACTATTCTCTCCTCTGTGTTCTGAATGAAGGACTTTTGTAATTTCCAGGCCCAGGAAGTGGGATATCTTAATCTCTCAACTTTAAAAACCAATTAGCCGTATCCATCAATGTTTCTTTAAATGTTTGGGGTAATGCCATTTACAGATTCTCCTGTCCTTGGTCCCAGCAGCAGCAAAACTCTTCCAGCTGCAGGTAACTTGGAGATCTTTCTTAGCAGCTGCACTAGGTTTTGACAATTTCTTCCTAGATACAGGCAAACTGAACAGGACTCAAGTGGACCTGCCATACTGTCAGGTCTTGCCAGGAACAATCTGCTTAACACTGCCTGTTGGATCCTCTCCCATTCAATGTTTGAGCATATCTTATTTCCGCAGTCAGGGCATGACTCCTGACTGCCTGGTCGGTGAAGCTGTCAGTGCAGGTTTTTTCTGATAGCTTTCCAATGCCCATAGTAAGACCCCATTGAAACCTTTCTCCTGTGCATATGCTGATGGAAACACATGCAGACTGATACCTTTGCCAACATATTCCTTTCCATCACTGTATGGTATAGTCCTGTGAAGGTGAGAAGCTAGTCAATCAGTGACAAGTAAAACAAAGGACAATGGCCACAAGTTGTGCTTGAGACTTTCTAGTTGGAAAATGTCTTCTCCATATGCTTGTTTCTTCCCCAGGACAGGTCACCAGAGAATTGGTGCTTTTAAGAGGCAGTTAGAACAAACCACAGCTGATCTGGCATAGCACTGGCCATAGTCCAGTTCTGAGCAGATTGGACTAGAAATCTTCATAGGTTCCTTCCCATCAGCATCTCTTCGTTTCTGTGATGGATGTAAGTGGAGAAGTCATTGGTTTCCCTTTTGTTCAGTAACAAAGCTTGAACGCATCCTTTTCCTTTATTGTCTCTTTGCCTTGGTCCACTCTTGGATTTCAGCTCTTGTAGAAACCTCATGTGTGCAAAACGCAAAATGTAGATATTATATACACAAATCATAGAGCAATTGATTTACCCTGATTTAGGCATGTCCTCAGTCAACTTGAAAGTGTGTGAGAATCTCTCAACACTGGGCCCAGAAAATGGGCTAGTCCCCCACTCAGACCAAGCTTGACCTGGAAAGGGTATTGGAGTGTTTCTGGATGTCAAGGGTAGAAACCCTTCGAGAAGCCTTAAGCTACTGGATTTGCTCAATAGATACTTTTTGCCCCGCCCTCTTGATTGAAGTATGCCCAAACAGTCAGCTCAGGGATGGAAACAGCATGGGACAGCTCATGGAGGCAAAGGGGGACTAGTCAGCCATACACACCACAAAGCCATGAGTTACCCCAGCTAGCTTCTCACGCCCAATAACTCCTTACCTAAATCACAACTTGATGTCTGAGCTCCCTTTACAGCCAGAGAAACAGCCACTAGTGATTTCTTCTGCCTGGGACAAACTGGTCTCTGAGGTGAGAGTTCTTCCTTCTTTATCAAGGAGATCAGATGAGTCACTTAGGCAACAAACTTTTAGTTTTCTAAAGTCAGGTAGGAGGGATCCACATGATCAGGGCAGGAGAGCAAGGCTCTCCAGCTGTTGGGAGAGAGCAAGGTGTGATCTTTCTTCGACCGTGATAGTGCCTGCTGGAGAATGGGTAGATTTGGGTGAACAGATGGTGGATACATACTTCTCCCAGCTTCCCTGGGAACTCTGGTTGTGTCTTATCAAAGGCCAGTGGTCATGCACAGCTTTCCAAATTCACTTCCATCCAGCAGCCCCTTTGTGGTATCTCCTCTCCTCTACTGACGGTTCGAGGACCCCTCCTGCTCCCTGCTGACTTGTGTGTCTTTCTGGAGATCTCTGCAGCAAGACATGTCAGTGTTGAGATCCAGGTTTCCATAGTGGATAACAGGAGATGAGAGAATGCAGCAACTGTTTTATTTCTAGTGTACATCCCCCATGCTGATATGTAGTGTGTCCTGACCCTCTGTGCTCAGAATTTTATTTGCTGAGATGCTATAACAAATACTGTGAGAAAAGTCCGGCTCTTGCCTGGAAAGCAGCCGCGTAAAAATGGCACCCTCTTGCTCAACCCACCAGTTCCCTTGTGCATGAGTCTGAACTGATGTGGTAGCAACAGGAATAAAATCTTGCTGCTTTGCGTGACTCACAGCTCTGCAGAGCTGGGCTGGCTACAGGGGAGGAAGCTAGGAGGGTGCATTTTCTGGTGAATCATCAAAAGAGCAATCTACCCTTAACACATATGCAGACCCTGGTAAAGGCCATGGAGCAGCCATGGTTTTATAAGTACAGAAAAGTGACTGGCCCTTTTCCCTTTTACACCATTACTTTCCCTCTTGCCTCCGTCTTGAATATGAGGAGCAGTGGCAGGGGTGGGAAGCGAGGCAGTGAGGATGTGGGCTGGGACACCCTAGAAAGGTCTGGCCCTGTCTGGCTAACTGATGCACATAGGCTATGAAGGCAAGTCTTCCTCCGCAGCAGGTCCAACACTGTTGCAGGGGAAAAGGAAGGTATTTCTGCCCTGGAACTGCACAAAGCCTGGTCCTTCCTTTGTACAGCTGCGCAGTTAGGAAAGACTCTCTACTGTGCTTTACATTTTCTTATATGGCCAGTAAGAGATAATCACCATGGATTGGGCTCACCACATAAGTCACAGCTCCCCTCTGGTAAAATAATGGTGGTTCTTCATGAGTGTGACTGTTCTTTCCAGCCATCTGAGCTAAGGTATAATGAGGAACACTAGCTCTTTAGTAAACTGTGGGGAAGCATGGTCAGGTAGCACTCAGTTTCAGTTGGAAACGTCTCCAAGAGTACTGGAGAAAGACTAGAGAGTCCTGTAATCAGACAAATATGTGATGTCTATGATTGTTGAGGTTACTTATTTTCAGCTCTGCATCCTAAGACAGCATCTGCAGGAAAATGGCACGACTAGACCTTTATAGAAGGACTATAGGGCGAAGGGCTGAGCAGGTGTTTAGTGAAGCCGGTTTCTATCCCAGAGAACCTTTAGTACCAGTGGTACAAGTGACGGAAAAAAATCTGAATCTCAGTTTCCTACTGAGCTGATGGGCTGGAAAAACATCTGTTAGCTTTAGGCTGCATGCCTTTGATGTGGGATCCTTGCAAACAGAAAGTGGGAGGCACCTTGCGTGAGAGCAGCTGTGAGAGTTCACAGCTCTGAAGTGGCAGGAGAGTGGCAAGAGAAAGACAATGGGCTTAAGAGATGTCTCCTATGGCCTTGGAGAGCCAGGAGGTGAGCTCCTAGGATGTTAAGGGGGACAGAGACAAGGGCTACTGACAGTTCCTTGCAGAAATGATCTTAAGGATACAGGTACAAAGTAAGGCAAGGAAACACAGCAAATAACCAAAGCAGCTGAATCCTGAACTCTTCACTGATCTGAAAATTAAGAAGGAAAAAAAAGCTGAATAACTGCAGCTGAGTAACAGATAAAAGAAGAGTACAAAAGCATGGGTCAAACTCAGAAAGACTGAAGCTCAAAGAGAGTTACAGCTAGCCAGATAGCACAGGACAGCAAAGACCCTCTTGCCCACCTGGGCATGTGCACATCACCCACACTGAGAATTCCTTATGGGTGAGTTCATGATCCAAAGTTGTATTCCAGGCTGCTGGCCGGACACAGGGAGAGGACTTGTCAGCCACTCCTGCCAACAAAAGGTGAATAGTGCCTCTGGTTATTCACTCCAGAGCTCTTTCAGGACCCCGAAGCTGAGAAGGACCCTGCTTGGTGCAGACCTGCATGCCAGTATAATCCAGCACAGGAGCTGTAGCACAAGACAAGGTCTGCCTAGGGCTACCTGGTACAACACCTGGAAGCAGTTCAGTTAAAACCTGACTCAGTCCCCATCTGGACACTTGGAAATGAGTTTTGGTGGGTGAGACTGGTTGATTGCTAAGCGCTTACGCAGAGATGTGTGTAAGTCAATGCCGACCCAGAAAACTGGCAGGAGAGTGACAGTGATGCTCCCTTCTGGCTCTGCTTGTATCTCTTTCTGTTTAGTTCAGGATTATGGAGATAAGTCCCATTTTATATGAAACAAGGAGATCTGAACCATATGTTGTGCAGGTTCACATCACATCTTGTGGCACAGGTCTGCAGTGAAACTTCTGTGATTCTTAAACAAAATCAGTCCATATCCAGGTGGAGGTTATGTCTTATGGAAGAGGCAGCTCAAAGATAAACAAGGGCAGAGGAAAGATAACACAATACCTATGAAACAAGCCAGCATCAAGTGATTTTGCACAGCCCATCTCCCTCCCTGAAATCTCTGCATCACCACCAACCCCTGGGACACAAGCACTGCTAGCTTCTGCTCTGTGCACTGGGAAAATGAGGCACAGGGAAGGTAAATGACTCAACTGTTCTTCAGGACATCAAAGTGAAACAGAGGTCTCTTGGTCTCCAAAATTGAAGGATAGCACACTCTAGCCACTAACTCTTCCCTCCAGCCTCAGGCTGTCTGTCCTTTTGGATCAATAGAAGATTTGCAGGGGAAGATGGTCTTGATGGTCTTATTTCTGTATGTGGCATCTTTAAAGCCATGTGAAGATTTTGTCCATGGCAGACAGAAAGTGATGCCCCAGGCACAGTGCTGCTTTGTGAACTAAAGCTTTGAGGCTGTACTGGGTCTGGCTGGGATGAAGCTAATTTTCCTCACAGCAGCCCATGTGGTGCCATGTTTTGGATTTGTGACTGAAACAGTGTTGATAACACACTGGTGTTCTGGCTATTCCTAAGCAGTGTTTGCACTGCATTGAGGATTTCTCTGTTTCCCATTCTGCCCCCAGGCATGGGGTGTGAAAGAGGTGGGAGGGGACAGAGCCAGGACAGCTGATCCCAGCTGACCAAAGGGATATTCCATACCATATGAGGTCAGTAATAAAAGCTCAGGGAAGGAGGATGAAGCAGGAATGTTTGTGGTTATGGTGTTTGTCTCTCCAAGTGACTGTCATGTGTACTGAGGCCCTGCTGTCCAGTAAGCAGCTGGACATCTGCCTGCTGATGGGAAGGAGTGAATGAATTCCTTTTTTCCCTTTGCTAGTGCACAGCTTCGTTTCACTTCTTAAACTGTCTTTACCTCGACCCACAAGTTTTCTCAATTTTGCTCTTCCTATTCTCTCCCCCACCCTGCTGGGGGGAGGGAGCAAGCAAGCAGCTGTCTGGGTGCTTAGCTGCTGGCCAGGGTCAACCGACCACAGTGGGTCTTCAGGCTGAAAAAGCATCCTTACATGCTGAGACCACAGTGAGTGCTGTCATCCCTCTTTTAGACATGGGGAGCTATTCGGGTGATGATCAGATGCAGAGCAGACAGGGTGAGCTCCTCAGGTCTCTGCTAGAATCTTGAACTCCCAGGTACACACTACGTTCCTGTTGTCCATGAAGGTATCATTTGCATCAATACCATGTGTTTAACTGTTCTAATTTCTTAAAAGCCTGAGAGCTATTGAGCTATTGCAGCTCCCAGTAGCGTCAGGGATGGGCGACAAGTGAGTAGTATGCATTTTCCCAGGATGGGCCTGGGAGCTGCTTTGACATGAGGACACAGATTGGCTCTGTTGTCCCCACTTCAAAAATCACCCTGGGCCTTCTTTACCCTCCTCCCCACAAAAAACCAATGCTAATGAAAACCAAAAGCAAATGGTGTGTTACCTGAGAACATGATTTGCTCAAAGTCATCAATGCATGGACTTTTGGGTTATGGATTTTCACATGCAAAGTCCCATTGATTTCGTATAGATCAATGGGAAGAAGCCAGGCAAAGAGAAAAAACTCCAGAGAATGATTTATCAGCCTTTGTCACTCAAACAATATCTCCCTATATGAATATCTTCTGTGTGGAGTATTTGTTCACTTTAATACAGTGACAGTGCCTGTCTGCTTTTACGTGTACCTGGGGAGTGCAGGCCCCTCACAGGGGGCAGGAATCTGAGGTTTCCAAGTACCTTGAGAACTGCTCTGGGAATCAGAAAGGGTTTTGTTTTCCAGCTCTTGTGATGTGTTGCAGCTGCCTACCGACTTTTTTGTTTCCATCCTTGGCACACAGAAGAATTTCATCACCACACTCTTTATCATGGAAACATGTCATTCAGTGGCATTCGTACATACTGTTCACATCAAATCAGAAGGTTGGCTCGAAACCCCTGCAGAGATGGGACCTTTCCAATTGAACCTGCCTCCATAGGTTTGGTGCTGGGCTGAATGCAAAGCCAGAAGGAGACTGATTTTTTTCAGACAGGTTTTCAGAGACGACAGAAGATGCATGGAAGCCTCCCAAGAACCGCCTACCCCATGAGATGTTCACCATTCAGGATGTTGGCAAACTTGTCAGATCAGAAGGCTTTGCAAGACACCAGCCGCTCAGGGACAGAAGTGTTCATGAAGTTTTGGGGACTGTCAGATTTTTGCTGAAGAGCTACCTGATGCAGCCGTATGGCCGAACACCAAGCGCTGAATTGAATCTAGGTCTTCCTCAGGATCTGACGCCCGCTACTCTCTTTCCCTGCTTGGGATTTGGAAAGCCAGACCTGGAACAGGATGTGATTTGCTCATGTTGGTCTGCATGATGCCAGCTGAGGCCACTGGCAAATTCTGTTCACTGAAAAATTATCTCATGTAGATGAGGGTCAGATGATTAACTTTGATGAATCTTGCCACAGCTGAAATTACTGCCAGTGCTAGGTATGAGAAGGAAACATTGGCAGAGCTGTCTCCCTGCCATGGGAAGGATCTCTTTTTCTCCTGGAAAGTAAAGCAGGGGTGCTATAGCAGCTTTAGCTGGACTTCTCCGCAATGATGAGAGAGCAGGGTTTAGTTTCAGTGCTGCTTGCCTCTCCTTCTGAAGTACTTACGCAAATGAAGTATTCTGCCTGGGGAAAGAGTCCTTGGGCAGGAGACTTTCATCTGGAATAAACAGGACAGCAGACTGCGGACGGCATTTCACAACGAATCCACCAGCTGCCATGTATGAGGCAAGGGAGGTGGGGATTGCTGCATTTTATCATGGGTCTTTTCATCTGTTCTGCCACCCAAAAAGTGCCCTGGCACAGAAACTCCCTCTGGGACTGATATCAGCAGTGAGGGATTGATAAGGCTAAGAGATGTGCCTCATCTGCCAGACCCCAAAGCCCACGCCTGCCACATGTCACCAGCTCTGTGGAGGCATGGGGGGTCCTTTGGGAGGCCAGAACAAGGGTAGATGTGTGTGATTGCTTGGTTAAGGTGGCAACCCTATGCAGTTGTCCCAGGTGAGGTTTGAGGAGGGTGAAGGAGGCTCCCTGGCTGTTATCAAGTTATGTCTGAAAGGTGAGAACAGGAGACATAAGGAAAATGATGTGCAAGACAAGCAGACAAGCGGTGCAATGCCCAGTATGGTGCACTCACTGCAGTGTTCCCACCAGCCTGTGCAGACCTGTGGAAGCCTATGCTGTTTTCAGGATACTTGAACTGCAGCCACACAACGGCCACTGGTTGTCCTGCGCAGCAAGTGTTGGTGTGTTGTGACTATCAGGAGTGCTACCCCAAAGGGCTTCAGCTGACAAGTTTCTGGAGGGAAGCCACACACACAGTGATACCAGCAGTAGGTCTCACAGGGCCCTGTAGGAAGTCTTAATGCATAGGATGCTTGGAGAACAGGCACAGATGGGCAGACCTGCTTGTTGGACCCCGAGAAGAGCAGGGCCACTGGTCTAGGGGAGTGCAGAAAGGCAACATGTACTAGCTGCAGCCAGGCGCAGCTGGGCTCTCACAGCTTTTTGTTAAACATCAACCACTTTTTGTGATGACACCAATCAAATTTCCAGCCGGTTATCTCACTAGGGGGACCCAAAGCAGGAGCAGAGAGACAGATGAATCAACTATAGATTTGCTTGCTGTAGCATGCCTGTTGCCAGTAAATTTCCATGTTTCCAAGAGCAAGCTAAAAGCTTAGTTCATTTGCCGAATAGAGGGATGCTCTACCAGATTGTCTGCAGTTGGAAATAGACTCATCCAAAACTTCTAGGCTGGGCATCTTTCAAAAAGCCATGCTTTAGCTCAGCTGCAAGTTTACTGAGCATCACATAAGAAAGTCGGGGTGAGATTTTGTGTCCTGTTATGCAAGTCTGATGAGATAAGGACAACAATCTCCCTAGGAGTGTGTATCACCTCTCTAACAGAAACTGTGACTTCACAATTGCAGAATAAGTGGGGGTTTTTCAAAGCAAAATGGAAAGATAATCTATTAGTGTGTTAATTTCTAATAGATCCATGCTTTGTGAAAGCAATATCCCACCTACAGCCTGTGTTATAGCTATTACAACCAAACCATCTAGATGAAGAGAGAAGTTCCTGGAGCAGCCACCCTGCACCCTTCCCCAAGTTCATGTGCCAGAAATTCACTGATATTGAAAAGAATAGGGACACTGCTGCACAAATACCCCTGCTAGTAACCGATCTGTCAGGGAACAAAGAGCAACCTGCTGAAATCATGTCAGAGACAGGCAGAGACAAGGCACTGATGGTTTCACCAGCAGTGATAGGAGATAGTTGTCCAGAAATGAGTCCTTCTTAGCTTGGTAGAATGACTTAAAAAGGACTCAGAGGAAGCTGAAGAGAAAGGGGTGAATACTCCACAACTTGTAATTCCAAAAATCATATAGAAAGGGAGAGTGTATTAAAGAAAGAACAGGGAAGCATAAATATTGTGAGGTTCCTGGTGCTGCTCAGTCATTAAGATAACTGATGGAGATATGTTTATATCAGCCACAGGGATGTGCCTGGATCCCAAGTGAATGAGATTCCATTTCTATAGTTCTTGTCTTCCTCTAGCTTTCCTCCTGTTTCTGACCTTCACTCATTACAGCATGGCAACCATAAACACTACTGGACCAGAAATTGTTTCTTTCTTTAGTCTTGGGTAGAATCCGTCCTTCTTAGGCATGCACAAAGTAAACGCTAATGCATGTGATCGATTGCTCTGTCCCAAGCTGCTCTCTGTGTTCCATCCAGAGCAATGAAGCTCAGGAAAAGCAGAAAAGGCTGGACTGTGGTGGAGGGAGAGAAGGAAGAGAGGGAGACACAGACTGTGTCCATTTCAGTAAGCTCTGGACTACCCTTTTTTCTGGATGACAACTGAGGTCAGTGTTGGTCTGTCTGAATGGGTCGTCTCTGAACATACAAGATGGATGACTGAGAAGTTTGATAGGCAGGAGGTGGGAGGAGATGTTCCTGATGGTGGTTTGAGAATGAACAAGACACCAAGCACCAGAAAGCTGTCACTTTCTCAACATCCCACTCTGCTGAGGGGATGTGACAAGAGAAACATTCAGGCAGTGTCTTTTATCATCTGGACACCCACTATGGAGACAACACAACTAATGACCAGGAACATCTTCTTGACTCAGCCATTCATCAGGGTAGAACTGTGTGATCATCTCCCTGCTTGGTATCCATTCTCACCCTGCCTTTAGTCCCTTCCCTCTTTACAGTGACTGTTCTCCAAGGTACATTCCCCATTCAGCCCACACCACCTCCTGTGCTCTTGCTGTCAGCACTGAAGTTCCCCTGGGGTTCCCCATATCATATGTGCCAACTGCACTGGCAACAAGCCTGCTAGCTCATTAAGTATAGGTATTGTTCTGACAGAGTGCAGTCTAGATCTCGGACGAGGCCTTTATGTGATACTAAAAATAATAATGGAACAAATCTTGGAACAGAAAATAATGCAGAATGTGAGAAAATGCTGTGGAAAGTGAGAGCTGGTGGAAATGATCCTGAAGGAACCTTCTTCTAGAAGAAACTGTGAACCAGTGCCACTGGGGAGGCAGTATCTCTTATAAGCTTTCTCGGGCAGGGGATACATCTGTCCCAGTCCGCTATTGGCTTTATGGAAATGCACAGTCATTAATAACAACCAGTAATGAGAAATCTGGAGACCCTCTTCCTGCACAGCTGTGTTTGTGGCACACACATGTCAGCAGTTGCCTAAGACAGGAGAGAAAGCAGTGTTTGACAGATTGGTGAGAGCAAGTCTGGACTGGAGTATCGGCAACTATTTAATCACTCAGGTGGTAAATGGGAAGTGGATGCTGTGGAGCACACCACAAACACAGACCATCCACTCACCTCTACCTATAATAGTGAAGACGAGCCCCTGTCCGGGCAGCAGGCAAGTCCCTATGGAGTTGCGGCAAGATGGGAGGATGGGAAGGAAGAGCAGTGTGGTGCCCATCATTCAGAGCACCAAGGACAAGAGAAAAGTCCCAGGATCTGGGAGGGGAAGTGCTGCTGGACCTTGTGCTTGAGCTACCCCATGGCTCTCCCACTGGGGCAGCACCACAGTGAGCAAGTATAGTGATGCCAAAGGACGGAGACATGCTGAGAAGAGAGGCTGTGGCCCACAGGAAAAGCAAAACCATTGCCTTTGGGATGAATTAAAAACTCTTCACCACTTTGCCCAGCGGAAGTTGGTCCTGCTGCCATGGCAGGAAGAAAGCAGCAGCCACATGAATGTGCAGTGCTCTAGTATGGTCCCCATAGGAGCCCAGTGGCCCCTGGACTGCAGCAGTCCACACTCACCACACAAGGGTGCAATGCCCTGCGGTGCAGATAGGATCATGAGCCCAGTGCTGTGCTGGCAGGACCGTGAGAAAACAAGCTTGTATGGCCATGCTGGAGAGACTGCCAGACCTTGCCGAGTCACCCATCTGTGCTGGCCGCAATCATGGCTGGGAGGTCACCTATTACAGACTGCAGCTTTGTCACTCTCCATTATTTAATTGATAATTTATCATGCCATTCCAGACAGAGAAGAGTTCCTGTTCATGCCACTGTTTGTTCCCTGTCACATAGTCAATTCCCCAATCCAATACAGCAGTTGTACTCTTATTTTATGAACCATACCTTAGGGCCTAATTAATGCAATTAATCAAACTTTTACTTAGGCAGGCATATCTTCATTTCTCCGCTGACTGTCTGCTCGGACAGCTGGGTGTGTTGTCTGCATAGTATTCATCATCTTAAGCCATTACAATGCTCTGGAGTGCACTGAAGAGTACAGGGAGGGGAGGCAACTGTTGGTAACGGAGCACTTGTGATCAGGTTTCAAATACAGATGCCGAGGGCAGATTCTGCTGTGTCTGAAGCCAGTCACCATCAGGAGAAAATCCAACAACTCAGCACCAGGGAGCTGGGGTAATGGAGAAGTGAGCAGGCACAAAATCAGGTGCTCAAGATCAGGTCCCTATACCACCTGGAGCATGCCTGCAGTCCCCACAGAACATGCTCCCAGCACCTCATCCATCAGCGCAGCCTCCATCTGCCTGGGGGAGCCACTGACCAGCAGTGTGCCTGCAGCCAGATTGCATGCAGGGCATGCCGCAGAACTGGAGATCCTGCTGGGGCCACACAAACCAGGCAGGAAGATAATGTTTTGATCTCTTCTCCTGCTCATGGCTGTTGCTTGGAGTCAGGAGATGGTCTTAGAGACATTTCTAGTCTGTTGGAAGACAAAAAACAAGGGTCTACATATCTGTAGGACGTGCCTAACAGACATTTAGGTAAGGGAGAGCATAAAAACTGATGAATAGCTAGGGATCCTTCAAGCCTCGCTACTCCTGCACCTTCAGTGCTCCCTACAGGAGACATCTACATCTGTTTGCTGTAGAGGGAGGTGAAGGTAATGAGCTTACAGCAGAGGTGGATACTTAGTCAGATGGCCCCCCCATAGGGTCTGCGTTCTGACCTCCTGCAGTGTCTTTCCAGAGCATAGGATCTACTGTTGACCACAGCTTTAAAAATGGTGTTTCAAAGGCACTTTTGACACCTCACTCACAGAAAACTTGAGCAAATAATCACTTTTCAGGAAAAACACTTTGGAAGTATTTCTTCATTAGTATTATTGAAGAACATAGAGATCAGTGGATTTGCAGGTCACTCTCCACAGCCGGCAAAAATCTAATGATGATTGGAAGTGTTAGCCAGAAACATAACAGTGCTTTTGTGACTAAAAGACCCACGAAATGGGTAAACAATTTTTAGTATCTGATATCCCAATCACTTGCAAAAGACCCAAGTAACCAAATGGCTTTATTTTCTTTAATTATCTGTCAGAAGCTAGAAAGTGACTTATAAGGTGTCTATTACCACCAAAACCAGTGTTATCCTCCATCACTGCCTAAAAATAATAAATAGATGAAGCTGTGAAGATAAACTTCTAAAGCGCCTTGGAAATGAAGTGAACACTTGGCTGAGTTGTGACTCACTGATATAGTGGACCTTGATGGAGTCATGGCTGTCAATAAACTATGTCCAGCCCTCAGTCTGACATTCAAAGATGATCGGACAAGGTTATCTCCCACATCTGTAAACACTTAAAATTGTGTCAGGACTCACTATTGTGTTGAGTGCTTATCAGTCAGATACTATTGAAAGCACCATCAGAAAATACTAACACCAGGGATCACAGAAAGGACTCAAGGATATTTAAAGTGTTTCCCCCAAACTGGCATCTATTCCACTGTCAAAACAAAAGTAAAAAGAGCTCTTTCCACATCTGTCAAGTTTTATAAGGGAGAACTTTAAAGAGCCAAGCAAAACAGAGTTATATCTAAAACCGGTCAAAATGTGTTGCATCAATATCTCAAGGATTGTGCCCTGTAATGTGGCAAACCAGACAGTAGGAGACTTCAAACAACAGCTACAGGCCTAAGACATCTGCTGTGTTAGTGTCTGGACCCAGGCTAGCAGTGTAGTACATCTTGACACTTCAGCAGTTATAAACCAGAAAAGTTAAGACTCCCTATTGCACTTGGCATGGAAAAGGCCAAGCTGAGGTTCATTGGTCATGAGAAAGCCACCGGTCCGTACATTAATTAGTTGTGACATAGTTTTGTTCTTTGCAAAACAGGGTAGGCATGCAGGGTGTGTTTGACAACAACACGGCTACCTCAATAAACCTAATGAGCTATTGGTGGAAATCCTTCAAAGACTAAAAATATACCTCTATGATTTTTCCCGTAACACCACAATGGCCACTGTGGCTAGACCAGCCCTGTTGCTCATGGACAGGAACATCCACCTGCTCATGCAATAGACTGCATGCTCACCAAGTGGCCCTACCTGTTACCATATGCTAGCAAACATCTCTGAAATACAAGTATTAGACAACGAGAACTGGGAGGATAAGGAGAGATGGAATAACTATGACAGTCCATGGACTAAGAAGAGGAGGTTCTTAAAACATCACTTGTCAGAGCTTTAAGGAGCTGTTCCAGTTTTAAAAGGTAACTTTACAGCTGTCAGTCCATTGTGGCAAAATGTCACTAAATGCAACTATAGTGTCCAGCATAAGAACCTTCTGCAAACTTCCAAAGCCATGGTATGTATGACACCGTGACTTTCTGGGATATACTGCAAATATGCAGTTATCCTTGAGAGGTGGCTGAAGGACCAGCTGCTGTGTAGTTGTGGGATACAGACTAAAAAGCAGCCTGAGCTGATAGGTGAAGCCACACATACACAAAATGTTACGAAGTTTGTAAGAAGCTGAAGCAATTATTGCTTGTATTCAACATTAATAAACTTATTATGACAAGCTTTTAGCTAAGCCTAGTTTTAAAAGATATACTACTGTCTGGAAATTCAGTTTTTGCTCAGACCAAAACCAACATATGTGACAGCAGTATGATATAATAAAGAAGTCATAGTGCATCATTTTAAAGGATCTTAAATCAGTCAACCTACGGGCTAGGTCCATCACTGTGCCAGACTCCATATTATCAGTAACCGGACCCCTGTAATGTTGTTAGAGCATTCTGACTGAAGCACCAGGATGGAGAGAGAGATTTGGGGGTGTTTCAGCACTCTTTGCTATGGAGGAAAAATTATGTAGTTCCCACCACTGATGGGGTAGATATTAAGACTAGTTATGGACCAGGAAAATTAATTCATTTCTTAGAATTCAGACATGGAGGAACAACCATAACTAGATCTAGGTTTCAGTGAACTCACTGCTTGGTACTTTAATGAAAACAGGAGACAAACATTTCATGTGGCCAAGTACAGCGCAATGCAGATGTCTTACAGGAAGAGAGCAGAAGAATACACACCAAGCTGCTCTCTTGTATTTGAGGCTACGCTATTTCTGTCTCTTCCCATTCTTGCCCTTCACCTCCCACCTTCAGTTGGATCTGAAACCTGGATTGTGATAGTTAAGGTCAAATTCCAATTCTGGAGTGTAGAGCTCAAGGCTCTCCCCTTCTTTTTTCCAGGGGTATAAAATTGATCACCTTACCTAGGGCAGAAGTAGAAATGAAAGTGATGAATAAGGAAGGTGAGAAGGAGGCCACAATGCCACTGGGAACATAGCCTAAAAGTCAGTAGGAAAAGACTGTTTGGGTCTAGGGGATACCTGTTAGCCTCTCTGGTGGAACCACAGCCATCTAGACAAACTCCATCTAAGGGTGACATGTCTTCTGTAGACTTCAGAGTGTGTTCCTCCATGGGAGGGCTAAGATGAAGAACAGATCAGCCTGCCAGGAACACTTTGGGAAAGGAATCTAGCTCTTCCGTACATCCTGGTACCATTAACAGTGGACCTTTGCAGAGCACAGTCTTATCCCATAAACTTCATGTCTCCAAGTAAACATGTACTTCAGTAGTTTATACTCTTTGCAAGCAGTCAGTGCTGAATCTGTGTCCCACCATGGTGACAAAGAGCATGTGCCATCTAACATCTGCCATCTGTCAGGTAAGGCCCTGAGCACTAAATGTCCAAGATCCTATTTGCTTCATTTGCATTATCCCAGGCCAGATACTAATGTGGGTAGCTTTCCCTAGGTTACTCAAGTGGAATCAGAAATGTCACTGTACATCATCAAAGCAATGATGTCCTTCAAGGCAGAGGCTGGAACCTCCCCGCAGTGTTTTCACTGGTGGGCAAAGTGAGGTTTCACAGGTAGTTCCCAGTCTGGCAGATATCTCCTTGAATGCAGACACCCACTGCAATACAAGCACCTGGACTCTCAGGCAGCAGATGCTCCCTGTAGGGCTGGGGCAAGGATATAACAGGGTATGTGGGAGTCTCTAGAATAACCAGCACCACCTAACTCACAAGGTAAGGGGGCAAATCTCCAGTAGTGGAGCTGTACAGAAAGACAGCTTTGCTTTTTCCTTGTAACTGCCAGTAAATGAGCTGTCTTTTCAGCTGCTTATTACCAGGCACATGGAAAACATCTGCATAGCATGAGTAATTACATGATAGCAAAAGCCCAGCCCCACCTTGGGGAAGCCTTGCCATGGCTGCCGGTTACAAACGGTGAGCAGAGATATTTCTAGCTCATGTCTTCAGACGCTATGGAAGAAATGAGCTGTCCTTACTGGAAACCACCTTGCAGCAGTCTCACAGTTCCTCAGAGACACACAGCCGCCCCACTGCTGCTCCTCAGCTTCCCCTCCCCAGGAGCTGATAAATCACCATCTGGCAAAATAGGGGACACCAAGGACAGCACAGGTTGGGGCCTGGGCTGGATCTCCACCCCAGTGCTGCAGTAGCTGAGCTTCTCACCAAGGATGCAGCATTGTCACTGCTGGCAGCTCTGGGAGGCTAGCGAGGCAGAACTGCTGTGGCAGCACCCCTGGTGCTTCCCACAGAGCTGACCCCAGCCCTGCTTCTGCCTTCACAGGGCAGTGAGGAGGACATGCTGTCCCCCACTGCAAGGGATGCAGCCTTCCCCCTGCAACACTGGAGCTCAGGCTGGTCCCAAAGGCCTTGGTGGTCTTTCCATCAGTTCAGCCAGCTCTGGCTCAGCCCCAGAGGGACCAGGTTTCTGATGACTTACAATGCTGGTGAGGGTGAGATCATAGGAAAAGTGGCTGGTGTAGCTCTTTCCATGAAAGAACGCATGCAGGCAAGCACCTGACAGGACCTGGGTGCAGGCAAGGGCTGCGAAGGCATCTCCAGGCTGGGCACTTGAAGCAAGCCAGGTGCTGCTGCAGCTTTTTGGCTCTGCTGCCTGCAGCTCCCCTGCAGCGTGGAAATGGCTCCCTCAGAGTGTGTACAGAAAGCTGCCCCAGCAGAGCTGCATTCAGGGAAACAGGCAGCAGAGGCAGGGGCCTCAGGCTGCCGAGGGAGAGTGCTGGTAATGCTGCCCCAGCTGAATGAATAACTCACAGGGTGGCTGCCCTTGGGAAAGGTGCTATGGGATCCAGAGGATCCTGCATCCCTACCACAAACCCCTGATTTCCTATGGTCTCCCTGGTCCTGAAGGAGTCAGACTCTTTTAGGGTGAAAGAGGGAGGTTCCTGCTGCTGCAGGCATGGCTGGGGGCAGCCATGGGAAGCACGGTGCATCCCTACCACAGCATCCAAAGTGACAGTAGCATGTGCCAGAGGCGCCTGGGCTAACCCTGGCTGTCCTCTTGCTCCCCAGGCACTGACAGCGGTGTCACCATGTCAGGCTGGGATGAAGGACCCTGCCAGGATGCAGGGCATGTTTTTGCCCATGTTTCCAGGAGTTTGATACCTGACTGCCTCAGATGGCTTTGGCCACGCAGCTTCTTGCTCTGTGAAGAGCAGAGCTGAGTGGCCAAGGAGAGGTCATGTGCAGGAGCACAAATGATTTATGGACAAGCCTGACCAGACTCCTCCCTATAGGACACCTCCCTGGTACTGCTGCTCTTTTGAAAACCTTGTGGTTATTTTCTCTCTCTTCCCCTTTCATACCATTTTGCCCACTAACCTCCCAGACCAGAGGGGTGTTCCCAGATGGCCAGAGGTGCCTCAAGTACACACAAAGCAGTCATGGGAGGGAGCTGCAGGAACCATGATATCACCACTGCCTGGGAGCCAACATACTGTGTTGAGAGCCCCAGCTCCACCAGCATGACCTCCCCGTTGGCTCTGGCAAGGCTGCGATGCGGAGGCATCTGTGCTGCATGGCCACAGGCATGAGCAAGGACTCAGACCTCCCAGGGTCCCTCTAGCAGTGGGGGGAATTGCTATTTCAGCGCTGCCCCACAGAGCTGAGTGGGTGCCGGGGCAGGAACGGTGCTGGCAGGGGGTACGGGCAGGGCTGCAGGGCGGCAGTCACGCTCTCCCTGCAGAGCCAGCAAAAGCCAGCAGAGTTGGGGGCCTGGCCCTGAGGAAATTGCCTGCCAAGGACTGCGGAGGGCAGCCGCCACTCGCTCTCCATTAGCATTCAGCAGCACTGCCACCGCGCGAAGGAGAAAGCCACCCTCGTAAACATAAGGAGAGGAGATAAAAGCACTTAACGCAGGCTGGTGAGCGAAACAGAGGCACTTCGGCTCAGGTGGCTGGCTCCTTGTTGGGCTTTTGTAGTCTCTCTGCAGCCTTCCATGTGGCACCGCAGCAGGCTTGCGCCCCATCGCTTGGCTACGGCAGAGCCGCTACTACGCCTGAGTGGCACTGGCAGAAGTTCCCCAAAGGTTAATTGATGCTGCAGTGCTGCAGCCACCCTGTAGACAGCCGCCTGCCAGCAGCTTCGCCCTGTCAGCTCCTGTGCTGGAGCTTCTCCTCCCTCCGCAGCATCCTTCCCCAAGGTGGACTACCTCCAGGGCAGCCAGCGCAGCCCTCCCACCCACAGGAGGCAGCCAGAGGGACCTGCATCTCTTGCCCCAGGCACGGGGCTGGGAGATGGGGCTCCTTGGGCTCCAGCACTGGGATCTCTCCCAGGACCGAGAGCACTTGCAGCAGCAGGAATCATCACCCCCCCTACCCGCTCCTGCTTCCGTCCCCACAGACAGCAGTCTGGCAGGCTCTGCGCCCTGTGTTCCTCGGGCAGGAGGAGGGACATGCAGCCCCAAAGCCTGAGGTAATGCTCATGCTGTTCCACATCTCACTGTGATGGTCTCCATGCCTCACAACCCTCCAGCCCTGCATCCCCTGCCTCATAAGCAGTGGCAGCTCCCCTCTAGGAATACAGCCTGATGCTAAAACCCACAGCACATCTCCTGGTACTTTCAGTGGCTGCAGAGCTGGTTAGCAACAGTATTTAACCCAAGGGAAGACAGAGGATGGGATTCAGCATGCACTCAGTGCCAGTTAGCCCCCCGCACTCCAGACCCTTTGTATCCCCTTGGTACCCAGTAACAGGGTGGTGCAGAGATCTTGGGCTGCGCATTGGGGCACCCTCAGAAGAGAGAAACAGACTGTACATTTCTACCTGAGCGGCTTGCTGGGGGGCACAGCATAAGCCTCTGGCAGGGAAGCCAGCAGTCCTGAGCAGACATGACACCAGACTGGGCGGCCCTTTCTTGGTTTGTACTGGAGTCACCATGCAGGAGGACTCTCCTCAGCTGTATTCCTAAAATCTCATGTGATGTCAGCTTGTTTTCCTGTCTGCAGGCTTTAAAATAAAAAAGACCCATCTCTGAGATGTCATCCATGTTCAGTCAATATTTTAATTGTCCTGAGCTCTGCCCCCCTCTTTACTTCCTCAGAACTGTAAAATAAATAGCACTGGCCTTTCCCTCTCAAATCAGAAAGATCTTCCTTTGTTCTTCCCTTAGGGACTGACGGCTTGCCCATCAGAGGCAGATCGTTATGCTACGAAGTCTGGCAGGTCCCTCCCCACAGCAAACAAGGTTAAAATTCAAAGCCCACCAGGGTCTACATGATGTTGATCATTTATACGAGCACACTGCCCTGAACAAGGGCTGCGTGAAAGCACAGCACCTCACTGGAGATATGCCCATCTCCGGGAGCTCAGAGTCTTGCCTAGAGACAAAGGCCAGACAGAAGATGAGCCACAATCTCCAGGCCCAAAGCAAAATACCATTCAACAAAAGCATCCTGGAAATATGGTGGGAAACCATCTTTTGCATCGCTTAAGCCAGTGACCAAAAACAGAACTGAGGAATAAAGACACTTGTGCATCAGCAGCCTCATATGTGCGTGCTAGCTGCAGGCTTGCGCTGCACAGCAGCGACCATCACTTCCCATGACCCAGCTGCGTTTCTCCTCTAGAGAGCTGCTGGGTGTGCTGGCGTGTGCAGCAGTTGCTGCGGCCATGCCAGAGCGTACTGTGGGGTGCAGGGGTACAATCTGTTGTCCCAAGCACAGGGACCTGCTGCAAGACCTGAAGGGGAGGCTCCCTCAGCTTTTACACCCATGACAGCTACAGAGAATGGCAAATTCCCCCTGCCCCTGGTAGCACACAGAGCGTTCCAGCATGGGCAAGCAAAGCTGCATCCCTGGCTAGACAGTGAGCTTCCAGCACAGAAACTCCTTGACATGGGCACTGCGGTCTTGCACTGCAAGTGTCCCCATTCAATGCCAGCCCCATCTCAAAGAGATACTCAGCTCACCCTCCCTCTTGCTCCACTCTCCCCTGAGCTCTGCAGCAGAGCAGCGCTGGGACAGCCTGGCAACACTGGCCAATCGGGGTAGGAAACTCCGCAAAAGAGGCTTTGTAAATTAAACAAATACCAGTTGAGGAGCCAGTTTCTTCCTTCTCCTTTGTACTTTCAGTGCAATCTGGCAGGGACCGGTGCATGCACGGTCTGAGGGCTGCAGCTGGTGCTGGGAGGAACTCGATCTCCTGCTGAAAAGCGCTCAGCTCCAGGGTGGGATAATGCAGCTATTTAACAGTACACAAAAATGTTTTGCAGCAAGCAGACCCAATCCATTTGCTAAGGGCAAACAGCAGTAAGCAACCTGAAAAATCAAAATCACCCCGTAGAACTGAGTTTAGCTTCACCCCCCATGGGCCACCAGATCACTTGGGGGACCAGGACCTGTTTCAGGTGGCCTGAGAGTGTGAAACTCTCACAGGTCTGCAAAAAGTTTGCACTGGCCAGATAACTAATGACTGGGACAACCTCAGCTTTGGGAGCCCTGATTTTCCTTGAGAAGGTGTCTAGCCCCTGAAAGCAGAGAGCTCCCTGGTGCATGAGATCCCAGGTGACAGCCCACAGGTATTCCCAATCCTATGGTGGAAAAACCACCCCCAGAGCCTTTGAGCTAGAGGGCCTCCTTTGGATGGGGGAAATTCCCATTGCCTGCCTCTAACACTGCTCAGTTGTGTATCATGGGCCCTGTGCTGGGAAGTACCTGGCCATTCCTAGCTGCCCCTGGCTCCACCATCTCCAAAGCACTGAAATTTGATCCCAAGAGATCTCCTGCCAGCTGCCCAGGGCTGGGCACTGCTGCAGGTCTTGTTTCTACCTGGGCTTTTCAAAGGTGCTGATTTGCACAGTGGCTGAGCAGCAGTCACAACATGTTTGTGAAGCAGGTCAGAAGAGTCTGATCCATTTTAAAGATGGTAAGCAGAAGCACATAAGGTTGTTTCTTGGTTACGATCAGAGGCAGTCGCATTCACAGAACTGGAGCAGTGCCGAGTGCTCTTCAAAAATCCCAGCCCTCACAAAGGCCAGATTTGGTCTAGAATAGACCCCAGATCTGCTAGTTTCTCATCCTACATTTCAGCCACAAACCTTCCCTTCCTTTAGGCAATTGGGAAGCGATGCTCACTCCTCACAATCCTTTGGAAGTCATTGCTTTCATAATGGAGTTCAAAGAATCAGTATTCCCTATTGCATGGGGTCTCCTGGAAGGAGGCATTTTTATACTAGAACAAATTATTATTAACTTCCATCAAGCAGGCTTCAGTTTACAGATGCTCACAGACCTGTCCCAGGCCAACGGAAGAAGTGCCTATATGCAACAACAGGAGAAGACATTGGAGCCTACCATTCAATACTGGCAGCACTGTGAAGAACTTACCCAGGTAGCCTAACAGCAAACACAAGGATTATTATGTTGTGTCAGGTGGAATTGCCAATGCAAGTAATCAAGAAAAAGCCTGAAAACAAGGCAGTCTCTTATGGCCATGGGAAGGAGCTAAAGGACAGTCTTGGGAAGAGGACTGAGCACATGGGACAGGTTCTATGAAGCAGTGAGCACCTAAACTGCATCCTAAACTGCATCCTGGTTTTCAAGTCTAATGGTACTCAAGAAATAGGATCTTGTATTCATCATAATAAAATGGATTCACCCAATATATCATATTAATATTTTCTCTTCCTGTAAATATTATCTGATGTTTCAGGTCAAAAGTGAAAGGATCGACAGTTCAGACACTAATGAAGGGTTGTGTTTAGAGCTACTCCTTAGCCTATATGAAGTAAAAAATTTACACTTGATTATTTACTGTATGAAGTCTTCTGTACATGCTCTTCAGATGTTCTGCAACTGCAGAAGAGCCCCACTGCCTTGTAACAGCATGCACAGACAACACATAAATGCATTTGAAGTGGAAGGGCATGTTGAAAGGACTGCGTCAAGGAACTTTACCAGCAAAGCACCCAGAGAAACCAAACGCAAAATGGCACTGCTGTGAGAGAGAGGGATGGGGATGGCTCCAGCACAGCCCGCCTGGCTGATCCTAGGTGAATGCAGAGGTGCAACATGGAGAAGGGACCAGGCAGGTAAGCCGGAGGGTGAGCTCTCAGCAAGTCAGCTGCTCCATGGTACCTGGGCATGCACTGGACAGTGAGTAGCTCACAGTGCTTTGACCGAGGAGAGGAATGTATGAATTACCCTTGGGCACAAACATGCAAATGAGCAATTACTGCAGCACCTAGTGCACAGTGATCAGCATGTGTATCCATGTCTTGGGATATAAATTCATCCAGAGACATGCAGTTTCCTGCAAGACAGGGAAAAATCACAGAACAATCTACAGCACCAGCGTCAGGAGGATACTCCGGCATCCTGATTTCAGTTCCCAAGCACATGGGAGCTAGAGGAGTAGCCTGTTAGGACTACAAGTGAAATGAAGTCCTGCTTTGTATGGGGGTAACATGAAAAACTCAGGCCAGAATATGATGCTACAAATCATATGTGACTCAATTAGGGCAACGTGACTAGCTCTGTCTTCACCAGGCAGAAATGGTCTGATGTGGCTCAAAGCTGTATTTCCAAAGCGAAGATAAATTTGCCTCCTTGTGTATTGGATTCCTGTATGCTTATTTTGCCTCAAAGGAGGCTTTTGGAAAGAAGTGGTAAAAGAGGAGGGGGAAGACCCTTCATATAGATTTTTTTTTTTGTTTTTGTTCTGCCTACACACAAAAAGGAATAGACTGCTGGGTAGAAAGAGGGAGGGAAAGGAAGAGTTGGAGGTTGCCTGTTTCTGGGGCCAATGAGAGGAACAGTGGTCAAGATACTCATGCTGATATTGAGGTATGAGTTCAGACTCTACTTCAGACTTGTTGCAAAGCTGTCAGGCTGGGGAGACGAGACAGGGTTTCTGGCTGCTGACTGTGGAAGGTGGCCTGTCCCACTTAGAAAGAGGTGTCCCTCAGCGATACGTGCAACACAGATCCAATAGCACACCTCATCTGCTGTGGAGGTGCCCCCAGTGAATAGCTCAATACCTGAAAAAGAAGAGAGCAACAAAATGTAGCAGCAGATGGCATCACCAATGAAAGAGGAGAGGCAGTAGCCAGGTGCATTCTTAGTAATTGCAGGACAGATTCAGAGTTTGCCTTAACTTGGAGCAGCTGAACAAGACCAAGAAGAGGGAACGTTTCCACTTGCCCAATAGGAATAAAAACTTTGCTGAAATGAGGCAAATTCTTCAGCGAATTAGATGCATTAGCAGAGTATGGGCAGATTCTCCCAAACAGAGAGGATATCAACATCTTCAGCACTCTGTTTGGTGGACCTCTCTGCTTCTTGAAACTGCTTTGCAGATGTGAGCAGCACAGCTTGTGTTTGACTGGGTGGTGTACCAGCTTCACCATGGACTCTGGAGTGAAAGCCTACAGTGACAAAGCAAGATGGAGGGCACTTCTCATTGCTACTAGCAGAGGACTCGCCCTTGCTTCCTGCACACTCCCATCTCTCTGCCCCCACTTCTTCTTGTCTTATTCTTCACTTCCCACACTAAAGTCCTTGCAGCAGGGACCAAGCCCTGAACAATTCAGGGCAGTTCAGGTCTAAGACAGGAGCCTTGAGAGGCTGTAATGGTGAGGAAGATGAGGAGGATCTGGACAGCTATGTTGGGGAAATATAAGAAATGATTGCTGCATTGCTGTGGGGCAGTAGAACACGCTAGGAAGTCCCGAGGAGATGAAATGATCTTCTAGTGACAGCAAAGGGCCAGAGATGTGGAAACACATCAAGATTACAACACTTATCATGCAGAGACCCCTGAACACAAGGACTTGGAGACTGCAAGTGCCCCCTAAAGCAGAACAACAAGCTTACAGCCAGCTACTGAGCTCAAGCAACTTATCTTTGTAAACTCCTTTGCCATGGTAGAAAGAAGCTCAGAAAAGAGACCTCAATGCTTTGAAGTGAGTGCTGAAATTATTGCCAAGGACTCATGGCAAAAGATCGTGGGAAAAGACTTTCTATTGATTCTTTTTTTTTAACTAGTTACTTAAAGCTTCCTCATCTTGGCCAAGAAAATGTAACCATTCACTATTGCCTGCTGTTCAGAATAGCTCCTGTATCCATTTATCATGTACTAGGAGATGCAAGCTACTTGTTCTAGGGTTGTAACTCCATTGGGAAAGTTTTCAGTGAAGGCAAAGACAGCTCTTCAGTTCTGGTTAGATTATATATATTTTTTTAAATCCTCTAAAGTATCTACATTTTGGACCTCAATCCCTTCTGAACAATTGGGGCATTGCAGTTGCCAGCCATGGGCCAGCACCAGATGCTGAGAAGCAGAGGTGAGAACCCCTGCTGAAAGAGCTGTGGGACTAATGTCCCCCAGCACTAGGTCCCATCCCAGTCTGCACCTGGTTAGGTTGCAAAGCAGAGGTTGATTTTCTAAACAGTTGCTATTGGTCATGCTGGAAGACTGTGGATAACTGTAGTTAAGTACATGAGTGCCCAGGAGAATCAGAAAAAGCAGCACCAGGAGGATTTGGGAGATCTGACAATGTCAGCCAGCTGGAGTGCTTGGAAGTGCCCGCATCTACCAGCAAGATGCTATGGACTGTTTTGGCTTCCTGGGAAAGATTTTAGCAGATCACCAATTCCTATATGTGTGCTATGTTGTTCTGATAAAGTGGGTGCTATAATTCACCTCCAAGCACCAGTGTGAGCTATTGCCTCAGTAACAGTGGGTACACTTCACCCAGGAAAAAGCTTTGTAGTGATCTGCAGCCTAAAAGGGGACAGCAAGAATCAGTGATACTCACTGTTCATTGAGGAAAGTGGAAGAAACGGTGTTCTTCTGTACAGGGGAATATGAAGGGAGTACTTGGCTAGGGACAAATCAGCCCAGGAAAGAAATGGCAACTTGTGCTCCCTGAGCAAGAAAGTCTGGATCCTGCGCCTGACTCAGCCAGTGACCTTGGGGAAGCAACCTTGGCCTTATCTACACAGAGACAATCAGGAAAATGAATCTGAATTAATCTTTGCAAATTGGATTAGCTAAACTTCATTAAACTGTCTATGTGGGCCTTTCTGTTCAGAATTCAAGTAGCCTCCACTTATCCTAGCTTACCTCATGTTCACAATAAATGAGAAGAAATCAAATTCAGCTTTTTTTGTAGGACTATCCATACAACTGTTTTAAGTGCAGTTTAACTAAACCACTGTAATGTTCAACTTTCTACTCCTTCAGACTAATGACCCCTGGTGGTCTCACATTTCTTTGTCTTCCTACCATCCTGTCTATTTCAACAGGGAAATCTAGAGTGTCTAGATGAAGGAGCAAGTCTGATTGTATGCAGAGACCATGCCTACAGGAGGATCAACATAACCTGCAGACGAGTCTTTTATATAAGTAGTAGCAGTGGAAAGGAAAAGCTGTTGATCTAGGTAGGAGAATGCCTATCAGGGATGGGTTCATGTGAACCCAGCTGAACAAAGCCTGATGAATGCATGCCCTGATACACATGGGGGACTTCAACCTCCCTGCCCCTGGAACTGCAGTGGGGCTGGGTGCAAGCAATCCAGGACATTTCTGGAGTGTTTTGAGGACAATTTCCTCGAGGTAATCAATGAGGTAACACGGGGAAATGCTCTGCTGGAGCCATGACTCACAAACCAGGAAGAGCTGGTCAGGAGTGGGAAGGCTGAGGGCAGCCTTGGCTGTAACAACCATAAGATGGCAGAGTTTCCACTACTGAAATAAGGATGCAAGACACATAGCAGAACCCCAACCCCAGATGCAGAGCCAGTTTCTGCTTCTTTAGGGATCTGCTTAGCAGGATCCTGTGTGAGACTTCCCTGGAGGGCAAAGAGGCCAAGACAGCTGGTACATCTTCATGGACCACCTCCTCCAAGCACAAGAATGGGTCATTGCTGTATGGAGGAAGTCAAGCAAGTGGGGCAGAATCTAGCATCAATTAACAGGGAATGCCTGACTGAGCTCAGATGCAAGAAGAAAGTACACAGAAGGTGGAAGTGGGCACAGGCAACCTGGGAAGATTGGAGAGGCATTGCCTAAGTCGTATGGCGTACATAGACAAAGCTCATCTGCAGTGGGAACAAGCAACAGATGTGAAGGGGAATGAGGAGGCTCCTAGAAGCACACTGGCAGCAGAAGAAAGGCTGAGGGAGAGGTGGCCCTGCAGCTCACTGGGGCAGGACCTAGTGACCACAGACAGAGAGTAGCTAAAGTATTCAAAGCCTTCTTTGACTCAGTTGTTATTGCTGAGGTTTGCCCTCAAACCTCCCAGGTCCCTGGTTCTGGCAGCGGAGTCTGCAGCAGTAAGGCATTATCCTTGCTAGAGGAAGATTGACTTAGGGCACACTTGAGCCATCTGAACATACACAAGTCCATAGGACTGGGTGGGATGCACTCAAAGATGCTGAGGAAGATGGCCAATGGCATGGCAAGGCTCCTCTCTGATCTCTTTGGAAGATCATAGCAATTGGGAGGTTCCTGATGAGTGAGAGAAGGCAAACATCACACACAACTTTGAGCAGAGCAAGAGGAGAGTTTGGTGAACTGCAGCCTGCCCAACATCACCTCTGTCCATGGGAAAGTGGTAGAGCAAATCCTCCCAGCAATCACTGCCAAGCACCCAAAGGACAAGAAGGGAACAACCAGCAAGGATTTACAAAGGGCACATCATACCTGACCATTCTGACTACCCTGAATGGCAAGAAAACTGGCTGTGTGGATAAGGCGTGGATAAGAGGACAGTGGAAGTCGGTTCCCTTGTCTGTAGTAAAGCCTTCAATGCATACTTTCCTTATAGCCAGACTGGGGAGATATGGACCTGATAAACAGAAGACGGCTGAAAAATAAGTTGGACTATTGCATTCACAGGGTGATGATCAGCAGTACTAAGTCCACTTGGCAACTCGTTACCGATGAGATCCTGGAGGGACTGGTACTGAGGCCAGTACTGTTTTACAGCTTTACTGATGGCCTGGATAATTGGGCAAAGTGCACTCTCAGGAAGTTTTCAGATGACACTAAAGGAAGCAGTGGGGAGGGAAGTACTTGATACCCAAGAGGCTGCAGCTGCTCTTCAGAGGGATTCAAAGGACTGGAGAAATGGGCAGACAATGAAAGCAAGTGCGCAGTCCTAATGGCATAACCTCATGAGGGAACAGGACAGGCTAGGGGACAGCTGGCTGGAAAGCAGCTTGATAGAAAGCAGCTTTGCAGAAAAGGAGATGGGATTCCTGGCAAATAAGAAGTTGAACAAGAGTCAATACTGTGTCTACAGCAAAGGCTAACTACAACCTCATCTGTGTTAGCAAGTGTAGCCAGCACATCAAGGAAAGGGATAATTCCCCTTTGTTTGGCCCTTCTGAGATTGCTTCTGAAACACTGTGTCCAGTTTGGGACTTCCTAGGACAGAAACAACATTGACAGATTGAAGTAGGCCCAGCAGAAGCCACCAATATAGTTGAGGGACTGAAGCACAAGAGATACAAGGGGAGGCAAAGAGAGCTGGGTTTGTTTAGCCTGGAGGAGAGCAGGCAGGAGATCTTACTGCTTTCTGCAACTACCTGAAAGAAGGGGTAGAAGAGACAGAAGGAGTCGTGGAGGTGCAGAGCAGAAGGATGAGAGGCAATTGGCAAGGCTGGAGTGCAGAAAATTCCCAGCAGATACAAGGAAAAATGCTTTCAGCTCATGTCAGAAAGCAAGGGCAGGAACAGTTTCATGAGAGGGAATAAGCCGGGAGCCAAGTGTGTCCTCAGCACAGACAGTACTCTCACTGACCAGGGCACAGTCCTGCAGCACCTGACCAGAGTGGGCAGAGCATGGCGATGGTAACAGGGTTCAACAGTCCCAGACAAGGCCAAGCAATGAACCAGGTCCAGGGTCCATTCAGGGAGTCCAGTCAGGAGCAGCAGGAGAGAGGGCCAGAGAAAGGACTGGAAACAAGGCTACAACATGATTCGAGGTCCATCCAGGAGACCATACTGGAAACAGGTATACCTACAAAGTAGGGCAGGCAGGGGCTGAAAGCCCAGGGCTGGGCTCAAACTGAGCTTCCAACCTCATGGGAGAGACTGTGGGTTGAGGTCCCAAGTCAGGGTAATTAAGCTCATCTACTATGTCAACGTGTCAAAAACTGGGATGAGGCCAAGAAGGGCCGTGGAGTCTCCATCTGTGGAAGTACTCAACCCTCTACTGGGCACAGCCCCAAGCCCTGATCTAGGCTGACCCTGCTCAGAGCAGGGCTTGAACTGCAGATCTTCTGATGTCCCTGCCAACCAGAGTTGTTCTATGATCTAAGTCTGAGCTTTGACATCCCAGACAGAGTGCCAGGCTCACCCACAGGTCCTTACAGGAAAGGGTTGCTCACATCATGACAGCAATTTACTTCAGGATTTAAGGACAGTCTCCATCATGTTTGGGTGCTTCTGGTCAGGGATAGAGAAGTACTCCCTCCATATCCATATAATCTGGGTGAGTGGAGTAATAAGTACATAATAAAGTAATAATAATAACTGTAGTTCCTTTCTAGATTGATTAATCTGACTGCTAATCGAGGAATCAGACTGATCGCTCTTCATATGTAAAGGTATTTGCCAAAGCTAATCCTTTGACCTTGCTCATACCTTTCTATCAGTTGCTCCACATGTGTCTTCAAAGTTCCAATGAAGCCTGGGAGGTGTGTCACTGAATTCACCCTTGCTCACAAGTGGGGAGAGTGAGGTTCAGAGAAGCCAAGTAATTTGTTTGGAGACATGGTGAGCACTGTGTTAGGTAGATCATCAAAGCATTGAATGCACCTGCCTTGTGTTCCTGCTTCAAGTAAGCTTCACCCTGCTTTTTAAATCTGGACATAGTCCACTCCCACAGCTCAGCTGATGGATGATAACACATTGTGTAGCAGTAATACAAGTGGGTCTCTGAGCCCTGCAAACAATTCCCTAAAGACATGCAGCCTCCCCTCTGTTCACACAGGGAAACTGCTTTTATTTCCCCGACTCTCCCTGAACCTCTTGCTGCTCCCAGTTTGAAGTCCTTTCCTGGAGCACTTTCAGTAGGATGTCTGGAAAAATCAGGCTTTTTTTATCTGTCTGGTTTTTGGGGGCTTTTTTTTTTTTTTTTTTTTTTTTTTGCAATTTAAGGAGATAATAATTATGGAGATCATTGTGTTGATGCTCTACTAGACAATCAGAGAGGCTCAGCCACCGAACTGCTGGCAGCAGGTGGAATGTGAGTCGCTATCTGCTCCAGTCGCCTGCCAGGAATCCCCCACCCCTCCTCAAGCAGATCTGTTGATGGGTTGTTGTGTATTTTTTGTTGTTATTGTTGAGTGCTGACATAAAAGAAGCTGAAGCGACACCGTTTTAAGCTGAGTATCCAAGGCGACCTCATTAACATCTCTGCAGAGGAGCCCTTTAAAAACCATCAGTCACGTTCAGTAGTGCTAAGTGGAAGAGAAACAGTTCTGTGTTTTCTTGATCAATTGCTTAAAATTCAAGGTCGGGGTGCAGAGCAGGGAGGGCTCCCCACCAGTCACTGCAGGGTTGGGCTGAGGGTTTTTTTGAAAATAGTGATGCTGTCGTACTGGAGAAAATCCATGCGCTCCCTCAGAGGAGCACTATTGGGAATAAATGCTGGAAGCTGTTCCACTTGAGCAGATGGCTGAAAAACTTTGGCTGAGAAATAAATTGAGTATGACGGTCTGAGGGCCAATCACAGATGGATGAAATTCTAGTGATGTCCCAAATGTCCTGAACATAGAAGGTTCTCTTCTTTCCCCTTTTGTGCTAAAAACCATACTAGGATTTTTTAATACAGACTGAAAAAATGTTGATGGAGTGAGACACAGAGATAACAGTTTAATGTCTTCTGGATCAGCACCATGTTTAGGGGAGCCCTGAGATTCTGCCACCTCCAGGTCTGCAGTGGAGGAAAGAGCTGATTGTGCATGGACCATGACAGAGGGGCTGGGAAATGCCCCCACTGCACAGCTGCAGTGGAGATCCTGTGCTCCTCCAAACACAGCCTGGTGTTCACATGCAACACCAGATGTTTGAATACTCCTGCTAAAGATGAGTCTTGCAGAACCCAAAAGCAAATTATTCTTTCTTCATGATCTTTCAACCCTGCCTTAGGGTAGACTGGAAAACTGTGCTCCTAACACGGAGGCAAATGGAGAAGTCACTAGGAGCTACTTTTCTTGGTTTCAGGCTGTCTCCATAAACCCAGAGATGACCATTGAGACTTATAACCTTAACAACTGTTCTCCCTCCAGTGCAGCACATAAAAGGTGCCATGAGCATTGGGTTTCAAATCATGGGCTCTGGGATCCAACCCAGTGCAAATCCCAGATTTCACTCATCTCTGCTCAGGCTCAGAAGTGAGATGGGCCACATTTCAAGTGGCACATGTCTTGCATGTCCTGAAAACACCCTGAGCACAGATCCTCCCTTCCCAGTTTCTCAATTGACAGGATGCTCTAAGAGCTGGTAAGAGATCAGCTGTTTTGATAGGTTAGCATAGCCTGACAATCAACAGTACCTGTGCCTAGCATGATTCCCCAGGGACCCAGTCCTCTGTAATGTGAGAACCAGAGGACAGAGCAATTCTGTGTCCTTTCTAGCAGACAGATGAAGCCACAAACCCACCATATTCAGATTTCTTTCCTTGAACCGGCCCCCCTGTTCACTACTTCTCATGATGGGAGAAGCTCATGCATGTGTTACAACCCAGCCCCAACACGCGGTCTCGTGGGACAACCTCAGCAGCTTCTGGCAGGAAGCATCTCTATGATCAAGTGATCAGCTGGACTGATTATGGGGGATTTAATCACTGCTTCAACAACACAGGACACCAAAAACCCATGGAGCTACAAGAAGGGTCTACAGTGCCTGTGAAATCTTGGTACCAACTTGCATTAGTGTGTGCAATTTACTCAGATATCAGCTAGTGATGTACAGTCAGGTCAATGACAGCTGTGGCACATAAGACCACACTGTGACGACTCAACAGGACTCATTGAAAGCCATGCAAGAAGTAGACAGGGTTACAATAATTCCTTGCAGCACTGCCTGAGAATGCTTCCTATGGGACTGAGATAGATATTAAAGGCTGGACTTAGCCTGCATCTGCAGTGCCCAGCAACAGCTTTATCAAATAAGCTTATCAGCAATGCTGCTTATTCTTATCAGCCAGCAGCTGGTATGTGCTGTATTAACTACCTTCAGCCCTTTGTGTCAGATGCCCCTTTAAAAGCCATGGTTTGAAAACAGTCTTTGCGGCTCAGGGATGTATTTGGGTTTTTTTAAAAAACATACATTCACACTCATATCATCTTTGTGAGTTCTATTCCCAAGAACAAAGGAGACAAAAAAAAATACCTCACTAGGAACAGTCTTCATTGCTGAGAATGTAGGTGATGAAATTCCCATGGGAAGAGGATGCAAAATCTGCTCTGTCTGCAGACAGCAGGACCTCCCACACCCCTTTGAGTCCCTTGGCCAACCTCACTCCACTTTATGATTGTAGGCTGAGTCTGGCATTCAGGGTGCCCTGCTTGGTCCCACACCAAGCTGGCAAAGTAGTTTTAAATACTGGAGAAGACTATCCATTGAAGACAGAGTCGTTCCAATCCTAGGCTGCGCCCTGCCTTTGCACTGTTGTCAAGCAGAAAGGGGGAATCCAGGTTTGGAGATGTTTTTGCTGTCTGCTCCAAGGGCAAAGCTGTAGCTCCCACAGGGCATGGCCAGTGCAAGCACAGAGGAGGAGTGGCATGCACACCAAGTGCTTCACTCCTCATCTTATGGTATGTGAGCAGGGCCCCTTGCTGTCTGTCTTCATCATCAAAGTTCTGCAAATCAGATCATGACTGTGGTGTGACACAGGACTAGTGGCACCAGATGGCACAAAGGTCCACCTAGGCTCAGCAGCCTCTCCAGCACTGACCAATATATAGGGCATGATGATCATGGACGAACACTTCCCCATGATATTCTTCCAGTTTGCAGTAGTTTGTGGTTTAGAGACTTCCCAACCCAGAGGTAAAATCTTTGTATTTAGTCATCCTCAATGGATTTCTTTTCCATGACCTTGTTTGTGAGTTTGTACCCCCCAGTAAAGTCAGAAATTCAGATGCTTCATTATAAGCATTTTCTTTACCATTTCCTGATTAATCATCCCCGCCACTATGGTCATTACAGCGGTTCCTAAAGACCAAGCAATTGTAGGCCTCATTGGTTAGGCACCACCTAGCACACAGTTCTCACTTTGGAGAGTTATGATCGAGTAACTGAGCAGAACCACCAGTGGGATGTGGGCAAAGTCACATCCCCAGGAGGAGGACATGGGAGGTATCTAGCTACAATGCACACACTGAGCAGCAAGACCCTGGAGGAGATGGGGGAGCACGTCAGAGGAGGGTGAGGCAAGGGCAATAGAGAAGTGAAGATGGAGATGCAGATGTATTAAATAATTAATCGGCATTATAAACAGCATAGGTAAGGGTTTGTTATTGAATCTCTTAATCCAGTTATTACCATGCAGTGTGGTCATTTCCTGCCATCTAATGGAGCACTCATCCTTTAAGTTAGGAAAAACAACAGCAGCAATGACAACAACAACAAAAGAGCACTTTGGATAATTGTGCAGTTTGGGATTTCCCTACTATAAAAATGTACCAACTCTTGAAAGAGATAACATCTTCAGGAAGAACCAGGTTGCCTGGCTCACCCATGAATTGATGCTATAGTTAACATTTCTGAGTTACTCAGAAATGACAAGATTGATGCTTAGGTGCAGATTTCCTAGGCTCCTGTGCATGGTATAGCAGGACCAAGACATAGCAGATGTGACCTTGTGAGAATTTACTTAGATGCAGATACAGGGGATTTAAGTGGTGGTGCTGCCTTTACCGTACAACGCACACATGAGCCAGCAAACAGGAAACTCAGCGCAGGAGAAAATACGAGGGGATGGATGGCTGGGAGGATGGAGGACAAACTTTTAAAAGATCAGTGCAAAGAGGCATGGATCTGCTTGCAAACAATTCATGACTCAAGAAGAGGAGGCAAAACTCCCGGACTGTGCATCCTCAGCTGCTAGTGCCTCTTTCCATCCTTATTCAGACATGAGTCCTTCCCACTGCGGGAAGTGGCAGCACTACCAGAGCAGGTGGTGTCCCACATGCCATGTCACAGCGAGATAGCAGCATTATAGTGGTGGAGCCATGGCTGCTGGGAGAACTGACCCAAGTGTGACCTAGCACATCTGGAAGACAGGAATAGGGGAACCCAGTGTCTTCCCCAGGGGCATGTGAAAATCAAATGAAGCCTCTCAGTGTAGGAGAGGGGTCATTGGCTTGGGAACATGAATCTATCTGAAACACAAAGCCCTGACTCCCTGTTCTGTCTCAAGCTCCCAGAGCAATAGGTACCTGGGCAGAGAGTGCTGCCCTTGAGTTCCTATCCAGGTGGTTTATGTTGCAGTTACATACCACTGAACATGATAAGACCTTCATTTGAGAAAAGAGCAAATCAGGAATGTGCTGTTCCTGGAATTTCAACCACTTCTGGAGGTATGTTTGAAGGCAGCAAAGATTTTCTTCAAGCCCAACGCAGATACAAGGACTTGAGGTACAAGATGGAGCAGACCAGAACCATCCACTAAGCTGAATTCAGACAGCACATCTCAAGAAAAAGGACTAGATTTTAGCTGCTTTTTCAGGAACCACGTGGGATTTCAACAGCTGCATGGAGGCATTTGACAAGTTGCACCAGCAGTGCACAGGACAAAGAGGCATTGGTGGTGGGGGCTAGCATGACCACCGACCGTGCGAATTTGCAGCGCAGCCAGGCAGAGCTCTTGGCTCTTGTGCTGCTGCTTAGACGTGGCCCAGCTGGTCAGAGCAGCAAACATGCAAGGGTGGGAGAGAACCAAATGGAACTGTTTAAATCTTGGTGTTGCATTCAGTGGAAACCAGCAGAGCACTGGCTGAGGACTCTGCAGCTATGTGGGGTACCACATGCCATCTGGGCCAAAGCCCTCAAAGGATTTTATGAGGCCGTGAAGGGTGGGACTACACGGTCCCTGCCAGAAAATAAATGCTCACTCTGCCCACACCAGAAGGCATATGAAGGAGCATGAATCCCTCACGGCTACCAACTGCACACTACTATGTCTACTACTATGTAGACACTCCAGCACTCCTGGAGAGAGGCTGAAAGGGCGCAGGGTGTCAGGAAGTCTGAAGACTTTCCTTAGCACCTCTGGTGGAGCAATGATGGAGAGAGGAGTATTGTGCTAAAGCAGTATTTTTCCAATTCCTTTGGTAATTCTTCATTGCCTGATTGGCAAATTATGTTCTCTAAAAAGAAATTGCTTATCAGGAGGCATTTTTTCACTCCGGCTTGGCAGATTCATGATTTAGCAGCAGCCACATCTTCTTGCTTTACCTCCACATAGCAGCTGATGTGGCTTTCTGAGCCCTGTAGAGATTGTACAGTCCTCCTGAAGGGGCTAGGACCTCCTGCCTCCGTGATGGGCATTGGAAGCCCAGGCCCAGGACAGGTCTCTGGCTTCTCTCTGTCAGATTTCTGGCTTCATGGGCAGGGTTGGAAAGGGTGTTTTCCTCCTGAAAGCCAAGGGAAGCTCTCTAGGTGCAACTTTTTGAGTGGCTCTTTGAAACAGAAGTTACCAGAGGTGCAGAAAGCTGCTCCTAAAAAGCTCATGTGCACATGATTCCTGATTCCTTTAGACAAAAGCACCTACAACATCAGCCAAACATTAATGTTGGCAGCACTGCTTGGAGCACACAGCCTGCAGCACTGCAGCAGAGCTCCAACAGCCCCACTCCAGTGGCAGAGCAATCAATCTCCTCCTGTTGCTGGCCTCAGCACCAGTCAATGTTTCTCAGCCATTTCTCCAACATCTGCAGGCTCAGTAACCACCACTGTAACCAGTGGTTCTGTGACTGATGTTTAAGGGAGGGATGCTCAAAACTGTGCAGCACTCACCTCACCACTTCTGCTGCTGTGGACGGTAAAGCATCCCCCCAAACCATGAGAATCAAGTCTAGCACACAACAGTCTTTTGCTAATCAGGCTCAACATATGCAAATTGTTGAAAAAGTGGGCCTAGCAGAGACGCCTCCAACACAGGAGTGGAGCGAAGGGTCAATGCTGCTCCAGGCTCCTTTCATGCCCAAAGGATTCGATGCCTGCTCTTTAGGCTGAAGATGCTAAAAAGTCACAGGACTCTGGATAGGGTCAGGAGTTGGTGAAACACGACTTCTGGAACAAATGAGAAGACCTGTAGCACTGGTTGGTGCTCAGAAGAAGAGATCAGGAAGGGGCAATATGGGATTGCACCAATTCTTGCCCTGCCAATGTCATCCTGAGAAAGGAGAAAATGTGGACAGCCCACAGAAAACATTACAAAAACCTCCAGCTAAGATCAGTCCCCTCATGATCTACATCAGCTACAACAACATTCCTCAAAACAGAGATGGATTAGTTTGTTTAAATTCTCCTTGCAAATCACTTCTAATCAGCAGCTAATGTTTTGCTGAGCCCAGGCATGCAGGTTGCTCAGGAGGGCTGGAGCTGCCTGCAGAAATATGCAGTCACCTGACCAGGGCCTCATCGTCTTCGCAGGCTGTTTTGTAAACAGTCATTATAAATAATAAATCAACAACATGTTAATGAAATGAGCTCTTTTTAGGATGCTTTAGAGAAAGCCTCCAATTTAATATAAAAGAAACTCTAATCCACTCTGGCACATTACGAAGAGAACTAAACTAACTTCAGATAATGATGAAATATTCAGTTTCTGCCTTAATAGCACAGAAACTGAGGGGGAAACATTCAAAGGCACAGGGGAGAGTTCAGTTCCCCAATCCTGTTGCATTCGAAGGAGAGCTGCTGTACCATGGTGCCTTGAAAACCTATTAAAACACTGATCCTATGTCCATGAAAATCAAAAAACTGCAATCAGTTTGGTGGGCACTGCCTTCAGCCTTCAATGAATTAAAAAAAAATCTTTCTAAGTCAGAGCTACCATGGATTCATAGAATCATAGAATCATTAAGGTTGGAAAAGACCTCTAAGATCACCAAGTCCAACCATCAACCCAACACCAGCATGCCTCCTAAACCATGCCCTGAAGTGCCACGTCTACATGTTTTTTGAACACCTCCAGGGATGGTGACTCCACCACCTCGCTGGGCAGCCTGTTCCAATGCCTGACCGCTCTTTCAGTAAAGAAATTCTTCCTAATATCCAATCTAAACCTCCCCTGATGCAACTTGAGGCCATTTCCGCTTGTCCTATCACTAGTGACTTGGGAGAAGAGACCAACGCCCACCTCACTACAGCCTCCTTTCAGGTAGTTGCAGAGAGCAACAAGGTCTCCCCTCAGCCTCCTCTTCTCCAGACTAAACAACCCCAGTTTCCTCAGCCACTCCTTGTAAGACTTGTCCTCCAGACCCTTCACCACTTCGTTGCCCTTCTCTGGACATGCTCCAGCACCTCAATGTCTTTCTGGTACTGAGGGGCCCAAAACTGAACACAGTATTCAAGGTGCGGCCTCACCAGTGCCAAGTACAGGGGCACGATCACTTCCCTACTCCTGCTGGCCACACTATTCCTGATACAAGCCAGGATGCTGCTGGCCTTCTTGACCACCTGGGCACACTGCTGGCTCATGAACAGCTGGCTGTCAACCAGCACCCCCAGGTTCTTTTCCGCCAGGCAGCATTCCAGCCACTCTTCTCCAAGCGTGTAGCATTGCATGGGGTTGTTGTGACCAAAGTGCAGGACCCGGCACTTAGCCTTGTTAAACCTCATACAACTGACCTCGGCCCATCAATCCAGCCTGTCCAGATCCCTCTGCAGAGCCTTCCTACCCTCAAGCAGGTAGACACTCCCGCCCAATTTGGTGTCATCTGCAAACTTACTGAGGGCGCACTCAATCCCCTCATCCCAGTCACTGATAAATATATTAAACAAGATTGGCCCCAACACTGAGCCCTGGGGAACACCACTCATGACTGGCCGCCAGCTGGATTTAGCTTCATTCATCACAACTCTCTGGGCTCAGCCATCCAGCCAGTTTTTTACCCAGTGAAGAGTATGCCTGTCTAAGCCATGAGCCGCCAGCTTCTCTAGGAGGATGCTGTGGGAGACATGTCAAAGGCTTTGCTAAAGCCCAGGTAGATAACATCCACAGCCTTTCCCTCATCCACTAGGCGGGTGACCTGGTCATAGAAGGAAATCAGGGTGGTCAGGCAGGACTTGCCTTTCATGAAGCCATGCTGGCTGGGCCTGATCCCCTGGTTGTCCTGCACTTGCCTGGTGAGCTCACTCAAGATGAACCACTCCATAATCTTCCCTGGTACCAAGGTCAGGCTGACTGGTCTGTAGTTCCCCAGATCCTCCTTCCAGCCCTTCTTGTAGATGGGCATCACACTGGCAAGCCTCCAGTCGTCTGGGACCTCCCCTGTTAACCAGGACTGCTCATAAATGATGGACAGTGGCTTGGCAAGCTCCTCCGCCAGCTCCCTCAGTACTCTTGGGTGGATCCCATCTGGCCCCATAGACTTGTGAGTGTCCAGGCGGCGCAGCAGCTCATAAACTGCTTCCTCCTGGATTATGGGGGGTTTATTCTGCTCTCTGTCCCTGCCTTCCAGCTCAGGGGGCTGAATACCCTGGGGATAACTGGTCTGACTATTAAAGACTGAGGCAAAGAAGGCATTAAGTGCCTCAGCCTGTCCTCATCCTTGGTGGCAGTGTTCCCCCCTGCATCAAATAAAGGATGGAGATTCTCCTTGGCTCTCTTTTTGTTGTTAATGTATTTGTAAAAACATTTTTTGTTGTCCCTTACAACAGTGGCCAGATTGAGTTCTAGCTGGGCTTTTGCCTTTCTAATTTTCTCTCTGCGTGACCTAATGAGATCCCTGTATTCTTCTTGAGCTAACTGCCCCTTCTTCCAAAAGTGGTAGACTCCTTTTTTTCCTGAGTCCCAGCAAAATCTCCCTGTTCAGCCAGGCCGGTCATTTTCCTCACCAGTTCATCTTACAGTACATGCGGCTAGCCTGCTCCTGCACCTTTAAAACTTCCTTCTTGAAGAAAGCCCAGCCTTCTTGGACCCCTTTGCCCTTCAGGACTGCCTCCCAAGGGATTCTCCCAACCAGTGCCCTGAACAGGCCAAAGTCTGCCCTCTGGAAGTCCGTGGTAGTGGTTTTGCTGACCCCCCTCCTTACTTCACCAAGAATCAAGAACTCCATCATTTCATGGTCACTAAGCCCAAGACAGTCTCTGACCACCACATGTCCCACCAGTCCTTCTCTGTTTGTAAACAGCAGGTCAATGAGGCACCTCCCCAGTAGGCTTACTTACCAGCTGTGTCAGGAAGTTATCTTCCACACACTCCAGGAACCTCCTAGACCTTTTCCTCTCTGCTGTGTTGTACTGCCAGCAGACATCCGCTAAGTTCACCAGTCTCACTTCTATAGTGAGCCTGGTTATATCCCCTTCCCCCTTCAAACCTAGTTGAAAGCCCTCTCAATGAGCCCCGCCAACTCATGAGCAAGAATCCTTTTCCCCCTTTGACATAGCTGAACTCCATCTGTCACCAGCAGGCCCAGTGCCATGTAAACCTCCCCATGATCAAAAAAAAAAACAAAATTCCACCAATGGCACCAGACTCTGAGTCACATGTTAATCAGGTGAGTTTTCCTGTTCCTTTTGGTATTATTCTTCCCTGCCACTAATGGGATTGAGGAAGAGACTACTTGTGCTCCTGATCCTTCAACCAATCACCCCAGTGCCCTGAAGTCTCTTTTGATTGCTTTTGTGCTTCTCTCCACAACCTCCTCACTGCCCACCTGCATAACCAATAGCGGGTAGTAATCAGAGCCGTACCAGACCAGGGACTTTCCTAGTAACGTCTCTGACCCGGGCCCCAGGGAGGCAGCAGATTTCCCTGTGGGATGGGTCTTGTCGGTATATTGGGCTTCTGTCCCTCTCGGAAGGGAATCGCCTACAACAATTACCCTCCTTTTCTTCTTAACAGAGGCGGTGGTAATGCGTGGGGCTGACTGACTCACCCTAGGCAACCCCCTGGATGGGCCTTCACCTACATCCTCATTTGCCTGGCCCTCAAGTTCCAGAGCCCCATATCTGTTGTGTAAGGGCAGCTGGGAAGGTGAGGGAGGCCAGGAGGGGATTCGCCTGCCGCCCCTAGCAGGGACCTGTTTCCATTCCCCCCCATCTCTTAGGTCCCCTCCTTCTGCTCGGTAGCAAGAGGGTAGGGGATCCTTTGCTTCTTGTGGAGCCTCCACCCACTGCCTTGGCCCCAGGGATGGCAGGGTGCAGCTCCACCAATTTATCTCCCTCTCACTCCCTGATGCTTCTTAACATTTCCACTTCCTCCCTCAGCTCTGCCACCAGGCTGAGCAGATCATCCACCTGGTCACACCGAAAGCAGCTGTTGTCTCTGCTGCCCCCCAGTACAAGTGCCACGCTCAGGCACTCCCTGCAGCCGCAGACCTGAACAGCTGTATGTTTGTGTGGGAACTCCGTCTGGGTTGCCACATTCCTTCTGGCAATGGCTTGTGGGCAAGTGGAAACCAATTGGCATGGCCAAGTGCTGTTTATGCAGTAAGAAATTTCTTTCTCCGGTGTGTTTTCAAACGAAGGAAGGACCTGAGAGAGAAAGAAATTAAAAGACACTGAGAGCATGAGGGTAGAGACTGGGGAACAAGCAAGATGAGTTGTATGACTTTGCAATAAAGTTTTGGGCTAAGTCAAACTAATCATATACAGAAGACAGCACAGCTCTGATAGCTTTATCTTCACACTGTTTTTGAGAGTCAGTCCTGAGAATCACAAGTTGATCTATGAAATTATAGCAAAGACACAGACATACAAGCACCTTCCTACATGGACAAGCAAGTCATCAGAAGAAGGGGAAATAGAAGTAATAAGTGAACCGGGAAAGCTGGCTGTAATGAAAGCTTCTCGGAGAAAGCTGCATGAGAGGCTCTGAGGTTTTTTCTCAGTGGGGTTCAGTGGCACATGGATTTGAGAGGACTGAGAAGGACTGTTCTATACTATTCCATTGGTCCTTACATGCGAAGCCACATGAAGTAGCTTCTCTTTAAAAGCTCTTCATGGATTGATGAAAGTTTCTGCCAGCACAGCACCCTCAGCACTCCCCTACAAATACAGACAGGGCCAGCCAGCAACAAGTGCAAACACACAGATTATTAATGGTCTTTGTCAATGATCCTTTATCACAGAGATTTCTGAGCTGCCAGCACTACTTAGGAGCTCAAACCTGGTTATGAGATGGTAGATGTTCTGGTTCAGTCACCCCTTGCCATATGCACACAGGGGTGCATTTATAAGCAAACACTGTGGGTCCCCTGGAGCTGAAGCTATCCCAGCTGCCTGTGGGGTATATAAGCAGGAGTGGAGCATCATATTCCCCTCACCAGCTATGGAAATTTCTACCGCTCTATTTCTTAGCTAATGGTCCAACCCATCTGAACTGATCCATGCAGCACACAGCATACCTGGAGCTGTGAACCTGAATACTTGAGCTGTGTAACTGCAAGAAGGAAAAGCTTGAGACATGCTGGAAGGCTGGGGAGTAAGGAGTAGGTTAGCTTTAACCTACAAGGACATAAGGAAGATCTGCACAGGTACCTCTGGGCATGAAGAACAAAAACCATCCAGCTATAGCAGCTAGATGCAGAGCTTGAAATTTGCCAGCTACTCTGCCAACAACTGAAGTTTTAGCACATGAATAAAGTCACTGATCAATTCAAAAGTGCTTGATAGACAAAATACAGATGATGATAGTCCACAGGAGAATGCAAAATGCAATAAATGAGGACCTGACTCAATGCACAGAAAAGTGAGCTGCAGTTGGCTGCTCAGCCCAAAGTGTCCTGTTGGATCATAGGTGTCCACTTAATCTTGGTACCCATCACACCACCCTGATAAAAGCAAACCAGTGTCCAGAGTGTGTGGACAACACTAGAAAGCTGGTGGTGGATCAGAGCTCCCAAATAGCAATCAGTACTTCAACTTCTGACACTGACCAATGGTCAAAGCAGGGCTGAATGGAGCAGCCAGCAATCAATGCCTGATTATTTTCTCTCATTTCCTATGCAAGTCTCTTATCATCAAGTCATCCCACAGTGACCCACAGCTGCACTGATACGCGATGCTGTGCATGCACTGGCATTGTACACCAGGGAGTGCAGATGGTGGATTTTATGCTCCAGCCTTCCTAGGTGCTGCATAAAACACAAAATACAGCCGGTCCCTGTCTCAACAGAGCATGCAGCCTTCAGCAGAGATACCAAAAACATGCTCCACCTTCATGCAAGTTTTTAATAGAGTGACTCTTGTCTATTTAAAAAGGAACTGTCTAAATATGCATGGATTCAATACAGCAAAACAGCTCTCTGTCTGCCTGGGAGTTTGAAATTGCTCCAGGTTACCTTTTATTCCTTTATTTAAATTTTTAAAAAACAGGGTACTCCAGTGTAACAAAGTCTTGCTGTATTTTATTTACACAAAGGCCATATTCTGGCCTTTGTCTATGCTGGGAATTCTTCTTGACAAAGTAGGGCTGGGCTTGGCCATGGAAACAGCATCCTGAGCTGAAAGGCAGTAAGGTCTGTCCCAGGCTCTCAAGCACACTGGCTGCGACAAGAGCCTCTGCTTCACTCCATTTGTGAGCTCTGCTGGTGTGAGATGAGACAGCTTGCAGAAGAAGACAAGAGAGGCCAAGAGGCTGGATGCTGCCCTGCAGAGATGCTGAACGTCTGTGGTCTGCTGCACTTGGTGGGGATGGGGAGGGCTCTCGTATCTCTGAAAGCCAGGTCAAACTTGGGACTTGACTGTGGTCTGTCACTTTAGAGCAATTCATGGCCATTTCCTCCTCGCCTATGTCTGTTCAAACTGTGAGCTATCCAATATGGAGACATGCGCAGAGACTATTGTAACAAAAGTAACAGCTATTTTTCCTCTCCTTGAAAATCTACAGTCAGCCATTGCAACTGAGTAGCATCTTCACGAGGTTCCTACCAACACGGTATGAGAACAGGATGTTGATCAGACACTGTGCTGGCTTTTAGATGCATGGGCAAAAGTGATGCCTTTTAAAAGGTGGTACCAGGATTGTCAGTGAAAGCAGCCATCCTAGGACCAGTGCAACCTGTGATGACTGAGATTATTTTAAAACAATACTGTTTACCACAGTAACAGCAGAGACTGTCAGTTTTGGAGAACCCCTGATGAGTTCTCACCAAGTGCATTCAACTACAACTCAGAATAGCAGCAAAGACCATATGCAAACCTTGGGGCAGGTTTGTCATCTTCCTTTTTACACTGCTTAGTTCTCAATGATATCAAAGGCTTTGGCAGGCACCTCGGTGAACATATATTTTTTTAGCTTGATGATAAGCTGCCCTTCACTGATGCAACACAACACTTCTAGGGGACAGCTCCACCCTCCCTCTGAGACCTCAGCCGTGCTCCAGTCTGCCTCTGCAGGAGGACTGATGCACCTTGTAGCAGATCCTGAAGATAATTTGCTTGAAATTAATGGAGAACAAAGCAGAGAGCACTGTTGAAATGGCAGGCATCCAGCCAAAATCTCATTTCTACAGCCCTGTCCCATGTCAGCCAGAGGCAATAACCACAGCAGACAGGGCTGGAGGAGCCAAGACCAATGGCCAGAAATCAGTGAGGAAACATTGCAGCACAGTGCTTCTCAAGTACAGCTAGAGCCATCTAGCAGATGTGGCTAGGTTCCTGTCCTACAGAGGTGTCTGTTGTCGGCTGTTCCTGGAACCAAAGCCTCCACAAGCATATGTGATGAAAGTCCTCACAAGCTATGCTGTGTGACAGCAAAGGCCAAGCAGTTCGTGCATCAAAGGAACTGACACAAGCCTTCCCAGTTTCCCTAGCCTTGCCTTTGCTGACCACAGCCCACCAGGCAGCTCTCAGACAAGTCCTGGGAGCGGCTGCAACACTGGAGTTATGTGCCCATGGTTAGAAAGTGGTTGGTCCACAGCTGGAAGTGGAGCATTCCTGTCCCATGGGAGGCTGAACCACTGCCTCCCCAGCCTGGCCACAAAACCCAACAGGAGGCCACTCTGCCATGAGCCAGCAGCTCCCATGCCCCCATTTGCACAGCCTGTACTCTGAAGAGTCTTCAAAGCTGTTGCAGCCCCTGGGGCTTCCTTGGCTGGCTAACAGTGACGCACGAGTCACTGAAAATTACTTTTCAGTGCTCAAGCCCATGGGCTTGAGGGCTGGGAAGAGTTATGGTGACCCACCCACCTAAAACACTGTCCTGGAGCCACTGCTCTGTCTGTGAATGAATGAAGAGCCCTGGGCTGTCAATAGGAGCAAAAGAAATATAACATTGTCTCTCAGGTTTATTCCATATTCTGTCTTCCCTCCCTTTTTCCAGCCCTTTGGTGTCTACAGCTTAAGCAGCAAAGTTGCCATGCAACTTTGATATTTGCTGTAAAAATAATTCATAGCAGCACCAAACTGGTTCTCTGTGCTGCCCCACTGCCTGTGTGTTCCCAGTACCTCTTGCAGGAGCACTTTAATCAATGCTCGTAGCATCCAACTGTCTGTATGTTCAAAGAAAGGGAAGTTATGATGTTAGCACTGCCATGACCTTCAGAGAAAGGGCCTAATTATTCCCAAGCAGGCAGCTGAGTCCTGGGCAGCTGCTAATGAACATTGACAAGGAATGAAACACATCCAGATGCAAATTGCAGAACTGGTTTAGGAGGTTTATGACAAAGATGATCCTGTGCTGGCTGCAGTTTCATGTTTTTGCTACGGTTGAACATTTCCATCTTTCTGTCTGTCTCAGATGCCCCTTTTCTCCCCCTTTCTCAACCTCCTAAGCTGTTTACAAACCAAATGACTGGGGCCATTACATGGAGCAGAGCTGTGTGCTGGAGGCCCCAGCTTTCACTTGCGGGGACCAGGTGTTGGTCTTCAGGGAGGCCTCAGCAGCACTGGGCTGAATCACCGTCTGCAGCACTGGCAGCTGCAGCAACTGCCTTTAGTTTTGGGATGCATAGAAAGCAAACTGCACTGTCTCTCCAGAATGGGGCCAAGCTAGTAGCAAACTGGCATGCTGTTTCCACAGAGGACACAATTGTCCACAGTGCCAGGTATTGCTGCCTTGGATCCCCAGGAATGCTTGCCAATAGGGGCAGAAGTGCAGCAAAGTAAGGAGGTCATAATTTTGGGGAGAGGTAATGCTGTGAGAAACAGAGAGCTGGGTCAGAGCAGCTGAAAATAGCCTCTGAGCTGGTCAGGTTGCAAAAGGAGTAGTTGCTGGTTCCCAAGTAGTCAAACTGCATCCATAAAAGCTGTGTGCGCTTCTCATGGAAAGCTGTGCTGGGGGCTATGATTGCAATCACCCCTGGCAAGACCCTTTCTATACATGGGAGGGGTGATAATCGCTTGTCTATTGTTAGCATCCTGAAGGAGCCCAGAGCGCACTGGCGGGCTGTCATCTGCATGCATTCGGTGCCTGCTCTTTGGCTGCCTGTCCAATTCTACCTTGCACAAGAAAAAGAAAACATGCAGAGGTGGTTGCAAAAAACTCCTGAAGACAAGAAGTGTCAAAATTCAGGCTGCCTGCTCAGCCTGGCTTTGGCAGACCTCTGAATGCCAACAGGAACAAGTCTTCCATTGTACGAGGCGAAACATGCCTTGTTCAGTGTTGAAGAGGTTCAGTCTGTGAAAGGTTGTTTAATATTTCACTTCCCCAGCATCTCCCTGGAGCAGTAGTCCCATGCATCTCATTCCCTTGCCACTCTGAGGCATGGGCAAAAGATGAGGGATAGAGCAGCTTTGACACTGCAGAGCAGACATCTGTCTGCATGCTTCTCAAGGAAAGATTGGACAAGTTCATGGGAGAGAAACTCATTGAGTGGGGCCTAAATACATAGAAGTTGCCTCCAGAATGTCACCAGGACATAAGTATTACAAGCTTGGGGCAATACCTCAGAGAGATATGACCCTTTATGTGCCCTGGTCTTATATTCCTCCCCAGGCATTTGTTTTTGACTCTTTTAAGGGATAAGACACAGGCTTAGAGGGACTTCCGTTGACCTACTCTGGACACCCTTATGTCATTTTGACAACATGTGTGGGGCATGAGAACACAGTTTTGCACCACTTTTTTCCTCTTCATAGGGAAATTTCCAGTTGCCAAGGAGAATTTCTTCTTTGGTAGACAAGATGAAGCTTTCTTTTTAGTTTGGGAAGTAAATATCCTCACCTAGGTACCCAAGCCCATCAGCTGTACAACTCCTGGGTGGATCACCTTCCTGCAGTATGACTCTGAATCCAGCAGAATCTAATCAGGAAATACCCACATGCACCAGTTGCTCCTGAGGAAGAAAGAAAGTACAAGTCAGCCTACTTCACAGAGACAAGCAGGGACATAACACTCCCAGTCAGCAGCCGCAAAAGGAACAGAGAAGAGATGGTCGTCTGCTGGTCTAGCTTGAAGTTACTGGGTTAATATGTTGAAAATCTAAAATGGTCTTAGATGTTGGTAACTGAAGTCCCAGGATTCCGAGGCCAATTCAAGTTTGATCTGAATTTGGTTTTCCTACTGATAACCAAACTTAATCCTCAGTCACAATATCCAGAGACAGCTTTTGCAAAATGGCATGGAACCACAGGTGAAAACTGTAATTGGCATAAAACTGAGCTGTTTGATAGAGGTGTGCTCATGATTATTAGACAACTTGAGCAAGTGGACACCCACTTGAGCTGCTGAAAGTTTGCAGGTTTGTCATTTTGCCAAGGCTTCCTTGTGTGGCAAGTTTATATCTTGCCACAAATCTAGCATAACCATGGATTTACTCACCATCATACTCAACTCTTCTGATTAAATATTGAAGAACTGATTTGAAATCCAAGATCAAAATTAGACTTGTATTTTTTTAGGCTCTAATCCAACCCAGCTATTATGACCTGATGCTATGGACTGATGTGACACTTTGCTGATCATTGTTGGCTCAGCTCAACTCTTTATATTAGCCTCCAGGAACTCCTGGTGGCTCAGGACTTTACTGTACATTCAGCCATGCGTTGACTTTTTGCGTGTACTTTTGCTACACCAAATCTTCATCCTGTGTTATCCATCACTGCTTCATCTTAGTCAGTCACATATCATCTTTGACCTGTCCAAGACAGAAAGCTAGTCATCCTGCTTACAGCTGATGACTACAAATATGTTGCTCTCCTTTCACTGTCTGAAAATCCCCACCGTTGAGGATGCAGTCATACAATCACAGAACTAAAAACTGGTTGATGTTGGAAGAGACCTCTGAAGGTCATCTGGTCCAACCAGTAGTCTCAAGTGGGACCACCTAGACCCATTGCCCAGGACCATGTCCAGGCAGCTTTTGTATATCTCCAAGGATGAAGACCCCACACCTTCCCTGGGCAACCTGTGCTAGTGCTCAGTCACCCTCACAGTAAAAAAGTGCTTCCTGACGCTCAGAGAGACCCTCCTGTGTTTTGGTTTGTGACTGTTGCCTCTTATTCTATCACTGGGAAGCACTGAAAAAAGCCTGGCTCTGTCTCCTTTTCGCCTTCCCTCCTGGTGTTTTTATAATCATAGAATCATAGAATCATTAAGGTTGGAAAAGACCTCTAAGATCACCAAGTCCAACCATCAACCCAACACCAGCATGCCTCCTAAACCATGCCCTGAAGTGCCACGTCTACATGTTTTTTGAACACCTCCAGGGATGGTGACTCCACCACCTCGCTGGGCAGCCTGTTCCAATGCCTGACCGCTCTTTCAGTAAAGAAATTCTTCCTAATATCCAATCTAAACCTCCCCTGATGCAACTTGAGGCCATTTCCGCTTGTCCTATCACTAGTGACTTGGGAGAAGAGACCAACGCCCACCTCACTACAGCCTCCTTTCAGGTAGTTGCAGAGAGCAACAAGGTCTCCCCTCAGCCTCCTCTTCTCCAGACTAAACAACCCCAGTTTCCTCAGCCACTCCTTGTAAGACTTGTCCTCCAGACCCTTCACCACTTCGTTGCCCTTCTCTGGACATGCTCCAGCACCTCAATGTCTTTCTGGTACTGAGGGGCCCAAAACTGAACACAGTATTCAAGGTGCGGCCTCACCAGTGCCAAGTACAGGGGCACGATCACTTCCCTACTCCTGCTGGCCACACTATTCCTGATACAAGCCAGGATGCTGCTGGCCTTCTTGACCACCTGGGCACACTGCTGGCTCATGAACAGCTGGCTGTCAACCAGCACCCCCAGGTTCTTTTCCGCCAGGCAGCATTCCAGCCACTCTTCTCCAAGCGTGTAGCATTGCATGGGGTTGTTGTGACCAAAGTGCAGGACCCGGCACTTAGCCTTGTTAAACCTCATACAACTGACCTCGGCCCATCAATCCAGCCTGTCCAGATCCCTCTGCAGAGCCTTCCTACCCTCAAGCAGGTAGACACTCCCGCCCAATTTGGTGTCATCTGCAAACTTACTGAGGGCGCACTCAATCCCCTCATCCAGATCACTAAGTCATAGCTATGCTGCTGCACAGTGGCTTCCAGTTCCTCCTGTTTGTTGCCCGGAGCCTTCTCTTCTCTGGGCTGAGCAGTCCCAGCTCTCTCAGCCTTTCCTTATGTGAGATGCTCCATTCCCTTAACCGTCTCTGTGGCTTTTCACTGGACCCTCTCCATCATGTCCCTGTCTCCTTTGTGCTGGGAAGCCCAGCACTGGACATAGTGCTCCAACTGTGGTTTCACCAGCGCTGAACAGAGAGGAAGGATCGCCTCCCTTGACCTGCTGGCAATACTTTGCCTAATGCAGACCTGGATACCATTGGCCTTCTCTGCCTCAAGGACACATCCCTGGCTCATGACCAGCTTGGTGTCTTGGTGTCCACCAGGCCACCCAGGTCCTTTTCTGTCAAACTGCTTTCCAGCTGGACGGCTCCTGGCATATACTGGTGCATGGGATTGTTACTTCCCAGGTGAAAGACTTTGCACTTCACCTTGTTGAAGGTGAAGCCCATTTTTCCAGCCCAGTGAGGTCCCTCTGGATGGCAGCACTACTCTGCATATCAGCCACTCATCCCAGTTTAGTGTCAGTTGCAAACTTGCTGAGGGTACAGTCTGCCCTATCATCCAGATAGTTAATGAAGAGGTTAAACAGGGCTGGATTCAGTATTGACCTCTGGGGTACACTGCTAGTTACCAGCCTCCAGCTAGACTGTTCCACTGATCTCTACCCTTTAAGCCCAGCCATTCAGTCAGTTTTCAATCCACCTCACTGTCTGTTCATTCAGCCCGTACATCAACAGCTTGTCTGTGAGGATCTTATGGGAGACAGTGTCAAAGGCTTTCCTGAAGTCTAGGTAGACAATATCCACTGATCTCCCTGTGTCTTCCAGGTCAGCCATTTCATCATAGAAGTTTACCAAGTTGGTCAAGCATGACTTCCCCTTGTTGAATATGTGCTGACTAGTTTTGATTGATTGTTTCTTCGTTGTTCATGTGCCTGGAAATGGTTTCCAGGATTAGCTGCTCCATCACCTTCCCAGGGTCCTCCTTCCTGCCCTTTTCGAAGACAGGAGTGACATTTTCTTTCCTGCATTTCTCCCAATTGCCACGATAGATCAAAGATTATCAAGTGTCACCTTGCAAAAATATCTGCCAGCTCTCTCAGCACTTGTGGGTGCATCCCATCAGGGCCCATGGACTTTTGCAAGTCCAGTTTGCTCAAGTATTCCCTGACCTGATGCTCTTCCACTAAGGGTATGTCTGCCTTGCTCCAGATTTTCCCCTTGGTCTCTGGGACCTGGGATTCCTGAAGGCCAGTCATGTTAGTAAAGACTGGGGCAAAGAAGGCATTCAGTACCTCAGCCTTTCCCATGTCCTGTGTAACCAGGTCCCCTGTCTCCTTCAGCAGCGGGCCTGTATTTTCCCTAGTCTTCCTTTTGTCACCCAAATACTTAAAGAAGCCCTTCTTGCCACCTTTGACGTCCCTTACCAGATTCAACTCCTGTTGGGCTTTAGCTTGCCTAACCTCATCCTGTGCTTGGACAGTGCCTCTGTATTCCTCCCAGCTTCCCCATTCTTGTCCACCCTCTGTATGTTTCCTTTTTGCGTTTGAGTTTGGCCAAGTGCTCCTTGTTCATCCATGCAAGCCTTCTGGCATTTTTGCCTGACTTCCTGCTTGTCGAGACAGACCGCTCTTGAGCTTGGAAGAGGTGATCCTTGAATGTCAACCAGCTTTCCTGTGCCTGTCTTCCCTCCATGGCCTTATCCCATAGGACTCTTCCAAGCAGATCCTTGATGAGGCCAAAGTCTGCTCTCCTGAAACCCAGCACTGTGCTCTTGCTTTTTGCCCTCCTTCCCCTCAGGATCCCGAACTCCACCATCTGATGGTCACTGCAGCCAAGGCTGCCTTTGACCTTCCCATCTCCAACAAGCTACTCCTTGTTTTTAAGTATGAGGTCCACCAGAGCACCTTTCCTTGTTGACTCCTCTATCACTTGGAGAAGGAAGTTGTCATTAATGTTCTCCAGGAACATCCTGGATTTCTCATACCCTGCGGTGTTTTCCCTCCAGCAGTTATTAGGATGGTTGAAGCCCCCCATGAGGACCAGGGCCTGCAAATGTGAGGATGTTTCTAGCTATCTGTAGAGGACCTTATTCTCCTATCCACTTCCTGGTCAGGCAGCCTATAGCAGACACCTACTACAGAGTCACCCATACTGGTCTGCTCTTTAATCCTTACCCAGAAGCTCTCAGATGGCTCCATACCCATCCCCAGGCAGAGCTCCATGCCCTCCAATTGCTCTCTCACCTAAAGGGCAACGCCCCCTTGTAATCTTCCCGATCTGTCCTTCCTAAAGAGCCTATATCCCTTCATTGCAGTTGATTATATGTAGGTTAAATTTTTCAGATGTCATCATTACCAACTGGAGATCTCAGTATGTCTCTTGTTGTGGTATTCTTATCAATTCAGGGTCAAGATATTCACCATTACAGATTAGTGCATATGGGTTGTTTTCTAAAAGTTAGGATGGTGCATTACAGCAAGGGTGAATCCAGAGAAAAAGGAAGAAACACCCAAATTTGGGGCTGATTCAAAGACTCCATAGAAGGTGGATTCTTCCACCTTCTAAATAAAAGTCTATTCTGATTCAGGAATACCTAGGCGAGACAACACGTGTCTTGTAGATGATAGTGCCATTGGTGGAGGGTATATTTGACAACCATAAGTTTATTAAGGCTGATCTTAAAATTCTGCTGTTATTGTGCAAACTTACAGGGTTTCAAGGCACATAGTCCAAGTTCATTTTGGGACACCTAACGTTGGAAGGATGCAGCTCTGATCACATGGCTTCCTGCATCAAACTCAACAGTGAATGGTTTTGCAGTGCCCAGACGGGCACTGATGTAAACACCTATTTGAAATGATCAAAGGCAGACTGGGCTTCCTGCATCAGAACAAACTCAACATTTTTAGGCATAAACAGGATTATCAGGAATACTCCTGATCAAATATCCACAAAAATAGCAAAGGACATCCCTAATGATATTACTGGCTAAGCAGAGGAACATAGCTTGGTTAAACGGCACTTGCAGGTAAGACTGGACACTCAAAGCATCCATCAGGCAGGTACAGCTCCAAGAGCTGTTGGACTCAGCTGCAAGGTTACAGCGTCCCAGTGGGATCTTCAGCTTACAGACATTAAGTTGAAAGGGACCTTGAGCAGTCATCTGCTCCATCCTCCTGCTCAAAGCAGGGCTAATTTAAAGGCTAAATCAGGTTGCTTGGAGCCTTATCTTCCTTATAGGTTATAAATAAACTGGTCAATTGCAAAGCCAATGCAGAGGCAAGGCATCTTTGTCAAAAACATTGACTAAGTCTTGGTGTTTTTCAGGGACCAAGCGTATGAAGTTTCTTGATCTTTCTTTTTTTTATATCAGCTCTAGGTGACCAGTGACAGAAAAATTGGTTGAATTGTACCTGGCAGGTCCTCTAAAAGATACCCAGTTTCATGGGGAAACACATCCTCTTGACAAAATGGAACTGCTTGGTCATGTAGTGATCTTGGATGAGGAGTAGTATCGGAGTATCAGCTGTTTATCTGTACATCTTATTATGTGTGATTATAAGTATAATAAGATATCAGTAATAAAGCAATATCAGGAGTATCAGTATCAGAAGGGATAGTTTCCAAAATAACAGGATCAGAGGTGAAGATGTCCCATTAACTGCCTGAATGAGATCAGGAGACTGCTTCAGCAGGGCAGAAACATTGTCACCCTGAGGAACCTGAAGTTACTAGTAGCACCAGAGCTGACAACCTAGTAAAACTGAGATTAAACAGACTCCACCTGGACATTAGGGTGAAGTTTGCCTTGCAGAAGGAGACAGTTCAGCACAAACAAGTTGTGCAAAAAAGCCCAGTCTGTCCCCAGAACACTTTCTGTCCAGCAGAAATGCAAGTTCACGTTACATCAGCTGGCACTGGGTTGACTGTAAGCTCTACATCTGCAGCTGGCTTTTTTGAGCAAAGTATACTTAAGAATGAAGAAGAGACTGCCCTTCTTGTTGACTTGTGAAGAGGTGGCACTAACCTCCCATCTTTGTTTCTTGATATATCTGCCTTAACATTTAATGGACCACATGACATAGCCCCATTCTTGGGTATGGTAGGTCTAGACGTTAACAATGCTGCTCAGCGATGAACCTACTTCATTAACACGGGCCTTAAAGTCTGCCCTGAATCCACTGATGCTGGAGGTGTATGACCAAGGGTTTTTTGTAACAAAGAGGTCCCATTTCAGCAGAGAAGTGGCTGTGCACTCACCCTTCACTGTAAGGGTGAGCCTCTCCCTAATACATGTTTTCCAAGGAACAAAAAAAAAAACCATGAATCTTTCCTACTCACATGGTGCTAAATTGTGGCTCTGGAGCTGGACCACTGGTGCATAACTGGGGGTGGCTGCACAGCTGCAGTGCAAGCAAACTGTCCCGAGAGGAGGCAGTGGAGAAGACTGCAGTGATTGCATTGTGATACAGAAGAAGTGTTAGAGCTAATCCATTGCCATCTGTCTTTATTTTGCTAACCCGTTCAGTTGGACGCCACATAAGTGCATTCACAGCAGATGAGCTGGGAGAGCCGTGGCATGGCAGCTCTTGGATTACTGGCATGAAAAGAATCCTTTTGTTCATGAGCCAGGAAGATTAGCTGCTGCCACGTCTGTGTCTGGTTTGTAGGACAAGAAAGAGAAGATGCAGCTCTCTTGCTGCCTTGGCCACTGCTTCATGGCATCCCAGCTCCAGCTCTTTTCTCACCTCCCTCTTGCTTTATCCTTCCTCTGCTCCTTCCTTCCTGCTCTCTCCTCATCTTGAGCTTTCTCTGTCTTTTCCATCTGCTTCTCTCCTCTCTTGGCATCTTCTCCACTTCTGCTTGAGTGCACACAATATCCCTTCTCCTCTTCCCTGAGTTCAGGCGGGCAACCGAAAAGTTCAGAGCAGCACAGCTCCTCTCCACCGAGGTGCTTTACCTGCAGCCCCTGCTGCGAGAAAAATTGGCTAGCACCACCTGATCCTAGGCAATTTTGTTCACAGCAGGTGCTGGGGATAAAGCATTTCAGTGCAAGGCGGCTGCGTTATTCTTAATAGTGGGGCTGCTGGTGCCAGTTGGGCAAGCGGCTGCTCGTCGGGCTGCCTTTGGGAGAGTAGAGCTGGGGAGGGAGGAGGGCTGGTCCATCGAGGCCCCATGGCCATGTACCGCTGAAGTCTACAGAGTGGCATGACCCATTTAGCTGTTCCCCAGATGACTTCAGGCATGTCATGACCCACAGTTTGAGAACTGCTTCTCTCAACAGACACAAAAGCCCTCCACATCCTTTAATTTCATGAGGGCCACGCAGGAAGGAGATGCCTTTCGCATGCCCTCTGTGCTGTACCTGCAGACTCTGCAGTGTCACCTATGCTGAGCACATGGGAAAACCAGTCCTCTCTGGGTCAGCGGTAGGAGCACTGCCCCAGCTCCAGGGCAGGAGCGCAGGATTGCACATCTGCCTCCTGCACTCCAGGCAGCAGCTGCAGGCTCAATGGGGATGGTCCTGCCTCCATCCTGCCTCCTCCATGGCTTTGCCAGTTTGGGTCCCATCAGGACCTCCAAGTCCAGCATAGATCAGAGCTGCCTCCTGCTAACCTCTCCTGGGAAGAAGACAAAGTGTGGAGGTGAGGCAGGGAAAGGAGAGGGAGATGAGAAGAGTTCCTGTTCCTCCATCACCCTGTCCCAGCTGCAGAGCTGGGCATGCAGCTTCAACTAGGGCTGCTCTGCCATTCCCTGGGCTCTAAGAGAGCTGGCATAATGTGCACCCCAAAGCCAGGCTTGCTCCAGGCAGATTAACCTTGGGGCAGCATTCCCAGACAGATGCTGGAGAATGGGACCCTTTTGCACAAGCTATAAGGGCAATGCAGCTTTGTACCAGCCAGGATGACCTTCAGAAAAAGTTGAGGACAATCTGCTTGGTGGCATGCGAGAGTCCCAGTCATACTCTCATAATATCCTTAACTCTGCCCTATACACTGCAGTTATCAGTATCCGCACCACAGCCAGCATTCCCAAATGCAGCACACTGCTACACATGCAGTGACTTCTGCGTAGGGCTTGGGAGTAAAGAAAGGCATTTGGTTGCTGCAGGTGTTGTCAGACCCCTCACTAACAGAGGTGAAAACTCTCTCAAGTGAAAAAAAACCCCAGAAATGGGTCTCTCAGTAGTGCCTGAAACAGGTGTTGAGGATGAGAGCAATGGTGTGCCTCCAGGAGCCAAGTTGCTCCCTGTCCCTCCAGATACTCAGTCCTCTTCCAGCATCCTTCACAGCTACCTCTGACTTTCAATCCACATTCGTGAAAAAACTTCATAATCTCCCCGACGAGGGAAGGTTTTGGGTCATATACAGATGGATGGAAGGAAATTAATTTTCTGCTTGGGCACTGAATCATCCTAGGAGAAGACCTTCATCTCACACTTCAGCTCGCTGGACCATGCAGGCCTGTTGAATTTCCTCATGTGACACTGCAGGGGTCTGTTTGGGCCCTTCACAATCAAATAAGAGTCAGAGATACATAAAAGATGAGAAATGAGAATCCCTGCTCCCTTGCAGGGTGAAAAAGCCCCCGTTGACAAGAGCACAGCCAGAATTTGACCCCTGTGGTTTTCAGAGCTGATGAGTAATTTGGGGGTTCCAGTGCCTCCAAAGCTCAGCACGTTCATCAACATTGGGGTGTTCAGCACCTCATGCTGGTGTAGTGATTTAGGGTGCTACGAGCCAGGTACCTGCAATTACTAATGCTTTGTGAAATGTAGACTAGAAATGCATGAGGCCTCCATCATTGCTTTGTGCCATCTCCTGGGAGCCAAGAGGGGATCTTACTCCCTTGTGCATCACATCCCTGTGTTGGCTCAGCAGCTGAACAGTCAGGGTCCTCCCTGCTCCCCACAGCAGAGCTGAGCATCTCTCACCATGTGATCACCTGCAGCTTTCCACTTCAAAATATCCTTGCAAGTGAACCTCCAGAAACAGTGGTTACCTTCCTAGCTCCCACCTGCTCCCCGAGGCTTGGAAGCAATGATGCTGCAGCATTTGTGTGGTCATGGGTCCAACCCTGTCTGGTCCCATGCCCCTCTTCCCTCCCAAGGGCTGAGTCTCTGCATGGCAGCAGGAGAGGAGCCACAGCACAGGGAATGTGCCTCCTCCACAAATGCAACTGGGGACTTCTCCTGCCGGGAGTGCCTGGGGCCGGGTGGCAGATCCAGCGCCGGGCAGGTGCTCAGTGGACGGTGAGTGGCTGGGGCGACGGGCACTGCTGTCAGAGGATGCCCATGCCAGAGCAGCCACCGCAGCCTGGCAGGGGCAGCCAGGTGTTTGGCTCCTGCGTGCAGGAGGCAAGACGTGCTGGATCATCACTCCACGTGCTGGCTTGGGCTGGCAATAACCCCGCCAGCACCCCTCGATCAGATGGGAGCTGAAGGGCTGCCTGGCTCTCCGTGACTCAGCAATAATGCTTTGGGTAGTTAACATTTCATTATCATTTTTAAAGGCTAAGTGGCTTTTACCACCTGAGAAGTATATTAATGGCCCCAGTAAAACACTCCCCTGAGTGTCCTAATGCTTCTGTTATATCAATTCATTTCCCCCCTCCCCCATTTCCTTCTTTCTTTTTTAAAACATATTTTCTCTCTCCCTGCATGTATTCCTCCATTATGAAAAATACACACTCATTTATATGGTGCAGACAGGGGGAATAATGCCGTTCTCCAACTAATAACACTGCTGAATCCTCCCCTCCTCACTTGCTTGTTACTCCCCACAGCAGAGAGACAAGAGGCAGATGGTGACAAATTCCTTCCCAGCCCCCACAGATGATCAGCTTATGCCCTGAAGCACAAGGGGTTTTCTTGGGGTTTGGGGGTAGTTTCCTTCAGCCTCTGAAAACCTTCTTTCCCTTGGGTTGTGCTGCTGCCTGCATCTTGTCCCCCATGCAGAGCCCATGTCCTGGGATGGGAACATTGTGTGAAGGTCCTTAGCATCTGTCTCAAACCCTACACAAGAGATCAAGGAGGGAGCAGTTTGGTGATGGGTTTCTGGGCTAAGCTGATAGCCCAGGTCTGCACTGAAAGAAATAACTGAAATGAGAGTTTCAGTCATTTGCCAGGGCAGGTCTCAGCAGAGGGATGTAGAGGTGGTATTTGGTTGCGATCTGCTCTTCCTGGCACCCTGCTTGCTGCTCAGCCGGACATCATGCCATGGGGCACCTGGTCACAGTCAATCCCAGCCAGCAGTCAGGTCTCACTCACCCCAGGCAGCATGTTCCCAGTGCCAGCAGCTCTGCAGCCAGCACATGGGTCTCCTGCACCAGTGTTTTTCTCCTCTGCCCCTTTGCAGTGCCTGTCCTCATGCAAAGGGTCAGTGCTGCCAGGCACCAGCCTGCTTTGTCCTCTTCTGTATGTGGGTCACAGACCCAGGAAAAGCTGCATCACCAATGCCATCTTCCCCTGGCCTCTCTTCTCCTGGTCCTCCAAGTGAAGTCCACACCTCTTTTTCTTAAATCTCTTACAGTTCAGGGACAAATTAATAATATAATTAATACTCATTATTAATCAGTATTTCAAAGCCTTCTGCAGCCTCCAAGAAGCTGCCCAGCATTCCCATCACAAAGGTACCCATCTGTCTATCTCTGCATCAACATGCAGTAAAAGAGCCACCTCTCCCCCACACAGCATATCTCTCACTGCCTCATAGTTAGTTCATAGACTTACTACAGCCAGGGCGGGCTTTATGTTTTTCCCTCAGGGTGAAGCATCACAACAGAGCCAGAGGCATCCACCTCCCCAGAAACATGTTCCCAGCAGCTAGGTCTCTGCCTGCTATGCCCAGCCCATCTCCCCTTCCCCACTGACTGGCTGCAGTCCCCTTGATTTTGCAAGGCAGCTGGCAAAGTGGCAGGGCTGGCTTCCAGCTTCCCTGCTCCTCACACTCTACTGCACAGATACTCAGGGCCAACTGACCTGCAGGATCACCCTCCACCTACCCTGCAGGGTGTCTGTGTCGCTGCCCTTCTGCTCTCTGAGCTCTGCCTGCCCCGCTCCTGCCTCCCAGCCCTGCCTCTTCCCGCACCAGCTGATGATCTGCTCAGGCTTGAAGGTCTCCATGGCAGGACTAGCAGTAATGCCTATTCCCATGCCCATCTTTGTTTCTTTGCCACACTGCTTCTCCCAGCTGTAAGGAGACATGAGTCAGCCGCAGAAAAGGTCTCAGAAAGGCTCCGGGATTCCTGGGGATACATCTTTGTGCTGCCCATGAAAAATGAGTGGACAGCTTTGTTCAGGGAACACGTGTGGTAGAGTTGGGTTCACTTGGTGCAGGCTGTTTGCACGCAATGGAAAGAAGCTCATGATATCCACACAGGTACAGCCTCCATACATCCAGATCAAACATGTGCTATTTCCACAGGTTAAACTAATTTCTCCAGAGAGCCAGTCCCTCATACATGGATGCTTACTGCTAAGAGGGTGAACATTTGTCTTGAATGCAACCTGACCAATCCTGTCTTGAACTTTACAGCATACAGGGACCTCCTGAGAGGGGGCTTCATCCCAGCGCTGAGACCTTGGCCTCATGTCCAAGAGTCCAGCAGCATCCCACCTTGCTCTGCATGACCCTGATGAGCTCACATGTTGCTCTGCCCATGCCTTTTCCCAGGCCTTCTTGCTGGATCTCTCTCAGTGAAGAAGCAGAAGATGCCATCTTCCACCCTGGTCCTGGGCTGCCACTAGCATCCTCAAGAAATAAGAAGAATGGGGAGCTTATGTCCTTCATTCATGCTCAGCAGTGGGGACTGTAACAGAGGTTCGAGTCTCCACTCTATATCAGCTGCAAGAGCAGCTCCAGGCTGGCATGCACAGACATGTATAGGAGGAGGCAGGATGTCTCTCTACTCTTAAGATCCTCCCTGCACACAAATGCAGACCCCAAATTCCTGTATGCTGCCTGCTGCACAGATCATGTAGGAGCTTCCAAACCCAGATTTGGTAGCTGCTGCTGCTGGGTCCACAGTGAAGGACTTGTCACGTTACAAGTGGCACGCATGCTGCTATGTGAGCTCCTCTGTGCTAATGGATGAGGACAGCAGAGCTGCTGAGTGAGGAGCTGTTACACCATAGGTTCTTTTATGGCAGCACTTCAAGCTTGATGGCAACGGGAGGCTGTGAAAAGATGGTGAGAAACACTCCTGGTGGAAGACTCTCAAAAGTCTTGACACGTTTGTTACCTGTTGAAGTTGGGGGTGGAATGGGGTTTGGTTTTCTGAAAGCCCCAAACATTTTCATGGGGTTTTTTGCTTTATGGAATCACTTCCCAAAAGTGATTTCTCTCTCCCCTCCACCCCCCTCTCCTTTCATCAAAAAGCCATTCTGTGATAAATAAAATGCCAATTTAAAAAGATGGGAAAGCAGAGATCATCCCTGACAGTGACAGGTCTCAGGCTGGCCAGTCACCAACTGATCATTTTCTTCTGTTGGTGAAGGTCACAAATGAAAGATGCTCAACAGTGTTCCCGATCCCCACAAGACTGTTGTGGCATCAAAGGGCCTGTCAATGTCAGTGAAGGCTTTGTTGGAGGGGATATGCAATCACCAATATTACTCACCATTAATAACCTCTCCAGGCCCACCCAGCAAAAGAAATCCCAGCACATATCCACAGGGGTGTTGAATCTCTTCAGTGTCACAGGCAAGGCCTTTCCTCCCCAAAAGTTCTTCTGCAGCTGGGATCCCCGTTTCTGCCCAGCAGACACCAAATGAAGATGGAGAAGCACAGCCCTCCAGGAGGGAACACCCAAACCCGAGGAGACATCTGCATGGAGAGATGATCAGAGAGGAGAGGGGATGGCAGGTGGGGTGCTTACAGCCTCTCTGCCCAAGAAAAGGCTCACCCCAGAAAAGGGCAGCTCTAGAAAACCTCTAGAGGGTCAGCTGTGGGAAACGCCACAGAACCAGGTAAAGCAGAGTTAACTCTGGGTTCTCAGCTCAGGGAAATGCCTCTGACACCCACTATGCTGATGCACATCTCTCCATCCCTGATTTTGACCAGGAGTTACAGGAAGAAGGTGAGGCACCCTTTGGATAAAGCTGTGTTGAATTTGGCACCAGTGGCACCAAAGCCCACCGTGTAACAGAACACATCAGTCATGTACCTCATTACTTCCAGTCACAAAGAGATGATTTTTCATAGACAGCAGGGATGGACCTTGGGATACTTTAAACCCTTTTTTTTCTGACAGGGGCAGCAGTTACAAAGCCAGATTCCAGTGTGACTTACTGCAACATGCCACCCCAGCTCAGCTCAGATAACGACACCTTTGGACTTCCATTTTCCTTGAAAGTTTCTTGCTATTTCTCTATGCTCAAAGTTTTTCCTAAAGATTGGCTGTTCAGTTACATCCACTTAAAGTTAGTTGTTTGGCTATGTAGTACTGTACAGCACTAAGAGCCAGTGGTTCCCACTCCCTAGCCACAGACGCTCTGTTCCCAGGATCCTCAGTTTTTCCCTGTCCCTAAATCTGGGGAAACATACTCCTCCTAGCATTTACTTTTCAACAGGCAAAGCCTCTATTCTTTGCTGCCTTTCTAAATGACCTTTCCCTATCTCGTCATGATCCCCTATCTAAACTACGCAGGACAGGCAACTTCTTTTCATTGTCTCTAACATTTGTTGATACAAAACAGATTTCTTATCTCTGTTGAAATACACGTCCTGTTTTCTGATCCAGTTTTTTACTATTTCAGGTGAGCTGCAGAAATTAACTTCAGCACTTTCTTCTCTCAGTACTTTTCTCCTCTAGGAGCTCAAAGATTGCTTTGTGCACTGCCCAGCCCTCTGGGAAGGGAGGCTGCAGGCATCCTTAAGAGCCACTGAACCTTGCTCCAGCGCAGAGGGATTCAGCCCTCCCCTCCCTCTTCCAGACCTTGACATCCTTTGCATATATATCCTGACCTCAGGATCTCTGCACGCCAGGCAGGGGTGTGCTCCCCTGTGACTGTCCTGCAGCTCTGGAAGGAGGAGCAGGGACAGTTTGTGGGGCAAGAGGCATAGCAGCAGCAAGAAGAAAGGGAGGAGGGTTTCACCACACCGGCCATGATTGAGTGGTGACTTTAGCAGCTGGCTCGTCTGAGCCCCCCAAGCTGCCTCCAGAGCAGCCCCCGCAGAAGCCGTCAGCTCTCAGACCTGGCAACCCCTTTCGGTTCATCACAGAGGTTTCAGAAGTCAACCTGCACACACCAGCAGTGGCACAAGCTGTCAAGGAGGACACCTGTTTAGGCTTTGTAGGGGACATAGTAGGGGCATAGTAGGGGCCTTTCATTCCCAAGAGCTGAACCTCCAGTGGTCCATCATGCCCTCAATTTCAGTGCCCACAAGTGATTCCATGACCACCTCCCAGCCTCACCAGCCCCTCTCTCCACCTTGCCTGCTCCCCATTGGCTCCCCAAAGCATTACCCCTTCCCTTCCCTCTGTGTGCCCCCATCCCCACCCAGCTCCTGCTTCTTCCGTCACCTAAAACTCAATGACATGCTGCTGGAGTGGAAGGGACACGGCTGCTAGGTAGATCTGCAAAATACGGTGATATGAGGAAGCTGGCTGAAACCGATGCCCAAGTCTGCAGACTGTCACATTCAGAGCTGCTCTCCTGGAAGTGAGAAAATTTGGTCCCGATAGTAACACTTGGATCACTGCTTTGCACAGATGTAACTCCTTTCTCCAGCTTCTGTTTTAATACGCACATTGCTGCCTATTCCTGGAGATGCAATTCAGTGCACGCCGCCGGATGGAGGGAGCAGCCCATGAGACTGAGTCAGCTTGACTCTGCAGCCAAGGGACTTCCCATTGTTCTCCCAAAAAGTTGGCCAAATCCGGAGATGTTCTGCCCCAGGGGATCGTGCCTGGCTCTGGGCATATCCCACTCGAAAAAACCACCCAGCCCTCAGCCTACAACTGTTGCACTTCAGGGGAGTAGGAGGTTTGGGGACTGGGAGGTAGACACCATGCCCGCCTTTTCTTTTGCTTTTGCCAGTCCATGCTACCTGGGACCAGGGGTGCTGGAGTGAGGTGGTTGAAGCAATGCTCTTCAACAGCACGTTGCTGCAGCCATGCGGTGTCCATGCATGTGGAAAAGTCTCCACTGGAGTGGGATAGGCAGCTGCGCATGTACAGTGGGATGCAGATCGTACTGCAGCTGCAGCACTGAGCTGCCTGGCTTTGGGGCTTTCCGATTCACAGCCCTAATGCAACATTAATGGGTTTTGCCGGTGCTGAATATAAACTAGGAGCAAGTTCCTACCCACCTACCATGAAACTGGGGGCTGCAGGGGAGAGAGCAGACTCCCAGCCTCTGTCTCACCACAGGGGGCTGGCCAGGACCCTCCCCACACACAGGGCAGTGGGACCTGGCCTGTCTGCCCACTTGGGAAGGGGAAGAAGATGCAGGCAAGGAGGAACCACAGCTGAACTGTCCACAACACCTTCAATCCTACATCTCTGCCTAAATTTGTGGAAAACTATACAAGCTCACACCAACCTGCCTCCCACCCCTTTACCATCTCCCCTCCCAACATCCCTGTACTGCCACACCCCTTCCCAATGCCCAACTCTCCTGACCAGGGTCTCTTGTCCCCCTCCTCTGCTCCCCTCAGCATCCCTTTTCCTTCCCACCTCCCAGGCCAGACATCTCCCTTACCCAAACATTGCTCTCCCCTGTTCTCCTTGCCTCAGTTTCAACTATTTTCCAGGCCTCCTTCCTCTCTTTCTGCACATCCCACATCCTGGAGATACTACCAGCACCCAGTGGCCACGTGGCCCCTTCCCTCCTCCTGCCACGTCCCCACAGCATCCCACAGCGCCAGGCAAGCCATGCAAACCACAAGCGCACACGAGTGGCACGTTACGACGGAGGACTGTGCCCACCAGGGTGGTGAGGAGACCCTGCAGAGACCCTCTCCCAGGCCCCGGCAGGCTCTGTTCCATGCTGCTGCACACAACAGCCTGCTCTGACTGCTTCCAGATAAGACTTTTTTCAGGAGGAAAAGCACACAGAAAAAATAAAAAGGTAAAATGAATACATTTTTACCCAGTTTTGAAGGGATGCTCTGGTTATTGCTTGGCTTGTAAAATCTTTTGTGTGGAGACAGAATGAAAAATCACCCTGCTATGGCTATCTGGCCATCCAGAGGGACATGCCAGTCCCCAGGGGATGTCACTTTTGGGGTGTAGGCACTTTCTGTCCCACCCAGCCTCCTTGCACCACTCTTTCTGGGGGAGGGCAGGTGGAAAGCCCTCCTCCAGGGTGGACGGAAAGCTTGGGCGGGCTCAGACCCACCTGGGGTAATGCTGCAGCAAGGAGCAGGGCTGGGCTCTGCTCCAGCTCACCTCACCTCACACCGGGCGCTGCAGCTGAGGGGGCTCGAGGAGGGTCCTGGGGGCCAGGCACATCCCCCCTCCCCATCCCCACCGCCCAGGGAGGGCCTGGTGGCCCGGGCCACCTCTCGCCTGTCTTGTTTGAACCGTCAGCTGCAGCAATAAAAGCACCTCCCCTCCCCAGTCCTACATTAAAAGAGCCGGACCTAAAATTAATTTAGCCCTGCTCTTTGTTGTGGACAATACAGAGGGGATATTGTGTGTGGGGAGAGAAAGGCTTTTTGTTTGGGTGAGGAGACAGCAGCGGTCTGTTCTTGCGGACATCTGAAAACAAGGCTGGGAAGAGCGGCCCTTTAAGTTCAGCTGAAGCAAAAACACACAGCCCCATCTCACAATTAAACACAGTATCAAACCGAGAAAGGATCAATTGAGCCTAAAACAGAAAGCTCCCCATGTGACAGATTCCAGAAAGTACGTGATACACCATGCCCAGGGCTAGTACATGCCTGCTGTGTTTCCCAGTACATGATTAATTTGACTCAGGGCAGGAGGCTGCAGGCAAGGGATCTGCAGCACACACTGAAAAGTTTTAACACTTTGAAGACTGGAAGCGCGGCTGAGCGCGAGAGACAAAGGCAGGGTGGCGCGGCTGCAGGCAGGCTGCGAGAAGGCACGGGCTGGCTGGACAGCCAGCCTGGTTACTCTTATTTTCTGTTCATCACCAGCAAAGGGTGTTTCCTGCTCGAAGCCAGCACCAGGCTCGCATCCCTCCATCGAGCATACCTGCCTCCGTCATTCCCTATGCGGGGGCTGCTCCCCATGGCCTCGCTCCCAGAGAGGGTTTGGGGGCTGGGGGCCTCTGGGTCCATAGGGCAATCCCTGGGCTGCAGCCTCCTCCCTTGGGGCGGGTGACAGGGACCACTTGTGGGGACGTTTGCTCCCCTTGCCCCGTCTTACAGGTGACCTTGGAGATGCACAGATTAGAAACAATTAATATATTAGTCCCTTAATCGCTGGAGAGCGCAGATGAAGCCAACGGGCACTTTCCCCGGGAGGCAAGGGGTGGCGCTGCGACACCAGCAGAGCAGCCTGTCCTGGTGGGGTGCAGGCTGGGGACACTGGGGTGGCATCCCCAAAGCTGCCCTCCCCCCGCCCTCCACTGCCTGGCCACGGGGGGACACAGCTTTTCTAAGGGCAGGATGCGACCTTGGCCAAGGGGTGCCAGCTGGGGACACATGCCCACATTTGGTGCCATCTCCCTCCACTGCCCGGCCGTGGGGGATGCAGCCCTCCCTCAGGTAAAGCTCACCGCTCCAGCTGAGGTCCATGCCGCCAGCCCTGCACACCTTGCCATGCGTATAGTCCTCGCCGCCAGCCCCCAGGCTGCCATCCCGGGGGCAATGCAGGGCCTGTGGAGGCCTCAGCTGTGGGACTGGAGGGACCAGCATGCAACAGTGGGGCTGGCATCGCTGCGGCTCAGGCGGTGCAAGTGAAGTGCCAATCTGAGCCCCAAACCTGCACTACTTTTCCCAAAATAGCTTTGTCCAACAGGGCAGCTCAGGCTGTCTCGGGAAGGAACCGGACCCACAAGCTAGCAGGGAACAAGCCCCACGCACATTTAGCACCGTCACCTCTTTATGCGACTCTCCGAGGTCACACTAAAGCAGTTGAGTCGTCGGCATGCGGGATGCCGAGCAGGACAGAGCTGGTGAGCAGTGGGGTCAGCCTGTCCTTGGGCTCTGCTCCCCCCCCATAAAATGCAGACGCTCCTGCCTGCCTCACAGAGGGGCTCCGTTCATTATCCGCTGCAAAGTGCTCCGAGATCCTCGGATCAAAGGTGCCGTCACAGCGTCGAGCCTGATTATTATTGATTATCCGTTTCAAGCTAGGTCCCAAACGAAGCCAGCGAGTCCTGAACGCAGAGGAGCTGAGGGAGGGCCCAGCAATCGACTGGCGATTTTTACTGCAGATGACCCGAGCCAGGGAGCAATTTCTGTTCATCCATCAAGGAAGATCCAGGCGTGAGCAAACAGTCAGGTCATGGGCATTCATTTTATTATTAAATCCTAAAGGGGCCGCGGCTCGTGCAGCTGGATGTAAGTGATCTTCGTGTTAAAAAGACGAGCTTTGAATTTAATTGTGCAGCCAGGCTGATAGACCTGGGGATGACTCAGCCAGAAGAACCAGCCAGGCCTTCTCTTTAGGGAGGATCAGACACAGCCAGGGACAGTCAGGGGCCAGCTCCCAGCACAGCACAACCCTCCAGTCCCTCTTGGAGCTCCCATTGTCCCCACTTTGCCCTCCTGTCCTCACTCAGGCCAGCTCCCCCTTGCACCATGTGCCAGCGTGGCTGCCTCAACGTGCGCTCACACAGAGGGTTGTGCCTGTGCTGGGGACAGGCTCAGAGTTGTGCTACGCCAAGAGATACACAGGTGGAGTGAATTGCAACAGTGCTCTGCTGGTGTGAGCCATCCCCAGAGCAGGAGCACACACTGCACCACGCATGGCTGCACCACACATGGCTGTGTCACGCAGACTGCACCATGCATGGCTGTACCATGCATGTGGCAACACACACACACAACACACCACACAAGTTGTACCATGCACTCTGCACCACACATGGCTGTACCACACACATTGCACCATGCGCGCTGGGCCATGCACCCTGGGTCACACATGGCTGTGCCGTGAACACTGCCCCACACGCATTGCTCCATACGTTGGTATACTGTGCATTCTGCACCATGCGCCCGGCACCACACATGCCTGCATCCACAGTCCCCTGTGTGCCAGGGAAGGGGACAGGCTCTCTGCCCCTTTCCAGCAAGACCAGTGGGGCTGAGTCTGTGGGGAGGTGCTGCTGGAAGGCAGGATGCTCGTGCCCATCAGCCATGAGGGACCATCCCCAGTGGGGCTGCGAATGCTGCTGTCGGTCCCAGGACTGTGGTCACAGGGAGCTGAGTCCCCTCTTCCCCTGGCCCCGGGAGGCTGCCTGCAAGGAGCGGGGGATGGTGCCGTGCCGGCTCGGGGCGTCCTGCACCCTGGGAGAGTAGCGCATCAGCCGCCTGTAATCCCTGGCGCCCTTCCCTGTCCTCCCCCTGCCCCCACAAGACTGGCTCCACTTTCCCCAGCAGGAGCCCAAGGAAAAAAAAAAGGAAGAGAGAGAGGGAGGGAGAGAAAGAGAAGCTAAAAATCTGTCGTCTTTAATTAATGAGGCAAGCCAGCCTAGAGAGCACGTTTGGGATCGCAGGCCCCCAGCCAGGGGCGAGCCGGCAGCCAGGGCCGGTGACATGGAGGAAGAGAGATGGGGGGAGTGTGGGGGGAGACAGGCATGGCTTTTTATACTCTCCTGTTAACTGATCCACGGAGCTTTCCTGGCATCGGTTTCAAAGGTATCCCTTCACTAATCCGCCGGGCTGTTCCAGGATGGCGGTTTTGACCAGGAGGAAGGGGGAAGGGAGGGAGGAAAAACGGTCACAGGCAGACTGCACCTTTTCACAGCCCGCAGGAAAGAAAAGCGGGGGGGGGGGGGGGGAAGGGAGCAGAGGGTGGTGTGGGGCCAGGGAGGGGGGGATGCTGGTGCGCCTGGGCTGGGGAGCTGCAAGCTCTGTGTCGCGGCCGCTCGGCTGGCACTGCGGACAGCTTGCTGCAGCGTCCGGGGAGGAAACCAAACGGCACCTTCCAAATATAGCTCCTACCGCGCATCTGCCCGCTGAGTGCTGCAGGTATCCCAAACACGTATTCCCCGGCAGGCTCAGCTTAATATAGGCCAACTGCCTCCCCACCGGCACAGGAGACAACCTTCCCCAGGGGGCCAAGCAGGGCAAGACGATGGCTCCTGCTCTGGGTTGGGTATCATGGGAAACCCACCCAAATTCCCCATGGGGCACACTTCCCACCCTGCAGCACCTCAATGCAGCGACGGCAGGAGAGCTGGCAGCCATGCAGTGCATAGGCCTGCCAGGGCCAGGCAGGAGGAAGGTGGCCCCATGGGATCTGTCCCTCAGGAAGGGCTGTGTGGGTGCCACTTTGGCCGTGCCAGGTGGGGGGATAGAGCAGATGCACCAGCTCTCACAGAGAAGCTGCCCCTTGGGACCTGGTTACTGGGGGACCAGACGTTGCCTATGATCGTAAGGGCCAGGGGACTTTTTTAGTTTCAGTTCTTGCTGCTCTGTTGTTGTTTTAATTTAAAAATGTGGCTCCAGAGAGAACCTGGGTGGGTGTCCAACCTGCTGTGGGCTGGGGGAACTCTCCAGCCAGGTCCAGCCGTTCACCCGGCTCCCTGGCATCCCAGCATCATTTCCTCAAGTTGAATTTCAGCGCCATGAGCTACTGCCCCTCTACCTTCAGCAGCCTCTGGCAGCCCAGGGCAACCTCTGCCCATGATGCTGGACTGACCCTTGCTCTGCTGCAGCCACCACCAGCAGACACCAGCACCCGTGGCCTGTCCCTCCACGGGACAGAGACAAGATTGCAAGCTCGGCAAGAAACAATTTGCAGGGCACCGTTGCAGGCAGCAGGGGTGTTTTGGCATTAATGTCATTTTTCTAATCACAGTCAGACCTGGGCATAGAGTCACTGCCTGGGAAAAGCTGCTGGTGCTAGCCCAGGGAGTAGGTGCAAAAAGAATTTGCTTATAAGCTTTTTTCCTTGTTTTTTTCAAGGGCTGACAGTTAGAAAGATCAGTCTGTGTGACACAAAGAGAGTTACACTCTCACGCCACAGCTCTGATTTTTCTATCAGGTCAAGGCCAGTTTGCTAAACCTCATGTTCTGGCATTGTGTAAGATTTGGGAAAAGTCAGGTAAAACCCTCACTCTCCCTGTGTCTCTCTGAAGTACCTGTATTAGCTGAAAAACCAGATGTATTCTGCTTTTCAGCACATCTATCTAAAGTAGCACCAAAATGGCTACAAAACTCACCTTCAGTATGGGAAAAATGTCAATCCTTCATTCAATAGTATTTTTACAGCTTCTTGCTTCCCAACACACTCCCTAAAGTTCTGCCAGTGTCAGCTTTGCATCATTTTTGAAAGGCCCCTTTTTGAGTGAAGGAACAAGCTTTTTTGTGTAAAGAAAAAAACCCCAAACCCTCCTGCACAGCCTAACAAAAATGGCATGGTGCCGTTTGGTATTGAGGACTACTCTGGCTTCCAGAGTGGATGTGGGCAGGGCTTTTTCAGTCCCTCCAGACCTGCCCCACCGCGTGGACAGCTCTTCTCCATGCTGCTGGTAAAGGTGCCGTGAGGTCGGTATAGCTGCATGCACAGTCCCATCTCCTGGGCTGTAGTTTGCTCACCAGTCCTCATATCTGTTGAGAGGAGGAATGGTTGCCCCTACCCATTTTTGGCTTGAGGCCCCCAAGGAGAGAGGAGAGCCCTTTTTGCTGTTAAGCTCAGCCTCTGATGCTCCCAAGTTCCAATGTACTAAGAGAGAAACTGGTGCACACTCCTGTGCAGAAAGTGCATCAAGGAAGATGGTGGAAAGGCAGCTGGGAAGGGGCCAATCACCCAATCCAATTTTACACCAGAGTGCTGGACACACAAAGACTCAGTCCAATGTCCTCTGGACAGGAAGATTTGGACAGCTGCTGCCTCTGAATGGGAATGCCGTGGCTTGCCCGGTCACGCTGGTGAGTGTGTTCCACCGTACCCCGTACAGAGAACTGACTAACGTTACACTGACTGAGTCATATTCCTTCCTGACCTTTGTCCATGGACTCATTAAAATAATTGATCCCAGCCATGACAGTCACACAAGGACCAGATGCTTGTCATATCTCCTCTTTGGTGACTCCTTCCTTCCCACTGCTCTGGCCAGACCCAAGTCTTTTTTTTTGCCAGACCTTCCTGTGCCCTGCATCACCCCGGGGCCGTGGTGGAGCAATGCCCCAAGCAGCATGGCCCAAGATCAGCAGGCTCAGTTGGCTCAGGGGGCCTGGAGAAGGTGTCGAGCTCCTGCCCACAGGGAGATCCAGCTGGTTGTTTTCCTGGCTTTATCTCCAGAGTGTTAATTATTGCAGCCCCAGGTGGCATTGTCCCATACTATTACACGGTTGACCTGTATCTAATCCGTCATGATCTGAAACCCTCTGCCCCATCCTGGCATCCCTGTTCACGCAGAATCGCCCCAGCCTCCCCACGACCCTTGCTTTACTACTCCTGCATAAACCAAGGTACAGTTTCAGGACAGAATCAAAGAAAAGCTCCTTAATTTTCATCCTGCAAAGACCAGGGAATCTGGAGACCCCCGGGGAGGACAAATCCCAACCAGACAGGAGCTCAGAGCCTGCCCATGGTGGCAGCGGGTCCCTGCCATCCCGCCCTCCTTACCCCCGGCTGCGAGTGGAGATGTATCTCCGTTCGGGCTGGCTTTCGGGTTGCTCCCCACTGCGAGAGCAGCACAAAGGAGCCTTCCCTGCTGGTGTCCAGGCCAGCAGCATCTCTAGCGCATGACTTGTAACCCGCCGAGCCGGCCGCTGGTCCTTCACACGCCGTGAATGATAACAGGGAGCCACAGCCCATTGTCTGCCGGCCGTTGCGCCGGTTTGTCAAGTTTGCGGTTGCATTTTAATCCTGACGCCTTTTCAAAGCCCAGCTGCACATTGTGTGGGCACAGGAATTCTTGACTTGCAAATCCCCCTAGCATTAAATGCAACCTTCTGGGGCTATGGTGATCGTCCACACACTGAATGGGGGGCGGGGGGGGGGGGGGGGGGAAGAGCTTCTTGCCCCCTGCCATGAATAACAAGCAGATGAGAAGCAGCAGAGGACAGGAGAGGGGCTGGAGGAGCCTGGAGCAGCCAAGGTGACAGCAGTAGTGACTGTGAGGCTGGGTATAGTACTCAGCAATGGGATTTATACCGAGACGTTGCCAGCTTGCCAGCTCCCCTCACCCCCTGCCTGCCGCGCTCGGTTTGGTGCCTAGAGCCATTAAAAACTATATGTGGTCTCCAGCAAACAGGTTTCAAGTGTCCCTTGGTGTCAGACCACAGGGCCAGTCCCCAGTGCTGCGCCGGAGAGAGGAAGGTGGAAAGGATGGGTATGGAACAGCAAAATCCTGCCGGTGCTGCAGTGCCAGCCGATGGCTGGGCTGGGTCATGCAGGCAGATTTTAGCCTTTTCTTGCCTGACTCAGTCTGTTCCAGGGTTTGGGAAGCCATCCTGCATGCCCGAGGCGTAGATGCTGCCCAGACCCATCTGAAGCAGACACAGAGTAGGAGTCTGCCCGTGCGGGTGGGGGTCCAGCCTCGATGACCCAGGCGGTCCCGTCCAGTTCTATGGTTTAATGCAAGCCATCCTCCTGCTCCTTGTAGAGAACAATAGGCAGCCTGTGTACAAGGAGATGGGCCTGCTGCCCCAGCTCTCCTACGGGCTGGCTGAACTATCCTCAGACCAGTCGGGCAAGTTTTCAATGCAACAGAGTTGGTTTTTTCATTAAAAAAAAAAAAACAAACCAAAACACAAAACCAAAAAAACCCACCCCACAGATTTGTCAAAGCTGAAATGTTTCATAGAGCTGTATCGTTCAGGCAGACTTTTGCCAAAAGCTGGGCAGACATTTGGTGGCAGCCTGCCCGATTTCCTAACCCTTTGCCTAGCAGACAGCCTCAAAACCCAGGTTCCCAGGACGCCTCCAGGCTGCCAGGGCTTGCAGCTTCCCAGCCCCATGCTTGCGGGAGGCAGCAGGCAGCCAAACTGCCCTTCCCTGCTCCAGTGGGAGGACACAGACTCCAGGCACCGCTTTGCACAGGACCCCACGCTGCAGGAATCCCACGCCTCATCCCATGTCTCTTGTCTCTTCCGTGACGTCTCTTGTCTGCTGGAAGCGGCCCCAGCAACCCTCCGGAGCTGGGGCAGCACGGGAAGTGTCAACTGACAGCTCTGCTTTGTTTCAGGGAAAAAAAAGAGAAACACAATCCCTTCTCATCTTCTCTGGTGGCCTTGCTTAACTTCTCAGTGCCTCAGTTTGCCAGGTTCTGGGATTGTAATGCCCTGTAAAAGACTTAGAGATCCTGGCACTCAGGGGAGGAAGGTAAGAATTAAAACAATAAGAACAACTGGCTCCCAGACCCCTCTATCACCAGCACTGTCCTTTCCCCTCCTCTTTGCACGTTATCACATGCATGTGATCACTCTGCATGTCCTTATCTCCCAGGACCCCTCTGTATGCTCTCCTTGTCCTGCCTTGCTTTTCTTCAAGGCCCAGATATGCTGCAGCCATCCCTGCTTTGGCCAGGCTTCCCTGCTCTGCTTCCCTACCTGCTCTGTGCAAGGGCTCGGACAAACGAGGTGGTTGTCCCCAGTTCCCTCGTTGTGTCCCTGAGCTTTTTTCATCCAGGGAGAGGGCCTTGCCGTGGGTACAAACTGTAACACTCACTGGGAGGCTGGAAAATGCAGCAGTATGAATCCTGCACAAGGAGAAAAAACCTGTTTAGGTTCCCCAGGACATCAGCCAGAAAGCAAGACCCTGACTCCAGCCGTCCTGTCCCAGCGAGAAGCTGGCCACTGTCTACTGGCCATGCAGGACCTGGAGGCTTGGAGTGATGGCTGTTCCCAGAGCATCACTCAGCTGAGCAGAATTCCCCGCACCAGCCGGAGAGAGAATTATCCCCTGTTTGTTTGCCCTGATTTGTTTTTAAGAAAACTGTGCTGCTGGCTGTTTATCGCTTCATTTTCCTCCAGGAGATGAGGCAAGCGAAGGAGATCAGCCAGAATAAAACATGACCTTTATGGGCTGTGCTGTGGGCTTGGACTTTCCACCTACCGCCTCTATGTACCAATGGGGTCTGAGATGAGCAGATGCCAGGTGCCATGTTTGGTGCTGGCAGAGGAGCAGCATATGTAGCTCTGAGCTCAGGCCCACGGGATACTCCCCAGCGTGTGCTCGTGACACCCACCCAGAGAGTTTTTGTGCCACAGCTCAAGTCACTTCCTCACACCCAGCAAATTCCTCCTCCTGGTCCCCGTCCCCCACCCCACACCCCGTGAATCTCAGCAGAGGAGGGCTGAGTGCTTGTGGGGGATCATCGCACGCAAGACACTGTTTCTGGGTTGCTGTGAAGACCCAGGCATGTAGGGACTGACTCCCTGGTCTTGTTCAGCATCCCTTAAGCTGGGGATCTGAGGGACTTTGCTCCCTGGAAGTGCCTGGTGGGTGAAGGCAGAGGCTGTACTGAGACCTGGCAAAGCACAGCCATGCAGGCACATGCTTTTGTCACCATGTGCCGAACACCCAGCCCATAACTGCCTCTCTGCTTACAGCTCTACAGCCCAGCCTGGGACCTGCCCCACAAGCCTGTGTGCTGGCTTAGGCAGAGCTGACCTGCTTCCAGCCAGGTGTTCATCAGCCTGGGCTCTAAGCACAGCTCAGATCTTTGCTTTGCGAAGTGTTTGGAGCGGGTTGGCTGGCTCACCTAACGCTCCAGCCATGCCCTGCTTGCTGCCCAAGCCACCATGCACTGGCCAGCCTTCCCATGGGCTCCTCCTGTGTCACATGCGTGTGCATAGCCATCCCCATGTGGGTGAGCTGGGCTGGGGGGGAATTCTTTGTGGTGAGGGGTCTGGCTTGGGTGCAGAAGTGATGTCTCAAGGGGAGGCTGAGGAAGGCAGGGCTTTCACAAAGAATGGCTCTGTCCACCCAGTAGCCAACATTGCCTGCCAAGGTGTGGACCACTGAACAGGGCCATTGGTTCCTACAGGGTGCTGCTGAGTCACTTGGGTGTCCAGCCACTCCTGCTTGGGGATTCATGCCCAGTGCTCCTGTAGCATTCTTCCCATCCTCATCCAGACTCAGCTTGTCTCTCCTTCCCTTTTCTCAAGAGGGAGTGAGGCGCTCTCCTGTGCCATTGCTACTGCTCCCAGCCCCAAGCTGTTCTGTCCAGTGATCCCTTAGACTTGTCATCATTTAGAAGCACAGTGTGTACAGCACATCTCTTCCAAATGCATGGCTCTAGGCAGCCAGATACCCTTGAGATATGTTCTTGGTCCTGAGAGGGGTTGGCGGGTTGCTTCTCTCCTGGCTTGTGTGGTATTCAGGTAGAAACTGAATATTCATTGCATTTACTGCAGACTCTAGCTGTGAAAAGACCTTCTCTGACCTGTTTTGGGACAAAATCCAAAGCCTTTCCCCCCATGGATGCCTCCTGAGTTTTGAAGGCATTTCTTGAGTAGCAGTGGGCACCAGAGATGTGCCAATGGACCTGAGAAAGTGTCCTGGTGGGGATGTCTCTAAGGGAAGATGGGAAGAGATCCCGTCTGGTGCCTGAAGCTGCCACCCTTCATTCCTTGTCTGAAGTCTAGCCTGGAGACAGGTCGTCGATCACCTGAGCCAAACTGTCTGCATGTGGACACAGTCTGCTCAGCTCAAGAGGGTGCTTCAACATTGCCTGCCTTTCTCAGCATTCGACTCGGGCAGCCTCAGCTGGCTGCCCGCTTTCTGAATACCTCACTCTGACAGAGATCTTGATGCTTCTGGGGTGCTAAAGAGCACTAAGTCCTAGACCCATCCTGTGAACTTTTGTGAGGACAAAGCATTTTTCAATGATATGTCTCACCTCCTGCCTCGGTGTTTGGGTGAAGATCCTCAGCTTCAAAATCCCTCACCTGAAGCACCACAAAGGGTGTCCTCCATCCCCACCAGACCCCCAGGCATGGTAAGTTCAAGTGATTTTTGGTCAGAGCTAAAGAATACCCCTTCAAGACACAAGAGAGGCTTTGGGCATGTACAGGGAAGCAAGAGGGCATGTGGAAAGGGACAGCAACCAGCTTCCTGAAGGCATTTAGGGACACCCTGGGAGAGCATCCTGTCTTCCTCCTCCCTCTGCTGACTCCCCAGCAGGTAGTGACATAAACCAAGCAGGTTTGTTCGCAATGACATTTTGGAGGATGCCTCCCAAAGATGAGTCAGGCTGTGCCTGCTGCAGAAAAACAGTGATGCAGAGTCTTGTGGGACAGTTTTAGTGGCTGTGGAGGAGGCAGACTCACCTGAGCCAGCCTCGCCAGTCTCGTCCTTGGGAACTGCCTACCACAGATAGAGCCATTCAGTCCTGCAAGGGCATCCTGAACACCCTTCCCTTTCTTCCACAAAGTCATTAAGGCTCTTAGAAACTCCTGCAGCAGCTACAACTGAGGTGCCCTTTCAGTGAGGTGCCCACCCAGAGGCATCTCATATACCTCTGCCTACAGCATTCCCATCCCATCATTGCCCTGTTGCTAAGGTGCTCAGCCTAGCAATGACTGCTGCTGACATGAGACCCTAGATACTGCCTATCAGATTTCCCATGAGCAGCAGAGAGCAATGAAAACAGAGATCAGAGAGAGGAGGAGAGGAGCCTAACCTGCTAATTACAGTGGTAAAGCAACATTCAGCACCTGCTGGCAGTTAGGTACTTCTGCCAGGGGCTATATGGCAAAACAGGTTTGGTTGGTGGTGAGACAGGGCAGCAAAACAGGATTCATTAGGGCCAGGAGTGGTGGTGAAACAGTTGGTCTTATGACAAAGAAAGAAGGCAAACCAGCAGGGTTAGAAGCTGGATGAGTGCATCACAGATGCACTCATGATCCTGCTGTTCCGGGTCTACCCCCTTCAGATGGATTGGGTTTGCAGAGAGGCAAGTTGTCTTGATCATCACCCTTCTGTCGTCTCTGTGCCCATCTCTGTGCAAATCACAATGTTTTCTTTCTCCTGCCGTTCCGCCAGGGTGATTTGTGTCAGCAGGGTCTCTGGCCAAGGTGATTACAGCAGCCTATTTTTGGGACTGCCCTTGAGAGTTGCAAGCCAGGAAGGTGGAGCCCAGCTGTTCCAGTGTCCATGCCCTGGAGAGGCACTAACACCTGCAGTCCATGCTGGCTGCTCTCCAGTGCCTTGCTAATTGCGTCAGGGTCCTTAAATAATACAGCGGCCATGTGCTGAAGGGGCTGCCTGCTGACTCTCCTGGTGCGAGGGAGGGGACAGAGTGGCTCAGCTGGGAGCCACTTCAGGCTGCAGGAGATGGGAACCTCTCCATTCAGGTCCTGAGATTTTGGCTCCAAAGGTGCTCTCTGACTCAGCTTGGTTGCTGGATGCCTGCTGCCTTCCTGGGATGTTTATTTGGCTCTGAAGGTCAGCAAGGGGCTCACAGATGGTCACTCCTTTGAGGCCATTTTAGGGACAGACAGGGATTTAAGGGACAGGTCTACACCCAAATGTACATAAATCCTATACTGACCATGGAGCTTTATTCACCTCATCCTACAACTCCAAGTAACATCCCATCGAGGTGTTGTCCACTCCCAAAGCTGCCCCACTCACCTGAACATGGCAGGAACCCTTGTGAATCGATTATTTCCGGTCCTCCCTTGATCTGTTGTCCTGCAACACCATGAAATGAAGGCAGAGACCTGGGTGAAAGCATAATGAGCACCCTGCAGGTTTGCCTTCCAGACCTGCCCATGCAGTGAACACTAACAGTCCTTCCTGGAACAGGTTTCACCCTATGGGACCCAGGTTGACAGTGACACATGGGCTTCTACTTCTTCCTATGTTGTGTTGCACCTCAGGGTCTGAAATTTGCCTTGCATGAGAATGGCAGTACTGCCAGCCCAACGGCCCATCTTGCCTAGGTCCTGTCTCCAACAGCAGTTGATACCTAGGGAAAGATATAAGAAGAAGATAAATGCATAGTACTTCCCCCAGCACTTGCCCTGCCTCTAGCTGGTCTTCCTGAGCCAGATGTCATCTGCAGAGTGCATACTTTTCAGTATGTTTCTCCTCCATGATCTTGCCTCGACATTAATGCTATGATGCCCTTTCTTGAGGAGCTCCACAGCACCACAACACATTGCTTGAAAAATTGCTTCCTTCCATCTGCTTCAACTTACTGACTTTGCTTCATGCCCCTGCTTCTCTGGGAGTGAGAATGAGCAATCCCTTTTCACCTTCCCTGTGCTGCTCATCTTTTTCTGGATCTCTCAGCTACCCCTCAGATGTCTCTTCCTGCTCTGACTGTTCATGAAAGGTAGCTGCAGTTCAGTTGTATGAGTGAGAAATGCTGTGGCCTGCAGAGTCACTTGAGTAAAGCTGTAGTCTTGCAATACCCTCCAAATATTGCTGAATTTATCTTTCTGGCACACCTGCCAAGCTAAGAAATCCTGTTACCCCTATTCTAATGATGCATAGTACGGCCAAGCATCAAACATTCCCCCACCGCAAAACAAGGGGTTGAAAACCAGGGACTGAGTCTACACCTCCATGTTCCCATCCGAAAGGTGTTTTGCTAAGCTCACCCAATCAGCTGACCAAGAACTGTCTTGTCATTACAGTGACTGACCCACCGATGCCGCAGTTTGAATGGCAGCTGTGAGCATCACCTGGGGTTGTCATCTGGCTCAGATGCCTGCAAAAAGCTAGCCGGAGAGAAGTAACATTTCACAAACAAAGGGAAGGAGAGGAGGGAGGCAGGAGAGGAGCTGAGCCAGTGGAACTGTTTGTGCAGCCATAATCACACCATAAAGCAAGGCAAAAGCACCTGGAAAACAGCCCTTGTGCTAGCCTGGCAAACAGGCCCTGGTAACCAGAACTGCTCAAAGCAAAGCTGCCTTTGCTGGGGGACTCACTCCCCTGAATAGCGTGTGCTCATGTGCTGGCTGCCCATGGGGGCAACACTTCGCTCCCTTTTGACCATGGAAGAATTGCTCCCTCCAGGTTTTCACTTTACCTCTGTTTGCCATTATTAAATATTTTTTTAAAAAGAGAGGAAGACCAGTTGGTTTTGGCAGTTTGAAAAGGTCCCACCCAATGGAAACGGAAGAGAGCAGAGGATGGAGGAAGGCCAGGAGGGAAGGTATCACAGCCCTGCCTGGGACATCCACCACTCCCTGTTGCATGGCTGTGATCCGTGTACCCTCCAGCTGTGACATCTTCCTCTGCCGACATTTCCCTTTCTGGGCTTCCTCCAGCTGACCCCTCCCTCTGTAGTGCCAGAAGCACCATCAATGATGGGGTACAGCAGAGAGCAGGTGCTCGGCTCTGGGACACCAGCAGGAACTGGGATGCCAGCCAAGGGCAGGAGTTGGAGAGTATGGGGCCAGACCCCATAACCTGCCTGAGCCAGGCCATGCACCTCCATGCTGTGTGTGGTCCAGGTGGACACTGGGGCACACAGGGATGCTCATCTCCGTCACCAGGAGAGAACTTGCCATCCCCGGCGTTCAGAGATGTTCAAGTGCCATTCTGGAAGGCACAAGCAGGGACTGGGAAGAGCACATGAACCAGGCATCCTCCCAGCAGCTGAAGCAGGTGGGAGAGACAAGCCAGACTTTCCTTCTCTCTCAGCCCTGTCCCCCACACACACTTCAAATGAGAGCTGCAAAGACCTCTGTTCTCTGGGCTGGCGTCCCCCTCCCTCAGTACTACTTCTCTCACTCGCTCAGCAGCTCAGCCCTGCATCCAGGTTTACATATAAATAAAGAGCGAGTGTGAAATCCACCCTGGGGTCTCTCCTGACTCCCACTTGGCTCCCTAATTGGAAAGTCTGCCAGCAGGAGATATTGCAATGAGCTAAAGCAGAAACAAACTCCCTTTATCCCAGGCAGAGATGGTGGGTGGGGTTAGCTCCCCAGCCCAAACCACACCAGCTGGGAAGGACACAGAGCAGATTTGCACAGGCTCAACCAGGCTCTGGTTCTCCATCAGGCTCTGGGGCCTTCACTGCTCTGCTGTGCCTGGAGGGAAGGGACAGGCACTTATCAGAGAGGATCATGCAGCAGCTCATTCCTTGGGGCAAGGCTAGTCTAGTGCTTTGCAAGCCCTGACCAGCTGATGTCAATAGGGAGGGACATAAGGACAGAGATATGATCTCTATATGGTAGTGGGTAGGTGCGTGGCTCAAACACCCACATCTTCAAAAAAAAGACACCTGATTTTGAGGTTACCCCATTTGCTCTGTGCTCAGGAAAGGGGCTTCCCCAGTCATACACAGCTCCCATCAAAACACTGCTGACCTACAGGGACACCCCCTCCTTTTGATTATTCAGCCTAAAGGAATTGAGAGTCAGACTCTTATCTTCATCTTATTCCTGAAGGGGGAAATTGACCCTCACACCTTGGGTCCTCTATTACTGCCAGCCCAGCCCTTTATTGCAGATGGTGTTTCTCACACGGGTGGCAGCACCACCTTCCATGGAGGCAAAGTCCACACACCTCACCAGCCTACATTGCACCTCAAACATGCGTATCAACAGCCAAGAGTCACCTGGTACTGTGAAAGACAGCTAGAAAACCTCCTCCCCCAAACCCCCATTGATTTTTTGCAGCCTCCTTTAGTTTTTGGAGGCCCTGGAGGCACAAACATTGGCTCCAGTAGAACTGCTTCAAAAGCAAAAATTATCTCAGTACAAACAGATCAATGTCCCAGAGCTTTATGTTTTCTGAGAAAATAATGCAGCTCTTCTGCTCCCAGTGTCAGGGAGGTTTGTTATCCCCATTAGGATGCTATGTTCACCCTGAGATGAGGGGCTAAGTGCTGTACAGATTCATATTCTGTTGGGCTAGCATCACCCAGCCTCGATGATCTCACCAGATGAGCAGATGGGGAAGAAGCCCAGGGAGGGAGAGGAACAAAGTATGGTTAGATAGCATGCCAAACCAAGAATGGAGTCAGAACAGGTACCCTGAGCTGCTGACCGTGTTCTTGTGCAGAACCGATCTACTCCCATGAAGGGCAGGGGAGAGACGATGCTTTCTCTCTGAAAGTTCATCAAATTTTCTGATGGATGTAGGACCCAGATAACTGGGAAGTTCAACTTCTTCAAACAGAAATTTCCTTTTCTGACCAGCTTTCTAAAAGGAACACAATCCTTACATATGAAATATAATATTATTGCTCATGTTTTCTGTGTGAATTATAACATCAACTGACCCAGCAAATGGTTTATGCCAAAACACCAGTAAAATCAGTAAGCTCACTACTTTGATCATGATGTTTGGGGTAAGAGGCAAGGTGATGCAGTAGACTCGTATACATCTCCTATATGCATAAACATTGCTTCTGTGGCCTTTGGAGAATTTCTCATAATCATTCCCATGATTTACCCTCTAAGATCTGACAGGAGCTTGCAAAGGCACTGTTATGGCTATACTTTTTTCCCAGTGAGATACTGCCAGCTGAGTATTGCAGGCTCTTCCTTTTACTAATCCTAGCTCCTGGAGGCACTTAGCAACTAATCTGAATTACCTATTTTTACTGTTCTGTGGTAAAAGAAACCTCATTGTTTCAAGTCCTGTGGGTTCACTCCAAGGCAGTGGCCTATGGGAACATCCCCTTGTCTTCCTAATTTGATTTAGGTTGCTCCTTCACCAAGACCCCTCAAGTGTCATGTGTATTTAAGTGGGCCATTGCATGGGCTCCAAACACATACTCTAACTAGGGACATTATCCTGTTGTAGCAAACCATCCTCAGACCCAGGCTTGCAGCAGGAGGATTATCGCTATTTAGCAGTGGCTTGTTAACAGGTGTCTTAAGGAAATACAGACAGCACAATGCTGACCCACAGCATGGAGCTGGAAACGCCTCCCTGGTCTGATCTAGACAGGAGTTTTCTACTTCAGAGCATCCCTTGTCAGGTTTTAGCCAGCCCATGTCACTGCGGATCAGAGGATTCAAACAGAAAAAGTCCAGCTGACTTCACCAAACACTGGAGCAAGCCTTTGACTCCAGTCACCCAAGAAGCAATCAGCAGGAGTTAGGAGTCCCAGAGCTTGGCAAGCCAAAGGGGCCCAAGCTTGTGCATAATAAAGCCCCAGGGTCTGCCAGTCTTGGAGCTATTTTCCCAACCCTCCTCCAGATCCTTGCTTGTGACTGTCATTTGCAAGATGGGATGTGCAGACTTGCCTGCCTGCAGTGCTCAATGCAAGGTCATTGCGACACCACCCACCTGTCTAACGCCTTTGTGAAACTCCTTACATCCTTCTCTACAGTGTCCTCCATGAAGCCTCTCATTTTTATTCACCTTTTTGGTCACTGCTGGGCTCTTGAGCAGAGGTCTTCCTTCAGTTTTCACAAAATAACCCAGTTTCTGGGAGGTTACAGCCAATTCAGAAGCCCTCAGTATACAGAGTGGCTTGGCAGAGGCTCAGGATGGCTCTGTCTCCCTTTTCACATGCACCGCTATCTGCTTATGCTCACATCTCACTATGCCCATCTCTAATTCCTCGCTGTCCTGCTTATTCCCCACCAACTTGCACAGGTCTGCCTATTTTGTATGGCATCATCTCATTTGCAACGTGGGTGCTGAGCTGCCTCCATACGGAGCTGAGCTCAGCTGCCTAAGCAAGGTCCACAGCACCTCTCGCTCCACACAGTCTGACCACCCCACCAAGCCTGACTCTCACAAGTGTTGAGCAAGTTAATAGGATGTGGTCTTGCTCCAGATTGGTCTCCATGCTCTTCCCTGTGCATCATCTTGGTGCACATGAGACTTTCCCCAGATGCCGCTGAGTTTCATGTAGGAGGATTATTCCCAGGGAATCCCATTGCTCACTCCCACTCACACATCCTGGTGGCCACTTATTAAGGACAGCAAAAGACCATCCTCAAGAGCCTCTCCAAAGAGATAGGATTAGTGTGTCAGATCATTTAGCCCAATTACATCAGAATGGTGTAAGAATTTTTTCCACAAAATGCTCTCGAGAAGGAGCAGCCTGGCTTTGTGACCAGGGGTGACCTGCTCCAGAAGGAAAGGTGCTGGTGGGTGTACCTGAAGCCTTTGGCTTGTTCACTGAACAAAAAAAGACAAAGGCATCAGCTTGTCCCCAGCAGCAGTGTCATGCTAGTCCTGGTGCCAGGATGCTGCACTACAATATGCCAGTTCCTAGGAAAACCAGTTCAGGTGGGGCTTGTGGTGTTTGCAAGAGTTCAAAGCTGGTTGTCACAAAAGCTTTTCCACCTGCCTGCCAATTCACTCCTCCCTTCCCAGGCACCCCTCCACCTGCCAGTAGTCCATGCATGGCTCCAGAGATAGCAAGCCCCTTGCCTGTCCTTGTTAGCCAGGACCACACATGAGGTGAGGCTGGATTGCTCTGACTCTTCCAGACACCACACTAAGATCCATCTAGCTATTTTGGGCTCTGCCTTGGCTGTTTCTACTTTAGTGCCTCTTGCAGCAGGGCAGGCAGTTGTTCTCCATTTCAATATGCCATTGGCAAGAGCAGTGCAGTCAGGTAGCTGAAGGACAATTATCTCTGCTCTACCTGGGTGAATGATATCTCTGGTGGTGGGGCAGGACCTTGCTGCAGACCTGGGTGTCCCTGCTGCCTCTGGGATCTTTGCCAGAAGAGCTGAGAAATCAATGAGGAAATGGTCTTCCCTTTAGCACTGTCCCTGAGGAGTTCCCAGGGGCTGGCTGAATGGCATCGGGTCAGTCTCCTTCCCTCCAAGCAGATGAAGCAGCTTCTCCTTCCCAGTTGCCCTAGAGAAAAGCTGACCTGCTTCAGAGTGGAAGTGCCTGACCAAGCTAAAATTAGATTTTCTAAACATCCTGTCCTCACCCTGTGGCCCCAGAAGCACTTCCGAGGCCCAACGCTTGCAATGGCAGCTGACACGCTGTCCCACAGGGAAGGAAGCCCCACGTTCCTCCATCCCACCCTGGCCTCCACACAGCCCCAGCTCTGCATCATCTGCCTGGTCCATAGCAAAGAATATGCCAGAGCCTGTGAGTAAACCAGGCAAAGCAGCCCAGGCCAATCAAGCATGATAATCTTGTGCATTGTGCTTGTGAAGCAAGACACCAGCCTGCCTGCGCAGTGGGGAAGGACCAGCCAGGACTGCTGCCTCCCCTCCACATTACAGCACCGAGGACTGCAGCCCCAGGCAGATTCTCTCCTCCCTGGATAACTTACATGTAGCTTCCCTGCTCCATATACTCAGCTGTTCCTCTGATATGGTGCCAGTCTCAACACATGGAAACCAGGCCTTCAAAATCTTCCATAAGCTCAAGCAACTTTACATTAGCACATTGTCTACAATCTCGAAGCCTACAGGCTGAGACCAGCCTTCCATAAAATATCTAGCAAGGTAATGGTACCTTTGCATGAAGAAGAATGAAATGATGGAGTCGTCCATCTTTCCAGCTACCACATTTTTCTTGTCTGAATAAAAATTTTATTTACTGGTAGCATTAAATTCAGTGCCACCTGTTTTATTCCTGTGTCACCAGGACCTGGAAGGAATGCTTTTCTCACAGCTTTCGATGCTATTTGTGAGGAGTGAGGATACGGCTCCTAATTGCAGCTCTGGTATGTTAACATTTCCAGGAATGTTCATCAGGCCATTCAACATGAACCCTTGGTTTCTGGGAATATCCCTTCTGTTACAAAACTTTTGCTATTCTTCTCCCAGCACTAGTGAACAATCAGAGGGGAGAGGGGAGATAAGAGCATTCAACATCTTCATGAACAAATTTCTGCAACATTTTGCATTTTGGGACTATTCACCCCCAGTGACTAATTCCTACTTTCTCTTCCTTATGAAGTCACATTTGTTCCCTTCAAAACCACTTTCCATCTCACCCCTTTCTCAACCTCCAAGCCTACACTCCACAAGAAAACCTGGAAAACCATCCCTGTCCTCCTTCAGGAAGTGCAATTGATGGAGGAGAGCTGGACAAAGACTTGGCCCCAGGTCTGGTTTGGCAAGAGATGCTCCCTCCCCTCCTGTCCCCTCCCCAGGCTCCTGCCGAGTGGCTGAGTGATGAAGTCTCTCAGCCTGCTCCCAGGCAGTGTTCCAGTGAGCTGTCAGCAGTGTGTCAAGGATTTCACTCAGGATCTCCTGAGCAAGCCATTGCCCTGTACCCCTTGGACCCAGCCCTGGCCATTGCTGGCGGGAAACAGCAGGGTCTTGCGACCCTGGGGCAGGGTCTTGCTGCCCAGCAGAACGGGGAGGCAGCGAGCCCCCTGCCAGTGCTGGCAGGGCTCCTTGAGGTGCTTGGCGTCAAAACAGTCAGGTCCAGCTCATAGATGTCTCCCTGTCCCACAGATTGAGTCCCCTGTCGGGCCACTGAAAATGCCCCTAAGTTCATCTGTGGCTGACTCACCTGCCTGGTTTCTGTAACCTGGCAGCAGACGGCCCCCAGCATCCCGTGGCCTTGGCTCCTGGCAGACCTGCTCCCCACTCCTTGTCCCCGATCCCCGCTCCTCATCCCACTGGTGGGGGATGTTTGCAGATGCCTCATCCCACCCCTGCCCTTCCCAGCCTACCTAGAGTCCCTCTTCTCCCACCTCTGTCTGGACACCAGCACCAGCACTGCCTGTGCTGTCCCCAGTGCACTTCAAGGACCAGCCTTGAGCATGCTCCAGCACCTGCTGCATTTTGTCCACCCCACAAAACCCTTGGCCCAAAGCCCTGCAGGCAAGGCTGACCCTCTGGAGATATCTGTCAGCACAGCCTGCCTGGACTCACAGCTCTCCCTGGAGGCAGGTTTCCCCAGGAGAGGAAGGGGAAGGAAATACTACTAGTTCTCTCCTTCTTCATGTCAGCACCCCCTGCTCTCATCACCGAGTCATGCTGCATCTGCATCCCCCGAGCACCCCCTGCGCCATCCCCAGAGGTACGCACTGCACTGCCACTGCCAGCTGCCAAGGCCTCGCATCCCACCCACGGAAGCACCACGGGGGAGGTCACGACATTTTGATCGCTCTGCCTGGGGACAACTTGCTTGTTCTTGTTACAAACCCCTTCCCTGCAAGCTGCCATCCTGGCTAGGAACGCTAATCCCATCCCTTCATGCCACGTGGGGGGCGAGGGCAGGGGTACCACGGTGGGGAACCCCATCCCTCCTGGCACTGCAGAGCAGTGGGATCTGAGGGCACGCAATGGGGTCTCAGATTTCAGTTTATCTGCCCTTGGGGAGCACATGCAGAGAGGACCAAGGAGCTGTTTGGACTTGTCTGCCTCCCCCCGCCTCTGCAGGAGGGTGTGGGCGAGATCCTCCTCAACGAGAGAGCCCCGTGGCTTGTCCTTTTCGGCTGTTTATGGCTTGGACCAGATCGGGTTTCTAAGCTCTTCCCAAGCCGGTAACTTTGGTGTTTTTTTTTTAAAAAAAAAGAGGGCTGATTTTCTCCTCTTTCCTCACCCTCCCATCCTCCACCCTGCGATTTGTGGCCTGGCCTGAAGATGGTGAACGAGCAGCAGAGTGCAGCAGCAGGGGCTGAGCCGCCTCTGTGTCCACCCAGGTCCCCCCTTAAAATGCCCACGGGCCCAGGCAGCGAGGGGGCCTCAGCATCATCCTGCCACACGGTCTCCTGCATTGCCTCCCCTGGCCTCCCCAGAGGACAAGACACAGGGAGGGGGCAATGCCATGGCCCTTTCAGCCCCCGGAAGGACGTTTTCTGCTCCCTGCTGAGCTGCAGGCTTGCAGCATAAACCACCGTGTGCCTCGGTCCCCCACTGCAAAAAGGGCTGGGAGCCCTTTCCCAGGGTGCTGTGGGGATGAATACAGCAGATAGCATGAGGTTCCCAGAGCAGGTAATGTCCCCCTAATTAAGATAAATACTAATTAAGTCTGGGACTTTCAAAGAAGCCCTGGGAGCAGACTCCAACTCCTGTTGAATTTCAATGGGAACAAGACACCTGACTCCAGAAAAACCCAGCCTCTGATATTAAGCTTAAATGGGCCCTTCTCTAACGTTGATATATTGCTGCTCTGCAACTCATGAGTGCCTTCCCGTATATCCGAGCACAACATCAATGTCCTGGAAATGCTAATAAGGAGCTTTAGGAGGGCAGCAGTGAACAGGCTCCGAGTCAGATGCCCGTGATCATCCTGTGCTATTAAACATTATGCACTAGCTTTGAGCAGAGCTTACCCGTATTGCACACAAGGCTCTGGCTGAGCCCCGGGTGCTTTGTGCATCCCTGCTACCGATGGAGCTGCCTCCTCCTCCTCCTCCTCTTCCTCCTCCCCAGCTGTGGAGACCTTATGCTTGCCAGTCCTGACCCTGCACTGTCTGGGAGACCTTTACCAGGGTAAGCAAGGCAAAGAGACAGTGCACACCTGGTAGCTGGTTCACACACAGGGCTGTGCGTGCTGGGAACAGTCTCCCAAAGACCACCAAAGGATGGCAGTGGGAAGCAAGCAGAACCCCAGGCAACCATAGAGGAATGGGGGGGCTGTGACCCCCCATTTGCATGCCCATCCTGTGCTCATGCATCTTTCACCTACCCTCCCTTGGCCGGTTGAAGGTATGGGCCACCCCTGCGAGAACCAAGCCACGGGGGCTGTGCTGTGTGGCCATAGCAGCAGGAGCCATTTGGGGAGGCAGGGAGACATACCACCGGTGTAGTGATGGAAAGCACTTTGGATTTTCAGTGACGGTGATCCAGGAACATGGACTGACAGTGCTGAGCTTGGGCTGCAGAGCCGTTTGGGAATGTCAGACCGTGAGACCCCTCTGCAAGCCACCACGTGTCCAGCTGGCTCAGACCCAGCATTGTGACGGACTGGACTTTGCAGGCCCATTGCCAGCCCAGGGGTCTGAAAAACACAACCTCTCTGTCCTCCTGTCCTGCTTGCCAGCGTCTGTTTCAAATTAACATTTCCCCTGCCCCCACCTCCAGCCATTTGGGCAAATCCCCTCAGCTGTCTGCCAGCGGTGCTGGGAGAGGAGACCAGCCCAGGAGCCCCGTTTGGTTTCCAAGGACTTTCCCAAGTCCCCAGTACACTTTAGCAATTAGAGGGTTAAGTTTCCTCCCGGCCTCGCTGCATTAACTGGAAAGGAATGAAGTGTCAGGCATGTTCTCACCACAGCAGGCTGTTGGAAAGCAACTCCCTTCTCCACGCACACACACCTCCCACTGCTGCGACCAAATTATTTTCTATCCTCCAGAGACCCAGTATGCCAGACAAAATCTGCAGCATGACTCTGATTCATTGCAAAAGGATGCAGATGTAATATTCCCTTTTTTGCCGGGGCTTCTTGCACGCTAATTCACACGGCATCTCGGGCGTTTCGAGTTTTACAGCTCTCCTTCTCTCTTTATTATTTTTTTCGGAGGGCTCTGACGCCCCTCACTGACCCTTGGCCCCACGTCCTTTCTCCCAGCACCACCAAAATAAAGACGCTAAGCCTCCCATCTCCAGCGTGCAAATAGGCAGCTCTCCCCAATGTGCTAATTAGCCGAGTGTTTGGAAGTAAATAGGTATGATTGGTGGTAATTTCCTGGCTGAAGGGGTAATTATTTGTTTCAAACAGGCTGCAAAATAACCCCTGTAAGGTGAGATAGGAAACTAAATTCAAAAGAGGTTTCCTATTCCCACTAAGCAGGATTGAAAACTGGTTTGAAATTCCTTTTTTTATTTATAGTACATGGTATCCATGGAAACCTACAGAGGAGGTCATGGTAGCTAGGCCTCCGTTTCACCCTGCTCAGGGGATTACCGTTGCACAGTGGTACGCAGCCGTGTAAGAAAGTAGATTCACAATTCCCCGCAAATAGCCCCCCCGCCAGCCCCCAGCCCCAGCCTTCCTGGAGGGCTGCGGGAGAGCTTTTGGGAGGCTCATAAATCTACTCTGAGATGGGAAAGTGATGGGAACTCTGCCTCCAGCGTCCCCCAGAAGCAGGAGGCTGCTGAGAGCGCGCAGGCTCCCCGTGGTACCCTGCCGGCGACGCGCTGCGGGACGGAGCTGCTTGCGGCGCAGCAGCGGGATGCTCTTCCCCTTGCCTGGGCTTGCAGCCCCAGCTCCCAAACCCTGACGAAAGGGATGGAGCACCCCAGCCAACTTTTCACTCGGCTCACCTAAGTGAGGAAAGCCAAAGTGTGGTCCAGATCCCAGATTCCCATTTGCAAGCAGTGATGTGTCGGCAGGGCATCTTCTGCTTTCATCTTTCCCTGTTGTTCTCAGGAAAGCCATTGCTTTACAGGAAGAGGGGAAAGTGTGGGGAAAGGGATGCCGCAGAAATGACTGGTTTTTGGCCGGATCTGGGGGGTATGGTGCTGGGCACTGCTCCCCTCACTGATTTCAGTGGGGAAAAAAAGGGTGTTTCTCACCTTCAGGAGCTATTCAGGCTCTCTCAGGTATGAACATTTTGCCGTTCAGAACAGGAGCGACTCCATATTACAATTTGACTGTGTGTGATTTAGCAGGAGAGAGTGATCATTACTTTTTATGCTGTATGTAAAAACCCAGTTACAGTCCGTATAGCGGCTGATGCTCTATAAACAGTCAGCAGCAGCAGCGAGCGAGCAGTGCAGAAGTAGGTGCGTGCTGCCAGCTCGCTCCCCCATGCTGGCAGGGCCACAGCGGCTGGATGTTCCTTGGGAAGGCAGAGGTGAAGCATGGAGTGGCTCCACGACCATTTTCCACCCCAGATGAGCCTGCCGCCCAGACCCCATGCCATCCCCTTTAGCTCTTCACGCTCTGCCCCAGCAGCACACAGAGTGACATTATGCCTGTGACCTTCACTAATTCACTTTCCCTCTCCACGCCGCCTTTCCTCCGCTTGCAGAAAGACACGCTTTTTCACACAGCATAAAAATAGCCTGCACAAGGCGTTGCCAGAGGAAGCTGCAGGGCCAGCAACATGCAGGCTGGCAGAGGGACCAGCTGTTCCGCGCGGGTCCCTGGCCCTGCTCACACCACCCCTTGCCCCAGCAGGGAGCTTCCAGACCAGCCTTTGACCACCCAGATGCCCTTGGCCTCCTTAACATCTCAGTCTCTTCCCCTGCCACTGCCTTGCTGTGGACTCAGTCTCAGTGTGGCGAAATCCAAACGGCGGAGGGGGGCAGCAGGGAAATGCTGCTTTATCAAAGTTCTCCCTGAAGAAGTTGAATTTTTTTCCCCTTTGTTTTGGGAAACTGAAGGCTTGGAACATCAAAATTAGGTGAATTGCAAGGCAGTTTTGAGGCTTTATAAACCAAAAATTATCCAAAAATTCATTTCCATGTCCTTCATGGAAATGATTCTGGTCTGAGTATCTGTTGCAATGGGAAAGAGTACTGGAGCCATTACCATCATGCAAAACTGAACTGTTCCTATCAAACTGACTTATGTCACCAAAAGCCCTGTCCTGATAAAACACCTCCATCTGCTCTTCTCTTCACAAGCCCTTACCTTGATTCTTCCTCTGCCATCCCTTCAGCTGGTGTGTGCACAGCACCGTACGATGATGGCCACTCCCAGCCACTTGCTTAGGCTTCAAGCCAATACCATGGTGTTTTCTCATTTCCCATCACCATCCCTAATGCGTCCCCCAGCCACCCCCCTGTTCTTCAAGTCCTTTCTTAAGCCTGCCCTTTGCCAGAAGGAGGGTGCCCCAGGAGCATGTCATCTGCTGTGCAGTGCTTCAGCTGGCAAGCAGGGAAGCCACCACCTGTGAAGTAAACCTCTGGGCACACCTCGTGGCTGATCTGAGGCGGAGAATTACATCCTAGAAGTGTCCATTTCTCTCTAGCATTGGCTATAAACACTAGAGACATCAAAAGGAAGACAGGATGAGTCCAGTCCTGCTCTATCAAGTGACCAGCCAGTGCCATCACACACCTCTGTGCTCTGTGTCAGACTCATCTCTGCTGCCCTCCCTACCCCAAGGAGCCATGACACTCCCCAGCTCAATGCAAAATCTGCATCTACCCCGTATGTCTTTTTGCACATTAAATTCCTCCACACGGCTGGTGGTTTTCTAGTGCTAACCACAATTTTGTGCCTACCTTGATGCATGCTATGCTTTTGCAAGTACAGTCAATCAATCTTGCCTCGGCCAATAAGCAGGAGAGAAGTAATGTTTTTCCTACTCCCCCAGCTCTCTTCTCCTCCCGTTCTCCATCAGGCACTCAGCAAGTTCACAAGGGCAGCCAGCTCTCGGTTTCCTTGGTCACGCACAGCAGCTTGCCCTCCTAGAGTAATAAAAACAAATGACACGTTGCTGTTTGTTGTCAGAGACATTACTGGGCCCCTCCATGGAGAGAAGGTTTTGGGGGAAGGAAGCGTTTGCGTTTTTAGGTTCCTTCTTGAGCAGGTGGAGGAAAAGTTGTCCATAGATGTTAGTTGTCAGTAGATGTAATGCCAGAGTCAACTGAAAAGGATGAGCAAAGATTGAGATGTACTGAGGGGTGCAAGGCTGAGAGATAGGGGTGTGCTTCCTTGCAGACGCTGGAACTGGTGAAATGACGATCATCTGGGAGCAAGTGAGACCCAAGAGGTGTCTGTGCCAGGTTCTGATGCCTGCCAGAGGGAGACAAGTCCCCAGCCTGTAATGCTGCCCTGCATCTCCTACTCTTGGCACTGAATTTAGTGATCTTAATGTCACTGGGTCTAGTAAGATGGAGAACAGATTAATCCTCCCTTGTGGCTGTAGCCAAGATCTGCCCTACTTCCATTTGTGGCATTTCTGCATTTTCTCCTAATTCAGCATCCTCTCCACATAGGCACATGGAGAAGCACTCGCCCATGCACATGTGCACACACACTTAACCACGTGGGAGGGAGCCCTGGGAACCCCAGCAGAGCTGGAGCTTGGGAGTTCAAGAGCTGCTCATGCCAAAAGCCAGGTATTCCTTTGGCCCACACATAGCTGATGGTGATCGAGACCCTACCAAGCTGCCCCTCCAAACCAGGAGCCCTGTGCCACCCATCCTGCAAGCTCTGTATCTCATCCCACATTGAAGTGCCCAAGCAGGCTGTTCGAGGCCAGTGGACCTGGACCTCAGCGAGCAGCCCACTCCCAGCTCCAGCCGCCCTCCCGGGCACGGCAGGCAGCCAGCAGTGAGCAGCACTGAGCCTGAAGGACTTCACCATCTGGTTGCTGATTCAGACGCCAGCCCCCACTCCCTGACGTTCCAAAGGCTGCGGGAGGCGAGGACTCGCGACACCTTTATCTTTAGCTTTGATTCTCCTTTTTTTCCTATTTTTATTAGCTGGGAGACATCCCATCCTTTTTATAGCTCTGAATTCAAGGGTGATCAGATGAAAGTGTAGCAGGGCTCCTGCATGGATAGATGAGGAGCCATAAGGTCAAGGCACCTGAAGGAAAAGTTTCCAGCTTTCACAGCCCTAAAGATTGTCCCATAAAATTACTCATAAAATTAAAGTGGGTTTTGGGTTTCAAAGTCCTGAGAAACTTGAAATAGTCATCAGTCAATTCTGGTATATGGGAAGCCTCAAACCTCGGCTTATTGAAGCAGAGGTTAACACTGCGCTGTAACATCTGCTGGGGACAGGGGAACACATCTGAGATGGCAGCATCCAAATCAGCTTGGAGGTTATGGCTTGGGCAGTGGGTGATAAGTTGTTTTCACTATTAAAACATGTAGCTGGCTCCACGCTACGGATGCGAATTGCTTTGGTCAAATTCTTCCCAGTAAACGCAGAGCCACCTTCTCAGACCCTTCTGCAGGATTTATGGGGGCTGGGTCCACTCCATTTTTCTTTCTGTATCAAAGTGATGATTTAACTAATTGATGATCTAATTTCAGGCTGGAACTGCAACTAACCTGCCAATTTGTGAATTTGACCTTGGTACAGTTTAACAGCAGCAGCAGGTAGTGTTAGTTTAACAGCATTCATAACAGCTTTTACTTTGGTGGTACCTTCTCCAGACTTTGCTTTTGCTTTTTTAAAATATATCAGTAGCACAGTAAATGGTGAGCATGAGGGACAGTGATTCAGGCAGCTCCAAGCATCTCTGGGGGGGTGCCCCTGGCTGCAGATGTCACTGTCATACCTTTGGCAGCAAATGCCAGCTTTGAACCAGGCAGGGGAGCTGATCTCGCTGAAAAATACCCCAGGCAAAACAAGGGAAGGTTCTACTCAGCAGCAGTGACAAGGCCATGCAAACCTGTGGGTCAGTACAAAGGGAGGAGAGGCTGCACAGGGGAAGCTGCTTGCCTGCCGGTACCTGGGCAAGAGACCGGCCGGCAGCCAGCAAAGCCAGCACTGTCCTGTGCTGTCTCCGCCAGGCAGAAAGCAGTGGCTCCAGAGACTGTGACCTCCAACCTGCCCCATGCCTCGCTCGCGTCCGTCGAAACATTGTGCCACAAAGTCCGTGGAGCAGAGGTCAAACAGCTGCTGAGGCAGCTATTTGCATGTGCTAAGACAGCCTCAGCGCACACCTCGCACCCACACACACCCTGCACGCGCACACCCACACGCACCCCACCCCCAATGTGTGCTCACGTACCTGCCTGTAACCTCCACTTACATGTACACAAGCTGTCCTTGCACAGACACACAGACACACACACACACACACACACACACACAGAGTGTATATCACAGGATGCATGCATATCTGCATACACCTTACACATGGACATACACCCTTTGTCCCTCACACGCTTACACATACACATTCACACACACTTTTATACACATGCACACAGACACAAGCATGTCCAAATGTACCTTTATACATGTGAACACACACATGCTTGTACATGCCAACAGATGCACGCACTCCCAGGCACGTGGGCTGCTCCCTGCACACCTCCCACGGCCGCCCTGTGGGAACCATGGTGCCACACTCCTCACCTTCACCCTGGGCCAGACCTAGTGATGCCTCAAGACCCTAGGCAGTCACTGAGCTGCTTGGCTGCTTCTGGCTGAACCCAGACCTGCACCAGGGATTTCCCAGAGGCTTGCACCAAGCACAGGACTCCACTAGCCTCCTCATGCCGGCACCCACTGCACCAGGAAGAACCACCTCCTGCCACCGCTCAGCAGCGCTTTCCATCAGAGGGGCCAACACTTTGGGACATTCCTGTCTGCCCAAAACCGAGAGGCAATGAGCAGTGCAGCAGGACCTGTGTGAACTGTGACTGCAGGATCCTGCTGGGTGGTGGGATGGAGGATAGGCTGCAGGAGTGGGGAGCTTGGAGTTGGTGTGGGTCTGTGCACATGTGGCTGGACACTGACAGCGGGTACAGCATCCCAACATCCTCCTCTTCACAAAGAGCCACTCCACACTTATGTAACTCTGTGGAAAACAAAGCCGTGCCCTGAGTTCCCAGTGCTGCCACGGCTCTTCATGCAGCCTCCATGCTGCCTGAGCCCTCCTGGCATCTCCTGCCTCGGCGGGCAGCACACACAGGATCAGTCCTCATGACCTGGGGAGGTGAGACACAGGCAATACAGCTTTGGGCTGGGAAGTTGGAAGTTATTCTCCATGAGCAGTCCCCATGGCTGCTGGCGCAGGAAGGCTGTGGCTCCAGGCGCTGCAGGAAAGGCCGGCAGGGTACGGGGCTGGTGTGCGCAGCCAGCAGATAGGACGATGAAACCTTATTTCATATAAGCCAGAGTGCAAAGCCACTCTGCCTGCTGTGGGAGCTCGGTCCTATGTGGCCACACAGCTGCCTGCAGGCTGCCTGCCCTGCCAGCAGGGCAAGCATCTCTCACCAGGGCTCTTGCAGCACAGCCCTGAAAAGGTGAAACCAGCTCAAGCTGCAGAGATCGCCGCTGGGGCGGGGAGATGGCTGCAGGCTAATAATATTCCGTGTCTCATTATGCCGCGTATTAAGCTGAAATTTGCAGATGCTCTAATCACCGCAAGGCATTCTGCACACACAGCCTCTCTCCAGCCCAGCAGCTCTGTGCAAACACCGAAGGAGAAGCCCTGCTAACCGTCCTGCCACATGGTGTCCTGGAATCTTTACAGACCATTTCACCTTCACAAATAGCCTTGGAAATGTCTGTGCATCGACAGCCCCTGCGGTAGCCAGATAGCACAGCCACCTCCTCTGCAGCTCCCCGGGCCCCTCTTAAGATTTTCCCATCACGCCATGCAAATGCGAGGCTCCAGAATTTACACCGGGGCTGGGTAAAGCACCTCACGTCGAATGTGATCTGCGCCCCAGGCTTGCAGGAAACGTGAACTGTTTTTATAGAGGTTGAGGGAAGCTCCTGCCTGAATTGCTTTTTTTTGTCTGTGTCTCTTTTTTTTTAAATTATTTTCTTTTCTTTTCCCAGATCTCTGCCCTTTGCCCTCCTGCAATCAAAGGGGGCACGCATTCAAGTGCCGTGGGAATACTTGGTCCTTGGGTATTCTGGGCAATCTCATGAGAAAAGCTGCTTTTTCCCCAGAGGTAGAGAAACGCGCATGAACCGGGGTGTGGGAAGGAGGGGTGTGAAGCCTGCCGGTTGCCTTTGCGTGGGAAGGGAGGAGAGGGGAGCAGTGCAGGCAGGTGAGGGAAGGGTTAATCAGAGACTGTCCTTGCTGTTTTTTCCAGGCCTGGCTGCACCAGATTCTTCCATTTCTCTTGGCAGGGATTTAAACCGTGGGGCTGAGCTAAGCACGTGAGCCTGGAGAGTCCCTGCACTCCAACGGTGAGCAGGACCCTGAGCGAGACGCTGCAGCTCATTAGCAAAGCAGCAGGCTTGTCCAGGGCGAGCAGGTGCCAAGCAGGCAGCAACAAAAGCAAAACAGAGACGATCTGGCTGTGGAGAGGCAGAAATGCAGCTAGATAGGAAGCCCCTTCCCTCAGCATTTGCTGCTCTGGCCATGCATGCACACTTACTACAAGTAATAATGCAGAAGGAAACCTCGCCCTCTCTCTGTGTAGGGTGAAATGTAAAGGTTTGGGAATCAGGCTCATCCCTGTGCTTGGTGCTGGTTTGGGCCACCCCCTTCAGTCTCAATTCATATGCATTTGGCAGCTTTTCCTTGCAGGGGAGCTTGTGGTCTCCCTCCCCCATCGTCCCACCCTGCCGTGGGAGAATCAGGGATTTGAGATAACCCACCCCAGCCTGGCAGGGAGCCCCAGGCAGGGTCATTTGCTGCCCATCTCTGGGCTGGCAAAATAGGGTGACCTATGGAGCCCCCTGACTGGGGGAAAGAGCTGGGAATCATTCCCAGAACGAGCAATGGCTCCTCATCCTGATGGCTTGTCTGGCTCTGAGCTCACAGTTGCCCAGGCGACTGCTTATGGAAAAGCGCGCATGGCCGGAGAGGCTCTGGCTGCTTGTCCCAGTGGGTCCTCGCCCCCTGCTCACTCCTGGAGGGGATGGCACTGCCCTGCACGCATGCCTCCAAGGGTGACCCCAGCGTCTGCCACCACTTGCACAGACCGAGGTCCTGTCCTTTGCCAGTGCCCAGAATCCAGACCCCGATCTGCTGCTTCCAAAGAAAATCAGGTTTGATCATGAACCCCCCTCCCATGGTTTGGTCAGCATTATTGTGTGCTGCTGTCTCCATTGCCACTGTGCCTGGGTGTTGTGCCGGGCACTGTACAAATGCTGCCCGCATCAGCACAGTGCAGTCAGCGTCTCAGCAACGACAGCAGTGACTCTTTATTGCTTTTGGTGTTGGTCTTTCCTTCACCTAGGACGTGTTTTTCCAGGAGGACTCAGAGCCGGATGGTCTGCCGTTCTCAGCTGGTTGTGCCATGGACTGCTGCAGCAATGCTAGGGGAGCAGGAAAAGTCATGGGCAGAGAGCCCAGTGAGCAGCAGAAGTAGAAGGATTCAGGATCTCCCAAGGTCCTGTGAAAATCCAAGCAGGCATCCTCCAAAGAGGTGTTCCAGATGCTGGGTCCCACAATGTCCCAGCCCCAGTTTGTCACACGTTATGTGGTTGTCTGTACCCAGACACAGTGCAGTACCAGGCAGCTGAATAGCCCCGAAGAGCAGCCAGCTCATGTCTCCCCAAAGAGACAACCTTGTCCAGTCCATTGCCTGCTCAGTAGAACCTGAGCACTTCTGGGATGGAGAACTCCAGCACCTTCAAAACAGATCATGTCCCCACAAGAGCCAGTCAGGGAAGCTCTGGCCAAAATGCACCCCCTGCAAGCTGCTCTTGCTAAGTCTAGCAGGGTGGGTGGCTCTGTGCTGTTTTGTCCCATGGCTGGTGTTGACATTGCTGCATAAAAAATGCCAGGAGCCCCTGAGCACTTGGTCTGGGTCCCACCTGGTGCCTCTGTGACTATAAAACAGAATAACTGCTTTTTGCATGGTGAGCTCACCATCTTTCAGGCCAGTATCTGGAGCGCCCTTGCTGCAGCCACCAGAGTGGACTGGTACAAAGCTGTGGATGGCAGCTTCACCTGCCCCCTCTCTGCCGGCCACCCTAGCCCTGACATGGCACCTCTCTCTGGGCATATCCCTCCCTCCCAGCCATGTCACCTCCAGCCAACACGTCCCCAGATTTCTCCATTGCAAGCCATGTTCAGGGCATAGCCACAGAAACAGCCCCAGCATCCATGCACACAGCAATTTGGGAGCAGATCCGGAGACCACTGCGTTCCAGCTTGGACACCCTTGATCCAACATCTACTCCACATAAATGTAGCCCTCAGGAGAAGGAAAACAAAAGCAGGGATGATTTAAAAGGAGAATAAACCCCCTCCTTCTATGGGACTTGGTCCTTGCCCAGAGGTGGAATCACCTGCTGCAGGAGTTTGATTGGGTAAGTAATAGACCACCTTAAGCTGAGATGACATCTCCCATGAATGCTGCATTCAACAGTGGACAGGCCATATGCAGAAATAAACAGGGACCCAGGACACACTGGCAGCTCTTTAAAAGATTGTTAATAATGTGCTGTTCACATTCCTCGGAGACTGCTGCCATGGTCTGCCAGTAACAGATGCTGGCAGTCCTGATGGGGAGTAACTCCTGCTGTGACGGAGCCTTTGCCTGGCACCAGGCACAAGCCCAACCTGCCCTTCCCCTGGCCTCATCCCATCATGACCATCAGCACTAGGGAGGGTAACACAGTCCTGCAGCAGGGACCTCGGTGGTCCACATGGCACCAAGGAGAACTGGATGAGCACCAGGGCATGGGACAAGGACAGGTTTTGCATCCAAGCCCTGGTGGGCTGAAGGAGCCTTGTGTGTAGGGCTGGTGGTTCCCAGCATGGTGTCAGACCTTGAAAGCAGAAGGGATCTCTGGGGGTGGATATGAGATGCTGATCCAGACCTGGCAAGGTAGGGTGGTTGGAGGGCAGGACTGGACCCCTAACTTTCGGCTAATGGGGCCAAGAGGACAGTACCTGGAGAGCAGGACATCAGTAGGACAGCCTGGGTGCACATGCGTTCATCACCACCAGCTGTTTCTCACACTGTAGCTTGTGAGCCAGCATCTCCATGGTTGTCCTAGAGCCTAAGAAAATAAGGTCCAGGTCAGAGTGGTACCAGGGAGAGTGAAATGGAAAGTCATTCAAACTACCATGTTTCTGTGCAACCCACCTCCCCAGGACCAAGTCATCCTGAACCTGGCCCATTAGCTCCCAGCACTGGGCATGGGGATGAAGGAAAGAGCATGGATCTTTCCCCCTTTCCCATAGGCAGAGATCAAAATGTGTCAGACTGGAAATCTCCCAAGAGCAGCTCCCTCCTGGGCTTCACTGCTGCTTCCTGTTCTCGGGGGCAGGAAATACCAAGCAAACAGCTCCGTGTATGACTTCAAAACTTCCACTTCCAGTGCCGGCTGCAAGACGAGGATTGAGGAGCCTGCGCTTTGGGAGCAGCCTGCCCAGAGACTTTGCTCCTGTGGACCAGACCCACTCCAGCTCTCCTCTGGCCCTTGGGAAGCCAGGTCCCCAGGAATAGCTTCTGCTAGCCCCTAATTGCAGACTCAGAGGTGGTTGCACTAAGCTCCTAGGCTGTCAATCCTGGTGCTGTTCATTTGCTGTTGCTCTCTGCCTCCACTCAGAGCCAGGCAAATAGAAGTATTAATAACTGCACAGAAAATGAGACTGCACTGTGTGGCGTGAGGTTGCTGCACTTACCCCTTCTGAACATGGCCGGCCATCACAGCAAAAGAGCTTTTGCAGTCCCCCCATTGCTGTCATCACGGTCTGCACACTACAAGCTTTGCATGGGAAAAAAAAACTGCTGCTCCCCTTCCCCATTAGAGTGACAGCCCCCCCGCCACACACACACACATCCTGGAGTGGTGTGCCCCATCTTCTTGTCTCCATTCCGATTTTTGAGGGTTGGTTCAGCCCTGCCCTGCTGTGCTAGGAGCTGCACAACAGCACAGTGTGACTGCCAGTGGATGAAAAATGTCTGTTTCCCCCACTTCGCTGGTTAGAAATAACAAGGTAGTGCCTGGCCTGGCTCTGACAGGGCTTCCAATTGGTCTGTTGATCACCCAGCAGTTTATTAGGCCAGGCAGCAAGGAGCAAACCCGGGATGGGAGCTGATGGCTCAGAGCAGGGTCCATCCCGTGGTTCTTCATCTCTGTGCCCCAGCTGCTCCAGGGTGCAGGGAGAGGCCCCTCTGCATGACTGGCATCCAGGTCTCGCTGGAGCAAAACTGCCCTGGAGGTTTCTGCATCAGAGCTGGGTTTGGGGCTGTCTCCAAGAGATGCCTGTCTCCTCTGGGGCACTGCTGGTCCCTGCCAACACACTCCCGGAGGCCCTGCTGCAGGGTCCCCACAGGCAGAGGCAGGAGCTGGCAGCACAACCCATGTGTATGCAAGAGCCCAGAGGTTCCCAGCACAACCTGAGCCTGGCAGGGCAGGTCACTGCTTCATTTGCCTGACGTGAGCTCCCCACGCTGCTCAGCATCTCTGCTCTTGGCCCGAGTACGGATGGAGCCAGCTGCTCCTGGCGCCGGCGCTTGTCTCTGCCAGGCGCTGAGCCATCTGCCTGGCAGGGCCAGCCACACCTGCTGGGAAGGAGACAGAAGCTGGGCAACCTCCCCGCCTTTGCGGCTTTACGGCTGGCGGCATCACACGGCGGCTCTGAGAGGGCTCATGTGTTTGCACAAAGAGAAAAGAGATAAGGGGATGCTTCTCCCCCACCGCCCCTGAAGTCCGGCCATGGCTGGGCACCTCATGAGGATGAGTACCATTGTGAATCTCAGGGTGAATAGAGCCATCCAACCTCTCCCTGGACCAGCCAGGGGATGAGATGTGTGCCCCAAGTCCCTCTGCCAGGGCGGTCCATGGTGCTGCACATCACAGGTAGCCCCATCCCCAGCACTGCACCAAGTCTGTTGCCAGTGCCCAGCAAAGGAACCAGTGAGAACGCAGAGAGCAGGTCTCTACTGAGCATGCAAGGGGCTCTTTGCTCCCAGGAGGGCAGGGGTTTCAGAGGAGACATGCTCAATCCAACAGCTGGCTTGGGTACAGTAATGATGTGCCCCCCTCCCCAGTGTCAGGGCTGGTGACTGCTCTGGGTGTTGTTCAGACCCCACATGCACCTGCTACCATGGTCAGTGCTGTGATGGAGGGGACGAGAGGGGACCTGGGGGTTCTGCCCTCTCCTGCCTGGTTCACTCCATCCTGCTCCTCTGCACCAGGAACTGTGGGAGCCGGAGATGTGCCACATGCTGGTGCAGGCTGCTTCTCCAGCTCCTGGTACATTGGGGCCAAGAGACACCACAGCACCGAGGGTGCAGGATGCTGCCACCAACCTTCACATGCCAGCCCTGCTGCCAGGAACAGCACCCGTTAGGTGCTGGGATGGAAAGTCTCTCCGAACCTGGGCTGGATGGAGGATTTGGGATCTCCTGGCTCTGGGGTGGCAGGACCGGGCAGCAGGACAGGCAGAAACAATGGAGAGCATCTCCAGACTCACCACTTGCTAAGCATCCTGCATGTGGCTCCTCTTCCCTGTCCTGTTTCTCTTCAGTGGGACGAGATGGCTGGCGGGCATCACAGAGCAGTACTTCTCCTGGTCTGTCTGGCTTCTCCCACCCCAGGGGAGCCAGGGCTGCTCTGCTGCTCCAGTGCCCGAGTGTTGAGGCTGGCAGCCCCTGCTGCCGCCACTGAGCCCAAAACCAGCCTGGAGAGCTTCCTCCAGCCCCCCACAGGGCCAGGTCACACTGGACCTTTGTCCACAGTCCAAATGAGGCAGGGAAGCAAGCTCTGATTTGAGGGGTTGGGAATACAGAAAAATTATCCCAAGACCCTGAGAAGGCCTCCTCACCCAAACCTCCAGCCCCTACAGCTCTCCTGGGTACCCATAGAGAAAGGGTGTCTGCAGAGAGCTCAGCTCTTTGTTGGCATTGTGCAAGGGCAAACGTGCCAGCTGCCCCATCCTCTGGGGCAGCTCACGCCTGGGCTGTTTGCACACTGGAGCTCGGCAGGACCAACCTTCTGGCTGATGGGGTGACACACGGAGGCACAAAAGGTCCTCCTGGAAGGTTTGGTCAGGGTTTAGTGGCCTACCTAGGAGCGAGGATTCCTGGCCCTGCCTGGTGCCAGCTTCATCTTCTTCAGATGCAGTAGCAGCCTGCTGACGTGATTGTGGCTTTGCTCTACACAGGAGTGCCTGAGCTAGGCTAGGGTGAGGAGGGGAGCCACATAAGCACTGTTAGTCCAGCAGACATGGGTGTCCCAGACCAGCAGCCTGCATAGTCTCAGAAGCAGGGACCATTGCCATACTCTGGAAACACCTCCATCCCAGCCAGTGCCTTGGCTCTGGTGGGGAGCAGAGGTGCTGTCAGGACATGGTGCATTCAGCCCATTTCTTCTGGTGACCTCAGGGAAGGTGAATTTCCTCCTGGCATCCACTGACAATGTCTCCACCAGGCAGAGCAGGACTCAAGGGTGACAGCAGACACGTCTCCCACGCTGCAGACACTGCAAGTATGCTGGGGCCCAGCAGGCAGGTCCCATGACACCCCATGTGCCCAATGTTCCCCAGCCATGGTCCTGGCCAGATGATGCCCCAACACACGCCACAAAGCTCAGTGCTGGTCACGGGTCTGCATGCGATGCTCCTGGCTGCAGCACAGGACTCGGAGGAATACAGAGGTTGAAGATTCCAGCTGCCCTGGAGAACACCCATGACACCCCAGCCTGGCCTTGCCATGGCACAGAAAGCAGGTAGGCAGCAGCACTGAGGAGCTCAGCAGCAGCTCCTAAATTATATGTGAGCCCTCCTGGGCATCCTGACCCCGGCTGGAGTCCTGCTGAGACCCGATGCTCTCACTCTTCCCCACCCAGGATCCTGCTCCCCACCATCCCACCCGCTCCAGTGCCAGCCTGCCAGCCTGCAGTGGAGGGCTCAGGCTGGTTCTTGCCCAGCCCCAGGGCTTCCTCATGCCATGGGACCGTCCTGCCCCATATGACGAATCCTGCCAGCTGGTGCCACCCACAGGTCCCGCTGACACCCATCCCAGCCCACCCCAGCAGGCACCTGACTGCTCCTGCAGCATTTTGCAAACCTCCTCCGGCAGCAGCTTAGGAAAACTTTGCTCCACGAGGGCTGCTTCGACCTTGACCTGAAGTAACTCTGTGGCGGTGGCTGCAGGAGGGGACATGAGCTCAGTAGCCTGCCTGATGGGAAAAAACCACACACAGCAACCTCTCTCCTTCCTTTCTTCTCTCTCTGCCATCCATTTGGTGGGCAATGCGGCCTTGCTGCAGCTTTATCTTGGTTCTTTAAAAGGCTCCCTGGCTGACATGCACACCGTATGGGAGCAGTCAGCCGAGGAGAGCTGTAAATCTCTGAAGGCCTCATCTTGCGGGGCACATTAGCTGTTTTAAACTTGTCAGCTTTCAGCGATGGAAATTGACTGTTCAAAGCCATTCTTCCCTCCACATCCTGCTCCATTTTACGCAGCGGAGAACGTGCTGCATCCCCATTGTGTTGGAGCAGGGGGGTGTTCATCCACCCACATGCGTCCTCAGGGACTGTGTGCCCTTTAGGGATGTTTCTTGAGGTCCCACCTGGGCTATTCATGTCTCCAAACCATCTCCTCCCCTTCTCTCCCCTGTGATCCTGCCCTCACCTGGAGGTGAGGATGGGGATACGTAACCCTACAAAGCACCCCTGTCCATGCAAGCTGGCTTTCCTGTGTCTGTCCATGCAGGACAACACCAGATCCCACTGAGGCTGAGGCTGGGAAGGTTTATGAAAATCAACCCCATCTTCAAGGCAACCTGGTGGGGTTCAGATGCAGCACTGTGTGTGTGTGTGTGTGCACGTGAGCTCCAGTGCTTGGCACAGCCTTGCATGCAAAGCCCAGGGACACGCAGCCTGGCTGCTGGCCAGCTGCACCCATAGGCACCTGGGGAGGATGCTCCTGCTGCCGCTGCCCTTGCAACGGTCGGCTCTGCTGGCACCGACAGCTCGCGAGCCGTGTCGGGAGCGTAGAGCGTGGGGGCTGTGAGGAGGAAAAGATCTGCTTGAACAGCTCTCCCCGAGGCAAACTCCCACACAGGCATCTTCTCAAAAGGGCACGTGACCCTGTCCTGGGCATCCCACAGATCCACCGCAGAGCCAGCGCTTCATGGGCACCCACCTCGCCCTCTTTGTGCACACAGCTCAGCTGAGCACAGCAATCCCTCTCCATCCTGCCTGGCGTGTGGTTCATCTCTGCAGATGCTCTCCAGCCCCTGTGCAGGACCCAGAGAGGAGACCCTGGAGCAAGCACAGCCCTTCATCCCCCTCCTCTGGGACAAATCCCCATGCTGTGCTTCGCAGTCATCACCCTGAGGAGCCCACCTGCACAGGGGTGTCTGAGGAGCAGCTTCATCCCTGGGTGACCGCAGCCACCCTGAAGCAACCCCCTGTGGCGCCCAGCGAGCAGCAGCTGCGCTGTGTCTGCAGAGGGAGCGTGACAGCCGCGCTCAGACCTGAGTCAGTCCCGGGTCCCTGACCTTCCCCGCACATGGGGTCAGGGCAGCCGGTGATGGCGGAGACAAGGGGGGCCTGGAGCGGCTCATGGTGCTGGGTGATTAGTGGTGCAAGCCCTGCGTCAGAAACCACCGCTTCCCCGTGCTGCTAATTTCGCTCCTTGGTTACAGGAGGCAGGGGGAAGCGATCCAGGCGGGAGGGGGGCATCTGGGCCAGGGAGTGTGGGGGCCCTGGCGCAGCGCGCAGGCACAAAATAGTTGCCCCCGAATTAGCTGAGCGCCGGATGACGCACCGCGCTTGCAGCCGGCGGGGATGAGGGGGAGGATGGCAGTGTCAGCGGGCAGCCTACCCACGCCACGGCCACCGGGCAGCAGCGGGGCCAGTGATAGGGAGAGGCTGCTGGGAAGGCAGGCAGGCAGGCACCACCAGCACAGCGGGAAAGGTCCCGGCCCCCAGCTGCCGGCACCGCCGTGCCCCCAGCTGCGCCCCCCAGCATGGCTCCCAGCACGCCCCTGTTCCGCAGCCTGTGCGCTCCCTGCAGCGTCCGTCTGTGGCTATGCCCAGAAATAATCTGGCAGCAAAGCAGAGCCAGAGCCGCATCCACCCACCACTCCACGTGAGCGATGGGGAGCGGAGAGGGTGAGAGGAGCCAGCTGGGCCCATCTCTGCCACTGTGGCCCTCTGATAACACTGGATTTGGGTCCTGGAAACCTGTGACAAGAGGGGTGCCAGCATGGGGGGCGTATATAAGCTTCCTATCACCTGCAGGGCAGCGCTTCCTTGGGGACCCTGCCAGCCCACCTCCCTGCAGGCAGCAGAGAGGCTCCAAAAGCAGGGAGGGCGCACATGCATCCCAGATCGTGTGCTGGCATGCCCTCCGCTGGAGCATGGCACTCGTCCTGCCACTGGTCCCGCAGCCCTGCCCATGCACCCTGGCTCCACGGACAGCAGGGCCCGCATTAAGAGCCTGATTTGCAGATTGCTGTTCACGACACGGTGCTCCAGCCCAGCTAAGGCCGACGGGCTGGTTATTATATCGACAGCATAAACGTGTCGCAAATTGCCTGAATTAGCTGTGTGCCATGAACAGGTTTATGGATAATGGGATGCAGAGCCCTTTCAGAAGCAGGCAGCTTGCAATCCATTTAGACAGCTCCAGCCCCAGCCGTTCCCCACTGGAAGATGAAAGCCCGTCAGATACAGCGGACAAAACCCAATGTGTCTCTTGCGTGCGAGCAGAAGCGCCCTGTGGGCAGGATCCAGCCCGGCTAGCACAGCCCGCTCTCCCAGCTGCTGCCACCTCCTCTGTCCTCCTCACCTGATATTTTCCTCCTTGAGGAAAAAATTCTCCTTCTCTTCCCCAGAAGATATTTTCTCTCAGGGTGTGGGGAGGGGGATGCTGTAACACTCCACTTCTGTGTCCAGATTGCATTGCAAGGACTTTGGGCAAAACATCCTGTTGTGCACCCAGGGCTATCCTTAGCTTGGACTTTTGAATTAAAACTCACTAGCTGTACTGGCTCAGCCCCAAGGCTGACCTGGTCCAGGATCACATCTTGTAGCAGCTCTAGAAGGGTGCAAGGGATGACCTAAGAGCTGAATTAGCTCTTGCTGGGTTTTCGGTGCATGGATTGGTCTGATCACTTTTTTTTTGAACCACATTTACCTTCTGGGTTTCCTGCAGCAAGGTGTTCCCCAGCTTCTTCCCAGAGACTCAGCTAGCCTGAAAGGAGTTGGGTCACTATGGTTAAGACGTGGCCAGTCTGATGTCCTTGGCTGAGCATTCCTCTGAGCCTGCAGCCTCTCAGCCTGGACCTGAGCCCTTTTGAGTGTTTTCAGGGAAGCGTGGGGTGTCATACCATGGTCTAGTGAGCATCACCATGGGGCAGCAGAAGGTCTGGGCAGGCCCTGGCTCCACATATATCCCCACGCTGCACCCCTGCAAGACCACCAGCTTTAAAAGGGCCTTATTAATGTCCACTGGCGTCTCGGTGCAGCAGGCACCAGGCAGGGGCATGCAAAGGAGAGAGACAAAGAGAAAGCCAGCAGCGGTGGGAAAGGGCCAGGCTCGCCTCCCTGCACAAGCACTTTTCCTCAACCAAGCAGCGAGAAAGCAAAACTGAGAAGCGCCTAAAATTAGAGCTGCCAAACCCCAGCTGGGGAAGCCTGGAAAGATCCCCAGGCCCTGGAGCCTTGGGCAAGCTGCATAAAAGGCAGCGGAGGGGAAGGGAAGGGAGCTTGGGGACCGTGGCAAGTAGAGCGAGGCACAGTGGGAACAGGGAGTGGATGGCTGCCTTCCCCCCACTGCATCCCACCGCGTGCTCACAACACCCCCCTCCCCATGCGCACACAGGGACAGACGCATGCCCCACACCACAACCCAGCAGGGGCTCAGGGGACCTGCTGTCCCTCTGAGGGTGTCCATGCAGGGATGCAGCTGTGCTGGAGCAGTGAGGACAGAGCGCACACAGTCCCAGCTCTGCGAGCACCCCCCAGTCAGACATCCTGTCTTGTCTGCCTCTCCAGGAGACACATGGACCTCACGCTGGTGCCTGGAGAGGTCCATGGACTTGGGGACCACTTCCTCAGCCCAGGGGCTGAAAAACACGTACCTGGGCCATTCCTCAGTGGGGCTTGCAGCCCCACACAGTGTCCCCTGCCTTGCACCCTGCTGCAAAGCTGGCTGAGTTTTTGGAGGAGCAGAGATAACTGAGGAGACCAGAAGCTGGGTGAGCCGGGTCACCGGTGTCCTCGCAGAGACTTGGGCATTCACTCCCACCCTGCAATCTGAGACAACAACCCTGTGACCCCCCCAGTTGCCCACCCCAGGGTATCTTCCTGCCCAGGAAGGCACGATCGATGAGTCAAAAGCACAAACTCTGCCATCAGCCAAAGACACCAATGCAGCTGAAGTCCAAAACACCATCCCTCAGCATCACCCAGGCCAGCTCATCCTGCAGAGGTGAAAGCAGACGCAAGCAGGACCAGTCCCACCAGCATCCCAAGGCTCCTCCAGATTCACAGAGCTCGGACAGCACCATCCCGGCCACCCTGGCTGACCTCAGCAGTGCAGGTGGCAGAGTCACCAGCCATACACCAGTTAGACGACTAAAACCTAAAAAAGCAGCAGCTTCACAGGCAGCTGGTGACTTTGCACTGAATTTGGGTCCCCAGCTCCTATTTGTCATGATCAAAGCAACCGAGGTTTAGCACCAGCTTCACTGAGCTCAAGAGATGCTATAAAATGGCTGAGTCAAGGGCAGGTCTATATAATTTCCCTCAGTAACTGCAAAAAATCGCAAAGGCAGCCGTACCCCGACACCTGGTGAAAGCCTGGTCCCTGTGTTCCCCTGGGGCTAGGACCCCAATCTAACCAGTCCTTTCTGCATGCCACAGAATCGGGCCGTAGCCACTTAATTTGGAGTAAATCAGCCCCTGCTTGACATTTGTCCATGACTCAGTGCTGGTTATGTGCAAAATTGCCCAAGGAGGAGGTAGATGCATTGGACAGGAGCTGTAGAAAAAGTCTTGGAGGGAAATTCATGCCAGAGGAATGCCCTGGGAGCTGCTTGCCCTGAGCTCATTGCTGCCTGTCCTCCTGGCAGCCTCTGGTCCCGGTGTGAAAGCGGGTGTGTGCTGTGACAGCCAAGAGAGAGTGTCCTGGCTCTGCTCCACTGCCCCACCTCCTGCCTGTGGCACAGCCGGCACCGTGGAATGTGCACCCAGCAGGAACAGGGCTGGGATGGAAGAAAAACAGGTGGCCGTGGGGGACTGGTCAGGACCAGAGGCTTGCACAAGATTGGTCACCAGGGGACGAAGACAGTGACACTGCTGTTGCTGGGAGGGGGATAGGATGGGACAGGACAGGCAGAGTGGAATGAGATGGCCAGAGATGATAGAATGGGACAGGATGGCATGGGATGGCATGGGAGAGGACTGGTGGGACAGGACAGGATGAGAGAGGGTAAAACAGAGGGGATGGGATGGGGTGGGATGGGATGGGATGGGATGGGATGGGATGGGATGGGATGGGATGGGATGGGATGGGATGGGATGGGATGGAGCAGTGACTGGATGGACGGGACGGAGGGGAAAAGAAGTCCTCCTGGGAGCCAGCTCCCTGTGGCCACACTGGGGTGACCCAGCCAGCACCTCCTGTCTTGGGGCAGAGCCCAGCATAGCGTGCTTGCCCAACAGCCCCAGCAATCCCTGCCGGCCCTGCTGGCCTGCCCTCCGTACCCGGCTGGGCACCGAGCCACAGGTGGGGAGCCACGTGTGAGGCCCAGTGCAAGCATCTCATGTTTTCCCATGGGGAAGTGAATTGCTCCCTGGAGTGCGAGATCTGATTAGATTTGTGACACACCGCAGCGTGGCAACAATGCGATGGCCAGGCCCGCGGTGTGTGCCCTGCCCCTGACCCACCCCACCCTGGGGTTTTGGGGGCTGAAGCACAGCAGGACAGGCAGGAACAGCTTGGGAAGGGGGCAGTCTGGCACGCTCTGGGACATGTCCAAGCTGAGACATGAGGCGCAGTAAGGATGGCATCAGGGCTGAATGAGAGCATGCCCAGGCGATGAGCTCGGCTCAGTTGGCTGCACACCCCCCTGGGGCAGCCATCAGCCCTAGGGACTGCAGAAGGGATGGAGGGAGGGTCTGAGGTTACACCACCCCTTCCCTGCTTCCTGCAGGATACAAAATAATGCTCTCCCACCTCTGGGTGGCAAAGCAGCTGCTGTGCTTTGGGCAAGCACAGCTTGCCCATCCTACTGAGGCAGCAGCTCGCTGAGCCCTGGAGAGCCCCAGGCAGCCAGAGGTCAGGTGAGTTGCCCAGCCAGGACAGGAGGTATCTTAAAAGGCCTCGCAAGGTGAAAAACAGTACCTGTTCTGCAGTTTACCCTTCACATTTGCTGCCTCTAACAGTTTCTGAACGATGCCTGCCTCTTTATTTGAGATCTTTCAACAGCTGTCTGATAGAGAAGACCTTTATCTTGCCTCTCCCGGGCTCCCATCCAACACCGGTCTCTGGAGGTAGGGAAGAAGGGGAAAAAAAACAGAATTCACTCCTGACTGAGAGCCTCACCTAATCCATCGCATGTGGAAAATTACTGCCACCGCACGGTGCCCAGCCCTGGCCCCCTTCCCACCCTTGCCAGCCAGTGCCTGCTCCTAAGGCTTTTGTGCCTGGATTTTTTTCTCTCTTCCTGCTGGGAGAATGGGAACTTCAGCATTGGGACAAACCCTTGAGAAAACAACTTTACACGTGCTTGGGGAACTGAGTCAGTTTTTTATTTGGTTTCATCTGATCCTGAGATGGATTTGCCTAGAATCACTATGCAGGCTGTAAAAGCCCCCCAGCTCACAGCCCACCACCCAGTATCAGCAGACCAGGGAGCACTTGTGCCAGTAGCATTGTTGGAAGCCTGCTAAGCTGTGCCAGTGCTGCAGGCTGTGGCACCAAGCTACCAAGCTACCCCTCCAGGCACAGGTCCAGCCTTGCAATGTCACCAGGTCCCGCTCAGCGTAGTCCACAGCCCTGCCCCAGCCCTGGCCACCTCACAGCCACAGCCCTGCCCCCCAAAGGGAATGGTGTGAAAAAGCTCTTCAGGATGGTGTCAAGCTTCATGGCAGGCGACCTCCCTTCTCTGCTCAATACAGACACAACAAAGCTAGGATTCACCTCTGCCACCTCAAGATTATCTGCAGGTAGACGTCTCCAAGTGAGAGTTGCCCTTCCTGGATGGCAGAGAGACCGAGACACTGCAAGGCTTCCTCTGAGCTCCTGCAGCATCTCCTTCAGCACAAAATGGATTGTACCCTGGGATCCACTGCTTGGGCCCTTTCTGGCCCCAGGGGATGAAGGCACCAGGCTGTGTTTGTGCTCTCCACAGCAGCTGCCCAGTCAGCATCTCCTCTTGTCTCCAGCACATGCAACTGTATGGTCCTATAACATGCTCACCAGCAGTTTGGAAAACACTTGGTCCTGGAGTTGGGATTAAAGACACACAGGTGCACAATTTCTTCCCATCTGGATGCTCTGGACAGAGCTTTGCCTCAAGGAGGAGGTGCACAAACCTTTCCCCACTGCTGTCTGGGAAGAAAGGATTGTTATCCAGAGATCACAATTAGGGAAACTGAGTCACACAACGGTAAATCTCAGAGCTCAGGGGAAGGTTGTTTGGCTAATTTTGTCTTGCCTGTGAATATCAGGCAGAAGAAAAAGAAATGCAGAAGTTTCCTATGGCAAATAAACCACCAAGAGCCACCCATTTTACCTCCTGTATTCCCTGTTTCACATCATCTGGTGGCCAGTTCAGACCAAGGTATCGCAACCCCTGCACCATGTGCAACTCCAGACTTAGCATCACCTCCTCATCGCTATGGGATCGGCTATGTAAATCACATGGGATTTGCTTTCTTCATTCCTCGAATGGTTTCCGAGCTATAAAGCACTTCCAGCATAGCTGCCAAGCTAAACCTGTGTGATCTTGCCCCGGGCCACTGTGATCTGAGCCCTGGATATAATCCATGACCGTACCCAAAAGGACCTCACCAGTATGGATGATGGCACCCACCTCACCCTGAGAGCTGAGGAGGAGGAAAATGGAGAGGACAACAATGCAAACCTATTTCCTAATCCAGAAAGTGTAAAGACAATATTTGCCCATGCACACGCTGAGTGTACAAATAAAAATGCAGCACAACTGCAGTGTTGTTGGTGCCAATTATTTATAGCTCGATTGCACCTGAAGTCCCTCCCCAGGCCTGGGAGACGGGAGGCAGCTGCAGCCTGGCTGGTTGGGTGGAGAGAAGGAAAAAAACTGCTGCTTTGGGCAAATAAAGCAGGAGGAGGCTGGATTCATGCTCAGGTGGGTCAGTGTGGTGTTCCCCAGCAGCATGCTTTGGAAATATCAGCCACCTCCACAGCCACCCCACCAGCACTGGCAGCCCCCTGGAAGGAACACAGCACAGGACCAATCTGTGCATGGCCAGGGATCAGCCACTGTCACTGGCTGGATACTCAGCGGTCCATGATCTGGTGGTGGAAGCGCGCTGGGGTAATCTTTTGCCAAGAGGGGATGCTGGATAACATTTTCTGAAGTGTCTTCAGGATTTAAGGGCCCAGCTCTGCAAAGGACTGGAAATTGCAGGAATTAGGTACCTAAATAAGAGTAAGGCACTTGAAAGCCACTCTGGATCAGGCTTTTAATTTACTCTTTAACCATACAGTAAGAAACCTCTTGAAAGATAAGGGCTGTATTATAGGCACACAGTAGATGTTCCTCTAACCTGGTCCCCTGTTTCCACTGGGGCCAATGCCAGGTGCCTCGGGAAGAGATTACAAATGTGGCTGGCATGTGTAATTCTTCCTTGCTCCCCTGATCTCCAGACATTCATGGAGCGGGGTTTTCTGAGCTAGAGAGGTGCTGCCTTTCTGCTTAAGAGCTCTCCATGGGCTTTTTCCTTCTGTCTTTCAACTCTTACAGTGGAGGAAGCACTGGAAGTGGGAGCACCCACTCCCTCTGCAGCAAGGAGCTCCCCTTAAGGATGCTCCACAGAACAAACATCTCCTCAGTTTTCTTTTGAACCTGGCCCCTACCAGCTTCATCTCAGCTAGATCCCAGTTGGTGTACGAGAAGAGGCAGCAAACAACCATCCATTTTCTCCCTGCTGTTCAGAGGTCTCTGCTTCCAGGAACCAGATCTTCCCACCACATGGAAGGATGGTCCCCGTGACAGGGAACAAAATGAGTTCATGCCCCTTGTCATGGATGGCTTTGGACGTGATTTTCTTTTCCATTCCTGACCAAAACAAAGAAATGCAGGGAAAAAATCCTGTCCTGCCACATTCACTGGCTTACTGCACTTCACAAGTGACTTGGAGCTCCCCGCTGTGCTGAGAGCTTCTGCGAAGCTCAACGCTGCTTCCAGAGGTGGGGAAACTGAGCCACAGGGCAATTACTTAGATTTCTTCTGGTCATCTTGTAACTCCATGTGAGAAGGTAAAAAAAGGCTCCCAAAGCCCGGTCATTGCCTTTAGAAGTCAGTCCAGCCAAGATCAGTGGAGCATTTATATTCTAGTTTTCCTTGGGTGGATTTAAACTCACCACTACTGCTTATTCTCATTACTAGATTTTAGCATCCAAAATAGTGAGAGCAGGTAAACTGAGGCACCAGACGGGCTCCTGCAGCCTAACCAAAATCCCACAGAAAGGTGGTAACACAGGTGTAGGTACGCTCACATATGGGCCATTCACCCCCCCGGCCTGGCTGAATACCTGGGGAAGCGGGGTGGCAGCGGCTAGGCAGAGGGGGCATGGTGTGGCCACAGCCCCACGGCTCACAGAGGGGCTGCCCAGTACCCGGGGAGCCTGGCAGCAGAGGCAGGGATGCAGAGGCAGGGACGCAAGCGCAGGCTCACCAGCCCCAGCCAGGCAGCTGATTAAAATGCAGTCCGGCCACCCCGGGCCTGTCCCCACCGTCTCCCGGCTTTAAATAATAGCTTAATTATCTCATTTACATTTGGCTCCTTTCAGGGAGGCACTGCAGTTGATTAACATTTTCCCTCCCGGTGTCTCGCACTGCGTCCCTGCTGCATCCCACCCTTCCCACACTGCTGGTCCCACTCTCCCAGGCACAGCTCCCTGGCTCTCATCGTGGTCGCCCACCACAGCTGGCCTCCAGCCCCACTCCTCTCACTGGGTCGGGACTCTCCAGGGCTCTGGAGATGTGAAGACCCGGCTTGCAGATGGCCGTGACAGACACAGATGCTGGAGGATGGAAATAGATGTCCTGGCTGGACAGCCATATCAGGAAGGCTCTCCTCATCTTCTCCCCACCACTCACCAGTGCTGGTTGGTGTTCTGCTATTGCTTTGCTGCTGGCACTGCCCCTGATCTCTCCCCACGTTCCATTTCTACTCCTCACTGGGCAGCTTTTAACTTTCTTTTTTATCTTCTCTTTTTAAAATCTCCTTTGAAAGCTCCAGCCAAACACTGAATTCCTTTGAAGAATAAGAGAACGTCTCTGTGGGTTGCCCTTTCTCATCGGCTGGAGCTGCGAGAGATCCCAGTGCCCAGCCTGGAGAGGGGAGCCGCTGCCCAGTGGCTCCCCCAGCCCCAGCTTTGTCCCCAGGTGTGTTTCTGGAGATCAGGACTGGAGGCATCACCAGCCCTTATCTCCCAGAATCTCCCAGCTCCCTGTCAGGTTTCCCAGAAAACCCAGGTTGTGCTCCTACATCACCTGGGGTCTTTGGGACAATTTAATGTCCACTGCCAAGCTGAAGGGGAGATTTTGCAGCAAATTTATGTGTAATTAGCTCCCCAGGTGCCCAAGGCATGATGACATACCTCATACCCTTGAGGCAGGGAAGGGGCCAGGAGGATGCATGTGGCACTGGGCTCCCCACTGTCCACACCAACCTGTCCCACCATATCCCAAGCTGGGACAGGACCTCACAGACAAGGAGGAGGGAGGTGATGCCACCAGAGCCCCATCCCACCGGTGCTGGGCTGACATAGCCAGGCTGGGGGAGATGAATGTCCTGAAGGCTCCTCAGTAGATCTGCTTATTGCTGCATGAGCCTGTGCCCCAGCAACCCCTTTTCCCCTGCCTGCTCCATCCTCTCGTCCCCCTTCCCTGGCTCAGTGCAGCCCCAGAGGCTGCATTCCTCACCAGGCTTGGCACGGCCAGCCGAGCCACAGCACAGTGCTGCAGGCCCCGCTGCTGAATTACAATCTCCTGCATGAGTGGCAGGCATTTCCAGATAGTCCTATTGATTTTGTGTAGCCTCCAAAACCCCTGTTCTTGCTGCTAATTTATCTGGGACGGCCGCATCGTCCCTTCTCCCTACGACGTGTGCGGCAAAACCCTTTGATCCTCTCCTTCTCACTCCCTTCAAACAGCCCCCCATTGCCAGGAGAGTTTGTGCTTCAGTGCAGAGGTGCTCTTTTTGGAACATATATTTTTAATGGGTATTTCAGACGTGGCGCCAGCACGAGGGAGTAATTCTCCTGTGCCCTGGTATTTACATATTTTCCAGCATGCACAGCACAGGCAGGGGAAGGTTTCACAGAGGGAGCGCAGCAAACAGGAAGGAAAGAGCTTTGTGCTTTGTATTGCCAGGGCCAAATTACAGCCTGAAAGGCAGGGAGCCCATCCGGGTATTGCCCTCTCCAGCCAGTCCAAGCTGCAATTATAGTCCTCGCCAGACTCAGCAGGATCTGGAAAAAAAATATCTCAAGAGCTTCAAAAATGATTGCTAGCTCACTCTTTGGGGCGCGGGGATTTTAGGGCACCATCTGCTCACTCTTCTCTGCCAACACAGATCCTAAAAACTACTGGGTTTCACCTGGCTTCTGAAAGAAAATAAAGGCTAGGGAGAACCCAAATGCTCACCACTGCACTGGCAGTGATAGCCAGGAGACTGGGGAGATGATGCTGCAGGGAGGGGGTTTCAGGGGTGCAGCTGGTGATACTGCCAGGGAGGGCTTAGGGTGTGCAGAGGACGTGGGAGGAGATCCCGCAGAGCAAAGGTGATGGAAGGTGCAGAGGGAAGCTGGGTGAGGTTCCCCACTCCCACTGCAAGGGCTGACAAAACCAGCCTTCCCTCAGACTCCCAGACCTGGGGCATGCCCACGCATTGCTTTGCTAGCAGTGCAACCCCAGGAGCTGGCAGGAGCTCTCTGACAGCACCTGTGTTACTGGGAGGGACAGCACACAGCCAAATACCCCCTGGGGTAGGTCACACTGCAATTCAAGTAACTTCTGAGGCCAGCCTGCAGCCAGTGCAAGCCATTCAGGCCACATAACACCACCCTCAACACTACCCTGCTTGCCACAGCAGGGCAGCACTGCTGGAGACCTGCCTGCAGATGCCCTGCCTCTCCTGCAGGCTTGGCTGCCCTTGAGGTGGTTGACACCACAGGGACAAGGGTGTGTTGAAGCAGAGGATGGTGGCATTGCCGCCTGAGGACTCATGCTGGGGACCAGGAGATGCAGAGTGGCTGGCTCTCCAGGGGAACCAGTCTCCATGACCGGTCCTGCATGCTGCTCCCAGACATGTGTCATTGATCAAAGCAAGATCCTCTGCCAGTGACAGCATTTTCCACTTTTGCAGGGCAGTTTCTAGGCAATGCACTGAAAAAACTAAGCTGCAGAGATAGTAGGAAGAGAGGAAAAAGAGCTATATGGGAATATTGTGTATCATGCTAAACCCAGCAAGCTCTATTTTTGAGCTGAACCAACAAATACTTAAGTGGTGCAAGTTCCTCAGCTGAAGCAGGCTCCTGAGTGAACCAGATTTGACCTTCAGGCACTGCTAGGACTAACATGCAAAGGTAGGATTTGTCCCACTAAACTTAATGCAGAGTACCACCACACTGCTGTCAAGGCATACAAGTTCTGTTTTCTTTGAAGCTCTTCCAGCCTCAAAGTCCTGCCTGGCAATTATACACATTTTCAGGTCTAAATTTGTTGGCCTGTCTCTAGACATATGCTGTATGATATGATATGGAGCATTTGGGCATAGATTTCCGTGCAGCAGCGCCGTCTGCTACTGAGCGTTCACGCTGTGGCACTCTCTGCTCCTTCAGGACTGTAAAACCTACGGATTAATATTCGATGTACAGGAGACTGCTCTGCATCTCAGTACGGGCAGCAAAGAGGTAAGCCTGAAACTAGAGTTACCACTGCTGCAGCAGACAGCTCTGCTGTCCCTCACTGCTGGAGGGACCCCCCTCAAACAGAGGGGCGGATACGCTGGGACAGAGTACAGACCAGGGTGCATAGTCCCGTTGCTCTAGCCGGGTGCTAGTCATCCACCTCTCCCATGCCTTTTCCCATAATGTTGGCCATACATGTCCAAACATCAGCAAGGAGGACCGGGACTGCTCCTGCAGTCAGCGAACAGGATGTGGCAAACACTATGAGATGCATTAAACCCAGCCCCGTGCCTTGCTTTCCAGGGTGCTCTTTGACTACCAGGACTGTCCACAGGATGAACCATCCAAGACAATGTGCCAGGTTTATTGCTGCCCTCCTCATGCTTGTTCAGGGTCTTTGGGCATGAGGGTCATTCAGAGCAGTAGTGGAGTAGACCAGAGGCTGATTCTGATTCCCTTCAGTAGGTTCCATTATTAACAATCAGGTTGTTATTGTGGCAAAGGGGATCTGTCCCAGGAAAAGCAACCTGAAGACAAGGTCTGCAGTCCAGACATGGAGGGATGCTGACTGCAGCTCCCAGCACACCACGGGGGCAGGGGTCTGCTCTGACAATCTCCTGCCTTTCCCTCAGCACAGGCAGGTGTGATGAGCTGCCTCTCTGCAGGAAATCCTCCATGCTGATGGGTTGCAACAGGTGTCAAGGCCATATTTCTTTGGGGTGACACCGAGGGCCTGACCAGGGTGAGCCACCTGGGCTGATGCAGCGGATGAACACCCCCAGATACATCCTAAAAGTCTTTAAGTAGCAGACAGAGATTCAGCAGGCCAAATCCTGTCAAGCCAACCTATGATTTGGCCTGGAAAGGGCCCCAGATGTTCCCACTTGGCAGTCAGGCACCAAGCATGGCTCTGGGTCATGAGCAGGGCCAAAGCGTGTCCTGGCTGAAGCCCTACAGCTCTCACTGCCCAGCAGACCACCCCATCCTGCCTGTATGCTCTGCCCAGCCTGGGGGTTCCCCAGGCTCTGGGGGCAGCAGGGGACTCGTGCAGCAGCAGCTGGCTGAGCGAGGAAGGGCGATGCCAGAGCTGCCGGCACAGAGATCCTCTCCAGCATGGGGTCCAGTCCCTGGAGCAGGGAGGTGGCAAGGGCCAGTTTGGGAGTCAGATTGGAGATGTCCGTTCCTGTGCCACATCTCCTCTTTGGAGAGCTCTTATTGCTGTGCATATAAGAGGAAGTGTGTACAGTGCTGTGGCTCCTGCCTGGGGATGCTCCCAGCAGCTGTCAGCTCTGCAGTGAGGCAGAGGTGGCTGAGCCTGAACATCCCTGCATTTCAGCATAAGCATGGCACCCAGCGAGGTGACAGTCCCCTCTGACTCCATCCCATCACCTGGTCACAACCAGCTTTGCCTCCCTGTGTAGGAGGGAGACACCCATTGAGCATGGTGTCCAGCCCAAGGTCTCCACCACTTTGTTAGCTGCCCTCAGAGCGATGTGTAGTATAGGTGGGCAGGGGGGACTGGGGCTAGCTGGTTCATTGCTGTGCTCTGGTCTTCCTGGTTTGGCCCTGCTGGAGCCATGATTGGTGGTGACAGTTTGTGCATCCTTTCTGATGAGGTCTCACAGCCCAGGAGACCCTACAGTCCTCAGGCCAGAGGAAACCAGGGGTTAAGATCAGAGTCATTTTTGTGACCTTCCCAGGAGTCCCAGCACTGAGAGCCTTCACCTCTGTTTTGGGGCTAAAGGGGCTCCCCAACCACACAGTATGAAATGTCACAAGTCTCCATATCAGGACTTCTCCAAGTCCCACCTACCGGGAAGCTTCAGCTGAGTGAAGTCCTGGACCAGGTTGCTATACCACTGAAATGTCTTCCAAGCCCCAGACACCATGTGTGGCATCACATCTGCTGGCTCACCCCACCAGCCTGCACTCAGAGCCACATGGGGCTGAAGTCCCCTCTTGAGCCCATCATGCTGCCAGCTCCCTGGCCCCCACCTCCCCTGCACACCACTGCCCCTAAAAAGCAAAAGCCATGCATGTTGCTCCCAGCTGCTGGAGAACAGCCAGGAACCACTTCCAGACTGCGTCACCATATTCACGGCCTCTCTCGGGCTATATATAGTTGTGTGACTGCAGGTTTTTCTGGACGTTGAGTTGCTAAAGAACTAGCGTTCCCCAGGCAAAGTAGCGCACATCCCAAAGGGGAGCTGAGTTAGAAGGGGGAGCTGCACAAGCTGGAGGAATCCTGAGCATCCTCAAGGTGAGGCTGCCTTGCTGTTAGGTATCTGCCCTGCAAATGACCAGCACACCAGGATTTTAGACCTTTCTGTCTCCTCAGTGGTGAAGTGCATGTAAAGGTGGGGAGTTTTTGTAGAGCTAAGTTCATTTTGACATAGCCAGCAGATCCATAGAGGATGTGAACTGCAGTGCCAAAAGCTGCCTCACAAAGAGGTCACAGAAAACGGGGAGAAACCGCTGCTGTATTGCGCATCACATCCCTGGCCTTCCCAGCCACTGTGGTTTGCAGGTTTTTTATGAGAGTCTGAACTCAGAGGCACTGACTCAACCACTGAAACGTCCCTCTCTTCCCCTGGAGGCCCTGAGTGCTCCAGACTGGCCTGCAGCACAGCAAGGGAGGGCATGATTGCATCTCTGTGCATCCCACTGGGTCTGTTTGGCTCAGGCACAGCTGGTCAGCTGCCAGACCTTGTGAGCCTCCTTCTGCTTCACTCTGATACCTGGGAAGATCCTGGGATGGGACACATGCCCAGGAGATGCCACGGATGGGGTATGGGCTCTATCAAATCCAATGTCCTATCTCAGAAGAGGGCCACTCTCAGGCATTTGTGGGAAGGTAGGAGAGACCCTATGAATCTCCTCTTTCCCAGAGGAGTTATGAGCACTTTCTCTCCAGGCACTGCTTTATCTGTGACTTAGTTTAACCCCTGCTACCCCAGACCAGACTTCAGTCACCCAATACCAGCAAGGAATCCCAAAGCAACGCACAATCAGTGTATGACCCATTGCTGTTCAGGCCATAGTGTCCTAGTGAACCAGCTTCTGCAGTAGCTGTTGGTCAAGTCTACCCTCTGCCTAACCTCTTCCTCATGCTGTTGTGTGTTTACTGTGCCCATGATTGCACCAAATGCTTCATACGGCCGTACTGTGAACAGCTTGATGAAAAGTTCTAGACTAGAAAGCAACTCCAAAAAGTGCAAGAACAGAAGAAGCTAGTGCATCGTGATCCATGGCCTTAGACATGGCTCAGCCACCTACTTCCAGCCCTCAGGAACTCAAATAGCTGCTTGTTGGAGTTAATCATGTAAGGAGGTGGAGCAGTCCTGAAGTGTTGCCTTTCCTATGAGCTTGTCCATGTTGACCTCATCATAGTGTCACAGAACACTTCAGGTTGGAGGGGACCTCAGGAGGTCTCTAGTCCATCCTTCTGCTCAAAGCAAGGTCAGCTGTAAGATCACATTTTCCCATGTAGGCTTGAAAACCTCAGAGGATGGAGACTGTACAGCTTCTCTGGGCAACCTGCTGATGCTTGGCTGCCATCATGGAGAAAAAATTGTGTCTTTATCACCAGTCTGAACATCTCTCAGTTCAACTTCTACCCACTGTCTCTCTTCCTTTCACCATACACTGCTCTGAAGAGTCTGGCTCTGTCTTCTTGATAACCTCCTCATAGGTACTGGAAGATTGCTATTAGGTCCCCCTGAGTCCTTCCCTTTTCAGGGATAAATCTCCCACTACTGCTGTTGCTCTTGCCATCCTTTCCAGCTGAGAGGAGGCAATAGTCCTCTCCAGCTGCCCTGAGCTCTTGTGACCCTCTTCACCCCAATCCCACTAAACATGAAGGCAGATGAGGAGATCACATCCCATCATACTCTGAACTGCTCTAAGAATCAGGAACAATAAATCAACTGAATTAGCTCAGTCCAAGATGTTCCCATCCTTCTGCCAACACATGATAACACAGGGCTATGAATACTTCTAGCCTGGAACACCTCTGAAGGAAAGAAATGCACCTTCTGTAAGACCTCAGCTTTCTCTAGGGAAGCAGAGATATTTAGTAGGTAAGCCAATGGAAAAGGAGGCTTTATAGGTCTCAGGTAAATCCCTTAATCCCACCGTGTCTTCATTTTCCATGCTGCTCCTGCAGGAACCAGTGGCTGGATGCACTAAGCATCTGCACAGAAATGCAAGTGCTACCCAATCAACCTCTTCCCCTGGCTAAATTATCTGTCCCATGCTCTGATTTCACAGTCCCTCAGCATAAGCCAAACCCAAAAGTCAGTCCTCTCATAGCTAAGCTTCTTCAGAAGGTGAGCTATATTTTTTTCCAGGTTGAAGATAGGATTAAGAGGGGTTGGAGACACCAAGAGTTAGCTACATCGATCAGAAGCAGAACCATGTACCACCATCATCAACTATCAGTCCCTTGGCCTACAGCAGTGTCCCTATGATGCATCCTCAACAAGCATTGACCGAGGCCAACGCTGGTTCACAAGAGATAGCAGTACTAGACGTGACAGCTATGGACAGGTAGGTAGGAGACTGTAAGTGAGCAGGGACATGGAAGGTGTGACGGAAACAGGTGGTTGAGAGCAGTGTGGAGAACAGGCAGATTGAGGAGGAACAGGAGATAACCAGAGCTGACTGGGCAAGAGCTGACCATGAGCTTTGGATCTGCTGGAGAGGACCAACTTCCATGACAGAAGGCCATTTGTGAGCTGGCATAAAGGTGAGAGCAAGCCAGGAAGTCTTTGGAAGTCACCAGCAAGACTTAAAGAGGGTCAGGAGATCGTAGGTCTCATCTTGAGCTACTCATTAGCCACAAGGACTCTGGCCTTTCAACCAGACTAATTATTGATTGCTCAAAGGATAACACTTCCCACAGCTGCTAAACTTGCTGACGCTGGGCCCTGGATGTCTTCTATTCTGGGAAAGGGGAGTGGAGTCTCCTAGTGTGAACTTGTGGAGCTGGGCAAAGCCACACTGGAGCAGAGATAGAGTCAAGGACAGCTGCAGCTGCTTGGCAATCGTTCAAAATGAGCCACGAGTCAGTGACTTGGCTATTCTGGGATGAGCTGAGGAGCCAGCGCTGGGGAGAGCAAATTCGTAGCCTGCTAGCACGTAAATGGACTGCAGCAAGCCTGAATTTGAGCAACGCCCAGCACAGAGGCAGAGCAGATACATGTTTGTCGGAGACCTACAAAGCCCCCTCCCTGGTCACCAGCGAGGAGCCATGGCTGCATATTTGATATGGGATTTATCTACCAGACCTCACAGGCCTACAACAGGATAGAGCTACATAAGGTCCCTGAAAGTCATAGGGAGAAACAGGTGCTTCAAGGACTTTGCAACCCCCCCAGTTACCTGAAATTGGATCAAAGCCCTTTCTCAGTGCTGGTATACCCGAGCTCAACTGCTGCTGAAGCTTGTAGTGAAGCTGGTGGAGGTTTCCCAAGTAGGATTTTATTGGGGATGGGATGTTTCATTGGATGAAGCCTGTGAGATTCCCTGAATCTGAAACCTGTGACCCAGAGAAATCCTCTCAAATCTTTGACTAAACCTGGAGCCCGAATTGTTTATGTGCTGCATTTCCCAGCTTTTGGGTGGGAGCACTAGGAGTGAATGCTCTGATGTGCCCAGTGAAGATCTGTTCCATGCCTCCAGTATTCCCATTCTGACCCAGGACAGAACGGCTGGGGCTGACGTGACCTCACCACATAAGCCCAGTTCAGCTCACCTCCAGAGCTGCAAGACTATCAATTTCTTTGCAAGCTCACCCAAAGGACACCAGGCCTTTTGAGGTCACTTATTGTATATGCTGGAAAGCAGATATGATCTCATTAGGCAAATATTTATGATCAATATTGTCCACTCCCTGGCAATGAATAGCATCACTTGGAGCAGGGAATGGTTAGAAAGGACACGGCTTGACAGAAAAGCCTGGGTTGAGCGTGAACCTCTGCCCACCTACCTGGCTTGAAAACACCTACATTTATTCTAAATATTTTTTTCATGATTCACCAAGAGATTAATTAGCTGCTTGGAAACCTCAGACATTAATTATTGATTATGCAAAAGATTTTGTTCATCACAGTTGCTGAGCTTGTCATTGCTGGGGGACTGGGTGGCTGAGGACATCAGGATGGAGAGGACGTCTGAATGAGCCCTGGAGAGTGGATTTGCCACCCGCTTCCCATGGTGACCTTTGCTGCAAGGTAGCATGCTCAAAAAAAGGAGCCAAGCGTGGCAGCGAGACCTCAACTCAAGCAACACTTGCCTTGAGGGGACAGGGAACTGAGGCAGAGGACGATGTAACCCATCCAAGCAACAGATCTGGGACCCCCAGCACCACGGGGCGCCGAAGCTGATGGATAGGGCTGCCTCTAGGGGGTGCGGAGGGGAGATAACTCACCACCGCCTCCCCCTCGCATTGACACACCAGCTCCACTGCAGTACTCGATGCATGCTGGGTGGAGAAGGGTGCCAGCGGGCTCTTCTTTGCCCCAGCTCCCCAGGCAGCGTGATGGCAGGCAGAGCGAACCAGCAGCCACAGCGAGAGGTGAGATGCAGTGAGCTGCGGGTGGCAGTGATAAACCTCCTGCAACGCCCAGCAATTAATCTTGCAAAGCAGTGAGTCAGAGTCACCCGGAGCTTCCTCCCCTCGCCCAGAGCAAGCCACCACTGCCTCCAGAAGCTCTTGGCTTGCAGGACCTGCAAATGCCACAGGCTTGGGGAGAGGGGTTTTTTGTGCTGTGCCATCAGTTGAGAGCCCTGCCTGCAAAGAGGTGCTGGTCCCCCCTCCAGATCCCTCTGCCACACCTAAGGGAAATGAGACCCACCAATATCCACTTGCACTGGCATATCTCAGCAGAGAAGCAGAGTGGTTTAGTCTCGGCTTCTTTGGCCATCAGGAAAGCGAGAGCAAGATGCCGTCCTCATGATAAAGCTTCATATAAAAAGGTGTCAAAAGAGAGAGGGCTGGAGGAGGCGGGGAGGACTGTCAGCATTTAAATAAAGACCCCAGGAAGGAGTGGGCAGGCTGGGTGTTTAACTCATGCCAGGAAAATACCCCCACGCATTTACCCCCATGCTTCCGCCAAACCTGCAGTGCTCCCCAAAGTTTGCCAAGATTTCCTGGGGAAAAGCCTCTTCCTGCCTTGCCCTAGGCATGAATGCAGTTTGCAGTTTTAACAGCAGATGTCTCTCCTATTATGATTTATAAAAATGCTTAAAATAAATAATGCAAACATATTTACAGGAATGAATTCCTGCTCCTGAGCGCGTTTGTCACTTGGAGGCTCCCAAGCAGGAGCCACTTGCCGCCTGAGTGCCTCCCGCACTGCCTCCCCGCTGCCCCCATGCTGCCCCCCCTCCCACTGGCACTGCGGCGGCTGCCAGGAGCCCAGGGCAGGGCAGCCAAATCCCAAATCCCCCTACCCCAAGTCCCAGGTCTGGGCCCACACCAGCACTTCAATACAAATGTTGTATAATCAACGTGTTAAATATTTAAAATGGTCGTGTGGGAGAGCTGCCCGGCGGTGCCTGATTTCACACATCCTGACAATTTCACGGACCTCTGGGCTTACGTTTCTTGGCAAATAATGAAAGGCTGTTGGAGACCCCTTCCTCAAAGGGCACTTTGGGAGGTTTGCCCTGGCCGCAAGTCCTTCAAACACGATGCGACTTCTGCAGCACCTCTCCTACCTCCACGCCCAGCCATGTCCAATGCTTTTAAGCATGACCTTCGCGCGGGGCGGATGCAGCCGTCACGCTGCCGAGGTGACTCAAAGGAAGAGTGGGGGCCGGGGAGGGGGGAATGGCCAGGGGCAGCTGCCAGCAAAGCCACTGCTTCCAATGGAGCAACTTTTGCATCGCCAGTCCCACAGCCCCGCTCTTCCCAGCGTGTGTGCACACAAAAGAGCCAGGCGTACCTGCCTGCGTGGCAGTGATGCGAGTGGCCCAATTACAGCTCTGCACCCAGCCTGGCCGTTTCCATAGCTTCACAGAGCAGCGCTTCCCTCTCCCGAGGCCATCGGAGCAGGACCCGGCATCTTATCAGCGATCATCCTGCAACACAGCTCTCCTCCGGGCCCTACCTGCCAACGGCCGGTCTCACTAGCAACACAGGATAATATCTTTTCCCACCAGAGCCGTTCAATGATTTCTTCCCACTGTAATTTTGTCTTGCTTCCAAAGCCACTTGCATAACCGGTGCCGAGGAAGCAGAGCACAAGGCAGGGCAGCTACAAGAGCTCCCTGAGGCAGGGGATGGGGTAAGAGGCTGTCCCAGCCCAGAGGACACACCGAGCAGCTCTGGTGCTCTGGTCCTGCCTAAGGAAGGGCGAGAGGAGCCATCCACAAGGACTAATAGGTTCTCCCTGGCCAAACCCCACCTCATGGAGGGGAGGCAGTCCCACAGCCTGCAAAGCTGGGCCAGGAGCATGGGGAAAGGGAGGGCAGGATCTTCTCCCTGATGGGCCAGATTCTGCCTGGGTGAGAGCCCCTAGAGGGCTCAGAACTGGACCTTGCCAAAACAGGCACAGAAATTAGGCTGAAAAGCCTATGCCAGGAAGACATAGAGTGTTTGTGGCCCCCTGAGGCTGGTGACTTGCTCAGGGTCCTGCCTGCTCACAGGCTGCCTTGGCAGGGAGCAGGAGAACTGGGCATGCAAAGGCATGGGGTGGCTCTGCTGGGACCTGTTCCATGATGGAAATACACATTCCAGGTGGGACAAGCAGGGGTATCATGAACTGCACACCCTAACACGTTCCTAGTAAGGGTCCTTTTTCCCCTCAGACAGAGTCACAGCCAGTGCTGCAAGTCGATAACTGACCCTGCCTCTACTTCTCAGCTCCCAAACTGGATCCACAGGCAAAGCCGGCAGAGTGAACCACCTGACACAAGCAAGTCAAGCCCCTGTCCTGGCTAGAGGACTGTGGCTGCACCACCAGCTGTCCCACCAAGCGCAGTCTTGCAGGGCAGTAGCAGCACCCAAAATAAAGGTTGTTCAGCAGTCTGCATCCTCTGAGTGATGATGTAGCAAGAACAGATCCTGTCATGGATCTGTCCCCGGCTTCCTGACACAGGCAGCCAGGATGGAATTGTTCACACTATTGGTTTATCCACTGAAATCTCTAGTTTCAAAAAGACTATAATTATTTGTGAATTTGGGCTCCATTTGAAAGGACAAGGAGCATCTGTTATCTTGGAATAAGCAGGGTTTCTTTTCGACTTTTGTGGTTTTACATGAACTTTGAAAGTTTTCACCTTTAATTCATCTAGAAATGTAGTTAATATCAGTAGTGGATAAAACCAAGCACCTGCTCCTGTCCAAACAACACTTCTTTGTGTCAGAAAAAATATCTAGAACAGTTCATTTTGGGTTGACCCAAGGTGATTTCTTTCCCCTGGGTTTTAACAGCCAAAACTATAGAACCCAACTTATTCTCACAACCCAAGTATACTTTTTGCCACACATCAACAACCTGCTTGAAATTTTCCATGCTTTGTGGCTGAGTCAGACTATGCTTTTCTCTTCAAAATTTAAGCAAAAGTCCATTTCTGAGCATACAGGTTACCCATTAAGCAGGACCACAAAGCTTTCCCACTACCTTGCCTGAAATCAGGAATGAGACGGCTGTGCTGAGCCCGGACATGGCTGCTCTATTTCCCGAGAGGCCGCACACACATTTGGGTGAATTATCAGCCTCCGGAAATGGTTGTTTGCATATTAGTTTGCAGACTGCCAATGCCACAGAATATGCTCAACCTCTGAAAAACTGGACTCCTCCAGCAGAGCAGGCTGCAGGGAGAAGAGGGCAGCCGAGGGGCCAACCATGCCGGGACTGCCGAAGGTCCAAGCATCACCATGCCCAGCAGCTGATGCCTAGGGAAGGCGCGCAAGAAGGGCAAGTAGGTATGAGATGCTCCCAGCCCTGGTGATGCATGGCTCAAGGACTTTGTAAGATAGAGTTGGGATGTTTGTATTTTCTCTTCTTTCTCACTTTTTTTGCCCTAATCTCTCTGTGCCAGGTTTGAAAGCTCTACATGCAGGACTGTTCAAAGCCTAGTGCTAACTCACCTGCTTCACACCTAGCCACTGAAACACCCGTGCTGGTTCACCCTCCTGGCTCCCTCCCTGGGGCAAAAGGAGGTGATGATGGCCCTTCGAACATGGATGCTGCAGAGGGGACGCCTTCCTCCAGGACCTTCTGCTATCAGAACGATTTAATTTCCCAGCAGAGCTCAACAAGCAGGTAGAGAAGGAGGCAACAGCCACCTGGTGAAGGCAAGGAATGGCTCACTGGAACCAAACAAATCCACAGGACCCTGCAGGAGGAACAGGACAAGGCTGACAAACTCAAGAGTGCTCATGTCTTAACACGGCCATGTTTGCCATGGGGAGATACCACAGCATTTTCTAAGCTATATACTCGAATTGTTCCATGCACCTTAAGCCAGCACCTGCCCAGGAGCTCCCGGGCACAGGCAGGGCTTGCAGGCTCTGCTGGGCAGTGTGCCAACCCTGCGCCTGCCCTTCAGGAGGGCTTCAGAGGGCAAGCCTCAGGGCAGGTCTCCAGCTCCCTGCAGCTGCTGCTGGGCTCGCAACCGTCTCATGCTGGGCAGCAAAGGCATGTCCACCCCTGCCTGGGCTGGCAGCACTTGCCTAGCCGAGGTGGGACAGGCTGTGACCCAATTCCTCTTTAGTGGGAGGAACAAAAAGACCCCTAGGCAGCAAATGCAACAGCCCAGGTTGTGCTGGGTGTCAGCTCAGCTCTGCTTGGCTCAGACACGACTCAGGACAACTGGCAAACTCCTCTAAGACAGCCAGAGCAGCAGAGAGATGGAAGTTAGGTCCGTTTCCCTCTTTACCCTGCCCTCCTGGAGCTCTGCCACCTCGAAAGAAGGGAAAAGATGCCAAAAAAATGCAACTGGAATATGAATATGATGTTCAGACTGCTGCAGTGGCTGTAACCCAGCTTGAACTCTTCAGCCTCAAAGGTCCATCCCGTGCTGCAGGCAGCAGGGATGACGGCCAGCCCCGGCTGACATACTGTCCCTCCAGCCCCATCCCTCCACCACCAGCCCATGGAGAGCTCCTGCCAGTTGTTGCCTCCACCCTGCTCCCCTGCCCGCAGAGCTCTCCTACCTGCCTGCGCTCATGCTCCTGCAGTGGCCGAGGCACTCAGCATCCCCATGGCACAGCAGAGGTTGTTGGCAGAGTCCGACCAAGCAGATGCCGAAGGAGAGGGAGTAGCCTGTGTATGGTCGCGCCTGGGAGTAGTCCAGGCCATTGGGTTTGGTTTGATCTCACAGTCATAATGAGACACGCAGGGCGTAGCAGCCACACGCGTCACAATGGAGAGCAGAGCCAGGGATGCAGACGTGAGAAATCCATCAGCTCCGAGGACAGGGAACTGCAGCCCCAGGCACTGGCCACTGCCCCAGCTGGGCAGCACAGGGGTGCCAGGGCTGGACATCCCTGCCCAGGGTGGGGTGGGGGCTGTGTCCAGGGGGTGCCTGCCTGCCTCCAGCACTTTGGCTCTGAACAGGGCCAGAAGCCCCAGGAAAGGCTCAGGTAAGGCTGCCACATGCCATGTCCAGTGGAGAAGGACCTCCTTGCCGTCCTCACCCTTGGCTTCCTTTGCATGGCCATTACCACCCTGTTCTTACCCAGCCCAGGCACTGCAGAGCCCAGCTGAAGAGTGTCCTGTGGTCTTCCAACCTCAACACACCCATTTGGGATGATGCCGAAGAGCCACATCAGGCCCATGGCATCCACAGAGCAAGACCAAGTTCTCTGGGATGCAGCATCTATGTGCAACACCCACGTGTGAGCCAGACCTTGCTTGTAGGGGCTGTACCTATTCCAGTCACATTTTTTTGAGTGTCTTTCTTCTCTTTGGAGGTGGCTGTCCTGGGACTTGTCCACAGCTAGAAGGATGCTCTGCAGTGCTATGGGCAGTGGGGGCTTTGCCTGGGTCTAGACGGTGCCTGTTCCTGGGCTGGGAGAGGGGACTGAGCAGGGTGTTGCTCTCCAGCTTGGGCAAACCAACAGCTGCGAGGGAATGGGAGGAAAAGAGAAAACTGGGTATAAAGAGAGGCTGCTGTAGATCTGCTCAACCAGGTCTGTGGCAGCACCAGGATCTGTCTTAAGAACTGGCTTCCCCAAGTTTAGGAAGCTGAGATGCATGGAATAAATTACTTGTGACACTGACTCCTACACTTCCAGACTCATGTGGGATTTAGCCACCAGACTCCCAGTTAAGTCAGTGCCAGTTATTAAGGTCAGGAGAAGTCGGGTGGCTAAATCCTATCTGGGGACTGCAGCACAGTGGGGTTGTGCCAGCCCATGGAGGCATCCCGGTGCTCCTGGGGGATGTGCCCCCAGCACCGCTCCCTGGCATCTGCAGCAGCCTGGGAGCTGCTCCCATTGCAGGCTGGAAATCAAAGAAACAAATTATGCATTGCATCCAGCTCCTTCGTGGGGCTTATCTGGGAGAGGAGAGGAGAGGAGAGGAGAGGAGAGGAGAGGAGAGGAGAGGAGAGGAGAGGAGAGGAGAGGAGAGGAGAGGAGAGGAGAGGAGAGGAGAGGAGAGGAGAGGAGAGGAGAGGAGAGGAGAGGAGAGGAGAGGAGAGGAGAGGAGAGGAGAGGAGAGGAGAGGAGAGGGAGATCTTGCCCTGATCCAGGAACAGTCCAGTCTGTTTTGCTGCTGTTTTCTGAGTGGTTTCACTTATCTCTTTCCTCCTCCACTACCTGAGGTTTCAAATGCTCCAGGGAGATGTCTCCATTAACCACAGTTTTCTTTGGCAGTTATATTTCATTACAGTCTCTCTTCCCACTAATCCTTCTCAGCTTTTGTTGTTGTTATTTTTATTATGATTATTTTCACAAACCTTTTGTTTCCAGCTATACTTAACTTGGCCATGTCCCTTTAAATACCACAGCCTGGGCAGAATAGGGGATCAGTCCTTTGACAGGAGCTAAAGTCCTGTTTGATCTGGATTAGATGCTGATTTTGCTTACCAGACTAAAGACCGAGGGGGACCATGCAGCGCCTGTGTTTGCACAAACCTGCCTGGTTGCATTCCTCTTCCTCCCCATGTCCAGCCAAAAGGGTGAGCGCCAGGCTGTGCACACAGCTTGAAATCCAAGCGGCTAAATGGTCACTTTATCTGGAGACGTAAGAAAATGGAGGTGGGAGGACTGAGTCGGCAGCTCTGCACTGTGCTGGAGAGCTGACTCAGGTTGCAGACCCTCCCCAGGGTGCAAGCAGGTCAGCACCCATCAGCTGAGATGCCCATGGGCAACCCTCAGCCCTCAGCAGACACCACATTGCTTGCCCTGGAGGGCCCAGCTCAGTCTTGCTGCCCATCTTGCAGGCTGGAGCTTACTTCTGTATCCTGGGTCCCTAGTGAACCATCTCATGGTGGGACCAGGTAGGATGTGGAGACACTGAGACCTCTACTATGCCCCACATCCAACAGATTGTGGTTTCTCCAAGGACTCCCATCCCTGCTGTGTTCCTTCCCCACCCCCATCTCCTGCCTCTTCTCCTGCCCTTTTGTCTCATCCCTCTGCCCAAAGGACAAGTGTTTTCTCTTTCCCTGTGCAGTCCCCAGCCCCTCATGTCTTGCTCTGTCCTGCCCTCTTCCCCCAGCTCAGTCTCCCCCAAGCCCCCAGGAGTGGCACTGCCTCCTCGGCTGCCCTGCAGTTCAGCACCCCCTGCCACACTCCTACTTCTTCTGCAAGGGACCACACCTGAACTAGGGTCCAGCAGAGATGGTGGGGGACACCAGTCAGCTCAGGCACTTGGTGGACTGGAGCTGGGGGGGACAGCGATCCCCCATTACACATGCACGTACTTGCAGCAAAGCCAATTTATACCTCCCCCTGCGGCTGTCTTGGTGGAGAAATGTCAGGACTCACCGCAAGGCAGTGAACCATGCTGTCAGTGGGAGCCCTCCAGGCCAGGCAGAGCAGGCAGGATCTGGGGCTTGGTGCAAGCCCAGTGCCTGTACCCCATGCCTCGCAGCAGGGAATGGGGAGCGCACAAGTAGGCTCTGCCCCAGGCTGGTTTCACCCCACCTGCTCCAGGTTAAAAGTACCAGAAAAAACCTGGAGCAAAGTCTCTGGCTTTACCGGCCTTGCCCTTGCAGCAGGGCAAAGTGCGTCTCTTGCTTAGGCAGTCAGGCAGGGCGCAGAGCCTTGCTGGGGGAGCATCACCCACCAGGATCATGCCCAGGTCACCTAGTAGTGGGACACCTGTGTCCACAATGGCAAGGTGAAAGGATGTCAGTGGTGGTGATGCCACTATCGCATGAACAGGAGCTTCCAGAGGGTTGCAGGGCACAGCTGAGAGGTGCTGAGCTGGCCGAGGACTCCTGCTCGCTGCTGGGGTCCAGCACAATCCAGCTCTGCAGGAGAGAGGTGCAGGACCTGTGAGGCCTTCGCAGGCATTGATCTCCTGGCTGGTCCATTCCTGAAGCTGGAAAACTAAGTCTGCCGGAGATGGGGAGGCTCATGTCCATGCCACTGCTGGAGGTATCATTACCCACAACAGATGTAGCTTCAGAAAGAACAGGGCCAGCAAGTGAGATAAAATGCAGAAATTAACAACTATAAAGGTCAAGCAGGATGTACTCATCGAGGCCCCAGTCCTCAGCTCCTGGGGGTGGGCTTGGCTGACTTGCAGCCTGCCCGCACCCATGTCCCCCAAGTCAAGAGGGTGTCCCCTCAGTGGCAAGGGCAGGAGAGGAGATGCAGAAACACAGGGTCACCCAGGGCTCTGCCAGGGCAAAATGATGCTGTGTTATGGCACGTGCAAGGAAGAGAGGGGGAGATTGTCCTGCTGTCTTGTTCTTGTCCATGGGGAACCCTCATGGCAGAAGGTGGCCTTGTGAAACACCCTGGCCACCATTCTTCTTCAGCCAGGAGAATGAGAACAGGCAAGGCCAGAAAGCAGGTAGCATCACTTGGCACACTGAGGAAAAGGAACTTAATAATTTGGGAGGTCTCATCCATGCTTGCCCTGTTCTTGTACCCTTCCTGGGTTTAGTATAACCTGCTCTATGCACTTGTTGGCTTATGGGTTTGCCCACAATACATAGGCCAGCAGCTCCTCCACCCCCATTAGGCCTGTCCCAGGCTTGCTTGGGCTCAGGGAGAGTGGGGGCAGGCTTGGGGCACAGCGCTTAGCCAGCCCAGCTGCAGAGGAAGACAGCCCAGGGATCTCAAAGTTTTGGGATGTGGTGTCCAGCCAGGCCAGCTGCAAGAGAGGCCAGCCCAAGTGTCTCAAAGGCAAGGCAGGAGAGGGCAGGGCATCCTTCCTGCCCCATGGGCATCTCATCCTCCAGCCCTAGATCAGAGGCACAAGGGGGGCTCCAGGACTGTCTGAAGGCCAAGGACAGGGCAGCCTGGTCTTGTGGTCCCGCTACCCATGGTATCAGCTGGACACCTTCATGAGCACTACGCCCACTTGCAGCATTTTGGTGGGGGGAGACATAACACTCCAGACTGATGCTTCACCAGGGCTGCCGGCACCAATGTCTGGCCAAGGGGGAGGCAGGTTCCAGGCTGCAAACCTCCCCAGCTTGGACTGGTACCTGTCGCCTCTGCTAAGCTCCTGCTCAGCTGCTTTCATTCACCCATTGTCACCCATAGGCTGAAGGCTAATGCTGTGCCAGCCGCTCCCTCCCCTGCCAGATAACACAGCGTCTTGCACTGAGTAGCCTCCTTCTGCTTCCACAGGCCAACCTATTTCTCACAAATCCTGACTGCTCTGGCCTTAAAACATCTTGACGCAGTGCTGAAACCAGCCTTGGCACAGCAGCAAGTCCCCGATTAAGTGGGAGCTGCCACAGCTTGGCGTGGGCTTTGCAGCCAGCAGACACTGGCTGGGAGAGCAGAGTGGCCACGGTGTGGCTCAAATTAGGGAACACCTACATGCTCATCAGGAATGATCAGGCATTGTTCTTCATTAAAAAAAGGGACACCACAGCAAAACCAGGCTAGACAGTCCTTGTTGCCCACAGCTATGGGGTGCTGGAGATTGGGGTACTCTGCTGGGGCTGAAGGAGCTGGGGATGCAAGAGATGTCCTCCTTCGTGCAAGCAAAACCAGCACACCCCAAGCAGTCATTCACTCTACGAGGTGCAGCAATGCAAGCTGAGACCCCAGACCAAGACGGCGTCCTCCATGGAGGCAGCACCACTGAGCTGCAGGCAGGGTGCCAGGTCCGGTGGCACACTGGTCCCCAGGGCAGGAGGACCTCAGGCAGTCTCTGTGCAGCCCCAGCTACAGAAACCACCTAGTGATGGCTGCAGCAAAGTCTTCAGCTTCCTGCAGAGCTGCAGCAGGGCTGCCAGCCAGGGCACTTGGCCAGGTGAAGCCGCAGCTTTGCCTTGCTGGGGACCCAGCTCATCCCAGGATGGGCTGGCAGGATGCAGCAATGGGTGTCAGATCCCACCTACAGGATCCTTTCCAAGGATGCCACCGGGTAAATATCCTCCTGCCCCAGCTCAGGCATGGGGAGATCTCAGCGCGTGGTGGTAGGTCAGGAAATCTGGAAGTCCCAGAGGTGCAGTGATGTGGATGTCAAGCCTTCGGGTGATAAAGGATCTCCCATGGTTCCTTTTCCCTGAGAAAAGCCCTTTTCAGGCTTGCTCTGGTATAGAGACAGTGATGAGCACAGGATCCCAGAGTCCTGGCGGGACCCTCCTGCCCTGCCATCCCAGACCTCAGCATGGGCAGTTTCTGGGGAAAGAAACTAATGCTCATTCCCAGTGGAGAAGATACAAAGAGATAAGGGATCCTTAGCCTGAATTTGAAAACTGCACAACTATTCAGAAGAGCTTCAGTCAGGGATGAAAATTGGGCCGGAAAGCTCCCAGGAGGTAATGTGACACAGGGTAGGTCACCCAGCCAACTGCAGGGAGCTGAACTCGGAGAGGTTTATTTAGATTAATGCTCCCAACCGAGCTGGCCCAGCAGCCCCAGGCTCCAGCCTTGAAGATGATCAGCCTGAGCAAAGCCAGCCATGTAGTGGTGAGCATCCCCCATGGCTGCCCATGCCTGGTGAGGGACCATTACTCCCAGCGTCAGTCGTGTCCAGCTGCAGTGGGGCTGCCAAAACCTCCCAACCAAGCTGGTGTCAGCTCAGCACCAGAACACACTGGGGAGCATCCACAGATGTCCCAGCCTTGCAGGAGATGCTAGATGTTTCTAATGCCTGGCGTGGGGGCTAGCCAGACCCTGCCTTGGCCCCACAGCCCCCCAGGCTGTGCAATGTCCCTGCCAAGCAAGCCTGAGTGAATCCCACCACACCAACCCACTACCACCCTCATGCCCTCAGGGTGAATCACTGGGTCACCAAGCAGCAACCAGAACTTGATGCTTGTGGATGTTCTCATCCCACCACCAAGGATCTTGCAGCCCCCCCTTGCCAAGACCCCCACTCCTCATTGTCCCACCAGCCCCCTCCTCGCTGCTCCAAGCCCCTGTGGGGAGCGTGGCCAGCCCCAGCAGCAGGAGCAGGCTGCCGGCCGGGAGGTCACGCCTGGCCGGCGGCGCTCACAGCAAGCCCGCCATCCGGCTCAGCTGAAGCACATTTTGTTCAGCGCTTCCTGCATCCTGCCCCATCCCCGCGCCAGTGGGGTGGGTCAGCCCAGGGTCAGGCTGCTAATTGCAGCCGGGGGGACAGTGGGATGAGGGGGCCACCAGCCCACCACGCCAGGCTGCAACCCAACACAGGGGAAGCAGTGGGTCTTGCTGCGGAGAGGGATGGGTGACACCCCACAGCCAAGTCCAGCACCCCCCAAGGTGCTGGGGTGCCCCTGTGGCAGGACAGGACACGTCTCTGGCACCAGCAGAGAGGTTGCAGCTCCTGCTGCCGAGTCTGGTGCAGCTCACCCCAGACTCAGGGCTGCAAACGCCATCGTCTCCAAGCCAGGCCAGCTCTGCCATGCAAACCACTGCTGGCATCACCACTGTACCGTTGCAGCAGCCCCACACCAGGGTCCATCCTCTCCTGGCATCGCTTGCTAGCACCTTCCTGTGCCACCAAGGCCAAGAGGGGATTCAGACACAGCTGTGCCCTCTGCGACAGCATGCCCTAGGGCCCCAGGCAGGTTTTGTTGCCCTTCTGCTAACTCTGTTTAATGAGGATGTTAATTAAGAGTGACCCCAGGCCAGCCCTTGTGGTAGCACCCAAAGTGCTCCCTCAGTGCTGTGCTGAGCTCATTATCATCATCCCATGCTCCCCATACCACCCAGCTGCTGAGCAGGCAGTGGAGAGGATGGGCTTCACCCTCAGGGGATGCCAGAGGTCCTGCCCGCCTGGGCAAGAACTCAGGCAAGGCTTGGTGGTGAGCACAGGGCTGTCCACCTACACACACCCGGGAGGTGTGGATGCAGACCAGCATGGGGGTGAGCTAGAAGTGGGGTAGCGAGGTCACTCCATAGCCCCAGCACCCCATCTCCCACCTCTCCATCTCCCACCTCCCCACCCGCACCCCACCATCCCATCCCACTCCCAGGCAGGATTTGAATTGCACCCTCTCTCTAGCTCCTTTTTTTCTCCCAAGCCCATTTTCCCTCATCCTTCATGGGGAAGCCCCCCCTCTCCTCATCCCCTGCTAATGCCCACATCCTCCCTGCAAGCATCATGTGCCCTGCTATTGCTCCCCTCCCCTGCCAGTGCCCATCTCCCCTGCTAATGCCCACAGTCCTTGCAAATGCCCACGGTCCGTGCCAGTGCCCACGTGCCCTGCTGATGCCCTGGCCGGGGGAGCACACAGTCACTGGCAGCACTGGGCTCAGCATGGCAGTGAAGGCAGGGGCTCTAGCAGGGCATCGCTCCTGAACCACGTGCCTGTACAGGCAGCAGCACCGTGCACAGCAGCTGCACCATCCTCCTCCATGCTACCTGCCCGCAGGGGCTGGGTGCTGCCCCATGCCTCCTCCGCATTTGGGCTGCCACAATGCACCATGCCAGTGTGATGCCCATGGGGGTGGTGGGGGGGACATGCTCTGCGCCTTGTGGCTTCCCAGGGGGAAAGCAGAGTTGAGGACACTGCTGTCCCTGGGGGGAGCAGGCAGCAGAGAAGCAGCATGGCACAGCGGGGTTTGCCGCATCCACAACTGCCCTGACAGCACTTCACCAAGGACCAGTGTGTGCCAGTGGCAGCCCCCTGTACTGCACACACAGCACCAGGCACAGACCTGTTGTGGGTAACATGGCCAGACTGGGGGAAACAGCCCTGTGGGGCAGCCCCAGCAGTCCCCAGTCCTGGCTGCTGGTGGGACAAAGCAGCAACTCCCCCATGCCCCATGCAGCTCCCACGGGGTGTTGGGGCTGGAAAGCCCCAGGGAGGGGCTCTGCATGCCGCTCCCCAGGATGCTCTCCCAGTATGGGGTAGCAGCTGGCTCCCCCCCAGGTGCCAGGACTGTACATTCACAGAGCTCCAGTCGTTAGCCACAGTTATAAAAAAACAGCCAGGCTCCTCTTTTCCCATAACACCCCCCACCACCACATTCCTGCTAAATGATTTCGGCTGTTGCCCAAGCAGCATGAACTGGGAACCAGCTCCCCACAGCCCCTTGCCAGTGCGACCCCAGTCAGTACACAAGCTAAGCATGCCATGCACCGGAGCACTCCTGGGGTGCAAGCAGGGTCAGTCTGTCCCCGCAGGCTTTGAGCTTTGTCCCTTGCCACGCTGGCCCAGCTCCATCGCTGCCACCGTGAGCTCCAGTTGTCCCCGCAGGCACCCCCGGCCTCAGCTGCCAGTGTGACCTGAGTGCCCAGCACTGGGCTCCAAATCCCAGGGAGCTGCTGGGGTGGTTGGGTGGAAGACTGCTGGAGAGGGCATTTGGGGCAGTTTTCCCCAAGGACTTTCTGCTCGGTCCTGGCAGGTCGTTGCCTGGCAGGGATGGAGCCCACGCACTGCCGTCACCCCCCGCCTCCTCCGGGCGCACATCTGGTCAACAGATGCTGGCCCAAATGCTGGCTGGAGCTGGGGACAAAGGCTCTGGCTACCTCCTTGCAGCAAAGCAGAGCCGGCACTGCCAGGTCCAGGCAGATCTTCCTCTTCCCCCAGGCTGGGATTACCCTACCTGCATGGCCAGGAGACCCTGTTGGGGGCTGGAAGGGGGCACACAGCCCACCTGCCTGGCGTGATGCTGAGCACAGCAACCCAAGCACTGGCACCAACCCCGCCAACTTGTCCACAGCCAAACCCAGCCAATGTCCCCTCCATCCCAGACAGCTCCCACTGACCCAGTGCTGGCACAAGGCCAGCCTGGAAAAATCCTCCAACGGCTGCACCAAACATGCAGCCTCCTGAGCTCACTCACCTTTGGGAGCTCAATTTGGACTTGTCCCGACAAAACAAGCCTCACCGTGGTTCTCCATTAATGATATTGTTTTACCAAAACAAATGGCGTTGTGCTACCCAGTAAAACTCCAGGCAGGTCAAGCCGGGAAATATCCCCGGGAGGAGCTGGGGCTGGCTTAGCCCAGCCACTGCCGGGATTAACCGTGCGGATTTAGCAGCCGGGGCGACTCCAGCTCAACTCATTGCACCGTCCTGCCTGGGCCGGTCGCCGCCGCGCTCCAGCATCGTCACCGGCGAGGTTCCCCCGGTAGCCGGCAGGACTGCATCTGGCAGCCGGCAGCAGCGCTGGGGATGGGGCGCGTGGGCAGGCGAAGGCAGGGGGGGACTGGCTGCCATCGGCACTGGGGGGCCTGGACGGCTGGAAAGAGGGGTGGGAGAGAAATAACAAAGCTGTAAATCATGACACAAAACATGCATTCATTTTATTCACAAAAACAGCCTGGATCGCTAAAACATTACAAACAGCATTTCAATTTAATGATGTAGAGAGAGCTGGAGAGATGGGGATTTGAACAGAAGAGAAATATCACTTTTCGTAACTGCTTCAGCACAGGTCCTGCAATATTATTTTTATTTTGATTTTAACTTCAGTAAGTTTACAAAAATTACTTCTAGGAGTAAACCATTGCAATTAGGAGGTTTTTCTGTATGCAGTGTTTCTTGTTCTATATTAATAAACTAACAATTACTTTTTTTTCCTTTTTTTTTTATTGTTTTTTCCTTTTTCAAAGACCGCCAGTTGTGTAGCAATTGTTTTCTTCCACCTTTTATACCAAACCTCTTGTGGGTTAAACTTACATAGGTGAATGGCTAGGAAAAGGGATACTACATCGCTTTAAACATATTCTCATTTATAAACATGAAGTTGAGGCATTCTAGAAACTATCCACTCTATTGTATGATGGGAAAGAATCAAATAAAAAGTATAAATGAGGGTGCAATTAAACAACTGTGCTAAATTACAGTAGTGCTTATTAGTAACTAGATTTTAAAAGGTTACTGTAAATTTACATTCCCTACACAAGTACTGCATCTTTCACACATAAACAACATCAACACCAAAACACAGAAAGAAACTGATTGTCCATACTCTGTCTATTAAGTCTTGGTACTTTACAGATCCATTGTTTTTTTCTTTTAATTATTTTTATTTGAAAAGCAGTTAAATGTCTGACTAGGACTTGAAGATGTTAAAACGAACTCAAAAAAAATTATAAAAACAGGAATGAGATTTGCGAGAAAATATTTTTGGTTCTAAAGAGACACAGGTGCATCCATTCATTTCAGCCAAAAATCCCTTGCCTGAGACAACACAAGCAAGCAGTGACATTGCACTTGGATGACAGAGCTTTGGGATTCCCGTTCCTACTGGAACCATCTGAACGCGGCTCCTGTAGGAAGCATCACCTTCTGGAAAGGAAGAGAGACAGGGAGGGGGGACAGAAGAAGAAGGAACAAGGCATTAGGTCGGGTCCGGCACAGCCATGCAGCACCAGGGTTGTGCACCCACACCCTCCCTGCCATCCCTGTCCCGACATCCTGGTCACCAGCCTCAGGACAGGTCCAGCCCAGGCTCGGCATCCCCTGGACATGGCCACACATCCCAAGGTTTCCGGCTCACCGGCAAATGCTGGGATGCTGGCTGGAGGGAGACAGGGGTCCCCCCGCTGCTGGCCCCGCCTCCCCGGCAGGGCACCTGGCACAGCAGCTCAGCCATTGTTCCCGCATCCCCACGCTGCTGCCGGCACAATGGCGTGGCCCCCGACTTCCCCTCCGGCCGATAGCGAGCACAATGGCCAGGCCACGGTGAGCCGGCATGGCCCAGCATGGCAGTCCCCTTGCTGCCAGCCCCCACCTCCCCTGCCATGGGTGGATGAACACCCAGCAGACAGGAACCCAGCAAACAGATGGCATTTCAGGGGAAACTGAGGCAGGGAGTGAGCTGGCCGGGCTTGGGGCCACCAGACCCAGGAGCTGCTTGGGACACAGGGGACATCACCCCACTGCCACCTGGCCATGATGAAAAACCTTGTCCCCAACAGAGCAGCCCCAGGCACCACCAGGGACCTCTCAGCATCTCCCAGGGGAAGAGGGATGAGTCCCACCTGGCTCAATCCCACACGCAACAAAGCACCCAACGATGGACGAGACCTCTTTGAAGCCATCTCCAGGAAAGGTGGTGTGTGGGGCAATGGCCCCAATGGCTCTGCGGTCCTCTGGAAGGAGAACCTGGGACGTTTCCCAGCTGGATGGGGTGGGAAGCCCACGCAACATTCATGAGACCATGGGTGGACTAGGCAAGGATCACAACTTCTCTCAATGCCAACAGCCCCAAAGCAAGGCCAAGCCATGCTAGCCACAGATAGAGCCACACAGTCACCAAGAGGACATGCCTCAGAGGGCCATTTGTTCCCTGCATCTCTAAACAAGCGAGGGACACCAATGGGAAACAAACCACAGGCTGTGGTGATGGGCGCAGGGCAGCAGGCTGGGCTGCCATGGGGGCGGGGGGTACAGCCAGCCCCAGCACCAGCTCGTGGCATTGAGCCTGCGTGCAGGGCTAGGACACCTCATGTGGTG